>OW052239.1:31132211-36132211 GCA_932527175.1 Operophtera brumata | reverse complement strand
TATTATAATCGTCCAAAGTTAGTAGGTACTTACCCAAAATCAGAATTCGTTTATTTTTGCTATACGTTTTTAAATTCCGACGGGAAACGAAAATATTCGTGAAGAGAAAATATGTACAAAATGTGTGGCTTCATTTCACCGAGGACTTATCGAGGACTATACTAAGTTCCATTGGTCTAGTTGTTACTATGTTGACAGAGTTATTTATACTTGTATTGTACGGAACCCTCTACGCGCGAGTCCGACTCGCACTTGACCAGTTAATTTATCTTTGGCCTCCAATAAAGCATGGACTTTAATGGAGATTTTTTTAATAGCAGCATTGTATCATCAAAGTAACTATCTATGTAATATATTGTATTAAGTTTATCAGTTATCTAGTACCCATAACACAAGCTCTGCTTAGCTTGGGCACAGATAAAAGAATACTATACTAGTACAGATACCTCATGCCATACAACAAAACGTGACCGCCATAACTCGGGCTATTCTGCGGGCTATTTTGGTTGCCTTACCTGGGCGCTAGATGCCGCTAGCAGGGAAATGATAGCTAGAGCCACCTAGCTCCTGCAACTGTAATTACCGCGTAAAACGCGCACACACTCAATAGATGGCGTTCGTGAAAAAAAACTTAGACACGTACACAGGGTGATTGAAAGATGAGTGCAAAGCTGTAAGGGAAAACTAGTCTTTTCGAGATATAAAACATCAGCCTCGAGTTTGGACTGAAGATCGACCGCAGCAAAACGAAAGTGATGATTGTTGACCGTATCAATAACAACTTGCCGGAAGTCAAGCTAATCGCAAAATGTGATGTGGTTCAATCATACATTTACCTCGGATCTTTGATCACAAACAATGGTGGATGCGTTGACGAAATCAAGCGGCGTATGGCGATTTCTAGGTCCGCCATGGATAAGCTGAGGAAGATATGGAAAAATCGTAGCATAACGAAATCTACTAAGATCCGTCTCGTTAGAGCGTTGGTGTTTCCCATATTCCTCTATGCTGCAGAAACATGGACTCTTAGGGAGAGCGAGAAAAAGAGCATAGATACTCTTGAGATGTGATGCTGGAGAAGAATGCTAGGGGTTTCGTGGACTGAGTTTCGTACCAATCAGTACATACTCCAAGAACTCGGCATCATAAAAAAAAACAAAGATTTAGAGAATCAGGTTTTTGACACTTGCCTAGTTAAAAAAACGGATGGTGCTTCTTTGTTCAAACCTTTTTGAATACATGCTTGGTATTCATACTCTTTTATTTGAGGTATCATTTTCGCGGATATATTACAAATTAATAAAATTGGGGCCTAAAAACCAGATTGAGGGAGAAAATTTAAAATTTTACGCATTCTTATAAAACAACATTTTGATTCAATTTATTAATTTGTTGGTGCTCAAAATGATTGCCACGATTCCCAACAACACAAGCAAGAGCCCGTCGACATCATCATCTTTCAACATCATCTCCAGCTTCATCGTTTCAAACGCTGAATTAATTCTATCTTTTCATGTACCTATTCAAAAAAGTTTGAACTAATAAGCACCATTTGTTTTTTTTAACTAAGTTTCCATAAACCTGATTCTATAAATCTTTTAATTTTTTTGTGAACTAAAGTGTCTGTACTGAAAATGTCTGATGACACCGATGCTTAGACCATGTTTCCTAAATTGCTTACACATTACTTAAAATTACAAAATAAAATAAAAGAAAACATTAATCAATAACACTGACAATTATTAGAAATCAACTGAAAATTTCTGGGTATTACGGAAAAAAACGGTAAAAAAGAAATAGTCGGACTTCGTCTTATAACTATTATGGCTGAAATAGTTCTAAATGGTCTAGACAACCTTCCCCTTACAGCTTTGCACCCATCTTCCAATCACCCTGTATGACGATTATGATTTTTCAAACTCAACAGATGACCCGCTCGTGACTTCGTCCGCGCGTAGTAAGAATACTTTCCCGGCGTGCAGAAAACAACTTTAACATTAACAACCACACCGTGACATGACTTGTGAAACGAACGAAGATTCAAGTATTTCAATTTAGGAGTCCCACTCCTGAAAATATTTTAATCCCAACAACTACCTATACCGTGAAACTATATTTTACGTCGAAATAAACCAAAATACACTGCCATATTTCGTTCCCGTGGCATTTTTCGTATATTGCAAATTTTTATATGTTTGTTAATTTTATTTGAGGAAAGTACCTATGAAGCAGTTACGAAACGCCGGTTTCTTTGACGGCCGAAGCGGAAATTACAAGTAACTATCTACTGCTAACGCTTTCCGAAATACAGAGCATTTTTGTATTACGTTAGAATACAAAAATACAATATAAAAATAATTTAGCTTATGAATTTTCAAAATTCCTTTCTTAGTTACAACCATCAAGACAAACACGCCCTCCAAATTTCAAGTCTCTACGCGGTTTAGGCTGTGCGTTGGCACTCGGTCAGTCGGTCATTCAGGTCATTGCCTTTTATATATATACATATTCGTCTTTGGACACAATGATATCAAATGATGTCTGACATTTTATTTGAAAATTTTAGAATAAAAAGGAAATACTAGTATTCTCTTTCATTTCGGGCATGACGTCATAGGCGTGTCATCTTTTTTTTTTAAATAACGCCATCTATCAATTCTGTTCTACCTGTGGTACTACAAACAATCTGGTTTCATCATCAATTTAGTTCAAATTATTACCATCAGAAAAAAGACAAAATTAAATGTTTGTAAAAATTATTAAACTTGATTGTAGATACATTTATTTAATTTTCCCGTGTTGTGGGTATTTTTTGATATCAGAAAATATTTTTTCAAGGCCTTATATTGTTTTTTTACATACTTCAATACCAAATCTATACCTGTAACGCCATCTATTGAACTTTAATAGAACAATATATTTTTTCTATGGGATGAGACCCCGTGACCATACATAACACACGGGAAGCCGTAACACATAATAACACACTGGAAGCTGGAACAAACCAAGAACAATAAATTTTTTCCCGCGTGTTACGCAGCACACGCAACACTCGGGAATAAACACACGGGAAATTATTAACCGAAAACCAGGTCTGGTTTCCATACATTTTAGAATTAGTTCACACAAAATATCGATAGATGGCAGTACTGGTATCGCTAGGAATATTGAACACATTAATTAGATTATTTTTTCACTTTTTTTGACGGCATTGCGTAAATAGTACCTCTAGAAGACTTTTTATGTGATTTTAACTAATAAAATAACAAAAATCGTTATAAAATAGTTTTTTTTTTCAATGTTTTTACTGACATCTAGCAATTTCTAACCGAAACATTTTGATTGGGTTCTAAGGTTCTAAGTTTGGTCAAGAAACACATAGATGGCGTTGAAATAAAACCATGTTTCGGAGCAGTGTATTATTCGATAATATTTCGATAGTTACTCCACAGAGTAGTAAGAATACTAACGTGTTACTCTATGATATGATGTGATGAAATACGCTTGATTTCTCAAGTATCATCTAGTGCGCTGTAAAGAAGGCAAGAGAGAAGCGCCATCTAGTACGCTGTTAAGAAAACAAGTAAGAATGCATATTAGTACGTTAGTACCGAGCGCGCGCCACGGGCGCTGCTCTTGCGCGACTTATCGTGGCAACGATCGTAGTACTAAGATTGTCTCTCTGTTGTACGTTAGTATTATTCCTTACTCTGTGCTAAAACCAAAGTACCAAGTACAAAAAATATAAGCGATTTCACTAAATTATGTTTACAAATTCATAAAATTATTGAAAAAAATTCGGTCCATAGTTTTTTTATGAAAAGTAGATGTTTTCGTGGCCTTAACCGTATAGCGTAAATAAGTGAATTCTGAAATTAGGGGCTAAATTAGAAAAAAACAAAATAAACTTTTGTTGCTCGCATCATGTAACATATCACATTAAAGGGATCTTTATGAGTATTTTTTAAAGAATTTTAAAATGCAGTTTCAAAAGATTTTAAAGAAAATGTGCGAAAACCATCCCCTATAAGTTATGGAACTACTGAGCCTAAAGTTTGAAAGATATCAAAAGTATTGGCTTCACTCATGATTTACGACCTGTGACGGTTGAGCGGATTTTGATGATATTGGTTTGTGCATGGAGAGGGACGGGGAGAGGGGTTCAGGGGGGACTGCTTATTGTCCTCACATCACCCGTGCAAAGACGCGGGCAAACGGCTATACGAGTAAGTTTAGGTCAAGGTTTATTTAAAAAATAAACCTTAACTACAGGTCTAGCGCTTAACTGAGTCAATCCCTGAGGTATGGGAGCGGTACGGGAGGGGTGTTTTCGTCTTCGTCATTATGTCATCTGATAATTTGAGAGACGAAAACATGTATTTCTACTTCCATGCGAAAACACCCCTCCCCTACCGCTCCCTTAAACCTCAGGGACTGACTCAGTTTACCTGTATGTATTTTTAGAGCTTAACTAGGCATTTCCAAAATAGTCCATCTTAGTTTGCAGTAGGTACAGATAAGACGGGAAGTACCTACTAATTATGGTATCTACAGAGATAAACTATTTCACAATAACATTTGATTAATAACTTCATTCTTTCCAAATAATTAATCATTGTTAAGTTAGCTTTCTATCTATTCAAAAAGAATAATTTAATTCGGTTCCATGGTATAAAGTCAATAACGGGGAAAACTTAAAAATAAAAATTTCATAGGTAATTTTCCCAAGAAACGAGGTACTAAGGAGGTAATAAGAGTTCTTAATCTTAAACTCAGGAGTTAAGCCTGCGTAAATAAAGTAGGTAATAAGTTAATCATAAAAAAAACAGTATTCTAACGTCAGTTTTCATACAAATAAAACCGTATTGAAATTGGAGCACCCTGATTCTATTCATCGTGTGCTGGTCATCATCAGACCCTGGAGTCTGCGGGAGGAAGACATATCATGTCATCTTCATTTGAAGTTTGAGCTCAAAGATTCAGCTTCAGTAGCTATGCTGGCCATCATCAGACCATGGATTCTGATGTCGTCGAAAAAGAACAATTTGAGCTCAAACTGGAGGTTATAGCAGGAAAAATAACATAAGATAACACCCAACAATCACATACACACATAGGATCCCCTGTGTCGTGTGTATAAGGAACTACGTGTACCTTCTCATGTATCAGGAACTACGTGTACCTTCTCATGTATCAGGAACTACGTGTACCTTCTCATGTATCAAGAACTACGTGTACCTTCTCATGTATCAGGAACTACGTGTACCTTCTCATGTATCAGGAACTACGTGTACCTTCTCATGGTACCACAACACCCATACCATGAACCCCTATTTTTGCGTCGAGGGTAAAAAAAACTAGCTCTTTTTTGCATATGATGTGGAACATCTGACATCTCACCTCCTTGATAATAAGCAACATGGCTAATAGTACCAACCTCTCGGAAAAATGCGCGCTTCCTGTTAATTCCGTCCCATTTCACGAAATCACTTAACAAATTGCAAGAAAGCGAGAAGAATGTTACACATCAAAAATAAACACAAAATAAGGTGACGGACAAGATGACGCATAACATAGCAAGTGGTTATTCAGTTATTTATAATGCACAATGAAAGACGAAAGTACATTTTTGAAAGAGATGGACTTATAACGATATTTGATGTTTTGAACGGTGGGGAAAGAGTGGAACAAGTAGAAAAGTTTGTATTCTTGGGTACTTTGTTTACAAGAGATAGCAAGCATGAAAGTAGAATAAATGCAGTGGAGATGAGAGCTCTGAGAAGTATGTGTGGTGTGACTTTGAGAGATAGAATGAGTAATAGTGTGATAAGAGAGCGTTGTGAAATTAAAGAAGACGTAGTAATTAGGATTGAGAAAGGTATGCTTAGTAGGTTTGGGCATTTAGAAAGGATGGACGATAGTAAATTACGAAACGGGTGAAAGACGAGTGTCAATGGGACAGTGGGAAGGGGAAGACCTCGGCGAACGTATTCAGACTAGATCGTAGACGTTCTGGATAAAGACCAGGTCAAGAGTACCTTTAACCGACGAGCATGTATGAAGAATGTGATGAGAGTGAATGAAGCAAAAGAGGTGAATCAGGATCGTAGCAAGTGGAAATCCGTGGTCACTGCCCATCTCTCCAGGAAACAAGCGTGAGTTTATGTATGTCATGCACAATTAAGTCATGGCTATTTATTGAGACTGACGTAGGTAATAATGGTACAGCTATCATGAACAACTGACTAACCTAACCTAGAATAATTAAGGGTTCAAATGTTAAGGGATGCAGGTGGGTTACTTACTGAAAACTCTGAAGACATACCGTCCAATAACAAGATCACATACTTGCAAATAAATGAACACCAAAGTCAACACAATCACAATAAACAAAATATATACTATTTCTTTCTTATTTAAAAACATTTTCACATGAACACTGAACTAACGGCCAAGTTTAGAATACAATCATTTTACTAACTGTTTTCGTAGAGACTTTGAATGTGGTCGGGTTCTAGTAGTTTTCTTTGACAATGCGAAGATGGATTTGAGATTATCTCCTCCGAGCTGAGATAAAAATATACTAATGTTGTTTCAGTGATAGATAAGCGCATATCGCAACATCTCTATGTACATATTATATAGTAAATATCTTCGACCAAAGTAAAATAAATGGACTGGCCTTACCCATACAAAACGTCCGTGAAAAATAAGACAATTCGGATTTAGGGTATGGTCAACAAATAAACTATCTATCTATCTATCTATCTATCCAGCCACTGCTGAGTAAAGGCCTCTTCTTTATAGCGCCACTCCTGGCGGTCTTGTAAATAAACTAGGTGAAATTAAATTATTGAACTTCTTCAAAACTGTATTTTTTTAATACTTAATACTTTAACAGATGCAATGTGTTTTCTAAAGTTATTTCAGTAGGTTTATAGAACAAAAAATCGCCGAAAAAAATGCAATTATTGAATGAAACTTTTACAAAATACATGGTTCCCTTCTGTTTTATGTAGTTACGTATCTATTTTTCAGCTCTCAAACATACACAATATAAATCAATAGAAAAGCAAGTCCACCTAAGGTCTTCAGCTCAATCAATTTGTGAAAAATATATTTTTCATCACTCAATAAACTAAGAAAATATCATAAAAATCGTACGGAAATATAAATGTATAAAAATTCCAGTATTTAAGAAACTGCAGAGTGCAGTTTTAAGAATTTTGCACAATGAGTTTTTTTATACTTCTTGGAATGACAGATCAAGAAGATGGCCCACCTGATGTTAAGTGGTACCCTCTGCCTATGAACAGTGCATTACCTCAGGTCACGTCCACCTAGGACGCGCCCTATGTGGCATTCCACTGCGCCCGCCACCGTGAAACATAAAGATGAAAAGTCCCATGTGGCCGTAATTTCATCGGCACCCTTACCCTTTAAACCGGAACACAGCAATGCGAGCACTACTGCTTTGCGGCAGAAACAGGTATGGTGGTAGTACTTCCCCGGACGAACTCTTTCACAAAAAAGCTCTACTACTACTAACCGTTTTTTGGCGTATAGAATTCATTGTGTAGAAAATGATTAGAGCAAATACGGGAAAATGTATTCCACTTCCAAAAGTCGTCTGTTCTTGCTCGTCTTATGACTTCTATCCATTTTTGTTTACCTTAGATTTTTTTTGGAAAGCTATAAGGTTAATTAACATGCCATTACATATTATATGCAATTACCTAAAGCGACGTGCTCAGCAATGTTTTGACGTAAATAATGCAAATTACAATTCTAAATCAATACGATACCCCTTAGGCATCAGATTTTTTTGCAGTCTGTACCGGACCATCCGTCATGCGTGAAGTCTTGTCAAATATTTCGTCGCTGTAGTTGGAAAACGAAATAAGTAATAACAACAACAAAACCAACATCGCGAGAAAAACGCGATTTACTGTTTTATTGCGTCAAAAATGGCAATAACTTTTTTATCGTAACTAATATTTCAGTCAGTGTTTTGATATGTTATAGATTGGTACTGTATCTATTTTCGAATTTAATGATAATACATTTTAGTTCTTTTGATTAAGAGAAAAAAATAAAAAAACGACTATGTATTTTTCCCTCGCCAAAGTTTTGAATAATTGAAATGATCTATTATTTACTTATTTGAATATGACAATCCTATCCATGGGTATAGATTTATATAATATTAAAATACATTTTAAAATAAAACCAACTTATAATCATTTCTTTTTATCAAGACTGAATATTAGAAAACTACTGAAACACCTACATTATTTTAGCAGACTTATAAATTCAAAGTAAGTGACATAACAAACTTATCATACGACTAATGCTTATAAAATCAACAAAATGAAAAAAAATTGTGGAACACAATAATTCTAAGTATCAAAAAGAAAAAGGTATGTCGAGTAAAATTAAAACTATCTACGAGTATAAACTTGTGTCTGTTAACTTTCATTCAGAGTGGGGAACATTGAGATAATGTCCTGGGGCGTAGTCCTCCTTGTCGCTCGTCCTCTAGAGCAAGACGTGTCCATCGACATGTATGGGCCATCATAACCATGCAATAAAGTCGATTTCGCAAAATGTGTTAGTTATGTAGTTTTCCTACCACACGACGATTTATAAGTTTTTTATCAATTGATGAAAATTATATTACAAAACCTTTACTTACGAATTAAATGCGATGCCTGAAGCTTTATTTGTATTTCTTGTGTTGTGTTTGCACTTGCAGAAAAGCACAGGAAGGCATTGTATTACCAAGGTATCTAATTTTGGTATTTTTCAGCATAGCTGTCACTCGTTGCCGTGACAAAGACTGACTGAAGCGAAGTATACTAGCTAGGTCTGTTTAGAAGCTTCAAAACTATCGTTCCCTAAGGCCCGTCCATTCATTTTATTTACGTCGATGGCTATAACAGTCTTCGACCAAAGTAAAATAAATGGACTGGCCTTACCCATACAAAACGTCCGTGAAAAATAAGACAATTCGGATTTAGGGTACGGTCAACAAATAAACTATCTATCTATCTATCTATCTATCTATCCAGCCACTGCTGAGTAAAGGCCTCTTCTCTATAGCGCCACTCCTGGCGGTCTTGTAAATAAACTAGGTGAAATTAAATTATTGAACTTCTTAAAAACTGTAGTTTTTTAATACTTAATACTTTAACAGATGCAATGTGTTTTCTAAAGTTATTTCAGTAGGTTTATAGTACAAAAAATCGCCGAAAAAAATGCAATTATTTAATGAAACTTTTACAAAAATACATGGTTCCCTTCTGTTTTATGTAGTTACGTATCTATTTTTCAGCTCTCAAACATACACAATATAATTCAATAGAAAAGCAAGTCCACCTAAGGTCTTCAGCTCAATCAATTTGTGAAAAATATATTTTTCATCACTCAATAAACTAAGAAAATATCATAAAAATCGTACGGAAACATAAATGTATAAAAATTCCAGTATTTAAGAAACTGCAGAGTGCAGTTTTAAGAAATTTGCACAATGAGTTTGTTTATACTACTTGGAATGACAGATCAAGAAGATGGCCCACCTGATGTTAAGTGGTACCCTCTGCCTATGAACAGTGCATTACCTCAGGTCACGTCCACCTAGGACGCGCCCTATGTGGCATTCCACTGCGCCCGCCACCCTGAAACATAAAGATGAAAAGTCCCATGTGGCCGTAATTTCATCGGCACCCTTACCCTTCAAACCGGAACACAGCAATGCGAGCACTACTGCTTTGCGGCAGAAACAGGTATGGTGGTAGTACTTCCCCGGACGAACTCTTTTACAAAAAAGCTCTACTACTACTAACCGTTTTTTGGCGTATAGAATTCATTGTGTAGAAAATGATCAGAGCAAATACGGGAAAATGTATTCCACTTCCAAAAGTCGTCTGTTCTTGCTCGTCTTATGACTTCTATCCATTTTTGTTTACCTTAGATTTTTTTTGGAAAGCTATAAGGTTAATTAACATGCCATTACATATTATATGCAATTACCTAAAGCGACGTGCTTAGCAATGTTTTGACGTAAATAATGCAAATTACAATTCTAAATCAATACGATACCCCTTAGGCATCAGATTTTTTTGCAGTCTGTACCGGACCATCCGTCATGCGTGAAGTCTTGTCAAATATTTCGTCGCTGTAGTTGGAAAACTAAATAAGTAATAACAACAACAAAACCAACATCGCGAGAAAAACGCGATTTACTGTTTTATTGCGTCAAAAATGGCAATAGCTTTTTTATCGTAACTAATTTTTCAGTCCGTGTTTTGATATGTTATAGATTGGTACTGTATCTATTTTCGAATTTAATGATAATACATTTTAGTTCTTTTGATTAAGAGAAAAAAATAAAAAAACGACTATGTATTTTTCCCTCGCCAAAGTTTTGAATAATTGAAATGATCTATTATTCACTTATTTGAATATGACAATCCTATCCATGGGTATAGATTTATATAATATTAAAATACATTTTAAAATAAAACCAACTTATAATCATTTCTTTTTATCAAGACTGAATATTAGAAAACTACTGAAACACCTACATTATTTTAGCAGACTTATAAATTCAAAGTAAGTGACATAACAAACTTATCATACGACTAATGCTTATAAAATCAACAAAATGAAAAAAAATTGTGGAACATAATAATTCTAAGTATCAAAAAGAAAAAGGTATGTCGACTAAAATTAAAACTATCTACGAGTATAAACTTGTGTCTGTTAACTTTCATTCAGAGTGGGGAACATTGAGATAATGTCCTGGGGCGTAGTCCTCCTTGTCGCTCGTCCTCTAGTGCAAGACGTGTCCATCGACATGTATGGGCCATCATAACCATGCAATAAAGTCGATTTCGCAAAATGTGTTACTTATGTAGTTTTCCTACCACACGACGATTTATAAGTTTTTTATCAATTGATGAAAATTATATTACAAAACCTTTACTTACGAATTAAATGCGATGCCTGAAGCTTTATTTGTATTTCTTGTGTTGTTTGCACTTGCAGAAAAGCACAGGAAGGCATTGTATCACCAAGGTATCTAATTTTGGTATTTTTCAGCATAGCTGTCACTCGTTGCCGTGACAAAGACTGACTGAAGCGAAGTATACTAGCTAGGTCTGTTTAGAAGCTTCAAAACTATCGTTCCCTAAGGCCCGTCCATTCATTTTATTTACGTCGATGGTAAATATAGTAAATATCCTACAAACTACATAGTACCTATCCTACATACCTACAAACTATGGAATGGGCTTCCACCCGAGGTTTTCCCGCTTGGTTAAGACGTGTCACTTCAAGGAAAATGTTCATAAATTCCTTCAGGGTAGGCAACGCATCGACAATACCCCCGGTGTTGCCGGTGTCAATAACCGACGATGACCACTTTACATCAGTTGGGCCTTGAGTACTTGTACTATTATTTATTCTGTGCTGTAAGCTAGTTTGCCTATTAGTTTCATTTTAAAAAACTGTAACTGGACCGAAACTAACATTATTTTTTGAAAATTTTAATCTAGTTATACTTCTTAATCGATATAAAGGCCAAATCAGGCAAAGCATTTAATGTCCGTCTCTCTGTCTGTATTTATGAAAAATCATCACGCTGAAACTACTTGAGAGATTTTAATGAAACTTGGTATTTACTTACATACATACATACGCCTCTTTCCCCGAAGGACACTCCTTCGCGCATTATTTGGGATTTAGTATTTATTGTACTACGAATAATTAAACTATTTTAGATTTAAATTTTGAAATAATGGTATCTTATTAATTGTTATTTAAGTTAGTGAAGTCATCAACAAAATTTAACAAAACTGTAAAGGGCATTTTTATATTATTTGTTTATACACAAAAACACGGTATCAGAGCGTGCGCTCGCCTTCGAGCCTCATACAAGTTTTTGTTTCAATAGTCCTACCATTGAACTACAGGGATAAAAAAGTTTTAACAGTTCTATGACGTAACAGTCCTATTGAAAAAATAAGAGTTTTTTTTTTTTTTTATACTACTTTTATGACGGAACAAGCCAGAGGCCCACCTGATGTTAAGCGGTAACCTCTGCCTATGAACATTGCATTACCTCATAGGTTACGCCCACCTAGGACGCACCCTATGTTGCATTGCACTGCGCCCGCCACCCTGAGACGTAAAGATGAAAAGTCTCATGTGCCTGTAATTTCACTGGCAGCCTTACCCTTCAAACCGGAACACAGCAATGCGAGCACTACTGCTTTGCGGCAGAAAAATGTATGGTGGTAGTACTTCCCCGGACGAACTCTTTCACAAAAAAGCTCTACTACTACTACCGGGACTTACCGAAAAATGTTCGTTGAAACTGGTTGAACCTATGGAGTACACGTACTTGCAGTAAATAACTAAGTGCTATATATTTTTAGAACCTACTACCCAAGTTCTACATATTGATTAAAGTTTGGTCATTTTAATTTGAACGTCACGTTCACCCTATTTTATTTTTTATTTTCGTGTCCAGTGAGTACCGGGGTAACTTACAGACTCTAATGATACCTCAATTATGGTGGCATATAGAAACATACATACCTACAAACATAAACACACTCCTTTTTATTTTCGTGTCCAGTGAGTACCGGGGTAACTTACAGACTCTAATGATACCTCAATTATGGTGGCATATAGAAACATACATACCTACAAACATAAACACACTCCTTTTTATTTTCGTGTCCAGTGAGTACCGGGGTAACTTACAGACTCTAATGATACCTCAATTATGGTGGCATATAGAAACATACATACCTACAAACATAAACACACTCCTTTTTATTTTCGTGTCCAGTGAGTACCGGGGTAACTTACAGACTCTAATGATACCTCAATTATGGTGGCATATAGAAACATACATACCTACAAACATAAACACACTCCTTTTTTTGAGACAGTCGTGTAAAAATAGTAAATAAAAAATAAATAAATATTGCTGGACAGTTCACACAAAATTATCTAGCCCCAAGCTAAGCAGAGTTTGTGTAAGGGGTACTAGACAACTGATATACTTAATACAATATATTACATTGATATATTACAATATATTATTGACTCTGGGTCCGTGGGGTTCCGGGGCCCTTCGCGTTTTCAAAATTCTTTCAGGGCATCTGGTCGAAGCGACGCGTGACCCGAGAGCTGGCTCTTATCTGGCTCAACGCATTAGTATTGCCATTCAGCGTGGCAATGCAGCCAGCATCTTAGGGACGCTTCCGTCTGGTAGTGATTTGGATCAGTTGAGCTACCTTTAGATCGCTTGCAGCGGTCTTCAGGTGGCACAACTGTTTCATATGTATTTTGTACATACCTTGTATTATTCTTTCTGTAAATAAATGTTATTAAAATATATTACATAGATTGATATTTTTTATTATGTAAATAACATACCCAGAACACCTTGAACAAATATCTGCGGATCGCACAAATATTTGTTCCGAGACAGGAATCGAACCCGCAACCTCCTGCGTCGCAGGCGAACGTTCGCCCGCCGCGCCACAGAGGTTGTCAAAAATAAAAGACTATCTCTCATTTACCCACTAGCGCAGTAAAAGCGAGTTATGCACTCTAGATTTATGGCCAATTGTCTCAGCGCTACTTTTACATTTCGGTTAATTGCTGCGCATATTTTGAGCAGGCTCTTGAATATGGACGAAGCTGGTTCATGAAACTATTTATAGCGACGGCCGGATATAAACACGATTTTCTACCTCACGCTATGACCATAGGCATGGACTTTTGTATACTAAGTCCATGACCATGGGAGATTACTTGACAACAAAGTGTGACGTCACAATGTATTCTGAACGATGATGTGGAATCAGGATATCGTAACGAGCCCGCGTTGTGTCACGTTTGGCCATAGCGAATAAAGGGGAAGCTTAGATCTTGTGAAGTAGCTACGGTATAGTTTGACGACCTCTGTGGCGCGGAGGGTGAAGCTCCGCCTATGACGCAGGAGGTTGCGGGTTTGATTCCCGCCTCGGAACAAATATTTGTACGTATATTTATATTTATTATTTATTTATTTATTATTATTTATTTGTTCATCTCTTAATGATTATCTTTGACAGACTCAGAAATAGATCTAGGGCGAATAGGTAGGTAATTGGGTACTCACGCATCGACGTCCGACTAGGCTAGTCTGCAAATGTAATAAGCAACTTACATGGGCGTGTGGTGTACATTTCACGGTTTTTTGTATGGAAATTGAGGTTCTCAAGGTGCCCGCTAGGGGCGCTTTTCGTTTTCTCCCTAGAGAATTAAAAAAAATTGTCTTGAACCATATGTCTCCATACAAAAATCCGTGTACACCACAATCCCGTGTAGTTGTTTGTCAAATTTGCAGACTCGAGGCTCTGAAGTGTTAGTAAAATACAGAGTGTTTTTTATTTAACTTGGACAGTATGGGCATATCCGAATCCATAAGAGATACGGGAAAACTGTCTTTGGAACCATTTACTAATTTTATTTGAAAACTATTTTGGCGTAGTTATTTTTTTATGAAGCGTTCTCCATAAAATTGAGTTGTTTTGATCAAGTTGTTTTTTAATGCGTATCTACTTAGTTTCATTCATATAAGGATTTTTTCATTGTTTATTATTTTTCAAGTGTAAACCACACTTTATGGATAACATTAAATTTAAATGTAACCCAAAAGTTAAAGGCATCGCCGAATTGGTAAAGGCATCGCCGATCACAGGCGAGGTTGCGGGTTCAAGTCCCGCTGGAACGAAATTTTTGGGTTACATTTTAATTTGATTGTTTCATTGTATTGTATTGAAAAAAAGTGGCCAAGTGCTGGTAGGACTCGCCCATGAAGGGTTCCGTAGCAGCAAGTAACATAATATAAAAGTTCTTGGATGGATTACGATTTATGACGTATTAAAAAAAAACTACTTACTAGATCTCGTTCAAACCAATTTTGAGTGAAAGTTTACATGGTAATGTACATCATATATTTTTTTCAGTTTTATCATTCTCTTATTTTAGAAGTTAAGGAGGGGGGGGGGGGGGGGGGGGGGGGGGGGTGGCACACTTTTTACCACTTTGGAAGTGTCCCTCGCGCAAACTATTCAGTTTAGTAAAAATATATATTATAAACCTCAATATCATTTTTAAAGACCTATCCATAGACACCCCACACGTATCATATGGGTATGATGAAAAAAAGTTTTTTGAGTTTCAGTTCTAAGTATGGGAAACCCAAACAATTTATTGCTTTTTTTCTATTTTTGTTTGAAAATCTTATTGCGTTTCACATAGTACATCTACTTAACAAGTTTCAACAGCATAGCTCTTATAGTTTCGGAAAAAAGTGGCTGTGACTTACTCGGACAGACAGACAGACATGACGAATCCATAAGGGTTCCGTATTTTTTTTACGGAACCCTAAAATTGGAGTTTTCTCATTCAATTTGTAAGTAATCTGGTACCCACGTTAATAAAACTATCGCAATAAATGTTCTATATGGCCTCCCTCCTGCTGTATACAGGTACAGGCACGTTTCAGAACACCTCTAGTGGCATTATGTTGTTTTGACCCCTGACTGAGAAATGTGCTCTGTAAATGTTTGGACCCTGACTGAGAATGGTGCTCTGTAAATGTTTGGACCCCTGACTGAGAATGGTGATCTGTAAATGTTTGGACCCCTGACTGAGAATGGTGCTCTGTAAATGTTTGGACCCCTGACTGAGAATGGTGCTCTGTAAATGTTTTGACTCCTGACTGAGAATGGTGCTCTGTAAATGTTTGGACCCCTGACTGAGAATGGTGCTCTATAAATGTTTTGACCCCTGACTGAGAATGGTGCTCTGTAAATGTTTTGACCCCTGACTGAGAATGGTGCTCAATAAATGTTTGGACCCCTGACTGAGAATGGTGCTCTATAAATGTTTTGACCCCTGACTGAGAATGGTGCTCTGTAAATGTTTTGGCCCTGACTGAGAAGGGTGCTCTGTAAATGTTTTGACCCCTGACTGAGAATGGTGCTCTGTAAATGTTTGGACCCCTGACTGGGAATGGTGCTCTGTAAATGTTTTGACCCCTGACTGAGAATGGTGCTCTGTAAATGTTGCTTCAAAGATAGATAGATGAACACTTTATTGTACACAACGAAAATATAACAAAATAAACATAAACAATTAGTAAAGTACAATGGGCGGCCTTATCGCTGAGGGCGATTTCTCCCAGGCAACCTTTGAATGGACAGAAATTAGCAAAGCAGAAACATGGAACAGAGTTTTTAAAAAACAAAATAAATGAAATTAACAAATTATGTTAATCCGAATACATATGTACCTAATAATTTAACAAAAATAAACAAATACATATCAATATATAACTACATATATAATACTATTATCAAAAGTACTAAACAAATAGGTATAAATAGTAAATTAAAGTGGTGACATAACAAATTGGAATGAAATAAGGTAATGCAAAGGAGTGCAGTGAAGTTGCTCGTCTGATTTCGACTGACAAAGCGTTCCACAGTTGTACACTTTCAAAGAACCAGTGTGGTGAAACGATCAGAGCGCGCCCTGCAGGCGGGCTCTACTCATACACAAATCAATACTAAATGCATACTTACAATGAATCAATAACATAAATCGGGATACATAGCAACGGAATGGTCGTATCGGTCCTCTATCGCCCAATTTATAAATCAAAATAACCCTACGCAGCCACAGTGCAAGTAATAGTGGCACCGCGCGGGTGGAGAGACGACTATCGCCCGATGACATGTTTATGGCCCTAAACGTAATGGAGCCGGTAAAAAGATAATGTTGCCTGTTTATTTGTTGAGTATTTTGTCTGGACGTTGAATTCTTTTGTTAATGCGACAGATTTTTTTCTTCCTTTGATGTAGGTAAGTAAGTTTTATGAGGTGTAAAAAAGTTAGACCGTTATTTTAAGTTTTAAAATGTGTAGTTTCCAAGCCAACATTTCATATACAGCTAAGGAACAGGAAATTACGTTTAAAGGGCAATAACTATGAAGTAGTAGTTTAGAAGTAGTAGTATTTGAAGTAGTTGTAGTTTTAGTAGTAGTAGTAGAGCTTTTTTGTGAAAGAGTTCGTCCGGGGAAGTACTACCACCATACCTATTTCTGCCGCAAAGCAGTAGTGCTCGCATTGCTGTGTTCCGATTTGATGGGTAAGGGTGCCGGTGAAGTTACAGGCACATGAGACTTTTCATCTTTATGTCTCAGGGTGGCGGGCGCAGTGCAATGCCACATAGGGTGCGTCCTAGGTGGACGTGACCTATGAGGTAATGCACTATTCATAGGCAGAGGTTACCGCTTAACATCAGGTGGGCCTCTTGCTTGATCCGTCATCCAAGTAGTATAAAAAAAAAAAAAAACGAGTCTATAATAAATTACCAAATTCATTTAAGGATTTGCCATTTACTATGTTTAAAAGCAAGCTGACGAAATGTATAACCGATCATTGTTTTCATTATATTAAAAAAATTATGAACTTTTCCAATAATTTGTGACATGACATTACCTGGACTTGTTTGTAAGATTTGTCCTGGCTGCTGACTTAGATATATTATTACTCAAAGAAAGCGTTGGCAGAGTCAGTCGTGGGAAGCAATGGCAGCGATGAGCTCACCACTTGTCACATCTATTTCCCACGATGGTGTAACGCACGGTGAAAAGAGGCCCATCTGACGATCTACCTACCCTTTCGGGGGAAAAGGCGTGTGTCTATGTATATGTATGTAAGTCAGAGCTGGAATCAAATATCTTCAACGACGATATATTGCTTCTAAAATGTACTTTTAATACTACTTAATATATTAACGCGCGACCCAAGAGCTGGCTCTTATCTGGCTCAAAGCATTAGTATTGCCATTCAGCGTGGCAATGCAGCCAGCATCTTAGGGACGCTTCCGTCTGGTAGTGATTTGGATCAGTTGAGCTACCTTTAGATCGCTTGCAGCGGTCTTCAGGTGGCACAACTGTTTCATATGTATTTTGTACATACCCTGTATTATTCTTTCTGTAAATAAATGTATACTTATATATATTAACTTCACCAGATATTTTTGAACAATTCAAAAGTTTCAAAACTTTTTGGTTGCTTAATATTTAATTACCATTGACGAATTTTATAAATGGCATGCGCATAGGTACATCATAAATTCCAAGTTATATTTAGTGCACCATTCAGATTATAAATATGCATGGATACTACATTATAATTCCGAGGGATCTCTGCACCAGAAACACGATAGGACAATATTATCTCGATAGAAAAATCACTAAAGTTATCTCAAACTTTTAGCTGGGTTAGGTGCAAGGTTAAATATTAGATAAATAAAATTGATACCATAAAACCAAAGGCGATGGGTATTTAAATTACCAATCTATATATTAAGAGATATTTGTTTTTTGAGAGGTTTATTTTTAACCCCGACGCAAAAACGACGGCGTGTTATAAGTTTGACGTGTGTGTGTGTGTATGTGTGTTTGTATTTGTCGGGAGTGTTCTTAGCTATGTCACATAATAGTACAAGGCTATTCATTGCGTTAAGGGTTTTTTAATTTTTACAAAATTAATTACTTGTTGCGTTTCTGTTCGGAGTTGGCGAAGCCTTACACCTCCTTACAGTTAATTATTTGTGCACCTGAAAGTGAATTTAATTGAGATACTATAAAGCTACTTGTGAATTGAAGGAACTGTGGTTGCCTTTACAGAGTGAGCACAGGAAAGATTATAATTTTAAGTTAATTGTGAACTGTCCACCATTATTTATTATTTTATTTTAGGTTTCACCCGCGTTATTCTCCTTCAGATCAGGTTTTGATCTATCTATATACGTACCAAATTTAATCAAAAGCAAGACTAACGAACAAAACTACTCCTGCAGCCTGCTGCTTGCCTGGATAAATGATGTTGATGTTGTCGTTGGATATTGATGTTGTATTGGATAAATTCCAGTATTGAGGGTACTATCCAGTAGGTATCCGATAACCCGACTACTCTTGCAGCAGCATGTACATATACCAGGCGAGCAGCAAACTGCAGGAATCTATTATTACTCATTGGAAATCCTAATAAATAAGTACTTACAAAATGACGTCACAGCTAATTATTAAGGAGAGCATTGTAGGATTACCCGCGCTCTCGTTAACATGTATTCCTATTTGTATGGACCATTGTTTGTCGGACCTTCTGCGCGTTTCCACTGAACAAACAGGAGACTAAAATAAAAGAAAGATGTGGATGTTAAATTGTTATAATTAAGTTATATGCAGCTCATGATGTTTTATTTGACGACCTCTGTGGCGCGGTGGGCGAAGCTTGGCCAGCGACGCAGGAGGTTGCGGGTTCGATTCCCGCCTCGGAACAAATATTTGTGCGATTACAGATATTTGTTCAGGGTGTTCTGGGTATTTTCTATGTATAATAAAAAATATCTATCTACGTAATATATTTTATTAAGTATATCAGTTATCTAGTATCCATAACACAAGCTCTGCTTAGCTTGGGGCTAGATAATGTTGTGTGAACTGTCCAGCATTATTTATTTATTTATTTATTAGTTAAACAAACTGAATAACAATGTATACAGGCAGATGCTTGTTGCTTGACTGTACCAAACTTCTTTAAAAATCCTTAATGGACCCACCAAGAACAAAAAACTAATTAAAATAATCATTTTAAACTTATCCCTTGGAGACAGGATCGATCAGGAACAAAATTATAGGTATAAGGGATCGAACAGGACAAGGGATCCATCAGGAACTACTCGCTTAAAATATCGCCACACCTTACTTGGTAAATGACAGGAAAAATTCAGATGTTTGTATTAAAATTACAACATTTAAAAAAGAGAAGGTTATTGATGTAAATAATGCCTAGGCAGTGTAGAAATCTGCACAAAGAATGTTTATCTATTGAAACAAAACTCGGAAGTTTTTTTTAATTAAGTTTTTATCACTAATAAAAGTATTTGAGCTCCGTGTTGAGTTACCTACAAAACAGAATGGGCCACAAAGAACTAAAAACGTCTTTTTTTGCTACTAACTTCGTGTCCCAAATTTTTTGCCCACAAGTTCAATGAAAATAATGCAACAAATGATTAATTTTGTAAAAATTAAAAAAACCCTCAACGCAATGAAACGGCTGAACCGATTTTGATCAAACATAGCTAAGAACACTCCCGAAAAATTCACCTTTCAAACAAAAAAAACTAAATCGGTTCATCCGTTCGGGAGCTACGATGCCACAGACAGACACACACACAGAGACACACACAGACACACACACACAGATACACATACAGCCACACACACAGACACACACACAGACACGTCAAACTTATACAACCCCGTCGTTTTTGCGTCGGGGGTTAAAAATGGGACGAAGTGTCAGTGACCACTAACATTGGGCCACCTAGTCAACATCCTTGAGGCATTATCTAATTCTAGTCTTTTTGACTGTCCCTGAGTAGCTTCAGTTTGTTATACTTTGCTATTACGAATTACATAACATATACCCAGGACCCTAGGTACTTATTATATTTTATATAACAACATAATTATTAATTTTTAATAACATTTTTTTTCTTTCTTTATAATTGGCGCCGCACGGCTTGTGCATTTGCCATTTTCAATTATATCTGTATTTTCACTATATTGTATTTTCAATATATTTTGCAACGTTACACTCCTTCCAAGTCGTCAAAGTCACAGTGAAGTCATGTTTTAGTAAAACGGTGGCCAATTTTACTAAAACTTTGGTAGACAATTTCCACCAATTTCAAAAGTCACGCAATTCACTTCCATTTAATTTCACTACACTTGTGCTTTATAAACGAGCTACATTAGTTAAAATGCCACCAAAATAACACAAAATAACTCAAGAAAACACTAGGAAAATAAATAAAATAAAAGTAGACAACGTCTCTTTTCGAAAATGGCTGGAAGAGTCTTATTAACATTTACCTACACGGAATGGAATACACTACAATGGAAACAAACCAGTCGTCTCCCATCCTATCATAACTATTATGTTTGACACTTAATACTTCCTCCAGGTCGATGAATGCGACCCGTTCAAGTTATAGTTTTTGTTTTTTTGTGTTCTGAGGTCGATCCGACCAGCCCGTCACCTTAACGATATTATAATAGGCTCGGTAGAAAAGGGTTGATTCACGATATCATAATTAACACACACAATCGTTTCAAAGAGTTTAATGTGTTTTAGATTATTTGAAATTGGTTTTAAATTATAGGGTTGGATGGTATTTTCTGAATATAGAATTCTTCGAAAGATTGTTAGAAATGGCATACTAATTTTATAGAAATGGTATCAAAACTCAAAATAGGTAAGTATCTATCGGATGCCTGCAATATTATAGAGTCCGCGCCACGACTGAAGTCTGGTGACTGGAGCGCTAGTTTCTATGCGCAAAAGTGCAAAAGCGAAAATCTACCTCTGTTATCGGTTAGCACCTCAAAAGGCCGTCGGACTTTAGTCGTGGCGCGGATTCTAGGTATTAATTTCATTTATTCAGACAACAAAAGGTCCATTTGTTAGTAAGACTTAAGAATTAGGTTATTGTTTACACAGTTATATAATTACTAGCAGACCCGCTCGCGACTTCGTCGACGCGTAGATTTTCATACAAACCTTAACACCCTTTTTCAACCCCTTAGGGTGCGAATTTTCAAAAATCGTTTCTTAGTGCTTGCCTACGCCCCTTAATAAATGCTTGTGCAAAATTTCAGACCTCTCGGCCCAGTAGTTTCCGAGATTTCGTGATGAGTGGTCAGTGATGAGTGAGTGGAATTCTCTTTTATGTAATATATATAGATTTTAGTGAACTTTCTCTCTTGCTCTAGGTACTCTAATGAGACTATCTGATCAAGACCCGAATGAAAGATGTTGGTTTGGTGACTAAATGTAGTATATATTTTAAAATTGGTTCTTTTTGTGATGTTTATTTTGTGCAGTCTTGTATAAACTTTGAAGGAGAATGGTGGAGCTGTTTGATTTGGTCCGCAACAAAAGACTTCATCACAGGCAGATCATATCTGTAAGGTATGACCTGTAGAATGGGATAAAGGCATGTGTCTATATATGTATGTATTGTGGGATTTAGTCTAAGGTCAGGGAGGCTCCGTTGGCTCGGATTTTTTCAGAGGTCTCGAAAATTTAGAAAAACTCAAAAGATTAACCTGAAAATTGCACAGATTGTTGTTAAACTATCCTAGTTTAATATAGCATCATTTTATTTTCATTAAATACAGCCAAAAAAAAATTGAAATAGAAGAATAAAAAATGAGAATGGAGCCACTGGGTACCACTAGTAGTACCGAGTGGCTCAAGCCTGTGGTACACAGTGACTCTAGTAGTACACATTGATTCAGTAGTGGTTATTTGTACTAATAAATAGAAGAATGTTAGTAAAAATTGCTTGTATTTATGAAAAAAATAAAACAAAGGTTATAAGTCTCGAAATGTTGTTCTTAACAACCAATTAGCCCTTAAACTAGCATCATCATTAAAAGGAACATCAAAAAAACACGGATTGTTGTTTAACTATCCTAGTTTAATATAGCATCAATTTATTTTCATTAAATACTGCCAAAACAAAATTAGAAATAAAAAATAATAAAAAGAAAATTGAGCAACTGTACACAGTTGCTCAATTTTCTTTTTATTATTTTTTATGTTCAAGGATTAAATTAGCGTGAGCCACTGTGTTTTCCTTAAAATTGATTCACTGTTTACAAATCCGGCATTTTGAAAATATTTGATGACGGCAGTCGAATCTGCTAACAAACACACCAAAGAAATACACAATTAAGACTACTACAATATCTTTTATACGGCAAACACAATGGTCACCACAAATTATGTTGATCTTCGGACAACAACAAACAAAATAAAGCAATTTAGTGGGCGCGGAAAAAATTAAACACGGTGACACCTCCGTACGGCGCTCAATTCGAGCGGCCCGCTGACTGGTTTGGCCGTGTTTGGGGTTCACTCCCTTCAATTGTGCGACAAAGATAGCCACATCAAGCGCGTCATTCTGGTCGAAACATGTATGAGACACTGTTGTCTCCTGAGTCACCGTACCCTCCCTGACCCTTACTCATAGTCTACGACTATTTAAACGGCTCTGAATACGGACGGACAGACTGACATAGGAAAACTATAAGGGTTCTTTGTTGGACTTCGGAACCCTAAAACAATGTATAGGTACCTACTTAGGAGCTCGTTTGCTGGGGCCCATTTGAAGAAAAAGTGAGCATAAACAAAACAGTAATTTTTATTATGTTCAACTTAATAACATACATACATAGACACACGCCTTTTTCCCCGAAGGGGTAGGCAGAGCCACAATAGGCCTCTTTTCACAGTGGGTTGCACCATCGTGGAATATAGACGTGACAAGTGGTGAGCACATCTCAACCGAATAAATAAAATATAATTTATACATTCGGACATATACAACAGAATCGTTGGTCGTCCAGCAGCGAGATGGGCAGACAAGTAGGTAGTGAAATTTAAGTAGATTGCGTGTCTCTTCAAAATGGTGGATTTTTCCTGTAAAAACTTAGTTTTTCTGCCACTATGTAAACTGGGTTAGACACTTGACGATAAAGAGGCTTCTGAACTCAGTCTCGAAACGACAGCAAAGTGACGAAAAATACAGGGAAATTAGCCGTTTTTCTTTTAAAATGACTCTTGACGACTTGACTATAAAAATATAATTAATTATATCACTTTCACTTGACATTTGGCTAAATTGTCGCAAATAATGCACAGAAGCCATTACCTAAGAAAAGAAGAAGAAGGATATCGCACCGCTCACTCGGTCAAAAATGACATACGACATACGTCGCGTGTAGCATCGTGTACGTTTGACAGCGAGCCGTGGCGATGGCGAGCGCACGCACCCCGAAGCCGAGCTGTGGTCGCGTTGGCAACACGTTTAGAGATGTTCTTTGAATGGGCGCCTGATCTCTATCAAAGTACTAAGGCCAATAATGATCATCAATGCATACAATCGCCTCACAATGCATAATTTAGTGAATCTAGAACTCGATAGCCGAGTCGTGACCGCGATCAACTGATTTGTATGGGAAGAAAATATCTGAGAGATCTTTAGGCTACGAGTTTAGTACCTACCTACATCAGCGCTATTTTGTACTGAATAGTTTTTGAACTGAATGGATATAAAGAGCTTATAGTAACACAGCAGAGTTTTCACTGGAAAAAGAAGGTTTGAGTGGTTTGATAGCGTATTGTGGAAAACATTCCAGTAAAAATCTCCCACGCTTGCTTGCTTGGTGTCAGATGAAAATCAGCTTTGAGTAGGTATAGACCAGGGTCAAAGCCTACAAAAATGGTAAAAAATTAAAAAAAATTACAGTAGGATGAAACCCATTAGAAAAGCAGGGGAATATGATCAAAATGAGAGGAAAAATAAATTACGGTCGATCCGAGTTCGGGAAGTGGGAGGGGGTGAGTTTTTAAGGGTAAAAAATGGTTTATCTTGATTTCCGGCAAAACTACAAGTCCTATGGAAAAAAGTTAAATGGCAAAGTTGTAGGCAATAAAAAGATCTACAACTTTTGTATTTGCAGATTTTTCACATAACCTCAAAATTTAGGTGAAAAATTCAAAAAACCAAGTTTTTGGTTTTTTATTTATCTTTTTCAAAAAAAAAAAAAAAACTACGAAATTTGGTGAAAACTTACCTTATTATGTCCCAAATACACTGTAATTTATTTGATTAAAAATATTAATTTTTTCGCTTCATTTAAACTTAATATCAAAAAAGCACCCTAATTTTCAATCGAAAATTCTGACGTCAAAATATCAGATTTTTTCAAAAAGTTTGAGGGCTTTTTGTTCGTTGAAATATCTACTTTCTGATGGTGTAAAAAAAACTATACATTACTATAGGAAATATTCTAAGAAAATGCAAAAAATTGAAAAAACCTCAAATTCGTTTTTTTTAAATCATTATGTACAATTTTGAGGTATTTATTAAAATTTACACTTTAATTACTCAAAAAACGTAAGATTTCATGTTTTATTGATAAACGAAAAAATTACAAATAAAAATATACTTCTATAATTAACAAACAAATAAGTTAATAAAGTTAATATTTAATAAGACATCTACAATATTTTGAAAAAGTTGTAGAATCTTCTTTAAATAATATTTGTAGATGCCTATTTATTGCTGTTTTAAGATAATTTATATACCTGAGTGACCTTCGGTGAATTTAAGCCCATTGTAAGTTATTTCATTGAGAAGTGGGGACGGACCTAGGAGGGTCTGGGCCTTACCACAGATAAAATAATACTATACTAGTACAGATACCTCATGCCATACAACGAAACGTGACCGCCATAACTCGGGCTATTGTGCGGGCTAATTTGGTTGCCTTACCTGGGCGCTAGATGCCGCTAGCACCGCAATTGATAGCTAGAGTCACCTAGCACCTGCAACTGTAATTAGCGCGTAAAACGCGCACACACTCAACAGATGGCGTGTTAAAAAACTTAGGCCCGTCGTACATAGAGCTACTCAAAAAGAACTAGTCACAAACTCAAATACTAACGAGATCAAATGGCCCACCTGATGTTAAGCGGTAACCTCTGCCTTTAACAATGCTTTACCTCATTATGATTCCATTGCCACGGTAATGCTGCATGTGGTGTTATAAAATAGTTTGCCTAATAATCTCTGAAATTATAAGCTGAAGCTGACGATAGTAAAGAATTGACTGAAACTTTACAACATGAGCATCTATATAGCGTCGTGTCATCGTGTGCGAGGTACAGTTTCTAAGTGGTTTGTAATTGTAATTACCTACTGATTAGTTCCGTAATTTTTGGTAGCTCCATGTGCAACGGGCCTTTATGACGATCATGGTTTTTTAACTCAACATCTTTATTAAGACTGCGTCAACCCCAGGCACAAATCTTCATACACAATAAAACGCCCCTCGCCCGCCGCTCGAAAAAGCGGTTTTTATTGAATATCTCGTAAATTTAGATAATTTTACAAAACTCCTTCAGTGAACCCTCGGCGTTGTTGAATTGATTTTATCTATCTAATTTTTACCCAATAATATGTACCATTTTAATAAACAATCGAATCTAGGCAAAAAATAGATGTAACTTTGGGTTTTTTTATATCGAGAAAATATTGTCCTATCGTGTTTCTGGTATCTACAGCGACCCCTCAGAATTATAATGTAGTTTCCGTGCATATTTTTAATCTTGATTTAGCCTGTTAAAAATCAAATCTAAGATTAGGAATTTCGCGGTACCCCACATTAACCACCTAGATGACCCGCTCGCGACTTTGTCCGCGCCTAGTCCGAAAACTTTCCCGGCGTGCAGACAACAAATAACCACGCCGTGACACAACCTTTGAAACGAACGAACACTCAAGTTTTCCAATTTAGGAGTCCATTCCTGAAAATATTTGAATCCCAACAACTACCTATATCGTGAAACGATATTCTCCAACATCGAAATTACGCTGAAATATGGCTAAATCGTAAAGTTTTTTTTTTACAAACACAACGTTCCCGTGCCAATTTTCATATATTGCTGTTTGTTAATTTTATTTGAGGAAACTACCTATGAACCAGTTACGAAACCCCAGTTTCCTTGACGGCCGAAGCGGAAATTTCAAGTAGGTATCTACTGCCAACGCTTTCCGCAATACACAGCATTTTTGTTTTTACGTGTGAGCCCCATTTTGAAACCCTTTGCATACGAATTCTTCATATTCCTTTCTAAGTAGACCTTTACACCCTAAAAGGAATAGGTACACCCTCTAAATTTCAAGTCTCAACGACCAGCGGTTTAGGCTGTGCGTTGTCACTCGGTCAGTCAGTCAGTCAGTGCCTTTTATATATAACTAGTTCGTCTTTGGTCACAATGATATGTATACAGGTCTGACATTTTATTTGAAAATTTTAGAATAGAACGGAAATACTAGTTTTCTCTTTCATTTCGGGCATGACGTCATTGGCAGGTCATCTATTTTTTTTTAAATAACGCCATCTATCAAGTTAGTACCACATGTGGTACTACAAAAAAACTGTGTCAAACCTCAACCTAGTTCAAATGATTACCACTAGGAAAAAGACATGATTAGATTTTTCTAAAAATAATTAAACTTGAGTGAAGAGGCATTTATTTAATTTTCCCGTGTTATGGGTATTTTTTGATATAACAAAATATATTTTTTTGGGCCTAATATTCATTTTTCACATACTTCAATAACAAATCTATACCTGTTACGCCATCTATTGAATTTAAATAGAACAATATATTTTTTCTTTGGGATGAGACCCCGTGGCCTTACTACATACCTGCTATTTCGTAGCAGCTGTAAAAACCGTTAGCCAGTATTCGAGATACAGAGTAGTGTACAACATCGTTTTTAAAAATACACGTGCAGGTTGAGTTGCTCTAAGTGATTTGTGAGAAATTTACTTTATTCCGGAAGTATTGCTCAAAACTATTTGCTGCAGCTGTGAAACTAGATGTAACAGTTTAAAATGTGGCTGCCGAAAACATGGTTTAAAATGCACAAATTTATGCACTAATTGTCATGGTTCTGAAAATTGCTCCAATATGGAAGAAAAAATCTACGAGGAAGTAAATGATTCAGATGAAATTATGGATGAAGAACCAATGCAGACTGGAAATAACATTGGAGACGAAGATGATGGTCTTGAAGATTTCGACGATCAACTAGAGTTGGAAAGATTTGTCGAATCTGACGATGAAGAAATGCCTCCAAAGAGACAAAAACGAATGAGTAACTGATTAGAATTTCAAATAACGTATTTATAAATAACAAGATTAACGTTTTTAAAAAAAAAAAATGAATAGCGTAATCAGAATTAAGTTTCTAAATTCAATAAATCGTACATTTACATGTATATTTATTTTGTATGAGATTTTCTATGACATGAATGTAATTCGAGTAAAATAAATAAACTTTTTAACCTAAAAAAAATTGCAGCAATCGCATTTTTTTGATGAAATTGTACAAAGTAATTAGAAAAAAAAAACGAATTTGAGGTTTTTTATTTTTTTTGCATTTTCTAAGAATATTTCCTATAGTAATGTCACGGGGTCTCATCCCAAAGAAAATATATATTGTTCTATTTAAATTCAATAGATGGCATAACAGGTATAGATTTGTTATTGAAGTATGTGAAAAATGAATATTAGGCCCTGAAAAAAATATTTTGTATTATCAAAAAATACCCATAACACGGCAAAATTAAATAAATGCCTCTTCAATCAAGTTTAATTATTTTTAGAAAAATCTAATCATGTCGTTTTCTTGGTGGTAATCATTTGAACTAGGTTGAGGTTTGACACAGTTTGTTTGTAGTACCACATGCAGTACTAACTTGATAGATGGCGTTATTATGACGTCATGCCCGAAATGAAAGAGAAAACTAGTATTTCCGTTCTATTCTAAAATTTTCAAATAAAATGTCAGACCTTTATACATATCATTGTAACCAAAGACGAACTAGTTATATATAAATGGCAATGTCCTGACTGGCTGAATGACCGAGTGACAACGCACAGCCTATACCGCTGGTCGTTGAGACTTGAAATTTAGAGGGTGTACTTATTCCTTTTAGGGTGTAAAGGTCTACTTAGAAAGGAAAATGAAAAATTCGTATGCTAAGGGTTTCAAAATGGGGTTCACACGTAAAAACAAAAATGCTGTGTATTGCGGAAAGCGTTGGCAGTAGATTGCTAGGTACTTGAAATTTCCGCTTCGGCCGTCAAGGAAACCGGGGTTTCGTAACTGGTTCATAGGTAGTTTCCTCAAATAAAATTAACAAACAGCAATATATGAAAATTGGCACGGGAACGTTGTGTTTGTAAAAAAACACTTTACGATTTAGCCATATTTCAGCGTAATTTCGACGATGTAGAATATAGTTTCACGATATAGGTAGTTGTTGGGATTCAAATATTTTCAGGAATGGACTCCTAAATTGGAAAACTTGAAAGTTCGTTCGTTTCAAAGGTTTTGTCACGGCGTGGTTATTTGTTGTGTGCACGCCGGGAAAGTTTTCGGACTAGGCGCGGACAAAGTCGCGAGCGGGTCATCTAGGTGGTTAATGTGAGGTACCGCGAAATTCCTAATCTTAGATTTGATTTTTAACAGGCTAAATCAAGTACAGTATTCAAATTAAAAACATGCGTGGATACTACATTATAATTCCGAGGGGTCGCTGTAGATACCAGAAACACGATAGGACAATATTTTCTCGATATAAAAAAAAAACAAAGTTTCATCTAATTTTTGCCTAGATTCGATTGTTTATTAAAACGGTACATATTATTAGGTAAAAAATTAGATAGATAAAATAAATTCAACAACGCCGAGGGTTCACTGAAGGAGTTTTGTAAAATTATCTAAATTTACGAGATATTCAATAAAAACCGCTTTTTCGACCGGCGGGCGAGAGGTGTTTTATTGTGTATGAAGATTTGTGCCTGGGGTTGACGCAGTCTTAATAAAGATGTTGAGTTAAAAAAACCATAATCGTCATATAGGCCCGTCGCACATGGAGCTACTCAAAAATGACGGAACTAATCAGTAATTACAATTACAAACCACTTAGAAACTGTACCTCGCACACGACGCTTTATAGATGATTATGTTGTAAGGTTTCAGTCACTTCTTTACTATCTTCAGCTTCAGCTTATAATCTCAGAGATTATCAGGCAAACTATTTTATTACACCACATGCAGCATTACCGTGGCAATAGAATCATAATGAGGTAAAGCATTGTTAAAGGCAGAGGTTACCGCTTAACATCAGGTGGGCCATTCGTTCTCGTTAGTATTTGAGTTAGTAACTAGTTCTTTTTGAGTAGCTCTATGTACGACGGGCCTAAGTTTTTTAACAAACGCCATCTGTTGAGTGTATGCACGTTTTACGCGGTAATTACAGTTGCAGGTGCTAGGTGGCCCTAGCTATCAATTGCGGTGCTAGCGGCATCTAGCGCCCAGGTAAGGCAACCAAATTAGCCCGCACAATAGCCCGAGTTATGGCGGTCACGTTTCGTTGTATGGCATGAGGTATCTGTACTAGTATAGTATTATTTTATCTGTGGTAAGGCCCAGACCCTCCTAGGTCCGTCCCCACTTCTCAATGAAATAACTTACAATGGGCTTAAATTCACCGAAGGTCACTCAGGTATATAAATTATCTTAAAACAGCAATAAATAGGCATCTACATAATATTAGTATAGTATTATTTTATCTGTGGTAATGTATATATTTTTTTACACCATCAGAAAGTAGATATTTCAACGAACAAAAAGCCCCCAAACTTTTTAAAAAATTTGATATTTTGACGTCAGAATTTTCGATTGAAAATTAGGGTGCTTTTTTGATAGTAAGTTAAAATGAAGCGAAAAAATAATATTTTTAATCAAATTAATTACAGTGTATTTGGGACATAATAAGGTAAGTTTTCACCAAATTCCGTAGAAAAAAAAATAAAAAACTAAAAACTTGGTTTTTTGAATTTTTCACCAAATTTTGAGGTTATGTGAAAAATCTGCATATACAAAAGTTGTAGATCTTTTTATTGCCTACAACTTTGCCATTTAACTTTTTTCCATAGGACTTGTAGTTTTGCCGGAAATCAAGATAAACCATTTTTACTCTTAAAAACTCACCCCCTCCCACTTCCTGAACTCGGATCGACCATAATTTATTTTTCCTTTCATTTTGATCATATTCCCCTCCTTTTCTAATGGGTTTCATCCTACTGAAATTTTTTTTGGTTTCAAAAATTATCTACCCTGGTCTAGTAGGATAACCTAGCTGTACGCCATTCTGTCGCGACTTTTTTTTCTTTGTTAAGTAATTTGTTTCAGACAGAATGAATGCGTGGGACTTTTTTCATTTAGTGAACATTATTTTTCTTTTTATTTATTTTTAAATGTATTTTGTTTAAATTATTGTCATAATTTGTTGCTATTTTTTATTTATTTTTCTGCTTTTGTCCTACTGTATTCCTTGTATTCCGTTTGTTCTGTTTGTTTTTTGTATTTGCGTGCCAAATAAATGTTTTTCATTTCATTTATTTCCATTTTAACGCGACACTCTTCAAAAAATATCAAAGTAAAATTTGAATACCATTACCTCTCTAGTCTCATAGGCAGTAACTTGCGGTGTTTGGTTTATGTGTTTGATAGCGTATTGTGGAAAACAGTCCAGTAACTATCTCACCACGCGACACTCATCAAACAATATCAAAGAACAATTTGAATACCATTACTTCTCTAGTCTCATGGGCAGTCATTTGCAGTTCCTTCTCGTGGTCAAACGATGTTTAGTAGGTCACCATAAACAACACGAAGACAGGATAATGCATTATAATGACCTACGAGTACATTATCACGAGTGAGAATCATCCTGGGAACCACGTTATGGTAGTATGAACAATGTTGAAGGATTGCTTTACAGGTCAAAGGCTTTTCATAACGAGAGTTGGCATCATTTTTACATTGTTTTCTTTTACATTCACAAACATAGTCCTCACTAGCATTCCCTGTGTCGTGGCTATCAGGAACTACGAGTACCGTGACCCTACACTATAACAACCAGGTCCAGAACAAATATTTGCAGATCATACAAACATATGTCCCGCAGCAGGTATCGAACCCGCAACGTCTTGAATCTCAGCCGGCTACTCGCCCGACGCGCTACAGAGGTGTCATTTTGGATTTTATTTATTTTAGTATGCATACACTCGTAAAGGTAATTAATTCAATATTTTGGAGACAGCCAAGTTTACCAACCCTTTTCCCCTTTACCATTTTCCTCTTTCCACTGTTCATAGGTAGAGGTTACCGCTTAACATCAGGTGGGCCATCTGCTTGATACGTCATACCAAGTTGTAAAAAAAAAAAAACCTCTTTCACCACTCTCCCCTGCCCTTGTCAGACTTTTGATGCAGCAAAATAATGTAATTTTTATAGCAAATATCTTGAAAAATATAATTTCTACAAGGCGTTATGAAGTATCGCATGATATTCCAATCCATCACAAAGTTATAGGGGCCTGGAAAGTGGCTGAGCTGTTTTGAGAAAAGATTAAGGTACCTACGGCTTCGCCCGCTCTACTTTCCTTTACCTTTTAAGAATCTTAATGTTGGAACTGGCTCGCAAAAATTTTTACTACTAGTATTTCATGTCGTTCATTTAACTTTACTTTAAGTATTTTAGAAGGTGTTTCTTTATGTCTGGCCTGAGAATAGACCACTGTGTCTCCTCCCGTGGATGTCGTAAAAGCCGACCAAGGAATTACACCAGGGGATGGGCAACAGCATCCACCTGAGTACTCAATACCAATACTGCGATTACCAATCCGCGTGCTAATCGTGGTGATTATCGCAAATCTCCCATTGTATTATTTCGGGGAAGGCCTGCTGTCATATTGTCTAATCGATGTCAATAACCAGTTTGCTGTTCATTGCGCTGCGTTTTTTAGCTTTTTTTCAAGAGCAGAACTATTGAAAACACGCAGCGCAATGAATAGCAAACTGGACATCGAAATCGAACTTCAGTCTATTACACAATATGACCGCTGGTACCGCAGTATGGTGACCGCAGCATAGTGATGTAACATGAAAAAGAACGAATTAGTTTTTTTCACAATGTAGCTTTTTTTTTCGTAAATAATATAATCTATAGGAAATTAAATGTAAATTCAATTAAATTATGTATAAAAACACTTGGAATAGCACAACTAAATAACCTGTTATTTACTCTCTCTGTATCACTCAAGAACAGTCAAGCTTCAATCTTGTACTATTATATAATCATTGCTTCATCTCCGCCAACACATAAACTGAACGGGGATTTCCCGGTTGGCAGTTTGAATATTACCAATAATATTCATGTAAACTTGGTACACCTCAACCAAAAAGGAATGATATTAAATAAAAAACTCTAATAATAACTGTTTAGTAATAATCTTTTACGGAAACTGCCTTATTAATTTTGGATACTGTACTCTTGGAAAAAACATGCCCATGCACAAAAACGTTCATGTTTTATAAAAAAAAAAACACGATAGTTTTTTTTTTTTTTTTTTGCAATACTACTCTACAACAGTACTCTACTACAGCAGTGGACGTCTAAAGATGATGATGATGATGGTAAATATTGACCACGTTCCGAAAAAGGTAATTAAATGCTTCGAAATGTGATTATCAAATGTTAATAAACACGACAAATATTTACTCATTTCTTACATCCTCTAGAAAACAAGCATTTTGTCAATATTTGGGTACTTATTATGAACAACAACTACAACAACGCGCAATGCTCTGCTCATTCGTAATTAAATCTTCTCTCAGGCACCTACTGTAGCAATTAGGTGCTTATGACATAAAAGTGTTAATTTTAATAGTTCCATGTTTGGGGTGAAATACTTCGTTCTGATGGCTATCAAAGGTATGTAAATATATATAAGACAAGCAGCACCCCGCCGTTACACCCGCGTAAGTCTCGATCCCGTGAGAATATCGGGATAAAAATGTACCTATGTGTTATTCCGGGAGTCCAATTATCTCCATTCCAAATTTGATCCAAATTCATCCAGTAGTTTTGACGTGAAAGAGTAACAAACATCCATCCATCCATCCATACTTTAGTAGGATGAAATAAAACGAGAAAAAATCAGGAATCCTAATCCATTTGCGAAAAGGAAAACCATCACAGCTAATTATGCTTTACAAGTTATCGAGTAATCGCCGATAACAAAAAAAACTATGAAGTTTTAGAACCTGTTTAGGTACCAAGTTTTGTCCAGATCGGTAAAATACTACCTGTAGAGCAGGACCAACAAACTGACAGAGGAAAGCAAAAAGATCGCTCGCTTCGCCCGCTCGGTCAATAAGTTAAGATTGGAATCGATTTTTTTACCACTTCCCGATACCATTGAGCTTTTTGGCATACCTGTCAAGTTCCGATGACAATACAATTTTATTGTGACAGTACCCTAAAGATAAAGGCACATTACCCATGAGACTTTTTACAAGCTTTTAATTAACTTGCAATGTATGTCCGGGTGGAATCTTGCAACTGAATTTTAAAGCAGTTATTCTCCACCGATTGAGATGATATTTTGCATACCTGTCAAGTTTCGATGACAATGCAATATTATGGTGACAGCGAGCTGATCTGATGATAGAGACGGAAGGTGGACAACGGGACTCCTCGAGGGATAATAGTAGACTGGCCGTGTTTAGGCTCATTTTGATAAGCACACGGTTACGATCACTAATTTTATAAAAGCTTGTAATAAAAATTTTTTTTTTAACAAAAACTTAATATCATCTCTCTGTTTAGCTACCCTTAAGACGATTAGTTTTGCCGAAACTCAAAATAGACCTTTTTGGAAAACCTACTCCTCCTACAATAATGGCCCAAATAATTTTAAAAAAATCATTTAATAGGTATAATATAGGCAAGAATAGAACTATATGTTTACATTTTTTAAATTGCTGTTACTTTTGACATGAAAAAATAAAACATTGTTCCCTATAATTTACGCAAGAATTCCTACTCCTTCCAAACGCCTGCAGCTATTTTAATGATTCTTTCACAATATTATAGACAATTTACAGACTTTACACATGATATGTTTACATTTTCAAAAATAATTATCATTTTTAAACAATAAAACAAAAACTGTAAACGAGCTGCCACGGGCGGTTCGACCGCGGAAGTCAGTCCGGCCCAAGCGTTCGCACGGGGTACCCGCGTCACTTTTTTGCTCCGCTCCTATGAGTGCCACCGACTGGTTCGGGGACAATAAGACACGATAGCAGTTAGTGTACTCATCGTAGTTTTTTATTCGTGCTTTGTGTTCCTTGAACAAAACATTGTAAATATTGATCGTTATCGTTTAGATATCTTGTTTGCGCGAGGACGCTTGTTGGTTTCTTATCTTTGACGACCTCTGTAGCGCGTCGGCGAGTAGCCGGCTGAGATGCGAATGGTTGCGGGTTCGATTCCCGCTGCGGGACAAATGTTTGTATGATCTGCAAATATTTGTTCCGGGTCTGGGTGTTATGGTACCATGGTACTCGTAGTTTCTGATACCTACAACACAGGGATGCCTTGTGTGGGATCAGGACTATGTATGTGACTGTTGGGTGTAATGTTATGTTATCTACTATAAGAATTAGTACGTATATGAAAAATCACGAATGAAAAATCTCGGAAGAAAAACCTTGGATGAAAAATCTCGAACGAAAAATCTCGACTGAAAAACCTCGAATGAAGAATTTCGAACGAAAAATCTCCAATAATAAATCTCGGATGAAAAATCGCGAATAAAAATCTTAAATGAAAAATTTTGAATGAAAAATCTCGAACGAAAAATCTCGGATGAAAAATCCAATAAAAAAAACCCAATAAAGAAAATCCAATGGTAGATAGATAGATAGATATGAAATACTTTATTATACACCTTAGAAAATAATAATACGAACAAAAAGAAACAAAACTTAACAATATAATTATTATAGTAGGTAACAGTTACTGTATGTAACGCAAGAAAAAAACGCAAGCTGTCCACAGTTCTAAGGTTCAAATTAGGTTAGTAGGAAGGTTTTTTATGTAAACAACGAGTGCTCATTACGATGGTATGATTGCAAAATAGCGACTAACTCTTTTAACATGCATCAAAATAACTGGAAATACCACCAGCCAAAAACGATTGATTTCAAACTAATTAAAATGATCAACTAAGGTATTCAAAATGTGTGTTTACATTTTATGAAACCGGAAAACAAATTTCAACATAAAAAAACGGTAGGTATATGAAATCACAATTATACTTCATAAAAGGTAAATTAAGTACCTAGGTAGGTATAGAAACACAATCACCATGGTAATTATTTCACACATACTTCGCTGCATAATTTGTGTAAAGTCGCTAACTTAACGGCCTTACTTGTGGCATACTATGACAACACTGCTTCGTTGCTGAGGTACGGAGTTATATTTTGGGGCAATTCTACCAATAAAACTGAGGTTTTTTAAGGCACAGATGAGATGCATTCGATCAATGTTTGGTCTAAGACAGACAGACACGTGTAAGGGTGTTTTCAGGCACTGGAGAATTCTCACTCTTGCCTCATTGTACATGTACGAAGTAGCAATCATTGTCCGGACGAATCATCAATGGTTTGCCCAGTACCCGGTTGGCAGTCGCCTAGAGGGTCGCCTGCGTAATCATTAAGGTAAAACAGCCTTATTACGGCACAGTGTGTTCGGCATGGCATGTCAGAGGCCCTCGGGCGGCTTGACAAACTCTGACACCAGAGGCCAGCACTACCTCATACGAAATGGCGACGATGGCGCCTATCCTTTACAACAAGATTCCTTTGTCAATACGCACCGAAAACAGTATGGTGCTTTTAAAAATAATCTAACGAAGCTTTTAGAAGAAAAGATTTATTACTCGATTAATGAATATCTAATTGTCAAATTTTATTGTATTACAATCTAATTTATATCTGCTAATTTCAATGTCATTTATGTTTCATATTATTTGTTTGTACTTTTTATTATTATTGTTTGACATTTATTAATTAATTTTGTTTTTACTTGTATAAAATGTTGTAGGCCAGACATGGCAGACTATAGATGCACATTAAGACCTTAACACCAACAAATGTTACCACCTAGATCTAACAGCAACAAATCATTTATCATTATCAGTATTTCACCCGCAGTAACTTATTTATCCGTGTCTTTAGGTAGCACTTCACTTCACTTTAGCCAAAACTGCTGGACTTAGACTTGAAACTTGCAGTGTGTATTATTTTTAGGGCGAGATTTTTCTTTCGAGATTTTTCGTTTGAGATTTTTAATTCGAGATTTTTCAGTCAAGATTTTTTATTCGAGATTTTTCCTTTGATATATTTAATTCGAGATTTTTCGTTTGAGTGTTTTCATTAGATTTTTTCCATTCGAGATTTTTCATTCGAGATTTATTATTCGAGATTTTTCATTCGGGGTTTTTCATTCTAGATTTTCCATTCGAGATTTTTCATTCGACAATTTTCATTTGAGGTTTTTCGTTCGAGATTTAATATTCGAGATTTTTCTTTCGATCATTATTTATCATTTCGCCCGCAGTAACTTATTCATCCGTGACTTTCAAATTCAAATTCAAATTCAAAATCTTAATTTCAGGCTTACTGAGCAATGCACTAAACCTAAACAGTAAGCCCATATCAACATAAATACCTTAGAAACTAACATACACATAAAAACACTATATTACTTAATCTAACGCGCATCTTTAGGTAGCAATATCACTTTAGCCCAAACCGCTGGACTTAGACTTGAAACGTGCAGTGTGTATTATTTTAAGGGCGAGATTTTTCGTTCGAGATTATTCATTCGAGATTTTTCAGTCGAGATTTTTCATACTAGATTTTTCGTTCAAGATTTTTTATTTGACATTTTAATTCGAGATTTTTAGTCGAGATTTTTCGTTCGAGATTTTTCATTCGAGATTTTTCATTTGAGAATTTTCATCCGAGTTTTTTCGTTCGAGATTTTTCATATACGTACTTATTCTAATAGTAGATAACATAACATAACATAACACCCAACAGTCGCATACGTAGTCCTAATCCCACACAAGGCATCCCTGTGATGTGGGTATCAGAAACTACGAGTACCATAACACCCAGACCCGGAACAAATATTTGGTCCATTGGTGTTTACCTGGTTGGGTATTCAGGAATAAACCGTTATGAACCAATAAAACTACTTGGTATGTAAAAAATAGGTACTATTATTTATATTTATATTTATGGGCTCTGTCTACACTTTCGGGAAAAAGGCGTGTGTCGTCTATGTATGTATGTATGTATGTATATTTATTAGTTCATTAGTCCATAATGGTTTTGCCTGACCTAAAGTAAATATATTTTATTGTACATAATTTGATTTTTCTTCCAAAAACCTGTTGTCTTTATTTCTTAATCCAAGGGACAGTGTACCTTTTTCATTATCTACTATACTAGGTCTAGACAGGACTAACAAACAAAGCTAAGGAAAATCAACAATGCCGCCAGGCATATACTATACAATAGCGCATAATTTCCGATGCTCAAAATCAAAAGTGCGCGAGTTCTCACACACAACAAACTAGACAACTGATATGACTGCATGACTAAAGCATCTCGTGCCAAACCGCGGCTGCCGCCTGCCGCGCGCCGCGGTCTGCATGACTAGCGCGACGCGCTCCACGCCGCGGCCGGCGCCCGCTGCCGCGCGCACCGCTCGCCGCGATTATTCATTGTTTCTGAATATTGTGCCAATGTTTATGCATAGCGTGTGGTGCGGGCTCGGGATACAACATTTCCTAGGCTCCGCCCAGATGCCCAAGGTCGTTCGAGGCTATAATCACCTTAAGGTTGCGGGCGCAGTGCATTTCCACATAGAGTGACGTTACCTATGAGCAAACAATATAGGTAGTACCTAATTTAACAATGTACGTATTGACGTAATGTATGCCACATAGGGCGCGTCCTAGGTGGACGTGACCTATGAGGTATTGCACTGTTCATAGGCAGAGGTTACCGCTTAACATCAGGTGGGCCATCTGCTTGTTCCGTCATTCAAATATTATTACAAAAAAAAGTATCGGAATGTACTTGTAATGTAATGTAATAATTGTAATGTACGTATTGATTACAATTTGACGTATTGCATTGCGTCGTTCCATTATGTACTCCTAATTAATTTCAAGCTTACTGTAAGCTTACGTCTTTGAAATACATAATTATAAATAAATTATTCTAATTAGGTTGTCGGCTGCTAGTTAATCACCACCTGCTCGATAATGTCCAATTACATATTATGCAACCTCAACGTAAAGTAAGGCATTATCTCTTAAGGGATAGAAAGTTGTATGAAACTCCCTTGGGAATAAAGTGATTTGAATTTGGAACGTCAAATTCGTGTGGTAACTATTGGAAAACTCTGACAAAAAATATGCCCATATGGCATTGTTAAGAGGTTTGTTCGAAAATAGAACTGTTCGAACTGGCCACCATAAGCAGAACTCAAAAAAGAAAAGAAAAAGGTGCGTTTACAAAGAATGTAACACGACACCCGACACAAAAGACGTTGTTTGGTATTGTAATTTTCAGTGAATTTTTATTGTCTCGCAGAAGGTGTGAAAAGTAGAGGAATAAAGCCTGTCTTCGTCTTGAGCAGCTTGAACCCCTCGCTTCATTCAGGACTCTATATAACTCAATATACCGCCCACGACGTAAGACACTGCTTTATTCCCATAGTGCATAATCTACTATTACAGCTCTGTTCGTGTCATCTCAGCCGCGACGATGTGACTCTGAGCATCGCGTCACTAAGGAAGGCAATATTGGCGAAACATCTGTTTATCCGTGGCTGGGACTGCTCAAGGTCCATTTACGTGAGTTATAGAACTTCTCAAAGAACTTTCGTGTCACTGGTTCTTTCCTTGTGCATCAATATATTTCTGACGCGGGCACAGAATATATAATAGTAGAAACACGGGCAAGATTATGCGCTCATAAACTTGAAGGAAAATACGAAAAAACCGTGAGCAAACCAGCATATCCTCGAATCAAAGCGCTTCTGTAAGGCGCGTCAAATCCTTTCACCATACATGTTCTTTTACCATCGATCTTTTTACGGTCATCATCCCAACTGGTCACCTTATGAAGGGCGTAAAGTATAACAACTGTTCCACACGTCCAGAAATCTATCTAGCTAGGCTCTCGAGGAGAGTGTGTGATAACATCTTTATACATTTTATATCAAGAGGATTCCGGTGAACTGTTGAGTTCACTGGGATACCCTGGGGGATCGGGTTAGGGGATCCTGGTGGCCTCACTCGAAACAACTGAGAAATCCATCTAGCTGGGCTCTCGAGGTGAGTGAAACAACTGAGAAATCCATCTAGCTAGGCTCTCCAGGAGAGTGAAACAACTGAGAAATGCTGAAAATGGAGCGCTCCATCTGCAGCATTGTACATTACTGCTGAGTCTTGGTCAGTCAGCACGTCTACTGCTGGACCTACTACTTGTACTAATATTTATTCTGTGGACCTACGCAGTTGTTGGTGACTTTAACATTTCAGGTAATATGGAAGAAATAGCCTTGACAGGGATGGTGTTAGTCAAGAAAGGCTATGCGATAGCAAATGCTGGTGATGTGACCAAGATACCTCGGAGAATCTTCATGTAAGCTATTGATTTATTTTCGTCCTAGCTGAAACCCTGTGACTTTGGCCGCATGCAGGACACATCTGCCCTCCCCTCCCCCATAGTTCCTAGCAAATGGCAAATGACCGTTCTACTGCTTATTTTTGACAACCTCTGTGGCGCGGCGGGCGAAGCTTGGCCTGCGACGCAGGAGGTTGCGGGTTCGATTTCCGCCTCGGAACAAATATTTGTGCGATCGCAGATATTTGTTCAGGGTGTTCTGGGTATTTTCTATGTATATTAAAAAATATCTAAGTATCTATGTAATATATTGTATTAAGTATATCAGGTATCTAGTACCCATAACAAAAGCCCTGCTTAGCTTGGGCTGGATAATGTTGTGTGAACTGTCCAGCATTATTTATTTTTATTATTTTTATTATTAAATAAATGAATTATTTTTTGCTTAGAATGTTAACTAGTATAGTATTAATTTATCTGTGATAGTATAATATCTAACACAAGGCTCTACGACCCCCTGGTCGTACGTTATGGTTAGGCTGTGCGTTGTCACCCCGTCAGTCAGTCAGTCAGGACATTGCCTTTTATATATGAGATAAATGATTAATATTAATTGTAGTTTCCAGTATATAAAAAAGCGGCCAAGTGCCATGAACTCGCCCATGCAGGGTTCCGTAGCAGCAAGTAAAATAATATAAAAGTTCTTGGATGGATTATGATTTATGACGTATTAAAAAAAACTACTTACTAGATCTCATCTCTCTAGATTAATTTTCTTTGGAAGTTTACATGGTAATGAACATCATATATTTATTTTAGTTTTATCATTCTCTTAGTTTAGAAGTTATGGGGGGGGGGGACACATACACACACTTTTTACCACTTTGGAAGTGTCTCTCGCGCAAACTATTCAGTTTAGAAAAAAAAAATATTACAAACCTCAATATCATTTTTGAAGACCTATCCATAGATAGCCAACACCTATGGGTTTGATGTTTTTTTTTTTTATAGTTTCAGTTCTAATTATACAAAAGTACATGCAAAAATTCAAATATTAATTTCAAAAATTATTGATAGGTAATACACAGAATAAATCTACAATACTTAGGTTCAAAATACAAAAGAAAATGAAAATAATATAAAAAAAAACAATTCATTGTTCCGAGTGAAAGAAAACCCCAATTAGACGCTGTTTTTGTAACAAAAATACACATTCATCGAATAAAAACACTGATAAAAGCCAGTTTTCTTCACCATAAAACTGTTGAGGGGAATATCTATAAGGTATATTTTACATTACATACGCGTTCTTCTTAAATAATGATAAGCTGCAAGTTCAGTCGAATGCCTCCGGACATTATTATCAAACCCTGGATGTCCTATCGACAAAAGTTTTACAAAATAGTAGATTGGTATACAAGGAGCTAGCATGGCCCATTATGTAAATAGAAACCGAGTTTAGTGCCGTGTATTACACACTAATTTTCACTGCTATTGCGAGAAAATAAAATAATCCAATACAATATGAAAAAATTATTACGGTCACTACCATCGACGTAAATAAAATGAATGGACGGGCCTTAGGGAACGATAGTTTTGAAGCTTCTAAACAGACCTAGCTAGTATACTTCGCTTCAGTCAGTCTTTGTCACGGCAACGAGTGACAGCTATGCTGAAAAATACCAAAATTAGATACCTTGGTAATACAATGCCTTCCTGTGCTTTTCTGCAAGTGCAAACAACACAAGAAATACAAATAAAGCTTCAGGCATCGCATTTAATTCGTAAGTAAAGGTTTTGTAATATAATTTTCATCAATTGATAAAAAACTTATAAATCGTCGTGTGGTAGGAAAACTACATAACTAACACATTTTGCGAAATCGACTTTGTTGCATGGTTATGATGGCCCATACATGTCGATGGACACGTCTTGCTCTAGAGGACGAGCGACAAGGAGGACTACGCCCCAGTACATTATATCAATGTTCCCCACTCTGAATGAAAGTTAACAGACACAAGTTTATACTCGTAGATAGTTTTAATATTAGTCGACATACCTTTTTCTTTTTGATACTTAGAATTATTGTGTTCAACATTTTTTTGTCATTTTGTTGATTTTATAAGCATTAGTCGTATGATAAGTTTGTTATGTCACTTACTTTGAATTTATAAGTCTGCTAAAATAATGTAGGTGTTTCAGTAGTTTTCTAATGTTCAGTCTTGATAAAAAGAAATGATTATAAGTTGGTTTTATTTTAAAATGTATTTTAATATTATATAAATCTATACCCATGGATAGGATTGTCATATTCAAATAAGTAAATAATAGATCATTTCAATTATTCAAAACTTTAGCGAGGGAAAAATACATAGTCGTTTTTAGGGTTCCGTAAAAAAACTACGGAACCCTTATAGATTCGTCATGTCTGTCTGTCTGTCCGTGTATGTCACAGCCTTTTTTTCCCGAAACTATAAGAGCTATACTGTTGAAACTTGGTAGGTAGATGTATTCTGTGAACCGCATTAAGATTTTTACACAAAAATTAAAAAAAAACAATTATTTTTGGGGTTCCCCATACTTAGAACTAATCCTCAAAATTTTTTTTTTCATTAAACCTATACGTTTGGGGTATCTATGGATAGGTCTTCAAAAATGATGTTGAGGTTTCAAATATAATTTTTTTCTAAACTGAATAGTTTGCGCGAGAGACGCTTCCAAAGTGGTAAAAAGTGTGTCCCCCCACCCCATAACTTCTAAATTAAGAGAATGATAAAACTAAAAAAAAAATATGATGTACATTACCATGTAAATTTTCACTTAAAATTGGTTTGAACGAGATCTAGTAAGTAGTTTTTTTTTGAATACGTCGTTAATCGTAATCCATCCAAGAACTTTTATATTATGTTACGTGCTGCTACGGAACCCTTCATGGGCGAGTCCGACACGCACTTGGCCGCTTTTTTATTTTTTTCTCTTAATCAAAAGAACTAAAATGTATTATCATTAAATTCGAAAATAGATACAGTACCAATCTATAACATATCAAAACACGGACTGAAAAATTAGTTACGATAAAAAAGTTATTGCCATTTTTGACGCAATAAAACAGTAAATCGCGTTTTTCTCGCGATGTTGGTTTTGTTGTTGTTATTACTTATTTAGTTTTCCAACTACAGCGACGAAATATTTGACAAGACTTCACGCATGACGGATGGTCCGGTACAGACTGTAAAAAAATCTGATGCCTAAGGGGTATCGTATTGATTTAGAATTGTAATTTGCATTATATACGTCAAAACATTGCTAAGCACGTCGCTTTAGGTAATTGCATATTATATGTAATGGCATGTTAATTAACCTTATAGCTTTCCAAAAAAAATCTAAGGTAAACAAAAATGGATATAAGTCATAAGACGAGCAAGAACAGACGACTTTTGGAAGTGGAATACATTTTCCCGTATTTGCTCTGATCATTTTCTACACAATGAATTCTATACGCCAAAAAACGGTTAGTAGTAGTAGAGCTTTTTTGTGAAAGAGTTCGTCCGGGGAAGTACTACCACCATACCTGTTTCTGCCGCAAAGCAGTAGTGCTCGCATTGCTGTGTTCCGGTTTGAAGGGTAAGGGTGCCGATGAAATTACGGCCACATGGGACTTTTCATCTTTATGTTTCAGGGTGGCGGGCGCAGTGGAATGCCACATAGGGCGCGTCCTAGGTGGACGTGACCTGAGGTAATGCACTGTTCATAGGCAGAGGGTACCACTTAACATCAGGTGGGCCATCTTCTTGTTCTGTCATTCCAAGTAGTATAAAAAAGCTCATTGTGCAAAATTCTTAAAACTGCACTCTGCAGTTTCTTAAATACTGGAATTTTTATACATTTATGTTTCCGTACGATTTTTATGATATTTTCTTAGTTTATTGAGTGATGAAAAATATATTTTTCACAAATTGATTGAGCTGAAGACCTTAGGTGGACTTGCTTTTCTATTGATTTATATTGTGTATGTTTGAGAGCTGAAAAATAGATACGTAACTACATAAAACAGAAGGGAACCATGTATTTTTGTAAAAGTTTCATTCAATAATTGCATTTTTTTCGGCGATTTTTTGTATTATAAACCTACTGAAATAACTTTAGAAAACACATTGCATCTGTTAAAGTATTAAGTATTAAAAAAATACAGTTTTTAAGAAGTTCAATAATTTAATTTCACCTAGTTTATTTACAAGACCGCCAGGAGTGGCGCTATAGAGAAGAGGCCTTTACTCAGCAGTGGCTGGATAGATAGATAGATAGTTTATTTGTTGACTGTACCCTAAATTCGAATTGTCTTATTTTTCACGGACGTTTTGTATGGGTAAGGCCAGTCCATTTATTTTACTTTGGTCGAAGGTCACTACCAATTCATTCAATTTGCAATTAGAGAAAAATTCTAAAGATTTCGCGCTAATGTCTTTTTTTTATTTCTTCTGTAGCCGCAACGCATTGCATGCATTCTACTAAAAATATCGTAGATTTTAGTTCCATTTTCAAAAATAAAATGTTGTTCTTTATTTATGAAACAGTAATAAGTCGAGTCTTTTTTCATGATTATTCTACTTATGACTTTTTGTTTTTGTAGGCTCATTGTCATTTGATAGAACAAAAAAAAACTATTTGAAGAAATGCTATTTTTTCTTCACTCTGGTACGCCACAATGACGGTCTTTTTATCAAGAGGAGTGAAAACAATATACAAGAGCCAACCCAACCACTTGCCTCCTGCTGTTATCTATTGAGTAGTTTCCGTGTTTCCGTTAAACTCCTCCTGCCTTCATCAGACCCTGGATCGGGACCAACCTGTTTACGATGGGGCTAGGGTACCCATTGAATGCCACGCATATAGGAACTGGAATGTCTTGTGGCGGGACCGACACAGGTTCTTACTCGATGGACCCTCACAATCGCTATGAGCAATGAACTCTGCCAACCAAACCATTTTCGAACCAAAAATATTTTTTGCAAACCACTGGGGGGGGGGCCTATTATGAACTCTTATTCCCAGACAGTTTACGGCGTTAATTGAACTGCCTTGTAATTTCGTATTATGAACGCACAGTACCAGCCAGTCAGCGGTCACGTGGCACTTGAAGCGTTTTCTGCATGGATCTTGGCTGGCTATTCCGTATTACGAGCTTACATTTGACATAAGTTATCTTGTTTTAACTGTCAAAAAGTGACAACGAAAACCATTCAAGTGCCGGTGCAGCGGAGTAGCTTTTATTGAATTGTTTTCGATGTGTGATGAATATGAAGTGTTTGAGTTCCTAGAAAGTGAAGCTTCGCATGAAAATAAAAAAAGAGTTCAAAGAAGGCGACTTTATGATCAAGCTGCATCATGTTCGATATGGATGATGCTTGGATGATGACCAATTCATCAAACGGTCATCGATTATCGTCTCGCTATGGAGTTGGTGCATAACCTATGTGATGAATTTAGGCCTCATATGGCGGTGCCTACAGAATCCACAGATTTGTCAGTCGAAACTTAGATTATCTATTATTTTACTAATATATCATCATCATTATATTGTGATTGATTTGGCGATTTGTCATGATGTGGTTAATAATATGCGCAATTTTATTTCTAGGTTTTGGTTGCATTATCGTTACTTATCTAAATAATATGGTTTAATATATATTAATTCCAATTTGTAAACACATCGTCATGATAAGGGTAGTAGGTATGCATAAACACTAACGAAACTAAAGAAAAAGTTTAGGTTTGTTCTTATTACTCCCTCAACAAAACAATCAAATGTACCGCAGAATTATCAGACAGTATTTCGTTCGGAAACATGAATTCGCACTACATTTGTGACCTTTTGTAACGCTAAATATCAACGAAAAATAGAATATAAATTAGAAATATATTAAAATACGTTTTACATGATACTAAAATAATATATAATAATAATTGTATCGTTATTTTATCAAAAACATGTATCAAAAAGAACCGGTCACTTTCCGGAAACAAACTAATAACATTTCCGAACGATCGTCAGGGAAACTGCACACCAGTCATAGACAATTTATCCAGCCAGAAGTTGGTTTGATTATTCTATGTCATAATCTGTATGTCTGGGAATAAGACTTCATAATAGGGCCCCAGAACAAGCCAGTTTAAGGCCGTAAAATGAATTACCTAGAACTTGCCTGGTTTTAGATAAGTTCATAATACGACCCCTGCTGCCTTTCCTAAGCATGAATACAGAAATACAGAAATACAATTTATTCGTAAATGAAAAAAAAAATCATTAGGTATACCATTTACAAGTCAAAAAATCCAGCATACAGTTACAATGAATTAAAGGTTCATAATTAAACAAAGTGCACACAAGTTCTAAAAAAAAAACTAATAAAGTTAAAATCACAATTATGAAGCATAAAATAACATAAAGTCAAGGTAGGTACAAAACAAAACAATTACCTACACTAACATTAACCACACAGTAACCTCGTTTCGAGTAGTTCGCTCATAGAATATAAATTCTGTTCGATATGCCAACGTTTCAGACGGAACTTAAAACTACTTAGATAAACTGCCATCAGATGTGACAGAGTGTGGTAGTTTGTTGTACACTGTGGACCTTGAGGACTTCGTGAGGGAGCGGCCGATAGTCGCAAGCTTCCCTGCGTACCACCTTCTCAAGCTCTTGTACGATATCCGTAAAAAACATGATCAATAGCCATATACACCCAGTACCCGTTAACGAATTGAAGTCGTTCAAGATTACGTTGACGTCCGACAAACTGTCCAGCTTGGTTAAAACAACTATGAGGCCAAACGAAGAATTCAAGCTGGGCAGCCTTTGGTAAATGACGTCAAAGCTCAATGCCTGAAAACGAAAGTCTTTATCCAGTGCGTTCTTCCCGTTATGACCTACGGTGTTGAGACGTGGACACTCAACGCTGCGCCTGCTCCATCAGTTCGACGTCACTCGTCGAGCTATGGAACGGAGTTTCTCTGAGGGATAAAATACGCAACAAACAAAAGTTATCCGACAGAGAACTAAGGTCATCAACATAGCTCAGGGAATTAGCAAGAATTAAAAAGAACCGACAAGTGATGGGGTAAACCTTCGACCAAATTTTACTTTCGTCGAAGGCTTCGACCAAAGTAAAATGAACTTTCGTCGAAAGGGTAAACGTGTTCTAGACTGTGACGTTTACGTCTTGGTAAACTTAGTGTGTGGCGCTCCCTGGTGAGGTACAGCAATGATTTGTGTAAAGAAGCCGGTAGAAAAAAATTGTAAGACTTGAAAATCAGGCTAAATAGCGCACATTGGGAGAGGCCTATGTCCAGCAGTGGACTGATATAGACTGAAGAGGTTGACAATGATGATATTTTATTGTTACTTGTAACTTTTCACAAATGAAAATTGTAGTATAGTAGTTTCAAAGACTTGTTTCAAAATTGCGAGACTTTTTAAAGAAAGAAAAAAGAAAGAAAGAAAACTTTTATTTGTGACAAAAAAGACGCACACCAAAAAAAAAAACAAGGCAAGAACTAAACAAAAACATTTACACAGAAAATATGGCAATTTGTGTGTGTGCCTGACGAAAGCCACAAAACTCAGCGTTTGCTTGCAATAATTTTACACATTACTATGTCTAAAAATAAGTTAGGTGGCTATGTAAAATTTATACAAATAACAGAATAATTAATAATGAATACCGCCAGAACAGTTCAGTAAATGAAAATGTTTGAGAGTATTTGGGTTTTCAAAAATAACTATGAATTTCAATCATCTCGAAAATTTACCACATTTTTACAAGCTTTTATTTAACTTGCAATGCTTGTTTGTTAAGTATGTAAGTTCGGGTCAAATCTAGCAACTGAATTTTAAAGCAGTTATCCTCAACCGATTAAAATGTAATTTTTCATACCTGTCAAGTTTCGATGACAATATAATATTATGGTGACAGCGAGCTGATCTGAGAAGACGGAAGGTGGACAACGGAACTCCTAAAAATCATCATCATCATTATCAACCTACTGCAGTCCACTGCTGGACATAGGTCTCTCCCATGGCACGCCACTGAGCCTGGTTTTCGGCCCTCCCCATCCAGTTTCTGCCAGCAACTCCTAAATATCCACCGTCATCTCTTAATATTATGCATGTTGCAGAGAGGGCACCAAAGCCATGTTCATACCTAAAGACAACAAGCCCTGGCTCTGCAATGTCCTCAGCTATGTAACACATCCAGAGTATAAGGATTCTATTTTGAACTCGATATCCATAATCAAGCTAGACCTCGGGAAGGAGAAACATTGTAAGTATCTATATGTAGCTTTTGATCCACCATCTGCCAAACACCATGTATAAAACAGACCTACTTTAGTTAAGAACTTATAATCCTGAAATTTAGTTGCTCGAGAGAGAATAACGTGGGTGAAACCGGAGGCGAACGTTAGTTGTTTATAAATGTACTAGAATCTTACTAGAACGGTATTCATAACTCAAATGTTCAAATATAGCTTTTCTTAAGTCTCCACTGGTAGTCCCGAACGGTTGTGGGTTCATAGAGCGATGTACAATTGCATAATATAGTTGATGTTTATTTTATTTTTTATTTTTTTCAGTTCCAATGAAACCCATATGCTGGCCGCATCACTTAAAAAAATCGTTGCATGATCTCTACGCGATAGGATTCACAGATGGTAAACTATTCTTTTTTTTTTTTTTTTTCTTTTTTTTTTATTAAATAGGACACCCAACGCAGGTTTACACTAACACATTCAAAAAACAAAACAAAACAAGGTCTTAATCTTAGTGTTCCCGTAATTATAGGGTATCACAGCGTGCGCAAGAAATACAACAATTAACAGCTTATTACAGGGACACATAGTAAATTAAAGGATAAGAAATATAAAAATACTTATTACATAATACTAAGACAAAGGATAATAATTTATAGAAATAATACTTAGTTTAGGCTAGAATTTTACTTAAATTATAGATATCGAATGTTGCGGTATAAAATTGAACTATTTGTCAAACAAGAAGGTTACAAAAACTTGTTAATAATTTCACAAATTAATCAAGACATGAGTTCTTTTAAATGTTTCCTAAATTTAAGTAATGGGTCAGATATGTCCAAATCACTTGTTTTTGAAAAAGTATTATACTGCTTACAGAGCCTTGGCATAACGGAATGCTGACCGAGATTCGTTCTAGACTACGGCAAACTAAACAAGTTATATGCTCTTTTTCTAGGTAATCGAGATGGTGTGGTAATACTTAAGGTATTTGTTAGATCAATACAGTCTACGTTACTATTAAAAACTTTGTGTAAGAAAACCAGATCGATCTCTTTTCTACGGTTATATAGTGTGGTCATCTTATAATGTTTTAGTCTGTTACTGTAGCTAGGTATCTTCTTGGCTAGGTGATCTTTATAAGTTAAATGGTAAATAAATCGCCGTTGAATGCTTTCTATTCTTTTTGAGTAAACTTCATATTGGGGGTTCCAAACGACAGAGCAGTATTCTATTGTAGGTCGGACTAATGTTTCAAATAGTTTTATTCTGGTAGCAGGATGTTTAATATCCTTGCTGTTGCGTATAACGAATCCTAGAAGCCTGAGACATTTTGACACTGTAGTTAAAATATGTGTATCGAAACAAATTTTTGGATCTATAGTAACTCCTAAATCCTTAACTTTATCTACATTTTGCAATATCTGTCCGTTTATAGAATAACTGTTGGGTAGTTTACTGACAGTACTTCGAGTGAAATGTATGTGATGGCATTTATTAATATTTAATGACATGTTATTACGGTGACACCAAGATGATAATCTATTTAGATCGTCCTGTAAGAGTTCAATGTCAGATGGCAATGCTATTGGTCGCATTATTTTAAGGTCATCGGCAAATAAATAAACATAAGAATTATTAAAACAATCTGGAATGTCATTTATAAAAACATTGAAAAGTATTGGGCCTAAGTGTGATCCTTGTGGCACCCCTGAAGTAGCTGAAAATGAGCGGGATAAATGACCACTAATAGCCACTCTTGATGATCGGTTCAGCAAATATGAAGAAAACCATTTCAGCAAGGAGCCTGAAATACCAAGATAGGAAAACTTATGTAATAATAGAGAGTGATCTACTTTGTCAAAGGCCTTGCTGAAGTCTGTGTATATGGAGTATACAGGAATTCGATTATCAAGGGACTTGATCAAGTCAGAGGTATAGCAAACCAGGTTGGAAACAGTGGAGCGAGACTTCATAAAGCCGTGCTGAGAGTCAGTAATATGTTGCTTCAAGTGCCACGTTACGCGTTCAGCAACAAGTTTTTCCAGGATTTTGCCGAAAATAACAAGTATCGAGATGGGCCGGTAGTTTGAAATATCATTTTTATCCCCTGATTTATGAATGGGGACGACTAGTGCTTCCTTCCATAGGTCGGGAAATACTCCTTCCTCAAGTGATTTATTGAAGATATGTTGAAGTGGTTTCGTCAGGGGTTTAGCACATCTTTTGATAAAGATTGGTGGTAACCCGTCGTTGCCTGCACCTTTGTTTGCATCTAGCGATCTCAGACAATTACTAACATCGGCTTTGTTTAAAGAGATTGTACATAAAGATGTAGGAGTATTAGAGGACTCGTCATGGATGGATTGGCTCGGATTTACCAAGGGTTTATTGTAGGCCTGAGTAAAATTATCAGCAAATAAATTGCAGATATCGTCTCCTCTAGACGCGGTTTTATTAGCAAAGTGCATTTGGGCAGGGTAAGTTCCACCACCTTGTCTTTTGCTCTTCACAAAAGACCAAAAGAATTTGGGATTTTTCTTAATGGAATTTTCGACATTATGGTGCAACCCACAGTGAAAAGAGGCCCATTGAGGCTCTGCCTACCCCTTCGGGGAAAGAGGCGTGTGTCTATGTATGTATGTATGTATGTATGTATATGTTTGCTGTAGCATTTTTTTGTACCCTAGCGCAGTCATCTCTCAGTTCTTCAAATCGGACAGAATCTAATGGGTTATTGTATTTTTTTAAATTTCTGTGTAATTTATGTTTTTCTTTGTACATTCGTATTAACTCCCGTGAGAACCAAATGGGGTATCGGTATGAGGGTGTTATTTTTAACGGTACGTGTTCCTTAATTGTGTTCCGAAGAATTGTGTAAAAGGTGTGTGTCATTTCGTTAACTGATTTACAATTTTGAAACTCTCCTTCCCAGTCAACAGAGTCCAAAGAACTTATAATGTAATCATAGTCAGCTTTAAAATAGTTTGGCCTAGGGACGTTTTTCGGAGTAAGTGATTTCTTTGTAAAAAAAGGTACGTCTAGTTCAAGAGCAGGATGGTTTTCGTCATCAGCAGGTGTAAGAAAAGTATTGCAATATTTAAGGTTTTGAATAGGTTTATTGCTAAGAATCAAATCAAGTTCCCTATCATTACTATTGTTTACATAGTTAAACTGACTTAGGTCATGAAGTGCTGTGAACTCTAAGAAATTTAAATTTACTACTGCATTTGTAGCAAAAGGAGTAATAGGTGAATCATTGCTGTTGTTTGTCTTAATCCAGTTTATTTCTTTTAGATTAAAATCACCTGGAATAATGGTATGATTTCCCTTTTCTAAAGCATGTTGCGCGCTTTTAGTAAATATATCTAAATCATCAATTTTTAAAGGTGATGGTAAGTAAACACCGCAGATGTATAATGAATTCTTCTCACTGCCTTTGCTATTGCCGTCAATTTTTACCCAGAGATCCTCACAATTACTTTCAAATTTGGGCATTCTTGCTGAGTGGAAGCGTTTAGATACCGCAATGAGTACTCCACCGCCATCTTTCCTCTTTTTATATTTACTAGTCTCACGGCCACGCCTGAACACATGGTATCTATCGTCAAATAATTCTGTATCAAATACACTATCGTTAAGCCAAGTCTCAGTTAGCACTACTACATCAAAGTTTTGCAGTAAAATATTTTGATAGAAAACAATTGTTTTGGTTTTGAGACCACGGGTATTTTGGTAGTACACATTAATATTCATTACCTCCCAAATAATATTATGGGAAAAATTAAAAGACTAAACACTAAACAGGAGCCCAGAATAGAAAAATAGTAGGTACTTAGTTAATATAGTTCTTTTAACTTTTCGGCGTTATCCACGAAAATACGATCCAAATCTTCCAACTTCCTCATAAAAATGTGACCGTTTCGCACCCAAACAAATCTGAATCCCAACTCCTTGGCGCGGGCACGCGCTGCTGCGTGCAGCGATTTATTGTCAGCGGAGAGGTGTTCTACTACGTAAATCGGTAGTGGCTTGTCTGTAGCTCCCAAGTGGCTCGTGTTGAGGCGATTCTCAGGTTGGCTTCTGTTGAACTTGATTGCGGAAGCAAGGAACGCGTCACGAAGACGAGGAGTGTTAAACTTTACCAAGATTGATCTCGGGCGATTGCTGTCAGAGTCTTTTTTGGCAATTCTGGTACAATGCGCAATGTCAGCGTCCTTGATGTTGCTCTTGATAACTTTTCCTATGTTCAGTACTGTATTTATTATGTTCTCAGATTTATTTTCAGGGACACACTGTACTTCGATGTTATTGGCCCTCGCGTGTTGTTCTGTGTTATTTAGTCGTTTAGTAAGGTTCTGCACAGATTCTTGAAGTACGTTGTTTTTTTTCTCGAGTGATGCGATTTTTTCAGATTTCTCTTCCAAAGCAGACTTTAACTCGTCGTATTTCTCACTGAGAAAGGATATGTTTTGCTGAAAGCCATCCACGACCTCTCTTAAGTTCTTTTGTTCCAATAAGATAGTGCTTAGTTTACTACTTATCTCCTGATTTATTATTGCTCTCAGTGCTTTGCCAGTTAAGGGAAAATCGTCGTCCTCCTCTGTGTGCTCAGGTAATTGGCGGGCTGGCGACTGCGGGCGCCTCTTGTTGCGCGTGGTAATGTTACTACCCACTGGTGCTGGAGAGATTTGTGATATTTTTGCCTTGGCACGAGTTGTAGGTTGTTCTGGGTGGATCGGGGTTTCAGTATTGTTGCCTTTAGGTTCCTTGTTATTCTTCACTATAGTTATGTATGTGTTGTGCTCAGGGACGTCAATAAAAGCTAGGGACTCATTTACCCAATGGTTTACATTTACTACACGTGTCACGAACTGATCCCACCCTCTCCATTCACAGGACAAGCAGGCACATGGTTCAGTACCTAGTACCGACTATCCTTACCTCATAAGTATACCTTCTATTTACAGTAATCGTTTCGGTTCCACTTTCTTACGTCGAAACATCTATTTTCCCGCAATACACTAAGCTATTTGGAAGAGAATGCTTTCTAGCTTAGATTCGCCTATTTACTTATTTTTTATGTAATTGTCTAAGGGCACTACGGGTGTTCTGAAATGTGCCTGTACCTGTATGCAGCAAGAGGGAGGCCATATAGAACATTTATTGCGATAGTTTTATTAACGTAGTTACCAGATTACTTACAAATTATATGAGAAAACATTTTATTAAATTTGACTAACTTTGGACTTCTCCTTCTATAATGAAACAATCCTTACATGAAACTGAGTCAATTAGCATTTTTTATTTAAATCTAAACATGTGTTTTTTATGGAGAACTCACACTTGACCAAAAAAATTACTACGCTTAAATAGTTTTCGTACAAAATTAGTAAATGGTTCAAAAGACAGTTTTCCTGTATCTCTTAAGGATACGGATATGCCCTTCGACCAAAGTAAGGATTAGCCCATACTGTCCAAGGTAAAAAAAACACTCTGTTAATCTATCTTATTTCGACTGCCGTTGTTTGTGTTCCGTGAAACTAAATATAATCCGAGGCAAGAGTAAAGGTGCCTTCTACTCCATCGTTGGCCACATCTTCGTCACACACTTGTTTCGGTCGGGTTTTCGAGTAAGACTAGCAAAGTAGAGAAAGAGTCTAAAATGGGTAGTATGCGTTAGGTTACAAATTACAATATGACTAATACCTATACTGGGCGAGTAAATGCTGAATGATTAATTTATTTTTTGATGTGTAACATCCTTAAATGAATTAATAATTAAATGAATTATTAATTAATTAATTCATGTGTGATGTGTAACATTTTTCCTCTCGCTTTCCTGCAATCTGTGGGAGTGATTTCATGAAAAGGGACGAAAGTGTGAAATAGGAAGCGCGCATTTTTCTGAGAGGTTGGTACTATCAGCCATGTTGCTTATTACAAAGGAGGTGAGATGTCAAATGTGACACATATGCGCCTAGCGCCTACTGTAAGGCTTTTAAATTTTGCATCCCACTACTATCATGAATGACATAGTGGACGTTTGTATGTTTAGATATTTTGATGTTTTTATGTTTGTATGTTTGTTACAAAATCGCGCTGAAGCGGCGGAACCGATGTCAATGAAATTTGGTGCCCATATAGATTACTAGCTGTTACCCGCGACTTCGTACGCTTAATATTATTTTATCCTAATAAATAATAATAATAATATCTGCGTAATAATACAGACTATATTATGTTTTTACACTGAGATAATAATATTTTCTAGTTGTTGTAGTAGTAAAATGTTTATTCTAGTTTATAGGTCTTTACTTGAGGACTAAATCTACCATAGCGTAGCAGTCACAGCGGTAGTTGTATTTTTATAAATGGTTTTTGCTTGACTTAAGTGTGTGTTTTTATGAATTTCTAAATTGTTTGACAATATTTATAGCGTGCGTGGATGTCACTGCGGTAGCTGGATTTTTTAACTAGTTTGTTTTTTTAATTTAGGGGTCCCATTTTATCCATTAGGTCCTGAAAATATTTTGATCTCAATGACTACACCGTGAAACTAACTTTGAAATCGACGAAATACGCTGAAATCTGGATAAAACCTAAAGTGTATTTATTTACAAAGAAAACGTTACCATGCCTTTTTTCAGCAAAATTTCAGGTACTGCTTAAACTTTTGTTGGCTTTTTTTATTTAAGGAATCTACTTGTGAATTGACTTCATGACTTGACGAACATTTTCCCCGTCGATCATAAAAACTTCCTCAACCATTTTGAAAAAAAAAATGCTATAGCGAAAATTAAGGAGCTAGATGGAAAAATAGAAGAAATACAAATTATTGACAAAACCTAACACGAAAATCTATCAGTATGAAAAATAAATTAAATGTTCCTAATAGTTACCAAAAATTAAAAAAGAAAATGCTATGTAAATAGCGAAAAGTATGGAGCTATATGGATTTAATAACGAAAAAATACAAATTATTAACGAAAACTCAACACAAAAATCTGTCAGTATGAAAAATAAACCAATTGTACCTAATAGCTACCACAAATTAACAAAAACGGAAAATACTACAGCAAAGTACATAAATCACCAAAATAACGAAAACAGAACGAAATCTTAGTAGAAAATCGCACTGTGCGCACCGCTAAGGTAAACTCGGTTGGAACTATTACTTAGTCTCTGGTATGTACTTAGTCTGGCCATAAATACTGTTACAATTAAAAATAAACAAAATATTACATTTAAATTTGGAAAATGACATTTTTATATGATTGTTCTTGTGTTTTCTCATTTTGGCGCCAATACATTGTACAATATTTTACGATATTCAAATGGTGGGGTGATAAAGAGAACCGAATCTCTGTGATTGCATTACACAAAGCAGGTATGGAGCGAAATGCAATTTTCAAAACTCTCCATACGCTTGGTATTAGTCAAATGCTTGTATACCGGGCTATTAATAGGTACAATGAGACCTCCTCTGTTTGTGACTGAAAAATATCTGGCCGTCCACGTAGTGTTCGTACGAAAAAGGTGGTCAAATCAGTAGGGGAAAAAATTCGAAGAAATCCTGTCCGAAAGTAAAAGATTTTATCTCGGGAGATGAAGATAGCACCTAGAACCATGTTGCGTATTTTAAAAGATGACTTAGGATGCAACCTATAAGAGACGCACTGGTCATTTCTTAACTGATAATTTAAAAAAAGAATAGGGTAGTAAAATCTAAACAACTACTGAAGCGGTACACAAAGGGAGGTCAAAGAATATTTTGTTTACAGATGAGTTTTTTTTACAATTGAGCAACATTTCGACAAACAAAATGACCGTATTTATGCTCAAAGCTCTAAGGAAGCTTCCCAATTAGTCGACAGAGTGCAACGTGGGCATAATCCGACTTCAGTGATGGTTTGTTGGGATATTAGGTATGAAGGAGTGACTGAGCCATATTTTTGTGAAAAAGGTATCAAAACTTCGGCACAAGTGTATCAAGATACCATTCTTGCGAAGGAAATGACTGCACCGAGAAACTAACTTTGAAATTGTCTAAATACGCTGAAATCTGTCTAAAACCTAAAGTGTATTTATTGACAACGAAAATGTTCCCATGCTTTTTTTCTGCAAAATTTCAGGTGCTGCTGAAACTTATGTTGGATATTTTTATTTAAGGAATCTACCTGTGAATTTTATTGTTTCTACTACCAACGGTTTCCGAAATACGAAGCATTTTAGTTTTACATTAAAATCAATTTTGGACCCCTTACAGGGTGAATTTTCAAATACCCTTTCATAGTACACCCTTACACCCAAAAAGGAATACATACATACATATATGAATTCATTAAGCAAGGATTTTTGAAAATTATTTATGTGTCTGGTCCTAGACACATGAAATTTGGAAATTTCATGTGTCTAGGTCCAGCGGTTTAGACTGTGCGTTGCAGAACGCAAAGTGTATACGTTAAAAGCCCTTTTTGGACCCCTAAGAGGGTGAATTTTCCAAATTCCTTTCTAAGTACACCTTTACACCCTAAAAGGAATACACTGTCCAAATTGCAAGACTCTACGATCAGCGGTTTAGGCTGTGCGTTGTAAAAACTAAAGTATTTTTATTTTTTTACTAAGAAAACGATCCCCTTCCGTTTTTCAGGAAAATTTCAGGAATCGTTGAAACATGTGTTTATTTATTTTATTTGAAGAATCTCCATGTATAATTTCAAGGTTCTACTGCTAACGGTTTCTGAAATACAGAGCTTTTTTGTTGTATAATCAAAGCCCATTTTGAGGAAGTATTGGAAATTCCTTTCTTAGTGCACCCCTAGATCACAAAAGGAATGTACCCTCTAAATTTCAGGTCTCTAGGACTTACGGTTTAGGCTGTGCGTTGATTGTCAGTCAGTCAGTCAGTCAGTCAGTCAGTCAGTCAGTAAGTCAGTCACGCAACGATTTTATATATATTGATGACCTGGATTGAGCTAATAGGCTACTTTTCATCCCGATAAAACGTAAGCGAAGCCACGAGTGGACACTAGTATGAAATATATGACGATGTTAAGGTATTATGCGTCACGCTCCTAGATAGTTTATAAAAAGGCGGAGCCAGTAGCTCAAGCCCGCGAGGCCGAGCGTAGCGACGATCGAGTGGGTGAAGCGACACTCAGTAGCGACTAGCGACCTCGAGTAGGTGAAGCGACACTCAGTAGCGACTAGCGACCTCGAGTAGGTGAAGCGACACTCAGTAGCGACTAACGACCCTGCGAGAAAAATAGTGAGAAAAGAACAGCACTCTGCCCATTTCAAAGGCCCTCACAGCTTGCCAGCTTGCCTTTTTGTTTGTTTACAAAATACATTTTGTAGCTGACCAAAACCTGTTTAATTAGCTGACCGTTAAAATTACAGCCGTTAAAACCACCTTCGGCATTTTACAGAAAATGAGGTTCTCGAAAAATCTATTTTCTCAATTCAGTATGTGGATCAAAAACCATGTCAAGAGTTCTACAACAGAGCTGGGGTAAGCGAGTATATAGTGAGACAGTCAAGAGTTTTACAACAGAGCTGGGGCAAGCGAGTTTATAGTGAGTCTATCAAAAGTTCTACAACAGAGCTGGGCCAAGCAAGTTTATAGTGAGTCTGTCAAGAGTTCTACAACAGAGCTGGGGTAAGCGAGTTTATAGTGAGATTGTCAAGAGTTCTACAACAGAGCTGGGGTAAGCGAGTTTATAGTGAGTCTGTCAAGAGTTCTACAACAGAGCTGGGGCAAGCAAGTTTATAGAGAGTCTGTCAAGAGTTCTACAACAGAGCTGGGGTAAGCAAGTTTATAGTGAGTCTGTCAAGAGTTCTACAACAGAGCTGGGGCAAGCGAGTTTATAGTGAGTCTGTCAAGAGTTCTACAACAGAGCTGGGGCAAGCAAGTTTATAGTGAGTCTGTCAAGAGTTATACAACAAAGCTGGGGTAAGCGAATTTACAGTGAGTCTGTCAAGAGTTATACAACAGAGCTGGGGCAAGCAAGTTTATAGTGAGTCTGTCAAGAGTTCTACAACAGAGCTGGGGTAAGCCAGTTTATAGTGAGTCTGTCAAAAGTTCTACAACAGAGCTGGGGCAAGCAAGTTTATAGTGAGCAAGTTTATAGTGAGTCTGTCAAAAGTTCTACAACAGAGCTGGGGTAAGCGAGTTTATAGTGAGTCTGTCAAGAGTTCTACAACAGAGCTGGGGTAAGCGAGTTTATAGTGAGTATGTCAAGAGTTCTACAACAGAGCTGGGGTGAGCGAGTTTATAGTGAGTTTATCAAGAGTTCTACAACAGAGTTGGGGTAAGCAAGTTTATAGTGAGTCTGTCAAGAGTTCTAAAACAGAGCTGGGGTAAGCGAATTTATAGTGAGTCTGTCATGAGTTCTACAACAGAGCTGGGGTAAGCGAATTATAGTGAGTCTGTCAAGAGTTCTACAATAGAGCTGGGGTGAGCGAGTTTATAGTGAGTCTGTCAAGAGTTCTATAAAAGGGCTGGGGTGAGCGAGTTTATAGTGAGTCTGTCAAGAGTTCTACAACAGAGCTGGGGTGAGCGAGTTTATAGTGAGACTGTCACGAGTTCTACAACAGAGCTGGGGTGAGCGAGTTTATAGTGAGTCTGTCAAGAGTTCTACAACAGAGCTGGGGTTAGCGAGTTTATAGTGAGTCTGCCAAGAGTTCTAGAACAGAACTGGGGTGAGCGAGTTTATAGTGAGTCTGTCAAGAGTTCTACAACAGAGCTGGGGTAAGCAAGTTTATAGTGAGTCTGTCAAGAGTTCTACAACAGAGCTGGGGTAAGCGAGTTTATAGTGAGTCTGTCAAGAGTTCTACAACAGAGCTGGGGTAAGCAAGTTTATAGTGAGTCTGTCAAGAGTTCTACAACAGAGCTGGGGTAAGCTAGTTTATAGTGAGTCTGTCAAGAGTTCTACAACAGAGCTAGGGTAAGCTAGTTTATAGTGAGTCTGTCAAGAGTTCTACAACAGAGCTGGGGTAAGCGAGTTTATAGTGCGACTGTCGAGAGTTCTGCAACAGAGCTAGCATAAAAAATAACACACTTTTAGAGCTTAGCAGTGAAAAAATAATTTCACTGCTGTTAATTTTAATAATTTTTTTTTAATTGTTTGGAATTCTAAGTAGAATGTTAGTTATCGATCTTCACACAAAAGACATTAAGTCGGATTTCGGAATACCAATAAAACGCATTGAAATGAGAGAACTCGTATCGGAGCTACATGGCAATAAAGATATATGCGTAAATATATACACACATACCACATAATTATTGCCTCGAACTTCTAACACCCCGTGTATTCTCTACGGATGTATACCAGTGGGTGCTTTGTCAAACCTGAGACACTATCAAGTTATTATCAAGATCCCTTTTTCAGTTGATTGAAAAAGAGTGGACACCAACGCAGTTCCTGTGTGGCTTCGCGAAGAATTATCAGAAGAACTGCGTCTGGGACAACGGGATGGTGCTGGCTTCGAACTCTACTAGTTATTGGACTCTGGTACGAATACGCCGCACTCGTGGCCGTTGCGATACAGGTCCTTACTGGTCTACCCGCGGCAGTGTGCATGTCGAGGGTCCCGCGCTGGTGTGCGCGATGGTGCAAGTAGCGCGCAGTGGAAGGGCTAAGCGCGCCGCGCAGAGGCTTCCTCCATGCGTGCGTCGTAGCTGGAACTTGGCTATTATAATCTTACCGGTTTGCTTACGATGTTTTTCTTTCCCGTTTATTACATTGTTGTTTCAAACGGAGTGACTAATAGTAGGTAACTAACTTTAAAAACAAGAAGATAGTCAAAAGTATGATATGATATCCAAAAAACCAAAAACTTGGTTATGTTTTAACTTGTATGTAAATTTTGAGGTTATGTGAAAAAAGTGTCAATACAAAAGTTTTAGATCTTTTTATTACCTACAACTTTGCGATTTAAGTTTTTTCGATAGGACATTTAGTTTTGCCGGAAATCGAGAAAAACCGTTTTTTACCCTTAAAAACTCACCCCCATCCCCTTCCCGACCTCAGATCGCCCGTAAATTATTTTTCCTTTTATTTTTATAATATTTCCCTCCTTTTCCAATGGGTTTCATCCTACTATTTTTTTTTTTCACTTCTTATTATTTTTAAAGGCTTCTACCCTGGTCTAATGGGATAACTAAGTGATATAAACTTATTTCTATCCTTATCTTTATAACCTTTGCCCAGCTAGAGACACTATGGAAGGGATGATCTTTTCACAGCTGTGAGACACATATAATTGCTAGAAATATAAACGGAACCTACCCATTTACCTACCTTCCTGGAACTAGCTTCAATGATAAAGGAAATAGTTAAAACAACTTTAAATTTGAATAAAGGCGCACTAACTGCCCTTAGATTGGATTCGCCGTCATCGGCCCCGGGTGCGCTGAGCCGGCGCGCTTCATCGACATATCACCTTACCTGCCGTGGATAAAAGCACACACCACAACGCGCGCGGGCAACGCGAATGTTCCGCAGTACAGGAGAGGCGCTTTTAACATCAGTTAGTATTAATGTTGCCATCTTCTTCATCTCACAGCTTTTAACACCCATTCACTCCTATACGTTTGGTCTTGGAGTTCGGGAGACAGTTGGAGCCTCTTTTCGTTCAGATAGTTTAGAACTTTTATACGACTTTAAAAAAAGACGAGGTTCTATGTTCGATTTTATGTATATTCAATGTTTCACCCCTTACCCTGAGGGGGTACGCAGGTGACCTCTGGCCGCAGTACGCAGCGCTAACAAATCAAATGTCTCTAAGTTATTATGCAGTTCAACTAACTGCTCAACATCCATGAGCGATGTCCTGGGTCTCCGGGTGTCAGTCCTATTAGCTAGTAAGGGGCCCGGTTTGCATTATAGGCTGAAAGGAAAACGGATTAGCTTGCGAAGAACCTCGTGGAGGAACTGTTTGCACTATTTCGGCCGGCAGGTCCCAAAATTAACCTTAAAAACTTTATACGTGGCTTTTCCACGGCTTTTTCCTTGTTATCTCCGGTTATTGTAAACCAATTTAAATGGGTATATACTCCCGAGGTGGCCCCATATTCAACAAGTCGAGACCTGATAATGGAATGTCAGAGCAATCGAGGGAAATCCTCATCAACATCACTGTACTTGTCATGAATCAACATTCATGACAAGTACAGTGTGTTTGTTAATTTTTCATAACTTATTCAGGTATAAGAGTCTGAGACTCATCATCTCATGCTCGTGAGCTGATGATGAATGTCGCAGCACTTTTCATAACTTATTCAGGCATAAGAGTCTGAGACTCATCCTCTCATGCTGGTGAGCTGATGATGAATGCCGCAGCACTTTTCATTAATCAGGAGTGAGGAGATAATACTGAATTTTAAACTTAATTAAACAGACAGAATGCGCATGAGTTTGTATTGAAAGCTATGAAGTAGTTTTTTTTGTAAAATTAGCAGGCGGCAGGTGGCTTGCTTGGCGCGTAGAGCCTAGCGAGTCACCTACCTAGTACTAAGGCTACGTCCGCACAGGCAGGCGGCTTGCTTGGCGCGTAGAGCCTAGCGAGTCACCTACCTAGTACTAAGGCTAGGTCCGCACAGGCAGGCAGGTTGCTTGGCGCGTAGAGCCTAGCGAGTCACCTACCTAGTACTAAGGCTAGGTCCGCAAAGGCAGGCGGGTTGCTTGGCGCGTAGACCCTAGCGAGTCACCTACCTAGTACTAAGGCTAGGTCCGCAAAGGCAGGCGGGTTGCTTGGCGCGTAGAGCCTAGCGAGTCACCTACCTAGTACTAAGGCTAGGTCCGCAAAGGCAGGCGGGTTGCTTGGCGCGTAGAGCCTACGAGTCACCTACCTAGTACTAAGGCTAGGTCCGCACAGGCAGGCAGGTTGCTTGGCGCGTAGAGCCTAGCGAGTCACCTACCTAGTACTAAGGCTAGGTCCGCAAAGGCAGGCGGGTTGCTTGGCGCGTAGACCCTAGCGAGTCACCTACCTAGTACTAAGGCTAGGTCCGCAAAGGCAGGCGGGTTGCTTGGCGCGTAGACCCTAGCGATTCACCTAGCTAGTACTAAGGCTAGGTCCGCACAGGCAGGTGGCTTGCTTGGCGCGTAGAGCCAAGAGCGTAGTGGCTTGCATTCTGGCTACCTGCTAGGATCCACGGTGGCCGCACTGATGGTGGTTTGCGTGGTGGGTCGCTAGGTGCCTTGGTCTTTTGCTTGTCGGCTCGATAACGAGACGTCACTTTCAAAAATAGCTATAAAACTGCTACCTACAGAAAATTAATCTTTAAAATATACCAGCTTATTATCAGGTGTGAGCCATCAGATAGTTTCGTCAGTCATTCCGTAAAAAAATGGTAGCTTCTATATGTAAGCATTCTTGTACGAAACCCTCTCTTTCGTGAGTCTAACTTACACTTGAATTCTTCCGTTTTTGTTTATTAGTTGATGTGAAGACTAACAACAAGAGGGATTACAAGTTCTTTCCAGTTAAATCTAGAAGAGTGGAGTTTGAAGTAAAGTCTCAAGCCGATGCCTGCATCAAGCTGACCGCCGAACCTTCAAAATATGCTATTCCGAGTTACGAGGTTAGTAGGTGCTTACTTTTTTCGCCTAAATTATTTTTGACTTGATCCATTTTCTCGCCAAATCCAAAAGATTTAGTTCGGGAGATATAAAATTACCTCCATCTAAATAAATAATTACATCAACGTATCATATATAAATAATTAGACCATTGATACCCCTTGTTTTAATATTATATATTTATATCCACCCAAAGGTCGTCAAGTAGAAATCGCTACTAACCGGTCGAGTCGCGCGATTTCGCTTGTATATTATCCCTTGAGTCGCGGGCAGATCATGGCAAAAATGATGGATGGGCGACTCATCACTAAATCGTTAATTGTGGCCTAATGAATGGACGGATAATAAAACAAATACCACTACAAAAATCCTCTTGAAATTTCTTATTGGTTTCTTTATAAGCAACTACTTTATAAAAACTTACAGACTTGTTGAATAAAAAAAAAAAAACGTTTCCGCACTGTGGCTTAATTGTCAGAGACAACTGACCACTAACTTTGAGATCACAATAAACATCTTCACAAAGCACTTTCTAGTAGTTTATTGGCAATAACACATGGTCTATATCCTAAAATACATTATTATTGCAGTCATTTACACTCAAATAACCAGAAAACACACAATTTTCTGTATTTCATAAAAACTGATGACAGCGGCAACAAAATGGCGGCCGATGTCGATTGAATTTTATTTGTTTACTAACTTAACTTTAATCGTAAAAAGTGGTTATTTCCTCTTTGTTAGTCTACCATCATGCCTCTATGGAATAGTGTTGCAATATCTAGCACCCGGTTCCTAAATAATGATTGATAGACAATATAATAGACCCTCTACGGACTGTGTCGGCCGACACATGTAGGATTCCAAGGTATGCGGAAAATAGTGTGTCGGCCGACACATGTGCACGCCAAGCGGCTAAGCGATAAGACCGCCCATTGTACAGCATAGTTTGTTTTATATTATTATTTTTAAATTGTTTTATATTATGGTGTGCAATAAATTAGTTTCAATATCCTATCTATCTATCTATCCACCTGGTGCTCATGGTTCATAAAATTACCTCCACCACCCCCCACCTAAAAAATGCAAAGTCTCCCGGACTGCATCGGCTTAGAAAAAACTAAGGAACAACTGTAGTGAATGGCTTAATTTAAACGAAATAGGAAAGGTCCAGACAACAATTGTTAATTCTCTGAGGAAAGGTCATACTCTATTTTGCATAATATAGGTAAATTATCCTTTACTACCTTAGAGCATTGTAGCCTCCGTTGCTTACTACTTTCAGATTTACATCGATGGTTGGCGTAACAAGTGGACCGTGATCTATAAAAACAGAGAACAATCTGCTGGGAATAAGGTGGAACTGGAAACCAATCAACCGTTCCTTAACAAAGACCAATTCCGCGCATTCTGGGTGGAATGGAGAGAAGACGGCACTATCGCTGTGGGTAAAAAAAACGAAAAAACACCTTTCATCTCGTGGGTGGATCCTGATCCCTTTAAAGTCAAATACCTGGGCGTGGCCACAGCCGTGGTCTCTTTTGGCATTTGGAAAATCAGAGGTAGGTCCTACAAACCAGATACTTCGCGCTACATGTATCCACCTCCACGCTCAGGATCAAAGTATTGTGATCCAGCTTAGCATGGCAGGCTGATACAACCCTCATTGTGACCAGCCGGCGATATCTTCTGCTTACAGGCCTCCCACACTATAAGCCACGGTGACCGTTTGTGGCCGTTACAATGTCGTCGGTCTATTGAAGACTGGCTTCCTACAGCACGTCGACCGGTTAGAGGCCACTCGAACCGCGAGAGTACCGCTGTCATTTCAAGTTAAAATTGTTTAAAAAAAAGTTTATCAGGAGGCTTTTTGCTCATTGTTACCGCTGAACCAAGATCACTGAATTAGCTCTCAGGATTAGCAAGTTGATGTGGCAATGGGTAGGCCACTCGCTGATAACCATTGGCGAAGAAAGGATTTTGAGTGGAGACCACAAACCAGAAGACTCAAAAAAGGAATGCTGGAATATGTTTTTCATATAAATTGGGTTAGGAGAGATAGCAAGACAGGATAACATCATTCCAAACTTCGACCAAAGAAATTTGGTCGAAGATTCCAATCTGTCCAGCCGTTTCACTAAGTAACAACCACACGCACACCTATACACTGAACACACATACCTACACAAACTTTAGCATTTTTTCGTTCTAGTCTATAGGTCTTTACTTGAGGGCTAAATCTACCATAGCGTAGCAGTCACTGAAAAATGACTGCTACGCTATGGTAGATTTAGCCCTCAAGTAAAGACCTATAGACTAGACTTAACATTCTTCTACTACAACAACTAGAACATATTATTACCACAGTGTAAAAACATAATATAGTATGTGCTATAACGCAGAGATATGGATAAAATAATATTACGCGTACGAAGTCGCGGGTAACAGCTAGTTATTTATAAATGTCATATTTAAAGTGATTGTCATTAGTGAGGGCATGCATCATAGTGCAGTGGTTCATCGTGCAGTGGACTACCACTACTACTACGATGAATCACTACTAAGTGATTACAGAAGTATTGTTGGACTTGTGTAGAAGCATGCAGATGAAGAAAGAAGATAAGTTGGTCTTGTGTGTTGGAGAAGAAAATACCGATCCTCACAAGCTATCATTGGAATTGTATGCCACTTTAAAAACAATTAAAGCCTCAACAATAATACTGCTAAGCGTTGTTAGAAATAGATACCTGAATGAATACAATTTAAACACGACTTCGAAAAATGTGCGTAATAAATTAGATAGATGTTATTTTATAAATATTGGTGAATATGAAAATCAATTAAATTATAGGAATGACATATGTAAAAAAATCACATGTACATAGATTCCGATGATTATAACACACAATTTTCACATTGAGCTGGAAAAATTCACAATCGTAAAACCATAAATAGAAATAGTTGTAAATTTCCAGAAAACAATAAGATTAAGTTTGCAAATTGTACCATTCCATACTACTTTAATAAAATGCATGCAAAACTAATGAGAGACAACATGTTAAATAAGAATAAACTCTCAAAAACTCAAACTTAAATTCTCAGTTGTCTTGAAGACAACTCTTCTAGACTATTTTCCGATTGTTACAACAAAATACATGAAAGCAAAACCTAAACAAAATGTTAACATCGAACGCAGGCAAACTGCAGATGTTAATGTTAATGATAATGAAACCAAGCAGATAATTGTAACTATTCAAATAATTTTTTTCGCTTATAAATATATATATGTAATAATGCATCAGAATATAGCAGGCCTCATCAGTAAATTAGATCCCCTAATTGTTCAGATGGACAAATTTAATAGTTTAGGAAAATCAGTTGACGTGCTTTGTATCAGTGAACATAATATGAAGCTGGGTGATGAAAATGTTCTCGTCATTCCAAACTATAGGTTAGCAACTTGTTTTTTAGACAAAAAAGAAGAGGTGGAGTTTTTACTACGATTAGTAATCACCATGAGTTTAAAGTTATTAAAGATGTTACTGATGCATCCATCTCTAATATTGTGGAATGTTGTGCCATTGAACATGTGAAACATAACATAGTAATTATTGCTGTTTATAGAACATCTGAATCGAAATGTTTTGCACTTTTTTTTGCGGTGTTACAAATAGTACTTATTGGAGATCCGAGCCTATGTACTGAAAAGTATTACATCGTACCTCCCAGAACGGAAGATGGAAACGATGAACTGGGTAGAGCTGGAAAACTTGCAGTTGGCCGATCCTCAATACAATACGCCACAAAAGATTGATATGCTGCTGGGTGCGGACGTTAATAGTCGCGTTTTGAACGAAGGGATGAAGAAAAGTCCAACTGGAACCCTGATAGCACAGAGCACCACATTAGGATGGATCTTGTCAGGAGTAGTACAGCCATCGCAAGCTGAGAAAAGCATAACAAATGCTACGTATTCATTCCATACACAGTGTGGTAATAGAAATGAACAGTTCTGGGAGATGGAAGGACAGTTTCCAAATATATCCATGCTAACTGATGAAGAGAAAAATGAAACATTGTTTACGCAGACCATAAAAAGAACTGACGAAGGCAGATACATTGTTAAACTCCCGTTTCTAGATGAAGAACCACTTTGCAAGAACAGGAACTCCAGGCGCAAACCTATGAACAGAATAAAGACATTAGAAATGAGTTTATCAAAGGACAACACATTAAAAGAACAATACAAAGAAGTAATTCATGATTATTTACATTTAGGTCATATGACACCAGTGGAAGGAAACGATAAAAAAGAAGAAGAAGCTGTATACTTACCGCACCACACTATCGGGAGGAATGACAAGGAGACTACAAAGGAACGAGTGGTTTTTAACGTTTCCAGCCCGTATAGCTATTCTGGCGGACCTTGTGAAATTATATCGCCAAGTGAGAACAGTGGATGAAGATGTTATGTTTCAGAGGATAGTGCGTCGTAAAAGTCCTGAAACAGAAATAAAAGATAATTAATTAACAACAGTGACGTTTGAAAAGTCATCCACCCCATAGTTAGCGATGCGATCTATGCAGCAGCCGGTGTATGATTATGTAAAGAAGTAACCGCTGGCTGAAGAGAACGTATTAAATAGATTTTACATAGATTACCTGTCGTTCGGGTGCCTCACCCTGGACGAGAGCGTATAACTGTACAAACAAATGATAAAGTTATTAGACAAAAGAGGATTACAAAAGTTGAACAGTAACAATCAAGAATTACTAGAACAGAGAACTAAATATGAGAACAAGGAAAATGACGGAAAGATAAGAAACAAAAAAGTACATAATGAGAAAGAAGTAAAGTTCAAATTAAATACACCAATAAAAGTACTAGGACTTACCTGGAATCAAGGAGAAGATCACTTTCGATACTCGGTGCAGCTTCCGAAGACGACATCTGGACCTGTAACAAAAATAATAATTATTAAATCAGATACAGTTAATATCTTCAGTCCTTTAGAAGGAATAGCTCCAAAAATAATAATAGCTAAGATGCTCATACAAAAATTATGGCCGACAGGAATAGAATGGGATGAAGCAGTACCTATAGAATAACTAAAGGAATGGAAAACTTACCGAAAAGACCTGCCACAACTTAGTGCCGTGCGAACACTTTGATGGCTGGGAAAGCAGTCCGGTGATGCTGATGTGGAGCTACATGGATTTTGTGACGCCTCCCAATTTGCAGATGCAGCAGTCATCTATATTTGGGGGCTCAGACCATCAGTAGAAAATTACACATCATTATTGGTAGCAAAGACATGTGTAGCGCTCTTAAAGCAAGTAAGTATACCAAGAATAGAGTTGTACGGAGCAGTGTTACTAGCCAAACTAATTCAAGAAATAAGGCTCTATAGGTTCAATGAACATTTTTGTATGAGGCGAAGAAGGCGAGCGCACGCTCTGATACCGTGTTTTTATGTATAAAAAAATGATATAAAAATGACGTTTAAGTTTTGTTTAATTTGGTTGATGAATTCACTAACTCAAATAATGACTAATATGTAACCAAATGTTTCAAAAATTAAAACGTGAGAGAAGTGAGTGAAAAATAGCATTTAAATTTTAAAAAGGAGGTATCTTTGTTATTTTTTTTAACGGGTGATGTAATTCAAATATTGTATTGAATTATTGATTTCACTAGATAAAAAGCTCAAGAATATCATATATTTTTTTCTTCATAGAAAACTATTAAACTTCTTATCAAAAACTTTGAAATTCTAGAGACATTTGAGAACCTATCGCGCCTTAAGTACGGTGAAAGTAAAGGCTGGAGTGAGATCCCCAAAATTCCACCTTAAACGATTAATCAGTGAATCAATCCTCAAGTTTGAGGAAATGAGAACTCTCCATCGCCAAGTCGAAGCTTGTTTGAATTCTGGCCCCATCACAGTTATTGACAGTTCAGAATTCATATCCCAAAGAACCAGTTCCATTGACTCCAAATCATTTTCGAATTATTAGAGAACCACTGGTCGCTGTATCAGATAACAAGTTTGAAGACTCCAACGTAAGTTCCTTTACAAGATGACAAGTCATTCAGAAAATGTTGTAAGTGTTTTGGCGACGTTGCTCCCAAGATTATCTTACTAATCTTTTACATAGATACAAATGGACGTCACAGGTACTTATAAAAGAAGACGACCAGGTCTCCAGGTCGCTGGGTGCTAGGTCGCGTAATGCAAAAGCACTCAGGAAATGACAACCTCACCCGTGTGGTCACATTGCGCACTAATCAAACTTTAATCAAGTGACCCACTTCTAAAATATGTATCTTACCTGTTAGTTAATAAGCAGAGTGCTGTCATAAGTTAGTATATGACCTAACTAGCTGTAACCCGCGACTTCGTACGCGTAATATTGTTTTATCCATAACTCTGCGTAATAGCACAGACTAATTATGTTTTACACTGTGGTAATAGTATGTTCTAGTTGTTGTAGTAGTAGAATGTTTGGTTTTCCACTTGTGGTATCCTAACTATGCTAATTGTAAGTTAACGCGCCTCCCCCGAACGTATGCACATTGCCCGCAACCGTCACAAGAATAATTTATAAACCAGCATCCGATGGTCCGGTGCCCCTTTCCGCACCGCCAGCAAGGCTGCTCCACGCACTGCACATCGCCCGCGGGCGCGGCGGGAGCGCGTGCTCCCGCTGCACTGGCGCCGCTGCCGACCCCTACGCGGCTCGCGTGCGTTGCTCGTCGTCTAGCTGCCAGCCTGTGTATGGACTCGGACGCGCTGGAGCCCGCCGCTGTCGCCGCACTGCCCGTCTCGCTCGCCTGCGCGTGCTGGTCGGTTACCTCGATTACGAAAGCCAGCTCCACCGCCCTCTTGTATGTTAGAGCAGTCTCAGTGAAAAGTCGCAATCTCATGTCATCACTCACGAGTCTCGATACGAACTGATCTCTCAAGTTTTCTTCGAGGAATGTCTTGACACTGCACTTACTCGCTAAATGTTTGAGAGCTTGCAAACAATCACCAAGATTTTCGCCTCCATTTTGACGCCTTTGTCTACAAATGTGTGCGCTCGGCAATCTCCGAGCGTAGCGAAGGTCGAATGGGAGAAGCGACACTCATGGGCAACCTCGCGAGAGTACTGGCGAGAGCCCATATCGGAGTCCGACATTTCCAAATGTAAATATCTTTTGAACTATTTATTTCCTAAGGGGGAAAATGGTTAAAGGGGACAGCCCCCCCTCCCCCTTCACCCCCCCAAATCAGGTGGCTTTGTGACTTGTAACTCTGATGTAATTGTATTGAGCGCCATGAACTGTTCCACGCGTCGTAATATCACTTTTTACTCGAAATATCGAATTGTTCGATTTTACCGATTGGCATTTTATTGCCGATGCACAAAAACACAATAAATAAGCAAGTGGTGGTGTTTTTTCGCGGTTTATCTCGTCGCCAGTGGGATTAACAGGTAGGATACCACAGCTTATAGGTATTTACTTGAGGGCTCAATCCACCATAGCGTAGCAGTCGCAGCGGTAGCTGAATTTTTTGTATGGTTTTTTGCTTGACTGGTTGTAAATTAAGTGCGTGTCTCGATTTTTTCTGAATGTAATTTTTTGTGCATTAGCAGCCGCTGCGGTAGCTGGATTTTTTTAACTGGTTTTTGCTTGACTTAGTGTGTGTGTTTTTATGTTCTTCAAAATTTTTTGAACATCAATATTTATAGCTCGCATAGTAGTCGCTGTGATAGCTGTTTTTTTAAACTGGTTATTTGCTTGACTGAAGTGTGTGTGTTTTGATGTGTCTCTTATTTAAGTTTATGTGTGAATATTTATAGCGTGCATAGCAGTCGCTGCGGTAGCTAGATTTTATTAACTGGTTTTTTGCTTGACTTAAGTGTGTGTGTTTATATGTGTCTCTAACTTTTTTGAACCTCAATATTTATAGCGTGCATAGCAGTTCCTGCGGCAGCTGGTTTTTTTTAACTGGTTTTTTTCTTGACTTAAGTGTGTGTATTTTAATGTGTCTCTAATTTAAGTTTATGTGTGTACAGCGTGTATAGCAGTCACTGCGGTAGCTGGATTATTCAACTGTTTTTTGCTAGACTATGTCTCTTATATTTTGTACGATACCGTCAAATGACCTTTGAAACGACACCATACTTAATTAGTTCTCCCGTGATCATGGCGCATGCAACTGTGCCGAAATATCGGGAACATTCAAAACTCAAAAATAATGGTAAATATCCCGTTTCTAGTGAAAAGTACCATGCTTAAGTTTTTCAATTTAGATTTTTAGAAACGTTAAATGTATGCGACGCCTTCAAATGACCTTTGAAACAACACCATACTCAAGTTTTTGAATAAAGGGTTCGCATTTTAATCTTGGGGTCTTAAAAATGTTTTGATCTCAACAACGACACCTTTAAACGACCTTAGACATGACACCATTCTTATTTTTTTAAATTAAGGGGTCCCATTTTAACCTTGAGGTCCAGGAATGTTTAAATCTCAACAACGACACCGTGACACGACCTTTGAAACGACACCATACTCAAGATTTTTCAATTTGGGGGTCCCATTTTAATCGTGCGGTCCTGATAATGTTTTAATCTCAACAATGACACCGTCAAACGACCTTTGAAACGATACCATACTTAAGTTTTTGAATTTAGGGGTCCCATTTTAACCTTGAGGTCCTGAAAATATGTAATCTCAACAACGACACCGTCATACAACCTTCGAAACGACACCATACTCAAATTTTTCAATTTAGGGGTCCCATTTTAACCATTAGGTCCAGATAATATTTTGATCTTAATAACTTCACCGTGAAACTAACTTTGAAATTGCCGAAATACGCTGAAATCTGGCTAAAACCTAAAGTGTATTTATTTACAAAGAAAATATTCCCATGCTTTTGTTCAGCAAAATTTCAGGTACTGCTGAAACTTATGTTGACTATTTTTATTTAAGGAATCTACCTGTGAATTTTCTTTTTTCTACTACCAACGGTTTCCGAAATACGAATCATTTTAGTTTTACATTAAAAGCCATTTTGGACTCCCTACAAGGTGAATTTTCAAAAATCCTTTCTTAGTTCATCCCTGCATTCAAAAGTGAATACATCCTCCAAATTTCGTGTAATTGAGTCCAACGGTTTAGGCTGTGCGCTGCAAAACGCAAAGTGTATATATTAAAAGCCCTTTTGGACCCCTAAGGGAGCGCATTTTCCAAATTCCTTTTTAAGTACACTTTTACACCCTAAAAGGACTACACTCTCCAAATTTCAAGTCTCTACGGCCAGCGGTTTAGGCTGTGCGTTAGAAAAACTAAAGTATTTTTTAATTTTTTACAAAGAAAACGTTCCCCTGCCATTTTTCAGGAAAACTTCAGGTAACACTGAAATAGGTGTTTGTTAATTTTATTTGAGGAATCTCTATGTAAAATTTCATGGTTCTACTACTAACGGTTTCCGAAATACGAAGCATTTTAGTTTTACATTAAAAGCCATTTTGGAACCCCTACAGGGTGCATTTTCAAAAATCCTTTCTCTGTACACCCCCACACCCAAAAAGGAATACATCCTCTAAATGTCATGTGTCTTGGTTCAGCGGTTTAGACTGTGCGTTGCAAAACGCAAAGTGTATACGTTAAAAGCCCTTTTTGGACCCCTCAGAGGGTGAATTTTCCAAATTCCTTTCCAAGTACACCTTAACACCCTAAAAGGAATACACTATCTAAATTTCAAGTCTCTACGATCAGCGGTTTAGGCTGTGCGTTGTAAAAACTAAATTTAATTTATTTCTTACAAAGAAAACGATCCCCTTCCGTTTTTCAGGAAAATTTCAGGAATCGCTGAAACATGTGTTTATTTATTTTATTTGAGAAATCTCCATGTAAAATTTCAAGGTTCTACTGCTAACGGTTTCTGAAATACAGAGTTTTTTGTTGTATATTAAAAGCCCATTTTGGACCCCTTAGAGAGAGAGAATCGAAAATTCCTTTCTTAGTGCACCCCTAGACCACGAAAAGAATGTACCCTCCAAATTTCAGGTCTCTAGGTCTTACGGTTTAGGCTGTGCGTTGATTGTCAGTCAGTCAGTCAGTCAGTCAGTCACGCAACGATTTTATATATATTGATGATATATATATGTATGTATTATATGTATGTATTATATGTACCGCATGCAATTTTCAATTGTTATTAAAAAAACATATAAAACGCATGCAAATTCAATTATTATTATTAGTACTGTTATAACGATCTATGTTACTACTTCTAAGGGGAAATAAAGGCTATTTTATTTATATTATTTTATTTATTTTACGGTTGTAACCTACCACTAAAGTAATATTGGTCGAAGGTTGTAACACTGCCGAATTGAAGGCTTTCTCGTTGATCTTAAACGCTAGATTATACTCTTCAGTCTTCTGTATAATCTGCTAGAGCGTGTGGATGGTGGCTAGGGTTCAAGCCTTTTCGGAACCCGGCTTGTTAATTCGTTGAACCTACGTGCGCGACGATTGGCAACAACTTTTGAAAATCGCTTATACGTGGCTCAGCAGTACCAGTACCTCTACCCGAAACTGGTAAAACCTGCACCAAGGGCCGCACACCCGGCGGTAAGCCACAGTGGCATTGCGCCTTCTTGTTTACTAAAACCTGCGCCAAGGGCCGCACACCCGGTGGTATGGCACAGTGGCATTGCGCCTTCATGGTTACTAAAACCTGCGCCAAGGGCCGCACAACCAGTGGTATGGCACAGTGGCATTGCGCCTTCATGGTTACTAAAACCTGCGCCAAAGGCCACACACCCGGCGGTATGGCACAGTGGCATTGCGCCTTCATGGTTACTAAAACCTGCACCAAGGGCCGCACACCCGGCGGTAAGCCACAGTGGCATTGCGCCTTCTTGTTTACTAAAACCTGCGCCAAGGGCCGCACACCCGGTGGTATGGCACAGTGGCATTGCGCCTTCATGGTTACTAAAACCTGCGCCAAGGGCCGCACAACCAGTGGTATGGCACAGTGGCATTGCGCCTTCATGGTTACTAAAACCTGCGCCAAAGGCCACACACCCGGCGGTATGGCACAGTGGCATTGCGCCTTCATGGTTACTAAAACCTGCGCCAAGGGCCGCACACCCGGTGGTATGGCACAGTGGCATTGCGCCTTCATGGATACTAAAACCTGCGCCAAGGGCCGCACACCCGGCGGTATGGCACAGTGGCATTGCGCCTTCATGATAACTAAAACCTGCGCCAAGGGCCGCACACCCGGCGGTATGGCACAGTGGCATTGCACCTTCATGATTACTAAAACCTGCGCCAAGGGCCGCACACCCGGCGGTATGGCACGGTGGCATTGCGCCTTCATGATTACTAAAACCTTCGCCAAGGGCCGCACACCCGGTGGTATGGCACAGTGGCATTGCGCCTTCATGATTACTAAAACCTTCACCAAGGGCCGCACACCCGGCGGTATGGCACAGTGGCATTGCACCTTCATGATTACTAAAACCTGCACCAAGGGCCGCACACCCGGCGGTATGGCACGGTGGCATTGCGCCTTCATGATTACTAAAACCTTCGCCAAGGGCCGCACACCCGGCGGTATGGCACGGTGGCATTGCGCCTTCGTAATTACTAAAACCTTCGCCAAGGGCCGCACACCCCGCGGTATGGCACGGTGGCATTGCGCCTTCATGATTACTTAAACCTTCGCCAAGGGCCGCACACCTGGCGGTATGGCACGGTGGCATTGCGCCTTCATGATTACTAAAACCTGCGCCAAGGGCCGCACACCCGGCGGTATGGCACAGTGGCATTGCGCCTTCATGATTACTAAAATCGTGTTTTGTATGGCCGAACGTGCGGGGAGATCGGTGCCTGTTTTGCTTTTGTAAGAGAACAATATTTGTTTCAGTGATTTTTTTTATAATCTTGTTTCTTTTATTATTTATGAAAATGAAACATAAATCCAATATTTCAGATTACGAGGAAAGTTCCAGTACGCAGAGAGCAGTGGCGGCGAGTGTGCGTGAACCCCCTGAGTTAAAATGCCCCTGCAGCGTCCTTATTGGAGGAAGCTTCTGGGACTTCTTTGGCAGCATATTGGTAGGCTAAAAACATTTTTACCATGAGTTTACTGATTGCTAATAAACTAAAGAGGTTGGTTTAACGCTCAAAGTGACGACAATAGTACATTGTATCATAAGGTTGTAACATAATATTTTTACGGCGAGGGCGCTTTTTTGAATCTAGAGCGAAGTGATTCTTAAAGTGAAGTTTCTTCTTGAAGTGATTGAAGGGGTTCTTTAGTAGAATCCTGAAAGTAGCAAGGGATTCAAAGCCCGAGCCAAAAATATATGTTGCGCGCGAGTGATACACTGTTCATAGGCAGAGGGTACCAACTTAACACCAGAGGGGCAAGTCCGAGTTTACACACACCATCGTAACGATGATCGTAACGGCGAGTGTACGTGTATTGCGTAGTAACTAGCCATTAATCTGTGACGTTTTTGGCACAGATTAATAGCTAGTTATTATGTTATACACGTACGATCGTGTTACGTTCACCGTTACGATGGTGTTTGCAAAACTCAGACTCACCCCTCTGGTGGGCCATTTGCTTGATCCGCCATTCCAAGTAGTATAAAAAAACAATATATTTTGAGTTTTTACTGAAACGAACTACGGAAAAATCACGCAAATCATTTACAAACTCAAACAAAACATAACTATCCTCCATGCGTCACTGTCAGTAAGTAATGTTCTATTGCTATTTGATAGTGTGTCTTGTAAACTTGTTCAAGAACTGAACTGAACTTAAAATTATTATTTATACCTGATATAAATGTTGTTTATAACATGATTGGAAGTATGTAATATGTAGAGGAGGACATACATCGCCATCTCTTGGGCACGGAAACAAGTTGATAGTGCTTCCCTATCTATTATTCAACAAGAAAATATGCAATTATGTCTTCCTCTGCTTGTGCCCAAAGATATGATGAATAAACTATTATCCTTGTATGGAATACGTGCTAATACACAATTTACAATCAATTTATCTGATCCCTGAGCTACCTGAAAAATACAAATGTTAATAAGGAGGCGAGGAATGTAGGTACCTATGCGTATTGCTATAGGTACTATTATCATTACAAGCAGCTCCTATCTATTAGTGAACTCTCCAACAGTGTAGGTAGATACCTACTCAGAATGTTTCCTGAACCTACACAGAACGAATAAACTAATAAGTGAAGTAATAGTAATAACGTGACAACACGGAACGAAGGTAGGATAGTCGTATGAAAATTTATCTGTGGTTGTCTGTCTGCTGCCTGTCTCGCTAGCTAGAGAGTATCAAAATTCCTTAGTCTGCCTGCCAAAGAGCGTCAAGTTCACCTTTTGGGAGTGTTGCACGTTCTAAACTTTATTTTGAAAAACCCAACACTTGAATCAAGTTTTAAAAAAAACGGAGGTACATTTATTATTTTTCATTACCTAACTTAAAAATAGCCAAATAATATGCCCTTTCTCCGTAAATAACTATTATATTGCTAAGAATTTCTAGTTATTTTTATACCGGCCTCCATATATTTTTTGGACATCTCCTTTCTAACAATCTGTGAAAATTGAAGAAAACGCAGGCTGTAGTTAGCGTGTTTTTTTTTATTCAACCGTCTGCGCTACTATGGGCTGTCATACCAGCCAGTATTTATTCAAACAATATTTGCGTTAGATTTCTTTGGCGCTGGTCCCAAATTCAAAAAGTGCGCTGCAATAGTAGATTGTATCATAAGGGAGCAACATAATATTTTTACGACGAGGGCGCTTTTTTGAATTCAGTGCGAAGTGAGGGATTCTAGAGTAGAATCCCGAGCGTAGCGAGGGATTCTTTAGTAGAATCCTGAACGTAGCGAGGGATTCAAAGTACGTCGCCCGAGCCAAAAATATTATGTTGCGCCCGAGTGATACACTCTGCTTTTCATCACCCACTATGAGAAAATAAAAGGCGCCTCATACGTTATTGTAATATTATTTATTAATAAAACATAGATTAACAACTAAATTTAAATTAAATAGTATCTAATAATAAAACAACTAAAAACTTATATTAAAAATTACCACAGGCTTTCATATATTTATCTCGGTATTTTGCAGGTAATAGAATATCCATCACATTTCTTGTGTCAGTTCTAATACTTTTAGGAGTTAATTCTATACTTTCACTGTCACTTGAAGAGCTCATTTTCAAAACAAAACCATGAATTTCTAACAATCCGTGAAAATTTACGAAAACGCGGGCTCTAGTTTGTTTTTTGTGTTGTGTTTTTGGTTGTTTTTTTGTGTTTTTTTGTGTTTTTGTGTTTGTTTTTGTGTTGTGTTTTTTGTGTTTTGTGTTTTGTTGTGTGTTTTGTGTTTTGTGTTTTTTGTGTTTTTTTTGGTGTTTTTTTGTATTATGTACATTTTGGGTGTTTTTTGCTTTTTTGTGTTTTTTTTGTGTTTTTGTGTTTTTTTTTGTGTTGTGTTTTTTGTGTTTTGTGTTTTTTTGTGTGTTTTGTGTTTTTTGTGTGTTTTGTATTTTTTGTGTTTTGTGTTTTTTTTGTGTATTGTGTTTTTTTTTGTTTTTGTTTTTTCTGTGTTGTGTTTTTTGTGTGTTCTGTATTTTTTGTGTTTTGTGTTTTTTTTGTGTATTGTGTTTTTTTGTGTTTTTGTTTTTTTTGTGTTTTGTGTTTTTTGTGTGTTTTGGGTTTTTTTGTTTTGGGTTTTGGGCCGTCGTACCAGCCAGTATTTATTCAAACAATATTTGCGTTCGAATTATTTGGCGCTGGTTCCAAATTGCGCCGCAATTATCTTTGCCGCGTACTTTTTGAATTAGGAACTTAATAAGTGCGCCGCAAAACTCATTACTGCCCGCTAAAAGTTTCTCATAGAAAACACCACCGTTGGGTGCACTTAAAGGCGAACCCAGTCGTCCTTTTCGAATAGATGGGGTGAAAAGGTAATTGCGTCGCACTTATAAAATTCCAAATTAAAAAAGTGCGCGGCAAAGATAATTGCGGCGCACTAAGAATTATATGTGGCATTAGAAGGAGGACATAAGGAAGGAAGTATTTTGTACAAAATAAAATGATGGCAGTCATTTCTTTATATATTTATAAAAGCGTATTAGAAATTCACGAAAACAACGAACATTACTTTAAAAAAAAGGCTATATTAAATTTTAATTTAAGAAACAAACACTTTTATAACTTTTGGTACTTTGTATACCAAAAGTTAGGCTTGTAAAGATTCAGAAACAAAGAGAATACAATAAAATACTAATGTACAATAAATTGCCCATTATAATAACTAATCTTGAACATACATCTGACTTCAAAAGGAAAATTAAACATTTCTTTGAGGTAAATACAGTTTTCTGCTTAAGGTGAATGTTCAAGTTTCCTTGCCCATACAAAATACTTTAGGCCGTTACTCAAACCACAGATTGTCATTTTATAAATTGACTTATTTTGTAGACTTCCTAATGATAATAGTTATCGCGAATGGTCGTTCCAAACAAAAATATACAATAGGGAATTTTTAAAACAGGTTTGAAATACGTCAATTTTTACAAATGTGTGAGTTTATTTTGCACGGACATCTATTATCGTAGCGAGATACTTTTACGCAGCAGAGCACCCAGTTTAATTAAAGATGACAGTGATGGCGCTAAATTGACCTTCAAACACAAGAGTTTTGTGTAAGATAGTAAGTAAACATGATAGAGATGGCGCTAAATAATAAAAGTGATGTATTAGTCGGCAGGTCGTAAAAAGTGGGGTAAAGTGGAAAAAGGTCAAAAGTAAATGAAACTTCAGGATGTTGTTCAGGGATGGTTAAATAAAAAAAAACAAGTTTTGGACCTCGAGGACCCTGTGCGAAAAGAGGAGGGGGCGGGAAACTGCACCTTCCGCCAGTTTTTTCTCAATAACTTTTTCCCTTACATCCTACGGCAAAAGTACTAATTATTTTTTGTAGAACGTTAAATTTACTATAATTTTGATTATTCAAACTTGATTGTATGTTGATAAGTTACCGAGATATGGCGCTTCGAAAAAAGATTTTTTAGAATTTGCTAAAATGTGCCGAAAAATGCTAAATTCCACCTTATTTCTTCTGTTATACCATGGTTATACCCAAATAATGGTGGAATGTTATTATAATTATGGTTCCTGGTTACAATCACCTACTTTGGAAACCCCTCCACCCAAACCAGATCTCAAAAGCTGATTTTCTTCTCTGATGAAAACCAAACATTCACATCATCATGTTGGTATTCATATTATAGTGCAGTCAAGTTAAACATGAAAAAGGGGTCGTGCTTACAAAAGTTCCGGTCACGCTGATTTTTATATGTTGTTAATACCTTAACCACTATTAAAAAACCATATTTTCCAAGTGCTGAGCGAGCGGCTCAAAAAATCATGAAATTTTATAATTTTTTTCATTTTTTGCTCAATATCTTAATCAAGGAAGGGTCTGACCGGTATAGTCAACAAGCATATTTTTAAATAAGACTAATTTTTCTACAATTTGACACTAAGGCGAGATCTATACAGCCATTGGTTCCCAAGATAAAGTTCTTCGAAAATAGGCAATTTTTCTCCTAAGTGTTTTTTTAAGAAATTTTTACTTATTTTGTGAAATATATTCTAAAATATGCATCCCTCGTCAAAAAATATTTTAATGAAGTTGTAGTAAATTATTGTAGCTTTCATTTGAAACCAAACTGGTACCTTAAGGCCCGGCGGTTCTCTCAAAAACGACAGATAATCAAAACCAGTCATAAAGAAGATGCCACAGGCCACCATGCAGCAAGATAAATAAATAAATAAATAATGCTGGACAGTTCACACAACATTATCTAGCCCCAAGCTAAGCAGAGCTTGTGTTATGGATACTAGATAACTGATATACTTAATACAATATATTACATAGATAGATATTTTTTATTATGCATAGAAAATACCCAGAACACCCTGAACAAATATCTGCGATCGCACAAATATTTGTTCCGATGAACAAAATGAACAAATGTTCCGGGAATCGCACCCGCAACCTCCTGCGTCGCAGGCCAACCTTCGCCCGCCGCGCCACAGAGGTCGTCAATATGCTACCTCCAAGCAATTGCTGAACTGGCGGGAAGTCAACTTGTATCCCACTAATTGGGGGTGGAAGCAGTCTTCTGCAGGGACTCAGTCTTCTCTTCTCAACCCCATCCCCACCACCATGATCACGGCGTCCTCAAATGCCTGCTTCACTTCGATGCTAGCATCCACCATTTGTGTCATCAACATCGAAATGAATGCTCTCATATTGTGATCTTTTGCCAGAACTTTTCTTGTGCTATTGTCACCATAGTAGACGAGGAGAACACGACTTTGGTTGGTGCTTGTAATGCAGACTGGCGAGCTCGTTCTGCTGCTTTGGTGCTTTGATAGCCGGATTTAGTGGGGTATCCATCAAAGACAACAATCACATTGCTACCAAAGTGTCTCTGCACGTAGTTGATGTACTTAGAAAAAAACACACATCGCCATATCTCGATAATCTATTGACATAGAAACATGTTTTATTAGTCCAAATTATAGTAAATTTAACGTTCTACAAAAAAGTAGCTGGTACTTTTGCCGTGGGATGTAAGAGAAAAAAGTTATTGAGAAAAAACCGGAGGAAGGTGCAGTTCCCCCCCCCCCCCCCCCCCCCCCCCACTTTTCGCACATGGTCCTCGAGGTCCAAAACTTGGGAAAATGTTAATTAACTATCCCTGAACAACCTCCCAAAGTTTCATTAGCTTTTGACCTTTTTCCATCTGAAACCACCTGCCGACTGGACTGTAATATGTGTTATTTATGAGTATATCAAGCGTAGAGTGTGCTGCCTTATGAACTTTTGCTGATTTTCTCTATCATCTTACTTTTGACTGCCTACCTAAGGAAGGCTTTTAAGTTGATTTTCCTTTTTTTCTTTGAATCAGCTTCCACTTGTTCTCGAGGCTCTACACAGGGGCTCCCCACCTAATAGTAAGCAGGATCATCAAAAGAAAAACAGACCGTGTTTGTTGCCTGATTCTTCTAGGTCTGGTTGCGTTGGAACAGGAGTAAATATAAATTTATTTTTTAAGACGATTCAAAATGATCCTTGTGATTTCAATGAATAAAATACTTTTTAACTTTTACTTTGATATGTTGCCGCTCCGTCAGCAAAAGTTTAAAAGCGACGTTGCCAAACCGTTACTAGTGTGAACACACAATACTTTTTATAAGTTGGCCGTAATTTCTACTATAGCGAGCTAGCTCTGATAGGGTTGCCAACTGTACTTATAATAATGTATTCTGATTTATTTTACAACTACGTTCTTTAAACTTTGCAATAGCATTATAGTGCGAGAAAATACTTTATTTCAATTTAGGTAGCCTACCCAAGTTTTAGGTTACTATGTGAGGTGTTAAAAATAAAACAACGAAAGAATACGTGAAAACTTGGCCAGAATCAATGATAGTATGATGCACGATTCTACGAATTTTGAATAGTCTTATATTTCAAAATGAATGAAAGTACAACATGGATTTAAAACACTAGAGAACAGTGATCACCACGAAAGCTGCGAGCGAGCCGAAGGCGAGCGTGGCTCAGTAGTCAGCAGGGCCCGCAGCGAACCAGAACCAACACCTGAACGCCAATACCCTAGATGATGATGATGATGATGATGACGATGATGTTGTTAATGTTCATCACCACCACCATCATCATCACCATCACCATCATCATCCTCATCTAGGGTATACGCGTGCAGGTGATGATGATGATGATGATCATGATGTTTTTAATGTTCATCACCACCGCCTTCATCACCATCACCACCACTAACATCATCATCATCTTCATCTAGAGTATTGGCGTGCAGGTGATGATGATGATGATGGTGATGGTGGTTAATATAATATATCTTCATAATGTTGTTAATATTCATCACCACCGCCATCATCATCACCATCACCACCACCATCATCATCATCATCATCATCATCATCTAGGATATTAGCGTGCAGGTGATTATGATGATGATGATGATGATGATGATGATGATGGTGATGATGATGATGATGGTGGTGGTGATGAACATTAACAACATCATCGTCATCATCATCATCATCATCATCATCATCTAGGGTATTGGCGTTCAGGTGATGATGGTGATGGTGGTGATGTTGATGGTCACCACCATCATTTGTTTTATCATCAACATCTTCATGATGTTGTTAATATTCATCACCACCTCCATCATCATCACCACCACCATCATCATCATCATCACCACCACCATCATCATCATCATCATCATCTAGGATATTAGCGTGCAGGTGATTATGATGATGATGATGGCGGAGATGGTCACCACCATCATCATCACCACCACAACCATCATCATCATCATCATCATAATCATCATCATCATCACATGCACGACAATACCTTAGATGATGATGATGATGATGGTGGAGGTGATGATGATGATGATGGCGGTGGTGATGAACATTAACAACGTCGTCGTCATTATCATCATCATCTAAGGTACTGGTGTGCAGGTATATAGATCATCTAAGAGTACGCTCGGAAATTTGGAGATTGGAGTTGCTCGCGTCCATAGGAAAATACCCTCGCGTCCCTACACGTGATCTCTGGGTGGTGTCAAACGGGTAACAACATTTCTGGTGGTAGGCTTCGGCCGTGGCTTATCACCACCCCATGGACATAGCCAGTCCGTGAAGCGACATTGTCGTGTTTCGGACTGATGTCCAGTGTAGCCATCGTGGAAGTGACGGGTTTGAGCAGCTATGGTATTCGGGGTACCGCACAGTGGGGCGATTTTGAAAAAAGGTGGACGTAGGAACAAATTTCGTAATTTCGGTCTGAAAAAATTGCAACTGATAGGAAATTGTATGGTGATTAAAATATATTCTATTCAATTTGCAAAAAAAGGCACTTCTTCATGGGTTAAAAAAATAGTTTAGAAAAAAATGTATGGAAAGATTTATATTATATTGTTTTTCTCAAAAATAAGAAGTTTGTTAAAAAAAAAACAACAATAGCTTAAAGTAGCTGCCGTCTTCTACAAATGGGTCATATAGGGTTCTGTTAACCCTGCAGCATTGGCAGTTAAGGGGGTTAAACTCTTGAAAAAAAATGTTTATTTTGATACGAGCATCTGATAGGAAATGTAGTGCTTGTTACAAGTTATTCAATACAATTTTCCATAACAATGAGTCTGTGATATTATAAAAACATATTTCTGAAAAATGCGATGAAATATAAATCAACATATTTTTTCTCGGAATTTTAAAAGGTTTTCATAAGAAACTTACACTACTTAAGTTCTTTACAAAAAATAAATAATCGTTTTTGGCTTAACGCTGTTGCAGCGGTATTAAAATGGGATCAAACTTTAAAAATATATGATTTAATGTTAAATGTTAATGGAAAATGGTTCAATTTCTGTCATTCGCTCAGTCTTATCTAAGTAAAATGAATAAATCATAATAAAATCTAGTGTAAAAAACTTCTAAGTCTAACTACTGGCTTAGTAATTATCTCCAAATAACTTGCCAATTTTTCCGATACTCGACATTTCTGACCTTGTAGGTAGGTACCAGATATTTTTCATTGCTACAGTACTTTCACTGAGTATTACGTTCATAATAGTAATAAATCAATATAAAATCTAGTTTCAAAAAGTACAAAGATCTAAGAGATTAAGAGATTCTCTTAATAATTATCTCCAAAGACCATAATCCTCCAGAACAACTCACATCGCTCTACATCTGCACCTACAATGCAAGGTCCCTCCTGTCTACAGAAAGATTGATAGAATTTAAAGAAGCAATATCAAACATTAAGTATGATATAATTGGGCTTTCTGAAATAAGACGAAATGGATACAATATTATAGAAGACAAGAAACATATTTTATGCCACTATGGAGAAACTCAAGGCCAATATGGTGTTGGATTCATTATAAAAAGAGAACATACAAATAAAATAGAGAGTTTTATTGGAATAACTGAACGAATATGCGTTCTGAATCTTGAACTAAGCCCTTTTAATATATCAATAATCCAAGTCCACCTGCCTACTTGTGACGCCACTGATAATGACATCAATACTTTTTATCAAAAACTGCAAGAAGTTATGGAACAATGCAACAAACACATAATTATAATGGGTGACTTTAACGCACGTGTCGGCCAACGAATGCCTGGAGAACACATGGTGATGGGCTCTACTTGGTATGGAATTAGAGATAAAAGAGGAGGAAGACTGATCCAATTCTCTTTAGAAAATCACCTCACCATCATCAACAGTATATTTAAAAAGAACCAAAACGAACTATGGACTTGGCTTTCGCCAAAGAAAAACAAGAGCCAAATAGACTATGTTCTATCCAACATGAAGAATCAGTTCACAAATGTTGAAGTAATCAATGGATTATCTTTTAATAGCGACCACAGACTTGTAAGAAGCACATTATACATAGAGAAAAATAAAAAAAGTAGAGCAAAATATGCAAGAAAAGAATATCGTTTAAAGACTATGCAAGAAGAAACATCTTATCTGGAAAAACTAGAAGGTAACTTAAATAAATCCTACCTCAGCGAGTCAGACAATGTAGAGTTGTATTACCATAAAATCAAAACAGGAATTTTAGACAGCCTGAACCAAATCCAGAATGATAAAAATAGTAATCATAGTATAATTTCAGAAAAAACTAAAAATATGATAAGGAGAAGGAATGAATTAAGAGACAAACATTTTTTGGACTACAAGAGAAAAATGAGCTGAAAATATTATATAAATCAACACATAGACAAATCAAGAAAGAATATGAACAGCATAGATTGAAAATCTTCGAAAAACATTTATGCAGTTCAGGTAGTCTGAAAAAAGGATATAAAGAGCTAAATGAGTCTAAAAACTGGATACCTTCCCTACAAACGAATCTAAAAAAGACCTACTCTCGACCTGATATTATACATACTGCTACAGAATTCTACAGAAAATTGTACGGAAAACGAATCACTACTGATTTACAAGTGATAGAGCAAAGCGAAGAAAATACCAATAATATAGAGCGGTTTACTGAAATTGAAATCTTCAAGAACTTAGAAAAACTCAAAATAGACAAGAGTAGTGGACCAGACAGGATATCAAATGAAATTCTCAAAGTTGGGAAATCAATTTTGACTGCCCCATTAACGCTATTATTTAACAAAATTTTAGAGGAAAGAAAGATACCCAGAGAATGGGCTGAATCTGATATTGTCCTGCTCTATAAAAAAGGTGATCCATGTGATATCGGCAATTATAGGCCAATTAGCCTTCAGCCTTGCCTCTACAAACTACTGGCTACAAGCTTGGAGCGACATCTTTCAAATATAACTGAAATACACCAACCAGCTGAGCAAGCAGGTTTCAGGAAAGGTTTTTCGACCAGTGACCACATACAGGTATTGGATCAAATTATTGAAAAATATGAAGAACTTCAGCGCCCCCTATATCTAGGTTTCATTGATTACGCCAAAGCATTCGATTCGATTTCACATGATAGTATGTGGCTGGCTCTACAAGAAAGCGGAACACCTTTGAAACTTATAGAACTGATTCATGACATATACAGTAAGAGCGTGAGTAGAGTCAAGCTAGAAAGAAAAGGACCAGAGATAAGGATATGCAGAGGTGTGAGACAAGGTGATCCATTATCGCCAAGAATTTTTATAATCGTCCTTCAAAACATCATGAAACACTTGGATTGGTCACAAAAAGGAATATTCATTAACGGAAATTATCTGAGCAATTTAAGATTTGCCGACGACATCATACTTTTCTCTGAAACAGCGCATCAACTCGAGACGATGATTAACGACTTGAACTCTACTAGTCTGAAAATAGGCCTTGAACTGAACTCAACAAAAACCAAAATAATGACCAACAGCATTGAAAAACCTGTGCAAATCCAGGGAACTCCATTGGAATATGTTTCAAACTATATATACCTTGGCAAGCAAATTTCTTTTGGAAAATCACGACATCGAGACGAAGTTGAGAGACGAGTAAAAATCACATGGAACAAGTTCTGGGCCTACAAAGAATTACTGAAACCACCACTTATTTTCAAGAAAAAAATTATGGACTCATGCCTGCTGCCTTGTCTGTCATACGCTAGCCAAACATGGATCTTCAATAAATTTACAAATAACAATATTCAAACAACCCAACGAGCAATGGAAAGGAGCATTCTGAACATTAAAAGAAAACACAGGCAAAGAAACATAAACATCAGAAAGAAGACAAAGGTTATAGATGCTCTACATCATTGCCGAAAACTAAAATGGAAATGGGCAGGCCACGTAGCCAGAATGAGCAACAAAAAATGGACAAAAATTGTAACAACTTGGCGCGGCCCAGCCGGCAAACGAAAACAAGGTAGACCACTAGAAAGGTGGGAAGACGAACTCAAAGAAACTGCAGGAATGGACTGGACAAAGATGGCGACAGACAGAGAGACTTGGCACAAACTGGAGGAGGCCTTTACTCGGACAGAGATCCTTGAATGAATTGAATAAAATATACATACCTATAATAAACTATGTAATCTATATATTATGTATAAATACAGTAAAAATGCTAAGAAAAAAAAAAATACTTAGATAAATATTGGTCTACATCTAACATAAAAATTAAAATAAATAAATATAAAAGTAACTATAAAATACTAGGCGATGGCACGAAAATATATTTATAGAATGCATAGTCAATAATTTGTTTTATAATTAATAAATTACTATTTTCAATTTACAATGAAACATTAACAATAATTAATAATATTAGATACTTAAAAATGTTGTATGTGTATATATATATATATATATATATATATATATATATATATATTGAACCCTTTACGGTAAATGTTGATCCAGTATGAAGTCTGAACAAATGTTGTTCCACATATTTCTCATGTATACTTTACTCCCTATCGAGCTAACAGATATACTTTGATCTGACGTTATAGTGCGCGAGGAAACGCTGGATCTGAATTGATTCGTTTTCAAGATACTCGTTTTCGAATCGTCCAAATATCGTTGATCCACTAACGGCCAATAAAATTATACTGAAGCGTCATTTTTAGATCCATATCATATATAATTTTTACGCGAAGTTGGCCTATATAAAGTTGATCTGGAGCCACAAATGCATTGTAGGTGCTAAAAGGCAAAGCGGCAACGTAGCATTTTGTGTGACAAGTACGAAACTTGATAAAAAGAGATAGCATAATGGACGGACGGACATCAATCAACAAGCCGCGCGCGGGCTGTCCTTTCTCGCGTCTTACCTACCTACATATGTTTTAGTTTTAATTTGATATGTTTGTTGATTGTGGTAAATAATTATGTAACTTAGTTCTTGCCCGAGAGGAATAGGTAAATGAGATGTGTTTTTAATTAAGTATTTAATAAAATAGGGCCAATTGGAATTAAAGCACCATGTTCCGTAACAATCGCAAGGTAAAAAGCAAGGACTTTCACTGGTGGAGCCACGTAAGTTAATGGAGATACATAGGTATTGGACTAGTAAAATTCTGTACTTTGCGATTGTTACAGAACACGTTTTATTTTTATTTTTTTAACATTGATAGACCTTTGTTTGACCACGATCTTACCTGTTGGTAAGTGTCGATGTGGCCGAAGATGGAGCACAAAGGTCTAGAAGGCACCTATTCACTCTATCCTTGAAGAGACCCAGATTATGTTACGGTGATTGGAGTCACATGTTTTTTTTAAAATATTTTATTTGATCAACGTCTAGGCTAATTTGAGACCGAAAATACATGTATCTTGATTCAGTTGGAGCCACATTTGTGTAAGGTATAAGGTTACCTACCTACTAATGTATGGTTTTTATTGTTTTGTACTTTTATTGACCTCCATTTAAAATACTCTTCAAATACGTGTATTATTTTCTCATAGTAGAATAGCAAATAATTCCTATCAGCTTCTGCCCGTAACTCTCGCTTATAAGAAAAAAGGGTGAGAGAAGGGTGGGTTTAAAGGATCTACGTGATATAATATGAAATGAGGAGACCAACTAGAGGGAAATAAACATTCCCGAGTGGCAACCAAAAACCCGAAAAAAAGGTGAAGCTCATCACATATTATATTAACAAACTCGCAGGTAGTCGATTGATAAGGCAGCACAAGACCATTCGTCGTGGCATTCTATGGGGGATGCCTGTGTCCAGCAGTGGACTTCTTCAGGCTGATGATGATGATGAATTAAGTAATCATACTAACTAAGATGATATGAATGAAAGCTACTGTTGGGCATTAGTCTTTTCCATGTTATGCACTCCAAAATCAAACTACCCCGGTGTAGTAACTTGTACTATTGGTGTGGCGACTGGGTCTGACTGCTTCTGGTACATGTCGAGCTAGGGTTCTACTGTGAATAAAGATGGCTGACGCTAGGGTAGTATTTTTCTACTGCAGTGTGCTCGGGTTAGTTAGGTATTTGAGGCTAAGTGTACGCATTCAGGCAAAATTACAACTTGCTTCAAATAGTTCTTATTGTTAGAGAGCTTTTATATGAAAATGTTTGCCCGGGGAAGTACTACCACGGTGCATTAAACCCTAGTCCTACCAAAATACATATTTCTGCCAAAAAGTATTAGTGCTCTCATTGCTGTGTTTCGGTTGAAGGTGCCGGTGAAATTATAGGTACATGAGACTTTTCATCTTTATGTCTCAGGGAGGTGGGTGCCAAATAGGTAAATCCTAGGTAGCTAGTTTCGGTAGCCATGCAATAATTAAGATGGTTATTGTCTCTGTATTTTATAGTAAATTTAAAAATGGCTCATTTAAACCAAATTAACATATTCCATAACATCGATCCCTTTACGGTAAATGTTGATCTGGCGTGACTTCACGCGAGCACTTTGTTGATCCAAAAACAAGAATATGTTTTCATTATGCGATATTAACATGACAACCTCTTTTTTATCGTGGCATTAGACAGAAGAGGTGGAGGAGCACAATGTTTTCGTAGACCACTTTTTTGTGAAACTCCGCTCCAGAATTTTTTTAAAGATAAAATTAAAATTCCTTTAAGATGTTAAAGGGTGGGAAGGGGTTGTTTGACACAAAAATAGTCTATATAAACGTTGTTTCCCCCTAATTCTGTTATGCCGTGATAAGAAAGGGGGGTTATGTTGTCATCGTAAGCCTATATAAGCCTATGTTATATCGGTGTCTCATACTTCAAAACGAGTGACAGTCCGACATGGATTTATAACACTAGAGAACAGTGATCACTACGTGAGCTGCGAGCGAGCCGAAGGCAAGCGTGGCCCGGTAGGGCCCGCAGCAAACCTGAACCGACACCTGTACGCCAATACCCAATAACCTATGTAATATCGGTGTCACAACAAACACACTAACACACTCACACACAAACTTTCAACTTTATAATATTAGTGTGATGTTATTTAAAAATGGCTTATTTAAACCAAATTAACATGTTCCATAACCTCGATCACTTTACGGTAAATGTTGATCAGGCGCGACTTCACGCGAGCACTTTGTTGATCCAAAAACACAAGTTGATCCAGGTGACTTTTGTTGATTCAATATGTATCTCCATTAACTAATGTGGCTTCTATATGATTCACGATTTTTTAAATGAAATTGTTTACATTGGCTACCCACCTCTATGTTTGATTTTATGTGTTATTTTTGGCGACGAAAGTGATTTTGTTACAAAGTTTCAGTAGCCATGCAATAATTAAGATGGTTTTTGTCTCTGTATTTTATAGTAAATTAAAAATGGCCCATTTAAACCAAATTAACATATTCCATAACATCGATCCCTTTACGGTAAATGTTGATCTGGCGTGACTTCACGCGAGCACTTTGTTGATCCAAAAACAAGAATATGTTTTCATTATGCGATATTAACATGACAACCTCTTTTTTATCGTGGCATTAGACAGAAGAGGTGGAGGAGCACAATGTTTTCGTAGACCACATTTTTGTGAAACTCCGCTCCAGAATTTTTTTAAAGATAAAATTAAAATTCCTTTAACATATTAAGGGGTGGGAAGGGGTTGTTTGACACAAAAATAGTCAACACAAACGTTGTTTCCCCCTACTCCCTCTGTCTTATGCCGTGATAAGAAAGGGGGGTTATGTTGTCATCGTAAGCCTATATAAGCCTATGTAATATCGGTGTCTCATACTTCAAAATGAGTGACAGTCCGACATGGATTTATAACGCTAGTGAACAGTGATCACCACGTGAGCTGCGAGCGAGCCGCAGGCAAGCGTGGCCTAGGTAGGCCCGCAGTGAACCTGAACCGACACCTGCACGCCAATACCCAATAACCTATATAATATCGGTGTCACAACAAACACACTAACACACTCACACACAAACTTTCGCCTTTATAATATTAGTGAGATGTTATTTAAAAATGGCTTATTTAAACCAAATTAACATGTTCCATAACATCGATCACTTTACGGTAAATGTTGATCAGGCGTGACTTCACGCGAGCACTTTGTTGATCCAAAAACACAAGTTGATCCAGGTGACTTTTGTTGATCCAATATGTATCTCCATTAACTAATGTGGCTTCTAGATGATTTACGATTTTTTAAATGAAATTGATTACATTGGCTACCCACCTCTATGTTTGATTTTATGTGTTATGTTTGTTGACGAAAGTGATTTTGTTACAAAGTTTCAGTAGCCATGCAATAATTGAGATGGTTTTTGTCTCTGTATTTTATAGTAAATAAAAAAATGGCCCATTTAAACCAAATTAACATATTCCATAACATCGATACCTTTACGGTAAATGTTGATCAGGTGCGACTTCACACGAGCACTTTGTTGATCCAATAACACTAGTTGATCCAGGCGACTTTTGTCGATCCAATATGTATCTCCATTAACTAATGTAATGTGCATGTGTTTTAGTAGTAGTAGAGCTTTTTTGTGAGATTTCGTCCGGGGAAGTACTACCACCATACCTATTTCTGCCACAAAGCAGTAATGCTCGCATTGCTGTGTTCCGGTTTGAAGGGTAAGGGTGCCGGTGAAATAACAAGCACAAGAGACTTTTCATCTTTATGTCTCAGGGTGGCGGTCGCAGTGCAATACCACATAGGGTGCGTCCTAGGTGGACGTGACCTATGAGGTAATGCACTGTTCATAGGCAGAGGTAACTGCTTAACATCAGGTGGGCAATCAGCTTGTTTCGGCAATCGGTAGAATAAAAAAAAAATGTGAACCTTACATGTTTAACGATTTTTTAAATGATTTTTTTTACATTGGCTACCCATCTCTATGTTTGATTTTATGTATTATGTTTGTTGTTGAAAGTAATTTTGTTACAAAGTTTCGGTAGCCATGCAATAATTAAGATGGTTTTTGTCTCCGTATTTTATAGTAAATTTAAAAATGGCCCATTTAAACAAAATTAATATATTCCATAACATCGATCCCTTTACGGTAAATGTTGATCAGGCACGACTTCACGCGAGCACTTTGTTGATCCAAAAACACAAGTTGATCCAGGTGACTTTTGTTGATCCAATATGTATCTCCATTAACTAATGTGGCTTCTATATGATTCACGATTTTTTAAATGAAATTGATTACATTGGCTACCCACCTCTATGTTTGATTTTATTGTTATGTTTGTTGACGAAAGTGATTCTGTTACAAAGTTTCAGTAGCCATGCAATAATTGAGATGGTTTTTGTCTCTGTATTTTATAGTTAATTAAAAAATGGCCCATTTAAACCAAATTAACATATTTCATGACATCGATCCCTTTACGGTAAATGTTGATCAGGCGCGACTTCACGCGAGCACTTTGTTGATCCAAAAACACAAGTTGATCCAGGTGACTTTTGTCGATCCAATATGTATCTCCATTAACTAATGTAACGTGTATGTGTTTTAGTAGTAGTAGAGCTTTTTTGTGAAAGAGTTCGTCTGGGAAAGTACTACCACCATACCTATTTCTGCCGCAAAGCAATAGTGCTCGCATTGCTGTGTTCCGGTTTGAAGGGTAAGGGTGCCTGTGAAATTACAGGCACAAGGGACTTTTCATCTTTATGTCTCAGGGTGGCGGTCGCAGTGCAATACCACATAGGGTGCGTCCTAGGTGGACGTGACCTATGAGGTAATGCACTGTTCATAGGCAGAGGTTACTGCTTAACATCAGGTGGGCCATCTGCTTGTTTCAGCAATCGGTAGTATAAAAAAAAAATGTGGATCTTAGATGATTCACGATTTTTTAAATGAATTTGTTTACATTGGCTACCCACATCTATGTTTGATTTTATGTGTTATGTTTGTTGACGAAAGTAATTTTGTTAGAAAGTTTCGGTAGCCATGCAATAATTAAGATGGTTTTTGTCTCTGTATTTTATAGTAAATTTAAAAATAGCCCATTTAAACCAAATTAACATGTTCCATAACATCGATCCCTTTACGGTCTAGGAGTTCTAGGACGACCTCTGTGGCGCGGCGGGCGAAGGTTGGCCTGCGACGCATGAGGTGGCGGGTTCGATTCCCGCCTCGGAACAAATATTTGTGCGATCGCAGATATTTGTTCAGGGTGTTCTGGGTTTTTTCTCTGTATAATAAAAAAAAACTGTCTATGTAATATATTGTATTAAGTATATCAGTTATCTAGTACCCATAACACAAGCTCTGCTTAACTTGGGGCTAGATAATGCTGTGTGATCTGTCCAGCATTATTTATTATTATTATTTATCACGGTAATTGTTGATCAGGCACGACTTCTCACGTACTCTTTGTTGATCCAAAAAAACAAATTTATCCAGGCGACTTTTGTTGATCCAATATGTTGATCCATTAACTAATGTGGCTCCTAGATGATTCACGAGTTTTTAAATGAAATGGTACACATATCAATAATAACAAATACCTAAAGTATTAAAAACTTTGTATGGTCCGCCGTTTTATTTTGCAGGGTGTTTTTCTGTTTACGTCTGGACGTCTACCAGGTAGATAGATACAAAAACATAAAAAACATGCAAATACTAAATATAATATAGCCTAGCTAGCAAGTTACTAAAATAAATCCTTAATTAGCTACGGATGCGCGTAGGTACAAACAAGCACTATGCTAAATAGAGGCATGGCATGGCAATGTATAAAAAGCAACTACCCCTAGCAACATGTGTAATGGCCCGAGAAGGCTGTTACTATTATAACTTTCAAATTGACCTAAACCCTAACCTAAGCAAGATAACATTATCGAACCTTAGACCTTAACCTAGATTTAACCAGTGTTTGAAATTTAAATTACATATAATAACAACTCCTTTTTTAAAAAAAAACCACTTCCCACCTTAAACAGGAATATTCTTTGAATTGAAAGCTAGAAATACTGAGTGCTGTATCATTTCTGAATCTTAATCAAGTAGGAAAATTAGTAAGTCAGGGGACCCTACGTTTTTTTTTAAACAAAGTGAATTCAATCTCTTTGAAAAAATGAGCAAAACACATTACGTACAACTTGTCGGACAAAAACCCATTTAAATGATTAATTTGTAGTGGCGCACCTAGAAAGGTTCAGAGCGGCAACGTCGCAGCCGTCATTAGCCAATCACAGAGTTTGCTGCAACCTGATTGGCCCATTTGAATCAGATCAACATATTACGTAATCACCGCAAGGTGGATTTGTATATTGGATCAACAAGTGGCTACGTGATTTCAGTGCCACATGATCGCATATGTTGATCCTGTTGGAGCCACATTAGTTAATGGAGATGCATATTGGATCAATAAAAGTCGCCTGGATCAACTTGTGTTTTTGGATCAACAAAGTGCTCGCGTGAAGTCGCGCCTGATCAACATTTACCGTAAAGGGATCTCTATATATATATATATATATATATATATATAATGCCATTATTAATCTTATTAGCCTTGTATAAAAAAGTAATAATAATAAATATGCATGAATATTTCTTTTATATGTAATTTTTTTTAAGCATGATGATTCTTTTTTAATTAAGTTTGTTGTACTCTTATACAATTGTTGTTAAGATAATTTTGTACCTATTCAATGGATAAATAAAGGTTTTCTATATATTCTATAATAGTAATAAATCAAAATAAAATCTAGTGTCAAAAAGTACAAAGATCGCTATAGTCTTAATAATTATCTCCAAATAACTTGCCAATTTTTCCGATACCTGAGCCTAATGACTGACCTTGTAGGTTAAGTACCAGATACCTTTCATTGTTACAGTACTTCCACTGAGTATTACTTTCATAAAAGTAAATCACCATATCATCTAGACTCTAGAGTCACTAGAGACAAAAACTACAAAGTTAGCGATTGTCGTATGGGGCCATTCAAGTATTACGTAAGCAGATTTTTTACAACTATTTATAATGCGCGTCATGTAAAAAGAACGCTGGCGGTCAAGCTTCTTCAGGCGTTCCAGCTTTCTTTTTAAGAGATTACTTACTTTAATACTTATTTAAGAGATGTATACCTATACATTGAATGAGTGCCTGCCTAGTTTACTACAAATAATGTACCATTATAGTACGCGTCATGTAAAAAGAACGCTGGAACGCCTGTAGAAGCTTGACCGCCAGCGTTCTTTTACATGACGCGCACTATGCCCACCCCTTCTGTGTAAGCTGTGTAAGCAAAAGTAAGCAAACCTCTTCCCCCCCTCCCATGCTTACTTAATCATTGGTACCTATATGCATTTTTCTTTTAATGTATTCTGTTTTTTTATTGATTCTGAGGCTTAACTAACTTCTGTACATTTTGTACTTTTGTATTTGTATGAGATTTTTTAAAACTTTCGAATAATTTTTGATATTACTTGGATTTGTTTATTTGAAACGACATGTTAAACAGTTAAGCTTGGGCGAAAAAGGATCACCGGTTAAAACAAACATTAACTTGCTTTGATTTGCTTACAATACGTCAAATCGTCATTCGAATCGAAACGAAACAATAGATTGACGGAAGAAATTTAGACGTGACAAGTGCGCGCGGTAATCCCCACTCGCTTCTAGGCGAGTACCTATAACGTATTCTTTATTTGTGGGAATCCCCGACATGTGAGTTTTATTTTCAAGCATAGACAATTTGTGGGTTGCCATTTGTGTAAAATAAGTAAATAATAACTGCTGACGTAATCACGATATCGACCATGTCATCAAAAATAAGCAAAACAAAGACCCCCCCGCCCCCCTCAAGCGCTTACATAATACTTGAACGCCCCCTATTACTTATCTTGAAATAATTTGCCACGTATTATTAATAATGGTCCCGATACTTGAGCCTAATGACTGACCTTGTAGGAAGGTACTAGATTCCTTTCATTGTTAGAGACCCACCAACTTATCTGTAGAATTTAATGTATGTAGATGATAGAAAAATGTAGGTAAATGGTTCTACTGATAATTTGGTGGATCTTTCCAGTAAGTGATTACTAGTTTTACGAAGGTTGCTTGTAGTTTTAAGGGGATTTTTGTCATTATTAACTTTATTTGGGAAATATTTTAGTTACATCGATACTAAAATATCTATCATATGTTTTATGAAAAATGGCTGCTGGGAATTCCGGACTATTTTAAAATGGTAAGAGGGTAAATCATATTAACAGATCTGTAAAGTTTTGTTGTGATGCTCTGATTTTATTCATTGGATGCGATGATTTCTCTGATGAAGATAGTGCACTTGCTCTTTCAACTTCGCTGAATCTAACGAAATGAAAATACTTATCCCTGAGGACAATGTTATCAGATTCCAGCATATCTGTATTGCCCTTCTACTACAAGATATTAGAAGCCAAAAAAAGATACTACCCTACACAAGGTGTTGAAATAACGGAGGCAAAGATTAAGTTACAAGTCCTTTTGGATATAACAACACAATTGGCAAGTTATTTAAGTTATTTGGAGATAATTATTAAGACAATCTCTTAATCTCTTAGATCTTTGTACTTTTTGACACTAGATTTTATATTGATTTATTACTTTTATGAATGTAATGCTCAGTGGAAGAACTGTAGCAATGAAAAGTATCTGGTACCTACCTATAAGGTCAGAAATGTCGAGTATCGGAAAAATTGGCAAATTATTTGGAGATAATTACTAAGCCAATAGTTAGACTTAGAAGTTTTTTACACTAGATTTTATTATAATTTATTCATTTTACTTAGATAAGACTGAGCGAATGACAGAAATTGAACCATTTTCCATTAACATTTAACATTAAATCATATATTTGTAAAGTTTGATCCCATTTAAACACCACTGCAACAGCGTTTAGCCAAAAACGAATATTTCGTTGTTGTATAGAACTTAAGTAGTGTAAGTTTCTTATGATTTAAAATTCCGAGAAAAAATATGTTGATTTATATTTCATTGCATTTTTTCAGAAATACATTTTTATAATATCACAGACTCATTTTTATGGAAAATTGTATAGAATAACTTTTAACAAGCACTACATTTCCTATCAGATGCTCGTATCAAAATAAACAATATTTTTTAAGAGTGTAATTCCCCTTAACTGCCAATGCTGCAGGGTTAAACCGTCCAGAACCCGTTATGCCCATTTGTAGAAGACGGTAGCTACTTAAAGCTATTATAGGTTTTTTCTTGAACAAACTTCTTATTTCTGAGAAAAACAATATAATATAAATCTTTCCATACATTTTTTCTGAACTATTATTTTAACCTATAAAGGAGTGTCTTTTTTTGAAAATTTAATAGAATATCTTTTAATCACCATACAATTTCCTATCAGTTGCAATTTTTTTTAGACAGAAATTACGAAACTAGTTCCTACGTCCACCTTTTTTCAAAATCGTTCCACTGTGTACCGTGATTTGAGCCAATTCACTTCCTATTTGTGTCATCTAATTCACGTCGAACTTTACTGAGTGCAGATTTCTTACTGCGCAAATCGTGAATATTCACGTGAGGCTTCATGCGGCCCCGAATACCACGGCAGTTCGTGCACTGGATTCAGCATGTGCGTTTTAGAGACCGCAGCAGTGCAAGTGTGCCGGTTGGCTAGGCTTGGAAGGTAGCGGGATCCGAAGCACGGTTCTCCGCTGGCTGACTGCAGGTTGTAGTAGTAACTAGTAAGCTAGCCCGCCGCCTTGCGAAAAATCCCAGAATGCTCCATCGTGCCGGTTGGCGACCGGATTAGAGGACCCGATGGCCATTCCTGGAGGGAGGTCTCAGTCTCCAGTCTAGTCTCCCACTGTACTGACTTCTGTAGACTGATGATGATGATGATCAACCGTCTACATTGGCTTGAAGTCAGTAAAATGGTTTTATATTAGACTAGCTGAACAATGTCCGCGCGTAGAATAGGTAGTAGGTACCTACCTATCTATTCGTACTACGCATTCTAAATGGATGGTGGTACAAACATCAGCCTGTAGATCCAAGTCCACCGGCTCACTGACATAGGTCTCTAAATTAGCAAGTTGAAGTGGCAATGGGCTAGACATAAAGCTATATGATCCTGGTTCTTTTACGGATGTTTCGGATTTAGGTACGGGTACAGAATCTTCGAGCAATGAATACAAAAAACGAAGGCAAAATGTATTTAGTTATTGATGATGTTTTTTTACTGTATACCTAATATTTCTAGTGTAAGCAGAAGTTGTAATATAAAACAATTTATAATCTTTTTTTCTTTTTTTAGTATCATTTCTGTAAAACGAAACATTCTTATGCAACATCCTATCTTGCCGGACACGCCACAGAAGGGGTTGCGGAAAGGCGGTAGATGGAGGCTGCTCAAGACCGTTTGTCTTGACATTCTATGGGGAGGTCCATGTCCAGCAGTGGACTTCTGTAGGCTGATGATAATGAAAAAACGTCATGGGTTCACGGGGCAAACTATGATAATTATGGGTACCTACCTACCTACTGCAATGATGAAGGTCAGTTACTTACATTCGTGTACATTTTGGACATTAGAAAAATAAGTTTTATTCTTGTAAACAATAATTTTCCGAGTTTTTCCCTGAAATACCTTTTATCATTCTAACAATTTGATTCAACGCGATCTATAAACAGATACCTTGTAAGCTATTTATTTAACGCCATCTATCTAACGTCCATGCCAATACTCTTGGACAATAACAACGCCATCTAGTGAAAACCAAAACAGTGAATATGTATGTGTGCGTGCGTGTAATTACATCAGAAAAGAGAACGATCTTATTTCTAGGTAATTTGAACTTTCAAATGACTGTTTAAAGGAAATTCATACTGCATTAAATTCTTACAACTACAACTTAGCCGCGAACGATAAAATAAAACACGAAAGACGCCCGAATTTAGCACAAAAAATAAAAAAGTAATACAATAAGTTTCCACGCCATCTACCGTGAACCGAGCTTTTAGTAATCAAGACGATTATCCTTAAACGAGTTTATGAACATGACTGCTTTAGATTCCTCATTTTTGCTATTAAGGCGCTATAGGTTCAACGAACATTTTTGTATGAGGCGAAGAAGGCGAGCGCACGCTCTGATACCGTGTTTTTATGTATAAAAAAATTATATAAAAATGTCGTTCAAAGTTTTGTTTAATTTTGTTGATGAATTCACTAACTCAAATAATAACTAACATGTAACCAAATGTTTCAAAAATTAAAACGTGAGAGAAGTGAGTGAAAAATAGCATTTACATTTTAAAAAGGAGGTATCTTTGTTATTTTTTTTTATCAAGTGAAGTAATTCAAATATTGTACTGAATTATTGATTTCACTAGATCAAAAGCTCAAGAATATCATATATTTTTTTCTCCTTTCTAAGAAGAAGAATTCTTTTCAAAAACTTTAAAATTCTAGGGACATTTGAGAACCTATCGCGCCTTAACGATATTGTGTAGTGTGCTCTCGAGAGGTGTTGGAAAAATTGTATAATGACGACTGATAAACTTAGTTTTTGGGTTAGATGTAGGTAGTTTCGTATTAGATTATTTAATTAGATTTTATTGAATTTTTAGTTGACTTTTGTTTAATGATTATTTGTTATTTTGAGTAGTAATATTAAATTTATATAGAATTTGTATACTAACTTGTATTTTTTGAGGTAGGTACCTAACTAACAAAATCATGTATTACAACAAAATCTGGAGATAATTTTATTATTATAGTTATATTTTTCTCTAGCATGAAGTTAATACTTACCACATTCAGTTTAAAGTTCGATTAGGTATCTTGTATCGGTATAGGTATCGAGTAGAGGTATAAGAACCTACTACTGAATGCTTTTCATATAAATAAATAATACTGAACAGTTCACACAACACAACACAGCCCCAAGCTAAGCAGAAAGTGTGTTATGGGTACTAGATAACTAGCGTTACCTATGAACAATCCATTTTCCAAGGTAGGTATCTACTACTAGGTTGTATGTACCCTAAATATTAAACATTAAACCAGATCTGGTTATTCAATAATAAATATTCTGGAGCGTAGACGTCACAGCAATGTGTACTCATGTGAATTCAACACATAATGATCAACAAATCTACAGCAAATGGTCACCTTACCAATAAAGTTGAATATGATGGAGTCCAGGGGCGAGCTTAGGCCACATAGCATCACAAAATGTTCATAGGGTTACTGAGAGTCTCGATGATAATTATAGTCTATTTTCTAAGGATTATGAATTGAAATAGGTACTTCAACTCGCGGTGGCTAGCGCGAGCGCGGCAACACAATCCAGTAATTTTGGACGTGCACTTCCTTCGATGGTACGGCGCAGAAAAAATATGACGGAAATGCCTTCCGTGCATTGACGCGGACCGCGAAATGTCAAATTTGACGAACACGGCGGATTAGCTCGGTTGTAACAATACAGATAAGCCAACCTTATATTGCAATAAATACTAAGTGACATTGGCGAACTAGTGGCAACACCACTCCAAGCCACTCATAAAAAGTTTAATTGAATTATTGCAATAAACAAGTTAACCAAAAAACGTCAAATCAAAATACATGAGTGCAAGGCTGTTAAGCCTTGCACTCATGTATTTTGATTTGACGTTGACACGCTTTTCCGCGCGTAACCGTGAACCATCGAGCAACGCAGGCCTCTGAACACAATGATTTAGAGTAACCATATTCACTTGGTTCATTTCCAGTAAAATAATATAGGTAGGTACCTAATACAACGACGACGCGATGGTGATAAATTTTAGCATTTTCACTTCTTCGGCACGTTAAAAAACCAGCTTTTTCGGTGTTTTTAAATTTGAATTAAATTACTGAGGCACGACACAGTATGTATTTTTAATTTTTAGCAACTACCTAGGTAGAAACACTTAGCAAAATGATAGGAATGAGCGTAAGCGCGAGCGACCAGTGAAGGAACCGCCGCACCCGGCCGCGACGAACACAACCGTGACGTCTTCAAGCGATCGAGTGCCGCCCGAGTTTTTAAATAATTTCGAACGAAAATGCACACTTTGATCTTAATTTTCTCAGCCATCGATATAATATACTAGTACTAGATGCCAGGTCAGCGCAAAAAATACGTCTCGGTGAATTACAGCTCACTTGAAAATCGTGCTCTTATTTTATTTAGTTCGCTTGCAGCCCAGCCAATGTAAGCACGTGTCAAAATGACGCAATGTGTATTCAAAAGTTGCAAAAATAATGCCCGAATAAACAATTTAACGGCTGGAGTGTCTTACTTTCGGTAAGTATATGTAGAATGTTATATTTTAAGCTTTACACTAATAAATAATAACATTTTTTTATCAAAATTACCGATTTTAAACCACCGCTACAAATGTTTGGTCAAACTTGGCGCAAAACTTTTTTCCAGAACTTTAAAATTGGTCAATACTACTTTTGTGTCTGTTTGTTGGACTCTCATAAGATACTTAGCTTTCCTTTTTTTATTTTAGCTTTCCGAGCAATCCGTTTACTTGTGCAGAACGGATCTCGATTGTCGCCAGAGAGAGAAGATATGACTTTTATAAGCCAGCTAAGAATTCGGTTATATGTTCAGATCACTTTGATAAATCGGATGTATCCGGAAATACTAACCGACATATTATAAATAAACTATACGTTGCGAAAAACTCATTGGTATGGGCCCGGATTTAAACCCTCGACCTCATGAACGTGAGGCGAGCGTACTACCAACTAGGCTACCACGACTTCACTTCTACATATACATAAACATACACACAACAGAACGCTAACAAAATAACAAGTACCTATGTATATATACTATCAAACATTAGTTATTTGTTATGTAAGAGTGCAAAGTTGCTTTTTAACCGCGTGCTCAATTTTGATGAACGAGCAAGCGAAGGATACTAAAATTGAATGACGAGCGCAGCAAGTGATAAAAAATTAGAATCCAGGGGCCCAATTCTCGATTCATGCGATATTTGTAGGATATGATATTATCATATCACTCCTTTTATCTATGATAGATATCGAGCCCGCAACAAAATGCGTATTACATTCGATAAATATCGCAGGAAAAGTCAAAATATCTATTGAATTTAAATTACCGTATTCTCGAGAAGTCACTGTAGATAAATATCGATCGTAAATCAGTAGATATGTATCGAGTGGTCAGACGCACTCGATAATGTTATATCTATCGAATTATCAAACACAAAAAGACATTCAACAACAAAGTCTAGACTTAAGCTCACCTTTGTGCATATCTTTTGTAATATTTAATTTGTAATTATATCCGTGTATAGTGGCGGAATTAAAACGTTCGTCAGTTTTCAAAGAAATCCCCTTAGTTTGTCACGAACACATATTTCCTTTTCCAACTACCCGACGGAGCAGACTGCTGTATAGAAAACCATAATTTAAATGTTTATTATAAAGATCAAAATCACACACCTTTGATTAGTTGCTTGTTTATGTTTGGAACTACTTTTTAGGGTCACGTTCAAAGGGGCCAAACGGAGACCTATTGCTCTCACTCATCCGTCCGTCTGTCTGTCTATCACAAGGGTATAGAGTGGCTAAAGCATTCAAATATTCATATTTGTAATATGTATGTAAACTGACCCAAACCAAAAAATTATAATTAAACATTATTTTAAAATTGTTATAAGGGTGGCTTCCGTACAAGTAAAGGTGAGGAGGTGGGAAGGGTAAATAAATTTGTCGTACCCCAGCATGTGGAATAATATTTTAGAGCTTAAAAGTACATAATAACACTATATTTTTATTTACGAAAGTAATGTAAAACAAAGGCTTTAACGGCCTTTGTTTTACAAAATGTTGTAAATAAGTTCTTTTTAATTTCCATTTAACCTAGGAACTAGAAAATTTGTAAATATGCTACTTATTATGAATATTATACCAAAAAATTCTAATATTTCAGAAATTAGAACCATTCTAGAATTTTGACATATTCATATTACCAAGTTGGTAATTTAAATATGGGAAAATTCTTGGTAGTACGGTAATAGCAACAGACTTAATTTTGCGTATGGATTAACTAAACTTATGCAATTTATAACTTCTACATTTGTTGCGGAACCACAGATTAGGTATATAATAGTTACCACGACAGACGGAATCCTGAATGCGCGAAGTCCGATGCGCATTTGGTCAGTTTTTTATTGAGCTAGCCAGAATTTTTGTCATTTTATTAGTAGACTGCCTCTGTCATTCAATCGCTGTTGATAGGTATCCATTGTCGTGGTAACTGAACGGTAATTTTCGTAATATTGACACATGGGCAGTTCCGATACAATAGGTACGATGTCGATAAAACAGCATGCTTTTTGTATTGAACAATCAAAAATAGGCACTAAGGTGACGAACGTTCTCATTTCACCACAGTACAATAAAGAAATTTCATTCAAAAATCAAAAGAAGACATTTTCATTAAACTGATGTAAATGTTTACAGGTAACCAAAATTTAACAAACTACGAGTACATGCCATCACTCGGGCCTAATTCTGCGATATTTGTAGGTTATGATATTATCATATCACTCCTTTTATCTATGATACATACATATATCGATCCCGCGACAAGGAGTGTATTCTCGAGGACAATAGATAAAAATGCTAATAGATATAATCCAACCAGTATAACTTGTCGCGACTTGTAGCCTCCTTTGCGTGGCGCTGCTTGATACAGATTATGATGATTATAATTTTAGTTCCTCAAAAGCGCCACATATATAGCACCTATTATCTAATCTATGGCACCACCGTCAACTTATACTGGTATCACTGTAACAGTAAATATTATCACTATGTTAATTTAATGCTTTCACAAAAAGAATACAAAGTTTTGTCATTGTCAACTGGCAATACATGTAAGTACCTATGAAGGAAAAAATCGTGGGAGCAGTGGCGCAAAGTAAGTAAACATGCAATTAACAAATAAAATATGACAATATACCTATAAGTACAAAATAAAATTATCGAGTGTTACTGCCCACTCGATGCCTAACTAATGATCGATATTTATCTACAACGATTTCTCGAGAATACGGAAATTTCAATTCAATAGATAGTTTGTCAATTCAATAGATATTTATCGAGTGTGATATTATATCTATTTCCCGAGAATCACCCCCTGAGCGTTAGCGAGGTGAAAAATCTTTGCACTCGAGTGCAACACGTAACTTTTCATCCTAAATCAGCGAGGAAATGACTAAATGCAAAAAAAGTAATACACCATGGAAGTTCCGAGTCAGAGTTTTTAACAAATTAAATAAGGTTGTATGATAAATTCAGCACCATAGAGGTATAAGTAAATAGGTTTAATGATGTTTTGAATTCACAAACTTAGTGCACACGATGTTCTAAATTCAATTTTACTTTATCCTCTAGCGAATCAAAACGGCTTTTACACTCAGATATCGAAAAACAAAAATACTCCTTCCGAGATGGGGGGATGAAAAAATATTTTTAACTAAAAAACGTCTGTCTTCTTCATTGCATAAGTTTGAGAACATTTATTTTAATTTTGTTTACGTATTTACAAGAAAATTTCTCAAATTTAGTCATTCTGAAATTATTTATTTATTATTTACCTACGTATTTCTTTAAAATAAGTGCAGATAAAAAAAAACACTCATCTTGCATTCGCGTCCCAGTGAATGTAAGAGTGGGGATGTTCTGAAGCGTGTGGAGACATTCATATGCCTTGATAGCACAATAACATCAAAGTGTACCTACTAAGATGCTGGAACAAACAGCAGAATAGCAGCAGTACAGTTTTCTGTTCGCCCTATTTAGAACTCTCTACTGATGTCAGTACCTATAATGTCAGTAGTTAGCATTACTAATATAATATACCCTACCTGTTTTTTTTAATGAAATTAAATAGGCAAACTAGCTTACGGCCCACCTGATGTGAAGTGATCACCGACACTTATAGACACCGGCAACACCCAGGGTAAGTATTGCCGATGCGCTGCCTACCCTGCAGGAATTTATGAACATTTTTCTTGAAGCGACACATGTCGTAACCAAGCCATGCTATGCTCTTCTATGGGTCCCATACCACAAGCACATCTGCATTTTTTTTTAAATAAACATCATGGTATTGCGGATCAAGTAGATGGCCCACCTGATGTCAAGGGGCACCCTCTGTCGATGAACAGTGCATTATCACATAGGACACGTCCACCTAGGACACGCCCTATGTGGCATTGCACTGCGTCTGCCACCTTGACACATAAAGATGAAAGTCTCATGTTTCTGTAATTTCACCAGCACCCATACCTTTCTAACCGGAACACAGCAATATGAGCATTACTGCTTCGCGGCAGAAATAGGTAAGCATACTCAATAGAATCCAACTCAAATACATCATGAACATTCGATGGACAGACCGTGCTAGGTACACGAATGTATTGAGGCGCGCAAACATCGAGCCATGAGGTGTATCTTACGAGGCGCGCAAACATCGACGCATGAGGTGTATCCTACGAGGCGCGCAAATATCGAGCCATGAGGTGTATCTTACGAGGCGCGCAAACATCGAGGCATGAGGTGAATCTTACGAGGCGACAACTACGCTGGTGCGTACGTGTCTCGTATGTAAGAGAGTAGAGTGGTGAAGCGCATCTTTCTGAACTACCACAGTTACGGGAAGCGGAAATGTGTCCAGCACCTGAGATACAAGGATGTTCTAAGAGATACATGATGAGGTAAGGGTGGTACCAAGCCGTGCGCCTGCTCGTCCTATGATGAAAAGGAGATGGTGGGATCAGATCATGAAGTTTCTGGGAGCATTCCCCGAAATGTAACCTATAGAAGATCGCAAGGCACGCGACCTTACGGCTGTGCTCGAGACTCTGTATCTTAGTCGCCGCCATATATTGCTCATCTATAAGCCTGAAAGCTCTGCGTTCGAATTAGTCCAAGGCAGCAAGCTGGTGTTTGGCCGAGCCATCCCAAACGTGGCAGCAGTACTCCATACCAGCCTGGACTTGAGCTTTGTACATATTTATTTATTTATTTATTAGAGTTACCTACATAGCATACACCGTTACAAGTAATTACAACACATGAAAATTATAATATGCATGCCAAGTGCTACCACAATTATAATATGCATGCCAAGTGCTACCACAATTATAGATGACCGACATGCTAAGAAATAATGATGAGCGAGAAAAGATTAAAAAAAAAAACACAAATGTATTACAATCACAACAACGTCCTACAAATTGAATTAAATAAATAAGTAAATTATAAATAATGCTGGACAGTTCACACAACATTATCCAGCTCCAAGCTAAGCAGAGCTTGTGTTATGGGTACTAGATAACTGATATACTTAATACAATATATTACATAGATAGATATTTTTTATTATAAATAGAAAATACCCAGAAGACCCTGAACAAATATCTGCGATTGCACAAATATTTGTTCCGAGGCGAAATCATCTGTATTTTCACTGATGGGGTGCGTTCAGAGGGTACACTCTGAGTGCTAGTTGTCACCAGAGTGTACGGTTGTTCCTTAGGGCGTTCGGTTAGCATCACGTGACCCTAACCAAACAACCACCTCTGACAATTCTGACGTCTGTCAAAGTCAAATCATGTGCTTGTCGCCAAAGCGTATTGGTTGTTCCGTTCGGAGGCTCGGTTAGAGCGTTCGGTTAGCATCACGTGACCCTAACCGAACAACCACCACTGACAATTCTGACGTCTGTCAAAGTCAAATCATGTGCTTGTCGCCAAAGCGTATTGGTTGTTCCGTTCGGAGGCTCGGTTAGAGCGTTCGGTTAGCATCACGTGACCCTAACCGAACAACCACCTCTGACAATTCTGACGTCTGTCAAAGTCAAATCATGTGCTTGTCGCCAAAGTGTATTGGTTGTTCCGTTCGGAGGCTCGGTTAGAGCGTTCGGTTAGCGTCACGTGACCCTAACTGAACAACCACCGTTTTGGGTGGGTGTTCGGTTGTTACGATTTTGACGTTAGGTTGCTGTCAAAGTCAAGTCAATCCCACCCTTCTCCCCAAAAAATCCTGTTCCATCCATAGATGGAGAAATATTTTATGTGAGCAGTTAGAAAAACAGTCCCATAGTCAATTTACATACAAAATTAAAAAAAAATATAAATTTTAAAACAAAAAAAAACTTTTTGAAATATTAACTACTTAGCACATTAATTACAGACTTAGAAGCTGTCCTGGTGTGAAGTAATTCAGGATACCCAGTTTCATGGAGGCAGTTTTTGCCTTAGACTAATATAGGAGCCAAAGTTGAGAGTAGGCGTGAGTGAAACGCCTTAGAGCTCGAGGTGATCTCCTATAGCTACAGGTACATCACGGAATCTTAGATAATCTATAGACTGATAGACTGTCGCCCTGTAATCACTACATTAAAAACAGGCCAGCCTGTGACAAGCTGTGTGCGTGTCTACACACACAAACGTGCTCGCGGCTTTATCTTACACCCGTGCCACGTCATTGTAATTGTATCTGTGTGCGTGCGTAAAGATAACAGCTAATGACACATTTCCCTATTTATTGGGAAAAACAGTATTCTACTGTATTCTGTAACTGTAAATTCTACGAATTTTGAATAGTCTTATTTTTCAAAAAGAGTGACAGTACGACATGTATTTAAAACACTAGAGAACATGGATCACCACGAAAGCTGCGAGCGAACCGAAGGCAAGCGTGGACCTGTAGGGCCCGCAGCGAACCAGAACCGACACCTGAACGCCAATACCCTAGATGATGATGATGATGATGATGATGATGATGATGATGTTGATGATGATGGTGATGGTGATGATTATGACCATCATCATCACCATGATCATCACCATCATTATCATCATCATCACCACCTTCATGATGTTGTTACTGTTCATCACCACAGCCATCATCATCATCACCACCACCACAATCAACATCATCAACTATATCAGGATATTGGCGAGCTGGTGATGATGATGATGATGATAATGATGGTGATGATGATGGTGATAGTGATGGTGATGATGATAGTCACCACCATCATCATCATTATAATCATCATCATCAATGTTCATGCCAAGATGTCTTCCATTACCCACAATTCTGTACTGTTAGGCCCGGTTTCCACTAAAGCGGAGAGGAGTGGAGACGAGAGGAGATGGGTTTTGAATAACCAATCAGATTTCGCTATTTCCACATCGCCTCTCCGCTTAGCTTCAATGGAAATAGATCAAGCGGAGAGGAGAGGAGATTAATAAATACATAATAAATAAATAAGGCGGAAATCGAACCCGCAACCTCCTGCGTCGCAGGACAACCTTCGCCCGCCGCGCCACAGAGGTCGTCAATTACATCAAAAGGAAACAAAAGCATGGTTTTTGGCGTGAAGAAACCTAAATACAACCTATTGGAAGTCAACAATATGTCCATATACATGAATTAAGCAAGCCTACATAAATCGTAAGTATTAAAGTACTAAAAACGTAGCTTTCCCCAAAGGGAAATGCTACATTTCCCCGACAACCCCAGAAATTATTCGACACCATAGAAAATTTTGAGATTAAGAATAAGTCCTTGACCTTACACACAACATCTTTCAATCTTCCATCTAACACTCTCATCCTTCCACACGAAGGGGATATGGTTCACATTCAATGACGCATACTCCACAAGGAAATTTTCAGTTATACATTAACGAAAGCTTATTTTTTTAGATTAGGTGTCGCAACCCGCACCTATTTTTCGAAAACCCATTTAAGACATATTTACAAGATTTACTTGGAGGCTTATTTAACGAGTTGTACACCGCTCGGTTCAAGTTTAAGAAAAATTCTTGTAGGTTCAGCGTTTAAGAAAAGTTTAAGAATTACATAAAGGCTTATTTAACGAGTTGTGCACCGCTTGAAACTAAGACTAAGTTTATACATTAAAAATAGTGGAATTAAAATTTCCAAAATGGTTTAGATATAATGGAATATTAAGACTAGACTTAGTATATACAAGTTGTTACTTAATACTTAGAAGAGAGTAGGTTCAATAGTTCAAGTTAGTAAATTAAGTGAAGTTTTTTTGTTATACTGCTGAATGACGTAACAAGCAGATGACCCACCTTATGTTAAGCGGTAACGAACAGTGCATTACCTCATAGGTCACGCCCACCTAGGACGCGCCCTATGAGGCATTGCACTGCGCCTGCCACCCTGAGACATAAAGATGAAAAGTCTCATGTGCATGTAAGTTAAGTATCTAGTTGAAGTAATTAAAGTAAAATTTGTTTCAGTTAAAAAGGTTCATGAAAACTCCAGAATAAGAAGCTTGAAGTTGAAGTTCAAGAGTTTGTTAATTTTAAGAAAGTGTTAGTGTTAAGTCAAAAATAAAATAGTAGCACGTTATACGTTTGTTTTAGAAATTTAGATTAACCAGGCCAAAAAAAAATAGGGAGTGTTAATAAATTGTTTAAAAAAAAGTTGTTAAAACAAAATAATATGTAATGGTAGTTAATATAAAAAGGTCAGAAATGAATGTAAAATATTCAAAAAAAGCGGCCAAGTGCGAATCGGACTCGCCCATAAAGGGTTCCGTAGCAGCAAGTAACATAATATAAAAGTTCTTGGATGGATTATGATTTATGACGTATTAAAAAAAACTACTTACTAGATCTCGTTCAAACCAATTTTCAGTGGAAGTTTACATGGTAATGTACAGTGGTGGAAAGAAAATGTTCGTCACCTTAGGGCCTATTTTTGGTTGTTCAATGCAAAAAGCATAGGTACTGTTTTACCGACATAGTATTGCATTGGTACTGTTTTACCGACACAGGAACTTATTCTCGCGCTACGTATCGGAACTTCCAATGTGTCAATATTGCAATATTACGAAAATAACCTTCAGTTACCATGACAACGGATATTAGCAGCGATTGAATGACAGATAGTCTACGAATAAAATGACAAAACTTCTGGCTAACTCAATAAAAAACTGGCCAAGTGCGCATCGGACCATTCGGACCTCGCGCATTCAGGTTTCCGTCGTAGAAACTATTATATAATTTGTGGTTCCGTAACAAATGTAGAAGTTATAAATTGCCTAAGTTTAAGTTAATCCAAACGCAAAACTAAATCTGTTTGTAATAGAAATACCTATGAAAAAATTCTCAAAATGTTTCTATTTTCTACAATATTATAATTTTTTGTTAAAATATTCATAATAAGTATGTAGAATATTTTTAAAAAAACTAGTTCCTGGGTTAAATGGAAATTAAATTTAACTTAGTAACAAAAATACAGTCTTATTCTACTTAATAAGCTCTAAAATTACACTCCACATGCTAGGGTACGACAGATTTATTTTTCCCTCCCCACTTTAACTTGCCATACCTACTTCAAAATAATTTTTGGATTTTATTTTTGTGTTTGGGTCAGTGAGATACATAAATAGTACAAATATGAATACTAATTCGGTTTAGCCGCTATAGACCCGTGTGATAGAGAGACGGACAGACGGATGAGCGAGGGCAATAGGGCTTCGTTTGGCCCCTTTGGGTAGGGGACCGTAAAAAAGTCGTTCTAAACTTAAACAAGCAACTGATCAAAGGTGTGCGATTTTGATCTTTATAATAAACATTTAAATTATGATGTTCTTTACAGCAGTCTGCTACGTAGAATAGTTGGAAAAGGTAATATGTGCTCGCGACAAGCTAAGGGAACCTTTGAAAACTGACGAACGTTTTCATTCCGCCACTGTACATCATATATTTTTGTTTGTTTTATCATTCTCTTATTTTATAAGTTACGGGGGGGACGACACACTTTTTACCACTTTGGAAGTGTCTCTCGAGCAAACTATTCAGTTTAGAAAAAAATGATTTAAAAACCTCAACATCATTTTTGAAGACCTATCCATAGATACCAAACGTATAGGTTTGATGAAAAAATGTTTTTTGAGTTTCAGTTCTAAGTATGGGGAACCCCAAAAATAATTGTTTTTTTTATTATTTTTTGTGTAAAAATCTTAATGCGGTTCACAGAATACATCTACCTACCAAGTTTCAACAGTATAGCTCTTATAGTTTCGGGAAAAAAAGGATGTGACATACACGGACAGACAAACAGACAGACATGACGAATCCATAAGGGTTCCTTGTCTTTGACTACGGAACCCTAAAAAAGTCTACCTCTCGAGGGGTTATAGAAAATTAGCAATCTATTAAGCCAGAGATTTAGTCCGCATCATATGGTTAGTCTAATTCAAGTTAGTAGGTAATCCAAGTTAATTATTCAAGTTAGTTAAGTCATTCAAGTAAGTGATTCAAGTAATTCAAGTAAATAATCCAAGTAATTCAAGTAAATAATTCAAGTAATTCAAGTAAGTAATTCAAGTAAATAATTCAAGTAATTCAAGTTAAGGTGAATGCTCACGCTTGCGGCGCGAGATTCAATTTTTTTAGTGTTTTTTGCTCATTACAGCTCATTAACACTTCTTCAGATAGCAAGAGTTGAGTTCGCGAGATCTAGGGGACTTAACACACATGTTTTAATTGATAGTATCTCATAAATATCATCAGTTTACCTACGATACCTCTAAACAAAAAAAAACACTGTAAAAATGAGTTTAGGGGTATCATAGCTAATCTGATGATATTTATAAGATACTATCAATTAAAACATGTGTGTTAAGTCTCCTAGTTCTCGCGAATTCAACTTTCGCTATCTGAAGAAGTGTTGATGAGCTGTAATGGGCAAATACACCAAAAAATTTGAATTTCGCGCCGCAAGCGTGTGCATCCACCTTAAGTCTAGTTAAATCTAGTTAAGTAAAGCTATTCAAGTTTATTCAAAATTAGTGATTCAAGTTCAAAAAAAAAACTTAAATTATCGAAAGGTTAATATTTTTAACAGTGGCTGAATATTTTTAATCGAAAGTGTGGTGTTTCCACTCATAACTACCAATATGGGTAGTTTCTTCCGCGATGTGTAAGTACCCACGCGCTAAATAATATACTTTCATTGTGTGCCACTATCCATGAAGTTGCATTGCTCCTCCTGAAAATCCCGTATAAACCATTGGCGACGACGGTAAATAAAGAATTGTGCGTGCAATTAATTATAAAGAACTATAAAGTGATCGGCAAACATGGGGATCGGAAAAATTCAAGAAATTGACGTACGGGGAACTGGGCTTTGTACTGTGAACGTGTCGACATGTATTTCCGTGCAAATGCTATCAAGGAGGATCTCAAGCTGCCGACCTTGATCTCATTGGTTGGTGAGGACGTGTACGAGTTAATGGTGAACCTTGCGAATCCAAAGCCGCCAACAGACTTCACCTTCGATGAATTAGTTACTCTTGTACGAGAACATTTGCAACCCAAGCCATCAATCATGGCAGAGCGGTACAGATTTCGACGGAGGCGGCAAGCGGCTGGCTGTCCGTCCAGTATTTCTAAATATATAAAAGAGAAGTCCACTCACTGACTGACTGACTGACTGACCACTCATCACGTAATCTCGGAAACTACTGGGCCGAGAAGTCTGAAATTTGGCACAAGCACTCATTGAGGGGTGTAGGCGCGAACTAAGAAAGGATTTTTGAAAATTCTTACCCCAAGGGGTTGAAAAAGGGTGTTAAAGTTTGTATGAAACTCCCAGGTTTTTAAAGTTAGAGACGTGAATTTTGGCATGCATGTTCCTTTTGGCTTCCGGGTACTCCCTTAGAAAGGGTTTACGAAATTCAGCCCTTAAGGGTATAAAAGGAGGCATCGAGCAACGCAGGCCTCCGGTTTCGAGCAACTTAGGTACTTATGTATAATTTATTTGTTTATTTGTCTGTCTGTTGATATAAATTATCTCGAAAAACTGCTCTTAAGATTTTGACGAAATAGGATAGGGTAGAATTAATGGTTTCGAGCAACTTAGGTACTTATGTATAGTTAATTTGTTTCTTTGTCTGTCTGTTGGTGCAAATTATCTCGAAAAACTGCTCTTACGATTTCGTCGTAATAGGATAGGGTAGAACCGTTCTAACTTAGTCCCACAGCTAGGAAAAATAAAAATCCTGAATCCTGAATCCAAATTCCAAAGTCCTTTGTTCTATACCATCTAAAATGGGGTTGTATGGGATTGTGAGGGTTTCAAGGGTTTGTAGGAGTTGTAAAAAATAGGCGTTTCACAAGGAAACCGACTCCCAAGAAATTCTCTAAGCATAGGGTTTGAAGGAGTTGTAAAAAAATAGGAGAATTACAAAGAGTTTAAAGGTTAAGGTTAAGTTTTAAGGTTTTAAGTTTTTTTTTAAGGCAGAGAAAACAATCTAACTTGGGTCCTGTCTCAGCTGGTAAAAATCCCGACTACCAAGAAATTCTCCTGAGCATAGGGTTTGTAGGCGTTGTAAAAAATAGGAGTCTCGCAAGGAGTTTAAAGGCAGAGAAAACAATCTAACTTTGGTCCTGCCTCAGCTGGTAAAAATCCCGACTTATCTGAAAATTCTCATGAGCAAGGTCCGTCGTTAATATAATAGGGTATATTGAATGGATTTTTAGAGGTTTGTAGGACTTCTTAGGTTGAGATCGTTTTTAAGGGGGGTATTACTTTATTTTTGAGGATCTGTATTTTTTGGGTGTTTTTGGGGGTTTGTTAGTTTCTTGCCCATGTTCATTTGCGATTCTGATATGATGGTTTAGATCACTCTACTTGGATAAACGATTCAACTAGGTAGGTGTTGGACCTTCTATGATGAGGTTAGCCAACGAATCCAGCTCAGATGAGCAGCTTTCAGGAAACTACGCTATAATCTTCACATCACAAACACTGGAGAGCCTCAAGATGAAAGTCTGTTATAGGTGCATGCCAGTGATGACTTACGGTACTGAGACGTGATCACCAACTATTCACGCAACTATACGCAGCGGGCTATGGAATGAGCTGTGCTCGGAGATTCCGTACTTTTACCTGAATCCGAAACGAAGAGATCCGTAGAAGCATCGGGACCACTGACATGGCTTTCAAAATTAGCAAGTTGAAGTGGCAATGGGCAGGTCATATAGCTCGCAGAACCAACAACCGTTGAGGAATAATTGCTCTCGAGTAACCTTGAACCAGACGAGTAGAAAGCCCCCTCGATGGGCCGACGACATGTTACAAGTCGCAGGAAGTCGTTGCTTGGAGGCGGCTTAGGACGTTCATTGTGGCATTCTATGGCGGAGGCCTATGGCCAGCAGTGGACTCTACCCTACAGGCTAACGTTTGTACTAGCAACTATTTACAGAATGCATAGTACGAGTAGGTAGGTAGGTACTACCTAATCTACGCGCGGACGAAGTCGCGAGCGGCCGAAGTATTGTCTAATCGATGTCAATTACCAGTTTGCTGTTCATTACACTGCGTGTTTTAGCTTTTTTACAAAACAGAAAATATTTGAAACATGCAGCGCATTAAACAGCAAACTGGTAATCAAAATCGAACTTCAATATATTACACATAAGGACCCCTGGTCAGCTATAGTGTAGCTATATCGAAGAATAAAAAAAACTGCTAGCAAAGGACTGTGAATTCAAGGATACGCTAACTGATAATCTACGTGACCAGTTCGTGTGTGTGCGTGTTCACTGTTCAAGTGACTTGATAAGACAGAGACTGTTTACGGAATCGGATTTAACATATGCAAAAGCGTTATCTTTAGCAACGGCTCTGGAAGCTGCGGAAAGAGATGCGGTGGTCGTAGACTCATCGGCAGCATCGAGCGGCGGGGCGAGCGGTGCCGTCACGAGCGCGGTGCATGCGCTCAGAGCGACGTAGTCGGCGCGCGGCGCGTGGTTCAGCGGCTCAGCGAAGAACACCGGAGCGGGTTCATCGGCGGGACGAGCTAGTAGCTGTAAGGCGTGTGGTGGGCATCATCAGATAGACGGGTGCAGGTTCAAGGAATTCGTGAAAAGTAGTTTTTTTTTCTTTTTTAACACGCTTTTATTAGCTTGGGTTGTATCTATGTATGTATGTATGTATGTATGTAACTGAATCTTTGAGCATAATTTTCACCAATTTCCAGAAGTCTGATTAATTTGAAACTTTGCATTGAGAGAATAAAATAAATAAATAAATAAATAAATAAATAATGCTGGACAGTTCACACAACATTATCTAGCCCCAAGCTAAGCAGAGCTTGTGTTATGGGTATATCTAGTACCCATAAGTATAATATACTTTCATTTTATTTACGTCGATGAATATACTGATATACCTAATACAATATATTACATAGATAGATATTTTTTATTATACATAAAAAATACCCAGAACACCCTGAACAAATATCTGCAATCGCATAAAGTATTAGTTCCTAGGCGGGAATCGAACCCGCAACCTCCTGCGTCGCAGGCCAACCTTCGCCCGCCGCGCCACAGAGGTCGTCAAGAGTATAAAGTCGAAGAGAGAGAGAGAGAGTTAGAGTTAAAGTTAGAGTTAGAGTTGGAGTTGGAGTTGGAGTTGGAGTTGGAGTTGGAGTTGGAGTTGGAGTTGGAGTTGGAGTTGGAGTCGTCGTCGTCGTTTCGTATGAGGTAGTGCTGAGTTAGAGTTAGAGTTAGAGTTAGAGTTAGAGTTAGAGAGAGCGAGAGATAAATCGAACTAAAAAATGAAAAATAAATAATATTTTAAAAAAATTAAATAAAAACGCTTTTATAGCTAACCGAACGGCTTGGGGTTAGATAATGTTGTGTGAACTGTACAGCATTATTTATTTATTTATTGTTTCGATATGAAATTGAAGTACCAGTATTATTATTAGTAACAAACAGCCAAACATAGATACAAATTGAATGATAGTATAAATAAAAAATAAAAAAACATACCCTTCCTCACTAGTAAGTCGGGAAATAAGCAAGTATAAAGAGCTTGGTATATTCTGAGGAAAATCGCTAAGCGAAACTCTTTTGGTCACAAATCACAATATAAACTCCTTCGTGAGTATACTACCGTAGAATTGCACCGAGCAACTACGGAGGCCTGCAATGTTCTAAGTAGAGATCCACCAACTTATCTGTAGAATGAAATGTATGTAGATGATAGAAAATCACATACATTTCATTCTACTGATAAGTTGGTGGATCTGTAGAATTGGTTTGTGTTCACGACTGTATGATTGAACTGTCAAACCATGTCCGTCCCGTTAATTTTCACAAACCTCAAATAAATAGGTATTTGGATGGGTTTCCTATTACCCGAATTACAATTATAACAACGAAAACCAAAAATTTTCAGTAAAATAATACAAGTTTTTGTAATGATATATCGAAGTATCCGGTTGTCGGTTTTCACCTGTGAATAAAAAAGTGAACGAGGGCCTTCCTTCCAGCGCCGTGGATAACCACGGAATGACAGAAAATGGCGTAGAAATCGTGTAGATACGGCGAATTGAAAATATTTTCGTGTTTTTACACATCTTTTGTATGAAAAGATCAAAAACCCCAACTTAATTTTAAAACCAAGTATATAGACATGATACTTAAGTGTTTTATTTCTCAGAAATAGCTGTAATTCCGTAGATTTTAGCTCATATGTAGATGCTCTATTTTGATCAATTTTGTGAAAATGGGTAGGTAGTTTTTCAATTTACACAAAATCTAAAAAGAATTTTAGAAAACCCCTACTTACTTTTATTCAGCCTGAAGTGTTCTTTCTTCTGATCTAAATATTGTTAGGAATAAAGCTAAATTCGGGAAGTTCTAGGCTTTTCAAAACACCACTTTTCAAGGATTTTCAAGGACGTGCCCCTTAAGCAACTGGTGAGCAAGGCCTTTTACTAAGGTAACTAAATAAATACATGACTCATTTGAGTCTGCAAACAAATTAAGAACATTTAGTTTAGTTTATTCAATTGTCAAATACTTTTACATTCACTACTTAAATTATGTTTCTACTGCACTAAACATTTTTTAAGTTTTCACTTGCAAAACCTTGATCAATGAACTCAAAGAACTCGTGTAAGTTGATTATACTGGTTTCTCAGTGAGTTATTGTGTGTGGAATCAACTGTGGATTGGCAAGCTGTCGGTGCGTGAGTGACGACAGGTGATGAGGTGCGGACTGCCCGCTCCTCTGACAGATGGGTTCCATAGAATGAGCAATAACTTACTACGTTAATTACATAGCTTGAGGAACAGGGTTGATACACTCGGGATGTGGTGCTGGAAGCGAGTGCTGCGGATACCGTGGACTGCGAAACGTAGTACCAATGTAACAATCACGCACAGCTCAACACTCTTTAGGATGATGCTATAGGGTCCCTCTTCAAAGCAGGCGGTAACCCGCGCGCCAGCAGGCGTCGTGAACATACATGATAGTAGATTATGCACTATGGGAATAAAGAAGTGTCTTACGTCGCGGGTGGCATATTGAACCCTGAACGTAACGAGGGACTCTTGATATAAAGTCCTGAGTGAAGCGAGGGGTTCAAGCTGCCCAAGTTGAAGACAGGCTTTATTCTAGAGGTGCATACTTTACTTTTCACACCTTCTGCGAGACAATAAAAAATCACTGAAAAACACAGCACCAAACACCGTCTTTTGTTTCACATTCTTTGTAGTACACTATTGGTCTGTGTTCTTTGTAAACGTAACTTTTTTTTTTTTTTGAGTTCTGTTTATGGTGGGTAGTTCTATTTTCGAACAAACCTCTTTACAATGCCATATGTTTTTTTTTTTTACTTAGAGTTTTCCACGAGTTTCTACACGAATTTGACGTTCCAATTTCAAATAACTTTAATCCTTCGGGATATTATGCTTTACTTTACGTTGAGGTTGCATGATATGTGATTGGACATTGTCGAGCAGGTGGTGTGAAAAGTTTATAATTTACCTAGTACGGCGAAAATGTTCAATTCAATGGCATCTAGTTCAATTTTGTTTTCTTTAGGATATTTGGTGTCGCACGGCTCGAGCATTTGCCATTTTCAGGTATAATTTATTATTGTATTTTCAACGTTATAATCCTTCCAAGTCGTCAAAATCACAGTCAAGTCATGTTTTAGTAAAACGGTGGCCGTTATACAAAAACTTTGCGAGTTAAAATGCCACCAAAATTACACAAAAAAACACTAGGAAATGATATAGAATATAAAAGTAGACGAAGTCTCTTATCCAAAATGGCGGGAAGAGTCTTTCTAGTTCATTTATCATTCAGTCTCAAGATCTTATTGACGTGAATTCGATGAACGTCTTTCTAGTGAACCCAGCGGGCATTTCAGAAAACAAAAAAGTGTACATTTAAGTGCTCACAAATGAGAGAGCATCTCCTAAACTTCACACCTTTCATAAACCTTTTCTTTTATTTTTCCGCTATTTATTCGTAAGTTCGTATTTTCTTCATAAAGATCCCCACAAAACTTAATCTTACCAGATTTCTAATTTCTTTTAATTCAAGAAGGAACCCTAAACACATTATAAATACGGGCATACCTGTTTACTGGCATCTTGTAAATGGCGGAATGTCAGCAATTAATGATCGGGTAATGAATTGTTTGAGGCGACTGTCTTGTCGACTACTCACCACTGACTAGGTCCTAGAATTGTTTCAGGCGACTGTCTGGTCGACTTTGACCACTGACTAGGTCCTACAATTGTTTGACGCGACTGTCTTATTGACTACTGACCACTGACTAGGACCTATAATTGTTTGAGGCGACTGTCTTGTCGACTACTCACCACTGACTAGGTCTTAGAATTGTTTGAGGCGACCGTCTTGTCGACTACTGACCACTGACTAGGTCCTAGAATTGTTTCAGGCGACTGTCTTGTCGACTTTGACCACTGACTAGGTCCTACAATTGTTTGACGCGACTGTCTTATTGACTACTGACCACTGACTAGGACCTATAATTGTTTGAGGCGACTGTCTTGTCGACTACTCACCACTGACTAGGTCCTAGAATTGTTTGAGGCGACTGTCTTGTCGACTACTGACCACTGACTAGATCCTTGAAGTGTTTGAGGCGACTGTCTTGTTGACTACTGACCACTAATTAGGTCCTAGAATTGTTTCAGGTGACTGTCTTGTTGACTTTGACCACTGACTAGGTCCTACAATTGTTTGACGCGACTGTTTTATTTACTACTGACCACTGACTAGGACCTATAATTGTTTGAGGCGACTGTCTTGTCGACTACTCACCACCGACTAGGTCCAAGAATTGTTAGAGGCGACTGTCTTGTCGACTACTGACCACTGACTAGATCCTTGAATTGTTTGAGGCGACTGTCTTGTTGACTACTGACCACTAATTAGGTCCTAGAATTGTTTCAGGTGACTGCCTTGTTCACTTTGACCACTGACTAGGTCCTACAATTGTTTGACGCGACTGTTTTATTGACTACTGACCACTGATGGACCTATAATTGTTTGAGACGACTGTCTTGTCGACTACTCACCACTGACTAGGCCTAGAATTGTTTGAGGCGACTGTCTTGTCGACTACTAACCACTGACTAGGTCCTACAATTGTTTGAGGCGACTGTCTTGTCGACTACTGACCACTGACTAGGTCCTACAATTGTTTGAGGTGACTATCTTGTTGACTACGGACCACTGATTAGGTCCTAGAATTGCTTGAGGCGACTGTCTTGTCGACTACTGACCACTGACTAGGTCCTAGAATTGTTTGAGGCAACTGTCTTGTCGACTACTGACCACTGACTAGGACCTAGAATTGTTAGAGGCAACTGACTTGTCGTCTGCTCACCACTAATTAGGTCCTAGAATTGTTTGAGGCGACTGTCTTGTCGACTACTCACCACTGACTAGGTCCTAGAATTATTTGAGGAGACTGTTTTGTCAACTACTGACAACTGACTAGGTCCTACCATTGTTTGAGGCGACTGTCTTGTCGACTACTCACCACTGACTAGGTCCTAGAATTATTTGAGGAGACTGTTTTGTCAACTACTGACCACTGACTAGGTCCTACCATTGTTGAGGCTACTGTCTTGTCGACTACTCACCACTGACTAGGTCCTAGAATTATTTGAGGAGACTGTTTTGTCAACTACTGACCACTGACTAGGTCCTACCATTGTTGAGGCTACTGTCTTGTCGACTACTCACCACTGTCTAGGTCCAAGAATTAGTAGCACTATTATAAAACTTCGCAGCAAATACTATTTAGATTTTGTAAAAAGGTCGACAACAAGCGATTAGCTAGTTTCAATTTTATTTTAGCCGCTAGTTTTTATATTTTTTTATTTTGGAGCAATTTTAATGAAATCTCAAGTATAATTTTCAATCATCTTATAAACTAAATTGACTCCTGTTTCAACGCAACCAAACCTACAAGAATCAGGCAACGAACACGGCTTGGAACGTAGGTACAAGTTTTTATTCCCATCTTACTTGGTCACTTGTCTTAGTATAGCTGTTTTATTTATTCGATTATTACGCCGAATGTTCCTGTTATTATCTGTTCGTATATATTTCTAACCCACTTCCGAAAACAGGAGGAACTTTACAATTCGACTACTTATTTTTTTAAATTTGAATGTACTTATAAGTATACTTAGCGTATTTAATTTTCACTAGAAACGGGATATTTACCATGATTTTTGAGTTTTATATGTTCCCGATATTTCGGCACAGTTGCATGCGCCATGATCACGGGAGAACTGACTAAAGTATTTGCGAGTAGATGTTATTGGCAGATATATCGATCTACCCTCTTTCTCACTCTTTTATTACGAACGATACCACTACGTTTCTAGTGAAAATTATGTACATAACCATGATAGTTTCAAAAGTTACTTAGCGTATTGTCTTTTATTTATGAAGATTATTACTACGTTTTGAAGGCAGTTCTTATTTTTTTACAAAAACTTAACTTTCTTGAGGGAATACGCTATACTCGGAAACATTTTTCGCCAAATCCTAGTAGTCTTACCGAGTAGTCTTACTAGTAGAACTACTGGGTATTTTAGAACAACTATTATGAATTAGGTAGTAAAATAGGTACTTACTCTTTTTTTCTTGAGAAAATAAAATGAAATAGTAATGCATAAAAATAAGTAGGAATATTTATTTTGTTTTATCTTACTCCCGCATCATCTACAACATCGTACATTTACAAATCACTTAATTACCCAAATATTTTAATCAAACAAATTACCCACCAAAGCCTACAGCCTACACTAGATAAATCACATTATATTATCTGCCGCCGGCGTGTTCCTCCAAGCTCACCTAAATCCAGCGCCTACATCAAATCAACTTGCAATGTAGGTAATATGGTTATTGAGCTGATCTTAGGTTCAATATGGCGATGATGTGAGCATTTGTAAATTTAATTTATAACACGATTAAAAATGATCCATGAAAATACTTTTATACTTTGACTTTGAGTACCTACCTGTCGAAGGAACTTCGTGTAATTTTGACAAATGGAATTGAGCTATCACCATAGATTTAGTATATGTACTAGATCTACAATCAGAGATCGAAGATGGAACCAAAAAAAATATGTGCACGTGTTGGTGAAAGTCTATGTCTGAGTTAAAAATAGTGTTGTCCTCGACCAACACTTTTACATTGTCGATAGAATTCGTCATCCGTCCGTGATGTGTATGGTAGATAAATACATCTTAATGCAGATTAAGTCTTTCATGAAGAACACAGCTTGGCAGATTTGACGTCATAAAGAGAATAAGGTTCTTATTCCAATTTTGAATACAGTTAATAAATAAACCTTTATTATTTATTTACCCCTAAATATTACGGTATTATTTATAGGTAGGATCTTAGAGTTTCCCTTTTAAATTTAAACTTAAAATGTTTGCTGCATATACCTAGTGGAGTTCTTATTTGAGTCCATCCCACTCTTCTTATAACCGATAACCATTTTTCTCGTAGCAAAGGATTACTTGGAAATCTGAAAGCACAAAAACATTTTATATCAGCCGTGCTACGCCCATATAATTTTTCACTCTGTTACTTTATCTATAGACAATTTGTTACCCCAAAGTTTATTATTTTTCAAGTGTAAACCACGCTTTATGGATAACTTTAAATTTAAATGTAACCCAAAAATTCCGTTCTAGCGGGACTCGAACCCGCACCCTCGCCTGTCATCGGCGATGCCTTAAAAAATTTAGCCATAGATCGAGCTATGACGCTGGAGACGAAATTTGTGGGCACTATCAACTCGGCTATAGCGCCAAGTTGATAGTGCTGTATCTAAAGGTGTTTCATTGGAAACCTTCTATTCAAAGTTCGAAAGTAAAGGCATCGCTGATCACAGGCGAGGGTGCAGGTTCGAGTACCGCTGGAACAGAATTTTTAGGGTATATTTAAATTTAATTTGTTACCTATTATTTTATTAAGCAGAAATAAACAATATTTATTTATAAAAAATTAAAAATAAATATACCCTTTCGGGGAAAAAGGCGTGTGTAATAATCAACAACGTAAATATTTACTCCAAAATATCTACTACACAAACTGCAATAAAAACACCCGTGGTGCTTTAAAGTTACCTTTTCAATAGTCAATACAAAAACACACACCTCAATGTCCACCTGGTTATTATAGATTTAAAAAAAAACGGTAAAATGTTAATAGAGCACACAAATTTACTCCAAACAAAGCAAACCTCCATTCTAGGATGGATAAAAAATTAATTTATAGGTAGGTATAGTGCGCGTCATGTAAAAAGAACGCTGGTGGTCAAGCTTCTACAGGCGTTCCAGCGTTCTTTTTACATGACGCGTACTATAATTGTACATTATTTGTAGTAAACTAGATAGGCACTCATTCAATGCATAGTTATACATCTCTCAAATAAGTAGAAAAATAAGTAATCTCTTAAAAAGAACGCTGGAACGCCTGAAGAAGCTTGACCGCCAGCTTTCTTTTTACATGATGCGCATTATACAACGATATAGACTGCAACAGGACTATCGATATTTCTGACGTCATCACTTGGTCAAGCCCTATCGTAATCAAACATTTTTATATTTTACATAAAATATTGTTTATTTCTAGGTGCAGCAACGAAATATTATTAAAAAATATAAGGGAAAGTCCTAATCTACGAATGAAACTGGTTTTTAGGCCATTTACTAAAGCAGAATTGATAAAATAAGCAATACAATCGAACTACCAATAATCTCTTATTTACCTGTGAAACGTGTATTTTCCCGGATAATTACGTCTTGTATCTTCACAGTCACAAACTGAACACGACACCATTGTCATACAAAGTAATATTTATTATTTAATAGTAAGATTACTAAAATAATTACAAAATTAGTTAAACTGCACAAGAGACCGTCCGGTATGCGCATGTACTCAAGCAAAACATGTCACATTCAATACTTTGTTGCTGTCACTTTTCTTCTTGCACGGGGTACATTTAAAAATGACTTCTCTCTCCCACGCTTCGTTTGTCTATTTAGCGTAGCGAAAAAATTCTACGTCTATGGCTATCACACGGTCACTACAATACAAGTGTCATTTTAACGCGTGCGTGTTTTTTTTTTTTCGCGCCATAGACTAATAATAGTAGTAATAGTTTTCGTGTCCTCAGAGTGAGACTACTACGTACCTACTAGTATATGTTCTATGTCCGCGGTTTGTCCATTTGGTCCAGCCAGTGGATGCTGGGGGCTCGTGCTGAGAGCGCGTCTCGTTGAGACGAGATAATACCGAACTCGAAACGCGTTATCGTGTTGTGAAAACTTACAAAAGTGAAAACGGTGTTCTTAAAAATAACAATTGTGTTAAAATTGTACGGAAACTAAACAAATAATTTAATTATTATTAATGAACAATTGAATTGAATAATAACAAAAATACAAATAATTGTATAGGTTTATGACATAATTATTCATTTATAGATTTCAATTTTCTGACAAAGTTTTCAAAGAGTTTGTGTAAAAGCTAGTACTGACAAGAATAAAACAAGTAAGTACCTAAAGATTTCGTGAAAAAGTTTTTGAGACACTGAATTTTGCATGAATTTTCCCGAGCCTTAAAATGATTCCATCAACACATTGATATAACACAGTACACGCACAGTACAGTGCACTTTGGCAGTACAAGGCGTGGGAACCTCCAGAAATACAGAAATACAATTTATTCGTAAAATGTCAAAAACTTCTAATAAAATAAAAATCACAATTATGAAGCATAAAATAGTATACATTCAAGGTAGGTAGGTACATACATAACAAAACAATTACCTACACTAACATTGACTACACAGTAACCTCGTTTCGAGTAGTTCGCTCACAGAATAGAAATTCTAGTCGATAAGCCAACGTTTCAGACGGAACTTAAAACTGCATAAACTGCCATCAGATGTTACAAAGTCAATGTTTGGAGTCATCCTGAGACTTAAATATTGTATTAAGAACTTTCAACTGCAGTTGATTATTTATATAATCATCATCATCATCACCCGTTACACATACTCTATTTCTCGTAATCCATCCCACAATGCCTAAAGACAAAAGTCTTTAACCAGTGCGTCCTACCAGTTATGACTTACGGAGCTGAAACGTGGACACTCACTGTAGGACGGGTCCATAAACTTAAAGTCGCTCAGCGAGCTATGGAGAGGGCTATGCATGGAGTCTCCCTGAGGGATAAGATCCGAAACGAGGTTATCCGACAGAGAACCAAAGTTCTAGACATAGCCCAGAGGATTAGCAAGCTGAAGTGGCAGTGGGCCGGTCATGTCTGCAGAAGAACCGATAATCGGTGGAGTAAACGAGTTCTTGAGTGAAGACCGCGTCTGGGCAAACGTAGTGTAGGACACCCTCTGGCTAGGTGGAGCGACGACTTGCGCGGGGTGGCTGGCAGAAACTGGATGAGGAGAGCCGAAAACCGGGCTCAGTGGCGTGCCATGGGAGAGACCTATGTCCAGCAGTGGACTGCAGTAGGTTGATGATGATGATGATGATTGGTCGGAGCCTCCCTATAGAATGCAATGGACAGTTTGCCATCATCATCCGCTTAGCAGGCGGACTGGTGGTCGTAGTCGCTTGGTGTTGAATACTCCGGCGCCCATTCCTTGGTATAATCACTGAGTTGGCTTTTACGACATCCATGTGAGTAGACGGAGTTGTCTATTCTAAGGCCGGACACGCCACAGCAACCAATTTACGCAAAATAAAGTTAAATTAAAAGTTATTTCGGCGGAAAGAACACTAATGTAGTTGATAGTCGACATGGGGGGATGAAACTGAGGCACTAAAGCACTGATGAGGCACTGTTTTTCATTTCAAATCTCCTAATTGACTTTTAGACATTTGGCAAAGAAGAATCGTCCACGCTAGGGCCTTGAACATAAATGCATCATTAGAGACAATAAAATAATTAATTATTGTTTATTACTAACTAAAAGCAATAAAATAAATTAACAAATCAATAAAATAAATTATACACAGAAAAACATACAATAAGAAGAATGCGGCGTTGCATTATACCTATACACACGTATTAATGAGTAAATACAAATTAAAGGCATATATCCTATTAATATTATAAACTCGAAACTTTGTAAAGATGTATCTTTGTTACTCTTCCACGTAAAAACTACTGGATGCATTTGGATGAAATTTGGAATGGAGATAACTGGACTCCCGGAATAACGAATTGGCACATTTTTATCCCGATATTCCCACGGGATCGAGACTTACGCGGGTGAAACCGCGGGGCACTGCTTGTATATACATATATAGAAATCATTGGTACCTACATCTATCATTTACTTACTAGCTACAAAGAGTATTACAAATCAATTAACAGGAAAACCAATTTAGTAGATAAATTATCGTTTCTTAAGCGTTTAACTTACCGTAAAGTTACCTGCCTAGTTTATCTTACCGTAAAGTTACCTGCCTAGTTTAACTTACCGTAATTTTACCTGCCTAGTTTAACTTACCGTAAAGTTACCTGCCTAGTTTATCTTACCGTAATTTTACCTGCCTAGTTTATCTTACCGTAATTTTACCTGCCTAGTTTATCTTACCGTAAAGTTACCTGCCTAGTTTATCTTACCGTAAAGTTACCTGCCTAGTTTATCTTACCGTAATTTTACCTGCCTAGTTTAACTTACCGTAATTTTACCTGCCTAGTTTAACTTACCATAAAGTTTACCTGCCTAGTTCAAACGAACGTAAAGTTTACCTGCCTAGTTTAACTTACCGTAAAATTTACCTGTCTAGTTTAACTTGCCGTAAAGATTACCTACCTAGTTTTTGCAGCAGTAACTTTGATATGCATTAACAAGAGAAAATATCAAAATTAATTTTAACTTTGGGCAGTTCTTTATACTGCGATTATTATAGGTAGAGACATCGACGTAAATAAATTTATTTTACTTTGGTCGAAGGGTAGAGATAATAATGGAAGTTAATTACAAGCTTTATATTTAACTTGCAATGTATGTCCGGGTGGAATATGTTTGTCCGGGTGGAATCTGTCAACTGAATTTTAAAACAGTTATCCTCAACCGATTGAGCTGAAATTTGGCATACCTGTCAAGTTTCGATGACAATAAAATTTGATGGTGACAGCGAGCTGATCTGATGATGGAGACGGAAGGTGGACAACGGAACTCCTCGATGGATAATAGTAGTCTGGCCGTGGTTAGGCTCATTTTGATCAGCACACGGTTACGATCACTTATTTTATAAAAGCTTGTATTGAAAAATATATTTTTCACAAAACACTTCTTTTAACTGAATGGCGTGTTATCTAGCTGCGTTTCACTCAGTTTCCGCTCTACATATTATTATAATTAAATCTGGCGGAAATTATTTCGAGTTTCAAGTTCACATCGAGAGTTCGTCTTCACTATAAATAGATATAAATTAGTCGATTATGTATTCCACTAATTAATAAACACTTAGCGGTGGCATTTACAGTGTTGCAAGTTCATTTTACTTTGGTCGAAGGTTGCAAGTATATTCTCATTCGACTTTTTATACGGTCTATGAATTTTACATTTATTACACAAATAAATTAGTTTTTTTTTATACAACTTGGAATGTCGGATTAAGCAGGTGGCTCACCTGGTGTTAAGCGGTACCCTCTGCCTATCAACAGTGCATTATCCCATAGTCACGTCCACCTAGAACGCGCCCTTTGTGGCATTGCACTGCGCCTGCCGCTCTGAGACATAAAGATGAAAAGTCTCATGTATGTGCCTGTAATTTCACCTAATAAATGAGTGTCAGACCGTGCTGGTAACCATATCTGTGGTTTGTGATTAATTTTATGCATTTGATTTGATGTATTTGTAAGCTTTTTATTGATATTGCCAATAAATGAGCAGTATCTTAGCGCATTTAGCTTGGTCCTGTGTTCACACGACCCATCGGAGATTCCTTACCCTATTGCACAGTTCTACAATCCATTCCTAAACTGTGCTATAGTGTGTTTGAGGATTACAGTATCGGCTATTATTTTACCACTTTTTTACAAGCTTTTATTTAACTTGCATTATGCATGTTTTTCCGGGTGGAATCTTGCAACTGAATTTTAAAGCAGTTATCCTCAACTGATTGAGATGATATTTTGCATACCTGTCAAGTTCCGATGACAATGCAATATTATGGTGACAGCGCGCTGATCTGATGATGGAGACGAAGGTGGACAACGGAACTCCTCGATGGATAATAGTAGACTGGCCGTGTTTAGGCTCATTTTGATCAGCACACGGGTACGATCACTAATTTTATAAAAGATGGGGTTGAAAAATAGATTTTTCACAAAAGACTTATTATCTTGAGTATCTGTGTATCTGTCCTTCCGGGTGGAAACTTGGAACGCAATTTTTTACAATTTCCGGTTATCTGGCTGAAACTTTCAGGGTAGCTCACAACTCAAGGACAATGCATTCTAACCTTGTTACTGTATAGTTATTTTCGAAAAAAACCGTCTTTCCTTAACCAAATGGAACATTCTGAATGCACAGTAGTAGTTCTGTTAGTAGTAGTAGAGCTTTTTTGTGAAAGAGTTCGTCCGGGGAAGTACTACCACCATACCTATTTCTGCCGCAAAACAGTAGTGCTCGCATTGCTGTGTTCCGGTTTGAAGGGTAAGGGTGCCGGTGAAATTACAGGCACATGAGACTTTTCATCTATGTCTCAGGGTGGCGGGCGCAGTGCAATGCCACATAGGGTGCGTCCTAGGTGGACGTGGCCTATGAGGTAATGCACTGTTCATAGGCAGAGGTTACCTCTTAACATCAGGTGGGCCTCTTGCTTGTTCCGTCATCCAAGTAGTATAAAAAAAAACATGCTTGACTTGATGCTGAAAATACCGTAATCGCTAGTAATATGTGTGCCTATAATATTTTAGGAGTCCCCTCAATTCCTCATGGATCCCATCATCAGAACTAGATTTTGATGAAAATGGGACCAATCTGGAAGAATAACGAAACAAGGAAGAATAAAGAATAACTGGAGACAACTAAAAAATAAAAAAAGGTTCATATTTGACTTATATAAAGGTAACAAACATTAAAAAATGCACACGACTTGAGAACCTCTTCCTTAGTTGGTTACAAACTAGAATTATTCTTGGAACAGTTACACAGTGTTTTGTCTCTTGCATTGACAATCAGTTTCAAATTCGATCGAAAGCGACAGAACGTGGTGTAACTATATTCGACGGATATTCCGGGTTTATTAATTGCTCGGTAAATCCATTTATTAGCACGCAATGCCGACCTAACCTTAAAAAAACATAAAAACCGCTATATCTTGTAAAAGTGAAATAGAGGTACATAAAAAAACGAAAAAAAACATAATATTTAATGTAGATCAAAAAAAAATCTGCAAACAACTTTTTTAAGCGAAACCGCTGGACGTGGATAGGGTTGTAGGTAACTGTACTATTAGTTATTCTGTGGTATAGTCTCCTTTTATTGCATAACCACCCACTAAGAAGGGGTGGTGCGGGGCAAAATCATCCAATATAGGTAAATTAACTGTGATCATATCTTGTTGTACATAATAATATCTGTAGTTTTAATAATCCCCGGATTCATTACTAGGTAGATGTTATTATGATTGATAGGTAATTAAATAATGATCGGTGCTAAATTCTTCGCAAATTGATTTGCAGTTTTACGACGCTTTTGGAGATATCTTATTATAGTTTTATTGCTTTGCCGCAACGGTTATAACGAAGATTTAATTTTATTTGAATTATCGTAATTTAATTGTAATAAATAAAACATCATCTTTAGATACAATCAAACGATAACTATCATCATGTATGCCTTTGGATGCAGCTGGACACAACAAGTGCGTCACACAGGGTGCGTCCTAGGTGGGCGTGACCTGAGGGGTAATGCAATGTTCATAGGCCACTAACATCAGGTGGGCCATCTGCTTGACCAGACCTTCAAAGTCGTATTAAAAAAAAAGTGTTCCAGGAAGGACTAGAGCAGCCAAACTTCGTCACTATCTAACTCAATAATGTTCAGGTCAGTTAGCTATTGCCGAAAATTATTCAAAAACCATTTATTCTTAGTTAGGTATATATAAAAAACATTTGTATTTGTATTTTTTTGTATTTGTATATTTTATGATAAAATAAATTCTACTCCTATCAACTTTATTCACTAATAAACAATCAAATATGCGTGATTTAGTAACAATAAAAAAACATAACAGTCCTCTATCGAAATTATCTCGTAAAAATTCAATCAATAAATCACCTACCGTTTCCATTATGTACTCTGTCACGAGAGTCGGCACATGGACACAGCCTCACAGAAACAGCAGGTTCAATCTACTCGGTGAACGAATAAACTTCCTGGGTTATACCCCCAAACCAACAATAAGAACCAAAGCCTATCAAACAGCGTTCAGCGATCAGCGTTGTGTAATTCTATACGCAACATCATGCTGAGTCGGGCTCCAGTTTGTACGTCACTGCGTGGATGGCACTGAGAGACACTTAATTAATTGTAGTTAAGTTAGATATACCTTTTTAATTTTTACCTATTAAGTTTTAATTTTTTATTTTTTTTTATTTGTTGAGTGTCATTCCTTATGTGCTTTTCCAAATAAAGATTTTTACTTTCTTTCTTTCTTTCAAACACCTGACACAATATTTATTTATCTTCATTCGATTTAGTGTAACAATGCGTTTTTATTTGTTTCTTTTTTACACTATTTAATTTAATTCACTTATACGTCTGTACGCTTGTTTGTTTGTAGTCTGGAATGAAATCTGAGAAGCTCCATTTGAGAATCTCTTTGTGGATGAAAAAATCTGAAACTTTGCATAGTCCTCGGTTTTGGATGACAATACAATACTATGACGGCAGCGACCTGATCTGATGATTGAGACAGAAGGAGGACAACGGAACTCCTCGACTGTTAACTGGTCGTGTTTGGGCTCACTTTGACCAGCTCACGGTTCTTCGTACTAAATTCATCATCATCATTATCATTATATCAGTCAAATGTGTTTTGAAAAATATATTTCAAATCTGAGAAGCTCTTTTTGTGAAACTTTATACGATGAAACTTTGCATAGACCTTGGTCTATAGTGTTTTTTGGGTATTTTTTATTGTGTCGTTTTTTTTAACCGTCCACTGTTTTGGTTTGGTTAAATTACTAAACCAGTATCTGCATGGCGCTTATCATCCTGAAAAATAAAGATGAAAAGCTTTTAACCTGTAATTTCACCTTTGAAAAATGTTTGTGCCATATTTTATCATGCGTTTTGCGTAACGTGTAAAATGAAGTAAAATTGACTATATTGGCCTGGCTACCCCCTACACGCTGTGTCATCATCTAACAGGCCGTAAAGAACAGCTTTGTCCATAATATTCATAATTTTGTCGAATGCATTGTTAGATATTTTATGCCGAAAATATACCTATTTAAACATTTTATTTTGATAGATATTTAATTAGTTGGGAAACAGCCAATGGTAGTTGAGCGTGGGTTGGTATAAGAAGGTTTATCGATGGGTGTGGCGAAGTGTATCTGATAAATCATAGCTGGATTCTCAGGCTTTGAGGAAAAACGGTTTAAGTTCATTGAAACTAAATATTTAGATTATTAATATTAAGATTATACGAATTGGCAATAATCTTGTTGTGACACAGAGTCTAGATATTTTGGTGCTAATTTAATCAAATAAACTATATCAATTAACATTCAGACGTCTCGCTAGAAACAGCTAGAAATCAAGTTTTTGCAGGATTCAATTCAACGGTACCTAATACCTATATGACACAGGATATAATTCATGTAGGCTGGGGCACTCCTGGCGCCGCACACAAACCCTCGTGCGTATAGTTATTATTTTACAAGTACATAGTAAGTAGTAAGTACCTATAATTATATAGATTTATTAACCAAAAAAAATGCACTCGACGACGATGTTTTTTTTTTTTTTATTTATTTATTTTCCTATTTTTATTTGTTTCTTATATGCATATGATAACGAATAATAAATAAATAAATAATAAATAAATAATTCTGGACACAGTTCACACAACATTATCTAGCCCCAAGCTAAGCAGAGCTTTTGTTATGGGTACTAGATAACTGATATACTTAATACATTTTATTACATAGATATTTTTTATTATGCATAGAAAATACCCAGAACACTCTGAACAAATATCTGGGATTGCACAAATATTTGTTCCAAGGCGGGAATCGAACCCGCAACCTCCTGCGTCGCAGGCCAAACTTCGCCCGCCGCGCCACAGAGGTCGTCTATATGTATTAGTCTATTAAATATGTGTTTATTTATTAATTTCCGTACCTATTATAGTAAATATTATGTTAAATTTAGTTTATATTTAATGCTACATAATCTATCCTTGAATCAATTTGTTGTGCACTACCAGTAAATTGTTTTTCGCAATACACAAAGGTTAGCTGGAAGAGAATGCTAACGAGCATAAGGTTCGCCTATGTGCAGTACTTTATAAGTTGTGCAATAAAGAACTTTGTATCCATCTATCTAAGTACCTAATTATTTTAAAGGTAGGTATAATTATCCATATTTATGTAAGTAATTAGAAGAAAAAACTCAGAAAATATTACAGCTGTCGGCTGTGTAACTGTGTCAGCCATTTTACCACCGAATAAACTTTTTAAAATACAATGTTTTTTACACTTTATGTACCCCATGTCACTCTCATCATCAATAAGACCCTCCCTAGCGACACCTCATTAAATGATTATTACTTTTAGCTAGTGGGATGAATTCCTGGGATGAAATATGGACACACCCAAATCTAGTAGTTGTAGAGCTTTTTTGTGAAAGAGTTCGTCCGGGGAAGTACTACTACCATACCTATTTCTGCCGCAAAGCAGTAGTTCTCGCGTTGCTGTGTTCCGGTTTGAAGGGTATGGTTGCCTGTGAAATTACAGGCACATGAGACTTTTCATCTTTATGTCTCAGGGTGGCGGGCGCAGTGCAATGCCACATAGGGTGCGTCCTAGGTGCATGTGACCTATGAGGTAATGCACTGTTCATAGGCAGAGGTTACCGCTTAACATCAGGTGGGCCATCTGCTTGTTCCATCATTAAAGTAGAATAAAAAATTAAAAAATAAAAACCATCGAGCTCTTTATTTAGGTGCTACAAGGGAATTATGTATACTCAGTACTTACCCACACTGACTGAGCTCTTTCTGTCGGACAAGAATAAAAAGTTGTAGTAGGTAGTAAGTTGGTACTTACTACAACTTTTAATTCTTGTCTGACTTGTGTACATGTAAGTTGGTACTTACATGTACACATTATAGTTTGAACGAATTCAATTCCTTGTTTAAAAGCTTTTACGTGTTGCGGCATTGCGTTGAGAAATTGAAATGTTTACCAAACCTATACTGACCAAAATTTAGAGCATTGCAGGCCTTCGTACCCAAAAGGAGTCGATTTCATAGTTAGTGACCCAGCTTTTATCGTTGTTAGCTGTGACAGAACGGTGTTATTCCTAATCGAACAGCTGCAGACGAGAACCAACTCAAGATGATATTAAACAAATACGTATATTGATATTACTATAAGCTATGATCGTTTATCTTACATACATAGACACGCCTTTTTCCCCGAAAGCTAAGGCAAAGCCTCAATGGGCCTCTTTTCACTGTGGGTTGCACGTTCGCGCGTAGTGGGAATATAGACGTGACAAGTGATGAGCTCATCGCCGCCATTGCTTCACACGACTGACTCGGCTAACGCTTTCTTCTAGTAATAACATATTTCTTAATAAGCTAGCAGCCAGGAAATTAGTGATCGGCTAGCTTATTACGTATCTTACAATAGCAATGCGATAGCAAGAATTGCGCGACCTTCCGTCTCCATTATCAGATCAGCTCGATGTCTCCATAATATTGTATTATCATTGTTACTTGACAGGCACGAGTATTCCAAATTTCAGCTCAATCGAACACCGGATTGTGGGTTAAATTAAACTTGTAAAATTTGATTATATACATACGCCAGCCGGGAGAGGTGAAACTATACATAAATAAAAAACCACCCAAGTGGGAGTTGGACTCGCGCACGAAGGGTTCCGTACCATTATCTATGAAAACGGTAAAAAAAACACGTTTGTTGTATGGGAAACCCGTTAAATATTTATTTTATTCTGTTGTTTAGTATTTGCTGTTATAGCGGCAACATAAATACATCATATGTGAAAATTTCAACTGTCTTACTATCATGGTTCATGAGATACAGCCTGGTGACAGACGGACAGACATACAGACAGACGGACGGATAGTGGAGTCATAGTAATAGGGTTCTGTTTTACCTAAAAAAGCTTGTAAAAGCCGAAAAATAGGAATGTGTGTCAATGTGTCCTAGTCGTAGATGTTCCGTTTCAAACGTCAGTTCTTATGACATTTCCTTTGTACCGATGCATCAAAAATATTGGCCTAGCGTCAAAATGCCTCTAGAGGACACCATAGAACCTCCATACGTCAATCCATGCAGTGTTCACCACACGACCGTGTATGTAGTTGTTTGTTGCATTTCTAGACTAAGTCCTCTGGTGTATTTTACCATTTTTACCTTGGCAAAAGTTTGGCCGACGTTTGTCACGTTGGCACAACCACGGGTGCAGTATTTGGGCCAGCGAGTAACAGATATTACCGATGCGGAGTCCAACTATTAGCTCAGATGATGTCTGCGTACAAGATCCCAATAACATCAGATTGATGACTACAAAGCCTACAGCGCGTGTACGAATCACACTAAAAGCTTGTAAAATATTATAAAATAGTACTTGAACTAACAAACAGCTATACATCAATATTAACTAAGTCAATCCGGCGGTGGGAGGATCATTCCAGATGTAATACCTCGTTTTATTAGCCGTGGTGTGTCCGGCCCAAGAATAGACCTCTCCATCTCCTCCCGTGGATGTCGTAAAAGCCGACTAAGAGATTACCCGGACTTGTAACATTCGTTGGTATAAGATTTGTCCTGGCTGCTAGCTAGTTATTGGAACTTGGAAGAAAGCGTTAAGCATAGAGTCAGTCGTGGGACGCAATGGCGGCGATGAGCTCACCACTTGTCACGTCTATTTCCCACGATGATGCAACCCACAGTGAAAAGAGGCCCATTTGAGTCTCTGCCGACCCTTTCGCGGAAAAAGGTGTGTGTCTATGTATGTATGTAGGTATGTATGTATGTTATAAGACTTATAATATTTTGCAAAGACGCTAATAATGAAAAAGAGTCAGTACTTGATTCAATTGTAGTGTCTCTTAGCTTGTATCAATCGTGGAGAGGAGGATTAGCGGTTAGATAGCTATGTAAGGAAGGATCAAGCGCGACCCTTAGCGCTAGTTACTTACAGCTGTGTATTTGTAACCCCGTAAATTATTTCGAAATGGTCAGAGGATGAGTTTCGACACTTTTTGCTACAAACGTTACCAAGCTATTTTAGGGGTAAGAAAGTCGAGATTCCTCAATTTTAGACTTTTACCTTTGTTTTTTTTTTTTTCTGGCGTAAGCATTACTTATTACTAGATATAATATCTACAAAAGACAAGGAATAGTAGACTGGAAGTAGCCTAGAAGTTTATAATTTGTTTGTTTTGTTTCTAATTATTAACTTTTAAGCTTGTTTTTTTTACCACACTCATAAGCTCACAGACCTTCATATTTAGTACAAAGCCGTTCCTGTGAGAAAGGCGCCTGACAGACACACAGACAGACAGACAACAAAGAGGTCCTATAATGGTTCCGTTGATACCTTTTGAGCTACAACCATAAAAACCAACCATCAACCAACTATCAACCCACCATCAACCAACCATCAACCAACCAAAGCCCAACCATCAACCCACCATCAACCAACCATCAACCAACCATCAACCAACCAAAGCCAACCATCAACGGTGGGCACCAGCGCGCCTGAGCGCGGTTCTTGTAGCAAATTGTTTTGCAGAATTGGTACATTATGGAGAGCTATTAATTTGACACTGATCCACTTAACAATGTACAAATTGCGACTTTAAGTCGCGTGTAACATTAAAAAATGATAGTATTAGTTGAAGCCGCCGTTATCCAGAGTTACGGCTCGCTAATAGGACGACAGATATGAGCCAGTGCCCGTCCACTAGTGTTTGAAAACAGGTCCGTAAAAACTATGGTGTTGTGAGGCATCGTCATGAAACTTGTAGCTTTCTGTGGTTCTTTTTTATACTTATAGCCCTTTTTAGGTTCGTTACAAGAATATCTCCATAATTTGCAACGGTTAGATCTAAGCCTCTTCCAATAAAGACTATTTTGCGTTTACAAGTATACAGGGCGTCCCAAGACTATGCGACATGAAGGGAAAGTACCTTAAATATTATAGATAGGATGTTTTGCTGAAAGGAGACTTTACTTTATTTTTAAAACTCAGTAATACTGCAATTGAAGTTTTTCTAAAAATTGCTTGCATCGTCTAGGAATCAAACCGAACATTTAATGGAATTATTAATCATTTAACATTTAAGATTTCTTAGGTACCTACTAAAAACTATCTAAGATAATAAATTGTATAATTCCGAGACTTTCTCCTTCAATGCTTGTCAACAGAACCATATCTTACGGACCAGTTTACTAAAGTCAAGTTTTTACACGACGAGGCGATTTATCCACTAAAGCGCCCTGGGAAAATTCAATAAAAACAATCGCTCTCCATTCCACTACAACGGTATCTTTCTTTGGTGCGACTGAATGGGCAGGCGGCTTTATTCTGTACATTTTATATAATTCACGTTTTTACCAAGTTCTTATCAACCTACACGAGAATCTAATCAATGAACATGAACGTCTCATGTTTGTCGGTCACACGCTTTGAGACTAATCAATAATACATTCTAGGGACATATCTTTATAACTCTCAATCGTAATTGCATATTTTATGGTTTTTTTGCGTCAAGTTTGTCTATAGTGACAGATAATATATGAAAACATCCGTCAAAATGCTTTGACTAGGCTTTTGATGGGATGTTGACAGCCTGGCCCACGGAACGCGGCCCATTACCAGCGCGTCCCATTTTTTATTATTTTCGTTGACGACGTGGTCCTCGACGCTGAGACAGGATATATATAGCCAAAGTAATTAGCTTGTAGTTGGCTACGTGCATAAAATATATAGTACAGAAAGTCAGCTCAGTACAACGAGCGATAACAGGAGACCTATCTATATACGCGTATACACGACGATCTCGGTGAAACTCGGTCAAACGCGCTTTGGCGATAGGCGTGATTATTTAGGTACCTATCTATATATTTTGTGTCTTGTTGTAACAACCCCCTTAATAAAGATCCAATTAGGTACAAACACTAAGACCCTCCACTTTTTAAAACTACAACGACTCTAACTAGTTTTATTGATATGTTATGATCTGGTACAGGCGCGTGATCGTTCTAGTGGCAAGGACCTTTTAATAACGTTGTGTTTTGTAGTTACCTAGTTCCTTAAGTTGAAATCTACAGGATTGCCCAAAGCTTGGGCCGGCGCTGATAAATAACTGCTCCAACCAAACGCAGCCTATCTATGATCTTCCTCCACTGTTAGTAAGACCCCTAGCACCAGGAGATATGGGAATAAACTCCCATAACTCTACTGAACAGTTTCAAAGCTACCAGTTACCTTTGAGATCAATCTCTCCGTACTGAATTCGGGATAGAACGATCTCTCTCTTACTTCTAGCAAAATTACTACTAAATAAAATTCTAGGCATACTCTAATGAGTTAGGAATTAGGAACTTAAGTTCTGATCACAGTGTCTCAATCTTTTTTTTAACGAAATAAATAGGCAAACTAGCATACGGCCCACCTGATGTGAAGTGGTAACCGTCGCTTATAGACACCGGCAACACCCAAGGTATTGTCGATGCGCTGCCTACCCTGAAATAATTTATGAATATTTTTCTTGAAGCGACACATGTCATGTCGTAACCAAGCCGGAAAACCTCAGATGGAAGCTCATTCCATAGTTTGTAGGTATGGAGAAGAAATGATCTCGAGAAACGAGTCGTTCGAGAAACCCTGGAATCTATGATGTGCGGATGAGCCTAGTGTTCAGTGTTTTCAGGACTTCTTGTCTAAAAGACCAGAATCATTCGTAATTACATGGTTTCCTTAGAAATCTTGTACTAATACCTAATACCTAGCTATGAGTTGTTTCGATCTCACCCGAATTGGAAGAAATATGTTTCCATACTCATTTTCTTATACAGATTCCTGTAACGACCCATTTTCCACTAAATTAGAGCCATTATCTAGATATCTGAAAATTTACTTAATTTTTATCATTTTTTTATAGATTTTCTCAAACAAAACGCCAAGATGACAGCCTTTATCAATTCAAATTAAAAACTATCTTTTCTTTTCTATTTTCCTAGCAAAGAGTTATTCTCTTGACTTTAAAAAAAAACCTATAAGCTCAAATACATAATGCGTGGAGACAAGTTTCGTTACATTGTGACTTCGGTATTGTTGTTGTTTGGTGAAGTATTCCGTGACTGTGAATTGTGCAATGTATAAACGATCTTACATGAATTGCTCTGTTTTTGAAGAATTGGCTTTTTTTAGCCAGCCCTAGTACTTCCTAATCAAATACATTTATTTCGAGCAAAACTCATAAAGAAACGTACACATACACAATAAAAACTTCTACTGGAACTGAACTTCTGTACTATGTATTTTGTGCTACGTGGCCCATTCCATTTAGCCGTTTGTGTTGGTGAACTTTGTGTCACAGATTTACATATGAAGATGCGGTCGATCTACAGAATGCAAGCACATTACAGTACATTAATATGCGAGCCCCGGATCGCGTTATTGGGCCTTTTTAACTGAACATATTATGTACCTACCTATATGTATATAAACTACATGTACAAGCTTCTAGTCAGAATGTATCTTTGACAAAAAGTGATTATATTTATGGATTTGTTACAAGCGTTTTCTAAAAAAAGAAACTGATAGAACCAAGAAAGGACGGCCGAATCCCAGTAGTCTTACCGAGTAGTCTTACTAGTAGAACTACTGGGTATTTCCTTCCCAATAGACTTACTAGTAAGACTACTGCACGAGTTTTGAAAACATTATAATGCTGGCTTTTTCCTCCAACCCCAGGCGTGTGGGGGTGCAGAGGCACAAAAAATATATAAATAAATAAAGATTTATAGATTTTAAAGAGGATAAATAGCGATTTATAACTAAATTTATTTACGTAGTAAATATTTATATATTTAAGGCCTTATTACTGATTAGAGAACGCCTTATTCCTCAATAAGGCGTTAGTAATAACCTTTCAGCCAGCTATCTCACTACAGGCCTATATACCCAGTTTACGTACAAATCAGGTGTTCACGCGCATTTTGGCCAATACATACAAGTCTACTATTTATTTCGTCTCTCGGTAGGCTGTTAGATTATTTTTGTTCAAACATTTTTAACCAATCCTGAAGGAAACTCAAAAATGTATTACGAAGCACTGGTACTGGGTGTCGTTCTAATATAAAATCGTTTGCGAATGACTGACTCTGACTTAGTGCTAGAGACATGAATGACTGACTCACTGACTAAGTGCTAGAGATCTTAATGACTGACTCACTGTCTAAGTGCTAGAGACCTGAATTACTGACTCACTGGCTAAGTGCTAGAGACCTGAATTACTGACTCACTGACTGAGTGCTAGAGACCTGAATGACTGACTCACTGTCTAAGTGCTAGTGACCTGAATTACTGACTCACTGACTAAGTGCTAGAGACTTGAATGACTGACTAACTGTCTAAGTGCTAGAGACCTGAATTACTGACTCACTGACTGAGTGCTAGACCAGTGGAGGGCACATCGCTTTTGTGGTCTAGGGGTGCCATGTCTGAAATGTACCCCCTGAGAAAGTGCAGCGGGGTATTGAGTATGAATAAACCTGAACGCGGACATGCCTAGTCGTGGGCGTTACTGGTCCATATGCATCAGAATCAAATCCGGTTACCGGCGCTGACAAGATACCTACGAGGCACCTGTTTAATTCCTGTCAGTCACTGGTTACTTGCTGGTCTTCCTGTCTGAGATATATGGCTCTAAATAGAGCCAGGCGGGTTCCTGCCGGGGCCCTGCTTACATCCCTCGCGCGTGTTGTGTTCGTTTACAACTTTGCCCGCGCAATGTGCTTTATTGGTTGTTAGTGGGAGCTCGTAACTTCGCCGCGAATCAATCTACTTTGATTGATAGCTCGATAATTTCATAATTCTGCTTTGGCGTTTATAGTCTGTGGGCTTGTTAGAGGAAATATGATAGGTATAGGTTATCTATATAAATAACATTAAATGCTGTTCGTTGTTATTTATTGTTATTTATACCTACTATTATATAATTGTATTGTTCTTTTCAATGATAATAAAAGTATGTAAATCGAGATATAACTACATAGTAAAACAGGGCATAACCCTCTTTTGTACGCCAAGACGAACGGTTTTGAGCTGCCTCCATTCACTGACTTCCTGTTACCCTGAAAATGTCGTCGGTCCATCGAGACATTCCTACTGTACACTGCGTTACAGTTATTAGTACACGTATACACAGGTTGATTCATTATACTTTATTTTAACTTAGTCACTCTGTTTCAATGTGAACCACTCAGCCTTAGTAAATACCTACAATTTAGAGGGTTACTAGCCAAGTTACTAAAACAGTTTTTTTTTTTTTTTTTTTTAAGTTTAAAATTACCATAAACAAATATTTCGAGTTTTTTGTAATGTCTCAAACTTCGTGTAATAGACTGAATAGATATGATTTTTAAAAGTTTTTTTTGTATAGTCAGTGCATTAAATTATAGTGTATTTGCTAAGGCTTACTATTGAACAACTTTCATTAAAAAAAATTGCGCCCTCGCACTAGAGTAATTATTCGCATGGCGATTGGCAAAATGGAAGTAAAAAATATATCTCCTAAAGGTTTTTTTTTTTCAAAATGGTAGAACATAGTTGGTTGGTCCAATCGATGCATATTGAAGCCCCCAATCACCACATTTCATTTGTTCCATGTATAATTAATCAGTCTGTATAACTACGTCGTGCAGTTCGTGGTGGCCTCTCCAGAACCTTTATTGTTTTCGGTTGTGCCAGTTATATAGCCTGTCCATTGTCACTTCAACTATCAAAGTTTTAGAGCACAAATGCAGGCATCTTCCACCGTTCCTCTTTATCTACCAACCAGTAGACGACGAAGGTTGACCTATTGTCAAACGATGTCGTTTTGGCAATGCTTTCAAGGATAAACCTGCATTTGGAACCCGAAGGACATGCACAAGAGACGACAAACAGCCATGAGGGGGCACCTTATTGTTTTTTTCATTTATTGAAAAGCATCTCTTGCGATCAAATGAAAATCTGCAGTTTACGAGTAGGTGCTACTCTACCTACTTATTCCTTGGCTATCTAATTGATTAATGGTAAGTAGGGTACGAACTACGAAAGGCAGGCAAGTAGATACTTGTAGGTACATAGGTATACTTACTATTACGAAGTGCGTTCTCTCATTGAAGCCCATAAAATGTACTGGCCTTGAAGAGAAATGGCACTATTTAGTAAACACAATTCTGCAAAGCGCACTATAAACTACTCGGGTGCTTCTAAACTAGTCCTAAGCGGTCCACTTTACGATCGAATGCCACATACACTACATTCGAGATCATTACGATTTTATAGTACCTACCTACATATACCGGACTTGTATGGGATTGCAGTTGAAATCAAGAAATCATTGAAATTACGGTGTCCATGGTATAGGTACAATAGACCTGTCTGGGTCAGATAATGCTACGCTTAGGAACTTCTAAGCGTAGCATTTGTATCTCGGTAATAACTACGGAGCGTGCTGTATGCCACACTGGGTGATGTCCTCTCTCTCCGTCTTACATTGGAATGGAAAGCTTTAGGTAAACGGGGCATTTCTTTGCCACGACAGAATAAATAATTCCTAACATAATTATTTAATAAAAAACACTATTTATGCTGGACAAGTCTAAGCATGCCTGATGAGCTGTGGGGAAAAAAACCACTATGTGGAGCCCTGACACAGCGAGACGGCGTCGTCGCGGCAGACCACGCAGGAGATGGCGCGATTGGAAGGCAATAGCACAGGATCGAGTGACTGGAGGATATGGGGGGAGGCCTTTGTCCAACAACGGGATGATTCAGGCTAACAGTAACAGTAACTTATATTTTATTTATGCAAATTAGTTTCGATAATGTTTACGTCAGATGTCTGTACTGTATCGTCTCCGAGACTTGTTTATTTCACATTTTATAACAATAATAATGTTATTTCATAGCAAAGAGGTGAGTTAACGCTTGTTCCTCGCGAAAGCAAAGCTACTTCTATAGCTATTCCGTGCTTCTAGAAGAACAAGTATAGAACAAGCCAATTACTACAAACTAGGCATCGACGTAAATAAAATGAATGGACGGGCCTTAGGGAACGATAGTTTTGAAGCTTCTAAACAGACCTAGCTAGTATACTTCGCTTCAGTCAGTCTTTGTCACGGCAACGAGTGACAGCTATGCTGAAAAATACCAAAATTAGATACCTTGGTAATACAATGCCTTCCTGTGCTTTTCTGCAAGTGCAAACAACACAAGAAATACAAATAAAGCTTCAGGCATAGCATTTAATTCGTAAGTAAAGGTTTTGTAATATAATTTTCATCAATTGATAAAAAACTTATAAATCGTCGTGTGGTAGGAAAACTACATAACTAACACATTTTGCGAAATCGACTTTATTGCATGGTTATGATGGCCCATACATGTCGATGGACACGTCTTGCTCTAGAGGACGAGCGACAAGGAGGACGCCCCAGGACATTATCTCAATGTTCCCCACTCTGAATGAAAGTTAACAGACACAAGTTTATACTCGTAGATAGTTTTAATTTTAGTCGACATAACTTTTTCTTTTTGATACTTAGAATTATTGTGTTCCACAATTTTTTAACATTTTGTTGATTTTATAAGCATTAGTCGTATGATAAGTTTGTTATGTCACTTACTTCGAATTTATAAGTCTGCTAAAATAATGTAGGTGTTTCAGTAGTTTTCTAATATTCAGTCTTGATAAAAAGAAATGATTATAAGTTGGTTTTATTTTAAAATGTATTTTAATATTATATAAATCTATACCCATGGATAGGATTGTCATATTCAAATAAGTAAATAATAATTATATTATAAAAACGGGAAATTTTCACGTACCGTTAAATCGATGTAAGCACCGACATATAATTGATATGATTCACGAAAGTTTTTAAAGTAAATAATAGATCATTTCAATTATTCAAAACTTTGGCGAGGGAAAAATACATAGTCGTTTTTTCATTTTTTTCTCTTAATCAAAAGATCTAAAATGTATTATCATTAAATTCGAAAATAGATACAGTACCAATCTATACCATATCAAAACACGGACTGAAAAATTAGTTACGATAAAAAAGTTATTGCCATTTTTGACGCAATAAAACAGTAAATCGCGTTTTTCTCGCGATGTTATTTTTGTTGTTGTTATTACTTATTTAGTTTTCCAACTACAGCGACGAAATATTTGACAAGACTTCACGCATGACGGATGGTCCGGTACAGACTGCAAAAAAATCTGATGCCTAAGGGGTATCGTATTGATTTAGAATTGTAATTTGCATTATTTACGTCAAAACATTGCTAAGCACGTCGCTTTAGGTAATTGCATATAATATGTAATGGCATGTTAATTAACCTTATAGCTTTCCAAAAAAAATCTAAGGTAAACAAAAATGGATAGAAGTCATAAGACGAGCAAGAACAGACGACTTTTGGAAGTGGAATACATTTTCCCGTATTAGCTCTGATCATTTTCTACACAATGAATTCTATACGCCAAAAAACGGTTAGTAGTAGAGCTTTTTTGTGAAAGAGTTCGTCCGGGGAAGTACTACCACCATACCTGTTTCTGCCGCAAAGCAGTAGTGCTCGCATTGCTGTGTTCCGGTTTGAAGGGTAAGGGTGCCGATGAAATTACGGCCACATGGGACTTTTCATCTTTATGTTTCAGGGTGGCGGGCGCAGTGGAATGCCACATAGGGCGCGTCCTAGGTGGACGTGACCTGAGGTAATGCACTGTTCATAGGCAGAGGGTACCACTTAACATCAGGTGGGCCATCTTCTTGATCTGTCATTCCAAGTAGTATAAAAAAACTCATTGTGCAAAATTCTTAAAACTGCACTCTGCAGTTTCTTAAATACTGGAATTTTTATACATTTATGTTTCCGTACGATTTTTATGATATTTTCTTAGTTTATTGAGTGATGAAAAATATATTTTTAACAAATTGATTGAGCTGATGACCTTAGGTGGACTTGCTTTTCTATTGATTTATATTGTGTATGTTTGAGAGCTGAAAAATAGATACGTAACTACATAAAACAGAAGGGAACCATGTATTTTTGTAAAAGTTTAATTCAATAATTGCATTTTTTTCGGCGATTTTTTGTACTATAAACCTACTGAAATAACTTTAGAAAACACATTGCATCTGTTAAAGTATTAAGTATTAAAAAAATACAGTTTTTAAGAAGTTCAATAATTTAATTTCACCTAGTTTATTTACAAGACCGCCAGGAGTGGCGCTATAGAGAAGAGGCCTTTACTCAGAAGTGGCTGGATAGATAGATAGATAGATAGACAGATAGTTTATTTGTTGACCGTACCCTAAATCCGAATTGTCTTATTTTTCACGGACGTTTTGTATGGGTAAGGCCAGTCCATTTATTTTACTTTGGTCGAAGAAACTAGGTACCTAATCTGATATTCATTCTAAAATGATCACAGCGTATAATTATCGCATAATGATGTCAATTTACTAACTTGTCAAGTGTATAATTTGCATCAACAACTCAACAGCAAAACTAAAGTCAATCTATCTATAGTGCTCCATTTTTTTTTTGTTGTATTATTTGTATTATTCTTTCTGTAAATAAATGTAGTATAATCTATCTGAAGTTGTAATTCATAAATTATATAATCTATATTTTAATTTATATCTATATTTCACAAGTTTTGATTTATTTAACTTCGTTTCCTGTCTGTCTGTGGGGGACTAAACATGCAACTGAATTTAAAAGCAGTTCCAACCAACTGTTTAAGCTGAAGTACTGTCAAGTTCTGATGCCAATCAGTGATCAAATTTATGAATGTCAAACAGATTATACACATAAATACAGAAATACCGACGGCACAACGTATCTAATCGCTACGACGGCACAACGCATCTAATCGCTTCGACGCTACGGCGTAGTTACGCCGAACTACGTAGTAGGTATTGAGCACTACGCCGTTTGTGTGTGACAAAATTTCATACAATTATAAGAAATTAGGGAGGATTATACACAACAGAGGGCTGCAATGCTCTACGAGAAATACATACAAATTAGGGAGGATTATACACAACAGAGGGCTGCAATGCTCTACGAGAAATACATACAAATTAGGGAGGATTATACACAACAGAGGGCTGCAATGCTCTACAAGAAATACATACAAATTAGGGAGGATTATATACAACAGAGGGCTGCAATGCTCTACGAGAAATACATACAAATTAGGGAGGATTATACACAACAGAGGGCTGCAATGCTCTATGAGAAATACATACAAATTAGGGAGGATTATACACAACAGAGGGCTGCAATGCTCTACGAGAAATACATACAAATTAGGGAGGATTATACACAACAGAGGGCTGCAATGCTCTACGAGAAATACATACAAATTAGGGAGGATTATACACAACAGAGGGCTGCAATGCTCTACGAGAAATACATACAAATTAGGGAGGATTATACACAACAGAGGGCTGCAATACTCTACGAGAAATACATACAAATTAGGGAGGATTATACACAACAGAGGGCTGCAATGCTCTACGATAAATACATACAAATTAGGGAAGATTATACACAACAGAGGGCTGCAATGCTCTACGAGAAATACATACAAATTAGGGAGGATTATACACAACAGAGGGCTGCAATGCTCTACGAGAAATACATACAAATTCCAACAATGTCAATCCCACTGATATCATAAATGTCAAAGTTACAATGTTTGAATTTTTAAATGTTTGGGTGTTTGTATGTTTCTTACTCAATCACGCCGAAACGGCTGAAGCAATTAAATTTGGTACCTACATAGATAAATGGATTGAGCTAATAGGCTACTTTTTTATCCTGGTAAGGAGGCTGAGAGGGTCTTTATCTGTTGGTCTGGTGGGTGTCCCCTCCTCCTTGTAGCTCAATGTTCGTTTGGGAAGGTCAAGTTCAGCGGTCTACGGCGGTCGCCATACGCCTGAAACACTGCATTTTCAACATGGCTTAAAATTTGAGAAATCGGCTGTAAGCCACGGCTTATTGTAAGCTTATAGGTTCTAAGCATGACCAATTGTTTTTTTTATTTATTAGATCGACAATCAGTTATCAATTACACTAATTAAAGGGTATCTATATAAAAATAGGTACATTTCAAATTAACACATAATAATAGGGTGCCTGAAATTAAAAAGAACGCTGGCGGTCATACTTCTTCATACGTTCCAGCGTTCTTTTTACATGACGCGTACTCTACTCGTTCGTAGTCATCGGCGAATTATTAACACACACTATTAACCTTACCTCAGTAAAGTAATGCGTTCAACCTTCGACCAAATACTTTATATGTTGGTCGAAGCGTTCAACTATCACTTGATCACCAACATGTGAAACTGTCTGGCACTCATCTAGAGTGTGTACCGGAGAGCTTTGCTTCTTGAGAGTAGAGGTGAGTCGCGGTCGAAGATACCACACATTTCGCAACTAGGAACCGGGCACAGTTCGAAATGCTCTAATTGTGAAGCTATTCTGAAATCCATTAAAGCAATTGCCTGGTCTAGTTGCGCGGTTCACACGGACACGGCAATTGGATAATTTGGTGTTGGTTGACTGGAAATTATAAAATATTGAGCGTAGTGAACTCTGTGCGTTTCCTTTACTGAGTACTAACTGCGACCCGCAACTTCACCCGTTCTGTGTCGGGGTACAGAGGTCGTAGACAAAGTAACATTCTAATAGCGAGTCGCTAGTAGAAAAGCAACAAAGTATGAGATTGACGTAAGCTATCGAAATATCACGTGGTTTATTGTATTGTATTACGACTGTAGAAATAGAATCGCTTCGAAGCGAATGCCACTTGCCTAGGCCGGCAGGTCGCGCAACGATTAATGAGCGCTCGGCGAAAGTGGTGGGGTTGGTTGCATTCGTTACATTCGCACACAGCATTTCTCGATAGGATTTTTGGAAATCCTTGTAACAGTTGCTATAGACGTTTGTGTAGTAAGTGCTGTTCTGACCCTTTTTTAAATTGTTAATGATCTGTTGTATTTTATTTTCAACGATTATCGACGATTTCATCTGTCTCCTTTTTAACCCCCGACGAAAAACGAAGGGGTGTTATAAGTTTGACGTGTCTGTTGGTGTGTGTGTTTGTGTGTCTGTCTGTCCCATCGTAGCTCCCGAACGGATTAACCGATTTAGTTTTTTGTTTTGTTTGAAAGGTGTATTTGTCGGGAGTGCTCTTAGCTTTGTTTGATCAAAATCGGTTCAGTCTTTCAGCGTTGGGGTTTTTTTTAATTTTTACAAAATTAATTACTTGTTAATAAAACAATTCACGTCATAAACAATTTTTCTGGCTTTCCTAGTTAACACATTTTTTTTTTTTTTAAGCACTCAGTGAACTTTCACTGCCCAGTTGCCAGTGCGGTTTTTCACTGCGCAGTTCCTACTACTTGTTCTCGAGGCACCACACTGGTGCTTCCCACCTTGTAGTAAGAAGGATCATCTAATAAACCCAGCATGGATGGTACTGAACCAATCATAGTAACTTACATGCCTCATAGATCCACAGATAGCTATAGAATAGAAAATATTTTTTTTTCCAAACGAATAGTCGCACTGGCAGGTAAGGTAAGGCGGCACAAAGTGCAACAAGTGACAGGCAAAAAAGACACGGGAACGCTTTCTTAGCTTACCAGATTTCAGCGTATTTCGACGTAGTCAAATACAAAGTTTCACAATATTATAGTTTATCAGATTAAAACAATTTCAGGACACACTCGTGAACTCGCTGTTATGACATCTTGCACAAATAACCGAAACAGACAGTGATTCTCAATTATAGAGACCCGGCGTAACGTAATGACGCTACCCATGCGAGTGACAGTGATACTACTGTAACATTGTAGGGCGCGCAAAACGTCCACTTCTGTGTAGAAATGATGGTCGTTTGTCTAGGGTTGTGGTTTTTCAACTGTCCTGTTATTTCGACAGCATGGCTTCGAAACAATTTCTAGGTACAAATTTAATAATAAATAATGCTGGACTGATCACACAGCATTATCTAGCCCCAAGCTAAGCAGAGCTTGTGTTATGGGTACTAGATAACTGATATACTTAATACAATACATTACATAGATAGATATTTTTATTATACATAGAAAATACCCAGAACACACTGAACAAATATCTGCAGATCGTACAAAAATTTGTTCCGATGCGGGAATCGAACCCGTAACCTGCGGCGTCGCAGGTGAACCTCCGCGCGCCGCGCCATAGAGGTCGTCAAAAATTAGGTTTCCTGAGTGTTTGAAAGGTCTGTTGTTTGAACTAAGAAAGTTTTAAAAAGCGACACACATCTTTATTTTTTTATGTGACTATCTGATATTAATTAAGTTTGCTGTGATGTGTCCGGCCTAAGAATATACCCCATCGTTTCCTCCCGTGGATGTCGTAAAAGCCGACTAAGGGATTATCCGGACTTGTTGATAAGATTCGTTGGTATAAGATGTGTCCTGGCTGCTAGCTTATTATCGAATATGTTATTACTGAAAGAAAGCGTTAGCCGAGTCAGTCGTGGGACGCAATGGCGGTGACAAGCTCACCACTTGTCACGTCTGTCTATACATATTCCAAGATTGTGCATGCAATCCACTGTGAAAAGAGGCTCTGCCTACACCTTCGGGGGGACAGGCGAGTGTCTATGTCTATTTCTATTATGTCTTAATTATTTATTCCCTAAAGTAATGTCTAGTTTCTAAAAAATAATTTTAGCGCTTTGAAACAGGCTTAGTAGTTGAATAGGCTGAAATATCAGCTTATTGTTATGACACAGGCGGTGTAAGGCGACGCGTCACGTGGCAGGTCACGCGCGACGCCTAGTGAACGTGTGTTATGACAAACTGTTGCAGAATCACAGCCGCACTCAAAGGGACTCATATTTACAAAGGAAATGTTGCTCAAGCTGTAGACGTAGGTTGCTGTGGCCTAGTACCTACGGAACCTTTTTAAGAAACTAGTATCTACAAACTTCTTTCATTAACTTCTGGGTTGATATGGTTTAGTCTTTGGTTGTTTATAGACTGATTATTTATTATATATACATATAAAACAAAGTCTTGTTAGTTACACCTTATAACTCAAGAACGGGTGAACCGATTTGGCTGAAAATTGGTGGGGAGGTAGCTTAGAACCAGGAAATTTACATAGGGGGGAGGGGAAGGAGGGGGGTGGTCACCGGGGGCTACCCGTGCGAAGCCGGGGCGAGTCGCTAGTAGTCTATAAATAAACTAAGGGTTTATTTAGTTCGTTACTTACTATGTTTTTTAATTTACTTTTAAATATATTGATCTATTATCGAATTTTTCTGTTCGAGTGAAGGCAGAACATTGTTTTGTTTTAATAGACTAGTAGCAACAAATTTATTTCTATAATTTCTGATTGATATGGTTTAGTTATTTACTATTTATGTATATAAATGTGTGTGTGTGTGTTTGGACTTATTTATTCTTAGGTACCTACTCGTTTACATCTTATTAGAACAACTTTACTTTTATGTTGATCCATTTGTGAAAACTGTTCAAGGCCTATATGTTTATATAATATGTAATCCATTATCTAAGTGCTGTTAGTTTTCCAAATATCTAAAAATTCAAATAAATAAATAATAAAATAGTTTATTATTATAACAGAACTGGACTTTGTCCAGTATACACATAATGTGAGAATTAAAAAAACTAACAAGTGTGATTTCTGTTTTTTTTAAAGGCTGTATAGTGAATGACTCTGAAGATGTGGTTGCAATTTATAATTTTATAATTATAATTATAATTTTATAGTTACTGACAACAAGGTAAGCTTAAACAGTAACTTAATATAACAGAATAAAAATAGAAAAAAGATCAAAGTACTCAACTGACATTTATCTACAAAAACTGATGAATATCGTACCTGAGCAGTGTTTTTCAGCCTTTTTCAAGATGCGACTTCTGGTATGAAAAAATATTTCGCGATCCCCCAACCCTTCGCTTTTTTATTATGTAGCGTTTGATTCCATTTGCCACCTCGTACTTATGCGTTTGACATTTTCATCAATGGCCCAAATAAAAAGTAAGCAAAGAAATCGTTTAAATTTGGAAAACGATTTAATTCTATGTGTAGCAAATACAGATCCGCACCATGGGAGAAATTGGTTAATCAAAAACAAGCACAACCTTCCATTAACATGAGTCTTATGAGTCAAATGTTTATGAGTACTATATCCTTTTGTTAAAATTCTCTTACTTAATAAATCAATCTTTTTAATCTTTATTGTTTTTTACTAAAGTTCTCTCGACCTTTGGCAAACCCCTTACAGAAGCTTCGTGACCCCCCAGGGGGTCGCGACCCACAGGTTGAAAAACACTGCCTTAGAGCATTGCAGCCTCCGTAGGTACCGGCGCGATGACGCGTACCTTACGTATGAAAAATGTGTATGATAGAGTGAATGAAGCATAGTAGTGACTTATTTCAGGGTCGTAACGAGTGAAAATCTTTAGAATCCCTTCTGAAAACAAGCGCCAGTTTATATGTGTATGTTTGAATGATAATTTAATAAATTTTGTTTTAAAAAAACACACTTTTCAAGCAAACTTTTAAGAAGTATTTATTAGACCGATAGTTATGATGATGATGATGATATAATTAGTAACAGCTCAGGTTTAAAACCAGACAAACAAAAAAGTACACAGACTTGAGAGTGAATTAAGGAACAGTTTGTAAAACTTTGACAGCCAGTGAACCTTAAAAAATTGAGACAGGTTTTCGCGATTCGTCACTTTATTGGACAGTCTAGCGCGTCACGGCGAGTAGCTACTCACATCACAGCCGGCTACAGTGCCGCGGACACTGCTCAACTATGAGTAATAGTTAAATACTCGTATAACGAGACTTCACTATCGCGTTCTTCAAACTCCCTCTATGTACCCGTACCTACCTAAATACTCGGAAAATTCATCTAAGATTCAGTGATCACGAAAATTTGCTATGCGTTGACTCTGGACTAAAATATTTAAATAAAATTTACAGAGTTTAGGATAAAATACTAAATATTGAAACGGAAAACAAGAATCAAGTCTAAAAAGGCTCCACAGGTCTAAATAACAAAACAAGACAAGACAAACATGAAACGGTGCAGAAAAATAAAGTAAATAAACTGTGTACAAAACTAGAGTGAGAGGACTATGACAATTAGTATGGTGAGAGATGTGAAAATGTGTTAGGAAAGATAAATCGCCAACGAGGGAGGATGTGAGACAATGGTGGCATGCGTGCGTCGCGCGGACCCTCGGAGCGCGTCGCCCGGCCTCTACTGCAGACCCCCCGTGGACACTCGGAGTGCATTGTCTTGCCTCTATTGTGGACCCCGCGTGAATCCTCGGAGTGCATCGCCAGGCCTCTACTGCGGACTCCACGCAGACCCTCAGAGCGCCTCGTCTTGCCTCTATTGTGGACCCCGCGCGAACGCTCGGAGTGTGTCGCCAGGCCTCTATTGCGGAGCCCGCGTGGACCCGCGGAGCACGTTGCGTAGTCTTTATTGTGGACCCCGCGTGAATCCTCGGAGTGCAGCGCCAGGTCTCTACTGCGGACTACACGCAGACCCTCAGAGCGCGTCGTGTAGTCTCTGTTGCGGACCCCGCGCGGACCCGCGGAGCGCGTCGCGTAGTCTCTATTGTGGACCCCGCGTGAACCCTCGGTGCACGTCGCGTAGTCTCTACCGTGGACCCCGCGCGAACGCTCGTAGCGTGTCGCCAAGCCTCTATTGCAGACCCCGCGAGGACCCTCGGAGTGCGTCGCATATTAGTCTCTATTGCGAACCCGGCGTGGACCCTCGAAGCACGTCGCGTAGTCTCTATTGTGGACCCCGCGTGAACCCTCGGTGCACGTCGCCTGGTCTCTACTGCCGACCCTCTGTCTGCGGACACACGCTCTGGAGGAGAGGAAGATTCCTGATAGTATTTCTGCTGTCACTGGTCTCAGTCAGGTTAGTGTTCTTTTAACATTGATAAACCTTCGTATGTCCGCGTTCCCACCTGTTGGTGTGTTAAGATGTGGCTGAAGATGGAGCACATTGGTCTAGAAGGTACCTATTCACTCTAGCCACAGAATAAATATTAGTACCTTGCAGAGACCCAGATTATAGTTTTCGGGAAAGACAGACGACGGTAGTGTGTTCCACTCCTTAGCAGTTCGCATTATAAAGGTAGAACTGAAACTTTTGGTGAATTGTGATTACAGTGAACGTTCTACAGTGATTATGTACTACTTCTACTTATGTACCTTCTATATCATCATAAGCCTGTAGCTATACAATTCCATGGCTGGTCTTTCATCGACTTCCTGTCGTCTATACAATGTCGTGGATCCATTGAGACCTTGCTCTTCTTCGATGTCGGTTCGTGGTCGTCACACGAGAGCCTATATTCCCCAGCCGTTGTCATTTCTGTGAGCTACTATATGGCTTGCCCATTGCCACTTCAACTCTACCATAGTAACAACTGTACCAAATTAAGTTATTCTATAATTATTTTGCACTCTGTGCACCGCCGTCTGTTATTACTTCGCTAATTACTGTCCATGAAAATGTTGCTTTCAGGGATAAGGCGTAGTGCTGCTAATATAATTAAATCATATTACTTTCTTGCTATTTAATAAGTTGTAAGATTATCTCCGGGGCTCCATCATGCGCATACCATTACAATAACAAAACGTAAGCCAAAAATATTTTTAAAAAACCGGCCTTGTGCGAGTCGTACTCGCGCACAAAGGGTTCCGTACCATTATCTATAAAACCGACAAAAACATCACGTTTGTAAAAAAGTAAAAATAATAATTGGACGCAAAAAGTGGTCACCCATCCAAAAACTGACCTCGCTGATCATTGCTTAACCCACATTTGGAAAAATCAGGTATATTATATGGGGGCCCATTAAATATTTATTTTATTCTATTTTTTTAGTATTTTTTGTTATAGCGGCAACAGAAATACATACATCTGTGTAAATTTCAACTGTCTAACTATCACGGTTCATGAGATACAGCCCGGTGACAGACGGACAGACGGACAGCCGAACCTTAGTAATAGGGTCCCGTTTTACCCTTTGGGTACGGAACCCTAAAAACTTAACAAAACAAACACGTTAGGAATGTAATAATGAGCGACATTACAGTTAGATAATGGCCTCCCTGCTGCCTGTGTGCTCTTAGCACGCATTATTAACTTTGTCGGCCCTTTGTAACACATTCCCACATTTTATTTATTGTAAAACAATCACATTGTTTATTGTCATTTTAGCTAAATTATATTATAGAAATGCCGCGCTGCCTGAAGAGAAACTGGGAAGAAGGTTACGTTAGAAGGGAAAAGAAAAAATACGCACAAGTATGAGTGAAGTACACCCTGACGCTTCCGTAGTGATGTCGTTCACCGTAAGGTGTCACCCGCTTTGGTTGGCGTGCCAACCAAGGCAGGTGACATCTTACGGTGAACGCCGAGTTTAGTGATTGGGAACCGCTAACACACTAACTTTTATCAAACATGAGTATTCTATCAGTTTGCTAACGGGAGGTTATAGAACTGTTGTAGGTACTCGTACTCCCGCGGGGGTTGCAAACTTGCATTTGCACAGAGAGTGGTTTTAGGTACCTCCCCTACCAGAGACAATGTAATTTAATATATCGTTGTCCCCTACACGTAGTGTGGATGTTTTTTATTATCTTCTATAAATGTGCCATTTGAAGAGTTGTCCAAAAATATAAAATATTGTAGGTGAAAACTATTTTTAACCCCCGACACAAAAACGACGGTGTGTTATAAGTTTGACGTGTCTGTATGTGTGTGTCTGTCTGTGGCATCGTGGCTCCCGAACGGATGAATAGTTTTTTTTTTTTTTTTGAAAGGTGAATTTTCCGGGAGTGTTCTTAGTTATGTTTGATCAAAATCGGTCAGCTGTTTCATTCCATTGAGGGTTTTTTAATTTTTACTAAATTAATTACTTGTACAAGCTTTATATTATCTTGCAATGTATGTCCGGGTGGAATCTTGTAATTGAATTTTAAAGCAGTTATCCTCAACCGATTGAGCTGAAATAAGGTGGACAACGAAACTCCTCGATGGCTAATAGTAGACTGGCCGTGTTACGGCTCATTTTGGTCAGCACACGGTTACGATCACTTATTTTATAAAAGCTTGTATTGAAAAATATATTTTTAACAAAAACCTTATTTGATTTAGGAATGTTTTGCGAAATATCTCTGTCAATTTAAACCGGAACCCACTATGCGTTCCCAGTTTTGCCGGTTCATTTGGCCTGTTTTTTTAGTTTTACTAATGACTACCTAAACTGAGTAAGAATTTAGTGACCTTGGTGCCATATTATATAGACGTGCTCTAATAAATAGTTCTGTTAAGTACCTACCCATAAAAACTAGTTTCGATCGTTGAGTTGCAAATGCTGACAGGTCGAACTTATAAATCAAGACCAATTAAATAACTCATTTCAAATAAATATATATTCCCAACAGGCTATTATGGCCGAGCAAAAACGGGGGCTTTTATTACAAAGTTCGATCATATTCGATACAGTAAGTACCTGTTTGGCCATTATAATGAAAAATGCTCACAAAAAACATTTTAGACGTTCCTCGTAATAACGCCCAAACTTATGTATGAGATGTCATACTTATGCTACAGCGTGATCTCAAATAAAGGGCCTTTTATTTAGGGCTGCGTCTACACCAAAGTATCAATCGTAGATTTGAGTTGTACCTCAGAATCAAGTACCTACAATATCCGGATAAACATGATAATTTTAATTAAATATATAGGTGTGTGTGTCAACTCTGACGCCTAAGGTGCGCAAATAAGTTGCGCATTGAAAAAAACATAAGCATTTAGTTTTTTACTAACACTCGATTTTACGATTTTACTCCCGTTTGCGAACCATAGGCCTTATATGAAAATGGAGTAAACTCCAATTAAAAACTATTTTTAGAGTCATTTTAATTTTCTTACTCCAGTTTTCATACAAATAAAACCGCATCACAATCGAAGCACCACCCTAGATAATATTCATCCTATGCTGGTAATAATCAGATCCTGGAGCCAGATATCGTTAAAAATTTGATTTTGATGACCTCTAGCGCGTCGGGCGAGTAGCCGGCTGAGATGCGAAAGTTTGCGGGTTCGATTCCCGCTGCGGGACAAATGCTTGTATGATCTACAAATATTTGTTCCGAGTCTGGGTGTTCTGTACCATTAGCACTCGTAGTTCCTGATGCCCACGACACAGGGATCCTAGTGTGGGGTCAGGACTATGTGTGTGACTGTTGGGTGAAAGCGGTTTACATAAATTTATTCTCAAAAAGACATTATTTCACTTACATGAGAAAAACATTTATCTTATAAGTAGTACATTAAACATACAAGTACAGTCCGACCATAAAGAGTAGAAATTAATTATCAAGGAACTAAAATTTACTATAAACTGGCAACTCTTTATGATAAGCCAGTGTGGCCGCTGTAGTGAATTTGTCGCCAGATTCAGCTTTTACATGCAAAATTAAATTATGCACATATTGGTATTTATATAGGTAGGTATGATGTGATTTATGTATGTAGATTTATTTTAATTGCAATAGAATATACAGAATTTAAAAAAATAGGTTTGTTAAAGTAATTTCTGGTAACCATATTTAAATATTTGTTGGACTAACCAGAATAATTTTCCGCTAGCGGAAACACTGCAACTTCAGTCGAGCGGGTGTATTCAAATTGTTTGTTTTGATTTGTTGTTGATGTTTTTATTTCTCTAAAAAAAAGCAAATAAATCGCATAAATCGTAAAATATTAGCAATATGAATAAAACTATACGCAGTGGGGCTCGTGACATTATTTACAAAGTGTTTTTGAGATGTTTGGCTGAGTATCAAGCCGGGACGCTGCTGGCTGAATTGGAAGAAGTTTATAAACGAACAGCTTATTTAACTAGTAAGTAGCTGGTATAAAGAATAAAACTGGACGTAAACTGTTATAATTTACTAAAAGAATCGTGTAAATCCATCCAAAATCCTTGTGAATCATACTAATTAGTCTTTATTGATCTTTGTCTCATTTAATCGTATTTTGTAGTACAATTCTTTATTTTTGATACTTTATCTGCTTATGTTTTTGCAGGAAAATCGGAAAGCACTTTATGGAGGATTGTTAATGAGAATAATAACTATGGTTAACTGAAAGTAATATTCCTTTTGATGAAAATTTAAGGAAACTAATGTTGCTTGCTTTGGCTGAGAAACATAGACAGATACCTGTCTATGAAATAGATGAGTTGCTCTCGGAGTATGGACACACAGACGTCAGGCTGCCCCCCTACTACTGCGAACTAGACCCCATAGAGCTTATAGGGGCTCAAGTAAAATCTAAAGTAGCCTCACGCAATGTAGGAGCTTCATATATCAAAGAATTGACTGAGGAGTCATTCAACACCATTACTCAAACTGACTGGAAGCGATGCTGTGAACATGTGAAACAAATCGAAAAGGAATACTATGAGCGAAGTCGAACAATGTACCAACACATTGAGCAGCTGGTAATACAACTCGGTGATGAAAGCTCTAGCGAGGAATCTGAGAGTGAAGATGAAAATGATGGTATGGCAGGAACTTCTAATTATGTTCTACCACAAGAAGAATCGATGTCGGGCACTGAGTATCTTGATTTTGAGTCATTAGAGTGATTTAAGTATGATTAAGTATTATATTATTATTCAACAAAATTGTTTACGGTGGTTTTTCCCCTCTGAGTATACAAAATATTTTTACTTTATTTCTAGGTAGAAAGAAAGTACCTAGTGTCATAGGAGTAGTTTGGATACCAATAATGCATTATATATTAAAATTCAATTTACTTTAGTTTACTTTAAGATAGTGGGTTTGATTCTTATTCCTTTATGTGTTAAGCATAAATATTTGTTGTAAAATTTATTAAAATGAGAACTGCAATGTGTTTTATATATTCAAAAATATCAAGTATCAAAACATTTCGCCATAGTATATGGTGATACCATGTAAACGATAGTGGCGCCCTCATTTATTTTCTACTCTTTCTGGTCGGACTTGTAGGTCGTTTGAGTAAGTAAATAGGTAATATTGTACATTATTTGAAGTAAACTCTACCTAGTTTACTTCAAATAATGTACAATATTACCTATTCACTTACTCATTCAATGCATAATATGCATGATAATGCGTCTCTTAAATAAGTAGGTTCGATCTTTAAAAGTAGGTATCTACAACGTACTGCGTAAGTTTTGGTATAAATGCATTTAATGAGTTTACATTTTTTATTAAGTGACGGCAAATGGTTATGTTATGTTAATTAAAATTTTGAGCCCAAACTGAAAGGTTCTAGCAAAAATAATGCCCGAGTACCTTCAAACGTTGTTGCGAGTTGATGGTCCTGGAAACGGTTGCACCAATTTCCACCAAACAAAGCTAAGAACCATCTCGCAAACACCATCTTTTATACAAAAACTGCATCAAAATCAGAGCACCCATTCCGTAGCCACAATACCACTGACAGAAACACGTTAAACACATAATCCCTAACATTTTCATTGAAATCTTCAGAGCTTATTCCTGACTGATGATGATGATGACGAAATTGGTAAGCAGAACCATGAGCTACTCAAAAATAGCCTAAACACGACCAGGCTACTATTAACCATCGAGGAGTTCCGTTGTCCACCTTCAGACTCCAACATCAGCTTCTGCCATCGTAATATTGTATTGTCATCGGAACTTAACAGGTGCCTATGCAACATTGTACAGCTCAATCGGATGGCAAGAAGTGGTTTTAATTCAGCTTGCAAGATTTGATCCGAGCATTGTACTTTCGTACAAAAATCGCGGTGGTTGCTTTTTCATACTAACGTATTTTACCAAATATGGGCGAACAGAGCATAATTTTACACTGAAATTACTGTATGGCTTTTATATTGGTCATTATTTATGGCAAATCATATTTGGTTGAAGAAAACAGTGGATTGATACCGAAAATAACATAAAAATTACTTGTATGGACTAAAATTTCGATGTTATTTTCACTATTAATCCACTGTTTTCTACAACCAAATTTCTATTTCAATTTCAATTTAATTAAACAAATCACATCGGGAATGTGATTGTTTTGCTTTTCAGAATAGTCCTCCCCCAGCCTTTTCCAAAGTTCTCGATCGTGAGCTTTCCTTCGACCGTTCCAACGGTGGGAGGACGACATCAGAGTAGCTGCATGAGGGCTTTAGAGAAGGAAAGCTACAACCAAATATGAGGCAAATAAAAAGCCAACATCAGTAATTTCAGTGTAAAATTATACTCTGTTCGCCCATATTTGTTAAAATACGTTAGTATGAAAAAGAAGCTTGTAAGATCAAATCTACGATTTGTAATGTTGGGGCAAGTCCCACCCTAATCTACCTTCCTCGCAGTGTAACCGCTACCTGAGTATCGGACCGTGTGCTCCTCAAACTCGTCAAACGGATGTGCTCCTCAGGTTGGCGGTACCCTGTAATTACGTCCTATAAATTCGCGAACAAAACCAATTTTCAAAGAGTACCATTATAATACAAAACAAATAAAAAACATCTTTGAGCACGTCAATAATATGATCGGCGCCCTCAACTCGTTTAGGATTCCGTACCACAGCTAAAAGAAAAAACCACTCACTATCAAATATCATCAGCTTAGTTTGTTTGTCGGTTTGTAAACTTAAAGGTGTTTATCCTTACAAATTAATAAAATGGAAACGTTGTCTGTTCGGTCTGTAAACGTAGGACAACTTTGATGAAGTTTCCTACAAAACATGGATGTTTTAGATCGGGTTATCAAGAATGTTATTAAAAAATATTATTTAACAACGAAACCTACATTTTTACCTAAATACACTTAAGAAATAATACTTTTTTTTGCTTTCAATAAAAGTCTAATTTTTGTCTGTTTAATTAAGTCTGAAATTCAGTATCCTAACTCCTAATCGATAAGGAGTGCTTTGATAAATTATAGACTATCTAAGTCTATAGATTATCTAAGAAGAAGTGCTGGCTGTGTCTTTCATCATCAGCTCGCGAGCATGAGATGATTCTCAGACGCAAACGCCTGAATAATATATGAACAATAACAAACACATTTTGCATGTACATTATTTTTTGAAACATAAAACATAACCGAACATATTAGCCGAACATATCTATAGCCCCAAGCTCTGCTTAGCTTGGGGCCAGATAATGTTGTGTGAACTGTCCAGCATTATTTATTAATAAATCGGTTAAAAAGACCAGGGTCCTACACAAAATTGTACTAAAATCCAGTCTCGTATCTCGTCCCTCTTCTAAAGTTTACTAATATGTTGCCTCAAAGTACAGTCTCGTATCTCATCCCTTTTCTAAAGTTTACTAATATGTTACCTCAAAGTGCAGTCTCGTATCTCGTCCCTCTTCTAAAGTTTATTAATATGTTGCCTCAAAGTGGAGTCTCGTCTCTCGCCCCTCTTCTAAAGTTCACTAATATGTTGTCCGAAAGTAAAGTCTCCTATCTCGTCCCACTTCTAAAGTTTACTAATATGTTGCCTCAAAGTGCAGTCTCGTATTTCGCCCCTCTTCTAAAGTTCACTAATATGTTTTCCGAAAGTAAAGTCTCGTATCTCGTCCCACTTCTAAAGTTTACTAATATGTTGCTTCAAAGTGCAGTCTCGTATCTCGTCCCACTTCTAAAGTTTACTAATATGTTGCTACAAAGTGCAGTCTCGTCTCTCGCCCCTCTTCTAAAGTTCACTAATATGTTGTCCGAATGTAAAGTCTCGTATCTCGTCCCACTTCTAAAGTTTACTTATATGTTGCCTCAAAGTGCTGTCTCGTCTCTCGCCCCTCTTCTAAAGTTCACTAATATGTTGTCCGAAAGTAAAGTCTCGTATCTCGTCCCACTTCTAAAGTTTACTAATATGTTGCCTCAAAGTGCAGTCTCGTCTCTCGCCCCTCTTCTAAAGTTCACTAATATTTTGTCCGAAAGTAAAGTCTCGTATCTCGTCTCACTTCTAAAGTTTGCTAATATGTTGCCTCAAAGTGCAGTCTCGTCTCTCGCCCCTCTTCTAAAGTTCACTAATATGTTGTCCGAAAGTAAAGTCTCGTATCTCGTCCCACTTCTAAATTTTACTAATATGTTGCCTCAAAGTGCAGTGTCGTCTCTCGCCCTTCTTCTAAAGTTCACTAATATGTTGTCCGAAAGTAAAGTCTCGTATCTCGTCCCACTTCTAAATTTTACTAATATGTTGCCTCAAAGTGCAGTGTCGTCTCTCGCCCTTCTTCTAAAGTTCACTAATATGTTGTCCGAAAGTAAAGTCTCGTATCTCGTCCCACTTCTAAATTTTACTAATATGTTGCCTCAAAGTGCAGTCTCGTCTCTCGCCCCTCTTCTAAAGTTCACTAATATGTTGTCCGAAAGTAAAGTCTCGTATCTCGTCCCACTTCTAAATTTTACTAATATGTTGCCTCATAGTGCAGTCTCGTCTCTCGCCCACGCTACTAAATTATCTTCAAAAGTTCGTGCTCCTCATTAAATGCTTTTTCTAAATTACAAAACGTTTTAGTACCCATTCTATAAACGGTTGAAGTGACTCCCACTGTATAGCCAATTATATTTATAAGGACTTACATAATAAGCACAGTGTACGACTATCGCTTTGGCACGAGATATGTATCCCAAGATCAGTCCGAAGTCGTTTGTAGAGCGTCTGTATGTACTGTACGTAATGTTTTTTTTTTTTGTACTACTTGAATGACGGAACAAGCAGATGGACGCTTTACAGGCACAATTACATATACAGGTGAAATTACAGGCACATGAGACTTTCATCTTTATATCTCAGGGTGGCGGGCGCAGTGCAATGCCATATAGGGTGCGTCCTACCTAGGTGGGCGAGACCTGTGAGGTAATGCACTGTTCATAGGCAGAGGGTACCACTTAACATCAGGTGGGCCATCAGCTTGACCTCATACCAAATAGTATTTTTTTTAAAACTCGTAAGTGTTCACTGAAAACACGTGCATGAAACGATCCTCTGCGAGGTTCAGTGATTTCTTTCACCACGCTGGTTCTTTCCCCGTGAGTCACTAAGCTCATCTCAAAGCCCCCCACCTCACCGTGGTCACTGAACCCTTCTCAAAGCCCCCATACCTCACCGTAGTCACTAAGCCTTTCTCAAAGCCCCCCAGTTCACCAGGTCACTGCCCCAGCGCAGGATGACTAAGATAGAACCAATGCCACAACTAGACGAGTCACTACTCAGTGCCATTTTGTTTAATTCCGAAAGGTCGCTAAAATATACGAATAAAATGTTGTTTAGCAGGTTTAAGACGAGTACCAGCACGCGCCTCGCAAACACCGCGTGTGCGAGGAATATACTGCGAACACGCGACGACAGCATCAGAGTGTTGAGAGTACCCGTCTGACTAGAAAACTAGAACTATCCTAGGAACAGTTACACAGTGTTTTGTCTCTTGCATTGAGAAGCAGTTTCAAATTCGATCGAAAGAGACAGAACATGGAGTAAAGCGTTGTCAAGTTCCGATGACAATACAATAGGTACCTTTACAATACACGAACTTGTAAAAACTATGCATCATGTCGATCCATAATGATCAAACAAAGAACAAAAATTTACATTTATTTTTTATAAAACTTTATTTCTCAGGAAAACTATAAATAAATTTGTTAACTTTTCAATTTTTTAACCTAGTTATTGTCAAATCACGCCTGTAACTCCTAACATCACTTTTCGATCACTCTCATGGCTTAAGATATTTTTCAACAGAACACAGAATAAAAATCTAAATTTGTATCTTAAAAATGTCAAATAATATACACGACTATGTTCTTGACACCCCGCAAAATTGTCAAACTAATCACCGACGCGTGTTCTTACAAATATTCCAGAACACCACGCATGTATAATCTGGAATCACAAGAAACTACTAGCTATTTCGCGGGCGTGTTGTCTGAGTGTAACCTCAAAATGTATTGAGAAGTGTTATCGTGTCGGGTGTTCGCGGTATATCTCCAGCATTAGTCGCTTTGTATTTCCAAAAGTCGTGGGTGTCCTTACAAATCTTATGAGATTATGCTCAATGAGTTTCTATGAATTATGTGAACACAGTGATCATGTCACGACTACAACTGGCGGTGGAACATCGGAAGGCAATATGCATCTCTTGAGAACTGGGCCACTGCTTTACGGATTACCCATCTCCCTCTTGTATGCTGAGAGTCATATCATGTGTCTCTAATCTATGTTGGTATCTACATAAATATCTCTGGAATCATTACTTGTCCTTGTCAATGAACTGCTAGATAACATCGTATGTATTTATATATATATATATATACTACTAGTGTCCGCACGCGGCTTCGCTCGCGTTTTACCAGGATAGAAGTATTATAGCTCAATCTATCTGTATATCTCAGACAAATACAGAAGTTAAGATGGAGCATGGCGCACGATGCACGTGAAGCCGAAAACAAAGCTCATAACCATATAATAATTAATAGTACCACACATACACACAAAACTAAGCTCATCAAAGTCCACAGGATCATAGCCAAGGAATCCATCAGGAACCATCAATCGTTAGTCTTCGTCAGTGTGGTAGGCAGTGCGGGTGAGTGTGTGTGTGTGTGTATGTTATCTGTGTGACCGCACTCACGAATCTAAAGATGGCTTCAGTTCTTAATAGGCAATTAGCCGCCATTTCAGTTCAAGTAAGTAAAAAAGTGACAGAATTGCGCTCGCGCAATGAAAAATCAAATAATTGCTTATTAAAAGATAAACGGCTAATTACCTTTAATTTCGTCACTTTGCTGACGTTTCGAGACTGAATTCCGAAGCCTCTTCATCATGAGCACCGCCCGCGACCGCGTTAGCCACAACCACGATAGTTACAATTGCTTATTACAAGCTATGCTAAGCAAAACTATGCAACTCACCAAAAAACTGCCTTTGCAGTTTTAAGAAAGTTATTACCTAATTTATTTTCTTATTCTAAAATATTTGACTAACAGAACCCGCTGATACGGAGTTAGACGATTTTGGTGGCAAAATGACATACTACGGCGTCCTCTAATGTCTGAGCTGTGTTTCATCAAAATCGGTCAGGGATGTTGAATAAAAGGAAATCTACGTTGAGCATAAACATTTTGGTGACAATCGATTCGATGAACCTTGAATGTATCTACTCTACTTAGGTTCTTTTTTTTAATTCACCTTGGCATGACTGATCTAGCTGATGGCCCATCTGATGTTAAGCGGTACCCTCTGCCTATGAACAGTACATTATCTTATAGGCACGTCCACCAAGGACGCACCCTATGTGGCATTGCACCGCGCCCACCGCCCTAATACAAAGATGAAAAGTCTCATGTGTCTGTAATTTCACCGGCAACCATACCCTTCAATCCGGAACACAGCAATGCGAGCACTACTGCTTTGCGGCAGAAATAACTACAACTTACACCTACTTGTTTTGCGAATGAACACCAGCTATTCTTTTGTAGCCGAGTGTAGTTAAGGTCACTTAGTTAAACTCCCTTCAAAACCCATTATTTATCTACTGTAATGGATAACGGTACTTCCCGCAGGTAGGTACCTACATTGTGTATACAGCCAACCTATCATTACCGCCATCTATGAAAGGACAGTGAGAAATGATACCTCGTGCGTGCGAATTTAGACCTTAATGCCTTGTGAATATACATAGAATTTGATTGTTTTATAATAAGGTCATGACGGCCGATCATTTTCTAATTTGGAATCTGAACTCCGCCTTGTCGCCCACGAGTCCGCACCGCCTATTGCGATTTGCGATTACAGACACACACAGCACATAGATGTCAAACAGTAAACACAAACGTGGAATTACAATAATAGAGGCATGTTAACTTTATGGCCCACAAACGTGAGTGCCAAAATCTTGACACTGCGGCCCGCTATGAAATGTAATGACTTTTTTTTTATGAAATAAATAGGCATTCTAGCATACGGCCCACCTGATGTGAAGTGGTCACCGTCGCTTATAGACACCGGCAACACCCAAGGTATTGTCGATGCGCTGCCTACCCTGAAGGAATTTATGAACATTTTTCTTGAAGCGACATATGTCGTAACCAAGCGGGAAAACCTCAGATGGAAGCTCATTCCATAGTTTGTAGGTATGGGGAAGAAATGATCTCGAGAAACGAGTCGTTCGAGAAACCCAGGGATCTATGATGTGTGGATGAGCCTTGTCACGGTGTCGGGAAGTGCGATGGTAAAATCTCGATGCCGGGATGAGATCGAAAAGCTCGTCGGAACATTCCCCGTTGTACAGGCGGTAGAACACGCAAAGAGATCCGATGGCTCTGCGTTGGCTAAGCGGTTCTAGAGTATCAGAGAGTTTTGGGTCGCCGATGATCCTATGGCTCTTCTCTGTAGGGAATCAAAACGAAGCAGCTGGTACTTGGGTGCCCCATGCCAAAGATGGGAACAGTATTCTACGTGCGGCCTAACTTGTGCTTTGTAAAGCAATAGCCGTTGATTCGGCGTAAAATACTGTTTAGCACGGTTTAGCACACCAAGCTTTTTGGAAGTCAGTGCAGCTTTTGCTTCGAGATGACTCCCATATTGGACCTCATTAGATATCTTGACCCCGAGAATCCCAATACTTGCCGAGATGGCTGACAATTTGCTGAAGTAAGATGTGGGCCTTCCCGCGGATAAGTAAGTACGAGTATAGGTATAACATTAAATTTGTTTTAGCTATGTAGGTAGATTGAGCCGGTACAAGTCCACTGCTGGACATAATGTCTCCCCCATAGAATGCTACGACGAACGGTCTTGAGTCGCCTCCATCCAGCGCCTTCCTGTGACGTCTACAAAAGCCCAAACTGACAAGAACGATGACGGTCATCGTTATTGTCAGTTGCCTTATTGGCGCGGCAGTGAGGGCAGCGAAGACCGACACTATGAAGCCAATAGTCTCAGAAAGAATAGCAAATATCTTCTATTCTGTTGCAGCCTCGTAGCTGAGATTTTGCAGGTCTTAGGCACTAATTAGGCACTATTTTTTAGCTATAAAACTAAGTGGTACGTGCTCTCGTTGCTGAGTTTCAGGTGGGGGTCGCGGCCGCTATCGTGTCGTCAAGCTAGCGACCCCCCATTCTTTAGCTTATAACTTCTAAGGTATTGAGGCACTAAATATTTAACTAAAGGCACTATTTGGCACTATTAAGGCACTATTTATTGGCCACGATGGTGCAACCCACTGTGAAAAGAGGCCTATTGTGGCTCTGCCTACCCCTTCGGGGAAAAAGGCGTGTGTCTATGTATGTATGTATGTATTTATTGGCCGGGAAGAAAACCCAGAATTCAATTTGAGGGGTCGCTACCTTAACGCAGACTAGTCAAGCGTCCCGCCGGCCTGCCGCGCCAGATACTGAATATTTAAAGAAATTAATGCTAAAATTTACGTTTTCTAAAAAAAAACTATAGTCATATCATCATATTTTTATTTCCTTATCAATGGTCTCACAAGCTATATTATGAGATGGCTCAATGTACGCACGCTGGCCAGCAATCAAGCGACACACGACTTGACACGACACGGAGATTTTCGTGCATGGTCGGGTTTTAGTTTTAACTTTTTAATTGTTATCAAAGCTTTTGACCAGAGATACCTAGTTTATAACTGGTTGACGCATTAAAGTACTACTATCAAGTTATAAAATCGACGACCACTTTAATAATTAATTGTGCCAATAAAGAATTCATAAATTGACCAAATCTAGAAGAACCCACGAAATAGTAACCCACGTCGAAACAAAAGAGCTATAAATAATTGTCTGGTTCGAACATTCCGTCTGAAACCCTGGACTTCCCGTCTACCTACACCACGCAGCGCTGTGTATTCTGTGCCTGCCTCGATGTAGATGATGTCCGATTGGCCGTGGCTAGCCTTCAACCTCTTCCTAGAACTAATCGCAATAAATCTAAACGGTTAATAATAAAACCTTTTGGTTTTAGCGAGTCTTGTGTTCACTCGTACATGCTTATTATATTGATGATCTACATCATGGTTCCCAAACTTATTTTGTCTACTGCCCACTTTGAGAATAAATTATTTATTTAGCGACCCCATAATTATTTTCAGCGGCCCCATTTTTTCACCTTCTAAAAACCACTATAATTTCAAATTAAATTAATTATTGTGAGCTATATTAGCGGAGATTAAACATGTACAAATCGGGATAAAATATGATTGCCCGCGCGGACCCCGCGGTCTATTATCTACGAAAATTACCTATCTAGGAATACTAATAACTATTAAAATGCAAAAGTGTGTCTGATTTGACGCCCCCATTTTTTCTGGGTCTCTTACCGTTACCGCCCCCTTTATGCCTGCAGCACCCAGAAGGGAACGTTATCGCCCACTTTGGGAAACCCTGATCTACATTGTGTTTTGGCTAGAAGAGTCGATCCTCGGAATTCCTACCTATAGTACCTATAGTGTAACATCCAAACATATTTTAAATCTGAAAATTGTATTGCGAACGTAGACCTCTCGATTACAAGCTTGTATAAAACTATGCATCATGTCCATCCATAATGATCAAACAAAGAACACAATAAGGCATTTTTCATTACAGTATTTTTATTTTTCAGAAAAACAAAATATACCTTTATTTCTAATGCAGAACTTATTATTTTCAAAATCAAGCCTGCAACTACTAACATCACTTTTCAGTAATTCTAACGGTTTCAGACTTCGCCTAATAACCTAAGAATCGAAGAAGAAGCCTTGAAAAAACGCCCAGCCTGTATATTTCTAGACAACCACTTCTTGTATTTTGCGAAATTCTTGTTCAGAATTGATTATAGAATATTCCTGCTAAATATTATCAAAAATGGTAAATGGTAAATGGCGCCGCAGCAAACTTCCCCCCTTTTTGGAGGAAATACCCCTCCAATCAAATTTTACAGATGACAACATCAAATTGTATTTTCATCGGAACTTGAAATGTATGCCAAACTTCAGCTCAATCGAAAACCAGGAAGAGGGTTATAGGTACTCAACTTGTATGATTTGATTACAGACATCGATACAGGTGAAACTAAATAAAGTAACTGCCTAGGTACTTACATTTAAAATAAGTTTAAATACCTACCAGTACCATAAGTCGTTTTTCTACCAACAACTCTTAAATAGTCCTAATAGGTAACAGTGACGCTAATTCCCTTCGCAACTGCGGAATTATGCGAATTGCTACACTTAGCGCAAAGCTTAGCGCACCGTAATGCGAACATCGCATTAGTGCGCCATCTAGCGAATGCAATGCCCATAGTGAAATGTTGCCATAAAATTAGTAATTTAGTATTTAGTATTAGTTGTACGTTAGTATTATTCCTTACTCTGTGGTATTAGTATTGATTTGATTTGATTTTATAAAACTAGGTTATGTTATTGACCGAGCGAGCGAGGCGTCCTCGCAACATCAGGCAACATTTGCTTGCGTAGAGTAAGGTCATATTTTTAAACGAATTTTGACGAAACTTGATTGACAGGTATTACAAAATTTAAGTTTTTATTTGATCGGTGGCTTTTTTTTTTATTCGAGGGGTTACTGCGTGGCTGCGGCGCCTTTTACCGGCTGATTTTGATAATATTTGGCAGAAACATTCGGTACCTAGTCAATTCTAAACAAGAATTTAGAATATTAGCAAAATTGGTGAAGAGGTTGTCTAGTTTTTAGTTTATTTTTACCAGGGCATACTGTTGAGATTATCGAAAAGTGATTTTACGAGTTACAGGCTTCAGTTTGAAAATAATATATTTGCTAAGAAATTAATTTTGAGTTATTCTAAAAATAAAGTTTTTATAGTAAAAAAAAATTGAGAGCTTTGAGAAGTATGTGTGGTGTGACTTTGAGAAATAGAATAAGGAATAGTGTGATAAGAGAGCGTTGTGAAATTAAAGAAGACGTAGTGACTAGGATTGAGAAAGGTATGCTTAGATGGTTTGGGCATTTAGAAAGGATGGATGATAGTAGATTGACGAAACGGGTACATAAGACGAGTGGGACAGTAGGAAGGGGAAGACCTTGGCGAACGTATTCAGACCCGATCGGAGACGTTCTGGAAAAAGGCAATGTCAAGAGTACCCTTAACCAACAACCGTGTATGAAGAATGTGATGAGAGTGAATAAAGCAAAAGAGGTGTGTCAGGATCGTAGCAAGTGGAAATCCGTGGTCTCTGCCTACCCCTCCGGGAAACAGGCGTGAGTTTATGTATGTATATGTGAAATCAACAATTTCCTCTTTGTGTACTTTGTTTGACCAGTATAGATCAACATGATGCATAGTTTTATAAGTCTGTGGTCGCGAAGTCGAATAGTTCCAGATAGATCTCTTGACTTTGACCCCTGTCCTGATAGATCCCTTAAACCTATAATTTTGTTCCTGTTCGATCTGTCCTTATCAAATACAAATACAAATACAAAAAACTTTATTGACATAATACGATGTTCTATATGATAATGAATCCATAGGCTCCCAAACTAGTTCAAAACTGTATTTCAGGAGCCAGTGGCTTCTCCCACCTTATACAAAATATTAAATTATGTCCTAGTTAACTAAAAGCTATAAAACTAAAATTAAAACTAAAAACAAAACCTAAAACTAAAAATAAACAAAACCAAACAGAAACAAAACCAGCCTTTTAAAAATAGTATTAAGTAGATAAATAACAATGAAAGGAATGAATAATATAAACGTACTAAATTGTACTTATATGTAGGTAAATATAAATCGTTACAAAATATATATATAATTATAAACTACTTAAAAAATATATATTTTTTATAAAATAATGGATTATAGATCCCTTAAACCTATAATTTTGTTCCTGTTCGATCCTGTCTCCAAGGGATCAGTTTAAAATTATTATTTTAATTAGTTTGTTGTTCCTGGTGGATCCCTTAGGACATTTCAAAGAAGTTTGGTACAGTCAAGCAACAAATATCTACCTTATGCATTATTATTATTTTTTTAAACACTGTGCTGTTTATTCTATATCCAACGGTCTGTTCACAAATACCGTCAGTTTACATCTCACACTATTACAAACAGTCAGTGACTGCAAATAAATCATAGTATAATATTATAAACTAATTTTATTAAATACGTATGTAACCGTCTTATTAGACCAACTAGCTATTCAGTCACTTTACACTCACCTATACTTTAAAAAGGTGGCTCTAATCGAGTCAATAAATAACGCATTCTATGCAGTAATCATGTACCTTGAATACTTATAATAATTTATCGTGTAATATGCGACGTGTAATCCGATAATAAGCTGTAATCAGTTACCTACGTCTTCATGGCGGGTAGTTTGATGTAAGGTTTATTGGGTAAATCGCTGAGAATCGCCTTCATATCGGTACTGAAGTCTCTATCACTAATAAACTATATTATAAATGTCCACACTTTTTAATAACTTTGCATGACAAATATGTAAACGTAATTTAGTATGGCCACATAATAAAGAATAGTACCCGTATGGCAGGTATTTTAGAGTTGTTTTAATCGACAAGGGATCAATCAGGAATTTGAAATTCAAAGTCCACAGGATCATAGCCAAGGGATCCAACAGGAACTACTCGTTTTCACTGTGGCCGGAAAGAGCCGAGCCTCGAGTCTGCAAAGACACAACTACACAGGCATGTGGTTTACACTACACGGGTTTAAGTAATGGATCGGGCAGCTTTAGAACCTCAAATCCCAAACAAAAATCCATGTAATAAATCTAAAACATGAAACTCATGGAGATAGCACAACTTATTTTACAGAATATTGAATGTAAGTAGGTAGTGGTATTATTGTAGGTCTATCCTCAGTAGGTATTACCTACTTATATTATAAGCTTGGTTGTTTTCTATTTTTAACCCCCGACGCAAAAACGACGGGGTGTTATAAGTTTGACGTGTCTGTGTGTGTGTGTGTCTGTGGCATCGTAGCTCCTGAACGAATGAAACGATTTAGTTTTTTTTGTTTTTTGAAATTTGAATTTTTCGGGAGGTTTCTTAGCTATGTTTGATCAAAATCGGTTCAGGCGTTTCATTGCGTTGAGGGTTTTTTATTTTTTACAAAATTAATTGTTTGTATATAATTATGTGCATACAACATCGCTAACCAGCAACCTCCCGCATCTCAGCCAGCTACTCGCCCACTGCGCCAGTGAGGTCGTCATCATATTATGAATGCAGACATCTCATAGGTAGGATCTCAGTCGACATCATATTTTCACATACCTGAGTTCAAAACAGTGCCACATAAATATAAACAATGAATGGTATTCCGCCATCATTATCGAACTATCAGAGGATTCGGCATCCCAAATATTCGTCTATGCGTTTAGCGGAATATCAGGCGCGCCGTCCACAGTACAAGCGGCTCTACTCAGAAGGCATTTCATACTCTATCATAACATTTGAAATAGGTAGGTAGGTACTATACAAACTTTTCATACTACTACTTTCCATTGTACTAGGTTTCCAGTTTTGGAGCGTAATTGCTTATTCATTTATATTTTCTAATTTAAAAATCATTTTGTGACTTACGAAATTTTAGAGTTCAATCGAAGGATAAAAGCTGGGAAAAAAATAAAAAATAAATCTTCACAGGATCAGCCGCTGGGCTAATCTGAAGATTATGCCTGAAAATTTCATCAAAAACGGCGCAGCCGTTTTGTAGTCTATTAGGAAAAATTAAAATAAACATCTTTTTTTATTTTTAAAAAAATTGTTTTGATCGAATGCAAACAAAAACGGTGCTATAGTCACTGGGACCCAAACTTGCAATCCTAGGGTTGCTAAACCAAACCACCAAACCCACCAAACCCACCAAACCCTTTCAAAAGCAGTGGTCGTCCTGTTCAAGATAGTAGTGCTCGCATTGCTATGTTTCGGTTAGAAGGGCATCGGTGTCGGTGAACCGAGTTTTTTTTTGTTTGTTATACTACTGGAATGACGGAACAAGCAGATGGCCCACCTGATGTTATGCAGTAACCTCTGCCTATGAACAGTGCATTACCTCATAGGTCACGTCCACCTAGGACGTGCCCTATGTGGCATTGCACTGCGCCCGCCACCCTGAGACATAAAGATGAAAAGTCTCAAGTTTCGTCTTGATGTCGCAGGGTGGCGGGCGCGGCGCAACGCGATCCTAGGGCATGGTGCAACGCGATCCTAGGGCGCATTCTAGGTGCACGTGCCCTAAGTGGTATGAAACGAATGCTTGGGTTTCCTCTCGGCTACTGCCAGTCAACAAAATGTGACTAATAAAGAACCCTTAGCTAATAAAACAAGCAGTTTTCAAGATGGCCCACCCCCTCTGCCTATGAACAGTGCATTATCACATAGGTCACGTCCACCTAGGACGCACCCTATGTGGCATTGCACTGCGACAGCCACCCTGAGACATAAAGATGAAAAGTCTCATGTGCCTCTAATTTCACAGGCAACCATACCCTTCAAACCGGAACACAGCAATGCGAGCACTAAGTATGATGGAAGTACTTCCCCGGACGAACTCTTTCACAAAAAAGCTCTACTACTACTATTACAGTACAGTTTATTACTGGTACAGTTTCACGGTAGGCTCGATCGACGTCCGAATGTAAATACCTGCATTACGTCATCATCTGGATTAACACAATATATTACAGGGTTAGTTCAATATACTACACGGTTCATTCGATATATTGTAAGTAGGTATTATAGCTAGTGTTCGATGTTCGGGCCCAAGTGAGCAGGCTCATTATCGGCGACAGGGTGGTGAGAGTTCCCCACGCTGTGGGGACCGACGACATTCCACTCACTCGAGGATACTAATCCGACAAGGGTCTACTACTACTACCTTTTTTTTTAATACTACTTGAATGACGGAACAAGCAGATGGCCCACCTGATGATAAGCGGTAACCTCTGCCTATGAACAGTGCATTACCTCATAGGTCACGTCTACCTAGGACGCGCCCTATGTGGCATTGCACTGCGCCCGCCACCCTGAGACATAAAGATGAAAAGTCTCATGTGCCTGTAATTTCACCGGCACCCTTACCCTTCAAACCGGAACACAGCAATGCGAGCACTACTGCTTTACGGCAGAAATAGGTATGGTGGTAGTACTTCCCCGGACGAACTCTTTCACAAAAAATCTCTTCTCCTACTCATTACTCGCTGCTGATACGGGTTATCTCCACTAGGTCAGGGCGCGCAACAAGTAATGAGCGCTCGGCGAAAGTGTTGTGGTTGATTTCGCATGTGTACATTCGCGTATTCCCTATGCAGACCCAAAAAATTACTACTGCGCATTGAAGGTCAGCGCTCATTACCCGTTGCGCGACCTATAGGTACACTGTATTGCTACGGTAATCAGCTACTAATAGTAAAGTTGAAAAAGCATAATTATAGTAGTCTGCAGAGCTTTGCAAGCGATTTTTTCTGGACCACCTTTCGATGATCACCTAAATATTTAGCATTTTTTTGATGTGTAACTTCTTTCCTCTCGCTTTCCCGCAATCTGTGGTAGTGATTTCGTGAAAAGGGTCGGAAGTGTGTAACAGGAAGCGCGCATTTTTGCAAAAGGTTGGTACGATCAGCCATGTTACTTATTATCAAGGAGGTGAGATGTCAGATGTTACCATAGAAAATTCTACGTCTATGGATGTTACACATCAATACGACTACTGTAAGACTCGCTCGTTTTTTTTTATATTTAGGAATTAATGACGGAACAATTAATAAAGCCCACTTGATAACCTCTGCCTATAACAATACATACCTCACAAGTCACGACACTCATAACATGACATTGCCCTGCGCCCGCCACCCTGACACAAAGATGAAAAATGTCATGTGCCTGTAATTTCACCGGCACCCATACCCTTTAAGGCGGTAATAGACCCAAAACTGCAATATAGACCCATCTTAGAAAGCCTACTTCTCCTAAACGGATGGCCCAAATAATAAAAATACTTATAAAAGGTAAAGTATAATAGGTATAATAGTCAGAAATAGAAAAATAAGTTTTTTTTTTAATTTGCTGTTGCTTTTGACAGGAAAAAAACCATTTCCTTATGGTTTACACAAAAAATGGTTTTATGGTTTACTTCCAAACGCCTGCTATTTTTTAATGATTCTTTCACAAAATTAAAGACAATTTAGAGGTTTATAAAAAAAAAAGATTTTTGGAAATGGTCATTTACTTGAGACAGTTGAGGTTTTTCGTGATTTTCGCTCACTATTTGTTTCTCGTGCTCTGCTTAGGTCAAATCGCGCTTGGCTGGTTTTATGTGGAATTACATCCATATTTTTAACAAATATATTTCTAAAATCAAGATTTCAGTACTTAAAACCTAACTTAAATATACCTAACTCTCTAAAAACGAGCGTCACAGTTTTTCCTTCTCAAGGCGTTGCAGCCTAGCGCTAACAAGGGACTCAGAATAATACAATATTGATGACAGCCTTAGTACCTGTGGGGGGGGGGGTGTAGGGGGTCTGTTTTTCACCGGGAGCTACCCGTGCGAAGCCGGGGTGAGTCGCTAGTGTACTTATATAGGTATTTTGTAACAAAATTCAGAATAGCATGCTATAAAAACTTATGCAAAGTTTTTCATATTTTTCCTTCTCGAGGCGTTGCAGCCTAGCACTAATGAGGGACTCATGATGATACAATTTTGATGACAGCCATATAGTACCTGTGTGTCCGTCAAATGAAGATAATTACGTGCAATTGTACTCGACTACATACCCTGCATGAGCTGAATGGAGCCCTCAGACCGTGGCGAGACGGTGCCTTGTGTCGGTGTGTGTCGGGTGTGTGTGTGAATAGACTAGAGGCGACCGTATGTCCGGTCGCGTGGCTCGTGTATTATGTTACGTACAGTCAGGGAAACAAACACTAGTTAGTATAACAGTACCCTGAGTTTCTCAAATCACTCGTTTCTCGAGATAATTCTTCCCCATACCTTTTTTTTTTTTTTTTTGTGACGAGGTGAAAATCTGCTAACAGATACCCTACCACATTGAGGGTGTGGTAGGGTTATAATACAAGTTGAGGAATGAGCTACCATGTGAGGTAGAATTCAAATTACTGTGGCTATGTATCCTTTTTTTTAAATAACGACTATATACCACGTACTTAACTTTTCTCCTGCTGACGTTTTGTTGACCATTTAGAGGTCCTTCTTCATGAGCACCGACTCAAGTGAGCCAAGCTACCACGACCACGCTCGAAGGCCGTGAGACGGGAACTAGCTAAATGGTCCTCTACATGGTCAAAGAAACGTCAGCAGGAGAATAGTAAAGTACGTGGTATATAATATAGTCGTAATTTTTCTACTATATGAGGTTTTCGCGTATCCACCAAGTTGAAAGTTATTTGCTGTATGTATATCATCACGATACGTGCAGCCGTTCTTGGTGAGGTCCAACTTAACTTCAAGTTAGAAGCAAGTTAGTACTACCGGAGACTCGTTACAGCTCAATTCAAACAAGAATCCGTCATTCCAGACGTACGAAATAACGTGAACGATTCTGTAATAGGTAACGTTCAAAATGAACGTGGTTGGGGCCCTGGGGGCAATAAGCTAGGGCCCTGGGAGGCGCTAAACTAGCGCCCTAGGGGGCATTAAGCTAGGGCCAAAATACAAAGTTGATCGAAGGTCAAAACGGAAAAAAACGGTAATCTCTACTGTGTTAGTTATTCTTGGATCAGTTAAACAGTGTTTTGTCTTTTGCATTGACAAGCAGTTTCAAATTCGATCGAAAGAGACAAAACACGGTGTAACCATTACACGGATATTCTGCGTTTATCAGCTGCACTGTTAATCTCTGAAAGAAGCTAAGGCAAGGATTTTCCTTCGACAGCAGGCCCATCGCATCATTATTCTTAGTGCAAGAAGCACTCGCCACGATGACGGTACCGCTTTAGAAAACCCTCGTAAAACGGCGGTCATTTTTTAACCTAACTGCTACTTTCCGTGTCTGTTTCGTTTTTGTATTGTAATCTGTACGTTGGTTTTAGTTTACGCTGATGTCTGCTAGTTTAATGTTACAACACAGACTAAATAATAGCACAAAAACTTGTTGTAGTAGGTAAGTAATTAGACATGTCACCTATTCAATGACCTAATGACCTATTCAATTATAATAGTTTTCGATCCAGGCATGTAAATACAACAAACGCAAGTCTAGAACGTAAAATAATTTATTTCACGTAACGTAACAAAATCACAGTTTAAATGTACAGTAGTTCAACATAACATACATATAACTCCCACAGTCACATATACATAGTCCTGACCCCACACTAGATTCCTCTGTGTCGTGGGTAACGGAAACTACAAATACATTTATGTGCAAGGAGTGCAGGTTTAGACTTGTTTCAGCGCGGCATCCCCAGCGATGACCTTGAGGGACGGCGGCTTTTTCCCATTGAGCATTAAGTTCAGGTGGCAGGTTTTGTCTCTATTCAGCGCAAGGCCGATTGACCTGAACCATGTCTCGAGATGCTGAACCACCGTATTCAGCCTGTTTTCCAGCTGGCCATCAGTAGGCACGGTATGAGCACTATGAGCACAACACACAGACACGGAACTACTTTTTGATAAACAAACATTTAAACCGCATGCGAGAATCGCTACTAGCCCGCCGCGCCACAGAGGTCACATAATACTCACAATGTCGGATTGAAAACATAGTACCAAAACCAGGTTAGACTTGTACGATGGGTGGATACCTCAGCAACGCCTCCCTCTATCAGTTGCCGTCCGTTTCTGCCTCATCTTATGTACAGCTCGTTCACCGTAAGATGGCACCCGTAAATACTCCATGGCAGGTGCCAACTTACGGTGAACGGTCTGTATACCAACTATTTAGAGCTGTTTTATCAAAACTTGTTTCTGACAATCGTTTGAACTCCGAACAAACATTTTATAGAACGATTTTATCGACTTTTAAATAGTCATGTGGCTTTTAATTTAACAGCTTATTAGATAGGCGGTCGTAAAATGCGTGTTTACTGGTCGGAACAACAAGTGGACGGTAAGAGTTATCTATTTAATTGCCGATCAAAGGAATGTAACAGCAATTTGTCTGATCTAAATTTAATGATTTTAATGGAAGGTTTTAAAATTATTCAATTAGGTACTAGTTTTTAGCCTGTGGCTTGGCACGCGTTGGCAAGTGGTTCTGCAGGAAGACCAGCGTTGGTTGCTAGCTTGCTGTCAACCAACTCATGCTGAGGCAGAGCCATTTTTTTACAAGAGTTACACTTCGTACCTTCATATCTGTTTCTTCTTAGTTTAATAAGTGTTTCTGTGTAGCTCATGTATACAAATATATATATTCTTTCTTCTTTCTTTCTTTCTTTCGATGTGTCGAGATAAAAAGCGGGCCCTCTCCACCCCCTCCTACACTACCACCTCCTGCGCCCCCCACCCCTAAGCATCCATCATACACCAAACTATCAACAAAATCCGCTAAACAGTTGATATTATCACAGAGTATACAATATACATCAAAAAAAAAAACAATTATCCAAATCATTCGAGTATATATAGTTGTCATAAGTGATGCGCTTTCCTAATAGTTACGTTTAGTTCTAGACACACGCCTTTTTCCCCGTAAGGGTAGGCAGAGCCTTAATTGGGCCTCTTTTACCAGTGGGTTGCACCATCGTGCAATAGAGACGTGACAAGTGGTGAGCTCATCGCCGCCATTGCCTCCCACGACTGACTCGGCTAATGCTTTCTTAAAGTAATAACACATTCCATAATAAGCTAGCAGCCAGGAAAAACCTTATACCAACGAATCTTATCAACAAGTCCGGGTAATCCCTTAGTCGGCTTTTAAGACATCCACGGGAGGAGACGGAGGGGTCTATTCTTAGGCCAGACACACATAACGGCTAGATAACTTATTTAAAACGTAATGCAAACAGTTATCAAACCAGATTTTTATCTTTTTTTCCATTTTCTTTGACTAATATAACAAAATAACAAAAAGAAATCAACAAGCTAAAAGACATAACACAGCTTGCAAAGAGGATTCTCGAGAGTCCTTATTCAGAGTCCCGTTAGAGATGAGATCGCGCATCCTGAGAGTCAGGTGGAAGGTTATCACGCCACTTAGAGCCGCTCGCCAGCGGCGCTCACGAGTAGGGGGAGGGTCACAGGTGGAGCGAGCAGCGGGTGTTATGCGTCGTGGTCGTGGCATAAAGTCACGAGGAAGGTTATCACACCACTTAGAGCCGCGCATCAGCGGCGCTCACGAGTAGGGGGAGGGTCACAGGTGGAGCTAGCAGCGTGGAGTCATGCGGCGTGGTCGTGGCATAAAGTCACGAGGAAGGTTATCACACCACTTAGAGCCGCGCGCCAGTGGCGCTCACGAGTAGGGGGAGGGTCACAGGTGGAGCTAGCAGCGTGGAGTCATGCGGCGTGGTCGTGGCATAAAGTCACGAGGAAGGTTATCACACCACTTAGAGCCGCGCGCCAGTGGCGCTCACGAGTAGGGGAAGGGTCACAGGCGGAGCGACCAGCGTGGAGTCATGCGGCGTGGTCGTGGCATAAAGTCACGAGGAAGGTTATTGCGCCACTTAGAGCCGCTCGCCAGCGGCACTTACGAGTAGGGGGAGGGTTACAGGCGGAGTGACCAGCGTGGAGTCATACGGCGTGGTCGTGGCATAAAGTCACGAGGAAGGTTATTGCGCCACTTAGAGCCGCTCGCCAGCGGCACTCACGAGTAGGGGGAGGGTTACAGGCGGAGTGACCAGCGTGGAGTCATGCGGCGTAGTCGTGGCATAAAGTCACGAGGAAGGTTATTGCGCCACTTAGAGCCGCTCGCCAGCGGCACTCACGAGTAGGGGGAGGGTTACAGGCGGAGCGAGCAGCGTGGAGTCATGCGGCGTAGTCGTGGCATAAAGTCACGAGGAAGGTTATTGCGCCACTTAGAGCCGCTCGCCAGCGGCACTCACGAGTAGGGGGAGGGTTACAGGCGGAGTGACCAGCGTGGAGTCATGCGGCGTAGTCGTGGCATAAAGTCACGAGGAAGGTTATTGCGCCACTTATAGCCGCTCGCCAGCGGCACTCACGAGTAGGGGGAGGGTTACAGGCGGAGTGACCAGCGTGGAGTCATGCGGCGTAGTCGTGGCATAAAGTCACGAGGAAGGTTATTGCGCCACTTAGAGCCGCTCGCCAGCGGCACTCACGAGTAGGGGGAGGGTTACAGGCGGAGCGAGCAGCGTGGAGTCATGCGGCGTAGTCGTGGCATAAAGTCACGAGGAAGGTTATTGCGCCACTTAGAGCCGCTCGCCAGCGGCACTCACGAGTAGGGGGAGGGTTACAGGCGGAGTGACCAGCGTGGAGTCATGCGGCGTAGTCGTGGCATAAAGTCACGAGGAAGGTTATTGCGCCACTTAGAGCCGCTCGCCAGCGGCACTCACGAGTAGGGGGAGGGTTACAGGCGGAGCGAGCAGCGTGGAGTCATGCGGCGTGGTCGTGGCATAAAGTCACGAGGAAGGTTATTGCGCCACTTAGAGCCGCTCGCCGCATGGTACCACGACACAGAGACACGGAACTAATATTTGCAGATCATAATCATCCGTTCCGCAGCGTTAATCCAACCTGCAACCTCTCGCATCTCAGCAGGCTACTTGCCCACCGCGCCACTCAGCTCGTCCAACTTCGTTGTTGCGCTTTGTATGAAATGCGCGCATTGGCGTGCCCGAATAAGGATACATAAATGAGGAAACAGTGCTAGTTCGGCCTGCTGGTTCCTGCCGCGCCGCGCTCGCTCCCGCCCTCACCGCGCTGTCCCCTTACATCGCCTACTAGTACTGAGTCCTTATCGCCTGCTAATGTGCGCTAGCCGTTATCACGTCCACGGTACTAGCCTTATTCATGTACCACATTACTGTACTGATCACATGAACGATTTGTTACACATACACTTTCATCTGGTGTGTACTTAGTGACCAAGCGAGCGAAGACAGTGAGGCGTCCTTTCAAAAACTGGCAAAATTGCTTTCATCAGTCCGGATGTAGGTATGTTGGTACTCGTGTACAGGTCGTATTTTTCAAATAATCTTGAAGAAACTAGATAAACAGGTTCTACAATTTTTGTTTTTATAATTAATTAAAAAAATGCCTGTTTGGGTTCTTTGTTTGATCATTATGGATCAACATGATGGATAGTTTTATACAAGAGAGGCACTCCGAATTTCGTTGAAGATTGTTTTGAAAAATATATATTTCGACAAAAATCTAGCGTTAGAACAGTAACGGTAATTGTTTGGGCAGACTTTCAATTATACTTTTTGATATATGAGACATCATCCTATTTTTTATTTTTATACTACTTGAATGACGGAACTAGCATATGGCCAAGTTGAAATTTGGAACAAGAGAAAGAGCTAAGGAACAGAGAGTTGATTACGCTGATGTATGCGGGCCGATCACAAACTCTTTATCCAAATACAAGTATTTTGTACGCTTTAAGGACGATTTTAGCAAATTCCGCTTTGTTTACTTTCTGAAAGAAAAATCAGAGGTACATAAGCAGCTTGAAACACTGGTCTCGGCACAATTACAGGTGACACAAGTAAATATACACAATGTAGTTAGTTATTTCAAACACCTACTTCATCATCATCATCATCATCATCAACGGCCCCCAGACGTCCACAGCTGGACGACACCTCCCCATAGAACAGGGGGGATTGCTACAATCACCAAGCTTGGCTGTCGGCTTGGTAATCGCAGTATTGGTGTTGAGTATTCAGGTGAATGCTGGTGACCAACCTCTGGTGTAACCCCTTAGACGGCTTTTACGACATCCACGAGAGGACACAATGGGATCTATTCTTATGCCAGATACACCACATCAAAAACCTAATTACTTCATAATCTTCATACAGACATACATACATACATAGACAGACGCTTTTTTCCCCGAGGGGATAGGGAGAGCCTCAATGGGCCTCTTTTCATCGTGGAATATAGACGTGAGAAGTGGTGGCTCATCGCCACCATTGCTTCCCACGCGAGTATTCCATATAATTATTCCATAATAAACTAGCAGCCAAACAAATCTTATACCAACAAATCTTGTCAACAAGTCTGGGTATAACTTAATAATCGAATTCCGCCATATTGGTTTATTTCCTCCATCTTGGTAATGGCGGATATCTTGGTAAATAGTCGCCATTTAGATCAATTACTCGTCGACTGCTAATACATAAAACACAGTGAAAGGCGACATTGCACTGTTTCTCTTTAATTGAAACACATCGGACAGTTCTCGACAGACAGACAGACGCCCACGTCAATTCACATTACAATGTTAAGAATTAACCTTATTGTTTGTTTGTATTGTCATGCGTTGAGCAAGAAGATACGATACGTCAATTATTAATTTACGTCCGAAAATCACTTCTACATTCGACATTTTTCTTTATTCTTCTTTATCCTTTATTGTACACACAAACAGAGAAGAAAAATAACTTACATACAGGACATGTACAAAGGCGAGCTTAATATTTTCTTCCAGCAAACCTCTGATGATAGGGAAAACTGATTAATAGTTGTGGGTAAATGTGCAAAAATTATAAAAATATACGGAAATACTTAAAAACGACGAGTTCCATACCTACAAATATAATAAACTAACTAACCTAAATTTAAATTAAAATACAAATGATATATAAATATACCTAAACTAAATCCGTAAATATAATAATACATACACCTGCAACACTAACATACATAAAAAATAAATAATAGCTACAATAATACATACCTTAAATATATTTTATTTTTCATTTGATATTTTGAGTAGTTTCTGGTTGATCCCTTGTCTATTTACAATCAAGAGACCAAGAGATAAAACCAGGGGCTAGAAAGAAAAGAAGAAGAAAAAAACGATTGAGCCTTGCAGCACGCGCATAATGATGTGTAACATCTGATATCTCACCTCCTTGGTAATAAGCAACATCGCTAATAGTACCAACCTCTCGGAAAAATGCGCGCTTCCAGTTACACACTTCCGTCCCTTTTCAAGAAATCACTCCCACGGATTGCGGGGCAGCGAGAGGAAAGATGTTACACAACAAAAACATTATCCGTACTTATCTACATATTTCCCTTCAGGAACCGTCGACTATTGTTGCAGTACCATTCAGTTGCGGTCGAACGTCGCGTCGTGTGCGTCAACCTAGCGATTCCCATAGCGAATTCAGGGTTTTCTTCTCGGCCAATAAATAGTGCCTAAATAGTGCCATATAGTGCTTTTAGTTAAATAATTAGTACTACAATACTTTAGAAGTTATAAGCTAAAGAATGGAGGGTCGCTAGCGTGACGTTACGGTAGCAACCCCCACCTGAAACTCAGCAACCACAGCACGTACGACTTAGCTTTATAGCTCAAAAAATAGTGCCTAATTAATGCCTAAGACCTGCAAACCCCTGCTGACCCTGCAGTGGGGACGTAACCCGACGCTTCTTGGAAAACAAGGTTGTCTATTATTTTCAAGAGCAGGTCAAGTAAAGCGAGCAACAGTTATCTAAATTTACTCTCCTTCAATATATCAACTATTCATTAAAATAAATAGTTTTCTCCGCGGTGCATTAATTGAAACACAGCCTCAGCTCCGCATAAATCACTATATAATTGGCGCGCGCGCCGCGTAGGAGCGCGGCGCTCCGTTTATGTCACTCCCAGATGAAAACTACATTTCTTCGAGACATAACACCAACTGCTTTTACCTGACTGCGGGGACTGAACAGAGGGTTTTTATTTAAGGTGAGGTATGCCGCAAAATTCCTAATTTTAGATTTGATTTTTAACTGACTAAATGCAATAATAAGTCGGAGTTGTTTCAGTCAGATGAGTCAGAGCTGGCGCCATCTATTTTAAGCATGATGTAAAACGGCTGTGAAAACCCCTCATTGCCAAAACTTTATCTATTTGCCTGAGTTGCCAAAACGCATTGATGCGCGATAGCGACATCTTGTTTTGAATACCTATGCGTAGTTAATTCAAACCATTATTTATATCCATTTTATAAAATCTGGTTCTGATGATGGGATCCATGAGGAATTTAGGGTACTCCTCAAATATTATAGGCACACATATAGCGGTTTCAGTATTTTCAGCAACAAATCAAGCATATGCATTCAGTTAGTGCCCTGATGGTGACAGCGAGCTGATCTGATGACGGAGACGGAAGGTGGACAACGGAACTTCTCGATGGTTAATAGCAGACTGGCCGTGTTTAGGCTTATTGTGATCAGCACACGGTTACGATCACTAATATTCAATAATATCGATAAAATCTTGCATTGGGATAAATTCCTAGCTTCGGTCGGTTTTTTTTTCGAAAAGAATCGTGACGTAATCTTTCCGAGATAGACATTTATTAAGCTTTGGGTTCTACATTGTCGTTACTCAGAGACGTCTACCTTTAGATCGTTTATACGGTCTTCAGATAGCTCAAACGGCTCAGGAGCAAAACGTCTACTTCTCAAAAGTCACATTTTTTTTATACGTATCTACTTGTATTAGTTGTATTATTCTTTCTGTAAATAAAAGTTATTATTTGTCTTAAATAAATAAAAAAATACACTTGTGATTATCACAGTAATTTAAATTGTGTACCTATAAAAAAAGTATTTTCATTTGCTCACACAACGAATACTAAATAGTTTACTTCTGGTAGTTATCTTTAGATACGCGATAAGTACCCATTTATCAGTTTCTTATTTACCTATTTATTAACCCGTTTCATATTTACCTACCAATTTTATTCGTGTTTGTTGTTGGTTGCGAAACCCCAATATTGTAGGCTTCGCACCCCGACTCGAGACCACATCATTGACTGACATGATACCGGTCTACTGAACGGAATGCAACAAAATAGAAAATTAAGTATTTTGTGAAAAATAGTTTTTTCAATACAAGCTTTTATAAAATCTGTGACCGTAACCGTGTGCTGATCAAAATGAGCCTAACCTCGGCCAATCTACTATTATCCCTCGAGGAGTTTCGTTGTCCACCTTCCGTCTCTATCGTCAGATCAGCTCGTTGTCACCATAATATTGCATTGTTATCGGAACTTGATAGGTATGCCAAATTTCATCTCAATCGGTTGAGTATAACCACAGATAAAATAATACAACCACAGATAAAATAATACTAGGTTAACAACTGCTTGCAAGATTCCACCCCGACATACATTGCAAGTTAATATTGCTTTTAATAGAGATTTTAAAGCTAGTTACATTAATTGAAACTCCAGATCAGTTGTTATTCAGTACAAATTAGAGTACTTTCAATTAATTGTCATAGAGTTAGTGAGTCGGGTGAGTCGAGCGGTCTTGTATCGGGGTGCTTGTCCGGTCCTCCTACTCTTGTGCCGCGGCCATTCATCACGCAATTATTGCTTACAGACAGACAGACAAACTGAACGAGTGGGCACCAGATCGAACTATAGATAGCCGACTGATTTACTTTTACTGACGTAAACATGTGCCTGTTTGGTACTTGACATGATTTTATTGAACTTCACCTGCGTAGAGTGTAGTCAAATCGTGCAACTAGTTCCCCAGTAATATATTGTAGTCTTTGGTTCCACTCAACCGATTCAGCTGACATTGTGCATATCTACCTGTCATACTCCGGTGCCAATACAATGATGTGATGACAGCTCACTGATCTGAAGATGTTGCGACAGAAGGGGGATAACGGAACTCCTCGATGGTTCATTGACTGGCAGTGATTACGCTTATTTTGATTAGGTAATCGCCTGCACTTAACTTTATATCAAAAATAAAGATATTTATCACGATTGATTAACTGAGAACAACGTGCAGTAAATACCTTAATCTATAGCTATACTCTATACCAATTATAAAGAGGAAAGATTTTATTGTTTGTTTGTTTGCATTGAATAGGCTCCGAAACTATTCGTACTGAACCGATTTGAAAAATTATTTAATTGTTGGGAAGCTACAATATTCCCGGGTGACATAGGCTATATTATATTTACAAACAAATTATGAATCTTTACTAAAACTACAATAATGTAACCCAATGTGTAAAAAAATACCTAAAAAATTATTTACATCGCGTGTGGATAGATGGGGGATTGGGAAGGGGGGACGGGAGGGAAGGGGGATCTTGACACTACCAGTGTGAAGCCGGGGCGAGTTTCTAGTGTTTTATATTTGTAGAACCTAATCCCCAAGTTCTACACATTGATACAAACGATAAAAGCTTCAGATATTTTTTAAAGGTTGGTCTTTCACCCAATGGTGTTGGCAGCTGTATCGGTGTACAATCAGAGCTTGGCTATTCACTGACAGCATTCACAGATCAAATATTCAAAAAACGCCATTACATTTTACCATGTCAAGAATCTCTCATAAAATCGGTAGAATTGAGTGAAAGTGAACGTTATGGATCTATTTATCGATGAGTCTCTCAGGAACCTGCATCTTAGGTAATACTAGTGATGTTCTCACGGTGCTGCGGTAAGAGGTACGTACCAGCGTGGTACGTACCAGCGTGGAACGTACCAGCGTGGTACGTACCCATGTGGTACCCGTAAGTACAGACAAGACAAAAGTTAGACCAATCTTTGATTCTGAAAAGAAAACTTACAATCGGGGTCGGATGAAACAAGAATCGAAATTTAAGAAAATGGGTTGAAAGGATATAAATACTTAGATGGGTTTGAACGTTATTACAACGTTATTACGTTGAAACAAGAAGCACTCATAATAAAATGCTGACATAAAGGAAAAACCAGCCAAGTGCGCATTGAACCTCGCACATTCCGGAAATCAGTGTAGTCCATTTTCAAGAGTAATTGATTTATTTTTTATTTCAAGCTCTTTTTGTTCTGGAATCAAATCTAAGCAACTCTATTTGAGTTTTTTTTTGTCAATAATAAATTCTGAAACTTTGAATAGTTCATCCTTTAGTGCATCTTTTGGATATGTTTTTTTAATAAATGTGTTTTTAGAAAAACCGGTTCCCTTGTTCACGATGTTAACAAGTGTCGCACCTTTAAGGACTTCAAAGTAATTAAAGTTGCAATACCTGTTCCTCGGTCTACGTACGTATCTCCAATTAGCTCAGGCTTTGTTACACTCATCAACTAAATTCTTATTTTTAAAGTTAGGTAGCATAACACTTGTGCAGTGGCCTGTCCGCTTCATTATGGCGCATTCGTTAACAACTTGCAATTATCACAGTCTGTGACACACAGCCACTTCACAGCCCACGAGGGATCACTTACTAAACACACCTTACATGTAATATAAAGTACTTTTAGATGCTAGGTAGCTTCGCACGTCTTTTGAAAATCGATATACATTTATTGACTTTTTCAAGCTCAATAGAGTTGCCCTCTCCAGTACTGGTCATACCATGTATTAAATTTTAACAAAACCTTAGTACTTTGTAGTAGTTTTGGCCCTGATCGGAGAAGAATTGGTTAGCGGTCCACCTGGACTGTCCTCTGAAGTGCCGACTGTCAACGAGGGCTCGCCGGCGCTGACGCTTCTTGTTAACTATGGCAAGTTCTCGATAAATCGAGTAGTTCCTGACTTTGATCGACCTGTTCGATCCCTTAACAATTCTTTCACTTTAACATTCGATTCTTTCACAAGCTTTTATTTAACTTGCAGTGTGTATGTTTGTCTGGGTGGGATCCGGGTGGATTCTTGCAACTGAATTTTAAAGCAGTTATCCTTAACCGATTGAGCTGAAATTTGGCATACCTATCAAGTTCTGACGACAATACAATATGATGGTAACAGCGAGCTGATCTGATGATTTAGACGGAAGGTGGACACCGTGGACAACGGAACTCCTCGATGGATAATAGTAGAATGGCCGTGTTTAGGCTCATTTTGATCAGTACTCGGTTACGAATAATGAATTTACGGTAATGAATTTTATGAAAGCTTGTAATGAAAAATCTTATCATTCTCTTATATTTGAAGTTACGGGGGGGGGGGGCACACATTTTACCACTTTGGAAGTGTCTCTCGCGCAAACTGTTCAGTTTAGAAAAAAAATATATTAGTTACCTCAATATTATTTTTTAAGACCAAAAACGTTACGTTTTCCTTAGAAACGTACAGGTTTGATGAAAAAAAAATTGAGTTTTATTTCTAAGTATGGGGAACCCCAAAAAATTTATTGTTTTTTTTCTATTTTTGTGTGAAAGTCTTAATGTGGTTCACAGAATACCTGCTTACCAAGTTTCAACAGCATAGCTTTTATAGTTTCGGAAAAAAGTGGCTGTGACATACACGGACAAACAGACAGACAGACAGACATGACGAATCCATAATTTCCAATCCAAGGAACCCTCCTTGTCTTGTTGACTACGTAACCCTAAAAAGCCCTGACTGACTCATGTATGTGTGTCGTTCGTCCTTCTACGCCTGATTTTGCAGCCGTTGCAGTTATATCGGGTACATTTTGTATTGCGAGATTGCTCTTATTGATAGCACCGCTCGTAGACCACCCACTACTTGCAGGTGCTACCGTCGATAACACGATACAGAATACACCTGATACTTGTACAAAACATACAAAATATAAAAAAATTAATGTAAAGTAAATATTAGAAAGTATTAATTGAAATAGTAATTAAAAGTTTCGCCGCGGGCAGCCGAGTCAGAGTTACGAGTAACGTAATGAACTAAGCAATGGATATCATCGTACTCTTAGTAACAGGCGGACACCCACTGGAAACTAATCTACATTAATAATTAAAAGAAAATAATAATTAAAATAGTACGTTTGAATCTACTCGTAGGGGAGAGCGAGTACAAAATTAACAGTTTGTGCTTTCATGTCCGACTAGATGAATACTCGTGCTTTGCTACACATCACATAAATATAAAACTAAAACTTTGTCACCCCTTTTCACCCCTAATAAAGGGTTATTTTGGAAAATCTGAAATCTACTCGTAGCGGAGAGCTAGTACAAAATTAAAAGTTTGTGCTTTTATGTCTCACTAGATGAGTACCAGTGCTTCACTACGCATCACATAAGTATAAAACTAAAACTTTGTCACCCCTTTTCACCCCTAATAAAGGTTTATTTTGGAAAATCCTGAAATATGTGTTCAATTATTCTGTATCTTAAGTACCCATACCAAGTTTCAAGCAAAAGGCACCACGTGATAAAAAGCTCCTATAGTAAATCAGCTAGTGCAATGTTCGATGTTGTTGCAGGAGCAGTTGGTGCGCGGGCGCAAGCGCAGGCGCAGACGCGGGCGCGGGCGCGGCGCTGGGCGCGCAGCTGGTGTGCGCGAGGACGCCCGGCCTCACGGACCGGCAGCGCGCGATGTGCCGCGCCGCGCCCGCCGCCATGGCTGCCATCGGAGACGGACTCAGGTCGCTGCTTCATACTTTTAATACTTCATCATCATCATCTTCTTCATCATCAGCCTGTGGAAGCCCACCGTCTGACATACGGTTTTAGTAGTAGTAGAGCTTTTTTGTGTAAGAGTTCGTCCGGTGAAGTGCTACCACCATACCTATTTCTGCCGCAAAGCAGATAGCTCGGTATGGTTGCCGGTGAAATTACAGGCACATGAGACTTTTCATCTTTATGTCTCAGGGTGGCAGGCGCTGTGCAATGCCACATAGGGCGCGTCCATATGTGCGTCCACATAGGTGGATGTACCTATGTGGTAATGCACTGTTCATAGGCAGAGGGTACCGCTTAACATCAGGTGGGCCATCTGCTTGTTCCGTCATTCTAACTAGCATGTTAAAAAATAAAACATAGGCCTCTTCCATAGAATGCCACGACGAACAGACTTCAGCCGCCTCCATCCACCAGCTTCCCGCGACCTTGTCGGTTCTCAAAGAGGGAAGTCTTCCTATCTTGAGTTGTAAGATTCGAGAACTCTTATTCCCAACAGTTGGTAGTTCTGCGAGCTATATGACCTGCCCATTGCCACTTCAACTTTCATTCTTACGTTTATAAATTGTATACGTGAAATCACAAAGATCATTTAAAATCGTAATAAACATGACATACAGCTGTACTTAAGTAATTACTTAAAAGTAGGTACATAATGTGCTATATTATAAACTTGAGATGATATTTATACAGTTTATAGAAAGAATAAAATACAAGTTTATACCTAGGTAGGTACAATAAAACATATAAATGAAACAGTTGATCTATATCTGAAAACCGTTGGAACGATCTAAAGATAATCTCATATATCCAAATCACTACCAAACGGAGACATCCCGTATGACGATGACTGCACTGCCACGTTGAATGACATATTTATTATTTCTTAGATACCTTTTATACGTTTGAATACTGTTTGCAGGATGGCGTATGCAGAGTGCGTATCCCAGATGCGCGGGCGCAGGTGGAACTGTTCGGGACTCAGCGACGGGAAACTGTTCGGACACGTCATTTCTATGGGTAAGGGCACGTTGATGAAGGCAGGGAGCAGGCTCACTCTATCAGCGCTTTCCCGCGTAATATGCCTTACGGACACACAAATAAACGCAGCATGCTCACTCTCTATCGGCGCTTTCCAACGTAATATGCCTTACGGACCGACAAATAAACGCAGCATGCTCTCTCTCTATCGGCGCTTTCCAACGTAATATGCCTTACGGACGCACAAATAAACGCAGCATGCTCACTCTATCAGCGCTTTCCAACGTAATATGCCTTACGGACCGACAAATAAACGCAGCATGCTCTCTCTCTATCGGCGCTTTCCAACGTAATATGCCTTACGGACGCACAAATAAACGCAGCATGCTCTCTCTCTATCGGCGCTTTCCAACGTAATATGCCTTACGGACCGACAAATAAACGCAGCATGCTCTCTCTCTATCGGCGCTTTCCAACGTAATATGCCTTACGGACGCACAAATAAACGCAGCATGCTCTCTCTCTATCGGCGCTTTCCAACGTAATATGCCTTACGGACGCACAAATAAACGCAGCATGCTCTCTCTCTATCGGCGCTTTCCAACGTAATATGCCTTACGGACGCACAAATAAACGCAGCATGCTCACTATATCAGCGCTTTCCAACGTAATATGCCTTACGGACCGACAAATAAACGCAGCATGCTCTCTCTCTATCGGCGCTTTCCAACGTAATATGCCTTACGGACGCACAAATAAACGCAGCATGCTCTCTCTCTATCGGCGCTTTCCAACGTAATATGCCTTACGGACGCACAAATAAACGCAGCATGCTCTCTCTCTATCGGCGCTTTCCAACGTAATATGCCTTACGGACGCACAAATAAACGCAGCATGCTCACTCTATCAGCGCTTTCCAACGTAATATGCCCTACGGATGCACAAATAAACGCAGCATGCTCACTCTATCATTGCTCTCCAACGTAATATGCCCTATGGACGCACAAATAAAAGCAGCAAGCTCACTCTCTATCAGCGCTTTTCAACGTAATATGCCCTACGGAGGCACAAATAAACGCAGCAAGCTCACTCTCTATCAGCGCTTTCCAACGTAATATGCCCTATGGACGCACAAATAAACGCAGCAAGCTCACTCTCTATCAGCGCTTTCCAACGTAATATGCCCTACGGACGCACAAATAAACGCAGCAAGCTCAATCAGCGCTTTCCAACGTAATTTACCCTACGGACGCACAAATAAACGCAGCAAGCTCACTGTCTATCAGCGCTTTCCCACGTAATATGCCTTACGGACGCACAAATAAACTCAATGTATAGATACCTAACTAAAAATCATGCCCTTTTAAAATTAGCCAATCACAATAACGGCAAACAAACATATGCACACTTTTGAAGCAAGTTTGAAGCATTTAAAAAGATCTTAGGTTAGGTCTTAGTGACTAAGACTATCTGTACCGTGGTTAATTTATTGTCATTATTTGTGATGTTGTTATTGTTTAATTTAATTGATAATATTTGCTCAAATTATACGTAAGTTAAATCAAATGAAATTATATTCTTTTGATGAAAATTAGAACTTGCATGCCGATGTTTTTGGTCAAACATATGAATATAGTTACCTACTTGTAAGAACTTTTTAACCATGTTTGAAGCAAATAAACCTTTTTATATCAAGTAAGAAAAATTTCGTCGTTGTTGAAGATATTTTTCTTGTCACTCTGGCTTACCTCTGTAGTATTATTTTATCTGTGCCTCTGCCTATGTTGACACTAGATCAAAACAATTCATTTATTGATATTTTATTCGTGCTAAGTAATAGTAGATTATTGCACTGGTCGGAAAATGACTTCTAGTTGCACCGTGAACGCTTGGGATCTAAAAACACGAGTGCAACAAGAAATCACTCTGAGCGAGGTTCCCAATCTGCTTTTCTTTCAAATACAGCGAGAAAAGTTGATAAAAAATAAATAATTCGCGTGAAAAAATTGTGGGCACATGGCAGGCTATTAAAAAAAAAAAAAAAAAAAAACTAATATCAACACAAGTCAGAATTAGCAAGTGGCAATCATAAATCTGGGCAGGTCATAAATCTCCTAGAACTTAAAACTCTTGGGAATAAAAGTTGTCGAGAGGCGACCACAAACTGAACGATGCACTGTAGGAAGGCTCGAAGGATCAAAAACATTATAAAAGTCGCAGGAAGTTGGTGGATGGAGGTGGCTCAAGACCGTCGTGGCATTGTATGGGGAGGCGTATGTCCAGCAGTAGGCCGCCGATAGGCCGTTGATGACGATGATTTTCTATTTTAAATCTTTGTAAAGGAACTTTAGTTAATATTCCATAACTAGATGTCGCTGCAAAATATGTCCGAATCCAAGATCGCGCTGAGGAAAACTCCCGTGTAACGACATTATCTGAAAGTACAGAGAACCAAAGAGAAACCAAAAGCGAGCGGGCTTTAATGGATGTTCATAAAACATTCCTGCACTGTTTTTAGGGTTCCGCAGTCAACAAGACAAGGAACCCTTATAGATTCGTCATGTCTGTCTGTCTGTCTGTCTATCTGTCTGTGTATGTCACATCCACTTTATTCCGAAACTATAAGAGCTATGCTGTTTAAACTTGGTAAGTAGATGTATTCTGTGAACCGCATTAAGATATTCACACAAAAATAGAAAAAAACATTAAAAAATGGGGTTTTCCATACTTGAACTGAAACAATTTTTTTTTTCATCATACGTTTGGATAGGTCTTCAAAAATAATATTGAGGTTTCTAATTTTTTATTTTATTTTATTTTTTTCTAAACTGAATTGTTTGCGCGAGAGACACTTCCAAAGTGTAACCCCCCCGTAACTTCTAAAATAAGAGAATGATAAAGATAAAAAAAAAAAAAACATGTAAACTTCCAACGAAAATTGTTTTGAACGAGATCTAGCAAGTACTTTTTTTTTAATACACTATTATTACAACATCGATTAAAGTTACAACGAACTATAAGAACTTTTATATTATGTTACTTGCTGCTAAGGAACCCTTCATGGGCGAGTCCGACTCGTACTTGGCCGCTTTTTTTATGATTGGATATTATAAAGGCTGCTTTGTGCTGACTTTCCAGATTCCACATGCACAATTATGAAATTACTTGTAAGAAAAGGTTTTTGACCTATAGCTGAGATAACCGCCAATAGATTATCTAAGCAAGAATAAGGTAACTATGAGAGACAATACTTCTTTGAGGATCGATTTCAGGAGCTGTGATTGGCTAATTTTAGAATGGGTGAATTATTTGAAAGTAAATTGAAAATTAAGTAGTTTAATTTGAATTAGTGAAATAATCATTACGCCCATTGTAAGGTTTATTTGTGTTCGTTCATCGCGGCGGTGGCGCTGATCCAGCTTGCTTGTTCGTGACTTCGTGCGAGTAATCTCCATGTTTATGTATTCTGATACCCGAGCTCGCATCCAGACAGGTCTAGTAGTCTAGTCTAGTGCACTTGTAGCTATCCGTGAGCTCAAGGGGATCGGATGGCAGACTGATTGATGTGCAGAATGCCCGGCGTCTCCGTCATCGACCAGAAACATGTTATTTTTAATTTATTTAGCATCGAGTCTTGTTCAAGTATGATTTTAGATTAGATAGGTACCTACAACTCCTGAAGGTACTCTGCCTAAATCACGAAGGTGTCATTTAGATCATTTTAGATAGATAAGCAAGTTGTTTTAATATAAGTTTGGCAAACAATTTGCATAATCATGAAGACTCGCGCAAAATACATTTAATTATCGTATGGTGAGTTTATGCACCGCTGCTTATAATAAGGTACGGGCTACGCGTGTTTACTACTTATATTATTTTTATTATTATCATAATAATTTATCAAAATAAAGCATCAAGGTCTAATACCTAACTAAAAAACTTCTATTTTTTAATCTTGCATGACGTCTAAAACACTACACACTTGATAAAGAGACTCCAGGTCATAAAATTACCCAATTTTGGGTTTATTCTCAACGTTCACCCCAAAGTTGTCACTCGGGTGGCCGTAGCGTACCTCTGTTCCCAACCACCGCTCCTAAGCATTACAAATAGGTACCTTCTAGTGCTAAAATAAGATACTCTTTTTAACTTCTGCCATTATCTCATTTGGTGACGAAGTACCTCATCAAATGTTAATTTTACCAGCAAGCGCTAATTGGCTGATACTTTTATTGGCAGATTTTTCTTTTGACAGACAGACAGACAACGCCGAATGTGTAAAGCCTCTCTTCCTATTTCAAAATCGAAGATGTTGTCTGTTACGGATCCCAGTGTGTTAAAACCAATTTATGGCCGGCCATCAAATTAAATTAAATAACAAAATGAATTGGTCTGTCAATCAAGCGCACAATAAAAGTTTTATTTACAACTTGTTACACAACTAGCGAGCGAGCGGAGACGGAACATAAAAACCGTTTGATTGGTTTGACAGGTGTCAAATTATTAGTACCCGTATTGTGTCAACAGTGTGTCGTCAGCGCGCCGACACGACGCGACGCGACGACCGGACGCTATTCACTGCCGGTCGCGTGCACTGAAGGGTCTGTCGTGTGGCCCTCAGACGGTGTAGGGTTGACACTTGATCGGATAAAGTGAAATTCAACATCAGTTCAATAAGATAATTGCAATTTGTACCACTTTCTCTATTCACCTACAACACGACACGGCGTCCATTCTAAAAACACGACTGAAAGTTCTAGAACCGGGCATTTTTCAAAAGCTAAAAATGTGTATTTGAAACTTTCTATTCCATTTCCGAAAAGAATATCTGATCACCACGCTTGGCAGGTGGTTTTGCCGTGATCACCACGCTTGGCAGGCGGATTTGCCGTGATCACCATGCTTGGCAGGGGGGTTTGCAATCGCAGTACATATTAGTGTTGAGTAATCGGGTGGATACTACTTCCCATCGGCTGTTGTAATCTTAGTCGGCTTTTTTGACTGCCACAGGAGGAGCCGAAGGGGTATATTCTTAGGCCAGACACACCAAGGCATGTCCTACTATAGTAAAACAATACTGAACGTCGAACAACATCTAATAGCCACTATCTGACATGGATGGTACCTTAGACCAAACAATGCATACTGTATAATAATGATTTGCGACTCTGGGTGAGATTGAACTATGGCAGTATTATAAGAAAGTATTATGTAGCTAGCCCGCTCCGTACTAAACCATATTTACTCCTCAGTTGCATATTATTTAATTTAAATCAATTACATTTTACAGACACTATGTAAAGAGTAATATATAGTGATGTGATGTGTTAGTTCCATCCAATGAAACTAGCAGGGTTTAAAAGATTTATTTAATAAATCTATCACTCATAGTTGTCTTATAATTAGTTTTAAGCTATTCAACTAATAATGCTGTATAGATTTTCTTACAAATCTTTTTTATTTTTATTGGGAACTCTTTTATTTTCATCAGAAACTGTCAAACCAGGAGTCCTAGATATTAGTATCTAGATCATGTGTACTAAATTCAATCAAGTTTAATATCATATTTAGCATAATATCTGGATATATCGAGATAATATCTAAAATAGGAGCAAACCGGTTCTCAAGCTCTTTCATCATGCGGACAGCAAAGGCCTGGAACTCTCTTCCGGCTTCTTTATTCCCTTTATCATACAACTTGGGCATCTTCAAACAAAGAGTTAATAAGCATCTTCTAGGCGAGCGTGCTTAAATAGGCCTCATCGTCGCGCGTCGCTTCCCATCAGGTGAGATGTAGCCAAACGCATGCCTATTTTAAATTTAAAAATAAACTTATTTTGTATGCAGAGCGCTCCAGCGCCGCTTGGCGGTACACCCTTTAAACTATTTAATACCTTTGCTTGTAGTCAACCCTATCTTGATGAATTTAGTGGTGTCCCGGGACCGGACGGGCGGACAGCAGGCGGACGGACGGGCGATCGCCAACACTCAATTAACACTATAATATAAAAGTAAACAAGTATTTGTTTTATTGACATGACGGGCGCACAACAACGCGGTAAGAGCCACTTTATACCTAACTATCGCAAACTTATTACGAAATAGAACCACTCGTATATCTACCGATCATTTAAATTTTTAGATTCGCTCAACAACATAAAAAATGTAATAAAAAATAAAAAAAAAGTTCAAAAATTAAACATGCTTCGTCAAGGCGCATCAACGAATGGTTCCCATTGCGCAGCGACTAACACGTCACCAATGCTCAATAAATAAATGTTAATGAAACTCAAAACCTAAAATATTCGGTGAAGTTGGAACAAAAACTAAAAACTTTTTTGATGGTCCCATCTCGTACCATTTCAGACCAATCTCATTTAGACTAGTTAGGGGTGACTCTAATGCTCTATTTCTATGTAGGCTAATTATTCTCACTAACCTGCCAAGCATAGTATACTTATCATACAATCCGACTTCCTGAGAAATTCTATTAATTCAGTCGTAAGCCCTAACCAAATCGTATCGTATAAAGTGTCTGCTTGTAAATCACGTCGCAGTGGGCCCCGCGCAGTGTGTCACATTCCAATACACTTTTTACTGAGCAATTTGTATATTGCGCAGTAATAGTTATTTATGATACTAGTGCGGTAAGCTGGTTTTTACAAACGAGCGAAGTCGAGGGCTTAGTATAGTTTGTACAAACCAATTTCCGCACGTGTGTCATACAACGTTTTTCAACACATTTGCGAGAAAACGGTAATTAAATGAAACAGTAATAGGTAAGCAAACTTTCTGCGAGTCTTCCATGATATAAAATTATTGAAATTCACTCATAGTGCTCACGCGATTTTGGCGGCAAGAGACCTTTTTGTGCAATTTGCGCTTCATCAAGTAGATCCCATTCCCCGCTTGAACTCATATTATTAATTTGTTTTTTAAATAGCAGTCGGAAAGCCGCAACAATCTTTGACGTTTCTAATATGAAAATGGCGTGAATTTTCAAATGGAGCAAGGTGCGCGTGGTGAAAATTAGAACTACATCTTTCTGCACTTTCTACATTTTCTCTAGTGAGACAAACGTATTGAGGAAGATAGCGCTTCCATAAAGGTACGATTATTCTGCTTGAGAAATAATCCAACCTTTAATTTAGGAGATTTCAAACTCCTTGGTGGAAATCTTATATTTTTTTACGGAAATTAAAAAAAACGTAAAGGATACGCACGGCGCTATACGGAACGTGCGGTAAAATAGGTACTCTCACCTAAGTACCTATTTTACAGCACATTCCGTCGTATGGTGCGTAATTTTTAACTTCCGAACAATGTATACAGTTTTCGTAAATGCAGTTTTTGAGCAAATGTGTAGAAAATATACAAACTGACTATCAGCAGGGTTACGTGGGCATGGATCAGGAATGAGAGAAATCCAGAATCAAAGCTGAACCTGTGATGCATGCTCACCGCTTAACCATATTTAAGTTATCATAAATTGATTATAAGTGAAATTTTTGTTATTTCTTAAGACAATACAGATTCTATAAACCGAAACACTACGTGATCGTACATACAGATACCAAATGAATACCTACCAAATGCAATGGCATCCCGTACCTATAAAAACAAATAGCAAGTTCGAAAACAACAAAGTAACTTATCGTACACATCGACGTAAATTTTACTTTGGTCGAAGATCGTACAGCTATTTTCGTAGCACTTCGTATTTTCACACAAAAGACATAAACGCGCTCGTCGACATTTAGAAAAGAATTATGTTATTGTTAAAATTAGCGATTAACTTAAATACTAGTGTCCACCTGTGGCTACGCTCGCGTCTAACCAGGATAAAAAGTAACCTATAGCTCAATCCAGGTCATTATCTATCTGTTTACAAAATTTCATCGGAATCGGTTCAACCGTTTCCGCGTGATTGAGTAACAAACATCCACGTGTCCCACTAATATCACCAACGTAGAGACTCCTCTTCAACATAATCATCATCATTGGCTTGTTACATCATTGTGAGGAGACGGCGATGGCCACGTAGAGGGTGGAGAGGCGGCAGTGTAATATTCATAGCAGTTTGAATAAACTTTTACTTTACTTTACTTTACTAATAGTTATAATGATAAGCGTATGTTACCGTTTGGCCACACTTACTAAAACGTATGTTACCATTTGGCCATACTCACTAAAGCATATGTTACCGTTTGGCTATACTCACTAAAGCGTATGTTACCGTTTGGCCACACTCACTAAAGCAATAACTGAACAAGTTTATTCAAATAAATTCAACGCATTGCAATAATTTATTAGAGTGATTTGATGTCATATTGTGAGGAATAGATTTGCAACGGAGGCAAATAGATGTAACTGTGAGATGGTACGTCGTAGAAGATGTGTTTATTACAGAACCCCATTAAGGGCATGGGGCGGAGGGCAAGTTTTTGTATGAAACTATTTTAAATAAACCTTGTATTAGGAACGGGAAAAAACTATGATTTGAATAGTCAGTGAAACACTTGATAGTTTTACTTTTTTTTTTTTTATTCTACTTGAATGACGGAACAAGCAGATGGCCCACCTGATGTTAAGCGGTAACCTCTGCCTATGAACAGTGCATTACCTCATAGGTCACATACACCTAGGACGCGCTCTATGCGGCATTGCACTGCGCCCGCCACCCTGAGACATAAAGATGAAAAGTCTCATGTGCCTGTAATTACTTGTGCCTGGTTTGCAGTTTGATTAGTGATTAGTACTAAACAGTATTGGACACTACTATCAATAGACGTTTAGTATGCTGCAAAATTCCTAATCTTAGATTTGGTTTTTAACTGACTAAATCGGGTGCATCCGTATTGATCCCATAGATTCATCCTACAAGTACAATAAGTATTCAATAGTAGATTGTATCATAAGGGAGCAACATAATATTTTTACGGCGAGGGCACTTTTTTGAATCCAGAGCGAAGTGAGGGATTCTAGAGTAGAATCCCGAGCGTAGCGAGGGATTCTTTAGTAGAATCCTGAACGTAGCGAGGGATTCAAAGTACGTCGCCCGAGCCAAAAATATATGTTGCGCCCGTGTGATACACTCTGCTTTTCATCACCCACTATGAGAAAATAAAAGGCACCTCATATGTTATTGTAATATTATTATTTAATAAAACAAATGGTTGTTTTTTTGTGTTTTTGTGTTTTTTTTGTTGTGTTTGTGTTTTTGTGTTTTTTTTTTGGGTGTTTTTTTGTGTTTTGTGCTTTTTTGTGTTTGTTTTGTGTTTTTTTTGTGTTTTGTGTTTTTTGTGTGTATTGTGCTTTTTTGTGTTTTTTGTGTGTTTTATGTTTTTTGTGTTTTTTTGTGTTTTTTTTGTGTTTTGTGTTTTTTGTGTGTTTTGTATTTTTTGTGTTTTTGTGTTTTTTTTTTGTTTTTTGTGTTTTTTTTGTATTGTGTTTTTTTTGTGTTTTTGTGTTTTGTTTTTTTTTGTGTTTTTGTGTTTTTTTTTGTGTTTTGTGTTTTGTGTTTTTTGTGTTTTGGGTTTTTTGTTTTGGGTTTTGGGCCGTCGTACCAGCCAGTATTTATTCAAACAATATTTGCGTTCGAATTATTTGGCGCTGGTTCCAAATTCAATAAGTGCGCCGCAATTATCTTTGCCGCGCACTTTTTGAATTAGGAACTTAATAAGTGCGCCGCAAAACTCATTACTGCCCGCTAAAAGTTGCTCATAGATAACACCACCGTTGGGTGCACTTAAAGGCGAACCCAGTCGTCCTTTTCGAATAGATGGGTTGAAAAATAAAAATATTCATGGATACTACCTTGATACTACCTTATAATTTCTAGGGATTACTCTACCAGAAACACGATAGGGCAATATTTTCTCTATAGAAAAAAAAACAAAGTTACGTCTATTTTTTGCCTAGATTCGATTGTTTATTAAAATGGTGCATATTATTGGGTAAAAAAATCGATAAATATAATCAATACAACAAATCCCTTACAACAAAGGGTTTACTGTAGGGGTTTTGTAAAATTATCTATATTTTGCGAGATATTAAATAAAAACTGCTTTTTCTAGCGGCGCGAGGCGTTTTATTTGTTGTATGATGATTTCTGCCTAGGGTTGGCGCAGTCTTAATCACTCACACTCACTAGTCTGAGTGTAAACGCCGGAACCTGTATAGTATAATTTTATCTGTGACAGGACTATATATTATTATATTTGTCTGTTGGGTGTTATTAGATGTTAGTTTATTACTAATAGCTCTGCTAACGGAGACCAATTTGTCTTTTTTTTGAGACCGTGTTGGCGCGAGCACAAACTTGTGTAAAACTATGCATCATGTCGACTCATAATGATCAAACAAAGAACACTATAATACATTTTTCGTTTTATAAAAACTTTACTTTTCAATAAACTAAAAATTAATTTATATTTTTGTATGCAGAACTTATTATTTTCAAAATCAATTCTGTAACTCCTAACATCACTTTTTGATAACTCTCAACGATCGGACTAAGTGACCCTGAAAAAAAAACTCATTCTGTATCAACTAGCAAGACAACCTCTTGACCAATTATGCTTATATTCGAAGTTCATGTTAATTTTGAGTATCGAATATTTCTGGCAAATATTATCAAAATCGGCCGGTAAATGGTGCCGCAGCAAACTTACCCCTTTTACGGGGAAATACCCCTGCAATTAAAATCGCAGACGACAAAAAAACTTATGTACTTACCTAATTTTTGATCAATTTAAATCAGTTAAGTAATTGATTAGTTGAAAAACACGACCTGTACGCGAGTACCAACATATTACATCCGCACAGATGAAAGCCAATTTTGCTGGAGGTGGCAAGGACGCTTTGCTCGCTCGGTAAAATAAATTTTATTTTTGTTTGCAGCTACCAAAGAAGCAGCGTACACGTACGCTATCACATCGGCAGGGGTCACGCATGCACTCAGCGCCGCCTGCGCTCGCGGAGAGCTGCCTGCGTGCGGGTGCAATAACAGGTATACGTACTATCACATCGGCGGGGGTAACACACGCGCTCAGCGCCGCCTGCGCACGTGGAGAGCTGCCTGCTTACGGGTGCAATAACAGGTATACGTACTATCACATCGGCGGGGGTCACACACGCGCTCAGCGCCGCCTGCGCACGTGGAGAGCTGCCTGCGTGCGGGTGCAATAACAGGTATACGTACTATCACATCGGCGGGGGTCACACACGCGCTCAGCGCCGCCTGCGCACGTGGAGAGCTGCCTGCGTGCGGGTGCAATAACAGGTATACGTACTATCACATCGGCGGGGGTCACACACGCGCTCAGCGCCACCTGCGCACGCGGAGAGCTGCCTGCGTGCGGGTGCAATAACAGGTATACGTACTATGACATCGGCGGGGGTCACACACGCGCTCAGCGCCGCCTGCGCACGTGGAGAGCTGCCTGCGTGCGGGTGCAATAACAGGTATACGTACTATCACATCGGCGGGGGTAACACACGCGCTCAGCGCCACCTGCGCATGTGGAGAGCTGCCTGCGTGCGGGTGCAATAACAGGTATACGTACTATCACATCGGCGGGGGTCACACACGCACTCAGCGCCGCCTGCGCACGTGGAGAGCTGCCTGCGTGCGGGTGCAATAACACGTATACGTACTATCACATCGGTGGGGGTCACACACGCGCTCAGCGCCACCTGCGCGCGCGGAGAGCTGCCTGCGTGTGGTTGCAATAATAGGTATACGTACTATCACATCGGCGGGGGTCACACACGCGCTCAGCGCCGCCTGCGCACGTGGAGAGCTGCCTGCGTGCGGGTGCAATAACAGGTATACGTACTATCACATCGGCGGGGGTCACACACGCGCTCAGCGCCGCCTGCGCACGTGGAGAGCTGCCTGCGTGCGGGTGCAATAACACGTATACGTACTATCACATCGGCGGGGGTCACACACGCGCTCAGTGCCACCTGCGCGCGCGGAGAGCTGCCTGCGTGCGGTTGCAATAACAGGTATACGTACTATCACATCGGCGGGGGTCACACATGCGCTCAGCGCCACCTGCGCACGTGGAGAGCTGCCTGCGTGCGGGTGCAATAACACGTATACGTACTATCACATCGGCGGGGGTCACACACGCGCTCAGCGCCGCCTGCGCGCGCGGAAAGCTGCCTGCGTGCGGTTGCAATAACAGGTATACGTACTATCACATCGGCGGGGGTCACACACGCGCTCAGCGCCGCCTGCGCACGTGGAGAGCTGCCTGCGTGCGGGTACAATAACACGTATACGTACTATCACCTCGGCGGGTGTCACAAATGCGCTCAGCGCCACCTGAGCGCGCGGAGAGCTGCCTGCGTGCGGGTGCAATAACAGGTAAACGTACTATCACATCGGCGGGGATCACACACGCGCTCAGCACTGCCTGCGCGCGCGGAGAGCTGCCTGCGTGCGGTTGCAATAACAAGTATACGTACTATCACATCAGCGGGGGTCACGCATGTGCTCAGCGCCGCCTGCGCACGCGGAAAGCTGCCTGTGTGCGGGTGCAATAACAGGTATACGTACTATCACATCGGCGGGGGTCACGCATGCGCTCAGCGCCGCCTGCGCACGCGGAGAGCTGCCTGCGTGCGGGTGCAACAACAGGTCATTAACCAATTTGGCTAACGCTTTGTTCCAGTAATACCACACTCCCAAATAAGTCAGCAGCCAGAACAAACGAGACCGACAACTTCATCTTTTGTGCGTTCCGAGGACAGCCCTGGATTTGTACAACTACATTGAAATACGCTGGTGGTTTTTAACTTTGATTTATTCATACTGATGCGTCCTAAGAACGTGTTGGTTATTGATTATAGGTAGGTAGTCGTGATGGATGTAAGCACCATGCATTCAACTGCGGCACAGTATATCTACTGCGGTGGAACCACTACTTAATTGAAGCGGAACATTTAAATAATTTACTATCCTGACAAATGCAACTTGCGAACGCTTCTAATGGTAATAAGTTGTAATCAATTAAAATGGAGAATGCTGCACCTTTTAGTCAATTTGGAATGGTTTTTTAAGTCTTCAACCACTTACGTTTGTATCATTTTAGAAAACTTACGACTATTACACCACGTACTTTACACTACCACCCACTCTACATTACACAAAGGTTAGCTGGAAGAAAATGCTAATTAGCATTAAGTTCGCCTATGTTCTGCTTTTTGTCTTGTGCAATAAAGAATTTTCTATCTATCTATCTACTTTACTATTCTCCTGCTGACGTTTCGTTGACCATATAGAGGTCCTTCTAAATGGAACACAGGTTATTTGGTGCTCTTCTTTGGTCGTAATTTTTCTAAAATGATACCAAGCCACCGTAATTTCAATTATACATTAGTATCAGTTCAATCTACAACGTTTTCGGTTAGAATGGAAAGTCGGGAATCTAAATCACGTGTATTCGCGAGGCCTCAGTTCGGGGCGAACCACCTTCAACTTGAAGCTTCTATGATAAATAAATAAAAATAAGAGGGCATTTATTCCTTATTACTAACAAACAAAGGATGTAAGTATATAAAATAATATTTAGGCTAGTGTGAGAGAAAAGGTCGAGGGCTCAGCCACGCTATTTTGTAGCCTCGCCTTATAATGCTGCTGTCGTCACAGCAGCCATGATACTCGGAAGCTACCGCTGTTCCCAATCAAAAGTGCAAACTATGTAACGATGATTGGAAAAACAAGTAACAGCAGGACAACCACCGACAACTCGTTACAGATAGATACTAGATAGGTACCTAGTAAGCTTAGGTACCCACACAAGCTTATTTATGATTGTTTTCATCGGGAAAAACAGACGCTGCAATGTGCTCTATTCCGTTGTTGCTCTAGTGATGAACGGCGACCGGAGCCGCTTGGTACCGATAGATGGGGTTTCCACTATCTATGGATGGATGGATGGATGGCATATCGCCGAGCATCTCGATGTCTGACGACGGATCCTGGGCGTGGCCACTCTCCGAAATGAATGATGTAGGACACCGATAGCCAGTCAATCTGACGCCATGTTCTAGACATCGCAACATTAGCTTCTACCAATTATAGCGCCACCAAACACCATTGTTTGACGCCGCTGTACCGATAATCTATATATTTATACTTTATTAAAAAGATCAAAGATTAGTTTTTTTTATGTTTTTTTGTATTATATTGTATTGTATTTTTAGTTAGGGAGCTGGGGAGCATTTCTGTATATGATTTGCACACGTTTCAAGACGAGGTGGATATTTAGTGTATTTATTTATTACTTACATGTACTTACAATATTGTTAGTATAAGGCAATAAGGTCTTATTTCTACAATGAACTCAAAAATATTCAACTAATTTTGTAAAATTATTTCACCTTTAGAAAGCTACATTATCCACGAGTGATATAGGGTATGTTTTATTAGCTTCCGCCCGCGACTACGCTCGCGCTAAGTTCGTAACGGTTGAACGGATTTTGATGATATTTGCTGTGTGGTGTGGATGGATGCCCGGAGCAGTGGGGTTATTGCGTAGTAGACTGACGTTTGATATCGATGTCCAGTTTGCTATTCATAGCGCAGCGTGTTTTAAATATCTCTGTTCTTGAATGCGCAATGAACAGCAAACTGGTAATTGACATCAAACGTCAGTCTACTACGCAATACTCCGGCACGAAGGGGGAACTGCTTTAATTCCGCCACCGCGCCTGCAGAATAACGGACATTCCGTTCTAGATGAAGTTGCAGCTGTCCAAAAAGAGTTGATAACTAGTCCCTAGCACAGATATTTGACAGAAACTGAAGAGTCGTTGCATTGCGTTGTTGCAGAAGACGGGCCGTGTCCTCGGAGCAGTGGCAGTGGGCAGGCGCGCGCTGCGGGGACGCCGCGCACGGCGCGCGCACTGCGCGTCGGTTCCTGGACGCGCGCGAGCTCGAGCACGACGCGCGCGCGCTCATGAACCTGCACAACAACAGGCTGGGCAGAAAGGTAAATAACATTTTCACTCCTCTTGCTCAAAAAGACCGTCATTCTGGCGTACCAGAGCGAAGAAAAAATAGCATTTCTTCAGATATATTTTTTATTTTTGTCTGTCAAATGACTATGATCCTACAAAAACGAAAGTCTTTTAGTCTTTAGTCTTTAGTCATAAGTAGAATAATCATGAATAAAACTGTTTATTAAAAAAGAACAACATTTTATTTTTGAAAAGTGAACTACAATCGTTGATATCTTTGGTAAAATGCATGCAATACGTTGCGGCTACAGAAGAAATAAAAAAATAGAAATAGACTAGTTAGTCAAAAATTCAAAAAAACGGCTTCGTTTTCGTTTCTACGGCATTTTGTGATCCATTTTGGCAACATGACTTTTCTGATGTAAAAAAGCCTGCTGAATTCGGTTCTGAATGTGGCCATGCCGAATTTTGGCTCCCCTTTTTTCTTCGAAATATGTCTCTAACCGCGGATTTACGATTTTAACCAAAAAGTATTGCAGTTAGAAAAAAAGTGTCAAGGACAGAAATAATTTCTATAAAATTTTGTATAACATGGTGCATAAACATTTTGGTAGGGCTTATGGTTTGTGAGCAATATCTTCCGGAACTTCATATATTTTTTATAACTTTCATAAACAAAAACATTTTCAAATTCAACGTCATTGTGTGGGCCATTTTGGCAACGTGACTTTTCCGATGTAAAAAAGCCTGCTTAAATCGATTCTGAATGTTGAAAATCCAAATTTTGGCTCCTTTGCTCAAAATTCAAGATGGCGGCCAAAATGGAATCCTTGCTTAAAAGCTATGTCCTAGAATAGGCTTTGGGGGTCGCTGAACTCAATTTTGTTAACCAGAAGTCCGTCCGGGTACCGGAAGTGGACAAAAACAAGATGGCGGCAATTTAGGAAATTTAAACAATTTTCTTTTACGATTGAATTCCATGGAGTCGTGTCAACTCCAATCGACACCGGAAGTACCTCCGGCTCGTTAGCTTCCCTTACGGACTACGGTTAAAGTGAAGTCTGTAACGTGTATGGTTTGTGAGCAATATCTTCCCGACCTTCTTATTTTTTTTTATTTTGATAAACTTACAAATATATTTAAAAAAACACGGAGCTTTATGTTCCATGTGTTTTTTAAACTCTCTCTTGACTTTTATCAACATAACAAAAAAAAGTGCCTATGAACAGTGCATTATCAATATGTCACATCCACCTAGGACGCGCCCTATGTGACATTGCACTGCGCCCGCCACCCTGAGACAAAGATAAAAAGTCTCATGTGCCTGTAATTTCACCGGCACCCTTACCCTTCAAACCGGAACACAGCAATGCGAGCAGTACTGCTTTGCAGCAGAAATAGGAATAGTGGTAGTACTTCCCCGGACGAACTCTTTCACAAAAAAGCTCCACTAGGTACTACTTATCTTTGGCCAAGCTATCAAAAAAGTGCTTCAGTTCGAGTTGGAATCACGTGGTTCCGTAAAAGTGAAAAAATGAAATGAAATGAAAAACATTTATTAGGCACGCAAACACAAAAAACAATCAGAACAAACAGACTACAAGGAATACAGTAGGACAAAAGCAGAAAAATAAATAAATAAACAACAAAACATAAAAACTGATAAAAAAACATAATTTAGACACTTAGGCTATAAATAAAATGCATTCAAAAATTAAAAAAAAAAAAAAAAAAAAGCCACGCATCCTTGCTGTCCGCATGGGACATGATTGGAAAGTGGTGCATGAGGTGCGGGTGGTCTTTCCACAGCCGTACTCTCAATGCATCTCACGTAGGCAGTTAGGTAGACTAGAAAATAGAAGAAATAAGATCCGTTAGCGAGGACGTCACTTACGGACGTACTTATATTACTCGGAGGTAGCAATCGACGATTGCAATCCGAGGCAGGTAATGTGTCCGCGAGCCGCGGGCGCCGCCGTCACAGCCCGCGCGCGGCGGCAGCAGGTTTACTCTAGAGCACAATTCCTTTCGATCGGTATTGAACAAGTGTCATTTCGTACTCCTGAATGCCAACCTGGCGTCAAATTAAAATAAAAAAATATATCTTTATTTACTAAAGTATGGTAAACTTATGGGTAGGTAGTAAGTACATAATTATGTGTGCTCATACTTTTGCTTAAAAAGCGTGCAAATATTCCTTTACGGTATTAATATTATGAGTAAGAATTTATGCCAAAGGAAAATTAAAATTAAAATGTATGTCAAATTAAGAAAAAAATAAAAATAAACCATTAAAAACCATAAAAATAGAATACATACACAATCAAATAATATCAATCTGTCATAAATAATTAAAATATAAACATTTGCTAATTTCATAAAAAAGATAATTTAAAAACTCAGTTTATTATAAAGTAGGCATGACATTCCTATTTAAAAATTCTTCTATCGAGTAAAAGCATCTAATTTCATTCATTAATTTAATATAGTGCGGATATTTAATTAACTAATCTAATAGGGATTGCCATTGAAATTGTCCAAAAGCAGAGAGCAGCTAACTTCATAGTAGGTACTGACACAATTCATAGCCAATCTGAAAGAGTCCAATCCATCCTATAATGGTTCCGTTGGTACTTTTTGAGGAACGGAAACATTTTTTTTTTTTTTTTTTATTTGGTTCACATCTCGAGTTATACACATAACAACTTCTTACAGTACTTCGTTTTACTGGCATTTCCGGTGTAAACTCTAATACTAGTGAACACAACATGCAATCATGTGTGGACATGGCAATTATAACTCTACAAAGAAAAAGGAAACTAATATACAAAAATAAAAATAAAAACAAAGTAACTAAAAATTATTAAGTAAACATTATTCAGTAAATAATTTATAAATGTTCACTTTTGCGGAGGCCAGAGAACCAGAAAAAATATCATAGGATGATCGGATTCCATTATAATAGGAAAACATCCTGTACAATGGAGAATGTTGCATGACGTTCGTTCGACAATGCGGTAACCTAAAATACTTTCTATTTGCTAGCCGGCTGCTTTGCCGGGGGACCTCTAAATTGATGTGTGCTAAGACTTCAGGACAGTCCACGAAGCCATGTATTAGTTTATACAAGAATAAAACATCGGACACCTTACGGCGAACACAAAGAGATTTCATGCCATAAAATTCATCCTATGTTCGTAGGAAGGCAGTTTCTTACAATTATTATTAACATAAGATAGGTGATATAAAAACCTCTTCTGGATACGTTCCAACCTTGCGGAGTGAACAGCATAGCCTAGAGACCATACGCAACTATTACATTCCAAAATACTACGAACAATACAATTGTTTAGGGTATTACAACCCTCGGATCTTTAAAGGACTTTATTTGCCTCGAAACAAAACCTGACAGCTGTGAAGCTTTTTTTATTGTTTTGTCCAAGTGGTCTCTGAAGTTTAGCGAGCTGTCAACTGTGACTCCTAGGTCTCTAACACTCTGAACTTCATTTAATGTAATGTTCCTTAGCAAATAAGTCGCAGTAAAAGGTTTTAGCTTTTTGGTAAACTTAATATGATAGCATTTCTTTATATTCAGTACCATTTTATTATCAGAACACCAGTTATCAACTCTGTCCAATTCATGTTGCAAGGTTATTATATCAGCACCACCGCGAACCCGTATATATAACTTTAGGTCGCCAGCATACATTTTAAAACTACACCGAAGATCATGAGAAAGATCATTAATAAATATGACAAAAAACAGTGGACCGAGGTGCGATCCTTGGGGGACACCAGTTGGTATCTCTTTTACTCGAGATGTGTACCCACGTAATTTTACAAGCTGTGACCGATTCTGCAGATATGACTCGCACCATCGTAACAATGAACCATGAATACCCATCTCTGAGATCTTTCTCAGCAGCAAGGTGTGATCGATCAAATCAAACGCCTTGCTGAAATCTGTGTATATAGCATGGACTTCTTCTCCATCATCCACGGCTTGAGAGACATCATTAACAAAACCAACCAGATTAGTAGTCGTAGATTTTTTGGGTAAAAACCCATGCTGTTCGGGATGAAGTTTCTCTTTAATGTGCCAGTAAATCTTTTGCTTTACAATTGACTCAAAAACTTTACCGAGCGCTGGGAGAATAGACACTGGACGGTAATTCGATGCAACATTTATATCACCATTTTTGTGTATTGGTGTCAGCCGTGCTATTTTCCACTTGGCCGGGAAACATCCCACAAAAAGAGACTTATTATACAGAACACATAAAGGGCCTGATAGATTTTCAGCACACCTCTTTAGCAACACATTTGGTATATTATCCAGACCAGAACCTTTGTTTGGGTCTAACTTCTTTAGGGCTACAATTATCTCCGATTCTCTCAAACATAAACTTCCAAAAAAGGAGAAGTTCTCATGTTGAAAATTTGACTTTACTTGACTTGAGGTCGTAACTTGTGTGTTGCTTGTGTCATAAACTGATTGGAAGTAATCTGAAAAAAGCTCACATATTTCTTGCCCGCCGCTAGCAGATTTGTTTTCCAACAGCAACTCATTAGGTATAGAACCACTATTACGTTTTAAGCTGTTCACATACGACCATATGTGTTTCGGGTGTGTACGCATTGTATCAGCAGCATTATTTTTAAACTCTTTATAACATTCTTTGACCATACCATCGTATCTTGACCTAAGAATCTCAACAGTCTCTCTATCCCGCGGATTACCGTAAAGTTTAAATCTCTTGTGATATTTAAGCTTCTCCTTAGAACACTTGATCAAAGACGTACTAAACCATGAAGGATAGTGTTCACTTTTTGGTGTGCAACGAGGTGTGTTTTTCTCTATTATGGGCATGAGTGTAGAGTATAGCGAATTCACCATTTGATCGACACTCATTAAAATTGTCATTAAATTTAAAATTGAAAGCATTAAAATGATGTTATATTAACGTAATGTAAAACATCACGAATTTAAATTTCAAAACCTTTTTTTTTTATACTACTTGAATGACGGAACAAGCTGATGGCCCACCTGATGTTAAGCGGTAACGCGCCCTATGTGGCATTGCACTGCGCCAGCCACCCTGAGACATAAAGACCTGATTTTGGACCTTTCATCGCTACTAATTCGTAGATTTGATACCATGAAGCTTATAGAATTGAAACTATCGTGGTTGGGAATCATATTAAAAGATAAACGCTGGTCCACCGTCGAACGCGGTCGCGGGCGGTGCTCATGATGAAGAGGCTTCTGAACTCAGTCTCGAAACGTCTGCAAAGTGACGAATAATAGTGGTAATTAGCCGTTTATCTTTTAATACCATGAAGCTTGTTGAGCGATTATGTGAACTCTATGAGGATGGGGCATTTCACTTTTTGATTGGAAGTTAAAAGCCACCAGCCACCAGCCTCAAGCTACCACGGCATGCAGCAGGGCGGGGTACATCAGTGTTTTGTAATCAAAATATTATCAGCGGTTCATACGTCGACCAAAGTAAAAAGTACTTTATATAAGAAAACTAATATTCAGTAAAAAGTACCTACATAACTTAGATAGTCAGTGGATGGAGGCGGCTTAAGACCGCTAGTCGCAGCATTATATAGGGAGGTCTATGTCCAGCCGTAGACTACTAATGTCGATGACGATGACGCTGCTTGGAGCGCTGCTGTTCATGAAGAGGACCAGCTGTTCCCCGCGTTCTATGCCATTGTGCCAATCTCACTGCTCACCTACTCTCCAACTCATCTTTGGACTCGGAAGAGTATAATTATGCACTCCAACAGATACGTTACAAGGTCTAAATAGCAGTGGCAGGTGTGTTGTTAATGCGCGCAGAAGTCAATAAAAGCCCTCAGGAGATACGTGATGTGTTTTTGAAATTAAATATCAGGGTTCCGTGGAATTTTAAAATAAAATTAGTATAAATTGTGAGTATGGTCTGAAATATTGAGGTAAATCTGTAAAAGTAAAAAATAGCAAGAAAATTACACATCATATAGAACTACATTACATAAACACGGACCCACTACTAAGCTATAGGCAAAAGCTTCCTACATTTTCTTCTTAATTTTGTTTATTTATTTGTTTGCTTATTTTTATTTTAGCCTGAATTGTCCCACCGCAGAGCAAAGGTCTCCCTCTCGTTTTCCAGTTCTCTCTGTTTTACCTATGCGGGTTTCCAGCAAATTATCGCAAAGTAGGTATTGCATTTTTCCAAGTCCATGATTTTTCCTTCGATCACAGATACAGAACATTTTCCACATAAATCTTATTCACTAGGGAGTGTTATTATACCTACTTGCATACTGACTTAATAAAAAGGCGGAGGTTCTCAAATAGTTTTTAAATATTTATTTTATTTTCCTTCGTCATTTATTGATTCATTTATTCGATTTGGATGATTTATTATTTGAAAGGATATACTTCCGGATTGGTCCATTTGTATCAAAACCTGGTTCTGATGATGGGATCCATGACGAATTGAGGGAACACCTCAAATATAATAGGCATACATAAAGCGATCTTAGTATTTTCAGCAACAAGTCAAGCATTCAGAAATAATCAATGGTAAAGTGGAACTGATGAAGAAGACAACACAGATGGCCAATGGAACTCCTCTATGATATATAAGTATTTCACGGGTGGCGTTAAGATATTTTGATTATTATAGCTAAGCGACAATGACGAAGCAGTTTTTTTTTTTTTATTGCTAATTGAATTTCGGAACAAGCAGATGGCCCACCTGATGTTAAGCGGTAACCTCTGCCTATGAACAGTGCATTATCACATAGGTCACGTCCACCTAGGACGCACCCTATGTGGCATTGCACTGCGCCTGCCACCCTGAGACAAAGATGAAAAGGCTCATGTGCCTATAATTTCACTTTCACCCTTACCCTTCAAACCAGAACACAGCAATACGAGCACTACTGCTTTGCGGCAGAAATAGGTATGGTAGTACTTCCCCGGACGAACTCTTTCACAAAAAAGCTCTACCACTACTAAATAATGATGAAAATGGTACCACTGATGTGATGATGAAACTGGTAGGAACCGGAACTCCGCCATAAAACAATGTTACGTCCAATACCTAGCCGTGTTTGGGCTTCTTGTTATTGTCATGAGATGCAACACTCTGGCTATAAAACAATGTTACGTCCAATACCTAGCCGTGTTTGGGCTTCTTGTTATTGTCATGAGATGCAACACTCTGGCTATAAAACAATGTTACGTCCAATACCTAGCCGTGTTTGGGCTTCTTGTTATTGTCATGAGATGCAACACTCTGGCTATAAAACAATGTTACGTCCAATACCTAGCCGTGTTTGGGCTTCTTGTTATTGTCATGAGATGCAACACTCTGGCTATAAAATTACCTAAATTATTTTAATGGTAGGTAATTCAAATTCCCGTGTTCAAAATGCGCTACTTGAGTCATATGATATGAAATACATAAGTATGTATGATAGCAAATCCATAGAAGAACAAGAAGTCATATCATTTGACTTCTTGACTTATCATAAATGATATCCCGTCTTCTGACAATCAAGGCCACACATAATATATGATTTATGTATGGCTTTGATTGTCAGAAGACAGACTTCGTAGCCTCGTTATTGTGTATGTTACGCGATATCTTCGCCGATTTTGAACCTTTTTTTTATTGAAACACATCAAGATTTGTCTCATTTTTTGAAACAAATATTTTAAAAAAATTAGGGAAGTTAGGGGCTGAATCCCGTTCAATTCATATAAGTTGGGTTAGTTTTAAAAAAAATATCGCGTATATTTTTTGAAATGACAGAACCCAGATCGAATAGCTTTCCTTTGAACCCTACACGTAATTGGTTCGCTGTAGTTAAGAGATACTTAGCGCGGACGCGGGATTTCATCGCGCCGTCTCATCATCCCTCAAATTAACATTTTGTTTTACCATTTACGATAGAGCCGTCCCGCCCGCGCGCCGCCGGACGCCATCTTGTTTTTTTTTCCAGTGCCATATAATCATTGGTATTGCACGCGATGCGCTGAGAACTAAGTATAAGTAGTACCTAAGCAAGAACCCATTAGCCAAAACAAAACCACAACCAAAACCGTTACGTTATACACATTTCGTATTGCGCTTTTAAATGGTTAACCATTTTTCTAAAAACGTCAGTGTCGTGGTCGCTTGTTCGGTTTTTGACAAGGTTTAAACCCAAAAGCGTTTATTTTGGGTTTAAAAGAAATGATTTTTTAAATTAATTCTGAGCCACGTTCGCAGTAGATAATTGAGTTTTAGCAGGCGTGGCGCACTCCGCGCTTTAGGTATGAAACTACAAGTACCCGAGTCGCCACTCTCTAGTGGTCCATTCAGTAAGGTGTTTCACGCGCGAGTCGCCACTCTCTAGTGGTCCATTCAGTAAGGTGTTTCACGCGCGAGTCGCCACTCTCTAGTGGTCCATTCAGTAAGGTGTTTCACGCGCGAGTCGCCACTCTCTAGTGGTCCATTCAGTAAGGTGTTTCACGCGCGAGTCGCCACTCTCTAGTGGTCCATTCAGTAAGGTGTTTCACGCGCGAGTCGCCACTCTCTAGTGGTCCATTCAGTAAGGTGTTTCACGCGCGAGTCGCCACTCTCTAGTGGTCCATTCAGTAAGGTGTTTCACGCGCGAGTCGCCACTCTCTAGTGGTCCATTCAGTAAGGTGTTTCACGCGCGAGTCGCCACTCTCTAGTGGTCCATTCAGTAAGGTGTTTCACGCGCGAGTCGCCACTCTCTAGTGGTCCATTCAGTAAGGTGTTTCACGCGCGAGTCGCCACTCTCTAGTGGTCCATTCAGTAAGGTGTTTCACGCGCGAGTCGCCACTCTCTAGTGGTCCATTCAGTAAGGTGTTTCACGCGCGAGTCGCCACTCTCTAGTGGTCCATTCAGTAAGGTGTTTCACGCGCGAGTCGCCACTCTCTAGTGGTCCATTCAGTAAGGTGTTTCACGCGCGCTCGACCTGACGCCTTGTACTATTATATATTCTATGGTTTTAGTAACGTGAATAAGGTCAGAAAAATAGGTGGTTGTTCATACTCGTGGTTGGCTGCCACTCCCTCCAAATGTGGCAGCACAGGGTCCACTCTGTGCTGCCACCAACCTCGTAAGACCAACCAAACCCTCGACCCAACCAGCACGCGAGCCCAGCGACATTATCTTTGACGACGAAAACGCGAGTAAACTCATCTCCACGCAGCAAAAGAGAGAGATGTAACTTCCTTCCTGGCCATCATCTATCTTCCAGCGTAGGTCAGCAGCGATAGGACTCATTTCGACAGAGGGCAGCCACAACGTTTGTTACAAACGAGTGGCTACAATCTACGTGTGTGTTTACAATCATCTTCCAAAATATGTACCTACTAGATGCTCCCCGTCTAGGGTAGATTGAAAAAGATGCTAACAGGAAAAGCTTACAAGAATTCCTAGGTGATAAAAATGTTGATGACTAGGAATAATTACCATGTATGTGAATGTGTGAAAGGCACATTACTCACATTGACTAACTTTTCAATCATAATTGAACTAGGATAGGAGGAGTTCTGTGATTTTTAATTATTTTATATAAGTACTGACATTTTGTTTGCTTTAAACGCCGATTATGGCTGAACATTTAACTGTAGCATTTAGCACCTGTATAACCCATATATCGCACGCAATAAATGAATTTGAATTTGAAACGTGTCCACCCTCTCGTCATACTGCGCGTGTTGTTGCAGATAGTGAAGGAGCTGGTCTCCCGGGAGTGCAAGTGCCACGGCGTGTCGGGCTCGTGCGCGCTCCGCACGTGCTGGCGCGCGCTGCCCCCCTTCCGGCGCGTCGCGCACGCGCTCACTGCCACATTCCTTCAAGCTAGAAAGGTGCGTCATATAGATAGTGAAGGAGCTGGTCTCCCGGGAGTTCAAGTGCCACGGCGTGTCGGGCTCGTGCGTGCTCCGCACGTGCTGGCGCGCGCAGCCCCCTTTCCGGCGCGTCGCGCACGCGCTCACTGCCACATTCCTTCAAGCTAGAAAGGTGCGACATATACCTAGACAGTGAAGGAGCTGGTCTCCCGGGAGTGCAAGTGCCACGGCGTGTCGGGCTCGTGCGCGCTCCGCACGTGCTGGCGCGCACTGCCCCCCTTCCGGCGCGTCGCGCACGCGCTCACTGCCACAATCCTTCAAGCTAGAAAGGTGCGACATATACCTAGACAGTGAAGGAGCTGGTCTCCCGGGAGTGCAAGTGCCACGGCGTGTCGGGCTCCTGCGCGCTCCGCACGTGCTGGCGCGCACTGCCCCCCTTCCGGCGCGTCGCGCACGCGCTCACTGCCACAATCCTTCAAGCTAGAAAGGTGCGACATATAGATAGATACATATATAGATAACACTTTACAGCACACCACATAAAATTTAACACATTCAAAACAATCAGAAAATATGTATGGAAGTACAATGGGCTTATCGCTGAGAGCGATCTCTTCCAGACAACCTTGGGATGGACTGGAATTGACGAGAACGATAAAGGACATTGTGTAGATATACACGCTAGGACAGAATCCGAAACGAGTAGATCCATAGATTTTGGTAGGTGAACCAAAATAAACGACATAGCTCTCAGAGTTAGCAAGTTGAAGTGGCACTGAAGCTCGCAGAATCGAAAATCGTCGGGAATAAATTCAATAATTCAATAATTCAATAAATTTATTTCAGGCAACAGTGAAAAATGTACATTGTACCTAGACAAAGGCCCATAGTAATATATACCTTACAACTAACATACATATAAAGATATTTATAACTTAATCTAACACACGTGTGATCGCCGACGCGTCGCGGCCCGGGGGATCACGTGACAGACGGCCTTTGAACCGCCGGAACTTCACCCCTTTCGGCCAGAAGTCAGGGCTCAAGTAGATCTTCAGATCCTCCGTAGGGACCCTCACCATAAATGAGCTAAAGCTCACATTATGACGAGAGTCCAACTTCACGACCCTCAATCCCACTCCGACTTTCCTCTTGACGTACTCCACCACTTCTGCGGCCTTCACGTCGAAGTAGACGCGGGACACGTAGATCTGCGTAGTGGGTACCTCCGCTCGGAAGTGCTGCTCACCGGATAGATGGTGAGTACCACACTGGTTCCGGCTAGAGGGCTTCCGTTTCTTCCTTATCACCTCGATAAAGCCCTCTGCATCACAGGGCTCCTTCCTTGGAGCCCTAGCGGTTGCAGCGCTGCGAACAGGTTCACAGCTCCGCTTCTTCCCCTTCTTCTGAGAGGCAGCAGGGTTGCTAGCCGCTACAGAAGCGTAGTCACTTTGTCGGGGAGGAACTAGTGTGACCGGTGTCGGCTTCTCTGTGGTGCGAGAGAAACAGGTGGCGGGCCGAGGGCACGCGTTCGGTGTAATTGCGGCGGCGAAATCAGCTGAGGTGACACATTCCGATTCGACACTCAACAACGACACAGTGCACTTTGCACCTTGCTGCACGTTGACCTCGTTACAGGCGGACGACCTACTTACTAAATTAATGTCACGTAATGACACCAACTCAGCACGCAAATCAGAGATAGCATCATCAGACGCCTCCAACTTAGTCTGCACTGCAGCCAGGCTTGTCTTCAAGAACGTGATGTCCCTCAGCAGCCTGGTGACGTCGACGTGGTCGAATCCCACTGGTGGGAGCTTATGCAGCTCCTTCGCAACGAAATCGGGCACGTCGTCAGGATCAGTCTCCTTGAACAGCGTCACGATGTCCTGAAGACTCCTTTCACCTCCATCCCTCCGGCGGGATGGCATACTGGCTTCCTTGCCGAGCGTGCTGAAGAGTAGCAGCTTGCCACTGCAGATGTCATCCTCCTTGAAGTTTGACTTGCAGATCTGCAAGATGCTGATCTCGTCCATGATGTCGATGGCATTCTGAATGAACGCTAACAACTCGTTCACGACGATCGCCTTGTCAGCCATCGCGGAAATTATCGGGCTGCGGCTTGAGCCGCGCGTTCGCGAATTAAATTCGTAACTGTGCAAGAGCGAGACACGTCCGTTTCCAAGCGCGCATCGCACTGCACTTTTTGAAAAAAGGTTCTCGAGTGGCGACCAGAGCCGGACGACCGACACAATGTAGGCAGGCCCCCCTTTCGATGGACTGAGCACAGTTATAGAGGCGTTGGGGGATGCAGGCGGTTCAAGACCGGTCGCCGCGGCATTCTATGGGCGAGGCCTATATCATAACCTTACCAACAAATTGTACCAATACTATCTACCCCCCCAAATAAAATTTCATGAAGATCGGATTAACGGTTCGGAAGTTATGCTCGGAAAAACATACATTGTCTAAATACATACATACATACATACAGACGCTGATTTTTCCAAGTTAACTCAGAGAACTCGCATCGCTCGTACAATAAATAATATCAAGGTTTGGTCGATCCACTATTATTATTTTCTGAACACCAATCATCATGGAACGCGTGCGAAGTCGAACTAAGTCTTCTTCTTCTTCTTCTTATCTTAGGTAATGGCTTCTGTGCATTATTTGCAACAATTTAGCCAATGTCAAGTGATTTATTTAATTACATTTTATAGTCAAGTCGTCAAGAGTATCCGTCAAGTCGGTCAAGTCATAACCCAGTATAAATAGTCGCAGAAAAGTCATAGCGGTTGTGAAAACTTACATCTTTCGTCATTTTCTCTAGTAAGACAACCGAATAATCGAACCTCGAATCGAATTGAGGAGATTTGAAACTCCTTGGTGCAATTCTAACCAATATATTTTATATGGCAATTTAAAAATACCGTAAAGGGTACGCACGGCGCTTTTAAACAACAGAACGTGTGGTAAAATAGGTACTCTCACCTAAGTACCTATTTTACCGCACGTTCCGTTGTATGGTTGTAATTTTTAACTTTCGAACAATATATTTTACAGGCTACGTAAATGCAGTTTTTGAGCAAATGTGTTGAAAAGTATATTTTCAAATTATATATAGAGTAGGTATAAAATAATAAAAAGTAGTCTAAAAGGCTAATTGTGTAACGTTGGTATTATAGGGATTGATATAGGTAATCATTTCACATTATTTACAATACATAATGCATTACTATTATATATTTCAGGTGGCTGCGTTCGAGCGCGGCACCACTTTGGAAGGAAGAGTCGACATTATACTTGTCGTGAAGAAGTAAGATTTTACATTATAAGACGCTACCCCATAACACGTCCCGCCAGATTATCCGAAGTACCTACCTACTATGTTCGGTGGTGCATGCTGCGAACACACGATAACACGTTGCCGAGACATGCTTCTATGGAAACCAGCACGTCAATAACTTGAACAAGTCGCAACGTTGGGTCGGGTGTTCGCAGTAATCTTTTTCAAGTCCTAAAGACAGCTAAGAGCCTTGTGAATAGTACTTGTCAATGAGATACCTAGTCGTCGTGACGTTACACTATACTCCACTCACTGGGTGTCTCCGGTACGGTGGACTCATAGATCATTTGGTAATATTTTCCGTGCAAATTGAACAATAACACGTAGTAACCCATGTAAACCAGTTTGGGGTAGTTAGAGATATATCTCTATGTAAAAATGCTGTCAAAATGTTTTGAAACTTGAGTCGATCGGTACACGAACGTATTTTCCAGAATTAAATTGCTAATTCGTTCAATTCAAATGATTAGTGCTATAGAGTGCTATAGAGTGTTATGCATAACGCTTAGAGCAATGCGGCCTCCGTACCGTGCTCTTAGAGCAATGCGGCCTCCGTACCGGCGCGGCGGCGTGGCATAACGTAACAGTTCTAGTTTTGTTTGGATACTATCGTTAATAAATGGCGCAATTTGCAACTAAAAACTATATAATTATTTAATTTTATGTTCTTGCAGGCCCCATAGACCCTTGAGCGTGTCCCGAGCGCCGCGCAAATCAGAGCTGGTTTACCTGGAGCCCTCGCCGTCGTACTGCGAGCCGCAGCGCGCGGCCGCCGCGCTCGGCACGCACGGACGGCACTGCAACCACACCTCGCGAGGTGAGCTCCATTAGGTACCCTATATAGAGCGCCGCGCCGCCAGTCGGAGCTGTATACTGGAGCCCTCGCCGTCGTACTGCGAGCCGAGACGCGCGGCCGCCGGCTGCCGCGCTCGGCACGCACGGGTGGCACTGCAAACACACCTCGCGCGATGAGATAAAATGAGTCATGTATGTGTCATAATTATGTACCTATTGAGTCGTTTTGTAATCGGTTATCGTTTCAGGTGAGGACGGGTGCGAGCAGCTGTGTTGCGGGCGCGGGCACAGCACGCGGCGCGTCGTAGCGCGCGTGCAGTGCCGCTGCAGCTTCCAGTGGTGTTGCAGAGTGCGCTGCGACACGTGTCGCGTTGAGACCAACCATCATATCTGTAACTGACTGTGCGACAGCTGTGTTGCGGGCGCAGCACAGCACGACAGAGCCGCAACGCTGAAAGGGAATTCGCTCTACGCTGCTAGCGACAGCGTCGAGCAAATATACGAGGTCAACCTTTGACAAGGCCACGGAATATCGCCACAAATCGTAGCAAGCATTCGCCAGGATAAACAATTGTTTTTTACCAACTCGTGACTCTTATTACCTAGTAGTGAATGTAAGCCCTCGACTTGTAAAAAACAACTTACCGCACTAGTAGGTATCATAATAGTTATTTATTATACTAGTGTGGTAAGTTGGTTTTTACAAACGAGTAGACGAATGTAAGGCCGAGACGAAGTCAAGGGCTTACCATAGTCAAGAGTTTGTAAAAACCAATCCCGTTATACAACGTTTTTCAACACATTTGCGAGAAAACCGTGAAAACCGTATAATAATGTTTAAGTAATGATTGAGTATTTCTGCGAGTGATGATATAAAATCTAAATTAAAACATAAGTTTTAAATTATTAAGTAACGCTCCCCCTATTTTGGCGGCCAGATACCTTTTTCTGCAATTTGCGCCTTTTTCAACTAGAATCCATATTAATATCAGATTCCTCGCTTGAAATCATATTATTATTTTGATTATAAATATCAGTCAGAAAGTCGCAACAATCTTTGACGTTTCTATTATGAAAATGGCGTGAATTGCAAATGGAGCCACGCCACGTGCGCGTTGTAAAAACCAGAACTACATCTAACGTCTAATTTTCTCTAGTGAGACAACCTCCTTGGAAGCGCTTTTGCTTAATACGTACCTATTGAGCAAAAGCCCTTCCAAGGAGGTTCGATTATTCAGCTTGAGAAAAAATCTAACCGCTAATCGAATTGAGGAGATTTGAAACTCCTCAGTGCAATTATTATACTTATATATTTTTAGATCGAAATTTTAAAAAACTGTAAAGGATACGCACGGCGGTATACAACGGAACGTGTTGTAAAATAGGTACACTCATTACCGCACGTTCCATTGTATGGTTCGTAATTTTTAACTTTCGAACAATGTATACAGGCTTCGTAAATGAAAGTTTTTGAGCAAATGTGTTGAAAATAACTACAATTTTACAGTTTGTAAATATGTAAAATTCAAACTTAATAATGAAGTAGGAAGATACTCAAAGATTTAATCAATATTCTTCTTCTTATCTTTTTAATAATATTATGCACTAGTTTATTTCAAACATGTTTTATTCGTAGGTACTTATTGTATTTTATTTAAAGATTCCAGATTTGCTCGACTCGACCTACGTAGACAAGAAAATGTAATATTTGTTTTGTAGGTATGGTATGACCATCGATTGATATTACTGTATAGTATGACCATAGAGTGATATTACTGTATGGAATGACCATCGAGTGATATTACTGTATGGAATGACCATCGAGTGATATTACTGTATGGTATGACCATCGAGTGATATTACTGTATGGTAGCGATGCGCGACTATGAATAAAAGTATTCGACTTATTCGACTAACAAAAACATTCAACTAGTGCGACTGAAGTCGGTAAACACTGAATGAATTCATTCATCCAATGCAGTACCACTATTTTTATTCGTTACCTAGCCGACTCGCGGTTTTCCGTCGCGAATCGGGTGCCTCCGCCTAGTCCGCCTGTTCTTCCACTATTTCATTATTCGGTACTAACCGACTCGCGGTTTCCCGTTGCGAATCGGGTGCCTCCGCCTGTTCTTCCACTATTTATTTCGGTACTTAACCGACTCGCAGTTTTCCGTCGCGAATCGGCTGCCTTCGCCGGCTCAGTGCTAGGCCCTTCATGTTGCGTGAAAGGGACGCTACCTAGATACTATCACCTGCGCTCGTTACACATGCATAAAAATCTATCTGGAGTCTGGACTCTGGAGTTGTGTTTTTAATTTAAACTAAGTACCTACCTACTATACGTAACTCATACAGTCGACCACCTAAGCAAACCAGTATTCATTAAAATATTCCTTGTTCCGTATACACAAGGATCATTTTGAAACATCAAGCTTGTGTTGTTTTTACGATTACACACCAAAAAAAGACGTTTATTTAAAAAAAAAAACATGCAATTGTTCTTTAGTAGGTAACGCACTGTAAGTTAATTTAGTGTCTTGTTAGTGTTAAAACATGCAAAATGTATTCAGTTCGGGTACCTTGATATGATACTTAGTTTTACCTACATATAAACACAATCAAACCATTCGTCTCCATTCCTTGTTCCGTAATCCGTATACACAAGGATCATTTTGAAACGCCGCGGTTCGTCTTCGTACTATTATTACCCACTGAATCAAAATAGTATTCGTTTCTCAAACCATTCGGTGTTTGCCGCTGCGGATAAAACAAGTACCTATAACTAAAAATAGTATTCGTTTATTCGACTAACTTTTTTAGTATAGCACTATTTTTTAAGTCGACTTAAAAATTAAATAGTGGCTAGTTATTCGACTGTTCAATTTATTTAAAGTCGCGCATCGCTACTGTATGGTATGACCATCGAGTGATATTACTGTATGGTATGACCATCGAGAGATATTACTGTATGGTATGACCATCGAGTGATATTACTGTATGGTATGACCATCGAGTGATATTACTGTATGGTATGACTATCGAGTGATATTACTGTATGGTATGACCATCGAGTGATATTACTGTATGGTATGACCATCGAGTGATATTACTGTATGGCTGAATTGGACGGTAGTCGATGGGCGCTTGCGCTTACACATCGGACGATAACGACACGACACGATATCGTTGACGATACCAGAGGCCCAAGTCAGTTTTGCAAACGTCATCGTAACGATGATCGTAACGACGACCGTGTGTGAATTGCGTAGTAACTAGCTATTAATCTGTGATGTTTCTGGCACAGATTAATAGCTAGACACCAACTACAAGTCGGTTAAAAAATTTAATCGAATTTAAAGGTAATTTATGAACTAACATTTCGATTTTATTTTTGCTATAAATCCACTGTTTTCTTCAACCAAATATGATTTACCGTAAATATAAAAGCTAACAACAGTAATTTCAGTGTAAAATTATAGGTATTGTCTTCTCCAATACATGGTAAAATACATTAGAAAATGAAATTTGCATGTCCAAATGTATTTTTGTATGGCGACTACTCACTACATTTCAGCCATGCGTAGTATCCTACCTATTACCACCGCGTCCCTCGCTCGGGGCGCTCATCAGTGTCACCGCGTCCCTCGCTCGGGGCACTCATCAGTGTCACCGCGTCCCTCGCTCGGGGAACTCATCAGTGTCACCGCGTCCCTCGCTCGGGGCGCTCATCAGTGTCACCGCGTCCCTCGCTCGGGGCGCTTATCAGTGTCACCGCGTCCCTCGCTCGGGGCGCTCATCAGTGTCACCGCGTCCCTCGCTCGGGCGCTCATCAGTGTCACCGCGTCCCTCGCTCGGGGCGCTCATCAGTGTCACCGCGTCCCTCCCTCAGGGCGCTCATCAGTGTCACCGCAATGTCACCATGTGTTACTCATTCGGTGACTGACGGCAGCACTTCATGTCACATCGCATTACGCGTCGTACTTCTAACCATGCTACAGTAGGTAGGTACGTAGCTACTCCACATTATGTTACAGAATTGCCTGAATGCATTTAATGTAAGATTGACGGCTTTAAAAAGTATTATTTTGTAATTGTTTTTACTTAATTTAGCTGTAATTGACATTCCGAGCGTGTTACTTAACTTATTCACATGTATACACAGGCGTTTTAGAATAAAGCTTTCACAACTACCTATTTTTTTTTATTTAAGAGCCCTCAGGTACCTACTTCCTATGTCGCATGAATCAGCTTGGTCCACTATTTCATCAGCAATACTGCAGCACACACATTTATAAATACACATAATAATATAGTATATAGTGCGTTTAAAAAGAATTTGAAATAAAAGACGTTGTTTGATGCTGTGATTTTCAGTGATTTTTTACTGTCACGCTTAAGGTGTGAAAAGTAGAGTATGCTCCTCAGGAATAAAGCCTGTCTTCGTCTTGGACAGCTTGAATCCCCTCGCTTCACTCAGGACTCTACCTAAATAATCCCTCGCTTGAGTCCCTAGTTACGCTCAGGGTTCAATAATGCCGCCCGCGACGTAACACACTGCTTTATTCCCATAGTGTATAATCTACTATTATGAAAAACATTTATACAGAAAACTTATATTGAAAGTTTTTTTTTATTTGAAGCGTCTGTAGGCACTTGCGCCGGCGAGCAAGCGATGAGCTATCGGCGATTGAATCGAACAAAAGGTAATCGCTCCCGTGTAAATAAAAGAGAGAGATTGTATTTATAGTTCATCGCTGACTGTTCACACTTATCGCTCGACAATAATTTAAATTTGAATGTAAAACCTTAAAAATTCGCATACCTAATATAGGTTGAATTAGTGGAACTGGATAAATATGAATAAGATCTATATTTGTAAAACTTTTTTCTGCTAAATAAATCATTCATTCATTCATTTTTTCATTCATTCTTTCATTCCTCTCTTTTATTTACACGGGAGCGATTATCTTTTGTTCGTTTCAATTAAATCGCCGATAGCTACTTACTCGCCGGCGGGCGGTGGGACACAGAGTTTTTTTTTATATGTGGGACATAGCCGGTCATGTAGCGCACCCATGGACTTATATGGCAATACAATAGACGGCCTTATCGCTAACAGCGATCTCTACCAGGCAACCTTAAGGCAAGTGTGGAATGTTTTAGAGTAAAAGAGGAATTATTTAGGTAGGTAACAGTAAATACTATTGCGTTGCGTCTGAATGAAAGACATGACAAATCATCGTGTTCGACTTCGAATACAACTTGGAATGACGGACCAAGCATATGGATGTTAAGCGGTACCTACCCTCTGCCTATGAACAGTGCATTATCACATGGGTCACGTCCACCTAGGACGCAGCCTATGTGGCATTGCACCGCGCCCGCCACCCTAAGACATAAAGATGAAAAGTCTCATGTGCCTGTAATTTCACCGGCAGCAACCATACCCTTCAATCCGGAACACAGCAATGCGAGCACTACTGCTTTGCGGCAGAAATAAGTAGGTATGGTGGTAGTAGATAGATAGATAGAAAACTCTTTATTGTACCTACTCACCAATTACTTATGTTAACTTACAAACTAGTTCACGGTGTTTTAATGGGCGGCCTTATCGCTAAGAGCGATCTCTTCCAGGCAACCTTTGGATGGATAGGATTGTAAAGAACGTGAGGGGGAAGTTACAATAAAAATACAATAAAATAATAAAAACAGTAAAAAAACGTGTAAATATATAAAAACAAATACAATATAGGTACCTAGTAGAATTGAAAGGAAAGAGTAAACGCATTCACTCTAGAGGTGCTGCGAGATACCTACAATTTGAAGATCTCATTTTTTTAAATTGGTTAAGTTTTGGCTTGCCTGATGTGAACAGGTAAGTCATTCCACAGATGGAAAGCGCACACTGCTGAGCGCGTAGTACTTCCCCGGACGAACTATTTCACATAAAAGCTCTACTAATAGGTACTAAAGTAGTGCGCTTGCACTACTACTTGTAGTAGTAGTAGGTATCTAGTGTAATTAAAGGTCTGTTTCTTCTTCTTCTCAGTCGTTTCACTCTTGACAGAGCGGTCGTGGTCGTCATGTTGTACTGTTATTAGGGGCTGATGTTGCTCGCCTTACGATATCTCGCCATTTATTCCTATTCGTGGACATCCTACATTTCATACAGGTTATAGTTAGGTCTGTTTAGCCCATTAATAAAGTACTAGCACAGAATATTGGTACCTACTAGGTTTAGCCCTAGGAAGATGGAAAGTTTAGCCATAGTTTTTTTTTTAATATGTGGTACTACCTATAAATATAGTCGTTGCATAGTCGTTGAATCATGGTTCACTCGCTCTCATCATGCTCTCATCTCATCGTGTTGGCCACGCAAAAAATCCGAACCATGGACTATTGTGTAGGTATAGATTATACCTCCATAAGGTATAGTGTACTACTACATTCATGAGGTATAGAGGTATAGGTAGAACGTGCTAGGACGAGTACTACTACATTCATGACCCCGTGTCTAGCCCCGTGGCGTGGAACCATGTATGTAGAAGTACCTACATCTTCTGTGCGTGGAACAAATGTGTAACCAAACCACAGATTAGATAATGTTACTTTCTAAACCAAAACTTGGAGGAATTAAATTAATGGAGACGAAAACGGGCAAATAACCTAAACCCGAGTAGAATAAAAATTGTTCTCCATTCATCAATTCCTTCAAGTCAGTGTCAACACTGCTTTAGAAAAAGTTGACACTCACCTCAACTGGAAGACTCACATAGAACACATACAAATTAAACTATCCAAGTTTACATATGCCCTTTTTCAAATTAAACACAGTACGAACACTGAGACTGCATTATCGGCGTATTATGCGTATGCGTATTCGTGGCTAAGATACGGTATAATGCAATGGGGAAATAGTGTAAATGTTAAAGACCTATTCATTACACAAAATAAATGTGTTAGAATCATAGCCCAGATTGATAACATGCAAAGCTGTAAACCTTATTTCATAAAATTTCATCTTCTGACACTACCTTCAATTTACATTATGGACATTTGCATTTTCGTTTATAAAAATAATAACCATTTCACTAAAATAAACGAAACACATAACAGAAACACTCGTCACAAAGACAGACTTTTTCTGCCATATTCTAGAATAAGTATGATAAACAAAAGTCCTTATTATATGGCACTAAAAAAATTTAACAAGCTACCAATTAATATAAAAAATGAAACTAAAATAAGGTTGTTTATCGGAAAGCTAAAAACATTCCTTATTCAAAGGTGTTTCTATACTGTTGACGAATATTTAATAGAATAAAAATGACCATTTGCCAACTTTAGCTACCTAAATTACCTTTTATACGTATTCTTAAATTTCCAAATTGATGAATGTACCTAGTAGGTAACTCTGTAATGTTAGTAACTTTGGATGTTTTTTTTTTTGTTGTTGTATTAGTTAACATTTTAGTAGTTAGTTGTTTTACCTATAGGTAAAACAAAGGTAAACTAGATATACTTAGTAAACTAAGTAGCAGTTTACGCCCTCGAAAAATTTGCGATGCCTGCAGAGGGCAAATAAGTCATAAGTGCTCACTATTTTATAAGACCAAATTGTAACACTTATTTATGCAAATAAATATCTTGTATCTTGTATCATTCTAACTAATTCAATATAGGTATGTTGTTTTCTTAAATTCAGTGTAATTTGGGATAATCTATGAGGAGTCCGATTGCGTTCTGGCGCGCCAGGCCACGACACACCCCGACACAGCAATATGAACCTGGCTTTAGGTATAGAGCGTGCATAGCAATAGTCTGCTTTAGTTCTTGATCCGAGCATAGTCCTTCTTCTGAGGCATAGCCATAGACGTAGAATTTTTTCGCTATGCTAAACTAGATCTATGGGCATAGCATCATTATAGTCTGTGTTCGGAACATGTATTTCTACCGTAGATCGAAGCGAAAATACTACGTCTAAGATTTCTACTTCCATGCATGAGTCTGTTGCGTCTGTGGGTCAGTGCACAATCTAGTCTAGAGAGAAATTATTCGTTTTCCCGTATATCTATAGGTACTTTGTGGTATTAGTGTTCTGTGGTGCACAATGGAATGGAATTTGTTTGTTGTTGATTGATATTTACGTTTTTTACTGACCGTGTTACCTAGCGGATTCTGTATAAACCTCAACCAAAATGCCTAAACCAACATGCGTACAGTGCAGCTCAAATGACTCGCTCCTCTGGCGGAATCAGGAGAGCGGTCAAATTTGCAACGAGTGCTACCTCTCGAGCGCGGCGAGCAAAGAGCTCAGGACGGAGATCAAAAGCGAGGACGACAGACGCGACGACGAGGAGAGCGCGCACTCGCCGGCGCGTGCCACCGGGCGCGGCGCGCGGCGCAGCACGCGAGCCACACGCTGCCGGGCGCGCGCGCCGCCAGGCCCCGCACTAGCGCCCCCCCGCCCCACAGCGCGCGGCCGTGGCCGCCGCAGTGCGCTCAAGCGCCCACCGCTGCGCGCGCCAGCTGCCACGGCCACGCTAGTCACCAGCCAATCTATATTCTATAAGGTACAGCTCCTCAGCTATATTCATAACAAGAGAGATAGGTACTTGCAGCGATGCCTTCCTATAGTTTGGATAGAGCCCCTCATACTTCGCTCGGTGTCTCTTGTAGACTGAGAGGATGTCATTAAACTCATTGGTACTGAATGTTGCATAACATAGTGATCATTTCTGCAGGGAGCGTACATGCAGGTAGGCGACATAGTGTCAGTGCTGGACGTGGATGGAGGCACATACTATGCGCAGCTCCGCGGGTTCCTGACCGACCAGTACTGCGAGAAGAGCGCAGTGCTGACCTGGCTGCTGCCCACCCGGGCCAGTCCACCGCCAGACAAGTGCTTTGACCCTGCCACTTACATTATTGGTGAGATGCTGATAAATATGTTTGGATTCCCCAATAAGAGATGAGAATGTGTGCTCAAGTTCAAGGTATTGATAACCACCCACTACCATAAAACGATGCAAGCACCACTATGAGATAAAGTCAAATCTCGTATGATGCTCATATAGGTAGTTTTTGTGATTTAGAATGTATGTGCAGGTCCAGAAGAGGAGCTGCCGCGGAAGCTGGAGTGCATGGAGTGGGTGATGCATGCTCCCGCTGACTACTACCGAGCCGGCTGCACCCCGTACCCACCCACAGACCACGAGCTGGACGGCTGCAGCGGCTTCATATGGACCACCATAGAGGCCAAGGAGAGAACTCCCACTTAGAAAATATAATGTAGATATAGTACGCGTCCTGTAAAAAGAACGCTGGAACGCCTGAAGAAGCTTGACCGCTAGCGTTCTTTTTACATGACGCGCATTATATAGCTGTAGGTTAGAAACATGATATTATGAGCTAATATTTTAAACTATGTATGATCAAATAGCTAGTTAAAATCGATAAATCTATGCTTTGGTACAGAATAAATAATAGAATAATTAATTGGAGATATTATCCTGAAATCTGACTGAGGGGGCAACAACAACAACTTAAAAACAGGAATTAATCATTTCTACTGCCAATGCCGTATTACATTACTAAGCCTATGTTGTCTGTCTGTCTGTGTTATGCTATATCTCGGCAGCCCTAAAATACCTTGTTGACATTTTCACATATTATTATGGTGTTGTTTGTGCATGACATGCAAATCATAAAAATGCTAAAAACCAAATCCCAACGAGTGGGGTCCACATAAAAAGAGTATCCAAACCAAAAATAAAAAAAAATGTGCATATCTACTACTATTATACTGTGGTACTATTATTTATTCTGTGCTAATGTGCGCGTCATGTACTAAGAACGCTGGCGGTCAAGGTTCTACAGGCGTTAAGAGATTAAGCTCTTAAGAGATGTATACCTATGCATTGAATGAGTGCCTGCCTAGTTTACTACAAATAATGTACAATTATAGTACGCGTCATGTAAAAAGAACGCTGGAACGCCTGAAGAAGCTTGACCGCCACCGTTATTTTTACCTGACGCGCATTATACTAGTGGTGACATCTTGTTTTGTTTTCAGTAAAATTTCCAAATAACTAAAACTGATTTTCATAAAAAGTTATGTATGTCCTGTGATGTACTAATATAATTATAATAATAATAATAATGAATACTTTTCTAGTTATGACTATGACTAGCCTTTGGAACCCTACAGCCTCAACTGCGTGGTTCGAGAGAATGTGTCTGGTTACTTTATTTTTTATTTTTTATTTATTTTAAGTAACTTCACGAGCTTGTTCCGCCATTTCCGAAAAGAGACGAATACTCTCATTTTATTTCATTTCCTAGTGTTTTTTTGTGTATAGTTTGGTGGCATTTTATTTAATCAATGTTGCTCGACTATAGTGCACAGTGTAGTGATATGAAATGAAAGTGTATTAAGTCACTTTTCAAACTTGTGGAAATAGTCTACCAACGCTTTAGTAAAACGGCCACCTTTTTACTAAAACATGACTTGTCTGTGACTGACGACTTTGTGACTTTTCAAACATGTGGAAATAGTCTACCAACGTTTTATTTTATTTAATCAATGCAGCTCGACTATAGTGCACAGTGTAGTGATATGAAATGAAAGTGTATTAAGTGACTTTTCAAACTTGTGGAAATAGTCTACCAACGCTTTAGTAAAACGGCCACCTTTTTACTAAAACATGACTTGTCTGTGACTGACGACTTTGTGACTTTTCAAACATGTGGAAATAGTCTACCAACGTTTTAGTAAAACGGCCACCTTTTTACTAAAACATGACTTGTCTGTGGCTGACCACTTTGAAGGATTGTAACGTTGCAAATTATATTGTAAATATAACATGTTCTACTTCGTGGTAGTATTTTTCTTGTGTTAATTATAACTAAATTAGTTTCAATTTGTAACATGAAGTTATAGACTACCCAAATTCAAGCTTCTTGATTTGTAATATAAAATTTTAGTTGTACCCGTAGCGAAAATTATATGTCTATGGTTGTACCTATGTTTTTTTAGATAGAATTTATTATTATTATTATTATTATTATTAATTTATAGACGAGCAGCTTTCGCTGATGTGTCTACGTCACAGTATTAGAATTTAAAATTTAGTCGAAATATTGTCACTTAGTTATGGTAGATTTTTTTGAGCACTGATTTATTTGTTCGAAGCCAGATGTCGAGTTTATTTTTGAATGCATTGACGGAAGTAGCAGTAACGACGTCATCTGATAGCGCGTTCCAATTGTGAACCACTCTATTGCTGAAGAAGTGATGAGCGGCAAGTGAGACGGCGGGATCACGGTTTAACTTCAGCTGGTGACCACGTGTGGATCTTAGATCTTCTTTTTTAATAAAAATGTCATGAAAGTTTGGCAGGTTGTAATGATGGGTCATAATCTTGTAAGTTTCGATAAGATCTCCTCGAAGGCGTCTATCCTCAAGAGTAGTGAGACGTAGTGTGAGTAATCTGTCCTCATAGGATTTTCGACGTAGAGCCTGCGGTATCTTAGTGGCCCTCCTTTGGACACTTTCAAGAAGGTCTATGTCTTTTTTGAAGTAGGGGTGCCATATCTGAAATCCGTACTCCAGTAGTGGCCTTATATATGTTTTATAAATCTTGCGAAAAACATCAACAGTCATTGCTAGAAAGGACCTTCGTATAACATACAGAAATGAATTCGCCTTCTTGACTATGATAGTAATGTGTTCTCCCCACTTCAGATTAGATGAGATATTAACCCCTAGATCTCGCTGAAGGCCGATTGGGGACAAAATGTTTCCATCCAGTGTGTAAGTGACTCTGGGGTTATTGTTGCCTAAATGGAGAATGTTGCATTTGGATGCGTTTAGTTTGATTATCCAATCCTTTGTCCAGTCTTGTATGCGAATTAAATCTTCTTGTAGATTTGGTAGATCAACTTATACTTTCCTTGTTTTTTTTTTATTGGCTCACCGTCCAACATTTACTTGTAGTTTACAAACAAGTCCATGCCGTCCACTCTCCATTCACCGGAATAACCTTCGTGCAAAAGCTTTTGTTTTAAAACGTGACATGGCGAAATTGTGGTCTATTCCGCAAGGGCCACTTGTTCAAGATGGGTGGCTACCCTTGACACTCGATCGCAATCCTAATTTGGGATTTGCTGTCAAATCGTGCCATTTGGTACTCTTGAATCCAATCCTGCCACACGCTTGGATGCGAACCTGGTGGAATTTTATAGAACTAAATGAAATCGACTACTCGATCTTTTGGTACTCTTGACGCGATTTTGACGTTTTGTTTCGAGATTAGAGTAGAGTTTGAGATCGTGATTTAACAGTCTACAAAAGTCAGCTTTTTTGTGTTCGAGTGTATGATTTTTGCTTGGGTTTTTGTGATTTTTAAGAAAATATGGCACGTTTGGCTCTTGTATTTGATATTTTGGACAATGCTCATGGAGTAGATATAAGGCAAAGGCGAAACCTAAGAAGAATGTCGCGGTACACCGAAAAAGCTTTTGCCATGAACGACGCCGAGTTCAAAAAATGTTACAGAGTTGGCAAAGAGCTATTTGAGGTAATACGTGGTGATTTGGAGCCTCTAATGCCAAGGCCTACTCAAGAAATGTGGACAGCACGGCAGCTTCAATGATTTGCATTTATCATAAAAGTCACGCAGATAAATAAAACTTCATAGGTGTATTATTTAATGTTTTTTTTTTATAAAACAAATCTTTGTTATATACCTACCTACTAATGCTATTTTATAATGTACCTGTTTATTTAAATTTTAATCCTTATGCACAACCAGTTTCTAAAGTGTAATACTAATCTTCTATACTAATACTAATATTATAAAGAGGAAAGATTTCTATTTTTGTGTGTGTGTATGTGATTGTAATGAATAAACTCAAAAACTACAGTGCCGATTTAAAAAAATATTTCAGCATTCGAAAGCTACGTTCACCCTGAGTGGCATAGGCTATATTTATTGCTAGAAAAGATTAGGGATCCATACTAAAGTAACGTAACCCAAGGTAAAAGAATTGATTGTTTGTTTGTTTGCATTGAATAGGCTCCGAAACTACTTAACAGATTTAAAAAAGTATTTCACATGTAGGAAACTACATTATGGTCGAGTGCGTGGATTAAGGGGGGGTAGGGGAACTGCTCTTCATCCCAACAGTACCCGTGCGAAGCCGGGGCGAGTTGCTAGTAATCAATAAATAAAGATGGGCAAGTATGAGACTACCTATATAAACTATTATACATACATGACTCAAGCCCTGAGGCTTAAAGTAGGTATTAAAACTAAAAAAAACTACTCTTGATCGCGCCTACTAAGTAGAAGAGCAGAAGCAGCAATCCTATTGAGGGCATCGGCTATAGCCTGGGCACCTTGTCTTGTTGCTGTGGACAAACCCCCTACTGCTGTAGTGAGGTTTGACATCTGCTCCACAGCTTGAGAGAGGGGCCCTCGCAGATAGTCTTTGCCTCAACCCGCTGTGCTTCAATAGCTGCAAAGTCTGCAAACCGGTCCAAGACAGGAGTTCAAGTTGAGGAGACTTCAAGTAAGTATTTTAATTTTGAAACAAAATGCAGTTTTAAAAGTATGAATAAAGGCAGAAAGTTTTTTTTTTTTAAAGCTATGACTATCTTTTTCATTCTCCCATGTTGTTAATGATCGTCGATAGATGAACGCTTTTATTTACTTTTAAATGTTTAAACATTATAAAAAGTAAGGAGTTTCGGGAAAACAAATAATAATTGGTGAAATATTATGGATTAGCCATGTTATTTTCAAATTTAATGAATGGTATTTCTTTGTTGCGGTGGGTATGACCACACCTTCGTAGTGTTGTTCTTCCAGAGTCACCGTGCGATGTCGATCGCATACTCGATTTCAATTTCAATCTCGATTTTGTTCAAGAGTGCCAAATTTTGTGAAAACTGGATTGGGATTGAAACTGTTGTCAATGGTAGCCACCCTGAACTGAAAATGTTCTAACTTATCTAATAAAATTCTAAGTCTATGCTTCTACCATACTCTTGTCTACGGTTCTACCGGTCTATACATGGACTTAGTATACTAAGTCTTATGTACCTTACGTAGACAGAGTATAGTCTCGCTAGAGAGACCGACGCCCATATTATGGTATAGTGCGCGTCATGTAAAAAGAACGCTGGCGGTCAAGCTTCTACAGGCGTTCCAGCGTTCTTTTTGTACATTGTTATACCATAATTGTACATTATTTGTAGTAAACTAGGTAGGCACTCATTCAATACATCTCTTAAATAAGTAGGTATAGTACGCGTCAAATAAAAATTACGCTGGAACGCCTGAAGAAGCTTGACCGCCAGCGTTCTTTTTACATGACGCGCATTATAACGTAGACGTTTAGTTCATCTTCCTAGCGTAGACGATACCATAATATGGGCTATAGCCCATATAAAGTATGGGCAGTCTGTGGTTAAAGAAAAAAAAATAAAAAAGATGGTGACTAATTGGCATAGAGGAATTTTTTATATATAGAAATAGAGATATATCTCCCGCCAAATGAGGGGAGGAGCTCATGCGCGCCTTCTGTATTTGACTAATTGAACTTTTGCCATAGTAACTATTATTTATTCTGTGCTTTAGCTCTATTTGCATTTTTCATACTACATAAATAGCTAGCTACCTACCTATCGCTATATATGTATGCCTCTATAGCAAATAGGCATACTTATATAGCGATAGATAGGTGCCTGGCTATTGTTAGTAAAACATCGTTTTCAAACACAATATGCACCTTTTTATTTTTAAACATACAATAGTAATTATTCATTAGATCTACCTATACACATTGCCGTGGTGTGTCCGGCCTAAGAATAGACCCCTCCATTTTCTCCCATGGATGTCGTAAAAGCCGACTAAGGGATTACCCGGACTTGTTAGTACGATTTGCTGGTATAAGATTTGTCCTGGCTGCTAGCTTATTATGAAATGTGTTAATACTGGAAGAAAGCGTTAGTTGAGTCAGTCGTAGGAAGCAATGGCGGCGATGAGCTCACCACTTGTCACGTCTATATTCCACGATGGTGCAACCCACTGTGAAAAGCGCCCATTGAGGCTCTGCATACCCCTTCAGGAAAAAGGCGTGTGTCTATGTATGTATGTAAATACATTATAATGACTTATTTCGTCTCGCTTGAGGGGCGAAATTATTATTTTTTGGTGTTTTTTGCTCATTACAGTTTATCAACACTTTTTCAGATAGAGAAAGTTGAATTCGCGAGCGCTAAGAGACATAACACACATGTTTTAATTGATAGTATCTCATAAATATCATCAGTTTTGCTAATTTGACCGTAAACAAACCCTTTTTATGTTTACAGTTAAAAAAATACCTTTAAGTATACATAGTTAACTTATTTTGCAGTTTTTCCACCATGCTATGTACTTTTTTTTTGCATACTATTGTATACAAAAAAATTGTATTAAGTATATCAGTTATCTAGTACCTACCTATAACACAGGCTCTGCTTATATTGGGGCTAGATAACATTGTGTGAACTAGCATTATGTATTTATTTATTTTATTGGTGTTAAGTACTCAGGTGGATGCTGTTGCCTATTCCCTAATTTCTACACGCAGTCGGCTGTTACGACATCCACGGGAGCGGTCTATTCTCAGGTCGGGCACAGCAAGTTACCTGTAAATATGTTAGTATTCTGTAAGTCAATGTCATTATTGAGGGGGCTCCAATGCGACGGTCTCTTCTCGCATATGTTGAAGAGCGGTTGAGTCTCGCGAGTCAAGTTTGTTGCGATCGTGCTGCATAGTTCGTCGAAATCATTTCTTGTCCGGCACAGGAAACACTGTAATCAAAGAATTACATTTGTTAACAACTAGCCTTTTGCCCGCGGCTTCGCAAGCATGTTGTTGGGATAAAAAGCAGCCCCCCCCCCTACCGCCCTTCGCAAGCGTTCATCCACACACCAAAAATCAATAAATAAAAAACTTTATCATCATTTGCATGCTAGATACTTTTTAGTAGGTAGAGCTTTTTTGCGAGAGTTCGTTCAGAGGAAGTGCTCGCATTGCTGTGTTCCGGTTAGAAGGGTAGGTGCCAGTGAAATTACTGGCACGAGACTTTTCATTTTTGTCTCAGGGTGGTGGGCGCAGTGCAATGCCACATAGGGCGGGTCGTAGGTGGATGTTATTGTATTGATAAAGGCAGAGGTTGCCGCTTAACATCATCTCTCTGTGGGCCGTCTGCTTGTTCCGCCATTAATATAGTTAAAAATTTGTAACGTGTTGACCATTTACCTACACAAGAACAACTCAGTATTTCCACATTTTTGCAAATAAATAAATAATCTAATCTTTCGGATTTTGATTTGATTAATCAAAATCCGCTCAACCTTTACGGAGTTGAATTGGAACTACACATATAACGCGAGCGTAGCTGCGGGCGAAAGCTAATAAAATAGAGCCTATGTCCACCCTCAAAGTAATTTCTAAATATTCAAGAACAGTTTTTTTTTTTAAATCGGATATGTAGTCGTTTATTACCTCCTACATACAAACTTACGAACTATAATATAAGTGTAGGTAGATTAATTGAGGAGTTACGCTTCTACGCGTTCCTGTTAGTTATTATGCTGAAGGTAATACATACCACAGCTACCGAAGGATCCATCACAAGGATGGGTATCCTGGAAACGTATTTGCAGTGATATGTACAGTCCATTTCCTTCTGATCATCAGTTATTTTATTCTGCAAATAAATAAAATAAGATGAGGCGACATTGAGAGTATCTGTTTACATATTATATACGTATGTTGTGTACATACATAGGTAGTTAAATAAAATAAATAATGTTGGATAGTTCACACAACATTATCTAGCCCCTAGCTAAGCAGAGCTTGTGTTATGGGTGCTAGATAACTAATATACATACATACATACATAGACACACGCCTTTTTCCTGAAGGGGTAGGCAGAGCCTCAATGGGCCGCTTTTCACAGTGGGTTGCACCATCGTGGAATATAGACGTGACAAGTGGTGAGCTCATCGCCGCCATTGCTTCCCACGACTGACTCAACTAACGCTTTCTTCCAGTATTAACACATTCCATAATAAGCTAGCAGCCAGGACAGATCTTATACCAACAAATCATACTAACAAGTCCGACTTAGTAAAATGCATTACATAGATATATATGTTTTATTATATAATAGAAGAATAGAAATAATTTATTTTGAACAGCACATACACACAGCTTGAATACACAAAACAAAAGTTACACCGTCAAAAAATATTTGTTGCTGTGTGTATAGTGCCGTCAAAAAAGGTCCATGCTTAGCATATTGCTGCAGTGAACTGCAACGCTGTTTTTTTTTTTTTTTTTTTTTTTTTTCTGTTTTTTAGTATTTGTTGTTACAGCGGCAACATAAATATATCATGTGTGAAAATTTCGACTGTCTAACTATCGCGGTTCATGAGATACAGCCTGGTGACAGAAATAATAAATAAAACAAAAATAAAATTTTGACAGCTGTCATCCAAAATGTAGATTTTGTCATCAGCTTTCATTTGAGCCATACAACGAAACTCTAGCAAAAGTAGTTTCCGAAATATGACTGTTTCAATTTTGACAGCTGTCATCAAAAATGTAGTTTGTCATCAGCTTTCATTTGAGCCATACAACGAAACTCTAGCTCGAGTAGTTTCCGAAATATGACTGTTTCAATTTTGACAGCTGTCATCCAAAATGTAGATTTTGTCATCAGCTTTCATTTGAGCCATACAACGACACTCTAGCACGAGTAGTTTCTGAAATATGACTGTTTCAATTTTGACAGCTGTCATCAAAAATGTAGAGTTTGTCATCAGCTTTCATTTGAGCCGTACAACGAAACTCTAGCTCGAGTAGTTTCCGAAATATGACTGTTTCAATTTTGACAGCTGTCATCCAAAATGTAGATTTTGTCATCAGCTTTCATTTGAGCCATACAGCGAAACTCTAGCTAGAGTATTTTCCGAAATATGACTGTTTCAATTTTGACAGCTGTCATACAAAATGTAGATTTTGTCATCAGCTTTCATTTGAGCCATACAACGAAACTCTAGCTCGAGTAGTTTCCGAAATATGACTGTTTCAATTTTGACAGCTGTCATCCAAAATGTAGATTTTGTCATCAGCTTTCATTTGAGCCATACAACGAAACTCTAGCTCGAGTAGTTTCCGAAATATGACTGTTTCAATTTTGACAGCTGTCATCCAAAATGTAGATTTTGTCATCAGCTTTCATTTGAGCCATACAACGACACTCTAGCACGAGTAGTTTCTGAAATATGACTGTTTCAATTTTGACAGCTGTCATCAAAAATGTAGAGTTTGTCATCAGCTTTCATTTGAGCCATACAACGAAACTCTAGCTCGAGTAGTTTCCGAAATATGACTGTTTCAATTTTGACAGCTGTCATCCAAAATGTAGATTTTGTCATCAGCTTTCATTTGAGCCATACAGCGAAACTCTAGCAAGAGTATTTTCCGAAATATGACTGTTTCAATTTTGACAGCTGTCATACAAAATGTAGATTTTGTCATCAGCTTTCATTTGAGCCATACAACGAAACTCTAGCACGAGTAGTTTCCGAAATATGACTGAATCAATTTTGACAGCTGTCATCCAAAAAAACGGCTATAGTTGCGATTTGCTGGTTGCCGCAACTGAGAGTTCAAAATTTTGTCGTGTTCTGAGCGCCTTATAGATTGATAAAACTATGTGATCCCAAAAAAGTCAACATTATAGGAACACAACTTTAAAATAATACAACACTAAAAAGAAACGGGAAATTATACATTTTGGAATTTCAAAATTTTGCAAAGTCAACCGAATGTTCCTAAAGGAACTTGTTTTTTGGTGAACATTCTATCCAAAAAACCATGTCAAACACAAACGCTAAATAAACAAATTTTTATGGCGAGAAAAGCAAGGTTAGTATGTTGTATCAAATTGAATGGTGCAAACGTAACTAACCAGTTACGTCTGCACCATTAATGGGGCAAATCAATGGTGCAAACGTAACCGCGGGGCTTGGTCAACACATCACTAGGGTCACTTACTCGGTGGTACCGTTTAACTTTAAAAGTCCTACGGTACCGCCAGGGGTATGGCCAGGGGTACCGTGGGTCTGAAATGGTTTTGCCATAATCACCACGCTTGGCAGGCGGATTGCGAGCGGGTGATCGCAGTATTCGTGTTGAGCACTCAATAGGATGCTGCTGCCCATCCCCTTGTGTAACTACTAGTTATTAAATTAGCATTAAATATACATACCTGTTTCATCGATTCACGAACAGCCTGGGACACAGCATTTCATAAACGATATGTTTTTTATTTATCCGGCCAGTTGTGGCAAGCTATGGCGACGATGAGCTCACCACTTGTCACGTCTATATTCCGCGATAGTGGAAATTATCCAAATTAATGCAAATTAACTAATTATCAATGCAAATTTTTTACAATTTTGACTGGACTGACATATGCTATGAGTGCTGCCAACTCAATTTTTAAAAAACAGTCAGATCACTACTAAAAAAAACAAAATCCTCCTTATGAAATTTATGTTCAAAAAGCAATTCTTGTCTGAACTTGTTAAGTAGTGCATTATAGCACCCTTACAGCAAAAGCTGTTTTAGCCTACTTTTGAATATACTTGGTCTATCAATTGTTTTTATGAATAACCAAAATTATTGTAGATGGAATAGAGCTAGGCTAGAGTGAATAGGTGCCTTCTAGACCTTTGTGCTCCATCTTCGGCCGCATCGTCACTTACCAACAGGTGAGATCGTGGTCAAACAAAGGTATATGTTAAAAAAACAAACATTGTTAAAAAAAAAATGGAAGAAACTTTTTATTTTTTTTGTTAGTTTACGCAGTTACGTAGTACGTTTAGGTAGTCTAGTAGTACGCCAACCACTAGCTGTCACAAACCTGATTTTGCTGGTAGAAGATGCTGTTAGCATGAAGCCCACCTTTTTGTAACATTATTGTATGTGCAATAATGTATAAATAAATAAATTGATTGTACATATAAAATAATTTTGTGACGTTTTCTTTTGGATTACGACTTATAATATTTTAATAATATTTTTATTATTTAGAACAAAAAAACATAGTTTTATCATGTTACTAATTTACAGTAAGCATACGACCTTACTTTTTTTAGATATGTCAACTGAGACTTCTTCTCCACAGACAGACTGTCATTTTTTAGTAAATTTTCTGTTTAGATCGGTTTTTTTGTAGCTGATGATGTTAATTTACTGCTAGATCTAGCTATAACATTTCTGAATTGGCATCACTGGCGTCTAATCTGATACTTTCTGATTGGATGAACTGTAGAAACAAGATGGCTGATATTGTTTTTTATAATGGCCTGGATACTGGTCCGTGTTGACTAAGAAGCTTATTTTTGAAAATAGCGAAATCTATAATGTACATATTTCAACTCTGAGTACTCAATGAATTGGTAGTTGTACCTTGGTACTTGTTAAATGATTGACGACCCTGCTAATTGGTGAGGTCAGGTGAGGTTATGTTCACAGAATAATAATACTCCTACGTTATGTTAGTTTAATGTTTTGCGATTACGGATAACTCTTAGATCTTGCTTGTTAATTGAAGAAAATGAGTCGCAAAGAAGCCCTTTCCTCGTTCATTCAACAAATCCACGGGCGCCCTGTTGTCGTCAAACTCAACAGCGGAGTTGATTATCGAGGTTTGTACTAGTTAATTACAATTATTTAGGCTTACAAGAAATGCTAATTCAAGGTACAACCTACTGATCTTGCTTATAGGTACCTACGACGAAGTTGCATGCTCGCAAAGCAGGACGCAAACTCTAGCTCCAGGCAAACCACTATAGGTTATGTTTATTCCCAACAAAGTAGATAAATATTCGAAGGCACTTCCATCTACGTGAGCCGGCAGTGAGCACCAAGTGTACGTTACGGTGTCCTGAAAAACACTCGTATGAGACAATTTAGGCAAATCTTATGATTATTTTGCATACCTAGAGTTATTTAGAACAGCTCAAAGATGCAGTTTATAATGTGGCCTTATAAACCGTTATTAGAAGTTTCATTTTTGATATTTAATCATTTTAATCGATGAAGCTTCGAAAATGAATTGTCTGATTAGGACTATCATCTTTCATAACTGATGTGTCTTTTGCAATGAAAGTCACTATTTGTCTTTTATTGGTCACATTCATTGGAAATAAAAATACCTTCCTTATTAACAGAGTGGTCCATAATATGAATCATTTATCAGAAGAAGTTGTTACTGTCACATCAATAAATGCTTTCAAAAGCAAATTGGATATCTAGATGCGAACAAGCAAACTGTTAACATTAAAAGACATTTAAAGTGCAGTGCAGCTAGTGAAATTAAGACATTTCAACACTCTGAAATACATACAAAAGCTGGTCATCCATAATTTTAAATAATAATTATGATAAGTGAAGCATGTAAACAGTGGCACTCATTTAAAGGAACTCCAAATGCATGTCTTGTAGTTGTGACATTGTGAGAAAAATGTTCTACACTGCATTTGTTTGATTCACTTTTAATTTGATGTGTAAACACAAAAAGTAATTCACTGGTCATCAGTCAGTGCTGTTCATCGAAAATGAATCAATTTGGATGTACGGTCTAATATCGCCTTTATAGTTCTGCGTTCAACAAGGACTTATTTTTTATGCATCTAATAGGCAAACTAGCTTACGGCCCACCTGATATAAAGTGGTCACCGTCTGCTGCTGGGGTATTGTCGATGCGCTGCCTACCCTGAAGGAAATTATACATTTTTCTTGAAACGTCACATGTCATAACCAAGCGGGAAAACCTCAGATGGAAGCTCATTCCATAGTTTATAGGACCAAATAACCATAGGACTCCAATAACAAGGGTATAAAATTAAGCTTTGTATCTGTCTTTCTCTGTCTGTCACAGCATCATAACATGCACCTTACAACCAAAAATGGATAGTCCTGATCCCACACTCCAGGGTCTACTATGTTGTGGGTAATGACTTATGTTATGACAAAACGCATGGTACTTGGTATATGGACACTATTATACAATAGGCACCTTCTGAATCAAATATCTCAGCATTAAGGAGACGCATTTTTTCCCTCTAAATTAAAAACGACAGTTAATTTTAAAATGGCTTAACTATAGCAGTGAAGTGTGTGCTTGGATGAATCCATCTAGAAAATGTAGAGGCTTAAGTCGGTCCTGTTTGCCTGTAAAATGCAAATCTCTGTATTTAACCCTCGACGCAAAAACGACGGGGTGTTATAAGTTTGACGTGTCTGTGAGTTTCTGTGTGTGTCTGTGGCATCGTAGCTCCCGAACGGGTGAACCGATTTTGATTTTGATTTTTTTGTTAGAAAGGTGAATTAGTCAGGAGTGTTCTTAGCTATGTTTGATCAAAATCGGTTCAGACGTTTCAATGAGTTGGGTTTTTTTTTTAAATTTTACAGAATTAATTACTTGTATATGAGGTGTCTTTGATAATTTCTTCTCTGCTACAAAATTAACCACTTTTTAAGGTGTGGTGTCCAAAATAAAATAAATAATAATAATAAAAAACTTTCTTTGTCTTCAGTAACTTGCACTACTTAACATTCCATGTACTAGAACTTAGTTTGAAGGTGGTCTGTTGGTTGCATACTTTTGAGTTAGGTAACTCAAATAAAAAGTAGATAGATAGATAACTCTTCATTGTACTCACCTTAAAATAATTAAAAAAAAACATACTTATATTATCTTACAAACTAGTTGACGGTGGTACAATGGGCGGCCTTATCGCTAAGAGCGATCTATTCCAGGCAACCTTTGGATGGACAGGATTGCAAAGAACGTGAGGGGTTGGTGAAGTAACGATTCAAATATAATAAAATAAACGTGTACATTTATAAAAACAAATACAATATACCTAGTAGAATTGAAAGGAAAAAGTAAACGCATTCACTCTAGAGATGCTGAAGGATACAATTTGAAGATCTAATTTTTAAAAGTATGCAACCAACAGACCACTTCACAGGCTCGCTCTGCTTATGATATATTGGACATATACCACACGTCTATGTCAATGTGTGTTGCACTGCGCAACATGTCCATGTCAACTGCTTGTTGAGTTAAGCCCTTCTACCATTACAATACGCATAGGCGATTCAAGTATCCGGCTAGTGTGCGAGCCTGCATTCAAATGTATGTCAGATACTTGGCGGCGACTAGTCTCCGAGACTTGCAGGATACCTTCAGGATACTTGAATCGCCTGTGCGTATCGTAATGGGAGAAGGGGTTTAGAGTACGGTCTCTGAGCTAGTCGTGTTGTGTGTTGCAGGCGTGCTGGCGTGCCTTGACGGGTACATGAACATAGCGCTCGAGCAGACCGAGGAGTATGTGAACGGGCAGCTCAAGAACAAGTACGGTGACGCCTTTATCCGCGGCAACAACGTGCTCTACATCAGCACGCAGAGACGGAGATAGCGCATCTGCAGTATCACATCATTATTTTGTCGGCTAATCTTTAAACAAACATGCGGACTTGTAACTCTAACACTATCAATTTCAGTGTTGTGTCCGTCCGAAATGACGCTCTTGCAATTGACTACCCAGTCTACGCAGTTAGGTACAAAACTTGCTATTGACTACCCAGTCTACGCAGTTAGGTACAAAACTTGCTATTGACTACCCAGTCTACGCAGTTAGGTACAAAACTTGACTTGCGATTGACTACCCAGTCTACGCAGTTAGGTACAAAACTTGCGATTGACTACCCAGTCTACGCAGTTAGGTACAAAACTTGACTTGCGATTGACTACCCATTCTACGCAGTTAGGTACAAAACATGCGATTGACTACCCAGTCTACGCAGTTAGGTACAAAACTTGCGTTTGACTACCCATTCTACGCAGTTAGGTACAAAACATGTGATTGACTACCCAGTCCACGCAGTTAGGTACAAAACATGCGATTGACTACCCAGTCCACGCAGTTAGGTACAAAACTTGACTTGCGATTGACTACCCAGTCTTCGCAGTTAGGTACAAAACTTGCGATTGACTACCCAGTCCACGCAGTTAGGTACAAAACTTGACTTGCGATTGACTACCCAGTCTACGCAGTTAGGTACAAAACTTGCCATTGACTACCCAGTCTACGCAGTTAGGTACCAAACTTGCGATTGACTACCCAGTCCACGTAGTTAGGTACAAAACTTGACTTGCGGCGATTGACTACCCAACGCAGTTAGGTACAAAACTTGATTGCAACTAGAATGCGTAGGTAAATTAGTTAATAGCAACAACGTAATTTCAAATAGGAACAACACCGATGAAATCGATAGCAACACTGTTACGCAATAACGGCCCAGAACACCTGAGTGAATGAAAGCTTTAGATTATTAAGGGAACTTCAATTTAATAAGTAATATTTGTTCCCATTCCACTAAAATGGGGAACGTTTTTAGGATAAGGTTGAAATAAAAACGAAGTTTGGTTTAAAACTGTTTATTGCACTTAATGTAACGAGCTCCGGCTAAGTGTAGGAAAACTGCACCTTCCTGTCCCCACCCCCGTCGGCCTGCAAATATAACGTATTTTAGGTCAGAGAGGCAGTCAGGGGGGGTTATACGAGTTTTGATATTTTTCGAAACTATATGAAGTTTCGTTTCCTTCCATACATTTACTTGCAGCGCCCCTAGCGGACACGAGGTGAAAACTAAGGACGCTGTCAGAAAATGTATTTTAGGAAACGAAACTTCATATTTCGAATACTATTAAAGTCTCGTACTAAGCCCCCTGAGGAGTCGGTCGTCAGATCGTCCTAATCCCGAAAGTTCAATGGATTTTTTCAGGAAATATTAATAAACCCTTCGTGTTCCCCCGTGCATGTGGTACAGACGAGCCAGCCGACTGTAGGAGTACCTACTTCAGGAGATTGTCAGCACCATCCACCATTGTGCTTCACACCCGTACTGCGACCACTGATCTGTGCTTATTGTAGCAAATCACCCTTTGCTTTTCATGATGGTGGGAGGTTTCTTCCAGCAGTGGAGTGATAATGATGAGGTGGTCAAAACGGTGAAGGAAAACACCTTGAGGAAGCTGGCGTACTCTTGAACCATGAGCTCGAAGACACTGATACCGACAAAGATTATTCTTATTCTACTATCCACTTACTTTGTCATTTCGTGTCGAGTCCGTGAGACCTTTCCCATTTCCCAAGTCTGCGATGAGCATCTCTCCTCTGTACCCGTACTGGTGCCGGTACGCTCCCCGCGCCGCCCTGCCCGCGCCCGGGTCGAACCGGGTTTCCACCCGGTAGCCGAGCACCCTCGGGTCGAACAGCGGCGCCCAGAAACTCGAGTACACACACTCACAACACACCACACATGTTAATAATAATATTGCTTTGGCAATCATAATGAATGAACTGACCATCTGACTTTAACTACACTCGCTGCAGACACGATGCGCACCTAGTAGGTACGTAGTATGTAGGTACCTGCTCGTATGAACAAATAGATTTGTGGACATACTCTGCGTCAGCGCTAACATCTCAAGGATCATGATGACGTTATCATCTCGAGTGCGAACTACTGTATGCACAGGTACTTAGCTGTATTAGGGTTCAAATATTGTTCTTGAATGTCCTGTTTAGGAAACAACTTAGTAGGTAACCTATATATTAGTTAGGTAGGACCCTATTTACCTACTAAACCTACGCAAATTCTGAGGTGGGTACAGTTGTAGTTTTTTTTTTTTTTTTTTTAATACTTCTTGGAATGACGGGTCAAGCAGATGGCCCACCTGATGTTAAGTGGTACCCTCTGCCTATGAACAGTGCATTACCTCACAGGTCACGCCCACCTAGGACGCACCCTATGTGGCATATCTACCTGTGACAGACACGGACGGCGCGCAGCGTTGCTCAGCACTTATAGCACCGTTAGCACCCTTTGCTGCAATAGGTACGGTACCTAGTACCTACCTACCTAGGTATGTATGTACTCAGTATAATCCCAAGTTATACAATACTCCTATAGAACCACCAAGAACCTCAACGAAGAGTTCTCCAAACGGAGACCAGCACAGGATTGATTCCAACCATATCGCAGTGGGTACACGGGTAAACAGGAATTACCACTACACCCACCGGTGGGTGAAGCCAGTGGGTGCACGGGTCGCGGGTCGTAATGAGATCATTACCTATTTAATTATATAGTCATTTAGAATCTATATAATATGGGCAAGGTCCATGGGAAGCCTTTTTTTTACTTTTACAGTTTATAAGTACATTATGAACATCCAAAGTTCAGGTAAAAATTGTACAAATAAGCTGATTTTTGAAGGCTTATACTGAACTTAGTTATAAAAATATTTAAATGTTGCTTCCCCTTTATCCTAGATATATTCTTCAAGATACATATTTGTTCAAAATAGGTATATATCGAACAAATTGTTACAACTTCATAATCACGTACCTACGAGCTGAGAACGAGCGTTTGTATGAAAAGTACCTACCTATGTCGTGCAACCTGCTCTTAATTCTCTTCTGCGGCTGCGAATTGAAGATTGAGAGATAGAAAACAAGAAAAGAAAAAAATTATAGTTTGAGTAATATCAAATAATATATTTTACAATAAAAAAGCACCCAACCCCAACCATAAATCATCATACACAAGAAAAGCCTTGCGTCGCTGAAAACACTCTTAAAATATAGATATTTTTTAAAAACCCTCAAAATAAGCTTCCTGTTTTCCTGGTGCCCTCTAGCTGTGAGTAGCAGTGGTGCCCCTCTCAGCAGAGCACTGCGAAGTGTGCTGCACTGCGCGCCGCGGCACCGCGAGGCAGCGCTAGTGGATGCCCTCTAGCGGCGAGTAGGAGCGGTACTGGTGTAGGTCGGCCCCTCCGTAGCCGTAGAGCAGCTTGCCCTTGCCCTCTGCGTCGTAGTACGGGTAGCGGTAGTTGGGTCTGCAATACCGCGAACACTAGCTGATCAATCTTACAAGCTTACAAGTTATTGATAAAAAAAAACAGCGATCTCTTTTAACATTCCATGCTCCAAGTTTTGTTAGGTAAATCTCTCAAATTCTTCTCACTTAAGCAATCAAGATAGGTTTATCTGCGTATCTATCTAGGTACCTACCTACTGCTGGTAGTAGGTAAATAAAGACGCGCACAAACTGAATTGACCACTTGCTCAATATGCAGTGAAGGAAAACACCAGGAACTTTTAGGTTCATGGATATGCCAGTTTCCTATTTCCTTCACCGAACCAAGCGCATATGTAGGTAGGTACCTACATTGTGCATTGTAGTCAGGTATAATGACATGCTGAGTGCAAACGAATATCTGTAGTAGGTAGGTAGATCCTATAAGAGTGGATGTTTTACCTTTCGAAGTATTGGAAGTTGGGTGCTCGAGGCTGCACCGCTGTTTCGCTCGAGTACACCGCGCAGAGGACGCACAGGACCTGCGACAACGCAGGGAATATTAGCACACACCGCCATCTACCGTCGAGTAGGTTTTAAGTGTGGTGCTTGGGGCTGCTCCGCCGCACCGCGTCGTTGAGGGCGCCACGCAGAGTACGTATACGATATCTGTTCAGTGCCCATCACGATAGTCTGCAAACAAAACCACTCTACCAATAGTTCTGTGAGTTAGGTAGGTACGTACTGTACGTAGGTACCTACTATCATAACTTTGTACCGTCCATTTCAGCATGATAGGTACCTACCCCATAGGTCACGTCCACCTAGGACGCACCGCATCATGTGGCATTGCACTGCGCTGCGCCCGCCACCCTGAGCCAAAGATGAAAAGTCGCATGTGACTGTAATTTCACCGGCACCCAGTCCTTCAAACCGGAACACGAAACGCGAGCACTACTGCTTTGCGGCAGAAAAAGATTTAGAGTAAAGGTAGGGAGTAGTCTGAGTAAAACCACTCTCTACGGACGGACCGAAAAACGGACACGGCGGAACTATAACGTAACGGTAATTATGGTTTCCTTGCTTCCTTGTCAGGCTCCCGCAACCCGCACATGCAACCCTGGCTGCCGTGAAGTGCAACCTGAAGTTGTAGACATCTATCTTCTCTCTTGATGCGTTAGCATCCTAGTAACTACCTACCTAGTCTGTGCTGTGCTTTGTAGCCTCGCCTCTTCAAGAAGCTGCTGAGTGCAATGCATCTCACAGGCTCGCTCTTGTACCTACCTACTACATCAGATTTGGTGGAAACGCAAAGGTAGTAGGTACATACAATACCACATCATACCATCATTTGTCACACACAAATTCCTTTGACCCACACAAACACAAAAAACACTTTCGTAACCATGCACTTGTACCTAACTAGGTGAGCGATACATTATTAAGTAGAAATAGCAATGTAAGTACTAACCATTGCAATCAGGTATTTCAGAAATGCCATGGTTGTTTCTTTATGTATTCTTAGCAGCCGGAATCAAAACTTTGTTGAAATCACTTTTAGCGCGGGCGCCGTGCGCGCATTCAGTCCCGGATGTCTTGCAACACTAATAACACTGACTCACGAGACTCGAGACGACGACCAGTCAGTGGAAGTGGAAGGGAAAGCATGAGTGGAATGTTAATGATCTCCTTGCTTGGTTACCTAACTGTTAATTTGTTATGCATATGCGATCATGCCAACACGAAAGATTACAAAGTTGTCCTTTGGCCTCACAAACGGATACCTGCCTAACATAGGGCCTCACTCCACTATGAATCTAGGATCCTTCTCTTGCGTTACAATTAATTTTCTGTGAAGCAAACTAATTTTTTATTGTTATTTTTGGTTCACTATTTCGTAACAGATTTTTTGGCATAATTAGGTAACTAGTTGAAACCACCAAATTCCATGGTGAGGCTTCCACCTTGACGGACACCCTCAGTAACCTATTTAGCAAGGGAATTAGGATTTAGGCCCTTGGTAAATACAAATCCAGCCTCAAACCCGCGTCTTGTAGGTTACAAGTTCGGCCATGATGGCAGAGTGATCATGGATCGAGCTGGCGGACGTCTCGGGGTTCCTGGTGGGGTTTTTGGGATTTATCCGGGCATGTCCGATAGGTAGGAGGCGAAAAGTCGGGTTCGGATCACATAGATAATTACCTTTTCAAACAGGTAAGTAATAGGGGTTTAAGTATGAAATTGCCATTGTATAGTAATATAATAAGGAATACCTACTTTGCATTGACATAAAACCTTCATGGTGTGAGATTTTCCTGTGAAACTTTTTTCACATGATACCTGAGGTTCTTCTTTTAAAAAAAGTGCATTATTCTATTTTCGAATTTCAATTGTTTTTTTTATTCAGCTTAGACGTGAAAGATGGATACCTCCGGTAGGAGTATTATTGTTCTGTGATGGATACTTCGAAAATAGAGAATTCGAAATAGAGTGTAGTGTCAAAATAATATGGTGGCCGTCAGGTAGGTAAGTAGGCACGATGCCATGAAAGTGAAAGCGGATCCACCGTTGCGTTCGTCGGCCGGCAGTGAACCGGAAATCGCGCGTCGTCTCACTCTAACACGTGTTCTATCTACTCAGATCCTGTCCTATTCTCGAAGCCCACTATTATTTACACGCTGGCCCAAACAATACGTGTAGTCTTGGCGTTAGCGGCTAACGTTAATGATGCACCAACTGTGCAGAAAATGCAATGGCTGACCCCAGGTCAAACGCCACAACAGTGCCCTAAAGTTGTACTATTATATATTATGTGCCTAAAGCAAAGCTTACCATTTAAAAGGTAGTAATGGTAACTGTTTGGTGGTATCTTCAAGGTGTTATTCACTATAGCTTTCTTAGGTCTAGTCAGGCAATAACAGCAAATGTTTACTGTGCCGAACATCGATATAACATTATATTACCTATATCGATGGTGCCGAACTTCGAACAATGATGGCGAAACTGGCAGTGAAACAGCCCCGACTCTTTCACCATTATTGCTGCATGATAACGCAAGACCTCACAATGCACGCGAAACCGTTGTAACTCTACAGGACCTGCAGTTAGAAACCCTACGTCATCCTCCGTGCTCGCCAGACCTCGCTCCAACGGACTACCATTTTTTTCGTGATTTGGACAATTTTCTACGTGATAAAATATTTTCTTCCCAGGAGGCAGTACAAAATGGTTACACACAGTTTGTCGAATCTAGATCCCCAGAGTTCTATCTAGGGCTTGCAATCCGGATATCCGCCAATTTTCAAATCAGGATAATGACGTCCGCGAAATCCGGATAATTCGGATAGTGAAATTCATACAATAATTATGATAAAAATCTAAATTTAAAATACTGATCCTTTCTTTTACATGATTTTCACATTTGTTAATATAATTATAGTACCTGGGGGACCTAGCTTAACTAGGGGGTTGTAAAATGCGTGACAACTCGGATAACCGCGTTTTACCAGAGATAAGACCTAGCTAGCAAGATTTCAAATCCAAGTTTTGCTTTATTGAAAGAAAAATATAGTTGTTTCGAGAACGTAAGTGTTAACTTGAATAGAAGAAAGAAATTATTAATTTTGAATTTGTTTATGATGTTTTTTGATATTTTATGATCTCATTATTACTATGATAGTAGTTTTTATTTTACCATAAAGATCTACCGAATTGCTTAAAGTGATTCATATTTTAATGCTGGGCGAATGTTGGTTTAATTTAAACATGAATAAAGCTATCTATAACCATCGGTCATTTTCATTTACCTTTTTAATTTTTTTAAAGATTTTCTGTAATTAACCGTATTAGAATGAAAATCCGGATATCCGAATACTAGTTGACTACTATCCATAGTATCCGGATAGTAAAAGTTTACGGATAATGCAAGCCCTAGTTCTATCGTAAAGGCATAAATGAACTTCCGTTTTAATGGCAGCGATGTATAGATAATGAGGGTAAATATTTTGATTTAATAAATATGTTACATCTTAGAAAAAAACTGGTTTCAATTTTTCAGTACAAATCGTCAATTTCATACTTTAACCCCTAATATTTTGCGCCGCGCGAACGAAGTCGCGGGCAAAGCTAGGAGGAATATGTATTATCAGAGTATTTATATGTGTAATAATAATTAGGGAGATATAGGCCATAGGCAGGTAAGTAGGTATAAAAAAACTATGCTCATTATTTCTTATTACATTTACTTCTACTTTCATTAATTCATTATCTAGTAATGATTCGTTACATCGTTACATTATTATAAATTTTTCGTAAAGCTCTGCTACTGTAGGTCTGCTATTTACACTTATCTAAGGTCTCCTCCTGACGAGGCGACGCGCCGCTACTAGAGTAGTCTCTGTCAGTGAGTGTGCGAGAGTCCCATGAGCAGCGCGCGGCGGTGCACGCGGTCGGAGAGGCGCTGCAGGAGAGTGCGCCTCCTGACGAGGCGACGCGCCGCTACTAGAGTAGTCTCTGTCAGTGAGTGTGCGAGAGTCCCATGAGCAGCGCGCGGCGGTGCACGCGGTCGGAGAGGCGCTGCAGGAGAGTGCGCCTCCTGACGAGGCGACGCGCCGCTACTAGAGTAGTCTCTGTCAGTGAGTGTGCGAGAGTCCCATGAGCAGCGCGCGGCGGTGCACGCGGTCGGAGAGGCGCTGCAGGAGAGTGCGCCTCCTGACGAGGCGACGCGCCGCTACTAGAGTAGTCTCTGTCAGTGAGTGTGCGTGAGTCCCATGAGCAGCGCGCGGCGGTGCACGCGGTCGGAGAGGCGCTGCAGGAGAGTGCGCCTCCTGACGAGGCGACGCGCTGCTACTAGAGTAGTCTCTGTCAGTGAGTGTGCGTGAGTCCCATGAGCAGCGCGCGACGGTGCACGCGGTCGGAGAGGCGCTGCAGGAGAGTGCGCCTCCTGACGAGGCGACGCGCTGCTACCAGAGTAGTCTCTGTCAGTGAGTGTGCGTGAGTCCCATGAGCAGCGCGCGGCGGTGCACGCGGTCGGAGAGGCGCTGCAGGAGAGTGCGCCTCCTGACGAGGCGACGCGCTGCTACCAGAGTAGTCTCTGTCAGTGAGTGTGCGTGAGTCCCATGAGCAGCGCGCGGCGGTGCACGCGGTCGGAGAGGCGCTGCAGGAGAGTGCGCCTCCTGACGAGGCGACGCGCCGCCTCCTCAAACTTGTGCTGATTGCGTCTGAGGACAACAGTTCAGTTCGTTCAGAAGGTGAATATTTTAAAGGAAAATAATTATCTTGAAATATTCTAAATGACCGGATGTAGGCTTGAGTGTCCATCATGTTGTGTGTTGACGTGGGAGGTGGCGCGTGTACTGACCGGATGTAGGCTTGCGTGTCCGTGATCATGTTGTGTATCTTCTTGGGGTCGATCTCGTCCATGGCGCAGGCCTCCATGAGCGGCGGGTTGAACCGGAAGTAGCTCCCCGAGGGCAGCAGGTCATTCAGCATGAGGTGCACTCCTGCGGGAAGGGACGACGGTCAGTAGTTGCGGTGCGGTGCCGTGCGGCGGCGCGGGAGCGAGCACGCACCTTCAGTATCAGTCGCGGAGTCGAGTATCGTGTTGAACTTGTCCTTCCAGGAGGTGCCGGCGGTAGCGTCGTTGTCACGCGCGGCGGACGGCGGACGCGCCGCCAGCGCCGCCAGCGCCTGCCCCGTGCCCAGCGAGAGCAGCGTGCCCCGCGCGAGCGCTGGCGCGCCCCACAGCAGGCGCGCCTCGTGCAGCCCCACGCCGGCCGGGTTGTTCACCATGAGCCCGCCGTCCTGGTGCACGAGCCCGTCCTGGTGGAACTCCGCGAAGTACGTGGGCGCGGCGGCCGACGCACGCACCGCGTGCCACATCTTGGCGCGCGTCGTGCCGCGCAGCGCGCCGCGCACGCGGAACCCGCACGAGTACGTGCGGAACAGGAAGGGCGACAGCCGCTGGTTGCCCGCGTTCACGACGCACGACACGAGCGCCATCTATACAACGAACACACCTTCTGTTACTACTGTTACCTATAAACTGTGTTCAGCGCCATTCGACGAGCGAGGTGGTGTCACATACCGAGGTCCTCGTTACTCTGGAACACGCCGCCGTATTCGGAGTCTTTGTGGAACACTTGAAACTGCATTTGAAATCTGCACTCCTACACACACACAACACGCACCTAAACACACACACCCTCACATATTTATTTACCGAGGTTTATTAGTTCAACCATTTTCGGTAAATTCTTGTCTCGGTTCTAAGCTGACTTATAAGTATACAGTGTTGTTTCAGAGCACAGCTCGGTGTCCCCGCCCCGCCCCCGCCCCGCCGAGGTGCGTACCTTGGGGTTCCTCTTGCGGTTGCAGTGCGTGAGCATGCAGTCCCCCAGGTTGTCCTGCAGCATGCGCTCCCACTCGGCCGTGTCGTGCGGGTCCCCTGCCCCGCCCCCGCGCCCGCCCCGCCGAGGTGCGTACCTTGGGGTTCCTCTTGCGGTTGCAGTGCGTGAGCATGCAGTCCCCCAGGTTGTCCTGCAGCATGCGCTCCCACTTGGCCGTGTCGTAGTACGAGTGCGACCACACCAGCCGCGACGTGCCTGCAACGACCGGTTACACGATCACATGCGTCGAGCTCGACACCACAGCGGAGCATAACTACCTACATAGAGATAATAGTCTCTATACTGATATAATCGATATCCTCTATAGATCGATATCGATAATACAATACAAATTGCACGATACTTCATTAATTATTTAATTGAAATAACAAACAACGCAATTCATCATTACATCAACAGTCATGTCGATATTCATAGTTCCAACTCGAGTTAGTATCCACCACTCCAAGGGACGAGGGTACTCAACATTAATAAAGTGCCTTAACCAAAGCTGTAGGATCTAATGAGATACCAACGTGGCTCATAAAAAAATGTGTCGTAATATTAGCTGCACTACTAAGTCATATTATAAGTTACATTATTGTCATTCGTAGATCGTGCGTTTCCAAAAATATTTAAACAATCCATGGTCAAGCTGCTAAACCAAAAACGGCACGGTGGCGACACGGCTCTAGATAATTATAGGCGTATAACTTTGATCCCAATCATTTCTTAAGTCAGAGAAAGCTATGCTTAGCAGAATCTTGAACTCTACTAATAAATTTAATATTGTGGCACTGAAAAGAATGGATTTATAAAAAATAAATCTACAACTCTAGCTATATTCAATCTTATCAAATCAATAGTAGAGAACGTCACTGCTGGAACACCCACAGTGGGCTTATACTTTTGATATGAGCAAAGCTTTTGACTATGTTCACCACCCGAGGTTATTGGCTAAGCTCTACACATGTGGCATCAGAGGTGAAGCACGTGTTTGGTTTAATACATATTTAAATGATCGAAAGCAATGCACCGAAGTAGCAACAATAGACCAAAAATCTTATTTGTAGATCGGAATTCAAAGCTTTGGAGTCCCGCAAGGCAATATATTGGGACCAGTTCTTTTACTGCTCTACATAAATAATTTACCGAAATGCATGGATCATAACAGAATCTTATTTGCAGACGACATTACGATCTTGGTAAATTGTTAAGATAAATAAAACCTTGAAGATGAGATTAATAGGACAATAGAAAATGTTATCAATTCAAATCAATTTATTTTTCCTTTGTAACTAATGTACCTTCATCAACACGGTCTAGGGATATTTCATACTCAATTAAATAACTCGAAAAGTACTGGCCGCATTGGATCTTTTATACACCGATTTGTTTGTAATTTATCTCAGACTAATTCCAAATTAAATTTTTTTAAAATTCTTTTGTTTCGGTGGCATAAAAATGTCTTGATGTGTAGGAGAGGGAATTTTCATTTGTGCGAAATTTAGAAAACAATACGAATTACGTTTAGTTACAGTTTTTGTTCATTTTTAAACGAAAGATAAAGTTAAAATTGAGGTATTGTAGCCATGCAACGCCAACATTTGACGAGGGCGGAGATGTTACGAGCTGTGGGAATGCTGGAAGCTGGGTCTGTTCAGCGTAATGTTGCTGAGGCCATAGGGACCCACCAAAATGTAATTTCAAGATTGTGGACACGCTATCGTGCCACAGGTGAAGTAGCGGAGAGGCACCGGGGGCCAAGTCGCATCACTACCCCCAGACAAGACCGATTTTTGCAAATTACTGCGCGAGCTCAACCAAATGCAACGGTGACTCAATTGGTCCAAAGGCTGCGAGTGGAACACCAAGTGCTTGTGAGTGGCCAAACTGTAAGAAGGCGACTGCATGAAAGCAATCTACGCTCTCGTAGACCACTCCGGGTCCCACCTTTACGGAGAGGCAATCGTGGACGACGATTAGAATGGGTTCGGAACCACGTGGACTGGGGCCGTGAGCAATGGTCCAATGTGCTGTTCACGGATGAATCCAGGTACGGCTTCCATCCAGATTCACGAAGGACGCGTGTTTGGCGAGTTCCTCGACGATGGAGCCGTCTTCAGAACCCTCAGGAAGTTCACCCATACCAAGGAGGAACAATTATGGTTTGGGCAGGAATTCGTCTTGGAGGACGGACGGATCTCGTTTGGGTGCGGGGCAATATGACGGCAGAACGATACGTCCAACAGGTGCTGGGGCCCGTAATCTTGCCCCACAGAACACAAATGGGGCAAGATTTCCTGCTCATGCACGACAATGCCCGGGCACACACGGCGAGAACGGTAGCAGCTTGGTTACATACACACAATGTTAGGGCCTTAGACTGGCCTGCTCAATCGCCAGATCTAAATCCCATTGAGCATGCGTGGGATATGCTGCAAAGAAGAGCTCTGAAGGAAGTTCCTGAAAATCTGGCAACAGAAGATCAACTTTTTGCGCATCTCAGAAGGACATGGGACAATATTCCGCAGCAAGACATTGACAACCTTGTTCTGAGCATGCCGAATCGTTGCCGATGTGTTATGAACATCATGGGCGCTTTCTCAGACTACTAACTTCAAGTTTATAAACACAAATCAAATGATTTTCTATTTTTTTCAGTTTTTACTCATAAATTAAAAGTTAATTCATATACGGTTTCCGTCTATGCTTCATTTTTTTTTCCATAAAATCCTGAAATTTTAATCGAAGTACCTTAACCATTATTAAAAAATGGTAGAATAATATTGTTAGAAATATAGGCTCTTTGATCTTTATACTACTGTCAATGTCAAAAGTCAATTGTGCATGTTTTGAATGCTCTGTGTGTAGATATACTCTCTCTCTTCTTCCGTGTCCGCTTGATCGAATAGCATCGTTGTAAATAATCTAATCTAATTTAATTCATATAATCTAATATTTTGACGTATTATTTGGAGAGTAATATTTTAATAAATATTCATTCAAATAGACCTGTGCACATTATTTCATCGGAGCAAGACACAAATCTTATAACAGGTTATAAGGCCCAGTCAGGCATATAAGGAAACTGCATCTCGAAATCTTGTTCCGAGAAAAGCGCGGGTCTGAAGACCGCGTGCATTTTTGGTGTGCGCGTGCGTGACATTCTGCTCTGTTCTGCTCGTGATGGCGTCGACGCCTGCACCGCTGATCCCAGGCGAAAATATCGCAGCTGCCACCGTGTCCACTTGCGGCTCTCATGTCAATACAACGATGGGAAACTACAACATCGATAAGCTGGATGGAATGAGCAACTACAACACATGGAAATTTTGTATGAAAATGGCATTAACCTTAGAAAATCTGTGGCATTGCATTCAAGGTAATGAGGTAGTTGATTATCAAGACCAGAGGGCTCTGGCTAGAATCTGCTTGGCAGTGAAACCTCACTGCTACCAATATGTACAGAATGCCAAAACAAGTAAAGAAGCTTGGTCGAACTTGGCTAAAGTGTTTGAAGACACAGGACTGTATCGCAGAGTTCTGCTGTTACGTCAATTACACAGGATTGAGCTGACTACATACTCATCGGTCACTCAATATGTAGAATCTGTGATGACGCTTGTACAACAACTGGCTGATATTGGAAAACACATTGAAGATGGAGAAATCGCGGAGCTGCTACTCAGCGGGTTACCTACAGATTATGATCATCTTGTCTCCAGCCTTGAGACCATCTGTTTGACAGGAAGTCTATCGAGTGAACTAGTACGTACCAGACTATTGCAGGAAGAATTTCGTAAGTCTGAGCCAGGTGCTACATCAACAGCGTTTGTTTCAAGACAAACTAAAGAATCAAAAACCTGCACATACTGTAAGAAGAAAGGTCACCTGAAAAACAAGTGCTTCAAGCTTCGGCGTGATAAGAAGAGCAAAGAGGATGGTGATAAGACCTTTGTCGCTACAGCTTTCTTCGTCAACAAAGAGGAATGGGTGATTGATTCAGGCTGTTCGACGCACATGTGTAACAACAAACATTGGCTAACAGATTTTAAAGACTGTAGAAGTGTAATTAAAATAGCCAACAATGAACAAATACATTGTTTAGGATCTGGTGATGTGCTACTGGAGGCAAATGATTTGGTAAGATGTATTCAAGATGTATCCTATGTCCCTCAACTGTCTGTAAATTTACTGAGTGTTAGTAGATTATGTGATAAAGGCTTCACAGTAATTTTTAATAATAAGGGTTGCCATATCTTTCAAAAGTGTGTTATCTCTGGCAGTCCAATATGTAAGGCCGTTAATAAAAATGGGATCTACAAATTATTTGGTAAGGCCCATATTCCAAGTCGGTTGTCTACGTGTGGTGAAGTGGTGCATTCTTCAACGCTCCTGCCTGAGCAGGAGGTACAGAGTGCCAACGTAGCCGAGGTGCCGATTGATATCTGGCACAGGAGGCTAGGCCACCTAGGAGTTCAAGGTATGCTAGCTTTAAGGGATGGTAAGGCTAATGGTGTGTTGTTCCAGGACAATGACAAGCAAGAACTGAAGAACTGCATACCATGCATGGAAGGAAAGATGGCAGCACAGCCATTTCCAACCAAAGATGCCCACCGGGCAAGCCAGCCTTTGGAACTCATTCACACTGATGTTTGCGGCCCCATGCCTGCCACTAGCTGGGGTGGCGCTAAGTATCTAGTGACTTACACGGACGACTTCACCAGGAAAAGTTTTGGCTTTCTGCTACAGAGGAAAAATGAGGTATTTTCTACTTTCATTAATTTAAAAACTCAAATTGAAAAACAATTGGGTTTGCCAGTTAAAATACTGCGTTCCGATAATGGGGGAGAATATTGCAACACCATGTTTTCTGATTACCTTAAAAAGGAAGGAATTATCCATCAGACAAGTATTCCATACTGTCCTCAAGGAAATGGTGTTTCTGAGCGCCTAAATAGGACACTCTTAGAAAAAGCAAGATGCATGCTGCAAGGGGCAGGTCTAGGGAAGCGTTTTTGGGGTGAAGCAGTAATGACTGCCATTTATTTGAAAAATAGGTCCCCAACAACTGCTTTGTCCGGCCTTACTCCACAGGAGAAATGGACTGGATTGAGGCCTAATCTTAGTCATCTCCATGTATTTGGCTGCATTGCTTATTCACTTATACCTGAGCAAAGAAGGAATAAGTTAGGTGCTAAAAGCAAGAAGTTTTTATTTGTAGGCTATAGTGAGACCTCTAAGGGCTATAGACTTGCTGACCCCATGAACCCTAAAAAGGTTATCATATCTAGGAACGTAGCATTTATAGAAAATAAATTTTATGAGACTGACAATAATATTAATAATAATTCTAAAGATTCTAGTAATCATTTTATATTTTATGAACTGAATGATAATGAATTAAATTGTAATATTAAATCTAGTCAAGAAAAAGAACCAAGTTCTACTTTAAACAATTTTGATTTTGGTGACAATATTGAGCTGAATTCTAGCATTAATAGTAATGCGAATTCTAGTCATACTGTTGAACTGAATCCAAATGTTGTGTCAGCTGATTCTGAAATAGATAATACAATGATTTCAGATGCTGATGACGAGCATTACGTCACAGGCAGCGAGAATGAGGCCGGCTCACAGTGTTCGCCGATCAGTGACGCGCTCTCTGAGCGTCTAACGTCATCGCATCTTGCGGCACCTCAAGGGGAAGCTGATAGTACCCCCGAGCCATTGCCATCATGCTCTACTGACCGTCCTGTGCGTACTACTCGTTCCAAGCCGCCTTTGAGGTATGAGGATTATATAACGGACTTCTCTCTCGTGGCGCAACATGCACTTCCAGGCGATCCTCTCACGTATGAGGAAGCCATGTCTTGTGCTGACAGTCAAGATTGGCAATCTGCCATGCAATGCGAATATGATTCGCTCATTGCAAATAACGTGTGGGAAATAGTCGACAGACCACCAAATACAAACATTGTTAAATGTAAGTGGATCTATAAACGTAAACACGACGCCTCTGGTAAGTTCGACAGGTTCAAAGCTCGTCTGGTCGCCAGAGGTTTCACACAAGTTAGAGGCATTGATTACAATGAAACTTTTTCACCCGTAGTTAGACATAGCACTATGAGAATTTTGTTTAGTTTGGCTAATGAGCTAAATTTAAATATTGATCATGTGGATGTAACTACTGCATTTCTAAATGGAGAACTGAAAGAAACCATTTATATGGAACAGCCTCCGGGTTTTTCAAATAGTGAAAATAGTAAAGTTTGTCTTCTATTAAAAGGAATTTATGGCCTAAAACAGGCAAGTAAAATATGGAATGCAAAAGTTCATACATTATTATCTGAAAATGATTATAAACAGAGTAAATGTGAGCCTTGTGTTTATAGTAAGACAATAGATAAACAAATCATTATTGTAGCATTATATGTCGACGATTTCTACATATTTTATAGCTGTGACAAAAATGAACTATTGCCTCTTCTAGAAGATAATTTTAATGTTAAGAACTTAGGTTCTGTTACTAACTGTTTAGGTATGAATGTATTCAGAGACAAAGTTAAACATATAATAAAACTTGACCAGTCAGAATATATAAATAAATTGTTAGTTAAATTTGGCATGCAAAATTGCAAACCAGTGTCCACTCCTATGGTACTCAATTGTAAACTTGAAATGGATGAGAGTGAACACCCTGATAACTATGTGTATAGCTACAGAGAACTGTTAGGTAGTCTAATGTATCTATCTGTGTGCACTAGGCCCGATATTGCTTTTGCATGTAGTCAACTAAGCCAGTTTAGCAACAATTTTAATAAGACTCATTGGCTAGCTTTGAAACGCATCCTGAGATATTTAGGAGGTACTATAAATTATTGTCTATGTTTCTATAGATCTAATAATTTAGATATAACTGCCTTCTCTGATGCTGATTGGGCTAACGACATTGTAGATCGTAAGTCTTATACTGGTTTTGTAGTTAAGCTGGGTAGCAATATTATCAGCTGGGAATCACGCAAGCAGCGTTGCGTTGCATTATCAAGTACAGAGGCTGAGTATATTTCTATTTCTGATGCTTGTAAAGATCTCTGTTTTATTAAGAACTTTCTGTCAGAAATTGTAAACATTGATGTTCAAATAACATTGTACAATGACAATCAAAGTGCACACAAGCTACTGGAATGCAAAGAGTATTGTCATAAAAGAACAAAACACATTGATCTTCGTTATCACTATGTTAAAGATTTAGTTAAGAAAAAATTCTTAACAGTAAAGTATTTGTCAACTGAACAAATGACAGCTGATGTACTAACTAAAGCTTTGAGTGGATGTAAACATAAATTATTTACACATGAAATGAATGTAATACCTAAGTAGACGTAGGCATTATATCATTATTTAATTGCTTGTATTCATGTATGTAGACTTACTTATATACTGTGTTAGACAGACAGAGTCTTGTTTAAATTTATGTAGAGTCTTTGTGATACTCTACATTCTCTTAACGTAGAGTTAGTATTGACATGATAGAGTCTAAAGTTTTTTTTTTTGTTGGTAGAGTCGTATCAAAAACCCTAAGGGGAAGTGTTAGAAATATAGGCTCTTTGATCTTTATACTACTGTCAATGTCAAAAGTCAATTGTGCATGTTTTGAATGCTCTGTGTGTAGATATACTCTCTCTCTTCTTCCGTGTCCGCTTGATCGAATAGCATCGTTGTAAATAATCTAATCTAATTTAATTCATATAATCTAATATTTTGACGTATTATTTGGAGAGTAATATTTTAATAAATATTCATTCAAATAGACCTGTGCACATTATTTCATCGGAGCAAGACACAAATCTTATAACAAATATAACGTATCTTTTTAAATATATAGGTACATGTCACATAAATAATTAACACAATGATAGTAATTCGCTTTTTTAAAAATATCCCTAGACCGTGTTGATGTGTGTATTTATGAATTAATGAATTTATTGGTTTTTATTTTATCCAATGTATGTGACGTATCTACTTTAAAACATTTGCATGCTTGTGAAGCAAGTACATGTGCTCATCACTATAACATGAGGCCTTCCATGTATCCCACCATGTTTTAGCAAAAAAACTGATTTCATAGCATTTCATACAGACATACACTTGCAAAACGCGAATTCACTGAGTACAGCGTTTAAAATGCGAGGTTAATGCAGGGTTATTGGTAATTGGACGTGTTCCCGTCAAGGCGCGATGGATGGGAATATTAGCTACCTATCGAACCATAGGTAGATGGAAAATTATATATTAAACGGTGAAACGGCTGCCCGATGTCCGCCCGTTGGTTAGGGACCCGAACCCGGGGATCATCGTTAAAACTCCGCCCTGGGAGGCTGCCCCACCAATCCACGTAAAAAGAAGAGACCGGAGTGGAACCTGGCAGTTTCCTTTAGGTTGGGTCGGGGGGCCCTTCCATACATCGCGCCAGCCATCGATAGCACGTTGAACTACCAACGTGATGCTCACAAGCTGTTCTCTGTGCATGCGACAGTACAACCGACACAGTATGCACCATGCTGCTAACTGGACGCGTTAGTGCTCACCTCCGATCAGGGACGTGTCGCCGAACATCTCCTTGGAGAGCGTGTGGTACAGCTTGATAAATATTCGAAGGCACTTCCATCTACGTGAGCCGGCAGTGAGCACCAAGTGTACGTTACGGTGTCCTGAAAAACACTCGTATGAGACAATTTAGGCAAATCTTATGATTATTTTGCATACCTAGAGTTATTTAGAACAGCTCAAAGATGCAGTTTATAATGTGGCCTTATAAACCGTTATTAGAAGTTTCATTTTTGATATTTAATCATTTTAATCGATGAAGCTTCGAAAATGAATTGTCTGATTAGGACTATCATCTTTCATAACTGATGTGTCTTTTGCAATGAAAGTCACTATTTGTCTTTTATTGGTCACATTCATTGGAAATAAAAATACCTTCCTTATTAACAGAGTGGTCCATAATATGAATCATTTATCAGAAGAAGTTGTTACTGTCACATCAATAAATGCTTTCAAAAGCAAATTGGATATCTAGATGCGAACAAGCAAACTGTTAACATTAAAAGACATTTAAAGTGCAGTGCAGCTAGTGAAATTAAGACATTTCAACACTCTGAAATACATACAAAAGCTGGTCATCCATAATTTTAAATAATAATTATGATAAGTGAAGCATGTAAACAGTGGCACTCATTTAAAGGAACTCCAAATGCATGTCTTGTAGTTGTGACATTGTGAGAAAAATGTTCTACACTGCATTTGTTTGATTCACTTTTAATTTGATGTGTAAACACAAAAAGTAATTCACTGGTCATCAGTCAGTGCTGTTCATCGAAAATGAATCAATTTGGATGTACGGTCTAATATCGCCTTTATAGTTCTGCGTTCAACAAGGACTTATTTTTTATGCATCTAATAGGCAAACTAGCTTACGGCCCACCTGATGTAAAGTGGTCACCGTCTGCTGCTGGGGTATTGTCGATGCGCTGCCTACCCTGAAGGAAATTATACATTTTTCTTGAAACGTCACATGTCATAACCAAGCGGGAAAACCTCAGATGGAAGCTCATTCCATAGTTTATAGGACCAAATAACCATAGGACTCCAATAACAAGGGTATAAAATTAAGCTTTGTATCTGTCTTTCTCTGTCTGTCACAGCATCATAACATGCACCTTACAACCAAAAATGGATAGTCCTGATCCCACACTCCAGGGTCTACTATGTTGTGGGTAATGACTTATGTTATGACAAAACGCATGGTACTTGGTATATGGACACTATTATACAATAGGCACCTTCTGAATCAAATATCTCAGCATTAAGGAGACGCATTTTTTCCCTCTAAATTAAAAACGACAGTTAATTTTAAAATGGCTTAACTATAGCAGTGAAGTGTGTGCTTGGATGAATCCATCTAGAAAATGTAGAGGCTTAAGTCGGTCCTGTTTGCCTGTAAAATGCAAATCTCTGTATTTAACCCTCGACGCAAAAACGACGGGGTGTTATAAGTTTGACGTGTCTGTGAGTTTCTGTGTGTGTCTGTGGCATCGTAGCTCCCGAACGGGTGAACCGATTTTGATTTTGATTTTTTTGTTAGAAAGGTGAATTAGTCAGGAGTGTTCTTAGCTATGTTTGATCAAAATCGGTTCAGACGTTTCAATGAGTTGGGTTTTTTTTTTAAATTTTACAGAATTAATTACTTGTATATGAGGTGTCTTTGATAATTTCTTCTCTGCTACAAAATTAACCACTTTTTAAGGTGTGGTGTCCAAAATAAAATAAATAATAATAATAAAAAACTTTCTTTGTCTTCAGTAACTTGCACTACTTAACATTCCATGTACTAGAACTTAGTTTGAAGGTGGTCTGTTGGTTGCATACTTTTGAGTTAGGTAACTCAAATAAAAAGTAGATAGATAGATAACTCTTCATTGTACTCACCTTAAAATAATTAAAAAAAAACATACTTATATTATCTTACAAACTAGTTGACGGTGGTACAATGGGCGGCCTTATCGCTAAGAGCGATCTATTCCAGGCAACCTTTGGATGGACAGGATTGCAAAGAACGTGAGGGGTTGGTGAAGTAACGATTCAAATATAATAAAATAAACGTGTACATTTATAAAAACAAATACAATATACCTAGTAGAATTGAAAGGAAAAAGTAAACGCATTCACTCTAGAGATGCTGAAGGATACAATTTGAAGATCTAATTTTTAAAAGTATGCAACCAACAGACCACTTCACAGGCTCGCTCTGCTTATGATATATTGGACATATACCACACGTCTATGTCAATGTGTGTTGCACTGCGCAACATGTCCATGTCAACTGCTTGTTGAGTTAAGCCCTTCTACCATTACAATACGCATAGGCGATTCAAGTATCCGGCTAGTGTGCGAGCCTGCATTCAAATGTATGTCAGATACTTGGCGGCGACTAGTCTCCGAGACTTGCAGGATACCTTCAGGATACTTGAATCGCCTGTGCGTATCGTAATGGGAGAAGGGGTTTAGAGTACGGTCTCTGAGCTAGTCGTGTTGTGTGTTGCAGGCGTGCTGGCGTGCCTTGACGGGTACATGAACATAGCGCTCGAGCAGACCGAGGAGTATGTGAACGGGCAGCTCAAGAACAAGTACGGTGACGCCTTTATCCGCGGCAACAACGTGCTCTACATCAGCACGCAGAGACGGAGATAGCGCATCTGCAGTATCACATCATTATTTTGTCGGCTAATCTTTAAACAAACATGCGGACTTGTAACTCTAACACTATCAATTTCAGTGTTGTGTCCGTCCGAAATGACGCTCTTGCAATTGACTACCCAGTCTACGCAGTTAGGTACAAAACTTGCTATTGACTACCCAGTCTACGCAGTTAGGTACAAAACTTGCTATTGACTACCCAGTCTACGCAGTTAGGTACAAAACTTGACTTGCGATTGACTACCCAGTCTACGCAGTTAGGTACAAAACTTGCGATTGACTACCCAGTCTACGCAGTTAGGTACAAAACTTGACTTGCGATTGACTACCCATTCTACGCAGTTAGGTACAAAACATGCGATTGACTACCCAGTCTACGCAGTTAGGTACAAAACTTGCGTTTGACTACCCATTCTACGCAGTTAGGTACAAAACATGTGATTGACTACCCAGTCCACGCAGTTAGGTACAAAACATGCGATTGACTACCCAGTCCACGCAGTTAGGTACAAAACTTGACTTGCGATTGACTACCCAGTCTTCGCAGTTAGGTACAAAACTTGCGATTGACTACCCAGTCCACGCAGTTAGGTACAAAACTTGACTTGCGATTGACTACCCAGTCTACGCAGTTAGGTACAAAACTTGCCATTGACTACCCAGTCTACGCAGTTAGGTACCAAACTTGCGATTGACTACCCAGTCCACGTAGTTAGGTACAAAACTTGACTTGCGGCGATTGACTACCCAACGCAGTTAGGTACAAAACTTGATTGCAACTAGAATGCGTAGGTAAATTAGTTAATAGCAACAACGTAATTTCAAATAGGAACAACACCGATGAAATCGATAGCAACACTGTTACGCAATAACGGCCCAGAACACCTGAGTGAATGAAAGCTTTAGATTATTAAGGGAACTTCAATTTAATAAGTAATATTTGTTCCCATTCCACTAAAATGGGGAACGTTTTTAGGATAAGGTTGAAATAAAAACGAAGTTTGGTTTAAAACTGTTTATTGCACTTAATGTAACGAGCTCCGGCTAAGTGTAGGAAAACTGCACCTTCCTGTCCCCACCCCCGTCGGCCTGCAAATATAACGTATTTTAGGTCAGAGAGGCAGTCAGGGGGGGTTATACGAGTTTTGATATTTTTCGAAACTATATGAAGTTTCGTTTCCTTCCATACATTTACTTGCAGCGCCCCTAGCGGACACGAGGTGAAAACTAAGGACGCTGTCAGAAAATGTATTTTAGGAAACGAAACTTCATATTTCGAATACTATTAAAGTCTCGTACTAAGCCCCCTGAGGAGTCGGTCGTCAGATCGTCCTAATCCCGAAAGTTCAATGGATTTTTTCAGGAAATATTAATAAACCCTTCGTGTTCCCCCGTGCATGTGGTACAGACGAGCCAGCCGACTGTAGGAGTACCTACTTCAGGAGATTGTCAGCACCATCCACCATTGTGCTTCACACCCGTACTGCGACCACTGATCTGTGCTTATTGTAGCAAATCACCCTTTGCTTTTCATGATGGTGGGAGGTTTCTTCCAGCAGTGGAGTGATAATGATGAGGTGGTCAAAACGGTGAAGGAAAACACCTTGAGGAAGCTGGCGTACTCTTGAACCATGAGCTCGAAGACACTGATACCGACAAAGATTATTCTTATTCTACTATCCACTTACTTTGTCATTTCGTGTCGAGTCCGTGAGACCTTTCCCATTTCCCAAGTCTGCGATGAGCATCTCTCCTCTGTACCCGTACTGGTGCCGGTACGCTCCCCGCGCCGCCCTGCCCGCGCCCGGGTCGAACCGGGTTTCCACCCGGTAGCCGAGCACCCTCGGGTCGAACAGCGGCGCCCAGAAACTCGAGTACACACACTCACAACACACCACACATGTTAATAATAATATTGCTTTGGCAATCATAATGAATGAACTGACCATCTGACTTTAACTACACTCGCTGCAGACACGATGCGCACCTAGTAGGTACGTAGTATGTAGGTACCTGCTCGTATGAACAAATAGATTTGTGGACATACTCTGCGTCAGCGCTAACATCTCAAGGATCATGATGACGTTATCATCTCGAGTGCGAACTACTGTATGCACAGGTACTTAGCTGTATTAGGGTTCAAATATTGTTCTTGAATGTCCTGTTTAGGAAACAACTTAGTAGGTAACCTATATATTAGTTAGGTAGGACCCTATTTACCTACTAAACCTACGCAAATTCTGAGGTGGGTACAGTTGTAGTTTTTTTTTTTTTTTTTTAATACTTCTTGGAATGACGGGTCAAGCAGATGGCCCACCTGATGTTAAGTGGTACCCTCTGCCTATGAACAGTGCATTACCTCACAGGTCACGCCCACCTAGGACGCACCCTATGTGGCATATCTACCTGTGACAGACACGGACGGCGCGCAGCGTTGCTCAGCACTTATAGCACCGTTAGCACCCTTTGCTGCAATAGGTACGGTACCTAGTACCTACCTACCTAGGTATGTATGTACTCAGTATAATCCCAAGTTATACAATACTCCTATAGAACCACCAAGAACCTCAACGAAGAGTTCTCCAAACGGAGACCAGCACAGGATTGATTCCAACCATATCGCAGTGGGTACACGGGTAAACAGGAATTACCACTACACCCACCGGTGGGTGAAGCCAGTGGGTGCACGGGTCGCGGGTCGTAATGAGATCATTACCTATTTAATTATATAGTCATTTAGAATCTATATAATATGGGCAAGGTCCATGGGAAGCCTTTTTTTTACTTTTACAGTTTATAAGTACATTATGAACATCCAAAGTTCAGGTAAAAATTGTACAAATAAGCTGATTTTTGAAGGCTTATACTGAACTTAGTTATAAAAATATTTAAATGTTGCTTCCCCTTTATCCTAGATATATTCTTCAAGATACATATTTGTTCAAAATAGGTATATATCGAACAAATTGTTACAACTTCATAATCACGTACCTACGAGCTGAGAACGAGCGTTTGTATGAAAAGTACCTACCTATGTCGTGCAACCTGCTCTTAATTCTCTTCTGCGGCTGCGAATTGAAGATTGAGAGATAGAAAACAAGAAAAGAAAAAAATTATAGTTTGAGTAATATCAAATAATATATTTTACAATAAAAAAGCACCCAACCCCAACCATAAATCATCATACACAAGAAAAGCCTTGCGTCGCTGAAAACACTCTTAAAATATAGATATTTTTTAAAAACCCTCAAAATAAGCTTCCTGTTTTCCTGGTGCCCTCTAGCTGTGAGTAGCAGTGGTGCCCCTCTCAGCAGAGCACTGCGAAGTGTGCTGCACTGCGCGCCGCGGCACCGCGAGGCAGCGCTAGTGGATGCCCTCTAGCGGCGAGTAGGAGCGGTACTGGTGTAGGTCGGCCCCTCCGTAGCCGTAGAGCAGCTTGCCCTTGCCCTCTGCGTCGTAGTACGGGTAGCGGTAGTTGGGTCTGCAATACCGCGAACACTAGCTGATCAATCTTACAAGCTTACAAGTTATTGATAAAAAAAAACAGCGATCTCTTTTAACATTCCATGCTCCAAGTTTTGTTAGGTAAATCTCTCAAATTCTTCTCACTTAAGCAATCAAGATAGGTTTATCTGCGTATCTATCTAGGTACCTACCTACTGCTGGTAGTAGGTAAATAAAGACGCGCACAAACTGAATTGACCACTTGCTCAATATGCAGTGAAGGAAAACACCAGGAACTTTTAGGTTCATGGATATGCCAGTTTCCTATTTCCTTCACCGAACCAAGCGCATATGTAGGTAGGTACCTACATTGTGCATTGTAGTCAGGTATAATGACATGCTGAGTGCAAACGAATATCTGTAGTAGGTAGGTAGATCCTATAAGAGTGGATGTTTTACCTTTCGAAGTATTGGAAGTTGGGTGCTCGAGGCTGCACCGCTGTTTCGCTCGAGTACACCGCGCAGAGGACGCACAGGACCTGCGACAACGCAGGGAATATTAGCATACACCGCCATCTACCGTCGAGTAGGTTTTAAGTGTGGTGCTTGGGGCTGCTCCGCCGCACCGCGTCGTTGAGGGCGCCACGCAGAGTACGTATACGATATCTGTTCAGTGCCCATCACGACAGTCTGCAAACAAAACCACTCTACCAATAGTTCTGTGAGTTAGGTAGGTACGTACTGTACGTAGGTACCTACTATCATAACTTTGTACCGTCCATTTCAGCATGATAGGTACCTACCCCATAGGTCACGTCCACCTAGGACGCACCGCATCATGTGGCATTGCACTGCGCTGCGCCCGCCACCCTGAGCCAAAGATGAAAAGTCGCATGTGACTGTAATTTCACCGGCACCCAGTCCTTCAAACCGGAACACGAAACGCGAGCACTACTGCTTTGCGGCAGAAAAAGATTTAGAGTAAAGGTAGGGAGTAGTCTGAGTAAAACCACTCTCTACGGACGGACCGAAAAACGGACACGGCGGAACTATAACGTAACGGTAATTATGGTTTCCTTGCTTCCTTGTCAGGCTCCCGCAACCCGCACATGCAACCCTGGCTGCCGTGAAGTGCAACCTGAAGTTGTAGACATCTATCTTCTCTCTTGATGCGTTAGCATCCTAGTAACTACCTACCTAGTCTGTGCTGTGCTTTGTAGCCTCGCCTCTTCAAGAAGCTGCTGAGTGCAATGCATCTCACAGGCTCGCTCTTGTACCTACCTACTACATCAGATTTGGTGGAAACGCAAAGGTAGTAGGTACATACAATACCACATCATACCATCATTTGTCACACACAAATTCCTTTGACCCACACAAACACAAAAAACACTTTCGTAACCATGCACTTGTACCTAACTAGGTGAGCGATACATTATTAAGTAGAAATAGCAATGTAAGTACTAACCATTGCAATCAGGTATTTCAGAAATGCCATGGTTGTTTCTTTATGTATTCTTAGCAGCCGGAATCAAAACTTTGTTGAAATCACTTTTAGCGCGGGCGCCGTGCGCGCATTCAGTCCCGGATGTCTTGCAACACTAATAACACTGACTCACGAGACTCGAGACGACGACCAGTCAGTGGAAGTGGAAGGGAAAGCATGAGTGGAATGTTAATGATCTCCTTGCTTGGTTACCTAACTGTTAATTTGTTATGCATATGCGATCATGCCAACACGAAAGATTACAAAGTTGTCCTTTGGCCTCACAAACGGATACCTGCCTAACATAGGGCCTCACTCCACTATGAATCTAGGATCCTTCTCTTGCGTTACAATTAATTTTCTGTGAAGCAAACTAATTTTTTATTGTTATTTTTGGTTCACTATTTCGTAACAGATTTTTTGGCATAATTAGGTAACTAGTTGAAACCACCAAATTCCATGGTGAGGCTTCCACCTTGACGGACACCCTCAGTAACCTATTTAGCAAGGGAATTAGGATTTAGGCCCTTGGTAAATACAAATCCAGCCTCAAACCCGCGTCTTGTAGGTTACAAGTTCGGCCATGATGGCAGAGTGATCATGGATCGAGCTGGCGGACGTCTCGGGGTTCCTGGTGGGGTTTTTGGGATTTATCCGGGCATGTCCGATAGGTAGGAGGCGAAAAGTCGGGTTCGGATCACATAGATAATTACCTTTTCAAACAGGTAAGTAATAGGGGTTTAAGTATGAAATTGCCATTGTATAGTAATATAATAAGGAATACCTACTTTGCATTGACATAAAACCTTCATGGTGTGAGATTTTCCTGTGAAACTTTTTTCACATGATACCTGAGGTTCTTCTTTTAAAAAAAGTGCATTATTCTATTTTCGAATTTCAATTGTTTTTTTTATTCAGCTTAGACGTGAAAGATGGATACCTCCGGTAGGAGTATTATTGTTCTGTGATGGATACTTCGAAAATAGAGAATTCGAAATAGAGTGTAGTGTCAAAATAATATGGTGGCCGTCAGGTAGGTAAGTAGGCACGATGCCATGAAAGTGAAAGCGGATCCACCGTTGCGTTCGTCGGCCGGCAGTGAACCGGAAATCGCGCGTCGTCTCACTCTAACACGTGTTCTATCTACTCAGATCCTGTCCTATTCTCGAAGCCCACTATTATTTACACGCTGGCCCAAACAATACGTGTAGTCTTGGCGTTAGCGGCTAACGTTAATGATGCACCAACTGTGCAGAAAATGCAATGGCTGACCCCAGGTCAAACGCCACAACAGTGCCCTAAAGTTGTACTATTATATATTATGTGCCTAAAGCAAAGCTTACCATTTAAAAGGTAGTAATGGTAACTGTTTGGTGGTATCTTCAAGGTGTTATTCACTATAGCTTTCTTAGGTCTAGTCAGGCAATAACAGCAAATGTTTACTGTGCCGAACATCGATATAACATTATATTACCTATATCGATGGTGCCGAACTTCGAACAATGATGGCGAAACTGGCAGTGAAACAGCCCCGACTCTTTCACCATTATTGCTGCATGATAACGCAAGACCTCACAATGCACGCGAAACCGTTGTAACTCTACAGGACCTGCAGTTAGAAACCCTACGTCATCCTCCGTGCTCGCCAGACCTCGCTCCAACGGACTACCATTTTTTTCGTGATTTGGACAATTTTCTACGTGATAAAATATTTTCTTCCCAGGAGGCAGTACAAAATGGTTACACACAGTTTGTCGAATCTAGATCCCCAGAGTTCTATCTAGGGCTTGCAATCCGGATATCCGCCAATTTTCAAATCAGGATAATGACGTCCGCGAAATCCGGATAATTCGGATAGTGAAATTCATACAATAATTATGATAAAAATCTAAATTTAAAATACTGATCCTTTCTTTTACATGATTTTCACATTTGTTAATATAATTATAGTACCTGGGGGACCTAGCTTAACTAGGGGGTTGTAAAATGCGTGACAACTCGGATAACCGCGTTTTACCAGAGATAAGACCTAGCTAGCAAGATTTCAAATCCAAGTTTTGCTTTATTGAAAGAAAAATATAGTTGTTTCGAGAACGTAAGTGTTAACTTGAATAGAAGAAAGAAATTATTAATTTTGAATTTGTTTATGATGTTTTTTGATATTTTATGATCTCATTATTACTATGATAGTAGTTTTTATTTTACCATAAAGATCTACCGAATTGCTTAAAGTGATTCATATTTTAATGCTGGGCGAATGTTGGTTTAATTTAAACATGAATAAAGCTATCTATAACCATCGGTCATTTTCATTTACCTTTTTAATTTTTTTAAAGATTTTCTGTAATTAACCGTATTAGAATGAAAATCCGGATATCCGAATACTAGTTGACTACTATCCATAGTATCCGGATAGTAAAAGTTTACGGATAATGCAAGCCCTAGTTCTATCGTAAAGGCATAAATGAACTTCCGTTTTAATGGCAGCGATGTATAGATAATGAGGGTAAATATTTTGATTTAATAAATATGTTACATCTTAGAAAAAAACTGGTTTCAATTTTTCAGTACAAATCGTCAATTTCATACTTTAACCCCTAATATTTTGCGCCGCGCGAACGAAGTCGCGGGCAAAGCTAGGAGGAATATGTATTATCAGAGTATTTATATGTGTAATAATAATTAGGGAGATATAGGCCATAGGCAGGTAAGTAGGTATAAAAAAACTATGCTCATTATTTCTTATTACATTTACTTCTACTTTCATTAATTCATTATCTAGTAATGATTCGTTACATCGTTACATTATTATAAATTTTTCGTAAAGCTCTGCTACTGTAGGTCTGCTATTTACACTTATCTAAGGTCTCCTCCTGACGAGGCGACGCGCCGCTACTAGAGTAGTCTCTGTCAGTGAGTGTGCGAGAGTCCCATGAGCAGCGCGCGGCGGTGCACGCGGTCGGAGAGGCGCTGCAGGAGAGTGCGCCTCCTGACGAGGCGACGCGCCGCTACTAGAGTAGTCTCTGTCAGTGAGTGTGCGAGAGTCCCATGAGCAGCGCGCGGCGGTGCACGCGGTCGGAGAGGCGCTGCAGGAGAGTGCGCCTCCTGACGAGGCGACGCGCCGCTACTAGAGTAGTCTCTGTCAGTGAGTGTGCGAGAGTCCCATGAGCAGCGCGCGGCGGTGCACGCGGTCGGAGAGGCGCTGCAGGAGAGTGCGCCTCCTGACGAGGCGACGCGCCGCTACTAGAGTAGTCTCTGTCAGTGAGTGTGCGTGAGTCCCATGAGCAGCGCGCGGCGGTGCACGCGGTCGGAGAGGCGCTGCAGGAGAGTGCGCCTCCTGACGAGGCGACGCGCTGCTACTAGAGTAGTCTCTGTCAGTGAGTGTGCGTGAGTCCCATGAGCAGCGCGCGACGGTGCACGCGGTCGGAGAGGCGCTGCAGGAGAGTGCGCCTCCTGACGAGGCGACGCGCTGCTACCAGAGTAGTCTCTGTCAGTGAGTGTGCGTGAGTCCCATGAGCAGCGCGCGGCGGTGCACGCGGTCGGAGAGGCGCTGCAGGAGAGTGCGCCTCCTGACGAGGCGACGCGCTGCTACCAGAGTAGTCTCTGTCAGTGAGTGTGCGTGAGTCCCATGAGCAGCGCGCGGCGGTGCACGCGGTCGGAGAGGCGCTGCAGGAGAGTGCGCCTCCTGACGAGGCGACGCGCCGCCTCCTCAAACTTGTGCTGATTGCGTCTGAGGACAACAGTTCAGTTCGTTCAGAAGGTGAATATTTTAAAGGAAAATAATTATCTTGAAATATTCTAAATGACCGGATGTAGGCTTGAGTGTCCATCATGTTGTGTGTTGACGTGGGAGGTGGCGCGTGTACTGACCGGATGTAGGCTTGCGTGTCCGTGATCATGTTGTGTATCTTCTTGGGGTCGATCTCGTCCATGGCGCAGGCCTCCATGAGCGGCGGGTTGAACCGGAAGTAGCTCCCCGAGGGCAGCAGGTCATTCAGCATGAGGTGCACTCCTGCGGGAAGGGACGACGGTCAGTAGTTGCGGTGCGGTGCCGTGCGGCGGCGCGGGAGCGAGCACGCACCTTCAGTATCAGTCGCGGAGTCGAGTATCGTGTTGAACTTGTCCTTCCAGGAGGTGCCGGCGGTAGCGTCGTTGTCACGCGCGGCGGACGGCGGACGCGCCGCCAGCGCCGCCAGCGCCTGCCCCGTGCCCAGCGAGAGCAGCGTGCCCCGCGCGAGCGCTGGCGCGCCCCACAGCAGGCGCGCCTCGTGCAGCCCCACGCCGGCCGGGTTGTTCACCATGAGCCCGCCGTCCTGGTGCACGAGCCCGTCCTGGTGGAACTCCGCGAAGTACGTGGGCGCGGCGGCCGACGCACGCACCGCGTGCCACATCTTGGCGCGCGTCGTGCCGCGCAGCGCGCCGCGCACGCGGAACCCGCACGAGTACGTGCGGAACAGGAAGGGCGACAGCCGCTGGTTGCCCGCGTTCACGACGCACGACACGAGCGCCATCTATACAACGAACACACCTTCTGTTACTACTGTTACCTATAAACTGTGTTCAGCGCCATTCGACGAGCGAGGTGGTGTCACATACCGAGGTCCTCGTTACTCTGGAACACGCCGCCGTATTCGGAGTCTTTGTGGAACACTTGAAACTGCATTTGAAATCTGCACTCCTACACACACACAACACGCACCTAAACACACACACCCTCACATATTTATTTACCGAGGTTTATTAGTTCAACCATTTTCGGTAAATTCTTGTCTCGGTTCTAAGCTGACTTATAAGTATACAGTGTTGTTTCAGAGCACAGCTCGGTGTCCCCGCCCCGCCCCCGCCCCGCCGAGGTGCGTACCTTGGGGTTCCTCTTGCGGTTGCAGTGCGTGAGCATGCAGTCCCCCAGGTTGTCCTGCAGCATGCGCTCCCACTCGGCCGTGTCGTGCGGGTCCCCTGCCCCGCCCCCGCGCCCGCCCCGCCGAGGTGCGTACCTTGGGGTTCCTCTTGCGGTTGCAGTGCGTGAGCATGCAGTCCCCCAGGTTGTCCTGCAGCATGCGCTCCCACTTGGCCGTGTCGTAGTACGAGTGCGACCACACCAGCCGCGACGTGCCTGCAACGACCGGTTACACGATCACATGCGTCGAGCTCGACACCACAGCGGAGCATAACTACCTACATAGAGATAATAGTCTCTATACTGATATAATCGATATCCTCTATAGATCGATATCGATAATACAATACAAATTGCACGATACTTCATTAATTATTTAATTGAAATAACAAACAACGCAATTCATCATTACATCAACAGTCATGTCGATATTCATAGTTCCAACTCGAGTTAGTATCCACCACTCCAAGGGACGAGGGTACTCAACATTAATAAAGTGCCTTAACCAAAGCTGTAGGATCTAATGAGATACCAACGTGGCTCATAAAAAAATGTGTCGTAATATTAGCTGCACTACTAAGTCATATTATAAGTTACATTATTGTCATTCGTAGATCGTGCGTTTCCAAAAATATTTAAACAATCCATGGTCAAGCTGCTAAACCAAAAACGGCACGGTGGCGACACGGCTCTAGATAATTATAGGCGTATAACTTTGATCCCAATCATTTCTTAAGTCAGAGAAAGCTATGCTTAGCAGAATCTTGAACTCTACTAATAAATTTAATATTGTGGCACTGAAAAGAATGGATTTATAAAAAATAAATCTACAACTCTAGCTATATTCAATCTTATCAAATCAATAGTAGAGAACGTCACTGCTGGAACACCCACAGTGGGCTTATACTTTTGATATGAGCAAAGCTTTTGACTATGTTCACCACCCGAGGTTATTGGCTAAGCTCTACACATGTGGCATCAGAGGTGAAGCACGTGTTTGGTTTAATACATATTTAAATGATCGAAAGCAATGCACCGAAGTAGCAACAATAGACCAAAAATCTTATTTGTAGATCGGAATTCAAAGCTTTGGAGTCCCGCAAGGCAATATATTGGGACCAGTTCTTTTACTGCTCTACATAAATAATTTACCGAAATGCATGGATCATAACAGAATCTTATTTGCAGACGACATTACGATCTTGGTAAATTGTTAAGATAAATAAAACCTTGAAGATGAGATTAATAGGACAATAGAAAATGTTATCAATTCAAATCAATTTATTTTTCCTTTGTAACTAATGTACCTTCATCAACACGGTCTAGGGATATTTCATACTCAATTAAATAACTCGAAAAGTACTGGCCGCATTGGATCTTTTATACACCGATTTGTTTGTAATTTATCTCAGACTAATTCCAAATTAAATTTTTTTAAAATTCTTTTGTTTCGGTGGCATAAAAATGTCTTGATGTGTAGGAGAGGGAATTTTCATTTGTGCGAAATTTAGAAAACAATACGAATTACGTTTAGTTACAGTTTTTGTTCATTTTTAAACGAAAGATAAAGTTAAAATTGAGGTATTGTAGCCATGCAACGCCAACATTTGACGAGGGCGGAGATGTTACGAGCTGTGGGAATGCTGGAAGCTGGGTCTGTTCAGCGTAATGTTGCTGAGGCCATAGGGACCCACCAAAATGTAATTTCAAGATTGTGGACACGCTATCGTGCCACAGGTGAAGTAGCGGAGAGGCACCGGGGGCCAAGTCGCATCACTACCCCCAGACAAGACCGATTTTTGCAAATTACTGCGCGAGCTCAACCAAATGCAACGGTGACTCAATTGGTCCAAAGGCTGCGAGTGGAACACCAAGTGCTTGTGAGTGGCTAAACTGTAAGAAGGCGACTGCATGAAAGCAATCTACGCTCTCGTAGACCACTCCGGGTCCCACCTTTACGGAGAGGCAATCGTGGACGACGATTAGAATGGGTTCGGAACCACGTGGACTGGGGCCGTGAGCAATGGTCCAATGTGCTGTTCACGGATGAATCCAGGTACGGCTTTCATCCAGATTCACGAAGGACGCGTGTTTGGCGAGTTCCTCGACGATGGAGCCGTCTTCAGAACCCTCAGGAAGTTCACCCATACCAAGGAGGAACAATTATGGTTTGGGCAGGAATTCGTCTTGGAGGACGGACGGATCTCGTTTGGGTGCGGGGCAATATGACGGCAGAACGATACGTCCAACAGGTGCTGGGGCCCGTAATCTTGCCCCACAGAACACAAATGGGGCAAGATTTCCTGCTCATGCACGACAATGCCCGGGCACACACGGCGAGAACGGTAGCAGCTTGGTTACATACACACAATGTTAGGGCCTTAGACTGGCCTGCTCAATCGCCAGATCTAAATCCCATTGAGCATGCGTGGGATATGCTGCAAAGAAGAGCTCTGAAGGAAGTTCCTGAAAATCTGGCAACAGAAGATCAACTTTTTGCGCATCTCAGAAGGACATGGGACAATATTCCGCAGCAAGACATTGACAACCTTGTTCTGAGCATGCCGAATCGTTGCCGATGTGTTATGAACATCATGGGCGCTTTCTCAGACTACTAACTTCAAGTTTATAAACACAAATCAAATGATTTTCTATTTTTTTCAGTTTTTACTCATAAATTAAAAGTTAATTCATATACGGTTTCCGTCTATGCTTCATTTTTTTTTCCATAAAATCCTGAAATTTTAATCGAAGTACCTTAACCATTATTAAAAAATGGTAGAATAATATAACGTATCTTTTTAAATATATAGGTACATGTCACATAAATAATTAACACAATGATAGTAATTCGCTTTTTTAAAAATATCCCTAGACCGTGTTGATGTGTGTATTTATGAATTAATGAATTTATTGGTTTTTATTTTATCCAATGTATGTGACGTATCTACTTTAAAACATTTGCATGCTTGTGAAGCAAGTACATGTGCTCATCACTATAACATGAGGCCTTCCATGTATCCCACCATGTTTTAGCAAAAAAACTGATTTCATAGCATTTCATACAGACATACACTTGCAAAACGCGAATTCACTGAGTACAGCGTTTAAAATGCGAGGTTAATGCAGGGTTATTGGTAATTGGACGTGTTCCCGTCAAGGCGCGATGGATGGGAATATTAGCTACCTATCGAACCATAGGTAGATGGAAAATTATATATTAAACGGTGAAACGGCTGCCCGATGTCCGCCCGTTGGTTAGGGACCCGAACCCGGGGATCATCGTTAAAACTCCGCCCTGGGAGGCTGCCCCACCAATCCACGTAAAAAGAAGAGACCGGAGTGGAACCTGGCAGTTTCCTTTAGGTTGGGTCGGGGGGCCCTTCCATACATCGCGCCAGCCATCGATAGCACGTTGAACTACCAACGTGATGCTCACAAGCTGTTCTCTGTGCATGCGACAGTACAACCGACACAGTATGCACCATGCTGCTAACTGGACGCGTTAGTGCTCACCTCCGATCAGGGACGTGTCGCCGAACATCTCCTTGGAGAGCGTGTGGTACAGCTTGCTAGCCGTCTCCAGGTTGCCGACGCCGCCGCCTGCGGAGCACAAAAGCGTGAGTGAGTGAGAGCGCGCGTGCGGGGGTGTGTGCGCGTGCGATTGCGACAGACCTATGACCGCCGCGATGATGGCGCCGGTGCTGACGCCGATGATGTAGTCGAAGAGCTCGTCGACGCGCCGGCCCGTGAGCCGTTCCAGGTGGCGTAGCACCTCGATGGCGATGAGCCCGCGGATGCCGCCGCCGTCGAGCGACAGCACGCTGGGCCCTGGCCCATGCGTCGGCGCGCAGTACCCCACCAGCGCCAGAGCCTGCGCTCACAGCACTTGCATGTTACATGAGTACGTGTTACTATCTACACTGTATAGAGATGCGCGTCTCTGTCCCGTATACTATGTATGTTGGCACTCGCGTACTGGTCGTGTTTTCAACGAATCTTGACGAACTTTGATATACGGGTTCTAATTTGTTCTGAAAAAAGATGTGTTATCCAAAATAATCCTTTTTGGGTTCTTTGTTCGATCATTATGTATCAACATGATGCAAAGTTTATGGTCGCGAGGTCTACGTTAGCAGAATTAGTAGTTATACTAATAGCTTTACATAGGCAGGTAGTTCTATTCTAATGTTTTTATTTTTGGCAACTTCCCAACTGGTTCACTAGCACACTGTACCGTGCGTGGGTACCCGTTGCTACATTACGTGTCGCACAGCATGTACTACATTTAATTCGACGATGCCGTTCACTTCCCGCGCGTTGCTCGACTCGTCCCGTATCCTATCCTGCACGCGCAGCGAGTGTACACTCACCTCGTCGACGATGCCGTTCACTTCCCGCGCGGCGCTCGACTCGTCCCGTATCATGTCCTGCACGCGCAGCGAGTGTACACTCACCTCGTCGACGATGCCGTTCACTTCCCGCGCGGCGCTCGACTCGTCCCGTATCCTGTCCTGCACGCGCAGCAAGGCGCGCACCGCACCTTCCTGAACCATGAATAAACAACTCTTTAACAAATTTACATCTTTTAGGTTAGTCAATTCATTTGGAGGTGGTTGTTTCGGTTGGTAACGTGAAACCACGTGTGGGTAAAGAACGATTGGTTTGATGTATGTGGTATACTGTATTTAATTTGTAGATAGGTATACTTGATATTTATGAACCGTATCGTCTCAACACTCTTTCTACGTGAGGCTTAGTACGAAAATTTTATAGTATTCGAAACTATATGAAGTTTCGTTTCCTTCAATACATTTTCTGACAGCGTCCTTAGTTTTCACCTCGTTTCCGCTAGGGGCGCTGCATGTAAATGTATGGAAGGAAACGAAACTTCAACTAACTTGTGGAACTACATAGTTTCGAAAACTATCTACACTCGTACGAAGCCTCCAGAATAGGTGCTCAGAGGGTGAACAACAACAGAGAGGCAACTGGCATGTCCTAGAACCAATAACTCCAAGAAATGTGTAGGTACGTATGTAAGGGGCCTGTGTGCATTTAGATCTAGTGCGCTTCATAGATAATAAATATGATTCGATTTGAGAACCAGATTACTTTAAGTTTAAGTGAACTGGCACAAATAGAACCATTTTTATTATTTTACCATATAGGCACAACGACCACAAGGCCCTTTTCAGGAGCAGCATACCTCGACTGACCTGAGGCAACAAGCAAGAACCAACGAGAAGACAGAGCACCGAACGAATCATAAACAGCAGCTAATTACATACCTTGATAGCGAGATCTCTCGCCTCCGGGTACTGGTTGATGTGCTCTATGAAGTCCTCGGTGCGCTTGGCGACGCACGCCTCGCTTGCGGCCGACACGATGGCCGAGATCACGTACGACGTGCGCGAGTGGATGGACCAATATATACCTTGATAGCGAGATCTCTCGCCTCCGGGTACTGGTTGATGTGCTCTATGAAGTCCTCGGTGCGCTTGGCGACGCACGCCTCGCTCGCGGCCGACACGATGGCCGAGATCACGTACGACGTGCGCGAGTGGATGTACCAATATATACCTTGATAGCGAGATCTCTCGCCTCCGGGTACTGGTTGATGTGCTCTATGAAGTCCTCGGTGCGCTTGGCGACGCACGCCTCGCTTGCGGCCGACACGATGGCCGAGATCACGTACGACGTGCGCGAGTGGATGGAGCTCTGCGGACGAGTCACGTGTTATCCGAGTCCATGAATGAGTTTACACAATCTATACTCGCTAGCGAGTAGCGACTCTAGTTACAAATTTGAATGAAAACTTATACAGAGCCTCTAAAATTAAAATGCTTAGTATGAGTTTCTGTAGTTAACTATCCTACGTCACGTGTTGTAAAAATTACACTGCAACGTTTATTCGAATAAGGAATGTGTTGATCATGCTTCAAAGGTATATTGTTGTTGGCAGGTAGTAGGTACCTGCCTATTGATGTTGATCAGGTCATGCTTCAAAGGTTTGTCTATGTAACTGTAGTAAACACAGAAAACATCAATAAACATATTTTTGGGCGACTTATTTATATGGTAGGTGGTATCAAGTTTGTCAACATGTTTGTCTCCATATGTCACCATAACATGTTTGTGTACATATTTCAGCGCATAGATAAACAGCGTAGGTACGTAGTCAGGTGAGATTTACTAAGTAGGTAGATATTTGCAACTTATCAAATAAGATATCTAGGTAGGGTGTAAAATTATTAGCACTAATGTTATTTTCTAAATAAAAGACTAGCTAGTGGTTCGCCCCGAACTGAGACCTCACGAATATACGTCATGTAGCCTTACCATACCTACTTATTTTATTTACCTTTCTAACCAGCTTCTAACAACATTTACTGAGATCAATTATACGAAAGTCCTTTAATAATTTTTAGGGTTCCGTACCCAAAGGGTAAAACGGGACCCAAGACTAACTCCGGGGACTAAGACTCCGCTGTCAGTCCGTCTGTCTGGCTGTCCATCTGTCACCAGGCTGTATCTCATGAACCGAGATAGTTAGAGATAGTTGAAATTTTTCTCATATGATGTATTTCTGTTGCCGCAATAAAAACAAATACAAAAAAACAGAATAAAATAAATATTAAAGGGGGCTCCCTTAAAACAAACGTGATTTTTTCGCCGTTTCCTTTCGATACGAACCGTTTATAGATAATGATACGGAACCCTTCGTGCGCGAGTCTGACTCGCACTTGGCCGGTTTTTCTGATATCTCTCTTCGTTTAGGATTTCCCCCACTAACCCATCACAATTAAATAGGTACACTTTGTATTGTAAAATAACAAATGCCACAGTTTGGCAGCAACACCTGATAACAGCGTCAATGTCGAGCTCTCCTGGTGGATATCACGACATACTCACATGCTGAATGACGTCAGCATGACATGTTATGCTTATCACACCTCATGACCTACTCTACTAGTACAGTTATTGGGATTATCCACTTAACAAAAACAGCATGAGGCCTACAAAACACATGAGATAGTCTCCGTCTTAGATACCTTTCAAGTGAGAACCCAGCTCCCCCTCTTTTGAGGGGTGGGGGAGGGGTATAAGGAAGGGAATGTAGGAGTGTTGTGTAATCTGAGATCATGTGATTATTATAAAGACAATTTAGGTAACTACATTAGTGAATTTTCTAAAAATTACTTGCTCCATTGCTGAATATCCCGATGAGACCTTAGCACAATATGGCAGCCCTACCCCAAAGCCCCTCTCAAATCGAAATCCTAAATCTGCCTCTGTGAATGAGGGTAATGAGTTTAGCATCGATGTTGTTGAACTCTAAAACCACTGAACCAGTTTAGCGAAATGAGAACAGAGGAAAAGTCAAATGAACAAAAAATTCATAAATGGCATATTGTTTGAAAGACCTAGTCAAATCAAAATGAGGTTTCTTTGGTGATTTTGCAATTAAAAGATGCATAGAAGAAGACTAGCGTGAATTAGCCAAGGAGCCCACGGACCCAAGAGTGGAACAAAATAAAATAAAAAAATAGACAAATCCATCTGTCGAAAACGCGACTCTCGAGTCTCAAACAGTTTTATGATATTCAATGATATTCAGGGGGTGAGTCTCGTGATCACAGAGTACCATCTATTGTGAGAGTTGAAAAAGTGGCTGCTATATTACTGATAATATTGTGATGTTCATTGTTAGAGTCGGGCTAAACTATCAACTTGTTACGACAACAACATATTGTTCCAGACTAGCTTGAATGTGTTGCATAGAGAGTGCACCCCAGCAAAGGGACCAACATACTTAGTTTAATAAAGGATTTTTGAGCCGGTCCTACCTTAGTAACTAGAGGTTTGTTGTCTTTCCAGCCCGGCTCCGATATCTTCCCAAAATGCAGGTCCTTCCTTAGCCTAAGTCCCTGCAGCAAGCTCTCAATAGTGATTTCCCTTTCTTCCAAACCCACGCTCGGACCGACAGGCTTCACAGAGCCACTCGACCTCTCCGTCTCCTCTCTCTTCTCTGCGGGCATAGTGTCTCTGGGAGTTCGCTCTGCTGCAGCAGTTTGCTGTACTGTGACATTTTTGACGGAACTGTCTTTGTTTAATTTAACTTCCTCGGTGGCTTGGCTCAGCCTCGTTGACACCACTCGCTCAAACTTCTTAATTACATCTGAAAATGTAGAGTATGATCTTATTTTCATTGCACTTGTTATTATGTATGTAGGTACTTATTTTGAATGCATTCAGTTGTTTGATAGATAATTCATTTTGTAGATAATGGACTACTGTAATACATTATTACATATGATTAATATATATATATATAATAATTTATTTCAGGTAACTGACACCCATATTAAACTAATGTATACACTAAACTCAAATTTTTTAAATATAAATTGCTGACTAATAAAGCTAATGTGCATAGAACGATTTATGAAGGAAATAGCTTCATTCATTAATCACTCTCCCCACAAGACACTTCCAGAGCGGAGACATCAGACCCTCCGGCACAGTCCTAAGGATGATGTTTTGACTGTCCCTAACTCTGCCTATAAGGGTTGCAGTTTTTTGTGTATGATGGGGTGAAAGCCATCCGTTTGGTATTGCGCAATCATCTCCAAGGCACTGCAGAATCGGGGCAGTCCCAACCTCTCTGGCAATGAGACATGAGATGTTGTGGGAGATCTGCAAATATTAGTTGTACCATGATACTTGTATTCCTGATACCCACGACACGATTCTAGTGTGAGATCAGGACTATGTATGTGACTGTTGTTAGGTGTGTTGTGTACATTGATTTGTTGTGACATGATTGCTTCCCAGCTAGAGCCCAGCACGGACAGTCTCACAAGCCCTGCAGGTACATTACTAGGTAGGTGTGTACTCACAGTCCCACTGCGCGGGGCTCGCAGGTCTGAGCCGCTGCACCAGCTTTTCAAGCTCCATGTGTAGGTTGGAGGCCGACAGGTAATGCCGCAGCACACGCCACTGCCCACCCAAGGAAGACATTCTAACACACTTCACTTAGCAGTCTTGCTTTTAAGTTCACTTCACTTAAGACAAATTCGTGTCTCTCTGATACCTATGTAGATATTTTAATAGGTAGTAGTAGTTATATTCTTTGACCTAGATTATGTTCCTTGGTCTACAAAATAGACTTCAGACTTACTCAGAGCTGCACTAGATACTGTAAGCACACAGTACCGTCTGTAGCGTAGCGTAGACTGACTTCTTCGATTGATACCGAGTACCGACTGACTGTGTTGTTTACTGTTTTTTACAGAAAGGTGAGCAATGCAACGTCGTATTTATGACTTCACAGGAGTAGAGTAGGTATGTCACACGAGCGCCCGCAACCCCGCGCGCTGTGACGCAGTGTTATGATTCCGCTCTTGAGTGAGACGTGAGTGCGACTCGACTGCCGCCTGCCTGCCTTGCCAACACCGTGGTCCGTGAACCGACTCGTGTTTTGAATAACACTTCGATGGGTGTTTTATCATCGTCCCGCCGCCCGTCTGAGAGATCGCTCACGATACGATAGCGCTACCGGCCTCCGCGCACGTATTGCCGCAAAATTAGATTGTACATCACAACACAATTCACAAACAAGCAAAATTACAATAACAATAACATGCCTCTCTTGATTACTCTTGAAGATAATTTAACTATTATAAAGTGAAATGAAAACAGAAAAGTGAGTGACATAGAGAATATTTTTATTTACAGATCGTCAGATCAACCAACTTATCTGTAGAATGAAATGTATGTATTTCTAGGAAAAATATATACATTTCATTCTACAGATAAGTTGGTGGATCTGTGTCACAGAATAAATAATAGTAGGTATCAAAGAAAGTGAGTGAGTACCATAGATAAAACCTACTAATGGTTAGTTTTCCATTCGGTAACCCGACTATCGAATTCCGAGTCGATAGTTGGGATACCGAATCTTCTTTTGAAACTGTCAGTTTTTGTACTATTATTTATTCTGTGAATGTTGTCTGTCGCCAATATAATCAAAGTGCTTATTATGCAATGTGTGTGCTATTTCCGCCATTTTCGAAAAGAATCTAGGTTACTGGCGCCAATATAATCAAAGTGCCTATTATGCAATGTGTGTGCTCTTTCCGCCATTTTCGAAAATAATGTAGGTTACTTTTATTTTTAAGATACGTAGACGCATTTTCACCAACACATTAACGGACGTTTAGACGGCTGTTTAGCTTTAAAAACTCTTTTTGACAGATGATTTCATACGTTATCTGTCACTCTGACGATTGGTTACGGTAACCACCGATTTATTTGTTCGTGATCTTGGGCCTTATAGTACCTGTACTAATATTTATTCTGTGCTTATAGCTCGTCTACTAAACACTAGGTAAATAAATAATAAATAAATAAAATAAACATTTATTTTCTCCAACAAAAAGAAAAAAAAAAAAAAATAAGAGTATTTTATTTATTTACCTAGTGTTTCCTTGAGTTATTTTGTGTTATTTTGGTGGCATTTTAACCAATGTAGCACGTTTAAAGAGCACAAGTGTAGTGAAATGAAAAGGAAGTGAATTGCGCGACTTTTCAAATTGATGGAAATTTCCGCTTTGCTTTGGTTCCGTAAAATGTTTACCCTCTTGCACGAGAGATGGCGCTGTCCTGAAAGCAGTGGTACCCTCTAGCTTCACTGGAATGAACTATCATGTGTACTAGCAAGCTATTACCATCGACTAACTAAACACAATAGACTGCCAATCTCATACAAGAAAATCGATAAATGATTGCCAACAATGACGCTAGATGTCGCCGAGTGTTTTGAATCTGCTATAAACGATTGTAATGCTTTAAGGTGGATGCTTTCGCTTGTGGCGCGAAATTCAAATTTTTCCGGGTTTTTTGCTCATCACTGCTCGTCAACACTTCTTCAAATAGCGGAAACAATGTTGCCGGTAATTATATGACCTAACACACAACTTTTAATTTATAGTATCACATATATACCATTAGTTTAGCTGTAGCAACGATTGTGCTTCAATGGTATTTACCGTGTTTTTTTGTGTTAAGCACATTCATAGCCAAACTAATGATATTTATGTGATACTATAAATTAAAACTTGTTTGTAAGGTCATATAATTACCGGCAACATAGTTTTCGCTATCTGAAGAAGTGTTGATGAGTTATAGTGAGCAAACAATTTGAATTTCGCACCGCAATCGTGAGCATCCACCTTAAATTCGAATAGATCGACCATAGTTTCATAATTAAAAAATCAAATATAAATTTAAATGATACCCAGGCTATTTGCCAGCGCCATCTAGAAATAGCCTGGAATTTGTAATTTTTGGAGTCACGTTTGATTGTATGAGATTGGCAGTCTATTGTGTTTAGTTAGTCTATGCTATTACTCAAGAGAGAATGTCGTATCGTAGAGATATGGCCATTTCTATAAATGTAGGTTGGTAGAGATATGGCCATTTCTATAAATGTTACTACCTATGTAGGTTGGTAGAGATATGGCCATTTCTATAAATGTTAGTACCTATGTAGGTTGGTAGAGATATGGCCATTTCTATAAATGTTACTACCTTTGTAGGTTGGTAGAGATATGGCCATTTCTATAAATGTTACTACCTATGTAGGTTGGTAGAGATTTGTCCATTTCTATAAATGTTACTATGTAGGTTGGTAGAGATATGGCATTTTCCTGTTTGCATTAGAGAAAGACCATCCTCGGCATAACTTTTTATAGCAGAGCCTCTATTTCCCTGATGCAAAATCACTTGTTTTGTTTTAAAAGATCTTTATTTATAATAAGGAAAAAAGATTATATTTAAACACAGTTTACAGCTAAACAACAACAACAACTAATTACAACTTAACTCAAAAGTAACTCTGAAGCCGCTTAAAACAAAATAGACAAAAAAACTAATATTTATGAAAACATTGTATTCTTACATTATAATTGTTTACATGGTACCTACTTAGTTCTTAATACACTAAATAGGTAATCGATTTATATGCGTACTATGTGTAGTACGCATATTGTTATGATTCAATCTCAACCTCATTATTGTAATCTCATTGATTATTTATTATTTGATGTATGCAAGTAATTAATTTTGTAAAAATTAAAACAACCCTCGATGCAATGAAACAACTGAACCGATTTTGATCAAACATAGCTAAGAACACACCCAACTAATTCACCTTTCAAACAAAAAAAACAAAAACAAAATCGGTTCATCCGTTCGGGAGCTAGGATGCCACAGACAGACACACACACAGACACGTCAAACTTATCTAGCAGTGCCAGTTCCAACGCGCTCTGGACTGCTTCTGATGTCTGGCTGCAGCAGCGTGCTACTGTGTGTTATGTTTAGGGTTCCGCACCCAGAGGGTGGCAAACCCTAATACTAAAACAGAGGCACCACACAGGCGCTCTCCCTCTACTCCAATATGTTCAACTATCTGTTCAACCAGTTGAACATATTGGATGACTTTCCTCCAATTTTTTCAACTTCAAAAATTAGTTGAACTCTTTGGACTGAAAAAGTGGCAAGAAGGATCGTCAAATAAAGCCGAGCCGTGATTGTAGCCTGATTCTTCGAGGTTTGGTCGCGTTGGAACAGGAGTAAATTTATTTTTATATAGGTGATTCCAAATGGTCCTTGTGATTTAAATGAATAAAATACTTTTGAATTTGACTTTGAATACGCCGTCCGTCCGTCTATCTGTCACAGGGGTATACCTGGCAGACTTAGGAGGTAGCCAGTACATATATTCACAGACTATGTATTATTTAAGCATGAAACGTAAGCAATAATAAAAAATGCCTAAAACTAAATCCAACAGAATTCAACCACGATGGCGCGGCGGGTGAGTAGCCGGCTGAGATGAGAGGATGCGGGTTAGATTCCCGCTGCGGAACAAATTATTGTGTGATCTTCAAACATTTGTTCGGTGTCTGGGTGTTGCGGTAGCATGGTACTCGTAGTTCCTGTTGCCTGCAACACAGAGAATCCTAGTGTAGGGTCAGGGTCAGGACTAAATATGTTACAAACTATTACTCTGAGAGAATGTCTTATCACAGCTGTTACATGCATATGGTTTTTCCCCAGTGTGGGTTCTCATGTGTTGTAGTATATCACTTCTTCGAAAGAATGTCTTATCACAGCTGTTGCACCCATGTGGTTTTTCCCCAGTGTGGGTTCTCATGTCTACCAAATGACTACTTCGAGAGAATGTCTTATCGCAGCTGTTGCACGCATGTGGTTTTTCCCCGGTGTGGGTTCTCATGTGTTGTAGTGTATCACTTCTTCGAGAGAATGTCTTATCACAGCTGTTGCATGCATGTGGTTTTTCCCCAGTGTGGGTTCTCATGTGTCCTACCAAATGACTTCTTTCTGAGAACGTTTTAGCGCAGCTGTTGTATGCATATGGTTTTTCCCCAGCGTGGGTTCTCATGTGTTGTAGTGTATCACTTCTTCGAGAGAATGTCTTATCACAGCTGTTGCATGCATGTGGTTTTTCCCCAGTGTGGGTTCTCATGTGTCCAAATGACTTCTTTGTGAGAATGTCTTAATGCAGCTGTTGGACGCATATGGTTTTTCCCCAGTGTGGGTTCTCATGTGTTGTATTGTATCACTTCTTCGAGAGAATGTTTTATCACAGCTGTTGTACGTGTTAGATTGTGATTGCAATTCAACATGATTAAATGTGAAATGTCATATTTAAAAGTACCACCACGTTGGATGTCTGTCAAGTAAGATACTCTTACATTAAATTATACCTACCAATAAATGTATTTTGAAGTTGTAAGAATCATCTCTGAAATGTACATGTTGGTATGTACATTTCAATCATGTTTTATAATTGAAAACAGTTTGTTTACAAGTAACACGTGGTCCGGCGTCTGCTCGTTTACTTGTAGGTATAAATAATTGAAGACAGGTTTAGATATTGTGATAATAATTGATGATATAATTTATAATTTATACCTACAATATTAGATCGTATAGTTTTCATTGCAATTAAGCAGAGGACGTGATTTGACTATTGTTTACACTTGAACTTGAATAATCTTAATCTCTAAAATCATACGTAAATTCACTAGTAATTATTTGAAACGTATATCACTATAGTAATTAGTTTTCCAATGATCGATTACCAGAATTCTACATAATTAAAGACGGAACATTGATTCCCGTACTTGTCCGACTGTGGGCTTTATAAAGAGCTGCTATTCGTTGCAATGCGGCAGTCTTGTATCGACAGCGCTGGCCGTAACACGTGAAACTGGTATGTTGTTATTTCATATTATTTGTGTAACTATGTAGGTAACTTGATGTGTGTACCTACCTATGTATATTATATTGACCAGTAAATACGAACCAAGCAGTGTTTCTATTTAAATATGATCAATGGTAAGTAAAATGGAAAATACAAAGCCAAAACGAATTCTTATCTTTTATTTGATTTGACAAACCCCATTAATTGATTGGATCCGGTACCGTGATACTCTTGCCAAGAGTCTCTTGGTCATTTACCTGGTGCTTATTTTGTTATACGCATGTGGTTTTTCCCCAGTGTGGGTTATCATGTGTCCTACCAAATGACTTCTTTGTGAGCGTCTTATCATAGCTGTTGCACGCATGTGGTTTTTCCCCGGTGTGGGTTCTCATGTGTTCTACCAAATGACTACTTCGAGAGAATGTCTTATCACAGCTGTTGCACGCATGTGGTTTTTCCCCAGTGTGGGTTTTCATGTGTCTTACCAAAATACTTCTATGAGAGAATGTCTTATCACAGCTGTTGCATGCATATGGTTTTTCCCCAGTGTGGGTTCTCATGTGTCCTACCAAATAACTTCTTTGTGAGAATGTCTCATCACAGCTGTTGCACGCATGTGGTTTTTCCCCAGTGTGGGTTCTCATGTGTCCTACCAAAGAACTTCTATGTGAGAATGTCTTATCACAGCTGTTGCATGCATGTGGTTTTTCCCCAGTGTGGGTTCTCATGTGTCCTACCAAAGAACTTCTTTATGAGAATGTCTTATCACAGCTGTTGCATGCATATGTTTTTTCCCCAGTGTGGGCTCTCATGTGTGTTTTCAACAGATACTTTGTGCTAATGTTTTATCACATCTGTTGCAGGTATAAGGTGTTTTTTTGGAGTGGATTTTTAAATGTTTACACAAAATACTCTTTGTCTTAAATGTTTTGTTACAGAAATCACAATCATAACGGGTATCAGTGTTATTGATATTGTTTGATATCAATACCAATATTTGGTTTGTTTGTTGACCTTCTTTCATTTGTGAATGTTCCATATCCGGAACCATTTCATCTATTACAATGTAATTAGCACGTGTACATTCCTCAACTTCATTGAATTCTTCCTTCACATCTACTGGACAACTTTCATTTGTAGCAGAGTCTTTCAAAGTCATGAGCTGTGTAGGAGTCACTGATAATGATAAGTCCTGTATAGTTTCTAGGTTCATGATACCAACTGATATTTGTGTGATCTGAAAGACAATACAGAAAATGAGGTACCCGTCACCTTCGACCAAAGTAAATTTTATTTACGTCGATGCCCGTCACATCTACATTCCTAGGTGGTGTCTACTCCTACTGAGAAAGAAAACGTTAAACAGAGCCGCGAGGAGCTGCAAGTTGCTGCTAGGTGTATGTGTTGCAAGCAGAATGCAATATTTCAAATGCAACATGTGAATTCAATAATAAGCAAGTTATTTAAGCATTGCTATCTTGCACAGACAGCAAAACTAAAAACTGAATTGTCAAATTCATAAAACTGTTGTGTTAGGTACTGACAACAGTCAATACATCCCTTGAGACTTGAAATTTGAAGGGTATCTATTTGTTTTGTGGGGAGGGGTGATGTTTAAAAGGAATTGTCGAAAATCGAGGGTAAACTATAGATATACCACCGTACAGAGTTGGGGATAGGGAGAAAAGAAGAGGGGGAAGGGGAGATTCTCCCCTATAAATGAAAAAACTAAGAACATTTTGAACGAACTAAGAACTAAGAACGTGTTTTAAATCCATGTCGGACTATCACTTGTTTTGGAAGTATGAGACTCCGATATTACATAGGCTATTGTAGCAGGTATCTAGCTATTGTTAGGTATCAGGCTATTGTTGTAGGTATGTATTGTCATATTGGCGTGCTGTATCGTTAAAATAAGAGACAAATAATTCAAAATGTAGCTCAGTGCAAATTTCCATCTAAACCTCAAAACTGTTTTTCTCGATATCTATTGCTTTCCGCGTTTCCCCACCTATAGTGGAGAGATCTTCCCCTCCTTCGCCTTCTTCCCTCAACTCCCTATAATTTCAACTTTGTAGCTCAGTGCATGTTTCCACACTGAACCTCAAAATTTTCTTAATTTTGTTTCTCGGAAACTGCAAGTTTGCTTTTTTTTTATTTATAGGGTAGGATCTTCCCTTCCCACCCATTCATTTCCTTCCTATCCCCAACTCTCTACAGTGGTGTATCATATCTATAGCCAACCCAAAATCAACCCTAAAACTACAGCCCAGTAAATTTAGAATCAGTTATATTGAATTGGATCGCAGCGGATGAATAATATACCAATGTGTAGGAAAAGATCCCCTGATTATCATATCAAAATGTTTAAGCTGCACGAGGGTCAGAGAAATTATAATTATTAAAACTATTAAAAAACACCGAGTTATTTTGTTGCAGTGATTTGCAAAGTTTGCGCATCACGTGACTGGGGACCGGCACCATTAGACGATCAGCTGATCGTTTGGCGAAAAACGAAAGAAAAATCTTTAAAATATATAAACAAAACATATAAATAAAGTCTAGATTGACTGGACATTTTACTTTGGTCGAAGGACTGGACTATAAAATGAAGTTTGTAAGTATCTGAAAAGCTCGGGTAATGTCACAGGTGTTCACTGCTACAAAATAAAAACCAACTTTACCTCCACACCATTTGTAACAAGGTTCGAAAATATATTTGCAGCTCTTTGAGACATCTCCGAGAATGTACGGCACCTCTTTAACTGAGAGCGACAGATGTAGCATAGCGTGTCGGGCCTGCCATCTCCTGAGGTGAGCTGAAACAAATACATATTTGAACTAGAAGAAGACATCTAGTACACGACTCCATCCTTTACCTGTAGCTGTAGATGATAAGTCGGTAGATTGGCTGTGAGTTACAGCCAATCTACTGACTGTCACACCTTGTGGCACTGTTTATTGCTTGGCCACCCTGCCAGAGCCACAGAGTTCCTGGAGAGAGCCGATAGTCAATGAATGAGTCAGTGTTGAAAGTATTCAGTGCAGTGCACCTTGATGTGTCTCGCGGGAAACCTACTTGCATAATTATGGGTCGGCATTAGAATCGGGCGTCCGAAATTCGGGGTTAATTTTTGTTGCATTATATTGGGGTTGGTTACCCCTTACCATCCAAGCACCTCCCCACCCGCGGAGATGTTTTCTTTTTGTTAATTTTTTTTCTTAGGAAACGCGAATTGAATAAGTTTCAGGCACGTAATTTTTGTAGGTAGTGATCTCGTCGATCACTCCAGGTGGTCTTGTGCATCACGCCCCTAGAGTGTATATAAAAACGCGGAGCCAGTAGCTCGCGTGGGAGGACTCAGGGGCAACCTCGCGAGAGTACTGGCGAGAGCCCATACCGGAGTCCGACACTTCCAAATGTAAATAATCTATATCAAATGTTCTGCAGAGTGTGTTTAGCTAGCAACATAACCTCAAACTCTAAATATGAATATCTCTGGAACCATGCATCTCCGCGGGGCGGGGGTGGTACCGGGGGTATCCCCCCCTTCCCCACCCCCTAAATTTCCGGATGCCCGATTCTTATGCCATACCATAATTATTGTTGTCTTGCATACACACTAGCTAGATGTATATATTGTAGTTTTTTAGTGTTTAATGTATATATTCTACTCGCCGTGGTATTTGTGACTTTTTCAAACATTTCTTGCAGTCCGATGTGCTCAATCACAATGCGATGCAGTCGTACATTACCGGCGGCTAGACACACTCGGCAGATAGAGGTAGACATTTTAAAAGTTTATAGCACAATCGTCAGATTTTGGAGATTTACTATGGTATAGGTATGGGCTCAATCAAGTTTCCAATATACCGTAGCAATATATCTACGTCCCGTACGTCCGTCTTAGAGCATTGCATGGTATATATTATGTATATATTGTAATTGTTGTATATTATATTGTAGTTTTTGTACAGGCTTCACGTCCGTCATATCCTATAAATAAAAAAAACTGTATTGTATGCATATTGTATGCTTCGACCAAAGTAAAATTGTATGCATGAAGTTATAGGTAAATTTATAACTTTATGTGCAATGCACACACTATGTTTCTTTAGGTCATTGTGATGCACGAAAACCTTTGATTACAGATCCACCAACTTATCTGCAGAAAATTAAAAAAATTAAAATAAAAAAATTAAAATAAAAAAATTTGAAATTATCCCTCACACGGCGCAAGTATGCATTACTGGACAGAGGGTACATATTTGAGCCGTTTGGCGTGGAAACTCTAGGCCCGTGGGGACCAGGGGCACATCAAATTTACAAGGAACTTGCGGAGCGTCTTTTTTAGTCCACGCGTGACGGAATGCTGGCTTTTATTTTGGTCAACGAATAAGCATTGCCATTCAGCGTGGCAATGCAGCCAGCATTCTAGGCACGCTGCCGTCGGGTGACGGCTTGCTGATTTGATAGGTAGGTTTTTATTTTAGTTTTATTTTATTGTCTTAGTTTTAATTGAATAACTGAAGCTTGTACCTACCTACATAGAATGAAATGTATGTAGTTTTCTATCATCTACATACATATTACGTACGTATATTAGTACGTGGAGGCCCAGTCCCAGAGACCTCCTGGAAGCTTCGGACTCCGCATCGAGCGGAGTGTAAACAACGCTCCCCTCCCTCACAGAGAACCTCCGCACATAGTGCGTGAGCGTACCGCCGGCAAAACCCACTGCAGGGGCAGCCCCTGCAGTTGAAGCTAGGGTAGAGAAAGATGTTTCAAGGCCCTCTTCTAACGCCCCCTAGGGGTACGAGAAGATCACTGATTCTGAGAGGTGAACGGTCTGTACGTAGTAAATCTGTTTGTCTTTTTTTTATACTACTTGGTATGACGGATCAAGCGGATGACCCACCTGATATTATAAGCGGTATCCTCTGCCTATGAACAGTGCATTACCTCATAGGTTACATCCACCTAGGACGCGCCCTATGTCGCATTGCACTACGCCCGCCAAAGAATGATGGCTTGAAGAGTGCTGTGACCATACTAGCGAGGACAACTCGAAAGAGCTTCAAAAATTTCGATAAATGTATCGATTTTCAATAATCTCTGAAGACGTGCGAAGCTACCTAGCAACTAAAAGTACTATACCCTGAGACATAAAGATGAAAAGTCTCATGTGCCTGTAATTTCACCGGCAACCATACCCTTTAAACCGGAACAAAGTAATGCGAGCACTACTTCTTTGCGGCATAGGTATGGTGGTAGTACTTCCCCGGACGAACTCTCTCACAAAAAAAAACTACTACTACTGTGGGTTACAGATCCACCAACCAATACGTAGAATGAAATGTATGTAGTTGATAGAAAACTACATACATTTCATTCTACAGATAAGTTGGTGGATCTGTAGGTTTAAAATGAGTGGCACATAGCACTCCGACATGAGTAGGTAAAGTTTACGGAGGAAGGTTTTAAATAAGTGGGGCGATGCTAATTTAATTAAATTCAACGCCTGTAAAACGCAGGCTTGCCTCTTCGAAAAAAAGTCAGTTTGTTCGGGTTCCCATTTTACGGGATGTAGTTATAGGAGATCATCTTAAGCTCTTAGGTGTTTCACTTACGCCGACTCTCAACTTCGGTTCATACGAGTACATTGAGTCAAAAGCAAAAACAGCTGCTATGAAGTTGGGCATCCTGAATAAGGTAAAGCGTTACTTCACACCGGGACAGCTTCTCAGTTTGTGCAAAGCGCAAGTCCGGTCTGGTATGGAGTACTGCTGCCATGTTTGGGATGGCTCGGCCAAACACCAGCTCACTGCCTCAGACTCGATCGAACGCAGAGCTTTCTGGCCTACAGGAGAGCAACATATGGCGGAGACTAGATCCAGAGTCTCGAGCACCGCCGTAAAGTCGCATGCCTTTTGATCTTCTATAGGTAACATTTCGGGGAATGTGCCCAGGAGCTACATGATCTGATTCTGATCCCACCATCTCCTTTTCATCATAAGACAAGCAGGCGCACGGCTCAGTACCATCCTTTACCTCATCAGTATACCCGCAATTCGCACTAAGCGTTTCGGTTCCACCTTTGTAATGAGAACAACTAAGGAATAGAACAAGTTGCCGTCGTAAGACTTTCCTGAAAACTATAATATGTGTCTCTTTAGGGCAAGAGTGAATATTAGTTGCCTAGGCCTGTGAATATGTCAAAAACAAAACCCTCCATTTTTAGGGTTCCGTAGTCAAAGACAAGGGACCCTTATGGATTCGTCATGACTGTCTGTCTGTCTGTCTGTCCGTGTATGGCACAGCCTTTTTTTTCCGAAACTATAAGAGCTATACTGTTGAAACTTGGTAGGTAGATGTATTCAGTGAACCGCATTAAGATTTTTACACAAAAATTAAAAAAACAATTATTTTTGGGGTTCCCCTTATAATTTATCTGTAAACCAAGCAAAATCGAAATCGGTTTAGCCGTTTCGGCGTGATTGAGTAACAAATAGGAGCCACCCAAGGCGCAAGCCAGGAAGGCCACAGGCCTGCGCCAGAGACCCGGGGACCGCAGTCCCGCCAGTAGATGCTCCACATGCCGCAAGGTGTCACGCATGCTTGAAAAAAACTAGCCCCAAGCTAACCAGAGCTTGTGTTATGGGTACTAGATAACTGACTGTTAGTGTTAGTTACACCACTTATAACTCAAGATCGGCTGGACCGATGTTAGTTATCTCCTTTTTGGTGGATTCTTCTCCGCTCCGAATAGCAGAATAAGTAATAAAACATCCGGGGGGGGGGCTGTTTTTCACCGGGGGCTACCCGTGCGAAGCTGGGGCGAGTTGCTAGATATAGGTAGTCGAGTAGATAGATATTTTTTTATTATACATAGAAAAATACACAGAACACCCAGAAATATATCTGCAGAACGCACAAATATTTGTTCCGAGGCGGGAATCTAACCCACATCCTCCCGCCGCGTCACAGAGGTCGTCGAATGACGAATGTTTGAAATAGGATCAATATGGTTTCTTTGCTATTGTCTTTCAAATGCCTCCCCGCCAATTAGTTATGTTGCAAAAGTCGGTATCTGCACGACAGTTACCAGTATCTCCGACCTCGATGCACGCTCGGTGGAGATAGTACGGTGCCGTCCGCCTCACTGGCGCGCGTTCTCAAGCTGACGTTTTGGCGCGAAATAAACTTTGTAATAACATCGATAGAACTGGCAAAGATCTCAGAATTTTTCGTTGTGAAGTGAATGGTTACTGCTGGTGTTGGGATTTTTTCTGAAGATTATTTGGTGAGTCTTGTTTACTTAGTTAAAATAGATAATTCTTAAAAAATACTTTATTATTAGAGTGATATGAGATTCCAATGCAGTGTTTTGTGTAGGTCTAGGTACCTACGTTGTCACTAGCTACCTAGAAGGAACACCAGATTTAAATGAATTTGTTATTATATTTTTGCACTTCTGTGATTCATTCGTTGGTGAACCAAATAAATAAATAAATAATAAGTTTTTTGTTGAAAAATATATTTTTCAATACAAGCTTTTATTAAATTAGAGATCGGAACTGTGTGCTGATCAAAATGAGCCTAAAAACAGCCACTCTATCAGCAGGTATCCATCTAGTAGTTCCGTTGTCCACCTTCCATCTCCATCATCGGATCATAATCAGCTGTCACCATAATACTGTATTATCATCGTAACTTGACTTTGCCAAATTTAATCTCAATTGGTTGAGGATAACTGCTTTAAAATTCAGTTGCAAGATTTTTTCCGAACCACAGAATAAATAATAGTAGATACACGAACACACATACTTACATACAAACATGGCACAGGTGATATAAGAAACGGTAAGAACATTTTTCTACTAAGTACTTACATTTTGAATAACCATTTTTTTTTATTTAACTTTGTGAATGGCCTGACAAGCTGATGGGCCACCTGATGTAAGCGGTAACTTGCTCTGCCTTTAACAATGCAATACCTCATAGGTCACATCCACCTAGGATGCGCTCTATGTGGCATTGCACTGCGTCCGCCACCCTAAGACATAAAGATGAAAAGTCTTATGTGCCTGTAATTTCACCGGCACCCATACCCTTCGAACCGGAACACGGCAATGCGAGCACTACTGCTTTGCGGTAGGAATAGGTATGCCTATGCATGTGGATATAGGTATGCATGTGGAAGCACTTCCCCGGACGAACTCTTTCGCAAAAAAAGCTCTACTATCTACTAACAAAATTACACAGTGTTTTGTGTCATGGAAACAAAACACTGTGAAAAACAGCACTGTGTAAAAGCAGCACGTATGGTCTACTTTGCCTATTTCCATTCGGCTATGACCTACGGAATATTATTTTGGGGGAGAGCAGCTGATGCAAACCGAGTGTTCATTGTACAACCACGTGCAATACGTTACGTACTAGGTTTAAGGTTTTTAGAATCGTGTTGAGACAATTTTAGGGAAGTAGGTGTCATGTCATGACCGATCGGTTGGAGAATACATCTACCGGAATTTCTAGCTTTAGACACAGATTAATTAATAGTTACTTCGAAACTTTAGATCGCTAGCAGCGGTCTTCAGGTAGCACAACTGTTTCACATGTATTTTGTATACATACCTACCTTGTATTAGTTGTATTATTCTTTCTGTAAATAAATGTATTTATGCTAGAACAAATTTACATAATCTCAAGTTTGTAAAGGATGGACATTATTACAATACAAAACATAAATTAACTAAGTATATAATTTTTTCTCTATGACCATCGATATAATTGTTCTATTTTCGAACAAACCTCTTTACAATGAAAGAAAAGAAAGAAAGAAAGAAATAGCATTTATTTGTGTCAACAACATGAGTACAACAATATTGCACACTAAAAGACACACACACACACACACACACAGAAACAAAGAAAAATAAAACTAATTTGTGCCTCTTAGTACCAGCCATGAATCACTGACACAAATTCCATAAGGACATTTTTTTACTCAGAGTTTTCCACGAGTTCCACACGAATTTGCCGTTCCACATTCAAATCACTTTATTCCCTAGGGAGTTCCATATGCTTTACTTTACGTTTAGGTTGCATCATGGAGGCCTGCGTTGCTCGATGGGTTGCATGAATGTAATTGGACATTGTCGAGCAGGTGGTGTGAAAATATATTTTTATACATTCTGACATTTGTTAGTACCTAATTAATTTTTACAAAAATATAAAAATACGGCATTATAATTTGACAACGCTATTACAGCTACGAACTTTGTTTGTTGTGTTGTTTAATTTTGTATACCTAATCTGAGTTTTGTGTTTTGTTTGAGTTGACTAAGAGTAGTGACCGTGTGAGCCTGTGGATGGTATAGCACGGTACGCGTCATGTAAAAAAAACGCTGGAACGTATGAAGAAGTATGACCGCCAGCGTTCTTTTTACATGACGCGCATTATTATGGTTAAATGAATTTAATTGAAGTTAGTAGTACGGTATATCTTTAATATGTTGTGTTAGGTAACCAAGTGCAGTTATTTGACGAAGTCTTAAATTTGTAAAAGCCAAACCAATTGATTTGATATGAAACTTGTATGAAACCATTATTACCAATGACTAAGTTATTACAGACCGTTCACCGATATTGAAATCGTTGCCGTTCACCGTAAGTTGGCACCTGCCATGGAGTGTATTTACAGGTGCCATCTTACGGTGAACGACTTTAGTTGACCAATAGGCTCCTATTTGTCTATGACCTACCTATACCTATGTGGAACATAAATGGTGGGTAGGTAGAACCATGGACTACTGTGGGCAGAACACACAGCAGAACAACGTACCTAATTGGCCATAAAAGATCGAATTTTGAAACCATAAAGAGCATATTGGCAATGTCATTTAGGTTGCGCAGTGCATTAGCATTTCGTTCCTTTATTATGAGTATCATAGAGTATCATCAATGAAAGCCAAGATACTCGTATAATAGGTAGGTATATGTACCTTCCTACATGCGAGCAAATGTATCGTAAATAAGAACACCTATTCAGTACCTATCTACCAAGTTTGTTCAATTTGTAAGACATTGTAGTCCAGTAAGGATTTATTTAGAAGCAAGGTGATAATTGATGTGGAATACACACATAAAATAATGTACGTACGAAATATTCGTGAAATTGAATTTCATTCTAAGTGTACCTACCTACTATTACTTCTTCTGTGGTAGGTATTGAAGGCACTGAAGGTAGAGATCCAACATCTTACCTGTAGAATAATATATGTATGTAGATGATATAGGTAGGTTTCATTTAGAAAAATGTAGGTAAATGGTTCTACAGATAAGTTGGTGGATCTATAGAATGGAAGTACACTGCTAGAATTAGGCCTCTTCATAGAATGGCATGTGCCATTGGAACTCGTTAGCGTGATCTGTCTTTCTATTATATACCTAGGTATGAGAAACTATAATAAGTATGGGGGAATAGGTGCCTTCTAACTAGAACTTTGAGCTCCAACGTCGGCCGCATTACTTATTTAAAAATGGGTTTATTTAGGACAAAAAAAAACTCGCTTGATACTACAGCCTAGGTATCGGGTATTCGGGGTACAAGTGAGGTGGTTAAGTGAAGTGAAGTGTCATCCATAGATAACATTTGGCCTGGTACATGTTACACAAATAAGAACAGATAGATATATGCTTGTCTCATTCCAACACATGAATACATTCATATAAAAGAATGAGACTGGTATAATCGATACCGGTTTGTTTTTAGCCTATACTTTCATGCTTTAGTTCTTCTTCTGAGAGAGAGCATGAATTTTTGACACACCGAAGTTTAGCGCAACGCTTGACTTTACCCCGTGACTCGCTCAGCGAGTTCACCGAGCCCCGAATACCACGGCAGCTCGTTCACCGTAAAGACGTCCGTGATGGTTTCTGTAAATACCCCATGGCAGGTGCCAACATACGGTGAACGGTCTGTTACTTAGGAATCCGTGTAACGCGTGTCTTTTCAAAATGGTGGTTATTTTTCCTGGAAAAACCACGGAGAAACTCTGTTTTTCTGCCACTATTTAAATGCGCCAACTTTTAAAGTTACCTACTTGCCAAACTGGCGTAGGTATATAGTACCTATAGTAGGTACATCCTTAGATAGTCTATAAATAATCAAAGGGTAAGTACATCTAAAAGTGTAATTTACCTCCAAGCTGAGACAATTGGCTTATTTATGGCAACAATTTAAAGAAGCAATATTCAGGAATACAAAAAAAAAACCTTCACAGGATGAAGATTTTGTGTTTTTTTAAAATGGCTATTATTTTAAACATACATAACTCGGTACTTTTTATATTTTTCTGATAAATTATAGGTACCTACTACCTACGACTTGGCCTATCATCCGCTTCCGGCTTGACGTCGACTTCTGTATCACCTGTATGGTAATAGATAAATCCGAATTCCATGAAATTTCACGGAAGAAAATGTCCTTTCCCTTATCATCTGAAATGTAATTGCCGTAACTGGTAAGTACCTATTTCAGTTACCTAGTTACGTTGTTTTGTTATGTAAACATTATGACGCGCGGCGAGAACCTTTTCAGACATTCGTTGACAAATTCTTCATCTTAAAACATCAACATAATAATAACTGCTCTTTGCTAACAATGGAACAATTTTTCCGAATGCGCCAGCAATGTATTGTTCACATACCTATCTGTTCTCATCTCACCTATCTAGGTACGTAATGCGTCAATCGGGATTCCGCTAGCTTATTACGTATCTTGCAATAGCAAAGCGATAGCAAGAATTGCGCGATTATCGCATCCAAATTGCAAATTCGTATTACGTATCAGCGATCGTAATACGAATTTGCAATTTGGATGCGATGATCGCGCAATTCTCGCGCAATTATTGCTATCGCATTGCTATTGCTAGATACGTAATAAGCTAGCGGCGGGGCACATGAATCGCTATGGCTATGCTATCACCTATTTCGAACTACGAACATTTCTTATAGGTAGGTACTAGTGGTTCGCCCCGAACTGAGACCTCGTGAATACACGCGATTTAGGTAGGTTTTTCGAAAAGTTAGAACTATACAACGTCGTTCAAATTCCTAGAAACGGGAGGTCAACAATGGATTTTTTACTGGTCCCAGGTATTTATGTCATAAAAGCTACAAACATACCAAATTTCAGCGTTGTAGGATTAGTGGAAGTACCATTGAGGTTTTATTTTTTCCATTTTCGATACCCTAATATCTCATTACATAAGTTAATTTAAATAATCTAAGACATTTATTTGAAATGTCGACACCCCATTTTATCTGACAATCTCACTTTTTTTCCCTCTCTTGGACCCCAATATCTCAACAACCCCCCGACCGATATAGCTCATAACCTTACCAACAAATTGTAACAATACTATCTACCCCCCAATCAAATTTCATGAAGATCGGATTAACGGTTCGGAAGTTATGCTCGGACAAACATACATACATACAAATAAAAGCCGACTCTTCCAAGTACTCTTACAATACTCATAATTATTACTTGAAATTTGATATGTATGAATGTTGGTATGTATGAATTGGTATGTTGGTTTGGTCTGAAGCTTTTATGACACAAATACTGGGAAAAGTCTAAAATTGAAGAATTTTGAAACTTGTAGGTACTCCATAAAAAACTAACCAGTATAACATCCATTGTTGACCTCCCGTTTATAGGAATTTGAACGTCTTTTAGGCCTAACTTTTCAAACCACACGTACATAGATATTTTTTCGAAAGAAATAAGGTAACTTACCTAAATCGCGTGTATTCGCGAGGTCTTAGTTCGGGGCGAACCACTAGTATACTTATAAATAACAACCCAATAAAAATAAGTAGGAATAAAATAAAATAAAAATAGCCTGTATTCGCTGACTGGATACACTTGAACATTTAACGGTTACCTGTTACCTACCTAATCACTTATCTCTTATCTTAATCGAAATATTAACTTATGACATCGGTAATTTGACAGTCAGGTTGTCCTTTGACATAGGCCTCCTCCATAATGTGCCATCGCACACGTTCCTAGACTTGCTCTGCGCTGCGCCATCCCTTGGGCAAATCGTCTTCCCAGCGCTTTACAGGCCTGCCTCGACTGCGCTTCCCATCGCGTGGATACCAGACAGTTGTATCATAGGTCCATTTAGTTTTATTTGACCTCATTGTATGGCCCATCCATCGCTATTTCAGTATACGTATTTTATTTAATACATCCGCCACTTCTGTTATTTGTCTTATGTCAGTATCTTCCTTCCTTTGGCCTGACATTGAGCATGCTCCTTTCCATCCCCTGTTGGCATACCTTCAATCTCTGAGTATTGGTTTAGTCTAGGCCCAGGATTGACAGCCGTATGTGGAGGACTGGGAGTAATGTATCATAAACTCTGCTTTTTTCTGGGATAGGTATTGATTTACTTTTCATCATCTCTTTGAGAGACCAGTATCTCGCCCAACTTACTCTTACTCTTTTGTCTACTTCCTTTGCCATTTGCAGAGTAGGTGATATTATTTGACCTAAGTAGACGTATTCATCTACGTAGGTATTCTATATTTTGGTCTCTCACCGTAATGCTGGTTTTTGTCTAATTTGTCATTATTTTTGTTATTGACGTGTTCATTGGGAGACTTACTTTTTAGCTTTCCTCTATAAGTTCCACTAGCATACTTTGTAACGTTTCTGCATTTTCGTTAAAAAATACCAGCAGGGTTATTTTAAAACGTTCGAAAATACTTCTGACAGTGGATTCGGAAGTTACCGACGGAGATTCCCAAAGATGCTATTCTAAATATCCGAGCTATTTCGTCTCTATTTAGCTCTGGACGTCGGCAAATCTCAAATGACTCAGTTTTAATCCATTAATGTTCACACCATAGACTTCCCAGTTTATATTTCGAAATAGGTCCTCCATTACAGCTGAAAAAAGCTTGGCGGGTGGAGCTTACTCGGAGTAAGACAGGGAGACCCACTCTCTCCCAAGCTTTTTTCAATGGATAAAGTTACTCCCTTTTGAATTCTAAACTCTTCTCCCATTTTATCTAACTGTACTGTACCTTTGCTGTTTTCTCGCTGTAAATTTTTTGGACCATACGTATGTACTTCCTCTGAACTCCTTAGTATATTTGTGAAGCAGTGAGTCGAATGCCTTATTGTAATTGACAAAAGCTGTATAATAGTACTTTCCGTGTTCATTATACTTTTCTATTAGCTGTTTTAATGAGTGTAGACTACATACTGCGTGTGTGTGTGTGTGTACATAATAATCATCATCATAATCTATAGTCTAGTAGGAACAGATCTTAGATAGTCTATAGATTATCTACGGAACAGATATTACAAATTGTCACGTTAGCTGTCGAGAGGCAGAGCAACATGGCTTATTATAGTCATTAAGAGTGGGGTCTCTTAATGTAGGACTAAAATGGTCGAATAGGAAGTTTAGACGCATTTTTATAATAGAACCAGAGTTCCCCAATAAGTACACACGACAGTTATCTCTATAAGAGACGGTTACATTCTGCGCGGCGCGGTTATCTTATACCTACTTGGTGTGGCCTTCGGGTTACGGACAGGTGCTATGCTACACTTTTGTAATGACGTGTTGAATGATACCTACCAATTCAGATAACATGTATAAATAGACATACATAAATCTGTTATGTAAAACAAAGTCGTGTTAGTTACACCACTTATAACTCAAGAACAGCTGAACCGATTTGGCTGGGGAGGTAGCTTAGAGCCAGGAGATTTACATAGGGGGGAGGGGAAGGGGGGGGGATTCACCGGGGCAACCCGTGCGAAGCCGGGGCGAGTCGCTAGTGCCATATAAAGAAAGGTCGTAGAACTCAAAACGGTCTAACAAAAGTCCATAGGTATCTATTATAAGCTAAATATCCCGTTTTTAGTGAAAAGTAGACTAGTGGTTCGCCCCGCCCGAACTGAGACCTAGTGAATACACGCGAATCAGTTAGGTCACGTTATTTCTTTCAAAATAATATGTGCGTGAGTGAGTATATCCCTTCGATAAATTATACAGGACATCCACATAATTACAATGAACGTACTTGTCAGTTCGAAAAGTTAGACCTCCAAGTCCTCCAACGTCGTTCAAATTCCAAGAATCAATGGATGTTAAACTGATTATTAAACTTAACTTATTATGTTAAACTGACGACCTCTGTGGCGCGGCGGGCGAAGCTTGGCCTGCGACGCAGGAGGTTGCGGGTTCGATTCCCGCCTCGGAACAAATATTTGTGCGATCGCAGATATTTGTTCAGGGTGTTCTGGGTATTTTCTATGTATAATAAAAAATATCTATATATCTAATATATTGTATTAAGTATATCAGTTATCTAGTACCCATAACACAAGCTCTGCTTAGCTTGGGGCTAGATAATGTTGTGTGAACTGACCAGTATTATTTATTTATTTATTTATTTATTTATTTATTGTTTTATAGAGTACAAGTTTCGAAATACTTCAATTTTAGACTTTTCCCAGTCTTTGTATCATTAAAGCTACACACATACCAAATCACATCGTTGTAGGATTAGTGCATACCTTACTAGAGCCGTAGAGCCCTTGCGTAGAGCTTTTGGTTTTTAACATTTTAGATTTACCATAATATCTCAAAAACTAAATACCCAAGTTAAAAATTATAAAAATTGTTTTGAAATGTCGAAGCGAGGGGCTTCCATATGACACCCCATTTGATCTGATATTCTCACTTTTATTTTGTTTACCACATCTTGGACCCCAATATCTCAACAACCCCCCGACCGATACCTATAGCTCATAACCTTACCAACAAATTGTACCAATACTATCTACCCCCCAATCAAATTGAATGAAGATCGGATGAACGGTTCGGAAGTTATGCTCGGACGAACATACATACATACATACATACAAACGCCGATTCTTCCAAGTTGACTCAGAGAACTCGCTTCGCTCGTTCAATAACATGGACATCGGGAACGTTTTTAGGATTCCGTAACCAAAAATTACGGAAATCTTATAGATTCGTCATGTCTGTCTGTCTGTCTGTCCGTGTATGTCTCAGCTACTTTTTTCCGAAACTATAAGAGCTAGGCTGTTGAAACTTGGTAGGTAGATGTATTCTGTGAACCGCATTAAGAATTTCACAAAACTATAGAAAAAAAAAAACATCAGACCTATACGTGTTTCTATGGATAGGTCTTCAAAAATGATATTGAGGTTTCTAATATAATTTTTTTCTAAACTGAATAGTTTGCGCGATAGACACTTCCAAAGTGGTAAAATGTGTGCCCCCCCCCCCCCCCCCCCCCCGTAACTTCTAAAATAAAAGAATGATAAAAATATATGATGTACATTAACATGTAAACTTCCACTGAAAATTAGTTTGAATGAGATAAGTAGTTTTTTTTTGAATACACTATTATTAAAACATCGATCAAAGTTACAACAAACTACAAACTTGCTGCTACGGAACCCTTCATAGGCGAGTACGACTCGCACTTGGCTGCTTTTTTGATTATTTTATTCATTCCCGTTGTCCACGTTGACGTGGATGAAGCCAACGGAGACATCGGGAATGTTTTTTTAATGATTTTATCCATGTTAACGTGGACAAGCTCAACGTGGACAACGGGAATATACCTCACCTACTTACTTTAAGTACTATTACCACACATAAAATAATACTATACTAGTACTATTACTAAGTAAACCTTTCTCGAAGGAGTGATACACTCGAGATCACTCTTGTTCAGCTCTATCTATTCGTTTATCCAATTGCAAGTGGTATGACTGGCTGCGGGGAAATTACAGGCATGCTACATAAGGATAACGAAATCCTAGTCGAGACTAAGGTTTATAATCAGGTACGTGTTGCAAGTGATAACTTAATACGACACCGAGACGTGGCCGCTAACTATTGGTCTTCTTTTTTACTTTTTTATACTACTCAAGCAGTAAGGGATTGCAAATTTGCAATCCGGTCCGGCGGATCCGTTAATCCAACGGATCGGGCATCATTTGGGCACCTTCCGGATCCGGAAATATTAAAATCTGAGAGAGCTCACAGTGTTTCACTTGGTGATAGAACCCGAAATGAGGAAGTAAAAAAGATCACAGACATAGCTCTCAGAATTAGCCGCCTATATAATATTATATGCATTGAATGAGTGCCTACCTAGTTTACTACAAGTAATGTACAATTACTACCTATATACTTACTCGAACGACCTATTTATAGGTTCAATGTAGGTACTATACAAAAGATAAGATAAATGTTTTTCTAATGTAAGTGACATAATCTGTCTTTTTGAGAATTTAAACAGAAAACTACCGTCGTCTGTTTTTCCTGAAAACTATAATCTGGGTCCCTTCAAGGCTACAGCGAATAGGTGCCTTCTAGACCTTTGTGCTCCATCATCGGCCACATCGTCACCTACCAACAGGTGAGATCAGAAAATAAAGTCGTGGCCTTCTATATGGGGGAGGCATGATGATGACATCCTTGGTATGGGAATCTCTTTTCTCTCAAGTTTTCTGTTTGATTAGTCAGACTATATCCAGCTCTCCATAGCGACAACGTCCAAAGCAAAGTTTACATAACACTAAAATCGTTATATAATATTACAAGTCCATAAATAATATCTTCACTAGAGATCACTTTCACTGTGACTCAATATTCTGTCTGAGTGGCTATGTTTAAAAACTGGTTTGTATATTATTCATTTAGAAGCAATGTATTTTAGCCGACTCCTATAAGAAAAAATACATAATGTATTGTTACAGACTCTTATAGAAGGCCCTTAAAAAAACCGGCTCGAAGGACCAAATGCTGAGAGCAAAACTACCAAACAACGAAACGAAACTAAAAAAGAAAACAAACAAAGAACTAATAAAAACTAAAAACAAAAACTATCAAACTAACTAACTATCATTAACTATCAAAGATTTAGTAAAGTAAATTGTTATATAATGCGCGTCATGTAAAAAGAACGCTGACGGTCATACAACTTCAGGCGTTCCAGCGTTCTTTTTACATGACGCGTACTCTACTCCTGCCCAGATCAGTCTAACAAATACACAAGTCTTCTGAGGAAAGTCTGGTTCAATTTCGCCAATGTCACGTGTATTATAGTGGTAAAATTAGGTCAATTAAAGCTAAGGCCAAACCAACGCGTTCAGCCCGCGACTCGCGACCGCGGTGGCGCATGGTGTGCGAGGTGGCGATCCACTGTCTTACCATTGATCGCCACCGTGCACGCCACTGAGGACGCGGGCTGAACGCATTGGTTTGGCCTTAGCTTAAATCTACCGACCCAAGTCGCCCGAGTCTCCGTCAAAATACGGTGGCAGAAATAAATAAATATAAATAAATTAGTAGTAATTAGACAGTACACACAACATTATCTAGCCCCAAGCTAAGCAGAGCTTGTGTTATGGGTACTAGATAACTGCTATACTTATAATACAATACATTTCATAGATAGTTATTTTTAATTATAAGTACACATAGAAAATATCCTGAACACCCTGAACAAATATCTGCTGATCGTACAGATATTTGTTCCGAGGCGGGAATTGAACCCGCAACATACTAATATTTATACTGTGCCGCAATCTCCTGCGTCGCAGTCGCAGGCCAACCTTCGCCACCCGCGCCGCGCCGCAGAGGTCGTCAAAACCTCAAAATATTAAATAGAAGAACTAAGTTTTAGCACAAAATAAAATTAAATAATAGTACAAGACACAAGTGTTTTAGGAGGCTAAAATCCTCCCATTCGAAAAGACGCAATACACTTCTATCTATCTACACACCAGTATACACCACACAGTGCTCTATACATTATTATGTTACATTACACCATTTACACCGTTTAACTTCGACCAAAGTAAAATAAATGGACTGGCCTTACCCATACAAAACGTCCGTGAAAAATAAGACAATTCGGATTTAGGGTACGGTCAACAAATAAACTATCTATCTATCTATCTATCTATCCAGCCACTGCTGAGTAAAGGCCTCTTCTCTATAGCGCCACTCCTGGCGGTCTTTTAAATAAACTAGGTGAAATTAAATTATTGAACTTCTTAAAAACTGTATTTTTTTAATACTTAATACTTTAACAGATGCAATGTGTTTTCTAAAGTTATTTCAGTAGGTTTATAGTACAAAAAATCTCCGAAAAAAATGCAATTATTGAATGAAACTTTTACAAAAATACATGGTTCCCTTCTGTTTTATGTAGTTACGTATCTATTTTTCAGCTCTCAAACATACACAATATAAATCAAGTCCACCTAAGGTCTTCAGCTCAATCAATTTGTGAAAAATATATTTTTTATCACTCAATAAACTAAGAAAATATCATAAAAATCGTACGGAAACATAAATGTATAAAAATTCCAGTATTTAAGAAACTGCAGAGTGCAGTTTTAAGAATTTTACACAATGAGTTTTTTTATACTACTTGGAATGACAGATCAAGAAGATGGCCCACCTGATGTTAAGTGGTACCCTCTGCCTATGAACAGTGTATTACCTCAGGTCACGTCCACCTAGGACGCGCCCTATGTGGCATTCCACTGCGCCCGCCACCCTGAAACATAAAGATGAAAAGTCCCATGTGGCCGTAATTTCATCGGCACCCTTACCCTTCAAACCGGAACACAGCAATGCGAGCACTACTGCTTTGCGGCAGAAACAGGTACTTAGTAGTAGTGGTAGTACTTCCCCGGACGAACTCTTTCACAAAAAAGCTCTACTACTACTAACCGTTTTTTGGCGTATAAAATTCATTGTGTAGAAAATGATCAGAGCAAATACGGGAAAATGTATTCCACTTCCAAAAGTCGTCTGTTCTTGCTCGTCTTATGACTTCTATCCATTTTTGTTTACCTAAGTTTTTTTTTTTAAAGCTATAAGGTTAATTAACATGCCATTACATATTATATGCAATTACCTAAAGCGACGTGCTTAGCAATGTTTTGACGTAAATAATGCAAATTACAATTCTAAATCAATACGATACCCCTTAGGCATCAGATTTTTTTGCAGTCTGTACCGGACCATCCGTCATGCGTGAAGTCTTGTCAAATATTTAGTCGCTGTAGTTGGAAAACTAAATAAGTAATAACAACAACAAAACCAACATCGCGAGAAAAAAGGGGGTTTACTGTTTTATTGCGTCAAAAATGGCAATAACTTTTTTATCGTAACTAATTTTTCAGTCCGTGTTTTGATATGTTATAGATTGGTACTGTATCTATTTTCGAATTTAATGATAATACATTTTAGTTCTTTTGATTAAGAGAAAAAAATTAAAAAACGACTATGTATTTTTCCCTCGCCAAAGTTTTGAATAATTGAAATGATCTATTATTTACTTATTTGTATATGACAATCCTATCCATGGGTATAGATTTATATAATATTAAAATACATTTTAAAATAAAACCAACTTATAATCATTTCTTTTTATCAAGACTGAATATTAGAAAACTACTGAAACACCTACATTATTTTAGCAGACTTATAAATTCAAAGTAAGTGACATAACAAACTTATCATACGACTAATGCTTATAAAATCAACAAAATGAAAAAAAATTGTGGATCACATTAATTCTAAGTATCAAATAGAAAAAGGTATGTCGACTAAAATTAAAACTATCTACGAGTATAAACTTGTGTCTGTTAACTTTCATTCAGAGTGGGGAACATTGAGATAATGTCCTGGGGCGTAGTCCTCCTTGTCGCTCGTCCTCTAGAGCAAGACGTGTCCATCGACATGTATGGGACATCATAACCATGCAATAAAGTCGATTTCGCAAAATGTGTTAGTTATGTAGTTTTCCTACCACACGACGATTTATAAGTTTTTTATCAATTGATGAAAATTATATTACAAAACCTTTACTTACGAATTAAATGCGATGCCTGAAGCTTTATTTGTATTTCTTGTGTTGTGTTTGCACTTGCAGAAAAGCACAGGAAGGCATTGTATTACCAAGGTATCTAATTTTGGTATTTTTCAGCATAGCTGTCACTCGTTGCCGTGACAAAGACTGACTGAAGCGAAGTATACTAGCTAGGTCTGTTTAGAAGCTTCAAAACTATCGTTCCCTAAGGCCCGTCCATTCATTTTATTTACGTCGATGTTTAAAATGTCACCAAAATTACATGATATACCTAACACGAAAAAACTGATTGAAAGAGTTTTATTGAAAAAAATGGCGGATTGAGTTAAATTATAAATTCAACGGGTCTTTATAGTCTAAGATCCGCACTAGAACGATCTTCCAAAGTATTTTAAATGTAGAAAATATATCTCGAGTGGGTTGTCTAAAAAAATTCTGTCCAGGCAATGACAGAAATAAAAATGATGATTAATAATAATGAATAATTACTGTTAACTTTTTTTAATAACCGTAATAACTGTTGAAATTTTTACAGATGATGTAATATTTCTATTGCCGCTATAACAACAAATACACAGAATAAACCAAATATTTAAGGGGGCTCCTATACAACAAACTTATTTTTTTGCCGTTTTTATAGATAATGGTACGGAACCCTTCGTACGCGAGTCCGACTCGCACTTGGCCGGTTTTTATAGATAATGGTACGGAACCCTTCGTGCGTGAGTCCGACTCGCACTTGGCTGGTTATTAAATTTTTAACGAATCATAGTCTGGGCAGGATTTTTTTAGACAACCCATTGGATATATATTTTCTAATATATTCAATTTGATATAAAATACTTATCATCCATTAAACAGATGGGTGAAGGTCGTTACTAGTGCGGATCCTCTAAAATTACGCTGGCTAGATTTTTGGTGCCAATGTCAGCTAGCAGAAGCTGACAGCATAGCTAATAGAGGTAGGTGTCCGGATAGAATAATTTCAGCCAATATTATCTAAGCGGGGGACAAATGTCAGGTTCAATGACAAGCTATTTATTTAAATATCTCCTTGCTTGCCGGTGCCGATGATGCATAAAAATAGCATTTACTGACCTGACTTCACCCGACACCCGAGTTCTACGTTACCTAGAAAGATGTACTACTACATTCATGTACGTTACCTACTCACCTGGGGCACAGAATAAATAATACACAGGGACTACTATTATATATTCTGTGGCCTGGGGCCTGTACCAAACTTGACAGTTAACTTTCCTTCGATCAGAAATACAACCTATTTCCTAATTTCATAGTAGTAGAGGATCCGCACTAGAAACGACCTTTACTCATCTATTTAATGGATGACAAGTATTTTATATCAAATTTAATATATTAGAAAATATATATCGAGTGGGTTGTCTAAAAAATTCCTGCCCAGACTATGAATCGTTAAAAATTTAAAAACCAGCCAAGTGCAAGTTGGAGTCACGCACGAAGGGTTCCATACCATGATCCATAAAAACGGCAAAAAAAAACACATTTGTTGTATGGGAGTCCCTTTAAATATTTATTTTATTCTATGTATTTGTTGTTATAGCGGCAACAGAAATACATCATCTGTGAAAATTTCAACAATCTAACTAAAACGGTTATTAAAAAAGATAAAAGTTTTTTTTTTTTTTTTATTAATCGTTGTCTGGACTGGAACTTTTTAGACAACCCACCGGAGATATAATTTCTAATATATTAAATTTCATACAAAATACTTTTCATCCATTAAACAGATGGGTGAAGATCGTTTCTAGTTCGGATCCTTTGATAAGTTATAGATTATCTAAGTTCGGATCTTAGACTATAGGTAGTTATTTATAAAGTAAAATAATCTGCCTTATCTATATTTTAGGAGTTATTCAAATCAAATATATTTTTGAGCGGCGCGCGAGGTGATTTTTTGTATGTAGATTTCTGCCTGAGATGAGGCAATGTCTTTCAAATAGATAGGTCTTAATGGATGTGCCATTTTTAAGTTAGGTAGGATTATGTAAATGGCACAACAATTCCAACTATACCTACTTGAATTCAAATGTTCACTATCTAATGATGAGTACAAGTTCTGAAAATAGGTAAGTAGGTAGGTAGCACTTTCCTCTATTAACCTGCATTGATAGTGAATACGTACTTGTTATCTTGAGTAGATACCTACAATAGGTAGTAGGTAACGTACCTACTTTATGTAGAAATGCATATATGAATTCATCATCAACCTACATACAACCTTTTTTTAGTAGTAGAGCTTTTTTGTGAAAGAGTTCGTCCGGGGAAGTACTACCACCGTGACTATTTCTGCCGATAAACAGGAGTGCTCGCATTGCTGTGTCCCGGTTTGAAGGGTATGGGTGCTGGTGAAATTACAGGCACATGAGTCTTTCCATCTTTATGTCTCAGGGTGGCGGGCGCAGTGTAATGCCACATAGGACGCGTTCTAGGTGGACGTGACCTGTGAGATAATGCACTATTCATAGGCAGAGGGTAACGCTTAACATCAGGTGGGCCAACTGCTTGTTCAGACACCAAAAGATCTAGATAAAAATAAAAAGAAATAAAAAAAAAACAAAGGTCACTCCCTTGGCGCGCCACTGAGTCCGCTCGTCGGGTCTCCTCATCCAGATCTCGCTGCTTCCTCATCCAGATCCTGTTGCTTCCTTATCCGCGCAAGTCGTCGCTCCACCTAGCCCGAGGGTGCCCTACACTGCGTTTACCTGGACGCGGTCTCCACACGAGAACTCCGGTTATCGGTTCTTCTGCAGACATACCGGCCCACTGCCACTCCAGCTTGCTAATCTTCAGGGCTATGTCGAGAACTTTGGTTATCTGTCGGATAACGAATTACATATAATTCTTGGTCTTGCAACTGTCGTCCACTTATATAGATATAGGGCACGGGGTCTCATCCCAAAGAAAATATATATTGTTCTATTAAAGTTAAATAGATGGCGTTACAGGTATAGATTTGGTATTGAAGTATGTAAAAAAACAATATTGAGTCTTGAAAAAATATTTTCTAATATCAAAAAATACCCACAACACGGGAAAATTAAATAAATGTCTCTACAATCAAGTTTAATAATTTTTACAAACATTTAATGATGTCGTTTTTTTGATGGTAATAATTTGAACTAAATTGATGATGACACCAGTTTGTTTGTAGTACCTCAGGTAGTACTGACTTTATAGATGGCGTTATTTAAAAAAAACAGATGACATGCCTATGACGTCATCCCCGAAATGAAAGAGAAAACTAGTATTTCCTTTATATTCTAAAATTTTTAAATAAAATGTCAGACAGCATTTGATATCATTGTAACCATAGATTTAGTATATGTACTAGATCTACAATCAGAGATCGAAGATGGAACCAAAAAAAATATGTGCACGTGTTGGTGAAAGTCTATGTCTGAGTTCAAAATAGTGTTGTCCTCGACCAACACTTTTACATTGTCGATAGAATTCATCATCCGTCCGTGATGTGTATGGTAGATAAATACATCTTAATGCAGATTAAGTCTTTCATGAATAACACAGTTTGGCAGATTTGACGTCATAAAGAGAATAAGGTTCTTATTCCAATTTTGAATACAGTTAATAAATAAACCTTTATTATTTATAGACCCCTAAATATTACGGTTTTATTTATAGGTGGGATCTTAGAGTTTCCCTTTTAAATTTAAACTTAAAAAGTTTGCTGCATATAGGTACCTAGTGGAGTTCTTATTTGAGTCCATCCCACTCTTCTTATAACCGATAACCATTTTTCTCGTAGCAAAGGATTACTTGGAAATCTGAAAGCACAAAAACATTTTATATCGGCCGTGCTACGCCCATATAATTTTTCACTCTGTTACTTTATCTATAGACAATTTGTTACCCCAAAGTTTATTATTTTTCAAGTGTAAACCACGCTTTATGGATAACATTAAATTTAAATGTAACCCAAAAATGCCGTTCTAGCGGGACTCGAACCCGCACCCTCGCCTGTCGTCGGCGATGCCTTAAACAATTTATCCATAGCTCGAGCTATGACGCTGGAGACGAAATTTGTGGGCACTATCAACTCGGCTATAGCGCAAAGTTGATAGTGCTGTATCTACAGGTGTTTCATTGGAAACCTTCTATTCAAAGTTCGAAAGTAAAGGCATCGCTGATCACAAGCGAGGGTGCAGGTTCGAGTCCCTGGAACGGAATTTTTGGGGTATATTTAAATTTAACTTGTTACCTATTATTTTATTAAGCAGAAATAAACAATATTTATTTATAAAAAATAAAAAATAAATATACCCTTTCGGGGAAAAAGCACGCCTTTTTCCCCGAAAGGGTATATTTATTTTTTATTTTTTAATAATCAACAACGTAAATATTTACTCCAAAATATCTACTACACAAACTGCAATAAAAACACCCGTGGTGCTTGAAAGTTACCTTTCAATAGTCAATACAAAAACACACACCTCAATGTCCACCTGGTTATTATAGATTTAAAAAAAAACGGTAAAATGTTAACAGAGCACACATATTTACTCCAGACAAAGTAAACCTCCATTCTACGATGGACAAAAATTTAATTTATAGGTAGGTATAGTGCGCGTCATGTAAAAAGAACGCTGGTGGTCAAGCTTCAACAGGCGTTCCAGCGTTCTTTTTACATGACGCGTACTATAATTGTACATTAATTGTAGTAAACTAGGTAGGCACTCATTCAATGCATAGGTATACATCTCTTAAATAAGTATAAAAGTAAGTAATCTCTTCGTTTCGTTTCGTATGAGGTAGTGCTGGCCTCTGGTGTCGGAGTTTGTCAAGCCGCCCGAGGGCCTCTGACATGGCTTATCGACTGCTATTAATCAATAACAGCCGGGACCGACAGCTTAACGTGCCCTCCGAAGCACAGAGCGATGGAAATCCGCACATAACTTAGAAAAAGTCATTGGTGGCGGAGCCTAGGATCGAACCCGGTATCGTTGGATTCTGAGTTGCACTATTGAACCGTTAGGCTACCATCGCAGTAATCTCTTAAAAAGAACGCTGGAACGCCTGAAGAAGCTTGACCGCCAGTGTTCTTTTTACATGATGCGCATTATACAACGATATAGACTGCAACAGGACCATCGATATTTCTGACGTCATCACTTGGTCAAGCCCTATCGTCATCAAACATTTTTATATTTTACATAAAATATTGTTTATTTCTAGGTGCAGCAACGAAATATTATTAAAAAATATAAGGGAAAGTCCTAATCTACGAATAAAACTGGTTTTTAGGCCATTTACTAAAGCAGAATTGATAAAATAAGCAATGCAATCGAACTACCAATAATCTCTTATTTACCTGTGAAACGTGTATTTTTCCGGATAATTACGTCTTTTATCTTCACAGTCACAAACTGAACACGACACCATTGTCATACAAAGTAATATTTGTTATTTAATAGTAAGATTACTAAAATAATTACAAAATTAGTTAAACTGCACAAGAGACCGTCCGGTATGCGCATGTACTCAAGCAAAATATGTCACATTCAATACATTGTTGCTGTCACTTTTACTCTTGCACGGGGTACATTTAAAAATGACTTCTCTCTCCCACGCTTCGTTTGTCTATTTAGCGTAGCGAAAAAATTCTACGTCTATGATTGTAACCAAAGACGAATAGGTATATATAAAATACATTGTCCTGACTGACCGAGTGACAACGCACAGCCTAAACCGCGTAGAGACTTGAAATTTGGAGGGTGTGTTTGTCTTGATGCGAAGGGTTATAACTAAGAAAGGAATTTTGAATGTGATGCTAAGTGGTTCAAACGTAAAACAAAAATGCCCTGTATTTCGGAAAGCGTTAGCAGTAGATAGTTACTTGAAATTTCCGCTTCGGCGGTCAAGGAAACCGGCGTTTCGAAACTGGTTCATAGGTAGTTTCCTCAAATAAAATTAACAAACATATAAAAAATTGCAATATATGAAAAATGCCACGGGAACGAAATATGGCAGTGTATTTCGCCGTAAAATATAGTTTCACGGTATAGGTAGTTGTTGGGATTAAAATATTTTCAGGAGTGGGACTCCTAAATTGAAATAATTGAGTGTTCGTTTGTTTCAAAGGTCGTGTTACGGTGTGGTTGTTAATGTTAAAGTTGTCTGCACGCCGGGAAAGTATTCTGACTACGCGCGGACGAAGTCGCGAGCGGGTCATCTGTTGAGTTTGAAAAATCATAATCGTCATACAGGGTGATTGGAAGATGTGTGCAAAGCTGTAAGGGGCAGGTAGTCTAGACCATTTAGAACCATTTAAGCCATAATAGTTATGTTAGACGAAGTCATTGTTGAAATGGTTTATTCGCTTCAAACATGGTTAAAAAGTTCATACAAGTAATTATGTTCACATGTTCCACCAAAAACATTGGCATGCAAATTTTCAAACTTTTAAATACCATTTTTTTTAAATTCTTAGTTTCATCAACGAATATATTAAATTTCCCACGTCCATATAATATAATAAAAATATTCACGTCCAACGAATATACTCACTTAAAATATAGAGTTTATTCTATTTTGTAAGATATTACATTAGCCACGTCCAACGAATATATTAAATTAGCCACGTCTAAATATATAACTACCGTCTCACGCCCATACAATGCTGCCATTTTTTATATTTTGGATGTGAATTTATGTATATTTTTTGTTATGAAATTCGCTATTGCTATTCTTAATTTTGTGTCTGTATCTTGAGTTTTTAGCTTCCTTAATAGGTATTAGAACCTGAAAAATTTGCAATTGAATTACAAATACAATTTGAATATTTGTATGGTTCAAATATGTTGTATACCTGTTGCAGGTGTGTGAACTTGGCCCCCGAAGTTTTTTTTTGTTTTTTTTTATTCTTATTTATTTTGGTATGTAGTTGATTGTAGTAAAGTTTTTTTCGTTTGTAGTAGCTCGAAAAAAAAAATAGATTTTTAAAAAAACACCCCCCCTTTTTCGATTTTTTAAATTTTTTATTTATATTCTTATCTAGTTTGGTACATAGTTGATTGTTGTTGTTTTTTTCGTTTGTAGCTCCGAAAAAAAAGGGGCCTTTTTTAAAAATTTTTATTCTTATGTATTTTTGTATGTTGTTGATTGCAGTAAAAAATATACCTGTTGCTATTGACTAGAGAGACTATAGACCGACCTACCTATTAAACCGTAAGGGGAATTTTATAAATTCAAAAAATTACGAACTTGAACCTAAATTTAAAAGAAAAAAAAACGGCAAAGTGTGTAGGCCTTCGCGCACGAAGGCTTCCGTACCATTATCTATAAAAACGGCAAAAAAAATCACGTTAGTTGTATGGGAGCCCCCTTAAATAATTGTTTTAATCTATTTTTTTTGTAATTGTTGTTATAGCGTAGCGGCTACAGAAATACATTATCTGTGAAAATTTCAACTGTCTAACTATCGCGGTTCATGAGACACACAGCCTGGTGACAGACGGACAGCGGAGCCTTAGTAATAGGGTCCCGTATTATCCTTTGGATACGGAACGCTAAAAATCCGTGATTGATAGGGATGTATTTACTCTTTCAAACGAGCTTATTCACTTTCCGTCTAGGCATAGGTAGGTAGGTACATACATAAAAGTTTTTTCACACCACCTGCTCGACAATGCCTAATTACATATCTATCATGCAACCTCAACGTAAAGTAAAGCATTATCTCTTAAGGGATATAAAGTTGTATGAAACTCCCTAGGGAATAAAGTGATTTGAATTTGGAACGTCAAATTCGTGTGTAAACTCGTAGAAAACTCTAAGGAAAAAAATGCCCATATGGCATTGTAGAGGTTTTATCGAAAATCGAAAAGCCACCACAAGCAGAACTTAAAAAAAAGTTCGTTTACAAAGAATGTCAAACAAAAGACGATGTTTGGTACTGTGATTTTCAGTGAATTTTTCTCAGAAGGTGTGAAAAGTAGAGTATGCTCCTCTGGAATAAAGCCTGTCTTCCTCTTGGACTGCTTGGACCCCTCGCTTCACTCAGTACTCTATATAATCAACTCTTGAGTCCCTCGTTACGCTCAGGGTTCAATATGCCGCCCGCGACGTAAGACACTGCTTTATTCCCTAGTGCATAATCTACTATTGTGAAAAAACTATTTTTCAATACAAGCTGATCAATATGTTGATCAGTGTGTTGATCGATATGAGCCTAAACACGGCTAGTCTACTATTTGCATCGAGGAGTTCCGTTGTCCACTTTCCGTCTCCATCATCACATCAGCTCGCTGTCACCATAATATTGTATTGTCAGCGGAACTTGACGGGTATGCAAAATTTCATCTCAATCGTTTGAGGACTTAGAGCATTGCAGGTTGCAGGCCTCCGGTTGCTCGATGTTTGAGGATAACTGCTTACAAGATTTGACCCGAGCATAAAAACAAACTTATATTGAAAATTAAATAAAAGCCTGCAAAAATTTAGGTACTAGGTACGTTCACCGTTGGTTGGGCACCTGCCATGGAGTATTTACAGTGAACGAGCTGTACACTACTGTAGTGTGATTGAGTGACCATGAATCACCCCGTTGGTTTCAGCAGACACCTCTAGTAGGCAGTCTGTCGGGGAAGTAGGAAGGTATCCGGAACATAATAGTTGCCAAGCGATCTGCAATAAATCAGAGTCAGGTCAGTGCCGGAGTGAGAGCGCGTCAGAGGGGAGCCAAGGTCCCCGGGACGTCCCCAGACTGCAACAGCTATTTAGTGTACGTATAGGTACTTATATAAGGTATTGATGTTTTACATAGGTACTAGTAGTTCTGCGAACAGTAGGTACTTGCGAGCACAAACTTGTTTGCAACAAATGTTTTTAGTCTGTGCATCTTGTACCTATAATTCCATCTGGAGGCGGTGACTGCTTAGGAAACTGACTGACAGTGGATGTATAATTGACCGAGCGAGCGAAGCGTCTCTGCATCAGCTTGGGCAACAATTATTTCGTATGTTTGTCCGGCTCTCCATTTTTTCGAAACTTGGTATACGGTTTCGAAAACTTCATAGTTTGTTTTTTTTTGTCATCGGGGATTTTTATAAATAAATAAATCAATAATGCTGGACAGTTCACACAACATTAACTAGCCCCAAGCTAAGCAGAGCTTGTATTATAGATACTAGACAACTGATATACTTAATACAATACATTAACATAGATATTTTTTATTACATATAGAAAATACCCAGAACACCTTGAACAAATATCTGCAGATCGCACAAATATTTGTTCCGAGGCGGGAATCGAACCCGCAACCTCCTGTGTCGCAGGCGAACGTTCGCCCGCGGCGCCACAGAGGTCGTCAAGGAGGTTTATTGGTTTAATTCCATTTACCATTTACCGACCGATTTTAATAATATTTGGCAGAAACAACAAGAATTTCGAATATAAGCGAAATCGTTCAAGAGGTTGTCTAGATACCTATGTAAGTTTTTATTTTATTTATTCAGTTGTTTGTCGAAGTTGTTGGTCGCCGAGGAGCATGGAGCGTCGCCATCGGTGGTCGTTCGTGTTACTCGGCATAGGACGGCTTTAGCGTTAGGCAATATTGTTAAAGTAGAAGCAGGATGAAATAAACAGTTACCTACCTACTCAAAGTGGAGCTCGCCAAACTCTCCAAGCGCCTCGGCGACTAACAGCTGGAAGAGTGACGCGTGACTTCGCGAGCTCTACATCTCACAGAGCCGCTAAGTATGTATCTAATATTACTACACAGTTGTAAAATCTAATAGTAGATTATGCACTATATCTGTTTATATCTGTTCTATAGAGTCCTGAGTGAAGCGAGGGGTTCAAGCTGCCCAATACGAAGACCAGGCTTTATTCCAGAGGAGCATACTCTACTTTTCACACCTTCTGCGAGAAAATTAAAATTCAATGAAAATCACAGCACCAAACAGCGTCTTATGTTTCAAATTCTTTGTAAACTTACCTTTTTTTTGAGTTCTGCTTATGGTGGCCAGTTTGATTTTCGAACAAACCTCTTTACAATGCCATATGGACACTTTTTTGTTTAGAGTTTTCCACGAGTTTCCACACGAATTTATTATTTATTTATTTATTATTAATAAATCACTTTATTCCCTAGGGAGTTTCATGCAACTTTATATCCCTAACGAGATAATGCTTGATATTGATATTGCTTGTTTGTCCGTTGAGGTGGTCGGACATTGTCGAGCAGGCGGTGTGAAAAATAGTATTTATTTAATCTATTGAATCGATTCAGTCCTTCCCCTACTGCAAGAGTTTCACAGGCCATTCGTCGAGAGCGAGACGATGCAAGATGCAACGTTAGAACGTACCTACCTACCCTTCTGCCGCTGGGTTTCTGTGGTGACAGTTGTGTTAGTACAGGCAAATTAGCAAAAAGTGTGGACCTAAGTCGAGTAATCGTGGACTCTTTTATGGAATCGTTAGATGACACGAATAGGAGCTTATCCTAGGTTTGCACCGTTTCCAGCGCATACTAAAATACTTCGACCAAAGTAAAATAAATTTACGTCGATGCTAAAATATTAAATATAAGGTAGAAACTTTGAAAAATTGCAAATTTTGAATAATAAAAAACCTTAGGTGCAAGTTCATATAGAGACATTGCAGTCTTAGTGCGAATTAAAACTACCTGCATAGTAGGGAGCACTGAAAGTTATTTTTTTTTTAGTTTGCGTCTCGTGCACACAAATTCATACAATAAATAATAGTACAAGGCTAGGGGAAAATGTACGTCATTTTTTTTTTTTAATGAACCTAATAGTCAAACTAGCTTACTCCCGTCTAGATAAGCGGCCCACCTGATGTAAAGTGGCCACCGTCGCTTATAGACACCAACAACACCGGGGGCATTGTCGATGCGCTGCCTACCCTGAACGAATTTATGAACAAAATTATTCGGTGCAAACTAACATAAGACTTCTATAAGTATTATAAACACTATACCTATTACTTTTGCACACCTCAGCGAATTACGGAACATGTCTTTTCTTTTACAATTTTATTACCTACAATTTATTATTACAATTTATGTACCTAGTCGTGCGGACTCTCACCGGCTAAACCCACCACTGTGTTCCTTCAGAACGCCTTGGTAGTTGTTACCACGGTAGCGGTACGCATGCGCATTCTTCCGCAGAACGTAAAACATCCCACCGCAAGGTCTCTAGACCACAGTCGACCATCAGCTTTATGAAAAACTTGTAAAACCTAATGAAAAGCTAACAAAATGAGCATGAACCGGTCGAGCTACAGTCATTGTATTATTTAGGTACCTCTACTCATATTGAAGGCCTCATGGACAATGTGCATTCGAAGTCACCACCGTGACATTCGTTATTGATGTCGAACGACAGTTGAAGTTGAAACCATTACAAAATCCATGTCAGTTATATACCTACATATACCTGCTTACGAGTATACTTACTTATAACTTGAGTTCTATTATAGGTATTATAGGTACCTACCTACCTATATCTAGCCATGTGCACAAATTGTAAACAAACCATTATGCATTTTAAATTATTCTGACAAAATTGTTTTAAATTATCAATATTTATGTATCCCATTTGTACAAGTTAGTGACAAAAAAAACCAATAAGAACCTTTATTTACAAATATTCCACATGCAAAATGGCTGGACATAGGTACCTACGTCTACCTATAGGTCATCGGTCGCCAGCGGACCGCGGTCCATATCCGGACCGCGGAAGGTCGAAACTTGGACCGATTACTTACCCAACCAGCCAACTTTACTTACCAATTTAAAAAATCATTTATATTTTTTGAAAACAAAAACCACCTTGAAGGCACTCTTCGCATTTACTGTTCCCCGCGTAAACCAATCTTTAAAAATCTGGCTCAAGACCTCAGGCGTAATTTCTTGCATTGATTTAATTAATTAATTTTAAAGAATACCTATAAGAATTTTATTTTACTTTGGTGGAAGATAAGAATAGCTATTGTGTTTTATTTAATTACCTTATATTAGTCAAAACAAAAGTTTTCCGTGTCATGTTGGGTGTCATAATTTGCTGAAGATCAAAACTTCACGGCTCCACCTCGAGATACTTTCCTACACATCATCGCAAGATCCAACCACGGGGCGTAAACATACCTTTTAGTATAGGTGACCTTTAGTGAAGTCAGTTATCATCTCAAAATAATCAAGCCAGTGTGTCATGCTGATGGCAGTATTGTAAGAAAACCATAGGTAGGTATGCAATCGTTGTAAAGTTTCGAGTATCGAAAAATTAAACCTACACCGTCGTTTAAATTCGATTTCCATTCGAGACTTTTCATTCGTGATTGTCCATTCGAGATTTTCCATTCGAGAATTTTCATCCTAGATTTTTCATTTGAGATTTTTCATTCGAGATTTTTCATTTGAGATTTTCCTTCGAGATTTTTCATTAGAGATTTTCCATTCGAGATTTTTAAACAAGATTTTTCATTAGAGACTTTTCATTAGAGATTTTCCATTCGAGATTTGTCATTCTAAATTTTTCATTCGTTCTGATGTCCGCGTTTCATAATTTTACCGAGCTGACTGTACAAAAGCAAGCTATGACGAATTTACCCTACATTTTTTGGGTGACGAATTTACCCGATGACGAAAGAACCCTAACCCCTTCGCTCGCTCAATTAAAATAAGACCAAATCGTACCTAGGTAGGAAAACATATGAGAATATTGACCGAGTTTGTAGGTAGTACCTACCTACGTACCTACTAACCTTTGCAAATAATAATCTTGAATCTGGTAGTCTTTACTACCTACCTACATGTAGGTACAAGCCCTTTTATCGGTCTTATAAAAACAGAATAAATATTTATATTTTAGGTTATTACCACGGAGTAGATGTCATTACCATCTACAGACCGTTCACCGTTGTTGGCACCTGCCATGGAGTACCTATCTATCTTACGTGCTTACGGTGAACGAGCTGTAGCAAATCTATATAGGTAATGACACAGGCACTTGATAACATTGACTCATTTTTATGACTTCTCTAGCTGGAAATTGTTTCACAAATATATTTATTGAGTATACCTAGGGAGAATCAGATTAGATAGCTTATCACTATAAGGCTCCATCTGTGTTTGCGTAAGATGTTTTATTGTAGTTATCTGCATACGGCCTGTGTCCTCTCCGCCAACTTTCTCAGTTAGCGCGTACCTTCGATATCATAGAAATATGAAGTGGGGGGGTACTATGAGGTCTTAAAGCGATTCAATTGGCCTGTTTTGTATTGAAACAGATTTCGTATCGTATAAAGGACAATGTGTACGCTTCTATAACAAAATCCCAAGCGACGTGTTAAAATTGTCGACTTAACAAATTTAAAAGGTGCAACGTTCGCTTTTGAGGTAAATTTAAAATTTTATTGTGTTTTTTGCTAAATCACCATCATCATCTTGAGATAGCGAAACCTGATTTTGCGGAAACTATGAGAACTTAACACACCTGTTTTGATTGAAAGTGCCTCATAAATAATCATCAGCTACGAATGTTTTTCAATTATTTTTACAGTGATTTTTTGCAATATAATCTTTTACGTAGGTAGGTAAGTAGGTACTAGGTACTATACAATCTCAGATTATTTAAATCGTAATAGAGCTTGGGTCTGAACCTCTTCCAACATGGTCCAAACAAATGTAAAATAAAACTATACTACTTGATGGTACTATTATTTATTCTGTGACAATAATAATATAATTCATTTATTAAATCAGACATCATTAGGTCCATTATTTGTTAGTACTATACTTAAGAATTTTATTTTATAAATAGGTAGGTATCTGATGGGCCACAGAGGTTTTAAACATTTGTTGTTGTTGACTTGGCCGTTATTTGCCTCACTACTTTTTACACTTACAAGCTTTAGCACTTGGAATTATTTTGCTGCATTTTATGGGATTCAGTGTGTCCTGTACTTTAACTTGTGACTTCGATTTTTACAAGTTACTAGGTACTACACAAGACGGCATACATAAACAGAAAAATAGCGGCGCAAAGCTGTTTGTGCACTTTGTTCCCGGAGGAAGTGAGTCACCACGTACCTTTGACATTTAATCATATAATTCTGTAATTTATCGTCATATACCTACTTCGACCAAAATTATTTTGATCGAAGTATACGACGATAAATTACAGAACATTACAGGTCGTGTAATACTTGAAAATAAAGCCACTAGACCGCGCCGCGAGTGAATGAGTGTGAGCAAATTGCTCATACCAATTTTCCTTATTACATCAGATTTCTATGTTTATTATCAACGTAGTAGATGTAGGTAAGTACCTCTAAATTGTATTTGGTACACGTATGACCTTACATTAGAATCAAAGGTAAGGTCATACGCATAATAAAATCGTAAGGTCATACACATAGTCCTCAATGCGTAAAGTAGGTACCTACCTACATTAATCAGTGCTAGGAAATACCCCAGTGCCATCTATTATGTTGAAAGAAAAACGTATAGCTACTAGCCAGCCGTGTTAGGACCAAAACGTAGCTACTAGCCAGCCGTGTTAGGACCAAAACGTAGCAACTAGCCACCTGTGTTAGATAGAACCAAAACGTAGCTACTAGCCAGCCGTGTTAGGCCAAAACCCATCACCACGATGATATGTCGTCGGTGGTACATGGAACCATCCAAGAGTATGAAATCAGCAGCAAACGTTTTCATTTGGGCTATACCTACAGCTGCGGGCACTTTCATATATTATCATCTCCAGGATGCTTCCAGCCTGTAGGTAGGCCCAGCTACGATGCAGCGTCGCGGTGATGTGCTGGCCTTAGATAATAGGCTGAAGCGTGTACAAGGGTGCTTGGCGACTTGGCGTAGTATTGGCGTTGGCGGCCAATGTTGATAGGTACATGAATAATTACACCGTGTTTTGTTACATCGAACTAATTGGAAACTGCTTGGCAATGCAAAAGACAAATGTGTAACAATTACAAGGATAATTCGCATTTTATAGTAGCACGCCTAGTAGTCCAGTAACTTTAAACATCACCAGTATGCGTCAAATCCGGTAGTTCTGATTTTTTGCAGACTTGTTTATGATGTTGGCCTAATGAATAATCAAAGTTTATGACCTCGAGCGCCGAACGCAACCATGTCAAAAATCGAAAAAAAAAACGTTTTTTTTTTCAAATTTTGGCGATTATAACCCTAAAGGACTAGTTTTTGAGCAAACTTTCTTAGGACGTTTTTAAAGTAGACTAAATTTGCTACAATATGATACTAGAACTGTATCTGAAGACCCAATAGTTTCTGAGAAATATTCTGATTGGGCTGGAACTTGCCTTTCAAAGTTTATAATTGTTTTCGAACTTCGCAATTTTCTGCAATTCAGATGGCATAAGGGGATGGTGGTTAATCGTCGAAGTCTTTTGCCCACAAGTCATCCTCCATTTCGACATCGGACAGATCGTCGCCTTCTGGGATATCTACTACTGCAACATCAGGTATATTATCACAAGAGGCCCCGATGCAGTGCCTGCGACTGATGAGCATTTCAATCCTGCCTTCCTGCAGCTGCACGCGTTCCCACAACCCTTCGTGCACCAAGAAATCATCCGCAAGAGGTGTAGTGGGGCTGCATTTCTGGTCATCATTTTGGGGTCCACTTCATCCCGCTAGAGTTATTCGAGTAATGTATAAAATATTGCAAAAAATTGCGAAGTTCGACAAGGTTGCGTTCGGCGCTCGAGGTCAAAAACTTGGATATTATTCATTAGGCCAACATCATAAACAAGTCTGCAAAAAATCAGAACTACCGGATTTGGCGCATACTACCCCATACTTTCAGACGACAAAGTTACTGGACTATAGTGGTTAAATTAGTTTATGTTGTTACTTCATAGAATCTTGATGCCAAAGCTCCAAGTGTGTGTTGGCCATGCGCTCAGTTTGGGCACAAAATATAGGTACCTATATCTAGTACAAAATGTCAGCTCCGGCCGACTTTGATTTTGAGGGAACTCCTCAAATATTATAGGCACACATATAACGATTTCGGTATTTTCAGCAACAAGTCAAGCATGTGCATTCAGAAAGTTCCATTTGGTGGAGTGGAACTGATGAAGAAGACCAGAGATGGCCAGTAGGACTACTCAATGATAAGTATTTCACGGGTGGCGATAAGGGTGACTTTCCGATATTCGATTGAGCTGAAATTTGGCATACCTGTCAAGTTCCGATGACAATACAATATGATGGTGACAGCGAGCTGATCTGATGACAGAGACGGAAGGTGAACATCGGAACTCCTCGATGGATAATAGTAGACTGGCCGTGTTTAGGCTCACTGTGATCAGCACACGGTTCCGATCACTAATATTATAAAATCTATTGGGGAAAAAACCATAAGCTTCGAAGGCGGTTTTTTTTAAAAAGAATTATAATCACCTACTGTCGATCGTAACCCAAGAGCTTCCCCACGACCTCTGTGGCGCGGCGGGCGAAAGTTGGCCGGCGACACAGGAGGTTGCGGGTTCGATTCCCGCCTCGGAACAAATATTTGTGCGATTGCAAATATTTGTTCAGGATTTTCTGGGTATTTTCTATGTATAATAAAAAATATCTATCTATGTTATATATTGTATTAAGTATATCAGTTATTATAGTACCCATAACACAAGCTCTGCTTAGCTTGGGGCTAGATAATGTTGTGTGAACTATCCAGCAATATTTATTATTTATTTATTTATTATTTAGTTTGCCTACAATTTTCTGTGATAAGTTTGTATTTGAGAAAACATCTTGGCTCCAGCCGATTTTGATGAGTATGCTCGACCGTAGCACTAGAGCTGCCTGAATACTTACAATATTCTGTAGATACGTAGTTTAGATTTGAGAAATTAAATTAAAAATAATTTTGGCTCCAGTCTATTTTGATTTTTAAAGTGCTTCTATTTTTTTTTTTAATCCAATCCGGAAGGGCCCTGTAATTTTGCGGTTCTTTTTTGGCACAACTTTGACAGGGCACAACTAGCCCTGGTATTATAGGCTTTAAACATTAAAATCCCTCAATACGATAAACTTATAATTTAATCTTAATCACATTTTAATAACACAAAGATATACTTATAATATAACGACAGCGCCTATACAAGAGCCATAACTAGATAATTGTTCTCGCTAGGCGGGTAACTATAGCTGGGCCGAATACCGCTAGCCATTATTTCTCCAAGGGCGCGTAGTTGAGAAGTTTCTCGATCAAGTCCACGTGTCCTAGCAGCATCCGTCTGCAGCAATACCGCTTGAGGCCTAGGGCGTCGAGCGCGTCACTGAAACAATCAATTAAGACTTTATTTTTGTGGTATTTAAAATATACAGTTGTGGTCATATAATTAAGAACGATTTGAAGTTCTAGAAGTTTTTTATTTAAATCGTATCATACACAGAGATGTGTACCTTCTGAGAAGCAACTAGTTATGTTATATAATAGTCACATTAATAGAGCAACCTGACTTAAGAATAAAGTATGAAATCGCTAACTATTTTTTGCACATTTTATTGATTTTATCAAAGTAACACATTCAAATAGTACTGAAACTGGACAAATAATTAAGAACGATTTATTTAACTGCTCGGGAATTGTTTTGTATGACACTTAGATTTAAAAAATCACAATATTATGTAGCACAGGAAACATAAAAAGAAATTTAATAAATATTTAACTAAAATTAATAGTTAATAGCATATCCACGGCTTTTAATTACAGCTTTACACCGGCGAGGCATTGACTCTATTAATTTTTGTCATTTCGCAAGAGAAATAGAGTTCCATTCTTCTAAAAAAACGTCATACAGCTCTCTTAAATTTCCACACTTTGTATTTGAAACCTTTTTCTTTACTTCAAACCACAGATTCTCTATTGGGTTTAGATCTGGACTGTTAGCAGGCCAGTCTAAGACAGAAACTAATTGCGCTGTAAGAAATTCCTTTACGGTGCGTGCAGTGTGCTTTGGATCATTGTCATGCTGGAATGTCCAAATGACCGGTAGAACGTCTTCAGCGTATGGTAACATTGTTTCTTCCAGTATATTTTTGTATTGGAACTGATCCATGTTACCTTCTATCAACTTTACAGGTCCTACACCATGTCCAGAAAAGCAACCCCAAATTTTCACATTTCCACCACCGTGCTTTAATGTAACTTTCGTGTACTTTGGGTCGAATGCTGTATTCGGGGGACGTCGTACATATCATTTTCCATCAGAACATACTCTGTTTATTTTCGTCTCGTCAGAAAAAAGAAAATTTTTCCACTGTTGCACAGTCCAGTTTTCACACTTTCTCGCAAATGCAAGCCGGGCTTGCCTGTGGCAAAGTTTTAACATGGGTACCTTTCTTGCTATCCTACCGTGCAATTTTTCTTCTACCAAACGTCTTCGAATAGTGCGTGCTGAGATTGCTGAAGGGTTGTTTTCACCAAAATATTCTTTTCTAAGCTCATTGGACCCTTTAAAAGGATTTTGTTTTGCCATACGAACGATGTTTCGGTCATCTCGAGGAGTTGTTTTTCTCTGTTTAGGTACACGTGGAACATTCGAAGTAGTTTGATACGTAGCAAAATGCTTTACAGCGTGGAAAACCATCGTTTTTGAACATTGCAGATGGTCGGCTATCTTTGTATAAGACCAATTCTTCCGGCGAAGTTTTATTATTACTTCCCTTGTAGATTTATCACAACTTTTATTTTTTCCCATTGTTTTTTCTAAAGAAGCAATCATCTTTAATCTTTTACAGCACGTAATGGCGCCAAAATTATACAAACAGTAAGAAATCGACTGAGTGTTCTCTATGTAATATATTGTATTAAGTATATCAGTTATCTAGTACCCATAACACAAGCTCTGCTTAGCTTGGGGCTAGATAATGTTGTGTGAACTGTCCAGCATTATTTATTTATTTATTTATTTATTTATTTATTTTATTTAAATTTGAATAAAGGTATAAACTACTTAGCGTTCTTAATTACGTGACCAGCCAGTAATAAGGAATACTTTGTTTAAAAGTTGTGTAAAAAGTTAGCCTATTGATGTTTAGCCAATCATGTGTATCAATGAATACAGTGGTAATATGGAAATGTTTTACGATACCGAGAGAAATAAAAACAAATGCATACAATTAGTTTTGCATCTTAGTTGGAAAAAATCTTCCCTTTATATCAGCGTTCTTAATTATATGGCCACCACTGTATGTAAAAACCGGCCAAGTGAGAGTCGGACTCGCGCACGAAGAGTTCCGTACCTATAAAACGGCAAAAAAAAACTTTTGTAAAAAACAAAATGCACGCACGTAAAGTGATCACCCATCCAAAAACTGACTTCGCAGAGCATTGCTTAACCTACATTTGGTAAAATCACGTTTGTTGTATGGGAGGCCCTTTAAATATTTATTTTATTCTATTTTTTAGTATTTGTTGTTATAGCGGCAACAGAAATACATCATTTGTGAAAATTTCAACTGTCTATAACTATCACGGTTCATGAGATACAGCCTGGTGACAGAAGGACAGCCGAGCCACAGTAACGATTAGGTATTTTTTAAAAGATTTCCGTTTTAAGTAGGTCTATAACATTATTTATACAGAGTCTGATGTTCAAAGACTTTGTATCTAGTTTCGGCTTACTTAGTAAATTACGTCCATGATTTTTGCCATCTTCATTTTTAGGATTCGTTACCCTAAAAGGTACCAACGGACACAACACAGGCAGGATCATTCTCGCGTCTCTATGTCTGTCTGGCAAAGCCTGTTTTTTCCGAATCTATTGGACGAAAGAAGTAGAAATTTGGTACTTATATATAGTTTCGTGATCCAATCAAGGCTTCAATAATTCAGAATTTGAAAAAAAGAAAATTTAAAAACAAAAAAAAATTCAAATGCATTTTGTGAGGTGATGCGTCAAAAGTAAGCTAACAACTTATTCTTTTTAAAATTTTAAAATGCATTATTAACCCCATTATTTGAGCCCCTGATTTTTTTTAAATACGGTATATAGCGCCTCACTCGTAGTTTACAGGAAAACAAAAACCAAAATCCTAACAGTGATACTTTTTTTTCCTTAACCTATATTGTCCCACTGCTGGTCAAAGGTCTCCCCCAAATTCCTCTTCATCTCCCTGTCCTTGGCAGTCTCCCACCACTCCTTCCCAAAATTCACAAGATCGTCCCGCCAACGCTATCTCGGTCGTTGATGATGCAGTTGATTGCTGATGATGTTGATAGATGAAGTGTTTTATCTTTTGCACTGACAACCACTATCAAATTAGATCGAAAAAGACAAAACACGGTGTAACTATTCCAAGGATATTCCAGCATTTATTAGTAGCACGGTAAGTCTGGCAGCCGGAAAGTATCCCTATAGATAATATGCTTATAACATTTCACCGCTAAAAAGTTAAATTGTTCTAGCGGTCACTACGGAACCCACTCGACGCGAGTCCGACTCGCACTTGACCGGTTTTTCTGTAATGATCTCTACTTAGTCTCCTCACGATTTTATCCAATTATTTTAAACGGTAGTTATTATCAGACAAATTTGTTTGTCACACAGTGTCACTCGGACACGGAATAACATTTAAGCACATATTTATCTTTTTGCTACACCTACAATTACAGAAACAATCATAAACACATAAACGTGCATGGCACACATGACACACGCGAGTTTACAACGTAATGACATGCATGGCACACATGACACACACGAGTTTACAAACGTGATAATATTTTAGTTCACACTATCGAGAGTAAGGACCTAGAAAGTATGTAGATAAGAAAGCGGCCCTGGAATTAGGCGCATGGTTATGTTTTGCTGGTTGCATACCCAAAAGGTCCAAGCAGAGCCCTATTGCGCTCGCTCGTCCATCCCTCGTCACAAGGGTCTCGCGGCTATAAACCGTTGAAGCTACTCTTCATATTATGGCATATGCATATCCTTCTTTATGCTTCACCATAGTCAGGTAAAAACAATTTGCCGGCGAAATTACAGGCACATGAGACTCCGTTCCGTCATTCCAAGTCATATAAAAAAAAAGGAAGTAAGTTATACAAAGTACATTGTGTAACTGGCTGACCCAAAGCCAAATATCAATGTACATTGTATAACTTACTTACTTTTTTTATATGACTTGAAATGACGGAACAAAGTCTCATGTGCCTGTAATTTCACCGGCAACCATACCCTTTAATCCGGAACACAGAAATGGGAGCACTACTGCTTTGCGGCAGAAATAGGTTTGGTGGTAATACTTCCCTGGACAAACTCTTTCACAAAAAAGCTCAACTACTACTAACTGAACGAAATATCAATGTACATTGTATAACTTACTGAACCAAAGCCAAATATACATACACAAAAAGTTATGTGTCCTATCGTATTTCTGGTACAGTGATCCCTTGGAATTGTAATGTACATAAATAGTATCAATGCCTATTTTTAATTTGAACATTATACTTGATTAAGTCAGTTAAAACTCAAATCTACGATAAGGAATTTTGTGGCATGCCCCACCTCCCATTGCATTCCATGGGGGGAGGTCTCGTTAAGCAGTGGATGTCTAGCGGCTGATGATGATGACATAGGGATCAAACGCGTCATTCAAATAGTTACTATGTAAATAAGTACTAAGGTAGGTACTCATTTATCTTGAAAAGCATAGCAATTTTCTTTATTACCGCAATTCAGTATCTCTTTTATGGAAGGTTTTATCACAGTTTAAACCATGGTTTTATCTTGCCAAGCTGCAGATCAGGCGCTGTCAGGTATTCAAATGTAGTTTCTAGAATGTTAAGCAGTTAGGCTAACTGACATATCATATCAACATGGTTTATTAGTAAACTAGTGGGCCGGTCGCAGCTTTTTTTGTTTGGTCCCGGTGGTCCAGAAACGATGCCCAGTGTACGGAAAAAACTCTCCAAAGTTTCTTGCTATCAGCATGTTAAGAATAAATAGACTCAAATATAATTTTTCTTTTGCTTTAGCTTTAAAACCATTGCATCTTTTTTCTAGAAACATTAAAGGCCTTAGAAGGGTTAATTTATATCAAAGCCTAGACAGGAAGGCACTCTTCTCGATGGACCGAGGACACTATAAAAGTTGCAGGAAGTCTGGATGGAGGCCTATGTCCAGCAGTGGACTTCTACAGGCTGAAATGCTCCAACAGTCCACAAATGGGCTGGCTTAAGAAGTATCTTGATCTGGATAACCATATGGTATAATTGATACAATTTTAGTAGTAGAGCTTTTTTGTTCATCCGGGGAAGTACTACCACCATACCTATTTCTGCGGTCAAGCAGTAGTGCTCGCATTGATATATATACCTATTGACTACAGGATGACGGGCATGGTGCCACACCACGTAGGGAACGTTCTAGGTGGACGTGACCTATGTGGTAATGCTTTGTTAACGTCAGAGGTTACCGCTTAACAGCAGGTGTGCCAACTGCAAGTCGACAAAAAACAACGTAAAGATCTTGTCAACAGAGAAGGAAAAATTCAAATGGAGTTCTGTGTTTTCTTGTAAAACAAACATAACATACCCTTCAGTATACTCGGCTTGTAGTAGTCCGAGGTATGCCTCCCACTTGTTGCCTATAACTTTCCCACACGTGAAGCATCGTACTGGTATTATCATGGTACTTGGGCTCTCTGTAATGGAACAAAGTTCGTTAAAGATACTATTTGATACCTTATATAATAACTAGCCAGATTACTTGAATAGCAGAGTAGGAATTAGGATTGATGTATTAGTTCAGAGACGAAGCGATCGATATTTATTTAGTAAAACTTGATCTGCGATCTACTTTGAGGTTATGTTGTGTTTTTGTAAACCTGCGGCAATCGATAGTTTACATTTTTTGATTACAATGTGTTTAATTCTTACTTACTAAGACTTGGTAACACAAAATTTCACAATTCGTAGTAATAAAACGGTGTAGAACTAGAAACCAAATAAAACCTTTTTGATTTTATGGAAAATAAACAAAACAAAACACGAACGAACGTCTCCCTTGGTTGGCTACCATAGATTAGATAGAGAAAAAAATACCACAGACTACTAGGATGTTACGCTTAATGTACTTGGCCCCATCCATGACTTGGCCCGACTTGGCAAAACCACAGAACATATACAGAATATATACAAAACCAAGTATTTTGCGCTCATGATTTTGCTAGAGTGGGAGTGAATGATTCACATAGTAATAAAGAGATGTACTACAATGAACGAACGATAACTATCCGGTAAATAAAATAGTGATGGGCATTAGCCAACTATTGGGTAGGCCAGCGAAGCGAAAAAATTCTACGACTATGGATTTAGTATGTACGTTATGTATTGTACGTTAGTATTATTCCTTACTCTGTGGTATGTACTTCTTCTTCAATAACCACAAGTATGGCCTACCCATAGACGTAAAATTTTTCAGCGTAGCGAAAAAAATCACGTCTATGGGTGGGCCATACTAGTGGTTATTAAAGAAGAAGTATAGAGTAATAAAACCAACGAATTACAATGTAAGGAAACATTGTGAATTTGGCTCACATCGATTCAAAGACATGGTGTATTAACGTGATAAAATTCTGTTTCTAAAATAATATTTTTATTTTCTCCTGTTTCAGACGGTTCGAAGAAGGCCTCGTAAATCAAGATGACGTTGAGTTTCGAACAGCACATCAATATAGAAGACAGTCAAATGGTATGAAAGATAATTTTTCACATATGCCTTAATTCAGGATGGGGATCGCTAGCTTGATGCACACTTTAATCAGCAATCATAATAATGGGTCGTTTTCCAAGCTAGCTTCCATTAAATTTACATAGATGGCGATCTAACGAGCTCTTGGGTGCATGTGCAATGCTAAGAAGATAGGGAATAGAGTTGTATGTAGTTGTTCAGAGATGTTTTTTAATATTTTTTTGGCCTCTTTTACCCAGTCTGAATCACTATGGAATTTATTTACAAAGAGAATGTATTTTTTTAAATGTTTACAATCGAAATTTTGATAAAATAGAAACTAGTTTCTAGTTTTTTTACCCCCCTAATATACCTAATAATAAGCTGTAGACTGTTAAACTGCAGGATGTGTCTGTTTACGGCACTTTTGTATATTTTTGGGGTCATTTTCATATTAAAAGTTTTGACTGAAAATTTGTTTGAAATACGTTAAATGTTATGCATGATTTCACAACACACAAACCAACGCCATCGAAAATCACCGCGCCATATCAAAATGAACCTGGGCAGGTCGCTCGACACGCATAGGGAGCGACCTGCCCAGGTTCCTCGACATTCAAGTAAGTTGCAAAGTCAGTGCGACGCGAGAGAGGTTATTTGGCGTCGCACGGCTTGTGCATTAATCATTTTCAAGTAGGTATAATTTATTATTTTAATATAAATTGCAACTTTAAAATCCTTCCTTCGTTAAAGTCACAGTCAAGTCATGATTTAGTAAACTAGTGGCCGTTTTACAAAAAAACTTTGGTAGTCAATTTCCACCAATTTGAAAAGTCACGCAATTCACTTCCATTTCATTTCACTACACTTGTGCTCTAAAGACGAGCTACATTGGTTAAAATGCCACCAAAATTAGACAAATTACTCCAAAAAACACTTGGAAATGAAATCAAATAAAAGTAGACGACAACTCTTTTCGAAAATGGCTCGAAGAGCATATAATTATTTGATACGATTGACAGCCAGAGAAAATTAAATCAACCGTAAATCAAATAAAGTTTTTTTTCTTTTGTCTTTTGTAAAGGCAAAGGGCAGCACTGCAGCTCATGTAACCAAGAGGTTGCTATTAATCGCCATCCATGTAAATTTCATGGAAGCTTGCTGGGACAACGGCACATTCTTCTTCTTGGAGGTTATGGATTCGATTCCCGCCTCGGAACAAATATTTGTGCGATCGCAGATATTTGTTCAGGGTGTTCTGGGTTTTTTCTATGTATAATAAAAAATATCTATCTATGTAATATATTGTATTAAGTATATCAGTTATCTAGTATCTATAACACAAGCCCTGCTTAGCTTGGGGCTAGATAATGTTGTGTGAACTAGAGCAGCATTATTTTTTTTTCTTTATTCTATAATTTTTTATAAAGTTCATTTGTGTCCTAGCACATCACTAATTTATTGTAATAATCAAGTGTTATAATGGCTTCTGTGGAATATTCTCTACACTTAAACCAATGCCAAGTAATATTAATTCAAGCGGTAACACTACGTCAAGTCGTCAAGAGTCTTCGTCAAGTCATAACCCAGGAATGGTGGCAGAGAAACCAAGGTTTTGGGAGACAAAATCCACTATTCCGTAAAGACTAAAGAAACCTACACCAGACATGTGCCCATATATATTGTGCCGGTTAAAATGCCACCAAAACTACACGATTTACGTCTAAAAGCAAAAAAATAAAATTAGATACAAATAAAGACGTTTCTTTCAAAGATGGCGGATTGAAGTCCCATAGATATGGAAGTGGCAAGCTTGCCACTTGACTTGCCTGGTTGGAGGAATTAGCAAGCTGACAAGTCTCTCAGCCTATCACTGTCAATTTCAGCAATGGCATGTTCAAAAACTGAACTGAACTGCTTGTGTTTGCTTGCGTGAAAGCAGCAGTCAAGCAAGTCAGTCAAGCAAACAAATCAAGATTTGAATGGAATGAAACTATCGTAGTACACTGTTTGTCTATGGATCTGGATCTGTCAGTGTCAGTCACATTGTTTATTGTTTGTTGGTTGTGTGTGTGTGCAGTGTGGTGTTACGGTGTACTATTTCCCTATTTTGTTTTGATTGAAAACGAAACTTTGATTGAAACTTTTTATTTTGAACGATTACATAATGTAAACAGAAAAAAGAGAAACAGCTAATGGCCTCAAATATTTTTTACATAGTCAGATAAATCTAGTCATCTGAGAATTATCAAACAAACGTTATAAATTGTTCAATGTTTCAAGAAAGATCAACTGAAAACTCTGCAAACTAACAGCAGGCTAGCTCGCGTCTCTCATAGTTTAAAACAAGGAAAACGCAACAGTAGATTGAGTGAGCCGCTACTTTTGTTGTGAAACCAGCCTTCTTTTGATACCTAATTTCGCAGCGATGTAGAAGCTCACTAGACTAAACGTTGAGCTTTCTAAACTTGTTGATTCTTCAATCAAGGTATATACTTATTGATAAAAACCTCGCATGTTCCAAATTCCCTGCGTGTAATTGAGGTCAGTAACAAAGTAATACCTAAATAGAGGATTAGTCAATAATCAACACATACATTGAAACCCAATATTTCCCCTTTGAACTGATAACATTTGTGTGTGTGGCTGTTTAATCAGTGGATCCTCCTAGTCATGTGTCATGGGATGTTACTTATTTGAAAATGGAACAATAAAAAGATAATTGCAAAGAGTTTTCTATATGGAATAGTGAAGTTGCTATTGGGATTGCAATTAATTAGAATAATTATGGATTCGGAAGATGATATTCAACCACTGATCAGCTATGAAGGGGAGACAAGTAGGGAGCTACTTTTGGAGCTCACTGTGCAACATATTGATACAGATCCAGAGTTTGAACAGGTAAGGTAGTTTCATTAACATATTCCGCAAACTAATTTCATTTAAAAAAATGATATCATCGCATCATCGTCAGCCGAGGTCCACACCTGGATACAGGCCTTGAAGAATGCCACAGTTTAATGTTCTTGAACTGCCCCCATCCACCAACTTCCAACAACCTTTAAAGTATCTGTGCATGGTTTCAGGAGCCGTCCTCTTGTCCTTGTCCTCTCCTCTACTCCTAAATTCAATATCAATTTTAAAAGATTCTCAATACTCATTCACATGTATTCATGTTAAAACTACATACACCTACCTATAAATAATGTCTACACTAATTTGCCAAACAATTTTAAGTTGTATGTTGCTTGAAATAAAGCATTTTCGTTTGTATTTTCAAATGATAAGACCTTTGTGGGTTGAATCAACGTGGTCTTTGTGACATTCAAAAGTAATAAATAATGCTCTTGTTGTCTCCTTTTTACTTTGTTAGTTGAGTTGAAGATGAGTTGATACATAGAGCACAAAATGGCATCTTAAGCACCGTGGTTCTTAATGATTACTGAGCTGCATAGCGAACTGAAGGTCAACTCAGTCATCGACGAAATAAAACTATATTCATCGAAATACAAAGAACGTCTGAATGTACATCCAAACCACTTGGCCTCATGGCTAACTACCATCAACTTCCCAATGAGGCTTAAAAGATAACATATCATGGAACTCGGTGGAACATGACACATAAGAAAAAGAGAGGTGGTCACTAGACCACTTCTGCTACAAGCACGACTACCCGCACCAAATCTGGTCATAGTCTGAAGACTGATCGCAGATGAAAATAGAACAAAAATAAAATTACCTTACTGATGAAAAGCCACAAAGTTTCCACAAGCCTTCGTCATATGCCCTACACAGAGCGACTCCGCGCATTACGCCTCACTACCCTAGAGGAAAGGCGTCTGCGTGGCGACCTCATTGAGACCGTCATGATCCTCTCTGGCACTTACAATTTGCTGGCATTTCATGAAATCTATATTTTAAAAGAAAGCTTATTGTTGTTGAGAGGGCATAGTTGTAAAATATCCCGTGGACCATCCAATACAAACACTGCACAGCACTTCCTTAGTAACAGAGTGGTCCATAATTGGAATCATTTACCAGAAGATGTAGTACTGCCACATCAATAAATGCTTTCAAAAACAAATTGGATAACTGGTTGTGAATGAACAAACTGTTTGTATAAATAAATAAATAAATAATAAATATAAGGTGCATGTTATGGATTTCTGGCGGTGTGCCTGGTCTAAGAATAGACACCTCCGTCTCCTCCCGTGGATGTCGTAAAACCCAACTAAGGTATAGTTAACTAAGGCTTGTTAGTAAGATATGATGGTAAGTATAAGATTTGTCCTGGCTTTTTAATGTGTTATAATACTGGAAGAAAGTGTTAGCAGAGTCATGGGAAGAAATGGCGGAGATACGCTCATCACGCTCGCTATATTCCAATGATGGTGCAACCCATGGTGAAAAGAGGACTTATGAGACTCTGTCTATCCCTTGGGGGTAAAAGGCGTGTGTCTATGTATGTATATATGTATTACACTATGCACAGATAGTGCCTAGTATTGTATAACAATGCCGTAATTGTAACACTTGTGATAGATAACGCTGATTAATTATGATGAATTATGCTTATTACTAATTAATAATCTATCATGTTTATTCATTTTATGTTATTGATTAAATGATTGATGTGTTGTATTGCGCCTGAGCCGAGATGTAGGCCTCTGATACAGTCCAGCACTTGGCAAAATATACCACTTGTCTACACTAAACTAGGTCAACTTTGATTTTTTGTTTTTAAATTTTTAATGCTCAAAAACCACATAACCAAATTTAAAAATCTAGCCAAATGTAAGAGGTTGTATTTTTTTTTTATCGTGATAATATTGTCCATTCGTATTTTTGGTTAATTGACCAAGTTCCTCAATGTAGTACTAATCTACGATTAGATCCCTATGCTCAGAGCTATGTGGATGAGATTGGTTCTTCAGCGGGTATCCTCATTGCGGAGCTTATCACGGAGTGTACATTTGTAATATCATTCTGCGTTGTATTTTCAACTCATTATGAGTACATTAAAGATAGTCGCCAATTTAAAAAAAACTCACCTTCATACATAGACACACGCCTTTATCCCCGAAAGGGTAGGCAGAGCCTCAGTACGCCTATTTTCATCAGCGTAGGAATATAATTCGAAACCAAGGACAATTTATTTATTCTAAAATTTTTTACTTTATTACTCAGAAAATGTTACTACCTCCTCTGTTGATGAATTTATCGCTGAAAAATTATAAATAACCAACTGTACCTACTCCTTAGAGAATTAATTTTTTTTGTCTGACCTACTCAGTTAAATTGACATACTTACCAATGATTAGACTTCTCTTCTGTCTGATTTACCCATGGACGTAGTATACAAGTCCATGGATTTACCGGTCTAATTTTAAATTTAATTTGTTTGATTTGACTGGTCCTAATGGACTTTTTTTACAGATTTTATAATTTGATTTCTAAGAATTTACCTACCTATTGTTTTGATATTTTGCTTAATTATTATCCTATTATCATTATTTTATGTTTTAGATATAAATTAATAAGAACAAATCGTAATGCATGCACACAATGTGATAATCTAATCAAATAATATTGCAGCGCTCTTACGGGGTACATACGTACCTAACTAACAAAAACTATAATTAAGAACTATACTAACATTCATGTACATACATAAGTGAATATGAATATAGACGTGATAAGTGGTGATCTTATCGCCGCCATTGCTTCCCACGACTGACTCGGCTGACGCTTCTTCCAGTAATAACACATTCCATACTAAGTTAGCAGCCAGGACATATCTAATACCTACCAACGAATCTTATCAACAAGTCCGGGTAACCTACAACCTACATATACAGACTTTTAACTTAGCATTTTGACATAAACTGGAAGAATATATAAATAAATAAATAATGCTGGACAGTTCACACAACATTATCTAGCCCCAAGCTAAGCCGAGCTTGTGTTATGGGTACTAGATAACTGATATACTTAATAGATAGATATTTTTTTATAACAGAAAATACCCAGAACACTCTGAAAAAGTATTTGCGATCGCACAAATGTTTGTTCCGAGGCGGGAATCGAACCAGCAACCTTCTGCGTAGCAGGCCAACCTTCTCCCGCCGCGCCACAAAGGTCGTCAAGAATACAATCATTCTGAAAATCAATAATTTTTTGATGTATATTTTGGCCTTGAGGCGTAACCATTACTTTATAAGGTTCAATTATAATTTCAGGTAGTGTACGGCTACAGGAACAGCCGCTGGCGAACGGCGCTGGTCTGGCTGTTCTCCGTGCTGACGGCTGGAGTGCCCTTCCTGGTGTTCCACTGGGTGCCCACCTGGCGCCTGTACGCCACGTCCAGGAGGTGCTGCTTCCAAGCTGCGGACCAGCTTTTAGTTATAGTGAGTATACTTTGTTATAGGCCCACCTCAAGGTCACGTCCACCTAGGACGCATTGCATTGCGCCCGCCACCCTGAGATTTAAAGATGAAACAACAAATCGAACAGAAACAATCGAATCTAGCCAAAAGATACAGATAAATTTATTTTTATTTTAAATCGAGAAAATATTGTCTTATCGTGTTTTAGCGATTCTCGGAATTATAATGTAGTTACAGGTCTAGCGCTTAACTGAGTCAGTCCCTGAGGTATGGGAGCGGTACGTACAGATGATACTAGACCTGTAGTATCCATGCATGCATATTTATCTGAATATTGCAAAATTACAAATCGTAGATTTTGCGACATGTTCCATTCTAAGACAATTCAATAAGATTCTTGTGATTTAAATGAACGATTTTTTTTTGTAATCTAAAATTAATAAATAAATAAATAATGCTGGACAGTTCACACAACATTCTCTAGCCCCAAGCTAAGCTGAGCTTATGTTCTGGGTACTAGATAACAGATATACTTAATAAAATACATTACATATATAGTCCCTCGTTTGATCGCGATATCGCCTGTCCAAGTGTGTGTGTGTGTTAAGTTGTCATGTCTGTGGTGTGTCCGGCCTTAGAATAGACCCCTCCGTCTCCTCCCGTGGATGTCGTAAAAGCCAACTAAGGGATTACACGGACTTGTTGATAAGATTCGTTGGTATAAGATTTGTCCTGGCTGCTAGCTTATTATGGAATGTGTTCTTACTGGTAGAAAGCGTTAGCCGAGTCAGTCGTGGGAAGCAATGGCGGCGATGAGCTCACCACTTGTCACGTCTATATTCCACGATGGTGCAACCCACTGTGAAAAGAGGCCCATTAAGGCTCTGCCTACTCCTTCGGGGAAAAGGCGTGTGTCTATGTATGTATGTATGTAAGTTGACATTGTAAGTGACGTTGCGGCCGACGTTGGAGCACGAAGGTCTAGAAGGCACCTATTCACTCTAGCCTTAAAGAGACCCATATTATAAAAAAAAAAACCGTATTGAATTTTCCGTTTTTATAAAATAATTGATATGATTCACGAAAGTTTTTATAGTAAAACCCATATTTGATGTCTTTTGTATGAAAAAAAAAAAACAACGAAAAGAGTCACTGCTTACAAAATAATTATTTCCTATAGTTATCAACCAGAAAGAGAATTCAAACCAGCATTCAGAGGTTTTTGGATTTCACAACTTGTATTTGCTAGTTACATATATCTCTTTTCCTAATGTTATAAAATCTTGTTTTCAGGAAACATACCAAAAGAAATGCAAAAGTTACTACATACACAAGATATTGGAAAAGAATATTGCGGATGCCAGGTAATCAATCCCTCACCATTTAAAAGTATAACAAGTTTATAATATTAAAAAAAAACCCAACTGCTTTCAGTGTTCTATGAAAAAAAAAAAAAAACGTTTATTTATGACTATACAAACAAAGACACACACCAACAAATAAAAGCAAACAAGATAGGAACTAAATAAAAACTAAAACAAAAACAAATTACTCAGATAAAAAAAAAATAAGGCAATTTGTGTGTGTGCCTGACGTAAGCCACAAAAGGGTCCTCAACTCAAGAGTTTGCTGCCGTGTAGGCAACCCAGCGCTGATCTTCCGTTGAGGCCCAGAGTGAACCACGGATATCAGCTTAGGTTCCAATTGAGTGTCGTGCATGCAGATACAGGCAATTTAAAATGAGAAATAGTGGGAATAGTGTGAATAATGGGGAATAGTGTATGAGAGAATGATATGTCAAGTTGTCTTATTGACGACCTCTGTAGCCGGCTGTACCCACGACACAGGGCCTTGAACCTGAACTTTAATTAATTATCTGATAGGAATGAAATATTCAGTTTATATTTACAATTGAACTAAGTTGACATTGTCTATTTTCAGTGGATTACTTAACGAGGCATTCCATGACGAGTTCGTGAAGGAGAAAGAGCCGATAGAAACAGCCGACTCAATACACACTCCGTTACATTTGGACGATGGCACCACTCTGAGTAAGGGTCCATGCATAGACTATTACTAGTAGTTCTGCGAACAGTAGACCTTGCAACCATAAACTTATTTGCAACAAAATTTTGCCTGCGGATTCGCAGTTCCTACCGCCCGCCCCAAATTACGCTCACCCACCAAATTTAATCAAAATCTGCTCAACCATTACGGAGTTGAGTGGTGACACATAACGCGAGCATAGTCGCGGGCTGAAGCTAATAAAACCATAAACCGTGTAGCCTTTAGCGCAGGGAGCTTCCTGTTAGTGAAAGAATTATCGAAATCGGACCAGTAGTTCCGGAGATCCTCCTACATCATTCCTATATTCCCTTATTTGGGCCGCGGCCCCTTTCTACCAAAAAATATTTCCGTGCCTCCCCCTCTGCCCAGACAATTTTAGTTAGGTTAATATCAGCGGGTCCGCCGCGTAATTCTGATCTAAGTCAAGTTGAAGCAAATAATGAGAAATTCAACGCTAAAAGTAAATTTTTGATTACTTTCTGGTCCAAGAATGATCTCAGCTGCTTTTGACTGACATGGTTTGATGAGAGTTTCTCCGATAATATGGCTTTATTTTTCTTTTGCGATGAGGAACAATAATTCATAGGAAGCTTCAAGCAGTTTTTGGTTTGACTCGGCAAATGCACGATTACTATCCATCCTTATCCGATTTAAACTTCCAGATTTTGAAGCAAAAAACTTTTTCGTATAAAAACAGTACCTACCTATGAATGTTGTTTCTTGTGTGTACAGACAATTCCGGTATTGTCGCGACCGCCGTGCGACCTAGGTCGTCCCTGAGGCAGTGTGTACAGCCCGCTTTATCTCTAAATATGGTACTTATCTACACAGGTGGCCCGCGCCCCCTTTGAAGGTCTCTGCGCCCCCACTTTGAAAACCACTGCCCTACGCACTAACTTTACTTCTTTTTAACATTAGTGTAGATGTAGGTGTATGTCTAATTTATCTACAAATTATACTCGGTATCATTAATTCGGTCTGTTTTCCATACAGATGTACTAAAGTACCGCTACTTCCGTCACAAAAAGCAGAACCTAATATGGGATACCGGCCGCGCCCAGTGGACGAGACTAGCCGGCATAGAAAGTGGCGCCACCTGCGCGCAACTCTACGCGGCGGGCGCCAGGCCACCGTCCAGCGAGCGGAGAATCAGAATGTAACTTATTCAATTATATTTCCCTGTTTTAGAACCTTCCCCACTCTCCCTCCCCCCTATCTCTACCCCCTCTCTTCTGGTCTCCGAGTGGGGACCACAAATAGTGTAGGAAGGCATGACCCAATAGTTAAGCGAGCTGGAAGTCAGTAATACACTTTCCTTTTTCTACAACCTTTCGTATCTTCATTTCCCTTCTCATATCCCCTCTCTTTCTCTCCTCCTCTTTCATCTCTTTCTGTCTCCCTCTCTTCCTCGTTCTATCGTCCCTACCTTTTCCCTCCTTCCTTTTTCTACAACCTTTCGTATCTTCATTTCCCTTCTCATATCCCCTCTCTTTCTCTCCTCCTCTTTCATCTCTTTCTGTCTCCCTCTCTTCCTCGTTCTATCGTCCCTACCTTTTCCCTCCTACTGTATTCTGGTTCTCGTGTGAGGACCACACGAGCGGAAAGTCAGAATGATTCTTCTTCTTTCGTGTTAGTGGTTAAACATATCTATACTATTATTTTATCTGTGACATGACTAAGTTTTCTTGGACCAATAGGAAGCAACCGCTAGAATGCTAGTTTTAGGTTTACTTTTAGTATTATTTTATCTGTGTTTTTGTGAAAGAGTTCATCTGGGAAAGTACTACCACCATACCTATTTCTGCCGCAAAGCAGTAGTGCTCGCATTGCTGTGTTCCGATTAGAAGGGTATGGTTGCCGGTGAATTTACAGGCACATGAGACTTTCATCTTTATGTCTCAGGGTGACGGGCGCTGTGCAGTGCCGCATAGAGCGCGTCCTAGGTGGACGTGACCTATGTGATAATGCTCTGTTCATAGGCAGAGGGTACCGCTTAACATCAGGTGGGCCATCTGCTTGATCCGTCATTCCAAGATGTATAAAAAAAAACTTTTTCTATAACCTTTCTCTCTTTCTAAAATCTCTCTCTCTTGTTCTTGACTGGCGACTAGGAACCGGCAGGTAAGATCTATTGGTCGACCGTCTAGCATGGTCTCGTCTCCTTCTGATTGTAAGAAGGTCAATATTATCCGATCAACATTACTGCTCCTCAGGTTAAACATATACGGCCTGAACGAGATCAAGGTCCCGGTGCAGTCCATCATGACCCTCATTCTGCTGGAGGTGTTCAACCCATTCTACGTGTTCCAAGTGTTCACCATCGGCGTGTGGCTAGCCGAGCCGTACTACTACTACTGCGTGGCCGTCGTGCTCATGTCCACCTTCGGAGTGGCCACCTCCGTCATACAGACCAAGAAGGTACGTTGTGTTCCAAGTGTTCACCATCGGCGTGTGGCTAGCCGAGCCGTACTACTACTACTGCGTGGCCGTCGTGCTCATGTCCACCTTCGGCGTGGCCACCTCCGTCATACAGACCAAGAAGGTATAGTATAGCCTCCATCAGCAGCTATGACGGCACGTTGTCTATCTCGCATAGATGAGACAAGACGCGCGCATATATCAGTCCCATGATATCATCCCATACCCGTGCACAATGTGATCTAAGAGCTTCAGGGTTTCTTAAGATCTGACAGTCCCAGCGTTAAACCATTATGCCCCACAGATTTCCAATCAGGTTCATATCTGCTGGCCGAGCAGGCCGAATATCACGGTGCATGTTGATCCACGCCGTAGTAGCCCGGGCCTTGTGTGATATCAACATCCTTATAACTCGTGATATCGCACTAATTTTCAAGCCATCTCCATGGAGAAATAATATTTCAACCCTTTGTTGCATTTTATTTCAATCAATCTATATTTACTAAAACTCAAACATATTTTCTTTGTTAAATGTCATTATAATCATCAAAGAGTCCTTATATTATTTTTGTTGGTATCGATGCTACGAGTATTAAAAAGTAATAAGTACCTCGATATAGCATTTTAGACATTGCTGCAAACAGTGCGGTAAAGAATCTGATTTGAAAACTGGTAAACATTTCTAGACCGCGACCGTACTAATTATGTTCTTTCTTCTTATTATTATTTTTTGACCTGTAACATAATTGTTATTAATAAATGAACTATGAAGAAGTAACACTCACAAACTTACGCATTATATTGGATTTGAAAATTCGTTTCAGAACCAAACTAATCTGAGAGCGACGGTGGAAGCACACGACACAGTGGAGCTGTGGGACGGACGCACCGTGGACAGTCGCAGCGTCGCGCCCGGAGACATCGTAGTACTGCCGCCTAGAGGTTGCACGCTACACTTCGACGCCGCCTTGCTGACGGGCTCGGCCGTGCTCAACGAGAGCATGCTGACAGGTACCTGACATGTTGACTAGAGGGTGCACGCTGCACTTCGACGCCGCCTTGCTGACGGGCTCGGCCGTGCTCAACGAGAGCATGCTGACATGTACCTGACATGTTGACTAGAGGGTGCACGCTGCACTTCGACGCCGCCTTGCTGACGGGCTCGGCCGTGCTTAACGAGAGCATGCTGACAGGTACCTGACATATTGACTAGAGGGTGCACGCTGCACTTCGACGCCACCTTGCAGACGGGCTCGGCCGTGCTCAACGAGAGCATGCTGACAGGTACCTGACATATTGACTAGAGGGTGCACGCTGCACTTCGACGCCGCCTTGCTGACGGGCTCGGCCGTGCTCAACGAGAGCATGCTGACAGGTACCTGACATGTTGAATAGAGGGTGCACGCTGCACTTCGACGCCGCCTTGCTGACGGGCTCGGCCGTGCTCAACGAGAGCATGCTGACAGGTGCCTGACATGTTGACTAGAGGGTGCAAGCTGCACTTCGACGCTGCCTTGCTGACGGGCTCGACCGTGCTCAACGAGAGCATGCTGACAGGTACCTGACATGTTGACTAGAGGGTGCACGCTGCACTTCGACGCCGCGTTGCTGACGGGCTCGGCCGTGCTCAACGAGAGCATGCTGATAGGTACCTGACATGTTGGCAAGTGGGTGCACGCTGCACTTCGACGCCGCGTTGCTGACGGGCTCGGCCGTGCTCAACGAGAGCATGCTGACAGGTACCTGACATGTTGGCTAGTGGGTGCACGCTGCACTTCGACGCCGCGTTGCTGACGGGCTCGGCCGTGCTCAACGAGAGCATGCTGACAGGTACCTGACATGTTGACTTGACCTGTTCAACATGGCTACCATGCCTTTAGACAAATAAACATCATTCCATTCCTGGAGGCCTAGTCCACTGCTGGACTAAGCCTCCGCGATACAACGCAATGGGGGAGATTTAGTTCCTTGAGCTTGAAAGTGTGTTTAATGAACTTGACTACAAATTTAAAATCAATTTTACAACACAATTACAACAATTACAATTTTAAATAAATTTTACCATTAAAACAACACCAAAATCAAATAACGATGAGGAAAAAAAAAAGTTGCATTAATCAAACTCTTTTTAGTTGAGGGTTTATTTTTGATACATACTTCAAATGTTGGGGCGACAGACATTGTGTATAGTTTATGATCATGAAATATTTGTCTAGTTTTGTATCTGTTCGTGTCTTAGAATTGCTTTATGTTTTGTTGAGGTGAGTCTGTGCCCGTGACGAAGACTGCTCTACTTCGCGTCGACAAGCCGTTCGATATGAAAGAGCACGCGGCCAGCATACTGTTCTGTGGGACCAGAGTCATCCAGACTCGCTACTACAACAACGAGCCCGTCAAGTTAGTAACATGCTTTTGACGACCTCTGTGGCGCGGCTGGCGATGGTTCGCCTGCGACGCAGGTTGCGGGTTCGATTACCGTCTCGGAACAAATATTTGTGCGATCTGCAGATATTTGTTCCGGGTGTTCTGGGTGTTTTCTATGTATAATAAAAAATATCTATCTATGTAATGTATTGTATTAAGTAGGTATATCAGTTAACTAGTACCCATAACACAAGCTCTGGCTTAGCTTGGGGCTAGATAATGTTGTGTGAGCTTGTCCAGCATTATTTATATATTGTTTATTTATACCTTACATTGTCCTAAAAACGTTTTTTTTTTTTAAATGTATTTTTCAATACAAGCTTATAAAAGCTTGTTCACTAAGCTTATAAAAGATTAGTGATCGTAACCGTGTGCTGATAAAAATGAGCCTAAACACGACCAGTGTTCTATTATCCCTCGAGGATTTCTGTTGTCCACCTTCCGCCTCCATCACCAGATCAGCTCGCTGTCACCATAATATTGCATTGTCATCGGAACTTGACTGGTATGCAAAGTATCATCTCAATTGGTTGAGGCTAACTGCTTTAAAATTCAGTTGCAAGATTCCACACGGACAAACATACACTCCGATTTCCACCTTCCGTTTCCATCATCAGATCAGCTCGCTGTCACTATAATATTGCATTGTACTCGGAACTTGCACGGTATGCAAAATTTCAGCTCAATCGGTTGAGGATAATTGCTTTAAAATTCAGTTGCAAGAGCTGTTTTCTATTTATTTATTTTTATTTGGTAGGTATAATACATTTATATATATCATAGTTTAACAAGTTATGATATTATTTTATATAGTTGTATTTTTCAATAAACCTGAGTTGTAAAAATACTTATTTTTTTTTTTGCAATAGTTTAAATTAATGGAGATATTGTTTCTTTTTTTTTTTTTTAAATTAAGAATTTGTATATTACTTATCCAGATAATAAGCCACCGTTCAATGTCATACAAATAATATTCCAGTCCATCCCAAGGTTGTCTGGCAGAGATCGCTTATAGCCATAAGACCGCCCATTGTACTTCCGTGTTTAGTTTGTATTAATTTTAAAATAGCTTATTTTCTGTGTTGTACAATAAAGTGTTTTCTATCTATGTATCCGCTCGGACATACACTGGAAGTTAACTAAAGCTTGTAAAATGTAAAAAATGTGCTTGTTGTACTCGTAACATTGTCCATTGGGTGTGAATGTTCGACCAGAGTGTATAGTTTTCGTAACGTATCATCTCCCCCCACAGAGCACTGGTCCTTCGAACCGGATACAACACGAGCAAGGGCCAGCTGGTGCGAAGTATACTCTATCCGGTCCCAGCAGACTTCAAATTCGATCGAGACTCGTACAAGTTCATCATTATTCTAGCGTTCATTGCTGTTTTTGGCCTCGCGTACACTGTGGCTTTGAAGGTAACATGTTTACTAGGAGCCGCCGGCGGGTTCGCCCGCGTGGTATCGGATCGGTATCGGCAAGGCTTCAGGGTCTGATGATGACAGGACAGAGCTAGGGTACTACTGAAGCTGAATTTTCTAGATCCATCATCAAGAAGATGATGTCTTCCACCCGTGGACTCCGGGCTCTGATGATGACAGCCCACTATGAATGGTTACCGTTGTAAGAATGCAACTGCAATTTCAATGCGGTTTTGTTTGTATGAAATCTGGTGTTGAGAGACTGAAAATTGACGGGGGATTTTACATACATAGACACACGCCTTTTTCCCCGAAGGTGGGTAGGCAGAGCCTCAATGGGCCTCTTTTCACAGTCGGTTGCACCATCGTGGAATATAGACGTGACAAGTGGTGAGCTCATCGCCGCCATTGCTTCCCACGACTGACTCAGCTAACGCTTTCTTCCAGTAATAACATACTCCATAATAAGCTAGCAGCCAGGACAAATCTTATCAACAAGTACGGGTAATCCCTTTGTCGGCTTTTACGACATCCACAGGAGGAGACGGAGGGGTCTATTCTTAGGCCGGACGCACACCACGGTTTTTCAAAATTAATTTGTAATTATAGATGTGTAAAGTATTTATACAAGTATGTATATCTTGCAGGCGTATCGTTCACTAACTCCTGGTGACATCGCCATCAAAGCGCTGGACATCATCACAATAGTAATTCCCCCGGCGTTGCCCGCCGCCATGACAGTAGGGCGGCTGTACGCCGTCTCTCGCCTGCAGAGGGCGCGGGTGGCCTGTCTGAACACCAGGGCTGTTAATGTCAGCGGGTCTATTGACTGCGTCGCTTTTGATAAGGTTTGTATTCATTATAAGCTTTATAATATGGATAAATATTCAAAGTGACATACTCTGACCCCTTCCTCCCTCTCTCCTCTCGCCTCTTCCCCCTCACCCCTCTCGCCCTCTACCCCTCTTGTCCCCCGCCTCCCCGTGCACATACCAAGTGTGTTAGCACAATTGTGCTAACCCCCATACATAACTTCTAAAATAAGAGAATAATAAAACGAATAAAAACATATGATGTACATTAATTACCATGTAAACTTCCAACGAAAATTGGTTTGAACGAGATCTAGTAAGTAGTTTTTTTTAATACGTCATAAATCGTAATCCATCCAAGAACTTTAATATTATGTTACTTGCTGCTACGGAACCCTTCATGGGCGAGTCCGACTCGCACTTGGCCTTTTTTTTTAAACACTTTGATAGACCTTTGTTTGACGACGATCTCACCTGTTGGTAAGTGACGATGTGGCCGAAGATGGAGCACAAAGGTCTAGAAGGCACCTATTTACTCCAGCCTTGAAGAGACCCAGATTATAGTTTTCAGGAAAGACAGACGTAGGTAGTGTATTCCACTCCTTAGCAGTCCCTTAGGCGACGTACAGCGGTTTCGGTCAAACTATATTGATATACTTGTCTCCAGACCGGCACACTCACTGAAGACGGGCTGGACATGTGGGGCGTGGTCCCCGCGAGCCAGGCTACTGCGCCGGTGCGTCTCGGCGCCCCCCTGCGCGACCCGCGCACCCTCAACGACCTGCACGAGCTCAAACTGGGCATGGCGACCTGCCATAGCCTCACCTTGCTGGATGGGGTACTGTGTGGGGACCCGTTGGACCTAAAGGTGAGAGTTAAAAAAAAAGCGTTACGCCGCAAAAAAATAACTGATGTTTTGTGATGTTGTTAGGATAGATAATAGAGCAAACACAAGTTTACAGCTTCCAAAGACCTGTGCTAACTGCGTGGTGCTCTAAAAACCTTGAAATGTTCCACCTTCGTTTTATTTCTGATCTGATATAGATCTGATTCTGGTCTACGCAGCAGTTTTTTTTTATCCTGATACGATTGAACGGCTATTGTCTAATCGATTTTAATTACCATTTTGCTGTTTATTGCGCTGCTTGTTTTAGCTTTTTTACTAGAGCGGAAATGTTTGAAACAAGCAATGCAATGAAGAGCAAACTGGTAATGAAAATCGAACTACAGATCTGATTCTGCTTACGCGCGACTGCGCATGGGAAAGCTAGTAATTTATAACTCAATTTTATCTAATAAAATCAAAGTACCTACATATTTGTATTGTATTTAGTGACTGTTTACAATATATATGTACCTAATTTATTTATTTTTACAATTTAAATTATTTAATATACTTTTTCTGTTTAAATTGCTTCAATTTTATTAATGTAAATGTAACTGACCGACCTGTTAATGTATTTATTTACGAATAAATTGATTATTGTGATAATTGCAGATGTTCGAGTCCACGGGATGGACCCTCGAGGAGCCGGACGTGCCCGAGCCGTCCAAGTACGAGATCCTGATGCCCACCGTCGTCAAGCCGAGGAAGTCGGCCAACATCAACGTCGACGATGTTAATGTGAGTCTGTGTTCATTCTCATTTTAGTAGTAGAGCTTTTTTGTGAAAGAGTTCGTCCGGGGAAGTACTACCACCATACCTATTTCTGCCGCAAAGAAGTAGTGCTCGCATTGCTGTGTTCCGGTTTGAAGGGTAAGGGTGCTAGTGAAATTACAGGCACATGAGACTTTTCGTCTTTATGTCTCAGGGTGGCGGGCGCAGTGCAATGCCGCATAGGGCGCGTTCTAGGTGGACGTGACCTATGAGGTAATGCACTGTTCATAGGCAGAGGTTACCGCTTAAAATCAAGTGGGCCATCTGCTAGTTCCGTCATTCAAGAAGTAAAAAAACAAAAAAAAATGTGACCCGCGATCCAGAGAGACTATAGGTAGTCTACAGTGTTAGGGGGCGTGCATTAATTACGTGAGACGTTTTTGACAAAAGGAGGTGAGCAACCGCTGACCCAGGTCAAAAATAAATGAACCCTTCATGGAAGTAATTAGTACGGTTCTAAATGTTATTTTTGTCCAATTTTACTAAAGTACTTGTATATTTTTAGAAGTGGGAATCATAAGTTGTATTTCTAATAATTTAGATAGGTCAACTCATTGCATTTGCTTGAAACAAAACGCAACAAGTTTCATAACTTCCCCACAACTTCTACGCAAGAAAATAACATAACTTTTTCATTATCTTAACATTTATCATCAATAACTAAAAGTATCTCAACTGTACTTTACGTTAGTCAAAAAAACTGTCAAACAATGTACGGGGAGTTGCCCATGTTCTTTCCTATCAATTTTACACACACTTTGCGAACATCCGAACATACACATTAAAACAGACAAGTGCATAATGGTGACAAACTAACAGACAGACCTCAATTAAATTGCGTAAAGTACGTTTCGAGTGCCGGGTATTACTAACTGGCTATTGTTGCCTAGTATAGATTAGATATTTCTGTTTCTGTATGGGAGTGAGGAATCTATTACATTGTAACTATTATTTAACCTGTGACCTAGCTTACTGACATTTACCATAACAAATAATGTGTTCCCTCATTCACCCTCATTCTCTTCGTTCATCAGAAAATCTAGCTCTAAAGTTCCCCATTCATCACAGCTCTTTCTACACTGACTCTTTTACGGTGCAAGCTGTTCGGCTGTGGAACTCATTACCGGTGTCGATTCGGCTTGCTCCGTCGTTACATTCTTTTAAAGATCGTGTCAAGCTGTTTTGTCCCCAACAGTCTTCTTCGTCCTGTTGAGTTTTTACTGTTCTTGTCTGTTGTTATGTTGTGTTTATATTATTACTAGTCCCGGCTTCGCACAGGTAGCCCCCGGTGAACCCCCCATCCCTATGTGCTTCTCCTGGCTCTAAGCTACATCCCCACCAATTTTCAGCCAAATCGGTTCACCCGTTCTTGAGTTATAAGTAGTGTAACTAACACGACATTGTTTTATATATATAGATGTGTTTATTTTATGTATTGTAGGTAATGTAGGTTTGTATATATTTAATGTTATGTGTATTTGTCAAGGTGATAATAACACCACTGTCCCATTCTTCCATATAGTCCTCTCCATCCTAAGGTTGTCTGGAAGAAACCGCTATAAGAGATAAGAATATTTAATAAGAGCGTGCAGTTGTTTTAATGCAGTGACGCGAGAGGTCGATATTGTCTTATTCAATACCTCCTCTACAACATTAAAGCGTGTGCTTAATAATATTTACTTTACTTTGATACCTAAATTATAGATTGTTGGTTTATATGCTTAAAAGTAATTTGTCTGTCTATTTGTTATTTTTTATTTCTTGTTAAATTCTGTAATGTGTGAAAACTTGTAATTTTGGCCCTCCATTTTATATTTACTTGTTTATTTGTGTAGCTTGCACCTAGCTGTAAGTTTTCCAAAAAGATCAAAATAAAAAAATAAAGAAAAAGACCGGCCTTTGTGCATTTCTGTTATTTTTTCTTATGTTTCTGTTATGTTTTGTATTTTGTGTGTTATTTGTGAACGAAAAGAGTCGTCGTCGTTTCGTATGAGGTAGTGCTGGCCTCTGGTGTCAGAGTTTCTCAAGCCGCCCGAGGACCTCATAAAAAAAAAGAGCTAATTTTTCTATCTATCTATGTGTTCCAGATTCCTCTCGAGGTGGGGATAGTACAACAGCATCAGTTCGTGTCATCTCTACAGCGGTCGTCAGTCGTCGTCAGGCTATTGGGCGAGACGGTCGCGCGGGTCTACTGCAAGGGCGCGCCTGAGATGCTGAGGAAACTATGCCAGCCTCACACCGGTAAATATACCAACCCAGCGACACATACATACTCAGGAATACCAACAGCCATGATGATGTCTCGAACAAAAAGTGAAAATATTGATTTAAAAAAGAAAACAGGTAAAAATAATTACAAAGAGGCATCAACAAGTGGCTCTGACGGAAGACCAGCGTTGGTTGCTAGCTTGCTAGTCAAGCAACTCATATTGAGGCAGAGCCATTTTGTTACTTGAGTTCATTTAGTTGACTTCGTACCTTCAAATCTGTTTCCTCTTAGTCTAAGTTTTTTATGTGTTTCTGTATAACTCTTGTATACAAATAAGTATATATTCTTTATTTCTTTCTATATGTTAAAATATCGAATGGGCGGAGTCTAGCAAGAAAACAATAGCTGTGAGAAAGTATTACTCTTATACTCGCTATTACTCTCTTGAACCCGGGAAGAGATTTCTGCCGCTCGGAAGAAACTGACGTAAGCGACAAATGATAAAACATAGCTTTTGCTTTAAAAGTAGCAAATGTAAAAATAAATCCTTTTCTATTAATCTAGGTACTGTGATTACCTACTGAATAGTATTTTTTTATTCTATTCGAAGGAGTGGTTTCAAAAATATTTCGAGAAAACTCGACTCGTTGATGTAAATATTATAGTATGACCTCTGTGGCGCGGCGGGTGAACGTTTGCCTGCGAAGCATGTGGTTGCGAGTTCGATTCCCGCCTCTGATACAAATATTTGTGCGATCTGCAGATTTGTTCACGGTGTTCTGGGTATTTTATATGTATAATAAAAAATATCTATCTATGTAATACTAGCGACTCGCCCCGGCTTTGCACGGGTAGACCCCGATGAACCCCCCAACGCCCCCCTATGTCAATCTCCTGGTTCTAAGCTACCTCCCCACCAATTTTCAGCCAAATCGGTTCACCCGTTCTGGAGTTATAAGTGGTGTAACTAACACGACTTTGTTTTATATATATATATATATATATTGTATTAAGTATATCAGTTGTCCATTAGTCAAGTTAATTATTTATTTATTAATTATTTTATTTATTTGTTTGGCGGCGGGAATCGAACTAGCACCACAATTTATTAATTATAGCTTTGTTTATGTATTCCAGTACCAGATAATCTAGACGAGGTGCTCAGCTCGTACGCGGAGAAGGGCTATCGCGTGATCGCCATCGCATCGCGCATGATGGAGATCACGCTCAAGCAGACGCAGACGATGACCCGGGACGAGGTAAACTTCGGAACACTGCTTCTTTCCTTGTTAACCGGTTATATTTGTCAAAAAAACTGTGGAAGCATGTTAAGGCGATAATAGACCCAAAACTGCAAAATAGACCTATTTTAGAAAGGCTACTTCTCCTAAACGGATGGCCCAAATATATAAAAAAAAATATGTAATAGGTATAATATAGTCAAGAATAGAAAATATGTTTACTTTTTTTAATTTGCAGTTCCTTTTGACACGAAAAAAATACAAAGTTTCCCATGGTTTACACATGGTTAAAAGCCTACTGCTTCAAAACGCCGGAAGCGATTTTAATGATTCTTTCACAATACATACATAAATACATAGACACACGCCTTTTTCCCCGAAGAGGTAGGCAGAGCCACAATAGGCCTCTTTTCACAGTGGGTTGCACCATCGTGGAATATAGACGTGACAAGTGGTGGTTTCACAATACTAAGTGGAATTTATAGGTTTATAAAAAATAAGTTTAGATTTTTGAAAATAGTCATTTACGAGTTGAGTCAGTTGCGGTTTTTCGTGATTTTCGCTCACTATTTGTTTCGCGTGCTCTGTTCTGCCCCGTTCTTACTTACCTGAACTTACCGAACTTACTGATAGTGACCGAATTTGGGGTGTATTTTTTTTCTTGTTCTTTTTTGTATACTGCTTAGAATGACGGAACAAGCAGATGGCTCACCTGATGTGAAGCGGTTACCTCTGCCTATGAACAGTGCATTATCACATAGGTCACGTCCACCTAGGACGCGCCCTATGTGGCATTGCACCGCGCCCGCCACCCTGAGACATAAAGATGAAAAGTCTCGTGTGCCTGTAATTTCACCGTCAACCATACCCTTCAAACCGGAACACAGCAATGCGAGCACTACTGCTTTGCGGCAGAAATAGATATGATATATGACACGATGAGAGTGCGTTGTGTGACACGATGTGGGCGCGTTGTGTGACACGATGTGGGTGCGCTGTGTGACACGATGTGGGTGCGTTGTGTGACACGATGAGTGCGCGTTGTGTGACACGATGTGGGTGCGTTTTGTGACACTATCTGGGTGCGTTGTGTGACACGATGTGGGTGCGTTGTGTGAAACGATGAGGGCGCGTTGTGTGACACGATGTGGGTGCGTTGTGTGACACGATGAGGGTGCGTTGTGTGACACGATGGGGCGCGTGTACAGGTGGAGTGTGAGCTGCAGTTCCTCGGGCTGGTGATTATGGAGAACAGACTGAAGCCGGCCAGCGCCGCCATCATCAAGGAGCTGAAGGAAGCCAACATACACGTCGTCATGATCACAGGTAATATTAATATAACATTGCCAGGTGTCCGGCCTACACCCGGTGGAATGCACTCCTCTCTCCTCACGTGGATGATTACATCCACGTGAGGAGAGAGGGGTCCTTTAGGCTGACGAAAGGATTATATAATTATGGGCGGCAGCAACCAATATTGCTATCACGAATACGTGATGATTATGTCAAATTGCATTCTATGGGGGAGGGCTCGTCCTGCAGTAGGCGTCCAGAGGCTGATGATGATGATGATGATGATGATGGAAGACTACAGGAACTAGAGCAGCGCCGGATTCACTAACGGAGGGTGTGGCCGTAAGAAATGCTTAAAAAACATCATGTAATTAATGAGCGGCCCCTTATTGCCCACCGAACTGGCGATCGCCTTCGGTTACAATTTCGTAGTACCTTGCGCTCTGTGTCTTTGCTTCTTTTCAAGAGCGAAAATAGACAAATTCACAGGCATTCCACTAGTCCACACTAATATTTATTTGACGACCTCTGTGGCGCGGCGGGCAAAGGTTCGCCTGCGACGCAGGAGGTTGCGGGTTCGATTCCCGCCTCGGAACAAATATTTGTACAATCTGTATATATTTGTTCAGGGTGTTTTTTTAACATTGATAGACCTTTGTTTGACCATGATCTCACCTGTTGGTAAGTGACGATGTGGCCGAAGATGGTGCACAAAGGTCTAGAAGGCACCTATTCACTGGGTATTTACTATGCATAATAAAAATATCTATCTATGTAATGTATTGTATTAAGTATATCAGTTATCTAGTACCCATACCCATAACTCTGCTTAGCTTGGGGAGTTGTTTGTGAGTTTATATGAAAGGGGTAATCTTCGGAACCCGTACTGATTCAATTCTAAAACATCTTTCACTAAAAGGAAGCTACCTTATCCCTGAGTGCTATAGCACTCGGATATGATTCGAAAAAACTAGATGTGCTATTAGAGACTAACACCAGATGACGTCACTATCCAGTTACCACAATATTGCGACAACTACGGAATCATGAAAAAAAGTTAGAGCACTTTAAATTTGTTTGTCTGATCAAATGAAACAAGCAAGTTAGAGATTAACGTAATCTTCAGTAAAAGCCTCGTGGTTCTATCTGATCGGACAGGTGATGTAGGGAAGGGGGGGAGTCAGATTACACTCTACTGGTAGCACAGAGTCGGGCTGTCTCAATTAATATTGGTGATGACGTAGTTTTACCACGTGACCATCGTCTCTCCGAATAGCCTACTTCGCCGGCTTCGATGAAAAGTTGTATTTTTCATCGAAGTTCGCCGGGTATGCTATTCTGAGAGACGATGGTAGTATTGTAATATTGTAATACTATAATTGTAATATGTATTTTCGTTTAGGTGACAACATCCACACTGCTGTGAGCGTCGCAAAGGAGTGCGGCATTCTGACGAGTGGCGAGCGAGTCGTGCATCTACAAGCAGAGGGCGCTACGGACCGTGGCGGCGCGCCGGCCGTCTACTGCGAGAGTACTGTGCATGGGGTACGTACACATACTGCGAAAGTACTGTGCATGGGGTACGTACATATACTGCGAGAGTACTGTGCATGGGGTACGTACATATACTGCGAGAGTACTGTGTATGGGGTACGTACATATACTGCGAGAGTACTGTGCATGGGGTACGTACACATACTGCGAGAGTACTGTGCATGGGGTACGTACATATACTGCGAGAGTACTGTGCATGGGGTACGTACATATACTGCGAGAGTACTGTGCATGGGGTACGTACATATACTGCGAGAGTACTGTGCATGGGGTACGTACACATACTGCGAGAGTACTGTGCATGGGGTACGTACATATACTGTGAGTAAGAGTTAAAGGCAGAGGTTACCGTTTAACATCTGCTCGTTCCGTAATTCACTTAGTAAAAAAAAAACGGATTCTGCTGCTAAATGCCCTGGTGTAATCCTTAGTCGGCTTTTACGACATCCACGAGAGGAGACGGAGGGGTCTATTCTTAGGCCGGACAAAGACATTACTATCTATCTCTTTATTATTAAAACTATTTAAATTGATCGTAGGTGGGTGTTGGTCACCGTACTATCCTACCGCGCGAGTGGATGCGGGAGGACAGCGGGCGAGGCTCGTGGCGCTCCGCCCTCGCGGCGCCCGGAGACTGCGAGGCCTCCCCGGGGGCGGAGCCCCGGTACAAGATCGTCATGACAGGGGACACTTGGCGGGTAAGTTTATTTATGCAAAAAACTTTATAAAAGAATCATAAGATGTTAACTGATACGTCTCCCACAAGGAAGCCGAGCCGCCTCCATCCACCGCCTCCCTGCTACCTTTACAATGTCATTGGTGTATCGAGTAGGTTCCGTCTTGAGCCGCCTCCAACCACACGTACAGATGTGTTTGTTGTCTGCCCATTGCCAAGCGTTCAGATCTAAATCCTGTTTGTTGTCTGCCCGTTGCCAAGCGTTCAGACCTAAATCCTGTTTGTTGTCTGTCCGTTGCCAAGTGTTCAGATCTACATCCTGTTTGTTGTCTGCCCATTGCCAAGTGTTCAGATCTACACCCTGTTCGTTGTCTGGCCGTTTCCAAGTGTCCAGATCTACATCCTGTTTGTTGTCTGACAGTTGCCAAGCGTTCAGATCTACATCCAGTTAGTCTGCCCATTGCCAAATGTTCAGATCTACATCCTGTTTGTTGTCTGCCCGTTGCCAAGTGTTCAGATGTACATCCCGTTTGTTGTATGCCCGTTGCCAAGTGTTCAGATCTACATCCTGTTCGTTGTCAGCCCATCGCCAAGGTTCTTCAGGTCTATCATCAACTTTGTTTGCATTAAATAGAGTGTAATTTGCAGGTGTTACGCGAGCACTACCCTGACGTGTTGTCGCGTGTTGTCGCGCGAGGCGCTGTGTTCGCGAGGATGTCCTCGGATCAGAAGCAACAGCTCATTGTGGAGTATCAAGCCTTGGGCTACTATGTCGGTGAGTGATATCACCAAATACCTGAAACAACAGCTCATTGTGGATTATCAAGCCTTGGGTTACTATGTCGGTGAGTGATATCACCAAATACCTGAAACAATAGCTGATTGTGGAGTATCAAGCCTTGGGTTACTATGTCGGTGAGTGATATCACCAAATACCTGAAACAACAGCTGATTGTGGAGTATCAAGCCTTGGGTTACTATGTCGGTGAGTGATATCACCAAATACCTGAAACAACAGCTCATTGTTGAGTATCAAGCCTTGGGTTACTATGTCGGTGAGTGATATCACCAAATACCTGAAACAACAGCTGATTGTGGAGTATCAAGCCTTGGGTTACTATTTCGGTGAGTGATATCACCAAATACCTGAAACAACAGCTCATTGTGGAGTATCAAGCCTTGGGTTACTATGTCGGTGAGTGATATCACCAAATACCTGAAACAACAGCTCATTGTGGAGTATCAAGCCTTGGGTTACTATGTCGGTGAGTGATATCACCAAATACCTGAAACAACAGCTGATTGTGGAGTATCAAGCCTTGGGTTACTATGTCGGTGAGTGATATCACCAAATACCTGAAAAAACAGCTCATTGTGGATTATCAAGCCTTGGGCTACTATGTCGGTGAGTGATATCACCAAATACCTGAAACAACAGCTCATTGTGGAGTATCAAGCCTTGGGTTACTATGTCGGTGAGTGATATCACCAAATACCTGAAACAACAGCTGATTGTGGAGTATCAAGCCTTGGGTTACTATGTCGGTGAGTGATATCACCAAATACCTGAAACAACAGCTGATTGTGGAGTATCAAGCCTTGGGTTACTATGTCGGTGAGTGATATCACCAAATACCTGAAACAACAGCTGATTGTGGAGTATCAAGCCTTGGGTTACTATGTCGGTGAGTGATATCACCAAATACCTGAAACAACAGCTGATTGTGGAGTATCAAGCCTTGGGTTACTATGTCGGTGAGTGATATCACCAAATACGTGAAACTACAGCTGATTGTGGAGTATCAAGCCTTGGGTTACTATGTCGGTGAGTGATATCACCAAATACCTGAAACAATAGCTGATTGTGGAGTATCAAGCCTTGGGTTACTATGTCGGTGAGTGATATCACCAAATACCTGAAACAACAGCTGATTGTGGAGTATCAAGCCTTGGGTTACTATTTCGGTGAGTGATATCACCAAATACCTGAAACAACAGCTCATTGTGGAGTATCAAGCCTTGGGTTACTATGTCGGTGAGTGATATCACCAAATACCTGAAACAACAGCTCATTGTGGAGTATCAAGCCTTGGGTTACTATGTCGGTGAGTGATATCACCAAATACCTGAAACAACAGCTGATTGTGGAGTATCAAGCCTTGGGTTACTATGTCGGTGAGTGATATCACCAAATACCTGCAAATAACTAAATAACTAACTACAATTTTAGTAGCTTTTTGTGAAAGAGTTCGTCCGGGGAAGTACTACCACCATAACTGTTTCTGCTGCAAAGCAGTAGTGCTCGCATTGCTGTGTTCCGGTTTGAAGGGTAGGTGCCGGTGAAATTACAGGCACATGAGACTTTTCATCTTTGTCTCAGTGTGGCGGGCGCAGTGCCGTGCCACATAGGGCGCGTCCTAGGTGGACTAAAACTTGTTATTTTAAATGAACATTTCGGTTATCTTAATAGTATAAAGACTGTACTCTGTCCAGTTGCTACGGGGCGGTACATTATGATACAAGGGTCGTAAATATGTTATTACAAATGAGTTGACGTCGTGGACACCCGAGCCGAGTGGCGAGGGTTTACCATCGTCACGAGTTTGCAATAACCTGTAGGTCCGTGTATCATACCGACGTTTTACAATACAAGTTGTGAGATCAGATAAATAATTATCTTAGCCGTCAACATCGAGCGGAGGCCTGCGTTGCTCGATGGCCGTCAAATACCTAACTCGAGATTATTTTTTCTTCGTCTATGGTCGATATTATTTAATTCTCATTCTAAAAAACTCCTTGCTAGTTAACTTTTAATTGTACCTGAGAAAATGAAAAAATATACTGCCGTAATAACGAGTATTTAATTGTAAGAAAATTGGCAAAGACTGTCGCGAACAGTCAGCAATAACAAATTTTTTTAATAAATAAAATGTAAAAAAAACTTAAATTCTGCCTTAATTAAAGATAATAATAGTTTTGTAAATTCATTGCTTATTTTCATCAATAAATATTTTTTTCTTCAAATAGTCATGATTTGTTTCCAATTGTTTAATTGTTTATTTATTTATTCTTTATTGCACATTAAATAATTACAAAAGGTGGGCTTAATGCTAACAGCACTTTCTACTTTGTACAGCCAACCCTGGTTTGTGACCGCTGGTGGTTTGGCGTACCACTTAGGTACAAACTAACACAATAGGTTCTGATATCTACATTAATTAGAAATTGAGAAATATATATATAAATTAAGAACTGGAATATTTTTTTTTAAAAGAAATCGCACTAGTGCGGTAAAATTGACTTGATATGTATGTTTACTGGTCTTTTAAGTACAGTTTTCGAGCAACTGTATCGAGAAATAGTTTTTTTTTTTAATTTTTTTAATCGAACATTGAATGATATATTTCATTAACATATTATATTTTGTTATAATTTTTGATAAGGACGGAGCAAAAGATATGAATGCCGCATTTGCAATGTCTTCTTCTCAGTCGTTTCACTCTTGACAGAGCGGTCGTGGTCGTCATGTTGTACTGTTATTAGGGGCGGATGTTGCTCGCCTCACGATATCTCGCCATTTATTCCTATTCGTGGACATCCTAGTGCATTCATACAGGTTACCACCCACAGCAGACTTGATCTGGTCGGTCCAACGCATGGGCGACCTTCCGCGCGGTATGGTGCCCTCTACTGTTAACAAATATACACGCCTTCAAAAAGTTATTTTGTTTTTTGTTGCAGCAATGTGCGGTGACGGTGCAAACGACTGCGGCGCCCTCCGCGCGGCGCACACCGGCATCTCACTCTCGGAGCTCGAGAGTAGCGTGGCGGCGCCCTTCACCTCGCAGCACCCCGACATCGTCTGCGTGGCGAGGGTGCTGCGCGAGGGCCGCGCCGCGCTCAGCACCAGCTTCGGAGTCTTCAAGTTCATGATAGCGTATTCGCTGACTGAGTTCTTCTCCGTCGCATTTCTATATTACTTCGACTCCAATTTAACTGACTTCCAATTCCTGTACATAGATGTCGCTTTAATCGTGAATTTTGCTTTCTTTTTCGGTATGACTGAGGCGTACTCTGGTAAGCTATGCAAAGTGCCCCCTCTTACTTCGTTACTAGGTCTCATTCCGCTACTGTCTCTAGTCGGACAGCTGTGTTTGATTGGCGTAGGACAGTATCTCAGCTACTACGCACTGACTATGTTCCCCTGGTACGTCCGACATACGTACGAGGGAGAGGAAGCGAATGAATGCTGGGAGAACTACTCTATATACGCCGTTTCTATGTTCCAATACATTACTCTGGCTATAGTTTTCAGCCATGGATCTCCATATAGAAAGTCTGTGGTTACAAACAGACAGTTAATGGCCAGTGTGTTGCTAATGACTGCGGTTTGTGTATATATAGCTGTGAGTCCCGCAGAATGGCTCGCGAAATTCTTACAGCTCAGAATGCCCAATGATATTCTTCTATCGTATGTTATAATAGCTATAGCTTCTATATACTTCGTTGTAGCATTATTCTTTGAGAGGGTTATTATTGAATATTGTATGGAACGTAAGCAGTTCATACCAAAGTTCTTAAAAGAGAAAAAGGTGAGAAAAACACCGCATTTAATGATAAAGAGAGAGTTATCAGATACGGACTACCTTGATTGTGAGAGTTCGTTGTCGCTTGACAGGGAGGTTAGGGTATCTGATTCTAGTTCCGGGAAGGAATGAGTTTGACGTAATTTTAATACCTTGGGTATTGTTTTTAGTTAGAAGGATACTTATAAGTATAGTAGTTTAGATGCACATGCTCCATATGCACGCATGTGTGTATGCGCGCATACATGTATGCACATATGCGTTAGGTTACCAAGGAATATTACACACATATCCTATACAGTGTTTTTTTAACTTGTACAGTATGGGCGTATCCGAATCCTTAAGGGATACAGGAAAACTGTCTTTGGAACCATTTACTCATTTTGTATGAAAACGATTTTGGCGTAGTAATTTTTTTGGTCATGCGTGAGTTCTCCATAAAAATGAGTTGTTTTGATCAAGTTTTTTTTAATGCGTGTCGACTCAGTTTTATGTAGGGATTGTTTTATAGTATTGGCAACAAAAAAAGCAGAAGTTAGTCAAAAAATGTTTTCTCATATAATTTGTCAGTAATCTGAAATAAAAGTTCAATATGGCCTCCTTCCTGCTGTATACAGGTACAGGCACGTTTCAGAACACCTCTAGTGGCCTTAGACAATCCCAATCTCGGTTGGTAATTTTTGTGATATTATTAAAATCTTAACTTATTGCACTGCATTTTGGAAATATCTTATACATTTTTCTAGAATAATTATGTCGTTATTAACATGAACATTATCTTGTAAGTTAACTTACTATTGTATAATAGTGAATTACATATGTTAACATATTAATGGATTAAACATATCATACGTATTTATGAGAGAAGTCTATGAAGTCTTTTGTATATTTATTTATGAGGTATTAAATGTCGACTATGAAGTCTTAAAAGTATTTATTTATGAGAGACGCTAACTGTTTAAAATATAATAAATCTTATACTCATTTATTTATAAGAGACGTTATATGTCGGACTATGAAGTCTTAAAAGTATTTATTTATGGGAGACGCTAAGTCTTTAAAATATAGTAAATCTTATAAGCATTTATTTATGAGTTAAGTGTCCCCAACTATGAAGTCTTTTGTATATTTATTTATGAGAGACGTTATATGTCGGACTATGAAGTCTTAAAAGTATTTATTTATGGGAGACGCTAAGTCTTTAAAATATAGTAAATCTTATAAGCATTTATTTATGAGAGACGTTAAGTGTCCCCAACTATGAAGTCTTTTGTATATTTATTTATGTGAGACGTTAAATGTCGGACTATGAAGTCTTAAAAAGTATTTATTTATGGGACTGTGTGTGTCCTTAACTGTCCAACTATTTATTACAAGTATTTATTTATGGCAGACGTTAAATGTGCTACTATGAAGTCTTATGAAATTGTTCAATATTTTCTTATGCATTTCTGTATTATCTTCAGTATTTTCACTGTCTTCTAACTCTTATCTCCGTGTATAACTTGTAATTTCTGAGGGATTACACCAAAGGATGGGTAGCATCATCCACCTGAGTACTTGACACCAGTACTGCAGTTATTTGTCCGCCCGCTAAGCGTGGTGACTATGGCAATTTCTTCCATTGTTCTCTTTGGAGGAGGCCTCATTTACTAATACTAGTTTTTCTTGGTGCTTTTGATCGTTGGGTCACTTATCTCTATACTATAAGTAGATAAACTTACGATCAACTTAAATGCAACTAAATTACTTAGTTTATTTTAAGAAATTAATTATTGATTTTTCATGAATTTTGACTCTTGTAATGACTATCTATGCTGGCGCGCCAATAGTTTCTGAGACGCCACCAATTTCTAGTCTTGGCGTTATTAGCACGCCAGCAATTATGTAATTTGACGTAGACATGTCATTATTGACGTCGAATATATCAGTAGACATAACATTTTAATATGCACTCTGAATTTGAATAAGCACAATGTGATATTAAAGAGATGTACATGAGTGGGCGCCTTAATAGTTTTAAGATTAAATCAAGTATTAGTAAAATATTATATAGAAGAAATACATTTATTAACAGAATTAAATAATATACAACTAATACATGCAGACATGTACAAAATTTTAAAAATACAATTGAAACAGTGGAGCTATCTGAAGATCGTTACAAACGATCTAAAGGTTATCTAAAAATATGTCAATTATATTGATGTACTGCACGTAATGAAATTGAAATTGCACCCATAGTTTAAGGGATTTGACAATATATACATATTATAGACTGTCTAGCTTTTCTGGTAGAGTTATTTTAAGCAATATTGTACTGTTATAAAGTTTAATAAAGCATTCCTATCATGGTGCTGTGTTATCTACATTTTTTGCTACTTATAATTTACAATACTTCTATAGAAAACTAAGTAAAACTTGTTATAATAATGGGGTAACTCTAGACATGTTTACAGATATGTACACATAATTTTTGGTGCACTTTTAATTCTTATTATAATTAAATTCGCAAAGCCTTATTCGCTAACTAACCGCTTTTGTCGAGTGATAATAATGCAAAAAGTTTGTGATCCTACAAAAATAATCGTGAATTTTAAATTTTGACCACAAATTAGAGTATTAGAACATAAAATCCATGATAATTAGATTATGTGGAAATAAATACCAAATAACAAAATCAGTATGTTTTTTTCTTCACAATATCCCTTACTAATTACATATATAGGTCCTTGTTCTGAAAGCAGCTTTCTCTGGCTTTTACTGAAATGAACCACTAATGTTAACACTATTTCACGAGAGATGGCGCTGGTCTGAAAGCAGTGCCCTCTAGCTTTAACAGAATGAACTATACGTTACTATGACGGCAGTGGATGCTGTACTGAGCGCAGTGCCCTCTGGCTTTACTGTTATGAACTACTATGTTACAACTATTTCACAAGAGATGGCGCTAGTCATAGCAGTGTATGTTATTTTTATTTTTGTATCTTCAAATATTTGTTCCGGGTGTTGTGGTGGTTTGTGGTACCATGGTATTTGTAGTTCCTGATACCCACGAAGCAAGGAACAGACATTTAGTTAAAAAAAATGTTGTGCTCTTGGTCTGTTTGTATTATACTATATTATATACTAGTGACTCGCCCCGGCTTAATCCTCTAACTAAACCATTACGGAGTTCAGTGGAACTACACATAACGAGAGCATATGACGGAAGATAATAAACTATACCTACCGCACTCAGCCATAATTAGTTTCTTAGAAGTGAAAGTATTTTCGAGTTTACCCATTACAAACAAATACGCGAACGTAGCCTGGGGAGGAAGCCAATAAAACAAAACCTATGTTACTCGCTGTTAATTTAGATTTCTATGAGTGAAATAATGTTTCAAATCAGTTCTGTAGTTTCGGAGCCTATTCAATGCAAACAGCAAACAAACAATCAAATCTTTCCTCTTTATAATATTAGTAAAGATGTTTAAAAAACCCATCGTCCGACCGAAGGGATTAAGTGGCCGGACTCAGTACTCAGGTGGATGCTGATTCCCTGGCGTAGTCCCTTAGTCTGCTTTTACGACATCCACGAGAGGAGAGAGAGGGGGCTATTCTATCTATTCTAGGCCGGACACCATGGCTGAGGATGAGGGTACGGGTTATAAATAAGACACAGGACTCGCAATAACTGTTTCATTACTTACTATGAAGCAATAGATATAATTAATCATAAACTCTATTTATAAAGTAACAAAATTATACAAACTTCATTTGGCATCATCACAGTATTACCGAATTTATAAGTAGGCATGTAGTTTCTATAAACACATTTTCTACAAGACTATATCTTTTGTTTTGCCTCTCCCACACAAAGTACTCGTTAGGACCTTTCAAATGTACGAAAAATATCTGTAGCTTGAACTATACAGGCTGTAACATAATATCCCTATAAGCCCGGGAGGGGGTATTCTACACATCATGGCGAATAACTTTTTTTCTACGACTTGTTAAATATCAAAGTTTTTAATTCATGAAATGCCTTGTAAAAATCCTGAAATTCCTAAAATTCCTCCGGAAATGTACTGAACACAACATGAGGCAGCCCTGCGTAATGTACCTTAACGTACTGGAACATCCTCATGCTGTATTAGGTTTTATTTGTTGAGGAATTTCAGGATTTTCACGAGGCATTTAATGAATTAAAAAATTCCAAATTTAAAAATTCGCAGAACTAATGTTATTCCCCTTGATGTGTAGAATATCCCCTCCACGGGCTTATAGGGATATTATGTTACACCCTGTATATAGCTTGAAGATTATAACCGGACATCAACTCCCAACCATGACAGTAGGAGATGGCCCTCTTAAAATGTTCCAGGGTGAAAATGAACTAATGCAAAATACTTCATACATGTTCATTAAAAGTTCTATATAGTTCATAACTATTTTCACTTTAATTATTTTTAACACACCTACGTCGATCGAAGACAAAATTACTTTAAATAAGTGTTTTTGGACAACATATAATAAATATATCTGATTTACTTACATAAAATGCAATTAAATTATAACATGAGGTGCAAATATCATAAACTAACTTTGATAACCAACACATTTAAATAAATTTGTGTTAGACACACTATCGATCTTCCTATGAACATCTTGTACAAAACAATTATTTAGAGACACAAATATTACTTAAATATTTGTCTTATATAACATTTCAGAACTTTAGGCTATTTATTAACAGTACCTATTTCTAATAAAATTATCTATTATATGAGGATGGGTGCATAGAATAGTGAGGTGAGTAAGATATATCAGTTATTTATCGATAGTCGATGAAATTTTTGATCATTAATATCATTCATTCAACTTCTATAAATTAAGACAAAGTTAAATAATTCATCATAATGATGTGGCATGTATAACCGTAACTCACAAATTATTTTCTAAATATAATAATAGATCTATGGAAAGAACTCCTTAAACAGTTCCAGTCACCATACTAGAGCACCTAACTTGTACGATTTATCAAATTATTAAAACAAGGAGAGGAAATAGCTCTGTATAATTTTATAGGACAATTTTTAATAAAAATGTACATGACTTGGAACACTCTTTTGGATTTCACTATGCATGGGTAGGAATTTATAATGTGCCTGATTTCATAGCTATATAAATTTCATAACTATAATTCATAGCTATTCATTGCTATATTTTTCATTAGTAATTTAAGACATTATAATTTACGGCAACAATTATGACAATTCGCCCTTAAATCGTCAGTCAGTATTTACCGGTCGCGATAAAAACATTTGATTATAAAGGAAGTTAGTCTCAAATCTTACAAAATGTACACACAATGATGTCGATCCTGTGTAGCATTATCTAAAGCTGAGCTGCGCGTAAATTTCATAACTAATTTTTAATAGACTAACAACCAACATACGAACGATACCTTCTGTTAGTTATAGCAAATGCTACAAAGAATTGACTTCATTGTATCATACCTAGAACAAACGGCATACGTCTATGGCATACCTACATATATCATACGTAAATTACTTCGAAGCGTTGCGTGTTCCAGCGGGCTCATTGATTACGCCGAAGTTTGGAGAAAAAGCTGTAACACATATAAACACGTAAATGAAAATAATAATTAGTCGTAGCTTGTTTCAAATCTTTTCAAACAACTTCTGTGTTGCAAACTGATAAAAGAAGGTACTATGGTTGAAAAGATCTGAAACATTGTAAAAAGTAATGTTTTTGCAAATAAAGTCAAAATGCAACAAAATAAACTTACCCAGTGTGAAATGTGCAGTGCAATGCAAACATACGAAGATGATAGAATGACTTTATGTTATGGAGTGCTTTTCTGTGCAATAATTACAAGATAACCTATACAAAATGTTTTACTTATATTGCGAAGTAAAATAATGTAGAGAACAAAATTATCGACAAGTTTTATTATACTTTATACTGGTACAACACTATTCGGAGTGTTCCATCTTATGAAATTTTGGTCAGAAAACTAATAGCCCGCTCAAATGCAGCCGCACTTTTCAGCAGCCAGGGAAATTTTAATTCCTTGCTGCTGAGAAGGCTGTGCGGCAGCTTTTGAGCAGATCCCGCTTTCGACGTGACCATACTTAGCTTTAGTTGATGATATATCTCTCAGGAAGGATCCCGTACTATCAGGGATCTTGATTTTTCATAAGATTAAAAATAAAAACTCTGTGTTTAAAGAACGTTCTCATATAATAACAACTTACAGAGAGACATCACAAGCAAACGCTTTAAAAACTACGTAAATGTACATAAATCTATTCAAAAAAGCATCAATGCTTTTGCATGAATCTATTTAAAAAATTAATACACTTGCATTGTGACTTTGTAGGCACCAAAATATAAGCTAGGGAATGCAACCTCGAAGCAAATCGCAATCTCGAGATCTGGCGAGATTGAGAATTCCAGCCTCGCAAGATTAACCATCTCACGAGATTGAGAATCCCAGTCTCGGGAGATTTGGAATTTTAGTCTCGCGAGATTTCAGTATTTCGAGATGGGATTGTATTCCCTATTCGTGTTATCGAATTCGATATTGTGACGACACATACAAAATAAATTAGGTACTAGCAGATCTCTATCCACTAAAAATAATAATATAAAAGGCGCGTCGTGCATGATTAGCTGACTGATTCGTTTGTACAAAGCAATGTAAACATTTGAAATAAAACATGATTAAAATACAATAAATTATGCAACACAAAACACTGATAGTGAAATAAAACACTTAAATTTTTATATAAAATGCAAGATTCCAGATTGAAGATTACAAAATAAATTAGTTAATATTTTTAATACAGCTGTGTAAATCAAGGATTCGTAGGCAAGAATAAAAACATGTTTATACATAAAACATGTAATATATTTTTCATTAACTTTATAAAATATAGACACGATACATTAATATAGAAACATTGATATTAAAAATGATTTCTTAGAAATCACGTCCGTCAAATGTTAAAATATAAAATTGTACTCCACGGTACGCACACGACGAAAATTACTTTATAAATATAAGTACAGTCAGCTACATCAGGTAATTACCAATTTGAGTCTTTAGAATACCAATATTTCTGTATCTAGCAGATTTGCTCATTTTAAAGAGTTCACAAATCTTGTAAATTTTGCCGTTGCTGATAAAATGATTAAAGATTTCAAAATGTTAATCAAATTATGTGAGCGACTGTACAATAATCTCTTTCTATATAAATATAGTTTTAAATCCACTGGAAGATTGTGTTTTATGTCAAATTATATGTTCAACAGTGCCCATAATGTACACTACGATTATTTCAATTTAGCGTTCATTCTAATATAATTCTTGCGTCGCTATTTTTCTTACAAACAAACAAGAGATCATCTATCGATAGATATAGTGATGAAATAATCGCGTTGTCGTAATTAATTCGTAACAATAATAAATATTAAATACTAAATAATATATTACATCGGGTCAGGTTCGTTCGTCCGTTCGCCGCTTATTTCCTATTCTTCTTCTTGAGTTTCGGAATCCTGTAATGTGGTGCGAGTGGAGTTAGATGCAGGCACTAGTATGTTCAGGGGGTCAAGCTAATACATGCCTCTACATACCACCCAAAGTATGTCCCTCATTTAACTTAATTCTTTACTCATTGCTTAAGTGAAGACATAGTAAGATTTAGAATAAGGCTGATTGGATTGATTTTTGGGCATTTTGACACCAAAACATTAGCTCGACTCCATGAAGAGTTCAGTGTATGGATATATTAATCAGACAAGTGGGTATGTGAAACTTTGTCCATCGTGACAGACAAAGTTAAAAAAGAGATAGAGTTCAAATCCCTTTCCCCCCAACGATATATCACCCCGATGCATCAACTGTCCTCCCCCTATCGATGCGGGGAATCTCCAACCTTGTCGCTAATGGTAATCCCCGTTGCATCAACTCTCGTCATACCTATCGGTAAGAGGAATCCCTGATTCATAAACTCTCTTACCGCCTACCGATAAGGGGAATCCCTAATGCACCAACCCCTCTAACAGTGAGGTAAGCACGAATAATTAACGTTAGCGAAACGCTTACGAGATGATAGTCAAAGTCATATATTGGCCAATGACATCGGGGTGATTAGATTTCTTAATAATTTGATTGTTTAATATTTGACATATGCTAACGTTAATTATTCGTGCTTGGAACACAGTAAGGGGAATACCCGATGCATCTGATTCTTCTAGGTTTCACGTTTAAACAGGAGTAAATTTAGTTTATAAGACGATTCAAAATGATCCTTGTGGATTCAATTAATAAAATATTACCTGACACATCAACTCCCCTCTCCCTATCGGTAAACGGAAACCACGATACATCAACTCCCCTCCCCATATCGGTAAGCGGGAACCACGATACATCAACTCCCCTCCCCCTATCGGTAAGCGGGAACCCCGACACAACAACTCCCCTCCCCCTATCGGTAAACGGGAACCCTGACACATCAACTCCCCTCTCCCTATCGGTAAACGGAAACCACGATACATCAACTCCCCTCCCCATATCGGTAAGCGGGAACCACGATACATCAACTACCCTCCCCCTATCGGTAAGCGGGAACCACGATACATCAACTCCCCTCCCCATATCGGTAAGCGGGAACCACGATACATCAACTCCCCTCCCCCTATCGATAAGGGAATACCCGATGCATCATAAATGTGAATTAGTTTGTGCAACTTGTCGTGCAATTATTTACATCTTTACATATTCTTAATGGCATATCACATATGTGTTTGAATGGCATATCACGGTAGGTGTTTGAATGGCATATCACGGTATGTGTTTGAATGGCATATCACGGTATGTGTTTTGAACTGCCAAGTTTATGTAAATGAGAAGTGTGTAAATTTGTTACCCAGAGTTCTTCTTGTGCGGCGAGGACTGCGCTTTCTCAGACTCCAGTAACTTGTTGGTTGAATCCTTCATTAATCCTGAAATAACACAATATTCATAATTCAATATCGATCTATTGAGTCAAACTGATTATGGCCATTGCATTAGTTTTTTTTAGTTCACGTCCGCCTAGGACGCGCCCTATGTGGCATTGCACTGAGACATAAAGATGAAAAGTCTCATGTGCATGTAATTTAACCGGCACTCAGAGGGCGCCTTCACATTGGACGATAACGACACAGTACGATATCGGCGGGCGGAACGACGCACCACAACACACATACCCGCAGCACTTCGTGTGAACACAGCACAGTGCAGCGCACAGAGATGTGGTGCGGCGCGTCACCCCGCCCACTCCCCTGTGTGTCGTGTCATTATAGTCCAACCCCGCACAAGCGCACATACCCTTCGAACCGGAACACAGCAATGCGAGCACTACTGTTTTGCGGCAGAAATAGATATGGAGGTAGTACTTCCCCGGACGAACTCTTTCATATAAATGCTCTACTGCTGCTAAAACTTATCTTGTATAGCATCGTCTACCGGCTGATGATATAAAAATCTATGTAGCATTTTGAATTTATTCAATCACGCCGCAATGGCTGAACCGATTTTGATGAAATTTGATCAGATAACTATATTATGACCTACATTGAAGCTATAGTTTTACCTTACAAAATAATAAAACAACTCACCTTTTCCTGAAGATCCAAAAACAGAACTGCCTAGATTGTTCAAGCTACTTGTAAACTTGTCCGCTTCGTTGGCCACTGCATCCACGACCACCCTCTCTGTCTCCACCGCATCCCCTTTCACCCCTTCGGAGAACTCCCCTAACCTCGCCCCTGCCTCGTCCAATCCACCCCTTACTTCCTCTAGCTTATTATCGGCTGATACTTGGAATCCTTCGAAAGAATCCTTCGCTTCTCCAAAAAGTTCCTTTGATTTCGCTTCTGTGTTTGTTTGTACGTTTCCAAAGAAGTCCGTGGTGTCTCCATAGAGTTCCTTCGCTTGTGCTTCTGTATTCGACTGTACGTTTCTAGCTTCTCCGAAAATTTCTTTAGATTTTGCTTCAGCGTTTGTTCGTACGTTTCCAAAGAAGTCTGTTGTGTCTCCATAAAGTTCCTTAGCTTTTGCTTCTGTATTCGACTGTACGTTTCTAGCTTCTCCAAAAAGATCGTTTGCGTGAGATTCTGTATTAGACTGTACATTGCCGAATATTTCCTTGGCAGAGTCATCTAAGCTGTCAAAAGTATTGCCGGCGGAACTCTGAAAACTGTGCAGCGTATCTTGAGCGGAGCTTCCTAAACTGTTAACATCGTCTCTCATATCCGCGAACGTATCTCGAGTGGAACTTTGCAAATCCTCCCATGTGTCTTTACCATCGCTGAGTTTATCCTTAGCAGAGCTTTCGACTTTATCGAAAGCACTCAAGGTTGAATCTTGAGCGTGGTCAAACGCTTCCTTTGACGACCTTTGTATGTTATAAAACTCATCGTTGCTAGCTCTTTGTAGATCATCTAATTTGGTAGCTACATTGGTATGAAGTTCGGCTTTTTTGTCTGCGGCAGCATTCAGAGTGTCTTCGGCTTTCTTTTTGATTTCGTCAGTTGTCAATTCAGCTTCGTGTCTTATTCTATCCATTTCATTTTGAGCTGCGTCTTTCTTGTCAGTAAAAGCTTGTCCGATTTCGTCTTTCTTGTTTGAAATGGCTTTTGTTGTATCGTGGAAGGCTTGGGTTGCTTCGTTCGTTTTAGTTTCTACAGCACCTTTTAATTCATTGGTTTTGTTTTCAGCTGCTTTTGATACTTGAGCGGTTTTATTAGCAATAGCATCTTTTACTTCGCTTGTCTTATCGTGGATGCTATCTTGGAATTCTACGGATTTGTTGTAAATGGCACTTGAGACTTCACTGACTTTGTTTTGTAAGGCGTCTTTGAATTCACTGGCCTTGTTACTAGCAGCATCTTTAAGTTCACTAGCCTCGTTACTGACGGCGTCATGAATTTCACTGGCTTTGTTACTGGCAGCATTTTTCAGTTCTCTGGCAGCGTCATTCACTTCGTCAGCTTTGTGGTTGGCAGCGTCTTTGAGTTCTGCAGTCTTGTCCCGAATAGCGTCTTCCGCGAAAGTAACAGTCGATTTGATTTCGTCTTTCTTGTTGTAAATGGCTTCTTTGGCTTCATTCGTTTTGTCAAGAATATCACCTTTAATTTCTTCCGTTTTATTTCCGACAACTTTTTTTGCCTCTTCCGCCGTATCATGGGCAGATTTCTCAATCTCATTTTTCGTGTCGCTCACAGCTTGGCTGATTTCATTAGTTTTGTTTTGTACATTTTGCACCATACTGTTAGTACCTTCCTTTAATTCCTCCTGCTTTATGGCGACGTCGTTTTTGAGTTCATCCTTCTTAGCTGACGCTTTTTCAAGTAGATCGTTCGCTGATTCTTTGGACTCAGCAATTTTGTCGTTCACTTCACTTTCGATCTTTTCCTTCTCGCCAAAGATTCCACTAACGAGACCAGTGAAGAAACCCTTTCCTTCTTTAGCCTTCTTCTTAGCTTCCTTTTTCGCTTTTTTGGCCGCCGCTTTTGAATCTTCCTTTGTACTTTCGAAAGAGTCTCCTAAATCTTTGAGTTTCTCATTTGCCACTTCTTTAATTTTGCCAGTTGTCTTTTCAGATTCAGATTTAAACTCCTGCGCTTTTTGGGCGACGTTGTTTTGTGCGTTATGTACAGAGTCTGCTACGGCGTTAGCATTATCTTGAGCTTTATTCTTGAGATCACTCGCTTTACTTTCAACGGAACTTTCTATTTTATCGATCTTTTCCTGTCCTCTGTATTTTAATTCTTCAGCCTTTTCCCTAGCAAGAAAATCTAGCTCGTGAGCCTTCTTTTCGACGCCATCTTTTACGCCACCAACTTTCTCATCAATCAAATGTCTACCAACGGATTTCACACCTTCAAAACCCGTAACTACATTCGTTTTGATTTCGGATGTTTTAGCGTTTACCTTATCATGTACTTTGTTAGCTGATTCGGAGAATTCATTCAATGTATCGTTCGTGAAATCGTTTAGTTCGTTAAATTTGTCCTGGGCGCCATAGCTTGCAACATTAGCCTTATTTTTGATGTCACCTTTGATAGTGTCAGTTTTAACGATAATATCTTCAGTGACTGCGCATGTTTTTTGCGCCAAGTTTTCCTTTTCCTTCTCAAGTTTGTCCAAGTCTTCTGTCAAATCCCTATTGACTCCGTCGGAGATTTCCGCTAGCTTTTCCTGTGCTGAGAACTTCTCTTGCTCTATTCTATCTAATAGAGTTGAGGTTTCCTCGTGTCTGTGTTTCTGTCCTTTAGCGAACCTTCCTTCACAGCAGCCTGTATAAAACTGGAATGGATCGGATATTTTGACTACTCCAGGCGTATTCACTGGTTGCATCATAGCGTATTGCTCATACAAATCTTCTTTATCATGGTCATGGGGTAAATCCTCGTCCACAATAAGCTTAGTTTTGTACACATGGTTTTCTAAATCTTCATCTTCCCTGTGAGGTTTGGTCTTCAGGTCTTTGAACATGTCATCTACTTTGCCAAGCAGGTCTTCGTTAATAAGCCTGGGGGCGGGTTTGGGAGGGCTCTTTTCTTTCGATTCGCGAGGTTTGGGTTCAGGTTTGGGGGTAGATTCTTTGGGCTTAGGGGAGGATTCTTTCGATTTGGGGGTAGATTCTTTAGGTTTAGGGGACGATTCTTTAGATTTAGCGGTAACATCTTTAGGTTTAGGGGAAGACTCTTTAGATTTGGGGGAAGATTCTTTTGATTTTGGAGATTTAGGGGATTTTGGTGACGATTCCTCATCTTTATCCTCGCTGTGTCCGAATACGTTCTTGACCTTATCAGTGAGTCCGCTTAGGAAGCCCCCTTCCTTCTTTTTGCCCTTTTCAAGGGTGTTCATTGGGGTTTTGTCTTCATCAGAATCGAATGTAGCTTTGATTTTGTTCGAGTCTACGTGGACTGTGTTTCCATTCACTGCAATAGAAAAAGTTATAATTTAGCATTATTTAAAGTTACCAATAACCTTGTCGGTAACGTAATAATTGCCTTTAGCGATATACGCAATAAATCATGCAATTTATAAGTGAATCAATTTCTGGTTGTTTACAAACATTTATTTTCAGGGCCTCTATCACTATATTACAGATAGCAAACTGAAAATTTTTAGGAGACGTTTCCACACTCCTATTATCATAGTATTCATTGAAATTATTAATATTATCATTAATAATAAATAACAAGGATAATTTCATTTTTGCTAAAAAGGCCTAAACTTGGAGAAAAAAAACTTATGTTACCTTGTGGCTTAGTATCGTTGATGTCCGTGATGGAGATGTCCGTGATATCCGTGATATCGGTGATATCGTGGATGCCCGTGATATTCGCGAGCTCGGCGTCCTTGGTCGGGTACTTCACGTTTCCGTTCGTGATGATTGTATCCTGTCAAGTAAACGAACATTAAAGGCTGACAAGCCCTTGCGCCCCTCACCCTCGCGCCCCTTCATGTGCCGTGACGTGGTACTCAGTTCAGTCCGAACGCGCCATTGATGCCATTGAAACCAGATGCCATTTTAGTAGCAAACATCTTCGACCAAAGTTAAATTTTACTTTGGTCGAAGGCAAACATACTGTTTTCAAAAAGCGATCTAGACAGAAGATGTTATGTTGCTATTTTCCATTCGTTCTGTAAGATTTTTAATTATATTGTATATTGAGATTTTACATTATTACTAGCTATATGCCCCGGGTTCGCACGGGTAGTGTCGAGATGAAAAGCAGTATTGAGTACTCAGGTGGACGCTGCTGCCCATCCCCTGGTGTAATCCCGTAGTCGGGCTTTTACGACATCAATGAAGGGGTCTATTTCTAGGCCGGACTCACCGCGACAAACCTTATACCATAGACCACTTTTTTTTTTTTACTATGGTAGTCCCTTCTTTGTCCGCGATCTCACCTGTTGGTAAGTGACGATGCGGCCGACGTTGGAGCACGAAGGTCTAGGAGGCACCTATTCACTCTTGCCTTAAAGAGACCCATATTGTAGTTTTCAGGAAAGACAGACGACGGCAACTTGTTACATTCCTTAGCTGTTCGCATTACAAAGCTGGAACCGAAACGCTTAGTGCGAATTGCGGGTATACTGATGAGGTATAAGGACGGTACTGAACCGTTAGTCTGCTCGTCCTATGATGAATAGGTGATGGTGGGATCAGATCTATTTAGTTTGGAACTATAGTTTGTTGCTGTATAGTTATGTATAATACTAACATGATGTCCGTTGGTCTGTAACTCTGGGATGTAGGGCAGCGAGCCAGGCCCGTGCGCGCCGTGCTCGCCCCAGTGGGCGCTCAGCTCGTCCTTCAACGCGTCGAAACCTGCAACACAATTAGCAATAAGACAACCACTGTGGCGCGGCGGGCAAGTAACGGGCTGATATGCTAGCGGTGCTGGTTCGATTCCCGCTACGGATCAAGTCTGTTGAGTCGTAGTACAGCTTTTTTGTGAAAGAATTCGTCCGGGGAAGTACTGCCACCATACCTATTTCTGCCGCAAAGTAGTAGTGCTCGCATTGTTCTGTTCCGGTTTGAAGGGTAAGGGTGCCGGTGAAATTACAGGCACATGAGACTTTTCATCTTTATGTCTCAGGGTGGCGGGCGCAGTGCAATGCCACATAGGGTGCGTCGTAGGTGGACGTGACTTATGTAATAATACAGTGTTCATAGGAGAGGGTACCACTTAACATCAGGTGGGCCGTCTAAATAAATGCTTGTAAAAATGATTTGATTCTGGATTGGTCCAGGTTCAAGTAGTCGTCCTGGCTCTTGCCGGCGCGGGCGCGATGCTCGCCGGCAGTTCCACGTGGAGCACGCACGTGCGCGTCTGCGACTGTTATAACACGGTACGCACCGGATTGGTCCAGGTTCAAGTAGTCGTCCTGGCTCTTGCCGGCGCGGGGCGCGATGCTCGCCGGCAGTTCCACGTGGAGCACGCACGTGCGCGTCTGCGACTGTTATAACACGGTACGCACCGGATTGGTCCAGGTTCAAGTAGTCGCCCTGGCTCTTGCCGGCGCGGGGCGTGATGCTCGCCGGCAGTTCCACGTCGAGCACGCACGTGCGCGTCTGCGACTGTTATAGCACGGTACGCACCGGATTGGTCCAGGTTCAAGTAGTCGCCCTTGCTCTTGCCGGCGCGGGGCGCGATGCTCGCCGGCAGTTCCACGTCGAGCACGCACGTGCGCGTCTGCGACTGTTATAACACGGTACGCACCGGATTGGTCCAGGTTCAAGTAGTCGCCCTGGCTCTTGCCGGCGCGGGGCGCGATGCTCGCCGGCAGTTCCACGTCGAGCACGCACGTCGGCGTCTGCGACTGCTCGCCCTTGCCCACCTGGTACAGTAATACTAAGGTAAAACTTAACTCGTGTTAGTTAACCTACAGACAACTACTGCACAATTTAATTTTCACATTATTAATCACTTTGTAAGGGTAAAACTGGCGACGCTAATGAGAAATGGCCTTAGTTGTGTCCCAGCCGTAGCATTTTTACTTTTATTGGGCGGTTCACATGTTCATGCGAGTAAACTACAGGTCTAACGCTTAACTGAGTCAGTCCCTGAGGTATGGGAGCGGTACGAGAGGGGTGTTTTCATTACGTCACAAGAAAGAGTGGCTTCATGTCATCTAATAATTTGAGAGACGAAAACACCCCTACCGTACCGCTCCCGTACCTCAGGGACTGACTCAGTTAATCACTAGCCCTGTAAGATTTTAAGCACCTAATTTAACATCATAGGAAAAACTTTTACATTGTTGAATGAGTGTTAAAAATATAAAATGTATTTTATTAACATATAGTACATCACTGTTGCAAACACTACTTTATTTGTTTTGTACCATTAGAAAAAAAGAAAATTTATTTAATTTTCCTCACGGCACAAATAAACAAAAATCAAAAATCTAGTAGATACTAAGCAACTAGTAGTTGTACAAAAATAAAAAGAAATAAAAACTATTATAAACTTTGGTAAGATGGTAGGTAAGTAGAAGGCATCGATGTGTGTGACATCTTATCTTGAGTGCTACTGGACGGATTTCCATGCAGTTCTCACTATAATATAGAGTATTCATCGGAGAATGTGTGTGTGTATACAGTATGAGTTACCTTGGGTTCATTCATGAAGTACACTCTGCCGGATGGACTCTCCTCGTGATGCTTCACTCGCACTGTGAACTCCACTCGATTGTCTTTGAACGACTGAAAAAAACAATTTTTGATTTTCCATTTCACTAATATCGTATATGTTAAAATTACGATGTTTGGGTGTTTTTATGTGCGTCACTCAATCTAAAACGGAAACTGCTTAACCGATTTCAATGGAATTTGATACATAGATATATTATAATGACCTGAGTTGAGTTGAAGGCCAATTATTTTTCTGGTTGAATGCAAGCGAAGCAGCAGACGAACACTAGTACCAAATAATTTGAAAAATTATGGCAAGTCACAGTCATTTTTGCAGTTGTGGCAATTTTACGGAATGCACAATTTGCAAACAATAATATAACAATAGCCAGAACAATATAAAAGCTGCGTGGCTTACACTTTTATTTCACTTCACTAGGACACTGATTAGAATAGCACTAAAATAATAATATATCTTTAAAAAAACATGTAAAATAAAATGTACAAACGTCTCTTTTCATAATCGAAATAACATGTTAGTTATCAATGTTCAATATCTTAAAAACACGGGTTTCTATAGCAATTAGACTTTTGTAGACTTACGTCATCCATGGAAATCGATACAAAAAAAACTATTTTGCAAATTAAATATTTAAACGTAAAGACACCTTGTCTCTAGTTCAAGATGCATCGGAAACTGAATTGATCGTGCGATATAAATATTAGCTGCTGCAGTCATGTACAGAAATAGCACATTACGTACTCTTATTGACTTATTTACTATGCATCATATATCATTTTATAATTTACTCACTTCGAATGTAAACATTGTAGTCAGAGAGTCTATGAGATGACGGCATCATTTGGATTTTGATCTGATATATCGTACGTGGCCGTGGTATTTCCGGAATATGAATAGACCCCTCTTTCTTCTCCGGTGGACGTAAAAGCAGACTAAGGGGTTACACAAGGAGATGTACAGCAGCATCTACCTGAGTACTCAACACAAATACAGTGATCACCAATCTGCCTGGTGATTATGGCAAATCCTCCCATTGCATTCTAGCCTCGTCCTCGTCGTCTCCTGGCGGCCTCGTCCGGCCGTGGACGTCTAACGGCTGACGATGATGATATCGTCAGTTATATCCACAAGTATTCTCTTTATGATGGAATTGGGTTCAAAAGCTGCCGTACTTGGTAGATTTACGAATAGAGTTAAACAAATTTTATTGATTATTTATAACACCGTTGTATATTCACAGAAAATTCAGTATTTCCAGAACTTAACTCGCATTCTTCAGATAAATGTATTGTAGTCAATCGTTCTTAGAAAATAAACTCTTTTTTCAGGAACGGCTAGAGGTAACGGCTAGGGAAAAATTCAACCCTGGCTGCTGGCTGAAAGTGCGCCAGTTTTTAAACACCCAACTTATCACGTAGAATCCTTCTAGCTGTCATTCTATCCTATTAATATTATAAATGAGAAAGTATGGTTTTCTGCATAAAATAGTACGTACCCCAATAAGACTCAACGGCACATGTGCACAATGTATGATTTGAGCGACCTCTGTGCATAATCTTTTTATAGCGTCGTACCTTTCTTTGAGTAACAACTAAATAGTAGAAACTATAGTAGAATAAGACTAGTATATATCCCTTTTGACTATTCAAATTAGAACCACGAGCTGTTTAGGACAAAAGTTGTTAAAATTAATATGGTACTTAAGAATGTACACTCTAAAATGATATTGGACCTTATCGGCCACTGTATCGGCTGAATCAATTTTGATAAGGTGCACAGATGATTATGATCAAATTTAAGTAGGACTCCTTATGGCGGTATAACGCGAGGGAAGCCGGGGGCAGGCTAGTTGAAGATGTTTCTGAAGATATCTGATCGAAATCCATATGGGTGTGATCATCTTTGAAGTCGGCTCTCGGACTATTGGCTGGCTTCCAGACTTTACTCGCCAAATGTCATTTTCGTTCGTTACGTCACTAGTTATTTCTTGGTCACCCTTTTTTTTCTTCAAACTGGCATGCGGCCCGCCTGATGGAAAGCGGTTAACGTCGCCTATTGACATCTGCAATACCAGAAGCATTGCCAATGCGTTGCTTGCCCTAAAGGACTCTAAATGTTTTTTTGAACCGGCTCATGTATTAGTTTAGCGAAAACACCTCAGGAGGGAGCTCATTCCACAATTTGCACGTACGGGGGAGAAAAGATCTCGTAAAGCGAGCAGTACGAGACACCCACGTGTCGATGATGTGTGAATAAGCTCCATTGCGTTGTCGAGAAGTGCGATGGTAGAACCTGGAGGCGGGTATGAGATTGAACAGCTCCTCAGAACACTCCCCATTATAGAGTCGATAGAGAACACAGAGCGAGCCGATGTCTCTGCGCAGGCTCAGCGGCTCAGGTGAACTGGAGAGCTTGGGGTCGTTGACGATTCTAACGGCTCTTCTCTGTACATACAACATAGCTGTTTACGCACCTCGAACGTGAACATCGGCTGGCTGCCGGACTTGGTGACGGGCACCAGGTTGCCGCTGAACTCCAGGTACACCTGCCTCCCGTCCAGGAAGCGCACCGAGGTGGAGTGAGCCACCTCCGTGTAGTGTTCCTGGAATAACACCACTTCGTTAACAATAAGTTTTTTTGCGAAAATTATATTTTTTAATACAAGCGTTTATAAAATTAGTGATCGTAACCGTGTGCTGATCAAAATGAGCCTAAACATGGTCAGTCTTCTATTATCCCTCGAAAAGTTCCGTTGTCCACCATCCGTGTCCATCATCAGATCAGCTCGCTGTAACCATCATATTGTATTGTCATCGGAACTTGACAGGTATGACAAATATCAGCTCAATCGGTTGAGGATAACTGCTTTAAAATTCAGTTGCAAGATTCCACCCGGATTACACCCAGACTAACATACATACAAGTTAAATATCATCATACACGTATCTGTCCGTGATGTACATGACTAGCAGTCTGCCTTCGAGCGCGTGTAGCCGCTTGCCGAGTGTCACGATACGCACGTCGAACGGCACAAGAATAGGAGACGCGACACAACTCACCTGCTGTAAGAGCGTCTCATACGCGTATCTGTCCGTGATGTACATGACTAGCAGTCTGCCTTCGAGCGCGTGTAGCCGCTTGCCGAGTGTCACGATACGCACGTCGAACGGCACAAGAATAGGAGACGCGACACAACTCACCTGCTGTAAGAGCGTCTCATACGCGTATCTGTCCGTGATGTACATGACTAGCAGTCTGCCTTCGAGCGCGTGTAGCCGCTTGCCGAGTGTCACGATACGCACGTCGAACGGCACAAGAATAGGAGACGCGACACAACTCACCTGCTGTAAGAGCGTCTCATACGCGTATCTGTCCGTGATGTACATGACTAGCAGTCTGCCTTCGAGCGCGTGTAGCCGCTTGCCGAGTGTCACGATACGCACGTCGAACGGCACAAGAATAGGAGACGCGACACAACTCACCTGCTGTAAGAGCGTCTCATACGCGTATCTGTCCGTGATGTACATGACTAGCAGTCTGCCTTCGAGCGCGTCCAGTCGCTTGCCGAGTATCACGATACGCACGTCGAACGGCACAAGAATAGGAGACGCGACACAACTCACCTGCTCTAAGAGCGTCTCATACGCGTATCTGTCCGTGATGTACATGACTAGCAGTCTGCCTTCGAGCGCGTCCAGTCGCTTGCCGAGTATCACGATACGCACGTCGAACGGCACAAGAATAGGAGACGCGACACAACTCACCTGCTGTAAGAGCGTCTCATACGCGTATCTGTCCGTGATGTACATGACTAGCAGTCTGCCTTCGAGCGCGTCCAGTCGCTTGCCGAGTATCACGATACGCACGTCGAACGGCACAAGCAGCATATCTCTGGAATCAATAATCTCAATCAATATTCTCATACAGTTTCTTTTTGATGTGTATACATCTTCCCTCTCGCTTTCCTGCAATCTGTGGGAGTGATTTCGTGAAAAGGGCCGAAAGTGTGTAACAGGAAGCGCGCATATTTGCGAGAGGTTGGCACTTTCAGCCAAGATATTGGTACAATGGTGAGCCATGTTGTTTAACCAAGGTTAGATATCAGATGTTACACAATTCGTGCACATCATATGCGACTCGTTTTTTATTTTATTTTTAAATGACTTACAAGTACCATGTCATGTAACAAGAAATTAATAATATAAGAACAATAAAATCAAGTCAAGTCGTCAAGAGTCTCCGTCATAACCCAGGTTAAAAAGGTGGCAGAAAAACCAAGGTTTAGGAGGACAAAATCCACCATTCCGAAAAGACAAACATTTCTATCCAACTACACCACACAAGTGCTCTATAAATATCGGTTAAAAATCTACCATAACTAGACGATATAATTTTAAAAAACACAATTATATAATAAAAATGAAGACGTCAGTATTACATGAGTAGGTAATATTAGGTCAGTATTACAGTATTACTACAAATGTTTGTAGGATCTGCAAATATTAGTTCCGTGTATGAATGTTTTTGTTTTGTTTTTGATGACCTCTGTAGCGCGTCGGGCGAGTAGCTGGCTGAGATGCGAAAGGTTGCGGGTTATATGTTTGTATGATCTACAAATATTTGTTCGGGGCCTGGGTGTTATGGGACCATGGTGCTCGTAGTTCCTGATACACACTGCACAGCGATCCTAGTGTGGGCTCAGGACTATGTATGTGGCTGTTGGGTGTTATATATGTATATGTATTGTGTCTATTTTTCTATTTGTTATAAAATTAACTTCATGACATTGTAAAAATGTGTATTTACCTTTTATTTGTAAATCACTTACTTACGAGAAATAAATGATTGATTGATTGATTGATTGATTGTATGTTTACCTGTATAGTTCCGTTGCCAGTTTTGTCGCATCGCTTACATTTTGACAGTTCATCAACCAGAATCTGAAACAGAGATGTAATAACTAAATAAGTACGGATGTAATGACTAATACCTATTTTCTGGAGATAAGTCTCTAATTTACAAAATTTATTTTGAGCTCTCCATCTCCTTTAGCTAAAGTTTAAATTTGAACCCCACAAAATATTTGACATAAATAAACGAACCCTCGATAAGGGTTGAAACTGCCTCGTAAGTAAAGTTTTCCCGTTTTAAATAATTAACTCACGTCAATTTATTTTCAATAAACCACGAAAACAAGTAAATTCATTAAAAAGATTTAAAAACGACTGCCACGATTAAAAAGCCAGGTTTTTCCTTGAGAACTGCGTGCAGTAAATATTTAACTAGTAATAGAAATTACTTTTTTAAAGTTGGTCGTTTTTATTTGGACATCATGGTCACTCTAGTTATTTTTTTTAACTTTTAAATATCCAGTGCACATCAGGATAACGTGCAGATTCTAATGATACCTCAATCATCAAAATTGGTTAAGGCGTTTAGATGATATGGTGGAATAAAGAAACATATGCCTAAATTAACCCTGAAAACAATACACCGTTTCAGGGGGTAGTTGTGTTTACGTACCTCGCAGAAACGGTGGTGGTGAACGAAGCACAGTCATCGGTGATGGTGAGTGGTGTGGAACCCGTCACGTCTTCCCAGACGGCGCGCGCTTGTCCGCCCATGATCGAGCACAGCAGGCGCAAGTTGGACGTGGACTGCTTATCGTGGGTGCCTCCCTAAACAAAAAATATGCGGTGTTATATATCCATCGAAGTTGTCACGTGCACGCTAGCAGATGGCGCTATCTGTAATATATTCATCGAAGTTGCACCAGTACGCTATTAGATGGCGCTATTTTAACTTTAAAATAGCGCCATCTAATAGCGTAGAATTATAGGTTGTTCTCTTGAACAACCTATAATTCTAATATACATGATGTGCTTTCTAGTATACCTGAGCGTTGGGGAGCGGCGCCGTCAGTGTGATGGAGCGATGGAACTTCCTGCGGCGCGGCTCCACCGTGATGACGGGCGAGACGGCGGCGTGGCGCGGCAGCACGCGGCGCGCCTGCGCCTCGCCCGCACCGTGCGCCTGCAGCCCCACGCGGATGCGCTTCGTCAGCGCCGCCGCCGGGAACAGCGCCTGAACCTGCGAACACCGGACAAGCTCCCGTCAGTGGTTTACTTGTAATGACGGATCAAGCGGATGGCCCACTGATGTTAAGCGGGTACCCTCTTTCTATGAACAGTGCATTACCTCATAGGTCACGTCCAACTTGGACGCGCCCTATGTGGCATTGCATTGCACTGCGCCCGCCACTCTGGGACATAAAGATGAAAAGTCTCATGTGCCTGTAATTTCATCGGCAACCGTACCCTTCAATCCGGAACACAGCAGCGGCAGAAATAGGTATGGTGGTAGTACTTCTCCGACCGAACTCTTTCACAAAAAAGCTCTACTACTACTATGGTCATGTTCATGGCTGAGGGCTCATCTCTCGCAGAAGTGCCGGATAATATAGACATAATAACTTGCCGAATGAATCAATCTGCCTTCTAGAGTCTGGCGAACGAAACTTGGCTGGAAAAGGGCGACAAATTTAAATAATTGACCGAGCGAGCGAAGTAATCTTAGCGTCTTAGCAAAAATTATTTCGTGTGTCCGGCTGCCCGTCGGTCTGTCCGCCGTCTGTCCGGCGATCTGTCCGGCGGTCTGTCCGGCTGGCTGTCTGGCTGCTCTCTACAGGTCGCATTTCTCAAACAATCTTAACGAAACTTGGTATACGGGTTCAAAAACTTCATAGTTTTTTGTGTCGTCGGGGATTTTTGATTGTACGGGTATTTCCCCCAAAAAAGGGGCGGCTCGCGACTAACAACTGAAAGACGCGAGGTCTACAGCTCACAGAGCACTCGTATAAGTATGGCAACTTGTCCTTTCACCCGCCTCGTCCGTCGCCTCTGGAGAGGTGGTACAGACTATTAACATACCTGCGGTATATGCGCGCTGGAGACGGTGCCTCCTTCAGGCCCGATCACGTGCACCTCCTGCCAGACGCGCGACACGCACGCCAGGTAGTGCGGGAAGTCGCACGTCACGATACGCGTGACTCTCTCGCCCGCCTCGCCCGTCGCCTCTCCGGTGAGCCCATGCTCTGGAGAGGTGGTACAGACTATTAACATACCTGCGGTATATGCGCGCTGGAGACGGTGCCTCCTTCAGGCCCGATCACGTGCACCTCCTGCCGGACGCGCGACACGCACGCCAGGTAGTGCGGGAAGTCGCACGTCACGATACGCGCGACTCTCTCGCCCGCCTCGCCCGTCGCCTCTCCGGTGAGCCCATGCTCTGGAGAGGTGGTACAGACTATTAACATACCTGCGGTATATGCGCGCTGGAGACGGTGCCTCCTTCAGGCCCGATCACGTGCACCTCCTGCCGGACGCGCGACACGCACGCCAGGTAGTGCGGGAAGTCGCACGTCACGATACGCGCGACTCTCTCGCCCGCCTCGCCCGTCGCCTCTCCGGTGAGCCCGTGCTCTTGGCGCTCGCGTGATAAAGCCTCCTGGAATGAATGTCAAAAGTCAAAGTCAAAGTCAAAAAGTATTTTATTCATAGAAATCACAAGGATCATTTTATAAAATACTTTTTGTCTTTGACTTGAATGGAATGGAATAATGTATTAATGATGTGGAATAAACCCTTAGAATAAACCCAGCTAGTCGTGACCTCAAATAGGAAGGAACAGACGGTGGTTGTCTTGCTAGACATGGAAAAGACGTTCGACGGTCTTTTGGTGAGCGCAGATGGCGCTCAACCTGTTACAGTTAGGTTGGGCTTGGGGCACACGGGCACCACTTTAGGTACGGGCCTCGGCTTGCGCTGTTGTCAGGTCGGAGATCGGGCAAAACGTCCCGGAACATGCTTGTACCGGTTTAGGCGTGAGGTGCAGAAGGTAGTTCGTCAACGAAGTCGGTGCAAAGGTGAAGTGTTTGATCTGTCGTGACTAGATGTCACTAACGCATTAGCGGCAGTGATAGCTTGTACAAGCTGGTGAACACTTCAACGCCTGGGCGAATACTCAACGTCATCGCATCTTTCCTGCAGCATCACGATACAACTTCCTCCGTGTACCTGTATCATAGGGTTGTCGTGTGTACCTGTATCATAGGGTTGTCGTGTGTACCTGTATCATAGGGTTGTCGTTGCTGTGCAGGTAGTGGTCCTGCCAGGTCTCGCCGGTGTCGGAGCGCAGGATCACGATCTCGCGCTCCTTGCACGGCGACGTGAAGATGGGCACTTCGATGATGACTGGCCTGAGGATATAATGAAGACATTCATTATTATGATATTGATTTGTTTAATGCCTCGTGCAAGTTAAAACGCTTGCTTGCAGACAAATTCTTTTTGGAAACTTGTTTTATGTTTTGGTTGTTTCTTTATTTTATTTATCAGTTTAGTTTTTTTTTGTAAATTGTTTTTTCTTGGTTTGTCGTCCACATTACCTGTAGTTTTAGCATAGAGACGATATTGTGTGGCTGTATAATAAATTACCTAATAATGTCAAAGAGTTGTGACAACTTAAATATGCATAAAATATATAAACTCTATAATATAAGTATTTTATCTAAGGCTCCAGAGGCAGGAATACGTTAGGATTATTATTAGTATTAATGTATATATCATTGCAAGTGAACTATGTAAGTATAAGTAAATTTAAATAATAAGTAATTTATTTAATTTTTGTGCGTAAATAAAAGTTCTTTAAACCTAAAAAACGGTATCAGAGCGTGCGCTCGCCTTCTCCACCTCGTATAAATATATAAATAAATAATGCTGGACCGTTCACACAACATTATCTAGCCCCAAGCTAAGCAGAGCTTGTATTATGGGTACTAGATATATACTTAATACAATTATATGACATAGATACTTCGACCAAAATTTTGGTCGAAGCATAGATAGATATTTTTTATGATACATAGAAAAATACCCAGAACACCCTGAACAAATATCTGCGATCGCACAAATATTTGTTCCGAGGCGAGAATCGAACCCGCAACCTCCTGCGACGCAAGCCACGTTCAACCGACGCACCACAGAGGCCAAAAAAAAAAACGCTCCCTAACTAGCACACACCTACATAAAGAATACTTTGAGAATACTTACGCCAAGAACTTGGCTCCTTGAGGCTGCAACTCCAGCAGTCTTGAGGCCAGGGCTTCGCCCTCCATCAACGGCGGGGGCGCCGCGGCCGGAGCCCTACGTGTTGCCGCTCTGAAAAGGATCAATTAAATAAGAACCAGAAGAGGTGTTTGGTATAATTTTATCTGTGAAAAAATTTCCATGAAAAGGGATATTTTTGCACTCTGATTGTTGAAAGTGTATACAGTGCGTCCCACGGCCATGCTACATGGAGGCCAAGTGCTTTCAATATTAAAGATAAGAAGCTATACATAATGGAGATTTTCCATTATTTTACAAGCTTTATATTAACTTGCAATGTATGTCCGGGTGGAATATGTTTGTCCGGGTGGAATATTGCAACTGAATTTTAAAGCAGTTTTCCTCAACCGCTTGAGATGATATTTAACTGAATTTTAAAGCAGTTTTCCTCAACCGCTTGAGATGATATTTAGCAAAACTGTCAAGTTCCGATGACAATATACTATGACTGTGACAGCGAGCTGAGCGAGTGGCACGGAACTCCTCGAGGGATAATAGTATACTGGTCGTGTTAAGGCTGATTTTGATGAGGCCAAGTGCTTTCAATATTAAAGATAAGAAGCTATACATAATGGAGATTTTCCATTATTTTACAAGCTTTATATTAACTTGCAATGTATGTCCGGGTGGAATATGTTTGTCCGGGTGGAATATTGCAACTGAATTTTAAAGCAGTTTTCCTCAACCGCTTGAGATGATATTTAACTGAATTTTAAAGCAGTTTTCCTCAACCGCTTGAGATGATATTTAGCAAAACTGTCAAGTTCCGATGACAATATACTATGACTGTGACAGCGAGCTGAGCGAGTGGCACGGAACTCCTCGAGGGATAATAGTATACTGGTCGTGTTAAGGCTGATTTTGATGAGCACACGGTTACGATCACTAATTTTATTATAACTTGTATTGAAAAATATATTTTTCAGAAAAAAAAAATTTAAGTCAGTAATACTGGTGTACTGGTTTTTAGCGGCATGCCTGCTGATTTGTTGGTTTTGATGAAAGCGCCACCTAGTCTCGGCAGCGGTACTAACCGGCACGTGACCCTCGTGGGCGCGGCGCAGGCGGCGGGCGGCACGATGACGCGCACGCCGCCGCGACGCTTCGCCTTCATGGCGCCGCCGCGCGCGTCCACCACGAACGATACCAGGAAACTGTGGAGAACATAACAGATATTATTATTAAAACTAGTGGGTAGGTGGTGCGAGAGCTGCGCGCAGCACGCGTGACGGTTTTGTTGCTGTAGTTAATCCAAAATTAGAAAAAAAACGATTTTACTAAATGGCCGCCAAAACTTCCGCCATGTTGAAATTCAGAAATCGAAGAATTATATATTTTGCGCATGTTCAGTGGCAACATTACTGCATAATTAGAATTCTCGTCAGACAACTTTGGTTGAAGACTTAATTGCCAAATGTCGAAAAAAATATAAGAAGCCATTTCGGAGCCGCCATCTTGTTTTTTTTCATCTGTCTAAATTAAACACATTCTTAGAGCATGTCCCAACACTAAAACGACTCCTTCTGGGAGAACAACCATGCCAATCAGTTAGTCGTCAGTGAGCCACCGTTATCCAGCTTCATATATTATAGTAAGATAGAATATAAATAATGGAACGGAATGCAGACCCACCATACCTCAAGCATGGGATAGTAAAATACTTCACCAGGTATACTCTTCACGTGGCAATGCAGCCAGCATCTTAGGGACGCTTCCGTCTGGTAGTGATTTGGATCAGTTGAGCTACCTCTAGATCTTCTGCAACGGCCTTTAGGTAGCTCAACTGTTTCATTTGTATTTTTTTTAATTTTGTACTATTGTATTAGCTGTATAATTATTTCTGTTAATAAATAATAAATAAATAAATAAATAAATAAATAAAGATTGCAAATCCTAATAAGTAGGTAATGCCAGGCGTGGCGCACTCCGCACTTTAGATATAAAGCTACAAGTACCCGGCGGACTCGACTTGTCGAGTCAAATCAGACAAGATGAAAGTTACGCGATAGAAAGAGACCTGTAACTTCTAGGTGACTTTAGCTGTAGGTAATTAGCGCTGAGTGACCTGAATTGCACTTTAGTGTGTGGGGGCAAGAGTCGCAATTTATTTAAATAATTTTGCAGAGTCAACCTTCTGTACCTGTATTATTATTATTAAATCTACATACCCGATGTCGACTGGCTGTCGCTCCATGGTCGCGACCTTCTTGTCGTTGTTGCTGGGCCACAGGTGTCCGTCGGTGACGCTGTCCTCGAGTGGCCTGGCGCGCTGCAGCGTGCCCGCCTCGCTGTTCATGTAGCGGTATTGCTGCTGCTGCTGTATGGGACACTCCACCTCTCCTGAAACAGTCAAATTAACCGTTGAATACACAACCATGACCGTGGTGGCTCTCTTCCATAGGACTCGTCCACTTCCTCCCGTGGATGTAGTGAAGGGCAACCAAGTGATAACGCCAGTGACAGGGCAGCAGCATCGTACTCAATCCGCCTGCCAAGCGTGGTGACTCCTATTCTATGGGGGGCTTCGTCCAGCAGTGGATCAAGGAAGCAGAAAGCTCAACATCAACAAGGAAGGCGCGTTATAGAATAAACCTTCACTCAGCGTTGTGTGGTGATGCAGATTCTGATCTTCCAATGATCTGCTTGATTCTATACGAGTTCCTGACTTATTCTGTTCTATTCTAGACCTTAGGAGCAACACGTACTGACTATTCTATTCGAGACCTTAGGAGCAAATCCAACTAACTATTATATTCGAAACCTTAGGGAGCAAAGCCAATTGACCTATTCTAGTCTATTCGAGATCTTAGGAGCAAAACTTACTGACCTATTCTAGTCTATTCGGGACCGTAGGAGCAACACCTACTGACCTATTCTATTCGAGATCGTAGGAGCAAAACCTACTGACCTATTCTATTCGAGACCTTAGGAGCAAAGCCAACTGACCTATTCTAGTCTATTCGAGACCTTAGGAGCAACACCTACTGACTATTCTATTCGTGACCTTAGGAGCAAAACCATCTGACCTATTCTAGACTATTCGAGACCTTACAAGCAAAACCTATTGGAAGAGAGAACTTTGTGCTCTAGAGTAATCATCATCAAATAGCAAAAATAGTAGTGAGCATAACAATCCTCAGTGAGCATCAACAGGAAATTTTCATTCAAACCCCAGAGTCCATTCATAATAGTTGGGTACTGCGCGGGCGGGCACCGAGTTAGTACTAGCCTAGTACCTACGGCTACCTACACACAAGTGTGTTTTGCTTTTAAAAGTTCTTTATTTCTACGACGACCTATGTGGCGCGGCGGGCGAATAGCCGGCTGAGATGCGAAAAGTCACGGGTTCGATTCGGGAACAAATATTTGATCTGAAATATTTGTTCTGGGGCTGTGTGTTGTGGTAATATGGCACTCGTAGTTCCTTATACCCACGACACAGGGGATTACAGTGACTCTGAGGGTGTTATGTTATTTTTCATAAGAATATAATATATTCTTATCAAAAATATTTTTTAAATGTAAAAGTTATGATTAGACGTTTGGATATTTGTATGACTGGTACTGAAATACTATACGCCGAAACAGCTGAACCGCTTGTCATAAACTGTGTAGATTTAGTAGTAGACCATTTATGTGAGAGAGTTCGTTCGGGGAAGTACTACCCCCATACCTATTTCTGCCTCAAAGCAGTAGTGCTCGCATTGCTGTGTTCCGGTTTGAAAGGTATGGGTGCCAGTGAAATTACAGGCACATGAGACTTTTCATCTTTATGTCTCAGGGTGGCGGGCGCAGTGCAATGCCACATAGGGTGCGTCCTAGGTGGACGTGACCTATGTGTGTGATAATGCATTGTTCATAGGCAGAGGGTACCGCTTAACATCAAGTGGGCCATCTGAATGATCCATCATACCAAGTTGTACAAACATAAATGCTAAAAATACGTTTAAAAGAAGCATATTTGACTCTTGACAGCCTCTTAAGTACTTCGGTGGTGCTGCTGTCCATCCCCTGGTGTAATCCCTTACGGCTTTTACAACATCCGCGGAAGGAGACAGAGGGGTATATTTTTAGGCCGGACTGGCCACTGCTACTTTGTGTAGCGTAAACACCTACCTACAGAAATGCTAAGGTCTAGTATCCATCAACCCAAAGAAGAGGACATGTAAGAATCGAAATCTCAGATTCGCTCTGCTTGGTGAGGCGAGCCTTAGACCCAGAGCTCGCAATTGTGACAAACTGGTCATTACAATTGACTGAGCACATTCTAGTTCACGGGATCAGGGCAACACTTCAGACTCATGAGATTAATCAGATTGCCTTGAGTACTATAGGCCTAGCGCTTGACTCAGTAGCCTCGTGAGGCATGGGAGCGGCACGGGAGGGGTGACATAAAGAACTGTCGGGCTACACACGTGATGAAAATTAGTGAAGATAGATCTTACGATATTTACAAATAAGTACCTAAGTCATTGCGAAAGAGAATAAAATACTTGTTCAAATAATTATTATATTTAATACTAATATCAATATTTTCAACTGAACTTTCAATTTATTAGCTTATATCCATATCGCTACTCGAATCACTGTCAGTATGACTGGAAACACTTTCGTTATCTGAGTCGTCGTATATCGTTTTCATGCTCGAAAGAATTTGGATCAGATTTCCTAACCTTGAAAAATTTATATACATTATAAACAACATCTTTAGTTCGAGCTCTAATCCGAGGACCCATGTTTGGTTGCTAATCTCGTGTGCGTCTTGTCTAAACATTTGACAAAAGAAAATCACCACCCTCCCGTGCCGCTCCCACACCTCAGGAGGCTACTAAGTTAAACGCTATACCTGTACATATATTCATAGAGTTATCCTACACTGTTAAACGAGCAATGTTGGTATACCTATAGGTATATTCACGTTCTCGAAAACGGCTCGAACGATTCCGATGTTTGTTATAATAAACAAATATGAAAAAGCAATAAAAATCTGAAATCAGGCGCTGTGCCTTTGTCGGAAGCGCCACAATGGAGTTCGAACTGAACTGCCGTCGTATTGCGTAATAGACTGATGTTCGATTTCGACGTCCTGTTTGCTATTGCGCTGCGTGCTTTAAATATTTCTGCTCATGAAAAAAACCTGAAACACGCAGCGCAATGAACAGCAAACTAGTAATCGGCATCGATTAGACAATAATGACACTGGTCTTCGTTACGATCATGTTTCTTTCAAAACACATTGACCTGCTAATTTTGGGTTACTTATCGCACTGTTTTTTTTAAGTCTCCTTTATTTCTTGTAATCTGCCTTTCCGGGCATTGAGCAAGAGTTTTGTGCTTCTTTCGTGCTTGACATGAATGGTATACGCCCAGTGGCATATCCACGACTCTAATTCAGTACATAGGTTTTCTTTTAGATATTAGATGAGGTCTTGAGGGGCTCTCCTCTTTATCCTTCTGAAAGTTGTGGACTTTTCCATGACACTGTTTGCAAGCTGGTTAGGGTGTTGCTCCATTCGTTTGGCATAGGATTTGAGCTTGTTGCAAATATCTTGTTTGACTGTTGGCATCTCTAGGTCGCGATGTAGTTGACAGTTTGTAATGTACCATGGTGCATTCGTTATCATGCGTAGCATTTTAGATTGAAAGCGTTGCAGAATTTCCAGCTTTGAGTTTGCCGCTGTACCCCACAGCTCAGCTCCATAGGACCATACGGGTTTTAATAACTTACATTTTAGTGTATGGTCCTTTTTGACATGTTGCAGGGTTCAGGAAGTTCGGACCGCGCGAACGAAATAGCGGGCACAGTCTATCATAAAGTTTGTTCTGTTTTTCGGCACGCCTTCTGTTTCGTCTCTACCAAAGTGAATAAAGTTATAAAGCGGCGGTAACCTTACCTCCCTCGTCTTCCGAGTCACTCATGAATGTGTCCTGCATCAGCTCGGGGGCCGCCACCCTGTATTTTCCTTCCAATCCACCTGAAACAATAAATAAACAACTTTATTCTAACTGGAAGAAAATAAAGTTAAGTTAAGAACACAGAAACATAGATTTTATTTTTAACTGAGTAAATCATGTACTATATTCAGTTTAAAAATATGCATGGAACTACATTATTATTCAGAGGGATCACTGTACCAAAAACACTATAGGACACTATGTTCTAAATAGACCAATAAAACACAAAGTTACCTCTAACTTTTGGCTAGATTCGATTTGGATTCGATAGTTTCTCAATATGGTGCATATTATTGGTTGAAAAATTAGATAAATAAAATAAATCCGAGGGATTAATGTAGGGGTTTTGTAAAGATACCTATCTATATTTTACGAGATATTCAATTTTTTTTAATGAAGACCGTGTGGGGTGGGCTCAGCCCGGTGGTTTTGTTGAAAACTGGTGTTGTTTTTATTTCTACTGTATCTTTCCTGTAAAGGGTGTGGGTGAAAAGATAAACTTCATCAATCACAAAGGAACGTACAAAACTCATTGCCGATACAATATTACCACTAACCACTAATTTCTATCGAATATCCACAGTCTGTAGACTGAGTATGAATTGTAAGAATGTAGGGAACGGAATAGAATTTCCCCCTCTATTTCCTCCCGTAGATGTAGTCGACTAAGAGATTACACCAGGGGATGGGCAACAGCATACACCTGAGCACATAGATCTAGCGTAGCGATAAAATTATACGTCTATGCCATAGCACTTAACACCACTACGATCACTTCTACAGAAACAATAATTTTCGGAAAAAAAACATTTTATTTATACCAGCTCTTTAGGAACTATTTTTCTGAGACGTTTTCCAACCGTAAGTTCAACACGTGTTGACGCTCACACGTTGTGTCACGTCGTGAAGGTGTCCGAACCTAAGGACAAGGAACTTTCCATAGAAAGTGTCTGCCATACTCAAGTTCAACATTACAATATGGATTTGGCGACGCGCGTCTACTCCGTCATGCATACAAAACCGTAGAAACGATGTTAGGTTACATCCACACTGGCAGGTAAGTAAATAGCTTAGTTACTTGCAGCCTGTGCTTCCCAATACAGGCAAAAGGCCCCCCTCCCCTCCGCCATCATCATCATCAGCAGCTTCCGACGTCCATTTTGGACTGCAATGGGGGGATTTGTCATAATCATTAAGGTTGGCAGGCGAATTGGTGGTCGCAGTATTGTTATAACCTTCCTCTATAAATATTCCACACGACTTTGAAAACTGCATTAACCGACTACGTCGAACGGGAGTTATATGACTATAACTCGGTCAGTGACCCATCCCAGGAAGAACCAGGGACACGACGGACTAATGAAACATGTAAGTATGTTCATGATAGTTGCATAATGTCAACGACACTAGCAGTAGTGCGGCTAGGAGTGTCGTCTATGTGGCCTTTTTACATATAGAGATACATTGTGGCCCAGACCACAAATGATGGACAGTCTACAAACTTAGGAAGATCATGGAGAAATTTCGCTTCCCGCTAGCATTTGATTTTAGGGAAATAAGTTTTCTTATGAGTTCAATCTGTGATGTGTGGATATGCCTTTACCAATAACTACAAGGTATTCTTTTTGCCCGAGTAACAAGGACAGAGCTAATAATTTTATCGGCGTCTCGTGACGTAATAGAGTTGTATGCACGAGTGTACTATGGGCACAGTGTCGGTGCATTTTGCATTCGGTCTTCCGGCGGAGTACAGTTACGCTCAAAGGGTCAGTGGCAGCTTTTACACAACAATAAAACAACGCATAAATTAGAATACAGTTAGCAGTTTATTGCTGTAGTGTGCGTACCTAAACGGTACGAGTATCCTTATCAATGTTTTGTTATGATTTAAGAAAGAGAGGATCTAATCTAATACGTACCTTGACAGGCAGCAAAACCGAATTCCGTCACTATTTAACTCAGTAAATTTCAGGTTAGTAACAAAGTGACAGAATAGCGCTCGCGCAACGAAAATTGAACGAAAATCTTAAAAAACAGTCACCTACATAATTGAAAAATATATATAAAAATATTAATGTATCATGTCTATTCATAATTTATATCTTGACAACCTCTTGACCAATTTTGCTCATATTCGAGATTCTTGTTGAGAATTGAGTAGGTACCGATTGCCAAATATTGTCAATCCCCTTTTTTATTGGAAAAACCCCAAAATATCCAATCAAAAATCACCGATAACAAAAAAAACATGATATTGTAGAACCAAGTTTCGTCAAGATTCGTTGTAAAATACGACCCGTGTACCTACGCGAGTATTAAATATACTATATATATATATTAAATATATTATACAGTCCGGACAGGATGTAAGTAAATGCCAGTTATTGCAAAGCTGTTCGCTTCGCTCGCTCGGTGGCAAAATAAAAGTAACGTACATTGATGAGGTTGCTAGATTAGTGCAGCGCATAAATATATACTAGGCATATTTCCATGTAAATAGGCAAATTAAAATCGCACTTGAAGCATTTTATGCAATTGTGTCAAGGGTTTGTTTGTTCGTCGTATAGGTACGATCACGTACGAGCCAGAGCGGGGCCTCGAGTCTGTGTAAAATGTAACGATGTAAAATGTGTCTCAACTGTACCGAGACACTCACGGGCGCTTGGTGCTGAGTTTAGCGCGCCTGGCAGACACCATATTTATGAGACACTCAATTTCCATACAAAATAAATAAATAAATTATGCTGGACAGTTCACACAACATTATCTAGCCCCAAGCTAAGCAGAGCTTGTATTATGGGTACTAGATAACTGATATGCTTAATACAATACATTACATAGATCAGTATTTTTTATTATGCATAGGAAATAGCCAGAACACAAATCAAATCATACAAATATTTGTTCCGAGGCGGGAATCGAACCCGCAACCTCCTGCGTCGCAGACAAACCTTCGCCCGCCGCGCCACAGAGGTCCTCAAAACCCGTGTAGTGTCATACCCTTCGACCAAAGAAATAAATCTTTGGTCGAAGGTCATACCCAGACGCCCTAAAAGTTGCGGCTCAGACTCTCAGTGTGTGACATTGCTCATTGATATTTTTACGGATTTAATCAGATATTTCAAGTTGTATTCTGTAAGGTGATGTTTATTTATGTATCGGTATGATGTCACCCCACACCTGTTTTCGACCACCTTGTTTTGTCTTCGTCTGATTCAAGTTTGACCTAGTGGATTAATTCATTTTGAGTGTGCATAATATGTTATTTTTGCACCAATATTCGGCCCGTCTGCCAAGCGCCGTGATTGTGGCAAATCCGCCCATTGTTATATGGGCGAGGTTTCGTCCCTTGACCCGAGATTTTGAGAGATATGCAGAGACATTCGTTGCAGATATGTCGGTGATCTTGATCTTCTACAGATCTCCTTGTTTCGGATGCTAACAAGCAAAGCGTGTAATCTGTATGGCTGTACGTATATATAATCACGTTCCTAAATCTATATTGGATGCCCCTAGCTTGAATGTGTTTAAAGGGAAATTGAAAAAACTGCTTATAGAAAAGGCATATTATAACTCAAAAGAGTATTTAGATGATAAGAACTTGGACTAATGTAATTTTCTAATGTAATGTACTTTGCATAATATTAATGTAAATCGGATGTATGAAATTAATTATAATGTCACCTGTATAGGTTTCTACTTAATTGCATGCGTGAAACGCTGATTATGGCAGGACTTAAACAGTTGCAATTAACATTCTGTAACAAACCCATATTACGCAATAAATTATTTTGATTTGATTTGATTTGAAAGCTCCGTCTATAGCCTGCTGCGCGACAATGAGCTTGTGTATGAGGCCAATAGTTAGCAACCAGTCTCCAGTTTCGTACGTCAAATATGAAAGCCTCAAAGAGCGAAAAAAACAATGACATGAGAGGCAAAACGAACATCTTGGTTGGAATTAGGTACTCCTTAGGCCGTAGACAAAGTAACATTCTATTAGCGATGACGCTAGAGAAAAGCCAACAGTATATGTGATTGACGTAAACTATCGAAATGTCTATTGTATTGAATTACGACTGTAGAAATGGGATCGCTTCGAAGCGAATGCCATTTGGCTAGCCTGGCTTGTTGTAGTCGGTAAAACAGAAAGTAACAAATTCCATTGAATAATCTAAATGAATCGATAGCGAATCTATTGACATGTATTATTCAACTGATCGACATGCAAGCCATGCAGAGATCATGTATTGCGCCATTCCATGCATTTTAAAACCTATCTTAGCACGCGACGACGCCATATTAGAACAGCAGTCTCTACTTCAGTACAGAGTAATAACAAGACAACTATAGCGCGCTCTAAAGGTTCAATAATATTATGATCCAGGAGCAACACCTATGTAAATCGCACCCAAATCTAGATGAAGAAAATAAGTTACCTGCATAAATAAAATATAATAAAGTGCAATTTTACCTAGTCCATAGTAACATATGTATTTAATGCCCCAAAACTAATATATTTAAAAAAAATACAATTTTCCACAAATACTAGGCTAGAAGTGGGGGGTCCACCTAGTTTTACTAGTAGTACTACGATGTAAAAAAACAGGCAAAAAAAATTAGCAAACATTGTTCTTGCCCCTAGCGGAATATCCCCACAGATCTGAGGAAAGAAATCCTCGATGCTGTGATATATACTTATAGTCGAGCCAAAGTACTCGCAGTTGTATTAAAAGCAACTGTACAGGGATCATAGTTACTTGTATGATCCGTCAGTGCTACGATTGTATGCGGTTGGTATGATTTTATACATACACCACCGGCCATTCTTCCTAACTTATAAATTTATCTCCATCCAAAGGTTGTCTGGAAGAAATCGCTGCTAAGCGATAAGACCGCCCATTGTACGTTTAATTATATAGTTAAGTTTGTTTCTTTTTGTTGTATTATTAGCTATTAAGGTGTACAATAAAGTATTTTCTATCTATCTACAATCAAACCTGCTTACGCTTGCTTGCGATGAGTCAGCTCTCTTTCACGCGCTATGTGCTCATTATTCTGGTGCTCTGAGGTCCCTGAGGCATGCCTCACTGATGTCACCGCAGTGAGTTCATTTCAATTGACTCCTGGTTTTCCATGACTTGACTCCTGCGCAATTGTCATGTCAATGATGTAACGCCCTTCGGGATGATAATTGGGAATCATTGCCGGCTACAATTCGGGTGTCAAGTATAATTGCATTCTGGGTGACAATACTGCATTTACAAATGGTTACGGCTAATTGACGATTTGTTCAATCTTTATACTTATGTACCCATCATAATGGGTACTAGATACATTGGTTTCATATGATATGTACTAGACACATTGGTTTCATATGATATGTACTAGACACATTGGTTTCATATGATATGTACTAGATACATTGGTTTCATATGATATGTACTAGATACATTGGTTTCATATGATATGTACTAGACACATTGGTTTCATATGATTGGTACTAGATACATTGGTTTCATATGATATGTACTAGACACATTGGTTTCATATGATTGGTACTAGATACATTGGTTTCATATGATATGTACTAGACACATTGGTTTCATATGATTGGTACTAGATACATTGGTTTCATATGATATGTACTAGACACATTGGTTTCATATGATTGGTACTAGATACATTGGTTTCATATGATATGTACTAGATACATTGGTTTCATATGATGAGTAGGTACTAGACACATTGGTTTCATATGATGAGTACGAGATTAAATGAAATATTAAAATTACAGGCACATGAGACTTTTCATTTTTATGTCTCAGGGTGGCGGGCGCAGTGCAATGCCACATAGGGCGCGTCCTAGGTGGACGTGACCTATGAGGTAATGCACTGTTCATAGGCAGAGGTTACCACTTAACATAGGTGGGCTATCTGCTTGTTCCGTCATTCAAGTAGTATAAAAAAAAGAAAAAGAAGATACATTGGAATAGGAATAGCTCACGAATAAAAACATAATGAATGTCGATTGAACATGAAAGTGACGTCATCATTAGATCAGCCGTTATCAAGATAAATCGTTTCAATAGTGGCAGGAAGGAACTACTTAGGAGTCAAGGTCACAGCAGCAGTACCTACTAAGACACGCCAAGTGTAGTGCCGACAGTCTGTTTCATACAATAGAGGAATACGGGATCTTCCAGGATATGTCACACCGAACTCAAGACGTGGAGTATCCCTGAAGGCTGACAAACCACCCCCATCCTATTCATGTTCAATGACTTATAATGGACAAACCTGTGTATTATATTCTAAAGGCCAAAAATAATGTTGCATCAAAGATATTTTACAAGTTACTAAGTACTTAAATTGAACCTCTTTGTGCAACAAAATATAATGATACAGTGATACAGCAATGTGATGTCATCAACGAAACAAAACAAAAACACGATTAAGATTTGACATTGACAAGTGTGTTTTGGCACTAAACAATAAAAAATATCGAACTTACAATGAGGTTTTGTTTGAATAAATGTAGTTTGGGAGTCTTTCCGCCATTTTCGAAAATACACGTTGTCTACTTTTATTTTATTTCTTTTCCTAGTGTTTTGTTGAGTTATTTTGTGTTATTTTGGTGGCATTTTAACTAATGTAGCTCTTTTAAGAGCACAAGTGTAGTGAAATGAAATGGAACTGAATTGCGTGACTTCTGAAATTGGTGGAAATTGTCTACCAAAGTTTTAGTAAAATTGGCCACCGTTTTACTAAAACATGACTCGACTGTGACTTTGACGACTTGGAAGGAGTGTAACGTTGCAAAATATATTGAAAATACAATATAGTGAAAATACAGATACTTGTAAAATGGCAAATGCACAAGCCGTGCGGCGCCAATTATAAAGAAAAAAAAAATGTAGTTTCGTCAGGAAGCTCTAAAACGACAAATATTTTTACATCGCTATTGTTATTACTGGAAAAAAGCGATAGCAGAGTCAGCCGTGGGAAGCAATGGCGGCGATGAGCTCACCACTTGTCTCGTCTATATTCCAGGATAGTGCAACTCACTGTGAAAAGAGGCCCACATTGAGACTCTGCCTACCCCTTCGGGGAAAAAGGCGTGTGTTTATGTGTATTTTTAACATCGCGTGCTTAATACCTACCTAATTATACCTAAGTGGTACCGTAGGATCGTTTATGAATCACAAAGCCAAGAGCATAGTAAACTAAAAATATACGCTGACATAGTGAAGCATCTGTATCTGTACACAATCGAGAGAATGGGTGACGCATAATTTGGCAGCCGCAAAAGTAATTCCTTACAAAATATACGAAAGTGCTTTCGTTACACTATCACCGTCAAGGTCATCGAGAAACAATAACAAACACACATATTAGTATCACATTTTTGCTCAACGAAATTCCCTCGACTACCTATATACTTTTTTTACTGAACAAAATTACGGAACAAGCATATTGCGCACTGTAACCCCTACCTTTAACAACCTCACAGGTCACGTAAACCTAGGACGCACCATGTGGCATTGCACTGCGCCCGCCGCCCTGAGACATAACGATGAAAAGTCTCATGTGCCTGTATTTTCACCGGCACCCATAACCCTTCAAACCGGAACACAGAAACGCACACTACTGATTTGCGGCAGAAATAGGTATGGAAGTAGTACTTCCCCGGACGATTTTTTTCTTTAAAAAGCTCTACTACTATAAACTGATACTGATTTGCCCCTGGTTCGTTCACCATCGGTCACTCGCCACTTTTCAGGAGTACCATAATTATCTCAAGTTGGTCCCTGTCCAACGCAGAAACACCATGAAAGAAACTAGGCCAGTCATATCGTACAAAAATGCTACTACTTTTAATTACTTTAAAAAAGTAACAGCGACCTTTCTCGTCAGAGCCTTCCTATGTCGTTTTTTTGCACAAAACTAAAATAAGTGAAAAAAAAATGCGGTTTTTCAACAATAACTCAGCGCGCTTACATTCTAGAATGCTGCAAATCTGGATAAATAATATCTAGGTGGAGCCAAACAACATACCAAAAAAGCAAGTTTATTGCAATTTCGAATGTAACATATATGATGTCACCTAAACTGTGACATGTAAAACCGGGTGATTTTGCCAATCAGTTTTTTTTTTTTTTAAATTTTAAATATTGTATTACTGAATGACGGCCCACCTGTTGTTAAGCGGTAACCTCTGCCTATGAACATTGCATTGCCTCATAGGTCCCGTCCACCTAGGACGCACCCTATGTTGCATTGCCCTGCGCCCGCCACCCTGAGACATAATGATGAAAAGTCTCATGTGCCTGTAAATTCAGATCTGGTTTCCATCTTTTGATAGACGTTTTCCAAGAAACATTTGGCAAGCCAGTCAGCAAGTCAGGCAGAGCTATTAAAATAGTACATAGTTGCAGTAAAATTACCTAAATATAGCCCAATAACGTACAACACAATGTTGGACATCACGCAAGCCACAGTTTTACGAGTCACTACAAATGATCGTAGTAAGAAAATGGGTCTGAACTATTTGTTTATTTTCAGCGCTATTATTAGTTTAGTTTTGGATATTATGCTACAAAAACAAACTTTGTTATGAAAGAAAACATTAGAGACATGAGCGAACGAATGCGCTGACCCAATATCGCTGAAAATATGCATGAGAATTTATAAACATTGGCTGGAAATATTATACTGGATTACTTTGAAACCTCTGTGGCACGGTGGGCGAGTAGCCGGCTGAGACCCGACATGTTGCGGGTTCGATTTCCGCTGCGGGACAAATGTTTGTATGACCTGCAAATATTTGTTCCAGGTCTGGGTAATAATTCCAAAGGTAACGCGTTTAATCACACGGTTACAAGAGAAGTCATATCCTCATACAACAATACTTCCACACACAGGGATATTCAAGAAATGTAGGCGTACAATGGATTTTATGAAACAGCCTAGCTAGGGTGAATAGGGTGAAATCAGAAGACAGTGAGCTCTGATATATAGTTAAAAACTGAGAAAGCTACAAAAAACTAATCAAAATGCCAACGCAAGACTTTATAGAGCCAATGATCTGATTCTGGCCATTAAAATCAAGGGTGGAGTAAAAACGTAATCTCAGACAAATAACACAAATCAACTAACTAATAAGGTTAAGTAGCTAAGTGTTACGTGGGCCGGTACATAAAACTTTATTTAACCAAGGAGCGGCGACTGACATCATCACTGAATCAAAAAGGTCACTATCTTGGAGGAAAAATAACAAAGAAAAAGACTGTAGGTGCATGCAATGAGCCTTAGGAGGTATGAACACATATCAAAAACGCACCTGAGACAAACGATAGCGTCTCACATAGGAAAGAAAGGGATGTTAAAAGTATGGGGTCGCTGCGTTACATGCTCACTCAGTTATTATTGATTACTTGAGGATGTAATCTAAATAAATCAAAAACAGAAATAAAATTGACAAAACTTTTCTCGACAGGTTTATTATTTGAAATCGGCTCTCATGAAACCCTTGTAATCACAGTACTTAATAGAACAGTATTTATTTATATGTTTGCTTCATTTTAAGCAAAACGACGTTTTATCATTTGTCGCTCCCGTCCTTAGAGCATTGCAGGCGTGTTGCTCGATGCTCACGTCAGTTACTTCTGTGCGGCATAAATCTAAAACTCCTATTACCGGGTTCAAGTGAAATAAAATATACTATAATTAGCGCTATCACTTTTTTGAAGTTCTACTCCGGACTCCGTCCATCAGATATTAGATATTTTAACATATCGCTAAGACTCATCACAAAGTTTTGAAACAAAAATTTTTATTTAAAAAACCTGATGCCGTCCTTGGCTTAGACACATCTGTTAGTATGGATCAGGCCTCACGACACGACGCGCCTTGCTGCGAAGCCAGATCGGGTCGCTAGGTGTATTTCCCTCTGAGGTCACTGCATGTTTGCTTTGTTAATGGACACACAATTTTCGTTTGCATTGATAATTGCAACAATCGTTATCTTGGGATCATCAAGGCATGGTCTTACACCCTGATGACTTTGTTGCTCCGTCTCTACCTAGTGGTTTGAGGTTTCCATCTAAAACAAATTGTCTTGAGCAGCCTCTAGACGTGCACTGCGAACGACGCCTTCTCCATGAATATATGAGGGGTTTTGCTATACCACCACGCTTGGCAGAATTTTCGACCACTTTGATGGCATTACAATATTATGGTGACAGCGAGCTGATTATGGTGACAGCGAGCTGATGATGGAGACGGAAGGCGGACAACGGAACTCCTCGATGGATAATTAGGAGACTGGCCGTATTTAGGTTAATTTTGATCAGCAACGATTTTATTAAAATTTGTATTTAAAAATATATTTTTCACATAAATTACAGGTACTATTGAAGCTCAGCTCATCCGGATTAAAACAAAAACTATATTTTACATTGTTTTTTAAAACTTATTTTGTGAGAAGTCTTGCATCAGTAGATTTATACTTCGACGAAAGTAAGATTTATATTACAATTTACCTACTAATGTCACAGATAACATAATACTACACTAGCTACTGTTCAGTTATGGGCTAATGACAAGTCCATGACGTCATCAGTGTAATAGCACTGCACTGCGCCATACCTAGATCTTCGAAGGTTTCTAATTCCAATTCTAGATTTCCGATAACATTCTAATACATATACCTGGCTAATAGCTAGTGAGATGTAATCACGCGAAGCCACTAAAAGGTAGGTAGATGACGTAACTGTTCTAGCCAATGACCTAGTTAGACATACTTAGGATACTATTAATCATGAAAATGGAACAGTTTCCAAGGGTGGGTCGTTTTACTAGTGGTACGAATTTGAACTCAAATACCAGTATCTTTTAGACACTTATAAACGTTTAATAATACAAATATATACCCTAAGCTGAGAGCATAAGGGACAGAAAAGGTTACAAACGATACCGTAACGAAAAGAGCTTGAAAAAGAACTATTCAGAGTAGAAGGGGAAGATGGATCTAATAAGACATGACGTCACGACAGACAGCTTTAGAAAGACCATCATAGAAGGGGAAAATGGAAGGAAGACGAGGAAGGGAGAAAAGGTTGCTGTCATGTCGTTTAAGGAGGTAGAAGACCGCATTGGACAGAGATAAATGAAGGTAATTATATCGGCTGCACCAACAAGAGCCGAACTTAAATCTTATATGAAACATACCTAAATGTTAGTTAAACCACAAAACCAACAATGGTAAAAAACTCCGGTACGGATGCCGTAATGCTCTAAGGTAAAAAACAGTTCACCGTAAGTTGGCACCTGACATGGAGTATTTACATGTGCCATCTTACGGTGAATGAGCTGTAGTTGACGAGGATATGGCACTTACCGAAATACTTAAAAAGGCAAATAGGAATTATCAACTGTCGTTATAAATTTAACACTTGACAATGGCGAAATTGTTTGGAGCACTCCAAGTCATTATATAAAGAAAAAGCAGAAACCCGTATTCTACCTAGAGCAGTCATTGCTGGGCAATATTCCTTGAATTCTATAGAGCAGTAGGCAAGTATTTACCACGACATAAGCGGAACTACAAAAGAGTAAATGACTACGGCAGGTGAGTTCGCCATTGAGTAGTGTAGATTTCATCAATTAACAGATATTTAGGATAGGATACATTAATTAATAGTTCCCGAGCGATGAACGGGGTCAGTCAACTCGGGTCTAAGCCACAGTTATATATCTTATCATGAATGAAAATGGTTCTGTTTATGTTTTTCAATTCACAATAGCTTTTTATATATTTTTTAAAGTCAAGGTGGTTGATACAGTCATTTCTCGGGCACCTTTATCAGCTATCTGTATAAGACAAGGTCAAGTGGTCTAGCTATGGCTAACAGATTAATTCCGAAACCGAGGAAGAATATAAAACTAAATCAAAAAATTGCTCTACCATACATACATACATAAACTCACGCCTATTTCCCAGAGGGTTGGACAGAGACCACGAATTTCCACTTGCTACGATCCTGACATATCTCTTTTGCTTCTTTCATTCATCACATTCTTCATACATGGTCGTCGGTTAAGGGTACTCTCTTTTTTCAGAACGTCTCGGAATATACTGCAAGTAATTAATAAGAGGCATTCGCTCACAGAGATTCAACATCCTCTAATTCCACCAAATCTAAAGAGAAAGAAGGAAGATTTCATTGACATTGAGCAAGTAATGTGCGAATATTTTGCAGGAAATAGCGGAAGAACAAAAAGATCACAGTAAATGTGTAGTTGTTAATTTACTATTCCTATCATAAGCCTGGTGCTAATAATGAGTATTGTTTAGTCGCACAACACAGGTGATGGACATCTGTACTGCATTGTCACAAATTATTCCATTGTATTTGTAGTACCTACGTCAGATAAAATCTTTACATGATGATCAGGTGTAGCGTGAACTTGTACGGGACAAACATTTACATCATATTTATTATAGTACTATTTGTGTGTTTGATTATTTGTTCCCTGGTATATCGAAACAAATGGCATACAAACATTTGTCCCGCAGCGGGAATCGAACCCGCAACTTCTCGCATATCAGCCGGCTACTCGTCCGCCACGCCACAGAGGCCATGATGATCACGGCTAGCTTATTACGTATCTTGCAATAGCAATGCGATTGCAATAATTGCGCAATTAAGCATCCAAATCGCAAATTCGTATTACGTATCAGCGATCCCTAATACGAATTTGCAATTTGGATGCGATGATCGTGCAATTCTCGCGCGATTCTTGCTATCGCATTGCTATTGCAAGATACGTAATAAGCTAGCGGGTTAACTTGCGCTCAAAAATAGCACTAAACTCTTGAAAGTGAGCAAACACTGTTTTCTATGATAACACTACACAAATTAAACAAATAAATAAAATAAAATAAATAATGCTGGACAGTTCACACAACATTATCTAGCCCCAAGCTAAGCAGAGCTTGTATTATGGGTACTAAATAACTGATATACTTAATACAATATATTACATAGATAGGAACAAATATCTGCGATCGCACAAATATTTGTTCCAAGGCGGGAATCGAACCCGCAACCTCCTGCGTCGCAGGCCAAGCTTCGCCCGCCGCGCCACAGAGGTCGTCATTATTTGTATTTTTTATTTACTCTTATTTTTGTCCTGCATTCCCATCTTTACGTATTGGTAATTCCTAATTAAAAAAAACACAAAAGGTTTTGGGTATGAAGAAAATGGTTATATCAACAGATTCAACGGCTAACAAAACAACAATTTATGACTCACAGTACTTTACGACTAAGTGACGAGGTACTATTACTATACGATATTCTCGCCTAATAGCTTCCATTGAAACCACCAATGACAATATATTCTGCGTGAAAGGAGCCTCATCTCATTTCAACACATTAGTTCTACATAGCTCAGACAGGTTAAGAAAATATGAGGTGGAGAATTACCAGTATGAAAAAACAACAAAACAAAGGACTCACAATTAGGAAGCACAAAAACTAACCTTTTTACGACAAAAAAAAAGGTTATCTTCTTCTTCTTCTTCTTCATCAGCCTACAGTAGTATGCTAGACAAAGACCTCCCCATAGAATGCCACGATAAACAATCTTGAGCCGCCTCCATCCACCGACTTCCTGCGATCTATATATAATGTCTTTAATCCATCGAGAGGGGGGCCTTCCTCTTCTGCGTCGTCTGGTTCATCCTACTACCTACTTTATTCCCCAAAGGTTAAGTTCTGCGAGCTATATGTCCTGCCCATTGCCACTTCAACCATACTTCAACTTGCTAATTTTGAGAGCTGTTCTTCTACGGATCTCCTCATTTCCGTTTTACACCTACTTCAAAACACAGCTAAAAGTACAATCAAAGTTTCCAATGCAAGAAGTTAATTTTTGTTTAGTGATCAGACACCAAACTTGTTGAGAAATATCAAAATTGTAACAGCCTAATCAAGGTAAACCTCAGACACGCCTACCTACCTAGAACAGTAGGTCACAAGCCAGACTTTTTTGATGGGTCTAGCTCAGGTTTTTCAGCACTCATTAAGTTAACATAATTTCAAGCTCGATAAACCTTCTCAAATTGGTCTTAGTTTTTGCTTGTTACAGAGATAGCTGTACTCTTGCTTTAGTCTACACGCATATTTTGAACCGGGTTTATGATTTGACGTTTAGCCCAGTGATAGCCGAAATACCCGAATCTTGCCGATGCACCACCCTCAGCATCAGAAGTGCTGCGAACATATTATGAAGCAGAAGAGATAACCCGATGACCTCGTAACGACAGGACTAGACTTGCATAAGAATGCATAAATGGCGTGGAGGCTACTGGAGGCTGGTTAGATAGACAGACCAAGGCAAGGTGCAGTTGAATCGTGCTGGGCCCTTACATAACCACTAATGAAACGCCAGTAGCGTTTGTATGACAAAGTATTTTATATTCAGAACACAATATCACATAAGATGACAAAGCAGACAAGATAACTGATGACATAGTTGTAACGACAATTGGGTAGCAATGGATCAGACTTGCACATGACTGTATACATTGGCGTGAAGGCCTACAAAGGAGGCTGGTTATATAAATAGAGAACTCGAAGTTGAGTTGTTGGGTCCATAGCCGAACATGAAACGCGAGTATGGCTTGTAACAGACTGAAAAGTATTTTATTCAGAACATAACACAATAGACGACACTAGTAGTAACCAAGGTAGCTAATAGTTGAAAGGGGATGAGATGTGAAGAAAATCGAGTCAAGAGTGACACGCATTAGGAAATACCTATACCCCTATACGAAACTCAAGTGGAGCTGGGCAGGACACTTGGTGAACACACTTCACATTTGGGGAAGACAGGTGGAGTAAGGTCGTGACTGAGTGGTGGTTAAGAACATACGTCAGATCCCTTGACAGACCAGTAGCCAGGCATGGATGAAATCGTTGGTTTCAGGGAAAGACCTGTATGCAGAAGGCCCAATGCAGATTGGAGTGGCGTTTGGAAGAGGAGGCTTACGCCCATCAGTTACTACGGGCTGCCAATGATGATGAGACTCCTATGCAAATCTGCAACAGTAGACGTCTGTAGGTGATGATGATGCTTGAATTCAGCTGGCTTGTTCTTGATACGCATATATATTAGGAAGTTTATGATCGTGTTTACAGATACAGCATGTTTGAGTTATACATTTACCCAGCGTGGTGTGATCTCATCACATCGCATTACTGCGTAAATTGGTGTTAAATTCAACATCCTTCGAGTTTACTATTTTCGCTAAGGCCTCATGTTCCGGTCGCCAGATAATGTAGCTATATATGAGACGGGCTGAAGGCAAAATATTTATAAGCTGAATGAACATTCAGAAAAAAGGTAATCTAGGGTAAACAGTAATACTCACAGGAGTATTATTTTATCTGTGTCACAGGTAATAAGTTGGCCAGTTATCCATGGTATATTGTGGTAAGTAGGTACTTAGGTATACAATGATAATGGAGGCTAAGACTACGTGACTGAATCCGAAATGAGGAGATCCGTATAAGAAAGATCCAAGAACACCAACATAGATCTCAGATTTAGCAAGTTGAAGCGGCAATAAGAAGGCCATTTGGCTCGCAGAAATGATAACCGTTGGGGAATAAAGGTTCTCAAGTGGCAACCACAAAACGGACGACGCGAAAGAAGCAGACCCCCCTCTCGGTAGACCAACGATATTATGGATGTCGCAGGTCGGTGGATGGAGGTGGATCCGGACCGTACGTCATGACATATGGGGAAGGGCTATGTCCAGCAGTGATGATGAATAAAGTCTTGAAACCTGAATGTATCATTATTAGCTAGGTATAAAAAAATAAACAGGAGAAGACCTAATATTGTACCTTGGGTGACATCCAAACTGAACATAAAAACCAGGAATAAATATACGAAACTTCTGTTCATCTTGCTATTTAAATCAGGCCCAAAAAGTAAGTGCCTACTTATTTTATTGTGTGTCACTTCATGCAGGCAGCCAGGTCGACGGTCAGTCATCCGCGTCCAAATGCGGTAATGATGATGTGAACCAAAACAGTGCAACCTTGACTGCTTCGCTAGATAGGGGCCCCACTATGATGTACAATGATAATTCTGTACATCCAATTCGAACTACATAGAATACAATACTGTACCATCTTAAAATAGATTTTAGGGGAGCTTTGATTACATCTTTAGTATTATGATACAATGAAACACACGCAATTAGAGACAAGAATCTTATTCTAATGAATAATGTTATTGTCAAAAACCAATACAAGCTTTTATAAAATTAGTGATTGGAATCGTGTGCTAACCAAATTAGGAGTACGGCGAGTCTACTATTTCTATATATGTATAACAAATTTCTCTATGGTCTACTACTATCCATCCAGGAGTTCCGTTGTCCACCTTCCGTTTCCAACAATAGCTGTCACCATTATATTACACCACAGACAGACACACACACACACACACACACACACCCACACAGACACGTCAAACTTATAGCACCCCGTCGTTTTTGCGTCGGGTGTTAAAAACTAGCTTTTGTTAAACATTATATATTCTATGTATTTAACTTGCTTTCCTTTCTGTGGGAGACAAAACACGCGATGACAACATCGTTACTTGACAGGTATGTCAAATTTCAGCTCAATCAATGTCATCTCGAGAAGTGGACAAAAACTCGATCGCGTGTTTTGTCTCCCACAGAAAGGAAAGCAAGTTAAATACATAGAATATATAATGTTTAACAAAAGCTAGTTTTTAACACCCGACGCAAAAACGACGGGGTACTATAAGTTTGAAGTGTCTGTGTGGGTGTGTGTGTGTGTGTGTGTGTGTGTCTGTCTGTGGCATCGTAGCTCCCGAACGGATGGGCAGTTTTTTTTTTGTTTTTTTTTTAATGTGAATTTGTCGGGAGTGTTCTTAGCTATGTTTGATCAAAATAGGTTCAGCCGTTTCATTGCGTTGAGGGTTTTTGAATTTTTACAAAATTAATTACTTGTTACTAAGTATAATTATTTAGTATTTTTATTTATTTTTATAGTATTTCTATGAAGATTGATTTAGTATTTTTAGACTAAATCAATCTTCAGAAGTACAGAATTTGACAGAAAAATCTAAAGCCCTAGAGATGAGAAATTGTGGAAGATAAACATTATGGGTTCCTGGAAACCATTTACGATCACCCACTCCAGTTTATTTAGCTATCGAACGTAAACAAATTAGAAGCCATAAAATAATCAAACAACTTTTCCAATGACAGCATGGGTTACCACAAATATTACGTAAACATAAACAAAACACAAGGCTGCTCATATTTTCCGCTGCCTACTCATCCAAAGGCCCTTAGAGATATGAGCAGACGTGGAAGCTATTAATAAGCAAGCTATAGTCTACACAAGGAAACAAACGATGGCATTGGCATTGTTGTGTATGAACAAACAGTTCTAAAGATACCTTCGAACACTAAAACAAAGTTTCCTGAAAGGGAATATAATATTAGAGCTTTATATAGACAGGGTTTTAAGGGTTTATATAGACATGTGTCTCTGAGGATATGAATTAATCTAATAAGGATATGAAACCTTAGCATAACTGCGTATGTTCATACGCAACTATGCTATCGTTTCATACCCTTCCTTGAATTCTTTCTTCAAAGGGCTGATTAGAGTTTCCTGAGAATAAAGTAATGTAGTTGTTTCCATACAAACTTCAACACCACGGTGTACCTTAGAACAACGTACCTTAGGGGATGAATTTCGGGGGTTCCTTTCTTAGTGCACCCCTAGACCATAAAAGGAATGTAGCCTGCATCTCTAGGACTTATGGGTTAGGATGTGCGCTCATAGTCAGTCAATCAGTGAGTCAGTCAGACACGCAACAATTTTAAGTTATTGATTTGTGCTACTACAAATCGGCCTAAGCGGTTATGGAAGAAACACAGGCTAAGCAGCAAGCAGTCATGTGTGCACCTTCTTTATGTATGTCTGTTATCCTGCATCCTCTTATCTCTTGACCCCAGTATTGAATTGTTTGCGCTCTATCTTCGTTTGTAGCTCTAAGGTCTCGCGCCTGCGTTCCGCTATACATTACGAAATCTCAGCTATTCGGGACGTAAACATCGGTATGTGGGTGATGACGCTAATCTGTTTCTGTTTTGTCGATCATAATCAAACTCGAATTATGCACGCAGATGTGGCTGATATTAATAGTCAGTTTACTGTCAGTGCAAATATTGCAATTTCTATGTAAGCAAAGCAAATGATGCTTCCGTTGTTGCCGTACGAGTTGCGAAAACTACACGGAATGTGTTCGATTGTTTCAATTCTATGATCTTCTGGGCTATGTCGAGAACTGTCGGATAACCTCGTTTCGGATCCTATCCCTAAGAGAGACTACAAGCGTAGACCCTCCATAGCTCGCTAAGCGACTGGACCCGCCCTTACCGTGAGTCTCGTCCTAATCTGAGTAACCGTTCTCGCTCTTATTTTCATTCGCCTATAAGTTCTCAGCATAGCCCAGAAGATTAGGAAGTTGAAGTGGCAGTGGGCCGGTCATCTCTGCCGAAGAACCGATAACCGTTGGAGTAAACGAGTCCTTGTGTTCAGCCAGACTGCGTCTGGGCAAACTAAGCGTAGGGTGCCCCCAGCTAGATGGAGCGGCGACTTGCGCGGGGTGGCTGGCAGAAACTGCATGAGGAGGGCCGAAGACCGGGTTCAGTGGCGCGCCATGGGAGAGACCTAGAGACCTATGTCCAGGAGTGGACTGCAAAAGATAGATGATGATGATGATGATGAATCTTATGATACACAGAATGTGTTATCTTTTTGCAGTGGTCCATAAACTAGACGACATTTAACAAGTGCATCGAAGAAGGTTCTGCGAGGTGCACTTGAATCCTTTCACCACTCTGTACACGGGTCTCCTCAAGGCTAGAGTGAATAGGTGCCTTCTAGACCTTTGTGCTTCATCTTCGGCCACATCGTCGCTTGCCAACAGGTGAGATCGTGGTCAAACAAAGGCCTATCATAATTAAAAAAATTGGAAAATTATACGAGTAAAGGTACATGGAATTACGCTTCAATCAAGCTCAATTGAAATTGCATCAGTGTTTTGCAACGACGACAGTTAATTGATTAGGTGTGCATTATAACTTCAGGTTTCGGTTAACTTGATTCGAAGAACGTACGTTCTAAGTAATTAAAATGACTATGTATGTTAGGTATCATCATCATCATCATCATCATCATCAACGTAATGCAGTCCAGTTTCTTAATGTCCAAATGAGGAGCTTATTACGATTAGTACGGGGCGGGAGAGCGATGCGGTTATCAAGTACAGCATCAGAACCTTTCAAAAAACTAGTTCTACTGTTACAAAAAGAGCTCCAAAGGTGCATGTATGATGCATGTCTTTGTAGATATTATGTGAGCCTATTTTGGTTGTACGATTACCATGTTAGTCTATATCGGCAAGAAATAATTGCGTATTGTTTTCCAATTTAGAGGTCCTAATGCAATACGGGTAGTCAAAAGAACAAGACAAAGTCGCGTTTCGTTCATCGTCATTTGTCATTGTGGTTGTTAATTTGCCTTTGTATAGTCACAGATAAAATAATAGTAACTAGTAGTATAGTCTTATAAACTAAATGAGGATAACATAAAAATACCGTTTTTTGTTGATAATGTTTTATGTAATCAGTATCGGAACCGTGAGCTGATCAAAATCAGCAAAAACACTGCCAGGATACTATTAATAATCGAGGAGTTCCGTTGTCCATCTTCCACCTTCGTCTCCATCATCAGATCAGCACGCTGTCACCATAATAATCTATTGTCATCGGAACTTTACAGGAAAGCAAAATTTAAAATCAAACGCTGGATTGAGTTCAAAAATCCAGTTGCAAGATTTGACCCGCACATAGCCGGTGTTAAGTTAAATACAAGCTTGACGACCTCTGTGGCGCGGCGGGCGTAGGTTCGCCTGCGACGCAGGAGGTTGCGGGTTCGATTCCTGCCTCTGAACAAATATTTGTGCTATCTGCAGATATTTGTTCAGGGTGTTCTGGGTATTTTCTATGTATAATAAAAAAATATCTATCTATGTAATATATTGTATTAAGTATATCAGTTATCTAGTACTCATAACACAAGCTCTGCTTAGCTTGGGGCTAGATAATGTGGTGTGAACTGTCCAGCATTATTTATTTATTTATTATTATTTATTTGTAAACAAGGCGGCCTTATCGCTGACAACTATTTATTTCAGGGTAGCTTCCAACTAGGTGTACCTATTTCTCGCGACTAATTAAAGTTTAGTTACATCCGGCACTGTGAAGTCAGTCTGGTGTGAATTCTTCGTAAGTAAATTGTTAGAAAAAAAATATGGTGTGCCCCGAAATAGTAAGTTTCTATTGGTGTTCAAAAGGCATTAGGGCGGGCTGACGTCACTACGACTCACCTAAAAACCAACCAAATTCACCCTTAGCAGGGTCAGGGACTTTTGTTGGTGATAGTACATTAATATAACAAAAAGCATTTAAAAAAAAATGAAATGTATGGAAACGGGGAAAAGAACCGATTACAAACCAAAGCGCAATTACATGTGGTTTAATTACAACCGCTTTTCCTATTCTATGAATATTCCGGCAACTTAACACGATAAAAAATGCATTAAGTAGTAGCATCCGCACGCGACTTCGTTTACTTGATACCACCCAGTCCCATAGCCGCTGATTGAACTAAGATTATTTTGCAGCTATAATTTGAATATGCGAATACCAAAATTAGACGACAATATTTTAAACCGTTCTCTATACATTTTTGGGTGATAAAAAATAGCCTACGTAGCATCGAGGTAATATTCTACGTCTCAACTAAATTTAATCGAAATCGGTTCAGCCGTTACGGTGTTTTTGTGTAAAAAACGAGATAGTCCTAGTAGTAGTAAGGATTATAATAATCAAAACAATAGTGCGCGCCGCGTTTGTTGCCCTGTTTTATTCCAGTAACTCCCATTTGTTCTATAGGACCTAGGTTTGGGTCACGTTGGAGAGTACCTAGATTACCTAGATTTTGAGGCAATTCTAAATAATCCTTGTGACTTCAATTAATAAAATTGACTTTGACTTAGGCTTCTCTGAAATGTATTTTTAAGAAAATCTACACCAGGGAAAATATATGTTAATATTCATCATATTTCAAAACTACAAAACAAGATTTCGATACATATTTCTCAATAAAAATAATCTTGAACTAGTCCTTTAAAATGCACTTTTAATGCAAATATCTCTATAACTTAATAACGTAGTTTGATAAAATAAATAAGAGTAACAAATAATATTAAGAATAATCAATTTATTGGTAAAGAAGTTAAAACGTCAGAGTCAAGAGTAATTTTTACGATTACGCACCAAATATGTGTTCAAACATTATTGTTGGTGATCTTCGCTCACTTTTCGTTTTGCGAGCGCTATTCTGTCACTTTTTAACTTACCTGAACTTGAATGAGTTAGATAGTGATATAATTTGGCTGAGATCAGCACCATAATATTAGTAAGATGTATTAAATCGTACCGTCTTTGACCGGCTTGATGCATTGTAAACACGACACAGTCCTTTTCTTTTTCACTTTTTCTTTATTTTTCGGCTTCTCCTTTCCATTCGGCACATCCTTCTCGCTCTTCGCTTTCTTCTGTTTCACAACACCCATTTTGCAATATAATTTCCACTGCACTGGAAAAGCGCGAGGGACTTTCAAATGTTCGCGGTAACACGTGCGGCTGGACAGTTGCGCGTTCAGAAACTAGTGCGGGACTAGCAACGCTAACTGCACGCACGAGCGGCAATCGACAACTGGTAGCATACCTCCTGCCTCCTGGTGCGAACGCTCCGCGCAGCAGTAGCGGTCTAGCGGCGCGCCTCATGAGCTCACCTCCGCCACCTACCATCGACCATCCCGATTGGGAATGAAGGCCAATACGAGGATTAATATGCCGTATGTTGCCACTTCCAAAACACAATGTAAATTTTGCCTAATTAATATTTCGGGAAGGTCCTGTTTTGAAATCACAGTTATGAAAATAAACGTGAAATTAACTCTACCATTACCAATGTTATCAAATGTGTTAGACGAGCAGTTAAGGCTGTGCCTACCCCAAACATAAATCTTCATACAAAAAAACATCATGCGGAGCTCGAAAACAGAATATCTCGTAATGTTACAAAACCCTCACAGTAGTCTTAGGTTTCATATGTATTGATTTTATTTATCTAATTGTTTAACCCATATTAGCATCTGTTGAGAAACAATCGAATCTATAAAAGTTACTTATAGGTAATTTTGTGTTTTTATTTCCATCGAGAAAAATATTGTCCTATCGTGTTTTTGGTAAAGAATCCATGAATAGTTTTAATCTGAATATTGTACTTGATTTACTCAGTTAAAAATCAAAACTACGATTTGGTGATTAGTCACCCCGAATTCTGTCACTATTTAACTCATTACATTTCAGGTAAGTAAGAACGGGACAGAACAGAGCACGCGAAACAAATAGTGAGCGAAAATCACGAAAAACCGCAACTGTTTCAAGTCAATTACTATTTTCTAAAATCTAAACTTAAGTTTTAATAAACCTATAAATTGCCTGGAAAGAAGAAAGCGTTAGCTGAGTCAGTCGTGGGAAGCAATGACGGCGATGAACTCACCACTCGTCATGTCTATATTCCACGATGGTGCAACCCACTGTGAAAAGAGGCCCATTGAGGCTCTGCCTACCCCTTCGGGAAAAAAGGCGTGTGTCTATGTATGTATGTATAAATTGCCTTTAATATTGTGAAAGAATCATTAATATCGTTTCAGGCGTTTGGAAGCATTAGACTTTTTTTGTGTAAACCATAAGAAACTGTTTTTTTTTTCCTTATTAAAGTACCAATTGTTTCAAAAAAAAATATTATCTAAATATTTTTAACTATATTAGACGTCCATTGTATTTTTTTATAGTATTTAGATAATCCGTTTGTGAGAAGTAGGCTTTCAAAGAGAGGTGTTTATTGCAGTTTTGGGTCTATTATCGCCATAATTATCATTTTAAAAATTAGAAAAACAATTAGACTCTCAACGCATTGGTTGGTGGAAATGTAAATTTATATAAAAGAATGTAATTCCTATATAAATACGACACTTCACTGTAGACACTTTGGAAAAAAAATGAGCCAGTGGAAACACACATGTGACGGGTAGCGAACCTCATCGCTGCGATTGCTTATCCACGACATAATGTTTACGATATTGCGTATAGTTTATGGGATACAGAATTCGAACACGCATTCTGAATAAATGTTTGGTCCGTTCAAATGTGAAGTGCTTCGGAAAGCATCTATATCTGGGTTCTAATCAATAGTTTTGTGCTGAGCCCTGTGTAATTATAGAACGGGCCACTGGTGGAATCAAGGGCGACCGGCAATCTTACATTCAAGGATACCTGTGCGTGCCCGGCTTGTATAAGTCTTACAACTTTTCACTAGAAACGGGATATTTACAATGTTTTTTTAGTTTTGATTGTTCCCGGTATTTCTCAAAAATCATGGTATATATCCCGTTTCTAGTGAAAAGTATGTACATAACCATGATAGTTTCAAAAGTTATATTCTTACAACTGGGGCTGTTACTGTTGTAAGACTAATATGGAAATGTTGTGTTTTGAGGAAGTACCATTGAAATTAACTTTCTGCTATAGCTGTAAACAAATAAATTAGCAATAAGGCAGTGCGCGTTCGAGAGCTAAGTTAGGTGTCTAACGTTAACGTTAGCAATCCTAATCATAATAAACATTCAGCATTCATAAACATTACCGGCGGGCGAAGGTTCGCCTTTGACGCAGGAGGTTGCTGGTTCGATTCCCGCCTCGGAACAAATATTTGTGCGATCAGGTTCAGATTTGGGTGATTCAGGGTTTTCTGGGTATTTTCTATGTATAATAAAATATATCTGTCTATGTAATGTATTATATTAAGTATATCAAATACAAATACAAATACAAATATATTTATTTTGCCAATGACACAAAAACTTACAACTAAAACATTATCCAATTAATTAAATTAGCAAAAATGGTCGTCACTCAGCGTATGCTGCGACAGCGCAAACGCTGTGCAGCGCTGGTTTTACGTGACGCCAGTGTGTTGGGCAGCACTGCGACACACGTTTTACACACGTTTTACACGTTTTACACGTTTTATATCAGTTATCTAGTAGCCATAACAAAAGCTCTGCTTAGCTTGGGGCTAGATAATGTTGTGTGAACATTATTATTAGCATTATTTATTTATTTATTACCATTCATCCCATCCCCACATCAAAATTAAGCCAAATATTCTAAGGCACGTGTGTAAGTGAAATGCAGCAATCGACTAAGGTCCCGCGTAGTGGCACATTTACTATTCAGACGAGCGCCTTATAATTGTATAAGAAACTGCCGCACCACGGCTTTAGATATTAGTGTACTGATCGTGTACAACATTTCATGGAGTTGATGAGATAAGTTGCATATAAGTTTTTTGTAAACAAGCTTTTATAAAATTTGTAATCGTAACCGTGTGCTGATTAAAATAAGCCTAAACATGACCAGTCTACTATTATTCCTCGAGGAGTTCCGCTGTCCACCTTCCGTCTCCATCATCAGATCAGCTCGCTGTCACCAAAATATTAAATTTTCATCGGAACTTGACAGGTTTGCAAAATATCATCTCAATCGGTTGCGGATAACTGCTTTAAAATTCAGATGCAAGATTCCACCCGGACAAACATACATTCCGTTGTCCACCTTCCGTCTCCATCATCAGATCAGCTCGCTGTCACCATAATATTGCATTGTCATCGGAACTTGACAGATATGCCAAATTCCACCCGGACATACACTGCAAGTTAATATAAAGCTTGTAAAATAGAAGCAAACTCTCTCAACTCTTCTCAATCAGCTCTTTGAGAGTCACAGATTAATAATCACCTCAGTACATGCACTTCCTAACTCCTATGTTCAAGTTCAGCTAGATCGTGACTTCCGAACGAGATGATATCATTGAATGTATCAACAATACAGTAGGTACGTAGAGTGACTGTGGCTGAACGTAAAGGCTAAACTGACGTAACTTTCAAGGTCAATTCATTTATGGTGAATGAAATGAAGCACATATGTAAACAACACGATTTTGTTCAGTTTCTGATATAATATTTTGAACTCTTTTTTGACTCATATCGAAAAGAGGCGGTGAACAGTTCTTTGATTGGGAGTTGGTACTGCAATGGGAAGGGTTGGTTGATGAATTTGGCCAAGTGCGTTTTAGTATAATGGATAACGGATTCAATGACACATTGAACAACACCTATTCTAGTATAATTACAATAAGACCTACTATGTACCATCATTGTTGCAATAAAGATTATGAATTATGAATTAGTAGTATTAGTAGTGTTTTTGTGAAAGAGTTCGTCCGAGGAAGTTCTACCTCCTTACCTATTTCTGCCGCAAATCCGGGGAAGTACTACCTCCATACCTATTTCTGTGCTGTATACCATACCTAGTGCTCGCATTGCTGTGTACCCGCGGTTGAAGGGTAAACAGGCAAATGAGACTTTCATCTTCATGTCCCAGGGTGGCGGGCGCAGTGCAATGCCACATAGTGCGCGTCCTAAATGGACGTGACCTATGAGGTAATGGATTGTTAAAGGCAGAGGTTACCGCTTAACATTAGGTAGGCCATTTGCTTGTTACGTCATTGCTTCCGGTCAAAATCTCGGTCTGTTGGGACCGATTTTAATACTATACTCATTTAAGGTGTTCTAATTTGAACCTGCTTGTCAACACAAGAGACAAAACACTTGTGTATATCGAGTGTAGATATATATTCCAAGGCTAATTCGAACAAAAAAGTCACAAATATTTTATTTATTGAAATCGCAAGGATCATTTTGATTCGTGTGAAACTTTTTTTCCCTTAAGCTTTATTGTCCCACTGCTGGGCAAAGGTCGCCCCCAAATTCTTCCACTTGTCCCTGTCCCGGCAGTCTCCCACCACTCCTTCTCAAAATTAACAAGATCGCCCCGCCAACGCGTTCTCGGCGACCCCGAGGTCGCTATCAATTTGCAAATGTACTCAAATGCTCCATCTATCTATTCGACATGGCAATGATTTACCGGCGAATATATCAATCTATCCTATGAATAGCAGTAAACGATGTTAATAAAACATGCACACGTCATGGAACCATGACATTGGCTATTGAGATGCTCTCGGAAGCCGTACTAATTCATAGCAAACTCAATGGCGCGTTACTAACAGTCCTGACACAGCTCTGTATCCGAACCTTACAAAAGCCTAGGATTGATTCTATGGATTATTAATTCAACCTATACCATCCTTCGCCGTGGTACGCCCAAGACGAAGTAAGAGTTAGAGCTTTTTTGTGAAAGAGTTCGTCCGGGGAAGTACTACCACCATACCTATTGCTGCCGCAAAGCAGAGTGCTCGCATTGCTGTGTTCCGGTTTGAAGGGTATGGTTGCCGGTGAAATTACAGGCACATTAAACTTTTCATGTTTATGTCTCAGGGTGGCGGGCGCAGTGCAATGCCACATAGGACGCGTCCTAGGTGGACGTGACCTAAGTGATAATGCACTGTTCATAGGCAGAGGGTACCGCTTATCATCAGGTCGGCCATCTGCTTTTTCAGTCATTCTAAGTAGCTTAAAAAAAGACCCTCCGTCTCCTCCCACGGATGTCGTAAAAGCAGGCTAAGGGATTACACCAAGGGTGTAGCCAGGATTGTATATAGGTAGGAGGGGGGGCCAGACAAAGAAAATTCTAGATTAAGTAAGTACTTATATTGATTTGTTCGTTGTTTTTAACATTCAGGGGAGGTAGTAATAAAAAAAAAGCTCTTCAGGATTACAGAACGACCGCTCTTCTAAGGGCGGGGGGGGGGGGGGGGGGGGGGGGAGGCAGTTGCCCCTCCCTGCACGTACCTCGCTATGCCCTCCCTTGGATTCCACCAGGGGATGGGCAACAGCATCCGCCTAAGTAATCAACACCAATACTGCGATCACCAATCCGTCTGCCGAGCGTAGTGATTATTTTACTTTATTGAGGTAAACATGGTTATTGAGGTAATTATGGTAAATCCTCCCATTGCATTCAGCCTTGTCCAATAGCGGACGTCTTACGGGTGATGAGGATGATGAGTGGAGCAAATAAAACGAAGTGTTTACATCGATCGCATCGATTGAACACTCGGATACAGTGCATTGTATACGAGTGGTGCCATCTATGTCGCAAGTGCGTAAGATACAAGAGTTGCCTCTACGAGACTTCTCTACCAGTGAGATTTTTGAATAGTTTTGTTTTTATTAACTTTTTACAATATTATTACAGCAAATAAACACCAAATCGACATATTTATATATATTATATTTATATTCATGAAATATGTATTACCTATTATTTATTACCGAGTGAAATAAAAAACAGAAAAGTGAAAGCTAGACTCGCGCTCTGAGGGTTCGTTTTAAAAGTTATCTCCTTGCATTAAAAAAATTACCCAAAATTACAGAAGTTTAAAACCCGAATGGCTTCATTTCAGTACAAGTCACGCCATCTAGTAACTACCAACGGAACTAACTATGCTACGCAAAGCGCGGCTCCATTCAAGACGCCTCAAGAATACAGATGATCTCAAACCTTGGCGTCGCTCCAAGACAACACGAGTGTGGAAATGGTTAGCCCCATGTTAATTCACAATTCGCCCCGCTTATTGTGATTCGACAAGGTCGGTCTATGACTAAGCAATTATTGAAGACGCGAGAGTTATGAGAACTCGTATAACGCGCGTCATGTAAAAGGAACGCTAGCGGTCAAGCTTCTTCACGCGTTCTAGCGTTCTTTATACATGACGCGTACTATAACACACATGGTGCGCAATGACATTTATAATATTGACCTATCCTAATTTGTGACATCCTTCTTTTTTAATTTTATGAAATAATTAGGCAAACTAGCATACGGCCCACCTGATGTGAAGTGGTCACCGTCGCTTATAGATACCGGCAACACCCGGGATATTGTCGATGCGCTGCCCACCCTGAAGGAATTTATGATAATTTTTCTTGAAGCGACACATGTCGTAACCAAGAGGCAAAACCTCAGATGGAAGCTCATTCTGTAGTTTGTATGTATGGGGAAGAAATGATCTCGAGAAACGAGTCGTTCGAGAAACCCAGCGTTCAATGATGTGCGGATGAGCTTTGTCACGGTGCCGGGAAGAGCGTTGGTAAAATCTCGAAGCCGGGACGAGATCGAAAAGCTCGTCAGAGCATTCCCCGTTGTAGAGGCGGTAGAACACGCAAAGAGATCCAATGGCTCTGCGCTAGCTAAGCGGTTCTAGAGTATCGGAGAGCTTGGGGTCGCCGATGATTCTAATGGCTCTTCTCTGTAGGGAGTCAAAACGAAGCAGCTGGTACTTGGGTGCCCCATGCCAAAGATGGAATCAGTATTCTATGTGCGGCCTAACTTGTGCTTTGTAAAGCAATAGCCGTTGATTCGGCGTAAAATACCGTTTAGCACGGTTTAGCACGCCAAGCTTTTTGGAAGTCAGTGCAGCTTTTTACACTTTATTTTTAAATTTATATTTATCAGAACTGTGTATTGTAAGAATGGGCATATCTTTTATTGATTATTTCTTCATTAAGTTATCAGAATGTTTAGAGAGAACCTAGGATAAGAAGCCAACTAACACAATTATGATCCAATTGTTGATTGAAATAAATGAAATTATATTATATTACATACATACATTGACACACGCCTTTTTCCCCGAAAGGGTAGGCAGAGCCTCAATGGGCCTCTGTTCACAGTGGGTTGCACCATCGTGGAATATAGGCGTGACAAGTGGTGAGCCCATCGTCGCCATTGTTTCCCACGACTGACTCTGCTAACGTTTATATTGTATTATATTATTATAAAAGTGTGTTTTGTATGTAATATAATTAGCACCGCAAGTGTGATCGCGCCTGGATGACCCGTACCACAGATAAAATGATACTATACTAGTACCCGTACTAAGCGCCGCGCAATGCTGAAGCATCACCACTTTACCGAAAGTATAGAAAAAAAACTGAGTGGTCGCTACTAATAATTGAATACATATAATACAAGTAATTAATTTTGTATAAATTAAAAAAATACCTCAATGCTATGAAACGGCTGAACCGATTTTGATCAAACATAGCTAAGAACACTGCCGACAAATTCACCTTTCAAACAATATAAAAATCTAAATCGGTTCATCCGTTCGGGAGCTACGATGCCACAGACAGACACACACACACACACACACACACATCAAACTTATAACACCCCGTCGTTTTTGCGTCGAGAGTTAAAAAGTGAACTTGTTTGCCATGCTTTCTCATCAAAACGGCTAGACCAATATTGATGGAATTTGGTACACACATAGACTAAAACCTGAATCCAAACATAGGATATTTTCATCCTGTAATTCAGTTCCCTCGGGAGTAAGCTCGACTGAAACCGCGACCGCTAGTCAAAGTGCGGCCATGATCTCTATTTTATAGGCATAAGAACCAATTTATAATAAAAACAAGATGCGTTTTTTTGTCGATGAATCATCAAATGTGCTAGACTTGTTATGAAATATTCACAAAAAATATAAGTCGGCTGAGCGAAGAAAAAATGCAATTGTTCTCTATTATAGTAATTATGAGAGCAATCTCGAGGCCTCCTCGCTTTATGCTTTACGCATTTATGTGGCCTGTTATTACTATTATAGGGATCCGCACTCAAAAGGTGGCAACGGGACCCTATTACTAAGCCTACTAGTTTATTTTATAAATGTGAGTCAATGATATCATCGGCAACATCTAGTAGTTGAGTAAATGTTTCCTGTTGTTAGATAAAATGCTTATAAAATAATGTTATTTTCATCAATAATTATATTGGATATGCTGTAGTGAATACTTTCGAGTTATGTAGCACTGTGACTTGACCACAGAATAAATAAAATAGTACACGACTTGGCTCCGGAAAGATTCAAGTAAAGACGCATTTCTGTCTTTTGTTTAAAATATATATAATTGCGTTTACACGTACTTCTGTAGGACGATGATGATGATGATAATGTTACTGTTGGGGTGCTATATTATTAATATTAAGTTGGTTGCTTTTTCATACTAATGTATTTTTCCATTTATGGGCGAAGAGAGCATAATTTTACACTGAAATTACTGTTGTTGGCTTTTGTATTGCACTTTATTTGCAGTAAATCATATTTGGTTGAAGAAAACAGTGGATGAATAGCGAAAATAACATCGAAATAAAAACAAATTGTTGAAATTTAAAAAAAAAAAGTTATTTCCGCTATTAATCCACTGTTCTCTTCAACCAAAAATAATTTACCGGTTGACCAATATAAAAGCCAACAACACTTATTTCAGTGTAAAATAATACTCTATTCGCAGAGTTCGTGGCGGTCGGTCAAGGGTGTGTTTGGACAAAAGCATACATGGAAGAAGTTAATTCTATAAAAATTTACAAAACTCCCAACGTAATGACACGGCTGAATCGTTTTTGATAAAACATCTAAGGACCATCGCTAGAAAACATGCATTCAAATAAAAAAATCGCATTCAATCGGTTCACCCGTTTAAAAGCTACGGCGGCGCCGTGACACACATGGCGGTTAAACTTATAACACCCCTCTTTTTGGGTAGGGGGTTAAAAATACATTAGTAAGAAAACAAATACAAAATGCGGTAAAATGGCAGCAACAATGACCTACATTTCATTGTGTGAGTATCGATTTGCATTTGGTTATTGACTGACGAGGAAAATTAATCATTTCAACTGGCCACGATTGGATGCTGTGTTTCTGATAAACACAAGGAAACAAATGATATCATCGACGTATTGAACTCATTTACATTCCACGGACTTTTAATGTAAAATTGTTTTTTAGGAATACTCCAAACTCAAACCCGTCGGGTCTATTATTCCACTGGTCTGCAGCCCCCGACGCGCTCAAAAACATCCGGGGAGCCATCATTAAAGCTCCGTCATTGTTGAAAGGATACTTTTTAAATTGATTATTTAAATCTTTTTCATTTCAATTCTGAAATAAATAAGTTCAAGATATTTGGTCATTTTGTGGGTCAATACAGATTTTATTTGAATAATACCTACTAATGCGATATGAAAAAATATCCAAAATAATGTAATTGACGCCTACTAGTGAGCTAAATTTTATTTTTTGTTACTTGGAATCGAAGTAAATATTAAAAACCAATAAAAATATGGAGTCATGCGCTGTGGCTTCGTCGCAAGCGCCAACCTGAAGCACGAACTGAATTGGTCTTCAAATCTACATCGTTAAGATCAATGTTTCTTTCAAAGCGCATTGATCAGTTAATTTTAATTTACCTTTCACCTTAAATAAAAAAACACTTAATTTTTTTCAGGGTACACAGACCTGCGAATTTAGATATCCACATAAAGGCATGTAAACAAGAGTTCAAGGATCTGAACGTACCTGGCTATAACAACACCGGCTAGACCGTGAAGATTAAAGAAAATACTGATAAGGCTTCCTTATCCAGCTAACTAAACATACTGAACAAAAGTACTTGTAACCTAAGATACACACATGTTCTGTGCAAGCACTTTCCAATGAGCCTTTCAAGCGGTTTTATTGACATGGCTCAAGGGAAAATATGAGTACCTACCTACTTAGTAATTGAGAATTATAGTCTGAATCACACAACACATGTGGTTATCGTGGCTGTATACCTATATAGTAGTTATCTTTGCGGTACAGATCACGAGGCTAACATGCTCTCGTTTGATTCAATCGTTGCTATGCATAAGATTATCAGCCGTTTCCTCTATAAGATCTATTAATTCAGCTTGTACAACATACAATTTGATAGACCTTCGTCTGACTGCGATCTCACCTGGCCGACGATAGAGCACAAAGGTCTAGAATGCACCTATTCACTCTTTAAAAGACCCATATTACAGTTTTCAGGTAGTGTGTTTCACTCCTTAGCAGTCCGCATTATAAAGGTAGAACCGAAACGTTTAGTACGAGTAGAGGGACTAATGAGATAAAGATGGTAAGATTAGACAATGTCATTTATTTATTGATTTTATTTATAAACTATCTAATCTAATAACTACGACTTCTGTGCTCCAGCCGGCGAGTAGCCGGCTGAGACGTAAGAGGTTGCGGGTTCGATTCCCGCCGCGACAAATATTTGTTCAGGTCTGGGTGGTATGATAGCATGGTACTCGTAGTTCCTGATACCCACGACACAGGGGATCCTAGTGTGGGATCAGGACTATGTATTTGACTTTTGGGTGTAGTGTAACTATCAAATCAAAGAGCACAGTTTTGTTTTTTCTTCAGTTTTCTAGCAAGTTATTTTTTTACTTGATATTTTACACAACATGCATTCGTTGTGGGAGAATAGAGGACCCGATTCGCCCGGCCTAATAATAATATACCTAAGCATATAAAACCGTTGTTTGACTAACTAAAATGACCATCAACGCACAGCGTAAACCGTATAAGTCCTACTAGTCCTAGATACATGAAAATTTGGGGGCACATTCCTTTTATGGATTAGGGGTGCACTAAAGGAGTAACTTCCGTAATTCACCGATTGAGAGGGTGCAGCGAAGTCTCGAAGTTTATATGGAAACAACTCGACGCGTACTAGTAATCAATATAAGAACATAAGCTACATAAAACATTGCTAGTACAGCCTCAATCTAGCGATACCCGTTTGCTACCTGCCCACATACTACAAGTGACAGAACAGGTTCCTATGAGAGATAACTCATACGAAAGAGCTGAGGTCAAACTGGGTGTATTAGATCATTCGATAGCTATTTTAACCATAGCTGTCCAAATAACCAATCTCTGTGGAGGTACATTACATTTAGCGGCAAAATTGTAAAGCGATTTTCTTGTAAGTTGAAAATCAATAATAGACCATTTTTTTTTCAAAACAACCTTTTAATAAAATATTGGATGGAAAATATTAGTTGTATTATTCTTTATGTAAATAAAATACATTTATATTTATGAAATTGATAATACGATATTGTACGAGTATTGTCTTCAGAATCAAAGGTGTGTGCAAAGTTTGAGCACGATCAGATATCAGGATGTGGTTGAGTGCGATCGCCAGATGTGTCCCTACAGACGGGAAAGCAAGTTAATAAGGGCTAGTAAAGAAACAAAGTCGCTATTCGCGTCTGAGTGTTTGTCAGCTCTGTTCTTCTAAATTACGCAATTATTTCTAGAAAGGTGTAGACGTATTTATGAAGTTCTCAAAAGTTTATGAATTTGTGAAATCATAACCCAACACGATGCAAAAGCTACTATAAATAACTTTGACTTTGCCGGAGTAAAATTAAAATTCCACAAGTTTAATAATACATTTTGGCGTATCGCCATCACCGCTCATATACACTTATATGCGAAAAATTAATAACAATGTTACAAGTGGATAACACTCCCAATACTCATATAAACTTATCATAAAACAAACATACCGGTTGTAGCGAGTCGCAGGAACTTTCCGTATTTAGCGAGTCACTAACTTTTAGTTTCTTTCTTTGAGCACTGTTGGACACTGAACACCGACGAACAAAGGAGCTATTCAGAGTTACCACATCGGAAATTCGCGGAAATAACACCCTTCCCACCTCAATCAGTATTGGAGTAATTAGTGTTAACACTCGAACTCAAACTTCAAAATCATGGCCACATTAGTTCAATTTATTTTTAGTATTGGAACACTAGGTATAAAACAAAAATAGAACGCGTCTATTCTTTATTTGTATTAGTTTAAGTTGATTGGTTAATTGAATTGTGTGTCGTGATAAGCGTAGAGTGGTCGCACCGAGACTGGACTGGCCCGCCGCCCGCGCGCTGTATCATTCAAGCGGCTCACGTGCGTTTACATGCAAAAAAACTACACACAGCTCTGTCTCTCACAGAGTACAACCTTAAGTTAAAAGAAAGAACAATTCATAATAAGTTTTTTGTGAAAAATATATTTTTCAATACAAGCTTTCATAAAATTAGTGATCGTAACCGTGTGCTGATCAAAATGAGCCTAAACACGGCCAGTCTACTTTTATCCATCGAGGAGTTCCGTTGTCCAACTTCCATCATCAGATCAGCTCGCTGTCACCATCATATTGTATTGTCATCGGAACAAGTTCAAGCCTCGGAGCCTGTCAAGACAGGTTTGCCAAATTTCAGCTCAATCGGTTGAGGACAACTGCTTTAAAATTCAGTAGCAAGATTCCACCCGGACTCCACCCAGAGACATACATACATTGCAAGTTGAATAAAAGCTTGTAATAATATTGATAATCAGCACTTGAATACTTAAAATTATCCCACCGATGATACTAACACATTGTAGCTTGTAAGTTTTCGATATATTTTACCTATTGCATATTTTGCTAGGTATCATATACTAAGTAGTATCAGATAAATTATGGCGTTCTAACCTTATAAAGTTATAACAAATTCTTCTCTATACGTTTTGAACGATTAAGTATCTTGTGCACTACTTATATCTAGGTTTCTAATAAACCTGAAACTGCTGTAGTAATTTTTCTAAAATGATACCAAGCCAAGGTAATTTCAATTGTATAAAATTTTGTTTACATACATACATAGTACATAGACACACGCCTATTTCCCCGAAAGGGTAGGCAGAGCCTCAATGGGCCTCTTTTCACAATGGGTTGCACCATCGTGGAATATAGACGTGACAAGTAGTGAGCTCATAGCTGGCATTGCTTCCCAAAATGTTGTTTACCGAAATATAATAAAATTTACTCAAAACCAAGCTTAGAAACAAATGCCTAGTTATTACAACATAATACGACGGATATTTCATATCTTTAATAACAGGATGAAACCATATTTGATAACGATATCGGTTACATTTTTTTGTCCATTACCAAATGAGGTAGGTAAGCTTGTCGAAAGATTGATTCAAAATGTCTTCTCTACATTCCTATAACTAAAGTCGTAAACAACAAAATTACGGGTTCCGAGAGATCCGTTGACTTGAATGTCAATGACGTCATAAAAGTTAACTTTGTATTCTGCGGATCAAGCACATTTTTCCACGACCACGGCAGAGCTAAGTCGAAGGGTTATGTTATGTTTTGAGGAGCCTAGGCCCGTATTCTGGAGCTATATTTGATTAGAAAATAAAAATTAATTATCTAAGAGAACTATGCAAGAGCGTGAATCGAGACTCAAGCACAGATTTGGCGAGTTTTTAGGGTTCCGTGCCCAAAGGATAAAACACGAACGGGACCCTATTACTAATCGACACTCAAGCACAGATTTGGCGAGTTTTTAGGGTTCCGTACCCAAAGGGTAAAATACGAACGGGACCCTATTACTAAGACTCCACTGTCCATCCGTCTCTCTGTCTGTCTATCTGTCCGTCTGACATCAGGCTGTATCTCATGAACCGTTATAGTAAGTCAGTTGAAATTTTCACAGATGATGTATTTCTGTTGCCGCTATAACAACAAATACTAAAAAACAGAATAATATGAATATTTAAGGGGGCTCCCATACAACAAACGTGTTTTTTTGCCATTTTTATAGATAATGGTTCGGAACTCGGAACCCTTCGTGGCGAGTCCGATGCGCACTTGGCCTGTTTTTTATTGAAATATTTCAAAAATCTATGCTTGAGTTTCAATTCAGTTTAAGTTTAATTTTAGAATACAGACGTATGTATATATGTATGATAGTATGTATGTATACATTAACACTAATATAGTATATATAATATAATATAGTATTATTTTATCTGTGCATTAACGTATGATCCGCCGTAGCGCGCCTAAACCACACATCCGATTTAGATGAATAAGGTGTCAATCTTCCGGGTAATATAGATAGATAGATAGATAGAAAAATCTTTATTGCACATAAAACAAAGAAGTACAAAGGCGAACTTAATGCTTGAAAGCATTCTCTTCCAGATAACCTTGGTGTATACGCCAATGGTGGTGGTAACATACGCTACATTTTATACGTTCAAAATCAACATGAAGGATGTAACCTAAAACCGGCCAAGTGCGAGTCGGACTCGCACACGAAGGATGCCGCACCATCGTACAAGATTTAACACATTACGGTTCAAAAGATACAGCTTGTTAAGAGCGAGCAAAAGCAATAGTTAATTATAATAGGTCCCCGTATTAACTTTATTTATGTTAATTAAAGTATAGTGCGCGTCATGTAAGAAGAACGCTGGCGGTCAAGCTTCTACAGGCGTTCCAGCGTTCTTTTTACATGACGCGTACTATAATTGTACATTAATTGTAGTAAACTAGGTAGGCACTCATTCAATGCATAGGTATACATCTCTTAAATAAGTATAAAAGTAAGTAATCTCTTAAAAAGAACGCTGGAACGTCTGAAGAAGCTTGACCGCCAGCGTTCTTTTTACATGACGCGTACTATAATTGTACATTAATTGTAGTAAACTAGGTAGGCACTCATTCAATGCATAGGTATACATCTCTTAAATAAGTATAAAAGTAAGTAATCTCTTAAAAAGAACGCTGGAACGTCTGAAGAAGCTTGACCGCCAGCGTTCTTTTTACATGACGCGCATTATATTACTCACTGTAAAAAAGTGTCATGTGTCTACCTTTTAAGGTTAAGAGATACAGCGATTCGTCAGAAATAAAGGTCGAGCAAAAAGCGTGAAAAAAAAAAGGTTTCTTGTTTTTATTTTTTAACTATACACTCTATGGTAATGTAAACTGTCTACCTATTACTGTTCATGAAATACAGCCTGCAGACAGACAGGCGGACAGAGGAGGGTTAGTAGTAGGGTCCCCTTGCATCCTTTGGGTTGGATAGGAACTCTAAAAAGTGAGATTCCTGACGCGAACCCGATTCGCTCTTATCCTTTTTTCATACACATAGCGTTAATGCGTTTAACCCAGACTGGCTATTTCCACGCGAATATATTTAGAACTTGTTTGCCTGCATCTCACAGGTGGATGCTTGCACGTACACAAGCCTGGCTGTTTTCAATCATATATTTATAACTAGCGACCCGCCCCGGGTAGTGTCGGCACCCCCCATCTCTCCACACACCAAATACCATCAACATTTGCAAAAACCTCCCAAACCTCCGTATGTACTCGCTGATATGAGCTTTCAGAAGGAGAAAGATTTTTTAAATCGGTTCAGTTTGGTCGAAGCAAACAATGCAATTTTACATCTTTACAATAATAGTAAGGTATAAGTCAATTTAAAATGAACCCCTACAGTAAACGGTCAATTCCCGTTGTCCACGTCTACACAATTAGAATTAGTTTATACACCTATACTCTAAACACGTCCGTATTTTATATATTATACCAAATTTCTCTTTCTTTCCAGTAGAAAAACACACAATCGGAAAACAGACACGAGAGTGATGCACAATGGTTCTTCCTTTTGAGGATCGGAACCCTAAAAAAGTGAGAGCTTAGTTTTAGTGGACGGATGGTGCGCTAGGATGTCCCTCATCACGCCTTCCTGTCCGGTCCCCCCAGAACAGGTAGAGCGGAACGACAATCACGCTAAATCTACCATCTAACAGGGATCGCCAAATGGCGGACCGCCGCCGCCGCGCCGCCCGACCCTATTTGTGCGGACCGCGAGAACACAGCAACTTGCACTAAAGAGTACGTAATTTAAAAAAAAAATGGATCTAATGTCAATAGCTTGCACGAATTTTACTCCAAACTTCAGACATATAGTCCGCAATTAAAAATTAAATTGTTCTCATTGATATGTAAAAGGTACCTTTGTTATTTCCGTTAATGACTGATAATTTTTTTTTTTTATAAAATTGTGCGGACCGCGAGTGATGCTCATTTCATTTCTTAAAACGGACCCCGAACGAAACTAAATGCTGACTCCTGATCTAATAATTTAATAAGCACTTTGCTACGTCAGTGTTCATTTGGAATCGAGTACAATGACTCGCGCGCGAGCCCTTGTAATTGTAACCAACATAACCAACCAGAGAATAAAACCAAATCAAATCATTATTCGTTAATTATGGGCTAGTATTTTTCTTTTAATTATTAATAATAATAATAAATAATGCTGGACAGTTCACAGAACATTATCTAGCCCCAAGCTAAGCAGAGGTTGTGTTATGGGTACTAGATAACTGATATACTCACAACTGTTACTTGAGCAAACATTATTTTTAGCGGTCTATTCATCAAATAACAAATGAATTTCTAGTATTACTAGTCCGATGTGCGTACTGCACAGTACTCTACCTAACCCCACGTATTGACTTCACAAAACAATGGCATGAGGCCAAGACGTTCTGTGACGTCGGAGCCAGACAGTGGGACATAAACTATTCACATTCATAGAACCGTTTTGTTTTATGACTCCATTCAATATTATGTACAAAACACACGACTGGAAGTGAAATAAGTTTATTGAGAAAAAAATATTTTTCGATACAAGCTTTTATAAAATTTGTAATCGGAACCGTGTGCTGATCGAAGTGAACCTAACTAAACACGGCCAGTCTACTATTATCACTCGAGGAGTTCCGTTGTCCACCTTCCGTCTCCATCATCAGATCAGCTCGCTGTCACCATAATATTGTATTGTCAATCGGAACTTGAAAGGTAAGCAAAAATTAATCTCAATCGGTTGAGGAGAACATACCACACATACCTACACACATACATACAAATGAAAGATTTTAAAAAGGTTATTTTTGTTGGTAACTGTCTCTATCCTAAAATTCAAGAAGGCGTAGAACAAAACTCGTTAAAAAATTGTACTTAGTTACTAATATCATAAAAGTCAATGTCATCAGAAAATTAAAGAAAAATCCTTTAGTTTTAGCATTACCTAAGCAATACAGCTGTATGTACAATATTGTATGTAAATTATAGACGAATATATAGGACTTGCCAAGTTATGTCTTACGCAAATGTAAACTGCAATGCCACGTAGATCTATTTAGAATCTGGTTAGCCTATACGTTCTGTTTTTGGTCAAAGAATCTCTGCTTAGAACACTCTTAGAAGGGCATGCAACGCATTTGCCAGATTAAAAAAAAATAGTTAAATATAATGTTTTGTAAGTGTGCACTGGACCGTCTTAACTTATCGGAGGCCCCTTTAGGATAATGTGGCCGCTATGACTGTGATATGCATTGGCGTAGCAAAACTTTCAGGTTATAAGGTCGAAAAGAGTGCAGCAAAAATTATATTTACATTCTCAATATATAACGGCAAGCGGAGCGAACCGCTTAAGGTAGATGCGCACGCTTGCGGCGCGAGATTCAAATTTTTTGGTGTTTTTTGCCCATTACAGCTCATCAACACTTCTTCAGATAACGAAAGTTAAGTACGCGACAACTAGGAGACTTAACACACATGTTTTAATTGATAGTATCTCATAAATATCATCAGTTTAGCTATGATACCCCTAAACACATTTTTACAGTGTTTTTGTTTGTTTAAGGGTATCGTAGCTAAACTGATGATATTTATGGGATACAATCAATTAAAACATGTGTGTTAGGTCTCCTAGTTGTCGCGAACTCAACTTTCGTCATCTGAAGAAGTGTTGATGACCTGTAAAGGGCAAAAAACACCAAAAAATTTGAATCTCGCGCCGCAAACGTGAGCATTCACCTTAAAGTTCAGTGCTTTTAGCTCATAAATAGAGCGGCAATAATGATACTTAAATCTGTAAATATAAAGGAGAACGGAGCGAGCCGCAAAAAAAACTGTGTTATTATAATATTACAATAAATAAGCAAAAATAATATTACCAGGTACTTCAAAATAGTAATAATAAGAAGAAAGAAGTACCGTGATATATAACGGCGGAAGAAGCGAGCCGCGAAAAATTACGCAGCTAGAAAAAAATGTGATGTTAAGGTGGGGTATGACGCAAAATTACCAATCTTTTGGCTAAATCAAGTACAATATTCAAATTAAAAATATGCGTGGATATTACATTATAATACCAAGGGATCGTCCAGACAGAAAAACGATAGGACAAAATTTCCTAGATAAAAAATAACACAAACTCTAACTTTTGGCTAGATTCGATTGTTTGTCAATATGGTACAGATTATTGGGTCAAACATTAGATAAATAAGATCAATACAATAAAACGGAGGGATCAACCACGGGGTTTTTTAATATTATTTATATTTCACGATATAATCAATAAAACCAGCTTTTTCGAGCGGCGCGTGGTGTTTTTTTTTGTATGAAGATTTTTGCCTGGGGTTGACAAGCGTTGTATCGGCCTTCCGGGCCCCGTGAGGTTGAGGGGGCGCGGCCCTTATGGTAACGACGGCATTGAGTGTTCATTGATAACATTATTTGAGATGTTGCCGACACCTTATTATCAATCAATATATATATTAAATGGATGCGTGACTGACTGACTATCAACGCACAGCGTATGCCCATACATGCGTCCTACACTTGCAGGTTACTGATAACGATATTAAATTCATTTTTTGTATGGAAATTTCTAACCTGGATCACACTTTTCTGACTTGGGTTTTATTTACTCTTTATCATCATCATCAGCCTACACAAGTCCACTGCTGGACTGCTTTGTTCTCCACGGTTATCAGTTCTGCGCGTCTTGTCCATTGCCACTTCAACTTGCAAATTCTGAGAGCTATGTCGGTGATCTTGGTTCTTCTACCGATCTCGTCACTCCGGATTCTATCACGTGGTGAAACTCCGAGCTTAGCTCTCTCCATAGCTGGCTGCGCAACTTTGAGCTTTGAGTAGCGATATGGACATAAGCTAATAAATTGAAAGTTCAGTTGAAAATATTTATATTAGTATTAAATATAGTAATTATTTGAACAAGTATTTTATTCTCTTTCGCAATGACTTAGGTACTTATTTGTAAATATCGTAAGATATATCTTCACTAATTTTCATCACGTGTGTAGCCCGACAGTACGACACATGTCACCCCTCCCGTGCCGCTGCCATACCTCAGGAGGCTACTAAGTTAAACGCCTGAGAGCTATGTCGGTGATCTTGGTTCTTCTACCGATCTCGTCACTCCGGATTCTATCACGTGGAGAAACTAGTATAGCTCTCTCCATAGCCCGCTGCGCAACTTTGAGCTTTGAGTACGGAGCTTCCAAATGTTCCTTTTTAGTGCGCCTCCGTACAATCTTTTTGTGAACGGTGTAATAAAAAAAGAAATTTCCAAAATTCACCCCCTAAGGGAGTGCCGCGGGGTGTTGATGGTTATATGGAATTACTCCACTCAGGCGGAGTCGCGACTATTCCGCTAGTTTATCTTAAACAAGTTACGTAAACCAACTTCCTATTCAAACTACTTCATAAAACAAATAAAAATAAACATACGAACCGACAGCGCGGCACATTGTCTCTTGCGACATTGTGCATTGATTAGATAACTATTAAAGCAAGTGTTCCGCTAGCCCGCCCATACAAACTAAATTTTATCCTTTTGGATATTAATTAAATCAATTACAATTTGCAGACACTTTTTTTTTAACTGCTTGGTTGACGGAACTAGGAGATGGTCCGTCTCATGTTAAGCGGTAACCTCTGCCTTTAACAATTAGATTAGCAAACGCTGCCTATAGTTTGTCTGAATAAAAGGCTGTAATATATTAACAAATGTTTTACTTAAATTAAAGGTAACAAACCTTTTACTGAATGTTAACAAACATATAGAATGTCCCATTAACAGAAAGCATTTTTACCCTACACATTCCTAAACCCTTACATAACCAACACAACGAAAGCTATGTACGTTTTGTGCATCAATCAAACAACGTTATGGTACGGTAACACTAAACGCCATGAATTATGTATAGAAGCATTGTTACAGAATATTTTGATTCGTATTCATAGAAATCTGATGTATAGAAATGTTATCCGGGTGTTTTATATTAAAAGTGATGTCGCCGATTTTAGCCTCACTACTTTTACACTTACCACATAATAGTACAGATTCAGAAGGTTGACTCCGCAAAGTCTTATAAATAAATAGCGACTCTTGCCCTCACACAATAAAGTGCAATTCAGCTCGCACAGCGCTGATTATCAACAGCTAAATTCACCTACAAGTTACCTCTCTTTCTATCGCGTAACTCTTATCTTGTCTGACTCACTGAATTGACTCGACAAGTCGAGCCCGCCGCGTACTTGTAGCTTCTAAAGTGCGGAGTGCGCCACGCCTGCACTTACGAACTTAAACTAGTATTCTTTTACTTACGTCTGTTATGTGAGTCAATTTGTTCTGTATTTTTAACCCACCCGTTTGCACTAAACATAAGAATCACCTAAGTTCTTTCCTAACTTGTTTAGATTACTCCTAACGATAAATTTGCTTGCACTAACCCTAAGCCATTCCTTAGTCCACTTAGGCTAGGCTGTTCTTAGACTTAAGTGTATCTTAACTAGGACAAGTCTAACTTATGTTTAGTGCAAACGGGTGTTAGATTTTTACAAGATATGATTGCACATAACACACGCCTTTTTCCACGAAAGGGTAGGCGAAGCCCCAATGGTCCTGACGATGGCACGTGACGGCAGAGCATATTTTTGTGTTTTAGCTGATTTCTCCTCGTTAAATAAAGGGAGTAGAAAATAACTGAAGTCGCCTTGCTTCAGACTTCTATGTTCGTATATTGCTTACAAATTGCACACAAATATACTCGTCCAATTCGTTCATACTCTACTTGCTTAGTGAACAATCGAATATTGACTTAACAAAAAGCAATTTTATGACAATGAAAATTGAATCTCAAATGCCTAGTTCTTACATCCTAACTTTTTTTTTGTCATCGTCATCAACAGATATTGGTCGTCCACTGCTGGACAAAGGCTTCCCCATAGAATGCCATTTGGGGGGGATTTGCCATAATCACCACGCTTGGCAGGCGGATTGGTGATAGCAGTATTGCTGTTGAGTACTCAGACGGATGCTGCTGCAAATTCCATGGAGTAATCCCTTATATAGTCGGATTTACGACATCCACGGGAAGAGTCTATTCTTAGGCCGGACACAACACAGCACTTTGTATTCAAGATGCCACATAGGGCGCGTCCTAGGTGGACGTGACCTATGAGGTAATGCAATGTTCATAGACAGAGGTTACCGCTTAACATCAGGTAGGCCATCTGCTTGTACCGTCATTCAAGTAGTACAAAAAAAAGTCTCAAATATAAACTCTCTTGTCAAAATTCTGACTAAGAATATACCCCTTCAACTCCGTGTCCAGATGGGCAGCCAGCATCCAAATGGGATGTCAACAGCAATACTGCGATCACCACTCCACCTGCCAAGCGTGGTGCTGGTGACTATGGCAAAGCCCAATTGAATTGTATGGGAGAAGGCCAGTCTGTTGACGTCTAATTATGATGACGACGACAAAGCTTTAAATCTTAATCTTTGGACGATGATGACTAATGATGACTGATGATGACTTACCATAGTCTGTTTTTGAGTCTGGGTGTGTAATTGCCAGCTACCTATTAAAGTAGGACCAATATTTGTATTAGCTTATACCCGACTTCGTTGAGGTATGTATATGTATATTTCGTTGCCACGCTCTGTAGCTTAAACGGCTTGATGGATTTTAGCTTTTGAGGTATCGTTAGATTCGTCTTAATTGTGTGAATAACACTGGATATATCAACATTATTAACGCAGTCTTCACGACGACGGAACATTTGTTCCCTTATAGTGAATACAAGGTTAAATCACAAGTACAAACAAAAACCTTTGAAGGTGACATTTCATGTATTGCGCGAGTACCATTCAAACGATGATGATTATATGTAATTTGAATACCAAATAAACAGAATAAGCATAATAATAGTAAACCACAAAGGCATTAGTCAACAGAGTACAATGATTAGTGCCATTGTATCAGTCAGTTGGTCACACAATGAGTCAATGTGAATCTCGGACTATGGAACAGATTTTATTTACACTTAGTATTTCTAGCAACGTCAGAAAAACGCTTTGTTTTTGAAGTGATTGCACAGAGAAGCTGCAGAATTAACCAACTATGTCTAAAAAAAAATATCGCAGGAGGTTGCGGGTTTGATTCCCGCCTCGGAACAAATATTTGTGCGATCGCAGATATTTGGTGTTCTGGGTATTTTCTATGTTTAATAAAAAAATATCTATCTATGTAATATATTGTATTAAGTATATCAGTTTATCTAGTACTTACACATAACACAAGCTCTGCTTAGCTTGGGGCTAGATAATGTTGTGTGAACTGTCCAGCATTATTTATTATTTATTTATTTATCTAAATTCTAAAATATTATCAAAATCTTTCTTTCAGAGTTCAGAGAGATCCACGAAAACGGCCCGGTTATATACCACTTCCCACTAATATCATAAATGTCAAAGTTACGATGTTTGGATGTTTGTTACGCAATCACGCTGAAACGGCTGAACCAATTTCGATGAAACTTGGTACGCACATACATAGGCACACGCCTTTTTCCCCGAAGGGGGGGTAGGCAGAGCTTCAGTGGGCCTTTTTTCACAGTGGGTTTTACCATCGTGGAATATAGACGTGACAAGTGGTGAGCACATCGCCGCCATTGCTTCCCACGACTGACTCGGCTAACGCTTTCTTCGTTCGTTGTTCGAGTTATTTAAATAAAACCTATTTACCTAAGAAACTATGGAAACTTCACCTCAATAATGAGTTGTTATAATTATGTCCGAGCCTTTTATGCATCCCTGTCCCACTCTAGCACGCGTGTTTTAACATTTGTGTGACAGAGACAGGGACTGAGCTAAGCAGTAGCATGGGCTAAGTACTACTATCTGCCTCGGCCTGAGGCTTGGGATATCCTATCCACCATGTACAGAATTATGTATTTTACATACATACATAGACACACACCTCTTTCCCCGAAGGGGTAGGCAGAGGCCTACCCCTTCGGGGAAAGAGGTGTGTGGCTCATTGAATACATTGAGGCTCTCCTCAATGGGCCTCTTTCGTGGGATATAGACGTGACAAGTGGTGAGCTCATCGCCGTCGTTGCTTCCCACGGCTGACTCGGCTAACGGTTTCTTCCAGTAATAAAATATTCCATAATAAGCTAGCAGACAGGACAAATCTTATACTTACCAACGAATCTTATCAACAAGTCCGGGTAATCCCTTAGTCGGCTTTTACGACATCCACGTGAGGAGACGGAGGGGTCTATTCTTATGCCGAACACACCACGGCTTTATCATTGAGTTTTTAATTATTTACTTATAACAAAAAGAATGTCATCGTAATAATCTATTATTGTTTTTTTTGTGATACAGGAAGATAATACAAAATGCCAAGTAAAAGTGCAAGCCAATTAGAACCTTCTTCCGTTATAATAAGGCTTAGTAAAAACAGGTGATGACTATGATAAATAGTTGACCTATGTTTCGCAACATTGAATTTATAAGTATCGATGATGTAATTTGTAAACACGTTTTCATGTACTCACCTCACTAGGCCGCTTTGTATAATTACAGCATTATTTATGGTTAGTTTTATGTCTGTTATAATTATACTTACTTAGCTACCTATACATTGTATAATTGAGTTTGTCAGGGTGACTCAGTTTTGGCCTTGTCTTAAACGTGCTGTTTAGACGTATCATAAACTTACTACCATTTATGTATATTGACCACAACAAGCACACTCAACTATGAAAACCAGGCGTATCGATTATTTCATACCTACGGATGCCATGCAACTTGAATTTAAACGAAAGCATCGTTTGCTTTACTATCCATGGCAGGCTATGAATAAGATGCCTTAAGTATAACGTAAAGTAGAAGCCGCAATGGATGACGTCCTTGGGAAATACACTATGTTTTCAATAACTTTGGTAGAAAAGACACGACACCTAAAATATTTTTAGCTCTTGTTTACCCCTAGACTGGGATTGGTAAAGTTTGTAGGAAAAGCTGTACAAAATCACTATCGTTCAGCATGGTAGGACACGTTACGTCAAAACAAAGGTACTGAAGCCTCAAGGCGCGAGTCCTATTCGCACTTGTCTGTATTTATTTTTATCACACGTTGTGTGTTTAGCCTAAGCCAAATATTTTAGCAAAAAAACTAACTGCCTTAAACACACACAATATATGTATGTAGCGCGGCGGGCGACTAGCCGAATGAAATGCGAAAGGTTCGATTCCCGCTGCGCGACAAATGTTTGTACGATCTACAAATATCGTGTCCGTGTCTGTGTGTTGTGGCAGCATGATGCTCTTAGTTCCTGATACCCACGACACGGGGATCATCTGTGATCGAAGAGGATCCTAGTGCAGGATCGTGCTAAGCAATGAGAGCTGGTACAGACACAACTGGTAGAGCGGCCGGTTATGGTTATGGTTACGCATTATGGTAAGTATAATGGTACTTACTGGTATCACCGACAGCTTGGCTCAGCGTGTTCTCTGTGACGGGCCGCAGAGCCTCCACGGCGCTGATGTAGCCGAGTCGGTCGGCAATCGCACACGCCGTCTGTCCGTTCTACACCAACCAACAACTTTACAATTAGCTATTCCAAACAGAAATATTAATTAAATAATTATTTTAGAAAAAAATAATGAATTCGAAGCTAGTAATTTTTCCAAAATACAAGATTTTATAATATTAGTGATCGGAACCGTGTGCTGATCACAATGTGCCTAAACACGGCCAGTCTACTATTATCTATCGAGGAGTTCCGTTGTCCACCTGCATCATCAGATCAGCTCGCCATAATATTGTATTGTTATCGGAACTAGACAGGTATGCAAATTTCAGCTCACTCGGATATCGGAAAATCACCCTTATCGCCACCCGTGTAATACTTATCATTGAGTATTACAAATGGACATCTCTGGTCTTCTTCATCAGTTACACTTCACCAAATGACACTTTATGAATGCACATGCTGGACTTGTTGCTGCAAATACCAAAATAGCTATATGTATGCCTAAAATATTTGAGGTGTTCCCTTAATTCCTCATGGGTCCCATCATCAGAACTAGATTTTGATGAAAATGGGACCAACACGGAAGTATGTATATCGAGTCGACTAAAAAAAACTATTCCAAATCGGTTCATAAATGACGGAGAACTAAGGTAACATTTGAAAAAAAAACGCACGACTTGAGAACCACCTCTTTTTTTTTGAAGTCAGTTAAAAAAACAATTTTATTTGAATATCATAAAATATAGATAATTTCACAAAACCGTTACACATATTCGAAATAAATGATTTATTATCATTGCTATCTCACTATCATTAACTAGACGACCTCTGTGGCGCGGCGGGCGAAGGTTGGCCTGGGACGCAGGAGGTTGCGGGTTCGATTCCCGCCTCGGAATTATCTAGTAAACATAACACAAGCTCTGCTTAGCTTAGGGCTAGATAATGTTGCGTGGAACTGTCCAGCATTATGTATTTATTTTATTTATTTATCATCATGCGCCATTAGAAGTCCATTGCTGGACGAGGCCTCATAGAATACAATGGAGGGTTTTGCCATAATCAGCACACTTGGAGGGTTAGTGATGGCAGTATTGGCTGCCAATCGCCTGGTGTCAATCCCTTAGTCGTCTTACACGACATCCACGGGAGGAGTGATTACTTACTGCAGATAATGCGTTCGGGTCTGCTTCGTTCTTGAGAAGCAGTTGTATGATGAGTGTATGACCTTGCTGAGCGGCCTGATGGAGCGGCGTGAACCTGCCGATACAATACTATATGTTACAAGTGTTCGCTCGTGGTTTTACGCGTTATTCTTAACAGAGAGCTGCAATTCAGAATAAAAAGTTATCGATTTTTTCAGTAGGTAGTAGAGCTTTTTTGTGAAAGAATTCGTCCGGGGAATTACTGCCACCATACTTATTTCTGCTGCAAAGCAGTAGTGCTCGCATTGCTCTGTTCCGGTTTGAAGGAATACACAACTTTAGATGATGGAATAAGCAGATGGCCCATCTGATGTTAAGCGGTACCCTCTGCCCTATGAACAGTGCATTATCACATATGTCTCGTCTAGGATGTGCACCTAGGGCGCACCCTATGTGGCATTGAACTGCGCCCGCCACCCTGAGACATAAAGATGGAAAGTCTCATGTGCCTTAATTTCAACTGCAACCATACCCTTCAAACTGGAACACAGTAATGCGAGCACTACTGCTTTGCGGCAGAAATAGGTATGGTGGTAGTACTTCCCCGGACGAACTTTTGGTACATACCCGTGAGCTCTAGCGCGCGCTGTGACGTCAGCGCCCGATGCGATCAGCGTCTTGGCAGCGGCGTGGTGGCCGTGGTGCGCGGCCGCGTGGAGGGGGGTGTAGCCGTCGCGGGTGCGCGCCGAGCACTGCCCCCCGCCCGCTAGGAGCGCCTTCAGCACCGCCGTGCGCCCTTCGGACGCGGCCAGGTGCACTGGAGTTAAACCTGTTACAATAAACACTCATCAAACAACCATATAACCCGGACATGTTCTTTGTTACAGGTCTAGCGCTTAACTGAGTAGTCCCTGAGGTACGGGAGCGGTACGGGAGGGGTGTTTTCGTCTCTGATGACTGAAGCCATGCTTCATTTTGACGTACACAAACGTTAAAAGGCCCTTTTAAGCAACTGGTAAAAGGGTCCTGTCGAGAAATGCTTTGCGCGAATATACACATGTGCAATCAATCCTACCACTTTCGCCGAGAACTCATAACTCGTTGCGCGACCTTTATGTATAAGTGCGCGTCCACAGTGCGGGCCTAGCGCGGTTGCGACGGCGGGCGCGAAATATCAAACATATGCAACCGCCGTTTGCGTCCATAGTGTAGTGGCTGGCGGCGGGCGCCTAGCGCGACGGGCATGAGCGAGAGAGCGCGCGTAGTTTTCAAACGTTCCTATCCGCGCGTCATGGACACACTACGGGCCTAGTAGAAAAGCGTCTCAATGCGCGGGTGGCGGGGATATCACACCAGTTTTGTCTGGTCGCTCGGCGTAGGAGCATTTACAACATCTGAACGTCGTCTTCAGCACGCGCGTGTATGTGGCCACCCGTACACCACCGCCGTCGCGCCCGCAAAGGGCCACGTCCCCGCGCATTCAGTGTGGCCGCACACTAATGGTGTCGCTCTAGTCGCGCGACGCTCACCGTTGTTGGCGGGCACGTTGACGTCTGCGCCGCGCTCTATCAGCATCTCCACGCAGTCCTCGTGCCCTTCTTGCGCCGCCATGTGTAGCGGCGTGAAGCCCGCCTTAGACTTTACACTGGGGTCGGCATCTAGAAATATTAAACGAATATTTAGGTCAATAAAAAAAAATGCTGGACAGTTTACACAACATTATCTAGCCCCAAGCTAAGCATAGCTTGTGTTATGGGTCTAATACCCATAACTGATATTTACTTAGTACAATACATTACATAGATAGATATTTTGTATTATACATAGAAAATTAGAAAATACCCAGAACAACCTGAACAAATATCTGCAGATCGTACTAATATTTGTTCCGACGCGGGAATCGAACCCGCAACCACCTTCGTCGTAGGCGAACCTACGAACGCCGCGCCACAGAGGTCGTCAAAATACGTGTCCCTGATAAGCGCACACGGAATACTTTCACATCGATACTTTATACCAGTGGTAGCAAGCAAAGGCCCTTTTAAGAACCACGTAAAACTTGCCTGAGGGGCAGGATGGCCAAGAATGAACCAGTGATGCGAGAGAAAGTGTTTTTTTACAAAATGGTGTCATAGTATGATGTCCTTACCTATGAAATTGCCGATTTATTTCATGGACATAATAATTTTCCTAGTATACTATTTTGTATACTAGTAAACCAGTGTTGATATGGAATACAGTGCGTGTATAAAAAGTATTTATAATTACGTACTGTAATACACAGATAATACTCGTACCAACTCGCTTTGTATCTGTATTGTTTCTACGCACATTCATTCTTTACTCAACATTCATTCGTGTCATTTCTGTTTAACATTCCGTAAAACTTTAAATTATAGCGAACCCTTCCTAATCACCGCGGGGCGCAGCTAGTACAAGGGTACTACTACTAGTACTAATAAAAGGGCCAGCGATAAATTTAGCGCACACAGAATGTTGCATAGAAACCACCCGTTTGCACTAAACATAAGAATCGCCTAAGATCTTTCCTAACTTTTTTAGTCTACTCCTAACGATAAATTTGCTTGCACTAACCCTAAGCCTTTCCTTAGTCCACTTAGGAGATTCTTAACTTTATGAGCCCGATTATGAAGCGACTAGAGCGTAAGCAATACCTAAGTTGTATTTTTTGTAATCTTTGGATCATTTGTTTGTCAATAAACGTAGTGATTATATTTTCTATGAAAATTAAATTGTTAAAAAACCTCAATTTCTCCTCCGCCGTAAAATTTCTTTTTCGTTTTAGCTTATTTTTCATGTTAACTTATAACAGACAAATTAATAGATTATACGTTAAGAATCCATTTTTTTTTTAAATATTTTATGGTTACTAACAAGCAGACGGCCCGCCTGATGTAAAGCAGTCACCGCCGCCCTATGGACATTTGCAACACCCACGGTATTGCAAACGCGCTGCCTACCATTAAGAGCCCTACTGATATTTCTCTTGAATTTACCCATATTGTAGCCCTGTGGGAAGACATCCAACGGGAGCTCATTCCACGCCTTGCCGGTGCGCGGGAGAAACGATCGCGTGAAACGCACTGTGCGTGACCTCCACGCATCCAAAATGTGCGGGTGAGCTCGCTCACGTTGGCGGGATATGCGGTTATAAAAGTGCGAAGCTGGGATTCGTTCAAACAGCTCCTCTGAGCATTCCCCGTTAAAAATCTTATAAAAGACGCTAAGCGCGCCAATATTCACTCCCTCCACTACGCTGCGGTTGAGAAAGCAAATTTATTTGCTACTCAATTTGCGGAGGCTTCACGTCTTGACACTTCTGGCGAAACTCCACCCAGCCTTCCTCGGTGCGAAGCTTCAATGCAGGAAATTCGCATCTAGCAAAAGGAAGTGCTCAGAACGCTACGTAGTCTCGACGTGAATAAAGCTAGCGGTCCGGATGGTATCTCGGCTATAGTGTTGAAAACCTGTGCCCCTGAGTTGTCTCCAGTATTAACGCGACTTTTCCGCCTCTCTTTAAAAACTGGTGAAGTCCCTAAATCTTGGAAGCTCGCAAACGTGCAGCCTGTACCCAAGAAAGGCAGTCGTGCTGACCCTTCAAACTACCGCCCTATTTCGGTCACCTCCCTACTTTGTAAATGTATGGAGCGTGTACTGAATAGGAAGCTCCTTGCATACCTCGAAGGTAACGACCTCCTCAGTGACCGCCAATACGGATTTCGCCAAAACCGGTCTACTGGGGACCTTCTTGTGTATGCCACGCACATTTGGAGCGAGGCCATCGAGAAATACGGTGAAGCACTAGCTGTTTCATTAGACGTCTCGAAGGCCTTTGATAGGGTTTGGCACGCTAGCCTTATTGGCAAGCTTCCTGCCTACGGACTGCCAGTTCAACTCTGCTCCTGGCTCGCAGACTTTCTGAGGGAAAGATCCATTCGAGTAGTTATTGACGGCTGCTCGTCGGATCAATTGGCTATTAACGCCGGGGTACCTCAGGGGTCAGTGCTATCTGCCACACTGTTTCTGTTGCACATTAACGATCTGCTAATGCCCGGTATCATTGGGTATGCAGACGACAGCACAGTTGTGGAGAGATATGTTTCTACTGCGCGAGCTAGGCAGAATGAAATTCAGGAGTTAAGAGATGAGATGCTGCAGCGTCTGAATTTGACTCTCAAGGCTGTATCCGACTGGGGTGATGCCAATCTTGTCAAGTTCAATGCCTCTAAAACGCAGGCTTGTCTCTTCTCGGCGAAAAAAAGTCCGTTTCTCCAAGTTCCTGTATTCCGTGATGTACCTGTAGCTATAGGAGATCACCTCGAGCTCTTAGGTGTTTCGCTCAAGCCTACTCTCAACTTTGGCTCTTACATCGAGTCTAAGGCAAAAACAGCTGCCATGAAGCTAGGCATCCTGAATAAGGTAAAGCGTTACTTCACACCAGGACAGCTTCTCAGTTTATATAAAGCACAAGTCCGGGCTGGTATGGAGTACTGCTGCCATGTTTGGGATGGTTCGGCCAAATACCAGCTTGCTGCCTTGGACTCGATCGAACGTAGAGCTTTCAGGCTTATAGGTGAGCAACATATGGCGGAGACTAAGATCCAGAGTCTCGAGCGGGTTGGGTTAAGAATCGTTTGGCAGGAGGAGGAGGGTGGGAGTAGGGGGAGAGGAAGGGGAGGGGTACCCCTTTGCCCCTGGTACCAGTCCCATAACAAGGTAACTTATAGTTTTCGAGAAAAAAAATAAAGAAATTTTTGAGGTTAAGTATGAAATTTTTGAATTGGAAGTGTCAGATGTTACGGGAGTCATCGCCAACTTGCAGGGAGGGTGCAGGAAATTCCAGCCTCGGCCCCCTTGTCCAGGAAACTTGTGCTTTTAAAGAAAAATAATAAAGAAAATTTTACAAAATCGGAACGTAAAATAATAATATTAATGATTTAATTTATGAGTAGGTACCTCTATCTGTAGATAAGGGATGTTGAAAGAAATAAGAGAGATCCTTTTGAGGAATTAATTAATGTTATAAATTATGGATTTTTTATTGTTCACTGACTGTGTGACTCGACACAGAGCACCCCGTCAATAGTTGGTTAGGTCCGAAAAGAGTGGCAGACCCGATACGGAGCACCCCGACTCCACGTGGTACTGTGCGTCACGCCCCTAGAGTGTATATAAAAACGCGGAGCCAGTAGCAGTCCTTGGTCCTTGGTCGCCCTTGAGTGTCGCTTCACCCACTCGACCTTTGCTACGCTACGGAGGTCACCGGCTCGCTTCGCTCGCCAGCTCCCCCCTTCACTCCGCTCGGCCTCGCGGGCTTGCTCCACTCAAGATCTCCCACGCGAGAGTACTGGCGGGAGCACATACCAGAGTCCGACATTTAAAATATCCATACTTAACAAAAAAAAAAACTTTATTTTTTTCTCGAAAACTGTAAGTTACCTTTGCATAGGAGTGGTACCAGGGGCGAGGGGGTACAAATCCCCCACTCCCCCCTCCTCTCCCATCCTCCTCCTGCCAAACGATTGTAAAGTTTTACCAAAATCTCCTACTTAACCTCAAAATTTTCTTTATTTTTTTTCTCGAAAACTATAAGTTACCTTGTTATGGGATTGGTACCAGGGGTGAGGGGGTACCCCTCCCCCTCCACCACCCCCCATCTCCCCCTCCTCCTCCTGCCAAACGATTCTAAATTTTTACCGCACGATCTGATCCCACCATCTCCTTTTCATCATAGGACGAGCAGGCGTACGGCTCAGTACCATCCTTACCTCATTGGTATACCTTCTATTCGCACAAAACGTTTCGGTTCTACCTTTATAATGCGAACTGCTAAGGAGTGGAATACACTGCCGTCGTCTGTCTTTCCTGAAAACTATAATCTGGGTCTCTTCAAGTGTAGAGTGAACAGGTGCCTTCTAGACTTTTGTGCTCCATCTTCGGCCACATCGTCACTTACCAACAGGTGAGATCGTGGTCAAACAAAGGTCTATAAATGTAAAAAAAAAAAATAAAAAAAAAAACGGCGCACGCTCAACGGTTCTAGATCCCTGGTAACTTTGGGTGCGTCGACAATCCTAACAGCTCTGCGTTGTAGGGAGTCCAGAGGTTGCAGTTGGTAGGTACTTCGGTGCACCATTCCAGATGTGAGAACAATACTCCGAGTATTTGTTTGTTTACAATCACAATCTGAGTTTTTTTCTATGAATTGTCATATACTCGTATTTGACATTGATTTTCCTATAATTAACTAACCAAACAAAATAAACCAACGCCATATCTTTTGTCTCCTTTTAACTTATCACTAAACTAATGTGATGATAATGATAAAAAATATTATGTGGTCTACATTACTTGGCCGGTTTAAAAAAACAATCGTTACATTCATTCAATCATTCTCTTAGCTAGGCAATGCCCAAGTTACGACGTAGTTATGAGAAGACTGTTAGTGCAAACAATTTTTTTAGCTAGGCTGTTCCTATGCTTAGGTGTATCATAACTAGGACAAGCCTAACTTGTGTTTAGTGCAAACGGGCGAGTGTGTTATGTTTTAAATACGTGGTAATATAAATATGGAGTATTTGAACTGCATGGTGTTACAAATACGTGTTTACAAAACTCACCGTGTTCTAGCAGCGCGAATGCAATGTCGGGGTGGTTGTGCCGGCACGCGATGTGCAGTGCAGAGTGACCGTTCTTCGCGAGAGCGTGTGGCGCCGCACCTATACACACACTAGCACTAGCTTTACAAAACTCACCGTGTTCTAGCAGCGCGAATGCAATGTCGGGGTGGTTGTGCCGGCACGCGATGTGCAGTGCAGAGTGACCGTTCTTCGCGAGAGCGTGTGGCGCCGCACCTATACACACACTAGCACTAGCTTTACTTGTTCACAGTTTCTTTATTCTTCACACAAACAGAGAAGAAAAACAACTTACATAGAGGACATGTACAAAGGCGAGCTTAACCCTAAAATAGTTTTCTTCCAGCAAACCGTTGATGATAGGGAGAACTGATTAATAGTGGTGGGTAATAATAATAATATAATATCATTTTCATATAATAACACTAGCTCAAACACATTATAATAACTCTACGATGGTCTTAGCATTCCAGACACTGCAAACAGCAAAATATGGCACCTCCGAAAATTCAAACGATTATAAGTATTTTGTGAAAAATATATTTTTCAATACAAGTTTTTTTTAATACTTAGTATGACGGAACAAGCAGATGGCCCATCTGATGATAAGCGGTAACCTCTGCCTATGAACAGTGCATTATCACATAGGTCACGTCCACCTAGGACGCGCCCTATGAGGCATTGCACTACGCCCGCCACCCTGACACATAAAGATAAAAAGTCTCATGTGCCTGTAATTTCACCGGCAACCATACCCTTCCAACCGGAACACAGCAATGCGAGCACTACTGCTTGCCGGCAGAAATAGGTCAGGTGGTAGTACTTCCCCGGACTAACTCTTTCACAAAAAAGGCCTTCTACTGCTAAGCTTTTGTAAAATTAGTGATCGTAACCGTGTGCTGATCAAAATGAGCCTTAAGACGGCCAGTCTACTATTATCCATCGAGGAGTTCCGTAGTCCACCTTCCGTCCCATCATCAGATCTGCTTGCTGTCATCATCACATTGCATTGTCATCGGAACTTTACAGGTATGCAAAATTTCAACTCAATCGGTTGAGGATAACTGCTTTAAAATTCAGTTGCAAGATTCCACCCGGACATACATTGCAAGTTAAATAAAAGCTTGTAACAAATGAGCTAGATAGTCTGCCGGCTCACACTCTAGCTCACGCCTAGCGCAGATCACAGTGTACCTAAAAAAATGTAAGAACTTTTATAACCTGTGTTTCACAAATAAAGATATTGAATTGAATTGAATTGAATTAGTCTTTCAAATGTGTTCAATAACCAAGCAGCATTGGTCGGATAGAACTTGGCAGAATAGTTTATTTTTGTACTAATTGTTTCTCTTTTGGTTCGGACACCTTTTGTTCGCTGACCTGACCATTCCCTGTCCATTCACTTTGTTGTAGCTTGATATCTTAAGGCGCTATAGGTTCAACCAGTTTCAACAAACATTTTTGTATGAGGCGAAGAAGGCGAGCCAAGAGCGTATTTTTTTTAATGAAACTTGTAGGTAAACCACCATACGGCCCACCTGATGTAAAGTGGTCACCGTCGCTTATAGAAACCGGCAACACCGAGGGTATTGTCGACACTCTGCCTATTGAAGGAATTTATGAACATTTTTCTTGCTCGAGATCAAGGAAATGCGGCCTAAATGAGTTCATGGCCAAGTTTACCTTTGTCCAGCAATAGTAGTGCTATATCGGGATGTCCATAGTAGGTGGCCATGTGCAGCGGCGTTATGTGACTCTTGCCCGGCGCGTCGGGCTGCGCCCCTCGCGCCAGCAGCAGCCTCGCCACGCTGATGTCTCCGTACTTAGCAGCGAGGTGCAGCGGAGTGAAGCCTTTGCGGGTCTCAGCCTCTATTGGTGCGCTGTTGTCTATTAGTATTCCGGCTACTTCTTCTTTGCCTGGAAAAATGTTGAGAAAAACAATTAGTGTACGAATTATTTATTTATTTTATTTATAACCCCCGACGCAAAAACGACGGGGTGTTATAAGTTTGACTTTTCTGTGAGTGAGTGTGTGTGTGTGTGTGTGTCTGTCTGTCGCATCGTAGCTGCCGAACGGATGAACCAATTCTTTTTTTTTGTTTGAAAGGTGAATTTGTCGGGATTGTTCTTAGGTATGTTTGATCAAAATCGGTTCAGCCGTTTCATTGCGTTGGTATTTTTAATTTTAACAAAACTAATTACTTGTTAGCCCATATTGTCCCACTGCAGGAAGTACCCGGATTGTAAGTTCCTTATGTTTGGGCGGCAAGACCTACCGCAACTGGTCCTGGCCTCTGCCAGGTAAAGTGCGCTACCGCGTATAACCGAAAGGTTGGTCGGGCAGCCACTTTAAACACGTATAGAGAGATGAGGGTTTGTTCCACTGCAGGGCTAAGGCCTCCCTCCCTTTTTTCCAGATCTCTCTGTTCCTTGCTGCAGGGGCCAGTCCGGTAGGTGCACATCCAACTCGTCACGCCATCTACGTGGTGGTCTGCCGCGCGGGCGTCTTGCGTTAGGAACCCAATCAGTAGCGGATCTTGCCCATAGATCTTCCGACATGCGGCAGACGTGGCCCAATCCCACTTGAGCTGGGCTGATTTTTTGCTGACATCGTAAACCTGTGTTTGCGAGCGCGCAGAATTGAATTTTTAATTCGGTCTGTTAGTCGGACACCTAAAATACTGCGCTCCATAGCCCGCTGGCAGATTTCGAGTCTGGACCTTTGCTGAATTGTCAAAGACCAAGTTTTCCGTATATGAGGATAGGGGAGAACGCACATGCGCATGAGTTTGGGTGTTTGGCATAGAGGAAGTTCGCCTTTGATTAGATGTACAAATTATGCTTACACTAAATTAGCTGACGCTGCAGTATAGTCAATCTAAAATAGCTGACGTTGCAGTATAGTCAATCTAAAATAGCTGACGCTGCAGTATAGTCAATTTAAAATAGCTGACGCTGCAGTATAGTCAATCTAAAATAGCTGACGCTGCAGTATAGTCAATCTAAAATAGCTGACGCTATAGGTATATCACTAACCTTCTTTAGCGGCAATGTGTAAGGGCGTGTATTTGTCCTTGGTAGTAGCTGTGACGTCCGCACCGTGCTGCAGCAGGAGGGCGGCGATGTCGCCGTGACCCAGTCGTGCCGCGACGTGCAAAGGCGTTTGCTCTTCGCGAGCTCTGGCGTCCACCTAAAACGAAACACTTTATTACACTTACACTTTATTAAGATTAATGGTCTATGGAGGTTTGAAAACTTTGAATTGAGGTAATTTACTCTATTATTATTTTTTTCTTTTCTAAAGCCATTTTTAGAAAGTAATTATCCTAACGTATACAACGATAAGAATGTCTATAGATTCAAGACTTCTAATATGTGCTACTTGGGAGTTCTACCTTTATAATGCGTACTGCTAAGGAGTGGAATACACTACCATCGTCTGTGTTTCCTGGAAACTATAATCTGGGTCTCTTCAAGGCTAGAGTGAAGAGGTGCCTTCTAGACCTTTGTGCTCCATCTTCGGCCACATCGTCAATATCCAACAGGTGAGATCGTGGTCAAACAAAGGTCTACCAATGTAAAAAAAACAACTATGTTTTAAGCTCAAGTTTATCTACAGGATAAGAAAATGAGAGATAGATATATGCATACCTTTGCGTTGTTTCTTAGCAGGACTCTAACGAGATCAGTCTGGTGCGCCCGCGCGGCGAGGTGCAGCGGCGTCTCGCCGCGGGCCGTGGCCGTGTCGGCCGCCGCGCCCGCGCCCACCAGCACCAGCGCGATGTTCATGCAGCCCATGAACGACGCCACGTGGAGGTACACAGAGGTATATGCATACCTTTGCGTTGTTTCTTAGCAGGACTCTAACGAGATCAGTCTGGTGCGCCCGCGCGGCGAGTTGCAGCGGCGTCTCGCCGCGGGCCGTGGCCGTGTCGGCCACCGCGCCCGCGCCCACCAGCACCAGCGCGATGTTCATGCAGCCCATGAACGACGCCACGTGGAGGTACACAGAGGTATATGCATACCTTTGCGTTGTTTCTTAGCAGGACTCTAACGAGATCAGTCTGGTGCGCCCTCGCGGCGAGGTGCAGCGGCGTCTCGCCGCGGGCCGTGGCCGCGTCGGCCGCCGCGCCCGCGCCCACCAGCACCAGCGCGATGTTCATGCAGCCCATGAACGACGCCACGTGGAGGGGGGTGAGGCCCGACTCTGTGGTCGCCGATTTACCTGGAACACGGTCACACAATATTTATCAATAAGTTTGTTATTTTTTTTCGACCTCTGTGACGACCTCTGTGACGCGGCGGGCGAAGTTTCGCCTGCGACGCAGGAGGTTGTGCGATCGATTCCCGCCTCGGAACAAATATATGTACGATCTTCAGATATTTGTTCAGGGTGTTTTGGGTATTTTCTATCTATATACATAGAACAAAGTCGTGTTAGTTACACCACATATAACTCAAGAACGGGTGAACCGATTTGGCTGAAAATTAGTGGGGAGGTAGCTTAGAACCAGAAGATTGACATAGGGGGGGGGGTAGGAGGGGGGGGGGGGGCTACCCGTGCGAAGCCGGGGCGAGTCACTTGTGTATAATAAAAAATCTATATCTATGTATATTAAGTATATAAGTTATCTAGTACCCATAACACAAGCTGTGCTTAGCTTGGGGCTAGATAATGTTGTGTGTACTATCCAGCATTACTTATTATTTTATTTATTTTATTCAAGTAAGCCACACAGGTCACAGTGTAACCCTTCAGCGGGGCTCGAGTCCTAACGGCACTACATATCGGTCACATCTACCTAGACTTTTTACCCGGACTTGTTTGTAAGATTAGTTGGTATAATATTTGTCCTGCCTGCTAGCTTCTTATGGAAGAAAGCGTTCGCAGAGTCAGTCGTCGGAAACAATGGCGGTGATGAGCTCACCACGGGTCACGTCTATATTCCACAATGGTGCTACCCACTGAGAATTTTAGTTACGGTTTTTGTACTTAACCGCCACGTTTCAATGTTTGCTGCAAAACTTAAGACTACGTAAATAATCATCAACTCAGCGACTAATACTGTGAGTACCCAAAAGTGTAATGTGTACAGTACTCATTATCAGACGTACACGGCTGGACGAGGCCCCCTCTTGAATGCAATGGGGGGATCTGCCATAATGTCTGGTTTGAGGGTCATGAAGTTGGACCTCTCGTCATAATGTGAGCTTTAGCTCATTTATGGTGAGGGTCCCTACGGAAAATGTGAAGACTAGCTTGAACCCTGACTTCAGGCCGAAAGGGGTGAAGTTCCGGCGGTTCTAGGGCCGCCTGTCACGTGATTCCCCGGGCCGCGACGCGTCGGCGATCACACGTGTATTAGATTAAGTAATAAATAAAGTGTTTTTATGTGTATGTTAGTTTCTAAGGTATTTATGTTGATATGGGCTTACTTAAACTGTTTAGGTTAAGTGCATTTCTCAGTAAGCCTGAAATAAACTTTTTTTTTTGATAATCATCACGCTTTATTTGTGGCTTGGTGATCGCAGTATTAGTATTCAGTTCTCAAATCACCAGCTCTGGATCAGCATCTACCTCTGGTGTAATCCCTTCCGCCATCCACGTGAGGAGACGGAGGGGTCAACTCGCGGCCAGAGGAGTACTCACTTGCACCATACTTGAGCAGTAACTCGACCACTTTGAGCCTGTTCTTCTTGCACGCGATGTGGAGCGGCGTGAAGCCGTTGAGTGCGCGTGAATTCGCGTCCGCGTTTCTGTCGAGGAGTAACTTGGCTACCTGAAACATACATTAGTTCTATGAAAACAACACAAAGCTATATTAGTAGAGGGCGCCAGACAGGGTACTAATTGGCCGAATTGATTGACTAACTGATTGGCCGAATGTAACGTCATTAATTTAGGCGCTGGAGGCGCTGTCATTTCAATGAACAATTTACATTACTAAAGTAAGTAAGTAAGTAGTATAAGTTTTCGTATATATTCCATTTCGTTATGTTGTAGGGTTCAGAAGATCTGAATACATCGCCCGAACGAAGTCGCCGGCGCTGCTAGTACTTTATAAATCTAATTCGTGGTACTGACGAAGATTAGCGAAAAGCGAGAGCGATAATTTTATCGCTAGGCTTTGAGCGAGTGTGCGCCAATACTATTCTATGGACCTTAGTATAAAGTGCAGTTTACATTGACGTGTCCGCAATGAGCGGCGACGCGTAGCGCCGTGAGGTAGTCGACGGTGACGTCATCGATCGGGGCGCCCTCTGAGAGCAGCACTTTGGCAAACAGTACCACATTCTATGGCCCTCAGTATAGAGTGCAGTTTACCTTGACGTGTCCGCAATGAGCGGCGACGTGTAGCGCCGTGAGGTAGTCGACGGTGACGTCATCGATCGGAGTGCCCTCTGAGAGCAGCACTTTGGCATACAGTACCACATTCTATGGCCCTTAGTATAAAGTGCAGTATACCTTGACGTGTCCGCAATGAGCGGCGACGTGTAGCGCCGTGAGGTAGTCGACGGTGACGTCATCGATCGGGGCGCCCTCTGAGAGCAGCACTTTGGCATACAGTACCACATTCTATGGCCCTTAGTATAAAGTGCAGTTTACCTTGACGTGTCCACAATGAGCGGCGACGTGTAGCGCCGTGAGGTAGTCGACGGTGACGTCATCGATCGGGGCGCCCTCTGAGAGCAGCACTTTGGCCGTCTCCACGTGTTCGCCTTGCACGGACATGTGGAGAGGTGTCAGCCCATTCTGCAATTACAAGCGTATCATTTTACATTATTGAATTCTGTATCATCAAACAGTTTTTTCCCCCCAGAAAACTACAAACTTCATTGTGATATTTAAACGTTAGAAAACATTGCTTGACCGAGGCCTCACAGGTTATGGCTATTCTATATCTGGCCTCCCCCACAGGTTATGGCTATTGGCTATTTAAGTTCGGAGAATAGGAACACTTATTGTCATGGTCTTATAGTCTTTTCTATATTCCTGAACGGTACAGAAACCTGGACTCTCAAAGCGAAGGATCGCAGACGTGTGGTATTGGAGACGGATGCTGCGAATCCCCTGGACAGCCCGTAGTACGAACGTGTCAATACTCAAGGAACTCAAGATAACTACTAGGCTTTCTTCCATCTACCTCCAGCGAGTCCTTGAGTATTTTAGTCATATAGCACGAAAAGGCAGTGACAACTTAGATAAACTGATTATCAATGGCAAAATTGAGGGGAAGAGGCCACGTGGCCGTAGCCCGTCACGTTGGATCCGCACCACTCTCGATTCGAAATTCCACGAAGCCGTGCAGCTCGCTGGCAACAGATCTCACTGGCGCAACATCGTCCGGCAGAAAGTGACGACCCTCAGCATTGAGGAATACGACGCGAGGAGGGGATTGTGGTAGCACGGTACTCGTAGTTCCTGATACCCACGACACAGGGGATCCTAGTGTGGAATCAGGACTGTGTATGTGACTGTTGGATGCAATATTATGTTATGTAATAGTAACAATAAACTGGTAGAGCGATGGTAGCCTAACGGTTCAATAGTGCAACTCAGAATCCAACGATACCGGGTTCGATCCTAGGCTCCGCACCAATGACTTTTCTAAGTTATGTGTGGATTTCCATCGCTCTGTGCTTCGGAGGGCACGTTAAGCTGTCGGTCCCGGCTGTTATTGATTAATAGCAGTCGATAAGCCATGTCAGAGGCCCTCGGGCGGCTTGACAAACTCTGACACCAGAGGCCAGCACTACCTCATACGAAACGACGACGAATAAACTGGTACCTTCGTCTTGCTGGTGATGGGCGCGCCGTGGTGCAGCAACCTGGATACGACGTTGCTGTGCCCGGAGCGCGCGGCGCAGTGCAGAGGGGTCAGACCGTCGCGCGTCACCGCCGCTATATTCGCACCTGGAACACATCATTACAACCAGAGTTAACCTCTTTTTTTTGGCCAAAATATGGTATCTTCGGTCATAGTACCCCTAATAATATAGGAGACTATCGCCCGCAACTTTGTCCGCGTGTAGTTTTTTCTGTAAAACTTTAACAATTCCTCAGGGGGTGAATTTCAGATATTCCTTTCTTAGCGCACCCCTAGACTACATGAGGAATGTAGCCTCCAAATTTCAGGGTGTGTGTTGTATTGTGTATTGTTAATAGTCAGTCAGTCACGCAACTATTTTATGTATTGAAATGAGAAGAAATAAACGAAAAAATATGGTGTATTTAGAAAACATCAAATATAACTACTTGGATATAGGGAGTAAGGATGACTATTCCTGAAATCAGAAGCAGTACGAGCTTTCTGGTTTCGGGACCCAGTTTGTATCATGTTTAACTAGCCCGATTCGCTCGCCAGTTTATATATTATCCAGCAGTGTGTCTTACCATGTTCTACGAGTAGGTCCAGCATAGCGAGTTGTCCCCACTTGCTGGCGACATGCAGCGGCGTGATGTTATGCTTGGCTGCGCAGCCCGCGTCCGCGCCGGCCGACAGGAGAGCTTACCATGTTCTCGAGTAGGTCCAGCATAGCGAGTTGTCCCCACTTGCTGGCGACATGCAGCGGCGTGATGTTGTGCTTGGCTGCGCAGCCCGCGTCCGCGCCGGCCGGCAGGAGAGCTTACCATGTTCTACGAGTAGGTCCAGCATAGCGAGTTGTCCCCACTTGCTGGCGACATGCAGCGGCGTGATGTTGTGCTTGGCTGCGCAGCCCGCGTCCGCGCCGGCCGACAGGAGAGCTTACCATGTTCTCGAGTAGGTCCAGCATAGCGAGTTGTCCCCACTTGCTGGCGACATGCAGCGGCGTGATGTTGTGCTTGGCTGCGCGGCCCGCGTCCGCGCCGGCCGACAGGAGAGCTTACCATGTTCTACGAGTAGGCCCAGCATAGCAAATTGTCCCCACTTGCTGGCGACATGCGGCGGCGTGATGTTGAGCTTGGCTGCGCGGCCCGCGTCCGCGCCGGCCGACAGGAGAGCTTACCGTGTTCTACGAGTAGGTCCAGCATAGCGAGTTGGCCCCACTTGCTGGCGACATGCAGCGGCGTGATGTTGTGCTTGGCTGCGCAGCCCGCGTCCGCGCCGGCCGACAGGAGAGCTTACCATGTTCTACGAGTAGGTCCAGCATAGCGAGTTGTCCCCACTTGCTGGCGACATGCAGCGGCGTGATGTTGTGCTTGGCTGCGCGGCCCGCGTCCGCGCCGGCCGACAGGAGAGCTTTGGCCACCGCAACGTTGCCATAATGAGCTGCTATATGGAGGGGTGTGAAGCCAGATTTGGAGCACGCGTCGGGGTTGTGTTCGTTCTGGAAAAGGAAAAAATATAGCTTGAATCTGTGGGTCGCTTCGATCTTCACATATAGCAGATTGCACACTTGAGCCTCGACAAAGCGCACTGAATCCATTCGCCACATTGTTTGTTTTGCCAAATTACACTGACTTAAAGGTCTGTAAGGAAATCTTATAACCCATGGTGAGTTGGTTCTATACAATTTAATGAAAACTGAAAACCACAGGTCTCGATATTCAGACTCCGGATATAAGTTGGCCGCTGCAAGCAGAACCCTTGCAAGTGGGTAATGCGAGACTCCTCTCGGACTGAATGTGAGCTATCATCCAGTTCATGCCTCACTTTTTCCTCGTGTCCCACCTTCAGGAGGGATGACCTTAACAAAGCCTACATTTTACTCTAAAATCGTCTAGGTCACTTCCACCTAGGACGTGCCCCTATGTGGCATTGCACTGCGATATAAAGATAAAAAAGTCTCATGTGCCTGTAATTTCACCGGCGCCTATACCATTATGGCATGGCATTATGGAAGTCGTGTTTTCTAATATTTTGTAATAATTAATAGGGGCTTGCTCTGGGCGTTTTTTCGTCGTTTGGTACCTCTAATAATAAAGTTGCTGCTTTAACGTCGTTCTTCTTAGCTGCGATGTGCAGCGCGGGCAGTCTGACCTTCCCCCTGGTGTCGGACTCCAGCAGCTCTGCGACCACTCGGTCGTGACCTTGCTGCATCGCCACTGCTAGCGGTGTGAACCCATCCTGGAAGATAAGTTTAAGATAAGATAAGTTTATTTCACTTAGAATAGGTACAACAAATCATAATTAGCATATGTATAAATTTCAAAGATTTTCGTAAGTATATGAAATTAAGAGAATTTTGCCTTCCGTGCTAGTTAAAATACTATGTTACGGCAAGGTAACGCTTCTCACCCCATATAGGTTGGTCCATACTGGATATTACCCGATGAGTGCCTTATGAGCGGCATATGCTCATAAGAAAAATTCACACTGCGTGCCTTATGAGCAAGGTTTGCTCATAACGGATTTGTGTGATTGGTCAAATTTTTGGCTATGTTCGAATTCTTTGAGCTTTCCTATTGGCTGTACACAATATTGTTCATTCAGTGGAAGTTCACTCGTGCCTTTTGATTGGTAGAAAACCGAAACAAACATACAGAAAAAAATATTTGAAGCCACCGATGTGACTCGCGAGCGAGTGACCAGTAATTTCGCGCGTGTCGACAGAGCCGGTCCGGTCCGGCCGGTCATGAAAAATGTCTTTCTGGAGGAATCAGTAACTGTTTTGGATATATTTTTGCATAAATTTACCAGAAAAACATTGTAGATTTAGTGTGTGTTCGTATTATTTCAAAAAGAGGTATAAATTAACGCGATAAATGGAACTAAGTTTTGACGACATGGAATTTCATGTCTTGTGGTCGCTCGGTGCAAATTGTATGGCGCGGCCGCGGGATGGTACCAAAATGGCGGTGTTTTTTTTTTTTTCGAAGTTGTAAATTATCTTTTTCTTGTGTTTATAAAGTTTTGTGAAATGATTACGTAAATATGTATGCTACATACTTACATGTGTAATTTTGGTGAAAGCTATTGTGAATGAGTGCAACGAGATAAAATATGTGTGTGAAATCACAATGTGTGTGTGTCTTCGAAAATAATAGTTTACTACGAGGTCATGTAAGTTTTTCAAATATCTTACTATTTATTATTAGGTAGGAAAATTCAATGCCATAACAATGATGTATAACACTTGTCATATAATTATGCGTAAACACCTGAAAATATTTTTTTCCGATAACATAAACAAAAAAAAATTGCTAGAAAAAGTGCTGTCGCTTGGGGGCCATTTTTTTTTGGGGTATCTTCGCCTAACGGGTTAAGTAAAATTATAGAGTAAACATTAAGCCCATATATATATACCTTATAAGCTATCATAAATATTTATACTTAAAACCATCACTTAACGTCGGAAGAGAGGATTTGGTTTCGATAACGCTTCCCTATAGCGTCGGTAAACAATGCCAGCTGGCCAGAAATCCGGATCAAGGAGCACATCCTTATACTTCGCCTGGACCTAGAGAGCAAAAAGTTAGTGGCCCTGTTGGTCTGCAGCCGCTGGAGAGACAGTCGAATCGCCGCCCCCTGAATCCGGCCCTGGCCCCTCTCCGTCACGAATCGGAGTACATCATCTCCTGATGTTTCCTCGCTTATTCGGGAGAGGTAGATCTATTTTCGGACGCAGTGTTGTCGACTCAGCCAGTATTTGACCGGTGCCGCGTTGATTGCGGCACGATCTCATCGAAGGGAGACATCTTGATTAGACAGGGGCTGCAGACGGCTCGATGGCCTCGAGCTCTTAGGTGCTTCACTTACGGCTACTTCGGCTACTGCATCGAGTCTAAGACGAAAACAGCTGTCATGAAGCTAGGCATTCTGCACAAGGTAAAGCGTTACTTCATACTAGGACAGCTTGTCAGTCTATATAAAGTCCGGAGTGATATGATGTACTACTGCCATGTTTGGGATGGCTCGGATTCATCAACAAAATTTAACAAAACTTTAAATGGCATTCTTATATTATTTTTTTATACAAAAAGCCTTTACTTTGGTCGAAGCAAAAAACACTGTATCAGAGCGTGCGCTCCACTAGTACTAGTCTAGAGGGTGTGGTATGTGTTCCTTACTTCTGTAGCCAGGGTCTGACTGGCTCCAGCCGCCAGCAGCATCTTCACGCACCCTGCATGGTTCTCCTGTGCTGCCATGTACAGAGGTGTGAAGCCAGCAGCTGACTGTGCGTCGGCCTTCGCCCCCGCGGCGAGTAGCGCCTTCGCTACCGACTCTTGGCCTGCGAGACATGCTATGTGAAGTGCTGTGTTTCCTGTGAAGACAAATAAGATCTGAACAACGGATGTAGAGCTTTTTGGTGAAAGCGTTCGTCCGGGGAAGTGCTACCACCATACAAATTTTTACCGCAAAGCCCATTCAGGCATCGCTCGCATTGCCGATTTGAAGAGTAAGGGTGCCGGGGAAGTTATAGGCACACGAGTTTTTTTTTCTCAGGGTAGCGGGCTCAGTGCTATGCCACGTAGGGTGCGCCCTAGGTGGACCTGTGAGGTATAGACATCATTATAGGCAGAGATTGCCGCTTAACACCAGGTAGGCTATCTGATAGTTTCGTCAATTATTCAAATAAAAAAGGTGTTCCTTCAAAGTTACAAATCCATCGAAGAGTTCCAAGAAAGAGCATAAAAAGGCAATGCTCCTATTCAAATCTTGGAGCAATTTTTGAAGGATGCATCATAACCACAATAGCAGGCGTTTAGACAGTGAACTGCAGACTGGAACCGTAGTTTATAGAAGCATTGATATTGAGTTCAATTCTAGGCAAAGCTAGCCAAGTGAAGATTGTCATACCTTTTTTGGTGGCAGAGTCAACTACCGCGCCTCTTTTGAGCAGCTCCTCAACGACTGAAATGTGGCCATCCTTCGCGGCGAGATGCAGAGCGTTTAGCCCGTTCTAAAACAAAGAAATCAATGCAATTAGCAGGGGTTATCCGGCGGGGACAAAAATCTGAGAGAGACTTGAAATCTATAACTACAGTATGCTATCAGAGGGGTGAGTCTGAGTTTTGCAAACACCATCGTAACGGTGAACGTAACACGATCGTACGTGCATAACATAATAACTAGCTATTAATCTGTGCCAAAAACGTCACAGATTAATGGCTAGTTACTACGCAATACACGTACACTCGCCGTTACGATCATCGTTACGATGGTGTGTGTAAACTCGGACTTGCCCCTCAGGCGTTAAAGCCCCGGTTGTTGCCTGCCTGTGTCAATACGCGACGGCCAATTATTGTAAGGATACTCGTAGGCTAGCCAACCTTTTACACTGTAGATGTAGGTATGTAGACCGATCTGCACTGACTTTAATCAAAATACACGAGCACCAATTACGGCAGCGCGAAGCTCGGTCGTGCGGAAAATTCGCCAGTCAGACAATTCTACCTACTGGTAGATACTCTTTAATTAAAATTATCTACTTATGTAATCTACGGAACCAACATATACTGGTCAAAAACAAAAATACCCAGTCATCAAAATAGATCGACTTGGTTGATACTACCAACTGTGACAAATAACATTATCACGGTTCTGATATCACGGCGCGGCGACAGAAATAGACCATTTTGTTTGATACAATCAATGGTATTGTGCTTTGTATGAAAATAGGTATAATTTACCTATTTTCATATTTTTAAAAGACAGAATTACAAGGCAATTGAATCTGCCTGTTCAAACCATGACATAGTTTTTTTTTTTACGGAACTAATAGCAAACGGCCCACATTTTTTTAATGGCTCGACAGACTGGCATACGGCTCTCCTGATGGTAAGCGGTTACCGTCGCCTATTGGCATCTGCAACACCAGGGGCGTTGCCAATGTGTTGCCTGCCTTGAAGGACTCTTTTTACATTGTTTTTGAAGCGGCTATTTTTTTTTTTATACTACTTGGATGACGGAACAAGCAAGAGGCCCACCTGATGTTAAGCGGTAACCTCTGCCTATGAACAGTGCATTACCTCATAGGTCACGTCCACCTAGGACGCACCCAATGTGGCATTGCACTGCGCCCGCCACCCTGAGACATAAAGATGAAAAGTCTCATGTGATGTTGGCTGATGTTGTAGTTTAGCGGAAACACCTCAGGAGGGAGCCCATTCCACAACTTGCACATATGGGGGAGGAAAGATCTCGTAAAGCGAGCAGTACGAGACACCCACGTGTCGATGATGTGTGGATGAGCTCCCTTGCGTTGTCGAGAAGTGCGATGGTAGAACCTGGATGCAGGTATGAGATTGAACAGGTCCTCTCCATTATAGAGACGATAGAACACACAGAGCGAGCCGATGTCTCGGCGCAGGCTCAGCGGGTCTAGTGAACTGGAGAGCTTGGGGTCGTTGACGATTCTAACGGCTCTTCTCTGTAGGGAGTCAAAGCGAAGCAGCTGGTACTTAGGGGCCCCGTGCCATAGGTGAGAACAGTATTCCATGTTTGGCCGAACTTGTACTATGTAAAAAAGTAAGCGCTGAGTTGGCATGACAAACTGTTTTGCACGGTTAAGCACCCCAATTTTTTTAGAAGTTAGAGCGGCTTTCACTTCTAGTTCTAAGTGACTCCCATATTGGACCTCGTTAGAAATTTCATCTCCCAAAATCCCAATGCTCGCAGAAGTTGAAAGAGGAATGCCCTGAAACGGCAGGGAGCTTTTTTTGCGGTGATTCTTGTGTCTTAGAGGGATTAAAAGTAACCAGATTTTGGATACCCCAATCTGAAACTAAATCTAAGGAGCTTTCCACTTCATTACCACATTATTAATTGCTTTCCACCTGATGTAAATTGGTCACCGCCGCTTCTAGACACCGGCAACACCGGGGGATTGTCGATGCACTGCCTACCCTGAAGGAATTTATGAACATTTTTCTTGAAGCGACACACGTAACCGAGCGGGAAAACCTCAGATGGAAGCTCATTCCATAGTTTGTAGGTATGGGGAGGAAATGATCTCGAAAAACGAGTCGTACGAGAAACCCAGGGTCTATTATGTGTGGATGAGCTTTGCAACTCAGGCACTAGAAAGAAAAGAAAGAGGGTAAAAGGGAGTGAAACGAAAGCGAAAAAGCAGGGTACGCTGAAGGTGTTGCCAGCCTGGGCCAGCGAGCGCCGTGGCCTCGTTGCAGCAGTAGGGACCACCACTCACTTCAGCATTGATCAGATCAATGCTCGTTGGCGACAGGTCGTGGAGGGAGCTGGTGTCTTTCTCTGATTGTGTTATGTCAGAGAAGCTGCTAGCTGGATGATGAAATCTCCACCGATCTCTCAATCCATAGCAGGAGAGCTTGTGTCGGAGATGGCTTTTCCACGCCTTCTTTCAGCCCCCATAACTGGGGCTAGGCAGTGGACACACTGTCGATGATGGTTTAGGCCACGAGGTGGCACGCCTAGTGTTCCAGCGTGTCACTCAATACATGAAGGATTCCTAAACTTAAAAAAAAATTAGGGAAGTAGGTCCCGATTTTAGTTGTTTTTATAGCCCAAAAAGTTATTCTGAACAAAATTCAAATTCAAATTTCAAAAAACTCTTCTTGGTGCGTGATCGGTTTACGGGGGGTAGCCCCTCTCCCCTCCGAACCCCAATTTGTGCGACAACACCCCCTATTTCGATATTATTACTCTTTCTTTACCTTTAATTGTGTAGTTAGTTTAGAATGTTCAAGTGTAGCGCAAGTTGCGGTATTCTTTAATTAGGGGTACACGTACACATAAATAAATAAATAATCCTGGACAGTTCACACAACATTATGTAGCCACAAGCTAAGCAAAACTTGTGTTATGGGTAGGTACTAGATAACTGATATACACCGGCGGTTGCTTTCGCTTATGGCGTGAAATTATAATTTTTTCGTGTTTTTTGCTCATCACAGCCCATCAACACTTCAACAGATAGCGACCGCGAAAACTATGTTGCCGGTAATTATATGACCTAAAACACAAGTTCTAATTTATTGTATCACATAATTATCATTTAAGCACAATTGCATATAATTATATAATTACAGGCAACATAGTTTTCGCTATCTGAAGAAGTGTTGACGAGCTGTTAAGAGCAAAAACACGGAAAAATTAGAATTTCGCGCCACAATCGAAACCAATTCAATACATTACATAGATAGATATTTTTATGATACATAGGTACATAGAAAATACCCAGTAACATATTTTGTTATTTTATTGTTTATAAACCGTGTTAGTTCTGTTATATAGCCATATAAATAAATAAATAAATGCTCAACACCAACAAACTACACTGGATTAACAATCCGCCTGCCAAGCGTGGTGATTATGGTAGATGCCCCATTTCATTATACATATATGGGAGGCCTCGTCTAAAGACGGGACGACTGGGAGTGACGTCTAAAGGCTGATGATGTACAACGCGACAAGCAACTCTCATTTAAAAGTAGTAATGATAACGAATACCGCTGTTTTTATTATTACAAGCTTTATATTAGCTTGCAATGTATGTCCGGGTGGAATTTTGCAACTGAATTTAAAAGCAGTTATCCTCAACCGATTGAGATGATATTTTGCATACCTGTCAAGTTTCGATGACAATGCAATATTATGGTGGCAGCGAGCTGATCTGATGATGGACACGGAAGGTGGACAACGGAACTCCTCGAGGGATAATAGTAGACTGGCCGTGTTTCGGCTAATTTTGATCAGCACACACGGTTACGATTACTTATTTTATAAAAGCTTGTATTGAAAAATATATTTTTCACAAAAAACTTATATTAATAATTGCAGTAGTAAAACTGTAATTAGCATACTAGTGGCTCAGCTGAAGCATCCACGCGTTACGGTGACTCCAGCGTGAGAATTAATTGGGTCAAATAGTTTCAGCTCTATGAGTTTCTCTCAATCACGTTCCCAGTCGTAACGCATTTCAGCTGTAATTACACTCATTGATACATACATATAGACACATGCCTTTTCCCCCGAAGGGGTAGGCAGAGCCTCAATGGCCTCTTTTCACAGTGGGTTGCACCGTCGTGGAATATAGACGTGACAAGTGGTGAGCTCATCACCGCCATTGCCTCCCACAACTGACTCGGCTAACGCTTTCTTTCAGTAATAACACATTCCATAATAAGCTAGGAGCCAGGACAAATCTTATGAATCTTATCAACAAGTCCGGGTAATCCCTTATAGTCGGCTTTTACGAAATCCACGGGAGGAGACGGAGGGGTATATTCTTAAGCCGGAAACACCACGACAACTTCCCACAAAATGCATAAAATGTAACTTTTATGTCAGAAAAATCATTGATTGATTAAAGATTCATTTTTCGGCTTTTTGTTTTTCAGACTGGGATGGGCTTCGGCAAGCTAGAAGACATTTTCAGGGACCGCAAAATGCCGCAATGCTTGTAAACCAAACTGTATTACCAACGTGTCCAGCCCACAATGATGTACAACGAAGCATGGACGCTGACCAATGAAGCTGTGTATATACCTAATGAAGGTCGTACCAAAGGCCATGGAGAGAGCCATGCTTGGCACATCTTTACTGGACTGTGTTCGAAACACGAAAATCCGAAGAAGACAAAGGTGGCCGATACTTTTTCTATGGATCAGCTTAATCCTTGTTCTCGAAGTACCACACAGGCGCTTCCCACTTAGTAGTGAGAAGGATCATCAAATAAAGCGCGCGCCGTGTTTGTTTCCTGTTTCTTCTAGGTTTGGCCCTCACGATACAGGTTCAGCCTAGTGTGAGGGCTGTCGATAATACTTAAATTTAGAATAAGCAGGCCGCATATGCATTGTCCGGTTCCTTTTGTAACTTTTATTGATAAATGTTTTGTTTTATATGTAATCCGACTTAGTTACGCTGTAATAAAAAAAATCTTTCTTTTATTTTCTTTTTTGGTCGCGATGAATTAGATTACATTTATTTTATAAGACGATCTATTCACTCTAGCCTTGAAGATACCCATATTATAGTTTTCAGAAAGACAGACTACGGCAGCGAGTTCCACTCCTTAGCAGTTCGCATTATAAAGGTGAAACCGAAACGCTTAGTACGAATAGAGGTATACTAATGAGGTAAGGATGTACTGAGCCGTGCGCCTGCTCGTCCTATGATGAAAAGGAGATGGTGGGATCACATCATGCTCCTGATGAGATGAGATGGTGCTCCTGGGCACATTCTTCGAAATGGAGCCTAGAGAAGATCGAAAGGCATGCAACTTTACGGCGTTGATGGAGACACTAGAATTTTGTTTGTTTGTGTTTAGAAATTTATTTCTCAAAAGAATATACATTCGCTCATATAGAGAAATACAAGATTGACTTACAAATTAGGATGAACGATACACAGATAATGACCTGGATTGAGTTGTTTGGATTGATTGGTTTTACTGGTAAAACGCGAGCTAACCCACGGGCGGGCACTAGTAACAAATATACATCGTTTGATGTTGTTTGTCAAACTTTATTTTATTACCCAAAAATATGCTCCATTTGAATAAACAATCGAATCTAGCCAAAAATAAAGGTAACTTTGTGTTTTTTTTTTCTATGGAGAAAATATTGTCCTATCGTATTTCTGGTACAGAGATCCCTCGGAATTATAATGTAGTATCCATGCATATTTATAATTTGAATATTGTACTTGATTTAGTCTGTTAAAAATCAAATCTAAGATTGGTAATTTTGCTTTATACCCCACCTTAAGTGAAAACCGGGCATCTCTACAACACACAGTAAACTTTTCTTTAGCAAACTACCGGTGTCGTAAAAACAATAATCGCTGGTTTAATTTTACGACACCCGTATATAAACAGTCATATACTTAACAAGTATATTAACTGTAATTGCATTGCACACGCAGACCCAATAAACTGCAATATGGTTAAGGTGGATGCTCACGCTTGTGGCGCAAAATTATTATTTTTTTGGTGTTTTTTGCCCATTACAGCTCATCAACACTTCTTAAGATAGCGAAAAATGATTTCGCGAGAACTAGGAGACTTAACACACATGTTTTAATTGATAGTATCTCAAAAATAACATAATTTAAGCAACGATACCCCTAGACAAAAAAAACTCTGTTAAAAGGTGTTTGTCGTAAGGGGTATCGTAGCTAAACTGATGATATTTATGAGATACTATCAATTAAAACATGTGTGTTAAGTCTCCTAGTTCTCGCGAAATGAACTTTCGCTACCTGAAGAAGTGTTCATGAGCAGTAATGAACAAAACACAACAAAAAGTAATAATTTCGCTCCACAGTTCGCGAGGGAGAACACGGGAAACGCTAACGTTAATGACTGCTATTTAACTGAGCTTTTCCTTGATACAGTTACATCTATATATATAAAAAAAACCAAGTCGTGTTAGTTACACCACTTATAACTCAAGATCGGCTGGACCGATGTTAGTTATCTCTTTTTTGGTGGATTCTTCTCCGCTCCGAATAGCAGAATAAGTAATAAAATATCGGGGGGGGGGCTGTTTTTCACCGGGGGCTACCCATGCGAAGCCAGGGCGAGTCGCTAGTAGTAGTATAAAACAAAGTAGCTTTCCGCGTCTGTCTGTCCCTTCTAAACTAAGCAACGGATTTTGATGCGGCTTTCACCATCAGTTAGACAGTTTTTCACGGAAGGTTTATACATATATAACTAGCGTCCCGACGCAGCTTCTCACGGGCGCGGGAAACTTCACATTTTTCACCTCTTTTTTAGGTTCAGTACCCAAAGGGTAAAACGGGACCCTATTACTATAAGACTTCGCTCTCTGTCTGTCTGTAACCAGGCTGTATCTCATGAACCGTGATAGTTATAGAGTTGAAATTTTCACAGATGATGTAGATTTATGTTGCCGCTATAACAACATATACTAAAAAACAGAATAACATAAATATTTAAGGGGGATCCTATACAAGGAACGTGTTTTTTTCCCGTTTTTATAGATAATGGTACAGAACCCTTCTGCGCGAGTCTGACTCGCACTTGACCGGTTTTTTATTTGTTATTATCTAACTGAACACCCATCAAAATATAACCTACGTCTTGTAATCTGCATTTCCGTGACCCAGTAGGGCCTTAATAAGATTAAGGTCTACGTGAAAAATGACAGCAGCTTTGTAAAATCTTTTGTGTAGCAAGGATAAGATGGTAAGCGCTTTGTGAGATATCACAAAGAACCCTACAATTCACCATCTTTTCTGCCGACTTGGAACATAAATGCCGGAAAACACAATTTAAACAGTGCACTCTTTTTGAGACAGCCTATAACACTAAGGACCTTCTGCCATTACGATACGCACAGGCGTATCAAGTATCCTGAAGGTATCCTGCAAGTCTCGGAGACTAGTCGCCGCCAAGTATCTCACATACATTTGAATGCAGGCTAGTGTGCGAGTTGTAGTGTGTGATGGGATCGCCTGTGCGTATCGTAATGGGAGAAGGGCTTTAGATTTACTGCACGTATAGTTCTCAAGAACAACTATATGTTTTTTCACTTTTAAGTTGAATTTAAAATCATGGCAGTCGTGCGGCTCTACAAACCGGAACACAGCAATGCGAGGACTACTGCTTTGCAGCAGAAATAGGTATGGAGGTAGTACTACTGTATTTTACCAAACAGTGTTAGCTATATTTATTTGTATATTTTATAATTAATAAGGACTATGCTAATGAGCCGATGTAATTCCCGATCCCAAAGTTTGGTCTCTGATATTACAATAAAACATTGACAGGTTTTTTTAATTCGCACAAATGAAGTTTCATAATAGTAATAAAACCATTGTAGCCTGAGAACTGACCTTGAGCTTCGACCAAAGTAAAATAAATTTACGTCGATGACCTTGAGCACATAATAAACTAGATTCATTCAAATTCACAGGTACAACTATTTATATACTACTAATACATAATAGTCATTCATGAGTACCGCGTCTGCCAGGATGTCCTCGATAGTGTATCTGATGATGGCATGCACTGTACATACATGCACTGTACATATACAATTATTTAACAGTTCACGTAAAAGTTTCCATCACAAATATTTATATCAATTTTTATTTTATATTTTATATCGTATACATAGGTACTTTTTTTTTACATTGTTAGACCTTTGTTTGACCACGATCTCACCTGTTGGTAAGAGACGATGAGGCCGAAGATGGAGCACAAAGGTCTAGAAGGCCACACACACCACCACCACACACCCACATTCACACAGGCCACATTCACTCTAGCCTTGAGGAGACCCAGATTATAGTTTTCAGGAAAGACAGACGTCGGTAGTGTATTCCACTCCTTGGCAGTTCTCATTATAAAGGTAGAACTGAAACGTTTAGTACGAATAGAGGGTATACTAATGAGGTAAGGGTGGTACCGAGCCGTGCGCCTGCTCGTCCTATGATGAAAAGGAGATGGTGGGATCAGATCATGAAGTACCTGGGAGCATTCCCCTAAATGTAACCTATAAAAGATCGAAAGGTACGCGACCTTACGGCGGTGCTCGAGACTCTGGATCTTAGTCTCCGCCATATGTTACTCACCTATAAACCTGAAAGCACTGCGTTCGATCACAGCAAATAGTTACAAATAACACTAAACACATATTGAAATAATTATTTTATGACTGTATGAAGTCATCGTATCTATAAAAAGTGTTGTCGATGTTCTGTGATCGCAGTCGATAAGCCAGCGATTCAGTTATGTTGAGCGCTATCTGCGCTCACCAAAAGCCCGGTAACGCAGTCATGACCCCAGGAGGGAAAATGCATTTAAATCCAAAACAGTGGTTCAGTCTGGTTTTGAAGACGGTGCAGTTTAGTGCATCTTTCAGGGACTCTGGCATCTCATTGTACACTGCAGGGCCCTCGAGAGTCCGTGGCACCGACACGAGTTTGTGCTGGTTACGAGTCTGATGAGTGACATCTCCGTGAGTCGCGTAAGAACTTAAATAAAATAAAATAAAAGGGCATCTATTCCTTACATTACAAACAAACAAAGGATATAAGTATAAACATAATATTTAGGCTAGTGTAAAAGGTCGAGGGCTCAGCCACTCTGTTTTTCAGCCTCGCCTTAGAATGCTGCTGTCGTCACACGATTCAGCCTGTCACTTAGGTTTTTTCTCACATGTAGAGATGGCAATACAGGGCAGCGTAAGAATACCTATAGTTCTTTGAAGTGCGGTATCACTGTTGCGACCAAACCACTGTATACTCCGACCAAATGTAGTAATAAAATCCCGAATCTTGGTAATGCAAAACTACATTGTCATTTAGAATTAGCACTAACACTTGGATCACACTCTCCCTGCGCTCGGCAAAAATAGGCTACATTTGTAACAGATCTAAGATCTGCATAGCTAATATGTACATGCCTAACAAGGTAGTTTCATACAGTGCCTACATCAAGGTGCAGTGCGTAGATAGCGTAGAACAAGCGAAATTATCAGGTACGTACACGGGCTAATGAATGCACAAGTAACTGTTCATTCTATCTGTGCAGTTACCGTTGCAATTCCCTGGAGATTATCGTGTTATGGGTAACACGGTTTCCAATCTACGGGGATGTGGCATACATTACATACCTAAAGATACCTACCTACACTCGTAACCGAGTTCGAACCAATAAATAATGACACTACTAGATTAAAACACTACAACGGCCCTTTTGATCGAGTTTGAAACTACCTGTCAATTCAAAAGACAAAACACGGTGTAACTATTCCAAGGATATTTCGCGTTTATTATCAGCACGGTTAGTCGTTAAATGCCCACGGGAAATGGAAAACATTCGCTAATTTCACCGAGGATTAATAAATATTAGTTTAGTTGTTACTATGGTCACAGAATAAATAATAGTACAACTACGGTAGCTTGCATGCGAGTCCAACTCGCACTTGACAGTATTTTGTTAACGGTCCATAATGTTGTTTTTCGGATATTCATCAGAAGGGAGCATTGAGGTAATGTAGTACATATTACCTCAATGGCAGGGAGCTCATTTCTCAACTTGGACGTCTGGGTGTGGTATGGGCACATGGGGGAGAAAAGATCTTGTAAAGCGAGCGTATGCAAGAAAACTACATGAATAAGCTGGTTCACTTCTTCTTCGTTTATTTAAGACAGAGGTTAAAACAAACCTCGGCGATGAATCAAGACATTCCGCGACTGCAGAGTTCTCTGAAACTACTTGAAATGGCTGGTTTCCTCAGTTTGTTGTTGATCGATATTATGCGCAAATTTTTTCGTTAATAGGTCAGAAAAACCACGGCGACGAATCAAGAATTTCCGTGACTGCAGAGTTCTCTAAAACTACATGAATTAGCTGGTTTCCTCGCTTTATTATTGATCGATTGCGCTTTCTCCGTTAATATAGGACTGAAGTTAGAAAAACCTCTATGACTTATCTAAAATTTCGTCCACTAGAGTTCTGGTAACGCGCAGTACCTACAAGACGCTGTGTTGGCTCTACCTAGTGCCTATCCCACAGCTGGGACTGTGAACTCACCGAATTGCATGTGTTGATGTCCTTGACGGCTCCAGAATCAAGAAGGTCGACGACTGTGTCGAGTTGTCCGGCGCGCGCTGCCCTTAAGAAGGCTGTGTTTGGGTCTATCTGAAACCGAAATAAACCCTGTTAGTTATGGGGGTGGTGGAAGCCGAAAGAGATAACAACTTTGTAAACGTCATCATTAGCATCAGCCCACACTAGTCTACTGCTGGACATAGGCCTCTCCCAATATGCGCCACTGAGCCCGGTGTTCGGCTCTTCTCATCTATTTTCTGCCCCCCGCCTTTCGTAGGTCATCGCTCCGCCTAGCCAGAGGGCGCCCCACGCTATGTTTGCCAAGACGCGGTCTCCACTCAAGAACTCGCTTACCAGTTGTCGGTTCTTCGGCATATATGACCAGCCCATTGCCACTTCAGCTTGCTAATCCGGTGGGCTATGTCAATGACTTTAGTTCTCTGTCGGATAATCTCATTTCGGATTTTATCTTTCAGAGAAACTCCGAGCATATCCCGTTCCATAGCTCGCTGTGCAACTTGAACTGGGTATAGATAACGTGAGTATAGATAAAGTGAGTGAGTAAGTATAGAGTTGGTTATAGAGCACCCTAGAAACTTACAACGAGTTGCCGGATGCTCAGCCACAAGGCACACTATTCGTCTGTACCTCCAAAATGGCTTAACAAGTGTTTTTTATCTCTAAAAGTGCTTAGCTGATTTGAATGCAGTTTTTTGTAAACCATTAGTTGTATTATTTTTTCTGTAAATAAAGGTTTTACCCATTTTGTTAATTGTATTCGTATTTCGTAATTTCCCGTGTTTAAAGATATCTTGATAAACTTAAGATTACATGCGTTATCGTTAACCGACGAGCATGTATGTATGAAGAATGGATGACAGTGAATGAAGCAAAAGAAGTAAGTATGTCAGGATCGTAGCAATTGGAAATCCGTGGTCTCTGCCTACCCCTCCGGGAAACAGGTGTGAGTTTATGTATGTATGAATTTGAAAATTTGCCAAATAGGCTTCCTAACCTTCTAATGGTTTTCCACCGGATCGCTGTGCATTGGACGACAAGGCAACGAAACTATGAGGCAGTTTGTGGACCCGAAAAATGCTCACAAAATATATTTTTTGCTGACGACGTTCGTGCCTACAATTTCACGGCTCGGCCACAGACCCGACCTTTCAGCGAGACGATAAAATATGGAAAATTAGAATTTCTCGCTCCAATTACTGCATGGTGGCACCGAATTACGCTTATCTGTGGGAAAACTTGTTCTTGCGGAATACAGACCGTTCACCGTAAGTTGGCACCTGCCATGGAGTATTAACAGGTGCGCACCATCTTACGGTGAACGAGCTGTAGTTCCGCACTTGTGTATACAGCTCGTTCACCGTAAGATGGCACCTGTAAATACTCCGAGGCAGGTGCCAACTAACGGTGAACGGTCCGGCTCAAGAAGCTTATACTCAAATAGGTATAAGTTTAAGCAACAATGTTTTTTAATCCAACATCAGATAAACAGTAAAATTGGGTCAGTATTTAGAATTTTGGATTCGTAGATTTTTAACTGAGTAAATCAAACTAATCTGAGTAAATTCAGATTATAAATATGCATGGAAACTACATTACAATTCCGAAGGATCACTGTACTAAAAACACGATATCATATTTACTTGATTGAAAAATAAACACAAAGTAAAGAATAGTAACTTTTAGCTAGATGAGATTAGTTTCTCAATATGGTGCATGTTATTGGGTTAAAACCGTGATACGATTACAATGCAATAAAACTATGAGGGTTTTGTAAAATTGAGTGGTCCCTAATAGATCCCTAGACTATGATCTTGTGGACTTTGATCTTACTAATATATTTTACGAGATATTCAATTAAAATGTCTTTTTCGATAGACTTTTTGGGTTCCGTACCCAAAGGGTAAAACGGGACCCTATTACTAAGAATCCGCTGTCCGTCCGTCTGTCACCAGGCTGTATCTCTTGAACCGTGATAGTTAGATAGTTGAAATTTTCACAGATGATGTATTTCTGTTGCCGCTATAACAACAAATACTAACAAACAGAATAAAATAAAAAATGAAAATTCAAGAGAAATATCAATAGGGCTCTTAATGGTAGGCAGCGCGTTTGCAATACCGTGGGTGTTGCAGATGTCCATAGGCGGCGGTGACTGCTTTACATCAGGCGGGGCCCTCTGCTTGTTTGTCACCTTATTACATAAAAAAAAGGGGCTCCCGTACAAAAAACGTGTTTTTTTGCAGTTTTTATAGATTACGGAACCCTTGGTGCGCGAGTCCGACTCGCACTTGGCCGGTTTTTTAATGAAGATTTGTTTTTTTTTGGCATCGACTGAGTTGAAGTTGTCTCACACCTACTGGTGGTAACACAGCGGGCAACAAACGCATTTTTGCATGTGCCTAAACGCATCGATGTAAATAAAATGAAAACGAACAAGTCGATTTCAATCCCCTATTTTTGAAAGAAACGTCTAAATCGTTATAATTTAATTTTACTGTTTTTTTTTAAAGTTATATCGTGTAACTTTTGTGGCATTTTAACCGGTGTTACATATATATATAAAGAGCTCATAATGTGTGGTGTAGATATATAGCGTGTTGAGTGTCTTTTCGGAATGGTGGATTTGTCTTTCAAAACCTTGGTTTTTCTGCCACCATTGTAGCTTGGGTTATGACTAAATTATTATTATTATTTAAACTTGACGGAGACTCATGACGACTTGACTTCGTTTTACTGGAATTTATTATTACTTGATATTAATTAAAATATTATTTAATTATGTAAAATAATTGGAAATAATCCTCAAAAAACACATTTGTTTATCACCAGTAAATGTATTTAAAATATTCAGCGTTATGAGAGGTTATAAGGAATATTGAGCCTCTAAGAGCGGTTTTGAAATCGTTTTCAGCACATCAAGCAGGTAATAAAAGGGTGGTTAATGTTTTGACGGTGCTTTCAACATTCATTTTATACCCGAGGAATTGGGAAGAGGATCTGACTGTTTCTTGTGTCACTTACATACTCCTGATCCCACACTAGGACCCCTGTGTCGTGAGTATCAGGAACTACGAGTACCATGCTAACACAACAACCAGACACGGAACTAATATTTGCAGATCATACAAACATAGATCCGTAGCGGGAATGGAACCTGCAACCTTTCGCGTCACAGCTGGCCTCTAGCCCGCTGTGCCACTGGGGCCATAAGGTGAAAAGAACGCATTTATTAACATTTTACTTCGAAATGATATCATAGAAATGTGAAATAAGGAGAACTGTTATCCGGCTGTTTTGTATTGAAACCGATGTCAAGTTTTTTCCCCATTACTTTATACACTAGTACTAGTATAGTATTATTTACTCTGTGCTAGTACTAAGTTCAACAATTGTTTTTTTTACTTACGTGTGTTTTGTCCTGTATTTTAATACTTTGGCTTCGATTTTTGCAAGGTATTATAGCACAAGACGGCATTAAGAAGCAAACCGGAGAAATCGCGGTGTCAAACTGTTTTATTCCGTTTTCGCTGCTTTCTACTCTTAAGTTAAAGGAAGTGGAAAATAACTGAAATCACCAAGTCATGTTTTAATTTTGTATTTGGTTTAACAATAAACCCACTCCGGGAATCATAGGAAACTGACCATGATTCTCATCAACAAATCAAAATAATGTTACTGAATAACTTACCAAATACAGTTTGTATTTTCATTTATTATATCTAATGCAAACATTATATTTTAGAGTTAATAGGCATTACGTGAATATCAAAATATATAAAATCGTTTCGTGACTGACTGACTGACTGACTGACTGACTGACTGACTGACAATCAACGCACAGCCTAAACCGTAAGTCCTAGAGACCTGAAATTTGGAGGGTACATTCCTTATGTGGTCTAGGGGTGCACTAAGAAAGGAATTTCCGATACTCCCGCTCTAAGGGGTCCAAAATGGGCTTTTAATATACAACAAAAAAGCTCTGTATTTCAGAAACCGTTAGCAGTAGAACCTTGAAATTTTACATGGAGATTCCTCAAATAAAATAAATAAACACGTGTTTCAGCGATTCCTGAAATTTTCCTGAAAAATGGAAAGGGATCGTTTTCTATGTAAAAAAATAAAAAAACTTTAGTTTTTACAACGCACAGCCTAAACCGCTGATCGTAGAGACTTGAAATTTGGACAGTGTATTCCTTTTAGGGTGTAAAGGTGTACTTAGAAAGGAATTTGGAAAATTCACCCTCTTAGGGGTTCAAAAAGGGCTTTTAACGTATACACTTTGCGTTTTGCAACGCACAGTCTAAACCGCTGGACCTAGACACATGAAATTTGAAGGATGTATTTCTTTTTGGGTGTAGGGGTGTACTAAGAAAGGATTTTTGAAAATTCACCCTGTAAGGGGTCCAAAATGGCTTTTAATGTAAAACTAAAACGCTTCGTATTTCGGAAACCGTTGGTAGTAGAAACAAGAAAATTCACAAGGTAATTCCTTAAATAAAAATAGCCAACATAAGTTTCAGCAGTACCTGAAATTTTGCTGAAAAAAAGCATGGGAACATTTTCTTTGTAAATAAATACACTTTAGGTTTTAGCGAGATTTCAGCGTATTTCGGCAATTTCAAAGTTTGTTTCACGGTGAAGTCATTAAGATCAAAATATTTTCAGGACCTAAAGGTTAAAATAGGACCCCTAAATTGAAAAATTTGAGTATGGTGTCGTTTAGAAGGTCGTTTGACGGTGTCGTTGTTGAGATTACATATTTTCAGGATCTCAAGGTTAAAATGGGACCCCTAAATTGAAAAACTTGAGTATGGTGTCGTTTCAAAGGGCGTGTCACGGTGTCGTTGTTGAGATTAAAACATTATCAGGACCTCAAGATTAAAATGGGACACCCAAATTGAAAAAACTTGACTATTGTGTCGTTTCAAAGGTCGTGTCACGTGTTGTTGTTGAGATTAAAATATTTTCAGAACCTCAACGTTATAATGTGACCCCTAAATTGAAAAACATAAGTATGGTGTCGTTTCAAATGTCGTTTGACGGAGTCGTTGTTGAGATATATTTTACGGACCTCAAGGTTAAAATGGGACCCCTAAATTGAAAACCTTGAGTATGGTGTCGTTTCAAAGGTCGTGTCACGGTGTCGTTGTTGAGATTAAAATATTCCAGGACCTCAAGGTTAAAGTGGGACCCCTTAATTTAATAAAATAATAATAATGTGGTATCCTACCTGTAAATCCCACTGGCGACGAGATACACCGCGAAAAAATACAACCACTTGCTTATTTATTGTGTTTTTGTGCATCGGAATAAAATGCCGATCGGTAAAACCGAACAATTCGATATTTCGAGTAAAAAGTGATATTACGACGCGTGGAACAGTTCATGGCGCTCACTACAATTAAATCAGAGTTACAAGTCACAAAGACACCTGATTTGGGGGGTGAAGGGGGGAGGGGGGGCTGGACGAGGCGCAGCGCACGCGGGCCGCGTAGGGGTCGGCAGCGGCGCCAGCGCAGCGGGAGCACGCGCTCCCGCCGCGCCCGCGGGCGATGTGCAGTGCGTGGAGCAGCCTTGCTGGCGGTGTGGAAAGGGGCACCGGACCATCGGATGCTGGTTTAGAAATTATTCTTGTGACGGTTGCGGGCAATGTGCATACGTTCGGGGGAGGCGCGCTAACTTACAATTAGCATAGGTAGGATACCACAAGTGGAAAACCAAACATTCTACTACTACAACAACTAGAACATACTATTACCACAGTGTAAAACATAATTAGTCTGTGCTATTACGCAGAGTTATGGATAAAACAATATTACGCGTACGAAGTCGCGGGTTACAGCTAGTTATTATTATAAAATGTAGTGTATCAGTTTTGATTTAATTTTAGTTTTTGGTAACCTACAGCTAATAAGTAGGTATGCAGCTAGTAAATTACTAGGTAAGTAGTTAACAACATTTATTTAATACCATTTTGGTCTCTAACTTTCTACCACTATTATTTTTGCTGCACATAATCATTTTTCATTTTCGTTTTTTTTACTAGACCACGAGTGAAGGATTATGATCAATTTGCTCATACTCTGGCGAGACGCGCCGCGCCTCCTTCTCCTTACCAGTTCTCCTTACTTCCGATTTCTAATGGTCTCTATGCTCTAAGATGTAGTCTACATTTACATTGACTACTGTTAAATTGTGTAACACGATACCAAATTCCATTAAAACCTTAGACAGTTTTGACTTTCAACTCAGATTGTAGTTTCTTCTGAAAGTAATTGCAACCGGCTCAAGTTTCATCTTGAATAAACTAGAGATGGCAATGGAAATACTATCCTAGTCGCATGTCCATTAGATTTTTTGTCTTGAAAAGAAACCTAGGTATAATGAGAACGAGTTGTGAGCTACATAGTTGTTGATGTTGCATGCCAAATACGACTGAGCGGTGGTCAGTGGTCAAGCGGAGCTGGAGACGGTTCTAGCGACTACCGTAAGCTGAATAAAATTGTTTCGATCAAGTTCGTGACCGCAGTGAAGGTCTTATGATTTGCAACGCAATGTTTATGAAAGGAATGGGTTTCAGCGACATCTCAGCTCTTGTTGTCGGCGCGTTTAGGGTTCCGTAGTCATCAAGACAAGGAACCTTTATAATTTAGTCATGTCCGTCCGTCTGTCTGTCCGCGGCTTAGTACTAGAAAGCTGTAATTTTTCATGTGTATGTAGGTATATATTATACATACTACAAGGTAATTACGCCGAGTGATCAAATAAAAACAAGTGGTCAAATAAAATCATGTAAAACACAAAAAAAAATGGGTAAATACACGTAAATTTTGTGATGTTTTTTTTTCGTCTATCCCTTGGTGTGGGGTGCCGTAGAATAGGTCGTTCAAAATATTGCGGGTGTGTGGAAACCATTTTTCGATTCAGGGATCCATTTGCGAAATATTAATTCAAGTGACCCCACTCCGCCTGCCAGCTAAACGATTATTTTTGGATAAGTGAAAAAAAACACGGCAGTAGCGCGGGTATACACTGGTATATACTATCATAGGTTTTATTAAGATGCTACCATATTAAATAAATAAATAATAATAATAAATAAATAATGCTGGACAGTTCACACATTATCTAGCCCCAAGCTAAGCAGAGCTAGTGTTGTAGGTATTAGATAACTGATATACTTACTTCAATATAGATAGATAGATATTTTTTATTATATATTTAAAATACCCAGAACACCCTGAACAAATATCTGCGATCGCACAAATATTTGTTCCGAGGCGGGAATCGAACCCGCAACCTCCTGCGTCTCAGGCCAACCTTCGCCTACCGCGCCACAGAGGTCGTCAGACTGTGATGCGAGTAGTTCCTGTTCGATCCCTTGGCTATGATCCTGTGGACTTTGATCGTCCTGTTCGATCCATTAATATTTTAAGGCAACTTTCAAATTCCTGATGGATCCCTTGTTGATTTTGTTAGTGAAGTACAGTCGGCGTAAAATAATAAATCTAAATAGGTATTTGCCAATAAAAACTTTGATTAATTCATTTTGATGAAAAATGGCGAGCAAAAATTCAAGAAAGAAAAGTCTCGATTGAAAAATCTCGAATGAAAAATCTCGTATGAAAAATCGTACCTACTAACTAAAATATATATGTATAAATCAGTTTGATTAGTAAATAAATAAATAGGAGCTAAATGTTAGGTTTAAGGTTGACTATATAGTTAGTAACTGTAACTGTGAGTAACAATTCTTATTGTATTTATTCCTATGTATATTAATCTACTTTATTTTATAATGTTTTATAAGATATATATAGATCTACCGAAATAGTGTTATAACTGTGTAATTTTATAATAGTATGTATAATATTGAAATTGATAATTAAATATTTAGATACTTAATAAAACAAAAACATATTATAATATCTATTTAAACGATTCCTTCTGATAATGATAATCAATCACACATTGTAAAATCCTGGAAACTCGCTTTTGAAATTGATAATTGACGGTAAAAACCCCCGCGAAGATTTCACAATTTTATTTTCACTCCTGCTAAGGCACTATGGAACTCCGCTGCTTCTCTGCTCATATTTCCACAAATCACAAACTTATCATATTTTTCAAAATAATTGACTAACCACTAATGTGATGGAGTAAACCCGTCTCTCGAGCGGCAGAACACGCGCGCCGCACCAGACCGCCATTGCGGCACTGACGCGCGGGCGCACGCATCACGCACCACCGGCCACAGGCGATATACACTAGGTGAGCTTCAAATCGGTGATGTTCAAATCGGTGCCTCTCAATCCTTTCAACTTTTTCCTTTTCCTTCGGACACGTATTGCAACGCAGAGAGGTGTCCATTGAACGCCTTGTACAGGGTATAGTTGAGGGCACACGAGCATGGGGCAGATCGAGCATGAGATGGACTGACCAAATCAAGGCAGCTTTGGACGGTCCACTGCATGAATGCACAAGGAAGGCTGCGGTGCGAGATAAGTGGCGAAGGATTGTGAAGCGATAGTTCATAGGCGGAGATGGGCCATCTTCCTAACCCGTCATTCCAAGTTGTATAAAAAAAAACCGCAGAAAACCTGAATTGACGACCACGACCACTCTGCCAAGAGTGTAACGACGAAGAGAAGATAATCCTTTCAGCACACTGGTATTTTAGTGACGCAAGAAGCAGATGACCTACCTGATGCTAAGCGGTCGTAAAGTCCCGGCCAGTAATTTCACCGGCGCCCATAACTGTTTTGCGAAGATATAATGTACTGTGGTAGTTCACACCCGGACGCTCTTTCATGGCTCTTCAGACGCTTGTCAACATTCCAACTTCAAGCCCGAGCTTGAGCCTCGCAATCGGACGAGCATTTGCTGATACAGAGCGAGGTTCGAGTGAGCTTCAAACCAGGAGCTTTGATTTACCGGCGCCGCGCGCTCAAGCTAGCGGGGCCAACTCAACGAACCTTCCAATAAGCCCCAGGACCCGAGCCACCCTCCCTTATACATCGAAGGTTGCACGCAGAGTAGGAACATATAGGGCGAGCGACTGGAGTATTACATAAAGCTCAATGACTGCTAAACATCCCTGACCATCGGCCATAAGGCCCTTTTTAGGGTTCTGTAGCGAAATGGCAAAAAACGGAACCCTTATGGATTCGTCATGTTTGTTTGTCTGTCTGTCTGTCCGTCCGTATGTCACAGCCACTTTTTTCCGAAACTATAAGAACTATGCTGTTGAAACTTGGTAAGTAGATATATTCTGTGAACAGCATTAAGATTTTCACACAAAAATAGAAAAAAAACAATAAATTTTGGGGGTGCATATACATAGAAATGAAACTCATTTTTTTTTTCATCAAACCCATACGTGTGTTTTTTTGTCAAAAATTATGTACTGAATAGTTTGCGCGAGAGACACTTCCAAAGTGGTAAAATGTGTCCCCCCCCTGTAACTTCTAAAATAAGAGAATGATAAAACAAAAACAAAAATATGATGTACACTTCCACCACCATGTAAACTTCCAACGAAAATTGGTTTGAACGAGACCTAGTAACTAGTTTTTTTTTAATACACTTTTATTAAAACATCGATGAAAGTTACAACGAACTACAAGAACTTTTATATTATGTTACTTGCTGCTACGGAACCCTTCATAGGCGAGTCCGACTAGCACTTGGCCGCTTTTTAAACCTCTTCATACTCACGTACCTAACGTAATGATCAATAATAGCTTTTTGTGAAAAATATATTTTTCAATACAAGCTTTTATAAAAATTAGTGCATTATCGGAACCGTGTGCTGATCAAAATGAGCCTAAACACGGTCAGTCTACTATTATCCATCGAGAAGTTCCGTTGCCCACCTTCCGTCTCCATCGTCAGATCAGCTTACTGTCACCACAATATTGTATTGTCATTGGAACTTGATAGGTATGGTAAATTATTGAACAATCTGTTGGGTGGAACTAGCAGCATGGAAATGTTTGGGCTAATTTTGATCAGCTCAAAGTTTGGATTACTAATCTCAGAAAAGCTGTATTTTAAAAATATATTTATCAACAAAACAATATTTAGAGAGACACAAGACATTGAAACCAAATCTTCACTATACAATGCGATCAAAAAGCCAAGCTAATTCGTAGCCCACAAATAACCCAAGACAGAATCAGAATTCCGAATTGGTCATACTAACTTAGAATTGAATTTGAATTTCTCCACGCTCAACTCGGACCCAGACCAATTTAGGGAATCAAAAGACGTGGAACACAAAACAGTAATTTCGAGAAATAACTAGTGTTATTATTATAGAAAGAGAATGCATTCCGTTAGAAAGCAACGTAATGACAGATATTGCAGTGCGATGCAGCCCACAAAATGGTGAGCCGGGTTACTTACTTGCCTCTACTATATTCAGCAACGTAAGGGCAAGTTTTTTTTTTTAAATGTATATTTGGTATTACCTCGTGTACCGTATACCAAACGTCGAGATTCGACGCCGGACTAAGGTCGAGGATGTAGGTATACGGATTGCGAGGCTCAAGTGGAGATGGGCGATACACTTGGCAAGGCGAGAGGATCACCGATGGACCAAAGCAGTCACCGAATGGAGGCCGAGAGATATGCGGCGGCCTCGAGGCAGACCACCTGCCCGATGGTCAGACAACATTGTGCAGGCAGTAGGAGAGCAGTGGATCCGGCTGGCACAAGATCGCCAGGAGTGGCGTTCTAGAGAACGCGGCCTTTACTCAGCAGTGGGTGTTACCGGCTGAATAGATAGATAGATAAATATTTGGTAAAATTGAAATTGAAAGAAAATAACGGCCATATACGAGTCGGACTCACGCACGAAGGGTTCCGTACCATTATCTATAAAAACGGCAAAATACGGTTCATGAGTCGACTCTCAGATGTGAGCGGGCCGGAGCTATACATCGGGACAGAGCTATACTGTACGTTCCGGCTATAGTCGAATATCAGTCTGCGCTTTTATGCGCAAACGAAAACAGTCGATCGGACTTATATTTTGGGTAAAACTGTACCAGCTGTTCTCCCTCGGCGTGTGACCGTCTGGGAACTGTGATTGGCAGGCTTGACAAATGACTGGTATAAATGTGTGTGATAAATCGATCTGAACTTGGCAGTGATAGGATGTAATCTATCATCATATTAGCGGAGGAAAGTGATAATTCCATACATTATCTTAATAGTAGTAGAATTCCCGCGACATATATAGATAAGCACCCCAATGCTCCCCTTTGGGGGGTCAATTTCGATAATTCCTTCCTCAGTGCACCACTAAAGAAGGAATAGCTACTTGCTAAAGTAGCTAACGCATAAGCATGAACCTTTTTAATAAATTGCCCTTGGACATTAGAAATTTAATTTTTAAAGGATTTTAGTGTCAAATAAGAAAATGTATACTATTAAAATCTTACGATGACATTGACGAAGCTTTAGCTGATGACTTTAGTATGTAATCTGTATAAGTGTTTGAATGTTTGAATTTTTGTTCAATTATCTGTTATTTTTAGAATATTATGTAACAATCATGTAAAATATGACTTTTCCTAGTGTACAATAATTGGTATCAAGACGGAATAAATAATTTTGAATTTGACTAGACCACAAAATAAATGTACCCTCGAAAGAGGTCTGTCGGACTTACGGTTTAGTGCGTTGAAATTATAGTTTGGTATGTGAGTCAGTCAGTCACGCATTGAATTTATATACCAAAAACAGTGTCTGAACCAAAAGAGAAACAAAATTTTTTGCGAAAAAAAACGACTTTCTAAGTAAGGGATTTTTGATGAAAATAACTACAATCTTTTTCACCTCTCCCTAGCCTCGAAGGTTTGCTGGAAGAAAACTCTTTAGGGTTAAGCTCGCCTTTGTACATACTTTTTGTAATACCTATTTTATTTGTAACTATTTCCGTGTACAATAAAGAATTATAATAAAATGGGACAAATGTGGAAGTTTCTTTCAAATAAAAATATTTTTTCTAATCGGTTCCTACATGATGAAGATGAGGTTACAAACATACAAGAACATACAGTTGAAATGAGAACCTCCTCCAGTTTTTTTTTTTTTTTTTTAGTTTGAATCAAGTACAACACCATAACTGAAAACCCAAAACGATGTTGTATGATGTCGATGTCGGTTAACAGTAAAATTAGTATGACTTTACATGACGCTGACTGTTCATCTGAATCCTATACACCAGACACTGTATTTTAGCCACTGTATGAATACTAAGGCGCTGTCTACACGAGCAAGAGAATCGCGACGGACGAGTCCGCGCTCGCGCGTACAATGAGGGGTTTTCACGGACGTTTAAAATCATGCGCTAAAATTTAAAAAGATGGCGCTGCTTTGGACCTAGTTTTCAAAATAAAGTGAAATGTCAAAGACAACAACGCAGTGATATATTTTCGTGGTATTTTTTTAACATCACACAAAAGCACAGACAATGCATTTGTTAATTTTGACAAGCATACTAGTCAGCGCCATCTATCGAGCCAAATTGAACTACATTTTTTTTAAATTCGAAATTGAAAAGCCCTCATTATCGCCGCTATAACATCGCCGTGTGGAGACGCGTTCATAGAAATAAACGTTAATATCGCCGCGATTCTCTCGCTCTTGGAGACAGCGCCTAACCGCGTGACTATTCAACTCTAATTATGCTTGGATCAGTTACACAGTGTTTTTGTCTTTTGGATTGACAAGCAGTTTCAAATTCTATCGAAAGAGACAAAACATCGTGCAACTATTTGAAGGATATTACGAGTTTAATAGTAGCGCTAACAGCTATATAAAGTGACTGTCAGAGATAACAAGCGAACGGTGGGTAAGAGCTGGCGATTAATTTATCAAGTGAGCTGACGTTCGTTAGAGATCAACGATAAGAGCCATCAGATTGTTTTTCTCTTAGTATTCCAGCGGGTCTAGCTCAGAGTAAAAGCAAGCTATACAGGGCGTCCCAAGACTATGCGACATGAAGGGAAAGTACCTTAAATATTATAGATAGGATATTTTGCTGAAACGAGACTGCATTTTAAGATTTTCTAAAAATTACATGCTTCGTCTGGGAAACGAACCGACTTAAATGAACAAATAAAATTAAAATGTACGTAATCGTAATCGTGTGTGTAATTATTTTACGTTATTCCTTTGTTTTAAGATACCATGTTACTAAAGAGAAATTATTATTTTTTGTCCATTCTTTCGGTTGGCTTCATAAAAATTCGAGGTGTTTTTTTTTTCACATTTAAGTCGGTTCGATTCCCAGCTTCGATTCGAAGCAAGTAATTTTTAGAAAATCATTGAATGCAGCATTACTAAGTTTTAAAAATAAAATAAAGTCTTCTGTCCGCAAAATATCCAATTTACAATATTTAAGGTACTTTCCCTTAATGTCGCATAGTCTTCGGACGTCCTGTATAGCGCGACTGAGACCCCAAATGTCCCAGTTGTCTAATTTTATTTATACAACTTTTAATGACGGAACAAGCTGATGACCCACCTGATGTTAAGTGGTAATCTCTGCCTATAACAATGCATTACCTAACAAACTGGTCTCTATGACGCGCCCTATGTGGCATTGCACTGTGCTCGCCATCCTAAGACAAAGATAAAAACTCGTATGTTCCTGTAATTTCACCGGCACCCAAACCTTTCAAACCGGGGCACAGCAATACTGCTTTGCAGCAGAAATAGTAACGGAGGAACATAAAGTTTATTACAATTATAAAAATCAAAATGGCGGTATTTCGGCGCCAAATTTTGATAAAAAAAAACGTTTAGATGGTCTTGTCTTGTCTGGTATCAGAAGAAAGGTCTTGATAAGCACATTATAAATATAAATAATATTACATATTATGCAAATGTTGTTATTTCTTAACAAATGGTCTCACAAGTGTTTTCATACTTTTAATTAAATTTTCGTAGTCTGGTTTTAGTTTTTTAAACTTTTATCTTGTTGATGTTATGTTTTAAAAATCTCAAATGAAAAAACTCGAACGAAAAATCTCGAATGAAAAATCTAGAACGATAAATATCTAATGAAAAATCTCATGACAATCGGTCAAGACTACCAGCCAATACCAAGTGCTCTACCAACGTGAATCAAGATCATACTTTCGATAGGTGCGCTCTATGGCCGGTGACTTCTTACTCTGACAAATCTAGATAACAAGACAGTCTAGACCCTAACCACTGAAAGCATTTTGATGTTCTGTTTAGAGACTTAGGGGAGTTAAGATTTCTGATCAAAACGATTACTTTCCCTCAACGCTTTGATCGTTAGCTCCTTTTGAAATTTGTGGGTTTGTTCTTGGATAATTACACTTAACTGGCTTCTCTTGAAGTTATGATCGTAAAGCTTTGATTTTGAGATAAATTCCCATTATTTCCTCCACATTTTCAGTATTTTTGGGCCCTTCGTATTATATCACCAAACGTTATAAGATTTGTCCTGGCTGTTAGCTATTACTGAAAGAAAGCGTTAGCCGAGTCAGTTGTGGGAAGCAATGGCGGCGATGAGTCGACTTGTCACGTCGATATTCCACGATGGTGCAACCCACAGTGAAAAGAGGCCCATTGAGGCTCTGCCTACCCCCTTCGGGGAAAAAGGCGTGTGTCTAGTTATGTATCTATGTACGTATGTATGCAGATGATTGGTGATAGCACCATTTTTTTTTAATAACTATACGATGGACCTATATTCCATACACTATCACCGCCAAAATATGGAAAAAATGTAACGCTGACAAATGAGCTCGATACACTGCCGATTCACACTCTAGTCCTTCACATTCACATGTCTTCAATAAGCAATGGACGGAGAAACCTTTACAGAATTGTTTGTTTTTACGCGTATTTTTCCTCTTTTGTTTGGACAAGCTGGACAGCGCTGACCCGAAGTCTGTTTGCTTTGAAGTCAGTTTCTGCAATACCAGAGACATTGCCGATGCGCTGCCCTGAAGGACTCTCACGTCACTAGCGCTCATTACATTCCACATGTACCTTCTGCCAACCTTGACTCTAGTCTACATAGAGTCTGTTCAAAAAGAGAAGCGTTATGGCCTAATTGTGAACTAACGTTTTATTTAGTTTATATAGCTATTTATTTAGTTTAGGATTGAAACCGTCGGCATTTTGAATTTCATACTATATTAATAGTTACAGTTGTAAATGATCAGACATGGTAATGGAACAGACGTGCTATTGTATTGCCCGCTTAACAAAAAAGGTAAATAAGCACAGCTCCGCCCTCAAATCTCACAACGCTTCTCTTTTTGAACAGATTCTAAGAGCCAATAACCACATTTCCAACACATTTCAAATCCATTTGACCAGTAATTCGTCTATTTCCAGTGCATCCTGCTCCAATCTCCTGGATGAGAGGATCCGCCTGTCCACGGAAATCCCGTTTTGCGCATGCAGTAATGCGCACTGCTGGTTTGCAGTAAATTACACTGCAATGGAGCGCCAAAACATCATACCTGACTATAGTAACAACTGTACTTTGTAAGTATAGGAGATATAACTTTATTTTCGACGACCTCTGTGGCGCGGCTGGCGATGGTTCGCCTGCGACGCAGGAGGTTGCGGGTTCGATTCCCGCCTCGGAACAAATACTTTGTGCGTTCTGCAGATATTTGTTCAGAGTGTTCTGGGTGTTTTCTATGCATAATAAAAATATCTATCTATGTAATGTATTATATTAAGTATATCAGTTATCTAGTACCCAGAACACAAGCTCTGGCTTAGCTTGGGGCTAGATAATGTTGTGTGAACTGTCCAGCATTATTATTTATTTATTTATTTATTTTCATACGTGCAAACTCCACGCTAGCTCCTCACAAAACAAAGTTTGATCCTCATTTGAATATTATATTCTATTCCTAGCCCTTTGTGTCCCACTGCTGGGCAAGATAGCTCGGCAAACTGGCTTACGGCCCGCCTGATGGTAAGCGGTTACCGTCGCCTATTGACATCTGCAACACCAGAGGTATTGCCAATGCGTTGCCTGCCCTGAAGGACTCTTTTTATTTATTTTTTAACCGACTTCGAAAAAGGAGGTTTTTCTCAAGTCGTGTGTTTTTTTAAAATGTTTGTTACCTCATATCTCCATCATTTATGAACCGATATGTTTTTTTTAGTTGACTCGATATTCTTCTAGATTGTTCCCATTTTCATCAAAATCTGGTTCTGATAATGGGGATCCATGTGGAATTGAGGGAACTCCTCAAATATGATAGGCTCATATAGCGATTTCGGTATTTTCAGCAACAAGTCAAGTATGTGCATTCAGAAAGTTCCATTTGGTGAAGTGGAACTGATGAAGAAGACCAGAGATGACCATTGGAACTACTCAATGATAAGTATTTCACGGGTGGCGCGACAAGGATGACTTTCCGATGTCCGATTGATTTGAATTTGGCATAACTGTCAAGATCCGATGACAATACAAAATGATGGTGATAGCGAGCTGATTCTGAATTCTGATGATAGAGACGGAAGGTGGACTACGGAACTCCTCGATGGATAATAGTAGACTGGCCGTGTTTAGACTCATCGTTATCAGCACACGGTTCCGATCACTTATATTATAAAATCTTGTATTGGGGAAAAAAATCTAGCTAAAAAGACTGTTTTTTTCGAAAATAATTATTAGACGACCTGTTTAACTGATCCCTTGGAGATAGGATCGCATAGAAACAAAATTATAGGTATAAGGGATCGATCAGGACAAGGGATCGAACTTAAGGGATACATCAGGACCACTCTGTTTTTCAGCCTTCAAGTAAGATTATGTAGCTACAGCAGTCAGGAAAAATGCAATAAAACAACATCGTCATAGCTTAACCACTATTTAGTACTGAAAGTTTCTATATATAACTTCAAAATGACCGCTTATCAGACAACAAGGCCTATTGAGGTAAATTGCAACCTCATTAGTGTTGCTCTAATAAAGCTTAAAGGGTTAAGAGCAAAAGAACGGTCTAATGTACCGTAAGTGAAAAAAGTTTCTATTGAATCTAAAATGAAATCGCGGCCCTTGGATTGTAGGGCAGCATGACCACAGTTACAATAACAGTGCATAGCCACAAGTTCAAATCATGTAGGTACTATCACTACTAAGACCCAGTTTCCACTGTTGCTGCCGTTACGATCGTATAACACAGCTTCGTCTCGTCAGAATACGTCGCTCCGAAGCTACAGACCGTTCACCGTTAGTTGGCAGCTGCCATGGAGTATTTACAGGTGCAATCTTTCGGAGAACGAGCCGGACCGTTCACCGTAAGTTGGCACCTGCCATGGAGTATTTACAGGTGCCATCTTACGGTGAACGAGCCAGAACGTTCACCATAAGTTTGCATCTGCCATGGAGTAATTACAGGTGCCATCTTACGGTGAACGAGCCGGACCGTTCACCGTAAGTTTGCATCTGCCATGGAGTAATTAAAGGTGACAGTGAACGAGCTGTACAGTCGATTGTTTGTTACGCAGTCCAATGCAAACAACATTTCGTTTGCCTTTGAACAACATCTTGTTTGTTAGTTGATTGTTTGGTATTTCTTCAAGATTGATTAATTTGATAGTGGATCACAAGGTTTGAGGTTACAGATAAGTAGGTGCAAATAATGTGTTACAAAATGGATGATGTTAGCTTTCTAAGAGTACTTGTACTATTATTTATTCTGTGGCGCAACAGCGATAACAATGGTTCTGTACAATCTGTACCGCTAGGGGGCGGTTGCCTCCTTTAGTAGCCCAACAAAGTTTGCTGCTATTTCGGGTATTATCTCATCAAGCTCCATGATGTGATAACGTAACATGATAACGTAGTGGGCGCCCCCTGGCTAGGTGGAGCGACGATCTGCGTAAGGCGGCTGGTAGAAAGTGGATGGGAAGAGCTGGAAATCGGTCTAAATGGCAAGCATTGGGAGAGGCCTATGTCCAGCAGTGGACTAATACAGGCTGATGATGAGGATGATGATGATGAAGCTCCATGAAATGTTGTAGGTACTCATGATCGCTACAAAATTTCATACAAATTCCATTGAAAATTACTTAGATGAAGTCGTTAGCTGTGTAAAACAGGAAAGCCTTTTTTGTACATTGATAGACCTTTGTTTGACCACGATCTCACCTGTTGGTAAGTGACGATGTGGCCGAAGTTGGAGCACAAAGGTCTAGAAGGCACCTATTCACTCTTAGGCTTGAAGAGACCCAGATTATAGTTTTCAGGAAAGACAAAACAGAAAAGAAAAACAGGAAAGACCGCATATTGTGACGGGCATAAACATTATAGGGGTCACAGGAAGGAAGTCGGTGGATGGAGTCGGCTCCAGACAGTTCGTCGTGGCATCAAAACAATCGACCAATTGGATAACTACCCAGGACAGAGTATAGCGAGGATCTGAGGCGACAATTGAGCAGTTGACCTACTAATACGCGCCATGCAATTACGTTGTGTATTACGCCATTTATTCGCGTAAAAGACGAGATTTCGGAAAAGAACTCGCGTCAAAATAGATCAAGACTGATTTACGACGCAGCAATGGGTGATTGAGTCTGAGAAATGGCAGGAGACACTGCAAAACGTTTCAAACCTGTATGATATGATGTTTAGCAAGCATGCCCGGCCATGGGACAGGCATCCATGCTGATCACATTCAAGATCTGATTTGTCAATTCTTCAGAGAGGAATTAGCCTGAACTCTCAGACTCTTGGATACACTCACCCAAGAAGTACAATTTTATTGTTAATTTGGGATCTAGTGTCGGTGTGATAACATCTTAATTTTATTTCAAGGAGATTCTGATGAACCGATGAGTTCACTGGGATCCCCTGGGGGATCAGGTTAAGGGATCTTGGTGGCCTCACTCCCAACAACTAGGTCACAAATTAACAAAATGGTCTCAACAACAAATCTGTGTCGGTGTAAATAGATATTTGCAGATCATACAAACAATTGTGCAGCAGTGGGAATCGAACCCACATCTCACTCGGCTACTAGGACTAGACTAGGGGATGACGAGCTCTGTCCACCACGGGGTCCGCGGGTACTCAACACCATACAGCAATCATCAACCCGCCTGCCAAGCACGGCGACAATGACAAATTTTCCCATTGCATTCTACGGGGAGGCCGCGTCCAGCTGAGGGCTTTTCATTTTAGAATAAAAAAGAAAAAAGTAGTTCTATTTGGCTCGATAGATGGCGCTGACAAAAGTATACACGTAAAAATTTACAAATGTATTATCTGTGCGGTGTACGCGTACCATGGAGGTATAATAGTAATGGAGTGAGTGCTAAAAATAGCATAGAGTGTTCCTTCTTACTCCTATCCTAGAAGATAGCTTGCTATCCTATGTTAGAGAGAAACAGATATATTGTCACACGACAGTCGTCTTTCCGTTCCGTACCCTGAATTTTGGTATCATGCATATATGATGTATACATCTCCCTAGATTGTTACCATGAATGTACTAGTAATTTGACATTTGGCCTGGTACGACTACCACAAATAAGAACAGTTAGATTTATGCTTGTCTCATTCCAACACATGAATTCATTCATATAAAAGAATGAGACTGTTATAATCGCTAACGTTTCGTTTTTAGCCTTAGTTCCATGCCTTTAGTCCATATTCCTAGACGCGTACCATGCAGGTATAAGTCCATATTCCTAGACTCGTACCTGTAATGCTGTAACTCACTTCGTAGTAACTAAATGCTCACTCAGACCTCAAGTCACTCCACTCTCCCTCCAGTCGTACATCTCTTGGTCTGTGCTCCAGTCAGTCAGTCATGAGTCAGTGCCTTACTTCGTTTGTGTTTGCTTCTTGACTTGACTCTTGAGTGTGCGCTGCGCTAGTGATTTCGTGGTGTTTTTATAATCTTCTAGTCTGTTTTTATAAACTTAATACAATACATTACATACATAGATATTTTTTGTTATACATAGATAATACCCAGAACACCCTGAACAAATATCTGCAGATTGTACAAACATTTGTTCCGGGGCGAGAATTGAACCCGCAACCTCCTGCGTTGCAGGTGAAACTTCGCCCGCCGCGCCATCAGAGGTCGCCCACAGGATGAGTCTTAGACTGAGATTGTCACGGCCCTGAGATCACCACGGCCACAGCCTGTGTAGATTTAAATTAGAAAACATCTTGTGTGGTTCTAGAGTTCTTGAGCTACCTATCTCTATTTTGTATAGTTAGTTAGGTAGACCCTACATACTTCGGGAATAAGTTGCTTGTACTTCGGTAGGATCAAAAGAAAGTGAATCTTGTATCGATGATGGTTGTTCTTGTTCACGAGAAGCTTTGTTCCAAGAGAAAACAGAAGGTACAGCAGTTTTCTTGAAATATTTTCGAGCACGGTCTACAGAAAAAGTTGAATATAATACAGGAAAAATGGTAGGTAAGATGTTAGCTCAGGCTTATAATATTGGGTACCTATTATAAGGATAATATTATAAGGACTCCTTTATTACTGCACAAGCGCGAACATTTTGTAGCCTAGGTACACATTACACATTGTTTTGAAACTCGTCCTGCTTGCTATCGATGGGGTATGGCTGAAAATCAGTGTTTTTGCTTCTTGAGCAAAATATCTCGCTGAGCCATGGCCTTTTTGACGTACTACAGCACACACAGACATTTTACTCGGATTTTGTATATATTATTGTTTGTTTGGGTTTTCTTTTAGTATACTGTATTTTATTGTTTATTTTTACTTGTACACTGTAAATTTTGTTGTAATTAATACGTGTGTGTCTGAAGTTGCAAATAAAGACTTACCTATCTATCTACCTAGATGAGTAATAACCTATTAGTCTGTGCACCTGACTTACGGTAATTTTTCAAATATGATGGTGTTACAGCAAAATCAGTTATACGGAAGTGAGCTGAGCATACTAACGAGCGCGCCCTTAGGGTCAAACCAGGTTTTACATGTTCCATTGCTTGTATCCATTGTGTTTTAAGAATTTCATTCTTAGGAAAACGGTGGGTGCCTATGTTTTCACAATAGCCTACAATACAAGGCTGAGACATGCCCGTGACCGTGACTCGTAAACGGTCCGATCAGCCCGCAGATTTTCAGACTTCAGACTCATAGTTAGGCAGCGCTGCCTCACATTGACTGCGTTTATAAATTCAAACCAGTATTAAGCTATGATTTTAGATTTATTAAGATTTATACTATTTCTATCTAGCGATGTACCTATGTGTTTGTATTTGTATTTTGTGAAAATATATCCAGTTCTAACATAAATACTATGTACTTATATTTACGTTGTTGACGTTGACATTTCACTTTATTTTGAAATGTACGCTTTTAGCAGCGCCATCTATTAGCGGATGATTTGAAACGTCCGTGAAAACCCCTCAATGACATCTGATGGCTTTTACAAATATTTTAGACCAGGCACAAAGAAACTGTGGTTGTAACATGAATACATCAGCAAGTGCAGTCGAAACGGACCAACAGTTGCACTCGCCTTGTCGGCGTCGGGTTACTTCCCATGGGTATCATATCGTGCATATCCGGTATCTATAAGTAACTAATACCAAGCAAGTATATTGATTACGCAAACTCGGACCCTATAGTCAGGCCGTTGGATAGATCTGATGAATCTCTATGATCTGTGGTGCGATCAGGTAAATATGTTGCAAACGATTTCTATCGTCCGCTTGATGCTAACAAAATAATATTTCTATAAATGTTTTCCGATCAGCTATCTTTTCTTGCTCCGATTTCTATGGACTTCTATCGATGTGTTACAATCTGAAGTTCGTACGAATTATGGATAACCCGACCACTTTACAAAGTACGATTACGCTATGAACCGTGTATCAACGTACTAACCATTTTTAATCAAACGTATAATACGACTCTTACATGCTTTGTCTATGATAGAAACATATTTTTACTCTGTGCTGTGTGACTTGTGCGATGCGTAGTATCCTATTAGTCAATCCTTGTGAGAAAAGTTTGTTTACATTTTAACAAATATACGAATTATCAAATAATTAAGGTTTGGAAGGAAAGTAAGTAACCACATTGAAGTGAAATGTATATATACCTATAGACCCAAGTTGTGTTGATTCGTTCGACTCCAATTTAATATTTTTTAACAAAATAGCGCAATACCGCGAAATAGTAGTAAAAGTGTTTTGTACGTACTGTATGTTTTTAATTGATTTGGAATGTAATTAAAACCATGTTCAAACAATTAAAAAATCCACTTTTATGGCTTACCTTTTAGATTTCTATGGTTTGAAACAACCATTTACTTGTTTCTATTGAAATAGGTTGTGTTGCGATCAAATGCTGTCATTATTCATTGTAACAGCGGTACATAATCGCTACTTCATACTATCGATAGAAACACTACATGTCAAAAGGTTTTTTGGTGCAATCAAGGTTTGTTAGCAACAGGGTGAGTTGCATGATCGCTAAAACGTCATTTTCAATAGAAACAGCATTGAAACAGCGCAATGCTGATAGAAACAGCAGATAGCTAATCGCTCGGCTGATCTAGAAGCCCTAGAGACCCTAGATAGCAGAACTTAAAGAAGTTGCATTTGCTTCTGGATTAGCGAATTTATTAGAACTCGAAAAGGATCTTAATTTGAATGATTAGTGTGTATATAGAACTGCATGTGGAGATAAGAGTAGTGTACCGCTAGGTCGCTTAAACAATAACCAATATAACATCCAATGTTAACCTCCCATTACTAGGAATTTGAACGATGCTGTAGGCCTAATTTTATTATACACAAAACTTTACAATGGTTCCTGTGGTTTTCTTGCAAAAGAATAGAATATAATAGTTTTTTTTATGTATTTGTGACACAGATTTAAACAAAACAAAACAAAACAATACTGATATACTGTCATCATAATACACTTGTTAGATTATTTTGAGATGATAGCCGACTTCATAAAAGGAGGTTATCAATTAATTCCTCAGCTACTTCATCATCATTATCAGCTTACAGAAGCCAATGCTGGACATAGGCTCCCCCATAGGATGACACGACGAACGGTCTTAAGCCGTCTCCATCCACCGCCTTCCTGCAACCTCTATAATGACTTTGGACCATCGAAAATGAGAACCTTATTCTTCCACAACTTCTGCGAGCTAAATGGCCTACCCATTGCCACTTCAACTTGCTAATTCTGAGAGCTATGTCGGTGATCTTGGTTGTTCTACGAACCGAAGACGTTTTCGTTCTTTTCTTCAGCTACTTATACTAATAGGTATGTAGTATTTACGCCCCTTATTAGTTAGTCCTATTCAAAGGTTCTTTCGATGTTATGTAAAGAAATTATCACAAGGTAGTTGTCTCAGTAAAATGTTTTTAGAAGTCGGTTAGAAAGGTAAATTAGGTAACCTACCTACAACGCGTGTATTCGCGAGGTCTCTCGAGGCGAACAACTGTCCACTATTGCCACACGCAAATGAGTTTACTGATTTTTTTGACAGACTTCCAAACAAAACGCTTTTGTTAGGTTGCCAACGCGGCCTAGCAAACGCTGAGTTTTTTCAAAATTACGTTTCTTTCAAAAATGGCAGATGCCTTATCTATCGTTTGCTGTTTTGTTGTTGTGTGTCATTTTGTACTGTCACAAATAAAATACTTTTCTTTCATTCTTTCAAAAGTTGTTTACCCATAGAACCTCACTAGATTCCATTTAGACTCAAAACTACCCAAACCTCATCCCAAAACATTTGAACAATAGAAGCCATAAGAAATCCCCAAACTTTCCAATTGCTATTTCGACAAGGAACGCCTATAAAAAGCAATATATTTAATTGAAGCGATTGCTTGCCGCTATATTTCATCAGGCGCTTGGACATTTTAACTGCAGATGCCTACTCTAGATCTTCGACCAAAGTAAAATCTCTAGATATTATCTGGTTTTACGATAGAGTTTCGAAACAGCACCTGGTATTTGGAGCACGTACTAAGGCATCGGTGGCTATGATCCGCCGTACTGTATGCTCCTTTATGCCTATAACTTAGTGAGTGTAGTGGTGACCAATATGAATTAGAATTTATATTAGCAGTAAGGTAGTACAGAGTTTATTACTATAGTAGTAACAAAAGCTAGCCTAGTTGGTTAGCGCATTATAAGTACTAGGAGGATCGTATTCCATCCCCGCCCGTTAGTTTTTTTTGGGACATTAAACAATTAAGATTTTGCTCCATCCAAAGGTTATCTGGAAGACATCGCTTCTAAGCGATAAGACCGCTCATTGTATGAAGCGTATTTTCATAAGCTGTACTAAAAAGTTTTATATAACATTCATACCCCAAAATTAATTCAATAGCTCTAAGACGCATTTTCACCAACACATTAACGGACGTTTAAATGGCTGTTTAGCTTAAACAACTCTTTTTGACAGATGTTTTCATACGTTATTTGTCACTTAGACGAATGGTTACGGTAACCACCGACTTATTTGTTCGTGAACTTGGGCCCGAGTCTTCTATACTCTCGCGCCAGTTCTAATCCCAGCAGTGGAAACGCACTGTAAAAATACAGTAGTTCCGATATTTTGTCTCCTAACTAATGTATAAAAGCATTATGTTTGTAAACAAAGTCTAAACATAGGCCTTCAATGCGGCGTTGTAGGTCGTTTGTGCATAATTTAGGAGGCCTAAGCAAGGGCAGTAAACCGCGGGGCGCGGATCGATACTCTGCAAGTTTTATGGGTACCTACCTACTCATCGTTTGTGACGCAAACCTGCAGCCGCGCCGCAGCAGCTTCACGCTATTATATAGTCCTCTAACAGACTTCACAAAAGGAGGAGGTTCTATGTTCGTCTGCATGTACTAGTCATCACCTCATGCTCGTGAGCTGATGATGAAAGCCACAGCACTCCTTATCGAGTAGGAGTTAAGAGATAATACTCAATTTCAGACTTTAATCAAACATGCAGACTTTTTATTGAAAGCTTTATATAAAACATACTGAACTTAAGGTGGATGCTCTCGGGTGTGGCGCGAAATTAATTTTTTTTGGTGTTTTTTGCTCATTACAGCTGATGAACACTTCTTCAGACGGCGAAAGTTGATTCCGCGAGAACTAGGAGACATAACACACATGTTTTAATTGATAGTATCTCATAAATATCATCAGTTTATCTACGATCCCCCTAAACACATTTTTAGTGTTTTGTTTTGTTTAGTCTATAGTTCTCGCGAAATCAACTGTCGCTATCTGTAGAAGTGTTCACGAGCTGTAATGAGCAAAAAACACAAAAAAAACTTAATTTCGCGCCACAAGCGAGAGCATCCACCTTAAATATGCTTTATATAAAACATATAAATTCTTATTATTTATATTCTTGTATAATCTCAGTGCACACAAAGAGGATTCAAAGCTAAGGTACAGCTAATAGAGTGAATGCTATTGAGAACAGACACACGGACTGTTGTTCTAGCTTCGTGTTCAGAGAGGTATTTTGTTAGTAGTGGAGCTTTTTTGGTGAGAGTTCGCCCGGGGAAGTAAAACCACCATACTAATTTCTGACGCAAAGCAATAGTGCTCGCATCGCTGTGTTCCGGCACAGAATAAATAATAGTACAAGTAGTTCCGGTTTGAAGGGTATGGCTGCTGGTGAAATTACAGGCACATGAGACTTTCATCTTTGTCTCGAGAGTGGCGGGCGCAGCGCAATACCGCATAGGGAACTCCCTAGATAGACGTGACCTATGAGGTAATGCATTGTTATAGGCAGATGTTACCGCTTAACATCAGGTGGGCCATCTGCTTGTTCCGTCATTCATTCATATTATAGTTGGATATATAAATAGATAGTAGCAGCACTTCCCCGGACAAACCCTTACACAAAAAATCTCTACTACTAATTGTTTGGTACTTGGTAGTTAGGTACACAGTCACACACCAAGACTAGCAAGCACTAGAAAGGTTCATTAAAATTCTGCGCGTACTTGGGCTAGATTTAGTATGACAGCAATTAAGTAGAGCATATAAATCTAACCAAAGCTAAAAGGATGGAAGAGCCATAACTTTAAGATTAACTCCAGATAAAGTCAATTAAATTGGAAAACGTCTCAGCTCAGATTTCAACTATGCATTCACTCAGATTATGATCTTGCAGCTTCGAATTTAATAGTTGTGCAGGGAGGCCTCAGACAAATGACGGACAGAACGTTGACCTCAAGCAAAAAAGCGGTGTTATATTCAAAACTTACAAGTGGGACGTTATTTCTTCAGACTTCTTTTTTACTTTGCTGTTATTTTTACAAAGTTTCACGACACAGGAAAGCATCGCGTATTTTTTTCGCGCATCGCGTATCAGTGCGATGACCCGACACGAGTGATGAGCATGGTTTGATCCATGGCTGTTGTAGTGCGTGTATTTACTTGATGTAATATTCGTTATTGTTTGTTATGAGCATGATTTTTCGGCTTCACTTGTATCGTGCGCCGTATTCTGTCTGAACTTCTTTATTTGTCTGAGAATGAGGCTCAGTAATCCTATCGAAAAAGTAATAAAGGTGTTTTAATCCGCCATTTTCGAAAGAAAGTCTTCGTTTTTATCTAATATGTTTTTTTTTTTGTATTTTTCTAGTTATACCGTGTATCTTTTGAGGCATTTTAACCGGTATAGCATATATAAAGAGCACATGTCATAGATGGGTATACATATCAAAATGCATAAATTCAAAATATATACGTTTAAAATACATAAGTTCAAAATCCATAAATTTAAAAAACTTAAAGGTCTAAATAAATAAGTTTTATAATCGATAAAGTTATATATGTATAATGGTCGAAATGCATAAAGCTATAATCTCAAACAAATATGCATGCCAAATTTCAAGTTTGTAGCTGGAGCCATCAAATTGACACTTTTGATGTATTTCAAACATTATAAAAACCATACAATAGGGATATTGAATTTATAAATTTTTATACGTACCCGGCATAGATAGATGGAAGTGTACTGCGTGTCTTTTCGGAATGGTGGTTTTGTCCTCTAAAACCTTGGTTTTTCTGCCACCATTTTAACCCGGACACTTCTTATACGTCTGCAGATATCTATGGTAAAAATTAATTATAATAAGTTAGTTGATGAGCTCGTGATTTGACGCATTTAGGAGTGTTATTAGTTTCAACTGAATGCTAGCACCAATGACCTCCGCTCACTATGGCTCGTTTGGATCAAGTTTATAGATCAATAAAAGCTCTCCCAACACCAGGAGTTCGATTCAACCGTCTAATTATATCGACAAAGACGGGCAATTAAAATGATTTATTTCTCAATCCCAGGAAGCATTGAAATTAACCATTAGCCGTAAAAAGGATTAAACATAAGTCGTAATCTAAATGCTTTAAATAGTTTGGAAGCTCTTGAGAGGTATAAAGAAACACACAGATGCTAAGCAAGTTTTAGTGCAAGCAATCAATACTCGCAGCGCGGGTACTCGTATATGAATCCGGACTACACGGACAAAAATACAATTTTATTTTTCGTGGTATGAATACGGCCTTAATTTAGTATCATTTTATCTTTGATTTTGGTCAGAATCCGGAAATAAATATTCGTGGGATGAATCCATGGGATCAATACGGATGCACCCGTATGTTTCCGCTCGGTATCAATACCTGGAGGTGAGTCCACAGGATCATAGCCAAGGGATCGAACAGGAACTACTCCAAGTACTCAGAAGAGACATTTATGATATCGGCACTAGATCGGAGCATGATCCTAACTATATTTTGACTTTTTTTATTTTAAAATTATTATCGGTGACCACCGAACAGTGTTTATCGTTGCTTGCGTTGTTAGTTAAACGAGCTTCGCCTATCGCTTCAAACTCGATCAAGGACTGTCGATAGAGGACCGTGACAGCTTGCGACCCAGTTGTAGACATACAAGACTTAGCTGCGGTTGCCTTGCGGTTGACACATTAGTGTCACCACAGCAGCTTTCAATGTTAGCTTTTATTCAGTACTGTTGCTACCAATTTTCAAGCTACAATTCATGTGATTACGTGTGCTTAGGTGACCAGTAAGAAGGGGTTGTCGTATCCAGCTCAGAATCGTTTTCCAACCTTACTAGACAGTTGATAAAGGACCTTGACAGCTGTAACCTAGTTATAGACATACACGACTTAGTTGTGACCTTTCGGTTGACATATTAGTGTCACCACAGCAACTTTTAAATGTTACTCGTAGCTTTCATTCAGTACTGTTGCTACCAATTTTCAAGCTACAACTTATGTGATTACGTATGCTTAGATGACCAGTAGGAAGGGGTTTTCGTATCTCTCTAGCATCTTACTTTTGACTGCCTACCCAAGGCTTTTATGTTGGTTTTCCTTTTTTCTTTGAATCAGCTTCCACTTGTTCTCGAAGCACCACACAGGCGCTCCCCACCCAGTAGTAAGAAGGATCATCAAATAAAGCCGAGCCGTGTTTGTTGCCTGATTCTTATAGGTTTGGTCGCGTTGGAACAGGAGTAAATTTATTTTATAAGACGATTCAAAATGATCTTTATGATTTCAATGAATAAAATGCTTTTGACTTTGACTTTTACAAGCTCAAAATCGTTTACCAACCTTACTAGAAACTTATTTAAGAACTGAACTGAACAGTTGATGAAGGACCTTGATAGCTGCAACCCAAGTATAGACATACATGACTATTGTAGCCTTGGACACATGCATTAGTGTCACCAGTCCAGCTTTTCAATGGTAGGTTTGATTCAATACTGTTGCTACCAATTTTTAAGCTGCAACTTATGTTATTAGTTATGCACAGGAGGGGGTTATGCTCCCTCCCTTGTCGTATCAAGCACATAATCGTTTTCCAATTTGTCTGAACTGTCGATACGTCGTAGACGGCTTCGACCCGACCCAGTTATTGACGTGTACATGGCCTGGTTGCCGCTCCACGTCGTTATTGTCCCTGTCAATGTGGTTTTAGTTCAATTGTTACAATTCGGTTATTTTGTGTTTACTATATTATATTAATAAAATTATATAAACGTCGCGATTATCCTTGGAATAGTTGAGTAGTCACTAACAAATCCCTTGCCTATGATCCATTGACTGATAGATCCCGAATACCTTAATTTTGTTACTATCCTGTCTCCACAGTATCAGTTTTAGACAGCGTTTTGTCTTTTGCATTGAAAAGCAGTTTCAAGTTCGATCGAAGGAGACAAAACTCGGTGTAGTTATTGCAAGGCATATTTATTATTATTGCATATTTAGCGTTTATATGCAGCATGGTACAACTTCATTGTCATGACTAGCAGCTTCTGGCACAGAATATTTACAGTACTTCTGGTTCTAAGATGGGATACAAAAGTCATCAAATTAAGATGACAACGCATTGGAAATGTTGGTGGCAGGGATCTAGATTTTTCTTATCAATTAGAAAACATATGAAAGTGATATTTGGTGACCTGATTCTTCATATCACTGACTTGTTTTTCGTAGCATCATTACACGATTGGTTAACTTTTATAACAGAGAAAAAAAAACAAAAAGACCTCTTTTAAAACAGAGATTTACATTCTGCAGGCAAACGGGACCGATTAAAATTAAAAAAATAATTCTATTTGAATTTTCTAGGTAGATTCATACAAACAGATACTTCAACATTATAGTAGGATTTAATAAAATAAATCGTAGTTTTTAATTTAAAGGAAAACACCACTTTTTTTCATTATACGACCTTATACGAAATCCTTTACGAACTAATAGTTTATCAATAGCTCAACGAAAGCTTCACGTATTATGTTTTAACTTCAGTTAAACAGGGCCACACCACAATTTACAAGGCGAAAATGTTAGGCAAAATAAAGCAAAGTCAACTTCAGCCGCATAGTTGCATTCTACTACCAGCTTATCAACTTTAGAAAAACTTGATAGTTGCATAACAAACGGCCTAGAAGCCGCCTATCTCTGACATAACATTATCAACACCGATAAATTATTGTTTACTATTCGTAAGCGGTGACTAAGGCGACCTTGACACTGGCAGACTGGCACACGTTGTTCATTTACATCTGTTTAGAAAAACACTCTCTTTTTTCTCTGACTTCGGGTTTTTACAAGCTTTTATTTAGCTTCACCCGTGTTTCAACTGTCCGGTGTCTGAAAAATTAAACAAGCTGAAATTTTGCATACCTGTCAAGTTCCGATGACAATACAATATTATGGTGACAGCGAGCTGACCTTATGGTGAAGTCGGAAAGTGGACCACGGCACTCCTGGGTGGATAATTGTAGACTGGCCGCGTTTGGGCTTATTTTGATCAGCACACCTTTTTTTTCTAAATGCTTTGCTGCTGGGCATGTAGCGAATATTTTCGGTGTTTAAATTGACCTTCCTGAGACAATGTCAATCAACCTGTCGTCATTTGCAAGCAGCGCTATCTATAACCTATACGCTGAAGGAGGCAATACAACGCCACCTCACGCCATTCATATGATAGGAGTAAGGATGTTTTTCGAACCATCATCTCACAGATCGAACGTATACCAAGAAAACTAAAGCTATGTGGACGTCCTTGAGGACACAATAAGGAAAATACAAAGACACGTAGCCGGTTTTCCTCACACAAGACTGGAAAATCAAAAGACCAAGTCGTGCATACTTAACAGAAGACACTACACCAGTCTCCAATGATTAAGTCAAGTCACGTTTCCATAATGTCGCTTTAAGTTACCGATTGTTGTCAACACGATAACATCGATTTAAGTACACAAGTAAACTTAAAGTTCACTTCACGAAGCCGTTAGCAACGATATGTACTATTTTCTTACATTTTCTGCGTTGTTTCGTATGCTTTCGCGAATCCAAACGGTATTAACTTTCTTGGATTATGTGAGTTGCTCTTTACTGATTGATCGTTTTTATTACATACATATATATATATATTTCTGCATGAAAAGGAATATGTCCAAACAAGAATCTGTTCAAAAGGGGATCCTGCCAATAAGGAATCTGGCGAGAAAGGCCTCAATCGTGACGAAGACAGTCGTTGGCAGGATTGAGGCCTTTTTCGCCAGATTCCTTGTAACCCAACTTGATAAATCGTATCGTATGCCCAATACGACTGCAGTGTGACCTAGCATGTATTCTGAATTGCCGTTTCTGGGTGTTCTAGCCTAGAGCTTGATCCAAGAAAGCAAGGTCTGCTACTCATAGAGTACCACGTGTGACGTGACTAACACCAGACGACGTCACTACCCAGACACTTTTTTGCAACAATAAGATAAATACGGAAAAAACTGTGATAATTCTGTTTTATTTTTAATATTTGTACAGTTCATATTATGATCATATGTTAGATTACACTCTATCAATAGCACATAGACGGGCGCGGCTGTCTCTATCCTCATTGGTGATGACGTCGTCTGGTGCTTAGCCACGTGACCATCGGGTCTCGGAGTAGCATACCTGGCGAAGTATATTATGATAGCATGACCAAGAGCGTATCTCTTTAATCTAACTATTACTAGTAGTCCGGCCCGAACTGAAACCTCGCGGTGTTTCGTTTCGTAAACGCTGCAAATTTTCAAACTCTTCTTATTTTATATTTTTTAACTTTGATAGACCTTTGTTTGACGACGATCTCACCTGTTGGTAAGTGACGATGTGGCCGAAGATGGAGCACAAAGGTCTAAAAGGCACCTATTCACGCTTGACTTGAAGAGACCCAGATTATAGTTTTCAGGAAAGACAGACGACGGTAGTGTATTCCACTCCTTAGCAGTTCGCATTATAAAGGTAGAACTGAAAGGTTTTGTACGAATAGAAGGTATACCAATGAGGTAAGGATGGTACTGAGCCGTACGCCTGCTCGTCCTATGATGAAAAGGAGATGGTGGGATCAGATCGTGCAGTTCCTGGGAGCATTCACCGAAATGTAACCTATGGAAGATTGAAAGGCATGCAACCTTACGGCGTTGCTCGAGACTCTGGATCCTAGTCTCCACCATATGTTGCTCACCTATAAGCCTGAAAGCTCTACGTTCGATCGAGTCCAAGGCAGCAAGCTGGTGTTTGGCCGAGCCATCCCAAACATGGCAGCAGTACTCCATACCAGCCCGGACTTGTGCTTACGTTTAGTAGAATTGGGGAATTCGCCCCTATCTCAAGGAATCCTTTACGGATTGAGCTCATATACAGACTTGGTAATTGTATTAGTATCACCCACCCTACCCACCAAATTTCATAGAGATAGAGTTCGGATCAACGGTTAAAGTTATCGTCTAATAAACTATCATCAAACCAAGATACCCACATACATTCGAAAGCCGATGTATCGGTCAATTAAAGGACTATAAGGCTTTCTCTATTATGTTCTTTACACGGAGCGATTTAGCCTATATGACCGTTCCCTGAATCTGATACTGCAATGGCGCCATGCCGTTCGCCATGATAGCATCGGACAATGACCTCAAATCAGAGAACAAAGGCGTCAGCGCAGTGTTCTTTCCTTGATGTATTTTCACCAGTACCTGTAAAGAAGCAAAAAAATTGTGTGAATTAAGCCATACATCATTAAATATACAACATCACAATTTAAAAGATCTATTATAAGATCAATGCAGGTAGTAGGTATATTGAAACAAAGATGTTTAAAACTTGAAGATCAAAGTTTGTTAAAAAGTCTAACCAATAAACAGGCGAAGTACTTTAATAAGTAAATAAAAAAATAAATAAAAAAATGCTAGACAGTTCACTCAACATTATCTAGCCCTAAGCTAAGCAGAGCTTGTGTTATGGGTACTAGATAACTGATATACTTAATACAATATATTACATAGATAGATATTTTTTATTATACATAGAAAATACCCAGAACACCCTGATCAAATATCTGCGTCGCACAAATATTTGTTCCGAGGCGGGAATCGAACCCGCAACCACCTGCGTCGCAGGCCAAGCTTCGGCCACCGCGCCACAGAGGTCGTCAAACCTAGTAAGACAATAGTCGCTCGCCCACGTTCAAACCATGGCCCACCAGCCCACGGCCCGTTCAAACCACAGCCCACCAGCTCACGGCCCGTTCAAACCATGGCCCGTCAGCCACTGCCCGTTCAAAGTATGGCCCACCACCCAACGGCCCTTTCAAACCATAGCCCGCCAGCCTACAGCCCGTTCAAACTATGGCCCACCAGCCCACGGCACGTTCGAACCATGCCCACCAGCCCACGGCCTGTTCAAACCATGCCCCACCAGCCCGAAACGTTCAAACCATGACCCATCAGTTCAAACCATGGCCCATCAGCCCACGGTACGTTCAAACCATGGCCCACCAGCCCACGGCCTGTTCAAACCATGGTCCACCAGCCCACGGCCCGTTTGAAACTTGGACGAGTGATTTGTATAATTCCACAAACTCCAGAAAGCATTGTGATAAGAAACTTGCTGAATAGAACTCGTAACTAGGACACAGTGTACCAAATTGCGGATTGTAGAGCATCCAAACTCCAGACAATCAACGTAAGTTTCACTGCAAGAAATTTGAACAAACAATTGTTCAGGGTTGTTTTCGCGAAATCATGGGAAACTAACGGAGAGTGTAACCACCCCTTCAGATAAGCGTTAGTTACAAACAAGTTTGTACAACCTTTTAAATTATTTCAAAAGTGTCGGTGTGCAATTAATGCTAAGGCTAAACCAACGCGTTCAGCCCGCATCCTCAGTAGCGTGCACGGTGTCGATCAATGGTAAGACAATGAATCGCCACCGTGCACGCAACCGCAGACGCGGGCTGAACGCGTTGGTTTGGCCTTAGCTTAACAACATTATTTTAATCATTTGCAACAAGGAAAGGTCTGTCTTTTTAAATATTCTATCCCAGCCGGAGGCCGTCGTGCTCTAAGATTCCAGCTCATTAAATACATAATTGGATTTTTTAACGGACTACTGTCATTAAAATTTTAACTTTGTTATTTCATTTTCTTTTATGAAAACTCTGTACAACCAGCAAACACAAAACAACACAAAAACAAGCATTTATTTACTTTCCCCGTCTACACAAAACATTGCGGTCCGTCCCACATTTATTTTATGAGTAGTTCCTGTATGATCCATTGAGATTGATCCATTGGAGCTTGATCGTCCTGTTTGATCCATTAACATTTGTAGTCAGTTTTCAAATTCCTGTTGAATCCCTTGTCGATTTTGTTAGTGAAGTACAGTCGGCGTAAAAATAATAAATATCTATAGGTAGGCCAATAAAAACTTTGATGAAATTGTTTTGATGAAAAATCGCGAGCAAAAATTCAAGAAAGAAAACTCTCGATTGAAAAATCTCGAATTAAATATCTCGATTGAAAAATCTTTAATGAAAAATGTCGAACGATTAATCTCGAATGAAAAATCTTGAACAAAAAATCTTAAATGAAAAATATTTTATGAAAAATCTAGAATGAAAAATCTCGAACGAAAAATCTCGAATGAAAAATCTCGAACGATTAATCTTTAATGAAAAATGCCGAACAAAAAATCTCGAATGAAAAATCTCGAAAGAAAATCTCGAAAAAAAATCTCGAATGATATATCTCAAATAAAAAATCGTGAATGGTAAATTAACTAAAAATGTCGAACGAAAAATATTTAATGAAAAATGCCGAACAAAAAATCTCGAATTAAAAATCTCGAACGAAAAACCTTTAATGAAAATGTCGAACGATAAATCACGAATGAAAAATCTCGTACGAAAAATATTTAATGAAAAACAGAATGAAAAAAGTCCAACGAAAAATATCGAATAAAAAATCTCGAAAGAAAAATCTCGAATGATATATCTAGAAAGTCAAATATCGAATAAAAAATCTTGAATGAAAAATTAATTTAAAATGTCGAACGAAAAAACTCTAATGAAAAATCTCGAATGAAAAATCGAATGATATAACTGGAATAACAAATTTAAATATTTACAACTATGCATTTCAAAGTAATACAAATCACCTAAGCGCATGTCGCACCACGCAGTGTAAAGGGATATGTAGTTGGGATCATCATCATTATCATTATCATCATCCTCGTCCTCATTCCTGAAATTTTCGAATCGCCTGAGTTTTAGACCAATTCAAGCAAAGATCTCTCAATCCATACTTAGTTAAGTACGATAGATTGCTGCACTAACGTATCTTCTACAAAAAAAGTAAATCGTTTACCAATAAAATATATGAGCGCGATTCAAAAATGTGCACAACGTAACAAATTTGGTTGTTTTGTTTTAGTATTATCGTTCAAAATTAGCGCAATTGGGGCCAAGTTGGACATTTAAGCGTCATCAGACGGGACGAGATCGGTTGCGCGTGATCAGGTGGGATAGACCCATTATAAATTTAAAAATATTCACCATATATTAAGTATACCTGGTCAAAATCAACATATAATACTGTAATTAAATACCTAAATAACGTATTTACTCTCACTCATTAAATCACAGGTTGTTCAATATTTATGTCCATAAGATAAAATATTTATTGATATTTCAGGTCCCAATCAACTCTTATAACCCGTATATTTAAAACTACTTATGACTAAAAACGTTAAATCTTTAAAAACAAAACAAAGTCAGTCACTCAAAGTAAGTGCCAACAGTAATAACCCTAATATTGTGTTGGTTATGTATCATATAAGCATCTACATTATCTTTTACAAACATATATAAACATCAGCTTACTTTTACTTTGGACATGTATTATTTATCGATATTTCAGGTCCCAATCAACTCTACCAATTAGTATCTTTAAAACTCGTTTTAAAGTTTCGTTTGAGATTTTTTATTAGAGATTTTTCGTTCGAGATTTTTCATTCGAAATTTTTTAGTCGAGATTTTTGGTTCGCAATTATTCATTCGAGATTTTTAATTCGAGTGGTATTCATTTGAGATTTTTCATTCGAGATTTTTCATTTAAGATTTTTATTGAGGTTTTTTGTTTGAGATTTTTCATTCGATATATATCGTTCGAGATTTTTCATTAATTAGAGATTTTTCATTAGATATTTTTCATGTGAGATTTGTCATACGAGATTTTTCGTCGAGTTTTTTCGTTTGAGATTTTTTATTCGAGATTTTTCGTTCGAGATTTTTCATTCGAAATTTTTTGGTCGACATTTTTGGTTCGCAATTATTCATTCGAGGTTTTTAATTCGAGTGGTATTCATTTGAGATATTTCATTCGAAATCAATGTTTGTTTCGTTTAAATACTTAATAAAAACACTGTATACAAGTAGATATTTGTTGCTTGACTGTACCAAAGTTCTTTGAAAAATCATTAATGGATCATTCAGGAATAAAAAACTAATTAAAATAATCATTTTAAATTGATCCATTGGACAATGGATCAGTCAGGAACAAAATTATAGGCATAATGGATCAAACAGGACAATGGATCAATCTCAATAGATCAAACAGGAACTACTCTATTTTATGGCCTTACAAAACTATGCGGACTTCTAGAATAATAGCCATTCTTTTATGTGGCTTGGAAAATAACGGGAAAGTACTTAGTGCTGCTGTAATGGGACACTAAGCACTAATTACATGCAATTTAACGATAACAGTCGAGCGACAGAACCTTAGCACTAAAATTAACATACAATTTGCAGTTACAGTCGCGGGAACTATACAAATACTGAAATTTTATAAACTAGTGCTACATGGAGTAGTAAGATTCGTTGGTGTAAGATTAAGGGATTAGCTGGACTTGTTAGTAAGATTCGTTGGTATAAGATTAATCCTGGTAGTCCCTTAAGGGACTACCAGGATTTGTTACTATAATACTTTGGTATAACATTAAGGGATTATCTAGACTTGTTAGTAACACACGTTGGTATAAGATTAGAGACCCAGATTATAGTTTTCGGGAAAGACAAGACGACGGTAGTATGTTCCACTCCATAGCAGTTCGCATTATAAAGGTAGAACCGAAACGTTTAGTACGAATAGAGGTATACTGACGAGGTAAGGATGTTACTGAGCCGTGCGTTTGCTCGTCCTATGACGAAAATGAGATGGTGGGATCAGATCGTGAAGTTCCTGGGCACATTCCCCGAAATGTAACCTATAGAAGATCGAAAGGCATCTTTAGGAACCTTCCAGTATCATAAGTACTAGTGAACCCATAAAAGGAAAAATAAACTATGACAATATTATGGTTCCATAACTCCATACCGTGGAACAAAATTCGTTATACTCTCAGCCCATCCGCGGCTTATAGAATTGTCTCACTAACTGGTTTCGAGATAAAAGAATCTAAAAGGATTAAAAAAGCTCACTCACGGTTCACTTTTTTGTTGCCTGATTTTTATTTCGACCCACATTTCTGTTGCAACAATGCAAGCTTCGGCTTTAAAGAATTATTTGTGCCCTAGGGTGCACAATTGCTTGGATTTATATTATTCTCTTGATTGCAGTAATATTTTTCAGCTTGGAGGACTTAAAAAGCGTTTGAAATTAATTGCTTCAATTTGTTCTTAATCCGATTCTTATAGCGAGATTATACTGTACTAGTTAGGTATTACTTTTTGTACTACCTCACATTGCTTAGCATGATCCTGTGTTAAATCATGTAATTACTATTATTATTATTATTATTTTTTTATGAAAAAAATATGCAAACTAGCATACGGCCCACCTGATGTGAAGTGGTCACCGTCGCTTATAGACACCGGCAACACCCAGGGTATTGTCGATGCGCTGCCTACCCTGAAGGAATTTATGAACATTTTTCTTGAAGCGACACATGTCGTAACCAAGCGGGAAAACCTCAGATGGAAGCTCATTCCATAGTTTGTAGGTATGGGGAAGAAATGATCTCGAGAAACGAGTCGTTCGAGAAACCCAGGGATCTATGAGGTGCGGATGAGCCTTGTCACGGTGCCGGGAAGAGCGATGGTAAAATCTCGATGCCGGGATAAGATCGAAAAGCTCGTCGGAACATTCCCCGTTGTAGAGGCGGTAGAACACGCAAAGAGATCCGATGGCTCTGCGTTGGCTAAGCGGTTCTAGAGTATCAGAGAGCTTTGGGTCGCCGATGATTCTAATGGCTCTTCTCTGTAGGGAATCAAAACGAAGCAGCTGGTACTTGGGTGCCCCATGCCAAAGATGGGAACAGTATTCTACGTGCGGCCTAACTTGTGCTTTGTAAAGCAATAGCCGTTGATTCGGCGTAAAATACTGTTTAGCACAAGACTTGAAGTTGAGGACTAATGCTAAGCACAAAGTAAGGCGAAATAAGCTCGCTGTCACCATAATATTGTATTGACATCGGAACTTGACAGCTATGCAAATTTTCATCTCAATCGGTTGAGGACCACTACTTTAAAATTCAGTTGCAAGATTTAACCCGAACATACTTACATTAAAAGGAGAGAACTCTGAGATCATTGACTTTCTTATTTTGTTTTGTTTAGTATTCTTTATAAAAATATTGTATGTACTTATACAAATACCTAATGTAATGTTAATGTTCATCGTAGTCGGACTATACTTTTTATAACTTTTTACTTGTTGAAAATAACGATGGAGGGATGCGTGACGTGAGCAGAGTCGCCGCGCGCCGTGTCTCTGCGATACCGTCTTTATCAAGTTACAAACACCTATTCTACCTCACACTAAAGAGCGGTTAACCTTTCACGATCTTATTTACATACATTCAACATGAACTTGACCGATATCCTTATCAGTAATGGTGTACTCGTTAAGTCTTTAACCTTATTAATGTTATCTCAAACCTACCATACCAACGCCATGTAACAACTTAGCAACATCACAGATAAAATAATACTAAACTAGGCAACATGTAATGATTACAAGGGGTAGTTTACCGCGTAAAACCATTTGTACAAAGCCATTATCGACATCATCTAGGCAGATGTCATCATGTACATTTCATTCGGAATTTTCAAATCGAAATTTTTCATTCAAGAGTTTTTCATTCGATATTATTCATTTGAAACATTTCATTCAAGGTTTTTACATTACAGATTTTTCATTTGAGATGGTTCATTCGAAATATTTCATATGAGATTTTGAAATTAAAATAATAAGTAGGTACCTATAGCGAACTAGATATGCATTACGATGTTATATTTTTGTTAGTAATTATTTTTCGTCATAGAAGTAAAAAACAACACATTTTACCAAGTGCTTTGAAGAGGGAGCCTAATCGTCTTCCTATAGACCAGGGCTTATCCAGCCTAGAACTCATTCTGAAATAATTTACTCACTGTATATATTCTGTGCCGAAGGGAGCATGAATTGTTTGTCGCAAATAAAATGTTACATAGAGACAAAACAATATATTTATTACACGAGGCATACAAGACATACAGTCAAACAGGCAGAAAAATTTAATAATTACTGCAACAACTAATTATTTCTTCTAATAACTTGTTGAAATCTGGTTTTAATTTGAAGTACCTGTCCTCATATAAACATTTGTTATTCTACTTCTATATTTTGATTTCGAGTGCTTCATTGTTTAAAATATAAATCCACATGCCTATAGGTTCGTTGTGGCATTACATGGAGGTGTCTTATTACCTCAAGCAGTGGACTTCTATAGACTGATGATGATAATGGACTCAACAGGAAAACAATTTTAAACCTTACTAGTGGTTCGCACCGAACTGAGACCTCGCGAATACACGCGATTTAGGTAGGTTATCTACTTTATTTACCTTTCTAACCGACTTTTTAAAACATTTAATGAGTTCAAAACTTCACGGATCCACCTCGAGATAATTTCCTACACATCTTCGAAATAACCGACATTATCAAGCGATCTTTTTATAAGTGCCTTTGTAGGTTTTGCCTGTAATAGTGTCTGGGATTTTTTTTACACCCGATACGTATTAAGTTGATAAGCAGACACAGGATAAAGCAAAATAGGGTATTTGAAAAGTTAGACCTACAACGTCGTTTAAATTCCTAGAAACGGGAGGTCAACAATGGATGTTATACTGGTTAAGGTTTTATAGAGTACAAGTTTCAAAATTCTTCAATTTTAAACTTTTCCCAGTATTTGTGTACCTACAAACATACCAAATTTCAGCGTTGTGGGATTAGGGATTCTTCCAAGTTGACTCAGAGAACTTGCTTGGCTCGTTCAATAAAGGGTACCACTATGTTTTCGAATAGCATAACTCTACACACCATCGTATTTCAAAACTATGTTACCTAGACGAGATAAGTAACACAGTTTAATTCTAATCACCATACAGAGCTGAGTCACTGCCTTACTGGGACCGTCCTGTCTAGCGGGTCAGTCAGCAGCTAAAGTTTCACCTCAGCATGAGCTCTACACCTTAGCAACAGAGATGATAATGGTGTGGATTTGTTTTTGGGAGACTGTAAACCAAGTCAGGTCTGCCCACGCCACTTGTGCCCTAACATGGCTGTTTGCTCAATACTTGTTATGTTCATCTTCGTATCAACAAACTACTAATGAGTTACTAAGGCGAGGCGTCTTAACGATGTTTGAGACAAAGAACTTGACGGGACTTTAATCACACTACAAAATTAGAAAAAAAGAAAAAAAAAAAAAGTAGAGAAACAGATTTCGGAACAACAACAAATCCAAAATTTTTAAATCTGGACAATCTATTTTAGCCCCCGACTAAAAAGACATAGTGATATAAAACACTTTATTGTAAAAAACTTTTTTTTTAACAATGGTAGGTCTTCATTTGACTGCGATCTGTCCTGTTGGTAAGTGAAGATGCGGCCGACGATGGAGCACGAAGATCTAGAAGGCGCCCTCAGATTATAGTTTTCAGGAATGACACGATGGCAGCGAGTTTCGTAGAACCGTATCGCTTAGTGGGAATAGGATAGGTACTACTTACGTCAAAATTAAAATAGGAACTAATCACGGAAGTACAATGGACGGTCCTATCGCTATGTGCGGTCTCTGCCAGACAACCTTGGGATGGACTTAGGGTGAATTTTTATTCCGAAATCCAGTCGAAATTTCATAAGATCCTCATCATTTTCGAAGATCATGAGTACTATCAGATGGCTTTTAAGAAATTGCGGAGCCGAGCGATCAATCAACTACTTATCGATAGTTCTCGGTGGCTCTCTTTACGGGATGCGCACGCACCGTCATGTCACAAGCATTTCTAAATAGCAGCGCTTAGAGCAATGCGCCCCCCGTATGCGCATTCAAACGTGCCAGTGCAAGCTAACTAGAGCTTATAGAAAGGGCTCACTGACACAAGGTAGGCAGGACCCCAACAGTGAAGGGAAAAAACAGATTCTTAAACAAATACTGTTACAAATAGTAGTAGTTTTAGCTCTACTACTAGAGCTTTTTTGTGAAAGATTTCGTCCGGGGAAGTACTACCACCATACCTATTTCTGCCGCAAAGCAGTAGTGCTCGCATTGCTGTGTTCCGGTTTGAAGGGTATGGTTGCCGGTGAAATTACAGGCACATGAGACTTTTCATCTTTATGTCTAAGGGTGGCGGGCGCAGTGCAATGCCACATAGGGCGCGTCCTAGGTGGACGTGACCTATGTGATAATGCACTGTTCATAGGCAGAGGGTACCGCTTATCATCAGGTTGGCCATCAGGCTGTTCCGTCACTCAAAAGAGTATAAAAAAAAACTTCTATTCTACTGTCACTGACGTATGAAAGGGCTCGAAACGACCGGCGCCCGACATAATGGTAACCATTCAACCATTCGGAGGAAGAGGTGTCGTGTCGCCATAAAACCGAATGGCATATCAGCTAATTAAAACTAATGTATGAGAGCGGAGGTGATAATTAATTTAGGGGACCCACTTCAGCCTTACGCGAGATACTCCGTCGAACTGACGTATTCATGAGGCTTATAAACGAGCAACATATTCACGGCAATGTGTAGCCGGCAATGCCCTGCAACATTGCCCAGCATCACATGCTCAATGCATTGCCTACTTGTTGCCGTGAAATGTATGACTCTATTGCTGACAATTAATTGATGTTTAATATTTCCCACGATTTTGTTTCTACATGAGTAAGTAACACTTGCTCGCTGTCAGATGCGAGACAGTAACTCACTTATGTCTAAAACACTAGTGTGCGAGCGAGAAAGATACAGATTGCCGCCATAAAGCTTGATTGATGAATATAAAGTTTAAAGTTTATTTATTTGGGAGTATAAAAACATATTAATTAAAACAATGGGAAACGATGATGTCTGCAGAAGTAATAAATACTGTGTCGCAGACACCAACGCCCAACTCCTATAACAAATACCTTAAGGTGAATGCTCACCCTTGAGGCGCGAAATTCAAAATTTTTGGTGTTTTTTGCCCATTACAGCTCATCAACACTTCTTCAGATAGCGAAAGTTGAGTTCGCGAGAACGAGGAGTCTTAACACACATGTTTTGGGTGATAGTATCTCATAAATATCATCAGTTTAGCTACGACACCCCTAAACAAAAAAAACACTGTAAAAATCTGTTTAGGGGTATCATAGCTAAACTGATGATATTTATGAGATATTATCAATTAAAACATGTGTGTTAAGTCTCCTAGTTCTCGCGAACTCAACTTTCGCTATCTGAAGAAGTGTTGATGAGCTGTAATTGGCAAAAAACACCAAAAAAAAATAATTTCGCGCCGCAAGCGTGAGCTTCCACCTTAACATAAAATTATTCTGATATTTTGAGATTATGTTGAGTTCAACAGTCTGTCAAGTAGTTTGAGGTTTTTTTATCTAATGTACTATCATTCCTACAGTCATTTATAATTAATAACGATTGGAAATGATTGACGCTTGCATGAGTTGTTGAATTGAATGAATTGAACTTGCATGAACATGGCGGCAATGTTGACAACACTCGTTTTATCGGCATTATTGTGGCAGTAATGTCGTCGTTATGCCGCAATGTAACCGTAACGTTGCGGACTATGCTTGCCGGCAACACATTGCCTTGAAAATGTTACTCGTTTAGGTGATCCTAAGATTTTAAGATACCTTAGTAATACAAATTGAGGTATGACGATTTAAACGTAGGAGGTACCTAATAAATAATTAAGTAATAACCCACACAAAGTTCACCGCGTTATTAGTTACAAAATAAACAGCTGAGATGATTGCTGACGTCAAAGATCAATTATACTATATTTTTCTGATCAATTGATTCTTGCCGGTTGATTGGATGGCACGCGGATGTCAGGAGTATGTTTTGTGATAGTACCTAATCATTTAACGTCCTTGAATCTACAGTGGCACAAACAAATGAGTTTATGCCGTAATATAGAGACAGATTGTAATGGCGCCTCCACATATTTTGCAAACCAAGGCTAACCTCCACCAACACAAGGGTGTTCACGTGTTTGTTTGCGAGGCTCAGTCGCCGATCCGCTGCATGTCGGTTTTTATACACAAATCAAAAAGACTTTGCTGCAAACCTTTCGAATGCATCCAAACATAATTGTTCAGTTTAACAAAAAAAAAAAAAAAACAGTCGATTAACTGTTTTCGTTTGCGCAGAAAATCGCAGACTGATATCCGACAGTAGCCAAACGTATAGTATATCTCTGTCTCGCTGTATAGCTCTGTCCCGCTCACATCTAAGAGTCGACAGATGAACGACCGGCCGCGATTTTGCAGCGAAATCGATTTACCAATAACAGCGAAAGATTTTAGCGCGCGTCTGCTATTGGTAGAAAGAAGGTTCTAGCGTTATAGAAATTGGTTTACGGCGCAGGTACATCGGGGCGACTTATATTTTGGGTAAACCTGTATGTTCTTAGTATTTGTCTACCAAGCAGCGACGAAAGACGTGTTGGTAAAAAAAATATGGGCGATGACATTTGATTCTTCTTAGAATGCTACCAAAGAGAACCCTGCATTTAGAAACCGAAGAGGCTTGCGACACAATGGATAAAGGACGCGAGGCAAACATTTGTAGAGGTTTGCGATAAACGGCAAACATGTGGTGCCGACGTAACGCCTTCTGTTGCGTTCAGTATTTAGTCATACATAACTACATATTAGTTCTGCTAAATATTTACAAACATTCGTACTTATTCTTCAATGTTCACCCAAATATCTAATAACCATACCAAACCTTTTCTTATGCTAAGTAGGCTTATTTTTAACTTTGTAGCAAAGTCATTGAATCAGAATTTGCATCAAAAAGCACAAACGAAACTCTTGGAGATATCTGTACATTTTACATAGTCATCATCATCAACCCACAGAAGTCCACTGTTGGCCTCTCATAGAATGTCACGACGGACGGTCTTGAGCCGCCTACATCCACCATTTTATGACATTTGCGTCTTTGATCTTTCAAGAGAAAGGGCTTCCTAATTAGCGTCGTCCGGTTTTGTGTTTGCCACTCGTGAACCTTTTAGTAGTAGTAGAGCTTCTTTTGGAAAAAAGATCGTACGGGGAAGTACTACAACTATTGCTGCCGCAAGTAGTGCTTGCATTGCTGTGTATCGGTTTGAAGGGTATGGTTGCCGGTGAAATTACAGGCACATGAGACTTTTCATAATGACTCAGGGTGGCGGGCGCAATGCAATGCCACATAGGGTGCGTCTTAGGTGGACGTGACCTATGTGATAATGCATTGTTAAAGGCAGAGTTACCGGTTAAAATCTGCTTTAAGTCATTCATGAAGTCAAAAAAATAAACTTTCTTCCTAAACCGTTATCAGTTCTGCGATCTATCTACCCATTTCCACATCAACTTGCTAATTCTGAGCACTATGTCGGTGATTTCGGTTCCTCGGTGGATCGCGTCATTTCGGATTCTATCACGTAGTGCAACTGAGGATAGCGGCTGCGCAACTTGAGCTTTTCTATGCAAGCAATTGCCAGCGGCTTAGAGCATTGCGGCCTCCGTACCGGAGTGCTCGATGGTCAGCGGCCATGTCTCAGTGATGTATGTCATCGCTGGCAATACGCACTGATTATAGTTTCGTCTTGAGGCTCTGCGGAATTGTGACGAGAAGATATGGGATAGTATCGCGAACGATGCCAATCCGAGTTAGATTCGTCGGCTCGGACGAAGTTCTACCTACCTTGTTGATTCGTTTGACCCACATAAACATGTTAGTACCTAATTTTATAACATGCTCTGTTCAGTTCGTACTACACATATGACGACAGTTTTATACGAGTAGTTTTTCAACTAACAACTCTTGAATTTATGTTTTGTGCATTTGTTCGAACTAACATTTGTTTTCAATAATGCTTGAGAGAACAAAGAGGCACTCGCATTACCAGACCCGTACACGACTTCACACGACGCTCTTTTGTACGAAGGTATTGATTTTTTTGTGAGTAGAGTACACTTACCATTGAAGTACAAAGGAATCTGAATCGTTTGTAGCGTTTTTTGTCCTTTTGATCGAACTTTTAGACCGTGGTAAAGTGCTAACAGCAAGCATTGATAACGCAAAAGGAAATCCACAAAATTGTAGCATAAATACAATATGCATGTATTACATATATATATATATATGACTTCCAAAGAGGAGGTTCTAAATAGGAAAGTATTCAAAAAAGATGTTATCTCCACGATCTCCTTTATTTGAACATATTTGGTACCTATTATTTTCTTTACTGTGTTGGGAGGGACGTGGGAATGATTCCAGATTGGACCCACATATCCCATTTAATTCAAAACGGATAAGTACTTTTTCCGTTAGCCTTAAAAACCACTAAAAGAGTAGTTGTATCTATATCTCGATAACCGGTATCCAGTTTAATTTCCACTTACCTACTAGTTTTTGATTTGACAGTTACTGCTAATTTTGTTGTTAAGGTGATTGGTAACCGCAACCGTTCGTTTTAAAAACAAGTAGGTATTATTTCGTAAATACAGTTTTTTTTACATAGAAGTTTAGGATATTATCTAAAACTTGTAGGTAACCCCATAAAGGGATGAATATTCCGACCCTACATGGAAATTTTAGGAACGCATAACGGAAATGAGCGGACAGTGCGGACGCTATTCATACAAGGACCTTGGCCTACATATTTTATAGAATACCTACTGTAATGTTGAGTGACACGTTGGGTATTAGTCACGCAACCTGTAATTAACATTACGTACACGCAGATGGTCCATTTATTAGATTAGTGAGCACTGGCCACAACAGGTCAATTATTTAAACAGATAAAATACAGTGGAAATACATTTTATAATTGACCGAGTGAGCAAAGTCCTTATAACTGGGAAAATTTGCTTTCATCTGTCCGGATGTATCAATGTCTAAAGAATATCATAGTTTTTTTTAGTCGGTGATTTTTGGTTGTATTTCCTCCAACAATTTCAATAATGAGCTCCACCAGCATCCAAGAATAAAAAATATTAGCATGGTAGGTACTTGTTAAGCTTTTATCTAGTGAAATTATAAATGTAATACACTACCTATTTGACTTACTTCACTCGATAAAAAAACGAAGGTAACATCTTTTTAAAATTGAAATCCAATTTTAGACTTACATCTTATCTTGCACGTATTAATTTTTTACATTTTGGGAATGTTCGGAGTTAGTGAATTCATCAACAAAATCTAACAAAACTTTTAAAGTATTTTTTTATTAATTTTCGGTACACAAAACTACTGTATGACTTCTTCGCCTCGTACAAAAATGTTAGTTGAATTTATAGCGCCTTCATTAAAGTTAAAAAGTTTGTAGACAAAAAATCCTTCACAAAAAAATAAATCAGATTAGCATTCCTACTAATGGGAGCCGAATTGTGTGAAGTTACTTATATAAATAACATCAATCAATCTCCCGGACAGTCTTAAAATATAAAGTCATTAGCATCCATCACAAACACTTTCACTGGCGAATAGACTTGATTGAATGACAGCACGTGTCAAAACTCCTAAACAACGTTACGTCACGCGCAAATGTCAACAAAACGCTTCAGCTAATAAAGGGTACAATGAAGAGGAAACGTCATATCTTCGAACGTTCAGAAAGCCAATGGAACTTTCAACACACGTCGGTAACTGTACGTCATACCAAAGATACGGGTTGGAGATACTTGCGCCTCAAATGGGGTAAACTTAACCGTATACAGAAATGTAATTCCGCAAAAAACTGCATTGAAGGTGCGAGAAAGATGCTCGCAATTGAATTATTCATAAACTTGCGAGAATTCAATACATCGTTCTCATAGAAATCAGAAGGAGAATTGATAACGAGGCGTGGCGCGTGTCGCCAGATTATGAGCAAATTGCTCACACTCTTTCACTCGCGATCTAGTGCATTTATTGTCAAGTATTGACGACGAAGGATTTGATGATAAAATATCATGTAACTTTTCAGTTATTTTCCACTTCCTTTAGAAGAAACAGCTTGGCGCCGCGCCGCGATTTCTCTGGTTGCCGTCTTGTACCATGATACCGTACTAAAATCAAAGTCAAATCTTAAAATACAGCCTTTGCAGTAGTAGAGCTTTTTTGGGCAGGGGAAGTACTACCGCCAGTACTATTTCAACTGCTAAGCAGTAGTGCTCGCATTGCTGTGTTCCAGTTTGAAGGGTATGGTGGGTGCAGATAAAATTGCAGGCACATGAGACTTTCATCTTTATGTGTCAGGGTAGCGGGCGCAGTGCAGTGCTACATGGGGCGCGACTTACGTGGACGTGACCTATGAGGTAATGCATTGTAAAAAGGCAGAGGTTACCGCTTAGGCCATCTACTTGTTCCGTCATTCACGAAGTTACAAAAAAGCTGAATCACATAACACACGTAAGTAAAAGAATTTGAGTGTAAAAAGGAGTGGGACACAAAACATGGACATCGGTTTCTATACATAACAGCCCGGATCACACTTCTCCTTACTTCAGATTTCTACGTTCGTTGCGTATGCGTTGGACTTTCTATTCAATTTCTGGGAAGCATGCAGATACGTGCCAAGTTGTAGAGCTGCCATTCGAATATGGCCTCTAATTGGTCTAATCGCGATATGTGCGCTTAGCTGATGCAATGTTAATAACTGAGAATTGGTGCAATTTTCCTTTTAATCATCGTGTAACTAAATGATAAAAAAAAAGATAAAACAAAAAACTAGTTGGTGTCCTGTTTATTCATCGACGCTAATATTAGAGCTGCATATATCTTCATTAGTCTAATCTATCTGGTTATTTTGGTCCATCATTACACAAAGATGCATTTTTAACCCCTAACGCAAAAACGACGGGGTGTTATAAGTTTGACGTGTCTGTCTGTGTGTGTGTGTGTGTGTGTCTGTCTGTCCCATCGTACCTCCCGAAAGGATAAACCGATTTCGTTTTTTTTTTGTTTGAATGGTGGATTTGTCGGGAGTGTTCTTAGCTATGTTTGATCAAAATCGGTTCAGCCGTTTCATTGCGTTGAGGGTTTTATTAATTTTTACAAAATTAATTACTTGTGTAATAAGCTTTTTGTATACCTACGCGTTGGTATAAGATTTGTCCTGGCTGCTAGCTTATTAAGGAATGTGTTATTACTGGAAGCAAGTATTAGCAGAGTCAATCGTGGGAAGCAATGGCGTCGACGAGCTCACCATTTGTCACGTCTATTTCCCACAATGGTGCAACCCACGCTTAAAAGAGGCATATTGGGACTCTACCTACTCTTCCAGAAAAAAAAGGATGTATGTATGTACATATTTTTCAAAACAATTAAATTTGTGATCGGAACCCTGAGCTGATCAAAATGAGCGCAAACACTGCCAGGCTTCTAATCATCAAGAAGTTCGTTTTCCGTTTCTATCATCGGATTCACTTACTTTCACAATATAAACTGGTGCATTTACTGTAATGACATTGTAATAAGTTAATAAATAAATCAATATTGTATTGTCATCGGAAAATTACATGTATGCAAAAATTCCGGTCAATCGGAATTTCCGGTGAAACTGATTTAAAATTTACTTGCAAGATTGACCCCTACAGACAGACGGGAATATTGTAATAATATAAGCCGAAGCGCAATCATCCGCTTTCTAAATGTTATTGTTCGATAAGAACGAGCGGCTGATGGAAACGGAAGGTGCAGACGAGCAGCCTAGCGATGCCGTGCCCAATCAGGTGAGTCAGTTACACATCCAAGTGAAGGCGAAAGTGTTCGGGCAGAGCGAAAGTGCACGAACGAACGCGCACAGCCGATAATCTTTCGGTAAAGGTCTTTGGTACTGACATTTTGCTTTAATTAGTAGTCAGTCTGGTAGATTACTTTGGCAATTATAATCCTGCTCTCTCTTTAACACTACAAGCCAGGGTTGGCTATATTAGTAGGGCGTCCTGCATTTGACATGCAATAATCAACAAAATATCGAATCTCGAATGTCGAGATTTTATTCAACATTTCGCGTTCGTTGAAATAAGTTTCGACATCTCTATTCGACATCAATAAATAAATAAAATAAATAATGCTGGACAGTTCACACAACATTATCTAGCCCCAAGCTAAGCAGAGCTTGTGTTGTGGGTACCTAGATAACTGATATACTTAATACATACATTACATTAATATATATTTTTTATTGTAAATAGAAAATACCCAAAACACCCTGAACAAATATCAGCAGATCGTACAAATATTTGTTCCGAGGTGGAAATCGAACCCGCAACCTCCTGCGTCGCAGGCGAACCTTCGCCCGCCGCGCCACAGAGGCCGTCAATCAATCAATGTCTACAATCCGAGAATCGCCCTCCAGGATGTATGGAGCCAGGATCCGGAAATTTTATACACGAAGATGGGAGGGAAATTATTGCTTTTAATGTTCATAAGGTCAAGTTTTTTCTGGTGAATGGGAATTTAGAGTTTATGAACCTAAATGGAGCCAGAATATAAAACCTTTAACCAAAAAGAATGGAGGAAACGGATACTTACTGATTTTAATGTTCATAAAGTTCAAAGTACTTCTGGTGAATGGGAACTTTGACTAGAATTTATAGAAACTTTGAAAGGCACAAGATCGACGCCGCACGCACAACTTTAAAAATGTAAACCGTGAACCGTCTCAATTAGTCAAGAGGAACGAATCCTAATCAATCTTAATTTACTTGGTATTTCAAACCTCCTATTAGTTTCTTTAGGTACTAATTTAAACTCTGATATGATGAGAGAAAGGGCCAATTTACGAAAAGCGAAAGCGCGAAGCTTCTTTGGTAACAATTTATCATGTTTATATCTGATGTTGCTGATGTTCTGGACAATTTCTCTCGGGTAACAAGAAATAGTTACAGACTAAGCCTTAATACACTGGTAGTCTATGTAGTGATAGTAGGCTTCTCTGTAGGAAACTTCAGCCAATCTACGTGTAAACTAATAAACTTATGTAAAATGTTCGAATTGATACAAGTCACTATCTAAGACTATTTATTTTATAAACTGGTAGGTACCTATAAAAACAAGTAAATAGTTATAAAAACTGTAGCCCGAACGGTGAACCGCACGCAACATTAGGTACTTTGCAAAATACTAAATGTAAAAAACAAATTTTCTCCTCTTTAATTTGACATCCCAATAGATAGTTTAGGAAAAATCCCCCTTTTTGGCTGTAATTTCCGTCATATTGATTTAAAATGTAGCCTCTATGTCTTCCGGACCATACAGAGAGCTCGTTCATCAAAATCGGATCAGTAGTTTAGGCGCTACGGTGGAACATACGTAAATACAAACAAATATAAATAAATAGCAAAACGCTTATTTGACACAAAATAAAGCTAAGGCCAAGCCCGCGTCCGTGGTGGCGCGCACGGTGGCGATCCACTGTCTTACCATTGATCGCCGCCGTGCACACCACTGAGGACGCAGACTGAACGCGTTGGTTTGGCCTTAGCTTAACACATACATACAATGCCGATAATAAAATAGAAGGAAACACAAAATTATAAAAAGAAAAAAAAAACATCAATAGTAGTACCTAAAGTAGCCAGTATAATCGGCTCATGTGTCTGTCTGCCAAAATGGCGTTCAGCTCAGCATAAATGTTGGGTGTATTAGCATAGACTGCTATTAACATAGCCCTTCACAGGTTTTGCCGTAGTCGAGTATTAAGGGAATCCCTACCAGATCATTTGTATGCACTGAAGAACGCAATAATCGTCAAATGCAGTTCGCATGATAACGATGCCACCCGTACGGATTCTTCAAGCGGTTCGCTGCAGGGTTTTATGATGACGTGATATGCATACCAGAATGCAAAGGACTCTGAAGAGGCCATACACATCACGACTACAAAAAGCTATAAGAGGAGTGTACCGCTAGGGGGCGCTTGAGCATACAAACAAAGTTTGCTCTTATTTTAAAAGCTTTTATAGTAATGTGTGTCCGTCAAATCTTGCAATTGAATTTTGTCGTTCGGTTGAGCTGAAATTTTGCATACTGCCCAGTTGTACATTTTTAAAGAAAACCATTCTTATTCTATGCAATCACAATTCAATTAGGTACAATTGCCATTAAAAATGGTAGTCTGCTAAACTGTTTATTTCTAAATTTAAATGTAACCCAAAAATTCCGTTCCAGCGGGACTCGAACCCGCAACCTTGCCTGCGATCGGCAATGCCTTTACCAGTTCGGCCAAAGAACACTATGACGCTGAAGACGAAATTTGTGGGCACTATCAACTCGGCTATAGCGCCGATGGGAGCCATCTACAAGTGTTTCATTAGAAACCTTCTGTTCAAAGTCCGAAATTACTTCGAAACATTGACACCACTGCTATATCATCATAGTTTATTATTTTTCAAGTGTAAACCATACTTTATGGATAACATTAACTTTTTAAATTTTTGGGTTCATTTAAATTTAATGTTATCCATAAAGTGTGGTTTACACTTGAAAAATAATAAACTATGTTTATTTCTAATTTCCAGGCAGAGGGTACCGCTTATCATCAGGTGGGCCATCTGCTTGTTCCGTCATTTAAAGAAGTATACAAATAAAAAGGAGATTTTACGAATTTTTACGAAGAAAGATTTTACGATTGTTTCTAAATTCATTGAAGTTAGTAGAATACCAAAAGTGTAAAAAGTGACAAGTACGAGACAATTCATTAATAATTTGAATACAATTGGTTTAGTGAATTGGCCCCATTCCGATGACAATACAATATTATGGTGACAGCGAGCTGATCTAATGATGGAGACGGACAGTAGATAACTGAAGTCCTCGATAGTTAATAGTAGACTAGCCGTGTTTGGGCTCATTTTAATCAGATCACGGGTTCGGCTTACTAATTCCATCATCATCATCGGTCAGATGTACATTTTATAAAAGATTTTATTGAAATATACATTTCTCACAAAAAACTTATTGGACATTATCCTCATAAATTGCACGACATTTTGCTCACATGGTCACTAATATCTAAACCCGTGGTTTGTCAGTTTCTTATTAAATTATATGTTTTCCAAATCACACTGACTTATCGATTGTTATAGAAATTTTATAACCCACGCTAGTTTGGTTATGGGTTTGGTTAGTTTCACAATTTAATGTGAAACTGACAAACCACAGGCTGAACCTCTATTTAGTCTACAAGATTATAGATTGTGTCTACAAAATGTAATTATCAACAAATGAGGAGCACATTTCGGTTTGTGGCATCAATCAGACACTCATGCACGTAACTCCGCTACTGCATACTAACACATGAACAACTAACTGCTCCTGATCCTTTCTAGTGAGTATTATTTACAAGACGGCCCAAAAAAGGAGTTTATTATGTATGTATGTTTCTTTGCTCAACCATATCTTCTGAACGCCTTAACCTTTTTAGGTGATTGAGGTATAATTAGAATCTTCTCGGTATCGGTATCTTTCGATACGCAGTGAAAATATGGAGTTGAAAAATAATATGCTAGCGGTTCTCTTAATCTGCAAATGTTTTAAGACCAAATAACAACAACTCTTTTTGACAAAGTTTACGGTTATGTATCTGTTTAAGAGACTGTTGTTGTTTATGTATCTTACGAGAAAGTTCACCCGCTCGCTGTGTAATTGGGTATATAAAAGTTGCTGTCACATGGAGACACCGCTTCAAAGGCTTTTATCAATTCAATTTGCACGTCCCGGGGCTGTGCTCCGCGCAGAAAATACACGACGTCTCAATTGAGTTACTTTGTACGTACTGTGATACCCTAAACAAACTTAGACGATTATACAAACGAGATTTTTCTTTCGTGATTTTTCATCATAATAAATTCATCAAAGTTTTTATTGGCAAATACCTATTAGACATTTATTATTTTTACGCCGACTGTACTTAACTAACAAAATCGACAAGGGATCCATCAGGAATTTGAAAGTTGCTTAAAAATATGAATGGATTGAACAGGGGACTCCCACAGGATCATAGCCAAGGGATCGAACAGGAACTACTCGCATCAAACAATCCTCGTCCTTCGCCGGCCTCATGGCGAGGCTTGTGATTTCGGTGCGGTTTGAGTCCATGTTCTGTCCGTATCCTGATGGTATATGTGCTGCGTGGCATCATTAGATATTCCGATAACCTGGTCTATATGACGTTTTGTCAAAATTAAAACTTGTAGGAATCGGGCAGGCCATATTACGTAGGTCACAGAATTGATAACCGTTAGGGAATGAAGGTTCTTGAGCGGCAACCTCAAACCGGACGACAACGACGCGAAAACGAGGAAGGCTCTATGGACCAATCGTAGTGGCATTCTATGGGGGAGGCCTAAGTCCAGCAGTGGACTTCTGCGGGCTAATGATGATGAGGTACTTACTTAAAATAATGTTTAATAATGTTTTCACATAAATACTAAATAGTTTCACACGATGGTGGCTAAGTCCGAGTTTTGATAATTTTCGAAACTATATAAAGTTTCGTTTCCTTCCATACATTTACATGCAGCGCCCCCTAGCGACAACAAGGAGAAAATTAAGGACGCCGTCAGTAAATATTGAAGGAAACGAAAAGTCATTATAGTTTCGAATACTATCAAAACTCGGACTAAGCTCGCATCGCAGTTCACCAAATGTCTAACAATTGCGTAATTTTGAAAGTGTGCGTTTAAAGCCAACCATAAAAAGTATACTTCATGAAACCGCAACGTGTTGTGCGTGCGCGCATCAACCTACATTCGACTTGAAAGCACAGAATAAATAATAGTCGAAGCGCAGAGACAGCCATAAAAGACATCGCGCCTTATATGGAACTGGCTTATACATATTAGTGAAAATGGTCATCTTGGTACTAAGTCCGACAGCTCTTTTATGGCTGACAAAGTAAATAAAACGGTCAATTGCGAGCACAACTCGCGCCCTGAGGGTTCCGATCCATAAATTATTTCAGAAACAGAAGAGCCCTTTTCAATTTGCAGCCATTTTTGGAGTTTAATGCTTATGAATGAATAGTTCTGAATCGTAGTTTTGACCTGTAAGTTCATATTTACAAATAAATGATAATTTTATTCTCTATGTTAAGAATCTAGTAAAATGTGAGGTCCGTTATGTTTCCCTCTGCGCAACTTATTCGCGCATGTTATAATGAACTGGACTGGAGTAAACTATAGTCGCGTGTCGGAGCCGACAAACTTTTCCTACAAACCAAAATACTCGAAATTCCTCAATTTCAGACTTTTTCCTTTATTTGTGTCTCAAATCCTCCTAGAATTCCAATTTTCAGAATAGTGGGATTTACTGGAAGTACCCTAGAGATTTTTAATTTAAGCGATTTCTATATAATAATTAGACATTAATTTATAAAAAACTAGCGACTCGCCCCGGTTTCGCACGGGTAGCCCCCGCTGAAAATTCTGTTGAATTTTTTCCTGAATTTTCTTTGCTATAATCCTCACGGAGCCCGAGACCTTTCCAACGAATGCAAAACCGTGGAAATCGGTTCGTGCGTTCTGGAGTTATAGCGTCAGGAAGGAAAACCCGACTTATTTTTATATATTAGATATTGAGTTAGAAGCATATATTTTTTAAAGCACAGAACACAGATCACAGATCACAGATCTTTACAAATGAAATGCCCATCTAAAAAAAATATCCTTTTGGTCATTCCTAAGAAAAGTTTTCTTGACAGAGACGACAGACAAACTGATCCCATTTTAACTGTTGAAGTACGGAACCCTAAAAACGGTAATTTGGTACCAAATATAATAAGGATACATTTAAGGTCATTTTAAGTCACCCCTAATTCTGTCACTATTTAAATCAGTAAAGTTCAGGTAAGTGAGAAAGCGACAGAATAGAGCACGCAAAACAAATCGAGTGACCTAAATTCAAGAAAAACCGCAACTGTCTCATTATTTCCAAAAATCTAAACATAATGTTTTATAAACCAATGTTGTGAAAGAATAGATAGATAGAAAATTATTTATTGCACATAAAAAAAAGAATAATATGACCTAACACACAAGTTTTAACTTATAGTATCACATAAATATCATTCGTTTAGCTACAATTGTGCTTCAATGGTATTTACAGTGTTTTTTTGTTTCAAGCACATTCATAGCCAAACTAATGATATTTATGTTATATTATAAATTAAAAATTGTGTGTTAGGTGATATTATTACCGGCAACATAGTTTTCGCTATCTGAAGAATTATTGATGAGATGTGATAAGCAAAAAACACGAAAAAAAAATGAATTTCGCGCCACAAGCGAAAGCAACCACCTTAATAATTCTCTGTACATATTCTGCTGCTAATCGAACCTCAATACAATTGAAGACGACATTTCGATGTAAGAACTCGATGCGAAATTGCGAGCTTCAAGTATTTTTGATAAAGGTACAAAAACATAAACGACTAAAGACAACTGGTAGTCGCTTACAATACGCAATAAGAAACATGAAAATAAATAATGTACTCGTACAAGAGGTGAATGCACTCTGAATAAGACAATGACAATCGCGCCCACAAGTTGAACACGTATGAACATACAAATAAAAATAGAAATATTTTCATATGTGTGGGAAAATGTAATGATCAGATCTGATCTGGGGGGCTACTATGAGCTCTTATATCCATTCAGTTCAAAAACTATTCAGTACAAAATATCGCTCCATCGTTGACATTTTTCATCGTTGAATAACTTTAATCGCAGAAGTCTGTAGACCCTCTGCGATTGTGCCTTTAAATATAGTTGCGGACATCACGGAACCAATATTTTGTACTGAATAGTTTATCAACTGCATGGCAATAAGAGCTCATAGTAACCCACCAGATCAGCGCTGGGTTGGTTTGCCAACGCGGCCTAGCAAACGCTGAGTTGGGGATCCTTATAATTCTTCTAATTCTTTATAGTACACAGAAAAAACATTACAAATAAAATAAAAACAAAAGATATGTACAAAGGCGAGCTTAACCCTAGGGAGATTTCTTACAGCAAACCTTTGAGGCTTTGTGGCTTACGTCAGGCACACACACAAATTGCTTTATTTTTGATTTCTGTGTAATTTATTTTTGTTTCAGTTTTTATTTAGTTCCTATCTTGATCGCTTTTTTGTTGGTGTGTGTCTTTGTTTGTATAGACATAAATAAACGTTTCTTTCTAATGAAACGATTACTACGAAGCAAGAGCAACGATATCGAGGAAAGCAATCTTTCTTATCATCAACCTCGAGATAACAAGTCACTGTTCGTAATTACATTAACCACAAAGCAATAAGAAAAAAATGGGTTCAATCGTTTCCTTACCAGGATATTTGATGTGTAACATCGTTCCTCTCGCTTTCCTGCCTGTGGGAGTGATTTCGTGAAAAGGGACGGAAGTGTGTAACAGGAAGCGCGCATTTTTCCGAGAGGTTGGTACTATAAGCCATGTTGCTTATTACCAAAGAGGTGAGATGTCAGTGGCCCAATTCTACTGAACCAATTCTATTTAATTTGTTATTTAAATTTGTAATCCCTTGTGCTCATTTATGGTGATGGTCCCTACGGAAAGTCGGAAGACTTACTTGAGCCTTGACTTCTGGCCGACAGGGGTGAAGTTCCGGCGGTTCAAGCGCCATCTGTCACGTGATCCCCGGACCTTCGATAAAAGAACACCGGGCCGCGACGCGTCAGCGGTCACACGTATGTTAGATTAAGTTAAATAAAGTGTTTCTAAATATATGTTAGTTTCTAAGGTATTTATGTTTCTATGGGCTTATTCTCAGAGAATTGCACTAAACCTAAACAAACAAGCAAACAAGCAATCAACAAGCAAAAAAAACATTTTTTTACGACATTTGGTATTTGACTGACTTCAGTGGTTTTTTAATTGAGTATTTCCTGTGTGTCCCCGATTGTTCCGAATCTGAATTCCTGATTAGGAAACCTAATCAGGAAACCGTGCATCTGCGGCTAGCTTCACGACCATGCTTTATCCAATGTAAATAGCTATATCCGTAACAAAGAGTTTGTTGTCAAGAGGCTGCCATCTCCACTATTCGAAGAACTGAAAAGTAGGTTAAAGGGGCTTTTATGTCTTGGTAGACACTCTAGCCACAGACCACGCATGCGCATTGTTGCCGGAATAGAAAGAATACAACGATAATATAACGGGATCATTTTTTTATGTGTTTTTTGCTCATCACAGCTCATCAACACTTATTCAGATAGCGAAAACAGATTTGCCAGTAATTATATAACCTAACACACAAGTTTTAATTTATAGTATCACATAAATATCATTAGTTTAGCTACGATTGTGCTTCATTATAGCAGTGTTTTTTTGTTCCAGGCACATTCATAGCCAAACTATGTGATACCACAGAGTAAGGAATAATACTAACGAGTGATACTATAAATTAGAACTTGCGTGTTAGGTCGTATAATTACCGTCAAATTACTTTTCGCTATCTGAAACTGTAAAGAGAAAAAAATACGAAAAAGAAAAAAACACGAAAAAGCAACCACCCGACTATGTATTTATTATCCCGTTGCGTCAATTAATCGCTTGTGGAAAGGATCACATTGTAGTGATTTTCTGCTAGTATATACCTCTGATAAGCAGAGTGCCGTGGTGTGCCCAGCCTAAGAATAGACCGCTGTCTCTTCCCGAGGATCTAGTAAAAGCCGACCAAGGGATTACACCAGGGGATGGGCAGCAGCATCCACCTACTAGCAGCAACACCAATACCGCGATCACCAATTCGCCTACCAAGCGTGGTGATTATGGCAAATCTCCCCGCCTGCTTTCTATGGGGGAGGTCACGTCCAGCAGTGAACGTCTAAAGGTTGTTGATGATTATGATGACATGTTATAAGTTGTATTATTCATAGAAGTGTTTTAACATGTTATTTTATATATAAATACCATAGTTTATGCATAGCAGTAAGTTTTTATAAAATTGTAAAAATAAAATAAGTTGTTGCCAACAACTGTCAAGTCGGGTCCGTACTAGTTTAAGTTATACTGAGTTGAGTATTCAAATACAAACGTCTTCGAGTAGGAAGGTACGCTTGGAACTCGTCCAAATCTCATGAATTCAGCATATTCCGAAGATAAGTCTTGAAACTTGCTGGTGCCAACTATTATTTATTCTGTGCTGTTGCGCCAATTTACTATCATTTCAGCTGCGATCACAGAACTACGTGATCGCAGCATTTCAGGCATCAAAGTTGACGACCTCTGTGACGCGGCGGGCGAAGGTTGGATATTTGTTCAGGGTGTTCTGGGTATTTTCTATGTATAATAAAAAAATATCTATATATGTAATATATTGTTATAAAGTATATCAGTTATCTAGTACCCATAACACAAGCTCTGCTTAGCTTGGGGCTAGATAATGTTGTGTGAACTGTCTAGCATTATTATTTATTTGTTTGTTATTTATTTTATCTGTGTCTGACTGACGATAAGGGCCAAAGCAACTTTTAGCATTAGCAATCCGCAATTTTGCGACTGTATCAATGCTGCATCGCGTTTTGGCAACATGCCGCGTTTTATCGTTGCTTTAAAATCTATCGGCTGGTGGAGAAGTGAAGCGAGGGCGGAGCGGTCAGTCGGTGTATAGAGCTTCCAAAAAGCGACTCGTCTTTTATGTGTTATAGGAGCTCATCAGCAACACACGCCAGATTCAAAGATTTAAAGGACAATTCGATGCGACTAACATAAATGATAAAAAGAAGAGGGCCAAGCAGGGACCCTTGAGGGATTACGGAACAAAAATCCTAAATCCTATACTAATTAGTTCAATTGGTCTAATTGTTATGATGGTGGCTTACTTGTACGGAACCAGAGTGGGCTGTGTTACACTCCTGTGCAAAGCTTTCGGAAGTTATTTGCCTGCAATTCCAATTTCTTTACTAGGATTAATTGAGTTTATAATGATGGAACAAGCAGATGGCCCAGTTTATGTTAAGCGGTAACCTCTGCCCTTAACAACGCATTGCCTTATAGGTCACGTCCACCTAGGATGCACCCTAATGTGGCATTGCACTGCGCCCGCAACCCTGAGACATAAAGATGCAAAGTCTCATGTGCCTGTAATTTCACCGGCACCTATGACAGACCTTTGACCTATAGAGCAGAGTGACAAATGGGAATAATAAGGGTATGTCCTTATTATGATGGGTGAGTGACAGGGTGACAGAACGAAAAAGTTCGATCTGTCCCCCTTTTTGCAAAGGCAAAGGAACATAGCAATGCGAACATTACTGCTTTGTAACGTGTATGTCAATGGGTTAAACTAATTCACAATTTAAATCAGATAAGCAAGTCTGGTTCGAGCGGGATTCTTTACAATCTTTGGACTAACAAAAAGCAAGTCGATGAATTCTGCCACGAGTCATACACATAGTTTCGGAATTCTGTCATTTTATAGCCACCCCACCCAAAGGCGATTGATCCAACACTTTCGTAACTGGAGCTGGTTAACGGATCTAGCGAGAATAATACTTCTCAGTAGATCCACACTGTTAAAAATTGGATCTAAAGAGAAAAAAATATCTAACTAAAGTCTATGGAACTAAAAGTTCCCTAGACTTTAGTTGAGTTAATTAGGTACCTACATCGACATAATGCCAGAGAAACCACTGGTTTTTAGGTGCTAAAATATAATTGTTTAAATGACCTTTCTTTTCATAGTAAACCGTATCGTCAAGGCGCTAGGTATGTTACGGATTCTTTATAGAAAAGGACCGGTCTACTATTATAACTGTGTCGTCGTTTCTGAGTAATATTATCAAAAAACCGGTCAAGTTCTAGTCGGTCTCGCGTGGAGTGGGTTCCGTACAAGTAGGCCGCCATAATAACAACTAGACCAACATAACTTACTTATTAGTCTTTGGTGATTTATACGCATTTTATCTTCACGAGAATTTTATGTTTCCCGTAAGACTTAGGATTATCGTTTAGGTTATCCTTCAAAGTAATAGGTACGGCCCTATAATAATATTATAATGGTCGATTTTTGTATATATGTTCTTGAATAAATTTTAAACTTTACATGTTTTTTTAAACGTATTACTGGCATTTTAATCTGTCGAGTATACCTATTTGAGATTACCCCATATAACAGAGTAGTTCCTGTTTGATCCATTGGACTTTGATCGTCCTGTTCGATCCATTAACATTTTATAACAAGCCCTTTGTTAAGTCACACTCACAACATGAAGCAACAGTTTTTTTTTTTTAATTTTCTGGTTTTTCTCAAAATATTTATCCCCAAAATCATAATTCTTTTATTTATGCTATACGAGTACCTACATTAGTTGACACCTGTTGGTAAGTGCATGGTGTCGGTAAGACACGAGAGTGGTGTGATGGTTGCGTTGCTACCTTGTGGGGTACGGAACCCTAAAGCACCATTCGCAACTAATGAGATGCTTATCGATAACATTGAAACTGTTAACTATTAAACACATTTCTTAGAATATTAAAACTTCAGTGTTCATAGTTTTATTTTAGAAACATTTCGTCAGACGAGACTATGTAAATAGTTTAATAGGATAATGGGCCATTATATCACTCTTGATGCATCGTGCGTTTATGACACAAGACCTAAAATAAAGCTGGTGAGAATATAACATCGCCCATCGCTAAATACAGCACCAGAAACGTGACCTACATGATTCAATCTATGATCAGAGAATCCAAAAATATTAGTTCACTGGGCAAGGCGAACGCGTTACATCACGTGTTTATTTGCGGACTTGACACCGAAATGCCGCTTCGGGCAGTAATGTTTAGTGAAGTTTTTTATGATTCGGTAGAGAATCATTATAGCAGCAACGCAGACGCATCCTGACGTCATTTTATGTGAACAATCAGTTGAAAGATGCAGATATAAACCAAGCACTTTGTTTGACAACGTGTGGTAAGTAAATTGCTAACGGCCAAAGTAGACTAACTACTTTTAGCATCAGCGATCAACGACTTCTGTGGCGCGGCGGGTGAAGGTTCGCCTGCAACGCAGGAGGTTGCGGGATCGATTTCCGCCTCAGAACAAATATTTGTGCGATCTGCTGATATTTGTTCAGGATGTTCTGGGTATTTTCTATGTATAATAAAAAATATCTATCTATGTAATGTATTCATCATCATCATCATTAACCTACTGCAGTCCACTGCTGGACATAGGTCTCTCCCATGGCACGCCACTGAGCCCGGTTTTCGGCTCTCCTCATCCAGTTTCTGCCAGCCACCCCGCGCAAGTCATCGCTCCACCTAGCCAGAGGGTGTCCTACACAACGTTTGCCCAGACGCGGTCTCCACTCAAGAACTCGTTTACTCCACCGATTATCGGTTCTTCTGCAGACATGACCGGCCCACTGCCACTTCAGCTTGCTAATCCTCTGGGCTATGTCTAGAACTTTGGTTCTCTGACGGATAACCTCGTTTCGGATCTTATCCCTCGGGGAGACTCCAAGCATAGCCCTCTCCATAGCTCGCTGAGCGAATTTAAGTTTATGGACCCGTCCTACAGTGAGTGTCCACGTTTCAGCTCCTTAAGTCATTACCATGACCGCCACCTTGGCCAGGAATAGCGGGGCTGCCGGGAACTGGGGGCCGTTTTCTATTAGTGTCTTGCATTGGGAGGTAGTGCATGTAATGTATTGTATTAAGTATATCAGTTATCTAGTACCCATAACACAAGCTCTGCTTAGCTTGGGGCTAGATAATTTTGTGTGAACTGTCCAGCATTATTAATTTATTTTTCGACTGTATCGATACTGCATTGCGTTTTGGCGACTTTCTGCGTTCGATGCTGTATCGAAATCGCGCGTCTAACCGATTGTTTCGATGTTGCATCGCGTTTTGGCGACTTGCCGCGTTAGATCATGGCGTCACAATGTAGATTCTATCGATGCTGCATGGGGAGCGGTTAGTCGCTGTACCGAGCTTCCACAAAGCGACTCGATCGCCGAATTCGCCGCGACTGGTGGTTGTATGTGTGCGGATAGGAGCGATCGGACGCGGCATCAACCTTCCGAAAAGCAACTCAAGCTAAGGCCAAACCAACTTGTTCAGCCAGCGTCATTAGTGGAGTGCACGGTGGCGACCACCGCCGCGCGGACTCGGGCTGAATGCGTTTGTTTGGCCTTCGCCCGACGGTAAGAGTAGCTAGTCTGCTTTGCCCCTAATGTATGAAGTAGGTATCTTGAGCTGGCAATTACTCAAAGCGCAGGTCTCACTGTTTCAGTTCTGTCCGATATTTCTAATCATGTGTTATACTTTTGAATACATTCTTTAAATCCCAAAGGAATGCGTCACTATTATATTAGCCATTTGCTTCGCACGCATTTTGTCCGGATAAAAATCAATCCCCTCCCCCCCTCCTGATCCATCCACACACCAAATATCATCAAAATCCGCTCCACTGTTACAGGGTCGGGTGGACCTATACATAACGTGAGCGTAGCCGCGGGCGGATCCGCATAAAACATAGCCTGTAGCACACAGGGATAATTAGCTTCCGTAGTGAAATATTTTTGAAATCAGATCAAGAGTTCCGGAGATTAACTACATACAAACAAACTCACAAACGATTTTGAGTGCTTTACCTTGTGTTGATAGATCTGGAGGGCGATTCTCGGATTGTAGACATTAATGTCGATTCGACATTGTCGAATAGAGATATGTCGAAACAAGATGGCAAATGGCGAGATTTTATTCAACATTCGCCATCTTGATTCGCTCCCCAGCGCTGTGATGATGAAAGCTTGGAATATGCATTACTTCCTGCATCATAAGGTGGCACAACATCCGCCTCATGATTCAACTTTGCTTAGCTGTGTGTGTAGAACCTCGGCTAAGTTCATTTTCACGTTGCCTCAGGCATGAATAGAATCAAACAAACCGCACTCAATGGAAGTCAACTTAAAAGGCTCATTTAAAAGTGATAAACGATTGGAAAGGTTACATTTGCACAGTGGCTTTAATAAACGTAAATCTTACACAAAAGAGTAAATGAGATATTTATAACGTGATTCAAAGCACATATTACGTAGTCCGTACTAGGTATTTCGATTCTAACTGAAAGAGCCCAAATGTGTTCAACCTTATTCAAATTCAAATTCTAAATCTTTATTTCCGTCTTATTGAGAATTGCACTAACCTAAACAATAAGCCCATAGCACAGATAAAATAATACTATATTAGTACCCATAGCAACATAAATACCTTAGAAACTAACATACATATAAAAACACTTTATTTATAACTTAATCTAACACACATGCGATCGCAGACGCGTCACGGCCTGGGAGATAACGTGACAGGCGGCCCTTGAACCGCCGGAACTTCACCCATTTTGGCCAGAAAGGCCGGTTATGGAAGACTTGTCCGCGCGCGGCTCCGATCGCGTTTTACTAGGATAAAATAGCCTATTAGCTCAATCCAGGTAATCTATCTGTGTACCAAATTTCATAGAAATCAGTTTAGCCGTTTTGGTGTGAACATCGTAGTTTTGTCATTTATGATAATAGTGGGAAGAGGGATTCATCAAAGTCGCGACCTAGTTTAGTATATTGCTTCACACGCGAAGTCCAAATGGACACAAACACAGGATGGGAGACAGTTTTGCACTAATAAAACAAACGATAAAACTCAACCGAGCTCGGTTAGCAGGATGATAATAATTTTACCGAATAATGGTTCAGACGATGGGGTCGATTTATTGCCTTCCCACTGGGATTTTTGGTTTATTTCCGGTCAAATCTAGACCAATTTATATAGTGAGTAACTGCATCACTCCCGCCAAGTAACCCTCTTCACCAATTACAATGGAAGCATTGGCTCGCTGGATACAGAGATTTTAAATTGAAATGCATTCAGACTTGTTAATATGTAAATTGTATGCAGCGCTACAATTTGATTCGATGGTGCTTAAATTCGAAACGTGTTCTAGCATCAATCCAACGCATTACAATATTTGTTAAATTTAAACTTATCCCACAAGGTAAGGTTAGCCCACGCGTGACGACGTCTTCAGCAGTATTTAAATGTCATTAAATTTTAGCGTAAAACAAGTTTTTGTGCATCCATAAAGATGATAAAGATAAAGAGTTGTGCAAATAGTAAAGATGATAAAACATAAGCCACAAAACCGCACCTTGTGGCACGCCGAAATAATCGTTTCGAACAAGGTCTTTACTCTTTTATTCCCAGGTTGTTTTTCTCCATAAGAGTAGGTAAACATTACCCGTCACCCAGAATAACATCGTAAAAACAAGAGCTCTGTTAGGAAACGAAAATAAGGTCAGTGTCGATCTTGTTACACGCATTGCCAAAGTCAAAACAATATAACGGGGTTGACTACAAAGGCACGTCTAAGGTCAAAAAACAAAATAGCATTGGTACCTACTCGTACCCATAGGTCATTAGTAGACCAGTCAACGTATGATAGAACATTTTATAAAATTCTCCCTAGGAAGATCAAGCACAAAGATTTTATTTTATATTTCACAAATGGCTATCTTGGCCTGGTCTGCAGTCTAGAGAAATATTACTGAGGGTTGGATTACGAAGAGGTTAGCTGGCTTTCCCATTCTTATTCCCAAAAAACGAGTCAACGAGACCATTTTTTTCACTCTTTCAGGGCCCGAATTGAGCTAATTTTGAACGTTTTTACCAAAACAACACCGAACCGTTTACGTTTTCGTACGTCTGGATTGAGGAATCCTTGCTTGAATTAGCCTGACAAGCAAGGACCCCTCAGTCCAGCCAGACGTACGAAATTGGGGCTGATCCTGTCTGGCACGCCCGTAGAATGCTAGTTCAAAATTGGAGGTGTGGAGGGCTAAATCACTGCGTACAGGAATTAGAAATCATCGTATTTCTTTTAATCACTTAATCACTTATTTCACTGTACTAGTAAGATCTTGTAGGGAAATAGAATATAACATCGTTATGACTATCTTACCAAGATCCTGTCTAGCTATTATCTATCTATCTAGGTATATACATTCCAGAACTATCTAAACACAAACTGAAATGTGACTCAAGTATAGATTTTTTGACATTTCTTCAATGGGAATTGTAATAAGTTTTTTGTGAAAAATACATTTTTCAATAAAAGCTTTTATTTAATCAGTGATCGTAACCGTGTGCTGATCAAATTGAGCCTAAACATGGCCAGTCTACTATTATCCATCGAGAAGTTCCGTTGTCCACCGTTCCGTGTTCCGTCTCCATCATCAGATCAGCTCGCTGTCACCATCATATTGTGTTGTCATCGGAACTTGACAGGTTTATGCCAAATATCATCTCAATCGGTTGAGGATAACTGCTTTAAAATTCAGTTTCAAGATTCCACCCGGACAAACATTGCAAGTTATATAAAAGCTTGTAAAAAAATCGATGATTGTGTGTCAATTCACAGTGCATACTTAGTTTTAGAAAAGGGTCCTAAGATAACTGTCTTCCTACGACAGAGATAATACAAGCTTTCAATAGAATCATATTCAGTCGAGTCGGCAATTGATGTGGGTACCAGTATTTTTGCAGGGTTTGACCACATCATTGTTTGCGATGGACAAAACAGGACAGTACCTAAATCAGAATTCCCACACGCAAAGGGAGTGTTCTTTATAATTAACTGTGCAATTAGTTGATTGAAAACGAAAGTGACATGAGTTTGCATGCCACAAAACAGATCAGACAGCTAACATAGCCCAGATTTTCATGGTATATCATAGTCAATTTACTTTTAAAGGGACTTATAGTAGAATCATAAAATTCTACAAAATGTAAAAATAATCTGCAGTTGTCAGCGAGGAAACATTGGACTGGTCTATTCATTGGTGGTCTAATAGTCTGTGAACCGTTGAAAACAAGGTGGCTTGTCTTACGATGATTAGCCAGGAACTGCATGTGTGGTACCTACATTGCAACGGTAAACTGTAGAGGCCGGAAGACATTGCGTGACTGGCGCTAATGGTCCCAGCTGGTTTAGATGACATTTTGCTAGACTCGACATGCCATAATGCTGCACGAACCGGACACACTGCAGAAAGATTTCACTGGTTTTTTCATTGGCCACGCAGATTTAGTTTAGTTACTAGCTTAATTGATGTAAGTGCCCCTGATAAGGGCCTGAGGAAAAACGTTTGTAGCAGCGCCCCCTGGTGAGTTAACACCATAAATCGTTTGTAGCGGCGCCCCCTGGCGAGTTAACACCATAAAACCTATCTTAAAACCATCGCTGATAAATTATAAACCCTTTACAGAAAACAGTCAAATTGTTTTGGAGATGAATAGGAACATTCGTTTGCAGACACAAATTATGCACAAACACAAACAACCTCTTACCGTAAACGCATTACCTTCTCCATTCCGTCGTGGGTAAAGAATCTGATGCGCCTGAAGTTATTTTACCATTAAACTTTCTTTATTTAACTACGTGAGTGAAGGATAATGTCTGAGTAGAATCAACACTAAGGTACAGCGTAAAGTTCTGGGGCAATAGTTACAACTTATAACATGAAGAGAGGTTTTTGTGATGCAGAAACGAGCCATTCGTGCAATAATGCGCATACCTTAATGGGAATTGTGTCGAGAACATTTTGAGAATTTCAGTATTCTGACCCTTCTTAAATTCGCAGTTTTTTTTTTTTTTTACTTAGTGATTGACGGAACATTCATATCACTACTGATGCTATGCGGAAATCTCTGCCTTTAACAATGTATTTACCTCATAGGTCACGTCCACCTAAGATGCACCATAATGTGGTATTGCAATGCACCCGCCATCCTGAGACATAAAGATGAAAAGTCCTGTAATTTCACCGGCACTTACACTCTTCAAACCGGAACACATCAATGTGAACACTACTGCTTTGCGGCAGAAATAGGTATATATATGTATAGGTATAAATGTAAGGTATAATATTTAGAGCTTACGCAATCCGAAAACGTGCTTTTATTTTAAACGTTTACGGCATCATGGTATGCATTTCTGCACAATGTAATGCAAACAACGGCGCAGGAAGCTATGGCTACACTATGGGGCCAACAGGAGTCATGGGGTCATTGCTTTGTTTCGGTTCCACTTCGCCGCGCATCTGATGACGTCACGCGTCGCCAGTCCACCTTCCGATGGAGCAAGTGCAGATGATCATCATAATCATCATCATCAGCCTACAGAAGTCCACTGCTGAACAGATAACAATAGAACTATGGAAATCGTGTTTTTAAGTTCTCTTATTGGTAAAACATATATATAAACAGTATCTGAATGTAGATTCTGCATAATACTGATTACAATGGGTGCAGCCGTATTGATCCCATGGATTCATCCCACGAATATTAATTTCCGGATTCATACCAAAATGTAGGCCGTATTCATCCCACGAATAATAAAATTGTATTTTTGTCCGTATTAATCCCAAAATGTAGTCCGGATAAACTACGCTACGTTACGGGTGTATCCGTATTGGTCCCATAATCCCATTACGTTACGCAATAGCAAACTTTATGTTCATTGTCCTAGTGGCTAAAGCGAGAAAGCCATGATCGTAATACTACTATTTACTTATAAGTGGACCCCGTAACTCAAAAACCCCAGAAACGATCAAGCTCATGTTCGAACTTCAAAATTATATTCACATAACCTAACCTACCAAGTTTCATCAAGATTGGATCGACGGTTCTGCAGTTATCGTCAGACAAACACACATACTTACAAACACATATATTACAAACGCCGTATCCTGCAACTAGACTTGAGCCCTCACTTTGCTCGGTCTATAATGCGAAAGAACTCAATCACATCGCAACGGCTGAACAGATTTCAATAAAACTAGGTTGAGATGGATTAGCGCAGTGCAATGACACATTAGTGCTAGGTGGACGTGACCTGTGAGGTAATGCACTGTTCTTAGGCAGAGGGTACCGCTTAATATCAGGCGGGCCATATGCTAGTTCCGTCATTCCTAGTATTATAAAAAGTGAGGGATGCGTGGGCTCTGCCTAATATTTCTGCTTCAAACAGCCGTGAGACCACCAAGACCAGTTGTGGTCAGTTCTGTGTAGTTTTACTCGTTCGTTCACAACTCATGGTCGGTGGGGTTATGCCCTCGTCTGGCATTGTTTGTGCCCTGCGCAAATAATTTAAAAGCTATAGTGTAGCTTGTTGATGAGCTGTGATGAGTAAAAAACCCGAAACAATTTGAATTTCGCGCTAAAAGCGAAAGCAACCACCTTAAAATGTATGATTTGTAATTATGCGGCATGCTCAATGTTAATGCTCTCCGAGCATGGCATGTTCAATAGCTCGCTAAACATGGCCGTTAGGTAAGTTTCGTAAAGATAAAAATATCGCTTCTGGAATAAAGAGCCTAAACAAGACAGATTTGGGTCAGTCAGTACAAAAGAAGCTGTTTATTTCCCTGGAGTTATCTAAACAACATGCTCGTAAAGCAAACGAAATTAGCCAGAATCACTTCATCGGACCGATGATATTGTAATGGTCGACAGAATTCTGTGGATGGAGGCGGCTCAAGACCGTTAGGTAAACGTGGAATTCTATGTGGACGCCTCTTTCGATATTGTAATGTCTAAACGGGCTTGAAGAGTCAGATAGATAGATATAGGTATTGTACATAAGATGCAAAACAAAAAATAGGCAAAATTATCGAGGCGATCTTATCGTTCATAGCGATTACTTCCAGTCAACGCACCTAGCTACCTCATCAGTGAGGGAAACGCAACCATCCTATCTCCTGTAATACCTAGTATTTATAACCGACTTAAAAAAAAAGGACGAGTTTCACAATTCGTGGTTTTTTTTAATGTTTGTTATCTCATATCTCCGTCATTTAAGAACCGTGAAGTAGAACTGATGAAGAAGAACAGAGATGGCCATTGGAACTACTCAATGATAAGTATTTCACAGGTGGCGAATGGCGATAAGGGTGACTTTCCGATATCCGCTTGAGCTGAAATTTGGCATACCTGTCAAATTCCCATGCCAATACAATAAGGTATACCTATATTACAATAAGCAGGTGGGTAGGTACTTAAAATACAGAATAATTTAACACCATGTTTCAGGATTTTTCAAAAACACCCTTAAAAAGGAGTAAAACGGAGTGAAAAAAAAGGAAAAAAAAGTAAGAGTAAAAAAAAGTTTTCGTTATTTCAGCTAGCACTTTATATACCTAATAGAAATACTTAAAAGTACATATGACATAAGTACATAGTGTTGTAGTTCACCGTAGCCGGGCTGTAGTTCTATACCTCTTTACTTGTTAAGCGGCGTTCTTTTCAACCTGAACTGTCTGGTACAGGTGATTATGATCAACCTTTGGTTCAACCGTTTTGTTTAGATAAAGCGACCGAAATAAACCGCACTTGTTATGTAGCCGAGCTCCTATTCGTAAGATTGGTTTATTTTAGAAGCACTTTTGTTATCGTCACGGGATGTTTGTGCTTCTCGCGAAATTTTTGATGTTTTATTGATCAAGCGAACTCAATGATCCGCTACCTTTGTCAGAGGATCTAGTCTGAGTTTAGAAACGCAGCTCTCACTAACACAGCGTAGATTTTATGACAAAATAAGTTGCTGAAAGCTTCATGAGCTAAGGCCGTACTCTGTGTCATCTGTACCGTTTCTATCGAGCGCGGCACAGATAAATTTAGATTGATAGTGATAATCACGGACGATGGTCATTGCTATGATGGATGGTTACTACAAAACTCAGATTACGACCTCTGCTGACAGGACGCACGGTGTACTAACACGATTATTTTACGGAAATCGAAGTTCGCGAAGTGAACGACACGTCCGTGTCAATTAGTTGTTAAAAACTAAAGACGCCTCTATTCAAGACGCTATGTTAAAATTTTGAAGTCGTTGCGTTACATGCTCACTCACAGTAACAGTAAAGGTTACAAACTTTATGTTAATACATTAATTACTTGAGGTTGTAATCTAAATAAATCATAGACTAGAAAAATGATTAACGAAACTTTAGGTCCCTCAAGGTATGTCATGAAATGTTACAAAACGCAACTACACGGGCGTTTGGTGTACACTACACAGTTTTTTTTTTGAAATTGTAATTCTCAAGGCGTACGCTTGGGACGCTTTTCGGTTTTTCCATACAAAACTCCGTGTAGACCATAAGTTGCTTGTTTTTGCAGACTCGAGGCTCTGATGGTAGCTGCTTCTTCGGGGACTTATTAAGATTTTATATTCTCATTAACAAATGACATCACGCTTCACGAGCTAGATCTAGTGGGCGCGTCGTTAATATGATGAGGCCTTGACATTAACTTGAGTAAAGGCCACCTTTGCTCTCTTGAATATTCGTTACATAAATAGGTCTCGCATCCGAGCTGCTAAATTAATAAAAATAAAGTCAAAACACCACTGATCGCTCATTTAGCAGAGTAAACCACACTTGATACAAAATGTTAGCCTAAAATGTCTCCGAGCTCCATGTCGGAGAAAATCGGGTGAAACAAAAGATTTTTGTTGTCAAATATCTTTTTCAAAACAAGCTTTAATGCAATTAGTGTACGGGACGGTGTGCTGATCAAAATGAGCCCAAATACTGACAGGACAGTCGACTGTTATCCATTGAGGAGTGCCGTTGTCAACCTTCCGTCTCCTTCATCAGATCAGCTTGCTGTCACCATAATATAGTGTTGTTATCGGAACTTGACAGGTATGTCAAATTTCAGCTCAATCGAACACCGGGAAGCGGAAACTGATCCCTTGGAGACATGATCTATTAGGAACAAAATTATAGGCACAGGGTATCTATCAAGACAAAGGATCAAAGTCCATCAGGAACAACACAAAATTTTAAGGGTTGATTACACCAGGACTGGTGAAACTAAATAGCACGTAAACAAGGACGAGTGAGACTCGTGCCCTGATGGTTCCGATCCATAGAGTATTTCAATATCGTCAGAGCCCTTTTCGAGTTTTAGCCACTTTTTGCAACTTCACAGAGCCATTTTGGGGGTCAAAACTCGAAATATCGGAATTTTCAACTTTTCTCCATAACAAAGCCTCCTAGCATTCCAAATTTCATATTTGTGAGGTTGCTGGAAGAATCTTAGAGGTTTTTAGTTTTCGCAAAAAATCTACATTTTCTTTTTGAGTTGGAAGCTTGAACACAATACGCTCACAGACTTTTATAAGACGGTATAAATTTATATATATGTCTTGACAGACAAACTGACAGAGGACGGACAACAAGGTGATCCTATATTGGTTCCGTTAGTACTGTTTCAGTTACGGAACCATAACAACACGAGTTAGAGCTTAATCTAATGGCCAGATAGGAACTGGAATAGAAAGCGTAGAGACAAAGACTCAAATTGAATAGCGCCTGTTAACGAACGCGCCGTGTAATTTACAAACAAAGCTTTATGGAATCCTAAATCAAAGGTTTTTTTGCACAACTTTCATTTCTTTGTTTCAACTATTCGTATATTTGATTTTTAAGTAAGTAAATTAAGTACAATATTCATAGTAACAATATGCATGGATACTACATTATAATTCCGAGGGATCTATGTGCCAAAAACAACATAGGACAATATTTTCTCGATAGAAAATAAACAAAAAGTTACCTCTATCTTTGGATTCGGACGGGAATGTCCCTTTCGCAAAATGTCCCGCATGCTCAGGTCTGCTTGATTCGTCATTCAAGTAGTATAAAAATAAATGTCCCGCATGCTCAGGTCTGCTTGATTCGTCATTCAAGTAGTATATAAATAAGTGTTCCGCATGCTCAGTTCTGCTTGATTCGTCATTCAAGTAGTATAAAAATAAATGTCCCGCATGCTCAGGTCTGCTTGATTCGTCATTCAAGTAGTATAAAAATAAATGTCCCGCATGCTCAGGTCTGCTTGATTCGTCATTCAAGTAGTATAAAAATAAATGTCACGCATGCTCAGGTCTGCTTGATTCGTTATTCAAGTAGTATAAAAATAAATGTCCCGCATGCTCAGGTCTGCTTGATTCGTCATTCAAGTAGTATACAAATAAATGTCCCGCATGCTCAGGTCTGCTTGATTCGTCATTCAAGTAGTATATAAATAAATAAAAAAACACTAGTCTAGGTACTATTGGTGTGACCATATAATTTTATAAGAAACTGACAAACCACGGTCCTAGATACTAGTGTATTGATCATGTGTACACAATGTGTTGTAGTTTGATGATATTTTATCCAAAATACGAGCAAACGTCGTTTGTATGCAGAGGGCTCCAGCGCTCTAGCAGCGGTAGTTAGTTTGTTTTTAGGGTTCCGTACCCAAAGGGTAAAACGGGGCCCTATTACTAGACTCCGCTGTCCGACCGTCTGTTCCAGGCTGTAATCTCATGAACCGTAATAGAAATTTAAATAGTTGAAATTTTCACAAATGATATATTTGCCGTTTTTTGTATAGTTAATAGTACGGTTCATGCGCGACTCCGGCTCGCACTTGGCCGGTTTTTGTTTTGATGGCGTGCATAAAACGCTTCACAGTACATCAATTCCTATTGTTATATTTGTTCGTGTCTACTAGGCTAATATCTTATTCGTAATGTAGTCAACAATGACCAAGGTCATTGCAATACAAGTATTGATTAATGTGTATGCTACGATCTTGTTACGGCATCAATAAATCAATTGAACTTATCATTTTTTACCGACGACGGGACGGAGAAGGTATATGCGTTTAGAGGTTGTTTGTGTGTGCAAACAAATGTTCCCGTTTATCTCCAAAACGGTTCGACCTATTTAGATACTGTTTTCTGAACAGGGTTTGTGATTCATCGGCGATGGTTCTTAGGAGACGCTGCAAAAAAACATTTTTCGCGCGTTATAATGAGTTTTAGCGCATTTTTTCTATGGAAACTGTGTTGGAACACTGAAATAGTAAAGTCTTGGGTTTTATTTTTTTATGAAAATTACTTGCTAAGTAGGTAATTAAAATAAAAAACACGGAAAAGTAAAAATAAAATACGAATGAAGGTTAGGGTTCACCCTTCGGGGGTGAATAACCTGGATTGAGCTATATGCTACGTTTTATTCTGGTACAACGCGAGCGAAGGCGCGACTGCTTTAGCTTATTACTGCTCATGAACACTTCTTCAGATAGCGAAAGTTGATTTCGCGAGAACAAGGAGACAACACACGCGTTTTAATTGAGCTATCTCATAAATATCATCAGGTATTTATGCTACGATACCCCTAAACAAAAAACAACACAGTAAAAATGTGTTTTGTTATCATTGTGTGTGTTATCGTAGCTAAACTGATTGTATTTATGAGATACTATCAATTTAAACATGTTAGTTCTAGCGAAATCAACTTTCGCTATCTGAAGACGTGTTCATGAGCTGTAATGGGCAAAAAACCCCAAAAAACACCAAAAAATTAGAATTTCGAGCGAGAGCATCCACCTTAATATTTTTTGCGTTTCAATCTGTTCGTGATATAATGGGAATCATATTTCCTTTATTTCAGTTCTTAGAAATAGAAGACTGGAATAAACTTTTCAAGATCTGAAGAGTTTCCAACCTCGAACATCTATTGAACTGATAAACGAGTGTTTACGCAAGCGTGAGGCTCGTATTTGCCGGCGGAATAATCAAATTTACCGCTACACCTCTATCCACGCACGTCTCAAAGGGATTCAATGTTCGTGATGAATGGAGTCATCAATAGACGCAAAAGTTATTTCTTGGTAACATGAAGGCAACTAGCCAGGGGGCTTAGTCCGAGAGTTTGATTGTATTCGACAAGTTTCGTTTCCTTCAATACATTTACTGACAGCGTCCTTAGTTTTCTCCTGGTTGTCGCTAGGGGCGCTGCAAGTAAATCTATGTAAGGAAACGAAACTTCATATAGTTTCGTATACTATCAAATTCTCGTACTAAGCCCCCAGAAATAAATAATTATGTCTTTTATGGATTCGGCACTTTCAAGTTACGCTACCGGATATTAATTTCCCTTTTCGATAAAATAACCCAGTTTGTGTAGATTCAGTAATTAAAACCTGTATAGACAAATTGATCCTTGGCAATAAATTGGGGGAGTTTGTGCGTCCTTCAGGAGTGACGTCACGTGAATAGCCTTCTCAAGGCTCCGAGAGATTTACGCGATGGTCATAAAACTATACTACGCAATAAAATGTTCAGATGAAAACCCGTGAAGGAATACGACAAGCGGAGCTTTGAAAACTTCATGAATTCTAGTAATAAGTCCAGTATTTCACAAATAATTTAGATGAAAAACTTGGTCGTTGTATAACTTAAAATAGTTTATTATGCATTGGTAGAATCAACACTAAGGTACAGCGTCAAATTTTGGGGTCATAGTAACAATTTATAACATGAACAGAGCTTTTTGTGATGCAGGAACGAGCCATTCGTACAATAGTGCGCATACCTCAATGGGAATCGTGCAGAGAACATTTTGGGAACCTCAATATTCTGACCCTTCGTAGCTTCTACATGTACCTAGTGGTTCTCACTGATGCTGTCAGACACTCGTACCGCTATGAAACAGTGGGACCAAGAAATATCACTCTAACCTAACAACTAGAAGGAAAGACACCTTCCTATCCAAGGCTTATTTCAAACATTGTTCAGTTCCTATGCGACATGAAGATAATATGTATTAGTCCGAATTTACTGAAATCCAAAACAGGGTGTTTCTACTGATTAGATGATTTCATGTAAAAATAATTATAATGATTGTCAAAAAACGTTATTTAAGTTTCTTACCATTATTTACGTTTTAATTTAGTTTTTTAGTTTTATTTTTCTTGTGACGTAATTTTGGCAAGTTTACACAATTACATTTTGATAGTAGGTTTAACCCAGGGTTCTTTTTTTTCCTTAACCTATATTGTCCCACTGCTGGGCAAAGGTCTCCCCCAAAATTCTTCCACTTGTCCCTGTCTTTATTAAAGTATTATCAAACAATTTAATGGAATAAATGAAATTAAGAAAGTAGGTAGATAAAAATCCAGTAGTTTTCTTCACACCTTTTTGTTGATCGAAAAAGTTGGTTCATTTGGAAGCACCATTATTACTGATAGAGTGGGTGGGATAACGATTTCCCAAGTACGCCGCGAGGTGGGGCTGCCACACCCTGGAGTTACCCCACTACGTAGTAATAATCATAATCATGTTATGGATCTGCGAACCCGACCTTGGTTGGCTGATTGACAACTGTGTTTTTCAGATGAAGTCTATTCAGAATTTATTGATATTCGTTTGTATGTAGGTCCTAAGTCGCGACCTTGTTTTTTTATTAACTACACACCAACTAGAAACCTACCTAGACTTTTTTTTAGTGACGGTACAAGATAAACAAGATACAAGTTGACCCACCTGATGCTAAGCGATAATTAATATCTGCCTCACATAGGTCACGTCACGTACCACGTAGGTAGTACTTCCCCGGACCGAAATCTTTCACAAATAAGCTTTAATTTATTATTTATATATTTATTGGCTCTACATCTTAGAGCATTGCAGTTGCAGGCCTTCGTTCCGTGTTGCTCGATGCTCTACATTTAAGGTGGTTTTCTGTTTTTCATCGCATCCACTAATTAGTAGCACAGAATTTAGAGGACAGTCTAAAATGTAGGTTTCACTCAAGCCCTTACACGTCCAATTGACAAGGGATCCAACAGGAATTTGAAAGTTGACTACAAATGTTAATGGATCAAACAGGACGATCAAAGTCCAATGGATCTATCTCAATGGATCAAACAGGAACTACTCCCACTGTTGGACGAGGTCTACCCATAAAATGCAATGGAGTGATTTTCCATAATCACCACGCTTGGCAGGCGGATTAGTGATTGCAGTATTGGAGGTAAGCAATCATCCATCCCCATGATGCCATGATGTCATGCTGCCCATCCCCGGGTGTAATCCCTTAGTAGGCTTTTACGACATCTACGCGAGGTGACGGAGGGATCTTTTCTTAGGACGGTTTCTGATTCTATTTTTACTAGCTGATCATCCGTGCTTCGCTACGGTGTAAAGTTATGTGCTATGTATCTTCTAACAGTAGAAAAGTAATTTTCTGTACCTGCTCTGTTCTGTTCTGTTTCACAGATGGATATAGCTTACTGTGGAGCAGAATATACAGATCCACCACCTTAACTGTAGAATGAAATGTATGTAGTTTTCTATCATCTACATATAATTCTACAGATAAGTTGGTGCATCTAGGCTTTGTTTCAATCAAATCGTTAAAAAAAAACGCTGATTTTTACTAACTCTTCCTCAGTCAACCTATTTTTGTTAGTTTCTTCAATGTACAGACACCGGGTTCTACTGTTTTATTATACATATTGAATGATGATTATTATTAATCCGGTGGGGTATGGGGTAACTATAACCATAACTATGTCGAAGTTTCATCCGATTTCCAACAATGGTGAATTAGGGCGTTGCGGCTACAAATGCGACACCACACCAATTGTGCAATACTGCGCGCACGCAGATGTCTCGCGTGGGAAACATATGGATCCAAGGGTAGTGCGCATTGTTACAAATTGTATTAATGTGGCCTTATTTCTACAAGGGTAGCAGAAATTACTGTGTCATATGGAGCTTGGCGTAGTTTGAGTTTTGCAGCAACCATCGTTTAGGAGTTAAACAATCAGACCGTGGAGAACAGTATATTACCTACTGCGCTCCAAAACACAAATCGCTGACGTTGATCAGAAAGCAACCACCCGAAGTGGAACTGGGCTGGACACGTTTACCGCATGCCAAGCTACTTGTGGCCAAAAAGAATCACAGAATGGATCCCTAAGCGAGCACCTTGAGGACCTCAAATCCCGTACAAAAATCCATGTAGTATGCACCACACGGCCGTGGAAGCTGCTTGTTACATTTGCAGACTAGCCCCTCTGTTCGCGAGTACCAAATGTACCAACATACATACATTCGGACAGATGAAAGCTTCTGCCATTTGTTGCAAGGACGCAAAATTTCGAGAACAAACCAACAAAATAGGTACCCAAGGGTGATGTTCAGCAAAATTTTGTAGAGAAAATATTCACTGATTAGACACGCCATTAACACAATTGTACTTTACATGACAATCAATTCAGCCACTCGTCATACGACGTACGACAAAGATACAATTAAAAGCTATTATGTCACCATTTGCAAGGTCCACCATCACGTATACTGGAAACTGGCAAGCCTTGCAATGATGTCATACTACGTAAAAACCACGTTTTATTACTTAGCTCGAGTAGGCGTGTGGATTGTGTGATTCCCACAAACTAAAACAAATTTTAAATGTACCAAAAATATGTTGTAGAGTCGACGGGAAATTCGTTATGGTAGGTAGGTTCTATCTGTAATATTTAGTGCTTTTTGAAATATTTATTTTATAAAAATACTCAAATTAAAAAAAAACTTCAACGCAATGGAACGGCTTTATCGATAAAACCTCTAAGCACCACCGCTAGAAAAACTGCTTTTAAATTAAAAAAACCGCATTTAAATCGGTTCACCCGTTTCGGTGCCACAGACAGTCACACCACAGCACGGCATACGCACACTAACTAATAATCGGAAATGGCTTCCAAGGAAGTACTTCAGGGTGTGATCGGCCAAGCGGCACCTTATAGCTCGCTCGGCCTCCACGCTGGTTGGGAGCACGGTGTGGGACGTTGTACGCGAATCACACGTCTTGCGCTCTTTCTCCAACATACTCGTACAGATTCATTTTTAACCCCCGATGCAAAAACGACGGGGGTGTTATAGTTTGACGTATCTGTGTGTGTGTGTGTGTGTGTGTGTGTGTGTGTGTGTGTGTGTGTGTGTGTGTGTGTGTGTGTGTGTGTGTGTGTGTGTGTGTGTGTGTGTGTGTGTGTGTGTGTTGCATCGTAGCTCCTGAACGGAAGAACCGATTTTGTTTTTTTTGTTTGTTTGAAAGTTGAATTTATCGTTTATTCCATCCAGTCCTACCAGTAGTCCGATAGTCGAACTGTTTGGATGTTTTTTTTCCAAATTGTTATACTGACGGATCGAACTATTTGGAAACATGGATTTTATTCTAAATAGATTTACTAACTCCGAAGTACAGTCATCGATTTACGTAGTAGCAAATATATTTTTAGAACATTAAAACATCAAAACATCTGTAAACCTTTCCCGCTTATTATAATATTAGTAAGATTTTACCTGCAGTGTAACTGAACCAACGCATCTGCTAATTTTGCTTGAAGCACATTTCCAGATAGCTGTACTATTTTAATATGTTTTGTTATTGTAATATTGGTGTCCTGCATATAGCAGCACCGTACCCCTTCCTCTCTTTAAAAACACAACACTCGATTCTTCATCATTTTCTTCCATTTTCGCTCCACACGTATTACTTATTCACCTCAACACAAATCATTACAAATAAAATGAGTGACAAGTATATTATAAGTATACTTCATAATTTGTTTTAAGTGATCCTTCAAAGAGGATATATCGAGTAAGGATTTATTATATCATAACAAAAAGGACAATTTCCTCTCAAGATACAAATGCATTTGAAGTACCATTTCTGACTGTACCATTATAATCATAGTAAATCTATTTGGAATAAAATCCTTGTTTCCAAATAGTTCGATCCGTCAGTATAACAATTTGGAAAAAAAACATCCAAACAGTTCGACTATCGAACTACTGGTAGGACTGGATGGAATAAACCGAATTTATCGGGAGTGTTCTTAGCTATGTTTGATCAAAATCGGTTCAGCCGTTTCATTGCGTAGAGGGTTTTTTATTTTTTACAAAATTAATTACTTTTCTCAGCATTAAGCTGATGCAAAGCTGTAGCAACAGACAGACACCCTCAACCTGTGGATTACGCTTGCGTGTCATTACGAGTACATGCCCCGCACGCGCGCACTCTTGAAACCGCGAAATCTGTTTCGTAATCTCGACCAATACGGCCAAGAATCAAGATCTCGGACGAGATTTTAAGAAAGTGCCTTCCCATAAAGTTGAATCTCAAAAATTACACGAGATCTCACGAGTCTGTTTGTGATTCTTCTTGATTGCTCGAGCTTGCATCTCATCTCTCAGAACCCATCGAGAAAAGCTCCAAGGAAAGAGGGGTCTCCGGTACACAGGTACTTCAGGGCTCCTGGCATAGCTGAATGGAAGTGCCTCTGAGCCTCAACGAGGACCAATCAGAGGTGCTTGATGGCCCACATAGGGTGTATTCAACCCTTTTAGAGGACGAGGTGTGAGCACTTGCTATTCGGTACCAAGCCCAATCCAGTCCTTCCGAGCCTAGAAATCCAGGCACAATTAAAAAATTAAATTAGTTTTAGACGCTATTATTCTTTATTATTATTAGATAGCTGAGTTGCATTATGCTAGTTGCAGTTTTAGGGTTCCGTACCCAAAGGGTAAAACGGGACCCTATTACTAAGGCTCGGCTGTCCGTCTTTCTGTCCGCCTGCCTCCAGGCTGTATCTCATGAACCGTGATAGTTAGACAGTTGAAATTTTCCCAGATGATGTATTTCTGTTGCCGCTATAACAAATACTGAAAAAACAGAATAAATTAAATATTTAAGGGGGCTCCTATACAACAAACGTGTTTTTTTTGCCGTTTTTAGGGTTCCGTAAAAAAAACGGATCCCTTATCTGTCTATCCGTGTATGTCACAGCCACTTTTTTCCGAAACTATAAGAGCTATGCTGTTGAAACTTGGTAAGTAGATGTATACTGTAAACCGCATTAAATTTTAACACAAAAATAGATTAAAAAAAAAAAAATGGGTTTTCCCATACATAGACCTGAAACTATTTTTTTTCTTCATCTAACACATTCGTGTGGGGTATCTATGGATAGGTCTTCAAAAATGATACTGAGGTTTCTAATATAATTTTTTTCTAAACTGAATAGTTTGCGCGAGAGACACTTCCAAAGTGGTAAAAAGTGCCCCCCCCCCCCCCCCCCTTAACTTCTAAAATAAGAGAATGATAAATCTAAATAAAAATATGATTTACATTACCATGTAAACTTCCAACGAAAATTGGTTTGAACAAGATCTAGCAAGTAGTTTTTTTGAATACGTCATAATCGTAAACCATCCAAGAACTTTTATATTATGTTACTTGCTGGTACGGAACCCTTCATGGGCGAGTCCGACTCGCACTTGGCCGCTTTTATTTAGATAATGGTACGGAACACTTCGTGCGCGAGTCCAGCTCGCACTTGGCCGGATTTTCACACACCTTTTCTCCATCCGAACAGACTTTAGAATTCTGAAATGGCTAATCAATTATGTGGTAGGCAGTGCTGTTTGACATCCAATTTAAAGTTCACATTCAATTGGGTCACTAGACTAGGTCAATTAAGCTGGCCTTTTTAGCGCCTAGGTGCAATACTAGTGAGATAATTAAGGAACATTTCTAGCACTGTGAATAGGTTTCATACTTACTACCTTTTGAATAACTAGTGTTCACTCGGGGATGGACACCAGCATCTGCTTCAGGACATACTCAACATCAATACTGCCTAAAGGCAACATAAAGGTTGCCTGGATGAAATCGTTTTCAGCGATAAGGCCGCCCATTGTACTATAATTTGATTTAGTTAATCCTTGTTTGTCTTTTATTTTTTTGATGTACAATCTATACCTACTGCTATCACCTAGCTGACAAGCGTGGTGATTATGGTAAATACCTCGATTGCATTCTATGAGAGAGGCCTCATCCAGCAGTGGACATCTAAAGGCAGCTGATGATAAATTAATGTTTTTTTTTACTGCGTTGATGACGGAATAAGCAGATGGGCCGCTTGATGTTAAGCGGTAACCTATGCCTTTAACAGCTTTACCTCATAGGTCACGTCCATCTAGGACGCGCCCTACGTGGCATTGCACTGCGCCCACCACCTTGGGAAATTAAGAAAGTCTTATGTGCCTGTAATTTCACCGGCACCTACAAACCTACTTCTACTAAAACGTAAGTAGAAGGGGCTGGTCTGGCTAACTCTGAATTGGCAGACATTGTGTAAGGATTGAAGAGAACCTTTAAGTTCAATACAGAACTTCATGTCAGTTCAATTTCTACATCTTTATATTTTCCCCATCATAAGCTCGTCTATCTAGAAGTTGTATTTACAAATACTTCCAAAAATTCTACTCTATCACTATTCGTTTTTTTATCTATACTAATAATAAAGAGGAAAGATTTGATTGTTGGTTTGCAAAACTACTGAACCTACTGAACTCCAATAATGTAACCCAAGGTGTACAAAAATATAACATAGGGGGAATAACTTTAGCAGGTTTTTGTATCTAGTGTGTGGATAGATGGGGGGGTTGGGAAGGGGGGAGGGTTAGGGGGATCCCGACACTACCCGTGCGAAGCCGGGGCGAGTTTCTAGTATAATATTAAACTGACTAAAAATAGTAGAGCATATTATAGGATGTTGTGGTGCTAGTTAGATTATTGTGATACACTGGTGCTGTTGAGCTGATGCATGTATATTATATCAGTGCTCTGTTTTTTTAAGTCAGTTTTTGAGTTAACAGTGGTAAAACATATCTCAGTTTCTGGTATCTAATTTATTCAAGTTAGTTGATTGATTAGGCAAGAAATGCTTTTTGAGATTGCTTTAATACATGGTTAATTTACCAAATTGTTTGTGTGTCCTTCTAATCTGTTGTTGTTTATATTGTATCAGGTTTTCTAATATTAACTTTTTGTCTCTTATAGTCCTAAGGTCCCCACATGGTAAATTGCTGTTTGTGTTGTCTTATTTCTATGAGGTACTGATAGATTGTCATGATTTATATTTAATTTCATTAATTTATTACACAAACTGTTAAATTGTGTCAGAACATAGCAACATACAAAATAAAATAGGTACATCTATACATTAGATACAAAATTAAATAATTTAACTAAAAATACAGCAGCAGATAAAATTATAATTAGTATGGTACCTAGGTACCTACCTATAGTCAACACAACACAAACAGAAAATGTGTCAATTCTGTTTATCAACATAAAACAGAAAATTACAAATTAAATTAAATAGGTACTTAGATGCTGTAACTAGGTAGCTGTCTGAGTAGGTACCTAGTGTATCATTAGAGTATGACTGTATCAGGTGGTGTAATTAGGTAGGTTACCTAGTTTAGCAGTCTATAATTGGAAAATCCCAACTGAAATTTTAAGCTCTACCATTCATATAATACAATTCCCGGAAACAATCTGATGGCTATATACATGAAACCAGCAGGAACTATAAAGATACCGCAACATCCTAAAATAGGTCAAATCCCGGTTCATGAGAGTCATCATTTCCAGAGATATCCCGTTTTCACACATGACGTAAACCTGCGCAAAAAACTAATATCGTTTCGCCCTGCTCGCGAACAGAAACCTGGATAAATATACAGGAGAAAAATTATACATTGCTCTGTACCGAGTAGAGCGTTCTTCTGACTTGTCTATAGAGTTTTATAAGCAAGAAAAAGCTAAAACTTATGTGAAAAATTCAAAAAACCCAGTCGTTCCGTACCTGTTTACTTTTGTTGTCAATACCGTTCGCTTTGCCGTCCGGCACGATCCCGTAGTTTTCTTCACTTTTATCACTTTTCACACCCTCTAACGCCATATTCAGATCGTTATTATAAACACTGTCATGCGAGAATTATTTATTTTCGCAGATATCACTGGAAATTATGTAAAATTCACCAAATTCAATACGTGCGAAACACTCCCATAGACAAAGCGACTGGTACGCGCACCACACACAAACAACACTAACGTAACGAGTAACGACGCGACGCAGTCCTCGACGAATCGAGCGCGAATGAAAAACCAAACGTATTCGCCTCGGGAGAGAGCGAGAGAGCCGATAGGATAACAAACACGGGTGGGCGAGAATTCGAAGCAAGCAGCCTCTACATCCCGTTCCCGGATATTTCAGTTTTCTTCCCTCCCAGTCTTGTCTTGAGCTGGGAGAGCTAAAATAAATGACCTAGTTTGCCGCTACAGGTCGGTTTTAAAAATTAATCAACATTTTAATTGTTTTCGTCAGTCTTGGGTAGCAATTACCTACTTACTTCATACTTACTAGCCTTCCTAGAGCATTTTGAATAACTACCTACAACAAATTTTGTTAGAGGTAAGAAAATCTGGAACTAAGATTTCATAGCTCTTCCTTAGGTACACATCCATGTGTTGTAGACACGGCAATGATACAACTTTAAAATGATGTGTTGTTGGATAAAAATGTTACGTTTTTATCTAAAGCCCAGTCTCCACCACCGCGAAAGTGTAAAGAAAGAGCGGGAAATGGTTACGTATCGGTATCTTCACTACTTGACATCAGATCATGTGTTGCCATTTTAAAAATAAACAAACCATTTTTTTATTGTTCGAATGGCACCATTATTAACGACCTCTGTGTGCCTCTGTGGCGCGGAGGGCGGAGGTTCGCCTGCGGCGCAGGAGGTTGCGGGTTCGATTCCCGCCTCGGAACAAATATTTGTGCGATCTGTAGATATTTGTTCAGGCTGTTCTAGGTATTTTCTATGTATAATAAAAATATCTATCTATGTAATGTATTGTAATAAAGTATATCAGTTATCTAGTACCCAAAAAACAAGCTTTGCTTTGCTTGGGGCTAGAGAATATTGTGTGAACTGTCCAGCATTATTTATTTTATTATTATTATTTTGAACCCACCTATGCCTCCACCCAATCAATCAGCGTTGCCATAAGGTAACTTTTATAACCTTTAAGGTTAATTTTACCTGCGTCAGGTAACTTCCAGGTTACACGTCTCGAAAGGTTACAAAAGTAACCTATTCAATTATTCTTCCTCAAAATCTTGGAATAATTATTTGGAACGGAACGCTCTACATTTTTCGCAATGTGTGCATTTCAGCTTCCGTAGACGAGGAAAAAATGAAATGACGCGGCGACGTAATCTAGCTCATAAACCGCAGCGCCAGAGTAAGCATTTCGCTTAGGTACTCAATCCGATTCACACATATGTAGTGTAGTCAAGTTAATGTATTAATTTAGCTTTGTACTATACCAAAATCTCGAACTATTCAGCGCCATCTAACGTATTTAACATAATAATAATCAACTCGCATCAAGTCGCATCTGTCTGTCGAATTTTATCAATATATATAAAATCGTTGCGTGACTGACTGATTCACTGACTGACTGACTGACAATCAACGCACAGCCTAAACCGTAAGTCCTAGAGATCTGAAATTTGCAGGGTACGTTCCTTTTGTGGTCTAGGGGTGCACTAAGAAAGGAATTTTGAAAATTCGCATGCTGAGGGGTCCAAAATGGGCTTTTAATATACAACAAAAAAACTTTGTATTTCAGAAACCGTTAGCAGTAGAACCTTGAAATTTTACATGTAGATTCCTCAAATCAAATTAATAAATACGGTTTCAGCGAATCCTGTTTTTTTCTCGAAAAACGAAAAGGGAACGTTTTCTTTGTAAAAAATAAAAAACTTTAGTTTTTAAACCGCTGGTTGTAGAGACTTAAAAATTTGGAGAGTGTATTCCTTTTAGGGTGTAAAGGTGTACTTAGAAAGAAATTTTGAAAATTCGCCCTCTTTGGGGTCCAAAAAGGGCTTTTAACGTATACACTTTGCATTTTGCAACGCACAGTCTAAACCGCTGGACCTAGGCACATGAAATTTGGAAGATCTATTCTTTTTTGTTTCCTTGGCCCTTCTATGATACGCTCAATAATAATACAACTAAAGAAATTGGAATATATAATTTTATTCAATAAGCACAAGCGTTACACCATATATTATGGCGTTTATATTATACACATTTATGTATATCTAATAGGTAGTATGCACATTACATTAACTGATTAGATCACCAGATCACAACATATTATAACTATTTATTAAAACGTTTATAATTATATTTTCCGGACTAACTCAAAAAACTCTATAACTACTACGCTCTGGTCCCTAGTACAAATACACACCAACATATAAAAATATCTGAATTTAATCTTATTCAATAAAATATACTGTCATATTCACAAATAAAAATATAAATCGTATGGACGTCAATGCACAAATGCGAAATATTTAATAGTCTGTAATTGATTCTACAATGCATTTAATCATTGACATGCAATAACACAAAATATAGTAATAGCACAGATAAAACAATACTATACTAGTATAGGTATACCAGAATCTCATGGCATAAAAAATAGAAAACAAATAAAGATTTTCATATGGCAATACCAAATTATCATCTGTCTTGTGAAAGTACGAGTTGTGTCAAATCTCTGAGCTTACGCGTCGTTTTCTTGAAAATACTTAAAAATTTCGTATAATTGTCGAAAAAACCACTTCGATCTCAAGCAAGAACTATTGTTTACAATGTTTAACAAAAAATTTGCGAAGAAACTGATGAAGATCAACCAGAATCTTCGATTTTAAAGCGCGTGCATCTGTTGACTGGTGAGTAGGACAGACTAGTTTTGGTAGTTTATTATGACTATATTTCTTTATAGTGTATGCTTTATTACGCCTTGTTCACAGGGGTTTCTGTTACTACTATACGACGAATTATTATAGAAAGCCGATCTAATGGTGGTGTATTTTGTACGCCCGGGAAGAAGAGGAAAGGTGGAAATAAAAAGATCAAACTGGATAGTTTAAAAGTTGAAAATGATTACATCTAACAAGACAGATTAGTTGAGATGCAAGAAGAACGATTCTTTATAAACACCTCCTTATCTTCATCGTCATCCTTTTCGTCTGATGAAGAACCAATGCAGATTTAATACTTTGAGTAATTTTCTAGTTCTGGATGAGGATCTTATTTACATAAAAAAATAAAATAAGTGATTGATTGATTTTTTATTTTTCATGCATAAAATTATAAATAGATGCAATATTCATTCACATAAGGTAGATAATAATATGATCATGTTTCATAATAAGTACTTGTTAAGTGCCAAAGGCCGGTTGGATGCAAGTTGCGCAGGACCGTTCACGGTGGAAACCTGTGGGGGAGGCCTATGTTCAGCAGTGGACGTCTTCCGGCTGAAATTATGATGATGATGATGACTTTTTATATGATTGATATACCTATAGAAAAAATAAAGTATCAAGATGTTTAATCCAATTCCCCCAGTGTTGCTTACCACACAATTTAATTTCCTATTTTGCCATCAGATTCTGGTACACCTATAGTAATAGTATGTCACACTAGGTTTCCGTGTAAGGAGGCCTGCATGCTCTAAGCACTACGTACTATAGTTTTTTTTTGTATAGTTTCAACACAAAATATTGCCACTGTCAAAATCATAAAAACTATAGAAACAAAAATAATTTAAAAAACAAGTTTTATAAATGAACAAGACGAGAAACTACGATTGTAAATCAAAGAGCAACAAAGCACAAATAACATACAAATGTACGCAAATTGAAATGCTAGCACTTCACTTGGCGTATTTGCACAAATATTTTCGTTATTTTGGCAAGCCAAATAGCACCATATCATGTAGAACTCATGGTTGATTTTGCCTTGGAAATATAACACAAACATTTGCGCAAATACGCCAAGTGAAGTACCACCATACCATTTTACTTAGCTTGCGAAACTGGAACTTCACAAGGATTGTTTAAGGTTTAAAATGGCACGTATCAATACAAATTCGAAATTGGCAGCTACATGGCAATAATGACTGGTTTACAGGCTGCGAGTCAGCCTGACGTATCTTTTCAATTCATAGCTTAATACTGTGGTCATAGATCTTATTATAGTTTTCTTAATCAAAACATGTCGACTTGACATCGCGACAACTCGCATGAGACTGGGCAGCTATTCGAATCGACGACCGACTAACCTTCCACAGCTCTGTCACACTGGTGTGATGGTTAGGACACTAGTATTAAAGATATCATGTGGACAACAGGTAAGCCCAGCTACTGGCATGCGAGTACACAATGCGAGCAGCTGCCTACTGACAACTCAGCAACTCTCAACATGTAAACCAGCCATAGGTATCCCTATTTAAGAAATACTTAGTTATCTTAAGTTCAAGCTAAGATTTAACTGTATGGGGCATTTCAGCGCATTCAAAATTTAAATGCTTTATAATATTATACTTAAGGCGGATGCTCACGCTAAACACATTTTTAGTGTTTTTTTTGTTTGGGGTATCGTAGCTAAACTGATGATATTTATGAGATACTATCAATTAAAACCTATGTGTTAAGTCTCCTAGTTCTCGCGAAATCAACTTTCGCTATCTGAAGATGTGTTCATGAGCTGTAATGAGCAAAAAACACCAAAAAAAAAAGAATTTCGCGGCACAAGCTAGAGCATCTATAGCCATTTCTGAGCACACATTTATTTTAGATCCTATTAGTACTAAAAAAAGATATAACAAGCTGCATTTAATAAAAGCGCCTTAAAATGAATACGTATGAAACATGTAATTCTGAACAGCGGAGAAAATCAAATACGTTTATATACTTCAGATACAACTTTTAACAAAATGTCTAAAACATACTAATCCGTAATAACCGACCCATCACAGCTGCCTCGACTCAAAGCGTAAAGTTATATAATCTTAGATATATAATCTTACAACATTTCCTACAAAAAACCAACAATTGTGACGTTAGCAACCTTTGCAGACTATATTTTGCGAGGTATATATATCATGACCACAGAATACTTTTTTTCGTGGAAAACTGTATTTTTAAACGTCTGTAATATTGGGTTGGTAGCTGGACAGGACAACATTTGATGCAACTGATGTTGCATTGATGTTTGAGAAAAATGATCCTTGGCCGCTACCGGGTGTGGATGGACACAGGGGTGGTGTGGTCCGGCCACATTCCCACGGCCGACCATCATCGCCTGACATGCCGGCTGCTGCAGTGATGTCAAATTGAAGACGCAACTTTAAAAAAAGTTTTTTATGAAACATATTTTTTTCTTTTATAAAATTTGATCAGGTTGATCAAAATGAGCCCAAACACTACTATTATCCATCGGGGAGTTCCGTTATCTACCTTCCATCTCCGGTATTCGATCAGCTCGCTGTCACTATCATATTGTATTGACATCGGAACTTGACAGGTATGCCAAATTTCAGGTCAATCGGTTGAGGATAACTGCTTTAAAATTCAGTTGCAAGATTCCACCCGGATTCCACCCAGACAAACATACATACATTGCAAGTTAAAAAAAAGCCTGTAAAAATGTATGCAGTTAGAAGCAAAAATTAGATTCAGAAATATTTTCGACACTAATAGAAAATGTGACATATACATTTTATTAACAGTCAAAGCGCACGGTTGATATGATATGGGATATTAGTTTTTCCTGATGTTTAGTTGTTTTTATAGTAATTTTATAATATTTTAATGACCATAACTAAATGTTCTGGCTTTAACACACATCATTATGTATTTAAGTCCACGCCACGATAAACAATAACTTTATAAACACTAAAATATAACCCGACCAAGTGAAAATGGTTGTTAGTTTCGTATTACACGTACGTTACTGTTTTACCCAAAATATAAGTCGCCCCGATGTGTGCGCCGTAGACCAACTTCTATAGCGCGGGAACCTTCTTTCTGCCAATAGCAATCACGCTCTAAAATCTGGCACTGTTATTGGATAATCGACTTCGCGGCAAAATCGCTGCCGGTCGACTCTTTGTTCTGAGCGGGACAGAGCTATACTATACGTTCGGCTACTGTCGGATATCAGTCTGCGCTTTTCTGCGCAAACGAAAACTGTCGATCGGACTTATATTTTGGGTAAAACTGTACTTTGAGTTGATTGAATTTGGATTATTTGTTGTTGATTGAATTATCGCTACGTAACTTTATTTTCAAAATTTGTAGCTTCTCGTGGCGGGGACTTCAGTAGAAACGACATAATATATAATTCAATATATCTATCAAACATTAAGACACTTATATACTAGAACTGACACTAAAAACTACCTTTTTGACACAAAGCTACCGTTTCACAGCGTTTTGTGACTATACGTACAAAAACATTAAACAGAAAACTGTAACATTGGTTCCAGCCCAACTCACGAACCGGCGTAGACCACGACTTACCGGTTGTACACCATGTTAGCAACACAACAAGAATAAAATAAATCCATTACTTAGTAATATCACGCGATAAAATAAAACAAATGAAAGTACGCGAGCGTACAAAATAAAATATAGTATTGCACAAAAAAAATTGCATTAAAATAATCTTTTTTTTTTGTATGTATTCAAATTTCTAATTCCATTTTATATGCATACTTCTGTTTCATTTTATACTAGTTACATATTTATAAATTCCATTTTACATCCAAATTTCTAATTCCATTTTATATGCATACTTCTGTTTCATTTTATACTAGTTACATATTTATAAATTCCATTTTACATCCAAATTTCTAGATTCCATTTTATATGGAAATTTCTAAATTGCATTTTAAAACAAGACGTATATTGCATGATCAAGTAAATTACTAAGCAACAGGAACCAATAATTTTCTTAAAACCAAAGATTTTCTAAACAAAAGCTCAAAAAAGCTAAGAAAATGGCATTTGGTTTTCACTTATCAAATTTACGAAACTAGAAAAATATTTCTTCTTACCATGCTAATTGATCAACTGATTGTCTTCAATATATTTTTTTAAACTAAAAACAAAGCGTAACACAAAATAAAATGTATTTTTAAACTGCGACCTAGGCGTCATTTTTAATATTACAAAAAAAATATGTTACAAAAAACGATTACAATATTTAATTCAGTCACCTAAATAACTTAATTTAATTAAAATCCATTTTTTTTCAATAATATAGACAATCAATCGATTTAGATTACTAATATTAGTATTAAAGAACCATACAGTCAGATAATATTATAATTGTTATAATTATTGTCAAAGCCGTGATCTTATAACTTCTTTTGATATTATAATTATTGCATGGTTAGATTCATCGTCTCATTTCCATATCACGGGCCATAGTAGGCCCTACACACATATATTCGTTCTTTTTTTACAATTTTAGTAGCCATTATTTTTAAAAAACCTTGGGAACACAAGATAAAAGCTATAATCGGCCAGTTAAATTATTAACATGGGCTTAGTACGACAATTTGATAGTATTCGAAACTTATGAAGTTTCGTTTGCTTCAATACATTTTTTTTGATATACACCTAGGTATGACTGTTCAAGCAGATGATACATTTACTGGCAGCGTCCTTAGTTCATCGACGTTTCCGCTAGGGGCGCTGCACCTAAATGTATGGAAGGAAACGAAACTACATATAGTTTCGAAAACTATAACTAAGGTCCGTGATATTGTCAGATTGACTATCTAACCGTACAATTATAATATAACTAGTAGAATTATATAAACACGGCTTTTACATTTTCCCTACGTCATATATATGTATAGGCTCCTAAGTGGGGTTCAAAAGCATAAAACATTTATACTATACATTAAAATAGTTGATAGATTCATTCAAAGTTGTCTTTGAGAGCGCTTTAAGTTTCATTACATTGATATGAGTCCATTATAAAAGTCAGTCAATTAGGTTAGGATTAAAGGAAGTGTTGACGGAATTTTGTATTCTATTCACAGATATTAAATTTCACTAATAATTTAAATAACATTAATATTTTTTTAATTAACGTTTTTGAAGTGACCCTTGAAAACACTTGATTAAATTACAAACTTTGGATATTGTTGTTCCAAAACGCATCAAAAAGATTGGCCTTGGTTTTTTACTAGAGGATATACGGTGTTTTTTTTACAGTTAGTTACGGAACTGGCTTGCCAATTTACGTTAATCGCAATACCTCGTAGGTCACGTCCACCTAGGCCGCGCCCTTAGTGGAATTGCACCGCACCCCTTAACTTAAGATAAAAAGTCACATGTGCCTGTAATTTTCTGTGAATACAATATAAAAAACCGTTTTGTTTGTATAAATCTATCAACGTAAAAATCACATTACATCTGTGCTATGCACGACTATAACAACTATGTAGTGCGAACTAACTCCACTTGAACCCGAGATCATTTTTTTTTCACGGTCGAGCTACTGGCGCAGCTACTCGACCGAGTTTGAACGCCATCTTTCTTAAGCAAACTTACACCAAACGCGGGACATTTTTTCCTTAAAGCCTTTATTTTATAGAGTTTATTCCCTTGGGAATTGTTACTCTCCTCAAAATTATCAGGCGTCACATCGGCGGTTATAACAGAGTGTGTTAGACAGTCCATGGGTTCAGGGCTGTTCGACTTGTCCCTTTTTCGCCTGAAACGGAACGGAGCTTCCAATGAATCAGTTGATATGTTTGTAACATTTGTATCGCTCGAAGAAAGACCCTGGCTTGATTCTAAACCTTTAGTACCGTTACTTTTAGGCAGCTTTTTGCGTGAGTTCGAACTCGAACGCACTATCAACTTCTTTCTGTTCGTTGGCGTTGGTTTCTGGGCTTTCAAGCTCGGCTCGGATGGGAGTCTCTTGCCGTTCAAATTGCAGTTCTCCGTCAATGCTGTTAGAGTTGAAGTTACGTTGACTGATGTCACTGTCGGTGTTTCGTTGGTGCTTATTTTGACAGATCCCGTTTTCCTTGTGAGTTTGAGTGGACTGGTCCCGTGCGTGTAGCCGACAGGTCGCGCCAAGTTCGCCCTTTGACCGTGGAAGCTGTTTTTCCCCGTATAAGGTTTGACAGAACCTGTCAATTTAGCTTGAGAGTTCCTAGTGGGGGGGAAAGTCAGCGTGGTTGAAGAATGGCGCGGGAGTCTCGGCGGTTGTTTGAGGTTGGTGTTGTTGGCGTTACGCATGTTGTTGGTCGGCAACATGTAGTTGAGTTTGGGCGTGAAGAGGGTCTTGGTTGGCAGCATTGGAGTAGGCGTGGTCTTGTACTTACCGATGACGCTCGTTACGTTGTTTTCTGAGTCTGTTTCGTTCGCGTTTAGAGCGTTAGCGTTGTCCAACTGAAAATATAATAAGATTATTCAGGATGATGACAATATATACAAAGTATACCAATGTGCTTGTCTTGCTTTTATAAGAAAATGTCAAGGGATTTGCCATAGTCACCACGCTCGGCAGACGGTTTGGTGATCGCATTATTTTATTGAGTACTCAGGTGGATGCAGCTGCCCATGTCCTTGTGTAGTCCTCAGTCTGATTCAAAGTCAAAAGTCAATACGACGACATCCACGGCAGGGTCTATTCTTAAGCTGGACCACGGCTACGATGCCTTACTATTAATAAGGTTTTTGACTTGCATTTTTCTATGCATGCACCAAAGGCTTACAAAATAAGTTTATCAAGCCTTTTTTTAATCACAATAAGCCTTAACACGGCCAGTCTACTATTACCCATCGAGGAGTTCTATTGTCCACCTTCCGTCTCCATCATCAGATCAGGTCGCTGTCACCATAATATTGTATTGTCATCAGGACTTGACAGGTTTGCCAAATTTCAGCTCAATCGCATATCGGGAAGTGGTCGAAAATGCGATTTTAAGATTTTGATTACATTGTTAGTTATTTGAAAGTGAAGCTAATACATACATACATATATACATAGGACACACACCTTTTTCCCCGAAAGAGGCTCAATGGGCCTCTTTTCACAGTGGTTGCACACTTGTGGAATATAGACGAGACAAGTGGTGAGCTCATCGTCACCTTTGCCTCCCACGACTGACTCGGCTAACGCTTTCTTCCAGTAATAAAACATTCCACAAGTACGTGGTGTATAGTCGTCATTTTTCTAAAATGACACCAAGCCACGGTAATTTCAATTCTATGATTCCATAATAAGCCAGCAGCCAGGACAAAACTACCAACGAATCTTACTAACAGGTCCGGGTCATCCCTTCGTCGACTTTTATGACATCCACAGGAGGAGACGGAGGGATCTAACATAAGCCGGGCACACCAGAGTATGCAAATCGAGCTTTAAACTCACCTTATTAACGTTCTTATTGGCATGCAGTATAGTCTGCAGCGAGACAGGTTTCTCGTCGACCTTCGAGACGAGCTCGGCTGGAAGCGTGCTGTAGATGCCGCGAGCGCAGACCGGGTAGGACGTCATGTTGTGACGACGCCGGTACGCCTCGCCTTCTGCGTGCATTCGGGATTGGACGCTGTGGGGTCACGATAAGGTTTCATTTTAGTTGAAATTATCTACTTATACAATGACGTTTCAATAGTCAGTGAATTAATTCAGGGGGCTTAGTACGAGAACTTGGTAGTATTCGAAACTATATGAAGTTTCGCTTCGTTTTCTCCTCGTTTCCGCTAGGGGCGCTGCAAGTAAATGTATGGAAGGAAACGAAACTTCATATAGTTTCGAAACCTATCAAATTCTCGTCGATGTAGTAAAGTAGTCCAGTCAAGATGCGACATCCGTGCTTGCAAAAGGTCCGATCAAGGTCCGAGGTAAGCTAAGAGTTATTTGAAGAGGTTATAGGTGAGGTAACGGTTTGTGACCTCGATAAGGTGAGTAAAGGCAATATAACCTCCCTAGCCTTTTTATTTTTTTATATTTTGACTTCAGTGTAGAAAATTCGTTTACGAATAAACCGGTCCGGGGAGGACCGGAATTATGTGGGACTCACCGCCCTGAAAAGGGCAGAATACCCACTAAAAATACTCCGGTGTTCCGCTCGCGCCATGTTTACCAAACCACGGGAACGAAATCCTTCCGCGATTCAACTGGCGATATTAGTAATCCTCCCTAGCCTTCATACGAATGGTAGGTTGATCATAGACTTGCTACGATCAGCCTATAGGTTTTATATTTTTCCTAGTTTACTCCCTAGGTCATTGGATAAGTGGATTAGTTTGGCGCCCCACGTAAACTGTGGCGTCCAGTTTAAGAGGGTATTTTTATACTGGATGCCACTGTTTGGCGCTCAATTCTATAATACCCTCTTAAACTGGACGCCAGAGTATAGTATATGTAGCAGGCTATGAGCGTGCCCGTTCTGCCAAGACCAGCTATCAGCAGTGGTATTCGGGGCTCGGTGAACTAGCTGAGCGAGTCACGGGGTGAAGTCACGCGTTGCGCAGTAAGATAATATTTGACTCCGGTAAAGTTCGGTGTGTCAAAAATTCATGCTCTCTAATGGCTGTCTCGATGACAGCATTATCTATAATGTCATTATTATCGCGCGCAAGTTGACACTTCACTTCACTTAACCACCTCACTTGTACCCCGAATACTTAGGCTGATCAGACTCACTTCTCAAGGAACCACTGCTGATGTCCTATAACGGAGCCTGGCCTGCAGATCCGGAGCCAGGCGATGGCCTCGCTGGACGTGAAGCCGTAGTGCTTCATCATGTAGCAGGCTATGAGCGTGCCCGTTCTGCCGAGACCAGCTGCGGGACAAAGTTCTGCTTAGAAATGAGCACAGAAAGCCAACGCGACTGCAGACCTAAGCAAATTAATAAAATCTGCCAAAAACTTATGTAGTATTGAAAATTGGAGGTGAAAACTTGAGGTGTCCTGATCAATACAGTAAAAGTCCTCGAGGGTGGGGGGTTATATTCACCTAGTTCAGTTATCTCTCTTTCTATCGCGTAATTCTTATCTTGTCTGCCTCAATGAACTGACTCGACAAGTCGAGCCCGCCGGGTACTTGTAGCTACCCGGCCACGGCCAGGCGTGGACAGAGAGTCTCACCCTTGCAATGCACCGCGACCGCGCCCCTGGCGACCTCCGAGATGCGTATGAAGCGGTTCACGATGAGGTCGGTCGGCACCGACCCGTCCACGAAGAACAGGTCTCGTACCTACAGTGCGGAGTGCGCCACGCCTGGCCGTGGTACCTCCATCCGAGAGTCTCACCCTTGCAATGCACCGCGACCGCGCCCCTGGCGACCTCCGAGATGCGTATGAAGCGGTTCACGATGAGGTCGGTCGGCACCGACCCGTCCACGAAGAACAGGTCTCTGTGTTCGAACCCGTGCGCCGTAAACTGCCTTGCGTCGTACGATTTCTTGTTCAACCTGGAATACGATAGACATAGATTTAAAGAAAGAAAGAAAGAAAAAACATTAATTTGTGCCAACAAACAAAATTCCACACAAAAAGACACACACACACAGAAACAAAGAAAAATAAAAGTAATGTGTGCCTCTTAGTACCAGCCACGCATCACTGACACAAATTGGCGTCCAGCTCAGCATTTGTTGTGTTGTAGAAACACAACGCTGATCTTCCGCTGAAACCATCTGAGTGAAAAACACGGATGTCTGCTTCACAATAAATGATTATACATAATTAATAAACAAATAATAATAACGAAGTATTTAATAAAAATAAAAGACGTGATTATTACAATTTTACGTTAAGTTAGGATGTGCATATGATTTATTTTACAACTAAAGTTTTAAAGTGCTAATTTTTGTTAGTTGAGTGTGCCCCTTTAGAAAACTATCACGGCTATGTTGTCTTTACAAGGTAAAGAGTAATAGTTGTACTATTATTTATGCTGTGGTAATAGTTAAACAACTAATTAGGAGAAGTAAAAAGGGAAATTTCGTACAAATTACATTGAAAATTACTCAGATGAAGTTGTTGGTTGTGTAAAACAGGAAAGTACTTTTTAAGTCGCCTGGGCCGACACGCACTTGGCCTCTTTTCTTTAAATACCTAGTAGTGCGTTCAACGGCTGTTTAGCTGTTTTCATAAATTATGTAGTACCTTGACGAATGTTTATGGTAACTAGAACAGCTCGTTTATGTGAGACCCTGAAAACTGAAAAAGTTTAAGTTCTACCTTTATAATGCGAACTGCTAAAGAGTTGAATACACTGCCGTCGTCAGTCTTTCCTGAAAACTATAATCTGGGTCTCTTAAGTCTAGAGTGGATAGGTGCCTTCTAGACCTTTGTGCTCCATCTTGGGCCACATCGTCACTTACCAGGAGATCGTGGCCAAACAAAGGCCTATAAATGTAAAAAAAAGAAGAGCCTTAGCGAGCCAGGCTTTGCTCCGGATCTACAGAGAAAAAAATATCTCACTAGATCCACTAACGGATATACTGAGATTGAATGAGAGCGTCGCAGTACCTGACGACGGTGGTCACGTGGTGCCGCCGGAAGTACTCGTGGTAGTGCTCCGGCGAGTGGAGGGGGTAGCCGCGGTCGAGGCGCGACCGGTGGTGGGGGCCGGAGAAGGCCAGCATCTTGCCCGGGACTATCCAGTTGAGATCGCCGTTTTCCACTTTCTGAAAACAAATTATTTGGTTATTATTTATAAAATAAATAAAAAATAAATAAATAAATAAATTTGGTTATTATCCTTCTAATTCTAGGTGGGGGTGTTAGACCTGCACTGACATCCCGTTGTGGGGTGTATTGTGCATTATCCCCCTTGGATACCCGCCTGCCACGGGGGTGACAGGAGGGTTATGCCGGACTTGAACCGGCTATAACCACCACTGTGTGCATCCGGTCGCCTTTAGTCGGGACAACGGGTACGCTTCCGCACTCTTCCGCTGTCCCGACATCGTTGGTCCCCTATGGGGGGGACCCCTTCCCGGTGGGGAGGAGCGCGATACTCCACCCTATCTCCATAAAGGGCACGCAGGAACACTGCGCGTGCCATCTCGGAGCCTAAACCATCATCGGGAATGGACGCCCCCGTGTCCACTGCCTAGGCTAACCCTACCGCAGCCAGCCCAGCTCCTTAAAGTAACGGAGCAGGACTTTGGGTTGATGGCAACACTGTTGAAGTACTTATGTCCGAAGGCGTCGATGATGGAGAGCAGGATCCAAGTAGCTCCTGCAAACCCATCTTGCCCCTGGCGTCTTTTGTGGCCGCACAATTGAAGATGACGTGCTCCACCGTCTCTTATCCTTGTGTCCGACCTATAGACCCCTCCGTCTCCTCCCGTAGATATCGTAAAAGCCGACTAAGCGACTACCCGGACTTGTTGATAAGATTTCTTCTGGCTGCTAGCTTATTATGGAATGTGTTATTACTGGAAGAAAGCGTTAGCAGAGTCAGTCGTGGGAGGCAATGGTGGCGATGAGCTTAACACTTGTCACGTCTATATTCCACGATGGTGCTACTGTGAAAAGACGCCTATTGAGGCTTTGCTTCAACGGGCAAAGGTTCGGGGTCAATGGTTCGGGGAAAAGTATGTATATGTATGTATTATAAGTTATATCGGGGATCAATAGGAAACTGGGGAAATAGGCCCCAGTTGGTCACCAGGCATTTTCAAAATGGTTCCGAAAACCAAACTAGATGGCGCCACTAGTATGCCAAAAGTATTTTATTTTTTGAAATCACAAGGATCATTGGATTTCAATCTGCTATTTTTGAAAGAAACATCTTTATTTTTATTTAATTATATTATAATGTGATTTAACGAAATATTTCGTATAATTTTGATGGAATTTTAACCGGTGTAACTTCGATAAACAGCACATGTGTGATGTAGTAAAATATTTAGCGTGTCTTTTCGAAATGGAGGATATTTCATGCAAAAACTCGAGTTTTCTGCCACTATTTAAACTGGGTTATGACTTGACGGAGACTCGACTATAAAAAATATAATTGTTTGGAGCACTTCTCAGAAGCCATTATATGAAGAAGAAGAAGAACACAAGGATCCGAGTCGCGACTGGCGTTTGTATGTGTGCGGACAGATCGGAAATCGTCGATCGCCGATCCTAAAAGTAGGCAGTCTGCGTTGACCCTAACAAGGGCACTTACTTCGTAAAACAAGTACTGGTCAGCGTCGAAGTGTTCGAAGCTGAAGAATCCTGCGTCGAGCGCCACCTTCACGCCGCCCAGCACGTCGCACAGAGATATGTCGAAGAGAGGCGCGCCGGCTGACGCGTCGCGGAACGTCAGCAGAGACACTACTACAACTCACTTACTTCGTAAAACAAGTACTGGTCAGCGTCGAAATGTTCGAGGTAGAAGAATCCTGCGTCGAGCGCCACCTTCACGCCGCCCAGCACGTCGCACAGAGATATGTCGAAGAGAGGCGCGCCGGCAGACGGTCGCGGAACGTCAGCAGAGACACTACTACAACTCACTTACTTCGTAAAACAAGTACTGGTCAGCGTCGAAGTGTTCGAAGTTGAAGAATCCTGCGTCGAGCGCCACCTTCACGCCGCCCAGCACTTAGCACAGAGATATGTCGAAGAGAGGCGCGCCGGCAGACGGTCGCGGAACGTCAGCAGAGACACTACTACAACTCACTTACTTCGTAAAACAAGTACTGGTCAGCGTCGAATTGTTCGAAGTTGAAGAATCCTGCGTCGAGCGCCACCTTCACGCCGCCCAGCACGTCGCACAGAGATATGTCGAAGAGAGGCGCGCCGGCTGACGCGTCGCGGAACGTCAGCAGAGACACTACTACAACTCACTTACTTCGTAAAACAAGTACTGGTCAGCGTCGAAATGTTCGAGGTAGAAGAATCCTGCGTCGAGCGCCACCTTCACGCCGCCCAGCACGTCGCACAGAGATATGTCGAAGAGAGGCGCGCCGGCAGACGGTCGCGGAACGTCAGCAGAGACACTACTACAACTCACTTACTTCGTAAAACAAGTACTGGTCAGCGTCGAAGTGTTCGAAGTTGAAGAATCCTGCGTCGAGCGCCACCTTCACGCCGCCCAGCACTTAGCACAGAGATATGTCGAAGAGAGGCGCGCCGGCAGACGGTCGCGGAACGTCAGCAGAGACACTACTACAACTCACTTACTTCGTAAAACAAGTACTGGTCAGCGTCGAATTGTTCGAAGTTGAAGAATCCTGCGTCGAGCGCCACCTTCACGCCGCCCAGCACGTCGCACAGAGATATGTCGAAGAGAGGCGCGCCGGCTGACGCGTCGCGGAACGTCAGCAGAGACCAGTGCGAGCCTTCTGTCAGCTGGCGGTAGGTGGCAGCGGCACTCGCGTTCCGGTATATTATCTGGAACAGAAATTATTGAAAATATAAGTTTAGTCTTTTATCCAGAACTCATGCTGATACGAGACTTAAGCGCACAATTTGAGTACCGAGCATAAAGTTCTAAAAAACCGGCCAAGTGCAAGTCGGGCTCGCACACGAAGGGTTCCGTACCATTATCTATAAAAACGGCAAAAAAATCACGTTTGTTGTATGGGAGCCCCTCAAATATTTATGTTATTCTATTTTCTGTTAAAATTTGAAGTCTAACTATCACTAATATACGGCCTGGTGACAGACGGACAGACGGACGGACAGCGGAGTCTTAGTAATAGGGTCCCGTTTTAACCTTTGGGTACGGAACCCTAAAAAAGGACTACTCTTCACACTATAGGTTATGCTTGTCAGTTCGTCAAACCTAGGCGAGTTTTCGTGTAGAATATCCTCTCCGGAGGTTTGAAGGGAGTTCGCCATCAGGCATTCACATTGAACCTTGCAGGCTTCAAAGTCACAGTTGCAATTTACAAAGTGTGTATTTCTAGAACTGCTTTCAACAAATAATTAAATTAAAAAGGGCCACATAAACAAGATTTTAGATGGTAAATCTTGTAGATACTGTGGTACGGAACCCTACAAGTGCGTGTCTGACTGGCACTTGGCCGGTTTTGATTACAAGCAAAGGTTCGTTCAGTCAATGTAGAATCATATTCCCACTTCTGTCCGTCTAGAAAAATGGCTTCAGAATAAATAGTATATCGTCCACAAATAGACTTGTAACAAGCTTTACGATTCAGACGCGAGTGTAATCCGAAGCTAATTGAGGATTACCTCGTGTATCCCGCCGTCCCACGCATCTATTGTAACCTAACCTTGTGGGAACCTCTACAATCCTGAAGAACAAGGTAATATCATCATAGATTCATAACACGTGGGCAATGAAAGAAAACCGCAAGATTTACCCCAAACTAGTAGTAGTAGAGCTTCTTTGTGCTTCTTCTTCTTCCAGTGAAGTACTACCACCATATCTATTTCTGCCGCAAAGCAGTAGTGCTCGCATTGCTGTGTTCCGGTTTGAAGGGTAAGGGTGCCGGTGAAATTACAGGCACATGAGACTTTTCACCTTTATGTCTCAGGGTGGCGGGCACAGTGCAATGCCACATAGGGTGCGTCCTAGGTGGGCGTGACCTGTGAGGTAATGCACTGTTCATAGGCAGAGGGTACGACTTAACAACAGGTGGGCCATCTGCTTGAACCGTCATTCCAAGTAGTATAAAAAAACAAAACTTTGGAACCCTGGTTCAGAAAGTACGTACCATGGTCCCAGACCCGGAACGAATACTTGCAGATCATGCAAACATTTGTCCCGCATCGGTAATCGAACCCGCAACCTCTCGCTTCACCGCCGACTACTCGCCCGTCGCGCCAGAGGTCGTCGAGGTATTTGGAATAGCCGCATAATCATTTTTAAAATGATCTCTCCCAACCACGATAGTTTAAATTCAACTCAGGAAATTTAGGTTCCTTATATTACGTTTTGGGGGCATTTGGGATGTGGTGCTGGAGGAGAATGGAGAGGTAAGATGGACAGAAAAGACTATAAACGAAGATGTATTGAAAAGAGTGAACAAGAGTTCTAATAAGAACTTCCAGAGTAGAAGGGGAAAGTTGGTTGGTCATCTTAAACGAAATGTCAGCTTTATAAAAACTATCAAAGAAGAGTAATAGAAGGTAAACGAGGAGGAGGAAGACTGTGGATAAGTGTCAAGAGCCAGATAAAAGAGAAAGTCGCAGTCATGTTGTATAAGGAGGTAAAGGAGACCGCATTGAAAAGAAATAAATGGTGGGAACTGCTTCGGTCGGACCGCCAAGAGCAAAGCTCATGAATGAATATTTACCTGATAACTCCCAATAAGATAGGCCGCGTTGAGTCGCAACGTCTCATTATTGCTGGTGTAATAAACAATCTTTTTCTTCGGGTTCTTCTCCAATTCCTCATTGAGCTTATTGCAAAACTGGTACAAGTGGCACAGGTGATAAGGTCCAAAATCAAAGTAGTAGTTCTCGTAGACAATCTCATCTTCGATGTGGAAATACTTGCTGTTGCGGGTCGGTTTCGGCTTGTAGCCCGTTTTAAGGGTCGCGAAGTAGAGTCTATCTAAAAGGATCAAGAGGAATAGGTTAACATAAACAATAATACACCACAGGGTAACAATGACTGGGTGGAATTGTGGAGATAATTGTAACAATAAGAACACTTCATAGAAATCTGTAGTAAGGAGAATTGGTAAGGAAGCGTGGCGCGTGTCGAGTTTACTCGCGGTCTAGTGGTATTGACCACTAATTATCAAGCATTTACGACGTTTAAATCATAAATAAAACACAGAATTTGATGATAAACGACCTCTGTGGCGCGGCGGGCGTATGTTCGCCTGCGACGCAGGAGGTTCGCGGATTCGATTCCCGCCTCAGAACAAATATTTGTGCGATCTGCAGATATTTTTTCAGGATGTTCTGGGTATTTTCTATGTATAAAAAAAATATCTATCTATGTAATGTATTGTATTGAGTATATCAGTTATCTAGTACCCATAACACAAGCTCTGCTTAGCTTGTGGCTAGTTAATGTTGTGTAAACTGTCCAGCATTATTTATTATTTATTTATTTATTCATAAAATGTCAAAGATACGTGGTAACTTTTCAGTTATTTTCCACTTCCTTTATTTAACGAAAAGAAAGCAGCTTATAATGGGAAAAACGGCTTGGCGCCGCGATTGCCCAGGGTAGCAGCTTAGTACCGTATTGTGCCGTGCGTGATGTTTTGCAAAAATTGAAATCAAAAGATAAAATACGTGCAATTATGTTTGTATGTGTAAAAGTAGTGAGGCAACAAAACGGCGATATCAGTTTCCATAACAAACAGCCCGGAAGCTCTGCTTACTTCAGATTTATATGGACTTCTTAGTAACCGATATTCTGGAAGTAGCTGAATCGGTTTCCATTATTAATACCGAAACGGTTTTCTGTCTAAAACTAAAAGGTAGATTTCAGCCAGAAAACAGCATTGAAATCGGCTACGTTGCCACATAGAAAGTAGTGTTATTTCTTCTTCGTCTTCTATTCACTGGTTTTTTTATAGTCACCTAGACCACTGAATAAATATGCCTAGACTGAGGTAGGTATGTGGCTCTGTTTTGGTAAAATACATACATAAATACATAGACACACGCCTAATCAGCCAAAATCAGGATAAATCACGAGGGCAAGCTCCTTTCATGCAAAGAAAAACCACGTAAACCCTGATGTTCGTGTTAAATAAAAACCTTCCTGAAAAAGCAAAAATTTAAATATTTTGAGCTAAAAGACTTTTGTGTAGTCGACTCATAGGAAATCCATAGCTTTTAGCTTTCGCAGCAAAAGTTGGATCATTAAACCTTTTTGCAGGGAAACATCTAGTGAAAAACTTCGCGAAGTTTTTTTTTAACACAATTGAGCGTGTAGATTGACTGTAGATTAAATAACGCTCAATCGGCATTGCAGGTATAGCTGAAGCTTCATTTAAATTTTTTGTTAAAATATAAAACTATTTCGACGCTCTATCTAAATAAAAGAGAGCGCCAATACGCGAAAAAAAATTATGCCTGACTAGCATATTGTACACAGGCAGCGCCCCGCGGTTTCACCCGTGTAATTCTCGATCCCATTGGAATATTGGGATAAAAATGTGCCTATGTATGTTATTTCGAGAGTCCAGTTATCTCCATTCCAAATTTCATGGAAATCCGTCCTGCCGTTTAAGCGTGAAGATGTAACAAACACACTCACACACACACAAACTTTCGCATTTATAATATTAGTAGGATAGTAGGATAAATACGTCACAAGTACCACGGCAGATAAAATACACATGGCACTGCTGCTATAGAGTATACGGGTAGCCATGGGTAAGAAACGGATAGCAGTACAACCTACTCGTACAAACCTTCTTTTTATTTTAAACTACTTGAATGACGGAACAAGCAGATGGCCCACCTGATGTACGGATGCACCCGATGTTAAGCGGTAACCTCTGCCTATGAACAGTGCATTCTCACATAGGTCACGTTCACCTAGGACGCTCCCTATGTGGCATTGCACTGCGCCCGCCACCCTGAGACATAAAGATGAAAAGTCTCATGTGCCTGTAATTTCACCGTACCCTTCAAACCGGAACACAGCAATGCAAGCACTACTGCTTTGCGGCAGAAATAGGCATGGTGCTTCCCCGGACGAACACTTTCACAAAAAAGCTCTACTACTTTCAAAACCTTGTAATAAGAAGGATCATCAAATCAAGTCGCGTTTGTTGCCCGGATTCATCTAGGTTTGGCTGCGCTGGAGCTAGAGTAATTCGTGTTGCTCTATGTAAGAAAATTATCCTTGTGATTTCAAAGAACAAAATAGTTTTAAATTTGAAACAAATAGTTCAATCCGGAGACCGAAACAGGTTAGGGGTTTCGTCATCGGACCATTCTTGCTGCTACTTTTAAGTTCCATGAAATCAACTCTGAAAATGAAACATATTTCCACTACTGGATATTTCAGTTCAGACACCCGGCAGCATATTACTGTCATGTGCAAAAGTAATTTCATTTCATTTCTTTCATTCTGCGTGTCGGCCAAATTAGTAGTCAGTACCACCCCTTTGTTTTCAGTAATAAAGCCAGTAAAATAACAGCCTATGTTCAATTCCGACAGCTTCACGAACCCATACGTTCCTACGTTTATTGAGACAGTTTAACGAAACAATTTATATAAAATATACTTCGAAACAGATAGTGACGAACAGCGAACACAATTCCTATCTGGATGTGGCAAGCAAAAGGTTTTCTGAAGATTGTAGAGCAGTAAGTGGCTTTTACAGAACTTTTCGGACTGAAGGCAATGTGCATATATTATATACTGTAGGTACCAAAATGACACCAAAATGACATTTGATCAGCCATTTATTGCTTAAAGTTTTCTGAATGCAGAAGAGAACTAGGTATCACGAAAATTACACTTGAGACAGCAGCTTTTTGTCGCTGAACTTTTCTGACTGTGGAAGAGACAGGTATCACGATAATATCACATGAGCGAGCCTCCATTTCTCGTTGAACAATTCTGCAAATAGACAGGCATTACGAAAACTATATTTGAGCATTCCTATGTGTGATGATTGCACGTGTGACGTCTCTTTTGCAGTCAGAAAAGTTGAAAAGAAATTTGTAAGTTGGAAAGTTGATGGGAATAAACTAACACAACCATAGGGTTGTGTTAGTTTATTCTCATCCTCTATCGTTACAGGAAATATGCTTTCCTCTGTCCCTGTCTGACCAAGCCCATGCATTTGCAGTCCGCGGTAACTCATTACGCGGACTTGCGTGTGGTTGCAAATACACGAGGACTCTTGAAAACGATCTGTTCCAGTGGCTTTCTGTGTTCCGTGGCAAAGCAAACTTATGTTCCCAAGTATATGCCAACCCAACCGACGACAACTTCACAAACTTCTGATATTATTAATGAGCAGTTGTGCCGGGGCTTCCGTTTATACGACACAATTATAAATCGAGTTTCAAAGATTGTTGAAACATGGTTGGTGAAATATGATGGTTGAATAAATGTGTGATGTTAAATAGTGGTTTCGTTGAAGTTATTTGTAAGCCACTCCCAGTGCCAACACTCTTTACAAGCTTGCAGTGTTTGCATGTACAAATGTTCGGGTCAAATCTTGCAACTGAATGTTAAGGTGGGGTATAACGCAAAATTACCAATCTTAGATTAGATTTTTAACTAAGTACAATAAGTACTAAGTACTAAGTACAATATTCAAATTAAAAATATGCATGGATACTACATTATAATACCGAGGGATCACCCAGACTGAAACACAATAGAACAAAACTTTCACGATCAAAAAAAACACAAAGTTACCTCTAACTTTAGGCTAGATTGGGTTGTTTGTCAATATGGTACAGATTATTGGGTCAAAAAATGGATAAATAAGATCAATAAAATAAAAAGGAGGGTTCACCCACGGGGTTTTTTAAAATTAGTTATAATTCACGAGATTTTCAATAAAAACCGCTTTTTTGAGCAGCGAGTGGCGTTTTTTTTGTATGAAGATTTCTGCCTGGCGGGAGCGCAGTCGTAAGCATATCCTCAACCGATTGAGATGAAATTTTGCATAACTGTCAAGTTCCGATGACAATACAATATGATGGTGACAGCGAGCTGATATGATGATGGAGACGGAAGGTTGTCAACGGAACTCCTCGATGGATAATAGTAGACTGGTTATGCTTAGGCTTATTTCGATCAGCACACGGTTCCAATCACTAATTTTATAAAAGCTTGTTTTGAAAAATATATTTTTCACAAAAACCTGTTATAAACTCACAGGTCGCATTAGCCCTATTTGATTCAAACGACAGCGAAACCGATTTATTGGAAAGGTTTATCAAACTCGGGTATCGTTTGTGAAATAAAACTTCGTGAATTTGTGACTGAGTGTTACGAGACATGAGTGAGGTATAGTTTATTGAAGATGCATGAATTCTAATGAGTTTATTATTAGACAGTATGGGGTTGTTGTTTTAATATTGTATTCAATGTCATAACTTTTCAGTGATTGAAGGTGGCATGGCGGTCAAAGCTCTCTGTTCTACTTCTTCTAAAGCATTTAATAGACATTTGATTTTATTTGAAAGGTTGAAACTATTAAGCCGGTATTAGGTACACGGATCAACCAAATTGAAACAATTCTATTGAAAAGCATAGAACATTGCACATTTTTAGAAGATATTTAGATATTATCAACATATTATTAGACATACCTATTTAGATGTCTCAATGCCGCTGAAGCAATTAAATTGAAAGCAATATTGAACCTAAATTGATACGTGTAATCTATATATATATAAAACAAAGTCGTGTTGGTCAAGAAGGTGAACCGATTTGGCTGAAAATTGGTGAGGAGGTAGCTTAGAACCAGGAGATTGACATAGGGGTAGGAAGGGGGGGGGGGGGGGGGGGGGGTCACCGGGGGCTACCCGTGCGAAGCCGGGGCAAGTCGCTAGTATGACTATAATATGCCTTTACAACGAAGATCTTACATAGAATTGAAACCCCTCAAAGAACTTATCTCGAAACTAAGCCGAGTAACTATGGGAGTATAGGTAGCCAAGATCTCATAATTAATGTTGGAAACGCACAGTGGAGAGCTTTGTAGAGCTCAGACTTTAAATGAAACCGCTCATTCAAACAAAGGCTTGTACTATTATATATTCTGTGACTGAACACAATTGTTGTAGAACAGTGCTCGCGAAGTCTACTGTTCCCAGAACTAGTATACTTTTTTATATTTTCAGTGAACGTTCTGAATCATAGAAAACAATCTACTAAGTCCCCCGAGTAAGCCTTTAACATCTGTTCAGACAATGCAAATTGTACCTACACACAACAAATTGTAAAAACAATTGATATCACCACAGATAAAAGAATACTATACATATCACTCATATACCTATACTTACTGCATGAAATGGTCTAGTGAGAAATTATACGATATGATTCATAGCAAGGTAACTTCATGGTATATAAGCTTTTATTTGCAGGATCACTCATGACTTTTTTGTAAGTAGGTAAGTTTTCGATTGAAACGGAGACGGAAGGTGGACAATAACGGAACTTGTAACGCCCTCCCCCTACTTACAAATACTACTACTCTACCTAATAATCTAAATACCTATTATACCGCGCGCACTCACCGACTTCCTACTTTACTCTGTGGAGTTTACGATAACTTTAATCTTACCTACTTCTTTAAACACTATAAATTGGCCATGTGATCGTCTAGATATACAGTTGTGGTCATATAATTAAGAACGATTTGAAGTTCTAGGAGTTTTTTATTTAAATCGTATCATACACAGAGATGTGTACCTTCTGAGAAGCAACTAGTTATGTTATATAATAGTCACATTAATAGAGCAACCTGACTTAAGAATAAAGTATGAAATCGCTAACGATTTTTTGCACATTTTATTGATTTTATCAAAGTAACACATTCAAATAGTACTGAAACTGGACAAATAATTAAGAACGATTTATTTAACTGCTCGGGATTTTTTTTGTATGACACTTAGATTTAAAAAATCACAATATTATGTAGCACAGGAAACATAAAAAGAAATTTAATAAATATTTAACTAAAATTAATAGTTAATAGCATATCCACGGCTTTTAATTACAGCTTTACACCGGCGAGGCATTGACTCTATTAATTTTTGACATTTCGCAAGAGAAATAGAGTTCCATTCTTCTAAAAAAACGTCATACAGCTCTCTTAAATTTCCACACTTTGTATTTGAAACCTTTTTCTTTACTTCAAACCACATATTCTCTATTGGGTTTAGATCTGGACTGTTAGCAGGCCAGTCTAAGACAGAAACTAATTGCGCTGTAAGAAATTCCTTTACGGTGCGTGCAGTGTGCTTTGGATCATTGTCATGCTGGAATGTCCAAATGACCGGTAGAACGTGTTCAGCGTATGGTAACATTGTTTCTTCCAGTATATTTTTTATTGGAACTGATCCATGTTACCTTCTATCAACTTAACAGGTCCTACACCATGTCCAGAAAAGCAACCCCAAATTTTCACATTTCCACCACCGTGCTTTAATGTAACTTTCGTGTACTTTGGGTCGAATGCTGTATTCGGGGGACGTCGTACATATCGTTTTCCATCAGAACATACTCTGTTTATTTTCGTCTCGTCAGAAAAAAGTACATTTTTCCACTGTTGCACAGTCCAGTTTTCATACTTTCTCGCAAATGCAAGCCGGGCTTGCCTGTGGCAAAGTTTTAACATGGGTACCTTTCTTGCTATCCTACCGTGCAATTTTTCTTCTACCAAACGTCTTCGAATAGTGCGTGCTGAGATTGCTGAAGGGTTGTTTTCACCAAAATATTCTTTTCTAAGCTCATTGGACCCTTTAAAAGGATTTTCTTTTGCCATACGAACGATGTTTCGGTCACCTCGAGGAGTTGTTTTTCTCTGTTTAGGTACACGTGGAACATTCGAAGTAGTTTGATACGTAGCAAAATGCTTTACAGCGTGGAAAACCATCGTTTTTGAACATTGCAGATGGTCGGCTATCTTTTTATAAGACCAATTCTTCCGGCGAAGTTTTATTATTACTTCCGTTGTAGATTTATCACATCTTTTATTTTTTCCCATTGTTTTTTCTAAAGAAGCAATCACCTTTAATCTTTTACAGCACGTAATGGCGCCAAAATTATACAAACAGTAACAAATCGACTGAGTGTTCTCTATTGAAATTTGAATAACGGTATAAACTACTTAGCGTTCTTAATTACGTGACCAGCCAGTAATAAGGAATACTTTGTTTAAAAGTAGTGTAAAAAGTTTGCCTATTGATTTTTAGCCAATAATGTGTATCAATGAATACAGTGGTAATATGGAAATGTTTTACGATACCGAGAGAAATAAAAACAAATGGATACAATTAGTTGTGCATCTTAGTTGGAAAAAATCTTCCCTTTATATCAGCGTTCTTAATTATATGGCCACCACTGTATACCTACGTTGTGTATTGTAATAACTCGAGTTCTTTATTTGTTAATATTGTCGAGTCTTAACGTATCCTAACTACATAAAATATTTTACCTTTTTATCGATATCCTCGTAATAGTTGCTACTAATTCTAATAGGAAAGATACCTACTTAAATTTTATTTTACTTCAGTACACATCGGAACAATTAATTAAAAGATTACTCCAGAGATTTATTTCCATTATAGTTTGTTATTCCTTTGTAAAAGAATAAGCTACAATTAAGGTTCCTAGTAATATTTTGAACATTCTGATTATACAATTTCTGAGGTTTATTGATTTTGACTCTAGGGCTTCAATACAGACTTGTTTGTCTTGTGCTATTTCAAGATACTTTTACGTGACAGATTTGCATCTGTAATAGATCCATTAGGGAAATGACAAGAAATTACTTGTATAAATTATTTGCTTCTCAGATAGAATTTTTAAGTTATTTCTTTAATTATTTGAAGGATGAACCAAATTTGATAAGGTTCACATCCAGAGATAAGCGACTTTTTGGAGAACAGCCCCGTCCGCGCTGCCCTCGGTGGATTTCTTCCAATGCTTTTGGTCAAACCTCCCTCGCTTGGACATAGGTAGATTACCTAATATTGTCCGAGAATTTTATCCAAATGATATTCTAATTCAAATCAATTCCTTTTTACTTTAATACAAGGGATTTTAGAGGATCGCGAACCTATTTCCGTCGGAGTAAGTTTGTTAGTCATTTTCAAACATTCCAGGGAATTTTACATTTAATCAATAACGCAAAATCAACCACATACATCCTTCACCTTTGGTTAACTTTGGGATTTATCTAGGCTTCCTGAAGCCTAGGAAAATCCCTACTTGATTCATACCCCTACTTACAAATAATTCTAAATATTCTCTGTAGGATAAATAGAATTCCTAGTTGGATTATCCAGGTAGGAATAATCGCTTGTGAAAATTCAAGACTATATTTAAATGAAATTTTCCTTCCGAGAATGATAATATTCAATTACAAGATTCTCCTTTTATCTAGTATTTTAATACGTTTGATAATTATTTTGCCCGTTCCTTTATGAAAGAATAATAGTAAACTAAATTAAATCACCGGTTAAATTTTAGAAAATGCCAATTTGTAAGATTGGTCTACATACGCACTAATACAATGCCTATATAAGTGTGCCTAATTACCTGGCTAAATTGGGTGTGTGCGATTCAAACTTTGAGAAAACCGTTCTCATTTTGTTTTAAATGTGCAGTTAAATGTGTATGTCTTCTGACGAGGTGCAAGGTCAGAATACCTAGATTGAACTATTAAGGATAGGATATCTGTCGCTGTGTAACCTAAAGCGACAGACGGAGCCTAGAGGTCAGGAATAAGGTTTATGGGAGGGATGAGACTTGCCTATCCAGCGGACTCACTGGATAACTCTTTCGAGCAGATAAAGGGTTTCCTGTCTAGCAAGAAGGGAGTCCTGAAACATTAAAATAGAAGATATTTTATAGACTACGACAGTCTAACAAATATCTCCTTTCGAAGATCGTTCACTTTTTCACAAGTCTAAACACTTCTTCCCCATTGACTTTGAATATTTAAGAACACTTGAAAAACATCACCAAAAAGAAACTAGTTAATTTCTCTAATTTTGGGCGGTCTTTCAAATTATTTTTATATTTCACAAAATTTAAACTTTCACTAAATTATATTTAATTTCACTTATTATGGACTATTCCACTTTATAGAATCAATCCTAATATTTCAAGGTATAAATTTCTAGCTTTTAAACGAACTTTAAAATCACTTCGTAATTAATTAACACAATTTAATATTTTACCCCAGCGTTTCCACGCAAACGTGATACTACTTCCAGAATTATCCAGCACTGACCCCGCTTTGGCTGTTACCTCTCTATTTAAAGTCGCCTTCCAAGATAAAACATTCCATTCAATTTTGAATCTTATTCGTACGATTCCTAAACAGGAATTGGTGTGTTCCTTCAAAGTATTCTGAAAATCGAATGTTTATATTTTTTGTATATAAACATTCCCACAGCCCAATTCTCTGAAAAAACGACAGAACAAACCCTCTACTGTTTTCGACCTCATTATTCAAGTATCGCTCGATTTATTTGATAACAATATATAATTATTTTATTTGAGCATTTGTGAGATACTAATGAATCCAGTAAAAGTGGTTCGTTACAAACTCCACGAAGGATAATAGTGTTTGGGCTCATCGTGATCAGCGCACGGTTCCGATTTTACTAATTTTATAATATCGTGTTTTGAAAAATATAATTTTTAATAAAAACAATTATTTATAAAGTTTTTATTAAACTGGAAATTGGCGGAAATGTCAGTTTTTTTTAGATTAACAATGTTTAGGTATTTTTATTTGCATAATGATGAAATTCCAAGCAGATAGTCCATGGTAGCAACTGGACTGGCAAGTGGGCAGCGGATATGTTCATAGCCATAAATGGAACAACCCACTGTCGGAACAACACGTCTCGGGAGAACAAAGACGGAGGTTTTTGACTCTGTTTATACGCCTTGATAAGATAAATGAGGATTGCGGACAAAAGATAAATAGATTAACACTTTATTGTAAAAGGATAAACAAAAAAGTGCTGCACAATGGGCGGCCTTATCGCTGAAAGCGATTTCCTCCAGACAACCTTATCAAGATTTTTTTTTTAAATGTTTGAATGGAACATTTCATTTAATAATGTCCATAACCCCACAATCATTCAAATCACAAAACATCGTCAAAAAAAAAACATCAGAAAAAACACATATTTCATCCCTTATCAGGTCCATACTAATATCGCCTTGAAGATATCAATCTCACTGGACGTGGCAGTTCACGGTCAAGCTCTGGATGGAAAAGGTTGCGTTGTGTGTGTACGACCTTCTAAACAATTTAAGCCCTTGTATTGTAATCACGTTTTTTTTACGAATACCGAAGTACAGGGCACGTAAGTAGGTCATATTGTAAAATAAGGCCGTAAGAAATGATTTGCTGTCATGTCGCAGACCAAATCACACTTAAACCTACAAATATTTTCAAGTATAAAAAGTAAATAAATAGCTGTCTCATTACCAAGCAACCTGCTAAACTGTAGGTATGCAACTTTCACGAAAATTAGTTTTTGTTGGAAAATATCATTTTAAATACAAGCTTTTATAAAACAAGTGATCGTAACCGTGTGTTGATCAAAATGAGCCCAAACACGGCCTGCCTACTATTAATAAAAGCTTAATATCCACGAAATTATTAAGAGTACATTTTCTATTTACTTGGAGGACACATTATTAAATAAATGTGTTTATTGAATACGGACTAATAAATAAAGAAAATTATTTTTATGGTACCAATTATTTTTATGGTACCAAGCCGGGATCATACCAGATCATAGCAAAAAAAAAATGCAAATCGGAGCAGCCATTACGGAGAAACCGAATTGAGTAATTGATCCTTTTGGTTGAAGTCGGATCCATGAAGCCCTATGCATAGTCGCTTTATATAGAACCTATTCTAGAAATATAGCCATCTTGCGAATGTTCATAGACTTCTAATCAGTTAAATAATTCCAAGAAATACTTGATTTACCAACAATATAAATTATGTTAGAACAACTTGTGCTCTTTACGAAAACATTATTGATCTACAGAACCAATTCTGGGTATTTTCTATGTATAATAAAAAATATCTATCTATGTAATATATTGTATTAAGTATATCAATTATCTAGTACCCATAACACAAGCTCTGCTTAGCTTGGGGCTTGATAATGTTGTGTGAACTGTCCAGCATTATTTATTTATTTATTTTATTACCTAGATTGTTCACTAGAACAATAACTGCACTTACGGTTGCTTTGCGTCGAATGTGATTTATTAACATGTCTAGCAATATATGTCTGAGCTTGTAGGATTATGTTAAAACCATTTTTACGGCACTCATAAATCAGATGGCAATCTTTTAGCGATATGAATTTAGCAAGAGACTATAGACATAAAACATTCGGCAACAACATAACTCTACCTTTTTTAGAGTCGGTTAAGAGAACGGAAGAGTAAAATGAACAGCAGGAAGTATCGCATCATCGTCTAAACTAAAACCAATTAGGGCGTAAAAGGTATTTCACAAAATTGATTAATTTTAGCTTCCATCAAGGTTGCCCTGCCATTTTTTGTCGGCTTGGTTCGATACCCAACAAAGCGTTATGCATAGTTTACACAAGCTTAGTACTTGTCAATAGTACTAACCATTTAGTATTTACCTGCTTAGTGACAAAGATAAAGATATGTTTTTTGCTAGTACAAGTCATATATGAAAGTTCTTAAAATAAGTAGGTAAGTTTCAATGATGACCAACCTTATACCTAGCATGCAAATTTCAAAATACAAAACAATGTATACAATGAAAGTGAGAAGTAACCATTTACTTACAATATGGTAGTAGCAGAAAGGTATTAGTGACAAGACATCCGTTCGAAATAAACTCTTGTCGTGGCTGTTCACACGACGCAGCAAGCGACAGAATCAGATAGTTTATTCCATTTACAAACTAAAGTAATTACCTACACTTGCTCAAAAAACAAAGTGGAAATGTCAAAGTTACCAACGATACCATTTCTTATAAAACACAACAAAAATATAACTACGTACGTTGTTATTGTACGTTGTTGACAGATATGTACAGAGCAGCGCCATCTATTTTCAAGGGTGTATGCATGATTTGAAACGGCCGTGAAAACCCTTATGTTACACATTCAGTAGTAGTAGAGCTTTTTTGTGAAAGAGTTCGTCCGGGGAAGTACTACCACTATACCTATTTCTGCCGGAAAGCAGTAGTGCTCGCATTGCTGTGTTCCGGTTTGAAGGGTAAGGGTGCCGGTGAAATTACAGGCACATGAGACTTTTCATCTTTATGTCTCAGGGTGGCGGGCGCAGTGCAATGCCACATAGAGTGCGTCCTAGGTAGACGTGACCTATGAGGTAATGCACTGTTGATAGGCAGAGGTTACCGCTTAACATCAGGTGGGCCATCAGCTTGTTCCGTCATTCAAGTAGTATACAAAAAAAAAAACAACTTACAACAAGCATGGTGCTTGTAATAAATAATAGCTCGTTTAAAAGAGCAATCGCGTGTGCTTGTCCTTGGACAGTTGGACCGCACCTTAGGTTTGCATACGCTCACGTAACGAAGGTCACGCCGACACTTGAGCCGCACCTTCATTGCATGTGATCCATTTCAAATAGGAAATTACTGCTACTTCAGTTCTCTGCCCGATGGGTGCAACTCGCTATTACAACGGCATTTATAGTATCTACATATATATAAGTTATATATTCTGTGATATAAGTGGAGGGACTGCATCTTATATTCATCATCATCATCATCACCATCACCCTGTAAACGTCCACTGCTGAACAAGGCCTCAGTGCCATAATCACGGCCTAAGAATAGACACCTCCGTCTCCTCCCGTGGATGTCGTAAAAACCGACTAAGGGATTACCCAGACTTGTTGGTAAGATTTGGTGGTATAAGATTTGTCCTGGCTGTAGCTTATTATGGAGTGTGTTATTACTGGAAGAAAGCTTTAGCAGAGTCAGTCGTGAGAAGCAATGGCGGCGATGAGCTCACCACTCGTCACGTCTTTATTCCACGGTGGTGCAACCCACTGTGAAAAGAGGCCCATTGAGGCTATGCCTATACCCCCCTTCGGGGAAAAAGGCGTGTGTCTATGTATTGTTAAAGCTCGATTTTACGATTTTACTCCCCATCTGGCGTAGGCCTCATTTGAAAACCGGAGTAAACTCCAAAAACGGCTGAGTGCTACTTCTACAACACTGAGCGACACAATCTTGGATCCTAAATGCCCATCCCAAGGCAATATCTGTCAGGCGAGAACGTAACGAAGGATGAAATTCAAGATGATACCAGGAGAGAGACGATGCGATGAAATCTATCTACGTTAGCGCGGAACGGGAAAGATTAAATTTAAATTTTATATTATTACAATTTTATATGTTTACATCACTTTTTACCCGAGATGCAACGGAGAAGGTGTTTGCGTTTAAGGTGGGGTATGCCACAAAATTACCAAACTTAGATTTGTTTTTTTAACAGACTAAATCAAGACTAATACAATATTCAAATTATAAATATGCATGGGTACTACATTATAATTCGGAGGGATCACTTTACCAGAAACACGATACGACAATATTATCTCGATAGAAAAAACAAACAAGTTACCTCTAACTTTTGGCTAGATTCGATTGTTTATTAAAATGGGGCATATTATTAGTAAAAAGTTAGATAAATAAAATAAATACAGCAAAGCCGAGGGTTCACAGCAGGGGTTCTGTAAAATCATCTATATTTTACGATACCTACATTCAATCGCGGCGTGAGACGTTTTTTTTGTATGAAGATTTCTGCCTGGCGTTGGCGCAGCCTTAAGGTGAGAGGTTGTTTGTGTGTGCGAACGAATGCTCCCATTTATCTCCAAAACGGTATGACCGATTTAGATACGGTTTTCTTTATATGAAAGATAGTTCTTAGCTATGTTTGGAAATTGGTGCAGGAGTTTCCAGGATCATAAGCTCGCAAAAAATGCTTTTGGAAGACAATTGCAAGGAATGACAGCTGTCAGCGCGTTCTACTTGTCCCTGTGGCGACATCTAGTCGTGAATAGAGTAATTAGCTTCGGGGCTCTACATCATGCGTGCTAGACAGACATCGATGTGTCTTGAAAATATATTGAAATATTTAGTGTTTTTTGTAGCCATTGTCGTATCCAAAAGATAAAGATAAGTTTATTTCACTTAGAATAGGTACAACAAGTTATAATTCACATTTGCATTAATTTCAAAGATGTTCGTGAGTATATGAAATAAGAGAACTTTGCCTTCCGTGCTAGTTAAAAAACTGTGTTACGGCAAGGTAACGCTTCTCACACCTTATAGAATAGTCCTTTGGATATTATCAAGTAATTGAACATACCTTAGATGCATAAAAAAAAATCGTCAAGCTTACTCAGCAGTTTTTCTCCTCTGATAATTATAACAAATCGCATTAAAAAAATCCAATAACAAACTTCAAACTACACACATTGGCAGATTATATTTTATCAACAAATACGATTTAAACGATATTTTTTCGTGATTTTCGTTACTTCTTTCGCGAGCGCTATTATTTCACTTCCTAACTTAGGTTCCTGGACATTAATGAGTAAGATAGTGACATAATTTGGCGTCGGACTGCGCCTTAATTAAAGCAATGCTGAAAACAGCTATAAGGTAATTCCTAAAGGTAGTTGACTAGTAAAACTCGAACTGAGTGAACTTCCAAGGGTATGCATTGCAGTAATTTTGTTTGAAGTTAACTTTATGAAAAGCCATAAAATCTTTTATGAGCACGTATGGGTCATGTAATCTGCATTCATTGGAAACTTTACCTTCAAGGACAGAGTCTAAATCAATATTCTTGATTAGCGGTTTTTCGTCTTCACCATGACGATTTGTTTGTTGGTACCTTCATAACGATAAGGAAATGTGCCTAATGGATGCCATATTTGGGCCCAGTGGAGGCAGGATCTAATAGTAACAAGTCATACGGGAGAGCCGTGGTGTGTCCGGCCTACGAATAGACCCCTCCGTCTCCTCCCGTGGATGTCGTAAAAGCCGACTAAGGGATTACTGGTCCTGGTTGCTGGCTTATTGCAGAATGTGTTATCACTGGAATAAAGTGTTAGGTGAGTCAGTTGGGGAAGCAATGGCGGCGATGGGCTCACCAATTGTCACATCTATATTCCACGACGGTGCAACCCACTGAAAAAAGGCCCATTGAGGCTCTGCCTACCCTTTCGGGGAAAGAGGCGCGTGTCTATGTATGTATATGTATGTATGTATGTTATAAGGGATCTATCAGTACAATGGATCAAAGCCAAAGGATTTAGTACCTACACATTTTTGAACGCATTCAAAACGAAACTTTCACATCATATACCAAATGTTTACTAATTATTTAATTACCTAGCTAACTATCAAATAATGCGTCATGAGTTAATTCAGTTCCTATCTACCTTAACTTGAACGACCTACAGTATTTGTAACTATGAATAATTGATTCTCATTTAAGTGATAATAATTATATGTTTGAGAATAAATGATTATTAAACTTTAACTACTCATAATTATCATCAGCTTTGAAATGGACACACCACGGACAATATACATTTTCAACACCACAATAATTATTATTTTCAAAACCTTAAAAAGTCTTATATTTTTCCTACGTAGTTGGTAGCCGCTAATATAAGTAAATTAATTAATCTTTTAAATTATAGTCCGTGTTAAGTCTCAATGTCTCAGGAAGAGGAATGAATAGATTGTGGCGCCCAAGCCTGAAAATATATCCCAGAAAACTAGTTTAGTTCGACCCTAGTAATTCACAGGACTAATATAAAGTCCAACCAAAATATATAGCTCGATGTGGAGTCACAAAGCTTGACCTCGTAATGCGAACTGGGCGGGCTCGCACGGTGAATTACGACTAGTCTAAGTTGTTCAGGGTTCGGCCTTACACGTGGAAACGTAACTAGACAGTGTAACGAACGAAACGGAACAAGTGAAAAGTTAAAGATTACAATCAGCCCGACCACTGTGAACCACAATATTAGAATTACAATATTTGTATGTATAACTTCATGCATTACGAAAACTTCGAAAATAAGTTTTTTGATAAAAATATATTTTTCAATACAAGCTTTTATAAAATTGTGATCGTACCGTGTGCTGATCCAAATAGACAGTCAAAAGAAAACACGGCCAGCCTACTATTATCCATCGAGGAGATCCGTTGTCCACCTTCCGTATCCATCATCAGATCAGCTCGCTGTCACCTTCATATTGTATTGACATCGGAACTTGACATGTATGCCAAACTTCAGCTCAATCGGTTGAGGATAACTGCTTTAAAATTCAATTGCAAGATTCCACCTGGACAAACATTTGCAAGATTCCATCCAGAAAAACACATAAATTGCAAGTTAAATAAAAGCTTGTAAAAACAGACTAATTCACACGGGGACCCTCAGATATCGGTGTAGAGCTTCGAACATAAATGCTCTAAACCCTAAAGGATCTCCTCAATTCTCAATGTTCACCCGGACGAATTCGCGGGCATTCCACTATTGCCAGGGGTACCGTGGGTCTGAAATGGATCTAACATGGCCATAACGAAGTTATACAGCTACTCGCTGTAAAACATCAAACACAATCCGTAAATCCAAAGCGTGACAGCGTTCCTTTAGTGCCACTAGCTGAACGAGACGTGTCATAAACATGGACGTACCGAGACAGCATAGATGAAATTGTTCGTCCTATGGCAACATTAATTGCTATGCTCAGTTCCAGATACCATCACCATCATCAGCCTACAGAAGTCCACTGCTGGACATAGGCCTATCCCATAAAATGCCACAAAGAACGGTCTTCGGCCGCCTCCATCTACCGACTTCCTGCGACCGCTATAATGTCGTTGGGCCATTGAGAGAAGGTCTTTAGCGTCGTCGTTTGTGGTCGCCAGTAGAGAATCTATGGTTTGGTACGGGCAGGGTATCAGTTCAGTTTTTATTTTCATTGAATTGCCACTTCAACTTGCTTGCTTCGCGGTTACAACAAAACAATGACGTATGTATGGAACCTTTCTACATGCTTTTATTTAACTTGCAATGTATGTCCGGGTGGCATCTTGCAACTGAATTTTAAAGCAGTTATCCTCTACCGATTGAGCTGAAATTTGGCATACCTGTCAAGTTCCGATGACAATATAATATGATGGTGACAGCGAGCTGATCTGATGTTGGAGACGGAAGGTGGACAACGGAACTCCTCGAGGGATAATAGTAGACTGGCCTTGTTTAGGTTCATTTTGATCAGCACACGGTTACGATCACTAATTTTATGAAAGCTTGTATTGAAAAACATATTTTTCACATAAAACTTTTTATTAATAAACGTATATCTATCTAACAGCTATAATTAAGCTGTCAATGTTGTATTTCTTGCGCACGTTGTGATGTCCTATAATTACGGGAACACTAAGATTAAATCCTTGTTTTGTTTTGTTTTTTGACTATGTTAGTGTAAACCTGTGTTGGGTGTCATATTTAATATAAAAATAACAACAACAGTATAACAACAACAAACTGGTCCAACAGGCATAGCTCTCTCCATAGCCCACTGCGCAACTTTAAGCTTTTGCATGTTAATAGTTAGCGGTCACGTTTTAGTGCCGTAGGTCATCGCTGGCAACACGCATATTATAGACGTTCGTCTTGAGGTTCCGCGGTATCTGTGACGAGATGATACAGCGTAGTTTCCCGAACGCATTTCAAATACAAAACGGTTGTAAATAAATACGTCAAAATTAACAAGAACTCTCTTAAGGAACTGTAGCTGTAGTGCGACTTTTTGCTACAAGTTTACGCGCTCTACTAAGACCGCATTTTACGCGCCGTTTGTATGAAAAAATGTACAGAGCCCCTAGCGGCGAGTTAATGAATTATTTTGTGTCAGTGTAATTTTTCAGTTTACTCAACCAACGCGGTGGTCGCGTAAACACACACTAAGGCCTCTGAACCAAACTTCGGCATTTCTGTCGTAAAGATATTTCATTTTGGCGTAAGCTGTCTAGATCATTTATTATGAATATATACCTGAGCTGTTTATACTTCTGGCTTGAAGATACGAGTATCGTAAACCCTAACGAGCTTTCCAAAATAACCTTAAAGTAATGGATACCTAAGAGATGGTGAAGATTGTTGTGCCATTTACGATCTCTGAGAGTATTACTTTATCAGAGTACCCAACACGAAAGGATGAAAAATTATTTCATCACTCCGTTTCTCGTAAAAGCAAACCTATTGTGGAATACCTCTGAATGACGGAACAAGCTGATGGCGCCCCTGATGTTAAGCGGTAACCTCTGCCTATGAACAGTGCATTACCACATAGGTCACGTCCAACTAGGACGCACCCTATGTTGCATTGCCCTGCGCCCGCCACCCTGAGACATAAATATGAAAAGTCTCATGTGCCTGTAATTTCACAGGCACCCTTACCCTTCAAACCGGAACACAGCAATGCGAGCACTACTGCTTTGCGGCAGAAATAGGTATGGTGGTAGTACTTCCTCGGACGAACTCTTTCACAAAAAAGCTCTACTACTACAGTTGGTAGGTATGAAATGTTGTTTATGTTGTTTGTAATCTACACTTTCCTTTATTCTGTCTGTTTTGTGTATCTGTTATTTTCGGACGAGCGGTAGGTAGGTAGTAGAGGTACATTTATGGGAAGGACTCATCGGTGTGTTGCGTTGTCGAATACATACATGTACTTATATTGGTTGGTACCAATATATATTCAACTAATGAAATGCCCACGACTTCGTCCACGTGTAGTTTTCCATACAAACCGAAATACCCCGCTGTACCCCGTTAGGGGTTGAATTTCTGGAATTCCTTTCTTAGTGCACCCCTAGACCACAAAAGGAATGTACCTACCTTCCAAATTTCAGGTCCCTACGACTTACGGTTTAGGCTGTGCGTTGATAGTTGATAGTCAGAGATATATTGATATCCAAGTAACTTAGGTGTACGTTTAAGCATATTAGACTTGCTATTATTTATTTTAGAATGTACTTAATATTTACTGTTTATTGTTATATTATTATTGTGTACATTATTTTATTGTTCATGTATCATGTCTATGTTTAAATTATTCCTTATATACGTTTTGTGCACCACCTACATAAATGTATCCACAATACACAAACGTTAGCTGGTAGAGAATGCTTCTCAGCATTAAGTTCGCCTGTGTAGGTACTTACATTGTTTGTTTTGTGCAATAAAGAATATTCTATTCTATCTTGAAATTCCCATGGGAATACCGAAAATATACGTGAAGAGATAAAGCGTATAAAATAAATAAATAAAATAAAATAATATTTTCAAGTATAATTATTGTATTTTCAATATAATTTGCAACGTTACAATCCTTCCAAGTCATCAAAGTCACAGTTAAGTCATGTTTTAGTAAAACGGTGGCAGATTTACAAAAACTTTGGTAGATAATTTCCACCAATTTGAAAAGTCACGCAGTACACTTCCATTTCATTTCACTACACTTGTGCTCTATAGACGAGCTAAATTGGTTAAAATGCCTACAAAATTACACAGCATAACAAAAAAAAACACTAGAAAATTAAATAAAAATAGACAACATCTCTTTTCGAAAATGGCAGAAAGAGTCGGTCTTGTGGTAACTGGTACCTAGCCTACTTGTACGGAACCCTCTCCACGTGAGTACGGCTCGCACTTGACCTGTTTTACTATGTCACTCTAATAGTAAGGCCATTTCTACCGGCTATCCAACGGCTCGCGTGAAAAAGTTGTGTCAACAAATTGGTAATGGTTTCGTTACGCACACCCGGGGGATTTAGTTACGTACACAGTAGCCGAGCCAGCCTATAGTGAAGGTCACAAGTGGTCAGAATAGTAACACGATCCCTCTGAAAACTAGCTGTGTTTTTTTTGTATATACTACTTGGTATGACGGATCAAGCAGATGGCCCACCTGATGTTAAGCGGTACCCTCTGCCTATGAACAGTGCAGTGCAGTGCGTACATAGGTCACGTCCATCTAGGACGCATCCTATGTGGCATTGCACTGCGCCCGCCACCCTGAGACATAAAGATGAAAAGTCTCATGTGCCTGTAATTTCACCGGCAACCATACCCTTCAACCGGAACACAGCAATGCGAGCACTACTGCTTTTCGGAAGAAATAGTAAAGGGGGGTGGTAGTACTTCCCCGGACGAACTCTTTCACAAAAAAGCTCTACTACTACTAAAATAGGCGGAGGCCTGCAATGCTCATAGCTTCCTCCATACACTTAGTTAGGAGTTAGGGCTCAGCCATGTACCCGTTTTTATTATTACCATAATGAGACCACAACATGTATCTACCTAGTACCTAGCTACATAAGTCCTACAACTAATTACTTCAAGCTATGCTAAGTAGGTATATTTAATCTAAGTTCCAGGTACATGGAATGTTATATAGTGCAAGTTATTGAAGACAAATAAAGTTTTTTATTATTATTATTATTTTTATTATTATACACAAGTAATGACAAAAGTAAGATAGCATCTTATGAGCAATGTTTGTTTATATGACTCTTATTGATTTATCGTTGATAGGTAGTAGAGATATCACGTTATAAGCGCATTGTAGAGCTTGGAAATATGATGAAGATTATGGTGATTAGTCACCCCAAATTCTGTCACTATCTAACTCAGTAAAGTTCAGGTAAGTAAGAACGGGGCAGAACAGAGCACGCGAAACAAATAGTGAGCGAAAATCACGAAAAACCGCAACAGTCAATAAAAGGTCTATTTTAAAATATCATCATTCTATAATATTTAAAATCGCTTCAGGGGTACCATCGCAGAGCGATGGTAGCCTAACGGTTCAATAGTGCAACTCAGAATCCAACGATACCGGGTTCGATCCTAGGCTCCGCACCAATGACTTTTCTAAGTTATGTGTGGATTTCCATCGCTCTGTGCTTCGGAGGGCACGTTAAGCTGTCGGTCCCGGCTGGTATTGATTAATAGCAGTCGATAAGCCATGTCAGAGGCCCTCGGGCGGCTTGACAAACTCTGACACCAGAGGCCAGCACTACCTCATACGAAACGACGAGGGGTTTTGGAAGCAGTAGGCTTTTTTTGTGTAAACAATAGGCAACTGGATTTTTATCCTGTCAAAAGCAACAGTAGAGTACCAGAGTTTGAGTAGTAGTAGAGCTTTTTTGTGATAGAGTTCGTCCGGGTTAAGTACTATCACCATACCTATTTCTGCCGCAAAGCAGTAGTGCTCGCATTGCTGTGTTTCGGTTTGAAGGGTAAGGGTGCCGGTGAACTTTCAGGCACATGAGACTTTTCATCTTTATGTCTCAGGATGGCGGACGCAGTGCAATGCCACATAGGGTGTGTCCTAGGTGGTCATGACCTATGAGGTAATGTACTGTTCATAGGCAGAGGTTACCACTTAACATCAGGTGGGTCATCAGCTTGATAAGTCATTCCAAGCAATATAAAAAAAAACAGCAAATTAAAAAAAAGAAAAGTTATATTTATATTCTTGACAATATTATAGCTATTAAGTATGTTTTTTTTAGTTTAGTTGGGCCTTCCGTTTAGGAGAAGTAGCCTTTCTAAGATAGGTCTATGTTGTACATAATAAATATGTTATGGGTCTATTATCACCTGCCATTCCTTAGTCCACTTAGGCTAGGCTGTTCTTAGGCTTAGGTGTATTTTGACTAGGACAAGCCTAACATAGTTTAGTGCAAACGGGCATAAGAGTCTATTTGTCTCTTGGCAGCCTTTTAAATAGTACAAGTAGGTAGCTAGGTAGATACGAAACCTAACATGGTAATTTACTTACCAGCCCGGCATTTCTTAACAAAGTTAGCATGCAAGTATACATTAGCAAATCTATTTTCACTCGTATGGTAATACGCCCTGTGAAAGTAGTGTACAGTTTCCGGCTCTTGTGACACATATGGCAAGAGTAGCTTTATTCAGAAGTCCAATTCCCGTAATAATAGAAGATTATGCACTAAGGGGAAAAAACAGTATCTTACGTCACGGGCGGCATATTGAACCCTGCACTATTATTCGCTATGACCAAACGTGACATAACGCGGGCTCGTTACGGTATCTGCGTGGAATGATCAATCAGAATACATTGTGACGTCACACGTTTTTGTCAAGTAATCTCCTATGGTCATAGCGAATAAAAGCCCTGAGTGTAACGAGGGACTCTTGAGTCCTGACAGTCCTGAGTGAAGCGAAAAAGTGTCAACCATCTCTCCCATGTCAACGATGTGCCACGATAACAGCCGGGGACTGTAAGCGTAAAAAGCATGACGTATACTGCTGCTATGACGCACACGATTTAATGCATTTCAAGTACGCAAATATTTGCAGACCATTGCACGGATGGAGCCTCTAAGCTACCTATGAGTATAGTTACTTAGTGTGGTATAGTTAATACATAATAAGGCCTGTCTTTATGTATGGATCGGAATGCAGGGCCATAAAGAAGGATGAAAGCAGATTGCATGCAGCAGAGATGAGAATGTTGAGATGGATGTGTGGAGTAAATAGAATGGATAAAATAAGTAATAAATTTTGTAAAAATTTAAAAAAAAACCTCAACGCAATGAAACGGCTGAACCGATTTTGATCAAATATAGCTAAGAACACTCCCGACAAATTCACCTTTCAAACAAAAAAAAAAACGAAATCGGTTCATCCGTTCGGGAGCTACGATGCCACAGACAGACACACACACACACACACACAGACATGTCAAACTTATAACACGCCGTCGTTTTTGCGTCGGGGTTTAAAAATAAGGAATACTTAAATAAGAGGAAGTTTGAAAATTGCACCAGTGACAGATAAGTTGAAAGGAATTCGTTTAGCTTGGTATGGGCATGTTATGAGGAGGGATGAAACGCATGTAACTAAGAAAGTAATGAATATGAATGTTAGTGGATGGAAGGGAAGAGGAAAACCTAAGAAAAGATGTATGGATTGCGTGAGAGATGATATGAATGAGAAGGGAGTGAATGATGAGGTGACGGCTGAGAGGGGAGAGTGGAAGAAAAAGACGTACTGCGCCGACCCCAAATAAATTGGGAAAAGGGCAAGACAATGACTTAGTGGTATAGTTACGAAGTATCTAACTATGCTATGTTCTTTTGTATGTCCGTCCTAATGGATTCCTCCGTCTCCTCACGTGGATGTCGTAAAAACCAACTAAGGGATTACACCAGGTGAAGGGCAGCAGCATCCACCTGAGTACTCAACGCCCATACTGCGACCACCAAGCCGCCTGCCAAGCGTGCTGATTATAGCATATCCGTAATACTGCATTCTATGGGGGAGGAATATGTCCAGCACTGGACTTCTGTGGACTGATGATGATGATGAGTGGCATTCTATTTGGTTTTTAGGGTTTCGTACCCAAAGGGTAAAACAAGACCCTATTACTAAAACTCCGCTGTCCGTCTCTCACCAAGCTGTATCTCATGAAGTTGAAATTTTCACAGATGATTTCTGTTGCCGCTATAACTACAAATACTAAAAAACAGAATGAAATAAATATTTAAGGGGGCTCCCATACAACAAACGTGTTTTTTTTTGCCGTTTTTATAGATAATAGTACGGAACTCTTCGTGCACGAGTCCGACTCGCTCTTGGCCGGTGTTTTTAGTTATTCTTATGCCTAACCCGAGTCGCAGAAGGTAGCCAATACACTCGCTAGACCACGTTGATGTCATTTGGTAATTTAGCTACGTACGCCCACAGTGCGGGCCTTGTTCAGGTGTCGTGTGACAATCTGCTGCAAACCTTGGAACCGCAAGGCTTTATTTAAATGGATAATGAATCAAGTTACTGATGCTGATTTGTACTAAAAGCCCACCTATCTAGGGAAATTCATCAGATTTATCCATCAGTCTCCATATCGGTAGAAATACCGTATACACGGTAAGTTCAAGAGCATTTGAGGAATGATTTTGCAAAAACTTACAACGCTATAGCATTTTTTTAGTTTGTTGTTGCTGGATTATGTTTGTTTGTTTGTTTAAAACCGGGAATATTTTAATGAGGTCTATCCGTAATCTTAGCAGAACAGTCTTAGTAGTAGTCTTTGCATCCGTCAGGTGAATAACTGCATGTACATAATAATAAAATAAATAATGCTGGACAGTTCACACAATATTATCTAGCTCCAAGCTAAGCAGAGCTTGTGTTATGGTTACTAGACAACTGTCGACAACTATAGACTAGTCGTCAATCGACAAAAGTACCAAATAATTTTAAAAAAACATCCTATCCTAACAGTTCGCATTAAAGACTATTCTGATTCAAGGTAGAACTCTTCAAACGGCACGTCTACATACAGCACTCACCTTTTATGATCTCCGTGGATGATATGATGATGTCCCCTTCATCCATTCTCGCCTTGTAGCACAGCAGTGCTGATGATTTCTTTATCTTGACGGTTTTCAGCGACGCCTTCTGATTATCTTGATGTGGCTATGTACACTTCCTGGGCACCATTTTCATGTTTTAGCTGCGATTTGGTATGAATATGGGATTCTGTGGATAAAATAAGCTGTAGCTAATATGAAATGTCCAATCCTCAAAATGTTACAATGGTATAAAATGTCTTATTCTCTGGGGTATTGTTTAGAATCGTGCCGCACGAATTAAGGGGGGAGGGTGGGGGGGAAGGGGGGAGGGTCTTAGGGGACGGCCCCCCCTCGAGTGGGGATGTGCGAAAACTTATAGTTTTGGAGAAAAAAAATAAAGAAGTTTTGAGGTTAAGTATGTTTTTGGGTATTGTTTAGAATCGTGCCGCACGAATTAAGGGGGGATGGTGGGGGGGGGGGGGGAGGGGGAGGGTCTTAGGGGACGCCAAAGTCACGCCAGTACTCTCGCGAGGTTGCCCCTGAGTGTCGCTTCACCCATTCGACCTTCGCTGCACTACGGAGGTCGCCGGCTCGCTTCGCTCGCCACCTCCCCCCTTCGCTCCGCTCGGCCTCACGGGCTTGCTCCGCTCAGGACCTCCCACGCGAGCTACTGGCTCCGCGTTTTTATATACACTCTAGGGGCGTGACGCACAAGACCACGTGGAGTCGGGGTGCTCCGTGTCGGTTCTGTCACTTATTTTGAACCTAACCTACTCATGTCGGAATGCCCTGAGTCGATTCTGAGTCTCATACCGGAGTTCGACACTTCCAATTATAAAACTTCATACTTAACCTCACAAAAAATTCATACTTAACCTCAAAACTTCTTTATTTTTTTTCTCCAAAACTATAAGTTTCCGCACATCCCCACTCTAGGGGGGGGCGTCCCCTACCCCACTCCACCCCTCCCTCCCACTCTCCCCCCTTAATTCGTGCGGCACGATTCTAAACCCACCCCCTATGCTCAGAGTGTAGAAGAACCAAAATCAACGACATAGCTCTGAGAATGAGCAAGTTAAAGTGGCAATGGGCTGGCCATCTAGCTCGCAGAACCGACCCTTCATCATCAACATCTTCTAACACACTTCAACAGTACTACCATGCCATCAACCCGAAGTCCTGCTCCCTTGGAGCCGGGCTGGCTGGGGGGAGGTTAGAGTAGATGGACAATAACACAATTTAGTAGAGACTTTTTTGTGAAAGAGTTTGTCTAGGGAAGTTCTACCACAAACTTGTTTCTGCCGCAAACAGTAGTGCTCGCTTTACTATGTTCTGGTTTGATGGATGCAAGTGAAATTACAGGCTCATGAGACTTTTTATCTTTATGTCTCAGGGCGCAGTGCAATGCCATGTGGTGTGTTAGCATGCATATTTTAGTATTGTTAGAGAAAACAGAATTTAGACAGTGATATTTTGTATCCTGGTTTTACTCAGTAGGAGAGCACTAAATACTCTTAAAGAAATAAACTGCAATAATATAGAACCACCGCCTATTAACACAATTCGCACTGATGGAATAATTGGGTAACCAAACACCGACGTAAATTTATTTGAGCCACAGATGACAACAAAAACCAAACAAGACCTTGAAATCTTAAGAATGCGTTCATAGCGATGATGCAAGTCTGTTATGAGTATTACATTGTCAAACAATTTGCGAGGTAACGAGTTACTTAAGAATTTAAATACCTACATCATTCTCTTTATGCCTTAAGACTCTTTCGATTTCTGGAGAATGGATCTCTCTTTGAATGTTTTTTTTTTATTTGTATGGTGTACTGGCTTGTGGTTAGACTTGTCACCTGTCCCAGATTTCCAGGAGTGTCCTGGAATGTGACCCTGAAAAACAAATCTGCCGCCTCCCTAAAGTATTTAGTAAGTCATAATCAATATTCTCCCAGAACCAGACCCAGGGGGTGGCAACACTACTATAAAGTTTGTACGGCTCTTCATCTGATTCTATCCCCTCTGGCGTCGCACTGACAAATTCGCAACTTACTGAATGTCGAGGAACTCGACACACGCATATGGAGCGACCTGCCCAGGTTCATTTTTATATGGCGTTTTCTTGCTACGACATATGCCAGTTTCGCGCATAATATTCGGCGACCGTTAAATGCTAGTACCGAGAGCGACCTGCCCAGGTCAAGAGGTTATAAGTATTTAGCATTGAGTTGACATTCATTTGACAGAGTAGTTTAGTAGAACAGCATATTTTTTGTTGTAGCTTTATAATCACTGTTTTGATTATTTTTGATTCATGAAAAGGTTTTTAATACCTTTGGGTTTATAGAGTAGGTAATCGCAGTAAGTAACGTCATGATTAAAACTACAATAGGTTTTAAACTTATTGAGGTAGGTTTAAATCCCATTTGATTTTAATACTTATTCAAAACTATTTTACAACACAAGCTCACTTAGAACAAGTTTCAAATAAGAACTGATGCAACTTTCCTAAAAAGTTCACAGTTAGAAAGTAGTTTTAAACCAATAAGTGTTGGGTAATAAATGATTTTTATAGGAACTTGCCCCACTAGTATCATGTATATGTAATTTTTCCATTTCAAAGTCTGAAATGTGTTCTAAGATTTGATTGGAAAGGCATCTTCTTATAAAAGTTAAATTATCTGTTATGTAGGATCCAAGTAAGTGAAGCTTCATGAGCATAACTTCAGGTATTTAATGGTAAAATAATCATAGCAAGTAATAAGTAAACCTGTTTCACACTAAATAACTTACCGAAGTGATTAATTAATGAACCGGAGGAGCCTTGAGTGTTCAAGCAGAACAGGTATCAACACAAAGCACTTTAGCACAACTTAACACCGATAAAATACGAAAATTCGTAGAGAAACTTGTACCAACAAACACTTTATCTTATAAATATGCATGCATACCGTGTAATAATGAGTCGCGAGAGTTATTATTTCTAATTTCGTTCATCGTAGTGGATAATTGGATATCGGAGCTGCAAGGTAGCAAGTGACACTACGCGTAGGAGTATATTTATTGAAGAGCGTGGGTCGATTTCTTTACTGTCTAAGCCCAATTCGGCGTGTAAGGAAGCACGGAGCCTTCACAGTTCACACCCAGCGCTATTCTCTAATTTCTGATCCTAACACGACCGCTGCCCAGCAGGACAGGCAAATAGGATCTGTCTGAGCAGATTGCTGACGACTACTGACGACGAACTTGTAAACAGACACACCGGGCGTGACAAATACACTACAATACGGTTGAATAGATCGGCACAAGGACGCAGATTCACGTTCGGCTTGAACGGAATTCAATTATCTACAATTACGAGGTGGCGTTTCATTTTATTTTATTCACGAGCCGTTGAAAATCTTAGGAAACGCAACGCTAAAAACCCGTTTTGGCGGCGAATCAAATCAAAGATCAAACACAGATAATCATCACAGATTGCCACAGACTACACCTGTCAAAATTGCAGCGCCATCTAGGCATAGACAAATTAATATACGTAGACATCTAGGCATGACACTTCCTTCAGCCGGTATTATGCGAGACCTAAAAATTTGTCTATGTTTCTGGTTTCAGCTTACATTGAGTATTACTAGAGGGCGCTGTACAGCTAGTTCATAAAAATAATAATAGATGGCAGTACCTGGTAACAAAACCATTTTTTTTTTGTTAACCTTTTGTGTCCCACTGCCGGACAAAGGTCTCCCCCAAACTTTTCCAGTCATCCCGGCCTTTGGCAGTTTTCCACCACTCCTACTCGTAAGCCTCGAGATCGTCCCGCCAACGCCTTCTCGGCCGGCCCCGTCTTCGCCTTCCGTCTTCAGGCACCCAAGGAGTTACAACGTTCGCCCACTTCTCGGGGTGCATCCGACTGACGTGGCCAGCCCATTCCCACTTGAGCTTTGCTGTCCTGCTCCCCACATCGGCAATGCCAGTTATTGAATGCAGCACGGTGTTCCGCACTCGGTCGATGCGTTTAAGGCCGAGAATGCTGCGTTACACGCATAAATTATATCAAAAATAATTTTCATTTCTCTATGGTACCTACTAGATTAATAACCTATTCTTTGTACACCTTTTTTTATTTTTTCTGTCTTCAGGTTGTGCTTTCATTTACGAATAAACCGGTACGCGGAGGACCGGAATTAGGTACACACACATACGACATTATTGATTAGGTATCTAATTCCTAGTCCTATACTTATAAGTGGGTAATCGGCGTCGAGCCATAGAAATAAAAACGCTGTTTAAAATTAGTACGAGCCAAAAAGTATAAATTAGTAGTGGCTCGGAAATCCAAATTATCCTTGGACAACAAACTCCTCCTCTGCAAATTTATTTTAGAACACGTATGGTCCTATGGAGCTAAGCTGTGGGGTACAGCGGCAAACTCAAACCTGGAAATTTTGTAGCGCTTTCAATCTAAAATGCTACGCATGCGCAATGCTACATCGCGACCTAGAGATGCCAACAGTCAAACAAGATATTTGCAACAAGCTCAAATCCTATGCCAAACGAATGGAGCAACACCCTAACCAGCTGCAAACAGTCTCATGAAAAAGTCCACAACTTTCAGAAGGATAAAGAGGAGAGCCCCTCAAGACCTCATCTAGTATCTAAAAGAATACCTATGTACTGAATTAGAGTCGTGGATATGCCACTGGGCGTATACCATTCATGTCAAGCACGAAAGAAGCACAAAACTCTTGCTCAATGCCCGGAAAGGCAGATTACAAGAAATAAAGGAGACTTTAAAAAAAATATACTGGTGCTGATCCACTTGGCGAGCCAAACAGTACCTACCTAGGTATAGCCATGGGCCCTGGCATTTATGTGAAAAGGGCAGGTGAAACCGTGGAATTCGATGGCTTCTGTTACTAAGCCATAGCATAGGCACAGAATAAATAATAGTACAAGTATATGGCATAGGTAGGTTACCTACTATCAGCGCGGTCTCCACCCGAGGGTGCGAGGGGTGCGGCTAGGCCTCCTGCTCTGTGAGGGCAGAAGTCGAACGAGCCTACGACCAGGGCTTATACAGAAAAATAGGGTATCGGATCACGAACTTTGCATACGAATTAAGTATTATTCACTCTTCGATCAGGGCCAAAGAATTAACTAACATATTGAAAAATATTTTTAATTCTTACTTGAAATTACATTACATACAATTTGTATAGCATTATGCAGATATTTGTGCGAGAAGAGACGCTAATTTATTTATTTAGCTGCTCGTTAACAACTTTGCACCTCTCTGCCGCGGCTGACACTGCGCCGATGAGAGACGCTCGAAATCCTGAAAAAAGAAGAGATTCACAGGTTCAAAAAAAGAAGGAGGTGTGTAGTTTAGGAATGTAGAATAGGATTAGTTAGTATGTAGAACTTGTACAATAAAACACTTAAATTATGCGGTAACTAAAAACACTAAAAATAAATAAATACAAAAAGAAAAAAAAACGAAGTAAGTACACAATAAATTTGGTTCTTAGGGCAAGGTGGCAAGAGCACTGGCTGCATTCCCACGTTGAATGGACAAATAAATTCTTTGCACCAGGAAGGAGCCAGCCCTCTTGTCACCAGCGGCGTCGATGAGCAACGGTGTTTTTTTTTAAAAAAAGGTTTAGTACTAGGGCCCCATGGTCCCAAAGTCTCTACACCAAGCGGCGCAAAAATGTAGTCATTGGAGAGGACTATAAATTTGCGCCGCTTACCATTTTCTGCTGCCTCCGCCGCGGCTCCAGCCTTGGTGATTGTTCCACTGAGATGAGAGGTCATACCGTCGGGCCTTTTGCCATCATTACGGGCTAAGCCCACAGGTTCAAGGACACTGGGTAAATTGACAGTATCAAGGGCCCGTCTCACGATATCATTTAAGGAGCCGTGACGGAAAAACCTACCGGCACTCTTTTGACAGGAGAGACCATGGGTCCCATACTTATCGATGTCGCAGCGACATGAACAACGATGGGGCTCACATCACATATAGGGGCACCGAATCTGAGCCCCAACGCTACCCGAAAAGTCCTATTATCAAGCAGTGTTCCGATGGATTTCGATGGAATGGCATTGAGCCATTGTCCAGATTCATGTTGCGAGACAGCTAGAAGGGGCGGGCTTTGTCGCGATCACTGAATAAATTTTGATCCAAACAGTCATAGGCCTTCTGCACCAATGGAGCGTCCCACTGTTTTTGTTGGTTTTCTTCCTGTGGTACGTTATCATTGGGGCAGAGTGACTTCCAATTAATATAATAGGTGGCAAGAGTTAATACGAGTACTAATAGTAATGTTGTCTGCCTTGTTTGTAAGATAAAAGTGTCAATGTTGGGTTCGCCTGTAATTGGTGTATGTATCAGCTCGAAACTAAGGGAATGATTTTTGTAAATGTGTTTATATATATGCTGTTGGCGTTCCTTTTTATGAATAAATAAATAAATAAACGTCTGAACTGTCGTGACTGTCTGTATCTGAAGAACAAGAATGCCTCGATTATACTTATATCAAGATATAGTTATCAACCCATATTTATCTTGATAATTATCTTGATTATTGATATACCTAGAAAATACCCAGAACACCCTGAACAAATATCTGCAGATCGTACAAATATTTATTCAGAGGCGGGAATCGAAACCGAAACCTCCTGCGTCGCAAGCAAACGTTCGCCCGCCGCGCCACAGAGGTCATCATCCATACCTACTGTGTACTTACCATTTTTTTCTAAATAAAAGGTCCCCTCAGCTGTAGACCCTGCTGGGCTGGTGACGTTGTCCTTCATAGCTGCAGGGTGGCCCCCGCCCTTCAGCATGGCGGCTGCCCCCAGGGTGGTCTGCGACGCCAGCCGGAGCGCGAGGTCCCGGGGTAGGCCACAGCGCACGCCCCCTTCAGCTAGAGATTCTATTAGCATATATATCTGGAAAAAAATGATAATGACGTCAGGTTCGTTACTTGGGTATAACGTACAAGTAAAGGTCACCTAAAGATATGTTCATCTAATTTATTTTACTTTGGTCGAAGCATCTAAACAAGATATTTTGTTCACAAAGAGATAGGGAAATACATTTAGAGGAGGGCATACATTTATAAAATAATTACAACATTTACGCGGGCCAAAGAGCATTTATGATATGTAACAAAAATAAACAATATCATAATCATAATAATAAAAAAAATAACTGTAATTGTTTCGGCGTGCTAGGCGGTGTGACAGATGAAATGCTGCAAGTTACTATACTTACAACTTTGCAACGGTCTCGCCACAGAGATGTTCAATAGGTAGTTGCTCACAGCCATAATAAAAATGAAGACTCGAACGAAATAATTTTCAGAGCCTATTTAAATGTTGGTTTTGGGAATTGAGATTTTGGTAGAATTTTGTACAGTTGCAACTGTTTTCGACTGAAAATTTTATTCACCTTCTAAACGACTTAAAATTTTGTACTTTTTCGTTCAACTAAATGTCGACAAAGACCTTATCTTCAAGTTAAACGTATTCTGTGATACGTACGATGGTTTTTCACGTGGCAAAAATTTGTTTTTCGTGTTTTTCACTTCCTATTGTTCCACGAGCGCTATCCTGTCGCTTTCTAACTTACCTGAACTAACGGAATTTGGCAGTTGTATGCGTCTTAAACTAGGAATAGTAGGTAGGTAGGTCTAGGTAGTTACATAAGCCGGTCCACTCCCGCTCAGAGCGGTGACTGCATCCATCTGGTACTCCGGCACCTCGTCGCACGTCCCCACGGCTTGGAACAGCTGTGTCGCCAGCTTGGCATCCTGGGCCGTGGCGCGGGACCCTCTGCTGAGGGCTGCGGCGCCTTGTTGGACGAGGGCGGGCGTGTTCGGCATCACTCGGATCACGCGGGATTCGGACGGTAATACCTGGAAGAGATCAGCAAAGGCTTACTAAGTCTCGTCCTTCAACCGCCACTCCAATAGGTCTTGTAAACTGTCCTATTCGCGTCATAAATATGTAGATATACAGGGCGTCCAAGACTATACGATATGAAGGGAAAGTACCTTAAATATTGTAGATAGGATATTTTGCTGAAAGAAGGCTTTATTTTATTTTTAAAACTTAGCATTCAAATATTATCAAAAAATTACTTGCTTCAGTTAGCGGCTGTTACACAAGGAGAGTTTCTCGCACGCTAGCGGCGAAAACGTATGCGATTATAAAAATAAATCGCCGCTCACGTGCGACAAACTCTCCTTGTGTAACAGCCGCTTTAGACTTCTGTCTGAGTTTCAGTTAGAGAATATAGGGGTGGGGGGGAGGTTGGTCCTAGCAGGTAGGCCATAGAGCAACTCCGGTACGGAGGCCGCATTACTCTAAGTAGGGTCAATTCGCTAGTTAGCCGGCCGCCTTTAGTTTTCGGCCTTTTGGCGAAGTCTCTATAGTAAAATGGAGATAATAGCGATTCCTAGCAATTTTTTTGTGCGAAAGTATTATCAATTCATCTAGAAATAGTTGCATGACATCGGCTAAATAACCTTCACTAGTAATTTTTAGTGAATTTATCAGTTTGACGCCAGCATCGAACCTGTCACCGCATGCGTAATTGTACGAAAAAAATTAGTGACACGCGTTTCACTCCAAGGTATTTTTTTAATGTTTTTGTAAGTAAATGATGTTGATGTGCATTTAATTGACTATAGAAATGACTTATTAACATATTACCACTATGTTTATTGCAATATTTGATTTAAAACTACGATAATTAAGGTGGCCGGAAAGAAGCATCGAAAATTTCCAAAATGTTTAGTTCTCGGCCTAGTGGCCGAAAACTAGCATAACACAGCCTTTAATACAATTGTCTCTTTCTTTTATTTGGCTACGCATATATCGAAATTCTCTTCTGTTTCCGATTATGAGCCATGTGATGGATTAGCTTATTAGTTTTCGGCCACCAAAGTACATCAGTATGAATTAATAGCGTTGGCCATTTTATTGATGGCCGGAAACTAAAACAGAAATAAAATTGTAACTCAGTTTTCGGCCTACCTGAATTTGTATGGAAAAGTTGTGGCCGGAAACTGAATAGCATCATTCAGTTTTCGGCCACAATTTTAAGCCAAATAGGCATAAATTATAATAAGTGTTCTAGATTGATTTTCTAAGTATAATTTCTATATTAATAGTTTTTTTTCTTCAGGTTTCAACTAATAATATTAAATTATCAAATATAGTTTTTTAACAAGTACCTACATAAATACATAGATCTATTGCAAAGACAAATTTTCGTGCACTGTTCCGGGATACAATAAAACACTTATGCCGCAAAACATTTAATCAAATTAAATTCATAGTATGCAGTGGATTATACTAAATGTCTCCAAAACACACTGGAGAATTTAAACTGAGAAAAACCCGAAATAACGAACGTGGGTTTCAATTCACAAATTAAAGGCTGTGATTACTATATAATTCATTAAATTGCATACACTGATCGAGAAAATATAAAACATGATAATTATTGTTAAAACCATAGTTGATGATGCAAGACTTGTGGTTGTTAACAATTAAAAAAACTGTAATTACTATTTCAACAGTAAAGAAAAAAGAATTAAAAAGAAAAATGTATAAGTAATAAAAGGATTTAAATTTAAAGACTTAAAAATTATAAGACAGAGAAGTGAGTACCTAAACTTCTACCTAACAGGACATTTCAAATTAAATTATAAAAAAAAACAACGTCAAACTTTGATTTTGTTTATTTTTATAGTTTTTCTGGTGAGGCCAAAAAACATTTTTACGAAAAAACGAGATTTTAATGTAACTATAATAGCTTCGTCTTACTTTTTTATCCATTATAAGTAACTAAATACCATGTGGCCGAATACTGAAATTTGTGGCCGAAAACTAGCGTTTTGGTCATTTTTGGGATTAAAATTTATAATAAAAAAAACTAAGATCACTACGCGTCAACCAGTTTTGAAATCAGAAACTACAATATTTTATCTATCAAAATACATTATCAGTACAGATTATCAACAGTAACATTATTTTTTTCTGATCGTTTAAAGTTGCCAAGTCCACTAAGAGGCCGTAAACTAGCGAACCGACCCTAGTAGGCGTCCTAGGTTAGGTACATACTTACATTGTAATTTATACATCATGAGAAACAACCTCTAATATCCATCTGTTCATCAAATAACACGTTATCAAAGCAAATGTTTACATTTAGATAACTCTTTATCAGAGAGCGCTACTACTGGCAGTATAAAAATATTAGTCGATACCAACTTATGAACTTGTAATAAGTTCGACCTCTGTAGCCAGGGGCGGCTTTACCTATAGTCAGTGGCGGCGTAAGGCGTGGGCGACGTGGGCCACCGCCTACGGCCTCGCGGTACAAGGGGCCTCGCGCCTCAATTTTTTTTATGCATTGCTTCACAGCGAGAATAAAATAAAAAAAGATATAAATTAATTTTGTTGTGAAATATGTTTTTTTAGTCTGGCAACATTTGCTTACATTGCGTAACTATTATATCGCAAATAATCCTTGCCGGCCGCCTACCAGTGCGGGGAATCCCTTGTTTTATTTGTTTTTTTTTTTATTATTTTATAAAATCCGTCTTCATGTCGCCACAGAACAGGGCCTCGCGAAATCTGTCTTACCCACATCAAATTTAGGTCTTGCCCCGCCACTGCCTATAGTGCAGGGTGTGCGGCGCACTTGGGCGCGGGATAGTAACTATTTAGTAATCTGTGGGGGCGCCTCCAAAGACCCTGCGCCTGCGTTGTATGGGCAGCGCCGGCGCGCGGGGCGGTAGCAAGGCGCGCGGTATCTCTCTTCGAGCCAAAAACACAGTTTTTTTTCGAGGTTCGCTCCGCTCGCCCTTAGTTTATGAGATTATTGAGGCGGGTTGTAGGTACAATGGGGCACCGGAGCCGAGTTCGCACCCAGGTGCAAGATAAGCTAAGAGACGGCTCTGTCTGTATCCCCGTGGCCGTGGGCGATTAGTCGGCTGAGACGTGACACGTTCAGGTTTGATTTCCACTGCAGTACCAACGTTGTCATGGTATTCAGAGGTAGACGTCAGCTAAATTACCTCACTGTCTAACATAGTAAAGTTGTTTTTAACCTCCGCCGCAAAAACGACGGGGTGTTATAAGTTTGACGTGTCTGTGTGTGTGTCTGTGGCATCGTAGCTCCCGAACGGATGAACCGTTTTTTTTTGTTTGAAAGGTTAATTAGTCGGGAGTGTTCTTAGCTATGTTTGATCAAAATCGGTTCAGCCGTTTCATTGCGTTGACGGTTTTTTTTTTTATTTTTTAAATTAATTACTAGTTGTTTTGGTTATAACGTACATAATTACGATTGGGGCCCAGGACTACCTACGTATGTGACTGCTATTGGGTGTGGTTACATGTAACTAATGTAGGTATAATCTGTGGTTGTGTTTATTATGTGTTTCGCCCCGAACTGATAACTCGCATATCTTAAATCATTACTGATTAAAAGAACAACCTAAATACCAAAGTTTATGGTGATTGGATCAACTGTTAGAAATTCATAGTTGAATAAAGTCTCATCAAAAATAGATACCCATTCCATCAACATACATAAACAAGTAATTAATTTTGTAATATTAAAAAACCCTCAACGCATTGAAACGGCTGAACCGATTTTGATCAAACATAGCTAAAAACACTACCGACAAATACACCTTTCAATCAAAAAAAAAACGGAGTTTGTTCATCCGTTCGGGAGCTACGATGGGACAGACAGACACACACACACAGACACGTCAAACTTATAACACCCCGTCGTTTTTGCGTCGGGGGTTAAAAAGCCGTCCTCTACGGAGATTATCTGATGACCTCCGTGACACGACGGGGCAGTATCGTCAGTGAGATGTGAGTGTTGCCGGTTTGACTCCCGCTGCGGTTCAAACGTTTCCATGATCTGCAAATATTTGTTGCAGGTCTGTGTGTTGTGGTGCCATGGTATAGAACCTGATACTGATACTAACGACTCAGGGTACCCTATAGCGAGGGGACAGGGGCAAAATCGCAAAATGCACGTTATTTCGTATGTCTGGATTGAGGGATTCTTGCTAGAATGGAGCTGTAATTTCCTTGCTAAGATCCGCTGAGTTTCAGGTCAATTCAAGCAAGCATTCCTCAATCTAGACGTACGGAATAACGTGAGCGGTTCTGGTTTTGTTTTGTTAGCGTTCTAAATTAGCGAGATTGGGACTCTGGACTATATGACTGTTGGGTGTGTATACCTATATGTTATGTTTACCTTTTCTATGGTAGCTGTTGAGATCCCCATGGCTACGGTGATGAACAGCTTATTCTTGACTGCCGGAAGACTGCTCAGTTCCTTCAATGCCGGGACCACGACATCCGGTTTCACGGACACTATGACAACTTCCGACCGCTCCACGACTGACTTGTTTTCGAAGAGGGCTGTAGCACCGATACTCTGGAAAACGGGTTATATTTTACAAAATTACTAACTGAATTATATTTTCAAAATTATTTCAGAGCGTCGTAACCCGAGTGCGTCTCTTAGGGTCAGCCAAGACCTATAATTGCACTAGATAACGCAAGTGCACCTACTTTGTGTGCTACTGCCTGTCCGAAGTTGGTGTAATGCACCTATTACACAGAATAAATTTTAGTACAAGTACCTATTAGCAAACCTCGAATCAGTTCGCTTAATCGAGCGATGGTAGCCTAACGGTTCAATAGTGCAACTCAGAATCCAACGATACCGGGTTCGATCCTAGGCTCCGCACCAATGACTTTTCTAAGTTATGTGCGGATTTCCATCGCTCTGTGCTTCGGAGGGCACGTTAAGCTGTCGGTCCCGGCTGTTATTGATTAATAGCAGTCGATAAGCCATGTCAGAGGCCCTCGGGCGGCTTGAAAAACTCTGACACCAGAGGCCAGCACTACCTCATATCGAAACGACGACGAGTTCGCTCTTAGCCGTCTTCGCGATAGCATAAAAAATGCCTAATTGCGCTATAGTGATTTGTAAAAATTCTTAGAAATCAGCTGGTCGTACCAATGTAGATATTTTGTAGTACCTATAGCAGGTACAAAATACAATGGCACGCTTGGTTTCATACAAATTTACATGTTTGCGGTGTCTAACTTGTTATATGGTCTCAAAGCATTAGTATTGCCATTCAGCGTGGCAATGCAGCCAGCATCTTATAGGGATGCTTCCGTCTTTTCCGTATTTTGATCAGTTGTATTTTGATCTTTAGATCGTTTGCAAAGATCTTTAAAGAGAAAAACAGTTTAATTCGTCTTTAAAATACATATATGTACCTACCTACCTACCTAGGTACTTGCATATTTTTTTTTATTCTTTCCTTCGATCAATCTTGATCGAAGTTTATTTCTGTAAATAAATGTATATGATCTTTATTGTCATAATAAATAGTAACTATAACTACTTATACTAAGATTTATATGTAATTTACATACGGTCTTAATCCGCCTCCATACACCGATTTCTTGTCACCGTCGTTTGTATATTGCGATTTGCGTCACCTTCTTTATGTATGATACAAATCCAAAGATGGTTTTTCAAAGCAGTTGTTTTCAAAGCAAACTAGCCTACTTACCTAATTGTTATGTAATCTAGCTATTTGTTATTTGTCTACTTATCTCCTTGTATGTTTATTATCACCTATTTATGGTCGAACTCAAGGATACAGCAGTTGGGTATGTTTCATTCTAATTTCCAGTCCTTACAAACCTAAGGGACGCTTCCGTCTGGTAGTGATTTGGATCAGTTGAGCTACCTTTAGATCAAGGGTTCCGTACTATCGTAAAAGATTTAACTTTATTTTTACGGTTCCGTACTATCGTAAAAGATTTAACTTCATTTTTAGGCTTCCGTACCCAACCGAACGTAACTGTTACATTCCGGGTTCCGTACGTACGTCTGTCCGTCTGTCACCAGGCTGTATCTCATGAACCGCGATAGTTAGACAGTTGAAATTTTCACAGATGATGTATTTCTGTTGCCGCTATAACAACAAATACCTACTAAAAAAGAGAATGAAATAAATATTAAAGGGGGCTCCCATACAAAAAACGTTATTTTTTAGCCGTTTTTGGAGATAATGGTACGGAACCCTTCGTGCGCGAGTCTGACTCGCACTTGGCCGGTTTTTTATTATTTCTTGTTATAGAGACTATAGTAATAACACTCTTTGAAACTTTCAACTGCTTTATTACGGTTCATGAGATAGCACGCTGACAGACGGACAGACGGACAGCGGAGGCTTAGTAAAGGGTCCCATTGGCACCCTTCGGGCACGGAACCCTAGGAACACTCTTGTAGGTCTAATCTCAATGTAGGAATCGAACCCACATCCCCTATTACCACTCATATATTTATAGACAATAACAATAATAAACATCTTCATCAGCCATTAGACGTCCACTGCTGGACGAGGCTGGAGCATGCGGTGGGGGGTTCGCTATAATCACCACTTGGCAGGCGGGGTGGTGATCGGAGTATTGATTACAAGTGGGCGGCACCATTTACTCAGATATACCTATATCAGGGGTTGGGCAGCCCATCCCCTGATACCCTTAGACGGCTTTTATTAAATCCACGGGAGGAGAGGGAGGGGTCTATTCTCAGGTCCAACACGCGACATATAAAAACATAAATTTCAAAAAATACCTTGTAGGATGATTCGTTTGACTGCATATTTTGCTGCTTTGTTTATTACAAAAAACCAGTGAATAACCAATATTTATAACAAATACCTATTTTAATACACAGTAATTTAATAATAATTAGGTACTACATATGAATAAGTAAAAATTTACCTTAAACTGCTCAGCGCTTGCTAAATCTGATGGATGACAGCTAGCAGTGATTTCATCGGGTTTTGCCAGTCCTAAAACAGGCAATAAATACAGGTAAAACATGGACAAAAACTTATGCAAAATCAATCATTACAGCCACATGACAGCCGCATTACAGCCACATTACAGCCACATGACAGCCACATTACAGCCACATTAGAGCTACACCACTACATCATAATCTATCTGTGTACCAAATTTCCACGAAATAGGTTCAGCCGTTTTGGCGTAATTGAGTAAGGAGGAGTTCCGTTGTCCACCTTCCGTCTCCATCATTAGATCAGCTCGCTGTCACCATAATATTGCATTGTCATCGGAACTCGACAGGTATGCAAAATATCATCTCAATCGGTTGAGGATAACTGCTTTAAAATTCAGTTGCAAGATTCCACCTGGACATACATTGCAAGTTAATGAAAAGATTGTAATAACAATCATCCATATACATCGTAACTTTGACATTACGATAATTTGTCAGGTTTAGTAATGTGATTGAACTGACCCGCTGATATGAATCCGTTGGCTAAGGCGAAGGCCAGCCTGCCACCTCCGATGAATCCAATCTTCATTGCTTCGGATAAGGATACTGTGAAGTAATTTTTAAAAGATAATATATAGCACCCAACAGTCACACACATTGTTCTGATCCCACACTAGGCCCCTGTGTCCTGATGATTTGCAGATCATATAAACATTTGTCCCTCTGTGGGAATCGAACCCGCAACCTCTCGCATCTCAGCCAGCTATTCGCCCGTTGCGCTAAAGATGACGTTTGGACCTCGGATATCCTCTTTTTGATTGCAAACCATACAAAACATGAAAAAAAAAACGTTCTCAATCGGCGAAGATATCGCGTAACATAATATACTTACACAATAACGAGGCCATGAAATCTGTCTTCTTACAATCAAGGCCACACATAACATCCTACGACTCAAGTAGCGCAATTTGAACGCAGGATATTACCATTAAAATCCAGCCAGAGTGCATCTCATGACAATTCCAATAACCCCAAACACGGCTAGGAGGATACATGGTTCCTAACTATCAGATCGACGAGCAGGCGCACGGCTCAGTACCATCCTTAGCTCATTAGTATACCCTCTATTGGTACTAAGTGTTTCAGTTCTACCTTTATAATGCGAACTGCTGGAGTGGAATACACTAATACCGTCGTCTGTCTTTCCTGCAAAACTATAATCTGGGTCTCTCCAAGGCTAGAGTGAATAGGTGCCTTCTAGACCTTTGTGCTCCATCTTCGGCCACATCGTCACTTACCAACAGGTGAGATCGTGTTCGTGGTCAAACAAAGGTCTATCAAAGCAAAAAAAAAACTACGTGATTCCATCTAGGTACGCCTAATTGCGATCAAGGCTTACTATATAATTTTTCTCAAACATACCTAGTCATTTTCTACATTCTATTCAACATGAAGTTGGTTCCAGATTTTCATAGTGAAGTTCCCTTTGTGTTAATACGATTTATTATGGAACGATGTTCTCGAAATAAATTATGAATATCGTATACCGTATCGTTTTAGTAATAGTTGCACAGAATAAATAATAGGTAGTAGAGCTTTTTTGTGATAGAGTTCGTCCAGGGAAGTACTACCACCACGCCTATTCCTGCCGCAAAGCAGTAGTGCTTGCATTGCTGTGTTCGGGTTTGAACTTTGAAGGGTATGGGTGCCGGTGAAATTACAGGCACATGAGACTTTTCATCTTTATGTGTCAGGGTGGCGGACGCAGTGCAATGCCACATAGGGCGCGTCCTAGGTCACTTCAATTAATCTTAAAGATAAAGGTAGAGGTAGAGCTAAGGTAGGCCAGGTAATATGTAGGTACACTAGTTAGGTAGATCAAACCACACCTTCAGTGGGTAAATAATGTACGTACAGAAAAACCAACCTAGCCTACCTACCTATCCTAAGGATATAAAACCACCTAGTAAGTAATAGTTAAATTAAATAAGCTTGAAATTAAAACCTTTTGTTTATAAGTAGTGTATTTCAGTGGAGCTAAATTGAAGGAATTGACGTTTCTCATCGATTAGACGCTGTCAAGCTTCGACCAAAGTAAAAAGAACTGGCTAGTGTATTATTAGCAAAACACAGTTAAAGACAAAAAAAAGAAGTTCATTTTCCAAAGGCGTGCAGATCTCAAAACACGATTTCGATAAACTTTCTCGATAAAACAATCGTGAACTAAGTATCCGATGACGCATTGGAAATGTTGGTCGCAGGGATCTAGATTTTTCTCATTCATTACAAAACATATGAAAGTGATATTTGGTGTATTTGGCTTTTTAGAACAGATATTTACATTTTGCAGGCAATTATGTCCAGCATTAGGTATTACCACCAACGATATATTAAATTACATATGTCTCTGATTACCGCCCATCATCACCAGAGAAGTAGAGCGGGCTCTTAGCCAAATGAAAACCGATAAATCACCTGGTGAAGACGAGGTTACAGAGGAACTATTAAGAGCCGGCGGAGAGCCTGTAATGAAGTTGCTTGTGGATCTGGTCAACAAAGTTGTGTTCAACAAAGGACCGGCCATATGCCAAGCGCATGGAAAAACGCGGTGGTCACGATTTCATTTTACTTTGGTCGAAGGTCACGATAATACACAAAAAGGGAGACAATACTAAATTGACTAATTAACGACCAATAAGCGCCTTCTTTCGCATAGTTATAAACTATTTGCGAAAATTCTTTGCAACCGAATGATACGCCAGTTAGACGAATGCCAGCCCCATGAACAAGCAGGTTTCCGGAGTGGATATTCTGCTATAGATCACATCCATACCGTAAGGCAGCTGATGGAGAAATGTAACGAGATCAACCGATCCCTGTGCCTTGCTTTCATAGATTACGAGAAACCTTTCGACAGCGTAGAGCACTGGGCCGTGTTTCATTCTCTCCATCGCTGACAAATCGACACACGATACGTAGATGCCCTCCAGAGCCTGTACGACTCGGCAACGATGCAAGTTCATTTGCACGCACTTACAAAGTCCATTCCTATCATGAGGGGAGTACGACAAGGAGATACCCTATCACCCAAGCTGTTCACAGCAGTCTTGGAGGACACTTTAAAACTGATGGACTGGGAGAAGAAAGGTATCAATGGTATCAAATTGTTGCATCTCCGTTTTGCCGATGACTTGGTACTTTTCAGTGATAACATGCAAGATCTCCATAGTATGTTATAATACCTATACGATGCTTCTCTAAACGAGGGTCTGAAGATGACAACATGTCATGATGAACATGTCCAAGACAAAGATAATGTCAGGCATCTCCGGCACACCGCCATTGGTGGTGTCACCCTGGAGATGGTAGACCTACATCTATCTCGGACATTGTTTATCTTTCGACAGAGAGCATAAAACTAAGGAGATCATGAGACGCAAACAGCTGGGTTGGGCTGCGTTCGGAAAACTAGAGGATATTTTCAGGGACCCAAAATGCCACAATGCCTGAAAACCAAACTGTATAACCAATGTGTCCTGCCCACAATGACGTACGGCGCCGAAGCATGGACGCTCACTAAGGAAGTTGTGCATAGAATGAGAGTCGCCCAAAGGGCTATGGAGCGTGCCATGCTTGAAATATCTTTACTGGACCGTGGCCGCAACACGGAAATCCGAAGAAAGACAAAAGTTGCAGATATTGGAGACCGTATTGTGACACTAAAGTGGCGCTGGGCAGGACACTTGGCCAGATTTGGTGACGGCAGGTGGTGTAAGGCCCTGACCGAGTGGTGGCCGAGAGGGATCACTAGAGGCCGTGGCAGACCATCAGCCAGGGGACGGATGATATAGAGGCCGTAGAGGGAAAGACCTGGATGCGAATCGCACAGAACCGTTTGGAGTGGCGTTTAAGGGAGGAAGCTTTTAACCAGCAGTAGGCTATTATTTGATCTGCCTATGATGATGGTGATGATTAGGGCGTAGGTATACAAGTATATATGAAACCCTATAGGAAATAATACTTTAATCAATACTACTGTTAACGATAACTTAATAACTTTACTAGTGTCCGCCCGCGGCTTCACTCGCACTTTACCAGGATATCAAGTAGCATAGAGCTCAATACAGGTCATAATCTATCTTTGTACCAAATTCCAACGAAATCGGTTCAGCATAAAAACATTCATCGTAACTTTGACATTTATGATATAAGTGGGACCGAATCTACCTCAAAATGCTGTTTAAATAATAAATATTTATTACGGAACTTACGGTTTCTGTCGAAAAGCTGTAAAATTCGTCTGAACCGTGTATATCTCACGAAGTTTAGTTGGTGACTGTGAATGTCTAAGATCTTCAGTCAGGGGTTACGTTTTATCGTTATCTGTTTACTGTTCCGTACTCTGAGTAGATAAGTACCTACTTGACGGCATCTTATTAGTTAATTATATTGTTCGACATATTTAAATATTTATGTCTAAGGCGAGGCATTATTATTTCGTATAGGTCGTATCGTATATACCTACAAAGACTTTGTTTCCCTTTAAATAAAAACGACGATTATTTTTTAAAAATACTACAATATTGTAGTGTGTGGGTCCGTGGGCTCTCGGGTCACGCGTCGCTTCAACCAGGCGAAGGGCCCCGGTTCCCCACGGACCCAGAGTCTCGATCCCGAAGGCTCAAATAAGTAAGCTCTGTCGAGACTTGCATGTTTGCGTCTTTTGAGGTCCTCAGCGGAATCTGCCGCCGCACCGGCCCTAACTGATGTCCCAGACAGATGAGAAGGCGCGAGGGGTTTTTTTATACAACTTTCTTTGATTATAGATCCAGCCCAAAAAAAAAACATTCTTGAGACAACTTTAGATGACGGAACATGCAGATGGCCCACCTGATGTTAAGCGGTACCCTCTGCCTATGAACAGTGCATTATCACATAGGTCACGTCCACCAAGTACGCGCCCTATGTGGCATAGCACAGCGCCCGCTACCCTGAGACATAAAGATGAAAAGTCTCATGTGCCTGTAATTTCACCGGCACCCTTACCCTTCAAACCGGAACACAACAATGCGACTACTGCTTCGCGGCAGAAATAGGTATGGTGGTATTACTTCCCCGGACGAACTCTTTCACAAAAAAGCTCTACTACTAGTACTATATCAACTATAATAGGTAGGTACGTTTTGCTGCATATTTTAATCGCATCTGTTTGTCATAGTATCTATGTCATAGCATAATTATAAGGCATTCAGCCTTGTGGACAGTTTGCGATGCAAGTGCTAATAACGAGCCGTGGTATCTGTTTACTGGACTATAAGCAGTATTGTTTATCATAGACCTAGTATATTTGCATGAGCTACTTAAGGTGGGGGGGGGGGGGGGGGGGGCATGCCGCAAAATTCATAATCGTACGTAACTAAATCAAGTACAATAGGTATTCAAATTATAAATATGCATGGATACTACAGCATAATTCTGAGGGATCACTGTACCAGAAACAAAATAGGAAAATATTTTCTCGATAGAAAAATAACTTTTGCCTAGATTTGATTGTTTATATAAAACACCAAAGACAAGGGTTAACTTTAGGGGCTTTGTAAAATGATCTTTATTAATAATAAATAAATAAATCATGCTGGACAGTTCACACAACATTATCTGGCCCCAAGCTAAGCAGAGCTTGTGTTATGGGTACTATATAACTGATATACTTAATACAATACATTACACAGATAGATTTTTTTTATTATACGTAGAAAATACCCGGAACACCCCGAACAAATATCTGCAGATCGTACAAATATTTGTACAGGGGAGAGAATCAAACCCGCAACCACCTGCTATTTTACGAGATATTCAATAAAAACAGCTTTTTCGAGCGGCACTAAGGTGTTTTTTTTGCATGAAGATTTCTGTCTGGGGCACAGATTAAATAATAGTCCTGGGGGCGCTGCGATCCCGTAGTAGGTACTTCCCCGGATTCTTTTTTGTGACTTCTTACACAAAGCTCTACTTCAACTAAAAAGTGTGTGTTGGTGTGTGTGTGGGTGAGGGTGTGTGTGTGTATCTATAATTCTACATTCCGACCGCGAGGCTTTGATTATTTGTCTTTATATAATCAAAGCCATGAGGTTGGATCGCGTTGTTCGATTGATCGAACCACGAGGATCATAAATTCTTTATGGTTCGATCAATCGAACAGTGAGGATTTAAGAATCTGCTTTAGATGTGTCAGATGTATTGCTAGGTAGGTAGGTACCAGCGCTGCCATTAACTACGTCAAGAGGTAATGTTATGTGAATTAATCATTGTGATGTAGTTTTCCCATCAGCGATTGTCACATGTGTGATGCATGATAATGGCCACTAATAGGTACTTCAGAACCTGTAACTGTTCTTCAATCTATATTATTTAAAAGCTTTAGTACAAGTACCTACGACTTGTTATTATTATTTGCTGTTTGTGAATATCTGAGGCCGATCATTTATAATCATCTAGGTTCCTAGACTCTACCGCAGTCTTATAATGTGTCAATACAATGATCTTTATAAAACTAGCAACTTCACACGGGTAGTGCCGAGATCACCCCCAAACCCCCTATCTATCCATAGACCTAATACCATCAAAATTACTATAGCAGTTTCGCCCCAACAGCCCTTATGTTCCTCGTTCGTAATTTAGCTTTCTATATAGGTGAAAGAAGTTTTAAAATAGACTCAGTACTTTTCGAGTTTATCCATTATAAACTTTACCTCTTTATACCACACTAGCGACTCGTCCCGGCTTCGCACGGGTAGATTCAGGATGAAAAACAGCCCCCCCCCCCCCCCCCTCCTATCCCCCCTGGTAGCCTTTGTCACTCGGAGTGAACGTAGCCTTCCAATGGTAAAAGATTTTTTTAAATCGGCACATTAGTTTTTGAGTTTACTCATTCCAAACATACACACACACAAAAATACAAATCTTTCCTCTTTATAATATTAGTGTAGATTAGTGTAAAAGTGTAGATGTAGAAGTGTAGATATATGTAGATATTAGTATAGATTTATTCTTCTATGTTGTTTGAATATCAATGAGACCAATAATTTATATAGCTCTAGTCTATAGCTAGACTCTTCCTTAGGCATATAGGTACTGTATCATTACATTAATTGATATAAAAGCATCATGTAACGGACCTTGATCGTACTTGACTTCTATCGACTGTTCCGTACATCATTTACTATCAATTATAATAATTTAGTTCAGCGCATCGCATTATGAGTCTTATGCGAAGGTATCAAAGTACTAGTTTATAAATAAGTGGCTTGGCCAAGATAACTTGGAATGTGGTTAGAAGTGATCTGTTGTTCACAACGCATCCAATGTTGTTTAGCAGAACGCACATTTATAGGTACTCGGATTTTTAATGAATAATTAAAGGTATTTTTAACCCCCGACGCAAAAACGACCGGGTGTTATAAGGTTGACGTGGCTGTGTGTGTGTGTGTGTCTGTCTGTGGCATCGTAGCTCCCGAACGGATGAACCGATTTTGATTATGTTTTTGTTGTTTGAAAGGTGAATTAGTCGGGAGTGTTCTTAGCTATGTTTGATCAAAATCGGTTCAGCCGTTTCGTTGCGTTGAGGGTTTTATTTTAATTTTTACAAAATTAATTGCTTGTTGATGTAACATGTTATTACTTGTTATTAGTTTACATGTTTTTCGATTCATTAAAGTTTTTTTTTTTTTTTTTTGATGTGTTTTCGATTTCCTGAAAAGAGACGGAAGTTTGGAAGGGCGCATTTTTCCCAGAGGTCGGTTGGTACTATCAGCCATGTTGCCTAAGTATTACCAAGGAGGTTATTGTCAGATGTTACACATCATATGCGACTACTAGTAAGGCTCGCTTGTTTTATAATTATACTTGATTGTATAAATATATATTTGTCCGTTTACTACCATTAACTTTATTTGGTTACAAGTAAAAAATAAAAAATAAACTAAAATTCGTTTCCGAGACATATTGGAATCGAATTTTCGACCACTTCCCGACATTCGATTGAACTGAAATTTGTCTGTCAAGTTCCGATGACAATGCAATATTATGGTGACAGCGAGCATCTGTTGATGGAGACGGAAGGTGGACAACGGAACTCCTCGACGGATAATAGTAAACTGGCCGTGTTTAGGCTCATTTTGATCAGCACACGGTTCCGATCACTGATTTTATAAAAGCGTGTTTTAAAAAAAAACTTTTTCATTCAAATACTTATGTATTAAGTTTCTGTCAAGTCAAAAGCATTTTATTCATTCAAATCACAAGGATTATTTCAACACATAACATAACTTAGCACACACATAGTCCTGATCCCACACTAGGATTCCCAGTGTCGTAGGTATCAGAAACTACGAGTACCATGGTATCAACACCCAGACCTGAAATAAATATTTGCAGATCATACAAACATTTCTCCCGCAGCGGGATTCGAACCCGCAACCTTTCACATCTCAGCCGGCTACTCGCCCGACGCGCTACAGAGGTTGTCCGGTAATATACTGTTAGTATAGTTGTTATTTTTCTAAAACTATACCTGCTACAACTATTCCAATTCTATGGATATAATAATCTTAGCTCTTGATATAATACGAGGCATTAGTAATACATTAGTAAAGATATAATAATACTTTTTTATCTGGTCGTAGCAAAAAGTGATATGATTTGTACTTAGGTAAATTATTCATCGATCGAGCGAAGCGAGGATGCAAAGTTCGGTTTAAAGAACTTTATTTAACTCACAAAGAACTCAAACAGTTCACTTAAATATGAGCAAACATTAAACAAATAAAAAAATAAAGGTTACAAAACTATGTGGGTAGTACGATCTTATAAAATAATACATACTTAACAATAAAACAAAAACATATAAGTACTAAACATTCAGTGACCCAAGGCGAAAGGTACTCACAACGTGGGCAGGCAAGCAAAAATGTATGTATGTTTGTAAGTATGTGTGTTTGTCTGACGATAACTGCAGGACCGTTGATCCAATCTTGATGAAACTTGTTAGGTAGGTAGGCTATGTAAATATAATTTTTAAGTTCGAATATGAGCTTTATCGGTGCAGGTGCTTTTGAGCTACGGGGTCCAAAAGGTCCCCCAAAATAGGTTTCCTATCTAGGTCATAGTACCTCAACCAACTATTATTTATTCTGAGCCTACACGGGAGATCAAGAATGGGAATTTTACATTCGCACCTTCGGGGCGAAGTACTACTTATGTGTTTTTATTTTTACTGTCGAGCTTTCAGGTCGGCATAGTGGAATATTAACTATTTTCTTTTTTTTGTGAACTACTTAAATGACGGAACAAGTGTCACCCAGTGGAAGGCCCACGGATGTTAAGCGGTAATCTCTGCCTTTAAACAATGCATTAGGTACCTCTTAGGACACGTCCACCTAGGACGCACATTATGTGGCTTTGCAATACTCCCGCCACCCTGAGACATAAAGATGAAAAGTCTCATGTGCCTGTAATTTCACCGGCAACCATACCCTTCAAACCGGAACACAGCAATGCAAGCACTACTGCTTTGCGGTAGAAATAGATAGGTAGTACTTCCAGAAATAATTCTTTCAAAAATAAGCTCTACTCCATATAATCATCTCTCTATTATCCCAGTCTTGTGTCAATCAGTCCCACGCTCTGTCAAAGGTGTTCAGATCATCTCGCCATCTCTTCTTTGGTCTGCCACTATTAACCGTCACGCTAGCTCAGGGGTCCACTGAACGGAAATTTTGGCGACTTACCGAAAAAAAATATTTCATGTAAAGTAAAAAAAAACTTACTTTTAATCATGGCTGTAACTTAAGCTCTCCCAATTTTGTCGAACGTATGTGATGTGTGTTATCACAAACAGCAAAGCACCAATGATTATTAGAAAATAATTATTTTGTCCACAACAATGAACTTTTATTAGTTTGTTATTGAATAAACTAACGACGTATTTAACAAATTATATGCTCTGAGTCCACACCGGGCTAGCTTCTGTGAACAAATGAGTGTTGCATTTTACCTCCACAGATATGGAAATAAACAGTAAATATATGTACAATCACTTGTTTACGTATGATAAACTTAATAAACATTTAAAATTCCTGCTACACGTTACGCCTCTATAGAGCCTTCTTCAAATAAATATTACACATTCACTATTTCCAAACACAAATTTTAATTTTAATTATCCCACTTTGTTAGTTTTATCCAACTGTAGGTGCAGTACTTTAGGTACTGATAGGAAAATAACGCCTACACAACCGACTAGGCGACTGTTCATTTATTTATTGATAAGCGAAGTCCTAGCTGATTACTACGAAAATTTTCGATAATGGGTTGAAGGAACCTATTTTTTGTCTAGGAGATATGCTTGTGGTTACTTCAGTTATATACCTGGACATGTAAGTAAGATTTGTCCTGGCTGCTAGCTTATCAAGGAATGTGTTATTACTGGATGAAAGTGTTAGCCGAGTCAGTTATGGGAAGCAATGGCGGCAATGAGCTCACCACTTGTCACGACTATATTCCAACGATTGTGCAACCTCGGTGAAGAGGCCTATTGAGGCTCTGCCTACCCTTTCGGGGAAAAGGCGTGATCAAGAACTAAAAGTAAAAAAAAAAAAGTTTTCATGGCTCTCTTTACAAAATTACCATCTACAGCTCGTTCACCGTAAGATGTCTTGGTTGCCTTGGTTGGCACGCCATACAAGCCAGGGGACATCTTAAGGTGATTATAGCCTCGAACGACCTTGGGCATCTGGGTGGAGCCTAGGAAATGTTACATCCCGAGCCCGCATCACACGCCACGCATAAACATTGGCACAATATTCAGAAACAATGAATAATCGCGCTATAGTACAGGCAAATTAGGTGATTTTTAGCAAAAGTGTGGAAGTAATTAGATGTAGTCACAAAACCTTTTCTAATTGTTTTGTTTGGCTTGAAAATCACCTCTAATATAACTTTCAGCAAATTCACCCCCCCGGAACAGGGTGAAATAGGGTGAAAACCTTATAATACCCGTAACTTAATGGGGAAAATAGATGTAGTCGGTGCAATTTGGCATACACTTAAGACCGTTATGATCTACATTTGCACCAAGTATTTTTTTAATCTGACTTACGGAACATACGAAAAAAAAAACATTTCTAAAAAAATCTTTTTTTCTGTATTTTGGCTCGGGGGAAATTGAAGTAGTCGGTGTAAATTGACAGAATTACCAGAAAAATGGGCCGAATAAATTACCAGGTTTGCACCTGGGTACCTCACACGGAAGTCACTTTTTCCATATTTTATTGTCGCTCTACTTCGGGGAAATTTCAGGCAATTCTGGAATTTCACTTAAACTTATTCATTTGATTAGTACTACATTCGCCAGCCATTTAATACTGGAATTTATATACGGAACATGCATTTTTTAAGTATTATATATGTAAATTCAGTGCGGTGCTAAGAAACTAATATATATACTGTGGCGCTACACTGCTAACACTGTCCCCCGACCGCGGGGTGCATCCGTATTGATCCCAGAAAATCATCCCACGAGCTGAAAGTAATAATTATTATTCCGGATTCATACAATCAATATTCATTTCATTTTTAGAGTCCGTATTTATCCCACCTAGAAATACCTACACCTAAAACGAGAAAAGTAACGTCAGCAAAAAAATATGTTATTATGGAACATCTATTTATTTCATAAAATTGTTGGTATAAAATAATCAACAAAGTAATAATATATACAGTGTGTCCCAAAAAGTAGTCTCAAGCCGAAGTCCAAAGAAAGGTTACCCCCAGAGATACCCGAATCACCCCCATTTCGCGATTTTTAGTAGTTTTCGAGTTATGTGTTTTAAGACAATCGGAGCTCTTACACTTTTTTGGCCATTGGGACTCGATTCGTTGAGGTAGAGTCCTGTTTTTTTTGTTGTAAATAAGATAAATACTAGGGCTACCTTGTCTGATAGCATTTACATCAATAGCACCTACTATTGCATTAAAATAAAAATAATAATATGTAGATATTTTTTTTTTGCCTATACTCTAACTTTCAATGAACGTTTAAAAAAAAAGTCACGTAATCTTTTTCATCCAAACCTATCTTAAAAACATGGCTGATGTGACAGCTATTAGTCATGTAACCTTGTTCCAGATTCTTGCACAGGATCATAAAAACACTCAATTTAATAAAAGTTAGTTCAATTTAAGAAAATGTTCTGCAAGTCGGAATTAAAAAGAAATGTGACAGTCTGAAGATTGTATTGCACATAAGCAATAGTAAAACAACCCATCTTTGTTGTTCAAGGACATTATTTTCTACATACGAGGCAGAAACCTGCGACAGATGGTGGGTCCATTCCAACTGCCAGATCGCCTAAATGGCGAGTCATACTTGAACTTTTTAAGAGAAGATTTAAATGGATAATCCACAGACATCATTTTACTAACACGCCGAAACATGACTTTTTAAAACGACGGCGCACCATGTCACTTTGCGTCAAAAGTTAGACAATATCTTAATGACAGGTTTTTTTTAATACTACTAAGAATGACTGAACAAGCAGATGGTCCACCTGATGATAAGCGGTACTCTCTTCCTATGAACAGTGCATTATCACATAGGTCACGCCCTCCTAGGACGCGCCCTATGTGACATTGCACTGCGCCCGCCACCCTGAGACATACAGATGAAAAGTCTCATGTGACTGTAACTTCACTGGCACGCACCCATACCCTTCAAACCGGAACACAGCAATGCGAGCACTACTGCTTTGCGGCAGAAATAGGTATGGTAGTAGTGCTTTCCCGGACGAAGTATTTCACAAAAAAGCTCTACTAATACTAACAAAATGCGATACTTGGTGATAAATGGATTGGCCGAGGCGGGCATATCGCATGGCCCCCACGATCTCTCGACTTAAACCCCATTGACTTTTTTGTTTGGGGATTTTTTAAAGAGATTGTTTACTCTCGAGAGTGCCAAAATGTGGAAGAATTGCGAAAAAGGTTGACCCAGGCAGAAGCAACAATTCAAAAGCAACAGAATCGCTTTTCTACGCTTTAAAGATAATTTTTTTAGACGATGCTGATTATGTATTGTGCAAGAAGGTCGCCATTTCGAAAATTTACTGTGATGATTCACTGAATACATGCAATGCTGAAAGTTATTATTTAGTTTTATTTAAGATTTAACTTAATCTTAAAAACCAGAATTTCGCATTCAACTGTTTAAATTGAATATCATGAATGATCCCGTAAAAGAATCTCAATCAAATTTACATGATATATAGCTGACATAATGACCAAGTTTTTAAGATAGGTTTGGAAGAAAAGTTTATGTGACTTTACTTTTAAAATGTCCTTAGAATGTAAGGGACTAAACAGAACTTTTAATTTTTCCATATTTTTTATTTTATTTCAATGCAATGGTTCGTGCTGTGGATGTAAATGCTTTTTTTTTTGTTACTGTTTCGATTACTTTAAAAACCGATATCTGAGGTTTACTGTCATCACAAACAAAAATAAGTATAAAACGTTTAAAAAAAAGTGGAAGCCATTTTTAAAATATTTTTTAAGGAAAATCACGGACTAGTGTAGAAATCGTTTCAGAGAATCAGAATTATACAATTATTTATAACATAAGCTTTTAGGTAACATCAATATCCTATACAACGAGCAAAGATTCGTATATTATATAAATATTTGTAATGGCACGAGAGGCAATTGAGATTACTATATACAGAAATTTAAATAGAGAAGATGGTTTTCAATTATCTGGAGTATGGAAGCCTGTGGTGAGAATGTGTAAAAATCAAAAAAGTGTGGTACCTGCTACGCGACCGGATACCGATAGTGTTGTGTGTCGAGTTGGTGTGAAGTGTGACAATGAAACCGATGGTAGTGGTATCGTTCATAATAAAAGAGTGAGAAAGAGGGTAGATTGATATATCTGCCAGTAAAATCTACTCGCAAAGACATTAGTTAGTTCTCCCGTGATCAGATACGATTAGAATATGATTTAAAAATAGTTTTTAGTGCACTTAATCCAACCTAATACCGAATTTGTGCAATTTATAAATAAAATGTGCAATTTATAAATAAATAACGAAATTCCGATATTAATATCGGAATGCCAATATTGATATTTAATATCGGAAATCAGTATAGGAATTGAAAACCTTCCGATATTACATGCCCTAAACGTGACAAACAAGCAGACCGCCCGCCTGATGTAAAGCAGTCACCGCCGCCTATGGACAACACCCACGGTATTGCAAACGCGCTGCCTACCATTAAGAGCCCTATTGATATTTCTCTTGAATTTACCCATCTGCAGATATTTGTTCAGGATGTTATTAATGTTATGTTATATGTTTTCGTTGGTTATTTTCTATGTATAATAAAAAATATCTATCTATGTAATGTATTGTATTAAAGTATATCAGTTATCTAGAACCTATAACACAAGCTCTGCTTAGCTTGGGGCTAGATAATGTTGTGTGAACTGTCCAGCATTATTTATTTATTAAATATTTATTTATGATGGTGACAGCGAGCTGATCTGATGATGGAGACTAAAGGTGGACAACGGAACTCCTCGATGGATGATAGTAGATCACTGGAAAAACTGTAGAGGTTATTTATTTTGACTTCTTTGCTTATATCCCAAAAGTTACACAGTCTAAAATAAAATTAAAACTAGTTTTGAAACGTCTATGATTGTTTAACTTTTTTACCATTTCTTTGGCCCCAATATCTTCTACAACCCCCGAACCAATTTAGCTCATAACCTTACACAAATTGTACTAATACTATATACCCATCTACCAAATTTTATAAAGAATACTAGTTTTATAAAGAATATATCAACAGTTCGCAAGTTATCTTCAGACAAACATACAAACATACGAACGCCAATTATTAATAATTTGCATCCAACAAAAATATATGAAAATGATAGTAAGGCATTTTTGTGTCTGACCGTACTAATATCCATTGTTAAAGGTCGTGGCTTGGTATGAATCCGGACTACATTTTGCGATTAATATGGACAAATATACAATTTTATTATTCGTGGGATGAATACGGGCTACATTTTGGTATGAATCTGCACCCCACCCACGCCGTTGATTTCTTATTAAGATATATTATTAAGAAGTACTTCCGGTACGAAATTTGTGTTTTTTTTTACGTGCGAATGTGGTAAACTGATAGTATATACCATAATAAAATTTGCACGACTACATAAGTTTCCCCCGAAGTACTATTTACAAAAAAAGAAAAAGAACTATGTTCCGTAAATCGCTGAGGTGTGCAAAACTAATATAGTGTTTATAATACTTATAGAAACCTTGTGTAAGTTTGCACCGAGTACATAAATTTCCCCCGAGCCACAAACTAAAAAAAACAAATTTACAGTGTTTCCCACTATGCACGTAGTTTAAATTAAAATCCATAACGCACTAAGACTGTCTCTATAAGTAATTGAACTTGCACTTAACACTTTTTTGTTTTTTCAAAAGTTACAATTTTTCAAAGTTTGTACCTAATATTTAAAAGCCTTCCGTATGCGCCAGAAACGGTGCAAACCTGGGATAAGCTTCTTTTCGTGTCATCTATCGATTCCATAAGAATCCACGACTACTCGACTTAGGGCAACACTTTTTGCTAATTTGCCTGTACTACTAGTCATGCAGACCGCGGCGCGCGGCGGGCAGCGGCCGCGGTTTGGAACGCGGTTCGCTAGTCATGCAGCCATATCTGTTGTTTAGTTTGTTGTGTTTGAGAACTCACGCACTTTTGATTTTGAGCATCGGAAATTATACGCTATTGCTATAGTACATGCCTGGCAGCATTGTTATTTTTTTTTAGCTGTTTCTTTGTTTGTTAGACCTGTCTAGACCTAGTATGGTAGATAATGAAATAGGTACACTGTCCCTTGAATTACGAAATACAGACAACAGGTCAAAAAAACAGGACACGGAGACAAATCAAAATATAATAACAATAAAACATGTTTACTTTAGGTCAAAGTACAACACACAGTACACAAAGTCACAGTACTGGGTCGCGGGCGCAGTGCAATGCCACATAGGGTGGGTCCTAGCTGGACGTGATCACGTGACCTATGAGGTAATGCACTGTTCATAGGCAGAGGTTACCGCTTAACTTCAGGTGGGCCATCTGCTTGTTACGTCATTCAAGTAGCATAAAAAAAAGGTCAGGCAAAACCATTATGGACTAATGAACTAATATATATACAACATACATACATACATACATACAAAGACGACACATGCCCGAATATAAATAATAGTACCTATTTATGGGTAGACCAATGAAAAATCTCGTATGAAAAATCTCGTATGAAAAATCTCTGTTTCAAAATCATAATTATTTTTGAAAATGTAAACTTATGTTATGTAAAGTCTGTAAATTGTCTATAATATTGTGAAAGAATCATTAAAATAGCTGCAGGCGTTTGGAAGGAGTAGGAATTCTCGCGTAAATTATATGTTACATTGTTTTATATTTTCATGTTAAAAGCAGCAGCAATTTAAAAAATGTAAACTTATTTTCCTATTCTTTACTATATTATACCTATAATATGTTTTTTTTTATTATTTGGGCCATTTTTGTAGGAGGAGTAGGCTTTTTAATATGGTCTATATTGCGTTTCTGGAAAACTAATCGTCTTAAGCTAAGGCCAAACCGATGCGATCAGCACGCATCCGCGGTGGCGTGCACGGTGGCGATCAATAATAATAATAATATAATAAAAAACTTTATTTGTCTTCAATAACTTGCACTACATAACATTCCATGTATTTAGAACTTAGATTAAATATACCTACTTAGCATAGCTTGAGGTAATTAGTTGTAGGACTTATGTAGCTAGGTAGTAGGTAGATACATGTTGTGGTCTCATTATAGTAGTAAAAAAACGGGTACATGGCTGAGCCCTAACTCCTAACTAAGTTTCCTTGTGTTTAGGATATCAATGGTAAGACAATGATCGCCACCGTGCACGCCACCGCGGACGCGGGCTGATCGCGTCGGTTTGGCCTTAGCTTTACGGTGAACGAGCTGTACATGCATTTTGGCATAGCACTAAACACAACAAGAAGGAATTATGTCAAAGTCTGTTGTCGTTGGTGTCTAGTAGGTACAGTATCCTATATTGTAAAATTTTGGCCCTTCCGCTCTGTCTTAACGCCAGTAGGTATTATTTATATCCCTACCTATCATACAATTGTAATTCTAGCTTAGTTCGTAAAAAGCTACTTTCTATGTAGTACTTATCTATTTACCCATGGTTTTGCCAATGACACGAAGATGGGAAATCATATGATTTGTACCTACTGATTTGTATCGCGTCAAGGAGACTGTCGTGGGTTCGAATCCCGCGGTTGGTAATTTTTAGGGTATTATAAAAATCTTATTTACCCTTGCATAACAAAATACGTCATAATATAGTAAAAATACCTTCTTCTGTGAAAAATACAGCTAATACCCTAATTTAGCAAAAGAGTAGGTAATCACATTTATTGTGATCGCCAAGATCGTAAAAAGGATGCTGATGTACCTAATTAGAGTCAGTTAGAAAATTTTAAAACAGCGTTTTGTTCACGGCGTACTTGATAGGTATCTCATTTATGCGGGCATTTTTTGAAGACCTGTGACTGGGGCGCTAGTTTATATGCGTAAACGTCAAATCTTCCTTAAAAATACGTTAGTTCCTCAAACGGCCGTCGGACTTTGGTGCGCGGACCGCGAACTCTACTTCCGTGTCGCACTATGGACTGACAGGGCTTGACCAAATCAAGCCTTGATTTGGATTCAGATAAGAAGATTAGTTACTGTAGCGAGTGGATATTTTCCTGTTTACACTAAGTTACAATTGAATTTTGTTGCAAATAAGAAATTCACTTTTATTCATTAGTAGGTTAGTACAAAAATGTTTCAAAATTGCGCCATCTAGGCTGTTTTGGTTTAAACATGTAGCCTTTTTGTTTTAGGTCTCGCATAATACCCCAAATATTTTATCAAAGACTTTAGAATAAATACAAGATGTTTTCTCTTGAAACCCTGCTCAGTGCTTGAAACTTGAACGGAAACTTCCCGCCATTTTCAAAAAGAGACGTCTATCTTTATTTTATTTATATTCATGGTGTTTTTTTGAGTTATTTTGTGTAATTTTGGTGGCATTTTAACCAATGTAGCTCGTCTTTAGAGCTCAAGTGTAATGTATTGAAATGGAAGTGATTTGCGTGACTTTTCAAATTGGTGGAAATTGTACTAAACCATGACTGTGACTTAGACTTTCTGATCAGGAAGCACTTTAACGACTTGGAAGGATTGTAACGATGCAAATTATCTATTACCAATAATGCAATAATAAATTATACGTACTTGAAAATGGCAAATGCAAAAGCCGTGAGACGCAAATTATTTAAAAAAAACTTGAATTTATGACCTCTGTGGCGCGGCGGGCGAACGTTCGTCTGCGACGCAGGAGGTTGCTGGTTCGACTCCCGCCTCAGAACAAATATTTGTGCGATTAGCATATATTTGTTCAGGGTGTTCTGGGTATTTTCTATATATAATAAAAAATATCTATCTATGTAATATATTGTATTAAGTAGGTATATCAGTTGCCTAGTACCCATAACACAAGCTCTGCTTAGCTTGGGCCTGGATAATGTTGTGTGAGCTGTCCAGCAATATTTATTATTATTTTATTATAATTATCCCTACGACATATATTTTATATTTTATTATATTTATATTTTATATTTTTTACTTTAATTAGAACGACAAACAATTATCAATTACACTAATTAAAGGGTATCTACATAAAAATAGGTACATTTCAAATTAACACATAATAATTAAATCGAGAATTTAGATACAAAAATCAACCATTCAAAACCAAAGGTCAACTTAAAAATACATAATTCAAACCTAAGGTAGGTAGTCAATAGTTAGGTATATATGGTACGCTTATAAATATCAACGTTAAGAGACGGTGCATACACAGTCAATTTATAATAAACATGACATGTCTAGTTGGATTCGTCGGTTGACTGACCTCCTTGTCTTATTAGGTATACCTTAATAGGAGTTATTATTTTATCGTTGTCCGAACTTTTGGCCATCTCTGGCCGTGCCAAGACATATGACTATGGTAGGTAATCCCTTAGTCGGTTTTTATGACCTCCACGGGAAGAGACGAACGAGTCTGTTCTAAAGCTACCACTTCACTTGGCATATTTTTGCAAATCATAGGTAGGTACGTTTTTCCTGCAGCGGGAGTCGAACTTGCATCTCAGCCGGCTACTAGTCCGCCGCGCGCCCCGGATCAGTCCCACTTGTTCGAAGGAACCGGACGTCATCGGAGAAAAAACAAATTGCTTAGTTGTTCCGTAGTACCACAGATAAAATAATACTATACGTAGTACCTACTACATAATGTAGGTAGCTACCTACTATATCATATAACCTCGAGGCCCCGAACTCACTTGACGTCTTATACATCTGACAGAGGACAATATTGTGTGGGTTGGTAGGTAAGTAGGTACACACTCTTGGCAGCACGTATTTTTTACACGTGATGTCCATGTTAAGCCCCATTTTACGTTCTTTCGTGTTGTCTTTCGTTTCGCCTTGAGTTAGGTACATTTAGCAGGAATTTCAGGATTTTTACACGGCATTTCAGGATTTTTACGAGGCAATTAATGAATGAAAAATTAAAAAGTCGTAGAACTAAAGTTATTCGCCATGACGTGTAGAATACCCCCTCCCCGGGCTTATACGGATAATAGTTATGATACCTGCATCATGTAGGTATATAATATTATTTGTTTTGATTGACTGATCTAAGTAGGTACGTACATGTTACGATGTCTTTGGATGAATAAATAAATACAACTACAAATACCTACACATGCACATTTATTAACACATTAGGTACCTAACACATCATTGCAAAAAGAAACACTACATTAGGTGCTTTTCTAAACTGGAGTCAGGATTTTGGTTGGGTTTGCTTCTATTTTGGATATTATTTCAACAATTATTTCATCAATTACTTATTAATAATTTTGAAACCAAATTTTCAAACGGCGGGGCTAGGCAATAGAGTGTATTTTTTTTAACATTGATAGACCTTTATTGCATTGTGCATTGATTTGTAGGTATACAAATATTAATGTACCTACTTTGATGAGATAATATCCAAAATAAGAGCAAACTTCGTTTGTATACCTACATGCGCTGAAGCGCCCTAGCCCCTGTATAATGCGCGTCATGTAAAAAGAACGCTGACGGTCAAGCTTCTTCAGGCGTTCCAGCGTTCTTTTTACATGACGCGTACTATACCTACTTATTTAAGAGATATATGCATTGAATGAGTGCCTACCTATAGTTTACTACAAATAATGTACTATTATAGTACGCGTCATGTAAAAAGAACGCTGGAACGCCTGTAGAAGCTTGACCGCCAGCGTTCTTTTTACATGACGCGCACTATACACTACTCAGAGTTTTTTTTTTGTAACTATCAATTTCTTATATGCTGATTTTCAACTACCTTAAAACATTTATTTAATTTATTTAATTCTTTATTGCACAAAAAACATAAGGAAATTGTTCAAACGGAGGACTTAATGCTAAGCAGCATTTTCTGCCAGTCATCCATGAGGATGATAGGTACATAAAGGTTGGCGTGCTCAAAACTAATTACAAAATAAAGATTAACAATAATAATATAGCTTAGAAACTAATTTGCCTTAAAATAAATACATACCTATAAGACACACACTTCTAACTTAAATGAATAGATAATCATTCCTAACAAAAACGAAATAAATATTAATAGAAAGATAAACACAATAAATAAAGTATAATACATAATTATCTATAAAAAGGAATTAAGATATGCATAATTTGTAACTAAGAAAGTAGGTAATCCTAAGTAGGTACGAAAATAAATATTTAAAATAAATAAAAATAAAAGTAGGAGGTGGTACTCAAGAGGTAGAATTTAAATAAAGATTATGAACAAGGCGTTCACAGGTGGGTTTAGTAGTTGACTTTTTAATATTAAGAGGGAGAGCATTCCATAGACCCACAGCTACCACTTCGAAAGAGTCACCACGAAAGGCAGAAGAATGAACAGAAGTTGCGAGGCGGAGTGAATCAGTGGACATCAGATAAAATTCGTGAGTGTCAGATAAAAATGCAAACTTAGACTTCAGTTATTGAGGGGTATTTGGGTCATTCAGAATTGAGAAGAGGAGACACATCATTCTAAAATTTCTCCTTTCCCTGATTGGAAGCCACATCAGTTTCCGACGAAACTCAGACACATGGTCGTATTTACGCAACCCGTAACGATACAACAGTTGAGTAGGCGATCTAATTTGTTGAGATGTTCGGCTGAGAGATCGAGGTAGGCCAAATCCGCATAATCAATAATGGGGATTAGAAGGGAACTCACCAATTATATTCTGGTTTTATCGGGAAGAAAGTTTTTGAAACGTAATGGAGATAAGCAAAAAACTTACGGAAACCTCCTTTACCTGCGGCGACCAGTTCACATCCAGTAGAATGCCAAGATCTATAACGACAGGTGAGAAAGGAATGGGTAAAGAATTATAGCATAGAGATGAGACAGATCCACATTGGTAAGCAAACATTGCCTGTTAAAAACTTTAATGCAACATTTTCTCAATCGATTCTACATTTTCACTTTCATTTCGAACTTCCCCATACTTCATACAATCCTCAATCTCCTGCAACGTTCTGCCTTTCGTTTCTGGCAGCACAAAGTACTGCGAAACCAGTATAACTGCCATTACTGAGCCCAGTAGAGCGAATGTGCCGTATATCTCAACAGTCAACAGCAAATACGGGAAAACTTTTAAAGTAACCACTATTAACACACAAGACAAAACACTCGACGCGAAAATACCACTAGATTTGTGCTCCAATGGTAAAAGTTCTCCTATCAGAGCCAGGGGAATCGGCGTACAACCCAAATTCACTAGAATAAAATAAACTATGAACATAGACATAGGGATCCATGGCTTGTCCTTTGATATTATGCCCTGGGACTCTAAAAGTAAATACAAGCAAGCGCTACCAAGCGCCAAAAGCGATGAAACTCCACTGCTGAACAGCAATGTTCTTATCTTCATGAACTTTATCAGCACGGAAGAGAATGTTGAGCTTATAGTGACGATCAAATCTATGCCTAAAGTGTAGTAGAAAGAGCCCCCGTGGTCTCCCACAATACCACCTATAATATCACCGGCATATGCTGGCAGGATATGTCGTCCACACATTTCAAGAAGTACAAAGTTCAAAAACAATATCGAAACAGGCTTAAGAAAGTCTTTTCTGGTGAACTTCTTAAAAAAACTCCTGATATTTGCCAATTTTGTCGTTTTATCTATTCGTTTTTCTTCTTGGCAAGAGATCAACCTGTTCAGCTCTTTTCTACACTTTTCAGAGTCTCCTCTCAGCCATAAGAAAGAACTTTTACATTCATCAAACATCCTCTTGGAGGCCAGCCAGGCTGGGCTTTCTTTCCAAGTCAAAACCATCATCAGAGCTACCACATGGGGCGCTAGGTTCACCAGTGCAGCGGTCCTCCAGTGAATATAGTGTCCAAGGCCATGTATAACAGTACTTCCGAGGCAAATGCAGGCAGTTTTGAGGTTTAGAAACATCCCTCGGTTCGACGGGTCGGTATACTCGCCTATGACGACTGCACCCAGGATGACCGTTCCACCTGCAGTGATTCCGTCTAGTAGCCTAGCCACCATAAGGGTGGGGAAGTCGGTAGCGAAGTGTATGAGCAGTAGAGCGATGATGCTGGGCAGAAGCTCTAGGATATATGCGATCTTCCTGCCGTATACTTCCATAAGGATTGTGGCGGATAACACTCCGACGATGATGGACATCGCCATGCCAGATGCTGAAACAAACATGCAATAGGTAATCCTCTTTGAGCAATAATAATATAAATAAAAATAAATAATACTGGACATTCCACACAACATTATCTAGCCCCAAGCTAAGCAGAGCTTGTGTTGTGGGTACAAGATAACTAATATACTTAATAATACAATACATATATCTGCAGATCGCACAAATATATTTGTTCCAAGGCGAATCGAACCAGCAACCTCCTGCGTCGCAGGCGAACCTTCGCCCGACGCACCACAGAGGTCGTCAAATTGCGTCTCGAAACAAGCAAAATAATGATACAATCATCTCTTGGCCAGAACCAGGGTGGCTAAGGCGTAGTGGACGGTACGGTACATCAACACTACAAACTTAGGTAGGAACCTACTTACCTAGCCACGAAGCTAAGTGGACATCAATCTTGATGGAAGAGTCTGGTCTCCGCAGTGCAGTTAGCAGTACCGACATGTATCCCTGCTCCATACCCTGAGCCAGGATACTCAACAGCACTCCCAGGACCGTCCATACCTGTAGTCATTAAAAGTGATGCAGTGAAATTACCCATTTACAGTCCCATCCGTCCACACCTGTGTTATCATTATAAGTCAAGTGCAGATGTTAAAAGATGGAAGGGATGTTCCACTAATCTCAAGCTAGCTGACTAGCTCGTGACTTGCATAAAACCTTGGGTATATTTTAAATGAAACCAAGTTTATATGACAACACACTGTCAGAAGGGGTGTCTTTACTGTAAGTATAGTTGCAACATTATGGGGTTTGTACACGCTGGGCGTTAGCGGCCAACGCCGATGCGCCCGTGCCTTGGCGGTTTTTTCATTCACACATCACAGGATCTTGTAGTCCGACGACGGTGCTGGTGTATCTTGGCCTTTAAAAGGTTGGCAACGTTTGGCCCAGCCAATAGTCGGGGCAATGTATAAACGGTAGGTACACCAATACTGGTCCATAGTTCCCGCTATTGCGTCAGAGTTTACACGGCCCTTTATGAATGAGAACTTCACAAGATACGACATAATGTAATAAGAAAGTTTAGTAGTAGTAGAACTTTGTGAAAGAGTTTGTCCGGGGAAGTACTACCACCATACCTATTTCTGCCGCAAAGCAGTAGTGCTCGCATTGCTGTGTTCCGGTTTGAAGGGTGCCGGTGAAATTACAGGCACATGAGACTTTTCATTTTTATGTCTCAGGGTGGCCGGCGCTGTGCAATTCCACAAAGGGTGCGTCCTAGGTGGACGTGACCTATGAGGTAATGCACTGTTCATAGGCAGAGGCTACCGCTTAACATCAGGTGGGCCATCTGCTTGTTCCGTCATTCAAGTAGCATCAAAAACAAAAAAAACAAAAAATTAGGTAGGTACTTACCTGCCTGAACAGAGGAGAGTTCCATTTCATTTCAGAAGCCATTGTCAATCGTGCCGTTTAGATTCCTATCTACCAATTTTCATAAGAACATAGCTTCCTTCTCCTTGCGGATCTAAAACTGGACTGCCACCGTAGTGCTGAATGAAGGTACCTACATACCTAATTTAAATATATCTGATAACAAAGTACTGTCTTCAATCTAAAACATAAATAAGCTGGGACAAGCTGTGTCGAACCAACCCTATGCAAGGGTTCCGAGTACGAACTCCCGAAGATGCATGCCCAAATCTCCTAAATTATTGAAAGTCTGTCGAAATAATTGTTTTCGAGGGTTCCCTAAATTTATTCAAAGATAAAAAAATAGGAGTAGAGGGACACAGATATTATCATTTCCTAAATCGGTGATTAAAATCAAGTGGTTTGTTTGTCCGAGACCTGTTGAACGATACCCAACACAACGGATTGCGAAGGTAAAATAAAAAAATTACGCACTGTTATAACGGGACCCTCGATGCGCAAACCCCAGAGGTGCATGAAAAAATTAATAAGTAGGGTAACCTGTCATTATTTTTTCCCATTTTGGTTTTGAAGAGAAATCTGGACCCAAATCGCGGTAATTTTGAATGTAATTACCAAAACATAACCAAATCCGTTATCAAACAGCCTTTGGGTGCTAGAATTCCCTAAAAAATGCGCTAAGTGGTCTTGGGTGCCCTAGTACCCAGTGGCACTTTGCGTTTTTTTAGTAGGTCACTTAGAGCATCCAAGGGCACATTGCGTTTTTCTTGGGTACTTTAGCACTCAAGGGCACTTTGTGCTTTTGGGTACTCTGGCACCCAAAGGCGGTTCTGTCGATAACGTAACGGTTTTGGTCTTGTTTATGGTATTATTGTTCAATATTAGCGCGATTGGGACTGTCACTGGACTGGACGGATAAACAAGGCGGAACTATGTTTAAGTTTTGCGTTTTTGCCTTCGGAACCCTACAAATGTGAAAAGTGTTATCTACGTAAGTACAAAAATAATTACTATAGAAAAACGTACGGCGTTTCTTTAGTACCTATTCTGAATATATTATAATTATCAACATCCTGACTCCACACTACACTAGTATTGTTATTCATATATTCCCTTAATTGGCTCTTCTATAATAGAACTGTGACTGGCCCGAATCTGTTTATTTAATAGTATTAGAAAATTTAATTATAGAGGTCAAAAACAGCAAAAAAAATAATTGTTGTCGGTATGTCTGTCTGGATCTTTGAAAAATCATAACGAGCTGTACGGATTTTCATAAAACTTAGTATTTTTTAATTAAGGGATGGAATTTGCTCGCAAAAACGCTTTTGGAAGAAATGATAATAGCGCGTTTTAATATTTCCTGTGGCGCCATCTAGTCGTGAAATGAGTAATTAGATAGAAAATTTATTTAGTTTTCCACACGCACAACACACACATAAAACAAGAAAACAAAAACAAAAATCTACTAAGTAGGTAGGTACTACAAGATCATAGAGAAACAAAAATAAAAATAAATAAAAACTGTTGAGTATACACTTTGGTAAGTTGATAGGTTTTGTGTTTTGTGTTGGGTCAAACAGGTCCCTGTCTCAGAATATGCTGCACCAGACCTAGGTTTAGTGCAGCGCTGGTTTTCAGACAGGGCCTAATTAAATGATACAACCCACAGTAAAAAGAGGCCCATTTGAGGCTCTGCCTACCACCTGACTACCCTTTCGGGTGAAATAGCGTGTCTATGTATGTATAGAGTATTAGATATATAGAGTAGATAGAGAATATTATGGTCATAATCCCTTCCAATATTTGAAAGGTGAAAAAGAGGACAAATGTTATTAAGGTTTTTATTAAAAAACAAAAATATCACTGGCAACTTAGTAAATTGTAAATTGTACTAATATTCGTACTCCGACACTATAACCACGAGTCTTGCGACGGTACTCCCGGCGAACGTGCCTCGCTGGTACAGAGACATGGAGAGCTCCAACTCCGCTACTTGAGGACCCCCCAGCGAGCAGAGGAGGGATATCACGCACACGTTGCCAGATGGACGCATACTGTGAAGCACACAACGTTCAAATGTACTAGCCATTATCCACCACGACGCGTAGGTACACCAAATTAAAATGTTGTACTTTTTCATGGTGAGAAGCAAAACATGTACAAGTGGCTAAGAAAACTTTTCCAGGGTTAGTACATCGTTGAATCCAAAGATTATTATTTAGCACAAATTAGCACTTTGAAATATGATTCCCTAAGGCTCCATACACACGAGACGGCTTTACGCCGCAGCTAAGCCTGGCGTCAAACCGGGTCTACGTCCGGTCTTTAGTATGGGATACTATGAAGCCAATCACACAACGCCGGCCCTAGCGCCGGCTAATATAATACAATATTATACAATACAATACATTTATTTCAGGCAACAGTGATAAATGTACATTGTACCTAGACAAAGGCCCATAGTAATATATACGTTACAAGTAACATATATATAAAGATATTTATAACTTAATCTAACACACGTGTGATCGCCGACGCGTCACGGCGCGGGGGATCACGTGACAGATGGGCCCTTGAACCGCCGGAACTTCACCCCTTTCGGGCAGAAGTCAGGGCTCAAGTAGATCTTCAGATCCTCCGTAGGGACCCTCACCATAAATTAGATAAAGCCCACATTATGGCTAACATGGGATGTACCCAATATCGTCTTTGTATTTTTTATTCGTCTTTTTTTAGCTTTTTATACATGTTCCACGCAATAATACATTTTCTCTTTTTAACATTCAGCATTTTGTGCGTCCACAATTCAGAGAATGAAAAGAGCGAATGAAGGCTGCACCGCCATGAAACCGGCTCGTGTACAAACAGTCTTGTGTGCAAGCTCGGACGGTTTCTACACGGCGCTGGCAAAAATACGGGTCGCGTTAAAACCGTCACGCGTGCATGGGGCCTAAGCATAAAATACAAGATGGCGAGCAACTTTACATTTTAAAATGATTCTCAACCACGATAGTTTCAATTCTATAATCTTTTCACAATCACATTGTGAATTTGAACTTGTGAACTACTACCTACTTGAACTTCTAATTGCAGTGAACGTCTAGCGGCTAATGATGATGATGATGATGCCTTGGTTCCTACACTCCATATAGTGTTGCCATCAAACCAAAGTCCTGCCCGATAGCACTGTGTGCAAACACCGTGACGTCAGAAAAGTCCTCTCAATTGCCGTATTCAAAGACATTGCGTTCCCCATTTCCCTTTGAGGGGTGGCAGGGAGCATTATTTGAAACCCTAACTAAAGAATTTGGTACGTTTAAGTACTCACTCGAAACACCTCATGCTTGCCGGGGTGACGCCGCGTGAAGCCTGCACACGCACCATCCTCATCTCGAAGCTGACCACAGAGTCGGTCCATGATGGCCCGTGCATTGTGAACAGATCCACCTGCATAAAGTCACCATATAAATCATCAACTAGTATGGCATAGTCTTCAGCTAAGGTCTTCAAAAGAGCAAGCCGTATTTGGTCACGTTGAAACAAGCATGAGTCATTAAAGCTCAGCAGTGTGACGAGGGTGACTCACGCTTCCCGAAGGTATGTAGATGTTGGCCACGAAGGTAATGAAGTTGTAGCTGTAGCTGCCTGGTTGCTGTAGGCACGCCCAGTCCGATATGGCGCACGAACGCTGGATGCGGGCGCAGCGGCTGGAATGGTATTATAACTGGATAAGCATACAACAAGCGCATACTAAGTAAAGCGCATTTTAGTACCTACTAGTAGAGCTTTTTTGTGATAGACTTCATCCGGGAAAGTGCCACTACCATAATTCTGCCGCAAAGCAGTTGTGCTCGCTTTGCTGTATTCCGGTTTGAAGGGTATGGGTGCCGGTGAAATTACTGGCACATGAGACTTTCCATCCTTATGTCTCAGGGTGGCGGGCGCAGTGCAGTGTCACATAGGGCGCGTCCTAAGTGGACGTAACCTATGTGATAATGCATTGTGATGTAAACCCTTAGCCAACTTTTATGACATCCTCAGGAGCAGATTGAGGGGACTATTCTAAAGCCGGAAACACCACGTTTAGTATCGATGTCCCTAGTACTTACTGCTTAGACTCCAGCCTGTACCCCTGGGGACAGTCGATCTGGTGACAGTGATAGCTGCCCCGGGTGTTCTGGCAGACTTGTCCAGGGTCCGAGGTACGAGCGCAGGTCGCTTCACCCGACTCACATTCATCGATATCTGGAATCAGGACATCGAGTTAGAATCGATAGAAAATTAGACACTCATCATCACCACCATCATCGGCAGCAGAGCCTTTAGAATTCCACTACTGGAGGAGGCCTATAGTGTAATGAGGGCTTTGCCATAATCACAACGCTTGGCAGGCGGATTTGTGATCGCAATATTGGTGTTGAATACTCAGGTGGATGCTGCTGCCCATCCCCTGGTATAATCCCGTAGGCGGCTTATATATCATCCACGGGAGAATACGGAGGGGCTGGAAAATCCTACCGGTTGCTCTGGTGCACGATAATCCATGACCAAGCTGATCAACCGGCGTACCGCACTGGCCATGATGAGTCGTATCACGCATGTAGCGTCCCACACCAAAGGCCTTCCCGCCACTTAACTAATCTGTCATATCCAGAATCTGGTTAACCAAACAAAGGAAGATATAATTTGAGCTCTACACACATCCATTCATAAAGTCATTGTCAGTGAGGATTTGCGCACCATCATTACTATCTGGTAGACGTCCATTAGAGTCAAAAAAAGTCAAAGTCAAAAAGTATTTTATTCATTGAAATCACAAGGATCATTTTGAATCGTATTAAAAAAAAATTACATTAACTCATGTTCCAATGCAACCAGACCTAGAAGAATCAAGCAACAAACACGGTCTGTTTTTTTTTGATGGTCCTTCTTACTATTCATTCCTACTATTCATTGCTAGGTATAACCTGAAATGAACGGTCTTGAGCCGTCTGCAACCACTGACATAATTAAAATTCTTGGAGGCAACTCACCAATACAACTTCTTTGGTCTTCAGAAAGTCTGTACCCAGACGGACACCCGCACCGGTAGCTGCCTGGTTCATTCACGCACTCGCCTCCACATAGCTTGCCACGACTACCTCTCATGGCCGTCCATTCCTCACACTCGTTCACGTCAGCACACGTTCTGAAAGAAACCGCGAAGAAATATTAATATGAAATTCCGAAAATTTAAATATGACCCAAAAAAAAAAGTTCTAGCGTGTCTTGAACCCGCACCTTCGCCTCTAATCGGCGATGCCTTGACATGCAAAGAGAAGATGCGGCTTCGAGTCGCGTTGGAACAGTGAGGCTTACACTTGAATAAGTATTTTGTGACTTTTTTTTTTTCAATACAAGCTTTTATAAAATTAGTGGTCGTAACCGTGTGCTGATCAAAATGAGCCTAAACACGACCAGTCTATTATCCCTCGAGGACTTCCGTTGTCCACCTTCCGTCTCCAACATCAGATCAGCTCGCAGTCACCATATTATTGCATTGTCATCGGAACTTGACAGGTATGCCAAATTTCAGCTCAATCGGTTGATAACTGCTTTAAAATGCAGTTGCAAGATTCCACCCGGACATACATTGCAAGCTAATATAAAGCTTGTAAGAATACAAAATAAACAAACTTTGTAATTCAGAAGCCCAATTAAAACCTTATCGAGACGTATTGTGACTTGACTGAAAAATATTCTGGTCCCTCATAATAACAATCTATTCTACTTTCGATGGCGACCACAGATTAGAGTGCTAGGTATATCTAATTGGAAAGAGTGCAAGAGAGACTCATTCAAGTTTTGGTCACATTTCCGTGTTGTACCCTCAGAAGAAGAACTAATATACATCCATGGTTGTACCTACTTATTGTCAGTCGAGTAAAATAACATTTGTGACATTTTTGACTCAGGCACTAGATCGGAGCATGATCAGAATTTTTTATTTATTTAATTTTACTAAAATGGGCTTCTTGTCGGTAAATTGGTGAAGGCGTGTAAATGGTTTTTGGCGAGCGAATCAGGCCACCCTAATCAAGGTGTGTGAAAGGTGAGGTGGCCACACTTGGAGTAGGATATTGTCTGGCTAATTTACTTCTCAGGCATATCGGTACACTATCAGTTATTATCTTCATTGACGTAAACCTTCCATTATCAGTCAATAGTACAGCCACTGCATACATCCATCCCTTTGAGAGTTAATAGAACAACCACTGCAGACAAAGACCTGAGTTATTTATGGACTTTTCATCATCATCATCATCATCATCAACAACCTACCGCAGTCCACTGCTGGACAAGGTCTCTCGCATGGCGCGCCACTGAGCCCAGTTTCCGGCTCTCCTCGTCCAGTTTCTCGCAGCCACCCCGCGCAAGTCATCGCTCCACCTAGCCAGAGGGTGCCCTAGTGCCCTATAATATACGTGCCGACAGAGAACCAAAGTTCTTGACACAGCCCAGAGGATTTGCAAGCTGAAGTGGCAGTGAGCCGGTCATGTCTGCAGAAGAACCGATAACCGGTGGAGTAAACGAGTTCTTGAGTGGAGGCCTCGTCTTGGCAAACGTATGGAATTTAACCCCGATCTTTTGCTTTTTTAATCCAAGTTTTGAAGAAATTCTTACCTGTTATCACTAGCCAGTCGATATCCCCTCTTGCAATAGCATCTGTACCCGCCCCAGGCGTTTGCACAGGACTGCTCGCAGACATCCGGAGTCTCCGTACATTCGTCCACGTCCTCGCACACTTTGTCGTTGGATGGTGCGTTACGGAAACCGTCCGTGCATTCACAGCGGTACGAGCCCACGGTGTTTGCGCATTGAGAGTTGTACGAGCATGGCTGGAAAAGATATTAAGAAAGCTCAACATGACGGAGAGATTTTCGCCTAAGAACCAAAGTCACGGTCAAAGCTCTCAGGATTAGCAAGTTACTCGCAAAACCGATACCGCCGAGGTATATAGATTTTCAAGTGGCGACCATGAACCTGATCACGCATTGTAAGACGGTCCAGACCGATGGAACGATGACATTGTATCAGTCGTAGGAAGCTAAGGTGGTTAAAGACTTATCAATAGGTATACCTATCAAGCTGTCAAGTTGTGAAGATTTAGAGCAACCTCTGTAAAATTAAAGCCTTTTGCTCAAACATAGGTCCGAAAGTTTGTAGCTCAATTACGCCGTACTCACGGAACCGATTTGGATAAAACTTCGCCTGAAGATAGATAGCTCACTGTTTATTTTATAACGTAAGTTTAAATTAGTACTTTCTCATTAAGTGAAATGGAATTTCTTTTGAGAATAAATATCTATAACCTGTAGCACATTTCTTAGAAATCTACTAAGGATTAAAAGGGGTTTCAATCTACCGCGTTTGAATTCGTTCAGTTTTGGGTCCGGAAGTTTGAACTGGCTGAAGTAATTTGCATAAAAATTGGCACAAAGTTAGTAGATTTTACCCTGTAACACATTTTATACCCCTAATCTACTCTGAAAAGCATGAAAAGAGATTTCAATGTACCGCGTTTGAAGTCGTTTTGTAGCTATAAGACCATGACCAATCGGGTATTATTTATAACTAGCGGAATGCCCGCGACTTCGTCCGCGTGGACTTTTCCATACAAACTTCAGCATCTCGCTGCACCCTCTTAGTGGTTCAAATTCCTTTCTTAGTGCACTGCTAGACCACAAAAGGAACGTACCCTCCAAATTTCAGGTGTAAGACTTACAGTTTAGGCTGTGCGTTGATAACCAGTCAGTCACACAACGATTTTTAACCCCCGACGCAAAAGCGACGGGGTGTTATAAGTTTGACGTGCCTGTGTATGTGTGAGTGTGTGTGTCTGTCTGTGGCATCGTAGCTCCCGAACGGATGAACCGTTTTTTTTGTTTCAAAGGTGAATTTGTCCGCAGTGTTCTTAGCTATGTTTTTTCAAAATCGGTTCAGCCGTTTCATTGCGTTGAGGGTTTTTTTAATTATTACAAAATTAATTACTTGTGTATATTAGGTATTGCTTAAAAGGTCTTACGTTTCCATGTATGCACTCATCGATGTCCTCACAGCCGTTCTGCCCCACCAGCTTGTGTCCCGCGGGACACTGGCAGGAGTAGCCCCCGTAGAAGTTCTCACAGGTTTGCTGGGACCCGCACGAGGATGAGTTGTGGGTGCACTCGTCGATATCTGAAGATTAAAACCAGGATTTACAGAAGTTTACTGCGTATCTCTCACGTCCGTCTAACGTCCATGTTACAACCATGTCGGGCAATTATTTATTCTGTGCCAACAGGGAGATCGTGGTCAAACAAACGTCTATCAACGTTAAAAAAAACAAATTTAACTTTTGAAACTATCATGGTTATGTACATACTTTTCACTAGAAACGGGATATTTGCCATGATTTTTGAGTATGTTTGCATGTTTTTTTCTAGTGATACGATTGGCCAATTCGGTATATCGCTCCCCAGCTCGAAGGATCAAAAAGTTTGACAATGCTATCCGACTCGAAGTATAATAGGTCGCGCAACGAGTCATGAGCGCTCGGCGAAAGTGGTGGGGTTGTATGCGCATGTATACATTCGCGCATTCGCTACACAGACCCAAAAAATTACTACTGCGCATTGAAGGTCAGCGCTCATAACTCGTTGCGCGACCAGTACCTAAAACCATTAAAGACCAGAGGCCTGACCTGACCTGAGATTGTACCTACCATAGCATCGTTTTTCAGGAGTGAGCTTGTATCCCCAAGGACAAGATGCCAGCACATCGCCAGAGCCTGTCCTGGAGTAGCTTGGCCGCGGAGACCAGGGTCCTCGTTGCCCGTATTGAGAGCCAACAGTGATGACGTTGCTGCCCGGGTCTGCCGGCTGGCGAGGTGGTTGAACTGGCACTGGAATAAAGAAGTTCAGGGTTAAATTGCCCTATAATTAGATATTACATCCCTATTTTTTGTTAACTTTGAGAATGACGGAACGAGCCTTTGTCCCACCGCCCACCTGATGAACTTTAGTGAGTTAGATAGTGACGGACTTTGGCTGTGGTACCGGTTGACTCACCGTAGGACGGTCGTTCGTTCTCGGCGCCACATCGTCGCAGCGGAAGCCTCCGTCCATGTCCACGCAGTTTTCAGACGCTGGACACGTGTCCTTGTTTGGCTGTTGTACCGGTTGACTCACCGTAGGACGGTCGTTCGTTCTCGGCGCGACATCGTCGCCCACACACGCAGCGGAAGCCTCCGTCCATGTTCACGCAGTCTTCAGACGCTGGACACGTGTCTTTGTTTGGCTGTGGTACCGGTTGACTCACCGTAGGACGGTCGTTCGTTCTCGGCGCGACATCGTCGCCCACACACGCAGCGGAAGCTTCCGTCCATGTTCACGCAGTCTTCAGACGCTGGACACGTGTCCTTGTTTGGCTGTGGTACCGGTTGACTCACCGTAGGACGGTCGTTCGTTCTCGGCGCGGCATCGTCGCCCACACACGCAGCGGAAGCCTCCGTCCGTGTTCACGCAGTCTTCAGACGCTGGACACGTGTCCTTGTTTGGCTGTGGTACCGGTTGACTCACCGTAGGACGGTCGTTCATTCTCGGCGCGGCATCGTCGCCCACACACGCAGCGGAAGCCTCCGTCCATGTTCACGCAGTCTTCTGACGCTGAACACGTGTCCTTGTTTTCCGCGCATTCGTCAATATCTATAACATGACAATCAATTAATTAAAAAAAATAGATTGACCCCCAAAATCAGAATCATCATCAACTTTTGTTTTTTTTTACTGTTTCTCGAAAACTATTCATCATCTACACATCCTAGAATAAAAATAAAATATCGTTTTGGAATGTCAAAGCCCTTTCATTATGACACCCAATTTAGTATGTTTGCTCCTTTTTTTGCCCCTTTTGGAACTCAAACCCAACCCCTCGAGTGCATAAACTGCAGATCGAATCAACGGTTGGGAAGTTATTCTCAAACAAACATACCTGCTTACATAAATACATACTAAGATACAACGCCAAATCGCCAAAGTTATTTAAGAGACCTTCGCTAAGTTTTGCTTTTGTTGAGTATCTATTCCAGAACTTATACTCAAGCGTGACTCGACACTTGAGTTTCGACAAAAACAAACTAACTCAAAATGAATGGCTCGAACAAACGTATCTTGATGAACGTATCGTATCTTACCAACACATTTTTCTTTGACAGTGTCGAAGGTGAAACCAAGCTCGCAGATAATGGGTGGATACACCCTGCCCCCTCTAGGCGGGGGGCGCGGGGTGTAAGGTGGGGGGCGCGGGGTGTACGGCTGGTACGGCCATTCTGGCGAGGAGTCCACTGAAACAGAAGAATAAAACCTATAATTTGAGAGAGGCAAAAATTTGATAAATAAAATCAATACAATAACATCGAAGACTTTTGTTATATTAGAGATATGCAATTGAAATGGCTTTCAAGCTGCGCGAGCCTTCTTTTTGAAGATTTCAGCCTAAAGTTGATCAGCATCTAGATATGTTTCCATTGTGCAGCTCTAGAGCTATCTAGAGTACACCCTATGGTGTACTTAGCTCATTGTGTTAGCTTAGCGACTAGACTAAAGTACTTACCAGCATTTGGACTTGCCGTAGTGGTACTAGTGGTGGTACTGGTGGTAGTACTAGTGGTGGTACTACTGGTGCTACTACTACTACTACTAGTGATCACCGCGCACCATCCATCATCAGTGCGCCGGAAACCAGATAAGCATTCGCAGGTATACCCCCCTGCGAGGTTCACACATTTTTCTAGCGAGCTGCACGTGTGTTGTCCCTTCTCACATTCGTTTACATCTGTTAAATAAAATAAGTTTTTTGTGAAAAATATATTTTTCAATACACGCTTTCGTCAAATTAGTGATCGTAACCGTGTGCTGATCAAAATGAGCCTAAACATGGCCAGTCTACTATTATCCATCGAGAAGTGACGTTGTCCTCCATCATCAGATCAGCTCGCTGTCACCATCATATTATATTGTCATCGGAACTTGACAGGTATGCCAAATTTCAGCTCAATCGGTTGAGGATAACTGCTTTGAAATTCAGTTGCAAGATTCCACCCAGATTCCGAGTCTCTAATTCTAATTCTAGGTGGGGGTGTTAAGATCTGCACTGACACCAAAAAAAATTAATTTCGTATCACAAGCGAGAGCATCCACCCTGTTACATTTTGTATTACTATTCCTTCTAATTATCACGAATCAGACTCACCAGCGCAGTTTCCATATCGATCTGGCTCGAATCCATTCAGACAGTGCACCTCATTGGAGTCGAACCCAGCTGTACCTGACGTTGTTCTGGACTCTTCATTAAAACGACACAAAAGCAAAATGGCACAATTAGCAAAACAACACAAAAGCAGAACGTCACATTAGCAAAACGACACAAAAACAGACAATATTTAGCAAAATAGTCCTTAAGATACATTGCTTGAAAGTAAAAATCCCATTAACTACATTAAAAAATCCCTCTCAAAATTACACCTGCAGATATATTTTTTATCAGGCGTGATATTACTGGTTATTTATACATTCTAAAACATATTAATAACGATGTTGATGGCCCGGACCTTCTTAGCAAATTAAACTTTAATATGTTCCTGGAGCCCCCACTAACACAAAATTCGTATGTAGTGAGTGAGAGCAAGTGGCTTCGTCAATAGTACTAGCAGCACAGGTAAGTAATAATGTTACAGGTACAGAAGGTTGACTCAGCATAATGATATATGTGAAATGCGGTGCATTAAAACCTTTTTTCTCCACAATCTTTACCGAAAAATCTACAAAAAAACTATTTGTGATAATCTACACCATATAAAGCATGTCGTCTTGTTATCAAATTTAAAAAAAAACTAGTTAAAATGTAAAAATAAATTTGCAAAGTAGCCTCTGTTTTCGTAGTTTCATGCATTTTCCTCTGATAAACTATAAATCATAAGATGTTTTTATTGCCTTCAGTATATATTTAGTAACACAACGCCAAGAGGACATTCTTTTTATTTTTGAAAATTCTTTCTTAATGATTTTAAATTAAAAAAAGTGATTTTAGCTTACTTTAAGTTTCGCGAAAGCTATTCTGTCACTTTCTAACTTACCTGAACTTTAATGAGTTAGATAGTGACAGAAGTTGACGTCCATCGACGCCAATAGCGACTCTTGCCCCCACACAATAACGTGCAATTCAGGTCGCACAGTGCTAATTACCTACAGCTAAAGTCCCATCTAAAGCTAGAAGTTACCTCTCTTTCTAACGCGTAACTCTTATCTTGTCTGACGACGTTAGGGTTTTGTTAGTTAACAGCATTCACAGGGCAAGGCAGTGCCTATACTATAATACTTACTTACCATACTTACTATATTACTTCTTTAGTATTTATGTAAGTTAGATCGGTATTATTGTTTTTAGTTTTTTATTTGTGTATTTGTTAGTTTCATCCAAGTAGGTATTTTTATTTTTTCTTTATTTAAATATATTGGGTAAGAAGGTATACCTACTATTTAGCTTTAGTAGCATGCAATATTCTTTTTTATTTGATGTAGTGTTCAATCAAGCAAGTGTTCACAATCACATTATGGGTCTATCAACTATGGGTCTATCAACTATGGGTCTATCAGTGGACACGTAATTAGCTCTCTGATGCAATTGTTAGTTGTAATTATTTGAAAAACCGGTATAACTTATGTATTATACTTGTTTTGAGTCGAGGTTTTGTTGTTACCCGACACGAGTTTTTGGGGTTTATTAGCCCCTTCCTCAAGGAGTAAGTAATACGTAAGTTATACCGATTTATGCTAATAAATCATACATCAATAAATCAATAATAATAATACGTTGGACTACCCTTCCTCAAGGAGTAAGTAATACGTAAGTTATACCGATTTTTCAAATAGTTATAAATAACACTTATGGAAATATAAATTTTTATAAGTTTTATTAAAAGTTGTTAAGGAAATTAATTTTAGCTGTTGGGTTACCCTTATAAATATAAAATAAAACGAACAACAGTTTTTTCCTAATAAACACACCAACTCAATAGTGCCTTTGTATTGCAACCCAAAAGCAGAAATAGTCAGTTTATAATCTTACCAACGCAATTTCCATTTTGATCCTTCTCCAATCCATCCAGACAGTGCACCTCACCGGGGTCCAGGCCTGATGCAACCGGCGTTCTTCTGGACTCTTTAGCAAAAAAACACATTTGCAAAATGACACAAACTCAGACAGACATATTAGTTCACGACCTCTGTGGCGCGGCGGGCGAAGGTTCGCCTGCGACGCAGGAGATTGCGGATTCGATTCCTGCCTCGGAACAAATATTTGTGCGATCTGCAGATATTTGTTCAGGGTGTTCTGGGTATTTACTATGTATAATAATAAATATTTATCTATGTAATGTATTATATATATCAGTATCAGTTATCTAGTACCCATAACACAAGCTCTGCTTAGCTTGGGGCTAGATAATGTTGTGTGAACTGTCCACCATTATTTATTTATTTATTAGCAAACCGAATCAAAAGACTCAAAAGCTGAACGGCAAATACAAGCTTGACACCTCTCAAGGCAAAATCCATCAAGCCGTTTAGGCTACAGAGCGTGTCAAAGAAATATGTATTATACACACATACATGCATACATACATACACTCGAAAAACATCAGTTCATGTTTGACGACGTCTGTAGCGCGTCGGGCGAGTAGCAAGCCAAGATGCGAAAGGTTGCTGGTTCGATTCCCGCTGCGGGACAAATGTTTTTATGATCTGTAAATATTTGTTCCGGGTCTGGGTGTTATAGTACCATGTTACTCGTAGTTCCTTATACCCACAACACAGGGGATCCTAGTGTGGGATCAAAACTATTTATGTGACTGTTGGGTGTTATGTTATGTTATGTTCACGTACGTCTGAATTCAGGGATCCTTACATGAATTGAGCTGTAACTTCCTCAATCCGCTGAGTTTCAGGCCAATGCAAGCAAGAACCCCTCTATCCAGATTCCAGACGTAAGACGAAATAACGTGAATGGTTCTTGTTTTGTTTTGGTAATAACGATCACAACAAGCGCGATGTGATCCAGCTTAAAAACTTACCGATGCAATTTCCATAAATGTCCTTCTCAAAACCATAAAGACAGTGCACGTCGTTGGGATCGAACCCTGGAGCCACCGTAGTCGTGGTCGGTGGTTCTGTAGTGGTAGTAGGTCTTCGGTAAGGTGGTCTGCGACCTGGAGGTCTTCTAGGTCTAGGGTCTGGTCGACTTGGGTTGGTTGGTCTACTTGGGTCTTCTGGTCTTCTAGGGTCATTATCTATGGGATCTTCTGGCTGCCTAGGTTTTTCTTCAGGTCTACGCGGGTCTTCTGGTATATTTGCTCCATAGGGATTATAAACGGGTCTTCTGTCCTCAGGTCTAGTTGGAGTGGACTCAGGGGCTTCTGGAGTTGGCCTAGAATCTGGTCTTCTGTTATATGGGTCTTCTGGTGTGGATGGTCTTCTATCATCAGGACGGTACGGTGTGTATGGTCTTCTAGTTGGTTTGGGTGTTGTCCTTGGTGGGTAAGTCGGTCTTGGTCTGACTGTGGTATATGTTGTGGGTTTTGGGGTAGTAGTAGATGTGGTGGTAGGTTTAGGGGTGGTAGGTTTAGGGGTGGTAGGTTTAGGGGTGGTTGGTTTAGGAGTGGTCGGTTTTGGGGTGGTTTGGATAACCTCGTTAGTTGGATCTGAGTCTGTTGAGTTATCTTCACTGTGGAACAAAAAAAACGAGTTTTTTATTATGTAAGTTAACTTACCTTACCGCCTTACTGTTTCCGCCAAACAGCTTGGATATTTCTGTGTTCCAGTTTGAAGGGTATGGGTGCCGGTGAAATTACAGGCGCATGAGACTACATCTTGATGTCTCAGAATGGCGGGCATAGTACAATGCCACATAGGGCGCGTCCTAGGTGGACGAGGCCTGTGAGGTAATGCATTGTTATAGGCAGAGGTTACCGCTGGGCTAGAAGCTAGTGCGACATTCAGAAACAAGATCGACAAATGGGCAGTTCCCATTATCAAATAAAAAAGTGGCTTGAGTTAGCTCCGACGCGCGACTGGAGTTTACTCCAGCCCAGCGCGAATATGATGCGCAGAGGTAAAACTAATCGGACTTCAGTTTTTGCTTATGCTCGATTTTACGATTTTAGCCCCCATCTACTTGGGTGTTATATGAAAATACTTCAAAAAATATAATGAACAACCTTTCAATTGGAAACTGCCAATGCGTGATGTGTCTGGTCTAAGAATAGATCCCTCCGTCTCCACCCATGGATGTCGTAAAAGCTGACTAAGGGATTACGCGGACTTGTTAGTAAGATTCGTTGCTACTTATAAGAGTGTGTTATTACTGAAAGAAAGTGTTAGCCGAGTTATTCGCGGGAAGCAATAGTGGCGATGAGCACACCACTTGTCACGTCTATATTCTCACGATGGTGAAACACACGGTAAAATGAGGCCCTGCCTACCCTTCGGGGAAATAGGCATAATGTCTATGTATGTATGTAAGCTTATAAAAAAGGTTTTATACATGGATGATCCTAATTACCAATGGCACAACTACCAATGGCAATGGCCTTGCAGTAGATTTACGGTAGAATCTATTTTACCCGTGGCACTACCGGTAGTGTAAAATATCCTGTAGTTCTACTGGTAGAGCCAAGCAGTAGTGTCAAGGGGGATAAGATACTCAGAATCATCATCATGAGCCATTAAATATAAATTTTTGGACGTAGGCCTCTCGCAGTGATCCTTTTATGTCATCCACCCATCGTTTCGGTGGATGACCTCTGGGTCTTCTACGCCCACGGTCTCCATTCAAGGATCCGTCTTGTCCAGCGACTTCTGTTGAGCCTAGCGATATGGTCCGCCCTACTCCACTTTCTATAACGGTGACCACGTCTCTTAACTAAGTGGTCCGCCGTATCCATTCATTCCGTCTGCGGTACCGCAAAGTTATCCCGAGCATAGGTCCCTTCATTGCCCTTTGCGCGTCTCTGAATCTCTCAGCTGACCGTTTGGTAAGCGACATGGTCTCCGTTCCGTAAGTGTCCACACATCATCGACACGTGGGTATCTCGAACAGCTCGCTTTACTAGATCTTTTCTCCCTCATACGTGCATGTTGTGGAATGGGCTCCCCTCCTGAGGTGTTTCCGCTAAACTACAACAAGAGCCGCTTCAAATAAAAAGGAATCCTTCAGGGCGGGCAATGAATTGGCAATGCTTCTGGTGTTGCAGGTATCTTTATGCGACGGTAACCGCTTACCATCAGGCGGGCCGTTTGCCAGTTTATCGAGCCATAAAAAAGGTATGATAGATTTACTTACTCAGAGTAATAATATTCATATTCGTCCGCTGGAGGAGGGCGTGTGCAGGTGAACGAGCCCAGGACATTCTGGCAGCGTTGGCCGGGGCTACAGTTATCTAGCTTCAAAGCACACTCGTCCACATCTAAATGAAAATACGTCAACGTTATGCTTGTCGGTGCAACTGATTCATGGCAGTAATTAAGTAGCTAAGGTGATTGTAATCTGTTTTGTAAATCCAATAAATAAAATAAAAATAAAATTACAAAACTATTTTGTTCCTTGAAATCACAAGGATCATTTTGAATCGTCTTAGAAACTAAATATATACTAAATTAAATTACTCCTGTTCCAACGCGACCAAACCTACAAGAATCAGGCTTTGCTTTATAAAATGCTTAAAAAAAATATGTGGTATTTTATTTATTCGTCTGTAACTCCAAAATGACTCAAGCAATAAATTGCTTGAAGAACTGAAGAATGAATGATCTCTAAAAGTGCAACAGCCAAATTCTACGTACTTTCAAGCCCATTAAAGTTCAGATAAGTTAGAAAGTGACAGAATAGCGCTTGAAGAACGAAAAGTAAGTGAAAATCACGAAAAACAATTATTTGCCGCGTGAAAAACCGTCGCATCTCAAAATCATAAGTTGAACTTGAAGATTGTCTTTGCCTTTGCTTTGTCGTTTAGAAGTTGAATCAAATTTTCAGTCGAAAACAGCTGCACTTTTTTTTTCACTAGTTTAGGCTCCATCTATGCCTGGAAACCAAAATCGAGCCCTAGCCTCAGCTTTCATTTTAACTATTCCAAAATGAGAACTATGCAGTTCTTTTAATATTTTCTTTCGCAATTTTTCAGAAATAATTACTTTGTGACCTCGCAATAAAATACCATTTTCAAACGATATTTGTATTCGACATAAAAAATATGGTTTGATCAAATCATCTGTTACTTTACGAGGCCAACCACTCTGAAGAAATTTACAAACAATCTGTAAAACTGAATCCTTTTCAGTCTCTATTTCTAATTCCCGCGCAGTAACAGGCAAACACCCATCTATGGCAAAATTAACATACGCAGCTACCTCCCTCGAACCTAGTGCGGAAACGTCCTGCCGCTGCTGCTCCGATGCTCTGACGCAGCCATTGTTCGGAAACGCACGAGATAAAAAGTCAGCTGACTGTTTAGTATGAAGCCTACGGAGGTGTTGACGTAAACACGGTACAATGCACACTCGTTTATTTGACAGCAGTCTCTTATAGATATACATACATAACACTTCTATGTCTCATAAAATTAAATTACCTTCAAGTATAGTAAGAATACACGACGACCTCAGTGACGCGGCGGGCGAACGTTCGTCTTTGACGCAGGAGGTTGCGGGTTCGATTCCCGTCTCGGAACAAATATTTGTGCGATCTGCAGATATTTGTTCAGGGTGTTCTGGGTATTTTCTATATATAATAAAAAATATCTATCTATGTAATATATTATATTAAGTATATCAGTTATCTAGTACCCATAACACAAGCTCTGGCTTAGCTTGGGGCTAGATAATGTGTGAACTTGTCCAGCATTATTTATTTATTTATTTATATTATGAGACATAGAAACCAGCTCCATTCTTATAAAGGTAACGATGTAATTACCGACGGCATAGTTGATATGTGGGATGTAACTTTACCTCAAGAAGAGGTGAATCCAGAGAACGGCAGCATTGCGTTACCGGCACCAAAAAACTCGCCACCTCCGTCCACAGTCTCTCCTGCCAATGTCACTTTAGAACATGACGATACCTGTTCTGACACCACGGCAATGGAAAATTCACACGCAGAGTCACGTCTAACAGATATAGCATCCGCAGAGACAGGGACGCCCGGAACGCCTTTGAACTCCTCTGCAGCTAGTGGCAGCCATGAGTTCAGCACGCCACAGCCAGCTGCTGATGATGACTCCCACATGCCTATGCCGGCCCGCGGTCGTAGGAATAGGCCAATTATAGATTATAAGAAATACTTTTAAATTGTTTTCCATTTTCTCAGTTTGGTTACCTTGTTTTAAAAGGGGGGAAAAGTGTTATGTATGTATATCTATAAGAGACTGCTGTCAAATAAACGAGTGTGCATTGTACCGTGTTTACGTCAACACCTCCGTAGGCTTCATACTAAACAGTTAATGAACAGGTAGAACATTTTTAGGGTTCCGTAGCCAAATGGCAAAAAACGGAACCCTTATGGATTCGTCATGTCTGTCTGTCTGTCCATCCGTATGTCATAGCCACTTTTTTCCGAAACTATAAGAACTATGCTGTTGAAACTTGGTAAGTACTTAGATGTATTCTATGAACCGCATTAAGATTTTCACACAAAAATAGAAAAAAAAAACAATACATTTTGGGGGATAGGTCTTCAAAAATTATATTGAGGTTTCTAATATATATTTTTTCTAAACTGAATTTACCCGGACTTGTTTATAAGATTTGTTAGTATAAGATTTGTCCTGGCTGCTAGCTTATTATGGAGTGTGTTATATTACTGGAAGAAAGCGTTAGCAGAGTCAGTCGTGGGAAGCAATGGCGCATTTATTTTCCACGATGGTGCAACCCACGGTGAATAGAGGCCCATTTGAGGCTCTGTCTACCCTTTAGGGGAAAAAGGCGTGTGTCTATGTATGTATGTAAACGTATTTGAAACCAATATCAACGATGATACCTCATACATGGGTGCAACATACATATTTTTTTGCGAAACACATCTAAACGTGTTGATGCGCTCTGAACGTGTTGATGCAGTAATGCTTAGAGGTTTATTACCGACGCAAGATCCTGATGAAGAGTCCAGCTCGAACCCGTTCTTACAGCGACACTCGTGCGCTCCGAACGTGTTGATGCAGTAATGCTTAGAGGTTTATTACCGACGCAAGATCCTGATGAAGAGTCCAGCTCGAACCCGTTCTTACAGCGACACTCGTGCGCTCCGAACGTGTTGATGCAGTAATGCTTAGAGGTTTATTACCGACGCAAGATCCTGATGAAGAGTCCAGCTCGAACCCGTTCTTACAGCGACACTCGTGCGCTCCGAACGTGTTGATGCAGTTCTGGAACTGATCGCAGAGATGCGTCTGTTCGCGACACTCGTCGATATCTGCAACATCATGGAGACATCTATAAATTACTATATGCTATTCAGCTATATCGGTAGGTACTACTTTTTTTTGCTGTTGGTAAGTGACAATGTGGCCGAAGATGGAGCACAAAGGTCTAGAAGGCACCTATTCACTCTAGCCTTGAAGAGACCCAGATTATAGGTGAACGGTTGGAGCTTGATTGAAGAGGTTGGTTGAAGAGCTTGATTCAAGAAGCTTGAATTTGGGTAGTCTACTAGGAAGATGGACTTTTGGTAGTCTATAACTTCATGGTCTGTAGTTGCTAAGAAAAGTCAGATAACTTTCACTTTTCAAATTGGTGGAAGTTGTCTAGCAACCAATGTTTTAGTAAAACTGCCACAGTTTTACTAAAACAAGCCCTGACTGTGACTTTGATGACTTGGATGGAGTATACCGTTGCAAATTAATACAAAAATACTTGAAAATGGCAAATGCACAAGCCGGGCGAAGCCAATTATAAAGATGAATTATGAAGAAAAAATAAAGAAACTTACCTTCACATATTTTCCCACCTGGCTTCAATCTGGTACCTTCTTGACAATTTTTGGTGGCTAGCCTGTAAGCAAAATTATATTATCACCAGCCTTAGGCGGCCATTGCTGGACAGGCTCAGGTGGATGCTGCTGCACATCCCCTGGTGTAATCTTTTAGTAAGGCTTTTACTTCATCCACTGTAGGAGATGTCTATTCTTAGGCAGAAACACACCACGACACATTATTATACATTATACGGGGCATCTCGACCAGACTAACAACAAGACAAGTCCACTGCTTGACATAGGATGTCGCGTCAAATGGTCTTGAGCCGCATCCATCCACTGACTTCCCGCAAACATACCAACAATTTAAAATGTAGTATGTAATACTTGGACAAAAAAACGAAATGTATGAAATCACGTTCGACCAACTTTTTGCAGAGCGAGAGGGAGAGTGAGTTATACCCATAGACATAGAATTTTCGCTACGCTGAATAGATCTATGGTTATATCAGCTTTTCTTCCCCATATAGAGCTGTTACTGTCTAACTGCAACACTTCTTAACGCAGTCGATAAAACATCGTAAATTTCATAACTAATGAACGAAATGTACACACACTAATAGTGGAGCTTTTTTGTGTAAAAGTTCGTCCCGGGAATTACTATTTACTATTACTATTACTACTATTACTATTACTGCCCTGTTCTCATTATATTACGTCTATGGATACAAGAGCAAAATTGATGCCATGAAACAAGACTTCCACCAAGCGTTAGCTAAGAATTGATTTTAATTATGTTTGTTTATTTGTTTTGTAGTTTGTTTTTCTTTTGTTGTGTTAAGCGTTGTTGTTGTTAAAAGCGACAAAGTCCTTTTAATCAATAAAAAAAACGATTTTTGTCCGTGTAGTGGACTACAGCTCGTTCACTCTCGGTAATCGAGAGCAGGTCCCAGTTCCCAGCTGTGGGAACTAGACTGATTGTGTTTGACTTACTTTGGTAGCTGGCTGATTTTAGACTTGCAGTTGTAAGCTCCCGGCAGATTGACGCAGACCTCGCTCTTCTTGCAGACCTCACTGCTTTCTTCACACTCGTCGATATCTGGAAACAACAAGTAGGAAGCTAAATTATTATTGTTATTTTGAGTTGTGGCTCCGTGACGCACCCACCTGGATCCGGCGGAAGATCAGCGTTGTCTACGTGTAACTATACACAACACAATGCTGAGTCAGACTACAATTTATGACGTCACTGCGTGGATGGCACTGAGAGACACTCAATGAATGTTAGATATACTTCGTTTTGACTTTTGTATTATTGCATCTTAGGGACGCTTCCGTCTGGTAGTGATTTGGATCAGTTGAGCTACCTTTAGATCGCTTGCAGCGGTCTTCAGGTAGCACAACTGTTTCATATGTATTTTGTACATACCTTGTATTACCTATTATGTTTTTTTATATATATTTTTTATTTGTCTGGTGTTATTTTCTATATCCATAGCCGTTTTAAAATAACCCTGCAGATCCACTTCAGTCGATAGTATCAAGACCTGCTTTACTGATGATCTAAGGACCTCACCTTCACAGACCCCAGTGCCCGAGTTGACCTTGAAGCCTGGAGCACATCGCTTGGAGACGTGGTCCTGGCAGAAGAAGCTGCCGTGAGTGTTGATACAATACTGGGAGAGGCGCTGACAGTCATCTGACGTCTCTTTGCACTCGTCGATGTCTGAAACGATGGAAGCAGAAAGGTTGCGTCAGGGGTTGAAATCTGCCATTTTTGAAAGAAACGTCGTCATTTTTATTTTATTACATTTTAATGTGTTTTTTCGAGTTATTTCGTGTAATTTTAGTGGCATTTTAACCGGTGTAACTTGGATAAATGGCACATGTGTGATGTAGTGAAATTTGAGTGTATTGCGAGTCTTTTCGAAATGGTGGTTTTTTTTCCTGTAAAAACTCAGTTTTTCAGCCACAATTTAAACTGGGTTAGGACTAGACGGAGACTCTTAACGACTTGACTATAAAATTATAATAATTATATCACTTGACATTGGCTAAATTGTTGCAAATAATGCACAGAAGCTATTACCTAAGATAAGAAGAAGAAGGTTGCGTCAAACTTGAAGTAGGTAGATATGTGATGGTTTCTGATTCTAGCTAAAGTTGTAAAATGGTTCAATGTAACTTATTGGTAAACGAGAAGAAAACAAAGTGCATTAGATAGATTTGTACTACAGAATGTAATAAAAGTAAAATCAAAGACGCAGAAGTCGAAATTACAAAGCTACCTCCATTGAACGAATATGCTGCCCCAAAATTGTACAACAAACAACTAGTATGAGCTAGTATTCAATGAATGAATAAGATCTTGAGGCATAGCATGATAATTTAGATATATAGAAGAAGAAGAAATGATTTTAATTGAATGAAAATGTTTGTTGTCGGCGTAAGTGCGAGCGAGATGGCGGTCATGTAACCGCGTGCGCTGAAGCCTAGGGGGTGATCCATTGGCGAGTAAAACCGCTGGTACGCCAGCGAGCCTGCGAGCCAGAGGTATAGGCCGTCAATGGAGTACCTACAAAACCGCGGTTTAAAATACCGCGGTTTGACTCGTCGGCTCTTCGTGCATGCTTGAAATCCTGAGACTGCGGTATAATAACCGGTGTAAAAACTGTTTGGTATGCCAATGGATCACCAACGCGAGTCGACAACCCAACGAGTTAACAGTTTATACCGTTAACTCGCCGGTTCGCCAATGGATCACCCCCTTTAAGGATAACTCACGCTAGACCGTGTCAGGTCCGAGCCGAATGCCGGCCGTAGCACGGTCAATTAATATTACATTTATATATTTTGTATGGACACATTCACGCTTTACCGAGCGGCAACTGAGTGACGGCCGAGTAACGGACAACGCTCGGAAACAACTCGGTCCCGCCTCGGCTAGGCCCGGCTCGGCCCGGCGCGGCGCGTTGATTGAATACAGTGAAATTACAGGCATATGAGACTTTTCATCTTTATGTCTCAGGATGGCGGGCGCAGTGTAATGCTACATAGGGCGCGTCCTAGGTGGACGTGACCTATGAGACAATGCATTGTTAAAGGCATCCGCATGTTCCATCATTCACAAAGTTAAAATAAAAAAATAAAAAGTGTTGCCGGGCTGCGCCCGAGCAGTCGGTCGTGATGACATGATTGTAGTCTAGTTACAACACTATCTTTGGTCGGGCTAGTATACTGCATCACGGCGCAAGTCGATGCCCGTTTTTGCAAGTTATGTAATCAGGCACAGTACCGGCTCGGTAACCGTGCTACGGCCGACAATCGGCTCGGACCCGTCACGGTCTAGGTGAGTCATTCTCGTTCTATAGACCAAAACCTTGGGGTATTTGAAAATGCTGAAAACCTAAATTACTAACCATCGCACTCATCATCAGCCCCAGCTCTGAACCCTGGCGGGCAGATATCATTCTTGGGCGTCTCCAGATCGGGAGAAGGTGGCTCAGTCACCCTAGAACCACCTGGGTTGATTCCTGGGACCAACTCCTCGAATGGCTTTCCTGGCTTGCCATTACATTTGTAGCCTCCAATGGTGTTTTCGCAGAGATATTTAGGACAGGGCGGCCGCGGCAGCTGACACTCGTTGATATCTGAAATAAATGTTTATTATCAAGTAATAGTACATTATGGTACTAGTGTGTACTGTTGGTGATTACCGCCGAGGCGCCATTGAGATCAGAGCCGTTAGGTGAGGGTCTTAAGAGAGCCGAGGACGGTAATCATCAATACACACGTGTATCATACGACCTTTTTCAACACACTAGTGAAGAAAATAATAATAAAACAGAAATACACACTCTGTGTAAATGTTCAACTGTCTCTATAAGTAACTTACTTGTTAATAATAGCAATGCAAAAGTCACAGTTTGATTACATGTGTAAAGCAGAAATACACAGTCTGTGTAAATTTTTAACTGTCTCTATAACTCACTAGTGAATAATAGCAATGCAAAAGTCACAGTTTGATTACAGGTGTCATTATATGCATTATTGCCTAATTAGAGCCACTTTATAGGCAAGTGTGTTGAAAAAAAAAAGTTATAAAACTATGGATGACCGCGCTGAACCTTATAATGAATTACATAAATACATAAAACTCATGCCTGTTTCCCGGAGGGATAGGCAGATACCACGGATTTCTACGATCCTGACATACCTCTTTTACTTCATTCACCCTCATCACATTCTTCATACATGCTCATTGACCTGGTCTTTTTCCAGAACGTCTCCTATCTGGTTTTAATATGTTTGCCGAGGTCTCCCCCTGCCCACTGTTACATTTACGCTTCTTTACAATGAACCTCAATTCCTAGAGTATGTGTGAATGGCTAACATTGTCAGCCATTCTGACATCCGGAAAATTAGGACATCCGGTAATTAAGATAGGTACCAAAATACGTATTACAGAACAGCTCTACTATTAATAGGTACTTATATAGGTCCATCTTTTTTGTTAGTAGTAGAGATTTTTTGTGAAAGTGTTGGAGTGTTCCGGTTTGAAGGGCCACCATACCATAGGTGACCATGCCGTGCCGGTGAAATTACAGGCACATGAGACTTTTCATCTTTATGTCTCAAAGTGGCGGGCGCAGTGCAATGCTACATAGGGTGTTTCCTAGGTGGACGTGAGCTATGAGGTTATGCATTATTAAAGGCTTTTTTGGTCTGCTGGTCCCGACATTCAAACAGTTAAAAAAAACTTACCATCACAGACTTGGTTCTGTACGTTCCGTTTGAACCCTGGCGGACAACTCAAACCCAGATCTCTCTTTTTGATCGGCACACATTTGAAAGCTCCAGGGATGTTGTGGCAGACGGTATCCTCCGCAATGCAGAGGTCGTCTTGTGCTTCTGCGCACTCGTTTATATCTGAAGAGAAAATATCATGATCATTACCTTTTCAATTCTGCAGTGCTTGTTACTGATGTACTACGCATTTAGAGCATCTTAGCACCATCTGTTGACGAGTAGTCACGCTGTTCATATATAGTTCAAATAGCATTACCTGGTGTCGAGTAGACGCACTATATGTTAGAGTAGGACGCATAATATACACCTGAGCTGTCTATAGATAGTTCAAAAAGGTTGTAAAAATTCTCGAAAGCTACAGAAAAATCTAGAATAGTCTACAACGATTCAGAACATTCCACAAACATCTTGATTGAGCCAAGAAACGTCTATATAGGTGTCTATTAATTAATTATGGAATATTAATGAATATTCCATAGCTCTTCTGGCCGATTTTACTACAAGGTATACAGGCGAAGCTCGCTCGAAGAGCAGTCACTCGTCAATTGGTTTTGATTGGCATGGCGGCGGGCAAGTAGCTGGTTGAGATGCGAGAGGTTGCTGCACGTTCAATTCCCAATGCGGAACAAATGTTTGTATGATCGGCAAGCTTGACAAAAATTTGTATAGCTACTTGTAAATATACTTGTATACTGGTTTCAGGAGTAAATTGCACCTAGTTTTGAAGACGTTTCGAAATGATTCTTGTGATATCAATGAAATGAATCGAAATAAAAAATATGTTCAGGGTATTGTGGTACCATGATACTCGTAGTTCCTGATACCCACGACACAGTGGATCCTAGTGTGGGATCAGAACTATGCATGTGACTGTTGGGTGTTATGTTATGTTAAATCAATTAAGTGACTTGAGCACAGATTACTTAATAGTTACTGATAGTTTGCCTTGAGTGAGAGTGATTAGTGAACAGTGTAAGTCAATAACAGACGTAGTGAATTTATTTTGATAAATTTATTAAAAGTATAATTTTGGTTATACCTAGCACAGTGTTTTTATTTTGTCAGAACCCTAGCTCGAACAAAACCAAAACCCAAGTGTTCATAGTGATTTTTTGTGACGAGATAGTGATTTTAATTAGGTATTTGCGAAATGAAGAGGCCAAAGATCACCAGTGATTAGACAAGACTAGCTTGAGTATTAAAAAAAAACTTTAAAAATTATCTATGGCATCTTGTAGCTGTTACGTTTTTTATTTTTTATTTACAAACTAGGCTTCTTTATAGCTGGTGTAAAGTGGTCACCGTCGTTTATTACATCAAAAACACCCGTTATATATAATAGCGCTCACGAATGGAAAAGTGTGAAAAAAGCAAGAAACTAATCGTGCCTATTTTTTTGTTTACGATTTTTAACCCCCGACGCTAAAACGACGGGGTGTTATAAGTTTGACGTGTCTGTGTGTGGCTGTGTGTGTGTCTGTATGTGTATCTGTGTGTGTGTCTGTGTGAGTTGTAGAGTCGGCAGAACACAAAGAGTGATCCGCGATGGCTCGGCGTTGATTATGGTTATGTTGTGTATTTATGATAGGTACAAAAGGCAGTGACCTGTCATACCATTACAAGACTTCTTGTCAGCTTGCAGCCTGAACCCCTCGCGGCACGAGCATCGTACAACCCCATCAGCATCGTCACAGTTGTGGGCGCAGGAGTCTTTCTTGCACGAATCCTTTGGTTTTTCTGTTGTTGTTAGGACTTTCTTTTCCGTGGTTGTTTCTGGATTTTCGACTACATCCTGTGGATAGTTCTGATGTTAATTATGCACAAATTCATCATCAGTAATCAAATGTGTATATGATATTATGGTCAAGCAAATAAATTTATCTTTATCTTTATCAGTGGCCTTTAGGTGTCCTCTGCCACAGAATAAATAATAGTACAAGTACCTCTGCTAAACGAGGCCTCCTCGTTAGAATGCAATGAGGGAGGGATTTTTTATGATTTTCAAAAATCGTGTGTACTTATTAAATCTCTAACCTTATCGTGTTTAGTAAGTGATTACCCTCTCTACTGTCCGTCTTCAGCTAGTACTGTAATTAGAATTTTTGAAATTCAAATTCTGCACCGCCGAGGATTAATATTTTGTGAAAGACAAAAACGAGCGAACGAAAAAAAAAATTTAACTCAGATCCGCCAAACTCAAATTTATTTATTGCAAACATTATCACAGTTTTTATAGTTATATCTTATTGTTAAAGACCATGACCAGTCAACTATGCGTACAATTTAATTAAGTAGGTAGAGTGATTTAGTCAGATTTTTGTTACATTAATGTCATTTTAATTTACATCAATTTATTAATATATTTATCGTCAGTGTCCGTTTTTATTCACAAATCAAAAGCTGCAAACGTTTGCGATGCATCTTTCGTCGTTAGAATTTTACCACGTGTAGAGCACACACACCTTAGAGCATTGCGGCCTCATTGACCAGGCGACGACGAAAGACTTGTTGGTGCAAAAATCGACAAACGATGTAATTTTTGGAATGCTACCAAGGAGAACCCTGCATTTGGAACCCGAAGGACTTATTCCACAAGAGGTTTGCGTCACAGATTACTTAATAATTACTGCTTTTGCGACATACGGCAACCGTGCCTACTTTATTTCTGCTAGTTATTTGTTCTTTGCGTTTGCAACAAAGTTTTACACCTTTAGTACATCGACGTATTCGCATGCGGCAGTGATGAAACAATACATGTCTCGCTCTAACTCTAGTTCGATTTCTATAGCTGCATCCTTATCATCACAGTTCACTTCGCTGCCGCATGTGAATCATTCGGCGTACTAAAGGCGTTACAGGTAAAAAGTCGTACCAAACAACACGTATATTCTGCCTCGCTCCTAAGGAATGCAGACAAGGATATGCCATCGGCAACTGGTGGTGTGCCACACTTAGTTTTAAGGTAACCAAAGGAGCAGTCCTCACAGCATAACTGAAATAAAACAGAGGAATTACTGAGGATACTAAACGTAAACAAAGGAAGTATTAAGAGATCGTGGGAGCATAGGAATAATAGCTAGTCAAATGGTTGCTTTTTAATACACGTATTTTTTATTAGACTACCAATAATTAAGGGGTTCGTATGATAAATGCGCTACCTACATTGCTAATCTATTTTTTAGCAATGATATATATTTGACCGGGATCTCGTGACGATGCGGCCGACGATGGAGCACAAAGGTCTAGAAGGCACCTATTCATTCTTACCATAAAGAGACCCAGATTATATTATAGTTTTTAGGAAATACAGACGACGGCAGCGATTTCCACACCATAACCGTTCGCATTATAAAAGTATAACCGAAACGTTTAGTAAGAATAGAGGTATATAACGAGGTAAGGATGGTACTGACTCGTACGCCAAGCTTCTCCTATGATGAAAATGAGATGGTGGGGATCAGATCCTGTAGTTCCTGGGCACATTCCCCGAAATTAAACAACATCGACGACAGGCATGCAACTTTACGGCGGTGCTCGAGACTCTGGACCTTAGTCTCCGCCATTATTGCTTACCTGAAAGCTCTGGGTTCGTATCTATCTTCTATCTATCTATCTTCTATATGTACTCGTATACCTACTATACAATGATAAAACTGTAAATGGGTCGAATCTAAACCCTCTTTTTTTTTAATTCTGGTTGAGTAAGCTCCTAACCAAAAAATATATGCTTTTGTGGCTTCTATTTTTTTCACCCTTCCTATCTTTAATTGAAAAATCATCACGCTGAAACTAGTGTACATATTTTAAAGAAATTCGGTATTGTTATACCTTATACTATAGATTCACATTTCCAATATTATTTATCCCCGAAAACGCAAGAGTAGACCCTCTGGGATAGGCGCGGTGGGAAAGGCGACCTGTGGAATAGGCGCGGTGCTATCTCTAAGGAACTAATGACAATATAATAAAGATAATTATGTAAATCTTACTTTTCCAATATCCGAGTCAGGTGCGCCACATTGTTTCGCCGGAGCTAGTTTCATACCGGCTGTGCAATCATCTTTAAGTCTGAAACAGAAATAAAATTATTATTATATATTTACCAGTCACTAGATAAGGCAAGCCGTGGCGTGTCCGGCCTTAGAATAGACCCCTCCATCTCTTCCCGTGCGGATGTCGTAAAAGCTGACTCAGGGGTTACCTAACTAAGGGCAGCAACAGTATCCACCTGAGTACTTGACATTACTGCGATCACCAGACCAAATGCTAAGCGTAGTGATTATGGCATATCCCCCATAATGTAAAAATGTAAATGTGAATATGTGATGTACCTACCTATGTGTGAATGTAATGGCATATCCCATTGCATTCAACGGAGGAGGATTTGTCCAGCAGTGGAAGTCTAAAGGCAGCTGATGATGATGATGATGAAATAAGGCAAAATATACAAGCCGAAATGTAAAGGCACGCCTAGAGCTCAGAACAGACAACCGTTGGGATTACTAGGTCCTCGAGTGGCGATCACAAGCCGGACGAAGCAGTAGAAAGACCCCCCTCTCGATGGACCAAACACATTATAGGTTGCAGAAAGGCGGCTCAAGACCGTTCATCGTAAAGTTGTAGGTGGCCTAGGTCCTATAGTGGACTATGCAGCGCATTCTCATTAAAGTGACACTCTTGAGCACACTAGAACTACACACTAGGAAGGCACACACTCAAGTAAAACCTAGGACACACATAGAGTAACACATTATAAAAATAATACAGAACCCCTCACTAGAATGACACAGTAGCTAATAGAGACAAACTTTTTTTTTTGTACTTCTTGGAATGACGGATCAAGCGTATGGCCCACCTGATGTTAAGCGGTACCCTCTACCTATGAACAGTGCATTATTATCACATAGGTCACGTCCACCTAGGACGCACCCTATGTGGCATTGCACTGCGCCCGGCATCCTGAGACATAAAGCTGAAAAGTCTCATGTGCCTGTAATTTCACCGATAACCATACCCTTCAAACCGGAACACAGCAATGCGAGCACTACTACTTTGCGGCAGAAATAGGTTTGGTGGTAGTACTTCCCCGGACAAACTCTTTCACAAAAAAGGTCTACTACTACCAAACTTACTTGAATTGTGCTTCACAGCAGCTGCGCATGACAGCTCTGCAAGTTTCCTGCTGTCCGGGTTCGAACTCCATGTCGTCTGGTAAGGGTCCTTGTTGGCATGCCGTCAGTGTGGGTGACGTCACTGCGATGTTGTCTGCGTGCTCGCAGCATGTTTCTGTCATGACTGTGGCTTCGTCCGATGTGAACGCTGCAGAAATAAGACGGTGATGGGTTGAGTGGGTTATTCGTCTGGATTCCCTCGAAATTTCATATGATGTCCAGACTTGCGATAAAATACAAAATCTCCCGACAAACACCTATTAAGCTATGATAAACAAGTTTTAAATGCTTTATCTGTTCTCTAAATTTAATATTTTTTGTAGATAGCTCCGCATGCTGTTGTGTTTTATGACGCTCAATTAGTAAAATTTCCGCTTGCCGTTATTTTCTGTTACTGATAGTTTGTCCTATTGAAACACAGATTGTTGAGTCTCGCTTCAATCGCCGGTAACTTCTAACCAGTATTGGATGTTCCTCGCTTCTAAAATACTAATTTCGATCGGCTCGTTTCACTCGCCGGTAACTTCTGTTACAGTTATTGCTCATTTATCCTTAAAATCATGAAGTCTCCACATTAAACGTAAAATTTGTATTAATAATATTCATTTTTCCAGACAATAACTCCGAAATCCCGACATTTTGAAATTTTGACCAGCTATTTTGATTTTCCGTGACTGCATACGATTGCATATGAAATGAGTGAGTTTATTATGTGTAGTGTCCAATACGTTTTAGTACTAATCAGTAAGCAAAGCACTGTACTAATCAGTCGCACTCGCACTAAGCAGAGTGTGAAAGGGGCTGTATTTGCGAAGCTGGTTCATATTTGGTCGCCCATAGTTGAAGTTTAGAGCGAGGCTTGATAAACTATACTTGCACGCCAAATAGCCAACAGCCTATGTAAATTCGAAGTCTCTCGATAACTAGTTTCATGGACACGAGTTATAATAAGCTATACCTAAGTTCAAGGGGGCAAGTTCGCATGCCCCCCACCACCCCTCTAGTAAGGTACAATATCATTGGGCCTTATAGCATCTACGAAAGATGATTTAGATGATTTAAGGTACAGGATAGTAAGCTGCTTATTATAGCTTCAGGTATATATAGGTACCTACTTAGTTATCTTCGTTGCACAAAGTACCTACTAACTATACCTATTTAGTCCTGACCTGACCTGATATCGTTAAAGGTAGATTATCCAATTTACCTAACCGTCCTGAGCAATGACTATTACATGTGGGTGGAAACCTAAATATTATATCTACATTACTTGGACAGTCTAAGAATATAAGTATGGAATTTCCGAGAGTTCTTATTGATATAAAATTTAAAGAATGTCGCTAATTATTGGATGCCGATGCAATTATATGCTGCAAAAGCTACAATATACCTTTTGTCTAAGCTAAGGTCAAAAAATAAGGTGGACAATGTCACTTTACTTGTTTTATGCGTATCTTTATGATTTGTTAATTTAAAGGGACTAAATAACAATGTAATTTTCACACCACTTCCAATTACATATCATGCAATCTCAACGTAAAGTAAGCTAGAGGTCTTTATTGTGGTAAAGTTGTATGAAACCCCCTAGGCAGTAAAGTGATTTGAATTTGGAACGTCAAATCGTGTGGAAACTCGTGAAAAAGTAAAGAATACCCTTATGGCTTTGTACAGGTTTATTCAAAATTCGAACTGGCCACTATAAGCAGAACTCAATTTCAAATAATGTGAAACAAAAGACGGTGTTTGGTGCTGTGATTTTCAGTGAATTTGTATTGTCTCGCAAAAGGAGTCACAGAAACCATTTACTGTGGCTCCACAATTCCAGGACATTCCCCTCACCATCTCTACGAGCATTGGGATTCTAGGCATCGACATCTCTAGCGACGTCCAGTACCGTAGTCACTTAGAACATAAGGTCAAGCTGGCTGCCAAAAAGCTTGGTGTACTTAACAGAGCGAAGCTGTACTTCACTGCGGGGCAATGGCTGCTTCTCTATAAGTCGCAAGTCCGGCCCCACACGGAGTACTGCTGTCACCTCTGGGCAGGAACACCTGGCTATCAGTTTGAACCTTTTGACTCGGTTCAAAGGCGTGCAATGAGAATTGTCGACAATCCCAAGCTCACGAATGGTATTGAGCCCTTAAGTCTGAGGAGAGACTTTGCCTCTCTCTGCGTGTTCTACCGTTTATATAATGGGTTTTGTTCCGAGTAATTGTTTGACATGATGCCTGCAGCAACCTTTTTTCACCGCACCGCTCGCCATCGGCAGGGGATTCATACGCACACCTTAGAGCCAGAGTGGTCCCGGACTGTGTGGTTTCAGAGAAACTTCCTCCCGCGAACGCTGTGTGCTCAGGTTGTGGAATGTGCTGAGGTTTTCCCGAGCGACTACAGAATGGGGTTCTTTAAAAGGGGTATTTGAAAATTTTTAAAGGGTCGGCAACGCGCGATTGTTGCCACTGGTATTGCAGGCGCTCATAGGCTACGGTAACCGCTTACCAACGGGTGGGCCGTATGCTTGTTTTCTACATTCGTAGTATAAAAATAAAAAACAGGTGTGAAGGGTAGAGTATGCTCCTCTGGGGTAAAGCCTGTCTTCGTCTTTAGCTTGAACCCCTCGCTTCACTCAGGACTCTACATAATCTCTCGTTACGCTCTGGTTTCAATATGCCGATGTCGCCCGTCACGTAAGACACTGCTTATCTCCTAGTGCATAATCTACTACTGCATTTTGCAAATGCGAAATACTTCTCGAAAAGTATTTCAAATAAAATACAAAATGCTTTTTTACAAGCTTTTATTTAACTTGCAATGTCCGGGTGGAATTTTGCATTGCAGATCTGATGATGGTGGACAACGGAACTCTTCGATGGATAATAGTAGACTGGCCGTGTTTAGACTCAGTTTGATCAGCACACGGTTACGATCACAAATTTTATAAATATATTTTTCACAAAAAGCTTATTTTAAAAGGTATTTGAATACAAAATAGGAAATAGATTTTGTAATTGCATTTTAAATTTCAAATAAGTAGCATCTCTGATCGTCAGCAGGTGAGATCAGTCAAACGAAGGCCTATCAATATAAAAAACAACTTATACGTAAACTAGAAAGGATTATATTCCCGCTCCCGCTTCCGCATGACCAGGACCCTCAGCCTTAGAGTCTGTTTACGAGTTCGCGAGCTGTCTCGATAATCCCGGCGACCTCTGCGACAGAGATGCACCAACTACTAATATACGTAGGTAGCTACACTTGAGCTACTTATAACAATTCATCATTCATCATCAATTCATCATTATGTTTATTTAGGCAGATGCCAGTCATGGGAAGCAATGGCGGCGATGAGCTCACACGTCTATATTCCCAAGATGGAGCAACCCATCGTGAATGGTCCTTTTGAGGGTCTGCCTGCCCTTTCCGCTGGCCTCACAAAACTCACACTGGAGCAGAATAAGTCTAAACCTAAACCTATGATGGTTTTTATGAGGGCATAACAAGAATATAATCTACTTTCGATTCATGCGACCATATATTAGAGTAGGTTATTGCTTTATAATAATTGTAAAGATTGAAAGAGAGATTTCTCAGAACTTTGATACATTCAAGTTATGGTCACATTTCGATATAATCACATTCCGCGTTGCGTTGTAAGGTGAGAGAATACCAATTTTGACGTTTGTGACATCGACACTAAATAAGTAATAAATAAATAATGCTGGACACAGTTCACACAACATTATCTAGCCCCAAGCTAAGCACAGCTTGTGTTATGGGTACTAGATAACTGATATACTTAATACAATATAATAGATAGATAGATATTTTTTATTTTACATAGAAAATACCCAGAACACCCTGAACATCTGCGATCGCACAAATATTTGTTCCGAGGCGGGAATCGAACCTGCAACCAACACTACTAGACCGTACGTAACATGATCAGAACTTTAATATGTCAATATTTTTTCGAGAATTTGCCTTCTGTTCATAAAAGCTTGTCCAAATAAAAATTAATCTAAGTCACAGAATAAATAATAGTACATGTATCTACATAAGTACAAAACGCATAACTAATTTAACCACAATCTGAAACGAACTACCCTTATAATAAATAATAGTACATGTATCTACATAAGTACAAAACGCATAACTAATTTAACCACAATCTGAAACGAACTACCCTTATAATAAATAATAGTACATGTATCTACATAAGTACAAAACGCATAACTAATTTAACCACAATCTGAAACGAACTACCCTTATAATAAATAATAGTACATGTATCTACATAAGTACAAAACGCATAACTAATTTAACCACAATCTGAAACGAACTACCCTTATAACCTTAGTACGTCAACCCTTTAATTAAAATGTTAATAATTACGAACAGAAAGGGCTATCGTAGTGTATTAATAAGTAATTCTCATATCCCGATGCGTAAGTACGTTTTAATGACTTTGCATACCAACTACTGTATTTGTTATGGCCTTCGACCAAAGTAAAATAAATGGACTGGCCTTACGCATACAAAACGTCCGTGAAAAATAAGACGATTCGGATTTAGGGTACGGTCAACAAATAAACTATCTATCTATCTATCTATCTATCTATCTATCCAGCCACTGCTGAGTAAAGGCCTCTTCTCTATAGCGCCACTCCTGGCGGTCTTGTAAATAAACTAGGTGAAATTAAATTATTGAACTTCTTAAAAACTGTATTTTTTTAATACTTAATACTAATGCAATGTGTTTACTAAAGTTATTTCAGTAGGTTTATAGTACAAAAAATCACCGAAAAAAATGCAATTATAGAATGAAACTTTTACAAAAATACATGGTTCCCTTCTGTTTTATGTAGTTACGTATCTATTTTTCAGCTCTCAAACATACACAATATAAATCAATAGAAAAGCAAGTCCACCTAAGGTCTTCAGCTCAATCAATTTGTGAAAAATATATTTTTCATCACTCAATAAACTAAGAAAATATCATAAAAATCGTACGGAAACATAAATGTATAAAAATTCCAGTATTTAAGAAACTGCAGAGTGCAGTTTTAAGAATTTTGCACAATGAGTTTTTTTATACTACTTGGAATGACAGATCAAGAAGATGGCCCACCTGATGTTAAGTGGTACCATCTGCCTATGAACAGTGCATTACCTCAGGTCACGTCCACCTAGGATGCGCCCTATGTGACATTCCACTGCGCCCGCCACCCTGAAACATAAAGATGAAAAGTCCCATGTGGCCGTAATTTCATCGGCACCCTTACCCTTCAAACTGGAACACAGCAATGCGAGCACTACTGCTTTGCGGCAGAAACAGGTATGGTGGTAGTACTTCCCCGGACGAACTCTTTTACAAAAAAGCTCTACTACTACTAACCGTTTTTTGGCGTATAGAATTCGTTGTGTAGAAAATGATCAGAGCAAATACGGGAAAATGTATTCCACTTCCAAAAGTCGTCTGTTCTTGCTCGTCTTATGACTTCTATCCATTTTTGTTTACCTTAGATTTTTTTTGGAAAGCTATAAGGTTAATTAACATGCCATTACATATTATATGCAATTACCTAAAGCGACGTGCTTAGCAATGTTTTGACGTAAATAATGCAAATTACAATTCTAAATCAATACGATACCCATCGATAGGCATCAGTTTTTTTTGCAGTCTGTACCGGACCATCCGTCATGCGTGAAGTCTTGTCAAATATTTCGTCGCTGTAGTTGGAAAACTAAATAAGTAATAACAACAACAAAACCAACATCGCGAGAAAAACGCGATTTACTGTTTTATTGCGTCAAAAACGGCAATAGCTTTTTTATCGTAACTAATTTTTCAGTCCGTGTTTTGATATGTTATAGATTGGTACTGTATCTATTTTCGAATTTAATGATAATACATTTTAGTTCTTTTGATTAAGAGAAAAAAATAAAAAAACGACTATGTATTTTTCCCTCGCCAAAGTTTTGAATAATTGAAATGATCTATTATTTACTTATTTGAATATGACAATCCTATCCATGGGTATAGATTTATATAATATTAAAATACATTTTAAAATAAAACCAACTTTTAATCATTTCTTTTTATCAAGACTGAATATTAGAAAACTACTGAAACACCTACATTATTTTAGCAGACTTATAAATTCAAAGTAAGTGACATAACAAACTTATCATACGACTAATGCTTATAAAATCAACAAAATGAAAAAAAATTGTGGAACACAATAATTCTAAGTATCAAAAAGAAAAAGGTATGTCGACTAAAATTTAAACTATCTACGAGTATAAACTTGTGTCTGTTAACTTTCATTCAGAGTGGGGAACATTGAGATAATGTCCTGGGGCGTAGTCCTCCTTGTCGCTCGTCCTCTAGTGCAAGACGTGTCCATCGACATGTATGGGCCATCATAACCATGCAATAAAGTCGATTTCGCAAAATGTGTTACTTATGTAGTTTTCCTACCACACGACGATTTATAAGTTTTTTATCAATTGATGAAAATTATATTACAAAACCTTTACTTACGAATGAAATGCGATGCCTGAAGCTTTATTTGTATTTCTTGTGTTGTTTGCACTTGCAGAAAAGCACAGGAAGGCATTGTATTACCAAGGTATCTAATTTTGGTATTTTTCAGCATAGCTGTCACTCGTTGCCGTGACAAAGACTGACTGAAGCGAAGTATACTAGCTAGGTCTGTTTAGAAGCTTCAAAACTATCGTTCCCTAAGGCCCGTCCATTCATTTTATTTACGTGTCGATGGTTATGGCTATACTTCAAAAACCCATGTGCCCCTTTCCATAAGAAAAAACGAAGGAGTAAATAAGCTGGTGATGACCGCGGTGTGTCTGGCTTAAGAAAAGACCCCTCCGTCTCCCATGGATGTAGTAAAAGCCGAACTGAGCGATTTACTAGATAGATAAAACTTGATTGAAACTAGATTGAATCGAGAATCAAAGTAAAATGACCGAAGCTACTAATTAGGAAGCAAGACATCGGATAGCTCTATCCATAAAAAGTAACAAAACGCACGTTCCATACTTCTTCGTTTGTATGGAAATAGCATTTTCTTATCTTCGAATATTTTCCGTCTGCCGGGGTGTTGTATTTTCGTTTAGGTTTTTGTATAAACAATGAATGAGTGAGGAGCACGCAGATAATAACGGATAGGATTCTTAAAAAAAACCTACTATTTTTTTGTAAATGCCCATTGTTTTATTATTACTTTCTTTTGTATTTTTGTAAATTTCGTGACTTTTATGAGTTGTATTATTATTATTTCTGTAAATAAAGGTATTGCTTCTTTATTTGTATTGTTTGTTCAGGTATTTGTTCAGGGTGTTCTGGGTATTTTATATGTATAATAAAAAATATCTATCTATGTTATATATTGTATTAAGTATATCAGTTATCTAGTACCCATAACACAAGCTCTGCTTAGCTTGGGGCTAGATAATGTTGTGTAAACTGTCCAGCATTATTTAGTTATTTTATTTATTTATTATTTGTCTGGACCGCTACCTACTAATTACCTAATGCCTGATATGTTTATTATTATAAACAATTTCACTTAAAAGCCTCTAGTGAAGCTTTTTTCTTTTCTTGTATTTTTGTGTCTTGTCCAATGCTGTATAGTACTATGTGGATAATGCAGTGGGCTACAATATAGTTATATTTGTGTTACTGAACTCTATCATATCCTAAGATTTATATTGTAGCTGTTTATTGTCATTGAATAAAAAAAAAAAAAAAAATAGTGGTTTATTCACTAAGAGTATGAAGCAGTGTCTTAAGTTATGGGCAGCTTATTGTACTCTGAGCGTAACGCGGTACCCTAGAGTTAACTCCCGAGCGAAGTCAGGGAGTTATGTAGAGTCCTGAGTGAAGCGAGGGGTTCAAGCTGCCCGAGACGAAGACGGTTTTATCCCAGAGTAGCATACTCTACTTTTCACACCTTTTTTTTTACTTCCTGAATTACGGAACAAGCAGATGGCCTACCTGATGTTAAGCGGTAACCTCTGCCATTAACAATGCATTACCTCATAGGTCACGTCCACCTAGGACGCTTCACAAAAAATCTTAGTAAGTTTTTTTTTTAAAAATGTTAGTAAGAGTTACTATTATTTATTCTGTGGTACAAAGCAATATAACCAATAAATAAATACGTAAAAGCCCGGTAAACCACTCATGACCCATAGGCAGTCAACAGCACATAAATCCTTCCGAAAGAAAAAACATCACTTCACATAATCGTCACTTACAAACAGGTGAGATCGTGGTCAAACAAAGGTCTATCATTGTTAAAAAAAAAAAAAAAAAAACTTTGATCTGTGAAAATCGAGGGCAGTTTAGTGCGGCCTAAGCCTTAGATAAAGCCACACACAGGTGTAGACACACGATGCGATCGTGGTTCTTATAGGGGTTCGATTGACCGGGTTAAACACCGATGATGTAATCGGATGCCGATCTTATTACCAACCAACCCACACAATATATGGGATGCAAAAAACATCATTAAAAGTTACATAATATAATATATATTCGGCACAAAGGTGCCTTTGTGCCGACTTCATAAATGTCGGAAGTTCTCAGTTCGACTGTATTTTTAAACGACTTCAAAAAAAGGAGGAGGTTCTCAAGCTGTGTGTTTTCTTTTTATATCTTTTTTTTAAATGTTTGTTACCTCATATCTCCGTCATTTATGAACAGACTTGAAAAAATATTTTTTTAGTTGACTCGATATGCTTCCATATTGGTCCCATTTTCATCAAAATCTGGTTCTGATGATGGGATCCATGAGGAATTGAGGGAACTTAGTAATACTGCATTCAAAGATTTTCAAAAAATTATTTGCTTCGTCTGGTAATCTAACCGAACATTTAATGCAATCAAACATTTTACGTTATTCTTTTACTATAAGATACTATGTATATACTATGTATATACTATGTATATACTATATATATACTATGTATATACTTATTAGGTTTTTTTTAACCATTCTTTCGATTGGCATAATATAAATACAAGGCGTTTATTTTTCACATATTTATTTCGGTTCGATTCTCAGACGAAGCAAGTAATTTTTAGCAAATCATTTAATGCAGAGTTAATAATTTTTAAAAATCAAATAAAGTCTCCTTTCAGCAAAACACCTATCTGGTACTTTCCCTTCATGTCGCATAGTCTTGGGACGCCCTGTACATAGCTCTTGTCGTTATAGTTCTACGTGACGCCATTTGAGAGAGAACTAGGAGAATGCGTCTCCCGATGAGCTTACATATTGACGACTTGTTGAAACTGGAAGCGTGAACAAAGGGTGAGCACGTGGGAATAAATATTTGAGAGCATTCTTCTTAAACTTGTACTAGTAACAGCCTGCGATTTCACTCGATTGATACCGGGATAAAAAGCACCATATTTCAGTTCAAAAGTATTACATATTTACATATCGAAATCGGTTTAGCTGTTACAGCGGAATTTATTAGAAACAAACATTAGAAACACATTCAAACTCACAGAAGATCAGTTTTTGGTAAAATCATACTCTACCTATTATGCCTATAGGTAGATATTAAATAAAAATAATAATAGTACAAGTACCATTAATATATCCACTTTCTCGAAAACGGCTTTAAAGATTTCGATTAAATTTACTATATGGGGGTTCTTGGGGGCCAAAAATCAATCTATAAGTATAGCTAGGAGTCATCTGTGGGAAAATTTATTTTTCCTTAATAATTAGTTAAGCAATGATTTGCGAGGTCAGTTTTTGGATGGGTGACCACTTATTGCAATGATTTTTTTATGATGATTAATCGTCATATAAATAAAAGCAAAATAACAATTTAAATAGGTATGTAAGAAAATAATATTCTGTTTTTCACGTTGCTAAAATATTTCCGAGGCCGTTGCCTTGTGTTTGTACAAATGTACAAAAATACAAAAATACTTACCTAAAAGTACGTAATTTACGTTACAACCTAACATTCAATACTTACCGTTCACGAGTCCCACCGAAACCAAACACATCACTCCCATCGCTAACTTCATTTTGATTTATTTCACAAAACTCACTTTCAAACAAAATACATAAACTTTTTAGAAGTTTTACAATCCATGGCGGCTAATTTTACTGTATTAAAGAGTTATTTTTCGAGATTTTGGTATAACTGGGTTAGGTATTTCTGTAGAGACCCGACACACAGGTCAGACGAAACGGTACTGATAAGATTCTGCGCATAGCTATCATCGCTGGTCGGAGGCCAAGATGAGGCCATAGCCCATAGGTCAATGAAGGAAAATCTTATGAAGTAAATAGATTAGATTAAATATATGTAGCTAAATAATTAAGATTTAAGGCATCGATGGGCGCCAAATTATGTCACTAATCAACTCAGTAAAGTTCAAGTAAGTTAGAAAGTGACACAATAGCGCTAGCGAAACGAAAAGCGAAATCACGGTTTTTATTTTATTTAAAAACGATTATGAAAGTGAAGGTCCTCTCGGCGTTATGTTATTTATTATTTAATACATAGACACATACATAGACACACACCTTTTTCCCCGAAAGTGTAGACAGAGCCTCAAATCGGCATCTTTTCACTGTGGGTTGCACCATCGTGGGAAATAGACATGACAGTTGGTGAGCTCATCGCCGTCATTGCTTCCCACGACTGACTCTGCTAACGCTTTGTTCCAGCAATAACACATTCCAGGCAGGACAGATCTTATACCACCGAATCTTACAAACAAGTCTGGGTAATCCCTTAGTCGGCATTTATGACATCCACTGGGGGAGATGGAGGGGTCTATTATTAAGCCGGACACACCACGGTTTCGTTATTCAACATCATGTATCTTTGGAACCGTAATAGGTAGATACGTCAAATTGAGTCGCACAGAGTGAGATTATCAAGTGGTCTCTAATTAAAATAAAATAGAGCTACCTATATATTAAAGTTCTACAAAAACCTGTGCCGGAAATTCCGGCAGTCATCGGTGTTTTAAAAAAAAACCCACTCTTGAAAGTCGTATGATACAATATGCTGCGCAATTCTTGCTGATACATAGCTTGTCCTGTTCGAAGACACATTGAGATTTCATGACGTCATGCAACGTCTGCAGGATGTGCTATATAATGTCAAGAAACGACGACCTCTGTGGCGCGGCGGGCGAAGGTTGGCCTGCGAAGCAGGAGGTTGCGGGTTCGATTCCCGCCTCGGAGCAAATATTTGTGCGATCGTAGATATTTGTTCAGGATGTTCTGGGTATTTTCTTTGCAAGTATAATAAAAAATATCTATCTCTGTAATGTATTGTATTAAGTATATCAGTTATCTAGTACCCATAACATACAAGCTCTGCTTAGCTTGGGTCTAGATAATGTTGTATGAACAGCCCTGCATTTTATTTAAATAGTTTGAAAGTCAAGGAAAAAAAGTATTTTTCTAAAAAAAAAAATATTGTGAATATATTGTTTGTGAAAAAGATTTTTTTCAATACAAGCTTTTATAAAATTAGTGATTGTAACCGTGTGCTGATCAAAATGAGCCTAAAAACGGCCAGTCTACTATTATCCCTCGAGGAGTTACGTTGTCCACCTTCCGTCTCCATCATCAGATCAGCTCGCTGTTACCATCATATTGTAATGTCATCGGAACTTGACAAGTATGCCAAATTTCAGCTCAATCGGTTGAGGATAACTGCTGTAAAATTCAGTTGCAAGATTCCACCCGGATTTCACCCAGACAAACATGCATTGCAAGTGAAATTAATATAGGACCTCATTGTACCTCTCTGAGTCAGACGAGTTAAGGCAGGTGCGAGTTTGAGTCCCGCGCGGGAAACAATGTCATCATGATTTGCGAACACACATATTTGATTATATTTTCATATTATAAGGGTACAAATAGATAGGAAGTAAATAAATAATACTGGACAGTTCACACAATATCGCTCACACAATATCTAGCCCCAAGCTAAGCACAGCTTGTGTTATGGGTATTAGATAACAGAGTAAAATCGAGCGTTAACAAAAAATGAAGTCTGTCATGTTTTTCCTCTGCGCAACATTTTCGCGCATCTTGTACGGAAGTGTGCAGGAGTAAACTCTAATCACACACCATTTTTCTGAAGGCTCAGTGAGGTGCGAGGTCTGTCACTGGGTCCAGTCACTGGGCTCGTGTACACCAGGCTTTAAGCCAGCATGTACAAGGACCTTTTGTTTGTAAGTCAACATGCACCACTGCCTTTAACAGTGCATTACCAAATAGGTCACGTCCACATAGGTCACGTCCACCTAGGACACACCCTATGTGGCATTGCACTGCGCCCGCCACCCTGAGACGTAAAGATGAAAGTCTCATATGCCTGTAATTTCACCGGCACCCATACCCTTCATAACCGGAACACAGCAATGCCAGCCCTAACTGAACGTATGATTCTGTGATGCGACGGTTTTTAACGTAGCAAATAATAGTTTTTCGTGATTTTCACTTACTTTTCGTCCCGCATGCGCTAATCTGACACTTTCTATCTTACCTAAACATTGATGAGTCAGAAAGTGACGGAATTTGGCTCTGGTATGCGCCTTAACATCGATATTATAGCAACACAGTACTACTAGTATAGTATTATTTTATCTGTGGACTGTGACAGTACATAGTAATTTTTAGCTTGGATTAAGTACATACATCATATAAATTATAACTTATGAAACTATCTTGGTTATGTACATACATACTTTTCACTAGCAACGAAATATCGGGAGCAAATAAAACTCATAGACCAGGGTAGATAATTTTTGAAACCAAAAAAAACTACAGTAGGATGAAACCCATTAGAAAAGGAGGGGAATATGATCAAAATGAAAGGAAAAATAAATTACGGTCGATCCGAGTTCGGGAAGTGGGAGGGGGTGAGTTTTTAAGGGTTAAATATGGTTTATCTTGATTTCCGGCAAAACTACAAGTCCTGTGGAAAAAAGTTAAATGGCAAAGTTGTAGGCAATAAAAAGATCTACAACTTTTGTATTTGCAGATTTTTCACATAACCTCAAAATTTAGGTGAAAAATTAAAAAAACCAAGTTTTTGGTTTTGTATTTATATCTTTTTAAAAAAAAAAAAATTCTACGATATTTTGTGAAAACTTACCTTATTATGTCCCAAATACACTGTAATTTATTTGATTAAAAATATTTATTTTTTCGCTTCATTTTAACTTAATATCAAAAAAGCACCCTAATTTTCAATCGAAAATTCTGACGTCAAAATATCAGATTTTTTCAAAAAGTGTGGGGGCTTTTTGTTCGTTGAAATATCTACTTTCTGATGGTGTAAAAAAAAAAATACATTACTATAGGAAATATTCTTAGAAAATGCAAAAAATTGAAAAAACCTCAAATTCGTTTTTTTTTTAATTACTATGTACAATTACAATTTCATCAAAAAAATGTGATTGCTGCAATTTTTTTTAGTTAAAAAGTTTATTTATTTTGCTCGAATTACATTCATGTCATAGAAAATCTCATACAAAATAAATATACATGTAAATCGTACGTGAAAACGTCGTATCGTCGTATTCATGTAATCGTGAATTTAGAAACTTAATTCTGATTACGCTATTCATTATTTTTTTTTAAAAAAACGTTAATCTTGTTATTTATAAATACGTTATTTGAAATTCTAATCAGTTACTCATTCGTTTTTGTCTCTTTGGAGGCATTTCTTCATCGTCAGATTCGACAAATCTTTCCAACTCTAGTTGATCGTCGAAATCATCAAATGCACTATAAGCAATCTGTAACAAAAGAAACATGAGCGAATCAGCCTACAAAATATGTGTAACCTGAGAAACTTAACCGATCTAGCGGTTATAAAAGAAAATTTTACTATTTTTATTTTGAAGCTGATTAATATAGATTAAAATACAGATAGTATTTACCTTGCTATGTAGATTCCAAACGATTCTTTGAATAAAGTAAATTTCTCACAAATCACTTAGAGTAACTCAGCCTGCACGTGTATTTTTAAAAACGATGTTGTACACTACTCTGTATCTCGAATACTGGCTAACGGTTTTTACAGCTGCTACGAAATAGCAGGTATGTAGTAAGGCCCAGACCCTCCTAGGTCCGTCCCCACTTCTCAATGAAATAACTTACAATGGGCTTAAATTCACCGAAGGTCACTCAGGTATATAAATTATCTTAAAACAGCAATAAATAGGCATCTACAAATATTATTTAAAAAAGATTCTACAACTTTTTCAAAATATTGTAGATGTCTTATTAAATATTAACTTTATTAACTTATTTGTTTGTTAATTATAGAAGTATATTTTAATTTGTAATTTTTTCGTTTATCAATAAAACATGAAATCTTACGTTTTTTGAGTAATTAAAGTGTAAATTTTAATAAATACCTCAAAATTGTACATAATGTTAAAAAAAAACGAATTTGAGGTTTTTTCAATTTTTTGCATTTGCTAAGAACATTTCCTATAGTAATGTATATTTTTTTTTACACCATCAGAAAGTAGATATTTCAACGAACAAAAAGCCCCCAAACTTTTTGAAAAAATCTGATATTTTGACGTCAGAATTTTCGATTGAAAATTAGGGTGCTTTTTTGATATTAAGTTAAAATGAAGCGAAAAAATAAATATTTTTAATCAAATAAATTACAGTGTATTTGGGACATAATAAGGTAAGTTTTCACCAAATTTCGTAGTTTTTTTTTTTAAAAAGTTATAAATAAAAACCAAAAACTTGGTTTTTTGAATTTTTCACCTAAATTTTGAGGTTATGTGAAAAATCTGCATATACAAAAGTTGTAGATCTTTTTATTGCCTACAACTTTGCCATTTAACTTTTTTCCATAGGACTTGTAGTTTTGCCGGAAATCAAGATAAACCATTTTTTACCCTTAAAAACTCACCCCCTCCCACTTCCCAAACTCGGATCGACCGTAATTTATTTTTCCTCTCATTTTGATCATATTCCCCTGCTTTTCTAATGGGTTTCATCCTACTGTAATTTTTTTTCATTTTTTGCCATTTTTGTAGGCTTTGACCCTGGTCTATCAAGAATCATGGTAAATACCCCGTTGCTTTAGTGAAAAGTAACATAGAAACTGTATTACATAGGTATACATACAGGGTGTAACATAATATCCCTATAAGCTCGGGGAGTGGGTATTCTACATATCATGGCGAATAACTTTAGTTCTACGACTTTTTAAATTTAGAAGATTTTCATTCATAAAGTGCCTCGTAAAAATTCTGAAATTATTCTAGAAATTCCTGAAATTCCTCCAAAAATGTACCTAACTGAACATGAGGCAGCCCCACGCAAGGTACCCTAGCGTACCGTAACGTCATTAGGAGTCTTACGAGGCATTTCATGAATAAAAAACTTCTTATTTTAAAAAGTCGTAGAATTAAAGTTATTCACCATGATGTGTAGAATACACCCTCCCCGGGCTTATAGGGATATTATGTTACACCATGTATATACACGTCTTTTCCGAAAGGGTAGGCAGAGCCTCAATGGGCCTCTTTTCACCGTGGAGGTGCACCATCGTGGGAATATAGACGTGAAAAGTGGTGAGCCCATCACCGCCATTGCTTCCCACGACTAACGTAAACCAGTAAGCTATCAGTCAGGCAGGACAATACCAACGAATCTTGCTGACAAGTCCTGGTTAATCCTGCTTTTACGATATCCACGGGAGGAGACTGGGGGTATATTATTAGACCGAACACATCACGGTGCTTCCGGTGTTCCGTTGTAGGTTGTAAGATTCGTGAAACGGACCCCTGGTATGTATTCTATGTTTGTAGGGCACTCGCATCAACTCGCGTTGTGTAGTAATAATTAGGTTGGATACAGCCACTGGGTCAAGTGTAGAGAACGAGGCGATAACGAGACCCTAACTTACCCAAACATAAGGGTGTAGCGAGTTTCGGGCAGGGAGGGGCAGCTGCCCCCCTTATAAAATCGGTCGTTCGCTGGTAAACTGTAATTCTGACGAGCTTCATAGCTTGCAACGCTTCATAAAACTTCAGGACTTTCAGGTTTGCTCGTTGCAGTAGGCAAGTGAAAATAACTCTCTTCAAAGCCTACTGCCAATCTTTCTAAACGAGCAGCCTGTGGTTCAGCTATACGCAGAAATCGCTTACTGCCCTGCGCGTCCTATATAATAATGGTTTTAGGATGCTGATGGGACTTCCTCGCTTCTGCAGTACATCAGCGATGTTTGCGGAGGTTTGGGTTGATGGTTTTCACGCCATCATCCGTAAGAAAACTGCCTCATTGCTCAGCAGAGTGCGGGACAGTTTCAACGGCATCCTACAGCTCATTCCCGATCGGTATGACCTGCCAGTAATGAAGGCTTTCATCCGGGTCCTGATCAGGTAGGTAGTCTCGCTGGAGTCTGTATGGTCGGGATTCGGATGAGAGTTTTCACCTCAACTTATAGCTATAACTAATGTATTTCTAACATAGTTTTTAAGAATAATACTATCAAATAATGGACCTGATAATGTCTGATTTAATAAATGAATTATATTATAAAAAGCCTAAGAAACTAACTCCCCACTGCTCATGTGAAACTCATGTGTTAACGATCAAATCAATATTGTAGTGTATGTACTACCATCAGTGTGAGTCTGGCGGAATGATTAAACTGTCAGCTGCCTGTTTCTGGGTAAGATGGTGTGAAAACAGATACGATCGTCTCTGCAGCATTGTGTGGTGGCTGCCCAGACAGAGTGTTCTATAACGTGGTGAACAGTGTTGGTCTGCCATGTACCGCTTACGAGGAGAACCAGGAATTACTTACGACTCCCCCCCCTATATATATACAATCCTGGCTACGCCCTTGCCCAGACACGTTAAAATACTGGTTAGCTCTGTTATACTATCTCTTACTCGTATTACCATTCATTATTACGGACGTGTAGGTACGTTCATTCTTATCTGCGGTAGATAAGTACAGAATTTGAAGATATTTTCATTAAAACTAAATTCAGCTATAAACATAACTGCAATCTGGATTTTAATCATAAATATCTTCAATTAAAGCTAGAATGATGTCCTACATGGTAGGCCCGCAGCGAGCAACAAAATAAATTTACTTAGCTCGCCTCCCACCTACCAAAGACGCAGCCAAGTTTCATTAACCACTAGGTTCAGGAGTCTTGTGCACAAGACCTTAACTGATTGAGGATGGCATCAATCACAAGACCTCACAAAAAGGGTATAGGGCAGAGTGTTGAGAGCTTCTTGGCCATCTCCGCCATACAGAGCAATTAAAAATGCCTCGCCTGCACTCTCGATCTCTTCTGGAAGGGAATCTGGCAGCAAGAACACTTCCAGCTGGTGAACGAGTTCGGCATTTTGTATAAAAATAGAGAACATTGGGAACCCTGCATCTTGGGAGCTAAGACCTAGAAACTTGGATTAGGGCTCAAACTATCAGGCATTTTGATTACTTTAAAAACGTTATAGTGACCTTTCTCGTAAGAGCCTTCCTATGACGTTTTTAGGCACATAACTAATAGAAGTGAAAAAAAACTGTTTTTTGCAATACCCCAGCGCGCTTACATTTTAGAATGCTGCATATCTGGATAAATACTATCTAGGTGGACCCAAACAACATACCAAAAAATCAAGTTTTCCGCAATTATTGCAATTTCGAATGTAACATATGTATGACTGGCCTACTAATGGACTCTTGACGATTTAGCATTCTCTTCCAAAACCTTATAAACCTTTGTGTAATGTAGAATGGTTGGTAATACTATCGTGAATTAGTATAGACCGATAATAATATATGTTGTTAAGGTATAAGATGAGACGCAGGTAGAACATTAAGCTCACGAGTGAGATGTGATGTATAATGTACTTGATGACGTAATCCGTTTGTTGTTAGCACTGTGTCAATCACTTGAAATTGTTGTGATGTATGAAATTAATTAGAATAACCAAGTACCTACAATTAATTACTGCGAAACGAAAGATAAGTGGCTGTGATGTTTCTTGAGAGCTAAGTACGTATCAAAGATAATTTAAAATATCCTATAGTTCGAAACTTTGAATTCAGGATGTTTGTTTGTTATATATATATTTTTTTTGTTTGTGCACTGTCTTTTATTTGTTTTGAATGTACGTGTGTGATTGGAGATGCAAATAAACGTTTTATCTATCTATCTATCTATCTATCTATTTAATCGAGCAGGCGTACGGCTCAGTACCATCCTTACCTCATTAGTATACCTTCTATTCACACAAAAAGTTTCATTTCTACCTTTATAATGCGAATTGCTAAGGATTGGAATACACTACCGTCGTCTGTCTTTGCTGAAAACTATAATCTGGGTCTCTTCAAGGCTAGAGTGAATAGGTGCCTTCAAGACCTTTGTGCTCCATCTTCGGCCACATCGTCACTTACCAACAAGTGAGATAGTGCTCAAACAAAGGTTACTAATGTAAAAAAAAGTGCAGACGAGAGCTACCTACTTATTTTGTACCTAATTTACTAATATTAGAAAGTGGTAAATTTGTTTGTTAGTTTGGGGTAATCTGCAGAAATTCTGATCCGATTCCAAAAAATATTTGGGTGCCGACTCGTGGTCACACCAGATTGTCATACTATACTGGTGTGACTAACAGATTGTCATACTATACACTGGTGTGACTAACAGATTGTCATACTATACTGGTGTGACTAACAGATTGTCATACTATACTGGTGTGACTAACAGATTGTCATACTATACTGGTGTGACTAACAGATTGTCATACTATACTGGTGTGACTAACAGATTGTCATACTATACACTGGTGTGACTAACAGATTGTCATACTATACTGGTGTGACTAACAGATTGTCATACTATACTGGTGTGACTAACAGTTTGTCATACTATACACTGGCGTGACTAACAGATTGTCATACTATACTGGTGTGACTAACAGATTGTCATACTATACTGGTGTGACTAACAGGTTGTCATACTATACACTGGTGTGACTAACAGATTGTCATACTATACACTGGTGTGACTAACAGATTGTCATACTATACTGGTGTGACTAACAGGTTGTCATACTATACACTGGTGTGACTAACAGATTGTCATACTATACTGGTGTGACTAACAGATTGTCATACTATACTGGTGTGACTAACAGGTTGTCATACTATACACTGGTGTGACTAACAGATTGTCATACTATACTGGTGTGACTAACAGATTGTCATACTATACTGGTGTGACTAACAGGTTGTCATACTATACACTGGTGTGACTAACAGATTGTCATACTATACTGGTGTGACTAACAGTTCACTAACTGGCTATGTTTTGTTAGGTTCCGCCCGCGACTAAGCTCGCGTTCTATGCGCGAGGATTTTGGTCTACCTTTTATCCCGACTGTAAGCGTGTGAAGGCTAGTTCATAAATAAAAGTAGATTATTCACCGAGGGGATAAAGCAGTGTCTTACGTCGCGGGCAGCATATTGAACCCTGAGCGTAACGTGGGACTCTTATATAGAGTCCTGAGTGAAGCGAGGTGTTCAAGCTGCCCAAGACGAAAACAGCCTTTATCCCAGAGAAGCATACTCTAATATTTTCACACCTGCGAGAAAATAAAAATCAACACAATAGTGAAGGAAATAATAATAAAACAGAAATACACACTGTGTAAATGTTCAACTGTCTCTATAACTCACTTGTGAATAATAGCAATGAAAAAGTCACAGTTTGATTATAGGTGTAGGTAAAACAGAAATACACACTGTGTAAATGTTCAACTGTCTCTGTAACTCACTAGTGAATAATAGCAATGAAAAAGTCACATTTTGATTACAGGTGTCATTATGTGCCTAATTGCGGTGAAATTAGAGCCACTTTATGAGCAAGTGCGTTGAAAATACAATTACCTACGTACTTTACCTATTCGTTGTAAGCTTGTAAGTAATATTTAATTTTAATCTTTCTTCCTAGAAAGATTAAAATAGTATAGTAACAAGCAATATAGAGTTTCAGTGTAAAAAAAATATAATTTGTTATTCAACGAGATACATAAACTACACTTACATAATTAATCATAAAAATAACATGCTATGTACTGTCTGTAATAAAATCTAAGATCACACAAATTAACTAAAATACCGAAGGTAACTCATTCAACATATCCAAACTCCATTAGATATCACTTCCTCGCGCTTTTATTGACCTTCCCGTATATTTCCGGGAATGCTTGTTTGCAGTACGGCAGAGAGTCCCGCACCCTGTCGTACAAGGTGTGGTCAAACATCTCTCTGAACTCCTCCCTGCTGGTGTACGTATCAGCGTATAACATCTGGAAGCCGCCGTGCTTTATCACGAAGCTTTCTACTCGACGGGTTGACGCCACCTGGAGAATTATAATTATTAATTACTAGCGACTCGTCCCGGCTTCGCACGCGTAGTTTCAGGATGAAAAACAGTCCTAGCCCTAACCTACCCCCCCCCCCCCTCCCCCCCGGTAGCCTATGTCACTCAGGGTGAATGTAGCTTTCCAATAGTGAAAGAATTTTTTAAATCGGCACAGTAGTTTTAGAGTTTATTCATCATTACAAACATACACACACAAAAACACAATTATTTCCTCTTTATAGTATTAGTGTAGATTATTATATTGTTATTATTTTAGTAGTAGAGCTTTTTTGTGAAAGAATTCGTCCGGGGAAGTACTACCGCCATACCTTGTTCTGCCGCAAAGTAGTAGTGCTCGCATTGCTGTGTTCCGGTTTGATGGGTATGGTTGCTGGTTAAATTACAGGCACATGAGACTTTTAATCTTTATGTCTCAGGGTGGCGGGCGCAGTGCAATGCTGCATAGGGCGCGTCCTATGTGGAAGTGACCTATGAGGTCACTGTTCATAGGCAGAGGGTACCGCTTAACATCAGGTGGGCCATCTGCTCGACCCGTCATTCCAAGTAGTATACAAAAAATGTAGTATAGGCAGGAACAGTTCTTACAGTTTCATATCCTTCAGCTTTCGGTACGCCATAAACGCCGATGTCCACAAACATTTCGGCGTCTCCTGAGCTGGTCTTCAACTGGCCAGGGTTGTCGAAAACCTTGAACGGGCACAGCCACACAGGATATACCTGGAACAAGGAAATGCCATCGATTATAATGCCAGAACATAATAATAACATAACACCCAACAGTCACATACATAGTCCTGATCCCACACTAGGATCCTCTGTGTCGTGGGTATCAGGAACTACGAGTTCCATGCTAAGAAGGAGCACAAAGGTCTAGAAGGCACCTATTCACTCTAGCCTTGAAGAGACCCAGATTATAGTTTTCAGGAAAGACAGACGACGGTAGTCTATTTGCAGGACTATTTAGTGACTATAGTGTGAACCGGCAGTGTATCGAAATCATTAGTCAGTGTTCGAAGTTTCAAAGGTGCAATATCTTGGCGGTGATAGTGTATGGAATGCTTAGTCCGTCGTAGAGTTATTGTAATGTATTTAAGGAAACAGTCTAAAATAGTCGAATTTCAATTTTTACCACTAGAATGTGATGGTGAAGTTTTAGGAAAAAGCTCTAAAAAAACACTATATAATTAGAATCGGTAGGACAAGTTATGCCAAAAAAATATCACGGAAACCGGAAGACGAATCCCACTGGTAATTGTACGTTTTTAGGGTTCCGTATCCAAAGGGTAAAACGGGACCCTATTACTACTATACCCTGGTTCAGAATTCGAGATATTTTTTATAAACAAACAAATGTCACTTTCAAAGAGACAAGCCAGTGGTAAAAACATTTTTTTGCGTGGATCATGTTTTACTTGTAGTGACGCGCGGCTTTTCCTAGGGTATTAAATTTTTGTAATATCTGCTAGCGGATTCGCTCGCGCGGTATGTACCCTTAATTTGCAGCAAATAAACACAAACCCACTACCTACCTAAGTTTATCTGACGAGTCAATGTGTAAACGGCAAAATGTTATTTAGAACTCTTACCATTGGTACTGTATGACCATTCCATTGTAAAACTGTGTTGAAAAGCATATTCGTATACGGCAAATGAGGCGAAACGAATGAAATTAACAAAATGGGGACCGGCTTTCAAAACAAAGCCCATTGTTTAGAATCTCTGCAGTGTTCCAAGTAACATGAAATATTTTCTACTAGCAAATGTATTTTTGCTTGATAACTTTGTTAATAACCGAAATAACTCAAAAATATATACGCCAAAATATTGATTACTTTATAGTTTATCAGATTTGAGTTAGAATAACATGCCTAGCCTGTTTATTGGCCCAAATTTAATAAACTACCATAGAGCACCTATTTTTTTGCTATGGTATCCCCTTTGTTTACAAAAAATATCTCGAATTCTGAACCAGGGTACAGTATAGTATTATTTTATCTGTGCTATTACTAAGACTCCGCTGTGCGTCCGTCTGTCTGTCCGTCTCTCACCAGCCTGTATCTCATGACTCATGATAATTAGACTGTTGAAATTTTCACAGATGATGTATTTCTGTTGCCGCTATAACACAAATACTAAAAAACAGAAAAAAAAATAAGGGGCTCCCATACAACAAACGTGTTTTTTTTGCCGTTTTTATAGATAATGGTACGGAACCCTTCGTGCGCGAGTCCGATTCGCACTTGGCCGGTTTTTCCATATTTAGTGATTTAAGGTTTCTTAAATCCGTTTCATCAATTTTTAAATTGATATTTAAGACAAAGAATCTAAATTTAATAAAATGGGTTATTGGGTTGAAGCAAGAAGCCCTCTGAGCTGAACTCTCAGATGATGCAGTCGGTACCTCGAACTCATGATGGAACAGCTCCACCGCCTCCTTGAGATGCTGTACCGGCACCAGCATGTCCTGGATGACGTGCGCCTTCTCGTACAGCTTCGCGACGGCGGCCGGCTGCGTCAGCTTCAGGAGAGACACCTCCGGGGGCATCAGCCAGCCCAACAGAATCCGGAATATCGGGTTATTGCCGAAGCGGATGATATCCTACAAAATAAAACAGGGGGTGGTTATAAAATAACACTAAAAATAAAACCCTCGACTATTTTCAGTGTTTCATTACTTAGAGCCTCCGCATAATGACCCACTACAGCTCGTTGCACCGTAATATGGCACCTGCGTTATACTCTTAGTCTGTGTTTTTACTATAATAATCAACAACAACGAAATCACTTCTTCACAACTTAGTGGGTGTCCGCCACTAAGCCACTATCGGCTGTGATTGGTGGCTACGTGTAGTGGCTTGACTGAGCCACTAGTGGTAGCGTCTAGTGGCCGCGACTATAGTGGCTCAATGTGCAGAGGCTCTTATTGAAGCACATCTATATGCTAGCACGCATGATGTAGGCCTAGAGCTGATGATTCTGGTGTCCAAAGTCGGGCCGAAGAAATCCGCGTCAACCGATAGGTCGACGACATCGTATCCGTCGCGGGAATACCTGGTTGAGAGATGCACAGGGCAGAGGAGGCTGAAGAGAGAGGAGGCCTATACCCAGCAGTGGGTGATTTCGGGCTGAGATGATGATGATGATGATGATGATGATGATGATGATGATCCTGGGAACAGCTGCACCAATTTTCACCAAGCATCAAAAAACCAAAACCGATCCAAAGAACGATCTCGTAAACACAATGTTTCATTCAAAAAAACCGTATTGAATCTGGAGCACCCGTTCTGGAGGTACGTGGCAACAAAGAAACATACATACAGACAGACAGACAGACAGACAGACATACGAACAGGCAGTCACACTTGGCTTTAAATTAATAACACCTCTCTTTTAAATCGGGAGTTAAAAATAGAAGAAAACACTACAGACCGAAAAAATACTAAAGCTTAGGTAGCCTACCCAACTTTTACCCTACTCTGATTTCTCAGGTAAGATCACGGTCAAACGAGGGTCTACCGTTAAACTCTTGGTGTTTGGTCTATCAAGCCAGGTTGGTCCACGTACACCTGCATGAAAGGTTATCTCTTCCTAGACACGACTCGCGAGGTCATGTTTGGTGCAGATGTTTTACAACGACAAGCTATCGTAATCTTTCGGATATTCCGAGGTCATATTGATTCAGGTGGTTTTGTAAGAAGCGGCGACTGTGTACGTAAACAGTATGAATGTCAGGATCACGGAACAACAGCGCATTCACTATTTTCAATCCCTCAAACAAATAATCGCTACCTCGACAAACTTTTAGGCTGAATTGCGTTATAACTCTATTATTTCCAGTTTTTTTTTTTAAATATCTAAACCATAATGGACCTTGTCTAAGGTCTTATCCGATTATATCTACATCATTTTATGAAGAATACCTGGAGCGACAAAGATTCGTTCGATGTTTTAAAAAAAAATCGTGCTTACTAAATGAATCTCTACCCGTATAGTGTTTAGTAGTAAGTGCGTTGCAATCTCTAATGTCCTCCTTATATACAACCACGTATTGTCATAGTCATTTTTGAAATTCGATTTCTTTGCCTCCGAGCTACTATTCAATATTCTGTGACTGACACAGATTAGCGAATAGGGAATTTTAACCTTGGCTAACCTTCAGATAGGCAAAATAATTTTAAATATTTCCACCTTCGATAAAAGGTAGTTCTTTTATCGAAGATTTCCACACTTAACATTGACCGAATGTAGACTGTTCTGTGAACTTCTGTGAATTGACTGAAAAAGATTTTTTTCTTTTTTATCTTTGGTAGACCTTTTTTGACTACGATCTCACCTGTTGGTAAGTGACGATGTGGCCGAAGACGAAGCACAAAAGTCTAGAAGGCACCTATTCACTCTAGCCTTGAAGAGACCCAGATTATAGTTCCAATGAAAGACAGACGACGATAGTGTATTCCACTCCTTAGCAGTTCGCATTATAAAGGTAGAACTGAAACGTTTAGTACGAATAGAAGGTATAACTAATGAGGTAAGGATGGTACCGAGCCGTGCGTCTGCTCGTCCTATGATGAAAAGGCGATGGTGGGATCAGATCATGAAGTTCCTGGGAGCATTCCCCGAAATGTAAACCAATAGAAGATCGAAAGGCACGCGACCTTACGGCGGTGCTCGTGACTCTGGATCTTAGCTGAAGCTTCCTGCCCGCAGACCTGTTGTGATAGTCCTGTGAACTGGATTATCGTTCTGGTTTGGTTTCCTGTGTTTGAATTTGTCTAGCTTTCAAAGAAGATATATCTTGAATTCATATAACAAAAATCCATCTAAGTGCTGTAATTTGTATTGTATTGTATTGTAATTTCTTAGCCTAGATCTAGGTATATGCGTCCAGCGTCTTAGGAAACCATATAAAACTTCATAGATGTCATGTATTAATAGATTTGCACTGGTTTTCTTGTTATCACCTTATCAGGCAACATGTGCTTGAGCATTTTCTTAATATCTTATAAACACCTGCCACGATACTAATACTAAATACTAATTCAGGTACTTAACTTATTGATAAGCATCATTCAGAATGACGAGAATTGTATCACATACCTACGGATGACCAGTAAAGAGACCATCGGTATCTGTGCAGGTACATCATGCTGCTTGATGTATCATTCCAATTCATAGACAACTACTACTACTATAGGTACGGTGACTGAAGTAAGACCACCGTTGTTGGAAATAGCTTGCTTACCTTGTAAAATATTCCATGTCATTTGTTATCGCTCGTGTGTTGTATTGTAAGAGAACCTAGTACTTAGGCAAACCTAAGATAGGTTACTTACTATTAACCAAAATATATTTAGATCAGTTTGTATGATAAATAAAAATAAATAAAGATCTATGATATTGACTCTGCCTGATCGAAGGAGGTACCTAGGACCCTAGGACTTCAGAAAACGGGACAAAAACGATGGCCTGTGACATCCACCAAACAACGAAACAGACGTAATTCACCCGCGACCAAAGACATAGTATATTTAAATGTATATTCTAGGAATGATGGAAGGAATCACCTGCAGCTCCCAGAACAGGCTTCTGGTATGTCTGTGATAGTAGTCTCTCAGTGGAATGTATTCCGTGGCTTGTTTATGTCTCTTGAGGTGACGTTCCACTTGCTTGAAGAACCACTCTGCGTGCCAGACTCCAATGGGGTTTAGCTGAAAAGAAAATACGTAATGTACACATAGAATAAAGTTTTAGTATTATTCTTATTATTAGTTTTCTTTATGTTACTGTGTTTTTTGTTGTATAGTCGTCGTGAGCCGTAACGCCAACCAGTGGTTCTGAGCTTCCGACTGAAGACCAGCGTTGGTTGCTAGCTTGCAGTCAACCAACTCATGCTGAGGCAGAGCCATTTTGTTACTTGAGTTACACTTCGTACCTTTAAATCTGTTTCCTCTTAGTCTAAGTTTTTTTAGGGTTTCTGTGTAACTCTTGTATACAAATAAATATATAGGTATTCGTTTCCATTTTCTTTTTTCTTTCTGATGTTTAAGATTCTGTGCCTCAAATAGAAAAACAAAACCCCCATAGGTAGGACTTTGTTGTCCTTCTGTCCATTTCGGTTAACCCTCATGGAGGTATCAAGTTGAAATAATTAACATATTAGACTCCTGAAGAGTCTGTGTTATGGGTATCGTAGTGGGTTTAGTAAATAACCTACGTATATGTATAATTTTGTAGTTTGAATCAAAATGTTGTTTAGTAAGTAATCTAGGTACTTTATACTTAAGTTCTACTCATTTACATACTTAATTAAGTAATTGTCTCGGTGTTTTTGGATAAAAATAAATGAACTTTAATTTAATTTAATTGTATTATAGGGGTATTTGGTAGATGGTCTATCGGCTTTAGTACGCGTGTGTAAGTAAGTAGTAAATGCTCACGCTTGAGGCGCGAAATTATTATTTTTTGGTGTTTTTTGTCCATTACAGCTCATCAACACTTCTTCAGATAGCAAATGTTGATTTCGCGGGAACTAGGACACTTAACACACATTTTTTAATTGATATTATGTCATAAATATCATCAGTTTAGCTACGATCCCCCTAAACACATTTTATAGGTTTTTTTTTTGTATGTTTTTTTGAGCACCTTAAAGGTAATTTTCACTAGAAACGGGATATTTACCATGACTTTTGAGTTTTAAATAAAGAAAAAAGGTATTTATTCCCTGTGCCGCCCCTGACCACTGGGCCCGCTCCTACCCTACGTACCTTTCCATCTCTGCCGACTTCGTCCACCATATCGGCCGTCATCACGACCCCTGTCTCCTGCGTATACAGCAGCGCTTCTACGAACTGATGAGGATTCTTCTTTAAGGCCTCTTCACTGAACCGCTTCACCAGCTCGTCGAGACTGTTGTATGGGTGGTATTGAACACGGACGTACCTAGGTGACAGGGATTTTAGATGATTAAAGGGATCAGATATATCTTCAAATATAGCTTCTTTAAATTTGTATGGTCTATAACTGTTTCAACATTTTGAATAAAATCATTTAATCAACTACTAAAATAAATATTAGTAAATTAAGTCTCCCCACCACTGGGAAAAAATTGTGGTTCCACGAGAAAACGGCCATTAAAATGTTTTATTTTTGATACAACAACTATTGTTTTTTGTTTGTACCAATCGAAGAAAAGTCTAAAATAAAAGATTGAATATTGAAATTACAGGCACATGAGACTGTTCATCTTGATGTCTCAGGGTGGCGGGCGTAGTGCAATGCCACGTAGGGTGCATCCTAGGTGGAAGTGACCTATGAGGTAATGCATTGTTAAAGGCAGAGGTTACCGCTTAACATCAGGAGGGGCCATCTGCTTGTCCAAGAAAAAAAAAACGAATCTCATGTTAAATTAAGTTCAAACTTGATTCTTATGAGCGCGCAGGGAAACAGCTAATGTGGTAGAGTCAGGATTCATTAATACTAATTAATAATGAATTCTGTCAATTATGCTAACCTAAGTTGGTGCAACTTTGCCTAAAGAAACAGCGAAAAACCGTCATGAAAATCAAGGTAGGTACGTAAATAAACAAATGCTTACTTTTTAGCAGGAACAACTTTCATGACGACTGATGTGAGAAAGCCAAGCGTGCCGTACGACCACGGCACAGCGTAATACAGGTCTGGGTTTTCATCCTGAAACACACATCATTCAATACTTTAGAGATAAGTTCTATATTTACAAAACAACTCTACCTAGTGGAGATTATATCATCAGAGAAAAACTTTTGAAACTATCATAGTTAGCAAGACGCACTGAGAACGCCTGGAGGAGTGATTGGTCGATGAAGGAGCTGATGAAGGGAAACCTTCCGATGATACGTAAGCGCAAACTTATGCCTTTGCTCAACAATGGGATGATTCAGGCTAACAGTAACAGTAACATAGTTATGCACATACTTTTCACTAGAAACGGGATATTTATCATGATTTTCGAGTTTTGATTGTTCCCGATATCGCAGCCGATATTTCGGCACAGTTGCATGCGCAATGATCACGGGAGAACTAACTAAAGTCTTTGCGAGTAGATGTTTTGGCAGATACTTCGATCTACCCTCTTTTTCACTCTTTTATTACGAACGACATCACTACCATCGGTTTCTTGAAGGGTATGGGAGCCGGTGAAAATACAGGCCACATGAGACTTTTCATCTTTATGTGTCAGGGTGGCGGGCCCCAGTGCAATGCCACATAGAGTGCGTCCTAGGTGAACGTGTCCTATGTGGTAATGCATTGTTAAAGGCAGAGGTTACCGCTTAACATCAGGTGGGCATTTGCTTGTTCCGTCGTTCATGCAGTTAATAAGTATTTTGTGAAAAATATTTTTTTCAATACAATCTTTTATAACATTTGTGATCGTAACCGTGTGCTGATCAAAATGAGCCTAAACACGGCTTTTTGAGAATCTGTCCTTATGCGAACAAAGGGGCCAGTCTACTATTATCCATTGAGGAGTTCCGTTGTCCACCTTCCGTCTCCATCATCAGATCAGCTCGCTGTTACCATAATATTGTACTGTCATCGGAACTTGACAGGTATGCCAGCTCAATCGGTTGAGCAAACTGCTTTAAAATTCAGTTGCAAGATTCCACCCGGACAAACATTGCAAGTTAATATAAAGCTTGTAAAAGTAAACCTTTTGCAATCCAATACCTTGGTGCACGTGACGACGGATCCGTCAGCCAGCACGAGCTCGTACTGCTGACAGATGTGCTGGAAGAGGCCGTGCTCGTGCGAGGACGTCTCCACACCAGTGCCCATCACCAGCCCGCCCACCGTCAGCTGGTCCAGCTCGGGCACCACCGCCAGCGCCAGCCCCAGCGGCGCCAGCGTGCGGGACAGCTGGCCCATCGTCACCAGAGGCTCGCAGCGGACTGTCTGGAAGGCGAACAGATACCTGCAGTTAGTAGCCGTTTGGCTGCAAAATGGATTATTAAAAAGTCAAGTCCAAGGTTTTTATTGCATAACTAGCGATTCGCCCCGGCTTCGCACGGGTAGCGCCGGGTGAAAAACAACAGCCCCTCCCTCCTGTCCCTCCCCCATGTCCTTCTCCTGGTTCTAAGCTATCCCCCAACCAATTTTCAGCCAAATCGGTTCAGCCGTTCTTGAGTTATAACTAGTGTAACTAACACAACTTTTTTTCTTTTATATATAACTAGCGACTCGCCCCGGCTTCGCACGGGTAACCCCCGGTGAACACCCCCCCCCCCCTCCTACCTTCCCCCCTTTGTCAATCTCCTGGTTCTAAGCTACCTCCCCACCAATTTTCAGCCAAATCGTTTCACCCGTTCTTGACTTATAAGTGGTGTAACTAACACGACTTTGTTTTATATCACATCAACACGGTCTAGGGATATTTTAAAAAAAGCGAATTACTATCAATGTGTTAATTATTTATATGACATGTATAAATTTAAAAGATACGTTATATCAAATTCTACCATTTTTTAATAATGGTTAAGGTTCGATTAAAATTTCAGGATTTTATGGAAAAAAAATGAAGCATAGACGGAAACCGTATATGAATTAACTTTTAATTTATGAGTAAAAACTGAAAAAAATAGAAAAATCATTTAATTTGTGTTTATAAACTTGAAGTTAGTAGTCTGAGAAAGCGCCCATGATGTTCATAACACATCGGCAACGATTCGGCATGCTCAGAACAAGGTTGTCAATGTCTTGCTGCGGAATATTGTCCCATGTCCTTCTGAGGTGCGCAAAAAGTTGATCTTCTGTAGTCAGATTTTCAGGAACTTTCCTTCAGAGCTCTTCTTTGCAGCATATCCCACGCATGTTCAATGGGATTTAGATCTGGCGATTGAGCAGGCCAGTCTAAGGCCCTAACATTGTGTGTATGTAACCAAGCTGCTACCGTTCTCGCCGTGTGTGCCCGGGCATTGTCGTGCATGAGCAGGAAATCTTGCCCCATTTGTGTTCTGTGGGGCAAGATTACGGGCCCCAGCACCTGTTGGACGTATCGTTCTGCCGTCATATTGCCCCGCACCCAAACGAGATCCGTCCGTCCTCCAAGACGAATTCCTGCCCAAACCATAATTGTTCCTCCTTGGTATGGGTGAACTTCCTGAGGGTTCTGAAGACGGCTTCATCGTCCAGGAACTCGCCAAACACGCGTCCTTCGTGAATCTGGATGGAAGCCGAACCTGGATTCATCCGTGAACAGCACATTGGACCATTGCTCACGGCCCCAGTCCACGTGGTTCCGAACCCATTCTAATCGTCGTCCACGATTGCCTCTCCGTAAAGGTGGGACCCGGAGTGGTCTACGAGAGCGTAGATTGCTTTCATGCAGTCGCCTTCTTACAGTTTGGCCACTCACAAGCACTTGGTGTTCCACTCGCAGCCTTTGGACCAATTGAGTCGCCGTTGCATTTGGTTGAGCTCGCGCAGTAATTTGCAAAAATCGGTCTTGTCTGGGGGTAGTGATGCGACTTGGCCCCCGGTGCCTCTCCGTTACTTCACCTGTGGCACGATAGCGTGTCCACAATCTTGAAATTACATTTTGGTGGGTCCCTATGGCCTCAGCAACATTACGCTGAACAGACCCAGCTTCCAGCATTCCCACAGCTTGTAACATCTCCGCCCTCGTCAAATGTTGGCGTTGCATGGCTACAATACCTCAATTTTAACTATATCTTTCGTTTAAAAATGAAAAAAAACTGTAACTAAACGTAATTCGTATTGTTTTCTAAATTTCGCACAAATGAAAATTCCCTCTCCTACACATCAAGACATTTTTATGCCACCGAAACAAAAGAATTTTCAAAAATTTGAATTTGGAATTAGTCTGAGATAAATTATAAACAAATCGGTGTATAAAAGATTCCAAAGCGGCCAGTACTTTTCGAGTTATTTAATTGAGTATGAAATATCCCTAGACCGTGTTGATGAGTGTATATAGATTATGGGTACACGTGGTTACAGAGTTGTCATACCCATATCAGGCATACTTTAGTACTACTAGAGATTCACTACCACTACTAGAATAGTACTACTAGATTACTAGTAGAGAGAAGTACCCACTGAAATTAATTTGACAACCTATTTCATTCGGACAATTTTAATAAATGTACCAAATAAATCAGTAATCAGTATTTTAAATGATATTATGTAATACCTCGAAAAATTTGCTTATTAGTGGAACTGGAATAAGAACCACATTCGTAAAGCCTATTTCTGGGAAATATATAATTCATTCATTCAAATCATAATAAAAGTATTTAAATATTCTCATGTGTTGTGTCTGTTAAAAGTTCTTTGAGAACCTAGTGTCTGGTCCTAGTCTGGTCAAACCTAACTTAGGTTATAAGATGACCAAGTTAAGTTATCTACATATTCTATTTGTTTTATAAAAACTAAATAACTAATGTAATTTTGTACTTCCAGTAACCTCACAATGCTGAAAGGCATGCTTTTGTGACACAAGGGAGAAAAAGTTGAGGCATTTTGACTGATCCACTCCAAATGGGTATAGGTACCTATTTCAATATTGTTTTTACGCCGACTGACTAACAAAATCGTCCAGGGATCTCTTAGTAGTTAAGTGGCATTAAAATGTATGGTTCTATTGGTAAGATCAAAGTCCACAGGATCTTAGCAAGGGATATAATAGGCACTACTCTATTTTAAGGTCAAACTAAATCATTTGGAAGTCTCATAGCAGAGCACGGGTACCACTCCCATTCATCCGTATCTATTTATTCATACAAAATTATATATTACAGTTCGCCGCAAGTCGCGGTAACCATTTTAGAATTACAGATTTAGCTCGAGGCAGTATCAATGTTTTTGACCTCTCATAGTGTGTTGACGTCATTACTTCACTAGCCTGCGGTGTCACCCGCTTTTTTATAACCTTTTATTTAACTTGACTTGTATAATATTAGTATTATGTTAGTGTGGGAAATATCTTGAAACTTTATTTTGAACCAGTTAACCTCACCCGATTGAGCTGAAATGCATGCCTATCAAGTTCCGATGACAATATAATATTTATGGTGACAGATACAAGATACAAGATATTTATTTGCATAAATAGGTAAGTGTAACAATTTAACTAATAATAATTAATAATAAATTAATAATATTAATTTGTGTTTTTTTTTTTTTGATGGGACTTATTAGCCCTCTGCAGGCATCTCAAATTTTTTGAGGGCGTGTAGTGCTACTTAGTTTTCACATAAGTTATTACATATACTTAGGTAAAACAACTACTTAACTACTAAAATTATAATTAATACAAAAAAACATCCAAAGTGCACAATAAAAGTGCATGAGCAAAGTTATAGCGAGCTGATCTGATGATGGAGACGGAACTCCTCGATGGATAATAGATAATAGTTGGCTGGCAGTGTTTGGCTCATTTTTATCAGGACACGGTTCCGATCACTAACTTTATAAAAACTTGTATTGAAAAAAAAACTTATTTCTAATTTAAACTATAAAAAAATAAAAAATAAATAAATAAATAATGCTGGACAGTTTATACAACATTATCTAGCCCCAAGCTAAGCAGAGCTTGTGTTATGGGTACTAGATAACTGATATACATAACTATCATGGTTATGTACATAATTTTCACTAGAAACGGGATATTTACTATTTTAGTTTTATTTAAAACTCGAAAATCATGGTAAATATCCCGTTTCTAGTGAAAATTAGGGGAATTGAGTTTTGGAATAACAAGTAGGTAAGTGCTGTGGTGTGTCCGGCCTGAGATAAGACCTCTCCGTCTTCTCCCGTGGATGGTATAAAACTGACTAAGGGATTATACCAGGGGATGGGCAACATCATCTACCTGAGATGATGATACTCATCACCAATACTGCAATCACCAATCCGCCTGATAAGCATGGTGATTATGACACATCCCCCCCATTGTATTTTATGGGGGAAGGCTCGTCCAGCGGTGTACGTCTAAAGGATGATGATGATGATGATGATGACGATGAACTAACCTATATTAATCTCTGGTGTAACCAAAATCGGTCCAGCCGTAGGGGATAAATACCGACAAGGAAATACCGGATAAATAATTACTTGCAGATCACGATTTATTGGGAGTTGGGAGAGACACCAACCTACGATCCTAAGGTCGTGGGTTCAAATCCCGGTCGTGCACCAATAATTAAATAAATAATGCTGGACAGTTCACACAACATTATCTAGCCCCAAGCTAAGCAGAGCTTGTGTTATGGGTACTAGAATAGTCAATAGTCAATAGTATTTAATGGTAAAAAATTTAGATTTTACACGTCAATGGTGATACATTTTTTTCTACATAAGTAGGGTTATTGGATTAGTAGAGGTGCTCTAGATAACTTGTAACTCAACTTATACTGACATAAATATATCTGAATACAATACATTACATACATATATAGATATTTTTTATAATACATAGAAAATACCCAGAACACCCAAGTGCAATCTGCAATCTTACAAATATTTGTTCCGTGGCGAGAATTGAACCCGCAACCTCCTGCGCAGGTGAACCTTCTAACGCCGCGCCACACAGGTCGACAAATGGGCACCATAAGGTTGAACAAACTGTATATGCACAATAAAAGTGCTTTCTGAAGCGGTGAAGGAAAACATCGTGAAACCGGCAAGGCGGCGTAGAGCAACAAAAATTCGAAGACATATCATGTGCAGGAAAGAAGTCTGAATCCTCTCACCACACTGGTTATATCGCCATTGGCCATGAGGCCCTATTCAGGGTATCCATACCTCAAGCTGGTATCTTAGTCTTACCACAGATAAAATAATACTATACTAGTAGTGTATGTAGCGCCGTCACGAGCAGTGTACGTATTACTGATGAGTGCCTCTGCCAGACATTTTGGCACGTCACCTCATAATAAGACTATACTAGTAGTCTTACCTAGCTTAGCGCCGTCACGAGCAGTGTACGTATTACTGATGAGTGCCTCTGCCAGACATTTTGGCACGTCACCTCATAATAATACTATACTAGTAGTCTTACCTAGCTTAGCGCCGTCACGAGCAGTGTACGTATTACTGATGAGTACCTCTGCCAGACATTTTGGCACGTCACCTCATAATAATACTATACTAGTAGTCTTACCTAGCTTAGCGCCGTCACGAGCAGTGTACGTATTACTGATGAGTGCCTCTGCCAGACATTTTGGCACGTCACCTCATAATAATACTATACTAGTAGTCTTACCTAGCTTAGCGCCGTCACGAGCAGTGTACGTATTACTGATGAGTACCTCTGCCAGACATTTTGGCACGTCACCTCATAATAATACTATACTAGTAGTCTTACCTAGCTTAGCGCCGTCACGAGCAGTGTACGTATTACTGATGAGTGCCTCTGCCAGACATTTTGGCACGTCACCTCATAACAATACTATACTAGTAGTCTTACCTAGCTTAGCGCCGTCACGAGCAGTGTACGTATTACTGATGAGTGCCTCTGCCAGACATTTTGGCACGTCACCTCATAATAATACTATACTAGTAGTCTTACCTAGCTTAGCACCGTCACGAGCAGTGTACGTATTACTGATGAGTGCCTCTGCCAGACATTTTGGCACGTCACCTCATAATAATACTATACTAGTAGTCTTACCTAGCTTAGCGCCGTCACGAGCAGTGTACGTATTACTGATGAGTGCCTCTGCCAGACATTTTGGCACGTCACCTCATAATAATACTATACTAGTAGTCTTACCTAGCTTAGCGCCGTCACGAGCAGTGTACGTATTACTGATGAGTGCCTCTGCCAGACATAATGGCACGTCACCTCATAATAATACTATACTAGTAGTCTTACCTAGCTTAGCGCCGTCACGAGCAGTGTACGTATTACTGATGAGTGCCTCTGCCAGACATTTTGGCACGTCACCTCATAATAATACTATACTAGTAGTCTTACCTAGCTTAGCGCCGTCACGAGCAGTGTACGTATTACTGATGAGTGCCTCTGCCAGACATTTTGGCATGTCACCTCATAATAATACTATACTAGTAGTCTTACCTAGCTTAGCGCCGTCACGAGCAGTGTACGTATTACTGATGAGTGCCTCTGCCAGACATTTTGGCACGTCACCTCATAATAATACTATACTAGTAGTCTTACCTAGCTTAGCGCCGTCACGAGCAGTGTACGTATTACTGATGAGTGCCTCTGCCAGACATTTTGGCACGTCACCTCATAATAATACTATACTAGTAGTCTTACCTAGCTTAGCGCCGTCACGAGCAGTGTACGTATTACTGATGAGTGCCTCTGCCAGACATTTTGGCACGTCACCTCATAATAATAAGAGTTATACTACACTATAGGTATGTCCGTGTCAATTGCTTGTTAAACTTAGAGCACCGCGCCCTCTGGTTCTTGTACTGTTATTTATTCTGTGCCTCTGGGTCAAAGAACCGGTGACACGAACTATGGCTGGAAATCAAGGTCTTAAAACCTTTGCAATGTACCTATCACAGTTGGACTTCCCATGACGCCCATATAAAGGTTTCGACCCGTAGAGTCTAGCACCGCCGCGGTATTCGTTGTCAGTCCTCTAACGTTCCTCGACTCAACTTCAATTGAGGATATTTAGTATTCTATTTGTCAATTTTTAAAATGGAATTCGAGTGAGGTTGTTTTGAGGTTAGGAAATTTGGAGGAATGTCTAAGAATACCAGCGTAAGAATACCGGGTAGGTCTACCATAGTCTTTTTCTTTCACATTTTTAACCCCCGACGCAAAAACGACGGGGTGTTATAAGTTTAACGTGTCTGTGTGTGTGTGTGTCTGTCTGTCGCGTCGTAGCTCCAGAACGGATGAACCGATTTCATTTTTTTTTTGTTTGAAATGTGAATTTGTCGGGACAGTTCTTAGCTATGTTATATCAAAATCGGTTCAGACGTTTCATTGCGCAGAGGGTTTTTTTAAATTTTTACAAAATTAATTACTTGTTCTTACAGAAACTTCGTATAATTTATATTTAACTAGCGACTCGCCCCGGCTTCGCACGGGTAGCCCCCGGTGAAAAACAGCCCCCCCCCCCCCCCCCCGATATTTTATTACTTATTCTCCTATTCGGAGCGGAGAAGAATCCACCAAAAAAGAGATAACTAACATCGGTCCAGCCGATCTTGAGTTATAAATATCTATAGCTTATAGCTTGGCTTACATAAAGAGCAAGCAAACATATACCTAAATAGCGGTGTTAGAAGTGCCGGTGTTAGAAGTGCCGGTGTTAGAAGTGCCGGTGTTAGAAGTGCCGGTGTTAGTAGTGCCGGGGATATGTATTGCCGGAGGCCATAACTCGAAGACGAAGAGAGATGGCTGCATTTCAATATTTCCACTCAGAACGTACTCTCTACATATTTTAATAAGAGTTTAATTAGAATAAGCTTTTGATGATTGTTGTGAGTAATTACTTTATAAAGAGCTTATAAAGAGCTTATAAATAAAATTTCTTGTCTTTTTTATTCAAACATCATTCGTTTTTTATATAAACTGTCCACATTTTAAACGGCACAACCAACCTCAGCATCTGCACAACACGCCCCACGGCGCGGCGGGGTCGAATGTGCCTCAAGGTCTCGTTCCAATAATTTGACTGTCAGAAATGAACTATTGCAAAATAGCTAAATATTAATTCATATTCATAAACTACAATATAAATTAAACATTCATGTTGAAGAAATTGAGAATACTTACTCGATTTTATTTCAAAAAAGTGATTTTTCAAAACCGGCACTTTTGCCCGCCCTCCCCTAATAGTGAAATATTGCGTGTTTTTCGAGTGGGTGGAATTTTTCCACCGTTGTTTTGGCAATGCTGCCGCCGTATATTGCTGGGAGATGACAGACTATAACGATTTGACCTCTAGCACAGATATCCTTAGTCGTTCCTCCTTTCTCGAAAATTGACACTCAAATAGAATACATATATGATCCTCGAGTGAGGTGAGTCGAGGAATATTATGGCGGCACTTCACTTGGTGTATTGTCGCAAATTTTCGTGTTATGTTTCCAAGGCAAAATCAACCATGTGTTCAACCAAACCTGGTACTACTTAGCTCGACAAGATAAATCAAATGTTTGCGCAAATATGCCAAGTGAAGTGCTAGAAGAATTATAAAAGTAAATGTCAAACATGGAATGAAGGATACATGCAAACATAATTTAAAAAAAAAAGAAATGTGTACTGTTCAAGAGGCTTGAATTTGGTACGGTTAGACATTTTTGAAATTGAAAATTGAAATATTATTACCATATTTGTAGTATCAACTTCGAGTACATCCACCAGGTCCACCCTGATGTTGGTGAAGCTTGACTTGTAGACGCCCTGCCGGAACGACATGGTCTGCCAAGTGGGGCGCGCCGTGCAAAGCTTCGTGGAGCGGCCGCCTGATAGCCAATCCTTAATCTGGAAGAAACACGGTGTTTGTTCTGTTTAATCCTGTTTAATCGAGCCGCAGCAAGCCCTGTAACGACTGTACTAAATGTTAGAGATATATGACCGAGCGAAGCGATGCTATAAGCTCGGATCGGCGTTAGTATGTATGGGTTTACTTTCAAACCGTTGAACCGACCTTCGTGAAATGGGGCGGAGTGTTATATGTCTGGTAAAAATCTATTTTGGTTTGTAATAAAATTATCGCAAATTGCATGAGATCTCCTTGTTCACAACTCTTTAACCCCCGACTAAAAACGAAGGGGGTGTTATAAGTTTGACGTGTTTGTGTGTGTGTCTGTCTGTCCCATCGTAGCTCCCGAACGGATGAACCGTTTTTTTTTTGTTTGATAGGTGTATTTGTCGGGTGTGTTCTTAGCTTTGTTTGATCAAAATCGGTTCAGCCGTATCATAACGTTGGGGGTTTTTTGAATTTTTACAAAATTAATTTCTTGTTTGAAGGACTCAATTCAAATTTTCAGACAGAACCACGGGTTTTTTTTTTTGACTTTCTTTAAATACAACATTTGAACGAATTTTCACAAAGATGGAGAAAAGTGAATTTCGTGTGTTAATTAAACATTATTTTTTGCAAAAAACTAAACAATTACGAAAACTAAACAAAGACTTGACTCTATGTACTTGTACTATTATTTATTCTGTGTCTATGGGGAATTATGGGGTCCGCTACGTCGATTAAAATGATTCATAAATGGTTTACAGATTGTCGGTGTGGTTGTACAAGCACAAGTGATGCAAGTCACAACAGCGCTTGCGTTGTTGCAGCATACGCTGAGTGGCGACCTGTTTTGCTAATAATAATAATATGTTTTTTTTTTTTTTTATATGTAATGGCTTGACAAACTGGCTTACGGCCCGCCTGATGGTAAGCGGTTACCGTCGCATATTGACATCTGCAACACCAGAGGTATTGCCAATGTGTTGCCTGCCCTGAAGGACTCTTTTTAGGGTTCCGTAGTCAAAGACAAGGAACCCTTATAGATTCTTCATGTCTGTCTGTCTGTCTGTCTGTCTGTCTGTATGTCTGTCTGTCTGTCTGTCTGTCCGTGTATGTCACAGCCTTTTCCGAAACTATAAGAGCTATACTGTTGAAACTTGGTAGGTAGATGTATTCTGTGAACCGCATTAAGATTTTTAAACAAAAATTGAAAAAAAAAAAAATTTTTGGGTTTCTCCATTCTTAGAACTGAAACTCAAAAAAAAAATTCATTAAACCTGTACGTGTGAGGTATCTATGGATAGGTCTTCAAAAATGATATTGAGGTTTCCGATATGAGGTTTTTAATATAATTTTTTTCTAAACTTAATAGTTTGCGCGAGAGACACTTCCAAAGTGGTAAAAAGTGTGTGTCCCCCCCCCCCCCGTAACTTCTAAAATAAGAGAATGATAAAAAAAAAAAAATTATTACCATATAAACTTTCACTCAAAATTGGTTTGAACGAGATCTAATAAGTAGTTTTTTATTTTTGGGGTTCCCCATACTTAGAACTGAAACAAAAAAAATTTTTTTTCATCAAGCCTTTACTTGTGGGGTATCTATGGATAGGTCTTCAAAAATGATATTGAGGTTTCCAATATCATTTTTTTCTAAACTGAATAGTTTGCGCGAGAGACACTTCCAAAGTGGTAAAAAGTGTCCCCCCCCATAACTTCTAAAATAAGAGAATGATAAAACTAAAAAAAATATATAATGTACATTACCATGTAAACTTTCACTCAAATTTGGTTTGAACGAGATCTAGTAAGTAGTTTTTTTTTAATACGTCGTAAATCGTAATCCATCCAAGAACTTTTATATTATGTTACTTGCTGCTACGGAACCCTTCATGGGCGAGTCCGACACGCACTTGGCCGCTTTTTTCATTTTTTTTTGAAGCGGCTCGTGGTGTATTTTATCGGAAACACCTCAGGAGGGAGCCCATTCCACAATTTGCACGTATGGGGGAGAAAAGATCTCGTAAAGCGAGCTGTACGAGATACCCACGTGTCGATGATGTGTGGATGAGCTCCCTTGCGTTGTCGAGATGTGCGATTATAGAACCTGGAACCTGGATATGTTTTAATTGTAAGTTTCACTTTAAGTTTGTGTTGGCAAAATAAATATTTTTGTATTTTGTATTTTTTGAACGCCTAGGACGCCCAGTTGCGGTCACCACTTCAGAGATGATCGCTTAAATCCAGGACACAGTGTTGAACGAGCGAAGAGCAAAAGTGAGCGAGATAGTCGAGATATAGATAGTAGGCATCACAGACGAACGTGTGCGAAATATCTTACACCAACATTTGGATATGAAGAATCTCTCCGCACGATGGGTGCCGGCCGCCGCGTTTACTGACTCTTGATCAGACGCACGAATGCACACCTGCGCGATTACCATGGCTAAATTCCATGAGTTGTTATATGAGTTGCTATCTCACCCTCCATATTCGCCAGATTTAGCCCATGGCGACTATTTTCTGCTTCCGAATTTGAAAAAATGGCTCGTTGGAAAAAGATTTAACTCCAACGAGGAGACCATGCACGAAACCAATGCCTATTTCGAAGGGTCGCCTGAGTCGTATTTTATGGAAGGGATCGAAAAGTTAGAGAAACGCTGGATGAAGTGCATTGAGTTTGAAGGAAACTACGTTGAAAAATAAATCATAATTTTTAAATCGTCCTCGTAATTGGTACCTGCATAGTATTGATGCAGTTTGTAGGTAGGTAAGGTTATGAGCTAAGTAGGTCGAGGGATTGTTGAGATATTAAAAGTCCAAGACGGCGTAAAAATAAACATTTGTTAAGATAATTAATGTCAAGTAGGTTATCATATGAAAAGGGCTTTGTTTGGTCATTTGGTCATCATATACTATAGTCCTGATCCCACACTAGGATCCCCTGTATCGTGGGTATCAGGAACTACACGTACCATAATACCACAAGTGACCACAACACACAGACACAGACCAAATATTTCAATTTTGTATAGGTGTAGCTTCTTTTATTGAATGTATTATTCTTTCTGTGAATAAATATTAGTAGGTACTTAATTACTAGGTACTACGTATTACGTAGGTACCTACTAGATGTTATTTGAAGTAGTTTGGAAAGGTTAAGAATAAGTACATAAAACGGGTGTAGTATAATAGAATAGAGTAGAAGAACCTTTATTTGACACAAATAACACATAGTAGTACGGTCGCCGCTCGGTACCAGGCCGATAATACAAAAATAGGTACTTAACACAAAAATGAAAATAAATAAGCACATAAAAACTAGTAAGTAGGTACCTAAAGAAAGCGCTGGCTTGACGAACTCCATGTTTTGGAGAAGGATTGGTGATCGCCAAAGATAGGGAATTGGCGGAGAGTGACCATTGCTCAGCGGTGGGACACAAAAGTTAAGAAAAACCACGATACCACGCGATCGAAGCTGTGGACTAATCTAAAAAGTAGGTAGCCTATGAGCGAATCCGGATCATCAGCTATATATATGTACAAAATTGCATCGAAATCAAATGGTATCAAAACAACGACATTGAAACATGCGCGTTTAGAACGTGTAGGTAGGTGTGTATTTTGTAAAAATACTGCATAAAAACTAGCAAACGGTGATATAACCAGTTTTAGATGCATGTCCTAGAACCAAATAATGAAGACTGACATTCTAACTTATAACATAATTGAGTAATCACTACTATCTAGCTAATCTTAGAAGGTTGTGAACCTGGAAGGCTGAGAACGGATTATACAGTCTGTCGCGAATAGTCTATTGCAGGATGCGGCGTTTGTATGTTTGTATATGTTTGTAAGTATGTGTGTTTGTCCGACATGCAGAACGGTTGATCCAATATTGATTAATAATCTAATTAAGAAACTGACACTCTACATGACTATGTTAATGTAAATCCGCGTGGCCTGATGTCGCTCTGCCCCTCGACAGCTAAATTGTCAATTTGCAATGTCTGTACCTCTACCTACAAATAATTTACTATTGATGTGTTATCTATGAGTATAGCAAGCGTAGCGTGTGCTGTCCTAATTAAATTTTGCTGATACTCTCTAGCATCTTTTGACTGCCTACCTAAGGCTTCTTTTTAGGGTTCCGTAGTCAAAGACAAGGAACCCTTATAGATTCGTCATGTCTGTCTGTCTGTCTGTCTGTCTGTCTGTCTGTCTGTCTGTCTGTCCGTTTATGTCACAGCCTTTTTTTTCCGAAACTATAAGAGCTATACTGTTGAAACTTGGTAGGTAGATGTATTCTGTAAACCGCATTAAGATTTTAACACAAAAATTGAAAAAAAACAATTATTTTTGGGGTTCCCCATACTTATACCTTACTTATAGTTACTAGTTACTTATAGTAGCTAAAACTAAAAAGCTTTATAGTTCGTCCGGGGAAGTACTACCACCATACCTATTTCTGCCGCAAAGCAGTAGTGCTCGCATTGCTGTGTTCCGGTTTGAAGGGTAAGGGTGCCGGTGAAATTACAGGCACATGAGACTTTTCATCTTTATGTCTCAGGGTGGCGGGCGCAATGCAATGCCACATAGGGTGCGTCCTAGGTGGACGTGACCTATGAGGTAATGCACTGTTCATAGGCAGAGGTTACCGCTTAACATCAGGTGGGCCTCTTGCTTGTTCCTTCATCCAAGTAGTATAAAAAAAAAAAAAAAAACTTAGAACTAAACTAAAAATTTTTTTTTCATTATACCTTTACGTGTGATGTATCTATGTATAGGTCTTCAAAAATGATATTGAGGTTTCTAATATAATTTTTTTCTAAACTTAATAGTTTGCGCGAGAGACACTTCCAAAGTGGTAAAAAGTGTGCGTCCCCCCTGCCCCCCCCCCCCCCCCGTAACTTCTAAAATAAGAGAATGATAAAACTAAAAAAAAAATATGCCGGGTTTGTTGCCAGATTTTTATAGGTTTGGTCGCGTTGGAACAGAAGAAAATTTATTTTTATAAGACGTTTAAGAATGATCCTTGTGATTTCGATGAATAAAATACTTTTGACTTAGACATAAAGATGTTTCTCCGTTCTCAAACTCTTTCATCATGCGGACAGCAAAGGCCTGGAACTCTCTTCCGGCTTCTTTGTTCCCATTATCATACAAATTGGGCATCTTCAAACGAAGAGTTAATAGGCATCTTCTAGGCGAGGCCTCATTGTCGCTTCCCATCAGGTGAGATGTAGCCAAACGCAAGCCTATTTTAGGTAAAATAAAAAAAAAAGATGAAACGTCTCATGTGCCTGTAATTTCACCGGCAACCATACCCTTCAAACCGGAACACAGCAATGCGAGCACTACTGTTTTGCGGCAGAAATAGGTATGGTGGTAGTATTTCCCCGGACGAACTCTTTCACTAAAAAGCTGTACTACTACTAAACAAACTGACTATGGGCAATTTGCTGGTACAGTCAACATAAAAGCAGTTAAAAAAAGATTTTTGTGGAAATTCATATTGGTATTTTTTTAGGAAATCTATTGATGGTATATTCTATGGACATGGAATCATACATGGTATGTATTCGTAACTGAACCGGACAAAAGAGACACAGGTTGTGTAATGTGTAGCTAATACAGTAGGATCTAGTGTTCTCCTAATACCTACCTACTCAAGAATCTCGCTATCCAAACAATAAAACTTTTAAAACTGTCATAGTTATGTACATTCTTTTCACTAAAAACGAGATATTTATGATTATTGACTACATATGCATACATACTTAGACATACGCTTTTTTCTCCGAACGGGTAGGCAAAGCCTCAAATGGGTCTCTTTTCACAATGGGGTGCAACGTGGGATATAGACGTGACAAGTGGTGAGCTCATCGCCGCCATTGCTTCCCACGACTGACTCTGAACGCTTTCTTCCAGTAATAACACATTCTACAATAAGCCAGCAGCCAGGACAAATCTTATACCATCGAATCATATCAACAAGTCCGGGTAATCCCTTAGTCGGCTTTTACGACATCCACGGGAGGAGACGGAGGGGTCTATTCTTAGGCCGGAAACACCACGGCTCTCCCGTATGACGCTTTCTTCCAGTAAACACATTCCTTAAATAATCTAGCAGCCAGGACAAATCTTATACCAACGAATCTTAACAAACACGTAAGACTTGGTTAATTGAATTATGAATGGGTCCATGTACCTGTCTTTGAACATCCTTCACTTTCTTATCGTGCATCTTGGGGGCGCTGTTCAGCTTGAAGACCACGTAGTTCCTGGCCGTGGAGTACACCTTCCACAGCAGGGAGAGGGGCAGCAGGAACACGACAACTACCACCCAGCGATACTCCACCAGGATGTACTCTGTCAGCGTCTCTGTTTCCAATGTCATGGTGCTCTAGAAATTAATAAACTAACTTAGAGACGTAGCAAACAAGAAATCCTAGGTGATAAAAATGCTGATGACTTGGAATAATTACCATATATGTGAATGTGTAAAAGGCACTTGCTCACATTGACTAACTGTTCAATCATATTTACTAAGGAGTTCTGTGATTTTTAATTTTTAATTATTTGATGTATATATTTTGCACACCTTTGCCACAGATTACTTAATAGTTACTACGCCTTTGCTTTAAACGCCGACTATGGCTGAACATTTAACCGTAGCGCTAACCACCTGTTAATAACCCATATATCGCAATAAATGAATTTGAACCAAACATAACACCAACATTCACTAAATAGTCCTATCCCACACAAGTATTCCCTGTGTCGTGCGTCCTATATTACTGCCTATATATATTGGTCTATTCGTAATTGAATCACCCTAAGTTTTTTTTTTTTTTTCTTGAATTATCAGTTAGCAAAATTGTCTGCTGATCGGCAGAGTGGCGTTCCCAGCGGTTAAAGAGTTATCTATGTATCTATCCTTCGACCAATTATTTACGTCGATGTATCTATCAGACACTACAAGTACCATGACACCACAACACACACACACACCAGGAATATTTGCAGACCTCGAAACCACATCCATTGGTGCCGTCGTGGTGCTCGCTTGAGCAGGCAGTCAAGAGGACCGACTAACCGCATAGCCAGCGCAGAGCCATTGGATCGCTTTGCGTGTTCTACCGCCTCTACAACGGGGAATGCTCTGACAAGCTTTTCGATCTCATCCCCGCATCGAGATTTTACCATCGCTCTTCCCGGCACCGTGACAAAGCTCATCCACACATCATAGATCCCTGGGTTACTCGTACGACTCGTTTCTCGAGATCATTTCTTCCCCATACCTACAAACTATGGAATGATCTTCCATTTGAGGTTTTCCCGCTTGGTTAGGACTTGTGTCGAAAAATGGTAATTTTGCGGCACCTGCTATCACCAATCCGCCTGCCAAGCGTAGTGATTAGGGCAAATCCCTTTGCATTCAATGGGGAGGCCTCGTCCAGCAGTGGACGTCTAGCGGCTGATAATGATGATGATAATTAACCACATATACCCCCGCGCCACGGAGGTCATCAAAACCAACCGCTGGTAAAGGTTCCCGAGTAGCGACTACGAACCGGAAGACGCGCATATTTTACATACATACATACATAGACACACCTTTTTCCCCGAAAGGGTTGGCAGAGTCTCAAATGGGCCTCTATCACAGTGGTGAGCTCATCGCCGTCATTGCTTCCCACGACTGACTCGGCTAACGCTTTCTTCCAGTAATAACACGTTCCATAATAAGCTAGCAGCCAGGACAAATCTTATACCAACGAATCTTACAAACAAGTCCGGGTAAAGTTAGATTTTATTTGTACTTATAAGGCACTAAATAAATCAGCTTAATAAGCTTTACCTAGTTGTGTCACGTAACTGACGAGACATAAAAGCTAGGTGTGATGTGGAATTGCAAACATAACGCATGTTTATCGTACCTATAACGTGTTTATACTGAAACTGGCACTAATATTAAAATTATAGTTACAGTACTATTACACCAATTATTGGCCTCGGCAATCATCGGCTTCTCGAAACATAGGTACACAAGATTAAAAAGCAAGAGACTAGAGACCCAGATTATAGTTTTTAGGAAAGACAGACGGCGGTAGTGTGTTCCTGTTGGTAGAACCGAAACGTCTAGTACGAATAGAGTATATCTACTAATGAGCTAAGGATGGTACCTAAGATGTGTTTGTTTTGTCTTGTAGTTTTTGAGATAAGACAAAAAATAACCTCTAGAGTTGTTTCAGAAATCCCGCAATGCTGAAATTTTATATGCTAGTTGCTTTTGCGACACAGATACAAGGTCCTAGTCCAAAATGCTGTACCGTGTGTATAAATAGGCAATTTTATTTACTTAGATGCAAAGATTTATTTACTTAGATGTGTATAGAAATCTGTAGGAAAGATTATGAAAGTAGTAGGTAAATCATCGTGTGTATTCGGGAGGTCTCAGTTCGGGGAGAAACACTACTAAAATAAGTTTTTTGTTTAAATATATTTCTCAATACAAGCTTTTATAAAATTAGTGAACGTAACCGTGTGCCATCGAGCAAACAACCACCATGCCGTGTGCTGATCAAAATGAGCCAAAACACGGCCAGTCTACTATTATCCATCGAGGAGTTCCGTTATCCACCGGTTCCGGTCTCCATCATCAGATCAGCTCGCTGTCACGATAAATATTGCATTTTCATCGGAACTGTCTAGTTCCTCGATTGAGATGATATTTTGCATAACTGTCTGTCTAGACAGGTATGCAAAATATAATCTCAATCGGTTGAGGATAGCTGCTTTAAAATTCAGTTGCAAGATTCCGCCCGGACAAACATAAAATGATTAGGTAAATTCGTCCCACCTAGGGAGAACGGTAAAATATTGAACATACTTAGTAGGTAGTTACAAGTAATATTTCAGTTAATCTATAGCTAACCGGAGTAGGTAGGTACGCCAAACTATTTTTATTCCATTGTTATGTTGATCCCGGTGTAGGTACGGTACCTACATACATAAAAACTTATCGTCAGTTACATAGTATACATTTTGTAAAACAAGGTAAAATTATTAGGTACCTATCTTACCGTGTACCCATGTACGTAACTCATAGATACAACTCCAATGAGAATTTGAAACAATTAACGAAAAGTTAAATAGTTAATTATAGTTATTATCAACTGAGCTCCATTTTGATGTTAGATCGTGTGTGGTCGATAACTATCTCATCAGTAAGCCAGTTAGTCAATTCTTGTAATTTACAGGTAGCCCACCTGATGCTAAGCGGCATTACCTCATAGGTCACGTCTATCCACCTAGAACGAGGCCTATGCCATATGCGGCATTGCACTGCGCCCGCCACCCTGAGACATAAAAATGAAAAGTCTCACATGTTTGTAATTTCACCATTCAAACCAGAACACAGCAATTCGAGCACTGCTACTTTTCAGCAGAAATAAGTATTTTAGTAGTAGTACTTCCCACGATCTCTACGAAGCCATTTAGGGACATAGTTGGCGAGTTCACCATCAAACAAATCAAAAATGATTGTCATAGACTCGCCAAATTGTTGGTTGCAATAATGTAAGGGTAAGTACCGTTTAGAAGAAGAAAAAAAAAAGGTGGGTGGCTTAGAAAGTGTATGTGGATGCATCACCAAGTCATAAGCTGGTGAAATTACAGGTATCATGAGGCTTTTCATCTTTGTCTCAGGGGCGCGGTGGAATGCCGCAAAGGTCGCGTCCTAGGTGGACGTGACCTAGGCATGATTGTTTTAAGCAGTTCGAGAGTTTTCATTCGAGCTTTTTAATTACCACTGTTTGACGACCTCTGTGGCGCAGCGGGCGAAGCTTGGCCTGCAACGCAGGAGGTTGCGGGTTTTTCCCGCGTCGGAACAAATATTTGTGCGTTCGCAGATATTTGTTCAGGGTGTTCTGGGTATTTTATATGTATAATAAAAAATATCTATGTATGTAATATATTGTATTAAATATATCAGTTATCTAGTTCCCATAACACAAGCTCTGCTAAGCTTGGGGCTAGATAATGATTTGTAAACTGTCCAGCATTATTTATTTATTTATTTATTTATTTATTTATTTATTTATAGAAATGATGTGCAAAGTTACAGATCAATTAATAAATGCATAAGACTTTTGCTTCGACTGTCTGTAGGTATTAGTGCACGAAATGGAGGTAAATTTAAATAACAATAGAGTCTACAGCATGGATAGTATAACCCGATGTCAGGTGGGCCACATGCTTGTTCCAACATTCAATATACTCATAAATACAAATAATTTTAGATCAGTTGAGCTACCTTTAGATCGCTAGCAGCGGTCTTCAGGTAGCTCAACTGTTTTATATGTATGTACATACCTTGTATTAGTTGTATTATTCTTACTAATAAATAAATAATTATTTGATTCGCGAGTTTGTGGCAGTTACAAACTGAATTCTAATAGCTAACCAATAACTAGCTAACTAAGCTGCCTAAATTGTATGTCTTCAGCACTCATAATTTTCAACTGTCATCCATCCAAACGTGGTACAGACCGTTCTCGTCTATTTACTGTAGAAGTAGGCACAAAGGTTAATTTATGGGGGCAGGAAACAGAAATCAGCCACTTGCTACGTCGTAGCGGCAGCTACGAAGCTCCAAAAGAGGCTTTATCAAAGTAATAATTATGTTCCCAAACCGTCTTTACAATTTTAAGTTCAAAATTATGTACATGTATTTGTTAAAAAAAATGCACTTGTTTTTGTAACGTTATTTCAGATGTGTCTAATATTTTTTTATTGAAACGTTAATCATATTGTAATATTGGAAACAGTGAAAAATACGCACCTCTTCAATCCTATAGTTATTTCACAAACGTCTGTTTCACTTCATAGCTACCGGCAAACTGATTGAGCTCCAAGATTCAATTCAAGGATATGCATCAATCAAAATCATTAGCTACGTTACCCCACAGCTAAATACACCTTATAACTTACGCGGTAAGGTATATAATGGAACATAACAGATTAATAGGCGTTCAATTTAATTCAAACTACTGAAAAAAGGACGCCGAATCTTATCAGCCAGATTTGTACATTGTATTTTTATCGTTATCTTTAAAGATCGATTGGGACCTATTAGCTGTCTTTGATCATTCCTCTGATGAATGGTTTTGCGTACGGATGAGTCGAAAACTGATGAATGGTTTTGCGTACGGATGAGTCGGAAACTCTCGGAAATCATAGCGGGAGCTCGGACCTTTAACCTAAACAAAGAACTAAATTTCCATAATTATTTATTCTGTAATAATACGTAATCAGGTGTAGCGCCGATGGACGCCAAATTCTAACACTATAGTTAATCATTAAAGTTCAGGTAAGTTAGAAAGTGACGGAATAGCGTTCGCAAAACGAAAAGTGAGAATGAATCACGTTATTTTTATTAAAAAAACATTAGGAAAGTAATTTTCAAAAATAAAAAGGAAACCCTCTCTGCGTTGTGTTATTTAATATACTGAAGTCAATAAGAACGTCTTATGATCGATAGTTTAGAAGAAAAATGGTTGTAACTACGAAAACAGAGGCAAATTAATTTCTTACATTTTAAGAGATTTTAAGACGTTTGAAAAATATTTAAGTAAGTATAGATGACATGCTTTTATATGCTATAGATTAACATACTTCTATATTTTCTGTATATTTTTCGATAAAGATTGTGGAGAAAAAAGGTTTTAATGCACCACTTTTTGTATATCTATCCACGCCATAACCTGAGAAATAGCTCCAGACAGTGACAAAATAACTTTTCCCGAGGTTTGATTTTGACCGTGCGATCTTAGATAATCTATAAGATATCTAAGCGTGCGATAAGGGTAGGTATTCTGCTTTCCTAATCGTTAATAACTTTTACGTGAAGGTATATTATTATGTTATCTGTGCCTGAAGTTTTCTAGGCCTAGGATACAAAATAGGTCCTAATAAAAATGCGGTTAATAAATACCTACCTACCTACATAAATACCTTTTAGGTTAACTGGCCATAAATAATTTGCATTCAAGGAAAATAAAAAATCGAGGATAATTTTATTGTCTTCCATATAAATCCCACCAACTAAGAACTTTAATACTTAATATCACACGAGAACCCGTCTTAAGAACCACCATTATTCTACAAAAATCCTACAATTTCGAAGTACATTTCTTCTTCACCACATGCGACACTGGTATGATGGTATCCTGTTTCACCACTGCCTTTCTCGGAGCCGTTACAACAAGCACTCCTTCTGGAGACAACCTTGACTGAACATCTTCGTGAATACAACCTTCAGGTAAATGATACTTCCTTACAAAGTGTCTTGAGATGTATCCGAAGTCGTCCTTCTTCTCGTCATGTTTAGCTTCGACTATAAGCAGTCCATCGGATGTATTGACTTGTATCTCCTCGGGAGTAAAGTCCTTAACGTTGATGCTAACTTCGTACTTATCTTTCTGCTCGAGCACCGAGTTATCCTTTCCCCATGGAACATTTTCCAGCCAATCGATTGATTTTAGTATTAATTCGTCGCCGAAAACCGTCGGCCTGTATATTGCCGGTAACTCCAGCATGATTCTATGTTTCTAGAACTATTATATGAACATTATGAACCCAAGGTCGTGTTATGATGTGTGAACGCTTGTCAAAATGTTTCAGTGTGTTAGGAGTAGATGGCGCTTGCGTAGTGAGCTAGTGGCATTGGCATAGGTTATCCAATAACGCAAGGTCACTTGTTTTGCTGTGTTTGTGTTGTACTATACTTAGGTACGTACTAATAAAACCGGATAGAAAATAAACAATTTTGGCAAATAAGATGAAATAAATGTTTGGCTTGGAAGCGAACCTACTACGCGGTAAGTTACCTGATAGGTTCACTTTTTTCTTTCGAACTCATTGTCGATAAGTGTACGAGGATAACTGAGTAACTCAGTCTGAGTTGCTGTGTTAGAAATATTGATTAAAATTACGTTACGTTTCGTTACACGTAAGTAATTATTGTAAACTGTTCACATCTTTAACTTTAGTTTGATTTAACTAAGTAAATATTTTGTATTAAGTAAATTTTGTTTTGATGTGTTAGTTAGGTTATATCATAACACCAATAATCTGTGGTAGAACCTAGCAAGGTTTAGTCTTATCAAGTTATGATAAATAAGAATACCTACTTACAATTATAAATCTATAATTACAATAAATACCATAAACGACAACACTTGAGGTTGTATGGTAAGTAAGTAGGTACTTAGAATATAGAATACATGGGTAAGTAAGGTAGGTACCTCTATTGGATTTCCATACCTATTGAGAAAACAAAAATAACAATACAGTGACACATGTTCAACTAAAAAACTAATTATTATTTCAGACCATTAACTACCAATCCAGGGAACTGAAGCATATTTGAATGAAGCAATGTCTAGAACTAAAATAGCAGTTGTAACAGGAGCCAATAAAGGCTTAGGATATGCTATAGTGAAAATACTATGCAAAGAATACGATGGAAAAGTATATTTGACTTCCAGAGACGAAACAAGAGGTACGCAAGCCTGTGAGGAACTGAGATCCTCAGGGTTGAGTCCCGAATATCAGCAATTAGACATCACCGACTCAGATAGTGTATTAAAATTTATAAAAGGTGTAAGAGACAGAAACGAAGAAGTTGATATACTGGTGAATAACGCTGGAGTTCTCTTCTTGAAGGATGCCAAAGAATCTAAAATTCATCAAGCAGATATAACTATTTTAGTAAACTTCTTTTCCTCAGTGATATTTACTGAAAATATGTTACCGTTTATGAGCGAAGGCGGGCGAATCGTAAATATTTCTAGCTCTTCGGGGCATCTATCGCGAATCCCTTCAGAGACCTTAAGAAAGAAGTTTAAGTCTGAAGATTTGACGTTTTCCGAGTTGAAGAAGTTGATGTTAAGTTATGTGGAATCGGTGAGGCAGAATGAAGAGATTAGCGACGTGTGGGGAGATTCGCCCTACGTCGTTTCTAAAGTTGGATTAAATGCCTACACATTTATGTTGAACAAAAGAATATCGTCGAGAGGTAAGGACAAATAATATTAGAGACATGATATGATACTGTTAGATATAGGGCCGTTATATTCTCAAACAAAGTCAATTAATAAGATCACAATGATAATTTTGACGCCGTAGGTAAGTAGGTACAACGCTTGTTTAGAACAACTAAGAAAGCAAATTTAAAGAAAAGCAGTCCAAATTAAGTTAAAATAACCTACAAGTTATTTTAATTTAATTTGGACTGCTTTTTTTGTTTTAATGGCCACTTGGTAAAACATTTAAGTAGGTACTTATCCCCAATTTTGCCAGTTTCGAGTACCTAGGTACTTACCTAGGTACCTATGCTATGTATTTGCATCTGAGACAAGCAGGGTCGGAAAAAACCAATTTCTTCTAAAAGAACAAAACACTGTTTATAATCTGCAAACAAAAAAACATGTTTAAAATAAATTTATATTATTTGTTTTTTTTTAGCAGTGTTATAAACATGTTTTTAACATATTTTACAATTCAATTAACTATTGTTTTTTTTAACACGCTTTAATAGCTTGGTCTGTATATTTGTAGGTATGAATCTTTGATCGTGATTTTCACCCACTTCAAAAAGCCGGAAGAATATAAAATATTTAAAAGAATAAAACTTTGTATGAAATGCCTACATATTTTTGTATGTCTTGAAATATGTTTTAAACAAGTATGCATTTTTTCCAGTGTTTTAAACAACTGTTTTAAACATTGCCAACCCTGGAGACAGGTTTTTTTGTCTCACTAAATTTGGACGTAATTGTCCTAATTGTAGTATTTTAGTACAATAATTCCTAATATTATGAGAACAAATTTCAAGTACGAAGGACACTTACAAACCAACTTATTTTTTATACCTCTTGAATGACGAAACAAGCAGATTGCCCACCTGATGTTAAATGGTAACCACTGCCTATGAACAGTGCATTACCTCAAAGTCACGTCCACCTAGGACGCGCCCTATGTGGCATTGCACTGCGCCCGCCACCCTGAGACATAAAGATGTAAAGTCTCATGTGCCTGTAATTTCACCGGCACCCTTACCCTTCCAACTGGAACACAGCAATGCGAGCACTATGCTTTGCGGCAGAAATAGGAAATAGTTTCTATGTTCTTCGTCGTACCTACGTACTAAAGTTTACCTAGCATCCAGTTAATGTGTTCCAGGTATCCTCGTGAACTGCGTGCACCCTGGATACGTGATCTCAGACATGACTCGGGGCGCCGGGTCCGTAACTCCTGAAGACGCCGCGGCGCTCCCCACGAGGCTGGCGCTGCGCCCCTCCAGCGGGGGACAGTTCGTGTGGCATGATGGCTCCAATGTGCCGTGGGACGGCCCTGACCCGAGGGGGTTTATAGACGGGAAGCAATGATCCGAATATCTACCAGAGGCCTTAGACAAAGTAACATTCTAATAGCCATGTCTAGTAGAAAAGCCAACAATGTATGAGATTGACGTAAGCTACCGAAATGTCACGAGGACTATTGTATTGTATTACGACTGTAGAAATGAAATCGCTTCGAAGCGAATGCCACTTAGGCGCTGTCTCCACGAGCGAGAGAATTGCGACGAGTCCGCACTCGCCCATACAAATTATCGCCGCGATAACATCGCCGTGTCTTGTACTAATATTTATTCTGTGGCCGTGTGGAGACGCGTTCATGGAAATACATGGCACGACGCCGCGATTCTCTCGCTCGTGGAGACAGAGCCTTAGGCCGGTTGGACTCTTTTCGCATTTTCGAAAAGATACGTCGTCTACTTTTATTTTATTTCCTAGTGTTTTTATGAGTTATTTTGTGTAACTTGGGTGGCATTTTAACCAATGAGTGTAGTGAAATGAAACGGAAGAGCATTGGGAGATTTTTTAAATTGGTGGAAATTGCCTACCAAAGTTTTAGTAAAACTTCCACCGTTTAACTAAAACATTACTGATTGGAAGGAGTGTAACGTTGTAAATTAATAAAATAAATAATACCTACTCGAAAATAGCAAAGGCATAAGTCTTGCGACGCCAATTATAAATGATTCTTTAGAATACCACCTACATCCTATAGGTACCTACATCCAAACATCATTATTAGGCTGTAGAAGTCCACTGCTGGACATAGGCCTGTCCAAAATGTTGATTTGTACACGTCCCATACTTAGAGCGTGTGATATAAAGTATTAAGTAATCATCTATCCCGTGGATGTCGTAAAAGTCGACGATTACCCGGACTTGTTGATAAGATTCGTTGGTAGGTATACGATTTGTCCTGGCTGCTAGCTTATTAATTTGTTATTACCGGAAGAAAGCGTTAGCCAAGTCAAGTTGTGGGAAGCAATGGCGTCAATGAGATCACCACTTGTCACGTCTATATTCCACGGTAGCACCTACCCACTGTGAAAAGATGCCCGTTGAGGCTCTGCCTACCCCTTCGGGGAAAAAGTCGTGTGCCTGTGTATGTACCTATCTAAAAACAAAACTTTTTGTATATTTGAATAAAACATTTTTTGCCCATAGAATTAAAGACCCCCTTGAGAATAGACCCTTACAGAATGTACCGAGTACAGATCCACCAACTTATGTTTAGAATGAAATATATGTAGTTTTCTATCATCAACATACATTTCATTCTACAGATAAGTTGGTGGATCTTTTTAGCTATGCGTGAAGTGTCGGAACGTCGCGCCGGCGCGTGTCAACAGCTGAGCGAAGGTTGTTGACCCCACAGAAAAAATACTGTTGACCCCATTGAGTGCTAAAATAGCATAGAGTGTACCTTCTTACTCCTATCCTAAAAGATAGCTTGCTATCCTATGTTATAGAGAAACAAATACATTGTCACACGACAGTTGTTTTTCCGTTCCGTACCCTGAATATTGGTAACATGAATGTACATCTCCCTAGATTGGTACCATGAATGTAGTAGTAATTAGTACCTAGTTTGACATTTGGGCTGGTAGGTACGAGTTACCCAAATAAAAACAGATAGATATATGCTTGTCTCATTCCAACACATGTATACATTCATATAAAAGAATGAGACTGGTATAATCGATACCGGTTTGTTTTTAGCCTTACTAGGTACCATGCTTTAGTTCTTCCGAGGCGCAAGTGAGGCGAGCTGGCAACGCCGCGTCGCACCACACGAGTCGATTTTGTGCAGGCAAATAAACACGGGGGGCAACTTGCAATGTTAACAAAAAAAATAATTTTCCAGTTATGTTTTTAAAACTGATTTATAATCAGTTTCTGCAGTATACATAACAACCCTTATAAGTGTACAAATCAATCTAGATAGCTAGGTATAGGTACATGGTATTTTTAAATATACCAGATAAAAACGTCTATTACAATCGACCAACCACGCTGTTCACCTAGTTGGACGGTTTGTAGGTAGGTATATTGTTTCTTAACCGACAACATATCTATTAGTTTTTTTTAACTGCGTAGTGTAGACGGTTGTTAAACGGTAACAATGCATTGCCACATAGGTCACGTCCACGTAGGACGCACCCTATGTGGCATTGCACTGCGGCCCGCACCCTGAGACATAAAGATGAAGTCTCATGTGCCTGTAATTTCACCGGCACCCGGTTTGATGCGCTGTCAACAGTTATCAAAGTTTGTTCTTATGCAAAAAAGCCCATCATACTACATACAAACACATGGACACACGACTTTTTCCTGAAAATGTAGGCAGAACCTTAATGGACCCCGTTTCACCGTAAGTTGCACCATCGTGGGAATATAGACGTGACAAATGATGAGGTCATCACCGCCATTGCTTCCCAAGACTGACTCAGCTAACGCTGTTTTCCAGTACATAACATACATACATAGACACACGCTTTTTTCCCCGAAAGGGTAGGCAGAGGACCAATGGGCCTCTTCACCGTTGGTTGCACCATCCTGGGCATAAAGACTTTAAAAGTGGTGAACTGCCATTCCTTCCCACGACTGACTCGGTTAATGCTTTCTTCCAGTAATAACAGCTAGCATCCAGGACAAATCTTACTAACAAGTCCGGGTAATCTCTTAGTCGGCTTTTACGACATCCAAGGGAGGAGACGGAGGGGTCTACCCTTAAGCCGGGCACACCAAGGAAGAAACGTTAGTTTTTAACAGAAATAAGTTATTTTTGGCAACAGTAGACCCAAAGTACGTTCTAGAAATTTGTCAAAATCAGAAACCATGATATTATTGATGACCCAGTAATCTACGTCTACACTAATATTATAAAGAGGAAAATTTGTGTTTTTTTACATAGGCTACCGGGGGGGATAGGACATCCCGGGTCATCATCTGGGGTTTTTCATCCTGAAACTACCCGTGCGAGTTCGGGTCGAATCGCTAGTCATAAAATATTCCTACACAGTGGTGTATAATTCCATAATACTATGGTTACTATAGCAACCTACTTGTACGGAACACTCTGTGGTTGTGGCTCAAAAAGGTATAAAATGGAACAGCGGGTAATTGGCATCTCATTTTAATAAAGTAAATATAATTTGTCATAACAGGGATATGATTCAAATAAATATATAATCGCAACGAATACATAATAACCATGCGTGAAACGTGAAAGACAAATATGATAAGTGTGGGGATAGCGAGCCAGAACCAAATGTAAACAATTAATAATAAAAAATAAATCAACTTTTAAATAAAACAAATATGTTAATTTATTTACGAATTCCTTTGTTATCATATTTCTCTCGTTTATACAAAGATTTATCGATGACATCACCAACAGTAACTGAATTGGGTATTGTGAAGGGTTTAGTTGGCGTCGATACATTCTGCGGCCAGGCCGGCGGGCTTTGTGGGCGCGAAGCCGGGCGGCAGTGGGATGGCGTTGTACGGCCCGCCCCAGCCGGCCATCTTGCTGGCCTGCCACTGCATGGCGTGCATCTTGGACATGCCGTTGGGAGGCTGCACGTTCAACTGGTTGAATCTGGAGAATAGCTCCTGCTGGCTGAGGGCTGGCTGCGGCTGCGGCTGCTGGGGCTGGTTCTTGACGGCCATGATGGCGGGGTCCATCTGGGTCCAGTCGGAGTATGAGGCCGTGGTGCTGTTCAGGAACCCTGCAAGCGAAGAAGCTGGGGTATATTCACAGGCTCGTAGTGTTTACCTTCAGCCGGTGCTTCATGCTTCTCTTACATGTAGAATAATCACTATACTTGGCAGGCAGTTTTGGCCCACCTGATGTTAAGCGGTAACCTCTGCCTTTAAAAATGCACTACCTCATAGGTCACGTCCACCTAGGACCCACCCTATGTGGCATTGCACTGCTCTCACCCTGATACATAAAGATGAAAAGTGTCATGTGCCTGTAATTTCACCGGCACCCATACCCTTCAAACCAGAACACAGCAATGCGAGCACTACAGCTTTGCGGCAGATATAGGTATGGAGGTAGTACTTCCCCAGACGAACTCTTTCACAAACAAAGCTCTACTACTACTAAAATGATCGCAGTATTGGTGTGCTGCTGTCCATCTCTGGATTATTTCCTCAGGACACAATCCGCTCCATATGTCCACCCAGAACTGCATTTACCCGTATTTCTATCCTTTTCTGTCGCTCAAACATTGTTCGCTAGAGCGAGAAAGACTGCTTGGGCGCACCCGCCCTCTTCGGCATCGATGAGCCGATTTCGATTCGATAGAGGTAAATATAGTTACGGGAAAAAATGATTCCGGGAGGATAGATAAGGATAACTGGTGAAATTACAAGCACCACAGTTTCTCCAGGAGGCCCTCCTCTCCCTCCTCGCGTTGGTAACCTCACTCCAGGAGGCCCTCCTCTCCCTCCTCGCGTCGGTAACCTCACTGCTGAGCGTCGTGACTTTTATGTAGGACCTTTGTTTTGATTATGTGTCTCCAGGAGGCAGGCGTAATTAAGTAAAATAACACCCAACAGTCACACACATACATTGGGTTATGTTATTGTTTAGTTGTTATTTTTGATTGTGTTTCTCTGTGTCAATTCTTCAATGTATCATGTATTTTGTTAAAATAAGTGTGTACCTATAATTAGAGTAACTGGCCCAGGTTGTGCTAGTTGTATAAATAAGTATATAGTCCTGCCCCACACTAGGATTCCCTGTGTCGTGGGTATGAGAAACTACGAGTACCATGCTACCATAACACCCAGACCCGTAAATCATACAAACATTTTTGATCGAAGCACAATGGGTTTCACAATCCCTCAGTAGTGTTAATCACCACTTTATCTGCTCAGTAAGTTAAAAGTTAACGAAGGGATTTAACCTCTAAGTAGTTAACTTGCTCAGTAACTACTTAAACCTTATTGATTGTGAATGAAAGCCTTTGTGTAATGTGGCAGTAATTTCAGCAGCAGTCAATTAGTGTTAGAGTGTATGACGCGTGTCGCGTGACACAGTCCGCGCGGTACCCACCGTGCTGCGAGGGGTGGCGCGGCGCGCCCAGCCCGATGGAGCTCATGTGCTGCGCGCTGAAGCCGGGCGGCGCCATGCGAGTGCGACGGACGCGATCAATGTTGTCACTGAAAATAACATCAAACATTACATACTATTAATTCTTATAGATTAACATTAAACTATTCATTATTCTAGGTTAACGATAAACATTAGATTCTTCTAGGTTTGGTCGCGTTAGAACAGGAGTAAATTTATTTTATAAGACGATTCAAAATTATCCTTGTGATTTCAATGAATAAAATAGTTTTGACATTGACTTTGACTTTATTCTATTTCTAGCCCTTTGTGTCCCATAGCTGGGCAAAGGCCTCCCCCCACTCCTACCAGACATCACGATCCTGAGCTATGTTTGCCCAGACAGCCAGAAACTTATAAATTTCGTCTCGACATCTCCGTGTTGGTGCCGCGTCGCCTTCTCGCAGGGTCAGGACGCCACTCGGTGGCTACCTTCGCCCACAGCTTGCTTGGCATGCGGCAGACGTGACCAGCCCAATCCCACTCAGCTTAGCAGCTTTCGAAGCTGCATCCACAATTTGGGTTTGTGCGCAACGCAGTGTTTCGAATCCTATCTAAACAGGATCTAGCTTAGTACGAGAATTTGATAGTATTCGAAACTATATGAAGCTTCGTTTCCTTTAATACATTTTCCGACAGCGTCCTTAGTTTTCTCCTCGTTTCCGCTAGGGGCGCTGCAAGTAAATGTATGGAAGGAAAAGTTTCGAAAACTATCTAAACTCGTACTAAGCCCCCAGACACTAAACTTGTATTTTACTACTGAAAAATATATTTTTCAAGACAAGCTTTAATAATATCAGTTATCGGTGCACTTTGCCGTGTGCTGGTCAAAATAAGCCTAAAAACGGCCAGTCTACTTTTATCCCTCGAGGAGTTCCATTGTCCACCTCTGTTTCCATCATCAGATCAGCTCTCTGTCACCATAATGTTGTATTGTCATCGGAACTTGACAGGTATGCAAAATATCATCTCAATCGGATGTCAAGAAGTGGTTCTAATTCAGCTTGCAAGATTACAGGATATGCATACAGGCACAGATAAAACAACACTATACATACAGGTAAATAAAAGAAAACAGGAATATTCAACAGCTTTTGAGTTTTTTTTTATCTACTTTAATGACGGAACAAGCCAATGAAATGATTTTAACCTTTAACAATGCATTACCTCATAGGTCACATCCACCAAGGACACGCCCTATGTGGCTTTGCAATGCACCCGCCACCCTGAGACAAAGATGAAAAGTCTCATGTGCCTGTAATTTCACCGGCACCCATAACCCTTCAAACCGGTACAATGCGAGCTAGTGCTCTACGTCTATACTTATTTCTGCAACAAAGCAGAAGAAATAAGTATAGAGGTAATACTTTCCCGGACGAACTCTTTCACAAAAAAGCTCTACTACTACTACACGAGTAGACGCGAGAGTGCACGTGTTTATACGTTGCATCCCACTAATATTGTAAATGCGAAAGTCTGTGTGTGTGCGTGTGTTTTTCTTCTTCACGCTGAAATGGCTTGACGGATTTGGATGAAATTTGTAATGGAGATAGCTTGACTCCCGGAATAACACATAGGCACATTTTTATCCCGATATTCCCACGGGATTCAGACCTATGCGGAACACCGCGGGGCGCTGCTAGTTATTAACAAACCAAAATAACCCAACGGTTGCCCGGCGGAGAGTTTTACCCAAAATATAAGTCTGATCGACTGTTTTCGTTTGCGCAGAAAAGCGCAGACTGATATCCGACAGTAGCCGAACGTATAGTATAGCTCTGTCCTGTTGTATAGCTGTCCCGCTCACATCTAAGAGTGAGTCAACTTTTGAACAAGATGCTAGAGCACATCGATAAATCGATTAAGCAATAACAGCGCAATATTTTAGCGGGCGATTGCTATTGGTAGAAAGAAGGCTCCCTTGCTATAGAAATTGGTCTACGACGCAGGTACATCGGGGCGACTTATATTTTGGGTAAAACTGTGCCCCCTGTTATTTAGTAAGAATGTCTATTTACCCGCTCGAGACTTGGTTCTGAATCATCTCCGTCTCCATGAGCTCCGCGAACGCTTTTTGAGTCTCCTTGAAGGGGTCGAAGTCGAGATCGTCGTCTCCGTCGCCGGCTGCGCACCGACCGCTGTTTTGTTCACGCGCGTTGTTCAATCTGGAAACATATTCAACAACTTTAGGTTTTTTGCGCTAGCTCAGCCCCCGCAAAAATTAGACGTAACTTTGTTTATCTATCGAGAAAATATTGTCCTATCGTGTTTCTGGTACAGTGATCCCTCGGAATTTTAATTTAGTATCCATGCATATTTATAATTTGAATATTGTACATGATTTAGTCTGTTTAAAATCAAATTTAAGATTGGTAACTTTGCGTTATACCCCACCTTAACATCAATCCGCCTGCCAAGCGTGCTGATTAGGGCTTCGCAGGATTACGCTTCGTCCAGCAATGGTCGTCTAATACCTAATGAAGATAGATGTGTTCTAGCTCGAGTCGCTCAGCGCTCAGCATGTTGTGCGGGAACTGGTGACGTCTCTCATCGGACGGGCCTCTGTTCAGTTGCATGCGCAGTTGCTGTGCCTTGTGGAAGATAGATTACCTATGCTTGTGTTCTACCTCGAGTCGCTCAGCGCTCAGCATGTTGTGCGGGAACTGGTGACGTCTCTCATCTGACAGGCCTCTGTTCAGTTGCATGCGCAGTTGCTGTGCCTTGTGGAAGATAGATTACCTCTGCTTGTGTTCTAGCTCGAGTCTCTCAGCGCTCAGCATGTTGTGCGGGAACTGGTGACGTCTCTCATCGGACGGGCCTCTGTTCAGTTGCATGCGCAGTTGCTGTGCCTTGTGGAAGATAGATTACCTCTGCTTGTGTTCTAGCTCGAGTCGCTCAGCGCTCAGCATGTTGTGCGGGAACTGGTGACGTCTCTCATCTGACAGTCCTCTGTTCAGTTGCATGCGCAGTTGCTGTGCCTTGTGGAAGATAGATTACCTCTGCTTGTGTTCTAGCTCGAGTCTCTCAGCGCTCAGCATGTTGTGCGGGAACTGGTGACGTCTCTCATCTGACAGTCCTCTGTTCAGTTGCATGCGCAGTTGCTGTGCCTTGTGGAAGATAGATTACCTCTGCTTGTGTTCTAGCTCGAGTCTCTCAGCGCTCAGCATGTTGTGCGGGAACTGGTGACGTCTCTCATCTGACAGGCCTCTGTTCAGTTGCATGCGCAGTTGCTGTGCCTTGTGGAAGATAGATTACCTCTGCTTGTGTTCTAGCTCGAGTCTCTCAGCGCTCAGCATGTTGTGCGGGAACTGGTGACGTCTCTCATCGGACGGGCCTCTGTTCAGTTGCATGCGCAGTTGCTGTGCCTTGTGGAAGATAGATTACCTCTGCTTGTGTTCTAGCTCGAGTCGCTCAGCGCTCAGCATGTTGTGCGGGAACTGGTGACGTCTCTCATCGGACGGGCCTCTGTTCAGTTGCATGCGCAGTTGCTGTGCCTTGTGGAAGTCAGTGAAGAACTTATCCATGTTCTCTGCCAGGTAACGACCCTCATTCTGCGAATGGAGAACATAACATAAGACCCAACATTCACGTGCATAGTCTTGACCCCACACTAGGATTCTTTGTGTCGTGGACATAGAAATGTAAAGTAAAGAGAATTGGTAAGAGTAAGGTGGGTGACGCCAGAGTGTGAGCAAACTGCTCATACTCCTTCACTCGCGATGTAGTTAGTGGGTTATTGTCAAGTATTTACGTTAATATAAGATTTGTCCTGGCTGCTAGCTTATTACGTTGTGTTATTACTGAAAGAAGAGAGAGAGTTAGCAGAGTCTAGGAAGCAATGGTGGCAATGAGCTGAGTTTAACCTAGTGAAGATTCAGGCTCTGCCTACCCATTTGGGGAAAAAAGTGTGAGTCTATGTATGTAGTATGTAGATAAGACGAAACACAGAATTCAAAGATAACAAGGTGACTAGTACAGTTATTTTCCGCTTCCTTTATTTAAAGAGGAGAAAGCAGCTAAACACGGGAAATACTGCTTGGTGTCACGATTTGCTCATGCTAGCGGCTTAATGCCGTCTTGTGCCATGATACTTTGCAAAAATCAAAGTCAAAACATAAATTACAAAACACATTGAATCACATCAACACACGTAAGTAAAATAATTCAAGTGTTAAAGTTTGTAAATGTTAAAAGTAGCGAGACAAAAAACGGTGATATCGGTTTCAAGACAAAGCAGCCCAGATAACACTTCTATTTACTTCAGATTTCTATGGTCGTGGGTATCAGGAGCTGCTAGTACCACGAGTACCATGGTACCACAGCACAGACTCGGAATACATATTTGCAGATCATGCAATAAAAATTCCCGTACTCCCCGTAGTTTGTAAATATTATACAAACGAAAATGCCTCCAAAAATCTGGGTGTTTTTACTCAAATAACGTGCTGTGGTGTATCCGGCCTAAGAACGGACACCTCCGTCTCCTCCCGTGGATATCGTTAAAGCCGAATTAGGGACTACACCAGGGGATGGGCAGCAGCGTCCGCCTGAGTGCTCAGCGCCAATGCTGTGGTCACCAATCCGCCTCCAAGCGTGGTGATTGTGGTATACCCCCATTGAATTCTACGGGGAGGCCTCGTCCAGCAATGGACGTCTAAGGGCTGCGGCTGATGATGATGATGACGATAATGATGCTGATGATGAAAATAAACAAATAACAACTCACAGTTTGTTGTGCGTCAAATCCGTTCACGAGACCATTTTGCATTTGTTGGTTTAACATCTGTTGATTGTGAAGCATGAAGCCGCCTCCCATTGAGTTGGGCATTCCTGGCATGTTGGGCATTGAACTGCCACCCAACGTGTTCATAGAACTGCCGCCCAGTGAGTTGATTGAGCCCATTGAAGTGTCTACGCGCATACCGAACGGTGGAAGCATGTTGGAGTTTTGATGAAAATTAGCACCTAGGGAAAAAAAACATGACTATCACTCATCACTATGACTACTATGACTATGACTAAAGAGGATTCGCCATATATCTTTAAGACGCTATAGGTTCACCAGTTTCAACAAACATTTTAGTATGAGGCGAAGAAAGTGAGCGCACGATCTGAAAACGTGTTATTTATGATGAAAAAATAATATAAAATGCCCTTTAGAGTTTTGTTAAATGCCCGTGTTCAATGTTGATGATTTCACTAACTCAAATAATAATTAATAAGTTACCAAATGTTTCAAAAATCAAAATTGTAAGAAGTTAGTCTAAGTAAGAAATACCATATTTCAATTTTAAAAAGGTGGTATCTTTGATATTTTTTTTATAGAGTGAAGTAATTCAAATCAGTTCAGTTGTTTCAGAGTGATTGCATTTTTTTTATACAACCTGTTATACGCATCAAGCAGATGGCCCACCTGATGTGAAGCGGTACCCTCTGCTTATGAGCAATGCATTATCTCATAGGTCACGTCTACGTAGGACGCACCCTATGTAGCATTGCACTGCGCCCGCCACCCTGAGACATAAAGATGAAAAGTCTCATGTGCCTGTAATTTCACCGGCAACCATACCCTTCAAACCTGAACACAGCAATGCGATCACTACTGCTTTGCGCCAGAAATAGGTAAAAAAGTAACAAACATCCAAACATCGTAACTTTTGTCATTTATGATATTAGTGAGTTTTACCCAAAATATAAGTCGCCCCAATGTACTTGTACCGTGGACCAATTTCTATAGAGCGGAACCTTCTTTCTAACAATAGCAATCGCGCGCTAAAGTCTTGCGCTGTTAATGGTTAATCGATGTCGCGGCAAAATCGCGGTCGATCGACTTTTAGATGTGAGCGGGACGGAGCTATACAACGGGTCAGAGCTATACCATACGTTCGGCTAACAGTCGGATATCAGTCTGCGCTTTTCTGCGCAAACGAAAACAGTCGACCGGACTTATATTTTGGGTAAAACTGTAATAACTTACCTAATAATTCACTAGCATTATCCATTCCTATACTAGACGAAGGCATATAATGCTTCGGCTCAACCATAGCACTGTGCTGTCTCGCCAACATATCATTCTGTCTCATTATCAGCTCGCTCTGACTGCGGTCTCTCATATGAACATCCTTATCAAGCTGACTATTCATTTGACTGTGTCTATCTAGATAGCCCATATCCCTGTCTAGGAGACCATAGCCGTTCATTCCGTTTAACATAGAGTTTTTCATCTGTGGCAGCATATGCTTATTGTCTACGAGGCCGGCCAACATTTCCCTGTGCCTTTGCATCATCATCACTTCGTTATTCGCGTCGTTCAGTAAGCTGTGTGTGTCGTCGTCCAATAGACTGTGATCACTGTTGTCTAACAGATTGTGATTCTCTAACAAGCTGTGTCTGTCCGATTCTAGCTCGTCTAATTCGTTTGTGAGATAGTTTTCGTTGTCGAATACTGAGTTATTCGTCTGTGAGCTGTATATGGAGTTTGTGTCTTCGTTCTTGAAATCACTATTGAAGGATTCACTGTTTTTGAAATCACTAGTTTTGTAGTTGCTAGTTTTGAATGATTCACTGATGTTGTTTGATTCACTATTTTTGTATTCTTTCGTTTTTGATTCTTCGCTGGGCTTGTCGTCTCTGTCGACACTGACACTGATGCTATTGCTCGACTTGTGCTTGCTTTTATCTTTCTTCTTGCTGTTTGTGTTTTCCTTCCGTGATTTAGTTTCTTGTGTGTCTTTAGTTTTCTTTTGAGCCTGTGGTTGTGTTTCGAGTTGCGTGGGACTGGAAGATTCTGATGTGGAAGAAGTACCGTTTTCTTGTGACTTAACTGCAAAAAGAAACATCATATTAAGTAATAAGTTTTTGTGAAAAATATATTTTTCTATACAAGCTTTTATAAAATTAGTGATCAGAACCGTGTGCTGATCAAAATGAGCTTAAACACGGCCAGTCTACTATTATCCATCGATAATAGCACCGAGGAGGACTTCATCATCAGATCAGCTCGCTGTCATAATATTGCATTGTCATCGGAACTTGACAGGAATGCGAAATATCATCTCAATCGGTTGAGGATTACTGCTTTAATTCAGTAGCAAGATTCGACCCGGACAAACGTACAGACATTGCAAGTTAAATAAAAGCTTGCAAATAGGTTATGACCTAAACCTCTATGACTCTATGACTGTAGAGTGTACAAACATACCCGTAGATTGCAAATCGTAACCGTAGAGTGTACAAACATACTCGTAGATTGCAAAGCGTAACCGTAGATTGTACAAACATACCCGTAGATTGCAAATCGTAACCGTAGAGTGTACAAACATACTCGTAGATTGCAAATCGTAACCGTAGAGTGTACAAACATACTCGTAGATTGCAAAGCGTAACCGTAGATTGTACAAACATACCCGTAGATTGTGGCTTGGGACTGGAATTTTTCCTGGCAGGACTATCCGCCAACGGTGGAGATGATCCGAGACTAGGCCACGCCTCCTTTCCGTTACTTCCGCTTCCGTTTCCATTACTATTGCTTCCGTTTTGATCCTTTTTAGATCTGAAACAATAAACTCGAAATAAAACCACCGTTTTGTAGATAATATTTTTTATAACTCAAGCGAAACTTGAAATAGTACTCACTTAGACGAATTGACTACGTTTATATTGGACGACGTAACAGCTGTTGTCGGTATAAAGTTTGACTGATTACCTGAAACATTAAATTATTATTATAATTTCATTTATTCAGACATCATGATCTAATTTATAATATCATTAATCCTATTAAGGTGGTTGCTTTTTCATACAAACGTATTTGCACAAATAGGGGCGAACAGAGTATAATTTTACACTGAAATGACTGTTGTTGGCTTTTATATTGGTCATTATTTGCGGCAAATCATATTTGGTTGAAGAAAACAAAGGACTAATACCGAAAATAACTTCGAAAATACTTGTATGGACTAAACTTTCGGTGTTATTTTCGCTATTAATCCACTGTTTTCTTCAACCAAATATGATTTGCCGCAAATAATGACCAATATAAAAGCCAACATTTTTCTTACAATTTACATTTCAGTGTAAAATTATACTCTGTTCGCCCATATTTGTGCAAATACGTTTGTATGAAAAAGCAACCACCTTAATATTAAAACGCGAAAGTTTGTAAGGGTGTATCTTTGTTACTCTTTCACGTCAAAACTACTGGATGGATTTGGATGAAATTTGGAATGGAGATAACTGGACTCCCGGAATAACACATAAGCACATTTTTATCCCGATATTCCCACGGGATCGCGACTTACGCGGGTGAAACCGCGGGGCGCTGCTTGTAATATCAATAATGTTAGTAATTAATATAAAAGTTTGAAAGTTAACTTTGAAGAATGACTGGATACTAACCATCTTTACCATTGCTCTTATCACCGTTCGTAATAGAATTACCTGTAAAATATTCAATTTACATATTTTAATTTATTTATTCATAATAAAGACAGATAATGTAAATTTTACACATGTGGTCGAGCCGGTCACCCCTCCAAATAGTGACCGTGCAGAACGACGTTTAGTTTTGGATTTTCCCTGCGACTACATTATTTAGGATGCCTAGCTTCATGGCAGCTGTTTTTGCCTTATTTTTTTTATACTACTTGGCAGATCAAGCCGATGGCCCACCTGATATTAAGTGGTACCCTCTGCCTATGAACAATGCATTACCACATAGGTCACGTCCACCTAGGACGCACCCTATGTGGCATTGCACTGCGTCCGCCAGCCTGAGACATAAAGATGAAAAGTCTCATGTGCCTGTAATTTCACCGGCACCCTTACCCTTCAAACCGGAACACAGCAATGCGAGCACTACTACTTTGCGGAAGAAATAGGTATGGTGGTAGTACTTCCCCGGACAAACTCTTTCACAAAAAAGGTTTAACTGCTACTAAAGTTTAGTACTAAGGTGCTACTAAACAATCCCCTAAATAAAGTAGGTTACTACATCGCGTGAATTCGCGGGGTCTCAGTTCGGGGCGAACCACTAGTAAGTAATGGATGTCTTTGTTACAGAAACATCCTTTGAAAATCGGTCAATTCAACAAGCAGAGTCCAGCTCAATGGCTGAACAATCTTGCTATGGCGAAAACCCGTGGCGGCTTGCGTGGCGGGCCGACCATGATGGGAGGGCCTCCAAACCAGATGGGGCACATGATGGGTGGGCTTATTTCACAAAAAAGCTCTACTTCTACTAAAGACTCTACATACAGACGTTGTCACCCATAAATATATAGAAGAGGTACCTGTTCCGTTGGCCTGTCTCTCCGCTTGCTCCAGCTTGTCCCTGGTGGCCGCTAGTAGCTGGTTGTGAAGCTTCCTCTCGTAGACCTGGTGCAAGCCTGCGTGCATCTCCTCCTTAGTGAACGACGCTTTAGGATCACCTGTAATGTACAAGTTACAACAACATTATTATCCGCATCTATATAAGAACTTATATATAAATATATATGCCAAAGAATCGACAACCGCTGGAGCTCTTCAGCACGCGTCCGTCCAGCGTCACGTTGTTGACCCCTCGAGCAGGTGACGTCACGCATTGTACAGATGTAGTTACCTAGCTCGTGCAAATACATGCAGTCCGGCTTGGGACACGGCTGGTTCTTCATAAAGTTGGCGCAGTACTTGGTGGTGCCCAGCGAGCCCTTCAGCACGCGTCCGTCCAGCGTCACGTTGTGGACCCCTTAGCACGTGACGTCACCCATTGTACAGATATAGTTACCTAGCTCGTGCAGATACATGCAGTCCGGCTTGGGACACGGCTGGTTCTTCATAAAGTTGGCGCAGTACTTGGTGGTGCCCAGCGAGCCCTTCAGCACGCGTCCGTCCAGCGTCACGTTGTGGACCCCTTAGCACGTGACGTCACGCATTGTACAGATATAGTTACCTAGCTCGTGCAGATACATGCAGTCCGGCTTGGGACACGGCTGGTTCTTCATAAAGTTGGCGCAGTACTTGGTGGTGCCCAGCGAGCCCTTCAGCACGCGTCCGTCCAGCGTCACGTTGTGGACCCCTTAGCACGTGACGTCACGCATTGTACAGGTATAGTTACCTAGCTCGTGCAGATACATGCAGTCCTGCTTGGGACACGGCTGGTTCTTCATAAAGTTGGAGCAGAACTTGGTGGTGCCCAGCGAGCCCTTCAGCACGCTTCCGTCCATCGTCACGTTGTTGACCCCTCGAGCATGTGACGTCACGCATTGTACAGATATAGTTACCGCTAGCTCGTGCAGATACATGCAGTCCGGCTTGGGACACGGCTGGTTCTTCATAAAGTTGGCGCAGTACTTGGTGGTGCCCAGCGAGCCCTTCAGCACGCGTCCGTCCAGCGTCACGTTGTGGACCCCTTAGCACGTGACGTCACGCATTGTACAGGTATAGTTACCTAGCTCGTGCAGATACATGCAGTCCGGCTTGGGACACGGCTGGTTCTTCATAAAGTTGGCGCAGTACTTGGTGGTGCCCAGCGAGCCCTTCAGCACGCGTCCGTCGAGCGTCACGTTGTTGACCCCTTGGATCGCGCGCAACGCGTCCGCTGACGAGACGTACGTCACGTAAGCGGATGCAGACGGCGTTTGAGAACCAGACGCCTGTGGAATTTTTAGAAGTTATAAGTCTGTGTCTCGTCACTTTGCTCAAGCACGATTCAAAACTCAAGCATAGGTTTGAAGTTTTTAGTGAAAAATATATTTTTCAATACAAGCTTTTATAAAGTTAGTAATCGTAACCGTGTGCTGATCAAAATGTGCCTAAACACGGCCAGTCTACTATTATCCATCGAGGAGTTCCGTTGTCCACATTCCGTCTCCATCATCAGATCAACTCGCTGACACCATCATATTGTATTGTCATCAGAACTTGATAGGTATGCCAAATTTCAGCTCAATCGGTTGAGGATAACTGCTTTAAAATTCAGTTGCAAGATTCCACCGGGCCAAACATATTTCACCCGGACATACATTGCAAGTTGATATAAAGCTTGTAAAAAGACAAAAAACAGTGTAACTTTTCCAAGGATAATACGAATTTTATAAAAGCACTGTAAGAGTGAGGTAACACGCTCAGTCTGGTCCATCAGTCTGGTCAGAATGATCAGAGAATGATTGTGTAACCCACGGATTGACAGACTGATGGTCCAGACTGATGAAAATTAAATGTTTTAAATAATTTTGTCAGCCCGTTTTTAATTATGAAAGACTAATCGTTAACACGCTCGTATAATTCTCGCGTCAGTAATTTCATTTAATAAATTTAGATGAGTGTAATGATCTCTTCTTTGTAGCTTCTATTATCATCCATCACTCTCATTTTATGCGTTTTTTTAACAGCAAAGCGATATCTTTCACAGCACAAGCTTTCTTTTTCCTTATCCACGGCTGAGCACTGATAAATTGACGACAGAGGGGCTAGTCTGCAAATTTGACAAGCAACTTACACGGCCGTGTGGTGTACACTTCATGGATTTTTGTATGGGATTTGAGGTTCTCAAAATGCCCGCTAGGGGCGCTCTTCGATTTCTCCATACTAAAATTCGTGTAGTGTACACCACACGGCCGTGTAAGTTGCTTGTCAAATTTGCAGACAAGCCCCTCTGACTGTGTCGGCTCCGCTATCTAAACGGCGCCTGACGTACTTTTGATCAGTCTGCTGTCAGTCTAGATTGACCATGTAACCGTGAAAATCATCCATCATTTCACTGAACTGATGCCAGACTGAGCGTGGAACTAAGTCTTTAAATTACGGATATAGTGGTTATTATGGTAGCATACTTGTACGGAACCTTCTCTACGCGAGTCTGACTCGTACTTGACCGTTTTATGTTTGTTAGACTAAACCATATGATCTATTTACAACGGGGAATCACCACTATGCTACGCGTTTAGTGGGTCAGTCTTATAATTAGTAAATGTAATTGTTGAGATAATTAGTCAACAATTACATATTTTTTTCCTTATTTATCTAATGATATAAGAGGAACAATGTATTCTCTAAATAATTATAGTTGTGCGTTATCTCACCTGCGCCCCCGCATACGTGTTGTTTTGGTTTATAACTACTTTGTGAATTTTGCCGTATTTGCCGAAGTACTCTTGCCGTTTTAGAATCTGTAATAAAACAAAAATTATATTAAATTCTTATGCTAAAAAAAATGCTAAACCGGTAACAATATGATACACAAAACTGATGAAAATGGACTCTTTATTTATTTGCGGAAAGTCTTATTATAGCACAGTTCGACTGATAGATCTTGGCCGAGCTGAAGTTAGCCATTGAGTCTATAGAGCGACTATTTACAAGACGATTTTTTCAACGCACGCAAACCGCGCCATCTTTGTTTTTTTTTGTATACTACTTGAATGAGGGAACAAGCTGATGGCCCACCTGATGTTAAGCGGTAACCTCTGCCTATGATCAGTGCATTACCTCATAGGTCACGTCTACCATCTCGCGCAAACAGCGTCGTACGCAATTTTCTTATTTTTTATCAGAGTTTATTTTATTTTTAAAAGTTAGTAATACTGCAATCAAGGATTTTTCTTAAAGTTACTTGCTTCGTCTGGGAATCGAACCGAATTAAATGTGAAAAAAAAAAACAACCCGTATTTTTATGAACCTTAAACACATTTTTTGTTTATTTTTTGTTTAGGGTTATCGGTTATCTAAACTGATGATTATTATGTGATACTATCAATTAAAACATGTGTGTTAGTCTCCTAGTTCCCGCGGAATCAACTTTCGCTATCTTAAGAAGTGGTGATGAGATGTAATGAGCAAAAAAAACAAAAAAAAAAGAATTTCGCGCCACAATCGGGAGCATCCATCTTGGTAGCTTTCGCTTGTGGCGCGAAATTATAATTTTTTGGTGTTTTTTGCTCATCGCAACTCACCAAAAGTTCTTGATTTGAGATTCTCAAGGTGCCCGCTAGGGGCGCTCTTCGATTTCTCCATACTAAAATCCGTGTAGTGTACAACACCAAGTTGCTTGTCAAATTTGCAGACTAGCCCCTCGATAGCGAAAACTATGTTGCCGGTAATTATATGACCTAACACACAAGTTTTAATTAAACAACACGACGATAGCTCGGCTACGATTGTGCTTGAAACAAAAAAACACTGTAAAAACCATTGAAGCACAATCTTAGCTAAACTAATCATATTTATGTGATAGGTACTATAAATTAAAACTGGTGTGTTAGGTCATATAATTACCGACAACATAGTTTTCGCTATCTGAAGAAGTGTTGAAGAGCTGTGATGAGCAAAAAACACGTAAAAATTTAAATTTCGCGCAACAAGCGAGAGCGTCCACCTTAATATAAAGCTTGTAATAATAATGGTGAGTAACTCGCCTCGGGGTCCCCGAGCCGCACCGGCAGCCCGAGCACGAACACGAGGTTCTTCTGCACGACGCGCACGTTGGCGAGCGCGCGCCGCGACTCCAGCGTCTTGTTCCGCCGCTTCTGCTCGCGCGCCTTCTTCTCCGTCTTTATCGCTGCCACCTGCACCGACAACATCGCATCGTTACTATGCATACACACTACTACACATACACACCACTATACATACACACCACTATACATACACACTACTACACATACACACTATTATACATACACACCAATATACATACACACCACTATACATACACACCAATATACATACACACTACTATTGATACACACCAATATACATACACACTACTATACATAACACCACTATACATACACACCACTATACATACACACCACTATACATACACACTACTATACATACACACCACTATACATACACACTACTATACATACACACCACTATACATACACACCACTATACATACACACTACTATACATACACACTATTATACATACACACCAATATACATACACACCACTATTCATACACACTTCTATACATACACACTACTCTACAATGTATGTATGAATGCTGCAGTATTGCTGACGTAGCAGAGGGTCATGTACCAACCTGAGGTGGTAGAACTACCGAACATACACACTACATACAACTATCGAACATAATATAACTGATAACTACTATTGAAATCGTAGTTACCTTAAATTCGGTGGCAACAGGTAAATTTAATTCTTGTTTTTACTACAATTTAAATTCGGGCACAGACAGGAAATTTTAATTCATGTTTGACCCCGAAAATGCGGAATGTTCAATTCCTGTCTGTCTCCGAATGAGGTCAGATTCGGGGACAAACAGGAACTACTCAGTACAGTAGGTATTATGACCTTGTTCTTGCTCTTTTCTAATTAGCGCAAGAATCGGTCCGTTGATTTGAGTATCGTACCTAGGTCAAGAACAGAATAAACAATGCATCTATTTCCCATTCAACAATGGAAGGTTACACCAAACCGCATACATTTAATCTACTCCGACATTTGCCGACCTCTCTGGCGCGGCGGGCGATGGTTCGCCTGCGACGCGGGAGGTTGCGAGTTCGATCCCGCCTCGGAACAAATATTTGTACGATCTGCAGATATTTGTTCAGGGTGTTCTAGGTATTTTCATTCTTCCTGCCATATTTATCACCTCTCTCTTGCATCAAAGGTTTGCTGTCAGAAAACTCTCTATAGGGTTAAGCTCGCCTTTGTATATATCTTTTGTTTTTATTTTATTTGTAATGTGTTTTTCTGTATACAATAAAGAATTATAAGAATTATTTTCTATGTATAATAAAAAATATCTATCTAAGCAATGAATTGTATTATATCCTGGCTAGATGGAGCGACGATCTGCGTAAGGCGGCTGGTAGAAAGTGGATGGGAAGAGCTGGAAATCGGTCTAAATGACGCGCATTGGGAGAAGCCTTTGTCCAGCAGTGGACTGATGCAGGCTGATGATGATGATGATGATGATGACGAATGTATTGTATTAAGTATATCAGTTATCTAGTACCCATAACACAAGCTCTGCTTTGGTTGGGGCTAGACAATGTTGTGTTAACTGTCCAGCTTTATTTATTATTATTTAAATACAAAGGCCGACGCCCTTTGTGTCTGTTTTAAATAGTTCATAATTGCCAAAACACTTTTTTCGTGTAAATACCCGTTTTTCTTAACCGGTTTTAGTTGTTCCGACCGGTTTGCGACACCGGTACAGAGCACTGCCCTTTGACATGATCAGAGATGACGTGACGTAGGTGACCCTTGAGATTGTTTTAGTACTTCTATCACAATTAATTGCGAGTAGCATAATTTGTAGACAGGGCTTGTTTAGTGACTCGGGAATTACTAATTTAATCAATCAATCGGGTGATTAATTTAATCATCAACTTTTTTTTTTATTAGTCAGAAATACATAGTTTATTTTTTTATTGTACCTATAAACCTAAAAAGGTTTGCGCGAGGGACGTGTGCGAGGAATGTGTGCGAGAGATGTGTGCAAAGGATGGACGCGAGCTCACCTGCGCACCGTTTCACAACGTCGCTACGCCTCTTCGCACCGTTGAGCTGCCTAGCACATCTCTCTGGTAGAAACACTCACATCGTTCCACAGCCTCGCTACGCATCCTCGCACCGCTCATCTACCTCGCACATCTTTGGTGGAAACGCAGCCTAGGAACCCCCCCTCGAAGGACCGACGTCATTGTAACGGCCGAAGGAAGTTGGTTTGTTTCAACTACTCGTTGTCGTGGCATTCTATGTCCTGCACTGGACTTCACAGTCTGATGATGATGACGTAACAAAATAGCTGGTTCACCTGTTCTTGACTGAGCGGAGTGAAGTCTGCCGGGTTCTCGGGGTAGGCTTTCCGACAGGCGGGACACAGCCCGTTCTCGCCCTCCCGGATACGATTCCAACAAAACCGGCATATCTGGAATTGACAACTACAATTTACACACATGAAATGATTGTTCATAAGACTGCGCCAACACCAGGCAGAAATCTCCGTACAAAAAAAACACCTCGCACCGCTCGAAAAAGACGTTTTTATCAACCATCTCGTAAAATATAGATACATACATACATAAACTCACGCCTGTTTCCCGGAGGGGTAGGCAGAGACTACGGATTTCCACTTGCTACTATCCTGACACACCTCTTTTGCTTCATTCACTCTCTTCACATTCTTCATAAATGCTCTATTAAATATAGATAGCTTTACAAAACCCCTACAGTAAACCCTCGGCGTTGTTGTGTTTATTTTATTTATCTAATTTTTAACTGTATACTATGCACCATTTTAATAAATTGAATCTAACCTAAAGCAGAAGTTTGAGACTTTTATATCAAGAAAATAATGTCCTATCGTGTTTCTGGTACAGTGATCCATCGGAATTATAATGTAATATCCAAGCATATTTTTAATTTGAATATTGTTCTTGCTTTAATGCGAGCACTACTGCTTTGCGGCAGAAATAGGTATGTTGGTAGTACAGTACTTCCCCGGACGTACTCTTTCACAAAAAAGCGGCCAAGTGCGAGTCGGACTCGCCTATGAAGGGTTCCGTAGCAGCAAGTAACATAATATAAAAGTTCTTGGATGTATTACGATTTATGACGTATTAAAAAAAAACTACTTACTAGATCTCGTTCAAACCAATTTTCGTTGGAAGTTTACATGGTAATAAACATCATATTTATTTTTAGTTTTATCATTCTCTTATTTTAGAAGTTATGGGGGGGCACACTTTTTACCACTTTGGAAGTGTCTCTCGCGCAAACAATACAGTTTAGAAAAAAATTATATTAGAAACCTCAATATAATTTTTGAAGACCTATCCACACGTATGGGTTTTTTTTTTTTTTTTTTTTTAGTTTCAGTTCTAAGTATGTGGAACCCTTAAATTAAAAAACTACTTACTAGATCTCGTTCAAACCAATTTTTGTTGGAAGTTTACATGGTAATGTACATCACAGTTTTTTTTTTTGTTTTTAAACTATTCAGTTTAGAAAAAAAAAATTAGAAACCTCAATATCATTTTTGAAGACATATCCATAGGGTATGGGTAGGTAGGGTACACGTATGGGTTTGATGAAAATTTGTTTTTTGAGTTTCAGTTCTAAGTATGTGGAACTCCAAAAATTTACTGTTTTTTTTTCTATTTTTTTGTGAAATTCTTAATGCGGTTCACAGAATACATCTACTTACCAAGTTTCAACAGCCTAGCTCTTATAGTTTCGGAAAAAAGTGGCTGTGACTACAAGGACAGACAGACAGACAGACATGACGAATCTATAAGGGTTCCGTAATTTTTGGTTACGGAACCCTAAAAAGCACTACTACTAACAAAATCTACTAGATACTTGCTGCATTGCCACGCTGAATGGCAATACTAAAGTAAGGTACATACTTGGTATCCACATGTGCACGGGTAGAAGTGAAGATCGTCCACCTCCAACGCTTCCATACACAGGGGACATTCTACCTGTAAAACATTACAAAACACCTCGTTCATTACACATCCCACTAATATCATAAACGACAAAGTTACGATGTTTGGATATTCGGATGTTTGTTACTAAATCACGCCGAAACGGCTGAACCGATTTCGGTGAAATTTGGTACACAGATAGATTAAGAACGGCATTGAGTTGTAGGCTACTTTTTATCCTGATAAAACGAGACCGAAGCCGCGGGCTGACACTAGTAATAAACAAACCAGATATGTGATGTGAGCATTAGGGTTACGTAGTTCCTAAGTAACAGTCCGACCATAATTCGGAAAAGTATTTATCACAGGTTTACGATATAATATTTGATAAAAATCGAAATCATTTACCAAGCATTGTGGAAAGTTTACTCAAGTCGAGACTAGATGTCGCCACTAGGAGATTAGAACACGCTAGCAGTTTTATTCCTTAGTTAGAGAACTCTTGGTACTTTGGGGATTTGGATTTTTGCATTTTTATTATTTCCTTATGTTCTATGCCCAACACATAAACTGTGGAAATTTCAAATGGACACCTCTTACGGCTTTCGAGATAATACCCTTGGCAGACTGACAGAGTAGGCTAAGTAACTAGGGTTCCAGTTAGCATCCTTTCGGTACGGAACCCTAACAATCGGCTCACAAATTAAACTATGCTGAGGATGTTCATATCTTACTCAGGGTATAGTCCGAGGACGTGACTTGTGAGGTAATAAATAATAAATAAATAATGCTGGACAATTCACACAACATTATCTAGCCCCAAGCTAAGCAGATCTTGTGTTATGGGTAGTAGATAACTGATATACTTAGTGCTAGCTTAATACAATATATTACGTAGATAGATATTTTTTATTATACATTTAAAAAAATACCCAGAACACCCTGAACAAATATCTGCGATCGCACAAAATTATTTGTTCCGAGGCGGGAATCGAACCCGCAACCTCAAGCGTCGCAGGCCAACCTTCGCTTGCCGCGTCACAGAGGTCGTCATTAATGCATTGCTATAGACAGAGGTTATCGCTTAACATCAAGGGGGCCACCTACCCGGGCCAGTAGTGCGCGCGCATTGCTGTGTTACGGTTTGAAGGGTATGCCGCCGGTGAAATTACAGGCACATGAGACTTTTATCTTTATGTCTCAGGGAGCGGGCGCAGTGCAATGCCGCATAGGGCGCGTCCTAGGTGGACGTGACCTATGAGGTAATGCACTTATTCATATGCAGAGGTATTGTTCACATCAGGCGGGCCATCTGCTTGTTCCATCATAACTTCAAATTAAAAACCGACCAAGTGCGAGTCGGACTCGCGCACAAAGGGTTCCGTACCATTATCTATAAAAACGGCAAGCGAATCACGTGGAGCCCATCTTAAATATTTGTTTTATTTTAATTTAATTATTTATTTTTAATGTGAATAGGTATAACTAAATATTCTGTGAATATTTCAAGCGTCTACCTGATGCCGTTATCAATATCGAGCAAAAACGATAACCTTAATTATTTATATTATTGTATTTTTTAGTATTTGTTGTTATAACACAGAAATACCGACGGATATGCGATATGGGGTAACAGGAATACCCCCGTACGCATATCCGTGGCAAGCGTATTCTTCTCTTCAGAGCCTCAGAGGCAAGTCCAAACGTTAAGGCGCTTGTAAAAGCTGGCCCAACGATTAGGCCCTTACCTAACCCAGCTTTGGTGATACCGTTTACACATCGCCCTAACCAATGGCTGGGCTAAATTGTTATATGTATGCCTGCATTTTGAATAGTAGTATTCCATGCGTGACAGGTAGCAAAACCCATAGCCACTTAAGAGGCTGTCAAGAGTCAAATAGGCTTTTCTTAAATGTATTTTTATCAAAATCTAAACAGTCTATGACACATTTTTTTTTTAATCTTCATCATATTTCCATCATAGAGCCCGAAACAAGATTTCGATACATTTTCTCCATTACAAAAATCGCGAGCAAACCTCTATAGTGCGCTTATAACGTAAATATCTCTACTACCTATCAACGTACATTGATACAATTAATAAGAGTAACAAATAATATTATTGCAAAGGGTCGATTAATATTTTTCGAAGACGCAGCAAATTTTTGTATTTATACTGTTATCCGTGAATTTCGTTCACTTTTCGTTGCGTGAGCGCTATTTCGTCACTTTATAACTTACCTGAACTTTATAGAGTAAGATAGTGACGCAAAATTATTCGCCTCTTAATAGCTAGCGCCTTAGAATTTTTGGTTCTATGACATGTACCTTCACGATGTTTTTCTTCACATTTTTGATTACGTGTTCGCAGACATCATATTTCCAAGTGGAAAAATCAAATTTTCCATCCACTCACAGCCGGCATTCAAACCTAAGACCTTCTGATTGAAAGTCGATATACTTCCTACTAATGATATAGTTTCTTAGATAGTAATCGTTAGATAGTAATCAGCAATCAAGTCCTGTCTTCGTCTTTTCATCATCAGTTCCCACTGGAACTCAATGCTCGACTATACCGTATTTCAAATCGAGACCGAAAAGCGGTCCTTGTCCTTCCAGCGTATCATAGGGATAATCAACAGGGATAGGGATATAATAGCATTAGTGCACCACATTTAAAGTTTACTAAATCGAGACTGAATTGGTGAGTTGACTGAAAAATCGGATTCTTCGATTCCAATTTATAATCTACTCTTGAGCATGTTTCGATAAACTTACAAAGTTAATTTTGACGCACATATAAAGACAAATACAAATACAAAGACAAGTACAAATAAAGACGACAATGTATTGGATTTATATTTATTTTATGTCGGTTTGTTTCATTCATGTTTTGGTCACATAACGTTTAAGTTACGGTTCACTTTTGCGAGTTACATTGTCTAATGAGGAGAAAGATTTGACTATTTGACAATGATGAAATCGAGACTAGATCGAAACATGATCCGAACTTTGTTTCGAGTATTTTATAGTACGAGAATTTTCCTTCAGTTTTGTATTTTCATTCAGTACGCGTGAGCCTTGCTAGATATCGTTTAGATAATGTTTTTATTTTGGCCCTCTTGTCTCAGATAATGTTTTAAATTTAGACCTATTGTCCCAGATAATGTTTTTAATTTAGGCCTCTTGTCCCAGATAATGATTTTAATTCAGGCCTCTTGTCCCAGATAATATTTTTAATTTGGGACTCTTGTCCCAGATAATGTTTTAACGTTAGGCCTCTTGTCCCAGATAATGTTTTTAATTCAGGCCTCTTGTCCCAGATAATATTTTTAATTTGGGACTCTTGTCCCAGATAATGTTTTAACGTTAGGCCTCTTGTCCCAGATAATGTTTTTAATTTAGGTCTCTTGTCCCAGATAATATTTTTACTTTAGGCCTCTTGTCCCAGATAATGTTTTTAATTTAGGCCTCTTGTCCCAGATAATATTTTTTATTTGGGCCTCTTGTCCCAGATAATGTTTTTACTTTAGGCCTCTTGTCCCAGATAATGTTTTTAATTTAGGCCTCTTGTCCCAGATAATATTTTTTATTTGGGCCTCTTGTCCCAGATAATGTTTTTACTTTAGGCCTCTTGTCCCAGATAATGTTTTTAATTTAGGCCTCTTGTCCCAGATATTGTTATTATGTTGGGCCTCTTGTCCCAGTTATACCTACATACGTGCGGGCTTTTAGTTAGAAAGTTGTCCCTGTATACAGTAGAACAGGAATACATATACCCTGGAATACAGCCTGGGAAACTTGTCTTGCTCCTAAAGATCAAGAATATTGCAAAAATTTAGAACAAAGTTGTATCACTGACCACGGCGGCAAAAAATACCGCTACGTTACAAATTCTACGCATTTATTCCACCTGTTTATACCTTTAAAAGGATTCATGCTATAAATTGTATAGTACGTCATCGTATTCGTCGAAATTCGATTTCCTTTACACATTTAATGGTACTTGAATGTCTACTTTTAGAACGAGAACTCTCCCTTTTTCAACTCAATCGCCAGGATTATGACAAAATGTTTATAATAGTAAAATACACGTAAAAGATTTTTAGTCGTAAACAAAATCCTTTTTGAAAATGACGGCGCGCAGCGAAAGTTTTTTTCAAACTGTGGAATGACTAGTTGAAATAATCTGATGAAGGGGCAAATTAAGGTGGATGCTCTCTCTCGCTAGAGGCGCAAAATTCGAAATTTTTCGTGTTTTTTGCCCATTACAGCTCATGAACACTTCTTCAGATAGCGAAAGTTGATTTCGCCCCTAAACAAAAAAAAACACTGAAAAAATGTGTTAGGGGTATCGTTGCTGAGCTGATGATATTTATGAGATACTATCAATTAAAACATGTGAGTTAAGGCTCCCAGTTCTCGCGAAATCAACTTTCGCTATCTGAAGAAGTGTTTCATGAGCAGTAATGGGTAAAAAGCACAAAAAAAAAAGAATTTCGCGCTACGAGCGAGAGCATCCACCTTAAGCTCAATGACGGAGAATGTGACCAGCAATTACTGATGTAGTTTGTCAATGATGACCCTTGCAAACATGCGTGTTTGTTATTCAAAGCAAATTGATTCGTCTAGCTATCTAGGTATGACGGAAGTGCTTCATACGCCATTTATGACGATAAACACTGTTTTGACATAACGTGTCGCCCAAACGAAAACACCTAGATAAATATGGGTATACCCTTAAAGGAAATGATTTTGCATGCGTATAACTTAATGTAGTCTATTTGTGTGAATTGTGTGATAAAGGAATAAGCGTGTAGAGGTGATGTCATTATTTTAACCTGCCGTAACATTGCAAGTACTCGACTTAAATCAATTTAATCAGTACTTGAGACCAAAGGAGCATCTTATTTGATCGTCACGGTTTCATACCTTAGGCTATCCGTCCACCAAAGCCTGACCTGATACATACATAACACCCAACATTCACATACATAATCCTGATCCCACATTAGAAGGAACTACGAGTACCATAGTACCACAAAACCCAAATCAGGAACAAATATTTGCAACATTTGCCTGCAGCGGAAATCAAACGCTACCCTCTCGCATCTCAGCCGGCCGCCGCGATTACATGAATACAAGCATATACCCCGTCTCGATGTACCGACGACATTTTAAAGGATGCAGGATGTCGTTGAATGGTGGCGGCTCAAGACCGTTTGTGTTGGTATTTTATAGGGGAGGCCTATATCCAGGTTTTCCCGAGATCTCATTCAGATACGTGAGATCCTACTAGGAGGTAGTCAGCGAAAAAATATTTATGGGGATGGGTATGGGTTTATGGTATATGGGTAATTTCCTCCGACTCATTCCACCTGACAGGTTGTCCATCGTGCTTGTTGGAATACTAACCGTAAACCCATCTGTCTTAACCAAACCCATTACAAACAAAAGCAGCAGCCAGGCGACGCATTTTTTTAAAGTTTATTTGGTTTGTTTGACGGAACAACAAGCAGGTGGCCCACCTCATGTTAAGCGGTAACCTCTGCCTATAGGCTTTGTTATAACAAAGCGTTACCTCATAGGTCACGTCCACATAGGATGCGCCCTAAGCGGCATTGCAGCCACACTGAGACCTTGTTATTCTGTGCTGAGGCATAAATATATCTAAGTATAAACAATTAACTCGATGAAAACGGAGCGAAGGCGATGCTATCGCTTGGTCATTCCCATATCGAAGTCGGTAAGCTCACTGGACAAGTGGACAGGTAGCCGTAGTCTTGTAAGTCGTGTCTCAAAGGCAACTGCCAGGGTTTAGCAGGATTGCGAAAGCAACCACAAATTATTTATATTGCTAGTCTGCCACAGAACCTAGCACTGCGCCCACACCACAGTGCCACAGTGGCTAATAGGTCTGCCTGGCGACGTCGGTTCTCTTGAGCAAAGTATCACAAAACTCAGACTTATATTTCTTTGAATTATCTGGCTATCGTTGTGCAACTTTATGGTTTTGCAATGTGTCAACGGTAAATGGTAAAATAGGACTTTTCAAAGTCCAACAAAAAAAAACAAAAACCAAACCAAAAACCATGATCCAAAAAAAAAGCTCTTCTATTTCTTTTTTTTTTTTTTTTTTTTTTTTTTTTTTTTTCTATTTTTATAGTGCTTTCCTACGTCATGTTACGTACACAGTACAGACTTTTTACGAAGTTTTCGAGAATAAAAATAAATTAAAAAAGTTTTTTATATGTTTATTTTATTTATTTATTAATTTATTTATAATACACAGGCAGCTCTCAGAGCTGATGCGTGTATATCTTAGTCCTTATCAGTGCACTTTAAATGTTAGCATGTTTTGTTATGTTTTAATGTTGTTGTTATGTTTGTATGTTAGTAATGTTGTTGCTATAGGCTTATTGTTTAGGTTTTTACATTTTCCAATAAGCCTGAAATAAAGATATTTGATTTGATTTGATATTATATAAATTACGTCATGAAGTTGCGTACTTATTTCGATTGTGCTATTTCGTTCATCTGCACGTTCCTATAATGAAACAGTTTGGTATGTAGTTAATTATAATTTCTGAGAGCTACAGCAGTACTAAGCACCAATCGCCCAACCAACTCAGACAAAAAACCTGACCGCTACCAATGTTGAAAAAATATAATAAGCAACATGCCTTCTTCTAGTTAGACAGTGGAAGGTTATGGAATTTCTTATAATGAGTAAATTAGTTCTAATATCGCATTGCAAAAATGACAGAGTACATTTTGAACATTGAACTTTCCTCTGCCAGAAACAAGTAATTTCATAGCCAACGCTTATACGCTTACGAGGGTGTATTGCGTTCGTCACCCTAAGATAAACTGCGGTTAAAGTCTTATACTTAATGACAGTCCACCCTTCAACCAGGCAGATAACACAAAACTCTACCACTTATCTATAATTTGGAATACAGAGATGTCAGCTGACGACAAACTACGTCATAGTATTTTTTTTAAATAATTGACTGACTATGTTTAAGAATTTGGGGGAGACCTTTGCTCACAGTGGGACATGGGTTAAGAAAACAAAATATTGACGGAACTATCTCATGGCCCACCGGATGATGACCGGTGGATGTTACCTCACAGGTCACGTCCACCTAGAATGCGCCCTATGTGGCATTGCAATGCGCCCACCACCCTGAGACATAAATGACATAGCCTCAAGTAATTTCACCGGCACCCATAACCTTCGAACCGGAACACAGTAATGCTAGCACCACTGCTTGATTTGATTTTATTTTAAAATGTAATTTTTATTTATTTTTTGTAAAGTTTGTAAGAATGCTTTCTATTTTATTTATTTTTATTGTCTCGCATTGTTTCTCCATATTAAATCGTATTTATTAAACTATATCCGGATACCCGCGATACAGGCTAGCCCTAGTGCGGGATCCATTGCGTATAACAAAATAAATAAATTTATTTGTATTTGTATTATTTATTTGAACTGCTTTGCGCCAAAAATAGGTTTGATGTACTTCCCCGGACGAACTGTTTCACAAAAAAGCTCTACTAGTAACAAAATCTCGACCAAAACAATGCATTACCTCATAGCTCACGTACAACTGGGCATTGCAATGCCCCCGTCACCCTGAGACAAATAAAAAGTCTCATGCGCCTGTAATTTCACCGACACCCTTCAAACCAGGACACAACACTCTTTTGCGGCAGAAATAGTTATGGTTTCCTAACCCAGTCTGCATGAGGTTGTGTCGTCATAGAACCGCATAAATAATTATAGATTTACCGGCTCTTCTCCACTTTGATTCAGCACTGACATCCTAGAACCAAGAGCGAGTGTTGCAACCTCCCAGTAAAGTGCGAACGTCAGCTTACACTAGACGATGCTCTACTGCTAAGTACCTGAAAACAAGAGAGTATATGATTAATGAACTTGATTAGATTGTAAAAAACCGGTCAAGTGCGAGTCGGACTCGCGCACGAAGGGTTCCGTACCATTATCCAGAAAAAAGGCAAAAAAAACACGTTTGTTATATGGGAGGCTACCATACAACAAACGTGATTTTTTGCCGTTTTTATTATTTGCTTAAATATTTGTTTAGACCTATTATTATTAAGCATTGAATTAATCTTTCGGGTTTAGTCAGGCAATGTCTTCTATCGTGATAAAATTCAAACTGCCTATATATTATGCATCTAAAACGTAATCAAAACATGAAAGTAGAATAAATGCAGTGGAGATGAGAGCTTTGAGAAGTATGTGTGGTGTGACTTTGAGAGATAGAATGAGGAATAGTGTGATAAGAGACCGTTGTGAAGTTAAAGAAGATGTAGTGACTAGGATTGAGAAAGGTATGCTTAGATGGTTTGGGCATTTAGAAAGGATGGACGATACCTAGTAGATTGACGAAACGGGTACATAAGACGAGCGTGAATGGAGCAGTGGGAAGGGGAAGACCACGAAGAACGTATTCAGACCAGATTGGAGACGTTCTGGAAAAAGCCCAGGTCAAGAGTACCCTTAACCAACGAGCATGTATGAAGAATGTGTCAGGATCGTAGCAAGTGGAAATCCGTGGTCTCTGCCTACCCCTCCGGGAAACAGGCGTGAGTTTATGTATGTATGTAAACGTAACATACCTTCTCCCCCGAAAGGGTAGGCAGAGCCTAGGCTTTTTTCACCATGGGTTGCATCGTAAGAATATAGACGTGACAAGTAGTGAGCTCATCGACGCCATTGCTTCCCACGCCTGCGAATTTCTAGTAAAATCTGGGACGCTATACCTCAAGCTGATCACTGATTTAAGGATGATCAAAAAACAACATAACTTTTCAGAATTCGTAAAGTTTTAGACAGCAAATAAGAAACTCAACTGATAAAGAAGTTATTATCCTAATGTGACACATCTAAAATAATCATCCATTTTATACGAAACATCTTGTAAATTAGTCCATTACTTGATTAATATTGACTTGTGGGTAAGCACTATACACAATTTCAACTTCGTTTATTTGACCTAATTTCATGCACAGCTGAACATATTGGTTTTTAATGTTTGTTTAATAATATTAGAGGTTATTAATAGGACTACAATCTAAGGTATATTAGGGCTACAATTACGATTGGAATTGTTTGATAACGTAACGCCATACGAATTTTGAAAGATATTTATGGCATATGAATTAAAATGATTGCAATTTATTTTTCTGAGACCTTATCTTTAAGACAGATTTACTTAACAACTACATTATCTACAATCTAGCAAACAGTCTTTGTTTATTCAAGAAATGCTAGTCATTTGCGAATTAATTAAATATTATTTGTTGAGCATTGTCTAATGATCTAATTAATCAGAATTATTATGTAATTTGTAAAGTAAAATAAAATCAATGCAAATAATGTCCTAAGTAAGCTAACTAATAAGTAAAACGCGACTTGTAGTCGCGGCTATGTGACGCGGAGGTAAAGAGATCGCTTCACGAGGTATAGAGTTCTATTTCCTGTGCTCTGTCCTGCGTGTGTTGCTATTAATAGGCGGGGACGAAGTCGCGAGTGGGACAACTCATACATAAATCATACAGACATGAATGTCCCAATGATCTTTCAGATGCCCTAAATCGATCGCTCGTCGGATGAGACAACAACACGAAACAATAGGAAAATACAGGAAGAATAATTCCAAAATTGAAAAGGAATAAAAGTCGCGATCTAAAGTAGCGTCCGTTACTTCCTTTTTTTTTAAACTAATTTAGACTTGCGTTTGGCTACATCTCACCTGACGGGAAGCGACGATGAGGCCTATTTAAGCACGCTCGCCTATATAAGATGCCTATTAACTCTTCACTTATGCTCATAAAATCAGCCGAGTGAATGCATTGGTTGATAAGACAAGTGCGGGTGATCGTTTCTGATGAGCATTATGCAAGTTAGAAAGGCAGCTGCGGAGGTCATAGTTTTTTTTTGGCATAGATATGCGATGTATAACATGATAATACTACCGTAGTACACACGACTCGTATAATTGGTTACAGTAAAAACTTTTTTTTTTTCTGTACTTTACTTACATACGTACACACTCCTTTTTCCCCGAAAGGGTAGGCAGAGCCTCAAATGGTGGTTTGCACCATCGTGGGAAATAGACGTGACAAGTGGTGAGCTCATCGCCGCTATTGCTTCCCACGACTGACTGCTTTCAGAGAACCTTTTTTTGCTTTCTGTACTTTTTTATCACAAAATTAGTTACCTAAATAAATATGAATTCCGTTCTCCACCATTCCGGCTCCATCATCAAATCAATTTGACACCATAATATTGTATTGTTATCGGAACTTGACAGGTATGTATGACAAGTTTCAGCTCAATCAGTTGGGTAGGAAAGGTACTGGTTTAAAATTCAGTTCCAAGGGTTGACCACATAATATTGACGACCTCTGTGGTGCGGTGGGCGAACGTTCGCCTGCGACACAGGAGGTTGCGGGTTCGATTCCCGCCTCGGAACAAATATTTGTGCGATCTGCAGATATTTGTTCAGGATGTTCTGGGTATTTTCTATATATAATAAAAAATATCAATCTATGTAATGTCTTGTATTAAGTATATCAGTTGTCTAGTACCCATAACACAACCTCTGCTTAGCTTGGGGCTAGATAATGTTGTGTGAACTGTCCAGCATTATTTATTTATTTAATATAATTAAGTTTTTTGTTTCATTATAGTTTTTGAAGTTTGATGGAGACTAACTTGGACTGTTTGTTGTTGGGACTCTTTAAGAATCGATTTTCATTTATGGCTCACGGTACTCAAATATATAGAGAGTCACATCGTAAAATCGAGCGTTGAAAAATAAGTTCTTCCTAGAATCGGAGTATAGAGTATAAATAAATAATAAATAATCCTGGACAGTTCATACAACATTATCTAGCCCCAAGCTAAGCAGAGCTTGTGTTATGGGTACTATATAACTGATATACTTAATACAATACATTACATAGATAGATATTTTTTATCATGCATAAAAATACACAGAACACCCTGAACAAATATCTTCGAATCGTACAAATATTTGTACCGAGGCGGGAATCGAACCCGCAACCTCCCGCGTCGCAGGCGAACCTTCACCAGCCGCGCTACAGAGGTATAGTAGGTATACTGTAGATACGACACACGAGAGTGATCCTATAATGGTTCCGTAGGTACCTTTTGAGGTAAGTACTGAACCCTAAAAACATGTAAACAATAACAAAGAACAATAGCAACAAAATTGTGTTTATCTAGTTTGTATGTTTATACAATTACTGAGCAGACACATAATACAAGCATTTTTGCAAACTTATGATACAAACAATAATTAGAGATTTGTTTTGTAATCTTTAAATAAACTAAGAAATTCACCATTCATGATCTATTTGTATAATTTAATTATATACACTTCAGGTCTGTACATTATAAATACATATGTAGCTGTTTGGACAGATGATAATGATTGCAGAGCATCATTATTAATTATGAGAAAACCGAGAATGAATTACCTGGGAGAACATAATCGGACTCTATTAACATCTCATCATCAGTCTGAAGACAGCTGGGCATAGGAATCCCCAATATTTCCATCATATCACAGTATCAATCATTGAAATTGCATGGATCATTTTGAATCGTCTTAGAAACTAACTAAGTTTACTCCAATTCCAACGTGACAAAACCTAGAAGAATAGACAGTCTTGAGCCACAGACAGTGGACTATATCACGGCTGTCTTCAAGACGAAGAGAAAACCTGGGACAAAATGGGACCAATCTATAACACCCTCAGGGACACTGAAAAAGTACTGCCATCAATCAGAAATCCTTATTTTAAGGAGTTGGGCTGGCTGGAGTCTTGTTAGCAGGAGGGAGGACAATGCACAACATACAACAATACGGGACATCAGTGCAGATCTTATGCTGATTTGAATTCGAATGAGTAACAGATTTCAGAGTCACTTCCATCCACAAACTCCCTGTGACTGTTACAAATTCAGTACGAGTGGGGGTTGTCCTACACAGAACTCCCCTCCTGATAAATTGACTTACATATATGGAGACAGGAAACTGCAAAGATAATCTGATAAAGACATTTTACAGCAGCATCTTTGATAATCATGTAATTAATCTGATGTCAATATCGTGATCATGCTATGTAACTTGACATAGGTACCTACTTAGAATTCCTTTGTACATACATAACACTCAACAGTCACATACATAGTCTTGATCCTAAACTAGGATCCCTGTGTTGTGGTATCAGGAACTATGAGTACCATGCTACCACAACACCCAGACCCGGAACAAATATTTGCAGATTATACAAATATTTTATCCCGCAGCGGGATTTTAACCTCGTAACTTCTTGCATCTCAGCCGGTTATTTACCCGCCACAGAGATATGTGATCCTGAACTTTGAATACATCAATTTTTCAAACCAAAATTTACAGTCAACATGTCTTGTACCTGCTTCCACCAGCTTATCAATCTTGGATGTATTCCTAATCACACCAGTACCATATGAGATATGAGAAGTGAAGAAGCCCAAATCACCAGTTTTTTTAGCTTTTAGTTAATTGGTATCCCTCTTTATAGATTACTATTGGTAACTCCCGATTTCACTAGCAGTATTCTCCTAAGAAATATAATTTTAGGACCCTATGTAAAAAAAACATCAAAATTTGCCCTACCATTTTGATGTTAAAGAACGACAAGCATAAAAACACAAATAGATATTCAGTCACTTCACTGTTATGATTTTTGTTCAAAAGATTTCAATTCTTTAAATAAGGTAAACAGGATTATTACTTAGGGGGGATGCTTAATGGCTTAATAGGTCATAGTAGGGTCACAAAATAGTTTTTTTTTCACTCCCAATGTCATATTTCTTAGGCACATGCCATTTAATCATAAACATTAAAATCCAAACATACTGTTATCATTGCGTCAAAGATATTCAAGATTATTGATAACTATTCTGAATTAAGCAATGATAAATATAAATTATCATACAAATAAGGCAGTTTCACTTACACTATCAAGTTGCACTCTTTTATTTACAGAAAATTATGTAAATATTATTGTTCTTACTATTAATTTGAATGCCAATTTTACACTTCCAATAAGTATCTCAAAAGCCATTGTTTACTGAACTATGCAAATTGCATTGTCCTAATATTTAATTTGACTGGTAGGTAACTAAAGATTACATGTGCAATAGGTATGTTTGAATTATAATGTTATTTGGTTACAAAACAAGCATAAACAAGAATTATTTTAACTGAAAACTTTTGAGAACAAATCATGTTTATTTTTTTAAGATTTGTAAGGTGTGTCCCCAACTCTGTGCATGCTCAGTTTGAGTAGGTAAACCTGAGCTCACTCCGAGCCACAAAACTTGAGCAACACACCTACAACTGCAGATGTTGATAATTTCTACAAAATACACTACAGTCTAAAAGATATCTACCGAGTTACATCTATATAGATATATCTAGTTATCTAGATACCTAGATAGTAATCCCACTAATATAATAAATTTGAAAGTTTGGATGTTTCTAACTCAATCATGACAAAACAGCTAAACTGATTTTGGAGATATTTGATATACAGTTAGATTGTCCGTATAACGCGGTTGGACTTTAGTATTCTATAGATTCAAGTACTGTCACCAAAGAATCACAGAATAGGTACAAGTTTTGTGTTATTATCTGAGGGTTTGAATGGTACTTCTTTGTGTAATCTTGTTAAGTACCTACTATATTCATGGAACGAGTAATTGGCTTCATAAAACTATCAATGACATTGGTCCATTGGGTGTGGTCATCTGGTGACCAGGTTCAGTGGTGATTTCATAGCATTACATGGGGGAGGAATATGACCAGTAGTGGATACCAATGGGCTATGACGATGATGATGAACTGGAAATGATTAAATTCAGATTTGTGCATAAGCACAATGTATAAGAACTTCTGGGGATAGTTTGTTGACACACAAAGTAAACTGATAATAAAATATCAAAAATTACATTGTGTTTGTTTGTGAAGTGATTCAATGTGAAGTCCAAACAATAGGATTTCTGGTCTGCTTCTATTTTTCTGTATGAGCATAGGTCATTGATTAGAAAGTAATCACAAGTTGCTTGTAAACAGTGTTTATAGGTCGCCACCAGTTAGGAGGCGATCTACAGCTCGCGACAATGACTCAACCTAGCTAGCCTTTGACAAGCTCAGTTTGACATTTTTGCCAAGTAAAAAACTGACCAAGCCAAGGACAACTACGGCATCCAAAAATTAGTTCCCACAACCAATCTTATGGTAATTAATCATAATAACAAGTACAAACACTGAGGAAACGGTTTACGTAGCGTACAAGTACATACTCTCGTAAATAAATGTTAGACATCAGCTGCCATCAAGAGTATGTGGCATAAGTCAAACTTTCATTTCGTACAAGGATACACTAAAAATACAATGAAAACACTCCCGATAACACAACGCGCTTAGGGGCAACTGTATTCTATACTTTAATCAAACGATTCCTTTTAATGCAAAAAAATTAAAATCGATGTTTACCTTACGTCTTCTTTCAATGCAATCTTTTCTTTGCAGACCAAGACTGCTAACCCTTCCGCTAAAGTCGAAGATTAATCTTTTTCAATGGACTTATAGTGCAGTTCACGATTCAATTTAAAGTAAAATGCAAAGCTGAAATAAATACAACTGTCCCGAAGATATTTTTTGCGAGTTACTATACATTTGTTTTATGAAATGGCCTAATCTTTTACAAGATTCCGTTCTGTATTTCCATAGACAACATTTTACTTTTTAATTTTTAACAATCTATTTGAGTAATTTTCCATTGTTGCCAATATAATCCACTTTACTTTCTCTATAGATTTATATATTTTATGTAATAATAATTTATGAAAAAACTAACTAGCAAAAAAATATTTATTTTTATTTTAGAAAAACTACCGTATTCATTACAAGACTCAACATTTTGAATTATTTTTTGAATTTTTTGAGCCTTTGAATTAAATCGGTATGGAGCATACAACGCTTACTTCCAGTGGCTAAAATATCAAAAACCATAGAGCATTCAATTAAATCGCCCAATCACGTGAAGCAATGGTATGACATCTTGCTATATAACCAATCAGGGGTATAACCAACCAAACGCTGTTTGCAATAAAAACTAACAGATATTTTTTGTGTATTGTCCATTGAAAAAATAAAAACTTCCAACATGCAACACACGGACGCGGATAACAGATGTCAAATAGAAATGGTTCCGCTCTTAGAGCATTGCAGCCTCCATGTAGCGAAAATTCTAAGTCTATGGCAGCCTCCGGTTCTGCCAGTGACACAGAACAAATAGTAGTACAAAGTGAGGGATTTAGGGATTTACCATGAATGTAGTAGTACATGGATTGAGTGCTAAAATAGCCACTAATTTTATAGAGTGTTCCTTCTAACTCCTATCCTAGAAGATAGCTTGCTATCCTATGTTAGAGAGAAACAAATATATTGTCACACGACAATCTTTTTCTTTTCCGTACCATGAATGTACATCTTCCTAGATTGGTACCATTAATGTAGTAGTAATTGGTACCAAGTGTGACATTTGGCCTGGTACAAGTTACACAAATAAGAACAGATAGATACATGCTTGTCTCATTCCAACACATGAATACATTCATATAAAAGAATGAGACTGGTATAATCGAATCCGGTTTCTTTATAGCCTTATTTCCATGTAGTACATCTTCCTAGGGATTTACCCATGAATGTAGTAGTAGTAGTACATGGATATAATGCTAAAATAGCCACTAATTTTATAGTGTTCCTTCTTACTCCTATCCTAGAAGATAGCTTGCTATCATGAATGTAGTAGTACATCTTCCTAGGTACCAGATTACCTGGATTCCTACCTGGATTTACCAGGCTACGTTCCATTAAAATAAAATCACATATTAGATAGCGCCGTGCAACATTGGCTGTATGGTCATAGACATCGAGCAACACGGAATGGAGACGCCATCAAAGGCATTCTCCGCTGTAGTTCCCCTCTAAATTGAATGCCCTCGAGGGCATACAGCTTATAAAAAACTAGCTGTCGTCGATCGCTCTGTCAGACTGAATCGACTCGCGTGGGAGATAGTGCTCTAAGAAAAATGCCGAATTGTTCAGTTTTATGCTGTAAAAAAATGATTGGATCATCAAATTTACAAAAAGATAGTGTTTCCTTTCACATGTACCTGAATTTCAATTAAATTATTATAACTTATTGCATGAAAATTGACCAAGTAAAATTAAGCCGTATATAAACAAAAGTGGCCATCTCAGATTTTGTAATTTTTGAGTTCGTGTTCGGGATAAAATAATAAAACTGAACGGTTTAACAAAACAAACCGTGAATATTTTATTCAATAACACTGGTTCACTCTTCACTGCGACTGCACTTCAGTACACTGGTCATTCATTACTCTAAAATCACTGCCAAGTTACGTGATTTATTCGCAATGAAAGCCAATTCCCTTACGACTGCCCTGCTCGCTCGTCAATCGAGCTCCACTTAATCGTGAGACACAGGGGCGACATAAAAGTGACCAAAAGCGTAGATATAAATGTGTATAATACATCAATGTGCATTTCAGGATTTATTCTGCTGACGTAAACATGTATATAACGTGTAATGTCAGTAAGCCAAGATGTGGATGATTACTTAATATCCTTGATTACTAAATACAATTCATTAAACACGTTCGACAAAATGTGACATGTGGAATAACGTGTATTTGTATTTGATGGCTATGTAACCACTAACTAACCGGTAACTACTAACTACTACTACTTCGTGTCACGGGCTCTTTCTTGGTTCACTAACCAGCTTGAGATATAGTGTCCCTGAAAGGGGCCTAGTGACCAATGGTGAAAGAACCAGTATGGTAAAAGGATTAATTGTGCCTCGCAGAGGTGTATGATGATATGTCAACGTAAATGTCATGTGTAACTATATTTAAATAAATAGAATTAAATCACACTACTATTAACAACAAGTGTAACATGAAAAAGTTTGTACATTTGGGAACTTTGATTACAAGAGATGGCAAGCATGAAGATGATATTTAAATGAGAGTAAATTCTGGAAACCAGGTGAACTTAACGCCTTATTATCAGCCGGAACGTATTCAAAAAGGCACGACTGGATGTGCATAGAGGAATGTTAGTGCCAAAACTAATGTATGGTGGTTGCGAAAGTTGCTAAGGCAGAATAAACATGAAAGTAAAATAAATGCACTGAAGATGAGAGGTTTGAGAAGTATGTATGGTGGACTTTGAGAGAAAGAATAAGAAACTGTGTGTTAAGAAAGCATTGTAAAATGAAAGAGCACGTGTATAGTGACAAGGATTGAGAAAGATATGCTTGGATGGTTTGGGTTATTGGTTAAAGGATGAATGATAGTAGATTGACGAAACTAGTTCATAAGATGAGCATGAATGGGACAGTTGGAAGGGGGAGACCTCGGTGAAGGTATTCAGAATAGATCAGGGTCGATCTGGAGAATGGCAGGCTAAGAGCGCCCTTAACCAATGAGCATATATGAAGAATGTGATGTGAGTGAATGAAGCGAAACAGGTATGCCAGGATCGTAGCAAGTGGAAATTCATGGTCTCTGCCTACTTCTCTGGGAAACAGGCGTGAGTATGTGTGTATGTTTGTAATATTATAAATGCTAAATTTTCTAAGGATTGGATGAAATTTAGAACGGCGATAGCTGGACCACTGGAATAGTTTTAAATTTTATTTAGATGTTCCCATAGGATCAAAACTTATGCGAGTGAAATCGCGGGTTGCTTCTAGTTTACAATAAGAATAAAACTACGTGGTTAATTTTATCAAAATCGGCAATATTGATCATACTTAAATAACTTTACTCTTTTCAGTTAAAAGTAAATAAAGATGCTTTAAAAAAATCGTTGATCGCCCATTGTGAGGTTACTGTACAATCTTTGCACGTTGTGTTTGCCTATAATGAGGGGTTTTCACGGCCATACCAAATCATCTATAAACCCTTGAAAATAGATGTCGCTGCTGTGTACTTAACTGTAAAAATAAAGTGAAATGTAAAAGTCAACAACGAAGTGATATATTTTCGTGGTATTTTGTTACTATCACACAAAATAACAGAGGTACGGTGGATTTGTTGATTTTGACAACCACAGTTGAGTCAGGGCCATCAATTGAGCCAAATTGAATAAAAAAAAAAACTTAAATGAAAAGCCCCCATTGGTTTCTTCTGTAGCTAAAGATAGGTATATAGTTCATATATGCATGTCGGATCCTCAAGATCCCTCCGAGCGGCAAAAGGCAACTTAGGGGCTTTCCAGTGGGTCTCGTGCAAATGAGGAAAATTCAAAAGAGGTTTCACTAAGATTTTATTCAAACTGACTTTGAACTTGATTTTGTATTTTGTTGATTAAATCGTGTGCACTCTGCCAACGCCGATGTAATAATGAGCTCTGGCGCTTTCGTACGCTCCTTTTATATCCACAAACCACACCACAAACCTCTTCTTCTCAGAGCCTCTTTTCTGAATGTATCTTGCCTTAAATCTCAGTCATATTTAAAATATTCTTATAACAAAGGTGATTATTTATCTATTAACAACAAGATCGCGGACATGGACTGGAATGCTGAATTTGATTCGCGTTCGCTCGAGGAAGCAGTTGAGTTTTTTTATTCGATTTTAGATCAGCTTAAACACCAATATGTCCCGTCTAGGTTGGTCAGTGACAGCTCTTACCCTAAGTGGTTTAGCCGGGCACTCATTAGATTAATTAAGGAAAAATATAGGCATTATAGGAAATATAAAACTTATGGTGGACTTACAGACTTAGCCACTTACAAACTTTTACGTAATCGAATCCAACTCTTGGAAAAGAAATGCTTCGCCGATTATATGTCATCCATTGAGAATAGTATTGAACAAAATCCAAAAAAGTTTTGGTCCTACATAAAAAGTCGCTTGAAATCAAATGGTATACCTTCACATCTAAATTATTTAGACGCTTCAGTAGCTACAGGTGAATCTATCTGCGAAGCATTCTCTAAGTATTTTCATTCTACTTTTCTTGTCCCCTCTGGCATCTGTTCTTATAACGTTGACTCATTAGTCCCTTCAGAGGCTGTGAAATGCGATATTGGCAGTATTGAGATCGATCCTGATGAGGTGTTTAAATTGATCTCTAACCTTGATTTATCCAAGTCTGCTGGCCCAGACCACGTTAGCCCTGTCTTCCTCAAGTCGTGTGCTAAGTCAATTTACATTCCTGTTTCATTGCTGTTTAAGAAATCAATATCTTTGAGTGCCGTACCTAAGCTCTGGAAAGCAGCATTTGTATCGCCAATTTATAAAAAGGGCTCTAAATGTGAGATTATCAACTACCTATAGGCCTATCTCCAAGCTATGCTTAGTTGCTAAGCTATTTGAAAGGATAGTGTACAATCAGATTTATTCAGCGCTTCATCAGCACTTCTCCCCCTTCCAGCATGGGTCCCTTAAAGGGCGGTCGACTGTGTCTAACCTTATTATTTTCAATGAGTTCTTGAGTGAGTCAATGGATAATGGTCGTCAGGTTGACGTAATCTATACTGATTACAGCAAGGCCTTTGATAGGATTGACCATAGCCTTCTGTTGCTTAAGTTATTTAGTATGGGTATTAGAGGGGATCTGCTCCGTTGGTTCTCGTCGTACATCTGCAGTAGGTCGCAGGCTGTTGTTGTTAATAATTATATGTCCAGCTGGGTTCTTATTCCTAGTGGAGTCCCCCAAGGATCACTGCTAGGACCCTTGCTCTTCCTGATATTTATTAATGATATCTCTTCCTGTTTTGTCAACAGTAACCTGCTTTCATTTGCTGATGATATGAAGATTTTTAAGACTATAGTTACTCCTCGGGATGTGCTTGACTTGCAGGCTGATTTATATCGACTTGACACGTACTGTGCTAGTAATAAACTAGATCTCAATCCGTCTAAATGCTTTACTATTACATATACTCGCAAAAAAACTGTAGTCAAATCAGTTTATCTATTAAAAAATCAGAGGTTGCAGGATTGCACGGTTATGAGAGATCTAGGCGTGCTGCATGATTCTAAACTTCTCTTTGACTCTCATATCGATTCCATCATTGCTAAAGCGTCCAAAGCTTTAGGCTTTATAATGAGAAGCTCCGTTAGTTTTAGTAGATGTAAAACATTTAAAATTTTATATTGCACTTACGTGCGCAGCATACTTGAATATGCTTCTCAAATTTGGAGTCCACGTTATGATACCTATATCAACAGAATTGAGCGTATTCAAACCAAATTTATTAAGTTTATTTGCTTTCGCCTTAAGGTTCCGTATAATTCTGCTAACTATGTTGACCTTTGTCGTAAATTCCACCTTCTGCCACTCAAAAAAAGGCGTGAAATTGGTGACCTGCTTTTCTTGCTCAAAATCACTAATAATCGTATTAATTGCCCCGAACTTCTTAGTAAAATAACACTTGTTGTTCCCCGTACAATAATTAGATATAACGAGATTATTCATGTACCAATAGTTAGAACGAATTATCGCCAAAACTCCTATTTATGGCGAGTTGGTAACCAATTTAATAAATTATCTAAGCAAATAGGTCTAGACCTATTCTACTCCAGTGTCGGTTCCGTGAGGCGGCGGCTCAGTTCTGACTTTTTCTCGCCCTCCGCGGAGGATGATGAAATTTCGTCATGAGATAGGTGTGGTTTACTTTTTTGGTTCTTGTTCTTATTTTTTTTTTGTTTACTATTATTTATATCTGTTTCCTTCATTTATACTGTTTGTTTTACTTTTACTGTTATAGTTATACTGTTGTTTTCTGTTTTGTATGTATTCATCATTTGTATCTCTCATTTTTTATTTTTTATTCTATTTTTCTGCTATGTGTTTTGTATACCAGATTGTAGTTTATAGTAGTTTTTAGTCCACTCAGCCTGTTCTCTCTTTTTATGTATCTATTATTATTTCTAAACGTGAAAACCTTTTAATAGCCTTCTGCTTTAACTTCTTTTATTTATTTTGTATGCATGTGCTGCTGGTTTTCCTTATAATAAATATAATATAATATAATATCCGAGCTTCGATCGCTTTGCGTCTTTGCGTAAACAAGACTCGGGCGCATTCGTTTGGGTGGCGCGACACGACAGAATACGATTGTTCGCAGCCGTACACATGGTGTTTATAAGCCTTCAATCTCAGTAGATCTATTCTCCAGATTCATCATATATGACTTCTCTCTCCGACATACATGTGTAGACTGTTGGTAAACCTAATTTTTTTTATATTAAATAAGCAACTGTTAACAATAACTGCCTCAATGCACACTGAAACAGCTGTGTGCTCATTTAACAGTTTTTTTTATTTCTCAAAAATTTCTGTATGTGAGTTGCCCGTGTTTTCTTTTATACAACTAAATTAGTGATGTGCCTCAATAATAAAGTAGATTATTTATCGATAAAATAAATGCTCGTTTAATATGTTTTACAAGCTATTGAAATTTGATTTATATTATTCGGGAGCCATAGCCTAGCCTAACCTAACTTTCTAACCGTTAATCCAATCACCATGAAGGTATTGGTATGTAACAAGGTAGGTAACTGTTATGATTTTAATTTGAAATTATTCATTTTATACCATAAGTTGACGACCTCTGTGGCGCGGTGGACGAAGGTTCGCCTGTGACGCAGGAGGTTGCGGGTTTGATTCCCGCCTCAGAACAAATATTTGTACGATCTTCAGATATTTGTTCAGGGTGTTCTGGGTATTTTCTATGTTAATGCAAAATAAATATCTATGTAATGTACTGTACTAGGGATATCAGTTATCTAGTCCATATCACAAGCTGTGCTTGGCTTGGGGCTGGATAATCTTGTGTGAACTGTGTCCAGCATCAAAAAATAAAATAAAAATAAATATACTTATATATATAATGAAATTCACTAAGGTACAATGTGAAAGAAAACACCATCTTTTCGTAAATTCGATGTTCCAGACCTTGATTTAGAGCTGAAAATGTAACGATTCGACATTTCAGTATTTGTAGCACTGTCACACTGTTTTACTCTATGCGTCACACGATCGGTTCAGTCTGACAGAGCAATCGGCCCATCATGATACAATTTTATTACTAGCAAAAGCAAAACATGCTTGGTGAGGGCTAGCAAGCTTTTTTTCCGTGATTATTTATATTTAAACAAAGACATGAATTTAAATTACTATGCTAAATTACAACGGATAATTTTTTCGTTAAGTGTACCACAAAATTGCATGGGATAGTAGAGGACTCGCTTCGCTCGCCCTAATGATCGGGCGAAACCAGTTTTACTAACGCGTATGCCCAAATGAAATTGTGCATAGCCAGAGGGGAATGACATCTTGACATGAATTTAAATTACTATGTGATATTACAAATCTAGAGGTGTGATAGTTTTTCGTAAAAAGTTGCATGCCTACCTAGGTTGTGGGATACGTGATCACGATAAATTAACAAAAGCATTTCCCAGTTTGAACTCATTTACTCATTTTCAAGAAAAGTCGTGTCATGAGTGTCCGTACTGTGTCGTGGGATTTTCCTATTCAAATCCTATTCTTTGATTGACCAAAGAATTAAAAAAAAATTGCTAGGTATAATATTTTCAACGCGATATTCTGTTCACTAGGTAAAGCGCTAAGTATTACTTTACCTACCATTGTTTAACATTAACATAACTTAACACACCCAACACATACCTACATAGTTGTGATCCCACACTAGGATCCCATGTGACGTGGGATAATTATGCCTGAAATGTAAAAAAAAAACTATTTTACATTTTAATGACTAATGTAGTTTTTTGGCACTTAGGATCATGATTTTTGGTTTTTGACAATAACAGTGACTGACAGATATAATACATCGTATATTTCGTGGCCAGAACCGACATGGATTATGTAGGTTAGAAGGATGACGGCAGCTAAGTAAAGCGTTTTTTCCTTTCCTTTCCTTTCGTCTCTTTTGACTTGCCGACCCGTAGTTGTATGAAATTATTGTATGCTTTGAACAAAATTCTAATTAAATTTTCCTAAGAACTAATCATCCCATGAGCTAGTGGTTGTACCTGGGGTACTCAAAATTTTCTTGATTTTTTCTCTATACTCTAAGTTTCCGCGTTTACCCCCTCTCTCTCCAGCCTACTACTACCTTTTACTAATCTAAAATTTCATAGTGATCCACAAAATGATCTGTATGTTATCCTCGATAACAACTCCGGAACTCCTCCTTCACAGAGAGCGTTCAACCCTTCCCCCCATACCTAGCCGCCCTTAAATCCCTTCAATGACCCTTGATGGTAGCACAGAATATATACAGTAGGCAAAGTAAGTTCCTACCAAAAAGTTATCGATACTATTAATTTATCGACTTGAGTGCTGGAAGTCCCTAGAACGGGTGTTACTGTCAATTTTGTGACATAACATGATGTTTGTACACAGAAAGCATCTATGTGTGTATAAAGATTTTTGATGTGTTGCTGTTTATAGATGTGTGCGTTTATAGCGATAGAACGACTGGTTACAAAAGTGTGCATTAAACTGTAAGTGAGTGCGTGAAGCCCCCCCCAAAAATTTCTGAATAAATATGTATCGGTTGACAGCTCTATGGCGTCTCCCCTCCGGTAAGGAGGCCTGCGTTGCTCGATGGTCATAGACCTTGAAAACTTGTACTATTATGTATTCTGTGCCTCGAGTGCTCGTATGTAGATAGAGCTGGAGGGCAATTCTCGAATTGTAGAGATTATCTCTAAATTAGAGATAATGTCGAAGCATGAATGTCTACAAAAAGTGACACAATAACCTGTTCTGTGGTAGAGAGAGGGTTATACCAATGAGTCGAACTTTATGTGTATCGGTAGGGGGCTTACGCCTGTGCGCTCCATGATTGACAGCGAGAGTGCGTGGGATGCTGTTTCTCTGTTTGCTGAGACGGTCATGACTGCCAAGGATGAGGCAGAGGCGCGATGGCGCGAGCGTGACCCTGATGCGCGCTTGTAGAGGCGAGAGCGCTGGCGGAACAGGACGGTTGGCGGTCGCCAGTCGGAGGAAAACCGTCGAGTCCCGTGAGTGTGGTTTGACTGTAAGAGGATGGATGCATGAGGTGCGCGAATTGCACGCCCTCGTGATGAAGTATGTGGGCCATTAAGCCATAAGGTGTGTGTAATCTTCGAGCGGAGGTCCCTAGGGGCGGGCCTCACGTCTCGAAGAGTTCCCCTCTTCAAGGGATCCGTCGTCGTAAAAGTGTTCCTGAACGGCGGCGGATGTGGGCCATAGGGACAAGGGCCATGAAGCCATAGGGACAAGGGCCATGAAGCCATAAGGTGTGAGTGAGAATGAAAAGTGGGTGGAGGTATGGGCGAAGCGAAGGATGTGCAAAACCTGCACTGCCGCCCATTGAAGGGCGCACTGCGCAGCCGCGGTCACCACGCCGTGCCTATGCAGCCTGTAGCCCTTCCAGAGGGGGGTGCACTGCGCAGCCGTGGTCACCACCCCATGCCTGTGCAGCCTGCAGCCCTTCCATGGGAAGATGATGAATGATTGATTGAGATGGCGGCTAATGCCGCCCAGAATGAGAGGGATTACTAATATCGCCAGTCGGATCGCGGAAGGATTTCGTTCCCGTGTGGTCTGACAAACATGGCGCGAGAGGAACACCGGAGCATTTTTAGTCAGATATTCTGCCCTTTTCAGGGCGGTGAGTACGACATAATTCCGGTCCTCCCCGGACCAGTTTATTCGTAAACGAATTCTTGACTCTGAAGAAAAAAAAGGGGGCTTACGCCCATAAAGCACGCGAATTAAGTTTGCTTCTATTTGGGCTATATCCTACAATATAAATGTTTGCCACAGAAGAAGTAATGTTTGCTTAGTATTCACGTTTGTATATTGTAATCACGTTCTCAAAAACGGCTCTAACGATTTTGATGAAATTTGATGTATGGGGATTTTTGGAAGCGAAAAACCAATCTAGCTAGGTATCATCTCTGGGAAAATGCGTTTTTCCTAATCTGCGAGATCAGTTTTCAGGTGACCACATTTTGCTTATTATTTGTGAGAACGTCAGCAAGACAACGAAAAAAAGTGGTAGGTAATAAGCAAGTGTGAAAATCACTTGGGAAAGTACAAAAACAAATAAAACATTACTTACAAGCATATCATATATTTTTTTAATAATAATTAAGAATAAATTCTTACATCACGAGTTATAAAATAAATACATTTATTGCCTTAAATTAAGTCCAAAAAGTATTCTGTACAATTATTGTTAGCGATGTACAAACGAGAAAGACAAGTAAAAATATCCAAAAACAAGATAAACTAAAATAAAAAGGGCCTTATCGTGAAGTCAGTAAGTTTACACAAATCCTCCATGTGACATTTAACTACAAACAACTTAACAAATTGTGTCTGAATCACAACCAATAGTTTGCATCTTATATTCACTCTTATTTTAATATTACACAAACTATTTTATATCATTGCTCTTCGCTTATTCTAAAACAAGAACCATTCTTTACCTTATAATTATAATTACATTTAAATTAAGACTATCTACAGCTAGCGGGTGTTTCTTACTGGACTTTTGTGCTTTTCTATACTCCATGCCCAAATCTCGAGATCCTAGGCCGCGTGTAGACTGCGCGCCAGTAAAAATTTGGCGGGAACCCGCCCCCCTCTCCTCATGGTATTGATAGTTTAGAGTCTCTAGAGGTACAGTTGGTCTATCAAAGAAAATCCGCATTTTTTTTTGCGTTTAATTGCCTTGCTGACGCTACTCATCGCCAAAATCTGACGAGAACACATTAAGCGCTACAGGTCTAGCGCCTAACTGAGTCAGTCCCTGAGGTATGGGAGCGGTATGGGAGGGATGTTTTCGTTACGTCAAAATGAATCATCTGATAATTTGAGAGACAAAAGCACCCCTCCTGTACCTCAGGGACTGACTCAGTTAAGCGCTAGAACTGTAGTGTCGAGACTAATTGCTCCTGAGCTGACGCACACTAAAACAATGTGCATGTGCATTCGCTATGACAAACATAGCCATACCTTCGTGAAATAGCATACTACACCATACATCAGTGTAATTTGTTTGTTACGCCGCCGACTGACTTTTATTATCATCAGATAAATAAAACATTTTTTTTCTTAGAATTACATTGATTTATGTACTTAATGAAAAGGTAGGTTAAAAAAAAACAAAAAAAACGCCTCGCAAAAGTATGGGGATGATACGCAATCAACAAACTGAACAAAATAAAATTGTGTACTCCACTCAGTTGAACATAATCTGATTTATAAACACAAATAAAAAATAATATAAAAGACAGCGTTTGTCGACTGCGTATAAAGGCAACGTTTGTCGTCTGCGTATGTTATGCCTTTAAAGTTGTTTCATAATTCCCAAGTGCTTTAGGTATAGTTTTTCGTTTTAAATAGCCATAAGGCTAAAATAATAGTTTAAATTTAATTTAATTGTTAATATGTGACTGATAAACGCGGCATTAATCGGCGATATAATAGTAATTTGCAGCAGAAATTAGGAACAATTAAATGTCACCCTGTTTCGTATATCAATGTTGTATGAACGCACAGTCTAAACACGGCTCAATTTGATTGTGATATTAATACAACGCTTCCACCGGGGTTCATTGCTTTCAAAGGCAACCCTAACAAAGGCCACTGTGAAATACACAATGTGCAGCTAGCCTAGCATATTATTATGCCCTATGTACTATGAAATAATAAAACATATAGGAGCGTTACAAACGCATTGTTCATACAGAATTACAGACGACAATAAATTAAATAAGACGGTTCAAAATATCACGAAACAAAATTCATGTGGCAAATAATATGGCATCAGATATTTTAAGTACTTTATTAATTAACAGACGGCAAACAAGTTGAGACCTGGCGGGCAGCGAGAGTGGGGATGACGCGGTGGTACACTTGTTAAAGAACATGAGCAACTCTCCATACATTGTTTGACCCAACTTTTTTGACTAACGTAATTTACAGTTGAGATACTTTTGGTTATTTATAATATTATGTTAAGATAATGAAAAATCTAACTTAATAAAATAACTAAAAATAACTTAATTTCTTGCATAAAAGTTGTGGGAAAGTAATTGAGCTTGTTGCGTTTTGTTTCACGCAAATGCAATGAGTTCATTTATCTAATTATTTAGTAACACAACTTTTGCTTCACAACTTCTAAAAACATACAAGTTCTTTAGAATGTTTGTCAAAAAACTACATTTAGAACCGTACTAATTACTTCCATGAAGGGATTACTTCATTTATTTTTGACCTGGGTCAGTGGTTGCCCATCTCCTTTACTTACAGTCGCTCTCAAGAACCACAATAAATTATATCAGAACTGTTTATAAGATGGCAATAACTCAAAACAACGCTAGAAACTGTCTTCTAAAATAATTTTAAGTTATTTTTTATAAAACTTCACAAAAAAACTACTGTTTGTAATATGAATCCGACTGTTCCGGTGTGAACGCGGAACGAACGCGGAGTGCGGGGTTATAAAAAGCGACGAGCGGTCCAACAAGGCGTTTCGCGCGTCCCCCAGTTCAACTAGGTGACGCTGTCTCCCTTCCCACCCAACATTTTGACCTAAAAGCCGTCAGGCGCTAGGAGCGTCAGTCGCAAGAAGCTTCAAGCACCTGCAGCATCAGGAGTCAGCTGCGTGAGGCGTTGGCTGCGTCAGACACCAAGAGCGTTACGCGCCTGACGTAGGCTTGACGGTGCAGGCGCCTGGTGGTCCTGGTGTCTGACGCACATTATACAGGGCGTCCTAAGACTATGCGACATGAAGGGAAAGTACCTTAAATATTGTAGATAGAATATCAGCCAGGCGGCGTCGCGGCAGACCACGCATGAGGTGGCGGGATGAACTGGACGCCGATGAGAGGGAATGGGAAACGGTTGCACACCGTGGTGACTGGCGGAAGTGGGGGGAGGGCTTTGCCCAACAATGGGACAGTATGGGCTAATAGTAGTAGTAGAATATTTAAGAAACTTTATTTCATTTCTAAATTTAGTAATACTGCTTTTAAAGATTTTCTAAAAATTACTTGCTTCGTCTGGGAATCAATCTGACCATTTAATGAAATCAAACATTTTGCGTTATTCTATGTTACTTAAGGTGAATGCTCACGTTTGCGGCGCGAGATTCAAATTTTTTGGTGTTTTTTGCCCTTTACAGGTCATCAACACTTCTTCAGATGACGAAAGTTGAGTTCGCGACAACTAGGAGACCTAACACACATGTTTTAATTAATTGTATCTCATAAATATCATCAGTTTAGCTACGATACCCCAAACAAACAAAAACACTGTAAAAATGTGTTTAGGTGTATCATAGCTAAACTGATGATATTTATGAGATACTATCAATTAAAAAATGTGTGTTAAGTCTCCTAGTTGTCGCGAACTCAACTTTCGTTATCTGAAGAAGTGTTGATGAGCTGTAATGGGCAAAAACACCAAAAAAATTAAATTTCGAGCCGCAAGCCGCATTCCACCTTAAAGAGGTTTTTTATCCTTTCTTTCGATTGGCATCATAAAAACACGGCGTTTTTATTCCACATTTAAGTAGGTTCGATTCCTAGAAGAAGCAAGTAATTTTTAGAAAACATTTGAATGCAGTGTTACTATGTTTTAAAAATATAATGAAGTCTCTTTTCAGTAAAATATCCTATCTACAATATTTAAGGTACTTTCCCTTCATGTCGCATAGTCTTGGGACGCCCTGTATAATAGCCATCGTTCTGCGTTAACTTTTATCGCGTAGTTCGCCAGTCTTAACTTGTTTGCCTCCTATAAGAACTACTCGGCTTGCTAACGAGCAATATTAAAAGAAGTATATACTATTCACTCTTCTAATTGTAATTTAAGAGTAAACGTACTGGAAGACAGAAACACATTGCTATTCAGATCAAAAGAAATAGTCCTTAATTCAAATTAACTTGATCAATTTAATGAATTACTGGCCATAACGCCGAATCATTCCTAATTTCTAATCAACCAATTTCACTAATTATAACTTAAATGGACAGATAAACGATATAATATTAAAAAAATGATGTACTTCTGTGTCATTTAATATACCAAGCTGTGGATTCAACGTTAAGGATCACTTAACACAGGATCGGGCTTCATTAATTTCAAACTTGACTAGATATCTGTGTGCATAGGAATCATATATAAAATAGCTAAGTAAAGGAACCAATACACTGAAATTCTGGCATGTCTGTGTAAAAATCTTTATAACCTAATTTATTGCGTTAAGCAAAATATACGCCTAGACCATACTTTAAATTAGAGACACAATAACACTCCTAACCTTTGTACAATTTGTACAAACGCATTCATCGCTAACGTAAACAAAAAATCCTCAGTCAAAAAACCTAAACCTAAGACAAAAACTTTACTTACGCTAACGTAATCAAATAAGTTCGAAAACTTCACAACATCAAAAAATCTCACAATAATACGCGGACAAACGAAAGGTCTCGGTTCGTTACCGGTGTTTTAAGTACACGGGGTGAGGGTTTGTGCGACCGAGAGGCGCCGGCAGTGTCGGGCGCCAGGAGCGTGAGGCACCAGGACCGTCAGGCACCAGGAGCGTCAGGCACCAGGAGCGTCTAGCACCAGGAGCGTGAGGCACCAGGAGCGTCAGGCACCAGGAGCATGAACCACCAGGAGCGTGGGCACCAGGAACGTGAAGCGCCAGGAGCGTCAGGCACCAGGAGCGTCTAGCGCCAGGAGCGTGAGGCACCAGGAGCGTGGGCACCAGGAGCGAGGGCACCAGGAGCGTGGGCACCAGGAGCGTGAGGCGCCAGGAGCGTCAGGCACCAGGAGCGTGAGGCACCAGGAGCCTCAGGCGCTGACAGCGTCAGGCACCAGGAGCGTCAGACGCCGGCTGCGTCAGCCGCCCTCGCGCGCCGGGCATCACTTCCCCGGCGCGTAGCCCGGATACGGCTGATGCGGCTGTCCCGCGCGACTCCCCGTCGCATACAACTGCTGCTGGAAGTTGTGGAACTGCGCCGCGTACGTCGGGTCAGCTGTCGACGGCACGGGGAAACCTTGCCCCTTGAAGCCACCGCCCGGGCCCCCCATGGACGGCGGTAGCGGCTGACCCGACCCCATGCGAACGCCTCCGGGCCCCATACCGCCTTTAACACCTCTGAATGGTGGCCCGCACATCTGCGGAGGTTGACCCTGAAACTCTGCCATTTTAGGGGGACTGTTGAACCCGGCGGGGTAGTGATGCGGCATCCGGAGCATGCCGCCGGGCGCTCTCATCACCCCCCGCATACCTCCTTCCATGTCCATGCCGCGCGGGGGGAAATAAGGCACTCCACCTTTACCCCCCTCCATTTGCATAGGATTGGTGACTCGTTGTAGAAAGTCGAGGCTTGGGGGCCCGCGTGGTCCGGCGTTGCATTGCATCTGCGCGCGTGTTGGTAGGTACTGTATCGTGTTGGGTGCACTGGCCTTTACTTGTACGTTAGCTCCGTTGAAGGGCGGCATTTTGCCGGGGCCACCCATGCGGGGCCCGAGCATTTCCCCGCCCATGGGCCCCATGCCGCCGCCCATGGGGCCGCCCCCCATTTTGGGGGAAAGGTTCATGTCTGGAGGGAAGTCGCCGCCCATCATTTGGTCCATGGGGCCCCCCATCCCGGGGCCTCCCATGCCGTCCATGTGGCACGCTGTGAATAACAGAAAACAAGTTTTGTTAATAAGGTTTAAAAAAAGAAAGAATTATAAAGTATTTTATAAGCACTTTCAAGGGATTTGCAGACATTTTTGTGTCAAATAGCATATTAAGTTAAAAAAAAAAAAAAAAATTTTTACGTAGTATGAAATATTCAGTGGCTGATCCATTTATTTGGAATATGTCCACTATAATATGGTAAGGTAACATTCGTAGTACTAACACACAGAAATAAGCAACTAAGCAATTTTGAATCCTAAACCCGCGCTATAAAACTCATAATGAGATCGACGCAGGAGGTTGGGGGTTCGATTCCCGCCTCGGAACAAATATTTGTACGATCTGCAGATATTTGTTCAGGGTGTTCTGGGTATATTCTATGCATAATAAAAACAATGTAATGTAGTATTGAGTATATCAGTTATCTAGTACCCAAGCTGTGCTTAACTTGGGGCTAGATAATGTTATGTGAACTGTCCAGCATTATTTATTTATTTATTTGATTTGTCCCCCAGCAGGAATCGAACTCGCAACCTCTCGCATCCCAGCCGGCTACTTCGTGCCCAGTTCTTTCCTGTTTCATTCAAAATCAATGATTGCAAAGTGCTCACCTAATTCGTTCATCATCATATGCGGGTGCGCATGCGGGTGCATAGAGTGATGATGCTGCATATGATGTGGACCGGCCGCGAAAGGGCCCATGTTCCCCCCATTGGGGCCCATGGGGCCCGGGCCAGGGCCTCCCCCGCCGCCGACACTGTTCGTTAGTTGCTGTGACATCTGCGCGAGGGATGATATGGGGTCGAAAGAGGAGGTGACGGGCCCCATAGGTCCGGGGCCCCCTTGGTTCGGGTTGATAGGGATGTTGTCCGGCCGGTTCATACTGCAGGGGCCCGGGAAGGGCCCGGGTAGACTCGTGCTGTTCGGTCCGCCTGATAACGTCGTCTGGAACAGATTATGTACATTGAATAGAACAACATAGAATAAACATAGACACACGCCTTTTTTCCCGAAGGGGGGTATGCAGAGCCTCATTGGCCTGTTTTTACAGTGGGTTGCACCATCGTGGAATATAGACGTGACAAGTGGTGCTTCCCACGACTGACTCGGCTAACGCTTTCTTCCAGTACTAGCACATTCCATAATAAGCTAGCAGCCAGGACAAATCTTATCAACAAGTCCGGGTACATTGAATATGATGTGTTTTTATAGTTTAGCCTTTTCCCGCGGGTTTGCACGCGTCATTTCAAGATAAAAATCTGTTACCCTCCCTCAGAACTGTCCTAATTCCTGCCCTGCCCACATCCTGCCCGAAAAACATCCATCTACACTCCAAATATCATCAAAATCCGATAACGGTTTACCGTTATGAAGTGGAACTACACATAACGCGAGCCTAGCCGCGGGCGGACTATCAAAACGTATCCTATAGCCAGCCAGAACACATATTATAGCCATGATATATCCTCAGTCACAATTTAGCTTAAAGTTTTTTTTTTTGTAATCTGATTGTAGTTCCGACAGCGCACGGCAGTAAAGCTCCCAGTCGGCATGATTCTTTCCGACATCTTCAACAGTCATCGTCATATTTCAGCCAATTTACACAAACACCTAAAGTATTATACTCTTACCTCATGAATCACTCCGTCCATTGGGGAAAATCGTATTACCATGAGACATCTTATACTCGACAGATTCAACAGTGCGTTGGGCGCGCTAAGATGCAATCACATTAGTAGTCGTATTCGGTGTTTCCCGCACTAATCGTCCATGCTGACCGTGCTGATGGAGAAAGGTGGCAAATAGCGAACAGACCGCGCTGGACGCCACTATGTAGGTAGCTCTTGGAGTGGCTGACGAGGCCAGCGCGTACGGACCCTGGTTGAGACTCTAGTATTATGTAGTCGTACCTCGGTGTTGCCCGCCATAGAGTCGTCCATGCTGGCCGAGCTGACGGAGGGCGCGCTCGACGCCACGCTGCAGCTCTTGGCGCTGGCGCACGAGGACGGCGCTGACGAGGGCGGCGCGTATGGACCCTGGTTGAGACTCTAGTATTATTAGTAGCTGTACCTCGGTGTTGCCCGCCATAGAGTCGTCCATGCTGGCCGTGCTGACCGAGGGCGCGCTCGACGCCACGCTGCAACTCTTGGAGCTGGCGCAGGAGGACGGTGCTGACGAGGGCGGCGCGTACGGACCCTGGTTGAGACTCGCGTCCCGGTTCGGCGTTTTAGAAGCGCTGTCCTGACTTGATCGGTTCGACTGCGGACTCGGCCGGGACTTCTCGTCTGTGAAGTAAGGTTGAGTTAGGACGGATTTTATTTATTTAGAACGCCTACCACTTCGTACGCGTATAGTTTTTTCTATACAAACTTCATCACCCTGCTGCACCCCCTTAGGGGTGAATTTTGGATATTGCTTTCTTAGTTAGTGCACCCCTAGACCACAAAAGGAATTAGAGTACCCTCCAAATTGCAGGTCTCGTAAGACTTACGGTTCAGGTTGTGCGGTGTTATTCAGTCGGCAACGATTTTGTACATATTGATTACACAATTGATTGGGAACAATCAAAACTCGAAAATCATGGTAAATATCCCGATATAATATAATATAAAATTATTTTATTCATTCAAATCACAAGCATCAATTTGAGTCGTCTAATAAACAATGCTTGGCTTTGTTTGTTCATCCTTCTTACTACTAGGTGAGAAGCGCCTGTGTGGGGCCTCGAGAACAAGAAGCTGATTCCAAAGAAGAAAAGAAAACCCTCAGGTAGGCAGCCATAAAGGTAAGATAGAGAGAGAGAATCATCAAATGTTCATAGACAGCACACACTACGCTTGATACACTTGTACGTTAGATCGAACAACCAAGGTGTGCTACGGCTGGAATTGCTCGGAAGTACTTACTGTTGGGTTGTGAGGTGGGCGTTTGTGGGTTTGCGAAGCCGGGGCTCTGCTCGAGTGAGTACCGTCCCGAGCGCTGCTCGGACAGCGACGAATGTCCCTCGGGCGTGCCCGGCATCATCCTAAACAACAGGCACATTTTACTACGTAATGTACAGATATTCTATGAAAATGTAATTTTTAACCCCCAACGCAAAAAACGACGAGGTGTTATAAGTTTGACATGTCTGTGTGTGTGTGTGTGTGTCTGTCTGTGGCATCGTAGCTCCCGAACGGATGAACCGTTTTTTTTTTTTTTTTGAAAGGTGAATTTGTCGGGAGTGTTTATGTTTGATGAAAATCGGTTCAGCCGTGTCATTGCGTTGAGGTTTATTTTTTATTTTTTACATAATTAATTACTTGTCAACCTCATGTTTTGAAATAGAAATGGATTTATTAACACGTATCAGTAATAAATAATCATAGAAAAATATCTCTCTATATATTAAATTGGTACAGCTCCTATGTAACTAAGGCGCAAGACAGATAGATAAGGCGCAGGCGCGCCATCAGCGCACCTCTTCGATCTGTTTTTCCCTCTCCTACATTTTGTATGAAAGAACATAGGAAAGGAATAATGAGATTTTAAACGCGTAAATAACGAGTTTTTATTTTTTTATTTAAAGGCGTCGAGACTGCTCGCCACGGTTGCTACGCCGGAGCGTGCGCGCCCGATGCGTGCCGCGCCGCTTCTGTCCAGCTCATAGATCTAGTATTTCTCTCTCCCACGCCTCGTTTGTCTATTCAGCGTAGCGAAAATTCTACGTCTATGGTCTAGCTTACGCCTGAGGCGATGAGCACTGGTGTATGATTGATCTCCTAGACGAGAAGACGAAATGGCAGAAATTCCAGTGCAATATGTAACGCTTCCTGAAAGGTTTCACAAACTTACCCAGCGGGTGATTTCTGATTCGAGTTGGACTGTGGCGTTTGCCCCCCACCATTAGAGGGGGGTCCGTTGTCTTTCAACGATGTGTTGGGCTGTTTCTGTATCGTTAGCTCTTGACCTGTTTTACACAAATCACTTAAAAAAACAAAGTTTACTAAAACTAGACATTAATAACACAGCCAAATGAACGTATCAGGTGTGAAATCAGCTACGAATTTAGGTGCAGCTAATGTCACACCCGCATAGTTATTTGGCGTACTTTACAAACATGGAGAGAGTGAGAGACGAATTAGCCATAGAATATGAAGTATGTTAGCACATTTTCACCAACCACCACCACAAATGAAAGAAAACACAAAAACATGAAAAACGCTTTGATTTTTCATCTTTTGCTTTAAGATTACATAATGACTTACTACGAACACTGTGAAGAAATGATTTGTCACATATATAAAAATAACAAAAAATTGGAAAGCAAAAACACACTCACATAAAAACGATAAGCATTATTAAAATTACTAATACCAAGCCAGGGGTTACACTTGTCAGTTTTAAAATTAGCACCGCATTTTAGGCTTTTTACAAGAAACATGCAATGTGTGCGTTGATCACGGGCGCGCACGTCGTATGGACCGCATTTACGTACACTTTTAAAGGATTTACGTTGTGTATCTTTGGACGAGTTTTTGATTCAATTGTGAGGTTTCTTACAAGTGTAATCCCGGCTTGAATGTCTGATCAAGTATCGGTACCTTCAAACTGGTTGAGATAAGATATTTGCTGCGGCGACGGTACGGGCATCAGACTCGGTTCCTTCCCATGCGAGGCCTGTTGGGTCTTTTGAGCCGCCGCGAGGCATTGCAGTGTACGGACAAACACACCATCGTCTAGCTTCTCTAGAATCTCTAGTTTTCATCCATTTTGAACCATAAATCGTCCGTTTTTAAATCCAAATTCGTTTGGCGAGATTTTTGATTTGATTATCACACGGTGGGATTTGAAGCATCAAGCGTTTTGCGAGGGAGGGGAGGGAAAACAAAAAATACGCATTACAACTACAGAAAACAAAAATTCTACAAAATCATGTCAAAATAAAAATCTGTCGTGGTTGGGAAAATGTCTAACACTGAATAGGGAATCTGCATGCTTTCTACTTCTATGGCTTCGGTTTAAGGCGTGCTACACACATGTTCGGGTCGGCACATCATATATTCGGCTTCACGGGCCTTTGCCACACAATTTTATTCATTTCAGACTCAAACGGTTCAGTTCGGCAACTAGAGGCCGCGTGTTCGTTCGGCTAAATAACTGTTCCAAAAAAGCGCGACGAAGCCAATTGTGAATTATAACAAACCGAATATTGCGGGAAACCCGATTATCATTGTTCGGTACCGCTCTGCTCGGCCGCATTAAGCCCGAATATGTGTATAGCACGCCTCAGGAATTCATGCGACAAAGATATCCTAGTTTTTAGATATGATTTGAAAGGATAACTTCGGGTATTATGGCAAAGAACTGTTAGGTAGTTCCGTCCTTTCAATCCATGTTTTATAACGTATCGTTCGTAAGTCAATTGTTAACTTATGATAAATAAATTTATCGAGTATTTTCGTAACTATAAACTCCAAGCTTTTTTCTATGAAACCTCTGAGGAATTGACAATTCCTGTCCGTCCAGATTGGGCAGATTCGGGGACAAACAGGAACTACTCTGAATGTAAAGTGGAAAGGTTTTGCACACGAAACCAGAAGGCAATTCTCGTAATTATATTACAAAAATATAAATAAATTAATGAATCGAGATTGAATTGTGACTTGACTGAAAGTAAAAACTAGTTGGCAACGGAGCTTTGCGCGACAACTGTGAACTAAAAATCCCTGCAACACCAAATAACCCTAAAGACCTAATAATCCCCAAAACCCCTAATCCCTGCAAACTCTATATACCACCCCTAAAACTCGTAAAAACCCTATCTTTTTGGCTTCATTTTTTAATTTTTTTGGCTGTTTACATTTTCGTGTTGTATTGTCATTGTAACACAATTTGTGACATTTATGACATCGACACAATATCGAAAGACAACTCGGTTAAGGAGGAACGTTTCGCTTGAGGCGCTAAATTGAAATTGTATTGTGTTTTTTGCTAATCACAGCTCATCAACACATTTTGAGATAGCGAAATCTCATTTTGCGGAAAGGAAACTAGGAAATGAGGTCTCCTAATTTCCGCATATTTTGATTGAACGTGTCTCATAAATCTAATTATTTTAGCTACGAATGTGAATGAACAAAAAATCACTGTAAAAATCATTGAATGACATTCAAATCAAGACATGTGCGTTAGTTCTCCTAATTTTCGCAAAATCAGGTTTCGCTATCTCAAGGTTTGTTGATGAGCTGTGATTAGCATAAAACACAATAAAATTAGAATTTCGCGCCACAAGCGAAACGTTCCAACTTAAGTAAAGAAACAAAAATACTTGATAAATCAGTTTTTTTATTGCAATCAACATTAATTCACGTGTGCACGTACCTGGTGCGTCCTGTTTGGGCCCTTGCTTGCAGTGCGCGGGCGAGTTGAGGCCGGAGCCGGCGCGCGACGCCTCGCCCGACATCGGCATGGACACGGAGCCGTGGCCTGGGGATTGGGTCGCTGTGCCATTAGAGAATGTGATGTTATGATGGATGATATAATGGACAGCGTCATTTAATTATAACATTATTTATCGAGGAACATTTTAGTGTTTAAGTCCCGAGCGGGCGCAGCCGCGTACAAATGCAAGTTAAGGTATAACGCAAAATTACCTATCTTAGATTTTATTTTTAACTGACTAAATCTAGTACAATATTTAGATTATAAATATGCATGGACACTACATTATAATTCAGAGGGATCACTGTATCAGAAACACGATAGGACAATGTTTTCTCTACACAAAAAAACCCAAAGTTACCTCTAACTTTTAGCTAGATTCGACTGTTTATTAAAATAGACCATATTATTTGGTGAAAAATTAGATAAATAAAATCAATACAACAAAGCTGAGGGTTTCCTGTAAGGGTTTTGTGAAATTAAATTATCTATATTTTACGAGATATTCAATAAAAACTGATTAATCGTGCGGCGCGAGCCGTTTTTAGGGTTCCGTAAAAAAACTACGGAACCCTTATAGATTCGTCATGTCTGTCTGTCTGTCTGTCCGTGTATGTCAAAGCCTTTTTTTTCCGAAAGTATAAGAGCTATACTGTTGAAACTTGGTAGGTAGATGTATTCTGTAAACCGCATTAAGATTTTTACACAAAAATAAAAAAAAAACAATTATTTTTGGGGTTCCCCATACTTAGAACAGATCCTCAAAAATTTTTTTTTCATCAAACCTATACGTGTGGGGTATCTATGGATAGGTCTTCAAAAATGATGTGGAGGTTTCTAATATAATTTTTTTCTAAACTGAATAGTTTGCGCGAGAGACACTTCCAAAGTGGTAAAAAGTGTCCCCCCCCCCGTAACTTCTAAAATAAGAGAATGATAAAACTAAAAAAAATATATGATGTACATTACCATGTAAACTTTCACTCAAAATTGGTTTGAACGAGATCTAGTAAGTAGTTTTTTATTTTTGGGGTTCCCCAGACTTAGAATTGAAACTCAAAATTTTTTTTTTTATCAAACCTATACGTGTGGTTTATCTATGGATAGGTCTTCAAAAATGATATTGAGGTTTCTAATATCATTTTTTTCTAAACTGAATAGTTTGCGCGAGAGACGCTTCCAAAGTGGTAAAAAGTGTCCCCCCCCCCCCCCCCCCCCCCATAACTTCTAAATTAAGAGAATGATAAAACTAAAATAAATATATAATGTACATTACCATGTAAACTTTCACTCAAAATTGGTTTGAACGAGATCTAGTAAGTAGTTTTTTTTTAATACGTCATTAATCGTAATCCATCCAAGAACTTTTATATTATGTTACTTGCTGCTACGGAACCCTTCATGGGCGAGTCCGACACGCACTTGGCCGCTTTTTTTGTATGAAGATTTCTGCCTGGGGTTGGCGCAACCTTAAATAAACTTTATATATCTCTCGAAGTATTTGATTTGGGGATTTAGTACGAATAATGAAACTAAATGGATAGTGTGATGAAGTTTCCATACATAGTTTGACGACCTCTGTGGCGGGGCGGGCGAACGTTCGCCTGCGACGCCGGAGGTTGCGGGTGCGATTCCCGCCTCGGAACAAATATTTGTGCGATATGCAGATATTTGTTCAGGGTGTTCTGGGTATTTTCTATGTATAATAAAAAAAAAACTATCTATGTTATATATTGTGTATTAAGTATATCAGTTATCTAGTACCCATAACACAAGCTCTGCTTAGCTTGGGGCTAGATAATGTTGTGTTAACTGTCCAGCATTATTTATTTTATTTATTTTTATTTATAGTTTCGATAGTGTGATGAAGTTTCCATACAAAGTTTCGATAGTAAGATGAAGTTTCCATACAAAGTTTCGATATGTATTATCATTGTTTAGCAGCTTACCTATAGGTACTGAGGCGGACCTGTGGAGGGGCGACGCTCCGTAGGGGGGCGGGGGTAAGCAGCCCCCCCTCTCAGAGCATGGGGATTTTACTTGTGTACCTACAACATCAAAATAATTAATAAACGAAGGCATACAAATACATAGTTTAACACAAGTGCTCGCATTTCTGATTTCCGGTTTGGAGGTACCGTTGAAATTACAGACACATGAGACTTTACATCTTTATGTCTCAAGGTGGCGCAGTGCAATGCCACGTAGGGCGCGTCCTAGGTGGACATGACCTATGTGATAATGCACTATTCATAGGCAGAGGGTATCGCTTAACATCAGGTGGGATCAGGCTTGATCAGCCATTCCAAGTTGTATAAAAAAAACATGGTTTTGAATTTTTGCTTCTAAGACATGCCGGCTTTCTCACGATGTTTTCCTTCACCGTTTTAAAGCATGTAATATAGAGCACATAATTTTTTTTAATTGAATATGGCAACTGGGATTCGCACACACAACTCAAGTTTTTTTTTTTGTTTTTTTTTTAACTTCGATAGACCTTTGTTTGGCCACGATCTCAACTGTTGGCAGGTGACGATGTGGCCGAAGATGAAGCACAAAGATCTAGAAGGCATCTATTCACTCTAGGGTTGAAGAGACCCAGATTATAGTTTTCAGGAAAGACAGACGACGGTAGTGTATTCCACTCCTTAGCAGTTCGCATTATAAAGGTAGAACTGAAACGTTTAGTACGATTAGAGGGTATATATATACTAATGACGTAAGGATGGTACCGAGCCGTGCGGGTGTTCGTCCTATGATGAAAAGGAGATAGTGGGATCAGATCATGAAGTTCCTGGGAGCATTCCCCGAAATAAAAGAATAATAAGTATAGGAAGTCACGGTTAAAATAACTCACTCATATCATTATCCATAGACTTGGGGTCGTCGAAGAACTGGTGATGTATCTTCTGCCAGTCGATGTCCGCGCCGGCGGGGCTCTTGGGGCTGCGCATTCCCACCGGCCCCCGCGGGCCTCCGGGCCCCGAACACGGGCCCCCGGGGCCCGGCCCGCCGGGACCCAGTCCACCCGGGTCGCCGGGACCCATCTGAGAATTGAAGATTAGAAGTTATGAATTGTTAAAAAAAAAAGTTTTTTTTATATTGTTAGACTATCTAGATTCGATAGACAACATACACACATAGGCTTACGCCTTTTTCCACAAAAGGGTAGGCAGAGCCTGAATGTGCCGTGGGTTGCACCATCGTGGGAATACAGACATGACAAGTGGTAAGCTCATCGCCGCCATTGCTTCCCACGGCTGACTCGGCTAACTCTTTCTTCCAGTAAATAACGCATTCCATAATAACCTAGCAGCCAGTACAAATCTTACCAAAATGTCCGGGTAATCCCTTATTCGGGTTTTACGACATCCACGGGAGGAGATGGAAGGGTATATTCTTAGGACGGACACACAGTATAGGTAGAAAATGCTTTATTGCACAAGGCAGAAACAAGCTCACAGGCGAACTTAATGCTAATCAGTATTTTCTTTCAGCTAACCTTTGTGTATAGTAGAGTGGGTCATAACGAACAGAAAGTTTAAATAAATAAGTCCAAATTCAATGTGTGACCATTCCGTCATTAGATAGAAGCGAGCAGCTAAGTTCCTGGGTATGAGAGCAAATGCCCCTATTACTGCTACTTGAAATCGTCGAGCGAAGCGAACTGCACAGCTCTAATTACTGAATAAGAGTAATGAAGGGAAACGGTGTGGAATGTGCTACAATTTTACCCAAAATATAAGTCGCCCCGATGTACCTGCGTCGTAGACCAATTTCTATAGCAAGGGAGCCTTCTTTCTACCAATAGCAACCGCCCGCTAAAATATTGCGCTGTTATTGATGTGAGTGGGACAGAGCTATACAGCGGATCAGAGCTAATAATACTATACGTTCGGCTACTGTCGGATATCAGTCTGAGCTTTTCTGCGCAAACGAAAACAGTCGATCGGACTTACATTTTGTAAAACTGTACAAGCGTAGTGCACCGAGGCGACTTTTGTTTAACAGCCAGACAACCTAAACTGTTTAGGTTGCCGTCGTTTGATCATTTTGATCGATGGTGAAAGAACCAATGTGGTGAACGGCATTGCACCTCAGTGGCTCCTTGTTAAGACGTTATTGGCGAGGAATGTGATCTTGAAAGCAGTAAACCTTCACAGTATCACACACTTCCTGCTCCTTTCTAATGTCTTTGGTCCACCGAGAGGGGGCCTCCCCCACCCTCAGGCTTGTGTAATTCACGTACGAAGAATGATTAAAAATTATTTCACTACTGAACGTGAACGAACTATTCCCCGAGATCATCCTTATTAGTTCAATAGTACTATTAGTTCCTTTCGCAGAGTGAGCGCGCGAGCACGTACACCGTCCGACCGACCACTCGATGCGTCTCCGACGAAGACCGAGTACAAACGAACCAACACTCTTTTACCACTGAACTAACAGTACTAATAGAACTATAAGACTAAACTAGTACATTAGATTGATTATACTAGTACGGAGCGCTCCGCTCACTGAACGATTAAGCACAAGCCTAGATTGCTGTTAATTGACTCACATTTCGGACGCGCCCATACTCGTCACACATGGGTCCATTGATCGGCATCCCATGATGTTCAGGGCCGCAGTCACCGCCCAGCATGCCCCCCATCATGCTACCATCCATCATGATACCACCTACAGGACAATAACAAAACAATCGGTAAATAAACTGGACACTTCAGTTTATCCTACCCTACTAATATTATAAACTAGCAGTAGTGCTCGCATTGCAAACCGGATTGAAGGGTAAGGTTGCCGGTGAAATTACAGGCACATGAGACTTTTCATCTTAATGTCTCAGGGTGGCGGGCGCAGTGCAATGCCACATAGGGCGTGTCCTAAGTGGACGTGACCTATGTGGTAATGCACTGTTCATAGGCAGAGGTTACCGCTTAACATCAGGACCGCTTGAACCGTCATACCAAGTAGTATAAAAAAAAAAAAACAAATGTCTCATTGCCAAAGATGGTTCAAGGCGCTCTGGACTACTTGTACCATTAGGCAGTACCATTGATGGTACAACTGGTACCGATTTAAAACATTACTACGATTGTACAAATATTTCATGTAATGTAATTTCATGATAGAAACTCCATTGTACGTGTGAACAATAAAAGTTAAATACGAATGAGGAATGAGTTCTTATCATGGGATAAATCGGTACCAAATGTACCATGAACCGAACGGTACTAGTGGCATAAATCAGTGCCATTTGTACCATGTATGGTACTGTTTAGTGGTACAAGTGGTCCGGAGGAGTTTAAGCAGGAGTTAAGATGTTCAGTCTAGACTTAAATATCAACTTTTTTATATTCGACTTTAAAATAAACGCGGATGGTATGTTTTCTGAAATTAATTCTCACGCTACTACAAAAAATTCCAACTTGTCAAACTGATGGACCGTGTACGAAAGTGTTACTAAATTAAAAGTTTAGGATGACTGCCTGGTTTGAGAAAATAAAGGAAAGAGGCTAGCTCGAAAGTTGATTTCAGAAAACAAACCATCTGCTTTTGTATTAAAGTCGTATTTACCACAGTTCGATATTTAACCCTAGACTGGTCTAAACTCAAGTTTAAGCCATCTTTCATAATGAGACCCTTCCCTTATTGTCCGCGTTACTCTTTCACACTGCAACGACTAAACCGATTTCCATGAAATTTGGTACACATGAATTTTGTCCTGGATCGAGCTACTTTTTATGCCGGTATCGCGCGAGTTAAGCTGCGGGCGGAAGCTAGTAAGATATAAGAATAACACACCAATCAGTGTAATACACACAGCATAGTAAATAGCAAACCCCCACTTAGTTTAAAAATTGGCAAATGTTTTTCTGTACTTTACTAACACAAGTTGTGTGTATAAAATCAAGTACGCTATATTTTTGAGCAGGGAAAAAAATATAAACTACACCTATGCAATACAAAACAAAGTTATTTAGCATGAGGGGGTAACCATTTAACGCTTCCGTGTGTACATAGTCCTGATCCCACACTAGGATTCCGTGTCGTGCGTTTTAGGAACTACGAGTACCATGGTACCAGATCACATTATTGTCAATGTCAAGTAATTGTTCAAAATATTTTGGAAATGTAACCAATAATATAATTAAATTGTGGATTTTTATTTCACAATGCTACACATCCGGCATAACATGCAAAAAACTATACTTTTAGTGTAATATAACCATTTAAAGCAATAAATAAATACAATACAAAGAAAAGTAAGAAGTGTTAAAAACAAAACGGTGTATTTGTACACCATTTAAAATGAGTTAGAAGTATTAAAAACAAAATGATGTATTTGTAAACCATATAAGGAAAATTTTGAAGTGTTAAAAACAAAACGGTTTATTTGTACACCATTTAAAATGAGTTAGAAGTGTTAAAAACAAAATGATATATTTGTAAACCATAAAGAAAAGTTAGAAGTGTTAAAAAAACGGTGTATTTGTACACCATTTAAACACGAGTTAGAAATGTTAAAATGGTGTACAAATGAGCCATAATGATTGCTACGTAGCACTAGGTTATGGTACCAAAAGATATCTCCACAAAGAAGAGGTAAATTATGTAAAGGATATAACGAGTTTCTGAAAAAAAAAAAAAAAAAAAACAATACAACCTTTTATAAAATTAGTGATCGTTACCGTGTGCTGATCAAAATGAGCCTAAACATGGCCAGTCTACTATTATCCCTCGAGGAGTTTCGTTGTCTCCATCATCAGATCAGCTTACTGTCACCATCATATTGTATTGTCATCGGAACCTGACAGGTATGCCAAATGTCAGCTCAATCGGTTGAGGATAACTGCTTTAAAATTCAGTTGCAAGATTCCACCCGGACATACATTGCAAGTTGAATAAAAGCTTGTAAAATAGACGAACCTACCAATTATGGCACACAAACCACTTACGAGACACTTATCGCATGACAACTTGTAATTTTTTTTTACAAATAAATCAATTTGAAATGCGTTAAATATCCTGTAGATTAAGCAAAGGTTGGTTTAAATTATATATTTAAGCAATAATTTCGAAGACGTTTGTGAAGGAAAAAGCTAATCGAAATAATAAATTTAGCCAACCAATTAAGAGGTATCTAATATTTACGGGATACTTATCGCATGACACATTTAGTAGTAGTAGAGTTTTTTTTGAGAAATTGTTCTTCCGGGGAAGTTCTACCACCATACCCATTTCTGCCGCAAAGCAGTAGCGCTGTGTTCCGGTTTTAAGGGTATGGGTGCCGGTGAAATTACAGGCACATGAGACTAATTCATCTTTATGTCTCAAGGTTGCAGGCGCAGTGCAATGATAGGGCGCGTCCTAGATGGACGTGGCCTATGAGGTAATGTAATGTTAAACGCAGAGGTTACCGTTTCATCAGGTGGGCCCTGAAACCACCTGATCCCTGATCCACTTATTCAGACCCAAAATAAGTTTTTAAAAAAAACCGGCCAAGTACGAGTCGGACTCGCGCACGAAGTGTTCCGTACCATTATCTATAAAAACAGCAAAAAACACGTTTGTTGTATGGGTGCCCCCTTTAATATTTATTTGTTGTTATAGCGGCAACAGAAATACAATATCTGTGAAAATTTAAACTGTCTAACTATCACGGTTCATGAGAGACAGCCTGGTGACAGACGGACAGACATACAGACAGACGGACGGACAGTCTTAGTAATAGGGTCCCGTTTTACCCTTTGGATACGGAACCCTCAAAATGAAAACAAAAATCTCATATCATTAAAACTCATAAATCATAGTAAATGTCTCATTTTTATGTTAAGCTTTGATGGCTGTGTTTTGAGCAGTAGAAACACAAAAGCAGATAAGCATCTAATATAAATACACAAACATAATAAGATAAGAAATGAAGGATGTGAACATAAAATACCTTTTCTAACGGTTCTATACACACCGTTCATCGCGTTGATGTTGGGGCCCGGCATCATACGGGGGCCCATGTGCGGCCCGCCCATCATGCACTGTTTAGGGCCCCCCATACCGCCCATGGGATTAGGCATGCGCTGTGAAAACACCATAATATTATGAAATACATTTATTTATTTTATTTTATTTATTTTGGCAAACCAACAACGATTTATACAATAAATGATGTTTAACATTCACAAAATTATGTCCAAAAAAGGTCTACACAGCTTAAAATTAACAAAGGATTCTACTATATACCAAACAAAACATACTAGTGGCTACAAACAGATGGATCACGATGATAAAAGTGTGTGGGTGCATGAATATTTATTTATTTATTTATATATTTTATTTAATGGGAAACCAACAGAAAACTTAAATTATGCTTATGATATATAAAGAACGGGCAATAACAGGCTTCCACATAGGATACAGAGACATAAAAAAAACTAATAGTAAGCGGAGAACATCAGACTTATGATGGCAAATATCCTGTTTACAATAAGAATTACTATAATGGAAAATAAGAACAAATTTAGCAGTAAAATTAAGTACAAATTCAAAGAGAATAGGTAGGTACACAAGTAAAATCTCAATAGGTAGGTACCAAATCAAGCAGTCTGTCCCATTAACTAATGTAATACACAAACTAAGAACAATCTTTGAGTGTAGGTATATTAAATAAATAATATTTATCTTTTAATTTATTTAACAGCAAGCAAGAAGAGGTTGGGAAAAGGGCGAGGGGAAGTTTGAGTATGTTTACATGTGTGTGCTTACTCCCTCACGGGAGTGAGAGTGTTCAGTACGTGACTTTTGAATGTCGACTTAGTCATAATGAAAGGATCGATGTGTGAGAATTGGTTGTTGTATGTGTTGGTCATTCTAGTAAGAACTGAATTTTGCGTGAAGTTTGTTCGATGACGCGGGACATGGAATAACTTATAATTATGTATGTGAATCACCAACAACTCTCCTTTTCAGTAGTAGTAGAGCTTTTTTGTAAAAGAGTTCGTCCGGGGAAGTACCACCTATTACTGCCGCAAAGCAGTAATGCTCGCATTGCTGTATTCCGGTTTGAAGGGTACGGGAACCGGTGAAATGACAGGCACATGAGACTTCATCTTTATGTCTCAGGGTGGCAGGCGCAGTGCAATGTCCTAGGTGGACGTGATCTATGAGGTTATGCATTGTAAAAGGCAGAGGTTACCGCTTAACATCAGGTGGGCCATCTAATAGTTCCGTCATTCAATTAGTTATTAAAAAAAATTGCTCAATCAATTTTCCACTATCAACTCTGTAAAGTTGTGTATCTCGTATATTGTAAGTGATTTAACTTACCCCCATAGGACCTCCACACGCCCTCCCCATATGCATATCCGTACACATCCCAGTCTTAATGTCCGGGCCTCCACACGGCCCCCTTATCCCTTTGATGCCACACGGCCCCATCGGTCCCATGGGCCCGTTAGGCCCCATGCCCCCCATCATCGGTCCGTTCGGTCCCATCATGCCGTTGGGCCCCATGTTATGACCCATCATTCCAGGCCCACCCATGCTCATATGGCTCATCGGTCCATTAGGCCCCATGGGACCACCCATAGGTCCGTTGGGTCCCATATGGCTCATCGTGCAGCTGGGCCCGGAGCTCATGGCACTGGACATGGAGACCATGGGTCCGTTTGGGTTGCCCATGGGTCCGTTTGGACCCATTGACATGGGGGGGAAGTGGGGCATGTTCATGTTTGCGCTTGAATTCGGGGGATTTATGTTGTCGGGCGGCTGGTTGTCGTTAGGACCCTGGAAATAAATTTTTGATGTTTGAACTCACTCTAAGACTGAGATAAATAGACGTTACTTAGCAACAACTACAATTACATTTATTTATACAACCTATACACAGCAACATAAAAACACATAGACTAGTTACAAACATACACAGAAATACATTCAGAAAAACAAGCGTATGCGCACGAGGTACGCTGCCATATACAGAGTTGTACAAAAAGCCCTGAACTCAGCATGTGCTGTGAACGAATTCATAACGCTGATTTTTAGCACAAGGCTCAGGGTGACGCACGAACTTAAAGAACGAAAAAGTTAATTAAATAAGGTACATACCCACAAATAAATAAAATGAAAAAAAAAAAAAAAAAAAAAAAGAAGAAGAAACAAACACATCGAGAACGAATTATAATAAAGAATAGCGCTACGTAAATAAGACCAACATCATTAATTGAATAACAAAAAAAAAAAAGTGATATACGTATATAGTCATAGGTAAATAGTCAGTTTCGGTATAGCACGTACTAGCTTAGCATTGTATCTGTCCCACTCTAACTTGCGTGATTTGACATATATGTGTGAAAGTGACAGGTATAATGCTAAGCATTAGTACGTCCTAAGTAAGATTTATTTATCTTGGCCTATATGTTACGCGTAGAGTACCTCCAAAAAGTATATACAGGGTGTCCCATATTTAATGGATAATCCAGCAAGTGCATAAAGGGGGGGAAAACGCCTCTCAGAAAAAAAAATAAAAAATAAAAAATCTTTAACAGTCCTGGAAATACGACACTTTAAAAAAAAATAAAAAATTTGCTGCCTATACGCACATTATTGGACACTACAACCACAAATGGAGGATTTTTTTTATTTTTTTTTCTGTGAAATATTCCTGAATGTTGGGCCTTGCTAACGTCCTACCCAATTCATGACCAGCTATTGCTGTTTTTTTTACAAAAGGTTTTAAAAAACCAGAATAGCAAATGTCTGTTTTTAATGTCTGACATAACTAGCAATAACTTAATAATTTTCAAATAAAAATATCGCGTGTAATACCGTTTTAGAAACCGCATAAAGTAGGCATGTTTTCAAAATTGTTGGCCACCCAGGTCACCATACGTTTTTTTTTCACCAGAGGTGCTCAAACTTAGACATTAAAAACAGACATTTGCTATTCTGGTTTTTTAAAACCTTTTGTAAAAAAAACAGCAATAGCTGGTCATGAATTGGGTAGGACGTTAGCAAGGCCCAACATTCAGGAATATTTCACAGAAAAAAAAAAAATATCCTCCATTTGTGGTTGTAGTGTCCAATAATGTGCGTATAGGCAGCAAAATTTTTTTTTTTTTAAAGTTTCGTATTTCCAGGACTGTTAAAGATTTTTTTTTTTTTTTTTTTTTTCTGAGCGGCTTTTTCCCCCCTTTATGCACTTGCTGGATTATCCATTAAATATGGGACACCCTGTATAGGCTGGAAGCGAGTAACATTATGGGTGAAATTACAAGCACAACTACTTGACAGGGTAACGAGATTAACGTACAAGCAGGGTACCACGTATGGATCTCTAATTCGATAAATTTTACATTAAAATTCGACAAAACGGTACAAATTGTCAAATTTTAACGAATTTTAGTACCAAACTGACATAAAGATTCATATATTTGCAGCCCTGTATTTACTTAACAGTGCAAATTAGACACACACGTCACACGTGTGTTTAAATTAAGTTAGAAATAACGTGTTTTTATATGTATATTAGTTTCTAAGGTATTTATGTTTGTATGGGCTTATTGTTTAGGTTTAGTGCAGTTCTCAAAAAGTCTGAAATAAAGATTTTGAATTTGAATTTGAATTTGAAATGGTAACTTGTTTACTTGACAGTATAAATAAATAACATTAGGTTGGATTGGTAAAAATATTGTAAAAATGTTTAAAGTTGTGGTAAAAATGGACAGATTTACAACTCATCATCAACAGCCGGATAAAGTCTACTGCTGGACATTATTATTTATTGCCATGTAGCTCCAGAGGGGTGCTCTGATTCCAATGTGGTTTTTTTCGCTATGGAAGATGGTGTCTGTAAGGTGGTTATTAGTTCTATGGAAGATGGTGTCTGTAAGGTGGTTATTAGTTCTATGGAAGATGGTGTCTGTAAGGTGGTTATTAGTTCTATGGAAGATGGTGTCTGTAAGGTGGTTATTAGTTCTATGGAAGATGGTGTCTGTAAGGTGGTTATTAGTTCTATGGAAGATGGTGTCTGTAAGGTGGTTATTAGTTCTATGGAAGATGGTGTCTGTAAGGTGGTTATTAGTTCTATGGAAGATGGTGTCTGTAAGGTGGTTATTAGTTCTATGGAAGATGGTGTCTGTAAGGTGGTTATTAGTTCTTAGATACGTTTGCTTCTTTTCATTTATTTTGTTTCTAAAAACTCTGTGCACTGCTTTCTGTTTCTGCTTAGCTAATTTCTGTCCATCCAAAGGTTGCCTGGGAGAAATCGCTCTCAGCGATAAGGCCGCCCATTGTATTGTGCTAAATGTTTGTGTTTATTTTGTGATATTTTTCTTGAGTACAATAAACTGTTCATCTATCTATCTATCTTTGGTAGAAATGGGTGCAGTCGTTGCCAGGACCACCATATATTACCTTATGGCTTGTAAAATTATATTTTACCTTATTTATTTATGTTTTATTTAAAAACTTTCACACAAAACAATAGTGCAAGGAGGATTTAATGCTAACAGCATTATCTGCCAGTCATCCTGGACGTGCAGAAAGATGGTGAGGCGTGCCTTATAAACAAGAACCCCAGAAAATAATAATAACAATACGAGTTAAAATATTAAACTAAAAGGATAAATATAATATACTAATATAACAAAAAAAACAGTTTCACACAATAATAATAATATACAAAAAAAAAACCGTACACATACTTAGTAGGGAAAGTACAAAGGCATAATATACCTAACACAGGCTGCAGTAACATAGATTGTGAAACACTGACACTGAAATTGGAAGTGTTATGACTTGTAAAATGATATTTTACCAATAAGTAATATGTATGAATAATTGTTTTTGTATGATGGCCCACGATGTAGTCACCTGGTTGGGGTTGTTGCCGCCGCTCTCCGGAAACAGCATCTGCTGCATCTTCCTGATGGTGGCGAGTTGTTCCTCGCGGTGTGCGCGCTGCTGCGGCGTCAGATTCTCGTCTGGAATTTTTACACCTGCAGAGAACATATGGCCTTGAATATTTGATCTAACATTTTATTCTAAACTAAGTACTTAAAAAGAACTTATAAATTAAGTAATTTAAGTACTTATTTATTACAATAATTATTATATTTTGTTAATTTCTTAAACTTATCCAATATTTCCCTTCTTGTGCACTGCCGATACATATTTTTTCCGCAATACACCAAGGTTATCTTAGTTAGTTAAGTTCACCTTTGTACTTCTTTGTTTTATGTGCAATAAAGAATTTTCTATCTATCTATCTAAACTAGATGACCCGCTAGCGAGCGTAGTCAGAAAACTTCCCCGACGTTCAGACAAAAACTTTAACATCAACAGCCACTCCGTGAAACGACCTATGAAATGACACCACACTCAAGTTTTTCAAATTTGGTGTCCCATTTTAACCTTGAGGTCCTGAAAATATTTTAATCTTAACAACTATACCATGAAACTAACTTTTACAACGTCAAAATACGTTGAAATCTGCCTAAAACGTAAAGTGTATTTTTTTTACAAAGAAGAAGTGTGTTTTTTTTTGCCGTGCCCTTTTTTAGGAAAATTTCAGGTATTGCTGAAACACGTGTCTGTTAATTTTATTTGAGGAATCTCCATGTAAAATTTCAAGGTTCTACTACCAAAAGTTTCCGAAACACAGAACTTTTTTGTTTTACGTTAAAACCCCATTTTGAACACCTTAGGATGCGAATTTCTAAAAATCCGTACTTAGTACAACCCTCTACGACCAGCGGTTTAGGCTGTGCGTTATCTGTCACTCAGTCAGTCAGTCTATTAAATATGTACATATTTATTATCGGGTAATTTAACAAAAACTTGTTAAAACATGATTGCCCGCGGTCTATTATCTACGAAAATTACCTATCTAGGAATACTAATAACTATTAAAATGCGAAAGTGTGTCTGATTGGACGCCCCCATTTTGTTTCTAGGTCTCTTACCGCTTCCTTTAGGCCTGCAGCGTTATTGCCCACCTTGGGAACCCCTGATTTAGTTAGTCAGTTTTTTATACGAGTAATTGTAAACGCATTTATCTCGTATTTATTTTTTCTAACTCTTGACGTTTCGAATGCTTCGCAGCTTCCATGTCGGTAGACTGTGCGCCCTTTAAACATGCACTAGGTAGCGTTGCTATCTAGTCAACGTTGCTACTAAGGGCAGTTTAGCTAAGTGTAAAGGCATTTAGCCAGTCAGCCACACTACCTAGTACCACTGAATGTGTGTACATACCGACTTAGTAGCACTAGGTAGGTAATGTGTAAAGAGCGCGCTTGGCTTTTGAGTAAGGCACCTATGTAGTCAAGGTGTAAAGGGCCTTCAAAGGTGACATCTTAGATCGAAAACGTTCTGATGCACGCAATAACCACTCATTGTATCTTGAGATCATGCAAAGAAGTGCTTAGTATGGGATTAAATTATGTTCATAACCAGTTTTTTTTTGAATGACGGAACAAGCTGATGGCCCACCTGATGTTAAGCGGTAACCTCTGCCTATGAACAGTGCATTACCTCATAGGTCACGTCCACCTAGGACGCGCCCTATATGGCATTGCACTGCGCCCGCCACCCTGAGACAAAGGTTTTCACCTCATGTGCCTGTAATTTCACCGGCACCCTTACCCTTCAAACCGGAACACAGCAATGCGAGCACTACTGCTTTGCGGCAGAAATAGGTATGGTAGTATTTCCCCGGACGAACTCTTTCACAAAAAAGCTCTACTAGTAGTTGATAGTTTGAGATTTAAACTGGGGACCAATTCGTGCCTTCTGTTTCTGCTGTTGAATTGAGGATACTTTGCCACCACAGACAGATTCGATGGCAATCGTATGTTCCAGATTATTTTCAATCTTGACCATATGTTACGCGTCGAGCGATCTTGGCGTTCCAGATTCTTCTCAATCTTTGGATTGTCTAATATAGTATTTAAGGTGGTTGCTTTCGCTTGTGCCGCGAAATACAATGTGCTTGAAATAAAAAATACACTGTAAAAACCATCGAAGCATAATCGTAGCTAAACTAATGATATTTATGTGATAAATTAAAACTTGTGTGTTAGGTCATATGATTACCGGCAAATTAGTTTTCGCTATCTGAAGAAGTGTTGATGAGCTGTGAAGAGCAAAAAACACGAAAAAATAATAATTTCGCGCCACAATCGAAAGCAACCAACTTAAAGCAAGTGATACGGCTGATGTCATTATAATCATCAGCGGGAGAGATCCACTGCTGGACATAGGCTCCCTTAGCCATGGCGGACGCTCTCGAGTCGCCTGCATCCACCGATGACCCTGCTGATGTAAAGCATAGTTCAGTTCTCTTACCTTTAGGCCCGCCCTGGCAATCGCCCGGGTCGGACTGTGAGGAGTCTTGAGCCTCTGAGCAAGCCGGCATTTGCTGGCCGTTCGGCATTCCATTCGACATTACTGAGGAGTTTTTCTGCAATGATAGAAACTCAATCAAGTATATACATACACGACATAGACACACAACTTTTCCCCCGAAAAGGTAGGCTGAGCTACAATGGGCCTTTTTCCACCGTGGGTTGCACCATCGTGGGAATAGATCTTGCATCTCCTCCCACGGATGTCGTAAAAGCCGACTAAGGGATTACCCGGACTTTTTAGTAAGATTTGTTGGTATAAGATTTGTCCTGGCTGCTAGCTTATTAAGGAATGTGTTATTACTGGAAGAAAGCGTTAGTTGAGTCAGTAGTGGGAAGCAATGGCAGCGATGAGCTCACCACTTGTCACGTCTATATTCCACGATGGTGCGACCCACTGTGAAAAGCGGCCCATTGAGGCTCTGCCTACCCCTTCGGGGAAAAAGGCGTGTGTCTATGTATGTATGTATGCATAGAAACTCAGTCAAGTATATACATACACGACATAGACACACAACTTTTCCCCCGAAAGGGTAGGCTGAGCTACAATGGGCCTTTTTTCACCGTGGGTTGCACCATCGTGGGAATAGACTAGATACGATGGTGAGCTCACCGCCGCCATTCCTGCAACCATCATACATTTCGTCAGTTCATCGAGTGGGCCTTTCTACACTGTGTCTTCCGATTCGTGGTTGCCACATTTATCACTAATCAGATGTATCTGTATTAGATTGCTGCGTTTAGCTCCATCAAAGGTCTCTTGTGACCCCCGGGGTCTCATGTGACCCCCGGGGTCTATTGTGACCCCCGGGGTCTCGTGAGACCCTGCTATTATGAATATACTTAATGTTACGTTTCACAATCCACACCGAAGCAGTCACGGTAGCGTAGGATGGGGTGCCTCCTGGAAAGCAATGCATAAGTCCCATGTGACTTGTGACCCTCAGGTTGCCATGAACCCCCGGGTTGCCATGTGACCCCTGCTATTGTGAATGTACTTACGGTGTCCCAGGGCATTTCACCATCCGCACCGAGGCCGTCCATGACACCGCAGGACGGGGTGCCTCCTGGAAACCCATCCATAGGTCCCATACCTGGCCCCATCTGACCCCCGGGCCCCATCTGGCCCATTTGACCCCCCTTTATCATCATCATTTGACCACCAGGCCCGCCCATTCTGAAAAGAGACATTATTGATTTGATTCCAACTGGATATTTGAAGGTCATCAATGGCAGGTTCAATGGCATCATTCACTGTCGTCTTACCCCTGCCACCAACTTTAGGTAACCACCAGCGTATGTCAAGTGGACGTTTAGTGCTCCTTTTTAACCGACAAAAAAAGGAGGAGGTTCCCAAGTCGTAGTGATTTGTTTTTTTATGTATGACCCACATAAAAAACACCACTTTTTACAGAGTAGTCCGATTTTGATGATTATTTTTCTATAGGGTATATTAATAAGTTGGTCTCATCTAAATATGAGTCATTATTGTCTTTACCATATGAAGATAATCTATGACATAAACTTTTGATCAAAGGACCTACTAATCTAACCTAATACATTGAGAGTTGCAAAAATTTCTTCGATAAAAATGGTCATAAGTGAATTACCTGTTCGGGCCCGGTCCCATCATATTAGGGCCCATGTGGCCCATGCCACCATGGCCCATGGGCCCCATGTTGGGCCCCGGTCCCATAGGCCCGCCCATCATGTGCCCCATCTGGTTTGGAGGCCCTCCCATCATGGTCGGCCCGCCACGCAAGCCGCCACGGGTTTTCGCCATTGCAAGATTGTTCAGCCATTGAGCTGGACTCTGCTTGTTGAATTGACCGATTTTCAGAGGATGTTTCTGTAACAAAGATAACCATTACTTACTAGTGGTTCGCCCCGAACTGAGACTTCGCAAATTCACGCGATGTAGTAACCTACTTTATTTAGTAGTAGTAAAGCTTTTTTGGGAATGAGTTTGTCCTGGGAAGTACTACCACCTACCTATTCCTGCAGCAAAGCGTAGTGCTCGCATTGCTTTGTTCCGGTTTGAAGGGTATTGGGGGGAATACAGGCACAAAATCTTTGTCTCAGGGTGGCGGGCGCAGTGCAATGCTGCATAGTGCGCGTCATAGGTGGACGTGACCTTTGGGATAATGCAGCGTCCATAGGCAGAGGTTAACATCAAGTGGGCCATATCCTTCTTTCGTCATTCCAAGTTGTATATAAAACCTACCTCCAGGTACTTCTTAGTGGCTGGCTGAGCACAGTGGTACGCGATGATGGAGTGGTGCTGGCCGGATATGACGGACTCTGCGCCCTTGTTGGCCAGCAATGTTGAGAACACGAAGATCTGGCTTTGCTGCTGGGATAATACACAGTAATTAAACATTGTTTACACCCCTTGCTCCAACTGATTTCCATTGTTATGGGAATTGGGATAACTTTTTACAGAGAAAAAAAAAACGGTTTCAAAAAGCAGTGATTTCGGAATCATTAGTGAACAGTGTCAGTCAAGTACAATTGTAGTGAAAAGTGAGTGAATCTTTATTTTAAGGTGAATAATGCTCGCACTTGCGGCGCGAGATTAATTTTTTTGAGTGTTTTTGCCCATTACAGCTCATCAACACTTCTTCAGATAGCGAAAGTTGAGCTCGCGAGAACTAGGAGACTTAACACACATGTTTTAATTGATAGTATGTCATAAATATCATCAGTTTAGCTACAATAACCCTAAACAAAAAAAAACACTAAAAATGTGTTTATCATAGCTAAACTGATGATATTTATGAGATACTATCAATTAAAACATGTGTGTAACGCCCGAATACTGAAACGCTACTCATCTGATCAAATTAGCTAAAGGCTATTTAATTATGACGTACACTTAAATATAAGTGGCATACTCAACTGCCTTTTAGTAGCATTGAGACCATGATTCGCTGAGAGCCCGTTAAATTTTCTTTAAATGGCAATATTATTTCAAAAAGTTTGTTCCCTATTACATTTCTTGTTATTTTGGACTGAGAGTTTCGTTTTACGCAATGAACATGATAATTTTTAATAAAATGTATCTACTAAGTGGTAACGAAACGTAAAATGTGTCTTGTCATTGTCAGTCAAGAAAAGCTAAGTTTGTTTTGTTTTGAAAATTATCCCAAACAAAAGGAGTGCTTCGTACGTTCATTTCATTATTTTCTGAAAATATGAATGAGATAACTAATAAAAAGAAGAGAGATTATTGGAGTGTAATTAATACCCTCAGAAAAAGAAATACTTGTAGATATTGTAAAAGGGTAAGAATTCGCAAAGACAAAAATTGGAATGAGAGCTACTAAAACTTAGAATTAATAAATTGCTTCAAAGAAAATAAATGTTAGCTGATAATATACAGTTGTTTGATTTGAACAGTTACCATTTAGTTAGGAATAAATGATACCAAGTTATATGCTGTAAAATATGTATTTATTATAGTGTTTCGGATAGCCGGGCACCCGGGCTGGTTGCTAGTTACATAGACGTATAAGTAATACCTACCAGGTGACTTGATTTTTATATGAGTGCAGTCCACAGCACCAATTATTCTAGGCATCCCAGCATTTCCATAAAACTCATGAGCGATACTGAGTTTAACTTTGCTATTTCTGTTGCCACTCTATGGACTATAAGGTGAACTGTTGGTTGTTCTACAGTAGTAGTAGAGCTTTTTTGTGAAAGAGTTAGTCCGGGGAAGTACTACCACCGTACCTATTTCTGCCGCAAAGCAGTAGCAATGCGAGCAGAATTGCTGTGTTCTGGTTTGAAGGGTATGGTTGCCGGTGAAATTACAGGCACATGAGACTTTACATCTTTGTCTCAGGGTGGCGGGCGCTGTGCAATGCCACATAGGGTGCGTCCTACGTGGACGTGACCTATGTGATAGGTAATGTACTGTTCATAGGCAGACGGTACCGCTTAACATCAGGTGGGCCATCAGCTTGATCCGTCATACAAAGTAGAATTTAAAAAAAACATGTAAAATGTCTCCAATGACCCTCTGGTAACTGCCGGTAGCAAAAAACCGGCGCTATCAATAATTGGTCCACTGCTTGTATCGCCCGGTTTCGCCTGGTCAGGGGCTGAATATGTTCCCCAAACAGAGAACACAAATTCAGCAAAGTTTGTTTATCGAGGCGGATCCTTATTTTAAACTGCAGGTCGTCATATTTTGCAAAGGCATCCAGCTTATCTTCGTTTTGCCGCCCGGTGGAAACCACTTCTTCGTCAGACAACGAGGATAGCAAAGATACCGACATTTGTTAGGTTAGGATTTTAGGATAGGTCGTGAGTACTCTTATATTTGATAACTACTTATAGAATTTGAGGCGTACTTACGCAGCTGTCAAATGCTAATCATCGTTTGAGAATACCGTTTTGAACATAAGTGGCGATTACAATCATACTCAAATCTGTCATGTTTAATTTTTAAGTGATGATCAAATTGACGTTTCAGTATACGAATTTTTAGGATAACGGCGTCTCAAATAGTTGAGACGATCTCAATTATTTAAGTAGCGTTTCAGTATTCGGGCGTATTACGCATTACGTATTTTAAAAATTAAACATGACAGATTTGAGTATGATTGTAATCGCCACTTATGTTCAAAACGGTATTCTCAAAGGGTGATTAGCATTTGACAGCTGCGTAAGTACGCCTCAAATTCTATAAGTAGCCATCAAATATAAGAGTACTCACGACCTCTCCTAAAATCTTAACCTAACAACCTAATCTTTATTTTGCACTAAAAATGTCCGTATCTTTGCTATCCTCGTTGTCTGACGAAGAAGTGGTTTCCACCGGGCGGCGAAACGAAGATAAGCTAGATGCCTTTGCAAAATATGACGACCTGCGGTTTAAAATAAGGATCCGCCTGGATAAACAAACTGTGCTGAATCTGTGTTCTCTGTTTGGGGAACATATTCAGCCCCTGACCAGGCGAAACCGGGCGATACAAGCAGTGGACCAATTATTGATAGCGCTTCGGTTTTTTGCTACCGGCAGTTACCAGAGGGTCATTGGACCACATTTTACATGTTTTTTTTTTATTCTACTTTGTATGACGGATCAAGCAGATGGCCCACCTGATGTTAAGCGGTACCGTGTGCCTATGAACAGTACATTACCTATCACATAGGTCACGTCCACGTAGGACGCACCCTATGTGGCATTGCACTGCGCCCGCCACCCTGAGATATAAAGATGTAAAGTCTCATGTGCCTGTATTTTCACTGGCAACCATACCCTTCAAACCAGAACACAGCAATGCTGCTCGCATTGCTACTGCTTTGTGGCAGAAATAAGTACGGTGGTAGTACTTCCCCGGACTAACTCTTTCACAAAAAAGCTCTACTACTACTGTAGAACAACCAACAGTTCACCTTATAGTCCAGAGAGTGGCAACAGAAATAGCAAAGTTAGAGGGAACCTACATAAAAATGCCTACCACCAGTGAGCAACTCAGTATCGCTCATGAGTTTTATGGAAATGCTGGGATGCCTAGAATAATTGGTGCTGTGGACTGCACTCATATAAAAATCAAGTCACCTGGTAGGTATTATTTATACGTCTATGTAACTAGCGACCAGCCCGGGTGCCCGGGTATCCGAAACACTATAATAAATACATATTTTACAGCCTATAACTTGGTATTATTTATTCCTAACTAAATGGTAACTGTTCAAATCAAACAACTGTATATTATCAGCTAACATTTATTTTCTTTGAAGCATTCTATTAATTCTATGTTTTAGTAGCTCTCATTCCAATTTTTGTCTTTGCGAATTCTTACCCTTTTTCAATATCTACAAGTATTTCTTTTTCTGAGGGTATTAATTACACCCCAATAATCTCTCTTCTTTTTATTAGTTATCTCATTCATATTTTCATAAAATAATGAAATGAACGTACGAAACACTGCTTTTGCTTGGGATAATTTTCACAACAAAACAAACTTTGCTTTTCTTGACTGACAATGACAAGACACATTTTACGTTTCGTTACCACTTAGTAGATACATTTTATTAAAAATTATCATGTTCACTGCGTAAAATGAAACTCTCAGTCCAAAATATCAAGAAATGTAATAGGGAACAAACTTTTTGAAATAATATTGCCATATAAAGAAAATTTAACGGGCTCTCAGCGAATCATGATCTCAATGCTACTAAACAGCAGTTGAGTATGCCACTTATATTTAAGTGTACGTCATAATTAAATAGCCTTTAGCTAATTTGATCAGATGAGTAGCGTTTCAGTATTCGGGCGTAAGTCTCCTAGTTCTCGTGAACTCAACTTTAGCTATCTGAAGAAGTGTTGATGAGCTGTGATGGGCAAAAACCACCAAATATTTTTGAATTTCGCGCCACATGCGTGAGCTTCCATCTTAAACCAAACCCTAGCTAGTAACACTACAAACGAATTGTAAAAGAAAAATCTTTTATATTTGTGTAATTTTTAATGTCAGAAAATACGCTTTAACTTTATTATCTACCTTGATGTGGGTCTGTTTCAGAGCATGTTGTCTGCGCAAACATCAGACGCCGCCAACATGCTCTACCAGTCCATATATGGGCTGGTTCAATAAATTTTATGTGTGACTTGGGAACAATGGAACTGTCAAAGTCAAAAATCGACAAAACGTCCGAAAAAAATAAAAATAAAAAACACTGGCATATTAGTGCTTTTCGAAGTGTGAAATTCAAAGGTAAGGTCGGGCCTCAATGTCCGACAAACGTCCCATAGACACAAGTATCTAAGTTCCATAGACACCAGAGTCTAAGGGGCTACATAACTAATTCTACAAGGAAAAGCAACTTCTAAATAAGTGCGACTCCAATCCAATACAACAAGTCCATATTACCTCCATACTGCCGACCTGTTTGCTGATGAAAATCGAGAGTAAGGTCTGGGCCTCACTGGCCGACAACCGTCCTATAGACACCAGTGTCTAAGGGGCTACAAAACTAATTCTACAAGGAAAAGCAACTTCTAAATAAGTGCGATTCCAATACAACAAGTCAATGTTACCTCCATACTGCCGGCCTGTTTGCTGATTACGTTCGAGGGTAAGGTCTGGGCCTCACTGCCCGACATAGGCCCCATAGACACCGAGCCCATGGGACCACCGGAGCCTGGCATGCGGCACGAGCCCATCTCGGGACCGTTCGGGTTGCGGCAGTTTTGGTTGTCCTAAAACAAATACATAGACATTTTAGGAGAGGCCAAAGTTAAATTAGTGCGCATTGAGCAATGCACAAAGCACTGTCTCGAGAAAGTGTCCAATTGACGACCTCAGTGGCGCGGCTGGCAATGGTTCGCCTGCGACGCAGGAGGTTGCGGGTTCGATTCCCGCCTCGGAACAAATATTTGTGCGTTTTGCAGATATTTGTTCAGGGTGTTCTGGGTGTTTTCTATGCATAATAAAAAATATCTATCTATGTAATGTATTATATTAAGTATATTAGTTATCTAGTACCCACAACACAAGCTCTGGCTTAGCTTGGGGCTAGATAATGTTGTGTGAACTTGTCCAGCATTATTTATTATTAATTCAACTTATTGTAGTGTGAAAGCAGACTTTGTTTAAGATGGGCTAAATGTTAAATGTAAGTCAGTAAGGAGTTGTAAATTAGGTGAGCAGTTGGCCTATATAATACTAGGCCAAATTAAGTGCTTTAGGAGAATTATACTTTTCACTAGAAACGGGATATATACCATGATTTTTGAAATTTGATTGTTCGTGATATTTCGCCACAGTTGCATGCGCCATGATCACGGGAGAACTAACCAGTCTTTGCGAATAGATGTTATTGACAGATATACCAATCTACCTTCTTTCTCACTCTTTTATAACGAACGAGTGAAAAGTATGTACATAACCATGATAGTTTCAAAAGTTAGGCGAATATGTCCAATTCAAGGACATATTCGCGTCAATTTTGTGTCAAAGCTGACTTGGATTAAGGTATCGACTGGCTGGCTTGCATCGATCTTAAATCATCTTGGTTCGTTCTGATTAATTCTCTCGCAACCATCCGTAAATCACCAACCGTAGTCTTATTAGTTAACATCAGCAGAATTGTGACAAAGCCACAAGCTAAGAAATGAAGTGACCACAATGACACACAAGTTTGGAATATATTTACTCAATACATTTATTGCTTTCACATGGTTATAATTAGTTGAATGTTACATATAATAGGTAGCATCTCACACGAACCCTGTGTTTAGGGTGTAGCAACAGAGAGACAGACCGAGGTTCTCGGGCCCCTTTCGCATTTGGTTTTCGGTAAGTATCATTAGCAGGTCAGGTAGATACTATGTAGGCATTCCATAAGGTGAGTAGGTATGCAGGGCTTTTTGCCAACCATTTACATTCTTGTCTTAGGTTTAGTAGATTCATAGGTATTTTTAAGATAGTGATCCAAGAGTCCTTACCTGCAGATTACTAGAAGGTCCTCTGAGCCCGGTCTGCGGGTCGAGGATATCATTGGAGTCTGATGATAGCCGCTCCGACTTCAGAGAACCCGGCCCACCGAGCTCGCATGACGGCGATTTTGTGGGATCACCTGAGAACAAATCATTATTCACAGTTATAACATGAACATTAATAAGAGCGACAGTGAAGAAATCATTCAATCGTTGCCTTTCTCTCCTCCCAAAAGGTACCGGTCGGCGGCGAGCGAAGTGAGTCGCTATCATTCTGAGCGTGCAAAGATCTCACCAGTATTATGCATGAAAGGCGCTTCTGCAAAGGCGCAAAGACTGATTTTCATATCATCACTATCTTGTCGACCTCTGGACTCTGTGAACGTTCGCCTGCGACGCAGGAGGTTGCGGGTTCGATTCCCGCCTCGGAACAAATATTTGTGCGATCTTCAGATATTTGTTCAAAAATTCGTTTTGTTGTTTGAAAATTCACAGGTATCCTTAAATAAAAAACTTGAGTATGTTGTCGTTTCAAAGGTCGTTTCACGGTGTCTTTGTTGAGATTAAAATATTTTTAGGACCTCAAAGTTAAAATGGAACCCCTAAATTGAAAAACTTGAGTATGGTGTCGTTTCAAAGGTCGTTTCACGGTAAAGAGATCAAAATATTTTCAGGACCTTAAGGTTAAAATGGGACATCTAAATTGAAAAACTTGAGTATGGTGCCGCTTCAAAGGTCGTTTCACGGTGTTGTTGTAGAGATTAAAATATTTTCAGGACCTCAAGGTTATAATGTCACTCCCAAAATGAAAAACTTGAGTGCGGTGTCGATTCAAGGGTCGTTTCACGGCGTGGTTGTTGATTTTAAAGTTGTTGTCTGAACACCGGGGCAGTTTTCTGAGTATACGCGGACGAAGTCGCTCGTGGGCCCTCTAGTGTAATATATTGTATTAAGTATATCAGTTGTCTAGTACCCATAACACAAGCTCTGCTTAGCTTGGGGCTAGACAATGTTTTGTGAACTGTCAAGCATTATTTATATTATTTATATATTTGTCTCGGTCTTATTCGGTCGTGCTAACTCCTAGGTCGGCTCGTTGACCCTGTGCCGTGTGACGTCACTACATACCGTCGCTGTCCATGAGGCCGTCGATCTCGGTCTTGATGCCGTCGTCGGCGCCGAGTTCTGCCGAGTCCTCCTGGCCGGGCTCCATCTTGACCCTGTGCCGTGTGACGTCACTACATACCGTCGCTGTCCATGAGGCCGTCGATCTCTGTCTTGATGCCGTCGGCGCCGAGTTCAGCCGAGTCTTCCTGGCCGGGCTCCATCTTGACCCTGTGTCATGTGACGTCACTACGTACCGTCGCTGTCCATGAGGCCGTCGATCTCGGTCTTGATGCCGTCGGCGCCGAGTTCAGCCGAATCCTCCTGACCGGGCTCCATCTTGACCCTGTGCTGCGACTCTTCAGGCTCTTTCTTCAGCGCCGCCGGGGTCGGCAGCGACGCTGACGGCGGCCGGGAACCGTGCCCTGGAAAGCACATTATATGTTCAAGGATACATAACATAACACCACAGACCTATATCAAGATAGACACTGCAAGTGCCACTTTGCGTGTCACTTTGCCTGTCCGAAAGCTTGCGCAATGCACCTATTAGCAAACCTCAAATCAGTTCGCTCTCGGCCGTCTCCACGATAGCACGTCGGATGAATGCCTCATTGCGACATAGTGAGCTGTAAACATTCTTCGAAATCATCTAGCCGTGCGAATGGAGATATTTCGTAGCATAGTAGGTACAAAATAAAACGGCACGCTTGGTTTCATACAAATTTACGTGTATGCGGTGTCTATCTGCATATAGGTCTGTGCATAACACCCAACTACATAGCCTTGGGGACTATTCCTCGAAGCTTACAAGCTACAAATTACGAGTGTGACGCTAGGTAACGTTGTTATTTTTTCAAAGAAAAACATGCGATACCATGGTTACAAAGTCGAAGCTTTTGACATGTATCTTTTGAGAAATAGGCCCCTGATCCCAGATCCCAGAGGATTCCCTGTGACGTGGGTATCAGGAACTACGAGTACCATGGTACCACAAAACCCAGACCCGGACCAAATATTTGCAGATCATACAAACATTTGTCCCGAACCCACAACCTCTCGCATCTCAGCCGCCTACTCGCCGCCCTGCCACAGGGGTCGTTCACATCACACACAGGACATTCGGGACAAATTGCCCTGAAACTTGTTACTGATTGAATTATGTACCTAATTCAGCTAATGTTTTACTGGAAGATAAAATATCGCTTTAATTACACAAGACGCAATTAGCATACCGAAAATGATGATACAAAAATCCAATAAATCAGTTTAGTCACCAACAAAATAATTAAAAAAATAATGAAATAATAATTTTTGTCGACCTCTGTGGAGCTGCGGTCGAAGGTTCGCCTGCGACCCAGGAGGTTGCGGATTCGATTCCCGCCTCGGAACAAATATTTGTGCAGATCTGCAGATATTCAGGGTGTTCAGGGTGTTCTGGTTATTTTGTATGTATAATAAAATATATCTATCTATGTAATCTATTGTATTAAGTATATCAGTTATCTAGTACCCATAACACAAGCTCTGCTTAGCTTGGGGCTAGATAACGTTGTGTGAACTGTCCAGCATTATTTATTTATTGAATTCAATCCCTGTTTTTCGAACAGAGTTGAATTGATTCTAGTTATATGCTAGTGCTAGATAATAAATGAGATGAAACTAATACATGCAACGCTGGCGCTTTCACCCTCACAATACCAGTTATTGATTCTAGTTATATGCTAGTGCTAGATAATAAATGAGATGAAACTAATACATGCAACGCTGGCGCTTTCACCCTCACATTACCAGTTATTGATTCTAGTTATATGCTAGTGCTAGATAATAAATGAGATGAAACTAATACATGCAACGCTGGCGCTTTCACCCTCACATTACCAGTTATTGATTCTAGTTATATGCTAGTGCTAGATAATAAATGAGATGAAACTAATACATGCAACGCTGGCGCTTTCACCCTCACAATACCAGTTATTGATTCTAGTTATATGCTAGTGCTAGATAATAAATGAGATGAAACTAATACATGCAACGCTGGCGCTTTCACCCTCACATTACCAGTTATTGATTCTAGTTATATGCTAGTGCTAGATAATAAATGAGATGAAACTAATACATGCAACGCTGGCGCTTTCACCCTCACATTACCAGTTATTGATTCTAGTTATATGCTAGTGCTAGATAATAAATGAGATGAAACTAATACATGCAACGCTGGCGCTTTCACCCTCACATTACCAGTTATTGATTCTAGTTATATGCTAGTGCTAGATAATAAATGAGATGAAACTAATACATGCAACGCTGGCGCTTTCACCCTCACATTACCAGTTATTGATTCTAGTTATATGCTAGTGCTAGATAATAAATGAGATGAAACTAATACATGCAACGCTGGCGCTTTCACCCTCACATTACCAGTTATTCATAACTAGCGCTTGCACGCGGTTTCAAATTCAAATTAATTTATTGCAATATATGGGTTAGTAACAGGTGGTTATTGCTCAGTTAAATGTTCAGCCATAATCGGCGTTTAACGCATGAAAAATATCATTATTAAAATAAAGACAGAATTCTCCTAATATGATTATGACGACCTCTGTGGCGCGGCGGGCGAAGGTTGGCCTGCGATGCAGGAGGTTGCGGGTTCAATTCCCGCCTCGGAACAAATATTTGTGCGATCGCAAATATTTGTTCAGGGTGTTTTGGGTATTTTCTACCAATAATAAAAAATATCTAACTATATAATATATTGTATTAAGTATATCAGTTATCTAGTACACATAACATAAGCTCTGCTTAGCTTGGGGCTAGATAATGTTGTGTGAACTGTTCAGCATATATTATTATTATTATGATTGAATAGTTAGTCAATGTGAGCAATGTGCCTTTCACACATTCACATACATGGTAATTATTGCAAATCATCAATATTTTTGTCACATTTTTTAATTATGGTAACCTCCGTTATCTTCAGAGGGATCTGAATTTCTGGATAAAAACAAATCCTATGTTTTTATCCAGGTTTTCATCTATCTGTGTACCAAATTTAACCAACCACTAGTGATTAATAAAAAACCTTTATAGTTCAGGATAGATAAATCACTTTGTAGGTATTATTTTCTTAAATTCTAGTTGAAGTAACTCAGATCTCCAAATAAATTCTCATTGACTCTCCTTTTGCACCAACTAAGCTACTCAGATCTGCATCATCTTAAATTCTGGTAAACTCTTCCTTTGAACTAACTAAGCTACTCAGATCTCCATTATCTTAAATTCTGGTTAACTCTTCCTTTGAACCAACTAAGCTACTCAGATCTCCATCATCTTAAATTCTGGTTAACTCTTCCTTTGAACCAACTTAGCTACTCAGATCTCCATCATCTTAAATTATGGTTGACTCTTCCTTTGAACCAACTTAGCTACGCAGATCTCCATCATCTTAAATTCTGGTTAACTCTTCCTTTGAACCAACTTAGCTACTCAGATCTCCATCATCTTAAATTCTGGTTAACTCTTCCTTTGAACCAACTTAGCTACTCAGATCTCCATCATCTTAAATTATGGTTGACTCTTCCTTTGAACCAACTAAGCTACTCAGATCTCCATCATCTTAAATTCTGGTTAACTCTTCCTTTGAACCAACTTAGCTACTCAGATCTCCATCATCTTAAATTATGGTTGACTCTTCCTTTGAACCAACTAAGCTACTCAGATCTCCATCATCTTAAATTCTGGTTGACTCTTCCTTTGAAGTTTGAACCAACTTAGCTACTCAGATCTCCATCATCTTAAATTCTGGTTGACTCTTCCTTTGAACCAACTTAGCTACTAGATCTCCATGATCTTAAATTCTGGTTGACTCTTCCTTTGAACCAATTTAGCTACCCAGATCTCCATCATCTTAAATTATGGTTGACTCTTCCTTTGAACCAACTAAGCTACTCAGATCTCCATCATCTTAAATTCTGGTTAACTCTTCCTTTGAACCAACTTAGCTGCTCAGATCTCCATCATCTTAAATTATGGTTGACTCTTCCTTTGAACCAACTTAGCTACTCAGATCTCCATCATCTTAAATTCTGGTTAACTCTTCCTTTGAACCAACTTAGCTACTCAGATCTCCAACATCTTAAATTCTGGTTAACTCTTCCTTTGAACCAACTTAGCTACTCAGATCTCCATCATCTTAAATTATGGTTGACTCTTCCTTTGAACCAACTTAGCTACTCAGATCTCCATCATCTTAAATTCTGGTTGACTCTCCCTTTGAACCAACTTAGCTACTAGATCTCCATCGTCTTAAATTCTGCTTAACTCTCCCTTTGAACCAACTTAGCTACTAGATCTCCATGATCTTAAATTCTGGTTGACTCTTCCTTAGAAACAACTTAGCTACTCAGAACTCCAACATCTTAAATTATGGTTGACTCTTCCTTTGAAGTTTAAACCAACTTAGCTACTCAGATCTCCAACATCTTAAATTCTGGTTGACTCTTCCTTTGAACCAACTTAGCTACTAGATCTCCATGATCTTAAATTCTGGTTGACTATTCCTTTGAACCAATTTAGCTACCCAGATCTCCATCATCTTAAATTATGGTTGCCTCTCCCTTTGAACCAACTTAGCTACTAGATCTCCTCCATCATCTTAAATTCTGGTTGACTCTCCCTTTGAACCAACTCAGCTACTAGATCTCCAGTCTTAAATTCTGGTTAACTCTCTCTTTGAACCAACTTAGCTAATCAGATCTCTATCATCATCTTAATCTCCATTATCTCATTATGAGAATTTGGGTTCAGACTTCTTCTGTGGTTGCAGTGTTTAATCACATTCTCTACTCTCTTCCTGGAGGCCTTCCTGTAGATACATATACACATGGTTGATTTTGGTAATGTAGTGGTCTACTCACCAGGTTCAGGATCGGTGGGCTCGTCCTTAAGGCGGGCGCCGCCCCCCTTCTCCTTCTCCTTGATCATTCCCCTGCGTGCCTTCGCCAACTTGACTGCATACATAACAACACACAATCAGGAACAGAAAAAGAAAGAGACATGGTGATGGTGACATACATCACTGATGGTGGGAGCATGTTTGACTTAAAATCCTGAGGTTGTGGGCACGAAGCCATCTTGAGTGGCATATTCAAAATTCAATCCGGTTTAACTTACGCTGATTATTGAGTGATATTCAACCGGCGGTTTCAACCTATTTATTATGCTCAATTCAATTCAATATTTTTAATCCCTATCATACAAAAGTACACTTGCCCTTAGTCATGTGTGTAAAAAATTATTTGGGGTAGGCGAATTATCAACTATGCCCCCAGTGTTGCCGGTGTCAACGGCAACACTGTTCAATCAACGGTGACTTCTTTACATCAGCTGGGTCGTAAGCTAGTGTATCAGTTTCATAAAAAAGGCTTATTCTCGCTGTACAGTAAGTGCAACTGGTTTTAAGAGATAACGGCGTTTTTTTTAAAGTTTAAATAAGAAAAAGAGTAGGTAACATTAAAATGTAAATTTTTAAAATGTTGATCATTTTGATTTTTAAAATCTTACATTATCGGCGTAAGCAAAGTAGGATTCTATATTTTAACTGAAACAATATTTAAGTATGGGCATTGCCATGGTAAAGAGGCCTATGTCAAAAGACAAACTAGCCAAACAAGTGAAATGTAGTTTACCGATGTTTAGTTTAAGAATTCAGATGTACATTTTTTTAGGTAATTGTATTAGACTGTAAAGGTTAGTGGAATAAAGGCTATTTTTATTTATTTATTGCCATAGTAATTGGTACTAGCAATAGGAATAACAAAGTAAAAATGTAGTAGATGATTTCTCAAAACACTCATCACCAGGGATATGGTAAGAGTATCATAACAGATTTGGGTAGAATACATTTGCTTGTATTAAGATGATAACATGCAAAACATTCCAAACCTTACAATCTGTGCTGATATTGACCTGCATCATAACAAGTTTGCATTGAATGGCTTGGTTTGAATGAACTTTTGTATTGTCGAGTTGAATTGTCATGCTAGTATAAATAAACATTGTTAGTTTTTTACTTTTTATATGGTGAAATTACAGGCACATGAGACTTTTCATCTTTATGTCTCAGGGTGGCGGGCGCAGTGCAATACCACATAGGGTGCGTCCTAGGTGGACGTGACCTATATTACAATGCACTGTTCATAGGCAGAGGGTGCCGCTTAACATCAGGTGGTCCATCTGCTTGACCCATCATTCTAATTAGTATAAAAAAATATTAAAGTTTATACAGTAAATAAGTTGCAATACTCTTTTATTTGATTGTAACTTGAGCCTACTGCTTATATTCTGCTTTTAATAAACCTCTGAGGATGTTATGTATCATATCATTCATAGACATCCACTGCTGAACAAGACCTTCCCCATAGAAAGCAAAGCGGGGATTTGTCAAAATCACCACGCATGGCAGACGGGTTGGTGATTGCAGAATGGGTGTTGAGTACTCATGTGGATACTGCATTGCTGCCCATCCCCTCGCGTGATCCCTTAGTTGGCTTTTACAATATACATGGGAGGAGACGGAAGGGTCTATTCTTACAACCAACACTCCACAGCACAAATTGTTTTGACAAGTACTTTTGGTGGATTTTGCTGTACCTTAGGTTAATTTTCTGTATTTTTATTGCTTTTATTTATACAATCAACACCAATTACGGTATGGTTTACCATGATTCATTAAGTACAGTAGACACAACTTGAATGCAATTTCGTCTAGTGGTTGTAAGTTACGACTTAGTAGACTTGGTAAGTTACAGGTGAGACATGAGATATACACTAGCACTTTTGTGCTTTTGTGTATTTGTATGTATACAAATCGAATTTGTGGCGCGCTTTCGTCATGGGCACAATAATTGGCACATGTCCCACAAATCCACAGAACGGCACTTCATTACAAGAATGTCATTATACTGCACCAAACGATCGAAAGATTATTATAAATAGAGATCAAGGAAAACCTTGGGTTTCGGTGTACGCGACGCATAGACCTTGCTGGAGCCACCATTCGATTCAGACCCCTGAGCCTCCCCAAACGGCCAATTAAAACGACAGTACACCGCTAATAATCACTAAAATTCCCGAATTATTCTCCATACATAAACAATGAGACGATCGGGTGCAGAGAGCAGCGCGAGCACACCAAACGCACGTTTACTATGGCCGTTTTATTGCCTCCGGAGCACCCCACGAATGAGAAGCCTCCATCGGAGAAAGCGTCTATCATTATTTTATATCATTCGTGTGATCTAATTAAGTTTTAACGATAGGTATGCAGCAAGAAACAAAAAATCGGGATCGCTGACATTTTTTTGTTTATGGTACATCGACGAGATCCAGAATCCACAAATAGCAAGTAAACGTACACGATTACCGCCTCCCGACGGATTCACTATCACAAAAACACAAAACACAGTGTTTATTCACATTTATGTGAGTTTCATCGTTGAATAAAGCTGATTTTATTTTATAAATTCTTTCTATCAGCATTTACACAAATCACCACGCACACACAACACCACAATATGTATTTAGTTAGTTATGTATGTATGAATGATGTGTGCACAACACTAGTAGTAATAGTAGTAGTAGAATAGCAGCAGCGTAGCGATCGCAAACTTCGCGCTATATTTGAAACAATCGATTCATTGAAGTCGATTTATTTTTTCTAAAGAAATTCACTGCTCAGCACTGATGGTCTAGTGTCAGGTGGGAGGGAGGACCCCGATTGATTCAAATCAAACTCTGTCGTGCACAAACAAATGGTTTTTTCAGTCGAAAAATGTACTTATGTTAATATTACATGCTCTCAAAAGTTGAAGAAAAACATCACAAGGAAACCGGCTCCTAGAACTAAAAATAGCTCAACTTTCAAATATCTACAGTAGTTATGTACAGTGAGTAGACATATGTAGGTACTTATTAAGTAGGTACATAACCATGATAGTTTCAAAAGTTAAGTATAATGCGCGTCATGTAAAAAGAATGCTGGCGGTCATACTTCTTCATACGTTCCAGCTTTCTTTTTACATGACGCGTACTATAGGTACTACCTACTACTACTGTACTATTTTATATTCTGTGCTACTACTACATAATAAAAATTGAGATGAATATGAAGATATTAGAAGCCTAAATTATGGTGGTGTACCGAGAAAACCAATAGTTCTGGAGGTATTAATATTTAAAATGTACCTATATAAAATCCTTTTTTGGTAGATTTTGCTCAGATTTTGGTATTTTAGACCAAAATCCTTTGATCGGGATCTTTGATTATGATTCAACTTAGCTAGCACCATCAGCTGTGTACCTACTGGCTATTTAACCACCGAGTCCAATAAAAGCGGCTTTCCAGCAGGTACAAACCCAATAGTCACATTCAGGGATTCAAATCATGATTTTTGGCTTTTGAAAATGACAGTGACACTTTTTCTGGGATAGGTACTCCCAGCAATTTCAACCTTTAATTTCGGTCAAAACGTTTACGTATTCCTGTAAAGGAAATTTGCATGGTTATCATGGCGTTTCTAAGTTCAAGTTCTGTGCGGCGTCATCCTCCGTTGCAGTGTTGAGTGTTATGAAAGTGTTGGACTCTAGTATTTGTACTATTATTTATTCTGTGACTCTAGTAACTCTCTTCTCGTGACCTCCTAAGGAGCGTTATCATCGTCTTCTGCCTTGAAGTCAACAGAGGGGCAAGTCCGAGTTTACACACACCATCGTAACGATGATCGTAACGGCGAGTGTACGTGTATTGCGTAGTAACTAGCCATTAATCTGTGACGTTTTTGGCACAGATTAATAGCTAGTTATTATGTTATAACACGTACGATCGTGTTACGTTCACCGTTACGATGGTGTTTGCAAAACTCAGAATCACCCCTCTGAAGTCGACAAGTGGAAGGCCATTAGGTTCTTGAAATGCTAGAATAAGGAAGTAACAATCTGCTGATGGAACAAGGGGTTTTCACGGCCGTTTCACATCATGCTTAAACCCTTGAAAATAGATGGCGCCAGCTGTGTGCTTAACTTTCAAAATAATGTGAAATGTCAAAGTCAACAACGTACTAATAGTTTTCGTGGTACCTATTACCAAGGTATTACACAAAAGCACAGACAATGCATTTGCTAGTTTTGACAAGCACATTTGAGTCAGCGCCATCTATCGAGCCAAATAGAACTCCTTTTGTTTATTAGAAAAATAAAATGAAAAGTCCTGATTGTGTCCCATCAATGAAAGATCAGCTGAAGTTCAGGTGCTGCTGATAAAAAAATTGTGTGAAAGCAGGCTCTATAGTTCATACAGATTATTGAAGAGCCTACGACTGCTTGTACCATTATGAAAATAATACCCTCACGTGCAACTACTACAAACGCACGCTTACAGCCAAAAAAGGGTAAGAGTAAGACACATCTTGGCTGCTCTCATAACCACCGAGGTTTACCATAACGAATCGACATTATTAATCGAGCATCTGTAGAAAATAAATATGTTGTACAACACTAGTCGTCACACATAAATCTTTCATTCATTGTTCGGATACAATACATACACTGACAAACACGCTCTGTGCGTCTCTGGTCATTTCAGATACATACTAACTCTTATCAGTTTCTAAGGTCATTCCTTGTAATTCAACTATTCATTTAGACATAAAATTGGTGTCGATTCTGTTGTTGATTGCACTGTTGTCCTAGTTCAGATAAATTTTAATTTCGTAAAATCAATGTTTTGTTTTTGTGAATTGGCTTGGCTAAAAAAAATCGTTGTCTATGACTGGTTTACTACGTACGATGGTGAAGGGAGGAGGGACTATTTCGCTTGATTCGCTTCGTGTCGCCTAAATTCTAATTCACGGTGATTTGTGCTATGATCTTTAGTGTATACTGAATTAGTGACATAAATTGGTGCTTTATTACTGTGAAAATATGTGTTAAAAACCTTCCCATTCGTTGTTTATCGCTTGAGAATCCGACCGCTCCCTAGACGTAGTAATACGTCAGTTTGTCGTCAAGTATTTTTCATGCCTGTTTGTAGTACTCACTAAGAGTAGGAGCAGAAATAGTAAAAGCTGTTGGAAAGTGTATTTGCACAGGAAATTGTTGGTGTAAAAACTATCTCACATTCCATTTATGCAGTGATTGTGGTGTTAGTGCATCCAGGATCTTTGTAGCCATTTTCGGTGAGTTCTTCATATAGTTTTGATTTTACGTGTCGATATTTGTGTTTTCGTGAAGATAAGCAGCGACCACTGTGACTTAGTGGTTTGCTAAGCATTCTTAGTCATTGTGTGATTATGCCAATACATAACCACATCTCAAGTATGACACACTGTCCTAAAAACTTTGTAAGCATTCAAGAACTGAACTGAACTGAACTTTGTAAGCATGATTTCTAAACATGACTTAACAGAAGAAAGCATTGGGTACCTACCACCAGGCTTTCCCAAAATGAATACAATAAATGAATAAAACGTGATTACTTACTTGTATAATTTCTTGGTGGGGTTGGATTTAGAATCGTTTGGCAGGAGGAGGAGGGTGGGAGTAAGGGGAGAGGAAGGGGAGGGGTACCCCTTTGCCCCTGGTACCAGTCCCATAACAAGGTAACTTATAGTTTTCGAGAAAAAAAATAAAGAAATTTTTGAGGTTAAGTATGAAATTTTTGTATTGGAAGTGTCGGATTTTACGGGAGTCATCGCCAACTTGCAGGGAGGGTGCAGGAAATTCCAGCCTCGGCCCCCTTGTCCAGGAAACTTGTGCTTTTAAAGAAAAATAATAAAGACAATTTTACAAAATCGGAACGTATAATGATAATATTAATGATTTAATTTATGAGTAGTATCTCTATCTGTGGAGAAGGGATGTTGAAAGAAATAAGAGAGATCCTTTTGAGGAATTAATTAATGTTTTTTTTTTTTTTTTTTTTGTGTTCTATTTTCATCTGCGATCAGTTCTCAGACTATGAGCAGATTTGGTGCGGGTAGTCGTGCTTGTAGCAGAAGTGGTCCAGCGACCACCTCTCCTTTTCTTATGTGTCATGTGTCAGAGTTCCATGATATGTTGTCTTTTAAGCCTCTTCGGGTAGTTGATAGTAGTTAGCTGTGAGGCCAAGTGGTTCGGATGTACATTCAGACGTTCTTTGTATTTCGATGAATATAGTTTTATTTCGTCGACGACTGTGTTGACCTTCAGTTCGCTATGCAGCTCAGTAATCATTAAGAACCACGGTGCATTGGATACATTTCTTAAGATGCCATTTTGTGCTCTTTGTATGATTGAAATATTTGATTTGCAGGCTGATCCCCACAGTTGTATGCCATACGTCCAGATAGGCTTCAGTACAACCTGGTAAATCAGGAGTTTGTTGTCAGTACTCAGGACCGAGTTTCTACCCATTAGCCAATGGAGGTTCCGGTACCGGAAGTTGAGTTCGTCTCTTTTTTTTTGTAGGTGCTTTCTCCAGGTCAGTCTACGATCCAGGTGCATCCCTAGATACTTCACTGAGTCGTTATGTGGTAATATGTTTTCTCCAAGGTGAACGGGCGGACAATCTCCCTTGCGGAGTGCGAATGTAGCATGAGTTGATTTAGAGGCACTGGCTTTGATTTTCCACTTTCTCAACCACTGCTCTATCTTATTGAGTTCAATTTGTAGGAATTGCGATGCTTCGTTTGGGTCCTTACTACTAGCAAGAATAGCAGTATCGTCTGCAAATGTGGCAGTCACTACACCTGGTGTCTCGGGTAGGTCTGATGTAAAGATGGTATATAGGATAGGTCCCAGCACCGATCCCTGAGGTACTCCTGCTTGTATGTCATGGAAACTCGACGTGTATTCGTCATCCTTTACTTGGAATATTCTTTCCGAGAGGTACGAGTTCAATATTCCAAAGAACGAGTGTGGTAATAAGTTTTTAATTTTGCAGAGGAGCCCCTTGTGCCAAACTTTATCAAAAGCCTGTTGTATATCTAGGAAGGCCGCTGAGCAGTACTCTTTAAGTTCAAGGGATCTTCTTATTTGATCCACAACTCTATGCACTTGTTCTACGGTGCCGTGTTCTTGTCGGAATCCAAATTGGTGGTCGGGAATTAACGATTTTTCAGCTAATGTTTTTAGCATTCGTGTGAGCAGAATTTTTTCGAAGAGCTTGGAAATTACCGGTAGCAAGCTAATCGGCCTATATGAGCCGAGCTCGTTTTCTGGTTTCCCGTCTTTGTGGATCATAATTATTTGTGAGATCTTCCAAACACCTGGATAGTGACCGACTCGCAGGATTCCGTTGAATAGTGTTGAAAGGAATACTATTCCCTTCTTTGGTAGCTGAGTTAAGATCTCTTTCGTTATTTGGTCAAAACCTGGTGCTTTTTTGTTGTCTAGTTTGAGTAGATGTCTATAGACCTCTCTAGGGTTGGTTGGTTTCAGGGGTACATCTAACTGAAAGACTTGGTTTAGCACCCCCTCGATGTTGGGGTCTTCGTAACCTGTGCCATCATTGGGCTTGAATACTTCCGCTAGGTGGTTGGCGAAGGCATCCACTCTCTGTTGTGCTGTTCTAGCCCATTTAGCGTCAGCCAGTCTCAGGGGTGGTCTAGTTCTCTTAGGCTGGTTGAAGTTTGACGTAGCCTTCCATAAGGAGTAGTTTGTCGATTTTGTTGCTGTTAATGATTCTAGGTGCAGAGTGAGAGTTGCATTTTTAGCGTTGTTTATGAGTTCTTTGAGCTCGACTATAGCTTTGTTAAGTGCTTTTTTGTCTTCATTATGTCGGCCGCAGTGCCACACTCTACGAAGTCTTCTTTTCTCTTGGATTTTGGACCTTATTTCCAAGGGAACACAATTGTGCCTGGGTGTTTTTGGCGGTTTATCAGGAGTAGTCAACCAGCATGCAACTTGTATAAGGTTCGTAAAATGGGTAGCAGCCACCTCTATGTCTTCAGGGGTCTTAAGAGCGATTTGCAGCTTGAGTCTCCTTTCGATAAGTTCTCTAAAAGAGTCCCAATCCGTGTATTTACTATACATTTTCGGGGTTGTCTCGTACTCTAAAAGCGTTGTGCCAATCGTTAGCAGTACAGGGGTGTGTGCTGAGGAGCCATCTAGGCATGAGTTGACCATGGCAGAATATTGTGACATTCCTTTGGAAACAAAGAAGTCAATAACATCCGGGAGTCTATTTCTATCAGTAGGCCAGTGTGTCGGTTCTCGTGTTGATAGCGTTGAGAGGTTATTATTGTCAATTGATAGCTTTAGTTGTCTTCCTCTTGTGGTTATTAACCTTGAACCCCAGTGAAGATGTTTAGAGTTCCAGTCTCCTCCAGCGATAAATCTAGGGCCTAGAGTGTTAAAGTAGTGTGTAAATTGCTCCTCTTTGATTTGATGTTTTGGTGGGCAGTAAGCTGCAGAGATTTTGAAGTCGCCAGTTTTTCCTTCAACAGCAATTGTGGTTGCCTGAATATGTTCAGTCTTATACGGAGGTAGTTCGTGGTGTTTTATTGATGATCTTACGATTACTGCTGTTCCTGCATGTGCAGTGCCATCAGGGTGTTGAGTGCTATATATGACATAGTTTCTAATGTTGACTAAGCTTTTGTCAGTAAAGTGCGCTTCAGCTATTAAGAGTATATCCAGTTTGTGTATATTTAACAACATTTCAGCTTCATGAATATTTGGAGCTAAGCCGTTGATGTTCCAGGCAGCAATGTTTAGTGAAATCATTGAGACATCTTTTCAACTAGGGTCACAATGAGACCCATCAACATGCTCATTTGGCTAAAGAGCATGTCCATTTTTTCGAGTTGTTTTATTAATAAGTCTTGAATGACTTGAGTTGGCATGACGTGATCATCTTGTGTTGATTGTTGTCTTTGTGGTTCTAAGGGCTTCCTTGTGTTGTTATTGTGTTCTTTCCTTTGTTCCATATTTTGCTTTGCTCTACTCTCCTCGTGCCTCTCCCCATATTTTTGTTGTCTTTGGGTACTGGTTGCTTCAGAATAGGTCTGATGTCTTCCCTGTGTATTTTCTGTATATGTGTGAGAGTCTGCATTTGATGCTAGTTGCGTTTTTGGCTCAAAGTATTTCCTTATGTTATGGGTATTTCCTTTTCCTGCTTCATTATTTTGTCGCTTTGTTATTTTCTCATTCCGTCGATCAGGTTTTCGCTGATTTACGGCTTCATTTGTTGCGGGGTAGTTTTGTTGCCCTATCCAAGTCGCTGACCTGTGTTGGTCTTCTTCTGAATCAGGATAGATGTTGGGTTGTCTCATTGTATTGTAGAAAGTATTGCGTTTATTTTTTCTATTTAGTATTTCTTGGTAAATTTTGCATCCTTTGTAGTTTGCAGGATGCTCCCCAAGGCATAATGCACATTTCGCTGGAGTGCTACGATCTTTTCTTTGGCAGTCACTTGTTTTGTGTTGTCCTGCACATTTGACGCATCTGTAAGGCCTCATACAATTATTTTTGGAGTGGCCATATTGCTGGCATTTATTGCATTGTACTACAGTGTTTCTTTTCTTAGGGTCTTCAATGATAACCGCCGTGTTGTAGATATACTTGATACTTTTTACTAATTTGTTGTTAGGATTACGCTCAATATTTACGAAAAATGTTGAGGTTGGCTTTTTTTCGGGTCCGGCCCTTGCATTGATAATTTCACCACGCACTTTATTGCCTGATTTTTCAATTTCTTCGATGATAGCTTCGTGGGGTGTAGAGTGATGCAGGTTTCTAATTACTACTCTGTAGCACCTTTCCTCTTTCCTCGTGAACGTGTGTCCTATGAGCCCCATTTCTCTCACAATGCTCATTAGGCTTTTGTATGCTTCCACTGTGGAGCAGTTGACTCGTAGCTGGTTTTGCGTAATTAGTTTTAGTGTAAATTCATTTTTATCTATTACTGTTTGTATTGCACCTGTCAGCTTGTTCACATCTTCTATCCCATACAAAATGAGTGGTGGTGGCTTACTCGGTTTAGCTTGTTTTACACTGTCCTCTGCAGAGTCAGTGGAAAGGATTGCAAAGCTATTGCTAGTTTCGGTCACTATTTGTGGTGGTGAATCGGAGATTCTTTGGCGCTTATGTGTCCTTATCGTTGGCACCTTTTGCCAGTTTGGCCTCGGGGGTATTGTATCAGCCTGTGGTGATTCTTGTGTAGAATTTGAGGTATAGTCCATATTATCCTGTTGGGAGTCCTCACTGGGTACTACTACTGTATGTGGCTTGTCGATTTTGTCTGAGGCATCGCTGAGAGATGCTGAGCATGGTCTATTAAACAGCCCTGGATGGAAAAGCTGCTGAGTTAGGACCTTTGGTCTGTTCATTTTCTCTGTTGATTCATTGGGTTGCAATCCTTTGCCCCTCCCAGAATACGTGGGGCAGCCTGAGCTCTGCTCAGGGAGGGATTCTCCGGCTTCACCGGTACCCTCCTGGGATAGTATTTCTTTTAGTCTTGCGTCCATGATTGGTGATTTTTTCTTTCGGGGTTGTCTTCCCCTAGCCAGGAAAATTCGGTTATATACCATTACCAGTACTCGACCAATCCATGGCCCCAGACCACCGCCAAGGCAATGCGGTCACTTTTGGAAGTAACAACATTGTCAGGGCAGCCGATCCTGGACCACGGACAGACCCAGCACTGCAGATGGCACTAAGGCGCCGAAGACTCGCCTCCGCCCTTCATACTTAGCTCCTACGATCCCGAGGTAGATGGTTATGTGCGGGGCTCGTTTTGGATCGCAAGATTGCCCAGGGAGGACGACCCACAAGGAAGAAGTTTTGTGGGCCCATCACTAGCCCGCGGCGGCAGTCTAGCAATGGCGTGGACGTGTATGAAGGACTTGTTGGTGTGCGCCTGATAGCCTAGCTCCGCACACCTAGGCGTACGCTACTGGCAAGCTTAGCATTTTATTGGTGCGTATTCCCTGGCAAGAATACGCCCCACTAAGACCTACACCAACCCAACATAACATTAATTAATGTTATAAATTATGGATTTTATAAATGAAAAATGAATGTAACAACCTGAGTTTTTTTATTGTTGACTGACTGTGTGACTCGACACAGAGCACCCCGACAATACAATAGTTGGTTAGGTCCGAAAAGAGTGGCAGACCCGATACGGAGCACCCCGACTCCACGTGGTACTGTGCGTCACGCCCCTAGAGTGTATATAAAAACGCGGAGCCAGTAGCTCGCGTGGGAGATCTTGAGTGGAGCAAGCCCGCGAGGCGGAGCGGAGTGAAGGGGGGAGCTGGCGAGCGAAACGAGCCGGTGACCTCCGTAGCGTAGCAAAGGTCGAGTGGGTGAAGCGACACTCAAGGGCGACCTCGCGAGAGTACTGGCGGGAGCACATACCGGAGTCCGACATTTAAAATATCATACTTAACCAAAAAAAAAATTTAATTTTTTTCTCGAAAACTTTAGTTACCTTTGCACATACAAATACCCCACTCCCCCCCCCCTCTCCCATCCTCCTCCTGCCAAACGATTGTAAATTTTTACCAAAATCTCATACTTAACCTCAAAATTTTCTTTATTTTTTTTCTCGAAAACTTTAAGTTACCTTGTTATGGGAGTGGTACCAGGGGTGAGGGGGTACCCCTCCCTCTCCTCCACCCCCCCTCTCCCCCTCCTCCTCCTGCCAAACGATTCTAATTTTTTACCTTTTTTTTTAGCCTATCCTGTATCCTTTTTCTTGTGCATCAATTAATGTTAAATGCATTTTTGCCATACGACTTACCGTTTTTGAGATATAAAGTCTGAAACAATTATCTGCTCTCTAGTTTTTTAAAACCATGTTGACAGTCCGACATTGATTTAAAACACAAGAGAACAGTTTTCACCACACGAGCTGCGAGCGAGCCTAAGGCAGGACCTAAGGCAGGTCATATGCACGCCAATACCCAATAGCCTAAATAATATCATAGGACTCTGACAAACAAAAAAATTTCAGAGATCATAAATCAGAAACGGTAAGTCGTATGGAAAAAATGCATTCAACATTAAAAGATGGGAAAGGAAAATGTTACCAAAAAAAAAGTTTTTTTTCCTCAGTGCGGGTTATGTACACTCTGACCAGAAGGAATACTTACATTATACAAAACTAGATATATGTTGAGTGTTATTATACCTAATTGTGTTGTCCCTAGTTTTTCAGAATAAATAAATCTCTTTTGTCATAACTTCTGGTTGAGTCTGCCTTTTTCAAAGACCGACCAATTTCATACTCAGATCTCCATCGTCTTACCGTTTTATATCCTGTTGACATTGACATTGGCAAAATTGTGGAAACTACAGCTCAGTAGCCACAACCAAAAGAAGAAGTAGTATTGCATGTCCAAAATGGATTCAATGTGTGACACCTATTCTAGTATACTTACGACCTACTATGTACCATCATTGTTGCAATAAAGATTATGAATTATGAATTATGAATTATTATATAAGTACTAAAGATTTCAATTTATATGTTAATCGTAATATTGATCTGAACCAATATCACATATCATAGAAATATGAGGTTGAAGGGGAACGGGCCGGCCATGTGGTTGCTGAACTGACAGCCGCTCTTAAATAAAGGTCTTTGTGTGATCATGAACCTGAAGACCACATGCAAAGCACAATTCCATTTTGTCTCGTAAGTATTTCACGTGTAATTGAAAAGCTGTGTGTCGTTTTGATAATAATAAAATATTTCTAGTCTATTTCATGGCTTGTCTTACAACTATTTGAAAGTAAGATGTATGTATTTATTTTTTAAAGTTATACATAATTATTCATGGAATATTTGTAATTTGTGCAGTAATTTATTTATTAAAATAAAGCAAAATTACATATCTAAAAGAGCAATGTAAAAATAAAATAAAAAAATACGTCACAGATGAACATTCGCTCGCCGCGCCACAGAGGTCGTCCTTCGGGGTCGAAAGAAGACCTTGGCGACATATTCAGACCAGACCATAAGTTCTGGAAAAAGGCCAGGTCAAGGCTGTCATAAACTGATGAGCATGTATCATGTAATGAGAGTAAATTAAGCAAGAGGTATGTCAGGATCTGCTGAAATCTGTTGTCGAGGAGGTTGTGGAGGGGTTGGCTCCAGGAAACAGACTTGAGCTTATGTAAATATTATTCCAAGATCTGAATAAAAATATACCCCATTTAATCTCTACATAGCATTACCTACATCATTACATACTTGAATATTTGCATATTCAATTCACAGCACCATAGACAACGTAACAGTCTGTTCAGCCTCTGTAAAACTGAATGGAATAATGTCATCGGATGACTGGACTCATTTCATGCTTGTCTGCACACCAAATACTCAACATTCTAACAAATACATCAGAATTCCACAGTTTGGTGCGGCTAGTGGGATGTTGTTGTCGATCAAATGTACCTAAATATAGAAATGGTTTGGTGTAGTATTAGGCTAATTAGTGTTTAACTAACACACTGGACACACAGAGTCAAGTGTTTGTTAAATTAAATGTTAATTTATTTGCTTGAATACAGGTAGTTTGGTTCATACACTATTTTTGGTATCACTGTACTCGATCAGATTATCGTGCAAATAATTAATTTTTAATTTAGCATTACTCTTAACTAATAATTCTTTTAATAATTATGTATATCACTACATGCATTTAACTTAAATTTAAAAATAAATACATTTATTTACAGAAAGAATAATACAACTAATACAACCTAAGTACTAAATAAAATTAAATAAAATATTATACTAAAAACACGGTAAATACAAGTTATAAAATGTAAATTAAATGAAAATACAATTTTACGAAATAAATCAATTTGCGAAGTATATTAATATAATAACTACATCAAGAATTTGAATGTTAATAAAAAAAAATACAAAGAAAATACACGAAAAGAATGGTGTGTGTCAGCACCAGTCAGCTTCGAAGCGCGACTGGAGTTTACTCCAGTGTAGTTCAGTAGATGCGCGAATATGTTGCGCAGAGGGAAATCATACCTACCATACCTATTTCTGCCGTAAAGCAGTAGTGCTCGCATTGCTGTTCCGGTTTGAAGGGTAAGGGTGCCGGTGAAATTACAGGCACATGAGACTTTTCATCTTTATGTCTCAGGGTGGCGGGCGCAGTGCAATGCCACATGGGCACGTCCTAGGTGGACGTGACCTATGTAGTAATGCACTGTTCATAGGCAGAGGTTACCGCTTAACATCAGGTGGGCCATCTGCTTGTTCCGTCATTCAAGTAGTATAAAAAAAAAAAAACGGAATTAACTTTTTGTTAACACTCGATTGTACGATTTTTCTCCCCACATCTATTTGCATACCGTTTAAGGAAATCGATTCTGAGGAGTTAACTCCAAAAAACATCGGTAAAAGATTCATCAACCTCTGTACATCATATGCCAAACCACCTTCACATCATATTTTGAGTATCATTACGTTTTTTAGAGAAACAGTTAATCTAAGAAATTTAACACTCACCTTCTTCTTCTTTTTTTTTGGCGTGTTCAGCGGACCGGTAGTGGTGCCACAAGAGTTTGCCAATGACAGGTGATTAACTTGACATAAAACAAAAAAACACTCACCTTTCTGAGACTTAGAAAGTTGTAGGAAATTATCTGTCATGTATTTTATGCACTTGGCATTCTATAGATATGAAGCTGTTGTAATTCCACAATATTATTAAGCGTGGTGCTGCTGTGGTGTGTCCGGCCTAAGAATAGACCCCTCCGTCTCCTCCCGTGGATGTCGTAAAAGTCGACTAAGGGATTACCCGGACTTGTTGATAAGATTCGTTGGTATAAGATTTGTCCTGGCTGGTAGCTTATTATGGAATGTGTTATTACCATAGATTTAGTATATGTACTAGATCTACAATCAGAGATCGAAGATGGAACCAAAAAAAATATGTGCACGTGTTGGTGAAAGTCTATGTCCGAGTTAAAAATAGTGTTGTCCTCGACCAACACTTTTACATTGTCGATAGAATTCATCATCCGTCCGTGATGTGTATGGTAGATAAATACATCTTAATGCAGATTAAGTCTTTCATGAATAACACAGTTTGGCAGATTTGACGTCATGAAGAGAATTTTGAATACAGTTAATAAATAAACCTTTATTATTTATTGACCCCTAAATATTACAGTTTTATTTATAGGTGGGATCTTAGAGTTTCCCTTTTAAATTTAAACTTAAAATGTTTGCTGCGTATACCTAGTGGAGTTCTTATTTGAGTCCATCCCACTCTTCTTATAACCGATAACCATTTTTCTCGTAGCAAAGGATTACTTGGAAATCTGAAAGCACAAAAACATTTAATATCAGCCGTGCTACGCCCATATAATTTTTCACTCTGTTACTTTATCTATAGACAATTTGTTACCCCAAAGTTTATTATTTTTCAAGTGTAAACCACGCTTTATGGATAACATTAAATTTAAATGTAACCCAAAAATTCCGTTCCAGTGGGACTCGAACCCGCACCCTCGCATGTCATCGGCGATGCCTTAAACAATTTAGCCATAGATCGAGCTATGACGCTGGAGACGAAATTTGTGGGCACTATCAACTCGGCTATAGCGCCAAGTTGATAGTGCTGTATCTACAGGTGTTTCATTGGAAACCTTCTGTTCAAAGGGTAGGAATTTACTTTACCGACCGTTGATTTTTGGGGGGGGGGGGGGAGGGGGAGGGGAGGGGTGAGGGGGTGGGGTTAAACACCCCCTTTGAAGAAAAAGTTGCGGAACCCCCCACTTTTCGAGAAAACAAATAAGGAACATTTTGAGGTTAAGTATGGAATTTATACAAAAAAGAGCTTGTTTATGTAGGAATTTACTTTACTTGCCATCGATTTAAGGGTGGAGGGGAGTGGTAAAACACCACCTGTGAGTGGGGAGTTGCGGAAACCTCACAAAATACTCAAATACTGTAGATATAAATACATAGTTAAAATACTGTAGGCCGTTCAAGTTAAGGTAGATAGGATATTACAAAGGCTATTGGGTATTGGCGTGCAGGTGTCAGTTCTGGTTCGCTGCGGGCCCTACCGGGCCACGCTCGCCTTCGGCTCGCTCGCAGCTCACGTGCTGATAATGTTCTAACCTAACAACTTTTTTTTTTCTTCTATGTGTTTCTACATTTCCCCACTTATAGGGGAGAGGTCTCCCTCTGCCTTCCACTCCTCCCCCAACAACTTCGGCTCGCTCGCAGCTCACGTTGTGATCCTTTTTTTATAAATTCCATACTTAACCTCAATAAGTTCTTTATTTTTTTCTCGAAAAGTGGGGGGTTCCGCAACTTTTCCTTCAAAGGGGGTATTTTACAGCTCCCCCCCACACCTCCCCTACCACTCCCACCCCAAAAATCGACGGTCGGTAAAGTAAAACTTAGCCGTTCAAAGTTCGAAAGTAAAGGCATCGCTGATCACAGGCGAGGGTGCAGGTTCGAGTCCCGCTGGAACGGAATTTCTGGGGTATATTTAAATTTAATTTGTTACCTATTATTTTATTAAGCAGAAATAAACAATATTTATTTATAAAAAATAAAAAATAAATATACCCTTTCGGGAAAAAGGCGTGTGTACAACAACGTAAATATTTACTCCAAAATATCTACTACACAAACTGCAATAAAACACCCGTGGTGCTTTAAAGTTACCTTTTCAATAGTCAATACAAAAACACACACCTCAATGTCCACCTGGTTATTATAGATTTTTAAAAAAACGGTAAAATGTTAACAGAGCACACATATTTACTCCAAACAAAGTAAACCTCCATTCTAGGATGGACAAAAATTTAATTTATAGTTAGGTATAGTGCGCTTCATGTAAAAAGTAGTAAACTAGGTAGGCACTCATTGAATGCATAGGTATACATCTCTTAAATAAGTAGAAAAGTAAGTAATCTCTTAAAACGAACGCTGGAACGCCTGAAGAAGCTTGACCGCCAGCGTTCTTTTTACATGATGCGCATTATACTACGATATAGACTGCAACAGGACTATCGATATTTCTGACGTCATCACTTGGTCAAGCCCTATCGTAATCAAACATTTTTATATTTTACATAAAATATTGTTTATTTCTAGGTGCAGCAACGAAATATTATTAAAAAATATAAGGGAAAGTCCTAATCTACGAATGAAACTGGTTTTTAGGCCATTTACTAAAGCAGAATTAATAAAATAAGCAATACAATCGAACTACCAATAATCTCTTATTTACCTGTGAAACGTGTATTTTCCCGGATAATTACGTCTTGTATATTCACAGTCACAAACTGAACATGACACCATTGTCATACAAAGTAATATTTGTTATTTAATAGTAAGATTACTAAAAAAATTACGAAATTAGTTAAACTGCACAAGAGACCGTCCGGTATGGGCATGTACTCAAGCAAAACATGTCAAATTCAATACATTGTTGCTGTCACTTTTCTTCTTGCACGGGGTACATTTAAAAATGACTTCTCTCTCCCACGCTTCGTTTGTCTATTTAGCGTAGCGAAAAAATTCTACGTCTATGGTTATTACTGGAAGAAAGCGTTAGCTGAGTCAGTCGTGGGAAGCAATGGCGGCGATGAGCTCACCACTTGTCACGTCTATATTCCACGATGGTGCAACCCACTGTGAAAAGAGGCCTATTGTGGCTCTGCCTACCTCTTTGGGGAAAAAGGCGTGTGTCTATGTATGTATGTATGTATTATTAAGCGGAGGTCTTAATAATATTGTGGACATGTGTAGGTCTTAATAATGGCGTGGCGGACAATTAGGCGGCTGAAATGAGAAAGGGTGTGGGTTCCGGCTACGTGACAAATGTTTATTTGATCTGCAATTATTTGTTCCGGGATTTATTTGTTCCGGGTCTGTGCTGTGCGCGACTGGAGTTGACGCCAGTCCAGTTCAGTAAAAGATGCGCGAATATGTTGCGCAGAGAGAAAACATAACGGACTTCACTTTTTGGTAACGCTCGATTTGACTCCCCATCTATTTGCGTGCCGTGGGGCCTATGAAAATCGATTCATAGTAGTAAACTCTAAAAATTGTTTGTTGTGATTCTCAAAACGAGTTCATACATTTGATAATGTCAAATTATACATACAAGAAACACACCTTATCCCCCGAAGTGGTAGGCAGAGCCTGAATGGGCCTCTTTTCACGGTGGGTCATCTATTGTCACGATGCACAATCGTGGAATATAGACGGGATAAGTGGAGAGCTCATCGCCGCCATTGCTTTCCACGACTGACTCGGCTAACGCTTTCTTCAAGTAATAACACATTCCATAATAATCTAGCAGCCAGGACAAATCTTATACCAACGATTCTTAACACAAGTCCGGGTAATCCCTTAGTCGGCTTTTACGACATCCACTGGAGGAGACGGAAAGGTCTATTCTTAGGCCGGACACACCACTGCCCTTGCACTTCACTAAAGTTTTTTTTCTAGTTTGACCGCTAAGAATTCCGCCCCCGAAATCAGAATTCGTTTATTACGTATTAAATGCTCTAAGACGCTATGCCACAGAATAAATAATAGTATGAGCTATACGTCCATGACTCAGTCGCCTAACTAAATACTCTGTACTATTAAGGTACCAAATATTTACCTTTTTTCGTCCAGTAATACATTTGGATACAAAAGACACGAGAGTGATCCTATGGTTGTTCCGTTCGTACCATTTGCGGTATGGAGCCCTGAAAATTACACTTTCTACTTTGAATGACGTTACAAGCAGATGCTAAACGGTAACCTTTGCCTATAGCAATACATGGGCCACGTCCACCTAGGACGCGCCCTTTGCGGCATTGCACTGCGCCCGCCACCTTGAGACGTAAACATGAAAAGTCCATATTGTTGTGTCGGGGTGTGTCGTGGTGCGCCAGAACGCAATCGGTTACGTTTGTTACCTTTGACTAGATTCACATTAGTAGGTTCACGTGGCACATCACAACACAACCTACTAATGTGAATCTAGTCAATCAACGTAACCGATTGCGTTCTGGCGCGCCACGACACACCCCGACACAACAATATGAACCTGGCATTATGCACCTGTAATTTCACCGGCACCCGCACCCTTTCAACCGGAACAGAGCAATGCTAGCATGCACTACTGTTTTGGTTTCAGAAATAGTTAACCCCGGTCTAACTCTCACAAAAGAGCTCTGCTACTAACATAAGGCCGGCCTTACATTAGTAAGTTTTACTCACGTAAGTATCTTCCGTAATTAACTTACTATAAATTTGCAAATGTAAACACTCTTTGTAAGTGCTTATCGTAATTTCTTACTACTTGCGTAAGTTCGAAAATTACAAGTCTAAAAGTGTTCGTGTTTGCTTACGTAATCCTCTCACAACTTATCGAAGCAAATCAATTCAAATTAATTTGCCGCAATATTCTGAACAAGTGAAAAAAAATGAAAATTTATTTATTACAACGAAAAGAGTCACTACTTACAAAATAATTATTTCCTATAGTTATAACAATTTGAACAAATTTCGAAGACAAAAATAATTTTAGATGGTATATCTGTCAGTTTCCTCACTAGGCTAGGCCTGTATCGAGGAAACTTTTTTACGATAGTCAAATGCGCTATATTGCAAAGGTGACAGCTTAAAATTAACAGTTTAGGTAGATTCAGTACTTTAATGATTGATAGGAATCACCTGAATATAGCGAGAAATATAGGCTTTAATATTGCAATTGTCATACTTTGATATGAATTATATTTACAAAATTATTCAATACCTACTACTACCTACTGAAGCTAAAAATCTAAGTGTGACAATTAGTTTCTCAACTGGTGGAATTGCCTTCCGAAATGATGTATCTTCTTTTTGAATGATTGGTGTTAGGTACTTGTTTCAAAATAAATTCGAAATCCGTGGAATTATTCATTCTTATAAAGTAAAAAAATTGGTGTTGGTCTTCCATTCTCAACTCCATCAAAAGATTTCCAAATGTACCATGTCACATTCCGTTTCATTAATTTTCATTGCTTTCGTATTTTATTTGTTAAAAAAATGCAGCAGCTGCTTGAACTTTACAATGAGAGGGCATTTTCGATTCTGATTTTCGTAAGTATGTGTAGATGGGTTGTAATAATTTACGTAAGTTACAACCCACAACATTTACGTAAGCATTATTTACTGTAAGTTTACTAACATGTGTAAATACAGCCGTAAGCTTCTTATTTAAATTTTACGGAAGCAACTTACTAGTGTAAGGCCGGCCTAATATTTAGGTATTACAATATGTAGTAATACCTACTTTTTATGATTATATCGTGTTTCGTCTTCTTATCGGTCATTCACCCGTCTTATCGTCGCCGCAGTAATCTTAATCCATTTAACCCAAATGTTTTTCTCTATTTTAAATTCAGTTACACAGTTTCCCAAGGGTTGCCAGCCTGCCAGACTCTCATAAATATTTAGTTGTCTCCATGCCTCTCTGGTTAATTGCCTGAGCAATTAACCCCGATAAAACGCTATGTGAATGCACGAAAATACACCGTTTCTTGAGATTACAATGAAGAACGTACTAAGTTTCTTTTATTACAAAAACATCATAAAAGATAAAAGTGAGCGTAAAAATGTCTAGTATATAGATCTATATGTCTAATATGTAGGTACATTTAACTGTTATTGTCCCACGAAGAACCTTTCTACGTTTATTCCTCTCTTGTGTCCGCCCGTGGTTTCGCTCGCGTTTTACCAGCATAAAAAGCCCATTTGGGCGATGGCCTCCTCCAACTAAAAATAATTTCTTAGCATTTTTAGGGGTCCGTACCCAAAGGGTAAAACGGGACCCTATTACTAAGACTCCGCTGACCGTCCATCTGTCTGTCTGTCACCAGGCTGTATCTCATGAGCGTGATAGTTAGACAGTTGAAATTTTCACAGATGATTTATTTCTGTTGCAGCTATAACAACAAATACTAAAAAACAGAATAAAATAAATAGGTATTTAAGGGGTATCCCATACAACAAACGTGTTTTTTTTGCCGTTTTTATAGATAATGGTACGGAACCCTTCGTGCGCGAGTCCGACTAGCACTTGTCCGGTTTTTTATTTAATTGTTCATTTCCTTTTCTGTATGCTTATAGTTATGCCCGCCAACTATAAGCATAGTTGGCGGGTTGTTTTACTCTTCCCATGGGGTCCAGCCATATTGGGCAAGAGACCTATAGTTCATACTATTTCTTGTTTTAATGTGGAAGCAGTTTTAAAAATGACAACTGGCTAGCCAAGAAGCTTGAATTTGGACCTATAACTTCATGTGGCTAGCTGACCACCACGGCTGCCGAGGAGTATATCTTGAGTATATCTCGGCAGCCGCAAGAGGTTGCCAGGTGCCGCCGTGCGGTGCGTCCGTCCATTGCTTCCTGAAATAATAAGTTTGCACTCCTTGGGTATTAGTACTATAAAAAGCCTGTGTTCAGATCTACTTTGTTCTTCCCACACACTAAAACAATCTAATTTTCCTATTTTCAGTCAATTTAACCTACAATTTTACAACCCTAAAAGATAAACCTTTTTTGACGACCTCTGTGGCGCGGCGGGCGAAGCTTGGCCTGCGACACAGGAGGTTGCGGGTTCGATTCCCGCCTCGGAAATATTTGTGTGATCGCAGATATTTGTTCAGGGTGTTCTGGGTATTTTCTATGTATAATAAAAAAAATCTATCTATGTAATATATTGTATTAAGTATATCAGTTATCTAGTACCCATAACACAAGCTCTGCTTAGCTTGGGGCTAGATAATGTTGTGTGAACTGTCCAGCATTATTTATTTATTTATTTATATTGTGAATTTGTGGGATTTTAGTTGACAAGTCCATAACTAGGTGGCGCTACTCAAATTGGTACTGGTTCTAGATCGCGCTATCGTTGCGTTTCGGCGGTACTCGGTATTCAACAGAGCAACAGTTTTACAACAGAAATAATAATACAATAAATACAATTTTTTTAGGCATCTCGTTTGCGTCAAGACGATATGCTATTCAATGGGGAGACACACTGCTTATTTATCACGCTAGGTGGCGCATAATCGCTGGTGTTGTTTCGTAGTAAAACAAAGGTCTAAAAATATTTAAAAAAAAACTGTCAAATGTGTCAAATATCTATGGATAATTTTAGTACAGATCAACCAACTTATCTGTAGCATGAAATATATGTAGGTTAGGTAGTTTAAAACTACATACATTTCATTCTACAGATAAGTTGGTGGATCTGTAAATAAACAGCACCAGCGATGGTGGCGCCATCTGAGATTAGTTTTGAGATTAGTTAATATTGCATCGCCTGAGTAAGAAAATAAACCTCCGTCTTCTCACGTGGACGTTGTAAAAGCTGACGAAGGGATTACACCAGGGGATGGGCAGCCCTGAGTATTTACAAAAATACTGCGATCACCAATCCGCCTGCCAACTGCCAAGCGTGGTGATTATGGCAAATCCCTTTCCCCCATTGCATTCAATGGAGGAGGCCTCGTTCAGCAGTGGACGTCTAATGGCTGGTGCTGATGATGATGAGTAATCTCATTACTGTGAGTGGCTAGCTTATTTGAGGAATGTGTTATTACTGGAAGAAAGCGTTAGCAGACTCAGTCGTGGGAAGCAATGGCGGTGATGAGCTCACCACTTGTCACGTCTATTTCCCGCGATGGTGCAACCCACAGTGAAAAGGGGCGCATTTGCGCCTCTGCCTACCCTTTCAGGTAAAAAGTGTGAATGTATATAATATATATTATGTATTAATCGTGCCACGTCCGTGCGTCAACTGAGGTCCGTGCTGAAAATCAGCGCTGCAGTTTACTGTAGCATTTATGCTGAGCACGGAACTTTTTTGACGGCACTATACACATCACATTTCACAAGCTTTTATTTAACTTGCAATGTATGTTTGTCTGGGTGGAATCCGGGTGGAATCTTGCAACTGAATTTTAAACAGTTATCCTCAACTGATTGAGCTGAAATTTAGCATACCTGTCAAGTTCGGATGAAAATACAATATGATAGTGATAGCGAGCTGATCTGATGATGGAGACGGAAGGTGGACAACGGAACTCCTTGATGGATAATAGTAGACTGGCCGTGTTGAGCCTCATTTTGATCAGCACACGGTTACGATCACTAATTTTATAAAGCTTGTAATGTTTTTTTTTTTTTTTTTTTAAACTCATTAATGTTATTTTTTTCCAAATAAACTTTTTACTTACTTACTAATAATTACTCTTTAAATAATGATTCTTGGACAGAATAGGAACCTATTTCTGCTTGCAATAACCACACCACGGACACTTCATCCATTTAGCAGGGTACCATAAGGCCCGGACTCCACCAAAGCGGAGACAAAACGAGAATAGAGGAGATGTGTTAGAAACAACCAATAGGATTTCGTTATTTATATATGTCTCGTCTCCGCAATGCGGCGCGCAGCGGAGACGAAAGGAGATCTGCCGGCCTAGCCAAACGGCATTCGCTACTAAGCGATTCCATTTCTATATCTTTAGAAAACAAAGTCGTGTTAGTTACACCACTTATAAGTCAAGAACGGGTGAATCGATTTGGCTGAAAATTGGTGGGGAGGTAGCTTAGAACCAGGAGATTGACATAGAGTAGGAGGGGGGGGGGGGGGATCACCGGGGGTACCCGTGCGAAGCCGGGGCGAGTCGCTAGTTCGTAATACAATACAATGCACACCTTACAAACTAGTTCAAATTAAACAAGTAATTAATTTTGTACAAATTCTAAAACCCTCAACGCAATGAAACGGCTGAACCGATTTTGATCAAACATAGCTAAGAACACTCCCGACGAATTCACCTTTCAAACAAAAAAAACAAAATCAAAATCGGTTCATCCGTTCGGGAGCTACGATGCCACAGACACACATACATACACACACACACACACACACACACACACACACACACACACACACACACACACACACACACACAGAGACACGTCAAACTTATAAAACCCCGTCGTTTTTGCGTCGGGGGTTAAAGAATAAAAAGCGGCCAAGTGCGAGTCGGACTCGCCCATGAAGGGTTCCGTAGCAGCAAGTAACATAATATAAAAGTACTTGGATGGATTACGATTAATGACGTATTAAAAAAAAACTACTTACTAGATCTCGTTCAAACCAATTTTGAGTGAAAGTTTACATGGTAATGTATATCATATATTTTTTTTAGTTTTATCATTCTCTTATTTTAGAAGTTATGGGGGGGGGACACACTCTTTACCACTTTGGAAGTGTCTCTCGTGCAAACTATTCAGTTTAGAAAAAAATTACATAAGAAACCTCAAAATCATTTTTGAAGACCTATCCATAGATACCCCACACGTCCGGGTATGATGAAAAAAAAATTTTTGAGTTTCAGTTCTAAGTATGGGGAACCCCAAAAATAAAAAACTACTTACTAGATCTCGTTCAAACCAATTTTGAGTGGAAGTTTTCATGGTAATGTACATCATATATTTTTTTTAGTTTTATCATTCTCTTATTTTAGAAGTTACGGGGGGGGGGGGGGGGGGGACACACACACACACACACTTTTTACCACTTTGGAAGTGTCTATCGCGCAAACTATTAAGTTTAGAAAAAAATTATATAAGAAACCTCAACATCATTTTTGAAGACCTATCCATAGATACGTTTACACGTATAGATTTAATGAAAAAAAAATTTGATTTTCAGTTCTAAGTATGGGGAACCCCAAAAATAATTGGTTTTGTTTAAATTTTTGTTAAAAATCTTAATGCGGTTCACAGAATACATCTACCTACCAAGTTTCAACAGTATAGCTCTTATAGTTTCGGAAAAAAAAGGATGTGACATACACGGACAGACAGACAGACAGACAGACATGACGAATCTATAAGGGTTCCTTGTCTTTGACTACGGACCCTAAAAATGACACACAACAATTAAACAAAAACTATATGTACAATGGGCGGTCTTATCGCTAACAAGCGCTCTCTTCCAGACAACCTTTGTATGGAGAGGAGCTAAACTTATATGGAAGATTGGTTGGGGTGTACTCATATTACGTTGGCTAAGTATTCTACTAGCGTCATCGCTGTTATAATGTTACTTTGTGTAAGGCCTCTGAGGAGCTGGGCTGGCTGGGGTAGGGTTAGCACAGGGGGATAAAGGATAATGCACAATACACCCCACAGCGGGATGTCAGTGCAGGTCTTAACACCCCACCTAGAATTAGAATTAGAATTAGAATTAATTAGAAGGCCTCTGAGCGGCGATGCGGCACGCGGCACCGCTAGCCACACGCACGCGCCCACTTGTCGCACAACATCTTACCGCTCGCCGCACGCAGCTCAGCTCTGGTCTAGCCAGTACACATCTCCGCTCCGGTCTACGCATCTCCGCAGAGCTTCGGTAGATACACCCTGGCTCTAAAGCAGGGGTTCCCAAACTTATTTTGTCTACTGCCCACTTTCGGAATAAATTATTTTTTAGCGCCCCCATAATTATTTTTCAGCGCCTCCATTTTTACACCTACTTAAAAACCACTATAGTAAACTTCAAATTAAATTAATTATTAATTATTGTGAGCCATGATTACATGATTACATGATTGCCATAACTAGGAATACTAATTACTATTAAAATGCAAAAGTGTGTCTGATTTGACGCCCCCGTTTTTTTTCTGGGTCTCTTACCGCCCCCCTTTAGGCCTGCAGCGCCCACAAGGGGGCGTTATCGCCCACTTTGGGAAACCTTGCTCTAAAGCATGTCCTCTTCCTCTCCTCTCCGCTTCGCACATCCCCGCGTGGAGTCCGGGCATTTAGGTCAACGATAGATATGACCAGCTTCGTGGGAAATAGTCGGCATTTCGCACAAATAAAATAAATAAATAATTCTGGACATTTTACACAACATTATCTAGCCCCAAGCTAAGCAGAGCTTGTGATATGGGTACTAGATAACTGATATACTTATAACACAATATATAACATAGATAGATATTTTGTATTATACATAGAAAATACCCAGAACACCCTAAACAAATATCTGCAGATCGCACAAATATTTGCTCCGAGGCGGGAATCGAACCCGCAACCTCCGGCGGCGCAGGCGAACGTTCGCCCGCCCCGCCACAGAGGTTGTCTAGAGGTTTAGCGGGATTTACATTTACATTAGCTTAAAATGTTTTTGTCAAGTACATATTAAATCTTTAATTGCTTACTCTTCTGTTGCTCATAATAAGAATTGTTATTGGGGGAGGGGAGGGGGGAGGGGGTATTATAGTTATAAATTATTGGGGGTTTATTGGTTCTTATTTATTAATAATTGGTCATGGTTTATGTTCTTCTGGGGTATTTTGTTTATTACAAATGTAATATTTGTGTGAAGACGGTTACATACGGCTGACGTAGTTATCTCTTGAATAGGGGTCACCTCTCCGTAACTCTACTTATCGTAGAGTGGTACTAGATTCTACACATGTAATAAAATCTATACACGTTTGGTAGAACTGTGGTTAGAACTATGTACTATTTAAATATGGTCATAAAACATTATTTATCTTGCTGTTCTAGTTTAAGTGTAAGTAATATGTAATATATCTGTATGTACAGATTAAATTTGTAGTCAATTACCGTTATTATAATTATTGCGTCACCAGTGTGCCCCTTCTCTTTTTGTTTATTTCAGTCCATCCAAGAGTTGCCTGTTAGAGATCGCAGTTGGCGATAAGGCGGTCTATTGTATTGCCCTAAGGTTACAATTGTTATTTTTATTGTATTTCTGTGTGGTGATCAATAAAGAAGTAGGTCACACTAATCTATGAATCTATGTATTTATCTATGAATTTAAAGTTAAGTTTAAATTAGTGGATAGTGTGGATTCCATGGCATGCACTTTAAAAATGCGTACCTAACTATAGTATCTCAACAACATTAGCCTTAACCTCCACGCTAGCGGATTAGTGAACGCAGTATTGATTTCAAGTACTCAGCTGGAGTTGCCCATCCCCTGGTGTAACTCCTTAATTGGCTTTTACGACATCCATGAAATAAGACAAATGAGTATATTCTTAGGCCGTACTTTCCACGACTCACATAAACATATTTTTAAGGTAAATTAATTCAAGTCGTTCCTAATAGACTACAAAAAACTAAATAATCATCTAATTGTTTCTTTATTTTTGTTCTAGGTGGAACTGCCAGCATCAGCATTATCAAGCGGAACTCATAATGGCATTACTTTTTAATACATTAACCACCCATTAGGGTATCAAGTAAAGTTTAGACATGATAAGCATACCACTGCAGACATGGACGGCGTAAAGAAAATACACTCCGGCACACTGTATCGGTGAGTTTTTATTAATACCTACCTAAAAAGAACATTACCCAGAGTGCAGTAAAGTAAGTCAGTTCAGATGTAGAGGGTGAAATGGGAACTACATTATTATGTGAAAAAATCGTCTCGTGTAAATAAAAATAATGAAATAAATCAATGTAAAATTAGGCAGAAAACGTGTACCAATAATGTTTTCTCATGGAAAGACCACTTTTGTAGCGTTTTCGTTCGTAAAAGTGAACCAAGATCAAATGTGAAGGTAAAAACGACATCTATTGCGGGTTGCGACCCAAACGGCAAAGGCGTTTTCCACGAAATACAGATTCAAACATATATGTTCTAGCCTAGGCTTCGCAATCGTAGAGAAATGTGCAGGAAATGTGGTTGTATTTCGTTATCGACCATCTGCGGCAACGTCTACAAACAAATCTTGGTCTGAAAAAGTGCTAAGGCACTTTTCTGATACCTATTTGAAAATCCTAGAGAGCTTGTTTCAAAGTTGGTTTCTATACTTTCTATGTTTATCGGTAAATCATTTGGTACATGCTTTTCTGAAAAAAGAAAAAACTTCAAACAATAAGTATTATGTATTTATAAAATCGATGCGTGACTGACTGACTGACTGACTCGCTCTCTGGCTGATTGACTATCAATGCACATACTAGGGTTGCACTAAGAATGAAATTTCGGAAATTCACCCCCTAAGGGGTTCGGCGGAGTGTTGAAGTTTGTATGAAAAAGCAGACGAAGTCGCAGGTGTTCCACTAGCAATACGTATTTTATTTCATCTCACCCTAACACTTGAGCGTAGATCGAAAATTCCTGCCTTCGATTATTATCAAAGAGCGATATCGCCAAACCCTACAGTAATGTCACCAAACACAATACATACTAATGATACTACGCTACCTTGTATTCTGTGGTCTGTAGGCTAGGTCGAGCATTTAACTACATAGCTAACATGGCCTAGTATTTCATTGGTGATTTACCAAGGCTTCGGCATTTCAATAGATGCCGGAATCCATGTCACAAGTTGGTCTACGTCAGATATCTCTCTGGTTGTAGCGTCAGCAAGTTTCACATTGCTAGACCACAAACTACGATGGGACTAGTATGACCCCATACCACAGAATACATAATAGTACAGTAATAGAAGGTTGACTCTGCAAAATCATATTTTAAGTTGGTTGCTTTCGCTTGTGGCGCGAAATTCAAATTTTTTCGTGTTTTTTGCTAATAATAGCTCATCAACACTTCTTCTGGCAGCGAAAACTATGTTGCCGGTAATTATATGACATAACACACAAGTTTTAATTTAAAGTATCACATAAATATCATTAGTTTGGCTACGATTGTGCTTGAAACAAAAAACACTGTAAAAACCATTGAAGCACAATATCGTAGCCAAGCTAATGATATTTATGTGATTTATTTATTTTAAATTAAAACTTGTGTGTTAGGTCATATAATTACCGCCAACATAGTTTTCGCTATCTGAAGAAGTGTAGATGAGCTGTGATGAGCAAAAAACACGTTTTTTTTAAATGGTCGGTTTAGAGAAGCTACACCTACATCAGGTGTTTCAATCTTCATTGAATACATGCCGGGGTATTCATGTCACTCTGCCAATGTTGATTGTAGCGTCAGCAAGTTCCACGACAATATTGCGAACTTATTGCAAAGTTCTACTACGCGCATTACTATTCATGTCGCCAGCGCACGATAATGTTGACGTGATTCGATCCGAGCTTAGTAATAAGTTTTTTGTGAAAAATATGTTTTTCAATACAAGCTTTTATAAATTTAGTGATCGTAACTGTGTGCTGATCGAAATGAGCCTAAACACGGCCAGTCCACTATTATCCATCGAGGAGTTCCGTTGTCAACTATCAGATCAGCTCGCTGTCACCATAATATTGTATTGTCATCGGAACTTGACAGGTATGCCAAATTTCAGCTATATCGGTTGAGGATAACTGCTTTAAAATTCAGTTGCAAGGTTCCACCCGGATTCCACCCAGACAAACATACATACATTGCAAGTTAAAGCTTGTAAAAATGATTAGTTAAATAAGGTAAAATTTCAGGATTCGTCAAAAAAAACTTTCTTTGATGTCTATAAATCCACAAACTCCCTCCGTCCAGACGGAGCGCCGATTTTGCGTTCTGAATTTATTATCATTAAGAGATGATTTCTAAGCTCTTTTATGTTGAAAAGTTTCGCAAGTGGGGCCTATATTTTTTTTATACCACTGTGTGGACGGTTCATGCAGATGGCTCACCTGATGTTAAGCTGTACCCTTTGCCTATGATCAGTGCATTCTCTCATAGGTCACGTCCACCCTACGTGGCATTGCACTGCGCCCGCCACCCTGAGACATAAAGATGAAAAGTCTCATGTGCCTGTAATTTTACCGGCAACCATAACCTTCTAACAGGAACACAGCAATGCGAGCACTACTGCTTTGCGCCAGAAATAGGTATGGTGGTAGTTCACCCCCGGACGAACTCTTTCACAAAAAAGCTCTACTACTATTAAAAAACGAATTAATTTTTTATTGTGTTCTTGCTCGTCACAGCTCATCAACCCTTCTTTAGATAGCTAAAACTGATTTTGCGGAAGTTAGCAGACCTAACACCACATGTCATGTTCATCACATGCAAACGAAGATCATTCAATGATTTTACAGTATTATTTTGGATCAGAGACTGTCGTAGCTTAACTAATGATATGAGATAGGTACTATCAGTTAAAACATGTGTGATTAGGTCTCCTACATACATAATATATTATACACATAGACCACGCTTTTTTCCCCGAAGGCAGTGCTTTAATGGACCTCTTTTCACAGTGGGTTGCACCATCGTAGAATATAGACGTGACAAGTGGTGAGCTCATCGCCGCCATTGCTTCCCACGACTGACTCGGCTAACGCTTTCTTCAAGTACAAGTAACACATTCCATAATAAGCTAAGAGCCAGGACAAATCTTTTACCAACGAATCTTATTAACAAGTCCCCTAGTTTCAGCAAAATCAGTTTTGCTATCTAAAGAAGTGTGGATGAGCTGTGATGAGCAAAGACAATCAAATTTGTATATCGCGCCACTTGTCTAACGTTCCTCTTTTTTTCTCATTACCAATGAAATGAAAACAACAGCGTTTTTTTAAATAAAAAACTTGATCGTTTGAGCTCTTGGAAATAATTTCTTACAACCATTGTTAAATCGAAAGTTATGCTCGAAAGCGTCTGAAAAAGCGATTGAACAATGTCAAAGCGAAAGTCTCTGGAGACTCGAGAGATCTTTGCAATCACGAGATCTAATTACAGATTATCTCATTCGTATCATGTGCATTTTGTGGTTTTCTGTAGTCGATGGGTTTTTTACCCGAATCAATGGGGTAAGAATTTTTCTGTACGTGGAAATGATCAATTCAAATATCTTACCCCGGATTAGTTGAGAAAAATCATAACGTGAGAACCAAAATAAACGCACACCTCCACTGACCTGAGATGTGTGTAGCACACTGATGCGTTCCTTACGGAATTTAAAAGAAAGAAAGAAAGAAATAGTAGATTGTATCATAAGGGAGCAACATAATATTTTTACGGCGAGGGCGCTTTTTTGAATCCAGAGCGAAGTGAGGGATTCTAGAGTAGAATCCCGAGCGTAGCGAGGGATTTCTTTAGTAGAATCCTGAACGTAGCGAGGGATTCAAAGTACGTCGCCCGAGCCAAAAATATATGTTGCGCCCGTGTGATACACTCTGCTTTTCATCACCCACTATGAGAAAATAAAAGGCGTCTCATATGTTATTGTAATATTATTATTTAATAAACCAAATGGTTGTTTTTTTGTGTTTTTGTGTTTTTTTTGTTGTGTTTGTGTTTTTGTGTTTTTTTGGGTGTTTTTTTGTGTTTTGTGCTTTTTTGTGTTTTTTTTGTTTTTTTTTGTTTTGTGTATTTTGTGTGTATTGTGCTTTTTTGTTTTTTTTTTGTATTTTTTTTTTGTGTTGTGTTTTTTGTGTTTTTTTTTGTTTTTGTGTTTTGTGTTTTTTGTGTGTTTTGGGTTTTTTTGTTTTGGGTTTTGGGCCGTCGTACCAGCCAGTATTTATTCAAACAATATTTGCATTCGAATTATTTGGCGCTGGTTCCAAATTCAATAAGTGCGCCGCAATTATCTTTGCCGCGCACTTTTTGAATTAGGAACTTAATAAGTGCGCCGGAAAACTCATTACTGCCCGCTAAAAGTTTCTCATAGAAAACACCACCGTTGGGTGCACTTAAAGGCGAACCCAGTCGTCCTTTTCGAATAGATGGGATGAAAAAGTATTTTGTTCATTGAAATCACAAGGATCTTTTTGAATCGTCTCATAAAGTAAATTTACTCCTGTTCCAACGGGACCAAACCTAGAAGAATCATGCAACAAACACGGCTCGGCTTTATTTGATGATCCTTGCATTTGGAACTGCTTTTTTCTGTGCGGATTCCAAATCAAGGTGCAGGCGTTCTAAAACAAATACAATTTTAAACGGAAAACTACTGTACATACTGTGTGATAGATCTAAAGATTTTTAAGGATATGTTGCATTCGAAATCCCGAATCGATATTTCGAAACGGAATTTCGATTCGGAATTCCGGGTGTATGTATGATCTTAGATCTATGCTGGCTTATTTATCTGATTATGAACTTCTGAGTGAGTTATTGAAGTCAGTCTTTTAGCTTTTAGATTCGTCGTGTCGAATCGACAATTGTCTCAATATCTTGCCAAGATAAATAGATGTAACAGCACGTGCTTAGCTTAGCCACTATCTGTGTCACCTAGCACTTATGTATGGACTGCTGTGTGTGTGAGACAGTAGATAAGTTACGTGTATTAAACTTGGCACCAGAGTCTATTCGATACTAGGAAGAAGAGTTTATTAGTTTTATAAACTGTGTGTCTGTACTGTTCAAGTTTTGATTAGACTGTAAAATCTAGGATAGTTTAATTTGGTTTTGACTTTAGTTTTAAACTGAGGAAATTCTAAAAGTTGGACACGGTGCTTGATGGTCGGGATTCGTGTGGATTCTCCCGACATTTCATATGATGTCCAGACTTCCGACAAACAGCTTATTGTAAAGTTATATGGTTAACTCCGATCACCATACTTTGAAAGCTATATTTGTTCACTAAATTCAGTATTTATCGCGGCTCGCTCCGCTCGCCGATGTGCCGCTTTTTCCTCCGTCACCTAAAAACACTGAAATATTCGCTTGTCGGTAACTTCGGCTGCACTTGCTGATCGTTTATACTAAAAACACGGAATTTTGAGATTAGCTTCGCTCACCGGTAACTGCTTATTAGTTTTGAATGTTCTTCCCTTTAAAAATACAAATTTCGAGCGGCTTAGTCCGCCCACCGGCAACTTCTTTAACACTAATTTTGATCACTTCTAAAGACACAGATTTTCTTGCTTTGCTCGCCGGTAACATGTTTTATACTAAACTATCATTTATCCGAAAATAAATGTTCATTTATCCGAAACTAAATGTTCATTTATCCGAAAAATCACTGACTTTATTGATTTGTGATATTTATGTTTACAGAAAACCTCAAAATCCCGACATTTAGAAATTTATACAAATTATTTCGGTTTTCCGATCTAGTAATCCTTGTGTCGGTACTAATAGGAATTGAGAAATGATGTGGAGAGATTTTTGAAACATGAATAACGTTTCTAATTTCCTGCGTATGAAAAAGGTCTGATATGACATCATTAATTTATTTTTAAAGTTGTGAAGCCTTCCTTCACTACCTGAGTCCTTTCACCACACTGGTTCATTCTAAATAGGTTATTTTCAGAGCCACGCGGCTCTATTAAGCAGTATTGCGAGAACAATCGGACATGTAGCATTGTGTGTTAAACTTGTGTCTGGCCATCGCGTGGGAGAGCGTCCACGTGGTCTCGTGCCCACCACCCTGCCTTACACTACAAGCCATAGTGGCACGAGGACAAAATGAAGCGCCATATACACAAACTACTCAGTGACAATTACTGCGTAGTTGAAATAAACATATAATAAACCTCATTTTGAATAATAGTAACTACCAAAATGACGTGTATGTCGTGTATGTGCTATAAGAACTGTGTGTTTTGTTATACGACCCTTATATTACCAAAGTTTATTTCCACTCACAACATCATACATACAGTGGTGGCCATATAATTAAGAACGCTGATATAAAGGGAAGATTTTTTCCAACTAAGATGCAAAACTAATTGTAAGCATTTGTTTTTATTTCTCTCGGTATCGTAAAAGATTTCCATATTACCACTGTATTGATTGATACACATGATTGGCTAAAAATCAACAGGCAAACTTTTTACACTACTTTTAAACAAAGTATTCCATAATACTGGCTGGTCACGTAATTAAGAACGCTAAGTAGTTTATACCTTTATTCAAATTTAAATAAAGAACACTCAGTCGATTTGTTACTGTTTGTATAATTTTGGCGCCATTACGTGCTGTAAAAGATTAAAGGTGATTGCTTCTTTAGAAAAAACAATGGGAAAAAATAAAAGTTGTGATAAATCTACAAGGGAAGTAATAATAAAACTTCGCCGGAAGAATTGGTCTTATAAAAAGATAGCCGACCATCTGCAATGTTCAAAAACGATGGTTTTCCACGCTGTAAAGCATTTTGCTACGTATCAAACTACTTCGAATGTTCCACGTGTACCTAAACAGAGAAAAACAACTCCTCGAGATGACCGAAACATCGTTCGTATGGCAAAACAAAATCCTTTTAAAGGGTCCAATGAGCTTAGAAAAGAATATTTTGGTGAAAACAACCCTTCAGCAATCTCAGCACGCACTATTCGAAGACGTTTGGTAGAAGAAAAATTGCACGGTAGGATAGCAAGAAAGGTACCCATGTTAAAACTTTGCCACAGGCAAGCCCGGCTTGCATTTGCGAGAAAGTATGAAAACTGGACTGTGCAACAGTGGAAAAATGTACTTTTTTCTGACGAGACGAAAATAAACAGAGTATGTTCTGATGGAAAACGATATGTACGACGTCCCCCGAATACAGCATTCTACCCAAAGTACACGAAAGTTACATTAAAGCACGGTGGTGGAAATGTGAAAATTTGGGGTTGCTTCTCTGGACATGGTGTAGGACCTGTAAAGTTGATAGAAGGTAACATGGATCAGTTCCAATACAAAAATATACTGGAAGAAACAATGTTACCATACGCTGAAGACGTTCTACCGGTCATTTGGACATTCCAGCATGACAATGATCCAAAGCACACTGCACGCACCGTAAAGGAATTTCTTACAGCGCAATTAGTTTCTATCTTAGACTGGCCTGCTAACAGTCCAGATCTAAACCCAATAGAGAATCTGTGGTTTGAAGTAAAGAAAAAGGTTTCAAATACAAAGTGTGGAAATTTAAGAGAGCTGTATGAAGTTTTTTTAGAAGAATGGAAATCTATTTCTCTTGCGAAATGTCAAAAATTAATAGAGTCAATGCCTCGCCGGTGTAAAGCTGTAATTAAAAGCCGGTGGATATGCTATTAACTATGAATTTTAGTTAAATATTTATTAAATTTCTTTTTATGTTTCCTGTGCTACATAATATTGTGATTTTTTAAATCTAAGTGTCATACAAAACAATTCCCGAGCAGTTAAATAAATCGTTCTTAATTATTTGTCCAGTTTCAGTACTATTTGAATGTGTTACTTTGATAAAATCAATAAAATGTGCAAAAAATAGTTAGCGATTTCATACTTTAAATTCTTAAGTCTGGTTGCTCTATTAATGTGACTATTATATAACATAACTAGTTGCTTCTCAGAAGGTACACATCTCTGTGTATGATACGATTTAAATAAAAAACTTCTAGAACTTCAAATCGTTCTTAATTATATGACCACAACTGTATGTACATATGCTAACATAGACACACGCCTTTTCCCCCGAAAAGGTAGGCCGAGCCTCAAATGGGCCTCTTTTTCACTGTGGGTTGCACCATCGTGGGAAATAGACATAACAAGTGGTGAGCTCATCGCCGCCATTGCTTACCACGACTGACTCTGCTAACGCTCTCATCCAGTAATAAGCAAATTCTATAATAAGCTAGCAGCCAGAGCTAATCTTATACCAACGAATCTTACAAACAAGTCCGGATAATCCCTTAGTCGGCTTTTACGACATCCACGAGAGGAGATTGAGGGGTCTATTCTTGGGTCGGGCACACCATCAATGATGTGATAGTTCATGTAACTTGAACAGCGGCCTTTACAAACTTATCAACGTATATGAAAGGGGTGTTAGTCTGTTTTCCGAATAAGGGACATGTTAGGCTTTCCTTTGGGACAATAGGGACTTGGGGACAAGGCATCCAAATAGGACAATTGTTGATAAGTGACGGGAAATTCAAATTTGATTCCACCTAAGGATACAACACGGAACGGGCGCATACTCGTACTGCAGCCAAATTACGTCACTTTCTAACTCATGAAAGATCAGGTAAATTAGAAAGTGAGAGAATAGCGCTCGCGGAACGAAAAGTAAGTTAAAATCACGAATAACAGAATCGCATTACAGAATCATATACGTTCGACATAAGGTCGTGGTAAAACATAGGTCTATTATTGTTAAAAAAAAAAAGGTCGTTTAGAAGTTGAATCAAATTTTCAGTCGAAAACAACTGCACTTTGTTATTTTTTTTCACATGGTTTGTGAACAGGTAGTAACATTTTGTACGTTCACTTTACAGATAAAAAATTACATATATTTTTCAGCACATAACATTGACCCCTCTATTAGGAGAAAGTCTCCAAATAAGACCAATCATCTGCTGTATACGCCTTATCGAGCGACACGAGTATTGTAATCAAAATCTCGACGTATTTTATTATTTATTTTATTTTATTTTCAAAATTTTGGAGAAACTTACAGCTAGGTTTACAAAAATTCAGATAAAATATAAAGAACATGCCTGGATGGACAAGGTGCATGTTTATTGACGGCCAATTAAAAGTTTCCGCAGATAGAAAATAGTATCCCCACAACTTGGTCGTCCAATTCGTGAATTCCAACATCTGGGTCGTCCTATCAACCTGTAGACCGGCGAGATGTATTGCAATCCTGCCACTGCTGCATAGTCTGTGGTGAGATCAATGAATGAACTAGCACATACCGGTTGTGGCTTAGTGTAACTAGTACGAATACCGATGTGGAAACTGTATGAGGTATCGTTTGCAGAAACTACGGCATATAAAGTATAAAGTTTAGTTAGCTCTTCACAAAAGGTTATGTTATAAGGTTATATAGGTGGGTATGTGTTTTTCTTTATGAGAACACTGTCTTAGATTAAATAATATGAGACTGGGTGAGATGAGGGGCATGCCGCATAATTACAAATGTTAGATTTTATTTTTAACTGAGTATATCAAGTAAAATATTCTACTCAGATTTGAAATATGCATGGATTCTACATTATAATTTCAGGGGGATCACTGTACCAAAAACACGATATGGCAATATTTTTTCACGATGGAAAAAATCACAAAGTCACCTCAAACTTTTGGATAGATTCGATTGTTTTGGCAATATGGTGCAGATTATTGTGTAATAAAAATATATATAAATAAAATCTATACAATAAAACAGAAGGAATACAGTCAGGGATTTTTTAAATTATCTATGTTTTACGAGATATTCATGGCTTTTTCGTGCCGTTTTTGTTTGTCTGGGGTTGGCGTTATGTAGAGTGAAGATATTTGACGACATCCGTGGCACAGTGGTCGAGTATGCGCATTAGATGCGGCTTCGATTCCATGGACAAATGTTTGTATGAATGCTAAATTTGAACTACTATCCCAGTGTTCGATTAAGCTGAAATTTATCATACCTCCGATCAAATACAATATTATGGTGACAGCGAGCTGGTCTGATGATGGAGACGGAAGGTGACAACGGCACTCCTCGATGTATAATAGTAGACAGGGCTTGGGTCCATTTTGATCAGCCCACCACCGTTCCGATCACTAATAAAAGATACTTTTCAACCAAAAATCAAAACTATCAATCCAACATCGATCAGTCTCCTCTAAACTGTGGTCAGCCGGTACGCCTGTCATTGTCAAGCGTATACCATCCGTAGTAACGCGATTCCCATTGATAAGTCTACTATTGCTGGAATTTGTGGTTCTGCCATACCTATCCGATTTTCCATTATTATTTTGCCTTATCGTAGTTGACCGCATTACTGGTAATGTTTCATTACTTTGGTGACTTAGCATCTGCAAGTAACTGATTTATTTGTAAAGGAGTGAATTGTGCATTTAACGAATGTATTCACCCCATTGGTTCTTTTACTAACCGTCACAATCACAGCTCTTCAGATCCACATCACCTAAACCAAGAAAGGCTCAGTTACAAGAGAGAGATGAAAATGAGATTAGAATGACAAATTAATGGAATTTCTGAATGGATTCTGTATCATAGGTATCAGTATGAATGTGGTGTAGTGGCTTGGAGCGAATTCTTATCCTGGGTTCGATTCCCATACGTACAACAGTGATTTTTTTACTCGAAAAATGTGCCGTGTCCCCAAACGGTGAAGGAAAACATTGTGAGGTAACTGGTATGTCCTAGAAGCAATAAATTCGAAGACTTATGTATGAAAATCGGGTTCGGGTTACCTGCTTAAAGTCCGTTTTAATTTACAGCCGTAATTTTTTACTGTACTTTTGCTTCCTTTAATCTCATTCGAAAACCTTTTCGTCAGTGATTCTCCTTATGATGACATTTCGAAATTGTTTACGGAAGGCAACTTCTGAAATCGACTTCTAACTTTATTACAGATTTTCAGGATAATTTTAAACCGCGACAAAATCGAAGGTTGCGTTGAAAAAATAAAACAATCACACTTATCACACCCAACAGTCACATACATAGTCCTGATCCCACGCTAGAATTCCCTGTAGTGGGTAACAGTAACTCCCATTTGTTCTATAGGACTGGTACGTCATAGAACTGTTAAAAATGTTGTCACTCCCAACACTCACATGCATAGTCCACACTAGGTCCACATTACATACACATGCACACTGGGATTCCCTGTATCGTGTAGTTGGGTAATATCACAACACCCAGACCGGGAACAAATATTTACAGATCATGCAAACATTTGTCTCGCAGCGGGAATAGAACTACGAGTTTGTGGGAAAAGATTCGATAGAATTAAACTTTAAAAACCAGCCTGCTTTTCCGGAGGCTGGGATTCAATTTAAACGCCCGAGTTTGCGAGAAAATCTATAATTTGATTTGATGGAGACAGCTATCTCCTAGCTGCCCTGAATCTTTGAAAATAAGACCTAACTTCAAACTTCTTATCTATTTCCCCAAAGATAGCTGAACCGAAAATAGCTTTGTAAAGCTTAAAATTGCTTGTAGAAACATGTAGAAGAAAAGGTAAAATAAACAGACGTTTCGTGGAGAGGTAGAAATGGTTAAATAGAGATTAAAAATAGCATGGTTGATTTTAGACGTAGCTTCGACTGTGGGGGTTTCACTAAACATTCTAAATTCGCTCCCGAGATCTCTTTGTGAAATCATTTATTCTGCGATCTTCCAACCCTTGCGATCCTTCTAATAATATAAGGAATTAAAAATTACTTTTAGATGTTAAACTTGTTCACGGAAAAAATAGCAGCGACCAGTAGACGATGGGAACTTTATATAAGCTGCTTGTATTTTCCTCGACATAATCTGTTATTATCTTCATTGTTTTTCATCGTAAAAGATTGTTTTTCTAGCTAGTTCTAGGAATACTTATTGGAATGAAAACAGCTTAGATTTTACTTTTCAGTGAAATTTTGCAAATAACAGCCTTTAGATGTCCACTGCAGGAATCGGCCCATTGTGTTTTATGGGGCCAATTTTTGGGGCAAAATTTGCCGTTATGTTTACGCTTGGCAGGCGGATCGTTGATCGCAGTTTTGATGCGGAGTAGTCAGGTGGATGCTGCTGGCCATCCATACTATTTCCACGGGAGGAGACGGAGGGGCCTATTATAAGGCCGGCTAAAAAACCTGTAAAATCAACTATAGGTAATATATTGTCTTTATCTTGAAAACGCTTTTCTACAGCGCGTTTTTATAAGCGGCTTAGACATTTTGATCGGGAATCCTTATAATTCTGAAGGATATTGTCTGCTTGATCGATCCAAATTACTGTGTGTTCTATGTGTACTTTTATCTTCGTCGAACAAAGTTTGTTCCGATCTTTAGAATTTGCTGTTGTTTCCTATAAAATACGTGTTTCGAATTTAAACTACAAGCTTTAATAAGATTTTCATTTCTCGATCGGGGTGAATTGATTTGCAAACTCCTTTCCGATTGCGCTTCTTGTATTCATCTCATCTCATCATTAGCCCTCAGAAGTCCACTGCTGGACATAGGCCTCCCCCATAGAATGCCATGACGAACGGTCGTGAGCGGCCTCCATCCGCCGTTTTCCTGCGACCTTTATAATGTCTTTGGACCATCGCGAGAGGAACCTTCCTTTTTGTGTCGTCCTGTTTGTGGTCGCCACTCGACTTAATTCCCCAACGGTTATCTGTTCTGGCATAGGAAATCCACTTCAACTTGGTATTTCTGAGAATTATGTCTGTGATTGTAATGTGATTGTGTTGGTTCTTCTACGGATCTTTTTATAGAAACAAGTAGATAATTTTGTAAAAATTCAAAAAAAACATAAACGCAATGAAACGGCTGAACCGATTTTGATCAAACATAGCTAAGAACAATCCCGACAAATTCAACTACCAAAAAAAAAAAACTAATTTTGTTCATCCGTTCGGGAGCTACGATGCCACAGACAGACACAAACACAGGCACACACGAAGACACACACAGACACCTGAAATTTATAACAACACGTCGTTTTTGCGCCGGGGTTTAAAAATCAAATTATATACCTGATTATGCAGCCAATAGAACGGGTTTAATAAAATTCGTACACCTCGTGACACCAGCCCGTGCCACCAGTGGTACGAGAAGGAATTTTCATTTCCTCTTCATACCCCTGATCGAAAACCTAAATGGTTCGCCAAATTGCTCCTAATAAAGTCCGTAATGTATTTGTAACATTTTCATCTTTGTGGGTGTTTACCAGGCAACACAGTTTGTTATCTTCTTTGTTGTTGTATCTTTCATTGTTTTGAATTTAAAACAGTTCAGTAGATTTTGTTTCTGGCCCATGATGCAGGTGTGAAGGGGTATTGGGCTATTGTGGGCATTCATTGTCCATTCGATTCCGTTGTTTACAAATTCACGGTTCGAGCTAAATGTGTGCGGATGTGAGTCCAACTTCGAAAATTCTATTTTGGGTATTTGGTGATTCAATGGGGGTCGTCTATACGATCCACGGGTTTTGATTCATCATCGTCTAAAGGAGACAGTTTGTGTTTGTTTGTAGAATTGGCCCACCTTAAGTTTGTGGCGTATAGTAGTGAGACGCATGTTTATTTGTTGCTTATAATCTCTAGTTTACAGTAGTTATATTAGTTATACATACATCGTCTAACGGGAATACTTAGAAATACGACATTAAAACATGAATATCACAATAACTTAAAGACTCGCTTAGAGCGATTGTCTTCCATAGTATATATTTTATTAATTTGTTGATTATTTTATACTGAAAATGTTGTGAAATAAATAGATGTTTCATAATAAAGTATTTTTTTGCTGACGATTGGTTTTTTTCCACTCATTTTAGATGTAGGTATACTTCTAGGTGGGATAAATACGGACTCCAAAAATTACGTGGTCAGAATCCGGAATAATTATTATTACTTTTAGCTTATGGGATGAATTCCTGGGATCAACACGGATGCACCCGATTGTTTAGCGAGTAAGTCCCAGTGGGCCTAGTCTAGAAATGTTACAAGCAACTACACGGACGTGTGATGTATACGGATTTTTGTATGATAATTATGTTTCCAAGGTGTCCTTGAGAATGGGCGCTTTTCGGTTTTTCTCTTATATAAATTAAGGTTTTTCCATACTAAAATCCGTGTAGTCCGTCCACACGCTCGTGTAGTTGCTTGGCTCGAGACTCAGGTGAGTTTTAGGTTGTTGTGACATTCATGTTTTAATGTCGTATTTCTCAGTATTCCCGTTAGACGATGTATAACTAATATTACCACTGTAATTTAAAGATTATAAGGAACATATCAACATGCGTGTCATTACTATACGCCAAAAACTTGTGTGTTGTAGTTTCCGAAATCTAACGGCCCCAAAATATATTGTCTCCTTTAGGCTAATGTTTTTAGGTCGTATGGCCTTGTTTTATGTTTATCAGTGATTGTTTTTATTCCTGGAAAAGGGTTTGTTTACTGATTGATTTTGGAGGATTCAATTTAGAAGTTTCTTAGTGAAATGTTACTAAAAATAAATGCGAAAGTTAGAATATTTGTTTCTTACTCAATCGCGTTGTAACTACTCAACAGAGTTGGATTTAATTTTGTACACAAATAGATTTTCTAATTCTTGTAATGATATAACAACAAATTTGAGAGTTGATTCAATCGAATTGATTGTGAATTGACTGTAAATCAGTATTCTGCACCACACATAATACCAATTTAGTCTACTCTTGATCAGGTTTAAACTTAATTTTAACGTTTTAATAAGAACGATTTTTATGCCGGTTTAGCTTCGTTCAAGTTTCGGTCTCTTCTTTCTTTTTTTAATTATGGCCTCTGAGGAAAGTATCCCCAATTTTGCCAGCGTCAAGTACCTATATTATTTTGTTAAAATTAGGTCAAGTCATTAAAGTCTCAATCAAGTCATGCCTTAGTTAAGCGGTGGCAGTTTTGTTAAGGTTTTATTAGGATCTATTCACATTTCCGCGTCGCATTGTCAGTTGTGTAGAACACCTGTGAGATTTAGGGCATCGAGACTGGATCGGAACATGATCAGAGCTTTATTTTGACTATTCTTTATTATGAATGCTAGTGTCCGCCCGTGATTTCGCGTTTTGCCGAGACAAAACGTAGTCTATAGCTCAATCCAGGTCGTGAAGTTTACCCGTTTCGGCGTGATTGAGTAAAAAACATACAAATATCCAAATAACGTTGATATTTATCATTTTTCAGTAGTAGTAGAGCTGTTTTGTGAAAGAGTTCGTCCGGTGAAGTAATACCACCATACTTGCCGCAAAGCATTAGTGCTCGCATTGCTGTATTCCAGATTGAAGGGTATGGTTGCCGGTGAAATTACAGTCACATGAGACTTTTCATCTTTATGTCTCAGGGTGGCGGGCGCAGTGCAATGCCACACAGAGCGCGTCCTAGGTGGACTTGACCTACATAGGCAGAGGGTACCGCTTATCATCAGGTGGGCCATCTGCTTGTTCCGTCGTACTAAGTAGTAAAACAAAAACAAAAAAATAGTGGGATTAATTGGATTGAGGTAAAGTTTTAAGGCAATTATAACGTTAACGAAGCCGCGAGCCGACAATTGTATCAAATAAATCTGATTGCGTCTATATGTGGAGATTTTACTGAAAATGCTCACGCATTTACAGCAAACAGTGTTTTTTTTTAGTTTATGCTAAGAGAAAAATCCATTAAGTAGGTATGTTTTTGGGAGTCGTTCGTGAACTGATTTAGTTTTTATTTTCACTTGAACTTGTGAATCCGTTGTGTGTCCGTGGTGAGTCCGTGGTGTGTCCGTGGTGAGTCCGGCCCAAGAATAGACCCCTCGATCTCCTACCGTGGATCTCGTAAAAGCAGACTTGTTTGTTAGATTCGTTGGTATAAGATTTGTCGTGGCTGCCAGCTTATTTATGGAATGTGTTATTACTGGAAGAAAGCGTTAGCTGAGTCAGTCGCGAGAGGCAATGGCGGCGATGAGCTGACCACTCGTTACGTCTATATTCCACGATGGTGAAACTTACTGTGAAAAGAGGCCCATTGAGGCGCTGCCTACCCCTTCGGGGAAAAAGGCGTGTGTCTATGTATGTATGTATGAATTTGTATTCTCAGAACACATTCGGTTAAAGCTCAGACTTCCTTGTCTCTTCCTGGAAGGGCTTGGTGACAGCAGGCATCCTTTCCCTTTACCCGAGTCAAAGGGCCTGTTACAAAAAGGTTTACAGAACGCCCACGATTAAATTCCGTAAACTCCGCAACGTAAACAACGTACAGCTTACCTAATCGTTGGTTCCAGTGATGGGACATGGACTGAAAATAAATGTACGGATACCGATGCGGCAACGATATGCACGTGTCATTTCGTATCGTTATTTCTTGTCATTAGTATACCCTCTTTTCGTACTAAACGTTTCAGTTCTATCTTTATAATGCGAACTGCTAAGGAGTGGAATACACTACCGTCGTCTGTCTTTCCTGAAAACTATAATCTGGGTCTCTTCAAGGCTAGAGTGAATAGCTGCCTTCTAGACCTTTGTGCTTCATCTTCGGGCACATCGTCACTTACCAACAGGTGAGATCGTAGTCAATCAAAGGTCTATCATAGTTAAAAAAAAAGGTTGAAACATAATTAAAGTAAAATAAGATTTTTGTGAAAAATATATTTTTCATTAATCCAAGCTTTTATAAAATAAGTGATCGTAACCGTGTGCTGGTGGGTTACTATGAGCTCTTATTGCCATGCAGTTGATAAACTATTCAGTACAAAATATTGGTTCCGTGATGTCCGCAACTATATTTAAAGGCACAATCGCAGAGGGTCTACAGACTTCTGCGATTAAAGTTATTCAACGATGAAAAATGTCAACGATGAACCGATATTTTGTACTGAATAGTTTTTGAACTGAATGGATATAAGAGCTCATAGTAACCCCCCTGATCGAAATGAGTCTAGTCTAAACACGGCCAGTCTACTATTATCCATCGAGGAGTTCCGTTGTCCACCTTCCGTCTCCATCATCAGATCAGCTCGCTGTCACCATAATATTGTGTTATCATCAGAACTTGACAGGTATGCAAAATTGCATGCTGATGGTGGAGAAAGAAGGTGACAACGGAACTCTTCGATCATTAATGCCTGGCAGTGTATGGGCTCATTTTGATCAGCTCACAGTTTCGATCACTAATTTCAAAATTAGATAGATAGAAAATAGAAAATTCTTTATTGCTTTAAAAAAAGAAGAACAAAGGCGAACTTAATGCTAGAAAGAATTACCTTCCAGATCTAATTGAAAAAAAAAAAACTTATTGCACGGATATTCGCGTGACACGAATACCCAGCACATCACTAGTTGAACTGAATCAGACAACATTATAGTTACTATAGTCAGTGTATTGGCATTAGAGCTCTGCTAAATTGGATTTATGATCTGGGAAAAGAAACGTTTCCATTGCAGGCATTGAGTTCGAATTTCGCAGCTTAGGTAATTCCATACCGCGCTTATATATGTAGATTCGGGCCATGTGTGATGTGAGCAATACCAATCGATGGGATACTCACTGAAAAGTCTGGAAACACATTTCACAGTGTACACTTTTCCAGACTTTCCAATGAATAGAATAGAAACTTACGAATATACAAATTAATAGCTGGAATTGCTGTTACAAAAAGGTCTCTAACTCAGCATATGCAGGTTGTAAACAACCTGCGCTGTTCTTCCGTTAGAGCTTTTCTCTAACTAAGAGAACCAAACAGCTGATGTGTATCTGAATGATATGAACAATAACAATGACAGAGTACTGTCTACAGTAGAGACACAGAATTGAACCAGCTTTTTAATGGGATAAAAAGAAACTAAAGCATAATCCATCCAGGTCATAATCTACCTGTGTACAAAATTTCATCGAATTCGTTTCATCAGCCGTTTCGGCGTGATTGAGTTACAAACATAGGTACATACATACAATTATCGGAACTTTGACATTTTATGATATTAGCGGGATTGAGTTGATGCAGGCTGTGATTGAGGGACCCTGAATTTCACAGTTACTCAAATTATCCATCATCATCATCATAATCATCATCATCAGCGGCATCAATCAGATGTGGAGGGGCCTTTTCTAAGCCTGACACATCACATAATATTTTGCAGACAAACAAGAATTCTTTGCTATGATATTCCTCAATAGCATTGTAATTAATTTAAAATTCATCGTTGTGTCGTTGTGATGGTGGCACAAAACAGTTTCCTTGCAATGGAACGTAAAACCCAAAGCATTGTTCCTGTAATTTTATTGGTTTCCCTCAATTTAATGAAGGAGACCCAACAATAAAAGTGTTCTCTATGGCCGCCATCAAAGAACCGAACCAAAGAGAGCCTATTCAACACACTTCTGATAAATAATAAGATTTTAGTGGTTAAAATGGATTGGTTTGTATGGAGCAGGCTAGCAATTTTCCTTGTGTCTATGAAGGTAAATAGTATAGAATTCTTTCTGGCGTTACCTAACCATACTATGTACTGAATATTACATGAACAACATACCATTACGTCTACATTACTCTCGACGAGAATCGAATCGCCAAGTGGGTGAGAACGCAATCGATACCGAAAACCGAAACAGGCTATTATTTTATGGTAAACTGAATTGGTGGTACTTGAAAGTACCTTCAAGGAGGGGATCTGTCTTCAATCAAATACTTTTTGATGACGTTATTCTCCCTCGCTCGACTCGTGTGCCTATGATCCTCTCATCATTCTATAGCATAATTGGGCTTAAGATAAAGTCGATAAGTTGACGACAAAGTCTCCCCTCTCTCACAGTTCCCTCGTTTTTGAAGAGCCTTATAAGACTTCCTCAATCGATTAATTTGTCATTCTTGTTAAAGTATTGGTGGACGCTTGGTCTCACCTTGTCGTTCTAGGAGTCCTTTTTAGGGTTCCGTAACAAAAATTACGGAACCCTTATGGATTCGTCATGTCTGTATGTCTGTCTGTCTGTCCGTGTATGTCACAGCCACTTTTTTCCGAAACTATAAGAGCTATGCTGTTGAAACTTGGTAAGTAGATGCATTCTGTGAACCGCAAAAAGATTTTCAAACAAAAATAGAAAAAAAACAATAAATTTTTGGGGTTCCCCATGCTTAGAACTGAAACTCAAAAAACTTTTTTCATCATACCCATACGTGTAGGGTATCTATAGATAGGTCTTCAAAAATGATATTGAGGTTTCTAATATCATTTTTTTCTAAACCCAATAGTTTGCGCAAGGGACACTTCCAAAGTGGTAAAAAGTGTGTCCCCCCCCCCCCCCCCCCCCCCCCCCCCCCCGTAACTTCTAAAATAAGAGAATGATAAAACTAAAAAAAAAATATGATGTACATGTAAACTTCCACTGAAAATTGGTTTGAACGAGATCTAGTAAGTAGTTTTTTTTAATACACTATTATTAAAACATCGATCAAAGTTACAACGAACTACAAGAACTTTTATATTTTGTTACTTGCTGCTACGGAACCCTTCATGGGCGAGTCCGACTCGCACTTGGCCGCTTTTTTGTTCTTCTCTACTTAGCATGAGTCTTTTTAGCCTGTCCGGCTGCGAGGTTCGATCGCGTTGTTCGATTGATTGAACCACGAGGATTATAAATTATTTAAGGTTCGATCAATCGAACAATGCGGATTCTTGATTCCTCGTAGTTCGATCGATTTCAGTCAATCGAACCATAAATAAATTTAGGTCCTATTTGTTCGATTGATCGAACTACGAGGATTTTTAATTCTTCGTAGTTCGTAGTTGAATGAATCAAACAACAAGGTTTTTTTTTTATGTTCGTTCAATGTTATGTTGGTTACTGTATATTGTATATTAAAAATTGTATACACTAGGTAGGGTAGCTAGGTTTAATTGTCACACTTAACTCCACACAACACTAACGGTAGCCGGACTCGTAGCTGGTACCACAATTTTTTGATTCTTACACATTCTCACCCCAGGATTCCATACTCCAGATAATGGCGCAACTGTGCCGAAATATCGGGAACAATCAGAACTCAAAAATCATGTTAAATATCCCGTTTACAGTGAAAAGTATGTATATAACCATGATAGATTCAAAAGTTGAATCTATCATGGTTATATGGTTATATTGAATTGATTCGTAAGATGTCAAGATATCACTGATAAGTGGTTGCAGTCGTTCTATCTAATATGGCCTCTCGATAAACAATCGATAAGATATTATCGATTAAACTGCACTGTGCCATGGCCTGATTGCAGCAAATACGTTATTGAATTATTAATGTTATTCGAACGAACGACACACAAACTGCTAAGAGACCACCTGATTTGTATTTGCGTCCATTTTTCTATTCGGAAAATACCCATTTTTAGGGTTCCGTAACCCTAAAAATACCCTTTTTTACCCGACTACGGCAAAGTCAATAGGAAGGGTTATGTTTTTAGCGTCTATGTATGTATGTTTGTATGTATGTTTATATTTACATATGTATATAGTACACATTACATAGATAATATATATAGTATACATGTATATAGTATACAGTAGTTTACATTTTTATATAGTAGTAGAGCTTTTTTGTGAAAGAGTTCGTCCGGGGAAGTTCTACCACCATACCTATTTCTGCCACAAAGCAGTAGTGCTCACATTGCTGTGTTCCGGTTTGAAGGGTAAGGGTGCCGGTGAAATTACAGGCACATGAGACTTTTCATCTTTATGTCTCAGGGTGGCGGGCGCAGTGCAATGCCACATAGGGTGCGTTCTAGGTGGACGTGACCTATGAGGCGCTGTTACCGCTTAACATCAGGTGGACCATCTGCTTGTTCCGTCAATGAAGTAGTATAAAAAAAAAATGTTCCACCGTAGCGCCTAAACCACTCATCCGATTTTGATGAATGAGGTGTCAATCGATTCGTTATTACAGTCCAGGGAAATAAGCTACATTTTAAATTACCAAAAAAAATATGATTAATATTATATCCAACAAAGTGAGGTTCACAGTTTTTGATGTGTAACATCTTTTCTCTCGCTTTCCTGCAATCTGTGGAGGTGATTTCGAGAAAAGGGAAGGAAGTGTGTAAAGGGGCCCATATACGGTACGATTTGTCTGTACGATCGATATGATGAAAATCGTGACGATTGATCGCATCGCAAATGACGCTCATACACGAAACGATTGGTCGTAACGATCGATCATTTATTTATTTGAAACTGAAGTATAAACACGTGTTCTAATAATTCAATACGTGCCTAATAAAATGGAAAATGAACTTCTTTTCCTTACCTATGTGGCGGTAACTTTGATTCGGCTACAAAACAAAAAAAGAAAGCCTAGAAAAATGTGGGTTAAGAAATGGCTATTAAAGAGAAACCAGTATTCGCATATAAATATTTTAAAGGAATTAAGGTTCCATCCAGAAGATTGGCATAATTATATGAGAATGACGGAACCCACGTTATCTAAAATAATTGAAACTGGTATCACCTAAAATACAGAAAAGCGATATAAACATGAGACAAGCTGTCAGTAATCACGAGCGTCTTACTGCAACTTTGCGTTTTCTAGCCACTGGACGATCACATGAAGATTTAAAGTACTCAACGATAATTTCACCACAGTTATTGGGAAAAATTATCCCAGAAACAAAGACAGAGACAAAATCGAATCGTTGAAGAGCCACACACTGTCGATTCATCGTTACGATATTCATGATTGCATGGGTTTTTGTTGCGATTTCCGATATCGTCTTCGATGAAGTAAATCGTTAACGATCTTGATATACACTATCGATTCGTCGTTTCGATCGGTCTGAAGCGACGGATCGTACAGACAAATCGTACCGTATATGGGCCCATATACGGTACGGTTAAATAATAAATAAATAATAAATAATGTCGACTATAGATTTTATAACTTTTTTGCTTGTTGTCTTTGGAGTATGTTGACTCAAAGGGTTCATAACTTTCACGTAAGGGTGAAGGCCATCGGTTTGTTTTTGGTAACTTCTTCAGCGGTAAGCACTTTAAGAGCGTAATTGAGTTGAAACTAAGTTCAAAATACTTCGATGACCTTTGCGAGAAATGCGTGAATGTCAGCCGAAAGATAAATCGACTAGTACATTATCAAGTACTCGATCACGCAAATGACAAAAAGCTCTCGGATTTCGGGATTTGCTCCGAGCATTACCCAGACTTGTTAGTAAGATTTGTTTGTATAAGATTTGTCCTGGAATTTGTAAAATGTGTTATTATAAATAATATAATAATATTTAAAAAAAAAACTGGAAGAAAGCGTTAGCAGTGTCAGCCGTGAGAAGCAATGGCGGCGATGAGCTCATCACTCGACACGTCTATATTCCCACGATGGTGAAATTAGTTATGACGATGGTTTAGTATAGTAGTAGAGCTTTATTGTGAAAGAGTTCGTCCTGGGAAGTACTACCACCATACCTATTTCTGCCGCAAAGCGGTTGTGCTTAGATTGATGTGTTCCGGTTTGAAGGGTATAGTTGCCGTTGAAATTACAGACACATGTGACTTTTCATCTTTGTCTCAGGGTGGCGGGCGCAGTGCAGTGCCACATAGGGTGCGTCCTAGTTGGACGTGAAGGGTACCGCTTAAGGTGGTCGCTTTTCCATACAAACGTATTAGCACAAATATGGGCAAACAGAGTATAATTTTACACTGAAATGACTGTTGTTGGCTTTTATATTGGTCATTATTTGCGTCAACACATATTTGGTTGAAGAAAACAGTGGATTAATAGCGAAAATAACATCGAAATTTTAGTTCATTTATGTCAGTGTGTGAGTGTACACTGACAGTGTCACACACATAGCCGCAGATTAGATAACAGTAACATGTCACTTACACGCGACGTTGTCAGCTCGTGACTTACGCCGGCTAAGCGCTGTTGCCGCTTCGATCTGTCATATCATAATTAGCTCGGATAGAAAATATTAGAAAAACAAACATTTAGGATTGGACATGTGTATGCGAATCAGCCAGACAGCCGGAGGCCGCAATGCATTGCAAGGTCTCTACATATGAACTTTGTATAAATAATGGGAGAAAATTAAATTACAAACAACTAGACAGAAATTACAGACAAATATAATATTATCTTAATTACGTAAAAATTAAATTAAATACTACTAGCTGATCATAATTACCTATATATTTACGCACAAGGTTTTTTGAACTGAGACCTCACGAATACACACGGTTTAGGTAGGTTACCTTATTTATTTCGAAAAAATATCTATGTACATCCACATGTGGTTCGAAAAGTTAGACCTTCAACGTCGTTAAAATTCCTAGAAACGGGAGGTCAACAAAGAATGTTATACACTGGTTGTTATTTTATAGAGTAGGTACCTACAAGTTTCAAGATTCATAAATTTTAGACTTTTCCCAGTATTTGTATCATAAAAGCTACAAACGTAAAAAAAACAGCGTTGTAGGATTAGTGGAAGTACCCTAGAGGTTTTGTTTTTTTACATTTTTGATTTACCCTAACATCTCAGAAACTAAAATAGTTTTGAAATGTCGAAGCGAGGAACTTTCATATGACACCACATTTGATCTGATATTCTCACTTTTTTTTACCTCCTCTTGGACCCCAATATCTCAACAACCCCCCGACCGATATAGCTCATAACCTTACCAACAAATTGTACCAATACTATCACCTCCCAATCAAATTTCATGAAGATCGGATTAACGGTTCGGAAGTTATGCTCGGACAAACATACATACATACATACATACAAATGCCAATTCTTCCAAGTTGAATCAGAGAACTCGCTTCGCTCATTCAATATTAAAAAAAAAAACATAGTATTGCCTTGTTTCAGTCGAAGTCAGTTCTGTGTAGGTAGGTGAAACTACAATCTTCAAACAAATTCGTTGAAATGATTCCTAGGGGTCTTATTCATTATAATTGCCAGTTAGGGTCTTCGGAAGATTCAGATATGCAGGCCCAGGGTGGGTATTGAACATTTTGCCTCCTGCTTAGAAGACAAGAGTTCATCTTACTATGACATGTTATGTCTGTTCGTGTATGTCACAGCCACTTTTTTCCGAAACTATAGGATCTATGCTGTTGAAACTTGGTAAGTAGGTGTATTCTGTGAACCGCATTCAGATTTTCACAAAAAAATAGAAAAAAACAAAAAAAAAATGGGGGTTCAGTTCTAAGTATTAGTACTTAGAACTGAAACTCAATTTTTTTTTTCATCAAACCCGTTGGTGTGGGGTATCTATGTATAGGTCTTCAAAAATGATATTGAGGTTTATAATATAACTTTTTTCTAAACTGAATAGTTTGCACGACAGACACTTCCAAAGTGGTAAAAAGTCCCCCCCCCCCAACCCCGTAACTTCTAAAATAAGAGAATGATAAAACTAAAAAAAAAATGTACATTACCATGTAAACTTCCAACGAAAATTGGTTTGAACGAGATCTAGTTAGTAGTTTTTTTTTAATACGTCATAAATCGTAAACCATCCAAGAACTTTGATATTATGTTACTTGCTGCTACGGGACCCTTCATGGGCGACTCCGACTCGCACTTGGCCACTTTTTTTTTTAATTTCCATAATATTATTTGCATGCAATGCATATCAGCCGGCCTAGCCAAAAGACATTCGCTTCGAAGCGATTCCATTCCTTTCTAGGCGCTAGTCCAGATGGTACGTTCCTAAGCACTAATTTATTACTAGTAGGTAATTGTGTTTATACTGTACTAGCCATTTCACCGCAGCTTGGCAAACAAACAAACAAACAAAACAACAAAGTTTACATATTTACAGGGAATTAATTTTGTAAAACTTAAAAAAAAACCGAACGAAATAAAACGGCTGAACCGATTTTGATCCAACAAAGCTAAGAACACTCCCGACAAATACACCTATCAAACAAAAACAAAAAACGATTTCGGTTCATCCGTTCGGGAGCCACGTTGGGACATACAGACACACACACACACACACACAGACACGTCAAACTTATAACACCCCTTCGTTTTTCGTCGGGGGTTAAAAAATACAAAATAATAGTGAAGATAAATAAAAAAACATAAAAAAGATAAATATTTTATACATAGTGTAATACAAATTAACAATCTTTTTTTTTAAGGAGAATTAGCCTTTTTGAAATGCAATCCTTTCCCTCATTGTCTCGCAAGTCGCAAAGGCCTCGAAATTAAAAATAATATAATTAATTTTTATTGAATGGGTTATCCTCTCTTTTAACCCCCGACGAAAAACGAAGGGGTATTATAAGTTTGACGTGTCTGTGTGTGTGTGTGTCTGTCTGTCCCATCGTAGCTCCCAAACGGATGAACCGAAATCGTTTTTTTTTGTTTGAAAGGTTTATTTTTCGGGAGTGTTCTTAGCTTTGTTTGATCAAAATCGGTTCAGCCGTTCAGCTTAGGGGTTTTTTTTTTAATTTTTACAAAATTAATTACTAACTCAACTATAATCTGGACCTCTTCAAGGCTAGAGTGAATAGGTGCCTTCTAGACCTTTGTGCTCCATCTTCGGCCGCATCGTCACTTACCAACAGGTGAGATCGTGCACAAACAAAGGTCTATCAATGTTAAAAAAAAAAAAAAAAAAAACTTGTTGAAAATAGGGTCAACTGCGGATTTCCTCAATGAAGAATTGTTACTTCGTCGGCTTTATTTCTCAAACTCAAGACATCACAATAATGGAAATGGAGCGCGACGAATTATTCCCATTTGTCACACTGATCTGTCCCCCCTAAGGTGACAGTTAGAACAAAAAAGTTGGATCTGTCCCCCTGTTGCGTGATTGGGTGATGGCTGGTACATTTGCGTGTAATTTTAATTTTAATTTTAGATTATTGTATGGAACCCTTCGTGCTAGAGTCCGACTAGCACTTGGCAGTTTTTTTTTTATTTTTTATGATACAAATTGGCAAACTAGCATACGGCCTGATGTGAAGTGGTCACCGTCGCTTATAGACACCGGCAACACTGGGGGTAATTGTCGATGCGCTGCCTACCCTGAAGGAATTTATGACCATTTTTCATGAAATAAAACATGGTTACGTACGACATGTACGACACGGGAAAACCTCAGATGGAAGCTCATTCCATAGTTTATAGGCACAGAATAAATAATAGTACTTTATGGGGAAGAAATGATCTCGAGAAACGAGTCGTTCGAGAAACCCAGGGTTCTATGATGTGCGGATGAGCTTTGTCACGGTGCCGGGAAGAGCGATGGTAAAATCTCGATGCGAGGATGAGATCGGAAAGCTCGTCAGAACATTCCCCGTTGTAGAGGCGGTAGATCACGCAAAGAGATCCGATAGCTCTGCGTTGGCTAAGCGGTTCTAGAGTATCGGAGAGCTTGTGGTCACCGATGATGCTAATGGCTCTTCTCTGTAAGGAGTCAAAACGAAGCAGCTGGTACTTGGGTGCCCCGTGCCATAGATGGGAACAGTTTCTACGTGCGGCCTTACTTGTGCTTTGTAAAGCAATAGCCATTTATGCGGCGTAAAATAATGTTTCTATGTGCATTATATTATGGGGGAGGCCTATGCCCAGCCGTGGACTTCAGTTGATGATCTATCAATAAAAGCTGAAAGTAAATAAATCTTTAGAAAAAAAAGCGGCCAAGTGCGAGTCGGACTCGCCCATGAAGGGTTCCGTAGCAGCAAGTAACATAACATAAAAGTTCTTGGATGGTTTACAACTTATGATATATTAAAAAAAACTACGTACTAGATCTCTTTCAAAACAATTTTCGTTGGAAGTTTACATGGTAATGTTCACCATTTTTTTTGTTTAGTTTTATCATTCTCTCTCTCGCAAACTATTCAGTTTAGAAAAAAATGATATTAGAAACCTCAATATCATTTTCGAAGACCTATCCATTGATACCCCACACAGGTTTGATGAAAAAAAAATGTGTTTCAGTTTTAAGTATGGGGAACCCCAAAAACTTATTGTTTTTTTCTATTTTTGTGTGAAAATTAGTTTCGGAAAAAAGTGGCTGTGACATACACGGACAGACAGACATACATGACGAATCCATAAGGGTTCCGTATTTTTTTTTTTCGGAACCCTGAAAAACTACTTCATAGCTAGGAATTTATACCCAATACAACATAAATACATACATAGACACACGCCTTTTTCCCCGAAAGAGTAAGCAGAGCCTCTCATGTGCCTCTTTTCACTGTGGGTTGCACCATCGTGGGAAATACACGTGACAAGTGGTGAGCTCATCGCCGCCATTGCTTCCCACGACTGACTCTGCTAATGATTTCTTCCAGTATAATACATTCCTGAAATAAGCTAGCAGTCAGGAACTACAAGCTAACTACAAGTCCAGGTATAAGACTTAATAAAATTAGTGTGCTGATGAAAATGAGCCTAAGCACGGCCAGTTTACTATTATCCATCGAGGAGTTCCGCTGTCCACGTTCCGTCTCCATCATCAGATCAGCTCGCTTTCACCATAGTATTGTACTGTCATCGGAACTAGATAGGTACGAGTATGCCAAATTTCAGCTCAATCGGATATCGCAGGAGACACCATTGTTGCCACCCGTGAAATATAGTAGTAGTAGAGCTTTTTTGTGTGAGAGTTCGTCCGGGGAAGTACTACCACCATACCTATTTCTGCCGCAAAGCAGTAGTCCTCGCATTGCTGTGTTCCGGTTTGAAGGGTAAGGGTGCCGGTGAAATTACAGGCACATGAGACGTTTCACCTTTATGTCTCAGGGTGGCGGGCGCAGTGCAATGCCACATAGGGCGCGTCCTAGGTGGACGTGACCTATGAGGTAATGCACTGTTCATAGGCAGAGGTTACCGCTTAACATCAGGTGGGCCATCAGCATGTTCCGTCATTCTAGTAGTATAAAAAACAAAAAACATTCTGAATGCAATGCTTGACTTGTTGCTGAAAATACCGAAATTGATATATGTGTGCCTATAATATTTGAGGAGTTCCCTCAATCTTCATGGATTCCATCATCAGAAAAACATTTTAATGAAAATGGCACCAATCTGGAAGTATATCATGTAATTTTTTTTCCTAATCGTTACGTAAATGGTATGAGGTAACAAACATAATAAAAAACTCTGGAATTGATAACCTCCTCCATTTTTTGAGGTCGGTTAAGAATCGAGTACCTACTTTTTGATTTGAAATAAGGACACACCACAACACTCACTTCACAAACATAATATTGGCTGAAGCAGAATCAGTGTATTTTGTAGATCATTACAAAAACATTTATAAAAAAAAAATAGTCTGGTATCGAACCCAGTACTGTGGTTTTAGTGTCGAGAGATCTAGTCACTGGTTCACAAAAAAAAAGTAAAAAAAAAATACAAAAAATATAGGCAGTATAGAATCGAACGCAGTAACGTGGGTTCAGAAGTTCTGAGTCGACAGTCCAAGCCGCTAGTCCAACTATTTTGAAATTCGCGCGCCGAAATTAGCTTATAGTTCTAATACAATAATATCCTTGACTGTGTGCGTGAGTAGGCTTTCATATTGCTCGGAATTTGCTCGGCACAAGTATGTTAAAACTAGAGACTAAAATAACCTGAAATATAGCTAGGTACATAGCAAATAAACCACCATTTGCGTGAACGTTAGTGTTATGACATAATATGCACATTTTAATTCATAAATACATAAAATACTTCAAAATTTGGCAACAGCGCCATCTATTGACGCTGTCGTGCCTAGCTGACCACGAGGAACAACCTTAACCTCAGGTGGGCCATATGTTTGATCAGTCATTCCAAGTATAGTATAAAAAAAACGCATTGGCGTTGGCGGGACGATCTCGTGGCTTACGAGAAAAAGTGGTAGGGTACTGCCTAAAACCGGTATGAATGGAAGAATTCAGGGCAGACCTTTGCCATAATAGTAAAGATAAATAGATCTTACTTAGCACGTATTAACTACGTATTATTAGTATTATCCCTGTCACTTTCACACACATGTCAAATCACGTGTACTAGAGAGGGACAGAGGCAATGCTTAGCATTAGTTCGTGCTAAGTTACGTCTATTTACGTGTATCTCAGCTTCTCAGCCATAATGTCTGCACTAGTCCGTGCAATACAATGCAATCCGAACCCGCCTTAAACCAAAGTGAACGTAATATTTTATTTATTGCCTCTGTGATTTATTGCTTTGGTTATCTTGATCAGATTCGAATCCTCGGACACGTATGATCCTATAAATACATAGCTTATAAAGTTTACATAAAGCTCGGCCATTGAACCTGGGTCAAATATACTAGACGGATTAAACTCATCCATCTCTATGTGTATTTGTGATTTAAGTTCGCTGCGCATTCACGCAGAAGAAAAACATCGAAAACTGTTATTTTTGGCTTTCATTGTCCTTGAACTAAATCTGTCTCGCGAAAGATGGTTTAAACCTGTGTTTAGACCCGGGTAGCATTTCTCGAAGCGTTACAAGCTACAAATTACGAGTGTGTTGCTACGGTATCGTTGTTATTTTGTTATTTTTACGAGGGAAATCACCTGTAACCATGGTTCCACAACGTAACTTGCACCTTGTAACTTTAGAGAAATAGGCCCCTAGTCTAATCTCAGGCTTAAACTATCTTTTGTAATGAGAGTGAGACACAATAAGATATTCGTTTTTTTTTTTTTTTTTTTCAAAACTGTGGTTTGTTTTTGTAATCGGAACCGTAAGCTGATCAAAATTAACCCAAACACATACAAGAATGTAAGAATACATTATCAGTCGATGAGTTCCGTTGTCCGCCATGTCTCCATCTTCAGATCAGCTCCTTGTCTTATTAATGTCATTTTGTAATTGGACCCTGTGGGCGTGTGGGTATGCGACAGCGACACTTCAAAAATCAATCCGATGACAGGAACTTTGGCAAAATCATCTCGGAAGATTTGACCCGTAGGAGTATCGAAGGCGTTTTACACAGAACTTTCTCAAACTATCTAAGTGCTTATTCACAGTGCACGGGCGGGGACGGGGGCGGGTGCGGGCGCGCGGGTCTTGGCGTCTTTATGTTCATAGTGACAGAGCGGCTGAGAGACTGAACGCACGCGTGTGTAGGTTCTAAAACTTCGTGCTACCTACGTCAAAACATGGATGAAGATCTTATTTTATTATTGGAAAATTCATATTTCAAATGGAAAGTAAATTATGTGAAGTTTGCTATACATGAAATAAACAAAGGACGAGAAGAATTGGGAGACGTTGCACGGCAGATATAAATTCTTCTGTATCAATTTCCATGATGCTGCGGGTGGTTCAAAAAGTTTAGAAACAGACGCGCGAGGCACTAACAGACGCAAGAACACTGTGAAAGCCACAGGCGGACTGAGCCAATAGAATCACCCGCGCAATAGTCACGCCACCCGCGCCCGCGCCCGCGCCGATGCAGACGCGCATACGCGCGACCACTGTGAAAGCGAGAGGCGTCTAGATACATTTGATCTACCCGTACCCGCACCCGCGCCCGCACTCGCCTTAACTCTGAAAGAGCACTAAAGATGACAGATGTGTATATATGTCCTACTCTAATCACGCAATGTATACTAATTATACTCGTCAACAGATGGCGCAATTCTATATCTTCTAAAGCACCTCCTTTCGTCACGAGATGGCGCTAAGACTCTAAATACGTTCGGTTTAACCCCTTGCAATGTTATTGTATTTTAACGGGTGAAATGGAACCCTAGAATATATGAAAATCAATATTGGAGTTATTCGACATCAATCAGAAAAACCATTATTCTAGCAAACAAATCCAATCAATTTAAACGAAGAATGAAGAATATTGGAATGTCGGGGTGTTTTTAAAGTTTTGTTGTGGGGTGAAGATTCCGAAATTAGATAGCAGTCTGGATGAAGAGATCCCAAGTTTGCCCGCGCTCGTGCCACAGATTAAATAATAGCACTTTCGTATAGAATTTGCACTCTGAAAATACGAAAAGTAACGTCTTGTCCACTGTACATTGTACGTAATGAAGTGTTTTTTTATACTACCAACGTAGCAAACAAGCATACGGGCCACCTGTTGGTAAGCGTTTACCGTAGCCTATGGACGCCTGTAATACCAGAGGAATCACACGCGCGTTGCCGACCTTTTAAACATTTCCAAACACCCCTTTTGAAGAACCCCATCTGTAGTCTTGGGAAAACCTCTGCACGGAGATCATTCCACTACCTGAGTGTTCGCGGGAGGAAGTTCCTCTGAAACCGCACAGTCTGGGACCCGGGACCATCCTGAACTCCATTTGACAAAATTACACCAAAACTACCGATTTTTCAAGATATTAGTCATGGCAGGTATAAAAAAAAATACGTTAATTTTTTTAATGGTTGATCCTCTTTCTCTGAGACTAAGATAAATCAAATCAATAGATATTTTAATCTCTTTTGAACTACTCATTTTTCACTGCAATCTTTGAAGTGACGCAATGCTTCTGGTTCGGATGAGACGGGTGGATTTGATCATCGATTTTTACTAAGGAATGTCTTGAGAAGTTTGTGAGCATGAGACGCCTGACTGCAGATTGTTTCGATTTTTTTATTGTTGAAAAGTTAATTTGTCATTGGTAGTAGTACCTACGCTTTTCAGCTAAAATCGACTGATTGCTTGCTGAGACGTGTTTGTTGCTAGAAAACACAAACGTTGCGTTTTATTCGTATAAAATGGACTGTTTTCATACAAATTTATATTGATAATAAATCCGCAGCCAACGTGTTGATAGATATTTTTTGGGCCCACTCTTGGTTAGGAAATTTTTGGCGTATATTAATAAAACGTATGTTAATGTTTTCTTAATGATCTCTTAATTACAGTGGTAATATTAGCTATACCTTTTATCATGTAAATACTGAGAAATACGACATTCAATCATCAGTCACCTAAAAACACTCCTCGCTAAACAATTTTTCTCAGTATTCCAGTTAGATTAGGTATACTAATATATTATCACCATAATATAGAAATTATAAGGAACAAATCTACTTGCGTCTCATTACTATGCGACACAAATTTAATTGCGCCTATTCTCCAAATAATAAAACCGGCCAAGAGCGAGTAGGACTCGCGCACGAAGTTTTCCGTACCATTATCTATATAAACGGCAAAAATATCACGTTTGCTGTATGGGAGCCCCCTTAAATATATGTTTTTTAGTATTTGTTGTTGCGGCAACAGAACTACATCATCTGTGAAAATTTCAACTGTATATCTCGGTTCAAGATACAGCCTGGTGACAGACGGACAGACGGACAGCAGAGTCTTAGTAATAGGGTCCCGTTTTACCTTTTGGATACGGTACCCTAAAAATATTTACACAAAAATACAAGACGCAATTTTTGAGTACCTACATAAGACAAATATCACATTCTGTATTGATGCGCTCGCTAGTCCGTTCTTTATCATGAATTTGACTGCGTATTTTTTAGAGCGATATTTCGCTGTATCGTATAAATAAAATGTTGGGACGAGCCCTAGTCTAACAGGAAACATGATTCATACGCAAATAAAATTCCAGGGTAGTATCCTTGAACTGACGCGGCCACACTTTGAATGAGGACGAAGCCAAGTAGGTTTTATTGGAGCTTGACTGGAATACACATTAGGGTGTATTTCTGTAATATCCTTGCCAACCTAATGTTAAGATGTTTGTTTATTTTGCAGTATTATTTTCAGCAGTAATTTTCTATTTCGTTTATTTAGCATTGATATAATATGTATATTGACAGCGATCTCATCTCACCTGTAAGTAAAGATGCAGCCGATGATGGAGAACTTAGGTCTAGAAGGGACCTATTCACTCTAGCCTTGTAGATACCCAGATTATAGTTTTCAGGAAAGACAGACGACGGTAGTGTGTTCCACTCCATAGCAGTTTGCATTATAAAGGTAGAACCGAAACGTTTAGTGAAAAAAGCGAGGTATACACTACTGAGGTAAGGATAGTACTGAGCCGTGCGCCTGCTCGTCCTATGAAGAAAATGAGATGGTGGGATCAGATCGTGAAGCTTTTGGGAGCATTTCTCGAACTTATTCTAGAAGCTCCCCCCGTAGTAAGACCCCGCCTATTTCAACGAACTTGCCAATTGTATTGGCACCACCAAAGCCACCTTCCAAGTTTCATGGCGATTGGACCAGCAGCGGTTCGAAAGTTACTATCGAACATACTCGTCTAACATGTTTTTTTTGTGAAAAATATATTTAAGCTTTTTTCAAATTAGGGATCGGAACACGGCCAGTCTACTATTATCCATCGAGGAGTTCCGTTGTCCACCTTCCATTTCCACCCTCAGATCAGCTCGCTGTTACCGTAATACTGTATTGTCATCGGAACATGTCAGGTATGCCAAATTTCAGTTCACTCGGATATCGGGAAGTGGTCGAAATTTCGTTTCCAAGATTTGATTACATTGTTCGAGTTAGTTACAAGTGAAGCTAATAAAAGTGTGGTAATAAACAACGACTGAAGTGTTTCCATCCCTTTCTACGTGCTTATTTTGAGAGGGCTAAATTAATATTACTACAGAATTACCAACAAGTGGTACTTATATGAAAAGCCCTCGAAAGTCCCTCTCAAGAAACCTCCGAAAAAGGACAACTCTATTATTACCTATCAATACCGTTTTACTATGAAAGCCTAGAGCTCCTTGTAATTCGAGAGGAATATCGGGGCCGCAAGAGCACTAAGAATGGAATCTGACACGTTTTCTCGTGTAAATATCTCGGACGTGACCTCAGAAAAGGACTTTATTGACCCGTAAGAAAAACAATTAAAAAGATGAGTTCCCGGTCGATGCGCCGGTGACGTCATGAAGAATGCATCCTCAGATTATCCTGAATACCGTCAAGGATACCAAGCTTAACTACATGGAATTTTGCACACATGTCCAACACAGTAATATCTAGGTGGTTTCATATAATATCTAGACCATTTGAAAATCTGACCTTTTGGAAACGAAGGAATTATATGGTTTCCAAAAAAGATTTGTATCTAAATCTTATAACTCATGCTAGTTTGATTCTATGCAATTGAACGGGAAACTGACAAGACAATCCACTGGCTAATCCTCCAGATTGTGTCTTTTTTTAGGGTTCCGTACCCAAAGGGTGAAATGGGACCCTATTACTAAGACTTCGCTGTCCATCTGTCCGTCTGTCACCTGGCTATATCTCATGAACCGTGATAGTTATAGGCAGTTGAGATTTTCACAGATGATGTATTTCTGTTGCCACCGCTATAACAACAAATAAATATTTAAGGGGGGCTCCCAGACAATTATTCTAAGAACCATCGTTCGCGAGTCCGACTCGCACATGGCCGGTTTTTTAAAACTGACCCTCGTATGACCGCGATCGCTCCTGTTAGTAAGTGACAATGCGGCCGACGTTGGAGCACGAAGGTCTAGAAGGGACCTATTCACTATCATTATAGTTCACATATTCTGTCTACAAAACTTCATTGACTTGAATTAATTCATATCCAAATTAGGATCAAAATTTGTTTTGTATGGAGCGGGCTACACTTCCCATTGGCCAATGCTGTCTGTTTTCTTTTTGAGATTTCGCTACACTGGCTGTTGAGGTCTAATCTTATCGTCCAATTATTTTATATCATGAAATGCGGAATCAAGTTCATATTGTACAATGTAATAGTTCCGAGCCGGATGTGAATTGTTATGTATACATAACGTGGGACAAGCGTGGGACCATCCACGTAGCATATAATTTTTACCAATGGCACGTTATGCGAGTATAGGTTGCTCAAAAAGGTAATATTTTTTTGACGAAGTGGTAAAAACTAATACATAAATTTAATTGCTATTCAATTAAAATGTGTTTTTTGCTTTACTACGGTAAAGACAAAATAGAGTTATGGTTTTAGCAGTCTATGCATGTTCCACCGTAGCGTGGAAACTAAACCACTGATTTTGATGAATGAGGTGTCTTAAGGAATGTGTGTGAGCAATCTACCTACTCTTTCGGGGAAAAAGGCGTTACTCTGTGTATTAGGTATAAAAAAAAACTGATTAATTTATTACAAGCTTTTATTTAACTTGCAATGTATGTTTGTCTGTGTGAAATCCGGGTGGAATCTTGCAACTGAATTTTAAAGCAGTTATCCTCAACCGATTGAGCTGAAATTTGGCAAACTGTCAAGTTCCGATGACAATACAATATGATGGTGACAGCGAGCTGATCTGATGATGGAGACGGAAGGTGGACAATGAAACTCCTCGATAGATAATAGTAGACTGGCCGTGTTTAGGCTCATTTTGATCAGCACACGGTTACGATCACTAATTTTATAAAAGCTTGTATTGAAAAATATATTTTTCACAAAAAACTTATTCAATCGGTAAGTTACCACCTAACACCACCTTTAATGACCAATGAGACATTGTTCTTATCAGGCCAAAGAACATCTAATGCGACCTCTACAAGGCAGGAATAAGTTATCCCGTGCATTTGTACGGCTACACGCATCAATTATATTACTCCATAAAAGAGCCTATTACGGTAGCGGTACGTCACGTACATTACACAGGCAGCCCTAATTTATTCGTATATAGTCGACAATTAGTGCTCGGCGCTCATGCGGCTAATTCCGCTGCGCTTACTGTAAAGTAAGGGTCTGCGCACACATCATGCGCGTGAGTTTTAGTGAAAGAGTTCGTCCGGGGAAGTACTACCTATTTCTGCCGCAAAGTAGTAGCGCTCGCATTGCTGTGTTCCGGTTCGAAGGGTGCTGGTGAAATTACAAGCACATGAGACTTTTCATCTCTATGTCACAGGGTGAACACAGCTGACAGCGCCTTAAGTCACGTCCGATAATACGAACAAATAGTGTCGACTGAATTGATTGCACTTGAGTTGGACTGTGCCCAGTGAGTAAATAATTGGATTATCGCTTTGAATCATCGTGGGCTAACTAAGTGTTGCTATCAAAACAGTATGCAATTATTAGTTCAATTATTATTCAGTATTTAGTAGTAGTAGTAGAGCTTCTTTGTGAAAGAGTTCGTCCGGGGAACTACTACCACCATACCTATTTCTGCCGCAAAGCAGTAGTGCTCGCATTGCTGTGTTCCAGTTCGAAGGGTAAGGGTGCCGGTGAAATTACAGGCACATGAGACTTTTCATGTCTCAGGGTGGCGGGCTCAGTGCAATGCCACATAGGGTGCGTCCTAGATGGGCGTGACCTGTGACGTAATGCACTGTTCGTAGGCAGTGGTACCACTTAACATCAGGTGGGCCATCTGCTTGGACAGTAATTCCAAGTAGTATAAAAAAACCAGACAATTCCCTCATGAAGTCCTGCAATCGTGTCATCGGCTGCAATCCCGTAAAGTCATCATCATCATCATCATCACCTTGTATCAGTCCACTGCTGGACATAGGCCTCGCCCAATGCGCGCCATTGAGACCGATTTCCAGCACTTCCCATCCACTTTCTACCAGCCGCCTTACGCAGATCGTCGCTCCACCTATAGCCAGGGGACGCTCCACACTACGTTTACCAAGTCGTGGTCTCCACTCTAGAACACGTTTACCCCAGCGGTTGTCGGTTCTTCGGCAAATATGCCCAGCCCATTGCCATTTCAGCTTGCTAATTATCTGAGCTGTGGAGGACTTTAGTTCTCCGTAGGATAACTTCGTAAAGTGTTCCTACGCAATTCATCTTCATAAATCTATATTACTTTTGTATATTTGTAGAAATAGCTCTTTATCCTGAATCTTTGAATATAATGTAAATTTTTACACGTTTTTCTACTTCAACTTTGTCATATAAATACATACACGTATACTCTTGCTTGAGAGTGAAGATGCTTTTATAGATAACTAGCATTTTCGCCCGCGACTTCGTCTGTGAATAATTGACAGAGCGAGCGAATGCCCCTTGCCTGGCAAAATTTGCTTTCAGTGTATATGTATGTTGGTACTCGGTACAGGTCGTATTTTTCAACTAATCATTACGAAGCTTGATATAGGGTTTCAATTATTGTAGGTATAGTTTTTTTTTGTCAGCAATTTTGGATTGCAGAGTTATTTCCCCCAAAAAGGGGGGATTTGCTGCGACGCCGTTTACCGGCCATTTTTTGACCGCCTCTGATTCTCCCTGTGACATAAAGATGAAAAGTATCATGTGCCTGTAATTTCACGGGATGGGTGCCACAGTAATGCGAGCATGCTTTGCGGCAGAAATTGGTATGGTGGTAGTACCACATGGGTAAAAACATGAGTGGGTTCGCAAATGAGTATGCGAATAAAATCGCTTATCGTCCCAACATGCGTAAAAACATTTGAGGGTTCGCAAATGAGTGCTAAAAAAATCGTTCACCACGTCATGTGTAAAAACATTTGTGGGTTCGCAAATGAGTATGTGAATAAAATCGCTGACCGCCCCCACATGTGCAAAAACATTAGTGGGTTCGCAAATGAGTATGCTAATAAAATCGGTCACCATATGTGTATAAACATCGTGGGTTCGCAAAGCAGTATGCTAGTAACATTGCATATACGCTGACCGCCCCCACATGACTAAAAGCATTCGTGGGTTCGCAAATGAGTAGGTACCTATGCGAATAACTTGCATTTACGCTGACTACAGACACATACACCTTCACCCTGCACCTACTCAACACTTTCATTATTGTCAACGATACCGTCACGATACGGCGCCGACGCGGCGCGGGGTGAAGGAGAGCCCTTTGTTTGCTGTATATACCCGAAGTGCTGCGGTCGTGTGTGTGGTGTGTTTCGTCCCTGGTATCGACACGATATTGAAATCCGAAATGAGATTATCCGACAGAGAACTAAAGTTATTGAACTAGCCCACCGGATTAGCAAGCTGAAGTGGCAATGGGCTGGTCATATATGCCGATGAACCGACAACCGTTGGGGTCAACTAGTTCTTGCTGTAGACCGCGTCTTGACAAACGTAGCGTGGGGCGCCCTCTGGGCTAGGTGGAGCGATGGCCTACGAGAGGCGGCGGCGGCAGAAAGTGGATGAGAAGAGCCGAACACCGGGCTCAGTGGCGCGTATTGGGAGAGGCCTATGTCCAGCAGTGGACTAGTGTGGGCTGATGATGATGATTGTGATGATGATCGTGTCGTGTCGTTACCGTCCAATGTGCAAGCACGCGTACGCTGGCCATGCGTAATAACATTCGTATATGTGCGCATGTTTCTACGTATGTGTGTGACGTTCAGCTAGCGACGAGTGCAGTGCCATTTGGAGTATTTCCTGTTTTGTGTAATTGCCAGTAGTTGGTGCAATCAGCGGCTAGTTGGGGCGGGGAATCCAAAGGATTTGAATCACGTTGACATGAGGCGCGCCGAGCACATCCTTGTTGCGTTAGCCATGCTTCAAGTTGTTTTATAACGTTAGTTAATTTTACGCTTTTTAGGGTTCCGTACCCAAAGGGTAAAATGGGACCCTATTACTAAGAATCTGCTGCCAGTCATAGTAGAGTTAGTTAGTAGACATAGTTTACTGATAATTGCTAAATTGTTAGCATTTAATATTTTTGATCCCGTTATAAGTACTATAACGCAGTTAATCGACGTGCCTGTAGTTAGTAGTATTACTAATGGGGACACACAAGCAGGAGGGTCAGCTGACAATATTTGTTTAAACTGACGAGTCCGACAATGAGAAAGCCTGGCACATTACATGTAGTACATCAAAATGTGCAAGGCCTTCCCAGCAAAATATTAGAATTAGAATTATTTTTAAACATGTTTAATATAGATATCATGTGTGTTACTGAACACTGGTTATTACAATTTGATTTGCTCCCTTATTATGAGAATTATAATATTGTAAGTTCATTCAAACGCAAGAACGCCATACGTGGCGGTTCCTTAATTGTTGCTCGAAATAATTTAAAATGCAAAGAACGTAAAGATGTTGCAAATCTCACTATTGAGAGGACTATTGAGCTGTCGTGTGTTGAGCTTGAGCGGCATATCATTGTGAGTGTTTACCGTCCCCCTGACGCGGACTTCGCGTTATTTGAATCCACTATGGAAGAAGTACTGCTTAAAACTTTTGGACGTAGTAAAATGTTAATAGTCTGCGGAGATTTCAATATAGATATTCCTGTGAATCCTCTATCTGAGAGAATTCTTAACTTATTTAAATGTTTCAATTTACGTCACCTTTTCGAAGAACCTACAAGGGTGACACTTACATCAGCCACCTGTTTGGATAATATATATTGCAGTAGTGTTCCAATTGATAAAGCAGTAATTAAACATTTCACTTTGGATCATTACGGTCACAGTGCTATATTTACTTGTAATTTGGTAGATGAACCTAAGGAATTCACTTATCGGCCTATCACAGGAAGTCGAATTATGAAGTTTCAAAGCAGTATTGAACTTAAAATACCCCTTTTACCATGCGTAGATGATCCAAATGACCTTTTTACCTCCTTGTCTAATTTGATAAATGAGCAACATACTGAGATATTTCAGTTAAAAACATGTATAGCTAAATCTAATGTCGGGTTAGCTGATTGGGCGACACCCGGTATCTATAGAAGTAGGAATAAATTATATGATCTCTATGCGGCTAGGGAATCAATGTTGCATGACCCAAAGTTTATTTTGTATATAAAGAACTATTCATATACTTTTAAAAAAGTTTGTCGTGCACCTAAATCATTACATTTGAGAAAAAAAATAGAAAAATCATCGAATAAAATTAAGGCAACTTGGAAATTAATTAATAATGAAACAGGTAAATCTAAGCCACGCAATAAGCAGATCAAATTAAACATAAACAATACAATATTGACAAAAAAGATTGATGTCGCGAATGCCTTTGACAATTTTTTCTCTAATATACCAGTTATTGTAACCCAGTCATTACAATCATCTGCCTCTGGAGCATCTACTTTATTGGAACTAAGTGTTGCTAAATGTGAGATCGCGTTTAGCTTTAGATACGTAAATGCCGATAGTATTGTTAAGACATTTAAGTCACTTAATATTAAAAATACTGAAGATCTTTGGGGAATATCCACAAAGATGTTAGGTATTATAATTATTGATATTGCTCCATGCTTAGCCTACATTTTTAATAGATGTGTTGACGACGGAATCTTTCCAGATCTTATGAAACATAGTAAATTAATTCCTTTGTTCAAGTCTGGAAATGCAAAAGATCCAGCTAATTATAGGCCGATTTCTATATTGCCCGCGTTAAGTAAAATCTTTGAAAAACTTATTCTTACTCAATTATTGTCACACTTTAACTTCCACAGACTACTTCATAGTCATCAATTTGGATTTACCAAGGGTCGATCAACAGCTGATGCTGGTACCATGCTTTTGGAACACATATTTCAAGCATGGGAAAACTCGCAAGACGCGATCGGAGTATTCTGCGACCTATCCAAAGCATTCGACTGCGTGAGTCATGCTACTCTAATTTTGAAGTTAAAACATTATGGCATCCAAAATCAGGCAATTAACCTTGTAAATTCTTACTTATCCAATAGAGTACAAAAAGTTGACGTTGGTGGTGAAAGGTCTTCAGGATCGTCTATTGTTATGGGAGTGCCCCAGGGTTCAATACTAGGCCCATTTCTATTTTTAGTATACATTAACGATCTCCCTTTTTATGTAAAAGACATTTGTGATATAGTTTTATTTGCTGACGATACGTCTTTAATTTTCAAAGTTGATAGGTCAAAAGCTAATTACGATGATCTAAATAAATCACTATCGCGAGTTCTTGATTGGTTCACAGTAAATAATCTGTTGCTTAATGCTAAAAAAACGAAATGCATTAAATTCAGTTTGCCAAATGTAAAACATTACCCAACTAATATTAAAGTAAATGGCGAGACACTCAATCTTGTAAACTCTACTGTTTTCTTAGGACTTAATATTGATGCAAGTTTGCAGTGGGGACCACAAATTGAGGCACTTGCGGGTAGACTTAGTTCCGCTGCATATGCAGTTCGTACGATAAGGCAGCTTACTGATGAAGCTACAGCTAGGCTAGTTTATTTTGGCTACTTCCATAGTGTTATGTCATATGGCATCATTCTGTGGGGGAAAGCAGCAGACATCCAAGCAATATTTGTTTTACAAAAACGGGCAATACGTGCCATTTATAAAATGAAGCCACGTGACTCCTTGAGGGAGCGTTTTAAGGAAATTAACATTCTCACCGTAATATCGCAATACATCTACGAAACCTTATTATATACACATAAACACTTAGATAGATTTATGAAAAAAAGTGACGTGCATTGTTTTAACACGAGAAATAAAAATAAACTGAGTATTCCCAAATTTAGATTAAAAAAAGTAAGTGGGTCTTTTATGGGGAATTCTGTTCGGTTCTATAATAAACTTCCAGAAAGTGCTTCTAAACTTTCGATTCGAAGATTTAAATCTTACATAAAGAATAATTTAATTAAGAAAGCGTATTACACACTACATGACTATGTTAATGATAAAGCCGCGTGGCTTGATGTCGCTCTGCCCCTCGACACCTAATTTGTCAATTTGCAATGTCTGTACCTGCATATAATTTATTACTGATGTGTTATTTATGTGTATATCAAGCGTAGTGTGTGCTGCCTTATGAACTTTTGCTGATTCTCTCTATCATCTTACTTTTGACTGCCTACCTAAGTAAGGCTTTTAATTTGGTTTTCCTTTTTTCCTTGAATCAGCTTCAACTTGTTCTCGAGGCACCACACAGGCGCTCTCCACCTAGTAGTAAGAAGGATCATCAAAAGAAAAACAGACCGTGTTTGTTGCCTGATTCTTCTAGGTCTGGTTGCGTTGGAACAGGAGTAACTGTAAATTTATTTTTTAAGACGATTCAAAATGATCCTTGTGATTTCAATGAATAAAATACTTTTGACTTTGACTTTGACTTTGACTTTGAGTCCGTCTGTCTGTCTGTCTGTCCGTCTTTAATTAGGCTGTATCTCATGAACTGTGATAGTAAGACAGATGATGTATTTCTGTTGCCTCTATAACAACAAATACTAATAAACAGAATAAAATAAATACTTAAGGGGGGCCTCCCATACAAAAAACTTGTTTTTTTGCCGTATTTATAGATAAAAACACCCCGCTGTTTTGGGTTGAATTTTTGGAATTCCTTTCTTAGTGCACCCCTAGTGATGGTGTCGCCAGGCTGTACCTCATGAACCGTGATAGCTAGACAGTTGAAATTTTCACAGATTATGTGTTTCTGTTGCCGCTTTAACAACAAATACTAAAAAACAGTATTAAATAAATATGTAAGGGGACTCCCATACAAAAAACGTGATTCCTCCAAATGTAGGTTAAGCGATGCTCTGCGGGTTCAGTTTTTGGACGGGTGACCGCTTTTTGCGTTCAATTTTTTTTATTTATTTTTTACAAACCAGTTTTTTTGCCGTTATTGTTGTTAATGGTACGGAATCCTTTTTGCGCGAGACCGACTCGCACTTGGCCGGTTTTTAATAATTAAATAAGTCAAAACCTAAAGAACAGAAGGACAACACTTGTTTTTTAGGGCCACTTTAATTGGTCCACTCTCTTTGACGACCTCAAACAAGAGACTAGCCTGCGTTTTAGAGGCGATGCATTTTAAAGTTAAAGTTTAAATGAAAGGCTTAGGTGAAACAAGACAGCTGACAGCTCGCCTGCCAGTTCTCGTCTCCGTATGAATGGCCCCTAACGACGCTATGAACTCAATCATGGTAATGCATTGTCGCAAACTAGCAGTCTGGCGTTACGGAGATTCAGTTTGCGAGTTGTGTGCACTTCGCAAACTGAATGAGTTGCCGTGAGACTAGTAGCGTCTCTGTTTGATTCACTTAGTACTGATACCGAAGGTAGCTGGAATTTTGATCTGGTTCACACAAAACCAAGGTAAAACCTATACAGAGCGTCCCAAGAGTGTGCGACATGAAGGGAAAGTACCTTAAATATTGTAGATAGGATATTTTGCTGAAATGAGACTTTATTTTATTTTTTAAACTTAGTAATACTGCAATTAGAGATTTTTTAAAAAACATGCTTCTTCTGGGAATAGAACCTACTTAAATGAAAATGATTAATTTTCCGTTACCTATATTGCTTTGTTTTAAGATGCTATGTTACTCAAGAGGAATTATTATTTTTGTCCAATCTTTCGATTGGCATCGTAAAAATACGGGGTGTTTTTTTTTCACATTTAAGTCGGTTCGATTCCCAGAATCCGAATTCCGGAAGCAAGTAATTTTTAGAAAAACTTTGATGCAGTAACAATAAAATAAATAATAAAATAAAGGCTCCTTTCCGCAAAACACCCTATGCTTTCCCTTCATGTCGCATAGTCTTGGGAGGCCCTGTATATTGCTGCGTCAGCTTGATGTCTGTAATTCCATCGACTACGAGTCCTTTGCACCAGATATGAATTTTACTCTACGTCGTCAAAGACTGATTGAAATTCAGTTTTTCCAGCTAGCAAGAACTTTGTGTGCCGTCTCTAAACAGCTATCCAAGTGTTAGTTTGAGAATAACTAGTTCCTAACTGCCAACAACTGACGATTTCCGGTTCAACAATTCTGACTTTGCTATTCAAATTGCAACAATTTCACAAAAGCAAATTGTACTATCTAGATTGAGTAGACAGTCAAAGTTGCTTTTGTGTACTGCGGACTACTTGTTTAGCCTTAGTTTATTAGCTAAGACTACGCCAACACCATGCAGAAATCTTCATAAAAAAAACGCGCTCCTCGAAAAAGCTGTTTTTATTGAATATCTAAAAGAAAAAAAGAAAGAAAGTATATATATTTATTTGTATACATGAACTACACAGAAACACTTATTAAACTAAGAAGAAACAGATATGAAGATACGAGGTGTAACTCAAGTAAACAAAATGGCTCTGCCTCAGCATGAGTTGGTTGACTAGCAAGCTAGCAACAACCAACGCTGGTCTTCCAACATAGATCATCGGGTCGTAAAATATAGATCATTTTACATAACCTCTACGGTAAACCCTCGGCTTTGTTATATTGATTTTATTTATCGAATTTGTATCCTAATAATATGCACCATTTTGATAAACAATCGAATCTAGGCACGTAACTTTTTTTTATATCGAGAAAGTATTGTCCTGTCTTTTCGTGTTTCTGGTACAATGATCCCTCGGAATCATAATGTAGTATCCATGCATCTTTTTAATTTAAATATAGTACTATTACAAATCAAATCTAAGATTAACAATTATGCGGCATGACACTTTGTGTTGTGCAATCTACATCTATCTACATCTATCACTGATACTCTAAAGAGGTTCGATTTGTTTGGATATAGGTGGTTCTCTGGAACGACTGAATTGATTCCAAAAAATATTTCACTAATAGAAAGCTACACTATCCGTGGAAACTAGTGGAAAGTCCGCGTGGAGTTTATTCCATACAAACTTCAACAACCAGCGTAGGAAGTGAATTTTGAAAATTTAATTATATTAGTGCAACCCCAGCCAGAACACAAAAGGAATGCACCCCAAATTTCCACTAGTTTAAATATTTCATCTATAGGTATCTATTTTCATCGTAAAATTAGTCGGATCAACAGTTTTTTTGTGCTTCCCGTTGCGAATCTGTGGCAGTTATGAATATTACCAAAATACCAAGTACAAATGAGCAGAAGGCCAATTTTCATTCAATATTCCAAGATTCAGTCAAATTTCAGTGTGATCTAAAATAATTACAAGAATTTGTCCTTCTGTTCATAAACCTGCCTCATATAATGCCACAACGAAGGTTCTTGAGCCGCAGCCTCCCATGAATTGTGACGTCACACGACCTTTGCAATGTCGTCTGTCCCGTTACTCGTAGTTTTAAAGAGCGTTATCCTGGAGTCAGAATCTCAGTAACGGGAGATTAAACGATAAGTTTTATTGTTATGATTATCGCTTAGTCTATGTTACTGCCTTTGGATAGGTTAAATGTTATATGTTAGCCACAGGGACTTACACTGGTTGGTTTGGAATGATTGTGTCCCTTGCTAAATTATCGTTTTGACTGTTATATTATTATACAAGGCAAGGTGTGGAATGAGCTCCAGTTGGATGTCTTCCCACAGGGCTACAATATGGGTAAATTCAAGAGAAATAATCAACAGGGCTCTTAATGGTAGGCAGCGCGTTTGGAATACCGTGGGTGTTGCAGATGTCCATAGGCGGCGGCGGTGACTGCTTTCCATCAGGCGGGCCGGCCGTCTGCTTGTTAGTCACCATACAAAAAAAAACCTTTTGTTGGTATCTTTATTTAATTCTCAGAATGGTGATTATAATGTGAATGTAACTAAACAAGCGGTAGATATAGCTGGTTTTCAGCGCAAAATTAAACCATTAAGAATTTCCTCAGGAACAATACAAGCTTTTAGATAGGAAGCAATCGCTCGTATGTTAAAATAAAAATATTTTTCCTATTGATAGCACTTTTATAGGTCGTCTGCACTGCAGCGATATCTTTATTCGATGTACTCGCGTGTCAATAAATCCGATATTCAATGAACATGAGTGTCTGTCATATTAGTGAATAGAGCTAAACGAGCGGTTTTTATAGCTAGTTTTTTATAGCAAAATTTAACGTGAAAGAATTTGCTCAGGAATGATAGAAGTGTTTTGCCTATGATGATATCGATAGGCCTTTTTCAGCAGTGGCCTGTGCCACCTATATTGAGGAGGAAGTTCTCGCTTGAGGCGTGAAATGTTTTTTTTATGGTGTTTTTTGTCCATTACAGCTCATGAACCCTAAAGCGATAGCAAAAGATAGCGAAAGTTGATTTCGTGGGAACTAGGAGACTTAACACACATGTTTTAATTGATAGTATCTCATAAATATCATCAGTTTAGCTAAGATCCCACTAAACAAAAAAAAAACACTGTACAAATGTGTTATCTGAATGGGTTCATGAGCTGTAATGTGCAAAAAACACCAAAATGTTTGAATTTCGCGCCACAAGCAAGAGCATCCATCACTAAAACTAAGTTGAAAATGTAATTTGATATCATATCACTATGCTATTGAGGTTGAGATGGCCCCCTCGCTGTGCGCGCGCTGCTCTGTGCATGGACTCCGCTCTCTGGCTCTGCTCTATACTCTATATCTATATGGGCTTATCTTGGACTAGCTAGACTAGCTAGGTCTAGGTCTATGTGGCGCTGACACGCTATATGGCAAGCTGTGGCAAGCTCGCTCGCTCGCGAGTCCTTCCTTCCTTGCTCTGCGTATGTGGAGTGGTGAGAGCACCCAACAATAAATGTCGAGTCTGCTCTACTTATCCAATGCAAAAATGCATGACATGTATATCTGTCTGCATTGTCCAACACCATGTATAGCGTTCTCAGGCCGATGAAAACCTGGAGCCTCAGGTATTCATCCTAGACTTAAGAACTGCGTATAGCAACTCTGAAGCGGCAACATGAACGCTGTATAACAGGGACCATATGTTATGGATTCGCCTTGCGTTGTCTCCCCCACTCCTCGCTTCGTCCCGCTCTTTATAGCATAGATTGATAATAATTTAATTAGATCGATTGTGCTTTATAGCCTTGTGAGGGCCGCACTAATCTCATACACTTCTATGTATGTTTAAAAGTATAGCAAGTAGTAATACATGTGCCAACCAACTGTATTGATTTAATCAGTGTGCAATAAATATTTATAGGCCAACTTGTTTCAATTCTAATCAAGAGTTAGGTATCTCAGATCATCAACTTCTCAACATCACTGCTGCTGACTCCATTCAAGTTTCAGGCATAGCTGTCTTATAGGGTACAGTCACCTTATATCTTTCAGGGATCAAAGTTTTTTAGCGGAACGCCTTAGGGCCAATTCCGCAAACTTAACAAGCGAGTTAAATTCATTAACAATTAAAGGTACTTAGTCCTGGGTTAGTCTAGAAACAAGGTGTGTTCTGGCTTAAGCCTAGTTGAGATAAATCTGTATTTAATGTTGGCTGGTAAAGTATTACTGATTTACCTACCTATGAGTTAATGGGGCGATGTAGGAAGGTTTCAATAAATTTCTGTTAGCGAATTCATGTGATTTTGTATTTTTAAAACTCGCAAAAAAGTCTAACGAAACACTCGATTAATTAGATTAAGTCTTACTGATAAGCAAGATCTTAAACCCTTGATTTAGTTCCTAACCCATCCTATGAGGAGGTTAAAATGAATCAAGGACAAATAAAAAATCCCCCTCGGGTTGATTAAAGCTAGCTTAGTCTAGGTACATACAACTAACACCTTAATGTATTAGAAATTCCGCTTCAAACAATTGGTAAGTCCAAATCAATTGTCGTCCCTCCCCTGAACCATAGCTAGTACATAATTACACGTTGTAATTATGTGCTTTTGGCTAGAACAGTATCGTTGAATTAGTCAGATGCTAATTACCCATAATGCATGTTTCAGTCCTGTATATTTATATACAGAGCGTCACGTCGTCTGGTCAGCGAGCTAGATTAATCTGCGAGTTATCAAAATGCGATGCATTTAGATACCTTTATGCGGATTTTTAGGCTCCGAGTCAGGTCACCTGTAGGGTCTAGAAATCTATATCGATATCTAGGTTATAGAAGACACATTATTTAATTATAGATAAGACTTAACTTAAGTATTCCAGTATCAGCACTCGTTCTGAATTTAAAACCATACTTTTGTATGTATTAAGAACTGCTTGTGTTATTAACTTTGAACTTGGATAATGTTTATTCACAAGGCTTATTTTAACGGATTGGCGTTTTTGCTAAAATCATCCAATCAGTGTTTCTTTAGGTACAATTTATCAATTAATTGTTGAGTTTATTTTTAAATCCAAGTTTCTAATGCATCGACCATTCGGTCTCGTAGCCAAAATTCGAGTGAGTTAAAAATCTCTAATAATTACATATTTGAACACAATACTATCGCTTATTATATAATCGCTCTTAATATCTAGGCCATAAGGTTCCGTTTTCATCGTGTACTCGGTGTCCAAGTCAAGTAAGGGCTTGCTTCCCACGGGTGCGAGCGAGGTAGCCGCCATTTGTAGCCCTGCCTTGTTAGACCGAAACGAGACACCTTCTCCTTTCACCAACACTGAAATCAACAAATTTACAAAGTAGCTTCTATTTCGAACCTTATATGCTCAGCACAGGATTCCCCTTAGTTTTAACAGTTTCTGTGGAATTTTGTAACGCATATACTTCTGTGCTTAAGTTTCTTTTCGATATTCCGAGAACCCTCGCTCTCAGAATAAATACAGAACTTCAGGTACTTCAAAAGTATTGCCAGATGATGCAACATACATGGGAACCAGGGTACCATCACATTGTGTTGCCGTTGACCGTAAAGGGCACCACGACCTCTCCTGTCGCCGCAGCGCAGACCGTGTCGGTCCTAACACGCCTGCCTCAACGACATTATTCGTAACCCCTTGCCACGGCAAATGTGACGCGAACGAACGGTGTCGCACGTGACGGCGGCAAGAGGCCAGTCTTCGATTCCCTGGGGTCGGGGAAGGCCATTGGTTTGGGACGGACACGCTGGCGACTTCACACGTCCACCTCCAGGCCCGCAGGTCGGCGGCAACGGCAGCAGAAAACCTCAAGAGGCGGAAATATGCATCCATAGGCAATGGATAAATATTTCTACCTTTGCAGTAGAAACCTTTGCGTGGCTCCTCTTCAAGGAGTTATCCAAGAGGCTGACAGATGCGAGTAATGACCAAAGGCCTGACGCTTACCTCAGTTACAAAATCAGTATTGCCATCCAACGAGGTAACGTGGCCAGCCTTTTGGGCACTCTATCTGAGGTCGGTGACCTGAGCTCAGTTTTTTATCTTTAGATAATTTTTTTAAATGTAAGTATGTAGGTTTAAATAGGTTTAGTATAAATTGTATAATACTTTCTATAAATAAAATAATTTCATTATATTAAATTAGATATTTAGAGCAACTACTTTGTCAGTTGCTTATTCAAATCGTTTTGTAGAAAATCTGGAATAGCTTTATTTTCTGATCACTTCAAAAAGTATTTCTCAGAGTAGGCGGCTTTTAATTATAATAATGGAAGATAATCCGGTCTCAGGTCCGATTAGCAACAATACTAATGTATTTTCGGTGAAAGTAAAGCTTATTTCTAAATATAGGATTCTAAGTATACGATCGAGTACGACTCTACGTAATAAAATTTGTGCCAAGAACAAAAATAGCACAGTAAAGGGTTAAAAATAATCATTTATTGTCCAAAAGACTTGTGCTAAATCTAAAAACGGCAGTGATAGGTTTAAAGTATAAAAGCAAGCGCACTTATCGTGGTTAGACGAGCATTGCTACTCGTATGATCTCTGTGGCGCGGCGGGCGATTAGCCGGCTGAGATGAGAGACGTGCGGGGGCAAATGCTTACATGATCTGCAAATATTTGTTCCGAGTCTTCGTGTTGTGGACGTTTACTATCGAACGCGACTCGCACCCACGACGCAGGATGCTGAAGGAGGCGATGATTTATAGTTTGACCCTAAAACGCCGGTACTGTGTTTGTCTATCCTATGTTTTTTTTTACATTACTCTTCTAACCATAGAGAGTTGAATCGAGAGGAAATGTTGCAATAAAGTAGACGTAGGCAATTTCAGTTTGAAATACCTATCTATATTTCGTTACATTCGATTTAATAACTTTGTTGTAAAGTAAGATGGTTTGCTTCCGTCCTTTGCTTGAGGCAGTAGGGTAAATAGGTATCCAATACCCAAAACTATCAACCCTATTGAGCGTACATTCCGCCACTAAACCAGAGATCACCTACAAGTCCATTGTAGGCTTGACAAGTGGTTAGTAGTTTGGTCTTTACTAACAACTTGTCAGGCCTACAATGAACATGTGGATGATTGCTTCAGAATCCTGAGGCTACACATAAATCATTTGTTACTTCGTCTTACTAAATTCCATTGTTATCACAAATTAGCTACAGGCAACAACCCTATCGTATTTCAGTCTCCTTACCGTGCAGTCTCAACTAACAAGTTCCTACAATATTCCTTTTGATATTCCTTACGTATGTCAGATGATATCTAGCTATTCCCTTTGAGAGGAGGGTGGCTAATAGCTGTTATTAGGCGTGTATTTTGTACGAAAATAGGACCTATCTTCATGCCTTGATGACGTCAGCAAAGTCTCGTCACAGATGGAAGGAATGTTACCTGTTTGAGAGCCGGCAATTTGTCGTATCGGTTCAGCCAAAAGTTTCTAAAGCTTCTATCTTGTTCTATTCAATGTAAATTTAATTTGTTCGGGCTTGAAACTGTAATGTTGATATCCCGATACTCTAGGGAAAGCATTCCTCACTGCTGAAACCGTAGAAAACTGCAAAGCAACTGTTGGCTATTAGTGCGGGCGCTGGCCCATGTCACGCGTGTAGTTTGCAAGTTTGGCTGTGCGGGGCTTTGAGCTATTTTGCGTCCACACCGGACGGATAGTGGAGTATAAATAAAAATGGTCACGTGGTCCAGGTAATGGTCGTTTGGTTGCCATATTTAAAAATGGTCGCCGTATTGTTAGTTTTTTTAAGGATATCTATCTCCGTACCCCGTGGTCCGCTTTAAATTATTAAAAGTATAATTTTACTAATTTTTTTAAGGCAAACAACATTTGTGCAAACCCATTTTTTTTCAATAGTCTACCTGCGGCGCGGTTGTGTGTGGATATACTGATCTATATACTGTTATACAAACTTTGACGTTTCGTTCATGTAATTGACAGTGTTTTTCTGTTGTTGCAGCAACGGGCCGGTGGAGGGCGCGTACGGGCCGCAGCACAGCCCCGTGTCGCGCTCCGACGCCTCCACCGAGGACGCCGAGCTGTCCGCGGCGCTTGCCCACCAGCACCATCTAGCTATGCAGGTCAGTTCCATCTCCACTGCCTGTGCAACCAGCACAGCCCGGAACGTCTGCGCTGCAGCAGGGGAGATGGTTGCAGCAAGTTTTCTGCGGCGCACGCTGGCACCATCTATACACATGTCATTGCTTCTACTGGGATCCTCTGAGCAGTCCGATACCAATGTTTGCGGCCCCGTTGGTTCGAATGTAAACCACCCGGTATGCTCCTACGGCTCATGCCCTAAATTTGCTTCAGAATCCAGAAATCGTTCCTTTTTAAATTTTAATGTTATCCCATATTCTTCAGTTTTCTAATTTAACTTTTCTACACTTTATTATGCTTTAGAATTATACCTGTTGTTTGTAGAGCTTTTGTGTGAAAAAGTTCGTCCGCGGAAGTACTACCATCATACCCATTTATGCCGCAAAGCATTAGTGCTGGCATTGCTGAGGGTATGGGTGCCGGTGAAATTACAGGCACATGAGACTTTCATCTTTACGTATGAGGCTGGCGGGCGCAGCGCAATGCCAAATAGGGTGCGTCCTAGGTCGACGTGACCTATGTGGTAATGCATTGTTAAAAGCAGAGGTTACCGCTTATTATCGGGCAGGCCTGATTGTTCCGCCTTTCGCGCATTTAACACTATGAACCTTGCTTGAAGAAATTATGTAACTGTTTCAGGCTGGCGAATATCCAGTGGTGGGTGGCGGTGTAGACCCGGACTACGGTCAGTATGTGTCGTCGCCGGCCGCCCACTACAACCACATGGGGCATCTTACGATGGCGCCCTCACAGAAATATCCTCATGTGAGTACCACGATGTGAATATATCTTCTCATATACAGGGCATCCCAAGACTATGCGACATGAAGGGAAAGTAAAGTACCTTAAATATTGTAGATAGGATATTTTGCGGAGGAGACTTATTATTTTATTTGTAAAAGTTAGTAAAACAGCATACAAAGATTTTAAAAATAACTTTTAAAAAAACTTCTAAAAATAACTTGCTTCGTCCGGGAATGGAACCGACTTAAATGAAAAAAAAAAACATTTCTGTATTTTTATAATGCCAATCGAAAGAATGGACAAAAAAAAAAAACCTCTTTATTTTATTTAGCCTTTTTGATGTTACCTAAGAGTATATTAAGAGACATTTGGCATTAGTTTTACAAAAAATTACTAAGTCGTCTCCAACCTGGCATTGCCCAAACTTGTTATGTTTTGAAAATATTTCTTGGATTTTTAGAAAACAGGTGGCTAAAGGTAATGGTGTAGTATATTTTTATAACCAGCTCATGAAGCTCTTTCAATTGACACCAACACGGCAGGTTTCTGAACAAAAAATACAATTCCCGTACTAAAATATGATGACGTCATAACTGCCCTCCCATGTGAATATTTTTAAGAACTACCACTCAAAATGATTGTTATAACCTACAGTACCCGTGTACCAAGCGGATATCCTGTATGATTTGCGTTTTTTTTTATCGTAGCCCGACCACTGTAAATTGCGATGACAAGCGCGTCTGGATCAGAAACTGTCAGAAATGTAACCGACTCAAAGTCAAAGTTAAAAAGTAATTTATACATTCATGAAATGTTAAGAATCATGTGTTTTGTTTTACAGGTAATGGATTCAGTATCAGTGACGGGCGCGGGTACGTACGGGCAAGCGGGCGGGGCGGGGCATTACGGGACCTACGGCCACTACGGCACCGCGACCTACCAGGCACAACCCACCTACATGGTGGACACGGCGCAGGTCCCCAATTACATGGGACAGGTCTGTTTTTTTACATAGGGTTGACTGGAAGAGATCGCTCTCAGCGATAAGACCGCCCATTGTACTACCATACTTATTTTTCTGATTGTTTTTAATGCGTTATTTTTTTTTGTGGTGTGCAATAAGTTGTTTTTATCTATCTATCTATCTATCTATATAGGTCGCGCAACGATTTATGAGCGCTTGGCGAAAGTGGTAGGGGTTGACTGCGCATATCTACATTCACGCATTCGCTTAACATACCCAAAAATTTACTACTGCGCATTGTAGGTCAGCGCTTCTAACTCGTTGCCCGACGTATACCAGTGTTGGACGTTACACCAGGAGATGGCAGCATCAACCTGAGTACCTAACTAATATTGCGATCACAAATCTGCTAAGCGTGTTGATTATAGCAAATCCTCTCGTGTATTGTGGGGAGGTTTCGTCCAGCTATGGTATTCGGGGTACCGTGAGTTGAGCCAGTTCACTTCATATTTTGTGTCATCTAATTCACGCGTTGCGCGATACGCGTTACACGCCGTACTTTACCGAGTGCAGATTTCTTACTGCGCAAATCGTGAATATTCACGTGAGGCTTCACGCGGCCCCGGATACCACGGCAGTAGTGGACGTCTACTGGTTAATGATGATCATGATAATTGGATGTCAGAAACTATGAGAAAGCTTTAACAATGCAGTAACTCATAGGTCACGTCCACCTAGAACGCGCCCTATGCGACGTTGCACTACGCCCGCCACGCTGACACAAAGATGAAAGTCTCATGTGCCTGTAATTTCACCCTTCAAACCAGAACACAGCCGAACACTACTGCTTTGCGGCATAAATAGTGCTTCCCCGGACGAATTCTTTCACAAAAAAGATCTACTACTAATAAAATTAAAATGTAGAGAATCAGCAAAAGCCTATAAGTCCTAAATGTTGTTGACAGGAGTATGTAGAGGGCGGTGGGAGCGCTTCGCCTAGGAGCGCATCGCCCGGCGCGCTGCCACAACACAATTTACACCTACAACAGAGGTACGAGTAAGTTGCTTTCTCCTTTTTTACGTGTGTCTGCTGTGTGTATCTTTGTTTTGTTGTATTAAACAGAAGAAAAAATTGTTTGTCCTTATTTGTCCTGATGATGACGACAAACGTCAGAAAGAGCTTCGTTTAGAAATAGCAAATAGATGCATTCCATCTTTTCTGGAATTTTAGATTATATTCCCCCCCTCTAAAAACTAGGTGAACAAGGTGATATCGTGTTCAAAGGTATAACAATGTTAAAAAAAAACTGCTTAGCTTAGCTGCACTTTTAATTACTATTTTGGTGTTTCAATTTAGAACTCACCAATATATTCGACCTCCATCTCAATGCTATACAACCTCCTAGCGCAAAAAATACTCGATACAAACTACTTGTGCAAAGAATACTCGACATACAAACTCCTTGTGCAAATTACTCTTTGAGATTTGATCAACATTTTCGACAAGGAGTTTAGCAATACCTTCCTTTTTTGTTCATTTATGTCTATTTTCGCTTAAATTTTTCATTTTCTCGTAGTCATAGACTCTAGACTTAGACTCTAAAGTATAGTATGCAACTCTTGAATAAAACGGATTTATATCGAGAGCCATGGATCACCTGCGTCGCTCAGGATTCTAACACTTGACCGTAGCGAGTGTTAGAATCGTTAGAACCCTTCCCTTGCTCGAGATTCATCTATGGCCCTGATAGATGGCGCTTTATATCCGTCCTTTATTCACTAATTGCACAATATACTATTTAAAGTAGTCTGTTCAGAAAGAAAGTCTTTGTGGCCGAATTGTGAACTAACGTTCGGATTTCTGGTAGCGTTTTTGGTATTTTCAGCAACAAGTCAAGCATTTACATTCAGAAAGTATCATTTGGTGAAGTGGAACTGACGAAGAAGACCAGAGTTGACCACCGGAACTCATCAATGATAAGTATTTCACGGGTGGCGTAAAGATATCTTGATTGAGATAGTTAAGCGAGTATGACGAAGCAGTTTTAAATAATTGTTTCTGCTGAAAATTGTACCATCGACCTGATCTGATGATAAAACTGGTAGGAACCGGAACTCCGACATAAAACAACGTATCCTAGCCGTGTTTGGGCTTATTGGCATCGTCATGAGATTTGTCACTCTGGCTCTATATGACTTTATTGGTAATCCCTTGCGTTAAAACTGCGTTTATGGTACAAGCTTTGAATTCGGTTTTGTTTGTAAAAATAATATTGTTCTAACATGTACCTGTTAGAATTATTCTAAAGGCAAATATATGAATTTTCAGGTACGATTCAACGTCACTGGAGCAGCTTGGACGTCACTACTGTGTGACGTCACCACGAGGGGAGTACGCAGCGGACACTTACGGATATCAACACTACCCCACGGCGTACGACGCCACTCATCAACAACATCAACCGCCACAGTTCAAAGTAAGCAACGCCACTCATCAACAACATCAACCGCCACGGTTATTTATTTATTTTGTTTATTGAACATGATTTACAACATATGTTTCTTACATTTGGTGTTTAAAAACCCTTATTAGGTTTATCGTAACACTAGGTTCTCGATGATAGGTACATTAAAAATTACATTCGAGTTATAAGTAGTAACCGCCATAATTCAAAGTAAGCGACGCCACTCATCAACATCATCAACCGCCACAGTTTAAAGTAAGCAATACCACTCATCAACAACATCAACCGCCACAGTTAAAAGTAAGCAACGCCACTCATCAACAACATCAACCACCACAGTTCAAAGTAAGCAACGCCACTCATCAACAACATCAACCGCCACAGTTTAAAGTAAGCAACGCCACTCATCAACATCATCAACCGCCACAGTTCAAAGTAAGCAACACCACTCATTAACAACATCAACCGCCACAGTTAAAAGTGAGCAACGCCACTGATCAAAAACATCAATCGCCACAATTCAAAGTAAGCGACGCCACTCATCAACGACATCAACCGCCACAGTTCAAAGTAACCGAGACGCCACTGATCAAAAACATAAATCGCCACAATTCAAAGTAAGCGATGCGAAGGCTTATAACGTCATTGTTTATCATTTAGATCAAAAGTTAGTTAATTAACTAAATTTGTAAAATTAAAACTTTATGGAGACTGTTGTTTTTTTACAGGATTCACAAAATGGTCTTAGTTTAGGCAGCGCAGGCGGACAGTCAATGTACGGAGACGAAGAAGAGTTACAGAAACAAATGGCGAATATGGCGTTAGGTAACTGCAGACCAAACTATGCTTTATATCGATTGTAACAAGATTTGCATTTGTTTGATCGATGTTTCTTCAAAACTGCAAAGAATTAGTCTGTATAGTTTTGTTTTTAAGGTTTAAAATTCCTTGTTGATTTTTAGTTCACGGAGGAGTAGGCCGCGAAGACGGCGGTGGTCTACAATGGCGGGATCCGAACCTACCCGAAGTAATCGGCTTCCTAAACTCACCGTCAGATGTCGTCAAAGCGAACGCGGCGGCTTACCTACAACACCTCACTTATATGGACGACCCAAACAAGCAGAAAACGCGGAGTTTAGGTAATTTGAACTTTATGCTATAAAGCATACAGCTCTGTCTCCAATACCTAGTCAATATGGTCTTACTAAAGTCATGGGCTTCCTAAATCCACCGTCAGTTAAAGCAAACGCGGCGGTTTCCCTAAAACACCCCATTTATATGGACGATTCTAATAAGCAGAAGACTCAGGCGACTCAGGGTGTTATGTAATATAAACCTGTTAGCCGTACAGCGTTGTCTCCAATATCCTAGTTAGAATAATCTTCCAAAAGTCATGGGCTTCCGAAACAGTCAGATGTCGTCAAAGCAAACATGGCGGCTTATAATACCCCACTTATATGGACGATACTAATAAGCAGAAGACTTAGCTGACTCAGGGTTTTTTGTAATTTTAACCTATTAGCCGTACAGCGTTGTCTCCAATATCCTAGACAGAATAGTTTTCCTAAAGTCATGGGCTTCCTAAACAGTCAGATGTCGTCAAATCAAAGATGGCGGCTTACAACACCCCACTTATGTGGACGATTCTAATAAGCAGAAGACTCAGATCATGAATTTCCCGGTTTTATGAAATTTAAACCTTTATGCTATTCGCCTTACAGCTTTTTCTCCAATATCCTAGTCAGAATAGTTTTCCTATCCTAAACAGTCAGATGTCGACAGAGAAAAGATGGCGGCTTACTTACAACACCTTACTTATATGTAATTTCTTTATTTTTCAGGTGGTATACCGCCTCTGGTCCGGCTAGTATCACACGAGAATCCTGAAGTGTGTCGCAACGCGTGCGGCGCGCTAAGGAACCTCTCGTACGGACGACAGAACGATGAGAACAAGCGAGCCATCCGCGATGCGGGCGGCATCCCCGCACTTATGGCGCTGCTCTGCCGAGCCACTGATATGGAGGTCAGTTCTAGCATCGCTACTAACCGGCGGCATTTGTGTGTCGCAACGTGTGCGGCGCGCTCAGGAACCTCTCGTACGGACGACAGAACGATGAGAACAAGCGAGCCATCCGCGACGCGGGCGGCATCCCCGCACTCATGGCGCTGCTCTGCCGAGCCACAGATATGGAGGTCAGTTCTAGCATCGCTACTAACCAGCGGCGTTTGTGTGTATGTATGTTGGACGATTAATACAGAACCGCTTAACCAATCCTAATTAAACTTGGTAGGTTATATTCAAAGGAAATCCGTAGAAGAACCAAGATAACTGACATAGCTCTCACAATTAGCAAGTTGAACTGGCAATGGGTAAAAAAATAAAAGTTCTCGAGTGGCGACCTCAAACCGAACGGCGCCATTATAGAGGTTGCATGAAGGTGGTCGATGGAGGCGGCACAAGACAGTTCGTGATGGCATTCTACGGGGGAGGCATGTGACAAGCGGTGGACTTCTGTAGACTGATGATACATACATACATACATACATACATACATACATACATACATACATAGACTCTCGCCTCTTTCCCCGAAGGGGTAGGCAGAGGCGCAGTGGGCCTCTTTTCACAGTGGGTTGCACCATCGTGGAATATGGACGTGACGAGTGGTGAGCTCATAGCCGCCATTGCTTCGCACGACTGACTCAGCTAACGCTTTCTTCCAGTAATAACACATTCTATAAAAAGCTAGCAGCCAGGATAAATCTTATACCAACAAATCTTATCAACAATATCCAAGGTAATCCGGGTAATCCCTTAGTCGGCTTTTCGACATCCACGGGGATTTTACTCAAACTCAACAAATTTCTCAAACTTGATTCTCCCCAGTAGATAATAAATTAATATATATCATACATATACTATGACTTTGAGTTTTGTGCAGATTTGTTTTTGTTTTCTTTTCTTTTTTCGATGTTTTTTTTTTTTTTTTTAATATGTATAATATATTGTATATATTGTACTTGTAGCTTCATGATCTTATTTAATAGTTAGTTTTACTTGCATGCTGCTATAATTGCATTATTATTTATAATGTTTCAAGTGTTCCTTACCGACCACAGAAAAGAGGGGACTCTTCTAACACAGGTTACTGCAACTTACCAGAAGAGATCCCAACCCGATTTACTGTATTACTTGTAAACACAATAAAAACTTTTGTATTTGTTGTATTTGAGACGGAGGGGTCTATTCTTAAGCCGGATACTTTAAAAATAAATAACCATTGGTGTATAATGTTTGCAGGTGAAGGAGCTAGTGACCGGCGTGATATGGAACATGTCCTCGTGCGAAGACCTGAAGCAGTCCATCATCGACGACGCGGCGCAGGTCATCGTCAACAAGGTCATCATCCCCCACTCCGGGTGGCACCCCACCAACCCCGGCGACACCTACTGGTCTACTGGTGAGACTATCACAACATGAGTAATAGAACATGTCCTCGTGCGAAGACCTGAAGCAGTCCATCATCGACGACGCGGCGCAGGTCATCGTCAACAAGGTCATCATCCCCAACTCCGGGTGGCACCCCACCAGCCCCGGCGACACCTACTGGTCTACTGGTGAGACTATCACAACATGAGTAATAGAACATTTTGATAGATTAATAAATAAATAAATAAATAATGCTGGACAGTTCACTCAACATTATCTAGCCCCAAGCTAAGCAGAGCTTCTGTTATGGGTACTAGATAACTGATATACTTAATACAATATATTACATAGATAGATATTTTTATTATACATAGAAAATACCCAGAACACCCTGAACAAATAGATATATAGATTCCCGATAGTTTGGCTACCTCTGTAGCGCGTCGTGCGAGTAGCCGACTGAGATGCGAAAGGTTACTGGTTCGATTCACGCTGCAGGACAAATGTTTGTATGATCTGCAAATATTTAGACATTTGTTTAGTAAATTTGACACTTATGAATTTACAGTTATGACACCAAAACGCTATCTATCTATAATTATGAGTAAGCACAATTTTACAATATAATTTAAAAACTAATAATAATAACTTTTACTCTAATTAAAAGGTTAATATGACCTTAACACTCGGTTACCTTCTGTTGTGTGCAGTGTTCCGCAACGCGTCGGGCGTGCTCCGCAACGCGTCGTCTGCGGGCGAGTACGCGCGGCGGCGGCTGCGCGCGCTGGCCGGGCTGGCGGAGGCGCTGCTGCACGCCGTGCGCGCCGCGCTCTCCGCCAACGCCATCGGCACCAAGATCGTCGAGAACTGCGTCTGCGTACTTAGGAACTTGTCCTACAGGTAACATATTTATTTTATTTTATTTTATTTTATTTTATTTTATTTTATTTTATTTTATTTTATTTTATTTTATTTTATTTTATTTTATTTTATTTTATTTTATTTTATTTTATTTTATTTTATTTTATTTTATTTTATTTTATTTTATTTTATTCTTTTTGGAAAACTTACAGCTAGGTCCACAAATAAACAAGTAAAGATAAAATAGAGAGCCAATTACAAGTTTCCACACATATTACAGAATTTAGCAAGAAATAAAAAATAACATGTAGACAGACAAATTACTATTAAACATATAAAACAACAATTTATAATTTAGGTATCTTAGTAAAGTAAATATTATTAAGCACACGCTTTAATGTTGTAGAGGAGGTATTGAATAAGTCAATATCGACCTCTCGCGTTACTGCATTAAAACAACTGCACGCTCTTATTAAATATGAACATGCAAATATCAGTTTAATATATTGCAACCTTTTAAGAATAGAACATCGCACCATCGTGGGGACACTCACAGGACATATGATCAAAATTAGCCGAAAGACGGCCAACATTGTCTCTATCATCAGACCAGCTCGCTGTCTCCATAATATCAAGCTTTTATTAACCATCGAGGAGTTCCGCTGCCCACATTGTCTCTATCATCAGACCAGCTCGCTGCCTCCATAATATCAAGCTTTTATTAACCATCTAGGAGTTCCGCTGCCCACATTGTCTCTATCATCAGACCAGCTCGCTGTCTCCATAATATCATGCTTAAATTAACCATCGAGGAGTTCCGCTGCCCACATTGTCTCTATCATCAGACCAGCTCGCTGCCTCCATAATATCAAGCTTTTATTAACCATCGAGGAGTTCCGCTGCCCACATTGTCTCTATCATCAGACCAGCTCGCTGTCTCCATAATATCAAGCTTTTTTTAACCATCGAGGAGTTCCGCTGCCCACATTGTCTCTATCATCAGACCAGCTCGCTGTCTCCATACTATCAAGCTTTTATTAACCATCGAGGAGTTCCGCTGCCCACATTGTCTCTATCATCAGACCAGCTCGCTGTCACCATAATATCAAGCTTTTATTAACCATCGAGGAGTTCCGCTGCCCACATTGTCTCTATCATCAGACCAGCTCGCTGTCACCATAATATTGTATGGTCACCAGAACTTGAAAGGTATGTCAAATTTCAGCTGAATCTGATATCAGGAAGAAAAATTGGATCGCCAGATTTGTCCCACACAGACAGATGTAAAGCGAGTTAAATAAAAACTTGTAAATTCATTTTCAGATGTCAAGAAATTGAGGACCCGCTGTACGACACGAGAGCGCCGCCCACACAATCATCCGGACAAGCCAGAATACAGGCCAGTGCATCAAAAGGTACCACTACCATAATACCATACTATACAAAGTATAATATTTTAGGTATTTTCGTCATAATGTGAGCTTTAGCTCATTTATGGTGAGAGTCCCTACGGAAAGTGTGAAGAACTACTTGAGCCCTGACTTCTGCCCAAAAAGGGTGAAGTTCTGGCGGTTCAAGGGCCGCCTGTCACGTGATCCCCCGGGCCGCAACGCGGCGGTGATCACACGTGTGTTAGATTATGTTATAAATAAATCTTAATCTAAAATACGTGTGATGGGGCCGACTTATTGTTTAGGTTTAGAGCATTTCTCAATAAGCCTAAAATAAATATATGGAATTGAAACCACAAGAATCGTCTTATAAATTTACTTCTGTTACTGCTTCTACTATTATATTAGCTACTAGCCTACTAGTCGTGCTTTGAAACCCAATTGATGTTTATATTCTGTGGCGCACTCGCCCCGTCGGCGTTCCTTAAGATAATTATCAGAATCACATGAAAAAATTCTAACTTTTTCTGAAATGTATTCTATGTTCTTTCTCATGTTACACATTATATATTTGTCGAATTTAATCAAGACGGGATTAAGCGATTAGTCGAGAGAACGTAAAAAAGCTTAATTTTGTGTTGTTTTTTGAGCTGAATTTATCTTATTTTTTAAAACTATGATAGACCTCTGTTTGACCACGATCTCACCTATTGGTAAGTGATGATGTGGCCGAAGATGAAGCATAAAGGTCTAGAAGGCACCTATTCACTCTAGCCTTGAAGAGACCCAGATTATAGTTTTCAGGAAATACAGACGACGGTAGTGAATAGCACTCCTTAGCAGTTCGCATTATACATAAATAAAATAAATAAATAATGCTGAATAAAATAAATAAATAATGCTGAACAAGTTCACACAACATTATCTAGCCCCAAGCTAAGCCAGAGCTTGTGTTATGGGTACTAGTTAACTGATATACTTAATATACAATATATTACATAGATAGATATTTTTTATTATACATAGAAAACACCCAGAACACCCTGAACAAATATCTGCAGATCGCACAAATATTTGTTCCGAGGCGGGAATCGAACCCGCAACCTCCTGCGTCGCAGGCGAACCATCGCCAGCCGCGCCACAGAGGTCGTAAAAAAAGGTAAAGGTAGAACTGAATCGTTTATTACGAATAGAGGGTATACTAATGAGGTAAGGGTGGTACCGAGCCGTGCGAATCTAAATGTGATTGTTCTAGGTGAGAACCTGGGCTGTTTCGGCGGCAGTAAAAAGAAGAAGGACGGCTCTGCGTCGTCGAACTCGACCAGTCCGCTCGGCAAGAGCGAGCAGGACACGCCGCCGCTAGACGCCACGCCCACCGCGCTCGGGTACACCGTGCCCAAGGGCACTGAGATGCTGTGGTCACCAGAAGTAAGTCCACATAGACTATACACGGTAACTAAATGTGTGAACAACATTAAAATCGGTTCAAATATAAAGTGTGGTGTGTCCGGCCTAAGAATAGACCCCTCCGACTCCTCTCGTTGATGTCGTAAAAGCCGACTTAGGGATTACCCGGACTTGTTGATAAGATTTGTTGGTATAAGAGTTGTCCTGGCTGCTAGCTTATTATAGAATGTGTTATTACTAGAAAAAAGCGGTAGTCGAGTCTTTAGAGACCACAAAAGGAATTTACCTTCCAAATTTCAGGTCTCTAAGACGTACGGTTTAGGCTGTGCGTTGATAGTCAGTCACGCAATGTTATCTAAACTGTAAATTTTTAATTTCCAGGTGGTCCCACTGTACATGGCGTTGTTACAAACGTGTTCGAACCCTGAGACGCTGGAAGCGGCGGCGGGCGCGCTCCAGAACTTGGCCGCTTGCTACTGGCAGCCCTCTATAGACATTAGGGCTGCTGTGCGGAAGGAAAAAGGTAAATATACTCTCTATGACAAATATAAGGAACCAGGAACTTCACAATCTAATCCCACCATCTCCTTTTCATCATACAACGAGCAGGCGTACGGCTCGGTACCATCCTTACCTCATGAGTATGGCTTGTTCCATCTAGTCATACATGTAGTTCTACATGTATGACTTTTGTACTAATCGTTTCAGTTCTACCTTTATAATGCGTAGTGCTAAGGAGTGGAATACACAACCGTCGTCTGTAAACTAATGTCCTGAAAACTATAATCTGGGTATCTTCAAGGCTAGAGTGAATAGGTGCCTTCTAGACCCAGGTGTGTTCGTGGTCAAGAGGGTATGTATATCTGCCCGGGTGCCTGCCCAATGAAGCAGATTGGCGTGGAGATGTATAAAGCTATCATGACAAACTGTTGTGTACCATAGCGGAATGGTAATTTTGTTGCCTATTTTTTAAATATTTAATTACTAGCGTGGAGAGCTGGAATTATTCTTAATAGTCTGGATACAAATAGCTAAGACGTTAATTAAAGTCTGCAAAGAATCAGCCTTTTCCCAGCTGTGAGAAATAAATGTCTATTAAATAACCACTGAGTTGCATTTCGATAGCCGTCCTTTTTAGTAATATTTGCGGTTCTATTACCGCTTAGCATTAGACGTAGGTTACAGCTTAGCATAAGAACAAGGTTACTGCTTAATACTAGACCAAGCTAACAGCTTAGCATTAGACCAAGGTTACAGCGTAATATTACACCAAACTAACAACGTAGCATAAGACTAAGATTACCGCGTAACATTAGACCCAGGTTTCTGCTTAGCATTATTACCAAATCCGCTTATTTTAGATGTAAGACAAATCCATACAGTCAAAAATATTGAGCAGGACAAGACAATGATTGAACATAGATTCCCTCTCCTCAGGCCTGCCGATTCTAGTAGAGCTGCTGCGCATGGAAGTGGACCGCGTGGTGTGCGCAGTGGCCACGGCTCTACGCAACCTGGCCATCGACCAGCGCAACAAGGAGCTCATCGGCAAGTACGCCATGCGCGACCTCGTGCAGAAGCTGCCGAGCGGCAGCACGCAGCACGACCAGGTTAGTACTAAGAGATGCAGCTGACGCAGAAGCCATTTTCATACAAATGTTTTTTTGTGTAAAATATATTTTACAAACCAAGCTTTTATAAAATTAGTGATCGTAAACGTGTGCTGATCAAAATGAGCCTAAACCAGTCTTCTATTATCCATCGAGGAGTTCCGTTGTCTCCATTATACAAATACAAATATATTTATTTTGCCAATGACACAAAAACTTACAACTAAAACATTATCCAATTAATTAAATTAGCAAAAATGGTCGTCACTCAGCGTATGCTGCGACAGCGCAAACGCTGTGCAGCGCTGGTTTTACGTGACGCCAGTGTGTTGGGCAGCACTGCGACAAGCGTTTTACACAGGTACAAGAAAAGAAAATTATCAGATCTGCTCGCTGTTACCATCATATTGTATTGTCATTGGAACTTGACAGGTATGCCAAATTTCAGCTCAATCGGTTGAGGATAACTGCTTTAAAATTCAGTTGCCAGAATCCCGGACAAACATTGTACCCGGATATACATTGCGAGTTAGAATAAAGCTTGTAAAATGATTTGGTATCTTTAGTTGTGTGTTTTGTATTGGAGCAGGGGACATCGGACGACACGATAGCGGCCGTGCTGGCCACGCTGAACGAGGTGATCAAGAAGAGTGGCGAGTTCTCGCGGTCGCTGCTCGAGGCTGGCGGAGTGGAGCGACTGCTCAACCTGACGAAGCAGCGCCATCGCCACACTGCGAGGGTCCTCAAGTTCGCAGGTAACTTCACTTTACTCATTCATTCATTCACATTAACAGCCAGCCGTTTGCGGCTTCGCTTGCGGCTGCCGCCCCCCCCCCCCCCCCTTCCATCATCCATCCACACACCATATATCATCATAATCCGCTCAACCATTCAAATATTGTACTTACTTAAATACCTGATGTTGTGGTTCACCGTAGCCACAGAATACATAATAGTACATGTTTAAAAGGTTGACTCCGCAAAATCATTTAAATAAATCTCTCAATAAAGTGCAATTCAGGTCGCACAGCGCTAATTACCTACCGCTACATTCACTTACAAGTTACCTCTCTTTCTATCGCATAACTCTATCTTGTCTGACTCACTGAAATGACTCGACAAGTCGAGCCCGCCGGGTACTTGGAGCTTCGTATCAAAAGTCTTTATCTTACCACTTGTTTTATGATGTTATCTTGTTTGTTATACGTGCAGCGTTAATAACTTAGTTTATACCACTCTAAAAAGCTTATTTTATTCACTGAAAACAATGAATAAAAAGCACTTTTAATCATGATTTTGGTGTTTGAATTTAGAAAACACCAAAATACTCGAGCCTTCATCTCAATGCAACACCCTCCATATATTATATCGATGCCCTCCAATAACAACTCCTATACAACCTCCTTGCGCAAAAAATACTTGATACAAAATCCATTTGCAAAGAAAACTCGACATACAAACTTCTCATCGAGATTTGATTGGTCGAAATACAAGGAGTTTAGCATTAGAATAAAAACTGTTTTGTGTTCTTTGCTGTGATTAGTAAATTGGCACTATTTTGAATACCGTAAGTTGTACGAACACAAAGTTTAGTGGTACTTAATAATAAATCGATTGAAAATGTATTCAACTTATGAAGTAGATGCCTATTTTCGCTTAAATCTTTCTTTTTCTCGTAGTCATGGTATAAAGTATAGTATGCAACTTTTGAATAAAACGGATTTATATCGAGGGCCATTAATCACTCGCGTCGCTCAGGATTCTAACACATGAATCACCTTTTCATCTATGGCCCTCGATTTAAATCCGTCCTTTATTCACTAATTGCATAATATACTATTCCGCGCCCACTAGTATGTTTGATATGTGTTTTATGCCCCTAGGTCAAGTTCTAATGACGATGTGGTCTCACGCGGAGCTACGTGAGGTGTATCGCAAGCACGGGTGGCGTGAGGCAGACTTCCTGACGCCGGCGCGGGCCGCGCAGCCGAGAGCATCCTCTAATAGCAGTGGTAAGCAATGAGTTGCCATCAACTGGCAGACTGGACATATAGCCCGCGTCCATAGCATTCCACGTAGAACGGCCTTGTGCCGCCTTCATCTACCAGTAACTGTTACAATGTCATCGGATCTTCGAATTGGGGCCGTCACAGAACCTGTGTATAACACCGGTTACCATAAGTAACTGTAAAATAAGTACTGGTCAGTGAAAATGAGAATTAAGGCTCTATTTTGAACAACGCTTTTTAAATACCTATTCTCATTTGAAAAGCAATGTAGCTTAGCCACATTGAAAGCCATCTACTGGGATTGAGCACTTAATTTCAATAACACAATAATCCAAACCATAGAGGCACTTAGGCTTTAGGCTTTATGCATAAAGCTGTAAATACATAGATGCCATTACATACATACATTATAAATAATTCCGTGTATACAGTGTACTATACAAATCTGATGTAAGGAGAACTGGTAAGTAAGCGTGGCGCGTGTATTCGTAATTGGCGACACACGGCAATTCTCCTTACTACAGATGTGTATTGTATATACAGACCGTTCACCAGACACGGTGAACGCGGTGTGGTGCGGGCCAGACAGAAAAGACTTAAGACGCAGACGGGGCGCGGGGGGTCTCTTACGCGTCCCTTTCATACAAAATGTATAGAAGCGTCGCGACGCTAAACACACAGAATAGACGGGGCGCGGGCGCAATGCTTCTACGTCCGCGCCTTTTGTTCAAAACACACAGGAGAGACGGGGGGCGGACGCGGCGGGGGCGAGGACGGGGCGCGGAGTGGCATGCCTGCCGGGCAGGTCTCGCTCGCTCGCACAGTCAACGTGTACCGTCGCGGCCGCGTCCCGTCACTATATAATTTCAAAAGTCGCGTCCGTGTCTCTTCTCGGCCTTGTCCGCGATGCGTCCTCGCCTTACGTCTCTTCTATCTGGCTTGCGCCTAATATGTCCCCTGCCTTGGGAATAGTGCCAACGGTGACATCTTACGGTGAACGGTTTGTACCTTTGTTCATAATATGTAATGATACTTCCGTCATGTGAATCTCTGTACACTGTTCATATGTAATGTTATATTGTGTTGTATAATCATGACATCACAATGCAATGCTGTGTGGATCTTTCGCTGTTAACTAAATACTAACGAGACGTGTCGATTGAAGCTAACAACCTCATTATGCACTTATACTGCAACATAATATCGGCAGACATGTTGGAATTCGTGGTACGTTTAAGCAAAATCATAAAAAGTGGGTTATTTTTTCAGTTTTTATAAGACAAAGGCAAGATCCCAAGCGACATGCAAAAATTTAAACACGTAATTATGCATAGACATTCATAATAACCGTACTACAATCTCAGATTATTCAGATGATAATAAAGCTTGAGTCAGAATTTTCTCCAACACGGTCCAAATAAATGTAAAACTAAAATAGCACACCATAAACTGACGTGAAAAATGCTATTGGATTAACAATTGTTGATTGGTTTAGTAATAAAAGACAATTTCTTTCTCATATCTATTGGACACATTTAAATGCAGTCTTTATCAAAGTTTAGGTGCGTAGAACTTACGTGTCCTTATTAAGGTGTATAACGCAAAATTACCACTCTTAGATTTGATTTTTAACTGACTAAATCAAGTACAATATTCGAATAAAAAATATGCATGGATACTACATTATAACACCGAGGGATCACTTTACCAGAAACACGATAGGACAATATTTTCTCGATCGAAAATAAAAACAAAGTTACGTCTACTTTTTGCCTAGATTCGATTGTTTATTAAAATGGCGCATATTATTGGGCACAAAATTAGATAAATGAAATCAAAACAATTAAGCCGAGGGTTTAGTGTAGGTGTTTTGTAATATTATCTATATTTTACAAGATATTCAATAAAAACCGCTGATTCATGCGGCGCGAGGTGTTTTTTTTGTATGAAGATTTCTGCCTGGGGTTGGCGCAGTCTTAGAGGTTCCACGGGGGTGGAGCTTCGGGTAGATTCTAGTGTTGTATGACCCACGAGCTCCGACATAGCGTGAGATTCCACAGCATGTACATAACGCTTGGCGCGCGCCGCAGGGGCCGGCTCGGGCGCGGGCGCGCCGCACTCGCCGAGCAACGCTAACAGCACGCTCAGCCGTCCCATGGCCTCCACGGGCGGCACGCGCTACGAGGACCGCACCATACGCAGGCATCGCGAGGTACCACATCAGCTTTTCACACATTTAACGCCATATTTTCAACCTATCTTCACCCATCATCTCATGCATTTGTCCTACTTTTTGTAAACTCCTCTTAACTTCGATTGCCTTTCTTGTCTTCTTTTCGCCTATTCGTGGGGAATTCATAGTCATCTTTATGTCTCAGGGTGGCGCAGTGCAATGCCACGTAGGGTGCGTCCTAGGTGGACGTGAGCTGTGAGGTAATGCATTGTTATAAGCAGTGGTTACCGCTTAACGGTGGGCCATCTGCTTGTTCCGTCTTTCAAACCAAATAAAAAAGCCATTTCCCCTTCTTTTCACTCGTTATCTTATAGTTACATGTACTGCGGGTTGGGTCTATCCCCCCAACTCTTCGTTTCACCCGCTTTTTAAATTTAATTTAATTCGGATACACTTCCTATGGCTTTCCCCACTTCCCTTTTTCTTCACTTGCTTCGTCATGAACTCTCCCTCTTATACCTTTTTCTCATCGCCTCCCAAGTCGCCTACCATATTCCCCGTCTTTTATCCCGTTTGCCAGTCAATACGCTTAACGTCTTTTCACTTTCACCCACTTTTCACTGACCCTTCTTTCATCCACTTTTGCGTCAATTCGTCAACTTTCTTGTATTAAACAAATCACCCACTCCGTGTCAAATCATCCACTTTCTTGTATTTTCACCCATTTTTCAACCGCTACCCTGACTTTTCCGAGCCATTTTGGATTTTAAGGTCAATTAGTAGGCCAGTCATGAAAAAAAAGCTAAAATTGCAATAATTGCGGTAATCTTGCTTTTTTGGTATGTTGTTTGGGTCCACCTAGATAGTATTTATACAGATTTGCAGCATTCTAAACTGACGCTGAGTTATCGCTGAAAAACTTCACTTGTTTTAGTTTTGTGCAATAAATACGACATAAGAAGGCTCTGACAAGAGAGGTCATTGTTACTATTTTAAAGTAATCAAAATTCCTGACAGTTTGAGCCCCAATACGATTTTCTAAGTCTCCCAAGTAAGTAAGTAAGTAAGTTGTTAAGTAAGTTGTTGTAGTAAGTTTTGTAAGTTTTATAGCTCCCAAGATACAGGGTTTTTTCAACAATAACTCAGCGCGCTTACATTTTGGAATGCTGCAAATCTGGATAAATACTATCTAGATGGATCCAAACAACATACCAAAAATGCAGGTTTACCGCAATGATTGCAATTTCGAATGTAACATATGACTGGCCTATAGATCTTTCAGCCTTTGCTTTAGTCATGGCTAGAAAGAAGTTTTTAATATTTTGTAATATTCAAAGCTACCTAGGTATCTTTGCACGTTTGTGTGGTGGGCACTCTAGATTTCATAGCAATGTTAATACAAATAAATGTAAATGTTTGCCAGTTTTGTAAATGACGTGTTGTAATGACTACTTTAAGGTTATCCCTCCTACCATCCGACAAAGTGAGTAGCGTATTCGAAGATTTTATAGATGTTTTGTACCTGTGACGTGGCCATCAGCAACTTATCTGATTGTGCCCTTTAAAACATGAGCTTAAAAATCCATTACTAATCATTCTTCCTCCATAGAACGATGACATGCCAGCAATGGACGGCAACAACTACCAAGACGGCCTCGGGATGGGTAACCCCAACGGGCGGCCTATGAACCTGCAGGGCGTTCAAGCGCAAATGCCGCCTCCGAGCAGTCGCTAACTCACTTCTAGCCGGCCGGGCACTAGCTAACCAAGCCATTGTGTCATATGATAGCGGTACCGTCATACCTCAACGGAAGGAACGAACAGTGCCGGAAGGAACATCTACCTACGAACAGTGCTCTAGATTACTATATCTAGGCGACAGGGGCGCCATCTTACTGAGGCTAGCCGGTAGGGGCGCCAGCTTACTGAGTCTAGCCGGCAGGGGCGCCATCTTACTGAGTCTAGCCGGCAGGGGCGCCAGCTTACTGAGACTTGCCGGCAGGGGCGCCAGCTTACTGAGTCTAGCCGGTAGGGGCGCCATCTTACTGAGACTAGCCGGTAGGGGCGCCATCTTACTGAGTCTAGCCGGCAGGGGCGCCATCTTACGGAGACTAGCTGGTAGGGGCGCCAGCTTACTGCGACTAGCCGGTAGGGACGCCAGCTTACTGAGACTAGTCGGTAGGGGCGCCAGCTTACTGAGATTAGCCGGTAGGGACGCCAGCTTACTGAGACTAGTCAGTAGAAGCGCCATCTTACGGAGTCTAGCCGGTAGGGGCGCTATCTTACGGAGTCTAGCCGGTGGGGGCGCCAGCTTACTGAGACTTGCCGGTAGGGACGCCAGCTTACAGAGTCAAGGCGTTAGGGGCGCCAGCTTACAGCTCTAATAGATCCGGCTCTTTTATCCGCATATTTTCTTCAGGAAGGTAATTTTGTGTTGGAATGTTTTGAGGCTGTTGTGTGGTTTGGAACCTAATCGTAAGTAGGCTCTGTTACTTTGTTCGTCGTGTTACTGGTATTTTCGTGGTCACCGTAATTCATCACGGTAATTCATGACTAGCTTGAGGTATGATGTGAGCGTTACTGATGACGCAATATCACTTGCGTGTTTGGATGAATCTACCTAGAAAATTAAGAGGCTTAAATCGGTCCCATTTGCCTGTAAAGTGTAAATCTCTGTTTTAAAAGAGGTTTTTTTGATAATTTTTTCTCTAATTTCAAAGTTAACCAATCGTGTAATGCTACTACAAAAAGAAGACAGTGATATGAAGATTCAGGTCACCAAATATCACTTTCCAAAATTTCCAATGCGTCATCTTAACGACATCCACGGGCAGAGACGTAGGTTTTATTCTTAGGCCGGACACCACGGCGGTATGTATGTAATATTAGTAAGAAGTAGGAGGGTAGTTCGCTTGATTGGGTTCCAAGTTATATAATGAAGACTTAAGCAGAGTTTTGCAGCTGTTTGTAATGGAATGGTTTAATTAAGTTACGGCAACATTAATGCGATTGTTTTATTTAGGCTGGAAATAATGCGGATAAAATTATCACTTCTTAAATAGACGGTTATACGCTTATCTATCATTTGTGTTTGTACGTATGTAACGCTGGGACGTATATTTTACGTACACGGTTACGAGCACAGCTAATATTTAATAAATAAATAATGCTGGACCCTGCGCGTGAAGACCCGTCTGACTATTTTGGACTCCCATGTACTTTGGTCAAGACCATATAGCCAACTTTGCATAGCGCCATCTAAGTGGTTTTTAAGGAACGTATGCTGGATAGTCCGTCATTACAAGCTTTTATGTATGTTTGTCTGGGTGGAATCCGGAATGAATCTTGCAACTGAATTTTAAAGCAGTTATCCTCAATCGATTGAGCTGAAATTTGGCATACCTGTCTAGTTCCGATGACAATTCAATATGATTGTGACAGCGAGCTGATCTGATGATGGAGACTGCAGGTGGACAACGGAACTCCTCGATGGATAATAGTAGACTGGCCGGGTTTAGGCTCATTTTGATCGGTACACGGTTACGATCACTAATTTTATAAAACTTGTATTGAAAAATATATTTTTCACAAAAAACTTATTTCAAATTAATAAATTTGAATAGTGTTTTGAATAAATAACACATATCTAGGACAAAAAATTGCTTGAAGATTTCAAACACATGTCCACAAACAGGTTTAAAAAAAATCCTTGTCGATTTCACAAGCGTTAAGTGTTCTTAAGGCGTCCCGTTATCTGTGATTGAAAATGAGCATACCTACTTAAAATACGCATTAGACCATACCTTTAGTTTTGTGCTCGTAAACGTGTTCGTAAATGGCTCGTAGCGTACGTACACGGTCCGTACACGGTACGTATAAACTGTTAATTTCAAGCAAACTGCGCAGCGCACACTCTCGGCTATTGAACTTTCAAGCGTTCGCTATCGTCGGTTATTTTAAATCACTCTCGTAACTTAGGATTGACTTCGCGGGAACGTATACGTAGTTTTTGCATTTTTATAAAGTTTATTTAAAAAATTACGTTCCAATGTTTAATGTATTAGTTTATTGCGGATTAGAGGCTTGTCGGGTCCATTTCAATTCCCGCGAAGTCATGATCGGAATTTTTGCACAAGTATTTATGTTATATTAAATTAAAAGTAGTGAATTTAATGTTGTAATCGCGTATTCTAAGATGTGTACAGTCACTGACAGAGTTGGAAGTAAGTTATAATAATATGGTAAGATTTAGGGTTAATTTTTATATGAAACAATAGCGAGTAATCCCACACTTAATTTATTCTGAATGTTTTTATACTGTCAAAGAAACGTTAATCATAACTTTTGTATTAAACGGGAATTTAGAAAGACTTTGTCAGTGACTGTACATTTAAATTCTGTATCATTTGACAATTAACGCCATTTTAATTTGTAAAAAATGTGTCAATTCCATGTGTACATAGCTGTGCCATTTGTTATTGAGTTTCCTAGTGTTGTAATCAAATTTGTATTAAAAATCGAGGCTCACCATAGTCTTGTTCGTTTTGTATGCATCTTATGTCCATCCCACAACTGGGAATCGACCCACACTCCAATATGTGTGGCCTAATGCGGAGCTCAAATTTAGTGTGGCCAGTTGAGTATGTACAAATAAACGACTGAGCTTTTCCCGGCTGTGGGACTTAGCTAGACCGTTTACTATTCCTTAAACTTTCTTGTGTAAATTTTATCTAAATCTCTGGTCATTTATTCGAGATTTTCTATACAGGATTTCTTGACTGAATGTGGGATTTGAAAACGAACAACCAAATTAATTTCATGAAACATCCCATACATTTACTAAAAGGCATACGTAAATATAACCTTAAAAAAATAGCGATTCAGAATAAGTATGGACATTGTTATTATTTAAAACAGTTACGTGTAGTCAAATGCAATATTTCCCTAAAGACCTTATAATTAAAGTCTATTTTCAAATAGCAAATCAGTCAATCAATCAAACAGGTTATGAAAAGGTCTATAAGTAAGTATTATCGCTATTGTGAGGTCGATTTTTGCTAAAGCAAAGCACTTACTTAGCATACTAAGTAAGTGCTTTGCCATCTTTGACCTTACTGTGTGAAGCTAAGGCTCAAAATGGCGGATCATTTCATACAGAGCTAAATAGTATAAAACTATGATTTAGACGATTTTGTATCCATTCCACGACCCTCTATGATATTGTATAGACTATGTCCTCTATTTTAAGAAATATCCGTCTTATATCGTAGCGTTAAGATGCAAAATAGACATTACTTTGTGTAAGCGTATTTTTCTTGTGTTACACTGCATGCACTTCTCAAAAGTAAAAGTAACCAATAAGAAATACCCAATCCATAATGCTATGCAGCTATATGCCCGTCAATTTGAACTATTTGAAGTGCGATCGTTAGAGTTGCCACAATGTGATGTGAAAACTCACAGGTTTGAGATCAAGGAACATAAATTTCTCCCTCTTCTATTTTTTTAAATAAAAATGATAGATACAATTTATACATTGATACAATGTTGTCATTGATTGCATCAAGCTGCGGGCTCAGGCAATAAACCTAAATCGCCAACTTACAATTATATAAAGTTATCACGACTGTATGATTATAACTTTTGCACGACAAACTTGCGGCAAATACAATTATCTTATTTAATTAAGATCAATTAATTATCAATTCTTTCTGTAAATAAATGACTAGAATTATCTCAAACATGAAAACAAGAAAAGCCAAGCTGTACAACTACTCTTTGAATAAAATTTTACTAAAGAGTAGAAGTACTAATTTTACAAAGAACGCTCGTCTTGCTTCGAACCTCGACTAATATATTCAAAAATAAATGACAAAGGTAAGGTCTGACCATACAGGTCGAATACCCTTTGAGGTTAAATTATTATAACGAGCCAAAGATATGTGCGTTTTTGACCTATCGTATGTAAATCAAATTCAAGCGGTCGTCTTTGCGTTCAAATTTCAAAATTCCGACCGTAATATTTATTAGGCGTGTATACGATTTGATTCAAGATGGCTCTCAGAGTTAAGTTCGATTTAAATAAGGGCCCATAGAGGTCACCACTACAAAAAATCAGTTCGTTGCCTAAAGCAGGGCAGTATTTCTTATTGGTTATAAGTTGTGACGCTGCCAAAGATATAACTTCAAGATATGTAAATCATGTCCATGGGTTTATTGCAGCTTTTATATGTTTAATTTAATTTTGATCTCTTTTCGGTTGGCTTCGATAGTGACAACACTAATAATGACTGCGCTCGTGCTTCTTGGTAATTAAACGAACGAAATAGAATTCACATTGTTTCGCTTTAGTTCATTTGTAGTCTGACAAGCTCTCTTCATATTATATTGATTTATAATTATTATATATTTACATTGTCTGTTCATTCAATGTCCATTCTTTTTCGTTAATTTACTGTCCAACTGGCGTACGTATGCAAGGTCCTGAATTCCCATTGGTTAAAATGATTCGCGTAAAGTTAATGTCGAAAATGCGTGTCTCTGATTGGCTAAAAATAGTGGGCTTTAGCTATTTAATTTTATCTTTGATGTTGCAAGGACTAGCAAGAACTGATTATAAGTAAATTAAAATGATTGTGAGATATTTTAAATCAGTTTTATTAATGTTTAGCCGTATAAAGCCATGTCTATTAAAATTTACACGGCAGCTTGAAAATATTATTTTTCGGTTGAATTTCCCTCCGTTTGAATATAGAATTATTTAAGTGATCTATTTATTTTACTTATAAACTAAAGGTATAATTTAGTTGTAGTTTTTAAGGGGTTTTTGTGAGATACAATTTTTTTTTGCACAATTTATAAAGCATTTTGTTAAGTCCGTGTATGGATGGCCCAATGTGAATCCTGGTACAAAACTACCCTCATCCAGTGCATTATTATTTATGTAAGACTTTTCTATATTTTTAATAAACCCATTTAAGGTGTTGACTGAACGTAGAGTAAGGCTGCGTTTCCATTGACGCGGAGCTGGGCGGAGCGGAGCTTAGCGGTGCATGAATTGACCAATCACTATGATCGAAATCTCTGCTCCGCTTCAATGGAAACAGCACGAGCGGAGCGGGGCAGAGCTGAACGGATATTCATATAAAATAAGCGAGGTGATGCGGAGCGGAGGACAGCGGAGCGGTGCGTAGCGAGGTGATGCGGAGCGGAGGACAGCGGAGCGGTGCGTAGCGAGGTGATGCGGAGCGGAGGACAGCGGGGCGGTGCGTGATTCGTTATCTTCGTCGTCAAGTAAGGAAAGATAAAAAGGATTGTTTTTTTCTTTTTAAGCGACAACATGACATATGAAAGATGGAGACAAACTGAGCTCAAAATTGCGCAATTCCAAAGTTAGCTCCACTCCGCTCCGCTCCTCTCCTCTTCGCTCCGCTCCGCTCCGCTCCTCTCCTCTCTGCTTCAGTGGAAACACTTACCACTTTTCACCGCTATTCTCCGCTCATCTCCGCACAGCTCCGCGTCAATGGAAACGCAGCCTAATGAGCTTCTGAGCCGGTCAAGCTCGACTCGTTTCAAGTTGCTTGAGACGTTAAGTTCGACTTGTCAAGTTGTATGGCAAGCTTCAGTTAGTTTGAACGTCTCTGACGAACTTAACATCTCTTTTGAACATCTAATTACCGGTCCAACGGTATTTTCACCATTTTAATACTTATTTTGCGGTACAGTTATAGTGACAAATTGACAGGTATATATGTCAAATAAAAGGCCCCGATGTACCTGCGCCGTAGACCAATTTCTATAGCGCGGGAACCTTCTTCCTACCAATAGCAATCGCGCGCTAAAGTCTTGCGCTGTTATTGGTTAATCGAGTTCGCGGCAAAATCGCGGCATCTTGTTCGTCTAGTCGACTATTAGATGTGAGCGGGGCAGAGCTATACAGCTTGACAAAGCTATACTAAACGTTCGGCTACTGTCGGATATCAGTCTGCGCTTTTCTGCGCAAACGAAAATAGTCGATCGGACTTATATTTTTTGGGTTAAACTGTACCCCAAAATTTAATAACGAATCCATCAAGTTCCACCTTAATTGATTTATGATTTAACGTTGTTATTAGACTAATTTGAGATTTAACTTGTTGGTGCAAGTGGGGTTTATTCTACGTAAAGTCAGCATCTAAACCAATGTACAACATTTTCTTTAAAACGCTTGCCGCCATTGCTTCTATGAAGTGTTTTTATTATTCCACAAATATGAAGCTTAGGTTAAGTATAAATTGTATTATTATTTAAACATTTAATTTTTTATTTATCGTGTTTATAGAAAATTAGACAATCAGCACGTATTATTAAATCATTGTTTTAATCATTAACATTGTCTATAATAATATTAATTAGTCGTAGGGTTTGTATAGAATTTATTACAAGAGGATTTATTTTATTATGATTTTATTTCCACTTCACAGAAAGAGGATCTCTAGTAATTTCCAAAATATTGCTTAGATTATGTATGTACTTATACAGCAGCACCCCAATTGCCGTAAGTTAATGGGAATGGAGAGCGTTAATGGGGATCGTTTTGACTGTCTTAACTCTGTCCAAATGTTTTAAAACTTGAAATAGAGAGACTTCTTGACCTAAAAACTCCGTCTATAAAATGTCAAAAGATTTGGGCATTTCAAAATTATCCCAAAGTAACATTCTCCATTGCTATTCGCAACCGCAATTGGGGGGCGCGATTAAATGTAGTTTTACACAATATAGAAAATATATTGTTGTCTTTGGTGAACCATCGACTATAGAGTTGTTGTAACAGTGTAATACTCGATTATTTATATTTTATTTTAAAAATTTATATTGACATATTAAGTGGTCTCGGTTGGTCGATGCGACATAGCATATTACTAGTGTATGTAGTAGAACTTTTAGATACATATTATTAAACAAATTATCATATTATCACAGAACATTAAAATTAATGATTCTATATTTTTTGTTCTTTTTATTTTATTTTCCTTTTTCCCTTTAGTTTTTCATTTATTTTGTAAATATGCGTTTTGATGTTGAATGTATTGAAGGCCTATCAGTGTTTATTATTTATTTCATTTTATTTGGTCATTCAGCACTTTGGGGTCTCTACACAGCCTTTGGTCTTAGACCGATCTCACATTATGCCATGTCACAGAAAGGCAAACACCCATGGTACAAGCCGAAAGTGTATCTCTGGGGAATAAAAAGCGTAGTTTTATTAAAAGTGTCTCTACGGGGAAAGTGTATCTCTGGGGAAAAAAACACGGCATGTGTGTAGTACGGCATGAGCCAACGATATATCGTGTACCATAAGCTCATTGAATCAAAAGTACATTTGTCAATTAGTTACAACGTGATTGATGTTATCGGTATTCAATCAAAAATGAGTTGTATGTCGTTAGTATTAGGTTGAACATGGCTTAGTGCAAGATTGGTCTCAGGCCACGGCTTTAAGACCGTGTGGACGACCCTTTAGAAATAATTAAAATAATAGATTCTTCAAACTGTGAGCTAATTGAAAAATGCTCCTGAATTAGATTTTTAGCATTATTTTTATTATAAGTGTTAAAAATGTTTGACGGCAATTTAATGTTAATGCATTTGATGGGATTTGCGGGCAATAGAAGAGACTCCTTCGGAATTATACATTTTCGATACATTTACCATAAGATAATAAGAACACTACCAGAAGATAATTTTCTGTTTGATGTCTTAACGGTGGCAAAAGCTTCTGGCTTCTTAAGTTGAACCTAGTAGTCGCGTTTCTAGTTAAATTAGGACATTTTTCACAACAAATAATTTATAGTTGTAGGATAAATAGATTAATTATGTTGTAATCACTTGAGACATTTTTGGATAAACATTTTTGCCATCTTGTAACAGTATTTTAAGACCTCCTATTTGTATGAGTGCTCACGTTATATTATCAGTAGTGTCCTAAAATATCGAATATTACTCGGTTATTAAATTTATAGGGTAGATTCCCATTAGTTCACCCAGACGAACTGGTGGGAAAAATTCTCAATAGTTCAATCTACCAATGGGTACACTAGTGGAATCTACCATTTATAGGTGTAATAGATGCGTAAACGAATGTTGTATTGTCTGTTTGCTATGTGGAATTGGTTTCATATTTGTTTTGTTTTATCTAAATCCGCAATATCTATGTATCTACAGTATTAGTATCACTTACTGCGATATCCAACAGGCTTACCTATCGTAGCTATCTGGCAACTGCATGACTAAATTAAGAGTCAACAGGTGAACTCATAGTTAAAACCATCTTGTTTTTATCGTTCGTGTCAGTGAATTCAGCATTGTGGCGTCTTCTGCTTTCTAAACCATATTCCCCAGACTAAACTACTATGCATCTTCTCTAGTCAAGGATTTAGGTACGTATAGGGGCAAAATCATGGTACCAATTCCACGTCGCAAGCGTGGTACGTTGCATAATAGGTGCAAGCACGTTTTTTATCGGTGATACGAGTCTTTTTTACTTGTATTTAACACTAACTATACTTGTTACTAAGGTGTGTGTGACGCGGTGTTATTGATATCCCAAACAGTATTATTCAGTAATCTCATGTACCAACGTTGCTAATACACTTACCTACATTTAAATAATTATTGTGTTTTATTGAGAGCTCCTTTTTCAAGAAACTTATTACAAAAACTTAAGCCAAAAAAACAGTAATCTGTGGGCTCTATATCATTACTTGTTTAATACAAACAAAATACCTACATTTTTGTTCTATGATGAAAAGTTGCCGAACATGCACGTCAAAGGTAAGTACCTAAGCAGGTAGTAGATACGGCTATGTACCTACTTCCCATTAGTTCATTGTGGGATACATAACTATGCGGAATATATAAAACACAATTATAGGCAATAACCATTTAGACCTCTTGATACATCTTCGTCTTGAGCGCATTCCATCTTGGAGGATGTCGGACGGGAGGACGTCCGGAGAAGGATTACGCTCGAGCGCTTAGCGTGTCAACCTATCTAAATGAGAGTATTTATTCGTCCCAATCGTATAATATTGCATGAACACCCATTCATCAAATATTTTCACTGCGTAAACTAGTAGGAATACAATTCTCAGTAGTTCACCTGTTGGAGTCGGGTGAAGTAGTGGGAACGGTTTAAATCAGAATATAGGAATTTTTTACATGATCTATAGTAGGTATCTACGTAAGTATTTTATTTATTTATTCCACTTTTTAAAGTTACGCTCCAGCTCCAGAATTCCTCTTCCCTTTTAAGATACGGACAACTAAACCCTCTAACTTATCACCACAAAAATAGAGCGAAAAATAAATCCGTCCCGAACGATGCAAGAAGCTTGTAATCCCGCTTCAGCTGAAAATATCGCTGCATCCATCAGTTTTTCAGCTGCGCTCACTGGCGAGCTCCGTTTGATGACGTTGTTTTAGTTCTTAAAAGTAATAGGGCTGTCACTGGTCTGCATCGTTATTAGATGTGTTGAAAGTTGAATCATTGTAATTCAATGTCTTTTAGGGGTCTTTTAATACAATACAATTTTTGGGTTAATGTTCTAAGAATTATTTTTAAAAAAAAACACGCATTTAGACACACGCCCTTTTCCCAGAAAGGGTAGACAGAGCGTCAAATGGGCCTCTTTTTACTGTGGGTTGCAACATCGTGGGAAATAGGGAATTACCCTGTTAACGCATTCTTCCAGTAATAATACATTCTTTAAATAAGCTAGCAGCCAGGACGAATATATCTTACAAACAAGTCCGGGTAATCCCTTAGTTAGCTTTTACGACATCCACGGGAGGAGATGGAGGGGTCTATTGCCACGGAATATTAGAACAACCCTGGAAAGCTAGATGGAAGCTAAGCAAGCTGGGAAACTAGTTGTTTTGCTAGGTATGTCACAGAATATATAATAGTACAAGTATGTAGGTATGTGTCAGAATCATTTTCGCCGCTTTTCTTGACTATGAAAGTCCTCCATGCATTAGTTTCAAAACTTGCCCTATACATTTAGGTAATTACGGCGCAAACTGACATCTAGACGACTGTAGGTAGGTATAAATTGTCAGTGATTCAGGAGGATCATGTTAATAGTTTGACCACGAGGAAGCACCGCATCTTTCTAGGGTTCCTAAGTACCTACCCGCCCGCCGAGCCGCGCCATGGACGTTGTCCGACGAAAAATGCCAGGTTTTTCAATGGAGCTAATTCATCCAATATGAGATTTGATTTGTGTTCAAAAGAAACCTAGACTAGCCAAGATATCTAGATTGCTATAAATCAGGTGTGAAATTAACTTAATTCCTTACACAATAAATGCTGTTGACGAAGACATTTTCAGTTTAATTGGCGGTAATAGTAGCACACATATAAATAACAAGTAATTAATTAGTGAAAATAAAAAAAAACCCTCAACTCAAGGAACCGATTTTGATCAAACATAGCTAATAACACTCCCGACAAACTCACCTTTCAAATAATAAAAAAAAAGAAATCGGTTCATCCGATCGGGAGCTACGATGCCATGGACAGCCATACACACACACACACACACAGACACGTTAAACTTATAACACCCCGTCGTTTTTGCGTCGGGGGTTAAAAATATGAACATATAAATATGGCCATCCTGAATAAAGCGTAAAGCGTTACTTTACACCACAGGACAGCTTCTGAGTCTATATAAAGCTCAAGACCGGGCTGGTACGGAGTACTGCTGCCACGTTTGGGATGGCTCTGCCAAACACCAGCTAGCTGCCTTGGACTCGATTGAACGCAGAGCTTTCAGGCTTTTTGGTGAGCAACATATGGCAGAGACTAATATCCTGAGTCTCAAGCACCGCCATAAAGTCTCATGCCTTTCGATCTTCTATAGGTTACATTTCGGGGAATGCTCCCAGGAACTTCACAACAAAGACTTGCTTATAACTTTGAGGTCAAAGTTCTAGAACCAAAAATTCTAAAGTATGTGACACATGCATGAAGGGAGCATCTGCAAGTCACAATGAATAATTTTGCAGTGGTTCTTATTACTTATAAGAAAAGAAAGAAAAAAGCTTTACCTATCCTTTCACCACCATTTTCTGTAATGATCGGATAGATTAGTCGCGAATAATACACTATCCAGTTAATACGCAATAGTAAAATCCAAACCGAAATGAGATTATCCGACAGAGAACTAAAGTCATTGGCATAGCCCACCAGATTAGCAAGCTGAAGTGGCAATGGGCTGGTCATATCTGCCGAAGAACCGACAACCGTTGGGGTAAGCGAGTTCTTGAGTGGAGACCGCGTCTTGGCAAACGTAGCCTGGAGTGCCCTCTGGCTAGGCGGAGCGATGACCTACAAAAGGATGCGGACAGAAAGTTTTTTTTTTTTTTTTTTTTTTTTATATTTATAGTCTTTTGTTTGACCACGACCTGCACTGCATAGGCCTCTCCCAATACGCGCCATTGAGCCCGGTGTTCGGCTCTTCTCATCCAATTCTCATTCCACGTCTCGAGCACTGCCGTAAGGTTGCATGCCTTTCGATCTTCTATAGGTTACATTTCGGGGAATGCTCCCAGGAACTGTACGATCTGATCCCACCATCTCCTTTTCATCATAGGACGTCGGACGAGCAGACGCACGGCTTGGTAGACCATCTTTACCTCATTAGTAGACATCGGATAATATGCATTTGCATGTTTGCATATGCAAATGCATATAATGTTATTTTTATAGCGTTATTGCATATTTTGGTACTTTTTCATTGATAGTGCTTATTTCAGTAATTATGCGAGTACGTTGGCAGAGTAAGGCATGTTGTATTACGCCGTCAACACATTCGACTCGCGCACACTCGACCGACTGGCTCGCATAGTGGTCGGCCGGCGCTCGGTATACGTCGGCGGGTTGCGCCGTGCGTGCGGGAGGGGGGCATGCTTACTGCACTCGCTGCTTCACTCACGCGCCTCACGCAATTCAATTGTTTTTGTCTCGCTGTGTTTGTTAATTTTAGTTGAAATTATGCCGCCTGTGAAAAAAAATACCCAGATTTAAATGGAATCCTGGATAAAAAAATACCTTTGATTGTATTTTTGATTTAATTGTATTTTTGATTGTGCATATTTTATGCATATTTCGCCCTTTTTTTGTGCATATTTGCATGCATATTTTGGCATTTTGATAGTGCATATAATCCGATGTCTACTCATTAGTATAGGCCTACCTTTTATTCGTACTAAACGTTTCAGTTCTACCTTTATATTACGAACTACTAAGAAGTGTAAAACACTACCGTCGTCTGTCTTTCCTGAAAAGTTTAATCTGGATGTCGACTGGATCTCTTCAAGGCTAGATATATAGGTGCCGTCTATAGACATAGACCTTTGTGCTTCATCTTCGGCCACATCGTCACTTAACAACAGGACAAACAAAGGTCTAACAAAAGTTTTAAAAAAAGGAACATTTTAATGACGTTCCTTACAAAATGCTAAAGCATACGATCATGTGCTTGACCATCACACCACCCAACCTTCACGTCGGCTTCGGTAGTAAAAATATTTACGCCTCTCCATTATTTAAGGTTTTCCAGTGCTATGGAATTATTCAAATCCTGAACGCTGAACGCAAAGAAAATTACCGCCATTACTGAATAACTACTTTATAATCTGTGGACTTACTCACCTCCAAGAAATAAATACCTACGAACTAGACTAACTACCGACCTACATGGAATTTACGACGCGAGGCGGCGTGCATTAGTTGCTCACCTAATTTTGAACTTTGAATTGCAACTTTGTTTTTTTTCTAGCGTTCTGTGGAACGGTGAGCGAGATGTTTTGCAGTAAGTATGTAAGTGGTACTAGGTACCTGCCTAAGAATGTTTTAGGTATTGTATTTTTATTCCATTGTTTTTTTTATTTGGAGTGCAATAAAGATTTTCAGTGTTACCTTGGTCTTTTATTTTTATTTTGGTCGAAGAGTGCTACTATAAAACGCGAATCACCTTGGAATCTTCGACCAAATTGGAATAGTTACACAGTGTTTTGTAATGACAAGCAGTTTCAAATTCGATCAAATGAGATAAACCCATGGACTTAGTATGGTACAAACGATAAACCACGGTATATAAATAGTAGATTAGTAGCCAAGGGCTGTAAGGCATCAATTGCAGCCCGAGATATTTAGGCGCACGAGCGCAGCGAGGGCGCTTATAGTTCGAGGGTGCCATTGATGCTTACACCCGAGCTAACTACTCTGCTTTACATCTCGATTATGAGGTAAGTAGAAAAAAACCGGCATTACAAGAATAAAACATTTTATTCAAGACTTTACTCGTTTTTCTTTTCGCCACTTCATGAACTCGTCGTCAGTTTTCAAATATCTCTCTTTAGAACTTTCAGGAAAAATATTGTTAATTGCTGCTTCAGCTTCCATTTTCATTGAATCGGGAGTGCAGCTTATATCTTCATCACTTGCGGAACTCATGTTTTTTTCCTAATTGGCACGTAATTATAAAAAAATCCCAAAAACAAACAATATTTAAAGTAAAAGTTTTCTATTCCCGCCTTTTTTCATCTTTTTTTAAATTATTTTTTTCAAAAACGAATTTGAGCTTCGCCGTTCGATATTGAAAATTGATGACTATTATACTCATACGAAGACAAGGCTGAATAGCGAAGCGATCTCTTTTGTCATTGGGCTGAATGCATGATGTCTAGTGCCAGTATGATGGTTAGAAAACAAACGAGATGTACGCCTACCTTTTTAAAGAGTGAAGTTTTTTTTTAAATTATTTCCCGCCCTAGGGCTTTTCTAGCTACATTATTACCCTAGAGCGCTAATTGGTCACCTACAAGCCCCATTTGGGGGTAATAAGGACCTACTTACCGAATATGAGAGATGTAAAATATATTATTATATCACTTGACATTGGCTAAATTGTTGCAAATAATGCACAGAAGCCATTACCTAAGATAAGAAGAAAAAGAACGATTCCAAGCACTCTTCCCCATGAAGTTATAGGACTACACTTTAAGCTTCTTGCTCTTCCCGTCATTTTATAAAAGAGACTGTCTACTATTTTATTTAGTTTCCTAGAGTTTTTTTCGAGTTATATTGTATTAATTTTGGTGGCATTTTAAACAATGTACCTAGCTCATTTAAAGAGCATAAGTGTAGTGAAGTGAAATGGAAGAGAAATTGCGTGACTTTTCAAATTGCTGGAAATTGTCTACCTAAGTTATAGTAAAACGGCCACCGTTTTACTATTGTGAACGACGGGACGGCTTCGCTAGTCCCATATAAAGGGTTGCAATGTCACTAATTAGAGCATTTTTCTTAATGAGGGAATATTTAGGTACCTATAGAGGGTCGAAATCTGCCATTTTTGAAAGAAAAGTCGTTGTTTTTATTTTATTACATTTTAATGTGTTTTTTTGAGTTATTTCGTGTTATTTTAATGGCACATGTGTGATGTAGTGAAATTTAAGTGTATTGCGTGTCTTTTCGAAACAGTGAATTTTTTCCTGTTAAAACTCAGTTTTTTTGCCACTATTTAAACTGGGTTATGACTTGACGGAGACTATCTCGACGACTATAAAAATATAATAATTATATCACTTGACATTGGCTACATTGTTGCAAATAATGCACAGAAGCCATTAACCTAAGCTAAGAAGCTAAGCTAGGTACCTATAGGTACCTACTAGGAAAACTCTTGGTTACTATTTTCTCACCCTTTAGTCTGAAGTTATCTATTCTAGGTATGACCACAGAACAAATAATAGTACAAGATGTATGACCTACATTTCCACTTCCGTTGACGTTCTAAGTGCCAGTTGAGGTGCTTGCAAGTTTCGTAAGCGTTTTAAATAATAAATGTGCGATTACCTTTTAAGAGCAGAGTTAATTTAAGTACGAAATTGTTGGTTATAGTTGAGAGTGATTGGACACGGCATTCACAACCTATCCATTGTTATGGCTTAAAATTACCTTTTCATGCAGGCGTGTGGCGTTGACACGGATTTGACGACCACTGTGGCGCGGCGGGTGAAGGTTCGCCTGCGACGCAGGAGGTTGCGGGTTCGATTCCCGCCGCGGAACAAATATTTGTACGATCTGCATATAATTAAGTTCAGTGTGTTATGTGTATTTTCTTTGTATAATAAAAAAAAACTATCTATGTAATGTATTGTGTATAAAGTATATCCAGTTATCTAGTGCTCATAACATAAGCTCTGCTTAGCTTGGGGCTAGGTATTGTTATGTGAACAGTTCAGCTCTATTTATTTATTTTAGTATATAAATTGAAATTGAGGTTCCAAACTGTCCGCTAGCTCTCATGTGTCTGTGCAAAAAAGGCCGTGGTATTAATTTAATTTTGAATTTAGTGCACGCTTTAAATTATGCTACTAAATAGGAGATCCGTATTAGAACTAAGGTTCCCGATATAGCTCTCAGAATTAGCTAGTTGAAGTGGCAATAGGCAGGCCATACAGCTAGCAGAACTGATAACATTGTGCAAGAAAGGTTATTGAGTGGCAACCACAAACCGGACGACGCTGAAGAGGAAGGCCCCACACAAGGATTCGACCAAAAACATTACAGAGGCAGCAGGAAGTTAGTGGATGGAGCTGCCTCAAGACCATTCGTCGTGGCATTCTATGGGGAGGCCTATGTCCAGCTGTGGCGTTCCCTAGGCTGATGAGGATGATGAAGTTGCATATTGATGTGTTATTTATGAGTACCTCAAGCGTAGCGTGTGCTGTCTTATGAACTTTCGCTGATTCTCTCTAGCGTCTTACTTTTGACTGCCTACCTGAGGCTTTGAAGTTGGTTCTCCTTTTTTTCTTTCAATCAGGTTCCACTTCAAGGCAACACGCAGGCGCTATTAGTAAGATCTATCCTAGTCATCGTCGTCGTCGTCGTCGTCGTTTCGTATGAGGTAGTGCTGGCCTCTGGTGTCAGAGTTTGTCAAGCCGCCCGAGGGCCTCTGACATGGCTTATCGACTGCTATTAATCAATAACAGCCGGGACCGACAGCTTAACGTGCCCTCCGAAGCACAGAGCGATGGAAATCCACACTTAACTTAGAAATGTTATTGGTGCGGAGCCTAGGATCGAACCCGGTATCGTTGGATTCTGAGTAATAAGAATCCTAGTAGTAAGAATGATCATCAAATAAAGCCGAGCCGTGTTTGTTGCCTGATTCTTCTAGGTTTAGTCGCGTTGAAACAGGAGTATTTTTTTTTATAAGGCGATTTAAAATGATCCTTGTGATTTCAAAGAATAAAATACATTTGACTTTGACTTTGCATGTGCTTGGAAGTGGTATGTTTTTGTGCTACTAAATATATCATGTGCATTGCAGTCTTTACAGACAAGCGTAGCAGGAAAAGTCACACGCGTTGATGTCTTTCATATGACAGGTTTATGATTTCCTCTACGTGCTACGGCGTAGCAATTCTTTGTAGAGGCCCCAGTAAATTATTAGTCACAAGCTACATAAGCAGTATTCACCCACTCGAGGGATTTTGTTCTGACTTCCGATCCGAATGTTGTGGGTTCAAATCCCATTTATTTGCGCAATATTTCGTTCTCTCAAACTGTGAAGGAAATCGACCGGCATTTTCTAGAACAAGGACTTTCTAATAACTTTGAGGTCAAAGTTCTAGAACCAAAAATTCTAAAGAATGTGACACATGCATGAAGGGAGCATCTGCATGTCATAATTCATCCTTTTGCCACACTGGTTCTCATTACATATAAGAAAAGAAAGAAAAAACCTTTAACCATTATGTTCTGTATATAGGTATATAAGTCGCGAATATAGCACTATCCAGTTCCGCAATAGTAAAATCGAAGGATAAACCGAAATGCGATTATCCGACAGAGAACTAGTCATTGACATAGCCCACCGGATTAGCAAGCTGAAGTGGCAATGGGCTGGTCATATATGCCGATGTACCGACAACCGTTGGGGTAAGCGAGTTCTTGAGAGAAGACTACGTCTTCGCAAACGTAGCGTGGGGCGCTCTCTGGCTAGGTGGAGCGATGACCTACGAAAGGCGGCGGACAGAAAGTGGATGAGAAGAGCCGAACACCGGGCTCAGTGGCGCATATTGGAAGAGGCCTATGTTCAGCAGTGGACTAGTGTGGGCTGATGATGATGTTGATGAAAATCCAAACAGTTTTCGAAATGCCCCCTACTTTTATCTTGTGTTGACATTAATGCTGTATTTTGATTCGATCACCTACATAAAGGCAAGATCCTTCGACTAGTAACCGTCGAAAGGTGTCGTAAGCTCCCACCCATTTCTTAATGTATCTTGCTCAGGCCATTTCAGGAACTTTAAAAGTCTAAACACAAACAAACAAAGGTAGCAAGGATTAAAACTTGCTTACTCACGAAACCTTTGAAATTCACAACCCAACACTGCAAAAATTGTAGTTACGAACTTTCAAAAACAAATGCAACTTGTAAACGAGCATGTAACAGCTTCGAGAGGAAATCTGTATTGAATGGCGTTATGCATAAAGTTATACACTAGGCAGGGGTGGAAACAGGGCTGAAATCAGGGCTCTGCCTCAGCATGAGTTGGTTGACAGCAAGCTAGCAACCAACGCTAGTCTTCCGGCAGAACCACTTGTTGGCGTAACGGCTAACTACTCACGACGACTATACAACAACACACTAACATAAAGAAACCAAATAAATTTTGAATGACGGAACAAGCAGATAGTCCACCTGATGATAAGCAATACCCTCTGCCTATGAACAATGCATTATCAAAGAGGTCACGTCCACCTAGGACGCGCCCTATGTGACATTGCACTGCGCCCGTCACCCTGATACATAAAGATGGAAAGTCTCATGTGCCTGTAATTTTACCAACCATACCCTTCAAACCGGAACATAGCAATGCGAGCACTACTGCTTTGCGGCAGAATTAGGTATGGTGGTAGTACTTCCCCGGACGAACTCATTTACAGAAAAGCTCTACTACTACTTAGAAATTTTCGAACTTACTACTTTCGAAGTATAGTTAACCAACCAACTATCAAATCCTTGGAACCAAAATTAACATTGAAATAAAGTGACCTCACTGCGTATGATAACTTCAATACAGCACTTAGAACGCACACAAGCGGAGTGCGGTAGTAGGTACCTGCGTGAGAGATTCACCAAGATGTCTATGTTAGTGCATGTCAGAACTTATTTCACGAGGATGATCTGTGTTTTTTCCCGTATCATAATTTTTTACCGACTTCAAAATAAAGGAGGATGTTCTCCATTCGTGTGTTTTTTCTTATGTTACCTCATATCTCCGTCATTTATGAACCGATTTGTTTTTGTTTTTTATCATTTACGAACCGTTTTTTTTAGTTGTCACGATTTACTTCCAGATTGGTCCCATTTTCATCAAAATCTGGTTCTGATGATGGGATCCGTGAGGAATTAAAGGAACTCCTCAAAAATTATAAGCACACATATAACGATTTCGGTATCAGCAACAAGTCAAGTGAAATATCTTGAAAAAAATAACGATGTGTGGCGTTTTAGCAATGTTTAAAAGTTGCACCAAAATGTGATGTGTGTGTCATAAAAGTTGCACCAAATTTATGTGACGTGCGTCACATATCCTCGCATCACAGTAGATAATGGGGTGATATCCGGACCGGCCATAAAGTTTTGCGCGACCTGTAAATAGCACTAATCCTGGCTACGCGCCTGAAGGTGGGTATTGGATGGCGTTATGCATAAAGTAACGGGTGGCGGGATGGCGTTAAACAGTTCCACACTTCTGGCTTGAAATCGTCTACTTCGTACGTAACTTCGACAACTAGGGTACGGTGACGATGATTTCATGGAAAAATCGGATGTTTTTCATAAGACTGAGCTATGTTCGTACCTACTTGCCCTTGAGCCTGAAGATCCAAGTTAATTGAGTTAAAAGGAGAAGCAAGAACCTTTGGTTCCATTTACAGAAAGTTTAGCTACTTCCAGTCTAATAGTAATTTCAAAGGCTTGTTAGAGATTAGTAGTCAAACAAAAAACCACATAATAAATAATAGTACAAGTTCAGAAGGTCAAATTCACGAAAAATATATATAAAAAGCGACTCTTGTTGGCAAGCAACAAAGTGCAATTCAGCTCGCATATGCGTTTAGTGCTAACGTGATATTCACCTAAACATTGCCGCTCTCTTCTAACGCGTAACTCTGTCGCTGTCTGGCGCTAAGGGTCGAAACATTGAAATGAAAACAATAAAACTCTTTTTATTCTATTTGATCGACAATATGTTTGATAAAAACATCAGTAAGTTTATCAAAACATTATCATGAACTGAACCGTATCGCTGTAAATAACCTACATACAGTAAATATACCTAATTGAATAAGTGAAATACCTGATTGAACAAACCACAGCAGGCTCTTTTCCGCAACTAGGCAATTGGGCTCTTTTTGCATGACGGGTTCAGCCACCCGTGCGGAACCCTAAAAACATACTACATACATAGGTACATACAAACGTTGCATCCTGCAATTAGGCTGATTCGCTCGCTCATTTCTAGAACTGGAACTAAGTACTGGCTGCGAAATGTGCTCATACGAATACGACCACATACCAACTTCATAAAATATAGCTTGATCTCTGTGACAGCTCTCATTAAAATCACGACTATGAAGTCCTGAATTTCATAATAGTACAGACAGTACCTGTCAATGTCATACTTTATGTACATGCCGACCTAATTTTAATAGTGATGGAGTGATGGACGATGAGTCATCGTGACCACAGACTATAAACTATCGATATTTTACCATTCTCCTCAGTACGAAGTGCCGACGCATTGTATACGCTACGTGTTTTCCGTTCTCATTACGTTGTTTTTGTTACTATTGCTGTTAATTTGTTGAGTTTTGTTATCTTTTGTTATTAATGTTAGTTTCTTGTTGACGTAATGGCAAAGAGAACGAAGAAAACAGTTTTGAATAGTCAAGGTCATGAGTTTGTGATTCGCTTCCGTTAATATTTTGAGCCAATTATATCCACCAACCAATTATATGTTACATTAGCATCGATTATAGTAAAAAACGACGATAATTTATATCGTCAATTTTTTATATCCCGACAACCCTAGGAATGTGAGTTTGACAGCTGTCGCAGAGATCAAGCTATCTTTTATAAAGTATAAGGTGGAGTAGTGTGGATTATCCTGCAGTATTCTAATACCGTGGTGTCTCTACCAGCAGGAACAAAAGCCATTACCTGGAGTCAGGGCCGCAACTTGCCGTAAAACTGCGCCGAGGGACTGTGCTCATACGAGTACAAGTCAGCGGCGCTTTCAAATAAATTCACACAATCATCATAGACACACATACATAGACTAATGTCTTTTTCCCCGAACGGGGGTAGGCAGAGCCTGATGGGCCTCATTTCCCAGTGGGTTGCACCATCGTGGAATATAGACGTGACAAGTGTTGAGCTCATCGCCGCCATTGCTTCCAACGACTGACTTGGCTAACGCTTTCGTCCAGTAATAACACATTCCATATTAAGCTGGCCCATGACAAATCTTATAGCAACGAATCTTATTAACAAGTTGGGGTAATCCCTTGGTCGGCTTTTATGACGTCCACGGGAGGAGACGGAGGGGTCTATCCGGCCTAAGGGTCGGACACACTGCGGTATAGACATCAAATTATAAGTTGTAGTCATAAAAATAACAACAACATAATAGAAAAAATTACAAATTAAATTAGATAACCTACTTACCTAAATAAATTACTAAAAATTACAAGAATATTAAATTGGTCAATCATGGGGGTTTATCATCGCTAAATTCGCGCTATGAAATAAGCTGTTTAGCATAAAACAATACTTAGCTTTCGCGGGAATCCTTCATGATCGATGGGCGGACGCTGCCGTAATAAGCGACCTATTACCAAATCGCACGATAGACTCAAACAAATATTTTCACACTGGAGGAGACTTTTCATCCCACTTACCATAATGCATGAAGAAAATTCTCAATCAGTGTGTCCTGACTAGGGTTGCCAACCCTACCTTATAACATCGTATCCAAGAGTATTAAGAGCAAAAAAAAAAAAATGTTCAAGGCAAATCATTTCCATAATTAAGTTCCAATAAAAATAAAAATAAACTAACGCCATTTAGATCTGACTTTTTATAAGAATTTGTGTAAAAAATTAAAAACTCCGAGTATTTTCAATATTCCTTAAAGATGCAAAAACGAAACACTTAACACATCGGTGCCTACAATATTTTTTTCAAACTCAAACTTGTATTCCTGGAGGTTGCGGGCGAAAGATACGAGTACTCGTATGCCATGTAGTTTTAAGTTATTGTGCTCAAAGTGAAAGGCTATTTAAATGCAGAAATGCCCGAGTTAGACTAGAATAACAAGCTAATGATCCTCAAAACAGAATACACTGATCCCCGATATAAATTATAATACATACATACATAGACATACGCCTTTTCCCCGAAACGGTAGGCAGAGCCTCAATGGGACTCTTTTCACCGTGGGTTGCAACATCGTGGAATATAGGCGTGACAATTGGTGAGCTCATCGGTGCTATTGGTTCCCACGACTGACTCGGCTAACGCTTTCTTCCAGACACAAGACATTCCATAATAAGCTAGCAGCCAGGACAAACCTTATACCAACGAATCTTATCAACAAGCTGGGTAATCCCTTAGTCGAATTACAAGCTAATGATGAAGCTAAATAGCTGCACTAATTTCCACCGAACATTGCAAGAACCACCTCGCTAACATCCTCTTTTATAAAAAAAACGCATTTAAATCAGAGCACTCATTCCAGAGGTAAGAGGCTACATACATACGAGTACAAATACACAAAGAAAACACACCTCTAACTTATACCTTACGAAATTTCCTACACTATGACTATAAATAAAATAAAAATAAAATAAATATTGCTGGACACAGTTCACATAACATGACTATAACTAACTCTCTCTCTCTCTCTCTCTCTCTTAAAAATATGTGTATACAATTTCATAATGATCGGTTGAATATTTTAGACGTGTAATCGTAACAAACTCACTTTCGCATTTATAATATTAAATAATTATATAAAATAGTTAGGATGTCCCCTCTTTGTTTCGGGGGTTAACCAGCGGAGCCCTAGTGAGATAAACTCCCATTTCGATCTATTGGGGAATAGCCGCCCACCTGGATTAATGTCGCAAAAGATTACGCTGTAGCTCACATGATTTATAGAATTTCCCAGGATTTACGGATACTGATAATGTGCACTGACACAGTATATTTGCAACGTATTTCGCGTTCAGACACAATGGTGGGGTAAGCCGCAAAATTACCAATCTTAGATGTGATTTTTAACTGATTAAATCGAGTACAATTTTCAAATTATAAATATGTATAGATACTACATTACAATTCTGAGGGGTTACTGTACCAGAAACACGATAGGATAATATTTTCTTAATATAAAAAAAAAACAAAGTTACCTCTAACTTTTGGCTAGATTCAATTGTTTATTAAAATGGTGCATATTATTGGGTAAACGATTAGATAAATAACGTCAATACAATAAATCAGAGGGTTTACTGTAGGGGTTTGGAAATTTTACGAGGCGTTTTTTTTTGTATGTAGATTTCTGCCTGGCGTTGGCTCAACCTTAAATACCTAACCAACTATCACTGAACTTTAAAAGCCAATTTTATAACCAGTAGTAGAAAGCCTCCAAATAAGATCAATCAGCTGCTGTATACGCCTGGAAATCCCATACATAATACTGTTTGTCATTTTTTTTTTTATACTTCTAGAATGACGGAACTTGCAGATGGCCCACTTGATGTTAAGCGGTAACCTCTGCCTATGAACAGCCCATAACCACAATATAGCGCAGTATTCAAGAAGAAAAAAATTTATTGTATTCCTAAGCTTTTTATCTAGTGAAATCATAAATTCAATACTATATTTGAATTATATCACTGGCTAAAAAAAATATCAAAGATACCACCTTTTTAAAATTGATATACCATTTTAAGACTTACTTCGTACACGTTTAAGGTTGGTAACCAGATTTTTGGCCGACTGTACAAAGAGCCTTTCTAGGTACTTGCTTTTATAAAACCTTTTTATTACGCAAACAAACCAGCAAAACAAGTGATTGGAGAAGACAGACACTGTTTGAGCGTTCCCTGGGCTCGATTCCGGATATAACAATTCTTGAGGAATAAAATGGATATCCTACTTCCCACGAATACATTGTCAGAAGTAGCTGAGCAACTCAGTTGTCCAACAGTTAGGTTAGGTGTGTATTCTGCATCTGCAATAGTATTCGGGGTACCGTGAGTTGAGCCAATTCACTTCATATTTTGTGTCACGCGTTGCGCGATAACATATGTATAAGTAGCCGAACTGCAGATATCTACTGCGCAAATCATAATCGTGAGGCTTCACGCAGCCCCGAATGCCATCGCAGCTCCCGGCAACGATAGGTGGGTACTAGTGTCATGGCTGCCCGCATTCTGTTTAGTGACTTCTGTTTTGTTTTAACTAGTATTATTTTAATGGCCTTAATCTATTTTTTTGTGCTAACTAAATAAGTAAACTGTAATTATAAGTATTTAATTTTAAAATGAAATACGTAAATGCACTTAGATAGATGACGCTCCATTAGTAATCGGATATCCGTGGTTTACTCTGGGCCTCAACGCAAGATCAGCGCTGGTTTGCCAACGCGGCAGCAAACGCTGAGTGGCCATTTTGTGGCTTACGTCGGGCAGACAAACATAATTGCTATAGTTTTTTTTGTGTAATTAGTTGTTATTAAGTTATAACGTTGTTTGCTGTTTTGTTGTTGTGTGTATTTTTGTATAGTCACAAATAAATGACTTCATTCTTTCTATTCTAAGAACACAGATTATCAAAAGCAGCTTCACACTAACTGTGCTATCGTTTAAATAGTTAGGTACATCGTCTTTTGTCTCTTTCGATCGAGTTTGAAACTGCTTGTCAATGCATAAGGCAGAACACTGTGGAACTATATTCTAGGGATAACACACGTTTTATAGTAACATGGTTAAACTATTATTTGAAATGACGAACTTAAGGCTCATGACCTCTATTGCGATTTGGATAAAAAAAACTACGAGGATGAACTACGTATACGATATAGGTAGTTTTGGCGCGCTGGGTGCTCAGAAACATTTGACCATTTGGACACCTGTAATCTAAAACAATACTCAAACTGAATCGAGAGTTGATATAAGTTTTATTTGCAGATTTGATGATTAACTGTCGCCAAGTTTTATTCACGCTTGAGCGCAGTTCTGGAATACGGTAAGTGTTATGTTAAATTTGAAAACTGGGTATTTGTAGATCTGAGTTGCTCAGTTAATTCTGCACCTGAGTAAGTACGTGATGTAAGTCATTTAAATTCACCTGTTTGTAGGTACCATGCCTCCATAGCATTTGCAATGTCTAGTTATCTATGCTGATTGACATCGTGAATTCTCGACCTGCCTTGCCACTCCTATCAAATAGGTACCTTAGAGGTGGATATCATATCGATAAAACATGGAATATTATATACTTAATAGATTAATTTTCATTAAACATTTGTTCTACATGGGACAAACATGTTGATGAGAGGTTTGTTCTCATTGTGGCCGGGCTGAAATAAAGCCAGAGTTTTGATGTTTCAATGTGGCCGTAAAACAACATTTTATTGAAATGGGCGCATGTACAGTTTTATTAGAAATCAGGAACAGGTAACATCCAATAAATAATTATGTTTTTAAAGCATTTTATAGATAATATTCTGAAGTATTTTTTTTTGTAGTGTAGTCTTCTATAACAGCGCTATCTATCGTGTGGAACAAGAGGCGTGAGCGTCTATCCTTATTATCTAGTCTCGGCTCCTTGATAAGATTATAAAAGGTAATTCAAAAGTATTGCATTGGACAGACAATGCGTTCTCTTAGTAAAATTCCCATTTGGAAAAATGTATCACTAATATTCCTTAAAATTTAGATCGTATTATATATTCCCTGACTACGTTTTGCGTATCCGCTTTGCCCCAGCAAGGCAAGCAACTGGTAGGGCATAGCCCACTCTTTCATTTCCGTCGTCTACTTTGCCCGACTGTGGGGCAAAGTTTGTTGAATCTGCCCCACTTTTTGGCAGTAGAATTCATATTTTTTGACTTTCATTTGACCGTGATCTCGCCTGTTGGTAAGTGACGATGCGGCCGACGTTGGAGCACGAAGGTCTAGAAGGCAGCTATTCACTGACCCATATTATAGTTTTCAGGAGAGACAGACGACGGCAACGTGTTCCATTACTTAGCAGTTCGCATTACAAAGGTGGAACCGAAACGTTTAGTGCGAATTGCGGTTGTACTGATGAGGTAAGGATGGTACTGAGCCGTGCGCCTGCTTATCGTATGATGAAAATGAGATGGTGGGATCAGATTATGTAGCTCCTGGACACATTCCTATGTTATGTTATTTTATCGATATCTTGATATCTGTGGCTCACCCTCCCTAGCACAGGTGCCGATGTATTAGATAAGGTTCTCGTAAATGCTACATTCTCAACGAGCCGGCTTACTGTTGCAATGTAATACGCACTTTAATAAAGGCATTAAGTCTGTAATGTAATGTAAATTTAAGTTTATTACGTTGAAATAGTGGAACCGTGTTGTGTCCGGCCCAACAATAGACCCCTCCATCTCCTCCCGAGGATGACGTAAAAGCCGACTAAAGGATTACCCGGACTTGTTGATAAGAATCGTTGGTATAAAATTTGTCCTGCTAACTTATTATGGAATGTGTTATTACTGGAATATAAAAGGCTTTGTCCTGACTGACTGACTGACTGACTGACCGAGGTCCAACGCACAGCCTAAACCGCAGGTCGTAGAGACTTGAAATTTGGAGGGTGTGTTCGTCTCAATGCGCAAGGTTGTACTAAGAAAGGAATTTTGAAAATTCGCATGCTAAGGGGTTCAAAATGGGGTTCCAACGTAAAACAAAAATGCTCTGTATTTCGGAAACTGTTAGTAGTAGAACCATGAAATTTTACATGGAGATTCCTCAAATAAAATGAACAAATATGTATTTCAGCGACTCCTGAAATTTTCCTGAAAAATGGCAGTTTTCTTTGTAAAAAAAAAAACTTTAGTTTTTACAATGCACAGTCTAAACCGCTGGTCGTAGAGACTTGAAATTTGGAGAGTGTAGTCCTATTAGGGTGTAAAAGTGTGCTTAAAAAGGAATTTGGAAAATTCGCTCCCTTAGGGGTCCATAAAGGGCTTTTAATTTATACACTTTGCGTTTTGCAGCGCACAGCCTAAACCGCTGGACCTAAATACATGAAATTTGGAGGATGTATTCATTTTTGGGTGTAGGGCTGTACTAAGAAAGGATTATGGAAAATTCACCCTGTAAGGGGTCCAAAACGGCTTTTAATGTAAAACTAAAATGCTTCGTATTTTGGAAACCGTTGGTAGTAGATACTTGAAAATTCACAGGTAGATTCCTTATATAAAAATAGTAAAAATATCTTTCAGCAGTACCTGAAATTTTGCTGAAACAAGCCACTGGAACGTATTGTTTGTAAATAAATACACTTTACGTTTTAGCCAGATTTCAGCATATTTTGACGATTTAAAAGTTAGTTTCACGGTGTAGTTATTGAGATCAAAATATTTTCAGGACCTCAAGGTTCAAATGGGACTCCTAAATTGAAAAAAACTTGAGTATGGTGTCGTTTCAAAGGTCGTTTCACGGTGTCGTTGTTGAAATCAAACTATTTTCAGGACCTCAAGGTTCAAATGGGACCCCTAAATTGAAAAACTTGAGTATGGTGTCGTTTCAAAGGTCGTTTCACGGTGTCGTTGTTGAAATCAAAATATTTTCAGGACCTCAAGGTTCAAATGGGACCCCTAAATTGAAAAACTTGAGTATGGTGTTGTTTGAAAAGTCATTTCACGGTGTCGTTGTTGAGATTAAAATATTTTCAGGACCTCAAGGTTATAATGTAACCCCAAAATTTATAAACTTGAGTATGGTGTCGTTCAAAGGTCCTGTCACGGTGTCGTTGTTGAGATTAAAATATTTTCAGGACCTCAAGGTTAAATGGGACCCCTAAATTGAAAATTTGATTTCAGTGTCGTTTCAAAGGTCGTTTCATAGTGTCGTTGTTAAGATTAAAATATTTTCAGGAAATAAAGGGTAAAATGTGACCCCTAAATTGAAAAACTTGAGTGTGGTGTTGTTTCAAAAGTCATTTCACGAGGTGGTTGTTGATGTTTAAGTTGTTGTCTGCACGCCGCTTCGGGGATGTTTTCAAACTACGCGCGGACGAAGTCGCGCGCGGGTCATCTAGTTACTGGAATAAAACGTTAGCCGAGTCAGTCATGGGAAGCAATGTCGGCGATGAGCTCACCACTTGTCACGTCTATATTCCCACGAGGGTGCAACCCACTGTGAGAAGAGTACATTGAAGTTGAAGTGGCATATCGCCTTAACGTAACGGTTATGGCTGTGGTTTTGTTTTAGTATTGTTCACAATTCAATCAAATCAATCGAATTAGCTTCCACTTGTTCTCGAGGCACCACACAGGCGCTCCCCACCCAGTACTAAGAAGGATCATCAAATAAGCCGAGCCGTGTTTGTTGCCTGATTCTTCTAGGTTTGGTCGCGTTGGAACAGGATTAAAATCTATACATATATAGGAACATTTTCTGACTGACTGACTGATTCATCATCGCAGAGCTGAAACCGCTGGACGTAGAAAACTGAAACGTGGAGTGTAGGTCCATTTTATAGCAAAACCACCCATTAAGAAGGAGTTTTTGTAAGTTCGACCCAGGGGATGAAAAGGGGAGAAAACCATTATGAAAAATCGCATTTCTTGAACTTACAAACTAGATACTTTGCATAAGTATGCTTCAATACAAATCAAAAAAGGGTAAAATATTTTCCCCCCAAACTACACCAAAAAGCGGGTGCAATGGTGTGTTAAAGTTTGTATGGGAACTTTTGATCGCGTGCACCTATTGGCTTGAAACTTGGTATGGGTACTAAAAATACAGAATAAATGAACACATTTCAGGTTTTTTCAATAAAAAGGGGAGACAACGTTTTAGGTTTTTTATGATGTGATGCGTAGCAAAGCACTGGTATTCAGTTAGTTAGTTTAAAACATGACTCAAAATGATCCTTGTGATTTAAATAAATAAAATATTTTTGACTTTGACTTTGAATTAGCGCGCTTAGGGCCTAGCTCTCAAAATATCTAACAGTTCCATAGCATCCCTTATAGAATCCCTGCAGAGCTAGAATCTCTCCGTCTCCATCATTAAAATACTAGTTACTCGAAGTAAATTATTATCGCCGGTGGAACCATTATGTTGTCAATTCCTTGAGTGAACAATTCTCTAACGAGAGGAATCTTTAAAGGAACTTACTAACGGTCACAGATAACTATTAGTAGTACTAGAGCTTTTTAGTGAAAGAGTTCAACCGGGGAAGTACTTATTTCTGCCGCAAAGCAGTAGTGTTCGCATTACTGTGTTCCGGTCTGAAGGATATGGGTGCCGGTGAAATTACAGCCACATGAGACTTTCATCTTTCGTTTTTAATTTGACAGCCTCTTTGGAACGGCGGGTGAAGGTTCGCCTGCGACGCTGGAGGTTGCGGGTTCGATTCCCGCCTCAGAACAAATATTTGTACGATCTGCAGATATTTGTTCAGGGTGTTCTGGGTATTTTCTATGTTCTATCTATCTGTTTAATGTATTGTATTAAGTATACCAGTTATCTAGTACCCATAACACAAGCTCTGCTCAGCATGGGGCTAGATAAAGTTGTGTGGACTGTACAACAAAAAAAAAGACATGTCGTTCCTTTGATTAGGGCCTTTCCTACCTTGCGTTGTCTTATTTGTGGTCGCCACTCGATAACTTGTATTCCTCGGTTTAGAAGAACTATCGGACAAACAGACAGACAGACGAGGTAGCGACTTTGTTTTTAACTATGTATAGTCCATATATTTCACCATGACAACAGTTCCAATCACAACGCATTCGGCACCCAATCTCGGAAGCGGATGTTCTTGGCTGAATTGCGTTGTGACGTCACAACATGGCTTCATTTCCGGTCAGCTATTACTCGTGGATTCCTGTTTCTGCAAACTACTGCATGTAGTTGAAACTATACCTAATTTCATGAAATACTCTTACTTTGGTAGGTATACTTTATTTATGTATTTGTATGGTATTTTGTGGACATTGAACAGAAGGTTTCCAAATACAGCCACGAAGCCAAGTACAGGCTAATGATTGAGAAGAATCAAAATAAATTTGCACCTTTTTTTGTACCTGAAGAAGTACGGGGTATACCCTTACTACCCGCTGATGTACCCGAGTTTGTTCGTATTGGGTATGGTCGGGTACTGTCGACTGTCGGTGAGGAGGGATGTGGCGCTGGTCAAGTACGTGGTGCGAGTGTTGCGCGGGCTCGTGCATCACGAGGAGGTGCTGGCGGCGCTGCGGCTGCGCGCGCCCGACGAGTACGTGGGCGCGCGCCGCCGCCCCGCTATGCTCAGTCAGCCAACATCTAGAACTAACTTGCTCAAATTTGCCCCAATGTCACACGCCCAGTGAACAACGTTGACATGAGCAGCTTGTTCTAGAGAATATTGAATATTGATTATTGTAGGTCTATCCTCAGTAGGATACCTAGGATATATAATAGGATACCTACTTATTATAAGCTTAATTGTTTTTTTATATAATTATGTGCATACAACATCGCTTTGGGTTTTTCTGTTATGGTGTTGTACTTGTTTCTTAATAAATAATAAAACAAATAAATGTTTTTATAAAATTTTAAACGGGGAATGCTCTGAGGAGCTGTTTGAACTAATACCAGCTTCGCATTTTTATAACTGCACATCCCGCCATCGTCAAAACGCGTCGTAACGCTAAAATACGTTTAGGAGAAGCCTATTTGACTCTTGACAGCCTCTTAAGTACCGGTACACACGTTCCCTTCATAATTCTATTAACTATATATTATAATGTCCCAATAAACAGGCGAACATTTAGCCTGAGAATGGCTATAAATTGTCTGCAATACATATCGGCGGTCAATAAATCTCAGGCCGGAGGGCAACGATTTTAGCTTGATTACGCATTGTTAAATATAAGTGCTTTAACAATTATTGCGTTGCATAAAGCTAATTTATTGATTGATTAAGGTATTTGGAGCTTTTTTAGTGAAAGGTAATTTGTGCGTCAGTGCGGTCTCGGTTATATTGATGCCTAAACCCAGGAATTCCTAAGATTGTGGTCACTTCATGATGGTGCAGCCCACGGTGGAATTATTGGTTAATATAAGCTCGAAACAAAATGCCTACTGCCTAATGGCTATTTGTAAATTAAAACAAACCGACAGTTGCAGACCTTATTTTTGTCAATTAAATATTTTAACATTACCCTGCATATACATTTATGAGATGGCTTTATTTGTTAAAAGCAATATGTTCTTGTTTAGTAAGTTTAAAAGTAAACGTCAGGAAAATGAAATATGATGCCCACCGAGCAAGTCTGCAATGTTCAAAAACTGTGTCTTTTGCATGGCACCGCATATTTTTAATCATCATATTTCTAAAATAGTAGGCATTTTAGAAATATATTAAATTAATATATTAAAATTAAAATTAAAACATTTTCTTTCGCATAAGGTTTACTATAGTATCAATGAATATCTTAATGATTTATAGAGACTCAATTTGATTGATTATTAACTGCTCTAGCGCATGAGTATGTTATATAATTGTATTTTTTATGACATTACAATTATTGTTAATCTGTAACTTATCTTGTGTCTTGTAACAATGTACTTATTTTTTAACTTTGCATGCTGTAAAGCTGATCATGGCCTGTGCCTTTTTATCTTTATTATCATCTGATGTACACATGTTTCGCAAAATAAATGATTGATTGATATAATTCATAATTATTATTTTTATCAAAAATAGGCATGTTTTGACTACATCTTACCTGGTGGGAAGCGATGATGAGGCCTATATTATTTATATATTATTTGTGAAACAAAGGTTACAGAAGATGAAAAAGATAGTTGGTAACACAGCCATGTTCCTGCTGAATTGAAAAAATGTTAACTGTGCCGGTGTCACTCCAATAGAGATTACACATGAACTCCTGCGCAGGTTGTCTCCCCTCTCTTTCTAGCTGCACAACTTACGCAAACAATGAAAGAGATAGTCGATTATTATTTCGCAAAGCGGATAAAATCAAATGTCAACGCATAATACTCGTTATATTAGAGGTTCTACGGTTACAAGACAGGACAAAAAAAGTACGCAGCTTTGTTCTGGAATTTAATATACATACTGCACAAAAAATGTATGAATAATAATAGAAAAGGTAAACAGAAAAGGGTTTGTGAGATAAAGAAAATCCTAGAAATTCTATCTAGACTGTCGCAAGGGACTAAGCCTAGGTAATGGAATTTTATAGGTTCTATTTTGATGGGGTGTAACAATTCAATCTAAATAGGAGTATGATGTGCAATGAATTGGTAATTGAGCGATACATTCGTGCAAATAGAATAAGAAAACTCTCTTTGTGGGATAATCAAGTGGGTAAATTGTTGTGAATAAACCCTAAAGCGATTTCAATGATTCTTTCACAATATTAAAGGCAATTTATAGGTTTATAAAACTTTATGTTAAGAGTTTTGGAAATACATACATACATAGACACACGCATTTTTCGCCGAAGGGGTAGGCCAAACCTCAATGGGCCCTCTTTTCACAGTGGATTGGTTGCACCATCGTGGAATATAGACGTGACGAGTGGTGAGCTCATCGCCGCCATTGCTTCCCACGACCGACTCTGCTAACGCTTTCTTCTAGTAATAATACATACATGCCGCTAAAGTGATATTCTAAATGACTTACCTTATAATTTGGCAGAGTCTCTATACAGCTGCATCTTTCTTGTGTACGAAACTATTTTTTTTTAATTGAATGGTTCTGTAAATTGACGTGATTAAGTACTCCCTGTGGTCCTAAGGTATTAATAAATATATGAATATACTTACATAGACACACATTTGTCGCCGAAGGGGTAGGCAGAACCTCAATGGGCCTTTTTTCACAGTGGGTTGCACCATCGTGGAATATAGACGACTGGTGAGGTCATCGCCGCCATTGCTTCCCACAACTGACTTGGCTAACGCTTTCCTCGAGTAATATCAGTTACTAATACTTGTTCTATTATTTATACTATGCTAATACAAAAATGTACGTACACAATTAAAAAAATACATATGAAATAGTTGTGCTACCTGAAGACCGCTGCTAACGATTTAAAGGTAGCTCAACTGATGCAAATCACTACCATACAGAAGCATCCATAAGATGCTGGCTGCATTGCCACGCTGAATGGCAATACTAATGCGTTACTTGAGATAGTTGCAGTTTATCGTGATTTTCACTCAGATTTTGTTTTGCGTGCGCTATTCTGTCCCTTTCTTTCTTTTCTTTTCCTTTATTTCCTGAAAAGTAAGAAGTACAGTAAAGTACTGAGTTCAATAATGACAGAATTTGGGGAGACTAATCACAATAAGTGGTCATACCAAAATCAGTTTTTTTTTGTGCGCTTCTATTAGTTGCTCGTTATTTTGTCCTGCAATGTAATCTTACTAAGGGAACCGCATTGCCTCACAGCTCCTGCGTTTGGTCATAAGCCAACAGTTACCCGACCCCGAAGATAGATGGAAAACGAAATAATTAAGATATTGTTCTTACAATTAATGACGACATTTTGATTTAACTCAACGCGTTTACGGAAAGCGGTGCCTTTAACTATGAAGAACTTTACAGAGCTAGTGGAGTGTAGTGGGTAGTGGTGGCGGTCGGGAATAGACCATGGTTCTGGCTTTTCATCCCGACACTACCCACTCCAAGACGGGGTGAGTCGCTGGTCTTAGAGCTTATAGTGCTCTAAATAGTAGTAGTAGTAGTTATTTTAGTAGTAGTAGAGCTTTTTGTGAAAGAGTTCGTCCGGGGAAGAACTACCACCATACCTATTTCTGCTGCAAAGCATTAGTGCTCACATTGCTGTGTTCCGGTTTGAAGGGCAAGGGTGCCGGTGAAATTACAGGCACATGAGACTTTTCATCTTTATGTCTCAGGGTGGCGGGCGCAATGCAATGCCACATAGGGGGCGTCCTAGTGGACGTGACTTATGAGGTAATGCACTGTTCATAGGCAGAGGTTACCGCTTAACATCAGGTGGGCCATCTGCTTGTTCCGTCATTCAAGAAGTATAAAAAAAAGGATCAGAATCCTCAAGACACGTGTCTCACTCGTACTTGTCCGTTTTATTTATTTGGGGTTCCGTATCGTCCATTTTTCTTCTTTCGTGTCGATTTCGCACTCAAAGCAATTTTTGACCAATAGGTCGCCACACCCACGGCATTGTTGGATCAGGGTCATTAAATCCTCCATCGTGCAGGAGTCAGGGCAGGAGTAGTAGTAGTAGAGCTTTTTTGTGAAAGAGTTCGTCTGGGGAAGTACTACCACCATACCTATTTCTGCCGCAAAGCAGTAGTGCTCGCGTTGCTGTGTTCCGGTTTGAAGGGTAAGGGTGCCGGTGAAATTACAGGCACATGAGACTTTCATCTTTATGTGTCAGGGTGGCGGGCGCAGTGCAATGCCACATAGGGGGCGTCCTAGTGGACGAGACTTATGAGGTAATGCACTGTTCATAGGCAGAGGTTACCGCTTAACATCAGGTGGGCCATCTGCTTGTACCGTCATACAAGAAGTATTAAAAAAAAAAACGGTTCGGATCCTCAAGACACGTGTCTCACTCGTACTTGTCCGTTTTATTTATTTGGGGTTCCGTATCGTCCATTTTTCTTCTTTCCTTCTTCTTTATAAGATTCCTCTTCGCCCATATTTGAAATAACTGTACCATCATTTCTGTCCCTTCTTTAGACATACTTTTGAATTCTACTTCACCATGTTATCTGAAGGAGCGCTTTGAGTTTTTGTACGAGGCACATGATCGTTATCTGCATTTCTCCAAACTGTGCTGCTTCAATCTCCTGTACAGTACTACCCAACTAATATGGCTTACTGATGTACCTGCGCAGAAGATGAATTTTTAAAGCGCGGGAAATGCTATGTACCGCTATTGGTCGGCAGCTGTTATTCAGCCGCCATAATTCCTAGGAAGATGGACTAAAGGCATGGAACTAAGGCTAAAAACGAATCGGTATCGATTATACCAGTCTCATTCTTTTATATGAATGTATTCATGTGTTGGAATGAGACAAGCATATATCTATCTGTTCTTATTTGTGTAAGTCGTACCAGGCCAAATGTCAAATTACTACTACATTCATGGTAACAAGCTAGGAAGATGTATATGCATGGTGCCAATATTCAGGATATGGAACGGAAAAACGACTGTCGTGTGACAATATATTTGTTTCTCTCTAACATAGGATAGCAAGCTATCTTCTAGGATAGGAGTAAGAAGGAAAACTCTATGCTATTTTAGCACTCACTCCATACTATTATACCTCCATGCATACTTCTGATTGAGGGGTGTGACTTGCGAGTGAGACGGAACTAACAGCTGCAGTGTTTTATGAACCTTATAATAGTGACCTAAGGTTGATTGTAAGTTTTGAGCGCTCTTTCGTTAATCTTCGGAGCCATACTTTCCTTTCTGCGCGAACGAAGATTCACGACGCGCCATATCAGTTGGGTACACCTGTACATTCTTCGGAAATTTACGGTAAATCCTTCTCCGTTCAGGCTGTACGATTATGAAACGCTTTGCCATTCTCCATTAGAACTACAAAATCTGTTAATTTTTTTAAAACTAAGATATGATCATTACTTGTCCTTGACTATCAACTGCTAATATACATAAATCAATAAATAAATAAATAATACTGGATAGTTCACACAATATTATTTATCCCCAAGCTAAGCAGAGCTTGTGTTATGGGTACTAGATAACTGATATACTTAATACAATACATTACATATATAGGTATTTTTTATTATGCATAGAGAATATACCCAGAACACCCTGAACAAATATCTGCAGATGGTACAAATATTTGTTCCGGGGCGGGAATCGAACCCGCAACCTCCTGCGTCGCAGGCGAACCTTAGCCCGCCGCGTCACAGAGGTCGGATTTATCCGTGGTGTGTCAAACCCAAGAATAGACCCCTCCCGTGGATGTCGTAAAAGCCTAATAAGGGATTACCCGGACTTGTTTGTAAGATTCGATAGTATAAGATTTGTCCTGGCTACTAGCTTACTTAAGGAATGTATTATTACTGGAAGAAAGCGTTAGCAGAGTCAGTCGTGGGAAGCAATGGCGGCGATGAGCTCACCACTTGTCACGTCTATATCCCACGATGGTGCAACCCACTGTGAAGAGGCCCATTTGAGGCCGGAATCGAAAGGAAACGAAAGGGAACGAAAAAGCCGTGTGTCTATATGTATGTATGTATGCATAACAAACATACCAACAGTAACTTACCAACAGGTCAAACAAAGTCTATCAAAGTTAATAAAAAACTAATTTATGATATTAGTGGGATTAATTTCATTGAATTTCGACCCCGCTCTAAATTACCAAACCATTATCAACTATCAGTTTATCTACTTGCATAAATTAGTTACCTAGTGAAAGTGCAGGTTAGATTCCCAGCGCTTAACATCTGTTATCTAAAGCTATGGTTAATGATATTGTTGTGACACCGCGACCTGCGATGGTGTAAATGCGGCATTACTTGTTGTGTACAGGCGAGGTGCAAGGTTCTAATATTTATTTAATAAATTTTTCTAAATAAACATATATTACTAAAAAATTAAGCAAAAGCAATTTTATACGCCCTCAACACTCTAAAAATAGAGAACATTGGGAACCCTGTATCCTGGGAGCTATTAGACCTAGAAAATTGGATTAGATCTCAAACTGTCAGGAATTTTGATTACTCTAAAAAAGTACTAGTGACCTTTCTCGTCAGAACCTTCCTATGTAGTTTTTTTTGGATCAAAACCACAGAATAAATAATAGTTCAAACAAAACTAAAAGAAGTGAAAAGAAAATGCTGTTTTTTAACAATAACTCAGCGCGCTTACACTATAGAATGCTGCAAATCTGGATAAATACTATCTAGGTGGACCCAACCCAAACAAGCCAAAAAAGAAATTTTTAACAGTTCTGCCCCTCAATGTACCAGTGTTTCGTAACCAGCTGTTCCTAAGGAAGATATATCGCTATCAGGCACCCATGCGCAGTCGTGGGTACATGGAATTCGCTAAAATATAGAGAGAAGGTATACCTAAGTAGCTTTATTGTTTGACCTGGATTCAAAAAGTTCGTGTGTGTGAAGTGTTATTACGGCTAAAGTTTCGGTTTACGAAATGAGTTCAATACAAAATGTAGATTAAAATTGGTTTGAGAATATTAAGAATTTTAGAATGAAGATAATAATATTATTATAAGTAATCTACGCGGGTTGAATTGCAGTCTTTTTAAAGTAAGACCATATTTTGTTTTTTTTTTTTTTTTTTGGCGTTCAACGATATATTGCTTACACAAATATACATTAAAAAAAACTTCAAAGCCTTCAATAAATAGTAGTATGCGCATTTATATAATAACATTCTAACATTGACGACCTCTGTAGCGCGTCGGGCGAGTAGCCGGCTGAGATGCGAAAGGTTGCGGGTTCGGGGACAAATGTTTGTATATTTGAAAATATTTGTTCCGGGTCAGGTTGTTAGCTTGCTACTCGTTGTTTCTGATACCCACGACTGGCCACGACACAGGGAATCCACGTGTGGGGTCAGGACTATGTGTGTGGTTGGGGGTGGTCTTTGATCACACCCCGTATTTATTATAGCTTAGCCATAATAAGGTGTAGGAGTTAATTTCGTAGGTAAGTGATCAAATTATCTGTGAAGGAATATTTGTCGTCTGCTTTTGGTCGTAGAGTTATTTTCTAAACGTACTATACTACTATATACTTATACGCATTTTAATAAATAGTACTATAGCTTTTCACTCAGCTACTTAAACCAAGTTCCAATACAATCTCATGAAGGCTTTTAAGACAATCTAATCTAGAATCCATAAAGGTCTTATTACAACGGCACCGCCGCCGCATGCGCATCGTAAATGGAAATCAGAAGATCAGAGATGGCGGCATGCTGAGATGATTTTGATGTTGTTTTAAACTGAAGATAGTGTGAAATAGGAAGGCTTGTTATGGATTACAATGAGGGAAATAATCCGCGGTCGGATCCATCTTAGGTACAATGTAAAGGGAATAAATTATTTCATAGCTCTTTGGATAATATTTGTCGATATATTTTGTGTCATGGTTATGTAGAATTCAGATACACTAACATGCATGCCATAACATGCAAATAAAATGATTTCATCTCACCTCAATCACAGAATATATGCCTCAACGTGGACATTACTAAATGCAAAAAAAAGTAATACTCCAAGAAGGTCCCGAGTCTGAGTTTTTAACAAATTAAAAAAGGTTGTATGATAAATTCGGCACCATTGAGGTAGAAGTAAATAGGTTTAATGATGTTTTGAGTACACCAACTTAGTGCACACGATGTTCTAAATTCAATTTTACTTTATCCTCTAGCGGATAAAAACGGCTTTTGCACTCAGATAACGAAGAGCAAAAATGCTCTTTCCGAGATGGGGGGATGAAAAATGATTTGAAGAACCTAAGTAAGGATGAACTTAAGTAAAGGTAAGTCACAAGTTCTCAATGGAAAATGACATATTTTCAAATGTATTTTATTTGTAAAACAAACAGTACCTATTTAAATCTAGTAAATCAAAATTATAAAAACTAATTACCATTAACCTGTTTTCAAATTTAGAAAAAACTTTTTCGGCTTAAATACTTAATTATATAAATAATTCAAACGTGATAAAAAAGACCGAAAAGTTACACTATAAAGTAAAATTAGAGTTATAAATATTAAGAGTTATTGAATCAAATAAGTTATCGAACCAATTCAAACCAATGGCCAAAAAACGCGCCTGAAGTCGGCTGGATCCATGGAGGTATAATAGTAATGGAGTGAGTGCTAAAAATAGCATAGAGTGTTCCTTCTTACTCCTATCCTAGAAGATAGCTTGCTATCCTATGTTAGAGAGAAACAAATATATTGTCACACGACATTCGTCTTTCCGTTCCGTAAATTTTGGTATCATGCATATACATCTCCCTAGATTGTTACCATGAATGTACTAGTAATTTGACATTTGGCCTGGTACGACTAACACAAATAAGAACAGATAGATTTATGCTTGTCTCATTCCAACACATGAATACATTCATATAAAAGAATGAAACTGGTATAATCGCTAACGTTTCGTTTTTAGCCTTAGTTCCATGCCTTTAGTCCATCTTCCTAGGCTGGATCAGAATCAATAAGATCTAATTGTGGAAAGTCAACCAGTTTTAGTAGCTGATCTTATGAAGAAGGTTGTATGCAAATATGCGGGGAATGCTAGGAATAAACCCCTCCGTCTCCTCCCGTAGATGTCGCAAAAGTAGCCTAAGGGATTACCCAGACTTGTTGATATAAGATTTGTCCTGGCTACTAACTTATTATGGAATGTGTTATTACTGGAAGAAAGCGTTAGCCGAATCAGTCGTGGGAAGTGATGGCGGCGATGAGCCCACCACTTGTCACGTCTATATTCCACGATGGTGCACCCCACTGTGAAAAGAGGCCCATTGTGGCCTACCCCCCTTCGGGGAAAAAGGCGTGTGTCTATGTATGTATGTATGTAAGTGGGGCACTTCAGAGCGTCTAATTGTATTCACATCGAGATAGCCGTGCACTGGTGTGTACTGGCCTTTATCTAAAGATAAGATTGTGGATTTGTAAGGACTGAGTTACAGGACCAGAGGTTTTTGCACTACAAACATAATTGATGTGCGCTGCTTGCTATATTCAAATCGGCGATGGAAAACCTCGGAGGATTTAACTGTACGAGTTAGAGACAGTGCGGGTAGCCTCTATCTAAGCCGAGAAAGCGGATAATATTCCCTTCCCGAAAATCTGCAAGCTGCAAGTTCTGAACGAAAAGGAAACCATACATTGGAAAAATCTTTCAATCAAAAAGTTCTCTTGGATATTGATGTGTTTTTTTTATTTTATGTTTTGTTATAATGTAGTCGCTTTGAGTAGTTGGCCGTAACGCCAACAAGTGGCTCTGACGGAAGACCAGCGTTGGTTGCTAGCTTGCTAGTCAACAAACTCATGCTGAGGCAGAGCCATTTTGTTGCTTGAGTTGCACTTCGTTTCTTCAAATCTGTTTCCTCTTTTTTTTGTGTGTTTTTTATGTGTTTCTGAGTAACTCTTGTATACAAATAAATATATATTCTTTCTTTCTTTTCTTTCTAATTAGCATTGATATTGCATGGTGGATAGCATACAGCGCGTTCACTCTTTCTAATTAGCATTGATATTGCATGGTGGATAGCATACAGCGCGTTCACTCTTTCTAATTAGCATTGATATTGCATGGTGGATAGCATACAGCGCGTTCACTCTTTCTAATTAGCATTGATATTGCATGGTGGATAGCATACAGCGCGTTCACTCTTTCTAATTAGCATTGATATTGCATGGTGGATAGCATACAGCGCGTTCACTCTTTCGTCAATCAATACTATCAGGTAATTACCTGAAGAAAGAAAGAATATATATTTATTTGTATACAAGAGTTACACAGAAACACATCAAAAATTTTGACTATACAACGCTACATAGGCCACGTAAGCCTTTAAAACGATTCGCGACAGCAGCCCGGGCGTTGCTCGCTTGCTAACAACTAGTACTAACTACCCACTATCGACTCTTGTTTTTGAACTTGTTTATATTTTGTATTGTATTAGCCTTTATTTTTATCTTTTTCTATTTATTTAGTTACTAAATACAATTTTTTTTACGCTGTACGGCACACTACTTTATACACTATCTCAATGTTTTCTCTTTTTGTAATTTTGAGTCTTTTTGTAAAGTGTATTTTGAAATTCTTTTGAGAAATAAATATCTTTAACCGTACATAAGTATGTATAAGCAGTGGAAATAGTACGTAGCAGGCTGATAATGAACATCCAATTCAATTTTAGGAATTGGACAAATACATTTAATGATAGATTTCCACGCCTACCACCTGTCTCAGTAACGTGGTAGGCGACCCCACGCGGCACGCGATAAGGAGCGCATAACGGTGCGTACGCGCAGGGCTGCAACAGCTTCCAATACTTATACCTGCTATTACTACCCAGCCAGAGACCAGCTTGTCGAGTGATGGCTATGAAAACAGCCTATTGACCTAAATGGTGCTGGTAATGGTAGTGGAAACGGTGGTGGTTCTAATGGTAGAAGAACAAGTGTGATGAATGGATCACCTGCGATGCAGGAGGTTGCGGGTTCGATTTCCGTCGCGGAACAAAAATTTGTACGATATGTATGTTTGTATTTGTTCAGTTCAGGGTGTCCTGGGTATTTTGTATGTATAATAAAAAATATCTATTTATCTATGTAATGTATTGTATTAAGTATATCAGTTATCTAGTACCCATAATACAAGTTCTGCTTAGCTTGGGGCTAGATTTTGTTGTGTGAACTGTCTAGAATTATTTATTTATATTATTTATTTATCAAGTGCACTTACTAGTGCTTCTTTGATTTACAACATACGTAAGTAGGTACCTACAAATCCATGATCAAATGAATGAATGAAAATACTTTATTCCACACCTTACAAACTAGTTAAAATAAACACACTACAATTTAACAAAAACTAAATGTACAATGGGCGGTCTTACCGCTAAGAAGCGATCTCTTCCGGACAACCTTTGGATGTAGAGGATCTAAACTTATAAGGAAGATTGGTTGGTCCAAATGTGGAGCAAAATATATAATTACGAACAAAATATAAAACCCACACATGACAACACCGTACTGTATCAACGCATATGCGTATGCAAAATGCGCTGACATTACTGTCTTTGAATTATTGATTTTTAAGACGGAGTGGAAAACTAACACTTATTAGCCAGATTTCTCCAATTTGGTAGTGGTGGGTACAGTTTTAAAAAGCTTGAAGAACAGCTACATTTATGTACCTACAAGGGCTGATGAAGAAAAGAAGTGTATTTAAAAACAAAGGTAAGCAACCCCATCTCGAAAAAGTTCTATAAAGTTTACAACCGCGTTAAGTTTTAATGAGCGAATTAAAGCACTCAAATCAAATATATTCTGATTGTCCTTTTTATAACATTCTTTAATAGTTTCACATTTATTTTGTTTATTGGTCGGTCTGTCTGGCTGGCTATGGCCATTTGGACTAATTGCCACAAATGATGAACTTATGAACATCACTTGAACCAAGGTGGCTCATGTTCAATTTATCTTCAACTTAGCTAATCTGAATTAACTGACTCCAAGTATGCCAACATACTGGGGTGATTCAGATGAACCAAATTAGGAGACTACTACGAAAGCCGCCTCGGGAATCCTCGTTTTTCCGAAAAATAAATATGTTAACATGTAAGTGAAAAATTAATAAATAATGCTGGACAGTCCACACAACCACAGATAAAATAATACCATTAACACAATATTATCTAGCCCCAAGCTAAGCAGAGCTTGTGTTATGGCTACTAGATAACTGATATACTTAATACAATACAATACGTAGATAGATATTTTTTATTATACATAGAAAAAACCCAGAACACCCTGAACAAATATCTTCAGATCGCACAAATATTGGTTCCCGCCCAATATTTGCCAAGGCGAATAACTTTCGTACTAATATGGATATTATGGTCAGAAATTATAAAACTTGCTAAGATTTTAACATTTCTCTCATTGAAAATTTTAAAAAATGTTTCATAATTTACATTGATGTCGTTAGACATTAATAGGTACGTAAAAATAAAAATACAGTCGAACATAGAACCATACCGAAGTCTGTTAAAATTGTAATTTAGACTTACCAACCCTAGTTTAAGATGGTTATCGAGCCTATTTAGGTGGCTAGCGGTTGTGCCGGGCTGTCTACATTATTTTGTAGTGGGTTCGGCGCCGTGTTAGGCATTCGTTTGTACCCTACCGTGACGGCTGGAGTTATATTGTTGCCAAAGATGCGATATAAGTTTTTAGCTGAAAAATCAAGATTTTTAACTGACTAAATCAAGTACAATATTCAAATTAAAAATACGCATGGATACTACCTACGTTTAAATTCCGAGTGATCACTGTAGTATTTTCTCGATAGAAAAATAAACAAAGTTACCTCTAACCTTTAGCACAGAATAAATAATTGCCTTTGGCTAGATTAGATTGTAAATGGTGCATATTATTGGGTAAAAAAATAGATAAATATGGTTTAAGATTATTTATTTCTCATAAGAATAAATTCACTTACATGAGAACACACAGATGAACTTAAATTTAACAGCTTAGTCGTACAAACACAAAACTAGATTATAACTTATTAAAATTATAAATAGCAACAAATTTTAATAGTTTGAAGAACTCAATAGAAATAAAGTGGGTAGATGATAAACAATGTTAATTCGACCGCTCACTTGTATATCTAGATAAGTAACACAGAGTAAGCGCAGCTGGAAATGGCATGCAGTATAAGTGTGTAAGATGATTATTTGAATAATGTTTATAAGGTTTTTTACTTATTTAAATGTTTTTGTAATTGGTAAGATGGTTAGAACATCAATAGCTTGTGTTGTGAGTCACTTCATCATCAACATCAGCATCATCATTATTAGCTAGGTACTTCCAGCACGCTAGGTTTTTGGGAGTGTTTTTGTTATTTTAGGTACACCCTTGAGATATCTGATGGTAAGTTCTTTATCACCAGCATTACATCGTTGTTTTAGCTCTTCTCTTAAATTTTTCATATAGTTTTGTTGTAGAGGTGTTTGATTAGCAAACATGTTAATAGCAGAACAGATAGCGTAACAGAAACAATGTCAAGTCAGACTTGACATTGTTTCTGTTACGCAGTATAGATACCACTATTTCATGGGTTTTATAGCATACTTTTATGGGGCGGGACTATATAAATAAAATCAATACAACAAATCCGAAGGCATACTCAAGGGATTTTGTAAAATTATCTATATTCGATAAAAACGGCTTTTTGGAGCGGCGCGAGGCATTTTTTTGTATCAAGATTTCTGCTTTTGTTTGGCGCAGCCTTAAGGTCTAGTGTGATAATCTCTGTGGCGTGGCGGGCGAGTAGCCGGCTGAGATGCAAGAGGTTGTGGGTTTGATTCCCATTGCACTTATCACTTATCACTTTGACGACCTCTGTGGCGTGGCGGGCGAACGTTCGCCTGCGACGCAGGTGGTTGAAGGTTCGTTTTCTGCCTCAGAACAAATATTGGTGCGATTTGCAGATATTTGTTCAGGGTGTTCTGGGTATTTTCTATATAATAAAAAATATCTATCTATGTAATATGTTGTATTAGGTATATCAGTTGTCTAGTACTCATAACACAAGCTCTGCTTAGCTTGGGACTAGATAATGTTGTGTGAACTGTCCAGCATTTTTTATTTTTTTTATTTTTTAATCATACGGTTTGTATGATGTGCAGGTGTTGTGGTACCTACCATGGTACCTACTCGTAGTTCCTGATATCCACAACAAAGGGGATCAGTGAAAAATCAGGAATATGTATGTGACTGTAGGGTGTTAAAAAAGAGGATTATCCAAGGTATACCTATATTTTGAATATTACCTTCTCTATATAGCGCATAGTTTATTTATATACAAGAATATTGTTTGCGACAATATAAAGCATAAGCAAGTCAATAAGAATATAATGTAAAAAAAAAGAGTTTTTGTTAAAAATATCTTTCTAAAAAAAACTTTTATAAAATTCATGATCGGAACCGTGAGCTGATCAAAATGAGTCCAAACACGGCCACGCTACTATTCATCATCGAGGAGTTCCGTTGTCCACCTTCCGTCTCTATCATCAGATCAGTTCGGTTCACCGTAATATTGTATTGTCATATGAACTTGACAGATGTGCCAAATTTCAGTTCAATGGGATTTAGGGAAGTGGTCGAAAATCTATATCAAGATTTTTTATTGTTAGTTACAAGTGAAGCTAATAAAAGTTAAAAAAGTGTCCTTTGAACCATTTCGAAGTTTCTAACCCTTGCATCATTTGATAGGATTCAAGCTAATTTTCAAGTTAATATAAATTAATGTCCGTGATCCTTCTTTAGGCCTGACTTAACAAAGAAAAATGGTAATTTAAATTAATTACCATTAGGAAAATCGCGGGCCGACTGTTTCTAAATATCAGAGTCGGTTTTAAGGAACTTCTCATCGTGATATCATTAGCAGCCTAGACGGCCAGTAGACTAGGCCTCTCCAATCAGCCAATGTATAGTGCGTACGTTCCGAGGATTGTTTGACATGATGCCTACAGCAAGCCTTTTTCACTGCATCGCTCGCCATCGGCAGAGGATTCACACCTTAGAGCCAGGGTGGTCCCATACTGTGCGGTTTCAGAGGAACTTCCTCTCTTTTCACGTTAAGGAATGATCGTGCTAAAGGTTTTCCCAAATGACTAAAGTATGGGGTTCTTATTGTACAAAACAAAACAACACAAACACCCACCCATACAAAACATTTTGTAATTTTTAGAGGGTTGGCAATCCGCGTGTGATGCTTCTGGTATTGCGGGCGTCCATAGGCTACGGTAACCGGCTGATCCATGCATTTAGGCAACTCTGTAAACTGGAACTAGATGCTCTTTCCTACGGCTTGCACAAACCTAGGTACCTAGGTAGCCTATCTACCTATACGACATCCAGCAATAAAGGTACAATAAGCCAATATTAAGGCAGTATAATCTCGTGACATGGCTGTATTCTTAATAAGCGCTTATTGGCGTATCTCGACGTCTCAGTCGAAGTAGCTGTGCCTTAACCTCTCAGAGCAATAATAGTGAGCTATAGAGTTATAGAACATACACTTATAACGAGCGAAAGCAGAGCGATGATTCGGAGTTGAGAGTTGAGGCGATAATAGACCCAAAACTACAATATAGGTCTATATTGTAGTTTTGGGTCTAAGAATCTAATCTAAGAAAGCCTAATTCTAATAAACAGATGGCCCAAATAATTAAAAAAAAACATATAATTGGTATAATATACATTTTTTAATTTGCAGTTGCTTTGACAGGAAAAATATCCAAGTTTTCCTATGGTTTGCACAAAAAAGCCAACTGCTTCAAACGCCTGAATCGATTCATCCACATTTATAGGTATATTTGATTTTTTTGTAAATAGTAATTTACTTGAGACTGTTGCGATTTTTCGTGATTTTTTCTCACTATTTGTTTCGCGTGCTCTGTTCTGTCCCGTTCTTACTTACCTGAACTTTACTGAGTTAGATAATGACAGAATTTGGAGTGCGGGAATTAGATCACCTTAATAAAAAAAAAGAATTAAAATGTCAAGACTGCGCATGATTAAAACTTATTAATAAAGTCCATACTAATATTATAAATGTGAAAGTAACTAGATAGACAGCTATCTGCTAACGCATAAGCTGCTAAGCCGATCTTGATGAAATTCGCCAAATTTATAATGTGTATCATGAGCAAAGAAATTGAATATAGGTATATCGATTTAGCATGATATATGTAGCGTTAGCAGAGTCAATCGTGGGAAGCAATGACGGCGATGAGTTCACCACTTGTCACGTCTATATCCCACGATGGTGCAACCGACGGTGAAAAGAGGCCCATTTGAGGCTCTGCCTACCCTTTCGGGGAAAAAGGCATGTGTTAAGGGGAGAATACTGAAGTTTGACCAAAACCTCCCAACAACATCTGTTGGTCGTTAACCCCAGACAATTGGATAATCCAGTGGAAGATCTTCCCTTTTAAATGGGGAACAAAGATTTGTATTTAGAAAGAAGATGATTTGGATTACAAATTGGCTGAGAGAGATAAATAATTAATAAATAAATAATATAAATAAATAATGCTGGACAGTTCACACAACATTATCTAGCCCCAAGGCTAAGCAGAGCTTGTGTTATGGGTACTAGATAACTGATATACTTAATACAACATATTACATAGGTAGATATTTTTTATTATACATAGAAAACACCCAGAACACCCTGAACAAATATCTGCGATCGCACAAATATTTGTTCCGAGGCGGGAATCGAACCCGCAACCTCCTGCGTCGCAGGCCAAGCTTCGCCCGCCGCGCCACAAAGGTCGTCAAATGATCTCTCATATGTTTCTTACCGAATGCTGTTTATCATTCTAGATGCAATGCCAGGTTGTTCATACCGAGTTTATACATCCATAGCTCTGTTATAAATTATTATCCTGTGGCAAAGACGCTGTAGTGATCTCTGGGTCTTCGTGTGGGGAATGCAGCGACCTGCCATCAAGCTATTGAGGTATTATAATATTCGCTCTAGCGGGATTTATAAAGCTAACATTCACAATGCGACCATTTTGCTTTTTTTATTTCCATTGCGGGTGTTTGTGATTTCCGTGTGGTGATTAATAAAGAGCTTGTTATTTCCATCATAGAAGTAGCCGGCGCACGGCTTAGCACCAGTACTCTTTGTTGTAGTTGGATGGTGTGGCTAATAAAAGTACTTAGATGTACTTAGTTAGATTGTATGTATACGTATACTTTTATTTATTTATTTTATCTACGCCACCGTCCTTTAACGTTCTCGACAATTCCAGTCCATCCCAAGGTTGTCCGGAAGAGATCGGTCTCAGCGATAAGACCGCCCATTGTACTTCCATATTTTATTTTTCTGATTGTTTTAATATGTTAATTTCCTTTTTTTTGTGTTGTACAATAAAGTGTTATCTATTTCCGCAAGTCCGCATAGTCCGCAAGTCAAAGTCAAAGTCAAAAAGTATTTATTCATTGAAATCACAAGGATCATTTTGAATCGTCTTATAAAATAAATTTACTCCTGTTCTAACGCGACCAAACCTAACCCAAGCAACTACATAGTGAAATTGAGGTTCTCGACGCGTCCGCTAGGTGCGATTTCGGTGTTTCCATACAAAATCCGTGTAGTGTACACCATATTGTGACGAGCTCTGTGGCGCGGCAGGCGAAGGTTCGCCTGCGACGCAGGAGGTTGCGAGTTCGATTCCCGCCTCGGAACAAAAATTTGTACGATCTGCAGATATTTGTTCATGTGGCCCATTATGCGTGTAGTGTACCTACACCATACATCAGTGATTTTGTTTGATACATTACTCTGGCTCTGGAAACTTTTTTACTTCGGTATCTTTAGGGTAAAACCGGGATAGATGCCACAACGGGAGAGGTGCAGTAATAGTAGAGCTTTTTTGTGAAAGAATTCGTCAGTGGAAGTACTACCACCATACCTATTTCTGCCGCAAAGCAGAAGTGCTCGCATTGCTGTGTTCCGGTTTGAAGGGTAAGGGTGCCGGTGAAATTAAGGGCAAATGAGACTTCATCTTTATGTCTCAGGGTGGCGGCCGCAGTGCAATGCCACATAGAGCCCGTCCTAGGTGGACGTGACCTATGAGGTAATGCACTGTTCATAGGCAGAGGTTACCGCTTAATATCAAGTGGGCCATCTGCTTGTTCGTATTATAAAAAAAGGTGCCTCTATGTCAACAAATCTTACTTCCCAAAATCGCAACAGAGAATTAACAGGTTTAAAAGGAAGCGTAGATGCCACACGCTTTACTCCATAATTCTCGCTAATTCTTTTTACCGCGATTTATTAGCGAGATTATTTTGTCGCGCGACAAGTCGCTTATTGAATGGTAGCCTTACCCAATAGTAATATTGTCCGCTAGATAAGGCCGCCTTTGATTTGTTGTGCAACATTAGCGTTAAATCTTATTGTACAAGTTATTAGATGGTGTAATTACATTCCTACTGTCTCCGGGTTCCTTTAGCTTGTGCCCGTGGGATTTCGCTTATTGATTTAGGAGACAAACTGGTTGTAATAGTGTAACTGTTTGTTAATGATTTCGAGTATTATTTAGTCTTGAAGTATTTGGTATGATTGACACAGAGCCAATGAAAGTAAAATCAACCAATTTTTTTAAAGGCAAAGTTTAGTAGCATAATTATGCTTCCAAGAGTTTCCTATATATCAACCTCTGTGGCGGGGCGGCGAACGTTCGCCTGCGACGCCAGAGGTTGCGGGTTCGATTCCCGCCTCGGAGCAAATATTTGTGTGATATGCAGATATTTGTTCAGGGAGTTCTGGGTATTTTCTATGTATAATAAAAAATATCTATCTATGTTATATATTGTATTAAGTATATCAGTTACCCATAACACAAGCTCTGCTTAGCTTGGGGCTAGATAATGTTGTGTAAATTTGACAAACGTTTTTTTTTTTTATATCATTCTTTTATTAGATCTGTGATATTGCCATCATCGAGTAACGGAGGCCTGCAATCTGCAATGCTCTGATCGCCATCTATGTAAATTTCATGAAAGCTTGCTTGGAAAACGACTCATTGAAATCTTTTTTAAAATATGAAGGTGGTCCGACGACCCTTCCCTTAGGAGCGTTTGTATTGGGAGTTGGCTACTTTTATTTCCTAATTGTAATCTTTTAGTAAATAAAATATCATTTAAAATTCTCAAGGGACAAATCAGGGTTATCCCAATGACCACAGGGTGTTTAATAATTCCATCCCACTTATATTTATAGTAGGTACCTAACTAGTGTTAATTCTACAAAAGATCCCTAAATCCCGGGCACTGGACAGAATCCCGGGATTCCGGGAACTACAAATGTTTGTTAATTAGGCGCATTCCCTTGATTTCTCTGTTTAGGGTTCCGTAACTCTGAAGGATGAACCTGAATCCGTATTAGTGAACTTATTTATCTATCTTTGTAGTCTCTATGACATTTTGTTGCGAAATAAGTTGTTTTGTGAAAAATATTTTTTTCAATACAATCTTTTATAAAATTAGTTATCGTAACCGTGTGCTGATCAAAATGAGCCTAAACATGGCCAGTCTTCTGTTATCCATCGAGGAGTTCCGTTGTCCACTTTCCGTCTCCATCATCGGATCAGCTCGCTGTCACCATTATATTGTATTGTCATCGGAACTTGACAGGTATGCCAAATTTTAGTTCAATCGGTTTAGGATAACTGCTTTAAAATTCAGTTGCAAGATTCCACCTGGAAATTCGTTGGTAGTTAAATAAAAGCTTGTAAAAAGCGAAAGATTACAAAGCTTGATGCTTTCATGTTTTGAATTATGAATGAGGGCTTTTAATTTACGTATAGAAAAAAAAATAGTTCGATTAGGCTCGATAGATGGCGCTGACTCAACTGTGGTTGTCAAAATTAACAAATGCATTATCTGTGCAGTGTACGCGTACTATACCTTACTTCGTAGTTAACCAATGTAAGTAAGGTATAGCTACGCGTACTTACCTACTTACGCGTACGTGTAAGTGGGTAAGTAGTATATTCTTTGCTCGTAAACGGTAGACGAACGATTTTTAACAAGCGATTTGTTGGTTTTGTGTGATAGTAACAAAATACCACGGAAATATATCTCTATGTTGTTGTTTTTTTTCATGTCGCACCGTATATCTACGTTGTTAACGTTGACATTTCTCTTTATTTTGACAGTTAAGTACAGAGCAGCGCCATCTATTTTCAAGGGTGTATGCATGATTTGAAACGACCGTGAAAACCCCTCATTGTAATAAAATTCCACATCTGCCGGGCGTCCCGTGATGTGACAGACTTTTTTTTCCCCTAAATGAGAGTACCTGAATGGTGGTACCTGAACAAAGTTTTAAAATGCTGATTCGGCGTTCGTCGTTTCACTAGTTATATCTTGGTCGGTGACCTAAAAATCTTTTAATGGTATCAGAACTAGTGTGATGAAAGGAATAAATGAGCCTCGCAGAGGCTTATTCCTTCATGAAAAAGTTAAATGATTTTTTGGTTCTTGCCAGGTTCCTCATGGTTTCCTTCAGCGTTTGAGAATAGAGGAATAGAAAAAGAAAAAGAACAGAAAAAAACAAAAGAAAACGGAACCCTCTGGCCGCGAGTGATACTAGCTTCGACCAAAGTAAAATTTTACTTTGGTCGAAGGATACTAGCCCTACTTTAAATTCGTCTTAAGGGAACTGTATTGCAAGCACGCTTCATACAAAACGAAGTTTGCTCCACAATTGGATGTTAAATAATTCAAGTCAATGAAATTTTGTAGATACAATCTAGGGACTAATGTCTAGGCCTGTGGTTTATCAGTTTTCTATTAAATTGTATAGAACCAAACTAAGACTGTAAGAATTCCATACAAATCTATAAGTCACTGAAAGATTACTAATGAATTACACAAACATAGACACACGCCTTTTTCCCCGAAGGGGTGGTAGGCAGCGCCTCAATGGGCTTCTTTTCACAGCGGGTTGCACCATCGTGGAATATAGACGTGACACGTGGTGAGCTCATCGCCGCAATTGCTTCCTACGATTGACTCCGCTAACGCTTTTTTCCAGTAATACCACATTCCATAATAAGCTAGCAGCCAGGACTAATCTTATACCAACGAATCTTATCAACAAGTCAGGGTAATCCCTTAGTCGGCTTTTACGACATCCATGGGAGGAGACAGAGGGGCTATTCTTAGACCGGACACACCACAGCACTCAAGTCAAATAAATTTTGTGGACACAATATAAAGACGGTGGTGGTGGTTATGTGGTTTTGTCTGTGGTTTGTAATTTTCCCATTAAATTGCATAGAATCACCCTATGGGTTGCTCGATGTCCATACAAATATTTAAGTCGGTGTGATTTGGAAACCATATCATTTTATAAGAAACTGACAAAACACAGGCCTATATATTACTGTATTGATCAAGTTTACAAAATGGCATGGAGTTTCATGAGATAATATCCAAAATAGGAGTAAACTCCGTTTGTATGGAGAGGGTTTAAGCGCCCCCTAGCAGTGCATTCCACTTAAGCGCTTAAGTAAATTATTTAGCGCAGGATCCTCTGTTGGAGGGCATTAATTTATTTGTGACGTGTTCCTTAAATGTTGGAATTTAATTACATTTTGTTAATCCAAAGTTGTGCGTCGTCTGAACGTTTTGAGACGTGTGCAAAACGTAATATCTTTGTGTATTCAGCAAAGACTATAAATAAAAAAAATCATAAATAAATAAAATAAAATAAATAATGCTGGACAGTTCACACAACATTATCTAGCCCCAAGCTAAGCTGAGCTTGTGTTATGAGTACTAGATAAATGATATATTACTTAGAAAATACCCAGAACACCCCCTGAACAAATACCTGCATATCGTACAAATATGTGTTCCGAGGCGGGAATCGAACCTCCTGCGTCGAAGGCAAACCTTCGCCCGCCGCGCCACGGTTGCGTAGTGGTCGTAAACAATAAAAAAAAGTTAATTTTGTTAATAAAAAACCCCCAACGCAATGCAGCAACGTTTAAACCGATTTTGCTAAAACACGTCTAAGAACCATCGCTAGAAAAACTGCTTTCAAATAAAAAAAACTGCATTTAAAACGGTTCACCCGTGTAAGAGCTACGGTGCCACAGACATATAGACAGACACACATAGCTGTAAAACTTATAATACCCCTCTTTTTGCGATGGGGGTAAAAAATCGTTGCTTGACTGACCAACTTACAGCCTAGAGACGTGTTTGAACGTGTACATTTGTTTGGTGGTCTGAGGGCGAACTAAGAAAACAATTTTCTAAAATTAGTAATTGGAACAGTGAGCTGATAAAAATGAGCTCAAACACTGCCAGGCTACTAGTAATCATTGAGGAGTTCTGTTGTCCACCTTCCGTCTCCATCATCAGATCAGCTCAACTATAATATTATAGTGCCATCGAAAAGACTCGTCAAAACTTATCATATGGACCCAAATCCTATCTGGCACTTACAATTTGCCGGAATTTCATGAAATAGGTATATGTTTTAAAAGTAAATTGTTTGACATGATGCCTACATCAACCTTTTTTCACCGCACCTTAGAACCAGGGTGGTCACGGACTGTGCGGTTTCAGAGGAACTTCCTACCGTGAACGCTCAGGTTGTGGAACGATCTCCCTGCTGAGGTTTTCCCAAGTGACTACAGTATGGGGTTCTTCAAAAGGGGTGTTTGGAAATTTTTAAAGGGTCGGCAACGCGCGTGTGATTCCTCTGGTATTGCAGGCGTCCATAGACTACGGTAACCACTTACCAACAGGTGGGCCGTAAGCTTATTTGCTACATTGGTAGTAATATAAAAAAAGGCTGAAGTTCGTTAAGAGGGAATAGTTTTTTAACGTCACGCATGTACGTACATACTACATACATACATACATAGACACACGCCTTTTTCCCCGAAGGGGTAGGCAGAGCCTCAATGGGCCTCTTTTCACAGTGGGTTGCACCATCGTGGAATATAGAAGTGACGGGTAGTGAGCTCATCGCCGCCATTGCTCCCCACGACTGACTGAGCTAACGCCTTCTTCCAGTAATAACAAATTCCATAATAGGCTAGCAGCCAGGACAAATCTTATACCAACGAATCTTATCAACAAGTCCGGGTAATCCCTTAGTCGGCTTTTACGACATCCACGCGAGGAGACTGAGGGGTCTATTCTTAGGCCGGACACGCCACAGCACGCCACGCATATACGTACTTCACACATAATACCTCAATGAGGCAGAAGAACCAGCGTGGCTCGCCAATTCAAAAAATAAAACATTTCTTATACCGATACCGCGGTTGATACATCAAATAAAAGAAACAAAACCATAAATCAGACTGATGGCCGCACTCAGAGACGTCATTCACTTTAACGGTCGTTTATACGGGCCTGCTTTATATAATTCAATGGTGGGATTTGCCATAATCACCACGAGGTAAACGGATTCGTGAACGCAGTATTGTAAGTACTGGCCAACTCCTGGTGTAATCATTTAGGCTGTTGTTACGACATCCACAAGAGGAAACGAAAGGGTCTATTTTCAGCTTCTTAGTGCTCTAATTTATGAACAAGTAATTAATAATGTAAAAATTAAAAAAACTCTTAACGCAATGAATCGGCTGAACCGATTTTGATCAAACTTAGCTAAGAACACTCCCGACAAATTCACCTTCCAAACAAACAAAAACAAAAACGAAATCGGTTCATCCGTTCGGGAGCTACGATGGGACAGACAGACACACACACACAGACCCGTCAAACTTATAACACCCCGTCGTTTTTGCGTCGGGGTTTATAAATAATGGATCGTTGTTGTCTGTCTTTCCTGAAAACTATGTCTCTACCACGGTTGGAAGCTTCATCGTCTGCCGCATCGTCACTTTCATCTTACCGACAGGTGAAATTGCGGTCAAATGAAAGTTAATGTAAAAAAAACAGTCAAGTGCGAGTCGGACTCGCACACGAAGGGTTCCTTACCATTATCTACTCTCAACTAATCTAATTTCAACTGTCTATAACTATCACGGTTCGGTTAATGCATCATTTTGACAGACGGACAGACAGACAGACAGACGGATGGACAGCGGAGTCTTAGTAATATGGTCCCGTTTTACCCTTTGGGTACGGAACCCTAAAAAAAGTTATATTTATGACTTTTGGAACTATCACGGTTAAAACTCAATGTTATGGTTCAAGTCGCTTCGCTCGTTCAATAGTGATGGTAAATATCCCGGTTTTAGTGAAATTCACACTTGTACCGAATTCATTTTCGGACGAGCGATACAGACGGGAATAACTCGATTTGTTTACGGTCGTTCCCAGAGCCCAAATGCTAGTTAAAAGAAAGAAAGAAAGAAAGAAAAATTATTTATTTGTGTCATCAACATAGTCAACAAACAATATTCAACACTAAAAGACACACACAAACACACACAGAAACAAAGAAAAAAAAACTCAAAAAAAAAAACTATTTAAAAACACATTTTAAAATACCTAATGATTTAATGAGCATTTCATGTAAGTAACGTCTTTGTGTATGGACAATAGCATTTTTAAACATAACTTAAACACGGTCACGGCGTTTGAAATCTTTTATGTATGAGTACCTAAGTAGGTACTTAGGTACATTGCGAAATTGAAAAACAATAAAAAAACGGAATGGGTTCGAGTCCCGGCTCAGGCAAGTGACTTTTTTAATATACTTGAATGCGGTATTACTTGACTTTAAAAATAAAGAAAGTCTCCGTTACGTAAAACTTCCTAACTTCAATATTTAAAATAAGTCCTTCATGTCCGCCTTGGGAGGGTATTCATCCCACGAAAAATAAATTGCATTTTTGTCCGTATTAATTCCAAAATGTAGTCTGGATTCATCCCGCAGCCATAACAATAGATACCCGTGGGATACACTGTACATACCTATGTCTATAAGTAGAACACAGAACTCTACGATTAATACAAAGACGCAGAGTAGTTTTTGCTAGCCAATTAGGTAGATCCAGTCTCAATATGAATATGAATAAAAGATGCATCTGTCTGATGAGACGTACATCTCTGACGAGCGACAGCCGACTTCGTTACGGGACGAGCTATCGATACTTTATGCCGAATAGGGATTGAGACATTTTCACATCACTATTTATTTATTGTATGTGATGTTATTCCTGAACCATCGTAGAATTTAATAGGGGTGGTGGGGGTGTGGGTATCTTCGAATTTGTTTTGTGAGGTGTAATGAGAAGGTTCTTAAGGTGAATGCTCACGTTTGCGGCGCGAGATTCAAAATTTTTGGTGTTTTTTGCCCTTTACAGGTCATCAACACTTTTTCAGATGACGAAAGTTGAGTTCGTGACAACTAGGAGACCTAACACACATGTTTTAATTGATTGTATCTCATAAATATCATCAGTTTAGCTACGATACCCCTAAACAAACAAAAACACTGTAAAAATGTGTTTAGGTGTATCATGGCTAAACTGATGATATTTATGAGATACTATCAATTAAAACATGTGTGTTAAGTCTCCTAGTTGTCGCGAACTTTACTTTCGTTATCTGAAGAAGTGTTGATGAGCTGTAATGGGCAAAAAACAACCAAAAAAATTGAATTTCGCGCCGCATGCGTGCGCATCCACCTTAATGAGGAGTTTTCCTAGTGTCCTTTTAGCATTATTTATCTCTCGCTAGATGGCGTTGGTGACAGTTTTGGTTACAATAAATATTTCAATACGTAACTATCATAAATATATCAATTATTACATAATTTAACAGGATTTTGTATATTTTTAAACTATTTACTTTGGCTTAAAGAAGTTCTCCACTACCATGAGAAATTAAAATTTAAAATGTATGTAGGTATACCAATAGTTACGCGAGTGCCATCTCTTGACGATGAAAGAACTAAACTGTTATGACACTTGGAAAACTCTTCATTGTGAGAGAGATACTAGGTATATCAAAACTATTCACGCAGCCTTGTTACAGACCGTTCACCGTAAGTTGGCACCTGCCATGAAGTATTTACAGGTGCCAACTTACGGTGAACGGTCCGGCTCGTTCACCGTAAGTTGGCACCTGCCATGGAGTATTTACAGATGCCATCTTACGGTGAACGAGCCGGACCGTTCCCCGTAATTTGGCACCTGCCATGCAGTATTTACAGGTGCCATCTTACGGTGAACGAGCCGGACCGTTCACCGTAAGTTGGCACCTGCCATGGAGTATTTACAGGTACCATCTGACTGTGAACGAGCCGGACCGTTCACCGTAAGTTGGCACCTGCTATGGAGTATTTACAGGTACCATCTGACTGTGAACGAGCCGGACCGTTCACCGTAAGTTGGCACCTGCCATGCAGTATTTACAGGTGCCATCTTACTGTGAACGAGCCGGACCGTTCACCGTAAGTTGGCACCTGCCATGCAGTATTTACAGGCGCCATCTTACTGTGAACGAGCCGGACCGTTCACCGTAAGTTGGCACCTGCCATGCAGTATTTACAGGTGCCATCTTACTGTGAACGAGCCCGACCGTTCACCGTAAGTTGGCACCTGCCATGGAGTATTTACAGGTGCCATCTTACTGTGAACGAGCCGGACCGTTCACCGTAATTTGGCACCAGCTGTACTTGTGTTACTACCAAGAGAGGAACAGCGATATAAAAGATTGAAGGCATAAGTCACATCAAAATTATTAGAGAAGGAATCTTGTATATTATCTAAACTTTTCGGCTATTGTCTCACAAAATATTCTGCCAACATTTTTCGCATGATGCCTGACGCGATATCCCGCATTTTCATAAGGTTCCGTAGGTACTCGACGAATTTATAGCGATGATACGGATCTCTACAAAATGCTTGTAATTTTTGCGATGTTTTTTCTTTTTTGGACGCGTGTTTTTGTATTTTTATTTCTGATCTTGTGATGTTGAAAAGAAAGAGTAATAGGAGTCGATCGATACTATAAACTTCTTGCTATTGAGTCATTTGGGAATCACAACACAATTTACCTAAGAAAACTTTTTATTTGAAACAATGGCGTCAGTAATAGCGGAAAATAACAGCACAAAAGATATATGTAACATATTTATTGTCATGACAGCCGTAAATATTAGTAGGTATTATATATCATTACACTTTTATTTTTGTCGTCATTTTTATGGCATAAATAACATTTTGAGTAGTTCCTGTTAGTCCTTGGCTATTTGGCCATGATCCTGTGGAATGTGATCGTCCTGTTCGATCCCTTACAATATTTAGGCAATTTTCAAATTCATAATTGATCCCTTGTCGATTTTTGTATGTGTTTTGTTTTCGTTTATTTTTGGTGGCATTTTAACTGGTGTAACTTGGATAAATAGAAGAGTGAGATGTAGTTAAATTTAAAAATGTATTGGGTGTCTTTTCTAAATGATGGATTTTCCCTGTAAAAACTCGGTTTTTCTGCCACCATTTAAAATGGGTTATGACTTGACGGAGACTCTTGACGACTAGACTATAAAAATATAATTATATTACTCGACATTGGAGAAATTGTTTGGAGCACTCCTCAGAAGCCATTATAAAAAGAGAAGAAGCATAGGTAGATAAGATCCAATAGTCACAAACATAGTCCTGCCTGACCCCATATAGCATCCCCTGTCGTGGATATCAGGAACTACGAGTACCATGCTACCACAACAACCAGACCCAGAACAAATATTAGCAGAACAAACAAATATTTGCCACGTACATTTTTTTTTATTTATTTTTTACAACTTGGAATGACGGATCAATCAGGTTGCGCACCTGATGTTAAGCGGTACCCTCTGCCTATGAACAATGAGTCATGTCCACCTAGGACGCACCCTATGTGGCATTGCACCGCGCCCGCCACCCTGAGACATAAAGATGAAAAGTCGCATATGCCTGTAATTTCGCTAATATCATAAAGTCAAAGTTACAGTGTTTGTTACTCAATCACGCCGAAACGGCTCAACAGATTTCTATGAAATTTTATGTACAGATAGATTATGACCTGGATTGAGCTATAGACTACTTTTTATCCGGTAAAACGCGAGCAAAGCTGCGGGCGAACACTATTATTTTAAATAAATATAAAAAAAAAAAAAAAAAAAAACGGCGTGGTTTTAAAAAGCGCTGTCATGTAGCGGAGCACAACGGTGGTTTTAGATTAGTTTGGATGTAAGTTACGCCAGACTCCAACAGACATTTTCCTAAGATCAACTCTTTTCGAAAGAATTTAGCTTTTCAAACCACTTAAAGGTCCGGTCGCTCGGCTAAGTTGGAGCTAACTGGAGCACTTAGTCTCGATTTCGTCAACAGTTTCATTTACCTAGGCTCCACTATTACTAGCAATGGATCATGTGAACGAGACGTGCGAAGAAGGATTGGCATGTCACACAGCTGCATAAGATTTGGTCAGATAGGAGCATATCCATCAATACAAAACATAAACTGATCGCCACCTTGGTTTTTTCCATTTTTCAGTACGCGTCGGAGACTTGGACGAAGGCGGACCGATTGCGTACGAAATGTGGTGCTGGCGAAAAATGCTCCGAATCCCATGGACGGCTCAACGCACCAACGTTTCAATCCTCCACGAACTCAACATTAAGACCAGACTTTTCACCACATGTCTCCCCAAGGTACTCGAGTTTTTTGGCCACATTGCCTGGAAGGAAGGTGGCAATCTTGAAAAACTGATGGTCACTGGTAAATTGGAAGGAAAGAGACCGCGGGGACGGAGCCCCATGCGCATTTGCGATCTGCGCTCGATTCCAGCGTGAGTGACGCCATGAGAATAGAAGCCGGTGGAGGCAGATCATCAAGTCCAAGGTCCTACATAAAGGTTTACGACCCTCAGCAGTGAGGTTACCGACGCAAGGAGGGGATAAGGTCCGTACATCCAGCTTCCGGCCGACGATTTAAAAATAAGGTCGAAATTTTGCAGCACTTTTTCATTCAGTCGCATATAGGCTACCAGAATCCCAACACACAAATAAAGAATATCTCGTAACAAATGTTAGCCAATCAAAACTTCGATTTACGTTGTCGGGAGCCGTAATTAAATTACAAATTCATGCATAAAATATACGTTACAGTGTGACTGAGGGCATTAACGATTTATAGGAAATACGAGCTCACAAATTTTGGAAACATAAGCACTTTATTTTGTATACCTACACGCTTTTATTATCCTGTAAACTGCGGATGGAACGGCGTTTTTTTCTTTATAAATGGTGACGCACGCCTAACTGATAACGGGAAACGGTGGCCATTTTACTAAACATTTAAGATAAAATTTCCACCAATTTGAAAAGTCACTCAATTCACTTCCATTTCATTTCAGTACACTTGTGCTCTTTAAACGAGCTGCATTGGTTAAAATGCCACAAAAATAACACAAAACAACTCAAGAGATCATTAGGAAAAGAAATAAAATAAAAGTAGACGAAGTCTCTTTTCGAAAATGGCGGGAAGAGCTCCAATTAATCTGATCTAACTGATGGTGTATAGGCAAGAATACAATAGAGTTTACGTATTCAATAAGTTTGGTAAACCTAGTAGTAAAAGGTTACGTACCAATTCAAAAAGTTTAGCGAACATAGCAGTAGCTTTTTTTTCGCCTTTTTTGAATACTTTCAAATGGTAGCTGCACTTAAAACTAGAAATCGTTAAGATACCTATTACAAGAATGTAGAGTATTTGTAGCGAGGCACTGACTGGTTCTATCTTTGAAATTATCACATTAGGTATTCCAATTTTGATTTTTCTGGGATTCGATAGCTATTTTATCGATTCAATTTATGTAAATCTATATCAAGATCCGTAAAAGTAATGTTCAAGCAAAAACACAGTTATCTCAGTGGGTGGAAAGATTCTTACAAACGAATGATATGATTCACAAACCAATAAATAATAATTTAAATTATTAAAATATGGCGTTCACAACGGATATTCCTTTCCATAGTAATATAGCATAACATTGTGTTGTAATATATTTCGTGAATCGGAACGTATGCGAAAAGGATTCTCTTTTCAAAAGTTCTGGCGGAAGATTTATCGACAACAGAGAAGAGGTGTGGTCGATGCTTGCTTTGCGACTCGTATTAATTTCACGATTATTATCAAGTAATGCGATATTAAAACGATTAAGATTAAATAAATCGCAAACAGGCACTGTCATCGACTTTCGGGAAGATTTTTTAATATTATAAAACAGTTTATTATTTATGCAGCCTTTTGCAACTTAGGCCCGTACTAATAAACAAAACTCAAGTCTACTTTCAAAAGTCCTATGCAAAACACACTTTTTAGTTGACTCAAGGTCGTCCCTGAGTTTAGTTTCACCTAGAAATATCTACAAGACTTTTCTCCATGTTAATGAAAGACCTAACATGACAGATCTAAAGATAGTCCATGAATTAAAAAAAAAGCACCAGAATGGGAATCCTTCCAGGCTAGTTAGTAGGTACCTATGTTACTAAATTTTAATCCATGTGAGGTCTATTTTAATTAATTAACTTCGTGGTTAATTGCCAAACTAGTCATTAAATATCAGATATATCGTATCGATTATATTTACGAGACTACATTACAGATTTGTGTATTGGAACTCCAAAACTTTAAGGAATTTATCAATCAGAGAAACTCGATAGCAACGCCTCCTTTCGAATACATAATTTAAAACGTAATCGATATCTTATTCGATGAATCATTAATCGACAACTCTACGTTATCGGAGGGCGCGAAAAAGTACACAAATCACACCTCGCGTTCGCGTACTTTTTTTTTCATCTTGTAAACCCAAGGCAAGGACTGGGAACGCGTTCTTCCAGTCAAGTTTTATTTTATTTAGTTGTCTTTTTGTGGATGTAGTTAAAGCTGTTTAGGGTGTATAATAACTTGTTTGGCTTGTAACGCCAGAGACCGATTCACTGACACTCAAGTAATTTGCATCAAAGTATGCAAATTATGATATACCTACTTGATTATAATTGAAGTTAAATAAAAGCTACCTTATGTAGGTAGTAAGCATTTATACGACAGCTTTCGTACCATGATTCGAGATTTTGATATCTCAGAGTAGGCACAGTTGGATTAATCAGATGTTTGCATCGGTTGACGTTAAGTATTAATTGTGGCACATAATATGGGGATGTTATATGCGCCGACTGTACCATCTTTACTTTTATGGTTTTTGTAAGGTGACCATAATTACTGTGACAGACGACTGTTTGCATGCATAGTGTAATAGTACTTCGCCAGGCATGCTACACCGAGACTTGATTTTCACGTGGTTAAAAACCAGACGAAAGCGCGTCATGTAAAAAGAACGCTGGGGGTCAAGCTTCTTCAGGCGTTCCAGCGTTCTTTTTATATGACGCGTACTATACCAATGAGAATTGAGGTAGCCCTTCTCGTTGCTATACAGGTTTTAATAGAAGCCTTTGGTGCTATACCCGTAGAGTGTAATCTGACTCCCGCCAACCCCCTTATATTACCTGTCCAATAAGATAAACAAAGAGGTATTTAAAAAAAAAGTTCACCCTCTAACTTGATTTAAATCGTTTTATTTAAATACGTTTCAAGAACTTTAACTTTAGATGACGAAACAAGCAGTTGGCCCACCTGTTGTTAAGTGGTACCCTCTGCCTATGAACAGTGCATTATCTCAGTCTCATGTGCCTGTAATTCCGCATACCCTTCAAACCGGAACACCATCGCTTTCTGGAAAGCTCCGGAATGTGAACACTACTGCTTTGCGGCAGAAATAGGTGGTGTTCTATGGTGGTAGTACTTCCCCGGACGAACTCTTTCACAAAAAAGCCCTACTACTAACAAAATGTAATTATCACATATTTTTTCCGTAATTCAGTTATTTGTTACAATAAAGTGGCAATTGGATAGTGACGTCGCGTCGCCTTGTGTTAGTCACGTGGTTGTCTCGGAGTAGCAGACCATGGTTTCTTGGATAACGGCAAAACAAAAAATGCCATTATTTTATTGATTTCTATTCGAAAACGCGACATACCAATACCAAAACAATCAAATGTACCGGAATCATTTTGTTTGTGTGCGGAATTACTATTAGATAGAATTACTATTAGACAGAATTACTATTAGACAGAATTACTATTAGATAGAATTACTATTAGACAGAATTACTATTAGACAGAATTACTATTAGACAGAATTACTATTAGACAGAATTACTATTAGATATAATTACTATTAGACAGAATTACTATTAGACAGAATTACTATTAGATAGAATTACTATTAGATAGAATTACTATTAGATAGAATTACTATTAGATAGAATTACTATTAGACAGAATTACTATTAGACAGAATAACTATTAGATAGAATTACTATTAGATAGAATTACTATGAGATAGAATTACTATTAGATAGAATTACTATTAGATATAATTACTATTAGATAGAATTTCGTTCGGAAATATGACTAATTACGCGCTAACATTTTGTAAGCTTTTGAAACGCAAAACTTCAACAAAAATAGCATATAAATTATAAAATATTACAAACTGTGTTATGGTAGTAAAATAATAGGTAATATTAATTATTGTGTTGTTATTTTGTCAAAAACATGTAATAAACAAAACTGTCATGACGTCAGAAACTGCAAACCAGTCATAGACAATTTATCCACGCAGAAGTTGTTTTAAACGAAAAAAAACAAGCCAGTAATGAATTGCCTAGAATTTGCCTGGTTTTAGATAAGTTCATTATAAGACCCCGTTGTGTCCAAAGTTATCCAAAATACAAACTTCAGTCCTCTTCGTTATAGCTTTAACCTAATGATCAAAATACCATCCTAGAAAGGGACCTAAGTTTATTTATGTATTTATATATGTACTAAGTACAAAATAAGAACATTGGGTTCTCAGTTCCGCGATCAGATTATGAATAAAACCTATTATATTGTTCAAATGGGAATCGCAAAAGAAACAAAAGGTCCACCGAGACGGAAGTCGGGAACTAGTTTGCATTTTCAATTTTAAGACGATTTAAGTTTTAAGTTCGCTTTAAGTCGTTTAAAGATTTCACTGGGAAGGGATTTATCGTTAGGTAAATGGTTCTCCACGGAGTTTATACACTTTTACTGACATTTTAGTTTGATTTTTGAATTTCAAACTTCGCTTTTAGACTTACGACTTATATTCGTTTCATGTTGGTAAGTAGCACTTAGTAGCGGGACTGGGTGCCATTATGTAAGTTTCAGGGCTTAATGTAGCTACTTACTAGACAATAAATAAGCACCTTTTGAGTTACCTTCTATACTTTTAATTAACACAATAATTACTTGCCAGGTTATTTTATTTATCACTTTTTTTTAGACTAGGAAACGCCGGCGAATTCGTACACATGGAATTTTTCCATACAAACAACATCCGCTGCATCCCCTTTTTGAGAGAGTTTCTGAAATTCCTTTTTTAGTATACCCCCTCCCACCTCGAGACGACCTCTGTGGCGCGGCAGGCGAAGGTTCGCCTGCGACTCAGGAGGTTGCGGGTTCGGTTACCGCCTCGAAAAAAATATTTGTACGATCTGCAGATATTTGTTCAGGGTGTTCTGGGTATTTTCTATGTAGGTACTTATAATAAATAATATCTATCTGTATAATGTATTGTATTAAGTAGGTATATCGGTTATCTAGTACCCATAACACAAGCTCTGCTTAGCTTGGGGCTAGATAATGTTGTGTGAACTGTCCAGCATTTTTTTTTATTCTTTATTTATTAGTACACTACTAAATGAAGATAGGTAGGTACCTTCTACATACTAAGATTTAGGCTGTGTGTTGATCAGTTCACGCAACGATTTTGGTATTGTGCTGTGGTGTGTCCGGCCTATGATAGATCCGTCTCCTCGCGTGGATGTCGTAAAAGCTGACTAAGGGGTCAACCCAATCCGCCTGCCAAGCAAGGTGATTATGCCATTTCATTATATTATGGGGGAGGCCTCGTCCAGCAGTGGACGTCTAAAAGCTGCTAATGATGATGATGATGATGATGATTATATTGATGTAAATAAATTTGGCTCTGTGTAAAAACTACATACAATTTCTCTGTTTATCATTTACCTCGGTCAATTCGGCCTACTTTTTGGCGATTGTGAGTACCTAGTCAAACCTTTGGAGGTTTCTAAGGTTCTTTTGAGGTTTTTATTATAATTAACTGTGAAAAATATATTGCGTATGAAATAAATAAAAAAAAATGTCCACAGAAATTTGTTGAAACTTTGGTTACCATACATTTATAACTCAGAAGCAATTGGGTGTCCCGGATTAGCACAATCTCAACACAGGCGGCCATAATTTTAAGTACAGTAAAAATAAATACTGATCAATACGATAACGTGAAATAGCGGATAAATTACGAAGGATTTTAGTAATTTTAATAAAAAGTCTAACGAGATTATAATTTTTTGGGTTGGTGCGGGAATGAACGTGACTTGATGGGGCCATCAGCTTGACCCGTCATTCACATGGTTAAAAAAAACCGGCCAAGTGCGAGTCGGACTCGCGCTCGATGGGGTCCGTACCCTATATCTATAAAACAGCAAAAAAACACGTTTGTTGTATGGGAGCCCCCTTCAATATTTATTTTATTCTGTTTTTTAGTATGTGTTGTTATAGCGGCAACAGAAATACGTCATCTGTCAAAATGTTAACTGTCTAACCACAGCTACAGATAAAATAATACTATACTAGTAGTCTAACTATCACGGTTTACGATACAGACTGGTGACAGGCGGATAAACGGAGAGCAGAGCCTGAGGGTCCCGTTTTACCCTTTGGGTACAGAACCCTAAACAGTATTTTTATTTGTCTTCTGCATTTACAAGCATTTTCATCGATCGAAAGAGATAAAATACGGTGTAACTATCCCAAGGATATTACGCATTTATTAGCACAGAAAAAGGGGATGTTGACAGCCTGGCCCACGAATTCCTGTCCCAAATTCCAGATGCAACAGTGACACAAAGGCAATGCAAAGTAGTTACAGTTTAGCACAAGTAAGAGCACCCAAACATTGTTAGTACCTAATAGAAGATGGCTGATTTACCAAAGGCATGTCAATACACAGTCAATTAGGATAACGCGTCGGACAATCCGATCTAAAGACTGCTTTTAAACCTTAAGATCACGCGATGCAGTCTCAAGTCTCTTCGCACTAACTTGTAGCTAAACTGTAATCCTTTTCCCAGCTAGGGATGTCCATACAAGCTTGTTTTCGAAGTCAAGGATTAAATTTTTGCTGCAGTCTGATTGTTTTATGATGGGCCCAAAGCAGAAATACATCTCGGACCTATAAAACAAGTATACCCTTGCGCCATCTGTCTGGGACATCAGTAAGGGCCAGTGCAGCGAGTAATAGATATTTGTGGCTTTGAAAACTCCTAAAGGATCCATCAGGAACAAAATCGGATTAAAATAATCATTTTAAAATGATCCCATATAGAGGAACGAACAGGAACAAAATTATAGGTATAAGGGGTCGAACAGGACAAGGGATCGAACAGGACAAGGGATAGATCTCAAGAGATCGAACAGGAACTGCTCAGTGTAGCGGCCGATTTGGCTGAGGATCTCAAAAGACGCAGTTATGCAAGTCTCTCAGAGCTTATGTGTGGGGCAGAGACTCTGGGTCCGCGGTATACATTCGCCCTGAAATTCAAAATTCACTCAGGGTCTGGTCGAAGCGACGCGTGATACGTAAGCTGGCTCGTATCTGGCTCAACGCATTATATTATTGTATTAGTATTGTATTGTAGTAGTATATACATAGTATTGTCATTCAGCGTGGCAATGCAGCCAGCATCTTAGGGACGCTTCCGTCTGGTAGTTGATTTGGATCAGTTTAGCTATCTTTAGATATAGTTTGCAACAGTTTTACAAATAACAACTGATTCATTTGTATTTTTAACCCCCGACGAAAAAAGAAGGGGTGTTATAAGTTTGACGTGTCTGTGTGTGTGTGTGTGTCTGTCTGTGGCATCGTAGCTCCCGAACGGATGAACCGATTTCGTTTATTTTTGGTTTGAAAGGTGAATTTGTCGGGAGTGTTCTTAGTTATGTTTGATCAAAATCGGTTGAGCAGTTTCATTGCGTCGAGGGTTTTAATATATTTTACAAAATTATTAACTTAATTAATAATAGTTTAGTTGAATAGTTGAAAATAAGATAACTAAGTTGCGATTGGTGAAAGATTATTACGTCTTCGGAGTCTTTCGGAGTTTTCTCATAAGTACGTTACGTCACTTACCCCCACCTTGTACAACGTTTTGTTTATCAGAAGCCTGGTAAAGTCCAGCACTTAGCTCTGATTGCTGAGAGACACGCGATTCTGTCACTCGCTACTTGCACGATGATACGATAAGAGAATCCTGCGATGACCGGCTAGCGAAAGAGTTAGTGAATCATGTTGCATTAGTTTTTGCTGTAAGTAAAGAGGCAGACAGCAGCTAAATTCCATCACTATCTAACTCAGTAAAGTACAGGTAAGCTAGAAAGGGACAGGACAGCGCTCGCGCTAAGAGATGTGAACGAAAATCACGAAAAACGGTACCATTTGTTGTATTGTAAGAGAACCTAGTATTTAGAAACCTAACATAGGTTTAAGATACTACTAACCAAACTATATTTAGATCAGTTTGTATGATAAATAAAAATAAATAAATAATAAATTTGCTGCGTAACCAAAAATATTAATCGACTATGACCTCTAAAATAATATTGTTTGTTGCTATTATTAATTTTTAAGCGTCTTAAAAAAAAGGCGGAGGTTCTTAAGTCGTGTGTATTTTATCAATGTACGGCTGTTAGGTAATAGATATATTTACGTTATATATAAGCGCATTGTTGAGATATATATTTGTAACATTATTATCTTTTTTGTCATACACCGTTTTATGTCTATAAAATAAAATAAATAATACTGGACCACAGTTCACTCAGCATTATCTAACCCCAAGCTAAGCATAGCTTGTTTCATGGGTACCTACTAGATAACTGATATACTAAATACAATACATCACATAGATAGATATTTTTTATCATACATAGAAAATAACACCCTGAACAAATATCTGCAGATCGCACAAATATTTGTTCCGAGGCGGGAATCGAACCCGCAACCTCCTGCGTCGCAGCCGAACCGCCGCCCGCCGCGCCACAGAGGTCGTCAACCAACAAACCCCAGGTCAAACCGTCACTTTCGCCGTACAGTCCGGTGTCCGGCTTGTCCGGAATGCTGTCCGAAGCCTGCCAATTAGCCGGAACGAATGCAACCGCCCGGCCGCTTTACATATCGGACGATCAGATACTGCTTCTTGGTAAAATTACTCATCGGTACTGGTAAGGTTATTTAGAGGGCAGGCAAAACTTGATGCGAGTCTTTACTTAGAGATCAATAACTGCTTAGTCATAAAAAGGTCCCTAAACACGGCTAGTCTACTATTATCCATTGACGAGTTCCGTTGCCCACCTTCAATCACCAGATCAGCTCGCTGTCACCATCATATTGTATTGTCATCGGAACTTCATACGCAAAATTTCAGCTCAATCGAATGTCAAGAAGAGGTCAGCTGTTTAGATTCAGCTAAAATCGACAAAACAACCTAACATACAAGAAAGAAACAAACATTTAAAGTTAGCTAAAAGCTTGGCCGTAAATGTTTTTTTTTATTGTTAATTTCTGTGTATTATTTGCAACAATTTAGCCAGTGTCAAGTATTAATAATTAATTATTATTTTTTTAGTATGTATAAATAGTCAAGTCGTCAAGAGTGCCCGTCAAGTCATTAACCCAGTTTAAATAGTGGCAGAAAAACTATGTTTTTGCAAGAAAAAATCCAACTTTTCGAAAAGACACGCAATTCACTTAAATTTAACTACACGTGCTTTTTATCCAAGTTACACAGGTTAAAATGCTAGCAAAATTATACGAACTAACTAGAAATAACACATCAAAATATTATAATAAAATAAAAATAAAGATGTTTCTTTAAAAATGGCAGATTGAAATCCCAAAAATTAATAAAAAAAATGCAAAAAGGAAAACAAGAGTTACCATGAGTTACCATGAGCCTAACATTGTAATTTAGGTCATTTTTAACCCAAAATAAGAGACGTGACTGACTAATCTTTTCCCGCGTGATGTTTGACAGCTGTCACTTGATTGACATTCGATAATTATAAAATCGATAGATTCTCAATATTTCTAAATGATGACTTATTCTGCACACTTAAAGTTCATAATATAATTTTGTTGAAAAACGTGTAACGCTAGGTCACGCTATAGAAATCAACATGAATGAACAATCAACATGGTGTGCCGATGTCAGACTTTCCATTTCGTTTGTCTAATATTTTATTATTACAAACTTATTACGAACCCCAATACGTTCTCACAATAATAAAACACCGTATTATGTGGGGCATAAAGCCGAAAATATGGCGGGATTTTTTACAAGTTCGCAAATAACAAGCTTACATGACATTAAGTACACTCTTGTCAAAATTATTACGTTCCGTTTTACAAGTGCTTACGAAATGGTCTTTATTAAAAATGTTGCGCGCTCTTCACTCGAGTGGGTATTTAGTTTGTTCTCTATTGTTTAATAGCCTTTGCTTTCATTACAAATAATGTTGTAATTTCTTATTATAATCTTGTAGGTAGGATCCGATCTTGGAGATTTCACTTTTAAATTGATCCATGTTTTCATTTGAACAATTTTATTATTATTATTTTTTATTTAATTCGCTCTGTGAAAATAAACAATAACGGAATGAACTACGCTTTTATTTACACAATTTCTTCAATAGTTATTTTTGCACCCTTTTGTTCATTTCAAGCTGTGGCGTGTCCGAAGAATAGACCCCTCCGTCTTCTACTGTGGATGTCGTAAAAGCCGACTAAGGGATTACCCGGACTTGCTGATAAGATTCGTTGGTAAAAAAATTGTCCTGGCTGCTAGCTTATTATGGAATGTGTTTTTACTGGAAGAAAGCGTTAGCCGAGTGGAGGCAATGGCGGCGATGAGATCACCACTCGTTACGTCTATATTTCACGATGGTGCAACCCACTGTGAAAAGAGGCCCATTGAGGCTCTGCCTACCCCTTCGCAGAAAAAGTCGTGTGTCTCTGTATGTTCTTTAAAATCAGTGGTAGTTTTTTCTTGCTTTTTTTGTAGCTTCGTGGATGACGGAACTTGCAAATGGCCACCTGATGTTAAGCGGTAACCTCTGCCTTTAACATTGCATTACCTCATAGGACACGTCCACCTAGGACGTACCCTATGTGGCATTGCACTGCGCCCGCCAACCATTAGGCATAGAGATGAAAAGACGTGTGTATTGACGTAATTTCACCAGCACCCATAACCCAAACTAGAACACACCAATGTGAGCACTTTGTGAGCACTAATGCTTTGCGGCAGAAATAGGTATGTAGGTAGTACTTCCCCGGACGAACTCTTGCACAAAAAAGCTACGCTACAAACATGGGGTGTGTAAAACACTTATGTTTATACATATATTAACATAAAACAACATAAAGTAACATAACCCACATAAGTAAACTATCATAAACTTTATTTTATTTTGTCGAAAATTACTTTTTAAATTCAAAATTTGTTTTACCACTTTATTTTGGGCGACTGTACGTTACGTAAACCAAATAATGGATCTGATACAGATATTTTGGTCACTGACTATGTCGACACAAAACAAAATCCTCTGAAACGGCCGTGAATTATTAAGAAACAACAATAATTTTTAAAATGTATTCGATTTCGATGCAACCGCATCCGTAACCACCAATTTATTGGACACCCATTCGAGTTTGAATCGAAAAATTTCGGTATTTCTAAAGCTGGGTACAGTCTGGGCTTACGAAGGCCAATAAAGATATAGGGGCCTTCATACATACATATCCGATTAGCTGAGAGATTCAGAGTCGCGCAAAGGGCGATGGAGAGAGCTATGTTCAGAATAACTTTGCGAGATCGCAGACGGAATGAATGGATACGGCGGACAACTAAGTTGAGAGACGTGGTCACCGTTATTGCTGAGCGAAAGTGGAGTTAGGCAGGTCATATCGCTAGGCTTGACAGAAGTCGCTGGACGAGACGGATTCTTGAATGGAGACCGTGGGCAAACAGAAGACCCAGAGGTCATCCACCGAAACGATGGGTGGACGACATAAAAGGATACGCAGGCTAATCACTGGATGGCGAAGGCAACTGATCGACTCGAGTGGAAGAAATTGGGAGGGGCCCAAAAATTTACATTTAGTGGTGATCATTGCCTCCATGGCTTCCCACGACTGACTCTGTCTATATTTAGCCTATATTTAGCTTGCCCTTGTTCGATAGGCACCAAACAGGTGCTTTAGGAAAATAATTAAAAAAAAACTTCTGGGTGTGGTCGCGTTGGAACGTAATTTTGGGGTGTTTCTTGTTTATGTTTTTTTATTATTCAAAATGATCGTTATGATTTTAATGAATAAAATACTTTTTATTTTGTTTTTAAAAAGGTTACTGTACAATAAAAGCTTGTATACAATGTATATCTGACTGATGATGATGATGATGATGAAATTAGTTAGCAGAACAGTGAGCTGATCAAAATGAGCCCAAACACGGCTAGTTCGTTCGTTGTCCACCTTCCGTCTCCATCATCAGATCAGCTCGCTGCTACCATAATATTGTATTGTCATCGAAACTTGACAGGTATCTATGCCAAATTTTAGCTCAATCGAACGAGGCTAACTGGTTCAAAATTCAGTTGCAAGATTTGACGGACACACATGCAATGCATTTAATATGGCGTTTGGTGAGTGTTGGCCTCTCAGAGCATTTTAGTGAAAGAGTTCGTCCAGGGAAGTACTACCACCATACCTATTTCTGCCGCAAAGCAGTAGTGATCGCTGTGATCCGGTTCCGGTGAAATTATAGGCACATATGAGAGTTTTCATCTTTATGTCTCAGGCTGGCGGGCGCAGTTCAATGCCGCATAGGGCGCGTCCTAGGTGGACGTGACCTATGTGGTAATTCACTGTTCACAGACAGAGGGTACCGCTTAACGTCAAGTGGGCCATCTGCTTAAGGTGGGGTATAACCCAAAATTACCAATCTTAGATTAGATTTTTAACTGAATAAATCAAGTACTAGTGTGTACTAGTGTCGCAGATTATATATTAGTTACTACGCTAGTGTATACTACCCATGTTTTCTTAGAATCAAGCTTGTTTTATTTTTATTTTTATTTATGTAATAGTGTGTAAATAGCTCTAGTGAATCAAGAACCAACACAAACCTTGCATGGTTTTATGGTATTTAAATAAGTGCCATTTAGTATTAAATTTTTGAGATGAATAAATAAACAAACAAACAAGTACAATATACAAATTAAAAATATGCATGGTACTACATTATAATACCGAGGGATCACCCAGACAGAAACACGATAGGACAAAATTATCTCGATTAAAATATATCACATAGTTACCTCTAACTTTTGGCTAGATTAGATTGTTTGTCAATATGGTACATATTATTGGGTCAAAAATTGGATAAATAAGATCAATACAATAAAACTGAGGGTACACACCCACGGGGTTTTTTAAAACCATCTATATTTCACGAGATAGTCAATAAAAACGCTTATTCGAGCGCCGCGTGGCGTTTTTTTTGTATGAAGATTTCTGCCTGGCGTTACCTCAGTATTCATCGGTAATTCCAAGTTGTATAAAAAAAAAATACGCTGGCGTTTATAGACCCCAGTCTGTACGCAGCTGAAAGTAGGCGTCGCATGCCGACGGCCGAGATGACAGCCACTAAAATGTCGCCGATGTAGTTATGTTTATTTTCTCATGTTTATTACGTTACATTATGTTTATTTAGCATTTGCATAATTTTTATTTGAATGGTAACGTGATATTTGAAGTATTTCTGCGTGGGTTATTATTTTAATGTCACTTTGTACAGGAATTAGGTGGAATTGACGCTACCCTCAGTTGTATCAGCAGTGTTGAAATTTGCGTCTTATTTTAATCTTCATTTTAATTAGTTATAGTGATAAATTAGCATTGAAAACTGTGTTAATTCGTTATTTGTGCACTAAATTAGCTATTGTGACTATAAATATCCCTAAATCAACAAGTGTTTGGTTAATTCGAAACGTTTTTTCTCGCACCAGTGTCGATCGTTCGGAAGTTACAATCAAGTGAAATGAAGTGTTTCCAGTGTGAAAACGATATTAGCGATGAAAATATTGTGCAGTGTGATGGTTGCAAGCGGAACCTTTGTCTTCTATGTAGTAATTTAACGAGCAGTGAGGCGCGCGTTATGGGGCTGAAGGGCAAACGTACGCTTCTGTACTTGTGCCCGCAATGTCGCGAGGCTCTCTTTCAAGTTCCCAAACTTATAAAATCATACGACAGTCTTCGCGAAGAACTAGACGAGGTGAAAAAGCAAATATCTGAAGCATTTAGCACTCGGCCTACGTCATCGTCTGTAGAGGGAGCCGCGCGGATGGCAGCGCAGGCGATGCCTGTGCAGGCGGCGCTGGCACCTCGGGACACCAGTGCCTTGCTGGAAGAAATAGTGGACCGTGAACGAAGGGCTACCAATGTTATAATCGTTGGCGTCAAGGAAAGTGATTCTGAGTTAGGCACTGACCGAAAAAAGCATGATGAAACAGTTGTGAAGAAAATGTTATTCGATGTAAGCAATGGATGTGATTCCTTGGATAAAGTTGTTGCGGTACAGCGTCTGGGTCCTCGCGACTCTGGGAACGCTAAACCTCGTCCGGTTAAGGTGGTTATGAGATCAAGGGAAAATGCTATCTGGATTCTTAAAAACAAGAGTAGGGCCATGAACGGGGTAAGAATTTATGATGATAAAACTCCCTTACAACGTCAAGAGCTCGGCAAACTACGTGAGACGTTAAGAGAAAGGGTGGAGAAGGGGGAACCTGACCTAACTATAAAGTATGTGAAGGGCATCCCCAAGATAGTACTCCAAAAAAAAAACTAGCTTGCTTCAATGGGAACCCTTATACCAACCTTACTTTTATGTATACTAACTTATGTTCTCTTTGTCCTAAATTTGATCTTTTTCTGCTTTATATGAATCAAAATAAGCCATGCATTGTGATATTAACGGAAACTTGGCTTAACAGCAAAGACCGCAATAGCACTTTTAACGTTCCCGGCTATACATTATTTAGACAAGACCGAAAGCATTCGAAAAATAAGTTGGAGGGAAAAACTAGAGGAGGTGGCATTGCTATGTATGTCATAGATAGTGTGAATGGGATCTCAGTAATAGCTAGGCTCAACAAGAGGTACATGTGTGATGATATTGAGGCACTTTACGTTGACATACAGCTTGGAATCTACCATTTTCTTGTGATAGGTGTGTACCGATCTGAGAATCACAATGAGCACATATGGAGACCTCATGACTTGAAGTTATTGACCAATCTGTTTACAGCTTCTGAGAGTAACTCTGTGATAATTGCAGGTGACTTCAATTACCCCTCGATCAGGTGGCCTTTCAGTGATCAACAGCGGTCTGGACCTGCAGAGCTATTTGCAAATATGTTCCTCGAGAGTAACCTATTCCAACTAGTAACTGGCCCTACTAGGCACAGAGAGGGACATGAACCCTCACTATTGGACCTAATAATGGTCAATGAAGAAACCCTTATCAAGCATATAGATCATAAACCACCCATTGGCAAGAGTGACCACTGTGTTCTTGAATTTGGTCTTCAATGCCAATTACATAAAGGAAACAACATTGTTAAACTCAAAAGATACCTTCAACATATTAACTATAGTGACTTTAATTTTGACTTATCCAGCAGGATCGATCTTTTGAACCCGACCATGGATACAGAGCAATTATGGTTGGGTATCCTAAATGCAATTAGTTCTACCACTGACAAGCATGCTCCGGAGAAAAAAATTAAGAGTAGACACCGGAATAAACCTTGGATTAATGATTGTATTCTTAAACTTGTGTCTGAAAAGAAATTATTATGGGATAAATACAAGACATCTGGAATAGAACTTGACTATGCTAACTACAGGGAGGTCAATAATAAATGTGTTGCGCTGACTAGAAAAGAGAGAAGTCAGTATGAAGCAAAAATTTTGGATTATGGTGACAAAGCTTTTTACTCCTACATTCGTCGATGCACTGCTTCAAAAGTTAGCATTCCGGCCGCGCTTAGAAGCTCTAATGGTGACCTGGTCACTGCTCCGGGTGACATTGCAAATGTCTTCGCTGAGGAATTTGTAAAAGCTTACTGCAAGGAACCGGTCATGGTTAATCAAGTTGACTTTAACTCTGCTGATGTGGAAAGCAGCCTATCTGATGTCCTGTTTACTGAAAGTGATGTGAGGAAGGTTATCTCTAATCTAAAGGTTCAGTCTTCACCAGGTCCAGATCACATAATGAACTGTATCTTGAAAAACTGTGCAGAAACTCTTAGTGCTCCCCTTGCTGTTTTAATGAACAAGTCCTTCGAGAGTGGTTATGTACCGCAGGACTGGAAGCACGCTGTGGTGACTCCCATTTATAAAAAGGGTGATAAAACTCAGCCTGGCAACTTTCGTCCTATCAGCCTAACTAGCATCATTGTGAAAATTATGGAAAAGATTATCAGCCAGAATTTAACTTTATTTCTGAACCAGGAATGTATTGTCTCCACCAAGCAACATGGATTTGTAAGGAGAAGATCCACTATTACCAACTTGCTAGCCTGTTTGCACTCGTGGACTAATGAACTTGACATGAAGAACCCGGTTGACGTTGTGTACCTTGATTTTGAGCGTGCTTTTGATAGGGTTCCTCACCAGCGTTTGCTAGTTAAACTGAATCACTTTGGAATACGTGGTAGTTTGCTGAAATGGATTGGGAATTACCTGGCTGACAGAACATTTCAGGTGCGTGTTGGAAACACCCTGTCTCAATATAAACGAGTACTCAGTGGTGTACCTCAGGGCTCAGTGCTCTCAGCCCACCTCTTCGGCATCTACATAACGGACCTAGTGGATCTCCTGGAATCTCAAGCAGCCTTTTTTGCCGATGACGGGAAGTTCTTCTCCAATCCACTAATTAACTCTGGCCAGCTACAGAATGATCTCAACCGCATTCAGGAATGGACTGCCGACTGGATCATTAATCTGAATGCATCCAAGTGCAGTTTGCTTCACCTTGGTCATGCTAATCCCAAACTAATTTACAGTCTAAACGGAAACCCCCTTAACTCGGTTGACTCCCAAAAGGATTTAGGGGTTTTGATTACTTCAAACGTCAAGTGGGAAGCTCATATTACCGGAATAGTTAAAAAAGCCAACTCTTTTATTTATGTCATTCGAAGATCATTTCAAACTATGACGGTGGAAGTCTTTCGAAGAATATACAAAACTTATATAAGGCCTTTGCTGGAGTATGGTTTTCAAGTCTGGAGCCCCTACTTTCGAAAAGATATAGACTTACTTGAGAGCGTACAACGAAAAGCCACGAAGTTTCCACAAGCCCTGCGTCGTATGTCGTACACAGAGAGACTCCGCGCATTACGCCTCACTACCCTAGAGGAAAGACGTCTGCGTGGCGACCTCATTGAGACCTTCAAGATCCTCTCTGGCACTTACAATTTGCCTGATTTTCATGAAATCTACATTTTAAAAGAAAGCTCTATGTCGTTGAGAGGGCATAGTCGAAAAATATCACGTGGACCATCCAACACAAACACTGCACAGCACTTCCTTAGTAACAGAGTGGTCCATAATTGGAATGATTTACCTGAAGATGTTGTTACTGCCACATCAATAAACGCTTTCAAGAACAAATTAGATAACTGGTTGCGAACGAACAAACTGTTAACAATTAAAGACATTAAAGTGTAATCAGTGCAGCGAGTGAAACTAAGACATTTCAACACTCTGAAATAGGCACATCAGCGAAAGCTGCTCGTCTATAATTTTAAATAATAATAATAATAATTCACTTTGATTGGAGTTCAAAACTTTAGTGGTTCTAAGACCTGATTTCACCATACTCTGTTAGTTAGTTAAAGGTCCGTTTGAAAAGATAACGGTCTTTTTGACAGATGTTTTCATACGTTATCTGTCACTTTGACGATTGGTTACGGTAACCAACGATTTATTTGTTCGTGAACTTGGGCCTTAATCTATAAAAATGCTGTCAATGTATCTACTATTTGTCAATAGGTACAGAAAACTATGCTAAGAGTTATTTTGATTGCACGAATATGAGCTATAATAATTACAGCATGCGACATTTTTTTGTTTTTTTATTTGTTTTTATCATAGAATAAGCGGACCTGTCTAGCTACAAATTTCCCTACATATTTTTTTTGTGAGCTAATTGTTTTAGAAACGGCAGCGCCAATTTTCACCGAACATTCCTTTTCATCATAGGGCGAGCAGACGCACGGCTCGGTACCATCCTTACCTCATTAGTATACCTTCTATTCGTACTAAACATTCCAGTTCTACCTTTATAATGCGAACTGCTAATTAGTGGAATACACTACCGTCGTCTGTCTTTCCTGAAAACTATAATCTGGGTTTTTTTTTGTTTTTTTTTTTTATACTACTTGGATGGCGGAACAAGCAATAGGTCCACCTGATGTTAAGCGGTAACCTCTGCCTATGAACAGTGCATTACCTCATAGGTCACGTCCACCTAGGACGCACCCTATATGTGGCATTGCACTGCGCCCGCCACCCTGAGACATAAAGATGAAAAGTCTCATGTGCCTGTAATTTCACCGGCACCCTTACCCTTCAAACCGGAACACAGCAATGCGAGCACTACTGCTTTGCGGCAGAAATAGGTATGGTGGTAGTACTTCCCCGGACGAACTCTTTCACAAAAAAGCTCTACTACTACTAAAAGTCTCTTCAAGGCTAGAGTGAATAGGTGCCTTCTAGACCTTTGTGCTCCATCGTCGGCCAAATCGTCACTTACCAAGGTGAGATCGTGATCAAACAACGGTATACCAATGTTAATAAAAACAGAAATTTCTCGCAAACACCATCATTCATAAAAAAAAACCGTATTGAAATCAGAGCACCTGTTCCGGAGCTACGTAGCACAAAAAACAAGCACACACACTTACAGAAAGACACTATATCCTCGAACTTATGATAATTATGATCCAGTCTCGAGCACGACCTTAAAGTCGCATGCCTTTCGATCTTCTATAGGTTATTTTTCTGATGAGGAATAGTGTGATAAGAGAGCGTTGTGAAATTAAAGAAGACGTAGTGACTAGGATTGAGAAAGGTATGCTTAGATGGTTTGGGCATTTAGAAAGGATGGATGATTATAGATTAACGAAACGGGTACATAAGACGAGCGTGAATGGGGCAGTGGGAAGGGGAAGACCTCGGCGAACGTATTCAGACCAGATCGGAGACGTTCTGGAAAAGGCCAGGTTAACCGAGGAGCATGAAGAATGTGATGAGAGTGAATGAAGCAAAAGAGGTGTTTCTGGATCGTAGCAAGTGAAAGTCCGTAATCTCTGCCTAACCCTCCGGGAAACAGGCGTGAGTTTATGTATGAACCTATGTATGTTTTATTATATGAAAGCAGGCTTTATAGCGATGGTTCCTTGACATGTTTTATCAAAATTGGTTTAAAGGTAAGCATTGGTGGTTTTTAAATTTTTACAATATTTTCTTGTTGATCTAATTAACTTTCCGTCTACCTAGCAGCAGTCAGTCTCATAGCCTTGTAATATTGTCAATGGTCATAATTTAAATACAAATAAGTACACAGTACAAGTTAAACGACTTGACATTTATAATTTAACGGTATCTATTGATTAAGTTGACTTTACAATAGTGAGTTAATAGCTCGTAGGCTAACAGAGACCCAAAGTATGCTGATTTAATGCTCAAGGCATACATATATCTCGATAACGGTCCCCAAACTGCAATATGACCTTTGTTTAAAAGCCTACTTCTCATAAACGGATAATATAAATAAAGTAAAGTAATGGAAAGTATAAGTTTATTTTGATCTATGTTAATACATACATGGTACCTCAACTTCTGTCACTATCTAACACACTGAAGTTCAGGTAAGTTAGAAAGTGAAAAACTAGCGCTTGCGAAATGAGAAGTGAACGAAAATCATAAGAGTTAAGTGTTGGTTAGTGAAAATGGGTCAGTTTTGCTCTGAGTTAAGTGTTGTTTGGTGAAAATAAATAAGTTTTTCTCTGAGCTTAGTGTTATTACATAATTATGACTTTTTTAACATTTTTACTTTACCTCTTGGCTAAATGTTGATTGTTGACAATTTTTTTATTTTTTTTATTTTCTCTAAGTAGCTGGTACAGTTTTACCCTAAATATAAGTCGCCCCGATGTACCTGCGCCGTAGACCAATTTCTATAGCAAGGGAGCCTTCTTTCTACCAATAGCAATCGCGCGCTAAAATCTTCCGCTGTCGACTCTTAGATGTGAGCGGGACAGAGCTATACAGCGGGTCAGAGCTATTAATACTATACGTTCGGCTACTCTCGGACATCAGTCTGCGCTGTTCAGCGCAAACGAAAACAGTCGAACAGACTTATATTTAAATAAATAAATAAAATAAATATTGCTGGACAGTTCACACAACATTATCTAGCCCCAAAATAAGCAGAGCTTGTGTTATGGGTACTACTAGACAACCGATATACTTAATACAATATATTACATATATAGATATTTTTTATTATATATAGAAATACCCAGAACGCCCTGAACATCTGCGGATCGCACAAATATTTGTTCCGAGGCGGGAATCGAACCCGCAACCTTCTGCGTCACAGGCGAACTTTAAATCCGCCGCGCCACAGACGTCGTCAATTTGTGGTAAAACTGTAATTAAAATGGTTAAGTCTTCCTCTATACTAAGTGGTGGTTGTTGAAAATGGGTAAGTTTGCCCGTAAGCTAAGTGTGGGTTGGTGTAAATGGGCATCAGTGTAGGCATTCCATCACTCGAGAATATTTTCTGGTCAATAAACTTGGAACTTTCCTGCTTGTGACCTTGTAAGTTACCCAGCGGAAGATATTTATTGGAGAACTCTTCTTCATTGTCAAAACTAGTCACTCAGAAGATTTGGGTATAGTGCGAGAGCCCACAGTTACTTTACTACTCTGTCCGTGCAACGCTTAATGCAGGGACTTTTTGACGTTTTTAGAGGCTGTCAAGAGTCAAATAGGCTTCTCTTAAACGTCTTTTTAGCAAAATCTATACAGTTTATCATATTTTTTTTTTTGTTAATATTCTTCAATTATGACCGGGCATGATAGAGCCCAAAAAACTCAATGCGCTTATAACGTAAATATCTCAATTACATACCAACGTACACTGATAAAATTAATAAGAGTAACAAATAATATAATTTTAGAGAGCATAGTAGAATAACATTGTCGATTACACAAATACTGTGTTTCGTAATTTTCGTTCACTTTTATTTGCGGGAGCGCTATTCTGTCACTTTCTAACTTACCTGAACTTTACGGAGGTAGATAGTGACGGAATTTGGCTATTATCTGCCTCCATTTATTACGTAAGATTATTTTAACCACTTTTTCTCCCCTCCCCGCTACGTTAGAAAAAATAAGACTTGGGATTATAGCAAAATCAATCAATCAATCAATACTTTTATTTCAGGCTTAATTGAAAATGTACTAACCTAAACAAATAAGCCCATAGCAATAAATACCTTAAAACTAACATACATATATGAAATACTTTATTCTAGTGTACACGTTTAGATGGCGACGTATGACGCAACTGCGCGGTGTCTCGTGTCAGGCGACCGAAGAACCTCCTGAACTTGACACCTTTCGGCCAGAACTCTCCAATCATGAAGGTAGATGATTATAAAAAAAGAAGCAAAAATTCAACTGAACAAGTTCTTCTATCGAGGGCATCTTGGACCGATGTACAGTAAAACTTGTAAGGGACTTCATTAAATCTATTATCAATGTTAATTTTCAGAGACAATCGCATAAACAAGGGTGTAAAGTGATCCGATTCTTGAAATTATTATTTTTGCTTACTTTTGTGTTCGTACGTAAGAAAATTTATGTAAGAAAAAATAAGACTTGTTCGGACCCTTATTTTGATGTTAATTATTACGTATGAAAATTAGCCATTACCTCTCACACTAGTAAGTAAGTGATTTACAGCAGGCAAACCTAACTTTTCGGATTATTTTTACGCCGAATTTACCGAAGAGAAAAACTTTGGTGATCCGCATTTTTATGGTGCTCCATCGTAAAAATTATTACCAGAATTTGTTTAGCCGGGTAATATAGAATCAAGTTTGGCTGTCGGTAATTTAGTGCACGTAAAAATGAAATGTGAATATTTTAACGAAACATCAAATTTTCGCTGAAATGTTTTTATTTTAAGATGAAAAAGGAGTGGGGTAGTTTTAGCGGTGGAAAAATTTAGCTTAATATCGTTTTCAAATAAATTCAACTTAAAAAAAAAAACTAAATCGGTTCATCCGTTCGGGAGCTACGATGCCGCAGACAGACACACACACACACACACACACACACACAGACAAGTCAAACTTATAACACCCCGTCGTTTTTGCGTCGGGGGTTAAAAACAGAGAGATTGAGAGATTACTCAGAATTAGCAAGTTGAAGTGGCAATGGTCAGGCCACATAATTTGCAGAACGATAACCGTTGGAGAAGGAAGGTTCTCGAGTGGCGATGACAAACCGGACGCCACATCAAAGAGGAATGTACGCCTTTTCATGGACCAAAGATACTATAGAGGTTGCAGGAAGGCGGTGGATGGAGACAGCTCAAAAGCGTTCCTTGCGGCATTCTATGGGGAGGCCTATGTCCAGCAGTTAACTTCTGTAGGCTGATTATGACGATGATATAAAAAAGTCTGCATCTTCCGGTTCTTCGATTAACGGATTTTAGTAGTAGTAGAGCTTCTTTGTGAAAGAGTTCGTCCGGGTAAGTACTACCATCATACCTATTTCTGCCGCAAAGCAGTAGTGCTCGCATTGCTGTGTTCCGGTTTGAAGGGTATGGTTGCCGTTGAAATTACAGACACATGAGACTTCTCATCTTTACGTCTCAGGGTGGCGGGCAAAGTGCAATTCCACATAGGAAAGTGACCTGTGAGGTAATGCATTGTTCATAGGCAGAGGGTACCACTTAACATCAGGTGTGCCATCTGGTTGAACAGTCATTCCAAGTATTATATAAAAAAAAGCCACTTTGAAAGTGGATGGAGGCAGCTCACGGCCATTCGTCATGCTATTCTATGGATTCTAGAGTCTACGTCCAGCAGTGGACTTCCTACTGTCTGATTGTGGTGATTTAGGAATTCACCGGAACCTTTTAAGGCATATCAAATGATAGTTTCATAATACTATAACCATTTAGAAACATTAAACCCATAATGACAATGTAAATGCGTATTGTATGGGTTTCACATTGTGAGATGTCACACGGATCTAAAGAATCAGGATAAGACCAGAGAAGACCTCATGAGGTCCCTTATCTTATATCGTATAATTTCTTTGTACACCGCATTGGAATGAGTTAAATGGAAGGATTTGTTTTGCTCCGAGAGGAGCCGAGCTCTTAAGGCGTATCCAGCAACTGATTGGTCTTATTTGGAGACTTTCTCCTCATAGAGGAGTCAATAACATGCATCATATTGAGAAACAATCCAATCTTTCTAAAAGTTAGACTTGTGATATGTTCTATGTGTTTTTGGTACAGTGATCCCTCGAATATTTTTAATTTGTTTATCGTACTAATAAAATCTACTATTTGGAATTTTGCGGCACCTTTCCGTGAATTCGGCCTACCTCAAACTACGCTCACAAACAACTCCTAAGTACGATCTTGCCGCGTCCAGCCAGGCTCTAGGGCGGCAAAAGAATTCTTTTAACATCAAGCTCAGAGCAAACACCGCGGGGGACAGCCATTCAGCCAATTATTGGTTGAATCACTTAGGGCTAAGCTTGTTCCACCCACACTGTCAGTGTTGCCATTTTAGTTAGCATTAATTTAATATAACTGATGTCGGCTGTGCAATTGTAATGATGGCTTTTAGGCTTGAGCTGTGAAGATTTGATGTAATTGCATATAGTCTTAAAGAAAATACCACGTTAAGGTGGATGCTCACGCTTGCGGCGCGAAATTTAAATTTTTTGGTGTTTTTTGCCGATTACAGCTCATCAACACTTCTTCAGATAGCAAAAGTAGATTTCGCGAGAACTAGGAAACTTAACACAAAATGTTTTAATTGGTAGTGTCTCATAAATATCATCAGTTTAGCTACGATCCCCCTAAACACATTTTTACAGTGTTTTTTTTTGTTTAGGGGGATCGTATTACAGTAAATATGAAAAAAAACAGAATACAATAAATATAAAAGGGGCTCCCATACAACAAACGTGATTTTTTTGCCTATCTATGGATGAGCTTCCATCTGAGGTTTTCCCGCTTGGTTACGACATGTGTCGCTTCAAGAAAAATGTTCATAAATTCCTTCAGGGTAGTCAGCGCATCGACAATACCCTGGGTGTTGCCGGTGTCTATAAGCGACGGTGACCACTTCACATCAGGTGGGCCGTGTGCTAGTTTGCCTATTTTTTTCATAAAAAAAAAAAAAAAAAAAAAAAGTTAATGGCTCGGAGCCATTCTTGCCCGAGTCCGACTCGCACTTGGCTGTTTTTAAAACCAAAGATTAAATGTACCTAGCTTCTACGAACAATAAATACCATTTATCATATTATTTTTCATTTATTTTAAGTTTACCGACACCCATACCTACCTTTCAAACCGGAACACAGCAATGCGAGCACTATTGCTTTGCGGCTGAAATAGGTATGGTGGTAGTAAATAGTAGATTGTATCATAAGGGAGCAACATAATATTTTTAAGGCGAGGGCGCTTTTTTGAATCCAGAGCGAAGTGAGGGATTCTAGAGTAGAATCCCGAGCGTAGCGAGAGATTCAAAGTACGTCGCCCGAGCCAAAAATATATGTTGCGCCCGTGTACACTCTGCATTTCATCACCCACTATGAGAAAATAAAAGGCGCCTCATATGTTATTGTAATATTATTATTTAATAAAACAAATGGTTGTTTTTTTGTGTTTTTTTTGTTGTGTTTGTGTTTTTGTGTTTTTTTTGGGTGTTTTTTTGTGTTTTGTTCTTTTTTGTGTTTTTTTTTGTTTTGTATTTTTTGTGTGTATTGTGCTTTTTTGTGTTGTGTTTTTTTTTTTTTTTTTTTTTTTTTTTGTGTTTTGTGTTTTGTGTTTTTTGTGTGTTTTGTGTTTTTTGTGTGTATTGTGTTTTTTTTTGTGTTTTTGTGTTTTGGGCCGTCGTACCAGCCAGTATTTATTCAAACAATATTTGCATTCGAATTATTTGGCGCTGGTTCCAAATTCAATAAGTGCGCCGCAATTATCTTTGCCGCGCACTTTTTGAATTAGGAACTTAATAAGTGCGCCGGAAAACTCATTACTGCCCGCTAAAAGTTTCTCATAGAAAACACCACCGTTGGGTGCACTTAAAGGCGAACCCAGTCGTCCTTTTCGAATAGATGGGATGAAAACATTTTTTCTTTAATTTTCATCAGAGATATTGGTGAACATTTAAGAAAATACATACAGACTAACATAGATTCTCTCCCCTCCTTTTCTGAAGTCAGTTAAAAATACATACAGACTAACAGATTCTCTCCCCTCCTTTTCTGAAGTCAGTTAAAAATGGAGCAATAGTAGATTGTATCATAAGGGAGCAACATAATATTTTTACGGCGAGGGCGCTTTTTGAATCCAGAGCGAAGTGAGGGATTCTAGAGTAGAATCCCGAGCGTAGCGAGGGATTCTTTAGTAGAATCCTGAACGTAGCGAGGGATTCAAAGTACGTCGCCCGAGCCAAAAATATATGTTGCGCCCGTGTGATACACTCTGCTTTTCATCACCCACTATGAGAAAATAAAAGGCGCCTCATATGTTATTGTAATATTATTATTTAATAAAACTAATGGTTGTTTTTTTGTGTTTTTTTTGTTGTGTTTGTGTTTTTGTGTTTTTTTGGGTGTTTTTTTGTGTTTTGTGTTTTGTGCTTTTTTGTGTTTTTTTTTGTGTTTTGTGTTTTTTGTGTGTATTGTGCTTTTTTGTGTTTTTTTTTGTGTTTTTTTTTTGTGTTTTGTGTTTTTTGTGTGTATTGTGCTTTTTTGTGTTTTTTTTTGTATTGTGTTTTTTGAGTTGTGTTTTTTGTGTGTTTTATGTTATTTGTGTTTTTTTTGTGTTTTTTTGTGTTTTGTGTTTTTTGTATTTTGTATTTTTTGTGTATTTTTTTTGTTTTTGTGTTTTTTTTGTGTTTTGTGTTTTTTGTGTGTTTTGTGTTTTTTTTTGTGTTTTTGTGTTTTGTGTTTTTGTGTGTTTTTTTTGGGTTTTTTTTTTGGGTTTTGGGCCGTCGTACCAGCCAGTATTTATTCAAACAATATTTGCGTTCGAATTATTTGGCGCTGGTTCCAAATTCAATAAGTGCGCCGCAATTATCTTTGCCGCGCACTTTTTGAATTAGGAACTTAATAAGTGCGCCGGAAAACTCATTACTGCCCGCTAAAAGTTTCTCATAGAAAACACCACCGTTGGGTGCACTTAAAGGCGAACCCAGTCGTCCTTTTCGAATAGATGGGATGAAAATATTAAATTGATTGCCTTCAATCTCGAATAACCGCTATAACCTTTACGGGAGCGTAAAATGAAAAATATCAACGATTAAATAAGTGTCAGAGTGGCCATTTTATTTTGCTCTCGAACGAATTTAGTATCGTCTGGGACTAATTTGATGGGCAACTAATGGCGCGACCGGTGCGACGAATTGGTCGACCGGTCGGTACACCGGTCGGTAATGACTAATTAATGTATACATGTTGGTATGCCGTGTAAGAGATTCAAGCTATGATGACTTCAAAAAGTAGAGGCATATTATAATCATATAATATAGACACACGCCTTTTTCCCCGAAGGGGGTAGGCAGAGCCTCAATGGGCCTCTTTTCACTGTGGGTTGCACCATCGTGGGAAATAGACTTGACAAGTGGTGAGCTCATCGCCGCCATTGCTTCCCACGACTGACTCTGCTAACGCTTTCTTTCAGTAATAACACATTCCTTAAATAAGCTAGCAGCCAGGACAAATCTTATACCAACGAATCTTAGCAAAAAGTCCGGGTAATCCTTTAGTCGGGTTTTACGACATCCACGGGAGGAGATGGAGGGGTCTATTCTTGGGCTGGACACGGGAAACCGGGAAATTAGCACTTTTACTTAAAATAAAACACTACCTAGTGAAGAAATTATATCTAGTCTATCACCGACATTGATTCCTCAAAGTTTTAATGAGAAACCGTCATTTTATTATTCTTAGTATATAAAGAAACATTAGTATAGTCAGACTGCGCCAACTCCAGGCAAAAATCTTCATACAAAAAAAAAAAAAACATTAAATATAGATAATTTTACAAAACCTCTATAGTAAAAGCTTCGACTTTGTTGTATTGATTTTATTTAGGTCATTTTTAACCCTATAATATGCACCATTTTAATAAAAAAATTAATCTTGTCAAAAATTTGAGGTAACTTTGGTTTTTTTTTTCTATCGAGAAAATATTGTCCTATCTTGTTTCTGGTACAGTGATCCCTCGGAATTATAATGTAGTATCCATGCATATTTATAATTTGAATGTTGTACTTGATTTAGTCAGTTAAAAATCAAATCTTAGATAGGAATTTTGCGACATACCCCGCTTTAAGCGACGCGTGACCAGAGAGCTGGCTCTCATCTGGCTCAACGCATTAGTATTGCCATTCAGCGTGGCAATGCAGCCAGCATCTTAGGGACGCTTCCGTCTGGTAGTGATTTGGATCAGTTGAGCTACCTTTAGATCGTTAGAAGCGGTCTTCAGGTAGCACAACTGTATTTTGCAAATTTTGTGAAAAACCCTACTTGTATTGGTTGTATTATTCTTTCTAGAAACATTCTGTTTATTTAGATTCAGAAATCGAAGCAGGAGATCTCAGTTTAATTTATGTGTACCTATTTATAGCAATGCGCCTATTTACCTACCATTTAAATACCTTTCCACGTCCAGAAAGCACTCGAGTAATGTCCCCGTGGGTGTCCACTAATTACAAATATGTTTATTCTGTTACCTATTGGCCCAAGTGGGTCCAACGTGCTATTCACGCCCACATTATTGGGCCACTTATAGGTAACAATGTACCGTTCGCTTTCTACATAAATATTTTAAATGAGGTCATGGTAGTACTATACTAGTTAGATCAGATTATTAACACATTATAGGTGTGAATTATCTTGAGAATTTAAGGTATAACGAAAAACTATCAATCTTAGATTTGATTTTTAACTGACTACGTTAAGTACAATATTAAAATTATAAAAATGTATGGATACTACATTATAATTCAGAGGGATCACTGTACCAGAAACACGATAGGACAATAAATCCAAAGTTACCTCTAACTTTTGTCTAGATTCGATTGTTTATTAAAATGGAGCAAATTTAATATTTTAAAATTTATTTTTTTATTGTTAATTGGGTAAACAAATTGATAAATAAAATCAATACAACAAAGCCCAGGGTTTACTGTAGGGGTTTTGTAAAGTTATCTATATTTTACGAGATATTCAATAAAAACAGTTTTTTTATTATTATGATTTCTCCCTGGGGTATGTTATTGTTTTAGCTTTGGTAGACCTTTGTTTGACCACGATCTCACCTGTTGGTAAGTGACGATGTGGCCAAAGATGAAGCACAAAAGTCTTGAAGGCACCTATTCACTCTAGCCTTGGAGAGACCCAGATTATAGTTTCCAGGAAAGACAGAGTTCAGAGTGTAAAAGCGTGGAAATTGCGGGAATTTCGCAGGATTATTATTGTGTTGTATGATCTGTAAATATTTTTCCCGGGTATGTGTGTTGTAGTACCATGGTACTCATAGTTCCTGATACACAAGACACTGAGGATCCTAGTGTAGGATCAGGACTTTTATCTGACTGTTGGGTGTTGTGTTATGTTATGTAAAAGCCGTGGTATTCGGTATAATTTAGCTGGTTACCTATTAGTAGTTATTTAAAGCATGCACAGACCTATAATTACACTAAATAACGCAAGTGTACCTACTTTGCCTGTCCGAAGTAGGTGCAATGCACCTATTAGCAAACCTCAAATCAGTTCGCTCTCGGCCGTCTTCGCGATAGCACGTCGGTAGAAAAATGCCTAACTGCGACATAGTGAACTGTAAAGATTCTTCAAAATCAGCTAGCCATGCGAATGGAATGATTTCGTAGCAGAGTAGGTATAAAATAAAACGGCACGCTTGGTTTCATAAAAATTTACGTGTTTGCGGTGTTTATCTTGGTCTATGATACCATGGTTGCAAAGTCTCATTGTCGTCTGTCTATCACGGACACAGCACCTGGACAGGACTGTATATAAGGAATACCGGAAACACCCTTTTTGAAGAACCCAATACTGTAGTCACTTGGAAAAACCTCAGCAGGGAGATCATTCCACAACCTGAGTGTTCGCGGCAGGAAGTTCCTCTGAAACCGCACAGTGCGGGACCACCCTGGCTCTAAGGTGTGCGGATGATTTCTCTGCCGATGGCGAGCAGTGCGGTGAAAGAAGCCTGCTGTAGGCATCATAGCAAACAGTTCCTCGGAACAAAACCCATTATACAAACGGTAGAACACGCAGAGAGAGGCAAAGTCTCTCATCATACACTTCTCCTCACTTCATATTTCTACGGTCCAAATTGTCCAGCCCACGATATTGACCTATCTTGCGTAACATAACGCTTACTCCCAATTTATTTGAACTGGCAATAATAAACTAAGTAAGTAATTGCTTACACGAGTTCTTAAACGTCTTGCATTGAACGGAATGAGGAAGAGATGTTTTGGGCATTTTCGTGGGATAGTTGCATTCTTTAGAGATATTTTTGTCATTGAATTTGGAGACAAAAAAATTGTGTGTTTTTACAAAATTACTTTGCCTAATTTCTCCACTATACCTTGAACTGGTTACTGACCTAAATCAGGGTTACCAAGAATGCACCAGTGATATGAAGAACGAATGAACAAATCAATATTTATTTTGCGGGATACTTAATTTCCGTCATATTGACAGGTTTCTTTTAAAACCTGTCTTTATCACGAGTTCGTAGTTATGCGTGGTGATATAATATTTTTGTAGTAGTAGAGCATCGATATTATATTATATCGATGTAGTAGAGAGCTTTTGTAACCCCCGACGCAAGTGTGTTATAAGTTTGACGTGTCTCTGTGTGTGTGTGTGTGTATGAGTGTGCGTGGTGTGTGTCTGCTGTGGCATTGTAGCTCCCGAACGGATGAACCGTTTTTTTTTTTCAAAGCTGAATTTGTCGGGAGTGTTCTTAGCTATGTTTGATCAAAATCGGTTCAGCCGTTTCATTGAGCTGAGGTTTTTTTTTGGTTTTTCCAAAATTAATTACTTTTTCATCTTTATGTCTCAGGGTGGCGGGCGAAGTGCAATGCCACATAGGGTGCGTCCTAGGTAGACGTGACCTATGTGATAATGCACTGTTCATAGGCAGAGGGTACCGCTTAACATCAGGTGGGCCATCTGCTTGTACCGCCATTCAAGTAGTTTAAAAAAAAAAAACATAACACAAGCTCTGCTTTTAGCTTGGGGCTAGATAATGTTGTCCAGCATTATTTATTTATTTATTTTGCTGGGTACGTAATTGACGTCAGATTGACAGGTTTCTTTTAAAACCTGTCTTTATCACTTATGTTGCGTATATTAAGTGGCCGTAGTTGGTTGGTGACATAAATCATTAGTAGAACCTATGTAGGTCATCATCATCATCAGCATTTAGACGTCCACTGCTTGTCGAGGACTCCCCCTTAATACAATGGATTTTAGTAATAGAATAGTAACCCTTAATAGAATATAAAAATAAAATAATATTATTTGAATAGAATCGAATAGAATATAAATTTTTATTGCCATAGCTGATACACATAACAAATATATAAATACGTATATTAGGTGCACCGGCTATGACTCGTCTACATCAACAATGCTATAAAAACTTATAATTGTTACTCTTTTTACTTCTTTTGTTACTCTTATTAATTTTATCAATGTACGGTGGTAGGTAATAGAGGGAATATATTCTATGGAAATTTATTATTATGCATTCTAACTATGCATGTATTCTATCTATCTATCTAATAGAGATATTTATTATTATGCATTCTAACTATGCATGTATTCTATCTATCTATCTAATAGAGATATTTATTATTATGCATTCTAACTATGCATGTATTCTATCTATCTATCTAATAGAGATATTTATTATTATGCATTCTAACTATGCATGTATTCTATCTATCTATCTAATAGAGATATTTATTATTATGCATTCTAACTATGCATGTATTCTATCTATCTATCTAATAGAGATATTTATTATTATGCATTCTAACTATGCATGTATTCTATCTATCTATCTAATAGAGATATTTATTATTATGCATTCTAACTATGCATGTATTCTATCTATCTATCTAATAGAGATATTTATTATTATGCATTCTAACTATGCATGTATTCTATCTATCTATCTAATAGAGATATTTATTATTATGCATTCTAACTATGCATGTATTCTATCTATCTATCTAATAGAGATATTTATTATTATGCATTCTAACTATGCATGTATTCTATCTATCTATCTATCTAATAGAGATATTTATTATTATGCATTTAGATTAACATATAGAGAAATTTTTGTCTTAAACTGTGTAGATTTTGCTAAAAATACGTTTAAAAAAGCCTATTTGACTGCGTAAAAACATTGTCCATAAAACCACACAATACTACAGACACAAAAAGCCACCACAGACCATCAAACCTAACTGAATACAGAAAGGAGGAAATGAGGTGTACTTAAAACGACAAACAAAGTGAATTACAGGGCAAGTCGAGCGGAACTCATAGTTTATTCAGCGATACTGAAAGGGGTGCATTTACAGTTAGCTATATTTTAGTGACATATTTATTGTATCAATGGCGGGTCGTCATCAAATAGTACCTATTGTAGAATCAATGAGAAGGAAATTGAACAAGAATATATAAGACTTATTTGTAAGATGGTATAAGATTTGTCCTGGCTGCTAGCTTATTTAAGGAATGTGTTATTACTGAAAGAAAGCGTTAGCAGAGTCAGTCGTGGGAAGCAATGGCGGCGATGAGCTCACCACTTGTCACGTCTATTTCCCACGATGGTGCAACCCACGTGAAACGAGGTCCATTAGAGGCTCTGGACGAAGATGGACCTTATTTATTCTGAAAAAAATAACATAACTATTTCATGGACATAGTTATTTAATAGATCCAATGTTGAAAGCCTTATTTCTTTCGAAGAAAATTTGTTGTATTATTCCATAAAGCTAAAAATACTGGCTTATTCCAATAAGATCCCACTTCTATGCTCCCAGTGCGAGGAATCATTGCCTTATTCTTTGGAACAAAATGGACATAATTATTTCATAGACATAGTTATTTCATAGAGCCAATGATATTCAATGAGTCTTATTTCTTTGGAAGAAAATAAATTTAATTATTCCATAGAGTCAAAAATACTGGCTGTCCATTATGATCCCACTTCTACGCTCCCAGTGGGAGGAATTATTTATTTGCAGGAAAGTGGTCATTAGTTTTATACAGCCAACAGCAAAGCGTTTAAATCCAATTTCACCCGTCATCTTTCAAGATTTTTCTCAGCAGCATATCATCCATTGCAGTTTCCCGTGAGGTTTAAGTTTATATTTAGTTATTTATTGCGTATTCTACAGATGTTGTGCATTACAATAATTTATGTTGGATCGTGGCAAATCGCGGCCAGAGGCGCAGGCGCACTGGCTTCCTAGGACACGGGGATTGAAAAATGGAGAAGGTAGTTGGAGATTTATGACAATGTACTACTTAGGTGGATGCTCAAGCTTGTGGAGCGAAATTAATATTTTTTGGTGTTTTTTGCTCATCACAGCTCATGAACACTTCTTCAGATAGCTAAAGTTGATTTCACGAGAACTAGGAGACTTAACACACATGTTTTAATTGATAGTATCTCATAAATATTATCAGTTTAGATACGATAACCATAACAAATAAAACACTGTAAAAATGTGTTTAAGGGTATCGTAGCTAAACTGATGATATTTACGAGATACTATCAATTAACAGTATTCAAATAGTTCTGTTCCTTGTTAAAAAGTATCTTGATGCTTGCCAGTGAGTTCAAAAGCCACATCCAAAGCCAATAAACATTCGTTCATCGTGGTGGACCACACATTACCAATCGGATACGCGCGACGGGGCCTGCTAGCGATGTCAGGCGCGTTGTATAATAGCTTTAGTCTAATTACGATAATGTCGCATACATTAGGTACTATTATACGCTTTTTACACAGGCAATATCTTAACATAGCCGCATTCTAGACTATGGAAAACCTAGATCAAAGCTTTGGCACCGCAAAAAACCTTTTAACTCTATGCCCAAACGTTAGAAACCTGTTAGTGCCTTATGTCTTTTCATCATAGGACGAGCAGGCGCACGGCTCGGTACCACCCTTACCTCATTAGTATACCCTCTATTAGTACTAAACGTTTCAGTTCTACCTTTATAATGCAAACTGCTAAGGAGTGGAATACACTACCGTCGTCTGTCTTTCCTGAAAACTATAATCTAGGTCTGTTCAAAGCTAGATTGAATAGGTGCCTTCTAGACCTTTGTGCTCCATCTTCATCAAACAAAGGTCTATCAAAGTTAATAAAAAAAAAAAAAAAAGTTCTTAGTTTTTATACATACTTATGTATCGCCGTTGGTGTTCGCAACATGTAAATAAATTTTAAAAAAAACATTCAGTGACTTATTCGCTATACCCAATCGGTTAAAAGGGATCGTTTTAAATAGAAAGATGTTTTCAACCATCAGGATATAATTTCGTATAATATCGTTACAATTTAGTGACTAACGTCATCATTAGAGCCCACGACAACGTGCTCATTTACTTACAATTTCCCATATTTAAATATGGGCACTACTCTATACGCACAACACGTATCAAGCTATTTACACGGTTACACAAATAATATGAAAACACGCAAAATAGCAGTTACACAAATAATATGAAAAACACAAACATACCAACTACACAAGTTATCGCCAGCGCTCTTAGTACAAGACTGCTCCCGTGGCAACGACCAACAGCTCTTTTTATAGCCAACAGTCTGACAAGTTCGAGGAATACATTTTCAATCTTCAATTATTTAAAACTATACGATACAATATTGTAGGTATAAAGGTAAAAAAACAGTAACTAATTAAGTAATCCTTACAGCTCGGCTATCCTGCTGGAGCTAGTCCCTACGCGACAATCAACATCGAAATAACTTCATCAAAAAGATGAAAACAAAATAGAGGTACCTACGTTTATAATTTTCCAATCATACAATTTTTTCTATATAATCTTCTCAGATAATTACTATCAAGATAATTAACCAACTAAATAAATGAAACTGATTGAATTGTACAGTTAACGCTAAATTATTCGTCAGTAACATTAATTGGCTTAAACAAAAAGCCGGAAATTATTTAAATAATCCGAGACTATTGTTACTTTCTCTGATAAATTATTCATTTTAAACTTTACAGAATAAAGCAAAACACGAGTAAGTTAAACCAGCAATCAACAGAAATGTTCAAAAAAACTTTACGAGATAAATTATATTTAAGAACTTGTCCAGCATCAATTTAGTGTTACAAATGAATGATTTTTATCATGCTAGACGTACTCGTGCGGCTTAGTACGTAATCTATAGGGAAGCGGGTGCGTTTTTGACATCGTTTAGACTTCTTAAATCGCCGACGTCGACTTTGTGTAGACGATTCTTCACTAGAGCTGGATCTTCATTGCTTACGTCTTCTTTGCGCATCGATTCTAGAATGACAATGCGATTCATCGATGAGATGTCGGTCACTACCCTCCTCATAACAGAGTGGAAGTGTAAAACGTCGGTCTTCACCCTCCTCATAACAGGGTGGAAGTGTAAAGCGTCGGTCTTCACCCTCCTCATAACAGGATGAAGATTTAAAGCATCGGTCATCCACCCTCCTCATAATAGTGTGGATATGTAAAGCATCGGTCATCACTCTCCTCATAACAGGGTGCCGATTACCTTCATCAGACACATGCTCCGACATACACCATTAGCGCCATCGTCCGTGTCGCCATATGGCCGACGAGACGCGGCGTACTCTCTATATCTGAAACTTGTAAATAATGTTCACGTTACAAAGTACCAAATAAGATTGTACATAGAGTACATAGCATAAGCTACCGGTTTTCAAGTTAATCACAAGTATAAGCATCAACTATATCAGTCATATCATGTACATAAAGTAAAGAGAATGTCGACGAATTCAAGATAAGCATTAGCTCTTTGTCATTAGCGATGCTTATACACAACATAAATCCACAACATATATCCCATCCTGGGAGCTGCTTATTATAGCCGACCATCAGCAGCCATGATGAAGTAACACGTCCAGCTCACGTCGCGTCGTCGCGTGCTAGTGACATCACAAGCAATAAACTGAATATTCCCATACTGGGAGCTGCTTATTATAGCCAACAAAGTGAAAGCATTGACCAGTATATCCAGGTCCTACGGTTGCTGACCAAGGACTGCCAATTTAACAAGCCAACAGAAAAGCTATAGTGAATGAGAAAAAGTTCATCACAGACGCATTTATTGCCGGGACAACATCTCCGGATATGAGGCAAACACTCCTAGAAAACAAAACGCTCAGTTTGGAAGAAGCGTGTTTGGAGTAGAATTGTAGGAAATTATATGCAGAACAGTAATCTTTGCAAATTCAATAATTTATTATTCGGTACTAAAAAATCAACCGTCATCGGTTTCTTAAGCCAAACATCTCTACAGTGGTTCGTCGCCACATCTGCAATCAAGCGAGAGCTCTAGAATTAGCGAAATGCGGACAGCAAGATACGCATCACAGTCATCGGAAGTATCTTTCGCTGCTCTAAGTGGCTGTAACCAAAGCTCAACTTCTAACCAAAACGAATTGTTTTTGCAAATCTTGACATACTCGCCGTTTTTGTCCAGCTTCCAACGTAAAATGTCTCAAATGTGGCAAGAATGGACATTTTGCAAAAGTCTCCAAAGGCTAACCTAGGAGTACCTACATCATCATAACCACTCAAAAAGAAAATGATACAACTTCTTGCATTCAACTGGCCTTCAGGAGTGTACATTACTTATTTATGTGAATGGGGTATAAGTAAAAGCGCTGATATACACTAGAAGCACTGCTAGTTTTATTGATAAGAAAGTCATCCGACAGTACGGATTAAATACTAAACCATGTCACAAAAAGTTTCAATGACGTCATCGGTTTTAAAAACGGAAATAAGAGAAGTCTGCTATCATTGATTGACTGAAGACCCATTGCAATCAAATCTCGCAGATCAGACACGTCAGATGATCAAATGTTTATCGAAACTGAAATAAATTACCTTTTAGCAGACAGAATCATCTGGCGCTCACCACGAAAACGTACGAGCATTGATTACTCTCAAACTATAAATAATTTTACTTATCTAGATGCCTGTCCTCTGCCAATCATTGAAGAGTTGATTTTGAAAGTATCCGAGTTCAAGGTTGGTATTTAGTAAAATCAAATACCTTTAATCTCAATGTATAAGCCCGTCACGGTCTTTGAAGTAGCAGGTAACTTATACCACAATTTTGTCGTATTCTTTTTTGGGGATACAAGCGGAGCATGCTTTCAATGAACAATTGATTAAATCTTGGGACAGTCCAAAATTGACGGTGTGTACTCATATTTAGATGATATCAAAGTTTTGTGGATTGGATCAGATGGACCATGATAAGAAGTTCTCGTAATTCATGTAGGTAGCTGATAAATATAATCTTACCATCCATCAAGGAAAAGAGTGAATTTACGGTAAAGAAACTAAGCATGGGTGCAAACCAGACAAACATCGCATAGCACCTCTACTTGAAATGCCGGTGCCCCATGAATCAGCTTCGCTCAGACTTACTATTTGGTCCCCTCTCTCATTATTTGAAAAGGATTTTTCGAATAAATTGAGACCACTCATCGATGTAGCAAATTATCTACTAAATAATAGACAGATAGCCGCATTTCAGAGTTTCAAAATAATCCTCCGGTACCTACGGAGGCCGCAATGCTCCAAGAACAAATCATATTAAAAGTATCGCTTTTTCACCATTGATCCCAAGAAACCACTTAATGCGGAGACAGACGCATGTGAACACTCTTACCGCAGCATCACTAACTCAAAACGGAGGACCTGTAACATTTCTAGATTCCAACTTAAATTTGCACGCCATTCAGCAGGGACATGGTTGTACTGAATCTAGAGATGCATGCGTGAGGATGTGGAAGCACTCTACCTAGACATACAGTATAGCACCACTTTCTCGTGGTAGGTCTGTACCGCATAGTCGGTACAGATAAGTGTACTTCGAGATTAAGTAATGCAAAATTTTAGGACAATCTTTCTACTGCTTCGGAAAATAACGCTTTGATAATATCTGGTAACATAAACTACCAATCTCTAAATCGGCCAATGTAGACCAGACTGAATCAAACCCAGCCGGTATCCTTAATGAAATACTTATTAACAGTAATCTGATCCGATGAGTTAACAGACCAACAAGGTTCCGACGTGGTTATACTCCGTCACTGTTGGACCTAGTTATAGTAAATGTGGAGACATTGTTAGGAGAAATAGCTTGCCATAGGCAGGAGTGACTATTGCTTATTAGAGTCCGGCCTCCGACGCCATTTACAAATATCGAATAATTCAACAAGACTTACTCTGATCTAGCAGGAAACCTAAAGAGAGTAAATCCTGTATGTGACTTGGAATAATTATGAACAGGAATCTAAGTAGCGATCAATATCACCTCAGACAACTATGCCCTTGAAAAAGTAGTTAGGTACAATATTTAAATAAGCCTTGGATTGCATACTCTTAACATATAGCAGAGAAGAAACTCTAATGGTATAAATACAAATCGTCAGGCTCAGAAGATGATTATAAGTTTTCCAGGAGAGTGAATAATAAGTGTGTTGTACTATCTACGAAACAAAGAAGCACGCATCAATCAAGACACTGGAGAATAGTGACAAGTCTTTCTATTGCAACATTTGCCGCAACGCCACCTCTAAAATTGTATTTCCCGGCTATTAGGACCCACAACGGAGACCTAGTAATGTACCCTAGAAATATAGCGAAGGTGTTTGCAGATCAATTCTTAAAAGCATACTCAAAGTACCGGTAATAGACCAGAATACCAAAACAGCCAAAGTTGCTCGAGTACAGAATAGCTAAAGGGATATATAATGTACATTTTTATTGTTATTAAAAAGTTATGTTAACCTTAGCTCCTGACTGCTCTAACAGAGCTTATGAATAGATAAGTTTAAAATGGATATATGCCTTAGGACTGGAAACATGCAAAATAAATGTTTGTTATCAGTTGGCTCAGTTTTTAAAAGAAGAATGTGTTTTATCTGCCCAGCAGCACAGATGTATAAGAAGAATATACTAAACTGTTTACGTGTGCCCATGCGTGAAACAATTTATGGAATTTGATAGCAAGGAGTTTGTAGGCGAAGCGTAACTGGACTTTGACCATGTATTTGACAAAGTACTCCTCACATGTAAGCTTCATATGTAAGATCACTTGGAATACGTGAGATGTTGCTCAAATGAACAGAATTATTTAATAGGTAGAACACTCCAAGTTCATGTCAGCAGCTCCCCCTATCACAGCAGAGGTGACACATGTTCAATCTAGCAGGGCTGCTCAAGAACATATTTATTACTAACTCACTACTAATGTTTGGTAAAGTAAACATTATGTACCTAATCAGCCGCATTGTACGTAACCAAAAATCGTATCTCTACGAGTTAAAATCGTCAAATCAGTCTTCAACCAATTGTCTTATCAGGCGGTCGTTATAATATCCAAGTAAGAATAATAAAATTAAAATTTAAGAGTTGAAACATTCATGTTAAAATGTTCAAGTTAAGATATTCAAGTAAAGATATTCAAGTAAAGATATTCAAGTAAAGATATTCAAGTAAAGATATTCAAGAAAAGATATTCAAGTAAAGATATTAAAGTAAAGATATTCAAGTAAAGATATTCAAGTAAAGATATTCAAGTAAAGATATTCAAGTAAAGATATTCAAGTAAAGATATTCAAGTAAAGATATTCAAGTAAAGATATTCAAGTAAAGATATTCAAGTTAAAACACTCAAGTTCAAACATTTGAGGTAAAATATTCAAGCCAAAATATTCAAGTCAAAATATTCAAGCCAAAATATTCAAGTCAAAATATTCAAGTCAAAATATTCAAGTTAAACTATTCAAGTTAAACTATTCAAGTTAAAATATTCAAGTTAAAATATTCAAGTTAAAATATTCAGGTTAAAATATTCAAGTTAAAATATTCAAGTTAAAATATTCAAGTTAAAATATTCAAGTTAAAATATTCAAGTTAAACTATTCAAGTTAAACTATTCAAGTTAAAATATTCAAGTTAAACTATTCAAGTTAAACTATTCAAGTTAAACTATTCAAGTTAAACTATTCAAGTTAAACTATTCAAGTTAAACTATTCAAGTTAAACTATTCAAGTTAAACTATTCAAGTTAAACTATTCAAGTTAAACTATTCAAGTTAAACTATTCAAATAAACTATTCAAGTTAAACTATTCAAGTTAAACTATTCAAGTTAAACTATTCAAGTTAAACTATTCAAGTTAAACTATTCAAGTTAAACCATTCAAGTTAAACCATTCAAGTTCAACCATTCAAGTTAAACTATTCATGTTAAACTATTCAATTTAAACTATTCAAGTTAAACTATTCAAGTTAAAATATTCCAGTTAAAATATTCCAGTTAAACTATTCGAGTTAAACTATTCAAGTTAAACTATTCAAGTTAAACTGTTCAAGTTAAACTGTTCGAGTTAAACTATTCGAGTTAAAATATTCGAGTTAAAATATTCGAGTTAAACTATTCGAGTTAAACTATTCGAGTTAAACTATTCGAGTTAAACTATTCGAGTTAAACTATTCGAGTTAAACTATTCGAGTTAAACTATTCGAGTTAAAACACTCGAGTTAAAACATTCAAGTTAAAACACTCGAGATCAAATATTCGAGTTAAAATATTCAAGTTAAAATATTTAAGTTATAATATTCAAGTTAAAATATTCAAGTTAAAATGTTCAAGTTAAAATATTCAAGTTAAAAACACTCGAGTTAAAATATTTGAGTTAAAATATACAAGTTAAAATATTCAAGTTAAAATATTCAAGTTAAAACATTAGAGTTAAAATATTCGAGTTAAAACACTCGAGTTAAAACACTCAAGTTAAAACAAGATTAGAGTTAAAAATGTTCGAGTTAAAAAAAATATTCAAGTTAAACAATTCAAGTTAAACTATTCAATAGTTTATTATTTTTGAAGTGTAAACCACACTTTATGGATAACATTACATTTAAATGTAACCCAAAAATTCCGCTCCAGCGGGACTTGAACCCGCAACCTTGCCTGTGATCGGCAATGCCTTTACCAGTTCGGCCATAGAACACTATGACGCTGAAGACGAAATTTGTGGGCACTATCAACTCGGCTATAGCGCCGATGGGAGCTATCTACAGGTGTTTCATTAGAAACCTTCTGTTCAAAGTCTGAAATTAGTTCAAAACATTGACAAGAGATAACACCACTGCTATATCTTCATAGTTTATTATTTTTCAAGTGTAAACCACACTTTATGGATAACATTAAGTTTAAATGTAACCCAAAAAACCCAGTTAAAATATTCAAGTGGCAATATCCGATCGTAACTCTATAACGCCGGTACTATGTTGGCAATAGCTAGCCGTACCTGTAAAAAGCTAGACTTTATGTTTGTGGACTACGCAATACAACGACAAGTCTTAAAAACATGGGAAACAAAACTAAACTAAATTACTTATGGTAGGTACTGGTCGCGTCCAAAAAGTCCCTACATGGAAAGATTTCAAATGTTCAAGTTGAAACATTAAATTCAAAATATTCATCAATAATACGAGTATACCGGCAATCGCTGGATGGCCGCTACTCTGTAACGCTCATCTATTTATTTGTGGCACCAGGCATTACAACCACAGTTCAGTTCCACCATCACCACACGACTCAGTTCTAACCATCAGAAGACAGACGTCGGCAATATGTTTCACTCCTTGGCAGTTAGCATTACAAAGATTGAACCGGAATGTCTATTTCGAATATAGGGTAGTCGCAATAATGAACGACTCCAGTGACTGCAGCAGTCGGGGCTTTGGCGTCACTCATATGTGCGTTCACGTACACCAGCATCATGAATACTTAAATCTACTACGATACCATATGTATTCTGTCGCTACGTATGCACTTGCCAACAGTTACGCAATATTCGTGCTTCGCGAATGCCAGCTGCATAAGCACCTTCCCCGCGGGCTTCCTTAGCATTGCTCACTCGATCGGGATCGCGGCTATCAACAGACACGTCACAACACGCATCATTTCACGTAGCTAGAACAGAAAACACAACAGGGACACGCGAACGGAATCCCGAACGCATTAAACAGAGAAAGATAAGGGTATCTGAACACACGTGAAAATCACCATGGAATTTCATAATTTCTTTAGATCCGCCAGTACCAGCAACTGGCGCAATCAAACCTGTCTCCTTGGTCATGCCATGCATGACCGACCTTGTTCAATAAAGTGGGTAGGCCTTGTGAATTATCTCCACATTATAGTTGGAGGAATTACATGAGCGGCACAATGATTATTACACGATAACAAAAAACTAAACGAGATCGTGGGTAGCTCTAATAATGATTATTTCTCATAACCAAGCAATCAGTAAAATGTTCGGCCTTTCAAGAAACATGAAGCGTAAAATCAAGGCAAAGAAAATAAAAAAAAAAAAAAAACTTTGGGGTAGGTAGTTAGTAAAAGTCTTACTAAAATACTCGTCCGTTCGCACTTCTGAGTTAAAAGGGATCGTTTTAAATAGAAAGATGTTTTCAACCATCAGGATATAATTTCGTATAATATCGTTACAATTTAGTGACTAACGTCATCATTAGAGCCCACGACAACGTGCTCATTTACTTACAATTTCCCATATTTAAATATGGGCACTACTCTATACGCACAACACGTATCAAGCTATTTACACGGTTACACAAATAATATGAAAACACGCAAAATAGCAGTTACACAAATAATATGAAAAACACAAACATACCAACTACACAAGTTATCGCCAGCGCTCTTAGTACAAGACTGCTCCCGTGGCAACGACCAACAGCTCTTTTTATAGCCAACAGTCTGACAAGTTCGAGGAATACATTTTCAATCTTCAATTATTTAAAACTATACGATACAATATTGTAGGTATAAAGGTAAAAAAACAGTAACTAATTAAGTAATCCTTACACGATATAACAAAGGATTCTAACAAAATCGTGTATGATCCGGTATCCAACAAAGTGGATACAAACACGGAGTGGACAAAACCAAACAATACAAGTAGTTTTTTTAAATTATGGCGCCCTTATATTTTCGCATTCAAATTGAAAAGTATTTTATTCATTGAAATCACAAGGATCATTTTGAATCGTCATATAAAATAGGTTATTTTACTCCTGTTCCAAAGCGAGAAAAACAAAAAGAATCAGGGCAACAAAGGTTGGATATTCTTTCAGACTGCGCCAACCCCAGGCAGATGAGACCTTCATGCAAAAAAAAAAGCCTCGGACCTCTCGAAAAAGAAGTTTTTATTGAATATCTCGTAAAATATAAACAAACTCCTACACAGTAAACCCTTGGCTTTGTTGTATTGATTTTATTTATCTATTTTTTTACCCAATAATATGCACCATACGACTCGTTTCTCGAGATCATTTCTTCCCCATACCTATAAACAATGGAATGAGCTTCCATCTGAGGTTTTCCCGCTTGGTTAAGACAAGTGTCGCTTCAAAAAAAAAAAACATAATTTTGTACAGGGTAGGCAGCGCATCGACAATACCCCCGGTGTTGCCGGTGTCTATAAGCGCGGTGACCACTTTACATCAGGTGTGCCGTGAGTTAGTTTGCCTATTAGATTCATAAAAAAAACATTTGAACAAACAATTGAATCTAGGCAAAAAATAGACGTTAGACATCCACCGCTAGACGAGACTTCTCCGATAGAATACAAGGGGGGCGGATTGGTGATCGTAGTGATTGTGTTATCTCTTAGTAGGCTTTTATGACATCCACGGGAGGAGACGGAAGTGTCTATGCTCAGGCCGAACATACCATGACACAAATTCGATTAATAGATTAGATGACTATATCTATTAGCTATTAGCTATACTATAGCTATTATGACATCTTTATGTAAACCTGTATTTCGGACAAAGACTAAGAAAAAACCAGTGAAATAAATAGATGAAAAAACCTACTCACCATAATTCCCATTAATTTATATCGCTGCTAGTACCGTCGACTGGCGCCGTAGTAACTATATTGTAATCTTTTTCGGGGTGAATTGAACCTGGGGTGACATGAACCTAACCCAAATAAATGATCTTATCTAGATATGTTTTTTTTTGTTATTTAACTTGAAATGCGTGTATGTTTGTCTGGGTGGAATCCAGGTGGAATCTTGCAACTGAATTTTAAAGCAGTTATCCTCAACCGGTTGAGCTAAAATTTGGCATACCTGTCAAGTTCCGATGACAATACAATATTATGGTGAAAGCAAGCTAATCTGATGATGGAGACGGAAGGTGGACAACGGAGCTCCTCGATGGATAATAGTAGACTGGCCGTGTTTAGGCTCATTTTAATCAGCACACGGTTAGGATCACTAATTTTATAAAAGCTTGTATTGAAAAATATATCTTTCACAAAAAACTTATTATTTCGGAGGTTTGTCTTTTGATGCCTATATGAAAAAAACAACACTTCACCAATCCAATTAAAACGATATATAAACCGAAGCGTAGTTTAATAAATAATAACCCTTCATTAATGCACCCTCGATAATGATTATGCAAAACAGCTGGTTTATAGGTCAGATCCAAGACATAAATTAAAGAAATAATTATCTAGGTCTTTTCAATGTTTTTACCTATTTTCAGACATGTTTAAATAAAAATTACATAAATAAATAATGCTGGGCAGTTCACACAACATTATCATAGCCCTAAGCTAAGCAGAGCTTGTGTTATGGGTGATAACTGATAAATTTAATACAATACAATACATAGTTTTTTTTTATTATACATAGAATGGTTTGAATAATAATTATTATTAAAAAAATTACTTCGATGCTAGGAGTTTATCCCGAATACAAGATTTTATAATATTAGTGATCGGAACCGTGTGCTGATCACAATGAGCCTAAACACGGCCAGTCTACTATTATCCATCGAGAGGTGGTTCCGCAGTCCACCTTCCGTCTCCATCATCCGATCAGCTCGCTGTCACCTTCATATTGTATTGTCATCGGAACTAGACAGGTATGTCAAATTGTATCTCAATCGGATATCGGACAGTCACCCTTATCGCCACCCGTGAAATAATTATCATTGAGTAGTTCCAACGGCCATCACTGGTCTTCTTCATCAGCTCCACTTCACCAAGTGGCACTTTCTGAAAGCACATGCTTAACTTGTTGCTGAAAATACCGAAACCGCTATATGTGTTTTTATTATACAACTTCTATGAAGGAACGAGCAGATGGGCCACCTGTTGTTAAGCGGTACCATCTGCCTATGAACAGTGCATTATCTCAAAGGTCACGTCCACCTAGGACGCGCCCTATCTGGCACTGCACTGCGCCCGTCAGCCTGAGACATAAAGATGGAAAGTCTAATGTGCCTGTAATTTCACCGGCACCCATACCCTTCAAACCGGAACACAATAATGCGAGCACTACTGCTTTGCAGCAGAAATAAGTATGGTGGTAGCACTTCCCCGGACGAACTCTTCCACATAAAAGCTCTGCTACTAACAATAATATTATTGTGTGCCTATAACATTTAAGGAGTTCCCTCAATTTCTCATGCATGGATCATCATCAGAACCAGACTTTGATGGAAATGGGACCAACCTGGAAAAACTCCTTTTTTTAAGTCTGTTTTTATTATTATTATGAGTAGGGTTTATTAAAGTAATAATAGACCCTAAACTGCACTATAGCCCTCTCTGATTGAAAGCCATCTACATAAAAACTAATAATTCAAAGAAAAAAATATAATATAAATATATGTTAATTTTTCGGTGTTTTGAAATGAAAATATCCAAAGTTTCCAATGATTAAGAAAAAAATCCTTTTCCAAATGCCTGCAGCGATTTTAATGATTCTTTCATAAAAATACTAGTGGTCGCCCGCGGCTTCGCCCGCATTTTACCAGGATAAAAGAAGCCTTAATTTAGGTCACATTTTACCTTTCAGCGTGTTTGAGTAACAAACATACAAACATCCAAACACCAAACATTCAAACAAACAAACATATAAACTTTCGCATTTATACATACCTACATAGATATACGCTAGTATTTAATGAATGATCTCGAGACTTTGTTGGATTTTTTGAATTACATAATTAGGCCAAAAGAAATAAAAAAAACTAATTTTTTGTGTACGACGACAGCCAGCGCAAGCGAGAAGGCGCGCGGTTCACCTCTTGCGTTGGAGAGGGAGCCTAAATCATCGTTCAAACATAAAATAAAATTTCAGTAGTAGTAGAGCTTTTTTGTGAAAGAGTTCGTCCGGGGAAGTACTACCACCATACTTATTTCTGCCGCAAAGCAGAAGTGCTCGCATTATTGTGTTACGGTTTGAAGGGTGCCGGTGAAATTACAAGCACATTAGACTTTCCATATTTAAGTCTCAGGGTGACGGGCGCAGTGCAATGCCACATAGGGCGCGTCCTAGGTGGACGTGACCTATGAGGTAATGCACTGATCATAGGCAGAGGTTACCGCTTAACATCAGGTGGGCCGTCTGCTTGTACCGTCATTCCAGTAGTATAAAAAAAAACATAGTACTGAAGTTCAGCTCAGTACAACGAGCGATAACAGGCGCACTTGTACACGTGATCGTGAACGTATACAGGACAATCTCGGTGAAACTCGGTCAAACGCCAGTCGCAAGTGCCCCCACTTTGGCGATAGGCGTGATTATTTAGGTATATACCTCTTTATTTTGTGTCTTGTCACTTAAGTATTGTTGTTGTAATGTGACTGTGTATTGTGCAATGCATAAACGATCGTACATGACTCTCACATACACCTCGTACTCTGTGTGTGGTTTTCTAAACATACACTTAACACAAAATAATTGTCTTTTTTTAGCCAGCCCTAGTGCTACGGTTGACCGTAGGTAATTAAAATCATAATCTGCTGAGCTCATATATGTCTTTAATTGACGTTCCGAAATGTAAACTTTACCAGCCTTTGCCAGCCTAAGCGCTACGGCCGAGCGTAGGTAAAAATCAAATTCGGCCAGAACTGAACTACTATGTATTTTGTGGTTCTACTGCCTCATAATTACTAAATCTTAACAAGATAAAGCATCCTTACATTCTCCATACACCACACAAAACGTCCTAATTATAGAATTGTTCAGAACTTTACCTAATTTCCCTTATTAATAATTCAACCGCCGCTTCCCCCTAATTACTCGAGGAAAAACTTCGCAATTGTCTGCGAATATTTCTTAGATTTTTACCTTAAACATCCGAAAATATTCGACAGATATTCGCGTAAATGTTCATAGTATTCCGTCAAAATTCCCTAGTATGAAATACGACTTTTTTGTTGTTAAGGGCTGGGGCACGCTAAAGCAAAACGCTGCTAAGTATTTTTGTTGATAAGGGCTGGGGCACGCCACAGCAAAACGCTGCTAAGTATTTTTATTGATAAGGGCTGGGGCACGCCACAGCAAAACGCTGCTAAGTATTTTTATTGATAAGGGCTGGGGCACGCCACAGCAAAACGCTGCTAAGTATTTTTATTGATAAGGGCTGGGGCACGCTAAAGCAAAACGCTGCTAAGTATTTTTGTTGTTAAGGGCTGGGGCACGCTAAAGCAAAACGCTGCTAAGTATTTTTGTTGATAAGGGCTGGGGCACGCTAAAGCAAAACGCTGCTAAGTATTTTTGTTGATAAGGGCTGGGGCACGCTAAAGCAAAACACTGCTAAGTATTTTTGTTGATAAGGGCTGGGGCAAGCTAAAGCAAAACGCTGCTAAGTATTTTTATTGATAAGGGCTGGGGCACGCTAAAGCAAAACGCTGCTAAGTATTTTTGTTGTTAAGGGCTGGGGCACGCTAAAGCAAAACGCTGCTAAGTATTTTTGTTGATAAGGGCTGGGGCACGCTAAAGCAAAACGCTGCTAAGTATTTTTGTTGATAAGGGCTGCGGCACGCTAAAGCAAAATGCTGCTAAGTATTTTTGTTGATAAGGGCAGCCACACGCTAAAGCAAAACACTGCTAAGTATTTTTGTTGATAAGGGCTGGGGCAAGCTAAAGCAAAACGCTGCTAAGTATTTTTATTGATAAGGGCTGGGGCACGCTAAAGCAAAACGCTGCTAAGTATTTTTGTTGATAAGGCCTGCGGCACGCTAAAGCAAAATGCTGCTAAGTATTTTTGTTGATAAGGGCCGGCACACGCTAAAGCAAAACACTGCTAAGTATTTTTGTTGATAAGGGCTGGGGCAAGCTAAAGCAAAACGCTGCTAAGTATTTTTATTGATAAGGGCTGGGGCACGCTAAAGCAAAACGCTGCTAAGTATTTTTGTTGATAAGGGCTGCGGCACGCTAAAGCAAAATGCTGCTAAGTATTTTTGTTGATAAGGGCTGGCACACGCTAAAGCAAAACGCTGCTAAGTATTTTTATTGATAAGGGCTGCGGCACGCTAAAGCAAAACGCTGCTAAGTATTTTTGTTGATAAGGGCTGCGGCACGCTAAAGCAAAACGCTGCTAAGTATTTTTGTTGATAAGGGCTGCGGCACGCTAAAGCAAAATGCTGCTAAGTATTTTTGTTGATAAGGGCTGGCACACGCTAAAGCAAAACGCTGCTAAGTATTTTTATTGATAAGGGCTGCGGAACGCTAAAGCAAAACGCTGCTAAGTATTTTTTTTGATAAGGACTGGGGCACGCTAAAGCAAAACGCTGCTAAGTATTTTTGTTGATAAGGGCTGGGGCTAAAGCAAAACACTGCTAAGTATTTTTGTTGATAAGGGCTGGGGCTAAAGCAAAACGCTGCTAAGTATTTTTGTTGATAAGGGCTGGGGCTAAAGCAAAACACTACTAAGTATTTTTGTTGATAAGGGCTGGGGCTAAAGCAAAACGCTGCTAAGTATTTTTGTTGATAAGGGCTGCGGCACGCTAAAGCAAAATGCTGCTAAGTATTTTTGTTGATAAGGGCAGCCACACGCTAAAGCAAAACACTGCTAAGTATTTTTGTTGATAAGGGCTGGGGCTAAAGCAAAACACTGCTAAGTATTTTTGTTGATAAGGGCTGGGGCTAAAGCAAAACACTGCTAAGTATTTTTGTTGATAAGGGCTGGGGCTAAAGCAAAACACTGCTAAGTATTTTTGTTGATAAGGGCTGGGGCTAAAGCAAAACACTGCTAAGTATTTTTTTTGATAAGGGCTGGGGCTAAAGCAAAACACTGCTAAGTATTTTTGTTGATAAGGGCTGGGGCTAAAGCAAAACGCTGCTAAGTATTTTTGTTGATAAGGGCTGGGGCTAAAGCAAAACACTGCTAAGTATTTTTGTTGATAAGGGCTGGGGCTAAAGCAAAACGCTGCTAAGTATTTTTGTTGATAAGGGCTGGGGCTAAAGCAAAACACTGCTAAGTATTTTTGTTGATAAGGGCTGGGGCTAAAGCAAAACACTGCTAAGTATTTTTGTTGATAAGGGCTGGGGCTAAAGCAAAACACTGCTAAGTATTTTTGTTGATAAGGGCTGGGGCTAAAGCAAAACACTGCTAAGTATTTTTGTTGATAAGGGCTGGGGCTAAAGCAAAACACTGCTAAGTATTTTTGTTGATAAGGGCTGGGGCTAAAGCAAAACACTGCTAAGTATTTTTGTTGATAAGGGCTGGGGCTAAAGCAAAACACTGCTAAGTATTTTTGTTGATAAGGGCTGGGGCTAAAGCAAAACAATGCTAAGTATTTTTGTTGATAAGGGCTGGGGCTAAAGCAAAACACTGCTAAGTATTTTTGTTGATAAGGGCTGGGGCTAAAGCAAAACACTGCTAAGTATTTTTGTTGATAAGGGCTGGGGCTAAAGCAAAACACTGCTAAGTATTTTTGTTGATAAGGGCTGGGGCTAAAGCAAAACACTGCTAAGTATTTTTGTTGATAAGGGCTGGGGCTAAAGCAAAACACTGCTAAGTATTTTTGTTGATAAGGGCTGGGGCTAAAGCAAAACACTGCTAAGTATTTTTGTTGATAAGGGCTGGGGCTAAAGCAAAACACTGCTAAGTATTTTTGTTGATAAGGGCTGGGGCTAAAGCAAAACACTGCTAAGTATTTTTGTTGATAAGGGCTGGGGCTAAAGCAAAACACTGCTAAGTATTTTTGTTGATAAGGGCTGGGGCTAAAGCAAAACACTGCTAAGTATTTTTGTTGATAAGGGCTGGGGCTAAAGCAAAACGCTGCTAAGTATTTTTGGAAACTATTTTCTTCTATCTGTCATTCTTCATCATCATCATCAGCCTACTATGTCCACTGCTGGACATAGGCCTGCCTCCCACATAGAATGCCACGAAGAACGGCCTTGAGCCTCCTCCATCCACCGCCTTCCTGCGATCTCTACAGTGCCTTTGGTCCATCGAAAGGGGGGCGTTTCCCCTACTTATGGGATAATCAACAGTCATAGGAACATACAAGGGTTGGCACCAATGTTAGAACCCTCTAACTAAACTAAAGAAAATGTTAGTACAGGACCTCTGTGGTGCAGCGGGCGCGTAGCCTGCTGATATGCGAGGGGTTGCAAGTTCGATTCCCGCTCCGGGACAAAAAAATGCACTGTAAGTTTTTGTTCAGTGTCTGGGTGTTATTGGTAGCATGGTACTCGTAGTTCGTGATACCTACGACACAGGGGATCCTAGTGTGGGATCAGGCCTATGTATATGTCTGCTATGTTATTATTTCAAGTATTGTGTGCAACATTAAAACGCGAAGTGCTACAGTGAGCGCAATCCTTTACTAAGCCTTTGTTTGAGGGATTCTGGGTAGTAATTAATTAGGCATGCTTTCTGGACCTGTCTGGATTAGAATTTGTCTCTCCATTGTTTGATGATGATTTAATTATAAAAATAAACGATTATATTTTGTTTTGATAATTAGATAAAAAGTTAATGATGAATTTGTTATAAGTTTTGAGGAAAGCAAGAACGTAAGATCTTGCTATTGTAATGATAAGATCTCTTATAATTTTTCAATTTCATGGTTTTTAGGTTTCCGTAACAAAATTGCGGAACCCATAATGATTCGTCATGTCTGTCTGTTTGTCTGTCTGTCCGTGTATCCAATTCAAGCGTATAATTTTTTATGAAATCACACTGACATTTGCATACGATCTAGATGGTAGAATAATAATAAAATTTAAGGGACATAATTGTATTGTAACGCCTCTTAAAAATAAGTTACATATAACACAGATAAAAAATTACTATATCGAGCAAATAAAATATTCTTATTCATAAATAAATAAATAAATATTGCTGGATAGTTCACACAACATTATCTAGCTAACATTATCCCAAGCTAAGCAGAGCTTGTGTTATGGGTACTAGACAACTGATATACTTACTTAATACAATATATTAATAAATATCTGCGGATCGCACAAATATTTGCTCCGCGGCGGGAATCGAACCCGTAACCTCCTGCGTTGCAGGCGAACTTTCGCCCGCCGCGCCACAGAGGTCGTCATAAACTCATCTCTTTCAACCGACCACCGAGAACCGAGGTTCTCGAGTGGCGACCACAACTTTCGAGTTGTGTTGTGTGTTGTTGGTTGTGTGTGTCCTCCGGGACGCAGTGAACATCTCTGATGAATGAATGCTGGTGGTGTTCATGAAGTGATAACTCCGGAGTTACCTTCCTTCACCATAGACATCATTTCCAAATCTATACTAATCTATACTAATATTATAAAGAGGAAAGATTTGATTGTTTGTTTGCATTGAATAGGCTCCGAAACTACTGAAAGATTTGAAAAATTATTTCACTGTTGGGAAGCTACACTATCCCCGGGTGACATAGGCTATATTATATTTTCATAAAAATTAGGGATCTTTACTAAAACTTCAATAATGTAACCCAAGGTGTAAAAATTACCTAAAATATTCATTACATCGCGTGCGCTGCGAAAAGTATTGATGATAGAATAAAATAATAATGGATAAACAAAAAATACACTACATTATCGCTAAGTGCTATAAGATTTGGTTTATTAGCTAACGCCCGCGGCTACGCTCGCGTTATTTGTGGTTCCATTTTGATGGCATTTGGCATGTTGATTGATGCGGGGGGGTAGGAGGGGGGCTGTTTGTCATCCTGAAACTACCCGTGCGAAGCCGGGGCGAGTCGCTAGTGATAAATAAAGAGAGACGCAATGATTGATTCACCAGAGCGCTGGCTGACTGGAACATACGATAACGAGTGTCTCGATGTCTCCATCGAGAGGCAAAAACCATTGACAGTTAGCGACTGAGAACGTAACTCGATGCGATGAACTGATACAGGGATAGGTTGTAAAAAGGATCAATCTGCTATTTTTAAAAGAATCGTCATTTTTATTTAATTACATTTTAATGTGTTTTTTTGAGTTATTTCATCTTTATGCCTCAGGACTTTTCATGACACTTTTCATCTTTATGTCTCAGGGTGGCGGGCACTGTGCAATACCACCTAGGGCCGTCCTAGGTGGATGTAACCTATGAGGTACCTCGCGGCACAGAATAAATAATAGTAGACGTTCGAGACAAAGCGCCAAAAAAAAAAGAATTACGTAATGGAGGACTCATGTTATAAAGAAACGTAATTTATTTATAATTACAATGTAATGTGTTTTTTCAAGTTGTTTCGTGTAATTTTGGTGGCATTTTAACCGGTGTAACTTGGATAAATAGCACATGTGTGATGTAGTTAAATTTAAGTGTATTGCGTGTCTTTTCGAAATGGTGTTTTTTTTTCATGTAAAAACTCGGTTTTTTTTACCACCATTTAAACTGGGGTATACCTTGACGGAGACTCTGACGACTTGACTATAAAACATATAATTATGTCACTTGACATTGGCGACATTGTTTGGAGCACTCCTCAGAAGCCATTATTAAAAGAAGAGAAGGAGAGAAGAATTGCGTAATGATAAACTAATCCATAATAAATGCTTATTAGAACATATTAAATAAACAACCTTATTTATACTAAAAAAATGTGTCATACTGTGCCCGGCCTAAAAATAGACCCCTACGTCTCCTCCTGTGGATGTCGTAAAAGCCGACTAAGGGATTACCAGGACTTGGTTAGTAAGAGATTCATTGGAAGATTTGTTCTGGCTGCTAGCTTATTAACCGGTTGAGTCGCGCGATGTCGCTTGTGAATTATCCCTTGAGTCGCGGGGTGATCACGGCAAAAGATGGTGGATCGGCGACTCATCACTAAATCGTTAATTGTGGCCTAATGAATGGACGGATCATAAAACTAATACCACTACAAGAATCCTGATGAAATTTCCTATTGGTTTCCTTACAAGCAACTATTTTATAAAAATACCACTAACTTTGAGATCACAATAAAAATAGCACTTTCTAGTAGTTTATTGGCATATGGTCTATCACCTAAAAAACATTATTTTTGCACTCATTTACACTAAAATAACCAGAAAACACACAATTTTCTTTATTTCATAAAAACTAGTGAGCGCCGCCATGACACAGCAAAAACATGGCGACCTAACAATATTTCTTTTTTCATCGAAACTGAACTCACAGGAAGCGTATTTTTGCTTTGTTTCGTTCCTATAACTATTTATCTATGGCATAGTGTTACAATATCTAACATCCGGTTGCTAACAATTGAATGATAGACAAAGTACTAAGCCCTCTGTGGAGTCTGTCGCGCGACAGTTGCAGTACTTGACCGTATGAGCAAAATCGTCTGTCGCGCGACAGTTGCGCTACTCGACCGGTTAAGGAATGTGTTATTACTGGAAGAAAGTGTAAGCCGAGTCAGTCATGGGAAGCAATGGTGACGATGAGCTCATCACTTGTCACGTCTATGTTCCCATGATGGTGTGACCCACGGTTAAAAGAGGTCCATGTAGGCACTGCCTAACCTTTCTAGGTAAATGTCCATGTATGTATTTTTTCTTAAACCAGTACAGTTTTACCCAAAATATAAGTCCGATCGACTGTTTCCGTTTGCGCAGAAAAGTGTAGACTGATATCCGACAGAAGCCGAACGTACTGTTATATCTCTGTATAGCTCTGACCCGCTGTATAGTTTTGTCCCGCTCACATCTAACAGTCGACCAATCGCGATATTGCCGCGAAATCGTTTAACCAATAACAGCTCAAAGATTTTAGCGCGCGATTGCTATCGGTAGAAAGAAAGTTCCCGCGCTATAGAAATTGGTCTACGGCGCTGGGACATCGGGGCGACTTATATTTTGGGTAAAACTGTACTACCACAGATAAAATAAAACTATAATACGTAGTGTTACTTATTGCTTGTTGAAATAATTTACTTAGCTATTAGCGATTCTAAGAAATAATACTACCGTCTGCTTCTAGCACAACATAAAGCTCTGCCAAGACTTCTAAATAACTTGAGACGCATAAGTTAGGTTCTCAGTCGCATCTTCAATCGTGCCTGATGCTGTGATCTCGCGTGTGGTGCTTTTTGCAATTCCCGCATTTCACGACTAACGGTACAGAAGTTCTAGCTAACAAAATAGAACTAACATCTACTCGCAAATACTTTAGTTAGTTCTCCCGTGTTCATGGCGCATGCAACTGTGCCGAAATATTGGGAACAATCAAAACTTAAAAATCATGGTAAATAACCTGTTTCTAGTGAAAAGTATGAACAAAATACAAGATCAAAAATCTAGTGTGTTTTTGAGAATGAGGATGACTATTTCAACTTTGTAAAGGCTTTGTAACGTAGCAAATATCTCTATTACTAATTGTTCATTTGTAAGATTAAGAAGATTACGCACTAAATATTTGAAGAAAAAAAAAACGATACTTTTGCTCCTTTTCTTTTTGGGAGCGCTATTCTGTCACTTTCTATTTAACCTAAACATTGATTAGACTTAGATAGTGAAAGAATTAGAGGTAACTAATCGCCTTAATGGTCAAATCCTAGGACGCGCCCTATGTGGCATTGCACTGCGCCCTAAAGAATAAAGATAAAACATAAAGATGAAACGTCTCATGTGCCTGTAATTTCACCGGCACCTGCTTTGCGACAGAAATAGATATGGTGGTAGTACTTCCCCGGACGAACTCTTTCACAAAAAAGCTCAAAAAAGCTCCTTGTCCGTCTGTATTCCCACGATGGTGCAACCCACGATGAAAAGAAGCCCATTGAGGCTGTGTCTTCCCTTTCGGGGACTAAGGCGAGTAATGTTATGTTGTATGTTTGTTTGTTCAAAATTCACTTAATTTTTCCTCAGAACAAACCTATCAACAAAATCAAAAAAATTACTTACCCTGCGAGTGCCATTATGCTGTGACACCCCGTATACCTAACTCCTTAGCAGAGTTCAGCTCAGGACTGGTAGCCGTAACTTACGTGCCATTATTTACTCAACTTATTACTACCTAGCGTATTGTTGCCAGTTTGTCTTTCAGCTTTGACCTCCATAACTTATCGGTAGTTGGAAACACTTAAGGTATTTTAGTAATAAGGAGAGAAGGTAGGGTCTGCCCTACTTGGTAAAGTCGAACACAGAAACTAGCGATCGAAAGATGTAAGCCGCTTTCAGACGCGTGCTATGTAGCCTCAGCTATAAGATACCGGCGTGCTATAGACATATATTTTTTTACTTCGTGAATGGTTGTACAAGCGTATGACCTCCTGATGTTAAGCGGTAACCTCTGTTTTTAGTAACGCATTACCACATAGGTCACGTCCACCTAGGATGCGCCCTATGTGACATTGCACTGCACCCACCACCCTGAGACAGAGATGAAAAGTCTCATGTGTCTGTAATTTCACCGGAAACTTCAAACCCTTCAAACCGGCAGCAATGCGAGCACTACTGCTTTGCGGACTATGATGAACTACAATTAATTATTTGAGTAACATCCTAACATACGAATCTTTTTACATTTATGATAATAGTGGGATAGCATAGCATATTGCAATGACGATTTGACGACCTCTGTGGCGTGGCGGGTAGTAGCCAGCTGAGCTTGGAGACGTTGCGAGTTTGAGACCTCCACTGCGACAAATATTTATATGATCTGCAAATATTTGTTCCCGGTCAGGCTGTGGTGGTAACCTACCATAGTACTCGTAGTTCCTGATACCCACAGGACAGGGGATCCTTGTGTGGGATCAGGACTGTATGTGACTGTTGGGTGTGTTATTTTATTTTATGTTATCGTGTCCGATAAAATACAAAGCGATATTTAATAGCGCTGGCGTGCTATATATACATCTAAGCAAGTCGCAACTTAGCACTTAGCTATGCATCTTAGCACGCGTCTGAATGGAGCTTTATGTTTTCAGTATCTGTCAGCTTCAGGTCTGTCCAAGAGACTCCTCTGTCTCCTCCCGTGCTTGTCGTATAAGCCGATTAAAGGAGTGCACCAGGGGATGGGCAGCAGCATCCACTTGAGTAGTCAACATCAATATTGCAATCACCAATCCGCCTGCCTAGCGTTGTGATTTTGGCAATTTCCCCCCATTACCTACATTATATGGGGGAGGCTTCGTCCAGCAGTGGACGTGTACAGGCTGATGATGATGATGATCTGTCAGCTTATAATATGACATCCACGGGAGGAGACGGGGAGCCAATTCTCAGACAGGACATACCATGGCAAACTGTATTATCGCAGCTATTTTGAAAAACCAAGCTTTAATGACATTTTTTTTTTTAGCCTTACCACAGAATAAGTAATAGTATAAGTGCCTTACAAACAAAGACATTCTAATAACACTACGATGGACTTAGCATTCCATAGACTATACATACATAGGCGTGTGCCTCTTTCCCCGAAGGGGTAGGCAGAGCTTTAATGGGCCTCTTTTCACAGTGGGTTGTACCATCGTGGAATATAGACGTGACAAGTGGTGAGCTCATCGCCGCCATTGCTCCCACGACTGACTCTGCTAACGCTTTCTTCCAGTAATAACACATTCCATATTAAGATAGCAGCCAGGATAAATCTTATACCGACGAATCTTATCAACAAGTCCGGGTAGTCCGTTAGTAGGATTTTACGACAACCAAGGGAAGAGACGGAGGGATCTACAAAATAAGGCACCTTTGAAAATTCAAACGATGACAAAAGAGTTCGATACACTGCCGGTTTACACTCTATTCCTTCAATGTGTTCAATAATCAAGCAGCAATGGACGGATAAAACTTGTTAGAATTGTCTCCCAATGCGTTTTGTCTCTCACACTTTTGGCACTGACCCGGAGTCCGTTTACTTTGAGGTCAATGGTTAGAAATTGTAAACTCTATAAAAGCTTTCAGTAAAAGTAATAATTTAAACTCATTAACGTCAAAAGGACCTCTCTCACCGAAAGCTTACACACAAAAAGGCCCATCTAGACAGTAATTTCCTTCGTTACTGTAAGCACTAGCGACCTTTCGTCTGATTTGAATCTAATTTAGTCGTCTCACTGTATATCAGCGATCAACTAATGTAAGGGTGGGCTTAGACCAGCGATCATAAGCGCAGCTAAAACGCTGTGTTGTGTCCGCCCTAAGAAGATACCCCTCCGTCTCGTCCCGTGGATGTCGTAAAAGCTGACTGAGGAATTACCCGGACTTGTTGATAAGATTCCTTGGTATAAGATTTGTCCGGGCTGCTAGCTAATTATGGAATGTGTTATTACTGGAAGAAAGCGTTAGCCGAGTCAGTCGTGGGAAGCAATGGCAGCGATGAGCTCACCACTTGTCACGTCTATATTCCAGGATGGTGCAACCCACTGTGAAAAGAAGCCTTTTGAGGTTCTGCCAACCCCCTTCGGGGAAAAAGGCGTGTGTATGTAAAATGCAATAATGTAAAATATGCAATGAGGCTGTCAAGAGTCAAAAAGGCTCCTCAAAACGTATTTTTAACAAAATCTACACAGTTTATGACAACAAAAAATGTATGCTAATCTTTCTTATGATAGAGCCCAAAACACGAATTCTAATCAAACAGTGTGAGATCAGAACTATGTATGTGACTGTTGGGTGTTATGTTATGTTTATGTTTGTTATATCTGTGTATATAAGTCATATGTTTATCTTTCCAAAATTACAAAAACCGGTCAGTATAACTTCTTAAAAAGCGGATGTAAAAACTGAACAGTATAGTAGTAGTAAGAGCGTTTGTATTTACACAACCGCACAACTTGTAGAAGTATCGCTAGGTATTTCTAGCCAGTGTGCCCTCGCCTGAAGAGACGAGACGAACGAGGGTCGATCAAATGGTTCGATGTAACTCCATTAGGGGCGGAATAAGTTCACAAACCTACAATCATATCTCTTGCAGACAGACAGCTTTTTGTATACGTTCTATATCTATCCGTTTGTCTGTTCACTGCGTCTGGCGAATGACTTCAATTGAATGAATATTGCATTATCAATATACTAGCTTTTGAGGAGATACATCGAAGATCACTGAGCTCTCAGAATTAGCAAGTTAATATACTCTTTTATTACAAGCTTTTATTTAACTTGCAATGTCTGTATGCATGTCCGGATGGAATCTTGCAACTGAATTTTAAAGCAGTTATCCTCAACCGATTGAGATGATATTTTGCATATCTGTCAAGTTCCGATACAATGCAATATTATAGTGACAGCGAGCTGATCTGATGATGGTGACGGAAGGTGGACAACGGAACTCCTCGGGGGATAATAGTAGACTGGCCGTGTTTAGGCTCATTTTGATGAGCACACGGTTACGATCACTAATTTTTTAAAATCTTGTATTGAAAAATATATTTTTCACTAAAAACTTATATCTAAGTGAATGACGGAAACTCTGCCTTTAAAATGTATTACCTACAAGTCACGTCAACCTAGGACGCGCCCTATGTGGCTGCACAGCGCCTACCACCCTGAGACATAAAGATGAAAAGACTCGTGTGCCTGTAATTTCACCCATACCCTTCAAACCAGAACACAGCTTTGTGCTTTGTGGCAGAAATAGGTCTCCATTCCTATTTCTGCCGCAAAACAGTAGTGGAGACCACGGACGAAAATTTTAAAAAAAAGTTTTACTACAAGTACAAGCAAAGCAGAAGTGTAGTCCCCACTTCGAACGAAAATGTCCACAAAAAAGGTCTATTACTACTAACAAGAAATTAATTTTGTAAAAATTTAAAAAAAAACCTCAACGCAATGAAACTGCTGAACCGATTTTGATCAAAACTAGCTAAGAAAAATCCCGAAAAACTCACATCTCAAAAAACACACAGACACACACACACACACACACAGACATGTCAAAATTATAACATCCCGTCGTTTTTGCGTCGGGGGTTAAAATTGGGCAGCTCACAATGAGAATATAGCTATAAATATATATATAGCCATATAGCTCGCAGAACTGATAATAGAAGAAAGGATGTCGAGTGGCGACCACAAATCCGACAACGCAAAAGAGGAATGCCCCCTTTAGATGGAAAATACATTATACCGTTCGTCTTGGCATTCTATGGGGAGGCCTATGTCCAGCAGTGGACTTCTGTAGGCTGATGATGGTGATGATACTAGCTTTGCACGTATGGTGTAGCAGGAGCAGTCCCACTCCACCTACAACAACCCCCCTACAGGTTCTAGAGACCTAACAGTTTGTAGGTATGTTTTTGTGGCCTAGGGGTGCTCTATGAAAAGAGTATGAATTTAAGTAGTAGTAGAGCTTTTTTGTAAAAGAGTTCTTCGGGGAAGTACTACCATCATACCTATTTCTGCCGCAAAGCAGTAGTGCTCACATTGCTGTGTTCCGGTTTGAAGGGTAAGGGTACCGGTGAAATTACAGGCACATGAGACTTTTCATCCTTATGTCTCAGGGTGGCGAGCGCAGTGCAATGCCACATAGGGCGCGTCCTAGGTGGACGTGACCTATGAGGTAATGCACTGTTCATAGGCAGAGGTTACCGCTTAACATCAGGTGGGCAATCTGCTTGAACCGTCATTCAGTAGAAAATTTAAAAAAAAAACATAAGAGCAGCGCGTTGTTGAAATTTGTATGAAACAAAAACGTGGACGAAATCGCGGGCGTTCCACCATGTAATGTAACATTAGGTTTTCTGTTAAATGAAAAGCCTATTTACCTGGAGGTAAAATAGATTTAAAATTAGTTCCATTAGACAAAAGCCATTCAACTTATATCCAAATGAATTTTCGTGATAAATAATCACTTTTCCAATATTCCATTAACGTCATATTCACAAGAAAATCCTAAACGCCCCTTTGTCCCCTCCATCCCCAAATGGCTTTTTTTGTAATCGCGACATCGAAAAATAGAATCTTTTAGTAAAAGCAAAAGGATAAATACCATAGAAGGGACACTGGCGCTTGTGTCTCAATGGGTAGGTATATAGTGAGGCTTTGGCACTAATTTCCTACCCATTCGCACATACTAAGCCTACTAGACGAGCCAGTGCGAGCCGCTCGTTATAGAGTATTTATAACTTGGTGCAACCCGGGCGGCACCACCGTCACGATACCCACTGTTTACTGTTTGGTTTGACGACCTCTAGGGCGTGGCACGCGAGTAGGTCGGTGAGATGCGAGAGGTTGCGGGTTCGATTCCCGCTGGGTATTGTTGTGGTTTGTGTACCAAAGTACTCCTGATATTGACACACAATCCTAGTTTGGGATCTATGTATACTGATCTATATATCTGTTGGGTTTTATGTTATGTAACGTTTACGATTATAAAATAAATTTACTTCTGTTCCAACGTGACCAAACCTAGAAGAATCAGGCAACAAACACAGCTTGGCTTTATTTGATGATCCTTCTTACTACTAGGCGGAGAGCGCCTGTGTGGTGCCTCGAGAACAAGTGGAAGCTGATTCAAAGACAAGTAATTAATTTATTACAAATTAAAAAAAAACCTCGGCTCAATGAAACGGTTGAATCGATTTTCAATAAAAAAAAAACGAAATCGGTTCATCCGTTCGGGACCTATGATGCCACAGACAGATACACAAACACACAGACACGTCAAACTTATAACACCTCGTCGTTTTTGCGGCAGGGGTTAAAAAAAGTAAAACCAACTTAAAAGCCAAAGTAGATATTTACCTCGGTGGCATCGGGTCACGCTCAAAAAGAAGAAACAAGTGGACATTCTATTTGGTTGTTATTTATTCTTATGGTAAAAGCTCGCATTGGGCACTTTCTCTTCATTCGTTAACTGAATGAGGTTGAATGTTGCTGAAAGAGGGCGGCTTTTTACCAGACATTGGATGACCATTGAATAAAATAAATAGCTGAGCTACTTTGTGACATCGGTTCTTCCTTGGTTTATAGGTCAGAGACCTAACATTATAAGATGACGTATGTAGGCTCTCAAAATGGTGAAATAATTACTTCTTCGTTTTTCTTAATGTCGATTGATAGATAAAAAATAAAAAAAATGCTGGACAGTTCAAACAACATTATCTAGCCCCAAGCTAAGCAGAGCTTGTGTTATGGGTACTAGACAACTGATATAATTAATACAATACATTACATCGATAGACAGAACCCAGAACACCCTGAGCAAGTATCTGCAAATCGCACAAATATTTGTTCCAAGGCGGGAATCGAACCCGCAACTTCCTGCGTCGCAGGCGAACGTTCGCCCGCGGCGTCACAGAGGTCGTCATAAATAGCTAAACCTGATAACTTATTTTTCCTGTAGTTAACTCAATGTATTTTTTTTGTGTAGACACGCTTGCTTGATGTTTCTGTTGTATTATTATTAGTTTTTTTTATACTATTTTATATCACCGTTGGTCGTTCGATCTCGGTGAAATCTGGTTTTGGCTGAAAAGGTTGCCGGTGAAATTATAGGCACATGAGACTTTTCATCTTTATGTCTCAGGGTGGCGGGCGCAGTGCAATGCCACATAGGGTGCGTCCTAGGTGGACGTGACCTATGAGGTAATGCACTGTTGATAGGCAGAGGTTACCGCTTAACATCAGGTGGGCCATCTGCTTGTTTCGTAATTCAAGTAGTAAAAAAAAAAAACATTGCTGGATACTTTGCTTGTATGGAACTTATCCAGCACATCGCTGAGCTGAAATTAGTTTGCAGCAGTGATCTGGGACGCACAGAGGGTATCTTTTAAGCATAGTAATTTATTAGTTTACTTCTTATATTTTATTTAGTATGAATTTTATCTTTTTTGTGTTAGTTAGGTGTACCTTGTCTACCTTTTGTGCCCCCGTGTTTTTGTAGCAAATATTTTTATTTCTTTTTAAATTGTTTTAGACTAAAACTTAGACAAGTCGACAACATTGTCAGTGGCTTCGCACAGGAGGCCAATTCTCGGATTGTAGAGATTATCTCTAAATTAGAGATAATGTCGAAGCATGAATGTCTACAAAAAATGTCACGAAAATGTCACAATAACCATCAAAACGTATTCGATTTGAATGATTTTGGTCGACTTATGTCTATTTGTGACATCACGAGAATAGCAAATAAAGATTTTATTCGACTTTCGCCATCTTTTTTCACATATGTCGAATTCGACTTAATCTCTAAAGCAGCCCTATAGGTCCAGGTATATTGCCCTCCAGGTCATTTAGTGTCAGGTGTTGGTGCACAGTGAACACCAGACCAGAAACTAGGCTGTGTTCACTAATATTAGAATTTAAATGCCGGGAATGCCTGTAAAACAAAATACCGTCAAAAACTTTTTATACGCATAACATTTTATTATTATTGGTATAATTCGAGTAGTGAACCGAAAAAAAACTGTATTGCACAGTGTATTCAGTGCCTGTGGGCTTCGACCAAAGTAAAATTTGGTCGAAGCCTGTGGGTACCTCGTACGTAACCTAGGTAATCAATTCAATACAATCCTACTATCTCAAGTCCTTAACATCAAATTCTTAAACTATAATCTGGGTCTCTTCAAGGCTAGAGTGGTGCCTTGTAGACCTTTGACACAGAATAAATATTAGTACAAATTTGTGCTCCGTCTTCGGCCACATCGTCACTTACCAACAGGTGAGATCGTGGTCAAACAAAGGTAAATAATTGATAAAAAAAAAAAAAAAAAAAGTTCAATAAAAATATTGTGTTCGTAATTTCTTTGGCATTATTTAAGACCTCGCTGTGTTATCTTTGAGTATGAATTTTGAACACTGATTCTACCAATTATATTGTTTTTTTGAAGTCCTTTGTGCGTTTTTACAAATTTAATTAGATAGCATTCGAACTGTTTATAGAGAGACATGTTTTTAAATATGTAAGAAACATCTATTTTTCAACTACCAGACTTGCTCAAGGCAGGTCTGTCTTCAATCATAAAAAAAAACAAGTTTAAATTGAAAATTATTAAAATCTAAACCTGACTTGCTCTAGCCATGTTTATCTAAGATAGAACCAAGTTTTATTTGAAAATATTAATATCTAAAATAACTAGCTGACATATTTGAAAGTTATATATTGTGAAGCAAGGCAATTGTAGGTAATGCATTTTCACGCCACTTGATAGGTAGATAGATAGAAAATTATTTATTGCACATAAAACAAGTAACAAACAACAACAAAAAATATTGTAAAAATTAAAAAAAACCCTCAATGCAATGAAACGGCTGATCCGATTTTGATCAAACATAGCTAAGAACACTCCAGGCAAACTCACTTTCAAAAAAAAAAAAAATGTTTCATCCATTCGGGAGCTACAATGGGACAGACACACACACACACACACACACACAGACTCGTCAAACTTATAACACCCCGTCGTTTTTGCGTCAGAGGTTAAAAAAGAAGTACAAAGGCGAACTTAATAATGCTAGAAGACATTCTCTTCCAGATAACCTTGGTGTAAACAAGATGTATCGGTAGTGCACAAGAAGGGAAACCACTGGCTTAACAATGTCAAATTATGTCATACAAAAGATGGTAATTATAGCCCTACGGCTGAGCCCGGCAATGTTTGCTGAATTTAATTATAGCCCGCTGATCAATAATGAGGTTTGAAAATATTTCTTGATGAGGTGATGCACGATATGACGAACTACTGTTGCAATATAATGTCTTTTGACGACCTCTGTGGCGCGGCGGGCGAATTTTCGCCTACGACGCAGGAGGTTGCGGGTTCGATTCCCGCCTCGGAACAAATATTTGTACGATCTGCAGATATTTGTTCAGGGTGTTCTGGGTATTGTCATTCTTCTCCTGCTTCTTAGCATAAAGTTCACCTATGTACATTGTTTGTTTTGTGCAATAAAGAATATTCTATTCTATTTTCTATGTATAATACAAAAATATCTTGTCTATGTAATGTATTTTATTAAGTATATCAGTTATCTAGTACCCATAACACAAGCTCTGCTTAGCTTGGAGCTAGATAATGTAGTGAGAACAGTCCAGCGTTTTTTTTAAATGTAAGATGTTTAAGCAAATACTGCGTTTTACAACGATTCTTCAGCAAGAAGACTTGCATACATACATAGACACACGCCTTATTTCCCGAAGGGGTAGGCAGAGACACAATGGGCCTCTTTTCACAGAAGGTTGCACCATCGTGGAATATAGATATGTCAAGTAGACTTGAATAGATTTATTTTACAACATCATTTTTTTATTTTCTCCCGTGTGTAATCCGTCAGTCAGCTTTTACGACATCCACGGGAGGAGACGAAAGGGTCTATTCTTAGGAAGGACACGGCTCATATAGGTACCTACTTACGACCAAAAATTTGGTCGAAGACTTACGTGCCTTATTTAAAAATCCCTTTCCTTAATACCTAAAGATTAGGTTCGGTCCTTCAGATGTTTTAACTTAGCGACATTACAACAGGTTTGGCGACTCCCGCCGAGCGGGTTCGATTCTCGCGTGCGTGCCTCTCAATAAATAAAATTAAAAAATAATTCGTTTTAAACCGCGTGTTGTCCAAACACGCCATTTTACTGGTGTTAAGTTGCACGTACGGTTTTATATCGTATTGTCATACGATGTAGCTCATTACTAATAGCTGGTCCACTTTGATCTAGTAACGCGGGACGTTCAAGCAAAGTATACGCAGTCGGGTGTATGTTGACGTATTTCATGCAAAAGAGCCAAATTAATTTAATGGACAAAAATTTCGATGTTATTTTCGCTATTAATCCACTGTTTTCATCAACCAAACATGATTTGCTGCAAATAATGACCAATTTAAGCCAACAACAGTCATTGTGTCAGTGATACGTGGCTGGTACTAAGAGTTTTATCTTTCTTTGTTTCTGTGAGTGTATGTGTGTGTGTGTGTGTATGTATCATGTTGTGTGGAATATTGTTTGTTGACACAAATAAATGTTTTTTTCTTTTTTCTTCTTTCTTCCTTTCTTTAATTTCAGTGTAAAATTATACACTGTTCACCCATATTTGGTAAAATACGTTAGTATGAAAAAGCAACAACTCTAAAAAATCAAATCTACGATTTTGAATTTTGATTATTTAGATTTTGTTGAATTTTTGGTTGACTTTTGTTGTATGATTATTTGTTATTTTGAGTAGTAACTGTGTTTAAATATTAAATTTACATAGAAATTGTATACTAATATATTAGAATTTTAATTTTAATTTGTGAAAGTTTTAAATTGTATTGTTATGTGACTTGCCCAGTGTGACAAACTATGTTACAAGGTGAAATAAATGAAATGAAATGAAATGAAATGCTGCATACCCCACATGCTCGCGCTAGTGGTGCAAAATTCAAATTTTTTGGTGCTTTTTGCCCATTACATACAGCTCATGAACACTTCTTCAGATAGCGAAAGTTGATTTCGCGAGACCTAAGAGGATAAACAGCTGGTTCAGGCATGCCAATTCACTAGCCGGCTGGCAATATTGTATGGAAATTCAAGAGACCGCTAATGTGGATGCTCACGCCTTGCTGCGTGAAATTATTTTTATTTTGTTTTTTTTGCCCACAGCTGATCAACACTTCTTCAGATAGCGAAAGTTGATTTCGCGAGAACTAAGAGACTTAACACACATGTTTTAATTGATAGTACCTATCTTGTAAATATCTTCAGTTTAGCTACAATACCCTTAAACACATTTTTACAGTATTTTTTTTTGGTTAGAGGGTTCGTTGCTTACCTGATGATATTTATGAGATACTATCAATTAAAACATGTGTGTAAAAAACATATCCTAGTTCTCGCGAAATCAACTTTCGCTATCTGAAGAAGTGTTGATCAGCTGTGGGCAAAAAAAAACAAAAAAAAAACAAATAAAAAAGAATTTCACGCCGCAACCGTGAGCATCCACATTAGCGGTCTCTTGAATTTCCATACAATATTGCCAGCCGGCGAGTGAATTGGCATGCCTGAACCAGCTGTTTATCCTAAGCTGTGCCAGTACCGGGAAACGTAATTAATTCGAGACAGGAATCCGTAATTTATTTCGATTAAGAAGCCGATAGCTCTCCGAGGATACGGAGCTCTTACATTATCATCATGTCATCAGCGAATGTCATTATTAATTACCCTGTAAGTAGATAGGTGCTTCATTAGCAAACTTAAGAGGCAAACAACAGAAAAAATCCGTCACTAACTCAGAAAAGTAAGAAAATGACAGAATAGCGCTCGCGGTACGAAAACTGAACGAAAATCCCGAAAAATACGTAATCGAAAATATAAATAGACTATACCCTCTAACATAATATTATTTGTTACTTTTATTAATTTTAGCAATGTACGTTTAAAGGTGTTAGTTTTATCGAGAAATTTTATCGAAATTTTGTTTGGGTTCTATCATGCCCTTGAAAATATGATGAAGAATAACATAGGTATCCTTTTTAGGTTTCCGTAACCAAATGGCAACAAACGGAACCCTTATAGATTCGTCATGTCTGTCTGTCTGTCTGTCCGTCCGTATGTCATAGCCACTTTTTTCCGAAACTATAAGAACTATGCTGATGAAACTTGGTAAGTAGATGTATTCTGTGAACCGCGTTAAGATTTTCAAAATAAATTTTGGGGGTTCTTCATACTTAGAACTGTAACTCATTTTTTTCTCATTTTTTTTTTTTTATCTAGTCTTCAAAAATGATATTGAGGTTTTTAATAATATAATTTTTTTCTAAACTGAATAATTTGCGCAAGATACGCTTTCAAAGTGGTAAAATGTGTCCCCCCCCCCCCCCGTAACTTCCAAAATAAGAGAATAATAAACCTAAAAAAAATATGATGTACAAACTTCTTATGAAAATTTGTTTGAACGAGATCTAGTAAGCAGTTTTTTTAACACACTATTATTAAAACATCGATCAAAGTTACAATTACCTACAAGAACTTTTATAATTATGTTACTTGCTGCTACGGAACCATTCATGGGCGAGTCCAACTCGCACTTGGCCACTTTTTGTTACTCTTAATTTTAAAGATTTTGATAAAAATACTTTGATTCTTGCTCGGTAGATATTGTATTTATTTGGACATTTCGACATTTAATTTGGAATGTTTTTTTTATTTTATTTAATTCATCATCATTATTAATGATCTTATCCACTGATGGGCATTAGTTTCCTTCATAGAATATCATGACGACTATTCTTGAGCCGCCTTCATCCACCGACTTTCTTTTGTTGGTCTATCGAGAGACCTTTCATACACTGTGTGGTGTTCGTAGAAAACTATACTCATAGACCAGTTTTGAACTCCACGACTGCAAATATTCAAATCTAAGTTATTCCAGTAAGCCGAGCTTAAGCGTTGAACTTAGACAAAGTACCCCACAGCCATAAATAAAGCTTAAACTCATTACCGTAATAACTTAATTCAAACCATAAATCACTGCAACACATTCACGAATGCCCATAAAAATATGTCGTAGAGATATTGTCGAACTAGGCATTTTAAAACAATCCTAGTAAATAACAATTTTAGTAGTAGTAGAGCATTTTTGTGAAAGAGTTCGTCCGGGGTTGTACTACCACCATACCTATTCCTGCCGCAAAGCAGTAGTGCTCGCATTGCTGTGTTCCGGTTTGAAGGGTAAGGGTGCCGGTGAAATTACAGGCACATGAGACTTTTCATCTTTATGTCTCAGGGTGGCGGGCGCAGTGCAATGCCACATAGGGCGCGTCACGCGTCCTAGGTGGACGTGACCTATGAGGTAATGCACGGTTCATAGGCAGAGGTTACCGCTTAAAATCAAGGTGGGCCATCTGATAGTTCCGTCATTCAAGTAGTATAAAAAAAGAAAGAAAAGTAAAATGAAGTGCTTACATCAATCATGTAATACATAAAAAACATTTATTTACAGAAATAATAATACAACTTATAAAAGTATTAACAAAATTAAAAGAAATACTTAAAAAACAGTTGTGCTACCTAAAGACCGCTAACGATCTAAGGGTAACGATCGTTAGCAAATCCAACTGATCCAAATCATAACCAGACGGAAGCGTCCCTAAGATGCTGGCTGCATTGCCACGCTGAATGGCAATACTAATGCGTTGAGCCAGATAAGAGCCAGCTCTCGGGTCACGTGTGGCTTCGACCAGACGCCCTGAAATAATTTTCAAAACCCGTTGGCTCCGGTACCTACCCCACGGACCCAGAGTCTCGACCCCGAAAGTCTCAAATAAGTAAGCTCTGTCGAGACTTGCATACTTACCTATTTCCGTCTTTTGAGATCCTCAGCGAAATCTGGTCCTAACAGATCAATCATATTGTTTTACTGACAACAAATTATAAATCTGATATATTCTAAATAAGTTTTTTGTGAAAAATATATTTTTCAATGCAAGCTTTTTTAAAATTAGTGATCGTAACCGTGTGCTGATCAAAATGAGCATAAGCACGGCCAGTCTGCTATTATCCATCGAGGAGTTCTGTTGTCTACCTTCCGTCTCCATCATCAGATCAGCTCGCTGTCACCATAATATTGCATTGTCAACTTGCATGGAACTTTACAGGTTAACAAAATATCATCTCAATCGGTTGAGGATAACTGCTTTAAAATTTAGTTGCAAGATTCCACCCCGACAAACATTTGCAAGATTCCACCAGAGGACAGAGGCAGAGAAGAGACGGTAGGCAGAGCCTCAATGGGCCTCTTTTCACAGAGGGTTGCACCATCGTGGAATATACACGTGACAAGTGAGCTCATCGCCGCCATTGCTTCCCACGACAGACTCGGCTAACGCTTTCTTCCAGTAATAATACATTCCATAATAAGCTAGCAGCCAGGGACAAATCTTATACCAACGAATCTTATCAACAAGTCCGGGTAATCCCTTAGACTGCTTTTACATAAAGTAGGTACTCGTAAAACTAAAATCTACTGGCTTATTGGCTAACTATATTTTAACAGGAAGTTTGTAAGTATTCCTAATTTCCCAGTTACCCTGACACGTTGTTATACTCGACCCAGTGGTACGTTCTTGAAATAGTTGGACAAATTTCGACATTTTCGATCGGATGTTTTACACGGATTACATAGATTTATTTACAACCACAGCCTTCCGTCATGCTATTATCATCAACATGAGCACGCAGCGTTTAGAAGTCCACTGCTGGACATAGGCCTCTCTATAGAATACCACGAGACGACGTACGGTCATGAGCCGCCTCTAACAACCGCTTTCCTGAGACCTCTACGATAATGTGTTTGGTCGAAAGGGTCTCAGTGGCGTGTATTGAAAGTATACAAGAACCGTACACACAAGTCGGGACTGCTCGCGTATTGTTTCAACATGTACTAACCATTACTTCCATTTTTAGAAACGGTTATTACTCTTATTGCGTATATTTTCCAATAACGTGTGCAAACATTTTGTGCCAAAAACATAGGTAATTACAATAGTTTCCATTGCGGACTAATCGCGTTTTTAGGTAAAGTATGGTTTATTGGTTTAAGGCTGTTGGGTATTGGCATGCAGGTGTCAGTTCTGGTTTTATGCGGGCCCTGCCGGGCCACGCTCACCTCCGGCTCGCTCGCAGAACACGTGGTGATCAGCTCACAGTCTCTGGTGTTTACAATCTATGTCGTACTGTCACTCATTTGGTTCATGTAGCCTTGTATAATCTCTTAGCTTATTCACGGAATCAGCGTCAGTAAGTATACTTATGGTTAATACAATTTCAAACTATACGCAAGCAGTCCCGACCTGTGCGTAGGTACTGTTCTTGTATACTTTCAATATATGCGTCTCAGTGTCAGCACTGATTATAGACTGATATTACTCATATTACAAGTCTTTCGTCTTGAGGCTCTGCTGTTTGTGTGGCGAGGATATTGCGTTCTTTCCCGAACGTCTACAATTACATATAATGCCATTATACTTAAGTTATACGAGTATACATCGTGTTTGACCTAGTGGAGCGTTCTCAAATAGTCGGACAAATTATGTTATTTTCGATCGGATAAGTCTGAATGTTTTACATGAATTCGTACATTCGATCACTCGCGAGTGAGGTGCCGCTTTAAAATAAAAGGGTTGTGGTACTGGTGGGCGGACAAGCGCTATGTTTTATAGGTGGTCTAAGAGCAGTGGAAATATACTAGTATTCTAAGAATAGTTGAGATGTTTACGATCAATTATGATTGGAAGTATTAAATTCAATTTTATTGAGTGTAGGTTTTTAGGTTTGAGCATTTTGATCACAATACGTGATTGTAAAAATGTAAAAGAAAGACAGAAAATGTTAATTTGTGATTATACAAAAATACACACAACTAAAAACAGCAGATAAGTAGGCTAAATAAAAACGAATAAAAAAAACAAGCAAGCCTTACTGTAGTCACATATATTAAAGTTGCATATATCGTATAACATCTGACATATCACCTCCTTGGAATAAGCAACATGGCCGATATTACCAACCTCTCGGAAAAATGCGCCCTTTCTGAGATCTCACCTCCTTGTTAAATAAGCAACATGGCTGATATTACCAACCTCTCGGAAAAATGCTCGCTTCTTGCTACACACTTCCGTCCCTTTTCACGAAATCACTACTACAGATTGCAGGAAAGTGAGAGGAAAGATGTTACACATCAAAAACTACTTATACAGAAAGAAAACTGTGACACTTTGTCTGTGTGCCCGACGTAAGCCACAAAAAGGCATCTCTTCTTCTTCATTTTACCTTTCGACGGCCTTTATAGGTCACTACGTCCACAGCTGGATGAGGCCTCATGATAAACAATACTCACCACGTTTGGCAAGCAGATTGGTGATTTCAGTATTGTTGTTCAGTACTCAGGTTGATTCCGCTGCCCATACTTTGGTGTAATTCTTTGTGCCTTATTTAGTTCCTTAGTAGCACCGAGCACGGTAGGAGACGGAGTGATCTTTTCTTAAACCGGACGCACCACTGTCATAAAGGTCACGGTTTAATGGTTTAAAACATTATGTTCTGTCGTAATTTCTAGTTGTTATCAAGTTGGTGGATGGAGGCTTCTTAAGAGTATTCGTCGTCAGGTGAATGTCTACCGGTAGTTGACGATGGTAAGTACAGTAAGTGATAACACCTCTCAAAAACTGCAAACTAAAACGAAATAATTTATACGTCAAATTTTAGTGATGACGTTGACCTAATTTCCACTGCTTTCGCTAATTGCAACTTGAAATTCTATCCAAATAATCATAGAGATGTTTTTACAGAAATAGTCTAATGCTAAAAAAAATTTCAGTAAAACTAGAAAATCAGAAGCGACATTTGTTGATAGTGACAAGTCGCGATCTAGGCTTTATACGGTTTATTTTAGTGCTAATATTCTGAAGCTATAGTTCCACCAACTTATCTGTTTAGCTGACAGCATAATAGTTACGGAACCCTAAAATCTAATAGAAACCCTACCTTACTCATCAGGTAACTGGTCCGCCAAGCTTGTAAACCCGTTTGATATATGAACAAATACAAAATACAAATGGTTTTATTTACAAATAATAGTGGCTTCATGATAATATTACAATGGGCACCGCACTAGGACAAGCCTGTATCGCGGATACCCGGACTAAGATTAACAAAAAAGTTGAAGTATGCAGAAAACAATATGCGAATGAACGATTCTATAAATAAGAATAACATAAGAATAATATAATAACGCGTTAAGTTTTCCATGTGAACGAACTTTTACGAAAAAATGAAATCAACTCGTTTGTCACCAAAATATGTCAAGTGTGAGTCAAAATGGGGAACATTTTAATTTTATGGTAAGCAACACAGACAGTTTAACTACGAATAACATAGCTGACTCTTTCAAATCGACGTCATGCGTGAAGTTGTGTAAGAGGAGTAAGAGAGATAAAAACAAGTATACTTCAAGTGATTGCTAGTTTCAAAGCTACGTCGTCAATACGGTTTTCACGGACATCTTGTCAGAAAAAAGTCAGAAAGTTTAACTTTGTGACATAGTGAGTTTGACAAACAACAAAAATAAACCAGCTAAGAATTTTTGACATAGGATTTTGAGTCAGCGGCATCTATCGAGCCAGTTGGAACTACTTTTTACTTTTTAATCGAAAATTAAGTTTTTTTTTTTTTTGACATGTGATGTACCTACCTATAAGATTTGTATCTCTAGCATTTAACTCAATGGTTCAGTCTCTACGGATAATAAAAGTCGCTCTTATCGTATAAAGTACGACTAAATGTCGCTTCTTATTCCAATAATCACATTGTGTTATTCGCCAGTTTCTGCGATCGAGGGCACGAAAATTCGACGTCCACTACATTTACGCACATTAGTTTAAACGTGAAAGGAAACATAAAACGGGCAGTGGCAGCAAATGGCTCATATTATGAGTTAATAGTGAGTGGTAGAAAAATTACCTAAATCACTTTTTGTTGCGAGCGTACGTCGCGTGTCAGGCGGATATAAGGCCGGTCCTCACGCAACTAGAATGTTTTACAACTTGCGCTGTAAAAAAACAACTCCCGATTGATATTTTGTTACTACTGTATGACTTATTATAAATTTCGAGGGATTAACGGTGTTTTTTGTGCGTTGGGTGTGTGATTTTATTGGGGAGTAAAATTTCACCATCAAAACGACATAAAATATGGACATAAAGTTAGTAGGCTTGGCAGAGAGCGATGAATCAATGATATAGGTAGGTACTCGTATTTATTAATAAGGCCACCTAACGAAACAGGCGTAAAATTAAATGATTTTCTACTTACTTATCTAGACCAACCTATTTATCTATACTTACTTATCTATACCTACTTATCTATACCTGCTTATCTATATCTACTTATCTATACCTACTTATCTATAGGTACCTACCTATCTATACCTACTTATCTATACCTACTTATCAACACCTACTGATCTATACCTACTTATATATACCTACTTATCTATAAATTCTTATCAATACCTACTTATCTATACCTACGTATCTATACCTACGTATCTATACCTACGTATCTATACCTACGTATCTATACCTACGTATCTATACCTACTTATCAGTACCTACTTATAAATACCTACTTATCTATACCTCGTATCTATACCTCCTTATCGATACCTACTTATCTTATAAAATTATTCCTCTTATTCCTACTAATAATATACGCATACGAAAGTTTGGATGTTTGTTTGACTTAATCACATCTTAACGGCTGAACCGATTTCGATGAAATTTGGAAAACATAGGTGGGTAGGTAACCTACCTACAGTTTTACCCTAAATATAAGTTCGACTGTTTTCGTTTGCCCAGAAAAGCACAGACTGAGATCCGACAGTAGCCGAACGTCACATGATTCGTACACTGTCGGACATATAAACGGGTTATTTCTTCAGTTTTAGTGAGGCCACTATTTTTCAGAGTAAAATTAAAGACTTCCACTTTATAGTATTTGACACCGCAGACTAGTAATAATAATATTAGGAAACTTACAAAATGAAATCAAAAATAGAATATATCAATTTACAGGATCAATTTACGCCTTTCAGTTCCCCGTCGCTCGTGCTGTTGTCATTTGAATCGATTGGCAATGATGATGACGACACATTTGTATTAATAATAAATTCATCCAGACGACGGTCAATAACTTCTTCTCTCGTTAAAAATTCCTTCTCACATTCTATGGCGTGATCGACAACTTTGCGGCAATCTTCTGAAGAGATAGATGAAAAAAATCCTCTAAAGTCTTCTCACTAACGAAAGATTCATACTGACGTTGAATTTGCTGAAAGGACCCTTGACTTGCGCCCGAATGTTTGCTCCGCGTCTCAGAAGAAGGACTAAAGCATGGAACTAAGGCTAAAAACGAACCGGTATCAATTATACCAGTCTCATTCTTTTTATTCTGTAGCAGAGTTCTACGAATTGCCAATTATTTAAATTATTTCAAATACTATTAATGTGATGCAATTCTAATTATATTTATACCGTTATATTAAATTAATATTTGAATTTTTGTATTTTGTTATTTTCTGACCTGTAACTTGGCGTTAATGAGACAAGCATATATCTATCTGTTCTTATTTGTGTAACTTGTACCAGGCCAAATGTCACACTTAGTACCAATTACTACTACATTCATGGTACCAATCTAGGAAGATGTACATTCATGGTACCAATATTCAGGGTACGGAACGGAAAAACGACTGTCGTGTGACAATATATTTGTTTGTCTCTAACATAGGATAGCAAGCTATCTTCTGGAGTATGAAGGAACACTCTATGCTATTTTAGCACTCAATCCATGTAGTACTTTATTCATGCTCCGCGTGTAATCTGATGAACAAGATGCCCTCTGGCCACGTGGTCCTACATGGCGCACAACTGGCCGCGATTTTGCCGCGAAATCGACGCAAGATTTTAGCGCGCGATTGCTAATTGGTAGAAAGAAGGTTCCCGCGCTATAGACATTGGTCTACGGCGCAAGTACATCGGAGCGACTTATATTTTGGGTAATACTGTATCGATTATGATCCTTTTTTTTTATTTCGGTATAACGCAATTGTGCTGGTGAGATATACCTTGGTATGTCCTGACTAAGAATAGACCATATCGTCTCCTCCCATGGATATCGTAAAAGCTGTCTAAGAGATAACAACAGGGGATGGGCAGCATCCAGCTGAGTATTCAACACCAATACTGCGATCACCAATACACCTGTCAAGCGGTGATTAAGAATCATTGGCAAAATAAATAAAAAAAAGGTAACCTACAGCTGAATCCATGTCATAATCTATTAATCTATCTGTGTAATGAATCTTACCTGAATCTGTTCAGCCGTTTTGGCATGATTGAGTAACAAGCCTACAAACATCCAAACTTTCACATTTATAATATTAGTGCAACTCCCATCTAACGTAAGTGATACTTTAGATACGTTCGTTAATAAAATAAAGGATGTAGACATCTCTGAGCTATACGAACAAATGAAGATCCACCTATATTAGGAAACCAATACAGGGTACCCCAGAATATATCAAAATGCTGTAACTTTACAATTAATAGAGAACAACTTTTGTTATTACATTTGAAAAAATCAAATATAAAAAAAAAAAAACGGTCAGATGCATGTTGGACTCGCGCACGAAGGGTGCCGTACCATTATCTATAAAAACTGCAAAAAAACACGTTTATTGTATGGGAGCCCCCTTTAAATTACAAGTTACGGAGTTAGTTATTTATTTATTTATAAAGAAATCACAGATTGCACAGCAATGATCACGTCTAAATTCCCACGATTATGCGACCTATAACAAATCAAATGCTGAGCTGGACGCCAATTTGTGTCAGTGATGCATGGCTGGTACTAAGAGGCAAAAAATAGTTTTATATTTCTTTGTTCCTGTGTGTGTGTGTGTATTTTAGTGTGGAATATTGTTTGTTGACTCATGTTGTTGACACACATAAATGTTTTTTCTTTCTTTCTTTCATAAAATGGCTATAAGATAAGTTTAAGATAAGTTTATTTCACTTAGAATAGGTACAACAAATCATAATTAACATTTGCATTAATTTCAAAGATGTTCGTAAGTAGGTATACGAAATTAAGAGAACCTTGCCTTACGTGCTAGACACGCAGACAGACTGCAATGCCCAGCGAAAGCTGGAAAACACACACGTTTGTGTTTTAAATTATACGTCTTGTATTGAAAATTTAATCCGCAGCGAACCTATGTTACGGCAAGGTAACGCTTCTCACCCCATACTGGACATTATTGACCATATTGGTGGCTTTGTAATGTAAATTCAACATGTTCTTTTTTTTGTGGTGATTCGCCCCCTTTTGAGGCTGAATATAGATTTCGGGCCACCTTGTACACATGTTTACACTCGGATCTACGAGTTCTTATAGATCCTGGTTTAATTACAACTATAAAACAATCGCAGGTTCTCGGGCAGCGTCTTAAACGCTCATTAAGGACCATTACGCGGAGCGATGGCGGTGGAGAGGCGATAAATGGCGAAGAATGGCGGAGTAAGGACATGGAGTACAAAATAAGTGGATGAGGCATCCTTCGACCAAAGTAAAATAAATGGACTGGCCTTACGCATAGAAAACGTCCGTGAAAAATAAGACAATTCGGATTTAGGGTACGGTCAACAAATAAACTATCTATCTATCTATCTATCTATCTATCTATCCAGCCACTGCTGAGTAAAGGCCTCTTCTCTATAGCGCCACTCCTGGCGGTCTTGTAAATAAACTAGGTGAAATTAAATTATTGAACTTCTTAAAAACTGTATTTTTTTAATACTTAATACTAATGCAATGTGTTTACTAAAGTTATTTCAGTAGGTTTATAGTACAAAAAATCGCCGAAAAAAATGCAATTATAGAATGAAACTTTTACAAAAATACATGGTTCCCTTCTGTTTTATGTAGTTACGTATCTATTTTTCAGCTCTCAAACATACACAATATAAATCAATAGAAAAGCAAGTCCACCTAAGGTCTTCAGCTCAATCAATTTGTGAAAAATATATTTTTCATCACTCAATAAACTAAGAAAATATCATAAAAATCGTACGGAAACATAAATGTATAAAAATTCCAGTATTTAAGAAACTGCAGAGTGCAGTTTTAAGAATTTTGCACAATGAGTTTTTTTATACTACTTGGAATGACAGATCAAGAAGATGGCCCACCTGATGTTAAGTGGTACCATCTGCCTATGAACAGTGCATTACCTCAGGTCACGTCCACCTAGGATGCGCCCTATGTGACATTCCACTGCGCCCGCCACCCTGAAACATAAAGATGAAAAGTCCCATGTGGCCGTAATTTCATCGGCACCCTTACCCTTCAAACCGGAACACAGCAATGCGAGCACTACTGCTTTGCGGCAGAAACAGGTATGGTGGTAGTACTTCCCCGGACGAACTCTTTTACAAAAAAGCTCTACTACTACTAACCGTTTTTTGGCGTATAGAATTCATTGTGTAGAAAATGATCAGAGCAAATACGGGAAAATGTATTCCACTTCCAAAAGTCGTCTGTTCTTGCTCGTCTTATGACTTCTATCCATTTTTGTTTACCTTAGATTTTTTTTGGAAAGCTATAAGGTTAATTAACATGCCATTACATATTATATGCAATTACCTAAAGCGACGTGCTTAGCAATGTTTTGACGTAAATAATGCAAATTACAATTCTAAATCAATACGATACCCATCGATAGGCATCAGTTTTTTTTGCAGTCTGTACCGGACCATCCGTCATGCGTGAAGTCTTGTCAAATATTTCGTCGCTGTAGTTGGAAAACTAAATAAGTAATAACAACAACAAAACCAACATCGCGAGAAAAACGCGATTTACTGTTTTATTGCGTCAAAAATGGCAACAGCTTTTTTATCGTAACTAATTTTTCAGTCCGTGTTTTGATATGTTAAAGATTGGTACTGTATCTATTTTCGAATTTAATGATAATACATTTTAGTTCTTTTGATTAAGAGAAAAAAATAAAAAAACGACTATGTATTTTTCCCTCGCCAAAGTTTTGAATAATTGAAATGATCTATTATTTACTTATTTGAATATGACAATCCTATCCATGGGTATAGATTTATATAATATTAAAATACATTTTAAAATAAAACCAACTTATAATCATTTCTTTTTATCAAGACTGAATATTAGAAAACTACTGAAACACCTACATTATTTTAGCAGACTTATAAATTCAAAGTAAGTGACATAACAAACTTATCATACGACTAATGCTTATAAAATTAACAAAATGAAAAAAAATTGTGGAACACTATAATTCTAAGTATCAAAAAGAAAAAGGTATGTCGACTAAAATTAAAACTATCTACGAGTATAAACTTGTGTCTGTTAACTTTCATTCAGAGTGGGGAACATTGAGATAATGTCCTGGGGCGTAGTCCTCCTTGTCGCTCGTCCTCTAGTGCAAGACGTGTCCATCGACATGTATGGGCCATCATAACCATGCAATAAAGTCGATTTCGCAAAATGTGTTACTTATGTAGTTTTCCTACCACACGACGATTTATAAGTTTTTTATCAATTGATGAAAATTATATTACAAAACCTTTACTTACGAATGAAATGCGATGCCTGAAGCTTTATTTGTATTTCTTGTGTTGTTTGCACTTGCAGAAAAGCACAGGAAGGCATTGTATTACCAAGGTATCTAATTTTGGTATTTTTCAGCATAGCTGTCACTCGTTGCCGTGACAAAGACTGACTGAAGCGAAGTATACTAGCTAGGTCTGTTTAGAAGCTTCAAAACTATCGTTCCCTAAGGCCCGTCCATTCATTTTATTTACGTCGATGGAGGCATCATTGTTCGTTCGTCGGTTACCTACTTCTTTCGTGTCAGACGGTCAATAAACCTGGTTAAGGTATAGGGTTGCCAATGAAATTACAGGCACATGAGACTTTTCTCAGGGTGGCGGGCGCAGTGCAATGCCACATAGGGCGTTTTTTTTATACTACTTGAATGTCGGAACAATCCTATGGCCCACCTGATGTTAAGCGGTACCCTCTGCCTATGAACAGTGCATTATCACATAGCACTGCACCGCGCCCGCCACCCTGAGACATAAAGATGAAGAGTCTCACGTGCCTTTAATTTCACCGGCAACCATACCCTTTTCCGGAACACAGCAATGCGAGCACTACTGCTTTGCGGCAGAAATAGGTATGGTGGTAGTCCATACCCAGACGAACTCTTTCACAAAAAAGCTCTACTACTACATACTAGTCGTTCGTCGTGTTACTATTTCTTTAGTGGTCACTTTGCCAGACTGGTTAATAACCTGGTTGAGATAAAGTTTGCCGGTGAATTTACAGGCACATGAGACTTTTCATCTCTATGTCTCAGGGTGGCGGGTGCAGTGCAATGCCACATAAGGCGTGTCCTAGGTGGACGTGACCTATGAGGTAATGCATTGTTGAAGGCAGAGGTTACCGCTTAACATCAGGTGGGTCATCTGCTTATTCAGTCATTCACGTAGTTAAAAAAAAAGTGATCCTGTAAATGGCATAATTTATACTATCAAATAATTTTAGGGTGTCTGGTCGAAGCGACGTATGATCCGAAAGCTGGCTCTTATCTGGCTCAACGCACTAGTATTTTCATTCAAAATAAATAAAATAAATAATGCTGGACATTTCTCACAACATTATCTAGCCCCAAGCCAAGCAGAGCTTGTGTTATGGGTACTAGATAACTGATATACTTAATACAATAAATTACATAAAAAGTTTTTTTAAATTATATATAGAAAAAGCCCAGAACACCCTGAACAAATATCTGCGATCGCACAAATATTTGTTCCGAGGCGGGAATTGAACCCGCAACCTCCTGCGTCGCAGGCCAACCTTCGGCCGCCGCGCCACAGAGGTCGTCAGAGGTTCAGCGTGGCAATGCAGACAGTATTTTAGAGACTTTTCCGTCTGAGAGTGATTTGAATCAGTTGAGCAATATTTCGATCGCTTGATCTTAGGTATTTCAACGGTTAAATAAGTGTTTTTTAAATGATACATATACCTATGCTTTCACCTATTACTTGAGTATTTCCATAAATATAATTATACTGTGGAGATGTAAAATTTGTTCGTTTGTTTGTAGGCGCCTATACAAAAATTATTAACAAAAAAAAACTACACTATCCCTACTTAATAAAGGTAATATTCAAAATAAGTTATCAGTTCGAAATACTAAAGTTAAGTTTGACTTATTAATATAATAATTTTTAATGAATAAAAAGCACTTTTAATCAATAACACCACAGAAAATATACAGTACTAACACTTGAATCATGGTCGTGATTCAGTCGTTAGAATCCTTCACTTGCTCGTGATTCATCTATGGCTCTCGCTTTAAATTCGTCCTTTATTCACTAATTGCATAATATACTATTAAAGTCACTGACTCAAAGTATGATCATAGCACTGAAAGAAAAGGATAGTATTGCTTTCCATACGTTTGTTTTTATATTCATATCGCTGTTATTGATGTCCGTTATATGGTGGTCAGTGAACTAACCATGTTTAGCTCTCGATATGTTATGAAATGACATTTAAAATTGACACAGCATAGAAACCGAGTGAAGCCAATATCAAGAAAGTTAGGTAATCGTGTAGGTGTCGTTACCCTACAGTAGTTCCATAATAAACACAAAATAATAAAAGCGGCCAAGTGCGAGTCGGACTCGCCCATCAAGGGTTCCGTAGCAGCAAGTAACATAATATAAAAGTTCTTGGATGGATTACTATTTATGACGTATTAAAAAAAACTACTTACTAGATCTCGTTCAAACTAATTTTCGTTGGAAGTTTACATGGTAAACTCAATATTATATTATAAAATCATATATTTTCTGAAGTTTTATGATTCTCTTATTTTAGTAGTTACAGGGGGGGGACACATTTTTCCACTTTGGAAGTGTCTCTCGCGCAAGCTATTCAGTTTTGAAAAAAAATATATGATATACCTCAATATAATTTTTGAAGACCTATCCTTAAATACCCCACTCGTATGGGTTTGATGAAAAAATCATTTTTGAGTTTCAGTTCTAAGTATGGGGAACCCCAAAAATTATTGTTTTTTTTCTATTTTTGTGTAAAAATCTTAATGCGGTTCACAGAATACATCTACTTACCAAGTTTCAACAGCATAGCTCTATTAGTTTCTTAAAAAAATGGCTCTGATATACACAGACAGACAGACAGAATCCATAAGGGTTCCGTTCTTTGCCATTTGGCTACGGAAATCCGCATATATGATGTGTAACTGACATCTGTCAAATCAAATAACACGCGGTTCCCCGGCTACCTGTTACAGACTTCCGTCCCTTTTCACGCAATTCCCACAGATTGCAGGAAAGCGAGAGGAAAGATGTTACTCATCAAAAATGTCTTATCATGCGGCCGTATTTAGCTCTGCGATGATGCTCTTTAATGTTGCGAAACTCCGCTTAACTGTAGCACATGGCCATGCTGTTTATCACTTGATGTAAGAACATGTACTTAGAGCCCACGCTTGCAAGATGGCGGGGAGTGGTCTCCCCATAATGACATTATATCGATGGTTCTCGATTCCATTTCTAGATAGCGGGAGATTTTGAAATTGAAACGTCTGAGGGGTCAGATATCCGATTGTTTGATATGTTGATCTCACTAAGAATAATGTGTCTGTAAAATACGTTTTATGACGAGACTTCGGAAGTAAATATTTTGACTAATAATAAGGTTTTTGTTAAAAACTCCTGTTTTCTTGGTTCAGAACAAAAAAGACGACATTCTCAAAACAAAAGCCGTCGACAAAACCTGAAAAGATGGGAATAAATAATTAAGGCTGTGTTTAAGAGTACATGGCGTATTTTATCAGTGCACTTCAAGCTCACTTTGAAACTTGCATACCACAACACGGCTTTTTAGGGTTCCGTAGCCAAATGGCATAGAACGGAACCCTTATGGATTCGTCATGTCTGTCTGTCTGTTCAGGATGGTGATGAAGTGGACTGTAGATAGGATGGGGTGTTCAGGATGGATACTCAGCGACGATGCTGCTAGGAAGTAGGTATGGGTAGGTATGAGTAGGTATGATGGCGCCGTGCTGTTGCTGGTCGTGCTGCGGTCGCTGATGGTGCTACGGGCTGGGACGTGGTGGGGCGCGGCTTGCTGGCCTGGCTGCTCGGGGGCACGCGGTGCTGGCTGCTTCGACGTCTCGACGTGCTGCGGCGCGGGGTGCTGAGCGGGGCGCGGTGCGGAGCGCGGGGAGCGTTGCGGAGCGCGGGGAGGGGTGTCGGGAGGGGTGCTTGCCTACCACTGGGAATAGGAAAACACCATTTCTTGCAGACTTCTTCTGTTTATTCTTTCTTGACTTATACGAAGGAACTTGCTGACTGACTGAATGCGCAGATTCGCCAAATATATATACTAAAATTGCTAGGATTAAAAACCGCTTGTCATTGGTCAACCAATGGCAAGGCCGGACTTTTAACCAATCACAGGGCCTCAATTTCTCTATACATTTTCTTAACTATGTGGCAGCGTTACCGTTGGGACAGCGGCTCTTATCTGTTATACTACCTATAGTTCTATTTATTTTTGCTGCTTATTTTTAAGACGCTCCTATCTAGGCTTGTTGTGTTTAGGTAAAATAATGCACGCCCTAACTACCTACTACAATTTTTCTTGTTATTCTAACTTATGCTAATGCTTATGTCTTTATTTGTCTCATTAACTAACACTATTAGCTGCGTGGTTGGTCTGCGGGGTTCGCCGTCGTGCACATTCTCCCGCCGTCGCCGCCGTCGCGCGACTCCACCGGAAGCACGACGATCTTCTTGGTAGGCCGTCGTAGCACGTTCCCGCTGCTCGTAGTGATGTCGACGACTCGTACCGTGCCGTCTGCTCCGGGATGTAGGGCGCTGACCTTTCCCCGGGGCCATGTGTTCCGGGGTAAGTTGTTGTCGCAGATGAGTACGAGGTCTCCGATCCTCGGGGGCTCACCGGTCGTGTGGGGCTCCCGCCGCTGCTGGAGTAGAGGTAGGTACTCGTGCAGCCAGCGGCGCCAGAACTCGTCGGCCAGGTACTGCGCGCGCCGCCAGTGTTGGCGCGCATGCTCGTCGTCTTCGGCGAATGCCCCCGGGGCGGGGACATGGCTGTTGGCCCCCAACAGCAGATGGTTCGGTGTGAGCGCCTCTGGCGCCTCTGGCGTCACAGCCACGTGAGTGAGCGGTCGTGAGTTGACTGTGGACTCGACCTCGGCTAGTAGGGTGGCCAAGGTCTCTTCACTGGGACTCTTCTCACGGAGGCTGGTGTGGAGGGCCTCCTTCACGGAGCGCACCATGCGTTCCCAGGCGCCGCCCATGAAGGGGGCTGCCGCAGGTATGTAGATCCAGCGGACTAGGTGGTTGGCGGCCTCGCCGCTGACGGCTCCATGACGGCCGCGCGGAGCTCGCGGTCCGCGGCCTTGAAGCAGGTAGCGTTGTCGCAGTGTATTTCGCGCGGACATCCGCGCCGCGCGATGAAGCGTCGCAGTGCGGAGATGGCAGAGTCCGCACTGAGTGAGCCGACGACCTCGAGGTGAATGGCCCTGGAAGTAAGACAAGTGAAAAGTGCCACATATCTTTTTTCATGATGACGACCGACGGTTACTTGTAGTGGGCCAAAATAGTCGAGTCCGGTGTATGAAAACGCTCGTGTGTGGTGAGCTAGGCGAGCCGCAGGTAGGTCTCCTGTGGCAGGACTCCCCGGCTTGGCTTTTCTTAGTCGGCAGTACAGGCAGCTCTTGATGGCGCTTTTCACTGCGGGTCTTATTTTGACAATCCACGCTCGTTGTCTAAGTTCGTTGACGACCGCCTCCGTGCCTCCATGGTGTAGTCGCTCGTGCACGTGTTGAATGTATAGCTTCGTATAGGCGTGTTTCCCGTCGAGTATAACCGGGCTCGCGGTTTCTTCGGCGATTTCCGGTGTTCTTCCGATTCGGCCCCGTAGTCGTAGCGTGCCGTCCGTTCCCATGGCAACGCTAAGAGCGTCTAGGCGGCCTCCGCTTGTCGGCGTCTTCTTTTGTAGAAGTTGTTCGATCTCCGTGTTGAAGCTTTCCCGTTGACTGCTCAGCACCCACAGCTGTTCAGCCCGAATAAGGAAGTGAGCTTCGAGACCGATAATCTTCGTCTTAGGCTGCACGGAGGTCCGGGAGGTGGCCGTCCGGTTCACTTGCGGTTTTTTCGTCGCTCGCCAGTCGGGATCGCGTGAGCTGTTTTTCTTTGTTCGTTTTCGCAGTGCGGCCACTGTCTCGTGCCTCTTCGCACTGCATCGCTCGATGAACTGTAGGACTCGTGCCGTCGCTCTGATGAGACGCAACCATTTCGAGAAGCGTCTTATGTCGGGCAGGTGATCCGCGTCGTCGAGTTTCACTTCTGTCATCGCGAAGCATTTTTCTTTTTCTTCACCGGTGACTTCGGTGGGCGTATGCGACTCCGTTGGCCACGCCTCTTCTGCGGCCTTTAGGAACTCCGGTCCCTTGAACCATCGGTGGTGTTGATTGAAGCCCTCGGGAGTGGCGCGAGTGGCGTCGTCTGCCACGTTCTCGTTAGATGGTATCCACCGCCATTCCTTCTTCTTCGTGGTGTCTTCGATCTCGGCCAACCGGTGAGCTACGAAGGTTTTGAAGCTGCGTGGCTCCGCCCTTATCCAAGCTAGGGCCGTCCGTGAGTCGCTCCAGAAAACCCTTTTTTCTATCTCGAAGTCGTGTTTGTTTACGACCGTTTCTGCTAGGCGCGCTCCCAATAGCGCCGCTTGAAGTTCCAGTCGGGGAATGGAGATCGGTTTGAGCGGGGTCACTCTGCTCTTAGCGGCCGCCAGGGCGAGGTGCACGCTGCCGTCGGCGCGCGTCGTCCGCCAGTACACAGCGGCGGCGTAGGCTTCCTCGCTGGCGTCCACGAACGTGTGAAGCTGTCGAGTGCTCGCTGGCTCGTAGTCGTAGCACCTAGGTATCTTCAAGCTCTCTAGGTTGCTCAGAGACTCCGCCCACTGTTGCCATCTTGACTGAAGTTTGTCCGGGAGCAGTTCGTCCCAGCCGGTCCCGTAGCGCCATGTGTCTTGCATCAGTCTCTTGGCCGGCGTGGTGACAGGTGAGATGAGCCCGAGCGGGTCGAAGAGTGACATGATGACGCTCAGGGCTTCCCTCTTGGTCGGTGTCTTGCCTTCTTTGAGAAGAGTTGGTGATGTCTTCCGAGTGTTCACTTCGAAACCGATGTAGTCTTCTTGCACGTTCCATAGGAGGCCTAGCGCCTTCTCGACGCTGCTCCCGCCGATGGAGACTGTGGGGTCTTCAGAGCGCGCGGTGAGTGTGTGGATCGTCCTCTCGTCGTTCGAGGTCCACCCCCTCAGCTGGAAGCAGGCCTGCCGCTGCACGAAGTCTACTTCTCTGTTCACTCTCTCTGCTTCTTCGACCGTGGGAAAACTGCAAAGATAATCATCCATATAGTGATTTTTTATAATAGCAGCGGCGGCTGCTGGGTACTCTTCTGCGAAGTCCTGCGCGTTTCTATTCTTGATATAGAGAGCTGTGCACGGTGATGATGACGCTCCGAAGATAACCGAAGTCATTCTGTACTCGACCGGTGCATTTCCCCCCGCGCAGGCGCCTTCCCCCCTCCGCGTGTTACCCCTCCAGAGAAATCTCAGTGCGTCTCTGTCTTCCGGGCGGATCCTCACTTGCATGAACATTTCTTTGACATCAGCTGATACGGCGTACGGATGCTGTCTGAACCGCATGACCACTCCTGGTAGTGACTGAAGTAGATCCGGGCCTGCTAGCAACATGTCGTTCAAACTCTTGCCGTTTGTCTTCGCGGCGGCGTCATGAACTAGCCTTATCTTCGGCTTAGCTGGGTTGATAACAGCGAAATGTGGTAGGTACCACGTCTTCCCGTCGATAGGTGGCGCCACTGCTCGTTCGGCATAGTTTGAGGCGAGCAGGTGTTCGATCCGTTCTGTGTACTTCGTTTTCAAGTCAGCGTCGCGGTCGAGCTTCCGTTCCAAGTTCTCAAGCCGCTTGAGCGCTCCGTTGTAGTTGTTGTTCAATAACGCCGTATCGTCGCGCCATAGAAGCGCCGTTTCAAATCTCCCGTCCGGTAAGCGTTTGCTCTTTTCTTCCAGTATCCGGAGGGCTCGCTGTTCGGGATCGCTCGCAGGCTTTTTTTCTTCAATACCCAGTGATTCCAACTTGAAGAAGTTCTTCATCATTTCTTCCAAGTCATCGGATCGTCTCGTTGAGTTTATATAGCCGCAAAAGTCTCCTTCAGAGTCCTTTTTCCCATAGCGACAGCCGTGGAGCACCCATCCTAATAGCGTGAGTGAGGCGACCGGTTGATCGCTCCGTCCCTCTCGCACTTCTCGCGATATTATGAAGTCCCAGTTATTTTGTCCAATGATCACTTTCGGATAGGCTCGATCGTAGATGAGGCATTCTTCTATGGCGTAGAGATGCGCACAGTCTTCTATCTCTTTTCTCGAGACCGCCTGTGAAGTGAAGTTCAATGTCTTGACAGTCTGCGTGTCTCTGAGGATATGTACATCTTTTTCGTTGCGGCCTCTCACGCGCAGATTTACTAACTTGCTGTCCCTGTGTTTGACTTCACCGCCGTTCGCATCTCTTATCCACAGCGTGTCCTTTGGCCCGTCGACGCCTAACAATTCCGCGATGGCCTCTTCTACGAAGGTGCACGTGCTTCCGTCATCGAGCAGGGCGTAGGTGCTTATCGTCGCTTTAGGCCCCATCAGTTCTATTGGCACTATCTTGAGGTAGGCGTGGCGGGGTCCGCTGCGGTGCGACTCTTCCGGCTCCGTGGCGCATGCGGCGACTTCGGTCTGGCGTTTCGCAGGTTCCGGCTGTGTCACGGGCGGGTCACTGTGTAGCAGTCTGTGGTGACTTTTCTCGCAGCCGTCTTTAGCGCATGGCTTCGCTTGACATTTGTTGCGGCGATGCGTTTCTCGTAGGCACAGGAAGCAGATGCGATTCTTTCTTGCTATCTCCCATCTAGTAGATACGTCCGCCTTGGCAAATTCGTAGCAATCGACGAGTTTGTGTGTCTTCTTGCAGTGTGGACATCCTTCTGGTTTTGATGCGACTGCAGCGTAGGACTTCTCCACTCCTCGCTTCTTGAATCGTTGCCCTTCTTCGGCTATTATTTCGGGCAGGGCGTACGCCCCGCACTTGTCCGCTTCTTCGTTCAGGAATGCGGCGATTTTCTTCATTTCCGGTGCGTCTTCTTTCTTCATAGACGCGTAGTCGTACCACTTGCTGCGCAGTATGGGTGTGAGTTTCTCCAGTATACTCCTGACCATCTCTGGGCTGTGTAGGTACGCTTCTCTTCCTAGGGTTTCCACTGTAGCTACGGCGTTGGCCACTCGTCCCGCAAAAATGCACAGATCGCGTGCACTGTCGGTCACTTTGGTTAGGTGCCGTAGCTTCTCCATCTCGGCCAGCACCAGCGCCTCCGGCCGCCCGAACCGCCTCTCAAGAGCCTCGATCACGGCTCCGGGTTCGGGTTGGCTGACCAGGAGACTGCTGACGGCTTCGTACGCAGTACCCTTCAGGCTCTTTCTGAGTCTTGCGATGTTCTCTGGCTTCGAAAACGACGATTCACTGTCTCTGAATGCTGCTCTGTACGCCAACCATCCACTGACCTGTCCATTGAAGATCGGTAGATCCAGTAGGTACTTCGGTGATTCCCTCCTTGTCGCGATCTGCGATAGCGCCATCGTTAACGCCGACAGGTCAACGATGGGTCCTTGCGCGGTGGGCTGCTCCGTCGCCCGCCCGGGTCGGTTCTCGATCCGGTCCTGCCGTGCTTCATGGACTTCCTTGGGAAACGCTTCCTCGAGGGCCTCCTTGCTAGTACCAGGTTGTGGTGGTTCTTCTGGGTGTCGATGCAGCCACTTCGTGATTCGTACTGAAGCCAGGTCATCTTGTTCCTTCTGTTCGTCTTCATCCTCTTCGTCGGATGAGTCCTCTTCTATGCTCTTCAGTCTTGCCTCCGCGAGTTCTGAAGCCGCCTTGGCCGCTGCTGCCAGCGCCTCCGCTTCGGCAACACGCAGCGCAGCAAGCTTCTCCCGCGCCGCCAGCACCGTCCTCTTCTTCGCAGCTCCAGATTTCCTTGATGGCGCTCGCGTAGACTTTGCCTTCTCTACCTCCGTCGCGTCGGTAGCGGTGTCCGTTCCCGTCGTAACGGTACCCGATGACGTGGTGGCGGACGGGTCCGAGCTGCTCTCTTCCGTCGAGGTAGCAGCCGCACCTCTTGCTTCATCCTTGCCCTGCTTACTCCTAGTAACCGGCATTCTTCGCTGTGCTGATGTATCCTGTTCCTGGTTCCTGGTTCAGAGATCCGGCTTGCGGAGGACCAATGTTCAGGATGGTGATGAAGTGGACTGTAGATAGGATGGGGTGTTCAGGATGGATACTCAGCGACGATGCTGCTAGGAAGTAGGTATGGGTAGGTATGAGTAGGTATGATGGCGCCGTGCTGTTGCTGGTCGTGCTGCGGTCGCTGATGGTGCTACGGGCTGGGACGTGGTGGGGCGCGGCTTGCTGGCCTGGCTGCTCGGGGGCACGCGGTGCTGGCTGCTTCGACGTCTCGACGTGCTGCGGCGCGGGGTGCTGAGCGGGGCGCGGTGCGGAGCGCGGGGAGCGTTGCGGAGCGCGGGGAGGGGTGTCGGGAGGGGTGCTTGCCTACCACTGGGAATTACTGGGAAGAGGAAAACACCATTTCTTGCAGACTTCTTCTGTTTATTCTTTCTTGACTTATACGAAGGAACTTGCTGACTGACTGAATGCGCAGATTCGCCAAATATATATACTAAAATTGCTAGGATTAAAAACCGCTTGTCATTGGTCAACCAATGGCAAGGCCGGACTTTTAACCAATCACAGGGCCTCAATTTCTCTATACATTTTCTTAACTATGTGGCAGCGTTACCGTTGGGACAGCGGCTCTTATCTGTTATACTACCTATAGTTCTATTTATTTTTGCTGCTTATTTTTAAGACGCTCCTATCTAGGCTTGTTGTGTTTAGGTAAAATAATGCACGCCCTAACTACCTACTACAATTTTTCTTGTTATTCTAACTTGAAGAAGTTCTTCATCATTTCTTCCAAGTCATCGGATCGTCTCGTTGAGTTTATATAGCCGCAAAAGTCTCCTTCAGAGTCCTTTTTCCCATAACGACAGCCGTGGAGCACCCATCCTAATAGCGTGAGTGAGGCGACCGGTTGATCGCTCCGTCCCTCTCGCACTTCTCGCGATATTATGAAGTCCCAGTTATTTTGTCCAATGATCACTTCAATGATTAACTAACACTATTAGCTGCGTGGTTGGTCTGCGGGGTTCGCCGTCGTGCACACTGTCTGTCCGTTCGTATGTCACAGCCACTTTTTCCGAATCTATAAGAACTATGCTGTTGAAACTTGGTAAGTAGATGAATTCTGTGAACCGCATTAAGATAAAAAAAAAAAAATTGATTGTGCCCCATACTTAGAAATGAAACTCAAAAAAAAACATCAAACCTATACGTGTTGGGAATCTATGGATAGGTCTTCAAAAATGATATTGAGGTTTCTAATATTTATTTTCCTAAACTGAATAGTTTGCGCGAGAGACACATCCAAAGTGGTAAAATGTGTGTCCCCCCGCCCCACCCTCTGTGACTTCTAAAATAAGAGAATTATAAAACTAAAAATATATATATGATGTACATTACCATGTAAACTTCCACCAAAAATTGGTTTGAACGAGATCTATTAAGGCGCTATAGGGCCAACGAAAATTTTTATGTCAGGGTGTGAAGCACGCGGGGTCGCCCCGCCCACTGAGCGGGACGCAGGATGCGCCGAGTTCAATGACCCGAATTCTATCGGCGGGTAAGAGCGTTTTCACACTTTCCGATCCGATATCCTTATCGGAACACGTTTCCATACATTTTGTCGGTATCTGATATTGGAGACCGATAAAATGTATGAAAATTACGGCCGATAACGGTATCGCATCGGATAGTGTGGAAACTCTCTAAGGCGCCTTGCTATTATTTTCGCACATACGGTCATAAAGTAGTACAATATGCGCACAAAAAATAATAAGTTTTAGTGCTAGTAATAAATAAATAATAAAGAATTTTTACGTAAGTTTTTTTATTATTTCTGTTGGATATTTGGATAATCACATTACCTATAAAAATGGATCGTAAGGAAGGTATCTAATTGTGGCAGAAAATCAGATGTTCCATAAACAAAATAAGTACCTCATGATTCGATCCTAAGAAATTACCTCTCCGTCTCCTCCAGTGGATGTGTGCAGTGGTCTGTCCGACCTAAGACTAGGCCCTCCGACTCTTTCTGAGGAAGAGTGCAGAGGTGTGTGTCCGGCCTAAGAAATTACCTCTCCGTCTACTCCAGTGGATGTGTGCAGTGGTCTGTCCGACCTAAGAGTAGGCCCTCCGTCTCCTTCTGAGGAAGAGTGCAGAGGTGTGTGTCCAGCCTAAGAAATTACCTCTCCGTCTCCTCCAGTGGATGTGTGCAGTGGTCTGTCCGACCTAAGAGTAGGCCCTCCGTCTCTTTCTGAGGAAGAGTGCAGAGGTGTGTGTCCGGCCTAAGAAATTACCTCTACGTCTACTCCAGTGGATGTGTGCAGTGGTCTGTCCGACCTAAGAGTAGGCCCTCCGTCTCTTTCTGAGGAAGAGTGCAGAGGTGTGTGTCCAGCCTAAGAAATTACCTCTCCGTCTCCTCCAGTGGATGTGTGCAGTGGTCTGTCCGACCTAACAGTATACCCTCCGTCTCTTCCCGTGGAAGAGTGTCGTGGTGTGTGTCTAGCTTAAAAAATTACCTCTCCGTCTCCTCCAGTGGATGTTTACAGTGGTCTGTCCGAACAAAGAGTAGCCCCTCCGTCTCTTCCCGTGGAAGAGTGTCGTGGTGTGTCTGGCCTAAAAAATTACCTCTCCGTCTCCTCCAGTGGATGTTTACAGTGGTCTGTCCGACCTAACAGTATACCCTCTATCTCTTCCCGTGGAAGAGTGTCGTGGTGTCTGGCCTAAAAAATTACCTCTCCGTCTCCTCCAGTGGATGTTTACAGTGGTCTGTCCGAACAAAGAGTAGCACCTACGTCTCTTCCTGTGAAAGAATGCCGTGATGTGTTTCCGGCCTCAGAAAATACTTCTCCGTCTCCTCACGTGGATGTGTGAAGTGGTATGTCCGGCCTAAGAGTTACCCTCCGGTTTTTCCTATGGAAGAGTGCTGTGGTGTTTGTCGGGCCTAAGAAGATACCTGTGCGTCACCTCACGTGGATGTGTGCAATGGTCCGTCTGGCCTAAGAGTAGACCCTCCATTAGTTCCCGTGGAAGAGTGCCGTGATGTGTGTCCACCCTAAGAAAATACCTGTCCGTCTCCTCAAGTGGATGTGTGAAGTGGTATGTCCGGCCTAAGAGTAACCCTCCGTTTTTTCCTATGGAAGAGTGCTGTGGTGTTTGTCCGGCCTAAGAAAATACCTGTGCGTCACCTCACGTGGATGTGTGCAGTGGTCTGTCTGGCCTAAGGGAAGACTCTCCGTGTCTTTCCATGAAAGTGTGCCGAGGTGTGTGTCCGGCCTAAGAAAATACCAAAAAACATCAAACCTATACGTGTTGGGAATCTATGGATAGGTCTTCAAAAATGATATTGAGGTTTCTAATATTTATTTTCCTAAACTGAATAGTTTGCGCGAGAGACACATCCAAAGTGGTAAAATGTGTGTCCCCCCGCCCCACCCTCTGTGACTTCTAAAATAAGAGAATTATAAAACTAAAAATATATATATGATGTACATTACCATGTAAACTTCCACCAAAAATTGGTTTGAACGAGATCTATTAAGGCGCTATAGGGCCAACGAAAATTTTTATGTCAGGGTGTGAAGCACGCGGGGTCGCCCCGCCCACTGAGCGGGACGCAGGATGCGCCGAGTTCAATGACCCGAATTCTATCGGCGGGTAAGAGCGTTTTCACACTTTCCGATCCGATATCCTTATCGGAACACGTTTCCATACATTTTGTCGGTATCTGATATTGGAGACCGATAAAATGTATGAAAATTACGGCCGATAACGGTATCGCATCGGATAGTGTGGAAACTCTCTAAGGCGCCTTGCTATTATTTTCGCACATACGGTCATAAAGTAGTACAATATGCGCACAAAAAATAATAAGTTTTAGTGCTAGTAATAAATAAATAATAAAGAATTTTTACGTAAGTTTTTTTATTATTTCTGTTGGATATTTGGATAATCACATTACCTATAAAAATGGATCGTAAGGAAGGTATCTAATTGTGGCAGAAAATCAGATGTTCCATAAACAAAATAAGTACCTCATGATTCGATCCTAAGAAATTACCTCTCCGTCTCCTCCAGTGGATGTGTGCAGTGGTCTGTCCGACCTAAGACTAGGCCCTCCGACTCTTTCTGAGGAAGAGTGCAGAGGTGTGTGTCCGGCCTAAGAAATTACCTCTCCGTCTACTCCAGTGGATGTGTGCAGTGGTCTGTCCGACCTAAGAGTAGGCCCTCCGTCTCCTTCTGAGGAAGAGTGCAGAGGTGTGTGTCCAGCCTAAGAAATTACCTCTCCGTCTCCTCCAGTGGATGTGTGCAGTGGTCTGTCCGACCTAAGAGTAGGCCCTCCGTCTCTTTCTGAGGAAGAGTGCAGAGGTGTGTGTCCGGCCTAAGAAATTACCTCTACGTCTACTCCAGTGGATGTGTGCAGTGGTCTGTCCGACCTAAGAGTAGGCCCTCCGTCTCTTTCTGAGGAAGAGTGCAGAGGTGTGTGTCCAGCCTAAGAAATTACCTCTCCGTCTCCTCCAGTGGATGTGTGCAGTGGTCTGTCCGACCTAACAGTATACCCTCCGTCTCTTCCCGTGGAAGAGTGTCGTGGTGTGTGTCTAGCTTAAAAAATTACCTCTCCGTCTCCTCCAGTGGATGTTTACAGTGGTCTGTCCGAACAAAGAGTAGCCCCTCCGTCTCTTCCCGTGGAAGAGTGTCGTGGTGTGTCTGGCCTAAAAAATTACCTCTCCGTCTCCTCCAGTGGATGTTTACAGTGGTCTGTCCGACCTAACAGTATACCCTCTATCTCTTCCCGTGGAAGAGTGTCGTGGTGTCTGGCCTAAAAAATTACCTCTCCGTCTCCTCCAGTGGATGTTTACAGTGGTCTGTCCGAACAAAGAGTAGCACCTACGTCTCTTCCTGTGAAAGAATGCCGTGATGTGTTTCCGGCCTCAGAAAATACTTCTCCGTCTCCTCACGTGGATGTGTGAAGTGGTATGTCCGGCCTAAGAGTTACCCTCCGGTTTTTCCTATGGAAGAGTGCTGTGGTGTTTGTCGGGCCTAAGAAGATACCTGTGCGTCACCTCACGTGGATGTGTGCAATGGTCCGTCTGGCCTAAGAGTAGACCCTCCATTAGTTCCCGTGGAAGAGTGCCGTGATGTGTGTCCACCCTAAGAAAATACCTGTCCGTCTCCTCAAGTGGATGTGTGAAGTGGTATGTCCGGCCTAAGAGTAACCCTCCGTTTTTTCCTATGGAAGAGTGCTGTGGTGTTTGTCCGGCCTAAGAAAATACCTGTGCGTCACCTCACGTGGATGTGTGCAGTGGTCTGTCTGGCCTAAGGGAAGACTCTCCGTGTCTTTCCATGAAAGTGTGCCGAGGTGTGTGTCCGGCCTAAGAAAATACCTGTCCGTCACCTCACGTGGATGTGTACAGTGGTCTGTCTGGCCTAAGGGAAGACCCTTCGTGTCTTCCCGTGGAAGAGTGTCGTGGTGTGTGTCCGACCTAAGAAAATACCTGTGCGTCACCTCACGTGGATGTGTGCAGTGGTCTGTCTTGCCTAAGAGTAGACCCTCCGTCTGTTCCCGTGGAATAGTGCCGTGATGTGTGTCCGGCCTAAGAAAATACCTGTCCGTCTCCTTCCGTGGATGCATTGAGCATCACATCAATCTACAAATTCTACCTATATCATTCTACAATTTTCAATGTAATAACTACTCATTTTGATTTCTAGCACAGATAATGTATGGTAGTAAATGTGTTACTACCATACATAACATACATACCATACCACCATCCAAAGGGCGTCGACGATTTTGGCATAGTCGTCAGCCGCCATTTACTTTTATTTTTAAGTTAGAGGCGCATGTTAAAAAAATTACATTTTCTAGAGGGTACGGGTCATTCGCAAAACATCCACTTCTCATAATGTACACCGCACTTTTCAAACTATTTTTTTTTTCAAAAAAGCTGGATATGGGTTACTGGCTCACTGACTCATTGACATCGTTATTCTCCTAGAAGGAGTCGTTTTAGTGATGGGTCATGTTCTAGGAAAGTGTTTAGTCCGTCTGTAAAATCTGTCATTTCAAAAATCCAAGCTGACCAAAACCTTTCTTCGAAATGGTGACCGATCGGATCCGTTCAAACGACGCATCCTACTGTTTTTTGGGAAAGATAGAAGAAAAAAATAAAAAAAATAAAAAAATAGATTACTGCTCTAAAATGGGTTTTTCAAACAGACTTGTCCGACTAGACTTTGGTGAATTAAAGTTTTTTACTAAAGTTAACACTCGAAAATTTGGTTTATATTGAAATGTTGTAAGCATCTTGGTGTATATAGGGTGCAAAATCACAACTTTTTTAAAAACCATGATGGCGCATGGCGGATTGTTTGGTTGTCATTTTGTAGAATCGTAAAGTTTTCAATTTTCAAATTGAAAAAAGAGACTGCGGGCAACACCGGAGCTTGATGACTAGTAAAGGGCTATCGTGTGGGAGAACAAGTGGTGTTGCCTGGTGGAAATTGCAACTTTTTTACTTTTCGTTACATTTTACTTGTATTTATATTTTACTTTTAAAACCAAGAAGTAAAAATGTAATCATATGAAAAAAGTAAAAAGTCTAAAATAAAAAAACTCAAAAAAAATAAAATTGAAGTCATTTTATGAAAAGTCCAGTGTACATATTGCGAATAAAGGAGATGTCCAGAAGTGGTATAATATTCTGAGAAAATTTCAGAAGTTATGAAATATATCTAAAAAAAGCTTATTTATTGGGCTACTCGATTATATAAATTTTATATATTATAAAACCTCCGTTTCCGAGAAAATAATAAAATTGTTCTTGAAGGGAAAACATAATGAAACAAACATGCCAAAACCACACGTGTGTAATAAATAAATAAATAAATAATGCTGGACAGTTCACATAACACATTTCACATTTTTTATCTAGCCCCAAGCTAAGCAGAGCTTGTGTTATGTGTACTAGATAACTGATATACTTAATACAATATATTACATAGATAGATATTTTTTATTATACATAAAAATACCCAGAACACCCTAAACAAATATCTGCGATCGCACATAAAATAAATATGCTATTTCGTCTTCTTCTGCCTGTGCCCAAAGATATGATGACTAAAATATTCTTCTTGAATGGAATACGTGCTAACACACAATTTACAATAAATTTATCTGTGCCCTGAGCTACCTGAAAAATACATATGTTTATAAGGAGGCGAGGAATGTAGGTACCTATGCATATTGCTAAAGGTACTATTATCATTACAGGCAGCTCCTATCTATTAGTGAACTCTACAACAGTGTAGGTAGGTATCTACTTAGAATGTATCCTGAACCTACACAGAACAGATAAACTAATAAGTGAAGTATTAGTAATAACGCGACAACATGGAACGAAGGTAGGATAGTCGTATGAAAAGTTCTTTGTGGTTGTCTGTCTGCGGCCTGTCTCGCTAGCTAGAGAGTATCAAAATTCCTTAGTCTGCCTGCCAAAGAGCGTCAAGTTCACCTTTTGGGAGTGTTACAAGTTCTAACTTTATTTTGAAAAAAAAACAACATTTGAATCAAGTTTAAAAAAACTGAGGTACATTTATTATTTTTCATTAGCTGCAAAATAGCCAAATAATTAATGCCCTTTCTCCGTAAATAACTATTATGTTGCTTAGAATTTCTAGTTATTTTTATACCGGCCTTCATATATATTTTTTGGACATCTCCTTTAGTCTATTTGAGCAAAAAAATTGAGTGTATATTTTGCGAAGTGGAGGTTATGCGAAGTGGTCATATTGAGAATAAGTGCGATGTACATTACAAGAAGTGGACGTTTTGCGAATGAGTTGTATCCTCTAGCCATAGCACAATAACTAGTGGGTCGGTGGTGCGTGAGGTGCTGCAGCTGGCGTACAGTTTTCCTTTGCCGCTTACTCGCGTGTATGCACAAACCTCTACAAACCCCTGCAAACCCTACCAACACTACAAACCCCTACAAAATCCTACAAACCCTACAAACTCCTTCCAACGCCTACGAACCTCTATAAATCTACTTTGATTTTGACCCTTAACCTTGACCTTGACCTGTACCTGTACCTGTACCTGTACCTGTACCTGTACCTGTACCTGTACCTGTACCTGTACCTGTACCTGTACCTGTAATTATACCTGTACCTGTACATGCTCCTGCACTAATTAATACGAATGTCGCCTCTTCGTTTATCTCACTCACTCGACCATCGTTCCACTCAGTGGAATCGTTCCACTTCGTGTCACGCTGGTCTCGTTAGCTCGATAAGCTACAGCAAAGTTAATTTGAAGAGAGAAAACTAACGTAATATTCGTAATCTGCACCCACAAATTACTTGAAAACGACACCCATATTAGTTTTTTCTGATCTTACCATTTTATAGGGTTACCAGCTTACCTACTAACTTACACACGTAACCAAAAAATTTAAGTAATATTCGTAATCAGCAACTACAAATTACTCAAAAACGACACCCATATTAGTTTTTTCTTATATTACCTTTACGCAGGGTTGCCAGGTTACCTTCCTACTCACTTACATACGTACCTGACTGCAAATTTGATGATTTATTCGCAATCGAACGTTACTATCGTTTTTTTCAGTCTCTCGATTATACAAGCACCGTTTCCTCCCAGGGTTACCAACAATATACAAATTTATATAGTCAAAGGTTATTTTTAAGGGCTTCCTTCATAATACCACATACATTTTATTATCAAAAACTTAATTATTTATATATATTTGGAGAAAATCTAAGAAATTGCCCTAAAAACGGGGAAAATATTTCCACCTGGCAACACCACTTGTCCTCCCACACAACAGCCCTATACAAGTCATCAAGCTAAGTGTTGCACACAGTCAGTTTTTTTCAATTTGTAAATTTTATATTCCACCATTTAACAAAATGGCCGCCACACCATCTGCCATCTTGGTTTTGAAAAAAGTTAGGATTTTCGTATATTCACCGAGATGCTGGCAACATTTCTGCATAAACAAAATTTTCGAGTGTTAACTTTGGTAAAAGACTTTAATTAACCAAAGTCTAGTCGGACAAGTCTGTTTAAAAAAGCCAATATAGAGCAGCCTTCTATTTTTTTTTTGTTTGTAACATTTTTCTTTAATGTTTCCCATAAAACAGTTGGACGCGTCGTTTGAACGGATCCGATCGGTCACCGTTTCAAAGAACTGTTTTGGTCAGGACCAAAAGTGCGGTGTACATTATGAAAAGTGGACGTTTTGCGAATAAGCCGTATCCTCTAGCCATTTATGTACAGTTTTCAAAGTGCGCCACTAACTTGAAAATAAAACTAAATGGTGGCTGACGACTATGCCAAAATCGTCGACGCCCTTTGGATGGTGGTAGCCGGTAACACATTTACTACCATACATTTTCTGTCCTAGTAATCAAAATGTAGTTAACATTGAAAATCGTATCCTAATGCAATAGGTGGAATTAGTACATTGATGTGATGCTCATTGCATCCACGGGAGGAGACGTAGAGGTTTTTTTTTGGCTGGACACACACCACAGCCCTCTTCCATGGGAAAAAACGGAGGGTTAATCTTAGGCTGGACATACCACTTCACACATCCACTTGAGGAGACGGAGAGGTTATTTCTTAGGCCAGACAAACACCACAACACTCTTCCATAGGAAAAAACGGAGGGTTACTCTTAGGCCGGACATACCACTTCACACATCCACTTGAGGAGACGGAGAGGTATTTTCTTAGGCCGGACACACATCACGGCACTCTTCCACGGGAACAGACGGAGGGTCTACTCCTAGGCCAGATAGACCACTGCATACATCCACGTGAGGTGACGCACAGGTATTTTCTTAGGCTGGACAAACAACACAGCACTCTTCCATAGGAAAAAACGGAGGGTTACTCTTAGGCCGGACATACCACGTTACATATCCACGTGAGGTGACGGACAGTTATTTTCTTAGGCCGGACACACATCACGGCACTCTTCCACGGGAACAGACGGAGGGTCTACTCCTAGGCCAGATAGACCATTGCACACATCCACGTGAGGTGACGCACAGGTATTTTCTTAGGCTGGACAAACAACACAGCACTCTTCCATAGGAAAAAACGGAGGGTTACTCTTAGGCCGGACATACCACTTCACACATCCACTTGAGGAGACGGAGAGGTATTTTCTTAGGCCAGACAAACACCACAATACTCTTCCATAGGAAAAAACGGAGGGTTACTCTTAGTCCGGACATACCACTTCACACATCCACTTGAGGAGACGGAGAGGTATTTTCTTTGGCCAGACAAACACCACAGCACTCTTCCATAGGAAAAAACGGAGGGTTACTCTTAGGCCGGACATACCACTTCACACATCCACTTGAGGAGACGGAGAGGTATTTTCTTTGGCCAGACAAACACCACAGCACTCTTCCATAGGAAAAAACGGAGGGTTACTCTTAGGCCAGACATACCACTTCACACATCCACTTGAGGAGACGGAGAGGTATTTTCTTAGGCCAGACAAACACCACAACACTCTTCCATAGGAACAGACGGAGGGTCTACTCCTAGGCCAGATAGACCATTGCACACATCCACGTGAGGTGACGCCCAGGTATTTTCTTAGGCTGGACAAACAACACAGCACTCTTCCATAGGAAAAAACGGAGGGTTACTCTTAGGCCGGACATACCACTTCACACATCCACTTGAGGAGACGGAGAGGTATTTTCTTAGGCCAGACAAACACCACAATACTCTTCCATAGGAAAAAACGGAGGGTTACTCTTAGTCCGGACATACCACTTCACACATCCACTTGAGGAGACGGAGAGGTATTTTCTTTGGCCAGACAAACACCACAGCACTCTTCCATAGGAAAAAACGGAGGGTTACTCTTAGGCCAGACATACCACTTCACACATCCACTTGAGGAGACGGAGAGGTATTTTCTTAGGCCAGACAAACACCACAACACTCTTCCATAGGAAAAAACGGAGGGTTACTCTTAGGCCAGACATACCACTTCACACATCCACTTGAGGAGACGGAGAGGTATTTTCTTAGGCCGGACACACATCACGGCACTCTTCCACGGGAACAGACGGAGGGTCTACTCCTAGGCCAGATAGACCACTTCACACATCCACGTGAGGTGACGCACAGGTATTTTCTTAGGCTGGACAAACAACACAGCACTCTTCCATAGGAAAAAACGGAGGGTTACTCTTAGGCCGGACATACCACTTCACACATCCACTTGAGGAGACGGACAGGTATTTTCTTAGGCCAGACAAACACCACAATACTCTTCCATAGGAAAAAACGGAGGGTTACTCTTAGGCCGGACATACCACTTCACACATCCACTTGAGGAGACGGAGAGGTATTTTCTTTGGCCAGACAAACACCACAGCACTCTTCCATAGGAAAAAACGGAGGGTTACTCTTAGGCCGGACATACCACTTCACACATCCACTTGAGGAGACGGAGAGGTATTTTCTTAGGCCAGAAAAACACCACAACACTCTTCCATTGGAAAAAACGGAGGGTTACTCTTAGGCCAGACATACCACTTCACACATCCACTTGAGGAGACGGAGAGGTATTTTCTTAGGCCAGACAAACACCACAGCTCTCTTCCACGGGAAGAAACGGAGGGTCAACTCTTTGGTCAGACAGACCACAGCACATCCCACATCCACTAGAGGGGACGGAGAGGTAATTTCTTTGGCCAGATCTCTACTCCTACTAGGTATGTAGCTATCTAAAGTAACAGTATGAAGTCAGAGTTTATTTGCAAAACAAATCGGATAATGTATTTGTTTACCTAGGTTTACTTTTACTTACCTTTGTCACAGAATAAATAATAGTTCAAGTACCTATGTTGGCTCTTTTCATAATTATGATTTGCGAGTAGCCTGACTTGATAGTTTCCATTTCATCCGTAGTCACGTGACCGATGGCGGGATAATTGACACAGATCCTGCCTCGATGCGGTCTGCGACCGGTCTGAGCAAGCCGAGCGCACGCTCTGGTACTTATATTTGTGTTTAAAAAATTATATAAAAAAATCCCTTTTAGTTTTGCTAAATTTTGTTATTGACTTCACTAATTTAAATAAAAATGAACATGACACCAAGTGTTTCATAAGTTAAAACGTGAAAGAAGTAAGTCAAAAACATGATTTCAATTTTAAAAAGGTGGTATCTTTGTGTTTTTTTTTTATTGAGTGAAGTAATTCAAATAGTGTATTGAATTAATGATTTCACTAGATAAAATGATCAAGAATATCATATATTTTTTTCTCCATAGAAAACTATAAGAATTCTTATCAAAAACTTTAAAATTCTAGACACATTTGAGAACCTATGGCGTCTTAAGTAGTTTTTTTAATACAATATTATTCATCGATCAAAGCTACAACGAACTACAAGAACTTTTATATTATGTTACTTGCTGCTACGGAACCCTTCATGGGTGAGTTTGACTCGCACTTGGCCGCTTTTTATCATACTTATTACATCATTTAGGTTATGTATTCTGTGATGTAGGTACGAATGTGCGTTTGTATCGCGTTCAACGCGCGTTTGCTTTACCCGAACTTGTTGATAAGATTAGTTGGTTTATGATTTGTCCTGGTTGCTAGCTTATTATAGAATGTGTTATCACTGGAGGAAAGCGTTAGCCGAGGTGGGAAGCAATGACGGCGATGGGCTCACCCCTTGTCACGTCTACCTATATTCCCACGATGGTGCAACCTACGCAGGAGAGAGGTCCATTGAGGCTCTGCCTACCTCGGGAAAAAGGCGTGTTTCTATGTGTTGTAGCTGCTGTTAAAATACGCCGTAAATAAGCCGTGTTTATATCAATATATCTAGCAAGAAACCTTCTTACAAAAAATGCCTCGCGCCGCTATAAAAAGATATGTTATTTGAATATCTCATAAAATAAAGAAAACCCTTAATTATTGGTATACATCTATAAAAAAATACTCTTATTGAAAAATAAATGAGATCAGCCAAAAGCTAGGGGAAACTTCGTGATTTGTATATCTCCAACAACCAATTGTATAATATCATCACCGTTACGGTTAGACGAGACCCCCCTATAAAATACAATGGGGGAATTTACCATAAACATTTGTGTTGAATACTTAGATGAATGCTAGTGCACATCCCTGGGTGTACATAATACCATAGTCGGCTTTTACGACATCAAAAAAACTTAACTTGAAAACCTCTTATTTCATATTTATTTATTTTAAACCATAGTGACTTTGAGAACACTTAGTTTCGTTAATTTGCTAATACATGTAAAAATATAATTAGGTAGCTAGTACATCTTTAGTTGCAGCTGTATAGGGGCTTTGTCAAATACTAATCTAATATTAAAATAATAGTTAAAATGTCTCTAAAGATGAGCCAAAACAAAAATCTTTTATTTAAAATCATAATAATATAGCGGCCGTAAATAAGCCTTCTCAAGAACTAATCAGAAAGAATAATACAACTAATACAAGGTATGTACCTACAAAATTAAAAAAAAATACATATGTGTCAGTTGATCTACCTGAAGACCGCTGCTAACGGTGATTTGGATCAGTTGTGCTACAGGTAGCACAACTGATCCAAATCACTACCAGACGGAAGCGTCCCTAAGATGCTGCATGGCTGCATTGCCACGCTGAATGGCAATACTAAAGCGTTGAGCCAGATAAGAGCCAGCTCTCGGATCACGCGTCGCTTCGACCAGACGCGTAAAACTAATCTATTACTTGCTAAAACATGTAATTTAGTTGCAGCTGCACAGAGCTTATGTCAAATAAGTTTGGAAGTGTCAGCGCATAGTGTCTGCCAATCTCTATGGATTGGACTCAAGGTACCTACTTATTGGAGTAATTATAAAAGCCAAACAGAAAAATTTAAATCTCTCGACTATTTTAAAGCTTGTAACTAATTCTAAGCACAAGTTTACCCGTAAATCTTTTGTTTCACTCACTTGTTCGGTGACAGCGAAAGTTGGAATTTGTTTTAAAATTTATTCCGGCTGAAGGCCGCCATTTTGTTTCTCTTACATCCGTTGTTTGAATTCTAAATGGGATGAAAAGTTTGACCGTGCCTTTTTTCATCCGGTGAAAGTTTTCACTAATGGGTTTTGAAAAATTAGAGATTGTTATTATAAGTAGACTTTTAGAATATTTTATTTGTGTATAATGTAGAAATTGTTGTCAAACTTTAATAACTGGAAAAAAAAACACATACACTACATTTTTTATTTTTGTTAAAGTACGTAAATGACGTAACAATCCGATGGCCAACTCATAGGTTACGTTCACGTAGGACGCGCCCTATGTGGTATCGCACTGCACCCGCCACTCTGGGACATAAAGATGAAAAGTCTTATGTGCCTGTAATTTCACCGGCACCTGTACCCTTCAAACCGGAGCACAGCAATGCTAGCACTACTGCTTTGCAGCATAAATAGATATGGAGGTAGTACTTCCCCAGACTAAGTCTTTCACAAAAAGCTCTACTACTACTAAAAAACAGTATATTAATACTTGTGTCCGCCTGCGGATTCGCTCACGTTTTTCCAAAATAAAAAGCAGCCTATAGTTCAATCCAGGTAATAATCTATGTGTACCAAATTTCATCGAAATCGGTTCATCCGTTTCGGTGTGATTGATTAACAAACATCCAAATATTGTAACTTAGTCATATATATTATTATGGGATGGGATTCCGGTACATTGCATATCATTAGCAAGTCAAAAATAGGAACATAATAATCACACTGTTCAGAACTTAGTAAATGAAAAATAAAACTCTACAATATGACACAAAATATACACCATAACAAAATACCTAAAACTGCGCATTCAATTTGGAAAATGAACAACTCAGTTTGCCGAAATTGGAATTTTACGATATGAGAGTATTCACTCTCATATCATAAAATTCGAATTGTAAAATGATACTTTTCACAAAAACCTTATTTCTGGTAATTTGAAAACTCCATGTTCAGGTGCTTAATAATCTTCCTTCTTTAATAATGATCATTATTGTGAATAAAACAAAATAATGCAAAATATTCTGATCAAATAAAATCTAACACAATATAAATAACTTTTGACCCGTAAAATATTGTGATATCGTATTGTTTCCGATACGAGAGTGCTAATGTATGTACCTGTCGATCAGACGAGGATTGCTGATATTACAACTTGCATTGCAAATTTAACGTATTTCAGTATTCCTAGGAAAGCCGATATTGAATTTTTAGGCTTAAATAAATACATTTCAAAAGCAAAAATCTCTATTTGGAGAACCGAGTTATTGAATACTAGCTGCGACCCGCATAAGTCACGAACCCGTGGGAAAGTCGAGATAAAAAATAGCTTATGTGCTAATCCAGGAGTCCAGCTATCCTTGTTCCAAATTTCATCCAAATCCATCCAGCCGTTTCAGCTTGAAGAAGTAACAAAAACACTCACAAACTTTAATAAAATATTAAGTGTGATTGGAAAAAAGAACTCAACTCGCCTAAGTCAGCTGCATCATTTGTTTTGTGGAAAATACCTATTTACTCAATCTCCTCTCGTGGATATCATAAAAGCCGAGTTAGGGATTACACCAGGGGATGGGCAGCAGCATCTACCTGAGTACTCAACACCAATACTGCTATCACCAACCCGCCTGCCAAGCGTGGTGACTATGGCAAAAACATATTGCGTATAACGGAGGAGGCATCATCCAACAGTGCAACTCATTCCAGAGTCTCGAGCACCGCAGTAAACATCAATCATGGAAATTAAAAAAAAACTCATTCTAATCACCATCACTCATACATAACACCATTTTCATGGCCCCTATTAAAAAAAACATAATTTCTCATTTCGACATTTCTTACGTCATTTCCTTGCATGCGTTGCATCAGAAATGCTTTATTTTATTTTTAGGGTTCTGGACCCTTTAGGTGAAATGGGACCCTATTACTAAGGCTCCGCTGTCCGTCTGTCTGTCTGTCCGCCTGTCTGCCTCCGCTGTCCGCCTGTCACCATATACACTACTACTATCTCATGAACGGTGATAGTTAGACAGTTGAAATTTTCAGAAATGATGTATTTCTGTTGCCGCTATAAAAAAATCAGTTTTTATAGACAATGGTACGGAACCGTTCGTGCGCGAGTCCGACTCGCACTTCGCCAGTTTTTTATTTTCAGAAGAACCTACAGCTTACTTTAACATAATTATATAGTAGGATAACAATAGAGAACCAATAAGTGGTGCTCACGAATAGTGTTTGAGGGTAATCAACGGGGTGTAAACTCCACGACACAGGGAACACACAGACACAGTTAGGAGTTTAGAGAGCCTTATTGAGTAAACGTTTGTTTTGTCAACTACCATAAGTAGGTTCCTCCAGCTAGCTACAGATACTCCTGATCTAAAATTGAAAGTAGGTAGGTACCTACCTACTCCGATTTAACTAAAATAGGTAGCTGAGCTGCAAATTGTTATTTATAGTACCTATGTGTGCGTATATGCTTATATTCTGTACATGTGTGCTTTCAAAAATAACAGTACCTAACAGTTATACCTACCTAACTATTGACAAACTAAATAACACAGATAAATAAGATTTTGCGTTTACAAACATCATGGGAAGAAGTCTCTGCTCAGACGCTGGTGCAGAATAGATCCAAGTCTAAGCGGCTACTTATCCTGTTATACTTGTAGATTGCTCGCCACAAGTAAGAATTCTGCCTATAATTGGTTGAATTGAAACTATTGGAACATATAGCGGCTTATTGAATTTAGTTAGTCGAGAAGGAATACTTTGTTTAATCTGGTTTAAAAGATCAGGAAAGTCAATAAGGCCACAGGTTATTTTGAGAAGCAAGGTAATGGCGGCTATTTTCCGTGTTTTTGAGAGAGGTGTTTTTGCCTCTTCAAGGCTAGTCTTTGGAGCAAAGACTTCTATAGAAGTCTTTGAGCTAGAGTGCCTTCTAGACCTTTGTGCTCTATCTTCGGCCACATCGTCACTTACCAACAGGTGAGATCGTGGTCAAACAAAGGCCTATGAACGTTAAAAAAAAAAGAGGAAGTTGAATCTTTTGCAAATATTATTGTAATCGTTGGATATATAAAAAAAATAAACGATAACACGGATATTTTCAAAAACTTAGCCTGAATCCGCTCGTTGTTTGCTGGCTACCCCCCAACATTACAGACGGGTAAATCGCAGAAAAACTCCGTTTCAAAAAATACTTTTCACCAAATACCAGATATTTACCATGATTTTCGAGTTTTTATTGTTCCCGATATTACGGAGAAATGAGTTCTACCGTGATCATGGCGCATGCAACTGTGCCGAAATATCGGGAACAATTAAAACTCAAAAATCATGGTAAATATCCCGTTTCTAGTGAAAAGTATGTGCTAAACATGATAGTTTCAAAAAAGTCCTGAAGAAGTCCGCTGTGAAAAATGTAATTTCCCGTCAACAATACTGGACAATAAACAGCGAGTATTTATACCGCAGTCTGAGACTACCTGTGCCTATTGTTGCCTCGATGCCTTTTTAAAGCACAACAAAGCCGCAAGGCATGCATTGCATACCCTGATAGACAGGGTGCGTTTCCACGGCTACAGGGTGCGGTCACTTAGTTACAGCTTTAGCTTTATTGTTTTTTGTTTGTTTTTGTTATTGGCTTTCTGTGGATTATTTCCAACAATTTAGCCAATGTCACCGAATACATAATAGTACAGGGCGGTGTTTCGCCATGGCCATATGAGATTACTTGACAATAACGTGTGACGTCACGATGTATTCTGAACGATCATTCCACGCAGATATCGTAACGAGCCCGCGTTGTGTCACGTTTGGTCATAGCGAATAAGGGGGCATGTACAGAAGGTTGTCTCCGCAAAATCATTTAAATAAATAGCGACTCTTGTATCCACACAATAGAGAGCTAGTCAGCGCCATTGCTTCCCACGACTGACTCTGCTAACGCTTACTTCCAGTAATAATACATTCCCTAGGTAAGCTAGCAGCCAGGACAAATCCTATACCATAGAATCTTACAGACTAGTCCAGGTAATCCCTTAGTCGGCTTTTATGACATCCATGGGAGGAGATGGAGGGTTCTATTCTTGGGTCAGACACACCAACTTTAATTCGGGTTAAAAAAGACGCGATAGTTGAAAACATTGAACATTGATTTTTAGTAGTAGAGCTTTTTTGTAAAGATTTCGTCCGGGGAACTACTACCAACATACCTATTTCTGCCACAAAGAAGTAGTGCTCGCATTGCTGTGTTCCGGTTTGAAGGGTATGGGTGCCGGTGAAATTACTGGCACATGAGATTTTTTCTCTTTATATCTCAGGGTGGCGGTGCAGTGCAATGCCACATAGAGCGCGTCCTAGGTGGACGTGACCTATGTGACAATGCACTGTTCATAGGCAGAGGGTACCGCTTAATATCAGGTGGGCTATCTGCTAGATCCGTCATTCCACGTTGTATAAAAAAAAAACTTTTTCAACGCACCCTGTACGCAGCAATAACGCAGAGTGCAGAAGGCTTTGTGTAGTATCATTTCGATATAGCATCTCGTCTGGGACGTTATGTCGTTTGTCTGTAATTACTGGAGGGCTGTAATGGGTCCATCACTGCTTTGAGGAGTATTCTGCAGATTAATGCACAACCATATCGTGGGATGTGTTTTTGCGGCGGGTAAAACTTTTGTGAACTATTTCACAAATTAGAATCGAACGGTTGGTACTTCTAAATAAGAGGCAGATATGAGCTAAATTATGTCACTATCTAGCTCAGTAAAGTTCAGGTAAGTTAGAAAGTGACAGAACAGCGCTCGCGCTATGAAAAGTGAACGAAAATTACGAAAAACTGTATTTGCTGCTTAATACATACATACTTACATACATAAACTCACGCCTGTTTCCCGGAGGGGTAGGCAGAGACCACGGATTTCCACTTGCTACGATTCTGACACACCTCTTTTGCTTCATTCACTCTCATTACATTCTTCATACATTAAATATTTAAATAAATATTAAATATAATAATATATAATAATATAATATATAATAATATAATTATATATAATAATATAATAATATATATACAATATAATAATATATAGGTTTTTATTCTTTACCGCAGGTTAAAGAAAATGATACAGCAAAACTTATGTGGGAAATACCAGTTCAAACAGATGTTACAATAGTACACAATAGACCAGACATAATATACATAAATAAAGAAGAAAATAAAACATATCTAATTGATGTCACCGTGCCGTCCGACTACAATATAGGAGCAAAAGAAATAGAGAAACTCAGTAAACACCATGCCTTAAAACAAGAGATTACCAGACTTTGGAAAACACCAACCGAAGTCATACCTATTGTAGTTGGAGCCACGGGCGTTGTAGCTAAAAGCTTACATAGATATTGTAACAAGTTAGATTCACATATAAATATTCACATCATTCAGAAACAAGCAGCCATTCACACAGTAACAATTATAAGTAAAGTTCTTGGGGATACAGTATTTGTCAATCGGGGGGGGATCAAATAGAAATGAGGAGTCTGAGCAACCTTTTCCCTGAGGGTCTCGGGGCGGGTGCTTGGAAACACCGAGTCTTAAAGAAGACACGAGAAGAAAAGGTTTTTCAAAATTTCATAATAATATATTAAATATTATATATAATATTAATTATAATAAATATTGAAATGATTGCTGCTTAATCGAAAATATAAATCGACCATGTCCTCTATAATAATAGTATTTGTTAATTTTATTAATTTTATCAATGTACGATGATGGGTAATATATATATATTCACGTTACAAGCGCATTGTATTGTTCACGATTTTTTTTATCGAGAAATATAACGAAATCTTGTTTTGGGCACAGAATATATAAAAGTACAAGTATTTTGGGCTCGATAATGCCCTAGGAAATATGATGAAGATTAACATAAAGGTATATTTTATGTTGTCTTAAAAAGTGCAAATTTTGCTAAATATACGTTTAAAAAAAAGGTTTCACTCTTGAAGGTTCTTTCTTGTTACCCCTGCGTTATGTTCGAGACCAGCCTGAAATATTGTGTATTTTATTACACCTTATAAAATAAAAAAACTGGCCAGCGAGTCGGATTCGCGCATGAAGGGTTCCGTACCATCACACTAATATTATAAAGGCGAAAGTTTGTGTGTTATTGTGTGAGTGTGTTTGTTACCTCTTCACGCTGAAACGGCTGGACGGATTTGAAAAAAAATTAGAATGGAAATAACTGGATTCCCAGAATAACACATAGGTAAATTTTTATGCCGTTATTCCGGGATCGAGACTTACGCGGGTGAAACCGCGGGGCGCTGATAGTTATTTATAAAAACGGCAAAAAAATCATGTTTATCAAACATGATTTGTGAAACATGAGCAACAATTTTTTTTTTTGTATTTGTTGTATTAGCTGCAACAGTACAGCAGTGCATTAGTGTTTAGTAGTAGTAGAGCTTTTTTGTGAAAGAGTTCGTCCGGGGAAGTACTACCACCATACCTATTTCTGCCGCAAAGCAGTAGTGCTCGCATTGCTGTGTTCCGGTTTGAAGGGTATAAGGGTGCCAGTGAAATTACAGGCACATGAGACTTTTCATCTTTATGTCTCAGGGTGGCGGGCGCAATGCACTGCCACATAGGGTGCGTCCTAGGTGGACGTGACCTATCAGGTAATGCACTGTTCATAGGCAGAGGTTACCGCTTAACATCAGGTGGGCCATCTGCTAGTTCCGCCATTCAAGTAGTATAAAAAAAAACATGTCTTCGATTCTGGTTTCCTCACGATGATGTTACCACAAATCACACCTCAGAAGTCACTGAACAAACTCACACGCAAAGCGCATTACAGTTCCGTAAAATTACATCCAAAGTAAAGGATTACCTCCATTTCTTAACAATAGGTAAAGCAAACACGCATGCAGGTAACGAGCATCACTCGGCCCGGATAAGTGAAAACAAAGCCCGGGTATTGGCACAATGCACATAACATACAGTAAACTAGGTGCAAACATCAATACTTCTTATAGATAGATAGATAGATACGTTTATTAATAAAAAGGTTCAAATACATGTTTAATTTTTTTGTTGTAACCGCGTAAACTAGGGTAGGTTTGTGATGGTTACTCACATTCGCTTACTCGCACTATTAACTAACTTAATGTAAAAGATACATAAATAGGTAAGTACTCATGCTTAAACTACAACTCTTACCTATTTACCAACATGTAGGTAAAAACAGCAGGTACAATATGGGTATTTACTAGGTAGGCAGGTGATGAGATGTGGCCTCATATAAAAGCTTAAAATCGTGCAGCGGGTTATGGAGAGAGCTATACTTGGAGTTTCACTATGTGTATCTAAAATAATGAGAACTGTAGAAAAACCAAGACCACCGAAATAGCCACGAATAGCACCGAGTTACAGTACTACCCAAGTAATATGGGTTAACGATGTACCTGCGCAGAAGATGATTTCTTAAAACCCGGGAATTTTCCTGTACCACTATTGGTCGGCAGCTCGGCCATGCGAAGTGTAATTGTGCGGAGAGACGGGACTTGTGAGTGAGATGGAACTAAGTGCTTCAGTGTATTATGAACCTTATAACAGTGACCTAAGGTTGATTGTAAGTTTTGAGCATTCTTTCGTTATTTCGTTTGGAGCTATACTTTCTTTTCTGCGCTAACGAAGATTCACGACGCGCCATATCAGTTGGTTATACCTGTACAAAGTTGCAGTGCAAATGGGCTGGCAATATAGCTTGCAAAACTGATAGCCGTTGGGAATAAAGATTCACGAGTGAAGACTAAAAAATGGACGATACTAAAGAGGAAAACCACCCTCTCGATGGACCAAAGACATAATAAAGGTAGCACGAAGCCAATAGAGGCGGCCAAAAACCGTGCGTTGTAGCATTATATGTCATTATATTGTAAAGCTGTAGGCTGATGATGATGATGTAAGCAACGAGCATTACTCGGCCCGGATAAGTCAAAACAAAGCCCGGGTAATTGTCACCATGCACATAATTTACAGTAAATTAGCTGTAGTTTTTATACTTCTAACAATTAAACATGTAGTTACGAGCTGCACTTGACCGGGATAAGTGAAAACAAACTTGGATATAATTGGATTGTAATTCGGGTATAGGCAGCGTATAGAACACAAAGTAGGGTGTGAATAAATGTGATGACGAAAGTATTTTTTTTAAGCTATTATTTGAGATATAATTTTATAGTGGTCTACTTATCTTTTTTTGAGTTAAAAAAGGTTTTAATGAGCTTTGTTAATAAATTCAAGTATGGCTTAGTAATACTTGGGGTAAGTAGTAGTAGTAGAGCTTTTTTTGTGAAAGAGTTCGTCCGGGGAAGTACTACCACCATGCCTATTTCTGCAGCAAAGCAGTAGTGCTTGCATTGCTGTGTCCCAATTTGATGGGTATGGGTGCCGGTGAAATTACAGGCACATGAGACTATTCATCTTTTTGTCTCAGGGTGGCGGGCGCAGTGCAATGCTACATAGGGCGCGTCCAAGGTGGACGTGACCTATGTGAGAATGCACTGTTCATAGGCAGAGGTTACCGCTTAACATCAGGTGGGCCATCTGCTTGTACCGACATTCAAGTAGTATAAAAAAAAGTTTTATTTTCAGGAAGACAAAAACCTTTCATATCATATAACGGTATGATACCAAATCCATATCCCGTGATCCCCCGGGCAGCTTTATTTCTGTGTGTTAAGTAATAAATAAAGTGTTTTTTATGTGTATGTTAGTTACTAAGGTATTTATGTTGATATGTGCTTACTGTTTAGGTTTAGTGCATTTCTCAGTAAGTCTGAAACAGTTTTTTTTTTTTTTTTTTTTATTTAAATATCTCGTTCAAGATCGTTCTCGTACGACTCGTTTCTCGAGATCATTTCTTCCCCATACCTACAAACTATGGAATGAGCTTCTATCTGAGGTTTTCCCGCTTGGTTACGACATGTGCCGCCTCAACAAAAATGTACATAAATTCCTTCAGGGTAGGCAGAGCATTGACAATACCCCCGGTGTTGCCGGTGTCTATAAGCGACGGTGACCACTTTACATCAGGTGGGCCGTAAGATAGTTTGCATATTAGTTTCATCTTTGTTAAGGCATTATGCTAATTTGGTGTAGGGTCTGATTATTGACGACCACTATGGCGCGGCGGGCGAACTTTCGCCTGCTACGCAAGAGGTTGCGGGTTCGATTCCCGCCTCGGAACAAATATTAGTGCGATCCGCAGATATTTGTTCAGGGTGTTCTGGGTATTTTCATGTATAATAAAAAATATCTATCTATGTTATATATTGTATTAAGTATATCAGTTGTCTAGTACCCATAACACAAGCTCTGCTTAGCTTGGGGCTAGATAATATTGTGTGAACTGTCCAGCAATATTTATTTATTTATTCAAATTGGTGATTGAATAGATGTCCTACTGTGACGTATTTATTGTGGCCGGGTATCGTTGCTATTGTTATCCGGATGAATCCGCAAACAACTGGATACAAAGGCCCGGGTGGGTACTTTTCTCGCGTTCGATTCGCGCGGTTTGAACAAAGCTTAGCCATTTTAATTGGCTATTTTTGGATTAAAATTTCGTGGACCAATAATGTATAGGTAAGACAAATGGTACTTCGAAATAAGAATAATCAGCATCTAACGGTCTAACCCATCTGATTTCCTCTTTCATACATACACACATACGTAGACACACGCCTTTTTCCCTGAAGGATAGACAGAGACTCATTGGTCCTCGTTTCACCATCGTGGTTCTTCCATGTCACGTCTATATAGACGTGACATGGAAGAGGTTATGCGGATCGTAAGAATAAAGTGGAGTTAGGTGGCACATTTGTTTAGGATGAAGGGAGATGGACGAAGGCCATTACAGAATGGTGGCAAGCGATGCTCAATGGCCGAGAGGTAGAACACCCGCCCGTGGTCGAATAACATCATCAATGTAGCCGGAAATCAGTGGATGAGACTCGCAAGAGACAGAGGGTCAACAGTAGAAGTTGGGCATGATATCTGTCTAGAAGAGACGATGGGTGATGGACGATGCTGATCATAGAATGGTGGCCAAGAGTCATACCACCTGCCCGATGGTCAACTGTAGCCAGAAATCGGTGGATGAGACACGCAAGGGACCGAAAATTATGGCTTAAAGTCTTTACATGGACTTGTTAGTAAGATTCGTTGGTGATTTGTCTTGGCTGCTAGCTTATTAAGGAATGTGTTATTACGGGAGTAAAGCACTTGCCGTTTCAGTCGTGGGAAGCGGCGATGAGCTCACCACTAGTCACGTCTATATTCCCACGATGGTGCAACCCACGGCGAAAAGAGGGATTTTGCCGATCTGCCAAACCCCTTATTCTGGGAAAAAGGCGTGTATGTAATAATAATGGGGAGAATTTATTTCACATGCAATACTTGAGGATACTGGCAACAATTCTGTGAAAACAGATTTCCCATTTGTCAACTTTGGTGGAAGAAAGTCGGTCGACAAAGTAGAGTTTACCCTAAAATTCAAACTCCGCCTGCACTCAGGGTTGCCAGCTAAGAGAAACCAAAATGGTCAAATGTATGTATGTATGTATGGAGTATGGAGCTTGTCTACAAATTTCCACAAAATTTGATCCAAAATGTATTTATTTCTATTTTTCAGGGTTTTGGGGAAAAATCTTGAAAATTTCCCATGAAAGTGGGAAAAAATATTTCTTCAGGCAACACCTCAGGATACTGGGTATCTTTTCTATTCCGACAAAATTTTCGTTCGACAACTTTGGTAGAAGAAAGTTTTTCGTCAAAATATAGAGTCAAAATCCAAAAATACAAGCACCGTTTTCTCCCAGGGTTGCCAGCTTAAAAACTCCAAAACGGTCAAATGTCATTAAAATGGAGCATTCCTACAAAACCTCATCAAAATTTGATTCAAAATGTAATTTTTTAAATTTACATATTTTTGGGGAAAACTTTGCAAATTACCCTATAAATGGGGAAATTTTATTACACCAAGCAACACACCTCATCCTGTCACACAACCGCCCTATACAAGGCATCCGGCTCCGGTGTTGCCAACAGTCCCTTATTTCGATTTGAAAAATTAGCAAAATTTGATGATTTTCAAAATGGCCGCTAAAACGTCCGCCATCTTGAATTTCAAAAACGTATAATTTTTCCCATATTAACAAGAATACTGGCAACATTTCTGCATAAAAAGAAATGTCATGTGACAAGTTTGGTAGAAGACTTCTAGAGCTCAACAATCAGTCGTCAAAAGTGCAAAAATTAAAGACGCCATTTTGGATCCGCCATCTTGTTTTTTTTTTTATTACTTTTTTCGCAATTCCCGCCGAAAAAGCAACGATACGCCGTTTAAACGGATCCGATTGGTCAAACTTTCGAAAAACTGTTTTTGTCACCGCCGCCATCTTGGATTTTTCAAAATGTCAATCCCTTTTTCCTGGTCGAATTGACGACATTAACACATTTCTAGAACATGTCCCATCACTCAAACGGCTCCTTCTGGAGACCAACCATGTCAATGAGTCAGTCAGTCAGTATGTATGTATATCTACGGATCAGAGCTTCGCTATTTTCAGCACGGACTTTGCTATAATTGTTTTTACGAGACTTAATAAAAATCAGAAGGCACTCCGTCCGATAGGTAAATAGCATCAACAAAGGCGGTCCTAATGTAATTTCCTCCACTCAACCGAAGGAAGCAGCAATCAATTTATTTCGTTATGGGGAAAACCGCAACTCCTAACGTTTTGACAAAAATATTTCTGGAGCGGAAAAATTGTTTGTGATTTTTTCGTGTCCTTCTATTTTTAGACTTTGTCGTTTTTACTAATAACGGACAGTTGGACTGATCGCAGTTATTTTCATAGACTAGACAGGGCGTGAATCAACCCCTCCCCCCCCACCCCTTGATCCTTTGTCTGCAAGTCAGTAGAACCTACCACACGAACCTGCACATCTGTTTAAAAATATTCAGTACCTATTTCTTGTTTTTTATTTTTTATAGTGTTCGCAAAATGAATCTGCTGATCTGAGCTATCTTAAGACTGTCACAAACGATGTAAAGATTCAACTGATTCAACTCACCACCAGATGAGTCTGAAGATGCTGGCTGAATTGTCACGCTGAATGGCAATACTAATGCGTTGAGCCAGATAGGAGCCAGCTCTCGGGTCACACGTTATACGCAGATTAATTTTTCAACGCTGGACAAGTCTTCCCGTAGAATAAAATCGGGGATTTTCCATAATTACTTGGCAGGCGGATTGGTGATCGCAGTATTGGTGTTGAGTACTCAGGTGGATGCTGCTACCTATTCTGTTGTATAATCCCTTAGTTGGCTATTACGTCCACGGGAGGAGACGTAACTGTCTAGTTTTAGGCTAGCCACAACCACCGCTTACGGTTTGATGGTCTCTGTTAAATTATAAAATGTAGTCAGTAATCACTAATCATTTATTTTTCACCAGCTGTTGCGATCAAAAGAATCACGTCATCCACAAGCTGCTCACTTGACATAAAGTAGGGTGACCAAGAAAGAACCATTGAGATAAACTCTAGAAGCTACTCTACAAATAACACGGAAATTGTAATGTTAAGAAAACTTTTCCATTTTGCTCTTCCATAGTCTCTATTGACACATCCAATACGAATATAAACTAAAGGAAAAATTAATAAAAAAATCACGGAAGGTATTCACGAAATTGGAAACATTTTAATTCTCAGTGTATCATTAATGTAGCGCTCAGATACCGCCCTCCTTGTAGCACTCCCACATTTTATTGTGGAGACAGACTTTTAGTAGGCCTTGCAAAAAAAACTTGTACAGCATCTTCAATATGCCGACCTCTGTGTCGAAGGTTCGCCTGTGACACAGGAGGATGCGGGTTCGATTCCCGTCTCGGAAAAAACATTATGTCTATTTTTTTGTTCCGGTTTTCTCGTTTAGTCATAACGAGTATAACATAACATAACACCCAACATATATACATAGTCCTGACCCACATTAGCATTCCCTGCGTCGTGCAGGGTATTGGAAACTACGAGTATCATGGTACCATAACAACCAGACCCAAAACAAATATTTGCAGTATACAAACATTTGTGACAACTTGACGACCTCCTTGGCGTGGCGGGCGTAGGTTCACCTGCGACGCAGGAGGTTGCTGGTTCGATTCCCGCCTCGGAATCGATTTGTATGATCTGCTGATATTTGTTCAGGGTGTTCAGGGTATTTCCTATGCATAATCAAAATTATCTATCGATGTAATGTATTGTATTAAGTATATCAGTTTTCTGGTACCCATAACACAAATTCTGCTTAGATTGGGGCTAGATAATGTTGTGTGAACTGTCCAGCATTATTATTATTATTTGTTTGTCCCGCAGCGGGAATCGAACCCGCAACCTTTCGCATCTCAGCCGGGTACTCCCCGATGCGCTATTATGTTGTCATAATAATTATTAATTCCGATTTAAATAGTAAAAGCCTCCTCCACACCCTCTAAGCCCCAACAGAAGCTGTAATTGAAATCGTCTGGCCAGGAAACGTTACCTACAATAGATTTTAAAATGGAAATATAAAAGTGGCTCGTCTGAGCCTGCTAATTCACTGGCAATATACGTTTTTAAATATCTACGTTGTCGTTTTGCAAGGGGTGGGGTCAGGTGTTAATAGAAAAGAAAGGCTGCAGGTTTTAATAGCATTTAAAAATACCTTTGTTTAGTTTAAGTGCCTGCCATACGGATGACAACGGGCCGACAAGTCACAGTCTTGTACTATTATTCATTCTGTGCCCCGTACTTTTCACTGGAGACGGGATATTTACAGCCATATGAGTCTTTTCATCTTTATCGCTCAGGGTGGCGGGCGCAGTGCAATGCCACATAGGGCGCGTCCTAGGTGGACATGACCTATGAGGTAATGCACTGTTCATAGGCAGAGGTTACCGCTTAACATCAGGTGGGCCATCTGCTCGTTCAGTTATTCAAGTAGTATAAAAAATAAAAAATAAACATTATATTTGTGTTTTGATTTTCCCAAATTGTCGGCACAGTTGCATGCGCCATGATCTCAGGGATCAGTTCTCCCGTGATCATGGCGCATGCAACTGTGCCGAAATATCGAAAACATTCAAAACTCAAAAATAATGTTAAATACCTATCCCTTTTTTAGTGAAAAGTATGACATAACCATGGTATACTTTTCACTAGAAACGGAAATTTACCATGATTTTTGAGTTTTTATTGTTCCCGATATTTCAGGATAGTTGCATGCGCCATGATAGTTTCGAAAGTCACATACATTTTCCTAATCCCGCACTAGGATTTCCCGTATCGTGGGTATCATAAATTACGAGTACCATGGTACCACAACACAAAGATACGGAACAAATATTTGCAGATCATACAAACATATTTCCCGCAGTGGGAATCGAAACCGCAACCTCTCGCATCTCAGCCGACTACTCGCCCGCCGCACCACAGAGGTCGCCATTTACCTGACCAAATCAGATGAAATCAGGAGGTTTTAACTACAAAATTACGTTCCATCTCTAACTAGTAGTTTTAGTATAGTAGAGATTTTTTGTGAAAGAATTCGTCCGGGGAAGTACTACCTCCATACCTATTTCTGCCGCAAAGCAGTAGTGCTCATATTACTGTGTTCCTGTTTGAAGGGTATTGGTGCCGGTGAAATTACAGGCACATTAAAGTTTTCATCTTTATGTCTCAGGGTGGCGGGCGCAATGCAATGCCACATAGGGTGCGTCCTAGGTGGACGTGACCTATGTGGTAATGCGTTGTTAAAGGCAGAGGTTACCGCTTAACATCAGGTGGGCCATCTGCTTGTTCAGCCATTCCAAAAAAAAAGCCTTGTTATGGTACGTTTGGTCATAGAGAATATGGGGACAGTTCATGAAAATGTAGGTCAGTTTAACGTGGTGTCTGGTTTATTCTATTACATTTCTAATTGAGACTTGTAGTCATGAATTTCATTGCTTTTATACTACTAAATTAGCCTACACTACTCCTTATAGCTAGTTATATTCAGTCCATAAAGCGGTAACCAAGCGCGTTCAATGCAAATTATGATACGTCGCTTTTATGAGCACATTTCAAATTTCCTCATAAACAGGGTATAAAAAATCCAGCAGATATTAAAACGTAATTTAACGGCAAGGTGTTCCGCATAAAAATGTTGAAAATCCCTATGTCCGCTTGTCAGTCCGTGGGCAGATCGTGATATTAACGAAATTCCTTGGGCGGTTACAGCAGGGCGCAGAAATGCTGCCCCTTACAGCTAGAGACGCCGTTATACTCGTATATTTAGATAGATAAATAAATCAATAAATAACGCTGGACAGTTCACAGAACATTATCTAGCCCCAAGCTAAGCAGAGCTTGTGTTATGGGTACTAGATAACTGATATACTTAATACAATATAATACATAGATAGATATTTTTTATTATACATAAGAAATACCCAGAACACCCTGAACAAATATCAGCGATCGCACAAATATTTGTTCCGAGGCGGGAATCGAACCCGCAACCTCCTGCGTCGCAGGCCAACCTTCGCCCGTCGCGCCACCGAGGTCGTCACAGACATACAGGAGGAACCAGAGGAGGATAGATAGATAGATAGATAGAAAATTCTTTATTGCACAACTTTAAAAGTACTGTACATAGGCGAACTTAATGCTAGATAGCATTCTCTTCCAGCTAACTTTTGTGTATTGCGGAAAACAATTTACAGGCAGTGCACAAAAATTAGATTCATGGATAGATTATGTAGCATTAAAGATTAACTATATATAACATATTTACTACAATAGGTACAGAATTAATAAATAAACACATACACATATATTTAATAGATTAATACATATATCTATATACACAGACATCATATGTTAAGTGAAGTTGACGTGTTCCAATGTTCATTGAACGAAATCGGAAAGGTAATAATACTGTATGTTTTATGTTATTGCAAATAGTAATAACTAATGTTTATAATGTATAGTAAATAAGATGACTACACTATTGAATTAATTTAAATGAATTTAATTATTAATAATTACACTATTACCCTGTAATCAAATCAAATCAAATCAAATACATTTATTTCAAGCAAAACTTATAAAAGAAGGTACAAATGATAGTTTATAGTAAAAAAATAAAAAAAATATTAAAAAACAACTTTTTTCTCGAAGAGGTGGGCAAAACCCCAATTTTATATCCTCCTTATACCATGGATCGCAAAAATATACTAGACGTGACCAGTGGTGGGCTCATCGCCGTCATTGCTTGCCACGACTGACTTGGCTAACGCTTTCTTCCAAAAATAACACATTTCTAATAAACCCAGACGGCTCAGCCTACCTCTTCGGGGAAAAAGGCGTGTCTATGTATGATGTATGCACAAACAAATGCTGCCCTTGCTCTGTGGATGGAGGAGGTCACGTAAAGCGGGCTGTGACGTCAATGAATTATGAGTTTTAGAATATAATTTATCTATTTGAATTGTATAACAAGATATTCTACAGTTGTCGAGAATTGTAGGGCTTAATTTGGAAGACTTTTGCTCATGATCGCATCAAAGAAACTGACTATTCAATCGGAAACTCTTGTCAAACCTATCTCTGCCTAGGGCCAGGTCATTGACTCATGGACTAGGAGAGAAGTCACAAAGAGCTGGCTAGCTTTGATGATACCGAGAATGCCTGTAAAACAAAATACCGTGAGTATGTGTATAATTCGAGTTGTGAACCAAATAAAAAAAATACAAAATTACACTCAAGATGACAAAGCCGTGTGGCCTGATGTCGCTCTGCCCCTCAACAGCTAACATGTTTTGCAGTATCTGCACCAAATTATATCAAGCGTAGCATGATATTTACATTTTACTTTAGACTACAAGGTTTTTAGAAGTAATGTTTTTTATGAATCTGCTTGTCTTAATTAGCTTGTCCAAATATTCGAGGCACCACACAGGCGCTTCCCATCTTTACCCGGACTTGTTAGTAAGATTCGTTGTTGTATAAGATTTGTTCTGGCTACATGTATGATGAAGAAAGCGTTAGCCGAGTCAGTCGTGGGAAGCAATGACGGCGATGAGCTCACCACTTGTCACGTCTATATTCCCACGATGGTGCAACCCACGGCCGTTGAGGCTCTGCCTACCCTTTCGGGGGAAAAGGCGTGTGTCTATGTATGTATGTATGATATTGAATTGATTGTATTCAATGGGGTAGGCCTCGTCCGGTAGTGGACTTATACAGGCGGGCGATGATGATGAAGCATCGCTCTCTCTATAGCCTACATAGAGAGATAGTTTTTACATAAGGGTAAAAACTAGCTAAAGGCGGTGAGGTACTTATCAACTTTATATTGTTCGCCCATGATCCATTGCTGAAGTTCTTCGCAATTTATAAGTAGGTACCTACCTTTTAGGATTATTTAACAAACTCTGTCTAGGAGCCTAATTAATGTGACCTAAATAACTTTTGCTTGAGTTCCATGCACTGAACTAATAGAGCTTCTGGACGCGAAAATACTGAAATAAGTAAGACTTCGTTCAAAACTAAGTTCGGATCATGTTCCTATCTTGTTCCTTTCTCGTGTGGATGTCATAAATGTTACGAATTACATTCATATTAACAATTACAATGATATGAAACCTAGATATAACCTATATTAACCTAACCTATATAACCTAGATTTTAGTAGTAGTAGAGCTTTTTTGTGAAAGAGTTCGTCCGGGGAAGTACTACCACCATACCTGTTTCTGCCGCAAAGCAGTAGCGCTCGCATTGCTGTGTTCCGGTTTGAAGGGTAAGGGTGCCGGTGAAATTACAGGCACATGAGACTTTTTATCTTTATGTCTCCGGGTGGCGGGCGCAGTGCAATGCCACATAGGGCGCGTCCTAGGTGGACGTGACTTGTGAGGTAATGCACTGTTCATAGGCAGAGGATACCACTTAACATCAGGTGGGCCATCTGCATGATCCGCCATTATTAGTATAAAAAAAAAACTCTATTCACTCTTTACAATGATACATAACACTATCCTACTCTAATCTATGGTCGCCATGTATAAAAAGTAGACTTTTATATATGGAGCAAAATTTTGGATCCAATTTTCAGACAATTCATAATTCAGTGTTGATTCGATCAACTTTGACTGTGGATTTAAAATAAATAAGATAATCGACCTACGAGTTGCGTAGTTCAGGTTAAAATCAAATGAATATTAAAAGTTATGTTAGTAGTAGAGCTTTTTTATGAAAGGGTTCGTCCAGGGAAGTACTACCACCATACCTATTTCTGCCGCAAAGCAGTAGTGCTCGCATTGCTGTGTTCTGGTTTGAATTACAATACAATACATTAACTTTTATTGAACAGTAAAAATACATTTACAAAAACATGAAGGGTATGGTTGCCGATGAAATTACAGGCACATGAGACTTTCATCTTTATGCCTCAGGGTGGCGGGCGCAGTGCAATGCCCAGTGCAATGCATATGAGGTAATGCATTGTCAAGGGCAGAGGTTACCGCTTAACATGAGGTAGGCCATCTGCTAGTTCCGTCATTCAAACACGTATTAAAAGTTACACAATAGTCCTGTTGCTAATACCTTATGTCCCGATTATAATGTAGACGGGAAGAACGAATGTACTATGAATAATTAAAGAATGTAGAATGAAAACCAGGTAAATTACCTAAAATCTAAGTTGAGACGCCATTCTTAATTGTACCTGGATTAGTCTAATTAGTAATTAAGATCTTCATTTTGATTATATTCTCAAGTGCGTAGACAGTTTAAGAGAACCTTTACCTAAGTTAAACTGGAAAAATAGTACTTTTTCCAGAGATTGGCTCTGATAAAGAACTGTTTTTTTTTCATTAGGCTGTATTATTGTACTCTCAAGGCTGTAGCCGACTGGGGCGATGCCATCTAGTTAAGTTCAACGCCTCTTAAACACAGGTTTGTCTCTTGTCTCGGCGAAAAAAAGTCCGTTTCTCCAAGTTCCTGTATTCCGAGATGTACCTGTAGCTGTAGGAGATCACCTCGAGCTCTTAGGTGTTTCGCTCACGCCTACTCTCAACTTTGGCTCCTACATCGAGTCTAAGGCAAAAACAGCTGCCATGAAGCTGGGCATCCTGAATTAGGTAAAGCGTTACTTCACACCAGGACAGCTTCTCAGTTTATATAAAGCACGAGTCCGGGCTGGTATGGAGTACTGCTGCCATGTTTGGGATGGCTCGGCCAAATACCAGCTTGCTGCCTTGGACTCGGTCGAACGTAAAGCTTTCCGGCTTATAGGTGAGCAACATATGGCGGAGACTAAGATCCAGAGTCTCGAGCACCGTCGTAAGGTTGCATGCCTTTCGATCTTCTATAGGTTACATTTCGGGGAAAGCTCCCAGGAACTGCACGATCTGATCCCACCATCTCCTTTTCATCATAGGACGAGCAGGCGTAGGGCTCAGTACCATCCTTACCTCATTAGTATACCTTCTATTCGCACAAAACGTTTCAGTTCTACCTTTATAATGCGAAAACTGCTAAGGAGTGCACTACCGTCGTCTGTCTTTCCTGAAAATTATAATCTGGGTATCTTCAAGCCTAGAGTGAATAGGTGCCTTCTAGATCTTTGTGCTCCATCTTCGGCCACATCGTCACTTACCAACAGGTGAGATCGTAGTCAAACAAAGGTCCATAAACGTTCAAAAAAAAAAAAAACAGGCCTGGTAATTCTTTCAATTCACCGCTATGTATTTTACCTATTGTAGTAAGTCCATGAATTTGATTTTTGATATCAAATCGATATAAATTATAAAAATAAAGTTTTTATGTATGAAACACCAGATTTTTGAGTAGTTCGTTAATCCAACTGGTAGCGAGCGAATAAAACTCTGAGAAAAATAAGTTTTTGTTAAAATAATATTTATATTACAAGCTTTTATAAAACAAGTAATTAATTTTGTAAAAATTAAAAAAAAAACCAACGCTGAACGGCTGAACCGATTTTGATCAAACAAAGCTAATAACACTCCTGACAAATACACTTTCAAACAAAAAAAAACTATATCTGTTCATCCGTTCGGGAGCTACGATGGGACAGACAGACACACACACACACACACACACACACACACACAGAGACACGTCAAACTTATAACACCCCTTCGTTTTTCGTCGGGGGTTAATTAGTGATCGTAACCGTGTGCTGATCAAAATGGGATGTTGACAGCCTGGCCCACGGTACGCGGCCCATAGACAGCCCGTCCGATTTTTCATTATTTTCGTTGACTACGTGGCCCACGACGCTGGGCCAGGATATTAATAGCCAAAATAAGTAGTTTTTAGTTGTCTACGTGGCCCATTCCATTTTGTGGGAACAAACGTGCATTGTAAGTACAGTCAGAGCAAAAACTTAATGCATTTGAAATTAATTTAATATTATTGCTTCTATTTTTTTTTATATATAACAACTTGGTATGACTGATCAAGCAGATGACCCACCTGATGTGAGGCGGTACCCTCTGCCTATGAACAGTGCATTATCACATAGGTCACGTCCACCTAGGATGCGCCCTATGTGGCATTGCACTGCGCCCACCACCCTGGGACATAAAGATGAAAAGTCTAATGTGCCTGTAATTTCACCGGCACCCATACCCTTCAAACCGGAACACAGCAACGCGAGCACTGCGGCAGAAATAGGTATGGTGGTGGTATTTTGCCGGACGAAATCTTTCACAAAAAAGCTCTACTACTAATTAGTAGAAATAGGTACTGTTTATTTTTTTGTTGTTACCTGATCAATAAAATCCTAAGAAAAAAAAATGAGACAGGCACATGAGACTTTTCATCTTTATGTCTCTGGGTGGCGGGCGCAGTGCATTGCCACATAGGGGTGGACGTGACCTATGAGGTAATGCACCGTTCATAGGCAGAGGTTACCGCTTATCATCAGGTGGGCCTCTTGCTTGTTCCGTCATCCAAGAAGTATAAAAAAAAATAAAAAAAAATAAAAGTAAGTAACAACCCACCTATAGAGTAGGACAATATCACCATGAGCGTCATATGTCCTTGGAAAAAAGGTTTCGTTAAAAAAGCGGCCAAGTGTGAGTCAGACTCACCCATAAAGGGTTCCGTAGCAGCAAGTAACATAATATAAAAGTTTTGGAAGGTTTACGATTTATGACGTATAAAAAAAATTGCTTACTAGATCTCGTTTAAACCAATTTTTGGTGGAAGTTTATATGGTAATGTACACATCATATATTTTTTGTAGTTTTATCATTCTCTTATTTTAGAAGTTACGGGGCGGGCACATTATACCACTTTTGGAAGTGTCTCTCGCGCAAACTATTCAATAAAAAATAAAAAAAATTAGAAACCTCAATATCATTTTTGAAGACCTATCTATAAATACACATAATACACGTATGGGTTTGATGTTTTTTTTTGAGTTTCAGTTCTTATTCTATGTATAAAAAAAACCCAAAAATTCTTGTTTTTTTTTTCTTTTTTTGTGTGAATTTCTTAATGCGGTTCACATAATACATCTACTTACCAAGTTTCAACAGCATAGCTCTTATAGTTTAGGAAAAAAGTGGCTGTGACATACACGCGGACAGACAGACAGACAGACAGACAGACATGACGAATCCATAAGGGTTCCGTTTTTTTGTCATTTGGCTACGGAACCCTAAACAGTGTGTGCTGCTGATTGGTTAACCTAGTTAAATTTTCTAGTATTCAATCTCGCTGAAAGACAAATAGGGATCTGTTTGTAGGGGAGGGACATCGGTATTTAAAGTTCTGGTCATAAATTTCATGTAGGTATACTGTGAAATTATTTAACTGACTGTACCTTCTCCAGTTTTCCATAATCATTATTAATTAATCTGTGTCTGTGGTAAATTCCGGCCAGGTTGTCCGTACGTTTTACACGTGGGCCACGCTGTCGCAAAAAGAATTTGGGACAAGAATTCATGAGCCAGGCAGTCAACATCCCATCAAAATGAGCCAAAGCACGGCCAGTCTACTATTATCCATCGAGGAGTTCCGTTGTCCACCTTCCGTCTCCATCATGAGATCAGCTTGCTGTCACCATCATTTTGTATTGTCATCGGAACTTGACAGGTATGCAAAATTTAAGCTCATGCGGTTGAGGATAATGCTTTAAAATTCAGTTGCAAGATTTCACCCGGATTCCACCCGGACAAACATGCATACAATGCTAGTTAAAATAAAAGCTTGTAAAAAATGAGATAAATTTTGTCCTGGGTACTAGCTTATTATGTAATGTTACTAGTATAGTATTATTTTATCTGTCGTAATGTGTACTGGAAGAAAGCGTTAGTTGAGTAATTAGTGGGAAGCAATGGCAGCGATGAGTTCACCGCTTGTCACGTCTATATTCCCACTATGGTGCAACCCACTGAATAGAGGCCCAATTAGGCTCAGCCTACACTTGCGGGTAAATGTGTGTTATGCATGTGAAATTACCCCATAACGAAATACCCTTCACCTCGCTGAATCTTAAGCACTTGCAGTGTAGGGCAAAGATATAAAACATTGCAATTTCAGCGTCGTAAAGTTGCTGCTCGTGCTTAAATCGGTGGCCTAAAAGGAATTCTTAAGATAACAACATTATATTTTATTTATTACCATTTTTACAAGGAAATTGCTAGTAACAACAAGAGGAGCGTAAGGGTGTTGTACTAATGACTCAATTGAGGGCCCAGTGGTGTCACAAATGGCGAGTTATCGATGAAATGAAAATGAGATTAGAGATTCACAGTTTTAATCAAAACGATTATCTAAGAAAGTTTGCTCTAGAGATAAGCCCACGCCGTGAACTAATTTGTAAGATACCTACGATTATATGTTGTGATTTTATGAAGTTATCTACATAAATAACTCCCGTTAATGGTTTATAAATAATACGTTGAATTTCGGGTTAAAAGTTATCATATATATTAATGAGTTAGGCTTGTGGTCATCGGGTAATTTCGATAACTAAAAATATAGGGTAAATCAGATAAATAAATTTAATATTTTTGGGGTAAACTCATTAATCCACGATTTAATCTATCTATCTATCTACAAAATAGGCCCAGTTGTTTTGGCGTAAAAGCACGGCAAACAACTAAACAATGCTTTTACTATAAATTTATAAGGTTACAGATATAATATCGATAATTCTGCTTTTGTTATCGATAAATTATTCTAATAATCATCGACAGGCACCCAACACTAGGCCGTAAGAATAAAAGTTGCCAGTTTTAGGGGGGCTATTCTGCAATCATAAAGACTGCCTGTGTAGGTGCGAGCCCTAATGAGCCGAGTACAATGTATGCTAACGAGCGTTAGCAAACTCTTTGAGCTATTCCTGAGCGTTCTAGGTTATATCAATGGAGAATATTTTAAGAGGTGGGCGTTGAAATGTTTGACCGAGCGATGCGAGATCTCAGAGCCTAGAAGTTTGACCAATGGAAGACTTGATGAAAATAGACATACATATACATACATAGACACACGCCTTTATCTCCGTAAGATTAGGCAGAGCCTCAAATGGGCCTCTTTCCGCCGTGAGTTGCACCATCGTGGGATATAGACGTGACACGTGGTGAGCTCATCGCCGATATTGCTTCCCACGACTGACTCTGCTAACACTTTCTTCCAGTAATAATAAATACATTCCTAAGTAAGCTAGCAACCAGGACAAATCTTGTAACATCGAATCTTACAAACAAGTCTGGGGAATCCCTTAGTCGGCTATTACGACATCCACGGGAGGAAATGGAGTTGTCTATTCTTGGGCCGGAGACATCACGGAAAAATAACGATTTAAATATCATTTGACAAAAACTTACTACTATATTTTATTATGTGCTAAAACAAAACATAAAAGAAAAATAATTTGACGTGACAATTACTTGACTTACAGTGAGTTTGACATTATGTCATCGAACCCAATTGCAGGATGCAGCGTTTGTTTGTATTTATATATGTTTGTATGTGTGTTTGTCTGACGATAACAGTAGAACCGTTGACCCAATCTTAATGAAACTTGATAGGTATAATTTTTTACAACGTTGGTAAACCTTTTCTCGGTTGATTTATTATTTGAAATTGGCCCTCCTTTAACCTGTTTTAGGTCCCCCCTTCGACTTAAGAAGATATTAAGCGTTAATTTGTATACTAAGTATGTAATCACATTACTTAGATTAATAGAGAAAGATTGATTTTATATTTGCTACTTTAGAAGCTTTGTTTTGTTTTGGCATTTGTTTTGTTTGATTGTTTAATTTTAATCATTTGTCACTTACGTCAGTTACTTCCGAGCGGCAGAAATGTATACTTCATCTCTGTCCGGGTTCAAGTTAGTAATAACGCTGTCACTTTCTTGGACCTATTGTTTTATTGCTAGTCTCCGCCCATTCGATATTTTATTTCTGTCAACGTATAGGGTAGGGTTAACATCGCACGTCATAGATGCGAAATTGGAACAGAAAGAAAAGAAAGAAAATAAAGAAAAACATTTACTTGTGTCAACAATATGGATGTAGTAGTAACAGTCAACAAACAATATTCCACACAAAAAGACACACACACACACAGAAACAAAGATAAATAAAACTAATGTGTGCCTCTTAGCACCAGCCACGCATCATTGACACAAATTGGCGTCCAGCTCAGCATTTGTTGTGTTATAGCAACACAACGCTGATCTTCCGCTGAAACCATCTGAGTGAAAAACACGGATGTCTGCTTCACAATAAATGATTATACATAACTAATGAACAAATAATAACTTTGAAGTATTTAATAAAATAAAAGACGTGATTATTAATATTGTACGTTAAGTTAGGATGTGGGAATTCATTCGAGATATTTCATTCGAGATTTTTCATTCAAATAATTTAAGTAGGTAACCTATAGAGTTTTTTTTTATAATGTAATATGTTTGTAGTGTACGTATACGTAAATAGTTATCTTAACAGTCATAAATCATAATCATAAATCATTTATTTGACTAAATTAAAGTTACACAGATAAAGTTGAAGCCCTGTCTCCCGGAAAAGCGTAAGCTGTGGCCCAGGAAACAGTTCTCTCCCAATTAAAATAGCACAATTTTTACATTTGCAATTTGATGAAAATGGGTGGCGGTGAGAGTGAGTGTAAAAGTTAGGGTGTATTATGTTAGTGTAGTGTGTGAGTGTGTTGTGTGTGGTGTGTGGTGTGTGGGTGTAGCGTGTGTGAAAAGTGAAGTTGAATATGTGCGCAGGCTCTCCTGCTACCACCAGTCTCTTAAGAGTCTGGGTATCACAGGAGAACCCGCAGGGTGTGTGGGTGAGTGTGGATGTAGGTGTGTGTATGAGGTTGTGTTGAGAGGGTGTGTGCGCTAGTTAATTAAGTTCTCAGTTTGATAGTAGTCAAAGGACTCTAACCATTGAATTAAAATAGCTTTTAGTTGGTAGTTGCTACACTGATTGATACACAATCTGGTATCAATGTTTTTGTATAAGCGGGGTGCGTTATAAGAGTAGTGACACCGAGCTATATAACAACGAGTATGTGGAACCGGGTAAAGGTTTCTTCTTTTTTGATTTAGTATTAATGTTGGGACAGTAAGACGGTGATATCGGCGAATGCACTGGTAAATATACAACTTGCGAACACTAAATACCCTAACCTGGTTATATAGGATTTTCGTAGAGAAGCGGAATGGCAAATACAACATAGTTTTGAGGAGAGCTCTTTGCGCGCGCTCAATTTCTAACATAAATGTCTTTGCAGCCCCTCCCCATGAACATATACAATAGCTTATTAGACATTCACAAAGTGCTTTGTAAGTTTTAATAAGAAGACTTACATCGGCAACAGTTCGAAGATTTTTAAAAACGTAAATGAGGGATCTAACTCGTTTTGCCGTGACAGTAATATGTTGATTCCACTGAAGTTTTTCGTCAATCAAGACACCTAAGTATTTTACATGTGTCACTTTAACTAAACTATCACATCCGCAATCATCAACATGTTCAGTAAATTTGTTACACGGATGCGTGTGTACGGTAACTTTGAAGTTAGTAGGAGGACTGGAAGCAAGAGTCTTATGAAAACATAGAAGTTTAGTTTTCGAAGTGTTTAGTGAAAGAAGGTTGTCCTCTAACCAACCGGTAACATCACATAAGCCCCTTTCTGCGAGTGCCCTAACATTATCCCATGTCTTATCATGAAAGAGAAGAACTGTGTCATCTGCGAACATTAACAGTTCCGCACCTATAATGTTCATATTGCACAAGGCATTTATATAAATGATGAAAAGTGTAGGTCCAAGAGTGCTGCCTTGTGGAACACCACATGTACAAGGTGCTTTGTCACTGACAACTTTTTCAACTCTAACTGCCTGTGTCCGGTTGCTCAGATAGTCCCTGAACCATTCAAATGGCACTCCCCTGATCCCTATGTTTTCAAGTTTTGTTAAAAGTATTGGGATTGAAACGGTATCAAATGCCTTTTGAAGATCCAGGAAAATACCCAGGCATCTCTCTCCTTTATCCAGACATGATGATAAAAGTGTTGTTAGCTTAAGAACTGCATCATCTGTAGAGCGACCTGTTCTAAATCCAAACTGGCCATTTGATATTAAATTATTATGATCCAGATACTTAACAAGCCTTCCATTCATAAGCTTTTCCAAAATTTTAGAGAGAGGTGAAAGTAGCCTCAAATGGGCCTCTTTCCGCCGTGAGTTGCACCATCGTGGGATATAGACGTGACACGTGGTGAGCTCATCGCCGATATTGCTTCCCACGACTGACTCTGCTAACACTTTCTTCCAGTAATAATAAATACATTCCTAAGTAAGCTAGCAACCAGGACAAATCTTGTAACATCGAATCTTACAAACAAGTCTGGGGAATCCCTTAGTCGGCTATTACGACATCCACGGGAGGAAATGGAGTTGTCTATTCTTGGGCCGGAGACATCACGGAAAAATAACGATTTAAATATCATTTGACAAAAACTTACTACTATATTTTATTATGTGCTAAAACAAAACATAAAAGAAAAATAATTTGACGTGACAATTACTTGACTTACAGTGAGTTTGACATTATGTCATCGAACCCAATTGCAGGATGCAGCGTTTGTTTGTATTTATATATGTTTGTATGTGTGTTTGTCTGACGATAACAGTAGAACCGTTGACCCAATCTTAATGAAACTTGATAGGTATAATTTTTTACAACGTTGGTAAACCTTTTCTCGGTTGATTTATTATTTGAAATTGGCCCTCCTTTAACCTGTTTTAGGTCCCCCCTTCGACTTAAGAAGATATTAAGCGTTAATTTGTATACTAAGTATGTAATCACATTACTTAGATTAATAGAGAAAGATTGATTTTATATTTGCTACTTTAGAAGCTTTGTTTTGTTTTGGCATTTGTTTTGTTTGATTGTTTAATTTTAATCATTTGTCACTTACGTCAGTTACTTCCGAGCGGCAGAAATGTATACTTCATCTCTGTCCGGGTTCAAGTTAGTAATAACGCTGTCACTTTCTTGGACCTATTGTTTTATTGCTAGTCTCCGCCCATTCGATATTTTATTTCTGTCAACGTATAGGGTAGGGTTAACATCGCACGTCATAGATGCGAAATTGGAACAGAAAGAAAAGAAAGAAAATAAAGAAAAACATTTACTTGTGTCAACAATATGGATGTAGTAGTAACAGTCAACAAACAATATTCCACACAAAAAGACACACACACACACAGAAACAAAGATAAATAAAACTAATGTGTGCCTCTTAGCACCAGCCACGCATCATTGACACAAATTGGCGTCCAGCTCAGCATTTGTTGTGTTATAGCAACACAACGCTGATCTTCCGCTGAAACCATCTGAGTGAAAAACACGGATGTCTGCTTCACAATAAATGATTATACATAACTAATGAACAAATAATAACTTTGAAGTATTTAATAAAATAAAAGACGTGATTATTAATATTGTACGTTAAGTTAGGATGTGGGAATTCATTCGAGATATTTCATTCGAGATTTTTCATTCAAATAATTTAAGTAGGTAACCTATAGAGTTTTTTTTTATAATGTAATATGTTTGTAGTGTACGTATACGTAAATAGTTATCTTAACAGTACTGTAACGTTTTTTTCCGCGACAGTACTGAATTTGATTTCGCGCATAGAAACTATTTTGTAATCTTTTTCGGGGTGAATTGAACCTGGGGTGACATGAACCTAACCCCAGCAATCGGACTGGTCTGTGACGCAATATACAGTCACACAAACAGACCAACGTGACGAAAGAATAGGGTGCCATTTGGTTATGGTATCCCAAAAAGTACAAATAGGTAAATAAAATACTAAATTCTTTTTTATTACCTACAAGCTTTATATTAACATGCAATGTATGTCCGGGTGGAATAAGTTTGTCCGGGTGTAATCTTGCAACTGAATTTTAAAGCTGTTATCCTCATCCAATTGAGCTGAAATTTGGCATACCTGTCAAGTTCCGATGACAATACAATATGATGGTGACAGCGAGCTGATCTGACGGAAGGTGGACAACCTCGATGGATAATACTAGACTGGCCGTGTGTAGGCTCATTTTGATCAGCACACGGTAACGATCACTAATTTTATAAAAGCTTGTATTGTAATAAATATTTTTACAAAAACTTATTTATGTTAAAATTCCCTCAGCTTTTACAACATCCTCGGCAGGATACAGAAGGGCCGGATTCTTAGGCCGGATTGTACACACGACACAATACGAGTACTCGTAAGTTCATTTAATCGATATATGCTCGCGTGCGCTACAAAAACATATGTTTTATTTAGGCATAGCCTAGTCTAGCACCGTCGTTAGTGTCATTAAAAATGTAATCATCCAATCGCTTTCCCGGAAACAAGTCAATTCGTTGGATGCAATTGAAAAACGGACGAGCCTGTCACTCCTCGGATTTCAATGTAAGAGTTTAATGTTTCATGTTCAATGTTAGTTTTTTGGAACATTGCTTGTAATTTATCGATAATTTATCTAATATTTAATAGATAGAATGGACATCCCTAATTGGTTTACACTTTTAAATTACTTTTCTTGGCAGACGTGCTGAAGAGCAGCAGATGATCGATTTTCATCAAGTGGCAACCGGACCCTGAAGAATTAAGGTTTTCTTGTATTGGGAATTGCAGGTAGAGAAGATTTAATAAAAAGTATAGAGGGTGGAACTGCCTTTGGGTTTAGTTAGTGTCACACTAGTGACACAAATACAGTGTTAGATATACAGTGCTAGACACAGTCTCATGTGTCTGTAATTTCACCGGCACCCAATACCCTTCAAACCGGAACACAGCAATGCGAGCACCAATGCTTTGCGGCAGAAATAGGTATGGTAGTAGTACTTCCCCGGACGTTTTTTTTTTTCTTAAAAAATCTCTACTACTACTATATCATCAGTAGCCTTTATTAGACGATTACTGCTGGACTGCTCCTGTGGCGAAGTGTTTTTTTACGTTTTTACGTTTTAAGTGTTTACATGGGTGGTCCTCGTTTTTTTTAACATTGGTAAGCCTTTGTTTGTCCACGATCTCACCCTTTGGTAAGTGACGATGTGGCCGAAGATGGAGCACAAAGGCCTAGAAGGAACCTATTCACTATGGCCTTGAAGAGACCCAGATTATAGTTTTCAGGAAAGACATACGATAGCAGGCCTTAGCAGATCGCATTATAAAGGTAGAACTGAAACGTTTAGTACGAATAGACGGTATACTAATGAGGTAAGGATGGTAGCAAGTCGTGCGCCTGCTCGTCCTATGATGAAAAGGAGATGGTGGGATCAGATCGTGAAGTTCCTGGGAGCATTCCCCGAAATCTAACATATAGAAGATTGAAAAGCATGCGACTTTACAGTGGTGCTCGAGACTCTGGATCTTAGTCTCCGCCATATGTTGCTCACCTATAAGCTTTCAGCTCTGCGTTAAAGCCTCGTGATTGTTGAATCACGTGGCTTTTATCAGGGCCACCATAGCTAGAAGGGATCCCAAGTACCAGCTGCTTCGCTTTGACTCCCTACAGAGAAGAGCCATTAAAATCATCGGCGACCCCAAGCTCTTCGATACTCTAGAACCGCTTAGCCAACGCAGAGCCATCGGATCTCTTTGCGTGTTTTACCGCCTCTACAACGGGGAATGACACGGAATGAGCTTTCATCTGAGGTTTTCCCGCTTGGTTACGACATGTGTCGCTTCAAGAAAAATGTTCATAAATTCCTTCAGGGTAGGCAACGCATCGACAATACCCCCGGTGTTGCCGGTGTCTATAAGCGACGATGACCACTTTAAACTAGGTGGGCCGTAAGCTAGTTTGCATATTAGTTAAAAAAAAAAGTTCACTTCATGCTGTGCGCTCTTAATCCTTTCCCCTCACTGGTGATTGGATACACAAGGAGGCTTTAAATACATTGACCATACATTTCAACGCATCTGCAGGTGAAAGTAAGGTTCGAGCCCCGCTGGTTTGAAAACTTTATTGGCAGTCCATAAAAAGAAATAATAAAGAGAACGACAGTAGCAGACCAAACTGCCCACATAAAAATATTCCCTAGAACATCCTTCCTCCTCAAACCTCTATTACAAGATCGATAGAATTCAATTCTCCATAACAAAACCTTGCAAAAAATTCCCAGAACGAAACTCTCCAATCTTTTTGGTCTGTATAGCTTTTGTAATAGGGTTGAGTTTCGCTTGCTTGCTACTGGCCAAAAATCCCGTTGACATTGCTTGATGAAATCCGAAACAACGGACAGAGACCAGCGTATTTAGAGCCGTAACTGATGGCTTCCAGGGTATTGAGAACCACGAGTTCAGGACTGCTGGGTCACTCCTTAGCCTAACATATTCTAGAGGGAGTGCTTCGTATCATCAGATGACCATCACCAACCCCCCTTCCACCCTTTTTTTTTAATATTTAGTTTAGAAAAAAATGTTTAGAACATTTATCTATAAGTAACAGTCCATCCCACATAGTTTCATCTCTTAAGTCGCCTGATCAAAGACGTCATGACTGGATATTTTAAACTGAAATGAAACCCGTTGCGGACCAAATGAAAACCGCATAACCATTTCATTCCAGGGTTTATTTCAGACTGCCAAAACAAAATCATCTTTAAAACATCACATAAAAAAGAACCAATTTTAAAATATCTACTATTTTCTCACCACCCAGCCTCCCTCAAGTTCTGAAGGAGGCTGGCATGGTTGGTGCGGAAGGTTGGTTGCCAACAAAACCTAAACCTAAGCCTGTAAAGTTTGTAAAGTCTGTAAAGTTTTAAAGTTTAAATCCCACATTGGGATACCCTGTGTCGTGGATATCATTAACTACGAGTACCACAACACCAGAAACGGTACAATTTTCAGAACATAACATAACACCCAACAGTCACATCACAGACGACCTCTGTGGCGCGGCGGGCGAAGCTTGGCCTGCGATGCAGGAGGTTGCGGGTTCGATTCCCACCTCCGAATAAATGTTTGTGCGATCGCAGATATTTGTTCAGGGTGTTCTTAGCTTGGAGCTAGATAATGTTGTGTGAACTGTCCAGCATTATTTATTATTATTTATTATTATTACAAAGTCCATAGTACACATACAAACAAATAATTTCAGATCATACAAACATTTGTCCCGCAGCGGGAATCAAACCCGCAACCTCTCGCATTTCAGCCGGCTACTCGCCCGACGCGCTACAGAGGTCGACAACAGAAGCGGATCTAAACTCTAGCTGTCCAGAGTGAGCCAGCCGCTACCTCCTTGAGCAGTGTAGTTGATAGCTGGAAGGTCAATGTGTAGTGGTGATTTGGCCACCCGGAGTGATCGCAGCGGGGCATCAGACAGTGAGTCACCAGCGAATGAGACACGTCATAAAAAACCACGAATCAATGATATTATATTTGTTGTGAATGTGGATTGGGAATTGATGATAGAAAACATCAAATCTAAGTTGTCCAAGACTTTTAAGGTTCCACGTACACTGCGTCGGACTTTCAACTACAAACTTTAACCACAGATCATATATCAAGATGGACAGCGCAAACACGTAAATAAACCAAAGGTGTCGTTTTATTTTGCACCTACTTTATATTTTCTCCATTCGCACGGCTAGCTGATTTCGAAGTTTTTACAGTTTACTATGGCGCAATTAGGCATATTTTTATTTTTCATTTTTCATCCGACGTCTTATCGCGAAAATGGATTGAATGTAATGAACAGCCGAGAGCGAAATTATTTGAAATTTGCTAATTTGCATTGCGCAAGCTTTCGGACAGGCAAAGTGACTCGCAAAGTAGGTGCACTTACGGTGTCTATCTTGATATAATCCATTACGTTTGGCTCTAGTTTAATTTTAATTTAAAAACTACAAATCAGATCTTCATAATGTTTTTATATATAAATCGATATTATCAAGGCATAATATTTATTTCCTTTTTTTTTTGGTTTTCTATATTTTTGATATTTTGAACCATTTTTTTTTAGAAAGATTGCAGAGTAATTTATGATATCTGTGGCGCGGCGGGCGAAGGTTCGGCTGGGACGCAGGAGGTTGCGGGTTCGATTCCCGCCTCGGAACAAATATTTGTGCGATCGCAGATATTTGTTCAGGGTGTTCTGGGTATTTTCTATGTTTAATAAAAAATATCTATCTATGTAATATATTGTATAAAGTATATCAGTTATCAAGTACCCATAATACAAGCTCTGCTTAGCTTGGGGCTATATATTGTTGTGTGAACTGTCCAGCATTATTTATTTAAGGTACATTTCTCGGTTGTCAATTCTGCGAGCTATATGACCTGCCATTTATACTTTACTTTCCTAATTCTGTGGGCTATGTTGGTGATCTTGGTTCTCCGAACGAGGCTTTCCGTAGACGGATCACCTTCGCCACACCTGCACCCTTTTGTATGTAATTCGCGCTTTAGAGCAGGGGTTTCCAAAGTGGGTGATAACGCCCCCTTGTTTGCGCTGCAGGCCTAAAGGGGGGCGGTAAGAAACCCAGAAAAAAATGGGGGCGTCAAATCAGACACACTTTTGCATTTGAATAGTTATTAGTATTCCTAGATAGGTCATTTTCGTGTGAAAAAATGGAGGCGCTAAAAAATAATGTATTCTCAAAGTGGGCAGCAGACAAAATAAGTTTGGAAACCCCTGCTTTAGAGGGTACTGCAAGCAAAGTCGTATCTCTATACCTAAAGTCGTAAGACCGCGACGACTCGGTCAAGCCATCAGTCAATATTTGTCGCACAAACAAAGTCATACTCGTGCAAGCCAATTTGCCGTCCTCTTTGTTGGAATATTCCACTGTCTTTTATTGCAAGTTTAACGAGTTCCTGGGAAATTACATTTTGAATAACGTTTGTTCTGGCTAATAAACAATATAACTACATTCTAAATTATACATAGCGATGGGAATTACATGCAGAAAGAAGGTAGGTAAATATACTTTTCACTAGAAACGGGATATTAACCATGATTTTCTAGTTTTTATTGTTCCCGATATATAGGCACAGTTGCATGTGTTTTTAGTGACAAGTAATAAATTTTGTAAAAATTAAAAAACCCTCAACGCAATGAAACGGCTGAACCGATTTTGATCAAACATAGCTAGCAACACACCCGACAAATTCACCTTTCAAATAAAAATATCTAAATCGGTTCATCCGTTCGGGAGCTACGATGCGATAGACAGACACACACACACACACAGAGAGAGACACGTCAAACTAATAACACCCCGTCGTTTTTGCGTCGGGGGTCAAAAAGTATATGCATAACCATGATAGTTTCAAAAGTAATGTAGGTAGGTAAATGTAATAAACCTTGAACAGATTTTTGTTTACAAGCATTTATTTAACTTCATTAGACTATACAAAGCACAAGTCTGGGCTGGTATGGAGTACTGCTGCCACGTTTGAGATGGCTCGGCCAAACACCAGCTTTCTGCCTTGGACTCGATCGAACGCAGAGCTTTCAGGAGAGCAACATATGGCGGAGACTAAGCTCCAGAGTCTCGAGCACCGCCGTAAAGTTGCATGCCTTACGATCTTCTCTAGGACATTTCGGGAAATGGGCCCAGGAACTTCACGATCTGATCCCACCATCTCCTTTTCATCATAGGACCAGGCTCAGTATACCATCGTAACCTCATTATAATATACCCTCTATACAACAAACTTAATTTGGCAAAACAAAACTAAGTATACCAAGTATGTACAACAATTGTATACAACATTTCTGTTTGGTAGTATGACGTAGGTAATAAATCATTCATAATCAACCTACAGAAGTCCACTATTGGAAATAGGCCTCCCACATAGAATGCAACAGCGAACGGTCTTAAGCCGCCTCCATCCACCTTCATCCAGCTACCTTTATAATGTCTTTGGTCCATCGGAAGGCTGGCTTTATACTGCATCAACCAGTTCGTGGTCACAACTCGAGAACCATTGCGGGAGCTATATGGCTTGCCACTTTTTCTTGCTAATTCTGAAAGCTATGTCGATGATCGTGATCTTCTGCGGAGCTCCTCATTTGGATCCTCATTCAATCTATCCCTGAAACTCCCAGCATAGCTCTCACCATACCCCTGTAAAGAGTAGCAAAATATAAAATAATACGTAATTAGGTAGCAAATTCTGAGAGCTATGTCAGTAATATAGGTTCTTCTACGGATCTTCACATTTCAGATTCTATCATGTAGTGAAACTCCCAGCATAGCTCTCACCATACCCCTCTAAAAAGTTACGTAATTAGGTAGCAAATTCTGAGAGGTATGTCAGTGATATAGGTTCTTCTACGGATCTTCACATTTCAGATTCTATCATGTAGTGAAACTCCCAGCATAGCTCTCACCATACCCCTCTAAAAAGTTACGTAATTAGGTAGCAAATTCTGAGAGGTATGTCAGTGATATAGGTTCTTCTACGGATCTTCACATTTCAGATTCTATCATGTAGTGAAACTCCCAGCATAGCTCTCTCCATAGTCCCCTAAAAACATTTAAGAAAACAGTCGTAAAAGCGAGCTCAATTCTCCGTTCCCTGAATTTCAGTGGCAGTAATCCCCAACCTTGAAGCCGTACCTAACCAATGCGTCGGACTGTGAATGATTTATACCACTTTTATATCTCATATTCCGTGTATCTGGGAAAAATGTGTTTTTACGGGAAACCAGCGAAAACCTTGTTACTGGCTTTTGCTGAAATATTTTTTATCTGATCTGTTAGGTTTATGAAACAAAAGTTTATAGTTTGAGTCTATTCGCGGTGTGGAATAGCCTAGTTTATTCCTGTCCTACGAAAATAAATAGTTTTTAACTAATTATGAAACATCTATTTATATATATAAAACAAAGTCGTGTTAGTTACACCACTTATAACTCAAGAACGGGTGAACTGATTTGGCTGAAAATTGGCGGGGAGGTAGCTTAGAACCAGGAGATTGACATAGGTGGGGGGGGGGGGGTCGGAGGGGGGGGGGGGGGTAGGAGGGGGGTCACCGGGGGCTACCCGTGCGAAGCCGGGGCTAGTCACTAGTATTTATTTAAAATCTAAGTTTTTACGGAATGCTATTTAAAAACACAAATAGTATAAAACATTATAGGTATATTTTTTATGTGTGATATCTTTCCTCTCGCTTTCCTGCAATCTGTGGGAGTGATTTCGTGAAAAGTGTGTAACAGGAAGCGCGCATTTTTCCGAGAGGTTGCAATAATACTATCATCCATGTTGCTTATTACCAAGGAGGTGGGAGGTCAGATGTTACACATTGCGACTTATGTAACGGGTTCAAGAAAATGTAGGAAACTACGTTTTAAACAAATAATCAACGGCTAGGACCATGGAGTTAGTATAAAGTCCATGGCTAGGACACACTGAGCCCATTTCCTTTTTTTAAACTTGGCGCATTTGTAGGACCCTTCGGCGAACATAAAACACCTACCATACCTCTCCATTCACCCGACTCAATACAAGATATCAACCGACCGAAAAAATTCCGACCAAAATGGCGCGTGGCGAATAAAAATAATAAATGCGCAATTCTTTACCCCGGGCTGTAAACCTGTCAGGGGCACGTGCCTTTACCTACCCTGGCACTTGAGCACCGATTGATGTGCCTGTTTTAACGTCTTAATTATCAGATTTTATAAATAAAACAGGCATTAAAAGCTCGCCTAGCGAAGCTCTGCTTAAATCATCTCAGTGGTTTGCGTTTCAATTAATAATAGTCTACAAGTAGGAAATTTCAACTAAAATGTGCATGTATCATTTTGGAACCTTACAGGGTTCAGTAGATATTAATGTCTTTTAGTAGTAGTAGAGATTATTTGTGAAAGAGTTCGTCCAGGGAAGTACTGCTCGCATTGCTGTGTTCCGGATTGAAGGGTATGGTTGCCGGTGAAATTACAGGCACATGCGACTTTCATCTTTATGTCTCAGGATGGCGGGCACAGTGTAATGCCACATAGGGTGCGTCCTAGGTGGACGTGACCTATGTGATAATGCACTGTTCATAGGCAGAGGGACTGCTTAACATTAGGTGGGCCATCTGCTTGTTCCGCCATTACAGGTTGTATAGAAAAATGTGCTGCGCGAACAATAATACGAATAATTACGTATTGTATAATTACGAATAATTACGGATCTACTTTATCGTAATATTTGTAAGTTACGCGCTAAGGAAGGCACTGGGTTGTTTTTCAGCAGTGATAAACATCCCCAGGAGCAAGTGTAACACACTACTGCCACTAACTATATATAATATTTAATTATCTTACTAAACACGGTGGTAAAAGACAATAAACACAAGTTATACATAGATTATTTTATAAAAACGGGAGTTTTCACGTACCGTTAAATCGATGTAAGCACCGACATTGTTTCGACCCGTTTCGAGAGTCTTTTTCAAGGTGAGTGAACGCGACGCACTCCACCCGCGTTTCGCTTATAATTGATATGATTTTATACATAGATATTACAAGTAGGCATGTACTAAATCTACGTTTACATTACTAATGTTTAATAACATCTACTACCAAATGACATTGCATCAGGTCTCAAACTAAGCAAAGCCTGTATCTTGGTAGCTCAGGGGGTTTCTTATCCTGGAACAGAGTTGGTAAAGTTAAAAAGAAAAAGTTTATATACGTGTAACACTAACTTAGCTATTCAAATATAAAAAGAAAAGTGTGTTCTTTTAAATATTGAAAAAGATCTTCCCCAGTTGATCTCTAAACAAATTGATTGATGGATAGATATTCGCGAACTAGACGGTCTCTGGGGCAACACGCGTAGCCTCAACCATAGAAATGTGAAGTTAGGAGAAATGTTATCCAGGCTGTATGTATAAGTACAGGTACATAGTAGTAATAGAGATTTTTGTGAAAGAGTTCGTCAAGGGAAGTACTACCACCATACCTATTTCTGCCTCAAAGCAGTTTTGCTCGCATTGCTGTGTTCCGGTTTGAAGTTGCCGGTGAAATTACAGGCACATGAGACTTTCATCTTCATGTCTCAGGGTGGCGGGCACAGTGCAATACCACATAGAGTGCGTCCTAGGTGGAAGTGACCTATGTGATAATGCACTGTTTATAGGCACGGGATACGTCATTTCAAGGTGTATAAAAACTTGGTGTTTTTAACTGATCCTGTGAAAACAGGATATACTAGTAGGTAACAAAATTATAGGTTACGGAGATCCCCAGTGTTGAAAATAGATGGCACTGCATTTTGGATAAACTGTCAGACGAATGTTTAAATTTGTGACAAAGTGATGTGGACAAACAACAAAAATAAACCAGCTAAGAATTTTTGACAGAGGATTTTAAATCAGCGCCTTGTATCGAGCCAGTTGGAACTACTATTCACTTTTTAGTCTGTAATGAAAAGCCCTCACTAGAGAATGTAAATGATTACTTTCGAAGTGATAAACTTTATGCTAGAAGGCGTCATTTCATTCGTTGTTACATCATACGCATATTGCAGTTGATTTGGAGCTATCGACCTTATAGCATTATGAGTTGATCCGTCTTCTTCTTTTTAGCTTAGGTAGGTAATGGCTTCTAATTAAAGTCGTGACTGTTTACTTGACAAATAAACCTACACAGGACTGCGAGTGAAAGAGTATGTACAATTTGCTCAAACATTGGCGACCCGCGGTACGCCTCCTGAGCAATTCTTCTTACTTCTGAATTCTATGACTTCTACTGTGGGATTTAGATTGAATTTAATCTTATTTGGAGAATGGTTTCGAGATGTTATTTTGGTTTGTTTGATTTGGGATTTCTCGCGTTAGAAAGGTCACTTACCACTCAAAAATAGAAATAAGAAATCTAATTTGTATGCCCTGTTAACGGCTATAGACCGAATTAAAGTGAAAAACGGGACCCAATTATTAATCCGTGTTTTGTCTCATTCAATCTACTTTGAAACTGCTTGTCAATGCAAAAGACAAAACACTGCGTTTTTTTTTCTTTATAATTGGCGCCGCACGGCTTGTTCATTTGCCATTTTCAAGTAAGTATCTGTATTTTCACTATATTGTATTTTCAATATATTTTGCAACGTTACACTCCTTCCAAGTCGTCAAAGTCACAGTCAAATCATGATTTAGTAAAACGGTGGCCAATTTTACTAAAACTTTGGTAGTCAATTTCCACCAATTTCAAAAGTCACGCAATTCACTTCCATTTAATTTCACTACACTTGTGCTTTTTAAACGAGCTACATTAGTTAAAATGCCACCAAAATAACACAAAATAACTGAAGAAAACACTAGGAAAAGAAATAAAATAAAAGTAGACGTCTCTTTTCGAAAATGGCGGGCAGAGACTGTGCTAATATTCCAATGAGGAGTTTTCGTAGTTTCATTTTAGCTCTATTTATCTCTCGCTAGATCGCGCTGGTGACAATTTTGGAATAGTGAATATTTGAAAATACGTAACTATCACAAAGATATTAATTATTACATAATTTGCAGGGTTTTTATTTTTAAAAACTATTACGTTGGCGGAACGAAGTTCTCCACTGCCGTGATACAATTTGAAAAGTAGGTAAATACCAATAGTTACGCGAGTGCCATCTCTTGACGATGAAGGAACTAAAGAGTGCTCCAAACAATTTTGCCAGTGTCAAGTGTTATTATTATGTAATAAAATTACCTAGTTTGTTCTAATTCAGTTAAAATTACCTAGTCGTCAAGAATCTCCGTCCAGTCATAAACCAGCTTAAAAAATAGCAGAAAACCCCGATTTTTACATGTAAAAATCCACCTTTTCGAAAAGTCAACTTCACGACATCCCACATGTGCTATTTATCCAAGTTACACCGGTTAAAATTCCACCGAAATTACACGAAATAACTCGAAAAAACACATTAAAAAGTAATTAAATAAAAATGCCGAAATTGCTTTCAAAAATGCCCTTTTCAAAAATGATTCGAAAAATAATCGTTATAATAATAATTATTCTTTATAATAATTCCTCGTTATAATTTGAATTTTATAGAAACATGGTAACAGTGTTTATTTGTAAAATGTTATGTAGGTAACAGGAATAATATAGGAATAATATATTATTCCTGTTTAGAAAACCTGTTTAGACAAACAACACAATCTGTCAAGATAACTTCGATTATTGTTAATGACAATGCCATAAACGTTTCCATAAATGATATTTCTGCTCTGTTTGCACATTGACTGATGGCTTTCGGTATTTCGCCCCAATTTCACGACGAACACCTAAATGCTGAACAAATAAACGTAAAACTACATTACCTATTCAAGACTGATTATTTTTTACCCTAAGATTTGTCCTAGCTGCTGGCTTATATAAGGAATTTATTATTACTGGAAGAAAGCGTTAGCAGAGTCAGTCGTGGGAAGCAATGGCGGCGATGTAACCCACGGTGAAAAGAGGCCGATTTGGGGCTTTGCTACCCTTTCGGGGAAAAAGGCGTGTCTCTGTCTATGTATGTATTCGTTTTTACCTGTGAATAAAACGCTCAACGTCACGCAACGAGCTATGGAGAGAGTTATTCTTGTAGTTGCAATACGTGAAAGAGTCGGAAGCAAGGAGATCCGTAGAAGAACCAAGATCACCGACATTACTTTAGGAATAAATAAGTTGAAGTGGCAATGGGCAGGCCATATGGAGTTAGGTTACAACTTACAACTCGCCATTTTCCGCATAGCAGAATTGACAACCGCGTTGGAGAATAAGTTCTTTGTAATGCCTTATGAACTTTTGCTGATTTTATCTATCATCTTACTTTTGACTGCCTACCTAAGTAAGGCTTTTAAGTTGGTTTTCCTTTTTTATTTGAATCAGCTTCTTCTTGTTCTCGAAGCACCACACAGGCGCTCCCCACCTAGTAGTAAGAAGGATCATCAAAAAAAACAGACCGTGTTTGTTGCCTGATTCTTCTAGGTCTGGTTGCGTTGGAACAGGAGTAAATGTAAATTTATTTTTTAAGGCGATTCAAAATGATCCTTGTGATTTCAATGAATAAAATACTTTTTGACTTTGACTTTGACTTAATCACGAATTAAACGATGGCCCGACGAAAATGTAAAGGTCGCAGGAACTCGGTGGATGGAGGTGGCCCAAGACCGTTCATTGTGGCATTCTATAGAGGGGGTATCTGTCCAGCAGTGGACTTCAAAGAGCTGATTATGATAACATTAAATTTTAATGTAACCAAAAATAATAATAATAATAAATAAATAATGCGAGACAGTTCACATAATATTATCTAGCCCCAAGCTAAGCAGAGCTTGTGTTATGGGTACTAGATAACTGATATACTTAATACAAATTATATTACATAGATAGATATTTTTTATTATACATAGAAATACCCAAAACACCCTGAACAAATATCTGCAATCGCACAAATATTTGTTCCGAGGCGGGAATCGAACCCGCAACCTCCTGCGTCGCAGGCCAACCTTCGCTCACCGCGCCACAGAGGTCGTCGAAAAAAAAAAACCGTTCCAGCGGGACTCGAACCCGCACCCTTCCCTGTGCGATGCCTTTACCAATTTGGCCATAGAACGAGCTATGACACTGGAGACGAAATTTATGGGCACTATCGACTCGGCTATAGCTCCGATGGAAGCCATCTACAGGTGTTGCATTTGGAAACCTTCTGTTCAATGTCCGAAATTAGTTCGAATCATTGACAAGAGATGTCACCACTGCTATTTCATCAAAGTTTAATATTTTTTAAGTGTAAACCACACTTTATGGATAAAATTAAATTGAAATGTAACCATAAAATTCAGTGGATGTGGAACCCGCATCCTAGCCTGTGATCTGCGATGCCTTTACCAAGACTTCGCCATAGAACGAGTTATGACGCTGGAGACGAAATTTGTAGGCACTATCAACTCGGCTATATAGGCCGATGGTACACACTTGAAACATAATAAAATTTCATGATGATAACTTACGCACAATAAAAATTAGCAGAGAATTCAACATTAGCTAGTTTGTTCTTGACAGTATAATTGACATTTCTGCCTTGATTCCATGATTGATGTAATGACTGATTGCTATTTCGCCCCAATTTCACGATAAACTCATGCCTTTTTTACTGACTTATATTAAGAGGCAGATAACAGCCAAATTTCCGTCAATATCTAACTCAGTTCAGGGGGGCTACCCTGGACAACAGTTTCAATCCCAATCCAAGCCCAATCCCAATCCAGTTTTCACAAAATTTAGCACTCTTCAATCAAAATCAAGATTAAAATTTAAATAGTGTACGAGACCGACTTCTTGTGATGATTCCTGAAAGAACAACATGACGTTAGGTGTGGCTACACACAACGCAATAAAATTCAAGAGTACCAAATGGCACGATTTGACAGCAAATCCCAAATTAGGATTGCGATCGAGTGTCAAGGGTAGCCACCCAGGTCCGTTTGAAAGTGCTCGCACAACGAAATATGAACGAATATCAGGAAAAACAGTATTTTAACAAATATTTGCTGCGTAATCGAAAATCTTTGATTATTTATTATCTAAGTAAATCAAAAATATAAATCTACTATACCCTCTAAAGTAATGTTATTTTTTACTCTTATTATTTTTATCAATGTAAGTTGATAGGTATAGAGATATTTACGTTATAAGCGCATTGTAGAGTCAGTTATTTTTTGGGGAAAATACAGGGTGTAATATAATATCCCTATAAGCCCGGGGAGGGGGTATTCTACACATCAGTACGAATAACTTTAATTATACGACTTTTTAAATTTCGAAGTTTTTCATTCGTGAAATGCCTCGTAAGAACCCTGAAATTCCTCCAGAAACGTACGTAAAACAACACGTGGACGTTACGGTACGCTAGGGTACCTTGCGTGGGGCTGCCTCATGTTCTGTTAGGTACATTTCCGGAGGAATTTTAGGAATTCTTAGAGGAATTTCAGGATTTTTACGAGGCACTTCATGACTGAAAAACTTCGAAATTTAAAAAGTCGTAGAACTAAAGTTATTCTCCATGATGTGTAGAATACCCTCTCTCCGGGCTTATAGGGATATTATGTTACACCCTGTATATCTAAATCTTGTTTAGGGCTCTATCATTCCCTTGGAATTATCACAAATATTCGTACTGAAAGCGTCAATTAACGACTGATTGCTTTTCAAGCGAGCTCCGCTTATATACGTGAGCAATAGAAACCGAGAATGTTTAGCTAAAACCGAACCTTCGTAGCACATTCTAGAACTATTTCTCTTACTAAATAACGTCACTGTCTAATCACGCAGTGCATCCAATCGACAACAGATGGCGCTAGCAATACTACATCTTCTGTAGCGCATCTACTCGTCAACAGATGGCACTATGAGTCTGTAAATTCGCCTGTGTATGAATGTCTTTTTTAGCTAACTTCAAAAAGTTGACAAATGTTATCAAATCTTGGGCGATTTATTCTTTTAAACGTTGGATGTATGCCGATTATAATCATGATAACTGAACCTTTCTTTCTGTTCGACAAAAGGCCACTTGGAAAATGCTTGAAAATATGTTATTTCGGGGAGCAGTGAAATTCTGCTTGCTGTCCTTCAACCCAACAAACATCACAGTGAAACTACTGAGACATTAATATTACTTACACCCAAGTTAAGCACCATAACACTGGCCAAGGTCTTTAAGTACGCGAGTGGAAGAACTAAGGATGGCGAGGTTGTTTTACATGTACCTATATTTTTTATTCTTTCAAACTTATCAAAATCTGTATCTAAACATAGTTTTTGATGAGATGATTTCCTAATAATATTCTTTTTAACAGGCAGACATCAGCTAAATTCCGTCACTAATCTACCTCAGTAAAGTTCAGGTGGGTTACTATGAGCTCTTATTGCCATGCAGTTGATAAACTATTCAGTACAAAAGATTGGTTCCGTGATGTCCGCAACTATATTTAAAGGCACAATCGCAGAGGGTCTACAGACTTCTGCGATTAAAGTTATTCAACGATGAAAAATGTCAACGATGAACCGATATTTTGTACTGAATAGTTTTTGAACTGAATGGATATAAGAGCTCATAGTAACCCCCCTGGTTAGTTAGAAAGTGACAAAACAACGCTCGCGCTATGAAAAGTTAACAAAAATCACGAAAAACTGTCTTTAAACTATTTGCTGCATAGTCGAAAATATAAATCGACCATGCTTCTATTTTTTTTTTAGATTTTAACGTTATAAGCGCATTGTAGAGGTAAGTAGGGTACTTACACGGTTTTTACTATCGAGAAAATTTATCGAAATCGTGTTTTGGGCTCGATCATGCCCTTGGAAATATGATGATGATTAACATATATATTTTTTGTCGTCATAAACTGTTTAGATCTTGCTAAAAATACGTTTAAAAAAGCCTATTGAGTCTTGAGTCCGTTTCTATGGAACGAAATATCTACAGTTTGGCTTCATAACTTGCTAAGGAAATTAATTTAACTTAGCCCCCCTAACCTAACTCTGAGTCCGTCCCCATAATATCAGGCGTCGGGTCAGTAGGCCGGCCAAACCATAAATAGTAATAAATCCAGCTCTTGACTTTGACAAATGAATGTGAAACAGCACGCAGGAAGTGGAAACGTAAAAATGGCGGGTAGCTTTGAATCTGAAAATGTTAATTAGTGCTATCGCGATAGTACGAGCTTGCGACTTGACATTACACGGAATTCAGTGATTTAAATTTATATTACAACTCCAGTTACCATTTGCCAGGGTGGGATCGTCCCTTGCGTCTCCTCCCGTGGATGACGAAAGATGGGCAGCATCCAGCTAATTAATTAACACCAACACTGCGATTACAATTCCCCCCCTTAATGAGTGGATGTCTTCCGGCTGACGTAGATGATGACGATGATGATATTTAAAAAAAATAAGATTTTTATGAATTCAACGTTTATTAAGTGTTGGTAAACCACACTTTATGGACAACATTAAATTTAAATGTGACCTAAAAATAACGTTCCAGCGGGACTCGAACCCGCATCTTTGTCTGTAACTGACGATGCCTTCACCATGTTCGATGCGTCATAGCTCGTTCTATGGCCAAACTGGTGAAGGCATCGCCGATTACAGGCGAAGATGCGGGTTCGAGTCCCGCTGGAACGGAATGAACTCCTAAATTATCAGCCCAATTCAAGCAAGGATTCCTTTAATCCAAACGTAGTAGTCGTTTCAATTACATAGTCAAAACGGTGTCTTGAAAACGGAACCCAACACTACGCGTATTTGATATAAAAACGGAACCCAACACTACGCGTATTTAATATCAAAAACGTTACCCAACACTATGCGTATTTGATATAAAAAACGGAGCCCAACACTACGCGTATTTGATATCAAAAACGTAACCAAACACTATGCGTATTTGATATCAAAAACGTAACCCAACACTATGCGTATTCGATATCAAAAACGTAACCCAACACTACGCGTATTTGATATCAAAAACGTAACCCAACACTATGCGTATTTGATATCAAAAACGTAACCCAACACTACGCGTATTTTATACCAAAAATGTAACGATATGCTATGCGTATTTAATACCAAAAACGTAACTCAAAATTATGCGTATTTAAAAATATAAACTTAACCGAAAACTATTCGTATTTAGTACCAAAAACGTAACCCAACATGCGTATTTAATCCAAAAATATTTTATTTTATTTTATAGTTTTAGGGAAATTTGCTGCTGGTACAAGAGTTGATTAAAAAACTAATTGCTAATTAGAAGTTTCCATAAAAAAAAAATTTTACTCATTAAAAAAAATAACCCAACACTATCTTTCAAATCACAGTTTTGACTACGTTAACTAACCAAAAACAGTGCCATGGATTCTGTATCAAGCCACAGTTTTGATGATGCATTTGGCCATTTTAAACATTCCTGAATCTCTGTGATATTCATAGGCCGTTTCAGCGCTAATTGATCTAAGTATAAAATTTCCCAAAAGCCCAGTTATGCGTATTCAATGGCCAAATTATAAAAACGGGCCTGACCCAATTTTCTTGGCAGATTGAGCAATTATCGGTTTAATTATTCGTTAATCGTTCATTTTGTGCGGAAAATTATTTTACCCTTCATTTGGTCTGAAAATAATAAATTGTTTTTTATGAAATTCTACACGTCTTTCCACGCAGTTTAGGGAGAATAGAACAATTTAAATGAGGCATGTTTTTAGTATTAGGAGGAAGTGGCAATGGGCTGGCCATATAACTCGCAGAATTGACAACCGTTGTGACATAGGGCGGCGATTGTGAACCGGCCGAAGCAGATTCTCAACATTTAAAAGAACGCAGGAAGTCGGTGCATGGAGGTGACTCAAGGCTTTGGTCGTGGCATTCTGGGGGAGGCCTATGTCCAGCTCTGGACTTATACAGACTGATAATTAAATTGACTGGATTAAAAACACTCCGGTAAATCCCTGCAAAAGTTAAATTAAATTAATAAATAATGAATCTTCGGGGCTACTGGAATATGAGGCCATCTGTCCGTAACCGTGGTACATGTCCAGCCTTCTGTGATCGAAGTCCAGCCAAGTAATAGACCCCTCTGTCACCTCCCGTGGATATCGTCAAAACCGGCTAAGGGAATACACCAAGGCTAGGCAGCAGGATCTAACTGAGTACACCGATAACCAATCCTCCTGCCAAGCGTGGTCCAGACCCGAACAAATATTTGCAGATCATACAATCATTTGTCCCGCACCGGGAATAGAACCCGCAACCTTTCGCATCTCAGCCAGCTATTCACCCGACGCCACAGAGGTTGTCAAAATTATGAGTTTACGTAACCTCAGAAGGCAGAACACTTCTATCTTTTTACAATGTCTGGGTGGCATCCGGGTGGAATCTTGCAACGGAATTTTAAAGCAGTTATCCTCAACCGATTGAGCTGAAATTTGGCATAAATGCCAAGTTCCGATTACAATATAATATTATGGTAACAGCGAGCTGATCTGATGATGGAGACGGAAGGTAGACAACGGAACTCCTCGAGTGATAATAGTAGACTGGCCGTGTTAAGGCTCATTTCGGTTACGGTCACTGATTTTATAAAAGCTTGTATTATATTTATAAATGAATGTATCACAAAAAACTTATACCTATACCTACTAATCTAATACACTGAGTCGGAAATATAATTTTTTATAGACATTACCGTTCCAAATGCAGGCGAAGCGTGAGGTCGTGGCCCGCATCAGTGTTCCGTACAGTTTAAAGATTTATAGGTCATCGGATTTACTGCTCCTGAAGCCGGCAGATAGGTACCTAATTTAAAACGTTCAATCCCAATAGATTTAGAGAGTCTGTTAAATATATACACCTGACTATTGCAAGGGAATCCGGATAGATGCTAATATATGATAACTTCTAAGGAGTGGAATACACTACCGTCGGCTGTCTTTCCTGAAAACTATACTCTTCAAGGCTAGAGTGAATAGATATGCCTTATAGACCTTTGTGCTCCATCTGCGGCCACATAGTCTCTTACCAACAGGTGAGATCGTGGTCAAACAAAGGTCTATCAATTGTAAAAAAAAAAAAGTATTTACTTGCCATGGGATGTCCTCAGAATAGTCTCATCCATCTCCGTTGGATGTCGTAAAAGCACACCAAGGGATTACACGAGGGGTTTGTCCAACAGCATCAAAGATCGCTCACAGATTCAAGATTCAAGATATTTATACATAAATAAGTGTAATACATACGTAAATACCATTAGTGACATACATACATAGACTGCTCAAAATATAACATTTCTTTCGGCTTAGCCTCAGCCGGGTAAAAATAAGTTTTCGACGTAATAATATTAGCGGAGATCGGATATTCCTTATAAGATTGCATTGGTCCGTTCAAAATACATCTTCGTAATCGGATGACCCGCTTTGCAGGACTGTCCCCGGAGACCACGGGGACTGCAAAATGTCTAACTTCAAAGATAATCTTGAAATATGCCTTTCTAACTGCATTGGAGCTTAGTATTTATGCAGTAAGGTCGCATTTTCAGTAAACTATTTCATGCATAGTCATAATGTAATTTATACGCCTTTGTGTGTATCCTCAATAGATAATTTTACCTACTTTAAGTCCCTGCAGTCCTAAGACCTCGATCAACGTGTTTCCCCTTATAATAATAATAATAAATTCGGTCGGAACGCCAGGCGTCACTATCCCGTATGACGCTAATCTCGTGAAGGCCGAGAAGGACAAGTTAAGAAAACAAAAACAAAACTGTAAAACTTTCTTTTTTTTAAATTGTGCAAATTTTTGAAATCCGGTTTCATTGAAACTATTTGGCCTACCAAAACCAAAATATTCTCATTTAATTGCAAATACTTAATGTGACTTTAGCCGTCACCACAGAATATAATAAAAGGACCCATAACACAGGTCCTTGGTGGTGAAAATTGACAAAAACGGAAAAAAGATAGGGGGCTAGTCTGCAAATTTGACAAGCAACTTACACGGCTGTGTGGTGTACACTACACGGATTTTAGTATGGAGAATCCGAATAGCGCCTCTAGCGGGCACCTTGAGAACCTCAAATTCCATACTAAAATCCGTGTAGTGTACACCTCACGCACGTGTAAGTTGCTTGTCAAATTTGCAGACTAGCCCCTCTGAAATTTAATGAATTTTCAAGTATTTAACTGTGATCCGAAGGGCTTTCGAGGTGGAAAATTTTTATTTGACCCATTTCACCACTACCAACTCATAAAAAAATTAGAACTACCTCATTTGACGTTAGGTAAAAGGTACCAATGCCATGGATTATAAGCAAGTATCTTGACTTGGCCCACGAGATTACCGCCATGTGGGATGTGGATTCCAAGATTATCGTCCCGATAGTCGTTTCAATGAATGAACTGATGTGAGTGAAGAGCCTCGGAGGCTCTCGCTAAAGGGTTGGATCAAGGGTGAGATTCAGCGCGGCGGTACTCCTGGACTCGGCACGCATTGTAAGGAGGTTCCTCTCTCTGCAGCCCTAGCCTACGACCGCTTGGGCTTTGCTCCGCGGTCCGTAGTTCTCCGTTTTGATGTATTTTTTACTATAATGTTTTTTTATACTAATGTGTTCTGATCGCGAAAGTTTTAAAAATACTAGAGTAATCCCCCCCCCCCCCCCCCCCCCATAGCATTGTAAGGGGGTGGCCTCGTCGTAGAATTGGACGTTTACAGCTGCATGATGACGCCACCTAAATAACATAACATAACACCCAACAGTCACATACATAGTTCTGATCCCACACTAGGATTCCCTGTGTCGTGGGTATCAGGAACTACGAGTACCATGGGACCATTACACTCAGACCCGGATAAAATATTCGCAGATCGTACACGAGCTAAAATTAAAATTGTGTGCGAAAAAAGCCACTGAATCACTCACAATCAGGCATACTGCATCCTTTCACCACAATTGTTCTTTCCCCATCGGTCATGGCCTTTTCAGGCTGGTGTCTGACCTACTTCAGGTTGACTGAGATAGAGACAGTGACACGAAGAGAAAAAAGATAAAATAAGCTCGCAAAAACATCTATGCATTTCACATTTGAAAAATCTCATTCAGCCTGTTTCTCGCTGAAGCCTCTTCAAACTAGGTATTGTTAGTGTAAAATTAAAAAATACACATTCCCAGTTTACTTAAGCTATGCTCGCTCTGCTCGCTAACAATCTCTTTGTTTCAATGTAGAGCATCCTCTTAAAAACGTTAATACTGTAAAGCTTCGGCCAAACCGACGCGACCAGAGCGACTGCAAAGCGAAAGTACTAACCGCTAGGGTGTTTATGGCAGCCATTTTGGACAGAGGGTTGTTTTTTTTCTTATTTTATTTTTTTAAACCCCAGCGTAAAAACGAAGGGGTATAAGTTTGACGTGTCTGTGTGTGTGTGTATGTGTGTTTGTTTGTGTGTGTGTGTGTGTGTGTGAGTGTGTGTGTGTATGTGTGTTTTTGTGTGTTTGTGTGTTTGTCTGTCTGTCCCACCCATCGTAGCTCTCGAACGGATGAACCGAAATAGTTTTTTTTTTGTTTGAATGGTGAATTTGTCTGGAGTGTTTGAGCTATGTTTGATCAAAATCGGTTCAGCCGTTTCATTGCGTTGGGAGTTTTTTAATTTTTCAAAATTAATTTCTTGTTATTTGATTATAATTGTGTACTTACCTACTTAAATTAATTGTCTTATTATTATTTCACGATATTATTCTGTGATAAGAATGTTATCTTGAATCAAACTTGCAGCGCTCTAACGGGATTCATGTATCTACCTAACTAACAGTAGAAACTAGTAGTTTGCCCCAAACGTGACCTCACGTGGACCAAAAACCCCTGCACTAATCAAGCTCATGTTCGAACTTAAAAATTATATTCACATAACCTACCTACCTACCAAGTTTCATCGAGATTGAATCAACGGTTCTGCAGTTATCATCGGACTAACACACATAATTACAAATATACATCATCACCATCATCATCCACAGCCTGACTTCACCCACTGTTGAGTATAATATTTATTCTGTGGTATAGGCCTCTATACCTGTGCCATTCCTTACAGTCCCGTGCGGTTCGGCCCGCGACGCAAGCGATAATAAAAGAAAGAAAGAAAGAAAGAAAGAATATATTTTTATTTGTAGACATGAGCTACACAAAAACACGTATTATTAAACTAAGAAGAAACAGATATGAAGGTACGAGGTGCAACCCAAGTAAACAAAATGGCTCTGCCTCAGCATGAGTTGGTTGACTAGCAAACTAGCAACCAACGCTGGTATTCCGTCAGAACCACTTGTTGGCGTTACGGCTAACCTCTCACAACGACTATACAACAACACACTAACATAAAGAAAACTAATAAGAAGAATAATAAGTACTAAAATTAAGGGATGCTCAAATTTAAAAAAAAAAAAACATATTGAAAAAAGTTATCCAAGAAATAAATATTAATAATTAGGTATACCAACGATAAAAAATAATGGTCCGAAAAAGGTGCTATTTTATGCTTTCAAGAATGTACCGCAAACGGTAAATTTACCCACCATTAACGCTCACAGAACACTTGTGTCGTGTCTTAGACTTTCCTGATCCTTTTGATGGTCAAACAAAAAATTCTTTAATTTTGATCTAAAACATTGTAAGCTTTGCAGGTCCCTTATCGGTGGCGAGATATTGTTCCAGCACTTTGAGGCTGCATAGCGAAAGCTGTCTCTGAAGCAGGCAGAGCTTTGCCACTGTGTCGCGAGCTGCTTCGAGCACCGGCGAGAGCCACAATATCTGCCATCACAATATCTGATATCGTCTGCCCATCTCGCTGCTGGACGACCAACGTTTCTATCGAGTGACAATATCGTGACCCAATGACGTAGCTTGTCCCTGACGCTCCGCCATGCAGTCGCTTTGTTCGCGTCGGTTTGGCTGAGCCTTAATACGAACGTAATTCAAGGCACGAATTTTAATGTGAAAACTTTTCTTTTTAAATTGGAATGAGCATTTTGCTTTTTGTAGTTCAGAACTTTTTTGGGGCAAGATAACTTTTTACCACGAAATAGCAATTTTTCCCTATAACTTTCTATGATTTCATTTCTAAAGAAGAGTTTATCTCGCAATACGGAAAATCATCTAAAAATGTATCAAAAATGTTGAAGAAAACTTAAATCTTTTATAAGATTCATAGAACAAGTTCTTATCCGATTTGGATAATCTTTCCCTGTAAGTATTTCCTACACATCAAAGGAAAAAAACATATAAAACAGACGAGCCAAAAACAGAGTAATCGGAGTAGGTACATGAATAAAAATAAATAAAGCCACGAATTATTAACTCTCTCTTTTTTTAAAAGCTTTTTTGGAATTTACGATTTTTATTACGGCCCACGGTACGCAAATAGATGAGGAGTAAAATCTAAAAATCGAGCGTTAACCAAAAGTGAAGTTATTATGTTTTCCCTCTGCGCAACATACTTGCGCATCTTATACTGAACTGGACTGGAATAAACTCCAGTCGGAGCTGACACACTCCATTTTTTAAACACTTTTCATTATTCACTTTCACGTCTGGTTGTTTGTTTTTAATCAAATCTGGCGATCGAGTTATCAAGCTATAGCTGAAATTTTGATTGTGTTCAGTATTTGTACATTATTTTGAATAAGATATTTTGTCACCAAGAGAATAAATTATACTTTTTTAAACGAAAAGCGTTTCGACCGTTAATAACTGTTACCTTGAACTTCTCAGGGACTCAGGGAATTGAGATTAGACAAGTTCTGAGATTTAATTATTGTGGGTATTCATTTTCAGGCTTTCAGCCTCTTTAAACTGTATTCAGGCTAATTGAATAAATAAATTAATAAAATAAATAATGCTGGACAGTTCACACAACATTATCTAACCCCAAGCTAAGCAGAGCTTGTGGTATGGGTACTAGATAACTGATATACTTAATACAATATATTACATAGATTAATATTTTTTGTTATACATAGAAAATACCCAAAACACCCTGAACAAATATCTGCGATTGCACAAATATTTGTTCCGAGGCGGGAATCAAACCCGCAACCTCCTGCGTCGCAGGCCAAGCTTCGCCCGCCGCGCCACAGAGCTCACCATGTTCTCTTTAAGATTGGTTTTTGACTACTACGTAGAGTTTGCCCTATTTCGTTTTAAAACTAAACAGATCGGTTCGGCTATTATTTTAATAGTTATAGAAATCGCTCGCAAAATCCACAATAATTTTATGTAAGTAATAAAAGTGTGATTTTAAACTACAACCAACAGTTTATGGTATCATTTTATGATCTATTTATTGTTATTGGTTGAAACTGGTTGCGCAGATGCTTTCTTGCCCTATTTACTATTTTAATTATTTATAGTTTAACTTGAAATAATTGTGAGTTAATAGAAGACAGACAGATATAGGGCAAAGTTTACAAGCTTTTAAGTTTCACCGGTGAATGAAATTAATTTAAAAAAAAGGCTAAGTGCGAGTCGGACTCGCGCACGAAGGGTTCTGTTCAATGGTACCATAAAAATCTTAGCTATAAAACTTATCTATAAAAACGGCTACCAAAAATCACGTTTGGTGTAGGGAAACCCCTTTAAAATTTATTATATTCAGTTTTTAGGGTTCCGTAGTCAACAAGACAAGGAACCCTTATAGATTCATCATGTCTGTCTGTCTGTCTGTATGTCTGTCTGTCCGTGTATGTCACAGCCACTTTATTCCGAAACTACAAGAGCTGAAACTTGGTAAGTAGATGTATTCTGTGAACCGCATTAAGATTTTTACACAAAAATAGAAAAAAACAAAAAAATTGGGGTTCCCCATACTTAGAACGGAAACTAATTTTTTTTTTCATCAAACCCGTACGTGTGTGGTAGTTATGGACAGGTCTTCAAAAATGATATTGAGGTTTTTAATATCATATTTTTCTAAACTGAATAGTTTGCGCGAGAGACACTTCCAAAGTTTAATAATGTGCCCCCCCCCCCCCCCCGTAACTTCCAAAATAAGAAAATGATAAAAGTTAAAAAAAAATATGATGTACGTTATACCATGTAAACTTCCAACGAAAATTGGTTTGAACGAGATCTAGCAAGTAGTTTTTATTTTTAAATACACTATTATTAAAACATCGACCAAAGTTACAACGAACTACAAAAACTTTTATATTATATTACTTGCTGCTACGGAACCCTTCATGGGTGAGTCCGACTCGCACTTGGTCGCTTTTTTTAGTATTTGATGTTATAGCGGCAACAGAAATACATCACCTGTGAAAATTTAAATTGTCTTACTATGACGGTTTATGAGATACAGCCTGGTGACAGATGGACAGACAGACAGACGGACAGCTGACCCTTAGTAATAGGTTCCCGTATTACCTTTTGGGTACGCAACCCTAAAAACACCTAGTTTATTAATACTTTGGTGTGGGACGCTATGCGTTGATACCCATGCGCCATCTCAACTATCCGGGACATCAGTTAGGGCCAGTGCCGCGGCGGCAGATTCCGGTGACTGAGGACCTCAAAAGACGCAAATATGCAAGTCTCGACAGACCTTACTTATACTACTTACTTACTACTTTACTTACTTACTTTAGCCTTTCGGGGTCTAGACTCTGGGTCCGTGGGGTACAGGGGCCCTTCGCGTTTTAAAAATTATTTCAGGGCGTCTAGTTGAAGCGACGCGTGACCCGAGAGCTGGCTCTTATCTGGCTAACGCATTAGTAGTGCCATTCAGCGTGGCAATGCAGCCAGCATCTTTAGGGGCGCTTCCGTCTGGTAGTGATTTGGATCAGTTGACCTGCCTTTAGATCGTTAGCAGTGGTGTTCAGGTAGAACAGCTGTTTCATATTTTTTTTAAATTTTGTACATTCCTACTTGTATTATTCTTTCTGTAAATAAATGTATTGTTGTTTATTAATCCCACTAAAATCGTAAATGTCAAAACTACGATGTTTGGATGTTTGTTACTCACACCTAGTATAGTATTCTTTTATCTGTGCTCACACCAATACGACAAACTAATTTTTATGAAATTTGGTCCACAGATAGATTAGGACCTGGGTTGAGGCTACTTTTCATCATGGTAACGATGAAATCAAACTTTGTCAAATGTGGCAAATTGGCAACATCCTTCGCATTAGCCTTCGCTCGCTCGGTCAATAAATACAATAAACTTTACAGCTATAAAACAAATTTAACTAGTTCAGCAATCAGGCTTTGTTCGCATTGACAGCCGGAACTGTTTATTTTGTTAAGTTAGCAGGCTTTGTCGGAAAATCAACGTTCGCTTTTTCCGAATTTTCCGGGTGATTGAACCGGGTCAAAGCCATTAATGATTTAAACTCTGGTCGAGGGGATTTGTTTCTTGTACATTTTGTTTTTATGAGTTTAGTACATTTTACATTTCCAAGAGTCGCGAAAAAATCTGCATTTTCCATCATTCGAAGTTGTATTAAAAAACTGGCCTATTTAAAGGTACATCAGATCAACACAGTTGAGTTAGGCCAAAGACTTTCTAGTAACAACCACCACCCTCTGCTCGGTACCATCCCTACCTCATCAGAATACCCGCAATTCGCACTAAGCGTTTAGCTTTTATTTTTGTAATGCGAACTGCTAAGGAATGGAACAAGTTGCCGTCAATAACAGTTTCAAAAGAGGAAGACGAGTGACAAACTTTCTGGGCTGGTCCTACTCAACTGAGTCTGCTGACACACCCGTACTTTAGTCACACTTGGAACATCGTCGAGAACGCTTGTGTTCTAGTGTAGACCTAAAACGCATCAAAATGCCTTCTTGTGTATTTAAAAAGTGCTTCATTCACTCCGGGAAGAAAAATAAATATATTGGAGTTACTTTTCACTCGTAAGTATGGTTAAAAAAATATTTAGCTGAAAAATATAGAGTCTGTTGATTAAATACCGACCACATCGCCATATTTGTGAGTGCGAGATAGACAATACGATCATGGACCATGGACATGGTACTCATGGACGTTTGTATACTAAGTCCATGCGGGGACTACAGTCGACTACTACAGTCGGGGAGTTCCGAACCAGACATTCGTGCGACGCCGAGCCGGCCCGAGTCAACCGGAGCCCGAATATAATGACTGCTATGTTAGAGCGTCACTCGTTATGTACTCGTCTTCCTCTTTTGAAACTGTCATTGGTTGCCGTCGTCTGCAAGAAGCTTGAATTTAACTTCATGGTCGTCTGTCTTTCTTGAAAACTATAATATGGGGTGAATTGACATTGGCTAAATTGTTGCAAATAACGCACAGAAGCCATTACCTAAGATAAGAAGAAGAAGAAGAGGTGCCTTCAAGACCTTCGTGCTCGCCTTCGACCAACTTCGGCCATATCGTCACTTACCAACAGGTGAGATCGTTTTCAAACAAAGATGTATCAATGTTAACGGTCTACCGCCATACCTATGTCTGCCGCAAAGCAGTAGTGCTCGCATTGCTGTGTTCCGGTGTTTCCTATGAACAGTGTATTACCTCATAGATCACGTCCACCTAGGACGCAACCTATGTGGCATTGCACTGCGCCCGCCACCCTGAGACATAAAGGTGAAAAGTCTCATGTGCCTGTAATTTCACCGGCACCCTTACCCTTCAAACCGGAACACAGCAATGCGAGCACTACTGCTTTGCGGCAGAAATAGGTATGGTGGTAGAACTTCCCCGGACGAAATCTTTCACAAAAAAGCTCTACTACTACTACATGTTTGACTTGTTGCTGATAATACCCAAATCGCTATATGTGTGCCTATAATATTGGAGAAGTTCCTTCAATTCCTCATGGATCCCATCATCAGAACCAGATTTTGATGAAATTGGGATCAATCAGGAAATGTATCGTGCCAACTAAAAAAAAACAAATCGGTTCATAAATGACTGAGATATGAGGTAACAAAAAATAACACGACTTGAGAGTCTCCTCCTGTTTTTTTGAATCGGTTAAAAAGAGTAAACCGTCGGTAATAAATAGCCAGTTTTTTTTTTAACATGTCCATTTCCTCACGTTGTTTTCTGTGGTTTGCCACAGAAACACAGAACACAGAAGAACACTTTGGCAATGCCCCTCGTGTTGTATTATAGATGTCAATATAACATAACACGCAACAGTCACATACATAGTCCTGACCCCACACTAGGATCCCTGTGTCGCGGGTATCAGGAACTACGAGTACTTACCACAAATCACAGACCCGGAACAAATATTTGCAGATCATTCAAATATTTGTCCTGAAGCGGTAATTGAGTCACAAAAAACTTGTTAATAACCCCCGTCGCAAAAACGAAGTGGAGTTACAACTTTGACGTGTCTGTGAGTCTGTTTGTGTATGTCTGTCTGTCCCAACGTAGGTCTCAAACGGATAAACCGATATAGTTTTTTTTTTTTTTTTTTTAAAGTTTAATTTGTCGGTTGTGTTATATATTCTGTGGTAGTGTAGAGCTATGAGTGTAGAGTTTGTGTGGAGCTATGTTTAAGGAATATATTTCCCTACATGTAGAAGGTCAAATGATACGAGCCTTTACGTGAACCGAATATATTCCGCGATTATAATTCTGAACAAGTTATCGACATGACAGGCTGGAGGTGACTGATGCTTGTGTGCCGTGTGTGCGCCCACTCGTAATGCAAAGCTTGATTCAGCATTCCTGTAGTACACGCACACTGCTACATATGTTTGATCATAATCGGTTCAGCTGTTTCATTGCGTAGGGTTTTTTTAATTTTTAGAAAATTAATTACTTGTTAATTTAACATCTTTGTAACCCTATTTGTACCAAATAAACAATTTGATTGATTGGTTGATTGACCTTATATGAAATCCCATACGAAATAATACTTTATCAATGCCTCGCCTTAGCTCCAAACTTCGATCACCAGTCCGCCTGGCAAATGTGATGATTATGGCAAATCCCCCCATTTCATTCTATGGGGGAGGCCTCGTCCAACAGGGGACGTCTTCCGGCTGATGATAATGATAAAGATAACTTAAAACGAGTACGAACACTTATTTATATACCACACAAAGATTGAGCTAAAAAGCTGATGCAATTTATAAGGTGCAGCTAAGTGGGCCTTAGCTTTGCGATAGGCTGGCCTTTGAAGTCTAATTACGGAGTTACGGATAGGATAGGTGCTGATATGAAATCTTAATAATATTTTGTACGTACTTAAAAGCTTAGTATGGAACTCAAGACACATCCCACTAATATTATAAATGCGAAAGTTTGTGAGTTTGTGAGTGTGTGCGTGTGTTTGTTACTTCTTCATGATGAAACGGCTCAACGGATTTGGATGAAATTTGTAATGGAGATAGCTTGGCTCCCAGAATAACACAGACACATTTTTATCCCGATATTCCTACGCGATCGAGACCTATCATCATCATCATTATCATCATCAACCTGCATCAATCAGTCCACTGCTGGACATAGGCCTCTCCCAATGCTCGCCATTTAGACCGATTTCCAGCTCTTCCCATCCACTTTTTACCAACCGCCTTACACAGATCGTCGCTCCATCTCGCCTGGGGGCGCCGCACAGTACGTTTACCAAGACGTGGTCGAGACCTATGCAGGTAACAAATATGGTTTCTGGTTTAACTATGGTAATTTTTTCGTTTCGCTTAGTGTTTATTATCCTGGCATACCATAATATCGGGGAGCTGAATGCCATTATTAAATTTCAAAACTACGGCTTAAACTCTCGGTACCAGCATAATCCTTTGTTTTTATGGAAAAGGCAGTCACGTAGTTTTTGTAAACTTTGATAGAACCTCGTTTGACCTTGATCTCACCTGTTGGTAAGTGACGATGCGGCCGTCGTTGGAGCACGAAGGTCTAGAAGACGGCTATTCACTCTTGCCTTAAAGAGACCCATATTATAGTTTTCAGGAAAGACAGACGACGTCAACTTGTTCCATTCCTTAGTTAGCAGTTCGCATTACAAAGGTGGAACCAAAGTGCTTAGTGCGAATTGCAAGTATACTGATGAGGTAAGGGTGGTACTGAGCAGTACGCCTGCTCGTCGTATGATGAAAACAGACATGGTAGGATCAGATCATGTAGCTACTGAGCCGTGTTGAAAGGAATGGGATAAATAGGTATAGCTAGAACGAAGCCTGATTCACAAGCAACTTTCAGACGTCCACTGTTGGACGAGGCCATAGAAAACAATGTGGAGAGTTACCATAATCACAACGCCTGGTAGGCGTTTATGTGATCGCAGTATGGGTGTTGAGTACACAGGAGGATGCCGCTGCCCACCTGTGCATCCATCCATCCATCCTCCATCCTGTGCATCTGTGGTATGTGTGCTGGTGTAAGTACTTAGTCAGCGTTTAGACATCCATGGGAGGAGACGGAGGGTAGGTATATTCTTAGGCCGAACCACGGCTTAACCGAAGCTCAACAATATCGAGGCTATACTTGCTCAATTTATAAATAACACAGTCGTACCCACATACCCACTTCTTACTTGTTAGTAAGATTAGTTGGTATAAGATTTGTCCAAACTGCTAGCTTATTAAACTATGTATTATTTGTACTATTATTTATTCTGTGGTATTATTACTGGAAGAAAGTGTCACCGCGCTTGTAAAAAGGTCATTACATTAATTTATCATTCTCACCAATTTCAGAATATACTTAATCATAAAAGGTATCCACGCAAAATCCTGGTTTATTCTATTACAAACAAAATTAATTATCTCTCGCGTTTATCCCATAATCGTATGATTGTATTAATAATCCAACGCTTTATTCGTTACAGCTCTTTATTGAGAGAATTGAACAAAAAGTATCTTCTGAAATTAGAATATCTATTTTGTTAAAAGGACGGTCTAAAGTAAATTTGAATTTTATTGTGCAACATACATAACAATATTTATAGCATTGGATACAAAGTTAGATATTATAAAATCAATACAAGCCGAGTGTTTACTGTAGGGTTTTGAAAAATTATCTATATTTTACGAGTCATTCAATAAAAGCTGCTTTTTCGTGCGGCAAAGGCGTTTTTTTTGTATGAAGATTTCTGCCAGGGGTTAACGCAGTCTTAAAAAAATCTTTTTCAATTTCTGAAGTTTTCCTTAGTTTGCCTCTTTCATAACAAAAGCTCTTGAGGCAAGTAGGGATTGGAGAAAGACCCTTCGATACCGCTATGTAAGTTAATATCCCGTAAGTGCTTTACTAGCGATAAAAGATTCTACGTTGCAATAATTTATCCCTGACCAAAAAGGGGGGTGATATAAGTTTGACGTGTGTGTATATCTGCGTATCTGTCTGTGGCATCGTAGCTCCCAAAACGGATGAACCGATTTTGATTTTGTTTTGTTTTTGTGAAAGGTGAATTGAGAGTGTTCTTAGTTATGATTGGTGGAAATTAATCGAGCCGTTTCTAGGGGGAGGGAACTCAGGCATGAAGTGGCAGCTGATCGCGTTCTATTTTTTAGGGTTCCGTACCCAAAGGGTAAAACGGGACCCTATTACTAAGATTCCGCTGTCCGTCCGTCTGTCAGTCCGTCTGTAACCAGGCTGTATCTCATAAACCGTGATAGTTAGACAGTTGAAGTTTTAACTGATGTATTTCTGTTACCGCTATAACAGCAAATACTAATAAATAGAATAAAATAAATATTAAAGGAGGTTCTCATACAACAAACTTTTTTTTTTGCCGTTTTAATTTTTTTGTTCGGAACCCTTCGTTCACGAGTCCGACTCGCACTTGGCCAGTTTTATATTTATTATATCTTAAAAAATTAACAAAAACAATGTATTATACACTCAAAAGAATCTCATAGGTTTGTTATGTATATCTGTAAGCAAGTGATTAATTACCTCGCGTGTTTTGCATTTCTTAGTGTGCGTACTTTTGTTTTGTTGTATTGTACTACACGTGCATTCAGGTACTGTAAGATACGATGGGTAAATTAATAATAATAATAACTCTCTACAAAACAATCAACGACAGACTGACAGACAGACTAAACTGGATGAATGGGCACAAAAGACACTCCATGGAAGACATCATCGTGACTTGAATTTACCACACGTCGACAAGACAGCGTCGAACGAATGGCTCAGTCGCGGTGAGCTCTTCCCTGAGACGGAGGGGTTTATGCTCGCCATCCAGGACCAAGTTGTTGAAACTCGAAATTACCAAAAGTTCATAATGAAAATACCTAACACAATAGATACATGTCGGCGGTGCAATAGGGCTTCAGAAACAATACAACACATAACTGGTGCATGTTCATCAATAGTTCAGACTGACTATAAATTCCGACATGACCAGATCGCAAACATAATTCATCAGAAACTTGCCATTCAACACAAAATCATTACAACCCCTTCATTACCATACTACAAATACAACCCTGAAAGTATTCTTGAGAATCAGACCCACAAACTTTACTTTGTCAGAGCCATACTTACTGACAAGACTGTACATTACAATAGTAGTCCGGTCATATTAGACAATTGAAATAAAGAAAATTCCGACACAGCCAAATCTTCGTAGAGACCTTAGGTTTACCACAAGGAATAAAGTGTCAAAAGTCCCCATCAGTCCCATGTGAGCTTAGGGACTTATTCGGGGCCCAAGGTCAAAATTTTAGGTTTTTTGGATTTTTCTCGAAAACGGTAAGTTTATCGAAAAAGTACCTCAAAGCAATTTGTAGATCTTAAAATTCTCTACAAAAATGGTTCCTATGATTTTTTCTCTAAGACCCACTATTTCCCAGATATTGCGCTTGTAAGAATCATGTTCTACATAGTATGCACACATATGCCACGTATATACATATTTAGGTACTCAAGCAAGCAAAAATGCCTACTCGTGTCTCTTTTATGTATAAATTATACTATTCTAAGAAAATTTACTCTAAAATGACCGCCGGTTCCTTACCGAATCCCCTCTACTTGAATAACATCTGGCCTTGAAAAACATCTGCCTATTCTATTTCCGGGTGTATGATTTTCTGCAATCCACGTGAATTGTAACGGACTTTTGGCTTCTTAAATAATCAGCAAATTCATCACTTCTCGCGACACTTGCATCGATTAAAGTTGGCATTCCACGACTGACCACAACAGTTTCATCTTCAGTCAAAAGTTTAGTACAAATAAAGCAAAATTGTGAATTTTTTTTTTAAATATTAATCATCACTAACTTCAATAGTAGACGCTTGTAATAAATACGTACTAGAACTGCTCGTTCAGCACTAAAAGAAGCAGGTATACGTGAACGACACCACATGGACAAAAGAATAGGCAGATGTTTTTCAATGCCAGATGTTATTCAAGTAGAGGGGATTCGGTAAGGGACCGGCGGTCATTTTAGAGTAAATTTTCTTAGAATAGTATAATGTATACATAAAAGAGACACGAGTAGGCATTTTTGCTTGCTTGAGTACCTAAATATGTATATACGTGGCATATGTGTGCATACTATGTAGAACATGATTCTTAGAAGCGCAATATCTGGGAAATAGTGGGTCTTAGAGAAAAAATCATAGGAACCATTTTTGTAGAGAATTTTAAGATCTACAAATTGCTTTGAGGTACTTTTTCGATAAGCTTACCGTTTTCGAGAAAAATCCAAAAAACCTAAAATTTTGACCTTGGGCCCCGAATAAGTCCCTAAGCTCACATGGGACTGATGGGGACTTTTGACACTTTATTCCTTGTGGTAAACCTAAGGTCTCTACGAAGACTTGGCTCTGTCGGAATTTTCTTTATTTGATCACTATTTTTATGTCTAAAATGACCGGACTATAGACCAGACATTACAGTTATTGACAAAGAACATAAGACTGCACAACTTATCGACATCGCCATCCCCAACACGCATAATTTACAGACTACAATAGCCGAAAAACTAAGTAAATACACAGACTTGAAAGACGAAATAACACGCATGTGGAAACAGCAAAAAGTAACTATCATACCCATAGTATTGTCTACAACAGGAGTCATACCCAAGCAACTTCACCAGTCTCTTCGCACCCTAAACTTCCCAAGACTTACCTACTATAGCCTACAAAAAGCAGTCGTTTTAAATACATGCCGGATAACTAGGAGATTCTTGCAAACCGATCAACTTTACGCAACGCCTCAACAGGAACGACAGCAAACAACTCATAATCATGACGCTCACTTGGCCTAGGCCCGTAAGTGCTCATTATTACCGGCTTCTTGAAGCCGAGATGAAATTAACCATAAACAGAAAAATAATAATAATAATATAAAATTTATTTCAGGCTACCTGGAAAATGTACAATCAAATTATACCTAAACATTAAGCCCATATCAATATATACCTTATAGGCTAACATACATATTTTATACTTAAAACTAACACTTAACGTCAATAGAGGGATTTGGTTTCAATAACGCTTCCCTATAGCGTCGGTAAACAATACCAGCCGGCCAGAAATCCGGATCAAGGAGCACATCCTTATACTTCGCCTGGACCTGGAGAGCATACGACTTAAAGTCAGTGGCCCTGTTCGTCTGCAGGCGCTGAAGAGACAGGCAAATCGCCGCCCCCTGAATCCGGCCCTGGCACTTCTCCGTCACGAACCGGAGTACATCATCTCCTGATGTACTCTCGCTTATTCGGGAGAGGTAGATCTTGATAGTCGGCTAGACTGCATGCCCTGTATGTCCTGTGCCGCGTTGATTGCGGCACGATCTTGGTCGTCGTCTCTTCTCCACGAGGGTGAAGCCGTCCACGTCAACTCTCTGCGTTTTTAGAACGGGTTTCTCCGGTGCCACATTCCTCAGACGAGGCTCGGCGCAAGGCGCCGGGTTCAGCGGCTTAGGCGGGCGGGACACTTGCGCGTAACTCTTCTTCTGCTGGCGAGGACGTGAAGCAGGAGAAGGCACAGTCATCGCAGGGTGCGTCATTGACATCCCAGGGGCCGAGGTCATCGGGGCCGGGCGGTCATTTACCTGCAAATCGGTGATATGAGTCGCATTTGTAGAAATAAATATATATATAGCCATAAAAAATAAATCAAACGTCGGGGGGTATTAAATATTATAGGATCTGCACCATGGTTTATCGGAAACAAACTTGGATCCATAATGAATACAAAATAACATTGCATTTTGAAACGTCAGTCTGCAAATTGAATGAAAGGAGGCAGGCGGCCCCGAGGCTTGGGGTGGAAAACGCCAAATCATTTGATACCAATATGACGTGGATTTGTTTAAATTTTTAATCTCGTAAAAGAGGATAAGATCCTTTCTTCCCGTCCATTAATATCAGTTTCGGGGGCATTAGGATTTATTTGTTTTTTTGCGAAATGGTATCTTATCAGAGTAAAACGGGATGTCTTAGATAAATGTATGTATAATCAGCCCCATTTGGTTCTTAGGAACTTCGACCAAAATAAAAAAGTACTTAGGTAGGTACCAATTCTGGGGACAAAAAGTACCCAAAAATGATACTAATAAATCCCCATTATATATATATACATAAAAAAATATTTGAATATAAGTTGGGATAAACATTCGTTCTGGGGTTTTACTGTGGGTTGCGCCATCGTGGGAATATAGTTTTTTTTTTTGTATACCACTTTAAATGACAGGTCAAGCAGATGGCCCACCTGATTGGCTTTTGTAGATGTGATAGTAAAAGGGGCGGGGCATGTATATTAGTAAATAAAAAACACAATTGGAAAGAAATATTACAGATTAAAAAGTTATCTGTAACTAATGTATTTGAATGTTGTTCTGTTCAGTTAACTGATTATAAAATTGTAATAATATGTATTTATACAGTTCCTAAGCATAGTAATTTAAATATTTTCTTCAATAAATTGGAAAAATTGCTAATATATGGAACAAACTTAAATATAAATAATATTATAATAACCGGCGATTTTAACATAGATATTCTAAAAAGCAACAATATTACACGAGAGTTTGAATGCTTATTATTAAATTATAACCTGAAACTAGCTTTAAAACAGCCAACTCGTTTGATCAGCAAATCTTGTATTGATAACATCGCGCATAACTACAAAACGACTTGTAAGACTGAAGTGTTAGAACTTGGCCTATCCGATCATACAGCACAAATTATTAAACTCCCAGCTAAAAAAATCCTTAAACTTACATATTGGCGTAAGGAAGTTCGAGATTATAACACAGATAATATAAAAAAGTTCAAGTTATGTTTAGAAGGTCTCTCATTTTCTTACATGTACGGCGCCCAAAGCTCCTCTGTAGCATACCGGGAGTTTATCGAAACATTTACGTTGTTTTATGAGTTATGCTTCCCGAAAAAGTATATATTAATTAAAGTATTTAGACAACCGAAATGGGTATCACGCGGTATTCGAAGTTGTAGTAAACGAAAAAGGAATTTCTTTGGAATTACAGGTCTAAGCCGACAAAATCCAATAGATTAATATATATTAATTATTCAAAAAGGTTTAAAAAAATTATTTCACTTACAAAACAAGCCCAAAATAACCACAGAATATTGACATTAAACAACAAATCTAAAACAACTTGGCAACTTATCAATAAATGTCGACCTAATATACCGAAAGACCCTATAACAAAAATAAAGCATAATAATATAGACATAACAAATCCACAAGATATTGCAAATATCTTTAACGATTACTTTATAGTAAAACCGATACCAGGGATAGGTAAGAACGTGACAGCGAATATTAATAGGCAAGAAAAATCCATGTTCTTAGCACCCTGTCTGCCACAACATGTTTATAAAATAATAAAAACTCTGAAAAATACTAACAGTTCAGGATTTGATGGTGTTAATACTAAAATAATTAAAACAGTTAATGAAGCTATAAGCCCTCATCTTAGTTACTTAATAAATCTTGGTATAGAAACAGGGCAATACCCAGATGACCTAAAAACAACGATAGTCAAACCAGTTTTTAAAAAAGATAACAGAGAACTGATGGAGTTTTATAGGCCCATTGCTCTCATTTCCATATTTTCAAAAATATTTGAAAAATATTACTACGCCGAAATAAACACATACTTTGAAAAAAACAATATTCTGTGTGAAGAGCAAAAAGGTTTTCGTGAAAAGAAAACAATAAACATGGCTATCTATGACTTCTTTTACCATGTAATTTCTAAAGTTGACACGAAAACTCCTATCTGTAGTATATTTTGTGACATGACACAGGTTTTTGACTATGTGGATCATAATATCCTACTAATAAAACTTGAAAGTTATGGAATTAGAGGAAACGTGTTAGACTTACTTAAATCCTATCTTAGTGACAGAAAGTTAATCACAGAGATATCGAGAATAGAGACTAAAACCAAACTTGAAGTTATACACAAATCAAAAATACGATATGCTAAATACGGCGTACCACAAGGCAGTGTGCTGGGTCCGCTGCTATTTATTATATATATTAATGATCTGCCAAGAGCAACAACTAATCCCATGACATTATTTGCTGATGATAGCACAATAACAATTTCTTGCAATGACATTAATTCTTATGAAACCGACGTAAATAAATCAATTGAATCAGTTATAAAATGGCTTGATAATAATAATTTAAAAATTAATTTAAGTAAGACTATGATTATGCATTTTGACCAAAGATCCCTAAACCCATCTGACATGAATATAAAATTTAATAATAATATAATTAATCAAGTGGATACTGCACGATTCTTAGGACTAATCATTGACAAAAAACTCAATTGGAAAACACATTTGGAAGGTCTAAGTAAGCGTGTTAGTAGTCTAGCATTTGCCCTGCATAAACTGTCATCAACAGTTAATACAGATACCTTATTGACTGCATATTACGGTATGGTAGAGCCTGTCCTACGATATGGATTAATATTTTGGGGCAACTCTACCAATAAAGATATTATTTTTAGGCTGCATAAAAGATGTTTAAGAGCCATGTATAGAATAAAAATCACTGATAGCTGTAGACCATTATTTTCAAAGCACAAAATTCTGACACTTCCGTCCCTCTACATATTAGAAGTAGCTCTATTTGTAAAAAACAATCCCCATCTGTTCCCCCGGCTATCTGATTTTGTTAGTCGAAACAGGCGAGATAATACTAGGTTAAGAACACAACCTGTAAAAACAGCACTAATGCAGAAAAGTATTGTTGGTGTTGCTACCAAAATCTATAATAAATTACCTAGACTATATAGAGATATGAATGTACAAATGTTTAAATTAAAACTTAAAAAAATGTTAAATACAAAGTGTTATTATAATATTGACGACTTTTTAAATGATAAATTATGCTTAATTGTTAAATTTTTGCATGTTTATATTATACGCATGCCACCTCTCTACCAAATTTGCATACCGTAACCGGTCAAGCATGTTGTTTCACTATTATACTTTTGTCATCTTTTTTACACATGTTTTCTGCAAATAAATATCTTTGAATATTTGAATCTTTGATGTTAAGCGGTAACCTCTGCCTATGAACAGCACTTTACCTCATAGGTAACATCCACCTAGGACGCGCCTTATTGGTCATTACTAGGTATAGAGAGGTTATGCGCATTGCACTGCGCCCGCCACCCTGAGACATAAAGATGAAAAGTCTCATGTGCCTGTAATTTCACCGGCAACCACATACCCTTCAAACCGGAACACAGCAATGCGAGCACTACTGCTTTGCGGCAGAAATAGGTATGATGGTGGTACTTCCCCAGGCAAACTCTCTTACAAAAAAGCTCTACTACTACTAAAACATCGTGCTACTACGTACTAATACTGCGTGACAAGTGGTGAGCTCATCGACGCCATAGCTTCCCGCGAGTGACTCGGCTAACGTTTTCCTCCAGTAATAACACATTCCTCAATAAGCTAGCAGCCATGACAAATGTTATACCAACCAATCTTAATACTAACAAGTCCGGTGTAAGCTTTACTTCCCAAAACAATAATGGCTGACATCACCTATAATCAAAGCAAGTACCAACATACAGAATCAAATAAATTTAGACCCCCACAAGCATAAATCTGTCCCTATTTGTATCCACGTCCCCACTTTAAGCCGCCCCACTAATGGGACAGTCAAATTACCCATCTATTTAATTTCCCGAATGGGTAAACGAATTAGGCTGGCAACTCTGAGACGAATTTAATTTTCGAATGTTATTAATTGTACTGGACTAGGGGCTGTGTCAATGGGAGACCCTATACGCATAACCTCTCTATACCTAGTAATGACCAAGTGGACCGAATCGAGACTGTATTGTGAATAGACTGAAAAATTGGTATTCTGCTCCTTAAGGTATAGTAGTAATAGAGCTTTTTTGTGAATTCATTCGCCCGGGGAAGTACTACCACCATACTTATTTCTGCCGCAAAGCAGTAGTGCTCGCATTGCTGTGTTCCGGTTTGAAGGGTAAGGGTGCCGGTGAAATGACAGGCACATGAGACTTTTCACCTTTATGTCTCAGGGTAGCGGGCGCATTGGGTTCTTCCTAGGTGGACGTGACCTATGAGGTAATGCACTGTTCATAGGCAGAGGTTACCGCTTAACATCAGGTGGGCCATCTGCTTATTCCTTAATTCAAGTAGTATACAAAAAAAAGGTGGTTGCTTTCGCTTGTAGCGCGAAATTATAATTTTTTCGTGTTTTTTGCTCATCACAGCTCATCCACACTTCTTCTGATAACGAAAACTATGTTGACGGTGTTAATTATATGACCTAACACACAAGTTTTAATTTATAGTATCACATAAATATAATTAGTTTGGCTATGAATGGGCCTGAAACAAAAAAAAAACACTGTAAATAAAATTGATCCACAATCGTAGCTAAAATTAATGATATTTATGTGATACTATAAATTAAAACTTATGTGTTAGGACATATTATTACCGGCAAATTAGTTTTCGCTATATCTGAAGAACTGTTGATGAGCTGTGATGAGCAAAAAACACGAACAAATTTGAATTTCGCGCCACAAGCGAAAGCAACCACCTTAATAACAACAACATAATCTACTTTCGATTCTTGCGATAATATTAGAGTAGGATAGTGCTATATATTAATTGTAAATAGTGAAAGAGAGAATTTACAGAACTTTGAAACATTCAAGTTACAGTCACATTTCGATATCATCACATTCCGCGTTGTATTGTCAGGTGAGCAGAATACAATTTTTGACATTTGTGAATTCGACACTACATCGTAACATGATCCGAACTTTAATTTGACTATGTTTTATCACGAGAATTGGGTTTCTGATGGCATTTCTCGTACACAGAAAGTTGACCGAATTGAGACTGAATTATGAACTGACTGAAAATTTGTATTCTGCTCCCATATAACATCAATTAACCGTGGTGTGTCCTGTCTAAGAATAAACCAGAACGTCTCCTCCAGTGGATGTTGTAAAAGCTGACTAAGGAATTACCCGGACTTGTTAGTAAGATTCGTTGGTATAAGATTTGTCCTGGCTGCTAGCTTAGCGTTAGCTGAGTGAGTCAGCCGTGGAAAGCAATAGCGGACATAAGCTCACCACTTGTCACGTCCGCATTTCCACGATGGTGCAACTTGTAATTGAGACTGTATCGCAGTAATTTGCTGGATGGAGGCGGTTCAAGACCGATCGTCAGCATTCTAGTAGTGGACTAGACTAACTAGAAACTCGCCCCAGCTTCGCACGGTCAGTGTTGGAATCCTCCCTCCCTCCCGTCTCCCCTAACCCTCCCCCCTTCCCAAACCCCCATCTATCCACACACCAGATGTAAAGAAAATTTTAGGTATTTTTTTTACACCTTGGGTTACATTATTAGAATTTCTAGTATGGATCCCTAATTTTTTTGAAAATATAAAATAGTCTATGTCACCCGGGAATAGTGTAGCTTCTCATTAGTGAAAGAATTTTTTAAATCGGTTCAGTAGTTTCGGAGCCTATTCAATACAAACAAACAATCAAATCTTTCCTCTTTATAATTAGTATAGAAGATAGATATATAATGTTGTTTTTTTTGTTTTTTCTACCATGTAAAATCTTTTTCATAATGTTTGCCATCGAATAGCACCTAAAAACCACAAAGGTTTGAGCTGGTGCTACCTTGAGCCTATACATCAATTAGGTATATAAAGTAGGTACCACAAAAATTTCGCAAAAAACTTTAATTTGCACATTAACCATTACTTTTACATTGACAGAAAGAATAATACAACAAATACAAGTACTTAATTAAAGTGCGGTAAATTTTATAAATAAATAAATGCTACTTATACTAAACTGCTTAAAAAAATGTTTTTTTAACTTAACCTTTATATTTTTAGCAGTTAAACCATTACTTAAGGCAGGAGGTAAGTCGTTGATTAGCCGGGGAATTAAATAACCGGTTGTTCGTGCGCCATTCGCGCATAGGTTAGCTGGTTGAGAATGCTTCTTAGCATTAAGTTCGCCTATGTACATTGTTTGTTTTGTGCAATAAAGAATATTCTATTCTATTCTATTCTATACGCATGTTTAAATGCTTACTCCTTACTTATGTTGCAGATAAGTTAGGTACTACCTAAGTTTTCAGATAAGTAAGTGACTTATCTGGTAACTTAATCAAAATCACCCCCCATACATCACAATGTAATCCAACGGAGTACTAACAATGTAGTTACATTACGCACTCGACGAAGTTAATCCGATTTATCGCTGCGTTTTAAATACATTGCTCACTATAAAAGTTTTTTGCGTAACTAGCGCTCATTCAAAGCGTTAATGGAGATGAATTGGATCTGGCGAGACGCCAGTGATATGGATATTGGATTACTGGGTGTTCTCGAAAGCTTACATTAAATTCAAATAATCTCAAAAAATATTCTCAAGGCGAGAATTGAACCTGTTTCAGTGGTGATGATGCGATGGCTGTTAAGCCACCGGCCACCATACAATAAGAGGCAAGAAAGTGTGCTCAAATGGCGTGTATTACATACATACATACATACATAGACACACGCCTTTTTCCCCGAAGGGGTAGGCAGAGCCTCAATGGGCCGCTTTTCACAGTGGGTTGCACCATCGTGGAATATAGACGTGACAAGTGGTGAGCTCATCGCCGCCATTGCTTCCCACGACTGACTCAACTAACGCTTTCTTCGAGTAATAACACATTCCATAATAAGCTAGCAGCCAGGACAAATCTTTTACCAACAAATCTTACAACAAGTCCGGAAAATCCCTTAGTCGGCTTTTACGACATCCATGGGAGGAGATGGAGAGGTCTATTCTTAGGCCGGACACACCACGGCTATTACTAGCTTATATTTAACTTATGTATTACTAGCTTTTATTTAACTTAAATGTGTACGTTTGTCTGGGTAGAATCCGGGTGGAATCTTTCAACTGAATTTTAAAGCAGTTATCCTCAACCGATTGAGCTGAAATTTGACATACCTGTCAAGTTCCGATGACAATACAATGTGATGGTGACAGCGAGCTGGTCTGATGTTGGAGACGAAAGGTGGACAACGGAACTCTTTGGTGTATAATAGTAGACTGACCGTATTTAGGCTCATTTTGAACAGCACACGGTTACGATCACTAGTTTTTGAAAAGCTTGTATTGAAAAATATATTTTTCTTCAAAAACTTATGATTTACAACATACTTGCAAGTTTTAGTAGTAGTAGAGCTTTTTTGTGAGAGTACGGGGTTGTCTATTTCTGCCGCAAAGCAGTAGTACTCGCAATGCTGTGTTCCGGTTTGAAGGGTATGGGTGCCGGTGAAATTACTGGCACATGAGACTTTCATCTTTATATCTCAGGGTGGCGGGTGCAGTGCAATGCCACGTACCTATGGCGTGTCCTAGGTGGACGTGACCTATGAGGTAATGCATGTTAAAAGCAGAGGATACCGCTTAACATCAGGTGGGCCATCTGCTTGTTCTGTCATACATGCAGTTAAATAAATTAGTTAAAATAAGTGAAGTTAAATAAAATATTTTAATGATTTTCATGTTTTTGATGTTCGCAGTTTGCACTATAAAAATATGATCATGGCCTAACTATGTATGTACCCATGGTAGGGGTTGATTTCTGTATATTATAGAAGGGTAGAAAACTTGTAAAATAATGTAATGTGTCGCCTACCCCATTCCAAGTACTTTTACAGAATAGCCGATTAAATGAGATAGAGTCTAGTCTAGACCGAAAAAACAACCCGTAGAATAACTTACTCATTTTTAGTGTTGCCAGATAAAAAACACAAAAGCCGGATTAAATGGAGTTCATGGTCGGACGGACAAACCCGTGTTTATACACAATGAATATACTTAAATACATAAACTCATGCCTGTTTCCCGGAGGGGTAGACAGAGACCACGGCTTTCCACTTGATACGATCCTAACATAATATAATATATCTCTTTTGCAAAATTTATAAATATCTATCTTAAATGTACACACATTGACTTCTTAAAAAAATTAGAGGTATAAATCGGTCCCGTTTGCCTGTAAAATGTAGATTATATATGAAGAATCAGGTCATCAAATATCAGCATCATATGTTTTGTTTGCTGAGAAAAATCTAATACCCTGCCACCAACATTTTCTTTTGGTCACTAGGTACTTTCCAGGGACACTATACATCAAGCTGGTCACTGAACTAACGCAGGGTGACCAAGAAAGAACCAGTGATGCAATCATTTTGCAGACATTAACGAATTGATGACTTTCAAAAATCGCACCCTAGTACTTGTTCGAGATAAATCACGTCTACGAAAAGACGTCACCTTGTGTGACGCCCATTTAAAATTATGGTTTTCATGGAAGATATGACGTCATCTCGTGGACGATATTTTTTTCTGAGAATCATTCCCTGATATCTCACTCCAAATACATTTAGCATGAATTATGCAATTAGTTTTTCCTTATGAGACTTAAGTTAGAAAGGAGGGAAATGGCGTTTCAATGGGAAAACTTTTAAGACAGCGCCGACCCCAGGCAGTAATCTTCATACAAAAAAACGCCTCGGGCCGCTCGAAAAAGCGGTTTTTATTGAATATCTCGTAAAATATAGATAATTTTACAAAAACCCTACAGTAAACCCTCGGCTTTGTAGTATTAATTTTATTTATGTCATTTTTTATCCTATAATATGCACCATTTTAATAAACAATCGAATCTAGGCAAAAAATAGACGTAACTTTGGTTTGTTTTTCTATCGAGAAAATATTGTCCTATCGTGTTTCCGGTACAGTGATCCCTCGGAATTATAATTTAGTATCTTTGCATATTTTTAATTTGAATATTGTACTTGTATAGTCTGTTAAAAATCAAATCTAAGATAAGGAATACCCACATTGAGAGTCGGATAACTGGCAACACTATTCAGTGAATGTGTTTATGACTCATATTACCATGAAAGATGTTGGACGTGTTTCAATGTTTTTGGCACATGGTCTGAATTAATCTATTTTGTGCCTCCGTCGTAAGTAATTGAAGTATCTTTACTACTACATAATTAGATAAATATTGGGTTATATATAATTGGCTGTATTTATCTATAAGTAGGTATAAGATTTTATTTACTACATTTTTATGTTACATGCGCTACTTCTCCGGACACATCTTGCACCTGAATTAATTCGACCACCAAAAGACCCGACTAGGGCGTTGGCATCTTCGTTTTGGTGCCTATTCGTTAGTACTTGGCGAGTATCTTAATGAGGCATTAGTGCTAAATCCATGGTTCATGCATAGATCTATTGCGTAGCGAAAAATTCTACGTCTATGGGTTCATGTATATGAACCATATGACGACCTCTGTGGTGCGGCGGGCGAACGTTCGCTTGCGACGCAGGAGGTTGCGGGTTCGATTCCCGCCTCGGAACAAATATTTATGCGATCTGCAGATATTTGTTCCGGGTGTTCTGGATATTTTCTATGTATAATAAAAATATCGATCTATGTAATATATGTATTAAGTATATCAGTTATCTAGTACCCATAACACAAGCTCTGGCTTAGCTTGGGGCTAGATAATGTTGTGTGAACAGTCCAGCATTATTTATTTATTATTTATTTATTTTATATATGCAATGACTAAAGAAACCAAATATATTGTAGTTTTTGACTGAATTAAACCAGTCAGTTCCTCCGGCTTAGCTGTTATTTTGCATACCTGTCAAGTTTTGATGATAATACAATATTATGGTGACAGGATGATGATGATCATGGATGAAGGATAGATGGAGAAAGGATATAGGAACGAACAATCAAAATTTAAAAATAAATAAAAAATATTGTTGTTTAAATTAGATCATAAATAATAATATATTGGGCTCAAATAAAGTAAACTTAATTTCTAAAAACCATCGACTGTTTTCTTAGTTGGATTAACATTGGAATAACAGATTTTTTATCGAAACACATGGTGTTCCTTTAATTTAAGATACCTACTACGTTATAGAGAAGAAATTGATCCTTGTAATTTACCCTTATCATAAAAATACAGTTTTTTTTATTTCGTGGGTTCAAGTCCCGGCTTAGGCAAGTGACTTTTTAATGACTTTAATATAAAAAAAAACCGCTATGTATTCCATGGTCGTGGGTACACTGAATAGTAACGTAACGCAGCTTACAACCACCTCTCTCTCTCTCTCTCTCTCTCTTTGTACAAAAAACCACATTGAAATCGGAGCACCCGTTCCGAAACTATGTGACAAACAAACACAATGTGACACTATGGCCTCAAAGTTATAACACCCCTCTCAATTGGTTAATTCGGGAGTTAAATACGTACATTACAAATTTTACGAATTTTTCATATTTTTAAATCTGTTATTTGGTACTTTTTTACAATGCTATTTGACCGAGCGAAGCTAGGTCTCATAGTTTGTAGGATGCGTCGTTTGTATGTATGTATGTTTGTAAGTATGTGTGTTACACGTTAACTGACCGACGCGACGATAACTGCAGAACCGTTCATCCAATCTTGATGAGACTTGATGGTAACTAGGTAATTTATGTGAATATATTTTTAAGCGACCATGAGCTTTATAGGCACGTTTAATAACATTGTAAATTAACACATAACTTACACCTGGTTATGCCTAACAATACCCATTAAGCACGTAACTTTGAACAACAACACTGTCAATTTATATTTCAGATCAACGTGAAATAAAATTGATAATTGGACTAACTTACCTAAGTAAAGTCCAATTGTAATTTTGTGAACGATAAAAGCAGTACCTCATGCGAAACGAACGAACGATAGGCACAGGGGTTTTTACCATTTCAGAATACAACAACAACAAATAATATATTTATTTCTCTCAACAAAAGGTTACATAATATAAGTAGTATCTAAGTGCCGATGTGATTCACCTGATTTGCGAGGGGCTGGTACCTGAAATAGGCTTAGAAAAAAACCGGTAATGAACGACGTCAATGACACTGTTAAAAACATTATAATATGATACCATCAGACATCACCATCATTGACAAGCTTTCAGTTGTGTAGAGTGTAAATGGGTGGTGGGAGAATAAATGAGGGCATGAGGAACTTAATTACTAGGTAGGTTGAATAAATTCTAGAAAATGTATGAAATTTTTGTGTTTGTGGTGAGAATGAAAGTGAATAATCGTGAGAATGACAAGAAAGGTATAAGTGAGCCAAAGGAAGAGGAAAAGATAAAGAATTAATGTGCGAATGAGCCAGGGTGTAAGAATAAAGGGGACATTGTTAGGTGAGCAAGAGAGGTTGTGAGGGAGGCTGGATGAGTGCGTGTGTGTGCGTATTTGAGTGCGTGGGAGTGAATGTGTGTGTGGGTGTATGTGTAAGTGTGAGTGGGCGCATAATACTCTTAAGGAATAAAGTTATGTAGGAAACTAAACTAGTGCTACTTTAGTGGGATCATATTTTTTTCAGTTTCTTCATAATTCAAGGTTTTAAGATACTCACTAACCAATAGTTTGCATTTGTGCTTAGAAACAGGATAAATAGAAAGAATATTATTAAGTTTATTGTATATATAAGGTCCAAGGAAGCAGAAGAAGTCGTGTGAAAGTCTGGTGTGATAAATAACAGAACTGCAAACAGTGCCTTTCCTACGCTTATTCGTTAACACTGCAGGGTCATACTCTAGCTGGGCGTGTTTTTTGACGGTGACTTGGAGCAGGAAGGTTTGTCTAACTGAAAGAACATACCATTGTTTGTACAACCCCACCGTGGGGAAGCGGAAGGGAAGGCCGGCACTCACCTTCAAGATGATTCTCTGAGCTCTTTCCAGGAAAATGAAATGAGTCAGCTGCTCCACCCCATGAAGTTATCCAGTAGTCAATGATTGTTTGACAGAGGGCAAAGTATTCCATTCTGATTGTTCTGCGATCGGAGACGTGCTTCAGCCATCGATATAATATTATCGATGGCTTCAGCGTTTTAAATATAAATATGAGTTTACGAAGACGAGTGACAAGGATATTAATGTGTGGTTTGATGGTGAGGGACTGGTCGATAGTGATACCTAAATATTTCAAGGTCTCAGTCCTGGAAAGTACAGCTATGGTATTCGGGGTACCGTGAGTTGAGCCATATCACTTCATATTTTGTGTCATCTAATTCACGCGTTGCGCGATACGCGTTACTCGCTGAACTTTACCGAGTGCAGATTTCTTACAAATCGTGAATATTCACGGTGAGGCTTCACGCGGCCCCGAATACCACGGCAGTACAGGAGCAACTGGTGGAACCATCAACACAGGTATGGGCTGTAATAGAAAAACTAGGAGCAGGGAGCAAGTTTGCTTTATGAAAAAACGTGATGTATTTCGTTTTGGAGATGTTTAGAGTTAGCATGTTACTCTGGAGCCATGAACATACTTCACGCGGTTTTAAGAACTATTAGTATAATTCAAGTAAAAAAGATTCGTAACAAGATACCTATACATTCTATATCGCAATAAACACCTGATACAGTGAAATTTAGTTTAATTAGTGTTCGTAAACCTACGATAAAGTTTGGCATACTGTGTAGTCTATAAATTACTCCCGCTATGCGCTAGCGAATTAACTCTCAGATAGAAGTACAACCAACAACAGAGCTAGGAAAAAGTATATCAGCGCTAGACTAGACCAAACTATCTATATATACCACTTACAGGCTAACGAGTAACAAAACAGAGCAAGGAAAAAGGTTTGTTTCTCTGGATTAGCCAGACCACGAAACAATTTCTAAACTTAACATCGCACTTTATCAATAAAACGAGCTGAGCGAGAGGATCCAAAGTAGTAGTGTGTCTATTTCTTTATAATGTATCCATATCTACTTAATAATATAGATATTATCTATCTGTACGACTTTGAAGCTATCTCACATGGCTCGGTTTTCTACTTTCGCATGCGTTAAAATAAAACAAACCTAAGGCTTACTGATTAAAGTCTAAATTTGTATTGATAATATAGTGAAGTGCGCGATCCAGTTTTAACACATATCTATGGACCAGAAATATCGTATATTAAATGACGAAATGGGCGCAAATTCTATCTCTATCTAACTTATTAAAGTTCATGTATGTTAGAAAATGACAGAATAGCACTCGCGAAATGAAAAGTGAGCAACACCATGTTTTTTTATAAATAAAAAATCATTAGGAAAGTAATTTTCAAAAATAAAAACAATGTTCTCTCGGCTTTGTGTTATGTATTATACTGAAGGCAATAAAAACATCTTATGATTGATAGTTAAGGAGGAAAATGGTTGTAACTACATGGTTGCAATTATATTTCTTAAATGTTGACAGAGGACATGCTTTATATGATGTAGATTAACATTTATACATATAGATTGTTGTAGATTTTACGTTAGAGATCGTGGGAAAAAAAGGTTTTATATATTAATGCACCACATTTCACATATATCTACGCAGTCAGATCGCAATAAGTCGGTGGATGGAGGTGGCTCAAGAAAGTTAACGACGTTTCTTTTCTAATGTAGCCGATTGCCTTCTCCATCTCTATCACAGCACTGCACCTCTCTTGCTCTAGGCCTAGGCCGTACGCGCTTTTTATTAAAAAAGTTCTTGTGACCTAATTTAATTTTCTGGCTTTACGTGCCAGTAGTGTGCAAATTATAAAACATGTTCAGCAAAGTTAGATTTATGCGACACTTATACTAACTACAGTTAAAATGTATCCGTCCGTCCGTTAAGGTGGGGTAATCCGCAAAATTACCAATCTTTACCCCCGACACAAAAACGACGTGGTGTTATAAGTTTGACGTGTCTGTGTGTGTGTCTGTCTGTGGCATCGTAGCTTCCGAGCGAATGAACCGATTTTGTGTTTTTTTTGTTTGAAAGGTGAATTAGTCGGGAGTGTTCTCAGCTATGTTTTATCAAAATCGGTACAGCCGTTTCATTGCTTTGAGAGTTTTTTTTAATTTATACAAAATTAATTACTTGTTACTGACTAAATCAAGTACAATATTCAAATTATAAATATGCATGAATACTACTTTATAATTCCGAGGGATCACTGTACCAGAAACACGATATGACAATATTTTCTCGATAGAAAAAGAAACCAATGGCATAAAAATGCATTTAAATTAATCCAGGGTTATACAATGCGGACGCTGCAAATCGCAATATCGAAACAGGATGACAGAACAAGATAGAGACAGAGATGCAGTTATAGGAAATCACAGACAGATAGAGCGAGAAGCAATATACCAGAGTTTAGTTATCGCGTTTCGTGTCGTCTGCATGCTAGTGCAAGTTACATACTTTCAAAAAGTGTATCTGCTTCTTCTCTTCTTATAATGGCTTCTGAGGAGCGCTCCAAACAAATTCGCCAATGTCAAGCATCCGGAGGCCTGCAATGCTCTAAGATGTAAAGTGATATAATTATATTTTTTATAGTAAAGTCATCCAGAGTCTCCTTCAAGTCATAACCCAGTTTAAATGGTGGCAGGAAAACGGAGTTTTTACATGGAAAAATCCACCATTTTGGAAAGATCCGCAATACACTTAAATTTAACTACATCACACATGTGCTATTTATCCAAGTTAAACGGGAATAACTCGTAAAATTTATTTTTGTTTTTTTATGCTACTTGAATGACGGTACAAGCAGATGGCCCACCTGATGTTAAGCGGTAACCTCTGCCTATGAACAGTGCATTACCTCACAGGTCACGTACACCTAGGACGCGCTCTATGCCCTATGTTTCCTTCAAAAATGACAGATTGAATCGTCGCCCAAGTCATTATAATACCAACAGCGGATGTTAGTGTCAACATTCAAAAACACAATCTGTCGAAGGTCGAAACCACTCGTGTCGGGTAGTTCCATATTGATGACGTCATCATGCCCCCGCCAATCAGCGCTAATTCTGATGAATCGCTTCTGTTAACCACAGAACACAATAAACAGAGATTGACTGACACTTGTTGTACTTAATGATAACCAAACACAGATTGACTTGGTGGGTGTCATACGGAATTCTAAACGTTCATTTTGAATACTAGTTTTATTTCGTAAATAAAGATATTCAAAAAAACCGGCTTAGTGCGAGTCGGATTCGTGCACGAAGGGTCCCGTACCATTATATACAAAACCGGCAGAAAAATCACGTTTGTAAAAAAAAATATTGCACTCAAAAAGTGGTCACCCATCAAAAAACTGACCTCGCAGATCATTTCTTAACCTACATTTGGAAAAATCACGTTTGTTGTATGGGAGCCCCCTTAAATATTTATTTTATTCTATTTTTTAGTATTTGTTGTTATAGCGGCAACAGAAATACATCATCTGTGAAAATTTCAACTGTCTATCACGGTTCATGAGATACAGGTTGGTGACAGACGGACGGACAGACAGACGGACAGCCGAGCCTTAGTAATAGGGTCCCGTTTTACTCTTTGGGTACGGAACCCTAAAACACTCCTTATCGACAGTTCATTAAAAATAATAAATAATGCTGAACAGTTCACACAACATTATCTATCCCCAAGCTAAGCAGAGCTTGTATTATGGGTACTAGACAACTCATATACTTAATACAATATATTACATAGATAGCGATTTTTTATCATATATAGGAAATACCCAGAACACCCTGAAGAAATATCTGCAGATCGCACAAATATTTGTTCCAAAGCGGGAATCGAACCCGCAACCTCCTGCGTCGCAAGCGAACGTTCGCCCGCCGCGCTATAGAGGTAATCATTAAACATACAGTTTTCAGGATCAATTCTGTCTTAGTTGTGTTCCGTGGCAGCTATCATGGCAGGCTGGATATACAATGAATTATTAAAATTCCTGTTATTATTGACGCAGCTTGCATTGTATTCGTGTCACAATTACATTGAGATTGTGTTGATCGCAATATATAGTGATTGAATGCAATATGTCTTCAAACCAGAACACAGCAATGCGAGCACTACTGCTTTGCGGCAGAAATAGGTATGGTGGTAGTACTTCCCCGGACGAACAGTAACACGAACTACTAACAGAACGAATACTAATAGTTTTGTTAGTAGTAGAGCTTTTTTGTGAAAGAGTTCGTCCGGGGACGTACTGCCACCATACCCATTTCTGCGGCAAAGCAGTAGTGTTCGCATTGCTGTGTTCCGGTTTGAAGGGTATGGGTGCCGGTAAAATTACAGGCATTAGACTTTTCATCTTTATGTCTCAGGGTGTCGGTTGCAGTGCAATGCCACATAGTGTGCGTCCTAGGTGGATGTGACCTATGAGGTAATGCACTGTCCATAGGCAGAGGGTAACGCTTAACATCAGATGGGCCATCTGCTTGATACTAGTATATTATATCGATGGCTTGACTAATAAAAAAATAAAAATTAACTCTTTCACAAAAAAGCTCTACTACTACTTCATGATTTCAGTAAGATTGTCACAATAACACTACATTCTAAAGAAACAACGTTCATATACATCAGTAGCTGTATAAGGTTGGTATGCATACCATAAAGTATATAGACGCCTCTCTCTCTCGCATTCACAAAAGACAATCTATCTCTTTCTAAGGGTTAACCGTGTTTTTCCAGACCGTTACTCGAAAAGCCCCTATATAAATGAGAGCAAATTTATTTAGCGTCAAATGAAATCATTATTCTGATGTATGAGTAATCAGGGTACTTATGTTTCGAAAAAGGCTATTTTTTATTGAAATAGCAAAATGGCGTCGTTGGTACTAAGTCTAAATAACGATAATTTTGACCGTCAACTTAATTCCCCACTAAATTCTGACTTATTGACTTACATCATTTTACTTATGGCGCAAATATGCAAGTTTTAAGAAAAGTATGTAACGTTGAGCCTTTTGACTCTGGGTACCGGGACCTTACTTATTTTCAAAATTCTTTCAGAGCGAGTTTTCGAAGCTACGCTTGTCCCAAGAGCTGGGTCTTATCTGGCTCAAATGGTATGGTCGTTCAACATGGCAATGCAGCCAGCATCTTAGCGATGCTTCCGTGTGCCATTGATTTAGATCAGTTGAGTTATCTTTAGATCGCTTGATCTTTCGGTATACATATCTCAAATGTTTAGTTTTTGTGTTTTTTTTTAAATTGTACATATACCTACTTTCTACTATTACTTGAGTATTCTTTCCTGAGCTAATCTGAGCTAATATAATCATATAGTCATATATATAGTTATATAGTCATATATATATAGTCATATAGTCGGCAACGGTCTAACATGAAAAACGAACTTCCTGACACAATTTTTTCTATAAAATCGTTGTGCCCGGCCTAAGAATAGACCTCTCCGTCTCCTCCCATGGATATCGTAAAAGGTGACTAAGGGCTTGTTAGTAAGATTTGTCCTGGCTGCCGAAAATAAATAAAGAAGAAAGAAAAGGAATGCGTTCGAAGAAAGTGTTAGCCGCGTCAGTCGTGGGAAGCAATGGTGGCGATGAGCTCACCACTTGTCACGTCTATATTCCACCGATGGTGCAACCCACTATGAAAAGAGGCCTGACCGTTCGGGAAAAAGGCGTCTATTCTTCGTGTATAATATGTAAATATGTAAAAATAACTATAGTTGGGTCTCCCTTTACGACACAAGCCCAACTATTTGAATACAAATGAGTGTGTCCGTTTTGACAACTGGTAATCATTGGCGACCTTCCGCCCGCCAGCCTGGCACCGGAGGCACCGCGTGACCCTCGAAGCATGTACCCAAAGGAATCATTTTGCTTATTTTTGAACCCAAAAGTTTTACAACCAAATGAATACTCGAAGAATTAACATTTGAGGGGCCGTGGTGTGTCCGGCCAAATAATATACCATTCCGTCTCCTCCCGTGAATGCCGTAAATGCTGGTTAAGGCGACGCATTGGTTAACTATTATTTAGAACGAAATCTTATATGAAAGTATAGAATTTCGTATGAGGTAGAATACGCAAAAACGGTTCATTTGCCTTTAAATAAAAAACTACGAATTATTTTAAAAACACGTATGTCCTGGAACAAGTTTTATGAATATTTAATAATAAAACAACTCATAATCATGACACTCACTTGGCCTAGGCCCGTAAGTGCTCATTATTACCGGTTTCCTGAAGCCGAGATGAAATTAACCATAAACAGAATAATAATAATAATAATAAATAATGCTGGACAGTTCACACAACATTATCTAGCCCCAATTATTTTGAGCATTTATTGCCGTTTCACAAGTAAGTAGTGAAATTTTCCGAATTCCAACCAAGGGATCTGGCACGGGCTTTCATTTTTCACAGTGCCTCTCTTTCAAACATTAAATTAGATGAACCTACAAGATTTTAGTTCAAATCGGGCTGGACATCCATGTAAAATAGGTAATTTATATTATGGATTTCTGTTTATGAGATCAATCAATTCCCAAAATTGGCCGATAAATGGTGGCGCAGGAAACTTCCACCCTTTTTGGGGGAAAAACCCTCCTAAAAGAAAGAAAGAAAGAAAGAAAAAACATTTATTTGTGTCAACAACATGGATGGTCAACAAACAATATTCCACACAAAAAGACACACACACAGAAACAAAGAAAAATAAAACTAATTTGTGCATCTTAGTACCAGCCTTGTATCAGTCACGCATCACTGACACAAATTGGCGTCCAGCTCAGCATTTGTTGTGTTGTAGCAACACAACGCTGATCTTCCGCTGAAACCATCTGAGTGAAAAACACGGATGTCTGCTTCACAATAAATAATTTTACATAATTAATGAACAAATAATAATAATGATAAAATAAAAGACGTGATTATTAAAATTGTACGAATTGACGCCAACGTCAAATAATGCTATGAACCTTATACCTATATACCTTTATACCTATGATTCGTCATGATCTAATTTATGCGCTAATTTTTTACGTTATTATTACCAAAACAAAACCAGAATTGTTTACGTTATTTGGTACGTCTGGATCCTTGCTTGAATGGGCCTGAAACTCAGCGGATTAAGGAAATTAGAGCTAAATTCAAACAAGGATCCCTCAATCCAGACGTACGAAATAACGTAAGCGGTTCTGGTTTTGTTTTGGTAACACATAAATTAGGGCGATTGGAGTCGAGGCAGTAGACAAAGTAACATTCTAATAGCGATGACGCTAGTAGAAAAGCCAACAATGTATGAGATTAACGTAAGTTTTTTTTTAAATCTATGTTATACCTTTGTTTGACCACGATATCACCTGTTGGTAAGTGACTATGTGGCCGAAGATGGAGCACAAAGGTCTAGACTAGAAGGAACCTATTCACTCCAGCCTTGAAGAGACCCATATTATAGTTTTCAGGAAAGACAGACGACGGTAGTTTATTCCACTCCTTAGCAGTTCGCATTACGAAGGTAGAACTGAAACGTTTAGTACTAATAGAGGGTATACTAATGAGGTAAGGGTGGTACTGAGCCGTGCGCCTGCTCGTCCTATGATGAAAAGGAGATGGTGGTGAGAAGCTATCGAAATGTCATGTAAGTCCATTATATTGTATTACGACTGTAGAAATTGAATCGCATCGAAGCGAATGCCACTTGGCTAGGCCGGCTGATCCCACACTAGGATCCCCTGTGTCGTGCGTATAAGGAACTAGGAGTACCATACCATGGTACCACAATATACACACCCCAAACAAATATTTACTAAACATACAAACATTTGGTAATCGAACGCGCAACCTCACGCATCTCAGCCGCCTACTCACCCACCGCGCCACAAAGGTCGTCAAAATAGATGTTGCCAGCTATCCATCAGTCACATGGTCATTTAACTTATCACACACAAAATGCAAATATTTGGTTCATTCACTGAAGACTAATGAGTAAACTGTCACATTACAAATTCGAGTTTGGAACTAACTGAAACTATCTGCACGCGGATTGGTCGGCTGAGTGATGACGTCATCAATACCCGTCACCCAGCCAACCACTGACGACCGCAGCTTCCAGTAAGCCGTAGTATTTAGCGTTTGAACGATTTATATGCGTGATTTAATAATATTTTCTGTGAATTTTCATTCATTAGTGCACTGCTAGATGTGGCGTGCTAGGATATCACAGGCACATGAGATGTTTCATCTGTGTTTTAGGGTGGCGGGCGCAGTGGAATACCACATAGGGTGCGTCCTAAGTGGACGTGAGCTGTGAGTTAAGGCATTGCTTACCGCATAATATCTGTGGCAAAGGTTACCGCATAATATCAGTGGATATATAAATAAAAAAAATGCTGGACAGTTCACACAACATTATCTAACCCCAAGCTAAGCAGAGCTTGTGTTATGGGTACTAGATAAATAATATACTTAATACAATACATTACATAGATAGATATTTTTGATTATATATATATATATATATATAGAAAATACCCAGAACACCCTGAACAAATATCTGCAGATTGCACAAATATTTGTTTCGAGGCGGGAATCGAACCCGCAACCTCCAGCGTGGCAGGCGATCCTTCGCCCGCCGCGCCACTGAGGTCGTTTATTCCATTCATTCTTTTAAAAAACAATAAAAAAATGGTAGAATCCCGGCGAACTCTTCTAGAAGGAGTTCTAAACATAATTGTGATTTCTTAGACACAGGAATTTATTTTTTGAATCCCATTTCGTATGATACATCCAAAACTAATAGGTAGGTAAACCACAGAGTCACTTCTAAATTTTAGCCAACGTGGTACCTACATCTAGCCTGAATAATCAAGGCCAATGGACGCATTTAATTAAGGCCATGTAAGATGCACTGTAGCCAACTCAGCCATTCGTGGATAGATGTAGCCACTCTACGAATAGTCGCCACATTTTTCAAAAGCCTCTCTTGTTATTTTAGCTGTGATATTGCTCACAGCTCACAGTGATCTTATTTTTATATTACCAGTACTAATATTTATTCTGTGATATTACGCTGAAACTTTTATGTTAATCTATACTTATATTATCTACACTAGTCTACTCTAGCCTACACTAGTCTACACCATTCCACACTAGTCTACACTAGTCTACTCTAGCCTACACTAGTCTACACCATTCCACACTAGTCTACACTAGTCTACTCTAGCCTACACTAGTCTACACCATTCCACACTAGTCTACACTAGTCTAGACTAGTCTACACTAATCTACACTAGTCTACAGTATCTAGACGAATATTATAAAGAGGTAAAACCTACCTCTAGTTCACCTCTTTATAATATTCGTAAAAAAATACAATCAATCAATAAGTGGTCACCCATCCAAAAACTGACATCGCAGATCATTGCTTAACCAAAGTTTGGAAAACGTTTTTCGCCCCCAAAAACCCCATATAGCAAATTTAATCGAAATTGTTATAGTCGTTTTCGAGAATGTTATTACAAATATTAATAATATAGGATAGGATTTACTTCTGTCACTATTATATATTCTGTGCTTCTATTCAAATGCGACTATATCTAGAGGAATCAAAGCAACAAACACGGGTGCATCCGTATTGACCCCACGAATATTTATTTCCAGATTCATACCAAAATGGCACAGCTAGGCTAGTGATATATTTTTTTGTCTTTTTTTGGCTTTTTAGTATACTAAGTAGATCTTCGTGTGTGGGTACCTATAGGTACCTACTAGGTGTGAAGCGCCTATGTGGTGTCTAGGAGCCTAGCCACTAAAGCCTCGCGAGTTGGCAACATTGGGGAGACGCTGCAGTGCATGTCTTTTGGAAGTGTGGTGAGCAAGGCCGTAACATTGCTGCCTTGACTTGTAATGTAACAGCTAGTATTAGAACACCTAGAATCTAGATTGTTCTGAATTAGAGTAGTAAGACAGACTACGCAACTAGGAACTATTTTATATACCGTCATCTATTTTTCACTGGTTTTTAGGGTTCCGTACCCAAAGGGTAAAACGGGACCCTATTTCTAAGACTCCACTGTCCGTCCGTCTGTCCGTCTGTCACCAGGCTATATCTCATAACCCGTAGTAGTAAGACAGTTGAAATTGTCACAGATGATGTATTTCTGTTGCCGCTATAACAACAAATAGTAAAAAACAGAATAAAATAAACATTTAAGGGGGCTCCCATACAACCAACGTGATTTTTTGCCGTTTTTATAGTTAATGTTACGGAACCCTTCGTGCGCGAGTCCGACTCACACTTGGCTGTTTTTATATTTCTTTCTTATTTTTAGCGGCCACGTCTCAGTGCCGTAAGTCTTAAGTGGCAACGCGCAATGGTTATAGTAATTCCTCTTGAGGCCCTATTTGGTTAGATCTAACTCAATAAAGTAAGTGCAGAGAGGAGACTCGCGACGTTGTCGTCTGAACTTCATTGAATAACTGATGACCCCAACTTAGTTAGCTGCAGGACTTCCAACTTGGAAGGTTATTAATTCAATAGCTCTCAAAATAGCTTCTCTTCCGGAAATCGTGAAACTTGATGTTGTTTACGACCTTCGTGGCGCGCCGGGATGAGACGCGAGAGGTGCGGGTTCGATGCCCGCGGGACTAAGCCGCTCTAACCTCTCTCTAGCCTCAAAGGTTTGCTGTAAGAAAACTCTTTAGAGTTAAGCTCGCCTTTGTACGTTGTTTTATATTTTTAACCCCCGACGCAAAAACTACGGGGTGTTATAAGTTTGACGTGACTGTGTGCGTGTGTGTGTGTGGCATCGTAGCTCCTGAACGGATGAACCGAATTCGATTTTTTTAAATATGTTTGTTGTCGGGAGTGTTCTTAGCTATGTTTGATCAAAATCGGTTCAGCCGTTTCATTGCGTTGAGGGTTTCTTGAATTTTTACAAAATTAATTACTTGTATTTGTAATCTTTTTTCTTTGTAGGGACAATAAATAATTATAAGAATTATAAGAAATTATAAGAATTATTAGACAAATGTTTTCATAATCTGCAGATATTAGTTCTGGGCAGTGTGATATGAGTCCCATGTGATGGTTCTTACACAAAAAACATTCAAATTAAGGCCGTTGCGTGACTGACCGCACAGCCTTAAGGTTTTTTTTTTGTTTCTTCTGTGAATGACGGAACAAGCTGAAGCCCTACCTGATGTTAAGCGGTAACCTCTGCCTTTAACAATGCATTACCTTCATTGCATGGTCACGTACACCTAGGACGGACCCTATGTGGTATTGCACTGCGCCCACCACCCTGAGACATAAAGATGAAAAGCCTCAAAAAGTGAAAAGGCACCCGTACCCTCTAAACCGGAACCACAGGTTACGTAATAGTTACTGAGAAACAGCAATGCGAGCACTACTGCTATGCGGCAGAAATAGGTATGGTGGTAGTACTTCCCCGGACGAACTCTTTCACAAAAAAGCTCTATACTACTACAAAATTATTACTAAGTTACTTATTACTAAGTTATTCCTAGCTATAGAAACCTGAGTAGGGTAAGTACATTTCTTTCGTGTTCTAGGGGTAAGCTAAGAAAGGAATTCCCAAAATTCAACCCCTGAGGGGTGCAACGTGCTGTTGAAGTATGTAAGAAAAAACTCTAAGCTGACAAAGTCCTAGGCGTTCCACTAAGTAGTAATATAAATATAAAATTACAGCGTTAATGACTGACTGACCATCAACGCACAGCCTAAACCGTAAGTCCTAGAGACCCGAAATTTGACCCACAACCTCCTGCATCTCAGGCGAACCTTCGACCGCCGCGCCATAGAGGTCGTCAAAATAGTTTTTGTTTAGGGGTGTTTGAGCTACGCGAGGTCATATTCCGGGCGAACTACTAGTTAACCTTTGGATAGGAAGTCGGGATACCTAAGAGCACCGCACTGTACAAAGTGGATACAGCAAAAACTTGTCCGTTAATTGAATGGCTCTCCCTTCATTAATTCAAAAGCCTGCGACAAGCCTGAAACGACTACCTGCAGACGACGTTGGCAGCTCTAGACTAGATTATCGATAATGTCTAGACATGTATTTTTAGTCTTTCCTATTGCGACTGAAAGATACTACGGCAGTACCTAATTTTAGTTAAAGTCTTACCGTGCTTAGTAGCACGCGGAATGTTCTTCGAATAGTTACGTGTTTAGTCTCTTTCGATCGAATTTGAAACTGCTTGTCAATTAATTTTATTTATTTTATTCAAATAACTAAGCCTGCCAGTGCGGTACGGCTGTTGATCAGCTGTTGATATCATTAAGGCTAGCGTGGCGGTAAATCCTACCGGTAGCCCTGGTGCACGATAATCCGTGGTGACCAAGCTGATCAACAGCAGTACCGCAGTGACAGTAATAAGGGGCACAGCACCCTGCACCCAACCGTAAAGAAGTTGCAATACGGAAAGAAACTAGATCCATTAAAGTATCAGTATTGTGTGATGGAAGTGCTTGCAACCAAAATCCTGACTCCCATTTGGAAACGGCCAGGAGACGAGCACGATATGTGGAGCTTGAGCACGTTTGTAACAGACAATTCTGCGTCAGCTCGCACAGAGGCCCCTCCCATTGCCGTTGAGACGAAAGAGATTTGCGGGGAGCAGTAGGTATTAGGGCAAGCACTATGCAAAGCAATTCGAGCCTCGTCTAAGTATGAAATTTTGAGAGTGTTGCCAGAAAGAGCCACAAGAGAAGGAGATATAATTTTGTTAACCAAGAACAAGTGCAGTAGACGGAAGACAAGAACGCTGGTTGGGTTATACTGGAAATTTTAAGAATATCTATGCCTCCTAATTTAGCAGGTAAAGAGGCCTGCGACCACGCCCTATCATCAACTGACTTTCAATTTTATGCTCTCCAGGTCCAGGCGAAGTATAAGGATGTGCTCCTTGATCCGGATTTCTGGCCGGCTGGTATTGTTTACCGACGCTATAGGGAAGCGTTATCGAAACCAAATCCCTCTATTGACGTTATGTGATAGTTTTAAGTATAAAATATGTATATACATGTAGCTAAGGTATATATTTATATGGGCTTATGTTTAGGTATAATTTTACTTAAGGTCCAGTATGGACCTTTCTACTCGTATATGGGGTGAGAAGTTTGAGAGTAACACAGTTTTTTAACTAGCACGGAAGGCAAAGTTCTCTTATTTTCATATACTTACGAATATCTTTAATTATCAATCAATCAATCAAACAAAATCTTTATTTCAGGCTTACTGAGAAATGCACTAAACCTAAACAGTAAGCATATCCAAGTAACCATATAAACATAAATACCTTAGAAACTAACATACACATAAACAACACTTTATTACTTAATCTAACACACCCAATCAATCAATCAATTTATCAATCTCAATCTTTATTATGGTTTGTTGTACCTATTCTAAGTGAAATAAACGTATCTTATATTATCTTATCTTTATCTTATCCAAATCGATATTCAAAACCGATGATAAGGTGTTCTTTATTATTTTGTCCAAACCTTCCACCAGATCACTGTGTTTCCACAGTTGAAAACATCTTAAACATCATTATTAACTATATTTTTTGTTTTGTTTTGTTTATACTACCAAGGTAGCAAACAAGCATACGACCCACCTGTTGGTAAGCGGTATGTTGGATATTGTTGGGGAAAAGTAATGAAATTATGATGGTATATTAGGCTTGCAATGCTCTAAGTGGTATATTATATCCGCTGCCTTATATCTTGTAGGTACCTACTTTCTGACTTCATTGTTATGAAGGTTGTAGATTGCATGTTATTACATAGATATCATAGGTAATTAAGCATATCGAAATTAGCAAGTCTTCGATATAATACCGCGAATTCCCTGCCTTGCGGTATCTGCGGTCGCTGCGGTCGTTGCGGTCGATGCGGTCGATGCGGTCGCGCGTTCGATACGGTGGTGTTTAAGGTATTTCGATTTAGCAAATGCTATGAATATCTAATAAGCGTTGTGCTTGTTATTATTACCTCGAACAACTTCAGAATAATAGTGACGTAGAGTGTAAACGAGAAATAACAAGGTAATTAAAAACCGGCTAAGTGCGAGACTCACGCACGATGGGTTCCGAACCATTATCTATAAAAACGAAAAAGACACGTTTGCTTTATGAAAGCCCCCTTAAATATTGATTTTATTTTATTTTTTTATAATTATTGTTATAGCCATCTAGCCATCTAGGTTATAGCGGCAACATAAATACATCATCTGTGAAAATTTCAACTGTCTAACTATCACGGTTCATGAGATACGGAACCTAAACAAAACAGTAATCCATTAAAATTGAAAAAACGGAATAGGTACTCATAGCATAACATAGCACCCAACCGTCACATACATAATCCTGATCCCACACAAGGATTCCCTGTGTCGAGGATATCAGGAACTTCGAGTAAGTACCATGGTACCAACATCCATGTAATGGAGGCAAATCGGTTTCTAGCACGCATAAATAGATATATAGATTAAAAGAAAGAAAAATAATATATTTATTTGTATACATGAGATACACAGAAACACGTATTAAACTAGGAAACTACACATACACACATACACAGACACACGCCTCTTTCCCCGAAGGGGTAGGCAGAGCCTCAATGGGCCTCTTTTCACAGTGGGTTGCAAAACTAAAAACTAAAAAACTAAAAAAGATAAACTAAGAAAGATAAAAAGTTTACACTTCAGACCCTTGAGTCAGAGGGTGGCGGGCGCAGTGCAATGCCACATAGGGTGCGTCCTAGGTGGACGTGACCTATGAGGTAATGCACTGTTCATAGGCAGAGGTTACCGCTTAACATCAGGTGGGTCATCTGCTTGTTCCGTCATTCAAGAAGTATATAAAAAAAAAGAAAAAAGTTAACTGATTTAAAATTCAGTTCCAAGATTCCACCCGGACATACACATATACATTGCAAGTTAAATAAAAGCTTGTAAAAAGAGGTCGTGGACAAAATCTAGGAACAAGTAAATAAAACATTTCGACGTGCACGCCTGTTCCGATAATTAAGCTCTCCAGTGCCTACCATTCATTACTTTTGTGCTAACTATGCCACAGCTCACTAAGCAGTTAGTACGAAGCGTGCCACAGATAACCTAACAGTTAGTATGTACCGTAGGTGCCACAGATTAGCAGCTAGTGTTCCCAATCATTATTTAGCGCGCTAACAACGCGTGTTCAAGACCTCGTTATATCGAACCAAACAATGAAAGATGGCGGCATTATTTGGAGCGTTGAAAGTGAGTTTAAATAATTAGTCCAAATGATTTGATACAGATTGATGGATAGACAGATTGATACACAGGGTGTAACATAATATCCCTATAAGCCCGGGGAGGGGCTATTCTACACATCATGGTGAATAACTTTAGTTCTACGACTTTTTAAATTTCGAAGTTTTTCATTCATGTAGTGCCTCGTAAAAATTCTAAATTCCCCTAGAAATTCTTGAAATTCCTCTAAAAATGTACATAACAGAGCATGAGGCAGCCCCACGCAAGGTACCCGTACAAGGTACAAGCGTACCGTAACGTCCTCATGTTGTTTTACGTACATTTTTGGAGGAATTTCAGGATTCTTACGAGGCATTTCATGAATGAAAAACTTCGAAATTTAAAAAGTCGTAGAATTAAAGTTATTCACCATGGTAGAATACCCCCTCCCCAGGCTTATAGGGATAATATGTTACACCCTGTAGATAGATAGAAGATAGCTAGCACCTGGCTACCAGCTTGGACCTTTGACTCGGTTCAAAGGCGTGCAATGAGAATTGTCGACAATCCCAAGCTCACAAACGGTATTGAACCCTTATGTATGAGGAGAGACTTTGCCCCTCTCTGCGTGTTCTACCGTTTGTATAATGAGTTTTGTTCCGAGGAATTGTTTGACATGACGCCTACAGCAACCTTTTTACACCGCATCGCTCCCTGCTGAGGTTTTCCCAAGCGACTACAGTAGGGGGTTCTTCATAAGGGTTTTTTGGAACTTTTTAAAGGCACAGCAACGCGCGTGTGATGCCTCTGGTATTGCAGGGGCCACAGGCTACGGTAACCGCGTACCAACAGGTGGGACGTACGCTTGCTTGCAACTGGAAAAAAAAAATAGTTCGCCCATAGTCCATGTTATAAAGGGCTGGCTTATCGCTAGTATTAGTTATACTGTTTTTTCTATAAATAAAGCTTATTACTTAGTGAGATATTGAACATTTTCTTAGAAAGTTAAATGCTGTGAAGGAATGCCGACGAGCGAATTCGTCTTATCTAATGCCCTATAAATAAACATACGGTATGAATGTAAGGGGGTGTTCTCACTGTGTACACTTGTGTCAGACGGAAAAAAACACCTCAAAGTAATCGGACTTGGGGTCAGTGCTCAAAAAGTGTCTGAACCAAAAAAAACAAAACGCATTTAAAATAAAGAATGCTGTCAAGTTTTATCCGTCCATTGCTGCTTAATTGTATAGTAGGTACTAATTGTGTGCTACTTTTAAGTAGTTGTCACACTCGTCTCGAATTATAATAATTTACATTATCAACATTAACTATTATTATGATTATTAAAGGACAGGGGGGTTACTATGAGCTCTTATATCCATTCAGTTCAAAAACTATTCAGTACAAAATATCGGTTCATCGTTGACATTTTTCATCGTTAAATAACTTTAATCGCAGAAGTCTGTAGACCCTCTGCGAGTGTGCCTTTAAATATAGTTGCGGAAATCACGGAACTAATATTTTGTACTGAATAGTTTAACAACTGCATGGCAATAAGAGCTCATAGTAACCCACCTGGACTGTGAACCGGCAGTGTATCGAACTAATTAGTCACCGTTCCAATTTTAAAAGGTGCCATATTTTGGCATATTGTTACCAAGACGCGGTCTCCACTCAAGAACTCGTTTACTCCACCGGCTATCGGTTCTTCTGCAGACATAACCTTCCCACTGCCACTTCAGCTTGCTAATCCTCTGGGCTATGTCGAGAACTTAGGCTCTAACCAAGTATTAAGAAGGATCATCAAAAAAAACAGACCGTGTTTGTTGCCTGATTCTTCTAGGTCTGGTTGCGTTGGAACAGGAGTAAATGTTTTTTTTTAAGACCTTTCAATATGATCCTTGTGATTGTTCAATGAATAAAATACTTTTTGACTTTGACTTTGACTTTGACTCTCGGATAACCTCGTTTCGGGTCTTATCCCTCAGAGTCTCCAAGCATAGCACTTTCCATAGCTCGCTGAGCAACTTTAAGTTTATGGAACCGTCCCTCCGTGAGTGTCCACGTTTCAGCTCCTTAAGTCATGACCTAGACTGAACTATGGCTACTTTATATGCTGGTAAAACGTAAGTGAAGCCTTGGGCAGAAACTAGTCATAAACTAGTCATCATCACGAGTTAGTAAGTTGCCAAAGGTGTCGAAAAACAGAGGAAAAACTCTACAATCAACATGTAGTTGTCGATCACGACCAGAACACTCTCAATTGTAGAGAGTAGGCGCAACGTAGCCCGATGATTACGTAAGTTCACGAAAACTGAAGCTTTTAAGAGCCATCTAGGACCTGACCTTCAAAAGTAATGGTCTACCGTCCCCTTTACGGACCTTTTACAGAATGGCTTATTGATGTTGTGAGCCCTTAACAAAGGCGCAGCTGTGTCGAATACTCGTATAAAACACCTACCCTTGGAAAAACACGTTTTTTATATGATATTGTAGGGGGCGATGAATTGGTGTAGGTTTTAGATACCTAAAAGTAGTAAGTATTTGATATTGGGGCAGTTTTTTTTAAACACTGACAATGTATTGAAGTTTTCAAATTCTGTTTTGAGTTAAGCTTTTCAAAGAACACTTCAGTAGAAAAAACAGTAGAAAATGTTGTTTTCTTAATGGAAAATCACGTACAAATAAAGTTACGTAGCACTGCTACGCGTCGTAGCAGCCTGGCAACAAAGTTTTTTTTACAAATCACACACAAACGCAGTTTCGTAGCACTGCTACGCACCGTAGCAACTAGTAATAATGTGTTTAATCAGTTCTGAAAATATTTAGTGTCGTAGCGCTCATATTACACACAGTTTTGTTGCACTGCTACGAACCGTGTATAAAAATCTTATTGGTATTCCACACTAGTGACTTCAAACTTCTCGAGACTTGAAATAAACAAAACAAATACATGGCCCAATAAGAGGTATCAGCTACTTCTAAGTCACTGAAACTTTGTGTAGGTTTTTATAAATAACTCTTCATGGAGTAGTAATCCTTAGTAGTTTGGGACTGGAGGAAGAATATTAAGTTACAGGTGTCGTCGAACTAAACTCGAAACAAAAAATCTGGAATCTAATAACAGAGATTGACAGACACCTTTCTCCCGAAGGGGTAAGCAGATTCAATGGGATGTCCTCCAGGGGTCAGAGGATATGAATGTGGGTACCTACTGCGCGAAAGAAGTCGCGTGTACCTACTGCTAGTAAGATTTAAAATTGAGCTCTGAAATGGTCAGTCTTCTTTTAGGTGACCTTAATAAAAGCCAATGATAACAGAAAGACATTTTATTAATAAATATCATTTCTTGACAGATATTTCGAAAATACAATAACCACAGAATTATATGTCGAAATCTCGTGTTTTTATATTTGGCAATATTGTGTTTGCTCACCCATAAAATATACGAAATATAGAAGTGACACTCTAATTCCGTCCAATTTTATCAAGACTTTAAGAGTTAATGTTATTAGAAAACATATAATTTATAGCTTATTAAATTCTCTTTTCTTTTACATAGATTTTCACTGTTTTTACGAACACTTTCCAGCTAGGAGTTACGGTACCACAACTACTAATTACAGTATCTTTCTATCGAATGAGTCTACGACAGTGTACAGTAGATAAAAAAAATTGTGCAATAACCTACAGATTGTGCCCTAAAATCGTAACAATGCGCCAATTTTTTGTAAACCAATGTTTCAATGCAATAAGCATAAAACAGATTTCCTCCTGATTTCTTGCTGATTTTCTTGCTTGCAGCGTTGACTCACACGCTTCATTATAGCAATAAATTTAGAACATAATTCAAATTCCTAGTGTTAGGAGTAATTCATCTTTCGTTCAAGTGAGTCGTGTACTGAATCATAAACCAGAAGCACGCGTTACATTGACCTGCCATCATGTCTCAGTAGGTGAATAAAAGGGCAGGCGGTATTTTATGGTCCGAGTATTTTACTAAGAGGTTGTCATTTCTATACGCCAGTATATATCCTATGCTACGGCTCACCCATTGTCACGTAGGCTTTACATGTTAAATTGTATATCGTCGTCGAAAAATTCAAGAATGAATTTTCGAGCATTATTTTAAGCATTTTTCAGGCATGACAGTGATTGAAGGATCATTGTGTATTTTATAAAAATTGTTAGTGTGAAATTTTATGTAGTTTTCTTGTAAATAAGCTTGAAAAATAGTGCTCCAGGCAAACAAAAATAAGAAAATGTCACTAAATAAAATAACAGCTTTTACCCGCCTTTTACCCTGCGTTTTACCCGACTTTATAGCCAACTGCGTCACCTCGACGACGTTGCGGTATGCGGGCTATTACCGCAAAATTAGCACGTTACTAATTGTTATTATTGTGTGGTTACCTGCAAGCACAGTATAGATATTAGCTAAACTAAGCAGTAGGGGAACTAAGATACAATTGGCAATTTATCCCTACTCCGCCCTTGCAGGCCGACTCCCGCGCGATAATCGTCTTGAATAAGATTACAGACACAGTTTACCAAATATCACCCCAGGAACTGAAGTCCCTTCCCAGGTAGCTATATAGCAAGTGTTTATCTGTATTATCTAAAGATACACCTATTTAAATAATACTTTAAATTTAAGTCAAAATGCTAAAAACGGGCTTTTCCGTTAGATAATTTTGAAATTTGAAATTAAATCGAGCGTGTCCAACTGACACTGTGGTGAACTGGACCGCGGCCTGCATTAACGGGTGGTTAAACTGTTCAACCTTACCAATTATTTCGACAGTTGTTTTTAAATATTATCTGTCAACATGACTGCTGGTAACCATGCCCATTTATGTATTATGACAATTTCGTCATCTTCAAATTAAATATGTCGACGTGGTTCCGTCAAAATTGTATTGAAGGTTAAGAAATTATTAAGCTACATCGCGTGTTTTCGCAAGGTCTCAGTTCAGAGCAAACCTTTAGTAGGCAGTAGTGATATTAGGACCTAGTGCAGACTTGTCCGTAGTGCGATATTGAAAAATTTTTTTTGTTACTATGTGATTGACATATCAAGCAGATGGCCCACCTGATGTTGAGCTGTAACCTCTGCCTTTAACTGTGCATTACCTCATTGGTCACGTCTACCTAGGACGCACCCTATGTGGCATTGCACTGCGCCCGCCACCCTGAGAAATAAAGAGGAAAAGTCTCATGTCACCCATACCCTTCAACCCGAAACACGGCAGTTCGAGCACTATTGCTTTGCGGCAGAAATAGAAATGGTAGTAGTACTTCCCCGGACGAACTCTTTCACAAAAAAGCTGTACACATAACAAAAATATGGGAATGTGCTAGAATATACTGTTGTTTACCTTTTTGTCTCGTTTTATAGCTACGCCAAAATGCAGCGTTGCATTTAACAGAGTACGCAAGAGCGAAGCATGACAGAGCGTGTAGATGGTAGTGTAAATCCTGGATAAATTCAGGAATGTACAAAGAGGCAGACCTTCATTTGACATGTCCTGCAAGTGGAGCTACTGCTTGCAGTTATGTGTATACTGTGCCTGTAGGATTAGTAGGAATGTCGCGTATGTAACCATCGCAAATCGTCGCGTCGTCGCGTCGTGTGTTATGTCAACTATTCCGGCTATGTGGGCCAAATTGGAGCTATTTATATTCCTACGTCATGTGATATTTACCAAGTAAATATATTGTACTGTGCTACAACCACTTTGTATTTTTGTATGAATTAAATGATTTTCAAGTGCGCACATTCTGATCATAATATGATATAATGAGCATACTGACTTAGCAAAAACAAACAAAGCCTTATTTTAGTTATTTTTATCGCTCAAAAAGTATATATGTAAGAGTTAATCTCTGAATTAGTTATTTAGAGTTCCAATTAGGTATTTCTACTGCTTAACATGCTGTTCAATTTAGCTGCCGCTCAGTTAATAAGCACCCAGTCGTAGAATAACTAAACTAAATTTTTCATACCTATTCTACTGCCAAGCAAAAATATTCTCAATTTAATGAACCAACCACTCCACGAAAATGAAGCCAGTCAATTTTACTTTTTCTTTTAATAAAAACTAAGAAAATTTATGCGCCAATATAGACAGGACTCACAAAAACTTCCTTTTTATTCCTGCCGTCGAATACCTGACAATAAGGCGGGAAATAACAAAGACTTTATCATCGTTAAACAGAGTACAGGTAAGATAAGTACAACAACTGTAGATGTGGCACTGAATCAAATGCCTTAAAGATTGTTGGGCTGAATTCGCTACCGTTTAACCGGTCACAAGACCTCTGTAGCGCAACATGGGCATAACATAACGCAGGATGACCAAAAAAGAACCAGTGGCACGAAGAACGAACCGTCATCATAATTTAAACTTATCCCACGAAATATAGAATAACTAGACTTTTGCTTGCATTAAGTTGCATTGCAGACACGATTGAAGACGTACTATAAACGAGAACACTGTCTCGACTCAATCTCAGTAAGACAATGGATGTACAGCCTACAGGGGAAGTAATAAAGTATTGAAAACAGTGGGAAAAGTCCAATCAATATCCCATACACTCTAGGGATGAAGGCATAGTGCCACGGTGTTGACTGTGACGCGCTTTGATAGAGGCGGTAATATTAGTCATACGTTTCTTTTTCAGAACACAACTGATACTTTTGTATTAAACCCAATTTTGCACACTAGTATATAACCATCCTGTTTTTTTTTAATTTACAATCTTTATTAGATAATTTAATAAAACGAATGTTTGTTAAACGTATGGTCAAAAAATAAAAATAAAATCCTATAGTTCGCGAAAAAACAATTGTCATAAAATAACTAAACTGTTTTAAAGAAAAGTAAATGATTATGATTATGATTATCTCTAGCAGTGGTTAATAAAATTGACATTCTTCTTTGAGAATGACAATTTAAAAGTCAAAATTGATATCCCAACGATCATTTTAGGAGCCTTAGGAGGCCGTAATTTGTAATTTTGCCCACCAAAATCGTCGTAGAACTAGCCAGACGTGGTGACGGCCGGTGGAGTAAAGCCTCAACAGAGTGGTGGCCGTAGTCGGGCAGAAGACATCCGGGTCGTCCGAAAGCGAGATGGTTCGACGACATGGTATCCGTCGCGAGCCGCGGGTAATATAGTGCGCGTCATGTAAAAAGAACGCTGGCGGTCAAGCTTCTACAGGCGTTCCAGCGTTCTTTTTACATGACGCGTACATTAATGTACATAATGTACATTGTACATTATTTGTAGTAAACTAGGTAGGCACTCATTCAATGCATAGGTATACATCTCTTAAATAAGTAGGTATAGTACGCGTCATGTAAAAAGAACGCTGGAACTCCTCAAGAAGCTTGACCGCCAGCGTTCTTTTTACATGACGCGCATTATACCTGGTTGAGAGACGCACAGGACAGAGAGGCTCGCAAAAGAGAGAGGAGGCCTTTGCCCAGCAGTGGGTGATTCTGGGCTGAGATGATGATGATGTGCTAAAACGACTAATCCATCTCTACTTGCGGCAAAAACAAATATTCGAAACTCTCAGGTCAGGAAGTGGAAGCCAATAAGAATGAGGTGTAGGTGTTTTTATATCTCTGAATATCTGAAATGATGCTGCAATCCGATATTGATTTTATTATCACCCTTAGATAGAGGGTGTAAGTTAACCCTTAGATAGTGAAGTTTATTTATAACGTATGTAGGTATTTGTGGTTTAGTTAAAGAATGTTTTTTTTAGTAATGTTCTCTTGCACAGAAGTTATTGGTGATGATAACGTGATAATTAATTATTTATTGATATTATCACGGATATTTATCGCGTGTTACCTTATTATTCACCTTAAAATCTGCAACGAAGTTATCTGACAGAGAACTATCACGGTTCACGAGATACAGCCTGGTGACAGACGGACGGACAGCGAAGTCTTAGTAATAGGGTTCCGTTTTATTCTTTGGGTACGGAACCCTAAAAACGACAACACAAGTATACTCGAGGCCAACATTTAGAACAATAAGGCTCATATTAATAACAATGAAGGTATAAACTTTCCCTTTCTTGGAGCCTTCACTCTCAGGTCATAAATTAATAAACAAATATGACAAAAATTTAATGAGATGAAATTTAATAACGCTGTGAAATTAACGCGAGTGCGAAACAAGTGGGCCCGCTAATCATTTCAGGGGTGCCAGTTGCCACCTATGTATATTAAAAGTAATTAATTATTTTTAACAAGTCGGATATTAATAGAAAAATGCCTAACTGTGCCAGTGAACTGTAAAAATTCTTCGAAATCAATTAGCCGTGCGAATGGATATATTTCGTAGCATAGTATGTACACGAGTAATTAATTTTGTAAAAATTAAAAAAACCCTCAACGCAATGAAACGGCTGAACTGATTTTGATCAAACATAGCTGAGAACAATACCGACTAATTCAACTTTCAACCAAAAAAAAAACGTTTCCTCCGTTTGGGAGCGACGATGCCACAGACAGATACACACACACACACACGCACACACACACACACACACACACACAGACACGTCAAACTTATAGAACCCCGTCGTTTTTGCGTCGGCGGTTAAAAATAAAATGACACACTTTGTTTCATACTTTACATGTTTGCGGTGTCTATCTTGATATATGGTCTGTGTTTTATACAAGGCCACTAGAGGTGTTCTGAACGCATTCATACAAACTTGATCAAAACAACTATTTTTATGGAAAAATCACGCCTGACCAATAAAGTAACTACTCCAAAATCGTTTTCATACAAAATGAGTATATGGTTCAGAGGAAATTTTTCTCGTATCTCTTAAGGATTTGGACATACCCATACCGTCCGAGTAAAAAAAAACACTTTGTATATGTCCGATCAAATCATAGTTTGTGTTGTAAAGCTAAGGCCAAACCAACGCGTTCAGCCCGCGTCCTCAGTGGCGTGTACGGTGGCGATCAATGGTAAGACAATTAATGGATCGCCACCGTGCACGCCAACGCGGACGCGGGCTGAACGTGTCGGTTTGGCCTTAGCTTTACTCGTAAGCTTATTTAACTAACGAAAGCATTTAACGTCGTAATAATCCTTAAATTGGTCTTGCGCTCGTTACTCGACTAATTTCATCTCGTTAGTTAATTTAGTCCAATAACAGTGGATCGTAAACTAATGTAAACGCGTCGTAAACGCGGCTAACTAACACTTGATCAGTTTTGTATAGCCACAGAATAAATATTAGATGTTAGGGCGTGAAGTGCAATGACCTTTATCTGGGAGTTCTGAGAATCTATAGGCGGCCTTTATACGATCAATCTGTCATCTGACGGGACAATACTCAAAACTATTGTAAAACAAAAAAAAAGTTGAATGAATCGAGACTGTATTTGTGCTAATTAGCATTAAGTTCGCCTATTTACTGCTTTTTGTTTTGTGCAATAAATAATTTTCTGTCCATCTATTGTGAGTTGACTGAAACTCAACTGACTAAGTTAGTATTTGTGCCACTGTACTTGACTGAGACTCAGACGAGTTGACCAAATTATAACAAAATATTTTATATTGGTGAAATTGCAGAAGAATTTCCTAAGAAGCCATAAAGATGTATCCCTAGGTTTAGGGTGAGTAAAGAAGGACACTTGGCCAGACGTGGTGACGGCCGGTGGAGTAAAGCCTCAACGGAGTGCTGGCCGAAGTCGGGCTGAAAAAATCCGGGTCGTCCGAAAGTGAGATGGGTCGACGACATCGTATCCGTCGCGGGCAATACCTGGCTGAGAGACGCACAGGACAGAGGAGGCTGGCAAAAGAGGAAGGACGCCTATACCCAGCAGTGGGTGATTCCGGGCTGAGATGATGATGATGATGATAGAATGAATTGATGATTATCCATTAAACGAAGGAAAAAATTATTTCGAGCCATAAGTCCCATTGTAGCCAATCATTATATTAATTTGAACTAGTTTTATGATGTAAAAATGTATTCGGGTTACAAAGTATGGTGTTTGTATAATAAATAAATAATGCTGGATAGTTCACACAACATTATCTAGCCCCAAGCTAAGCAGAGCTTGTGTTATGGGTACTAGATAACTGATATACTTAATACAATATATTACATAGATAGATATTTTTTATTATACATAGAAAATACCCAGAACACCCTGAACAAATATCTGCGATCGCACAAATATTTGTTCCGAGGCGGGAATCGAACCCGCAACCTCCTGCGTCGCAGGCCAACCTTCGCCCGCCGCGCCACATAGGTCGTCTAATATAACAATAGGGGTTGATGTTCAGTAAAGTAAATAAAAAAGGGCATTTATTCGGTTTATACAATCTTTATTGTCTTAAGAAATAACAAAAAAATATTGCATAAACTATCATTCATTACAAAGGTAATAGATATAATATTTGAAGATAAAGCGTATTATAAGAAAAAAGGTCGAAGGCTCAGCCACGCTGTTTTTCAGCCTCGCCTTAGAATGCTGCTGTCTTCATAGCAGCCATGATACTGGGAACCATCCGCTGTTCACAAACGACAAAAAAACAGAATAAGTGCAAACTATGTAACTATGAAAGAAAGGGAACAGCAGGACAACCACCAAGAACTCGCTATAGATACTAGGTACTTCCTAGTAAACTTAGATACCCACACAGGCTTATATATTCAAATAAGAAGGGAAAATCAATCAATCCTTCAGTCAACTTATCAAATTCTGATGACGTGCAGACAGTAACAAACTGACCGTGTAGTGGGACCCTAATTGATGTTAGCTCTAATTTGTCGTATCGTATTGAACTTCGTGAATTATTGCAGTTTTATTGGATAGATAGAGGTTTTTATCAGAAGTTAGTTCTTTATTGGTACCCAAATTAATTTAACTACCTAAAGGGGGGGTCATTTTATGATATCCATAACAATGGCCTACACTTAAATCCGACTAATATCATAAATGACAAAGTTACGATGTTTGAATGTTACTCAATCGCGCTGAAACGGCTGAACCGATTTTGATGAAATTTGGTATACAGATAGATTATGATCCGGATTGCGCTATAAGCTGCTTTTTATCCAGATAAAACGCGAGCGAAGCCGCGGGCGGACACTAGTAAATAATAAACGGTTGTCTTCGGATGTTGAGAATTGTTTTTTAGATTTGGCGTTAGGAAGACTGTAAGATGCATGGGTACTACATTATAATTCCGAGGGATCACTGTACCAGAAACAAGATAGGACAATATTTCTCGATAAAAAAAATGTAACTACTATTTTTTGCATAGATTCGATTGTTTCTTAAAATGGTGCATATTATGTAAAAAATTAGATAAATAAAATCAATACAACGAAGCCAAGGGTTTGTTGTAGCGGTTTTGTAAAATCATCTGTATATTACGAGATATTTAAAAAAAACGCTTTTTCCAGAGTGCGAAGCGTTTTTTTGTATGATGATTTCTGCCTGGTATTGGCAGTCTTAATTTTAAAAAAAACTTACCCTATGTCGGTTGTTGGCCCCAGAATGTCTCGCTCACAAACGCCTTTTGATGCTAAACAAAACAAACACACTAAATCATAAATTTTGCATATTACCCACATAATACTTAATAACTTAACGCATAAACTATTGACTTAACTAGTTACAAGGCTTAAATAAATCTTTAAACTTGACCTCTAGATAACTCACGCAATATTCAACCTTATTCGGTTGAGATAAGATATAAAGTCGCCTAGTTCATGTATTAAGCATGTTACACACAGAGCATTAGGATGCTATTTAAAGCTCACAGAAATTGTTAAAGTAATGTGATGGAGCCGTGTGCGCGCGACGTGCGGGCTTTATTATTATGTTAGGTGCGTGGCGCAGTGGAAGCTATGCTTTAATATAAGAAGGTTACCTGTACTACTAGTATAGTATTATTTTATCTGTGCCTGTACTTTCTTAAGAAACAACTAGCATAGATTCGCATGCTCCGTCGTTACATTCTTTAAGATGGTTGCTTTCGCTTGTGGCGCGTTTTTTTTTTTCGTGTTTTTTCTCTTCACATCTCTTCAACACTTCTTAAGATAGCGAAAACTATGTTGCCGGTAATTATATAAACTAACACACAAGTTTTAGTTTATAGGAATCCTAGTGTGGGGGTTAGTAAATAACCTACTTACTTATGTATAAACATGTACTTATGTTGTTTAAATGAAAATATTGCTAAGGAAATCTTTACATAATACTAGTATAGTATTATTTTATCTGTGACATAATTAAGTATTTAGTTTTAGTGTTTTGGATACAAATAAATGAATTTTGTTTTGTTTTGTTGTTTATTGAATGATATGTGTATTTGTCGAGGTGATAACACCACTGTCCCATTCCATATATACCATAGAGCGATAATACTGCCCATTGTGCATTTCTGTTATTTTTTGTTATTTAGTTAAGTTTTGTATTTCTGTGTGTTATTTAATCTATCTACAATGAAAAATAAATCTATCTAAGTATCTATCTAGTCTACAGTGTTTCTCTGAATGAGCTCATGAGTCTTTTAGTTTTATAGGTTTTGGTTGATTTTTAATCCGTTCCGCGTGACGGTCTTACTGACTGACTGGCTGAATGACTCACTGACACACTGACTTACTATCAACGCATAGCCTAAACCGTAAGTCCTAGACACCTGCAATGGTATTCGGGGTACCGTGAGTTGAGCCAATTCACTTAAAATTTTGTGTCATCTAATTTACGCGTTGCGCGATACGCGACGCCGAACTTTACTGAGTGCAGTCTGCAAATGTAACAATAACAAGCAACTTACACGGGCATGAGGTGTACACTACACGGATTTTAGTATGGAATTTGAGGTTCTCAAGGTGCCCACTAGGGGCGCTATTCGGATTCTCCATACTAAAGTCCGTGTAGTGTACACAACACGCCCATGTAGTTTGCTTGTCAAATTTGCAGACTCAAGGCTCAGATATCTTACTGCGTAAATCGTGAATATTCGCGATGAGGCTTCACGCTGCCCAAATACCTCGGCTGAAAGTCTAGGGTTACACTGACTTCAAAGTAAATTGACATCGAGTGAGCGCTTTAAAAGTGTCCGAACCAAAAGAGAAACAAAACGCATAAAATAAATAATTCTGTCAAGTTTTATCCTTCCATTTCTGCTTGATTATAGAACACATTTGAAGAAGAAAAAGAAGAGTGTGAACCGTCAGTATCGAACTCATACTGTTGTTATTTAAGTAAAGGAAATACGCGGAACACCCTTAGCAAATATTTGTTCCAAGGCGGGAATCAAACCCGCAACCTCCTGCGTCGCAGGTGAACCTTCGCCCGCCGCGCCACAGACGTCGTCCGGTAACATTACTTTACACCAAATACTTCTTATCTATACATATAGGTAAGAAGTATTTGGTGTAAAGTCACGTCATGTTTAATAATTGTGTAGGACCGCTTTCGCCTCGCGCTGTGCCACAATCCTTACCCTCTCGGCAAGTGAGCACACGTGGTAACAGTTTGCTTCGAGAACGCACTCTGCATATTTTCCGCTTATTACCCAGATTTTATATTATAACTTTCAGTTGGCAACATGGTTTATTATTACGGTCAGTTCGTTGTGATGAAGAGGTTATTGTGGTGATAGCATCATCGTCATCAGCACCTTTGGACGTCCACTGCTGGACGAGGCCTCCCCCATGACATATAATTGGGGGGTTGCCATAATCACCACGCTTGGCTGGCGGATTGGTGATTGGTGATCACAGTATTGGTGGACGTTGCTGCCCATTCCATGGTAATTCTTTATTTGGCTTGCATCCACGGGAGGAGATGGAGGGGTATATTCTCAGGCCAGACACAAACCACGGCCAAAGTTAAAACAAATATATAGGCTCAATATATTCCTCACTAGCAAACTGCCCCGGCTTTGGACTCAACGTTTTTGTACATATAAACTTACGGGTAGAAACTCTCAAATGATAGTGTTCACCGCATCAAAATCCGTTCCGTAGTTTAGAAGAACTAAGCAGTCAACAAGACAGACGCGGATAGTGACTATATTCTATGCATTGATGATGGACGACGCAGAAGATAAGCCTTTCCTAAAACGGTGGCCGTTTTACTAAAACATTGGTACACAGTTTCTCCAATTTGAAAAATCACGCAATTCTCTTCCTTTTAATTTCACTACACGTGTGCTCTTTAAATGAGCTACATTGATTAAAATGCTACCAAAATAACACAAAATAACTCAAAAAAAACACCAGGAAAAGAAATCTAATAAACGTAGATGAAGACGCTTTTCGAAACTGGCGAGTAGATCTACGTTAATGACAGGACAAGAAAAGTGCCTATAACAATGCATTACGTCATAGATCACGTCCACCTATGACGCGCCCTATGTGGCATTGCACTGCGCCCGCCACCCTGAGACATAAAGATGAAACGTCTCATGTGCCTGTAATTTCACCGGCACCCATCAAACAGGAACACAGCAATGCGAGCACTACTGCTTTGCGGCAAAAACAGATATGAAGGTAGTACCCCGCTTGGGGCTCTGCTCTTCCCTTGAGGGGAAAAAGGCATGTGTCTATGTATGTATGCATGTTTATTTTGCGGTTTACAAACATGATACTGCATTGTCAAGTAAAATGAAACCACCTCAGTCCTCATAACATAACATAGCAAGCTAAAACCACAAGATTAGCTGTTTTTGTTGATAATTCAATAAGTAATACGGACAGACATACGCTGTAATCGGCTTGCTCTTGTACGACTTCGATATCACTTGGATAATAGGATAATGTATATTTATATGGATTATTATGTTTTGTTTCCTGAGGTGTTGTCGTGGAATCGTTTGATAGATCAATACAATCACGGAGTAGAACAATCCCCCTGGAATGATCTCCCTGCTGAGGTTTTCCCGAGTGACTACAGTATGGGGATCTTCAAAAGGGGTGTTTGGAAATTTTTAAAGGGTTGGCTACGCGCGTGTGATGCCTCTGGTATTGCAGACGTCCATAGGCTACGGTTTTTTTTTAAATACTAATTGAATGACGGAACAAGCAGATGGCCCACCTGATGTTAATCAGTAACCCCTACCTATGAACAGTTGAAGTCCTACCTGATGTTAAGCGGTGACCTCTGACTTTAACAATACATTACCTTCATTGCATGGTCACGGCCGCTTAGGACGCGCCCTATGTGGCATTGCACTGCGCCCGCCATCCTGAGACATAAAGATGAAAAGTCTCATGTGCCTGTAATTTCACCGGCACCCTTGCCCTTCAAACCGGAACACAGCAATGCGAGCACTACTGCTTTGCGGCAGAAATAGGTATGGTGGTAGTACTTCCCCGGACGAACTCTTTCACAAAAAAGCTCTACTACTACTTAATTAACGGTAACCGCTTACCAACAGGTAAGCCGTAAGCTTATTTGCTATAACATGTGAGTATAAAAAAATAAAAAATATTCCTTATGTAATACAATTCCTTGTAATATAATTATTTTCGGAAAAAAACCGACTTCTGTTGTAGTATTTTTTTATTTAGATGAAAATATTTAATTATTTTATAATGTTAGTGATCGTAACCGTGTGCTGATCACAACGGGCCTAAACACGGCCAGTCTACTATTATCCATTGAGGAGTTCCGTTGTCCACCTTCCGTCTCCATTATCAAATCAGCTCGCTGCCACCATAATATTGCATTGTCAACGTAACTTGACGAGTATGCAAAATATCATATCAATCGTTTGAGGATAAATGCTTTAAAATTCAGTTGCAAGATTCCACCCGGATTCCACCCCGACAAACATACATGCATGTTAAATAAAAGCTTGTAAAAATAAAATAAAATAAAGTCTATTACGACATGTTGGAAATCGCGAAAAAGAATAAACTAGGGCACTGTATGCCTCTGGCCGTGCATAGAGGGGTGTTAGTACTGACACTAAAGTTGAGTATGCCAGAAGAAACATGAAAGTAGAATATATGCAGTGGAGAAGAGACCTTATATTTGTATAGAGTATAGAGACTTGTATAGGGATCTTGTATTAGTTGTATTATTAGTTCTGTAAATAAATGTATGTCTATGTATATATGTAATCTAACACAAGGACGTGTTGCGGCCCAGAGTATCACGTGACAGGCAGCCCTTGAACTTCACCCCTGTCAGCCAGAAGTCAGGGCTCAAGTAGGTCTTCACACTTTTCGTAGGGACCCTCACCATAAATGAGCTAGAGCTCACATTATGACGAGAGTCCAACTTCATGACCCTCAATCCCACTCCGGCTTTCTTCCTCATGTACTGCACCACCTCTGCGGCCTTCACGTCGAAGTAGACGCGGGACACGTAGATCTGCTTAGTGGGTACCTCCGCTCGGAAGTGCTGCTCACTGGATATATGAGTACCACACTGGTTCCGGCTAGAGGGCTTCCGTTTCTTCCTTATCACCTCGATATAGCCCTCTGTGATATGATGATATGAATGAGTTCCGTACCCAAAGGGTAAATCGGGACCCTATACTAAGACTCCGCTGTCCGTCCGTCCGTCCAGGCTGTATCTCATGAACCGTGATAGTTAGACGTATTTCTGTTGCCGAAATAATTGCCTAAATATTTAGGAGGCTCCCATACAACAAACGTTATTTTTGTGCCGCTTTTATAGATAATGGTACGGAACCCTTTGTGCGCCAGTCCTACTCTCACTTGCCCAGTTTTTTATGATATGAACATGTTTTTAAACAAAAATATTTATTTTTCCATTAACCCAAACAAGATTTTCCCCATGAAAAGCCCGTAGACGTTGAATGACCTCCTCGGGTTACGAGGGGCGGTTCAGATCGGGTGACGATATTGTTTGTCTCATTAGCTGTATTACATTAATGACTATACTGGTTTGTTATTAATTGATGGGGATCTGTTACAGAGCTAGGACGACCTCTGTGGCGTAGCGCACGAGTAGCCGGCTGAGATGCGAGAGGGTTCAATTCGCGGGAAAAATGTTTGTATAATCAGCAAATATTTGTTCCGGGTCTGGGTGATGTGGTAACGTGATCCTCGTAGTTCCTGATAACCATGACATAGGGGATCTTAGTGTGGGGTCAGGACTGTTAGTGTCTGTTGATCTAACAATCACTGAAATACAGTAGAAGGAACTGTTACACCAATTGAGATTTTAAAAAAAACCTGTTTGTTCTGGGTCCATAACCAACTTGAGAATATACTTTTCACTAGAAACGGGATATTTACCATGATTTTGAGTTTTGATTGTTCCCGATATTTCGGCACAGTTGCATGCGCCAAGATCACGGGAAAACTAACTAAAGTCTTTGCGAGTAGATGCTATTGGCAGATATATCGATCTACCCTCTTTCTCACTCTTTTATTACGAACGATACCACTACTACCATCGGTTTCATTGTCACAATTCACACCAACTCGACACACAACACTAACGGTATCCGGAAGCGTATAGCAGGTACCACACTTTTTGATTCTTGCACATTCTCACCACAGGCTTCCATACTCCAGATAATCGCGTCAAGGAGCACATACGAGCGGTCAAGAACAGGGACACACATTAAGTCAGTTCCCTATTCAAGTGAAAAGTATGTAGCTACCATGATAGTTTTAAGAGTTTTATTTGAGAATATTATTTTTTTCACACAGGTAGAGTATAATTTTATTGAATAACTTGTTAATAATAAAACTGGTGATTGGCTAAATGAATCTCCCACGTAGAGCGTGACCAGCCGATCATCGCCGATGTATTATCGATAAATCAGCGATGGGCTTATCGACAATCGAGATATCAGGGAACAGCTGGATTGGAGTTGCGAGACTTTTATTATTAAAATTTACCTAACTGAACGAACCAATCAAATTTATATACCCAAATACAGGTTAGCTGGAAGAGAATGCAATCATGCATTAAGTTTGCCTATGTACAGTACTTAAGTTGTGCAATAAATAACGTTCTATCTATTTATTATTATTATTATTATGTGTCTATATTATCCTGTGCCCTAAGACAAGCTGAGGATAGAACAGCGTGGAAGAAACTCGTCAGCAACTCTACTAAATTATTTCAAGACGGGCACGACCTTCAGTAGTTATGAATTCGACGAAAAAGAAGTTTTTTCTATCTATGCTCGTAATTTACACTAACGTCGTCGTCTTTCCTGAAAACTATAATCTGGGTCTCTTCAAGGCTAGAGTGAATAGGTGCTTTCTAGATCTTTGTGCTCCATCTTCGGCCACATAGTCACTTACACAGGTGAGATTGTGGTAAAACAAAAGTCTATCAAAGTTACTAAATCTCTATTAACAAACTAGTATTAACTTATATTAAACTAGTATTAAATACTGTACTAAAACCCTTCAAGACGGGCACGACCTTCAGTAATGAAGAATACGACGAAGAAGAAGATCAAAGTTACAAAAATATGCCGAAAAATGGGGTTATTTGAAGAACGACTTTGAAAAGGACGTTTGCAGCTGCATTCCTAGATCCTTCTTTTTGCAAAAGTTTTGATTTGTTTTGTTACTTTCGTTTTCTTCAAAATGAAATACAAAACAAACAAATGAAAAAAAATAAAAAATATACAAATAATCGTAGCACCATCCAGTCGGTAACGACTCGATGTATCCAAGAACACGAATGACATCACCACAACAAAGGCTGTTCCTAACAAATGACCACTAGCATTAGCTTCGGTTAATCCACTAACAGAGACCTTGAACCATAATCCATAGACATAAAGTCCAAATTCCTCTGTAAATTTGAAGTCATGATAGAAAAAATACTCGCGGACCTTGAACCTTTCCGCGTTGGAAATGAGGTCGAAATTCCAAAGGCAATTTCAAGATTTCTTGGGGCAAAAATACATTGTTACTTTGATTACAGAGATAAGAGTACCTACCTACCTATTGGATTATCAAATCCTCATGTTACATAATTTTGCTTGAATTGTAATTTTGGACAGTTTTATTGTAAATGCAGGCCATGGAGGGAGTGTCACAACGTGGTAGAATCTGAAATGATGAGATTCGTAGAAGAACCAAGCTCACTGACATAGCTCTCAGAGTCGGCAAGTTGAAGTGGCAATGGGCAGGACATATAGCTCGCAGAAGCCGTTGGGAAATAAAGGTTCACGAGTGGAGACCCAAACCGAACGACGCAAAAGAGGAAGACCCCCCCCCCCCCCCCCCCCCCCCCACTTCCTCCCACCCTCGATGGACTAAACATTATAAAGGTTGCAGGAAGGCGGTGGATGGAGGTGGCTCAAGTCCTTTCGTCGTGGCATTCTGTGGGGGAGACCGATGTCCAGTGGACGTAGGCTGATGATGATGTTGATGAATGAGAACTTGACAAACCACAGGTTAGTATTATGGTATACTATGTCTGCCCGCGGCTTCGCTCGTGTTTTACCATCATAAAAAGTAACCTATAGCTCAATCCAGGTCATAATCTATCTGTAACAGTACTAAATTTCATCGAAATCGGTTCAGACGTTATGGCGTGATTGAGTAACAAACATAAAAACATCGTTACTTTGATATTTATGATATTAGTGGGATAACAAATGAATAAGTTAAATTTATAAAACAATCAAAAACTCCAACGCAATGTAACGTCTGTACTGATTTTAATAAAACATGTCTTAGAACCATCGCTAGAAAACCTGCTTTTAAATATAAAAAAACCTCATTCAATTCGACGTCTTTACTTTACGTTTACTTTTTGACGATTGTGAGTACCTAACTTGTCAGACCTTTGGAGGTTTTTAAGGTACAATATCCTAATGAACTGTGTAAGATATGTTGTGTATGAAAATAAATAAATAAATAATAACAAAAAAGATCTATCGGTGCCATAGACAGACACACATAGCGGTCAAACTTCTATCACCCCTCTTTTTGTAGTGGGTACCCCCCTTCCCCGGCCCATTGGCTAGCGACCTCTGCGGCACTAATCAATTATTTTAAGTAATAAATTACCCTGGCTCGTGTTACCTCGGCATAAATTCCAATTTGCGTAAGACGTAAAGCCTCTGAGCTACGGAACAATAGCTAGGGCGCTTCCTGTGCCCTATATTCCTAGATAAAGTGGCAACGTAGACCGAAGAACATAAGGGATACGTAACTAAATCAGAAACAAAGAGATACGTAGAAGAAACAATGCCACCGACATAGCTCTAGACATAGAAACTTAGCACGTTGAAGTGGTAAAGAGCAGGCAACATAGGCGCAAAACTAAAAAAAATAACTTATCCTCGGGAAACACGGGATTTCGAGAATCGTTTTTTCCCCTTCTTAACCGTGGTCCGGTTGTGTAGTCCGGCCAGCCGGACTGTGGAAATTTCTTTTTTCTGTGATACGGTTAACCGCACCAAGGAAAGAAAAAAAAATTCAGCTGTCCGGTCAACCGGACCATGGAAAATCTTAACCAAAAAAAAATATCATATCTTAAAAAAATATGTATGTTTCGTCTTTTATCTTTGAATAACTTACACTTGTAATAAATGCAGAATTTAATATTTTGTTAAGTATGTATAGTTATTCAAAGATAAAAGACGAAACATACATATTTTTTTTTATTTTATTAATCCAGGATTTACAGTTATCTTATAGTTCGTATTAAGCTATACACTATATGCTATTCTGAACCAATTTAAATCCACATTTTGTATACAGTTTGTTTAAAAAGCGGGTAGGTACGCATCAAGGTCAACAAAAAACAAAAACGGCAGGAAAGCCGGATAAGGTATATCAGTTACACAGGTAAATTAAGTAAATTAAGTTAAGTACCTACATTAATTTGAATAAAGCAGCAATTATTCTTACAAAAACATTATAAGTACTTAAGTAGGTACATAAATCTGAGAAAATACAAAAACATTAAAACAAAAAAACAAACAAAAACATAGATAAAATATATATAAGGTAGGTATTCATAATCGCATAAGGGTGTCTGTAGTGTATATGGGTGTGTGTGATTATTTTTGGAGTGTGAAATGTGTGAATAGTGTGAGATGTGTAAGTATAATATATATAGATAGATAGAGACATATTTATATGTATTGTGTCGTTTAGGCCTCGAGACAATTTAACGGGGGATTTGTTCGCCAGCCGGACTATGGAAAATTTGTATTTTTCGATTGTTCGGTGGCGATATTACCGGACCAAGGTACAGTGTACAGATGTACAACCAACCAAACAGTATCGCCACCGGACAATCGAAAAAATAAATTTTCCTCGGTGCGGCTGGCCGGACTACACAACCGGACCACGGTTAGGAAGGGGTTTTTTCATATATTTGTTGAACTACTTCAATGACGGAACAAGCTGATGGCCCACCTGATTTTAAGCGGTAACCTCTGCCTTTAAACAAGGCATTACCTCACACGTCACGTCCACCTAGGACGCACCCTATGTGGCATTATACTGCGCCCGCCACCCTGAGACATAAAGATGAAAAGTCTCGTGTGCCTGTAAATTCACCGGCACCCATATCCTTCAAACAAGAACACAGCAGTGCGAGCACTACTGCTTTGCGGCAGAAATAGGTAGCACTTCCCCGGACGAACTCTTTCACAAAAAAGCTTTGCAAGAATTACTAAGCTTTGCTCGCTGATAACTTCTAAATTTATTAGATGTTATTCGCTTCTAAAAATTCTAATTTAAAGCGGGTAAGTCCACTCGCTGGCAACTTTTGTTCCACTTATGGTGTTAAAGTTTGTATGTAAACAAGTTTTGATGTGTAACATCTTTCCTCTCGCTTTCCTGCAATTTGTGGGAGTGATTTCGTGAAGGGACGGCAGTGTGTAACATGAAGCGCGCATTTTTCCGAGAGGTTGGTACTATCAACCATGTAGCTTATTACCAAGGAGTTGAGATGTCAGATGTTACACATCATATGCGACTACTGTATGGCTGTCTCGTTTTTTTCAATGAAACGAGCTTTTATGAAATTTGTGATCGGAACAGTGTGCTGATCAAAATGAGCCCAAACACGGCCAGTCTACTGATATCCATCGAGAAGCACCGTCTCCTTTATCAGATCAGCTCGCTGTCACCATCATATTATATTGTCACCGGAACTTGACAGGAGTGCCTAAATTCAGCTTAATCGAATATCGGGAAGTGGACAAATTTAGCTTGCAAGATTTGATTACAGACACCGGTACAGGTGTTTTCCACCTTTCAACTCCATCATCAGTTCAGCTCGCTGTCACCACAATATTGTATTGTCATCGGAACATGACAGGTATGCCAAATTTCAGCTCAATCGAACATCGGGAAGTGGGTCAAATTTATCTTGTAAGATTTGATTACAGACACCGGGATTGGTATTGTCCACCTTCCAACTCCATCATCAGATCAGCTTGCTGGCACCATAATATTGTTTTGTCATCAGAACTTGACAGGTATGCCAAGTTTCAGCTCAATCGAACATCTGAATTAAGGGTCAAATTTTACTTTTAAGTTTTGATGACCCGGGCAGGTAAAAACTTGTAAAAACTCCACGTGGACGATGTTTCGTGTTTCCACTAGTTTTCTATGAAGTAAACGGATGATATGTCAACTGGACCTGTTTCCTGCAAACAGGTCCTTATCAGTGACGTGTCTCCCACTCTTCAATCTCAGGTGAACTGTTTGTCTTGAGCTAGGTCGTCAAGCAAATTGCAAAAAGTACTGCTTGTGGTGGAAAGTCGCTTTATATAGATTTACATACTTTTCACTAGAAACGGGATATTTACCAGTTTTTGATTTTTAATTATTCCCGATATTTCGGCACAGTTGCATGCGCCATGATCACGGGAGAAACTAAAGTCGGATTTTATTAGATTGAATTAGATAGTCGGTAGTACATTATACGTCCACCAATCTCGTGGTTTACAGAAATAAATAAAATGAAATAAAAATATAAAATCTATGTACTATCTATATACTTAGGACCATAGTATAACATACATAGCATCCTATATAACAATACATAACATCTAATAGTTACATACATAATCCATTCCACACTATAGGATCCCCTGTGTCGTGGGTATCAGGAACTACGAGTGCAATGGTACCACATCACACAGACACGAAACAAATAGATATAGATCATGCAAACTTTTGTTCCGCGGCGGGAATCAAGCTGCAACTTTTTGCATTTCAGCCAGCTACTCACCCGCCGCGCCACCGATGCCATTAACAATGTTAGCTGTAAGCACCGGCCGGCCAAGCATCGGCCGCGGCCCGGCTCACCACAGTTCCGACTGGACTAGCTCGAATCAATTTAAAAAATACCTACTGGACACGCATCCTTTCCTTGGACTGTTATTAGCGAAAAGGGCTCGGCTGTTTCAATTAGGAAGATAGGTAATGCATGACAAAGAACTCATCCCCGCATCGAGATTTTACCACATCGCTCTTCCCGGCACCGTGACAAAGCTCATCCACACATCATAGAGCCCTGGGTTTCACGCATGACTCGTTTCTCGAGATCATTTCTTCCCCATACCTACAAACTATGGAATGAGCTTCCATCTGAGGTTTTCCCGCTTGGTTACGACATGTGTCGCTTCAAGAAAAATATTCAAAAATTCCTTCAGGGTAGGCAGCGCATCGACAATACAATACTCTGGTGTTGCCGGTGTCTATAAGCGACGGTGACCACTTTACATCAGGTGGGCCGTATGCTAGTTTGCCCATTTGTATCATAAAAAAAACGATAACGTCGTCTTAATACTTTTTGATCCGACTTCAAAAAAGGACGAGGTTTTTGTTGTATTTCAAAACAGGAATTGCCAAATTTTTATGAAGTACTATTATAATCCTTCCTTATAATTACTGCAGTAATCAAGCACTCTTAGAGCAATAAAATTCACTTCATAAATCAAACGGCAACCTCAGGCTTAGTCACTCCAAATCGGATCTCAATGTAAAATAAGCTTTATTTACTTGAAATAAGCACTTAGTTTAAAAAAAATGCTTTAAGTAACGCTAAGAGGAGTGTACCGTTAGAGCCCTGGAGCCCTCTGCATACAAACGAAGATAGCTCCTATTTTGGATATTTGCTCATCAAAATCCATGTAATTTTGTACACATGATAATTTAATTATAATTTTGATGGAACACAGTACCAAAAACACGAAAAAACAATATTTTCTCGATAGAAAATAAACACAAATTTGCCTAGATTCGATTGTTTCATATGGTGAAGATTATTTGGTAAAAATTTAGATAAATTAAATAAAGACAGTATCATCGAAACCTTTCCATTTGGGATGCGTTAAGTCCCGTAAGCGTGCTATGCTTGGCATCTGTTTAAAAATCAAATCTTAGTAAAAAGATTGGTAATTTTGCGCTATAACCTTAACTAACTAAATCAAGTAAAATATTCAAATTATAAATATGCATGGGTACTACATTATAATTCCGAGGGATCACTGTACCAGAAACAAGATAGGACAATATTTTATCTACAGAAAAAAAAAATAAGTTACCTCTATCTTTTGGCTAGATTCGCATGTTTAATTAAATGGAGCATTTTATTGGGTGCAAATTTTGATAAATAAAATTAATACAACAAAGCCGAGTAAAATTATCTATCTATATTTTACGAGATATTCAATAAAAACTGCTTTTACGAGCGGTGCGAGGCGCTTTTTTGTATGAAGATTTCTGCCTGGGGTTGACACAGTTTTATAGACCGAGTGCGTAATACAGTATTCTTTTATCTGTGGTAATACGGAAATCCGACGTAGAATGAATGAAGGTGGGGAAGCGCGGCGTTTCGGTTAGCCGCACCACAGATAAAATAAAATAAAAAATTAATAATGCTGGACAGTTTACACAACATTGTCTAGCCCCAAGCTAAGCAGAGCTTGTGTTATGGGTACTAGATAACTGATATACTTAATACAATATATAACATAGATATTTTTATTATACATAGAAAATACCCAAAACACCCTGAACAAATATCTGCAGATTGCACAAATATTTGTTCCGAGGCGGGAATCGAACCCGCAACCTCCGGTATCGCAGGCGAACGTTTACCCGCCCCACCACAGAGGTCGTTAAAATAATACTGTACTCGTAGCCGCACCCATCACACACCACTCTTAAGCTGCCACAGATTCATTAACAGTTAAAATTATCGTATTGCTGGAGTGACACTTCTGTATTTGTATATTATTCTATGGCATTCGACCTTACCTATCAAACTTTCAAAAACAAGCCACGCCAAATTCTACTCTATTACACCGTATTAGCGTCTAAACGAACAATAGGTTATCAGAAACACAACTACAACAATTACACCGGCCACAGACACTAATGACAGGCAAAAAATCATCTGAATACAATATACGATAGGCAAAAACACTGATCCGATTATCAAAGATTAATTCGGTATTGAAGAGATTAGACACATCATTTACAGTAGTAATTCATGTAAAAAAAACGAGCGAGCCTTACTTACAGCCTTAGTCGCATATGATGCGTAACATCTGATATCTCACCTCCTTGATAATAAGCAACATGGCTGATAGTACTATCTGACATCTTACCTCCTTGGTAATCAGCAATATGGTTGATAGTACCATCTGACATACGTCCTTGGTAATAAGCAACATGGCTGATAGTACCATCTGACATCTCACCTCCTTGGTAATAAACAATATGGCTGATAGTACCATCTGACATACGTCCTTGGTAATAAGCAACATGGTTGATAGTACCATCTGAAATTTCACCTCCTAGGTAATAAGCAATATGGCTGATGGTATCCTGAATCTCACCTCCTTGTTAATAAACAATATGGCTGATAGTACCATCTAACGTCTTACCTCCTTGTTAATAAGCAACATGGTTAATAGTACCATCTAACATATTATCTCCTTGGTATTCAGCAATATGGCTGATAGTAACATCTGACATACGTCCTTGTTAATAAGCAACATGGTTGATAGTACCATCTAACAACTTACCTCCTTGGTAATCAGTAATATGACTGATAGTACCATCTGACATACGTCCTTGTTAATTAGCAACATGGTTGATAGTACCATCTAACATCTTATCTCCTTGGTAATCAGTAATATGACTGATAGTACCATCTGACATACGTCCTTGTTAATAAGCAACATGGTTGATAGTACCATCTAACATCTTACCTCCTTGGTAATCAGCAATATGACTGATAGTACCATCTGACATATCACCTCCTTGGTAAAAAGCAACATCTCAGGAACCCTACGATATTTAAAGATAAATTTGTCTATAACAAGTAGGTTATAACTGTGTAGTTATATTTTTCTTGTAATAATTGATTATTTGAGTTTTCGTTGCGCGACTGCGATTCTGTCACCTTCTGACTTACCTGAACTTTACTGAGTTAGATAGTGATGGAAGTTGGCGGCTAGTTGCCTCTTAAGTCAGTACTGATTTTGTACAAGTAGTATGGGTAGCTTATCATATTTTTATACTGATGTATCCCTTCTACATCGAGTTATTTATCTATGACACACAAGGTCTTACAAAAAATGCGATATTAACTAGAGGCGATGTGCGAACTAGGTGATTCAGCTATTTCTTATAACACCTAAAATCCTTTGAATGAAACTGTTGAAAGGGCTTACCGGAGAGTGGCAATAAGTACATAAGCCAATCCATCAAAAACTTGAACGCAGTTATACAAACAATCATACAAAACGATCATCTACATACATACATTCATACATAAACTCACGCCTGTTTCCCGGAGGAGTAGGCAGAGACCACAGATTTCCACTTGCTACGATCCTGACACATCTCTTTTGCTTCATTCACTCTCATCACATTCTTCATACATGCTCGACGGTTAAGGGTACTCTTGACCTGGCCTTTTTCCAGAACGTCTCCAATCTGGTCTAAATACGTTCGCCGAGGTCTTCCCCTTCCCACTGTCCCATTCACGCTCGTCTTATGTACCCGTTTCGTCAATCTACTATCGTCCATCCTTTCTAAATGCCCAAACCATCTAAGCATACCTTTCTCAATCCTAGTCACTACGTCTTCTTTAATTTCACAATGGTCTCTTATCACACTATTTTTTTTTATCTATTTAATCTATTATTTACTATTTAATTCTATCTCTCGAAGTCACACCAAACATACTTCTCAAAGCTCTCATTTCCACTGCATTTATTCTACTTTCATGTTTCTTCTGCCATTTCCAACTTTCGCTACCATACATTAGTGTCGGTACTAACACCCCTCTATGCACGGCCTTTTGTGCCTTTTTGGACACATTACGGCTGCTCATAAAGGTGTGAAGTGCCCCATTCACTTGGTTTCCAGCATTTACTCTCCTTTCATCTACGAGAATCACTTTTGATTTTATTCCGTACTGGAGGATATGGGGGGAGGCCTTTGCTCAACAATGGGATGATTCAGGCTAGCAGTAACAGTAACAGTAACTAGTGGAATGAGATACTAGTGTCCGCTTAGAGATTTTTCCATACAAATGTCAACACCCCGCTGCACCCCTTAGGGGGTGAATTTTCGAAATTCCTTTCTTTGTGCACCCCTAGACCACAAAAGGAATTTATCTTCCAAATGTCAGGTGTCTAGGACTTTTTTACGGCTTTCTCACTTTTCAGTTCGTATCGTTTGAAAGGTGTCGTCTACAACAAGTACTTTGAAAAATCACACAATGCTAGGAGTTATTTTTATATGTCATGCAAAAGGTGTAACATAAAAAATATTACACTAAAGTTTCAAATTCAGTAATTTCTACTTCATTAAGATTATAGTGCTCACTTTTAATAACTGTGTTAGGTAACACCTAACGCTTACGAGATACACAACGAATGTGAAATTTGTCAGATTTTCATAGAAACTTGCCATTTTGACAGGGGTTCAAAAATAAAATAGGGATCCCGGTACCAAAACAAGAAAGGACAATATTTTTTTATATGGTGCGAGTTTTTTTTTGGTGATTTTGTGTTGGCGCAGCCTTAAATGGGAATAGTTCTTCCATTCCTGTGCGGAACAATTTTTCCATTTTTCTTATGATAATTATCCATCATGAATTTACTTTTACAGGAATTTAATCTTTGAGCTTTTCATTCGTTGACATCAATAGTTAGTTAGTCTCTCTATTTGGTTATAAGATTTTATTTTAAAATGTAATTATATTTAATTTTTGTAAAGTTTGTAAAAATGCTTTCTATTTTATTTATATTTATTGTCTCGCATTATTTCTCCATATTAAATCGTATTTATTCAACTATTTCCGGATAACCGCGATACAGGCTAGCACTAGTGCGGGATCCATTGTGTATAACCAAATTGTGTGTAATCTGTTTTTAGAAATAAACTTATTTATATTTGTATTTGTAACTTAATTCATGCTTCAGTTCATACTATCACACGCACGCACGTAGCTTGCTCAAGATAGCTCTGGAGGCTGTATGTACACTGTAATACTAACTATATCTACTAGTTGTATTGTGTTGGCAGAGCTTTTAGTGCTTCTAAGCTTTCTTTAGAAGTTAAGTCAATATGAAAGAGCCTAACATATTAAGGGACTATTTCTGTCGAGGTATTTTGAAGCGTTCTAAGTCTTAAATAAGCTTCTTTGTTAGAAATATCTTTTTCAAAATATTAAGGATTGGAAGCGTGAGTTCGTCAAAATGAGCCCAGACACTGCCAGGCTACTATTAATCATTGAGGAGTTGAATGGTTCACCTTAAGTCTTCATCATCAGATCTGCTCGGTGTCTGATGAGCAGCAGCCCAGCCCTGCCAGTATCCACCTGAATACTTAAAACGGTGATTATATCAACCCCTCTCATTTCTTCATGTCTATGGGAGAGGCCTATGGACTGCTGCAGGCTGATGATGAGATTTCGCACTATTACCGTCTAGGTACCATCCTTACCTCAATAGTATACCCTCTGTGAGTGTGGTATCTAGGCATATCAAATGCGGCGCCAACTGCGATGGTGTGGCCATGTCTCCAGGATGCCCGACGAGAGAGTGGCGAAGCGCATTTTCGTTTCTGAACTCCAGATTCAAGGATTTTCAGAAAAAACATATGAAAAAATGCCACAATGAGCCCTCTCATTGGGAGTCTATGGCAGAAAAGCGCCCAGAGTGGAGAAGGCTGGTACAGCAGAAGGTCTGGGCATTTAAAGATGACAGAAGGCGCGACGACGATCTGAAAAGTAGACCGCCTACATAGTGTACCATTACGAAAATGAATGAATGGAGAGTTCTGGCCGAGAGGTGTCAAGTTCCATTCCGGACCCATGACAACCCTGAAAGATACCCCTGGGGGTGCCACGGGAACTAAGATTTAGACCCGTGACACCACCAGTCCACAAATCCATACAACGATACTCCTCGGGGTGCCACGCAGGAGGTTCTTCGGACGCTTGACACGAGACAACGCGTGGTTGCGTCATACGTCGCCGTCTACACGTGTGCATTAAATTAGAATAAATGTGTTTTTATATGTATGTTAGTTTTTAAGGTATTTATGTTGCTATGGGCTTATTGTTTATGTTTTTGTTTAGAAACGGAAGCCCTCTAGCCGGAACCAGTGTGGTACTCATGTATCCAGTGAGCAGCACTTCCGAGCGGAGGTACCCACTACGCAGATCTACGTGTCCCGCGTCTACTTCGACGTGAAGGCCGCAGAGGTGGTGGAATACATACGGAAGAAAGCTGGAGTGGGGTTGAGGGTCTTGAAGTTGGACTCTCGTCATAATGTGAGCTTTAGCTCATTTATCGTAAGGGTCCCTACGGAAAATGTGAAGACCTACTTGAGCCCTGACTTCTGGCCGAAAGGGGTGAAGTTCCGGTGGCTCAAGGGACGCCTGTCACGAGATCCCCGGGCCGCGACGCGTCGGTGATCACACGTGTGTGAAGATTAAGTAATAAATAAAGTGTTTTTTTATGTGTATGTTAGTTTCTAAGGTATTTATGTTGATATGGGCTTACTGTTTAGGTTTAGTGCATTTCTCAGTAAGCCTGAAATAAAGATTTTGAATTTGAATTTGATATTGAATTTTGTACATTTTCCAATAAGCCTGAAATAAAGATATTTGATTTGATTTGATTTGAAAATAATACCCTCACGTGCAACTACTGCAAACGCACGTTTACATCCAAAATAGGGTACGTAAGCCATATAAGAGCACACCAGCGAAGCTCTTCCGCATAAAGCAGCTAAACAGTCGCCGTGGCCGAAATCGGCCTGGATGATATCATCATCATCATCATCATCATCAGTATACCCTCTATTCGTACTAAACGTTTCGGTTCTACCTTTATAATGCGAACTGCTAAGGAGTGGAACACACTACCGTCGTCTGTCTTTCCTGAAAACTATAATCTGGGTCTCTTCAAGGCTAGAGTGAATAGGTGCCTTCTAGACCTTTGTGCTCCATCTTCGGCCACATCGTCACTTACCAACAGGTGAGATCGTGGACAAACAAAGGTCTATCAATGTCAAACAAAGAAAAAACTGCAAGTGCTGTGGTGTGTTCGGCCTAAGAATATACTCCTCCGTGTCCTCCCGCATCCACCTGAGTACTCAATAGCAATGCTTCGATCACCAATCCGCCTGCCAATATGGATTATTTTGTTAGAAGTAGAGCTTTTTTGTGTATGAGTTCTTCCAGAGAAGTACTACCACCATACCTATTTCTGCCGCAAAGCAGTAGTGCTCGCATTGCTGTGTTCCGGTTTGAAGGGTATGGGTGCCGGTGAAATTACAGGCACATGAGACTTTTCATCTTTATGTCTCAGTGTGGCGGGCGCAGTGCAATGCCACGTAGGGCAATCCTTGGTGGAAGTGACCTGTAAGAGACAATGCATTGTTGAAAGCAGAGGTAACCGCTTAAGGTGGTTGTTTTTCATACATACGTATTTGCACAAATATGGGAAAACAGAGTACAATTTTACACTGAAATGACTGTTGTTGGCTTTTATATTAGTCATTATTTGCGGCTAATCATATTTGGTTGAAGAAAATAGTAGATTAATAGCGAAAATAACATTGAAATTTTAGTCCATACAAGTAATTTCGATGTTATTTTCGCTATTAATTCGGTGTTTTCTTCAACCAATTAAGATTTGCCGCAAATAATGACCAATATAAATGCCAACAACAGTCATTTCAGTGTAAAATTATACTCTGTTCGCCCATATTTGTGCAAATACGTTTGTATGAAAAAGCAACCACCTTAACATCAGGTGGACCACATGCTTGTTCCGTCAGAACAGAAACAAAGTTTAAAAAAAAAACCCGTTGCTTTCTTTTGGGGAGGCCTCGTCCTGCAGTGGACGTCAAAGTCCGCTGATGATGATGATGATGGGGACATCAATCACTCAACTGTGATTTGTGATGGAAAGCACTTCATCAATCTTATCCACACAATAAAGTCTAAAACACTTTAAACTGAGCGCTTTATCAGCTGTTCCCACGATTTGTCCAACCACTGATAGAGGCTATCGGAAATGCGGTGATAACATTATGAGGATAGGATAGATAAGGCTTGGGGTCATTCGATAATATAACAACTTTGTAGCAACAATAATATATATATTTTCTTTTTAATGTATTATTTATCCAAATCCACGTACCTATGTCTGCCTGTAGCATCATCTTTGGTAAGCTGTGCTCCGGATTGAAGGGTATGGGTGCCGGTGAAATTACAGGCATATGTGACTTTTGATCTTTGTATCAGGGTGACGGTCGCAGTGCAATGCTACATAGGTTGCGTCCTAGGTGGACGAGACCTGTAAGGTAGTGCATTGTTAAAGGCAGAGGTTCCCGCTTAACATCAGAGCGGTTATGCGCTATGACCATAGGAGATTACTTGACAATAACGTGTGACGTCACGATGTATTATGTATTACCCTTAGTGCGAGAATTTGTCAGTATTGGAAACTATTGAAGTTTCGTTTCCTTCAATACATTTTCTGACAGCGTCCTTAGTTTTCTCCTCGTTTTCGCTAGGGGCGCTGCTAGTAAATGTATGGAAGGAAACGAAACTTCATATAGTTCCGAATACTGTCAAATTCTCGTACTAACCCCCCTGAACGATGATTTCACGCAGATATCGTAACGTGCCCGCGTTATGTCACGTTTGGTCATAGCTAATAAGGGGACAGGGCCAACTGCTTGTTCCAATATTCACGTAAATAAAACTTAGTGTCGAAGTACACTGTGCCGTTTTGTTAAAATAAAACTAATAAATAAAGGTTTTTTTTTTTCAGTTTGTGCATTATTTGTGTAAAACTGCGTTTAAAGAAATGCTCGACAATCTTCGTTTGTTAACTGATTGTAGCTTTTTCACTCGCTTGCAATCATATTGCTGTTTCGAAGTAATTAGGTTTCAAGCGGGTGAATCCACTAGCAGAAGCTAGTGGTTAATAATTGAATAAGTTTTACATCTATATTGACCTATTCTAAGGTCATGCTCGATTGGGGTTATTTAAAACTGTTTGAAGTTTAATAGTTGAATCATTCAAGACGTTTATTTGAAGGTCATGAAACTCTTAATTTTTGTAATAAGTAGATTCTTCTTCTTCTTCGTATAATGGCTTCTGAGGAGTGCTCCAAATAATTTCGCCAGTGTCAAATGATATTAATTTGTAATAAAATATAAAATACATTTATTTACAGAAATAATAATACAACTAATACAAGGTATATGTTCAAAATACATATGAAACAGTTGTGCTACCTGAAGACCGCTGCTATCGATATAAAGGTAGCTCAACTGATCCAAATCACTACCAGACGGAAGCGTCCCTAAGATGCTGGCTGCATTGCCACGCTGAATGGTAATACTAATATGCGTTGAGCCAGATAAAGAGCCAGTTCTCGGGTAATAAAATTAGTCAAGTCGTCAAGAGTATCTGTCAAGTAATAGTTAAAATGGTGGCAGAAAAAACAAGTTTTTACACGGAAATAGCTACCATTTCTAAAAGACACTTAAATCTAACTACATCACATTATATCCTATTTATCCAAGTTAAAATGTCACCAAAAACACAAAAAATAACTCGATAAATCTCAATTTCATTGTTCACATTACAAACATACTCTTCTTATCTTATCTTGTAATGACTTCTGCGCATTATTTGCAACAATTTAGCCAATGTCAAGTGATATCCTAATAATATTATAAACGCGAAAGTTTGTAAGGATGTATCTTTGTTACTCTTTCACGTAAAAACTGCTGGATGGATTTGGATGAAATTCGGAATGGAGATACCTGGACTCCCGGAATAACACATAGGCACATTTTTATCCCGATATTCCCACGGGATGGCGACTTACGCGGGTGAAACCGCGGGGCTCTGCTTGTAATCATATAAATTCAATAAAAATTAGGACGTAATTTAAAAATTTGCAGAAATAGATTCTTATCAATAACACGAGAAGCAATGACGACAGTGAGGTTTGCCACCCGTCAAGTCATCCGTCATTATGAGGTAACTTATCCGATATTTCATATTATAATTCGTAGAACTCTTTCTATTATCCTTGGAAAAGTGACACAGTATTCTATTATTTGCATTGACAAGCAATTTCAAATGCAATCGAATGAGACAAAACATGGTGTAACTATTACAAGGATAGTCCGCGTTTACTAGTGGCTGCGCCAAACCCTACTTCATACAAAAAGAAACGCCACGCGCCGCTCGCAAAATTTGAAAATCTCGACATTATATTTATCTAACCTTTGACCCAATAATCTGGCATCATGCATACTGACAAAATAATCGAATCTAGCCAAAAGTAAGACGTAAATTTCTGTTTTTTTTTTAATTTTATTTTTCTAACCTTTGACCCGGTAATCTGCACCATATTGACAAAACAATCGTTCAAGCCAAAAGTGAAAGGCTACTTTGTGTTTTTTTTTCTATTTCCCCCAAAAAGGGGGCAAGTTTGCTGCGGCGCCATTTACCAGCTGTTTTTGATAATATTGCGCAGAAACATTCGGTAGTCAATCCTAAATAAGAATTTCGAGTATGAGCAAAATCTGTCCGTGTTAGTAGATGTTTCTTTGTAGTAGAACATTATTATAACGACTTCGTGAGGTTTTTGAAGTTGGTTTTTGAAATACACTCACAGGCACAATTAACCGCCCACCTTGTATTTCTTTCAGCTAACAGTAATCGTCAAATTAGGACCATATTTAATGAAAGTTATGACAAAAAATGATAAAAAAATATCATTGCATGAAAATGTTTAATTTTGAACAAAATCTACTTACCATTTTTTTAATTTTTTTTTGATAATGGTTGATTCCACCCATATTAAAAAGTGTATTAAGTAGCGATTTCTAAGCACGTTACTGACAACAAAGCGGTCATCCGAGCTGAAGTGCACCGATGTCGACCCTGACCTGGCTTCCTCATGCATGAACCAGCCCTGGCAGCACCAGTTGCATTGAGAGGCATGTTTTTAGCCCCAAATAATAATAATACACCAAAAGCTCAAAACACGTTAAGTGCGTAACGAGGCCTTAATCATCCCTCATGCAACTTCCTTGTGGTGTGGCAAGGAAAAACGTGAACTTCTCTGTCGTGCGACGGGCATAACTTCGGTTTGGTCCAGTGAAGGAAAGAGATAAATATATATTTGAGATGTGCTAATGGTCCCGGACTCGGTGGTATACCTACCTTGGTACCGGATATCTTAGGCCTCGTGCCGCACTGAATTAAAAAATTTTTAATGCAGTGCGGAACGAGACTAAAAACGTCCCATACCCTCCCTGACCTCGTACCGCACCCTACGCGAGCTCCCCGCGACTAGTGTTGTGCGTCGCTTAAATAATATTTGCACACGATGCCAGAAATGAACAAGAAATGTAAACACAGGACCGTAACTGCAACAATTTCAAACAACGACTAAATTCCAAAAAGGCTTCGGTTACACGAAATTATTCATTGAAATATGGTTATAAGTGTTTAGTTTATTACTTAAATACCCACTTAACAAAAAAAACACATTAGATAAGCGCCAGTTCACATAAGCAATCCGGATGACGAAAAATATAGGTGGGCGGCTAATTGTGCCTGTGAGTGTAGATAATCTTTTTATTATTTTCAGGACAAAATTTTTGCAAAAATGTTTGTGCTTGCGAGGACTACTGCTCATAGAACTACTAGTATAATAGATTTTATTATATACCTATGTCTTACAAAAACTTTACCCACCTGCCTGTTGCACAATCCAATGCATAAACAAATACAAACATATTAGTTTAAAATGGCCATAGGAGCTATAAAATAATTAATTTCGCATGTCTCATAGCCGAGATCGTATTAAAACATATAATTTACAACACATGCGCTTTACTGCATTTGTAACTTACCTATTCTGACGCTCAAGTTAAAGCTAGGAATTCCTGGGGTTTTTAATAGCGGCGTCCGTCGGACCGCTGTAATAGTCTTTGTTTTTCAGCCTAAAGACACAGTTATCTTCAGTTACAGTTCATAATAAATAAGTTTTTTTGTGAAAAATATATTTTTCAATAAAAGCTTATACAAAATTAGTGATCGTAACCGTGTGCTGATTAAAATGAGCCTAAACACGGCCAGTCTACTATTATCCATCGAGGAGTTCCGTTGTCCGACTTCCGTCTTCAGCTCGCTGTCACCATCATACTGTATTGTCATCGGAAATAGACAGGTATGACAAATTTCAGCTCAATTTGATATCGGAAAGTCACCCTTATCGCCACCCGTCAAATACTTATCATTGAGTAGTTCCAATGGCCATTTATGGTCTTCTTCATCAATTCCACTTCACCAAATGGCACCAATACTTACTGGCTTTAGAATCCCGGCCCTGACTTTCTGGTCTTGACCTTCAGCGCTTTTGCCGCCATCTTCTAATATCTTCTTGGCTTTGTATTATTTAATATACTGAAGGCAATAAGAACGTCTTATGATTGATAGTTTAGGAGAAAAATGTTTGTAACTACGAAAACAGAGCCTACTTTGCAAATTAATTTCTTACATTTTTAACCCCCGACGCCAAAAAAAACGGGGTGGTATAAGTTTGACGTGTCTGTGTGTGTGTGTCTATCTGTCGCCTCGTAGCTCCCGAACGGATGAACCGATTTCGTTATTTTTTTTGTTTGAAATGTGATTTTTTCGGAATTGTTCCATGTTGTTGTTGTTGTTGTTCTATGTTTGATCAAAATCGGTTCAGCCGTTTCATTGCGTTGAGGGTATTTTAATTTTTACAAAATTAATTAATTGTAAGTCAACATTTGGAAAGCAAGAGTTACAGTTACAAGAGCTACATGCTCTGACATGCTTTACAATTTTTTTTGTAGATTTTTCGGTATCGATCTTTGTGAAAAAAGGTTTGAATGCACCACATTTTACCTATATCCACGCCTTAAATGAACCTCTGTATCTAAAATCAAACTATCTGATATAACAATAAAATAGTTGTAATTGGTAGTTATTGCTAACACGTCCAGATAACATTAGCAGATAGCCAATAAAATTTAAAACAGGCATGCAAACGACGAAGCTACTTTTGATGTGGTTTTTATGGATATGTCGTATGCAAACTGCTGGTAAAGTCATATGTGTAATTTTATGTGGAAAGTTGTTCTAGGAAATTAATAATTTTATGCACACTCATACGCGCACCGGGCTTTTTTGCTCGGAGCCCTACGTCTAAGATGAAATAAATAGGCGATATGTACCTACTAATAATTAGCATTGTCCTTCTCTTTCACGTGCTATTTAATATATGTGTGACAGAGACAACTAAGCATTAGTACGTGAGTTACATCTACTTATCTCGGCATAAGTATTACACGAATAATTTCTGGACGTATGGAATGGTGTAGTTTTCTTCTTTGTCTCTTTCTTCTCTCTCTCTCTCTCTCTCTCTCTCTCTGGCTTCTTAGTACTGGCACAGAATAAAAATAGTACAAATATGGTGCTGGGTGAGTCTTACCACCGGTGTTCTAGGTCGTTCCTCTAATTTTCCTCGAATCGACTCAGCCTCACACGAGGTATTTTTAATTTCATTTTCAAAATCTTCATTGAAATTGCATAATAAATTGCCTTGAGTAGGTTGAGTGGAGTGGAAGGATCCAGAAACAACTAGGGCTATTACGTGCTAAGTAACGTCAATTTATCTCGGACTAAGAAAAAGGATTTGTCACACTGGATGCGTTCTGCGGTCTGCGGTCAGGTCAAAGCGAACGCAGCTCGCATCATGTATGAACAACGTTATCGGTCAGCGGTCAGGGCAGAGCAATCGGTCAGCGATCCGGGCAGGGCAACTGGTCAGCAGTCCGGACGATGCGGGCAGGCCAAAAAGCGGCCGTCTTTTTTCAGTTATTTGACTGCGTGTATCAGTGGTGATCAGTTCTTTTATTGGGTTTTGATCGAGGAAAATGATTACTGAGGAATTCCGTGCTCTCCTGAGGGTTCAAACTGGCCGTGGCCGCCACCCACTGCCCGCCTGTCCGCACCCGTTGCCCGCCGCCCGCTCCCAGCCTGCCCGCAGCCAACTGGTCCGTACGCGTCCATCCGTCCCCACCGCCCCGTCGTCGGTCGCACCATTATGCGTTCTTTGCTTGTGCTCGGACGATCAGATCGCATTCCATAGGTACTAAATATATTGAGACCGACAATGTTGTTCATACATGATACGGGCTGCGTTCGCTTTGACCTGACCGTAAACCGCAGAACGCATCCAGTGTGACAAATCTTTAAGGGTGTTAGCAATTGACACAGACGTACGGTGTAGTGTACCATCTACACACGAGCCAATCCACTAAGTTAAGCTATCCTTTTCCATTGACCAAGTCACTCCATTCAAATAAGAACGGTTTCAAATTCACTGGCGCAGTGTCCTGGCTTTAGTGAAGTTGTATTCTTGATCGAAGGTGGATTGTCTCAATAATTGACTAGGTGTTGGTCCACTATGGCTTAAATTTAAACAATTGAATTGTGAATATTTAGCGTTTACCCTCATTCCCATAATAAATACCGGCCTACGTCTGTAGCGGCCACAATTCACGTCCTTGGACTTATCTGATCCACAGTCTACGCAAGTTTCGCAACGATTCTTGCAAATACGGCTCCGAGAAACTAGAAGGAACAGACAGCTAATTCACTCCAATCTCCTCAGCTTCCACCAACTTCTCTGTCTTCTTTTAGGGTTGCGCCAGGCAGAAATCTTCATACAAAAAAATACAACGCGCCGCAAAAAAAAATTTTTTTGCTTTATAATATGCACCATTTTAATAAACAATCAAATCTAGGCAAAAAAAAAAGAAAAATTTGTTTTTGTTTCTTTCTAGAAAATATACTCCTATCATGTTTCTGCTACAGTGATCCCTCGGAATTATAATGTTGTATATATACATGCATATTTTTAATTTGAATATTGTACTGAATTTAGTCAGTTAAAAATCTAATCTCAGATTAGTTATTTTGCGTTATCCCCACCTCCTCTGGAAAGTCCTCCATTTAGCCAATGTTAAGTTTATTTATGTACAAGAGAAGCAAAGTCTCACCGGCACCCATCAAACTGGAACACAGCAATGCGAGCACTACTGCTTTGCGGTAGAAATAGGTATGGTGGTAGTACTTCCCCGGACGAACTATTCCACAAAAAAGCTCTACTACTAACAAAATAATTTTAAGTTGGAACATGAGCTTGATCGGTACTGGGGTTTTTGAGCTAAGGGGGGGGTCAATGCGAGGTCACGTTCTGGCCAAGCTTGTAGCGTGAACGCACCGGGAGCTATAAGGTTTTATTTTTATTTTTTTATTATACTACATGAATGACGGAACAAGCAGATGGCCCACCTGATGTTAAGCGGTAACCTCTGCCTATGAACAGTGCATTACCTCATAGGTCACGTCCACCTAGGACGCGCCCTATGTGGCATTGCACTGCGCCCGCCACCCTGAGACAAAAAGATGAAAAGTCTCATGTGCCTGTAATTTCACCGGCACCTTTACCCTTCAAACCGGAACACGGCAATGCGAGCACTACTGCTTTGCGGCAGAAATAGGTATGGTGGTAGTATTTCCCCGAACGAAATCTTTAACAAAAAAGCTCTACTACTACTACATCGCTCGAAGTGAACTATCTGTGCCGCATCAGACGAAGGTATTCAGATCAAAGTACAGTTAAATAAAACGTTTCTGGATTGGTAATAACTAACGAGCACTTAGAATGCGATTTATGTCAAATAAAGTAACACGTGCCACACAAATAGATCTTGTCGGGATAGGGCTCGCTGCCGGATAGAGCGGGCCGAATATACAACTATATACAACTTCTTCATTTCTATTTCTATTTATAGCCCTTTGTGTCCCACTGCTGGGCAAAGGCCTCCCCCCATTCCTTCCAGACATCACGCTCCGAGGGGCTAGTCTGCATATTTGACAAGCAACTTACACGGCCGTGTGGTGTACACTACACTGATTTTAGTATGGAGAAATCGAAGTGTGCACCTAGCGGGCACATTGAGAAACTCAAATACCGTACAAAAATCCATGAAGTGTACACCACACGGCCGTGTAAGTTGCTTGTCAAATTTGCAGTCTAGCCTGTTTGCCCAGTCAGCCAGAATCTTGACAATTTCGTCTCGTCATCTTCGTTTTGGTCTGCCTTTACAATCTTAAAACATACATACACGCCTTTTTCCCCGAAAGAGTAGGCTGAGCTTCAAAAGGCCTCTTTTCACCGTGGGTTGCACCCTCGTGGAAATATAGACGTGACAAGTGGTGAGCTCATCGCCGCTATTGCTTCCCAAGACTGACTCGGCTAAAACTTTCTTGCAGTAATGATGCGTAACCTCCTCACCTCCTCACCTCCTTGGTAATAAGCAACATGACTGATAGTACCAACCTCTCAGAAAAATGCGCGCTTTCTGTAACACACTACCGTCCCTTTTCACGAAATCACTTCCTCACATTGCAGGAAAGCGAAAATAAGATGTTACACATCAAAAAATACAAATTATTATTTTGATGTCCAACGTTATAATGGGCCTCCCCATAATAATAGGTCAATAATAATAGGTCATTATAATAGGTCTCTGCATGAGCTTTCCCAACTATATTTGATGACCTCTGTAGCAGGGCGAGTAGCAGGCTCAGATGCGAAAGGTTGCGAGCTAGGTTCCCGCTGCGAGACAAATGTTCACGCTATCTGCAAATATAGGTAGGTACGAGTTCAAAACCCGCTTCCACTCCCCACCACACCCTCTCCCCAGCAGTCAGCAAGCACCCAACAGCTGCACTCACTACAGGATTAAAACAATTGCTTAACAAGTCCAGCTGAATGGATCTGGACATCTTCCAGTAGTCCAGGAATTGTGACATCCATCGCTTTATCACAGCTGTAACTTTGTCTCTGTTTTGTGTCCTGTGAAAAATGACCCTGAAGCGACAAGCATCGTAGAACAAACCATTTTTCTTTGTTGTTAGTACCTGGAATTTCGTTGAAGATTGATTAGTTACATAAAGCGGCGAGTAACCGTCTTGCATGCAATGCAACTTGAGTAGTGGAAACGTAAACTTGCATGTCTAAGTCAAAGTCTAAAATATTTTATTCATTGAAATCACAAGGATCATTTTGAATCGTATGTGTTAAGTAAGTAAGTGTGATAAGTATGTGTGTTATATGTATTTATTTTAAGGCAAATTAGTTTCTAAGCTATCGGTATTATTGTTATTATCTTTCTTTTGTAATTAGTTTAGAGCACGCTAACCTTTATGTAATATCCTCATGGAAATGTTGCTTAGCATTAAGTCCTCCGTTTGTACAACTTCCTTGTGTTTTTAGTACAATACAGAATTAAATCCTCTTATAAAATATTTACTCCTGTTCCAACGCGACCATACCTAGAAGAATCAGGTAAAAAACACATGCAAGCTGCAGGTTGCATGCAAGCTGCGTTTTGAACTGGTAACAAAACGTGCATCTTGCCTGGAATTGGTGTTATGCAAGTTACAACTGAACGCCCACACGTAACTCGCATGGTAATCGACTAAGCTAGCAGCATCGACCACAGCCTGTGTCCCGCCCATGTAGTACACTGTAACCTGATTTGTGCTCTGAACTCTTGCATACAAGATACAAGCATAGGCGCAAACACTTGCATGCAAGTAAAACCTTGCATGCGAGGTGCAAGTTCTTGCAAACATTTAAGAAAAATTACACCTTCACACCACGTACTTCACTATTCTTCTCCTGCTGACGTTTCGTTGACCATTTATTGATCCTTCTTCATGAGCACCGTCCGCGACCACGCTCGATGGTCGTAACAGTCGTAATTTTTCTAAAATTATACCAAGCCACGGTAATTTATATGCTTGCAAACAATGTTTTCAATGTTTTCTTGCACGTAAATGTGACGTCATACCTGCAAGAACTAGCACAATGGCATCGCGGCTTAAAGCTATCCTACCTATTGAAGCGTTCGTAATTTTTTTTTTTTTTTTTTTATACCACTGGAATGGCGGAGCAAGCAGATGGCCCACCTGATGTTAAGCGGTAACCTCTGCTTATGAACAGTGCATTACCTCATAGGTCACGTCCACCTAGGACGCGCCCTATGTCGCATTGCACTGCGCCCGCCACCCTGAGACATAAAGATGAAAAGTCTCATGTGCCTGTAATTTCACCGGCACCCTTACCCTTCAAACCGGAACACAGCAATGCGAGCACTACTGCTTTGCGGCAGAAATAGGTACGGTGGTAGTACTTCCCCGGACGAACTCTTTCACAAAAAAGCTCTACTACTATTATGTTATGTACTAAATGTTATGATTATGGAAATTCAGAAGTAGACTTTTCATCGTCTGTTGTGATCCTTTACGCGGCGTCCTACGTAAGCGAACTCAACGCAAACGTAGTGGACAAACAGTCGCCCCTTGAAGTAGTGAGCTCGCGTGCATCCGCTCAGGTAGGCCACTTCAAGGGTCTACTACTGTTTAATATTGTTGCGCCGGTTGACTGGCGTAAACGCATTTAGAGCTTGGTAGGCGCCATCTATTGACGAATAGAAGAGCTATACTATTGCGGCTGTAGCTAACGTAGAGTTGGTAGCGCCATCTGCTAACGAGTTATGTAGGATTTCTATCTCTATCTGTTGTTAGAGCGGGACGGATGTATCTAAAAATGTGTACAAAATGCTCGTTTGTTTTGGAACTTTCTAGGTCTCTGTGGGTCGGATACAAAGGTAGAGAGCCCATTCCACAACTTGCTTTAATTTTGGTAACGGTTGTTTAGTGTGATTATTAGTAGAGTACCAATTGCCCGTAAAATCACAATTCAGTCTCAATTCTGTCAGCAAAAATTACGAGAATTGAGTTTATGGAATTTTATTAAAATCGTATCACAGATTATCGAGATTTGATGGGTCTTTGGAAATGCGATCTGAGGATAGATATTTTGTTATGTCTAAATACCTAGAATAGCCGTGCAGCTTGCTAGCAACAGATCTCATTGGCGCAACATCGTCCGGCAGAAAGTGATCCATGGAGGGGGTCACGACCCTCAGCATTGAGGAATACGACGCGAGGAGGAGGAAAGAACTAGAATAGTAAGTTGATTACGCGTCACAACGAGTCTTAGTTCATTCACAAGTATTTAAATGGGAGATAGCAAGTTTTTTGTAATGTGAACTATATTACAGGTAATGTTTTAAGATAAGTATCTCATAAATATCATCAGTATAGCTACACATGTATACAGGGTTTTTTTTGTTTAGGGGTATCGTAGCTTAACTTATGATATTTATGAGATACTATCAAGTAAAATATGTGTGTTAAGTCCTCTAGTTCTCGCGAAATTAACTTTCGCTATCTGACGAAGTGTTGATGAGCTGTAATGGCCAAAAAACACCAAAAAAATTGAATTTAGTGGCACAAGTGTGAGCATCCACCTTAATAGCGCAATAGCCTTGATCGTAATAGCACAGACCATATTATGTTTTTACACTGTGGTAAAAGTATGTTCTAGTTCTTGTAGTAGTAGAGTGTTTGGTCTAGGTTATAGATCTTTGCTTGACTTAGTGTGTATGTTTTTATGTGTCTCTAATTTAAGTTTATGTGTCACTATTTATAGCGTGCATAGAAGTCGCTGCGGTAGCTATACTTTTTTAACTGTTTTTTTGCTTGGCTTAAGTGTGTGTGTTTTTATGTGTCTCTAATTTATTTTATGTGTCACTATTTATAGCGTGCATAGCAGTCACTGCGGTATCTGGACTTTTTTAACTGGTTTTTTGCTTGACTTATGTGTGTATGTTTTTATGTGTCTCTAATTTAACTTTATGTGTCACTATTTATAGCGTGCAAAGCTAAGAAACTGAATATCATAGCAAGATTTCTTGGGTTCTAAGCAGATGACGAAATGATGACATTACAACGAATACCAGCCTTAGGCTGCGTTTCCATTGACGCGGAGCTGCGCGGAGATGAGCGGAGAATAGCGGTGAAAAGTGGTAAGTGTTTCCACTGAAGCAGAAAGGAGAGGAGCGGAGCGGAGCGGAGAGGAACTTCTCATCGATTTTGATACGTATTGCACCTATGACGTAACGTTGATAACTACTACGTTGATAACGCATTGCGCGCGAGTCGTGGCGTCACACCCTCCCCCGCACCCCGGTCCGCACCTCGCCGCTTCGCTCTCCTAGCTATCCTCCGCAACGCACCGCCCCGCTGTCCTCCGCTCCGCATCACCTCGCTTATTTTATATGAATATCCGTTCAGCTCTGCCCCGCTCCGCTCGTGCTGTTTCCATTGAAGCGGAGCAGAGATTTCGAGCATAGTGATTGGTCAATTCATGCACCGCTAAGCACCGCTCCGCCCAACTCCGCGTCAATGGAAACGCAGCCTAAGTCTGGATCGCATCTGGAATTTGATCAGCTTATGATGAACATATTTTTGTACTTAGACATTATTATATTGCCTGTGCCTTCCCCAGTTTACTATAATTATTATTACCTATTCTGTATATAAAGTACTACAAAGTGGGACAAATTGTCAGTAGGTACGTTTTACATGTGGGTCACAGTGTCGCATCATGAATTTGGGACTCAAATTGTAGGACCACAAAGTCAAAATCCCTATAATTTCTATGTTGCATTGCGTTTTCTATCTATCTATGTTATTTATGTGACCTTATTAAACACAGCGACCTAATAAACATTTTTCTCAGAAATTCTGTAGTTAATACAACAATGGCTATAGAAGTAAGTTCACACCATTCGAAGGCAGCCATCTCTTTACAATATGTTGCAGTTGAAAAGCAAAACACAATGTTTTGGATCAAAAAGTTTCAATAGAATTTCCAACAGTGTTAGTACGAGCTCCCGCTACATGAATATATCTTTTGTGGGTCTCACCATCGTGGAAAGACATAACAAGTCGTGAGCTCATCGTCGCCATTGCTTCTCACGACTGACTCAGCTAACGATTTCTTTCGGTATATAATAAGCTAGCAGCCAGGACAAATCTTCCCGCGGTTACGTTTGCACCATTGATTTACCCCATTAATTATACAACCGAATCTTATCAACAAGTCCGGGTAATCCCTTAGTCGACTTTTACGACATCCACGGGAGGAGACGGAGGGGTCTATTCTTAGGCCAGACACACCACGAAAGATAGACGATAATAGTCTTTTTATGACGATATTTACTGTTTTTAACCCTCGACGCAAAAACGACGGGGTGTTATAAGTTTGACGTGTCTCTGTGTGTGTGTGTGTGTGTGTGTGTGTGTGGCTTTGTGTGGCTTGTGTCTCTGTCTGTCTGTGGCATCGTAGCTACCGAACGGATGAACAGATTTCGTTTTGTTTTTTTTTGTTTGAAAGGTGAATTTGTCGGGAGTGTTCTTAGCTATGTTTGATCAAAATCGGTTCAGCCGTTCCGCGTTGGGGGTTTTTTTTTACAAAATTAATTACTTGTGTCCATACTAGTACCCTAAGTAAAATGAATTGACGAAGATCTAGTGCTCAATAATATCTTTCTATGGCAGCTAACTCTTGCAATAAGAGCACGGACTATGGTCCCTTGACCTAGGCGACCTAGGTGACCTGAGACATACCGCGATAAACTTAGCATCGAGCTCATAAATTAGTAAAGGTTGTCTAAAGGACTACATGACATATTACACACGGTTTTGGTTTAGTTCATACGTTGGGTGACAGCACTTAATTTTTAGAAGCTTTTAGATAATAAAGCTAATCTCAGACGAACAACTTTCCGCCCACATTAGAACCACAATGAAATGGTCATATGTAGAGAGTACTGGTAAAGTTTTTTGACGACTTCTGTGGCGCGGCTGGCGATGGTTCGCCTGCGACGCAGGAGGTTGCGGGTTCGATTCCCGCCTCGGAACAAATATTTGTGCAATCTGCAGATATTTGTTCAGGATGTTCTGGGTGTTTAAATAAAAAATAAAAAAGCTAATAAAAAATATGTATCTATGTAATGTATTGTATTAAGTATATTAGTTAACTAGTACCCATAACACAAGTTCTGTGTTAGCTTAGGTCTAGACAATGTTGGGTGAAATTGCCCAGCATAAAAAAAAAATATGGAATGTCGTGACAGTGCTCAGACAGACGACAAACTGTGGTCGAAAGTGGTCGATACGATCGACAGTTCAACCACATTACGACCACTGTTTTGTGGGCGGAAAATGGTACGTCTGAGCCTAACCTAAGAATAACTACAGCCAAATTTTGTCTCTATCTAACTCATTAAGGTATGCCGCAAAATTACCAATCTTAGATTTGATTTTTAACTTAATAAATAAAGTACAATATTCAAATTAAAAATATACATGGATACCAACTACATTATAATTCCGAGTGATCACTGACCCAAAACATGATAGGACAATATTTTCTCGATAAAAAAAAAACATAGTTCGTAGTTACGTCTATTTTTTGTCTAAATTCGATTGTTTATTAAAATGGTGCATATTATTGAGTAAAATTATTTTTACTGTTTGTATTATTATCTATATTTTACGAGATATTCATTAGAAACCGCTTTTTAAAGCGGCGCGAGGCTTTTTTTTTAAATTAATATTTCTGCCTGGGGTTGGCGCTGTCTTAATGTACAGGTAAGCTAGAAAGTGAAATAATAGCGCTCGCAAAACGAAAAGTGGACGAAAATCACGAAGAACAGTCAATATTTTCTGTGTAATCGAAAATATAAATCAACTTGGCCCTTTATAATAATATGCTTTGGCAATCTTATTATTTTTATCAACCTACAAATAAGTACCTAATAGAAATTAACGTTCGGAGCACATGATAAAGATTTCTTTAAAAAAAAACACTTCTGGGCTTGTTTGGCAAACCCGGACTTGTTTGTGCGTAATAAGATTCGTCCTGGCTGCTAGCTTAAAACTGGAAGACACCGTTAGCAGATTCAGTCGTGGGAAGCAATGGCGGCGATGAGCACACCACTTGTCATGTCTATATTCCACGATGGTGCAACCCACTGAAATGAGGCCCATTGAAGCTTTGCCTAAAAAAGGCGTGTGTCTATGTATCTACGTATACCATACCATTGATCTATATTGAAACATGGTTTTAGTACAAGTACCTATATGTATTTGGCCAACAGAATTTGTCTCTCAATTCAGTCAGATAAACGTAAAATCTATAGGCCATTTGAATTATATAAGTATAGAATTCCCGGTGGGCAGCTACAACCTACCTATTCATAGTACCTTCGTACCTATTCAGATATCCCGCTGCCGAAGCCTGCGTTTAATTTCCAAGCCCGATCCTAACATGATTTATTGGATACCATACAGCCAGTACCTACCTACGCAACAAATTGTGTTAGAACCGACCATGCAGTCAATTAAACTCGATAAAAACGAATAACGAACCAATTGGATTCGAGTTTTTGACAATCCTCTCGATGTCGTCGCGACACTCGAACCGCGGGAGTAATTACAAGCCCATCCGCACCGTGGCGCTACTGTGCGCCAATCAAACCTGACCCGCTTACGGCCACACAGCTCTAACATACGGGGTTAGCTTCTGGGGTCCTGTTAAAATTGTAGCGAAGCATTCCCAAATTGTTAACGGTAAACATTTACATACAAACACTGAGGAATCTCCTGAAACGCTAAACCCGAATCCAAGGATTAACTTCAAAGGCCACGCGATTCCAAAAATGCGTTTTTATAGGAATACCGGCTTTGACTACAAAGATTTTGTCAGCGAATCGCGGATGATGGAGTTTATGGACTCAGCCGATTTTTTGGAGAGGAAAAATATAAATAGCGTACCAACCAAACTTTGCAGTACGAACCGTAACACAATAAGTAGGTACAAACTACCTTCAATGAAAATCGTATGTGAGGAGTTTTCCTAGTGTCATTTTAGCATTATTTATCTCTCGCTAGATGGCGTAGGCGACAAGATTCCGGTTCTGGTTTTGTTTTGGTAACAACGACAGTTTTAAAAGTTTGGTAATAACATTTTAAATTAGCGTGATTGGGACCCTGTATGTGATTGTTGGGTGAGTTATGTTATATTTATATTTTCAAGAATTGTGCTCATTGAGCTTGAGGTATGGTGACCCTGGTGGTACAATGACAGAACCAGTGTGGTGAAAGGATTTGGATTTTGTATGCCTCGCAGTATTTTGACTACAGTGAAAACTATCTTTATAATTGTTTCTCTTTGCAATTCGATCCGTTTTGGGAGTGATTACGCGGATAGAAGGATAAACGATACGGAAAGGTCTCCATTAAAATATTCACATTGGAATAGCTGATGAGATATCGATGGCGCAGTAATCCTGATATTATCGTAAGCAGCCGATAAGCTGTAGGATTGATCTTTATTGAAATCGGGATTTGTAATGCGTTGCACTTCGATCAAGAATACAACTAGATTTCGGGTCACGTACAAAATCAAATAAGCTAAATAACGTCCATGTGGGTATATTTGTTTTTTTTATTGATCTTTTAGTACATAAGTTGGTACATATTTAATTTAATGTTGCACCCTATAAACCTAAGAAGGTTTGTCTTGGTACTCATACGTGAGCTGTACAAACAAAAGACTAAGTAAAACAAAAAAAAACAATATATACTTATACAGCTATATTTGTTTACTAACTAACTGAAACAAAAGTTTTAAAACCGTTCTAAGTTCCGCCTAATTACAACTATGACCTAGCAATAAAGTAGCAAATCTTCAAAATATTATCTTATACTTACGATCATTCGTCACAAAAAAAGAGCAAAGTAATAAATTACACCAGCAGTCACTTAGAAATGAAAAGACATAGGTTAAACAACATTTAGTATAAAATCAACCTTAAAAGTTCTCACAAATAAAAAAAAAAAAATAGCTCACTTTTCAAGTGAGCTGTTATTCGCTGAGACGTATTTTTTGCACCGACCTGACATCTAGTTGTGTTCTTGATCGAAGGTGTTGCAAATTAGAAGAGAAGGTTAATTGGAGCCATGGTCACGGTTGTCTACAGGTTTTACAATATAACAGACAATACACACGATAAACTTTCAGATAAGATAAGATAAGATATGATTAGTCCCATTTTCATCAAAATCTGGTTCTGATGATGGATCAATGAGGAATTGAGGAAACTCCTCAAATATAACAGACATACATAAAGCGATCGGCTGGTAAATTGCGCCGGCAGGCAAACTTCCCTTTTTTGTGGGAAATAACCCCCCCCCCCCCCCCCCCTTAATATAATGGTACATTGTCCAAATATAACGCAAAAACGACAGGGTTGTAATTTCTTTGACGTGTCTGTTTGTTTGTGTGTGTGTGTCTGTGTGTGTGTCTGTCTGTGGCTTCGTAGATCCCGAACAGACGAACCGTTTTTTTTTTTTGTTTGTTTGAAATTTGTATTTGTCGGGAGTTTTGAGTGTTCAGCCGTTTCATTGCGTCATTTTTTTTTTTTTTTTTTAGTTTTAACAAAATTAATTATCGCTATTTGTATTCATTCTGTTTCTCAAAACATATCTTCCCCCTACCACCTCTAAGCAGGTGACTTATAATTTGTCACTCACGCCAATTCAGTTGTTGCGTGTTGAGTACTTGAGTGGATGCTGCTTCCCATCCCCTGGTGTTATCCCTTAGTCGGCTTTTATGTCATCCACGGGAGGACACGGAGGGGTCCATTCTTCGGCCGGACACCACGGCTAAGTTCTGTCTACCGACACGTTAGTAATTTATACGTAAACAAAGTAGGTAATCGTTCCTAAAGCTGGCTTAGGGTTGAAACGTATAAAGTACCTACATAATGGTTTTGTGCGGTGCCTGTATAGGTATCGGAAGTCGCTGAGCAACTCGGCACTAGGAGTATCGACACACGCAGTTTTGCAACCAAAATGTGCAAAATTTTCTGCCTTTCGTGTAAAAAGAAAATTATTTTTCATTTGTTTAAGATGTTCGTAAAGGACCATAAAAATATTTGTTATTTTTACAACCGCAACTAAAGCAATAAATAAATAAATTACTATTATTATTATTAATGTAAAATTATGTCTTTTATAAAGTTTATTAATATTAATTTTATTTTCGTTATAAAAATATATATATATATATTATAAATAAAAAAAAATATGTGCCCTTAAGATGATATGTTATAATTTTTGAGTCATTGCGTTACATACTCACTCAGTAACAGTAAAGGTTACAAACATGATATTAATACAGTAATTACTTGTGAGGATATAATCGAAATAAATCATAGACAAGAAACACGATCGGTGAAACTTAACACGATAGCTTTATTTTTAAATTGGCCCACTGAAAACCCGTTTTAGGGTCCCTCCTTCGATAAGAGAAAATATTAAGCGTAATTTTTCATACTATTCAGTAGGTAATCACATTACATAGATTAAAAGACGATATTTAAGCAAAACTCAGTTTTATTATTTGTCACTCACGTCAGTTACTTCCAAGCTCCAGAAAGCTACACCTCATCTCTTCCCGGGTTCATGTGAATAATAGCGCTGTCACTTTCTAACCGCTATTGTTTTCTTGCTAGACTCCCATTCGATAATTTTAACATATCGCCTTATTATGCACATCATATGTCACATTAAGTTATAAAAGTGTGTAGGTGTGTCGGACACCTGAGTTGTTAAGCGATTTATGATAGCGACTGCTGTAGAATTTCAATAATTCATACGTTTTCGTTTTTATTGCGGACTACATTGACAGGTGCGAGCCATATTTTATCGAGTTTCGCGTAAAATTATTTTAATACTTCATGAATGGGTTGTTTCTTTGAACGTTTTTTCGTGATACAGAGAGATTTCATCGTGGGATTAGTGGTACTAATAAATCTCTTGACTATGATCCAGAGGACTTTTACTTCTTTTTTATACTGCTTCGAATGACGGATCAAGCAGATGGCCCACCTGATGTTAAGTGGTACCCTCTGGTGACGCAGCCTATGTGGCATTGCACTGCGCCCACCACCCTGAGCCATAAAGATGAAAAGTCTCATGTGCCTGTATTTTCACCGCCACCTTTACCCTTCAAACCGGAACACAGCAAAGCGAGCAATACTGCTTTGCGGCAGAAATAAGTATGGTGGTAGTACTTCAACGGACGAACTCTTTCACAAAAAAGCTCTACTACTACTAAACTACTACTTGATCTTACTAATAGAACCAATATGGAGGGTAGCGTCCGTTTGTGGTTGTATGATTCGTGGTAGATTTATTTACATACATACTAGACACACGCCTCTTTCCCGGTAGGGCTAGGCATAGCCTTAATGGGCTTATCAACAAGTCCGGGTAATCCCTTAGTCGGTTTTTACGACATCCACTGGAAGAGACGGTGGGGTCTATTCTTAGGCCGGACATATAGTAGAGCTTTATTCGTGGCAGTAATAATTAATTGTTGCGTGTTTCGTGGTAGAATAATTGACCAAATGAGCGAAGCGTCTCTGCATCAGCTTGGCCAACATTTTTTACGTATGTCTGTCCATCTGTCCGGCTGTCCTCCTCCACACACAGGTCGCATTTCTCAACCATACATACATACATACATACATAGACACACGCCTTTTTCCCCGAAGGGGTAGGCAGAGCCACAATAGGCCTCTTTTCACTGTGGGTTGCACCATCGTGGAATATAGACGTGACAAGTGGTGAGCTCATCGCCGCCATCTCAACCAATCTTGACGAAACTTGGTATTAGGAGCATGGCGAGAAAAATCATGATTTTAATCCTGGACCTGAAGATCGGTAGTCGTAATCACTAGCCTTAATGATGAGATGATGATGATGATGATGATGATCTCTCCAGTGCTAACTCCTAATGATGATCATGATAATAGTGATGATCCCTCCAGTGCTCACTCCTAGTCTCTACCTTCCTATTTGTCGTCTCTCACGCACGTCACAGTCGTCAAATAAATGTTCCATACATACCGTCTCTTTCATTCCCTTCATACATTTCAATCTCCCATACATACAGTCTCTTTCATCCCCTTCATACATTTCAATCTCCCATACATACCGTTCTCTTTCATCCCCTTCATACATTTTTATCCAAATCTCATACATCTGTTCCCTTACACCTGTTGGTCTTCTTCTCGTCTGCGTTTAGTCCCACCGCTGGGACTATGGGACCTGCAGCGTTCAAGGATGTGGCAGGATTCTCGATAGTCTCCGGAGGACGACGAGCTGTTAGAAGCAGAAACAGTGGCTAAGAAATCCCGACAGGAACTACGAGTATAATAATTACAAATTAGTTGAATATCTACAGATATTGTATATGAATAAATGATGATGATGATGTATGTATACAGAAGAAATTCATTTCATCATTATTCGGGTATAACTACAGACTAAATAATAGTTGGGTATAACCACAGAATAAATAATAGGTATAACACAAGAAATTAGGTGGAATTTAGCATTTCTTGGCATTTTTTGGCATGTTAAAAAAAACGAAGCCTCATATCTCGGTAACCAATAAACATACAATCATGTTTGGATAGTCAAAATTATAGTAAATTTAAAACGTTCTACAAAATAGTAGTTGGTACTTTTGCCGTTGGCAGTAAGGGAAAAAGGTTATTGTGAAAAAACAGGAAGAAGGTGCAGTCCCCCCCCCCCCCCCCCCCTCCTGTTTTCGCACAGGGTCTTCGAGGTCCAAAACTTGGGAAAATGTTAATTAACTATCCCTGAATAACCTCCCAAAGTTTCGTAAACTTTTGACCTTTTTCCATCTGAAACCACCAACCGACTGTACTACTGGTGGTCTCATACCATTCTAGATTAGTTTTGTATTTTTATACATATATGCATACATGTATAAACTCACTCCTGTTTCCCGGGGGTAGGCAGAGACAGCGGGTTTCCACTTGCTACGATCCTGACATACCTCTATTGCTTCATTTACACACAAAAACAAAAACACTGTATCAAAACGTGCGCTTGCCTTCTTCGTCTCATACTACAATTTTCGTTGAATTTATAGCGCCTTGTAACTTTACCGAATCGACTGTATCCCCGGCGACATGTCACATAATCTATATATATATATATATATATATAAAAGAGAAGTCCACACACTCACTCCCTCACTCACTGACCACTCATCACGAAATCTTGGAAACTACTAGGCCGAGAGTCCCGAGAGGTCTGAAATTTGGCACAAGCACTCATTCAGTGGTGTAGGCGTACAAGAAACGATTTTTGAAAATTCGCACCCTATGTAGAAAAAGGGTGTTAAAGTTTGTATGAAAGTCCCTTGTTATTATATAACCGACATGTTATCATCATAATATTGATTGGCACCGTCTATAAATGTGAGGTGCTGGCGAGAATAGGCGGGCCCGTACACTGTCAATCACTGCCGATTCAGATTGATTGTGTAGTTGATTGACCGGTTGGCCAATTGGTACATCTGGTCACAAAATATCTAGATATTATTAAGAGGAAACACCAAGGGATAGAAAATAAAAAAATTGGTATTTGTAAAATCTATTGCTGTCGCGCAGACCTCAAACCTCCCACCGCAGAGCGTGATAGAGACAACTGCAGCTTGGATCGACAATACCTATTAAAAGTACATAAAATCAACGATTGGTAGTCCTCTGATTCGTTCTCCAAAACTTAAACAATTTAACTATTTTTTTTATAAAAAATAAATGAAAGTTTTTGCCGTGTTCCTATGTTTTTTTTTTATGTATTTAAGTCAAATTTGTTTTCAGGATGTTTGAACACAGCGGAAAATCTGTCCATTTTTTTTAGGTTTTTGAATATTCATATCACTTTGAATAATTAATTTATAAAAAAAATATTCCGGGAGAAAACATCGTTTGTATGGGAAAACGGCCGTTGTGTTTCCTCTTAAGAGCTGGATCAAATAATCACACTGAACACTGATTATCAAAATTACACTTTTAATAAAATTATCAGAAAACACTAATGACTGCGTAGGTTCTTCACTACACTGTTCACTATTTATCACACTCAATTCTCTAGATTTATATAATTGAACGAGCGAAGCGAGTTCTCTGAGTCAACTTGGAAGAATCGGCGTTTGTATGTATGTATGTATGTATGTATGTATGTATGTATGTATGCATGTATGTATGTATGTATGTATGTATGTTTGTCCGAGCATAACTTGCGAACCGTCAATCCAATCTTCATGAAATTTGATTGGGGGGTAGATAGTATTGGTACAATTTGTTGGTAAGGTTATGAGCTATATCGGTCGGGGAGTTGTTGAGATATAGGGGTCCAAGAGGGGGTCAAAAAAAAAAGTGAGAATATCAGATCAAGTGGGATGTCATATGAAAGATCCTTGCTTCGACATTTCAAAACTATTTTTTGTTTTTTTTTACTTTTGTATTTTTTGCGATATTAGGGTAGATCGAAAATGTAAAAATTCCAAAACCTCTAGGGTACTTGCACTAATCCTACATCGCTGAAATTTGGTACGTTTGTAGCTATTATGACACAAATACTGAGAAAAGTCTAAAATTGAAGAATTTCTAGGGGGGTTGTTGAGATATTTGGGTACAAGAGGGGGTAAAATAAATAAAAGTGATAATATCAGACCAAGTGGGGTGTCATCTGAAAGCCCCTCACACAGTGTTTTTTACCCCAAAAAAGTGACAACGTTATTTTATTCATAAAATCTATTGAGCTTTGCATTTCAAATGTAAGAGTAGAACACCCGAATATCAATTCCGCTTCGTTTACCCAAACTGATTTTTTTAAATTTCCTTGACCATCACCTAGAAAATTGCAAATATATTTTTATAAAAATACTCGTACACTATTTGTGGTTTAATGCATCACAGATCTTTGAAGCAACTTTTGGGACATATTAAACCGTTTTTATTTCAGTTTTAGACCGGATATTAACGAAGCTAGCGTGATTTTTCATATTTTCAGTTTTCGTTTTTTCTCGGCATTTCTAGGCTGAAGTTGAGTTTCTGTCCAAGACAGAAATATACATTAAGCTAAGGCCTATAACACATAAAAATATTACCGCACAACTACAAACTACTATTTATCAGAAATTGAATTTCGAAAAAACTCTTTAGGGTTGCCACTGTAATTGACCTTTAAAGCTATCACTTTCTATTCAGGTCATTATGAGAAGTTAGAGAATACATCACAAGAAAACTGGGAGAAGCCTAAATATTTTGATACGACATAAAAAAAAAAAAAAAAAAAACTCTTAAATAGTTTGTAGTCGTGCGGTAATATTTATTATTATATTTTGTTATAGGCCTTAGCTTAATGTATATTTCTGTTTTGGACAGAAACTCTACTTCAGCCTAGAAATGTCGAAAAAAAATGAAAAAGGAAAATATGAAAAATCACGCTAGCTTCGTTAATATCCGGTCTAAAACAGAAATAAAAACGGTTTAATATTTCCCAAAAGTTGCTTCTAAGATCTGTGATGCATTAAACCACAAATTGTGTACGAGAATTTTTATAAAAATAAATTTGCAATTTTCTAGGTCATGGTCAAGGAAATTTAAAAAAATCTGTTTGGGTAAACGAAGCGGAATTGATATACGGGTGTTCTACTCTTACATTTGAAATGCAAAGCTCAATAGATTTTATGAATAAAATAACGATGTCACTTTTTTGGGGTAAAAAAACCCTGTGCCTTGGTTTGACATTTCAATACTGTTTTTTATATTTTTTTAACTTATTTAGATTTTGAGATATTAGGGTAAATCAAAAAATTTTAAAACCAAAACCTCTAGGCTACTTCCACTAATCCTACAACGCTGAAATTTGGTATGTGTGTAGCTTTTATGACACAAATACTGGGAAAAGTCTAAAATTGAAGAATTTCGGAACTTGTACTCTAAAAAACATAAACCAATATTGTTGACCTCACGTTACTAGGAATTTGATCGACGTTGTAGGTCTAACTTTTCGAACCACTTAACTATTTCATCTCAGTAGATAAATGTTTTTAGAAGTTGGCTATAAAGGTATTTGTATATTTTGTGCAAAACTACAGGGAAAAGTCGAAAATTAAGGATTGTCCTCGTAATACTAATTATTTGCGATGAAAAACGTAATCTTTGGTGGTTAAGTAGCAAATCCAGTAGTAAAAAAGTCAGTTTCTCCAAGTTCCTGTCTTCCGAGATGTACCTGTAGCTATAGGAGATCACCTCGAGCTCTTAGGCGTTCACTCATGCCTACTCTCAACTTTGGCTCCTGCATCGAGTCTAAGGCAAAAACTGCTTCCATGAAGCTAGGCATCCTGAATAAGGTAAAGCGTTAATTCACACCAGGACAGCTTCTAAGTCTGTACAAAGCACAAATCCGGGCTGGTATGGAGTACTGCTGCCACGTTTGGGATGGCTCGGCCAAACACCAGCTTGCTGCCTCAGACTGTATCAAACGTAGAGCTTTCAGGCTTATAGGTGAGCAACATACCTATGGCGGAGACTAATATCCAGAGTCTCGAGCACCGCCGTAAGGTCGCGTGCCTTTCGATCTTCTATAGGTTACATATCGGGGAATGCTCCCAGGAACTTCATGATATGATCTCACCATCTCCTTTTCATCATAGGACGCACGGCTCAGTATCACCCTTACCTCATTAGTAGGTATACCCTCTATTCGTACTAAACGTTTCAGTTCTTCCTTTATAATGCGAACTGCTAAGGGGTGGAATACACTACCGTCGTCTGTTTTTCCTGAGAACTATAATCTGGGTCTCTTCAAGGCTAGAGTGAATAGGTGTGCCTTCTAGACCTTTGTGCTCCATCTTTGGCCCCATTGTCACTTACCAACAGGTGAGATCGTGGTCAAACAAAGGTCTATCAATGTAAAAAAAAACACAACTAGATGGCATTGCTAATTATGTCTGAAAGTTAGATCGCGTTATCGATGCGTTTTGAAGCTTGGATATGAATTACCGTGATAACTACGTTCATTTTATGTGGATATACTCACGTAGGTACATAACATCGATATTTTTTCGAAAGAAATTAGGTAACCTTCCTAAATCGCGTGTATTCGCGAGTTCTCAGTTCGGGGCGAACCACTAGTTATAATAACTGAAAGCGAATTACGACTGATTCCTCTTCTAGCGAGTTCCACTTGTAATAAGTGAGAAATAGAGATCTCGACCGTTCAGAGGCCGAAGACAAAGTAACATTCTAATAGCGATGTCTAGTAGAAAAGCCAACAGTATATGAGATTGACGTAAGCTATCGACATGTCACGTGGTCTATTGTATTGTATTACGACTGTAGAAATGGAATCGCTTCAAAGCGAATGCCATTTGGCTAGGCCGGCAGCTAATAACAAACATACAGTAAAACTCCTTCCTTCTCGAAACATCCAAAGAGGACACTGATAATATAATGTAATGTACTACTGAATTAAATACTTAAAATTAAATGTATATTCATATATCTCATTTAAATTTACCCGGACTCTAGATTCTTGGTTATGATTTTTCTAGATAGTTGGTTTATGATTTTTCCTGGATACTAGCTTATTTTAAGGAATGTTATATTACTGAATGAGAGCGTTAGCAGAGTCAGTCATGGGAAGCAATGGCAGCGATGAGCTCACCACTTGTTACGTCTATTTCCCACGTGCAACCCACGGTCCATTTGAGGATTTGCCTACCCTTTCGGGGAAAAAGACGTGTGTCTATGTATGTATGTATTTATTTCATCGGGATTTCATTTTTCCACATCGGTCTGACTGGCGCAGCACCGTTCACAAGGCTACTGTGCAATATGAAGTAACTCGTCTGGAACACCTTGATGCTAAGCACCAGCAACAGAAGATAAAACCCATAACCATTTGCACCTATACCACAGATAAAAGAATACTATAGTAGTACCTATACCTATAATTCTTTTGGACAGTTGCACTGTCCCTCGTGTGATAGAACGTTCAAAACAAAGTTTGGTTTTGCGCGCCATATTCGCTCACATCGATAGGGAAATTTGTGAATTGTATAGACAACAAAATTGGGTTATCAGGGTTCGCCATCGACGGATACGTTGAGGAGGACTATATATTTCATATAAATTAGATTGAATAGAATCAGGATATAACGTATAGTACCTACCTACCTATCTAATGTTGTCATGTAATCCAGTATTGCGATCGAGATTACTGTGTAAAGGCCGCCTAATACCTACCTATAATAGAAGTATAATAATAATGCACTTTTTAATAATCTTAATATTCTAAACACCATTTCGAGAATAGTTTATCTTATCTTAAGCACAGATAAAATAATACTATACTAGTATCTTAAGTCAATAACCCTAATTCAAAACTTTTACATAATTGTCAAGACCTTTGATTAGGTACGTCATTCAAACTTCTATTTTGTTACAAATAATATTTTATTTATGCTGTTTCTTTATTTTATTGCATTTATTATAACTCAATTTTCTACAAATTAGTCTTTTCAACATCAAAGCGATTTGATTTACATATTTCTTCATAGAAATTATTTACTGATCATATCTACCTACTTTATTTATCATCGAAGTCATTACTGTTATTCTTTATTTAATAACATGGCATCTTATAATACGATATAAATAAATAAATAATGCTGGACAGTTCACACAACATTGTCTAGCCCCAAGCTAAGCAGAGCTTGTGTTATGGGTACCAGACAACTGATATACTTAGTACAATATAATATTACATAGATAGATAATTTTTATTATATATAGAAAATACCTAGAACACCCTGAACAAATATCTGCAGATCGCACAAATATTTGTTCCGAGGCGGGAATCGAATCCTCGAGTGAGGCTGAGTCGAGTAAAGTTGGGTAAAAACTTAACTAAGTAAACTAAACACTACTTAGAATAGTACCGGTGGTCTTGTCAAAAATACAAGGCGGGAATCGAACCCGCAACCTCCTGCGTCGCAGGACTCGCAGACGAACGTTCGCCCACCGCACCACAGAGGTCGTCAGTAAATAAATAATAAATAAATAAATAACTAGAATACGAAATTATTGTTTGAAATTGATAAAGCGCGGACTGTAACAAGATAGAATTGAATCTTGGAGGTCAATGCTCTATCTCTCGACGAAGTTATCCACGTATCCGTGCAATATCAAATCGCCGATACAATACAAGTAAGAAGCAATCCATTGTAAAAGATTGCAGATTGCAATGCAACGCTAAGCCCGGAAAAGGAGACGAGACGGGCGCAAGACAAAGACCCCATTGCCAGAGACGTGTGACCTGCCTGTGGGACACGTCGGCTGCTTCATTATCTCAATCGCAGGCTGCACTTCAATCAGATCAGAGATCCGAGGCCGTTCTAGGCCGTCGCACTCCCGACATAACACGTGCATTACTCACGAAATATTTTCATAAACCGAACACAAACGCACCCGTCCACCCTCCCCGCGACCCCACACCCCGCGCCCAGCAAAACCAGTTCAGTTCGTGCCCGGCTGCCGTGCGCGTCGGTAGCCTCGTGTAAGGAGTGCCCGCACCGCGTTCTGTTACGAAAAAAACACCAAACCAGTGCTGTGGATTCCAACATTACCAACCGTATAGTGCCCCAGTGATTGTGCCGTTTCATAGTGTTGTGTATCCGTGCTGTTTGTGGAGGATTTCTCTTATAAATAGTGGGACGAGTTCGCCTACCGCCGGACGCTTCTCTCGGATCTCGGGATATCATTAAGGTATTTATTGTTACACCGGCTCATTGTTGTAAGGAATTCTTTCTACGACCCTCGTGAGTTAAATCGATAGTCTCACTGTTCCGTACGCGAGCGAAGAAGGCTTGTGGTCTGTGATGCGTCGATTGATGTATTGAATCCCAGATTGTTGGTCGTGTTCGTTGGATTTGCATTGTAGATGCGAGCGGCGTGCGTTCTCCTGTAAACACTGCACCCAGGGTCTGAGTAGGAACTGGTTCTATTCTGAGTGGGCGACTATATTAATTAGGCGGTCTCTAACGGGACCAATAGACCCCGGTGCCTCTTTAACGATCATTTGATAAGTTTCGTTGTTGAACTTTCGTCGATTCGTTTATAATTGACTTTGTAACTGTTCTGTCTTGTAGCTGGAATGGTAAGCGTGAGATTCTATCAGATAACATTAGTTGCGCTCGAGACGTGAAAGCTTTTATTGGATTTTGCTGGTGAAATCTTCATTTTACTAAATTCTTTGGCCTCTATTATGATTTTCATCGAAGCCAAGGCCTCCATTAACCTCTAGTGACTTACTAATTTAAAAAGAAAGAACAGCTCTAACTCCTCAGGCTTTAATGCTAGTACCTACCTACCTATGTTTTTGTTCAGTAAATAAACGCTTAGGTAGGTACATTGTTTAAAAACATTCGAAATTTCTAAAGGCTATCTTCTATGCTACGAAAACCACTGATAGGTATTCTATTGGTATACCTATTATTGTTATTATGACACAAATTTATTTTAAATCTCTTTAAAAAACCATTTTTTTTTTTATATTCTGTCTAATCCAAGAAGGGACCTAAAACGGGTCTAAGGCCAATTTCAAAAATAAAGCTATTGATTTTACTATAAGGAATATTATCTACGAAAAAAAAGTATACAAAAATATTATTATTATTCTATGAGTAGGTAGGTACTTATTCTAAATTACCTGCAAAATGCAAAATGCAAAATGCACCAAACGCACAGCATACAAAGTTAAATGAAAGCGCGCGGTAGATGGCGTAACTAGTGCCAAAACAATGGGAATCAATCACCCAGTAAATCTGTACTGATAATTTATACAAACATAGCTTTAGAAACGCGATTTTACCAACATAAGGATTAATTTAACGTTTTACAAACGATTTTACTATCCTCAACAAGATCTTTGATGTTTTGAACTTGTACTATTATTTATTTTGTGGTTTAGTTGTGGTACTAAACCAAACTGATTATACGTTTGTCACTATTGGCTGAACTAATTCTGACATAATTAAACAAAACACTACGAAAAACAGAATTTGTTTTACACGGATGTCGCATGAAATTTGGTAGTTACACATAGCACAGTTTTGATTGTAATTATTAGAATCCGCGCGCGGCTTTCTTCGCGTTTTACCGGATACAAATTAGCATATATAGCTCAATCCAGGTCTTAATCTATTTGTATACTAAATTTCATCGAAATCGGTACAGCCGTTTCGGCTTGATTAGCAAACATACAAACATCCAAACTTTGACATTTATTTAGCGGGATTCAATCTCAAAAAGAGACAAATCCGTAATTTTTGAAAATAATCGTTGTTTATTTTTTACTAAGTGTCCGCCCGCATTTTCGCTCGCGTTTTACCAGAATAAAAAGAAGCCTATAGCTCAATCAAGCTCAATCTGTGTAGATACCAAATTTTATCAAAATCAGTTCAGCCGTATCGTGTAATTTTAGCCACCGTTTTACTAGATATGACTTGACTGTGACCTTACTACTTGACCGTATTTATCAAAATAATATACCTACCTACTTGGCATTGAAAATTGAGGAGATTAAGAGGTTGAGAGGCCATATAATTAAAACAAGAAAAAGAATGGCAGGAGTAAAAAATTGCGTTCCGTTTTACAATACATACATACGTAGACACACGCCTTTTTCCCTGAAGGGGTAGGCAGAGCCTCAATGTGCCCCTTTCCGCAATGGCTTGCACTAAAATTATCTATTTAAATGGATCTAAGTATATTTTTTATTGTTTTAAAGTAATAAATAACTTAGCTAAAGCAAAATTTGCTAGGTACCTTTCCCAGTAAATAAAATAAATAAATAAATAATGCTGGACAGTTCACACAACATTATCTAGCCCCAAGTTAAGCAGAGCTTGTGTTATGGGTACTACACAACTGATATACCTACTTAATACAATATATTACATAGATAGGTATTTTTTATTATAGGTACATAAAAAATACCCAGAACACCCTGAACGAATATCTGCAGATCGCACAAATATTTGTCCCGAGAACGAAATAATCCCCGAAGTAAAAAGAATAAGTAAATAAATAATAAGTAAGAAATAATAAGTAATTCCTAACATACTATCCGTGATTATTCGCTAAGTACTTGCTGTGGTGTGTCCGGCCTAAGAATAGACCCCTCCGTCTCCTCCTGTGGATGTCGTAAAAGCCGACTAAGGGACTACCCGGACTTGTTCAAGATTCGTTGGTATAAGATTTGTCCTGGATGCTAGCTTATTTAAGGAATGTGTTATTATTGGAAGAAAGCGTTGGCACAGGAAGCAGGAAGCAACGGCGGCGATGAGCTCACCACTTGTCACGTCTATATTCCACGATGGTGCAACCCACTGTGAAAAGAGGCACATTGAGGCTCTGCCTACTCCTTCGGGGAAAAACGCTTGTGTCTATGTAAGTATTGTATGTGTATGCTACCTTTCCCGGTAAATAATAATTAATTTTGAATATAGGTACCTACTATTCGGGCATTCGATTCGACATCTTTATTTTCTTCCATTCACGCCTTCGAAACAATTTCGGTATCCGAATCGTGTTTTACTATCCGAATTTGAATACATATCCGATCGCATGATTTTATAGACAATTTAAGGGTTACATGTACACGATGAACCCGTTGATTAACCGTAAACCAAATCGTAAAATACGTTAAGTCAATATTGATGGCGGCCGACGCGTGCAAGTTATCTGTGGTTTTGAATATTGTTATCTTATTTGTATCTAGATTTTTAAGTGAGGCATAATAAACCGTGGAATGCTCGTCGTTTGTTGACAACTTGATAAGAAAGCTCGTTTTCGATGGGGAGTGGAGCGTGTGACATTGACAGCATCGAGCGAGAGAAGCGAGCTAAGTCTTTGCGACAACTGGCAAAAGAACAGCGCAGTTTGCAATACCGTGGGTGTTGCAGATGTCCATAGGCGGCGGTGACTGCTTTACATCGGGCGGGCAGTCTGCACGTTTGTCACATTACAACATAAAAAAAAAAAAAAAAAAAAAAGAACTTGGGCAACTCCCCATGCATTGTTTGACCCAACTTTTTTGACGTAAAGTACAGTTGAGATACTTTTGGTTATTGATAATTGTTAAGATAATGAAAAAGCTAATTTAATTTCTTGCGTAGAAGTTGTGGTAAAGTATTGAAGGTTGTTGCGTTTTGTTTCACGCAAATGCAATGAGTTGATTTATATAATTTTGTAGAAATAAAACTTTTGCTTCCCAACTTCTAAAAATATACCAATTCTTTATACAATATAAACAATATATTGCATAATAAAATATATAAAGAATATATATAACAAAATATTGTTCCTTATAATTTTTGTTTTGTATACAAAACGACATTTAGAACCGTACTAATTACTTCCATAAACGGGCCCTATATCAATTTTTGACCTGGGTCAGGGGTTGCCCACCTCCTTTTAACTTTCAATTTCCTAGTTTATAGAACGCATTGTTCATTTTTGGTCTACACATGTCGCGCGCGAGTTGTCGGTTTTTCGAGGACGCCCGCCGGCGTTAATTTACCGCGTAAAAAATCTCAAAGGCCGGAAACGTGCGAGTCACATCGGTAGTTGTCGAACAGATGTTGACATGTGTCGAAGCAGTCGCTGTACAGAACTGTACAGCCACTCCAGGCTAATTGACTAGGGAAAAAGTAACGTGAGTTGCGTTCCGTGATACGCTCTATCGGAGGGCGCGTAGAACGGAACGCACGATTGGTGCGTCGGCTGGGGTGCGTTCGATTTTTGATTTATGCGTTTCTTTCCACAGTTCTTTTTTTATTTACTGTCTATTCCGTTTTTAAATCGTGTAATCGAATAGACGTGTTCAAGGCCGCGGCCCGGCTCACCATGGTCCGACTCGCTCGGCTCGGATTAATTAAAAAAATACCTAACGGAAAGGCCCGACTGGCCCGGCATCCATGAGAGCGGTGCAAGACAATGGATGGTAATGTCAGAAAGAAAAGTGTTTTGCTTGTTTCAATATTTGTATATTACTAATATTACTGTATATGACTGTTTTAACCCCCGACGCAAAAACGAAGGGGTGTTATAAGTTTGATGTGTCTGTGTGTGTGTGTGTGTGTGGCTGTGTGTCCCATCGTAGCTCCCGAACGGATGAACCGATTTCGATTTTATTTTTTTGTATGAAAGGTGTATTTGTCGGGAGTGTTCTTAGGTATGTTTGATCAAAATCGGTTCAGCCGTTTCATTGAGTTGAGGGTTTTTTTAGTTTGTACAAAATTAATTACTTGTTTAATCATCAATCATAAATCATCATATACAGTCACAGATTGGTTGGACAAACAGTCTCAGCATATTTTATACGACCACGAGTCCTCAATATCTGTTTTTGGAAGAAGAGCCAAGCTCATACATAGCTTCACGTGTTATGCCGTTTCTCAGTGGTTCATAAGCTTCAACGATTTTGCTTTTTTGTATACACTTCTCTGAAAGTGTACAAAGCATCCTTGTATTTCAACTCCGTGAAAAATCTTCTGAGCGGCATTTATTGCTCCAGTCTCAAAATCGAAGGTGAATTTTAGTAGTTGCCAATTGGGTAGAGTAGCTTTGAGCATTTGTAGCATCTTTTCATAAGTGTTCCCTTCTTTGTTTGATAACAGTAACAGCACGTAAAACATTGGGATTATATTTGTTGTTGTGTTTGTGCTGCCAATATCTCCATGTATTGTATACAGTTGCAGAAACGGGCTTGTGCAGCATTTGAATGTACCATCTCCGAAGAAGTGGGTTACGTTGGTCATATGCGTTCTGAACTCCTTCGAAGAAAAAAATATTACTCGGTTGCTATTTTCACTGTTATCTGCTAGCAAATTATTGTGGAATTCTCCTGGAATTACCAGATCAGTTTGGTTTTCAAATTTAGTTTTTTGTACTTTTAAATGTTTATTTCTGCGTCTGTTTAGAATGGTTTTCATCGATTTGAATTCTGGCACTTTACCCAGCAAGTGGTACCCCTTGTCTCGCATTTCAGCCATGTTTTCTTCAAAAATTATTTGTGTGGGTACATATTTCTTGCAAACTTCCTTTTTTGTATTGTCTATTGCGACTAATACTTCATTTCCCACGAAATCCGGCGTACAATCTTGTTTGTGACAATTTTCATTAATTTTAAGTTTATTTGAGTCTAAAGTCACAGAACCACTACACTTTAGTTTATTTTTTTTATTAACACAACACCAAATCACTGAGGATTTATTTATTCGTAGCCTGAGATACTTATGTCCACCGTGTAGTAGAGTTTCACCTCGTTGATTTGCCACTATTTTAAAATGTTGTTCAGTCCCGTGGGACCCACCTGCACTCGCCATCGCAACGGGATAGACTAAGGCCTATCCTATTGTCTACGTAAGTAAGTACTTATTGTACGTTATATTTCGGGGAATGCTCCCAGGAACTTCATGATCTGATCCCACCATCTCCTTTTCATCATAGGACGAGCAGGCGCACGGCTCGGTACCACCCTTACCTCATTAGTATACCCGCTATTCGTACTAAACGTTTCAGTTCTACCTTTATAATGCGAACTGCTAAGGAGTGGAATACACTACCGTCGTCTGTCTTTCCTGAAAACTATAATCTGGGTCTCTTCAAGGCTAGACTAGGTGAATAGGTGCCTTCTAGACCTTTGTGCTCCATCTTCGGCCACATCGTCACTTTCCAACACGTGAGATCGTGGTCAAACAAAAGTCTACCAAAGTTAAAAAAAAAAAAAAAAAAATTGCATTTGCGCATAACTCAAGCTTATTGCAAGGCGTAAACAACCTATTTTGATTTTGTAAAATGAACCATATATTTAGCATGCATGAAGCTCATATTACGTTACGTGGACAGAACATGATCCTCAGTAAAAGTTTATTGTTTTACGATAACTTGCATTCTGTTAATAGAAGAATGTTTACTCCACGAAAGCATAAAACACTTTCTTGCAATCTGTGAGTGAAAAGGACGAAGTATCACCTCGGTATTGAAGTCGCTTCCCTCCCAGGTAGGTATTCTATATTATCAGATACGGAATTGTTGATCTATATTATCTAAAGATTTCAGGTATTGTGAAAGTTAAATAATACTGTAAAATAAAATCAAAACAGCCGAGCACTTTTCGCTATAACAGTCCAAGAAAAGGATGCCGGGCCAGTTGGGCTTTTCCGTTAGGTATTTTTTTAATTAATCCGAGCCGAGCGAGTCGGACCATGGTGAGCCGGGCCGCGGCCGCCTTTGGTGTGGGACGCTACATGCGTAGATACCCTTGCGCCGTCGCATCTGTCCGGGACACCAGTTTGGGCCGGTGCGGCGGCAGATTCCGCTGAGGACCTCAAAAGACCATAGCCGTAGCCATATGCAAGTCTCGACAGAGCTTACTTATTTGAGCCTTTCGGGGTCGATACTCTGGGTCCTTGGGGTAACGGGACCGTACGCGTTTTCAAAATTATTTCAGGGCGTCTGGTCGAAGCGACGCGTGACCCGGGAGCTGGCTCTTATCTGGCTCAACGAGTTAGTATTGCCATTCAGCGTGTCAGTGCAGCCAGCAGCTTAGGGACGTTTCCATCTGGTAGTGATTTGGATGAGTTGAGCTACCTTTAGATCGTTACTGATACTGCTGATTTTGCTGATTCTCTCTAGCATTTTACTTTTGACTGTCTACCTAAGGCTATTAAGTGGGTTTTCCTTTTTTCTTTAAATCAGTTTCCACTTGTTCCCGAGGCACCACACGGGCGCTCCCCACATAGTAGTAAGAAGGATCATCAAAAAAAACTGACCGTGTTTGATGCCGATTCTTCTAGGTCTGGTCGCGTTGGACCAGAACAAAATTTATTTTTTAAGACGATTCAAAATGATCCTTGTTATTTCAATGAATAAAATACTTTTGACTTTGACTTATGTAATTTTTTATTTTGTACATAGCTGATATTTTTTTTATTTTTTTTTATACTAGTTGAATGTCGGAACATGCAGATGGCCCACCTGATGTTAAGCGGTAACCTTAACATCAGGTGATTAGATCAATGATCAGTGCATTACCTCATAGGTCACGTCCACCTAGGACGCGCCCTATGTGGCATTGCACTGCGCCCGCCACCCTGAGACAAAGATGAAAAGTCTCATGTGCCTGTAATTTCACCGGCACCCTTACCCTTCAAACCGGAACACAGCAATGCGAGCACTACTGCTTTGCGGCAGAAATAGGTATGGTGGTAGTACTTCCCCGGACGAAAACTTTCACAAAAAAGCTCTACTACTACTACTACTAGTTAGTGTATTATTAGTTGTATTAATCTTTCTATAAATAAAAGTATTTCTTTAACTAAATGTACAATACCAATTTTAATACATAACTCTGTGAATTGAAAGAGCCGGCACGTAGGACAAATAAACACGCGTGCCAAATAAGCATGTTTTTTAACATCTCACTTCGGATGTTGTGAAACGTTTTAAAAACGAATGACAGAACATCAAAACATCGATAAAAAACTAAAAGCTTTCCGGTTTACTCTCTTCAGCAGTAGGTACCTACTTAATTACAAAATACACTTTGTTTATTGGTTTGTCACTTTATATTTCAAGGACTATACATAGCTCTGAAGCCATTAAAGCTGTCTTTTCGATGATCTGTCGAGCCTGATTTCTAATAGTAGAAAATAAACTCATTTTAAACTAGGTCACAGAATAAATAATAGTAGGTAAGTACCTATACCTCATTAGTATACCGTCTGTTCGTACTAAACGTTTCAGTTCTACCTTTATAATGCGAACTGCTAAGGAGTGGAATACACTACCGTCGTCTGTCTTTCCTGAAAACTATTTGGAGTGTCTCTTCAAAGCTTGAGTGAATATAGGTGCGCCTGCTAGACCTTTGTGCTCCATCTTCGGCCACATCGTCACTTACCAACAGGTAAGATCGTGGTCAAACAAAGGCCTAACATTCTACGGGAGAAGCTCCATCCAGCAATTGGACGAGGCCTTCCCTCATAGAATGCAATGGAGGGATTTGCCATAATTATAATAGGAGTCCTTCAGGGCAGGCAACGCATTGGCAATGCCCCTGGTGTTGCAGATGTTAATAGGCGACGGTAACCACTTACCATCAGGCGGGCGGTAAGCCGATTGTAGAGCCATTAAAAACAAAAAAACACCATTCTTGGCAGGCGGATTGGTATTGAGTACTGCTTGGATGCTGCTGCCCATCCCCTGGTGTTTAATCCCTTAGACGGCTTGTACGCCATCCACAGGAGGAGGCGGTGAGGTCTAATCTTAGGCCGAATACACCACAGTTTCATTTTCAGTCAGCACTTTATCCTTTGAATCTATTTATTGCTTATACTCTAACAAACTAAACACTAACAAAATCACTTATTTAAATGTGTCTGTCCGTCAGGCAACACTATTTTCTCCGAAACAAAATTACATCCAATTTTTTTTATTTTTATTATACTCACCTTTTATCCTCGTTACTTTGTTACTAAGAACACAACTTAATACCTTCTCTGAAATTATAGTTCAGAATAATTTTCGGCTATTACCTAGGCGTATAGCATTATTTTATCCGTGCCTAAGCTTACTATAGTACGTTACCTACTTCGGCGTGAACATTATAATAAGCTCATTAAATCAATCCGACGCCTCTAAGCGATGCGAAAACTTGCTCAGTACCACTACTACTTGTAGGTACTATTATTTATACTTCAACTCTATTTATACTTAACCGAAAGTATTCAACAGAAGAAATAGGTAATATAATTAATGTAAGTACTCAGGGCTAAAAAAATTATAGTTTAAAAAAACTAAAAAAAACACGCTTTTATAGCTAACCGAACTAAAAAATATAATATAATTTTCAATTTCAAAGAATTTATATTACAGTAGTAGAAGATTGATAAATCGAACTTTAAAATGAAAAATAAATAAAAGTATAAAAAAAACACGCTTTTATAGCTAACCGAACTAAAATTAGTTATTATTAGTTATTATTATTAGTTCGGTTAGCTATAAAAGCGTGTTTTTTTTAGTTTTTTTGAACTATTATTTATTTTCAGTTTTTAGTTCGATTTATCAATTAGTTATTTGTTGACATGTGGTATTGAAATTTCTCACAAATCATTTCGCAATCTCATCATTTACTACAGAGGATCTATCAAATAATTTATTAATCCTGGCGGTCCTAATAAGGATAACGGGAAACTGTTATCAAATTATTGCATTGTCATCGGTCCTTGATACCTATGCAAAGTTTCAAATTAATCAGACTTGTGGAAATTGGTGAAAATTATGCTCAAAGATTCCGTTACATACATACATACATACATACATACATACATAGATACAACCCAAGCTAATAAAAGCGTGTTAAAAAGCCGCCGCTCGAAAAAGCGGCTTTTTATTGAATATCTCATAAAATATAGATAATTTTACGAGACCCCTACAGTAAACCCTCGGCTTTGTTTTGATTTTAATTATCTAATTTTTAACCCAATAATATTCACCATTTTAATAAACAATCGAATCTAGGCAAAAAGTAGACGTAAGTTTGTATTTTTGTTCTATCGAGAATATATAGGTAGTCCTATCGTGTTTCTGGTACAGTGATCCCTCGGAATTATAATGTAGTATCCAGTATCCATGCATATTTTTACAAAATTTTATTTAACTTGCAATATATATATATATATTTTATGTTTGTCTGGGTAGAATCCGGGATAGAATCTTGCAACTGAATTTTAAAGCAGTTATCCTCAAACGATTAAGCTGAAATTTAGCATACCTGTCAAGTTCCGATGACAATACAATATGATGGTGACAGCGAGCTGATCTGATGATGGAGACGGAAGGTGGGCAACGGACCTCCTCGACGGATAATAGTAGACTGGCCGTGTTTAGGCTCATTTTGATCAGCACTCGGTTACGATACGATCACTAATTTTATAAAAGCTTTTTTTGAAAAATATGTTTTTCACAAAAAACTTATTAACATGAATATTGTAGGTACTTGATTTATTCAGACGAGGTCACGTTCGGGCGAACTACTAGTAATATGGGATGCATCCGTATTGATCCCATGGATTCATCCCACGAATATTTATTTCAGGATTCATACTATAGTCATCAAGTTCTATGAAAATATGACAAAAACGCTGCTCATTCAATTCTAGATTTCTTTGTTCGCTTCGAATGTCAATAAATTGAATCGTCTAATTCCGAAACAATTTCCATCAGCGATAAAGTTGGAAGTGGGTCTAACGGCGACCGAAATTATTTGAAGGCGAGAGCCCACAAGACAATAAAATCGCTTTCTTATAACCATTCCTTGGGGCTATCTGGTCCCTAGACAAGAGACCGTGGACTAAAGGAATCGCTTAGAAACGAACCCCTTTAATTATAAAAAAAAACATTGTTTAACCGTATATCTTATAATGAGTTCAGTATCCTTTTTAGGGTTCCGTTTTTATAGATAATGGTACGGAACCCATCGTGCGCGAGTCGGACTCGCACTTGGTGGTTTATTAAATTTTATTTTTATATGTATGAGTGACGGAACAAGCTGATAGCCCACCTGATGTTAAGCGCTAACCTTTGCTTATATCAATGCATTACCTCAAAGGTCACGTCCTCCTAGAACGCGTCTTACGTGGAATTGCACTGCGCCCGCCAGCCACCCTGAGACATAGGCATAGAAATAATCTCATATCCCTATAATTTTACCGGAACACAGCAATGCGAGCACTACTGCTTTGCTGCAGTAATAGGTTTGGTGGTATTCTTCCCCGGACGAAAAAAAGCTCTAATTACTAACAAAACTTACGTCCAGTGTACTTTTGATAGATCTTTCTAATAATCAGGCTGTACATATTAGAAATGACTATAACAGAATAACCTTATACTAAATAATCTCATGCATTTTCTATCGGAATTCGTATGTCATTGATTTTGTTTGATCGTAGAGCTTCGGTTTCGTGTTCATTTTCGATTGCTACTTGTTAACTGTTCCTGGTAATGTTTCGTTACGCACTCCCACGGAACAGGGGCAATAAAACAATAAAATGTTGTCTAACTTGCTAGATTACTGTTCTTAAAAGTTAGAGCTACCCTCTTTTGTGAGACGTTCTGTTGTCTTATTTACAACTAATCTAGACCCTGCGCGTTGGTTTTAAAGCTGGGATTACTGAGCAAAAGAGAACTTTCAATCCACCAATCAGCTAAACAAACCATCGATTTACGTCACAGCTTTACGAGGTCCCCCGAAGGTTTCACGCAAAAACTTGCAACGTACTGACTTTTCGGCTAAATTCAGCGGGATTTGCGCGTCGAAGTAGTAACGATAACACAGACACGATCGTTAAATTACGCCAGATTACAGAATGATGGCGAGACTCGCTGTCGGTTTTACGATTTTCGCATGACTCCCAAATTGGTTTGAACATTTCGGGAACTCATTTGCAAAGTTTGCCGTCATCAAGGAAATCCATGTGTCCTTAGATTGTTATTCCTTCTCCCCACACGTTCCGCAATAAGCCCAGGCCTTCTCACGGGAAGCTCTCGAAACTCGAATAACAATTCTATTGAAGGGTAATAAAGAAGATAATCATATTAGACATTTTAAAAGTGTCTCACATTCTCCGTCCTATGTAACTGTCAACGCTAGTAATAACATCAGGTAAAAATTGAGGTCGAAACTTGTCCCCTCGTGAGAGCGGTGTATCGGACCTCTCTTTCATTAATTGGCTGGTCGAGCCCAAACAGATGGATCATGGAGTTTGTCATTTAAAAACACTCAAACGGAATTCGAATTTCAAACATACGGGTAAAAATTAGGCGCGCGTTTGAAATAATTGCACTCTTTTATTTGAGATCCTGGATACTTCGTACGCAATCAACTCGGAGGAGGCCCGTTGAATTGAGACATTGGATTGTTTGCCATTTTCTTTTCCTCCTATTTCGCGCCAATAGCAAAAGTAAAAAGGCTCGCCGATACCACCAACATGGAGGCAATATACGATCTCGTCGGGGAGAACCGTTTCCTTTAATGTTTTCATGAGTCTCGGAAACTAAAGAGCGGGTAACAACGTATCTGTTCCATGCCTTTTAATAGCCGAAGAACGAACAAACTGCCAAGTATTAACTTTTATCAACCATCTGCACGAATGTCACGTCTTTATTACTACTTATTCTTTGTCCTCATGAATGCAGCGGTCTGAGTAGGACAGAGGTTGGCAGTCCCGCTCTCGTCTTGTGGTTGTCGCCTTCGTTGAAAAGGCTGGGATGCGAACGTCCCTTTCGGGCATAGGTGTTCAATTCGATAAAAAATGGCGTACTTACCTGAACCGGTCCCCTGACGTGTTTATACATTTTTCTTACTGTTGTATAGGTTTTTTTTGGCTACGTATTTTTCGATTGAGATTGAATCTGGAGCGTTATTAAAAAAGTTCGTAGCTTTATTCTCGCGGTTATTTTTACTGGACGCAAATTTTTCGCAATTTTCCTTTAACGCGTAAACAGGTAACCCCGAGCCCCCAATTTTGATTTATTATCCCCGAATGCGCACGTGTTAACTTCAAATTAGATAGCTAACTAAGTTTTTCGAACTAAAATTACAGTTGGATCGTTTGAAGGGCGGTTTGTTTTATGGAAGGTAATTCTGAATTACAAATGTAATATTTTACGGCTGTCGTGATCTGGCCCAATTAACCAGGTTTAGTGGCACCATGTTTTAATAAATGACTCGTGGTTTGGGTCAGGCTCCGGTTGTTTATGAATAGTTAATTTCATTCATTGCGTAAGTAAGGTATTTCGGTATATTTTAGGTAACTATACGGTATACCTTAAGCATATACCTATGTGGTAGTTAACTTTAGATTATCTATGCCTAAAATTATCCATCTACAATTTCCATGAAACGTGTTCCTTGCACTTGGGTTGATGATACTTGAACAGGAACAAACAAACTCCCTTGCCTAGGTTTGTTAGCTTCTAAACGAATTCCAGCTATTAAAAACCCAATGCACCATTCTCAAGCAGTAACAATCGGCACTAAAAACAAATAGAATCTGAATGCCATCGGAGAGTTTGTCTACGTTCGCAATTCTAAAAAATAAAAATCCAATATGGCGCTAGTCACAGCTGACTCAGCGTCACCTTACGATGCCGCCCGTTCTATTGTCCCGTACCTTTTGCGAACCGTCACAATTGTTAGTTTTATCTTTTAGAGTTTTCGAGTAAATACCTAGTTAGGTTTAGATTGAATTGGTCCACCTGCTGAGTGCATTTGCAGCATTCTTTAGAAATGTTTGGAGAGCCACTCAAGTATTGAGAGTTACATTGGCGTCAAGACGTGGTATATGCGTTCTGGAATACTATCGAAGGTCTTTGTATAAGAGAAATAAAACAAAACTAATTTTCATTAAAATTTATCTGTACAACATTTTCACTCCCATAAATTATGTCATCGACGTAAGAACAACACTGACCTCCACGCAAAATCTCTTTAAGAAGTTTTTGTATGGTTAAATAATTAGTCTAATAGTAAATAATGCACCAAAATTACAGTCGGTACGCCAAAGCATCATACAAAATCACAAATAACATCACTGTGAACGGTTCAAAAGGCATCTCCTCGCCCAAATCTCTTAACTTAGATTTGATGATAACCTTTCGGCACATCCAATTGTGTATTACCCGTGCAAAGAAACAAAATTCACAATTCGCCATTGTCATTCAAAGCAACACATTATTAGTCACTATGTCGTCACTTTTACAGTATGTATGCAAAATACTGGTTTGTATGGTGATAAGGCAGACCTGCTTTTATGCCTTTTTGCAGAGGCTTTAATACTTTGGACTGTTTGTTTTGACTTAAAAGAAGGACCTCACGGCCACACTCCCAGACCTTTATTAAAATTAGGGAGCACGAATCATTCCTCATTCATTAATCTAGGTATACATAGGACGACCTCCATAGCTTAGCGGGCGAGTAGCCGGCTGAGACCCAAGAGGTGCCGGTTCGATTCCGCCTTCGGGATAAGTGTTAGCATGATTTGTAAATATTTGTTCCGTGTGTGTGTGTGTGTGTTGTGGTACCATGGTGTTTGTTCTTCCTAATGCAACACTGGGAATCTTTGTGTGGGATAAGGGCCTAGTATATGGATGTTGGTTGTTATGTTATTCATAGAGGCATTAAAGAAAGTGACTTGCCGGAGAATTGCAGTTTCTTGCCAAAGAATTTCGATATACCCTGTAAGTATTATGTTTGTGTAAAATACAACCTAATGCAAATTTGTTGTTTTGGCTCAGTTATTCCTTCATACTCCATTCCATTATATAACGCACAGCTTTAAGAATCGTAAAACACTCCTCCATTACAAAATATTGCTTAAAATCGTAAAGAAACTTTAATCTCAGACCGTATAGTGCGTTCCTTATCCCTTTCTGACTGCATAGAAAGAGATAGCGTTAAAAGGGCATAATTTACGCAGCTTTTAGCGGGCAGGCCATAAATCGTTATACTCAATCTGCGGAGCGTTTACACCGGCGCGGGCGCAGCACAAAGCCTTGTTAAGGCGAAATGAAAGATAATCTTCATAAAGTTTATATCTAAATACGTAGTTAGTTAAAAAGAAATGAAGATTGAATATTGTATTCAAATCTTAATCCGAAATGAGGTTTTTTAAAATTGAGGTAGTCAATTTAAAATTGAGGTGTACTTGAACACATATTGCACTGTGAGAACACTCATGATCGAGTGGGAGGGTCCTCTGACTTCTGATTTTAGAGATCGTAGTGGGGGGTCGTAGGTTCCATTTGTAAAAAAAAGTTTGAAAAGTGGGTTTTTTATATACTCCTTGGAATGACGGATCAAGCATAACCCACCTGATGTTAAGCGGTACCCTATGCTTATGAACAGTGCATTATCACATAGGTCACGCCCACCTAGGACGCACCCTATGTGGCATTGCACTGCGCCTGCCACCCTGAGACATAAAGATGAAAAGTCTCATTTGCCTGTAATTTCACCGGCAACCATACCCTTCAAACTGGAACACAGCTATGCGAGCACTGCTGCTTTGCGGCAGAAATAGGTATGATGGTAGTACTTCCCCGGCCAAACTCTTTCACAAAAAAGATCTACTACTACTAAATCCCGCTTCAGGAAAAATGGTTGCATGACCTGCTTGAAATATTTACGGGTCTATGTAATCTGGTACCATCATTATTATGGTCACAGCTCCTGATACCCAGGACCCAGGAGCTAGTGCGGGATCAGGACTGTTGGATATTATATTATTTCTAGGAACTTGTAAGGTATCATTTGATACAGTATCGAGAATTTGCGATTTCCAGTCATTTCCCAGAAACCCAATAAGCAAAGCTGATATTGTACCTTCCGCACAATAGGTTATCGGGGCACGAATTCTCTATGGCCTCTAATACGTCGGAATTGAGTTCAAATTCTAAAGGTGACCATTCTGGCCGGAATCTTGAACGAAGCTCTTGAAATTTATCTCATCATGGAGTTATAGTTAGAGCAGGGGTTCCCAAACTTATTTTGTCTACTGCCCACTTTGAGAATAAATTATTTTTTAACGCCCCCATAATTATTTTTTAGCGCCCCATTTTTTCACCTGCTTAAAAACCAGTATAACTGCAAATGAAATTATTTTTTGTGAGCTTTATTAACGGAGATTACATGCACAAATCAGGTTATTTAACAAAAATTTGTTAAAACATAATATTAAAATGCGAAAGTGTGTCTGATTTGACGCCCCCATTTTTTTCTGGGTCTCTTACCGCCCCCTTTGGGCCTGCAGCGCCCACAATGGGGCGTTATCGCCCACTTTGGGAACCCCTGAGTTGGAGGCATTGTTTAAAATTGCATAGTTTTATTATTATTTGAAATACGATCTCAAAGTCAAAGTCAAATTATTTTATTCATAGAAATCACAAGGATCATTTTGAATCGTGTAATAAACTAAATTTACTCTTGTTTCAACGCGAACATAGAAGAGTTCGTCCGTGGAAGTACTACTACTATAGCTATTTCTGCCGAAAAGCAGTAGTGCTTGCATTGATGTGTGCCGGTTTGAAGGGTATGGGTGCCGGTGAAATTACAGGCACATGAGATTTTTCTCTTATGTCTCAGGGCGGCGCGCGCAGTGCAATGAATGCCACGAAGAGCGTGTCCTAGGTAGACGTGACCTATGAGGTAATGAACTGTTAAAGGCAGAGGTAACCGCTCAACATCAGGTGGGCCATCTGGTTGTTCGTCAGTCTATGCTAAAAAAAGCTAAGCACAAAAGGCTTAAAGTTAAAAAGACTTACTGACGCGTACTTCATTAATCATCGTAATAGACTCACAGATAATAGAAAGAGAAAACGCTTGCCACAGATTAAAAATAACTATGGTTTAAGGCGCAGAATCTCTATATCTAGAAGGAAATGTCTGTCTGTATGAACACGTTAAACGAATCCTTTACCGATTTATTCAACTGTTTAAATTGTATCTTAACCGACTTTAAAAAAAGAAGGTTCATAAGTCGTGTTTTTTTATTGACAAGTACGAGTATGTCACCGGTATTCGAAGTTCCCATAACTTTCCTCGACTCGACTCAGCCTCACTCGAGGAAATTTTGTATTTCATTTTCAAAATCTTCATTGAAATGGAATCCTTTCCTTGAGTGAGATTGAGTGGAGTGGAGTAAGGTTCGAGTAACGGCTAACGACGCACCAAAATGTCAGGAAATCTTGTGAAAAGTCAGGAAATTCAGTCTGTTTTTTTAATAACCCTAAATGTAGTAGTAGAGCTTTTTTGTGAAAGAGTTCGTCCGGGGAAGTACTACCACCATACCTATTTCTGCCACAAAGCAGTAGTGACGCATTGCTGTGTTCCGGTTTGAAGGGTAAGGGTGCCGGTGAAATTACAGGCACATGAGACTTTTCACCTTTATCTCTCAGGGTGGCGGGCGCAGTGCAATGCCACATAGGGCGCGTCCTAGGTGGACGTGTCTTATGAGGTAATGCACTGTTCATAGGCAGAGGTTACCGCTTAACATCAGGTGGGATATCTGCTTGTTCCGTCATTCAAGTAGTAAAAAAAAAAAACTCAGATATCCCCTTCAGAAGTTTGGGAAACAAGCGGTATGCAACATTCCGCGGGTTAGTACTTAGATGGATGACTGCTTTTGCGTGTCCAAATATATTTTTAACAATCAGGTGGTTCCGCGGACTCATGCTAGTTAGGCATATCAACTATGGTGAGTACTTACATCCACTTTCATGTATCGTACAGAACAGATCTCGTAATAGGTATGTATGTTAAAGTTCAAGATGTAGTACCGATTAGATTAAGCGTTACACAGTTCACAGGTATGAACAAGGAATTTTTGTTGTAGTTGCAAATGCGCCCAGAAATCTTAAGTTAGAAGCATTGGCGAATCTACTGTAAGTTTTTATAAGCCAGTCGATTGTGGGGATAGGCTATGGCATTGATTTAATGATTTCCACTTCCGTCCCTTTTCACGAAATCACTCCCACAGATTGCAGGAAACCGAGAGGAAAGATGTTACACATCAATAATTTACTTACTACAAGTAAGTACCAACAAATGTGACGTTTTTTCGTGATTTCTTGTTTTTTAACCCCGGACGCAAAAACGACGGGGTGTTATAAGTTTGACGTGTCTGTTTGTGTGTGTGTGTGTCTCTGTCTGTGGCATCGTAGCTCCAGAACGGACGAACTGTTATTATTATTTTTTGTCTATTGTCGGGAGTGTTCGTAGCTATGTTTGATCAAAATCGGTTCAGCCGTTTCATTGTTTTAAGGGTTTTTTAAAATCTTTACAAAATTAATTACTTGTAATTTAAGCACACTCGCCTAGAAGATGCTTATTCTTCTTCGAATATTATCAGAATCATGACTGAATGCACTGTTTCAATTATTGTGAGAAGTCTTGTAGTAAATATAGCCCTGTAGTTATATTGTCGGACTGCAACAAACCAATTACCAAAACGCGCCATCTCTCAAACCACGCCGACGAACGAACAAATGAGGTCGCAAGCTCTTCACTGTTCCGATCATTAATTTGACACTTGAAATAGCTGTAGTACGGCCTGTGTCATTTGCTATTGTTCTTCAATGTAAAATAAACTTTATTACGCGGTGTTTAGATTCAAATAGTAAGGAATATGAGGTTCAAGATATTTGTTTGCGTAAATAAAGCCCTTCTCCCATTACGATACGCACAGGCGATTCAATTATCCTGAAGGTATCCTGCAAGTCTCGGAGACTAGTCGCCGCAAAGTTTTTTATGTTTTTTTTTTTAAATTTATTTATCATATAAGCTTACTATTACAACATATAACATAGATATAGCACTTTAAAAACCACAAAGGTTTGCAAAAAAACATATATTAAAGTATCTCACATACATTGGAATGCACGCTCGCACACTAGCATGCATTCAAATGTATGTGAGATACTTGGCGACGACTAGTCTCCGAGACTTGCAGGATACTTGAATCGCCTGTGCTTATCGTAATGGGAGAAGGGCTTAAGGGTTGGTACACATCTGACGGAAAATGCGTCGCGTATTATCGGTCGCGTAACGCCAAAACAGACAAATATATGATAAAACATTCAACCTTTCACACCTAACCGATGATGCGTTAGTGCGTCCTGCGTGGAATTTGTCTGTTTTGGCGTTACGCGACCGATAATACGCGACGCATTTTCTGTCGGATGTGTACGACCCTAAGGTAGGTTTTCACCAACACATTAACGGACGTTTAAAACAACTGTTTTTGACATATGTTTTCATACGTTATCTGTCACTTTGACGATTGGTTACGGTAACCACCGATTTATTAGTTCGTGAACTTGGGCCTAAGTGTAACAATTTCCAGCGTATTACCACATAGGTCACGACCATCTAGGACGCACCCTATTTGGCATTGCACTGCACCCGTCACATAAAGATGAAAAGTCTCATGTGTCTGTAATTTCACCGGCACCCATACCCTTCAAACCGGAACACAGCAATGCGAGCACTACTGCTTTGCGGTAGAAATAGGTATGGTATGCCTGCACTTCATATACCAAGCTTCACTTTTTCTTGGATAGTGCTGGGGTGTCTCGTATTAGTTTGAGAGAAACTTTAAATATTCGTTACTATTTTTTATTCTGTGTAAATAGCTCAGAAGTGTTACAATGGCACGCCTACAACGGGTTAAAGGTCTCAACGCTGGAACGGTTGTGTAACCTTTTAGGAGTTTTTGTTAATGGAAACGTAATGAGTGAGGCGGGTATACACTGAGAAGATCCGGTTCCGACTTATGATCTGAACCTCAACTCTTCTGAGTTCGTGTCACCGTTTCTTTCTTGGCCACCCTGCGTTAGATCAGTAACCAGTTTAAGGTATACAACAGCCAAATTCCGTCACTTTCTTTTCTAACTCTTTAATGTTCAGGTAAGTTAGTAAGTGGCAGAATGGAACTCGCGGAACGAAAAGTAAGTGAAAATCACGAAAAAAAATATATGCCACGTGAACAATCGTCGCATAATAGAATCGTACGTTCAACTTAAAGATAAAGTCTTTGCCGATATTTAGGTAAAAGAAAAAGTACTAAATTATAAGTCGTTTAGAAGTTGAATCAAATTTTCAGTCAAAAACAGCTGCATGTTATTTTTTTTCACATGGTTAATGAACAGGTAGTACATTTTTGTTCTTTCACTTTACAGATAAAAAGTCAATGAATGACATATTTTTTTCAGCACATTTCATTGAATCCTCTATGAGGAGAAAACCACCAAATAAGACCAATCAGCCAAGGTATACGCCTTAAGATGTGGTTTTGAAAAATACCCAGGGACCAATGAGACCAGTCTGATCAAAGGGTTCAGTGCGCCTTCCTTGCAGAGGCTTTTGGCTCTTGGACATGGTTTATTCTACTTAGATGTTCTTCACCGTTTGAGAACACAATATAAATTAACAATATTACGCACGGCTTCGCATGCAAACTCGAAACCAAACTAGCTTCGCTCGTTCAAAAAATAAACTTTAAAAAGCTGAGTCGATCAATAACCTCAACCTTTATTGATGTTCACTCTCGCTAGCCGAGAGTAGGCTTGTCTCCAGCAGCAGGATGAATTAGAGACACAATCTTAAAATAGAATGTAATTTATAGCCCGACGCATGAGACGATTGAGCGAACATTGTTCTGAATGGATTGGGAGTCGCTCGTGTGTGAGGAGCTGATTGCGTTTTAGTTCATTTAAATCGACTCTCATTATACCATCATGTAGGGTAGGGGGCAATAGTAACACGGGTCAGTAGTAACATTTACGGTGTTCCCAAAAGTGGACAACCTATGCATGTGCCTAAACGTCAGGCAAAGTGCATTTATGGCGAGGGTGCCGACTGACCGACTTCATGAATGGGGAGTTCTGGCCGAAAGGTGTTAAGTTCAGGAGGTTCATCGGAAGCCTGACACAAGACACTGCGGAGTTGCGTCGTACGTCGCCGTCTAAACGTGTGTACTAAAATAAAGTATTTTATGTATGTATGTTAGTTTTAAGGTATTTATTGCTATGGGCTTATTGTTTAGGTTTAGTACATTTTCCATAAAGCCTGAAATAAAAGTATTGATTGATTGATTGATTGATTGATTGATTACATGTCCCCACCTACGAGCACATCAGTCTGTGGCGCGTCGTGTATAGTGTGTTTTTTTCCGCGTGATTGTCTAGACATAAATTTTAAGACTGCGGCAACCACAGGCAGGAATTTTCATTAAAAAAAAACGGTTCGCGCCGCTCGAAAAAGCGGTTTTTATGAATGTCAGGTAAAATATTGATAATTTTCCAAAAAAACTGTAAAACCACGGCTTTGTTGTATGATTTTATGTATCTATTTTTTTATAATATGCACCATTATAATAAACAATCGAATCTATATAGGCAAAAAATAGACGTTCGTTTTTCTAGTACAGTGATTCCTCGGAATTATAATGTAGTATCCATGCATATTTTTAATTTGAATATTGTACTTGATTTAGTCAGTTAAAAATAAAATCTAAGTTTAAGAATTTTGCGGCATACCCCGCCTTAATATACATCCTACTTTCTTCTAATATGTAACACTTTAGTTATCCTATAATATTAAATGAGCAATATTTGATAAATAATTATAATAAAATAAATAATCAAATGCTGGACTGTTCACACAGCATTATCTAGCCCCAAGCTAGCAGCTTTAGTAGTAGTAGTAGAGCTTTTTTGTGAAAGAGTTCGTCCGGGGAAGTACTACCACCATACCTATTTCTGCCGCAAAGCAGTAGTGCTCGCATTGCTGTGTTCCGGTTTGAAGGGTAAGGGTGCCGGTGAAATTACAGGCACATGAGACTTTTCATCTTTATGTCTCAGGGTGGCGGGCGCAGTGCAATGCCACATAGGTTGCGTCCTAGGTGGACGTGATCTATGAGGTAATGCACTGTTCATAGGCAGAGGTTACCGCTTAACATCAGGTGGGCCTCTTGCTTGTCCAGTCAACCAAGCAGTATAAAAAAAAAAAAAGAAAAAAAAGCTAAGCAGAGCTTGGGTACTAGATAACTGATATTCTTAATACAATATATTACATAGATAGATATTTTTATTATACATAGAAAATACGCGGAACACCCTGAACAAATATCTGCGATCGCAAAAATATTTGTTACGAGGCGGGAATCGAACCTGTAACCACCTGCGTCGCAAGCCAACCTTCGCCTGCCGCGCCATTCTATATAACCTAGGGGGTTTTTTGGGGTTTTTTTACCGATCTAGAATGGTAAAACGCGATTTTCCAAAAAAAAACGGGTGGAGTCCGGTCGCAGTACCAGATATTTTTAATTGTAACGTGTAGGTACCTTTCCGTGTGAATATAGAACCATTCATGTTTCTGTCAAGCCAGTTATTATTTATTTTGAGCGGAAAGAGGAATTATAAGAGTAAAAAGATCTTTGCAACGCTTAGTTGCTGTCATTAAGGACTCCATCTTGGCCTTGGGCCAAACGAACAGAGAATTAAGTAATATAATTACCCAACACATGGTTTTTAGGGTTCCGTACCCAATGGATAAAAACGGGACCCTATTACTCAGACTCCGCTGTCCGTCCGTTTGTCCGTCTGTCACCAGGCTGTATCTCATGAACCGTGATAACAACAGCAGTTAAACAGTATGACTATAACAGTTGACATTTTCACAGATGATGTATTTCTGTTGCCGCTATAACAACAAATACCTACTAAAAAACAAAATAAAATATTTTTTTTAGGGGGCTCCCATACTACAAACTTTGTTTTATGCTGTTTTTATAGATAATGGTACGCGCGAGTCTGATTCGCACTTGGCCGTTTTTTTTTAGTTATTACTAGTATGCCCACTTGGGCATTTACCATTACAGATGGGAATGCGTTTGCTTGGCGTCTTCATTCCGTGTTGCTCGATAACCGGTGCCATAGAGCATTGCAGGGTTTTGCCGGTCACGATGACCGGGGCAGATGACATTCGTTAGTATTGAAAAGCGAAACTTTTACCCATTATTTCTTGAGAAAGTCGTAAGATTGTTTGGCATTGCCATTAACAGCCATATTTATTTACAAAAACATAAAGGTGACCATAAAACCGCGGCACCGGAAATCAGGACATTGGTTGTAAAAGGTAATACGTGGCATAACGATAATATCTGGCATACTGTAACTGCTCGTAAAAGCATAACTTAGCTTGCGTTGCGAACATAAAACGCGGATCCGATATCGGCTATAAAGAATATCTTCGAGTTACTGCAAGTTATAGCTAACAAATGTGGGTATTGCGGTGCATCTAATATTTAAAAGCCAACAGACTTGTATAATAACGCAAGTGCACCTACTTTGCGTGTCATTTTGCTTGTCCGAAGTTTGAGCAATGCCTTGTACTAATATATATTCTGTGGCAATGCTCCAACTTATTGGTAAAAAATGTGGGTAATGTGGTGCATCTAATATTTAAAAGCCAACGTCTGTCTGTTAGTACCACAGACTTATATTATAATAGAAACTCGCCCCTGCTTCACATTGGTAGTGTCGGGATCCCCCCTCCCTCCCGTCCCCTCTAACCCTCCCCCCTTCAAAGCCCCCCATCTATCCATACACCAAATACAAAAACCTGCTAAAGTTATTCCATCTATGTTATATTTTTGTACACCTTGGGTTACATTACTGGAGTTTTAGTAAGGATCCCTAATTTTTTACAAGCTTTTATTTAACATGCAATGTAAGTCTCGAATCTCGATGGATAATAGTAGACTGGCCGTGTTTAGGCTCATTTTGATCAGCACACGGTTACGAACACTATTTTTATAAAAGCTTGTATTGAAAAATAAATTTTACACAAAAAGCATTTTAATTTGAATAATGTACTTAATTTGCTCAATTAAAAATCAAATCTATAATTTGGATTTTTGTTGAATTCAACAACAGCATCTTAATTTCACGTTTTACAACAATAAAACCACGTCTCAGTTACGCAATTTCCTCAACTCCACTTCTCATTATAAACTTTGAAAAGTAAATCGTATACAAAGCTACCTGTTTCAGTGCAAACAAAAACAAAATTTCAATTTGTGCGCCAACCCTAGCGGCTCTCGTCAAATCCCTCTTTGATCGACTTCTGAAGCCCCGGATCACGGTGTATTTGAGAATACAGTAATACATCTCCAAGACATGCTCCTACGAGCTTTTTAACCTCATCCCGGCATCGAGATTGTACCATCGCTCTTCATGGCACCGTGATAAAGCTCATCCACACATCGTAGAATCCTGGGTTTCTCGAACGACTTGTTTTTCCGTTTTTTTTCCCTTATACCTACAAACTTTAGAATGGGCGGTACAGGGCTCCTGTTTGCTCGATATTTATCGAATGTAATTGGTACATTTCGTTGCGGGGTCGATATGTGTTAAAGATAAAAGGAGTGATATGATAATATCATATCCTACAAATATCGCATGAATTGAGAATTGGTTCCCTGAGGTTTTCCCGCTTAGTAACGTTATGGGTCGCTTCAAGTAAAAATATTTAAAAATACTTCAGGATCGAAAATGCAAATGATTTTATTATTGCCTATTGGCGTCGTAGATTCTACGTGACGTCATTGTTACCTAAATACTAATTCTTACTTTGCTTTCAGATTAACAAACAGGTCTCCATTATGTATAAAACTATTTGATTTTAAAATTTAAATTATATACCGTAGGCACTGCCGTAGATCTACATATAAATAAATAAAGTCACGCAAGACCGTTCTGATTGTCCCGTGTTAAAATGTATTCTACAATTGTATCGTTGTTTATCGTTCTCGCGAATTCCAGGATGGAAAGGGTTCTCTGGAAGAGATTACTCTCATCGATAGGACCGCCACTGCACCTCCATACGTTTATTTTGATTATTTTAATTTTCAATGTGGTGCAATAAATTATTTTCTATTATCTATTGATCTCTCGTACGATCTTTAAACCCTGCAGAAATTACATACAAACTATATATTTATGTTATTAGTAAAAATACTTAGAATATTATGATATTATTACTAGAATAATTTGGTTGATCTCTGTGTTTGTTAAAATTTATGTGTCACATTTTTTTTTCATATAATTATCATGACGGAACTAGCAGATGACCCACCTGCTGTTAAGCGGTGCCCTCTGCATATGAACAGTGCGTTATCAAATAGGTCACGTCCACCTAGGACGCACCCTATCTGGCATTGCACCGCGCCCGCCACCCTGAGACATAAAGATGAAAAGTCTCATGTGCCTGTAATTTCACCGGCAACCATACCCTTCAATCTGGAACACAATAATGCGAGCACTACCGCTTTGCGGCAGAAATGGGTATGGTGGTAGTACTTCCCCGGACGAACTCTTTCACAAAAAAGCTCTACTACTACTCGAAATATTGCGAAGGCAGCCTTACTAAGGATTAGAAGTGTGATAGTGCCTCTTACTTCCAATATCTGCGGTTGCGCTACTGTTACCATAGCTAGGTACGTTGTTCATGAAACCCTCAGCTCAGTTCGGTATTCGTAAAGCGTTGACGCCCTTAAATTACCATGGAACTAATAGTTTTTGTTAGTGGAGTTGGCAGGGCTCTCGGGTTTATCTTTAAAACAAGAAAAGTTCGTTATTGCATGGGCTTAGCCCGGCTTAGGGGCTCAAGGTTAAGTACTTAACGGTTCGCAACAATAAATGTTTTAATGTCCATATTAGTTGTTAGTTTATTAGTAAAACGTTATCTAATAAAAATATAAAGAATTAGAGATATTTTGTGAAAGAGTTCGTCCGGACAAGTACTACCACCACCACCACCACCACCACCATACCTATTTCTGCCTTAAAGCAGTAGTGCTCGCGTTGCTGTGTATCGGTTTGAAGTTGCCGGTGAAGTTACAGACACATGAGACTTTACATCTTTATGTCTCAGGGTGGCGGGCGCAGTGCAATGCCATATAATATAGGTCGCGTCCTATTTGGACGTGATTTGTGAGGTAGTGCATTGTTATAGGCAGAGGTTACCCCATATAAAAGACTAGGTACCTTGGTCTTCCTCTTCACTTCCATCATACTAACATTCACATTCATAACTATCTTTTGGCGCCTTAAGGCGCCAGCTCCAGGCAAAAATCTTCATACAAAAAAAACGCCTCGCGCCGCACGAAAAAGCAGTTTTTATTGAATATCTCGTAAAATATAGATAATTTTACAAAACCCCCACATTAAACCCTCGGCTTTGTTGTATTGATTTTATTTATCTCATTTTTTTACCCAATAATATGCTCCATTTTAATAAACAATCGAATCTAGCCAAATGTTAAAGATAACTTTGGGTTTTTTTTTCTATCGAGAAAATATTGTCCTATCGTGTTTCTGCTCCAGTGATCCCTCGGAATTATAATGTTAATATCCATGCATATTTATAATTTGAATATTGTACTGTTAAAAATCAAATCTAAGATTTGTAATTTTGCGTTATTCCAATAAAATTCAACATATTGTCTACGATCACATTACCTAAATGTCATACTGACATGCATGTATTTAGGTATTAGGTAGTTATATTTAGAACGACTGTGGGTAGACTGGGCTATCAAAACGAAGGAAACATTAGTTACTAGTTTTAACTGTAAGATTTTACTTCTAATAAACCTAGCGGTAATTTTAATGCCACAATAAAACCCGTAATTCGTAACTATGCTTTCATTAAACTTAAAGATACATGTTTACAACTATCAATTTGGTTTTAAGATACCTTTCATACTATAATCTTACGGAATTAACTTGATAATAAAGATTTTACGTTTGTAATAAAATGTGGGTATTATCTTTAAATATTTTGATGTATTTTATTCCTGGATTACTTAACGTCGAACTCAAAGAGCGTATTTGATGTTTTACCTTACTATTACTAGTGGAAAGCCCGTGACTTCGTCCGCATTGTTTTTTTCCATACAAACTTTAACCTTGGATATAGTGTTTTTTTTTCAACTTCGTTTATTATGTAATAAGCATATGACCCACCTGTTCAGCGGTAACCTCTGCCTTTAAAAATGTATTACCTTATAGGTCACGTCCACCTAGGGCGCACTCTATGTGGCACTGCACTGCGCTCGCCACCACATACATGAGATATAAAGATTTTCATCTTCAGTCTCATGTGCCTGTAATTTCACCGGCACCCATTACCCTTTAAACCGGAACAGAGCAATGCGAGCACTACAGCTTTGCGGCAGAAATAGGTATGGTGGTTCCCTGGACGAACTCTTTCACAAAAAAGCTCTACTACTACTCTTCCTTATTATCTTTCTTAGTGCAGTAAAATTAACTTCCTAAAATACTCGTCAATGTTTATAATCCAGATAATAGACAATGCTGACAGATTTATGGACGAAAAACACAAGGTAAACTCCACAATGTTGTGTTCAGTTGTTTCATGTCTCTCAACAACAAAACAAGCATTTTATAAAACAAACTAAACATAAAATACTTAAACTCTTCTCTATAACAATGGTATAAAACTGAAGTTACATCGACAGGAATCACTTCACTTCAAAAATAAATAAAAATTGGTTAAAAAGTTGTATTTTCGGCGATTGACGCAACAGAAAATAACTTTTAAACCAAATGGTTGAAGTCGAAAATAAATTGGTGTATTAAGAAAATGGGTAAGTTAGCCACATGGTAGCGTAGTTAAGGAGGGCTATAACGCAAAATTACCAATCTTAGATTAAATTTTTAACTGACTAAATCAAGTAGGTACCATATTCAAATTAAAAATATGCTCGGATACTACATTATAATGCCGAGGGATCACCCAGTCAGAAACACGATAGGACAAAAATTTCTCGATCAAAAAAAAACACAAAGCTACCTCGAACTTTTGTCTAGATTCGATTGTTTGTCAATATGGTACAGATTAATGGGTCAAAAATTGGAGAAATAAGATCAATACAATAAAATGTAGGGATCACCCACGGGGTTTCTTAAAATTATCTATATTTCACGAGATGATCAATTTAAACCGCTTTTTCAAGCGGCGTGTTTTTTTAATGAAGATTTTGGCTGGGGTTGGTGGTCTTAACAAAATTTAAGTTATTGTTTGTTTTCCTGGATGGTCTGTTACGATCTTGAAGCAGAATGTAAAATGTCAATCTAAACAGGATTCTGTCAAATGTATTGTCAGATCTTCAGCTGTTTGTCAATCAGCGAAGGAAGTAGAAACGACCGATAAATTTGGTTTCCTCAGTGAGATATTTTAGGAAGTGGTATTTTTGGGTTAATTACTGTTTAACACGGAAAACGCTGTATTTATATCACTATGTATGTTTAGTGAGAAGTTATGTTCAGATCTAAATCACTAATGAATCAATAGGCTAGGCACTAACTCAATCCAGATTGGCAAGATGTGTACCAAATTTAATCGAAAACGATTCAGCCGTTTCGGCTTGATTGAGTAATAAACATACAAACATCTAAACATATTAGTGAGATTATAAAAATTATATACCTAAATCAATCAGTTACCTACGGCCTACGGCTAATAGCCGAAGAGCGATTACACCTAAGGTTAAGGCCCAAGTTCACGAACAAATAAACGGGTTACCGTAATCAATCGTCAACGTGACAGATAACGTATGAAAACATCTGTCAAAAAGAGTTGATTAAGCTAAACAGCCGTTTAAACGTCCGTTAATGTGTTGGTGAAATTGACCCTAAGGCGTCGAAGGCCAAATTTTGTCACTATGTAACTCATTAAAGTTCAGGTAAGTTAGAAAGTGACAGAATAGCTCTACTAGAAAATCACTAAAAAAACGTTATTTTCTAAATAACGTTTTTTTTCGATAAAGATCGCAGAGAAAAAAGGTTTTAATGCACCACATTTCAAATAATATTATATGCACGCAATTTGCTTTAGTTTAAAAAAAAAAAAACAGTCATATTTTGTTTGGTATCAAAAGATAATTCTTGATAAGCACACAAATAAATATGTATTACATATGTAAAATAAACTTTCTTAACAAATGGTCTCACAAGCGTTTTTATACTTCTCGGTAAATATTTTCCGCAGTCGGGTTTTAGTTTTTGAAACTTTTATGTTGATGCTTGATATCATCATACCTAACAAGCATTGTAAACACTATCTAGAATCTAGATAGACAGTCCAATCCAATCTACCGCATAGAACACGAAAACACCAATTAGGCTAATAACACACAGCTTTGTGAGTCGTTTCACGCGTCAAATAAAACAGCTTTACCGTCGTGTTCGATACCGAGTTCACACCTTATTTTATGCAAATAAACATTGGAATCAACTAATTGGTATCGGAATAACAAACAGATCAAGATTGGTGGAACATTTTCGTGACAGTTTCGTTTCGTGTAACTTAGTATACTTAGCATTACGCAAACAAATTAAGGTACTAACTTCTTAGGTAATCTAGCGCTACTTTCTTGCTTTGCAAAATTTAATCGTGCTAAGTTGGAGTTTTCAATAGTTATTACCGAAAGCTAAGAACAAAGTTTAGACTTTAGACTGTCAATTGTTTATTTTGACTTCTAATAAATTAATCATTCTAAATTATCTTTATATCGTTTTTTTATTTTATTTTTAACTTCGATATACCTTTGTTTGACACCACGATCTCACCTGTTGGTAAGTGACGATGTGGCCGAAGATGGAGCACAAAGGTCTAGAAGGCACCTATTCCTACCTCGTATCTATCTATCTATCTATCCAGCCGGTAACACCCACTGCTGAGTAAAGGCTTCTTCTCTATAACGCCAAGTCCTGGCGGTTTTGTGCCAGGCGGATCCACCGCTCTCCTACTGCCTGCACTATGTCGTTTGACCATCGGGTTGGTGGTCTGCCTCGAGCCCGCCACATATCTCTCGGCCTCCATTCGGTGACTGCTTTGGTCCTTCGGTAATCCTCTCACCTTGCCAAGTTTCTCGCCCATCTCACTTGAGCCTCGCTGTCCGTATACCTATACATCCTCGACCTTAGTTCGGTGTCGAATCTCGACGTTTGGTATACGGTCTACTAGGTGGATAACTAGTAGTGGATACCGAGCAACCTTATATACACCAACTCTTATAGTATACACGTGCTCATTTTTGAGTGGCCATGTTTCGGCTCCATAAGTGGGAATGGGCAGAACACATTCGTTGAATATCTTGGTACAGTTTTACCCAAAATATAAATCCGATCGACTGTTTTCGTTTGCACAGAAAAACGCAGACTGATATCCGACAGTAGCCGAACGTATAGTATGGCTCTGACCCGCTGTATAGCTCTGTCCCGCTCACATCTAAAAGAGGCGACCAGCTGCGATTTTTCCGCGAAATCGATTAACTAATAACAGCGCAAGATTTTAGCGCGCGGTTTCTATTGGTAGAAAAAAGGTTCCCGCGCTATAGAAATTAGTCTACGGCGCAGGTACATCGGCGCGACTTATATTTTGGGGTGAAACTGTATACTAGGTGTAATTTGGGACGTTTACTTTGTGGCTGACTGTCACCCAATTTAACATTATTTTCGTTGACTTCTATAGCCTGATGATGATGATGAAACAGTTCACAACTGTAAAGAAATGCCTGTTGGTGGATGTGGATGTCGTAATAGTCGACTTAGGGATTATTACACCAGGGGATGCTGAACACTCAACACTGCGTTTACCAATCCGCCTTGCAGGCGCAGTGAATATGTTAAATCCTCACATTGCATTTTATTTTTGACGACCTCTGTGGCGCGGCGGGCGAAGCTTGGCCTGCGACGCAGGAGGTTGCGGGTTCGATTCCCGCCTCGGAACAAATATTTGTGCGATCGCAGATATTTGTTCAGGGTGTTCTGGGTGTTTTCTATGTATAATAAAAAATATCTATCTATGTAATATGTTGTATTAAGTATATCAGTTATCTAGTACCCATAACACAAGCTCTGCTTAGCTTGGGGTTAGATAATGTTGTGTGAACTGTCCAGCATTATTTATTTATTATTTATTTATTTATTTATTGGGGAGGCCTCGTCCAGCAATGGACGTCTAAAGGCTGATGATGAAGATGAAGATAGAAATGTCTATACCGGAAATCTGAAATAGGAAGTGGGTCAAGGCGCCACTGAAAATAACGAAAATTATTTATTTTTATATTCGCTCCCATTTTCGCGAAACTTTCAGAACAAAAAGACTCTCGACCGAAGTACACTTGAAAAAAGTACGAAATAACGCGGTATCGTACCGGAAGCGGAAGTTGCTGCTTCCCGGATGTAGAGGGCACTGCGAGCGAGTGAAATTGTATTTAATAACCTTTGAGGGTAGGCAGAAATCGACATCAAATTACTTATAAATGCTTCCTAATTTTACATCCTTCAGCCGTCTCATGTTATTTCTCGGTGACCCTGTTTATAGGTCAGTGACCAGGAGTGTTATGGCCCTGAAAAGGGTCTTATGAACAGTGTGGTGAAAGGATTCAGTGTAACTCGCAGAGGCCGGATTATCAAAAAAACATACCTGTGTCACCTTTAGCCTTTCAAAGTCATGTTATGAAACTGAGGTTTCATTTTTGCTAAAGTACCTAAGTACTCCTTTTTTACAAGCTTTTATTTAACTTGCAATGTATGTAAGTTCGGGTAAAATCTTGCAACTTAATTTTAAAGCTGTTATCCTCAACCGATTGAGGTGAAATGGCATACCTGTCAAGTTCCGATGACAATACAATATGATACTGACAGCGAGCTGATCTGATGGAGACGGAAGGTGGACAACGAAACTCCTCGATGGATATAAGTAGACTGACCGTGTTTACGCTCATTTTGATCAGCACACGGTTCCGATCACTAATTTAATAAAAACTTGTATTGAAAAATAAATTTTTCCCAAATACATATTAGCGAAAAGGCCATACTTATGTAGCGGTGCCTCCTTTACGATAAAGAAAAGTTATTTTATAAATACAATATCATCATCAGCCAGTAGAAGTCCACTGGACATAGGCCTCCTTCATATAATGTCCACGACGAACGCTCATAAGCTGTCTCCATCCACCGACTTCCTGCGACCCTTATAATGTCCTTGGGCCATCGAGAGAGATCAATTTATTTTGTACGAATTGTTATAATGTTTTACAAATCAAAAGCAAATCAGACAAAATGTTAATTACTAAAAATATGTGTTTTGAAAACAAGGTTTTATTAAATTAGTGATCGGAACCGTGAGCTGATCAGAATGAGCTCAAACTCTGACAGGTAAGGTATTTTTTACTCTAGTTTCAGTTTTAAGCTGGTCAATGTAAGGTAATTCCCTCGGTGGTATAACGACTCGTCTACACAAACGTCTCAAAAGCAACTTTACTGTAATTGGCATTGGACCATAAAAATAAAACTTTGTCTGACATCTAACAGTAACTTACGCCATTCTAACAAATAGCATTACCAAGTTACAAGAAATAAATTATCCTCTGAAGATCGCTTCGCACAACATAATTACAAGTGCTAGGTCTAAGAGGCTTGGTAGCGAACATTCAGCGGACGAAATACAAGTCCACTCTGTTCTAAATATCAAGACTCCAAATATGCGGCCGGTGAGCGGCAAGCCACATGCTACGTAGTTCGTCAATGCCCATTAGTTGTCCTATAATTTATAAATATTCATATAGGTATAAAGTAAAAAAATACATCAAAGTGGGAAACCACCGATCGCGAAGCAAGGCCCAAACGGTCGGAGCATTTGTTCGGAGGTTAGGCTGCAAATACTATTATACTAAAATAGGAAATACATACATATATACATACATAAATAGGAAATAGCAAGTAGAAATTACTATTATTATTATTAGATTCGGTTTTGCTGTAAGTATTTTATGACCTACCACTTATATTTTTGTATTTTTTTTTCATTGTTGAAAAAAAAGAGAAAGTATGTGTCAGTTGAGATATAAATAAAAGAAATACAGCTGAGCGAGCTAAAAGGCTATATTTTTATGTAAAACCACGCTTATAAATAAGACCGTAAAGTTATTTATACATAACTCACTATTGTTTTGTGGAATGATGCTAGTAATCATTTTTGGAATACTTCATCCAAACGATTGATTTGACTTAGTTGTTTAGGCGGGAATCGAACCCGGTTGCGGAGCTAGCGTCTCAGACGGCTACACGCCCGTTAAGCCACGGAGGTTGTTGAAATGTGAGATAGTGAATGTCTAATTCGTTCTCTACGAATGTCAAGAGCATATAGCTTTATTCATACCCTAGCATAATCAGGTCTTCTGGAAGAATTCGCTTCATCGATAAGACCGCAGATAATATATTGTAATTATGTTTATATTGTTTTGTAATAAAGAACTTTGAATTGATGTTACAACAGAGAAGATTCTACATTTTACAGGGAAACTGTATCTGATTTATAAGAGAGCGGATTCCTCTCATATCGTCCGTTATCCGCAAGCTAAGCATACACCCAAATGGCTAAGCACTGACCCTTATAAGTACTAAAGTACAACGTACAAAAGTTCTCCCCTCGAGGCTTTCTGAGAATACTTTTAAATACTTTCCTGTGTTCTGTGGTTACATAAAGCTTAGTACATAACAGAGAAGTGACAACTCGTCAGAGTTACGGACTAATTTGCAAAACTGAAGTGACGATGACAGCTCCCTTGACAGGTAACTTGACGTCTGGAGCGTGTTAGAAGTACGCGCAGGGCATAACAATTTTACATTCTGTGAAATCAGTGTGATAACTATGACAAAGTTAGAATTATTGTTTTTTAAACTTTCGCCATCAGAACACATAGGTTTTTATTGATATAATCCGAAAAATAAATAATAAGGTAACACGCGATTAACTAATAAATAAAATTATAGGCCTCAAGGCTCAAGGCTTATTAGGCCCTTACTCAATTTAAGGCCATCGCAATTAGATAGGGAGAAAAATTGTGAAATCGAGCGTTAAAAAAGTGAAGTTGTTATTTGTTTCCATTGTTTATATTCCATTTTCTAACCTCAAAATGCGGTTAGAAGATTGCATTTAATTTCCACCATATTGTTTTTTTTGTGACATTTATGATACGCGGAACGTCAAGACTTCATATGAGACGTCACTTGTCAAAATAGTTAAAAGTAGTTCGGTGCTACGAGAACCAGATTCAATAGACTGACAAACATACAAATATACTTCATAGAATGCTAAAAATTATAAAAGTATCTCCTTTTGCTTTGCCTTATTCATGTAAAAGTTATGTCAAGGACCTGGTAAAGACTTTTAGTACCTTAACTGATTTCTAACAACTGTCGTTGCTTCTGTCACTGACAGATTCTTTATCAGATTATTTAATAAATGAAATCAAATATGCGATATTCCCCAGATATCGCATCCTGTTATAGCATGAATTGCCAATCAACATACACAACCCATCGCGTCTCATATAAACGCACGTCCCGTTTCTAATTCAACGTAAAAACCAATAAAAGTCGCTCACATAGTAATAAAGCAAAAGCGAAATCCACATTTATCAAAACATGTCTCACAGAACGATCATATTTATTATTTTTGTTTACAAATGCAAGACACCGATCTATCGTAGAACGCAGCGCTTCTGGCGGCCGGCCAAGGAAACTATTTGAAACTATTTGAACTACCCCGCTAATAGTTAACAGTTGGCTTCGCGCTTGTGCTCTCAGCTTAGTAATTAATACCCGACCGAGAAAAGGCGGCGATATAGTTGTTGAGATGACAGTTCGCTGGTATACTTTTGAAATATGCTGCTTATTATAGAACAGGCGTAGCGCATAAAAGTTTTTTATGGGTTAGATATTTATGTTTATACTATCATTCGTTCAATTTGGGATTCGGTCGTATTTCTTAAAGATGACATGTTTTTCGTGTTGAACAGTTTATGCTTTTTTTGTATGATTTACCGGTTTCTAAATGGTTGTATCAAGCATTAAATCGTTTTTATAATTACGTACCGGTTTTTAATTACTTAATTAATTAATAAAAGGATTTTTATAGTATTATTTTAATTGAATTAAGAAAATTATTCATAATTGAAGTTATGGGTTTAATTTCTGCAGTTTATTTACAACTTTATTAGCGTAGATTTTAACGTCCTGTTTGTGATGGCCAATCGTCATCGTTTTATATACTTTTATAATAGCGTTGCTATTCTAGGTCCTTTTCATCCCATCTATTCGAAAAGGACGACTGGGTTCGCCTTTAAGTGCACCCAACGGTGGTGTTTTCTATGAGAAACTTTTAGCGGGCAGTAATGAGTTTTGCGGCGCACTTATTAAGTTCCTAATTCAAAAAGTGCGCGGCAAAGATAATTACGGCGCACTTATTGAATTTGGAACCAGCGCCAAATAATTCGAACGCAAATATTGTTTGAATAAATACTGGCTGGTACGACGGCCCAAAACCTAAAACAAAAAACCCCAAAACACACAAAAAACACAAAACACAAAAAAAACACAAAAACACAAAAAAACACAAAAACACAAAAACACAAAAAAACACAATACACACAAAAAACACAAAACACAAAAAAAAACACAAAAACACAAAAAAACACAAAAACACAAAAAAACACAAAAACACAATACACACAAAAAACACAAAACACAAAAAAAACACAAAAACACAAAAAAAAAACAAAAAATACAAAACACACAAAAAACACAAAACACAAAAAAAAACACAAAAAAACACAAAAAACATAAAACACACAAAAAAACACAACACAAAAAACACAATACAAAAAAAACACTAAAAAAGCACAATACACACAAAAAACACAAAACACAAAAAAAAACACAAAAAAACACAAAACACAAAAAACACAAAACACAAAAAAACACTTAAAAAAAACACAAAAACACAAAAAAACAACCATTTGTTTTATTAAATAATAATATTACAATAACATATGAGGCGCCTTTTATTTTCTCATAGTGGGTGATGAAAAGCAGAGTGTATCACACGGGCGCAACATATACATATTTTTGGCTCGGGCGACGTACTTTGAATCCCTCGCTACGTTCAGGATTCTACTAAAGAATCCCTCACTTCGCTCTGGATTCAAAAAAGCGCCCTCGCCGTAAAAATATTATGTTGCTCCCTTATGATACAATCTACTATTTCGTAGTTTTGTGAAAAGATCCTTTGATAAAGACCATGGGCAATTCCCCATACATTGTTTGACCCAACTTTTTTGACTAACGTAACGTACAGTTGGGATACTTTTGGTTATTGATAATATATTATGTTAAGATACTGAAAAAGCTAATTAATTTTCTTGCGTAGAAGTTGTGGGAAAGTAATGAAGCTTGGTGCGTTTTGTTTCACGCAAATGCAATGAGTTGATTTATCTAATTATTAAGAAATACAACTTTTGCTTCCCAATTTCTAAAACAATTAAATTCAAATAATTTCAAACTTTAGAAAAATTGGTTAAAAAACCAACATTTATATCCGTACTAATTACTTCCATGAAGGGGCATGATGGTTCATTTATTTTTGACCTGGGTCAGTGGTTGTCTCCTTAGTTTTGATGTTCTTTTGTTTTTCCATATTATGTTCCCTACCAATTCATGATTCAGTTTTTCTAAATCTGCCATCTTAGTGCCGTCATAGATGTCAAATAAGGGGTGAGCGAACTTCGAGTGCATTTTGCGACCGCGGTGGAGATTGCACTCATTTCGTTTGCAGCTTGTTTAGGGTTGTCAAAAACACTCCGTTTTATATAATTTTGTACAATTTTTTTTTGACGTTTTGAACTAGTGTTTTTGTTTGGTTTTTTTTTTTTTGATGCAACGTATGCACAGTAGGTCAATCAATAGAACTCTTAATTGATCCGAGAATAGACCAAAGAAATGAACTAGGAAAAGACGTTAAAAACAAAAAATCTTCGACAGATGAGCCCATTTTTTCCTCCCTTATTTTTTGATTAGTTGAAAGGCGTCTTATAGGTAGCTATTTATTTTAAGGTAGCTAACAAAGCCAACGATCATTTTCACTCATTTTCGGGTGCATCCGTATTGATCCCATGGATTCATCCCACGAATATTTATTTCCGGATTCTGACCAAAATGTATTCATCCCACGAAACATAAAATTTTATTTTTATCAGGATTAATCCTTGCCCCAACAACATATTCTTATTAGGAGTTACGTAGGTAGGTAGAACTAATCTGTTGCAAAATTGTTTTCAATATACAAAGTGCATTAACTATGACATTGTCAAGGATAACGGAAATTCTCAGAATTAAGATTAATCGTGTCTCGTTTTTAGCTGGTGATTTCATAGTTTTTTGTTAATTATTTTTAGAATCTGTAATGTAACTTGAATTAAATCTCACAAAACTAAAATTAGTTACCAACGTTTTTCCCGTGACTTTGCTTACAACTTTCCTTAAGTTACTATATCTATCAGCTTATAAATTACGTTTTAAGAGGATCAGTCCGATCAAAACTCAGTTAATTTTAAACACAAAATGTTTCACTTTGTTTTTTTATTGGGGAAATGGGAATCGAACCCGCAACCATTCGCATCTCAGCCGGCTACTCGCCCGACGCGCTTCAGAGGTCGAGACCTTTACTTCCCAATTGTTAGTTCTACGAGCTATATAAACAAAAAAATCATATCTTCTTCTTAGCTTAGGTAATGGCTTCTGTGCATTATTTGCAACAATTTAGCCAATGTCAAGTGATATAATTATTATAGCTTTATAGTCAAGTCGTCAAGAGTCTCCGTCAAGTCCTAACCCAGTTTAAATGGTGGCAGAAAAACTGAGTTTTTACAGGAACAAATCCACCATTTCGAAAAGACTCGCTATACACTTAAATTTCACTACATCACACATGTGCCATTTATCCAAGTTACACCGGTTAAAATGCCACTAAAATTACACGAAATAACTCGAAAAAATACATTAAAATGTAATAAAATAAAACTGACGAAGTTTCTTTCAAAAATGGTAGATTTCAACCCCAAAAATCATATCTTTATTGCTCATAAGTTTCAGGCGCAGTTTAAACTACGTATAAGAAACGTCTATTCATAATTTGATCCAGCTTTCGGCCGTCAGTCACAAGATTGATCACATAGCCCTTGACCTAATATCTGACCTCCGATTTGCTGAACCCATCGATTCGATACCTAAACACAGTTTATGCAAAAAAGCTGGTGTACTTTTAAGACTATGTATTAAAATTTTGGAGTCGTTGTGTTACATGGTAACTCAGTAACAGTAAAGGTTACAAAGTTGATGTTAATACAGTAATTATTTGAGGATGTAATCTAAATAAATCATAGACTGGAAACACGATTGGTGAAACTTTTCTCGACAACTATATTTTTTTGAAATTGGCCCTCCTAAAACCCGTTTTAGGTCTCTCCTTCGATTAGAGAAAATATTAATCTTAAATTTTTATACTATTCAGCAGGTTCACATTACGTAGGTTAACGACCTCTGTGGCGTGGCGGGCGAAGGTACGCCTGCGACTCAGGAGGTTGTGAGTTCGATTCCCGCCTCGGAACAAGTATTTGTACGATCTGCAGATATTTGTTCAGGGTGTTCTGGGTATTCTCTATGTATAATAAAAAATAGCTATCTTTGTAATGTATTGTATTAAGTAGTTATATCAGTTATCTAGTATCCATAACACAAGCTCTGCTTAGCTTGGGGCTAGATAATATTGTGTGAACTGTCCAGAATTATTTATTTATTTATTGTTTGTCGGTTGTGTCCTCTCAGGGAATAAGCGTAGAGTTCCCAAGCTGTTTCACGTAGGAGCTATGGTCAATATGAGTGAGTGTATCCAAAACCGATCATATAAAATTGGGTTAGGGAAATACGGGTTAGTTTGGCGCGTATCGATTTTGGCGAAGGATTTAGTTAGATGGAATGCTTCGAAAAGAGAATATTTTGGAAGAATCTGTGACACTATTTTTTTACCGATGGACACGCTTATCTTATTACAAAGTAGTCTAATTTTTTTAAATTTTATTTTGTTCATTTCTAGTTTGGAAATCCTACAAAACAAAAGAAGACGAGCTGTGGTGTGTCCGGCCTAAGAATATACACCTCCGTCTCTTCTCGTGGATATTGTAAAGGTCGACTAAGGGATTACCCGGACTTGTTGATAAGATTCATTGGTACCTATAATATTTGTCCTAGTTTATTATGGAATATGTTATTACTGGAAGAAAGCGTTAGCCGAGTCAGTCGTTGGAAGCAATGGCGGCGATGAGCTCACCACTTGCACGTCTATATATTCCACGATGGTGTAACCCACTGTGAAAAAAGGCACATTAAGGCTCTGCCTCAGGGAAAAAGGCTATGTATGTATGTATGTATGTATCTAGCTTAGGAAGATCGAACTCTGACAATTTTTTTATAATATTGCGTTTCAAAACACGATAGGCAATTCAAAGCCCTGATGAGCCTTAACAAAACTTTCCTAAATTCCGCCCAAGCACATCAAACAAGCATTACAGGATCAACTAGCAATCAAAATCGATCGGAACAGTCAGCCTTTGATCCGTAGCAAACACCCACGCACACGTACACACCGAAAAAACATAATCTCACACTTAACACTAAGGGCTAAGCCATTTGTAGTAAAAATAACGTTTAGTTTATGTGTTGACAACCCTAGTCGATCTCTTAAGACGCTATGTTAAAATTTTGGAGTCGTTGCGTTGCTTGCTCACTCAATAACAGTAAAGGTTACAAACTTGATAAACTTGATTGTTAATACAGTAATTACTTGAGGATGTAAAATAAATCATAGACTAGAAACACGATTGGTGAAACTTTTCTCGATAGCTTTTTTTTTTAAATTGGCCCTCGTTAAACCCGTTTTAGGTCCCTCTTTTGACTAGAAAAAATATTAAGCGTAAATTTTTATACTATTCAGTAGGTAATCACATTACTTAGATTAATTATAGACAATATATTTTTATATTAGCTACTTTAGAAGCAAAACGAAGTTTTATCATTTGTCGCTTACGTCAGTTAGTTCCGAGCGGCAGAAATCTACACCTCGTCTCCTCCCGGGTTCAAGTGAGCAATAGCGCTGTCACTGTCTTGCAGCTATTGTTTTCTTGATAGACTCCGCCCATTCGATTTTTTAATATATCGCCTTAAGAGAAAGAATAAGTATAAAATAGAGTCTAAGCTTCATTTATTCGCCATTTTACACTGCAAGCACGACAATGTTTTTTTTTAAAGTTAATGTGTAATCTTGTACTTATCTGACGCAAGTAGATGTATCTAATTATTTTGTACCTATATTGCTATGTTCCGACACAATTTTACATTGTTAGCGAATAAATAAAAAACTGACCAAGTGCGAGTCGGACTCGCGCACGAAGGGTTCCGTACCATTATCTATAAAAACAGCAAAAAAATCTCATTTTTTGTATGGCCCCCTTAAATATTTATTTTATTCTCTTTTTTAAGTATTTGTTGTTATTTATAGCGGCAACAGAAATACATATCTGTGAAAATTTCAACTGTCTAACTATCACGGTTCAACAGCCTGGTGACAGACAGACAGACGGACAGCGAAGTCTCAGTAATAGGGTCCCGTTTTACCCTTTGGGTACATGGGTACGGAACCCTATAAACTAGTAACATTTCAGAAAATATTAATATCGATCGTTTAAAAGATCATCCGTACGATCACAAATTCGCTGATTTAACACATCTCTCAACTTTGGTCGATACCGGCCCTTAGGCGCTGTCTCCACGAGCGAGAGAATCGCGACGTGTCCGCGGTCGCGCGTACAAATTATCGCCGCGATAACATGGTCGTGTGGAGACGCGTTCATAGAAATACATGGCACTACGTTAATATCGCCGCGATTCTCTCGCTCGTGGAGACAGCGCCTTACTCCGTGTCTAGAGCTTCCATCGGCTCTTACAAATAGCTTACTCTCCCCTTGTCAATAGGGTTGGCACTTGACGTTTTAATTATCGAGCGAAAGAAGATGGCGGCATTATGCAAGGGAAACGATGCAGTATAAATTAATGTCATGTCGTTTTTTAAATTAATGAATTTATAATCCCGCCTCGGTCCGGTCCGGTCCGGTAAGGTGTCATTTTTTATAGTCATTGTTAATTTATGGTCGAGTTTAATATTCATTTTGTTAGACAAAAGCTGCTAGGAACATCAGGTGGTCTATTAAATTTAGAAAAGTTTTAAAACAGGCTTATCTTTCATGCTGTGATGTGTCCGGCCTAAGAATAGACCTCTCCGTCTCCTCCCGTGAATGTCGTAAAAGCCGACTAAGGGATTACCCGGACTTGTTGATAAATTCATTGGTATAAGATTTGTCCTGGCCGTTAGCAGAGTCAGTCGTGGGAAGCAATTGCGGCGATGAGCTCACCTCTTGTCACGTCTATATTCCACGATGGTGCAACCCACTGTGAAAAGAGACCCATTGAGGCTCTGCCTATCCCCTTCGAGGAAAAAGGCGTGTGTCTATGAATTTACGAGTATGTATCTTTCTATATATGACTACAGTGACATACCTACTTAGGTATCATTTTCCAACAGAACTTGTGTTGATATCGATTTCACTAACTGAAGTACCCCCAATTAGAGTTATATTGGCTTATTTCTTGGCTTGTTATCACAACAAATGTTTAGTATCATAAAAACAGCATTTTATTAGAAACTTACGTCACAGCAGTCGATAATATCAATAAATCTATCGACATCCCTATACGCGCGTGCTCGAGCCTTCGTCACAGCATAAATAACAGTCGCTTCGGGAAGTGTTGCCAACGACACAGAATAGCACTAAGTTAGTACAACATTTTCAGCACTCATCCATAGACTATGGAATAGTTTGTTCAACGTTTTCTGAATTCCCGCTTGTTAGAAGTGAAGTTATGGGTAGTGTCCCATCTGTTTAGGCAGTAAACTTGCATAGAAGTGTCGTTTGAATTATTTAATCTGGAATCGATAAGGATACCTTCCTAGTGAGTAGTTATGATACGCTGTATACATATATACTTGGAACTAATAGTGGACGGTGTACAAAGCAAATATTGATAGAAAACCGCAAATTGATGTACAGGATAACCGTCTGGTACATGGGTACCTACTTTAGGTTAAAACAATCATTTTGAGCGTTATTTCTTAAAAATATTCCCATGTGACGTATTGACGTAATATTGTTTTGTATGGTAATTGTGTTTTTTTTCTCAGAAACATCGTGTGTGGTATCTAATGAAAGGATTGTTTCACAATATAAAAGGCAATTTATCTATGTATATAAAACAAAGTCGTGTTAGTTACACCACTTATAACTCAAAAACGGGTGAACCGATTTGGCTGCAAATTGGTGGGGAGGTAGCTTAGAACCAGGAGATTGACATAGGGGGGAAGGGTCGGGTTCACCGGGGGCTACCCGTGGGAAGGTGGGCCGAGTCGTTAGTAGGTTTATAAAAAAATAAGTTGAAATTTTTGAAAATAGGTAGTCATTTATTTGAGACAGTTGTGGTTTTTCGTGATTTTCGCTCACTATTTGTTTCAAGTGCTCTGTTCTGTCCCGTTCTTACTTACCTGAACTTTACTGAGTTAGATAGTGACAGAATTTGGGGTGACTGATCACCGGCTAGCTTATTACGTATCTTGCAATAGCAATGCGATAGCTAGAATTGCGCGATTATCGCATCCAAATTGCAAATTCGTATTACGTATATTCTTGCTATCGCATTGCTATTGCAAGATACGTAATAAGCTAGCCAGACCCGTTGGCCATAGAATAGAATAGAATAGAATATTTATTTATTAAGACTACAAGAGTCCAACTTTTTAGTAACACAACTTAAAACTAGGTTAGAACTTAATAATTAACAATGATTTAGTCCTCTGGACGAACTTCAAACCAGAGGATAATCGAAATGATCCGAGAACGCCTAGGTGCCTACTGAAACCTAAACAAAGCAACAAAGAATACAACGGTGACAAACGTTTTTATTTAGGCAGCAAAGTATTCCAAATGCTCGCACAATTCGCCACACAACTCACAAACGAACCCCCCAATGATAATAGCAGAGTTCCGTTGAACAGTTTACTCCTTCCCAATTTTTTTTATTGAGCAAACTCGATTCCCAGATTGCTCAATTGATCGACGTCAACGAAAAAGTTCAAGCAGCCCTTTTTCGGAATATTTATTAATCGGAAGGCGGTGTTTTGTGAAAACGACGCTTTGGTACATTTTGCTCTGAACTCTAAAAACGGCGGCCATTGTTTTCAATGCTGATTTTATTATGGTTGTTTGTCAAGATCTTTATTGATAGTGAATTTGTAATGCTGTTGAGAGTCCATTGCGAGACTGGCCTCAGAATAAACCTCTCCGTCTCCTCCAGTAGATGTCGTAAAAGATTACAGCGGGATATGTATTCCCCTGAGTACCAAAATTGCTACTATACTAGTACTCCAAAAAAATTAAGGGATCAAACAGGACGATCAAAGTCCACAGGATCATAGCCAAGGGATCAATCAGGAACTACTCAATAATACTAATACTACTACTAATCCATCTGCCAAATATGGTGATTGGTAAATCCAGGCCTCGCCCAGCAGTTGAAGTCTAATGGCTAGGTGATGACAATTAGCAAGGGTTATGAAATTTCCATACAAACCTTTGAGCCGGTATGATTTGGAAATAATTTTATAAAATCTGACAAGCCACGGGCTGGGCCACGGGCCTAGATCCCAGCCCCCCCTGGGGTGGCCTAGCTCAGCTGTTTATGAGTAAGGTTTTTTTTTTTAACATTGATAGACCTTTGTTTGACCTCGATCTCACCTGTTGGTAAGTGACGATGTGGCCGAAGCATTCAACCACATCGTCCACAAAGCACAAAGATGCACAAAGGTCTAGAAGGCATATATTCACTCTTGCCTTGAAGAGACCCAGATTATAGTTTTCAGGAAAGACACGACGAGACGACGATAGTGTATTCCACTCCTTAGCAGTTCGCATTATAAATGTAGAACTGAAACGTTGAACGTAGAAAGACAAATGAGGATGAATGCTTTTGACAAAAAAAAAGCATAATCAATAATAAGTACATAACAAAAGTACTAAATAAATTAATAAAGTTAAGTAGGTTAGGTCCAAGTTCACATAACTACCAAACGGGCGGTTTTGGTAACAAACGTCCATCGCTGTCAACAAATTATGGACTCATCCGTGGTTGAAAGGCCCGCTTAATGAGCCAGCGAGCTTAGCCTTAGCATAGATAAATACACATTACGCATTATAGAATTGAAAAAAATAAAGAAAAATAAACACACATTTTTAATTATAGATCCGTTGGGAGTCGGACGAGATTACAGTATCCCGACTCCCAGCTTCCTACTTCGGACTACAATGTGAAATCAATTTATAACGAATTCTACCAATTCTTAAACTAAGTGAAGCTTTCACCAAGGAAGCACTACGTGAAATGAAAGTCTCATGTGCCTGTAATTTCACCGGCACACGTTCAAAGCGGAAGGCAGCATGCTCACATTACGGAAATAAGTACGGTGGTAGTACTTCCCCGGAAGAACTCTTTCAAAAGAAGCATTTTATTAACAACTAGCGATAGCCCGTTTTTGCCGCATTTTCTCCCGGAGGGAACTGAATTTCTGGATGAAAAGTATCCATCTATCTTTATATAGTAAATATAGTATATAGTATACTAAAGTATGTATCTATCTTTGTACCAGATTTCATTAAAATTGGCATAGCCGTTTTGGCGTGACAGCACAAACATTCAACATCATTTATTTCTGTTTTATGCCTGTGTTCGCCCGCGGCTTCGTTCGCGTTTACAAGGATACAAAGTAGCATATAGCACAACCCAGGTCATTGTCTATGTGTGTACCAAATTTCACTGAAATCGGTTCAGCCGTTTCGGCGTGATTGTGTATCCAAACTTTGTTATCAATAATATAAAATCGTTGCGTGACTGACTGACTGACTATCAACGCACAGACTAAACCGTAAGTCCTAGAGACCTGAATTTTGAAGGGTGGTCTAGGGGTGCACTATGAAAGGAATTCCAGAAATTCAACTACCAAGGGGGTGTAGCGGGGAGTTTAAGTTTGTATGGAAAGTATACGCGGACGAAGTCGCGAGCATTCCACTAGTTTATGATAGAGTGGGATAGCTATATCAACTGCGGCGTAAAAACCAACTTCGGACCCATGGTCCTGTGTGCAATGAATCAAAATACCTAAGCAACCCTTACACCCTCTTTTTTCCAAAGATCTGCGATAGTTATTGTTTGCTGAAGGATTGACAATGCGGCATTGTGTCGACCAAGTAATTTGCTAAAGTGCTAATGCTACCCACCCCCCCACGGCCTCCCACTCTCGGAAGAGGTCAGTTTTCTTTTTCCTCGTGTTCTGTATGCAAAATATTCATGTTATATACAATCAAGTTAAAATTGTGAGACCGGTTTTGGAACACTTACAGCAATTTTTTAACCGTTTGTTTTAATGGCAGTGGTGTGTCCAGTCCGTCTCCTCCCGATGGGATTTAAGAAGGATTACACCAGAGGAAGGGCAACAGCATTCGGCTCATGATGAAGATGAAGCTTATATGGTGATGAGATCATGTAATCTATTTTTTTTTATGCTACTGAATGACGGAGCAAGCATCTCCTGATGTTAAGCGGTAACCTCTGCCTATGAACAGTGCATTACCTCATAGGACACGTCCACCTAGGACGCACCCTATGTGGCATTGCACTGCGCCCGTCACCCTGAGACATAAAGATGAAAAGTCTCATGTGCCTATAATTTCACCGGCGCGGCACCCTTACCCTTCAAACCGGAACACAACAATGCGAGCACTACTGCTTTGCGGCAGAAATAGGTATGCTGGTAGTACTTCCCCGGACGAACTCTTTCACAAAAAAGCTCTACTACTGCTAAGCTAAAAAAATCGCATTTATCCACCGCTTTAATCATCAGTCTGATGTCATTCAGTAATCATTTGCTATCTAAATACACCATGTATACATAGACAAACGTCTTTGTCCCCAGAAGGGTAGGCAGAGACACAATTGGCCTCTTTTCTTAGTGGGTTGCACCATCGTGAAATATAGACGTGACAAAAGGTGAGCTCATCGCCGCCATTGCTTCACACGACTGACTCTGCTAACGATTTCTTCCAGTAAAATACATTCCATAATAAGCTAGAAGCCAGGACAAATCTTATACCAACAAATCTTATCAACAAGTCCGGGTAATCCCTAAGTCGGCTTTTACGACATCCACGGGAGGAGACGTAGAGGTCTATTCTTAGGCCGGACACACCACCGTATTCTATAGTTCAGGCCTATACCCAGGTGCGTCTACCTTATCTTACCAAGTTTGGCCCAAGCTCTGACCCAATAGTTGGGCCACCGTGCAATCGGTATATCACAAATGCTGGCACAACTGATAAGACCGCCCATTGTACATTTAGTTTTTTGTTTAATTGTTATGTGTTTATTTTAACTAGTTTGTAAGGTGTGCAACAAAGTATTTTCATTCATTCATTCATTCATTCACTGTTGGATCAGCTTTTGCTGGGGCTATTAGCCTGCAACTGTTTAAAATAGAGACTAAGCATCTTGCTTGAATATCTTGAACTCCCTAAATCGTCATAAACCAAATTTACCGCACAATAAACCTGCCTTAACAAGACGCAGAAATAGTTATATCACTTAGGTATGCACTTGCTTGTTTTGCAAACGTTTCAGTTTTCTTGGCAGCATCCACTATGAGGTAATCTTTAGATCAGGTAATCTCATCGCTGACGTCATCATTTTATCAGGGTTTTCGGCGCATATGTTTTTTTGGGCTTTCTCTTGAAATAAAAGCTACAATATAAATAAATAAATTAACATGTCTGGGTAATCCCTCAGTCGGCTTTTACGACATCCACGGGAGGAGAAAAATCTCCACGAGGGCGTAGCCGCTAGCTTTCCACTAATGACAGATAAATAAATAAAAAATAAAAATAAAAATGCTGGACAGTTCACACAACATTATCTAGGCCCAAGCTAAGCAGAGCTTGTGTTATGGGTACTAGATAACTGATATAGGTACTTAATGCAATACATTACATTGATAGATATTTTTTGTCATACATAGAAAATACACAGAACACCCTGAACAAATATCTGCAGTTCGTAGAAATATTTGTTCCGAGGTAGGAATCGAACCCGCAACCTCCTGTGTCGCAGGCGAACCTTCACCCGCCGCGCCACAGAGGTCGTCAAACCTGACCATGGTGACCAATAAAGAACCGGTGAGATGAAGTCGTTAGAAACTTTCATTGAGCCGAAAAACGTATAACATTTGCAAATTCCGTCGTAATATCTTGCTCCGTAATTCCTCAAAAACCTTCTAAACCCTATGCAAAGAATCCCAAACATCAGTATACCTTCTATCAATACCTTTGATGAAGAGCGTCACGAACAGGGCAGCGATGAAGCCTTAAATTCTATCAAATATTAGCGCAGGAACCTGTCGATCCTTATCCGAGCCGCAGCTTCTACGAAAAAAGCTCAATCACACTCCATAAAGTTGCGCCAACACCAGACAGAAATCTTCATACAAAAAAACGTCTCACGAAAAATCAGTTTTTAAATATCGCGTAAAAGATAGATAACTAGCGAGTCGTCGCGGCTTCGCACGGGTAGTTTCAGGATGAAAAACAGCCCCCTACTCCTCCCCCCCCCTGGTAGCCTATGTCACTCAGGGTGAATGTAGCTTTCCAATGGAGAAATAATTTTTGAAATCGGCGCAGTAGTTTTTGAGTTTAGTCATTACAAACACACAAAAATACAAATCTTTCTTCTTTATAATATTAGTGTAGATTTTGCAAAACCCCTACAGTAAACCCTCGGCTGTGTTGTATTGATTTTATTTATCTATTTTTTTTGCTCAATAATATGCTCCATTTTAATAAACAATCGAATCTAGCCAACAGTTAGAGGTAACTTTGGATTTTTTATCTATCGAGAAAATATTGTCCTTTCATGTTTCTGATACAGTGATCCCTTGGAATTATAATGTAGTATCCATGCATATTTATAATTTTAATAAAAATAAAATTGTACTTAATTTAGTCAGTTAAAAATCCAATCTCAGATTGGTAATTTTGCGTTATACCTCACCTTAACCACCCGTGGCTGCTTTCGCTTCAGGCGCGAAATTAAAAAATAATCGTGGTTTTTGCATCTCATCAACACTTCTTCAGATATTGAAAACTAATTTGACGTTAATTATATGACAAGTTTTAATTTATAGTATCACATAAATATCATTACTTTAAGGTCTCGCCTTTGTTTTCAGATGTGGCAGCTTTATGGTAAACCTAGGGTTGGGCGGGTTTACAATGGGATGGTCGAGTCGAGAAGAGTTTTTAAGTCTAAGTTGAAATGGTGTCAAAACAATCAGCAGCAACTCAAAATGGACATTATTTCGCAGCAACATTCCAATAAGGACTTTAAACTCTTTTGGAAATCGACAAATAGACTCAGCCCGAAGTCGAGCCTTCCCGTGAGCGTCGCGGGGGTGCAAGATCCTGTGGGGATAGCTGAGGCCTTTCAGGCACATTTTAGAGTTGACTCGCCACTCGGACCGTCGTCGTTGGCTGCGGTGTTTGATGTTAAGTATCGTACCGATAACATGACTGTCAGGTTTACTGCGAAGGATGTTGAGTGATTAAGGAGATGGTGCGTGGGAAGTCTCCAGGTTATGACTATCTTAGCATCGAACACCTGCAGTGCGCAGGCGTTCATCTTCCCAGAGTTCTATCTTTGTTGTTTAATCTGTGTCTGAGCCATTCATACCTACCGGATAACCTGATGCATGCTACGGTGGTGCCCATTGTGAAGAATAGGACGGGTGATGTTTCGGACCTGTCCAACTACAGGCCTATATCACTGGCTACAATTGTGGCTAGAGTGCTGGATGGTTTGCTTGACCGACAATTACGCATGCATATTCAATTGAACGATGCGCAATTCGGGTTTCGGTCAGGTTTATCGACTGAAAGTGCTATCTTGTCTCTGAAGCAAACTGTTCAATATTACACAGTTAGAAAAACACCTGTGTACGCCTGTTTTTTGGACCTGTCCAAGGCATTTGACCTGGTGTCTTATGATTTACTTTGGGAGAAGCTGGCGCTTGATTCGGACTTGCCCAGCGAGGCAGCATCCCTATTTCGTTATTGGTACAGGCATCAAACAAACATTGTGAGGTGGGCAGACTCATACTCGAGCATGTACAGGTTGGAATGCGGGGTGAGGCAGGGGGGGGGGTCTCTTCTCCTAGTCTTTTCAATCTGTACATGAATCGTTTGATTGAGGAGCTCAGTGGCACCAAGGTCGGCTGTCACATAGATGGGGTCTGTGTCAATAACTTTAGCTACGCCGACGATATGGTGTTACTGAGACCTTCGATTGGAGCCCTGCGCAAGCTGCTGAAATTATGTGAGTCCTATGCGGGGGCCCATGGGCTCAGATATAACGCAAAAAAGAGTGAGTTCATGGTGTTTAAGGCTGGCTCTAAGAGTTATCAGAGTGTACCACCCATAGTCCTTGACGGATCTCCTCTTAATCGCGTCTCAAAATTTAAGTATCTGGGCCATTGGGTCACTGAGGATCTACAGGACAATGAGGACATAGAGAGAGAGCGCAGGGCGTTGGCCGTCCGATGTAACATGGTGGCTCGCAGGTTTGCTCGCAGTTCTAGAGAGGTGAAAGTGACGCTTTTTAAAGCATACTGTCAAACACTTTACACCAGCAGCCTGTGGGTTGCCTATACGCAGAGGGCGTACAACGTGCTGCGCGTTCAGTATAATAATGGGTTTAGAGTGCTGATGGGGTTGCCACGTTTCTGCAGTGCGTCAGGTATGTTCAGTGAGGCGCACACTGATGGCTTTCACGCCATCATAAGAAAGCGCTGTGCGTCTCTCATGGAGCGCCTGCGTGGCAGCCCCAACACCATTCTAAACACCTTGGCCGATAGGTGGGACTCTCCGATTTTGGGGCACTGGATAAGCCTGCATACAACACTTTTTAAGGGGCGGTGCCCCGGTATCTGAGTGTCCCTTGTGTCTGTGTAGGTAGGTACTTATTTGTTGTTTTTGTTTTGTTGTGTTGTTTGTGCCTAGTTGTTGTAATTTGACTTAAATAATAATTTGTAATTTGTGTGTATTGAAAATTTATTAATGTGTCTTTGTTATGTCTGTGTGTAATTATGCGCTATCAGCCTGAAATAAATGAATTTGATTTGATTTGATTAGTTTGGCCGCAGATAAAATAATACTATACGTTTGGCTATGAATGTGCTTGAAACAAAAAACCACTGTAAATACCATTGAAGCACAATCGTAGCTTAACTAAAATTAAAACTTGTGTGTTAGGTCATATTATTACCGGCAAATTGGTTTTCGCTATCTAATTGCAGGATTCTCTGTCATACTCATGCGAATCTCTCTTAATATTCTCATTGTGTGTATATTAAGACATTTCGACGCTATAAATCACGTGGAATCACCTAGCTGCTTCCATTATTACCTGTGCCGAAGGCTTTTAGCGACCCAAAATAACCGATATTTAGAAAATGTAGGGTAGGATTATAGGAATTGCCAATACTCATTATGGAGATGATTTTTATTATAAAAAGGGATGCTTTATGTTTTACAATGACCTTACAAGGGACCTGCGTAAATAGACGTTAAGGTATATTTTGAGTAAAATTGTTTTGATGGGCTTTTGAAGACTGTTACAAAATAGCTGAACATTTGTGTAGTTTTATTTTATTTTTTTATACTAAGAATGACTGAACAAGCATATGGCCCACCTGATGATAAGCGGTAACCTCTGCCTATGAACAGTGCATTATCACGTAGGTCACGTCCACCTAGGACGCGCCCTATGTGGCATTGCACTGCGCCCGACACCCAGAGACATAAAGATGAAAAGTCTCATGAGCCTGTAATTTCACCGGTAACCATACCCTTCCAACCGGAACACAGCAATGTGAGCACTACTGCTTTGCGGCAGAAATAGGTATGGTGGTAGTACTTCCCCGGACGAACTCTTTCACAAAAAAGCTCTACTACTTATATCCGATATTGGTGACGTTATTATAATCTAAATGAGACCTAAAAACTACCTGACCACCTGTAGTTGGCATCCATCGGCGCTTAGCCGTGTTGACATTGCACCAAATTTCGTCTACAAGCGTTCCATGCGAAGATGCAGGTTCTTGTCCCGCTGGAATCGAATTTTTCGGTTACATTTGAATCCATAAGAGTGGTTTACACTTGAAAAAATAACAAACTTTGTCATTATCACCATCATCTTCACTTTTTGTTGTGCGAGCACTACCTAATCTGTCACTTTCTAACTTACCTATTTTTTTCTGAGCTAGATAGAGACGGAATTTGGCTATTGTCTGCCTCTTAAGCTAATTAGTGACGTACAAGGAAAGTTTCAAACGTATAACATTCACAAAACTTTTCCTTCCAATCAGTAAAAAAGGATAGCGAAAAAAGCGTGAGGTATTAGAGCGAGGGTCAGGTATTGGAGTGGCGAGCAAACATCATTGTTTACTTACTAGATTGGTGGATTATGGCTTGTTCGTGATGGTACCGCTCACTCGTACCTACGTAGGGACGGGTGTTAACTTAGCTGTACCTACTCGTACTCGTAGCATGAGAGTTAATGTTTTTTGTGAAAAATATATTTTTAACCCACGACGTAAAAACGAAGGGGTGTTATAAGTTTGACGTGTCTGTGTGTGTGTGTGTGTGTGTGTGTGTGTGTGTCTGTCTGTCCGTCCCATCGTAGCTCCCGAACGGATGAACCGATTTCGATTTTTTATTTGTTTGATAGGTGAATTTGTCGGGAGTGTTCTTAGCTATATTTGATCAAAATCAGTTCAGCTGTTTCATTGCGTTGGGGTTTTTTTTAATTTTTACCAAATTAATTACTTGTTATTAAATACAAGCTGTTATAAAATTAGTGATCGTAACCGTGTGCTGATCAAAATGAGCCTAAACACGGCCAGTCTACTATTATCCCTCGAGGAGTTCCGAAATTAGCTCGCTGTCACCATCATATTGCATTGTCATCGGAACTTGACAGGTATGCAAAATATCATCTCAATCGGTTGAGGATAACTGCTTTAAAATTCAGTTGCAAGATTCCACCCGGACAAACATACATTGCAAGTTAAATAAAAGCTAGTAAAAATTTAAAATACAGCCAAATTCCGTCACTTTCTAGCTCATTAAAATTCAGGTAAGTTAAAAAGTCACAGGATAACGCTTGCGGAACTAAAAGTAAGGCAAAATCACGTAAAATAATTATTTGCACGTGAAAAACCGTCGCATCACAGAATCATACGTTCAACTTGAAGATAAAGTCTTTGCTGACATTTAGATGAAAGAAAAAGTACAATATTTTTTTTTTACATTCATATACCTTTGTTTGAGCACTACAAAGGTTTGCGTGGTCAAACAAAGGTCTATTAATGTTAAAAAAAAAAAAAAAAAACTATCTCACCTGTTGGTAAGTGACGATGTGGCCGAAGATGGAGCACAAAGGTATAGAAGGCACCTATTCACTCTAGCCTTGAAGATACCCAGATTATAGTTTTCAGGAGTCTTCAAAGGAGACGACGGTAGCAAATTTTCAGTCAAAAATAGCTGCAATTTGGGTTTTTTTACATGATTAATGAACAGGTGGGTTACTATGAGCTCTTATTGCCATGCAGTTGATAAATTATTCAGTACAAAATATTGGTTCCGTGATGTCCGCAACTATATTTAAAGGCACAATCGCAGAGGGTCTACAGACTTCTGCGATTAAAGTTATTCAACGATGAAAAATGTCAACGATGAACCGATATTTTGTACTGAATAGTTTTTGAACTGAATGGATATAAGAGCTCATAGTGACCCCCCAGGTAGAACATTTTTGTACGTTCACTTTACTGATAAAAGGTCGATGAATGACATTCATTATTTATTTCACAGCACCAATCAGAGCCCAGACACGACCGCATCTATGCGGCTACAGACAAACAAACAAACAAACATACAGACAACACAATGGCCTCATAGTCCCCTAGGTTAGTTCGGGATTCAAAACAATATTTACTAATATAGGTCGTACGTACACTTCGTAAACCAATAACCTGATTTATTCGTAAGCCTGAAAGCTTTCTTCAAGTAGACCAATGTACTGCAATCATTTATTCTGTAATATTGCAGTTTGGCACGAGTGGTATCAGGTATTCGATATGTATGTGGAAACCAGTTAAATATTTGATAACAGCGATACGATCAAAAAGAAATGTTTGATTGAAGTAGGTGAGGCGTATTTTTGCGTATTTCGTATGAAGGTGAAATAATATGATCTAATAAAGTTGTGTAGGTAGGTATGTATTTTAATGATTAAGTAACACAGAAAATATTAAAAGGAATGAGATGCTTCGGTGAAGTAGAACTGATGAAGAAGACCAGAGATGGCCATTGGAACTTGCAAGTAACATAAGTTTAGTTCCCCACACACGGGAATGCAAGTTAAATAATAGCGTTGAAGTTAATTTCATTAAATTATCATAATACCAAAACGTTAATGCATTTATAAAGTTCCCGCCAATAATTAAGATGTCATGTGTACTTAAAAGGACGGTACGAAGATCCGGTCTTTATACATCCATTTTTATTACAACACCTGGCATTAAACCACACTTAAGACCCAAAGAAACCCCTACCTTCCAGATAATTATATTCGGAAATGATGTGTCGTTTGAATGAAAGTTGGCACTGGCTCAAAAAGCTTTATTTTTAGCTCAATTCACCAATTTTAATCAGTCGTTGAATCATCGTCAAATACGTTTTTTGTAACGTCAGCTGTTTCACAATAGGTTAGGACTATAACGTGTGCTGTGGTTGGGCTAAATCTGATTTACTGAGTGAAACTATTATTACATACTTTTCACTAGAAACGGGATAATTACCATGATGAAACTGTGCCGAAATATCGGGAATAATCAAAACTCAAAAATCATGGTAAATATCCCGTTTCTAGTGAAAAGTATGATTGACTAAGGTCTGGAACTGTATAGTTTTCTAAACGATTTCACTTTTATAATATAAGGATAATGAAGTTGGGAGACACACTGAGAACGCCTGGAGAAGCTATTGGATAGAGAGCTGATGAAGGGTAACCTTCCAATGGTACTAAAACGCAAACTTATTCCCTTCCTGACTTACGGATCACAAACTTGATCTTTGACAAACATCTCCAGAAATCCAAACTCAAGGTTTGCCAAAGGGCAATGGAGCTCAGTTTTCTGGGAGTCGAAACACCATACTGCGCTTCAAAACCAAAATTGCCCATGTTTGGGAGAAAGCTGCGAGGCTGAAGTGGGATTGGGCCTCTGCCGCATGCCCAACGAACTGTGGGCGAATGCAAAACTAGTGTGAAGCCGATGGTATAAAAAAAAACATGCAATTTGATTTAATTTGATCTGTGATGTCCCGACAAACACTGTTTTGTGACAAAAAGTGACAAAAAGTACATCAAAGTCCATGGTGGTCTGTACTATCATAATCTTAGTTCAACACTTCACTGTCCTTGATATGGACAGTGAAGTGTGAAGTGAATGCGCCTGCGTGTGTGGTCCAGGATTGTCTTATCATTTGTCGCATTGAAGAACAGTTTATTATAGACAATACTATCCTGTTATCAATGTGGGCTGCGTTATTGACGGCTCGAGTTCTACTTATAGAACGTAACCTCAGTACATCCTGCTTAGGGAAACGTGACTACTCGTTTCCATAGTTTCGTCACAAATAGGTTTTATAGATGGTTAAGCATAATTACACTCTAAGGTAACCATATTAATGATAAAGCCCCGTGGCCTGATGTCGCTCAGCCCCTCGACTACTAACATGGCAATTTGCAATATCTGTGCTAACATAATTATTATCAGGTTATTTATAAGTATATCTAGCGTAGCGTGTGCTGTCTTATTAACTTTTGTTGATTCTCTCTAGCATCTTACTTTCGACTACCTTCTTGTTTTTTTTTCCAATTTATTTTCAACAATGATGGTACATAGTATGTCTAACTGTAATTATACTGGAATAGGTGTCACACATTGAATCCATTTTGGTCATGTTAAGTTGTTGCTGTAATGATGTTTTTAAGTTGGTTCTCATTTTTCTTTGAATCAGCTTCTTGTTTCCGAGGCACCCCACAGGTGCTTCCCACCTTTAAGTAAGAAGGATCATCAAATATTGCCAAGCCGTGTTTGTTGCCTGATTCTTTTGGGCTCAGGTGATAAACGTCCACTTTGCAAAATGTACACCCATTTTTTTCGCAAAATGTACTCTGTAAGTTTTCTCAAAATGTCAACTTCGCAAAATGTACACTGGATTTTTATAGTTGAAGGTGAACTAGTTTTGTAAAAAAGTGAAGTGTAAATTTTGCGAAAAATCCAGTGTACATTTTGCGAAGTGGTCATTTTGAGAAAACGTGTAGTGTAGGTAGGTACATTTTGCCAAAAAAATCGGGTGTACATTTTGCGAAATGGACGTTCTGCGAAGTGGTCATATTGAGAAAAAGTGCTGTGTTCATTATGAGAAGTGGACGTTTTGCGAATGAGCAATTTAGATGTTGATGTCTTTTTTAACAAAACAATTTCTTTACAGGTAATTACGCCCAAAACAAACCCAGAAGCGCCAAAGATGAAAGGAAAGTAAAAAAAACTACGTACTAACCTACCTCCAGGATGTTCTTATATTGTAACTTTAGGATTCCGTATCTCAAGAAGAAAACCGGGACCCTAACAAGATCACATCGTCTATCTGTCAGTCAAGACTATAATTTACAGGAATAATAATTTTTGTGGTTAATCTCAGTCCAGCATTATTTATTTATTAAATTGACGACCACTGTGACGCGGCGGGCGAACGTTCGCCTGCGACGCAGGAGGTTGCGGGTTCGATTCCCGCCTCAGAAACAAATATTTGTGTGATCTGCAGATATTTGTTCAGGGTGTTCTGGGTATTTTCTATATATAATAAGAAATATCTATGTAATATATTGTATTAAGTATATCAGTTGTCTAGTACCCATAACACAAGCTCTGCTTAGCTTGGGACTAGACAATGTTGTGTGACATGTCCAGCACTACAAAAAAAAAATTACCTGTCAAGTTTTTGCAAGGAAATAGCGAAAGTGTATGTTATATGGAAAACCTATATTTTAAGGTTCTTCCAATAACCTCACAATTCTGAAAATTGGAATGCTAGTAGAAATCTTTGTACGCAATAAAGGCAAAGTCTAAAATTATGGAATATTTTTTATTCCTAGAATGGTAAATGGGAAGTTTGTAGAAAATGAGGCCAAAAGGGGCTTTCCAGTACGGGACCATCAGGCGTGAGTCTTACTCGCACTTGTCGGCTTGTATCTAGGGCTCTGGAGTACCTTATCTTACCATAATTAAGCCACTTTTACATGTAAAGTTACCCAACCACGACACTTGTAGCACAGTAATGTGTCTATTACTGCCTTAGAATAAGTACTCGTTACTGCGCAGGAGTTTCACACGAAGCCGAATTAAAAACTCGTCAGAAACGTATTAAACCCAACACCTTACCACCCAGATCTCTTTGTATTGACCGACTGATGACAGTCGATTTTCAACCCTATTTTATGGGCATTAAAGTCTCGTAAATGTAAAAGGATTTATGGATTAAACAAGTCAGATGTCACAACCCAATTTGAACCGTAGACGATAAATATAAAGAATAAATTCGCTTGAGACGTGTTTCCGGAAATGTAGATGCACCATGCGTTTCGAGATTCAAAACCGTTTTTTTTTTTTTTTTTAATTCTATGCAAGGGAATTTGAATAGCGCTTAGTATGTTACGGTTAAACTTGAGTTACGGTAAATTTATGGAATGTCTTCATTTTATAAATGAATGTTTTGTTGAATTTTCGTGACGAATTAGTAATTGTGTGAATCGTGGTTATGATTATAATAACCAATGAATAAGAATTGAGCAGTTAGTGTTATTTTTCATGAAACAATAAAAAAAACGTTTTAGTATGTTATTCTTTTGTTAGTATTTATCACATTAAACTCTGGAGTGGATCCAATATCGTTCTTCGTATACAATTTTACCTTCATTAAGAAGCGGATAATACATAGGCTTCATTAAAACGTATTTTTAACCCCCGTACGCAAAAACGACGGGGTGTTATAAGCTTGACGTGTCTGTTTGTGTGTCTGTTTGTGGCATCGTAGCTCCCGAACGGATGAACCGATTTTGTTTTTTTTTTGTTTGAAAGGTGAATTATTCGGGAGTGTTCTTAGCTATGTTTGATCAAAATCGGTTCAACGGTTTCATTGCGTTAAGGGCTTTTTTAATTTTTCCAAAATTAATTACTTGTAAATAAAATCTAAACAGTTTTTTTAAAGGTAAATAATATATTTATTTACAGAAAGAATAATACAAGGAATGTACAAAATTATAAAAAATACATGTGAAACTGTTGTGCTACCTGAAGACCGCTGCCATCTAAAGTTAGGACAACTGATCCAAATCACTACCAGTTTGTTGAAGTGAAACAAATATGCATAATCTTCATATTTCCAAGGGCATACCAGAGTCCCAAGAAATAATTTTAAAAAAATGGGAATAATAAAATGCACTTCTATCGTAAATTTCTCTATTATATATGTATGTACGTTGATAAAATAAATAAGAGTAATATAAGAAATAAAATCTTAATCTTTATTTAGGGAAAGAATAATACAAGTAAATAAAAGTAGGTATGTACAAATGAAACAGCTGTGCTTCCAGAAGACCGCTGTTCTAACTAAAGGTAGCTCAACTGATCGAAATCACTACCAGACGGAAGCGTCCCTAAAATGCTGGCTGCATTGCCACGCTGAATGGCAATACTAATGCGATGAGCCAGATAATAAAGAGACAAGTAGAATTATATTTTAGATTACGCAGCAAATTTTGTACTCAGGTGGATTCAGCTGCCCATCCCCTGGTGGAAAACCCGCTATTATGAATGTGTTAAAAGAAACCAAACATATTGTTAGAATGACAAAGCAATTTGGTATAAAATATAATTTACAAATGAGACAACAATTTACGTTCCAAAATTACACTTCGCCACATTTCGTACTTCACATTCTAATCTCCTTCACAAATCCTCAGAATGTATTACTTTGAACCACAGAATAAATATACAGTGTGTCACCTCCCAAGTCCTGTTAACAACGTAATCCCACAGTGTAAAGTTTTGAAAGATGTGGAGTGCGCTAAGCTGATGACGGCGCGTTGACATTCTGGAGTTATTGCGCTGCGTAGTGCGTGTCATATTGCTATAGTGACCATGGTTTTAGCGAAAACTAGTATATATTTATATACTAGATAAAAATTGTAAGTTCCCCTCGTCTAAAGATAAAATTGCATAAATCAGTCCAACACACAATTACTAACAAAATTTTTTTCAAGATTTAATTCCCTCGTCTCCATTCCGCCACCTGATGACTAGAAGTGGAGAGTCGTTTCACCCTTTTGTTGTCGACATACTACCGTCGCGTACAAACCGTTTCTCGAGCTCTTTCATCATACGGACAGAAAAAGCCTGGAACTCTCTTCCGGTTTCTTTATTCCCTTTATCATACAGCTTGGGTATCTTCAAACGAAGAGTGAATACATATTCTAGGCGAGCGTGCTTAAACTTAATTAGGCCTCATCTTCGCTTCCATCAGGTGAGATGTAGCCACACGCAAGTCTATTTTAGATTTTAAAAAAACTGCCTTGGTCGGTAAATAACGCCTATAATTGCGGCCAGTACCTGTATAATTTTTCTCAAACAATGCGTGGATATGACTTGTGACACGGTACAACGTGACAGTTGCATACAGTACCTGTATATTTTTTCTCAAACAATGCGTGGATATGACTTGTGACACGGTACAACGTGACAGTTGCATACAGTACCTGTATAATTTTTCTCAAACAATGCGTGGATATGACTTGTGACACGGTACAACGTGACAGTTGCATACAGTACCTGTATAATTTTTCTCAATCAATGCGTGGATATGACTTGTGACACGGTACAACGTGACAGTTGCATACAGTACCTGTATATTTTTTCTCAAACAATGCGTGGATATGACTTGTGACACGGTACAACGTGACAGTTGCATACAGTACCTGTATATTTTTTCTCAAACAATGCGTGGATATGACTTGTGACACGGTACAACGTGACAGTTGCATACAGTACCTGTATAATTTTTCTCAAACAATGCGTGGATATGACTTGTGACACGGTACAACATGACAGTTGCATACAGTACCTGTATAATTTTTCTCAAACAATGCGTGGATATGACTTGTGACACGGTACAACGTGACAGTTGCATACAGTACCTGTATATTTTTTCTCAAACAATGCGTGGATATGACTTATGACACGGTACAACGTGACAGTTGCATACAGTACCTGTATATTTTTTCTCAAACAATGCGTGGATATGACTTGTGACACGGTACAACGTGACAGTTGCATACAGTACCTGTATATTTTTTCTCAAACAATGCGTGGATATGACTTGTGACACGGTACAACGTGACAGTTGCATACAGTACCTGTATATTTTTTCTCAAACAATGCGTGGATATGACTTGTGACACGGTACAACGTGACAGCTGCATACAGATTTTCATAGTGAAATTGCCACTGTTAATACGACAGATACGGACTTTCATGCTAATATTGCCGGCCTAGACCAGCAAAAACCATTTATCTCGAAGAAGGGGTCTCTAAATCTCCTTTTCAACCTATTGCTCCCAGTGCTGTGAGAACTGGGAGCAATAGCTAACTTCCATAGCCCGCCATCCTCGATGGCATCCAGTTCTTCCTAGCTACTTTGACCAGGTCACTTGTCCATCTCATTGTCTGCTCTCATTTCTGCAACCACTCCTAGGTATATCCACTCTTCTTCTCCATCTATCCTCTGATCTGGGATTAATGTAACCCGCCCATTCTCACTTCCTCTTCGCTACCTCACGAGCTATGTCAGTCAGTTTGATTCTTCTGATTTTTGTATTTCGAATACAATCTAGGAGATAAACTCCCATTATAGCCCTCTCCACAGCGCTTTGAGGCTCTCATACAAAAAAAAAGTTCACTAAAAATGTTTGGTTATCCAAGAACGAATGAGAAAATGATTCTAAGACCGGCACTTCAGACTTTTAATTGCTTCTGAAAAGGAGTGCTCAGACGGTTACCTTACCTAAAAAGCCGATAGCTTTGCCTAATAAGTTACCAACTTTGCACATATCGGTTTTTGTTGAAGTTGAAGTGGGTAATTAGGGGTTTTTAACTATTGAATTTTGATAATTACTTAAAGATATGTTAATTGAAGAGATGTCTTGCAGCTCTGAAAAACAATAAATGTGAAGCCCAATTCTATGACAAAAAAATAGTCAAAATAAAGTTCGGATCAAGTTCCAATCTAGTGTCGATCTCAAAGTCATATGGACTAATAAAATCGCACTAATTTATTATTTTTAGCTTCTTGAATTACGGATCAAGCCGATACCCCCGTGATGTTAAGCGGTAACCTCTGCCTTTAATAATGCATTAACCTCATAGGTCACGTCCACCTAGGACGCACCCTATGTGGCATTGCACTGCGCCATAAAGAGACATAAAGATGAAAAGTTTCATGTGCCTGTAATTTCACCGGCAACCATACCCTTTAAACCGGAACACAGCAATGCGAGCACTACTGCTTTGCGGCAGAAATAGGTATTGGTGGTAGTACTACCACCACTACCTATTTCTGCCGCAACCAACCAAAAGTTCGTCCGGGAAAGTACTTACTTTCCCGGACGAACTTTTGGTTGCGGGGATCTAGATACGAGTATTTCTTAGCAATTACTAAACATATGAAAGTGATATTTGATGTTTGGTGACCTGCTTCTTTATTATCACTGGCTTTATTTTTGTAGTAGCATTGCAAGATTGGCTAACTTTTATGGGTACTACTCATTTTTGATTTAAAAAAGTAATAAACTATATAGTGAAAACCTCTTTTAGGTATAATTGATGATTGATGTTATTAGTTTTGGTCTTGCTCGTTATGGGAAAAATACTCGCCGAGCTTACAGCCCTTTCAGGACTGAAATACAGGGGATAAAAAAATACCCTCCATGGGAGTGACCTCAGTGCCATGGATGTGACATTCCCTACATTATCGTAATACATGGAAGTTAAATGTTACAGAGAAATGGCATTTTTTGCAAAATATATTAATTATATATACCGGTACATGATCAAAATCTTTATTTATAGATAGCTTTTTCTCTGATATAAATATCAGAGAAAAAACTATCAAAGAAACTTCTTTTAAAGCAACGATTTACATTTTATACGCAAACGGGACCGATTTCCCGCAGAGCCTCAATGGGCCTTTTTTCACAGTGGGTTGCACCATCGTGGAATATAGACGTGACAAGTGGTGAGCTCATCGCCGCCATTGCTTCCCACGACTGACTCGGCTAACGCTTTCTTCCGGTAATATCAACCAACCGATTTAAGCCTCCTAATTTTCTAGGTAGATTCATCCAAACACACGCTTCAGTAATGTAGAAGGATTTAAAAAAAAACGCCGTTTTTAATTTAAAGGGAAAAAACAGATTTTAGCGTATACCTACGATCTTATACGAAATCCTATAGGAAATAATGGTTTATGAATGCCTCGCCTTAACATTGTCCACCGAAAACTCTGTGAGAATTCGACACGTGTCTCGCCTCGTACGAAATATTATCAGGAAAAAGTTGACTCGTTGAACAACAAACAAACAACTAAACTGTATAAAACACAAGATAACTAATTGAAATTTAATTTGAATTTAAATTCTGAAAAAAACATGTTGCACTCCTTGATTTAAAAAAACCGGCCAAGTGCAAGTCGGACTCGCGCACGAAGGGTTCCGTACCATTATCCATAAAACGGCAAAAAAACACGTTTATTGTGTGGGAGCCTCCTTAAATATTTATTTCATTCTATTTTAAAGTATTTTTTGTTATGGCGGCAACAGAAATACATCATCTGTTATAATTTCAACTGTCTAACTATCACGGATGAGATACAGCCTGGTGACAGAAGGACAGCGGAGCCTTAGTAATAGGGTCCCGTTTTACCCTTTGGTTACGGAACCCTGAAAACGTCCATTCAATACACGATTACTACAATTTTGCTGCATCAAAAAGCAAAGATAGGTCGAAATTGCGATTTAATTGTTGTTTTATTTGAGTTGTTCAGTTTAGGACGATAAAACTTATACTAAATTAAATGTTGTAGAAAATGTGAGATAAAACGGGCTTTACGAGTATAATGTGAATTTTGAAAACGCCATCCCTCCCATTCCAAAATTAAGTGTCTTTTACTTGCCGCGGATTCAATCCCGAGCGGAAAGTATTGGAGATCGGAACCGTGCCAGAGCTAGCGCAAAATACCTAAAGTTCTTGGATAGTCTTAATGTTCAGTAGTTAAATTTTTAGATAAGTAATTAGTTTTTAAGTACTGTTTGTTTTACAAAGTTTTTTATTTTTTTAGAATGGATTTAAATACTTTTGACTTCTGGGGTCATGACTGCGTTACCGGGCTTTTGGTGAGCGCAGATGGCGCTCGACCTGCAAAGTTAGGATAGGGAAACGAGCACAAGGGCACCACTTAGGAACGGACCTCGGCTTGGTCTGTTGCCGGTTGGGGAGGAACGGGCAAAACGCCCCGGAACATGCTTGTACCGGTTTAGGCGTAAGGTACAGAAGGTAAAATAAAATAAATAACATAGGATCGCTTTAAATAGAAACACTAGAACAAGGTGTGAAATGACCTATGATCTACAAATTAGCTTCTTATTTTACCATAAAAAATACGCAAAGTAGTCATTGTCCGCCATTTTGAATTTATAGTCCACTTCTAACAATAAGCACCTACAGATAAAGTGCTTTTATTGAATTCAGTATATTATTATCGAGTTTTTTTGCATACCTACGCTTTTATTAAGTTTAAGTGGGTCTTATCAACGCTGAAGCAAAAAAAGCATTCTCATATCACGTTGGTATAATTTATGTGCTTCGTATCTTCGTTTATTAGCATAATATGTGGATATAATATATGGTCAATGACTCAGATTGTATGTGTAATGGTTCAGTAGGCGTAAGAAACTCAAGGGACATTTAATAAAAGCTTTTATTTAACATGCTTCGTTGTTCTTTCCGAATACAAATTTACAATCCACTTTTCAAGAACTTGCTGACCGATTGAGCTGAAATTTGACATACCTGTCAAATTCCGATGGCAATACAATGGGTTACTAGGTACACACTATTGTTATGCAAATTTTTGAAATTTAACTACATTTCGTTATTATGGAGAAAATAAAAAAAAATACATTTGTTACAGCTGTGCTACCTGACGACCGCTGCTAAGGCAGCTCAACTACTCCATATCACTACTAGACGGAAGCGTCCCTAAGATGTTGGCTGCATTGCCACGCTGAATGGCAATACTAATGCGTTGAGCCAGATAAGAGCCAGGTTTCGTTCTTTTTTAAATTTTGTTCATAGCTACCGGTATTAGTTGTATTAATCTTTCTGTTAATAAATGTATTAAGTACTTAAAAAAAAAAAAAAAAAAACAATCAATAATAGGATCATAATTGTATTAGTAGGTTTCTTATCCTAGGTTAGTCACTCTAAACATTCTGATAACATAGAAGAAATAATCAAGAAATAATATTCCCTTTTTTACAAAACAGTCACTGACAAAATTAAATATAAATTGAATTTAATAAAGTACACAAATACATTTGTATTTCACAAATTAGGATAGTTCAATGTTTTAATTGTCATTGCAGTTAGAATAAATAATTTAGTTTATTATTAAAATATACAGCAGTGGCTGAGGTACTAAATGACAAACCTGTCTGAGAAAACCCTCAGTATGCTGTTCTGTGTGTCCTCAGCGATCTGATCTGATGATGAAGATGGAAGGAGGACGACGGAACTCCTCGATTAACACAACCCTGTGGCAGGGTTTTGTGCTCATTTTGATCAGCACACGGTTCCGATCACTAATTTCATAAAACCTTGCTGGAAAAAGATTATTTTTCAACTAAAACGTGTTACACAGGACAGTAAAAAAACGAAAAAAAATTAATGTCTTAATTTAAAAAGCGCATACAAATTTCGTATGTACATAATTTAAATACCAAACACGAAATTTAAACCGACAAAGGTTTAAGATTTAAAGTGTACAGATTTAAATCGTGCCTTGTGCGCAGGATGATCTGGAACCAGCTAGGTCACTGTAAATGAAGTAACGTAGCTGGGTGATTCTCATTTTTGAAAAAAACCACTGTGACTTTCAGTTTTCTTACATTTAGTAACTAAATATAGTAATCTTGCTTTGTGTTAATAAAGTATAGATAAAATACTATAACTTTAGTATATAAATGGATAAATTTAATGCATAGTTTATTATTTATTAATTTTTAAAACATCAAAAATGTCCCTTCCGTGTGTGTGATCACACTGCTTTTATAAAGAAAAAAAAATACTGTGGTTTATCGGTGTGAATAAATGTGTAAAAAAGAATGCCAATATTAAATTGAATATATTTACTCCGTAAATACAAAAACATATGTATCTAAAGATACTAGAAGATTCTTCAACTGTTCACATAAAGTTTGTGATCAATTTTTTTGTCCCTTCCATGGATGAGTGTCACACCAGTCGTAAATTATAAAAATATCGTCCGTGTATCCAAACGTAACTGGGCATAGACAAGGGTAGATCCACCATCTTTTGTCTCAGTTGTTAGTTCCTGCCTGCGATGTAACACCTGCGAGATAATACGTGTTGTTTTTCTATTCTCAAAACTTGTCAAGCATAAGTGGTCACAACTGTGGCGATCGTCAAAGGTATGTACATTTCAATTATGCACGTCGGTTTTGTGGTTTTAATGCGCTTTTGAACCAAAAACACTTAGCTAAATTTGCTTGTTCATTCCTGATTCAGAGGTTTAGTTTTTAATATTGTAACAGCAAAAATTCTCTTCCGTGGACGTCACTTCTATGGATCCGTGGGTAAAAATATACACATGGATGTGACTTTTGATCCATGGACGTGATTATTGTATATGATATGGGGCTTTTTGTGGTTTGTTGGTTGATGTTGTGTGTTTACGGATGCACGGCTTTATCTTTCTCTTCTTTATCAGCCTGTTTATGTCTACTGTTGGACGAAGCCTCCCCAATTGAATACAATGGGTGATTTGCCATTGCTACGCTTGGCGGGCGGATCGCAGTATTACTGTTAAGTACTCAGATGGATGCTGCTGCCCATTCCATGATGTAATCCTTTAGTCGGCTTTTACGATATTCACAGGAGGAGAAGGAGGGGGTCTATTCTTAGGCTGGATAAACATAGTGCAGAGCTTTTGAGTTCCAAAAATGAAAAAGATGTTTCAGGGCCTGGTATAAATGAAGAAGATATTCTGGGGCTATAGCAAATGAAAACAGTGTTTTGAGTTCAGAAGCAGATGCAAAGGGTATTCCAGTGACTGAATCAGATGAAAATGAACCACATCTTCTAGTTTTAAAAGAAGGGTTGTAAATTATTACAAAATGTTTATGATAATTATACAAAAAAAAAAAACATATTCTTGGTCAAATAATTGGATTTGATGGCGAAGAACCAAAAGTTACGTTCACAAAAAAGAAAAGATCTATCACGAATCACATTATTTTTGTTTAGATTGATCCAGACAACATATTCCCTGTTCCACGTGATGATGTAATGGCTGTTTAAATTGAGCCTACACTGGTCGGCGCGTTGAACTAATGTTTAACAAAATTGATGTGAAATATATAAAAAAAAAACAATAAGTAGCCTATCCTTATGCGTGCCATAAAAACTAGTACTTTGAAGGTAATTGGTAGGAAATTGATGACAGAGATTTAATTAATAAGTTAGATGAAAAATATTTTCTAAGTGTATAAGTTTTAAAATGTTCAGTAAAGAAGGTAGATAACATAAATGTGAAAATATTTTATCTAACAAATTAAATGATGTTAATTTGGTAGATAAAATGTATGAGGTTGTCCTACCTACTCGTAAAAATAAAAATAAAAGTTAAGGACTGACTAAGACTGCATTTGTTAATTAAAATTAGGAAAATACCTGCGTGTATTACAGATAAATAAAGATTTTGATAATGTAACGGTATATTATTATTATATTTTTCAAAAAGTGTCACTTCTTTGTAATATTTAATTTCCATGTATTACGATAATGTAGGGAATGTCACATCCATTGCACTGAGGTCACTCCCATGGAGAGCATTTTTTTTCAATCCCCTATATTTCAGTCCTGAAAGGGCTGTAAGCTTGGCGAGTATTTTTCCCATAAAGAGCAAGACCAAAACTAATAAAATCAATCATCAATTATACCTAAAAGACGTTTTCACTTTTTTTTTTTTTTTTTTAATCAAAAATGAGAAGTACCCAGCTAATAAATTACCAGCTAAGTGAACATCCAACTAAACTTGTACATTAAAATAAATAAATAAATAAATAAAATAAATAAATTTCTTGTATCAAATCAGGAATCATTCTACTATTTTTTAAAGAAAAACCATTATTGTACTATGCAGTTACAATTCAATTACAATTGTCATTAAAAATGGAAGTCTGCTAAATTTATGATTTTACGAATTGTTACGTAGAAACATTTTACGATTGTTTCTAAATGGTCACAATTATAATGTAATTGTAAAACCGTTGATAGAATACCAAAAGTGTCAAAAGTGACAAGTATGAGACGATTCATTAACAATTTTAATACAATAGGTTTAGTAGAATTGGGCCCCTGAATCAAAAATTTAACGTTTATCTGTCAATAGTGGAAAGGCTTCGCCCGCGTGGTGTTTTTTTTGTGTGGTGTGTCCGGTCTAAGAATATACCCCTGTGTGTCCTCCCGTGGATGTCGTAAAAGCCAACTAAGAGATTACCCGGACTTGTTATTAAGATTCGCTGGTTTATCAGTTGTCCTTGCTGCTAGCTTCGTTATTACTGGAGAAAAGAGTCGTGAGAAGCAATGGTGGCGATAAGCTCACCCCTAGTCACGTCTATATGCCCCAAAAATTATGTAAAAGTGTAACGCTGTCTATTTATTAGTTTGTTTGTATTTTTTATCGTGATTTCACGCCAAAACTGCTGGGTCGATTTCGATGGCTCAAATAATTTACAATATGGGTAAAAATATAGGATAACTATTATCCTAAAAATCAGTTGAAAATAAAAATAAAAAATAAAATACAAGTGCATTTATTCCTTACACTATCACTACTAACAACACAGGATATTAAGTTACCTATAAAAATAATATTTAGTCTAGTGTAAGAGAAAAAGGTCGAGGGCTCACCCACGCTGTTTTTCAGCCTCGCCTTAGAATGTATAGCTATCCGATGTTCAAAAAAAAAAGTGAAACTAACGTCTCATGCCTGTAATTTCACCGGCATCCATTCCCTTCTAACCAGAACGCTACTGCTTATCCTGCTGTTCTGATTATCGCTGGTGTTACCTTGACTCAGCTTTGAGGACATCCCTAGGAGGAGACGGAGGGTTCTGTTCTTGGCTGGACACACCAGGGTCACTAATACTAACACTCAACTAAGTTGGAGTGAGCTATTTCTTTCCTAGAAGCTATACCTAATACATGCCGTGTTTTATTCCAACAATGAGAACTTGAATTCGAGACTTCGAGAGAAAGAGCAAAAGATAATCTTAGATTTGAGAAGGAAAAAGGACAATAGTATTTGCGTTTAGCGGAGTAACCTCTCGCCTTTTCACAAGATTTAAATTAATTAAGGTTTTTTTCGTCCAATTTCACCTTGCATTCTTTGGAACAAAGCTACGGTGTTGAGCACTGCTTAGATGTAAGGGTGTGGTGTGTCTGTGAGCGAGGAATTTCATTAATTGCTTCGTCTATCGCATCGATGTTTAAATCTGCAATGAAAGTAAAGTTAGTCAAGTAGGTAATCAAAGTAAGTATGCAACTAAAGTAGCCTATAGTTAAATCCAGCTCATAATCTATACGAAGTACCTAAGGACCAAAGGAGGTGGGCAACCGCTGACAGAGGTCAAAAATAAATGAAAGTCCCTTCATGGAAGTAATTAGTACGGATCTAAATGTTGTTTTTTGTGCTAAATTTTTCTAAAGAACTTGTGTATGTTTAAAAGTTGGGAAACAAAAGTTGTATTTTTAAATAATTAGATTGAATAATACATAAACATCATTGCATTTGCGTGAAAAAAAAAGCAACAAGCTTCGTAACTTTCCCACAACTTCTACGCAAGAAATTATATTAGCTGTTTCGTTATCTTAACATATATTATCAATAACCAAAAGTATCTCAACTGTACTTTACGTTAGTCAAAAAAGTTGGGTTAAAGTTGGGTATGGAGAGTTGCCCATGTTCTTTCATCGAAATAGGTCCAGCGTGATTGGGTAACAAACAGTGGCTGGGCATAATTTATGCCGAAGAACCGACAACCGCTGGGGTTAACGTGTTCTGGAGTAGAGACGAGACCATGTCTTGGTGAACGTAGTGATGATGATCCGATGATCAGCGTGAGGCGGCTGGTAGAAAGTGGATGAAAACAGCTGGAAATCGGTCTAAACTGCGCGCATTGGGAGAGGCCCATGTCCAGCAGTGGACTGATATAGGCTGATGACGATGATGATGATGAGTAATAAACATCCCAAGCATCGTAACTTTGATAATATTATTAGTAGGATTACGCTTCTTTATGTCATTGCATTACAGCGCCCCATAAAGAGCGGTGACAAAAAATTTCCAAATATAATCCTCAAAAACCAAGAAATAAATCAGTTTGCTGAGACATTTTGAAGGTCAATCTCTTCCACAAATACAACGCTATCTCTGTTCCGTCAAGGGTATTTTACAAGCTTTTATTTAACTTGCAATGTATGTATGTTTGTCTGGGTGGAATCCGGGTGGACTCTTGCAACTGAATTTTAAAGCAGTTATCCTCAACCGATTGAGCTGAAATTTGGCATACCTGTCAAGTTCCGAAGACAATACAATATCATGGTGACAGCGACCTGATCTGATGATGGAGACGGAAGGTGGACAACGGAACTCCTCGATGGATAATAGTAGTCTGGCCATGTTTAGGCTCATTTTGATCAGCACAAGGTAACGATCACCAATTTTATAAAAGCTTGTGTTGAAAAATATATTTTACAAGATTTTATTTTGTGTTTGTTAATTACTTGACACAAATACTTGCTTTTTTGGAGTTTTTTTGAATGTTTGTCCTTTTGTCTTTCTTTGATAGTTTGTTACCCGCTCCTTGTCTAACCACACAATTAGCGAGATTTTTAAGTGTTGGCAACACCGGATAACATTAAGTGTTCCCATAAATAAAAATGCAAGTGGAAAAACGAAAAAGGCGCTCGTCTTGGCACAATTTGTGACTACCGCCTTTACTGCATTTACGGTAAAAGCAGGTTGCGGCTGACTGTATTTACCGGCATGACCCACCCATTACACGTGATAAGAGTTTTTTTTATACATCTTGGTATAACGTATCAAGCAGATGGCCCACAAAGTCAAAGTCAAAAAGTATTTTATTCATTAAACACAAGGATCATTTTGAATCACCTGATGTTAATGATTTTGTTACCCTCTGCCTATGAATAGTGAATTACCTCATAGGTCACGTCCGCTTAGGACGCGCCCTATGTGGCATTGCACTGCGCCCGCCACCCTGAGACATAAAGATGAAAAGTCTCATGTGCTTGTTATTTCACCGGCACCCATACCCTTCAAACCGGAACACAGCAATGCGAGCACTACTGCTTTGCGGCAGAAATAGGTATGGTGGTAGTACTTCCCCGGACGAACTCTTTCCACAAAAAAGCTATACTACTAACAACACAACACAAGAGTAGCACAAAGGCACAAAATACATGGTACAGAAGGTCAGCTCAGTACAACGATCGATAACAGGCTCACCTACCTATATACGCGTTTTCATGACGATCTCGGTGAAACTCGGTCAAACGCCAATCGCGAGTGCCCGCGCTTAGGCGATAGACGTGATTATTTAGGTACCTATATTATATTGTGTCTTGTATTGTTTTTGTTTTGTGACTGTGAATTGTGAACTATTGTCATTGAGACTAGTTTGCGTGGTGACAGTTTTTACGCGTGACACGGATTTAGCGGATAGCTACTATTTTTAAAAGAAAACCCATTATTATACCATGCAATTACAATTCAATTACAAGGGTCATTCAAAATGGTAGTATGCTAAATTTATGATGTTACGAATTTTTACGAAGTAAGATTTTACTATTGCTTCTAAATACAACGGTCTCGACCACCGCCGTAAGGTTGCATGCCTTTCGATCTTGTATAGGTTACATTTCGGGGAATGCTCTCAGGAACGGCACGATCTGATGCCACCATCTCCTTTTCATCACAGGACGAGCAGGCGTACGGCTCAGTACCAGCCTTACTTCATTAATATACCTTCTTCGCACAAAACGTTTCAGTTCTACCTTTATAATGAATACACTGCCGTCGTCTGTCTTTCCTGAAAACTATAATCTGGGTCTCTTCAAGTCTAGAGTGAATAGGTGCCTTCTAGACTTATGTGCTCCATCTTCGGCCACATCGTCACTTACCAACAGGTGAGATCGTGGTCAAATAAAGGTCTATCAATGTAAAAAAAAAATAAAAAAAAACACAATTATAATGCAATTGAAAAACCATTGAAGTTAGTACAATACCAAATGCGTTAAAAGTGACAAGTGTGAGACAATTCATTAACAATTTAAATACAATTGGTTTAGTAGAATTGGCCCCCTGGTTTATTTTATATTCTAAAACCAAGAAATTACATGGAGTGCGTTCAGTGCACTGTTCACATTGATACTTCTGCAGAGTCCCTTATTTTGAGTAGTTATGCACATTGAATGTTGACTACAAGTCCACTAATTGCAAGAATAATAATTGTCCGTCTGTTTAACGTTTAGTCAGTCAGCGGCAACCTGTTTTCATCGTAAATGTACCCGATATGAACAACCTAAGGGAAGTACTTACGCTAGTTGGGAAGTGGTTCGCAAAAATGTTTTTGGGACTCAAGTTTTTGTAGTTGCTTTTGGGTTAATAGTTTGGACGGAGTATGGCAGACGTGTTGTAGGGTACAGAAATTGGATTCAGAAATAGGGTACCGCTAGAGCGCTTAGCCCTCTGCATACAAAAGAAGTTAGCTCCTATTTTGGGTATTATCTCATCAAACTCCATGAAATTTTGTGCACATGGTCTATACACTAATATTCAGACCCGTGGTTAGTCAGAATGGCTCAAGCTGAGGCCAAACCAACGCGTTCAGCCCGCATCCTCAGTGGCGTGCACGGTGGCGATCCATGGTAAGACAATGGATCGCCACCGTGGACGCGTGTTTTTTGGCCTTAGCTATAGTCGCAAAACGTCCACTTTTCATATTGTATACTTAACTTTTTCTCAATATGACCACTTCGCAAAATGTCGGGACCGGGCCGATCTGTATCCTTTTTTTGATGACCTCTGTTGTGTGGTGGGCGAGAGGTGCGGGTTGGATTCCCGCTTCGGGACAAATGTTTGTATGATTTGTAAATATTTGCTCGGGTCTGAGTGTGTACCATGGTACTCGTAGTTCCTGATACCCACGACACATGGAGTCCTAGTGTGGGATCAGGACTATGTATGTGACTATCGGGTGTTATCTATATATATAAAAAAAAGTCGTGTTACTAACACCACTTTATAACTCAAGAACGGGTGAACCGATTTGGCTGAAAATTGGTGGGGAGGTAGCTTAGAACCAGGAGATTGACATAGGGGGGAGGTGTAGGAGGGGGGGAGGGGGTTCACCGTGCAAAGTCGGGGTGAGTCGCTAGTTATTTTATATTTTGCACGAGTAGTGTCGGAATCCCCTCTCTTAAAGCATTACGGTATATACAAAGTGTAATTTGCCGTTTATAGAAGGAGAAATACGATTCGTACACTATATTTAGGTAAAATTCCCAAATCCCAGGTAAAAATCATACCAAAATTACTCCGTCATAAATTACTTAAAGTACCTGAAACACTTCCTTTCCACACAATTTCACCGCAGATTATACTTAAATATACTTAAACCAGCACTCAAGGACGTAAATGGAGAAAATTAAATTTTCCTATCATGTAATGTACGCGTTTTTGGTCGAATGATTTCCCAAGAGAGAAACGGAGTAGGATTAGCTAGCTATAGCACCCAGCAACGATTAAAAGACTCAGGTGCTAAAACCTGAAGCCCAAATCTCCTTATAAAAAAATACAAAATTTAGTTTTGATCATGCTCCGATCTAGTGACGATGTCATAAATGTCACAAATGGTATTCTAAGGTTGTCTGGAAGAAATCGCTATAAGCGACAAGACTGCATTTCTGTTAGTTTTTCTTATTTTTTAAGTTTTATATTTCTGTGTGTTGTACAAGCTTTATATTAACTTGCAATGTTTGTCTGGGTGGAATCTTGCAACTGAATTTTAAAGCAGTTATCCTCAACTGATTGAGCTAAAACTTGGCAACCTGTCAAGTTCCGATGACAGTACAATATGATGGTGACAGCGAGCTGATCTGATTATGGAGACGGAAGGTAATTTTATAAAAGCTTGTATTGAAAAGTATATTTTTCACAAAAAACTTATATCTGTTATGTACAATAAAGATTTAAACTATATTTGTATCTATATGTATATCTACTCAACTGACAAATACAGCAGGGAAGTGTAACTTGAACCACTTGAACGTTTTAAAGTTTTTCTGAGAATTAGACGCGTCTCTCTTGCACTCTTTCCAATTATATATGTATCCTACTCTAATCTATGGTCACCATTAACCGAAAGAATACTAATTGTTCATAATTATGTTAATTGTTGTTATGTTATGTTATAGCTACCCATCCCCGTCTCTTTCTTTCCCGTAAGACCGTCCCTTTTTATCGTTAAGCCGATCATGTCGCATGAAATTACAGGCACATGAGACTTTTCATCTTTATGTCTCAGGGTGGCGGGCGCAGTGCAATGCCACATAGGGCGCGTCCTAGGTGGACGTGACCTATGAGGTAATGCACTGTTCATAGGCAGAGGTTTACCGCTTAACATCAGGTGGGCTATTTGCTTGTTTCGTCATTAAGTAGTATAAATGTCGTGCTTCGCCGAAGTGTACCAGATAAACTTGCTTACGCTTTCTATAAACCCAGTCTCTCCTCGTGCTCTATAGCTATGTATAATACTCTGCGGTAACCATATTAAATACCAATTTAATGGGTATGTCACAAATCCGATTATTAGTACGAGTGCCGAAATAAAATTACGCTCCAAGTAATTGAGATGTAAAAACATTGTACGAAAATTTATTAAAATCATACAAGTGTGACGAATTTTAATATTTAAACATGACAAAGGCAGTTGCGTATTAATATAATCTGTGTTTGTCTGTGCTCTGATTTACAAACAAAATGTCCGGGGTTTTATTTTGGTTTTACGCTGTATATTTTTGTTTGTGAATTACCTCACTAGTGCGTTAATATATCATAACTAGCTAAATAGATAGATAAATAATAAATAATGCTGGACAGTTCTCACAACATTATCTAGCCCCAAGCTAAGCAGAGCTTGTGTTATGGGTACTAGATAACTGATATACGTAATACAATACATTACATGGATAGATATTTTTTATTATACATAGAAAATAGATAGAAAATTATTTACTGCACCAGACAAAAAGCAGTACATAGGCGAACTTAATGCTAATTAGCATTTTGTTCCAGCTAACCTTTGTGTAATGTAGAGTGGGTGGTAGTGCTATTAAAAATAATTATAGGTTGAGATTAAATGATTAACATAATTAAATACCTACTCTAAATAACTAGCTATATAAATACCTATAATATATAAATAATTCAATAAATAACATAAGCTCAATTTTGTTGGACATTTTTCAATGACAAAAAGTATTGGTACAGTTTGGACTTGAAGACTCCCATGGAAGCGGCTTTCCTTACTTCTACTGGCAGAGAGTTCCACAAGCGGATCGAAGTGACCGTAAAAGAGTACGAGTAAAAAGAGGTCCTATGGGCAGGGGTCATGAGTAGAAGATGTTGAGAGGATCGAGATAGATGCCCAGGAGAAAAAAGGGGAGGGGAACTTTCTTTTAAATAGTTTGGAGAAAGAGGATTGTGGAGGATGTTGTACAAAAGACAGAGAAAATACGCAGAACACCCTGAACAAATATCTGCAGATCGTACAAATATTTGTTCCGAGACGGGAATCGAACCCGCAACTAGCTGACCCGCTCGCGACTTCATCCGTGTGGATTATATTTCACAACGTGAAACAACGTTTGAAACGACATCTTACTCAAGCATATTATTTATTCTGTGACTCAAGTTTAAAAAAATTCAATAGCCCTTACGCAATGAAACGGTTGAACCGATTTTGATAAAACATGACTTAGAAACATAACTAGAAAAAAAAACGCATTCAATCGGTTCACCCGTTTAAGAGCAAAATAAAGATTTTTTGTATTTTTGTATTTGTATTAAGAGCTACGAAGCCACAGACAGACACACATGCACACATAGCAGTCAAACTTTTGCGTCGGAGGTTAAAAAGAGTGTTACTTGACAGACAGACCACATTTTGATGTCGATTTAAAATGATCCTTGTGGTTTAAATAATACCCTTGAATAATAAAATTATCAGCGATCTAGTACGCACCAAGCAGTTTGTAGGGCATTTAATTTATGATTTTACTATTTATGTATTAATGTTCATTATTTATTCTGAATTTACAATTATCCACAGAGAGCCTAGAACCACTATTTAGCAATTCAAACCATCGTGCCCATTAATATTAACCTCCAAAGAGAACTATCTCGCTAGATAATTAGGCAATTAAATTGTAAGACCTCACCCGCTCTTAAAAAAGCATATAACTTGTCCCTTATCAGCAGAGAATCAGTTGAGAAGTGCTAAGGCCATTGTCCACTAAAACGTTAAATACAAGCCTAGCAATATTGCCTGCTTTAACAGTTGACAAAGTAGCAACGTCTCGTATAAAATCAGTCATCTATACCGCTGTTTCTCAACATTTTGAAAGAACGCGTAAAATCCAGCGTGTTTACCAGCACTTCAGTGAACATGGGCCTTTATTTAAAACACCGTAAGGCATGATCGTAAATCTCAAATCAATTACGTCCCAATACTAACTGTTATTTACGCTGTGCCGACGGCTTTGTTATTGAACGAAGAAACTCTTTCTAAGGCTTATGAGTGTATTCGCCTGTAATTTTACAGCCTTCGCGCGAATTGTTATGACGGCACAAATTAAGCGAGCACATGTGAAGGGACTTACCTACATATACTCAGGGCTTCATCATCATCATCATCATCATCATCATCATCAGTAGCCTTAGCCTTTGATGGTTGGACGAGATCTCCACCGTAGAATGCAATGGGGGCATATACCATAATCACCACGCTTGGCTGACGGATTGGTGATCGCAGTATTAGTGTTGAGTACTCAGGTGGATGCTGCTGTCTATCCCCTGGTGCTATATCTGTTCCTATATATTATGACCGCCGCGGAAACCAACTTTCTATCTGAAGCAGTGTTCATGAGCTGTAATGTGAAAAAACACCAAAAAATTTGAATTTCGCGCCTCAAGCGAGAGTGTCTGCCTTAAATATAAATGTGTTACGCCGTAACCACGTACGGGCTCCGTGTGAGCGTTAGAGTACGTAAAGCATCGGGATGGGATTGCCGCTCTTAACATGCTAACACAGCTCTTTTATATTTCTAGCTACATTATTGTTCTGAACATACTGTTACACAGATTGAAAGATCACAGACAACATCAAAGAGCATTCCACACTCGTTCGATCTTCATAATTTTTATCAGCTCAACTATCCCAAAGTAAGAAGCCGAAAAAACTCTGTATATTGGAAAAGTTTTGGGTAAGAAATAGTTTGTGAGGCTAATAGTGTCGTCTGAAGTTCTATTGGGTCCCTCGGGCGCTCAACCGAACTCATCCTTTTTGCTAATCGATTAAAGACATGATCTGCTATTTATTTATACCAAAGATTTCGTTTGTAGATCTTTCTCGAAGCTTTTTTGATTGAGAAGCGCTGGAGAAGCTTTATAACCAGAATTATCTTATGCTTCAATGTGTATCCTTCTAGTTATGTTCCATTTAAAACCTGTGACAAGTGGTGAGCTCATGGCCGCCATTGCTTCCCACGACTGACTCTGCTAATGCTTTTCTTCCAGTAATAAAATTTAAGTTAGCAGCCAGGACAAATTTTATACCAACGAATCTTATCAACAAGTCCGGGTATTCCCTTAGTCGGCTTTAACGATATCCACGGGTGGGCATTTTTATTCCACGATGGTGATTTTTAACCCACTGATAAGAGTTGCTATAGCTTGTAGGCAAATTATTTATTAGGTAGTAAATAACCTCTATTCAACGAGTCAAGTGTCATACATAAGCCACACCCCATAGAATGCCACGAAGAACTGTCTTGAGCCGCCTTTTCTTTTTTTTATACTACTGGAATGGCGGAGCAAGCAGATGGCCCACCTGATGTTAAGCGGTAACCTCTGCCTATGCAGTGCATTACCTCATAGGTCACGTCCACCTGGGACGCGCCCTCTGTGGCATTGCACTGCGCCCGCCACCCTGAGACATAAAGATGAAAAGTCTCATGTGCCTGTAATTTCACTGTAATGCTTCCATCCACTTTGCTGCAGCGGTCCGGTTTCTGGTCATCACTCTACCTAGAATCTTCATTCCCTAACGGTAGTCGGTCCTGCGAGCTATATATGACCTGCCCAATCTTCTTCTCTTGAAGTCTTCAATCCGTGGATCGAATAATTTAAGAATTGACTTTACATATTCTATCTCAGTTATGTTGTTCACACATAAAAAAACACCTTTACCCATCCCCAATAACCCCCCAGCAACCCCCCAACATCCCCCAGTGATATTTTAGTATAATTGCACCTCAAATCAATACCAAAACGTACAGTCGGGAGTTTGGAACTTTACACGAATTAGTTTGCCAACTCCATAAACAGCTTTGAACTAATGTGACCTACAGCCAGTTGGAACAGCTGATTCACTCGCTAAAACATTTACATTCATTGCGAAGTAAGCCAAACAACATTGGCAATCTTTCATAAACAATATATTATGAAATTACTTCTTAGTTGGAAGAAAATGATTTCACACAATTAATTTCGAGATTTTCGCTCACTATTCCTTTCGCGAGCGCTTCTGTCACTTTCTAACTTACACGGACTTTAAGGAGTTAGATAGTGACAGACTTTGCCGTCTGACTGCGCTAAACCACACATGGCCTGCAGTATTGGTGTTAAATACTCATGAGTTTTCATGAGATTTTTCACCTTTATTTCTCAGGGTGGCGGGCGCAGTGCAATGCCACATTGGGCGCAGTGCAATGTCAGAATAGGCAGAGGGTACCGCTTAACATCAGGTGGGCCATCTGATGTTAAGTGGTGGCCCGTGACTCCAAGCAGAATAAAAAAATAAATTAGTTCGTTTAGTATCCCACACCACACAAACGAAGCATGTCTGTCATGTATTACTGCTTTATGTCATTTCTAAAGTGACCCAGCTAACACCCTATAAGCTAGTGACGTGCCCGGCTTCACTCGAGTGTTTTTAACTAGTAGATTGTTGATTTGTGTTTCGGCATTTAGTTCTAACTACTCGGTTTTACGTTGCAACGTGGTTTGGACTTGTTTGCTGATTGATAGTCTATTAAGCCAGGGTAATACTCGTACACTCTCTGTATTAGGAAGTACATCACACTATATAAAGGCGAAAGTTTGTGTGTGTGTGTGTGTGTGTGTGTGTGTGTGTGTGCAGTGTGTTTGTTACTTCTTCACGCTGAAACGGCTGGACGGATTTGCATGAAATTAGGAATGTAGATAACTGTACTCCCGGAATAACACATAGGCACTTTTTTATCCCGATATTCCCACGGGATCGAGACTTACGCAGGTGAAACCGCGGGGTGCTGCTAGTATAAAATATACACACATCAACATGGTCTAGGGATATTTTAAAAAAAGCGAATTACTATCAATGTGTTAATTATTTATATGACATGTATATATTTAAAAGATACGTTATATTATTCTACCATTTTTTAATAATGGTTAAGGTACTTCGATTAAAATTTCAGGATTTTATGGAAAAAAAATGAAGCATGGACGGAAACCGTATATGAATTAACTTTTAATTTATGAGTAAAAACAGAAAAAAAATAGAAAAATCATTTAATTTGTGTTTATAAACTTGAAGTTAGTAGTCTGAGAAAGCGCCCATGATGTTCATAACACATCGGCAACGATTCGGCATGCTCAGAACAAGGTTGTCAATGTCTTGCTGCGGAATAATTGTCCCATGTCCTTTAGAGGTGCGCAAAAAGTTGATCTTCTGTAGCCAGATTTTCTGGAACTTCCTTCAGAGCTCTTCTTTGCAGCATATCCCACGCATGCTCAATGGGATTTAGATCTGGCGAATGAGCAGGCCAGTCTAAGGCCCTAACATTGTGTGTATGTAACCAAGCTGCTACCGTTCTCGCCGTGTGTGCCCGGGCATTGTCGTGCATGAGCAGGAAATCTTGCGCCATTTGTGTTCTGTGGGGCAAGATTACGGGCCCCAGCACCTGTTGGACGTATCGTTCTGCCGTCATATTGCCCCGCACCCAAACGAGATCCGTCCGTCCTCCAAGACGAATTCCTGCCCAAACCATAATTGTTCCTCCTTGGTATGGGTGAACTTCCTGAGGGTTCTGAAGACGGCTCCATCGTCCAGGAACTCGCCAAACACGCGTCCTTCGTGAATCTGGATGGAAGCCGAACCTGGATTCATCCGTGAACAGCACATTGGACCATTGCTCACGGCCCCAGTCCACGTGGTTCCGAACCCATTCTAATCGTCGTCCACGATTGCCTCTCCGTAAAGGTGGGACCCGGAGTGGTCCACGAGAGCGTAGATTGCTTTCATGCAGTCGCCTTCTTACAGTTTGGCCACTCACAAGCACTTGGTGTTCCACTCGCAGCATTTGGACCAATTGAGTCGCCGTTGCATTTGGTTGAGCTCGCGCAGTAATTTGTAAAAATCGGTCTTGTCTGGGGGTAGTGATGCGACTTGGCCCCCGGTGCCTCTCCGCTACTTCACCTGTGGCACGATAGCGAGTCCACAATCTTGAAATTACATTTTAGTGGGTCCCTATGGCCTCAGCACCATTACGCTGAACAGACCCAGCTTCCAGCATTCCCACAGCTCGTAACATCTCCGCCCTCGTCAAATGTTGGCGTTGCATGGCTACAATACCTCAATTTCAACTTTATCTTTCGTTTAAAAATGAAAAATAAAACTGTAACTAAACGTAACTCGTATTGTTTTCTAAATTTCGCACAAATGAAAATTCCCTCTCCTACACATCAAGACATTTTTATGCCACCGAAACAAAAGAATTTTCAAAAATTTGAATTTGGAATTAGTCTGAGATAAATTACAAACAAATCGGTGTATAAAAGATTCCAATGCGGCCAGTACTTTTCGTGTTATTTAATTGAGTATGAAATATCCCTAGACCGTGTTGATGAGTGTAGTATACCTTCTATTCGTACTATTCAGTTTATTATTTATTATTTTCGTTCTCAGATTATTTAGATGATAATAAAGCTTGGGACTGAACTTGCTCCAACGCAGCCAAAACAAATGTATATCTAATAATAAGACTGCAATCTATAATTATTTAATAAAAAGTGACGTGTCAAAGAGATTTTTTAAAAAATCCTATTTAATAAATGAAGTTTGAATTTTGAATTTTGAATTTTGTGAGTTCTACCTTTATAGCTAGCTCGAACTGCTAAGCGAATACACTACCGTCGTCTGTCTTTCCTGTAAACTATAATCTGGGACTTTTCAAACCTAGAGTGAATAGGTGCCTGCTAGACTTTTGTGCTCTATCTTCAACCACATCGTCACTTGCCAATAGGTGAGATCGCGGTCAAACAAAAGTCAATCAATGATTTAAAAATAAAATGTGTAGCGGAAGAATATCCTCCATCATCATCATCATCAACAGCCTTTAGACGTCCATCTGTGGCCTAATGATGATGACTTCTATGGATGCTGCTGCCAATCCCCTGTTGAATCACGTAGTCGGCTTTAATGACGTCCGTAGGTGGAGACGGACGGGTACTCGTAATTTCCACAAGCCCGTTCCTCGTGGCATTTTGGGGTATGTCCAGAAGTCAGAGGTTCAAAATCCTGACTATTTACACCTGATAACGTGTCTTTTCGTACAAACCCACAACTTAATCCAGAAAACCCAACTTTATACGTATATCCTTAAAGTACAACTCCCAACAAAGCGTCGTTAACAAGATGCAGAAAGATGCCAATAATCCTTCGCTTAGAACTTTACAAAACCTGCATTAAGACGGCGAACTTCGCCTTGGAAAATGGGAATATCTGACGCGACTTTTGTTTGCGACTTATCATAGTTTTGTTCGCTGCAGGCATCAGGTGTACAAGAGACGTGAGTTTGTGATATTTTTGCCGCGCCGTTCTGTGACCGCATTTGTTAAGTTTCAAATTTAAAAAAATATGCTAAACAGAAACCAGAAATCCCTAATCTACTCCAAATTAAGTCAAAGGCTTGCCTGACAGTTGAATCTAAAATATTACTACACCATTCCCGCTACAGAAAACGAAAAACTCGAAAGCGATGTTATCTTATAAACAGAAAATTGGCGCCGATGTAGGCGTTACAATCTTTTACGCTCTACTTCAAGAAGGTTTGGGTGTAGCCACAACTTGAAACTCTTGTCTCTTTTTAAGATGGTGTGTTTACTGTTTAACTAAATAGTTTACTCAAATCTATCGACGCAGCTTGAAGAGATTCCAGTTCAAAATACAATAAAATTAAAATTGATGATTAATTTAAGAATTAATATCCAATTAGTTTTTTCGGAAAAACTTTTCTAACGTAGAGTGAACCATGTGAGACTTTAATGCAAAAGTCGCTCCCTCAAAGTCGCGTCGCGTTCCTCGTTCAGCTTTAACGTTGTTAAATGTGTACCAATGCTTACCACTTAAGCACTAGAGGTGAAAGAGTAGCAAAACACTAAGCTGTAGCTAACGAGAGTTTAATGTGCTCTCTGGATTCAGGGGCTATGGATCCGAAATGATTAAGGACCTGGATTTCAGACGAACCGAGAAAAATGCTATTAAAGGGGAAACGCAAAAGCAAAGAAAGTAGAATGATAAATTCATTATTATTTAGACATCCACTGTTGGACGAGGCCTCTCCCATAAATTGAGGGGATTGATTGAGATCACCACGCTGGGCAGACGGATGGATGATCGCAAAGGTGAGGAGTACTCAGGTGAACTCCTCGTATTATCAGTTGAGGTAAATACCATTTTTGACGACCTCTGTGGCGCGGCGGGCAATGGTTCGCCTGCGTCGCAGGAGGTTGCGGGTTCGTTTCCCGCGTCGTAACAGATATTTTTACGATCTGCATATATTTTTTCCGAGTGTTTCAATTATATCAGTTATCTAGTACACATAACACAGGCTCTGCTTAGCTTGGGGCTTGATAATGTTGTGTGAACTGTCCAGCATTATTTATATGTTATTATTATTTTATTTTTTACCTTTTTGACATCAAATCGAGACTAGATCGGAACATAATCCGAACTTCATTTGGATTATTTATTACGTAAGTACCAAAAATATCAATGACAAAAAAATATGACCCAAAAATTCCGTTCCAGCAATACTCGCGAATCCGCATCTACGCCTCTAATCGGTAAAGCCTTAATAGTAGTACTACTGAGGCATTTTTTTAAAGAGTTTGTCCGCGGATGTACTACCACTTACCGCAAAACAGTAGTGCTTGGCGTTGCTGTGTTGCTGTTTAAAGGGTATGGGGTGCCGATGAAACTATAGGCACATTTGACTTCTACATTTTTATCGTAATCCACTTGACTTGTCATATTACTTAATTTGCATTATTACGTATTTCCTGTGTGGCAATGCATTGTTCTAGGCACAGGTTACCGTTTAACATCACATGGGCGATCTGCTTGATCCGTCAAAATAAGTTTTTTGTGAAAAATATATTTTTCAATACAAGCTTTCCACTATTATCCCTCGAGGATATAGTGGAAACGGAATATAATACGGAGGATACGGTGGAATATAATGGTATACGTTGTGTACCTTCCGTCTCCATCATCAGATCAGCTCAGCTCGCTGTCACCATAATATTGCATTGTCATCGGAACTTGACAGGTATGCTAAATTTCAGCTCAATCTGTTGAGGATAACTGCTTTAAAATTTAGTTGCAAGATTCCACCCAGACAAACATTGCAAGTTTATATATAGCTTGTAATAAAAAAGACTTGACTTATTCGGCCATGGAACAAAGGCTGGCGATAAAATTTGTGGGCATCATCGCCGATGGATGCTAACTATAAAGGTGTTCTTTGAATACCATCTTAAAAAAACAATATTGTATACAGCAGATAACATCCCTTATCCGCTAACGAAACTTAAAAATACGAATCGTTTCCTTAGTAACTATTATTTATTCTGTGTCGTGGTACTAAATAATGGGCTCACAGCGATCCTATTACGTAAGGCCCCGTAGGCCCCGCTTACAGGGCTCTTTCTGCAAAAATGCAAATAATCTTGCATTCGCATGATGCCATAGATATTATTGTAATCCTTTGCGGATGATTCGGAGGTTTCTATACAAAGACATTCTAATGTACAAAGTTGTGGTTCTAAAATATTTGCTTATGCATTTAAAAAATAGCCTTCTTAATTCTTTTAACAGGTAACTAGCTGCTAACTTCCATCACTATCTAACTCAGTAAAGTTCAGGTAAGTTAGAAAGTGACAAAATTGTGAATCGCGCATCGATTAATCAAATAATTACTTATTACAAGAAATTTGGTCAATTTTTGAAAAAACGATTCCGTGGTTTGTCCGGAACAAGAATAGACCCCTCCATCTCCTCCCGTGGATGTCGCAAAAGCCGACTAAGGGATTACCCGGACTTGTTTGTAAGATTCGTTGGTACCTATTAAGATTTGTCCTGGCTGTTAGCTTATTTAAGGAATGTGTTATTACTAGAAGAAAGCGTTATCCGAGTCAGTCGTGGGAAGCAACGGCGGCGATGAGCTCGTCACTTGTCACGTTTTTATCCCACGATGGTGCATGCAACCCACGGTGAAAAGAGGCCAATTTGAGGCTCTGCCTACCCTTTCGGGGTAAAAGGCGTATGTCTATGTATGCACCTATGTATGCCTTTGCAGTTTCAGATTTTTCAATATAGCTTATGGAGAAAAAAACACAGCCAAGTGCAAGTCGGACTCGCACACCGAGGGTTCCGTACAAACCTGTAGGTATACAAGTAAAAGTTATGGTATTTTTATTGCTAAAAGAATTCATCACAAGGACAGGGGTAGTATGTTTAAAATTATTAAAAATATTTTTATTATATGATGTAGGTAACTAAAAATTTATACTTTTTGCAATTTTTCCTTTATCTGTGCTATAAGAAGTTCCTTGGTACCAAATTTCAAGATTCTGAGTTCACGGGAAGTAAGTAACCTGTAGGTTTTGATTCCCTTGCGAGTGTCGAAAATTTGTAGCATAAAAGGCTGTATCTTTTCATTGCGTTGGCTTAGAAGTTTGATTTTTCACAGCTCCAAGGGAGAGTAGACCCAAGTATTTGATATGAATTTCAGCTTGATACCTCCTCCACGCATTCCTGAGAAAAAGGGCCTACCTTCTGTCTGACAAGGGCCTTGACAGACATACAGGCGTACAACAAAGTGATCCTATAATGATTCCGTTTTACCTTTTGAGGCACGGAACCCTAAAAAGGTTATTTTGTATATCATTTAACATATATCCACGCCTTAACGAACTGTAGAATTCCGGCAAGCTTAGCATCTTGAAGGATCCTTCTGAAGTTTGGAGTGTTGTAATTTAATTACCTCCGTTTCCATCGTGATGGGTACCTAACTACCTACCCCTCGATGAATGTGTGAAAATGGCTTTAAATCGATGTGGATTATTAGTAAGCGGGAGGAGTTGGAGATTATAGGGTTTTAATTTGAAATTTAATTCAAATAAGTGTCTATTGCTAGAACCTTGTTAAAATGTTAATGTAGGTTTAACGGTTGAACCTACCCCTTTTAAAACCAAAGTTAACTGTTTTCCTCATTCAATTTCAATTGAATAATCAATCAATTTAATTGAATATAATTTTTTTTATTATTTCAAAGAATAGTTTATTTAAAATTATAATTTTGGAGATTATAGATAACACGATTTAAAATGAACCTTGTTAAGGTTCATTTTAAATCGTGTTATCTTTTTGTTACTTGATTAAGAGAAAGGAAGGTTATGATCTGACAGTCTATGTGTTCATCTGTTCCCTCGACATTTGTGGTGTCAGACGAATGCCACCACTCGGCGTCCTGATTCTGGGTATCCTGAATTTCAGACTTAATTAAACAGACAAAAACGTGTATATTTTTTTTACAAGCTTTTCATTAACTTGCAATGTATGTCCGGGTGGAATCTTGCAACTGAATTTTAGAGCAGTTATCCTCAACCGATTTAGCTGAAATTTGGCATACCTGTCAAGTTTCGATGACAATGCAATATTATCGTGATAGCGAGCTGATCTGATGATGGAGACGGAAGGTGGACAACAGAACACCTCGAGGGATAAAAGTAGACTGGCCGTGTTTAGGCTCATTTTGACCAGCACACGGTTACCAACACTAATTTTATATAAGCTTGCATTGAAAAAAATAAAAAAAAAAAAACTTGTTTATTCAAAGCTTTGATAACGTTTTTTTTATTTATACTTGTAAAATAAGTAAAGCTAACATTCCAAAAAAGCAGAATTTCTTCCACACTTAAGAACCATTGTATTTTTGGCACTATACTCATAATTTATTTTCTTTTTGTTTCAGGTATGTTTTTCATGATTAGCGACGAACGATGGCCCAGCTTATGTTAAGCGGTAACCTCTGCCTTATAGTAATAATAAATAAATAATGCTGGACAGTTCACACAACATTATCTAGCCCCAAGCTAAGCCGAGCGTGTGTTATGGGTACTAAGATAACTTGTATACTTAATACAATACATTACATATATAGATATTTTGTTATACATAGAAAATAACCGAAACAAATATCTGCAGATTGTACAGATATTTGATCTGAGGCGGGAATCGAACCCGCAACCTCCTGCGTCGCAGTCGCAGGCGATCCTTCGCCCGCCGCGCCACAGAGTTCGGCAGAACTGTGTAGGTCTTCAATATCTTGGTTTTTCCTGATCCATAATATACAGTTCTTATTAAACAAAATGTTATACCATCGTATTCATCTAAAATATCACCAGAGCATGTCTTGAAGGCAGACATTCAATCTAAGGCTTGTCTCCATATTGCTATTTCCTGCGAGCCGTATTTCCATATCGAAAAATCTAGCTCCAATAGTGTAAGCCGAATGTGTGTGTTGTGAGACTCATTCGGAGTTGTATTATTCTAATTTCGTAGTCCTGTTCGGAGAAAGAAATGCTATCAATAATCTCATCATCATCAGCTATGTTAAAATGTTGGAGTCGTTGCGTTACATGCTCACTCAGTAACAGTAAAGGATACAAACTTGATGTTAATGCAGCAATTACTTGAGGATTTATTCTAAATAAACCATAGACAAGAAACACGATTGGTGAAACTTTTCTCGATAGCGTTATTTTTTTAAATTGGCCCGCCTAAAACCCGTATATAGGTCCCTCTTTCGACTGTAGAACATATTAAGCATAATTTTTTATACAATTCAGTAGGTAATCACGTTACTAATATGAATTAAAGATAATTTATTTGAATATTGACTACTTTAGAAGCAAAACGAAGTTTTATCATTTGTCGCTTACATCAGTTACTTCCGAGCGGCAAAAAGCTATACCTCATCTCTTCCCGGGTTCAAGTGAGTAATAACGCTGTCACTGTCTTGCAGCTATTGTGTTCTTGATAGACCCCGACCATTCGATATTTTAACATGTGGCCTTGAGACTTCCACTGCTGGACGAACTGCCTCCCTAGAATGCAATGGAGGGACATACAATTATCACCACGCTTGGGCAGGTGGATTGGTGATCGCAGGATTGGTATTGAGTGGTGGATGTTGCTGCACATTCCCTGGTGTGATCTCTTAGTCGTCTCTTACGGAATCAACGGGAGAAGACGGAAGGGCTGTTTCTTAGGCACGGCCTTAAGATAATTATGGCAAAAATTCAAAAATAATGCTTTTAAGTAAATCTGCAGTGGTGTGTACGGACACACCACTTAAAAGCATTATTTTTGTTATACTTTTCACTAAAAACGGGATATTTACCATGATTATTGAGTTTTGTTTGTTTCCGATATTTCGGCACAGTTGCATGCGCCATAATTACGGGAGAACTAAAGAAAGTCTTTGCGATATGGCAGATATATCGATCTACCTTCTTTCTCTCTCAAAAATCATGGTAAAAATCCCGTTTTTAGTGAAAAGTAACCAACCATAACCATGATAGTTTCAAAAGTTATTTTATTTTTGTGGTCATTCGTTGTGACAGTTTATTCTGTGGTGACAGTAAATGGGGATCGTGTGTATAGTTTCCTTACTTTCTGCCCCGTAGTTCAAAATCCCCTACGCCCCTTTTGATCTCTAGTCTGAAGCCCCACCTCAGAAAACTATTCTTGTTCCTTTTGTCAGTATTGTTAGGGCTTCTGCCTCGTATCAGGCCTTGAAGCTTGATTATTTCGTAGCTATATTCGTAAAATATCTAAGTAGCTTGAGCGTTTCATACATTTATTTGATGATCCTTCTTACTACTAGGTGGGGAGCGCCTGTGTGGTGCCTCGAGAACAAGACTAGTTTTTTTATTATATTTGTTACAGGATATGTAATTAAGTTTTGGGGAGACATCATCCACGATTTGGCCGATGATCGTGCTCCGAAAATAATTAACAGAGCTCCGAATATAATTAACCAGAAACAGTCGGACATTCGGAGTTAGTTGGGTCCATCTCTCCGAGCTGTTACAATCTCATTCACTCATCTCAACTCCAATGTTCTGGAACTGAGCCAACAAATAAAATATGCCCTTTTAATACATAGAGTAACACGATTACGGATGGTGATATACGCAGAGTCGGAATAATATCGCAGAGAGCTTTTTGTTCACTAAAAGTTATGTAGATTGGATGATCTCTCTATCCCTTTCTCTCCGCAACTCATGCCTTCATGTTACTGGTTCTTTCTTGGTCCTACCTTGAGTGCCTGTGACTTTGTGACCGATAGCGAAACGATTCTCGGTTCTTTTATTATGATGCCATGGTCTGTTTTCGGCATGGCTTGGCGTTTGGCGTGACCATGGTGTGTCCGGCTTAAGAATATACACCTCCGTCTACTCCACTGGATGTCGAAAAATGCGACTTAATGACTACACCAGACAGCAGTATCCACTTGAGTACATACCACCAACACTGCGATCACCTCTGAGGATTGGATGGCCTCTCTCTCCCTTTTTCTCTCTCGACAAACCCTGCCTTCATGTCACTGGTTCTTTCTTGGTCCTGCCTTGAGTGCCTGTTAGTTAATTGGAACAGACTTTGTGACTGATGGCGAACCAATGCAGTGCGTTCAGTCCTTTTATTATCATGTCATGGTCTGTTTTGGCCGGGGCGTGGCGTTCGGCGGGGCCATGGCGTGTCCGGCTTAAGAATAGACAGCTCCGTCTCCTCTCGTGGATTTCGTAAACGCCGACGTAATGGCTACACCAGACATCAGCATCCACTTGAGTACATAACACCAACACTGCGATCACCTCTGAGGATTGGATGGCCTATCTCATGGCGAAACGATGCAGTGCGTTCAGTTCTTTTATTATCATGTCATCGTCTGTTTTGGCCGGTGCATGACGTTTGGCGAGGCCAGTGTCAATTCCCGTGGATGTCGTAAAAGCCGACTTAATGACTACACCAGACGTCTGCATCCACCTGAGTACATGAACACCAACACTGCGATCACCAATCCGCCTGGTGATTATGGCAAGTCTCCCAATTGCATGCTATGGGGAAGGCCTCGTCCAACATGTCTGTTTTATGTATAGGTATCATAGTTATCTAGGTCAAAAACATTTCTGCCAGCTGACTTACCTGTCTCCTTGTATCCAATTCAAATTTAATAAACCTTTGTGCCAGGAGACAAAAGAGATAGATCTTCATAACCCATCCAATTATGCTTAAGATTTTTTGCAAACGTCTTCAAGTTTTGCAAGTGACCGCTCATTGTTCAAGTCTTTTCGACCCCATCAAAGACTTAGTCTAGCCAGCTCAATACCTGCTCATAATGAGAACCTTTCAACAACTTTTAATGAATAGTTTTTAAGCTAAAATCTAGACTTTTTGACGCCATTGTGTGAATTCTTTGAGATACCGTTGTCTTATTGAAATAAGTTTTTGAAAGATGGCCGTAAATGAATAGAGGAATTTTATTGAAATTTAAAAAGTTTGAGAGTCATTTGCCATATCTTTTGGAAAAGTTTAGTTATGTTAATATTGCTATCGTCTGGGTTAATGTAGCAACGCTTTCGTCTAAATTGGCAATACCCCTGGTGTTGCAGATGTCAATAGGCGACGGTAACCGCTTACCGTCAGGCGGGCCGTATGCCAGTTTGTGGCACGACCGTAAAAAAAAATTTATAACCCGAATTCTTAATCGGTCCCAAAGATGGTAACTTTAAACCAAGTACATACATAGACACACGCTTTTTTTCCCGAAAGGGTAGGCAGAGCCTCAAATGGGCCTCTTTTCACGTGGGTTGCACCATCGTGGGAAATAGACGTGACAAGTGGTGAGCATATCGCCGCCATTGCTTCCCACGAATCACTCTGCTAACGCTTTCTTTCAGTAATAACACATTCTTTAAATAAGCTACCAGCCAGGGAAAATCTTGTGCAAACGAATCTTACATACAATTCCTGGTAATCCCTTAGTTGGCTCTTACGACATCAACGGGAGGAGACGGAGGGGTCTATTCTTTTAACAACGCATTATAAAAATACCCTAATAAACATGAGTTCAGTTTTAAGTTAAGACAGTCTCTACCGGGTTTTTACGTAGGTATACCAGCTCACGTTAGTGAGGGGAGATTGACTCTAATTTAGCAAGTTGATCCGCGAGTAAATCTATTCTGACAGAAAATTACGCCCACAGTAGCTACAGTGCTCAATTAGTTTGTGCTATGTATAAAAATATCAACCAAAATAACTGCAAAAAAAACAATATTATTGAGACCTAAGCAATACGCATCCTAAATTGTATTGATAGAAAACAAGTAAGATTCCATCATCTGATATCTTAATTTACTTTACTGTTATTCAGAGATCTCGTACATGTTACTGAAACTATACTAAAAATTAAAAAAAGTGGGTTCTGTACCCAAAAGGCGTCAAACGGAACCCTATTACTGATTATGTTTCACAATAATATATTTTTTCTGGCGTTACTTCGACTCATTTCAGATAAAATAGGTGCTCCTACGCTACCTACTCCAGGTGGGCAGAATAGGGTCCCATAAATTACGTGTGCAGAATCCGGAATAATTATTATTACTTTTAGCTTGTGGGATGAATACAGCCACACCCGAGCCTACGCATTTCGTCTGTCTGTATGTATGCCTATCTGGATTCTGTCACAGGGATATCTCGGCTCCCAAATAAGGTAACCAGTTGACATTTTCACAGATTATATAGTTTTTTGGCATTAACCCTGAGGAAATAATACAAATTCTAAAACCTAATCCCAAGATCGTACGTCTGTCCGACTCTTATGGAACTTTTTGCTTATTGAACTCTTTCGGACTCTGCCCGCCATTTTCAAAAAGAGACGTCGTCTACTCTTTTCTTTTCCTAGTGTTTTTTTTTAGTTATTTTGTTTTATTTTGGTGGCAGTTTAACCAATGTAGCTCGTTTAAAACATGACTCGGCTTTGATTTAGACGACTAGGAAGGAGTGTAACGTTGCAAAATACACTAATGAAAATAAAATATAACTTGAAAATGACCGTGAGAACCAATTAAATAAAAGTCTAGTTGGTATATATCCTGGGATGAATACGATGAGTTATGGAGGACTTGCAACTTCGGAACCCTACACTACGCGTTCTCCCATTCGCATTTGGTCAGTATCCAGCCTCCTACCTAGCAATAAAAACAAAACCTAATCATTCTAAATTGTACACAATGATAGATAAGTCAGATTGTACCGCCTCTAGATACCTACACCTACTTATTTATGGTCAGTGACCCTACAGTACTGAATGAAGCAATCAGAATCATGAGCTCAATTTGCGGTCAGCCGAACAATTTTATTTAATTCTGTTTTAATTTCAATAAACATAACCCTCTGTTCAGTCAAATGTTTCAAAAATGGCGCCCACCTGCTCTTTTTAAAATTATGAATATTTAAAAAGTGGGCAAGTGCGTGTCGGGCCACAGAGTACGGTTTCGTAGTTGCCCATCACAATATGTGGACAATATATTCACACAAAAGTGAGAAGTTCTGTTTTGTTTTACACAACTTCACACTTGACTCGAACAAAAATTAGAGCTATACTTCGCAAACGGAGCTCTGAATCGAAAAATGCTTTTCACAATATGTTTGAACGACCTACCAACGGCATGGCGGCGTGATTTGATACACTTAAATTGTATCAAATGTATCTAAAAAAGTACAAAAATAATAATTTGGTTTAATTTGTTTGATCATCATTTAGTAAAAGTAGGTGTTTTAATAGTAATGGCTACATAAGGCTGCGAGTCTCTGGAAGGTAAGCAGAACCTACAAGTCTCGACTTAGTGTAAATTCTGTCTGACATACCTTAATATTAAACAAGCCATTTTATGATCTCTTATTTGTAATTTTTATAATGTGTGTGCTGGAAATGAATAAATTATTATTCTATTCTATAGAATATTCATCCCTACTTTACGTATACCTAATACCCTATAATATTTTTTCAAGATATTGTTTTAACCTTGTCAATAAGTATAACCACAAATTACAGCTTTATAGTACCTACTTAGAATCTCTAAGCTAAGCCGCGACAGACAGACAGACATAGCGAAACTATAAGGGTTCCTTGTCTTGTTGACAAGGAACCCTAAAGAAGACATTGACATAAGGCGCGTGGACACCAGAGACAATTTTTTATTTCAATTTTAATTTTCGAACACTTTTTACGGAGGTTTTTATTCGCTAGATACGCGGTAAAAAGTTCTTCCTCATATTTTATTTGTTTTTATTTAAGTTACAAAAAGACAGCTGCCCACTTGATGACAAGCGGCATGTGCACATCGCCGTTGCACTTTTAAACTGTCAAGTCAGCTAAAGTGAGGTCATATGTTTTCGTTCAAAAATATCTGTTTGAAACAGATCTAGTCAGCGTAGTGAAAATTCTAAGCCTATAGTTTCAAACAAATACCTCTACGATGAACTTAGGATTACATACACTGTCAACGCCTAAATATGGCTTTTAAAATGAGATGACAAATGAGTTCGGTACACTGCCGGTTCACACTCTAGTCATTCAAATCTGGTCAGTAAGCAAGCAGCAATTGACGGATAAAACTTTAGGTTCGCACAAATTTTGAACGCTGAACCGAAATCCATTTACTTGAGGTCGCATTGGTTTCAAAACAAGCTACATAATCCTAATTAGTGATCGGAACCGTGAGCTGATCAAAATGAGTCCAAACACTGCCAGTTTTATAATAAATCATTGAGGATTTCCCTCTGACAAATAGAGAAAGTGAAGACGGCATTGCCTCATAGGAATCTGAAGCCAGTTCTCTATGCGCGTGTGCATGTTACACAGATAACACACCCTACCCTTTGGGGTAGACACTGACTTAGAGTAAGGAGTGATGAGCATAGTTTGGATGACGGCGTGTTCTGTCTGATCTTTCTCTTTTTGTCTGAGGGAGTACCGTGGTTCACCTTCCATTTTGGCTTCTAGTGGTTTGCGAAAAGAGGTGGGCAACCGTTGACCCTGGTCAAAAATAAATGAACGAAGTGAACCCTTCATGGAAGTAATTAGTACGGTTCTAAATGTTGTTTTTTGTCCAATTTTTCTAAAGAACTTGTATATTTTTAGAAGTTGGGAAGCAATAGTTGTATTTCTAAATAATTAGATTAAACAACTCATTGCATTTGCGTGAAACAAAACGCAACAAGCTTCATCACTTTCCCACAACGTCTACGCGAGAAATAACATTAGCTTTTTCATTATCTTAACATATATTATCAATAACCAAAAGTATCTCGACTGTACGCTACGTTAGTCAAAAAAGTTGGGTGCAGAGTTGGGTCAAACAATGTATGGGGAGTTGCCCATGTCCTTTCAGCTGATTCGGATGCCAGCAAGTGCTTTAAAAATGGAATACAAAATTGTACCGAACCGGAAAGAAAAAAATACGAACGAAGCAAGGGAACTTTGCAAAATGGAGTTTTTTTTATATGGTAACGTCTCAAAGTCTCAATGTTAAATGTGTTCCATTATAACAAAAAGTAGTGATAAAGTTCAGGGCATTCTAATTTTAAAATATGAACTAAAATGCTAGCCGTATTTTTATAAGTGATATTTTTCGTTCAGAAATGAGCGGTAGAATAGTGTTTACATGCTCGTACCTCGGTTGTTTGGTTTAGTTCTTTGCCTGCATTTTCGGCTGCATGTGGTTTGGGGGAACCGACCGGACGTAGACCTTTTTTGCTCGCCTTTAAGTGCTGCTCAAATATTAGTTTACTGTGTTTTTGTAGTCAACTCCGCAAAACGATATAATACTTTTTGGTCACATTCGCCATAATATGTTTGTTAAGTAAAATGGTGCCCGAAGATTTGAGTTTCGAATTCGGAAGTTTGAGTTTTTTGTTTTGAAATTAGATTCGCACGGTGAGGCAAATGGTTAGATCGGTAGGCAAAAACTTATCTAGTTTTTATTTGCGTCTCGTAATAGTGGTACGAAATCGTGCACCCAGTTACTCGATCGAAATTATTTGTAACAAAATTGAGGTTTTTTCGCGCGACCTTGTGTAAAAAAGAGTGCCTCGACTAAAGCGGATTACTTTCCCTTTGAAGTTTTAAGTGTCTGTTTCGTAACTTAAACCTATTTAGATTTGTAATTAAAATTACGATTTTTTGCATAAGTGTTATTACTTTCTTTTGGGTTCTTTCTAACATTCATTTTCTTATATTTTTCAAACCATTTAAGTACGATGTTATCTCCTGTTACCTTTTAAGGCCTACCAGTGATGAGGTTATTATGTGTGAGCTTACGTAATAAAATATTCTTTCATAATTAGTAAGCTAAAAGCTTTATCTTACATAATGTATGCCAAGTAAAAGCTCCATTATTCCTCCGACGCTCACACATCCTAAATATTCCATTATCCCTGCTCTAAATACTATAAGAATAACGGAAAATATAGTTACGTTTTTATCTCATTAATGGTTTAGCTATTTATCTCGTCATGTGGTCTTTGTGTCTTCCATTAATACATGTCAAATGTCAAAATGTGCTTCACCGATGTCGACCCGAAGGGACTTGTTTTGTTTTGTCCGGTAAAGGCCCCAGTACACAATGGCCCATGATGGGCCATGCTTTCCAATGCGCCAGTGTGGGCTATCATCGCGTAGGTGTTCACACAATGGTGCATAGCTCATTGCTGCCTGGCGAAACATTTGCGATGGCCGTGGAAGTAATTACGGCCGCGGCTACTTACTGTCAGTGGTCGGTGCCAAACTGCAATGGGCGATTGTGTGAACACCACAGGACACGCTACGCCACGATTCCTTTGAAGTGTGTCAAAAAAACCGACAACTTCCCGAATGCGCGCCACGATGGCCAATCGTCTGCCATTGTATACCATTCATTGCACCTAGTACACAATGACAATGGCTTGTCGTGGCCCATCATGGGCCATTGTGTACTGGGGCCTTTACGTTTCGATTTCGGACCACTGTGCTTTGTTTTTTTGTGAGGGTTGGCACTTCGTTGTTAGGATTAAACGGGATATTGTTTTTGTTAGCGCTTATTTTTTTGGGACGCTTTAATTGTTTTTTTCTGTTCTCGTGGTTGAATAATAAGTCGATATGGGTTTTAGCTCGTAGTTTCTTTTATTTTAGTTTCACTTGTTACTGAAAAAGTTTACATATTTAAAATATGAATTTTTCTCAGAATTCGAATGAAATTACTTAAGTTTTCCAGGCATTTTATAAGAATTTGGCCACAATTTAAACGTTAAAACTGACGTGGGTTGACTGGCTTTCACTTTTTACATCATATTTTATTAAGTATTTCAATAAAATTCACCGTGAGACTAAATTTTCTTTATCAATTTTCAATCTACTAAACTAAAGCAATAATCTTTGTGCCTGAGGGCGACTTGGTAATTAAAGTAATGAAGTCTTCATATTAAATACCTAAAGGCGCCATCTACATATCATAACGGTTGTAAGTGCCCTATCTCATAGCCCGATCTTTGACTTCGAACTCGGTGGGCGTGCGAGCGAGACAACACACATGGAACATGCATAATGAGCTCTATCTTATAATAAGTTAACGCAGTCACTCACTCATATTTGTACTGAATGTACAAATATTCCAGACATTCACGCCGGTCGGATTTTTAAGGTCCTTCCTTTTCTTTTTTTTAACTGTTTCAATGACGGGACAAGCAGATGTCCACCTGATGTTTAGCGGTAACCTCTGCCTTTAACAATGCATTACCACATAGGTCACGCCCACCTAGGACACAACCTATGGGCATTGCACTGCGCCCGCCACCCTGAGACATAAAGATTAAAAGTCTCATGTGCCTGTAATTTCACCGGCACCCGTACCCTTCAAACCGGAACACAGCAATGCGAGCTTTGCGGCAGAAATAGGTATAGAGGTAGTACTTCCCCGGTCGAACTCTTTCACAAAAAAGTTCTACTACCTACTACTATAAATGTGAGTTAGGTACTTAATGTGAGATTAACATTTCAAAAATTAATATAATCTCTCGTGATTATCCTTGCTCGATTGCACTTTTAACACGACCTCTGCATGCTAATAAAATGTAAATCAGCCTTATTAGAACCAGCTTTACGTTTATTACATTTTAAAAATCTTTTAAACTTACGTTACACAGGTTTACACGGTAAATATGCTTTTAATTTCAATTGCCTTAATATGCGAGGAAAACAATCAAATGTATGCAAAATTCAGCTCATCAAAAAGCTATAAAACTTTTAATGCCATAGACAAGATTCTTTTTTCGTGTCATAGTCAATAAAACGGCAATAAAATATGACCAGAGACAACTAAATTTACTTTTTTGATACGCAAATGAGACGCAGGTACGCGCGTACACGGCCGCTCGTGTGCCTGAATTATAATATAGTTGTTGCATACGTGTTCTAGTGAGTTCTAGAGAGCTGGGACAAAATGCGGACCGTAAAATGTCCGTTAACGTTAGAGAGGAATCAAATGGCGCGAAAATCATATTTTAATGTGTTTTCGAAATTGTTTTGAGCACTCCTCAGAAGCCATTATAAGAGATGAGAAGACCTGATCTGGTGATGGAGGCGGAAGCAGGACAGAGGAACTCCTCCATGAATAATAATAGATGGCCGTGTTTAGGCTAATTTTGATCAGCACACGGTTCAGATCAATAATTTTATAAAAGCTTGTCTTGGTAAATAGTTTTTTCAACAACAAACTTAGTATTCCGATTTTCAGTTTCCTCTGAAGCAAAGCATAATACTTAATATCTGGTCTTACTTCTTATACCTTATCTTGGCCATAATTTTCTTGCCAAAAAATCCGTAACATGTACCTTGCAAAAACTCCACATTAATTTCTTTCAAGAGCAGCATTTGCTAAACTCCCCCACACAATTTACATCTCCTTATCTGTAATAGCACAGGAGGGTATATTTTCTCAAGTTTTTGCACAGTTTGAACCACTGTACGCCACTGTGATAGATTTCATGGCATGGTCACAGAATATGCACGTGGTTAGCAGTTTTGTTGCCATGGCTCTAAAACACTATGTATGTATCTATGTTGCGTGTAGTAAGCGTCAGCAGGTACCCTTATTTTTCGGAATTGGAATTGGCCGGAGCCCTATTGTATAGCAAGGCCTCAATGACCGTACGACATTTTAAGGCGTAGATGTATGTGAAATGTGGTGCATTAAAACACTTTTTTCTCCACAATCTTTACAGAAAAATCGTCAAAAAAATATATATGTTAATCTACATAATATAAAGAGTGTCCTCTGCTTTTGTTTTTTTAAAATACAACTTAAATGTACATACGAGTAAATTTGCATCGCAGGCTCGCAGCCTCTGTTTTCGTAGTCACAGGCATTTTTCTTCTAAACTATCAAACATAAGATGTTTATATTGCCTTCAGTATATTAAATAACACAACGCAGAGAGGAACTTCTATTTATTTTTGAAAATTACTTTATATTCTGAACAATAACTGATTTTTAAAAATAAAATAAAACGTGACTTTTCGTTTTGCGAGCGCTGTTGTCACTTTCTAACTTACCTGAACTTAAATGAGTTAGATAGTGACAGAATTTGGCGCCCATTGATCGACGCCCTAAAAACAGGAAGTCGGTGGATGGAGACAGCTCAAGAACGTTCATCGTGGCGTTACTATAGCGGAACAGAAACCACTTGGACTTCATTAGGCTGAAGATGAAGCCATATTGAAGCTAATATCAGCGCCCCTAGGTTCATTTTCCATTGAAAGGCGGTACGGAGTGCCACAGGCCTGGCACGATGGCGACACCTGGTGGCATAGATCGTCGATCCTGTGTTTAATATCCCCATATTTTATCCACTGTGCATAATTCTGAGAGTTTCAAGCACGTGGTTGAATTTAAGGGGACACTTTGATAAACGGTACGGAATTTAATTCTTCTGGCTTCTTGAGTGCTGATAATGTAGGTCTTATTGACCGAGCGAGCGAAGCAAGTCTTTGCAACAACTGGCTTTGCTTTCATCTGTCTGTATGTTGGTACCTACTCGCGTACAGGTTGTATTTTACAAGCTTTATATTAACTTGCAATGTATATCCGGGTGGAATCTTGCAACTGAATTTTAAAGCAGCTATCCTCAACCGATTAAGATGATATTTGGCATACCTGTCAAGTTCCGATGACAATACAATATGATGGTAACAGCGAGCTGATCTTATGATGGAGACGGAAGGTGGACAACGGAACTCCTCGATGGATAATAGTAGACTGGCCGTGTTTAGGCTCATTTTGATCAGCACACGGTTACGATCAATAATTTTATATTTTTTTAGCCAACTAAGGGATTACCCGGACTGTTAGTAAGATTCGTTGGTGTAGATTTGTTCTGGCTGCTAGAGGTAATGTGTTGTTACTGGAAGGAAGTGATAGTCAAGTCAGTCGTGCGAAGCAATGGCGGCGATGAGCTCACCGCTTGTCACGTCTATTTCCCATGATGGTGCAAACCACTGTGAAAACAGGCCCATTGAGGCTCTGCCTACCCTTTCGGGGAAAAAGGCGTGTGTCTATGTATGTTATTGTCGTCAACGATTTTTGAATACAACTCAATCGTAAAGACATTGGAAGGACATTTCCTACAAAAATGGGGGAAGTTTGCTGCGTCATTTACCGGCCGATTTTGATAATATTTGGCAGAAACATTCGCTATTGCAAACACACAAATATTAAATCATTAATAGCGATTGTTTAAATGTAATAATTTCACCCTAAATTTAATAATTTTAAGACGAAAATACGATAAAAAAGTGATGAATAGTCGAATTATGAAAGTGTCACTTAATATTTGTGTTATAATATTGGTTCGCATCGATACAATCAAATTTCAGCATAACCTTTATTGGGTCGGGTAAGTTATCTACACCGTTTTCTACAAACGTACAAACAATGTGTATAAGTTATGGTTGTAAGTGCTGATCCAAACCTAATAATCATACTTCAACAGCTATAGGTTCACGAAATGTCTTTTTTTTTACACTACTGGAATGGCGGATCAATCACATAGCCCACCTGATGTTAAGCGGTAACCTCTGCCTATGAAAAGTGCATTACCTCATAGGTCACGTCCACCTAGGACGCGCCCTATGTGGCATTGCACTGCGCCCGCCACCCTGAGACATAAAGATGAAAAGTCTCATGTGCCTGAAATTCCACCGGCACCCTTACCCTTCAAAAATAAATAAATGTCTAGAAATCGAGAATTTTAAGTTTTTGATAAGAATTCTATTAAAAATATATGGTATAAGCACCGAATAAATATTAGGTATAAGGTTTTTATCTAGTGAAATCATAAATTCAATACACTAATTGAATCACTTCACTTGATAAAAAAACAAATATTATAAAATTCAAATTAAATTTAAGACTTGACATCTTAAATGTTTTAATTTTTGAAACATTTGGTAACTTATGAATTATCAATTGTGTTTATACTTAATTGTGTTTTAACTTATGAATTATCATCAACAAAATTTAACAAAACTTTAAAGGGCATTTATATATTATTTTGTTATACACAAAACTCGGTACCAAGCTCGCCTTCTTTGCCTCATACAAAAATTGTCGTTGAATCTGCTTTAATAAAAATAAAAAAAACCCGACTGGCTGTCTTAAAAGGGTATACTTAACTTGTCATGTGAGTGGTATCGTTAGAAAGGGGATCAACCCCTTCCCCAATCTAAGTCTTAGCCAAACGGAATTGAGCTAGCATTTTTAATTCTGTTGCGTTTAAGATATACCTACTTGATTTCTGGATACGAAAGTCTAGAACCTGGCACTCACTCTAATTTACTTCGGCTAAAGTACGAAATTTATTTGTAAACTTCTAAACGAAAGGAGATAGGGCACGCGGGTCGCCTAAAAGTACACGCGCTGCCAGAGATGCGACGCACCATATTCTTATTCTGAGTGTTGTTTAGAAAATTGTTGTTTAGTTAAATATATATGAAACCATGAAACGAAGAGCAGAAACTAAGAGAAAAAAAACTTAAAAAAAAATATAGGTATGATATGCCCTTCGCCGCGACTACTAAAAGTCAGCAATACATTACCTACCTAGGCATTGTACCTAAAAAACTAAATAGGAAACTGTTACATACTTTCATACATAAACACACGCCTTTTCCCCGAAGGGGTAGGCAGAACATCAATGGGCCTCTTTTCACAGTGGGTTGCACCATCGTGGAATATAGACGTGACAAGTGGTGAGCTTATCGCCGCCATTGCTTCCCACGACTAACTCGGCTAACGCTTTTTTCTAGTAATAAGACATTCCATAGTAATCTTGCAGCCAGTACAAATCTTATACCAACGAATCTTATCAACAAGTCCGGGTAATCCCTTAGTCGGTTTTTACGACATCTACGGGAGGAGACGGAGGGGTCTATTCTTGGGCCGGAAACACCACAGCTCAGTAAAACAAAATAAAAAGGAAACTTTTTTTTAAAAAATCAGAAAGAGAAAAATTAAACATAGCAAAATTCAGTTAATTTTAATTTGGAGTGATAACAAATATATCTGGTTGTTTTAATTCTTTCAAATGATATAACACATCGCATCGGCCGCTTTGCACCAGTCGCGCGTACGTTTCTGCCCAACCTCCTTTACTTGCGAACTTGTACAACGGTGAATGATTAAAGAAGTTGCGTTTAAAACTGCTTGGTTTAAATAGTTGAGGAACTTTCTTAAGGATCCCCTTAGTAGATAAAATAAATGTAACATGCAGAGTTGGGATGAGAAGGGAAAAACCGGACGATCCGGATTTTGAATAAAATTATGATTTCCTCGTGTTCAGGTTTCCTCGATACAGGTCATGCCTTCGAGGAAACCGATAGATATTACCACCTAGGATTAAATACTCCCTCATAGATTCCTGGGTTGTACTACTCGTTTCTCAAGATCATTTTCTTCCCCATACCTAAAAACTATGGAATGAGCTTCCATCTGAGGTTGTCCAGCTTGGTTTCGACATGTGGCACTTCAAGAAAAATGTTCATAAATTCCTTCAGTGTAGGCAGCGCGTCAACAAACCGGTGTTGCCGGTGTCTATAAGCGACGGTGACCACTTTACATCAGGCGTAGCGCATCACTGTAGCGCGGCGGGCGAAGCTTGGCCTGCGACGCAGGAGGTTGCGGGTCCGATTCCCGTCTCGGAACAAATATTTGTGCGATCGCAGATATCTTGTCAGGGTGTTCTGGGTATTTTCTATGTATAATAAAAAATATCTATCTATGTAATATATTGTATTAAGTATATCAATTATCTAGTACCCATAACACAAGCTCTGCTTAGTTTGGGGCTAGATAATGTTGTGTGTTATTTATTTATTTACCTAGCTCTTAAACTGTGTTCAATTGTGAATATTGCTAGGGTCCTAATGTATTTTGCAGTTATAAAAAAAACTCATATTAATTTTAATGTTCATCCAACTCTAAAATATTTAATTTTCACTAGAATCGTGATATATACCATGATTTTTGAGTTTGCAATGTCATTTGAACATGGCGCATGCAACTGTGCCTAAATATCGGGAACATTGCAAACTCAAAAATCATGGTAAATATCCCGTTCCTAGTGAAAATTATGTACATAACCATGATAGTTTCAAAGGTTATATTGAAAATATTTATTTTCAATTTTTAACTCCAGACTAAAAAGAGCGGTGTTATAAGTTTGAAGCCTGCCTGTATGTTTGTCTGTAATGTTTCTTTGTTACCGCGTATATACCCCCGGAAGCTCTGATATCGATGCGGTGTTTTTAATATGAAAGATGGTGTTTGCAAGATTCTTAGCTGTGATTGGTGTAAATTAGTGCAGCCGTTTCCAGGATCCAGCGAGCAATAATTTTTCGGTTTGAGCTCAAAATATTTATTTTCGATATCATCAGGCGGTCTGATGATAACCAGCATAGGAGGAACTGGATCTAGGGTACTACTGAAGCCGAATCTACAAGTTTGAGCTCAAACTTCAAAATAAGATTACATGCAATGTCTTCCTCATGCAAGCGTCTGATGATGTCCAGCTCACGATAAATAGGATATGGGGATCTCCTCATTTCGGATTCCATCACGTTATGAAACTTCGAGCATAGCGTTCTCCATAGCCTGCTGTGTAACTTTGAGCTTCTGTATGTGGCCAACAGCATCAGCTATGGGTATCCTCATCCTATTCGGATAGGCGTGATTGGGAAACTAAGCCATGAAATGAAAAGGTTTTATGAAAGGTGATAGGTATATATTATTATTTTTCCTTTATATGGAAATACTGGGAAAAAATTACCTTGGTTTTGTAATACTCCCACTAGTTCCATACATGGAACTAGTGAGTAGCAGTAGTTCCTTGTGGAACTAGCTCCATCGAACTACTGGGACAAATTAAAAAAAACTTATAGAAATCAAACAATAATGTATTAAAATACAAAGCTTCCAAAATTAAAAGCCGTATGTACTGGCATCTCTATTGCCACAAAGACCGTTAATGGAAGTTAATGTACGGTTCTTAATTTTAATTATTTGAGCGTTTAAAAAGATTTAATAAAAGGTTATTCTTATGAGAAAGCGAAACTTTTGTAGATGTCTGATAAGGGGCTTAAGATTTCTTAATGGCTGAAACATACCAGTAACGCCACAGATTAAATATAAGATTCTTCGTAGTAACGCTAAGTATCAGCCTGTGTCGGTCCAAAATAGCTTTTTATTAAAAATAAGCTTTATAACGCTTGTTTTAAGTTCAATGGTAAGATGAGAGTATTCCTGTTGACAGAAAATCTTAATAGTTCCTGTTGGATCCCTTGGCTATGATCCTGTGGACTTTGATCGTCCTGTTCGATCCCTTAACATTTTTAGGCAACTTTTAAATTCCATTTACTTTGAGATCAATGACATGTGTAAGTAACATCGAGCAACACGTACGGAGGCCTGCGTTGCTCGATGGTAAGTAAGTATTTGTTGTTGCTGTTTTTTTTATTTTTTGTTACCACCACACCACATAAAATATTTTTACATAATGTTTGCCCTACAAATAGCACCTAAAAACCACAAAGGCTTCTCATCTGGCTACCTGATGAATCCCTTATCGATTTTGTTAGTGAAGTACAGTCGTCGTAAAAATAATAAATCTCTATAGGTACTTTCCAATAAAAACTTTGATGAATTTATTTTGATGAACAATCTCGAAATAAAAATCTGAGTAGTTCTCGTTTGTCCCCGTATCTGTCCCCATTCGGGGACAGACGGGAATTGACGATTCCTGTTTGTCCCCGAATTTTAGTTGGTGTATATTATCTCTCCAAAATATCACTATATTATATTTAAAATAGTACAGTTAGATTTATTTAATTGACGTATGTAATTTTTTAACCATAGTTTGTTAGGTGTACAATAAAGTATTTTCCTTAATTTCATTCATTCATACAGCGTCAATTGTGTAGACGGGGTGAAATTTATATGCGATATCATACCACACATACGAAAATACAATATAATAGCGATACTATTATCTCTCTGTGGTTAATGCCAAGAAAAGCGCAAGTAAAAATCTTAAACTGGTATTTGATACTGATGGAGTTTTAAGATAACAATAAACGTATAAACGTTTAATAACTTAAAGTTGAGATTAAGTATAGAACTTGTGTTTAAGTTTAATTAAAGCTATATCAGAGGGTAATTTGTGAGAAAGAGTATTAGGTTTCTTCATAACCATTAGTTTTTACTGAATAAACTTTAATATTCAATAGTAAATTATATAACTTCGTTAAATTACTATGCTAGTAGAAAGAACTAACTACTATAGTCATTTTGGAAGTGATGACGCTGTCATCTCCGACGCGCGACTAACTGGAGCTCCAGTTACTATTTGTTTTTCTGTGCTCCAGTTCAGAATACATAACGACTTCACTTTTTGCTAACGCTGGAAACATAAACGATTTCACTTTTTGTTAACGCTGTTGCGTACCGTGGGCCTTATATTAAAATCTTTTCTTTAGGACTAAACTCCAAAAACCGTTTCTTTGATGGAAATAGTAGTCAATAAACGGGACGTGGGACGCGGCGGGCAGCGTGCCTAATATAGGTTTATGTGGAGCGTGCACAGTGGGTGCAAACAGCCGATAGCGGGACAAAAAGATTCTTCGCATTGTGTGGCACAATGGCCCCGGCGGCGCTAGAAAGGAGAACTTGTAATTACTATTTTCCTACGGGCCTTTTCACTGGGTGTATTTTTCAGAAAAATAGAATGTGAGCTGTGAGGTTCTTTGTTGGATCTTCATATCTTTGGCATACATCAAGAGCTCATAACATTCTTTAAATTCACGCAAAAATTTAATAATACCTATATTTTAATAAGTACTAAAGTATAGACGTGGAGAAGGTAGGCCTTTGGTGTGGGACGCTACATTCGTTGATACCCTTGCGCTATCTCATATGTACGGGACATCAGTTAGGGCCGCTGCGGCGGCAGATTCCGCTGAGGACCTCAAAAGACGCAAATATGCAAGTCTCGGCAGAGTTTACTTAGTTGAGCCGGGTCGAGATTCTGGGTACGTGGGATTCCGAGCATCGCGTTTTCAAAACTCTTTCAGGGCGTCTGGTCGAAGCGACGTGTGACCCATGAGCTGGCTCTTATCTGGCTCAACGCATTAGTAGTGCCAGCGTGGCAATGCAGCATCTTAGGGACGCTTCCGTCTGGTAGTGATATGGATCAGTTGAGCTACCTTTAGATCGTTAGCAGCGGTCTTTAGGTAGCACAGCTGTTTCATGTTTTTTTTTATATTGTACGGTTGTATTATTCTTCCTGTAAATAAATGTGTATGTTATTATTTGACGTAAACTGCCTTATTAGCGTCATAAGACCCGTTGCTGACAAATAAGCAAGATAAATGGTCGCAACATTTAGTTTTAGCGATCTCAGATTATGTAAATGCTTGAGTTATTGCTGATTCGAAATAAAGACATCAAGTTATTAAAGATATCTTTAGTTATTACACAAATTGCTAGGTATGAGCCATTAGCATAGACGTAATGGTCATTGGTTCCTGAGTAATCTCATAAATGGATCTGCCTCGCTCCCCCTCAATATTTACGAGAATAAAGCGCTCTTCAAAGCGAATGACAGGAACGATCCGGTCTCGGGAGCGAGAGAGATGCAGAGGCTATTTACCTCGATGGCACATCTGTAATTACTGTATACCGTATACGAGTTAAAATATCCCGACGCTTACTTGGAATTTTGTCCGAGAAACTTAACTCGAATACCACTGTGCGATGCGATTATCAACTCTATTACTTCTAACGAACTAAATAAAGAGACATATCTAATTTGGAATGAAGATCTTCTTCTTCTTCTTTATATAATGGCTTCTGAGGAGTGCTCCAAACAATTTCGCCAATGTCAAGTGCTATAATTATGTTTTTTAATATTGTAGTCAAGTCGTCAATAGTCTCTGTCAAGTCATAGCCCAGTTTGAATAGTGGCAGAACAACTGGGTTTTTGCTGGAAAAAAAACACCATGTCGAAAAGACACGCAATACACTTAAATTTAACTAAAACACACATGTGCTATTTTCCAAGTTACCACCAAAATTACACGAAATAACTCGAAAAAACATATTCATATGTAATTAAATAAAAATTAAGACGTTTAAAAAATGGCAGATTCTGGAATGAAGATATAAATGGCAACAAACGATTTGATCACTAAAATTGATAAATCTCATTTTTATTGACGTTTAGATTTATTTGGAAGGTCAAACGCTATTGTCGTTTGCCGAAAAACATCAACACGCTACTTAATACTAATAAAATGGAGAGAACAACGCCTAAGTGGCATTTAAGTGTCAGTCAACTGGCTGTTGTGCTGTTTTGCGTTTGGGCCCGAGGCGGACTGGTTTTGAAGCGAGCCGGTTGGGCAAAGCGAAGTGTAGCGACTTAGTAACTTGGATACTCCTTTGTGGGCGCATTCCGATAGATACGAACTCGGACCCCAGTGAAATGTGGATAATGAAGAGCGGTTAGTGTGATTTGTGTGGCATCCGAGGGCTGGATGCTGCAGTTTAGCATCGGGATGGGCAGATTTATGTCTAGCAGAATGCAAAACTGCTGGTTAAATGTGTTCTAGAGACTGTCTTGGTAAAAGCTAGTGGGGACGACAATCTGCGTGACGTATTCTCTGACGTATATCTGCAGACGTATATATGCGTGAATGGTATTGTTTTTAACCCCCGACGAAAAACGAAGGGGTGTTATAAGTTTGAAGTGTCTGTGTGTGTGTGTGTTTGTCTGTCCCATCGTAGCTCCCGAACGGATGAACCGATTTAGTTTTTTTGTTTGTTTGAAAGGTGTATTTGTCGGAAGTGTTCTTAGCTTTGTTTGATCAAAATCGGTTCAGCCGTTCAGCGTAGGGGTTTTTTTTTAAATTTTTACAACATTAATTACTTGTACATAAAGCAGGTGAAGCAAGTAAAGCCTATGTGTGACGTCACATTATACGATATTTCCTTGCATCAAAAGTCTTGGCACAACTCGAACTTACTCGTACATTCGTTTATAACGTCCTAACTACAAAAGGTACAACAATTTAATGGTTTTGCATAAAACGGGTAAATAAAATGATTAATTTAATTTTTCATTTTGTAAGAGAGCAATAAACATGCCTGAACAAATGTAAACACACATTTTCAAACCCAAAACATGGACGAAGCTTTAATGGACATAACGACACGCAGATTCAGATAACGTTATTATGTAAAGCACGGTGTATAAATAACAGTATCTGTCGGTCGTAAAACTCCTGTTTTGGGTTGAAGTTTTTGAGAAAACACGATATCCGGGGATCAAAAAACCGGACAAGTGCGAGTCGGACTCGCGGATGAAGAGTTCCGTACCATTATCTATAAAAACGGCAAAGAAATCACGCTTGTTGCCCCTCTCCTGATATTATTTTATTAAATTATTTATTATATTTTAATTATTCATTTTTAAAGTGAATATGTGACTAAATATTATGTAAATAGGGTAATTCCTGTAACAAATTCAAAATGGTAGTCTATATCATTATATTTATTCCAAATTTAGGTCCTCCAAGTTACAAGGGCCATCTACCCCGGAATTACCCTATATCAAACGTCTACCGGTTGCCGTTATCAATATCGAGCAAAAACGGGCAAAAAAGACACGTTTGTTGTATGGGAGCCCCAAAATATTGATTTTATTCTGTTTTTTAGTATTCTTTTAGCGGCAACAGAAATACATCATCTGAGTAAATTTCAAATGTCTAGTATCACGGTTCATGAGATACAGCCTGGTGATAGACGGATAGACGGACGGACAGCGGGGTCCTAGTAATAGGGTTCCGTTTTACCCTCTGGGTACGGAACCCTAAAAAGGAGAATAAAAGGGTTGAACCTTTCCACGGTCGAACGAGTGTCAAGAACACGTTTGAATCTCGCTTCATACACATTTGTTTGTACTCTCGAGTGCGATCTGCTTCTTCGCGATTTCAGATAACCATAATACGAAATCCTTTTAAGGGTTTGCTTCGATAGTATACGTTCTTACGATGTTTTTACTTGCCTTAACTTAAGAGGGCACATGCCGCAAAATTACAATTTTAATCATAACCAAATTTAATCGATTTTGGTTCGGCCATTTCGACGTGATTGAGTAGGTTTTTTTTTTTTTTTAATCTTTTGTAGACCTTTGTTTGACCACGATCTCACCTGTTGGTAAGTGACGATGTGGCCGAAGATGGAGCACAAAGGTCTGGAAGGCACCTATTCACTCTAGCCTTGAAGAGACACTATAGTTTTCATACATAGTTTGTTTTTTATATACAACATTTTTGACACAATTATCTGCACCATATTGGACACAATCGAATCAAGCTAAACGTTACAAGTAACTGTTTTTTTCTATCGAGAAAATATTGTCCATCGTGTTTTTTCGAAATTTTGATTTGATTTTAGCAAATCAAGCAAAAAGTTCAGATTTAAAATATGCATGGATATTCTAAGGGACCACTTTACCAAAAACACAATAGGACAATATTTTCTCGATAAAAAAAAACAGGTAAACTTTTAGCTTGATTCGATTGTGTCTCAAAAGTCTCAATATGGTATAGATAATCGGGTAAAAACTAAATGTTTGTATGTTACTCAATCACGTCGAAACGGCTGAACCCATTTCGATTAAATTTGGTGCACTGATAGATTATGACCTAGGCTATGAGCTATAGGCTAACTTTACCCTGGTAAAACGCGAGCGAAGCCGCGGTTGGATACTAGTCAAGATAATAATAAGGAGGAAATATTTGATTGTTTGTTTGTTTGCATTGAATAAGCTCCGAAACTACTGAACCGATTTGAAAAATTATTTCACTGTTGGGAAGCTACACTATCCACGGGTGACATAGGCTATATTATATTTAAAAAAAATAGGGATCCTTACTAAAACTTCAACAATGTAACCCAAGGTATTAAAAAATGTAATGGGGAATAATTTTAGCAGGTTATTGTATCTGATGTGTGGATAGATGGGGGGTTGTGAAGGGGGGAGGGTTAGGGGGACGGGAGGGAGGATTCCGAAACAACCCGTGCAAAGCCGGGGCGAGTTTCTAGTGTGTAATAAACCAAGTAATGTAGCGTGTATGTGCTTATAAGTATGTTAGGAGTGTAACTCGCATCCTGTCCCCAGTATTCCGACTTCCTCATGACATAATGCAATTTGCGGTAATCATATTAGCAGTAACTGACATCAGCATGCGTAATCCTTTCAACTAGTTCTTCTTCTTCTTCTTCTTATAATGGCTTCTAAGCAGTGCTCCAAACAATTTCGCCAATGTCAAGTGATTAATTATATTTTGTATAGTAAAGTAGTTAAGTCTCCGTCAAGTCACAACCCAGTTTAAATGGCGGCAGAAAAACCAAGTTTTTGCAGGAAAAACCACCATTTCGAAAAGACACTCAATATGCACAATTTAACTACATCACACATGAGCTATTTTATCCAAGTTACACCATTTAAAATGTTACCAAAATTACACGAAATAACTCGAAAAAACACATTAAAATGTAGGCAATTACATAAAAATTACGATGTTTCTTTCAAAAATGCCAGATTCCAATTCTTCAACCCTTTCAACTAGTCTTCTTCTTAGCTTAGATAATGGCTTTTGTGCATTATTTGCAACAATTTAGCCAATGTTTAATAGTGATATAATTATTATATTTTTATAGTCAAGTCATGGTTACACGTCAATAAAACATCAAGTATTTGACACATGAACAACATGACACACATCAAGGTTAGTTTATATCAGTCCAAGAGGTTATGACATGACGGAGACTCTAGATGTATTGATTCTATATCAACACCATATATACCACTATATGACATATATACACTCCCGACAAATACACCTTTCAAACAAAAAAAAAACTAAATCGGTTCATCCTTTCGGGAGCTACGATGAGACAGACAGACACACACAGACACGTCAAACTTATAACACCCCTTCGTTTTTCGTCGGGGGTTAAAAATAACATATTTAGTCTAGTGTAAGAGAAAAGGTCGAGGGCTCAGCCACGCTGTTTCTCAGCTTCGCCTCAGAATGCTGCTGTCCTCGGTAGCTATCCGCTGTTTCCAAAGAAAAGATAAACTATGAAACAATGATTGAAAAAACAAGGAACAGCAGGATAACCACCGAGAACTCGTTACAGATAGATACTAGGTACCTAATAAGCTTAGGTACCCACACAAGCTAATATTAAAATACAAAATGGTAAGTTAAATAAATAAATAAATAAATAAATAATACTTGACAGTTCACACAACATTATGTAGCCACAAGTTAAGCCAGAGCTTGTGTTATGGGTACTAGATAACTGATATACTTAATACAATATAACACATAGATAGATATTTTTATCAATATATATAAAATCGTTGCGTGACTGACTGACTGACTGACTGACTGACTGACTGACTGACAATCAACGCACAGCCTAAACCGTAAGTCCTAGAGATCTGAAATTTGGAGAGTACGTTCCTTTTGTAGTCTAGGGGTGCACTAAGAAAGGAATTTTGAAAATTCGCATGCTAAGGTGTCCAAAATGGGCTTTTAATATACAACAAAAAAGCTGTGTATTTCAGAAACTGTTAGCAGTAGAACCTCGAAATTTTACATGAAGATTCCTCAAATAAAATAAATAAACACGTGTTTCAGCGATTCCGGAATTTTTCTTGAAAAACGGAAAGGGAACGTCTTCTTTGTAAAAAAATAAAAAAACTTTAGTGTTTACAACGCACAGCCTAAACCGCTGGTCGTAGAGACTTAAAATTTGAAGAGTGTATTCCTTTTAGAGTGTAAAGGTATACTTAGAAAGGAATTTGGAAAATTCGCCCTCTTAGGGGACCAAAAAGGACTTTTAACGTATACACTTTACGTTTTGCAACGCACAGCCTAAAACGTAAGTCCTAGAGACCTGAAATTTGGAGAGTACGTTCCTTTTGTAGTCTAGGGGTGCACTAAGAAAGGAATTTTGAAAATTCGCATGCTAAGGGGTCCATAATGGGCTTTTAATATACAACAAAAAAGCTGTGTATTTCAGAAACCGTTAGCAGTAGAACCTTGAAATTTTACATGGAGATTCCTCAAATAAAATAAATAAACACGTGTTTCAGCGATTCCGGAATTTTTCTTGAATAACGTAAAGGGAAAGTTTTTTTGTAAAAAAATAAAAAACTTTAGTTTTTACAAACCTCTGGTCGTAGAGACTTAAAATTTGGAGAGTGTATTCCTTTTAGGGTGTAAAGGTGTACTTAGAAAGGAATTTGGAAAATTCGCCGTCTTAGGGTTCCAAAATGGGCTTTTAACGTATACACTTTGCGTTTTGCAACGCACAGTATAAACCGCTGGACCTAGGCACAATCACCTTGGAACGGGTCCAAAATGGCTTTTAATGTAAAACTAAAATGATTCGTAATTTGGAAACCGTTGGTAGGAGATACAAGAAAATTCACAGGTTAACTTAGAAAAAAAATAGCCAACATAAGTTTCATCAGTACCTGAAATTTAGCTGAAAAAAGGAATGGGAACATTTTCTATGTAAATAAATACACTTTAGGTTTTAGCCAGATTTCAGCGTATTTAGACAATTTCAAAGTTAGTTTCACGGTGAAGTCATTAAGATTAAAACATTTTCAGGACCTCAAGGTTAAAATGGGATCCCTAAATTTAAAACCTTAAGGCTATGTTCAGATGGCTGAATTGTGACGCGCGTTTTCAAATCGCGCGCTTAGACATCCTAATATATACCTAGCAACCGTTCACATGCGCGCGCGTTAACGCGCGTCAGCGAGCGTCAACGCGGCGCTCAGAGAAAAAGTTTCTAGACGCAGACAATCGCGCGTTAGTTCTACCGAACTAGACTGACGAGTACTCTCGCAACGCGCATTAGCGCTCATCATCTGAACTCTCTTCAAATTTGATCGCGCGATTAACGCGAATTAACGCGCGTTACATGTGAACATAGCCTAAGTATGGTGTCGTTTCAAAGGTATCTTACAAAATATAAGAGACATAGTCAAGCAAAAAACAGTTAAAACAGTTCTTCTACCCCCCCAACCCCCCTCCCACCCCTTAATCATATAGCCATAATGTAGCTTTCTTTTAAAATCGGTCAAGTCGTTCTTGAGTTTATCCATTACAAACAAACATACAAATACGCGAGTGAAGCCGCGGGTGAAAGTTAATAAACTATAGCCTATTGCTGATAATGCAGCTTTCTACAGGTGAAAGAATTTTTAAAATCGGTTAATAAGTTTTTTAGTTTATTCATACAAATAAAATTATTTTACACCTTGGGTTACATTATTGGAGTTTTAGTAAGGATCCCTAATTTTTTGGAAATATAATATAGCCTATGGTACCCGGAGATAGTGTAGCTACCCAACAGTGAAATATTTTTTCAAATCGGTTCATTAGTTTCGTAGCCTATTCAATGCGAACAAACAATCAAATCTTTCCTCTTTATAATATAAATTTATATATAACTCTTTATATATAATTTATTGTGAGATTTGCGAGTAAAAACTGCGCGCGGGAGAATAAATTACATACATACCACAGATTAAGTAACAGTGATTTTCTACTAAGATTACACACACACTTAAATCAAGCAAAAAACCAGTTATAGTTATTATTATTATTTATTATGGATAAAATAATATTACGTGTACGAAGTCGCGGGTAACAGCTAGTTATATATATAGAAAATACCCAGAACATCCGGAACAAATATTTGCAGATCGCACAAATATTTGTTCCGAGGCGGGAATCGAACCCGCAACCTCCTGCATCGCAAGCGAACGTTCGCCCGCCGCACCACAGAGGTCGAGTTGTAGGTATTTAGATAAAAAGATCAAAGATAAAAATATATTTATTTCGTAACAAAATACAACAAATTCGAATATTTAAAGTAGCGTTCAAATCAAAGTTACAAAAAAGGCAAAAAAGGCAGCATGTGCTATGGCAGAGTTAGTGCCATAGCGCTGGTCTTCCGTGGCCGTACATACGAGCGCATAGTGGCTGCTGCGGTACACAATTATTTAGATTACACAATTATTTACACACACAATTATTACGGTACACAATTATTTAATTTAGACAAGTATATTCAGATAAGATAAGAAGGGGTGGTTCTATATTAACAATTACATATGTTGTTATGGTAGGATGACATTGAATCCGTAATCAATACATTATCACAATTAAAATACGTTTAAGATGCCAATTACAGAGAGATGATGAAATAATCCAAACGTAATTGACATATACTGACTTATTGACCCCTTCGACGAAAGTATTTTACTTTGGTCGAAGATTGACCCGATAAAATTAGACAGGCACAACCGTCCAACAACATGACGATTTCTGACTTTCCAAGAGCCAATTTTTACAATACAACTTAAATTTAGCCATTCCCTGTATTTTCCGAATGGGTGGAAGAAGGTCATTCCACCACTTAGTGGCTGCGAAGCGAAAGCTACTCCTAAATCGTTGAAGCTTAGGTCGAGGCGATTCTAGTATGTCATTACGTACCGGTCTGATTCTCCCAGGTCTAGTCCGTAATGCACAGAAGCCATTACCTAAGCTAAGAAGAACACTTCTTCTGCGTGTGTAACATCACTTTCCTCTCTTTCCTCCTTTCCTTTCTTTTGGAGGCAATATCTCACCAAAAATCGCCGACGACAACAAACTATGAAATTATAGAACCTGTATAATCAAGTTTCGTCAAGATTCGTTGACAAAATACAAACTGTACGCGACTACCAACATACAAACAGATGAAAGAAAAGCCAGTTGTTGGAAATACTTCGCTCGCTCGATCAAAAAACTAATCTTAAACCTATAGGATTAATATATATCTACATAATCCTATTGTAAAATATTTATAACCAACCCACGTTGGTACGCCGACGTGGTTTTCTATTTAAAATTCATATGATGTTATTTTGAACGTAAAATTATAATACCGCAGTTCTGGGCACTGGTTTGAATTAAAATGTACTCAGGGCTCAACAGTTATAAACAACCAGACAGGCATCTGTTGAAATAGGGCTCCGAAGTACTCAACTCGCCAATACATACATAGATAGATTAACTCTTTATTTTTATTGACCACAAATAACACACAGACATACAAAACATAACTTAATAACAAAAAATAACAAATGCACAATAGGCGGTCTAATCGCTTAAAGCGATTTCTTCCAGACAACCTTAGGATTGAGAGGACTATATGGAAGAATGGGACACTGTAGTGTTATCACCTTGACAAATACATACATACATAGACACACGCCTTTTTCCCCGAAAGGGTAGGCCAGAGCCTCAGAGAGCCTCTACACCGTGGGTTGCACCATCGTGGGAACTATACGTGAAAAGTGGTGAGCCCATCGCCGCCATTGCGTCCGTGGGGTGTCCGGCCCAAGAATATACCCCTCTATCTCGTCCCGTGGATGTCGTAAAACCCGACTAAGGGATTACCCGGACTTGTTTGTAAGTTTTGACCTGGCTGCTAGCTTATTTAAGGAATATGTTATTACTGGAAGAAAGCGTTAGCAAAGTCAGTCGTCGGACACAAGGGCGGCCATGAGCTCACCACTCTATATCCCAGGATGGTGCAACCCACTGTGGAAAGAGGCCCACTCGCCAATAAAAGTGTTTTTTTTAATTGTTTTGATAGATGATGGGATAAGCACCTTGCCACCTTCTGCCTACAATGCATTACCTTGCATTGCAGTGCATTTAGTAGTAGTAGAGCTTTTATGTGAAAGAGTTCGTCCGGGGAAGTACTACCACCGTACCTATTTCTGCCGCAAAGCAGTAGTGCTCGCATTGCTGTGTTCCGGTTTGAAGGGTGCCGGTGACATTACAGGCACATGAGACTTTTCATCTTTATGTCTCAGGGTGGCGGGCGCAGTGCAATGCTACATAGGGCGCGTCCTAGGTGGACGTGACCTATGAGGTAATGCACTGTTTATAGGCAGAGGTTACCGCTTAACATCAAATGGGCCATCAGCTTGTTCCGTCATTCAAGTAGTATAAAAAACGGTCACGTCCACACACGACGCGCCCTACGTATTTCATTACGTCTGCCATCCTGAGGCAATGATGAAAAGCAGAAATAGGTATGGTGGTTGTACTTCCCCGATCGATCTCTTTCACAACAAGTACAATTATAGAAAAAAAAAACCGACTGCATGAATACTTAATTGATAAACCCAGTGTCACTCTGCTGCAAGCTGATTTAAAACCACTTCTTGGGATCCGATTGCTCTGAATATTTTGGCAGAGGATACCGCTTAACATATGGTGGGCCATCTGCTTGTTCCATCATTTAAAGTTGTATAAAAAATCCAAAGCTTAAATAACTTCAAACACGAAAGTTACGACGTATTAAATTTTTTAATTAGATAGTTAAATCGTGGTAATTATAATGTAAATTATGCAATCTATGTATCTTTAAGTATACACATTAGTTGTAAGACTTAATTTAGAAGTTAAGATATTCATGAAAACGTTTTTGTATATTTTAGTGTTTCTAAATTATTTAATTATGTCCCAAATGGTACCGATTGTTAATGATGATTCCCAACCACGATAGTTTCAATTCTATGTTAGAAGTATGTACCCTGCCCACGGACCTGCCAAGCCCTCTGGTGGGCTGCGTGGACAGAGTGTAGGCCGCGAGTACGCGGCGCTTAGTCAAAACAAACTTTCGGGTTTGATCCAATCACCGCCTAACATTAATGTCCCAATGGTGAATACAATTTTGGGGTTACTCACAGTTTTTCCGCATCCAAATGTCCAGGTGTCCGTCCAGCGAGCTACTAGGTACCGTTTGCTACGCTGGAAACAAAACGGATTATGCGGGGGTCCCCAATCCCCGTGGTAGTCCTTCACGTGGTAATTTCACCGGCTACCACAAGGTCACAAAATAATCCAACCAATGTATCACTCAAAACTGCACTTTCCAAAAGTTCAACCAATACACCGGATTAAGTGAGTGCCACCAGATTTATTATATTTTCCAAAAACCAAAATCCAAATACGTGTCGTTTCGACCCAAAGACAAACCAACACGTCTTTTTATTACCAAAACTCACACAGAGTAAATCTGTCAAAGTCAAAAACCACCGAGTTCAAAATCACGGTTCCATGCTAGGAGCCGGCCCGTGGAATTTGACCCGAAATCAAACAAACTATTTGAACGTAGGTATCCTAAACTCCATCCTCCTATACTAACTGCCATGGTATACATACATACCTACATTCATACATGGCGTGTATCTGCCTTTTTTCCCGAAAGCGTAGGCAGAGCCTCAATGGACCTCTTTTCACAGTGGGTTTCATTATCTGGTGAGCTCATCGCCGCCATTGCCTCCGGAGACTGACTCTGCTAACTCATCCTTCCATTAATAACACATTCCATAATAAGCTAGCAGCCAGGACAAATCTTATACCAACGAATCTTATCAACAAGTCCGGGTAATCCCTAAGTCGGCTTTTACGACATCCACGGGAGGAGACGGAGGGGTCTATTCTTCGGCCGGACACACCACAAAATAATACATTAGGTACTATATAATATTGAAAAAGTTTTACTTGTATTTTGTCGTAAATTAAAACTATTATTTAAACATATTAAGATGACCTCTGTGGCGCCTTGGAATAAATATTAGTACGATCTGCAGGATATTTGTTCAGGATGTTCTGGGTATTTTATATGTATAATAAAAAATCTCTTTCTATGTAATGTATTGTATTAAGTAGGTATATTAGTTATCTAGTACCCATAACACAAGCTCTGCTTAGCTAGGAGCTAGATAATGTTGTGTGAACTGTCCAGTATTATTTATTGATTTATATCGGGAAAATTAAAAAGATTTTAAGAAGTATCTCCATAATTTTATGCCCATAAAGTATCACGTTATCCTTTGCACATTGTTTTCTCTGTCGCAGCTCTCAATAATATTGAAATTTGACTATAAATGGCAAAGCATTTACTAAGCATACATCTTTTATGGACCATTGTTATGGGAGCACAGCTGTTGGGTATTAATATATCTTATTGCTCGTTTAGTTGCTAGTATTTATAACCACATTTTATTGGTCATTATTTTTTGTGTTTTTCTTTTCTTTTTGGCAAATATTGTATTCGTTTGTATGACATGTACAATTGATACAGTTGATATACATGTACATGTACATGTAGTAGTAGAGCTTTTTTGTGAAAGCGTTCGTCCGGGGAAGTACTACCACCATACCTATTTCTGCCGCAAAGCAGTAGCATTGCTGTGTTCCGGTTTGAAGGGTAAGGGTGCCGGTCAAATTACAGGCACATGAGACTTTTCATCTTTATGTCTCAGGGTGGCGGGCGCAGTGCAATGCCACATAGGGCGCGTCCTAGGTGGACGTGACCTATGAGGTAATGCACTGTTCATAGGCAGAGGTTACCGCTTAACATCAGGTGGGCCTCTTGCTTGTTCCGTCACCCAAGTAGTATTATAAAAAAATAAAAAAATAAATTACAAGTACATTTATATCAACTACATGTTTACTCGTATGTTACGTTTGACGAAGTAAACTCAACCTGCCATTTTTTTAAATAAATATGGTTATAATTACTTATATACTTAATTAGTTTCAATTTGTAATATAAAATTTTAGTTGTGTTGTTTAGATTGAATTGGTAGGTATTTTTGTAGTTTAGTACTTTTTCTTGGTTTTTTATTTTTTTTGGCACGGCGTCCACTTTCCATACACCGGAATAACCTTCGTGCAAAAGCTAAACTTGTTTTAAAACGTGACATTGGCGAAATTGTGGTCTATTCCGCAAGGGCCACTTGTTCAAGAACAGGGTGGCTACCCTTGACACTCGATCGCAATCCTAATTTGGGATTTGCTGTCAAATCGTGCCATTTGGTACTCTTGAATCCAATCCTGCCACACGATTGGATGCGAACCTAGTGGAATTTTATGGAACTAAATGAAATCGACTACTCGATCTTTTGGTACTCTTGACGCGATTTTGACGTTTTGTTTCGAGATTAGAGTAGAGTTTGAGATCGTGATTTAACAGTCTACAAAAGTCAGCTTTTTTGTGTTCGAGTGTATGATTTTTGCTTGGGTTTTTGTGATTTTTAAGAAAATATGGCACGTTTGGCTCTTGTATTTGATATTTTGGACAATGCTCATGGAATAGATATAAGGCAAAGGCGAAACCTAAGAAGAATGTCGCGGTACACCGAAAAAGCTTTTGCCATGAACGACGCCGAGTTCAAAAAATGTTACAGAGTTGGCAAAGAGCTATTTGAGGTAATACGTGGTGATTTGGAGCCTCGAATGCCAAGGCCTACTCAAGAAATGTGGACAGCAAGGCAGCTTCAATGATTTGCATGTATCATAAAAGTCACGCAGTGGGCTTCATTTGTAGACTTGATGCAGGCTGATGATTTTAATGTGCATACCTACTTGTAAATAGATAAATAAAACTTCATAGGTGTATTGTTTAATGTTTATTTTTATAAAACAAATCTTTGTTATATACCTACCTACTAATGCTATTTTATAATGTACCTATTTATTTAAATTTTAATCCTTATGCACAACCAGTTTCTAAAGTGTAATACTAATCTTCTATACTTACTAATACTAATATTATAAAGAGGAAATATTTCTATTTTTGTGTGTGTGTGTATGATTGTAATGAATAAACTCAAAAACTACAGTGCCGATTTAAAAAAATATTTCACCATTCGAAAGCTATGTTCACCCTGAGTGGCATAGGCTATATTTATTGCTAGAAAAGATTAGGGATCCTTACTAAAGTAACGTAACCCAAGGTAAAACATTTGATTGTTTGTTTGTTTGCATTGAATAGGCTCCGAAACTACTTAACAGATTTGTAAAAGTATTTCACATATAGGAAACTACATTTTGGTCGAGTGCTATAGGATTAAGGGGGGGTAGGGGAACTGCTCTTCATCCCAACAGTACCCGTGCGAAGCCGGGGCGAGTTGCTAGTAATAAATAAATAAAGATGGGCAAGTATGAGACTATATAAACTATTATACATATGACTCAAGCCCTGAGGCTTAAAGTAGGTATTAAAACTAAAAAAAACTACTCTTGATCGCGCCTACTAAGTAGAAGAGCAGAAGCAGCAATCCTATTGAGGGCATCGGCTATAGCCTGGGCACCTTGTCTTGTTGCTGTGGACAAACCCTCTACTGCTGTAGTGAGGTTTGACATCTGCTCCACAGCTTGAGAGAGGGCCCTCGCAGATAGTCTCTGCATCAACCCGCTGTGCTTCAATAGCTGCAAAGTCTGCAAACCGGTCCAAGACAGGAGTTCAAGTTGAGGAGACTTCAAGTAAGTATTTTAATTTTGAAACAAAATGCAGTTTTAAAAGTATGAATAAAGGCGGGAAGTTTTTTTTTTTCTAAAGCTATGACTATCTTTTTCATTCTCCCATGTTGTTAATGATCGTCGTTAGATGAACGCTTTTATTTACTTTTAAATGTTTAAACATTATAAAAAGTGAGGAGTTTCGGGAAAAAAATTAATAATTGGTGAAATATTATGGATTAGACATGTTATTTTCAAATTTAATGAATGGTAGTTCTTTGTTGCGTTGGGTATGACCACACCTTCGTAGTGTTGTTCTTCCAGAGTCACCGTGCGATGTCGATCGCATACTCGATTTCAATTTCAATCTCGATTTTGTTCAAGAGTGCCAAATTTTGTGAAAACTGGATTGGGATTGGGATTGGATTGGGATTGAAACTGTTGTCAAGGGTAGCCACCCTGAACTGTAATTTTTATTTTGTTTTGTAGTATTTTTCGGGTTATATAAAGCAGATGTGTGGTGTAGTTAAATAATAAGTGTAATTGCGTGTATTTTCGGATGGGTTTTCATTATTTATTGTTTATTTTTTATTTTTGAATAGGTTATGTATGCCTTGACAGAGGCTGACAACTTAACCTCATTTTACCACAATAATACACTATAAGTAGAATTTGAAAAAAAAAAGAAGAATAAGACTTAGTGACGTTTTCGTTCATTCGTCCTTTCTCTGGGGCCATGCTCGAGGGCAATTCTCGTGCTTTAGAGATTAAGTCGAATTCGACATTGTCGAAAAAAGATGGCGATGTCGTATAAAATCTAAATTTGCTATTCTCGTGATGTCACAAATAGACATAAGTCGACCAATATCATTCAAATCCAATAGGATTTGATGGTTATTGTGACATTTTCGTGACATTTTTTGTAGACATTCATGCTTCGACATTATTTCTAATTTAGAGATAATCTCCATAATCCGTGAATTGCCCTCCTGGGGTCATATTACGAAACAAGGTGTTTATGCATATTTTTAACCAACTTCAAAAAAAAGGAGGGGGATCTACATTCGAGTTTTTATTTGTTGCCTCATATCACCGATATCATCATTTATGAGCAGATTTGGAAAAAAAAAATTGACATGATATACATACAGATTGGTCACGTTTTCATCAAAATCTGGTTCTGATGATGGGATCTATGAGGAATTGAGGGAACTCCTCAAATATTATAGGCACACATAGCGATTTCAGTATTTTCAGCAACAAGTCAAGTACCTATGTGCTTTTGGTGACGAAAGAAAGTTGTGAAGTGGAACTGATGAAGATGACCAGATATGGTGTTTGGAAATTCTCAATGATAAGTATTTCATGGGATAAGGGTGATTTTCCGATATCCGATTGACCTGCAATTTGGCATACCTGTCAAGTTCCCATGACAACACATTTAGGTGACAGCAAGCTGATGTGATGATGGAGACGGAACGAACGGTGGACAACGAAACTCATCGATGGATAATAGTAGACTGGCCGTGTTTAGGCTCATTGTGATCAGCAAAAGGTTCCGATCACTAATATTTTAAAATCTTGTATTGGGTATAAATTCCTAGACTCGAATACTTTTTTTTTCGAAAAGAATTATTAATTTTAAGATTGTACTTGATTTAGGCATTTAAAAATCAAACATACTTTGAATTTTAAGGTATACCCCACCTTAAAACGAGTTAAGTTCAAGAAACGGCCCGAGTTTATGCAAGTTACAATAAAACACTTTCTCATACCTGCGTTATTAATACATGAAACCACAAATAAAGTGTTACAACACGTTTCGTGTTTTACTAATCTCATTTTATTGAACACGATCTAATACAAATCGGCGTGGATATTAAAAACGTAAGAACAATCACAAATCTGCGATTTCTTTCTCGCTCACACTGTATAATAAAGACTGCTAAGTGCGAGTAGGCATTGCGCCTAAGGGTTCCTGGCCGTCATACACCTAACGATATGCTTGCGCAAGTTTAGACTTGTACAAGTATACTGTAACGTGTATGTTAGTTTGCGCAAGTATCTTCCCATACACGTTACAGTATACTTGTACAAGTCTAAACTTGCGCAAGCATATCGTTAGGTGTATGACGGCCATTACGTTTTAACAGACTTTTTTTACTCTTAATTTCATCATTTTGTAGATTTTTCTTAATCATCATCAATATACATAAAATCGTTGCGTGAATGACTGACTGACTGTACACGTGGACGAAGTCGCGGGCATTCCAGTAGTGTTCTATGTATTAGTAATAAATACAACAATGATATTATAGAGGTCGTAGGAAGGCGGTGGATGGAAGCAGCTCCACACTGTTTATCGTGGCATTTTATGGGAGTGGCCTATGTCCATCAGTGGACTTCTGTAGGCTTCTTCCACGTGTATCTATTTTGTATTTGTTACTAGCAGCGCCCCGCGGTTTCACTCGCGTAAGTCTCGATTCCATGGGAATATCAGGATAAAAATGTACCTATGTGTTATTCCGGGAGTCCAGTTATCTCCATTCCAAATTTCATGCAAATCCGCCCTGCCGTTTCAGCGTGAAGAAGTAACAAACACACACACAAACTTTCGCATTTATAATATTAGTAGGATTAAACTATAATCTGGGTCTCTTCAAGGCTAGAGTGAATAGATGCCTTCTAGACCTTTGTGCTCCATTTTCGGCCACATCGTCATTTACCAACAGGTGAGATCGTGGTCAAACAAACGTCTATCAATTTCTGTACTGAGAAAAATGATCTAACGGACAGATGGACAACAAAGCGATATTAATTGGGTTAATTTTTTATATGGGAACGGTACCCTAAAAACGAGACTGGATACCTTATAGCCCAGTGGTTCGAGACAAAATCGGTGCAGCCAACACCATTTATTACAAGCCATCAATTCTTAAAGTGTAACTTGACACCCGTACATGTTGTGTCCGAATGTGTGCACAGTGGGTCGAAGCGATGTCTTGGAAATAAAAATGTTTTATCGGTACTTACAACGGGTACAGCACCATACAAACGTAAGATTTTTAGAGAATTGGCGCAAGCTGGTTTCTTTAAACTATTTTGCAAAAAAAAAAACTGTTTTAATTGTATAACTTCTTCATTGTTTTAGAACTGTCTATTTACGTCACAATTGACGATAGTTTACACCAATATTCCAAATATACCATTTAAAAAAACTGGATGTGAAGTTTTCGGAACAAATTCAATCAAGAGTAATTTTTGTATATTTCGAATGGTTAAAAGAGTTTAACATTTTATTTCTTAACACAATCCTAATAAATTTATGGACATAATTATAGGTAAATTCTGCTTGAGTTACGCACCGCTCTGAGCGGTGTAATAATAACTTTGTAGTAATCCATGGCGAATGCACTATTAAATAGTTTTGACCAATTGTTCTAATATTTATGGATATTCCTGGAAATTGCTATTTGGTTACTTTTTTTGCGTAGATTGAATCTGATTATCCAGGCTTTTTTTAATGTTATATTTGGAATAGTGGCGTATATTTATGTACGCGTGTCTCTATAGTGTCTAGAGTTAAAGGCTGCATAAAGCCTGAAACATTATCGGACGCGACTAAGTCGTAACTGCCAGTCGCGACTTATAAAGTTTGCGCAGTCGTGTCGGACGCCGTGCGCTAGTTCGTCAAACGCTCAGAGTCACTCAAGTACACACACATACATACATAGACACACGCCTTTTCCCCAGAAAGAGTAGGCAGAGCCTCAAAAGGGCTTCTTTTCACTGTGGGTTGCACCATCGTGGTAAATAGACGTGCTTATCCCATCATCTACCAAAACAATAAAAAAAAAACACTTTTATTGGCGAGTGGGCCTCTTTCCACAGTGGGTTGCACCATCCTGGGATATAGAGTGGTGAGCTCATCGCCGCCATTGCTTCCCACGGCTGAGGACTGACTCTGCTAATGCTTTCTTCCAGTAATAACACATTCCTTAAATAAGCTAGCAGCTAGGACAAATCTTATACCAACGAATCTTACAAACAAGTCCGGGTAAGTCCGGGTACTCAAGTACACGTCTGCGACCAATTGCCGAAAGTTTGCATGCGTAGATGAAATTGTATTGGCCAGATTTAGCATAAGTTGCGACTGCCAGACGCAGAATAAGTTCTCGCTTTTTCATTGTAATAAGACACTGCATTCATAATGCGCTTTATTGATAAGTCCCAGTTTCCATTTTATGTGTCCGGTCATAAAGTTGGTTGGTAGCTTCACGGTATGTGACCAGTACTTCCATAGATCGATGGAGTATACTAACACCGCAAATAGGTTTAGTTTTAAAATGTAGATAATGATAAATTCATGTTGTTGGCCAGAATCAGCAGGTGTTAGTTTATTAACAGAAAGGGTTTTAATGTATCTTAGTTAATGCGTTAATATTGGAAATATTGGCATTTGAAATGTCGATTTATTGTTTCCTTGTATGATTTTAAATGTTAATTAAATAAATATATAAGTCGCGACTGTCGGTCGCGCCCGATGATAATTCTCGCCCTAAAATGCTCACCATATTTGGCACGCCCGATGATAATTGTCGCCTTAAAATGCTCACCATATTTGGCACAGTTATCGGTTCAAATAATCCTCATAGAAACCATTCCACTGCGTTCATCACCCTTGTAAATTACACAAGACATGACATTTCAACTACCTGTAATTCTCCTGCCTTAAGTACCTGTAATTCACATGCTAAAAAGCCAACTATTCCATCGGCGGACAACAAACATTTGCCTTGGTAATTTAGCCCATCGTCCCTGAAAATGGTTTGCATTCGCCACAACTCGGCCAGTCGTAAAATTTAAGCGTAGAACCACAGCTCGTGAGGACCGCTGGCTCATACCAAGCAAATTGACCTGTCAATCAAAGTTTAACTTTTATTTGCGTAGTCTTGAGATTCGAGTCCGATACTTCCCCGTGGTCAAACTAATTTGACCAAAGTCTGCAAATTAAAGGAATTACCTGAACGTGTGCACTTTTTTTTACAAGCTTTTATTTAACTTGCAATATATGTATGTTTGTCTGGGTGGAATCCGGGTGGAATCTTGTAACTGTATTTTAAAGCAGTTATCCTCAACCGATTGAGCTGTAATTTGGCATATATATCTGTCAAGTTCCGATGACAATACAATTTGATGGTGACAGCGAGCTGATCTGATGATGGAGACGGAAGGTGGACAACGGAGCTCGATGGATAATAGTAGACTGGCCGTGTTAAGGCTCACATTGATCAGCACAAGTTATGGTCACTAATTTTATAAAAGCTTGCATTCAAAAAAATATTATTCACAAGAACTTATTTTGGAGCAGTCGTGTCGTGTTTGAGGAAACTAATGGGACGTTGCAGACAACCAGACGTTGCAAGATTGTTTGCAACGGTCTTTAGGTAGTCCAACTATTATGTACGTTTCAAGTTTTGTATTGACCTACTTGTCTTGTATTTGTTTTTCTATAAATAAAGATAATTTGTTGCTTTGCCGGTCTGACCCTATAAGCTGTTAACTTTTCCTTTTTTCAACCTCTGTGGCGCGGCGGGTGAAGGTTCCCGGGTTCAATTCCCGCCACGGAACAAATATTTGTACGATCTGCAGATGTTTGTTCAGGGTATTCTGGGTATTTTCTATGTATAATCAAAAATATATACCTATTTAATTGTATTGTATTAAGTTTCACAGTTATCTAGTACCCGTAATATAAGCTCTGCTTAGCTTGGGTCTAGATAGTGTTATGTGAACTGTCCAGCATTATTTATTTATTTTATATAAATGCTCCTAATTAATGCTAAATATAGCATCGACACGATGTGAAGAAGAATGAGTTCACTAGCTGATCTGATTATTGTCTATGGCAAATGCGTTATAGCGTAATTATTGCTGGGGTAATTGGCGGAGCTGAAACGTTTGTCATAGCAAAGTACCGCGTACGTGACTGAATCCGATCTTTCCGGAATACCATAGTAACTTTGTCACGGAACCCTAAACCACGTGGTGTTAAATAGTGTGGCCACTAGTCTGGGTCAAGCCGAGTTTGCTGAAGCTATGTGGATTCTGCTGTCGATTATCGACGCCTTCTGGTGCAGTTCAACAGTGTTGCCAGCAACACAAACAAAAACGACGGGGTGTTATAAGTTTGATGTGTCTGTGCGTTTGTGTGTCTGGTTGTGTGTGTGTGTTTACTATAAGGCGCGTGCATCAGCCAAATTCAGTCACTTTCTTACTAATTAAAGTATATATAAGTTAGGTCGTATACGCTAGTAACGTTGTATTTTTCATCGAAGCTAATAGTAACGGTTATTAAAATCTACGATTATTTTTAAATAACTCTACTACGTATAATATTGAAGTGTGGTTTGGATAAATCTACCAAGAATATTTAGAGGCTTAAATCGGTCCCGTTTGCCTGCAAAATGCAAGTCTCTGTTTTATAAGATGTGTCTTTGACAATTTTTTCTCTGGTATAAAAAAGTAAACCAATGGTGAAACGCTACTATACAAAAAAAAGGGTAGGCAGAGCCTCAAATGGTCCTCTTTTCACTGTGGGTGCACATCGTGGGAAATAGCAAGACAAGTGGTGAGCTCATCACCGCCATTGCTTCCCACGACTGGCTCTGCTAACGCTTCCAGTAATAACATTCCTGATGGTTTAACAAACTTACAATGTGACGTTTGACCATAATTATGCAAGCCTTGCCATCCGAAGAGATTTATAATAAGTAGGTAAATATTCACTAACTATTGCGCTCGTATGTACGCTATTTATATTTGCATGTCGAGTTGACGGGTCTATTCGAGACCACCAGTCGCGTCATCTGCGCAAAAGCTGACCCCGAATGTCCCATTTCTATTTCTATTTCATCACGGGGCCGCCATGTGTATTTAAAGGCCACTGTCTGATAATCTGTGGCGAGGGTTCCCCGGCCAGAATTAATTACGTATAGGATTAGGACTGACCTTCTTTTTTCCCGTTAGATATTAACAAGTGGGTAAGAGTTAGAATGAATACTTACAACACCATTTATATGAACGTTAGTAACAAAATCGTACATATTCATTTTTATTAGTCCAGTATGTAGATACACAAAAACGTCCTTGCCTTGCAAAAGGTGGTCAGTTGTTAGTGTATAAACACTGGTTTATCTCACGTATAACTGTTTTCCTTGAATTTTTTACTCCGTACAGGGAATGTGATGTTCTGACTGTCGTCAGTTATTCGTGCTAAAAATAAGTATTTGTGAAAAATATATTTTTCAATACAAGCTTTTATAAAATTAGTGATCGTAACCTTGAGCTGATGAAAATGAGCCTAAACACGGCCAGTCTACTATTATTCATCGAGGAGTTCCGTTGTCCACCGTCCGTCTCCATCATCAGATCAGCTCGCTGTGACCATCATTTTGTATTGTCATCGGAACTTGACAGGTATGCAAAATATCATCTCAATCCGTTGAGGATAACTGCTTTAAAATTCAGTTGCAGGATTCCACACGGACATAAATTGCAAGTTAAGGTGAATGCTCACGTTTGCGGCGCGAGATTCAAATTTTTTGGTGTATTTTGCCCTTATGATACCCCCTAAACACATTTTTACAGTGTTTTTGTTTGTTTAGGGGTATCATAGTTAAACTGATGATATTTATGAGTTACTATCAATTAAAACATGTGTGTTAAGTCTCCTAGTTGTCGCGAACTCAACTTTCGTTATCTGAAGAAGTGTTGATGACCTGTAATGGGCAAAAAACACCAAAAAATTTGAATTTCGCGCCGCAAGCGTGCGCTTCCACCTTAAACAAAAGCTTGTAAAATTTATAAAGTAATTGATTACAATTAAATATTACAATATTTGAATAATAAAATTTAAAAAAAAAAGACAAAAAAAAATAATCAAATTGCATTCATGTACATGTCGGCGCGAGCTAGCATAATTGCCTTATTTATACGATCAAGTGACGTCGACCATTAGCAGGTAGCGGGCAGCCGGTCCGATGGGTCGGTGCAAGCCGTGTTTATTGCAATCGAGTGACATCATCCGTAATGGCTCGCTCAGTGAATCAGTAGCGGACGATCGGGCCGACGGGCACCGACGAAGTACGAAGCACGGCGAACGGGTAGCAGCCAGCCTTTATAAGCGATACAAGCGAAATACAATCTATAAATTAATTATTCATTAAATTAGATTTCATTTGCTAATGATCAATATTAAATTAAACTGAATATTCTGAGTTCAAATTCCTACTTAAGGTGGTCGCTTTTCCATACAAACGTATTAGCACAAATATGGGCAAACAGAGTATAATTTTACACTGAAATGACTGTTGTTGGCTTTTATATTGGTCATTATTTGCGTCAACACATATTTGGTTGAAGAAAACAGTGGATTAATAGCGAAAATAACATCGAAATTTTAGTTCATTTATGTCAGTGTGTGGGTGTACACTGACAGTGTAACACACATAGCCGCAGATTAGACAACAGTTACAAGTCTCTTACACGCGACGTTGTCAGCTCGTGACTTACGCCGGCTAAGCGCTGTTGCCGCTTCGATCTGTCATATCATAATTAGCTCGGATAGAAAATATTAGAAAAACAAACATTTAGGATTGGACATGTGTATGCGAATCAGCCAGACAGCCGGAGGCCGCAATGCATTGCAAGGTCTCTACATATGAACTTTGTATAAATAATGGGAGAAAATTAAATAACAAACAACTAGACAGAAATTACAGACACATATAATATTATCTTAATTACGTAAAAATTAAATTAAATACTACTAGCTGATCATAATTACCTATATATTTACGCACAAGGTTTTTTGAACTGAGACCTCACGAATACACACGGTTTAGGAAGGTTACCTTATTTATTTCGAAAAAAATATCTATGTACATCCACATGTGGTTCGAAAAGTTAGACCTTCAACGTCGTTCAAATTCCTAGAAACGGGAGGTCAACAAAGAATGTTATACACTGGTTGTTATTTTATAGAGTATAGGTACCTACAAGTTTCAAGATTCATAAATTTTAGACTTTTCCCAGTATTTGTATCATAAAATCTACAAACGTAAAAAAACAGCGTTGTAGGATTAGTGGAAGTACCCTAGAGGTTTTGTTTTTTTACATTTTTGATTTACCCTAACATCTCAAAAACTAAAAAAGTTTTGAAATGTCGAAGCGAGGAACTTTCATATGACACCACATTTGATCTGATATTCTCACTTTTTTTTACCTCCTCTTGGACCCCAATATCTCAACAACCCCCCGACCGATATAGCTCATAACCTTACCAACAAATTGTACCAATACTATCACCTCCCAATCAAATTTCATGAAGATCGGATTAACGGTTCGGAAGTTATGCTCGGACAAACATACATACATACATACATACAAATGCCAATTCTTCCAAGTTGAATCAGAGAACTCGCTTCGCTCATTCAATATTTAAAAAAAAAAAAAAAAATTGCCTTGTTTCAGTCGAAGTCAGTTCTGTGTAGGTAGGTGAAACTACAATCTTCAAACAAATTCGTTGAAATGATTCCTAGGGGTATTATTCATTATAATTGCGAGTTAGGGTCTTCGGAAGATTCAGATATGCAGGCCCAGGGTGGGTATTGAACATTTTGCCTCCTGCTTAGAAGACAAGAGTTCATCTTACTATGACATGTTATGTCTGTCCGTGTATGTCACAGCCACTTTTTTCCGAAACTATAGGATCTATGCTGTTGAAACTTGGTAAGTAGATGTATTCTGTGAACCGCATTCAGATTTTCACAAAAAAAATTAAAAAAACAAAAAAAAATGGGGGTTCAGTTCTAAGTATTAGTACTTAGAACTGAAACTCATTTTTTTTTTCATCATTCCTGTTGGTGTGGGGTATCTATGTATAGGTCTTCAAAAATGATATTGAGGTTTCTAATATAACTTTTTTCTAAACTAAATAGTTTGCGCGACAGACACTTCCAAAGTGGTAAAAAGTCCCCCCCCCAACCCCGTAACTTCTAAAATAAGAGAATGATAAAACTAAAAAAAAAATGTACATTACCATGTAAACTTCCAACGAAAATTGGTTTGAACGATATCTAGTTAGTAGTTTTTTTTAATACGTCATAAATCGTAAACCATCCAAGAACTTTGATATTATGTTACTTGCTGCTACGGAACCCTTCATGGGCGAGCCCGACTCGCACTTGGCCACTTTTTTTTTTAATTTCCATAATATTATTTGCATGCAATGCATATCAGCCGGCCTAGCCAAATGACATTCGCTTCGAAGCGATTCCATTCCTTTCTAGGCGCTAGTCCAGATGGTACGTTCCTAAGCACTAATTTATTACTAGTAGGTAATTGTGTTTATACTGTACTAGCCATTTCACCGCAGCTTGGCAAACAAACAAACAAACAAAACAACAAAGTTTACATATTTACAGGGAATTAATTTTGTAAAAATTAAAAAAAACCCGAACGAAATAAAACGGCTGAACCGATTTTGATCCAACTAAGCTAAGAACACTCCCGACAAATACACCTATCAAACAAAAACAAAAAACGATTTCGGTTCATCCGTTCGGGAGCCACGTTGGGACATACAGACACACACACACACACACACAGACACGTCAAACTTATAACACCCCTTCGTTTTTCGTCGGGGGTTAAAAAATACAAAATAATAGTGAAGATAAATAAAAAAACATAAAAAAGATAAATATTTTATACATAGTGTAATACAAATTAACAATCTTTTTTTTAAGGAGAATTAGCCTTTTTGAAATACAATCCTTTCCCTCATTGTCTCGCAAGTCGCAAAGGCCTCGAAATTAAAAATAATATAATTAATTTTTATTGAATGGGTTATCCTCTTTTTTAACCCCCGACGAAAAACGAAGGGGTATTATAAGTTTGACGTGTCTGTGTGTGTGTGTGTCTGTCTGTCCCATCGTAGCTCCCAAACGGATGAACCGAAATCGTTTTTTTTTGTTTGAAAGGTGTATTTTTCGGGAGTGTTCTTAGCTTTGTTTGATCAAAATCGGTTCAGCCGTTCAGCGTTGGGTTTATTTTTTTATTTTTACAAAATTAATTACTAACTCAACTATAATCTGGACCTCTTCAAGGCTAGAGTGAATAGGTGCCTTCTAGACCTTTGTGCTCCATCTTCGGCCGCATCGTCACTTACCAACAGGTGAGATCGTGCACAAACAAAGGTCTATAAATGTTTAAAAAAAAAAAAAAAAACTTGTTGAAAATAGGGTCAACTGCGGATTTCCTCAATGAAGAATTGTTACTTCGTCGGCTTTATTTCTCAAACTCAAGACATCACAATAATGGAAATGGAGCGCGACGAATTATTCCCATTTGTCACACTGATCTGTCCCCCCTAAGGTGACAGTTAGAACAAAAAAGTTGGATCTGTCCCCCTGTTGCGTGATTGGGTGATGGCTGGTACATTTGCGTGTAATTTTTATTTTTATTTTAGGTTATTGTATGGAACCCTTCGTGCTAGAGTCCGACTAGCACTTGGCAGTTTTTTTTTATTTTTTATGATACGAATTGGCAAACTAGCATACGGCCTGAAGCCCAATTCTCTTAATTATTTTATAACCACACTGCAAGTTGACCGAAACGAGATTGTATTGTAAATTGACTGAGAAATTGGTATTCTGCTCCCTCACAATAACAAGATAATCTACTTTCGGTTCTTGCGACCATATATTAGAGTAGGATAGTGCTATATAATAATTGTAAAGAGTGAAAGAGAGAATTCTCAGAACTTTGAAACATTCAAGTTACAGTCACATTTCGATATAATCACATTCCGTGTTGTATTGTCAGGTGAGCAGAATACCATTTTTGACGTTTGTGACATAGACACTCGATCGTAACATGATCCGAACTTTAATTTGACTATTTTTTATTACGAGAATTGGCTTTCTGATGTGAAGTGGTCACCGTCGCTTATAGACACCGGCAACACCGGGGGTAATTGTCGATGCGCTGCCTACCCTGAAGGAATTTATGACCATTTTTCATGAAATAAAACATGTCGTACGTAACCAAGCGTTAAAACCTCAGATGGAAGCTCATTCCATAGTTTGTAGGCACAGAATAAATAATAGTACTTTATGGGGAAGAAATGATCTCGAGAAACGACTCGTTCGAGAAACCCAGGGTTCTATGATGTGCGGATGAGCTTTGTCACGGTGCCGGGAAGAGCGATGGTAAAATCTCGATGCGAGGATGAGATCGGAAAGCTCGTCAGAACATTCCCCGTTGTAGAGGCGGTAGAACACGCAAAGAGATCCGATAGCTCTGCGTTGGCTAAGCGGTTCTAGAGTATCGGAGAGCTTGGGGTCACCGATGATGCTAATGGCTCTTCTCTGTAAGGAGTCAAAACGAAGCAGCTGGTACTTGGTTGCCCCGTGCCATAGATGGGAACAGTTTCTACGTGCGGCCTTACTTGTGCTTTGTAAAGCAATAGCCATTGATGCGGCGTAAAATAAAGTTTCTATGTGCATTATATTATGGGGGAGGCCTATGCCCAGCCGTGGACTTCAGTTGATGATCTATCAATAAAAGCTGAAAGTAACTAAATCTTTAGAAAAAAAAGCGGCCAAGTGCGAGTCGGACTCGCCCATGAAGGGTTCCGTAGCAGCAAGTAACATAACATAAAAGTTCTTGGATGGTTTACAACTTATGATATATTAAAAAAAACTACGTACTAGATCTCTTTCAAAACAATTTTCGTTGGAAGTTTACATGGTAATGTACACCATATTTTTTTTTTTAGTTTTATCATTCTCTCTCTCGCAAACTATTCAGTTTAGAAAAAAATGATATTAGAAACCTCAATATCATTTTTGAAGACCTATCCATTGATACCCCACACAGGTTTGATGAAAAAAAAATGTGTTTCAGTTTTAAGTATGGGGAACCCCAAAAACTTATTGTTTTTTTCTATTTTTGTGTGAAAATTAGTTTCGGAAAAAAGTGGCTGTGACATACACGGACAGACAGACATACATGACGAATCCATAAGGGTTCCGTATTTTTTTTTTCGGAACCCTGAAAAACGACTTCATAGCTAGGAGTTTATACCCAATACAACATAAATACATACATAGACACACGCCTTTTTCCCCGAAAGAGTAAGCAGAGCCTCTCATGTGCCTCTTTTCACTGTGGGTTGCACCATCGTGGGAAATACACGTGACAAGTGGTGAGCTCATCGCCGCCATTGCTTCCCACGACTGACTCTGCTAATGCTTTCTTCCAGTATAATACATTCCTGAAATAAGCTAGCAGTCAGGAACTACAAGCTAACTACAAGTCCGGGTATAAGACTTAATAAAATTAGTGTGCTGATGAAAATGAGCCTAAACACGGCCAGTCTACTATTATCCATCGAGGAGTTCCGCTGTCCACGTTCCGTCTCCATCATCAGATCAGCTCGCTTTCACCATAGTATTGTACTGTCATCGGAACTAGATAGGTACGAGTATGCCAAATTTCAGCTCAATCGGATATCGCAGGAGACACCATTGTTGCCACCCATGAAATATAGTAGTAGTAGAGCTTTTTTGTGTAAGAGTTCGTCCGGGGAAGTACTACCACCATACCTATTTCTGCCGCAAAGCAGTAGTCCTCGCATTGCTGTGTTCCGGTTTGAAGGGTAAGGGTGCCGGTGAAATTACAGGCACATGAGACGTTTCACCTTTATGTCTCAGGGTGGCGGGCGCAGTGCTATGCCACATAGGGCGCGTCCTAGGTGGACGTGACCTATGAGGTAATGCACTGTTCATAGGCAGAGGTTACCGCTTAACATCAGGTGGGCCATCAGCATGTTCCGTCATTCTAGTAGTATAAAAAAAAAAAACATTCTGAATGCAAATGCTTGACTTGTTGCTGAAAATACCGAAATTGATATATGTGTGCCTATAATATTTGAGGAGTTCCCTCAATCTTCATGGATTCCATCATCAGAAAAACATTTTAATGAAAATGGCACCAATCTGGAAGTATATCATGTAATTTTTTTTCCTAATCGTTACGTAAATGGTATGAGGTAACAAACATAATAAAAAACTCTGGAATTGATAACCTCCTCCATTTTTTGAGGTCGGTTAAGAATCGAGTACCTACTTTTTGATTTGAAATAAGGACACACCACAACGCTCACTTCACAAACATAATATTGGCTGAAGCAGAATCAGTGTATTTTGTAGATCATTACAAAAACATTTATAAAAAAAAATAGTCTGGTATCGAACCCAGTACTGTGGTTTTAGTGTCGAGAGATCTAGTCACTGGTTACAAAAAAAAAAGTAAAAAAAAAAAATACAAAAAATAAAGGCAGTATAGAATCGAACGCAGTAACGTGGGTTCAGAAGTTCTGAGTCGACAGTCCAAGCCGCTAATCCAACTATTTTGAAATTCGCGCGCCGAAATTAGCTTATAGTTCTAATACAATAATATCCTTGACTGTGTGCGTGAGTAGGCTTTCATATTGCTCGGAATTTGCTCGGCACAAGTATGTTAAAACTAGAGACTAAAATAACCTGAAATATAGCTAGGTACATAGCAAATGAACCACCATTTGCGTGAACGTTAGTGTTATGACATAATATGCACATTTTAATTCATAAATACATAAAATACTTCAAAATTTGGCAACAGCGCCATCTATTGACGTTGTCGTGCCTAGCTGACCACGAGGAACAACCTTAATATCAGCCGCTATAACTGTGTATGTACATATAAGACTCAAAGAATAAATATGCATGCAATAAATATAAATAATGCACTTTATGCCTATCATTATACGCATTTGCTTTTGAGGCGTTATTTCATAAAAAAAAAAAATTGCCATCAAAATGGCGCACACAAGATGGCGGCGACTCGCGCCTACTTCCAAGGTCAAAAACTTAAACCCCCAACGCTACACAACATGTTTCAAATCGTTTCAGCACCACGTTTTGTAGGCCAAAACCACCAACAAACTGGTTCTATGATAACGTCAAAATCTGACCAAAACCACAGATAAAATTAACCAACATATATGCCTTTCTGTGCCCAAACATCAAATAAAGGAGAATGGCTTTGACACTCAGTAAAATAACACTGTAAAACGAATAAAAAAGTCTGAAGAAAAGTATTCAGGTAACACGTGAGTTCTTGATGCCAAACGACACTTTCTTTCTGCGTCTGGAGTTAATTAAATGTCTAAGTGACTCGAAGGGCTCAAGAATTATCTTAACTGAGCGTGGAGCGTCTTAAGAGTTTTTGTAAAAAGTTTGCGTATAAACAAGAGGTTAAATATGTTAAGTTTGCATTTTTACAAGCTTTTATTTAACTTGCAATGTATGTATGTTTGTCTGGGTGGAATCCAGGTGGAATCTTGCAACCGAATGTTAAAGCAACCGATTGAGCTGAAATTTGGCATACCTGTCAAGTTCCGATGACAATACAATATGATGGTGACAGTGAGCTGATCTGATGATGGAGACGGAAGGTGGACAACGGAACACCTCGATAGATATAAGTAGACTGCAGAGTAGATTACTAGACGACTTGACTTGGTGAGTCAATCAGTCACTCGTGCAACAATACCAACCCCATTAAAATCATAAATGTCAGTTTAGATGTTTGTATGTTTCTTACTCAATCACGCCTAAAACGGCTGAACCGATTTCGATGAAATTTAGTACACAGATAGATAGTGACCTGGATTTAGCTGTAGGCTACTTTTTATGCTGGTAAAAAACGTGAACGAAGGCGCTTGTTTTATAATATTTATGTCGGTCTTTGTCTTCTTCCTTGACAGAAAGGCGATGTCTACAGGTTTCATGCCTCATTCAAAATTAATTGGCAATCTTAAAATTACCAACACGAAGTATCTAATTCAACGTCAAACAACTTTTGTTTAGAACCGACACTGGCGATAGATCCGTCAATCGTGACGTAGTAACGTGATACCAACGTTCACGATTGTTTGCTAAAATTAATAAATCAATACAAATAATGTTGGCAATAAGGTTTATTTTCCTGAATGTTTAGATCCGCTTTACACTAGACAATTGGAAATGGAAAAAAACATGTCCAGCGGAAGTCGGATTCGCGTGGAGAAGGTTCCGTACAAGTAGTAACCGTTATTAGTATAGTATTACTAGTACTAGTGGTTCGCCCCGAACTGAGATCTCGCGAATACACGCGATTTAAGTAGGTAGCATTATTTCTTTCGAAAAAATATACGTACCTACGTGTGGTTCGAAAGTAAGACCTACAACGTCGTTCAAATTCCCAGAAACGGGAGGTCAACAATGGAGGTTATAGTTTTATGGAGTACAAGTTTCGAAATTCTTCAATTTTAGACGTTTCCCATTATTTGTGTCATAATAGCTACAAACATAACAAATGCCTTTTTCTCCGGAGGGGGATAGGCAGAGTCTCAAAGGTAAGCGTTGCATAGGTGCTTTTATAGTACTTTAAAATGTTGCTAAGCATTCAGCTTCTTGACCCACAATCTCTAAGCGACCATTGTAAAATTAAACGCAATGCGCACTGATTCGCCACGGCAATAAAAACCTGCGCAATTTGCTACAATCGATTATTTACGGGTAGAACGGCAAAAAGTATTCATAATTCTACCATGACGTCATACTGAGTGTGCCTCGCAAATACATAGTTCAAAAAGTTCATGCAGGAAGGCACATGAAGGTGACTCAGTGTTTTTTTATTTTATTTTTTATTTCATTGATTACAATATCAATACTAAATATATAAATAATGCTGGCCAGTCCACACAACATTATATAGCCCCAAGCTAATCAGAGCTTGTGGTATGGGTACTAGATAACTGTGAAACTTAATACAACACTTAATACATATCTAAGGGTACTACATAGATAACTGAAATAGGTATCTGTTTTACAAGACATTACATAGATAGATATTTTTTATTATAAATAGAAAATACCCAGAACACCCTGAACACCTGCTAATATAATAGCATTATACTATTATATATAGGTATTATTATTATCTGATCACCCGAAAATAAATTATAAAAGAATTCGTATATTTTTAGGTTTCAATCAGCCTTGTTTCAACAGGACGAGAATGCAATTCAATAGAAAAATATCACTCACTTCGGTTTATTATTTAGGACAATTATTCAAAAGCATTTTATTTATTCAGGACTTGCTCTTTTAAAAATTTTTTAGGTAGCCGTCTCGTTTATAATAAATGTTTTTAGTCTAGAAATAAAAAGCGTAACTAATTTTTCGGGTCCGCCATTTGTCACAGCTCACTAAACTTACGAGTGGCTTAGGTAATTATGCCAATCATATATTTTCATCTTTGGAAGTTTCAAAAGTTAAGTTAAAGTTGTTAAGTTTTTTGCCGGCATACAAAGATTTTTGGCTATTCATTTATGAAACTAATTTGCCCGGTTCACATTATTCCAGTAGCATTCCAGTCAAACGCTGGAATGCCACTGGAATAATGTAGTAGTACCTAGTAGAGCTTCTTTGTGAAAGAGTTCGTCAGGGGAAGTACTACCACCATACCTATTTCTGCTGCAAAACAGTAGTGCTCTTGCTGTATTCCGGTTTGAAGGGTAAGGGTGTTGGTGAAATTACAGGCACATGAGACTTTTCATCTTAATGTCTCAGGGTGGCGGGCGCGGTGCAAATTGCAATGTCACATAGGGTGCGTCCTAGGTGGGCGTGACCTGTGAGGTAATGCACTGCTCATAGGCAGAGGGTACCACTTAACATCAGGTGGGCCATCTGCTTGACCCGTCATTCCAAACCTGCCCTGGAATGCACCCATTCTAGTGATCAATCCAGTCCAGTGTCTGGAATAACGGTCTATTTTTGATTCCAGCTCGCCCATTCCAGTGCCACTGGAATAGTGTGAACGGCCAGTCCAGTGCTTGATTACACGTTGAATAGTAATAATTGAACAGTTATAAAACAATTTCTAAACTACTTTCTTTGTTACCGATCTGAAGGCTGGAATAATGTGGACGATATGATTCAGTCCAGCACTGGACTGGATTAACTAGCTGGATTACTGAACTGGAATAATGTGAACCTGGCATTAAATATTTCTTGAATGTCACATTTCATAACCTTTTGGTAGAAAATATAAGGTCGATTGTACCCAAAATTCCGGATATTGACTTCCGAAGCATTATTTACGCAACAGTAGATAAATAGATTCAAAATGCATTTTTTTACAATTTAATATACGTACAAGACTTCACCCGGAAACGTTTAGTGTTTTCGGGCAATTTTTCATTGTAATTACTTGTATAAAATTTATAGGCCATTGTATTTTATGGGAGAGAGAATGTTGTGTGTCCGGTTATATAATTGTAAAATTTATGTCTAATAATTTTGTCCAGCTGTGAGAGATTTATGCCTCTGTGTGCTGTAAACGTTGTAATTTGATGTTATTTAGTAGGCATTCATAGTTTTGATTTGTTGAGTGAGCTTAGTCTTTTTGGATCCTAAACTACATTCGTATTACAATTTCTGTTGGTATTTTCAGATCATAAAAAGCTGAAGTAAAGAGAATTGGTAAGGAAACGTGGCGCGTGCCGCCAGAGTATGAGCAAATTGCTCATATTATTTTACTCGCGGATTTATTGTAAAGTATTTTATGATTTTAAATCCTTTAAATCAAACATAGAATTTGATGATAAAAGGTCAAAGATACTTGGTGACTTTTCAGTTATTTACCACTTCCTTTTTTTTTTTGTATGTACTACTTGAATGACGGAACAAGCAGATGGCCCACCTGATGTTAAGCGGTAACCTCTGCCTATGAACAGTGCCTTACCTCATAGGTTACGTCCACCTAGGACGCACCCTATGTGGCATTGCACTGCGCCCGCCACCCTGAGAAATAAAAAAAAAAAAAAAAAAAAAATGCTGGACAGTTTACACAACATTATCTAGCCCCAAGCTAAGCAGAGCTTGTGTTATGGGTACTAGATAACTGATATACTTAATACAATATATAACATAGATAGATATTTTTATTATACATAGAAAATACCCAGAACACCCTGAACAAATATCTGCATATCGCACAAATATTTGTTCCGAGGCGGGAATCGAACCCGCAACCTCCGGCGTCGCAGGCGAACGTTCGCCCGCCCCGCCACAGAGGTCGTCAAACAACAACAGGTGGACATAAAGATGAAAAGTCAAATGTGCCTGTAATTTCACCGGCACCTTCAAACTGGAACACAGCAATGCGAGCACTGCTGCTTTAATGAGGAGAACGTAACTAAAAACGAGAGAAAACTTGATGGGGCCATTTATCCGATTCATTTCTCGCGGCTTAATGCAGTCTTATGCCGTAATACTTTACAAAAATCGAAGACCAATGGTAAATTACAGGACACAATGAATCACATAACACACGTAAGTAAAATAACACAAGTGCTTAAGTTTGTTAGTGCTAAAAGTAAACGGCAAAAAACTACGACATCGGATTCAATACAAAACAGCTGGATAACAGTTCTCTCTAGTTCAGTATTCCATGGTTTGCACTAGCCGCCAACACTATCGAAGTCAGTATAACTCAGGTAAACAAACTAGCGCTCGCGCAATGTAAAACCAAATAATTGCTTATTAAATAAGAAAACCATACGAGTAAATGCCTTTGCAGAGTTTTAAGAAATAGTTGTTAGCTACTTGTTGTAGTAAAATTTATCTTGAAATAACGTAGGTAGGGTTCATGAGATCTCATTCAAAACGTGTGTGAAACAAGGTTTTTTTATATATCTTCATATTTCATATTTAAAGTTTTTTTTTTTTTTACATTAATAGACCTTTGTTTGACCACGATCTCACCTGTTGGTAAGTGACGATGTGGCCGAAGATGGAGCACAAAGGTCTAGAAGGCACCTATTCACTCTTGACTTGAAGAGACCCAGATTATAGTTTTCAGGAAAGACAGACGACGGCAGTGTGTTCCACTCCTTAGCAGTTCGCATTATAAAGGTAGAACCGAAACGTTTTGTGCGAATAGAAGGTATACCAATGAGGTAAGGATGGTACTGAGCCGTATGCCTGCTCGTCCTATGATGAAAAGGAGATGGTGGGATCAGATCGTGCAGTTCCTGGGAGCATTCCCCGAAATGTAACCTATAGAAGATTGAAAGGCATGCAACCTTAAGGCGGTGCTCGAGACTCTGGATCTTAGTCTCCGCCATATGTTGCACACCTATAAGCCTGAAAGCTCTACGTTCGATCGAGTCCAAGGCAGCAAGCTGGTATTTGGCCGAACCATCCCAAACATGGCAGCAGTACTCCATACCAGCCCGGACTTGTGCTTTATATAAACTAAGAAGCTGTCCTGGTGTGAAGTAACGTTTTACCTTATTCAGGATGCCTAGCTTCATGGCAGCTGTTTTTGCCTTAGACTCGATGTAAGAGCCAAAGTTGAGAGTAGGCGTGAGCGAAACACCTAAGAGCTCGAGGTGATCTCCTATAGCTACAGGTACATCACGGAATACAGGAACTTGGAGAAACGGACTTTTTTTCGCCGAGAAGAGACAAGCCTGCGTTTTAGAGGCATTGAACTTGACTAGATTGGCATCACCCCAGTCGGATACAGCCTTGAGAGTCAAATTCAGACGCTGCAGCATCTCATCTCTTAACCCCTGAATTTCATTCTGCCTAGCTCGCGCAGTAGAAACATATCTCTCCACAACTGTGCTGTCGTCTGCATACCCAATGATACCGGGCATTAGCAGATCGTTAATGTGCAACAGAAACAGTGTGGCAGATAGCACTGACCCCTGAGGTACCCCGGCGTTAATAGCCAATTGATCCGACGAGCAGCCGTCAATAACTACTCGAATGGATCTTTCCCGCAGAAAGTCTGCGAGCCAGGAGCAGAGTTGAACTGGCAGTCCGTAGGCAGGAAGCTTGCCAATAAGGCTAGCGTGCCAAACCCTATCAAAGGCCTTCGAGACGTCTAATGAAACAGCTAGTGCTTCACCGTATTTATCGATGGCCTCACTCCAAATGTTCGTGGCATACACAAGAAGGTCCCCAGTAGACCGGTTCGGCGAAATCCGTATTGGCGATCACTGAGGAGGTCGTTACCTTCGAGGTATGCAAGGAGCTTCCTATTCAGTACACGCTCCATACATTTACAAAGTAGGGAGGTGACCGAAATAGGGCGGTAGTTTGAAGGGTCAGCACGACTGCCTTTCTTGGGTACAGGCTGCACGTTTGCGAGCTTGCAAGATTTAGGGACTTCACCAGTTTTAAAAGAGAGGCGGAAAAGTCGCGTTAATACTGGAGACAACTCAGGGGCACAGGTTTTCAACACTATAGCCGAGATACCATCCGGACCGCTAGCTTTATTCACGTCGAGACTACGTAGCGTTCTGAGCACTTCCTTTTGCTGTATGCGAATTTCCTGCATTGAAGCTTCGCACCGAGGAAGGCTGGGTGGAGTTTCGCCAGAAGTGTCAAGACGTGAAGCCTCCGCAAATTGAGTAGCAAATAAATTTGCTTTCTCAACCGCAGCGTGAGCTAGGGACCCGTCCGGTTTCAGTAGTGGAGGGAGTGAAGGGCGGCTGAAGTTCGCTTCCACGGACTTAGCCAGAGACCAGAAAGCTTTACTTCCCGCAGGGTATGCGGCAAGTTTAGCCCCCAGACGGCCAATCCGATCGAAGCGAGCCTTCCGTATCACCTTCTTGCAAGACTTGGCGGCTTTGTTAAAGGCTTTCTTCTTAATCCGTGCATCCGAGGTTTTACCGTTTCTTGCTTCGACCCAGGCTAGGTAAGCCACATGTTTTAGCGCTTCTGCACTAGCACACGCGGGACTGAACCATGGGCGAGCATTGCCTGAAGGTGAAGCATCGGAGAATGGAATAAAATACTCCATTGCTCTTTTGATCACCTCCGAAACGGCATCAGCACAGACCGTCGGGTCACAAGAAGAAAAGCAGGTTTGCCGCCAAGGATAAGAAGCGAAGAAATGTCGCATCTCATCCCAATCTGCTGACTTGTAACGCCACACTCGCCTACTTCCTCTGGGTGAGGGATCGGGTGGCGAGTATGACGATACAGACCTCACCACACAGTGATCTGATGTACCCAAAGGAGGCAAAACTGATACTGAGTGGTGATCCGGCTCCTTCGTCAGCAGAAGGTCCAAGCAGTTGGCTGTGTGGTCCTCAACGTCTGGAATTCTGGTTGCCTCATGGACCAGCTGAGTGAGATTTAGCGTGAGTGCAAGTTTGCACGCCTCTCTCCCAGCATGGTCGGTGAGCTGGTATGGGAACAGCCACTGTTGATGGTGGGCGTTAAAGTCCCCCAGAATCACCAGTTGGGCATCAGGATAACGTTGTTGGGCCACATCCGCCGCTTCAGATATGTAGTTGAACAACCTGGTTGTCTCGTAGTCTCCAGAGTGAGACCGATATAAGCCAGCATAGATAATTTTATCTAAGCCGGTGTCCAACAAAGTCCATAAAACTGAAAAATTGGGTTCTTCAAGGTCACGAAGACGCAGACAGCAAATGTCTTCCCGGACAAATAGACAGATACCAGCTTTGGGTTTAAAGTTGTGCTCCAGAGCATAGCCTGGGTATGTGAGGTATGCTGTATCGGCAGGACATAGAATCTGCGTCTCCGTGAGGAATAATAAGTGAGGCTTAGCGGTCTCTAGGTGGTGGTGGACCGGATCGAGATTGGAGTGCAGCCCTCGAATATTCGAGAGGTGCACTTGAAGCGAGAGGAAGTGCTTCCGCTGTAGAAACGACTTATTATTTTTGAACTTTTTCATGGTTGTTATGAGTGTTTAGGTTAGTGGGAAAAACGGCTGTTGAGCGAGGCACTGGTCAGCGAAAACCTAGAGACAAACAGCAGGCTCCTGCGCCAGTGGGAGACAAGACTGGAGACTGCGGGGACGCCCGAAGTCTTAGAAAACATAAAGTCTTCGGCTAGTGGCCGATTTTTTGAGTAGTTCCTGTTTGTCCCCGAAACTGTCCCCGTTCGGGGACAGACAGGATTTGTCAATTCCTGGTTGTCCCAGAATTTGGATTCGGAGACAGACAGGAATTCAAAATTCCCGTTTGTGTCAGAGTTTGAATTGAAGACAAACAAAAATAAGTTTTTCAATATAAGATTTTATAAAATTAGTGATCGTAACCGTGTGCTGATCAAAACGAGCCTAAACACGGCCAGTCTACTATTATTCATCGAGGAGTTCCATTGTCCACCTTCCGTCTCCATCATCAGATCAGCTCGCTGTCACCATCATATTGTATTGTCAATGGAACTTGACAGGTATGCCAAATTTCAGCTCAATCGGTTGAGGATAAAACTGCTTTAAAATTCAGTTGTAAGATTCCACCCGGACATTTATAATAATAAAAATTACCTTTTGCCATCGAATTATGTAATTTCTAAGAAAAAATAAAAATAAAAAAAAAAAGAAAGCCGTAAGTAGCACTTACAAATGTGGACTAAAAAACAGACTAATTATTACAGTTTCAAAGTAAGTTGATTTGTCACAACATATATTAATTACTGCTATTAAAATTACGTTTCCCCTACATTCCACTGGGTCACGCCATCTAAACAATCCACAAAATAGATTACATTGTACAATTAAATAAAATTTGGGTCATTAGTTGTGGTTTTTTTTACACTTACAAAAAAATACGGTTATGTGCGAGGCGGACTAGCGTAGACAGGGTTCTGTACAAGTTGGCAACGTAGTAGCAACTGGAGCAATTAAACTTATAATTTATATTTATATTCACATTATTATATTTCTGTTCACAAATGTTTTCCGTTTTTCGTGGAATTTAAGGGTAGGATTATAATTAAGATTTAAACTAAATAAAAGTAAAGACGCGCCATGCTCGGCATCAAGCTTATAGACCGTGTTCCCAACGTCGAGATACGAAGTCGAACAAAGCTCAAAGATGTTGGGAATCGTACAACGGAACTAAAATGGAGTTGGGCAGGACACCTGGCAAGACGAGGTGACGATAGGTGGAGTAAGGCGGTAACTGAATGGCGTCCAAGAACTGGGTACAGAAACGTTGGTCGTCCAGCAGCGAGATGGGCAGACGATATCGCATGCGTCGCGGGCCGAACCTGGATGAGACTGGCACGGGACCGTGAGGAATGGCACAGGCAAAGAGAGGCCTATACTCAGCAGTGGGTGAAGTCAGGCTGTGGATGAAAAGTAAAGACAAACATTCTGTTTTTTTAAATATAATTTTCGTTCTGGAGATAGTTGGAGAATCTTCGACATTTTCTATTTTTTTTATCTTCGCTTAATTTATAATGTTTTATCCTCTGCTTAAGGATCTGTCTGTTTATATCTCGGCAGCCGTAAGAGGTAGAAAGTGGAAGTTTTGACCGATTAGATGTTGTTAATAAAAAAATAAAGTAAAACATAGTGTTCCCAACACTATGTTTTTTTTACACACAGACAGGCCTTAAGACCCCTCGAAAAAAACTGGATAGATCTTGTACTTAACTCAGAATTGAAGGTATAACAATTACCTACTTATTAAAGAACGGCTAATAGTTATCCACGCCACTTCAATTTCTTTAACTGCACCATTTCTCTATCGAGACCTTTTGCAACCTTATTTCAAGTGTTTAAAGTTTATTTTAGATTAAATATTCATCTGTAGCCACTACTCACACCAAGATCTTTGAACCTTAAGTCGGGGTAGTAGGGTTTGAAATGATTTAAGATTTCTGGTTTCCTGTTAGTGATTCACGATAATTGTCTTCAATTGGCTTGAGATGCTGTATAATACGGGTAATTAATAGGTTGAAGTCTATTAAGGGGCTACTGTCTGGTGCAGCGGCATGGCACCTTCCTAGGTGTTGGAGTAATGAGTGAGAGTTTCCACTTAAGCTAAGGCCAAACCAACGCGTTCAGCGAGCGTCCGCAGAGTCGTGCACGGTGGCGATCCACTGTCTTACCCTTGATTGCCACCGCGCACGCCAGTGAGGACGCGGGCTGATCGCGTTGGTTTGGCCTTAGCTTAAGGCGCTACAGGTTCAACGTTTTTTTTTGTATGAGGCTATGAAGGCAATCGCACGATCTGATACCGTGTTTTTGTGTATACAAAAATAATATAAAAATGCCCTTCAATTATAAAAATAAGTTACCAAATAATTGAAATTAAAGTAAGAAGTATCTTAGTCTAAAATTGGATTTTTGGAATGGAATATTTTTTTGTGAAAAATATTTTTTTTTCAATACAAGCTCTTATAAAATTTGTGATCGTAACCGTGTTCTGATCAAAATGAGCCTAAACAATGAGTCTACTATTATCCATCGAGGAGTTCCGTTGTCTCCATCATCAGATCAGCTCGCTGTCACCATCATATTGTATTGTCATCGGAACTTGACAGGTATGCAAATATCATCTCAATCTGTTGAGGATAACTGCTTTAAAATTCAGTTGCAAGATTCCACCCAGACAATCAATTGCAAGTTAATTATAAAGCTTGTAAAAAGTTGGCTTGGTGCAAACCAGATCGCAGTTCGGTGTTAAATACTCAAGTCGATGCCGCTGCCCATTCCTGGTGTAATCCCTTAGTACAGCTGTTACGTAATCCACGGGAGGAGACGGAGGGGTTTATTAAAGTAGGTAAAAAGTTACGGCTTTTGTTTACTGCACCATTTCATGAAACATTAAGCTAGCCCCTAGCTTTATGTTCACATTACTTATGCTCTGATTGTACACCATTTTTCCACAAGACATTACTCTGAACAGGTCATGCGTTTTTAGGGTTCCGTGCCCAAAGGGTAAAACGGGACCCTATTTTTAAGACTCCGCTGTCCGTCCGTCACCGGCTGTATCTCATGAACCGTGATAGTTAGAAAATTAAATTTTTTTGCAGATGATGTATTCAGTTGCCGCTATTAAAACAAATACTAAAAAACAGAATAAAACAAATATCTCTTAAGAGACTGGTGGTAGCAGGAGAGCCTGCGCACACAATTTACTTCACTTTTCACACACACTACACTCACACACCACACACTACACTAACATAATACACTCTAACTTTTACACTCACTCACATAGTAACTACTACCACACATTTTCATCAAATTTCAAATGTAAAAATTATGTTATTATAATTGGGAGATAACTGTTTCCTGGGCTTACGCTTTTCCGGGAGAAAGGGCTTCAACTTTACCCGTGAAAAAATAATAATTATGATTTAAGGGGACTCCCATACAACAAACGTGATTTTTTTGCTCGTTTTTGCTCGATATTGATAACGGCAACAGGTAGACGCTTGAAATAATCACAGAATATTTAGTTATATATTCACTTTAAAAATAATTAATTGAATTAAAATAAAACAAATATTTAAGGGTGGCTCCCATACAACAAACGTGATTTATTTGCCGTTTTTATAGATAACTAGCTGCGCCCCGCGGTTTCACCCGCGGAAGTCTCAATCCCGTGGGAATATCGGGATAAAAATGTGCCTATGTGTTATTCCGGGAGTCCAGTTATCTCCATTCCAAATTTCATGCAAATCTGTCCAGCCGTTTCAGCGTGAAGAAGTAACAAACACACTACACACACACACACACAAACTTTCGCCTTTATAATATTAGTGTGATTATATAGTGTGACTAGCTGCGCCCCGCGGTTTCACCCGCGTAAGTCTCGATCCCGTTGGAATATCGGGATAAATATGTGCCTATGTGTTATTCCGGGAGTTCAGTTATTTCCATTCCAAATTTCATCCAAATCCGTCCAGCCGTTTCAGCGTGAAGAAGTAACAAACACACACACAAACTTTCGCATTTATAATATTAGTGTGATGGTACGGAACCCTTCGAGCGCGGGTCCGACTCGCTCTTGTCCAGTTTTTAACCGTGTACCTACTTTAACAGGTCATCAGCGAACCGCATAACGAGATAATGAATAATTCCGGTCATTAGTTCAAAAAGGCTGCTTACGACGATGTTTACTGGTCGGGAAATGCGTGCGAGTAGATCAAAGTGAACGAGTGAATGAACGGATGAATGAATTTGAACGGTCGGGTGGAGGTGACCGGTGGCGCTGTAGCAGGTTAAACTGTGTCGCTAAATAGAGATGTGTTTTGATTGGTGATACGTTTAAATTGGATTTTAAAGTTTTTTTTTATGGTACGGTTCGGTTTAAGAAGCCCAATTCTCTTGATAAAAAACATTCTAAATATAGTTCGGATCATGATCCGATCCCATTTAAAACAAAGTAGTTTTCCGCATCTGTCTGTCTGTATATCAACTAACTCCTCCTAAACCACGCAAGGGATTTTTATGCGGTTTTCACCATCTGTTAGATCAATTTTGACGAAAGGTTTATATATATATATATATGTATATAACTAGCGACCCGCCCCAGCTTTGCACGGGCAGTAGCTTCACATTTTTTTTTCTAAATTACACCCGTGATAAGCCGGGCTGGTCGCTAACATACCATTACATACATAGACACACGCCATTTTCCCCGAAGGGGTAGGCGGAGCCTCAATGGGCCTCATTTCATAGTTGGTTGCACCATTGTGGAATATATTGACGTGACAAGTGGTGAGCTAATCCCCGCCATTACTTCCCACGACTGACTCTAGCGCTTTCTTTCAGTAATAACATATTCCATAATAAGCTAGCAGCCAGGACATATCTCATACCAAGGAATCTTATCAACAAGTCCGGGTAAACCCTTAGGCGGCTTTTACGACATCCACGGGAGGAGACGGAGTGGTCTATTCTTAGGCTGGACATAACACGGCTCTAGTAATATAATTGCGCAAATTCACCAAAGTGGCTTACGTCAGGCACACACACAATTTGCCTTATTTTGTATTTTTATAGTTTTTATTTAGTTCCTATATTGTTTGCTTTTTTGTTGGTGTGTGTCTTGGCTTGTATAGTCATAAATAAACATTTCTTTATCTTCTTTCTTTCTTCCTTTCTTCAAAGTTCGAAAATAGTTAGCCACGTTTATTAGTTTTATTTTATTTACTTTTCAAACTCAACTTCTCTATAACAACTCATTATAGCTATGAAAATGGTAAATTTTTATTTCAAACAATCATAATTCCAAACAATAGGCAACGCTGTTTAAACAATCTAATGACAAAATAATGCTAATTTAAAAAATAAACTACCTAACCCTTACGCAACGGGTCAGCGGTCGAAGGGCCGGAGCGAGAGTGAATGGATGAACGAATGAGTGAATGAACGGCTGATTTATTTGTTCGTACCTAAAGCCAATTGAGGCGACGACAAAGCTTTGAGGGACTTCTTAGTTGGAATGCTTTAACTGGACGTGAATGCGTATTCGACCGCAAATATTCGGGACTTGCGTGCTAGAGAAACGTTTGCAGATCTGTTTTGAGCTTTTAAAGATTTCGTATGTTTTTGGTCATCGTGTCATTTGTTATTTAGTGGCCAGCCTGTGTTAGGGTGGTTGCTTTCGCTTATGGCGTGAAATTCAATTTTTTTCGTGTTTTTTCCTCATCACAGCTCATCAACACTTCTTCAGATAGCGAAAACTATGTTGCCGGTAATTATATGACCTAACACACAAGTTTTAATTTATAGTATCACATAAATATGATTAGTTTAGCTACGATTGTGCTTCAATGGTTTTTACAGTGTTTTTTGGTTTCAAGCACATTCATAGCCAAACTAATGATGTAGGTATATGTGATACTTTAAATTAAAACTTGTATGTTAGGTCATATTGTTACCGGTAAATTGGTTTTCGCTATCTCATGAAGTGTTGAAGAGCTGTGATGAACAAAAAACACGAACAAATTTGAATTTCGCGCCACAAGCGAAAGCCACCACCTTAAGTGACAAGGTTGCGGAATGACGGCTCTGAAAGGTCTTTTGAACAGATAGTGAAAGAACCAGTGTGGTAAAAAGATTAAATTCTCCTTTCATGCACAATTTATATTAGAAAGCTCTTTCTTTTAATCTTTTACTAAATCGTTGTTTAAGGTGGGATCGCTCTCGCGATTGTTTGGTTGGGTGGGTGGCTCTCGCTTGAGGCGCGAAATTCAATTTTTTTTATATTTTTAGCTCATGAACACTTCTTCAGATAGCAAAAGTTGATTCCGCGAGAACCAGGAGACTTAACACATATGTTTTAAATGATAGTACCTCATAAATATCATCAGTTTAGATACCATCACCCTAAACAAAACAAAAAAACACTGTAAAAATGTATTCAGGGGATATTTTATCTACGATTTTATCTACCATATCTATCTATTTTAGCTACGTAAGATGATATTTGAGCTCAAACAATTGAGCTGTAATGAGAAAAAACCCCAAAAATTTAATTTCGCGCGTCAAGTTAGAGCATTCACCTTAATAAGCATTTTCGATTAGCAAATTTGTTGCTCTGTATCCAATTCACTACGTTTTGGACAATAGATTGCTTGTGGGCTATCAAGGTGGCTGAACAAATTATAATGCTGTTTAGTTTAAAAAGAGTCGGTACTCACGTCTGATATTCAAAGACATTTTTATTTAACTCAGGCTGTTTTTATAACTACTTGATTAAGGGAACAAGCAGATGTCCCACCTGATATTAAGCGGCAACCTCTGCCTTTAACAATGCATTACCTCATAGGTCACGTCTACCTATGACGCACCCTATATGGCATTGCACTGCGCCCGCTACCCTGAGACATAAAGATGAAAAGCTCATGTGCCTATAATTTCACCGGCAACCATACCCTTCAAACCGGAACACAGCAATGCGAACACAACTGCTTTGCGGCAGAAATAGGCATGGTGTTGTTGTTGATGATGATGATGATGAGTCACCCATCATCTTCGTGGTCGTGCATTGATTGCGTCACCTTAAATTCCCTTCAAAGCGGAACACAGCAACGCGAACACTACTGCTTTGCGGCAGAAATAGGTATGGTGATGTTGATGACGATGATGATGGGTCACCCATCATCTTCGTGGTCGTGCATTGATTACGTCACCTTAAGTATCTAATTCTCATACCTCGTTACATTATTGTGAAATTCCATCAGAAAGCACACATTAAAGTGTGACATTTACATTGTAAAACACAATAGCAAAGCTCTAACCATGAGTCGGTAACAAGTACAGTCAACAAAAAAAGTTAAATACACCTACTGAATACGTCTCAATAGGTTTTACTCTCGAATTGCGTCGCACAAAGAATCTTTTTCTGTTCCATGTTAAGAAGACGCGGCGTTTTTAGGATTTGTACGGTTGACAGAGAAAGCGAGCAGTTGTCGAAACCATCAATTTCACCATCATCATCAACCTCCGAGGATGAGTTTCAAATTGAATTGTGGAGGAATGACGTTTATGCAAGCCGCAGCGCGGTCATTTTCAGTAATAGAATTAGAATCAGAATCAGAATATTTATTATTAAAAATGATGACACTAACAATAGACTCATATAGTGAGTTTACCAGTAGGAACTAAGGTCAGTTCAACAATCTTTAACTCGTCATTATTAAAAATAAACTAGAGTCCAACGTAGAAGGTCGTTTCATTACGCCCCATACATCTCAAGTCCACTGCTGGACAAAGGTCTCTCCTATGGCGCGCCACTGTGCCCGGTCTTCGGCTCTCCTCATCCAGTTTCTGCCAGCAAACCATCAATTTAAGCTATATCAATATTAGCAAAACCTAAAACTGTAGATTCACCCTCTGATCTTCAAAGGTAATAAGCCTTGACAGACATGAGATTTGTTTGGCATGGATGTTCGTTATCGCTTCTAAGTGCTCACATAGAAAGTATTTCACGAAATTCGATCAGTAAAAGAAAGCTAATAATAAGCAATTTTGAAAATGTCTTTAACTGTTTTTAACCCGCGTCGCAAAAAGAGGGGTGTTATAAGTTTGACCGCTATGAGTGTCTGTCTGTGGGACCGTAGCAACGGGTGAACTGATTTTAATGCAGTTTTTTTAAATTCGAAAGCAGGTTTTCTAGCGATAAAACCACCTCAAAATTGGTTCAGCCGTTTCAACGGGGATATTTTAAATTTTTAAATTTCTTATGTTTAGATCTGGGTATTTGGATACATAAATAATTCAAGCAGCAAGGCAAAAAAAATAACAAATAAAAAAATGTGTAGTTTTTTAGTATAGAGCCTCACTGTAATTTAAATAGCTATCATTAGTTCTATAGCTATTATAAAGATCATGTTTAATATCGTGGTGTACTAAATTGGTATAATTTATTTGTTTCAGGTTCGTGAGAATTTAAAATAATCATCTTCATCAGCAGCGGTGTAAGTAGCTAATAACTTATTTATTTAATCTAATATAACTTCTCAAAATGATCTTTTAATATTTTCGAATTGGGCTTAATTAATAGTGATAGGACTTAACTTGTGAAGTTCATTTATTCATGTATTTTATCAGCTTGACTTGCGATCAGTACATCATTCGTCTCGCAAAGGGCCCGCTGTCGAACAAAGGTAGCAGAAACCAATTTGTTACGTGATAATATGGACCCCCCCTTTCCCCCCACACGAAATGAGTATTATTTCTTATAGATTGTCCTTTGACACATAACAATTTGGTTTTCATCAGTGTTCAGGGATATTGTGAATTGTTTTTTTTTAATTCACGCATTCTTTCAGTTACGTGTATATTCTTTTATAAATAAAATTGGTATTTGTTGTGTTTCCTACTAATGTCCACACGCGGCTTTGTTTGCGTTTTAGCAGGATAAAAAGTAGCCTATAGCTCAATCCGGGTCATAATCATAATCATGTACCAAATTTCATCGAAGTCGATTGAGCTGTTTCAGCGTGATTAAGTAATTAACATCCAAACATCGTAACTTTGTTTTTTTTTTTTTTAGTTGCATTAATATCGCTTTTATTTCTTCCTTTTACGAACATATTTCGTCTCATATTTCGTCACTTCTTTAGTGATTTGGATCAGTTGAGCTATCTTTAGATCGTTAGCAGCGGTCTTCAGGTAGCACAACTGTTTCACATGTATTTTTTTTATTTTGTAAAAACCTTGTTTTAGTTGTTATTTACATATCAAATTTCTCTCCAACGTCCAGGCTATATAAAAATGTATAGCCTGGACAGTGACTTACAAAGGATGGTTTTTCCGAAACTCATACCAAGTAAATAAAATAAAAATAAAACCACAGAGGATCGTATGTATTATGTTTCCTATTTTTGTACAATTTTGTTTAAATTTCTTGTATTTATCTTCACATCACACCCGTTCCCTTTCGGGGTCGGCAATAATTCCCATATCAATTTCATTTTATGATTGATCCGAATTCAATATTAAATTCAAAAACCCTTCTAAACACCTATCATCCCTATAAATTGGAAACCGTTCGTGGTTCCAATAAAATAAGAAATCCACCCCCTGGGCATCGCTCTCATAGGAAGCGGATTACCGGCACTTACCGGGACGAACCAGCGCTTAATTTAGAAGAATTTTACAGTTCACTGGCAATAATAATTAATAATTAATTAACTGTAATTTTCCTTTCAAATCGGAACACAGCAATGCGAGCACTACTGCTTTGCGGCAGAAATAGTAATAGAATAGTAGTATGGTGGTATTACTTCCCCAGACAAACTTTTTCACAAAAAGCTCTCATACTACTAAAGCTAAACTGAACTAGAGTGAACTGATTTGAGGTTTGCTAATAGGTGCATTGCACCTACTTCTGACAGGCAAAGTGACATGCAGAGTAGGTGCACTTGCGTTATCTACTGTAATTATAGGTCTATGGGGTTGTGTTTGAATCCCTACAACAGGGAAGACCGATGAAGTTGTTCACTCCAAAAATTGTTTGCGTATAATAACGTTCTCAAAACGGTGTTGAAATCAGAAAACTTGGTATGTTCTAAAATAAATAATGCGAAGTAAACAAAAGGTAGGGTTAAAACACCTTCACCACACTGGTTACGAACTTCGGACTCACACTCAGATGCTTCTAGGTTTGGGCGCGTTGGAACAAGATTAAATTTAGGTTATAAGACGATTCAAAATGATCCTTGTGATTTCAATGAATTAAATACTTTTGACTTTAGACACACAGAAAAACAATTCATTATAATAATAATAAATAGGCCCAGAAAAAGGTGCAACTGTGTGCAGGTGGGCAAGATGCCGATAACACGCTTTACGTGTAAATGTCGCCATCGATATGAGGGCCCGATATTACATCCAACCAATATTTGTCAAAGGCAAAATCACCTTTATAGGGCTTGTAGGGGGCGTACGGAAACGTAAGGAAACCGCTGATACCGTGGATCATGAATGTCTTTGTTGTGGTTTCAAGAATTTCATATTTTTATGCAGCGAAAGTAATACTTATCAGTGAATTTTTATATTGGCAATAAGGGAGTTATCCTTTATGGTTTTCTACCAATATATTGTATTGTCATCGGAATTTGACAGCTATGCCGAATTTCAGTTCAATCGGATTCCAAATACCAACAAGCGCTTGAAAAAATTATTACTAAGGAGACCTTTTTTTTGTTGGGAGAATTGGCCCCACCTCTAGTTTGTGTCGTATATTAATGAAACACATGTTGATTTGTTCCTGATAATTTGTATATTACAGTAGTAATATTAGTTATACTGAGTACAAATTTACATATGCTTTAAGATGTTGTCAACTGTGGAAACACAGTGAGCTGGTGGAAGGCTTGGACAACATTATAAAGAACACGTTATCGTCGGTTTTTTATATCGATTTAGATGACAGGGCGTGGTCGCAAGCCTCCTTGCCTGTTAAATTAGGAGGCTTAGGTATTCGTAAAATGTCAAGTGTAGCCCTACCAGCGTTCTTGTCTTCCGTCTATAGCACTTGTTCTTTGGTTAATAAAATTCTATCTCCTTCTCTTGTGGCTCTTTCTGGCAACACTCTCAAAATTTCATACTTAGACGAGGCTCGAAATGCTTGGCATAGTGCTTGCCCCAATACTACTCCCCCCAAATCTCTTTCGTCTCAACGGCAATGGGACGGGCCTCTGTGCGAGCTGACGCGGAATTGTCTGTTACAAACGTGCTCAAGCTCCACAGATCGTGCTCGTCTCCTGGCCGTTTCCAAATGGGAGCCAGGGTTTTGGTTGCAAGCACTTCCATCACACAATTCTGGTACTTTAATGGATCCAGTTTCTTTCTGTATTGCAAATTCTTTACGGTTGGGTGCAGGGTGCTGTGCCCCTCATCACTGCCAGTGCGGTACTGCTGTTGATCAGCTTGGTCACCACGGATTATCGTGCACCAGGGCTGCCGGTAGGATTTCCCGCCACGCTAGCCTTAATGATATCATTCGCCGGGCCCTTACCAGCGTTAACATTCCAGCTATTCTAGAACCGAATGGTCTGTTACGTGACGATGGTAAGCGGCCTGACGGCATGACTCTTGTTCCGTGGGAGAAGGGTAGGCCTTTGGTGTGGGACGCTACATGCGTTGATACCCTTGCGCCATCTCATCTGTCCGGGACATCAGTTAGGGCCGGTGCGGCGGCAGATTCCGCTGAGGACCTCAAAAGACGCAAATATGCAAGTCTCGACAGAGCTTACTTATTTGAACCTTTCGGGGTCGAGACTCTGAATCCGTGGGGTTCCGGGGCCCTTCGCGTTTTCAAAATTCTTTCAGGGCATCTGGTCGAAGCAACGCGTGACCCGAGAGCTGGCTCTTATCTGGCTCAACGCATTAGTATTGCCATTCAGCGTGGCAATGCAGCCAGCATCTTAGGGACGCTTCCGTCTGGTAGTGATTTGGATCAGTTGAGCTACCTTTAGATCGCTTGCAGCGGTCTTCAGGTGGCACAACTGTTTCATATGTATTTTGTACATACCTTGTGTTATTCTTTCTGTAAATAAATGTAGTTATACTGAGTTACGACACTAATACATAGGTCACACACTACCTAATAACCTCACTGAGAGCGTTTGCTTAACGCTTAGCCAACGCAGAGGATTGGATCTCATTGCATGTTCTACCGCCTCTACAACGGGGAATTCTCTGACGAGCTTTTCGGTCTCATCCCCGCATCGAGATTTTACCATCGCACTTCCCGGCACCGTGACAAAACTCATACTCACATCATAGAACCTGGATTTCTCGTACGACTCGTTTCTCGAGATAATTTCTTCCATATACTTACAAACTATAGAATGAGCTTCTGTCTGAGGTTTTCCCGCTTGGTTACGAATGTCGCTTCAAGATTTTTTTTAATTAATTCCTTTAGGGTAGGCAGCACGTGGACAATACCCCTGGTGTTGCCGGTGTCTATAAGCGACGGTAACCACTTTACATCAGGTGGGCCGTATGCTAGTTTGCCTATTTGTTTCAATAAAAAAAACCTAGTGGAGTTCATGTTATTTTATTTAATTTCGTATTTCTCTATTTTTCCGCTAGACGGGGTATAACTTATATTACTACTGTAATCTAGAAATTATAAGGAACAAATCAACATGCGTTTCATTACTATTCGCCACATTCCCCATACCAAGTGGGCCCAAATAAATAAGTCTCCTTTTGAACCGGAAGATACCGATCGAAGCAAGTTAAACAAAAGCTTTTAAGGCGATATGTTAACATTTGGAGTCGTTAGCGTTACACCCAAATACTCAATAACGGTAGAGGTTAAAAAATTGATATTAACACAGTAATTACTTGAGGATGTAATCTAAATAAGTCATAGAGAAGAAACAGGATTGATTAATCTTGTCTCGATAGATTTATTTATAGAAATAGGCCCTCCTAAAACCCTTATTAGGTCCCTCCATCGATTAGGGTAAATATTAAGCTTTAATTTGTATACGGTTTAGTAGGTAATTACATTACTTAGATTAAAGTAGACGGATTTATTTTTATATTTGCTACTTTAGAACCAAAACAAAATTATCTTATTTATTTAAATTTCAGTTACTTCCGTGCTGAAGAAATCTATACCTCATCTCTTCCCGGGTTCAAGTGAGCAATAACGCTATCACTTTCTTGCAGCTATTGTTTTCTTGCTAGACTCCGCCCATTCGATATTTTAACATATCGCCTTAACAAAACTCTCGCTAGGTTTTATACTAGGTTCAAAAGGAGACTTTGTTTGGGCCCACTAGATTTCGGGGATCACGAATTTGTGACATTAAGTAGGTACGAGCAGAGATAAAACAGAGTAAATCCTGTAGGTATTTAAGAGGATACGAAATAAAGCAATTTTGTCCAAAAGTCACAACAAAAAATACTCATTTCAAGTTTTAATTTACGGCATAATCACTGTTTCTTGTTCCCAAACTCATCTACAAAAGCTACGAAACCTACCTAGTAATTATCTTGAAGTTTCTCTTTGATACCAATATCTTTTGGTATAATATCTTATTAATTAAAAAACAGTTGTAGGTGGCTTAGTTTATTTACTTAGTATTGCCGGTTCTGCTATCCTTAGTAGGTAATATAAACCAACTGACGTTAAACATTATAAAATAAATAAAAATAAATAATCAGCTGACATTAATAATACCATTAAATAATAATAATAATTAACAAATAATAATAATAATACTTACCTACGAAAGGGGCCCGAGAACCTCGGTCTACCTCTCCATTGCTATGCCCTAAACACAGGGTTCATGTGCGAGTCTACCTAAGTATATGTAACAACTAATAAGTAACCATATGAAAGCAATAAATATATTGAGTATTGAGTATTGGGTTAATATCATCATCATCATCAATAATATCATCATCTCCAATATCATCATCTTCATAATCATCTTCATCATCATCAAATGTATCAAGTAATTAATTTAGTCAAAAAAAAACCCTCAACGCAATGAAACGGATGAACCGATTATGATCAAACATGGCTAAGAACAATCCCGACAAATACAACTTTCAAACAAAAAAAAATTGAATTCGGTGCATCCGTTCCGGAGCTACGAGGCGACACACACACACACACACACACGCACACACACACACACATATATATACACACACACACACACACACACACACACTCACAGACACGTCAAACTTATAACACCCCGTCGTTTTTGCATCGGGGGTTATAAAGAGTCCTTCAGGGCAGGCGAGACGCATTGGCAATGCGTCGCAGATGTCAATAGGCGACGGTAACCGATTACCATCAGGCGGGCGGTATGCCAGAAAATCAAACCATTACCTAAAAAAAAAACACCAGCCCTTAGACGTCCACTGCTGTTCGAGGCCTTCCCCAAGAAATGCAATCCTATTTTCCGTAATTACCACGCTTGGTAGGCGGATTGGTGATCAGTACACGGGAGATTTCTGCTGTGGGGGAAATCCGTCCTGGATACCCGACTGCCACAGGGGTGACAGGAGGGTTATGCCGGACTCAAACCGACTAAAACCACCACTGTGTTCATCGGGTCGCCTTTTGTCGGGACAACGGGTACGCTTTCGCATACTTCCGCTGTTGCTACAGCGTTGGGTCCCCTACCGAGGGGACCCCTTCCCGGTGGAGCGGAGCACGATACCCTGTCTCCATGAGGGCACGCATGAAAACACACACAGTAGTAGTAGACCTTTTTTGTGAAAGAACTCGTCCGGGGAAGTACTACCACCGTACCTATTTCTGCCGCAAAGCATTAGTGCTCGCATTGCTGTGTTCCGGTTTGAAGGGTAAGGGTGCCGGTGAAATTACAGGCACATGAGTCTTTTCATCTTTATGTCTCAGGGTGGTGGGCGCAGTGCAATGCCACATAGGGTGCGTCCTAGGTGGACGTGACCTATGAGTTAATGCACTGTTCATAGGCAGAGGTTACCGCTTAACGTCAGGTGGGCCATCTGCTTGTTCCGTCATTCAAGTAGTATAAAAAATAAAAAATAAACACTACGCGCGCCACCTCGTGGCCTAAACCATCATCGGCAAAGGACGCCTCCGTGTCCTGCTGCCCATCCCCTGGTGTAAACCTGGCGTAACTCTGCTGTAACCCTGGTGTAACGGTGGTGTACAAAAAATACATATCTTACCGTATTTTAATTTAGTCTTCTAAAAAATTCAACCTACCTATTCAACACCGCAACGCACTCCAAAATAAACCTTAACTTTAGGATTTTATGATTAAAATGGCCTTCGTATACATATCAAAGGGTGAACGCGGAAACACAAACAGACCATGTTTAGATAGGGTGTCCTTTCTGTATGTTTATGTCTTTGTTGAGTTTTAGGCCTTTTTGATGTTATAACGCCTGGATTGTGCGTGAATTTACCATCAATTGTAACGATTCATCTCTTGTTACCACTGCTGGGACTTAATATAAGCTCTCATCAAATTTATCGTTCTTTTTAACCGACTTCAAATCAAAGACTTCTATTAAAACTGGAACTTCAAATAAGGAGTGACACCCATGAAAAGGATCAGGAAAGTCTAAGACACGACACAAGTGCTCTGTAAAAATAGCACCTTTTCGGTAAGTTCATTTTATCGTTGGTATGATTGTTATTAATTTTTTCTTTCTTAACTTTACTAAAATTATGTCAGTTGATTTTTAAAATTTGAGCATACCTTACTTTTCTTTACCTTATTCTTATTATTAGTTTTCTTTATGTTAGTTGTGTGTATAGTCGTTGTGAGTGGTTAGCCGTAACGCCAACAAGTGGATCTGCCGGAAGACCAGCGTTGGTTGCTAGCTTGCTGTCAACCAACTCATGCTGAGGCAGAGCCATTTTGTTACACCTCGTACCTTCATATCTGTTTCTTCTTAGTGTGTTCTGTGTTTATGTGTAGCTCTTGTTTACAAATAAATATATATTCTTCTTCTTCTTCTTCCATGCCTGTCTGACCGGAACACAGCAATGCGAGTACTACAGTTAATGGCAGAAATATGTACGGTGGTAGTACTTCGCCGTCAAATGTAGTTTCAAATTTAAATGTGATTCAAAAATTCCGTTCTTGCGAGAATCCATATACCTATTTCTGCCACAAAGCAGTAGTGCTCGCATTGCTGTGTTCCGGTTTGAAGGGTAAGGGTGCCGGTGAAATTACAGGAACATGAGACTTTTCACCTTTATGTCTCAGAGTGGCGGGCGCAGTGCAATGCCACATAGGATGCGTCCTAGGTGGACGTGATCTATGAGGTAATGCACTGTTCATAGGCAGAGGTTACCGCTTAACATCAGGTGGGCCTCTTGCTTGATCCGTCATCCAAAAAGTATAAAAAAAAAAAAAAAAAAGAGTCGAACCCTCTCTCTCTCTCTCTCTCCCTCGCTCTTGCCAATGGTTCGAATTCGAACTAATTTCGGACTTTGAACAGAAGTTTTCCAAATGAAACACCTGTAGATGGCTCCCATCGGCGCTATAGCTGAGTTGATAGTGCCCACAAATTTCGTCTCCATGTAGACGGAATCTGTGAGCACGCAGCGTCATAGCTCGTTCTAGGAATCGCCGATTACAGGCGAAGATGCGGGTTCGAGTCCCGCTGGAACGGAATTTTTGGGTCACATTTAAATTGAATGTGTCGCAACACATCTGCGGAACGTACGGGGCCGATTGTTCGGTTCAATTTAATCGCAGTGTTTTTCAAACTCCCTATGACACATCAGACGAAATTAAGTCGCGTTCAGCGTAGCGCCGAACCTCTTTACGAGCGATTATTTCAGCCAAAACGCATTCAATGTATTATGTATAGCAAGCGATACATCACGCGACGCGTTACGCGACTGAAAGTTCGACCTAGACGCCGCGTAATTCCGACTGTTGAGCGCGTTTGGTGTGTCATGCCAACTGAATGCTACGACCGATAATTGAGTCGCCGAAGTGTCGGCGCCGTAACTTCGGCAGGTGTGGCGCTACACTAAAGTGTGGTTAACACTTGAAAAATAATAAACTTTAAATATAGTTTCCTAAAAAATATAACGCTAAAGCTACACGCAAAAGAAGCCAAAAATAATTTAATTTTGCTGATGTAAAACCAGAAAACGTTGAAGAACCTTATTAGTTCAAATAAAATTAAAATTTGTTTGTAGCCTTTGAATTTTACTTTCATTTCTGAACAATTACAGGTTCTCATAAAAGTTAATTAAGTTAGAACACAATACTTTAATAATAGTCTAGTCTAGCTAGACTATTATTAAAGTATTGTGTACCTAAATTAGGTATTTTATGGAAATTAAGGGAAGTGTAGCACTATACCGTTCAGTACAAAATTAAGTTCAGTTATTAATGAATACACACATACATAGACACACGCCTTTCCCCCCGAAAGGGTAGGCAGAGTCTCAATAGGTCTCTTTTCACCGTGGGTTGTACCGTCGTGGAAATATAGACGTGACAAGGGGTAAGCTCATCGCTGCCATTGCTTCCCACGACTGACTCTGGTAACGCTTTCCTCCAGTAATAACACATTCCTTACTAAGCTAGCAGTCATGACAATTCGTACTAAAAAGTCCGGGTAATCCGTTAGTCGGCTTTTACGACATCCACGGGAGGAGATGAGGGACTATACATAGGAGGATACACGCCACATGTAAATGGAGATGGCTCAAGACTGTTCTTGGGATAATTCTAGTGGGGCCTGCGTCCAGCAGTGGACTTATACAGGCTGATGATGATGGGTTTCTATCAGATAATAAATAAATAATAAATAAATAATGCTGGACAAGTTCACACGACACTATCTAGCTAGCCCCAAGCTAAGCCAGAGCTTGTGTTATGGGTACTAGTTAACTGATATACATTACATAGTTTTTTTTTTTTATTATACATTGAAAACACCCAGAACACCCTGAACAAATATCTGCGATCGCACAAATATTTGTTCCGAGGCGGGAATCGAACCCGCAACCTCCTGCGTCGCAGGCGAACCATCTCCAGCCTTGCCATTGAGGTCGTCTGATACTGAGAATAACGGAAACAAAAATAAACCACCACGTATCAAGTTCTCGGAAACTGATATCCCTACTGAACCACTGGCAACACCGAACCACATTTATTTTATGTCGAAACACAGCTAGAATGGGCAAACGCTCCATCACTACATTACAGTGCCACTAACTTATCTGTTCAGGTGGGCAAAATTGGATCTAACGACGATTACAGGTTATACTAATATTATGGAATAACATTTTGTATTTTAAGACGATATGTTAAAAGTTTGGAGTCGTTGCGTTACATGCTCACTCAGGAACAGTAAAGGTTACAAACTTGATGTTAATACAGGAATTACTTGAGAATGTTATCTAAATAAATCATAGGCTAGAAACACAATTGGTGAAACTTTTCTCAATAGCTTTATTTTTTGAAATTTACCGTCCTAATACCCGTTTTAGGTCCCTCCTTCGATTAGAGAAAATATTAAGCGTAAATTTGTATACAGTAGGAAATCACATTACTTAGATTAATATAAGATAATGTATTTTTATATTTGCTACATTAGAAGCAGAACGAAGTTTTATCATTTGTCGCTTACGTCAGTTACTTCCGAGCTGATGAAATCTACCTCATCTCTTCCCGGGTTCAAGTGAGCAATAGCGCTGTCACTTTCTTGCAGCTATTGTTTTCTTGCTAGACTCCGCCCATTCGGTACTTTAACATATAGCCTTATGCATAGGTATTTTTAGTTTAGAAAGAAAGAAGAAAAAACATTTATTTGTGTCAACAAACCATGGACACAATATTCCACACAAAATGACACAGACACACACACACACACACACACACACACACACACACACACACGCCCACACACACACACACACGCCCACACACACACACACACACGCCCACACACAGAAACAAAGAAATACCTTCCTGTATATGATTTAGTATTCATTTTCTCTTGTTTTTTTGTGTCATTTAGTTACCTGGTCTTCCTTAGTGTCCCGTTTTTTTTGTAGGAAATAAATCTTTTTATCATAAGTCCTGTACAGAGCCACGAGCTCGTATTTTAATAATAATTTATAATGATCCATTAAAGACAGCATCGATCATGAACAAAATTATAGGTATAATGGATCAAACAGGAAATGGATCGAACAGGAACTACTCCGTATTTTGACTGACCCAGCTGTTAATCACTATTCTGTGGCCGAAACTACAACAACACGTGTGTGACACGTGTTACGTTTATTAGCTACTTGTATTGTGTCCATATAATTATGGCCTCGCCGTACTCAGCGTTTATTGTTGGCTAACTAAAGCCGAGACGGGTGGTGCTAACATTTGGGTTAGGGTTGGTTAGGAATAATACAAAAATAAAGGCAATACGTGGTGTGACCGGCCTAAGAATAGACCCCGTCGCCTCCCGTGGATGTCGTAAAAGTCAAATAAGGGATTACCCGGACTTGTGAAATGAAATAATGAAATAATAATTTATTGCATGAAATATGGTATAACAAGATGAAAATAATGTATTTTAAATTAAATAATCTTAAGACAAGCATTTTTCGCCATGAATTAGTATGCTATTGTAATGTTAATGTTAGTTCAATTTAATAGTATTTCTTCTTGCAATGTAATTCAATAATAATGAAAACGAAACAAGGTAAAATAATTGTAAAAAAAAGGAATAATAATAATCCATGATAATATTAAATGACAACAATCTTATAATTACCTACATTTTACAATCAAAAAAGATTTCTTTACTAACCAACTGTGTAATTTATTTCGAAATTTCCGCTCATTTAGTTCTGTAATATTATTAGGTATGTGGTTAGGTTGTGTTGTTAGTAATGTTCGTTGTTAGTAAAGAAAGACCTCTATAATTCCCCAAGACGTAGCATCTCCCGGCTCGCTTGATTGCACAAAAACATTCGCAGCCCAGTTTAAAAGTTCTGGCATCAGGGCAAAAACAAGCTCCGAACTGGTACTTGGCACAGTAAATAAAAGAGTTTAACTACAAAGGCGCAATTTCAAACAACTAACGAGGCCGCTGCCACTGACGATGGTCGTGCTGACACTGTCACAGTAGCTTAGCGTTTGATCAACTGGGACATGACAGATTCGGACATGGCTAAGGCTGCGTTTCCACCAAAGATGTGCGAGGATGCGTAGTGAGGCTGTGGAACGATGTGAGTGTTTCTACCAGAGATGTGCTAGGCAGCTGAGCGGTGCGAAGAGGCGTAGCGACGCTGTGAAACAGTGCGCAGGTGAGCGGTGCGAGGATGAGCTCGCGTCCATCATTTGCACACATCCCTCGCGCACATCTCTCTCACATCCCTCGTACACATCCCTCGCACACATCTCTCGCACACATCTCTCGCACACATCTCCCGCACACATCACTCACGCACATCTCTCGCACACATCTCTCGCACACACTTCCTTTGTACGTATAAAACCCTCGCTCTGCTAAGCCGTCTCCAGCAGAGCTGCGCTTAGCGAGGCTAGGTTAATGAAGTCCTCGCTACGCATCCTCATCTCTGGTGGAAACGCAGCCTTAGGTACAGAGGAAAGGGACGTTTTAAATTTGTAACAAAAAATTGATCAATTCCACTTAGGTATGTCAAAGTTACGATATTTGGATGTTTCTATATTTGTTACTCAATCGTCGCAAAACGGCTCAACCGATTTCGTTAAAATTTGATACATCCTAAGAGGTTGCAGCAGGGTGTTGAAATAAGTGTAGATACAAAAATAATACAGTTAATTTAGTGGTATCTTTTGTGAAAAAGTTAGCCCAGGGAAGTAATATTTTTCCTAATCTTATTTTAGTAGGACGACCTCTGTGGCGCGGCGGGCGAAGGTTCGCCTGCGACGCAGGAGTTTGCGGGTTCGATTCCCGCCTTGGAACAAGTATTTGTGCGATCTACAGATATTTGTTCAGGGTGTTCTGGGTACTTTCTATGTATAATAAAATTATCTATCTATGTAATATATTGTATTGTAAGTGGTATATCAGTTATATTGCTAGTACCCATAACACAAGCTCTGCTTAGCTTGGGGCTAAATAATGTTGTGTGAACTGTCCAGCATTATTTATTTACTAGTAGAACAAAGCGAGATGTCGACCGTAAAGCAAGAATACGTACTAAGCTATTTAAGATAATGAAAAAAGCGGCCAAGTGCGAGTCGGACTCGCTCATGAAGGGTTCCGTAGCAGCAAGTACATAATATAAAAGTTCTAATAGTTTGTTGTAACTTTGATCAATGTTTTAATAATAGTGTATTAAAAAAAAAACTACTTACTAGATCTCGTTCAAACCAATTTTCAGTGGAAGTTTACATGGTATCATCATGGTTTACATCTTTTTTTTTTTTTTTTATCATTCTCTTATTTTGGAAGTTACGGGGGGGAGGGGACTTTTTAACACTTTAGAAGTGTGTCTCGCGCAAACTATTCAGTTTAGAAAAAAAAACATTTTTGAAGACCTATCCATAGATACCGTATGGGTTTGATGTTTTTTTGTTTTGTTTTAGTTCTAAGTATGGGGAACCCCAAAAAATACCTTTTTTTTATCTATTTTTTTGTGAAATTCTTAATGCAGTTCACAGAATACATCTACTTACCAAGTTTCAACAGCCTAGCTCTTATAGTTTCGGAAAAAAGTTGCTGTGTGACATACACGGACAGACAGACAGACATGACGAATCTATAAGGGTTCCGTAATTTTTGGTTACGGAACCCTAAAAACAGGGTACGGTGCAGTTTGCAATCGACCGTGGACGCTGGACGCCAATTATTTGCCGCTCGGATTTACGTAGCGTCACTTTACGTCCATGATTGACTGACACGCGGCCATATTCCTTTTTTTGTCAAAGCAACCTGTGCCCGTACTCTGTCGGTGTCTATGCACGGTGAATATGCCGGGTTATTTGTGTCGGTCGTACAATGTAGACTATTTATGTAAACAGGTTAACTTTACATTTTTAATGCGAGCTTTTTACTGCTTGTTTTTGATAAGGGTTTTTTAAAACAGCATTTTCTAGTTCTAATGAATAGGTAGTTGAGTATTTTACGCCGCGTCCGTGATTACTCTTGTTTAACCCCCGACGCAAAAAGAGTGGTGTTTGACCGCAATTTGTCTGTGTGTCTGTCTGTGGCACCGTAGCTCCTAAACGGATGAACCGATTTAAATGTGGTTTTTTATTTGAAAGCAGGTTTTCTAGCGATGGGTCTTAAGACATGTTTTATCAAAGAATTGAAATTACCGTGGCTTGGTATCATTTTAGAAAAATTACAACTATGCACCACGTACTTTACTTTACTTTACGTACTTTACTATTCTCTTGCTGAAGAAGGACCTCTAAATGGTCAACGAAACGTCAGCAGGAAAATAGTAAAGTACGTGGTGTACTCGTATAGTCGTAATTTTTCTAAAATGCTTTTGTTAAAATCGCTTCAGCCGTTCAGCGCTGGGGTTTTAACCATAAAAAAAGAACATGTGAACATGTAAAGTATGGTTATGTTTTTATTTGCACATCCCATCGTTTGGGATGTTGTTAGATAGGTAGGGCACAACTATTTATAAAAACGCTCAAGTCCATCTTATTGGAAAAATGGTATTATAACATTAAAGTTTTTTTAGTGTAGGCAGGAGTAGTAAAATAAATAAATAAACCGCTGTCATCAAGTATACGAATAAACTACTTAATAAAAATAAATAATCAGCTGACATTAATAATACCATTAAATATAACTTGATACAAATAATAATGATAATACTTATAATGCGCGTCATGAAAAAGGAACGCTAGTGGTCATACTTCTTCATACGTTCCAGCGTTCTTTTTACATGACGCGTACTCTACCAACGAAAGGGGCCCGAGAACCTCGGTCTACCTCTCCATTGCTATGCCCTAAACACAGGGTTCATGTGCGAGTCTATGAATTATGAAGATCTCATGAAGAGAGATTACATTGTAAACTAGACAGAGGTTCTCGGGCCCCTTTCGTAGGTAGAGTACGCGTCATGTAAAAAGAACGCTGGAACGTATGAACATTAGTATTATTCCTTACTCTGTGGTATGAAGAAGTATGACCACTAGCGTTCCTTTTACATGACGTGCATTTCGCCTCACTACCCTTGAAGATCCCGCCTTCGCGGTGACCTCATATAGAGACATATAAAATCCTGACTTACCAGTACAACCTGCTAGACTACATGATATCTTTGTGAAGAAGGAAAGATCATCTCGTGGCCAACAATTTAAACTGGCTCGAGATCCTACCAACGCACTTGTTGCACATCACTTCTTCAGTAACAGAGTGGTCCACAATAGGAACATTTTTGAATTCTGAAACAGTTTGCCTCGTTCGTTTCAGCTGAAATTTTTCGTACCTGTCAAGTTCCGATGACAATGCAATATTATGGTGACAGCAAGCCGATCTGTTGATGGAGACGGAAGGTGGACAACGGAACTCCTCGATAGTTAATAGTAGACTAACCGAAACCGTTGGGTACCGTTGTAACCATGTGTTTGTGCTTATTTTGATCAGCTCAAGGTTCTGCTTACTTATTTCATCATCATCATCATGAATGTAAATTCTATGAAAGCTTTCATTTAAAAATACAAGTAATTAACTTTGTAAATAAAATAAAAAACCCTAACCGAATTTGATCAAACATAGCTAAGAACACTCCCGACAAATTCACCTTTCAAACAAAAAAACAAAAAACCAAATCGGTTTATCTGTTCGGGATCTACGATGCCTCAGACACACACACATACACACACACACACACACACACACACACACACGCACACACAGACGTATCAAACTTATAACACCCCGTCGTTTTTGCGTCGGAGGTTAAAAATAATGTTTTCACAAAAAACTTCAATTATCATTTAATTGGGTAGGATATTTTATTTATATTTATTTGTTCTTAAGTGGTAAGCTAGGACGAAAAATGTGGTCACGCAATTAACAGCCAATTAGGCAATTAAATTAACATATTTCACCGTAGCCAGCGGAATTCACATTCAATAAATTACATAAATATAGGTACGAGTATGTAAAAGAAATCAATTAACGATTTTGAACTGCAAATTAATACTGTAATATTTTGCGAACTGCTAAGGAGTGGAATACACTACCGTCGTCTGTCTTTCCTGAAAACTATAATCTGGATCTCTTCAAAGCTAGAGTAAATAGGTGCCTTCTAGGCCTTTGTGCTCCATCTTCGGCCACATCGTCACTTACCAACAGTTGAGATCGTGGTAAAACAAAGAGCTAACAAAGTAAAAAATAAAAAAGTGGTGTAGTGGTTAGTGTGCCAGACATCTGATCCTAATGTAGGTTCAAAAAAAAAGACTAGAAAAATGTATATCCGCAATACTAAGCGCTTTCAAACAGTAAAGGAAAACGTTGTTAGAAAATTAGAATGTCCTCGAATCAAGAGCTTACCAACAGTTAACCAGCTGTTTCTCGCTTCACGGTGCACTTGCTGTTTAAAGTCTGAGTAAGTACCTATAATTGTATACCTATGATATATGTATTAGTCTAGTAAATATGTGTGTATGTGTTTATTTTTTAATTCTGTACTTATTGTAGTAAATATATTTATTTAGTTCGTCTTTAATGCTACATAATCTATCCTTGAGTAAAATTGTTGTGCACTACCTGTAATTTTTTTTCCGCAATACACAAAGGGTAGCTGTAAGAGAATTCTATCTAGCATTAAGTTCGCCTATGTACAATACACAAAGGGTAGCTGTAAGAGAATTCTATCTAGCATTAAGTTCGCCTATGTACAATACACAAAGGGTAGCTGTAAGAGAATTCTATCTAGCATTAAGTTCGCCTATGTACAATACACAAAGGGTAGCTGTAAGAGAATTCTATCTAGCATTAAGTTTGCCTATGTACAATACACAAAGGGTAGCTGTAAGAGAATTCTATCTAGCATTAAGTTCGCCTATGTACAATACACAAAGGGTAGCTGTAAGAGAATTCTATCTAGCATTAAGTTTGCCTATGTACAATACACAAAGGGTAGCTGTAAGAGAATTCTATCTAGCATTAAGTTCGCCTATGTGCAGTAATTTTTAAGTTGTGCAATAAATAAGTTTCTATCTTCTATCTAGAGCCCATTCAGCCCCTTGCACGTACAGGATGATTTAATAGCCGAGGGTTTTCAAGATCTGTAAATATTGAACCCCTGTGTAAATATTAGCGTTTGTTATTGCCCTTTTTATGAGAAAGGTGTGGAATATCTAGAGCGACATCTTTAGGTTCGATGTTAAAACTGTTATATTTACCATAAAAATAAATGAACTCGGTGTGTCCACATGAGTTGTTTCGTGGCTAGTACTTTGGAGGCATTTTAATCGGTGTAACTTACAGCAAATGAGTGGTATAAGGCGCATACCAGAGCCAAATTTCGTCATTTTCTTTCTTTTATTAAAGTTCAGGTAAGTTAGAAAGTGTCAGAATAGCGCTCGTGGAAAGAATATTAAGTGAAAATCACGAAAATCAATTATTTGTCACCTCAAGAACCGTCGCATCACAGAATCATACGTTCGACTTGAAGATAAAGTCTTTACCGATATTTAGGTGAAAGAAAAAGGGAAATAATAATGGTTCCGAAAAACAAATTAATCTCCAGCGATCTGTGGCCGACTATTATTCTAATTAACCAGCGTTATAATGAACCTCCGACAAAATTACTAAGTTACCGACAACAGAGGTTTTGTCAAAATAATCATATTTTATAATTGGAAGTGTCGGACTCCGGTATGAGACTCAGAATCGACTCAGGGCATTCCGACATGAGTAGGTTAGGTTCAAAATAAGTGACAGAACCGACACGGAGCACCCCGACTCCTCGTGGTCTTGTGCGTCACGCCCCTAGAGTGTATATAAAAACGCGGAGCCAGTAGCTCGCGTGGGAGGTCCTGAGCGGAGCAAGCCCGTGAGGCCGAGCGGAGCGAAGGGGGGAGGTGGCCTCCGTAGTGCAGCGAAGGTCGAATGGGTGAAGCGACACTCAGGGGCAACCTCGCGAGAGTACTGGCGAGAGCCCATACCGGAGTCCGACACTTCCAATTATATAACTTCATACTTATCCTCACAAAAAAAAAAGATAAAAATTACAAAGCATAGTTTTCAGTAGAACGTAATTTATGCTGGTAGAAAAGTATTATCGCAATAAACAGTCATGTTTATTTTTCGATTATTTCAGTATCTCATTCGGTCGTTTCGTCATTTTTATTCGGACAAAAGTAGTTGGAAAGTTAGTATTTTAGGCAGTAGATTTAATATTTTGAGTAAGGACAATTCTTCTTTTTTTGTCGGAGCTTTTATTACTACCCAAAGAAAAAGTACAAAATTCTAAGTCGTTTAGAAGTTGAATCAAATTTCAGTCGAAAACAGCTGCACTTTGTTATTTTTTTTCACATGGATAATGAACAGGTAGAACATTTTTGTACGTTCACTTTACAGATAAACGCGCAATGAATGACATATATTTTTTTCAGCACATAACACTGAATCTTTTATGAGGAGATAGCCTCCAAATAAGACCAATCAGCTGCTGTAGACGCCTTAAATATTAAGTGCGTTGTCGGTCTTAATACGTGTATCGGTCGGTATAAATGTCCTTGCGTGTCTTTTCGGATTGGTGCATGGATTTTGTCGTAAAAAACTTGGTTTTTCTGCCACCATTTAAACTGGGTTTTGACTTTACGAAGACTCGCCTTGACGACTTGACTAACTTTATTACTTGACATTGGCGAAATTCTTTGGAGTATTCCTCAGAAGCCATTACAACAATAAATAAATAAATAAGTAAATAATGCTGGGCAGTTCACACAACATTATCTAGCCCCAAGCTAAGCTGAGCTTGTGTTATGGTACCAGAACACCCTGAACAAATATCTGCAGATCGCACAAATATTTGTTCTGAGGCGGGAATCGAACCCGCAACCTCCTGCGTCGCAGGCGAACGTTCGCCCGCCGCGACACTGAGGTCTGACAATAGAAGAATGACTGTTAGCATTAATATTTCAGCTCAGCACGACTACATTATATAATGCAATATAAATGAAAACAGAAATCAAGAATTTGTGTTTAACAATACCTTACCTGTCTCGTGGGATATTTCATTAAAATAAATTGGGACTTCCGCTCACTGGATTCGTGTGTCTTACATTAATTAGCGTAATGGTACTCACTGTTCAATATTCTGTGGTAAAGGTATGATCGATCGGAAACGAACAAACATACACTTCCGGTCAAATATGTATGTATTCTTACCATTTTGAGTTTAGACAATCACAGTAAGTCACGACGATATAAGAATTATTCAAGACTAGTGTCCGCCCGCGGCTTCACTTTTGTTTTGCCAATATTCAGTATTATTTAAAAAAAAAAATACCCAATAAAAAGCACCCATTTTAATAAAAAATCGAATCTAGCCAAAAGTAGTAGTAATAAAGCTTTTTTGTGAAAGAGTTCGTCCGGGGAAGTACTACCACCATACCTATTTCTGCCGCAAAGCAGTAGAGCTCGCATTGCTGTGTTCCGGTTTGAAAGGTAAGGGTGCCGGTGAAATTACAGGCACATGAGACTTTTCATCTTTATGACTCAGGATGGCGGGCGCAGTGCAATACCACATAGGGTGCGTCCTAGGTGGACGTTACCTATGAGGTAATGCACTGTTCATAGGCAGAGGCGCTTAACATCAGGTGGGCCATCTGCTTGTTTCGTCATTCAAGTAGTATAAAACAAAACAAAAAGTTATGGTAACTTTGTTTTTTTTTCTATCTAGAAAAATATTGTCCTATCCTGTTTCTGGTACAATAATCCCTCGAAATTATACTTTAGTATCCATGCATATTTTTAATTTTAATATATTACCTACTTGACTTAGTCAGTTAAAAATCAAATCTACGACTATGAATTTTGCGGCTTGCACCACCTTAAGCGGTAACCTCTGCCTTTAACAATGCATTGCCTAATAGGTCACGTCCACCTAGGACGCGCCCTTTGTGGCACCCTTTGCACTGCGCCCGCCACCCTGAGACATAAAGATGAAAGTCTCATGTGTCTGTAATTTCACCGGCACTCATACCCTTCAAATCCCTCATTAACTTCAAATCCCTCATTAACTTCATTAATTACTTCCCCTTCATGTGAATCCGTTACATTGTATTCAGTTCATCCTTATCATATAAGTTCATATTAAGGGATTGAACATCTTATAGATCGATGGCGTAAGATTGATGCTGAGCATAGCTGGAGCAGTGACGTCACTGCAGGAATCGATGTAGTGACTGCTGGACGTTCTGTGGCACTGCGCTTACAATCCCGTCTCGGGATCCTGCAACTAGATTGGTTAAGGGCTGTCACAAAGTACTAAAATGTATTTTCTTACACTACTGCCCAATAAAATTCGTGTATTGTTTTCTCAGGGTTCATATTTGTATGTTTCTTTTTTATTGTACTATATCTTCTAAACACCTTAACAGATTTAAATGATTGCGGTATCTGCAACTAAATATGTAATCGAAAAAATAACTAAGTATACCAACGACTAACCAACTGACTATGAACGCACATACTAACCTAAGTCCTAAAGAACTTAAATTTGAAAGGTACAGTTTTTTTGTAGTATGGGTGCACTAAGAAAGGAATTTTCTAAATTCACCCCCTAAGGGTGAAGCGGGGTGTTGAAGTTTGTATAGAACGAAAAGAAATGGCTCAGTGTGTCCAAGCTGTAGATTTTTAGTTTTAAAAGTAATTTCCTTGCATTCCTTTCAACAAAAATGGTCAAAACTCAGCGCGGACCAAGTCACTAGTTAGTTCATATAACATACCAATAAATAAACTGCGTACGTTTTCAAAGCAACATAATTGGAACAATACATTTTCCGTGTCAGTATTCAGTGAATTCTAACGTGATGTCAGCGACATTGCATTAAATTATATGGAAATGAGTTCAATTGTGTGTCATTAATAGGACGTCGTACGTCACATGACGTGCCATGCTTGGAATATCTTTATTGGACAATGTCCGCAACATGGAAATCCGAAGGAGGACAAAAATGGCAATTATTGGAAACCGTATTGCGAGACTAAAGTGGCGTTGGACCGGACACTTGGCCAGATTGTGGAGGCGGTGGAAGGCTTTGACCGAGTGGTGGCCGAGAGGGAGCACTAGAGGCCGAGGCAGACCATCAGCCAGGTTAGCGGATGATATAGAGGCCGCAGAGGGAAAGACTTGGATGCGAATCGCACAGAACCGTTTGGAGTGGCGTTCGAGGGAGGAGGCTTATACCCAGCAGTAGGCTATTATTTGAGCTGCAAATGATGATGATGATGATGATGAATATGACGTCAAAAGCTTGTGGCTTTTCTGCTAAATCTGCCTTTCAGACTCGCAATCCCGTAGAAAGAGCATAAAAAACATCCTTCTACGCGTAATCCTGATACTCGTAACAAAAATACGAGAAGTTACTGAAGTTTCCCTTGGTTATGGTTCGTTGTAATGTATGATCCTGTATGCCTACTATTTAATTACTCTGTGATCTGGTCAAACGATTCAGTTTAAACTGATCGAGAGAACAGATCTTTAAGGCTTAAAGGAGAGCAACATAATGGCGGAGACCAGGATCCAGAGTCTCGAGCACCGCCGTAAAGTTGCGTACCTTTCGATCTTCTATACGCTACATTTGAGGGAATGTGCCCAGAAGCTTCATGATCTAACTCCTCCATCACCTTTTCATCACACGACAAGTAGGCGCACGGCTCAGTACCATCCTTACCTCATCAGTATACCCGCAATTCGCACTAAGCGTTTCGGTCCCACCTTTGTAATGCGAACAGCTAAGGAATGGAACAAGTTGCCGTGTCTGTTTTCTGAAAACTATAATATGGGCCTTTTTAAGGCAAGAGTGAATAGGTGCCTTCTAGGCCTTCGTGCTCCAACGTCGGCCGCATCGTCAGTTACCAACAGGTGAGATCGCGGTCAAACGAGAGTAGGTTTAACATAGTTAATAGATAAAAAGAAACAATCCTGATACTCGCAAAAAAATAAGAGTACAGACCGTTCACGTGGAGTATTTACAGGTGCCATCTTACGGTGAACGAGCCGGACCGTTCACCGTAAGTTGGCACCTGCCATGGAGTATTTACAGGTGCCATCTTACGGTGAACGAGCCGGACCGTTATCCGTAAGTTGGCACCTGCCATGGAGTATTTACAGGTGCCATCTTACGGTGAACGAGCCGGACCGTTCTCCGTAAGTTGGCACCTGCCATGGAGTATTTACAAATACCATCTTGGAAAGAATAAAGGGATAACCTAAAAATACACTAGACTAATGTCAATAACCGTGTAAACACTTCTTTGTAATTTATACCTTTTTTAAATAGAAAACTCTTATTTAACGTTTCGGGTTTTATTTAATGCGACAATAATAAATCAAGGTGTCTGGATTGGACGTTTTTTGCCATAAATTGGCACCTGCCATGGTGCATTTACAGGTGCCATCTTACGGTGAATGAGCCGGACCGTTCACCGTAAGTTAGCACCTGCCATGGAGTATTTACAGGTGCCATCTTACGGTGAACGAGCCGTAGTAGCTTGCAGTCTTATGTTGAGGGCTGTCAGTCATCGGCTGATATCTATGATTTTGACAATTGTGGCAACCCTATCAAATTCTTATCTCGCTTCTGCTCTATTCGTAGGTAATCTTGACACAGCTATGCCAATAACATGTATATTACAAGCTCTATGCATAATATACGGCTAGATATTACATCATACGACTCTACTTGTGCTAGACAAATGTGAGATGTTAATCTCTGTGCATATGAGATGCTGTTATAAGGTGAGTATACACTAGAGCATTTTCCCGAGCATATCCATGTAATAAATAAAATAATAAATAATGCTGGACAGTTCACACAACATTATCTAGCCCCAAGCTAAGCAGAGCTTGTGTTATGGATACTAGATAACTGATATACTTAATATAATATATTACATACATAGATATGTTTTATTATACATAGAAAATACCCAGACCACCCTGAACAAATATCTGCAGATCGCACAAATATTTGTTCCGAGGCGGGAATCGAACCCGCAACCTCCTGCGCCGCAGGCAAACCTTCGCCAGCCGCGCCACAGAGGTCGTCAAATGTAACGTAATGTAACGTTCCTGCGAATGCTCGGCGCTCAGCGAGTGTGCGTAGTTTCAATCTCAATCGAATAATGATTATCCAGGTTTTTTAAAAAGGTGTATTTGGAATAGTGGTGTATAGAATAATTGAACACTTATTTCAGGATTTTTCAAAGTAATCCTTAATAAATAATTATTTTTTGTAAAAAATAAAAAACCCTCAAAGCAATGAAACGGCTGAACCAATTTTGATGAAACATAGCTAAGAACACTCCCGACAAATTCACCTTTCAAACAAAAATAAACGAAATCGGTTCATCCGTTCGGGAGCTATGATGCGACAGACACATACACACACAAACACACAAACAAACACACACAAACACACACACAGACACTTCAAACTTATAACACCCCGTCGTTCTTGCGCTGGGGTCCTGGGGGTTAAAAAGGGGTGACAACGTTTTAGTTTTTTATTGTGATGTGATGCGCAGCAAAGCCCGGGTTTTCAGCTAGTATTGTATACAAACATATACCTACGTATAGAACATCATATCACCCTTCAGATGATTAACCAGTCTCTCCCCGTAATAGCTGAGATAAATCGCTTGAATTAATGCCCTTATCTATGGGTTCACTGGTTATGGGGTTATGTGCGCTGATATGACAGGTGACAGGAAGTTAATGTCACTGTCAAAATTTTAGCGGCCTTATTTATAAGCACACTATAGACTCGGAAAAGCTAAATACATAGATACACACCTATTTCACCGAAGAGGTAGGCAGGGCATCAAGACGCCTCTTTTCACCGTGGGTTGCATCGTTGAAATATAAACGTGATAAATGGTGAGCTCATCGCCGCTATTGCTTCCCACGACTGACTCAGCTAACACTTTCTTCAAAAATAACACATAATAAGCTAGCAGCCAGGACAAATCTTATACTAACAAAACATACTAACAAGTCCGGGCAATCCATTAGTCGGCTTTTACGACATCCATAGGCGGAGACGGAAGGGTATATTCTTAGGCCAGACACACCACGGCATTTAAGAAACAAGTATTTAATTTTGTAACAATTTAAAAAACCCTCAACGCAATGAAACGGCTGAACCGATTTTGATCAAACATAGCTAAGAACACTCCCGACAAATTCACCTTTCAAACAAACAAAAAAAATCGAAATCGGTTCATTCGTTCGGGAGCTACGATGCCACAGACAGACCCCCCCCCCCCCCCCCCACACACACCTGCCAAAGAACATACCCCTCCGTCACCTCCTGTGGATTTCGTAAGAGCCGACTGAGGGATTAACCGGTCATTGATAAGATTCGTTGGTATAAGTTTGTCCAGGCTGCTAGCTTATTATGGAATATATTATTACTGGAAGAAAGCGTTACTTAAATCAGTCGTGGGATGCAATGGCGGCGATGAGCTTACCACTTGTCACGTCTATATTCACGGCGCAACCCACTGTGAAAAGAGGCCCATTGAGGATCTGCCTATCCCTTCGGAGAAAAAGGCGTGTTTCTATGTATGTATGTATGTATATCTAAAGCATAATACTACCTTTGTCAAAGGCCCTTCTCCCATTTCGATACGCACAGACGATTCAAGTATCCTGAAGGTATCCTGCAAGTCTCGGAGACTAGTCGCCGCCAAGTATCTCACATACAGTTGAATGCAGGCTAGTGTGCGAGATAGTGTTAGGCTAGTGGGCTAGTGTGTGGTGTGTGACTTGCAGGATATTTGAATCGCCTGTGCGTATCGCAATGGGAGAAGGGCTAAACTGAGTCTCGAAGACTGAAATGCAATTTGAACATCCCTTTAGAAATTAAGAACATGTACAAACATGATATCCCGACATGCTCTTAAAAATAAAGTTCTCTACAAACATAACCTACCGTTTTGCTAACTTAATATCGCAGACAAACACTACGGTCACTATTATCATACCATTAAGGTATTCTGTAAGTGAGTAAAACATTAACAGGGGGATACACAGAACAGTTTTACCAGATTATCTCTGACAAGCGTTTATCCGTGATTTCGCTTGAAAACTCTTTTGTCAGAGGGTAATTTCGTTGTCGAAAAATATAGGGTAAATTGGCCACAAGTCAAGTTTCTACCGACTTCTAAAATTGACCACTGTTTACGATGTTCGAATCGAAATTGAAATTTGACCTATGTGACGTTTTGAATCCTTTCGCTACACTGTTTCTTTCTATCGGCCACCAAATTTCAAAATACTTTACGTACTTTTTTCAAGCGTTCAAGCAGCAATGGACGGATACAATTTGACATTATAGTTTCTTTTTATGCGGTGTTTCACTATTGGTTCGGACACTTGTGTGAGCGCTGTCCAGAAGTCTTCTTTTTTTATCTATTGACGACGGAACATGCTGATGGCCCACCTGATGTTAAGCGATAACCGCCTTTAACAATGCATGAGACTTGACCTATAATACCTCATAGGTCACGTCCACATAAGATGCACCCTATAATGGCATTGCAATGCGCCCGCCACCCTGAGACATAAAGATGAAAAGCTTCATGTGCCTCTAATTTCTTAAATATAAAATAAGAATAAAATAGTTTTAATCAAAGTAAATATAAAAACAAATTACTTTTCAATGCTTTTTATACAGATCCTATATTAGATACTCCAATCTCAGTCAAATCAAAAATCCGAGCATCCAATCAAAAACTACCAGACGTTTATAAAACCCGGTTTTGTAGTAACTTCGACGGATAGAACTCTGCTAAACCGGGAATATTAATATTGAAATGATAACGGCGTATTTCAAAAGCACACGAGAAATATCGTATACGATAACTTATCGCATGTGATTTCTCGAGCACTTTGCTTGAAAACGTGTTGTTTATTTAGGGTCTCTATGTAGAGTATATAGGTAAGTCAAACTGGTTGTTTAAATATGTTATCTTTACCATTTTGACGGGTATGGTTATTTTAGTTCGTGTTTTTTTTGTCTTTCTTGGTTTCCCTGAGCTATGTGGCTCTGAAGAGAGCTTTTGATTGTGACCGTTGTACTACCAGTGTGGGGATAGCAATAATCAATGAAATAGCTTCAGGCGTTTGGAAGCAATAGGGTTTTTTGCTAAAATCAGTGGAAACATTGTTTCTTATTTCCTATAAAAAGTACAAACACTTAAAAAAAAACAAATAAGTATATTTGACTACATTAGACGTCCGCTGTATATTTTTTATAGTATTTGGATAATACGTTTGTGAGAAGTAGTAGGCTTTCAAAGAGAGGTCTTTATAGCTATTTGGGGTCTATGATCGCCTTAAGTATGTATATATCGGTATGCCGTAAAATTAGTAATCTTAGATTTGATTTTTAACAGACTAAATCAAATACAATATTCAAATTAAAAACTGCGAAAGAACGGCGAACGGTTTTTTTTACTATGAAGATTTATGCCTGGTGTTGGCGCAGTCTTAAAGGCGATCCAAAAGCTTATTTACTACTCCTTTATTGCGTTATATTCCACGATGTGAAAAGTGGCCCATTGAGGCACTGCCTAAGAAAAAAACAGAGCGAAAAAGGCGTGTGTCTATGTATGTATGTATACCTATACTGTTCTATTGTATGTAAAAATAAAGGCGGAGTCCTAAAATTACTTTTCCAGCATAATGAACCTAACAAAGTATGCTTTATCAGGTATCATCCACGTAATGGCGTAATCTTGAGATCTAATTTCGTTTCTTTTCAGCGATCGTTTCAGTAATCGACCCTGCCTACCCCCACTTGTTAGGGATTAAGGTATCCCTTTGTGAGAAATATTGCAGAGTGCGTTTAATCTGAGGGGCGGCACGGTTCGCTTGTTTTTTTGTAAGGCTCTTATATTTCTATAATAAAAACTGCTGTGAAAACGAATGATACATTTTAGCCATAGTAAATCCAAGTGACAATTTTTTGATAAATGTTTTTGTTTTTAGGGGTTTTGTAGCCAAATGGCAAATAACGGGACGGTTAAATTTTGTCCGTGTGTCCGTCCTTTTGTCTGTCCGTCTGTCCTTTTGTCTGTTTGTCCGTCTGTCCGTACGTCCCAGCCTTTTTACTCGGAGACTATCGGCACGATATAGATGAAATTTTGAAGGTGTTTTCTATAGACCGCTATACAATAAGGTAGATAAATTATTTAAAAAAAAGTATGGCAGTCCATAAATGGAACTTGGAGAACGATGGTAAGCTGAGAGAACGGTGGTAGGTGGTAAGATTAGAGAACTTCGCGTTCCGTGCTACTAAAAAACTGTTACCTACCATATGGACCTTTTTGACATTTTTCTATTGTGCATTTTCCTATAGTGTCATTGGTTTTTTTATGGTTCCTCCTGAGGTATGATTGCCACTGAGCTGTGAGCGTAGGTAAAAAGAAGCAGTCAGTGCGGTGAAAGGAATCAGTACGCCTGACAAAGCTCCTTTTATGCGCAACAAAACAATAATTTTCCTGGCCGTAAAACGGTTATGTAACAAGAAAAAAAACCTCAACAATATAATTCGCCTTTCCAAGTGTCGGGGTCGAAGCAATTACGCTAAACACCATAATTCAGGAAAGTTTGAAAGATTCCTCTAAAGAATTAGGGACAAAAGGCCTTTTTCGGTGGGTTTACATAATAAAACAATGGGTGCCGGTTTTACCCAGTCTCCGACCACGCATAGTGTTGTGAAGTGGATGATGAAACTCAAAATTGAATAGTTAACGAAAAAGCCGGACATTCCTTACCGGACTTTACTGAGAAATGCCCGGAATCATCTCCGTTGTGCTATGCCTCCCATCGTTTGTGTCCGAAAACAAGGAAAATCACACAGTGAACTTAAAACCAAAATCCTCTGTGATGGGGAATGGTCAAGGAACGTTTCTCGATCTCACATCCCAGTCCAGGATCTACTATCACATCTATAAATAAATAAATAAATAATAAATAAATATTGCTGGACAGTTCAAACAACATTATCTAGCCCCAAGCTAAACAGGGGAATACACAACACGTGGGAATCTCGTAAAGCTCGCTTTAAGAGATCCTTTCTGTCCCATACGTGAAAGTGGTGGAATGATCTCCCTTCTCAAGTATTCCGCAAAATTAAGAAAAGATCGCAAAAAAAAATTGTTCTTCAGGGCGTTACGCGTTGGTAACCCTGGTGTTGCAGATGTCAATAAACTTTACTTTACTTTACTTTACTTTACTAAATATGATAATTACTCGTAGTTTGGGGGACAAACTAACGCCTATCAAGTGTGGATTTGTTGTTTTCATACATAAATACACGCCTTTTTCCCAGAAAGGGTAGGCAGAGCCTTAATGGGCCTTTTTTCACAATAGGTTGCACCATCGTGGGAAAATAGACGTGACAAGTAGTGAGCTTATCGCCAACGTTGCTTCCCACGACTGACTCGGCTAACACTTTCTTGCAGTAATAACACATTTGACGACCTCTGTGGCGCGGCGGGCGAAGTTGGCCTGCGACGCAGGAGGTGCTGGTTCGATTCCCGCCTCGGAACAAATATTTGTGCGATCGCAGATATTTGTTCAGGGTGTTCTGGGTATTTTCTATGTATAATAAAAAATATCTATCTATGTATTATATTGTATTAAGTATATCAGTTATCTAGTACCCATAACACAAGCTCTGCTTAGATTGGGGCTAGATAATGTTGTGTGAACTGTCCAGCATTATTTATTATTTATTTATTTATTTATGCTAGCCGTCAGTAGAAATCTTAAACCACAGACTCTATTAAAAAGTCCGGATAGGATTTCTAAAAAGCCGGTCTTGAATTCTCTACGTACAATACATTATTTGACGTGAATTATTTCTGTTAAAGCGACGCTGACCACGAAATTTTAATAATAAATTAAAACGTCCTTTCAAAATGTAAATTTTTAATTAGGATGGCGTTGCTTCTCCTCGCGTTCAGCTATTTGCTCGGATATTGTTGAGTGTTTAATGTTAGTGCGGCTTTTCGAACCTTCAATTTACGGGATTTTCCACACCCTTAACACTTAACTGCTGACGGGTTTTACCCGCCTCTTGTGTTCACCGCACAACCATAACGAAAACCGGGTTAAAATCGTCTTCTTAAGCCTCCTCTACATGCCTACAGATGCGTCCGCGGACACTGAAAGATGCATCGGCAGATGTACCCTGAGCGTGGCGTTCTGAGCCCTCGACCTTTTCTCTTAAACTAGTCTAGATATTATAACTATACTTATAACCATACTTGCTTTAATAAGTAAGTAAGGTTAGAAGTATAAATAAAAAATTAGAAAAACGCACATGAGACTTTTCATCTCTATGTCTCAGGGTGGCGGGCGCAGTGCAATGCCACATAGGGTGCGTCATAGGTGGATGTGACCTGTGTGGTAATGCACTGTTCATAGGCAGAGGGTACCGTTTAACATCAGGTGGGCCATCTGCTTGATCCGTCATACCAAGTTGTATGAAAAAAAAAACCTTTTCATCCCCCCATCTCGGAAAGAGTAATTTTATTCTTCGATATCTGAGTGTAAAAGCCGTTTTTATCCGCTAGAGGATAAAGTAAAATTGAACTTAGAACGTCGTGTGCACTTAGTTTGTGAATTCAAAACATTAAACCTATTTACTTCTACCTCCATGGTGCCGGATTTATCATACAGCCTTTTTTAATTTGTTAAAAACTCAGACTCGGAACCTTCTTGGTGTATGACTTTCTTGCATTTAGTCATTTCCTCGCTGAGTTGGGATGTAAAATTACGTGTTGCACTCACTCGAGTGATTGATTTTTCCCCTCATGCTCTTTTGATTCCCTCGCTAACGCTCAGGATTCTAATTTTTGAATCAATCGCTGCATCCTTCGCTTGCTCGGTCATCAAAATTGAGCACGCGTTTAAAAAGCAACGTTGCACTCTTATATTAAAAATAACTATTGTTAGTAATGATAGTGTAATAAATAAATAGCCTCTTATGTTATTTTATTTTTTATTGGTGAATAAAGGTTCTCGAGTGGCTTAGCTCTAGCTACCGTTCGTCGTGGCCTATGTCCAGCTGTGGCTTATGTAGGCTGAATGATTATTTTTATGTTTCAAGCATAGCTTCAGTTATGAAAGATAATAAACCCGAGCATTAATTAAAACGATGTCATTACCCTGTTGACAACATTTTGAATATTAATAACTGCTTATTAAATGACAACAAAACACAACAAACAAAGGATCAAACAAACTTAAAAGCGAATTTAAAATCCCTTTGTCTTTGTGAAATCGATTTTCAAACGTCTTATAATATTTCTATATGAAAATCCTTCCCCTTCAGACACAGCTCAGCTCAAGAACAGATACGTCACTTCACAAACACAGTGAAAGATTGAACACAGTGAACACAGTGATTTCCAGGTTCAGTGAAACTACCACGTTAAGGCGATATGTTAAAACATCGAATGGACGGAGTCTAGCAAGAAAACAATAGGTGCAAAAAAGTGATAGCGCTATTGCACACTTGAACCCGGGAAGAGATGAGGTATAGATTTCTTCAGCTCGGAAGTAACTGACGTAAGCGACAAATGATAACACTTCTTTTAGCTTCTAAAGTAGCAAATATAAAAATAAATTATCTATAATTAATGTAAGTAATGTAACCTTCAGAATAGTATAAAAATTTAAGCTTATTTTCTTTAATCGAAGGAAGGATCTAAAACGTGTTTTACGAGGGCCAATAAAAAAAAAATAAAGCTATTAAGAACAGTTTCACCAATCGTGTTTTTAGTCTATGATTTATTTAGATTACATCCTCAAGTAATTACTTTATTAACATCAATTTTGTAACCTTTACTGTTACTGAGTGAGCATGTAGGTACGCAGCGACTCCAAAATTTTAACATATCGTCTTAATGTTTATGTGATTATATTGAATCGCACGCACTCACCTAATTTTAGCACCTAGTTTTTAGCACTGTTTTAACAGTATTAGTTTGTAAAAGGTATTTATTTTAATTATTACATTATTGGAGCTGTCTGTGCTCAAAGCGCAGTAGGATGCAAGATAGAGAACTCAATATCGTGTGACAGGAACAGACATATTTTATACGTAGCTATTTAGTATGGCGATACTAAACAATTATTTTGTTTGTCAGCTACATATATTAAGGTGATTAGTCACCTCAGAAAGTTACAGAATAGCGCACGCGACGCGTAAAGTGAGCAAACATCACGAACAACAGCAACTGTCACAAGTAAATGATTATTTTTGAAAAACTAAACCTATTTAATATATTTATAACCTTTAATATTTTGAAACAATCATTTGAATCACTACGTCGTCAAACAAACATCGCATCGCATCACATTTGTGTCGCTATCGTCTTGGCAAACGTTTTGTGGGGCGCCCTCTGGCTAGGTGGAGCGATGACCTACGTAAGGCGGCGGGCAGAAAGTGGATGAGAGGAGCCGAACATTGGGAGAGAGCCGGGCTGTATTGGGAGAGGCCTATGTCCAGCAATGGACTAGTGTGGGCTGATGATGATGATGATGATTTGAATCGCTTCAGGCGTTTGGAAGCGGTAGGAAAATCAGTAAAAACGGAATCGGAACCGAGTGCTGGCGTCCTGACCCAGCGACGCGGCTCCAAAACGGAGATGGCGAGACGACATTGATAAGTTTCTGGCTGACTGTGTAAACATAGCTCAGGATCGTGATGTCTAGAAGGAGTGGGGGGAGGCCTTTGCCCATCAGTAGGACACAAAGGGATAGAACTAGAAATAGCTGTCCCTGTCATATTCGGGAGATTGCTTGATTTCTTTGTTTTATTTTTATTTTAGGCGAGGTCACAGCGATTTACCGCTCGAACTACTTGTCTGTTCAACACAAATTTAACTGTAATTTCCTGGCTGTTGTTTGTATGGAATGAGCTAGCTGTATACTTCCTTCGCTATTTCACAAAGAGCCGTTCTAAGCCCTTTTGTCCTCTAAAAGGGACAAGGGAGTCTCGAAAACTTTTGATAATTAAATTTTTATATCCTTTTCAAGCCTTTAAATGAGTGAAAAGAAAACACTTGTTTTAGAAAGTTGAATTGGCCGGAAAAATAAATTTTAACGTTTGTTTGGGTTTATTTTGTGTAATTTTTTATTTTTTTTATTTTTTTTAATTTGTGTAAGATATTTTTTTACGAGGTGATGATATAATTGTTTTGCGTAATTATTCAATACTTATTTATGTAATTTACATATAAATGCGAATTCTTTCGTTTTTTTTAAACAATTATTTTGTTCTACTTTTTTTTATCCAAATTATTTAATGAACGGTACAACAGTTCAAATTTTTTACAGTCAACATTTCTTTTCTTTTTTCTTTTAAAACCTCGAAATCTCAATTTTTCTAATGTAAGTATGTACCCTAGAATAGTTTTATTCTATATTCTAAGGTATGTACATACATACATACATAGAAGTCTTTTTCCGCGTAAGGGTCGAAAAGACACGTAATATTTAACTAAACCGCACATGCGCTCTTTAAGTAAGTTGCACCGATTAAAATGGCACCAAAACTACACGATATAACTCTAAAATGAAATAAAATTAAAAGATAAATCAAAAAGAAGTTGCTTTTCAAAAATGTTGGATGGAGTCTTAATTATTTCTTATCACTTAACTGAAAATAGCATCAAAATTTGTTTCATAAATCTCAGTCCAAAGCGGACTAAATTGACAGAAATATAATAGTAGTAAAAAGAAATGACACTATTAGAATAATATTAAAACACCCGTTAATTGACATTAACGAATGTTTATTAGATCATTACAAACCGCTATCAGAATTATTACGCTTCTGGAATTCAAGTGACTGGTTGTATGGAGTTGAAATTAGTTGTGAAGTTCCACTTAAGGTGAATGTTCAAGTTTCCTTGCCCATACAAAATAGTTTAGGCCGTTACTCAAACCACAGTTTGTCATTTTATAAATTGACTTATTTTGTAGACTTCCTAATGATAATAGTTGTCGCGAATGGTCGTTCCAAACAAAAATATACAATAGGGAATTTTTAAAACAGGTTTTAAATACGACAACGTGACCCGAAATCTAGTTGTATTTTTGATCGAAGTTTACACAACACGCTTTATAGTGAGGATCTCGCTTTAGAAGCCGCGATCTAAATTATGACTCTAATAACGAAACAGTTTGAAACTTTACGGGAGATAAGGGGTCCCGTACATAAATATATTATTCGACTAACTGTCCCCCCCCAGTGGGAAACTTCTTAAATATTGCAGATTTATGCTAAACGTTACTGAGGTCTCCGGCTTTTTATTGCTCATAAAAACTTAATTCAAATTAACTCCCGGTTTCAGCTTAGTTTCACCCTTCTGAGATCATTGTGTTCAGCCACCGGGTCTATGTTTTTTTTACCTGTTCAATGTTTTTGTAAAGGTCTTCAGTATCTTCCGTAGACGTCCACTGCTGGACGTACATTTTTGTACGTCCACTTTACAGATAAAAGGTCAATGATGACATATTTTTTTTCAGCACATAACATTGACTCCTCTATGAGGAGAAAGCCTCCAAATAAAACCAATCAGCTGCTGCATACTCCTTAATATTTCAAGAAGATTTACTTCCAAAGCTCTATTCAAATTCTTTGCATAAAACCCGTACAAAAACGTAGGTACCTAACGTTCGTCTGCAAACTTCAATAAGAAGCTCTAAAACTAACAAAGACTTGTCTTTTTCAGGTACGGAAACCGTCATATTTCACCAAGATATTTCACCAAGATATTTCACCAGCGGTAATCAACACGTCTTGGGAAGTTTTTGCTGCTACTCGCGCAGTAAATTTCACAATTGCAAGTAGTGGTGCACTTAAGAAATAAGTTCAGGTAAGCTATCAAGAAAAGCCGGACAAAATAAAACCGGAAAGTTTCAGTCGTCATCACGTCGAATGATGGACGAGGCCACGCCATAAGCAATAGATTTGCCATAATCACCGAACGTGGCAGGCGGATTGGTTACCGCTGTATTGGTATTCAAGTGGATGCTGATCCCTGGTTTAATCCCTTGGCCAATTCCTACATCCACGGGACGTTTGGGGTCTATTCCTAGGCCAGACACACCAAGACTAAGCGTATTTTCAGGGTATCTTTCAGAAAAGTCGGATTTTACACAATACAACAAATAAGCCGTGGCATTTATCTTATTGTAGAAACACATAATGTTTTGAGTCCTTTTTATACCAATATTTCTTCTTATTTATTTAATGTGTCTCTAATTCATAAATGTATTAATAAATTGTTATTTATATATTAGACGAACATAAAATCTTGATCTTAACATTTCTGAAATGGAGTCAAATACGTTCAAAAATGTATTATGTGAAAAAGTTTACATAATATGAAAAGTCTATATTTAAGCACATCTTCGTAAAGTCGGATTTACATGGATTTTTCCGACTTTCCCAATTCTTCAGGCAACTCTAATTGCAACAAAGAAAGTTCGCGACAGGACGCCATCTAGCGGCTAGGAAGTTGAACCTTTCTTTGTTAAGGATCTGGGTTTGGTTTCATGATTGTGTAGAACACAGATAAAATAATACTATACTAGTAGTGTAGAAGTTTTTGTGAGTGTCTTAACTAGCAGATTTTTTGAATCTTTAAGAATATTTCTTTATTGGTTTGTATTGTAGAGACTTTAGATGTAAGAGGCGTGAGATATTCAGTGGAGTTCTTTATTACATTATTCTCGGCTTACTGAGAATCGAAACGACATTTTTACATCTTGTCTTGTCATGGAACTAGGTAATGTACCTTGATTTGAATGAAACTGTTTGTGCTCATTATATTTTAGGATTCCGTACCTCAAAAGGAAGAAACCTTACATTATTAGTATACCTTATATTCGTACTAGGTAAACGATATCCGGTGACAACCCACGGAGAGGCCCATCTGAGACTCTGCCTTCCCTTTCAGAGAAAAAGGCATGTGTCTATGAGTGTGTGTGTGTGTGTGTGTGTGTGTGCGTGTGTGTAAACGATTCAGTTCTACCTTAATAGTGCGAACTGCTAAGGAGTGGAATATTATAGTTTACAGCAAAGACACCGTCGTCTGTCTTTGCTGTAAATTATAATCTGGGTGTCTCTTCAAGGCTAGAGTGAATAGGTTCCTTAATTTTGTTAAAAGTATTTATCGTTGCAATAATATACTAAAATTAATCAAGATTGGATAATATTTAGGGGTGGAAACATTATTCCACTCCTTGTTTGTACAAGTGCGCGGTATACCTACTAGCCTAGTAGCCTACATGTAGGTACCTACTAGATTTTCTATAGAACATAAACCAGTTAGGTATAACAGTATAAAAGCATAAACAAACATTATTATCGGTGTGTTTATAAACATTTCTACATTACGTTAGTACCTCATACGTTATTTAACTCTGTGGTTCTATGAGTAAGCCGCAACATGACTAACTTTATTGACAGACTTCTGAAACAAGGAGGGAGACGATTCTCAATTCGACTGTTTTTGTAGTTAACTCATTAATAATCGATTTCATATAAAGCCCCGCACGCAAATAGATAGGAGTAAAATCGTAAAATCAAGCGTTACCAAAAAGTGAAGTCGTTATGTTGCTGCGCAAATAGAGTTTCGTTTCAAATTGCCTTATTTTTTATATCTGTGTAATTTGTTTTTGTTTTATTTTTTTATTTTATGATGTTTGCTTTTGCGTGTTGCATGTGTGTGTCTTTGATTGTGTTTAGTCATAAATAAACGTTTCTTTCTGTCTTTCTTTCTTTCTTTAATAAAGACAGTGTTGTTTGTTTAATATCGATTTAAAAATATTAAAAGAAAAAAACCGTGTGTTTCAGCCCTGACTTACTAGAGTTTAATCCAGTCCAGTTCAGTATAGGATGCGCGAATACGTTGCGCAGAGGGAAAACATAATGGTCTTCACATTTTGTTAACGCTCGTTTTTACGATTTTACTTCCCATCTATGCAAATTGATGGGAAGCCTGAAAAGATGCGCGAATACGTTGCGCAGAGGGAAAACATAATGGTCTTCACATTTTGTTAACGCTCGATTTTACGATTTTACTTTCCATCTATGCAAATTGATGGGAAGCCTGAACCATTTCAGGCCATTTACCCTGGGCCTTATATGAAAATCGATTCATAAGGAGTAAACTCTACAAACTCCAATGATTATGGATCACCGAATTTGCTGCGCAAATAGTGCTTCCTAATAAAGACAGACCGCCGAAGTTAATAGGATTGTTTTGTTCACTCTCGTCTCGCATGACCGTTCCGATGTGGGTCAGACGTGGTGCATAGTGCATACGGCATATATGGCACAGCTCACGAACAAATAGCTGTAGAATCTGATCTGAATGTAAGAATGTACCTGAATGTGTTTTGAAAGTGAGTGAATGTTTTTTTTTAATAAAAATACATTATTGCACACCTTCCAAACTAGTTAAAATAAATACACAACAATTAAACAAAAATTAAATTTACAATGGGCGGTATTATCGCTAAGAAGCGATCTCTTCCAGACAACCTTTGGATGGAGAGGAACGAGATGTTTCACAGGTGATTTTATGAAAGTTTCCGAACGAGTAAATTATAGTAGAGTGATAGAATGAAACCGACCGATGAATGGAAGACAGGAGATTGATGGCGGACTGTGCTCTGCAAGGACGAAACGACGTAACGCGTCTACCTTTATAATGTCAACTGCTAAGGAGTGGAATACACTACCGTCGTCTTTCCTGAAAACCTGTGTATATAATCTGCTAGAGCTAGAGTGAATAGGTACCTTCTAGACCTCTGTGTTTCATCGTCACTTACCAAAAGGTGAGATCGTGGTTGAACAAAGGTCTATCAATGTTCTCTAACCATAGTTATTGAGAGGTCTGCGCTGGGAAAAGTACTGTTTTCTGCGTTTGGTCCCCGAGGTCTTTACTGCACCGCTCGCCGTCGGCATAGGATTCATCCCCACACCTTAGAGCAGGGATGGTCCCGGAATATGTGGTTTCAGAGGAACTTCCTCCCGCGAACACTCAGGATGATCTTCCTGCCAAGGGACTACAGTATGTGGTTCTTCAAAAGGGGTGTTTGGAAATGTTTAAAGGGTCGGCAACGCGCGTATGATGCCTGTAGTATTACAGGCGTCCATATAGGCTACGGTAACCGCTTACCAACGGTTGGGCCGTATGCTTGTTTGCTGCATTGGTAGTATAAAAAAACTTTGTAACGTCTTAGGTAGTCGGTGGATGGAGTTGACTGGTCGTCACTTGCTCTAATTTTTGAAGGCTATGTATTTCCCACAAAGTGAGTTGGCTGTTTAGCTTGCACTATGAATCGTAGCCCGTTTTGTTCGCCAAATTAATGTTAGTAATTGACTTTAGTTAGATATATTACAGTGTAATGCGATGCAGTTAGATTTGACCTGTTTTGTAGTTTTGATGTAATTTGGACTTTATGTAAATTGGTTAGTAGCTAGTTTCCGAGTTGCTGCATTTTAGTGTAGAAGTTAAGCGGTTTGCGGTTATATTTCTGCATTATTTTGAATTGATATGATATATTTTGTTGAATATCTTTTATTTGTAGGTATAAATTCGTATACCTAAATGAACACTGAAAAAAGAAGAGTTCTTTTTTATATTAACTAGTTTATTAAGCTGTGGTGTGTCCGGCCTAAGAATAGACCCCTCCGTCTCCTCCCGTGGAAGTCGTAAAAGCCGACTAAGGGATTACCCGGACTTGATGATAAGATTCGTTGGTATAATAAGATTTGAGTAATTGCTGATCGATCCATTGTCCTGTTCGATCCATTATACCTATAATTTTGTTCCTGATGGATCCTGTCACCAATGGATCATTTTAAAATGATTATTTCAATTAGTGTAGATTTGTCCTGGCTGCTAGATTATTATGGAATGGGTTATTACTGGAAGAAAGCGTTAGCCGATTCAGTCTTTTTCCCCGAAAGGGTAGGCAGAGCCCCAATGGGACTCTTTTCACTGTGGGTTGCACCATCGTCGAATATAGACGTGACGAGTGGTGAGATCATTGCCGCCATTGCTTCCCACGACTGACTCGGCTAACGCTTTCCTCCAGTAATAACACATTCCATAATGTCTATAATTTACCGAGAATTGTGTATGAAACTATTCACGGTGCAAAATTCCATAATTTACTGTGTTCGCTGATAATTGCAATGTTTAGTTTCTCGCGTAAACACCTCCATTTGCAAACAAAACATAGTTCCACATAAAACACTTCAGCGTTCTACATCTCATGTAGTACGTTAGCATACCTGACCTACTTAGTCCTATTGTGGGGGAAAAGTCATATTTCTAGTGGTTTACGTACTGTGTACGTCAGGATGGATGTTGTATGGGCTTTATCGGAAGCGACCACCGGCTTAAGAGTATTTTTAAACAGGCCACCTTATTGTGCATAGTTGCCTAGTATTTTTAAACAGGCCACCTTATTGTGCATAGTTGCCTAGTATTTTTAAACAGGCCACCTTATTGTGCATAGTTGCCTAGTATTTTTAAACAGGCCACCTTATTGTGCATAGTTGCCTAGTATTTTTAAACAGGCCACCTTATTGTGCATAGTTGCCTAGTATTTTTAAACAGGCCACCTTATTGTGCATAGTTGCCTAGTATTTTTAAACCCACTAGTAAGAAGGTTACAACTTTAAGGCCATAAGGTAAGGGTTGGAAAAAATTATGATTTAATAAAAAAAAAAAACTAAAAGCACGATATTTTAACAAATCCTAATTAATCACGCTTTTTGGATTTTTTCTTTTTATCATAAAGTTTAGCGATATTTTTATTTATTATTGCTGTGTTGCGTGTGTGACTAATTATAATAATGATTTATTGACTTATCAGATGTAAAATACCCTAGTCTTTAACATTTAATTTCTACATCTGTTTTTTATGTTGTTTTCTATGGAACAAAGTAAAATTAAACACGTTTGATTAAATCATTGATTTTTATTAAAATAATAATTTTATTTAAATCATGATTTAATCGTGCCAACCCTGGATAGTGTATCTGTTTCTTTGTTGCCATGTCCAAAAAGGTCGGGAAAAATGAAACCTCATTTTGAACCCACACCTGGGTACCTCCGACTGGGCCTAGACAGTCCTTCGCCCCGCCACCCATAAAATAATTTCCATAAAGAACCTACTCTGAATAAAAATAATTAAATTAACTTAAAATTAGCATTGAATTCAAGAGCATTCACGTAAAACACTTAAAAACTCTGTATTATAATTAAAACTTCAGAGAATTCGCGCTAAAACACATTTGAGACTGAAAAACACGTTTGAGAATGCTCGAGTGAACTCGGTTTTAAGGTTTTTTAATAAATAAATTACCAAGGAACCCTTAACAAGAGGGGGTCCTTGGAAGTAATTGCGGAACTCTGTATGTGGAATATTACGGAATGCGGAAAACAGAATTGACACTCCGGACTTTTCAAAATTTTAAGACAAGCCTATGGCAAAATGACAATCTTAGATTTGATTCAGTTACTTAAGTAAAGATTATAGAATATATAGAGTCCAAGAGTCTCGAGCACCGCCGTAAAGTCGCATGCCTTTCGATCTTCTATATGTTACATTTCGGGAAATGCTCCCAAGAACTTCACGATCTGATCCCACCATCTCCTTTTCACCATAGGACTACCAGACGCACGGCTCGGTACCATTCTTACCTCATTAGTATACCTTCTATTAGTACTAAACGTTTCAGTTCTACCTTTATAATGCGAACTGCTAAGGAGTGCAATACACTACCGTCGTCTGTCTTTCCTGAAAACTATAATCTGGGTCTCTTTAATGCTATAGAGTGAATAGGTGCCTTCTAGACCTTTGTTCTCCATCTTCGGCCACATCGTCTCTTACCAACAGGTTTTGACCGTGGTCAAACAGAGGTCTATCAAAGTTAAAAAAAAAAACAAGCATACATTATGCGTTACAATGCGTTCAGGATGCTGTTGGGGCTGCCGCGTTTCTGTAGCGGATCAGGTATGTTCGCAGAGGCACACACTGACGGCTTCCACGCCATCATGCGTAAGAGAGTGGCCTCCCTGATGTGGCGGGTGCGCGGCAGTGCCAACAGCTTCCTGAGCACAGTGGCCGAGCGGGTAGATGGTCCGATTCTCAGTCACTGGACCAAAACGCATGTGCTGCCATGCCACTCAATGCGGTGTGCCAAATAATTTTAATTTAATTGTATTAATTTAATTTTGATTTATTTTAATAATTATAATTTTTAATTTTAGAAATACTATGTGATAATGTCTACTAATAACTCTTTACTAACATAATATGGTGTGAAACCGAAATAAATGATATAATAATAATAATAATTATAATTTCGAGTACTTTCTCTAACCATAGTTATTGAGATGTCTGCGCTGGGAAAAGTACTGTTTTCTATTTTTGGTCCCCGAAACTTGAAGGGGCTCTAAATCATTTACTAAACCAATCACTCGTAATGCCTTTCTATTAATCCAATATACACTCATCAACACGGTCTAGGGATATTTCATACTCAATTAAATAACTCGAAAAGTACTGGCCGCATAGGAATCTTTTATACACCGATTTGTTTGTAATTTATCTCAGACTAATTCCAAATTCAAACTTTTGAAAATTCTTTTGTTTCGGTGGCATAAAAATGTCTTGATGTGTAGGAGAGGGAATTTTCATTTGTGCGAAATTTAGAAAACAATAAGAATTACGTTTAGTTACAGTTTTTTTTCATTTTTAAACGAAAGATAAAGTTAAAATTGAGGTATTGTAGCCATGCAACGCCAACATTTGACGAGGGCGGAGATGTTACGAGCTGTGGGAATGCTGGAAGCTGGGTCTGTTCAGCGTAATGTTGCTGAGGCCATAGGGACCCACCAAAATGTAATTTCAAGATTGTGGACACGCTATCGTGCCACAGGTGAAGTAGCGGAGAGGCACCGGGGACAAGTCGCATCAATACCCCCAGACAAGACCGATTTTTGAAAATTAGTGCGCGAGCTCAACCAAATGCAACGGCGACTAAATTGGTCCAAAGGCTGCGAGTGGAACACCAAGTGCTTGTGAGTGGCGAAACTGTAAGAAGGCGACTGCATGAAAGCAATCTACGCTCTCGTAGACCACTCTGGGTCCCACCTTTACGGAGAGGCAATCGTGGACGACGATTAGAATGGGTTCGGAACCACGTGGACTGGGGCCGTGAGCAATGGTCCAATGTGCTGTTCACGGATGAATCCAGGTTCGGCTTCCATCCAGATTCACGAAGGACGCGTGTTTGGCGAGTTCCTGGACGATGGAGCCGTCTTCAGAACCCTCAGGAAGTTCACCCATACCAAGGAGGAACAATTATGGTTTGGGCAGGGGTTTGGGTGCGGGGCAATATGACGGCAGAACGATACGTCCAACAGGTGCTGGGGCCCGTAATCTTGCCCCACAGAACACAAATGGGGCAAGATTTCCTGCTCATGCACGACAATGCCCGGGCACACACGGCGAGAACGGTAGCAGCTTGGTTACATACACACAATGTTAGGGCCTTAGACTGGCCTGCTCAATCACCAGATCTAAATCCCATCGAGCATGCGTGGGATATGCTGCAAAGAAGAGCTCTGAAGGAAGTTCCTGAAAATCTGGCTACAGAAGATCAACTTTTTGCGCACCTCAGAAGGACATGGGACAATATTCCGCAGCAAGACATTGACAACCTTGTTGTGAGCATGCCGAATCGTTGCCGATGTGTTATGAACATCATGGGCGCTTTCTCAGACTACTAACTTCAAGTTTATAAACACAAATTAAATGATTTTTCTATTTTTTTCAGTTTTTACTCATAAATTAAAAGTTAATTCATATACGGTTTCCGTCTATGCTTAATTTTTTTCCATAAAATCCTGAAATTTTAATCGAAGCTTAACTATTATTCAAAAATTGAAGAATATTAATATAACGTATCTTTTAAATATATACATGTCATATAAATAATTAACACATTGATAGTAATTCGCTTTTTTAAAAATATCCCTAGACCGTGTTGATGTGTGTATTTCTAATGTCGCTTCTATTGAACATTATTCAACACAATAGAAATAGAATATGGACACAATGGTAGCAATAAATCTTATATTTAAAGAGTAGTTATGGAGTAGGGTCACTGATGGTCTAGTGGGAACCCTACTCCCTATCCTAAAGTCATGGGTTCAAATCCCGAGCTTGCTCCAATGGATCTTTATACTCAAAAATCTCCAAACTCTCTTTAAAAAGAAAAAAAAATCTCTCAACTCTTTAAAAAGGTGCACAATATAACTTAATCTCAAATCGTGAGGAAAGCTATATTAGAACTATAAATTCGAAGACATGTGATAGTTTGGTGCACGAAAGGGTGAGTCTGATGATGAGAGGTTTCTTCATTTTATTTTTTTAGAGTTCCTTACCTCGACAACTATCCTTATCTAGGGATCGGGATAGTTCGGGTACGTCCGTATTCACCCCATGGATTCATCCCACGAATGGGTTCCTGTAGCTCCATAATTTTGTCGCCCGCACCCCCAGTATCTCGAGGTGTTAGCCGCATAGGTCTTGATCCCGTGGGAATATCGGGATAAAAATGTGCCTATGTGTTATTCCGGGAGTCAAGCTATCTCCATTACAAATTTCATCCAAGTCCATCGAGCCGTTTCAGCGTGAAGAAGTAACAAACACACGCACATACTCACAAACTTGCGTATTTATAATATTAGTAGGACAGGCTTAAAGCAGAAACTCTTCAAAAATCTTTTTTGCCGTGATCACTAATCCTCTCCAAAAATATTTCATCACCGGCAGACTATTCAATGTAGCTCAATCCGATAATCCTTAATATCTTTTGTATGTATTTAACCCTCGTCCCACCCTTACTGCTATCAAAAATGTAATTTAATTACCAAAATGGACTTTGTATACGAAGCTATTTGATTTGTTATGATATTTGTATGTTTTTGAGGTAAACAATATTTGTGTAGCGGGAAATAGGATTTTGACAGCCTGGCCCACGAATTCCTGCCCAAATTCTTGAAACGACAGCGCTGCCTACGTGTAAAACGTACTGACAACCTGGACCAAGCTCACCGCAGACACAGATTAAGTAATAATGATTTATACCGCTAGTAGAAGTAGAGCTTTTTTGTGAAAGAGTTCGTCCGGGGAAGTACTACCACCATACCTATTTCTGCCGCAAAGCAGTAGTGCTCGCATTGCTGTATTCCGGTTTGAAGGGTGCCGGTGAAATTACAGGCACATGAGCCTTTTCATCTTTATGTCTCAGGGTGGCGAGCGCAGTGCAATGCCACATAGGGTGCGTCCTAGGTGGACGTGACCTATGAGGTAATGCACTGTTCATAGACAGACGTGTGGGCCATCTGCTTGTTCCGTCATAACAAAAGTATATAAAAAAAAACATGCTCATAAGAAAAATGTATGTACCATAGATATAAAACCAAATTTGTCTCTTAGGGTTTTTCGTTTGAATCATGGATCAACATGATAAATAAAAAATAAAAAATAACTGTATAAAACACAAGTTTGTGCTTGCAAGGTCTACTGTTCGCAGAACTTCTGGTACTAATTGAATCACAATGCTAAGATCTTACACACATGTGAGATTGTGAAATCAATTATGGTTTTGCCAAGTACTTACCTCCGTTGGGAACTCTTATCGACTGGACTGTTGGAAACTTAAGTGTATCGGGACTTTACATAGATTAATGTAATTGGAACTAAGGTAACGTGTGTGTTTTCCTGGTAGATATCGCTATTAGAAGGCTGCCCATTGCACATTTTTTTGATTGTTTTGTATATTACCGTGTTTTTAACCCCCGACGCAAAAACGACGGGGTGTTATAAGTTTGACGTGTCTGTGTGTGTGTGTGTGTTAGTGTGTGTGTGTGTGTATGTGTGTGTGTCTGTCTGTCTGTCTGTCTGTGGCATCGTAGCTCCCGAACGGATGAACCGAATTAGTTTTTGTTTGTTTGAAAAGTAAATTTGTCAGGAGTGTTCTTAGCTATGTTTGATCAAAATCGGTTCAGCCGTTTCATTGCGTTGAGGATTTTTATTAATTATTACAAAATTAATTACTGTTTAAAAGATGTGTCCGTCAAATCTTCCAATTGAATTTTGAACCAGTTATCCTCGTTCGATTGAGCTGAAATTTTGCATACCTGTCAAGTTCCGACGACAATACAATATTATGGTGACAGTGAGCTGATCTGATGATGGAGACGGAAGGTGGACCACGGAACTCCTCGATAGTTAATGGTTGACTAGCCGTGTTTGGGCTCATTTTGATCAGCTTACGATTCTGCTAACTAATTACATGATCATCGTCATCAGTCAGGTGTACATTTTATAAAAGCTTTTATAAATAAAAACACAAAACAGTTATTATATTATACTCGTAACATTATATTAATACCTACTTTCTTTCAAATATTAATTTAAATAACAAGGATCATTTTGAACCGTCTTAGCACTTTTGATAGTAGTAGAGCTTTTCTGTGGGAGTTCGTCCAGGGAAGTACTACCACCATACCTTTTATCTGCCACAAAGCACAGTAGTGCTCGCTTTACTGTGTTCCGATTTGAAAGGTAGCTGGTTTTGACGTTTAAACAGGTTAAGGATAATGAGGTTTTTTTATTAAAAAAAACAATAAAATATTGATTGTGTTTAGTGGTGAACAGTACCTTATCGGAAACGAGTTATCGATAAATCGTTTGTGTCGTAAAATCGGAATTGAATCGATTACAGTGATTAGTAATGCGATCTGTAGCGAAATGAGATTGCGCAAATTGCCGACTTTGTTCTTTCATTAAAATTTAAGGCCGCGGCCCGGCTCACCATGGTCCGACTCGCTCGGCTCGGATTAATTAAAAAAATACCTAACGGAAAAGCCCAACTGGCCCGGCATCCTTTTCTTGGACTGTTATAGCGAAAAGTGCTCGGCTGTTTTGATTTTATTTTACAGTATTATTTAACTTTCACAATACCTGAAATCTTTAGATAATATAGATCAACAATTCCGTATCTGATAATATAGAATACCTACCTGGGAGGGAAGCGACTTCAATACCGAGGTGATACTTCGTCCTTTTCACTCACAGATTGCAAGAAAGTGTTTTATGCTTTCGTGGAGTAAACATTCTTCTATTAACAGAATGCAAGTTATCGTAAAACAATAAACTTTTACTGAGGATCATGTTCTGTCCACGTAACGTAATATGAGCTTCATGCATGCTAAATATATGGTTCATTTTACAAAATCAAAATAGGTTGTTTACGCCTTGCAATAAGCTTGAGTTATGCGCAAATGCAATTTTTTTTTTTTTTTTTTTAACTTTGGTAGACTTTTGTTTGACCACGATCTCACGTGTTGGAAAGTGACGATGTGGCCGAAGATGGAGCACAAAGGTCTAGAAGGCACCTATTCACCTAGTCTAGCCTTGAAGAGACCCAGATTATAGTTTTCAGGAAAGACAGACGACGGTAGTGTATTCCACTCCTTAGCAGTTCGCATTATAAAGGTAGAACTGAAACGTTTAGTACGAATAGCGGGTATACTAATGAGGTAAGGGTGGTACCGAGCCGTGCGCCTGCTCGTCCTATGATGAAAAGGAGATGGTGGGATCAGATCATGAAGTTCCTGGGAGCATTCCCCGAAATATAACGTACAATAAGTACTTACTTACGTAGACAATAGGATAGGCCTTAGTCTATCCCGTTGCGATGGCGAGTGCAGGTGGGTCCCACGGGACTGAACAACATTTTAAAATAGTGGCAAATCAACGAGGTGAAACTCTACTACACGGTGGACATAAGTATCTCAGGCTACGAATAAATAAATCCTCAGTGATTTGGTGTTGTGTTAATAAAAAAAATAAACTAAAGTGTAGTGGTTCTGTGACTTTAGACTCAAATAAACTTAAAATTAATGAAAATTGTCACAAACAAGATTGTACGCCGGATTTCGTGGGAAATGAAGTATTAGTCGCAATAGACAATACAAAAAAGGAAGTTTGCAAGAAATATGTACCCACACAAATAATTTTTGAAGAAAACATGGCTGAAATGCGAGACAAGGGGTACCACTTGCTGGGTAAAGTGCCAGAATTCAAATCGATGAAAACCATTCTAAACAGACGCAGAAATAAACATTTAAAAGTACAAAAAACTAAATTTGAAAACCAAACTGATCTGGTAATTCCAGGAGAATTCCACAATAATTTGCTAGCAGATAACAGTGAAAATAGCAACCGAGTAATATTTTTTTCTTCGAAGGAGTTCAGAACGCATATGACCAACGTAACCCACTTCTTCGGAGATGGTACATTCAAATGCTGCACAAGCCCGTTTCTGCAACTGTATACAATACATGGAGATATTGGCAGCACAAACACAACAACAAATATAATCCCAATGTTTTACGTGCTGTTACTGTTATCAAACAAAGAAGGGAACACTTATGAAAAGATGCTACAAATGCTCAAAGCTACTCTACCCAATTGGCAACTACTAAAATTCACCTTCGATTTTGAGACTGGAGCAATAAATGCCGCTCAGAAGATTTTTCACGGAGTTGAAATACAAGGATGCTTTGTACACTTTCAGAGAAGTGTATACAAAAAAGCAAAATCGTTGAAGCTTATGAACCACTGAGAAACGGCATAACACGTGAAGCTATGTATGAGCTTGGCTCTTCTTCCAAAAACAGATATTGAGGACTCGTGGTCGTATAAAATATGCTGAGACTGTTTGTCCAACCAATCTGTGACTGTATATGATGATTTATGATTGATGATTAAACAAGTAATTAATTTTGTACAAACTAAAAAAACCCTCAACTCAATGAAACGGCTGAACCGATTTTGATCAAACATACCTAAGAACACTCCCGACAAATACACCTTTCATACAAAAAAATAAAATCGAAATCGGTTCATCCGTTCGGGAGCTACGATGGGACACACAGCCACACACACACACACACACAGACACATCAAACTTATAACACCCCTTCGTTTTTGCGTCGGGGGTTAAAACAGTCATATACAGTAATATTAGTAATATACAAATATTGAAACAAGCAAAACACTTTTCTTTCTGACATTACCATCCATTGTCTTGCACCGCTCTCATGGATGCCGGGCCAGTCGGGCCTTTCCGTTAGGTATTTTTTTAATTAATCCGAGCCGAGCGAGTCGGACCATGGTGAGCCGGGCCGCGGCCCCAAAGGCCTACCCTTCTCCCACGGAACAAGAGTCATGCCGTCAGGCCGCTTACCATCGTCACGTAGCAGACCATTCGGTAGTTAAAGTAAATAAAGTACCTACAACATTACAACACAAGGCACTTAAGAAACTAATTCTAGTATAGAAGTCACGGTAGTACCTACGTTATCTCAAAAATTCTTCAAGTTTTTGGTATATCTTCATAGCTTAATAAACAGAAAGTGAGGCACTCTATCTAGGATGACGTCATCTCTGATTTTAGGGGCCCGTACCCAAAACCTGGCAAACGGTACCCTCTTGCTACGCCGAGCGTTCGTCCGTCTGTTTGTCTGGGGTAAATCTCAGCTGCCGTATAGAGGTAGGCAGTTCAAACTACCACATATTATGTTGTTATAAAAAAAACTGAACATTTCGAAATGGAATTTCGACATTTCGTGTGAATACGATGATGTTGATGATGACTTTAACAGACCGTTCACAGTAAGATGTCGCCTGCCTTGCAGTATTTATTTTTTCTATAACATACATACATAGACACACGCCTGTTTTCTGTTTTTTGCCTCTTTTCACAGTGGATTTTACATCGTGGAATATAGACGTGACAAGTGGTGAGCTCATCGCCGCCATTGCCTCCCACGACTGACTCGGCTAACGCTTTCTTCCAGTAATAACAGATTCCATAATAAGCTAGCAGCCAGGACAAATCTTATACTAAAGAATCTTATCAACAAGTCCGGGTTATCCCTTAGTCGGCTTTTACGACATCCACTGGAGGAGACGGTGGGGTCTATTCTTAGAACGGACACACCGCAGCATATTTTTTATGGTTGGCACTATTCCCAGGGCAGGGGACAGACTAAGAGTGTAACGCAGGGACATCTCACGGTGAACGGTCTGTAGAACTAACGGTACATATCACAAAACGTCAAAATTAATCCCAGTTCGAAGCACCACAGATTGTATAATAGTGACTATGCGACAAGTCACCTTATTATCTCAAGCAACGGTACAATCCGGTATTTCTGACGGACAGTAACGCGATGGTTTATATAGATGTACTTTTTACCCGACTGCGCAATTAAAGATTATGTTATATTTATGGCTAGCTAGACGTTTAATAAAGTACTGTAATGTTTACCTTAGTTTTTATAGAAGTTCTATGAAGTTTTAATGTGCGTATTGTAATTAATAGGTTTTTTTTATTGTAATGTATTATTTTATAAGATCGAACTATGCACATAGTTTTTACCTTATTTTTTTCTTATTTGTTTAATGTTTGCTCTTAATTGAGTGAACTGTTAAAGTTCTTTGTGAGTTAAATAAAGTTCTTTAAACCGAAGGCTTTGTTTCACAATCAATAAGTAAGGGTTTAAGTAGTTACTCAGCGAGTTAACTACTAAAAAGCTCTACTACTACTACAAAAACGCTCTACTACTACAAGATAAAGTGGTGATTAACACTACTGAGGGATTTTCTACTACACATTTTTTTTGTATGAATATTTCTGCCTGTGTTGGCGCAACCTTATGCCGTGTTTGCATTTATGCTAATTATTACCACCACGTCATAGGGTGACCAACACAGAACCGGTGACATAAAATTGTGAAAAAAATCTGGGCTTTTCTGTTCAAGAATTTCGCAGTAACTGAATTATGTAATTTTATTCAAAAAAGAACATATTTGTTTGTCAAAATATCAAAGCACGCGACTGAATAAAATTACCCTTAACTTAGGTAACTTAAAACCAACTATTATGACTAAGAATCACCTGTTTTAGGCTACTTTGTCCTTATTCGACCCGTAGACAGTTACTATGATAGTAAGCCTTGTAAAATAGAAAACTTAATACGACATTAAGCGACGGAAGCGTCCCTAATAAATTGATTATTAATGTTATTTCTAAGGGACATACTCTAAAACTGATACCTTTACGCTTAGAGATCAACCCTCAGTCGTCGCTCAATCGGAAAGACGTGTCTTTTGAACACGGCCGCGGCCCGGCTCACCATGGTCCGACTCGCTCGGCTCGGATTAATTAAAAAAATACCTAACGGAAAAGCCCAACTGGCCCGGCATCCTTTTCTTGGACTGTTATAGCGAAAAGTGCTCGGCTGTTTTGATTTTATTTTACAGTATTATTTAACTTTCACAATACCTGAAATCTTTAGATAATATAGATCAACAATTCCGTATCTGATAATATAGAATACCTACCTGGGAGGGAAGCGACTTCAATACCGAGGTGATACTTCGTCCTTTTCACTCACAGATTGCAAGAAAGTGTTTTATGCTTTCGTGGAGTAAACATTCTTCTATTAACAGAATGCAAGTTATCGTAAAACAATAAACTTTTACTGAGGATCATGTTCTGTCCACGTAACGTAATATGAGCTTCATGCATGCTAAATATATGGTTCATTTTACAAAATCAAAATAGGTTGTTTACGCCTTGCAATAAGCTTGAGTTATGCGCAAATGCAATTTTTTTTTTTTTTTTTTTAACTTTGGTAGACTTTTGTTTGACCACGATCTCACGTGTTGGAAAGTGACGATGTGGCCGAAGATGGAGCACAAAGGTCTAGAAGGCACCTATTCACCTAGTCTAGCCTTGAAGAGACCCAGATTATAGTTTTCAGGAAAGACAGACGACGGTAGTGTATTCCACTCCTTAGCAGTTCGCATTATAAAGGTAGAACTGAAACGTTTAGTACGAATAGCGGGTATACTAATGAGGTAAGGGTGGTACCGAGCCGTGCGCCTGCTCGTCCTATGATGAAAAGGAGATGGTGGGATCAGATCATGAAGTTCCTGGGAGCATTCCCCGAAATATAACGTACAATAAGTACTTACTTACGTAGACAATAGGATAGGCCTTAGTCTATCCCGTTGCGATGGCGAGTGCAGGTGGGTCCCACGGGACTGAACAACATTTTAAAATAGTGGCAAATCAACGAGGTGAAACTCTACTACACGGTGGACATAAGTATCTCAGGCTACGAATAAATAAATCCTCAGTGATTTGGTGTTGTGTTAATAAAAAAAATAAACTAAAGTGTAGTGGTTCTGTGACTTTAGACTCAAATAAACTTAAAATTAATGAAAATTGTCACAAACAAGATTGTACGCCGGATTTCGTGGGAAATGAAGTATTAGTCGCAATAGACAATACAAAAAAGGAAGTTTGCAAGAAATATGTACCCACACAAATAATTTTTGAAGAAAACATGGCTGAAATGCGAGACAAGGGGTACCACTTGCTGGGTAAAGTGCCAGAATTCAAATCGATGAAAACCATTCTAAACAGACGCAGAAATAAACATTTAAAAGTACAAAAAACTAAATTTGAAAACCAAACTGATCTGGTAATTCCAGGAGAATTCCACAATAATTTGCTAGCAGATAACAGTGAAAATAGCAACCGAGTAATATTTTTTTCTTCGAAGGAGTTCAGAACGCATATGACCAACGTAACCCACTTCTTCGGAGATGGTACATTCAAATGCTGCACAAGCCCGTTTCTGCAACTGTATACAATACATGGAGATATTGGCAGCACAAACACAACAACAAATATAATCCCAATGTTTTACGTGCTGTTACTGTTATCAAACAAAGAAGGGAACACTTATGAAAAGATGCTACAAATGCTCAAAGCTACTCTACCCAATTGGCAACTACTAAAATTCACCTTCGATTTTGAGACTGGAGCAATAAATGCCGCTCAGAAGATTTTTCACGGAGTTGAAATACAAGGATGCTTTGTACACTTTCAGAGAAGTGTATACAAAAAAGCAAAATCGTTGAAGCTTATGAACCACTGAGAAACGGCATAACACGTGAAGCTATGTATGAGCTTGGCTCTTCTTCCAAAAACAGATATTGAGGACTCGTGGTCGTATAAAATATGCTGAGACTGTTTGTCCAACCAATCTGTGACTGTATATGATGATTTATGATTGATGATTAAACAAGTAATTAATTTTGTACAAACTAAAAAAACCCTCAACTCAATGAAACGGCTGAACCGATTTTGATCAAACATACCTAAGAACACTCCCGACAAATACACCTTTCATACAAAAAAATAAAATCGAAATCGGTTCATCCGTTCGGGAGCTACGATGGGACACACAGCCACACACACACACACACACAGACACATCAAACTTATAACACCCCTTCGTTTTTGCGTCGGGGGTTAAAACAGTCATATACAGTAATATTAGTAATATACAAATATTGAAACAAGCAAAACACTTTTCTTTCTGACATTACCATCCATTGTCTTGCACCGCTCTCATGGATGCCGGGCCAGTCGGGCCTTTCCGTTAGGTATTTTTTTAATTAATCCGAGCCGAGCGAGTCGGACCATGGTGAGCCGGGCCGCGGCCAAATTTAATTCTGTCGTTTGGGTTTGGTAAACCCTTTCTTCTGATTCTGATTGAACCTATTTATTAACCGTTTATTAAAACGAACTCAAGAAAATTATTTATTTTTTGTTATCTCTGCCTCAGAATTAGTAGGTATACTAGGTATCGATTATTATAGGAATTTATATCTATTGGTTTTTTTGTTGTATGTAATGGCTCGACAACCTGGCATACGGCCCGCCTGATGGTAAGCGGTTACCGTCGCCTATTGACATCTGTAACACCAGGGGCATTGCCAATGCGTTGCCTGCCCTGAAGGAAAAGTATCTACGAAAGATGTTTGAAGAAAGTATCAGGGTTGGACTAGATATAAACATTCTTTTGTCGATGAAATGCTCCGCATAAACGGCCTAGCTAGATACTGATTGTATATTTTATTTTATTCAACTTAATTAAAGAAATTTCATAATAAAAACTTGAATGGATGATACATTATAAGAAAGACGGCTTACTTATTTCAAAAATATAGAAAAATATTTTCTAGTTACAAAACTATCCTGAACATGACCTTCGCCTATATTGTTTTTTTTTTTTTTTTTTTTTAACTTTTATAGACCTTTCTTTGGCCACGATCACTGTCGGCAAGTGACGATGTGGCCGAAGATGGAGTACAAAGGTCTAGAAGGCACCCATTCATTCTAGCCTTGAAGATACCGAGATTATAATTTCAGGAAAGACAGACGACGGTAGTGTTTTCCACTCCGTAGCAGTTCGCATTATAAAGGTAGAACTGAAATGTTTAGTACTAATAGAGGGTATACTAATGAGGTAAGGGTGGTACCGAGCTGTGCGCCTGCTCGTCCTATGGTGAAAAGGAGATAGTAGGATTAGATCATTAAGTTCCTGGGAGCATTCCCCGAAACGTAACCTATAGAAGATCGAAAGGCACGCGACCTTACGGCGGTGCTCGAGACTCTGGATCTTAGTCTCCGCCATATGTTAGGATAATATGATACGAATTTCGCCCGCTTCGCTCGCGTTTCCTAGGATAAAAAGTAGCCCACCTCAATCCAGTTCATAATCTAACTGTGTAACAACTTTCATCGAAATCGGTTCAGCTGCTTCGGCGTTATAGAGTAACAAACATGCAGTCATCGTAACTTTGACATTGATGATACGAGGGATACTGGAGTTAGCTGCTCAGTTTTATATTTAAGGAGGATGCTTCGGAGGCGCGAAATTCTTTTTTTTTTGTGTATTTTGCCCATTACAGCTTAAGAACACTTCTTCAGATAGCGAAAATTGATTTCGCGAGAACTAGGAGACTTAACTCACATGTTTTAATTGATAGTATTTCATAAATATCATCAGTTTAGCTACGATATCGTTAAACACATTTTTACAGTGTTTTTTGTTTTATTTAGGGGTGTAGTAGCTTAACTTGTGATATTTATGAGAAACTATCAATTAAAACATGTGTGTTAAGTCTGCTAGTTCTCGCGAAATCAACATTCATTTTTAAATTGTTTTTGTTTTGTTCTTTCTTCCTGATGTGCTCCACCACCTCTTCGGCCTTCACGTCGAAGTAGGCGCGGGACACGTAGATTTGCGTAGAGGGTACCTCCGCTCGGAAGTGCTGCTCACTAGATAGATCAGTACCACACTGGTTCCCATCAGGTTCTGGTTCGTGTGTGGTCGTTTAAGTTATACTAGTGTACGATTTTGTAGCATTGTTTATTAATTGCTAATGAATCATTACTAGGCGCACGTCTGTAATACGCGTGAAAAGATCGCAGCATCTCTCGATCGATAACGCACAACACTAGTATCGATAATAACCAACTCTAAACCAACAAAAGCTTCCACACAAAGACCTACAAATGACAAATGAAATTCTACGGACAACCATAAATTGTGACTACGAATAAAAGATTATCTATCTCTGAAATAATACAGGGGGAGTACAATGGGTCCTTTATTATGAACACCCTATAGTTATCCCTTATGTGGATTGTGGGTGTTGCGTGATCTGTTAGTTATCAGGCCGTTTTCTGCTATTTTGCTGGTAATCTTTTTGACCTCTTAGATAAAGTTGGTCTAAAACCATAGATTTAAATATCAAGATGCTGTCATTCTGCCTCGATTCAGTTTGAGAGTTGTTTTTTATACAAGTTGTAATGACGGATCAAGTAGATAGCCCACCTGATGCTGAGCTGTACCCTCTGCCTATGAACAGTGCATTACGTCATAGGCACGTCCACCTGTGTTCCATTGCACTGCGCCCGTCACCCTGACACTTAAAGATGAAAAGTGTTTTTTTATACAAGTTGTAATGACGGATCAAGTAGATAGCCCACCTGATGCTGAGCGGTACCCTCTGCCTATGAACAGTGCACTACGTCATAGGCACGTCCACCTGTGTTCCGTTGCACTGCGCCCGTCACCCTGACACATAAAGATGAAAAGTGTTTTTTTATTTTTTATTTCACCGGCAATCTTACCCTATCAAACCGGAACACAGCAATACGAGCACTACTGTGTTGCGTCAGAAATAGGTATGGTGGTAGAACTTCCCCGAATGAACTCTTTAAAAAAAAAAGCTCTACTACTACTATGGCCCTCAAAAGAAGTTAGTGACAGATTGTGAAAAGACCAGGATGGCGTAAGGATTCAGCGCGTCTAACAGAGGATCTTTTTATGCAAAGGGCATTTTCGTTTTCCAAATAAAATCAAGTCTGGGACATCAGTTAGGCCCGGTGCGGCGCATGATTCCGCTGAGGACCTCAAAAGACGCAAATATGCAAGTCTCGACTGAGCTTCTTATTTGAGACTTTCAGGATCGAGACTCTGGGTCCGTGGGGTACCGGGACCCTTCGCGTTTTCTAAATTATTTCAGGGCATCTGGTATAAGCGACGCGTGACCCGAGAGCTGGCTTTTATCTGGCTCAACGCATTAGTATTGCCATGCAGCCAGCATCTTAGGGACGCTTCCGTCTGGTGATGATTTGGATCAGTTGAGCTACCTTTAGATCGCTAGCAGCGGTCTTTAGGTAGCACAACTGTTTCATATTTATTTTGTACCTTGTATTAGTTAAATCAAAATTATTATTTAGGTACCTACTACCTTCTTTAAATAAAATCGAGCCGTCCAAACAGTATTTATTCAGCTATTCAAATAAATTGAAACATAAATACAAATAAAAACAGTAGCTCACGCACGGTTGATTGAATCTAACAAGTAAAATAATCACACAATCAGATGGGTGTACAAACAGACAGACTTCGCGATTCACACGTTACTGGTCTAGTATGCCACTTTATTGGGATTAGGGTTGTCACTTGGTACTAAAACATTTGTGTTACGCATTTTTTTTGTAAGCGTTCCATTAATTGCCTGGTCACACGCCTTTTTCCCTAAAGGTGTAGGCAGAACCTCAAAGGGGTTTTCACCGTGGCCGCATAGGTCGCACAAGCGTAGGAATCTAGACGTAACCAGTGGTGATCTCATCGTCGCCATTGCTTGCACACGGCGAGCTCTGCTAACGCTTTCTTTTAGTTTCTTTATAAGTAAATGAGCAGCCAGGACAAATCTTATAGCAAGAACTTGAAGTAATCATCATCATCAGTCATTTTTTCCACTGCTCGACGAGGCCCCCTCCAATAAAACACAGGGGATTCGCTATAATCACATCACCACACTTGGCAGGCGGATTGGTGATCGCAGTATTGGTATTAAGTCCTTAGCGGGTGCAACTGCCCACCTGGCCCCCTGGTTTACCCCTTAGTTGGCTTTTACGTAATCCACGGGAGGAGACCGAGTGTTTTATGCTTAGCTGGGTGCTGCCCACCCCCTGGTGTAATCCCTTAGTTAGCTTTTACGTCATCCACAGGAGGACACAGAGACTATAATAATAGTCTTACATTATCTCAAAATAAACCCATTAAGGCGAATGCTCACACTTGCGGCGCGTATTTTGGTGTTTTTTGCCCATGACAGCTCATCAACACTTCTTCAGATAGCGAAAGTTGAGTTCGCGTGAACTAGGAGACTTAACACACATGGTTTAACTGATAGTATCTCATAAATATCATCAGTATAGCTATGATACCCCTAACACATTTTAACAGTGTTTTTTTTTGGTTTAGGGGTTTCGTAGCTAAACTGATGATATTTATGAGATACTATCAATTAAAACATGTGTGTTAAGTCTCCTAGTTCTCGCGAACTCAACTTTCGCTGCCTGAAGAAGTGTTGATGAGCTGTAATGGGCAAAAAACAACAACAAAATTGAATTGCGCGCCTCAAGCGTGAGCATTCACCTTAAAAGTATTTTTTCTGCTCTGGCGGATCGACGTGGCATCCCTAAGCGCCCCCTGTCGATCGAAAAAACATTTTATTTCTCTGTATTATAAATGGGAGGGGAGCATTATGAGTGTTGTCGCGTGCTGCCAGTTACGCGTGTGCCATTAATGTGCTCCTCACTGTATTACGTATTAAACTCACTACAGGTTTGGGCTTGTGTTAAAGAGAGAGTGTGGAGCCATAGTTGCTTCAATAAACCGGTCAAGTGCGAGTCGGATCCCCGTAGTAGTAGAGCTTTTTTGTGAAAGAGTTCGTCCGGGGAAGTACTACCACCATACCTATTTCTGCCGCAAAGCAGAAGTTCTCGGATTGCTGAGTTCCGGTTTGAAGGGTAAGGGTGCCGGTGAAATAACAGGCACATGAGAATTTTTATCTTTAAGTCTCAGGGTGGCGAGCGCAGTGCAATGCCACATAAGGCGCGTCCTAGGTGGACGTGACCTATGAGGTAATGCACTGTTCATAGGCAGAGGTTACCGCTTAACATCAGGTGGGCCATCTGCTTGTTCCGTCATTCAAGTAGTATAAAAAAACAGATATTCAAACTATTCTATTGGTTATATTTCGGTGAATGTGCCCAAGAACTACATGATCTGATCCCACCATCTCCTTTTCATCATACGACATGTAGGCGCACGGCTCAGTACCATCCTTACCTCATCAGTATACCCGCAAATCGTACTAAGCGTTTCGGTTCCACCTTTGTAATGCGAACTGCTAAGGAATAGAATACGTTGCCGTCGTATGTGTTTTCTTAAAAATTATAATACAGTGGGTCTCTTTAAGGCAAGATTGAATAGGTGCCTTCTGGACCTTCGTGCTCCAACTTCGGCCGCATCGTCACTTACCACCAGACCGCGGTAAAACGAGCATCAACATTGTAAAAAAAAAAAAAAAAATTAGCTCAACTGATCCAAATCACTACCATGGGGGAGCGTCCCTAATATGCTGGCTGCATTACCACGCTGAGTGGCAATACTAATGAGTCTAGCCAGATAAGAGCCAGCTTTCGAAGTCGATTTACTTTAAGGTCTGTGATTTTATTCGATATTTTTCAGCTATACTGCGAGCGCTTTTCTCTCACTTTCTAATCTAACTGAACTTTAATGGGTTAGATAAAGACAGAATTCGACATCTGACTGTACTAGATCGATCTTTCAGTTGAGCTTGATCTAAATACGGGTCTTAGTTTGAGCTAGATTTGCTCTCCTTTGTTTTATGTAACATTCGTTAGCCTCCTTTGATGCTTTGAAGTGAAACTAATCTCAAACAAATAACATGATTTAAAAGTAATTTCTATGTACGAAGTCAGGCGACAGTAATCAGTACATTTGTAAAGCTTGGAACTTATGGTAATTTACGGAACATTTTCTTGTCATGTACAGAAAACGTGTTACTTCAAGTTCAATAACTCTGAAGTAACTAAGTTTATTCTGTTTTCTTTGACTGCGATAATTATTGTGATTTTATTTTCAGCTTAAATCAACACATCGTGTTTTTTTTTGTACTACTTGAATGACGGAACAAGCAGATGGCCCACATGATGTTATGCGGTAACCTCTGCCTATGAACAGTGCATTACCTCATAGGTCACGTCCACCTAGGACGCGCCCTATGTGGCATTGCACTGCGCCCGCCAGCCTGAGACATAATGGTGAAAAGTCTCATCTGCCTGTAATTACCGACTGACCGACTGATTGTGTGACTGACCGACTGACTGACTCACTGACTCATTCACTGACTCACTATTAACGCACAGACTAAATCTATGTATTCTACTCAAGTTTAATTGTCGTAAGCAATGAAGTTATTCATATGCCATTGAAAAAATTATATAAAGGGCACACGCCACTAGCGTGTACGTGCATAATATATATAAAATCTTTGCATGTCTGAATGACGGACTCACTAACTGACATCAACGCACAAACTAAACTGTAAGTCCTAGAGTCATGAAATTTGGAGGTATTCTATGTTTGCACTGATAAATTAATTTCCGTAATCATCCCCAAGGGGTTGGGTGTCGAAGTTTATATGGAAAAATCTCCATTTAACTATGTAAATCTGACAGCAAAAAAAACATGTAATTTTATTTTGAATAGAATAAAGGACTACAAACTTTGGTCAGAACTAGGCGTAGATGAACCCAAGTGCGGCCACATTCTAACGTTCGACCATCTACGCCTGTCTTGTCGGCCTCGGCAGTAATGCACTATTAAATAAATAAAATAGATAAATAATGCTGAACACACAACATTATGTAGCCCCAAGCTAAGCAGAACTTGTGTTATGGGTACTAGATAACTGATATACTTAATACAATACATTACATAGATAGTTATTTTTTATTATACATAGAAAAAACCCAGAACACCCTGTACAAATATCTGCAGATCGTACAAATATTTGTCCCGACGCGGGTATCGATCCCGCAACCTCTTGCGTGCCGCGCCACAGAGGTCGTCACTGTTATCACATTGGAACGGCAAAGCATAGATTGAGTGTAACTAAGCCCTTATTTAGGTATCTTCGAATCAAAGTTGTATTCAAATTATTCTAAGAAGTCTATCAAACTCTGCTCTAAATGCTAATATCCCGACGAAATCGAAGTCGGTTATTCGATATTAGGTTTTGTTAATTTGAATGCTTTAAGACAGATATTAAGAGCAAAAAGGTAAAAAGGAAAATAGTACAATTTTCCTTTTTTTCAGTTGGTCGGATTTTCAAAATGTCTGACTTTCAAATGGTCAGAATTGCATTTCCGGGCCATTTTCTCAATGGCTATAACAAGTCTGGTATTTATTTGAATTCACTGCTATGTACCACCTATATACAGTTGTGGTCATATAATTAAGAACGATTTGAAGTTCTAGAAGTTTTTATTTAAATCGTATCATACACAGAGATGTGTACCTTCTGAGAAGCAACTAGTTATGTTATATAATAGTCACATTAATAGAGCAACCTGACTTAACAATAAAGTATGAAATCGCTAACTATTTTTTGCACATTTTATTGATTTTATCAAAGTAACACATTCAAATAGTACTGAAACTGGACAAATAATTAAGAACGATTTATTTAACTGCTCGGGAATTGTTTTGTAAAACACTTAGATTTAAAAAATCTCAATATTATGTAGCACAGGAAACATAAAAAGAAATTTAATAAATATTTAACTAAAATTAATAGTTAATAGCATATCCACGGCTTTTAATTACAGCTTTACACCGGCGAGGCATTGACTCTATTAATTTTTGACATTTCGCAAGAGACATAGAGTTCCATTCTTCTAAAAAAAAGTCATACAGCTCTCTTAAATTTCCACACTTTGTATTTGAAACCTTTTTCTTTACTTCAAACCACAGATTCTCTATTGGGCTTAGATCTGGACTGTTAGCAGGCCAGTCTAAGACAGAAACTAATTGCGCTGTAAGAAATTCCTTTACGGTGCGTGCAGTGTGCTTTGGATCATTGTCATGCTGGAATGTCCAAATGACCGGTAGAACGTCTTCAGCGTATGGTAACATTGTTTCTTCCAGTATATTTTTGTATTGGAACTGATCCATGTTACCTTCTATCAACTTTACAGGTCCTACACCATGTCCAGAAAAGCAACCCCAAATTTTCACATTTCCACCACCGTGCTTTAATGTAACTTTCGTGTACTTTGGGTCGAATGCTGTATTCGGGGGACGTCGCACATATCATTTTCCATCAGAATATACTCTGTTTATTTTCGTCTCGTCAGAAAAAAGTACATTTTTCCACTGTTGCACAGTCCAGTTTTCATACTTTCTCGCAAATGCAAGCCGGGCTTGCCTGTGGCAAAGTTTTAACATGGGTACCTTTCTTGCTATCCTACCGTGCAATTTTTCTTCTACCAAACGTCTTCGAATAGTGCGTGCTGAGATTGCTGAAGGGTTGTTTTCACCAAAATATTATTTTCTAAGCTCATTGGACCCTTTAAAAGGATTTTGTTTTGCAATACGAACGATGTTTCGGTCATCTCGAGGAGTTGTTTTTCTCTGTTTAGGTACACGTGGAACATTCGAAGTAGTTTGATACGTAGCAAAATGCTTTACAGCGTGGAAAACCATCGTTTTTGAACATTGCAGATGGTCGGCTATCTTTTTATAAGACCAATTCTTCCGGCGAAGTTTTATTATTACTTCCCTTGTAGATTTATCACAACTTTTATTTTTTCCCATTGTTTTTTCTAAAGAAGCAATCACCTTTAATCTTTTACAGCACGTAATGGCGCCAAAATTATACAAACAGTAACAAATCGACTGAGTGTTCAATATTTAAATTTGAATAAAGGTATAAACTACTCAGCGTTCTTAATTACGTGACCAGCCAGTAATAGGGAATACTTTGTTTAAAAGTAGTGTAAAAAGTTTGCCTATTGATTTTTAGCCAATCATGTGTATCAATGAATACAGTGGTAATATGGAAATGTTTTACGATACCGAGAGAAATAAAAACAAATGCATACAATTAGTTTTGCATCTTAGTTGGAAAAAATCTTCCCTTTATATCAGCGTTCTTAATTATATGGCCACCACTGTATATAGTAAGTCTAGAAATTCTAATTTTGATAACAACTCAATATGAATTATGAAAAATAATAATAAAAATATGTGTTTTAAATTAAGCTCGAAACAACAGATTTTTGAATTGCTTGTGTATCCAACTGGTAGTGAATAAAATTCTGAAAAAAAAAAAACATACGTACTGGCACAGAATAAATAATAGTACAGTACTGGGCATATAGTATATAAGTAAGTCTACGATATTTTATTTTAAAGTTTATAGGATTAGCATCTCAAAAAAAATGACCACAGAAAAAACTCAAACAAACCGTGCGCGAAACCAACCTTGTAAGAATAAGAATTATAATGAAAACAATAACTACTCATAGTTTCTGATACCCTCGACAGGTAATGCTAGTGTGAGAAATAAAAATAAACTGAATATTCCAAAATTTAGATTTAAAAAAAGTAAGTGGGTCTTTTATGGGGAATTCTGTTCGGTTCTATAATAAACTTCCAGAAAATGCTTCTAAACTTTCAATTCGAAGATTTAAATCCTACATAAAGTATAATTTAATTAAGAAAGCGTATTACACACTACATGACTATGTTAATGATAAAGCCGCGTGACCTGATGTCGCTCTGCCCCTCGACACCTAATTTGTCAATTTGCAATGTCTGTACCTACATATAATTTATTATTGATGTGTTATTAATGAGTATATCAAGCGTAGAGCGTGCTGCCTTATGAACTTTTGTGTTGATTTTCTCTATCATCTTACTTTTGACTGCCTACCTAAGTAAGGCTTTTAAGTTGGTTTTCCTTTTTACTTTGAATCAGCTTCCACTTGTTCTCGAGGCACCCCACAGGCGCTCCCCACCTAGTAGTAAGAAGGATCATCAAAAAAAAACAGACCTTGTTTGTTGCCTGATTCTTCTAGGTCTGGTTGCGTTGGAACAGGAGTAAATGTAAATTTATTTTTTAGGACGATTCAAAATGATCCTTGTGATTTCAATGAATAAAATACTTTTGACTTTGACTTTGACTTTGGATCAGGACTATGTATGTGGGTGTTATGTTATGTTAAATAAATACATTTTCTGTAATAAATAAAATTACTGTATTTCCTACACTGTGGCAAAACAGCGGCCATATTTCATAATTTTATCGCTAATGTAAGCCATGTCCAGTGCTGCTTCCGTGTAGCATTGTGTCGGTAACCTGGTAGGCGATCCACATGACTAGAACCTCGATAGGTACGCGCACACGAACAGGCTAACACACATGGGTGCGCTATTGAGACGCTGATAACAGGCATATATTCATACAGGCTTCACGTATTTTTAGCAAAATAAACTATCATGGTTAGGAATCATTTTAATAAGTTTTTTGTGAAAAATATATTTTTCAATACAAGCTTCTATAAAATTAGTCATCGTAACTGATCAAAATGAGCCTAATCACGGGCAGTCTACTATTATCCATCGAGGAGTTCCATTGTCCACCTTCCGTCTCCATCATCATATCAGCTCGCTGTCACCATAATATTGCATTGTCATCGGAACTTGACAGGTATGCCAAAGAGTCATGGCGACCGCGTACCTGCGCTGCGACATTCCATAAAAACAATACCCTTGGATAGTATGAGAATAGCCAATGAAATTCCCATCATTACATTTTTTATAAAATTACGTAAAAATATCAAATAATTTTTTGAAAATATTGATCTGATCTAGTAAAAACAGCCCGGCATCCATTAGAGCATTGTCGATCGGTGCATTTGAAATTGAGATCCTATGCTTTGCGCTGTCACTGTCATTTTTATAGTTATTCTGTGCTCGGTCAACGCAGCGCAGTGTACTTACAGAACAGACCTACAAGGATCAAGCTGTCAAGCTTTTATAAAATTAGTGATCGTAACCGTGTGCTGATCAAAATGAGCCTAAACACGGCCAGTCTACTATTATCCCTTGAGGAGTTCCGTTGCCAACCTTCCGTCTCCATCATCAGATCAGCTCGCTGTCACCATAATATTGCATTGTCATTGGAACTTGACAGGTATGCGAAATATCATCTCAAACTCGCATTAAACTGAAATAAAAGCTTGTAAAATGAATAAACGTCTTATTGCCACTGTTTTTCGTAGTTTTTCATGTTTCGAGACTGAGTTTTTTTGACTGAGTTGGTTTTGCGAGACCCTTTGATCAAACCTTTTTTACATTTAGACCAGAACGTCGTGTTTGAAATACGTTTGAAAGCTGGAATACGAGAGCAATGCTTCATTTTTCACTTGCCAAAAGGCAGAGTATAAATCATTACTTCGGTGAAACAGCTAAAACGCGATATCCCGGCATTGTAAATCACACACCTTTGCCGTGCCCTTCTGGGGAAAACGTGGATTTATGTGTGAAATAGCATCGGCGTTACGTAAGGGCTCCCAAACTTTTCGCTAGCCCTCCCAGAGAACTCGGATAAAGTAACAGTACCTAATGCAGCTTTTTTTATAACTGCTTGAATGACTGAACTTGCAGGTGGCCCGCCTGATATTAAGCGGTAACCTCTGATTTTAACAATGCATTACCTCATAGGTCACGTCCACTTAGGACGCGCCCTATGTGGCATTAGTCTTCGCCAGCCACCCTGAGACATAAAGATGAAAAGTCTCGTGTGCCTGTAATTTCACCATACCCATACCCTTGAAACCAAAACACAGTAATGCGAGTACTGCTGCTTTGCGGCAGGAATAGGTATGGTGGTAGTACTTCCCTGGAAGAACTCTTTCACAAAAAAGCTCTATACTACTAAACAAACTAACTTCGCTCGAGTTTTAATAAATAGTGTTTACTGTGTGTATCGCTACCCTTATCGTGTTAAATAAGTGTATACCCTTACAATCTCTAATGTCCGTCTTCAGCCAGTATTGTCATTTTAATTTTTGAAATTTTTGTTAGTTCGCTCCCCTGGGGTATATTCAACATTCTGTGACCGACACAATTTAGCTATTATAATTTAGTTAATGTATAGTTGGCATACCTGTCAATATCCGATGACAATACAATATTATGGTAACAGTGAGCTGATCTGATGATGGAACACGGAACTCGATGGATAATAATAGTAGACTGTCCGTGTTTGGGCTCATTTTAATAAGCCACAGTCCCGATTACTTATTTTCTAAAAGCTTGATGTTTTTCAAAACTTATTTAACTCATAATGTCAGGTCGCCATTTTGAGTATCGTTGGACGTTGTAACGCAAACGTAACCCCGGCAGGAATGTGGACGCCCGGCTTGTGTCGGAGTGTGCTTTCAGGCACAAACGTACAATTACCGGATACCTGGGCCTGCGTAGAGCATCTATAATAACATCTACGAATCCATAATCCATAGAAAAGTTAGCTGATTACCAATTTGGCCATGGTTTTCTTTGAATTAATCCATATATCACACTAATATTATAAATGCGAAAGTTTGTGTGTTAGTGTGTTTGTTACTTCGTCACACTGAAGCGACTGGACGGATTTGGATGAAATTTGGAATGGAGATAACTGGACTCCCAGAATAACACATAGGCACATTTTTATCCCGATATTCCCACGGGATCGAGACTTAAGCGGGTGAAACCGCGGGGCGCTGCTAGTTATATATAAAATCGTTGTGTGACTGACTGACTATCAACGCACAGCCTAAACCATAAGTCCTAGAGACCTGAAATTTGGAGGGTTCTTTTTATGGTCTAGGGGTGCACTAAGAAAGGAATTCCAGAAATTCAACCCCTAAGAGGGTGCAGCGGGGTGTTTTATGTTTGTATAGAAAAGTACACGCGGACGAAGTCGCGAGCATTCCGCTAGTAATCCATATAATTTCTTTGAAAACTGACGAACCTGTTCATTCCGCCACTGTACATGGAAAATATTTACATACAAAATAATCAAAGGATGTACAAACGCGAGCTTATGCCTAAGGAGTTTTCTTCCAGCAAACCCCTTCTTAGTGGGTGGTTTTGCTATAAAAGTAACCTACGCTCCAAGTTTCCGCTTTCAGGTCCAGCAGTTTCGGCTCGGCGATGATGAATCAGTCAGAGGTATAGATTGTAGTATTAGAGTGATTAGTAGATGATATGAGAGGTGAAACGATGGAAATGTTTGTGACCATAGGCAGAAAACAAAAGCGGCCAAGTGCGAGTAGGACTTGCCCATGAAGGGTTCTATAGCAGCAAGTAATATAATATAAAAGTTCTTGCATGGTTTACGATTTGACAAAGGTATTAAAAAAAAACTACTTACTACATACATACATACATACATAGACACACGCCTTTTTCCCCGAAGGGGGGTAGGCAGAGCCTCAATGGGCCTCTTTTCACAGTGTGTTGCACCATCGTGGAATATAGACGTGACAAGTGGTGAGCTCATCGCCGCTTATATCTCGTTCAAACCAATTTTCGGTGGAAGTTTACATGGTCATATTTTTTTTTTAGTTTTATCGTTCTCTTATTTTAGAAGTTACAGGGGGGACACATTTTACCACTTTGGAAGTGTCTCTCGCGCAAACTATTCTGTTTAGAAAAAAATTATATTAGAAACCTCAATATCATTTTTGAAGACCTATCCATAAATACCACAAAAGTAAGAGCTGACGAAAAACAAAAAAAATTGTTTCAGTTCTAAGTATCCAAGTTCTAACCCCAAATATTTATTGTTTTTTTTTCTATTTTTGTTTGAAAATCTTAATGCGGTTCACAGAATACATTTACTTACCAAGTTTCAACAGCATAGCTCTTATAGTTTCGGAAAAAAGTGGCTGTGGCATACGGACGGACAGACAGACAGACATGACGAATCCATAAGGGTTCCGTTTTTTTCCATTTGGCCCCTAAAAACAGTGCGGTGTAAGGTCTTCGTGTGTCACACAGTAAGACACTTCCACGCTAAGTTACGACCTAATTCGAATGAAATCAGTTAGAGTCATAGCATTCGCAGTAGAATGAAATTGTTCTCATTAATATAAAAAAACAGTGGGTGGTCCGTATCAAATACATAATCAGCGTATCATATTGTGAAACCCAAGTCAGAGTTGATTCTGCGTAATTATGAGACTTCCAGCTTTCTTAGAAGTTATCGTGCATTCATATTACAACGAACCAAAACATAACATCACACCCAACAGTCCCATATAGCCAGTTATAAATTATCTAAGGTCCCATAATATGGGACCACACACACACACAACACAATATATGGGTGAGTGTAGAATTTACACACACCCTGTGTATTATACAGGGTGTGGAAAAGTAAGTAAAACAATGGAGTATTTATAATACCACGTTGCTACGGATACTGCCCAGAAAATGGATGGCAAACTGTTTTTTTGTTTTCCTTTGGTCAATTATTCCTGATGTTTTGTTTTTGAGAAATGACTTTTATTAGTCTGAGTGTAATACATACATAAATAGACACATGCCTTTTTCCCTGAAGTGGTAGGCAGAGCCTCAATGGGCCTCTTTTCACAGAGGGTTGCACCAGAGTGAGCAGTGAGTGTATAATTTTTCAAAAATCTTTTAATTTTTTTTATGTTTGTTATGGGCAAACCTCTCTAACTGCAACAAAAATGGTACTTACCCTGAGAGTCCCATTATCTTGCCACAGCCTGTATAGTCTGTATAATAAGTATAGTCCAAATATTGGGACCGGAGGTAAAAAAAACGGTATTTGCGTTTCCATATCATACACACACAATTCGTGATCCCACACTAAGATGTTGATGTTTTGTCTTGGGTGTCAGCAGGTCTAAAATGGCCACTTTGGGTGAATCATCTCTAATATGTTTCATTAGCAGCTTTGCAGCAGAACATATTGTGTTCCTCTATTATTCGTAAAATGGCACTCATTTTAGATGAATCGGATACGAAACATTTCCTAATATGAATCATATTAGGGCCAACTATTGCCAGCACTAAAAAAATTAGAGATGTGCTCTGTCGGAACTTTACGGTTTACATTTTAGACAAGTTATTACCGCTAAACTGTATTAAAACTGTGCTAAACACACAGAATAATTAAATTAAAACATTTTTCTGCATAAGTAACAACTTAATAATGAACAAAAAATTATCAAAATGCTAAAAGAGTAAAAAAATATTATCACTACATCTGGCAATAATCTGCGTACCAAACGTGTCAAAACAACAGTGCTGCCAGCTTATTTACTTTATAGCTAGAACTAGCGACTATTCAAGACACTCGTAGATACAAAATAAAATATTTTATTGTCAGACGGAGGTTTCACTTATTATTAATGATTAATATATCCTTGAAGACGATAATAAATTCAGAAAATGCTTCATATTCAAAGATAAATTGAATTTTCAATATTATTTGAATGCAAATCAAATGTTTGGTTAAACAACTGCCAAATAATTAGCTAAAAATAATGAAAACGCTATTTTTCCTTACAATTTCTGTATAACGGGATAAGGAATATGAGGAATCTAGCCACTTTTTACGACAAATCTAGCTACTTTATTCAAGGATCCGATGGGAACAGTGCAAACAATAACAAAAGGTTCGCTATTTACCGAAATTAAATTAAATAACTACAAATAACTCTGCCCAAGTGATTTTTAAAGTGTTATAAGATAGCTTTAGTTTGATTAAAGTTAAGATAACCGAGAGGGTTGTTCAAATCCACTTCGATATTATGAAAGCGTTGTTTCTCAGGCGCATTTTCGACATTCATTCGCATGTGTGTACCTGAGCAAGCAACTTGAAGACCGTACTTCGCTCACAATATTGTTAAAGAAAACCCCAGTAAGTATCTATCTCTCTACAGTTTTAGATAAGTAATCATTAACACGACGATCATTCCGATGTTTACATTGCCATTTTACTGTAGAAAATGGAGATGCAATATAAGAATAGAAGAGTATCTTCGAGCCAATTTTACTAGTTTCTGGAAATAAATCCTAGTTTCGCAAGGGCCTTCAAAAACAGTGCTTGGTGCAGAGATCAATTACACCATCTGTGGTGTCAACTAACAGACTTGTTGAATGCCGAAGGATCGGGTGCTCACACACCCATAATAAAAAAGAAAATAGTTTTTCCAAAAAATGTATTCAATACATAATTATATTAAATATCCACCGTGACTTAAATACTCCAATGCATCTCACAACACAATTTCTAACAGTGCAAATCAGTGTAATAGCATTCAGGAGTACTCGGGTCAGTGTTAGTAATTGAAGTCATCAGTGTGGCACGCAGCGGATAGCCTGAATCACCTAAAATATATAATAATCATTAGTTCAATGGGAACTATAACTGTGTTTTGAGATATTTTAGCATAATAATACCTAAAAGCCATTCTGTTTCATTTTCAGACTCGTGGAGATGTTCAAGATGGCCCTTGATTGGATGGTTGTTCTATATGTGGGAGTCATGACTGGCACCATCATGAGGGCCAGCGTCGATGCCCATTATGATCAAATCAGATTCACAGACCTAAAAAAACAATGTTTGAGATATTTTATGTAGATGTAGACACAAAAAAACAGATGCTTGGTGAGATTTATGACGGATAGCAGCAGCTTACTAAATCTTGATTCTGTGTCACACATATAATCTACATTTACCAAACTATTTGTTGAAAGTCACCATTAGATGCCATTAATGATATTTGTGTGTTTATTGTTTAGAATAATAATGTAATTATAAAATAAATAAACACCATACGAAATTGATTCGGACTAGTTATTCATTTCACCTTGTATGCAATTTTGACAATGGCAATATGGGTGCCATCAATGCAACCATGCCTGGAAATTACCAGTAGTTCAACTGGTAAGACTACTGGGAATAGCCCGGCATTCCAAACTTTTGATGAAACCTATAACAGTAATTGACACATAAGTATGCTTAGATTTATTTATTTAGGTAGAACCTTGGGCCTATTACATGTCCTTCATATCTACTTAGCCTTGTTTGATATTGTTCCGTTCTCTATTTTGAGGAATGTATGGTAGGTACTTTTCTCTAAAGTGGTTGTTATTCAGTCAATGTCACAGCCCCACATTGACTTGATGCATGGTATGATGTACACTGGCTCCTACAAACCTTTGGTAGAAGCCAAGCGCACAGAAATTCAGTGTACTTAGAACCTAAAAATAAATTAAAAATAATGTAATGATGTAATATTATAAACTTGATAATAATATGTAGAGTTAACTAGCAGTTTTACTTACTTTGGAGCTTGTTTTCATGTCACTAGATTTCTTAGGTAAATAGGGTTCTATCTCCCTAATCAATTCCAGAGTCACACCCTTATTCAACCATAATAATTTGGTGAATTCACTATCCGGAACCTCGAACCCATATTCCCAACAGCCCAAATATGCCATTATCGCTCACTAAACTCAATTTAAACACAAAACAATAAAGAAAGTAGGAATCAATTACAAATATGATTTGTAGGAGTCACTCCCAGAGTAACTTCTAACAATTCTCCTATTTGACACTGTAGCAATTCATATTTAGTGTGCCATTTTACCCATTCCTATAGAGAACTGTCAAAATAGGTGAATTGTGAATATGAAGCTGATTGAAGCTTATATGAACTGAAATATGATTCACCTAATATGTGGCCATTTTACAATTTACGAAATGAAACATATTGTGATCCTATTATGAAACACCCAAAGTGGCCATTTTAGACCTGCAGGAACTACGAGTACCTTGCTACCACAACACACAGACAACGAACAAATATTTTCGTATTATACAAACATTTCTCTAAACGTTGTGTATAAAAAGCCCTTTACCACAGAATAAATGAAGTAACTACTACTTCTGTATTTACTGTGTTCTTTTTAGCAAACGACAGTCAATTTTTTTCTTTTAAGGATCTAATACAATTAGACTTAATGTCTTTATTCGTATAATTTGAGTTTTAGTGTCCTTTTCGCTGTGTTGCTATTTTTCTTTGGGAAGATACATTTTGCTACATTTCCAGTTACTGTGTTTTTGTTAGTTTTTAATGACTCTTCTTTGCTTGGCAGTTGGGTAATTAATACTCATTAGTTAGATAGCCTACGGTGTATAAAACACTCTTTATTGTTTTTCTTTTCTTTTTTGTTCATTACCTTGTTAGAAGTCCACTGCTGGGCATATGTCTCACTTATAGAAACAATACGATGAACTTTCTTGAGCCGCCTCCATACACTCTTTTCCTTTTAGAATAAGTAACGCTACCCTTTACATAAATCAAAATAAATTTAAATAATATTCGTCTATTTCTGGCACAAACTCTCATATCACAAAGAAAAATGCAATAGAAAATATAACACTTGCAAGCTAATAATTAAATAAATGTATGTAAATACGTAAATATGTTACCATGGCAACTACATTTATTTTAAAAATTGTCGTGATAAAATCTTTTATTTAGGTAAGTAACTACGTTTTATATTATTAAAATATCATATTTTTCTTTAGGCGCAGCCCTATTATTATCGGAACAAATATTTGTGCGTTCTGCAGATATTTGTTCAGGGTGTTCTGGGTGTTTTCTATGTATAATAAAAAATATCTATCTATGTAATGTATAATATTAAGTATATCAGTTATCTATTACCCATAACACAAGCTCTGGCTTAGCTTGGGGTTAGATAATGTTGTGTGAACTTGTCCAGCATTATTTATTTATTTATTATTATTTATTTATTACATTGAGAATCATAATGTTGTAATCTTACAAAATTCTTAATTTAAGTTACCTACTAGTACATTAAATAGGTACATAACGCTTATTAATCTCCTGTCGAAAGCCAAAATCAATCAACACCTGAATTAATCCGTTGTCGATACATTTACGTCATAAGCACAGCCCTAGCCTTATTATAGGGCTGTCAAAGTGTCAATGCGTCATTTATAGTGCACTGAGGCCTCGTCCGGCTGTGGAAGTGTAAAGGTTGGTGATGATAGTGATGATAACGAATGTGTTATCTAAATTTATATTACAACATTTTTTCTTTCAAGTTTTTAGTTCTTTTTTGTCATATGGGAAGTGGGTAGACACAGAAATGAGTTTTTTTCCGATGACAATACAGTTGGTGATAGCGAGCTGATTTGATGATAGAGACAGATGGTGGACAACGTAACTCCTCGATGGATAATTGTAGACTGGCCTTTTTAGGCTCATTTTGATCAGCACACGGTTCCGATCACTAATTTCATAAAAGCTTGTATTCAAAAATATTATACTATTTGGTATCTTATCTCTTTCATTATAATCAGCCTACAAAAGTCCACTGCTGGACATAGGTCTTCCCCATAGAATGCCACGATGAACTGCCATGGGCTGCCTCCATCCACTAACTTACTACGAGCTTTAAAATGTCGTCGGTCAATCTGATGTAAACATATATCCCTCGTTTTAAATTATAAAAACAACTTACCTAATAAGTGGCTTATAAGGAGCCATTGACTTTGACCATTGATAGAAAAAAGAGCCACTGTGGTGAAGGGATTATGTAAATTCCTTGCGTGTCTGTCTTATTCCCGTTTGCACTAAACATAAGTTAGGCCTGTCCTAGTTATGTTGTAAATTGATAGGTAATACAGCTAAGCCTAAGAACAGCCTAGCCTAAGTGGACTAAGGAATGGCTTAGGGTTAGTGCAAGCAAATTTATCGTTAGGCGTAGTCTAAAAAAGTTAGGAAAGAACTTAGGCGATTCTTATGTTTAATGCAAACGGGTGTAAATGAGTCACTGACTATCAACGCACTGCCACAGAATAAATGATAGCACAAGGCAGTCTTATAGACCTGAAATTAGGAAGAGTTAATTACTTTTGTGGTTTTGGTCTTTCCGAGGAATTTCCGAAATTAACCCCCTAATGGGGTGCGGCGGAGTATTCAAGTTGGTGTGGGAAAAAAACTTGCGGACGAAGTCTAACACTAATTTGGCATATTGTATTTGTGAGGCCAGGGTACGCGCAGGGCTGCTCGCTTCCCTCCATCAGCGGATGAGACCCTCAGTACTTTCAAGACTAAATTAATTCAACGTCCCAACTTACACTTAGTTATTTAATTTCCCTCACGCTTGCAAACTTATGCTAAAACTCCGCATAATTTTACACAACCCTTAAATTAAAACTTCTAACATACGGACTGTCGCGCGCAAAATTGTAAGGGATAATATAAAATTTGCATTTTTGGTAACCCTAGCTTGAGTCCCTAGGGTTGTTAACTTCGACAATTTGGCTGGACAACTTGCAATAGTGTCCATCCCATAATGTATTTACCGCAGCGAATTATTAATCCATCCAGTAACGAAGCGAGCGTTGATAGTTTGCCGGACAGCTGCCGCAGATGAGTGGATAGATGCGACACATGTACACGTGTCGCCATTCTGGTGCCCCTTTAGTTTTGTTAAATATTCACGATAGTTTGCCGGATGTATGCAGTAGTGAGAGAAGCGACCCATGATATTTTCTGATGAGTCTTACATTGCTCTTGTCCCAGCGTCGTAGGCCACGTCGTCAGCGAAAATACGGAAAAATAGAACGCGCTGTCAATGGGCCGTGTGCCGTGGGCCAGGCTGTCAACGTCCCTGTCTTTTTCCGAAGGCGACGGAAATGTAATACGCGAGCGGAGCGCAGTATCAGCTCTACTAATACCTACTAAAAAACTGTCTTAAACTTGTAAAATGATTAACTTATTATGATTTAACTTTTAAATTTTATTGTCATCTTTGTTTTATTTAAGTACTAATTATGTTCTTTCTTATTACTATTGTTTTTTTTTGACCTGTAACATTATTGTTATCAATAAATGAACTATGAACTAAAAAACTATGAAACGCCAGTGAAATCCCGGAACACAATTTAAAGTATTTCGTTAAAATTTAAATCATGTATAACGTCTAGGTAATCCGTGAAACCAAAAATCATGCTTTTATGAGTCAAAGATAAAAACCGCAACACGAATATAAGATACTTCTCCCAATAGCAATCTGAATAAATGGCGTGAAACACCCATTTATACAAATTAACAGTATTAATGTTCTGACCGCGAAGACCCCCTAAAGGTCACGGTCTAGGTCATATATTTAGAAACTCTACGAGGAGTTCAGAGGAGTTATTAGCGATTTAGATACCTTATTTTGTGTTTAAAGCCTTGAAATATATGGCTCTGTTTCTACGATCAATATATACCAATAATATCGCCAATAAAAGGTGGCCTGAATATGTATGCTAACCCACTAAATTATAGTATAAATTATAACTTTATGAAACATACAAGGAGTTTAACTTCAAGTCGAGCACTAATTATACAGCTGATGTTTTTTTTTACCAAAACATCAGTTTTATGGAACATACAAGGAGTTTAACTTCAAGTCGAGTACTGATTATACAGCTGATTAAATATTTTTTACCAAAACAGCTGTTTTATGAAACATACAAGGAGTTCAACTTCAAGTCGAGTACTGATATACAGCTATGAAATTATTATTCGCACTTTTCCCTGTTTTTGTGTCACTTAAGCTACTAGCACACCAAATTGCAGCATCGTAGGTTTACTGGCTTTGGCAAAACAAACCCTTTCATATAACACCCCAGTTGTCACTTATCTTGGGCCCCAATATCTCAACAACCGCCCGACCAATTTAGCTCATAACTTTACCTAAAAACTGCACCAATACCATCTACCCACTTACCAAATTTCATGACGATTGGAATAGCGGTTCAAAAGTTATCCTCGGACAAACATACATACATACGCCGATTCGTCCAAGTCGGCTCGTTCAATTACTGAATGTAAGTAAGTAAGTAAGTAAGTAAGAATATTATTTTGATATGCCATACACATAGTTATTTTTACATATAGATATGTATAGTCACAGATAAAATAATACTATACTGTATAGTGCCGTCAAAAAAGGTCCGTGATCAAATGCTGCAGTGACCTGCAGCGCTGATTTTAAAATTAAAGTAGTAATTAAGGAGATAAATATGGTTAACATGAAAATTAACTAGACATATGACACTAGGCTAATTATAAACAAATAGAAGGATCTAAAAGGAATACTAGTTCCTGGTACGTAGGTAGGTAATGTATTGTCAATACACATGGCAAAGATCGCCAGGATAGCAAGGGAAACGAACCGTCTAAAGTATGGAATTTAGTAGGTAATATTGTTGTAGGAGGATTCAGTTGTCGCTGCTTCCCAATTTAGTAGTAAAATGTTTGTAAGGTCACGACCCGAACTCCTTGTCGTTGTAAAGTAGAGTTTTATCGCTACGCTCGCTATGGGTAAGTTGAATTTTTTATCTATGGATTTAGTATGGATTTATGTAATCCGTGATTTTATTGGCGCATGGTGCCTGTCTAGACAGATAGGTATCAAGATTTAGTAATATAATGCTATAATTTTAAGCAGTGTACCGTTATTAGGGAGATTGAGAATAGAATAGAAAAGAAAATAATAATAATAAATAATGCTGGACAAGTTCACACAACATTATCTACCCCCAAGCTAAGCCAGAGCTTGTGTTATGGGTACTAGATAACTGCAGCCAGCATCTTAGGGACACTTCCGTCTGGTAGTGATTTGGATCAGTTGAGCTACCTTTAGATCGCTTGCAGCGGTCTTCAGGTGGCACTGAACTGATATACTTAATATAATACATTACATAGATAGATATTTTATATATTAGATATATATATAGATTTGTACACTATATTAAATAAAAAAGAATAGACAAAACTTAACTACATAATCAAAAGTATATTGGGCTGTTTTATCGCTTAGCAGCGATTTCTTCCAGACAACCTTTGTATGGAGAGACATTTTTATATACGTACACAAGATACGTACTCAGTTGCTCGCTGAGTTCAACGTTTGTGTCGCAGAGATTACAACAAATACCTTAATTCAATCTGCCAGGATATAGAGGATCATGCCCAAACCATGCACACAAAAGATCTGTTTCTGAAGGTAAAGAGTATCATCCGGGAGTTCAAGCCAAAAACTTGGGCCATTGAAGATGGCGATGGTAATTTGCTAACAGAAATTGACCAAGTTACTGAGAGGTGGCGATCTTACTGTGAAAGCCTATATACAGACAGTGGGAGATCGGCGTCTCCTTTTACACAGATGGATGAACAGCGCCTGGAGCCTGATATACTCGAGTCCGAAGTGGGAGGAGCGTTGCGCAAACTTAAGGCGAACAAAGCGGCTGGTAGAGATGCGATATTTGCTGAAGAACTTAAGCACCTTGGGGAAAGTGGAATAAAAATCTTACTGGATCTGTGTAATCAGATATGGCGAACAGGCAGATGGGTCAGCGACTGGAAGGAGTCCCTTCTTATACCGCTCCACAAAAAAGGATCTTCCAGAACATGCGGAAACTACCGGACAGTGGCGCTCATTTCGCATGCTAGCAAGATAATGCTCTATATCATCAACGGACGGCTGCAATCCTACCTGCAGTGGCAGATACCAAGTGAGCAAGCAGGATTTGTTAAAGGACGTGGCACTAGAGAGCAAATAGTCAACGTAAGGCAAATGATGGAGAAGAGCCGGGAGTTCAATGTCCCAATGCTTATGTGTTTCATCGATTACTCAAAAGCGTTTGATTGCGTGCGGTGGGATTGTTTGTGGAACATCGTCCTTGAAATGGGCGTGCCTTCTCATCTAACAGCATTGATCGCGAACCTGTACAGTGATGGTGAATCGATGGTCAGGGTAAATGATGTGGTCTCGGGACCATTCAAACCGGGAAAAGGTGTGCGTCAGGGATGTATTTTGTCTCCTCTCCTATTTAACATCTATGGAGAGTACATCATGCGAAAGGCGTTAGAGGAATGGGAAGGAGGTATCGCAGTAGGCGGCAACAAAATCAGCAACCTCAGATATGCCGATGATACCACACTCTTTGCATCGTCCGAGCACGAACTCGCAGAGTTGTTCAAGAGAGTAGAGCATGAGAGCGAGCTTATTGGACTTTCAATTAATAAATCCAAGACCAAGGTGATGGTCATAGACCGTGCTGGTCAGCTCTCAAGGACAGGTGAACTCTCTTACCTTGAGTTTGTAAGTGACTTTGTGTACCTCGGATCCATGATAAGTGACCAAGGAGGATGCGAAAAGGAGATTCGACGTCGCACACAAATGGCTAAGGCTGCCATGAGTAAGCTCACAAGAATATGGCAGGACAGAAAGGTCTCCAACGCAACTAAAAAGAGACTCGTCCGAACATTGGTCTTCTCCATATTTTTGTATGGCTCCGAGTCATGGACGATCCGAGCGGTGGATAGAAAAAGGATAGACGCTTTTGAGATGTGGTGCTGGAGGAGAATGTTGCGCATCCCGTGGACTGCAAAAAGAACCAACAAGTCTATACTTGACCAGCTGGCCATCAAGACCAGACTCTCCACCATCTGCTACCAGCGGGTTCTTAGTTATTTTGGACACATAGCCCGAAGACAGCCAGATAACCTTGAGAAACTGGTTGTAGTGGGAAAAGTGGATGGAAAAAGACCGCGCGGCCGATCACCTAGTCGCTGGTCTGATCAAGTCAAGGTACTTACTGGCCTCCCTATCACCGCTGCCCTGAGACAAGCCGAAGATAGAACAGCGTGGAAGAAGCTCGTCAGCATCTCTACTAAATCCTTTCAAGACGGGCACGACCTTCAGTAATGAAGAATACGACGAAGAAGAAGAAGAAGACACAAGATAAGATGCTCGTTGTTTTACAATGAATACATGCAAAAACATAACGCATAGAAAATTATTGTTGTTGTATGTTAAAACTATCTAAAACTATGTTGTTGTAAGTAGTCAATTGTAAAACATTATTTTGACGACCTCTGTGGCGCGGGGGGTGAGAGTTCGCCTGCGACGCAGGAGGTGCGGGTTCGATTCCCGCCTCTAAACAAATATTTGTAAGATCTGCAGATGTTTGTTCAGGGTGTTCTGGGTATTTTCTATGTCCCTATAATAAAAATATCTATCTATGTAATGTATTATGTATATATCTTTTAAATATCAGTTATCTATTACCCATAACAGAGGAAGTTTGAAAATTGCACCAGTGACAGAAAAATTGAAAGGAAATCGTTTAGCTTGGTATGGGCATGTTATGAGGAGGGATGAAACGCATGTAACTAAGAAAGTAATGAATATGAATGTTAGTGGATGGAAAGGAAGAGGAGGCCTAAGAAAAGATGGATGGATTGCGTGAGAGATGGTATGAATGAGAAGGGAGTGAATGATAAGGTGACGGCTGACAGGGGAGAGTGGAAGAAAAAGACGTACTGCGCCGACCCCAAATAATTTGGGATAAGGGCAAGACAATGATGATAGTACCCATAACACTAGCTCTGCTTAGCTTGGGGCTAGATAATGTTGTTTTGTGACCTTAATTATTTATTTATATTATTATTTATTCTTTATCAAAACAAAATTGAATAACTGCTCAATAACAAGTCATCAAATCAATAGTAACTTGAGTACCTACGTCTATTAATTCCTCAACAAACGTCTACTTAAATGAAAGAAGTGGCTGTAAAGTTTTACTGGATATGGTACCAATATTTAGCTACTTATTATGGACCCACAAATATAGGGGTGTTATTTGAAAACTTTCTGTCTGTCATTTGATTAATCCAAATAACATGGAATATGGAGAATAAGAAATGCGTCAAAATCGAATTGTCAAATTTTACCCATATAAAGAAACACACAAACATACAAAGCAAGTTAAATTATCCAACTTATTAAGTTATTCATAATTACACCCACTTATGTGTAGAATGAAATGTATGTAGTTTTCTATCATTTACATACATTTCATTCTACACATAAGTTGGTGGATGTCTAATATGTCGTCTGAAGATTTTTTTACAATTTTGCTATTGACATGTATTGTTTTTTGATAAAATGCAGTAAAGTCGTTAGAAGTCTCAATCAAGTCATCCCTCAGTAGAGCGGTGGCAGTTTTACTATGATTAACATCCATTTAAAAATACATGCAATATGTTTATATATAATTTCACTACACTGTTGCTTTTTTACTAACCTACACCGTATAAAATGCCACCAAAGTTACACAATATTACTCAAAATAACAAGGAAAAATAGACGTCTCTTTTCAAAAATCTTGTTATTCAGTCCAGTTCAGTCTTCAGCTCTTCAAAGAGTTTCCAAATCTTAAAATAACTGACGCGACGGGTTACGGTTGACTGACAGAAATTTGACAGCTGACAGGCGTCAAAGTCAACGTCAAACATTGTAATGCATATCCAGCCACCCTAATCCCGTGACAAGTTATCACTAAGTTATTGTCGTAGTTGTTTTGCGTCGTCAGGCCAATCTAAGTTGAGTTGACAACAATTATAAGTTTGGCCGCTTCGCGTCATCGAGTTTTAATGTTGGCACTACTGTTTTGTTTAGATCTAACTTAGAACTTGGCTGAGTTTTGTTTACCAAAATTAGTTAAACAAAAAGATTCTTGAAGTCAGACTTTACAGTTCAAGAAACACCTGATTTTATATTTTGTTCATCATCATCATCATCAACCTACTGCAGTCCACTGCTGGACATAGGTCTCTCCCATGGCGCGCCACTGAGCCCGGTTTTCGGCTCTCCTCATCCAGTTTCTGCCAGCCACCCCGCGCAAGTCGTCGCTCCACCTAGCCAGAGGGCGCCCTACACTACGATTGCCAAGACGCGGACTCCACTTAAAAACTCGTTTACTCCACGGCTATCGGTTCTTCTGCAGACATGACCGGCCCACTGTCACTTCAGCTTACTAATCCTCTGGGTTATGTCGAGAACTTTGGTTCTCTGTCGGATAACCTCGTTTCGGATCTAATAACTCAGAGAGACTCCAAGCATAGCCCTTTCCATAGCTCGCTGAGAGACATAAATTAATGTATTTTTTCAAAATATAATATGTTAATAAAATAAATAAATAATGCTGGACAGTTCACACAACATTATCTGGCTCTAAGCTAAGCAGAGCTTGTGTTATAAGTACCAGATAACTGATATACTTAATTACTTAATACAATACATTACATAAATACATTTTATTTACTATACAGGGTTAATACCCAGAACACCCTGCAGATCGTACAAATATTTGTTCCGAGGCGGGAATCGAACCCGCAACCTCCTGCGTCGCAGGCGAACCTTCGCCCGTCGCGCCGCAGGTCGCCGAGTTTCCTCGATATAACTTGTACTATTAATTTTACCTCAAAATTTACAAAAAAGTAGGGACCCTACAAGCGGTATAACTTCGGTACTAATTCGGATATAAACCTCTGCGCATTTTTCAGCTGACCCTGTATATGAGGATACATTTTCTCATCTCAATTTTATTCAAAATCAGCAACTAAAGAAAAGTAGCACTATGTCAGTAGAACGTGCGAACGACGTAAAGTCACTAAGAAATAGTACTAAGGTAGTAAAGTTTAAAATAAAGAATCGCGTTCACTACATTGTCACATGCTCGCTATCGAATGCTTCTTTCTAGAACTTTAGAAGTTTCTAGATTTATGTACGAAAAACGCAAATGGTGAGTCTGGGACGTGTTCATTTTAACTGTGTACTTTATATGAAACAAAATCGCCGTTTTTTTTCAACTTTTTACAAGCTTTTCTTTTTTCGGTGTATTTTTTTTTGGGTGGAATCTTGCAACTGAATTTTAAAGCAGTTATCCTCAACCGATTGAGCTGAGAATTGGCATACCTGTCAAGTTCCGATGACAATACAATATGGTGAATGAGAGCTGATCTGATGATGGAGACGGAAGGTGGACAAATTATTATATTAGTAACTGGCCGTGTTTAGGCTCATTTTGATCAGCACACGTTACGATCACAAATTTTATAAAAGCTTGTATTGAAAAATATATTTTTCACAAACAACTTATATTTAGATAAGGCTGTAATCGTATTATTAAAACATGTTTTTTTGTTAATTGTGATATTCTATAATAAATTAGTTTTGTCTATACATGAATATTCGGAATTATGATGACAATATTTATTCATACCTACTCGTATTTATTTTATTCTTCTTAAATTTGCTGGTTTTATCTTGATACAAAATAAATGTTCTTCAAAAACTCAACTAAGTAGCTATGCGCGTAAATATCGTTGCAATTTTAAAGAGCACAAGTTCAATTGTGAAAAGTTTTTAAATAAAAATAAATAAAGTATGAACGTAAACCGCGGACCAAAAACTTGCTTCCAGAAAACAACATTCTTTATACGAACAAATAGACGATACAACTGGAAAATAGAACAATGTAGCAGCTTACCTTGCGAAAGTGCCATCTCAGCAATGGCTGCTGGAAGTTGCGACAGCAGATATAAATCGGGTAAATCAGAGCGAGATAGATAGTATCCGGAATATAGAGCTATCGAACTTGGAACGTTTTCAGGCGGACACGCTCTGAGTTCCACATCTACAAAATACAATTTTATTAATACGTTATGGACTCTGAAGAAAAATAGTACTATGGATTACGTTTTTAGACTATCAGTTGAGAATAAATGGGGGATGTATGTGTCCGTCAAATCTTGCAGCTGAATTTTGGACCAGTTAGCATCGTTCGATTAAACTGAAATTTTGCATACCTGTCAAGTTCCGATGGCAATACAGTATTGTGGTGACAGCGAGCAGATCTGATGGTAGACAACAGAACTCCTCGATAGTTAAAAGTAGACTAGCCGTGTTTGGGCTTATTTTGATAAACTCACGGTTCTGCTTTCTAATTTCATCATCATCATCATTTTATAAAAGCTTAAATTAAAAAATAAATTTTTCACAGAAAACTTATTTCGTTTTAAATGTAATTTCGTACATAATTTGGCTTGGCTGAGTAATTCGAAATGACAGACGTTTATAACGTCAAAAAGGAATTTTAATTAAATATCTAGTAAAATTAATCTCGATGAGTAATTTTATTAACTTCCTTTATTTATCCAATTTTTGAGCCAATAATCTGTACTATATTTAAAACAATCGAATCTTGCCAAAAGTTAGAGGCAATCTTTGTGTTTTTACTAATTAGGACTAACAATTATACATGTATATTTTTAATCTGAATGTTGTACATTATTTACTAAGTATAAATCCAACCTACGATTGACGTTGCTTTACGCGCCAGCCTCAAGTTGGACCGTCTAAAATTCTGTAATTTTAAAGTTCTGAATTTCTGGCAGTTTTTGCTCGTGTGATTAATACCACCTAGAGGGGGCGAAACTTAAGCTATTACCTTCAATGGGCCCTTAAATTTCTCAATAAAAGTTTCCCGTTTGGTCTCACATTGTGTTTGATATTTTGACAGAGACGCAGAATAAATAGCAGTGTGTACCCTAAAGTGAGAAAGTTTGGTACTTCTCGATTGAACCGCTTAATAAACGTCTCAGCGCTTAGCGTCGAGTGTTTTGTGTATGGAAGTTTAAGGGGGGGTTTGGCAACCCAGTTTTAGAATAGGTTTTGTTTGATTTTCTTTGGATAAATAGATTTTGTGGAGACGCTTTCTTGTGAACAATTCAGACTGAAAAGCTGTAAGCTTTAACTTGTAATGTATGTACGTTTTTCCGGGTGTAATCTTGCAACTTAATTTTAAAGCAGTTATCCTCAACCGATTGTCATGATATTTTGCATACCTGTCAAGTTCCGATGACAATGCAATATTATGGTGAAAGTGAGCTGATCTGATGATGGAGACGGAAGGTGGACAACGGAACTCCTCGATGGATAATAGTAGTCTGGCCGTGTTTAGGCTCATTTTGATAAGCACACGGTTACGATCACTAATGTTATAAAAGCTTGTATTGAAAAATATATTTTTAACAAAAAACTTATTTAAAGCAGAACCAGTTATTTACAAAATGGAGCCTGTAACTCTTAACATCACTTTTCGATAGCTCGCAACAACTTCACAAACTGGCCCTAAAAAACTCAGTGTGTATATCTAGACAAACATTTGATCGATTTTTTTAAAATACGAATATCTTTTTTCTGACTACTGAATGTTTCTGCCAAATATTATCATAATTGGCCGGGGAAATGGCACCGCAGCAAACTTCCTCCCATTTTGAGGGAAAACCCCCAGCAATCAAAAATCGCCGGTGACAAAAAAAAACTACAACTAGAACCCGTATACAAAGTTTCATCCAGGTCGGTTGTAAAATACGACCTGCAGAGACCAATAAACTGACAGAAGAAAGCAAATTGATCTTGAAGCAGAGACGCTTCGCTCGCTCGGTCAATAATAGTTTAAAACATTCCATACCTTGTCACAGTGCATTACGATAAAGCCGAATGCAGTAAATTGGAAAGGTACCTACATACCGGAATGGTTCCGTTATCTAGCTAAAATGCCGTTAGAGCGCCTGCGTCGAGACACAAAACTAGGTTTTCGTTTTAAGAATAGAAGGAATTCGAAACGAAAGGTTTCTTCCAAAGTCTGAAAATATCGTAGTTATCATACCAGGATTACAGAAGTAATCTAGAAGTAACGATATATAGAGTAGTAGTAGAGCTTTTTTGTGAAAGAGTTCGTCCGGGGAAGTACTATCTATTTCTCCCGCAAAGCAGTAGTGCTCGCATTGCTGTGTTCAGGTTTGAAGGGTATGGTTGCCCGTGAAATTATATAGACACATGAGACTTTTCATCCTTATGTCTTAGGGTTGGCAGGCGCAGTGCAATGCCACATAGGGTGCGTCCTAGGTGGATGTGACCTATGTGATAATGCACTGTTTATAGGCAGAGGGTACCACTTAGCATCAGCTAGGCCATCTGCTTGATCCGTCATAACAAGTTTTTTATAAAATATATCAGAATCGGTATAATTTAGGCTTCTCTCTCTCTCTCTCTCTCTCTCTCTCTCTCTCTCTCTCTCTCTCCTCTCCATATCTACTAAGGGATAAAAACAGGGTTAGGGCAGCAGCGTCCACCTGAATACTTAACACCAATAGAGTGCGATTATGTCAAATCCCTCCATTCTATGGGGAAGGCCTCGTCAAGCAGTGGACGTCAGAGTTGATGATGATAATAATATAAAACTCTAAAGCTTCGAGAACCCGTACCAAGGATCTCTCTACAACAGTAGCTCAATACCTCAGCTACAAACAAAGGTATAAGCACCGGTGAGTTCCGGCTATCCATCATAAGTTCCTGTATCGATCCAGCGATTCGGCATCCAGTAGGGTTCGTACACATTTAAATAAACGGGCTTATACAGTTTACGTGCTTTTGTTGAGGGTTTTTAGATTCAGAAAATGTGTATATTGAGTCCATACACTACTTATATCCATACACTGTCAGTCCATCGCGTCACATGGCGAGAAATCTTCTCTTCTCTTAATGGCTTCTGAGGAAAGTCTCCTTCAATTTCGTCAGTGTGAAGTATATGGTAAAACCGAGTCAAGTCGTCAAGTCATAACCTAGTTTAAAGCGGTGGCAGAAATAACTAAGTTTTTGGAGGACTAAAATCCAACTTATCGAAATGATGCGCAATACACACCACACACAATGGACCACTTTAACTAAGTTACACCGGTTGAAAAATCTAGAACAAAATGAATGTACTTTACGACAAAATGTCATATACATTTTTGAAATCTTCCTGTCAATTTTTTACAACGCTTTTTATATAGATAGACTAGTGGCATGCCCGCGACTTCGTCCACGTATAATATTCCATACCAACTTCAACACACCCCCCCATTGTGGTTGAATTTCTGAAATTCGTTGATAGTCAGTCAGTCAGTCAGTCATGAACGATTTTATATATACTGATGATATACCTACGTGAATTCAACATGTAAAATCACTCTAATAATCACCAATAATAATCACATACCATGTGTCTATGTGTAAGGGGCGTAATCTCATAACATTATATTATGGTGTATGGAAAACGCTTCTACCTACCCTATATCAATGCGTAATTTCGATAGATTTATGTCTTCATTGAATTAGCATGCGAAGCGTCGGAAGACGGCTGACAGTACATCTTGATTGATGATTGTTTGCTGTGCTGACTGTACCTGTGCGTTTGCGTAATTAATTCTATTGTTACAATTTTGATTGGTTTTAATTAAATGTACTATAAATCATTTGCGGTTTAATTAGAATTTTGATTATTTGGTTTGTTTAAAGTTGTTTCAGGAGCTGTTTGTGATGGATTAATATTGATTCAGTTTTAGTCTAGTTACAACACAATATTAATGATTATGACTTTATTATGTTCGATTTACTTATAATGAAATTAAAAAGTTACATTTAAATAATTACTTATAAATAATTCTCTTATAACCTTTATTCTTGATGACCGTATTATATAAAATAAGGTAAATAAATAGATTTTAAAAAAACGAGAATGAAAATAATTAATTCATTTTCATCATGGAAAAGCAGGCGCACGGCTCAGTACCATCCTTACCTCATTAGTACACTCTCTCTTCGTACTGAACGTTTCAGTTCCACATTCATAATGCCGAACTGCTAAGTAGTGGAATTCGCTGCCATCGTCTGTCTTTCCTGAAAACTATAATCTGAGAGTGAAAAGGGCCTTCTAGACCTTCGTGCTCCATCGTTGGCCGCATCGTTACATGCCAACAGGTGAGATCGTGGTCAAACGAAGGTCTATCAAAGTTACAAAAAAAAGTGTTTGGGATTTTTCTATGTAAGCTTCAACAGACTGCTGCACCCCCTTAGGGGTGAACAAGCAACGCCCAGAAATGCCCATATGTGATGATATCTAGAAACATACAATTCTATAAAATAACACCCAGTATTAAACTATTTTCAACCTAGAAAATCGTACTGTTCTTCGGTTCTTATAATAAAAGCTTCTAAGCAGTGTCCCAAATAATTTCGCCAATGTCAAGTGATATGATTATATTTTTTTATGGTCAAGTCGTCAAGAGTCTCCGTTAAGTCATAACCCAGTTTAAATATTGGCAGAAAAACAGAGTTCTTACAGGAAAAATCCACCATTTCGACAAGACACGCACTAAATTTTAACTACATCACACATATGCTATTTATCCAAGTTACACCGGTTAAAATGCCACCAAAATTACACGAAATAACTCGAAAAAAGACATTAAAATGCAATTAAATAATAAATACGTTTCTTTCAAAAATGGCAGATTTATCTCCTAGATAACAGTAAAATCACAAAGAAATTTTAACAAGACAAAAAACCTGAGCAACTCAAAGACAATCAAAAAGGTACCAATCGTTTCAAATCCTACAAAGAAGTAATTTGACTATCGATACTCTTTGTGCCGTGAGAAAAGACAACTATTTGAAATAAAAAAAAGAAAGAGAAATAAGACTATACAAAGAAATAAACTATTATTTGAATCTGTACGATATCTAATTCACAACACAATGCAGCGTTACTTGCATTTTCTTGATGTATTAAGACGAAGCGTTTCTACAATAAAATAAAGTCCGGTTTGTAGGGGAGTAGTTCCTGTTCGATCCCTTGTCTTGTTCGATCCCTTATAATTTTGTTCCTGTTCGATCCTGTCTCCAAGGGATCATTTTAAAATTATTATTTTTATTGTTTTTTTGTAGCCGGTGAAATAACATATGAGACTTGAGCCGTCTTGAGCCGCCTCCATCCACAGCCTTCCTGCGACCTTAATTTGATTGGTTCATCGAAAGGATTTCCTCTTTTGCGTCGTCCGGTTCGTGGTTGCCACTTGAGATTCTTTCTACGGTTATCAGTCTGCGAGCTATGTGGCCTGCCCTTTGCCATGTCAACGGACTAATTAATTAACACCTATATACATATAACATGTATTTATTGACAACCTCTGTGGCGGGGCGGGCGAACCTTCGCCTGCGACGCTGGAGGTTGCGGGTTCGTTGTACTTGTTGTTCGTTCGTACTTATGTTGTATATTGTATTAACTATATCAGTTATCTAGTACCCATAACACAAGCTCTGCTTAGCTTGGGGCTAGATAATATTGTGTAAACTGTCCAGCATTATTTGTTTGTTTTTATTTGTTTATTTATTTATTTGAACCAATTTTATGTCATGGTCAAAACTTTTGATTCGTGGTTTTCACTTGAACTTTGTAGTTTCGCGACAAGTCTTTATAAAAGTATTTTGCAAAGTCGTTCGGTAAACTTTCTTTACTTTTCTGAAGTAACTTTATCAGCTGTTTTCAATGGCCCTAAATAACATTTAAGTTGTTACTTCAGTTGCTACATTAACAAATTATATTCTCGTAACTGTTGATGGAGTACTATTTATGTAACGCCATTTAGCGAATGTATTTGAACTTGTTAAGGTATAAGTTTATTGAAAATAATGGTTTTTTATTTTGATATACCTTACCTTTAGAGAGAGTTCTTCTTCAACTAAAAATAAAGTCATATTTAAATAACTCAATGATGTAGAGGCTTCTGAACTCAGTCTCGAAACGTCAGCAAAACGATGAAAAAAGCGGTAATAAACCGTTTATTCATTTTAAAGTGACAGTTTTTTTTTTGTACTTTCTGTTTTTTTTTGTTGATCCATCTTAATATTAGGTGAGAAGCGCCAGTGTGCCTCGATTACAAGGAGAAGCCGATGTATAGAAAACGTAAAAAGAATCAGCAAAAGTTGATAAGACAGCAAACGCTACGCTTGATATACCGACTTTCAAACGTTTACTGTTTGTCTTGCAGTTATCGTCGGACAAACACTCATACATAATATAACACACATAACACGTAACATAACACATAACACATAACACCCAACAATCACACATCCTGACCCGTCACTAGGATTCCATGTGACGTGGGTATCAGAAACTACGAGTACCACGGTACCATAACACCCAGACCCGGAACAAATAATTGTAGAACATACAAACATTTGTCCCGCAGCGGGAATCAAACCCGCAACCTTTTGCATCTCAGCCGGCTACTCGCCCGACGCGCTACAGAGGTCGTCATACATACATACAACCATACATACATACATACATACATACATACATACATACATACATACATACATACATACATACATACATACATACATACATACATACATACAAACGCCGCAACCTGCTCGCTTGGCTCGGTCAATAATATGTGGGTACAGATATTGCAAACACAAACTAAAACGAATCTTAGCATTGCACATGCATAGAAGTCTTATTTTTAAAGCACCATATCGAATTCATGGTAACCGCTTCCCCTTAACCGATTTTCTTTCGATTTGCCTCAATTATAAAGGGATTTATTTAATGAATGAATGATTTTATAATAATTACGTATCATTAAACCTGAATATATATCAGAAATAGATAAGTTAGTACTTAGTGTAATATTATGTAGTAATAACGTATGAATAGGCGCATGAGGTGTTAGAAAGGAATAATTTTAAGCACTTTGCAATAGAAATACGGGTTTATCGTGACTTGCTTTAATGCGTAGTGGTTAGGGTTTAACTTAAAGCTAGGTAATTGATGCTAAGGCTATGATTAGGCTTAATTATTTGTAAATGAATGAGCTATCGCGATTTAAAGCTCAGACGACCCTGACGGCTCTGATCTTGACGACCTTTGTAGCGCGTCGGGCGAGTAGCCGGCTGAGATGCGAGAGGTTGCGGGTTCGGTTCCCGCTGCGGGACAAATGTTTGTATGATCTGCAAATATTTGTTCCGGCTCTGGGTGTAGTTCCTGATACATACGACACAGGGAATCTTATTGTGGGATCAGGACTATGTATGTGACTGTTGGTTATTATGTTCTTCATCTTCATCGTTTACCCTCTTGGCAGAGTGGTCGTGGTTGTCACTTCAGGGTCTGTGGCTCGCTTCAAAATCCTACGCCACTTATCTCGCACCACAGCTTTCCTGGTGCATTCATGCAGTGGACCGTCCTAAGCTGCCTGGATTTGGTCAGTCCATCTCATGGGAGATCTGCCCCATGGTCGTGTGCCCTCAACTCTACCCTGTACAACAAGGCTTTCAATGGACACATCTCCGCGTCACGATACGTGCCCGAAGAAAGTGAGGATGCGAGATAGTCGCTGCTTGATGCCGAGTTCTTATGTTATGTTATGAAGCTCTGGTTTAAAACGCTTTCTATATTCCTGTACGGTGCAGAAATCTGGACTCTCAAAGCGAAGGATCGCAGATGTGTACACAATTTCGAGATGTGGTGTTGGAGATGGATGCTGCAAATCCCCTGGACGATCGTGTCAATACTCAAGGAACTCACGATAACTACTAGGCAGACTGTCCTAATTTAATAAACTTCATCGTCATCATCCACAGCCTGACTTAACCCACGCTGAGTATAGGCCTCTCTTTGCGTGTGCCATTCCTTACGGTTCCGTGCCAGTCTCATCCAGGTTCGACCGCGACGTATGCAACTTCGTCTGCCCATCTCGCTGCTGGACGACCAACTTTTCTGTACCCAGTTCTTAGGCGCCATTCAGCGCCTTACTCCACCTATCGTCACCTCGTCTTGCCAGGTGTCCTGCCCAACTCCATTTTAGTTCCGTTATATGATCCCCAACATCTTTGAGCGTTGTTCGATTTCGTATCTCGACGTTGGGTACAGGGTCTATAAGCTTGATGACGAGCATGTCGCGTTCCATGGCTCAAATAAAAAAGATTGTTTAATAAACCTAAGTTTAATTAGTACCTCCATAAGAACCAATATTATAAAACACATAACTTAAGCGACAGCCCTGAACGACCGGTCTCAGGTGGTCGCAACCCTACCGCACTTAACTAAGCACTTTACTAACACGTTTATATCTTAATACCTACATGTGTGCCTTCTAAAATTAGCAACAAAAAGCATAGGTCCCAAAGGGTTGTTGAATTTCGGAGCCCTTACCCACGACTTTTAGTCGAGTTATTTATACAGTATGAAATAATATTAAATGTGTCCTTATTTTCACCTGCCTAAGTAGGTAATTGTTCGACTCTTGTGAACCTAAGAATAGGCTCTTCCATCTCCTTCCGTGGATGTTGTAAAAGCCGACAAAGGGATTACACCAGGGGATGGGTGGCAGCATCTGCCTGAGTACCCAATACTGCGATCATGAATCCGCCTGCGCGTGGTGATTATTATATTTAGGTACATACATGGTGTCCATATTTTCACTTGTCTACGTAGGTTACTGTGTCCTCTCCAAGAATATATTTTATTTTGTTTCCTGCCATACCTATGATGTTATTTGTGAACATTTATTTGTATAAAATAATTTATTTAAAAAAAAAATAGGTATGTACTTACATCTGACTCATGATGATGATGATGATGAAATTAGTAAGCAGAACCGCGAGCTGATCAAAATGAGCCCAAACATGGCTAGTCTACTAATAACTATCGAGGAGTTCCGTCGTCCACCTATCTCCGTTGTCTCTATCATCAGATCAGCTCGCTGTCACCATAATATTGTATTATCATCAGGTCTGACAGGTATGCAAAGTTTCAGCTCAATCGAACGATGACTGGTTCAAAATGTAGTTGCAAGATTTGACGGACACCATACATTGCTAGTACTATAAAAGCTTTAAAAACTGAAAAAGTAGTAGGTAGGTTTAGGTAGTAGGTAACCTAGTTATTACAGTGATTTACTTATTAAGCTATTTTTTTATGTATCCACTAATCCATATGTGGAGATTGATTATGGATATTAGCGAACGGAGCCTTCGATATGTAACGTATAAAAATTGATGATAAAATGTTCGCTTGAACTTCATTCACAAATTAAAGTACAGTTCAGACTAGTTTCTGTGACGTATGGTATCAACTAAAGTAAGTAATTAGCTAAGTGGCGGGCATTAGTCTCCGCAAACATGCGAAGTAATTAGTGCCAACTTAGCGGAGATTAGCGACAACTTGCGAAAATTCACAAAGAAATATAAACGAGCATCCACTTCTATTAGGACGTTAGATTAGGGGTTGGTACGAGGCAAGTCCTAGCAACGCTATTAGGTATTTTTAACCCCCGACGGGGTGTTATAAGTTTGACGTGTCTGTGTGTGTGTCTATCTGTGGCATTGGAGCTCTCGAACGGATGAACCAATATCGTTTTTTTTATTTTTGTTTGAAAGGTGAATTTTTCTGGAGTGTTCTTAGTTATGTTTGATCAAAATCGGTTCAGCCGTTTCATTCCGTATTTTTTTTTTAAATTTACAAAATTAATTACTTGTTTATCGTAGTTTCTGCTGTGGTGTAAATGCCTACTGAGGGATTACACTAGCAGCATCCACCCCACAGACAGACAGGCGGACGGACAGCGGAGTCTTAGGAATAGGGTCCCGTTTTACGCTTTGGGTACGGAACCCTAATAATTATATCACTTGACATTGGTGTAATTGTATGGAGCACTCCTCAGAAGCCATTATAAGAAGAGAAGAAGAAGCCATCTACAGACCGTTCACCGTAAGATGGCACCTGCCTTGGGCATAGTGCCAACGGTGACAGGGGACATAGTTCAGTCAAAATGTACCTACATCCGTGCTTGCAAAAGTTCCGGTCACGCTGATTTTTAACCCCGGACGAAAAACGAAGGGGTGTTATAAGTTTGACGTGTCTGTGTGTGTGTGTGTGTGTGTCTGTCTATCCCATCGTAGCTCCCGAACGGATGAACCGATTTCGTTTTTTGTTTTTGTTTGAAAGGTGTATTTGTCGGGAGTGTTCTTAGCTTTGTTTGATCAAAATCGGTTCAGCCGTTCAGCGTTAGGGTTTTTTTTTAATTTTTACAAAATTAATTACTTGTTTGATATGTTGTTAGGACATTAACCAATATAAAATTTTCCAAGTGCAGTGCTAGCGGCGCGATGTGCCCAAAAATAAATGAAATTTTCGTTTATTTTTTCAGTTTTTAATCAATATCTTAGTGAAGGAAGGTTCTGACTAGTAGAGTCACTATGCATACTTTTAAAGTACCTAGACTAAATTAAAAAAAAAAAAAAAAAAAAAAAAAAACATGGTGTTTTGGGCACACACCGCCGCTCGCACAGCACTTGGAAAATTGCAAATCTGTTTTTTTATTGGTTAAGGTCCTAACATCATATAAAAAAATCAGCGTGACCGGAACTTTTGCAATCACGACCATGTTTAACTTGACTGGACTAACAGTTTGTTCAAGTTTTTCTGTAAAGCTACATTCGCACAGAAAGGCTAACTATTCGCAAAATAAATAAAACCCGACTTAAACTTAAATAAATAACGTAGAACACAACTACACGTAAAAATTATTCTTTATTCAGCTTTTATTCGCATTGTTCCAAATTGTAAAGCATGCTGAAAAATATAGCGACAAATTCGCAGCGTAACGGAACAGCTCGTTTCAAAGATTCATAATACTGTGCTATGCCATTACTTTTGGTGTTCCTACCAGTCTGATGAATGGTGGCATCTTTGTTTTAAACCACTGAGGAGTGTGTATTGTTTTGTAGCACCGGCCAATGGACGTAAACTAATTTAGAGTCTCTTAGTCCCATCTGTTGAGGAGTGGGCGTGCTATAAGATAGAATTGCTAACGCCATCTGTTGTCAATTAGACGTACTGCGTGATTAGAGCAGGAGGCATTTATACATCTGTCGTCTTTGGGTACTAGTTCGATAAAGTTCTAGTGATGTTTCATTACCATTTACCATTACTATGTTGTTTCATACCAGTAGTAGTAGAGCTTTTTTGTGAAAGAGTTCGTCTGGAGAAGTTCTACCACCATACCTATTACTGCCGCAAAGCAGTAGTTGCTGGTGAAATTACAGGCACATGAGACTTTTCATTTTTATGTCTCAGGGTGGCGGGCGTATTGCAATGCCCCAAAGTCAAAGTCAAAGTCAAAAGTATTTTATTCATTGAAATCACAAGGATCATTTTGAATCGTCTAAAAAATAAATTTACAGTTACTCCTGTTCCAACGCAACCAGACCTAGAAGAATCAGGCAACAAACACGGTCTGTTTTTCTTTTGATGATCCTTCTTACTACTAGGTGGAGAGCGCCTGTGTGGTGCCTCGAGAACAAGATGAAGCTGATTCAAGGAAAAAGGAAACCCAAATTAAAAGCCTAACTTAGGTAGGCAGTCAAAAGTAAGATGATAGAGAGAATCAGCAAAAGTTCATTAGGCAGCACACACTACGCTTGATATACACATAAATAACACATCAGTAATAAAATATATGCAGGTACAGACATTGCAAATTGACAAATTAGGTGTCGAGGGGCAGAGCGACATCAGGCCACGCGGCTTTATCATTAACATAGTCATGTAGTGTGTAATACGCTTTCTTAATTAAATTATTCTTTATGTAAGATTTAAATCTTCGATAGGATAGGATATATAGGATATAGGATGCGTCCTAGGTGGACGTGACCTATGTGTTAAAGCACTGTTCATAGGCACCGCTTAAATTCAGGTGGGCCATCTGCATGATCCGTCATACAAAGTCGTATAAAAAACAGTAATAATAATAATAATTTAGTATATTTATCCGCATAGGTGTTTTTTGTGTAAGTGAGGACAGATTTTGGCAAAGCTCGTATACCTATCACCAAAACCACTGCGCCTGTTTTATGGTCAATGCTTTGTAATGATTTGCGGCTGAAATAGGGGATGTCATAAACATTCCCAAAGATCTTACTAGCTTAAAACTTAGAACTTAGATTCAAGCTGTAACTAAAGTTTAAGTAAACCTATTGTGGTTAGGGTGGGACGCATCTTGGCTGCGACATGTTCCCGGCCAAATTTATATAATTTGTTCAAAAAGAATCTAGTTCTTTTTCAGACACACTTTAAGTGTTGCCATCAACTCAAAGTCCTGCTCCGTTACGGAGCTGGGCTGGCTGGGATAACATAGGTGGACAATGCATCCTCTGTTCGCAAAAGTACAAAAGTAGGTCGTCTGTACGGACTTAACACCCACAATAGAATAAGAAAAATTTCGTTCTGTAAAGGTTTATCGATTGAAGCAAGCAGGTCAACGTACCTCTAGGTTTTTCCGGATAGACGAAAGCAGATTGACGAAACAAGTACAGAAAACGAGCCTCTATGAGACAGTTGGAAGCAGAGACCTACCTCCTACCGAACTTACCTCTTTAGTATACCTTCTATTTGCACAAAACGTTTCAGTTCTACCTTTATAATGTGAACTGCTTAGGAGTGGAATACACTTGAATTGACTACCGTCGTCTGTCTTTCCTGAAAACTATAATCTGAGTCTCTTCAAGGCTAGAGTGAATAGGTGCCTTCAAGACCTTTGTGCTCCATCTTCGGCCACATCGTCACTTACCAACAGGTGAGATCGTTGTCAAACAAAGGTATATAAATGTTTAAAAAAAACCTCGGCGAACGAAGAATATGTTAACAAGTTGTTCTTCTTCTTTCGTGTCGATGTCTCACTCAAAGCCATTGTGACCAAATAGGTTGTCACACCCACGACATTGTCGGAGCAGGTCATTGAATCTTCCATTATGCTGTAGTCAGGGCAGGATGGGCATACAAGGGCGTGTGGCATGGTTTGGGACTGGGCACCACAGTCGCATTGCGTCGCGGAGACTGCGACCATACCTGCTGAGATTACACCGGCAGCCGCCGACTTCGGTGCGCAGCCAGGGTCTTCCATACTGCCCATGGTAGTTGGTGACCAGCGGGTCATTACTTGAGATGGCTGAAGTGGAGTGTAAAAAGATTTTTAGTGGTACAGGTTAGATTGAAAATGATATCTGGAGAAAGGCCAGGTCAAGAGCAGGAATCTAAGTCGACGAGGCATTACTAAGTGTTGAGATTGAATGAAGCAAAAGTATGTCAGAATCTAAGCAAGTGGAAATCTGTGGTTTTCCTACCCCTCCGGGAAACAGGCGTAAGTACAGCTTGTTCACCGAAAGATGGCACCTGTGAATACTCCATGGCAGGTGCCAACTTACGGTGAACGGTCCGGCTCGTTCACCGTAAGATGGCACCTGTAAATACTCCATGGCAGGTGCCAACTTACGGTGAACAGTCTGTATGTACTATCACAATTTATAAAAGTCATAAAACAAAGGACTTTCTTATACAAAGGATATCATGTCTCATTGGTTAACATAAAAATGGGAGGTCTTAGTTTACTGTCATTGCTGCAAGCGAAAAGGACTTTCGTTGGTGCTAGTGCCGTATTGTTTTTTTTCCGGCTTTTCTCATTACAAGGCTATCGGCAACACTATGCCGCGCCTAGCTTTATTCTGTATGATAGGATCATAGAAAACTTTGCCGATACAACCAGCTATTGGGTATTGGTGTATTTCATTAGATCCCCGGATTTCCTTGCTCTTCCTAAAATTCGGTCGTGTAGAGTTGTACGAAATAAAGAAAAGTTTTCAGTTGTTTTCAAAATCTTTATCATCCATATGTTAGATAGTGAAAGCTTATGTCCTATTGTAGACTAGCATTCGCTTGCGGCTCCGTCTGGGTTGAACATATTTACCTGAGTATGAGTAAACACAAATCTTTCAAGTTAAATTCCATTAAAAACAAGCCAGTTAAAACCGAATTCATATCCGTGACTGTCTTTGATTATATAGCGCCTGACAAATTTTTTTATTCTCTGAGCTGACAGTACATAATACATTGATTTTAAAGGTTTATTCACTTGACTACAACATATATAACATTATTACTTGCAGTAGTAATAATGTTATATGTGTTGTATATATGTTATATATATGTAGCATTATTACTCCTTCTTAAGTAGTACTCTATATCATGGTAATGCACATCTTCATGCACACACACACATACACACACATACACACACGCGCGCGCGCACACGCACACACAACACTACACAACAGACTGTATATTAGAGTAAATTTTAGTTATATATAGTTTTTGTAGTAGTGTCTACATTCTATTTGTAACGACTGTAATTTTAAAAAGTCAATCACATACGGGAGTGAACTGTTTCCTGGGCCACAGCTCACGCTTTTCCGGGAGACAGGGCTACATCTATATATTATCATCATGTTATGGTCAATAAACATTTCCTAGTTCTTATTTAGACTTTATGTTAAATACTATTTTTTTCTTTTTTCAGGTAATAACATTATTTGATTTCATCAAAGACCAGAACTAAAGGTTGTTTTCGTTGTGGTTGGAAAGATGTGACCTGATTTCGTTGTGCCCTTATTCAGCTATTGGTAAGTTAGATCGAAATATTGGAAGACTATACCACCTTCTTCTTTTAATTATGGCCTCTGAGGAGAGATTCAATTAGATCAAGTGGTAAAGAGTCTCAGTAAAATCTAATTCTAGTAAAATGATGACAGAATTACTTAAATTTTGGAAGGACTAAATCCACCCAATCACATACACCACACGCACTCGGGGATTTGACGACCACTGTAGCGCGTCGGGCGAGTAGCCGGCTGTGATGCAAAAGGTTGCGGGTTTGATTCCCGCTGCGGGACAAATGTTAGTATGATTTGAAAATATTTGTTCCGGGTCTGGGGGTTATGGTAGCATGGTTCTCGTAGTTTCTGATTCACACGACAACGGGAATCCTAGTGTGGGATCAGGACTATCTATGTGACTGTTGGGTGTTACGTTATGTTATTGAATTAGTTTAATTCACATACACTTGTGCCACCTGAATTACAAGATCCCCAATATATTACAAGATACCCCTCCATCTCCTCCCGTTGATATCGTAAAAGCCGACTAAGGTATTACCCGAACTTGTTTGTAAGATTCGTTGTTACAAGATTTGTCATGGCTGAGCTTATTTACCTAAAACAATTATTATTACTGGAAAAAAGCGTTAGCAGAGTCAGTCGTGGGAAGCAAGGACGGCGATGAGCTCACCACATGTCACGTCTATATCCGACGATGGTGCAACCCACGGTGAAAAGAGGCCCATTTGAGGATCTGCCAACCCTTTCAGGGAAAAAGGCGTTTGTCTATGTATGTATATACTGAAAAAAACACTGTGTTTCTTTCAAAAATGGCGAATTGAGCCCCTTCCTAACCACCTTTTCAACCATTCCATAGCGAACCATTTAGCCGTCTGTCATATATTTATGAACTATTTGTCTTAAAAGTAGGTATATTTCCACAACAGAGAAGAATGTAAATATTTAATTCAGTCAACACCTAAACAAAGCAAAAACATCATTAAACCATCAGAATTTTCCAATTTCCCTCCGAATCTGCGTTTCCGCCGGATGAAGGACATTTTCACAATTTTAAATATCAAATTGACATCACAAAATGGCGTCCAAACGTCATTCGGGAAGCGCGCGAAAAATGTGTTCGGAAATGAAATGTTGGAGGGACGGGACAGATGACAGGAGCGAATTATATTATAATATTTTATATCCATTACTCAGGCTGATGTGTCTGTCCTCTGTATTAAACACTGCAGACGTGAAGTGGAACTGATGAAGAAGACCAGAGATGGCCATTGGAACTCCTCAGTGATACCTAAGTATTTCACGGGTGACTTTCCGATATCCGATTGAGTCGAAATTTGGCATACCTGTCAAGTTACGATGACAATACAATGTCAGGGTGACAGCGAGCTGATCTGATGATGGAGACGGAAGGTAGACAACGGAAAATCCTCGATGTATAAATAGTAGACTGGCCGTGTTTTGGCCTATTGTGATCAGCACTCGGTTCCGATTACTAATATTTATAAATTCTTGTATTTGGGATGAACTCCTAACTTAAAAGTTATTTTTTTTTCGAAAAGAACTATATTTTATTCCGTATACATTTTGTTGTTACTTTCGTCCCAAATGTCCCCAAACCTTGAACGCCATTATGTAAGTGCCGTCCAAAACGGAAAAAGCGTGGTGCCATACCATTTGTATCAATTAACGATTGGACTTGCCATCGGCAATATTTCTTGATTGTGACCCCTATGGTACCCTCTTACGGCCCATTTCGACAATAGTTCTTTAATTTAAGAATTTGTTTTGGTCTTCAGGTTCGTTGGCATGTGTTTTGGAATGTTTGTTAACCGACTTCTGAAAAGGAGGAGGTTCTATGTTCGGCTGTATGTTTTTTTTAAATGTATGTTCATCGAAATCTCCGTGAATTGTGTACCAATTTCAAAAAACCTTAGTGCTATCCCATGTTCTCCAAGTCAGGATCTGATGGTGGAATCTCAGAGAAATCGAGGGAAATCCTCAATATTTAATGGCACGTACAGTGTGTTTGTTAATTTTCAGGGTTCCCGTACCCAAAGGGTAAAACGAGACGCTATTACTAAGACTCCTCTGTCCGTCTGTCACCAGGCTGTATCTCATGAACCGTGATAGTTAGACAATTGAAATTTTCACAGATGATGTATTTCTGTTGCCGCTATAACTAAAAACTAAAAAATAGAATAAAGTAAATATTTAAGGTGGCTCCCATACAACAAACGTGTTTTTTTTGTTCGTTTGTACTCGATATTAATAACGGCAACAGGTAGACGCTTGAAATATACAGAAAATATTTAGTTATATATTCACTTTAAAAATAAATAACTAAATTAAAATAAAACAAATATTTAAGGGGGGCTCCCATACAAAAAACGTGTTTTTTTTGCCGTTTTTATAGATAATGGTACAAACTTAGCACTTTGCTGGTTTTTTATGTATGTTCACGGATATCTACGTCATCTGTGTAACAACTTGAAAAAAAACTTTTATGTATGTTCACGGATATCTACGTCATCTGTGTAACAACTTGAAAAAAAACTTTTATGTATGTTCACGGATATCTACGTCATCTGTGTAACAACTTGAAAAAAAACTTTTATGTATGTTCACGGATATCTACGTCATCTGTGTAACAACTTGAAAAAAAACATTTTTGTTTGAATAGGTATACTCCCGAGGTCCATGTACACCAAGTCAGGATCTGATGATGGAATCACAGAGAAATCGAGGGAAATCCTCAAAATTTAATGGCACGTACAGTGTTTGTTAGTTGTTCATAGCCTATTCAGGTGTTTGCATCTGGAAGTCATCACCTCATTCTCGCGAGATGACGATGAAAGCAAAGCTTGGTTACGACATGTGTCGCTTCAAGTTTTTTTTTTATAAATTCCTTCAGGGTAGGCAGCGCTTCGAAAATACCGTCTGGTATTGCCGGTGTCTATAAGCGACGGTGACCACTTTACATCAGTTGGGCCGAAAGCTGGTTTTCAAAGTAGTTCCATAAAAAAAACAACTAAGGGTCTTTAGCCGCCTCCACCGAAATATCCAAGTTTAAAAGTAATAAGTCAAATTAACCCGCTATAATCCACTGTAATGAAATTATACTCGGTTGACAGCGTCTAAGTTGGCCACAGTAACAATTTCTGAAGAGTTAAATAAATAAAGATTTGCGAACCTCGACATTACAGACAGACAGCTGACATTGGATTTTACATTATTATTCCAGTTACGGATTCATCTTTCGTATTCGTCCCGGTCCGTTCTTTATGCCGGATTAATTTGAGGATTGGATTTTAAATGTTACGGCAAAGTTAGGAATTTGGAACTTAATTATGTAATTTCATTTGTTTAACGTTTTGTATTAAAGTTTATTTTTGACAGTGACACTGACATATAGGAAATAATTTATTTCAGAACCAATTACAGGAATGAGAAATTCGCCATTTTTGAAAAGAAAGGTAATTTTCGTCTAATTTGATTAAAATGGGCTTGACTCATTTAAAATGTGCTAGACAGTACACACAACATTATCTAGCCCCAAGCTAAGCAGAGCTTGTGTTATGGGTACCTACTAGATAACTGATATACTTAATACAATATATTACATAGATAGATATTTTTTATTATACGCAGAACACTCTGAACAAATATCTGCAGATCGTAAAAATATTTGTTCCTAGGCGGGAATCGACCCCGCAACCTCCTGCGTCGCAGGCGAACCTTCGCCCGCCGCGCAACAGAGGTCGTCAAAATTGACATATTAGCTTTCGAAGGGCAGAGCGACATCAGGCCACGTGGCTTTATCATATTAATTATGATGAAGAGAAGAAGAAGAAACTAGCTTACTCTCATATTGGTAGAGAGGAAGATCTCTCTGCCACTGTCTCTCGCTACCAATCACGTTATTATAAGTAAAACAGCTCTTTCGTATTCCAAAAAAGTTAAAACAAAAATCCTCTCATTACAAAGGAAATTGTAGTTACTCCAGATAATACAAAATACAAAACCACATGTCAATCTCGCTCTTAATACCGCGATAAATACGTTAAACCGAACTGGTCCTTCGAGCCGTAGGAATAGGGTTGCCGCAATCAGATTAATTTATTTTTAAAGGACATTCAGTCATTACATGTCACAGAGTCTCGGGCAATTTAAGACAGACGGACAGAAAGACCGATGTGGCTACTATTAAACTAAAAATAGAGGAAAAAGGTACCCCTTTAATAGCTCGGAACGGCATGAACGGTTTTATTTTAAACAGAACAGCTGTAAAAAGTTGTAATTGTGTGGACTATTACGATATTGCTTTAAGATTGAAGACTTTAAAGCTATTGGTATTGAGTTGAAAATCTTGTGAGGTATCTAATTTTGATCGTTTAGTTTTGTAAGGCGTAACTTGTCGTGTTTTATGTAAATAAACAATCAAAAAGTCACATGACCTCAATCTTCTCGTCTATTAGCAGAATCATCATCATCAGCCTACATAAGTCTACTGAAGGACATAGGCCTCCCCATAGAACGCCAGACGAACAGTCTTGAACCCCCCTCAATCCACCACCATCTATTAGCAGATTAAAAAATACAATAATTCATAATAATATTTTCAGATTATAATATTTTTGTTAGTCATAGAGCTTTTTTTGAAAGAGTTCATCCGGGGAAGTACTACCTCCATACCTATTTCTGCAGCAAAGCAGTAGTACTCGCATTGCTGATGTGTTCCGCGGGACACAGCAATGCGAGTACCATACCCTTCAAACCGCGGTTTGAAGGGTATGGGTGCCGGTGAAATTACAGGCACATGAGACTTGATGTCTCAGGGTAGCGGACGCAGTGCATTGCCACATGGGGCCCGTCCTAGGTGGACGTGACCAGAGACATACTAATAAATCGTTGGACGTGACCTATGTGGTGGTAATACATAGTTATAGGCAGAGGTTACCGCTTAACATCAGAGGGCTTAGTACAGGTTTGCAATTTGGAACCACTCGGTTCAACTAAAACCGAATTGCGAGTCGAAATGTCGTTTTTGTATGCAGATCAACTATAAGCGCCCCTAGCGGACTTGTTGAGAAACTCATTAAAACCATACATAAAACCAAATCAAACCTGTAATAGGTTCTCTGGACTGGATTTATAAAAAAAAACAATCTAGCCTTATAGTTATCGCGTATGACATCTTACCTCTTTGGTAATAAGCAACATAGCTGATAGTACCAACCTCTCAGAAAAATGCGCGCTTCCTGTTACACACTCCCGTCCCTTTTCACGAAATCACTCCCAGAGATTGCAGGAGAGCTAGAGGAAAGATGTTACACATAAACCAAATAAAAATAAGTTTTTTGTGATAATATATTTTTCAATACAAGCTTTTATAAAATTAGTGATCGTACCCGTGTGCTGATCATAATGAGCCTAAACACGGCCAGTCTACTTTTATCCATCGAGGAGGTCCGTTGTCCACCTTCCGTCTCCATCATCAGATCAGCTCGCTGTCACTATCATATTGTATTGTCATCGGAACTTGACAGGTATGCCAAATTTCAGCTCAATCGGTTGAGGATAACTTCTTTAAAAATTCAGTTGCAAGATTCCACCCATACAAACATACATACATTGAAAGTTAATTAAATACTTGTAAAAAGAAAAACTTTCGCATTTTTATATAGTAGGATTACTATTTACTTTTTATCCGTGGCACTGGAGGGGAATGCCCCGCTTTTTTCCTTCCACTTTTCGCGACTTAACACTGCTACCAGCTAAGATCGTTTTAATTTCTCAGTGTCATATTCACATCCCTTATTAATAAAAGGCATACATTATTTGCGCATAGCCACAGTATTTACGCATCAATGCGCTCACAAAGCTGCTGATCGTCTCCCTCCAATCAACTGAGTCCAAATAAACATATTTGAATAAATAACCGTGCGGGTCAGCCCTAGCCGAGCAATTTGGCGCTAAATTCGCCGCTCAGAACATCAAAGCACGCCGCGACAGTGCACAGAGCAAGCAGTAGAGACACTCCCAATGAACAAACGTGACATGACGCGGGCACGTTACGATATCTGCGTGCAATCAGTTTAAAAAAAAGTATATGCTAAACTATTTAAAGAGCTTGGTATAAAATGGAGCATACTATGTTTGGAGCGATCGCGCTAGCACACACTCAAAATGTTGTTACTGTGACTTGCATGTGTGTGTGTGTGTTCGAGTGAACGTGCATCATTTGTTTATCTAACCACCTACTACTAAAAACTCGAATGTAATTTTTAATGCACCTATCATCGAGAACCTAGTGTTACGAAAAACCTAATATAAGTTATTAAACACTAAATGTAAGAAACATATTATGTTGTAAATCATGTTCAATAACAAAAAAAAAGAAATGTCTTATAGAATACCTTCATTATGACTTCATACGTTATTGGCAAGGAATCTCCTAAGGTCATAGCAAATAAGGGCTACTGTTGATACCATACTACAGGTCTAGCGCTTAACTGAGTTAGTCCCTGAGGTATGGGAGCGGTACGGGTGTCTTTTCGTTACGTCAAAATGAAGCATGGCTTCATGTCATCTGATAATTTGAGATACAAAAACACCCCTCTCCGTACCGCTCCCATACCTCAGGGACTGACTGCGCTGCGGATTAAATTTTCAATACAAAACGTATAATTTTGAATACAACGTGTGTTTTTTCCAGCATCGAAAGTGCACAAGTGTATTGAAATTAAATAGAAGTGAATTCCGTGATTTTTCAAATTGGTGGAAAGTATCTACCAAAGTTTTAGTAAAACGGCCACCGTTTTACGTTTTACTGCCAAGGTCACCCTCTGCCTTTAACAATGCATTACCTCACAGGTCACGTCCACCTAGGACGCACCCTATGTGGCATTGCACTGCGGTTGCAACCCAGAGACATAAATATGTATACATATAAATAGGTCAATAAGCCATTAAATGCTTCGAAGTCTTGCTGTTCTTCATAAAGGACATAATATTATCTAGCCCCAAGCTAAGCAGAGCTTGTGTTATGGGTACTAAATAACTGATATACTTAAAATACAATACATTACATAGATAGATATTATTTTTTATGCATATATTTTTATGGAACACCCTGAACAAATATCTGCAGATCGTTCAAATATATGTTCTGAGGCGGGAATCGAAGCAACCTCCTGCGTCGCAGACGAACCTTCGCCCGCCGCGCCACAGAGGTCGTCCTATGACTCCACGTATTTGGCCCGCAGTATCCTTACTGCAACACGTGTACACTGTGCCTCGAAGGAACATCAAAGGCCGCCGCGCTGTCGCCGTCGTTGGAGCCGCTGTATTGATTTGCGCATAATACCTGTAAGCTTACTGTTTATTGGCAGGGTATGAGTATTCATTTACCTGTATTTGGATGAAATAATAAGCTGGATGGCTCTAAACCGTTTCCCATACAAACTTTGAGCAACCAGTGTCGATGATAGAATAGTAGTATCTTAGAGCTTTTTTGTGAAAGAGTTCGTCCGGGGAAGTACAATCACCATGCCTTAAACTTATTGAACTGTTGGTTTGAAATCAGTTTCAGACTATTTTCACAAACGGCCTTAACATGATGAAACTTTAATACAGTCATTAGTTTTCTCTGAGAGCACACGTTATGTCTCAATAAAAAACGCGACAAAAACAATGAAACGCTACACGAGTTTCATACTGTCATTAGTTTTCTCTGAGAGCACACGTTATGTCTCAATAAAAAACGCGACAAAAACAATGAAACGCTACACGAGTTTCATACTGTCATTAGTTTTCTCTGAGAGCACACGTTATGTCACAATAAAAAACGCGGCAAAAACAATGAAACGCGACACGAGTTTCATACTGTCATTAGTTTTCTCTGAGAGCACACGTTATGTCACAATAAAAAACGCGGCAAAAACAATGAAACGCGACACGAGTTTCATACTGTCATTAGTTTTCTCTGAGAGCACACGTTATGTCTCAATAAAAAACGCGACAAAAACAATGAAACGCGACACGAGTTTCATACTGTCATTAGTTTTCTCTGAGAGCACACGTTATGTCACAATAAAAAACGCGGCAAAAACAATGAAACGCGACACGAGTTTCATACTGTCATTAGTTTTCTCTGAGCGCACACGTTATTTCTCAATAAAAAACGCGGCAAAAACAATGAAACGCGACACGAGTTTCCTGCAAGCCAGTTTCAATGCAACTGATTTGAAATGCGTTTCAAACTGGTTTCAAACATGTTGCGTCGTGTGTCTATAGGACTATATGACATAAACTCAAATGAAACTCAAAAGTAACTTAGGCTGTGATAAATAGACGTTACTTAGCACTTACAAATGCTTGGCATTGTCTCTCTCCCTCTCTAGCACGCGTTATTTGACGTGTGTGAGACAGAGACAGGGATAATGCTAAGCATTGCACGTGCTAAGTAAGATCTATTCATCTTGGCTTTAGAGTTTCAGTTTTGTCATTTTGCGTTTCACCGTGTGTTCTGAGACTTAGATTTAAGATTATCAAATAATACAATAATCACAATAAATAACAAATTCAAACTCGATACCGGCTACTAATACGTGGTTATAGGTATGGGTAGCCAGTTCGATGCCCGGCGGCGGCAATTACGTGTATGAGAGGCAAATTTCCTCTAACGCTGACCTATTGATCATGGAGTGGTGGGGAACGGAGAAGGCATCAATAAAACATGGACTTGTTAGGCAGTTTTTATTATACGATTTGTCTTGGCTGCTGGCTTCATCATCATCATCATCATCATTAGCTGTTAGACGTCAACAGCTGGGCAAGGCCTCCCAATGGATATGCCATAATCACCACTCTTGGCAGGCGGATTGGTGATCGCAGTATTCTATAGTACTCAGGTGGATGCTATGCATGTTGCTGCCCTGAATAAATAATCCCGCTATATGTATATTGTCTGGCAAGACAGAGAGAGAGATGCGAGTGAGAGTGAGAGGGGAAGGGAGGAAGCTTTGCTCACCAGATGGAAATTACATGCTCAATAGGCGAACCGTTGCCGTAGATGTTTTTTTTTGTTTCGTTTTTTGTTATATTTTTGATTGTTTTGTGTTAAGTTTTTTTTCGTGACGTCACCAAATGGCTGTGTCGGAAGACCAGCTTTGGTTGTAACGTGTTTACAACTGGCTCATGCTGAGACAGAAACCATTTTGTGACTCAATGCAAACATTTGTTAGCTTTGTCTTTTATTTTATTCCTAGTGACTCGCCCCGGTTTCGCACGGGTAGCCCCCGGGAACCCCCTCCCCCTTCTCTCCTACCCCTCCCCCCTATGTCAATCTCCTGGTTCTGAGCTACCTCCCCACCAATTTTCAGCCAAATCGATTCACCTGTTCTTGGGTTATAAGTGGTGTAACCTAACACGACTTTGTTTTAACATGTTTTTGTTCAAATAAAACATTTTCTTTCTTTATTCAATAAACAAATTGAGTGCCTTCTCCATCGTTTAGTCAGTCCACATTCTGGAAATGACTACTGCAATACGTTGGAATTCGACTAAATATTTGGCCGCGAACACCGTCCGACGGAATGCGTCCATGTTACATTGTTATGCCATGTGCAGATTCATAATTAAATATATTGAATTAGTCATGTCAATAGGGTTGTCAGATACAGAATACAAAATGTTTATCTTCAAAGTAAAACAGGGTAAGTTATTAATAAAAAAACAAACGATATCGTGTCTTGTCCTTATCGGTTTAGTGATAAAGCGCGTTTTTTTTTACTACTTGAATGACGGAACAAGCATATTGCCCACCTGATGTTAAGCGGTAACCTCTGCCTATGAACAGTGCATTACCTCATAGGTCGCGTCCACCTAGGACGCGCCCTTTGTGGAATTGCACTACGCCCGCCACCCTGAGACATAAAGATGAAAAATCTCATGTCCCTGTAATTTCACCGGCACCCTTCAAACCGGAACACAGCAATGCGAGCACTACTGCTTTGCGGCAGAAATAGGTATGGTGGCGTATTGGCAAGCAGATAAATAAATAAATTAAATAATTCTGAACAGTTCACACAACAATATCTAGCCCCAAGCTAAGCACAGCTTGTGTCATGGGTACTTATACAATACATTACATAGATAGATATTTTTATTATACATAGAAAATACCCAGAACACCCTGAACAATTATCTGCAGATTGTACAAATATTTGTTCCGAGGCGGGAATCGAACCCGCAACCTCCTGCGTCACAGGCGAACCTTAGCCCGCCGCGCCACAGAGGTCGTCACTTTAAATGTACAACCATGGAAGTGATCGTGTTAGGGTGAAATTTGTTCCCTAGTGAGTAATATCACTCCTAGATTTCACAAATTATAAAGTTTTATCACGAAATTATCTTATTCTAAGCCCTACTATAACCAAATACAAAGTAACCAAAGTTGCCACTAAGAAGCTCCCGAGGGCTTACAAACTAAGAACCTTGCTGCATAGAGGTATTATAGCGCATAGAAACGCTACTCTCTTGCAAGCTCGCGTCTATATACAAGTTTTTAGTCAAACGTTTTACTTAGTTAGAGCGTGCAGCTCAAAACTTTTCCTGTGTACAGGTCTTGCACACAACATACCTATGTAATTTAATTTTGTATTTTTGTTCACTTCTTATTAATTTTGACATGGACGCTCACTAAGGAGACTGTGCACCGAGTACGTGTTGCACAGCGGGCCATGGAGCGAGCTATGCTTGGCATTACACTTTTAGACCGATTCCGCAACACTGAGATCCGTCGTCGGACAAAAGTCTATGACGTCAGAGACAGAGCGATAAACCTCAAGTGGAGCTGGGCAGGACACCTGGCCAGTCGTGGTGACGGCCGGTGGAGTATAGCCTCGACGGAATGGTGGCCGAAGTCGGACCGAAGAAATCCGGGTCGTCCGAAAGCGAGATGGGTCGACGTCATTGTATCCGTCGCGGCAACACATGGTTGAGAGACGCACAGGACAGAGGAGGCTGGCAAAAGAAAAAGGAGGCCTATACCCAGCAGTGGGTGATTCCGGGCTGAGATGATGATGATGATGATGACTTATTAATCTGAATTTATAAACTTTTGCTTTCGTAATTATTTTAAGTATGTTGTATAAGACCTAACCGAATTAACGTTTGAATTTGTATTGTTTTTTTAAATCGTATTCTCCTTCGTGACCTGATTCGGTGACGTCATTTTGTAGAAGAGTTTTTTCCAAGAATACTGGAAATGATTGTGGCCATCGCGTGCCTATAAATAAAGTAATATACTTACCTCTATGCAAGCGTATCTTCAGCCCACTTGCTTTCATGCATAACTTATTATCAGACAGTGCTTCTTAGAGACCAGAAATAGCAGAACATAAAACTCAACCAACAGTCACATACCTACCTAGTCCTGATTCCACACTAGGACTCTGTAGTTGGTACCATTGTCCCGCAAACATTTGTCCTGGAATCGAACCCGCATCTCTTGCATCTCAGCCGTCTGCTCGCCCGCCGCACCACGGAGTTCGTCAAACTAAAATATACACCTTATCGGCTAAACCCAAAGACCTTAGTTGCTTCTAGTGTTGAAGCCAGAGATAAGCCCCCAATTTTTTTTTACATTGGTAGACCTTTGTTTGACCACGATCACACCTATTGGTAAGTGAAGATGTGGCCGAAGACGGAGCACAAAGGTCTAGAATGCACCTATTCAATCTAGCCTTGAAGCCTTGCTATTCTTTCTAGCTCTTTAATTGGCTGAAAATGCACCAAAAGTCTCGAGATTTTCTTACCCGTATCGGAGTGTCACTTCTATGTGATGTCTATTCTACGCTTGCGGTTAGATTAGCAGAGAAACTGAAATGAAATCATTGGGGTGGATTCATTTACATACACTTCTAATGAACTTGCGTTTGTACGTTCACTCCGGTGCGTTCACTCATTTATGTTCACTCTTGAGCGGATTTTAGGCGGTTAAACAAAATATACAAGTTGTACGCTCTTTGGCTTTTAATACCAAGTGAAGAGACAAAGATACTAAGATCTCTCATAGGCCACGTCCACCTAGAACGCGCCCTAAGCTGCATTGCACTGCGCCCGCCACATTTATATTAAAAGTCTCATGTGCCTGTATTTTCATCGGCACCCATACCCTTCAAACCGGCACACATCAATGCGACCACTACTGCTTTGCGGCAGAAATAAGTATGGTGGTAGTACTTCCCCGATAAATAACACCACATTACACCACAGCACCACCACTACAGTAGTAATTTATCTCCATCCAAAGGTTGTTTGGAAGAAATCGCTGCTAAGCGATAAGACCGCCCATTGTACTTTTAATTATATAGTTAAGTTTTTTTTTTTTTCGTATTTTTATTAATTAAGGTGTATCATAAAATTACAACAAAGTACAATAAATTGTGAATTAACTAATAATTAATTAATTAATAATTGGTGTACAATAAAGTATTTTCTATCTATCTATCTATCCCCGGACGAATACTTTCACAAAAAAGCTTTTGTACGAAGATGTACGTCAAAAAAAAAAAGCGTGTGGTACTGTTTTGATTTAAAAAAAACATATTAAATCATTTTTGTAATAATCTCATGCTTTGCTCAAGTACCCACTTTCAATAATATCACGTGGAAACAATAGCTGACACCCTTATGACTAGGGTGAGGGGTCAATGAACTTGTATTAGGGAATCTTTGATGCAACTTGCATCTTTAATTTGTAATGTATAAGGTATAGTTTACGTTGTGTGTGTTATTTATCGTGATTATCATTTTAAATGGTCGGTTATGCAAAGGTGTTGGTAATATTTGAAATTCATTGGCATCTAATTTTAAGGCGATAATTATATAAATTATTTTCCGAAAATTATATTAAGTGTGCCCCTCCCGATTTGAACTAAAATCTTGTAGGTTCGTCCAATTCAATGCATGAAAAAGAGGCACTGTGAAAAATGAGAGTCAGTACCAGATCCCTTGGTTGTAGAATTCGGAAAAAATAAACGCTTAAAATATTAATAATGTTCCATGACGTACGTGTTTTTGAGAAAGCCTTACTAGTCTGTGACAAAAATGTTTGTCATTTAGAATCTTTATAACATGGGCGAGGCCCCTCGGATGTCAGATGATGATAATGATGATGATTATGTAACTTCAATCATTTATATGGCTTTGGTGATGTTTCTATACCTGTCTAGACTGTTTTTTTAATTTAATATTATGAGGTGACAAACAAGCAGACAGTCCGACTGATGTAAAGCAGTCACCGCCGCCTACGGACATCTGCAACACCCACGGTATTGCAAACGCGCTGGCTACCATTAAGAGCCCTAATGATATTTCTCTTAAAAAAAGATAATGATTGGATAAAGATAACATAATAATAAATACGCCATCTTTACTTTACCTCCGTTATATTTTCCAAGTAACTCAATAAAGGCACTCTATCTCAATAGTACCTAATCAAAACTAAATTCAAACTAAACCCACATTTCAGCGTGAAGAACACTTCACTTCGTGAAATTTCGCGTTAAAACCAAGTCGCTATCTAGCTATGCTAATTCAAGGATCAATCTCCTGGCGTTTCTACATTTCTTGGAGTATAGAAAAGCTAGCACACTGCTTACACTGTAAACTTCAACAAATCTGCAAACGCTAACAGATTGATACTAACCTGCTAACTTCAACCATAGATATAATAATACTACTTCAACTAGTATTGACATACTTTTCAATAGAAACGCTTCGCAAAGACTTTAGTTAGTTCTCCCGTGATCATGGCGCATGCAACTGTGCCGAAATATAGGGTAACAAAACTCAAAAATCATGGCTGGCTCTTATCTGGCTCAACGCATTAGTATTGCCATTCAGCGTGGCAATGCAGCCAGCATCTTAGGGACGCTTCCGTCTGGTAGTGATTTGGATCAGTTGAGCTACCTTTAGATCGCTTGCAGCGGTCTTCAGGTAGCACAACTGTTTCATATGTATTTTGTACATACCTTGTATTATTCTTTCTGTAAATAAATGTATTAAAAGTCATGGTAAATAAATCTACCAATTATTTATCTTTTCTAGTGTTTTTATTTTTTATTTTTTTAATCTAAAATAGGCTTGCGTTTGGCTACATGTCACCTGATGGGAAGCGACACGATGAGGCCTATTTAAGCACGCTCGCCTAGAAGATGCCTTAACTCTTCGTTTGAAGGTGCCCAAGTTAAATAAATAAATAAATAATGCTGGACAGTTCACACAACATTATCTAGCCCCAAGCTAAGCAGAGCTTGCGTTATGGGTACTAGATAGCTGATATACTTAATACAATATATTACATACATCGATATTTTTTATTATACATAGAAAATACCCAGAACACCCTGAACAAATATATGCGATTGCACAAATATTTGTTTCGAGGCGGGAATCGAACCCGCAACCTCTTGCGTCGCAGGCCAACCTTCGCCCGCCACGCCATAGAGGTCGTCAAAAGCCCAAGTTAACGTTTTTTTAGCCCAAGTTTTATGATAAAGGGAATAAAGAAGCCGGAAGAGAGTTCCAGGCCTTTGCTGTCCGCATGAGTATGTATAGTTTCAAAAGTTTTAACTAGTATTAAATCTCAAAAAGTTTTTGGTCTAGTAATTATATGGATATGATTTTTTCGTCGTGAAGATTGATGCAATTGGAGTTTCGTAATAAAGTCACCTAAGTCAGCGCAATTTTAGATTTTTTGATCGACATTTCTCTGGCGCTCTATTTTTATTGCTACGCTCTTACGTAGAATTGAGTTGAATGAAACCCAATTTGGCAGGTGTAGGCCATAAACGTAGATTGTGCCTTGTACTATTATATATTCTGTGCTTGTGCTACGAACAATAAATATCATTAATCATTCATTTCTACGCGCTCCCTTTACGACAGAGAACACACTGAAAAATCTATTTTTTTTTTGTCAGATTTACTAAATTATATTCATTGATAGATTAGTAATATGATCTTGTTTTTCTATAATTTATTTTTCAATTACTTCATTAATTTCATTCAATCAGTAGAACGTATTTTACTGGAGTTCGCTACGATAGAGATCGACTTGTAAGTCACTATAAGTATATACCTACTTCTGTTCTTAAGTCACACACTTTTTAGCCAGATGTAGACCAAATTGGTAATTTCTAATCTTCGATCCTATTATGACAGCGATACTTATTGAAAATCACATATTTTTTAGCACGTAGCCCAGAAATGTTTTTTTCTGGAAAATTCCTGAAAAAAAAAGAAAAAAAAAAGAAAAACAAAACAGAGCAAATGCTCCCGTTACGCCAGAAAAAAACAAATTTTGCCAGATGTTTTTGAGAAACGATGTCTTTCTGCTGTTTGCTCCATTTCCGACAGAGATGCATAAATACTCAAGGCTTTTATTAGCAGACTTTGATGGTTATCATCATCAATCAGCATTTTTGCGCCCAGTACCTATACGACATCTATGTAGTGTTCAGCTGGGCTGGGCAGCTTTTGGTAAATTACGTCGAGTCTTTGCATCCCCTATACCACAATGCCTGAAGACGAGAGTCTTCAATCAGTGCGTCCTACCCGTAATGACCTGCGGTGCCGAGACGTGGACACTCGCGGTGCGCCTGCTCCATCAGTTCAAGGTCGCTCAGTGTGCTATAGAACGAGCTATGCTCGTAGTATCTCTGAGGGCTAAATCCGCATTGAAGTTATCCGACAGAGAACTAAGGTCATCGACATAACTCAGAGAGTTAGCAAGCTGAAATGGCAATGGGCTGGGCATATATGCCGAAGAACCGACAACCGCCGGGGTAAACGTGTTCTAGAGTGGAGACCACGTCTTAATAAACGTAGTGTGGGGCGCCCCCTGGCGGGGCGGAGCGACGATCTGCGTAAGGCGGCTGGTAGAAAGTGGATGGGAAGAGCTGGAAATCGGTCTAAACTGCGCGCATTGGAAGAGGCCTAAGTCCAGCAGTGGACTGATGCAGGTTGATGATGATGGAGTGATCTAGCTGATTTTTTATATTCCTAGGTTCAGTCTAGACGTGCAGCGACGAGCTGACTGCAACAAATAGATGCAGAATGAGGAATTCATGCCCCTGCAGCTCCAGGGATTATTCATGGATTCCATCAGCTTTTTATTCCTTGAATTTTCTAGATAAGTGTTGAGGGATTGCATCAACTTTTAAGTCATTAATGGACGCCAAATTCTGTCATTAACTAACTCATTAAAGTTCAGCTAAGTTAGAAAGTGAGAGAATAGCGCTCACGAAACGAAGAGTGAGCTAAAATCACGGTTTTTTAAAATTTGAAAATAAGGAAAGGTTTCAAAAGATTTTATTTAAAAAAAAAGAAGAATTTTCCATAATAAGAACAAAGATCAAACCCAGAAGAAACACGGCGCGTATATTTTTGATGATCCTTTTTACAACTTCTTAGTACCCTGTATAATAATAATATTAATTATAAATAAATAATGCTGGACAGTTCACACAACATTATCTAGCCCCAAGCTAAGCAGAGCTTGTGTTATGGGCACTAGATAACTGATATATTTAACACAATATATTACATAGATAGATATTTTTTATTATACATGGAAAATACCCAGAATACTCTGAACAAATATTGCGATCGTACAAATATCGAACCCACAACCTCCTACGTCGCAGGCCTACCTTCGCCCGCCGCGCCACAGAAGTCGTCGTATAGTGCGTGTATTCCAATTGACTTAGGTACTATTCATTTTGAACCAAATTATATTTTCCGAGCCAATTTTCAACGAAAAAAGTTCGTAATAACGACATCAAATTCGTTTAAAACCCAGTATAAAGCGCCATTTTTTATTTTTGCACGCATAACCCTTTACCAACGTGCGGGTTAAGGCTTTAGGAACCGGAAGTCGTGTTTCAGCCGTTAACTGCCTACGTAAATCCGCTTCCGGTGTGGTATCGCATAAATTGCTCACTCGTAGCTCGCTGAAGTTGTAGCTGATATTAAATATTAATGTTTATTTGTAACTAGACGTTTCCCTTCGGCTTCGCACGCGTTGTGGCGGGATAAAACGCAATCAGTCCTGCTTAACTCCCCACCCCCTACCCAAACCTAGCATCTATCCACATGCAAAAACTATCAAAATCGGCTCAACCGTTGATCCGACAGACGTTGTCCTGTCCAATGGGTTTAAGGTCACACAAAAATTGGATAGAAAAAAGCACTTTCAGTTTTTCCGGAATTTTCCAATATTCCGGGCAACTTTTCCAAGTTTGATTTCACATTGACAGTATTTTATTTTGTTTAATTTGAAAACAAACTGTATACCTATATATCTAATAAATCAAAATTATATGAACTAATTACCCGCACATAAGAAAACTTGTTCATCTTAAGGTGAATGCTCACGCTTGCAGCGCGAGATTCAAAATGTGTAGTGTTTTTTGCCCATTACAGCTCATCAATACTTCTTCAGGTAGCGAAAGTTGAGTTCGCGAGAACTAGGAGACTTAACACACATGTTTTAATTGATAGTATCTCATAAATATCATAAGTTTAGCTATGATATCCCTAAACACATATTTATTGTAAGGGGTATCATAGTTAAACTGATGATATTTATGAGATACTATCAATTAAAAGATGTGTGTTAAGTCTGCTAGTTACCGCGAACTCAACTTTCGCTGTCTGAAGAAGTGTCTAAATGAGCTGTAACGGGCAAAAAACACCAAAAAAAATAATTGAATTTAATCTGTAATTTGAATTTAGTGCTGCAAGCGTTACTTACTTAATTAAATAAATGAATCAAACTTTAAAAAGAAAAAGAAAAGTTGCACTATAAAGTTACACTATAGCTAAGTATAGTGACTAAGTAGTGTGGCTAAGCTACACTAGTTTTAGGTAACTAACCACCGAAAGGTTATTTATATCTGTCAACTTTACCGACATCGTTTCCCTGTCAAAACATTGTTCACGTCTTTGGGACGCAGTTTTTATCTTTCATATTTATCTTTCATTTCTATACTGAACAGTAGCGGTGAACCCTCACAACTAAGATTATCTCGTCACAAAGCCCTGAAATCATATTTCCTACGTACGAAGACATTAAAAACATAAGCACGACCACCCCTACCTAATGCTAATTCACTAGGGACGAGCAAAGAGTAGAAAATAGATGGGACTATTCGTTTTCATAAAAAATGGTGCCTCAAAAAAACAAAAAGTAAAAATTATAAAAATAAAAATAAGTACAAAGTAAAGAAAAGTAAAAAAAAGAAAAGGAGTAAAAAAGTTAAAAAAAAAACAGTGTACATTTTGCGAAGTGATCATTTTGAGAGAACGCACAGTGTACGTTATGAGAAAAAATCGAGTGTACATTTTGCGACGTGGTCATATTGAGAAAAAGTGCGGTGTACATTATGAGAACTGGACGTTTTGCGACTGGGACCTTTTTTGTACAGACCAGACCACAAATCCTTATCGTCATATGACGATCTGTGGCGCGGCGGACGAAAGTTTGCCTGCGACGCAGGAGGTTGCGGGTTCGATTCCTACCTCGGAACAAATATTTGTAAGATCTGCAGTTCAGGGTGTTCTGGGTATTTTCTATGTATAGTAAAAAATATCTATCTATTAAGTATATCAGTTATCTAGTACCCATAACTCAAGTTCTGCTTAGCTTGGGGCCAGATAATGTTGTGTGAACTGTCCAGCATTATTTATTTACATCGTACTAATATCATAAATGTCAAAGTTACGATGTTTGTATGTTAGATAGTTACCTAATCAAGCTGAAACGAAACCGATTTCGATGAAATTTGGTAAACAAATAGATTATAACCTGGATTGAGCTATACCCTACTTTTTATCCTGACAAAACTTCTTAACCTCTTAATCCGTAAATATCGTTCAAACTAAGTGAGCGATCGGATTGATCCAAAATCCAAATGGACATCTTAACAGCGAGACGTTCGAAAATCATAAGGATAAGTTTTTCAAGCGAAAAGTGCATCAGTGCTAAATTCTTCCGATCGTATTTTATACCATAAAAACTTGAACCCTCCTTGTTTTATCTATGCACACAGCATAATCTTTGTCTCTGTATACTGGCATACAATATTGAACTGTATATCACGGAAACAAGGTTGCCAATAACCGTATTTACGTAAAGTCATCAGTATGCCAAGATCGTCCGAATGTCTGATTGGCTCTAAGGGCTGGAGTTAAAGATTTTCGCTTAATCTTTTCGGTTGAATAACCCGGATTTAAAGTTAATGCAGTTAAATTTAAATTTACGCATAAATAACGGTTCCTTACAATTTTGTTTATAATTTGTTAGACGTCGGAGCATCTATAGGAATTTCAACAGGTTTATTATTTTACAGAAGGAAAAGAAAATTTAAACGGCGATATGCATCTATTAAATTAGGTTGGCTACCATTAATAATGACTTGGCCACTTATATAATGATTTGGCGACTAATATAATGACTTGGCCACTTATATAATGATTTGGCGACTAATATAGTGACTTGGTGATTTATATAATGATTTGGCGACTAATATAATGACTTGGCCACTAATATAATGATTTGGCGACTAATATAATGATTTGGCTACTAATATCATGACTTGGCCACTTATATAATGATTTGGTGACTAATATAATAATTTGGTGACTAATATAATGCCTTGGTGACTAATATAATGACTTGACGACTAATATATGACTTGGTCACTATATGACTGGCCCGTCTCCTCCCATGGCTGTTGTAAAAGCCAAGAGATTACCCGGATTTGTTAGTAAGATTTGTTGATATAAGATTTGTCCTAGTTGCTAGGTTATTAAGGAACAAGCAGCGCCCCGTGGTTTCACCCGCGTAAGTCTCAATCCCGTGGGAATATAGGGATAAAAATGTGCCTATGTGTTAGTCACTAATATAAAGACTTGGCCACTAATATAATGATTTGGCGACCAATATAATAACTTTGCTACTAATATAATGACTTGACTACTAATATAATAATTTGACGACTAATATAATGACTTGACCACTAATATAATGATTTAACGACGAACATAATGACTTGGCGACGAACATAATGACTTGGCGACTAATATAATGACTTGGCGAATACGGTTTCGGTTGGTTGTTATCATTAAAAACTGTTTTAGAGCCAATGTAATGACTTGGCTACTAAAATAAAGACTTGGCCACTAATATAATGATTTGGCGACCAATATAATAACTTTGCTACTAATATAATGACTTGACTACTAATATAATTATTTGACGACTAATATAATGACTTGGCCACTAATATAATGATTTGGCGACTAACATAATGACTTGGCGACTAATATAATGACTTGGCGAATACGGTTTCGGTTGGTTGTTATTATTAAAAACTGTTTTAGAGCAATTTACGAAAAAAACTGGAACCATGAAAACACAATCACGGGCTTAAAGATAGTCTCTAGGTAGGTTAGGTTTTTAGGAATTTAGGGGATAAGGAATTATTCTGGATATTAGTCGCTAACCCAATAATTGTTGTACCCATTTTTACTAGCGCTCAAAAAATGTATGCCAAATATGTTATAAAGGTCGCAAGAAAACGTTGGTGGTGGAAGCAGGCCTATGTCCAGCAGTGGACTTCTATCAGTATCAGGAATTTTGTTTAAAAAATATAATCTGTTTTTAATTTTGTTGTCCTTAAATGTTCTAGCTGTCAACCAAATAAGCAAATAACAAATTAAAATCGGCTTCATTATGACATGAACGAAATTATCTATCGAGATTTTTTCACAAGAATTTATTTTATTCTAACTGTAAAATTGTATTTATTTTTGCAAACTAACTTGTAAATCGTAAAAGATCCTATATTTTAGGCTCGCTAAGGTATATTTTCAATCGCTTTTGTTAGAAAATAAAGGAGACATTCACCTTTCCTAAATCCATTTCTCAAATGGCGTAGAAATTATTACTCCCAACATTAATACTCATTGGGACAATCGTATCTACAACTGTCAAAGTCACTGTCAAATTAATGAACGTCAACATTTCTGCCACGGTAATGACTCTCCAAGGCAGTCGGTTGGAAATGATAGCAATTTGATCCAGCCTATTTTGATCTGTATTTTTAAGGACATAAAGGTTATATTTCCGTGGTTTTATGTTCATTTGTTTAGCAATTTAGTTAGACTGATTTTGCACTGTCTCTTTGTTGACTTAAAGGTTAGAGTCGCTTGATTCTTGTTCGGTAGTTTACGGTTTCAATTGATTTGGCCTGAAGCAATCTCTTCTGTTTCTTGTGCGTTTCTTTTCTGAGTATTTGCATTTGCTTGAGTGTAGGGAGAATTCGGAAGGTCGGATCGAAAACTAATATTGCTCCTTGGTTTTGTTTTGCTTCGGATCCTCTGAGCTTCCGTGTATTGTCGTTATATTTGATTTGTAAACGTTTCTTTGTGTTTTGAGGGTTCCGTACCCAAAGGGTAAAACGGGACCCTAATACTAAGACTTCGCTGTCCGTCCGTCTGTCACCAGGCTGTATATCATGAACTGTGACGTTTAGACAGTTGAAATTTTCACAGATGATGTATCCATAATTGATCAGATGTTTCTGTTGCCGCTATAACATCAAATACTAAAAAAAAGCGGCCAAGTGCGTGTCGGACTCGCCCATGAAGGGTTCCGTAGCAGCAAGTAACATAATATAAAAGTTCTTGGATGGATTACGATTAATGACGTATTAAAAAATAAACTACTTACTAGATCTCGTTCAAACCAATCTTGAGTGAAAGTTTACATGGTAATGTACATTTTTTTTTTTTTTTAGTTTTATCATTCTCTTATTTTAGAAGTTATGGGGGGGACACACTTTTTACCATTTTGGAAGCGTCTCTCGCGGAAACTATTCAGTTTAGAAAAAAATTATATTAGAAACCTCAATATCATTTTTGAAGACCTATCCATAGATACCCCACACGTATAGGTTTGACGAAAAAAAAAAATTTGAGTTTCTATTCTAAGTATGGGGAACCCCAAAAATAAAAAACTACTTACTAGATCTCGTTCAAACCAATTTTGAGTGAAAGTTTACATGGTAATGTACATCATATATTTTTTTTAGTTTTATCATTCTCTTATTTTAGAAGTTACGGGGGGGGGGGACACACTTTTTACCACTTTGGAAGTGTCTCTCGCGCAAACTATTCAGTTAAGAAAAAAATAATATTAGAAACCTCAACATCATTTTTGAAGACCTATCCATAGATACCCCCACACGTATAGGTTTGATGAAAAAAAAAAACTGAGGATCAGTTCTAAGTATGGGGAACCCAAAAATAATTGTTTTTTTTAACTTTTTGTGTAAAAATCTTAATGCGATTCACAGAATACATCTACCTATCAAGTTTCAACAGTATAGCTCTTATAGTTTCGGAAAAAAAAGGCTGTGACATACACGGACAGACAGACAGACAGACAGACAGACATGACGAATCTATAAAGGTTCCGTAGTTTTTTTACGGAACCCTAAAAATAGAATCAAAATAAATATTTAAGGCGGCTCCCATACAAAAAATCGTGAATTTTTGCCGTTTTTAAAGATAATGATACGAAACCCTACGTGTGCGAGTCCGACTCGCACTTGGCTGGTATTTTTAAACAATCTGTGCCATTTTAGTAAAAAAAAAAAAAAACTACTCTCGTCGCCAACATTTTTCTTTGCAAAATCTAAGTTGTAGAAGTTAAAGGTACTAAACTAACTCAACATTTTGTAATCTGTGTTTCTGTTTGTTAAAAGGGTAATTTTTAATGCTAGTTTCAACATAACTATAATTGAAAACACACAATGACACAGCATTTGATCAAATATTTGAATACAGCAGACATTTAATCAAACGCATTTATTTTATATATATTCAGTCATCATCAAATAAACTCTCTTTAAATATATATTTGAAGTGCACTTTTGTTTGTTTGAACACAGAGTTAAAAACGCATCAGATTTTATGATGAGTTAGCGTCGACGAGTTAAAATTATATCATTTGTTGTGTGGGAATAAGTTTGTTGCTAACATTGCAAAAATTATGCATTATTTTATTTTGTGTACTAGAAACGAGTGGATGTTATATTAGTTTTGTTGTTCATATTGATAATAGCCGGTTATTTATACTTGTTATACTGTTTTCGATTAAAAACCCGACTCTACTTTTCTGGAGCTTACTAGACATTTCCCTAGGAGAATTCGTAACGGCTGCACAACGCTTACTAAGGCGTAATAGATACACAGCTTGTCTATAATGAGCTCTAGAATTTTTAAATTTTTTATAAGAGTTCGTACAGTTTTCAAGATTAAGAAAAATATATGGTATTCTTAAGCTTTTTATCTAGTGAAATCATAAATTCAATACACTATTTGAATTACATAACACGATATATATATTTTTATCAAAGAACCACCTTTTTGTTTGAAATACCATTTTAGACTTACTTCTTACACGTTTTAATTTTTGAAACATTAGGTAACTTATAAAAGGGCATTTTATATTATTTGTATATACACAAAAACACGGTATCAGAGCTTGTGCTCGCCATCTTCGCCTCATACAAAAATGTTCGTTGAAACTGGTTGAATCTATAGCGCTGTATGTATGCTGTATGTTTTAGGTAAGATTTCATAAAAATATGAATAAAACATATTCTTGTCATAAGGATCATTTACTTCAGTGCGAATATTAAAACAAAAAAGTAAATCCGTCCATTTTGATGACTATCCTTTTTGTTGGTGTGCCTTATCATTAAAAGCTTATTCTTAAATCTGATTCGTGACAAAATCACAGTGAAAATAAAATAGCCCTCCGACACATTATCATTATATTCATGGGGTCTTTAATCCAAAAAGAAATCCACCAGAATCGCGAGTCTGGGGTCTTTTGAACTACTTCAAAGTTAAATAACCCCATGCAAAGTTAACTGCCCAACAAAGGAAAACCTACCTTAAACGTTGATCACAAAGTCTGTTTTATTCAATCGTTCAATTGGCGAAACAAATGTTCAGACGTGCAATTTAGACTGTATTTCCGGCAACATGAGTTACATTTTAAGTTAACAAAATGTTTAAAATACTCCATCAATCTAAAGTCAACCCGAAGCCGACGTGATAAAACTCCTATTTCTGTGATCGCGTGTGTAAAGCTAGGGGTGTCACGGTGCGATTTTTCACCGCGGTTCTGGAGAATGACGACTGTATATTTTACTAGTCAACTGACAGATGGGTTAGGGTTGCAAACTATTGTGCCATTAAGTTCGGTTGCCAAATGCCGCTCTGTGCTTTGGGAGTGACAGTTCAGAATTGCCACCAACCCTGCTTTGTTATTATGATAGCCTTTTGTAAGAGGATTTGCGTGGCCTATTATGACGTTTTTATTAAATCAAATGGCATAATGTCTATATAACATTATTGTTGCTATGATATTATTTACGTACCATTACTTTCGCATGGTGAAAAGAGGCCATTTGAGACTCTGCCTATCCTTTCGGGGAAAAAAGGCGTGTGTCTATGTTTGTAAGTTTCTAAAATTAACTATATTTTACAAAGATTTAAATCGTTAGATACCGAAAACTGTTGCATTGTAGGTATCGGAATGGAAAAAAATCGTTAAAAAAAACGATGGTTAAAAATTGTAATTTTGTCTATAAACTTAACTGTTGATATTACCATTTATAGTGCAATAATATTGCGCGAACTTTTTTGAAAAAATAAACTTTCTCTAAGGGCTGTGTCTAGTTGTGCACTGGGTCCAAATGAGCGAGCTATCTTATTTCACGTGGAAACATTACGGCGCGGTCGCACTCAACGGTAAGGGCTATAACGATTATAATTTGGTATTTTACGAGATTAAAATCGCTATTTCGAGCGGCGCGAGGTGTTTTTTTTGTATGAAGATTACTGCCTGGTGTTGGCGCAGTCTCATCAACACAAACAGTTTGCCTTACAGTTTCGTCATCATCATCATCATCCACAGCCTGACTTCACCCACTGCTGAGTATAGGCCTCTCATTGCCTGTGCCATTCCTGATGGTCCCGTGCCAGTCTCCAAAGTTTCGTCACTTCTACAAAATATTTTGCAATTTATTTACAAAGCCCATAGATTAAAGTATTCCAAAACTTGACAATGGGTTTCCTTTATAGCGATTTTATTTTATACGTATTGGCGGACAGTAAAACGGGCCCAAAAAGCAATTTGTTTTTATTGTCGCAAACCACGGAACAAATAAATGTACAACGTACTAAAGTTTCACTCACGACGTCACTACAAGTTTCCCTCTGGTAACGACGTCACTACTAGTTTCACTCTGGTTTATGAATAACTAGTAGTAGTAGAGCTTTTTTGTGAAGGAGTTTGTCCGGGGAAGTATTACCACCATATCTATTTCTGCCGCAAAGCAGTAGTGCTCGCATTGCTGTGTTCCGGTTTGAAGGGTAAAAATTACAGGCATATGAGACTTTCATCTTTATGTCACTGGGTGGCGGGCGCAGTGCAAAGCCACAAAGGGCGCGTCCTAGGTGGAAGTGACCTATGAGGTAACGCACTGTTCATAGGCAGAAGGTACCGCTTATAATCAGGTGGGCCATCTGCTTGTTCCGTCAAACTAACAAGTAAGTATTAAAAAAAAAGAATCTTGCAATTACGCCGACGTCGCTACAATTCTCTGGACCGGCCGCGGTGACGACTACAAGCCACGTCACTAAATCTGTCAGTAGTGCAGGTCTAGCGCTTAACTGAGTCAGTCCCTGAGGTATGGGAGCGCTACGGGAGGGGCGCTTCCGTCTCTCACTATATCAGATGACATTTGGCATAAAGTAAAGGGGGTGATCCATTGGCGTGTAAAACCGCTGGTACGCCAACGAGCCTGCGAGCCAGAGGTATAGGCCGTCAATGGAGCACCTATACAAAACCACGGGTTTAAAATACCGCGGTTTGGCTCGTTGGCTCTTCATGCATGCTTGAAATCCTGAGACTGCGATATAATAACCGGTGTAAAAACTGTTTGGTATGCCAATGGATCACCAACGCGATTCGACAACCCAACGAGCCAACAGTTTATACTGTTAACTCGCCGGCTCGCCAATGGATCACCCCCTTAAACGAAAACACTGCTTCCGTACACCCCCCCCCCATACCTCAGGGACTGGCTCAGTTAAGCGCTAACCTGTAATTTGGCGTTTCTGAGGCCCAGGTCAAAAATCTGGCATTTGCGAGTAAATCCATTCAGCGTAAACCCAGACGATCCTGTATTATTTGGGATTCGAAACGTTTCCATCACGCACTTCAGCAATGTTGTAACTTATGCCACCGCGATAAAGTTTATTTTACTATTAAAGGTAATCCAAGAGGCACAGGGATGCCCAAACGCGGGGACATAAAATTGAATCTGTTTATGATGAGCCGCGAAGTTTGCAAACCCTACATTATGGCCGAAATTTGTAAGTAGCACAGGCGACCTACAACAAATACCTACAAAATATCACAAAATTTGATATTAAAATTGTTGATTAGGAATTCGTACCTCAACAGGAACAAGTAATTAATTTTGTAAAAATTAAAAAAAACCTCAACGCAATGAAACGGCTGAACCGATTTTGATCAAACATAGCTAAGAGAACTCCCGACAAATTCACCATTCAAACAAAAAAATTAATTAAATCGGTTCATCCGTTCGGGAGCTACGATGCGACAGACAGACACACACACATTGACACGTCAAACTTATAATACCCCTTCGTTTTTGCGTCGGGGTTTAAAAAAGGAGACCCTTATTCGATCATGTTGTTAACCGTCAGTCTGTCTGTCTGTCTGTCTGTCTGTCTGTTTATTAGAAACTGTAAAACGTATTACAACTTGAAATGTATTCCAAATGTTAACGAGGTTATAGCTTCAAGACTCTGGCTGACGATTCGTGGCCTTAAATGGAATTCCACGCGCATATAGTGGCGGGCACAGCTAACACACAAAACACATAATTAATTACCTAATTACCAAGTATCAAATTAGGTTATTCCATCTTTCTCTTAGTGGTTTTGATTTTTTATTTTTTTCTTTCTTTTCCAATGCCAACTTTTGTTAGCCAGACTCTAACTCAATGCAGTATAAAGATGCAATGAATGTATAATTTTTGTATGGAAATCACGAATCTTCCAGTAACCTATACGTTACATTTCGGGGAATGCTCCCAGGAACTGCACGATGTGATCCCGCCATCTCCTTTTCATCAAAGGACGAGCAGACGTACGGCTCGGTACCATCCTTACCTCATTGGTATACCTTCTATTCGCACAAAACGTTTCGGTTCTACCTTTATAATGCGAACTGTTAAGGAGTGGAATACACTACCGTCGTCTGTCTTTCCTGAAAACTATAATCTGGGTCTCTTCGAGGCTAGAGTGAATAGGTGCCTTCTAGACCTTTGTGCTCCATGTTCGGCCACATCGTCACTTACTAACAGGTGATAATAATAGTAGTAATATATTGGGAATTTAATAATATATTTTAAAATGAAATTTTTGCATGCCTATTGGAATATTAGGAAACTTTGTGACCCAAATAAAGGAAAAAATAATAGTTTGAGGAAATTCGTCGTTTTTAGCCCAAGAATGGGCTTGTCAAGTTTGAAGGAAAAAGTTGTACAAAATCACTATAATTCGGCATGTTTAGGAAAAGTTATGCCCTAACGGTATGGAAGCCACTGGACGCGCGTTCTACTCGCACTTGTCTATATATTTTTATGAGATGAAAATTATATATAATTCAGGCTAAGTTTACGTGGAAAAGTCTTGTCAAATTAATCAGTTTTGTAGGCTTCGATTTTGAACAAAAACTTTACTCCGGTTTATCAGCTGCCTAATTTAAGCTTAATTGGTTTTATAGAACTAAAAACTAACCATAATTAATTGGGCTCTTAATAGGACAAATTGACACATCAGGGCCTCATTATCCTAGTTTTAAATGTCATTCACTACGGCTGTTAATATTTTACGGCCGGCAATCATTGGCGTTACCATCAATTTGACGCCATTTTACTATGTGGGTGTCACTTCTAGTGTATAATTAGTATGTCAATTGAAATAAATTACTAATTATCGATTGTAATTAAACATGGTAATTGATCGGGTAAAATGTACTTTTTAACCGCCGACGCAAAAACGAAGGGAGTTATAAGTTTGACGTGTCTCTGTGTGTGTGTGTGTGTCTGTGTGTGTGTTTGTGTGTCTGTCTGTCTTTCTGTCTGTCTTTCTGTCTGTATGTCTATCTATCTGTCTGTCTGTCTTTCTATCTGTCTGTCTGTCTGTCTTTCTATCTGTCTGTCTGTCTGTCCCAACGTAGCTCCTGAACGGATGAACAGATTTCGTTTTTAGTTTGTTTGTGAGGTGAATTTTTCGGGAGTGTTCATAGCTATGTTTGATCAAAATCGGTTCAGCCGTTTCATTACGTTGTTTTTTTTTTTTAATCTTTACAAAATTAACTACTTGTAGTTATTTTAATAACTACGTGAATGACGGAACAAGTAGATCAGGTTAACATCAGGTGGGCCACCTGATGTTAACCTGATGTTGTCGGTAACCTCTGCCTTGAACAATGCTTTACCTCATAGGTCACGTCCACCGAGGACGCGCCCTATGTGGCATTGCACTGCGCCCGTCACCCTGAGACATAACGATGAAAAGTCTCATGTGCCTGTAATTTCACCGGCACCCATAATATACCCTTCAAACCGGGACAAACAATGCGAGCACTACTGCTTTGCAGCAGAAGGTATGGAGGTAGTACTTCCCCGGACGAACTCTCACAAAAAAGCTCTATTACTACTGCACAAAAAAGTTAACTACATACTTAAGTTGCCAATGTATCTGTCAATGTGCTGTGGTATGTCCAGCCCAAGAATAGACCCCTCCGTATCCTCCCACGGATGTCTAAAAGCCGACTAAGGGATTACACCAGGGGATGGGCAGAACTATCCATTTTAGTACTCAAACCAATACTGCTACCACCAATCCACCTGGCAAGCGTGTTATGGAAAATCCCCCCAATTCTTGTTATGGGGTAGGCCTCGTCCGGCAATGGACATTTGAAGGATGATGATGATGATGATGATGATGATGCTGATGCCAGTGAAGAGTCTTTGGTAAAACTATATATAGCAGTTTTTGTATTAAGGCGATATGTTAAAATATCGAATGGGTGCTTGGAAGTAACTTACGTAAGCGAAAAATGATAAAACTTCGTTTTGCGTCTAAAGTTTAGTACGCGTCATGTAACTTGACCGCCAGCGTTTTTTTTACATGACGCGCATTATAGCAATTATAAAAATAAATTATCTTTAATTAATCTAAGTAATGTGATTACCTACAGAATACTATAAAAATGTAAGCTTAATATTTTCTCTAGTTGAAGGAGGGGCCTAAAGCGGGTTTAAGGAGGGCCAATTTAAAAAAAAAGCTATCGAAAAAAGTTTCACCAATCGTGTTTCTAGTCTATGATTTATTTAGATTACATGCTCAAGTAATTACTGTATCAAGTTTGTAACCTTTACTGTGTTACTGAGTGAGCATGTAACGCAACAACTCATTTATTTTATGGGTCCGTGGGCATCCGGGGCCCTTCGCGTTTTCAAAATTCTTTCAGGGCATCTGGTCGAAGCGACGCTTGACCCGAGAGCTGGCTCTTATCTGGCTCAACGCATTAGTATTGTCATTCAGCGTGGCATTGCAGCCAGCATCTTAGGGAAGCTTCCGTCTGGTAGTGATTTGGATCGGTTGAGCTACCTTTAGATCGCTTGTAGCGGTCTTCAGGTAGCACAACTATTTCATATGTATTTTGTACATACCTTGTATTATTCTTTCTGTAAATAAATGTATTTTTCTTTTATTATAGCGTCTTAAGACCTCATTAATTATTTAACAATTTATTTTTTGTTACAGGTATGCCAACATTATCCTTGAAGAGAATCTCCCTACGACTTTCCTGAGTAACGTATTTTTTTATTCTTGACTTTTTTTAAACAATTGATTAGTATCATACAGTTGATGTAGTTGTCTACCATCGGCGTAGTGCTGATTCTGCTAAACTCTATTCACTGTATTGAGTACTTAAGCTAAGGCCATACCAACGCGTTCAGCCTGTGGCGTGCACGGTGGCGATCATTGGTAAGATAATGGATCGGGCGGAACGCGTTGGTTTGGCCTTAGCTTTATGCGTAGACTTACAGAGGCCGTAGTCTAACAAGTAATTGACACTAACCTATATTTATGGTGTAGTGTAATACGAACAGTAGTGCAATACCAGTTTGTATGTTGTTGTTATTTTTTCCTACTGTATGCCATCTCTTCTGTTTGTTCTGTTAGTTTTTCGTATTTGCGTGCCAAATAAATGTTTTTTTTTTTTTTAATTACATATCATAATATGTATTTTATATAAAGACAACGATGAGCGCCTCTGGCGTACACTTTTTATACATCTACTTCCAAACAAAAAACCGTTTTACTCCAAACCATGCGTCCGTGTCACAAGTTATTGTTAAACTCAGGCTTGGCCTCTGAAGGACGCTAACTTTTCATTGTAATGACGGCATTTTACGTTAAATGAGTTGTCAACCACTGGCGTAGTAAGCAACGATCGACGTAGTTAAATTTCTGCTGAAACTTCTGCATCGGGTACTTCATATTACACCCTGCTGTAAAGTTTGCTTGGTCAGTTTAATGCTTGAAGTGTAGTAAGATGTATAAGGCTACACATACATACATACAAATAATATTTCATCGCGTCCGATGTGAATACGATTGACGTTGATGTAATATTATTATCTAACTTATTTGTTCTAAATATCGTAAAAAAAAATTTTTTTTCACTATAAAGGTATACCATCTACAAAAAATAAATAGTATAAAAAACATTTATTATTTAATATGTTAGTAGTAGTTGCTAACTTGACATACCAATCAACCAAAGGCGCAGTCCTCTCCGTTCTAAGGTTGTTTGGAAGAAATCTCTATAAGCGATGAGACTGCCCATTGTGCTTTTCTGTTCGTTTTTGTTATTTAGTCAAGTTTTGTATTTTAGTGTTCTATGCAATAATTTTTAATGCTGGGCAGTTTTCACAACATTATCTAGCCCCAAGCTAAGCAGAGCTTGTGTTATGGGTACTAGATAACTGATATACTTAATACAATACATTTGTAGTTTTTTTTATGATACTAGAAAATACCCACATTTAATCTATCTATCTAATTTCTTCTGGATTATCTACCTACTCTATGCACCATCATCCATCATCAGCTATAAGTACACTGCTGGACGAGGCCACCTCCATGTAATACAATGGGGGGATTTGTAATAATCACTACGCTTGGCAGGAAGATTAGTAATTGCTGCTGCTGTGTAGTTGGATGCTTTAGTCCACCCGGTGTAATCTCGTAGTCAGATTTTACGAAATCCACGGGAGGAGACGGAGGGGTTTATCCCTTGGCTGAGCTCACCACAGTCTAGGCAGTATAATCATTTTACTTACGGTAGTTGTAAGTTTTATATGAGCCTAGACGTACAGTCAGTTAGCCATGTTTCATTGTATCCACAGTATTTCACGCTGAGTAGAATGCTTGCTATTTCCCGGGTAATTTAAATGTTAAATTTATGTAAATCTCACTCACACCTTGAGCATTCACGAACCTAGGCTATGCACGTTTAATGTCTAAAGGTTTTAGAGTCTTAAGATTTTCGGAAGATATCTTACAAGATAAGTATACATTTAAATAAGTTAAAATAAGTGTTTTTGTGAAAAATATATTTTTCAAAAAAATCTTTTATTAATTTCGTGATCGTAACCGTGTGTTGATCAAATTGACCCTAAACACGGCCAGTCTTCTATTATTCGTCGAGGAGTTCCGTTGTCCACCTTTCGTCTCCATCATCAAATCAGCTCGCTGTCACCATCATATTGTATTGTCATCGGAACTTGACAGGTATTCCAAATTTCAGCTCAATCGGTTGAGGATAACTGCTTTAAAATTCAGTAGCAAGATTTCACCCGGATTCCACCCGGACAAACATACATACATTGCAAGTTAAAAAAAAGTTGTCAAAAAAAACCATCTGCTTCTTAGCTTTAAATAAAAAGTCTATGCGCGCATTTTTATTTTTGAAATTCAGTATTATCTCCTAACTCCTTATCGATAAGGAGTGCTGTGGCTTTCGAGAATCAGACGCAAACACCTGAATAGGTTATGAAAACCCGGCCAAGTGCGAGTTGGTCTCGCGCATGAAGGGCTCCGTACCATTATCTATAAAAACGGCAAAAAGCACGTTTGTTGTATGGGAGCCCCCTTCAATATTTATTTTATTCTGTTTTTTAGTATTTGTTGTTATAGCGGCAACAGAAATACATCATGTAAAAATGTCAACTGTGTTACTATCACGGTTCATGAGAAGCCTGGTGACAGACGGACGGACAGCGGAGCCTTAGTAATAGGGTCCCGTTTTATCCTTTGGATACGGAACCCTAAAAATTAGCGATCGGTCGAAATAGCTTGGCCTTTTATTTACCATTAATTTCACCACACGGTTCTTTCTATCAACATTCATAATCACTTTTCAGACCGGGAGAATCAAGTAAATAGTGAGACGATCACATCAAAGATTACACTAACAAGATCCAACTACCGTTCGTACAATAACACTAATATATCTATTCGAACGCACCCTAGGGAGTAATCTAGACAAAAACACTGAAAGCCTTTCTAAAATCCAGGTAACCCGGCTGTTTCTAGGCTAACAACGTCTTCCACAATCTGGAGAGGACAGCTGGTGCACTTTGCACAAACAGTAGAATAAAGTACATCTCGTAGAGCCTGAGAATAGTCCCCTCTGTCTCGTCCCGTGGATGTCGTAAGAGCCAACTAAGGTATTACCCGTACTTGTTAGTAAGATTTGTCCTGCCTGGCGTGTTGTTTCTGGAAGACTGCCTTAATTAGCCGAGTAATTCGTGGAAGGAATGGCGGCGATGAGCTGACCACCTGTCACGTCTATATTCCCACGATGGTGCAACCCACGGTGAAAGAAGGCTCATTGAGGCTCTACCTACCCCTTTGGGTAAAAAGTCGTGTCTCTATGTATGTATTTACGTTAACTGAACGAAGTTCTCCACTGCCATGATACAATTTAAAAGTAGATAAATACCAATAGTTACGCGAGTGCCATCTCTTGACGATGAAAGAACTAAACTGACTGGGAGTGCGAGCGTTGCCGAAGTTCCGTGACCCACCAGTCGTCGTGAGCTCCGGGTCCGCGCCCGCAGTAATCGCCGGGAAGCCGTCGCGAATACTCCTTGAGGAAGGGGATAATAAGACCCAGAAACTCGAGTCGGGTGTTTTTACTCAGAACAAGTACCTACGTGAGTTAATACCGGTTTTTTCTATTATAAACTGACTGACATTTGGAAAACAAACAAATAATGTCATGTGTACAAATAATATACTATAGGAGAACTCAGATAAAGTCAACTAAATTAACAATCATTTTTATTACTTATTACATTATTCATTATTCAGCCAAGAAAACAGTATAGCAAATAAATCACAAATTAACGTCTGTATAGCACAATGTCTGGGTCGTAAGAGAGAGCTGGCGCTGCTGTGTATATAGTCGGTCGCTTCGTTTCATTTCTCGTCGGGTGATGAAGCCACGTTGCTTGGGTCGCCTCGGCCGTCTTCGTAGTCCAGCTACCTAATATTACATATTATTTCTTTCTTTCTTTCTAAAACTCGTCACTGTCTCTCGCACAGTAACCCAGCTATTCTTCTTGCACTGTGCTTAAGGTCAAGCAGGTCTAAACAATAAATATTTGCAGATAAGATTATCTTTGCTTCGAACTCTCTATACTTAAGGCTGAAGTATGAAGACACTAGTCTATTTACTTCATATAATTTATGTCATTGGAAGTTATTGCAGAAAGTGGAGCTACGTTTATATAGGTGCAATAATTCCTTAATGCGAACTGCTAGGAGTGGAATACTCTGCCGTCGTCTTTTTTCCCTGAAAACTAATCTGGGTCTTCTTCAAGGCTAGAGTGAATAGGTGCCTACTAGACATTTGTGCTCCATATTCGGCCACATCGCCACTTACCAGCAGGTGAGATCATGGTCATAAAACAGTCTATAAAAGTTTAAAAAAAAAGTCTATCCTTTTTTGTACAACTGGTTAAGGTGGTTGTTTTTCATACAAACGTATTTGCACAAATAAGGGAGAACAGAGTATAATTTTACACTGAAATGACTGTTGTTGGCTTTTATATAGGTCATTATTTGCGGCAAATCATTGTTATTTTCGCTATTACTCTACTGTTTTCTTCAACCAAATATGATTTGCCGCAAATAATACCTATATAAAAGCTAACAACAGTAATTTCAGTGTAAAATTATACTCTGCTCGTCCATATTTGTGCAAATATGTTTGTATGAAAAAGCAACCACCTTAAGCAATCAAGCATACAGCCCTTGTTGGAAAATAGCTATCGTAGCATATGGACGTGTGTAATACCGGAGGCATCACACGCGCGATACCGATGCTTCACGCCTTTTTTGAAGAACCATGTAGCCTCTAGAGAAAAATTCAGCAGGAAGCCTATTCCACAACTTGAGTGATCGCGGGAGGAAATTACTCTGGAACTTCGCGGTGCACGACCACAGTGGCTCCAACGTGTGAGGATGAAACCCGTGTCGATGGCGAGCGGTGCGATGGTAGAAGGTATTTGCAGTTCAAACTACAAAATAAATAATAATATTAAACTTACGGGCGCCTGCCTTTCAATAAACTAACGAGGAAGAAAACGCTTGTTGCTTGACTGTACAAAACTTCTTTGAAAAATCCTTAAGGTGGGGTATAACGTAAAATTACCAATCTTGGATTAGATTTTTAACTGACCATATCAAGTACGATATTCAACTTAAAAATATGCCTGGATTACATTATAATACCGAGGGATCACCCAGGCAGAAACACGACAGGAAAAAAAAACTCGATAAAAAAAAACACAAAGTTACCTCTAACTTTTGCCTAGATTCGATTGTTTGTCAATATGGTAAAGATTAATGGGTCAAACATTGGATAAATAAAATTAATAAAATAAAAAGGAGGGTTCATCCACGGGGTTTTTTAAAATTATCTTTATTTCACGAGATTTTCAATAAAACCTGCTTTTTCGAGCGGCGCGTGGCGTTTTTGTATGGAGCGCAGTCTTAACGGATCCAACAGTAAAAAAAAACTAATTAAAATAATCATTTTAAACTCGTTCTTTGGAGACGGTATCGATTAAGAACAAAATTATAGGTATAAGGGATCGATCAGGACAACGGATCGAACTCAAGGGATCCATCAGGAACTACTCCAATTTAGAGATAAAAATTACCCATTGTTTTAGTCTAGGATTTGATCTATCTTAGTACAAAATTTTATGTAAAATGTACCAGCCGTTTTGGCATTAAAGCCATACAAACATGCAAACAAACAAGTTAATAAATTTAAATACTTTTTACATTTTATGTATTTCGTATAATTTGAAATCTTAGTCATATTTAACCAAGTAACAAATTAGAAAAAAAAAACTGCCAATTATAAATGTTCATGCCAATAAAAGCTGATGAGTTCTATCACAAAAAACTACCTGAAGTGTTAAAATCGAATCAATTTATTTAAGTACACATTTAAGCGAAAAGCAACAACTTAATTGATAATTAACCCTCTCGAAACTTGAAATGAAAAGTTAAAATGTAACTTTGCTGTTAATTTTAATTGCAAAAAGTTAGTACCGAAAGGTGAAGTCTCGATGTTTTAAATGATTGATTTCAGAAGGGTTTAATTTGACAATGGTAGTTAATATTCTGAAGTTTGAGGCAATTTAAATTAAGTGCCTTTATTAATCATACCTACGAATTTTGATTTAATTAGCTGAGTGAGTTTGGAAGATGTCAGTTTTTTTTTATCGAATAAATTTACCATATTCCTTATATCTAACTAGATAGATATACCTAAGCTAAATTTGTCTTTGATTCATTTTGACTGGAACAACATTCATTTTTATTGAATGGAAAATCAAATCAAGAAAATAATTGTAATTATAGTTTGATAATTTTACATAAACTCTATATTTTTCATTCACAAAACTGTTTTAATCAGATTTAGCTTTTTATGGCCACAAGATTACATTTTTTTAATGTTTTACTTCGTCCCAAGGGCAAACAATGTTTATGATCAAGAGGTCAAAAAAGTCAGGGCCGAAATCGGCTAAACCATAATTTTCTTCATTACCCTCTCAAACCGTCTGTAAATAAAATATTCAGTAACTCAACAACAGAAAGTAAAACAAAGAACAGACTAAAGAATACTTTTTAAAAACGTTTTTGTTCGTATTCAAAATAACATGACATTGTCTATTCGAGAGCGAAAATAACAAAAATCTTATCTCATACGCTGCTGAGCCCACAACAGAATAATGACACCCCTAACACAACAATTCCATTCGCCAGGGTTGTCACTCATTAGCATATGTACATAAAGAGAGACGTTCATTGGCCGCGCGTCGCCGTGTTTGAATAGCAGACATTTTCAGTCGCCATTTTTATTAATTAAACCCGTATATTCTAATGGATATCTTATTAACAAATATTATACTGAAATGCATTATCAAATTACCGGCGAACCCGGGAATATATTTATTTTGGTAAGATAAGCTGATTAGTAGTAGGTAGTTTGATTTCTGAAATTAATATATTATGCTACTTTATCTAGTGTTCATATTTTGTATGTTTTTTGCATAAAATAGGCCGTATAAAATATTCTTAGACCGACATCACTTGACATTCAAAGTAATTATTCAATGGCACGGCATCAGATTCTCAGTAAAAGCACTGAAACTTTTGAAAGAACCAGATCTGAAAATATGTTAGATTCTACGTTTTATTTGACAAAATGCGAACTCAAAGAGCGAATGATGCGATACAGAACCAAAAATAAAAATTTAAATTGCGAATACGTCAAAACAGACACGGAATAACGTATTCCAGGTCCGTTTTGCATCCAAAGCAGGAGACGGCAGTCAGCGAAAGCTTCTCCTTTCAAGTAAATAAAAATATATTGAAAGCCCAGGGGATGGCCAATAACTCCGGTTGGATTTGTTTGGATCTATGTACGTATGGAAATACGGAGATCTCTCCCTTCGGGTTAGACGGACATCGATAGTTTAGTGGCAGCCCTAGTTTCGAGGATTTAGAGCGGGTAGTTGAATAAATGCTTGTGAATTTTATGCAGTTAGCGCGTGTATAAATAATGCAGCTTTTTAAAAAGATCTACTAAAAATTAAATATGAAGTTTTACTGAATATTTTTCAAAAGGATATAACATAGAATACATACATAGACACACGCCTTTTTATCCGAAGGTGTAGGCAGAGCCTCGATGGGCATCTTTTCGGCGAGGAATATAGACGTGAGATGTGGTGAGCTCATCGCCGCCATTGCTTCCCACGACGGACAACCCGCGCTAACGCTTTCTTCTACTCGTATAGTAATGACACATTCCATAATAAGCTATCAGCTAGGACAAATCTTATAAAAACTATTTTTATCAACAAGTCCGGGTAATCCCTTAGTCGAAATAGTTAGCCGTGGTTTATCCGCTTATGAATAGACCTCTCTGTCTCCTCCCATTGATGGAGTGAAAGCCTAAGGACTACACCAGGGGGATATGCAGCAGCATCCATCTGAGTAGTTAACACCAATACTGTTATCACCAACCGCCTGCCAAGCGTGGTTATTATGTTAAATCCCCACCACTGCATAAAACTAAGGAGGCCTCGTCCAGGAGTTATCTACAGGCTGGTGATGATGATGATGACTCACAGACATCTACAGCTTAAATGACCGTGCCATCACTTTAACTACAAAATCGATATACCACAGGTTATCTGAATAGATAAGCGATTTCGTCGAATTTCAAACTATCGATAAAAATGCTAATGCCCCAACCCTATCGCGGGTAGAATGATAGCATTGAACGCCGCTCGTTCTTGAAAGTTGCACGCTGATATTTAAACTGAAACTTTAAGCCAATGCGTGATAGTTCATAATCAATTGGACAAAACAGGACGACAGAAGGGGCTATTTGATAGGATTGCTTGCACACAAATTTTATTGAATCTTGGAGTCTTTGCTATAAACTTATTTTAGATTGAAAGCTGATTTGGAGTGACCAGACCTGCTTAAAGCAGCTAAGTAGATTCGAATACAGTCTAACAATGGCGCTTTTTACCTCTTGACTTTGCGGGATTTCAACTTGAGACTCTTAGGAGCCGTCCTTATAATACTTTAGGCATCGAAGGGTTTTAGACTAAACTGAATATCAGTTGCCTTTGTGAAGATAGGTAACTACTAGGGGTTCAACTTTCTGTAGTGAAAAAATTTAGTTCTTTGATCGTGTTATTTCCATATAGCTTTTGTTTTTACAAAATTCTTTAGAAACGCTAGTTTCTTGGTGAAAAATATCTTTTTTCGAAACAAGCTATAATGAAAATACGAAACTATAAATATAATATACTACATTATTATATTGTATTGCCTTCAGAACCAAAGGCATGTGCAAAATGTGAGCAAGAACGTATATCCTGATTTTCGGGATGTGGTTGAAAATTAGATCGCCATATTTGGCCCCACAGACATACAGGAAAGCAAGTTAAGGTTGTTGCTTTTTCATACTAACGTATTTTACCAAATATGAACGAACAGAGTATAATTGTACACTGAAATGACTGTTGTTGGCTTGTATATTGATCATTATTTGCGACGAATCATATTTGGTCGAAGAAAACAGTGGATTGATACCAAAGATAACATAAAAATGACTTCGATCACTTCATCACTTTTCGTTTAACGATCGTTATTCTGTCAATTTCTAACTTACTTGAACTTAAATGAGTTAGGTTGTGACAGAATTTGGTTGTTATTAGCGCCTTAACGTGCTGCAAAGTATAATTGAAAGTTACAGACAGCGTTTCCATAAAAAAACTTATTGTTAAATATTTTTGGTCAGCTTCCAAAATAGATCTGTCCATAGCAAGCTACTGTCAATCCATACTGCATATTTATTCCCAGAAAGATTGATGCTAGTATCGGGCCGTGAAGGGACCGGGAGCCTGGATTAGCCAGGATTAGGGGCTCAAGGCGGCTCAAAGTGCTCAAAACGGCTCAAACTTATGATAATGCAGGCTTGGACGCGTAACGTGATTTTAGAACAGGTAAACTTTACCCGTTTTGGTCCTGGATTGGACTGGGAACGGCGCTTTGGGAATTGGAAAATTTAGTTTGCTGGTTTGAATAATTAAAAAGTTTATACATAGACACACCCCTTTTTTCCCGAAAGGGGAGCTGGAGTCTCAAAGGGACCTCTTTTCACTGTGGGTTGCACCATCGTGGGAAATAGACGTGACAAGTGGTGAGCTTATCGCCGCCATTGCTTCACACGACTGACTCGGCTAACGCTTTCTTGCAGTAATAATACATTCCTTAAATAGGCTAACAGCCAGGACAAATCTTATACCAACGAGTCTTACAAACAAGTCCGGGTAATCCCTTAGTCGGCTTTTACGACATCCACGGGAGGAGATGGAGGGGTCTATTCTTGAGCCGGTCTATATAAATATAAATGAATCGCTTAAATATATGTACTCGTATACGCGCATAACTTCCGAACGACTGCATCAAATTGGATAATTAATATTTTTTTGTGTTCGCTACTGGTCTGTATAAAATAAAAAAAACAAAAAAAAGGAGGGAGAACGGTCTCCTCCCCCATGGATGTCGTAATAGCCAGCCGACTAAGGAATTACGCTGGTGGATGGACAGCAGCATAAACCTGAGTAGGTACCTACTCAACAGCAATACTCCGATTATCAATCCGCTATCCAAGCGTGGTGAGTATGGTAATTCCCCCCATTGCCTATGCGGTAGGCCTTGTTGATATCTAACGGCTAATGATGATGATGATGATGATGACTATAAATTAGGAAATAATTAGATATAAACAATATGCTTCAGACAAAGTATTACATCACTACCATCAATCAACTCTTTCACTACAACCCTGTCCCGTCTTCCATAACAAAATTAATATCCAAGATATTCCTAAGATACTCTATGAAGCATAATTTGGTAAATTCACTGAACAAAATATGCATATACGTTAATATGCATAGGTATATAAATATGCAAAATAGTGACGACGATAACTATAGTGTATCACGCGAAACCGACATTTTGTTAGCATTTATATAAGCGTGGTAACCCTGATGACTCACACCCCTAAACAAACTGCCGCTCTATACCTCCAGCTATAAAGCTTAGAATCGAAAGGCAGAGTAATTATTTTGGTCCTTTTAGCCGGAAGTATAATATCGCTAATGGCAACAAATGATGGGTCAAGGGGAACGTAAAAGAAATCAAAAAAGAAAATTAGGACTAACCAGAATAATTACTGTAATAATATCCTTGTATTTTCTGTACTTTATTATGAGTATTAAGTTCTGTGCTTTGTCTGGCCTAAGAATAGACCCCTCTGTCTCCTCCCGTGGATGTTGTTAAAGCCCACTAAGAGATTACCCGGACTTGTTGAAGAGATTCGTTGGTATAAGATTTGTCCAGGCTGCTAGCTTATTATGGAATGTGTTATTACTGGAAGAAAGCGTTAGTCGAGTCAGTCGTGGGAGGCAATGGCGGCGATGAGCTCACCATTTGTCCCTTCTATATTCCACGATGGTGCAACCCACTGTGAATAGAGGCCCATTGAGGCTCTGCCTACGGTTTCTGCGTGTGCTGTGTATGTATGTATGTCAGATCTAGACCATATCAATGATGGGTTTTAAAGCTTGTCATGAAGTTCTCGCTAGTCTGTGGAAAGGAGAATAGACAACTATCGTAAGCATTCTCTTGTCAAACGACTGAGGTGTGGGCGAAAAGGGTCACCGACAACATTTTTGGTGACATCGGGAGACACATGTCCCGGGACTTGTCCCCTAGTGAATACAAGGTTTAAATTTTATCTTTTTGGATCGAGTAAAATTTATAAAGCGCAACACTTAAGGAATCACTCAGGTGTCTGTCCGTACTCTGTCCGTCCGTCCGTCTGTCACACATGATTTCGAATGCTTCTATTTTCTTCCGATGTTTTCATCTCCAAACAAAGAGTACCTAACTAATAATTATTATTCCGGGTTCAAACCGCGTGTTTTTTTAAAACTATTTGATTGAATGAACAAGCAGATGGCAGATGTTGAGCGGTAACCTCTGCCTTTAAAAGCGCATTATCACATAGGTCACGCCCATCTAGAACGCACCCTATGTGGCATTGCACCGCGCCCGCCACCCTGAGACATAAAGATGAAAAGTCTCATGTGCCTGTTATTTCAAGTAATTTTAATTGTAATTTCCTACAAGCAGCCCCGACATAGCCCGCTGCAATTTTGTGCAGGTGTTCTACCTAATAATAAAAATAATAAATAATCTAATTAATAGTTTTCTTAATGTTAGTGTGTTTTTTGGTGTATAGTCGTCGTGAGCAGTTAGCCGTAACGCCAACAAGTGGTTCTGACGGAAGACCAGCGTTGGTTGCTAGCTTGCAGTCAACCAACTCATGCTGAGGCAGAGCCATTTTGTTACTTGAGTTACACCTCGTACCTTCTTATCTATTTCCTCTTAGTCTAAGTTTATAATGTGTTTCTGTGTAGTTCTTGTATTCAAATAAATATATTATTTTCTTGCTTTTTTTCTTAATTTCACTACGGATTCTCAACAGATTTGATAGGCTCAAGAAACTCGGACTAAGGGATATTAAATCTGCGCTAAAACAAAGTATCAAACATCTTCGGATATAAATATTCATGGACCAAAACTGAGCTTAAACGGGCTTACATAAAATGAGCTTTGAATCGTCAAAGGATATCAAATGTCTGCCATTCCATCAATTCCATCCTATTTATTTCTAAGAACGTTACTTTTTGTCTATGTAATCGTTTCTTTAACGGTAAGTCCTTTTGATAATGATATCAGGAATTGACGGTTTTTTTTATCGTGTTAGGTATAAAGTCGATTTGTAAAGTTATTGGTTGTTGTTTTTTTTAGGGTTCCGTACCACAACAAGAAAAAGTAGAACCCATAAAGGATCTTTGCAGTTCGTCTGTATGTATATCAAAACCCATTTTCTCAAGAACGGCTTAACGTATATCAAATCTGTCTGTGAGCTTATAGTGCCCTAAACCAATCAAGCTTCTATTTAAACATACATACATACACGCCATTTTCCCCGAAAGGGTAGGCAAAGCCTCAACGGTCCTCTTTTCACGTTGGGATGCACCACGTGGGAATATTCGTCTTGTCACGTCTATATAGACGCGTCCCGACTTTATAGATCTAATATGTTGCCTTTTTCCACAAATTAAATAAGTGCACCCTTTTCATACACAAGTTTAATATACTTAAGTCTCTTTCTAATTATAATTATGTCTGAAAGCCTCAATAGTTTGACATTGTGATCTGAGTTTGAGGTGAATATGAGGTGACAAGAGGGCAGAGGTGACTTACATAATGAGTGATTGGGTCTCCTGTGGATTTAATATTCAAAGATAAACACTTGTAATCAGTTTACTTAGTAGACGTTACATATTTCAATTTTCATGTAAGTACTTGACTCTCAAATAATCCTGAGATTTCGCGGTTTGAAACCCTGCGTTCGGATTGGCTGGAATGCAGGATCACGCGTAGTCAAAAACCAGACGACACTTCTTTGTAGAACACTATAGACAGGCCGATGTTGCACGAATTAAGGCAGTTGCAGGCAGTTTGTGGATGGAGGCGGTGCAAGACGGCCCAAAACATGTTACCCAGTTTTTCTTTTCAGAAATAAAATACAAATAGACTAAGACATCTTTCAATTAGTCAGATACTCTCGATACCTACGTTTGTATTTTTTTTTGGAAGTTGTTTACAAATACGTACGTAGACAGACGCCTTTTTCCCCGAAGGGTTAGGCAGAGCCTTAACTCTTTTAACAGTGGGTTGCACCATCGTGGGTATAGACGTGACGAGTGGTGAGCTCATCGCCGCCATTGCTTCCCACAACTGACTAGGCTAATGCTTTCTTCCAGTAATAACACATTCCATAATAAGCTAGCAGCCAGGACAAATCTCATACCAACGAATCTTATCACCAAGTCCGGGTACCTAATCCCTTAGTCGGCTATAACAACATCCACGGGAGGAGACTGAGGGGTATATTCTTCGGCCGGACACACCTGGGAAATTGTTTATTATCTCGTAAAGTCGTAGTGGCAAAAGTAATATCCAATTATGAGTAGAATTACACCGTTACAAGGTTGCGTACATATTTCGAACCATTATTATAAGCTAGAATCTAAGAAATCGTAACCATAAATTTCCCGTTAGCACTTCAGGTACAGATTCCAGCTAACAACCCCTGTTTATATGGAAGTGAATAATATATATATTAACATGTTACAAGTGGTTTGTCAGTTTTGTTGGTCTGAATTCAAAGGACAAAATACATGCTGTTGTTTTTGTATAAAGATGACATGTGACAACCCTAGGGCCTAATCAATATCTATAAAATCGTTACTGACTGACTGACTTACTAATACAAAACTAACGCACAGCGTACACCATCTATGAACTAAACCGTAAGTCTAAGAGACCTGAAATTTGGACCGTCCCGCGTAGTTTATTGGTGTTTGTGGCATCAACTAGCTAGGCCCTGTCTGAAAACCAGCGCTGCACTAAACCTAGGTCAGGTGCAGCATATCCTGAGACGGGGATCTGTCTGACCCTACACAACACACATCGATCAACTTACCAACTTAGTTTTTATATTCGTTTTTATTTATGTATACCAGTTGCTTAGGACTACATTTTTGTTTATTGTTTTTTTGTGTTATGTGTGTCTTGGGGGAAAATACACAAATTATCTTTCTTTCTTTCTACTATGTGGTAATCTGTGGCGCAAACCCTAAGATGGCGCCGACGATATAACAATATCTCTGCCTATTTTTTACACTTCTACACGAAAAATTACCGCATTTTGTCGCGTTCTCGTTTTTTCACGAGATAACGGAAGACAAATAGCTGTGGTGTGTCCGGCCTAAGAATAGAACCCTCCATCTCCTCCCGTGGATGTCGTAAAAGCTGACTACGGACCTGGACTTGTTGATAAAATTCGTTCGTATAATATTTGTCCTGGCTGCTAGCTTATTATAGACTGGATGAAAGCGTTAGCCGAGTCAGTCGTGGGAAGCAATGGCGGCGTTGAGCTCACCACTTGACACGTCTATATTCCACAATGGTGCAACCCACTGTGAAAAGAGGCCCATTGAGGCTCTGCCTACCCCTTCGGGGAAAAAGGTGTGTCTATGTGTGTATGTATGTAAATAGTCGCGTTGACCATGTTAGCCATACGGAATGTAATTTTATTACCGATTTTAATAAATTTCGACAACATTCACATAAAGTACGAGCGAACCCGCGGGTTTGAGCTATATAAAACAAACGATTTGTTACGTCCCGAGTATCTTCGAAATTTTTACGCGAATATAAAAGTAAGTGAACTTTATTTACGGAGGAGAATTTGTGTTGTAGATTGCTTCTTGAAATGCAAACGCGATTCTCTCTCCATCTGTGCGTTCGCTGAGAAATATGTTTTACAATAACATAAATTTACTGTAAAGTATCCTCTCCAATAAAAAACAAAAACTTTGTTGTGGCAAATATGTATGCGTATTTCAAATTCGTTTGCATACAATTTTCTACAACATTTATATCTTGATATTGTTATCAAATTCGGATAAGTACAGGGGCCCAATTCTACAATTGTTTTTAAGAAAAACCATGATTGTGCTATGCAATTACAATTCAATTACAATTGTCATTAAAAATGGTAGTCTGCTTTTATGATTTTAAGAATTTTCATGAAGAAAGATTTTACGATTGTTTCAAAATGGTCACAATTGTAATGCAATTGAAAAACCATTGAAGTTATAGAATACCAAAAGTGTCTAAAGTGACAGGTATGAGACAATTCATTTACAATTTAAATACAATTGGTTTAGTAGAATTGGCCCCCAGTTCTAGTGCTTAACTCTGACGACCTCTGTGGTGCGGCGGGCGAAGGTTCGCCTGCGACGCAGGAGGTTGCGGGTTCGATTCCCGCCTCGGTACAAATAGTTGTGCGTTCTGCAGATATTTGTTCAGGGTGTTCTGGGTTTTTTCTATGTATAATAAAATATATCTATCTATTTAATGTATTGTATTAAGTATATCAGTTGTCTAGTACCCATAACACAAGCTCTGCTTAGCTAGGGGCTAGATAATGTTGTGTGGACTGTCCAGCATTATTTATTTTATTTATTTATTTAACTGAGTTAGTCCCTGAGGTATGGGAGCGGTACGGGAGGGGTGTTTTAGTCACAGTATGTCACATGTCATCTGATAATTTAAGAGACGATTTTATTTCATTTATGGTGAGCGTGCCGTCTGACCGTCTATCCTGGTCCTGTCTGACCTTCATGAATGGAGAGTTCTGGCCGAAAAGTGTCAAGTACACGAGGTTCTTCGGGCGCCTGACACGAGACACCACGCAGTTGCGTCATGCGTCGCCGTCTAAACGTGTGCATTAAAGTGTAAAAGTGTTTTTTATATGTATGTTAGGTTTTAGGGTATTTATGTTGCTATGGGCTTATTGTTTAGGTTTTTGTATAGTTTTCAATAAGCCTGAATAAAGATATTGTATTGTTGTATTGTACCGCTTCCATACCTCAGGAACTGACTCAGTTTAGCGCTAGACCTGTAGGTTAGACGCTACGGTGGAACATACGTGAACATATACGTACGTACGTAATACGCAAAGCAGTAGTGCTCGCATTGCTGTGTCCGGTTTGAAGGGTGCTGGGGAAATTACAGGCACATTAGACTTTTCATCTTTGTCTCAGAGTGGCAGGCGCAGTGCAATGCTACTTAGGGCGCGTCCTACATGGACGTGACCTTTGAGGTAATGCATTGTTATAGACAAGTCTCCGTTGAAGTCTGCAAAATAATTTAGCATCTTGCTAAAGATTTTCTGAAAGTTTAATGACGTCATGCAATATTGCTCTTCCTTACAAACAAAATACTATTTAACTTTCGAAACTATCATGGTTATGTACATAATTTTCACTAGAAGCGGGATATTTACCATGATTTTTGAGTTTTAAATCTTCCCGATATTTCGGCACAGTTGCATGCGCCATGATCACGGGAGCACTAACTAAAGTCTTTGCGAGTAGATAGTAGATGTTATTGGCAGATATATCTATCTACCCTCTTTCTCACTCTTTTATTACGAACGATACCACTACCATCGGATTCATTGTCACAATTCACACCAACTCGACACACAACACTAACGGTGTCCGGACGCGTAGCAGGTACCTCACTTTTTTGATTCTTTTACACATTCTCACCACAGATTTCCATACTCCAGATAATTGAAAACCATCTTCTCTATTGAAATTTCTGTACTTAGTAATCTCAATTGGCACTTGTACCATTCTCGGTATGTAATGTCGCTCTGTCGAGATTACCTGCGGACTATGTAGCTCGATCCAATGATTTAAGCCAGATTCCAAAAGGTGTTCTGCTATGGCTGACTTATGTATGTCCCTGTTCTTGACCGCTCGTATGTGCTCCTTAACCCGACACGCTATCGTACGTTTCGTTTGGCCAATGTACTAACTCCCACAGCTACAATCAATTTTATACAACCCTGGCTTTTCAAGTGGAAAACTGTCTTGGTGAACGCAAGTAGTGTGATATCTTCTTTAAGGGAGTGAAGATGGTCTTAACGGAACACTTTTGCAAGACTTTCGAAATTTTGTCCGTCACCCCCTTAACATATGGCAGAAACGCTGGTTTACGTTCTACTCTGCATTTGTGGGGTCTTGGCCTAGGTCGGGATGGTAATGACCGAAGTTTATATCCATTCTTACGTAACACATGCTGGACATGAGCAAGCTCACTTTCAATGTGTTTCTCATCACACAGGTCAACTGCTCGGTTGGTGAGAGATGTTACCACTGAATTGAGCTGCCGAGGGTGGTTTTCTTTAGTTTGTGCTCCCGTGATCATGGCGCATGCAACTGTGCCGAAATATCTGGAAGATTTAAAACTCAAAAATCATGTTAAATATCCCGTTTCTAGTGAAAATTAAAATACTATTTACCAAAACAAGTATTATATCATGTTTTTCCATAATACGATAACAAAATAAAACCGATCGTTCGAGAATTTCCTCATAAAATATCGACTTTCACAAAAATACCTTTTGGTAATACCTTTTGTCCCAGAGATGAAATACTGTACCGTCTATGCACTTACAAAACGGAAGCACGATATGAACCCCAGTCAGTTGAAATCGTACTTTGAACGTACAGTGCTACAAGCACATTTGTCACGTGGCCGAAATCAAAACTAACACCGCCGCCATCTTGTAATCTAATATCAAAAAGCGCCACAACGGCGGTAACAAGACGTGCCAAATGATCCTTGTAGCATTGTACGTTGAATCGCAGATTGAGACAGACAATATATTAGTAACTAAGTAGTTAAGGGGCTAGTCCTTGAAAATGACACTTCGAATTTTGACACTATTCCATTATCTGTGACCTCCACCTTGCGGTGGGATTTGGAACTAATTAGGTAAACAAACCTCTCAAACGTACAATTGTGTAGAAAACACATTAATTGTTTTGTCAATTACTTCATTGAATTTTTGTTCTGTACGTAATCAGATAAATGTAAAAATTAAATAAATGTATACTACCTATACAATCGTTGCTTGACTGACTGACTCGGTCACTGACTATCAACGCGAAGTCTAAACCCTAGGTCATAGAGACCTGAAATTCACATAGGTACATTTATTTTGTGGTACAGCGGTGCTCTAAGAAAGGAATTTCCGAAATACACACCCTAAAGTGGTGCAGCGGGATGTTGAAGTTTGAATAGCAAAAACTACACGCGGGCGAAGTCCCAGGCGTTCCACTACTGGATACTTGAGGAATCTCTGTGCACATGTTGTGTTTTACATATTATGCTGTGTCAGGTTTCGTTATATTTTATAACAGTTTTATTCGTTTTATTTTACCCCAAATAGACAAAGTGGTCAACAACTTCAATAACTGTACCAATAAGTATGGGTGCAAAGTTAGTATTTCAAAACCATCATAACCGAATCGCAAATGAAAATGGTGAGGAAACGAACAAACCCACAAAAACAACCAAAAAATACAGGACCACAAAAAAACAAAATTAAATCAAAAGCACCCTAAAAACTCTCACAAGCTAAGAAGGTTTGTACCTCTAAAAAACCCCTTCCAACTCCTAAAAACATAGGGTTTAGCCTATTCTACCTCCCTAGAGTTCATACAAGTCTTAAACTTTAAGAAACAATTAAAACCTCGTACAAACCCATACAACCCAATTTAAACCGGTATTGAACGACGGACCTTGCTCAGGAAAATATCTTGGGAATCGGGATTTTTCCCAGCAAGGCCCAAATTAGATCGTTTTCTCCGCCTCAAAACTCACTATTCTGCCAAACTTCCTGCTGATGTTTTTTTCCATATGAACTTTCATCCACTAATATACCTACCTTGCTTGTTTATATTAATTTGAATGTGTATGTGCGCCTACTTTTTGTCGATTGTACCTATTCAACCTTTGGAGGTTTTTAAGGTACAATATTATAATTAAATGTGTACAATATATTGAGTATGAAATACATAAAAATAAAAAAACCTACACGTTTAGGGCTGTTTAAAAAAACGCTCATGCAGTGATTTTATTATTTAAAACTATTAATTTAATCCTTTTTCGTCAAAATACATAGTAACAGTTTTTCGAGTTATTTTGTACAGAAAGACGGATAAAGAAACAAATAAATTATATAGGTACCTACAAACTATGTTGGAAGAAATACACGTAATTGAAACATACTGACCACCTACAAAAAAAAAACGGCGCGGCGAGGACGTTGCATTTGACATGCCTAGTAAGATAATTTTCAAACATTTATAGTCTTCTAAATTCTAATTTCCAGTACTACCACAGTATAAATAATAGTACCTACTTCTTGAAACATGCCATGAATTTGTTTGGCGTCTTTATGAAAGGATTATAGGAAATTCAAACCCTAAAATCAATGGTGTTGACGACCTCTGTGGCGCGGCGGGCGAAGGTTGGCCTGCGACGCAGGAGGTTGCGGGTTCGATTCCCGCCTCGGAACAAATATTTGTGCGATCGCAGATATTTGTTCAGGGTGTTCTGGGTATTTTCTATGTTTAATAAAAAATATCTATCTATGTATTATATTGTATTAAATATATCAACTATCTAGTACCCATAACACAAGCTCTGCTTAGCTTGGGGCTAGATAAAGTTGTGTGAAATATCCATTATTATTATCATTACTATTATTTATTATTAATTGGGGTCATAAAGTTTGGATGTATTGTTTGTTATTCTATTAAAATTTAAAATTAAAGCGGGCTCCCATACAAGAAAAGTGATTTTAACAAACGCGGTATCCCTTGGTCCGTAATAGGTCGACACAAAAAAAAATACAAAAAGTATGTTATAAGTAGGTATGTACCTAGGGGAAAACAAACATGTTTATATTTACTTGCCTTATTTTTATTAATCATCATCATCAGCCCAGCTGGAAATAGAACATGTCCATAGAATGCCACGACAACTGGTCTTGAGCCGCGTCCGTCCACAGACTTCCCGCGACCTTTATAATGTTTGGTACATCGGAAGTTCCCCTCCTACACTGCGTCGTCCGGTTGTTGGTCGCCACTCGAGCACTTTATTTCAGTCATCTTAATTAGTGCGTGTTGCCAGAGATGACTTACGTGACTGAGACGTGATCGCTAACTATCACACACACAAAAGCTCAAAGTATCACAGCGGGCTATGCATGGAGAGAGCTATGCTATTACCATCAGTGTACAAATACGTAGTCTGCGACAACCGTAACTACAAGAAGTATTGCTACGAGATATTCGCGCCTAAAGTTTTTTATCTTAAATTAGTGATCAGTCAGTGATTTTGTAAATATTTATCTGTTATGATTTTGATCTGTACGATCGCTACGATCATTCCCTTTAAAACAGTGTTTATTATATCGTGATAACATTAATGATTTTTTATTATTTAGTAAATAATAGTTGTCTAGTGCAACATTATTTTAGAACGTGCTTAACCTAAGCATGTGCGCCGTATGTAACATAGTTACTGTTCGCATGTCTAGAGATTTTGTTACGGTGTTCAGCAAACGGAATATGCTCAAGCTTTACCAATCTTATGTGAGGTAACATAGCTACTAACTCAGTTATACACCTAATTAAGCTGGGAGAAAAATAAAATAACTGTAAGTAAGACCACAGAATAAATAATAGAAAAGAACAGAAGGCTCACATCGTGAAAAAAAAATGACGAACCTTGCTGGGACGCAACAAAGTGCTTTTCAGTTTGCATAAGTGCTTAGTGCCTAGCGGGATATTCACCTAAACATTCCCGCATTCTTCTGATGTTTGAATCTTTTTATTTGTGTATTATATATAATATATATATATATATATATTTATAATTTTATACCTTTTGATATTCTTTGTATTTTTGAATTTTAAACACAAATTAAATTAAAATTAAATGACTATTCCAAGTCTATTCGGTACAAATTTAATCTGCGTAATGTTTTTTTTTCGAATGGAATTAAAAAAAATTTAAACTTTTGTTTTCTTGACAAAATCCGAATAAATTTATGGACATAATACTTGTTATTGACTTTGTACGGTGAGGCGTGACGCGTCGAAATAATAACTTGGTAACTTTCTATGGCGCATGCACTATTAAATTGTTTTGACCAAATGTTCCCATTTTTAGGGTTCCGTAGTCAAAGACAAGGAACCCTTATGGATTCGTCATGTCTGTCTGTCCGTCCGTGTATGTCACAGCCTTTTTTTTTTCCGAAACTATAAGAGCTATACACTGTTGAAACTTAATAGGTAGATGTATTCTGTAAACCGCATTAAGATTTTTACATAAAAATTGAAATAAAACAATTATTTTTGGGGTTCCCCATACTTAGAACTGAAAACCAAATTTTAAAAAAATATCAAACCAAACGTGTGGGGTTCTATGGATAGGTCTTCAAAAATGATATTGAGGTTTCTAATATAATTTTTTTCTTAACTGAATAGTTTGCGCGAGAGACACTTCCAAAGTGGTAAAAAGTGTCCCCCCCATAACTTCTAAAATAAGAGAATTAAAAACTAAAAAAAAATATGATGTACATTACCATGTAAACTTCCAACAAAAATTGGTTTTTTTAATACGTCATAAATCGTGATTCATCCAAGAACTTTTATATTATGTTACTTGCTGCTACGGAACCCTTCATGGGCGAGTCCAACTCGCACTTGGCCGCTTTTTTTTAATGGTTATTTTTGGAAATTAATAATTGGTACCTTATTTTTGCGTAGATTCAATCTTTATCGAATACTGACTATCCAAGTTTTTTTTGTAGTGTATTTGGAATAGTGGTGTATACCTTATTTTATACCAGTCAGTTAAATCATCCTAACGGTGAAGTTATAAGTTGGTAAATTTTGCTAGAAGTATCTCCTATTTTCTGGTATAAATGGCACTAATTTGCTTATGATTTCTTCTTTTATTTCTGCAGTTATACCTCTTGCCATAAAATTAGGCATAGCTTCTAGAAAACAAAGAGTTGAAAAAAAAATTGTGGTAAATCCATTGTGATTTTAACTTAACACCGAGACTAGTTTTATATTTTGGGGTTCAATCCCTCTATCTACTTTTACAGTATAATTTCTCTCAGGTACGTTTGATGTAAAAAAAACTGGAGCATGTTTGTGATGCGTGATCTTGATAATTATAAAAATCCCGTGTTTCTAGAAGCTTTACATAGGTATTGTTTGAATTGACACAATTTATAAAATCCTGAAAATCATAGATTTGATTTGCTGATTTTGTTTTCATAGCAAGTTTCACTTGATGGTGAAATTAATTTGTAGACATGAAGCTATTGAACATTTGATAGTTAATGAGCAAGTGCTAGCCATATTGCTGTTGATACTATTAACAAAGAATAACATGAAAACCCAGTTTTTGTACCAAAAGTTGTTGTTGTGAATTGTGATATCTAACCACAGAAATACATGCTTATATTATGCTTAAATAGTTAAGTCCCTGGGAAGATAAAGTTTTTTGGATACGTGTTCTCATCAGTAGTGTGATACACACGGGTTGTGTATATCATGACGTTATTTTATAACTTCTTTAATAATTTTATTAGGTATTTCATATGATCTGAGCTTATTTTGTAGGCAACCAATTGCTGTTTTTCAGAATCCCCATCAGTCTTGTTAGGCCAGTCACCGTAGACACAAAAATCGTGTTAGGTCGCAAAAAGTTGCAGGGTTCTGTTTTTTTGGGATGTTGTTAGGATAACTACCAATTGTATAAAACCAAGTTTGCAACTTCGATAGAACTGTGCGAACTTTGCAATTTTTTGCGGCCTTAAATGTTTTAGATGACTGGGCCTATGTGTCGTTTGTAGGTTAATATTTGTAAGGAGAAAGGTTATACACACCTCAGTTTGTTCAAAATTACTAGGTTTAATTAAGTAGTTTGAAGAGATTTTTCTTCTGGGTACTTCTTTACTTTGTACTAGCTATTTTGCATTTTCTAAAGCTTTCACATGCGTACTTATCGTCGCGAGTATCGCTTTTGCATAACTCGCCACACACGACCACTCCCACTTCAGCCTTGGTGTGTCACCGTTTGTTGAGCTCCCACTGACTGACTAGCACCAATCCCCCACTTTTTATCTTAGCGAATGACGGAACAATCAGGTGGGCCATCTGATCTTGAGTGGTAACGTCTGCCTTTAACAATGCATTACCTCATATGTCACGTCCACCCCTTGTGGCATTGCACTGCGTCTACCGGCAACTATACCTTTTATACTGGAACACAGTAATGCAAACACTACTGCTTTGCGGCAGAAATAGTACTGGTAGTAGTGGTGGTTGGTAGTACTTTCCCGAACGAACTCTTTCACAAAAAACAACTCTACTAAGTACTACTAAAAACTTACACATACTTCGCCCTCCTGCGTCTCAAAACCAATAGTAGTAGGTACTACGCAAAACAGCCGTAAATATATTATACCTACGGTTGAAATGTCTACGATTACTGTTTCGTACAGTTTTCGTTTACTTAGCAAGACAGAATAAATAATAGAACAAGTACAGGAGGCTCACTTCACGAACAAATTTATATAAATAGCGACTCTTGCTGGGATGCAAGAAAGTGCAATTCAGCTTGCATTAGTGCTCAATGCCTATCGTGATTTTTGCCTAAACATTTCCTCTCTCTTCTAACGCGTAACTGCGTCGCTATCTGGTGCGGAGTGACGTTGCTCGTAAGGGTTGACGACTAGTCGCTTACGATAACATAGTTATCTAATGGCAAAGGTACGTTAGTTTGTACCTTGTCAATGAAACTAAATATCTCTTTTAGGTGTAGGTAGTGACAAGGTACAGACTAACGTACCTATGCCATTAGATAATTATGTTATGGAATGACATACGACGCTAACAAAATAGTCCAAGCGCCAACATCCAATATTCATAATATCGGTTCCCAACTACAGGTTTAGCGTTTAGCTAAGTAGCCTCCTGAGTTATGGGAGCGGCACGGGAGAGTGGTGATTTTCTTATGTCAAATGTCGCGAGACGTCACTTGACGTCAGTAGGGCGGCGATCTCGCTGCCGTCAATACGTGTTATTTGGACCGGCCGCTTTAGACAAGACGCACACGAGATTAGCAACCGAAGATGGATCCTCAGATTAGACCTCAAACTAAAGATGTTGTTTATAATGTAAATAATTTTTTCAAGGTTAGTAAATCTGATCCAAATTCTGCCGAGCATGAAAACGATATAAATCTTCACAGTATAATCACACAATATAATCTATAGTTATGAAAAAGAGGGATTTGTTAAAATTAATAAAACGAAATAAACCAGAAAAACAATTTAAAATTGATGCAATATTAAAAGAAAATGGTCATACGGTACTTTATTTGCCACCGTACCATCCGGATTTAAACCCAATCGAATTAGTATGGGGAGATATCAAGGGCGAGCTGGCACGAAAACATATTAACTCAAATTTAACTGAGAAAAAGCGAGCACTAGAAGAGTTATTTGCTAATTTTTCATTTGAGATATGGCAAAACTGTGACGGTCACGTAAAGAAAGTTGAGGAATTGTATTTCAAACACGACCATCTTAGCGACGATATAATGGATCAATTTATAATAAGATTACGAGATGAAGACTCAGATAACGAAAGTGATTCCAGTCATACTGACAGTGATTCGAGTAGCGATATGGACATAAGCTAATAAATTGAAAGTTCAGTTGAAAATATTGGTATTAGTATTAAATATAATAATTATTTGAACAAGTATATTATTCACTTTCGCAATGACTTAGGTACTTATTTGTATATATCGTAAGATCTATCACTAATTTTCATCACGTGTGTAGCCCGACAGTTCTTTACGTCACATGTCACCCCTCCCGTGCCGCTCCCATTCCTCACGAGGCTACTGAGTTAAGCGCTAGGCATGTACCTATCTTGATTAGCTCAAACTATATATATAATACCTACCTATAGTTGATATTTAACTGATTGATTATGGTATTATAGTGTAGTAGAAGCTGGCCGGGTGATTTGTACCTTCGTAATTGGGCAAATAAAAAAAGCGGCCAAGTGCGAGTCGGACTCGCCCATGAAGGGTTCTGTAGCAGCAAGTAACATAATATAAAAGTTCTTGGATGGTTTACGATTTATGACGTATAAAAAAAACTGCTAACTAGATCTTGTTCAAACCAATTATCGGTGGAAGTTTACATGTACATCTTTTTTTTTGTTATATCATTCTCTTATTTAAAATGTTAAGGGGTGGGGGGACACATTTTACCACTTTGGAACTGTCTCTCGCGCAAACTATTCAGTTTAGTTTTTTTTTTATTAGAAACCTTAAACCATTTTTGAAGACCTATCTATAGATAACCCACACGTATGGGTTTGATGAAAAAAACTATTGAGTTTGAGTTCTAAGTATGGGGAACCCCAAAAATGTATTGTTTTTTTCTATTTTTGTTCTTGTAAGTCCTATCTAACTACATAAATAAATCCGGAGACATACAATTTAAGGATAGGTAGCAAAATTCTACATTTGTTAGGTAGGTGTACCTAATTACCTATAATGTAGACGTGCATTTCTACACCTTTCGATGTCCCTTGGAAGTGTGAAAAACGTGAGGTTCGGATCCTTGTTATAATTCAGGCTGCCGAATGCGATGCAATATGCGTTTATCTTCATTTAAGCATAGAATAAATAATAGTAGAAGACTTTAGTTGACGGATGACGTGACGCGGCGCTTGAGTGAGTTTACCGAACTAACTTCACGTGCGATCCGGCTGGCGCGCGGCAACCCTCTGAATGGATTGACTCGTCTAGATGAGTCCGCCGGGTAATATAATATCAACACTAGTCTTAAGCACCATATATGTTATGTATGACGTTACTATTCTTATGTGTAGTATTTAGTCTAACATAATAAAAAAAATAGTTCAGATATCCACCGTATAATATGTTACGGTGATTATATTTAGGATACATTTTTGATGCATGATCAAGCTCATACAAACACGTCAACCTCATACCTCATACCTAACTTACAATAAACATTATATTGATCAACTGGATTATCTATGAGGAACTAGTATGTCATAGATAACCCAGACAATATAGTCTTACTACAAATAAAATTACGCGTCCGAATCAAGTCGCGGGTTACAGTACCTATACCTAGCTAGTATCTATTTTATATTATAATCGTCCAAAGTTAGTAGGTACTTACCCAAAATCAGAATTCGTTTATTTTTGCTATACGTTTTTAAATTCCGACGGGAAACGAAAATATTCGTGAAGAGAAAATATGTACAAAATGTGTGGCTTCATTTCACCGAGGACTTATCGAGGACTATACTAAGTTCCATTGGTCTAGTTGTTACTATGTTGACAGAGTTATTTATACTTGTATTGTACGGAACCCTCTACGCGCGAGTCCGACTCGCACTTGACCAGTTTATTTATCTTTGGCCTCCAATAAAGCATGGACTTTAATGGAGATTTTTTTAATAGCAGCATTGTATCATCAAAGTAACTATCTATGTAATATATTGTATTAAGTTTATCAGTTATCTAGTACCCATAACACAAGCTCTGCTTAGCTTGGGGTTAGATAATGTTGTGTGAACTGTACAGCATTATTTATTTATTTATTGTTTCGATATGAAATTGAAGTACCAATATTATTATTAGTAACAAACAGCTAAACATAGATACAAATTGAATGATAGTATAAATAAAAAATAAAAAAACATACCCTTCCTCACTAGTAAGTCGGGAAATAAGCAAGTATAAAGAGCTTGGTATATTCTGAGGAAAATCGCTAAGCGAAACTCTTTTGGTCACAAATCACAATATAAACTCCTTCGTGAGTATACTACCGTAGAATTGCACCGAGCAACTACGGAGGCCTGCAATGTTCTAAGTAGAGATCCACCAACTTATCTGTAGAATGAAATGTATGTAGATGATAGAAAATCACATACATTTCATTCTACTGATAAGTTGGTGGATCTGTAGAATTGGTTTGTGTTCACGACTGTATGATTGAACTGTCAAACCATGTCCGTCCCGTTAATTTTCACAAACCTCAAATAAATAGGTATTTGGATGGGTTTCCTATTACCCGAATTACAATTATAACAACGAAAACCAAAAATTTTCAGTAAAATAATACAAGTTTTTGTAATGATATATCGAAGTATCCGGTTGTCGGTTTTCACCTGTGAATAAAAAAGTGAACGAGGGCCTTCCTTCCAGCGCCGTGGATAACCACGGAATGACAGAAAATGGCGTAGAAATCGTGTAGATACGGCGAATTGAAAATATTTTCGTGTTTTTACACATCTTTTGTATGAAAAGATCAAAAACCCCAACTTAATTTTAAAACCAAGTATATAGACATGATACTTAAGTGTTTTATTTCTCAGAAATAGCTGTAATTCCGTAGATTTTAGCTCATATGTAGATGCTCTATTTTGATCAATTTTGTGAAAATGGGTAGGTAGTTTTTCAATTTACACAAAATCTAAAAAGAATTTTAGAAAACCCCTCCTTTATTTTATTCAGCCTGAAGTGTTCTTTCTTCTGATCTAAATATTGTTAGGAATAAAGCTAAATTCGGGAAGTTCTAGGCTTTTCAAAACACCACTTTTCAAGGATTTTCAAGGACGTGCCCCTTAATATATATAACCTAATAATAAACTTTTGTTTTTGCTCGATCCTAATAATGGCTGTATCTTTTGAACCGTATAGGTAGATATTTGAAATAACGATAATGAACGACCGTACGGAAGCTATCGTGAGCGAGTCAGACTTGCACATGGCCGGTTTTTTTTAGTTCATCTCAGGTTAACTCTACTTGAGATAGCAAAATCAAATTATGCGGAAACTAGGAGATCTAGGTCATCTGCGTTTATGCCCCGTGACACTACTGCTTGGCACTACCATTAGTGTGCTCTGTAGTATATTTTCCCTCTATTTCTTCGGACAAATACCGTCCCTTTGATGTGGCATCATAATACATATTTAAATGAATCGAATAACATTTCCGGCCATCTTGGGATGTCGAAAACTGAAGCTGAATGGAAAAACGTAGTAACATTTAAGAATACCGTTTGTTAGTTTTCACCGTTTTTTTGCTGATGAAATAGTCAAGGCAACATTTCAAAACGATTTGTCTTTGTCATTGTATATAAACTTAATCTGAACTTTGCCTATATAGCAAAGCTCCTTTCTTGCGTGGTACTATAATCTATACATATAACTTGTACTATTATTTATTATGTGAATATACTTTTAAAAAAAAACTTGGAACTAATTTCCTTTCTTACTAGTTTTCGTGTGGCTATGTACCAGACTTATCTAAGATCGTGTCATATGTAGCCAGACACATTTCTAGTTTCATGTTTCTTATAGTCAGACCCTTTTCCGGGCACATGTTTCGTGTACGTAGACTCTTTTCTAGGCTTCGTGAAGCAAAACTCTTTTCTAGGAACGTGTTCCGTGAAGCCAGATTATTTTCTAGACTCATGTCAGACTCTTTTTAGGTACGTACTTCGTGTAGAGGTAGATTCTTTTCTATTCTCTGTGAAGGGTGAATCTTTTCGTAGGATCGTGTTCCGCGAAGCCTAGAATCTGGCTTCTTAGGCTCTTGTTTTGTATAGCCAGACTCATTTTTGACAACCACTGTGGCGTGGCGGGCGAAGCTTGGCCTGCGACGCAGGAGGTTGCGGGTTCGATTCCCGCCTCGGAACAAATATTTGTGCGATCGCAGATATTTGTTCAGGGTGTTCTGGGTATTTTCTATGTATAATAAAAAATGTCTATCTATGCAATATATTGTATTTAAGTATATCAGTTATCTAGTACCCATAACACAAGCTCCGCTTAGCTTGGGGCTAGATAATGTTGTGTGAACTGTCCAGCATTATTTATTTATTTATTTATTTTCAAGGCACATTTTTCATTATAGGTGGTCGACTCTTTTCTAGGCTCCGTGAAGCCATACTCTTATTAACCGGCATCAAAAAAAGGAGGAGGTTCTCAATTCGTGTAGTTCGTTGTGTTCAATTCTAGGCTCGTGTTCAGTGAAGCCAGACTCTTCTAGGCTCGTGTGTGATATAGCCAGACTCTTTTTAGAGGCACGTAGTTCGTGTAGTCAGTTTTTTTTTAGATTCGTGGTCTGTGTATCTTTAGAGTCAGACTGCCAACCAATGCCTTCTTAGATATTACTGTTTGTTTGTCCGTATTTCGATCAAAACTAAAAAATCTTGCTATTTATCGCTTACCACGTTCTTCCGTTAAAGGCTACCCGCTTTATTTTCTGTTTATTCCCTTTTTCCGTGACATTTCAATTTTATGGACATGTGAGGGTAAGGAGATTTGGCGGGATTGTAGATTACTATACAATTTTATTTGTATAATAGTTTTATTGTCCATTTTATGGGACGGTAAGTACGGTAAGTTCTATTTCATGTGTAGGTTTTTATTTTATGGATTTTGCCTGATCGTAAATTCAGGCTTATGATCAATTATTCGACAAAAACCTACGCAGCGAACAGAGAAAAATATTATTTTATTTTTATGGTTTACATACATACGTACATAGACACACGTAATCACACTTTTTCCCCGAAAGGGTAGGCAGAGCTTCAAATGGGCCTCTTTCCACTGTGGTTTGCACCATCGTGGGAAATAGACGTGACTAGTGGTGAGCTCATCGCCGCCATTGCTTCCCATGACTGACTCTGCTAATGCTTTCTTCCAGTAATTACACATTCCTTAAATAAGCCAGGACAAATCTTACTAACAAGTCTGGGTAATCCCTTAGTCCGCTCCTGCAACATCCACGGGAGGAGATGGAGGGGTATATTCTTGGGCCGGACACACCTACAAAGCTTACAAAACTTTATTATATTACATTCTAACATGTTTCTAGACAAAACAATTAAAATCATAATTTCTAACCGACACATAAATCTAAGTATCTAAGCGTAGGTAAACTTATGTCGTCACGTCATCATCATCAAGTTACTATAATCTCCTGTCACTTGTTTCTTCTTGGTTTGGTCAGTAACCATCTTGAGGTATGGTAGCATCGAGAAAGACCAATGATAAAAGAACTGATGTGGTAAAAGGATCCAGTGAGCCTCCAGACTACAAAATAAGGCTACATGCTTCGCCTATACATCATCAGTAGCTCAATCCGGGTCATAATCTATCTGAGTACCAAATTTCATCGAAGTCGGTTGAGTCGTTTTGGCGTAATTGAGTAACAAACAGCCAAACATCGTTACTTTGACTTTTATGATATTAGTGGGATGGGATGCATAAAGTTTTTAGCGGGTACGGTTTAATGTGATGCTAAAATAGTTATGTCATAGGTTGCTTTTTGTTGCGTTCGCACGGCTAACTCTTATTTATGTGCTATTTTATGTTTTTGTTGCGTTCGCACGGCTAACTCTTATTTATGTGCTATTTTATGTTTTTGTTGCGTTCGCACGGCTAACTCTTATTTATGTGCTATTTTATGTTTTTGTTGCATTCGCACGGCCACGGGGTCTCATCCCAAAGAAAAAATATATTGTTCTATTGAAATTCAATAGATGGCGTAACTGGTATAGATTTGTTATGTGAAAAATTAATATTTGGTCCTGAAAAAAATATTTTCTAATATCAAAAAATACCCATAATACGGGAAAATTAAATAAATACCTCTTCAATCAAGTTTAATTATTTTTCGAAAAATCTAATGATGTCGTTTTCCTGGTGGTAATCATTTGAACTAGGTTGAGGTTTGACACAGTTTGTTTGTAGTACCACAGGTAGTACAGACTTGAGAGATGGCGCTATTTAAAAAAAAACAGATGACGTCATGCCTGAAATGAAAGAGAAAGCTAGTATTTCCGTCCTATTCTAAAATTTTCAAATATAATGTCAGACCTGTATACATATCATTGTAACCAAAGATGAACTAGTTATATATAAAAGGCAATGTCCTGACTGACTGACTGACCGAGTGACAACGCACAGCCCAAACCGCTGGTCATTGAGACTTGAAATTTAGAGGGTGTACCTATTCATTTTAGGGTGTAAAAGCCTACTTAGAAAGGAAAGAACTACTTAGAAGTCGCGAGCGGGTCATCTAGGTGGTCAATGTGTGGTACCTACCTATGCCGCAAGATTCCTAATCTTTCATTTGATTTTTAAAGGGCTAAATCAAGTACAGTGTTTAAATTAAAAATATGCATGGATACTACATTATAATTCCGAGGGTCACTGTAACAGAAACGCGATAACTAAGACAATATTTTCTCGATATAAAAAAATCCAACGTAACATCTATTTTTTGCCTAGATTCGATTGTTTATTAAAATGGTACATATTATTGGGTAAAATATCTGACAGATAATATCAATTCAACAACGCCGAGGGTTCACTGTAGGAGTTTTGTAAAATTATCTACTTTTCACGAGATATTCAATAAAAACAGCTTTTTCGAGCGGCGGGTGAGAGGCGTTTTTTGTGTATGAAGATTTCTGCCTGGGGTTGACGCAGTCTTAATAAAGATGTTGAGTTAAAAAAACCATAATCGTCATAAAGGCCCGTCGCACATGGAGCTACTCAAAAATGACGGAACTAATCAGTAATTACAATAACAAACCACTTAGAAACTGTACCTCGCACACGACAGGCCCGTCGCACATGGAGCTACTCAAAAATGACGGAACTAATCAGTAATTACAATAACAAACCACTTAGAAACTGTACCTCGCACACGACAGGCCCGTCGCACATGGAGCTACTCAAAAATGACGGAACTAATCAGTAATTACAATAACAAACCACTTAGAAACTGTACCTCGCACACGACAGGCCCGTCGCACATGGAGCTACTCAAAAATGACGGAACTAATCAGTAATTACAATAACAAACCACTTAGAAACTGTACCTCGCACACGACAGGCCCGTCGCACATGGAGCTACTCAAAAATGACGGAACTAATCAGTAATTACAATAACAAACCACTTAGAAACTGTACCTCGCACACGACAGGCCCGTCGCACATGGAGCTACTCAAAAATGACGGAACTAATCAGTAATTACAATAACAAACCACTTAGAAACTGTACCTCGCACACGACAGGCCCGTCGCACATGGAGCTACTCAAAAATGACGGAACTAATCAGTAATTACAATAACAAACCACTTAGAAACTGTACCTCGCACACGACAGGCCCGTCGCACATGGAGCTACTCAAAAATGACGGAACTAATCAGTAATTACAATAACAAACCACTTAGAAACTGTACCTCGCACACGACAGGCCCGTCGCACATGGAGCTACTCAAAAATGACGGAACTAATCAGTAATTACAATAACAAACCACTTAGAAACTGTACCTCGCACACGACAGGCCCGTCGCACATGGAGCTACTCAAAAATGACGGAACTAATCAGTAATTACAATAACAAACCACTTAGAAACTGTACCTCGCACACGACAGGCCCGTCGCACATGGAGCTACTCAAAAATGACGGAACTAATCAGTAATTACAATAACAAACCACTTAGAAACTGTACCTCGCACACGACAGGGCCGTCGCACATGGAGCTACTCAAAAATGACGGAACTAATCAGTAATTACAATAACAAACCACTTAGAAACTGTACCTAGCACACGACAGGCCCGTCGCACATGGAGCTACTCAAAAATGACGGAACTAATCAGTAATTACAATAACAAACCACTTAGAAACTGTACCTCGCACACGACAGGCCCGTCGCACATGGAGCTACTCAAAAATGACGGAACTAATCAGTAATTACAATAACAAACCACTTAGAAACTGTACCTCGCACACGACAGGCCCGTCGCACATGGAGCTACTCAAAAATGACGGAACTAATCAGTAATTACAATAACAAACCACTTAGAAACTGTACCTCGCACACGACAGGCCCGTCGCACATGGAGCTACTCAAAAATGACGGAACTAATCAGTAATTACAATAACAAACCACTTAGAAACTGTACCTCGCACACGACAGGCCCGTCGCACATGGAGCTACTCAAAAATGACGGAACTAATCAGTAATTACAATAACAAACCACTTAGAAACTTTACCTCGCACACGACAGGCCCGTCGCACATGGAGCTACTCAAAAATGACGGAACTAATCAGTAATTACAATAACAAACCACTTAGAAACTGTACCTCGCACACGACAGGCCCGTCGCACATGGAGCTACTCAAAAATGACGGAACTAATCAGTAATTACAATAACAAACCACTTAGAAACTGTACCTCGCACACGACAGGCCCGTCGCACATGGAGCTACTCAAAAATGACGGAACTAATCAGTAATTACAATAACAAACCACTTAGAAACTGTACCTCGCACACGACAGGCCCGTCGCACATGGAGCTACTCAAAAATGACGGAACTAATCAGTAATTACAATAACAAACCACTTAGAAACTGTACCTCGCACACGACAGGCCCGTCGCACATGGAGCTACTCAAAAATGACGGAACTAATCAGTAATTACAATAACAAACCACTTAGAAACTGTACCTCGCACACGACAGGCCCGTCGCACATGGAGCTACTCAAAAATGACGGAACTAATCAGTAATTACAATAACAAACCACTTAGAAACTGTACCTCGCACACGACAGGCCCGTTGCACATGGAGCTACTCAAAAATGACGGAACTAATCAGTAATTACAATAACAAACCACTTAGAAACTGTACCTCGCACACGACAGGCCCGTCGCACATGGAGCTACTCAAAAATGACGGAACTAATCAGTAATTACAATAACAAACCACTTAGAAACTGTACCTCGCACACGACAGGCCCGTCGCACATGGAGCTACTCAAAAATGACGGAACTAATCAGTAATTACAATAACAAACCACTTAGAAACTGTACCTCGCACACGACAGGCCCGTCGCACATGGAGCTACTCAAAAATGACGGAACTAATCAGTAATTACAATAACAAACCACTTAGAAACTGTACCTCGCACACGACAGGCCCGTTGCACATGGAGCTACTCAAAAATGACGGAACTAATCAGTAATTACAATAACAAACCACTTAGAAACTGTACCTCGCACACGACAGGCCCGTCGCACATGGAGCTACTCAAAAATGACGGAACTAATCAGTAATTACAATAACAAACCACTTAGAAACTGTACCTCGCACACGACAGGCCCGTCGCACATGGAGCTACTCAAAAATGACGGAACTAATCAGTAATTACAATAACAAACCACTTAGAAACTGTACCTCGCACACGACCCCCCTCAATACAACTCGTTAGTATTTGAGTTAGCAATGACTACTTTAGTCATTGGTAACTAGTTCTTTTTGAGTAGCTCCATGTTAGTCATTGGTAACTAGTTATTTTTGAGTAGCCCATCTGTTGAGTGTGTGCGCGTTTTACGCGGTAATTAGTTGCAGGTGCTAGGTGGCTCTAGCTATCAATTCCGCTGCTAGCGGCATCTAGCGCCCAGGTAAGGCAACCAAAATAGCCCGCACAATAGCCCGAGTTATGGCGGTCACGTTTCGTTGTATGGCATGAGGTATCTGTACTAGTATAGTGTTATTTTATCTGTGGCACGGCTAACTCTTATTTATGTGCTATTTTACTATAAAAACTTTCGTGAATCATATCAATTATATTATAAAAACGGGAAATTTTCACGTACCGTTAAATCGATGTAAGCACCGACATTGTTTCGACCCGTTTCGAGAGTCTTTCTCAAGGTGAGTGAACGCGACGCACTCCACCCGCGTTTCGCTTAGCACTAATCCGCTCAGTGCGAGCTGCAGCCCGCTCGGCTCGTGTAGTGGGGCGCGCGGGTAGGAATATAGCTTGTGTTCGTTTCGTCATCGTCGCCGGCGCAGTGGATTGTGGTGTCTCATCGCTGTCACTACTACTACCATCAACACCGTATGGCATACCAGAGAGACAGGCAACACTCACTGTGTCTCTAACGGTACGTGAAAATTTCCCGTTTTTATAATATATGTGCTATTTTATGTTTTTGTTGCGTTCGCACGGCTAACTCTTATTTATGTGCTATTTTATGTTTTTGCCTTGTTAAAAGTTATGCGTTTGTTTTTATATTCATGGTTAATATTTATATTTTCACAAAAATAACACCAAACTGCCTGCCAAGCGTGGTGTAATCGCCCCATTAGCCTCGACCAGCAGACCTCTACCTACTACGGATGATGATGGCATTGGGGCTTTTCATCAGATCCCATTAGTTTTCTTCGGTAACGAGTCCAGTACTCGTTTTGTTGTAGCTCCGTTTGTGGAACAGTGTTAATGAATGTTGCCTGAACTTGCTTACGGCGAGCCGAGCGACCGAATTTGTGAAACATTGTTATTGAAATTGTTTTGTTTTCCCCAGAGATATTGGTCTAGTATTTTCAGATAAAACTGTTTATACGAGAGCTGTGTTCGGTTGTGGAAGCAAGAAGGTCAGTTCCGGCCGTATTTGATTTTAATTACCTCCGACCAACCGTAGCACTAGGGCTGGTTAAAAAAAGTTAATTCTTTTGTGTTTAGTGTTGTGTTTAGACAACCAAACATAGAGCAATTCATGTACGATCGTGAATAAAGCCACAGCCAATGGTTTAAAAAAAACCAATAGACTTTTAAAAGTACTTTATTCTTTTATTACAAGTTAAGTATGAAAGGTAAGTTATTCTAAGTTAAAATTAACAGAGACTATGACTGGTCAATGTAGGTACCAGTGATAGAATGACGACACCATATTCCATTTCCATATTCCTAGTAAAACTGCAAATAATGAATCGGCACTCGGATTGTATCGGCCTTCATGGAAAATGCAAGGCTGCTATTTCACTCTCATTCAGGTCAGCAGGTTCGGTACATGTTGGGCATGTAACACGTGCATTGCACAATTCAGTCACAAAACAACAGCAATACTTAAGTCACAAGACACAAAATATATAGGTACCTAAATAATCACGTCTATTCGCCAAAGCGCGGGAACTCGCGTCTGGCGTTTGAAAGAAAGAAAGAAAGAAAAGAAAGAAATAAACGTTTATTTATGACAAACAGAGACACACACCAACAAAAAAGCAAACAAGATATGAACTAAATAAAAACTAAAACAAAAACAAATTACACAGATATAAAAATAAGGCAATTTGTGAATTTGTTTTGTTTTTTTTGGCGTTTGACCGAGTTTGACCGAGATCGTCGTGTATACGCACCCTATATGGCATTGCACTGCGCCCGCCACCCTGAGACATGAAGATGAAAAGTCTCATGTGCCTGTAATTTCACCGGCAAGTGTACCCTTCAAACCGCAACACAGCAATGCGAATGCTGCTTTGCGGCAGAATAGGTATGGTGATGGTACTTCCCCGGACGAACTCTTTCACAAAAAAGCTCTACTACTAACAAAACGTGGTGAGTAATGGTACTTTTTAACCCCCGACGCAAAAACGACGGGGTGTTATAAGTTTGACGTGTCTGTGTGTGTGTGTTACCGAATGATGGAGCTGTGCTACCGAATGGTTGAAACGATTTAGTTTTTATTGTTTTGTTTGAAAGCTGAATTTGTCGGGAGTGTTCTTAGCTATGTTTGATCAAAATCGGTTCAGCCGTTTCATGGCGTCGAGGGTTTTTTTAATTTTTACAAAATTAATTCTTTGTTACCGGAAACCACAGCCTTTTAAAATTAATATGTACCCAAAATATAATGTAAGCATGTTTTTGTATTTTTAGCGGTAGATTATGAATGATTAACAGGTTCATTTCAGACCCACGGTACCCCTGGCCATACCCCTGGCGGTACCGTAGGTCTTTTAAAGTTAAACGGTACCACCGATTAATAGTGATGTAATGAGTCCGGACCCGTGCTTCACCTAAGTTCTCCACCTTAGGTACCAACTCCTACTATATTTTTTATTATTCTAAATGACTAAAAATACATTTTGTCTATGAAATCAAAGCACAACTTGGCGGTAAATAAAATGAACCAAAACGGAAAATAGTAAATTTTTGAAACCACTCGCTCAAAAAAAAATATATCTATCTATCTAATTACCCATTTATCATACGAGAGATAGCTTGGTCCCCGCGGTTACGTTTGCACCATTGATTTGCCCCATTAATGGTGCAGACGTAACTAGTTAGTTATGTTTGCACCATTGATTAATAGGGAAAAGAAAAAATAGACAAACAGACCGTATTAAAAAACCGGCCAAGTGCAAGTCGGACTCGCGCATGAATGGTACGGGTTCCGTACCATTATCTATAAAAATGGCAAAAAATACACTTGTTTTATATGGGTAATATCCCTTAAATATTTATTTTATTGTTTTTTAGTATTTGTTGTTTTATAGGCAACAGAAATACATCATTTGTGAAAATTTCAACTGTCTTACTATCAGGGTTCATGAGATACAGCCTGGTGACAGAAATAATAAATAAAACAAAATAACATTTTGACAGCTGTCATCCAAAATGTAGATTTTGTCTTCAGCTTTCATTTAAGCCATACAATGAAACTCTAGCAAGAGTAGTTTCCGAAATATGACTGTTTCAATTTTGACAGCTATCATCCAAAATGTAGATTTTGTCATCAGCTTTCATTTGAGCCATACAACGGAACTCTAGCACGAGTCGTTTCCGAAATATGACTGTTTCAATTTTGACAGCTGTTATCCAAAATGTAGATTTTGTCATCAGCTTTCATTTGAGCCATACAACGAAACTCTAGCACGAGTAGTTTCTGAAATATGACTGTTTCAATTTTGACAGCTGTCATCCAAAATGTAGATTTTGTCATCAGCTTTCATTTGAGCCATACAACGAAACTCTAGCACGAGTAGTTTCCGAAATATGACTGAATCAATTTTGACAGCTGTCATCCAAAAAAACGGCTATAGTTGCGATTTGCCGGTTGCCGCAACTGAGAGTTCAAAATTTTGTCGTGTTCTGAGCGCCTTATAGATTGATAAAACTATGTGATCCCAAAAAAGTCAACATTATAGGAACACAACTTTAAAATAATACAACACTAAAAAGAAACAACATTGCGGGAAATTATACATTTTGGAATTTCAAAATTTTGCAAAGTCAACCGAATGTTCCTAAAGGAACTTGTTTTTTGGTGAACATTCTATCCAAAAAACCATGTCAAAAACAAATGCTAAATAAACAAATTTTTATGGCGAGAAAAGCAAGGTTAGTATGTTGTATCAAATTGAATGGTGCAAACGTAACTAACCAGTTACGTCTGCACCATTAATGGGGCAAATCAATGGTGCAAACGTAACCGCGGGGCTAGGTCAACACATCACTAGGGTCACTTACTCGGTGGTACCGTTTAACTTTAAAAGACCTACGGTACCGCCAGGGGTATGGCCAGGGGTACCGTGGGTCTGAAATGAACAGGTTAATGATTAGTATTAGTAGATTTTAATGAGTTAAAAGTGCGTGAAATTTGATCTCAATGTTATGTTTATTGCTAATAAAATATGTTCATATCGTAAATTTAATAAAAATTGCAGTATAATTAATGAGAAGGATTCTTATCAGGATTTCGTATCACCTTACAGTTGGTATATCATTAATCGTTTTGACGTTGAATTAATTTACTTTTTTACTGATCTTGATAAGGAATGACGACTCGTTAGTTTATGACCGAATATGATTTAGAATTTTGTATCAAGGATTTACAAAGTAAAATACTATTGTTTGGTATCCTAGCCCGTGTTTAAAAATAAGATTGAAATAGTGGTGTGTCCGGCCTAATAATAGACCTATCCGTCTCCTCCCGTAGATGTCGTAAAAGCCGACTAAGGAATTACCCGGATTGTTGATAAGATTTGTCCTGGAAGCTAGCTAATTATGTAATGTGTTATTACTGGAAGAAAGCGTTAGCCGAGTCAGTCGTGGGAAGCAATGGCAGCGATGAGCTCACCACTGGTCACGTCTATATTCCACGATGGTGCAATCCACTGTGAAAAGAGGCCCGTTGAGGCTATTCCTACCCACCTTCGGCGAAAAAGGCGTGTTTGTACGTATGTATGAGTCTTTCCATATATATGTCTCAGGGTGACGCAAAGCAATTCCACATAGGGTGCGTACTTGGTGGAGTTGACCTATGAGATAATGCACTGTTCATAGGCCGCTTAACATTAAGTGGGGCCGTCTGCGTGTTCCGTTATCTAAAGTAGTACAAAAAAAAATGTGCATCTTTGGTGAAAAGACGTCTATAGCACACAATACACACATTTCACTCCTAACTCGTTGCTACAAAGAGGGTTGTCAGACCAGCACGAACCCAAGTATTTCCTTAACGAGACCCAGCGAATAGGCACTTAGGGTATGAAAATTTCCCAGTGCACTCAATGGTTGGAGCGATTTAGAAATGCAGTCACCAAATTGTACACGAAGTGGAGCTATGGGCCGATAATGGGTGCGCTTAGGTACCCTTAACTTGCCATTGTATGTGATGTTAGTGCTTTGACCTGTTAATATTGCAATTGTGAACGATTTAAGAACTTATGTATGGGTATAGACCCCTCCGTCTCCTCCCGTCGATGTCGTAAAAGCCGACTATGGGATTACCCGGACTGTTAGTAAGATTTGTTGGTATAAGATTTTTCCTGGCTGCTAGCTTTATTACTTGAGGAAAGCGTTAGCCGAGTCAGTCGTAGGAAGCAATGGCGGCGATGAGCTCATCACTTGTCACTTCTATATTCCACGATGGTGCAACCCACTGTGAAAAGAGGTCCATTGGGGCTCTGCCTAACCCTTCGGGGAAAAAGGCGTGTGTCTTTTGTATATATGCATGTAAAAAGTAGCCTATAGCTCAATCCAGGTTATTACTATCTGTGTACCAAATTTCATCAAAATCAGTTCAGCCGTTTCGGCGTGATTAAGTGATAAACATACAAACATCGTAACTTTGACATTAATAATATACGTGAGAAAAAAATACATGAGCACACGGAACGATAGATAAAAGTTGTATTATATAAATTGATATCAATTTCATATGTTTATTTGACTCTGCACATCGTTATCACATTCAGGTAATTGCGCCAATAACTGGCTTCTGGCCGCTATCTCTCGGCGCATATTGGCCAAGCCATTACTACGGACACAGCACACTGAGACTGCTGGCTCACTACGCACGCGCCAGCTCATTGTACGCACTAATCGCACAATGAGCGATGTTATAATTGCGCTAATAACTGGCTTCTGGCCGCTATCTCTCGGCGCATATTGGCCAAGCCATTACTACGGACACAGCACACTGAGACTGCTGGCTCACTACGCACGCGCCAGCTCATTGTACGCACTAATCGCACAATGAGCGATGTTATAATTGCGCTAATAACTGGCCTCTGGCCGCTATCTCTCGGCGCATATTGGCCAAGCCATTACTACGGATACAGCTCACTGAGACCGCTGGCTCACTACGCACGCGCCAGCTCATTGTACGAACTAATCGCACAATGAGCGATGTTATAATTGCGCCAATAACTGGCTTCTGGCCGCTATCTCTCGGAGCATATTGGCCAAGCCATTACTACAGACACAGCTCACTGAGATCGCTGGCTCACTACGCACGCGCCAGCTCATTGTACGCACTAATCGCACAATGAGCGATATTATAATTGCGCTAATAACTGGCCCCTGGCCGCTATTTCTCGGCGCATATTGGCCAAGCCATTACTACGGACACAGCTCACAGAGAACGCTGGCTCACTACGCACGCGCCAGCTCATTGTACGCACTAATCGCGCAATGAACGATATTAGCATTTTTTGTAGTAGTTGAGCGTTTTTGTGAAAAAGTTCGTCCAGGGAAGTACCATTTTCTGCCACAAAGCAGTAGTGCTCTCATTTTGTTCCGGTTTGAAGAGTATGGGTGCCGGTGAACACCTGATGTTAAGCGGTAACCTCTGCCTATAATAATGTCACATAGGTCACGTTACCTGAGACGCACCCTATGTGGCATTGCACTGCTCCCGCCACCGCTGAGACATAAAGATGAAAATGTGCCTGTAATTTCACCGGAAACCGTACCCTTCGAACCGGAAAAAGAAATGCGAGCACTACTGATTTGCCTCTTTCATAAAAAAGTTTTACTACTACTAAAACATTCCAACATTCATCATGTTTTTAACCCCCGACGCTAAAAAAGTGGTGCTATAAGTTTGTTTGCTATGTGTGTCTGCGGCACCGCATTAAACGGGTGAACCGATTTGAATGCGTTTTTTTTTATTTGAAAGCAGGTTTTCTAGCGATGGTTCTTAGACATGTTTTATCAAAATCGGTTCAGCCGTTTCATTGCGTTAGGATTTATAATTTTTTTACAAAATTTACTTATAATTTAAAACCAGTCTGATTGAGCGAGGTTTTCTCAGTAAGACTGTGTCATAACTAGGAATGTGCAGACCATTCCGCTCGCCATTTCTAAATATAGATCGGACATAGCTTGAGTCCCTTATAAAGAGTAACGCTGGGTATTCGGACCAGTATTTAATTTATTTATTGCTATATACACGTACGGCTATTAAAGTGGTTATATTAGCAAAGAACCACACCACACTTATTTGAAGATTGAAAGAAGCCTGAAGTGAGGTTCACTCAATTCTTTCAACACACCGAATATCAAGTTTGTAGGTTTTGTAGTTTTGGAGATCTGAGGATGAGTTTTCCTTTTTTGGTTTCCCTTATTATATAAACAAATAGACAAAATGTTATTGTAATATTTCCATCATACATCAGGTAGTACATCAGGTTTAGTAGTAGTAGAGCTTTTTGTGAAAGAGTGCGTCGGGGGAAGTACCTACTACCACCATACCAATTTCTGCCGCAAAGCAGTAGTGCTCGCATTGCTGTGTTCCGGTTTGAAGGGTATGGTTGCCAGTGAAATTACAGGTACATCTTCATTTTGATTTCATTCTTCTTCTTAGGTAGACTTTTCATCTTATGTCTCAGGATGCAATGCCACATAGGGTGCGTCCTAGGTGGGCGTGACCTATGAGGTAATGCACTGTTCATAAACAGAAGGTACCGCTTAACATCAGGTGGGCCATCTGCTTGACCCGTCATTCCAAGAAGTATATAAAAAATAAGATTTTTGTGCAAAATATATTTCCCAATCCAATCTTTTATAAAATAAGTCATAACCTTTTATGAATAACCGTGTGCTGATCAAAATGAGCCTAAACACGGCCAGTCTACTACTATCCATCGAGGAGTCGCCGTCGTCTGTCTTTCCTGAAAACTAATCTGGGTCTCTTCAAGGCTAGAGTGAATAGGTGCCTTCTAGACCTTTGTGCTCCATCTTCGGCCACATCGTCACATACCAACAGGTGAGATCGTGGTCAAATAAAGGTCTATCAATGTTAAAAAAAAAAGAAAAAAGTTCCGTTGTCCACCTTCCGTCTCCTACATCAGATCAGCTCGCTGTCACCATCACATTGTAGGAATTGCCATCGAAACTTGACAGGTATGCCAAATTTCAGCTCAATCGGATGAATATAACTGCTTTAAAATGCAGTGGCAAGATTCCACCCGGATTCCACCCAGACAAACATACATTGCAAGTTAAATAAAAGCTTGTAAAAAAATTTAGGTTAGATATGTGGTATCATACAGTTATTCCGTTAGTTTACACAACAATATCCTCGTGTTATTGGTAAAGCACTCGGAGAATACTTCGTTTTATTTTGAACCGGCCACATCCCATCAAAAGTATTGATATCGTCGAACCGTGTTCGATTCGCGTCTGGATATTCTATTCGGAAACGTAGAGAACCGGGTAAAACAAACAATCAGTCAGGACAACCAGGGGGGCATCACGGACACGGCACCTGTGCCCTACGTCCTCCGGGAGTTGAGTGATACTCACGGCGCGGTGCGATCGACGACATTCCAAGCGCGAATGTATTCTTGTAAAATAATCATTTTGATTTGATTCAGACTTTGCGGTGCGATCATCGAAATGTGAAGTACGCTTTTCTTGCAGTCTTGTAAAAAAAAAACTCATTAGTGAAGTTATTAAAAAAAAACACTATCTCACCTGTTGGTAAATGACGATGTGGCCGAAGATGAAGCACAAAGGTCTAGAAGGCACCTATTCACTCTAGCCTTGAACACACCCAGATTAATAGCTCTGCGTTTGATCGAATCTAAGGCAGCGAGCTGGTGTTTGGCCGCCCATCCCAAACGTGGCAGCAGTACTCCATACCAGCCCGGACTTGTGCTTTATAGACCGAGAAGCTGTCCTGGTGTGAAGTAACGCTTTACCTTTTTCTGGATGCTTAGCTTCATAATCATAATCATTTATTTGGTATAGTAGATTGTATCATGAGGGAGCAACATAATATTTTTACGGCGAGGGCGCTTTTTTGAATCCAGAGCGAAGTGAGGGATTCTAGAGTATAATCCCGAGCGTAGCGAGGGATTCTTTAGTAGAATCCTGAACGTAGCGAGGGATTCAAAGTACGTCGCCCGAGCCAAAAATATATGTTGCGCCCGTGTGATACACTCTGCTTTTCATCACCCACTATGAGAAAATAAAAGGCGCCTCATATGTTATTGTAATATTATTATTAAATAAAACAAATGGTTGTTTTTTTGTGTTTTTTTGTTGTGTTTGTGTTTTTTTTTGGGTGAATTTTTGTGTTTTGTGTTTTTGTTTGTATTGTGATTTTTTGTGTTTTTTTGTATTGTTTTTTGTGTTGTGTTTTTTTGTGTGTTTTATGTTTTTTGTGTTTTTTTTGTGTCTTGTGTTTTTTGTGTGTTTTGTATTTTTTGTGTTTTATTTTGTGTTTTTGTGTTTTTTTTTTGTGTTTTGTGTGTATTGTGCTTTTTTTTTGTGTTTTTGTGTTTTGTGTTTTTTGTGTTTAAGTGTTTTTTTTGTGTTTTGTGTTTTTTGTGTTTAAGTGTTTTTTTTGTGTTTTGTGTTTTTTGTGTGTTTTGGGTTTTTTTGTTTTGGGTTTTGGGCCGTCGTACCAGCCAGTATTTATTGAAACAATATTTGCGTTCGAATTATTTGGCGCTGGTTCCAAATTCAATAAGTGCGCCGCAATTATCTTTGCCGCGCACTTTTTGAATTAGGAACTTAAAAAGTGCGCCGCAAAACTCATTACTGCCCGCTAAAAGTTTCTCATAGAAAACACCACCGTTGGGTGCACTTAAAGGCGAACCCAGTCGTCCTTTTCGAAAATATGGGATGAAAAGAGTATTTACACGTACACATTTACAGTATAGAGGACAATATAAATTAACAATGAGTAAATAATATTTAAAATAATAATAATAATTGAACAATAAAATAATAATAATAATATGCAATTATCAGCTTCATGGCAGCTTCATGGGTCGAATCTTAAAAACCTTTCCACGCTAGCGGATAAAATGCACTTTTGCACGCGGATTTTGAATGATCAACTCGAATTCAACCCTTCCGACCTTGTGATATATAAAGTAGTGATATTTGCAGTAGATTTTACAAATTTATGTTGAAAGTTAATAGGTTTTTTTTTGCACTTTTGTACCTATAATATATATTTTAACATTCACCCTCGGCCATTCTTCCTAACTTATACATTTACACCTCCATCCAAAGGTTGTCAGGAATAAATTGCTTCTATGCGATAAGACCGGCCACCCTTTGTTCGCTTAATTATGTAATTAAGATTTATTTCTTTTTTATTTATAAAGTGTATAATAAATAATTTTCTATTCTATTCTGTTCTAATGAGGTGAAAAATATTTTATATTCGTCGTACCGCACCGTGTGTATCCCCTTTAGTAAGGACCTCTAGCGGGATTGCCAGAATAAATTGCTGTTTATATTTCAGCTCTGAGCTGTCTGCAGCCACTTATTCAAACTTAATTTGATGTGCAGTTAAGCTTCTGTCTTAAAAGTTCATCAATTTTAATTTAACCCTCCGCTATGTTGAGTGTTATGATGTGAACATACGTTTATACGCTAGTAAGGTTAATTTTTTTTCAACTTTTTTAAAGGTAAACAAATGCACAAAGGTGGTACGTTTCGCTTGAAGCGCGAAATTCAAATGTTATTGTATTTTTGCTAATCACAGCTCATCAACACCTCTTGAGATAGCGAAACCTGATTTTGCGGAAACTAGGAGATCTATCACAAATGTTATGATTGATAGTGTTTCATAAATATCATTAGTTTAGCTACGAATGTAAATGAAAACGTTGCACGTTAAATTTCTTTAGTTAGATTCGTGGACTTTATGCTAGATAGCATTTTCTTCCAGCTAACCTTTGTGTATTTCAGAAAACCTTTACATTTGGTACAAAGGACGTGGGCAACCGCTGACCCAGGTCAAAATATAATGAACCAGTGAATTGTATGGTTCTAAATGTTGTTTTCGTCATTTTTTTCTAAAGAACTATATTTTTAGAAGTTGGGATGCAAAATTTGTGTTTCTAAATATTTAGATAAATCAATTTATTGCATTTGCGTGAAACAAAACGCAACAAGCTTCATTACTTTCCCACAACTTCTACGTGAGAAATTAAATTAGCTTTTTCATTATCTTAACATATAATATCAATAACCAAAAGTATCTCAACTGTACGTTACGTTACGTCAAAAAAGTTGGGTCAAACATGTATGGGGAGTTGCCCATGTTCTTTCAAGTTGATACCGTTAGCCGTTTCTGTGGAAAGGATCTTAATAGACATACACATGGACAACAAAGTGATATTATAAGGGATCTATTTTTCCCTGTTAAGAAACAGAAACCATCCCTAAAATGTTGCAAACAAATATTTCATGTCCTTTTCACAAAACAACCATATCTACTTGAAACTCGCAAACAAGACAATAACTCGTAACACCTGCAAAGGATCTCAGGGTACTAACTGTCCAAGTCTCAGTCCCTCGGGGGTAAAACAATTTTCAGTCCCGTTACGATCTTTCAGCGTAACCCGCTGACAAGTAGGAACAAATTCACAGTCGTTAGCGATAAAAATATCGTAGTTACGTGGACATAATCTTGGCAATTGTCCGAATATTGTTTCAATTCACGCAAGCTACGAATACGAATGGCCCGGAATACGTACGGCCGTAATGGGTGCGTTTACCCTACTTTTATGACGACATCATTGATATTGCATGTCGTCATATGTAAATTGTAATCATTACCTACCATTTCAAAAACATCATTCATTTTATGCCGTGGCCTGTCTGGTTTACGAGATGGACTTTGATCCGTATTTAGATATTAATTAATTAAAGTTATTCACATTTTAAAATAAAATGCCAATGTAATAAGTTTTTTGCGAAAAAAATATTTCTCAATACTATCTTTTATTTGTATTTATTTATTGCTTACATGTACATACTTACAATATTGTTAGTATAAGGTCTTATTTCTACTGTTAGTTGTGTAATAGGTACATGAGCTCCGTTAGGGCGCTGTAATTTTTGTGATCACGACCACATAATAATATGTCAACTAGTAGGTAAGTATATAACACAAAGCAATTTCAAAATAAAATCCTATATCAAATAAAATAAAAATTAGCAGAATTAATAATTAATTAATAAGAATAGTAGCACTACAAATCGTTCACAAAACAAGGCAGTAGAAATGCAGTAGTAAGGTAGTTTTAGTAGTAGTAGAGCTTTTTTGTGAAAGAGTTCGTCCGGGGAAGTACTACCACCATACCTATTTCTGCCGCAAAGCAGTAGTGCTCGCATTGCTGTGTTCCGGTTTGAAGGGTAAGGGTGCCGGTGAAATTACAGGCACATGAGACTTTTCATCTTTATGTCTCAGGGTGGCGGGCGCAGTGCAATGCCACATAGGGTGCGTCCTAGGTGGGTGTGACCTATGGGGTAATGCTCTGTTCATAGGCAGAGGTTACCGCTTAACATCAGGTGGGCCTCTTGCTTGTTCCGTCAACCAAGTAGTATAAAAAAAAAGGCACTTTTAACTGAGTAAGTACCTACACTTGGTTATTTAAAATTTGTCAGCGATAAATTCATCAACAGAGTAATAAAGATTTAATTTTTTTAATAAATAAATTGTCCTTGGTTTCGCTTTTTAATTCTTCTGGTATTTTGTTATAAATTCTGACTAGTCTAGAAAGGGGGCTCTTACTAAACGTGTGTAAGTTCGAGGAGGTTGTCATTAGCTTATTTCGTCTGTTATAATTTTCATGAGTTTCAGACTTGGATTTAAAGTAATTTCTATGTTTTCTTACAAATATCACTGCTTGTAAAATATAAATACATGGAAGTGTCAAAAGTTCTTTGTCAATAAAAACTAGTACAAAACTAGTGATCCGTGTGCTGATCAAAATGAGCCTTAACACGGCCAGTATACTATTAATTCCTTTGAAGAGTTCCGTTGTCCACCTTCCGCCTCCATCATCAGACCAGCTCGCTGTCACCATAATATTGCATTGTCATCGGAACTTGACAGGTATGCAAAATATCATCTCAATCGGTTGAGGATAACTGCTTTAAAATTCAGTTGCTAGATTCCACCAGGTCATACATACATACATGCAAGTTAAATAAAAGCTTGTAATAACAATACAAATAAAACAGTTGAGCTATCTAAAGACCGCTACAAACGATCTAAAGATAGCTCAACTGATCCAAAGAACTTATAAGACGATAATGTATTGTATGATGATAGATAGATAGATAGAAAATTCTACATTGCACAACTTAAAAAGTACTGTATTTAGGCGAACTTAATACTAGATAGCGTTAAAATTTGACTCAAGGATATATTATGTAGCATGGTATGGTTATGACAATCATCACAATAAAGAAAATTCTGTTTCATATTGCAATTCTAATTTAATAAAATCCAATATTAAAATGACACCATTGTTAGAAAACATGTAATCCGGATAAAAATGGTGGAATTCAGTAATCCCTTCACACAAGCGCCATCTAGCTAATATCCGGGGATAAGGATGGCACGCAAGATTAATGATATAGCTTTGGGCGTAGATTGGCGCACCTGTGGTCCACTGGACCGTGCAGTCTGCTCGTGCATTCTATATCGTTCTATGTCCATTATTACGGTACGAGAGTGGATACTCACTCAATATGTAAACAATGAATATTATGAGCGTCCGGCTAAAGAATAGACCCTTCCATCTCCTCCCGTGGATGACGTAAAATCCGACTGAGGCAGGGGTTCCCAAAACTATTTCGTCTACTGCCCACTTTGAGAATAAATTATTTTTTAGCGCCCCCATTATTATTTTTTCACGCAATTTTTTAACCTCCCACTTTGGGAAAAGCTGATCTATACTAATATTATAAAGAGGAAAGATTTGTATTTATGTAAGTTTGTAATGAATAAACCCAAAAACTACTGTGCCGATTTCAAAAACTCTTTCACCATTGGAAAGCTACGTTCACCCTGAGTGACATAGGCTACCAGGGAGGGGGGGGGGGGGGATACGAGGGGGGGCTGTTTTTCATCCTGAAACTACCCGTGCGAAGCCGGGACGAGTCGCTAGTGTCTAATAATACGCTACTCTTGGATACTCACTCGATATGTTAACAATTAAAATTATGATGTGTCCGGTTAAAGAATAGAACCTTCAACCTCCTCCCGTGGATGTCGTAAAAGCCGACTAAGGGATTACCCGGACTTGTTGTTAATATTCGTTTGTATAAGATTTGTCCTGGCTGCTAGCTTTATTATGCTTTTTTTTTTTTTTTTTTTATACTACTTGAATCACGGAACAAGCTGATGGCCCACCTGATGTTAAGCGGTAACCTCTGCCTATGAACAGTGCATTACCTCATAGGTCACGTCCACCTAGGACGCGCCCTATGTGGCATTGCACTGCGCCCGCCACCCTGAGACATAAAGATGTAAAGTCTCATGTGCCTGTAATTTCACCGGAACCCTTACCCTTCAAACCGGAACACAGCAATGCGAGCACTACTGCTTTGCGAATGAATGTGGAATGTGAAATGTGGAATGGAATGTGTTATTACTGGAAGAAAGCGTTAGCTGAGTCAGTCGTAGGAAGCAATGGCGGCGATAAGCTCACCCCTTGTCACGTCTTTATGCCACGATGGTGCAACCCACTGTGAAAATAGGCCCATTGAGGCCCTGCCTACCCCCTTCGGGGAAAAAGACGTGTGTCTATGTATATGTACCTATGTATGTTATATTATGACCGTTGGCTGGCGTGGCGCACTCCGCACTTTAATATGAAGCTACAAGTACCCGGTGGGCTTGACTTGTCGAGTCATTTCAGTGAGTCAGACAAGATAAGACATACGCGATAGAAAGAGAGGTAACTAATAGGTGACTTTAGATGTAGGTTATTAGCGCTGTGCGACCGGAATTGAACTTTATTGTATTGAGACAAGAGTCGCTATTTATTTAAATAATTTTGAGGAGCCAAATTTATGTAACTGTACTATTATGTATTCTGTGTCTATAGCTACTTGAGTTCGTCCAGGGAAGTACTTCCTCCATAATCATCGCAAGCAGTAGTGCTCGCATTGATTACTAAAAAAATACAAGCGTAATGAGCCCCGAAAAAAGCCTCGTCATTAGTAGTCTAGACCAGTCGGTAATCTGGCTCAAGAGACAAGTTCATCTGGCGAGTTCTTCATCTCCGTCAGTGGGGCGCAGGTGCCTTCAATGCATCCTCCCACTAGGGGGGTTAAGTAGGGACGCATTGAATGCACGGTTGGCACTCTACATATAGCAGTAACTGTCTCGCCCGCGACTTCACCTGCGAGTAATTTTTGAAAGTCTTACGCATTTAATTCGGTTGGAATCCGGAAAATTCCGCTACTTGCGAAACGGCAATAAATGCGCAAAATATTCATAAAACTTGTTCTAGGACGTACGTCTTTTTGAGAAAGCCTTACTAGTTTGTGACAAAAATGTCTGTCATTTAGAATCTAATTAATATGGGCAAGGTCTCCTTGAAACCTTTATTTTTTATTTTTACAGTTTATAAGTACATTATGAACATCCAAAGTTCAGGTAAAAACTGTGCAAATAAGCAGATTTTTGAAGGCTTATACTGAATTTAGTGGTTAAAAAAAATGTTGCTTCTCCACGAACCTAGATATATTCTTCAAGATACATATTTGTTCAAAAAAACTAATGAAGAAATTGTTGCAACTTCATAATCACGTACGATCTGAGCACGAGCGTTTGTATGGAAAGTATGTCGTGCAGTTTGCTTTTAATTGATCTAGTTACACTCCATTTTCGAAGCACTGCGTTCGAATAAGCTAGCTGTTTCAGTTGTAGCTGTGGCCAGGCCGCGAGATAACACACTGTCACATCTCTTGATGAATTGCTTATTAGATTGTCGGCAGCGTCCTTGTTCTGCTTATTTTCGCGCCAATATCCTTGTCTCATTTTTTTAGAGTAATTTATCGATGGCGGTAACTCGGTACGCTTACCCTATTAAGCGGTCGTTTTTGATTTTCACTATTGAATGTCGTTAAGAGTATGTAGATCGTTTTAGGGTCCCTCTTCAACGCACGCAGTAACCCGCGATCCGCTATCTCAATCGCACTAGCGGCGTCGTGCACAAACAAAAATGTAGTTTTTTATTTGTTTTTGCGTAAATATAGACTTGTTGTCCGTGCTGTGTCCAGCTCAAGAATATACCCCTTTATGTCCTCCCGTGGATGTCGTAAAAGCCTTAGGGATAATCTGGACTTGTTTGGTGTATAAGATTTGTCCTGGCTGCTAGCTTATTTAAGGAATGTGTTATTACTGGAAAAAAGCGTAAGCAGAGTCAGTCGTGGGTCGCAATAGGGGCGATGAGCTCACCACTTGTCACGTCTATTTCCCACGATGGTACCCACAGTGAAAAGAGTTCCATTTGAGGCTCTGCCTACCCTTTCGGGGAATTAATAACTCTACTATGGACTTAGCATTCCATACACTACCAACACCAAAATATGGCATCTTTGAAAATTCGAACGATGACAAATAAGTTCGATACACTGCCGGTTCACACCCTATTCCTTCAAATTTGTTTAATAACCAAGCAGTAATGGACGGATAAAACTTGTCAGAAATATCCCTCTTTATGCATTTCGGACACTTTTTGAGCGCTACTTTCGCTTGTGGGATGAATACAGACGCACCCGCTGACCCGAAGTCCATTTACTTTTATATCATAAGGAAAAATAAGTGTAACAAATAATTGATAAATTATAATGAATAAACTATATTTTGACCGGTAAATATAATTGCTGTGGCAATGTAGGTAGGTAGTTACATGATGATAAATAATATTTGTACCCACAGGAAAACACATACCATGTGAATAGCTAATAACCAAGTAGAAGTGACAATAGACAGTCTAACTTAAAACTGAACTTCATGTTTATAAGGGTGTTTTTATAATGCGTTGAGTGTCAATTTACTTGGTAGGTGATTGAATAAGTGGTGTGTGGTCGTTCACCTACCTGGTGAATTGACACCCAAGCTAAATCAACAACGCATTATAAAAATACCCTTATAAACATGAACTTAGGTTTTAGATAGAGTTAAATATCTCAATAAGTTTGTCAAATAGGTATTTCAAACCCTTTTGGTTTGAGATAATGCTACCCTGATGAGAGAGAAGCTACCATGTGCAATGCTTTCCGTAAAACAAACTGTAATAGTGGACTGATTTATTTATTTATTTATTTTTTATTAGTTTATAACTTCAAGCACATAAATAACAGGGTACAAAAAATATTAACATTAGAGAAGTAATTACATGTAACATAAATTTGCTTGTATGAAAGAGCTACTTAGAGTATTCAGACCCTACACTAATTCATAGACTTGTACTGTAGGTGTCCCTTCCAAATACGTTAAACAGAGTTAAAAGCCATTAAATATAAGAATAAAAGGTAAATATGTATTCCTTTAATATTCATCTTTTTTGAAAAATACTTTGATATAAAATAATGTATATATAATAATACGAATACGAATAAGGGTCGATTTCACAAACTCCAGATAAAATTATACGCCAGTCAAAAATATCACCATCCCTTTCTTAAGTCATATTAAAGAAAAAGACAGCGCAAACATTTATGCGACATATAATCTCATCCGAGAATTGAAAAAACAGCCCTTAGAGGATTTGTGTGCTTTTTGTGAAGTAAGAGTGAAAGTTGTGTGTGAGTGAAAAAGAGTGTAGTTTTTGAGAGCTATTGTGGGTATGGTATGAGGGCGTGTGAGTGGAGGTATATAAGGGAAGGAGGAGTGGGGAATGAAGGAAGGTGAGAGTGAAACGTGTGTGAGGGCACTCCTGCTACCACCAGTCTCGTAGGAGTCTGGGTATTGCAGGATGAACGCTGGTTTGTGATTAGGTGGCTTTGTGTATGTGTGTGTATGTATGAGTATTTATCTGGGTGACAGGTTCATAAGACATTCTGTTTCGTCATAGCTTTTCGTAAGCAACCATTCTCTTACCGACGTCTTACACTTACGCTTCAGCAGAGGATACAACTCAACGTGACGGCTAATTTTGTTGTATAATAATTTTCCTACTATGGCAGTGTGTCTAGCAGCAGCAGTTGTTCGAAATATTAAAGTTTTGAAAACCCTATCTCTTCGGCGCCCTAGAATTGATTCATTAATGTCATACTGGAGGTCGTTGTGGGCTCTTAAAATAGCTTGGAGCACAAAGAGCTGCCTCACTTTGAGTACTTTGCAATCGGAGTAGAGTGATGCCGTGGGGTATCTCCAGTTTTCCCTTATCATGACTTTCAGAACTGCTCTTTGGGCTCTTTCAAGTTAGAGAAAGGTCGTTTTAGGAGCAGCACCCCATGTAGAGATACAGTAGGAAATTACCGATTGGGCAAGCGCGAAGTAAACAGTTCTCAAAATATCTGTATTTGCTGAAGATCTTAGTGTTTTGAAAATATAAATAAGCTTTCGAACATTACCTGTGACCTTACTTGATTAGATGACTAAGGCCGGTTTACACTTTCATTAGTGCGAGAGCGAGTGATTAGTTCATACAAAACGTGTCCAATACGGCTGTGTAGTACAAACCACTAAGCACCTGCACTGATCACTTGCACTAATCAAAGTGTGTCTTGAGCCGGCTCGAGTAAGTATTTAGCGCGGCTTTGAGTGTGGCAGCGGTGTCATTTCTAGGGTGTTTGTATATTCTATTTACTTATATACGTCTACTATACCTATTCACTTACTACCGTTATGTCGAGCTGTGTTTAGTATCCGACTCACTTGTTCGTGGATAAGACTAAAACACAGTCGATTTGAGGTTTTTTTATTTGATTTTTATATTTGTTTTCCTGAATTTAATCATCAATAATCATCATCATTAGCATGTTTCTGTTGTTCACTGTCCATGGCTGGACATAGGCCTTGAACTGCTTCCATCCACTGACTTCCTGCAGAAAAACTACAATACTAATGTAAATTTATCTTTGTTACAGATGCACACAGAAGATGAAGCGACAATTTGACCAATCACGATGAAGAACCACGACCCAGTAGACCACGCCATGACTGGCCAACCATTAGAGCCGCTCGAAAAGACCGCGTCACACAGACACAGGTTACTTCACCTCAAATGTAACCTCAAATTGGAGGACAGAGGCGGCTTTAGAAGAAATATCTTCGACAAAGACAAAAGGAATTATAGCCCTTGTACAAATGACATTAAAGATAGTTTTCAAACGACTTTTGGTAGTGCTAGGTTTAATAAAGTTAGATGGTGCTATTATAGTGTAAAAAGACTAATGGTAGTGGTTTTGTTAGTGATCGTTTCGGAGGCGAGGATATGTGCTGCGAGAAATTTTGCAGGTGAGTTTACTTTTTTATTAGTTTGTAAGTTGATAACTGCACTGCGAAACGGCACTGGATGAGATTCCACAAAGCATAACACAACAGCCACATACATAGTCCTCATCCCACACTTGGATCCCTCTGCGGGTAATATCAGGAACTACAAGTACCATAACACACAGACACAGAACAAATATTTACAGATCATACAAACTTTGTGCCGTAAGGGAATCGGACTAGCAACCTCTCGCATCTCAGCCGGCTACTCACCCGCCGCGCCCCAGAGGTCCAAATTTGGCTGGCAACGCATCGGGAATGACCTGTTTCTTTATCAATAAAAGAAGAAGATATTAAGGACATCAGGCGGTCCGCGGGCCGTGATCTTATTTGCTGAGATTATTTAAACAAATAAAGTTTGTTAATGAGCCTACTTTTGATCTCCTCTACTGATTTTTTTTATATCAGCTAAAATAAACATAGCTTAATAAAGAAAAGAATATTAAGCTACGCTAGCTATTATTTAGCTATGTTTCTTTCTATGTCTAATTATAAAATGTTATGATAAAATGTCTTCCTGTTAGGGAATTTTTGGAATCGAATCTGTAGTTCCGGAAAGTCCCTTACAAATACAAATTTGCAAACAAACTTTACCTCCTTTTATTATTAGTATAGAAATTTTTGGCTAGATTCGATTGTTTATTAAAGTGGTGCAAATTATTGGGTAATAAATTAGATAAATAAAATCAATACAACAGAGCCGGAGGTTTACAGCAAGGGTTTTGTAAAATTATAAAATGAAATGAAAAAAAGAAATGAAATGAAATGAAAAACATTTATTTGGCACAAACAAAAAAAACAAAAACAAACAGAACAAACAGAATACTAGGAAACAGTACGACAAAAAACAGAAAAATAAATGAAAAATAACAACCAAAAACATACAAAAACAGATACAAAAACATAATTTAGACACATTATAATTATCTACATTTTACTCAATAAAAACTGCTTTTTCAAGCGGTCCGAGGTTTTTTTTTTATGAAGATTTGTGCTTGGGGCTTGCACTGCCTTAATGTGTATGTCTAGTTGTGCTTATTCGCAGTGCATCGCCTCACTAAAGTCTGGATTACGGCTGTTTACAAAGTTTGCTTGTAACATTGTTGAATGTAGTGAGGTTGTAAGGTGAAATTTCTTTTTGTTAGTAATTTTCTTCTTAAAATAGCTTTTAACATGTTTTTTACGGTTTATTTTTACGGGTAATCTTTTCTTATGATTACAGTTTGGGTAAAACTTTTGAATGAAGTTTAAGATTTAGGACAAACCAAAAAGTAAATCTTTGCAACAAACTCAATTTAGTTCTTTAGCCGAGTCAGTCGTGGGAAGCAATGGCGGCGATGAGCTCACCACTTGTCACGTCTATATTTCAACGATGGTGCAACCCACGTTGAAAAGAGGCCTTTTGAAGTTTTGAGCATTAGCAAGCTGAAGTTGCAGTGGGCCGGTCATGTCTGCAGAAGAACCGATAGCCGGTGGAGTAAACGAGTTCTTGAGTGGAGACCGCGTCTTGGCAAACGTAGTGTAGGGCGCCCTCTGGCTATAGGTGGAGCGACGACTTGCGCGGGGTGGCTGGTAGGAACTGGATGAGGAGAGCCGAAAACCGGGCTCAGTGGCGTGTCATGGGAGAGACCTATGTCCAGCATTGGACTGCAGTAGGTTGATGATGATGATGATGAAGTTTTGAGGCTTTGTCTACCTTTTCTGGGAAAAAACCGTGTATCTATGTATGATTAGAAAGTTTAAAACAAAGTCCATTGTTAGTCACTAATTATCAAAGCTTTATTTATTCAGGTTAGTTCAAGTGTGAATTAGTGGTAATCTTTTCAATGAGTAAGCGACCGCATAGTATGAGGTTAAGACTGCAAAAAAACCCCGGATTTAAACAAAGAAGTAGGTTTGTTAATTAGTGAGTGAATTACTCACTATATGACGAAGTGTATGTCGTCATCATATAGCTAACAATTTTTAGCGTATAAAAAGCGGTAAAGTGCGTATTGGACCACGCGCATTGTAGGGTTCCGTAGTTGCCCGTCACAATATGCGGACTTAGAAAGAGGCTTTCTGTTTCACACAACTAACAACTTCATACATTTTCAATGGAATTTGTAAGTAATTATCCTTTTTAACCCCCGACGTAAAAACGAAGGGGTGTTATAAGTTTGACGTGTCTCTGTGTGTGTGTGTGTGTTCGTCTGTCTGTCCCATAGTAGCTTCCGAACGGATGAACCGATTCCGATTTTGTTTTTGTTTGAATGGTGAATTTGTCGGGAGTGTTCTTAGCTTTGTTTGATCAAAATCGGTTCAGCCGTTTCATTGCGTTGGGTTTTTTTTTTAATTTGTACTAAATTAATTACTTGTTACAAGCTTATATTTAACTTGCAATGCATGTCCGGGTGGAATTTTGCAATTGAATTTCAAGCAGTTATCCTCAACCGATTGAGATGATATTTTGCATATCTGTCAAGTTCCGATGACAGTGCAATATTATGGTGACAGCGAGTTGATCGGATGATGGAGACGACAGCGGAACTCCTCGAGGGATAATAATAGACTGGCCGTGTTTAGACTCATTTTGATCAGCACACGGTTACGATCGCTAATATAAAAAGCTTGAATTGAAAAATATATTGTTCACAAAAAAAAAATTATTTCTCCTTGTTTGTAAAGCCTACTTAGCTCAAACAGTTTTCCTTTTAGCTTCGTTATTTATATAATACGAGTACTACAGCCATGTTTTTTTTACTTTTCCAAAAACAACCGTTTTACTGGCAGAGTAGGGGTAACACTTGAATAATAGAACATTATGGTACTAGTGATGTTGGTGATTACCGCTGAGGCGCCATTGAGGCCCTAGCCGTTAGGTGAGGGTCTTAAGAGAGCCGAGGACAGTAATCATCAATACACACGTGTATCATACTTGTGAAGAAAATAATAATAAAACAGAAATACACACTCTGTGTAAATGTTCAACTGTCGCTATAACTCACTTGTGAATAATAGAAATGAAAAAGTCACAGTTTGGTTACAGGTGTAAAACAGAAATACACACTCTGTGTAAATGTTCAACTGTCTCTATAACTCACTTGTGAATAATAGCAGTGAAAAAGTCACAGTTTGATTACCATTATGTGCCTAATTGCGGTGAAATTAGAGGCACTTTATGAGCAAGTGTGTTGAAAAGAATCTGCAATATTTACCCCATACCATTGGATAGACGAGAAAAAACATCCTAACTTTAAGTGTAGGGAAGGTTTTTTTTTTTATTCAGTATTCCAGTGTTCTTACTAAAGTAGGTAATTACTATTACTCGTATTTTTCTGTGTCTTCAGCCACTTTTAAGCGCAGAGAGCGCTTTTGAGATTTATGTGATTGTAGACTCCTCGCTACTTCTGGGCGCCTGGTACTTAATTGATGTTTTCTACCAAATTCAAAGAAAATAAAGTAAAAAAATAACATATCTTTGTAGAAATAAACCAACACAAGTATGTAACATACACAATTTAAATCATAAAAAAGTGTAGGGAAGGTTATTTTTAAATTATGTATTCAGTGTTCTTACTGAATTAGGTTATTACTATTACTCGTATTTTTCTGTGTCTTCAGCCACTTTTAAGCGCAGAGATCGCTTTTGAGATTTATGTGATGGTAGACTTCTCGCTACTTCTGGGCGCCTGGTACTTAATCGATGTTTTCTACCAAATTCAAAGAAAATAAAGTAAAAAAATAATGAACATATCTTTGTAGAAATAAAACTAACACAAGTATGTAACATACACAATTTAAATCATAAAAAAGTGTTGGGAAGGTTTTTTTTTAATTCAGTATTCAGTGTTCTTACTGAAGTAGGTTATTACTATTACTCGTATTTTTCTGTGTCTTCAGCCACTTTTAAGCGCAGAGAGCGCTTTTGAGATTTATGTGATGGTAGACTCCTCGCTACTTCTGGGCGCCTGGTACTTAATTGATGTTTTCTACCAAATTCAAAGAAAATAAAGTAAAAAAATAATGAACATATCTTTGTATACACAATTTAAATCATAAAAAAGTTGAGATACCTTAAGACCGTGGAAAACGATCTAAAGATCTGAAGCCAAATCACTACCAGACGAAGATGCTGGCTGCATTGCCACGCTGAATGGCAATACTAATTTGTTAAGCCAGGTAAAATCCAGTTCTCGGGTCACAGAAGTAAAGTATTTATCCCTCTCTCTCTTACACAAGTAATTGTCTTTCCGGTATCCCGTAAGTCTAGTTGTTATGTAATCTTATATCTATAGTACCCATAACACAAGCTCTGGCTTAGCTTGGGGCTAGATAATGTTTTGTGAACTGTCCAGCATTATTTATTTATTATTATTATTATTTATAGTTAGTAAATGTGCATTAATTATTAAGCAAATCGATAAATGTCGTAAATTACCGTGGTGTGTCCGGCCCAAGAATGGACCCCTCCATCTCCTCCCGTGAATGTCGTTAAAGCCTACTAAGGGATTACCCGGATTTGTTTGTAAGAATCGTTGGTATAAGATTTGTCCTGGCTGCTAGCTTATTTATGGTATGTGATAATACTGGACGAAAGCGTTATCTGAGTCAGTCGTGGGAAGCAATGGCGGCGATGAGCTCACCACTCGTCACGTCTTTATTCCACGATGGTGCAACCCACTGTGAAAAAAGGCCCATTGAGGCTCTGCCTACACCTTCGGGGAAAAAGGCGTTGTGTCTAAATATGTTTGTATGTAAATCGTTAAAAAGAACAATTCATTGAGAAAGACCAAGAAAGAACCAGTGACAAGAAGTATTAGTGTTTCCGGCGATGAGCAAAACACAGATGCGAAATAACATGAGAAATAACATTTTCGCATCAACTGTATTCTGATGCAGAATACAGTTGATGCGAACAGACCGTGTTTGTTGCCTGATTCTTCTAGGTCTGGTTGCGTTGGAACAGGAGTAAATGTTAATTTATTTTTTAAGACGATTCATAATTATCCTTGTGATTTCAATGAATAAAATACTTTTGACTTTGACTTTGAGTACTTAACTAGTTAGTAATAAAGGTGATTATCGCTAGGATTTTACTGAAACCAAACCGTATTAAAACTCCAATTTCGTAATGAAAGAGTGCAAACGCTCAGTTAACATAATTACCGCTCTGATTATTATAAAATTAGGGCAATTAACGCTGCTTTGTAAAGGGCTTTGTGAACGAAAATAGTGTACCTAGTGATACATTTCACTTTTTAGCACCCAATGTACTTTTTGGCCTATTTTGTATGGGTGTTAAGATGCCATTTTGTATGGAAGATGTTTTAAATGAGCAGAAAGCTTGTAAATCACACTAATATGATAAATGCGAAAGTTTGTGTGTGTGTGTGTTTGTGTTTGCTACTTCTTCACGCTGAAACGGCTAGACGGGTTTGGATGAAATTTGGAATGGAGATAACTGGACTCCCGGAATAACACATAGGCACTTATTTATCCCGATATTCCCACGGGATCGATATTTACGCGGGTAACACCGCGGGGTGCAGCTAGTGGCTTATAAAACTTGAAGTTGTAAAGTTGCAACGTTGTACTTATCCCGAATACCTACCGTTTTGTTAGTAGTAGAGCTATTTTTGAGAAATAGTTCGTCCGGGGTAGTACTACCAAAAAACTACTGTACTACCTGCAAAGCAGTAGTGCTCGCATTTCTGTATTCCGGTTTGAAGGGCCGGTGAAATTACAGACACATGATACTTTCATCTTTGTGTCTCAGGATGGCGGGCGCAGTGCAATGCCACATAGGGCGCGTCTTGGGTGGAATAATAGGTGGTTTTGTACGCCTACATTATTGAAAATATTTAAATAGAGTCAACTCTACTAACACGGGTTTAGGGTGTTATTTTGTGTAACAAATTGCCAGTTAATAAGGACTTAAAAAGTAATTTTGCTAAGCCTTGGTGTTGTCATCTTATAAATATGTAGGTATTTTGTGTAATGCCTATTATTTGAGATTATTAAATTTGAGCTTGGATTACCGACTCATCGAGCAATAATGGTTTCGACGGTAACTTAGAAGGTAAAGAAAAAAAAACTTTTTTTTTGTAAGTATGAAACTTAAAAAAAATATAAGCCATGTGCGAGTCGGACTTGAGCACGAAGGGTTTTGTACCATTATCTATAAAAACGGCATAAAAAAAAACATGTGTGTTGTATGGGAGCCCCCTTAAATATTTATTTAATTCTCTTTTTAGTATTTGTTGTTATAGCGGCAACAGAAATACATCATCTGTGAAATTTTCAACTGTCTAAGTATAATGGCCTATGGTGACTGACGGACAGCGGAGTCTTAGTAATAGGGTCCCGTTTTACCGTTTGGGTACGGAACCCTAAAATGGCTGATGGGTAGATGCTATTATTCTTTAAATTAATACCTAGTTACATTACAGGGATTTTCAATTATAATTTTATTGATTCAGTAAATTATTGTAACTATATTTTTTTTTTCCTCAATTTAGATTTGTTAAAACGTTTTTATTTTTCTAATTTTATTGTAATGTGAAAATATGCATGCCTAGTAATAAGGTAGAACATTAGTGGACCTCATCTAGTTTAATGCACTTCACTTGGCATATTTGCGCAAACATTTGTTTAATTTTGTCAAGCTAAATAGTACCATGTGTGGTTCGACACATGGTTGATTTTGCCTTGTAAAAATAACGCAAACATTTGCGCCAATACACTAAGTGAAGTGCCGTCATTAGACCTTGATATAATGTTCTGACAAATTATCTTATCTTGGCTGTATACGCTGGGCCATCTGCTTGTTCGGTCATTCAAGTAAAATAAAAATAAAAAAAAATGGTAGTACGTGTTACAGGCTTCACGCGATTACGACATAAATATAACAATTTCACAACCAGTGTTGTTCTAAAAGCACAATGTCATATCATACATCAGACATCCTGACATAACACAAAATAAATAGCAGCTCTCGTATTTGCAATCCTCTATTGTCGAATGACAAAAACTATGGGATATACGGAACCAGGTCACTAGTTGTGTTGCACCGAATGGATGTAGGTTAAACTGAGAGTAGCTAGGTCACTACATTTTCCGGCAACATGTATGAAGCTTAGTCGTGTGAGAGACGTCCCGTTACCAAGATGGCGGATGGCAGCTTGCGGAATTAAAACAAGCTATGGTCAGTAGTTTAATGTTTAGATAAGTTATTAGTTTTTAAGTACTGTTTGTTTTCTGAAGATAATAAAATAAATGGATAAATCTTGCTCGACATAAGCATAAGCGGCTCAGCAGAGCCATTCGTAGTTTAGTTTAGTTTGTAACCGTACCTTAGTTAATTTTGTATATATGATGTAACTTTTGAAACTATGTATCATGGTTATTCACACACTTTTCACAAGAAACGGGATATTTATCAAGATTTTGGAGTTTATGTTTCGATAATTGCAAATGTGTGCAATTTTTTTTTATTCGTTACTGTTATTCAACAGTATCTTCAGTAGTTCATAAAATCTTAGATGAAAATATGAACCGCCCCTAATTTTTAATTTTATTTAATTTATTTATTTCTTTATTGTATTTACAAAACAGATTACAATCAACTTAACGTACATGCATATTTAGTTCTATTCTAGATTCGTTATCAAATATGTAAACACGACTAAGACACTAATTAAATTACCCTAAAAACCGGGAACCGAAAAGATAATTAAACATTGTTATCATTTAACAATTTTTTTGTTTTTTTTTTTGTTTCACTTGTAGCCTCTGGACCAGATATAGGAAAACATCTGTGAGCGCCCTACGGGTTCAATTCAACAACGCGTTCAGGGCGCTGTTGTGGCTGCCGCGCTGGTGCAGTGCGTCGGGCATGTTCGCTGACGCCCACGTAGACAGCTTCCCGGCGATCCTAAGCGTGCGCGCTGCCGCCGCGCTGCGCAGAGTGCGCGCCAGCCACAACAGCCTCCTGGCTGTGGGAGCCTATAGGCCAGATTCCCACCTCACTCAGCACTGGACTAAGATGCATTCAGTTATGGCCAATTACACATATAACTGAGTGCATTTTTTCCCAGTGGTTAGAATAAATATATAACTGTGTTACTGTAGGAATTAATAATATTTTTTCATAAGTGCTGTATTTTTGTGTACTAACCAAATTATGGATCTGTGTGTCTGAAATAAAGTCTTTTTTTTTTAAACCTTATACCAAGATTTTGTAGATACATCGCTTAAACCTGTTGGTATTGGGGTCAAATACATCTAAGACATCAACAGAGGCCAACTCGTTAATGCGAGATATGATGATATTTTAAGTGGCTCGCTTGACTCGCTACCGTTTGTATGGAGTGACCTAGCTGCTTCCCCTTTAGGCTGTATCAGAGAGGGTTCATTCGACACCTGGTGTATGGCCGAAAAATGTACACAAATGATTTTTTGAAACTGGATGTACAATATTTCAAAAGGTGTATTGTTTTAGGTTTTTAGAGCGACATTATTCTACTCAATGGATGGATAGTTTGCGCTGTTACGTAATAGTTTTACACGAAATATACTAGTATTTCCATCGCAAACTTGCCACAATTGATGTTTCTGTTCATATTCACACACATTTTGCACCGAAGGGGTAGGCAGTGCTTCATTGAGCCTGTAGAATAGAATATAGAATAGAATAGAATATTCTTTATTGCAAAAAACAAACAATGTATACAGGCGAACTTAATGCTAAGAAGCATTCTCTACCAGCTAACCTTTGAGTATTTTGGATACATTTATGTAGGTGGTGCACAAATAACGTAAAGGAGAACAAAAAAATTTAATGAATCTAGTTTTATATGTTGTATTAAGATGTAAATTATCTTAAAGTAACTTATTAAGTGCCTTAAGCTGGCCAAAAAACTTTTTAAAAACGAGGAACAAAAGCCCAATTCTTGTAATAAAAAGTAGTCGAATTTAAGTCCGGATCATGTTACGATCTAGTGTCGATGTCACAAACGTCAAAAACGGTATTCTGCTCAATTTGACAATACAACACGGAATGTGAATAGCCAAACGCAAGTCTAGATTAAAAAAAAACTCTACTTGTTACAATTATTATTATAGAATAATTTAAAAAAAAAGTTGTTTCGAGATTTTGTTTTCTCTGAAATGAACTGTTAAACAATGCACAAAACGTTAGTTTTCTTAAGTTGTAGAACCCAGTCATAGCGAGACATATTGTCTCCAGTCGTTCCATAATTTATTCAAGAGCACACACGACCAAGGAAACCGAACAATCTCATTAATGCTACTTCAACTAAATGAAAATGTCCTATTTTTTTAAAAGCAATGCTTCCTAACCGGATACTCACGTAAACAAGAAAAATGGGTTTCTAAATGAAGACAAAGGGAACAGTGAAACGTAGGTATAAAAGCCTGGAAAAAGTGTCAAAAATGATATTCGACATTATGCCTGTGAAACGTTTCAACTTTTTCACAGTGAAATGTTTGCGTAGGAAAGTTTAGTGAATCTCGGTACTTTGAGGAAAAGTTGGGCAAATACGTTGAGAATAAGATTGTTGGAGATTTGAATACGAAAAATATTGAGATAAGATCATAGAGTATATGAAAGGAAGCCTCTGCAAGGTATACTAGTATATTTAGTAATAGGTATATTTAGTAGTAGTAGAGCTTCTTTGTGAAAGAGTTCGTCCGGGGAAGTACTACCACCATACCTATTTCTGCCGCAAAGGAGCAGTGCTCGCATTGCTGTGTTCTGCGTTCCTGCTTAAAGGGTATGGGTGCCGGTGAAATTACAGGCACATGAGACTTTTTTCTCAGGATGGCGGGCGCAGTTCAAACCGGAATACAGCACATTGCTGTATTCCGGTTTGAAGGTTGAAATTAGAGGCACACGAGACTTTTCATCTTTATATCTCAGGGTGGCGGGCGCAGTGCAATACCACATAGTTACGATGTAACTATTAAGTAATCTGTGGCATAGGGTGCGTCCTAGGTGGGCGAGACCTATGAGGTAATGCACTGTTCATAGGCAGAGGGTACCACTTTTAACATCAGGTGGGCCATCTGCTTGACCCGTCATTATAAGTAGTATAAAAAAAAATACCTTTTACCACACTGGTTTATCATCGGTCCGAGATACAGAGGGTGTATTTGCAGGCCGAACAGACCACGGTGGTAGCTAATGTTAGAATGTGAACCCTCTAAAATAATAAAACGCAGGAATTATCCCTTACAGGGGGCTAATTGTCTAATGAACTGGTAATCGCTTTCGATTACGATTTTACAATACATTGCGCAGTATGTTTTGAATATAACTGCTCTTGAAAAGACGCTAATATATGCTGCGCAATGTATTGCGAAATCTTGACCGCAAGCGTCAGTTCGTTAGACAATAGGGGGGCTGATGAAATAAGCAGAGCTTGTGTTATGGGCACTAGATAACTGATATACTTATTACAATACATTACATAGATAGATATTTTTTGATTATGCATAGAAAATACCCAGAACAGTCTGAACAAATATCTGCAGATCGTACAAATATTTGTTCCGAGGTGGGAATCGAACCCGCAACCTTCTGCGTCGCAGGAGAACCTTCGCCCGCCGCGCCACAGAGGTCGTCAGAGGGAGGATTAGATAGTTGTATACGTAAACATTTAATTAATCTTTATACAAGCTATAAAAACTGGGCTTTAAAAATGATATCCAACTAAACTAAACCAATTCCCATGTTAAAAGTTCCACAACTGCATAAACGCAGTGAAAACATCCAAATTGACGAATTTCCATATCAATTTGAGCCATTGAACACGACCGTCCCGCGCCGCGTTCAAAACTCAAATGACTGAAAGAAACCTAGTTTCAATTTATCACCGAGAGATGGTGTTGAATGAATTGAAAGTTAGATTACACAATTTAAATTCCCCCTTCATGCAAAATAGGGAAGATGAGGGTTAGGGGGGAATACATTATATGGATGGGGGTAAAATATTTACCTCGTGGGACTTTGGAAGTGTGTTCGCGGGAGCGGAGCGAAATCTTAATGGATTATGATATGATTGGACCACTCGGCTTACCTGCAGAGATAGGTAAAATAAGCTTTTGTGAAAAAAATATTTTTCAATACACGCTTTTACAAAATTAGTGTTCGGAAACGTGTGCTCATCAAAATCAGCCTACACGGCCAGTCTACTATATTATCCATCGAGGAGTTCCGTTGTCCACATTCCGTATCCATCATCAGATTAGCTCGCTGTCACCATCATATTGTATTGTCATCGGAATTTGACAGGTATGCCAAATTTCAACTTAATCGGTTGTGGATAACTGCTTTAAAATTCAGTTGCAAGATTCCACCCGGACAAACACACATACATTGCAAGTTAAATAAAAGCTTGTAAAATAGTCCGTTGTAACAGATGTTTTAGTAGTAACCTTTTTTGTGAAAGAGTTCGTCCGGGAAAGTACTACCGCCATACATATTTCTGCCGTAAAGCAGCAGTTCTCGCATTGCTGGGTTCGGTTTGAAGGGTTGTCGGTGAAATTACAGGCACGTGAGACTTTTCATCTCTATGTCTCGGGGCGGCGGGCGCAGTGCAATGCCACATAGGGGGTTCGTCCTAGGTGGACGTGACCTATGAGGTAATGCATTGTTAAAGGCTGAGATTACCATTTTATCAGGTGGGCCATATGCTTGTTCCGTCATTGAAGTAGTTAAAAAATAAACTTTGCTATCAACACAGATCTCAAAAACAACAGAAGACGCTACTTTCGCAAGCGTATTATATCTTGAGAATCTTTTATCGGCTCAAGCAGTGTAAGCCTGATCAATAATACGATATAATGTCGTGTGTCCGGCATAAGAATATACTCCTCCGTCTCCTCCCATGGATTTCGTAAAAGCTGACTGATGGGTTACACCAGAAGCCCAATTCTCTTATTTATTTTATAACCACACTGCAAGTTGACCGAAACGAGATTGTATTGTAAAATTTCGGTTCTTGCGACCATATATTAGAGTAGGATAGTGCTATATAATAATTGTAAAGAGTGAAAGAGAGAATTCTCAGGACTTTGAAACATTCAAGTTACAGGCACATTTCGATATAATCACATTCCGCGTTGTATTGTCAGGTGAGCAGAATACCATTTTTGACGTTTTTGACATCGACACTAGATCGTAACATGATCTGAACTTTAATTTGACTATTTTTTATTACGAGAATTGGGCTTCAGGACAGTATTGTGGCTTTCACAATACGAGCGTGCAGATGCTTTAACGAAATAGCGAAAGTGGTTGGTATTGATTTGTTCAATACCTCCACCGAGAGTTTAAAACGTGTGTTAAATTCTTTTCTAATTGTCATAATGTGTTTCTTCGTCTGATAATCTTCTTTATTATCCTATTTGTAAAATATTTGTGAAAACTTTTAATTGGCCTTCGATACCTTATAACACTGTTTTATGTAACTAGCTGTTAGTTTTCCTAAGAGAAGAAATAAAATAAATAAAATAAGGAGATGGACAGAAGCATCCACCTGAGTACTCAATACCAATACTGCGATCACCAATGCGCCTGCCAAGCGCGGTGATTATGGATAATCCCTCACTGCATTCTATACGGCATGCCTCTTTCAGCAGTGAACGTCTAAAGGCCGGTGATGATGATGATGATGAGTGGCTCGGGAGTCGAGACCTTTTTGTTCACTTTGAATAGCGAGCAATTAGGAATAAAAACAATTAAATTTTTTCTCAGACACCCACCCGCCTAATCCAATACATTTTTTCACCCTTTTTGTTCGCGTATTCACCCGGCTTTGCCATCGATTAGCCAGATAAATGTTTCCACTTTTGAAAGGGTTGTGTTTTCAGGATTAAGGTGTTATTTTTGTAGCTTTTCAATTTTATCGGATTGCTTTGTTGATTGAGGTTTTTCATTACTTTGTTGATAGGATAGCTTTTTAATCCATGGATTGGTGTACAAGAAGTCCATTTTTCTCTAACACATACATACATACTTTTTTAACATTGATAGACCACGATCTCACCTGTTGGTAAGTGACGATGTGGCCGAAGATGAAGCACAAAGGTCTAGAAGGCACCTATTCACTCTAGCCTTGAAGAGACACACATTATGGTTTTCAGGAAAGACAGATGACGGTAGTGTATTCCACTCCTTAGCAGTTCGCATTATATTATGTACATACATACATAGACACACGCCTTTTTCCCCGAAAGGGTAGGCAGGCTCTCAATGGGCTTCTATCCTCTATTCACTGTGAGTTGCACCATCGTGAGAAGTGGTGAGGCTATCGCCACCACTGCTTCCCACGACTGACTCAGCTAACGCATAAAGTAACAACACACAGTAGAGTAAGTAATGTAAAAACTAATTTATTTTATTCAAGAAGTTCTTTTAAAACCCCGCAGAAGTATAAACTTACTGTTTGATTTTTTCTTTAGAATTCACTTCCAAAATAAAATGAGCTTTTCCACAACAGACTTAAGAGTTAAATTCCTTTGTAGGAACTTTCTTAATGTGATTGTATTTTTTATTGCGTTTCATTATTCTTCAGTGACATTTACGCGTTTAAGTAGGAAAGGTAAGAAATGTGCTTTACATTTTAATATTTTTCTTCTCATTCCTTTTCTTTAATATTAAAGAAGATATTTATTCTATACGACCGACTTTTGGTATAATAGAAGCAAATAAATACTAACGTGAATAAATTAAGGACATCAAAATTAACTATTTCTAAAAAAACTATAGGTAACAAAGACCTCAAAAAGATTGGTAACCCATACGAAAAATTCGTTTTATTTCGTAAATACAAATATTAAAATCCTAAATTTTTTTTTTTCTTTTTTTTTATACTACTATAATGACGGAACAAGCAAATGGCCCACCTGATGTTAAGCGGTAACCTCTGCCTCTGAACAGTGCATTACCTCATAGGTCACGTCCACCTAGGACTCGCCCTATGTGGCATTGCACTGCACCCGCCACCCTGAGACATAAAGATGAAAAGTCTCATGTGCCTGTAATTTCACCGGCACCCTTACCCTTCAAACCGGAACACAGCAATGCGAGCACTACTGCTTTGCGGCAGAAATAGGTATGGTGGTAGTACTTCCCCGGACGAACTCTTTCACAAAAAAGCTCTACTACTACTAACTTACACAGAGTTCAATATATTATCTAAGATTGAAGGTAAAAAAGTAAAAAAGGAGAAGTGAATTAAAAATCACGAAAAACAATTACCTATTTGCCACGTGAAACCCCGTTGCATCACAGAATCATTCGTTCAACTTGAAGATACTCGTAAAGAAGTACAAAAAAAACCAGTATAAAACAAAGTCGCTTTCTGCGTCTATCTTTATATCCGCTAACTACGCAACTGATTTTGATGCGGTTTCCACCATAAGTTAGATCATTTTTCACGAAAGGTTTATATATATAACTAGCGAAACTCCCCGGCTTCGCACGGGCAGTAGCTTCACATTTTATTCTTGTGGTTGTTTATTGTTCTTCCACTACTCCTGCTCTTATCTACGGTCGCCATAGTACAGTAAATTCTTATTACGAGGGAGCAGAAGCCCAATTCTCGTAATAAAAAATTTACAAATTAAAGTCCGGATCATGTTACGATCTAGTGTCGATGTCACAAACGTCAAAAATTGTATTCTGCCCTGACAATACAACGCGGAATGTGATTATATCGAAATGTGACTGTACCTAACTATTGAATAAATTTATTTACTGAAAAGATAATATAACTAACACAAGTAGGAACGTCCAAAACTAAAAATATACATATGAGACAGTTGAGCTAACTGAAGACCGCTGCTAACGACTGTAAGTTGAATGTTTCAAAGTTCTGAGAACTCTCTCTTTCACTCATTACAATTATTATATAGCACTATCCTACTCTAATATTGATCGCAAGAATTGAAAGTAGATCAAATGGTTGTTATGAGGGAGCAGAATACAATTTTTTATCCAATTCACAATACAGTCTCGATTCGGTCAACTAGCAGTGTGCCTTTAAAATAAATAAGATAATTGGGCTTCAGAGCACAAAGAACATGGGCAACTCCCCATACATTGTTTGACCCAACTTTTTTGACTAACCTAACGTACAGTTGAGATACATTTGGTTATTAAATAAATAAATAAATAAATAAATAAATAAATAATGCTGGACAAGTTCACACAACATTATCTAGCCCCAAGCTAAGCCAGAGCTTGTGTTATGGGTACTAGATAATATATGTTAAGATAATGAAAATGCTAATTTAATTTATTGCGTGGAAGTTGAGGGAAAGTAATGAAGCTAGTTGCGTTTTGTTCCACGCAAATGCAATGAGTTGATTTATCGAATTATTTAGAAATACAACTTTTGCTTCCCAACTTCTAAAAATATGCAAGATCTTTAGAAAAATTGGACAAAAAACCACATTTAGAACCGGACTTATTACTTCCATGAAGGGGCCCTGGTTCATTTATTTTTGACCTGGCTTAGCGGTTGCCCACCTTCTTTTCAATCGATAACCATTCAGTCTTAATTCAGTCAACTTTCAGTTTGTTTTAAAAAGATTACGAGAATCGACCTCTAGTTTATTACCGTTCGAGAAACTGGGTGTTAATCTCAGAAATAATTTCAAATTTCAATGGAAACGAAAATAATTATCAGAGCCTTTCAATGCTCTTTAATGGCCACCGATATATAAGAGCCACTGAGCTGGAAAAGTGAATTATGCTATTCATACCCAATGTACCGAATAAAATCGAGAGGTTCTCGCTAAAAAACTTGTAGCCTTGTAGGTTATATATCAAGTTATCAGTGTGCCGGTTCTGCGAGCTTAATGGCCAGCCCATTGCCACTTCAACATGCTAATTATATCAGGCACTTTAGAAGCAGTGTTTAGTTAGTAAGTTTGTAAAGTTAGTAATTAGTGGTATGTATAAGTTTTTTCTATATAAATAAATATATTTGATTTGATATAAATTCAGAAAGCTACGTCGGTGAACTACACCGTATCTGCTCGTCACAGATACCGCAGAGCCTCAAGATGAAAGTCTACAATCAGTGCATGTTGCCACTGATCATACGAATACCTACCCAAAGTTGCGCAGCTATGGAGAGAGCTATGCTCGGAGTTTCACTACGTGATAGTATCTGGAATGAGGGGATCAGTAGAAGAACCTCACTCACCGACGTTGCTCTCAGAGTTAGCAAGTGAAGTGGCAATGGGCAGGCCATATAGGATACAGAACTGATAACCGGTAAAAATTTAAAGGTTGAAGGAAGGCGGTAGATGGAGGCTCTTGCGTTATATAGTATAATTATAGGTCTGTGAAGTGTTTTTTTGTTTATATTGATAGACCTTTGTTTGACCACGATCTCGCCTGTTGGTAAGTGACGATGTGGCCGAAGATGGAGCACAAAGTTCTAGAAGGCACCACTCTAGCCTTGAAGAGATCCAGATTATAGTTTTCAGGAAAGGCAGACGACGGTAGTGTTTTCCACTCCTTAGTGATCCTATAATGGTTCCATTGGTACCCTTTGAGGCACGGAACCCTAAAAACAAAACTACTCTCAACACTTTAATATTAGAAAGTGGTACATATACGTTTAGTTTCGCCCCTCGGCAGATCCATGTGTTTATTGCGATGGCTCCTGCGGGAGTGGTCAGTTTTACAACAGTTTTTTATTTGTCAACTTCGCTTTATTGCTCGCTAGATGGCGTTATGCTTGTTTTTGTGGAGAAACTTTTGTGGTGGCTACGCGGTTAGAAGTGCTAATTTTCACGCCTTTGAGTACATACATACATACATATGCACACGCCTAGTTCCCCAAAGGGGAAGGCAGAGCCTCAATGGGTTTCTTTTCACATTGGGTTGCCCCACCTTGGAATATAGACGTGACAAGTGCTGAGCTCATCGCCACCATTGCTGCCCACGACTGACTCGGTCCAAATCTCTGTAAATATTCAAATGTAGGTTAGACAAGACGTCAAAGAAGTTATAAAGGTCACAGGCAGTCGGTGGATGGAGGCAGCTTAAGACTTTGCGTCGTAGCATTCTATGGGGCAGGTCTATGTCCAGCCTCAATGCTGAGGGTCGTGACCCCTTCCATGGATCACTTTCTACCGGACGATGTTGCGCCAATGAGATCTGTTGCCAGCGAGCTGCACGGCTTCGTGGAGTTCTACTAACGATGTTGCTAGTACAAAAGCCAACAATGTATGAGATTGACGTAAGCTATTGAAATGTCACGTGGTCTATGCATTACGAATGAAATAATGGAATCGCTTCGTAGCGAATGCCGCTTGGCTAGGCCGGCAGGTCTGACCAACTTAACGGGCTACGGCCTTGTGGACTCTTTCTTACCCTCAACTTAGCCAGTGATAACCAGCTTCTCTAAGTTAAGACTCGCTGGAGGCAGATTGAGGAAAGCCTATAGTAGTAATCTCGAGTTCCTTGAGTATTGAGTATTGTCTATGTCCAGCTGTGGACTTCTATATATTTTTTTCTTTATACTTCTTGAATGACGGAACAAACAGATGGCCCACCTGATGTTAAGCGGTAACCTCTGCCTATGAACAGTGCATTACCACATAGGTCACGTCCACCTGGGACGTGCCCTATGTAGCATTGCACTGCGCCCGCCACCATAGTCTGATAATGTTGACCATGGTGAGGTAATACAAAGTTAGCAATGTATAAAACATTTGCATTTTTAACAATAGTTTTAAAACACTGTTTAAAACACTGGGAAAAATGCATACATGTTTAAAAAATGTTTAAAAAGCTAAAAAACACATGTTTTTAAGGTGAATGTTCAAGTTTCCAAATTTTATCAAAGTTTATCAAATTTTATTCGATAAAATATTTTTTGTTCTTTCTACGTTTTTAAGTGCGGTGAAAATCACATCAAAGATTCCGTTACATACATCTATTATAAGCGTGTTCAATTAAAACATTTATTAAGTTGTGAAATGTGTTTAAAACAATACAATAAGAAATTAATATTGTAAAAATTAAAAAACCCTCAACGCAATGAAACGGCTGAACCGATTTTGATCAAACATAGCTAAGAACACTCCCGACAAATTCAACGTTCAAACAAAAAAAACGAAATCGGTTCGATCGGGAGCTACGAGACGACACTCACACACAAATAGACACACACACATACACACACACACACACACACACACACACACACACACACAAACGTCAAACTTATAACTCCCCGTCGTTTTTGCGTCGGGGGTTAAAAACAACTAATGATAGAAATTGATTTAAAACATAGTTTTTTTTTTTGCAGATTTAAAACGGTTTTAAAACATTTTTTTTCCAACCCTAGGTAATACAAAGTTGGCGTAAAAGTTGTCCCATACAATCAATGAATTAAACTGGATACGTTCCGAGCGGATATTGTGCGAAATGGGAATCTCCGCCCGGGGACTTGCACCAATGTAATTAAATCGAATACTATAATTGAAATTGCTTATATCAATGACGACGTGTGTAGGGCTGCCCCTCAACAGAAGGACCAACGACATTATAAATAAAATAAATAAATATTGCCGGACAGTTCACACAACATTATCTTTGTATAGTCCCTAAGCAGAGCTTGTGTTATGGGTACTAGATAACTGAAATTCTTAATACAATACATGACATAGATAGATGTTTTTTCATTATACGTAGGATAAGTTTTTTGTGATTTTTTTTTTTATTACAAGCTTTTGTAAAATTAGTGATCGTAACCGTGTGCTGATCAAAATGAGCCTAAACAAGGCCAGTCTACTATTATCCATCGAGGAGTTCCGTTGTCCACCTGCCGTCTCCATCATCAGATCAGCTCGCTATCACCATCATATTGTATTGTCATCGGAACATGACAGGTATGCCAAATTTCAGCTCAATCGGTTGAGGATAACTGCTTTAAAATTCAGTTGCAAGATTCCACCCGGACATACATTGCAAGTTAAATAAAAGCTTGTAATAAATAATGGTGGACAGTTCTCACAACATTATCTAGCCCCAAGCTAAGCAGAGCTTGTGTTATGGGTACTAGATAACTGATATATTAATACGATACATTACGTAGATAGATATTTTTTATTATGCATAGTAAATACCCTGAACAAATATCTGCAGATCGTACTAGTATTTGTTCCGAGGCAGGAATAGAACACGCAACCTCCTGCGTCGCAGGTGAACCTTAGCCCGCTGCGGCACAGAGGTCGTCAATATACATCAATATACGTTTTTTGAAATGTTTTCAACACTTTAACTTTCAGTGTGGTCTTAAAACAATTACGACAGTTAATTTTTACATAATTAGGTGGGCCATATACTTGTCCGTCACGTATTCCAAACTAAAATTTACTTTTGACTTTTAACCTTTGACTTTGAAGATAAAAATGAAGCCATTCTTCACCTCAAGTATAGATGTTATATTTTGGGAATTCCTTTCTACCTAAACATAATGAATAGTGTGAACCACAAAAGCATAAAAGTCTAATTTGTTTTGTGCTGAGTCAACGCGTATTGCCGGTTCGCACGCTCGCTATTGGGCTACGGCGCCATATTTGGTGCAGAGTTGTGTAGGAATAGACATGACACGAAAAATCGGCGAATAAGTTCGATTATTGGACCATTCACACGACGCCAATTATTGAGATAATCCACTAAGTCAGGACATAGCGCCTGTGAGATTTTTATTTTTATTGTTTATGAACATGATATTTAATTGGACAATTAATGTATTATTATTATTTTTTAAATCAATTTTTAATTTCTATTACTTGTTATTTTATTTTGTAATACCCCTGTATTAATGTACTTATACAATAATTGTAAATTATACTATTTAAGACTTGACATGTAACCTACAACGTTAGTTATAAATGAACTGAACTGAACTGAACTGAACTTGAAACCGTTCTGATTGAATGGAGTTTCATGATCGATGGAAAATTGCAAATCAATCAATCATCAAAATATTTATTTCAGGCTTATTGAGAATTGCACTAAACCTAAACAATAAGCCCATAACAAAATAAATACCTTAGAAACTAACATACTTATAAAAACACTTTATTTATAACTTAATCTAACACACGTGTGATCGCCGACGCGTCGCGGCCCGGGGGATAACGTGACAGGCGGCCCTTGAAATGCTGGAACTTCACCCCTTTCGGCCAGAAGTCAGGGCTCAAGAAGGTTTTTAAAAAAAAGGTGCTAATGTTGTTTGCATCATCGCTCTTGTAAAACTAGCCTTATGCGTATTAGTGACGACCTCTGTGGCGCGGTGGGCGAAGGAACTTAGTTATAATTTGATTTAATTTGTATAAATCATTATTTTTTAAGTCGGTTATTAATGCTGGTCACTTCTAGTCTTTTTATATATCACAGTGTTTGCTTAGAACGACTTGGTACGAAGGTAATGGGTTCCGAAAGGGTATAAACTTTTACAATAGTTACGCGATGATTGTTTGGGAATTAACCCTACCGCTGAAGGAAACTCTATGATGAGACACTTAATGGTGAAAATGTTTTGAAATATATAACTACTATTTCTGAGACAAAGACTGCGTAAGAGTTTCTATAAGCGGCAACTACTCATCATCCTCATTATCATCAGGTTGGAGAAGTCCATTGCTGGACATATGCCTCCGTCATAAAATGCCACGACGCACAGTCTTGAATTTGAATATGCTTGTGGAGTATGCCGCTAAATTAGGGTAAAGGTGCCGGTGAAATTACAGGCACATGAGACTTTTCATCTATGTCTCAGGGTGGCGGGTGGGGCCGCAGTGCAATGCCACATAGGGTGCGTCCCAGGTGGTCGTGCCTCATGAGGTAATGCACTGTTCATAGGCAGAGGTTACCGCTTAACATCAGGTGGGCCTCTTGCTTGTTCCGTAATCCAAGTAGTATAAAAAAAAAAAATGATTTGATTTTTGACATACTAAATCAAGTACATATACAAATTAAAAATATGCATGTATACTACATTATTATTTCGAATGATCACCGTACCAAAAGTATTATCACGATAGGACAGTATTTTTTCAATAGAAAAGCAAAACAAAGTTAAGTCTATTTTTGTCCAGTAATTCGATTGTTTAATAAAATGGCGCCGAAATAGTTTTTTTTTTTTCAACAACAATATTGGGTAAAAAATTCAATAAATAAAATCAATACAACAAAGCCTGTAATAAAATCAATATAACTTTACTGTAGGGGTTTGTAATAGTAGTTTATGCAACTGTCATATAAGAAGGGGTATTAAAACACGAGAGTCTGTTTATCGCATGAGGGGAAGCCGAATGCGATAATAGGTTGACTCGAGTGTTTTAATACCTAAGTTATATGCAGTTTCATACGCTACTTTATCTTCACTCATAGGAAAAATTGAAATTAAACAAATAAAAACACGATCGGCAAAAAAAATTATGGGAAGCGCGGGAAATTAAGTTCAAACTACGCATGCGTGCGCCATTTTTTCACAGTTCGAACTGCGGCCGCGGCCCGGCTCACCATGGTCCGACTCGCTCGGCTCGGATTAATTAAAAAAATACCTAACGGAAAGGCCCGACTGGCCCGGCATCCATGAGAGCGGTGCAAGACAATGGATGGTAATGTCAGAAAGAAAAGTGTTTTGCTTGTTTCAATATTTGTATATTACTAATATTACTGTATATGACTGTTTTAACCCCCGACGCAAAAACGAAGGGGTGTTATAAGTTTGATGTGTCTGTGTGTGTGTGTGTGTGTGGCTGTGTGTCCCATCGTAGCTCCCGAACGGATGAACCGATTTCGATTTTATTTTTTTGTATGAAAGGTGTATTTGTCGGGAGTGTTCTTAGGTATGTTTGATCAAAATCGGTTCAGCCGTTTCATTGAGTTGAGGGTTTTTTTAGTTTGTACAAAATTAATTACTTGTTTAATCATCAATCATAAATCATCATATACAGTCACAGATTGGTTGGACAAACAGTCTCAGCATATTTTATACGACCACGAGTCCTCAATATCTGTTTTTGGAAGAAGAGCCAAGCTCATACATAGCTTCACGTGTTATGCCGTTTCTCAGTGGTTCATAAGCTTCAACGATTTTGCTTTTTTGTATACACTTCTCTGAAAGTGTACAAAGCATCCTTGTATTTCAACTCCGTGAAAAATCTTCTGAGCGGCATTTATTGCTCCAGTCTCAAAATCGAAGGTGAATTTTAGTAGTTGCCAATTGGGTAGAGTAGCTTTGAGCATTTGTAGCATCTTTTCATAAGTGTTCCCTTCTTTGTTTGATAACAGTAACAGCACGTAAAACATTGGGATTATATTTGTTGTTGTGTTTGTGCTGCCAATATCTCCATGTATTGTATACAGTTGCAGAAACGGGCTTGTGCAGCATTTGAATGTACCATCTCCGAAGAAGTGGGTTACGTTGGTCATATGCGTTCTGAACTCCTTCGAAGAAAAAAATATTACTCGGTTGCTATTTTCACTGTTATCTGCTAGCAAATTATTGTGGAATTCTCCTGGAATTACCAGATCAGTTTGGTTTTCAAATTTAGTTTTTTGTACTTTTAAATGTTTATTTCTGCGTCTGTTTAGAATGGTTTTCATCGATTTGAATTCTGGCACTTTACCCAGCAAGTGGTACCCCTTGTCTCGCATTTCAGCCATGTTTTCTTCAAAAATTATTTGTGTGGGTACATATTTCTTGCAAACTTCCTTTTTTGTATTGTCTATTGCGACTAATACTTCATTTCCCACGAAATCCGGCGTACAATCTTGTTTGTGACAATTTTCATTAATTTTAAGTTTATTTGAGTCTAAAGTCACAGAACCACTACACTTTAGTTTATTTTTTTTATTAACACAACACCAAATCACTGAGGATTTATTTATTCGTAGCCTGAGATACTTATGTCCACCGTGTAGTAGAGTTTCACCTCGTTGATTTGCCACTATTTTAAAATGTTGTTCAGTCCCGTGGGACCCACCTGCACTCGCCATCGCAACGGGATAGACTAAGGCCTATCCTATTGTCTACGTAAGTAAGTACTTATTGTACGTTATATTTCGGGGAATGCTCCCAGGAACTTCATGATCTGATCCCACCATCTCCTTTTCATCATAGGACGAGCAGGCGCACGGCTCGGTACCACCCTTACCTCATTAGTATACCCGCTATTCGTACTAAACGTTTCAGTTCTACCTTTATAATGCGAACTGCTAAGGAGTGGAATACACTACCGTCGTCTGTCTTTCCTGAAAACTATAATCTGGGTCTCTTCAAGGCTAGACTAGGTGAATAGGTGCCTTCTAGACCTTTGTGCTCCATCTTCGGCCACATCGTCACTTTCCAACACGTGAGATCGTGGTCAAACAAAAGTCTACCAAAGTTAAAAAAAAAAAAAAAAAAATTGCATTTGCGCATAACTCAAGCTTATTGCAAGGCGTAAACAACCTATTTTGATTTTGTAAAATGAACCATATATTTAGCATGCATGAAGCTCATATTACGTTACGTGGACAGAACATGATCCTCAGTAAAAGTTTATTGTTTTACGATAACTTGCATTCTGTTAATAGAAGAATGTTTACTCCACGAAAGCATAAAACACTTTCTTGCAATCTGTGAGTGAAAAGGACGAAGTATCACCTCGGTATTGAAGTCGCTTCCCTCCCAGGTAGGTATTCTATATTATCAGATACGGAATTGTTGATCTATATTATCTAAAGATTTCAGGTATTGTGAAAGTTAAATAATACTGTAAAATAAAATCAAAACAGCCGAGCACTTTTCGCTATAACAGTCCAAGAAAAGGATGCCGGGCCAGTTGGGCTTTTCCGTTAGGTATTTTTTTAATTAATCCGAGCCGAGCGAGTCGGACCATGGTGAGCCGGGCCGCGGCCCGAACTGCGCATGCGTGTGCCTTTTTTTCATATTCAGGCTATAACCATAGAATAGTTAAATGAATTAATAAATAAAAAGATAGCGGTACCATAATGAGTTTTATGATACAGTTGGCGGTACTATAATGAGTTTAATTTTTAATTTTATGTCTATGCGTCTATTAAGTACGTCTGTATAGAACCGTCTTTGAATTCGTAATTCTAATTTTTCGATTTGAGTGTAGATAAAGTTATTTATATTTTACGAGATATTCAATAGAAATCGCTTTTCAAGCTGCGCGAGGCGTTTTTTTGTTGTATGATGATTTCTGCCTGGTGTTGGCGCAAAACACTGCAACTATTTCAAATATAAATAAAATTGTATAGTAACACGGCTAGATTCAAAAAGCCTTCATTTAAAGCAACACACATTAACTACACAAGCTCCTTCAATTATTATCCAACTGCACCGTAAAAGGTGGTGTAAAAATACGATTGTCAGAGTTGCTAAAAGCCGGTCGGTGGAGGCTTGCAACAAATTAGTGAAGTTTTTGTTTGGCGATAGTCTTATTTCAGAGCATCGATATCGATCGAATTTGAGAACAAGTACTCGTGTGACCATCATCATCTGTGGTGTGTCCTAACGAATATATCCCTCCGTCTCCTCTCGTTGATTTCGTAAAAACCAACCAAGGGACTACAAAAGGAGATGGGCGAATCAAATCCATAAATAATTAAAAAAAAAAACATGAATCCTGTTCATAGGCAAGAGGTTACCGCTTAACATCAGGTGGGCCTCTTGCTTGTTCCGTCATCCAAGTAGTGTAAAAATAATAATAAAAATATTATTAGAAACATTTGTCGCGCAGCGGGAATCGAACCCGCAACCTTTCGCATTTCAGCCGGCTCAGCAGAGGACGTCTAAACTCTGTGGTGCGGCGGGGCGAAGGTTTGCCTGCGACGCAGGAGGTTGCGGGTTCGTTTCCCGCCTCGGAACAAATATTTGTACGTTCTGCAGATATTTGTCCAGGGTTTTCCGGTATGTATATAAAAAATATCTATCTATATAATGTTTTTTATTAAGTATATCAGTTATTACCTACCCATAACACAAGCTCTGCTTAGCTCGGGGCTAGATAATGTTGTGTGAACTCGTCGCTAATCTGACTAAGTGACGTAACCGACATTTTGGCGTAACTGACATTTTTGATGTTGGTTTTATCTACTTTTGAAGACGCACCGATCTGTCTAATCGCCGTTGCTGTATCGCCTACCAGTGTCTAGAAGTATGGTTGAAGTATGGTTGACGTATCTACAGTTCTTAAAAATTATATTTATTCTAAGTGCCCTAAGTTACACTTACGACTTTTAGTAAGATTTTTATCAACGCAAAATGTACTCAAACAAGTCGTAAGTGTGAAATTTCCTCTTACGACAGACATCAAGAAAAAATTATCTGTTACCGGCGAAAAGAGCCGAGTGTAAGCAGCAGTCAAATATAACTCCGGAAAATGCACAGTGTGCAACTTTCGATCTACAACAGGTAATAAACTTGCTGCAGGGGACAGAATCGTTATTCGATGGTAGCTTCAACTTTGATGTATTTAATATTTAAATTGCCTAGAAGAAGCAAACCATATCATGTCATCGTCCTCGAACACACATCATTGTGTTACCCTTTTCCCAATTGATTTGTGGTCGCCGCAGTACGTCTATTTCTTCCACTCTGCCCTATCAGCCGTCACTTCATCATTCACTCCCTTCTTTCATATCATCTCTCATGCAATCCATCCATCTTTTCTAAGGTCTTCATCTTCTCTTCCATCCACTGACATTAATATTCATAACTTTCTTAGTTACATGCGTTTTATCCCTCCTCATAACATGCCCATACCAAGCTTAACGATTTCCTTTCAATTTTTCTGTCTTTGGTGCAATTTTCAAACTTCCTCTTATACTTATTCCCTTTTTTAACCATTCTTGTCACTCCACACTTTCATCTCAACATTCTCATCTCTGCTGCATGCAATCTTCTTTCATTCTTCTTCTTCATGACCCAGCATTCCGATCCTTACCTACATAACGACCGGTCATAATACGGATTTGTAAATGTTACCCTTATACTTGAGTGGCATCCGTAGGTCACACGTTGTTGCTGTGACCTTTCGCCATTTCATCCACCCTGAGTTGATCCAATGCGTTACGTCCCGGTCAATCTCACTATCCCCCTGTAAGAGTGACCCTGTAAGGTAACGAAAACCGAAAGAGACCGGTAAGGACATCTCGGCAAGTGTTTATGTCACAGGATTGGAGAGACCGCCAAAATAGCAGAACACGTACTCGGTTTTGGTTCTGATGATTTTCAGGCCATCACTCTCAAGTCTTTGCCGCCATTCCTTCAGTATATATACTCTGGACCTCGAGGCCATTCTCGGCAACCAGTACAATGTCATCGTCATCGGCAAACAGCAGGTACCAGGGAGCCTCCTCCTGGATGTCCGACGTAAGAGCGTCCATTATCACCAGGTAATAGCAAAGAGCTGACCCTTGGTGCAAGCTTACCGCTACATTGTAACTGTAGTGCCAACTGTCGGACTTGGATACTGCATCGAATGTACATTGCTCGGATCAACTCCATGTACTTCAGAGGCACACCTTTCTTCTTTAGGACCCACCACTAAACCTCTCGGGGTACCTGGTCGTATGCCTTCTCACGATCAATGAAGACAATGTGCAAGTTTTTATGTGCACCTCTGTATTTATCGCATAGTTAACGCATTGCGAAAATGTTTGTACGGGTATTTTGTTAGTATGGAGTTAAATATTGATATTCTATTCTTCCTACGATAATCAATTAAGTACCTACTCAAAGATTACCTATCTTAAATAGATCTTATTTCGATTTATGTTAACAATTGTTCCAATAATAATATTACTAATTAGGTTATAACGTATCAAGTAGGTACGACATTGTGATTAATTAACCTACCTTTAATGTTCGAGAGAGATAGTTTAACAAATAAAAAGTAAACAAAGCGTTTTTTAAATATTAAACTGTAATTGATTTAAAATTAACGAATTGAACTTCAAAAATACCCAGACCTATCTGAAATTTGAAGCCAAACATTTCAAAATAAAGTTCTAACGAAGTGTCGAATCTGCTTTTAATTGATTTATTGAATTAACTAATTATTCAAATAATATCAAAAGAACGTTATCAGGAAGGCCTTAGTTTGAAGTATATTGGTGTGCATTTTCATTTTAATCGATTCATATTTAAGCGTGTTACAGTCACAAATCAGTCACAATTGTACGTGACGCCAACAAAAAAGCTTGTCCTGTAAAATTACCAAAATGTCGGTTACGTCACTTAGTAAAATTAGCGACGAACTGTCCAGCATCATTTATTTATTAGTACCTAATCTGTTTTAGATAGGTTTCAATGTTCTCCCAATGTTTATTATATAGCATTTTTGTATTATTAGCATTGCATTTTATTTGTCATTTTTAGTAGGTATTCTAAGTATTGTTAGTATATTTAAAACAAAATTATCTATATTTTACGAGATACTTAACTAAAATAACTTTACAATGATGCGGGGCTTTTTTGAATTCAAAATTCTTGTTTACATTATGTGCACTTAGTCGATTGATCGTGAGTTATTTTTTTCCGATATCGAGAACTATTTCAGGTTTAGAAAAAAAACGACTATATTTATTTTTAACCCCCGACGCAAAAACGACGTGGTGTTATACGTTTGACGTCTCTGGGTGTGTTTGTATGTGTGTGTGTGTGTGTGTGTATGTGTTTGTCTGTGGCATCGTAGCTCCCGAAAGGATGAGCCTATTTCGTTTTTTTTTTGTTTTAAAGGTGAATATGTCGAGAGTGTTTGATCAAAATCGGTTCAGCCGTTTCATTGCGTTTAGGGGTTTTTAATTACTTGTCACATACTTACCTTTGAAACCTAGATAAAGTGAGTTGAAGCAGAAAAAAACATTTTTCAAACCGGACTGCACAAAGACTTCAGTGACTAACATTATTCAAACCGTGGAATATCGGTTTAAATTCGATTCTAATCGTTTCTAAAGCGATCGATTACCGGACCACCCATACAATACAAAATTAATATACTCTTATAAAGCATGTCATAATCTAACTCATTAGAGAGACTATTTAATTTATGGATGACATTACCACGGCTTAATGTGCCCATGCAACTAAGAAACCAGTTTTAATGATGCGGTATTTTAAACTCGTAAGTCACTTCGACATAGCTCACGGAATCACGAAGCTGAAGTGGAAATGGACTTCGCATATGCCGTAGAAACGACAAACGCTTGTGTAAACTTGTTCTAGAGTGAATTATAATCGTGCTAATTTTGAACAATGATACCAAAACCAAATTGCGACCAAAGCTGTTTGGTAACTAAAAAACAAGTAATTAATCTTGTAAAAATTAAAAATCCCTCAACACAGTGAAACGGCTGAACCAATTTTGATCAAACATAGCTAAGAACACTCCCAACTAATACACCTAATACACTAATACACCTTTCAAACAAAAAAAAAATGTTCAACCGTTTGGGAGCTACGATGCCACAGAAAGACACACACACAGGCACACACACAGGCACACACACAGGCACAAACACAGACAAACACACACACACACACATAAGACCCGGCAAACTTATAACACCCCGTCGTTTTTGCGTCGGGTGTTAATAACTAGTAATCTAACTAATCTAAATAAATCAACTAAGTCTTATTAATTTAAAAGGTGTGTCTTTTCTAGAGGATAAAATAAATTGGGTATTACATACTTAATCTTTTTAAATGTGAAATTTTCATTCAAGGTTCATTTTAGTATCGTCAATGGTTTTAATATTCAGAAAATAGCGCGTTACCATTTTTGACATTAGCTAAACTAAATCTAAACCAAAAACGTTACGTTTGAACGTTTAATTTTAGCGCTATTGGTCGCCAGGTTTTGGTAAACGCAGTGTTGCTAGGCTATGTGGAGCGACGACCTACGGAAGCTGGTAAAAAGTGAATGGAAAAACCGAAAATCGGGATAAACAAATAAAGAACACACGAAAAATAATGATAATTAATTCCTACTTGAAACGGTGACATGAGGATGACACTTATAATTTTTTGGACACGGTAAAAGTTTTGTTTACATTATATACCTACAAGTGGTATGAGGGTGTAACATAATTATGCGAATATGAAATTTTAGCCAGAATGACAATGTCTTGGATTTATGATGCTGTGATATTTATTAGGTACTCATACTATTTAATCTCAGTAATACGTGAAAACGTGTTTTAAAATAACCCTTAACACATTGATAATTATAAAGTTTGATTTTAATTACCTACAGCTTTCGTAACAAATAAATCAAAGATGAAAAATTTATGGCGAAATTACTAATTATAATCTGTGCATATGGCTTACGCTGTTTATGTATACCTTGAATATACGTGTGACTTATGTGTTTGCGTGTGTGTGTATGCTGTATAAGAATTGACCCCTCCTCCTATTATTAGTATAGTATTTAATACATGTATGCGTTTTGTCTTTCATTTATGTTTTTTATAACTACTTTTTTGAAGACTTTTTTTTATTATGTCATAAATATCAAGTTTTTTTTGCCATATCCAAACCTTCGTGGCTCGATGCCCTCACACGCATACATCATACGAAGCGATCAATCTTCCACCCACGATCCACAGATAATGTATGATGTAGTATCCAGTACCAATATGTACGAGTACCTTTCACTTACTATACCAGATGCGAGATTTACTCGTGTACCAACGCTTTTAATTATATTCTAATACTTATATCTGATCAGGTTGTTCATTAAAATTCATTAGGGAATCTGTGTTATAGTTTTTTATTAATTCCTTGATAAAGTTCTCATTACGCCTTGCCTATAAATATTGTCGCAGTTTTGTAAACGTGGACCGACATTCAGGTATTTCTTGCCTATCTGCTTCATTACATCTCTCTCTCTCTCTCTCTCTCTCTCTCTCTCTCTCTCTCTCTCTCTTCTGTACATTTGTAAATCATTCCACAAAATAAATATGCAAAAATTACCATTCCAATAGCGATTCCTGGATGATTTTAATCGTTCCTCATTAAGGACAGCCGCAATTTTACGTCCGCCATTTTGAATTAATATCGCAAACAAGATGGCGGCGTTACTTGGAGTGGATAATAAAATTTTTATTAATCTCGGATGGGAGTGCGAATAGCTTCACAAAAACGCAATTACATATATTATTAATTTGGTTCTTAGCCTCTTAAAAGCAATGTGGTGCTTATGCAGGATATTAAAGTCTTTTAATGGGAGGGATGGTTGTCAAGGACGCGGGGGTACTAAGCTCATGGTCATGTGACTTTGAAAGTGTAGACGATAAAATTAGGGAAGCACTTTGGTGCCTCAGACCAACAAAAAATACTTGCTAAAAACGCCTATTTTCCATTGGAAAATCTACTAGGTATTAAACTGATTGATTTAGGTTACATGTTTTTAATTGTACATAAAACAAAAATCTTTGAAAAGGTATTTTATAAACAATAATTTATGAAACCTTTAAAATAATTAAAAATCATAAATGTCAAGTAAAAATTATACTATCATCATCAGCCTATAGAAGCCCACTGCTGGACATTGGCCTCCCCCATAGAATGCCACGACTAATGGTCTTGATCCGCCTCCATCCACTCTTTTGCTGCAATCTTTATAATGTATTTGATCCATTATCTTCCTCTTCTGCGTCGTCCGGTATGTGTTTGCCCTTTCTTTCCCAACGGTTATCAATTCTGCGACCTATATATCCTGCCCATTGATGAATCAGTAAGCTATGTTAGTGATCTTGGTTCTACTACGGATCACCTCATTACATAGTGAAACTCCGAGCATAGCTCTCTCAATAGCCCGCTGCGCAACTTTGAGCAATTTTTCTATGCGGCCATCTCTCAGTGCCGTAAGTAATCACGGCAACACGCACGCACTGATTATAGACTCTCATCTGCGGTATCTGTTACGAGAAAATATGGAGTAGTTTCCCGAACTCTGCCCGTCCGAGTTGGATGTATCACCTGTTAAGTAGTCGCCGTAAGATTACATAAAGAACTAGAAAAAAAAACCATAAACAAGTACCTAACTTCAAAAAAAGCAAAGCAAAGCAGTAGTGGTCTCATTGCTGTGTTCCGATTTGAAGGGTAAGGGTGGCGGTGAAATTACAGGCACATGAGACTTTTCATCTTTATGTCTCAGGGTGGCGGGTGCAATGCCACATAGGGCACGTCCTAGGTGGACGTGACCTATGAGGTAATGCACTGTTCATAGGAAGAGGTTACCGCTTAACATCAGGTGGGCCATCTGCTTGTTCCGTCTATCAAGTAGCATAAAAAAAAAACAAGCTTGTAAAAGGTTTACGTAACTGTTTGTGGCGTGCGACAAAACTTTATTTGTTTTTTCTAATAGCAATCACTGTCAAGAGCAGCCGTTATTCTAGGTACCGAGCTAAATATTTAACTAAACCTCTTTTACTACGCTTGCCTTGGCTAACATTCAAGTTGTAAGCATAGAGCGTATTTTACGGCCAATAAAAATGTGTCATGTTGTGTCCTGCCCAAGAATAGACCCCTCTATCTACTCCAGTGGATGTCGTAAAAACCGACTAAGCGATTACCCGGACTTGTTCGTAAGATTAGTTGGTATAATATTTGTCCTGGCTTCTGGAATGTGTTATTACTGGAAGAAAGCGTTAGCAGAGTCGTGGGACGCAATGGCAGCGATGAGCTCACTACTTGTCACGTCATTTTCCCACGATCAAAAGAGGCCCATTTGAGGCTCTGCCTACCCTTTCGGGGGAAAAGGCGTGTGTCTATGTATGTAGGAATGTAAAAAAATTAAAACCAGCTATATACTACTTTCGGTGTTGCATTCATTAAAAATGAATGCAACATATATATAGCTGGATTATCCTGGAAGCGGTTGCACCAATATCACAGTATACATAATAGTACAAGGAACAGAAGGTTGACTCCGCACAAACATTTACATAAATAGTGACTCTTGCCCCCATACAATAAAGTGCGATTCAGGTCGCACAGCGTTAATTACCTTAGCTAAAGTCACCTAGTAGTTACCTCTCATTCTATCGCGTAACTCTTATCTTGTCTGACTCACTGAAATAACCATGAATAAAGTACTACATGGATTGAGTGCTAAAATAGCATAGAGTGTTCCTTCTTACTCCTACCTATCCTAGAAGATAGCTTGCTATCCTATGTTAGAGAGAAACAAATATATTGTCACACGACAGTCGTTTTTCCGTTCCGTACCCTGAATATTGGTACCATGAATGTACATCTTCCTAGATTGGTACCATGAATGTAGTAGTAATTGGTACCAAGTGTGACATTTGGCCTGGTACGAGTAACACAAATAAAAACAGATAGATATATGCTTGTCTCATTCCAACAAATGAATACATTCATATAAAAGAATGAGACTGGTATAATCGATACCGGTTCGTTTTTAGCCTTACTTCCATGCTTTAGTCCTTCTTCTGAGGAAATAACTCTACAAGTCGAGCCCGCTTGATACTTGTAGCTTCGTACGTAAAGTGCGGAGTGCGCCTGCCAATATCAACCAAACAAGAACCATCTCACAAACACCTTCTTGCATATATGAAAAAAACCATAATGACATCAGTGCACCCATTCCGGAGCCACGTGGCAACAAAGAAACATGTCATGCAGACAGACAGACAGACAGACCGACAGACTCACACAGTAAGGCCTCAAACTTATTACACCCCTTTTTTATTAAGGGGCTAATAAATAATAGAACCTTCTGGTTTAAGCTAAAAGTCTCCAAGGTCTGATGATAACAGCATACATAACATATCATAACACCAACCAGTCACACACATAGTCCTGACCTGACCAAAACACTAGGGTTCCCTGTGTCGTGGATATCAGAAACTAGGAGTACCATGCTACCATAACACCCAGACCCGGAACAAATATTTGCAGATCATACAAACATTTGTCCCGCAGCGGGAATCGAACCAGCAACCTTTCGCATCTCAGCCGGCTATCTCGCCCGACGCGCTACAGAGAAACTCTTAAAAAGTTGTGCTTTTTTACAAGCTCCAATGTATGTCCGGGTGGAATCTTGCAACTTAATTTTAAAGCAGTTATCCTAAACTGATTGAGCTGAAATTTGGCATACCTGTCAAGTTCCGATGACAATACAATATGATGGTGACAGCGAGTATCTCATGATGGAGACGGAAGGTGGACAACGGAACTCCTCGATGGACAATAGTAGACAGGCCGTATTTAGGCTCATTTTGATCAGCACACGGTTACGATCACTAATTTTATAAAAGTTTGTATTGAAAAATATATTTTTCACAAAAAAAAACTTTTTTTTCGAATTGAAGTTATACCAGCCATAGTCGCCATAGGTTCCTAATTTAGACAGCATGTTGATCAAACATTCATAGTATAACCGCACGAGTCGCTTCAAACTACATTGTAGAGCCTAAGTATTACTGTCGCTTGTTTCATTCGGTTTGTTTCAGGCGATGATGTTGATGATACTCTGTAGTCATTTCGTATTGATTCAATACACCGGTCTGTTGATTAAAAATATATGTTGAAGGCTTAGAATATAGAACAAACCAGAAGGGGCGTACGATGCTATTATAGGTCTAGCGCTTAACTGAGTCAGTCCCTTAGGTATGGGAGTGGTACGGGAGGGGTGTTTTCGTCACGTCAAAATGAAGTGTGACTTTATGTCATCTGATAATTGAGAGACGAAAATACACCTCCAGTACCACTCCCATACATCTGGGGGGTTAGTACGAGTTTTGATAGTTTTCGACACTATATGTGGTTTCGTTTCCTTCCGTACATTTACTTGCAGCGCCCCTAGCGGAAACGACGAGAAAACTAAGGACGCTGTCAGTAAATGGAGTAGTTCCTGTTTGATCCATTGAGATTGATCCATTGTCCTTTTCGATCCATTATACTTCTAATTTTGTTCCTGATTGATCATATGTATTGAAGGAATTATACTTCATTATAGTTTCGAATACTATCAAATTCTCGTACTTAGCCCCCAGGGACTGACTCAGTTAAGCGCACTTCCCACCAGAGGGGTAATGTTTTGGTGATGTTGGCAAAAATTACAAAATGGACGTTTACATTTTTTCCATAGAATGAATGGTAAACAAAATTCATTATTTCAACCAAATAGATAAAAATGTAATAGGTACTTACGCATAAAATGTGTTTCTCTCCTTTTTCTTTTTACGCTTAGCAGAATTTTTACATTGTGGGAACGACACACGATTGCATATTCACAATAAGATCATTCGAGTTCGACACGGCTAGTCGCACGGCCGACCACAAACAGACTAGGTGAAACTATTCTCATTGAGACTGGTTTGCATGGTGATAGTTTTTACGCGTGAAACGGTTTCTGGTGTATTCTTTATTCTAAGGTTGAAGGGTTGCTTTATTATGTATCGTCGATGTGAGGAATATCATTTACTAGGTCGTTGTCATTGACGATTGTACTGTTAAATTATTTCTCTGGTAATGTTCAGACACTGTGTTTCAATGGAAGCAATGGTGGCGATGAGCTCACCACTTGTCACGGCTAAATCCACGTAGTGCAACTACGGTGAAAAGAGGCCCATTGAGGCTCTGTCTACCCTTTCGAGGAAAGAGGCGTGTGTCTATGTGTGTATGTTTTTTCTGCTTTTTTTAACTTTAATAGACCTTTGTTTGACCGCGATCTCACCTTATGGTAAGTTGGTGCCTGTTATTTCGCTCTATCGGCAAAATCTTAAACATGGTTAATTTTATGGGTCAATACTGATTTTATTCGAATAATACTTACTAATGCGGTGTGAAAAAATACCCAAAATACCTAATACACCTACTAGTGAATAACTGTCCAATATTTTAATATTAGTTACTTTAAAATCAACGTATTCATATATCGCTAATCAGAATGTTTTCTCTATTACAGGTAAGCATCTATATTTTCCAACAAGCCTCTTCATTTCGGTAAGAAGTTGTAAACAGCCCCTTCAAAATCCCAAATTACCCTGCATCCCTTAGTTATGTACCGCCAAGATCTAGATAACTGCCTCTGAAGTGCCTACCCCCAAACGCGATGATGCCGCAACAATTTCGTTTAGCGGGAGTATATCTTAATCTAATTGGAGACACACGGGCGGGCAGATTGATGAAACTGCTTATTAAAATTACCTACACTTTTCATCAAAAAAAATAGGAACACTTTTCAAGTTTTTATTATTAGTGGATTATTAGAAAAATATTGTATTATACGAAATCGTAATGATGGAGACGGATGGTGGACAACGGAACTCCTAGATGGATAATAGTGGACTGACCGTGTTTAGGCTCATTTTTATCTGCACCGGATCGAATCACTCATTTTATAAATTCTTGTATTGAAAAAAGTATTTTTCAATAATAAACTCATTCCCCGAAAGGGTAGTCAGGCAATGAGCCTCTTTTCACTGTGGGATTTGCCACCGTGGGAATATAGACGTGGCAAGTGGTGAGCTCATGGTTGCCATTGCTTCCCACGACTTGGCTAACGCTTTCTTCCAGCAACAACAAGCAGCCAGGTACAAATCCTATATATACCAACGAATCTTACTAACAAGTCCGGGTTATTCATATCCAGTCGGATTTAAATTGCAAAACCATCACGCCGATTGACGATTCAAAATGATCATTGTGATATCAATGATTGGCTATTTTCTACAGAAATTCTAATTCATTTGGCTAAATTGAATTATTTGTGTTATTAAAATGTTTGCTGAAATATCACCCCAGTGTACCCCAAACCCCAAAACCACGCGTCTAAGATTTTAATTTGCAAGCGAGCGCCAGTTTTAATCAGGGGCCCCGTTTGAATTTTCTATTTAAGAGACGAATGGGAAGACAAGAGACGTATCTGCTCGATCTATTAATAAGGCAGTTTAATTTATGTACCGTTAGCAAAACAGTCCATAGACAATAAGAGTTTACTAAACACTGTACGGGATAGACGTGCGTGCCAGTGATGACTAACGGCGCTGAAACATGGCCGCTAACTATTGGCCGAATAGAAAAGCTCAAAATTGTGCAGCGGGCTATCGAGAGAGCTACGCTCGGAGACTACTACGTGTTATAACTTTTGAAACGATCATGGTTATGTTCATACTTTTCACTAGAAACGAAATATTTATCCCGATATTTACCCGATATTTATTTTTATTTATATATTTAGTTCCCGATATTTCGGCACGCTACGTGATAGAATCCGAAATGAAGATATCTGTAGAAGAAACAAGATCACCGACATAGCTCTTAGAATTAGCAAGTTGAAGACAATTTTAAAAAGGCCTTTTGGGTCTCTTAATGGATCAAACAGGACAATGGATCGATCTCAATGGATCGAACAGGAACTACTCCTTCCTATCTCTTCGGGGAAAATGCGTGTATTTATTTATGTATGTATGTACGTACTGGTGTATTGTTATTATATTATTATAAGTATTCACGTAGCTTGGTAAAGGCATGTTATGAGGATGATAAAACGCATATAACTAAGAAAGTTATGAATATGAATGTTAGTGGATGGAAGGGAAGAGGAAGACCTAAGAAAAGATGGATGGACTGCGTGAGAGATGATATGAATGAGAAGGGAGTGAATGATGAGGTGACGGCTGACAGGGGAGAGTGGAAGAAAAGGTCGAACTGCGCTGACCCCAAATAAATTGGGAAAAGGGCAATACAATGATGATGTATATACGTACTAAATCGTAAGTTTATAAAAAAAAACTGAAAGTTGATTGGCTTAGAAAACCTAGTTAACCAACGGTAAAATAAAGCAGGAATTGCTGCCGCAAAAAATGTAATCTCAGTTCTGCTATCCTTTTTGCTGACGGTACCGCTGTGACAGCAACGTACACGAGCCAGATTAATGGTTATATTTAAATTATTCCCTTGTATTTCATGTTTTTGTTTTTTCCGTTATATTTCATACAATTTCCTTTGTTTGAGAGAATGTTTTCTACAATCTGAAGTCTAAACTCAACATTTTTCATTCCGATTACAATGCTACAACGGTTTCCGCTTTCTGTGGCTTATTTAATGGGATTCCCGGTTTGTAGAGGCAAATAAGGCATAGAAGTAAGATCTGAAGGCACAGAATACATAATAGTACAAGTACGGAAGGTCGACTCCTAAAAATAATTTTTAATAAATTGCGACTCTTGTCCCTATATAATAAAGTGCAATTTAGGTCGCACAGCGCTAGATACGTACAGCTAATGTCACCTAGGTTGCCTGGAAGAAATCGCTTTCAGCGATAAAGCCGCCCATTGTACTGTAATTTGATTTAGTTAATCCTTTTTGTGTTTTATTTTATTATTATCTATCTATCTATCCTAGTACTTACCTCTCTTTCTATCGCGTAACTCTTATCCTGTGTGACTCACTGAATTGACGCGATAAGTCAAACCCGCCGGGTACTTGTAGCTTCGTACCACGCCTTTTTTGAGAGAGCAAAGCGAGTTCTCTCTGTCAACTTGAAGGAACCGCTGTTTGTATGTATGTATGTTTGTAAGTATGTGTGTCCGTTGTCTGCAGAACCGTTGATTCAATCTTGATGAAACTTTGTAGGTAGGTTACGTGAATATAATTTTTAAATGTCTATATATATTTTTTTGTTTATACAATAGGTAGGTGATTTTAATTACAGGTGATTTAATAATAAAAAAGAGATTATGATTATTATGATTATGATTATTGTACCCTCCCCGAGCTGACAAGCCCTCCGGTAGGGCTGCGAGGAGGGTGTTAGGCCGTGATACACGGCGCATAAACCAAATCAACCACTTAGGTCAAACCAACGCTCACACCTAGTAATAACTTAGTTACTCACGGTTTTGTCCGGGGAGAGTCCAGGTTCCCGTTCAGCTAGCTACTTGGTACCGTTCGCAATAGCTGAAACGAAACGGGTTAGGGGGCTCCAAAGCCTCAATAGCGGCTTTCACTCGTGGTGTGCCGGTAACCACAAAATCACACGAAAATCCAAACTTAGTCCATCCAAAGTCGTATTACACACTAGACCTCTCGGGAGGCCCTTGAAGGTCCAAATCTCACTCCCGATCAGGCTGATACGAACCGATTTCAATTATTTCTTCCAAAATCAAGAACCAACACGCAAGCTATCTCGCGATCCAAGACAAGACGAATAGTATACTACGTTTTTCTATTACCACAACTCATAGAGTGTATATCTGTCGAAGTCAAAACCCACAGAGAACAAATCTCTCGGTTCCATAGTTACATGGAGGCGAGCTCCATGGAATTTGACTCGAAATCAAACAATTATGATTATAAAAAAGAGCAAGCTTGAGTCGGACTTTCACAGGAAGGGTTCCGTACCATCGTACAAGATGTGCACTTAAAAACGTAAATAACGTAGGTATTTATCTTTGTCTTTTATTTGTTGTTATAGTGGAATAAAAACACACAAAAGTATTAAACGTTTCAGTTCTACCTTTATAAAGCGAACTGCTAAGGACTGGAATAGACTACCGCGTCGTCTGTCTTTTCTGAAAACTATAATCTGAGTCTCTTCAAGGCAAGAGAGAATAAGGTGCCTTCTAGAACTATGTACTCCATTGTCGGCCACAGCAGGTGAGATCGTGGTCAAACAAAGCAACGATTTTCGTCACAGTTTTGAAAACTTATCAATAATAATAAAATACATTCCCAAGTAAACAAGACAGCCGCCTATTATTAGGGTTTCTTAAAGGGTTCGAGGGGAGTCCGGGGAAAACTGGCAATTAAAACTCGTTTAATGTCGTCTTGAGCCGAGGGGATGGTTATTACCCGATCACTTTTGAATTCTACAGCTACTTTTACTTATGATGATGATTATAATAGCTGATCTGTAGACTAACTAGACACTATAAACAGCTAGAGAGCTTTGTTTGACTTATTGGTAAGTGACGATGCGAGTGACGAAGCACAAAGGTCTAGAAGGCACCTAGTCACTCTCACTCCAGCTTTGAAGAGACCCAGATTATAGTTTTCAGGAAAGACAGACGACGGTAGTGTATTCTACTCCTTAGCAGTTCGCATTATAAAGGTAGGACTGAAACGTTTAGTACGAAAAAAATATATAGGTATAATGGATCGAACAGGACAATGGATCAATCTCAATTGATCGAACAGGAACTACACGGCCTAGTTTGGTAAGGATGGTACTGACCCGTGCGCCAGATTTTCTTACGATGGAAAAGAGCATACCATTGGCAACTGTAGCATCAGCTAGACCAGTCAGATCAGGTAGATCAGTTGTTATGTCCACTGGCTTCTGGACAGTATTTTTTATTCTGTAGCAGAGTTCTACGAATTACCAATTATTTAAATAAATTATATCAAGTACTATTAATGTTATGCTATTCTAATTATATTTATTATTACCCTTATATTGAGTCAATATATTAATTTTTATATTGCTTACCTTTTATGACCTGTAACTTGGCGTTATCAATAAATGATTTGTATTTGTGTTTGTATCATCGGTGCTCTCATAAATAAATAATAAATAAATAATAAATTGCTATGAGGCAATCCGATCCGTGGATATAGAGGTAGAGCTTTCTGGGTCCACAAAAGGTGTGTTAGGGCTGTGTTCGGTGTTTGGTTCATGGACAGTAGCAAACTGTTTTTTAATTTTAAATACATTTTCACGTTCCCTGCTGATTAAATTTTCAATACAAAACGTACAATTTAATACACTACGGGTGTGTTAATCAGCAGGGAACGTGAAAGAACTAGGTACCTATCTTACCCTTGGCTTGCATAGTACATAAAATAATTGTGTTTCTTTAGAAAGAAGTTACCTGTATTTGAGGAAATAAAATATATTCTTATAGTATATTATTTTTTATATTTTTTTATATTTTTAAATGTAACCCAAAAATTCCGTTCCAGCGGGACTCGAACCCACAACCTTGCCTGTGATCGGCAATGCCTTTACCAGTTCGGCCATAGAACACTATGACGCTGAAGACGAAATTTGTCCCATCGGCGCTATAGCCGAGTTGATAGTGCCCACAAATTTCGTCTTCAGTGTTCTATGACCGAACTGGTAAAGGCATTGCCGATCACAGGCAAGGTTGCGGGTTCGAGTCCCGCTGGAACGAAATATATTCTTATTCCTATATGCTAAGTTTTCCTTCTACTGTTGTCGAATGTAATTACAGGCGTCCTATTTCTACCACGACAATCTTTTACAATCTTTCAACACAATAAATCACAGTTTTTGTTAGTTTCATTAGAAACTTGCATATTATGTTTATAAGTAACCTAATCTTGTGCTTAAGCGCGCGGCTGACACGCCAAATGCACATTAATATAAGAACTTAAGGCGTACTGGTGTATAGTCCAAGAATCTAGACCATATTAAGGGGCGCAAGGTCGCAGGAACTCTGTGGATGGAGGTGTCTCAAAATCTTTTGTCTTTGCATTATATTTGAATATCTTTATTTGTGAAACAGATTATCAATGTTGTTACAATCATTTTAAAATGAATAAACGGCTTATTACCACTGTTTATCGTCGTTTTGTAGACGTTTCGAGACTGAGTTCAGAAGCCTCTTCTACTCTCTCTCACACACAGCTCTCTTCTCACCGCCCGCGACCGCGTTAAACGGTAGACCGGCGAATACGGCAACGTCAGCAAATGAGGAAAAACAGTGGTAGCAAGGTGTTTATTCATTCCCAACCAAGATAGTTTCAATTGCTACAATAATATCTAAGGCCTGATGACGTAGGTTATTAAGGGATGTATACAGCAAACAAGATATCTTTATTACAGTGTATTACTGTATTCCACCTTACACAAATTTTTAACCCCCGATGCAAAAACGACGTGGTGTTATAAGTTTGACGTGTCTGTGTGTGTGTGTGTGTGTGTGTGTGTGTGTGTGTGTGTGTGTGTTTATGTAGTGTGTGTGTGTGTCTACTCTATTTATCGATTCCATTGTCTATTCTATTATTCTAGTGCCAAGAAATATATTTTATATTTCTTGTTTATTCTTTGCATGGGTATAATTGCGGTGGAGCGATCAAATACGCTCTGCGCTCGATTCCAGCGTGAGCGACGCCATCCGCTCCGCTGAGGATAGAAGCCGGTGGAGGCAAATCATCAAGTCCAAGGTCCTACACAAAGGTCACGACCCTCAGCAGTGAGGTTACCGACGCAAGGAGGGGGAGGGGTATAATTTAACCCGCTATCCTCTTGTGGCTTACAGCACAAGAATTAGCTGAAAATATATCGAAGTGACGATAGGGAAAGCTAATTTGTATGAAGAATAATTAGAGTTTTTTTTAATACCACATCATATTAATCATCTCAAAATGATGCAATCCTATCCTACTAATATTATAAACGCGAAAGTTTGTAAGTATGGATGGATGGATGGATGAATGGATGTATCTTTGTTACTCTTTCACGTAAAAACGGATGGATTTGGATGAAATTTGGAATGGAGATAACTGGACTCCCGAAATAATATATAGGCACATTTTTATCCCGATATTTCCACGGTGAGACCTATGCGGAAAACACCGCAGGGCGCAGCAGCAATGCGAAGACTTTTCATCCAATGTACCAGGCGAGCAGCAGAATGCAGGAGTAATTTGGTAACCGAATATCTGGAATACCGGTGAAATGGGGGCGAACGTGTATCCAATGTACCAGGCTAGCAGAAAAATTCAGGAGTAATCGAGACCTATGTGGATAACACCGCGGGGCACAGCAGCAGTGCGAAGAATAACAAGCAGCGCCCCGCGGTGTCACCCGCGTAAGTCTCGATCCCGTGGGAATTTTGGGATAAAAATGTGCCTATGTGTTATTCCGGGAGTCCAGTTATCTTCATTCCAAATTTCATGCAAATCCGTCCAGCCGTTTCAGCGTGAAGAAGTAACAAACACACACACAAACTTTCGAATTTATAATATTAGTGGGATAATATCAAGAAGGTAAACTACTAATGAATACTATAAGTAGTGCATTTTTTACAAAACTTTCGCACAACTTCCCATTAACAACGACACGCAGAATGTTACTATTATACCTCCATGGCAGAATGTCATACCACACTTCTGTTACAATAACTGTCGCCAACGCCATCTAGCGAGAGATAAATAATGCTAAAATGACATTAGGAAAACCATTCATTGCCAAAAACTTAAAAACATGTCTGCTGGCTGAAGTATGGCTAACTTCCAACTGGAAGCTCCCAGAGCTTCCACGCTTGCTAGCAGTATTAAAAAGAAGTATTATTACTTACTCATCCACCGCGCCATGGAGGGAAAAGGGGGGGGGGTTATGGAGCGGGCTAGTACACTTCCCACCAAAACTTTTATTTTATACTACTTGAATGACGGAACAAGCAGATGGCCCACCTGATGTTAAGCGGTGACCTCTGCCTATGAACAGTGCATTTTCACATAGATCACGTTCATCTAGGACGCGACCTGTGTGGCATTGCACTGCGCCCGCCACCCTGAGACATAAAGATAAAAAGACTCATGTTCCTGTAATTTCACCAGCACCCATACCCTTCAAACCGGAACACAGCAATGCAAGCACTACTGCTTTGCGGCAGAAATAGGCATGGCGGTAGTACTTCCCCGGACGAACTCTTTCACAAAAAAGCTCTACTACATACTTAAACCTTACTACACGCTAATAAGTCTAGTCGAATATATTGTTTTGCATACTGTCGGAAGACTGACGTAGAGTTTACTTAAAAATAGATATTCTATCTATTTCTATCATGTCCCACTGCTGGGCAAAGTCCTCCCCCCACTCCTTCCAGACATCATCACGATCCTGAGCTATGTTTGCCCAGTCGCCTCGCCATCTTCGTGGTCTGCCGCGTCGCCTTCTCGCTGGGTCAGGACGCCACTCGGTGGCTACCTTCGCCCACAGCTCGCTTGGCATGCGGCAGACGTGACCAGCCCAATCCCACTCAGCTTAGCAGCTTTCGAAGCTGCTCAAAATAGATAGAATAAGTTAAAATAGTTTTACTCAAAATAATGTCGATAGCAGACGTGTTGGAAAGAAGTGCATTAAAGTAAGTAAGTTCACAGAACATTTCACATACTAACAGGGCTGACATCTTAAAAAGACATTGCGAGTCGAACAGGAAGCCGTCGGAAATATTATTCCCACTAGGTATAGAGAAGAAGCTAGGGGTGCGTTTCTTACGTCATACTGCTGAAGCATGGCTCAGTCGTCATACCGATGAGGCTCTCTTGCGAAAATTAAAACAAAGCTTGTGTGCTAATAAAATTAAAATCGGGAGCACTACGGTAGATCTCAGTGGATGCAATAATCCGCCCTCTCGTGGCGAACCTTGTATTTCTCTCTATCTATTCGGATACGCCACAAGACTAAAAACGCAAGATTCAGATAGGATTGGTAGAAAGAGTTCAAAAAATGTATAGTAAACTACCATGTGGATAATACTAGGTGTACTGTTATTTATACATGTGTTATTTAACTCTTTCATATCCTAAGATTGATATTATAGCTGTTTATTGTCCCTGAATAAATAAAATAAAATAAAATACTATCCTCTACCAATTATAGCTTTAGTGCTCAAGCAATAGCGTTTCAAGATCACTGCTGGCTTCCAATCTACTCGTACCCGGAATTGCGATGTGCCCGTACTTTCGCAAAATCAATAGGAGACACTTGAACCTTGGATTGAAATAAATCTGTCTAGATGGATGAGGCTTGTGTGAAATTAGTATTGAGGGAAAGAGACAGAGCGACTGCTAATGGATAACTCAATTAAGGCTTTTACGTTTTCGAGGAAGGGGATTAAATTTTAATGAATCCAGCGTATCTGGAGATCCGCTTGGGTTTAAGGGGGTTAAAAATTTATGCGATTACCTATTAACAATGTTGGCTGATATGTGACGTCATATAGGTGGGAACACAGACGACTGGGGCCACGAGAAATTGGGACCACGGTCCCAGTTGCCTAACTTATTTGAGTAGTTCCTGTTCGATCCCTTGGCTATGATCCTGTGGACTTTGATGTTCCTGTTCGATCCCTTAACATTTTTAGGCAACTTTCGAATTCCTGATGGATCCCTTGTCAATTTTCTTTACATATATTAGCTTCAGGCGACTGGGATTACTCGCAATGGAAACACCGTGTCAAATTCGGTCAAGTGTCAAGTTTTAGATGAAGTCTCCGATTTCTCTCTGAAAATACCACCTCCATTTCTAGACCTATTTTTGTTCCTTTACATGCTGCCACTATGTATGCTGCAAATATAGCCCCAGCGCGCCGCAAATTAGATCTTATTGATGCTATTGTAAACATAATTTTATATTCGTTCGTACTGGTTGTTTTTTGGTCATACTCTCTTAGGTGTCAGCGCGCTTTAAAGCTGTAGATTATGGTAGTTAGCTTCTCTAACCTCCCTGGCTGGGTGTTTTTTTAACATTGATATACCTTTGTTTTTCCACGATCTCACCTGTTGGTAAATGACGATGTGGCCGAAGATGGAGCACAAAGGTCTAGAAGGCACCTATTCACTCTAGACTTGAAAAGACCCAGATTATAGTTTTCAGGAAAGACACGACGGCAGTGTATTCCTTTCCTTAGCAGTTCGCATTATAAAGGTAGAACTGAATCGTTTAGTACGAATAGAGGGTATACTAATGACGAGCCGTGCGTCATACTAATGACGAGCCGTGCGTCTGCTCGTCCTGAGCCGTGCGTCTGCTCGTCCTATGATGAAAAGGAGATGGTGGGATCAGATCGTGAAGTCACTGGGAGCATTCCCAGAAATGTAACCTATAGAATACCGAAATCCAACTTTTTGGCGGTGCTCGAGACTCTGGATCTTATAGTCTCCGCCATATGTTGCTCACCTATAAGCCTGAAAGCTCTGCGTTCGATTGAGTCCAAGGCAGCGAGCTGGTGGTGAGCGACCATGACCATATTACGATTTTGTACAAATGGTAGTGTCCTGCAAAGTTCACGAGCAACTCCCATGAGTACCCGGATTGTAAGTCTCTTATAATTGGGCGGCAAGAGCCACCGCAACTGGTTCTGGCCTCGGCCAGGTAAAGTGCGCTAACGCGTATAACCCGAGAGTATGGGAACCTAAATGTTAGTGCTGGCACCTGCGACCAGGTTCTGTATCTTTTATCGAAGGCTGTCACTCAGATTGCAACTTACAAGTAAATTCAATACTGGCAAATATTAGCTCCAGCGGAATTTGATTATATTGTCAATATTGGGCTTGATCTAGTAAATATTAGCACTGTATTGGTAGTGATTTGGATCAGTTGAGCTACCTTTAGATAGTTAGCAGCGATCTTCAGGTAGCACAACTGTTTTATTTGTATTTTTTAATTTTGTACGTAACAGCTTGTATTAGTTGTATTATTATTTCTGTTATGTTTATTAGTTTTCACTATTGATGTGTTCAATACGCATTGAAACACCTGGATAAATGGGAACTGCTATCTGTTTCAGTTTTAATATTAATGAGAGCCATCTATAGTCAGAAGTTTGAATGCACAATTTGTATTCAACGCAACTGTTTCACATGAATGGTTTTCAGTTTGGCTTTTTAATTTTCGCTCGGTAGATTGTTTATTTTAAACTTGTGTCCGACCGCGGTTTCACTCACATTTTACCAGGATAAAAAGTAGCCTATAGCTCAATCCAGATCATATCTATCTGAATACCAAATGTCACCGAAATCGGTTCAGCCGTTTCAGGGTGTTTTTTAGGGTTCCGCAACAAAAATTATGGAACCCTTATGGATTCGTCATATCTGTCTGTCTGTCTGACTGTCTGTCTGTCTGTCCGTGTATGTCACAGCCACTTTTTTCCAAAACTATAAGAGCTATGCTGTTGAAACTTGCGAAGTTTGCGCGAGAGACACTTCCAAAGTGGTAAAATGTGTGTGTCGTCCCCTGTAACTACTAAAATAAGAGAGAGATAAAACTAAAAAAAATATATGATATACATAACCATGTAAAGTTCCACTGAAAATTGGTTTGAACGAGATCTAGTAAGTAGTTTTTTTTAATACACTATTATTAAAACATCGATCAAAGTTACAACGAACTACAAGAACTTTTATATTATATTACTTGCTGCTACGGAACCCTTCATGGGCGAGTCCGACTCGCACTTGGCCGCTTTTTTTATCCTACCAAGGTAGCAAACAAGCATACGGGGCCCACTTATTGGTAAGCGGTTACCGTAGCCTATGGACGCCTGCAATACCAGAGGCATAACACGCGCGCTGCCGACCCTTTAAATTTTTCCAAACACTCCTTTTGAAGAACCCCATACTGTAGTCACTTGGGAAAACCTCAGCAGGGAGATCATTCCACAACTTGAGCGTTCGCGGGAGGAAATTTCTCTGAAACCGCACAGTCCGGGACCAGCCTGGCTCTAAGGTGTGCGGATGAATCCTCTGCCGATGGCAAGCGGTGCGGTGAAAAAAGGTTGCTGTAGGCATCATGTCAAACAAATCCTCGGAACAAAACCCATTATACAAACGGTGATTATGTAACAATCATCCAAACTTTAGTAATTATGATGTTAATAGGATATTATTATTCGTTCTGTCTCGCATTGATTTGCTTATACATGTTGATGAAGTGTTTCCGCTAAAGTAAAACAGGAGCAGCTTCAAAAAATATATATAAAAGTCCTTCAGGGCAGGCAACGCATTGGCAATACCTCTGGTGTTGCAGATGTCAATAAGCGACGGTAACCGCTTACCATCAGGCGGGCCGTAAGACAGTTTGTCGAGCCATAACATAAAATAAAATAAACATGCATAGACACACGCCTTTTTCCCCGAAAGGGTAGGCAGAACCTCAAATGGGCCCCTTTTCACTGTAGGCAGCATCGTGGGAAATAGACGTGCCAAGTGGTGAGCTTATCGCCGCCATTGCTTCCTAGCACAGGAAATGTTGTTAAGTAAGTACACTTATTTAACATTGCAATCGTTGCGATTTGGACGGCATTTTATGAATACTAGGAGTCTCGCTATAGCAACAAAGTAAATACAAAACGTGAGATACATCGGACGAACCGCTTCTTTGGCGCAATTTAGAACCATCACCATGAGTTCTAGAACTCGATACACGCTCCTGAGGTCACATCGATACTCACAAAGTACATTCAAGAAATTCGTGACTTATATAGATAACTTGAGCGAAAAAGTAAAAAAAAAACAAAATAAAAAAAACGTCCAAGTGCGAGACGGACTCGAGCACGAAGGGTACCGTACCATTTTCTATAAAAACGGCAAAAAAATCATGTCTGTTTAATGGGAGCCCCTTAAATATTTATTTTATTCAGTTTTTTAGTAGGTATTTGTTGTTATAGCGGCAACAGAAATACATTATCTGTGAAAATTTCAACTGTCTAACTATCACGGTTCATGAGATACTGGTGACAGACGGATGGACAGGACAGCGAAGTCTTAGTAATAGGGTGAGTTTTACCCTTTGGGTACGGAACCCTAATAAACGGTAAATTTGTTGTCTATAGTACTTACGTTATCAAAGTGAAAAAAAGTGAAGTGCGTGTTTTATTCAATATGAAAAAAAAAAAAAAAAACATTGATGAAATATGATTTGAGATACATATGCTGCAAGTATCGAGGCCCTAGTCGGAGTTTTGCAAACACCATCGTAAAGATGATCGTAACAACGAACGTACGTGTTTTACATTAACTAGCTATTAATCTATGCCAAAAACGTCACTGATGAATGGCTAGTTACTACGCGATACACGTACGATCGTCGTTACGATCATCGTTAAGATGTTGTGTGTAAACTCGGACTTGCCTCTCTGCATAAATACATTCTCGAATGTAAACCGTCGATAGTTCTATGATAGTGCTCACTCTTGGTAGGGCCCGAATCTCGTATGTAGGGAAATTCAGCGAAATAAACTAAAAGATGGCGCCCTCAACTGTGTTAAAGCATAGCGCCAATATACAGAATAGTATAAATACAAGATTGTATAAATAAACTTCTATTTCTGTTTATTCTAGAGAATTCTCCGGGAGGCTTTGAACTAAACATACCTATCATATTGAAATCCTATATTATTATATTATATACCTATTTGTACCCAAGTTCTCAAAAACGGCTTTTGATGAAAGATAAAATATCTAGGTTGGTCTCATCTCTGGGAAAACGCAATTATCCACAAAAAACTTAATCACCAATTTGAAAAGTCACTCAAATGCACTTCTTTTCATTTCAATACAGTTGTGCTCTATTTAAGACTAGCCACTTAGAGAATTAAAATTCAAAAAATAAAATGACAAACGAACATTAGATATTGTAATGGAGACACTAAACACTGTTAGGATAGAGTGAATACGATTTGTTTAAATAAAGTTTGGCGAAGTTTGGTCGCTCCAGGTAGTATATATTAATGAAACATTAAGAAATACATAAAATACCATTGATTTTAGATTAAATTTTATAACAAATTTATCCAAACCAAGGTTTGTTAACGATCACATAAAGGGTACGTAATCCAATAACCCATAAATTATTTAAAGTGCGACACAAATACCCTAAAATACCCTAAACCCGGGGTCTTCAACAATAAAATAGGACAATGAGGACCCGGACGCAGATTAACCTGTAGTTAGTACTAAAGCTATCTTCATTGATGATGTAGCAGTACCTACTGTCTACACAATTGGATTCCATGCCAATGTAAAACAAAAAATTAGTATCACATCTCTGATGACAATAAAATACACGAGGTTAGTAAACTAAAGGAAAGTCAAATATAGGGGGAAAGAAGATGCTAGGATAGTAAGGTATGACGACCAGTATAACATAGTCCGTTGACAGACACTGGAGTAATGAATGGGCGTGCTTTGTTATAGTGGATAGTCCGTACTAGCTTATTAATATATTTTACTAGCCTCGTATATTCCGGAAATCAACGCACAGCCTAAACCTTAAGACGGCGCCAAACCCAGGCAGAAATCTTCATACAAAAAAAACGCGTCGTGCCGCTCGAAAAACCCGCTCGAAATATCTCGTAAATTAAAGTCAATTTTACGAAACCCCTACAGTAAACTCTCGGCTTTGTTGTATTGGTTTTATATATTTAATTTTACACCCAATAATATGCACCATTTTAATAAAAAATCGAATACAGCCAAAATTTAGAGGTAACTTGGTGATATTTTTCTATCGAGAAAATATTGTCCTATAGTGTTTCTGATACAGTGATCCCATGGAATTATAATGTTATCCTGTTAGTTGTGTTCCTTGCATAATTTTAATTTCAATATTGTATGTACATGATTAAGTCAGGTAAAAACCAAATCTAAGTTTAGGAATTTGGAGGGTTCATTCATTTTCATGAGATTTGGTCTAGGAGTGGACTAAGGAAGGAGTTTACAAAATTGAGGGGTTCAGCGCAGTCCGAATTAAAGATTGTGGATTTAAAATAATAACGAAAATTGACCTTCTGGTTATTTGCTAAATGGGTTAGGTACATTGTTCTCATTGCCGCACAGATAAGTGCTAGGCCTGTGAGAGTTCTCGCACAGCCCGCATTCTATCACTCGTTGAACTAACCTGGTTTCCTTTATTGAATGGGATAAGTGAATAGACTAAGCTCAATGCCCAATGGAGTGTGAGGGCAGAAGCCGATGAAATTACAGGCACATGAGACCATGTGGATATGTTGGGGACGACATCTTCAATTATTTAGATTGGAGAAAATAATGTTGATCATTGAAATTGTGTGTGGTGAAATTACAGGCACAAGAGACTTATCATCTTTATGTCTCAGGGTGGCGGGCGCAGTGCAATGTCACATAGGGCGCGTCCTAGGTGGACGTGACCTATGAGGTAATGCACTGTTCATAGACAGAGGTTACCGCTTAACATCAGGTGGGCAATCATCTTGTTCCGTCATTCAAGTAGTATTAAAAAAAAGAAAAAAAAAATGTGTAGTTAAAATCAATCCCACTAATATCATAAATGTCAAAGCAACGATGTGAGATGTTTTTTAGGGTTCTGTACCCAAAGAGTAAAACGGGACCCTATTACTATGAATTTGCTGTCCGTCCGTCCGTCTGTCACCAGGCTGTAGGCTTCGACCAAAGTAAAGCTGTAGGTATCTCATGAACCAGACAGTTGAAATTTTCGCAGATGATGTATTTCTGTTGCCGCTATAACAAGAAATACAAAAAAATTGAATTAAATAGATATTTAAGGGGGCTCCCATACAACATACGTGTTTTTTTTTGCCGTTTTTATAGATAATGGTACGGAGCCCTTCGTGCGCGAGTCCGACTCGCACTTGGCTGGTTTTTTCTCAATCAAACCGAAACGGCTGAACCATTTTCGATGTTGGTACACACTTAGATTCCAAGTTGGATATAAAAAAAGTACCCAAAATAACGTAGCACTTTCCACTGATCCAAATTTTATCGGTGTCATTACTCCATGTTCATTTAAAAATGATTACTCAAGCCGAGATAAAGGCCAAGTGTGCGAGGACATAAACCCGATTATTTTACGAGGGAATAATAAATACCAATCCTATTTTATGCCACTTCTAGTTGTTGAGTTGATATCGGGGATAGAAGCAGATACAAAATATCTGAAAAGCCGGAAAAATACAATTTATATGCATACATACATGCATAAACTCACGCCTGTTTCCCGGAGGGGTAGGCAGAGACCACGGATTTTAACTTCCTGCGATCCTGACACACCTCTTTTGCTTCATTCACTCTCATCACAATCTTCGTACATGCTCGTCGGTTAAGGGTACTCTTGACCTGGCCTTTTTCCAGAACGTCTTCGATCTGATCTGCATACGTTCGCCGAGGTCTTCCCCTTATTGTGTTAACTGACACTTTCCGATTAAATCCCAAGACTATGCGGCATGAAGGGAAAGTACCTTAATTATTGTAGATAGGATATTTTGCTGAAAGGAGACTTTATTTTATTTTTAAAGCTAAGTAATACTGCATTCAAAGATTTTCTAAAAATTACTAGCTTCGTCTGGGAATCTTATCTAATTATCTACAAAATTTAAGGTAGTTTCCTTCATGTCGCATAGTCTTGGGACGCCCTGTATACAGATTGTATAATCAGATTTTAAGCCACCGTTCTATATCGTGCAAATAATTCCAGTCCATCCCAAGGTTGTCTGGAAGAGATCGCTTAAGATAAGGTCGATAAGATCGCCCATTGTACTTCCGTGATTAGTTTTTATATAATGTTTAAAATAGCATATTTTATAAATGCTATAAGATCTGGATTTTTGCCGGACTGAGTTCAAAAAGTCGGAAAACTTAGACAAAAGTCGGATGAAATGACGTGAAAAGTAATTCTAGCTGTGGCGTATCTGGAATCGAGGACGAATTTAAAAAGTTCTTTATGCGGGTACTATTGAAATAACTCTCGAGATTCGCAACCTGATTTAGAACTTCGGATTTTAAATTTTAAATGTGACCTATTTCTAAACCGTTACTGGGTACACAATATGCACATACCATTTGGCAAATTCGAACCGTAATAGCTTGGCACATGCACTAAAGTGCAATATAGCTTGGGTCTCTGTTTCGTCGAATCGAATTTCTTGTTCCAACTATTCTATACTCTTCTCAGTCTTTCCCTTACTTTTGAGGATCGTAACTCCTTGCAAGCACGTCTCCAATAGTTTACCTCCCCCTTCCACGATTCTTCTCTTTGTGGAGTGTTGATTTCACTGCCATTTCTTAGGTTTGAGCAACCTGCTCAGACAATCGCTTTGGAGTTCTTTCTCTTGGTCGTTTGCCGTAGCATTATCTATAAAAACGGAAAAAAACATGTTTGTTGTATGGAAGCCCCCTTAAATATTTATTTTATTTAGTTTCTAACTAGTGTTTCTAGTGTTGTAGTTTCTAGTTTAGGTGTTATAAGTTTGACGTGTCTGTGTGTGTGTGTGTGTGTGTGTGTGTGTGTCTGTGTCTGTCTGTGGCATCGTAGCTCCCAAACGGAAGAATCGTTTTTTTTTTTAAATGTGAATTAGTCAGGATTGTTCTTAGCTATGTTTGATCAAAATCGGTTCAGCCGTTTCATTGCGTTGAGGGTTTTTATAATTTTTACAAAATTAATTACTTTTGCCAGTTTCTCTGTTGTCAGTATTCCTACTTGCGAAGTATATGTACTTGTATTGTTAATTTACAAGGGAATTAAACTGCCAATAAAAAAATGGATATATAGAATACTAGCTGCGCCCCCCGGGGTAAGTCTCGAACCTGTGGGAATATCGGTATAAAAAATAGCCTATGTGTTATTCCAGGAGTCCAGCTATCTATATTCCAAATTTCATCTAAATCCGCCCAGCCGTTTCAGCGTGAAGAAGTAACAAACACACTCACAAACTTTCGCATTTAAATAATACTAGCAGAGCCCCGCGGTTTCACCCGCGTAAGTCTCGATTCCGTGGAAATATCGTGATAAAAATATGCCTATGTGTTATTCCGGGAGTCCAGTTATCTCCATTCCAAATTTCATCCAAATCTGTCCAGCCGTTTCGGCGTGAAGAAGTAACAAACACACTAACACACAACACACAAACTTTCGCATTTATAATATTAGTGTGATTAGTGTAATTAGAGTGATAAATATAAATCATGGCCACAAAAATTTTTTTGGCTGTACATTAAATTTTTGTCGATTCTCTTATTAGTTACGCGCGTCATAACCACGATGAAACAGTTTATAAAAAGTTTAAATACTACACTAAACTTTGAACTCACAAATCAAAATTGAACCCTGTCATTACAGTTTAAAGACTATAATATCGCATTACTTCACACGATGATAAAGATAGGCCGACGCGTAAGGTATTAGCCATAAAAAATCTGGATTCTCGATCTTATTTCAGGAGCTATATGGTTCAAAATTGTGAGATATAAGGTTATATAAAATGCATTATTGCCAACCGGTTCGACGCCCGCGGAATTACAAGGTACGGACCAATTAGAGGCTCCAGATCCTCGGTTTCTCACTAGAGTCGTCTGGACTTGTCTGAACGTCTTTTTTCAATAATTAAAACATTCTCGTTTGGCCAACGAGGCAGTTTATCGATTTATTTTCCATCTGATTGTGTTATCCATTTGTCGAGTAGTTACTAATATATCCGGTAGCTATGATGCGGTTGTCCTGTATGTTCCAATATGCCTTTATTTTAGTTACTTTCTATGTTCAAACCCGCGACGAAATCTATGCCAGCACATATAAACAAGTGATTCTTATTCCTTTTTAACACCCGACGCAAAAACGACGGTGTGTTATAAGTTTGACGTGTGTGTCTGTGTGTGTGTGTGTCTGTCTGTCCCATCGTAGCTCCCGAACGGATGAACCGATTTCGATTTATTTTTTGTTTGAAAGGTGTTTTTGTCGGGTGTGTTCTGAGCTATTTTTGATCAAAATCGGTTCAGCCGTTTCATTGGTGGGACTGTCCAATAGCAAACCGCTGCTGGATGCGCCTGCATGATGGGTTTGCGAAAAATGTTTTTATTTATTTTTTTACTTGTAAATGTGTCTCCCTACTAACATTATCATAAGCGCGACTAACAAAATATGGACAATGTCTGAAATAAATAAATTGAATTGAATTGAATTGAATTGCGTTGAGGGTTTTTTTTTAATTTTTACAAAATTAATTACTTGTTACAAGCTTTTATTTAACTTGCAATGTATGTATGTTTGTCTGGGTGGAATCTTGAAACTGAATTTTAAAGCAGTTATCCTCAACCGATTGAGCTGAAATTTGGCATACCTGTCAAGTTCTAATGACAATACAATATGATAGTGACGGCGAGCTGATCTGATGATGGAGACGGAAGGTGGACGACGGAACTCCTCGAGGGATAATAGTAGACTGGCCGTGTTTAGGCTCATTTTGATCAGCACACGGTTACGATCACTAATTTTATAAAAGCTTGTATTGAAAAATGTATTTTACACAAAAAACTTATTCTTGCTTCGTCTTCTGAATTAATGGTCGCAATATTCATTGAAATCTCTACCACATACACAAGTTTACATATCCCGTAATAACTACCAGTCCAGAACTTGCCATACATGTTGCTAGTACTTACTACTTACCTCGGTAAGTGTATGAATTACATACTGACTGAGGCACGGGATAATCTACTAATGGGCTATTTAAGTAAACGGCGAGGATATGAATACCAGATGACACGTTAGAAGGAAGTTGTTGATATCTTCATTCTAAGATAATTCCTTGCGGAATACGTTGACGGTTATAGAGCACCATAATGAGACTCCGCGAATCCTAGTGTTTATCACCTTGTTCTATAAAAGTAATCCTTGTGGCTCTAAGTTCTAAAATTAGGTTTCCTAGAATCTTAAAGATAAATTTTATTCGCAGTTGCTTCCATATACGACATTTCAGCGTTGTCTAGTGTCTAAGTATTTATTTTAGTAGTAGTAGAGCTTTTTTGTGAAAGAGTTCGTCCGGGGAAGTACTACCACCATACCTATTTCACCCGCAAAGCAGTAGTGCTCGCATTGCAATGATCCGGTTTGAAGGGTATGGGTGCCGGTGAAATTACAGGCACATGGGCACAGGACTTTTCATCTTTATGTCTCAGAGTGGCGGGCGCAGTGCAATGCCACATAGGGTGCGCCTTAGGTGGACGTGACCTATGAGGTAATGCACTGTTCATAGGCAGAGGTTACCGCTTAACATCAGGTTGGCCATCTGCTTGTTCGGTCATTCAAGTAGGATAAAAAAAAACTATATAAATATAAATAAATAATGCTGCACAGTTCACACAACATTATCTAGCCCCAAGCTAAGCAGAGCTTGTGTTATGGGTACTGGATAACTGATATACTTAATACAATATATTACATACATTGTTTATTATACATAGGAAATACCCAGAACACCTTGAACAAATATCTGCGATCGCACAAATATTTGTTCCGAGGCGGGAATCGAACCAGCAACCTCCTGCGTCGCAGGCCAACCTTCGCCCGCTGCGCCACAGAGGTCGTTAATTTGAACTATCATTTTGAACTTCTTTTAAGTATTCTCATGTTGACTAAGTTAAGTCAATAGTTGTAGTCTTTAACTGTTCTGGGTTCTTTTGGTTCGCGGATGTAGTTATAATGTACAACAACGTATTAAAAGTATTTAACTTCTGTATATCTGCCAACTTCTGGCACCAATCCATTCAATTTGCGCAGTAAGAGCAGACGTACCAACTTTAAGTGGTTGCTTATAATTTCAAATCAGATACAACCGGCTCGGACCGCGCGCGGCCGGACCAAACCGCTTCAAACCGGATTACTGCCGGGCGAAACGGGTATGGAAACCGGATTAGAGCAGAGAAGTTCCGCGCATGGTTACGCTGATTTAGAAACTTGTTTGTTTCTTGGCAATCTCCATTCTATTCGGAGTTGTCGAGTTTCCAACTAATTCTAGATTATATCTCAATAGGCTTTTGTATCGGTAAACATTGCCAACATTGTTTGGGGACAAGGGATTGGTAATTTGAATATCTTCATAGAGGTTACTGGGAATAATGTAGGTGTCAGTCGGGCTATTGAGTCGTTTCGCATAAATCAGAAACCTTTGACCTGGTAACCTTAATAAGGAATGTAGGACTAATGCATAGCAAACCTACTCGTATGCCTACTTATACAACATCGTACTAGGATTAAACCTGTACGGATAATTGTATAGTATGGAATGTATCTGCCCCCCTATTCCCTATCTTGAAAGTCACTCAGTGACCAACGTTTGACAAGTAAAATTACCATCAATTGACAATTCTTAATAGTTTTTTTTTAATTGATGATCATTCTACCTGTCAAACGTTAGTCACCGAGTGACTTTCAGTTAGGGAATAGGGGGGCAGGTGACATTTTAAGTGCCGTATATCATTCAGGAAGAACCTCATTTATTAGAATCCATCGCGTCGTTTGGGTGCTATATAAAAGTTAATAAAATAATAGATATATAGAAAAACTTCTATATTTTTTAACTACTTGGAATGGCAGTTCAAGCAGACGGCCCACCTGATGTTAAGCGGTACCCTCTGCCTATGAACAGTGCATTATCACATAGGTCACGTCCACCTAGGACGCACCTTATGTGCACTGCGCCCGCCACCCTGAGACATAAAGATAAAAAGTCTCATGATGTGCCTGTAATTTCACCGGCAACCATACCCTTCAATCCGAAACACAGCAATGCGAGCACTGCTACTTAGCGGCAGAAATAGGTAGTACTTCCCCGGACGAACTCATTCACAAAAAAGCTCTACTACTAATACGTTTATTTGTTTCTCCAATCACACACGTAGATTCAATACCACAACTGATAGATAATGCACTTTAAAACTGAATAGTTAAACTATCAAACACAGAAATAATGCATTGTTCTAAAATAACATTTAAACCATATAGAAATGAGATGCTAAAAGTACGTATCTGTTACAGTATCACACATTGGTAGACTTTACGATCTCGCCTGTTAGTAGGTGACGATGTGGCCGAAGATGGAGCACAAAGGTTTAGAAGGCACCTATTCACTCTAGCCCTGAAGAGACCCAGATTATAGTTTACAGGAAAGACAGACGACGGTTGTGTATTCCACTCCCTAATAGCAGTTCGCATTATAAAGATAGAACTGAAACGTTTAGTACGAATAGAGGGTATACTAATGAGGTAAGGATGGTACCGAGCCGTGCGTCTGCTCGTCCTATGATGAAAAGGAGATGGTGGTATCAGATCATGTAGTTCCTGGGAGCATTCCCCGAAATGTAACCTACAGAAGATCGAAGTGCGACTTTACGGCGGAGATACGCACGATAAACATAACACGCCTTCGTCAGTCGTGCAAAAATATTATCCTCGCTGACTAGAGTAACTCAGAAGTTCAAGATGAAATATTTTCGCGTAAACTGAATACACAAAGTTGCGGAAAACAGGATTTCCCGCCGAGTGGGCTGTAAACATCCGGCCAAGAGGTAAACTCCAAATCAAGGGGGGTTTAAACTTATGTGGTGCCCATAGATAGTTTAAGGGTAAAAATTAAATATACCCGTAACTCACATTTAGTAGGTATTCGAAGATGATTTAAATTGAGTTTTAAGGAAAGCTCTTATTTCTGGTATGTTGACAACCTGACCCATGGTACGCGGCTCATTGAATAGCTAAAATAAGTAGTTATTAGTTGACTACGTGGCACATTCCATTTTGGTTGGAGAATTTTTTGTTGTTTAAGATTTGTCTTATTACTGAAATAAAGCGTTGGACTTGGACGAGTTGGTCGTGGGAAAGCAAAGGCGGCAATGAGCTCACCACTTGTCACTTCTATATTCCTGAGATTGGGAGATCCACAGTGTAATGATGTCCTGTGAGGCTATTCCCCTTTCCCTTCGGGGAAAAAGGCGTGTCTAAGTGTGTATGTTTCGATTAGTTGAAACAGGTACCTCCACCTACCCACGTAACACTACGCTCGTACCTTATATGAAGGGGAAATTTCTATAGAATCTCTTAAATAGAAAACTAAAAGGTTGTTCAGAACTTTACAGCTCCATTACTTGCAATTTCTGTATTAAAAGGGTTGACATCAACTTAAACGTACTTGAAAACTATTCACTTGAATTCACTAACCATAGCTTAGATATTCAGCCAAGCATGACTTACTTCATTACTTATACTAATTAGGTACAGAAACATCAAAGGAATGTTTGTCTGTTTGTTAATTGTAATATTAAATGTACAATTCAAATCGTTTCATCAATGTAAGTAATGTGCTTGAATAGAGCCCTCTCATTGAGACCCACTGAATCCTTTCTCCATCCTAGTTCTTTTACTTTATAGTAAAAGAACTAGGATGGGTTGGTGGCTTTATGGCCACAAGGCTCTTTTCATTGAACATAAATGCCACAGAAAGAACCAGTGACCTGAATAAAAAGGAGAATGTAAGCTTGCCTATTGACTGTTCTTCTAAAAGTGATAAAAATTCAAGACATTTTAAGATCAATAGTTTGAAATCGCTTTTCTAATTGACCTTTATTGAAACTTAGCTCTCAGTATAAATTTTCATTCTTAATGAAGGGTTGAAATATTAACTCTCGATTGACAACTTTTCAATTGCTTTGTTCCATAGACTACTGGCTTCTAACTCTACACTAATACACTTATTTAACTGCTGAACTTTTGAGCCTTTCTTACTTTTTGGTAAATAAATCTGCTACATTCTCTCAGGGCAATTCTCACCGAGTCCTGTAAATTAGCGGACCTTTTCTTCATTACTTATGATAATGTTTGAAAACATCTTTCTAAAAGCTTTAGTTATATCTGTCATAATAACAATTGGTAACAAAAGCTCGGTCAAAATGAAGCAAAACATATTAAATAGATTGTGACCCAATATTGACCCCTGTGGTACTCCAACTGGTGCTCCCAGCTTTCCCCCCTGCACTTCCGTTCGAACAGCGGTTGTAAGAAACATTCCCCTAAATTGAATTACTGTTGGATGTAGTTGGACTACAGTGCGATGTGTCCGTTTTTAAGATGAGCTCGCTCTTAGGTATGTTGATGTTATAGTATGCTTAAGTAGAGTTTAGTTATATATTCACCATACGAATCACATTGTTCATTCAGATCACATAGAATTGAATGATTTATTGTTTTTTTTTTTCAGTTTGTTGAGTGTTGTCTTTTAAATGTAGGTACATTCCAACTAATCTGCTATATAGGTTTAGCTCCTCTCCATCCAAATGTTGTCTGGAAAAGAACGCTTTTTAGCTTTATTTAATTGTTGTGTGCAATTTTGAATTAGTTTGTAAGGTGTTCAATAAAGTATTTTGATTCATTCATTCATTCATTGTTTTCAGTTATGTACAAATACATTTTGAAAATTTTATTAATCTGAGGCGTTACTGGGTTCTTATAGCCCTGAAAAGAATAGAACGTTGGTAGAAAGAACTAGTGTAGTGAAAGGATGCTTGCTCTTTTATAGTTAAGTACTATACTCTATATGACGTTGATTATTCACTTTTAATTTTCTCAATGATAGTTAATATAACTTTTGAAACTATCATGGTTATGTATTATGTACCTACTTTTCACTAGAAACGGGATATTTACCATGATTATTGAGTTTTGAATTTTGTTTGTTCCCGATATTTTGGCACAGTTGCATGCGCCATGATCACGGGAGAACTAACTAAAGTCTTTGCGAGTACATGTTTGGCAGATATATCGATCTACCCTCTTTCTCGCTCAATATCGGGAAAACTCAAAAATCATGGTAAATATCCCGTTTCTAGTGAAAAGAATGATAGTTAATGTTCGCTGCACTAATGATTCAATAGCCCACAAACAAATGTTACTGCAGAGCAGAGCAAACCAGTTTATTGATTTAATGTGAAATATGATTCTGGCGTTTAAACATTACCAAAGCAAACAAACAAACAGTTCCATTTGAACATAAATCAACTATGTTCTCGGATTCAATACACAAGATAAATTTCATCAGTTTACAAAAACAAGTAACTTCTGAAATTCACATGAAACAGCGGCGGCTTATGGGCGTTCCACACGTACTGGCGACATACTGACGACTTTCTCACAGCCTTGGGGTTTTTGTATTGACTGCCGGTACAACATCCAACACATACAAAAAACCGATTCGGCTATCAGCACGTGAGGAAAATACTGTAGCGTTCGAATGATGAAAGAAAAAAGTAGAAATTATAAATGACGCGACTTTTGGTCGCTAGTTGCGACCAAAAGTCTAGTCTAGTCTAGTTTAGAACTAGTTTTCTGAAGACAGGAGTTTAAGTGCCAAATGACAACATTAGAACCGAACCAAATAAAATATATGAAGGTTACTTATGAAGATATTAAACAATCATGACAATCTTTGCTGCGTTTTTTCTATAAATAGGTACCAAAATATTAATTATAGTTTTATTTTTGTGTACAATTTTATTTAATTTTGATACGTAGTTTTATTTTAATGTTAAGGTGGTTGCTTATTCATGCTAATGTATTTTTCCATATGGATAATAATAATATATTTTGTATATGGGCGAAGAGAGTATAATTTTACACAAAATTACCATTGTTGGCTTTTATATTACTCTTTATTTGCGGTAAATCATATTTTGTTGAAGAAAACAGCGGATTAATAGCAAAAATAATATCGAAATCATAAGTACTTATGAACAAAAGTTTTAATAAATTTAAATGTGACCAAATAATTCCGTTCCTGCGGGACACGAACCCGCGTCTGCTACTATAATTGAAGTAAATAAAGATTTGACAAAAGATACAAACAAACAAACAAACAACATGAATAACAAATATCTAAGTCAAGAAGAATTCTTCCACTGAAGACATGTTTTGAAGACAGTATTCACGAAATTGTCGTATTTTACATACATACATACATATATAGACACAAACCTCTGTCCCCGAAGGGGTAGGCAAAGCTTTAATGGGCCTCTTTTCACAGTAGGTTGCACCATCGTGGGAAAAAGACGTGACAAGTGTTGAGCTCATCGCTGCAATTGCTTCCTACGACTGACTCAGCTAACGCTTTCTTCCAGTAATAACACATTCCATAATAATCTAGCAGCCAGAACAAATCTTATAACAACGAATCTTATCAACAAGTCCGGGTAATCCCCAAGTCAGCTTTTACGACATCCACAGGAGGAGACGAATGGGTCTTTTCTTAGGCCGGACACACCACGGCAATGTCGTATCTTGTGCGACAAAAAGTTTAATATCAATCCCAAAAACAGATTTGGGAAGTCTGCAAGTCGCGTATCTAGCCAACTGATACGAATATCAAAGTTATGAACAACTTTCTGGAAAGTTCTGAAGTCAATGGAAACTCCGACCGCGCTATTTGAAAAATGAATTGTCTGCACTCCAGATATATGGTCCAAGTTCCCTGGGTGAATATATGAAAACTTGATTGCAAGTACTTCCTTTCATTTCGGGCTTAAAACGTAAAGTTTAGATTAAACAGCGTGTCGTATGGAAACAACTTCACCGACAAAAAGTACATGGTTTTCTAGTGTAACTTATACGCAACTACAAGATCTGATACGATGTTTTCTACTATGTAGAAACCAGTATGGAGGCCTGCGTTGCTCGATGTAGAAACCCAATGAATTCTGCGCCCTTCAAAACTTCATCGTTCCATCGACAGATGATTAAGACCCATCTGATGGTATAACGCAAAATTATCAATCTTAGATTTGATTTTTAACTGAATATTATTCAAATTATAAATATGAGTGGATATAACATCATAATTCCGAGGGATCACTGTACCAGAAACACGACCAGACAATATTTTCTCGATAGAAAAAAAAAACAAAGTTACCTCTAACTTTTGGCTAGACTCGATTGTTTATGAAAATAGTGCATATTATTGGGTAAAAAAATAGATAAATAAAATCAATACTAAAAATCCGAAAGTGGGGGTTTACTGTAGGGCTTTTGTAAAATTATGTATATATTACGATATTTATATAACTGCTTTATCGTGCGGCGTGAGGCGTTTTATTTTTGTATCAAGATTTCTGCGAGGATTTGGCGCAACCTTTTTACGCTGTGTCGTCTGGTGCATGGTCGCCACTCCATAATCTTTATTCCCCATCAGTTAACATTTCTACGACCTATATGGCCTGCATATTGCCACTTGAACTTGCTTATTCTAAGAGCTATGTCGATAAACTTGGTACTGTGATCACTTCCGATTTAATTTGTAGTGAAACTCCGAATCTCTTTCCATAACGCGCTGAATTTGTGTAGGACTGTGCGACTTCAGATTCGAATAGAGCGAGAATTATAAAATACACACAACACCCTGAGCAAATATCTGCAGATCGTACAAATATTTATTCCAAGGTGGGAATCGAACCTGCAACCTCCTACGTCGCAGGCGAACCTTCGCCCGCCGCGCCACAGAGGTTGTCAAATTGCGTTACAAAGTAGTATAAAGTGTAATATGCAGGCATTACGAACAAAACATCGCATTCACAAATACATTTATCGAACGAACTACATTTTATCGTGACCTAACGGTATAAAATATCCAGGTCTTTCGCGTGTCTAACATTTTCATAAACGTAATACTATAATCGTATGCTAAACCCGCTTTAAGTATGCGCGGCCGACAAAGTAGGAATCCTGACTTTATAGCGGGAGACACAGCTAAAGATGGCAGTCGCTGGGTAACTACAGGTAGTACAATTTCTGTAGAGATGGCTGTCTTCGCCTCATCACGATATACGAGTAGAAACGTAAGATATAGATTTCTTAACTAAACGTACACTGTTGCATCCGAAGTCGTTTACATTTAGTAGTAGTAGAGCTTTTTTCTGAAGAAGTTCGCCCGGGGAAGTATTATACCATTTTTACCCACCCACCCATACCCATTTTTTCCGCAAAGTAATAATGCTTGCATTGCTGTGTTCCGGTTTGAAGGATGTGGTTGCCGGTGCAATTACAGGCACATGAGACTTTTTATATTTATGTCTCAGGGTGGCGGGCGCAGTGCAATGCCACATAAGGGCGCGTCCTAGGTGAACGTGACCTATGAGGTTTAATGCATTTTTAAGGGCGGAGGTTATCGCTTAACATCTGGTGGGGCTAATTCCATCATTCACGAAGTTAAAAAAAAACAAATTATCATGAGCTACCAAGCTATCAGTAGAGGCTGCTTCACAAGCAGCCTCTACTGACAGTTTACTTAAGCTATTTAAAATTGATACCGTATACCAAAGCATAACCACATTACGGAGGCCGTAATGCTCTAATCATAACTAACGCACCACGGGTTCATATTGATGTGCTGATCATGCTAACAACATTTTATGGTGTTTAATGAGTGAGATAATAGCCAAAGTAGAAGAAAATATGACCCGCGACCCGTGCACCCACTGGCTTCACCCACCGGTGGGTGTATCGTTCGCGTACAAAGGGGTGACCGACTTGACCTAACTTTATCAAAATAATATACTTGACATTGGCAAAATTTGAGAAGACGTTCCTGAGAGGCCATTAAAGAAAGAAGGTTGCTGTTTGTTTAGAAGCTACCTGACTATTTAAATTCAGCTGTGCCCCATCTATATATGGATACAAATATGACACCTCAATACAGCGAGTAAGGCATTGCAAAAGTTGTTGAACACAGCCCTATACGTGCTTCCTGGCAAACTGTTACACTTTGAACAAGTCTTTGTTGCATATGAGCTTACCTGCAGGAAGGTGCCTACTCCTTTCACCACACTTGTTGTTTCAAATGATGGTACTTTTTTTCATTGCAAAATGTTCAACAAAATTGAGCTTATGTTATTTATGGAATTATATTATGTTAGGTATTTATATAGCTAGTTATTTAGAGTAGGTATTTGGTTATGTTTATCATTTAATATCATTATTCTCAATAACACTACCACCCACTCTACATTACACGAAGGTTAGCTGGAAGAAAATGCTAATTTAGCATTAAGTTCGCCTATGTACCTACTGCTTTTTTGTTATTGCGCAATAAATAATGTTCTATCTATCTATCTATGATTGCTATCAAAGGCTCATTTCTGAACTACGAATTTGTATCCATGATATGTGACCAAGAAATGACCAGTGACATGGAAGAAGGCGAAGATGCGACAACTTGTGATGATTTTGTTTCATTGGAAACATTTCAGTCTATTCCATTATAAACCCGTACATTTTCACACGAGGCTTAACAAAATGGATACAGCGCAAAGCCAATAACTCAGCCAAAACAAACCCAATCCCGAAACGATACAATTTAGGGACTATCCACACACATCCGGACCGGGGCCCGGCCGGGAATTATCCCTTCTCTGAGTTTTAATCGAACTTGTACGATGACAGATCTGAACGACCGGGCCTGGGGTCTAAAGTAAGTGTTATTATGTACAGAACTAATGGGACAGATACTCTCACTAGTTCGGTCATAACTAGTGGGAATAAAGTTTTAATCGAACTTGGACGACGACAGATCTGAACGACCGGGCCTGGGGTCTAACGTAAGTGTTATTATGTACAGAACTAATGGGACAAAAAGTCTCACTAATTCGGTCATACTAGTGGGATTAAGTGGAATATCGGTATTCGTGATCACTCGTCCATACCCCATCCGGGCTTGGTGACTTTATGCATGTCGATATGATGCTCTTTTCTATAAATAAATATTTACAGAATTAATAATACAACTAATACAAAATTAAAAAAATACAAATGTACTTTAACTGTTGAGCTACCTAAAAGCCGTTGCAAAGGATCTAAAGGTTGCTCAACTGTTCTAAATAACTACCAGACAGTCGCGTCCTGGCTAGATTGCCACTCTATATGGCAATACTAAGTGTTGGGTGCATCCGTATTGATCCCATGGATTCATCCCATTTATATATATTTTTGAATTCTGACCAAAATGTAGAATTCATCAAAAGAAAACTAAAACTTTTTTTTGTCCGGATGCGGCGTGGTTTTGAGCCAGAATAGTGATGATAATGATGATTATGCTCTTTCGTCTTACAAGTTAAGTTCAAATTCACGTAATAACATTTGACGTCCCGGCCCCGTCCCTGATATGTGTGGGCAGTCCTTAAGCTAAAACGTAAGCGTAGAGGTTTGATTGATAGCCGAATAAAGGGCATTAAGCTACATACCTACTATGATGTATTCTTTTCCGTGCCAGAATTTTAGTGTTGAATTGCTTCAGATTGTCATTTATTTATAATCACTGAAATAGCTTACAGAATTAGCAAATTGAAGTGGCAATATGCAGGCCATTTAGCTTGCAGAACTGATAACCGTTGGATAATGACGGTTCTCGAGTAGCGACCACGAACTTGACGACCGCAGTGTAGGAAGGTATGGACCGAAGATATTTTAAAGGTAGCAGGGAATCTGGTTCAGGACCGGTCGTCGTGGCATTATATAGAGAAGGCCATTGTCCAGCAGTAGACTTCTATAGTCTCATGATGATGATGAGTTAGTAATTTCACTTATTTTTACCTTTTTCTCTATACCGAGGCATAAAGGATTTTTAGAAAAATCTACACAGTTTAAATGACAACAATGTTAATCTTCATCACATAAGGGCAAAAATACTCGATGATAAATATCTCCATTATCAACCAACATACATACATTGATAAAAGTAATACGAGTAACTAATAATATCATTTTAGAGGGCATAGCATAACTGCTTTAAAATTCAGTTGCAAGATTCCACCCGGATTCCACCCAGACAAACATACACACATTGCAAGTTAAATAAAGGCTTGTAAAAACTTTGTAAAAGTCAGTTCTATATAATACCGTATTTTTGCGTCAGTAACACACAATACACTTTGAGGGATACCCAAAGGCCACCACCAGCCAGGGCAGTTCAATTTAGATACCTATTGTTTCATTTCTGTCTGCCCCCACAGACTGATAGCGGGCTACGCATAAATGAATCTAATTTGAGTTTTGTTTTGATGTTTCCTAGTGAATTGGCTCACGGTATACCAGTAATCAAACTGTTTACTCGTAGGATTATATTGAGGCAAAGGTGTAACTCACATCAATGTTGTATACAAATAGTATGAAATAAATAACAACCAACAGTCACATACATAGCCCTAATCCCACACTAGTATCCCATGTGTCGCGTAGAACAGGAACAACGAGTACCAACCATGGTACCACAACACCCAGACCCGGAATAAATATTTGCAGATCATACAAATCTTTGCCTCGCAGCGGGAATCGAACCCGCAACTTTTCGCATCGCAGCCGGCTACTCGCCTGCCACGCCACAGAGGTGGTCAAATAAAGTAGCTACCCGCGTCTCTGTTTTTCCTTTTACTTCCTATAGACTATGCAACGGGTTCTGATGCAGCTTACACTATCATTTAGAGAATTTCTTCCAGAAGTTTTATATGTATAACTAATGAATGACTTCGTCCGCGTATACTTTTCCATACAAACTTAAACAACCTTATTATGGGTTGAGTTTCTGGAATTCCTTTCTTAGTGCACCCTTAGACCACAAAAGGAACGCGTTTATTCCCGATGTCCAAGGCATCCTCCTAATTTCAGGTCTCTAGGACATATGGATTAGGCTGTGCGTTGATAGCCAGTCAGTCAGTCAGTCAATCTCGCAAGGATTTTATGTATATTGATAACAATTTGTGCAACGCATATCGGGATTCTGGGGATCGAGATATCTAAAAAAAAACGCCGGGTGGTTTGCCAGTAAAGGTTAGTAAAGGCTAGCTAGCGGCCGCACCCAGAATCGCCAAATTTTGTTGACCGAGCGAGCGAAGTCCGCAAAAACTGGTAAAATTTGCATTCATCTTGTATATTGGTACTTGCTTGCAGGTCGTATTTTTCAATTAATCTTGACAAAAATTGGTTGAAACTGTATAAATACCTAAATGGGTTGAACGTTATTAGGTTGAAACAAGAAGCACTCAAAACTTGATGTATAGCTTCTACAATTTCATAGTGTTTTTCGCAGGTTTTAAGGATGCAATCTTTTTGCTAGGGATTTTGTCATGGGTCCGTGGTAGCCTTAAGACGGACTGTTGTGTTAACTAAAAATCAATCCTATGGCCGCCCATGCAAGTCGCGTGTCTGAATACAGTTAGCTTTGAGGCTACGTCAAGGATTAGAATGGATTATGTTAAAAATAGAGTACGGAACACGTATAGCCTACAATCATAGTTTTATAGCGTTCATACCTACTGATAATAAGTATTTTGTGATAAATATACTATAATCTGGGTCTCTTCAAGGCTAGAGTGAATAGGTGCCTATTTCAACCATTTTATTACAAGCTTTAAATGTATGTCCGGGTGGAATATGTTTGTCAGGATGGAATATGTATGTCCGGATGGAATATGTTTGTGCGGATGGAATATGTATGTCCGGGTGGAATATGTTTGTCTGGATGGAATATGTTTGTTCGGATGGAATATGTTTGTCCGGATGGAATATGTTTGTCCGGATGGAATATGTATGTCCAGATGGAATATGTTTGTCCGGATAGAATCTTGCAACTGAATTATAAAGCAGTTATCCTCAACCGAAATTTGCCATACCTGTCAAGTTCCGATGACAATACAATATAATGGTGATAGCGAGCTGATCTGATGATGCAGATGGAGGGTGGACAATGGACATCGGAATTCCTCGATGGATAATAGTAGACTGGCCGTTTTTAAGCTCATTTTGAATAGCACACGGTTCCGATCACTAATTTTATAAAAGCTTGTATTTAAAAAGATATTTTTCATAAAAAACTTATTTGTACTTATTATAAAAAGGAAAGATTTGATTGTTTGTTTGTTTGCATTGAATAGGCTCCGAAACAACTAAACCGATTTGAAAAATTATTTTACTCTTGGGAAGCTACACTATCCCCGGGTCACATAGGCTAAATTATATATTTTTTTAATAGGGATCCTTACTAAATCTCCAATAATGTAACCCAAGATGTAACACAGGGGGAATAACTTTAGCAGGTTTTTGTATCTGGTGTGTGGATAGATTGGGAAGGGGGGACGGGAGGGAGGGGGGATGCTGACACTACCAGTGTGAAGCCGGGGCGAGTTTCTAGTTTCTTATAAAAACTATTGAAAGTATGCTTAAAATTCACCCTTTTTACATGTCTGGCCAAAAGGGATTTTCTAGATTTTCTCTCAAATCATAACTGTGAATCATGCCAGAATAGTTGAAAAAGCGCGGCAAAAACTAGTACGAAAACGTGAGGAATGTTTCGTAAAGAAAATGCAATATTTATCTTAACACTGTGACCGCGGCTGGGCGGCCATTCGAGTAGATCTTTTAGGGTCCCGCAGGAATAATTGAAAGAGAAACGCTTCACTGTTAAACCTAGGTATCTTTGAGTCAAGAAAAGGTCAAAACTCAAAAATAAATAGTTATAACTACGAATGGCTTTCAATAACCATATTCTAGCTAAACGGTTTGGAGTTTTTTTTATGAATGAAAAGGAGTTTTATCTCTCAGCGTCAGTGTCACCTTCAGATAATATACGTACATGCATACAATAGACACACGCCTTTTCCCCGAAAGGGTAGACAGAGCCTCAAATGGGCTTCTTTTCACCGTGGGTTGCACCATCGTGGGATATATATGGCCCTATATTTATATGGGCTTATTGTCTAATTTATTTGTACATTTCTTAAATAACATGAAATAAAGATACTACTATAATAAACATTCATACCGCACATGCTTTATGTAGCTTAAGCCTTTACTTATATTATAGTGTTATTAAATTGTAAAATTCTTTAATAAATAGAGGCCTACTAAAATCCCAAACTATCATCTAACTACTACATACATAGCGCCGGAATCACAAGCCCAAAGAAACATCTCACTTAGCTTTCAAACAAATAAATCAGACGGAACCCGTCCACAAAACATTACAGCCACCCTGTATAGCGTATCGCAACATGAATAATTCCTCAAGAGCCGGCTTTTTCGTGTACCGTTTTTCCTTTTAATATTCCCGGGAAAATGGGAAAGTTCCCGGGAAAATAAATGTTGGGAGACAGTGGTTGTGATTGATCGTAGTCGCTTTAATTCGCCATACGATTGGAAGGGGTGATTTGTTTTTTTTAAGTGGTCTATGTTGGAATCGCAGCGGGATAAGAGAGAGCTATGCTCGGTGTTTCACCACGTGATAGAATCCGAACCTAGGCGATCCGTAAAAATCAAGATCATAGACATAGCTCTCAGAATTAGCAAGGTGAAGTGGCAATGGACAGGCCATATAGCTCGCAGAACCGTTAACAAACCTGGATTAAGGTGGGGTATATACCGCAAAATTAACTAAATCAAGTACAATATTTAAATTAAAAATATGCATGGATAGTACTAGTACTACATTATAATTACGCGGGATCACTGTACCAGAAACACGATAGGACAATATTTTATTGATAGAAAAAAAAAAAAAATTTACCTAGATTTGATTGTTTTTTATAATGGTGCATATTATTGGGTAAAAATATAAATAAAATAAAATCAATAAAACCCGATGGTTTTCTGTAAAATTATTGATATTATAGATATTCAATAAAAAACACTATTTCATGTTTTTTTATCGAGATATCTGCCTGGGGTTGGCGCAGTCTTAAATAATGGTGAGTAACACTCCATAATGAGCGTACGACAAAACAAAAAAGTGTTTTTATTAATATATACATTTTCTACCAAGATTTTAAACAGAAACAAATTGCCTTAACGAGCATCGCGTAAGCAGTAAAGATCCTATCAAAATTCTACTTGTTATCATAGCTTCAGGCACATTTCGTCTGTGCATCATTTTCAACCCCCGTAAGACTCCACAGGCGCCATTGTCACAAAATCTTTCCGTTTTAGGGATCCGCTTTTCTTTGTAATTCCCCCTCATCTTAGATTGCGCCTATTTTTTTCTTTTGTGCAATTTGCATTAGAGATTATACTACTGTTGGTAATTTTAGGGGCGGCGTTTTGATCGACAACATTTTGTATTTTATAACCGACTTCAAAAAGGAGGTTATCAATTCATCACCTATGTAGTTTTTTATAACCCGACTAAAAAAGGGATGTTATAAGCTTGTCGCAAATGTTTGTTTGTTTGTATAAATAAATAAGTAAAATAAATAATGCTGGACAGTTCACACAACATTATCTAGCCCCAAGCTTAGTAGAGCTTGTGTTATGGGTACTAGATAACTGATATACTTAACATCACACATCTATTGTCTGTTTGCACACATCATCGTAAATATACGAGTAACATAACACACACCCAACAGTCACACAATTAGTCCTGACCTGACCCCACACTAGGATTCCCTGTGTCGTGGGTATCAGAAACTACGAGTACCATGCTACCATAACTCACAGACCCGGAACAAATACATGTAGATCATACAAACATTTGTCCCGCAGCGGGAATCGAACCCGCAATCTTACACATCTCAGCCGGCTACTCGCCCGACGCACTACAGAGGTCGTCAAACGCCGATCGTGCGTATATTATAGTTAGTAGCCATTTCTGACACAGATTAATGGCTAGTTACTACGTAATACACGCACGATCGTCGTTAAGATGATGTGTGCAAAACTCTGATTTGGGCTTCTAATTTTAAAGTCTTTTGCCCGTTTGCACTAAACATAAGTTAGGCTTGTCCTAGTTAAGATACACCTAAGCCTAAGAACAGCCTAGCTTAGGTAGACTAAGGAATGGCTTAGGGTTAGTGCAAACAAATTTATCGTTAGGAGTAGTCTAAACAAGTTAGGAAATAACTAAGGCGACTCTTATGTTTAGTGCAAACGGGTGTTAATACCATAGCGTTGAGATAAAGGAGGTTGTACAGTCATATGTGGATGAGTGTACAAATCGCGGCCAGAGATATGTCGAAAGAACAATAGAATCCCATAAATATAATTAAAAAAAAAAAAAAAAAAAAAAAAAAAAAACTGATCTGCAGAAAAAAATATGAGGGAAACTTATTTTACTAACAATAAGCTCAAAGGTGTTGGGAATCGTATAACGGAACTAAACAAGTAATTAATTTTGTAAAAATCAAAAAACCCTTAACGCAATGAAACGGCTGAATCGATTTTGATCAAGCATAGCTAAGAACACTGTTGACAAATTCACCATTCAAACAAAACAAAAAGAAATCGGTTCATCCGTTCGGGAGCTGCGATGCCACAGACAGACACACACACACACACGTCAAACTTATAACACCTCATCGTTTTTGCGTCGGGGGTTCATGAAGTTGGGCAGGATACCTGGCAATACGAGGAGACGATAGGTGGAGTAAGGCGCTAACTGAATGGCGCCCAAGAACTGGGACCAGAAACGTTGGTCGTCCAGCAGCTAGATGGGCAGACGATATCGCATGCGTCGCGGCTGAACCTGGATGAGACTGGCATGGGACCGTAAGGAATGGCACAGGCAAAGAGAGGCCTATACTCAGCAGTGGGTGAAGTCAGGCTGTGGATGATGATGATGATGATGATACTTATTTGAATCTAGTCTCAACAATTGAAACATTTAATAAAGCTCTTTGCCTCAGTTTTATCTCATTTCATATAAAAACTCAACGACACTTGATTTAATATTACTTACCCTCGTGATAAAATGTCTTATTGCTGGATCAACATTCCTTAAATATCTTCAACTCACTCCATTTTGCACCCTATTTCACTAATAATAATGGTGTGTTTGCATTGTGTAGGGGAACTCATCAATATACCGTAATTAAGTAAGATTATCTATTAAAATATCTTCGTGTATTTATGACTAAGGGAGTACTGATCAATATTTTACCCAACTGTGCGTATCGAGAAAGAGGTTAGTGTAATGATGGATTTGACGGTTGACACTGTACTGACTGAACTGAACTGACTGAACTTGCTGAACTGAACTGAACTGAACTTTTTTGAACTGGCATGTAGGCTTCTGCTTATCACTACGGGAAATAAGTGATTTTAAGGCCCTGCCTTAAAATCACTTATTTCCCGTAACTCAAAACCCTCACTAAAAGTCACGAACTAGTGTACTATCACCAACGTAAGTCCCTGACCAGTTTTAAAACATTTTCGCTTGCAGCAATGCCCGTAAACTAGGTCCGCCCATTTTTAGGGTTCCGTACCCAAAGGGTAAAACGGGACCCTATTACTAAGACTCCGCTGTCCGTCCGTGTGTCTGTCCGTCTGTCACCAGGCTGTTTCCCATGAACCGTGATAGTTAGACAGTTGAAATTATCACAGATGATGTATTACTGTTGCCGCTATAACAAGTACTAAAAAAACAGAAATAAATAAATATTAAAGGCGGCTCCCATACAACAAACGTGTTTTTTTGCCGTTTTTATAGATAATGGTAAGGAACCCTTCGTGCGATAGTCCGACTCGCACTTGGCCGGTTTTTTTGTTTTTTACAAATACTCTTTTATGACATCCACATTTAAAAACCATAGTTTTTTTTTGTATGCTTCGCCGATCACAGGCGAGGTTGCGGGTTCGGGTCCCACTGGAACGAAATTTTAGGATACATTAAAATTTAAAAAGCGGCCAAGTGCGAGTCGGACTCGCCCATGAAGGGTTCCGTAGCAGCAAGTAACATAATAAAAAGTTCTTGGATGGATTACGATTTATGACGTATTAAAAAAAACTACTTACTAGATCTCGTTCAAACCAATTTTGGTTGGAAGTTTACATGGTACTGTAAATCATATTTTATTCTTAGTTTTATCATTTTCTTATTTTAGAAGTTACGGGGGGGGGACACTTTTTTCCACTTTGGAAGTGTCTCTCGCGCACACTATTCAGTTTAGAAAAAAATTATATTAAAAACCTCAACATCATTTTTGAAGACCTATCCATAGATACCCCACACGTATAGGTTTGATGTGTTTTTTTTTTGAATGTTTCAGTTCTAAGTATGAACCCCAAAAGGGAACCCCAAAAATAATTGGTTTTTATTTCAATTTTTGAGTAAAAATCTTCTTTTTTTTTTCTTTTTTTTTTATACTACTTTGATGACGGATCAAACAAGAGGCCCACCTGATGTTAAGCGGTAACCTCTGCCTATGAACAATGCATTACCTCATAACTAATGACTCATTACTAAGGACGCACCCTACCCTATATCTTAATGCGGTTCACAGAATACATCTACCTACCAAGTTTCAATAGTATAGCTCTTATAGTTTCGGAAAAAAAAGGCTGTTACATACACGGACAGTAAGACAGACAGACATGACGAATCCATAAGGGTTCAAATTCTTTGACTACGGAAACCTAAAAACCAGTTGGTTCGAACTTGAAATTTTAAATCTTTTGTGTTTGAAAATTTCATATCATATCTTTGTTAAATATTGTTCTACAGTTATAAATGAGGTATCCTTGTAAAGTGCGTTAAATAGTGAATCTATTGATATAATCAATTTGAAAATCTTGCGATAACTTTGAAAACTACGAGTCGTTGAAGTTTCGCTAATAGCCATGGCCTCAAAATCGAAGAATACTAAGAGAAATGCATCAAAAATCGAAGCAAATAAAGTTAAAGACAGAGAACAGGCTAGGAGGCGGCGATTAAGTCAAAAACATTGCAACCGGCTTACGGGAACCCACCCAACCAGACCTCCGAATCATGAATCCGAATCCGTTCATCGAATTCACGTAAAAAGTAGAAGAATTGCCTGTTTAAAAAAATTGAGGCACGACCCTATCGTGCTTCCACCCGTTTCTTATGATTGAACTAAGCCAGCGGCAAAAACTAGCGTTACAATAAATCTCTACAACAATAGCAATAATATCTAATTCCACAGATAATTTCCCTTTATTGCATCCAACTGTTTTACTCCATTAACAAAATTCTGCGTCTAATTAGATTCTAATTTCATGCCTTTTCGTTCCCTATTTCTATTGGTATAAGGGTGGTTTTCGTGTAGAGGGAACGTGGCAATTCGATTCGCTTATTCAGGATTAGTTTCACATGTGTTTGTTTCGATTTGTATCATATACATACATACTCACGCCTGTTTCCCGGAGGGCTAGGCAGAGACCACGGATTTCCACTTGCTACGATCCTGACTCACCTCTTTTCCTTCATTCACTCTCATCAAATTCTTCATACATGCTCGTCGGTTAAGGGTACTCTTGACCTGGCCTTTTTCCAGAAAGTCTCCGTCTTTGAATACGTTCGCAGAGATCTTCCCCTTCCCACTGTCCCATTCACGCGCGTCTTATGTATCCGTTTCGTCAATCTACTATCGTCCATCCTTTCTAAATGCCCAAACCATCTAAGCATACCTTTCTCAATCCTAGTCACTACGTCTACGTTAATTTCACAACGCTCTCTTATCACACTATTTCACACTACACATTATATCTCTCAAAGTCACACCACACATACTTCTCAAAGCTCTCATCTCCACTGCATTTATTCTACTTTCATGTTTCTTCTGCCATACTCAACTTTCGCTACTATACATTAGTGTCGGTATCGGTACTAACACCCCTCTATGCACGGCTCATATATTCATTTAGTATGTCTCATATTATGCGTTATAATAACATTTACGTATCTTTCTGATGTTGGGTATGGATGGAAAAGCTGAGCATTTTTCCCCGAAAGAGTAGGCAGAGCCTCAATGGGCCTCTTTTTACTGTGGGTGCACCATGGTAATATAGATGTGATGTGGTGAGCTCACCGCCGCCAATGCTTCCCACGACTAGCTCGGCTAATGCTTTCCTCTAGTAATAAAACTAGCATCCAGGACAAATCGTAGGTATACCATCGAAACATACAAACATTCTGACCCTGAAAAAAAAAAAAGTGCCGTATTGTGTCCGCTTATAGAAACCTCGCGTCTCCTCCCGTGGATGTCGTAAAAGCCAATATTGGTGTAGTGATCAGTTGACGTATACAAATCACAGCTACGGAACCAAAAATTTATTTTGTTGAATTTGTTGTGACCTTTTCCTTCGGGTCAACGATCCATTACACAAATAAATATAGACAAAGGTATGTACAGATACAGGTATTAATAAAACTGTGCATTTATAGATCTTCAATCCTCGTTTCATATGTCCAGTCCTATTCCGACGTTTGAAGGGATTCCCTGTATCGTATTATTGTTGTGGCTAATTATAGCTCTTTTATTGTAGGTACTTAATACCTCAGGAGTACTTATGCGTTGGTTTTTGCAAAGCTATTTTTTTTTTTTTTATCCCCGTTTAAAAACGGAGGGTTGTTGTAAGTTTGACGTGTCTGTGTGTGTGTGTCTGTCTGTCCCATCGTAGCTCCCGAACGGATGAACCGATTTAGTTTTTTTTGTTTGTTTGGAAGGTGTATTTGTCGGGAGTGTTCTTAGCTTTGTTTGATCAAAACCGGTTCAGCCGTTTCATTGCATTTGGGGGTTTTTAATTTTTACAAAATTAATTACTTGTTTAACATGTGAATGACGGAACAAGCAGATGACCCACCTGATGTTAAGCGGTAACCTCTGCCTTTAACAATGCATGGCCTCATTAGGTCACGTCCACCTAGGCCGCACCCTATGTGGCATTGCACTGCGCCCGCCACCCTGAGACATAAAGATGAAAAGTCTCATGTGCTGGATCAGGCCTCTCCATAGAATGCAATGGACGGGATTGTCCATAATCACCACGATTGGCAGCACTGTCGGTGCTGAGTCCTCAGGTTGACGATGCTGTCATCCCCTGGTGTAAACCAGTCGTGTTAATCCACTGGTGTTTGTGTTAAAGACTGCGCACCCGCGAGGCAGAAATCTTCTAAAATAAAAACGCCACGCGCTGCTCGTGAAAGCGGTTTTTATTGAATATCTCGTGAAATATAGATAATATAAAAAAACCCCGTGGTTGAAACCTCCGTTTTATTGTATTGATTTTATTTATTCAATTTTTGACCAAATAATCTGTACCATATTGACAAACAATCGAATCTAGCCAAGAGCTAGAGGTAACTTTGTTATTTTTTCTATCGAGAAAATTTTGTCCTATCTTGTTTCTGTCTGGGTGATCCCTCGTTATTATAATGTAGTATCCATGCATATTTTGAATTTGAATATTGTACTTGATTTAGTCAGTTAAAAATCTAATCTAAGATTGGTAATTTTGTGTTATACTCTACCTTAAGTGCTCAGGTGAATGCTGAGGTGTGCCCGGTTTATAAATAGCCCCCGTTTCCTCCCGTGGATGTCGTAAAAACCGACTAATGGATTGCTCCAATACTGCTATTACTAAATCGCGTACCAAGTATGGTGATTATGGCACATCAGTTTTGCGTTATGTAGGTACCTGTAGGTATGCCAAAAGTTATTCAAGCATTTGAAACGAAATAAAGGAACGTAGAGAACGTAGGAACTGTTTTGGCCCATGTTCAACGTGGTGAAACTCCACAGATAATTAAAGTAGACAAAATATAATATTCACTCTCAATATCCGGCGTATGAGCGGTTGGACATTCTATTTTTATTTTTGTCTGCATTTTGTTTTACTTACTACTTTTACTTATTTTTTTTACTAGCAAACGCCGAGTTGGGGACCCTTTTGTGGGTTTCGTCAGGCACACACACAAATTGCCATAGTTTTTGTTTCTGTGTTATTTGTTTTTTTTTTAATTCGTTTTTATTAACTTAGTTCTTTCTTATCTTGTTTGCTTATTATGTTTATGTGTGTCTTTTTTGTGTATAGACACGAACGTTTTTCTTTTTTTCTTTTTAGGGTTCCGTACCTCAAAAGGACCATTATAAGATCACTTTGTTGTCCGTCTGTCTGTCTGTCAAGAGCCTTTTTCTCAGGAACGCGTGGAGTTATCAAGCTTAAATTCATATCAACTACTCAGGTCCACTTTCCCTTGGAGCTTTGAAAAAATCAAACTTCTAAACAACCGCAATCAAAAGATACAGCCGTTTATGCTGCAAATTTTCGATAATCGCAAGGGATTCAAAACCTCAGAGTACTTCCCGTGAACTCAGAATCTTGGAATTTGGTACGAAGCAACGACTTATAGCACAGATAAAGGAAAAATTGCGAAAAGCATAAATTTTTAGTTACATCATATAATAAAAATAATTTAAATAATTTTAAACTAACTACCCATTTCCTCATGATGATTTCATATAGCAATAAAAATAGTAGCAGGTGCGCGAGTCCGACTCGCTCTTGGCTTGTTTTATTTTTTCTTTCTTTCTTGTTTCGAGCGCCATTTTGTTTTATACCATTTACACTAAATCCTTTGATGGAAGAACAAGTTTAGATGTTTGTTTGTTACTAAATCACGCCGAAACGGATGAACCGATTTCGATGTAATTTGTTCGGGAGGAAGAATATGAAAAAAAATTATAGATAGGCTACATTTTAGCCGGGTATTACGTGAGCGAAGCCACGCAACAATGCTTGGTGCAATTTGTGAGCGATTCCAGAAAATTTGCTGTTTTTTAAATTTATTTATTTTATTTTGTTTCAGGTCAAGGTATGTCACGGAAATTCTTATAAAATAAGGCATTGTAAGTTTTTATTTTATCTCTCTTAATAAGATACATTAGTAGGTATAACTTCGCGATCTTCGTGAATATAGTTATTCCGGTTCGATTCAAGTATTTTTTGGAAAATCTTTGAATTAATTATTACTATGTTTTAAAAATAAAATAAAGTCTACTTTCAGCAAATTATCATATCTACAATATTTAAGGTACTTTCCATTTATGTCGCATAGTCTTGGGACGCCCTGTATATGTATGAGTCTACGTTCACAGCTAGACCGTACAAAAACGAACATAACTTCAACAATTACAACTCCCAATGAAATCCTATTAAAGCCAGATTTGGGGAAACTGCGCAGACACATAAATCAGACAATTTAGACAGTGGCAACACTGATTGGAACAGCAGTTAACTGAATAGGGCTTAGGGTGCCAGCCCTGTGGGGCTTACAGATATCAAGAATACGTTAAGCCTTTGAATGTCACGTAATATCGTTAGGTAATATTTTCTGATGAACCAAAATAACCCTTAGATTCAACTCTGACATCTTTAGTAATCATTATTATAAATAAGTTTTTTGTAAAAAATATATTTTTCAATACAAGCTTCTATAAAATTAGTGATCGTAACAGTTTTCTGATCAAAATGAGCCTAAAGACAGCCAGCCTACTAACCCATCGAGGAGTTCCGTTGTTCACCTTCCGTCTCCATCATCAGATCAGCTCGCTGTCACCATCATATTGTATTGTCATCGGAACTTAACAGGTATGCCAAATTTCAGCACAATCGGTTGCGGATAAATGCTTTAAAATTTAGTTGCAAGATTCCACCCGAATTTCACTCAGACAAACATCCATACATTGCAAAATAAATAAAAGCTTGTAATATACGAAGGATGACGCATAAGGGGCGCCTTTTCGCAAAAGACATTATAGAAGTCGCAGGAAGGCGGTGTATGGAGGCGGCCCAAGACCGTTCGTCGTGTCATTCTATGGGAAGGCCTATGTCCAGCAGTGGACTTTAGGCTGATGATGATGATGATTTAATCTGTAAGAATCGTAATCTGCAACTCGAATTCATATCACGACCTCTGAGGGTGTCAAAACGATTCCGGATTGTAATTAAGGAAATTTGAAAAGCGACATCAGAATGGGAGCTTGTGCTCGTTACAATCTGATAGAGGAGGGGTCACGCCCCCTATAGGGGTGGAGGGTGCCTATTCATTAATCAACCGTGTGACAGATCGCGAGCATGCCACATGTTAGGCTCTAGATTATACATCGTTACTTCCACTTGTGTGGTCACACTAGCGCTCGTGTTTGCATGGAACCACACTGCTGACTTTAGGGTTCTGTACTCAAAGGGACCAAAGTCAAAGACTAAAATATCTTACTCATTAAAATCACAAGGATCATTTTGAATCATCTTATAAACTAAAGGACATTGCCAGTGTTTGCAAGGAATTTGGTCCAAATACTGCCCAGACATGAAAATGATTTCGACGGCCTATAAACTCTGCTATCGAGTTTGCCATTAGCTCATACGAATTACTTTTAGCTGATGATGCTGATGATTAATCACATTAGAGTAGATTCCAAGACCATAGTAGGCTAAAACACCTTTAACACGTCAAACTTTAACGTATAATTAAATAAATGAACTGAAGAATTACAAATATCATCCATACCTATAGGTAGTTCATAAAAATAAATTTGTATTTTTATTGTAATCCCTGAAATAGATTTTTTAAATATTGAATGAATGAATGAATGAATGAAAATACTTTATTGCACACCTTACAAACTAGATAAAAATATTTGTGGTGATTATATATAATAATATAAGGTATCCATTGCAAGTACTTTAATTTCTGGGCAGCATTTGGACCGAACCCTGGCAATGTCCTTTACTCGTATTCAAATGCGAAGTAAGACGCTACAGAGAATCAGCAAACGTTCATAAGACAGCACAAGCTACGTTTGATATACTTATAACAACTTAATAATATGTAGGAACAGATGTTGCAAATTGCCATATTAGCTGTGGAGGGGCAGAGCGACATCAGGCCACGCGGCTTTATCATTTATTTAGTCACCTAGAGTGTAATATCTAATTAATTAGACCCTATTATAGTATTCTTTTATCTGTGCTATTACTAAGCCTCGGCTGTTCGTCTGTCTGTCTGTAACCGGGCTGTATCTCATGAAGCTTAATAGGTAGGCTTTGATTATTTATATAGACTATCTAAGTAAGTAGGTAGATACTTGACATTTTCACACACTGAGTATTACCAGGTATCTATAGGTAAGTCGAAGTGGTCAACTATTTACGCCTACCTATACTTACTATTGATTTTCTTTGATACCTACTATAAATGTTTCCCCTTACTACCTGGACGTACAAGTTATGTTATATATATATATAAGTTCTGTTAAAATGAAGATAATACAATTTTAAATTATTTGGACGGTCAGCTTTATAAATGGTAGATATTATGACTGTTATATGGACTGAGAGCTAACAGGTTTGTTTTTGCTCAAATATCTACTTAAAATACTATAAAAACGGGGACTAAATGAAACACAAATACACATGCATAATAGACCAAGAGCCAGCGCTTGGAATATTTATGCTTTTATATAATTGTGGTACCCATATCTATATGTTATGTATTATTATGTGTCCATATATTATGTGTAAGGACATACACTCTTGACAAAATTATGTTATTACTCTTAGTTTTTTATAGTTTCTCATGTAAGTGAAAGGTATTTCTTATGAGAAATAAATGTCTTAAACCCGATATCTAGTATGGCTTCAATCGTTGTCGTAAGTGATAAGTCGAAAACCCTTACGAGCCGCGTCACTCCGCCCCAGACAGCGACAGAGTTACGCGTTAGAAGAGAGTGGCAATGTACAGGTGACTATCGCGTTAGGAACTAAGAGCATATGGGTGCTGAATTGCACTTTGTTGTGTCCTAGCAAGGGTCGCTATTTATATAAATTTGTTCGCAAAGTTAGCCTTCTGTACCTATTTGTACTATTATTTATTCTGTGGTATTACTGTAGTCTGTATGTTAAATATTGTGCAGTGGTACGGAACCCTTCGTGTGCGTGTCCGACTTGCACTTGGCCGGTTTTTAATAACTTCACTCGTGGTGAAGGCCTCGTACAAAATAATGATGTGCAGTCTGCTGGTATCTTGTTTTGAATGCTTAATTGATACCTACACGGTACATATCTGGCACATTATACTTTGGACTGCCTTTTTTCCCGGCTGACTAGCGGGTCAGCTCGAGTATGTGTTAGCGAGTATCTTTGTATTCATGGGGTACAAAAATCACCCAAACGGCTGGATGCATTTTGATAGATAGATAGATCGATGAACACTTTATTGTACACAACGAAAATATAACAAAAGAAACATAAACAATTAGTACAGTACAATGGGCGGCCTTATCGCTGAGAGTGATTTCTCCCAGGCAACCTTTGATGTGTGAGGTATCATTAGAAACCTCTTGACCCGGACAGTGCTAGGATACTACAAATGTTCAAAAATATACATATTAAAGGGGCAACCAAATTCAAAAATAACGGACAAAAAAATAGGTATCGACGACCTTTGTAGTACGTCGGGTGAGTAGCCGGCTTTGATGCCAAAGGTTGCGGGTTAGATTCCCGCTTCGGGACAAATGTTTATATGATCTGCAAATATTTGTTCCTGGTCTGGGTGTTATGGTATCAGGGTACTCGTAGTTCCTGATACCCACGACACAGGAAATCCTAGTGTTGGGTCAGGAATATTGTGTGTGACTGTTGGGTGTTATGTTATGTGCTTAGAATATAGAATAAACCAGAACCCGTGTAAGGCGTAAAAACTGTCACCACGCAAACTAGTCTCAGTGAGAATAGTTTCACCCAAACTGTCTGTGGTCGGCCGTACGGCTAGTCGTGTCGAACTCGAAACATTTTCTTGTGAATATGCCGTTGTGTCTCGTTCCCACTTGTAAAAATTCTGCTAGGTGTAAAAAGAAAAAAGCGGCCAAGTGCGAGTCAGACTCGCCCATGAAGGGTTCCGTAGCAGCAAGTAACATAATATAAAAGTTCTTGGATGGTTTACCTACGATTTATGACGTATTCAAAAAAAACTACTTACTAGATCTCGTTCAAATCATTTTTCGTTGGAAGTTCATGGTTATGTACATCATATATATATTTTTTTGTTTTATTATTCTCTTATTTTAAAATTTACGGGGGGGGGACACATTTTACCACTTTGGAAGTGTCTCTCGCGCAAACTACTCAGTTTAGATTTTTTTTTTATTAGAAACCTCAATATTATTTTTGAAGACCTATCCATAGATACAACACAAGTATGGGATTGATGAAAAAAAATGTTCAGTTTCTTTTCTAAGAATGGGGAACCCCAAAAATTTATTGTGTTTTTTCTATTTTTGTGTGAAAATCTTAATGCGGTTCTCAGAATAGAACAGCAAGTTCTAAGCAAGTTCAAGTTTCAACAGCATAGCTCTTATAGTTTCGGAAAAAAGTGGCTGTGACATATACGGACAGACAGGCAGACATGACGAATCCATAAGGATATTTATGAGATACTTTAAATAAAAACATGTGTGTTAAGTCTCCCAGTTCTCGCGAAATCAACTTTCGCTATCTGAAGAAGTGTTGATGAGCAGCAATGGGCAAAAAACATTTTAAAAAAAACGCGCCACAAGCGAGAGCATTCACCTTAAGATTCCTACTTAGTATAGTATACTATCTACTCCTATGTGATAGACTGAATATTAGTTTAGTGCGCCTCTCGATCAGGGCTTCATTTCCGGGGCAGCCTACCTCTTCACTTGCCGACTATTCGCCATCTCCGGTCAAATCCCGTATTAATCCTTTTTTAAGATAGTTTCTGATTACCTACCTACTTCGTGTAACCGGTTCATTCTTGGTCACCCTGAGTTAGGTCAGAGGCCATCCTGAAATGTACTATTGACCCATGGTGAAAGAACCAGTGTGGTGACAATCAGTGCGCCTCGTAAACGACTCAGAGACTCCTTTCATGCACAAGTTTCATGTCTGAGTTTTTTTTCTTTTATTCTAGGAAGTGCTGGTTTACTCACAATTTTTTTTTTCACAATGTTTTCCTGCACCGTTTGGGAGCACACATTTTGAAAGTGGAAAACCTATTGGTCCGGGATTCGAACCCACGACTTAAGGATCGGAAGTCGGGAGTCAGGATCCCTTCCATTAGGCCACCAGTGCTTCCGATTGCGAAAGTTAATGCATCGTCTGGGCAATATGATTATTTTACCCGACTACGGCAAAGTCAAAAGGAAGGGTTATGTTTTTAGCAGTCTATGTACTATCACCAACGTTAGTCCACGATCCACGATGTTTGACCACGATCTCACCTGTTGGTAAGCGACGATGTGGTTGACATTGGAGCACAAAGGTCTAGAAGGCACCTATTCACTCTAGCCTTGAAGAGACCCAGATAGTTTACAGCAAAGACAGACGACGAATATTGATTATACTGACTTCGACCCATAGTCACACCTATTCGAACATTTACATAAGTAATTAAACTATTTCAATTGGCCGTACTGAAGGCCACGTGGGCGAAAGGCCGAGGGTCACTCGATAGCCCAGTGGCCCGATGGACCTAAGTAAACAGGAATCCGTAATTAAATTAACTGGAGGTTGATCGGAGATTTGCGCGTGTAAAGGTTTGATTGTGTAGGTCAAAAGTCAAGAATGATTTGCTAAAATTAAGATCAACAGCCTACATCCACTGGTGGACCTGGGCGTCCATAGAATGACACGATGAATGGTCTTGAGCCGCCTCCATCCATCTGCGAAAGGGAGCAATCCTACACTGCGTCTGCCGGTTTGTGGTCGCCACTCGAGAATCTTTGGGAAGAAAGTTCAGTTCTGCGAACATAGTTATACTCGTATGAACAAAAAACTTGTTTTATTACGAGAGTTGGGCACCTATAGTAGCAGTAGAGCTTTTTTGTGAAAGAGTTCGTCCGGGGAAGTACATAACACCATACCTATTTCTGCCGCAAAGCAGTAGTGTTCGCATTGCTGTGTTCCGTTTTGAAGGCTTTGGGGTGCCGGTGAAATTACAGGCACATGAGACTTTTAATCTTTATGTCTCAGGGTGGCGGGCGCAGTGCAATGTCGCATAGGGCGCGTCCTATTTGGACGTGACCTATGTGATAATGCACTGTTCATAGGCAGAGGATGTACCGCTTATCATCAGATGGGCCACCTTCTTTTTCCGTCATTTTAAGTAGAATAAATAAAAAAAGTAGTTTTATTTTAAAACATTGATAGACCTTGTTTGACCACGATCTCACCTGTTGGTAAGTGACGATGTGGCCGAAGATGGAGCACAAAGGTCTAGAAGGCACCTATCACTCTAGCCTTGCAGAGACCCAGAATATAGTCTTCAGGAAAGACGGACGACGGTAGCGTATTCCAGTCCTTAGCAGTTCGCATTATAAAGATAGAACTGAAACGTTTAGTACGAATAGAGGGTATACTGATTAGGTAAGGTGGTACAGAGCCGTGCGCGTGCTTGGTTTCGTTTATATATGAAACACTTTGGATAATAATTTCAAAACAATCCCAAAACATCAGTAGCTTTCATTCAATAATCTGTTTGTAATGCATCATAGCCTACCCTCATTCAACTCAAACAAAGGTACTTAGGCTAAGTGTAAGCAATTTTTACCATTTCAATGATAAACCATCGTTCCCGTGACGTAGTTAATGCAATCCGGTCACTCAATGGAGGCGGTATAAAAGGTCCATTAGTGTTCAAATGCATTTATACTCACGACTAATTATAGGGGGCGCGCAGTGTGCCAGGTTTGTATCACTCCGAATCAGCTATTGTAATTTGAGCTTTATCGCGATTAATTAAGGTGGGTGTAACGCAAAATTACCCATCTTAGATTTGTTTTTAACTGACTCAAGTACAATATTTAAATTATTAATATGTATGGATACTTACATTATAATTTCGAGGGATCGCTGTACCAGAAACACAATAGCACAATATCTCTCTATAGAAAAAAAAAACTAGTTAAAACTAGGCTAGATTAGATGGTTTATTAAAATGATGCATATTATTGGGTAAAAAAAATTGATAAATGAAATAAATTCAACAAAGCCGAGGGTTTACAGTAGGGGTTTTGTAAAATTATCTATAATTTTACGAGATATTCGCAAATAAAAACTGCTTTTTCGTGCGGCTCGGTGTATTATTTTTTTGGTATAAAGATTTCTGCCAGGGTTTGCCGCAGTCTAAAGTAAACGACAAAGGCTGAGACACATGTATTCAAATAAAAAAATTATGCATAACCACTTTTAATGCATTGTATAAGTGAAACTTCAGTTAGTAGATGCTATAGTTTCTTCTGTGGTGGGTGTGGGTTTTAGGGGAGCTACCTACCGCATTCTCAATAGCGTTCTGTGATTCATTGTAGGTAAGGAATTTTACTGAAGGTGTCGAATGAAGGTGCTTGAGTTAAATTAGTTTGGAATATATGTAAAACTAGTGTGTGCCTGCAGCTTTGCTCGCGCAGTACCGGGATAAAAAGCTTATGTGTTAATCCAGGTCATAATCTATATCCGTTCCAAATTTTATCGATATCGGCTCAGCCGTTACGGCGTGATTGAGTTACAAACTAACATCTAAATTCTCGCTTTTGTAATATATAAGTAAGATATAATACGGGGAAAAGATAAGGTCCCTGAAGTACACCTGTTTGGATATGATTTGCTTTCACTCTCACCAATCATTCACTACATGATTACGTCCGCCCATAGTCCGTATCAGAATAAAAAAACGATAGATCGCAAGTGAGTGAAAAAACGGCAAAGTGTGAGTCGAACTCGCGCACCCAGGGTTCCGTACCATTATCTATAAAAACGGCAAAAAACACGTTTTTTGTATGGGAGACCCCATAAATATTTATTTTATTCTGTTTTTTAGTATTTTTTGTTATAGTGGCAACAAAAATACATCATCTGTGAAAATTTAAATTGTCTAACTATCACGGTTCATGAGATACAGCCTGGTGACAGACGGACAGACGGACAGCGAATAGGGTCCCGTTTTACCCTTTGGGTACGGAACCCTAAAATGCCTATAGCACTCGGTGATAAGTTAGCTTCCTATTAGTGTTTTAATTTCTAGAATTGGATCAGTAGATCTGGAAATTATCTCCTACAAAAACGTTAAGTACCTCTTTATAATATTAGTATAGATAAAAATATACATAATACATAGTTATAGTTATACATACTTTCCTTCAGAAATATTAAGTAAGGCAAGTAAGGCTTTTAAGGTGATTATAGCCTCGAACGACCTTGGGCATCTGGGCGGAGCCTAGGAAATGTTGCATCCAGACCCCGCACCACACGCCACGCATAAAAATTGGCACAATATTCGGAAACAATGAAGAATCGCAGCGAGCAGCGCGCGCGGAAGCGGGCGCGCCGGCCGCGGCGTGGAGCGCGGTGCGCTAGTCATGAGACCGCGGCGCGCGGCGGGCGGCAGCCGCGGTTTGGCACGAGGTGCTAGTAATGCAGTCATATCTGTTGTCTAGTTTGTTGTGTTTCAGAACACGCGCACTTTTGATTTTGAGCATCGGAAATTATGCGCTATTGCTATAGTATACCTATGCCTGCCGGCATTGTTGATTTTTCTTAGCTTTGTTTGTTAGACCTGTCTACTAGACCTAGTATGGTAGATAATTAAATAGATGACACACGCCTTTTTCCCCGAAAGTGTAGGCAGAGCCCATAAATATAAACATAAAAGTACCTATTTCTTACATACCTAGTAGTTTTATTGGTTCGTAACGGTTTATTTCTAAAAACCCAACCAGGAAAACACGAAATGAATGAAAAATCTTGAACATTAATTCTCGAATGAAAAATCTCGGATGAAAAATCTCGGATGAAAAATCTCGAATAAAAATCACGAAATAAAAATCTCGAATGAAAAATCTCGACTCAAAAATCTCGAATGAAAAATGTCGACTGAAAAACCTCGAATGAAAAATATCGAACATTAAATCTCGAATAAAAAATCTCGAACGGAAAATCTCGAATGAAAAATATCGAATGTAAAACCTCGAATGAAAAATCTTGACTGATAATCTCGAATAAAAACGTCGAATAATAAATCTCGAATGAAAAATCTCGAATAAAAAACATGAATGAAAAATCTTGACTAAAAAAAAGTTAAACGAAAAATCTATGCGACACAAAAAAACAGTAGTTATATGAAATCACAATTACACTCATAAAAGGTAAATTAAGTACCTAGTTAGGTATCGAAACACAATCTTCACGACCTCTGTGGCGCGGCGGTCGAACGTTCGCCTGCGACGCCGGAGGTTGCGGGTTCGATTTCCGCCTTGGAACAAATATTTGTGCGATCTGCAGATATTTGTTCAGGGTGTTCTGGGTATTTTCTATGTATAATAAAAAATATCTATCTATTTTATATATTGTATTAAGTATATTAGTTATCTAATACCCATAACACAAGCTCTGCTTAGCTTGGGCCTAGATAATGTTGTGTAAACTGTCCAGCATTATTTATTATTATTATTTATTTATTTAATCACCAAAGTAATTATTTCACACATACTTCGTAGTATTTTCGCCCGCAGTAACTCATTCATCTGTGGTAATATCACTTTAGCCAAAACCGCTGGACTTAGAGACTTGAAACTTGCAGGGTGTATTATTTTTAGGGCAAGATTTTGCATTCGAGATTTTGCATTCGAGGTTTTTCATTCGAAATTTTTCATTCGGGCTTTTAAATTCGAGATTTTTCATTTAAGATTTTTCATTCGAGGTTTGTCATTCGAGATTTTTCATTCGAGATTTTTCACCCGAGATTTTCCGTTCGAGATTTTTCATTCGAGTTTTTATTCAAGATTTTTCATTCGAGATTTTTAATTCGAGAGTTTTCATTCGAGATTTTTCGTTCAAGATTTTTCATTCGAGATTTTATATTCGAGATTTTTCATCCGAGATTTTTCGTTCAAGATTTTTCAGTAGAGATTTTTCAGTAGAGATTTTTCATTCGAGATTTTTCATATACGTACTTATTCTTATAGTAGATAACATAACATAGCACCCAACAGTCACATACATAGATACAAGACATCCCTTTGTTGTGTGTATCAGAAACTACGAGTACCATGGTACCATAACACCTAGACCCGGAACAAATATTTGCAGATCATACGAAAAAAATTCCCGCAGCGGGAATCAAACCCGCAACCTTTCGCATCTCAGCCGGCTACTCGCCCGACGCGCTACAGCTACAGAGGTCGTCAAAGATAAGAAACAAACAAGCGTCCTCGCGCAAACAAGATATCTAAACGAAAACGATCAATATTTACATTGTTTTGTTCAAGGAACACAAAACACAACTAAAAAACTACGATGAGTACACTAACTGCTATCGTGTCTTATTGTGCCCGAACCAGTCGGTGGCACTCACAGGAGCGGAGCAAAAAAGTGACGCGGGTACCCCGTGCGAACGCTTGGGCCGGACTGAGGTCCGCGGCCGAACCGCCCCGTGGCAGCTCGTTTCACAGTTTTTGTTTTATTGTTTCAAAATGATAATTATTTTTGAAAATGTAAACATATCATATGTAAAGTCTGTAAATTGTCTATAATATTGTGAAAGAATCATTAAAATAGCTACAGGCGTTTGGAAGGAGTAGGAATTCTTGCGTAAATTATAGGGAACAATGTTTTATTTTTTCCTGTCAAAAGCAACACCAATTTAAATAATCTAAACATATAGTTCTATTCTTGACAAATATTATACTTATTAACTGATTTTTTTTAAATTATTTGGGCCATTATTGTAGGAGGAGTAGGCTTTCGAAATAGGTCAATTTTGAGTTTTGGCAAAACTAATCGTCTTAAGTTGGTTTTCCTTTTTTCTTTGAATCAGCTTCCACTTGTTCTCGAGGCACCACATAGGCGCTCCCCACCTAGTAGTAAGAAGGATCATAAAAAAAAACAGACTGTGTTTGTTGCCTGGTTTTTCTAGGACTGGTTGCGTTGGAACAGGAGTAAATATAAATTTATTTTTAAGACGATTCAAAATGATCCTTGTGATTTCAATGAATAAAATACTTTTGACTTTGACTTTGTTTTCTCTATCACCTTCAGTCCGTCGACCGTATCAAAAGCTTTGCTAAAAACAATTCTTTAATTTTCAATAAACAATTAACCAACTGGTCTCTTACAATCACCATTCGAAACAATAATAATAATGAACTGAATGTAATAAAAACTGTAAAAGGGATATGAACAGTCAAGGGGAGCGCTAATGTACATTTGCTGCAAATGCATTTATATCGTAGGTACGGACAGAAACAGTTCAACAACTGAGTACCTACACCATTACGTTAATTTTGAACCTGACTTTCGAACCAGTTGGTCTCGAACCTTGAGTTGGCGATGCGTTGCCAATTTATATCGTTACTAACTGATATAGATCGGACTACAACTCGAATTATAGTGAAATTGGCGATTCGAAACGAAGGCATATTCCAATCCAATAGAGTTGAGAAGTTTGGGTCGCAATATTGGATTACACTTTAAAAAAAAAACAGCTCTAGAGAAATTGGCGATTCAAAATGAAAGCATATTCCAACGTTCCGATCCGTGACCGACTCAACTTTGTCACTTTTATAAGCACGAAAATTACCAGCATTTGTTACGTACTTCAATATTACCTTTAACAATAACTAATAAAAACATTGAATGCCACAAATTATGACGTTTTGCATGTATTTGTAAAGCGTAAGCATTTTGTTTGTGAAAAAGGCCCATTTGATTGTATAGCTGTAATTGGTCGCTTGAGTTGTAAATCTACTTGTGATGTCTGTACGTGCATTTATACAGTAAGTTAATTAAGCACGTCGGGCTCTAACAGGGCACTTGCTCGCTTACATCTCTGATTGATTTATTAACTGGATTAATCTTGTTTTCTCTCTATTTCTTATATTATTGAAAAACTTTACTATTTCTATAGAAATCAGAATTCTGATTTCTATTATTATTTCAGTGTACTTAATATTACTTTTCATATTTAGTTTGAGAGTTTACGTAACTAATTTGATTTCTGAATCTCGTTTGTTTGCACTCCCTGCCATTTCCAAGGAAAATGTACCAAGCTCTGAATTTCATTATAAAAATCAGCTCAGAATTTTATACCAATATTGTCTTGAGATAAATAGTATAAAAAATGCGCTAATAAATTATATTCACCATTCATCTTTTGTAGGTGACAAGATTCCTTAGAAATGACCATGAATGTTGTAGTACATGGATTGAGTGCTAAAATAGCATAGAGTGTTCCTTCTTACTCCTATCCTAGAAGATAGCTTGCTATCCTATGTTAGAGAGAAACAAATATATTGTCACACGACAGTCGTTTTTCCGTTCCGTACCCTGAATTTTGGTATCATGCATATACATCTCCCTAGATTGTTACCATGAATGTACTAGTAATTTGACATTTGGCCTGGTACGACTTACACAAATAAGAACAGATAGATTTATGCTTGTCTCATTCCAACACATGAATACATTCATATAAAAGAATGAGACTGGTATAATCGATACCGTTTCGTTGTTAGCCTTAGTTCCATGCTTTAGTTCTTATTCCTTAGAAATGACATGCAAACTTGACAATGCATGGATTAAAATGGCCGACGCTATCACCCTATAAGCTACCAACCTGCCTTTACAGGCGTCAGTTCATGACAGCGATAGCTTTCCCTGCAAAGCATGAATATGACCCAGTTATTGCGAAAACCCATTAAGGTGAATGCTCACGTTAGCGGCGCGAGTTTTTTTTTTTAGTGTTTTTTGCCCATTACAGCTCATCAACACTTCTTCAGATAGCGAAAGTTGAGTTCGCGAGAACTAGGAGACTTAACACACATGTTTTAATTGATAGTATCTCATAAATAATCTATTAACTATTTAACTATTATCTCGTATTTTAATTCTGACGAAATAAATATATTTGTATTTGTATTTGTAAATATCATCAGTTTAGATACGAAACAAAAAAAAACAATGTAAAAATGTGTTATAAGGGGTATTATAGCTAAACTGATGATATTTATGAGATACTATCAATTAAAACATGTGTGTTAAGTCTCCTAGTTCTCGCAAACTCAACTCTCGCTAACTAAAGAAGTGTAGATGAGCTGTAATGGGGAAAAAACACCAAAAAAAATTAATTTCGCGCCGCAAGTGTGCGCATCCTTAAGGTAGTATGGTACGTCAGCAGAGTCGTTACCAAATGACACTGTGGATAATTATGCATATCATCATCATCATGATCATCAGCAGCTTCTTTTTATACAACTTGGTATGATGGGTCAAGCAGATGGCCCACCTGTTGTTAAGCGGTACCCTCTGCCTATGAACAGTGTGCTTTACCACATAGTTCACGCCCACCTAGGACGCACCCTATGTGACATTCTCACATTGCACTACGCCCGCCGCCACCCTGAGACATAAAGATGAAAATCTCATGTGTCTGTTATTTCACCCTTCAAACTGGAACACAGCAATGCGAGCACTATAGCTTTGCGGCAGAAATAGGTATAGTGGTAGTACTTGCCCGGACGAACGCTTTCACAAAAAAGCTCTACTACTAACAAAACTAGCCTACTCCATAAAGTTCAAAGGGGGACATGCTATAATCACCCACCACGCATGGCAGGTTGGTGTAATCCCCTAATAGGTTTTTACGATATCCTTGGGAGGATACGTAGGGAGTCTATTTAGGCTGGACACGCCACAGCAAAGGCCAGACTCGTCACAACAAGACCAGACGCGTCACAGCAACGGCCAGGTACGCCACAACAGTGGCCGGACCCGTCACAGCAATGTCGGATACATGAGAGCATTATGCACACCACACGCCAAAGGAGGTGGGCAAGCGCTGACCCAGGTCAAAAATACTTGAACCCTTCATGAAAGTATTTAGTACGGCTCTAAATGTTGTTTTTTGTCCAATTTTTCTAAAGAACTGATATATTTTTAGAAGACGGGAAGCAAAAGTTGTATTTCTAAATAATTATAAAAATCAACACATTGCATTTGCTTGAAACAAAACGTAAAAAGCTTCATTTCTTTCCCACACCTTCTACTTGTCAGGTTGTCCTTCGACATAGGCCTCCCCTAGTTCTTTCCACACTTTTCTATCACGGGCTGATCTACGCCATCCCTTTGGTAAATCATCTTCCCATCTCTTTATTTGACGTCCTCTTTGTCTTTTCCCGTTTCTGGGGTACCTAGGCAAGATTTCGTTTTTAACTATTTCTGTTAGAGACCAGTAGCGTTTCCAGGTGTTACTTATCCTCCTATCGATTTCTTTTGAATCAACTCATTGCATTTGCGTGAAACAAAACGCAACAAGCTTCATTACTTTCACACACCTTCTACGCAAGAAATTAAATTATCTTTTTCATTATCTTAACATATATATTATCAATAATCAAAAGTATCCCAACTGTACGTCACGTTAGTCAAAGAAGTTGGGTCAAACAATGTATGGGGAGTTGCCCATGTTCTTTGGACATTGCCCTTTAGGCCAACAATGCTGATAAGGGAAACACCGCTGCACCGTTTTAAAACTGTATGCTACGAGTACTTCCATTGTAAAGCTATAAAGTCATCGGTTTTATAAAGTTGGCACGCTAAACAATCGGTCCCGAAGTTCATACATATTAATGCACTCTGCGACGCATTGAATGAGACTCTGCGGGCTTTCGAAGCACCCTGTTGTACTCCACTTATATTCAGCGTGAGGCGAGAAATTACTGTTAACGTTTGTGAGACCAATTTTTATTGAGAAATGTATCATTTATTAAAGATGTTAAATATAGTTTCGATGTTTTTTTACGAGCTTTTATAGAACTGATTTGTTTTTTTATGATTTATGTAGATATGTTAGTGTCGATCAGATTTTCAATCAATTAATCTATCAAATCTGTGTGTGGTGTGCTGTGTCCGGCCTAAGAATGGGCTGTGGTGTGTCCGGCCTAAGAATAGACCCCTTCGTCTCCTCCCGTGGATGTCGTAAAAGCTGACTTAAGGGATTACCCGAACTTGTTGATAAGATTCGTTGGTATAAGATTTGTCCTGGCTGCTAGCTTATTATGAAATGTGTTATTACTGGAAAAAAGCGTTAGCCGAGTCAGTCGTGGAAGGCAATGGCGGCGATGAGCTCACCACTTGTCACGTCTATATTCCACGATTGTGCAACCCACTGTGAAAAGTGGCCCATTGAGGCTCTGCCTACCCTTTCGGGGAAAAAGGCGTGTGTCTATGTATGTATGAATGTAATATATCAAATCGGTTATAATGCTTCAAAAATAGGGTAACAAGGTTGTTAATTTGTAAGAAGCACCAACTATTTCCACCATTTTTATTATTGAATTCATTATTTATTAAGCAGACCTGTCCCTTTATTCGCTATGACCAAACGTGACATAACGCGGGCTCGTTACGATAACTGCGTGGAGTCATCGTTCTGAACACATTGTGACGTCACACGTTATTGGCAAGTAATCTCCTATGGTCATAGCGAATAAAAGCCCTGATGTTTGCCCTACGTGGCATTGCACTCTGAGACATAAAGGTATAAAGTCTCATGTCTCATGTGTGTGCATGTGCTCATCACCGGCACTCTTCAAACCGGAACAAGCTCTACTGCTTTGCGGCAAAAATAGATGGTGGTAGTAGGTACTTCCCTGGATGAACTTTTCATGCACAAACTGCATTCAAACACATTGAAATATTATAATGATAAATTAATAACATTAATTAACATTAACATTTTATTACCAACTAATATTTTTTTATGAAAGCTGGTTTTGATCCGGTTAAATCTTAATTTATCGTCACGTTTCAATGACGATATTGTAATTATGGTGTAGTGGTCATCTGATGATGGATAAGGAAGGTAGGCAAATGGACTCCTTATTCAATGGATATAAAGATAAAGATAAGTTTATTTAACTTAGAATAGGTACAACAAAACATAAAGATGTTTCGTGAGTATATGAAATTAAGAGAACTTTGCCTACAGTGCTAGTTAAAAAACTGTGTTTCGGCAAGGTAACGCTTCTCACCCCATATGGAATGGTCCATACTGGACATTTAGTAAAATTATACCTAAACATTAAGCTCATATATAAATCGCTATATAGGTACCTTATAAGCTAACATGCATATTTTATACTTAACACCTATCACTTAACATCAATAGAGGGATTTGGTTTCGATAACGCTTCCCTATAGCGTCGGTAAACAATACCAGCCGGCCAGAAATCCGAATCAAGGAGCACATCCTTATACTTCGCCTGGACCTACTAGTAGAGTAGTACTGGGTATACTAGTAGACACAATATTTGTGTCTCATTTTAATCGGCTCGCTATGCAATCTCAAGTGTGTTATAGTTCAATTAAAGCTTATTTTGTGAAGTATCTATTTTAACAAAATGTAATATACAGGTATAAAAAATATATGTTGAGAATGTTTGAAGCGTAGGTTGCTGAACCCTGAATTTATTATTGCTTGATGGATCGTTCCTCCCGCATTTTAGGCGGCGATTCTTAAAATAATTAAAAAAATATCTGACTGAAATTCCTCTTCGAGCGGACATCTGAATCAGTAATTGAAAACGTAACCAACGAAGCTAAAAATTAAACATTATTCCTTTTTAAAACGAGAAATAATTTCCTGGCGAGCCTTTATAATTATTTTGTCGCTTCTAAATATAAATAAGAGGAGGCTCGTAGGCTTAGAGACGTTGGCAGTTGTGTCCTCGGCTCATAATATCGTAACGTTGTTGACATCTCGGCCTCCATTCGCCGCCATTTTGGACGCGCTGAAAGCGCGGCAAGCCCACTGTCATGGCGGTGAAATAATTAGATTCCACCGGCGCATTTCTTCTCGGTTCATTGCTGTATGTTTTGTTAATTATTTCTTCGCGAATGTCACGGCAGGTCTTAGCGCTTTTTCCCAATGTTTTTAGAGCTTTTGTCTCGCTAAATATCGCTAAATGGAAGGAAAGGTGTAGACATTTCTTTGTAATATTTAATGCGACTGTTCCCCGTCTTTTTTACCTTGACAAAGGAAATTCGTTATCTTTGTTTTTGATTTAAATTCAATTCGGTATCTTCCTCAAATAAACTTCCCTTTCGAGTGTGCAAATTAATATTAATTGTATTAGAAGCCCTAACGGCGGACCCCATGTGTTTTTCTTTACAATTAGACGATTGCCCAATCCCTTTTCCATCCGTTAAATAAAAAATACACCATTCTCGACCTTGTTGTATCGACAATTCGACAATGCTGTCATCATAAATGAATTGAACCAGAAAATTAGATTATCTATCGCGTCTCTCACTAGTTCTAAATTCAATTTGCGTTCGAAATACAAATTGTGGCGGTTAAATCCCACGCGTCGGCCATATTTAAATTAATTTTGTTTTTAACTAACGCGGGAAAGCTCTTTGGGGTGTTACTTTGTGAAAACTGTTTTATTGTACGTTTGGGGATTTTCATGGTGAGAAACAGATCTGATGTCATTTATGCTAATTTAGAGACTAGTCTCTAGAGAAATTGTGGACTACGAATGCGGTTAAATTTACATTTGTATCATCAACATTCATTAGTAAGTTTAGAAGCATGGAATTGTCTTTACAGCTAAAACAGAGTTGAGCAGAATATAATTAATTTATCTAAAGGGCAGAATAAAACGGTGCTACCCGTATACATGGCATGCGTTGCGTTAATAACACCATGGTTAATATATTCAAGCTTTCAATTCAATTCAATCTAATTTTCAAGTGATCAGATGAGCTATCTTTAGATCGTTTGCGTCGGTGTTTGAGTTGTTTCATTTGTTTTTTTTTAATATGTACATACCTTCGTTGTCTTATTTGTCTGTAAATAAAGAATTATTCAAGTCAATTCGTATGTTTTTTATTGTGTATGCTGGAGGCCAGCAGTCCAACTGTTTTATTTATTTCACCAACAAGCTTCCATATTGTGAACGAAACAATAATTGAAGGTGAGTTTGAAAACAAAATGGTACAAACTCCGTAGTTCTGGAATGGCCTATTTTCCTTGAACTCTCTTATTTCTAGTAACATTAACATTACAATAATTGTTCACGTACGAAAACGTTGGGCCAGGTACCAAATGTAGTTTGCCTAGTCTCCTCTGAAATAATGTCTTTTGATATTATTACGATACTTTACATTTCATTATTTATCACTATAATTGTTATTATAGTTTTAAATTAGTATTTTATCAATTTATCAAGTAATCAGAAATTAAGTCAGTCTGTCTTTTATTTGTTAACTGAATAAGAACTGAATGGCAGAATCCATTGTTCACTTTAGCTACCTACCTAGTTTCACAAAAACACTTTTTTTTTTTTAATTCTGTCTGTGTACCAGCTTTTTTAGCGCGAAAGCAACATAAACCTCCAAAAAATACACAGACAACGTTTAACTTTTATATCTATGTAATGTCATGATCATCGTCAGTCTACAGAAGTCCACTTGGGCACATAGCCTCATAGAATGCCACGACAACCGGTCTTGAGTCGCCTCCATCCACCGTTTTTCTGCGACCTCTTTGGACCATCGAGAGAGGGCGTTCCTCTTATTCTGGTTTATTCCCGATGTCCACGTTGTCTTGTCCATCGTCAACGTGTACAGCGGGAAGTCACTAAATCCCTTCCCGTTGTCCACGTTATATTCTGCTTCGTCCGGTTCGTGGTCGCCATTTGAGAACCTTTTTCGCCAACAATTATCTGATTGATTATTGATTCTGCGATTGCCACTTCAGTTTGCCATCTTGGATCTTTTTTGTGTGAAGGGATTAAGTTTATGTATATTTTCGTAGTTATGTCGTCCACTGTTAAGAGCTCGCCCTGAACGTGTTGCAACTTTGTTTTAGTTTCTCTCTGCTCTGTTCCAACTACAATAATTGGAAAAGTTTGCTCATTATATTTCGGCACAGTTTTTTCTCTCGTTCGTGTTATATTTGTTACTTTTACTTGTTATTTGTTGCATCATTTCATATAATTGAGAGATTCTGGTAGAGTTTTTTTTTTTTCTAAAATAGGCTTGCGTTTGGCTACTTCTCACCTGATGGGAAGTGACGATGAGGCCTATTTAAGCACGCTCGCCTAGAAGATGCCTATTAACTCTTCGTTTGAAGATGCCCAAGTTGTATGATAAAGGGAATAAAGAAGCCGGAAGAGAGTTCCACGCCTTTGCTGTCCGCATGATGAAAGAGCTTGAGAAATGGTTTGTAAGCGACGGTGGTATGTCAACAACAAAAGGGTGAAACGCCTCTCCACGTCTGGTCGTCAGGTGGCGGAATGGAGACGAGGGGATCAAATCGTGCAGCTCCTGAGCACACTCACTGAAATGTATGCGGTAGAAGATACACAAACACGCAACTCTTCGACGATGCTCTAAGCTTTGTAACCTTTTCGCAACCAGTGCCTCGTCATTAATTATGTTTTTTGTCTAAGGATAACATTCAAACCGGTAATCCGATCTAGATAAAATTTAGTAGGTGGATAGAGGTTATGAGCTAAATAAGACAGGGGCTAAAAAATACGGTTCGCTATTCGCTAATCTGCGTCAGTCACATAATATTGAATCGTTTGGGGAGCGAACGAATTCAAATTTCGAAAATTCAAATTACAATACTGGCTGAAGACGGACATTTATAGACATTGTAATGGTAGAAACTTACTAAACACGATAAGGGTAGCGATAAATTTATTAAACACGATAAAAAAAAAAAAGATAAGCGAAGCTTTGTTGCTCCAGGTATTGGAATGCAATACCTATATTATTAATTTTCTGTTTAAGGATACGCTCACGAGTACGAGTACGAATTGATGAAAAATAATTTACTTACTAAAAGTAGATAAATAGAAAATTCTTCAATGCACATTAAAAAAAAAGGCGATCTTAATGCTAGAAGGTATTCTCTTCCAGATAGCCTTGGTGTATTGCGGAAACAAGAAGTATCGGTAGTGCACAAGAAGGGAAGTAGTGAATAACTTTAAGTTTTTTTTTTTTTTTAATTAATACTACTTTTAAAATAAACTAATACATATCATTAAAAGTATTTCGTCATTGAACGAAATGTAGTTGTACGAATTGCCAGCGAACCTACAATAAGCGATTACTACATGCGACCCCTATTACATAAGTAGGTCCATAGCTTTGAGGAATACCTTCGCAAATACCATGACATTTGGTCCGTATGTGGAGCAGACATTTTGTTAATGTTATTATTGTCGTAAATACCATCCTACTAATCCTACTATCCTACTAATATTATAAACGCGAAAGTTTGTATGGATGGATGTATCTTTGTTACTCTTTCACGTAAAAACTACTGGATGGATTTGGATGAAATTTGGAATGGAGATAACAGGACTCCGGAATAACACATAGGAACATTTTTATCCCGATATACCCACGGGATCGAGACTTACGCGGGTCAAACCGCGGGGTGCTGCTTGTAATATTATAAACGTGAAAGTTTGTATGGATGGATGTATGTTTGTTACTCTTTCACGTAAAAACTACTGGATGGATTTGGATGTAATTTGGAATGGAGATAACTGGACTCCCGGAATAACACATGGCACATTTTTATCCAGATATTCCCACGAGATCGAGACTTACGCGGGTGAAACCGCGGGGCGCTGCTTGTACGGTTATACTTTATCTGAAGGTTTCAAATAGGCTTACATGTTAGTTAATGGAATATAGCTTTTAAACGTACGGTAATTAATTCTGAATTTATTTAGAACTGTCCAGTTAAGGTTGCTTTACGATAACAGTGAACATCATTTCCATCCAAACGAAGAAGTAAGCTAGCACCGTGAGTTTTGGTAGTGGCTTAAAGTGTATCTTGTGGTAGATTTGGGTATCTGTTATCTATGCCCCTAATTTAGGGTTCCGTACCCAAAGGGTAAAACGGGACCCTATTACTAAGACTCCGCTGTCCGTCTACCATGCTGTATCTCATGAACCGGACAGTTGAAATTTTCACAGATGACGTATTTCTGTTGCCGCTATAACAACAAATACTAAAAAACACTATAAAATAAATATTTAAGGGGTCTCCCATAAAACAAACGTGTTTTTTTGCCGTTTTTATCTGTCACCAGACTGTGTATCTCATGAACCGTGATAGTTAGACAGTTTAAATTTTCACAGATGTTGTATTTTTGTTGCCGCTATAACAACAACTATTAAACAAGTAATTAATTTTGTAAAAATAAAAAAAACCCCGACGCTGAACGGCTGAACCGATTTTGATCAAACAAAGCTAAGAACACTCCCGACAAATACAACTTTCAAACAAAAAATAAAAAACGAAATCGGTTCATCTGTTCGGGAGCTACGATGGGACAGACACACACACAGACACGTCAAACTTATAACAGCCCTTCGTTTTTCGTAGGAGGTTAAAAACAGAATAAAATAAATATTTAAAGGGGCTCCCATACAACAAACGGTAAATATATCCTATAAAATAATGGTACGGAACCCTTCGTGCGTGAGTCCGACTCGTATTTGGATGGTTTTATAAAATATTTTTTTTAAACCAAATTACGGTATCAGGCTCACCTTCATCGCCTCATACAAAAATTGTCGTTGAACCTAACGCCTTAAAATGTTAAAACGCCATATTTGAAGAACCTCATACTGTAGTCCATGTTAATGTTGGGATTGTGTGTTTAAGACGTATCATTTCAAATACACGCATTTATTGACACGAAATTACATCGCGTCAAAGTAACGAGTGGTTTCTGTATCCCGATTTGAACCCGCGTCGATAATCAAAGACGGACCATTATAGCCAGACCCTCTTGGATCCCACGTTGACTGCAAATCCCGAGGAGTTTGTCAGAGATGAATGGGAAGCTGGGCTCAAGCGTGCTTGGACTATATTTCCGTGTCGTCTGCGAGATTGGTTGGGCTGTGGTTTGGGTGGGAGCGATTTGGTTGAGTGGATTTGTTGTGATATATTTGTCTGTTTAAGATGAACAGATAGTGAAGATGAAGACCATCTCGGCCTGCCCGTTATGTACTAAGGAATGATGAGTTTTGTCAAAGACATGGTATAAAAAGCTTTTCAACACAGTTGCTTATAAAGTGGCTCTAATTTAACCGCAATTAGGCACATAATGACGCCTGTAATCAAACTGTGACTTTTTCATTGCTATTCACGAGTGATTTATAGAGACAGTTGAACATTTACACAGAGTGTGTATTTCTGTTTACACCTGTAATCGAACTGTCACTTTTTCATTGCTATTATTCACAAGTGAGTTATAGAGATCAATCTGAGCAAGTGGGGATACACAAATGAGACAAAATGCGATTGCGAATTCTCACCACAAATAATGCTACACCTAGTTTCGTGCACGCTGTGCCCTCACACCTGCACACTGAAAGACCTTTACAAAGCCACGGATAATGCCATAGCCGTGGCAGAGTACTGCTCCAAAATAATTTGACAGAGGAGAACCATCGACACGAAAGAAGAAGTTATAGAGACAGTTGAACATTTACACAGACTGTGTATTTCTGTTTTATTATTATTTTCTTAACTAGTGTGTTGAAAAACATCGTATGATACACGTGTGTATTTCTGTTTACCGTCCTCGGCTCTCTTAAGACCCTCACCTAACGGCTCGGGTGTCAATGGCGCCTCAGCGGTAAGCACCAACATCACACACTTGTACCATAATGTACTATTATTTAACTTGCAATGTATGTATGTCCGTCAAATTGTATAACTTAATTTTTAACTACTTAGACTCTCGATTGAGCTGAAATTTGGTATACCTGTCAAGTACCGATGACAATACAATATTATGGTGACGGCGAGCTGGTCTGATGATGGAGACGTCGGACAACGGAACTCCTCGATAGTTAATAGTAGACTTAGCCGTGTATGGGCTCATTTTTATCAGCTCACGGTTCTGCTTACTTTGTTACTATGAACTAATGACACAGAATACATAATAGAACGGTAACAGAAGGTCGACTCCGCAAAATTATTTAAATAAATAGCGACTCTTGCCTCCACACAATAAAGAGCAATTCAGGTCGCACAGCGCTAATTACCTACAGCTAAAGTCACCTAGTAGTTACCTCTCATTCTATCGCATAACTTTTATCTTGTCTGACTTACTGAATTGACTCGACAAGTCGAGCCCGCCGGGTACTTGTAGCTTCGTACATAAAGTGCGGAGTGCGCCACCTCTGATTGATGAGCCTTTGCATTTATCTACAAACACCGTAGTTGATATTCTAACCTATGCACCCTTCCGCTCACGCTCCCGCTCCCGCTTCTGCCCTTGCTATTTGCGGTCGGAACACCAGGAAACGCTGACGATGTCGGAAGGAAGGTGGAAACTAGCAATACTAATTAGAGGTACCTGAAGAATACATACCAATGAAGATTGTAGGAGCTGTATTAGCCGCGTCAGGCCGGGATTTTGAGTAGTTCCTGATGGATCCCTTGACTTTGATCCCTTGTCCTGATAGATCCCTTATACCTATAATTTTGAGTAGTTCCTGATGGATCCCTTGACTTTGATCCCTTGTCCTGATAGATCCCTTATACATATAACTTTGAGTAGTTCCTGATGAATTCCTTGACTTTGATCCCTTGTCCTGATAGATCCTTTATACCTATAATTTTGTTCCTAATAGATCCTAGCTCAAAGTTGATGTGTGCTCACAATGAAATTATCCATGGATAATTTAAGTGCTTCGTTTTCTTTCCCATGTTTCAAAGCCACAACCGAAAAGTAATTTATTATTCCGGCTTTAGGTATATCGCGTAATTTTTGGTGTTCGTTTTTGTCCCAAGTTTTAGTAAAATGCTAAAGAGTAGGATGTAACGTCAGAAAATGTTGTATCGCTTGGGATACAAATACAATGTACCCCAAGCACTACGTCAGCCCAGCTAGCTTTTCCTCCAAATAATTTTATCATAAGAGATCCCTCTTATGATAAAATTATTTGATGAATTTTATGACGCAAAATTGTTGATTTAATTTTAGCTACTTAAGTGAATAAATAACAAACATTATATGAAAAAAAGAGAGATGGGCTTATTATGTCCTAGGCATAGATTTTTCGTCATTAAAATTTTTGGTCCGAAATTAAAGTGTAGAAACTTTTCAAAAACCACCATCCAATATTACGGCATTATTTAATTTATCGCCATTTTCATCTTGTTTTCGTTCTGATACAAATTGTTCGTTTAGAAATTTAATAAACACTATCGCTTACAAGTTACTGAGGGCTTAAACGTGATGTGTCCAGCCTAAGAGTAGACCCCTCCGTCTCCTCCCGTGGATGTCGTTAAAGCCGACTTAGGGACTACCCGGGCTTGTTAGTAAGATTCGTTGATATAGATTTGTCCTGGCTGCTAGCGTTATTACTGGAGGAAAGCGTTAGCTGAGTCAGTCTAGGGAAGCAATGGCGGCGATGAGTTCATCCGTTGTCACGTCTATATTCCCATGATGGTGCAACCCAGGAGAAAAGAGGCCTTTTGAGGCTCTGTCTACTCTTTCGGGGATATGATGTGTGTCCCCATGTATGTATGTACGTATGTCTAGGGATTTTAACAAATTTCTAAATTTGACGATATACCTATTGAAACAAAATATTTCTATGCGCGAAGACTTTGTTAGTACGGCGACTAAAGACAAAGTCTTTGCGCATTGGTTAGAGTTTAGCTAGTCATAATCATTCATCATCATCCACAGCCTGACTTCACCCACTGCTGAGTATAGGCCTCTCTTTGCCTGTGCTATTCCTCACAGTCCCGTGCCAGTCTCATCCAGGTTCGGCCGCGACGCATGCCGATATCGTCTGCCCATCTCGCTGCTGGACGACCAACGTTTCTGTACCCAGTTCTTGGGCGCCATTCAGTTAGCGCCTTACTCCACCTACCGTCATCGTCTTGCCAGGTGTCCTGCCCAACTCCATTTTAGTTCCATTATACGATTCCCAACATCTTTGAGCATTGTTCGTAATAGTCATCCGTTCGGGAGCTACGATGCCACAGACAGACAGACACACACACACACACACACACACACACACACACACACACACACACACACACACACACACACACACACACAGACAGACACGTCAAACTTATGACACCCCGGGTCGGGGGTTAAAAATAATACATTTAGGTATGATAACAGCTAATAACATCTTAAAAAACTGCAATCAAAATGTTACATATCGTTCGCACATTCGTCTTACCTTTTACCCAACAATCTTACCCCAGTCCGGCGGGTGATTTAAACACCAGGTAACTCGCACACACGAACTGTCCAACTTAGATTTAAGAGCTTCGTGGAACAATTACTCTGTAACCTAGTTCTGAGTAATTTTTAAAGGAGGTGCGCAACCGCTGACCCAGGTCAAAAATAGGGGCCCCTTCATAAATAAATAATAAATAAATAGTGCTGGACAGTTCCCACAACATTATCTAGCCCCAAGCTAAGCAGAGCTTGTGTTATGGGTACTAGATAACTGATATACTTAATACAATATATTACATAGATAGATATTTTTTATTATACATAGAAAATACCCAGAACACCCTGAACAAATATCTGCGATCGCACAAATATTTGTTCCGAGTCGGGAATTTAACCCGCAACCTCCTGCGTCGCAGGCCAACCTTCGCCCGCCGCACCACAGAGGTCGTCAAAGAAGTAATTAGTACGGTTCTCGTTTCGTTTCGTATGAGGTAGTGCTGGCCTCTGGTGTCAGAGTTTGTCAAGCCGCCCGAGGGCCTCTGACATGGCTTATCGACTGCTATTAATCAATAACAGCAGGGACCGACAGCTTAACGTGCCCTCCGAACATCGAGCAACACGGAACGGAGGCCTGCGTTGCTCGATGCCTCCGAAGCACAGACCGATGGAAATCCGCACATAACTTAGAAAAGTCATTGGTGCGGAGCCAAGGATCGAACCCGGTATCGTTGGATTCGGAGTTGAACCGTTGCTACCATCGCTTTTAATAATTTTAATCGCGAGCTATATAACATAACATAACACCCAACTGTCACATACATAGTCCTGATCCCACACTAGGATTCCCTGTGTCGTGGGTATCAGGAACTACGAGTACCATGCTACCACAATACCCAGACCCGGGACAAATTTATGCAGATCATACACACACACACATTTGTCCCGCAGCGGGAATCGAATCTTTCGCGTCTCAGTCGGCTACTCGCCCGACGCGCTACAGAGGTCGTCAATATGGCCTCCCATTGCCATTTCAACTTGCTAATTCTGAGATATATATCCTTAGCATAAATATTGTTATTTTCCTTTTACTACCCAACACACGCCAGCCCTTACTTAACAAACCCCAAATTCATTACCAAAAAGATTCTACCAAAACAAGCGGAGTCGAAAATATTTTGACATCTTCAAAGAAACTTGGAACAATCAATCAATGTTTCCCTAAGGAACCCTAAATGAGGCCGTTCACCTCAGGGGTTCCGCAGATTTGCGATTAATTGGTAAATGCAATCGTTATCCACCCTTCGTAATGAGACGAGTGAAAAAAGTGATTTATTACTCTTCTATGAATGATTTTAATGGTGTTTTATTAGGTGGAACCATTTAATAGAATGTTAATGATCTGCCGTGGGGCCCACAGCGGATTCATCATCCGAATATATCCTCTCCTCCCGTGGATGTCATAAAAGCCGACTAAGGGATTACGCGGACTTGTTTGTAAGATTCGTTGGTATAAAATTTGTCCTGGCTGCTAGCTTATTATAGAATGTAGTTAAGTCAGCCGTGGGAAGCAATGGCGGCGATGAGCTCACCACTTGTCATGTCTAAATTTCACGATGGTGCAACCGTGGTGAAAAGGGGCCCATTTGTGGCTCTGCCTACCCCTTCAGGAAAAAAGGCGTGTGTCTATGCTATGTATGTATTTATGTATCACGGGTATTTATTGCGTTTAATACATTAGCGAAAATAAATAAAAAGATAGATTAACACTTTATTGTACACCAAAAAAATAAAACACAATAGGATTAACTAAATCAAATTACAGTACAATGGGCGGATTAATCGCTGAAAGAGATTTCTTAAAAAAAAAACATTGAAAAAGGTAATAAACGTCAATAAAATAATAAATCTTTTATCTATTGATTAAAATACGCGGGATCAATCATATGTGTTCTGATTGCGAAATATATAATAAATCAGTTTTTCATTAAAAAAACGGAACATTTGTCCGCACTTCGGTGTCTAGCATGCATAATGTAGGGCCACGACCGAAAACTCCGATCGAATTACTCTATTCACGACTAGATGGCGCCACAGGAAAAAATAGAACGCGGTATTAGCTGTCATTCTTTGCAATAGTCTTTTAAAAGAATTTTTTTGAGCGCTTGTTGCTTGATCTAAAGGTTTGATGTAAATTATCTTACCCAATCTTAGTCTGTACCACCTAAGGGAAGGTATGTTACACCCTAGGAAGATGGACTAAAGGCATGGAACTAAGGCTAAAAACGAAACGGTATCGATTATACCAGTCTCATTCTTTTATATGAATGTATTCATGTGTTGGAATGAGACAAGCACCGTTCAAGCACCGGCATCTGTTCTTATTTGTATAAGTCGTACCAGGCCAAATGTGAAACTACTACTACATTCATGGTAACAATCTAGGAAGATGTATATGCATGGTGCCAATATTCAGGGTACGGAACGGAAAAATGACTGTCGTGTGACAATATATTTGTTTCTCTCTAACATAGGATAGCAAGCTATCTTCTAGGATAGGAGTAAGAAGGAACACTCTATGCTATTTTAGCACTCACTCCATACTATTATACCTCCATGGTTACACCCTAGACATAAAAATCAATTACGGAAATCTACGTTATTCATCTCAATGCAACAGTAGTATGTTCAAGCGTAAAAACCTTAAGTGGCACTTACACGCATACCTAAAGCTGGCAAGCATCGGTTAGGTGTAAAACAGACGGACACAAATCCTTGTCTGTAGCAGTCAGGGTAAATGTTACAGGAAATTAAGGCATTCGCTGAAAGGTCGGGCCGGAGCTCGGAAGATTCGGAGTCGGCGGCAATGGAGAACAATGGAACAAGACTTAGATATATGAAGTAGGTATACGGCAGCAAAATTAAATGAATGAATAAATAATGCTAGACAGTTCGTACAACATTATCTAGCTCTAAGCTAAGTAGAGCTTGTGTTATGGGTACTATAGATAACTGATATACTTATTATAATACTATATTACATAGCGTTTGTTTTTAACCATATCACAGGTAAAATAAAACTATACTAGTAATTATACATAGAAAATACCCATAACACCCTGAACAGTTTTCTGCAGATCGTACAAATATTTGTTCCGAGGCGGGAATCGATCCCGCAACCTCCTGCGTCGCAGGCGATTCTTCGCCCGCCGCGCCACAGAGTTTAAACGTCCTCTGCTGAGCCAGCTGAGATGCAAAATGTTGCGGGTTCGATTCCCGCTGCGGGACAAATGTTTCTATAAACCTCCTGCGTTGCAGGCGAACCTGCCGCGCCACAGAGGTCGTCAAAAGGCGTCTGGATACTTAATTACGTATAGTAATCATTACGCTTAAGTTAAGTAATTTATTCGTGTGGAAAGTAAAAAGTAGGCATATTTGGTAACGCCTAAAATATTATAGTTTATTTATATAATTCTCTTTCATATAACGAAACGGAAAACAGAAAATACATTTGTTTAGTAACTGCTTACTTCTTTGGGTTCTCGGAACTTTGTTTGTTTTTCTTTCCGGAATTTGTGTCGTTTTCAATGCTGATATCAAAACGGAATAGAATCCGTCTTTGATTTCAAGAAGCTACAAACCAAACTAGACTCTTTGTTCAATTCAGAGAAACTTTGCCGACTGTAGAAAAACCTTCTCCATACAATTTCCTTTCCCCTAAACCGTGGCCCGCCCTATTCTCTTTTGTTTCCACGCGGTGGCCATAAATTTCCCACTTGCCATTTCCACCACCTCAAACTCATTGTGAAGTTTCTTCCTCATTGCCTTCAAAGCAACTGGAAGCAGGCGATAAGAACAGGTAATAGGTCCTATTGTCTTATAATTAATTTCTACATTAGTGTCTTCAGCACCGAGTTCTCGAGTTATGACGTGGTGTCTTAATGGCTACCTGCCCTTGGATGGTCTTTGTTTGATGTTCAAAAGGCTAGATAAATGACGGTAATAAGGCCCTTAAATAGTTTGGAAGTTATTCAATTTAGACTAATTATTAAATGAAAAGTTCAGTCATGGATGAAGAAGTAATCAATTTGAATAACTTAAAAGTTTGAATGCTCTTTACCTCAGTTTTTACCTTCTTCTTCTTCTTCTCTTCTCATAATGGCTTCAGAGGAGTGCTCCAAACAATTTCGTCAATTTCATGTGATAGTCATAACTAACTCATAGTTTAAATGGTGGCAGAAAAACAGAGTTTTTACAGGAAAAAATCCACCATTTCGTTAAGACACGCAATACACTTAAATTTAACTACATCACACATGTGCTATTTATCCAAGTTACACCGAATAAAATGCCACCAAAATTACAGGAATGATCTCGAAAATGTAATTACATTAAAACAACGACGCATCTTTAAAAAATGGCAGATTTTTTAATCCCAGGTTAAATACTTAAAGCAAAGGCAGTCAATATAGTGACAGGAGACGTTGCCTGCTAATTTCACAGCCGCAAAATTATGTGGCTAGTGGTAGCGATTTGAGATTACCACTTTCTAAAGCTAAAGTTAATTTTAAAGATGCTAATTTAGTTTAGGTTTAGTTATTCGGCATTTGAGTTTCAACTCCTTACTAAAATAAACAACTATAGTTAGCCACCCAAGTTGAATAAACCATAGACACTTAGTGATTCTAGGTTTTTGCCAGATAAAGCTGTGCGCAAACAGAGTGTGGCCATTACATAAATTTCGGAAAATACCGGTTATTTTGCAGTCCATTTAAAGTGCGGGAAAGTGGATGTATTGATAAAAACATTGTTTTGTTTTGTTTTTACAAAGATAATTATGCCTGCAGGTGTATTTTTCATAGCATTTATCACTTGATGAGGAAATAATGGGCCATATTATATTTTACTTCTGGCAACATCGTCAGTGAACCAAACCCTTGTCAATCTTGCCATCCAATTTTCTTTGCCGCCAAGATACAAATCTTCTGCGTTTGTTGTTACAAATCTTCTGTGTTTGTTGGATAATTAGGGATAAAATGGATAACTCGCGTAAAAGAGTAAATAAAAAACAGCAACACCTGATGGTGGAATCCCTGCACGCTAACATGGAGGTGGCAAGAGGTTGGTACATTCAATTGCGTTGAATCATCATGAATTGTTTCATTACTCAAATCTTTGTAGTTAAGTTACAATTGTACGTGTTCAAATTTTATTTTTTCAGGAAACTCTGCTAATGCAGATTTCTCTGAGCTGTGGTCGAGGCTGGCCACCCAGCTCAATTGCCTTGGGTGCAGGAGAACTGCAGAAGAGTGGCAGAAAGTGAGTTTAACAATACCTACAAATAGATACAAGATCGAAATAATATGGCTGCTAATATGTATTATTTATATGTTAGGTGTGGTCCGGATGGGTGGTAAAGGTGAAAACGAAGGCGAGGAAGGTCCGGGACTCAATAAATGCCACAGGTGGTGGTCCTCCAAATGACCCATTGACCCCAACAGAAGAAAAAGTCATTGAAATCCTGGGGTCAGCCGCCATCTATGGAGTCACAAACCGTGAATATCCCCGACTGGTCAGTATTTATTTTTTCATACTATGATGTTAGTTAGAGCGTACAGGGTGCGTGCCTTAGTCAGGCTTGTTTAAAGAGAAAATGTATGGCCCAGTACCAGTATCGTTGTAATGTGTATATGTATGTAAGGCAAGCGTTGCAATCATGTTTCAGGACCCGCCTTCACCTATATCACCACCAGATGTAGCACCAGATGTACCACCACCGCTGAGCCCCCCACACATAACGATGGACCCACACGCAGACGCCGGCATTACAGGCGGCCTAATGCGGCTGAGCCCCTGGGTAGGGTATTGCAAAGCAACAGTACTCTGTACAGGGAATCAATTTTTAAGGCGGCCGAATGCCTGGCGTCTGCAATAAGGGAGTCTGCGGCGATGATGTGTGAGGTCGTGAGGGAGTCCACAGAGAAAATTATTGCAGCACTTCCTGAACCTCAGCAGGTGGTAGTGTTCGCAGCGGCGGGACCCCAGCAGCAAACTGACGGCGGTGAGGCTGGCCTCCACCACAGTCTATGAAAAATATGTTTAGGAATTTTTAAGTTTTTATAAAATAAATGTATATAATTGCGTAGAAGTTTTTAATATTTATAATATTAATATTCGTTATTCCAGCTATGTAAAACAAAACCCACTACAAAGGCCTAATGGTAGGTAATATAGTAAGGCTAGACTAGTCTAGACTAGTCTTAACAACTTGTTGCGAAGCTCTAATACCAAATCTTTAAAATGCATTGTACATAATGTAATGCAAAGGTGTGGTTCTAGTGCTAGTAAGAAGCTTGATTTTTTCTACAGTACTGGGGTAGTGTAATTGTACCTTCTAGAGGGGCTCAATAAAAATCAAATTACATATTAAAATGTGTGTTTATTAAATTATTTTGAATACTTCGGGCTTCTTGAAGATAGTGATCAGGCGATGTATGTGATGTATGTACCTATTACACATAAAATAACCTTTCTGATGCATGAACCACTGCCGCAACAACGAATTCATCGTCCATATTTCAGATATAATAGTTTAAAATGTAGAGATTACTTGCTCTGTGAGTTTATGATGCGAATTAATATAATTCGTTCATTTAGAATATAGAGAATTCAAATATTTGTCAGGCGCCAAATTTAGCAGGGAACTCTGCAGGTGGCTGCTAAAATAGAAAGGAATTTCTTAATATTAAGTCAAAAGTGACAGATAGCAATGACGTTTCAAATGCAGACTAGCTAATTTGAATAACTAAAATGGCCGATGACGTCATACTTTTTATTTTAGAGAATTTTAGAAATAGAGTGTCGTTTCAAACACCAACACGTGCTAAACCAATTTTAGTTAGCTATAACTTTAGCGAGTGCAATTTCAAATCGCTACCAGTATCTCTTGTACTGAAAAACATCTACTGGGTTCTTTACAAACGCTAAAGCTACAAACGCTGTCCCATTCTTCAAAATTTAAACACCATTTGAAAGATCCAACAATATGTCATAAAGTTTAAAGTTTTATGTTGCGATATCGTTCGGTGGCCTTTACGACCGTGTGTCAGATATTAACGACCAGTTTCACAGATAGGGTTGTAGATGCAGGTGAAAAATGCATTAACAGATAAGCTAATACATCTGCAAATTACTTGAAAAATTAGTTGAATTTCGTGTATTTTCTTTAAGATACGTTAGCTGTGGTTACCTTTACAGAGTAAACACAGGGAACGCATCCAATTATTTGATTATATTTTTAAGTAATGTGTATTCATTGTAAATCCTAATAAATTAAATAATATAAATTAAATAAGATAACCTTAAATGTTGGTGGCAGGGATCTAGATTTTTCTCAGCAAATACAGAACATATGACAGTGATATTTGGTGATCTGATTCTTCATAACATTTTTTTTAGTTGCATTTCACGATTGATTAACTTTCATAGCAGAATTTGCTTAATCAAAGAAACGTCTTCTAAACCAGATTTGCATTTTACAGGCAAACGAGACCGAGTTAAGTAGTTTTAGTAGTTTTTTTTAATGAATCGTCGTTTTTGATTTAAACTAAAAAATATGATTTTAAGTTAACTTTGTATGTAAATTAAGGATAGGTGAAAGCTATGAATTATTTATTGTTTTTCGTGGTAAGTTAGAAAGTGGCGTTCCTCATGTTAAGTTGAAGTTGTTTCAGAAAATGAATTTGATAATGTTAAGCCTGTTATGGTCAATGTACAGAAGCTAACGAAACACACTGACTCTTTCTTCTGCTTCTTCTTGATATAATGGCTTCTGAGGAGTGCTCCAAACAATTTCGCCAATGTCAAGTGTAATATTTTTATAGTCAAGTCGTCAAGAGTTTCCGTCAAGTTATAACCCAGTTTTAATGGTGGCAGAAAAGCCTAGTTTTTACAGGGTAAAAAACAACCATTTCGAAAAGACACGCAAATCACGCAATACTCTTAAATTTCACTACATCACACATATGCTATTTATTCAAGTTACACCGATTAAAATGCCACCAAAATTACACGATATAATTCGAAAAACACATTAAAATGAAATTAAATAAAAATTACGACGTTTCTATCTAAAATGGCAGATTGAATCCATTCATCTTACTAGTTATTTAACGACGACGACTAGTTATTTTTCCCAAAGGAAAAGGGCGTTGACTTGAATTTGACCTTGTCTCTGCCTTCGACTTTGAGTTTGATTTTAACTTTGACTATGTACCCTTTCCTTGGTTTATTCTCTTGACACTCGTATACCTCTATTACATATTTTTGTTAGTATTGAGCAGTTTTTATAAAAACATTTATTCCCTCGACAAATAATGTATTTAATGAGCCGTGCTTGTTAGCATGTAACGACATAATCATGTAAAAACGTCTAAAAATAAAAAATGTAGGGTATGTGGTTGTAGCCCTTTGGCGACATTACACGGACGGCCTGCTTCGACCCTACAGTTGGGGGTGGGTTTGTTATATCTAAAAGGGATGCTCACACAGTGTATTAAACAGAAGGCTATGGTGATTCTATTGGTGAAACAATTTGTCAGTAGAACTTATGCCAAAAACAAATCTGCGTCTAAAGCGCTTCTCCCATTACGATACGCACAGGCGATTCAAGTATCCTGAAAGTCTCGGAGACTTGTAGGATACTAGACGCCGCCAAGTATCTCGCACACTCGCACTAGCCTGCATTCAATTATATGTGAGATACTTGGCGGCGACTAGTATCCTACAAGTCGCCGAGACTTGCAGGATACTTGAATGGCCTGTGCGTATCGTAATGGGAGAAGGGCCTAACTCATTAGTATCGGGATAAAAGAGAGACGGATATACAGCCTCAAATGAAACTAGTAACTCCTCTACGAAGAGTAGACCTCGCCAGCACAAACAATTGTGTATTATGTCAAATAGGTCACCGTGTATCACCGCAGGTGACAAAGCTCATCCGCACATCATAGAACCCTGGTTTTCTCGTATGACTCGTTTCTTGAGATCATTTCTTCCCCATACCCACAAACTATGGAATGAGCTTCCATCTGAGGTTTCCCACTTGGTTACGACATATTGTGTTGCTTCAAGAATTTTTTCATAAGTTCCTTCATGGTAGGCAGCGCATCGATAATACCCCTGGTGTAGCCGGTGTCTATAAGCGACGGTGACCACTTTACATCAGGAGGGCAGTTCGATAGTTTGGCTAATCGGTTCATTATAAAAAAAAAAATACGGCCACGTCTCTTTGCCGCAAGTCATCTCTGTTATACACGACAGAGGCCCAAGTCAGAGTTTTGCAAACACTATCATCGTAACGACGATCGTGCGTGTAGTAACTAGCTATACATAAATCTGTGCCGTTTCTGGCACAGATTAATAGCTAGTTTAACGTTATACACGGACGATCGTCGTTACGATCATCGTTACGATGGTGTTTGCAAAACTCCGACTTGGGCCTCTGATATATATAGGTATACTATCGTCTTGAGGCTCTGCGTAAAATTACTGAACCACTTTATTATGGATAAAAGTTGCACAACTTAACTATTTTTACTATGCACGTCGTATTATACGCAAGAGCATGACTTTTACTATGCACGTCGTATTATACGCAAGAGCATGACTTTTACTATGCACGTCGTATTATACGCAAGAGCATGACTTTTACTATGCACGTCGTATTATACGCAAGAGCATGACTTTTACTATGCACGTCGTATTATACGCAAGAGCATGACTTTTACTATGCACGTCGTATTATACGCAAGAGCATGACTTTTACTATGCACGTCGTATTATACGCAAGAGCATGACTTTTACTATGCACGTCGTATTATACGCAAGAGCATGACTTTTGGAACACCCTTTTATTATCTGCCCTATTTTCATATTTTCTTCAGCATTTTGTTTTTACCTACATAAGTTTGTTCGTATCATCGATCATTTCTTAACCATTGAGTTTTTATGTTTTTTATTTGATTGAATAAATCAAGAAACGAGCTTGCGACCCACCTGTTGTTAAGCGGTAACCTCTGCCTATGAACAGTGCATTACCTCATAGGTCACGCCACGTCCACCTAGGACGCGCCCTATGTGGCATTGCACTGCGCCCTCCACCTTTAGACATAAAGATGAAAGTCTCATGTGCCTGTAATTTCACCGGCACCCTTCAAGCCAAAACAAACCAAACTACTGCTTGGTGCTGAAATAGGTATTAATGGTAGTACTTCCCCGGACGGACGTTTTCACAAAAAGCTCTATTACTAACAAAAATTATTTACCTACGTCTAGTCAAATTATTTATAACCGGTTGACCCGGGGTTCTGTAACGTCAAGCCACAGACACATCTGTTATTTTTGGATTTTCGTATAAATTCCCCGTGACGGAGGGTACATACCTACTGCTATATAGTCTGTGGCAGAGGTCGGGTACTTGATGTATCACTGGCGTAACTCTAAATGTGGGAATACAGTATCTCTCACTGTAACACTTTTGTGTAATTTTATGTCGTGCGGATTCGCTTTGAGGAAGGTATTTGAGGGGAAGTCATAATTTTAGGCAATCTATGTTTCCCGTTTTTATAAAAAAAAAAAAAAAAGAAAAGATTATTCACGAAAGTTTTTATAGTATTAATCTAAGAAGGTTTTAATTTAATTTTTGGGGGTTTAAAAATCCTTGAAAATATTAGTCATTATCAGCCTAGCCTAGGACATAGTTTGGTCTGACAACTCTGACACATATAATGCTATGGTTATGGTTGTCATAATATAGGCAGGCGGAATGGTATGATGAGTAGGGGGATGCTGCTTGCTACCCATCTACCGATGTTACAAAATTAGGCGGCTTATACGACATCTATGGGAGGACACGGCAATTAGTATTAATAAAAATATAAGTAAACATATTTTATAGTTCAACCGATATAAAGCATTGTAAATATAAGTTTTATTCAATTTAAATAAATTTTAAAAGCATGTTTTTTTTTATATCTTGTTTATTTTGTTTTAATTTACTATGTGAAGCTATCACGAGAACCTAACACTATGATTTTAAGACCTAATTTCAGAGCCTAGATATATCGCTAATGATAGATACCTACTCCAGTAAATAAAGTCTATTCTCATAACGAAACCCAGTAATAAGTATTTGTATGTATTCCGGTGACCGAAAAGCACGTAACTGCTAATAAATATAACGTAACATAATGAATTACCCCAAATGACTATCTCATAAGTCTTATTAATAACGGAAAATTCAAGATGGCGGCGGCTGAAGGAAAATGCTTTGTTTATTTCTGTAGCGCTCATTATTACACGCTTTCTTAAGAGGAAGGAAAACACCTGCTTCGGTAGCTTTTAGAAAATATTTAAAAGAAAATCTGAAAATGTCACTAAGATTTTCATCGACTGTGTCGAAACAAAAAGGCGAATCACGAGTAGACTCCCGCCCTGAGGCTTTCGAACGGCTAGTGACATCTAGTTACGAATTATGGTACTAAAGTATTTAAATCCAAGAAAATATCATAAATTAATGTTTTTTTAATTTATTTCCTTAGTTTTGCTTCCTTTATAACAAATTTCGAGATTCTAAGTCAACTGAAAATATCCTATACCTTAATTTATAGGTGTCTGTGAATTGTATGAAAATACACTTCGAAAGGCCCGAGTTATAAACAAGTTTTTTGTCAGTATAATGCAAAGAAATAAAAGCTTGTAAAAAAAATTGTGGATAGCTAGGCTAGGTGGAGCGATGACCTACGAAAGGCGGCGGGCAGAAAGTGGATGAGAAGAGCCGAACACTGGGCTCAGTTAGCGCGTATTGGGAGAGGCCTATGTCCAGCAGTGGACTAGGTGTGGACACTAAGTGTGGGCTGATGATGATGATGATGACGATGATGAAAAAAAATTGTTGCCTTCTATACCTTCGTGCTCCATCGTCGGCCGCATCATCCATCGCACTTACCAACGGGTGAGATAGCGATCAAACGAGGGTCTATAATGTTAAAAAAAAACTATTAGGATTTCTTGACGACCTCTGCGGCGCGGCAGGCGAAGGTTCGCCTGCGACGCAGGAGGTTGCTGGTTCGATTCCCGCCTCGGTACAAATATTTGTACGATCTGCAGATATTTGTTCAGGGTGTTCTGGGTATTATCTATGTATAATAAAAATATCTGTATATATAATGTATTGCAGTTATCTAGTACCCATAACACAAGCTCTGCAGCTTGGGGCTAGATAATGTTTTGTGAACTATCCAGCATTATTTATTTATTTCAATCAAGAATGAAAAAATTCTCCTTGGGTGAAAAACCCCTATGCGCCTCAGCAATCTTCGTTCGTGTATAACTGTGGCTTTTTAGGGTTCCGTACCTAAACGGTAAAATGGGACCCTATTACTAAGGCTCCGCTGTTTGTCCGTATGTCCCCAGGCTGTATCTCATGAACCGTGATAGTTAGACAGTTTAAATTTTCACAGATGATGTATTTCTGTTGCCGCTATAACAACAAATACTAAAACACAGAATAAAATAGGTATTTAATATACTTATATTAAATATTTTATATTTAATATAATTTTATATTTTATACTCCCATATAAAATACGTGTTTTTTTTCGTTTTTTTAGATAATGTTTTTGCCAGGCTGTATCTCATGAACCGCGGTGATAGTTAGACAGTTAAAATTTTGACAGATGATGTCTTTCTGTTGCCCCTATAATTACAAATCCTATATTTTTTTATAGTACAATATAAAAAGAACGTGATTTTCTTGCCGTTTTTATAGATAATGGTACGGAACTCTTTGTGCGTGAGTCCGACTTGCATTTGGCCAGTTTTTCAATCACTGTGTCGTAAAGACGAAGATTGCCGAGGGTCATTACTTCCTTAGTAGTACTGTAGATAACGTATGTATGTACGTACCTATACTTGAGACGAATGTCTTGTACAACCATAAATCTCAAACTTCATACTTACGATCAATCCATTAGGAAGGCACACAAGTCTGTGACATGTCACCACTGTCATTGTCCAAACCCGAAACTTCCAAACTTGCAAACCGAACAGAGTTGGTCAATCCTTACATCCCATCTCTCTCTGACAATCCTGGTAGTTCTACACCTGTCTCACTCACTCGTTTTGTAATTAATAATGTATGTAAGATGCGGACATACTATACATCATTTTGATGTATAGTCCACAAACTCTGTACGGTTGCCAAAAACAGTAGTGTTTTATAAATATATTATTTTTTACATCAATATGGATAATCTTGACGTTTTCTGATACTCTTTGTTATAAAATGCAAGTTTTATACAATCAGTAGCATGTTATATAAATTAATACTGTGAAGTTGCATTTTTGATTTTGTTTTAGTCATAGGGACAAACAGGAACTACTCATAAAAAGTCGTGTCGTCTTTTAATCTTTGATTAATCTCACAATAAAAGATAATGTCTTATTCAGAGATAGGCGATAAACAGTTTTTCGATAATTAAATCGACAAGTAAAACTTAATTCACGCTTTTGTAGTCAATTCGTTTTTTGGCGCCCCTTTTGGATTATACATCAGATATCGTTCGGTGTATATTAAAGTTCATGTTTTAGTGCTGACGGTATACGATGGCTTTAGAGTATTGCTTAGTTTATTAGTACCTATTGCTCAACTTTTGAGTAATGTTTTCATTTTCATACGATAGGTACCCATAAAACGATGCCATAAATAATGCTTGATCCTCAAACATCAAATGAGCAGGAAACGGATTTTTGAAAATCTATTTTCTGACTTGTGTATTGAACTCATTGTGTCATGGTTCGAATTTTCAAAGGTTTCATATTGGAATTAAGTCCAAGATGACCTCTGTGGCGAGGCGGGCGAAGGTTGGCTTGCGACGCAGGAGGTCGCGGGTTCGATTCCCGCCTCGGAACAAATATTTGTGCGATCGCAGATATTTGTTCAGGGTATTCTGGGTATTTTCTATGTATAATAAAAAATATCTATCTATGTAATGTATTTAAATAGAGAGGACTGGAGAGAAGGAAGGGAGGCCTTTGCCCTGCAGTGGGACACCACAGGCTCTTAATAATAATTATAAGTATATCAGTTTTCTATAGTATCCATAACTCAAGCTCTGCTTAGCTTGGGGCTAGATAATGTTGTGTGAAATGTCCAGCATTATTTATTTATTATTATTAAGTATATCGTAGAGTTAAATGTCCAGCATTATTTATTTATTTAATTTAAGTTATATTAGAAAGTCTGCATACAATACTATTTGTAACTGTATTATCTAAATTGCTTTTATCTTGTTACAGGTATGGGATATCGAGATTTAAGCAAAGGTGCAGTACAGATAAGGAAAAGATAGCTTAAGTAAATTACTGTTGTATTGTCTGAACCTCCCACACAGAGTGTGGGATATTGGACATAGTGTGAGGTTATGCAGAAGGACAACTATAACTACAGTAAAAGTAATACCACCATACCTATATCTTGCGCAAAGTAGTAGTGCTCGCATTGCTGTGTTCCGGTTTGAAGGATATGGGTGCCGGTGAAATTACAGGTGAATTACTTTTCATCTTCATGTCTCTGGGTGGCGGGCGCAGTGCAATGCCACATAGGGTGCGTTCTAGGTGGACGTGACCTTTGAGTTAATGCATTGTTAAAGGCAGAGGTAACCTCTGCCGAACAAGCAGATGGTAATATGGTAATATGTTGATCTGTAATTCAAGCAGTTAAAAAAAAAGTTCAAAACCTAAGTGGTTCTCTAAGAAACAGCTGAGAAGTGTGACTAGGCATTTGACATTATACTACATTTAAAAAAACAGACATCAAACACACAGGCAGACACACTATGGCCTCACTCAAACTTATAAGGGGGTCTTTTTAGTCGTGGGCTAAAAATAATATAGACCTAATTTTTTTCTTTTGTGTGGACTATCGTGTTTCATCTATCTAATCTTATTTTAACACTACTAAGCTGTACTCGATCATCTAACTCTTAATTTCAAGCTTATTTCCCTACACAATAAACACCTCCAATTCAAAACTGAGCTTTCCATTATCGGTATACAGTTTAAATTCGCCCACGTATCATTAACATAGCTTCTAGCAGTAGCTATAGGCAAATCCGGTATTAAAATTCGATCGACCATACGTTATCCGAAGCTACATGGGAAGCGTTTTAGTTGTTCTCTTGTAGATTAAATTGAGTGGTATTTATAGATATTGGCTTATATTTAATCTGATTACGGTAAAGTAAAGTAAGGTATGTTTTTCTTAAGACCGGCTTTTGGAACAACCTTTGTTTCGTTATATAAACTCTCTAGCCACTGTTTGTTTATTTGACGGACTACCCTAGTATGATTGTTAGTCTACTGGTCTAAGATCCGAACTAGAAACGATCTTCACCCATCTGTTTAATGTATGTAAAGTATTTTATATCAAATTTAATATATTACAAAATTTATCTCGAACGGGTTGGCTAAAATTCAAATTCTTTGCCAAACTATGATCAATTAAAAATAAAAAACCGAAATAACCGAAAAATAACCGTTATAAATCGACTCGTAAAGGCTCCGATCGGACTCGGTAATTTTCTATAGGTGAACGAAATATTGGATGTGTCATTACAATTTTAGAAAAATTACGACTATACGCCATAATCAATAGTCACCATAGACAGACAAATAGTCAAGTACGTGCACGTACTTGACTATTTGAAAAATTACGACTATACGCCATAATCAATAGTCACCATAGACAGACAAATAGTCAAGTACGTGCACGTACTTGACTATTCTCCTGCTGACGTTTCGTTGACCATTTAGAGGTCCTTCTTCATGAGCACCGACCGCGACCACGCTCAAAGGTCGTGAGACGGGAACGGGAGACATTTGAAATTTTCACAGATGGTGTATTTCTGTTGCCGTTATAACGACAAATACACAAAATAAAATAAATATTCAAGGGGGCTCCCATACTATAAACGTGTTTATTTTGCCGTTTTTATTGATAATGGTACGGAACCCTTCGTGTGCGACTCCGACTCACACTAGACCGGTTTTTTATTTTTTTTTATTAATAATAGTCTGGCCAGGAATTTTTTAGACCACTGGAGATATATTTTCTAATATGTTAAATTTTATAAAAATACTTTTCATCCATTAAACAGATGGGTGAAGGTCGTTTCTAGCGGGAATCGTCTACAATGCGATGAAATAAGTTATTGTATATTCTGAGCTTGAAACACATAGGTTTGTCCACATTTCAACTCCCTTCCGAACATCTATCCCGCGTGTCAGACGCGTCTGGCAAGTTCCTCTGAACCTACGAATTATTTTGTTTGCCTACCCTCGATTGTTAGTGTGTGGTTGCCCCTACTATTTGCGAGTCTCCTTCTTTCGAGTCGATGTTTCACTCATAGGTTGGCACACCCACGGCATTATCGGAGCAGTGGGGTTATTGCGTAGTAGACTGACGGTTGATTTCGATGTCCAGTTTGCTATTCATTGCGCAGCGTGTTTTAAATATATCTGTTCTTGTAAAAAAGCTAAAGCACGCTGCGCAATGAACAGCAAACTGGTAATCGACATCAAACGTCAGTCTACTACAAAATACCCCGACCGGTCATTAAATCCTCCATGAATGAATGAATGAAAGTACCTGATTGCACACCTTACAAGCTAGTTAAAATAAACACACAACAATAAAACAAAAACTAAATGTACAATGGGCGGTCTTATCGCTAAGAATCAATCTCTTCCAGACAAACTTTGGATTGAGAGGATCTAAACTTATAAGGAAGATTGTGCTGGAGTCAGGGCATACAAGGGCGTGTGGCATGGTTTGGGACTGGGCAGCACAGTTGCATTACGTCGTGGAGACTGCGAGATTACACCTGCAGCGGCCGACTTGAGGGGTCTTCCACACTTGCCAGGGTGGAATTCCTCTGCAGGTGTTACATAGCCCGGTAGAGCTTTTTTTAACTTCCATAGTTCGAGACGAGGATCACTTGCATTTGCGAGTTAAATAATGCAATGTTACTTTTTATGGTAGTTGCTAAGACTAAATCCACAGGCTGACTTTTTGCTTGGTGATTAGAGCTATGTGGCGTGCTGGCAAGGTTCACTACTTTTTATCATATTAATTAACAGCCACAGTGACGCTTAGAGCTTTGCTGCATAACTTACTTAACGTGTATAAATTGTATAACTAACAGAGAACCAAGGTCATCGACATGGCTCAAAGAACTAGCAAGCTGAAAAGGCAATGGGCCGGGAATATATGCCGAAGAACCGACAACCGCGGGGGTAAACGTGTTGTAGAGTGGAGACCACGTCTTGGTAAACGTAGTGTAGGGTACCTGGTGACTTGGCTAGGTGGAGCGACGATCTGCGTAATGCGGCTGGTATAGGAAGTGGACGGGAAGAGCTGGAAATCAGTCTAAATGGCGCGCATTGGGAGAGGCCCATGTCTAGCAGTGGACTGATATAGGCTGATGGTGATGATGATGATGAATTGTATGTTAGGTTACCTGAACAGGTATACAGGTTGATTTTGTGTGCATCGGATGCAGGGTACATCGGAATCACCCCTAATCACAAAAGGCGAACATCCAATTTTAGTATCAAAACAGAAAGGCCAATCTCGTTGGATGGATTGGCCGAGGCAGGCTAAAATCACATATTTCACCTATGAAACACAAACATGAAAGAACCAGGGCCCTTATTCTCTACGACCATAGGAGATTCCTTACCAATAACGTGTGACGTCATATGTATACGATGATTCCACGCAGATATCGTAAGGATATCACGTTTGTTCACAGCTAATAAGGGGGCTGGTAGATAGCGGAAAATACTTAATCTGTGGTAGATTTACAGACTCGCTCAACACGACGCTATAACTAATTTAAACAAAAAGTAATTTTTAAAAGTAAACTTTGTATACATACATAGACACATGCCTTTTTCCCCGAAAGGGTAGAAAGGGCAAATTATTGCGAAAAATCGCATTACAATCTATATTAAGCCGTTTTAAAGATGCCAAAAACAGCAAACAAAACTCACTCATTCTTACTCATTCTTCGCGAGTAAAATGCAATCAAAATTCATAAATTTATTCCAAACAAATGGTTCAGTTATTGAAAATTTCAAACCAAAATAAATTGTAACCAACCCCTTATATTTCAGAGTAATTTCTTGGAATAAGATTCAATTTCAATAAACGTGGTAGAATAAATAATCCTATGTCAAACGTAATTTATCATCCCGGCACCCTGTTTTCCAAAATCAACGAATGGTATCCCCTAGACACCCTAATTTCAAAAATCCCCGGTGCAATCCTGTAATTCAATTCAGACTGGGATGTGTCAATATGAACATCTATTTAAGGCGGGCGAAGGTTCGCCTGCGACGCAGGAGGTTGCAGGTTCGATTCCAACCTCGGAACAAATATTTGTGCGATCTTCAGATATTTGTTCAGGGTGTTCTGGGTATTTCCTATGTATAATAAAAAATATATATATATGTAATGTATTGTATTAAGTAGGTATATCAGTTATCTAGTACCCATAACACAAGCTCTGCTTAGCTTGGGGCTAGATAATGCTGTGTAAACTGTCCAGCATTATTTATTATTTATTTATTTATCTGTTTATTGTACTGTCAGGGAAATAAATAGGTAATTTATACGAGCGGTATTTTTTTTACGGCAATTATTATACGTAATTAATTATTTCTGGGTACTAAAGCGATAGGTAACCCAAAATTAGCAGGACAATTCGTCTTGAAAGAAATATCGATCTTAATGCGGTAGATTTAAAGACCAATTCAGTTCGAGCTTCAGTGGCGCTTGTGAGAAAGCCACAACGCGTGATTTCAGATCATGACTAGGTTTTTAATATTTTCGAAGTAATTTTGGGTATTCTTTCAGTATCATACATACATTTTTTTCCCCGAAAGGGCAGGCAGTGCCTCAAATGGGCCTCTCCACCGTGGGTAATAGACGTGACAAGTGGTGAGCTCATCGCTGTCATCGCTTCCCACGACTTACTCATCCCTAGTAACCGTACCTACCTAAAATTACAGCTTTAGAACGTGCGGTATTTCGTTTTTCGTTCTCTAAATATGTTTTGGTGAAATAGTTAGTTTATTTGTGTAAACATAAGTAGAATATTTAAATGAAACATAAATATGGAAATCCCATTTTGAGGGCAGTCGCCTTGTCTGTTATAAAATTGTTTAGCTATTTTACTAGCCTTTGTTTTAACTTCACTTGTTAGTACGAGTATTATTTATTTTGCAAAAAACGAAAACGTAGCAACTGAACTTTAAACCAGTTCCAACCAAACGCTTGAGCTGAAATTTTCAAATTCTTTCGACAATACTATATGATGGTGACAGCGAGCTGATCTGATGATGGAGACGGAAAGTGGACAACGAAACTCCTCGATAATTAGTAGTAATGGTAGAGAAGGCTCATTTTAATCAACTCATTAATTTCATTAAAGCTGATTAATTAAGATATTTTTGAACTAGTTCATAAGATTCGTTGGTATAAGATTTGTTCTGGCTGCTAGCTTATTATAGAATGTGTTATTACTGGAAGAAAGCATTAGCCGAGTCAGTAGTGGGAGGCAATGGCGGCGATGACCTCACCACTTGTCACGTCTATATTCCACGATGGTGCAACCCACTGTGAAAAGAGGCCCATTGAGGCTCTGCCTACCCTTTCGGGGAAAAAGGTGTGTATCTATGGATGTACACACTTGTGAACAAAAAATATTATATTAACAGTTTTAAATTGCATAGCTCCTAATAAGTTCAAAGTAAATCAATGCCAAAAATTCACCAAAACGGTTCAACAAACATTTTCCCCGACCACTCGAGTTTGCGCTTCCCACCTGCAAATGTCGTCTGGAGTTAAGCCGATAATTACAGGATTATTCCCCCTCAAAATCCCCCTTTTCTGTCTGCACCCCCCACTTAAACCCCCTCACTTCTCTCGCTTCAATGCACTCAGTATGTGCTGTAATGGTTTTTAGGGTATAATTTTTTCTGTGATGGGGTTTTTGGAATAATTATTCGTTTTTATATTCTAGTGCTTTAGTGTTTTGCATTTATTTGTGCTGTTGCTGAAATATACAGATTTAAAAGGTTTAGGGTGTCCAAAGTCAGAATTATTTATTCATTGAAGCCACAAGGATCATTTTGAATCGTCTTATGAACTAAATTTACCCCTGTTCCAACGCGACCAAACCTAAAAGAATCAGGCAAACAAACACGATGCGCGCTTTACTCGTATTTGATGATCCTTCTTAAGGTGCATACCAGAGCCAAATTCCATCACTTTCTAACTCATCAAAGTTCAGGTAAGTTAGAAAGTGACAGAATAGCGCTCGCGGAATGAAAAGTAAGTGAAAATCACGTAAATTAATTATTTGCCACGTGAAAAACCGTCGCATCACAGAAATCATACGTTCAACTTGATGATAGTGTTTGCCGACATTTAGGTGAAAGATAAAGTACAAAATTCATTTAGAAGTTGAATCAAATTTTCAGTCGAAAACAGCTGCACTTTGTTATATTTTTTTCACATGGTTAATGAACTGGCAGAACCGGTTTTCGTCTGTTAAGGGAACGTACATTTTTGTACGTTCACTTTACAGATGAAAAGTCAGTGAATGACATATTATTATTATTTTCAGCACATAACATTGACTCCTCTATGAGGAGAAAGCCTCCAAATAAGACCAAACAGCTTGCGCCTTAAAAGTAGGCGGGAAGCGCCTGTGTTGTGCCTCGAGAACAAGGAGAAGCTGCTGATGCATACAAATTCTTAGGTTGCCAAACCTTAGGTTCCTTTGTTTGGTTAGGTTGTCCTTGAGACATCGTTTTAACCATACCCCGAATTTTGAAGGAGTTTTTCGCACTTGGCAAATCCCCCATCGTATTAAGCCTTAGCAGTGAACGTCTACCGGATGATAGTGATGCACAGCTAGACACCATCTACAGATGTTTATTCACAAACAATAACTTAATACAAGTCAATCACAAGTAAATCCCACTATACAAACTGAATATTAATATTATTTCTATTAGTTTGCCATTGTAAAGTTAAACTTAAGGTTGTCTGAATGTCGTATACATAGAACTGTGAAGTAAGAAGAATTGGTAAGGGGGTATAATTATGGCGAGTGTCACCAGGGTTTGAGCAAATTGCTCATACTCTTCTTCTTCTCTTCTTATAATGGCTTCTGTGGAGAGCTACAAACAGTTTCGTTAATGTCAAGTGATATAAATACAGTTTTAATAGTCAAGTTCGTCAAGAGTCTCCGTCAAGTAATGAACCAGTTTTAATAGTGGAAGAAAAACCTAGTTTTTACAGGAAAAAATCACCATTAAAGACAAACAATACACTTCAATTTAACTACATCACACATGTGCTATTTATCCAAGTTACACCGGTTAAAATGCCACCACAAGATTACATCAAATAACTCGAACAAAACACCTCAAAACTTAATTAAATAAAAATTACGACGTTTCTTTCAAAAATGGCAGATTGAATCTTCTTCTTATCTTAGGTAATGGCTTCTGTGCGTTATTTGCAACAAGTTAGCCAATGTCAAGTGATATAATAATATAAGAATCTTGTTCATACTCTTTCACTGCGGCTAGTGGATTTTCTGTTAAGTATTTATGACGTTTAATCATTAAATCAAACACAAAATTTCATGATTAAATAGCAAAGGTGACGTTCAGTTATTTTCCACTTCCTTAACTTAACGAGGAGAAAGCAGATTAAAACGCGAATAACAGCTTGGGGTCGCAATTTCTCCTGTTAGCGGCTTAATGCCGTCTTGTGCCATGATGCATTGCAAAAATCGAAGTTAATAGATAAAATACAGGACACATGGAATCACATAACACACGTAAGTTAAAGAATTCAAGTGTTTATTAGTGTAAAAAGTACTAGGGCTAAACACAGGACATCGGTTTCTATACAAAACAGCCCGGGTAACAATTCTCTTCAGTTCAAATTTCCATGGTTGTATAGAAAGCTTAGAATACACATCAACTGTTGATTTAGATAAGTAGTTTGATTTTATGAATATATTTGTTTACAAGTGATCCTCCGCAAACAGAATCGAATAACATTTTAATTTAATGAAATTTATGTTTAAAACTCTAAAGGTCTCATTACGAAAGATGGTTCAAACCTGGGTTTAGACCAGCCGGGGAATTGCGTAGAATACTGACGTTTGATGTCGATTACCAGTTTTCTGTTCATTGCGCAGCATGTTTTAGCTTTTTTACAAGAACAGAAATATTTAAAAAACACTGCGCAATGAATATCAAACTGGACATCGAAATCAAACGTCAGTCTACTACGCAATAACCCCACAGGCCTAACAGTCCAGGCCTAAACATCGGCTTTTGGTATATATGACTTTAATACAAAAGCAGATGGCTTGTTTACTGAAATCAACCTTGTTTTCTAACCAGCAGCCTCCTAGTTTAGCAATATTCTACAAATTCATAGTTCGCATACAAATACAAATACAAATACAAATCATTTATTGATAACGCCAAGTTACAGGTCAGAAAAGGTCAATATAAAAATTAATATATTGACTTAATATAAAGGTTATAATAAATAAAATTAGAATGGCATAATATTATTAGTATTTGATATAAATTAAATAATTGGCAATTCGTAGAACTCTGCTACAGAATAAAATATACTGTCAAGTCGCCATTTCTTCAGTCGATTTTTAAAAACAATTGTGGAAGTTGCATCCTTAATCGTGTCCGGCAGCCTGATATAATTGATTGCTCGTTGGAGGTTAGAATTTCGATTGTTATGCGAAACTTTCATAAAAGTTTATTTAGTATTTTGAAAATTTTCTTTCAAATAGAGTACAAAATATCCTCGAGTGAGTTTAAGTCGAGTCGAGGAAAGTTTCAAAGACGGTACCGGCAAAGTCTAAAATAATTAAACACCAAAGCCTTAGAAATCCAAAGGAGAACTTGGGGCCTGTACCTAATTTATTGCTATTGCAAGTTTCGGTCACCGGTAACACCATAGTTTCGATAACAGTAGCTACTGGGCTTTGGACGATATTAATTTTACCCGTGACTGTTGGTTTTGGTACTATTGATTTCTGTTTTGGCCGATTGTGGTGTATAAGCAAGGGGTATGCTTGTTTCCTACTTCTTTCTTCTTTTTCGCCAATTCATAACCTAGTTCAATTGGTGACAGAAAAACCAAGTTTTATATATTGAGTCTCCGTCAAGTCACAACCTAGTTTAATTGGTGACAGAAAAACCAAGTTTTTGGAGGACAAAATCCACCAATCTGAAAATACATGCAATAACTTATATTTAACTACTTTAAAGAACAAAAAAAGTTGATCTACCTAATGACCGTTGCAAGCGATCTAAAGGTAGCTCAACTGATCCAAATCACTATGAGACGGAAACGTCCCTGAGGTGCTAGTTGCATTACTTAGTCATCGTCCTTGGTGTTTATTTACGATAGCTTAGAAAAGTACAAAGTGCCGTAGACTCAAGGTGGGTTCAATCCATCGATTCTAGTATATTATATCGATGGTTCAATCGGAGTAAAGACTGCGCCAACCCCAGGCAGAAATCTTAATACAAAAAAAAACGACTCGCGCCGCACAAAAAAGGATATTTTATTGCATATCTATATAATTTTTCAAAACCCCTACAATAAACCCTCGGCTTTGTTGTATTGATTTTATTTATCAAATTTTTTTCCCAAAAATACGCTCCATTTTAATAAACAATCGAATCTAGCCAAAGTTTGGGGGTAACATTGAGTAATTTTTTATGTCGAGAAAATATTATCCTATCGTGTTTCTGGTACAGTGATCCCTCGGAACTTTAATGTAGTATCCATGCATATTTATGATTTGAATATAGTAACCTACTTGATGTATTCTGTTAATAATCAAATCTAAGATTGGTAATTTTGCAAGGGGAAGCTGAGCTGTTTTCTTGAGTTTTCCTAACTCTTAAACTTACTTTAAACACACAACTATAGAGAAATAGCACCAGCTCATCGATCTAATTAGGGCGTCGACACACGATGCAGGTCGTACGCACGCGATCAAATTGGTGGAAAATACCCGTTCGCGAACCGATAAACTGCTTCCGATCCGTCCGGCTGAGCATGTACCTTGTTAGGATATCACATGTCCAATATGGGGAATAAGGTTTTCGATGACAAAAAAATCTAAGGAATTTCTACATTTATACTCTGTGTTAGGCAAAGCAAACGCTAGAATTGACCCCGAACATGACCTTGTATGGGACCTCCTTAGCTCAAACAACCCTATACCGAGCAGTAGTAGTAGAGCTTTTTTGTGAAAGAGTTCGTCCGGGGAAGTAGTACCAACATACCTATTTCTGCCGCAAAGCAGTAGTGCTCGCATTGCTGTGTTCCGGTTTGAAGGGTAAGGGTGCCGGTGAAATTACAGGCACATGATACTTTTTATCTTTATGTCTCAGGGTGGCGGGCGCATTGCAAAGCCACATAGGGTGCGTCCTAGGTGGACGTGACCTATGAGGTAATGCACTGTTCGTAGCCAGAGGTTACCGCTCAACATCAGGTGGGCCATTGGCTTGTTCCGTCATTCAAGTAGTAGGTATAATAAAAAAATTATAGTTCTGTGTCGGATACCTCATCTTTCAGCGCTCACGGATAGCAATGCACCTTTAGATTCTCACCTTGGGTTGTATACATCGTATTTTCTGTCTAAAACTATTAAAAGGGATCGAAGGCCATGAAAACGGCCCTCAATCTTCCGACATAAACAAACTCTAGAAACAAGCCAGACATTTCCAAAATACATTCTGTACAATCACAAAATACAAACAACGATAAAAATACAGAAATAAAGAACGGCCGACGGTTCTTGAAACACTAAAAGGAAGTATAAATGTCGGGCCAGTGCTTAGCCAAGCACATAAAATCTGAAGAATTGAACGAAAACAGTGAGCGTGGCTACTGAGAGTTATCTCGACTGTAACTCGACTTCCGACATCAGACAAAAGCATTATCTGTCCTTTGAGAATTAAAAAAATAAACATTTCCAAAAATGGTGCTCTCTCAATACCGAATACGGTATTTATCTATGGTATTTATAAAAAAAAAATACAAAAAAGATTAGGTATTTCTGACTCTATTTTGGAAAATAATAGTAAGTGATTTTTAGTGGTTTAAGAGGTCTATTCCGCAACGCAGCTCCCTCTCATCCTTCCAGTGAAAACCCCCTAATAAAATTAATGAATATCTAGGTATGTCTAGTATCTTAAATAAACGCAAACTAAGTAAATGCGCTTTTTAAATATATAATTGAGTCATGTTAAAATAGTAAAAATTACGTGTCGAAAGCTATTTTATGGAAATAACACGACATTAAAAACCAATGGTAGTGGACCGCCATCTTGTGGCTAATCGAGTGACGAAGAACGGGGGTGGTAGGAAACAGAATTATTTTTATGGCAACACAATTTTCTTCGGCTCATTACATACATACCGTGTTATACTGGCAACATTAACATAGCCGCTGAGCGAGGTAGGGTGCTTAATGCCCGATGGGCACGCGAACCGGTTTTTGATTATTCCCCTCCTATATTATGTCCTATTTCACACCGTGTGTGCCTTCAGTTATGCTTTTCGTGACCAGAGACAAACGTCAGCCGGCGGGGAACTGGAATCGACGCCATTTTGTTTTTATTATTTTTAATTTCATCTCGCCTGAAGATCGTAATTATGAGAATTTATTTCATTAAGCGTTATTAAACGTGAGGCACAAAAAAAAACATGTTGCAGAAATTGCTCACTTACCTCTAAATGCTCCTTATATTTCGACTAGTGATGTACTAAGTTTATCGGTTATCGATAAGCGTGTATCGACCTTTGACTTTCGATACGAATCTGTAATTTTGAACCTACTGACCTATTCGACATCATAACCGTAACACAAATATGAATGAGCTTGGTACGATGGTTACGATTCTTTTGTAATAACTTCGCTTCATAATGGGTAATGGATATCTCGTTTAAATTTTAGTTCTTGCAAAGGTTATTTTGATATTATTTGATAGACGACCTCTGTGGCGCGGCGGGCGAAGGTTCACCCGTAACGCAGGAGGTTGCGGGTTCGATTCCCGCCTCGGAACAAATATTTGTGCGGTCTGCAGATATATTTGTTCAGGGTGTTCTGGGTATTTTCTATGTATAATAAAAAATATCTATCTATTTAATGTATTTTATTAAGTATATCAGTTATCGAGTACCCATAACCACAGAATATATACAGCCATAACACAAGTTCTGCTTAACTTGGGGCTAGATAATGTTGTATGGACTGTCCAGTATTATTTATTTATTTATTTAATAAACGTCGTGTCTATTGAGTACACAAGTAGTATCGGGAAGGTTTTAGTGTGTTTAAAAACCTGTGTAAGTACCTAAGTTCAAAGCAACTATAGCCACGGGTAAAATATTATTGCGAGAAATCAATAGAAAACGTAGGTAGCAAGTTATGATAACGAGGACATACCACTAGGTTGCATTTAAGAATAATTAGTGTCTTGGGCCATGTTAGACCGACTGTTAGTTAGTCGCTGCTAACTACTCTTGACAGACGAGCGAAAGGCATTGTCTGTGCCAATGTTCAGGTGTCAGACATTGCTGTCAGACAGAAACATCGACATACGCTTTGCGCTATGCAGTACCTACGAATCGCAGTAGAAAATACAATTAAATACAATTAAAATTTACGAAGTAGTCGTTTGTTATATTTATTTTAAATTAAGATATTGTATAATAAGATTTTAAGCCACCATTATATTCCGCGAAAATAGATCAGGTCCATTTAAAAAAAAAAAAGACGTGTTAAATTTAGTGCTGCCAAAGCTTTTTGAGAATACTGTTCATCTACACAAGCTGTAGTATTTAACTCATTGAAATAAAAAAAAAAAAAATATACTATGAATTGAAAGATAAATTTGATTAGTATTTGTTGTGAATTTACTTCTGTTCCGATCCAGTAAGAATCAGGTTAACAAAAACGGTTTGGCTATTTGGATGATCCTTCTTTATCATTCTCATAACGACACGTCACAGTGGTAATCATCATACAACGTTGTTGGTGTGCATTAACGTGTAAAAATTCGTCCTCGTTGTTTATTACTCCGATTTAGATAAAGATATTATGATTTAAGTACTTAATATGTATCAAATTTGCTCGCCGCCATTTTTTTTATTCGACCAAGTCACGCGATCAGTTACACTAGCCAGGAATGCTTATAACTTTCAGATTTCATAAATTTGTTGTCATTGTGAAACTTTTGAAACCTTATTTTTTAAATTTTTCAATTAAATACTTACCGTTTTAAGGTGAATGCTCTCGCTAGAGGCGCGAAACTCAAATTTTTTGGTGTTTTTTTGCTCATTATACAGCTCATGAACACTTCTTCAGATAGCGAAAGTTGATTTCGCGAGAACTAGGAGACTTAACACACATGTTTTAATTGATAGTATCTCATAAATATCATCAGTTAAACAACGGTAACCCTAAACAAAAAAAAACACAAAAAAAAACGCTCTTCTAGCCAGAGGATCCACCTTAATATGTTATTATGTCATTGTTATCGCTCGTGTGTTGTTTTGTAAGAGAACCTAGTATTTAGACAAACCTAACATAGGTTTTAAAATAATATTAACTAAAATATATTTAGATCAGTTTGTATGATAAATAATTACCTAAATAAATAACTCCAACGTATAATAAACTCTTATTATCCGTTGGATAGTTACACAGGGTTGTGTATACATCGATAGGCAGTTTCAATTTCGCTCGAAAGATAGTTAAAAAAACGGCCAAGTACGAGTCGGACTCGCGCACGAAGGGTTCCGTTCCATTATCTATGAAAACGGCAATAAAATCACGTTTGTTGTATCGGAGCCCCCATTATTATTTATTTTATTCTGTTTTTTAGTATTTCTTGTTATAGCGGCAACAGAAATACATAATCTGTGAAAATTTCAACTGTGTAGCTATCACGGATCATGAGATACAGCCTGGTGGCAGGCGGACAGACATTACGGACAGCAGAGCTTTATTAGTACCCTTTGGGTATGGAACCCTAAAAACACGGTGTAACTATTCTAAGGATATAACGCGTTTATTAATAAGCACGGTTAACCTTTAAAACAACCGTTTTAGCTTCAATAAAATAAATATAAATAGGAAAGTACATTGAATTGTGAAATTTTGAATGAAACAAAACCTTTTATAATGAAAAATAGGTAATATTATTCACTGATATTTTATGATATTACGTATACAACTAGCTAACGAGGACAGCAATTTACATAATAAATTTCAATTTTATTGAACGCAAAAGGGTTCTAAGGACAAAATGTTTTCATAAATATTTGAGTGGATAGTTGATTATGGGTAAAACGAAGATGCTTTGGTAATATTAGAAGCTTAAATGGTTTGGAATCATAATTTAATTAGAGTACTTATCTAGTTTAGTAGTAAAACGGAAGTTAATTTAAGTTTGAACTCGATAAACGTATTTGAGCGGATCTATTATTGGACAAATCGCTTCAATCCGATAGTAAACGTTCTGAAATCGAACGACAAGCCCGTTTCAAAAGTGACATCCCTAGAGAGACGTTCGATTTTCAAACGTTTTGGCGGGAACGTAGTGTCAAGATGGCCGCCGCAGGACGACAGCAAGCGATATCGCGCCAATTCTTTTGTGCCAGCTCAGCGGATATATCTCCTTGGATTCGAATTCCGATTTGAATGGACAAGCTAATCTCGATGTTATTGTACTCGGTTTTATTGGAAATTTCGTTTTGTGTGCCTTATCTAATGCGATTTTCATGGCTGGAAAGTGTCCCATAAACTTTTCACATCATGATTTCAAATAATATTTTGATTAAACAAACGTTTTCTGCTGAATCTTTATGCTCTGATTGTCTCAGTATTCTTACGACGTCAAGCTTATTTATTATCTGTGATAATGATGCCCCAGGAATCAGTAGGTATATAGGTAATGCCAAAAAAGTTCCATAATCATGATGTATTTTAAGCAATACCGATTTGGCTTTTCTTGCAATAATTAGTCAACCACAATGCCATAATGTCTGAACTTAAATCCTACATAATTCTAGGATATCGCTTTCCCGGGATGTGACTTGGTTTAGCACTAAAAATCGAATTAGAATAACGAGTAACGGGTGACAGCATATATGCCTTTAGCAGAGCTAAAGTCGTCAGTGTACAGAGCCGAGTGTCTGCGCTCATTACTATTTTCCACGGGTTTGTGGCGGATCCAGAAAGGGGAGGTGTCATTAGAAGGGGTGGCAGTCAGAGTTGTCGCGAAAACAGTGTCGCTTTCTGTGGATGCATGTGATTGTTCATTTGTTTTATCTTGGCTCGGAGTGGCATAACATAGGAAAGTATTTATAGTTCGAATTTTGAAAAATCTATTTATTATTTTTCGGAGGTGGTCTAATGGTTTTTAAATTAGGAAGCATGAAAGGGAGTTAAGGTTTTAAAAATATTTAACTAAGTAATTAACTAAGCTTAAACTCATTTTCTGACCGTTAAAGTTTTAGTGCGCCGTTACTATGAATAAAACACCACAGTAAATGCAATCCAACTAATAAATAGTTGACCATAAAATAGGGTTGTTTTTAGTACAACGGCGGTCCACGCCCACGTAGTAATATAGTGGTCACCATTAAAACGTAACGAGTTCTTTTGCTATAAATAACCTACAGCCATTATATATAATTATGGCGAACGAAATTCCTCTTATCACGCTCATAACTCACCAAAGAGTCTAACATTAGGCTTAAAACACAAACTGTGACCTCGTTTCAAGAAAACATCAAATTACTTCTTTTCACCTCGATAAGTAACCATTAAAGTAGATATCTTGACGATGTTAGGACAAGCGGGAGGGATGGAAAATAAAGAACAGGAAATTGCGAGTGCGGTTTAATAATAAAAACAAAAAATATTTAGTCTATCGCCATTTTTGACGTGACATGTTAGGCCGTCCGCCATGTTGGATCCATCTTCTGTCAAGTGATGAGCCATTCTTCTGTGAACGTGTCGATTGAGTCACGTACGACGGTTTCCTTGTACAAATCTTGGATTTGATCGAATTTTCATATATAACTTCTTTTGTGTGGGTTTTATTCAGACATCCGTAGTTTTAACTGCTACTACTACTACTACTACTACTACTACTACTACTACTACTGCTACTACTACTACTACTACTACTACTACTACTACTACTACTACTACTACTACTACTACTACTACTACTACTACTACTACTACTACTACTACTACTACTACTACTGCTACTGCTACTGCTACTGCTACTGCTACTGCTACTGCTACTGCTACTGCTACTGCTACTGCTACTACTACTACTACTACTACTACTACTACTACTGCTACTGCTACTGCTACTGCTACTGCTACTGCTACTGCTACTACTACTACTACCACTACCACTACCACTACTACTACTACTACTACTACTACTACTACTACTACTACTACTACTACTACTACTACTACTACTACTACTACTACTACTACTTTTTAGTAGTAATAGAGCTTTTTTGTGAAAGAGTTCGTCCGGGGATGTACTAAGTACGTCCATACCTATTTCTGCCGCAAAGCAGTAGTGCTCGCATTGCTGTGTACCTGTTTGAAGGGTATGAGTGCCGGTGAAATTACAGGCACACTAGACTTCAGCTTTATGTCACAGTGTGGCGGGCGCAGTGCAATGTCACATACGGCGCGTCCTAGGTAGACGTGACCTGGGAGGTAAGGCATTGTTAAAGGCAGAGGTTACCGGTTATCATCAGGTTGGTCATATGCTTGCTCCGTCATTCAGGTAGTAAAAAAATACTACTGCCGTGTTACCGGTTCTGTCTTGGTCACCCTGCGTTAGGTCAGTGACCAGGTTGAGGGTATGGTGGCCCTGAAAATGACCTCCAGAAAGAACCAGTGTGGTGAGAGGATATATTGCGCCTCGCAGAGGCTTCTTTCATGCACATGACACATTTCTTCGAACTTTTGGTTCTTATACATGCCGGTTTCCTCACAATGTTTTCCCTCACCGTTTAACAGCACGCAATATTGCGCACATTCATTTTCGATGTGGAAAAATCTATCTTTATCTATCTATATCGGAGACGCTCTGGAAAAAGCCCAGGTCAAGTTACCCTTAACCGACGAGCATGTATGAAGAATGTGATGGGAGTGAATGAAGCAAAAGAGGTGTGTCAGGATCGTAGCAAATGTAAATCCGTTGCCTCTGACTCCCCTGCGGGAAAAAGGCGTGAGTTTATATATGTATGTATGTATTACAAATATGTTGGTGCAGAGTGAATGAAGCAAAAGAGGTGTGTCAGGATCGTAGCAAATGTAAATCCGTTGCCTCTGACTCCCCTGCGGGAAAAAGGCGTGAGTTTATATATGTATGTATGTATTACAAATATGTTGGTGCACGACCAGGATTTGAAACCATGTCCCTAAGATTGAAAGTCGTGCCTCCCACTACGCCAACAGTTAGTTTTAAGTGCTTATTGCAAACTTTTTTTGCAAAAGCTCGTATTACGGAACCAACCAGGCAAACCTCGGCCGATCCATTCAGCCATATTAAATTATTATTTTTCCTGTAACTTTTCAGATAACAGAAATACAATAACAATTATAGGTTTATGTTTCCGTAATTAAATTAGTGAAACCGTATCGAAACAGTAGGTATTTAAAATAAAATGATGCTTTCTTTTACAAACGGTTTAAGTGAATTAACCATTGATGTACCTAAAGGTCTTTGGTTAGGTATCGTTCTTTCCGGTTTCGTAGTGAATCGAATTGAAAAGACCCCTCCGTCTCCTCCCGTGGATGTCCTAAAAGCCAAATAATGGATTACCCGGACTTCGTTGGTATAAGATTTGTCCTGTCTGCTAGTTTATTGAGGAATGTGTTATTACTGGAAGAAAGCGTTAGCCAAGTCAGTCGTGGGAAGCAACGGCGGCTATGATCTCACCACTTGTCACGTCTTTATTCCCACTATGGTGCAATGCACGGAGAAAATAGTTCCATTGAGCTCTGCTTACCCTTTCACTTCCGACACAAGCTTCCATCCCCTCTAACGTTAGAAATCTAGGTCTCACCTCTAGGAAAACGCGTTTTTCCGAGTTTTTACGCATTTTGCAAACACTTTGCTGAGCTAGGTCCCTCAGGTACTTTATGTAATATGTGACAAACATGTAAAAGAAAGGATTAGTGTTTTAAATTTAGATTCTTATCGTAATTTTTTGATGATTTAACTTATCCGCGTTATCCGAATTATCCGGATTTAGCGGATGTCATAAACCGGATTTGAAAATTGGCGGATATCCTGATAATTCGAATATCCGGATTGCAAGCCCTACTCGAAGTACAATGCCGGTATTCCGAAAACAACGTTTTTACAAAGTAAAATACTAATATGTACCATACTTTATTCACAGCTTCCGGGAAATGGTTCAAATCTCCGTAACATGTCCCATTTTTCCCGATCACCTACACCTAATGCCTTTACGGGAACTGTGTTTACCGAACCGAGACTTACCAAAAAAAATCCCGGGGTAAAAAATCCCAGGGGAATGACAACAAAAAGAGGAAAAATTTCCCTGTGCCGCCTACGTCACGTAATGTGTGAAATAATATTTCGGGGGTGCCTACGGCGATTGTCGCCATTCGTAAATATTACATACAATTTCATGTACGGTATATAAGAGTTGCGTAATTCAATCCACAATACGCCCTGGGGGCAGAGCGTAAGACGAAAAGTAAAGGTAACAGGCCCTTAAGGCCTTGGCTACACAGCGCGAGCTGACGGCGACGTGGTTCGAGACAACTTTGTATTTGCTTGACTTTTGCGCATTTAGCTGTATTTGCATTACCCTTCGTACACAGCGAGTTCTGGCTGTAGGGTTTATTTCCTGGTGAAGGCGATAATAGACCCAAAACTGGAATATAGACCTATCTTAGAAAGCCTACTTCTAAACAGATGGACCAAATATTAAAAAAAACATATTATAGGTATTATATAGACAGGAACAGAAAAATAAGTTTACTCTTTTAAATTTGCTGTCGCTTTTGTCAGGAAAAAAATCAAAGTTTCCTTTGGTTTACACAATAAAAGCCTACTGCTTCCAAACGCCTGAACCTATTTTACTGATTCTTTCACAATATAACTTATCTTAATTAATACGTTTATAAAAACATAAGTTTAGATTTTTAAAAATATTTATTTACTTGAGACAGTTGCGGTTTTTCGTGATTTTCGCTCACTATTTGTTTCGCGTGCTCTGTTCTGCCCCGTTCTTACTTATCTGGACTTTACTGAGTTAGACAGTGATAGAATTTGGGGTGACTAATCATCGTAATCTGTATCTTTGCGAATTCTTCTAAAAGTAAGGCGTAAAACCTCGAAAGAAAACGTCGAAGTTCTGTGCAGCGCGTGGTTTAGAGTAGTTTTCCTACTATGTAGAGTCCGTTCAGAGAGTGACCCTTCGCGGAAATTGAGGGCGCAGCGTTGCTTATTTATCTTTTTAGGGTTCCGTACCCAAAGGGTAAAACGGGACCCTATTACTAAGACTGCTGTCTGTCCGTCCGTCTCTCACCAGGCTATGTGTCGCAGACGCACTGACCAAGCGTAGCAGTCAGCCAAGCTTCTCCGGTGTGGCATAGGCCTAAGAATAGCCTGGGGACTGACAGGAATCAATAACTGGAGTCGCTTTGCTTTGGTATTGTTCGACGGAAGCAATTAGTTGATGTGACAGTTATGGGGTCTGTTCGTTTGTAGGCTAAATGCTTTGTGCTCAGTTCGTGTAGTGATCTAATTGACTTCGTAAGGGCTTCCTTCCGAATCTATTTTAAGACCGATCGCAAGCATAGATAAGCTTTGAGGAAGACGATGGATGCAGTTCTACCCTATTCCTATACCAAGCATTATCTAAATCCAAATTTGAAAATATTTTTTTCTTTGAAAACACAAGGGTCATTTTGAATCGTAATGGCGCGGCGGGCGTATTTTCTCCTGCGACGCAGGAGGTTGCGGGTGCGATTCCCGTTTGTAACAATTATTTGTGCGATCTGCAGATCAATTTTCTGCATTCAGGGTGTTCTGGTTATTTTATATGTATAATCAAGAAAACTATGTAATGTATTGTATTAAGTACTTAACACAAGCTCTTCTTAGCTTGGGGCTAGATAATGTTGTGTGAACTGTCTAGCATTATTTGTTTATTTTTATTTATAGTTAGTCTTATATACTTATAATCGCCTTAATACTCTTATTTTTTTTTTCCAATGAGCCTTACACCCGTTTGCACTAAACATAACAAAAAACTCTTGTTGACAAACTCTGACACCAGAGGCCAGCACTACCTCATACGAAACGACGACGACGACTTACGTCTTAACATAAGAATCGCCTGAGTTCTTTCCTAACTTGTTTAGACTACTCCTAACGATAAATTTGCTTGCACTAACCCAGCCATTCCTTAGTCCTCTTAGGCTACGCTGTTCTAAGGCTTAGGCGTATCTTAACTAGGACAAGCCTAACCTTAAGAAGAAGAGACGGAAGAGACTAGCCACCCACGACACAGGGTATCCTAGTGTGGGGGCTAGTAACCCACTTGTATACTTATCTACTTCATTCTATTCCCGCGAACGTCTTCTTTTTGGTTATTCGCTTAATTTTATCTACCTATCTATCTATTGTCCCTATGTATCTATTGTTATTTGTTTATTTTTAAGTAGTATTTAAGTATTTTTTGTAGCATGTTGTAGCATATATTCAATAAATGAAATGAAATGAAATTATGTTTAGTGCAAACGGGCATAAGTACTGCAATATTAGCAGAACCCTTTCATATTAAATGTGTTTAAAAATATGAAAAATACACCAGTTTGTTTGATATTTGTGTTGTACACGTTATGTAAGAGAATTCCCCGAAGCCAGAGGACTGAGTGACCGTGGTCCGACCGCAGAGTGTCGGATCATGATCATGTTACGAAGCCAGAGGACTGAGTGACCGTGGTCCGACCGCAGAGTGTCGGATCATGATCATGTTACGAAGCCAGAGGACTGAGTGACCGTGGTCCGACCGCAGAGTGTCGGATCATGATCATGTTACGAGCTCGTGTAACACATACCTACGTCCAGTGACCGTGGTCCGACCGCAGAGTGTCGGATCATGATCATGTTACGAGCTCGTGTAACACATACCTACGTCCTGTTGCGAAGCCAGAGGACTGAGTGACCGTGGTCCGACCGCAGAGTGTCGGATCATGATCATGTTACGAGCTCGTGTAACACATACCTACGTCCTGTTGCGAAAAACAAAAGTAATTTTCCACTTGCATGATGTATTTGATGGTTAAACAAACTTACATAACTTACTTACTTTACTTTTTTTACTTTCCAAAATTATACAAGCCTTGCATCCGTAGAGATATATAATAAGTTTTTTTTTTCAATACAAGCTTTTATAAAATTACAAATATTTAATTATTTGTGCTGATCAAAATAAGCCTAAACACGGCCAAATAACTATTATCCACCGAGAAATTCCGTTGTCCACCTTCCGTCTCCATCATCAGACCAGCTCGTTGTCACCATCATATTGTATTGTCATCGGAACTTGACAGGTATGCGAAATTTCAGCTCAATCGGTTGAGATTCCACCCGGACAAACATTTGCAAGATTCCACCCGGACAAACATACATATATTGCAAGTTATATAAAAGCTTGTAAAAAAAATGGTTGACTTTAAAATCATGAAAGCCGTGTTTTTAGCCCCCGACGCAAAAAAGACGGGGTGTTATAAGTTTGACGTGTCTGTGTGTGTGTCTGTCTGTCGCCTCGTAGCTCCCGAACGAATGAACCGATTTCGTATTTTTTTCAATACCGATTTCATGATTTTGTATTGCTTCAATTTTCAGGAAATTGAAGCCCTCTTGATATGCCAATGAGGGCATTATACTAATGGATGTACAGTATGTGACATGTGTATGTGTGTTGTGTTGTTATGTGCAGTATTATGTGTTTGCAGGTTAGACAAACATCGCATCGCATCGATGCTATTGCTAAATACCAGAGCAAATTCAAAGTGAAACTAAGTAAACTACACATTCCGGCTTCCATTCAGCTTAGGAGACAAAGCATGAAACCCCGTCCGTACCGACCGCAATAGAGTAGTCCGATGTGCCCGTCTTTTTATACTTTCTTCCGGCCAAAAGTGTCCGGCTACGGTACATTCAGTACTCGCAAGCTATCTTGCAGCCTTCCATCGACAATGCATTGTTTTCAAGTCTACGTCTGTAAATTCGGTTTGGTACCCAGGCCAACTTATTTTGTTTTGGAATGCAACTTCGAATGACATTTATAACGAAAAATCCTATGGCTAGGACACGGCTGAGTTCTTTTATTTTATTACCGATCAAGCAGATATCCCACCAGATGTTAAGCTGGTAACCTCTGCCTGTTACAACATAGGTCACGTCCACATAGGACGCGTCCTGCGTGGCATTGTATTGCACCCTCCACCATTAGTAAGACATAAAGATGAAAAGTGTCATGTACCTGTAAATTTCACTCTTCAAACTGAAACACAGCAATGCGAACACTACTGAAGTACTGATATACGGCAGAAATAGATATGGTGCCTTGGGTGGTGGACAACGGTTTGCCGACGGTTCGTATAAAAAAAGTCCGGTTATTTTCTAGATCGCAGACTTGTCCGGCTTTCAGATTTCTAGTAGGTACCTCTAACCACAATTCCGGACGAGGCTATCGCGTATTGAGTTACGACATTCGATAGGACCAGGGTATTGATATTAAAACGATAATAACGCTGTAAGTCATCGTCAGATTACACGCTCGTTGATTTTTATTTTCGTAGAATGTAAAACCGTTTGTGCTGTGGTGTGGCCGGCCTAAGAATAGACCCCTCCGTCTCCTCCCGTGGATGTCTTAAAAGCCGACTGAGGGGATTACCCGGACTTGTTGATAAGATTCGTTGGTATAAGATTTGTACTGGCTGCTAGTGTATTATGGAATGTGTTATTACTGGAAGAAAGTGTTAGCCTTGTCAGTCGTGGGAGAAAATGGCGGCGATGAGCTCACCACTTGTCACGTCTATATTCCACGATTGTGCAACCCACTGTGAAAAGAGGCCCATTGAGGCTCTGCCTACCCTTTCGGGGAAAAAGGCGTGTGTCTATGTACGTATGTAAAACCGGTAGTAGGTTCAATGTTTTCATAGGGCTCAATAAACTGCAGTACGTAAGTTTCAGTTTTGTTCTAGGAACTATTTGCACGAGGCGCGATTACGTAACTCTGCTTCTATCGGTTTCAATCGATTGATGACCTATGTGGCGCGGCGGGCAAAGGTTCGCCTGCGACGCAGGAGGTCGTGGGTTCGATTCCCGCCTCGGAACACGACGTGCTATCACGAAGATAGCCGAGAGCGTACTGATTTAAGGTTTGCTAATAGGTACATTGCGCAAACTTTTGGACAGGCAAAGTGACACGCAAAGTTAGTGCACTTGCGGTGTCTATCTTGATATTATGGTCTGTGGTTAATCTCTACACAAAGCTATAAATAATAAAACGTATAACCATCAACCGAAGCAGATCATAAGGACACTTAAGACCACGGAAATAACACTTGCGCAAAAGTGCAGTACACGCCAAAACTTCCCGTTGACAGAAGAAATTTGACACCTGCAGAGGGGCCGACCCTCCGGAGGAAAAGTTTATTATAGACCCTATACACGCACTGTTTGAAGGAGCGACATCATTATCAGTCGATAGACGTCCATTGCTAAATGTAGCTCCCGTTGTTACCAGTAACATGGTCATTGTCATGCGTTATCTCGTAAAAAAACGAGAACGCGACAAAATGTGGTAATTTTTCGCGTAGAAGTGTCAGAAATAGGCAGAGATATTGCTATATCGTTGGTGCCATCTTAGGGTTTGCGCCACAGATTACCACATAGTTGAAAGGAGGTGGGCAACCGCTGACCCAGATCAAAAATAAATGAACCTTACCATACCCTTCATGGAAGTAATTAGTACGGTACTAAATGTTGTTTTTTGTCCAATATTTCTAAAAAACTTTTATTTTTCTTAATGTTGGGAAGCAAATGTTGTTTTTCTAAATAATTAGATAAATCAACTCAGTGAATTTGCGTGAAACAAAACGCAACAAGCTTCATTACTTTCCTAAAACTTCTACGCAAGAAATTAAGTTTTTTTTTTCATTATCTTAACATATATTATCAATAACCAAAAGTATCTCAACAGTACGTTACGTTACTCAATAAAGTTGGTACAACCAATGTATGGGGAGTTGCCCATGTTCTTTCAATACAATACGAGTTGAATTGAAACCAATGAAACCATTTATTCATTGTAATAGTGCTAGACACAGATCTATTATTGTTTGTGTGTGTCCTAAAGCTCAGCACAATTTAATCTTTCGAGTGTACAATGTATGATGTTGATGTACATATACAGTGGTGGCCATATAATTAAGAACGCTGATATAAAGGGAAGATTTTTTCTAACTAAGATGCAAAACTAATTGTATGCATTTGTTTTTATTTCTCTCGGTATCGTAAAACATTTCCATATTACCACTGTATTCATTGATACACATGATTGGCTAAAAATCAATAGGCAAACTTTTTACACTACTTTTAAACAAAGTATTCCTTATTACTGGCTGGTCACGTAATTAAGAACGCTAAGTAGTTTATACCTTTATTCAAATTTAAATAGAGAACACTCAGTCGATTTGTTACTGTTTGTATAATTTTGGCGCCATTACGTGCTGTAAAAGATTAAAGGTGATTGCTTCTTTAGAAAAAACAATGGGAAAAAATAAAAGTTGTGATAAATCTACAAGGGAAGTAATAATAAAACTTCGCCGGAAGAATTGGTCTTATAAAAAGATAGCCGACCATCTGCAATGTTCAAAAACGATGATTTTCCACGCTGTAAAGCATTTTGCTACGTATCAAACTACTTCGAATGTTCCACGTGTACCTAAACAGAGAAAAACAACTCCTCGAGATGACCGAAACATCGTTCGTATGGCAAAACAAAATCCTTTTAAAGGGTCCAATGAGCTTAGAAAAGAATATTTTGGTGAAAACAACCCTTCAGCAATCTCAGCACGCACTATTCGAAGACGTTTGGTAGAAGAAAAATTGCACGGTAGGATAGCAAGAAAGGTACCCATGTTAAAACTTTGCCACAGGCAAGCCCGGCTTGCATTTGCGAGAAAGTATGAAAACTGGACTGTGCAACAGTGGAAAAATGTACTTTTTTCTGACGAGACGAAAATAAACAGAGTATGTTCTGATGGAAAACGATATGTACGACGTCCCCCGAATACAGCATTCGACCCAAAGTACACGAAAGTTACATTAAAGCACGGTGGTGGAAATGTGAAAATTTGGGGTTGCTTTTCTGGACATGGTGTAGGACCTGTAAAGTTGATAGAAGGTAACATGGATCAGTTCCAATACAAAAATATACTGGAAGAAACAATGTTACCATACGCTGAAGACGTTCTACCGGTCATTTGGACATTCCAGCATGACAATGATCCAAAGCACACTGCACGCACCGTAAAGGAATTTCTTACAGCGCAATTAGTTTCTGTCTTAGACTGGCCTGCTAACAGTCCAGATCTAAACCTAATAGAGAATCTGTGGTTTGAAGTAAAGAAAAAGGTTTCAAATACAAAGTGTGGAAATTTAAGAGAGCTGTATGACGTTTTTTTAGAAGAATGGAACTCTATTTCTCTTGCGAAATGTCAAAAATTAATAGAGTCAATGCCTCGCCGGTGTAAAGCTGTAATTAAAAGCCGTGGATATGCTATTAACTATTAATTTTAGTTAAATATTTATTAAATTTCTTTTTATGTTTCCTGTGCTACATAATATAGTGATTTTTTAAATCTGAGTGTCATACAAAACAATTCCCGAGCAGTTAAATAAATCGTTCTTAATTATTTGTCCAGTTTCAATACTATTGGAATGTGTTACTTTGATAAAATCAATAAAATGTGCAAAAAATAGTTAGCGAATTCATACTTTATTCTTAAGTCAGGTTGCTCTATTAATGTGACTATTATATAACATAACTAGTTGCTTCTCAGAAGGTACACATCTCTGTGTATGATACGATTTAAATAAAAAACTTGTAGAACTTCAAATCGTTCTTAATTATATGACCACAACTGTACATACACAACACATTTTTTAAAATCTCCATGCAATATTTTAACTATAAATATAATCAAGTTTATTAACAAACGTCTAAGTAATAATCAGTATAAATTAATTCACATTAAGTATTAAATATTACCTCACAGGTCACGTCCACGTAGGGCGCACCCTATGTGGCATTGCACTGTGCCCGCCACTCTGAGTCATAAAGATGAAAAGTCTCATGTGCCTTAATTCGTAATTTCACCGGCACCCATACCCTCCAAACCGAAACACAGCAATGCGAGCACTACTGTTTTGCGGCAGAAATAGGTATGGTGGTAGTACTTCCCCGGACGAACTCTTTCACAAAAGGCTCTACTACTACTAAATCAATATTACTATTTTAACACTTACTACAGGAGTAAATTTATTTTTTAAGACAATTCAAAATGATCCTTGTGATTTCAATTAATAAAATACTTTGACTTTGACTTTGAATAATTGAAACTGGTAGAAACAGAGTGAAATAATCTGCTCGCAGATTGAATCACAGATTATTTTGCTTTGTCATAGTATTTATTTACTATCTGGAGTTCCTTCGTTAATCTCTTCCTTTTCCGCACGAATCTTCCAAATTGTATAACCTACCCTCGACCCTCAACCCTCAATTGGGGAAAAAATCTTATTTGAACCTTTGCAATTCGCACCTACCCCTACCTACCCTTCGACGCGAGGTAAATCATGTGGAGTGCAAGGCTGTGTTGCTGTGGAATGGGCTTCTGTTTTTGAGGGTGTGAATGACTAATGAAAAGCACATGACATGTAATTGTAGGCACACGTGACCATGACATGTTTAAAGGTGTCGAGAGGTACAGACAGCTTAGATAGATAGATTATAGAAAATTATTTATTGCACAATTTAAAAAGTATTGTACATAGGCGAACTTAATGGGCTAATTGGTTACCCCTGCGTCACTGATTAAATAGCTACTAAGTCCCGTGTGCTATTTTTTAAACTTATTTAGTCTACAGTCTATACTATAATATTGAAAAGAGCAAAAACCTTTTTTTTTATATTATCTTAATATGTTTGTTTGTCATGAATAAACTAAAAATACTGCTGTAGTGTATCTGGACTAAGAATAGGCCCTTCCGTCTCCTCTCGATGATGTAGTAAACGCTGACTAAGGGATTACCCGGACTGATAGTATATAAGATTCGTTGGTATAAGATTTGTCCTGGCTGCTAGCTTATTAAGGAACGTGCTATTTGTAGGAAAGCGTTAGCTGAGTCAGTCGTAGGAAGCAATGGCGGCGATGAGCTCACCCCTTGTCACGACTATATTCCCACGATGGTGCAACCCACCGTGAAAAGAGGCCCGTTAAGGCTCAGCCTACCCTTTCGGGGAAAAAGGCGTGTGTTTATGGTGTGTATGTACAATAACCGATTTTAAAATGTATTTCACCATTCTCCTTGTGTGATATAGGCTATGTTTTGTAAATTAATTCATTCATAATTCATAATCTTTATTGCAACAATGATGGTACATAGTATTGGTCTTATAGATACAAGATACAAGATATTTATTTGCATAAATAATTGTTACAATTTGGTCTTATAAAATAGTGAGCACTTATGACTTATTTGCCCTCTGCAGGCATCGCAAATTTTTCGACGGCGTAAACTGCTACTTAGTTTACTAAGTTATTACATAGATAGGTATAGGTAAAACAACTAACTACTAAAATTTTAACTAATAAACAAAACTTATTGTAATTATACTAGAATAGGTGTCACACATTGAATCCATTTTGGACATGCAATAGTATTTAAGTATACAAAATGATGTCAATAATTGTCAATTGGGTTTAAAATTCAAATTATTCATTAATATAATAAAAAACTTTTTCAATTTGCCATTTTTTAATGACAAAGTCCGTCTCTACTCTTGCGTAACTCACGTACCAAGAAAAGAAAAATGAAACCGCTTATACAGGAAGCTACTTCATACGATACGTGACTAGGGGTGCATATATCGACAGAAAAACTGTTAAAAAACCCCTAAGGGCCTAGTTCCTGAACACCCTTGCACTCCTCAAGACCCACCAGCGATTTAGCCCACCATACATTTTGCAAATTGCAACCTTATTTCCAAATAACTTGAGCCTGTTTTAGTACTGCAGAAAGCGTTAGAAAAATATGAAATCGATTTGCAATTTTAAAGCGTATGTTCAGCTCGGTAAATATGGTTTTGGATTGACAGGGTAAACGTAAAGTTTATGCCTCAATTAGGTTATGATGTCCAGTCGCAAGGAATGATCGTGTTTGGCAGTGAAATAGTGTTGTTGGAAATATATAGTTAATAACGATATTTTCCACCAAGTTTATCTATTTGTTCAACCAGAACAATAATCATAATAAAAAATAGTCAAATTAAAATTCGGATCATGTTACGATCTAGTGTCGATGTCACAAACGTCGAAAAATGTATTCTGCCCTGACAATACAACGCAGAATGTGACTATATCGAAATGTGACTGTAACTTGAATGTTTCAAAGTTTTGAGAATTCTCGCTTTCGGCTTTTTTTATTGTGCCTGTTTCATTTAGCCGTCAAATCTAAAAATTCACATTTTAATTTTACAAGCTTTTATTTAACTTGTATGTAAATGCAATGTAATGTATGTTTGTTTGGCTGGGTGGAATCCGGGTAGAATCTCGCAGTTGTCCTCATCCGATTGAGCTGAAACAGGGCATACCTGTCAAGTTCCGATGACAATACAATATGATGGTGACAGCGAGCTGATCTGATGATGGGGACGAAAGGTGGACAACGGAACTCCTCGATGGATAATAGTAGACTTGCCGTTTTTAGGCTTATTTTGATCAGCACACGGTTACGATCACTAATTTTATAAAAGCTTGTACGGAAAAATATACTTTTCACAAAAAACTTTTTAAAAATTCAAGGTGGAAATAGGCAAGAGTCTAGCCAGTCTATTCTGCCGCGTTCGAATCTATCGATCCTAGAACGCTGGAAGATGTTTACGGCCCTGTTTAACGAGTTACAATCGAATCTATCGATCCTAGAACGCTGGAAGATGTTTACGGCCCTGTTTTACGAGTTACAATCGAATCTATCGATCCTAGAACGCTGGAAGATGTTTACGGCCCTGTTTTACGAGTTACAATCGAACCCCGATTTGTTGACGCAAAGTTAGTGGTGTACCGGGAGAGTTTACTTAATGGCCTATGTTGATGGGAAATTAAATTGTATAATGCGCGTCATGTAAAAAGAACGCTGGCGGTCATACTTCTTCATACGTTCCAGCGTTCTTTTTACATGACGCGTACTCTATACCTTGAAGTTATGTTTAGAGCATCCTGCAGGCATATTATGAGCTCTTATTTCCATTCAGTTCAAAAACTATTCAGTACAAAATATCGGTTCCGTGATATCCGCAACTATATTTAAAGGCACAGTTGCAGAGAGTCTATAGACATCTGCGATTAAATTTATTCAACGACGCGGATGTCAACGATGAACCGATATTTTGTACTGAATAGTTTTTGAACTGAATGGAAATAAGAGCTCATAATATGCCTGCAGGTTTTAAATATTAAACTAAATATAACTTTTGAAATTATCATGGTTATGTAGGTACATAATTTTCACTAAGAACGGGATATTTACTTTAGTTTAGTTATATATATTCTGTGGTTTAGTTCTCAACGGGAACTTTAGTTAGTTGTCCCGTGATCATGGCGCATGCAATTGTGCCGAAATATCGGGAAAACAAAAATCTATAATCATGGTAAATATCCCGTTTTTAGTGAAAAGTATTGAGCTTAATGTTTCCAAATTAGTTTTAAGTCATATACGAAGTCCTTTTCCCACATTAGGATTCCCTGTGTCGTGGGTATCAGAAACTACGAGTACAGTGGTACCATAACACCCAGAGCCGCAACAGATATTTGCAGGTCATACAAACATTTTGTCCCGCAGCGTGATTCGAACTCGCAACCTTTCACATCTCAGCCGGCTTCTCGCTCGACGCGCTACAGTTGCCGTCAATAATCGTCGTTTATTTCTTCTTGAGTCTTGGTCAAGTGTTGGCACCTGCCATGGAGTATTTACAGGTGCCATCTTACGGTGAAAGAGCCGGAGCGTTCACCGTAAGTTGGCACCTGCCATGGAGTATTTACAGGTGCCATCTTACGGTGAACGAGCCGGACCGTTCACCGTAAGTTGCCACTTGCCATGGAGTATTTACAGATGCCATATTACGGTGAACGAGCCGGAGCGTTCACCGTAAGTTGGCACCTGCCATGGAGTATTCACCGGTGCCATCTTACGGTGAACGAGCCGGACCGTTCACCGTAAGTTGCCATCTGCCATGGAGTATTTACAGGTGCCATCTTACGGTGAATGAGCCGGAGCGTCCACCGTAAGTTGCCACCTGCCATGGAGTATTTACAGATTCCATATTACGGTGAACGAGCCGGAGCGTTCACCGTAAGTTGGCACCTGCCATGGAGTATTTACAGGTGCTTTCTTACGGTGAACGAGCCGGACCGTTCACCGTAAGTTGGCACCTGCCATGGAGTATTCACCGGTGCCATCTTACGGTGAACGAGCCGGACCGTTCACCGTAAGTTGCCACCTGCCATGGAGTATTTACAGGTGCCATCTTACGGTGAACGAGCCGGAGCGTTCACCGTAAGTTGCCACCTGCCATGGAGTATTTACAGGTGCCATCTTACGGTGAACGAGCTGGTAAAGCGGTGGCAGTATTGCTAATTCAGTAAACGTCAAATGTGACATTCAAATCAATACATGACCCACCTATCTATTGTAACCCCAACCCAGTACATCACCGTCCTAAGTCGAGCTGGCGTTCCTGATAAAAATAAACCCCCAGAGATTTGTGGAGTCTCAATACTTTAGCGGAAACAATTGTGTCACTCCAAATCGGGTTACAAAGTAAAATTACCTTTATTGCTCTGGATTTAGATTCAATAAAGCAATGAATACGAGCTATTCAAATGTTGAAACCGTATATAAAATGTTCGCGTTTATGCCACAGAAAAATATGTATATGTTTATATATATCGAACTCAACTCTGAGAGCGATCTTGAGTACAACAGCTTTTTTTATGGGAATTCAGGAAAAAGATATTGTAATGCACTCAGGGTTATCACATCTGAAAATGAGATTTCCTTACAAACTCTTGTACCTTTCACAAGATTTCCTAATATTAAGTCTGAATAAAAAAATGAAAAATATATTTATTTGCTGTACAAACACACTGGAATACTTGCGTTACTAAATAAAACTAGGTATGACAAAAAAATTGTGTGTGAATACAGAGGTGCTACAGCCCAATTAAATATATTTCTAGTGATCTCCACACTAGGGACGCCTGTATCGTGGAGATCTTTTACCGGTTTACAAGAAACATTTTGGTAGGATTTTTAATTGGCTGATGATAGGTACAAAATGCAGAGTCACAATAGGTAAGTACTTAAATTATGACAATATTTACAGTGAATATTAAATTCAACCATTTATTTTTAGATATAACTCAACTTCTTAGGACTGGTTTTTTGTCCTCTACTCCAATATGTTCAACTATCTGTTCAACCAGTTGAACAAATTGGATGAGTTTACCATAACTGCTCAATAAATAAATATTTTATCCTCCCTTCATTATCAAAAATTCCTGACAATGTCAAACTTTCCATGTTTCCCCGTACAGGGTGGTTACTATGAGCTCTTATATCCATTCAGTTCAAAAACTATTCAGTACAAAATATCGGTTCATCGTTGACATTTTTCATCGTTGAATAACTTTAATCGCAGAAGTCTGTAGACCCTCTGCGATTGTGCCTTTAAATATAGTTGCGGACATCACAGAACCAATATTTTGTACTGAATAGTTTAACAACTGCATGGCAATAAGAGCTCATAGTAACCCACCTGGCCAAAATTCCATACATTTCAAGAATTTTCTTGTCTTCTTTTAGCTTCTATTTATTAGGTCGTGAACTCGTGATGTTGTATTAAAAACTGTAAGTAAGTGCCTGCTACTATTTCTATTCCAATTCTTCAGCGAGTACATACAGAATGAGCAACGTTTGCATTTTTAACTTGAGGTTTTATAGCTTTCGGCCGCCATTTTGTAAATTACGAGAAGGTTGACGTCAACATGATGAAAATGGCCTCTTTTCTAGGGTTTACCCGGTTTTAGGGGTTTGTAAATGTATTTGGGATATAGTAAAAGCTGGGTTATTATAATTTTACTGTTATTTCACGGGTCAATTGTCAATTTCACTGTACAATTGTAACTGTTTTCTCGTCTACCCAGGATGTGTTATGTAGAATGGAACTAAAATAGCTAAACATAAGGTCAATTTTATAAATTTTTTTTTTGTGAAAAATACATTTTTCTATACAAGCTTTTTATAAAATTAGTGATCGTAACGGTGTGCTGATCAAAATGAGCATAAACACGGCCAGTCTACTATTATCCCTCGAGGAGTTCCGTTGTCCTCCTTCTGTCTCCATCATCAGATCAGCTCGCTGTCACCATCATATTGTATTGTCATAGGAACATGCCATCGGTTTGCCAAATTTCAGCTCATTCGATTGAGAATAACTGTTTTAAAATTCAGTTGCAAGATTCCACCCGGACAAACATTGCAAGTTAAATAAAAGCTTGTAAAAAAGACGCTTCAAATAACTTCTAAGAAGTGTACATCGGTTCTTTCCGCCATTTTCGAAAAGTGACGTAGTCTACTTTTTTTATTTCGTTTCCTAGTTTTTTGTTTTAGTTATTTTGTGTAATTTTGACGATCTGGGGATCGATTTTTGAAAGTCAGCGAAATGACTATTAGTCACCGATTTCCAAAAGTTCGTATCTTTGGAAATTACCGCTGACTAAAATTGTCATACTATGATATCAATACGAGTGGCTCTACCCACTCGATTTGAAATCACTCCGTGACTGTTTTGCACTGACATTTAGGAATAGTATTTACTCAATTTTACTCTTTATCTTGTGGCTTTCCTATTCCACCCACACATAATTATTATCTATGGTCCGAACGTAGTACACTGTTTTGTCTGTGGTGAGTGGAACCATGGACTTAGTATAGTGGAACAGACAAACTAATAATGGACAGATACGTCGTATGTCAAAGACAACGACTGTGAAATATTTGCAAGTTGGTAGACAGAGTATGACTTTCAAAAATACGACATTTGGTAAAAAGTGATTTCAAAGTCATCGATGACGTTTTGTCATTCGTGACTTCTAGTCACTTAGTGACTTTCAAAAATCGATCCCCTGGAAGTAGTGTAACGTTGCAAAATATATTGAAATTACAATAAATAAACCTGAAAATGCCAAATGCACAAGCCGTGCGGCGCCAATTATAAAGAAAAAAAAGTATACATTTGACTGATGAACATGATATAGGGACTGTGGCTATTGTATATTTATATCTTATGTTAAATTACCAAAAAATAGTAAATTGTCACCATTATAATTGTACAGCCCTTTGGCCAGATCTCTACAAAACGTCATGTAAAAAGTCAGGTATAAAAGGTTGACTTCAAACACACATCAAAAATCCTATATTGTCCCTATATACTTAGTAAAACATAAATAAATAAATAAAAAGCCTTTTATTTCGTCAAAAAAAGATAAACAAAGTTACAAATAAAAATATATAATATTTTATACTGTTGTATAATTATAAAAAAAATATCCCTTGCGGGTAATAGGCCTCCTCCAAATCTTTCCAAAGATCCCTATCCTGCGCTCTACCTATCCAGTTTTTGCCGGCTGCCTTCTATATATCAATATACCTAGTACTTCAAATAAAAATATTTCAGGCATATCTGAAACTTCAGTGAAATATTTATATTTTTTCATATTTTAACTTCCATTTCCGTTTTTTCTCTATCAAATCCAAATAGATTGAAATAAATATTTAATGTATTATCCAAATAACCACGTTTCGCTTTAAACGCGGGATAAAAAAATGGACATCACAAATCAAAAAGGTAGGGTAAAACGCCCAGTTACCGGCCGTGTCCGGAGTTTTGTAGAAAATATGCAAATCTGGGTAATTAAATTCGCGGACCGTATAGAGCTGTTGACAGCTTTATATTGGCACGACTTTTTATACATATTTGATCCCGTTTCAAAGTCAAATATTTACGGCATATTGAAAAACGTGACGTCTCGATGGACCGATTGTTTTTTTTCTCTTTACAACTTATTCTCTCTTCTTATAATGGTTTCTGAGGAATGAATGAATGAATGAAAATAATTAATTGCACACCTTACAAACTAGTTAAAATCAACACATAACAATTAAACAAAAAACTAAATGTACATTGGGCGGTCTTATCGCTAAAAAGCGATCTCTTCCAGACAACCTTGGAGGAGTGCTCCAAACAATTTCACAAATTTTATTTTTAATAGTCAAGTCGTTAAGATGCATCGTCAAGTGGCTGGTACTAAGAGGCACACATTAGTTTTAGTTTTCTATGTTTCTCTGTGTGTGTGTCGTTTTGTGTGGAATTTTGTTTGTTGGCATAAATAAATGTTTTGTTTTCTTTCATTTCTTTTCTTTCAATTCATAACCCAGTTTATTTAAACTGGGTTATGTCTTAACGATGACTCTCGGCGACGATGAAACTCGGTTTTTCTGCCGCCTAAAAAGCAGAAAAACCGAGTTTTTACAGGGTAAAATCCACCATATAGAAAAGACACGCAATACACTGAAATTTCACTACATCACATAATGTGCTATTTATCCAAGTTACCCTGGTTAAAATGCCAACAAAATTACTCGAAATAACTCGAAAACACACATTAAAATTTAAATAAATAAAAATAACGACTTTTTTACAAACATGTCAGGTTGAATCCCTCTCTTTACATCTTACTTTTGACTATCTCCTGATTGAAACAAGTAGCACTCTTCTTGGTTTTTAAGTCAGTTCTCTTTTTTTTTTTAATCAGCTTCTCCTTTTTCTCCTGGTTCCTGAACGCAGGCGCTTTCCATCTAGTAGTAAGAAGGATCATCAAATCACATCAAATAAAGCCAAGCCGTGTTTGTTGCCTGATTCTTCTAGATTTGGTCGCGTTAGAACAGAACTAAATATAGTTTATAAGACGATTCAAAATGATCCTTGTAATTTCAATGAATAAATTATTTGTGACTTTGACTTTTAAAAAAAGTCTGTGGATGGAGTCGGTTCAAGATCAAAGAGACTGCCTACGTCCAGCGTGATTTTCCACTAACTGATGAGATTATGAAAAACGTGAAATAACATACATACATAGATAGATAGATAGAAAATACTTTATTGCACACCATAATACAAAACAATTTACAAATAATAAAACTAAAACTAACTATGTTGTACAATGGGCGGTCTTATCGCTTAGTAGCGATTTCTACCAGACAACCTTTGGATAGATAGGATACATACATAGACACACGCCTTTTTCCCCGAAAGGGTAGGCAGAGCTTCAAATGGGCCTCTTCTCACGTGAACATCGTGGGAAATAGACGTGATAAGTGGTGAGTTCATCGCCGCCATTGCTTCTGACGACTGACTCTGCTAACGCTTTCTTTCAGTAATAACACATTCCTTAAACAACCTAGCAGCCAGGTCAAAACTTATACCAACGAATCTTACAAACAAGTCCGAAATATTCTCAAAATACTTTGTGAAATGTTTTTCCCAGGGAAAGAGTAACCTGGTTAGTAAATTGTAAGTCTTTTCCGTCACCTGCCACTGAAATGATGTAGAAAATCCGCCGGAACCTGATGTGTTACGTCATAAAATATGCCGTAAAAAGCCTTTTCAATTTGTCAGCTCGCCAGAATGGGCTGGTTATCTATAACTTCATAATTTTAGTGGCAACCCGGATCCGGCATCATGAATTACTAGATTTTTTCAAAATTTGGATCATAGTTTGTATTTTCGACCAAATTGAGAGCATGTATGAAGCATGGGGTGAGAGTGAATGAAACAAAAGAGGTGTGTCAAAATCGTAGCAAGTGGAAATCCGTGGTCACTGCCTACCTCTCCGGGAAACAGGCGTGAGTTTATGTATGTATGTGTCAGCAATAAACAAGATAAATGTTAAAAAAACTAAAACCCGACTACGTAAAATCTTTACTGAAAAGTATGAAAACCAGTGTTAAGAAATTTTAAACATTATATAGCTTATGTACTTAATACATATATGTTTACAATGTGCGTATCAAGACCTTTCTTTTGATACTAATATGATTATCTTAAACATCTTTTTTTGAGTTGTTTAATTCCCCTATTAAATCCGCCATGTTGATTTTTTGGGTTCCGTAGCCAAATGGCAAAATACGAAACCCTTACGGATTCGTCATGTCTGTATGTCTGTCCGTCCATATGTCACAGCCACTTTTTTCCGAAACTATAAGAGCTATGCTGTTGAAACTTGGTATGTAGATGTATTCTGTGAACCGCATTAAGATTTTCACACAAAATTAAAAAAAAAAACAATAATTTTTTGGGGTTCCCCATGCTCAGAACTGAAACTCAAAATTTTTTTTTCATCGAACCCATACGTATCTATGGGTAGGTCTTCAAAAATTATTTGAGGTTTCTAATAATCTTTTTTTCTAAACTGAATAGTTTGCGCGAGAGAGACTTCCAAAGTGGTAAAATGTGTGTCTCCACCCCCCCGTAACTTCTAAAATAAAAGAATTTTAAAACTATATGAACCATAAAGTATATGATGTAATTACCATGTAAACCTACCGAAAATTGGTTTCGAGATGTAAGTAGTTTTTTTTTAATACGTCATAAATCTTAAACTATCCAAGAACTTTTATATATGTTACTTGCTGCTACGGAACCCTTCATGGGCGAGTACGACTCGCACTTGGCCGCTTTTTTTTTTATTAAATGCTATAATGGCACTTGGAGTGATGGCATGAATCCAAAGACACCACATTCGTCAAAATCGGATAAGTGGTTTAGGAGATACGAAGCAACAGATGAACATACACACATACGTACACACATACATACATACACTGTCAAAAACTTAAAAACAATTACTAAAACAACTATTTGTGTGGAAGAAATGAGCGATTGGTTAGTTTAACCTTTTCGTCACATTGTTCACTTGTAGACCCTCTGCCGAAGTAATTAAGCTCTTCCCCAGAAATTTATAACCGCTACCATAAAATTTCGTCGATAAAATTCCGCGTAATCCCTTAGTAGACCACCACTGATCTCGATTAATGACAGGCGAAATTAAATTCACCGGCTAACCAATATTGGGACATCTGCGGCCGAAAAATTTTACGGACCAAAACCAACCTTACCGTGCATATAATAATGTTTAGTTTTGAACAAGACAACGCAAAGGGACGTTCGCGCCATTCCGCTGTCTGATATCAAATGAGAGTCACATGTATTCACTAACGATGTACCATAATACCGTCGTATTTGCATTTACATATGTGTCGCGCAAATTTAATCCCTATCCGGGCGTAAATAAAGGTCGGTAACGGCAAACAGCCCGCGTGGGATACATTTGAGAAACGTACCGAGGTAATTATGGCGTTTGAAAAAGGAATTGTAATGTAGGGACGTAATTATAATGCGTGTGTGTGCGTATTGAATTTGTGCGAAATGAGGGTAAGTGTAGAAATGTGACGTAATTTTGTTATTGTTGCTGTCGACAATTGTGAATGAAAATGTAAACGACAACTGGGCTTTGTTAACCCATGGTAAAATTAAACAAATAAGTATGTGAATGTTTAAGGTAACATTTTAGACACACGCCTTTTTCGCCTCAATGGACCTTTCACAGTGGGTTGCGCCATCGTGGAATATAGAAGTGAGCTCATCGCTTCCATTGCTTCCCACGACTGACTCGGCTAACGCTTTCTTCCAGTAATAACACATTCCATAATAAGCTAGCAGCCAGGACTAATCTTATACCAACGAATCTCAACAACAACTCCGGGCAATCCCTTAGTCGGCTTTTACGACAGCCATGGGAGGAGCCGGAGGGGTATATTGACACACCACAAATTTTAGACCTTTTAAATAGCTAGGATATTTTTCTTAGTTACAAAAAAATAAATCGTATCATCACGCAGAGAAATTATAGAAATATTTCCTTAAAACCGTTACAAAGTGAGGTCGCTTACCCTACAAATCACTTCTAATTAAGGCGATCATAAACTATATTAAATAGGCCCTCGTTTATTCTATTATTCGTTTATTACCTTTTCATTTTCAAAAAATATACAAAGCTACCCCTTTAAGGATACCTCTAAATTGTTTTCTACCCTTCATAACAAGTGGGCAGCACTGGACATAGAGTATAAATCATTTTTATTATCCGCTCGCCCTCAACCCCCTATTAAGGGGGGTGACTGGCGATTTTCCACCGGATAGGGGTTTTTCGAGAAACTTAAAACCGTTTTTCGCGTATCATAATATCTTGTATCGACAGTAAGTGCACTTTTGCGTGCAATGAAAATAGTGATGTTCAAAATTTATCTGATATCGATAGTCTATGAATTTATTTGTATCTATTCTCCGTCCGCGGCTTCGCTCTCTTTATATCGGGATAAAAAGTAGCTAATGTCATAATTTAGGTCATAAATAAATAAATAATACTGGACAGTTCACGCAACATTATCTAGTTCTAAGCTAAGCAGAGCTTTTTTTATGGGTACTAGAAAACAGATATACTTAATACAATATATTACATAGATAGATATTTTTTTATTAAATAAAAAAATAAATAAAAAGAGGTTTATTTCTACACAAAATACAAAATAAAAAAAAATATATACACTTTTTTTTTTTTTTTTAACTAACTTTAGTGTAGACCGCCCTTGGCGGTATAAGCCTCCTCCAAGGCTCGCCAGTCTTCCCTTACTCTTGCTCTTCTCGACCAGAGTTTTCCAGCTACCTGAATGATGTCATCATTCCACCTTGTGTTTGGTCTTCCTCTTTTCCTTTTTATGTTTAGGGGTATCCAGTTAGAAATAATGTAAGGCCATCTATTTTGCTTCATTCTTTGTATGTGTCCTGCCCATTTCCACTTTAGGCACATTACCCTTTTGACTACATCCTTAGTTTTGGTTTTCCGTCGAATAACAGTATTTTTGACTCGGTCTTTGAGCTTGATGCCTAAAAAACTTCTCTCTATACCCCTCTGGCAAATTCTGAGCCTCTCTAGCATCTTCTTTGTAGTTGCCCAGGTTTGACATCCATAGGTTAGGCAGGGTATTAAACAGATCTCCATAGCTTTACTTTTCAGTTTTATGGGTAGTTTGCTCTTGAAGATTTCTTTCATGGCCCAGTATTTACCCCATGTTGATTTTATCCGTCTGTTTATTTCTCTTTCGTTACATGTATCAAATGCAATAAGGTGGCCGAGGTATACATATTCTTCAACATATTCCAGAGTAGTTGAGTGGACCATGATTGGTGTTTTGGATTTATTGGTCATCACCTTTGTTTTGTCCTGGTTTAGCTCTAGCCCAGACTTTTTACTTTGCAAATTTAGAGACTCTACCATGTATTGAAGTTCAGTTGGGTTATCAGAAAGAAGCACAATATCGTCTGCAAATCTCAAGTGCGTTAAATATTTTCCATAGATTTTAATTCCCATTCCCGTCCACTCCAGTGATCTGAATATATTTTCTAGGATGGCAATAAAAATATTCGGTGAGAGCGGGTCGCCCTGTTTCACACCTCGTTCAATGCAGAAAGATGGGCCTGCTGTATCAAGTTTTACCTTTGCAGTGCTTTTACTGTAAATCTCTCTGATCAAATTTATATAGTCATTGTTTATGCCTTGTACTTCAAGTGCTTGCCATATAGATGTATGGGATATCGAGTCGAATGCTTTAGAATAGTCGATAAAGCAAATATACAGCGGTTGATCGTACTCTACATACTTTTCTATGACCTGTTTCAAAGTATGAATATGGTCCACTGTGGAGTAGTTTTTTCTAAAACCTGCTTGCTCTACCGGCTGATTCTCTTCTATTGGGTTCGATATTCTTCGGAGCAGCGTTGATGCAAACACTTTATATAAGCACGACATCAAGCTAATGGGTCTATAATTCGTGATTTGTTTTGGGTCTCCCTTTTTGTAGAGCAGTACTATCTCTGAACCTGTCCATTGGTGCGGTATTTTGTTCTCATCCAGAATAAGGTTGAATAACCTAGTAAGAGGTTTAATTAGTATTTGCTTGCCTTTTATTATCATGTCGTTGGTTATTCCGTCTGGGCCAGGACATTTTCCTGACTTGAGCCTCTTTATGGAAAGTTCTACTTCACTTTCCAAGAATGGTGGAGCTGGGTCCATATTAATCGACTGGCTTGTATACGTCTCCGTGCTGCCACTGTTTCTGCTGTAGAGTTGTTGGTAGAAATTAGTCGCAATGTTCAGTATGTCTTTCCTGTTAGTTACTGCCTGCCCAGCGGAGTTACAAAGGTGAGTCATTAATTGTTTTATTGTGTTTAGCTTTTTGTATGCTTTTTTCACTCCACCTGTTTTGTCCAAAAAGTCGTGCAAAGTCTGAATTCTGTAGTTTTGTAAGTTTTGTTTCGTTTTCTTGTTTATGGTTCTAAATAGTTTACTAAGTTTCAGTTTTTCTTTCCTTGTTCTGTTTGTTTTGTTTCTAAGTATCTGTCTTAATCTGTACAGCTCTATTATTTCTTCAGTAATAATAAACTCCGATACTTTTGTTTTCTTAATTGAATATGCCTGTTTTAAACACTTTGTAAGGCTATTTTCAATATTGTCATAGAATGCTTGGGTTGTTTTTGATTCTGAGGAAATTGTAAGTTCTTTGTCTAAATTACTGAAGTCTATGTTCTGCATGGGGCGCTTTCCATAGTTAGCCCTTGATAGCTTTTGGGGTTGTACAGTTATGGTCATTCTGACCATTCTATGATCGCTGGAATGTATAAATCTGCTGAGTACGCCAATGTTTTCTACATATTTGGGCTGGTTTGTGGTTATGAAATCGATTTCGTTTTTAGTTAAGCCGTTAGGCGATAGCCATGTCCATCTGAGCTTGTCAGACTTCTGAAATAAGGTGTTTGCGATCTTCAGTTTATGTTGAAGACAAAAATCGATGAATCTTTGGCCTCTTGCGTTACGATTACCATATCCATATCGTCCCATAACCATACTCTCATCGCATTCTGGTTTACCTATTTTAGCATTCATATCGCCCATGACTATTGAATTTCTCGTGCATTTATTCATCGCTCTCTCAAGCTCTTTATAGAAGGATTTAATTTCTACTTTTTTAGCTGTTATAGTGGGGGCATATACTTGTACTATCGAGTATATTGTAGTTTGAATTTTTATTTGCAGTAAGGCGACTCTCTCGGATATTGCTCTGAAATCTTGTACTTCGATATTTCTTTGTTTTCGTACCAAGAAGCCGACTCCTTTCTCTCCTTGTTTTTTCCCATAGTAATAAAGAATGTAGTCCCCTCTGTCTTCAATTTTATATCCTTCTCGTCTTACTTCGGAGATACCAATGATGTCCCATTTTATGTGAGATAGTGCATGTTCAAGTTCTATGACCTTAGTTTCATTCAAAAGTGAACGCACGTTGAACGTTGAAATGTAATATTTATTGGCCCTTGGAGGGTGATAGTCTACTACCCCCGCGGTGACTAGTCGTACTGGGGGAGGGTTTTCAAAAATTTCGTAACTGTTGTTTGTGCTAGGGTTGCTGTTGTATTGAAGGCGTCGGAGGGGCGAGGTTCGTTGCTATTCCCCATGCTCATCAGAGGAGAGAGCCGTGTTATACGCTGGCGTATCGCTATGATTTTGTAAATACTTTGTCATATGAAGTTGGCCTCTTTGTGTGTGGTTTTTCCTGATTTTGGTTTTTTTGGCCGCTGCTTGATATTTGGGCGAAGGCAGGTCTTTCGATGTGTATTGGCTGCCTATCTGATTAGGTGGGGTCGTTTCTAACTCTCGCTTCTTGGAATTTTTATATATATGTTTGCCCTGATCTTTTTCTATGTTCTCTTGGTTACTCGGCTCCTTAACAATCAACTTGTCATAGCGCAAAAAAGCTACCTTTCCCTCATTTCTCTCTTTTTGTAGCTGAACTTGTAATTTTTTACGGGTTTCTAGGATCTCTTGTGGGAAGTCTTCTTTCACGTAAATAGTTTTCTCTTTTAAATGATGTTTATTTTTCAGAATTGCAATTTTTTTCACATATGTAGTAAAAGTGGTGACGATAGGTCTTATTTTGTTCTCGGTCTTTTTCCCCATTCTTCGTACCATTTCAAGCTCTCTCTTGTTGAATTCTGTAGCCATTTCGGTCTTAATATTTTGTGTGTTTTTTTATGGGTACTAGAAAACAGATATACTTAATACAATATATTACATAGATAGATATTTTTTTATTATACATAGAAAATACCCAGAACACCCTGAACAAATAACTGCAAATCGCACAAATGTTTGTACCGAGGCGGGAATCGAACCCGCAACCTCGTGCGTCGCAGGCGAACTATCATCCGCCGCGCCACAGAGGTCGTCAAAAAATAATCAGTCATTTTGTAAAAACGGTAATTGCCACTTTCCCAGTACTGACGTAAGTTTCTGGAATAAATGAATCTCTAGTGTACAAAATTTCATAGAAATCGGTTCAGTCGCTACGGTTTAATTAGAGTTAACATCCATATATCCAAACTTTAATAATATAAGTAGGATAGGGTGTTAGTTTGACACTAAATCGCTTTAGATAAAGGTCAAATCAATTGTTTCTTTTTACGGACAATCGAAAAATTGAATTACTACGAAGGTCAAGACGAGTTCAGAACGCTTTCCTTATCGCGTTTATTAACGTAAAACTCAGTCAAACATTGAGTGAAACATATCGTTGAGCGATCATTTTCAATGTTGAAAATAGTCAAATTACTTTTATCGATAAACTCGTCCCAGTATTTTCGATCGCTTAAACAAATTGCTACAAACCGGCTATATTCATAATCAAAGACATTTCCAATTTTGGTATTATGCTCTAAATGGTAGTAATTAATGCGTCTAAATTGCTTTGGGTTCGGTGGAAACGTTGACAATAATAGATTATATCGATAAAACATTTGTGGGCACTTCACTACATTGAAATTGCCTGGCATTAAATTGTTTTATATATACTCGTAATATACGTAACGATGTTTTGAATTATTCCATTACTAGGATGGAACGTATTTTTAATAAAGTTAAAAGTGTTTTTATACCTATACTAGTGGATTGCCCGCGACTCTGTCCGCGTTCTGGAATTCCTTTCTTAGCGCACCCCTAGACCACAAAAGGAACGCACACTCAAAATTTCAGGTCTCTAAAACTTACGGTTTAGATTGAGAAGCAGTTTAACTATTAATCTGGTTATCACGGTGTAACTATTCAAAGGATATTCCGCATTTCTTAATAGTGCAATATTTTTGTATGCCTTTACTGAGCATTCGCTCTCACATTCATCATCATCATCAGCCTATATTCTGATATACATATGCTGCTGGACATAGGCCCAATGCGCGCCATTTAGACCGATTTCCAGCTGTTCCTTTCCATTTTCTACCAGCCGTCTTACACAGATTGTCACTCTACCCAGCCAGGAGGCGCCCCACACTACGTATACCAAGACGTAGTCTCCATATAAATACTACGTATACCAAGACGTAGTCTCCATATAAAACTCGTTTCATCATCAGCCCACACTAATCCACTGCTGGACATAGGCCTCTCTCAATACGCGCCACTGAGCCCGGTGTTCGGCTCTTCTCATCCACTTGCCCGCCGCCTTTCGTAGGTCATCGCTCCACCTAGCCAGAGGGCGCGCCACAATACGTTTGCCAAGACGCGGTCTCCATCAAGTACTCGCTTACCTCAACGGTTGTCCGTTCTCCGTCATTTATGACCATCCCATTGCCACTTCAACTTGCTAGTCCGGTAATTGCCGGTGGTTGCTAATTGCTTGATAATCTTTATTATTCGTTTACCCCCAGCACATTCAAACATTCGCAACCGAATTGGCGAATGTTTAAAATACTACATTCGAACTTCCTTGGTATTGTTTGATTCAGGCTTTAGGCATCACCAGAGTCAGAGTCATGACAAAATAAGCTGTTTCATAAAAACGAGTATTACATCGTCCACTGCAGATTTGCGTAAACCTCTCGTTATTGTATAAAGGATAAATTTATGGCGGGGACAACAGGCTTATCGATAATCTGTACCGACAATAAATTCCTCTGAAACTTTATGATTAATCGTCCGGTTTCATACGATTATTGCGGTTTCAGTGAAAAATGCCTTTTTATCAAATGACATAAATCAAACGCCGTTTTTGTGTTAGAATCGATACAAATATCGACTACCGAACCGCTACCTGAGATTTTTATTTTTAACCGACGTCACAAATAGGTTATCAATTCGTTCGCTTGTATTTGATGAAAGATTTGTCCTGGCTGCTAGCTTATTAAGGAATGAAGCTTAATGGGAAAAAGTGTTAGCCGAATCAGTCGTGGGAAACAATGGCGTCGATGAGCTCACCCCTTGTCACGTCTATATTCCCACGAAGGTGCAACGCACGGTGAAAAGAAGCCTATTGAGGCTCTGCCTACCCTTTCGAGGAAAAAGGCGTTTTTTTTTTTTTTTTTTTTTTTAACTTGGTCGATAATGAAACAGGCGGGAACCTCTGCCTTTAATTATGCATTACCTCTCAGGTCACGTCCACCTTGGACGCGCCCTATGTGGCATTGCACTGCGCCCGCCACCCTGAGACATAAAGATGAAAAGTCTCATGTGCCTGCAATTTCACCGGCACCCATACCCTTCAAACCGGAACAAAGTAATGCGAACACTACTGCTTTGCTGCAGAAATAGCTATGGTGGTAGTACTTCCCCGGGCGACATCTTTCACAAAAAAGCTCCACTACTACTAAAAAACTTAAGTGATATTTTCAATCTTACAATATCATTGGCCATTCACAACATCACGATATCTGTTTTCGTGTGCTCCGAGGTTTTAACAACCTACCGACCACCAACCAACACGATGAATAGGATCTAGGGTGCAACGGCTGGTCCAATTTAAATGCGGTTTTATTTGTATGAAAACCGGTGTTGGAATACCGAAAATAGTCGGAGGTTTTTTAACTATAATGTTTTCTCACGAAAATGTTATCAATTTAGGTTATTTTTTATTTATTTGAACAATCACAAAATCTAGCTATACTTATAACTAATTAAATAGAAAAGTTAGGCATTGCTGGGTTGTTTTTTTTTCTACCTATAACAACATCATCCAGATACCAGAACAAACAATGGAAGTCAGTTATCTAGTACCCATAACACAAACTCTGCTTAGCTTGAGGCCAGATAATGTTGTGTGAACTGTCCAGCATTGTTTATTTTATTTATTTAACATCATAATCGGTCGGTAGAAATCCACTGCTGGACATAGGCCTCCCCATAGAATGCCACGACACCTTCATTTAACGGTCTTGAGACACCTTCGTTCAATTAATTATAAATGATAAGTTGAATAAAAAAATGTAATTAAGTAAATTATTAGTTTTGCCCAGTACTTAATAATATACCTAAACTTAATACGGGTGCACCGATTACCACCAAACATAGAAAGAACCACTTTAGTAAAAAAAAAAACACATTGAAGAAGAAGAAGAAGAAGAAGAAGAATATATATTTATTTGTATTTGTATACAAGAGCTACACAGAAACACTTAAAAAACTTAGCGAGGAAACAGATTTGAAGTTACGAAGTGCAACTCAAGTAACAAAATGGCTCTGCCTCAGCATGAGTTGGTTGACTAGCATTGAAATCAGAGCACTCGTTTCGAAACTACGTGGCAACAAAGATGCATGCAGATGACAGACATACACACAGATACAATATGCCCTCAAAATGATTATATCCCTCTTTTTATTCGGGGGTTAATGAATTATTATAACACCATCATTAACTAACGAATCCAAAAAGCAATACTGTTTATCTCAACCATCCGATAGTAAACAGGAAGACAAAGCAAAAAGTGTCAACTCATCCTTACAGAATCAATTTATAAACTGCGAAAATATTTCAGCGCTTTCCGTCCATTGCACGCTTGCTACGTCTATCGCAACTGACGTCGGAAGAAAGTCGTCGATGGGTTTTAAATTGATTGTTTGAACAGTGAGGGGTCGGATATGAGTGTGCATAGAGTTGCGGACGAGGCCTCCATTGTAATGAGAGAATTTCCCCTGGGCGGACCCTGGGTGATCGCAGTATTCGTGTTAAGTACTCAGGAGGATGTTGCTCATCCCCTGGTTTAGTCCGTTAGGTGGCTTTTACGACATCCATGGGAGGAGGGCTATAGGACGCGACCGCCTTTAATTGTTTTCATTTGGGCGATGAAAAAACATTTAAGTTTTCGGAGTTTACTCCTTAAGATAGATTTTCATATAAGGCTCACGGTACGCAAACAAATAGTGAAGTCGTTATATTTCCCGCGTTAGCAAAAAGTGAAGTCGTTATGTTTTCCCACCTGTACCAGAATTTTTTCAAAAGTTTCACATATTGGTAAGTTATAACATAACATAGCATACCCAACAGTCGCACACAATGGGCAAAACAATGTTATCTAGACTTTAATGGGCAAGTATAGTATCATATGATGATTAAGTATGCTATATTGTTTTTTTTATTGTAAATTAATATTATAATGTATCTATGACAGTTTGTTGTTACAAAAAAAACTGAAATTACAGACGTTTAAAAAGTAAGAGTTTGTGCAATCTAGTTTTGCTTACTATTAAGCTCACTCTCCGTTCGCCACAATAATTATTTCATTACTACTAGGCCTTCTCAGGGCTACCAACTCAAACTGGTCAGTGACCTAAAGCCGGATGACAAAGAACTAACCAGTGTCACTATGAAAAACAACATTTTAAAAAAGCGCCAAATTAAATAAATTTAACGTAAACTTCGATAAAAATTTCCTTCCGTTTTAACGACTTTTCATCGACAAATTAGTCCGTCCTATCTTTCCCATCCCTAAGTGTGCATATTCTAAGGATCGTGTAATAAATCTGGGCAAATTAATGACGTTCTTGACAGATCGTTTACGTTATTCTGCAGCGTCATCCCGCGAAATGAACGAGGGTTATGATGGAGTGAATCTGTTCATATCGGGTGTTGTTTTCGATTGTATGAAGTTAATGGTGGTTCAATTGTGTTCAGTCAGTTTATTAGTACCTTACCCGTATACGACACTGTCAGGCATGTAAGGAATGGAAGCACGAATTGATGTGTCATGGCATAATGATGAAAAATTTTACTGTAACAACTGGAGTTGTTTGTAGTAGGTTATAAATACGAAATCAATATCCATTTTATACATACATACACAGCCCCTTTTTACCCGAAAAGGGTAGGTAGAGCCTCAAATAGGCCTCTTTCCACCATCGTGGAAAATAGACGTGACAGTAGTAAGCTCATCGCTACCATTGCTTCCCACGACTGACTCTGCTAACGCTTTCTTCCAGTAATAACATATTCCTTATAGTAAGCTAGCAAATATTATACCAAGGAATCTTACAAACAAGTCCGTTTTATCCCTTAGTTGGCTTTTATGACATCCACGGCAGGAGATGGAGGGGTCTATTCTTGGGCCGGACACACCACAGCAAAAAAAACTACAGCAATTTTAAAATATTTAGCAGTCCGAACCTAAAATTTTTACCCAAGTATTACCGGTTAGTTTTGTCTATTTCATCGATAAACTAAGTAACTAAGTTCTATAAATTTATCGATAAGTTGTCGATAGACCCAATCCCATCACTGATTTCCTTTTTTCTTTTCAGTACCAGTGTACGAGACGGCGTACGCGTGCGAAGGGAAGACGCTGAAGATCGGCTGTGCGGAAGGCGATGTGATTCATCTAATACGGGCGAACTATGGAAGGTTCTCGATAACGATATGCAACGACCATGGGAATACAGACTGGAGCGTCAACTGCATGAGCACGAGGAGTTTGAGAGTGCTGCATAACAGGTGAGGAACTTCAGAAAGCTACAGAGGGGCGTATGATGGCGTCATCTCAGTGAGAAATAAATAAATAAATAAATAATGCTGGACAGTTCACACAACATTATCTAGCCTCAAGCTAAGCAGAGCTTGTGTTATGGGTACTAGACAACATATAATGCTAGATAGATAGATATTTTTTATTATAATATATAGAAAATACCAAGAACACCCTGAACAATTATCTGCAGATAGCACAAATATTTGTCGCAGGCGAACGTTCGCCCGCCGCGCCACAGAGGTCGTCAAAGAAGTTTATAGACCTTGATAGACCTTTGCTTGACCACGATCTCACCTGTTGGTAAGTGTCGATGTGGCCGAAGATGGAGCACAAAGGTCTGGAAGGCACCTATTCACTCTATCCTTGAAGAGACCCAGATTATAGTTTTTAGGAAAGACAGACGACGGTAGTGTTTTCCACTCCTTAGCAGTTCGCATAACCTAAAAAAGGAGTCATAGGGCGTCATTTGAGGGTAACGTCTGAAGGGTGACGTCTAAGGACATCGAAAAGACTATCTCTATAATACATAACACCCAACAGTCACGTATAGTCCTGATCCCACACTAGGATTCCCTGTGTCGTGGGTATCAGGAACTATGAGTACCATGGTACCATAACACCCAGACCTATTGGCAGATCATATTTCCCAGGAATCGAACCTGCAACCTCTCGCATCTCAGGCGGCTACTCGCCCGACGTACTACAGAGGTCATCAAATGTATATTTATATTAGTGGGATAGAAATCAATGTTTAGTAGTAGTAGAGCTTTTTTGTGAAAGAGTTCGTCTGGGGAAGTACTACCACCATACCTATTTCTGCCGCAAAGCAGTAATGCTCGCATTGCTGTGTTCCGGTTTGAAGGGTAAGGGTGCCGGTGAAATTACAGGCACATGAGACTTGCTTGTTCCTTCATTCAAGTAGTATAAAAAAAGGTGATATTACAATAGAATCGCGTTTTGATGACGTCATTACAATTATATTGGATCAGTTTACACGTAATCTCCTCTCCGCGATGGTAAATACCGGCCCTATACACATACGTAGAACTGGGCAGCAATTGATGTGCAAAGACGTCGTGACTCGTACTGTTCTGGTTATAAGGTTCTATTTTTAATACACATTCACACGATATTAAATAATTTGTTTTCACAAAAACATCGTCAAAACATAAATGCTCACTATTACACAGCGCAATATTACCTACCCCTGTATTACAGCTTATTACCGACACTCACGCTCGCACGCGAACACGAATAAGGCTGGGAATATACGGACAGCTCGAGCAGTCATAATGCACAACTAGCTTTAAGCGCATCACACACGGAACATTGTCCTACTCAAGCTGTTGACTGCTTGGGAGTGCGGTGGTCGCAAATTAATTTCATTCATTCATTCATATACACACGCCTTTTTCTCCGAAAGGGTGGCATTGCTTCAATAGGCCTCTTTTTACCGTGGGTTACACCATCGTGTAACTTACAATTTGAGTAGTTAACACGGTTTGAGCTGTAGGCAGTTAAGGCGTCAATGGACGCAAAATTCTGTCAGTATCTAACTCATTAAAGTTCAATTAAGTTAGAGAGTGACAGAATAGCACTCGCAAAATGGAAAGTGAGCGAAAATCTGGTGTTTTTATTTTAAAAAGTATATAAGTATATTTAGGAAAGTAATCTTCAAAAATAGAAACAATGTCCTGTAGTCGTTGTGTTATTTAATATACTGAAAGCAATAAAAACACCATATTATTGATAGTTTAGAAGAAAAATGGTTGTAACTACGAAAACAGAGGTTACTTTGCAAATTTATTTCTTACATTCAAAATATTTTTTGATATTTTGGAAAACAAAAGGCCGTTATTTATTTGATGTAGATTAACATACAATTTTTTGTAGGTTTTTCGGCAAAGATCGTTTAGAAAAAAGGTTTTAATGCACCTCATTCCACATATATCCACGCCTTAACTAAAGCACAACACACACTGCGAAGATACTATTACATTTGATCTTAAGAATCTGTACTACCTCACATTGCTCAGCATGATCCTCTGATACATCTTACTTAAATCTTTTCAATCATAATGTACAATAGGAATTTACGAACATCTACAGCTGTCAAGCAGACAACAGCTTGAGTATGACAATGTTCTGTACTAAAACCACCCCGGAGGTCATCCTCTGCGCATGTCGATGGGCTCCGGGATCTCCTACGGAACGCACCGGTGTCCATTTCGCGCGGCGCCCAACAGGGCCCATCCCGTAGTTGGCCAAAAAAGCCAACCACAAACACTCCCTCCAAATGTGGCAGCACAGGGACCACTCTGTGCTGCCACCAACCAAGGGCTCGTAGGAGGGTGGCCAGAGCCCTCACTCCGACCAACAAGCGAGCCCAGTGACATCTCTCTTCCACCACGAAAACGAGTCCACGAGTCCGTGAACCTCACATAACCGTAATGCACCATCAATGTAAAACGTTATCTGTTAGCAGATCTACACCTCGTCATCAAAAAAAAGGGCAATTTTCTGTGACTGCACGGTCAAGTGACAGAATCGACTGCTCGATCAATCCGTTAATGAAAATGTTTTTTGTGACACATTGTTTTCTATCGTGCATAACTGCTGTTGACTACTTAAAAACTTCAGTCTATTCACAGCCTAATCTGAAATCGTTATCCCGCGTCCGAGGAGTGCCGAAAATTGACGAAATTTGCCGAAAATTAAATATTCCCGACACCCAAGTTGATCGCGTTAGGCCCGCGAGATTGCCAATAAACTTTAGCCAAGGGTGTGTGCTTGAGAAAAATAAATCGTAACACATCAAAATAAAGTCTAAAATAAAAAAAAACATGAGATTTAACTGTTAGTCACTAACTGGGGACCCTCGTATACTCAAACTCATGTAAATGATGTCCAAATTGATAGTCGACATGATATATATACTTTTATGTGCTTTCGTAAACAGTAAACACTTAATAAAGTTTGCGCCGTAAATGTTTTATTGGCGGTTTTGCGTCTAAGACGAGTAATCAAAATATTTGCCACATAAAAGAGTTCTAAGTACTTCACATAGACACTTATATCAGTCACAAACAATCTGCGGTAAACGGTGTTGGTCTCACAATGCTTAATTTATCGTAATTTAAGACTACCTTAATTAAATAAATGATACTGTTTGTTTTCCCAAATAAAAAATAAATAAAAGTCATAACCTACCAACCAATTTCTGTAATTTTTTGCAGCTTGTTTAATGGGTACTAGATAACTAATATACTTAACACTACATTATCTGCAGATCGCACAAGTATTTGTTCCGAGACAGGAATCGAACCCGCAACTTTCTGCATCGCAGGCGAACATTCACTCGCCGCGCCACAAATTTCCCCACCACATATGACCCCCCCCCGCCATGGATTTTATTTTTCTATGGTTGGGCACTATTCCCAAGGCAGGGACACATACTTAATATTATAACGCAGGGGAGATCTTACGGTGAACGGTGTGTAAGTAACTCGTCCCAAAAAATCTGTCGATCCGATATTTTTTCTGGGCTGAGTTTCCCCTTCTGTTGATCAATTAGTCTAATTGGTATATTCAAGCTGGAGCCGCAGGTTCAATTCTCTGCATCCGATTGTTTCTTTTTGTATTGTTAAACCGTTTATGTTATCGTTTTCAGATGTAGCATGCACCAAAACTGCAGTATACTAGCGAGCACGAGCATGTTCGGGGATCCCTGTCCAAACACCCTGAAGTATCTCGAAGCTCACTATCAATGTGTTCCTGGTGAGTAAAAACATCAACTTACAACTTCAAATTTTAAGTCCGCAAGACTGAGTGGAGTGGCGTTTGAAGGAGGAAGCTTAGTTATCCGTTATTTGAGCTGCGAATGACGATAATCATCACCATGAAAGTCCAGTGCTGGGCCATAGAATACCACGACGAACTGCTTTGAGCCACATCCATCCACAGTCTTCCTGCTACTTTAAAATGTCGTTGTTCCATCAATAGGGGGCCCCCTATACGCTGAGTCGTCTGGTTCGTGGTAGCCACTCGAGTGCCTTTATTCTCCAAAGGTTGTCAGTAATATAGTTGCGAGGTATATGGCTTTCCCATTGCCACTTTAACTTGCTAATTGTTAGAGCTTCTTGGTTCTCCTACGGATACAAACATACATACATAGACACACGCCTTTTTCCCCGAAGGGGTAGGCAGAGCCTCAATTGGGCTCTTTTCACAGTGGGTTGCACCATCGTGGACACGTGGTGAGCTCATTGCCGCCATTGCTTACCACAACTGACTCGGCTAACGCTTTCTTCCAGGATATTCTTCCACATTCCTTAATAAGCTAGCAACCAGGACAAATCTTATACCAACGAATCTTATCAAAAAGTCCGGGTAATCCCTTAGTCGGCTTTCACGACATCCACGGGAGGAGACGTAGGGGTCTATTCTTAGGCCGGACATACCACCATCCTTCCTCTACAACTTTTATTTAATTTTAAACATGGTGGGATTACTATTTCACCTGTTTATCATCCCTTCACTGTTTATTCAATGTAACATCTTATTCCAGCATCACCAACCAGTACAACAACAAGGCCATCACCACCGTGGCTTATCACCTCCCAACCTTCAGTCTGGAGATCCACCGTGGCTCCATCGCCGAAGAATCCAGTCCAGCCGCAGCAGAACGAACGGAAGAAGCCGACAGTGATCACTCCGCCGACCTTCAGGCCGCATATCACGCTCCCGCCGGAGGTGAGGCTTGGAGACATAGGCACTAAGGTAAAAGACCAGGAAGATGACCAGCTACCATAAATGTTCTTAGCTGAACCTGTCTGAAGATCACAGAAAAACTGAGATCAACTTCACAAAAGCTCTTGGCTTCCTACTGGCATTCTTGGTACTGAGTAGCCGCCAGAAATGTTGGCACACTCCTTTTCCCCCGAAGGGGTACACAGCCTCAATGGGCCTCTTTTCACCGTAGTTTTTAATATCGCATGAATATAGACATGACCAGTGGTGAGTTCGTCGCTGCCATTGCTTTTTCATGATCAATTCGGCTAACTTCAGTAATAACACATTCCTAAATAATCCAGTAGCCAGATCAAATCTTATTATACCCATGAAAATTGGCCAACAAGTCTTATCAAAAACAGTGAATCTATTCTCTACACTCAAGATCAGCCCTTTTCATGTCGCCATTTGTGATTGTGACACAATTTACAAAAATGAGTTCCACAATCGTTTTCTAAAAAATAGTAAGTCCAATATGCCTCTTGCTCCATAAAACTTGAATTCCTGTCTTAATACTTTTGCTTCTGGTTTCAGAAGACCACAACACGACAGCCAGACACCTCATCAGAAAGGGAACCACCGTCCAGTTCAAGAGATATCCCGGATATCGTGAAGGATGAACTACCTAAAGTCTTGGAGCCTGAGATACCAAAGAACGATAAACCATTGAAAGAAGATGACAGTGGTAAGACTTTGAAACTTGACCTTATTCTTGATAAACCTTTAGTTGCTAATGTCATCAATCACTTTGGATGGTGCAATATGGTTTCACTAGATCCATGGAACAAGTTCAATGGGTCTAGGAATAATCCACCACTGAATCCGCCAACTCTCCACGCGAATGCGACTGGTACGTGACTGATTTTATTTGTTATTATGCAACTTGAAATGACGGAACAAGCCGATGGCCCATTATCCTCTGACTATGAACAGTGCATTATCTCATAGGTCACGTCCACCTAGGATGCGCCCTATACGGCAGTGCACTGCGCCCGCCAACCTGAGACATAGAGATGAAAAGTCTCATATATGCCTGTAATTCAAACCGGAACACAGCAGTGCAAGCACCACTGTTTTGCGGCAATAGAAATAGGTATGGTTGGTAGTAAACTAGTAGGCTACCCCGGAAGAACTGTTCCATGAAAAAGCTTATTACCAAATTATCTACTTGGTAAAAGTCGGGCCCTATTATTACGATTGAGCTTGATTTTCAAATTGTGTCCTGAAGTTAAAGCTGCAAAAATTGCAAAGTGACCACACTTTGCAAATTTTGCCTCAATTTGTACAACTCGCACCAAATTGTAGAATACTAAAGATCATAATAACCTTCTTATTTCAGCAGTGGTAACAGAAGAGACAATGCAATGGCCAGTGAAAGACGAGGATTCTGACTCCATGGTACCAGTGCAACCACCGAAAGATGTACCAGCTGACACTGTGATCGTAGACGACTTTGATAGAAGTTACAGTAAGTATCACTGCTATGGGATCTTTGTATTAGCTCATCCTTTGAATTGCTACCACAACCTCTCTAAGTCTAGACATAATGTTGGTGTCTCCCAAAGACCGCTATTGAGCTATATCTTCGGTTCTTCAAGTATACTTTCAGCCAACTACATTGCGCAGATCCATCTAGCCAGGATGGTGCTGCATAGTCCCTATTACGAATGTACTAACTAAAGAATTCATTCATTCATTCATTGCCTAATGGAAGTCTACTTCAGAATGTTAACTCTAAGTTGATGACTCATTAACACACATTACCAATTACCACATCAGCTTGCTAGTCCGAGCTATGAAAATAACTATGGCCCTCTGTTGGATAACCTTATGATGGATCTCTTAGCCAAGGAAATAAATTATGAACTTTAGCCAGTAACAGAACAGATCCCGATGCGCGGGAAAAACGACTCCCTAGCTGGATATATGGTGGATAGCTCATCAGTTCAGTTAACGTAGCAACCACGACCTTCTTTTACGATATTGTAAGAGTTAACCCTACTTTCCACAGCAACCAACCCAACACCGAACCTCGGCAGAAGATCCTACTGCCCTCAGATCAACGTACGTGGACTCCATTGGAACTGGACCCTGGCCGGCAGTTACGCAGTCCAGCCGTGCCCCGGAGGTGCCACTGGACTGGCTAGATGGAAGTGTACTCTATCCCAACACCACTACACAGAAGATGAAAGGCCAAGGAGACGGGCTACGAGTCTGCCTTCAGGGGAGAATTACCATGACCTTGGATTGGACGAGCCGAGCGATAGACAGCTACAGCTTATAAGAAGACTGGGATCTGAAGCTCTGCTGAAAGGTTTGTTAAAAAATAATGATGAGGGTATCTTTCACAGATCTAGTGGATGCTATGCAAAGCTTACCGATTAATGTTTTCTTGCATTATGTTTGGCTACCGTCACTTATCTGCCGATGGTAATACATGCTCTACATGGGGTAGCATACTAAAAAAACTTTGGCACCACTACCGTAAAGGGCCAACCAATCACTAAGTCGAGTGTTTTTGTTGTGATACATATACGATATGCTGTTGGCGTTTCATATTATTAATAAATAAATAAATAAATAAAAAACCTTAAACTACATCTCGCTTCATTTGACCAACCAGAAGATGGTGGACCCAAATAACACCCAACAGTAACATACACATACATAATGTCTTGTGTGCTCTCTTATGCTGCCTATTCAGTACTTACCAGCTTTATTACCCTAAGGAAACTATTATTAGGAGCTATTGTCTTCCGTGATAGCTGTTCCTAATAAGTATATTTTCTGCTTATATCAATGTTTTCTAATTGTAAACAAACTGCGCAGGAAGTGATGGCGATTCAGCAGAAATGACTGAATACCGCAATGGGCTGAACGACCCCCTACCAACTAGCTTGACACCTCACGAGTCTGACTATATCTACAGTGAGTATTGAGAATTATGTTTTCCAAGTCACCAATGGATCTAGAAAAATCTAATGACCGGTGGTGTCCAAGAACTAAAAGTCCATTAACCATCCTTACCTCATTAGTATACCATCTATTCGCACAAAACGTTACAGTTCTACCTTTATAATGCGAACTGCTAAGGATTGGAATGCACTACCGTTGTCTGTATTTCCTGAAAACTATAATTTGGGTCTCTTCAAGGCTAGAGTGAATAGGTGCCTTCTAGACCTTTGTGCTCCATCTTCGGCCACATCGTCACTTACCAACAGGTGAGATCGTGGTTAAACAAAGGTCTATCAACGTTAATAAAAAAAAAACACTTTAAGTCAGATTCAAAAGTATTTTATTCATTTAAATCACTAAGATCATATTATATTGTATAGGAATTTACTCCTGTTCCAACACCACCATACCTAGAAGAATCAGGACTAGGTATGGTAGAGGTCAAAGCGTATAGCAGAATCTTCTACATCGTCATCATACCCAGTGGTACTCGCATTTCTTTGTTCCGGTTTGAAGGGTATGGGTGCCGATGAAGTTACAGGCACATGAGACTTTTCATCTTTATGTCTCAGGGTGGCGGCCGCAGTGCTATGCCATGTAAGGCGCGTCCTAGGTGGACGTGACCTATGAGGTAATGCGCTTAACATCAGGTGGACCATCTGCTTGTTCAGTGACACATTTAAATAAAAACCGGCCAAGTATGAGTCGGACTAGCGCACGAAGGATTCCGTACCATTATCTATAAAAACGGCAAAAAAACACGTTCGTTGTAAGGGAGCCCCCTTAAATATTTATTTTATTCTGTTTTTTAGTATTTGTTGTTATAGCGGCAACCGAAATACATCATCTGTGAAAATTTCAACAGTCTAACTATCACGGTTCATGAGATACAGCCTGGTGACAGACGAACTGACAGCGGAGTCTTAGTAATAGATATTCTTGGTTATTTTAGAGCAGTAAAATATTGTGGTAATGTTTACAGCGGATGCAATACCTGAATGGCACGGAGCCACCCCGGATCTCAGTGGATGCAGGTCTGTCTGGCTGAATAGACTGGAGGCTCAAGTCAGGGAGGGAGAATCTCTGCTCAGCATCAGTAATGACTTAGCACAGGTGAGAGAACTCAACAAACTGACGTCTATTCATTTATTTTGAGGCATCGTTTGAAGCTTATATTCAACTATGCGACATGAAGGGAAAGTATCTTAAATATTGTAGATAGGATATTTTGCGGAACGGAGACTTTATTTTATTTTTAAAAGTAAGTATACAAAAATCAAAGATTTTCTAAAAATTACTTGCTTCGTCTGGGAATCGAACAGACTTAAATGTGAAAAAAAACACCACGTGATGAATGATGCCAATCAAAAGAATAGACAAAAATTAATAATTCCTTCATAATATAGTAACACAAAGGAATACCGTAAAACTAATCATTTTAATTTTAAGTTGGTTCGTTTCCCAAATGAATCATGTATTTTTTTAGAAAATCTTTGATTGCAGAATTACTAAGTTTTAAAAATAAAATAAAGTCTCCTTTCAGCAAAATATCATATCTACAATATTTAAGGTACTTTCCCTTCATGTCGCATAGTCTTGGGACGCCCTGTATATATAATCTATTTGAAACATGGAATTTTTTCAAGCTTATACAAAGCAATTCCAAATTTCTTTGTCAAGTAAACCAAAATCTATTATACTTATATGAGATAACTCTATCGGCCCAAGAGGGCAATTCTCGTGCTTTAGAGATTAAGTCGAATTCGACATATGTCGAAAAAAGATGGCGAATGTCGAATAAAATCTTAATTTGCTATTCTCGTGATGTCACAAATAGACATAAGTCGACTAAAATCATTCAAATCGAATACGATTTGATGGTTATTGTGACATTTTCGTGACATGCGATGTTGCCATGGGTGGGCAGCAGTATCCACCTGAGTACTTAACACCAGTACTGCAATCACGAATCTGTCAAGCGTGGTGTTTATGGAAAATATGGCCCCCATAGCATTTTATGGGAGAGAACTCGTCAAGTAGTGGACGTGTGCCTAAAAGTTTTTTTTTAATTTTGAACGTCTATCAGTAAGTAGGTCTCCTACGCTTTTTACAAGCTTTTATTTAAATTGCAATGTATGTCCGGGTGGAATCTTGCAACTGAATTTTAAAGCAGTTATCCTCAACCGATTGAGCTGAAATTTGGTATACCTGTCAAGTTCCGATGACAATAAAATATGATGGTGACAACGAGCTGACCTGATGATGGTGATGGAAGGTGTTCAACGGAACTCCTCGATGGATAATAGTAGACTGGCCGTGTTTAGGAACACGGTTACGATTTTTTTTTGTATAAAAGCTTATATTGTAAAATATATTTTTCACAAAAACCTTATTTGAATTACACTCACTTTCGTCCTCATCCCACACTAGGATCACCTGTGTCATGGGTATCAGGAACTACGAGTACCATGCTACCACAACACACAGACACGGAACTAATATTTACAACTCATACAAACATTTGTCCCGCAGCGAGAATCGAACCAGCCGCACCACAAAGGGCTACAGAACTTACCTCAACAAAGTCTCGTTCTTTTCTCAGGTGACATCATCGAAGACCCTGTACGGAGGCGATATGACCACAACAGCTACCATCATGAAGAAGCTAGCTCAGAGGATGTCTGAACACAACCAGTTTCCAGACCCTCGACACAGAGAAGCCATGGTCACTGATATGCTGCTTGGAGTTATCAGGACTGGTTAGTATTTTTGAACACTCATCCTGTCAGTCGTCAGGGTAAAGTAATTTCTCACTAGGTAGGGGCCAGGGGGTTTACACCCGTTTTCAAGGAGTCAAGGAGTCGCCTAACTAAGTAACGCCTAGTCTAGGCAATTCCCTAACTCCTTAAAATTTTCCTTTCACCAATTGAAAAATGGGGACCGGCTTTCAAAAAAAGCCCATTGTCTAGAATCTCTGCAGTGTTCCAAGTTACATGAAATATTTTCTACTGACAAATATATTTTTGCTTGATAACTTTTTTAATAACCGAAATAACTCAAAAATATATACGACAAATTATTGATTACTTTCTATCTGATATGTATCAGACCTGAGTTAGAATAACATGCCTGACCTGTTTATTGGCCTAATTTAATAAACTACCATAGAGCACCTATTTTTTTGATATGGTATCCCCTTTGTTTACAAAAAATATCTCGAATTCTAAACTAGGGTATAGTTGAATCCTACAATAGGAGTTGCCTAAATTTTTTACAGTTGTCTATGATTTTGTTAGTTTTAGTGAAAACGGATGACAATCTGTCAGTTTGGTGAGTTGCCTAACATTACGCCACGCATAATCGATGTCATAACTTTAGGCAGCGCCTAACGATGTAGTCATCACCTAAAGGTTGGTGAAACGTTTCTCTAGGCAACTCCTTAATATTTAGGCATCCGATTTAGGTGTCGCCTAGGTTTAGTGAAAACGGGTGTTAGTACGAGAAATTGATAGTTTTGGAAACTATTATTTCGTTTCCTTCCATACATTTACTTGCAGCGCCCCTAGCGGAAACGACGAGAAAACTGAGGACGCTGTCAGTAAATGTATGGAAGGAAACAAAAGTTCATATAGTTTCGAATACCATCAAATTTTCGTACTATGTGATAAATTGGCGCCAGTATTTTTTTTTAAATTCTCTTAGGTGATAAAGATTTTGAACGATCCAAATCGGGAGTGGCTAATGAGTCTCCACTCAAACATAAAGAACCTTCTTTTAAGGTTCTGCTCCCATGACATTAGTTCTCTCTTGGTCTTTCTGCTTGTGCAGCTCTGAAATGGGCCATTTTTTCCGACCTTAGAAATAGGTAGGTGAAAGGAGTCAGTGCAGATTAAGCCTGAGGAATCTCAAAAGATAATTTCTGAAGCATAAACCAATCTTTCTGCCTCCAGGTTCCAACCTTCTAGAAGAAAGCCAGCGCGCCTCCTGGGCAGATCTAAGCAGAGAAGGGCAGAACAGAGTAGCTAGCGATCTGCTCACACAACTTGAAGAAAACGCGTTTTTACTAGCCAATGCTGTTACCAAGGAGAAGACCATACTGCAGATTGTGAAGAATATTTGTAAGTACTTTCAACTTAGTAGTAGAGCTTTTTTGTAAAAGAGTTCGTCCGGGGAAGTACTACCACGTACTACACTTCAAAGCAGTTTTTTTTTTATACTACTTGAATGTCGGAACAAGCAGATGGCCCACCTGATGTTAAGCGGTAACCTCTGCCGATGAACAGTGCATTACCTCATAGGTCACGTCCACGTAGGACACGCCCTATGTGGCATAACACTGCGCCCGCCACCCTGAGACATAAAGATGAAAGTCTCATGTGTAAAAACACATTCCATAATAAGCTAACAGCCAGGACAAATCTTATCAACAAGTCCGGGTAATCTGACATGTAAATTGGTTTTACGAATAAATTGTATTTCTGTAATTCCTTCGTCGACTTTTACAACATCCACGGGAGGAGACGGGCTGATGATAATTACGACGATAAATACAGTGTAGATAATAATATTATTAATATGTTTTTTGTGTAATATGACAAAATGATCTTATTCCAGGTCTATCAGTTCGAGTGTTAGAAGTAAAGAAAGTAGAAGACGAAACGTTCCCATCAATGATCGCTCAAGAACAGTGGAAGGCTTCCGAGGACACCATCACCATACCCAAGGCTGCTTTACTTGGTAAGAAGTACATCCTCGTAGTTGGAGACTTCTTTGTAGTACTGGCTAACAAGATCTGGCCAAATCGAGAAGAACATGTTACGAACATCGTCGTGGTGTTTTCGAGATGGATAGGCAAAATATGTAAAAAAAAATGTACATGTGAAGTTGTCAAACTCCTCGTAGAAGTAGACATTCTCATAGAAGTATACCTCCTTTTTGTAGTGGACCTCCTTGTTGGTGGTAGACTTCTGTGAAGTAGTCACCTCGTAGAAGGAGGATGGTAAAATCATGCTTATTTGCTCTTCGTTCGCCGAAAAACTACTGTCAAAAGTTCAACAATCCTTTTTAGGATATCTTAAAAACTTATTTATTTGAATGAAATAAATAAGTTTATGCACTGAGGGAATAAAGCAGTGTCTTAAGTCACGGGCGGCATATTGAACCCTGAGCGTAACGGTTATATAGAGTCCTGAATGATGCGAGGGGTTCAAGCTGCCCAAGACGAAGACAGCCTTTATCCCAGAGGAGCATACTCTACTTTTCACACCTTCTGCGAGACAATAAAAATTCACTGAAAATCACAACATTAAACACCGTCTTCTGTTTCACATTCTTTGTAAACGCACCTTTTTTTATTTTTTTATTTCTGCTTGTTGTGGCTTGTTCGATTTTCAAGCAAACCTCTTTATACAATGCCATATGGGCATTTTTTTACTTAGAGTTTTCCACGAATTTCCTTACGAATTTGACGTTCCAAATTCAAATTACTTTATTCCCTAGGTAGTTTCATACAACTTTATATCCCTTAAGAGATAATGCTTTATAAAACGAGCGACTAACCTTCACACCGTTCTGTTACGTTGAGGTTGCATGATATGTAATTGGACATTGTCGAGCAGGTGGTGTGAAAACTAATTTGTGTGTCCTTAAATTATAGTTATTTCTGTTTGGTCATCAGATAACCGCCAAAAAGACAACCTGGTCCGGGTTGTATTCTTCGCCTTCGACCGTCTCGAGGAGATCCTACCCCCTACTTTCGGAAAGACTCCTCATTTCGCTGCCTTCCAGTCGGATCTGGCTACTTCATCAGCTACGAGCATCAATTCTGAACGGGAGAAGAACAATGTTACTAAGATTTTGAACTCTAAGGTAAGTGTCTCTGAGGTTACTTTATCATCATGATGTTAAATCACATTGACCTGGAGCTACGGTTTCGGGATCATGTTATTGACATTTCTAAGAAATCTTTACGTAATCTAGGTAGACCGTATTAATTACCAGATTATTATCTCCATCAAGGCATTATGAGGAGTAGATTGGAAAGTGTTGCTATGACTTGGAATCCCCATGAGAAAAAGTACATAAGCATGGTGGCAAAACTGAAAAATAAGTTTACTAGATTTTTATACCTGAAACTGTATCGTATGTATCCTTTCTTCCCCTTAATGTACCCCACCCTCTTCGTGCTGGGAATGGTGGGTTATTTTAAACTGGAGGTTAGACGGGAGGCAGCGCTGGTTTTATATAGTAGTAGTAGAGCTTTTTTGTGAAAGAGTTCGTCTGGGGAAGTACTACCATCATACCTATTTCTGCCGCAAACTAATCCACCTCACTCCTCCACATTTCCTCTAACATAATGTGTGTCGGTCTGTATGTACCGGATAACTACACGAGCGCTCGGCCGCACCGACGTAGGCTCCTTGCAGTGCCCACTGCAAACTAATCCACCTCACTCCTCCACATTTCCTCTAACATAATGTGTGTGGGTCTGTATGTACTGACTAACTACACGAGCGCTCGGCCGCACCGACGTAGGCTCCTTGCAGTGCCCACTGCAAACTAATCCACCTCACTCCTCCACATCTCTAACATAATCTCCTCGGAAATGCGCCATTTACAAAGGCTCTTCGGTTACTCAAAGAATTATGTAAGGAGGACGATGTTGATTTATTTACGATTTCATTGTCGAAATTCACAATAGAAACTGTAAAATATCTTACCAAGTAGGTACCTAGGTTTATCTTTAAGTTTTTCTTTGTCAATTTAGTGTTTATTTACTGTGATGACAATGTAAAAAGTTAATAAAATAAATCATCAGCATTCCCGTCCCTATATGTGGCTGCGTCCACTTGGTCTTCGGCTCAATTTTCCCACTGACATTTGAGGTTATTTCGATTGCGTCTAAAAACATTGAATGTGATTTTCAGGTTATATCAGCAAGTCTCGGCAACGGGCGACACATCCAACTCTCGCAAATGGTACGGCTCACTATGAAGCATCTCAGAACTGAGAACGTGACCAATCCTGCTTGTGTCTTCTGGGATTATACTCTGCAGTAAGTTTATCAACAGCATTTTAAGACACGACAAACAACCGCTGCGTGACACAGTGTAGGACGGCCTCCGCTCGATAGACCGATGCCAGTCGGTAGATGTAGGCGGCTCAGGACTATTCATCGTAGCCTTATATGGCGGGAGACATATATCCAACTGTGGATTATGTATCCTCATTAGTATACCTTCTATTCGTACTAAACGTTTCAGTTCTACCTTTATAATAACTGCTGAGGAGTGCAATATATTACCGTCGTTTGTCTTTCCTGAAAACTATAATCTGGGTCTCTTCAAGGCTAAGGTGAATAGGTGCCTTCTAGAGTCTTTGTGCTCCATCTTCGGTCACATTTTCACTTACCAACACGTGAGATCGTGGTCAAAAAAGGAGTACAAATATAAAAAAAAAAACACCTTGTTATGATAGAAATTCATAATAGCGGTAACCTCTGCCTATAACAATGCATTACCTCATAAAGTCACGTCCGCCTAGGATGCGCCCTATGCGGCATTGCACTACGCCCGCCACCCTGAGAAATAAAGATCAAAGTCTCATGTGCCTGTAATTTCACCGGCACACATACCCTTCAAACCGGAACACAGCAATGCGAGCACTACTGCTTTGCGGCAGAAATAGGTATGGTGGTAGTACTTCCCCGGACGAACTCTTTCAAAAAAAGAAATAGGTATGGTTATTAATGTTATGGCTTGACAAACTGCCTTATGGCCCGCCTGATGGTAAGCGGTTACCGTCGCCTATTGACATCTGCAACACCAGAGGTATTGCCAATGCGTTGCCTGATCTGAAGAACTCTTTTTTTTTTTTTTGAAGCGGCTCATCTTGTAGTTTAGCGGAAACACCTCAGGAGGGAGCCCATTCCACAATTTGCACGTATGGGGGAGAAAAGATCTCATAAAGCCAGCTGTACGAGATACCCACGTGTCGATGATGTGTGGATGAGCTCCCTTGCGTTGTCGAAATGTGCGATGATAGAACCTGGAAGCGGGTATGAGATTAAATGAGTATGGGTGTACTTAACAGAGCGAAGCTGTACTTCTCTATAAGTAATAAGTTACTGTTACTGTTACTGTTAGCCTGAATCATCCCATTGTTGAGCAAAGGCCTCCCCCATGTCCTCCAGTCACTACGATCCTGTGCTATTGTTTGCCAATCTGTGTTAAAGACATCTATTTCATCACGCCATATAAGTAATAAGTACAAAAATAAAAAATAAATCGCAAGTCCGGCCCCACATGGAGTACTGCTGTCACCTCTGGGCAGGAGCACCTGGCTACCAGCTTGGACCTTTTGACTCGGTTCAAAGGCGTGCTATGAATTGTCGACAATACCAAGCTCAGAAACGGTATTGAGCCCTTAAGTCTGAGAAGAGACTTTGCCTCTCTCGGCGTGTTCTACCGTTTGTATAATGGGTATTGTTCCGAGGAATTGTTTGACATGATGCCTACAGCAACCTTTTTTCACCGCACCGCTCGCCATCGGCAGAGGATTCATCCAAACACCTTAGAGCCAGGGTGGTTCCGCACTGTGCGGTTTCAGAGGAACTTCCTCCCGCGAACACTCAGGTTGTGGAATGATCTCCCTGCTGAGGTTTTCCCAAGTGACTACAGTACGGGGTTCTTTAAAAGGGGTGTTTGGAATTTTTTAAAGGGTCAGCATCGCGCGTGTGATAACTCTGGTATTGCCATAGGCTACGGTAACCGCTTACCAACAGGTAGCCCGTATGCTAGTTTGCTACCTTTGTAGTATAAAAAAAAGAAGAAGATTAACGGTCTTGGGCCATCTCCATCATAGACTTCTAAGGACCGTTCTTCTTGGTACCTAGGTAATGCACTGTTCATAGGCAGAGGTTACCGCTTAACATGAAGTGGGCCTCTTGCTTGTTCCGTCATCCATGTAGTAAAAAATTTTTTTTCAGCAGACTGCTAATCGTAGCGCTCCAAGTTGAACAAAGATCTAATCCAATTTCCCTTCACAGCGGCTGGTCTCCAGAAGGTTGCCACGTGGAGTGGTCCAACGAAACTCACACCGGCTGCGCGTGCTCGCATCTCACCAACTTCGCCATCCTCATGGACGTGCATGGCGTGGCCCTCAGTCCTGGACACCAATTGGCTCTGCAGACGATAACGTACATCGGATGTGGCGTCTCGACGGTCGCGTTGGGCGCGGCCATGATTGTCTTCATGTGTTTCAGGAATGGCAAGGTGAGACTTCAACATTGTTAGCATTTCTTATAAGTTTTTGTAAGGGTTCCCTACCCAAAGGGTAAAACGGGACCCTATTACTAAGACTCCGCTGTCCGTCCTTTTGTCTGTCTGTCTGTCCGTCTGTCACCAGGCTGTATCTCATGACCCGTGATAATTAGACAGTTTAAATTTTCACAGATGATGTATTTCTCTTGCCGCTATAACAACAAATACTAAAAAAAAAAAAAAAACATACAACAAACGTGATTTTTTTGCTCGTTTTTGCTCGATATTGATAACGGCAACAGGTAGACGCTTGAAATATTCATAGCATATTTACTTATATTCTCTACAAAAAAAAAAATAATAATAATAAAACATATATTTAAGAGGCCCCACTAAACAACAAACCTATACAACAAACGTTATTTTTTTTCGTTTTTATAGGTAATGGTACGGAACCCTTCGTGCGCAAGTCCGACTCGCACTTGGCCGGTTCTTTAAGTTTTTTATTTTTCAAATGTAAACCAATGGATAACATTTAATTTAAAAGTGACCAAAAAATCCGTTCCAGCGGGACTTGGAACCCGCATCTTTGCCTGTAATCGGCGATACATTTACCAGTTCGGCCATAGAGCGAGCTATGACGCTGGAGACGAAATTTGTGGGCACTATCAACTCGGCTATAGTGTCGATGGGAGCCATCTACAGGTGTTTCATTAGAAACCTTCTGTTCAATGTCCGAAATTAAATCGAACCATTGACAAGAGATAACACCACTGCTATTTCCACAAAGTTTATTATTTTTCAAGTGTAAACCACACTTGAAAACACACACTTTTTTTAGTTTTTATATAGTTTCACCTGGCTCTGTGTCTGTTATCAAATCTTACAAGTTCAATTTGACCCACTTCGCAGTGTTCGATTGAGCAGAAAATTGGCATACCTGTCAAGTTCCGATACTTAGAATACAAATTATGGTTACAGCAATCTGATCTGATGATGGAGACGAAGATGGGCAGCGGCACTCCTCGATAGATAATAGTAGACTGGGGAGAACATTTTGTTCTCAAACACGGTTCCGATCCGATCACTAATTTGGCCTTCCTTGTTTCCTCTTACATTCCCATGGGATCTGTCACTCTCTATGTCCATCTAGCATAATACATATAAGTCTTAAGACGCTATGTTAAAATTTTGGAGTAATTTCATTACATGCTCACTTACAAAGGTTACAAACTTGATGTTAATACAGTAATTACTTGAGGATGTAATCTAAATAAATTATAGACTAGAAACAAGATTCTTTCTCGAAAGCTTTATTTTTTGAAATTGGCTCTTCTAAAGCCCTTTTAAGGTCCCTCCTTCGACTAGAGAAAGTATTTAGCATATTTTTTTATATTATTCAGTAGTATAACATTACTTAGATTAGTTATAGTTCATTTGTTTTTATAATTGCTACTTTAGAAGCTAAACGAAGTTTTATCATTTGTCGCTTACCTCAGTTACTTCAGAGTGGCAAAAATCTATACCTAACCTCTTCCCGGGTTCAAGTGAGCAATAGCGATGTCACTGTCTTACAGCTATTGTTTTCTTGCTAGACTCCGCCCACTCGGTATTTTGACATATCGCTTTAAATAATGTTTCTACTGCATTTCGTGTAAAAACATGTTATTTATTTTCAGTCGGACCGAGCGTTAATCCACAAGAATTTGTGTGCCTGCTTACTCATAGCCGAGATAGTATTCTTGGTCGGCATTGATAAGACTTCGAATCCTATCAGCTGTGGAATCATCGCGGGACTCCTGCACTACTTCTTCTTGGCGGCTTTTGCTTGGATGTTTCTAGAAGGTACGTCTAAATAGATCTCCGCATTGGACGGATTTGCTTTAAGACGATATCTTAAAATATTGGAGTCGTTGCGTTACACGCTCACTCAGTAACAGTAAAGGTTGCAAACTTGATGTTAATACAGTAATTACTTGAGGATGTAATCTAAATAAACCATAGACAAGAAACACGATTGGTGAAACTTTCACGATAGCTTTATTTTTTTGAAATTGGCTCCTCTAAAACCCTTTTTAGTTCCTTCTTCGAATAGAAAAAAAATTAAGCGTATTTTTTTTAACTATTCATTAGGTAATCACATTACATAGTTTATTTTTATTTTTATTTTTGCTATTTTAGTTGCAAAACGAAGTTTTATCATTTGTAGTTTACGTCAGTTACTTCGTAGCGGCAAAAATCTATACCTCCTCTCTTCCCGGGTTCAAGTGAGTAATAACGCTGTCACTTTTTATGCAGCTATTGTTTTCATACTTTCAACTTGAAGATAAAGTCTTTGTCGACATTTAAGTGAAAGAAAAAGAACAAAATTAAAATAAAAACAAATTCATAGGCCCGTGATATCAATTGCAGTTTTAGCCATAATTCTTGTTTAAACTGGCAACTATAGATTCAACTGGCATTGATGTTACGGGCCCAAGTCGTTTAGAAGTCGTAATGAGTCAAATGTCTAATTACATATCATGCAACCTCAACGTAAAGTAAAGCATTATCTCTTAAGGGATATAAAGTTGTATGAAACTCCCTAGGAATTTAGAACGTCAAATTCGTGTGGAAACTCGTAAAAAATGCATATGGCATTGTAAAGAGGTTTTTTCGAAAATCGAAATGGCCACCATAGGAAGAACTCAAAAAAAGGTGCGTTTACGTGAATGTAATGTGAAGCAAAAGCCGTTGTTTGGTGCTGTGCTTTTCAGTGAATTTTGATTGTTTCGCAGAAGGTGTGAAAAGTAGAGTATGCTCCTCTGGAATAAAGCCTGTCTTTGTCTTGGGCAGCTTGACCCCTCGCTTCACTCAAGACTCTACAGAGTTCCTCGTTACAATCGGGTTAAATATGCCGCCCGCGACGTAAGACACTGCTTTATTCCCTCAGTGACTCATTGCATAATCAACTATTAAAATGTCTTTCAGGTTTCCACCTGTACGCTATGCTGGTGGAAGTCTTCGAGCCGGAGCACCCTCGTGGCCGCTGGTACTGCTACTGCGCCTACCTGGCGCCCGCCATCGTGGTGGCCGTCTCCGCCGCCGTGTTCCCGAGCGGCTACGGCACCCCCCGGCACTGCTGGCTCTCTACCGAGAAGATGTTCGTCATGAGCTTCGTGGGACCAGTGGCCTTAGTACTATTGGTGAGTAGAATGTTCACTGCTGGCTCTCCACCGAGAAGATGTTCGTCATGAGCTTCGTGGGACCAGTGGCCTTATTCTATTAGTGAGAAGAATGTTCACTGCTGGCTCTCCACCGAGAAGATGTTCGTCATGAGCTTCGTGGGACCAGTGGCCTTAGTACTATTGATGAGTAGTTTCATCCCTCCTCATAACATGTCCATACCAAGCTACACGATCTCCTTTCAACTTTTCTGTCACTGGTGCAATTTTTAAACTTCCTCTTGTATACTCATTCCTTATTTTGTCCATTCTTGTCACTCCACACATCCATCTCAACATTCTCATCTCTGCTGCATGCAATCTTCTTTCATCCATCTTCTTCATGGCCCTACATTCCGATCCATACATAGCGACAGGTCTTATTACGGATTTGTAAATTTGACCCTTCAACTTGAGTGGCATCCGTGGGTCACATGTTGTTGCTGGGACCTGTCGCCATTTCATCCACCCTGAGTTGATCCGATGCGTTGCATCCCATCTCACTATTCTCCTGTAAAGCCGCGTACGGACTGCGCGGGCCAATGTACGCGTAGTCGGTTACGCGTATCCTGGAACGTCATGTTCCCCCCTGCACCTGCAGCTACACGTACCCTCTTGGGGAACGCGTGCTGCGCGAGCCACCGTCATTCGGTTTTTGGTCGCGCGTCAAAGGGGACGTGCACGCCCGGGTACGCTATATTTTGACGGCAAAACGGATAGACACGCGTGGATAGGAGTCATAGCGGATGACTGGCGGGGTTCGTGTAGCGCTATGGATTGATTGACCTCGCGTATAGGTTCGTGGCGGTCCGTACAGGAGCCGTACGCGTATCCAATGTACGCGTGGACAGCTTGTTCCAACTACGCGTACATTTGAACGCGCAGTCCGAGTGACCTTAGGTAACGAAAATCGAAAACGAAAATCCCATTCAACAAACAAACGCTTTATTATCTTACGCTGGATAACGCTAAATGAATGAACTCTTTATTATCTTACGCTGGATAACGCTAAATGAATGAACTCTTTATTATCTTACGCTGGATAACGCTATATGTATGAACTCTTTATTATCTTACGCTGGATAACGCTTTATGTATGAACTCTTTATTATCTTACGATGGATAACGCTATATGTATGAACTCTTTATTATCTTACGATGGATAACGCTATATGTATGAACTCTTTATTATCTTACGATGGATAACGCTATATGTATGAACTCTTTATTTTGCAGGCGAACTGGTTCTGCCTCGGCATGGTGATCTACATGATGTGCACGCACTCCACTGTCTCACTGAAGGCGAAAGATGACGCCAAGTTATATAAAATTAGGTAAGACTTTTTGGGAAAGGTCATTATTAGCCTTTAGTTGTCCACGGCTGGACAAGGTCTTTAGAATGCAATGGGGGGATTTGCCATAGCCTCCACGCTTGGCAGGTGGAATGGCGGTCGCAGGATTGGCGTTAAGGTTTATTGCTGCTCATCCCCCCTTGTGTACCTTTTAGGAAAAATCTTCGTACTAAAAAAACGCCTGGCTCCTCACGATAAAGCAGTTTTTATTGAATATCTTGTAAAATATAGATTATTTTACAAAACCTGTACAGTAAACCATCGGCTTTGTTGTATTGATTTTATTTATCTAATTTTTACCCTTTAATATGTATCATTTTAATTAACATAGAAATTAGCAAAAAATACACGTAACTTTGGGTTTTTTTCTATCGAGAAAATATTGTCACTGCTCTCTATACGCGCCACTGAGCCCGGTGTTCGGCTCTTCTCATCCACTGTCTGCCGCCGCCTTTCGTAGGTCATCGCTCCACCTAGTCAGAGGGCGCCTTACTCTACGTTTGCCAAGACGCGGTCTCCACTCAAGAACTCGCTTACCCCAACGGTTTTCGGTTGAGGTTTTTTTTATACTACTGGAATGACCTAACAATTAGATGGCCCACCTGATGTTAAGCGGTAACCTCTGCCTATGAACAGTGCATTACCTCATAGGTCACGTCCACCTAGGACGCACCCTATGTGGCATTGCACTGCGCCCGCCACCCTGAGACATAAAGATGAAAAGTCTCATGTGCCTGTAATTTCACCGGCACCCTTACCCTTCCAACCGGAACACAGCAATGCGAGCACTACTGCTTTGCGGCAGAAATAGGTATGGCGGTAGTACTTCCCCGGACGAACTCTTTCACAAAAAAGCTCTACTACTACTAAACAAAAAAGCTAAATAACGGCTGCCAAAAAGCCGCTAACTGAATATATTTGTGGTTCCAGGGTGTGGCTTAACAGTTCGCTAGTGCTGGCCTTCCTGCTCGGCCTGACGTGGACCTTCGGGCTGCTCTACCTGAACGAGCAAACCGTGGTGATGGCGTATGTCTTCACGATCCTCAACTCACTGCAAGGACTCGTCATATTCATATTCCAGTGCCTTCAGAATGACAAGGTGAGTCTCTCTCTCTCTCTCTCCCTCCCTCTCTCTTATATTAATGGCTTCTGAGGAGTGCTCCATACAATTTCGCCAATGTCAAGTGAAATAATTACACCCCAACAAGAACAGTAAAGGATAACGATTGGCCACTGTAACGCGTGGGTTTTTGTAGGGCATGAAATTAAATACTATTGTGAACAAAATATAAGAACTTTTATAAATGGTAAAAATACAGTTGTTTTATTTTTTATTATATCTTAAAAAATGAACACGAACAAAGTATTATACACTCAAAAGACCCTTATGGGTTTGTTCAGAGTGTATACAAACCTCCTTAGGTATAAATACATAATCTTACTCTGTAATTCAGTATCCTCTTCACCGCTTAAAATAGGTAAATACATAAAAATAAGTTAGGTAATTTAGGTAGGAACTAGTTATGTTTGTCGTACAAAAAACGTTGCATTCTGACTGAACCGATTACCGGTTACCGGCCGGCATACGGCCATCAGTTGAGTCGAGTAATGCGCGCTAAAAGAGAGTTACAAAAAGGGAAGTCATTATGTAATCTAACTTATAGTTTTACCCGGGGTTTGGGCGCCTTGATATTGAAAATTACTTGATATAAGCAATGAGACATACAGTGGGTCGTGGACAAGTAGAATGGCGAAAAACCGGTTGCCTCGCTTACTGGTCTGGTCGGTGGTAATATCAACAGTTTAGCTACGAACTGTACAAAAAAAACACTGTTAAAATGTGTTTAGGGTGATCGTAGCCAATGATATTTGTGTGATACTATCAATTAAAACATGTGTGTTAAGTCTCCTAGTTCTCGCGAAATCAACTTTCGCTATCTGAAGAAGTGTTCATGAGCTGTAATGAGCAAAAAACACCAAAATATAATAATTTTGCTTCTCAAGCGAGAGCATGCATCTTAAGTTAATTTTTTCTTCTCTTTCTTCTTTGTTGTTGAGTTTTAGAATGTTTCTTTCAAGAAATAACCTCTTAACTAATAATTTCAGTTCCGTAACGAGCTGGCTCGCGTTGGCCGGCGTCACGCGTGGCTGGCCTGCTGTCTGCACTTCACTGGCCAGCCGTCGGAGACCCTGGCGCCGCCACCCGCCTCCTCCACCAACCACCTGGACTCGCGCCAGCCCAGCGTCAAGAGGAGATACCATCAGAGCCAAGCAGACGTCGATGACGTAGTAGATCCGAGGGATGTTACGGTAAGCACTAGATAAGACAGACAGGCAACCCTAGGAGTTACCAAGGTGATATGACAACCCTAGGAGTTACCAAGGTGATATGACAACCCTAGGACTTACCTAGGTGATATGACAACCCTAGGACTTACCTAGGTGATATGACAACCCTAGGACTTACCTAGGTGATATGACAACCCTAGAACTTACCTAGTTGATATTGTCATATTAACTAGGTAAGTTGGACTTACCTAGGTGATACAACAGTTCTTGAATTTAACTAGGTCATATAAAATTTTAATCTTGGTGATATGACAAACCCGAGGGTTTACCAAGATGATATGACAACGCAAGGACGTACCTAGGTGACATGACAGCACTAGTCTAAAACTTACCTAAATAATATTAAATTTTACGTACTGACTTAGTTGATATGACAACCCGTGGACTTACCTAGATGATATTACAGCTCTATAACTTACTCCTACCTAGGTAATATGAAATCTTACGGACTTATCTAGGTGATACGATAACCCAAGGACTTGCCTAGGTTATATGACAATCCTAGGACTAGCCGTAGGACTTACCTAGGTAAACCTTCCTAGATATTACATAAATTTCCTTTGAACTTGTTTTTTTTTACATTTCTGCATGTATGGAAGAACTGTATCATAAAATAATGGATTGATCTTAAAATGATACTAGTTTTTTATTTCATGTGTCACATTATATCGGATCTTATCGTTGTGAAACAACTTTTGATCTTTTGTTTCTTTAACCTATATTGTCCCACTGCTGGGCAAAGGTCTTAATCAAATTAATTTAGTTATTTAAATTCATTAATTGAATTAATTACTTTAATTAATTAATTTAATTAAATTAATTAAATTAATTACATTAATTAAATTAATTAAATTAATTACATTAATTAATTAAATTAATTGCATTAATTAATTAAATTAATTAATTAAATTAATTACATTAATTAATTAAATTAATTACATTAATTAATTAAATTAATTACATTAATTAATTAAATTAATTACATTAATTAATTAAATTAATTACATTAATTAATTAAATTAATTACATTCATTAATTGTTGAAATTTTGTTCTATACAAAGACAAAATGTACGACCTATTATAAGTTTCAAACTTTTCTTCTGAATTCCGAATTGCGAGTCGGGATTTTGTTTTTGGTATTGAAAAAAATAGTTTTTCAATAAGTCCTGCACTCATTAGTGTCACCATACGGCAACCACATTTTGACTCGCAATACCGAAGTCAGAAAGATTTTATAATTTAAGAAACTAATATCATCATGTAGCATGCTTATGTTATTAATCGGTGAGGGGGTTCAACTTAGCTTAAATATCTAAAGGCAAACTCAACACAACTAACGACACACACACACACACACACACACACACACACACACACACAAAACATCAAATAATGAGAAAACAAAATGTCAATGATCTCATTCACTTATAGCAAAGCACAGCGAGTACGTCCGGCATGTCAGCGTCAGCTTCAACAACGAACAACCTTGTTATCAACACGCTAAACGTTGTTGTCAACAACAACAATCACAACAACAACAACGTTATCAACAACGCCGCAGTGGCGTCCTTAGCGGCTGCGGCCGCAGCACACAGCTACCATTCAAACAGAAACCGGCGAACGTCGCAAGAAAACCAAAATTTCGCAAGCAATTTTGGACCTAGTCTCAATGCGACAGCGGCCAGTTTCCCACACAATGTTGAGCGAGAACCCCCCGCTCCAATGACGCACCTAAGAAACCCTATCAATACGGGCAGTGGGAGGTACCCGCAAGGGTACAGACCTCAGGGACAACAAGGTGCGTACGCATTTATGAGATAGGATTAAATACAAAAATTTCCAACCACCGTACACCACGGCTTTGTGACTAATTTGGTTTAAAGACAGCTCAGTATTATGTGTTAACAATTGTTTTATTATGTGTTTTGAATATCTGTGTAAAAATGTCACTAACATTATTTCCAAGTCCGAAAACGGACGGAAATAGCGTGAATTGAAACGCATTTATTGCGTGAAATGAAACGCATGACGGTAAGTCAGTATTTGTTTTTGTATCACTTCTTCGTAACGCTTTACTAACATCATTTCTCTCCCTAACACTTCTAGTGGTGTGGTGGTTATAGAACAGTAACAGCATCCTGGTGGTATCAAGTTAGCACTCATTTCGAAATCTTGATCCATTCAGGAAATATCCTATCTCTAGATGCGTATGCATTATAGCCTCAACACTCTCTATTATAAGACCTATTTAGTATCTATGTACTGTCTCTATTATATATGAATGAGTAATATTTTACACAAAACAGAGTTACGACCTTCAACCAGAGACTTCGAGGTGGAATTATCGGCCAACGGCGCCAATATACGTACCCAACGACGACGCAAGATCCATGCGCGTCCCCATGCCTCAGAAAATACCACATAGCTCCTCTCACACACAGAGCATAGCCTCGATGCATAGCTACAGGAACAACATTGAAGTTCCCAACGATTATCAGAATCTGAGATCGCGTTCGCCATCTTGTTTTTCAAACAAAATGGCGGCGTCGATTGGCGCTAATGAATGGACGGTGATGGCGGCAACGGGCACTTTGGCCGGCAATGCTTGGAAGGTGAGGGGTGGGCTGTAAAAGAGCTTCTATGTCAGCACAGTTAGAGTGGATTTCCATTTTTTTGTTTCTGTTTTAGTGAGATCTCTTGTGTTCTGCGTGTGTTGTTTTCACGTCAGCTTATGGTGGAAAAAACTTGAGTTTCTTATATTTGTAAATATTGCTGTCATGTTGTTTTTTGCTGACGTTTGATGCCGTTAACTTTAATAAGGTAAGTTCAGTACCTTAACAGATACTTGACTACTAGCCCCCCGATTAGGGTATCAGAAAGGCAATGAAGGAAAGGACGTAGCTGCAGCAATCAGTCTCGGCGAGTTCCACAGACATCTCAACCGTTTCAAGTTAATAAGTTTAGGGCATTGCTAAGACTGTCATAATGAGCACTTTAGACGAATTCTTATTGCCATTTCGGTACTGTTATAACTGGGTTGAGGTGAGTTTCTTACAAATATTAAAAACAAAAAGAGTATTGACAAGTTTTTCAAGAAAGTATCCACACATTTCTGAGAACCTGTGTTTTAAAGGAGTCATGGAACGAGAGCTCCTTATCAAATATCATCGACGTACAATACTTATTGGAAAAAGACTATGAACTTTATTGTTGGACATTTTGTGTACTTAATTCTATTACTTTGGTGACGGTACTTGGTAACCAGGAGATCTTGCTAAAACAATCACAATGCATGACCTAACCATAGTGAACATTGCATGACACTATAACATAACTGCATTTGTAAATACCATACTGTAGCCCTACCCATCTCCTTCTGTCTCTATTACTTAAGCAATTAGTTCTCGTTGGCGAGTTTTAAGATATTATTCGTGAATAAAGTGTTTTAATAGTAGTAGGTACCAGTTATGTCTCTTTATTATGTGCAATGATTTCTTAGAAACTCGAAAACGATATTTAACATTATCTAGATAGAACATAAATCATAGAAAAAAAACGACGCCACACCGATTGATTAATGTTGTCACATCATATTTAATAGACGTTTGGTTTTACATCACATAATATCTAATGTAAGCTAGTTCAGCAAAATTTTAGTTCATTTACCTGAAATGTAAATTGGTGTCCAACCTGATGCCACACGTTGGGCGCCAATTTCAGTGTTGGTCTTTAATCACCATGGAGCTTATTCTCAGATACCCCAGATCAGTTATGATGTCCTAATACGGGTACTCTCCCAAACCAGTGACTGTCAACCCATCTGTCTAGCCGAAACCATTCCAAACAAACCAGAAGCCATGTAAAATCTCATCATCTCTGCCTCTGCAAACTGGGCATCTATCTGTTAATACTCAATATTGATCAAATATAAATCCCGTGTTAAGCTTCCAACATCTACACTGTATCATTTTCCGTAATAATTTGCCTAATATGGTAAGTAATAAAAAATCTGGCGCTAATGGCTCCTCCACATGATGGGCCATCATACTGGCGCACTAAGATGGGCCAACATGGAGAGCGCAGTGGTGCCAGATGGATCATGGCGCGGTGGGATGGCTACGGGACGGCCACGGTATCGGTATTTCATCCGTAAATCAAAGTTAGTGGGCCAGCGATGGAGGTACGCATCTACACGTGGCCAATTCTAGTTCTATTGCGATGGATATCGAACATCCGCCATCTTGTACGCCATTTCTTTTCAATAACTTTATTCTTGTGCACATTAAGAAAATAATGGTACGTATGGTAAATATGTGGTGCGTGCTGATATATTGCCGCAGCGGCTAATGCTTCCACGTCCATCTCGATAAAAGTGAATGTCGCCATCGTGTATTTGCGTTTCAACTATCGCATGGCCATCTCGCTGGTCCAGCGCTAGGCCATCATGTACAGGGTCCATTAGAAATCATGTTTTGAATTAAGGTAGTGATGATTTGTTTTCTGCGGCACATGACATATCTACTAACACCCCATTTTTACACAGTTTGTTTTTCATAGTGATTTTACAGGCATTGAATGAGCTGTCTTTCGATCATTGTCAATGAATGTTTTCCATGAATTTGGATTATACATACTTTTGTTTTGATCATTGTTTTATCAACTTACCTTCATTGTTTTTTACCAGTCACCTAGATCACATATAACTTTACTAAATGTTGCCTTCTATTTACAGAACACTTCTTCTAAACACCACCCCGGCAACTCCTCGACTCTCCCCCACCACGACACGCTATCCCGGCAGCTAGCACAACAAAACCACTTGAGCCCTTACGAGTGTGACCAGCCCATTGCTCCCAGCTCCCCAAGACATGGCATCAAGGACGAAGAAAGCCCTCTCCATCATCAAGGATACCAGACCACAAGGAGCTACAACCATGACTTTCGCAACCCACACGTGTACATGTCCCAACATTCTCCAGGCAGCCAGGAGATGATCTTCCGTAAGCATTACAAGGATGAAAGACGGAAGCATCATCATCATCATGGAAGCCAGAATATCAATCATACGTACTCCGAAATCGCGGGACAGCAAGGCCGTATCTACCGACGTGGCTCTGAAGAGTTTCGCGTGATACAAGACGACCCAGTTTACGAAGAAATTGAACGCAACGAGACACTTATGTCCGACGTTTCTGATGATAACTCAGGACCTGATAACAGGCAGCCACCGGGTCACCATGGGTCTTCAAGCTCCAAGTTTTTTGGGGACCACCGCCCCCTGATTTCGTACAGTCCGGGGGAAAGGATTCACCAGGAAGAGCATTACGGGAAGTATGGGAAGTGGGATAACATGGAGCGCTATGATCCGAGGCATTATGAGAGTGGGCGACTCATGCACCCATACCACCAGCCACAGGAAAACAACATGAGGGCGTTGGCAGCTGTTTTGAATGGAGAGAACAATGTAGTGTGCCACTTGGAACCACATAATTCTTACGAAGGATACCAACCGCAGACTGGGAACCCGAGAACTGTCTCCCAACCCAGTTTTTAAGTGCAATGGTTGTACAGTGATAGTAATTACATTTTTCTATGGACGTACGTAGTGGTAGACATAGTGTTAATAGTAGTAACCTTGCCATAACGTGGACTTTCTAGAATATTCTAGACTAACATATTTATAGAATAGAATGTAATCTTACACCTTCCACTGTGATCCTAATGTAACGCTCAAGTTTCGATGTCGCGAACTGTGTTGTTTTGAAGGCATTTTTTGTTTGTAAAATATTTAAAGATAATGCTGTAATTAGGGTATCCCTTGCTACAACTTTTTGGTTTTTACACAAGTGAATATGGCAGGAAATAAATGAGGCCTGTTCTAAAACCTTTTTGAAACCGTTTTTTATCCGTAAAATAAAAAGCCTGTCCAATTTTACTAAAAGCGTGTGTTCGTTTTGCGCTGACTTCAAAAACGTAAAAGCCCAGTTAATTGTGGATACAATTTCAATGCATTTCTGAATGGATTTTGGTACATACAATGTGTCTGTGATTATTTATTTTGTCGTTGAGTTTATTGTCTAGATAGCGCTTGAAGTCTCTAAAAATATAAACTTTGTAATAGAATACTATGAGGCTAAGTTAGATAATATCTTTATGCCATCTAGATTGTAAGCACAACGATTTTAATGCTTAAGTTTTACTCTGAGAAATGACTGAGATTGACTTAATATCTCTTTTACCTACCTTCTAATAAAAAAAAGTTGATTTGTTACTGGTTGCTTCTCGGTAACGCTGCGTAAAGTCAGTGACTTTTTACTTAACCTAAAATATTGTGTAGTCATTTTCTAACTATGTATGTCCAGTCAATTTCAGTCATAAGAATATTTCCACTGCCATGACTTATTACCTATCTATATGTTAGCTTGTTTAATTTTATACTCATGCGGCCGCACTCATAGTTATTGCTCATTAAATAGCTTCTAATTTTTTTTTAATTCTTGTTTAGGAATCATCTAACAGCAGTAAATGACTGTGAGTGAGGCCGAAATGATGAATGTAGGCTGCTTATTTTGAATTTTGTATATTTTATAATATTAAAAAAATCCATCCGAGACTTTTATAGACCGACACCTTGTACCGTTAATGCACACTTTTAGCGATTAGTTAACTCTATAACTTAATATAAACAATAATCTGTTCTTAATGAAAAAGGAATTGTTTTTTTACTATAGTGACTTTCTTTCATGTATATTTAGACTGTAAAGCAATACAATTATTAGACGTATTTAATAAATTTTAGGCCAATTTTTCATATGATTCATTGATTGAAATTACTGATTTATAAATTGTTTGGGGCCGAAATTTATTTAATACTTTTATTTTGAATATTATTGATATTAATGTGGGATGTTTTTGTTTAAATTTTTCAAATTAGGTAATTACTAGTCCATCTATTTTCCCACTAATTAGAAAATGTAAAGTTGTCGTGAATTTTGTTTTTTATTATTTGTTTATAATGTATTTTTAAAATTGTCAAATGTTGAATGTAAAGTAGAAATTGTAAATACAATTAAAGTTTATAATAAAGAGTGGCTGTTCTGAGAGAATGGCGAAATTACTTTGTATTTAATACATTTTTCCTTTTTTTTTTAAACTTATTAATTAAGCAGGTACGTAAAAACTTTGAAGGCCAGCAGTGCTCAACAAATCTACCTACCTATTTCTGCCGCAAAGCAGTGGTGCAATTGCTGTCTCCCTGTTTGAAGGGTGTCGGTGAAATTACAGGAACATGAGACTTTCATCTTTATATCTCAGGGTGGTGGGCGCGTGAATGACGATAACAGCAGATGGCTTACCTGCCTGATGTTAAGCGGTAACCTCTGCCTTTAACAAAGCATTACCATATAGGTCACATTCACCTAGGACGCGCCCTACATGGCATTACAATGCGCCCGTAAGTTAAGAATATTATTAAGTAGACCTTGATAATCTTTATACCTAACTATTTTTGGTGAGGTTTGCAAAATACAATTAAAAAACAAAAACAATCATTTCATAGACATATATTTCCAGATATAAAATAATGTAGGCATCCACAAAATAATACGAATCACAAGAGTTTGAAAGTTTATTACATAAAATTCATTACGAAAATGTTAGTAAATTTATTGGAAAAATCAAAATCTGTTATTACGGCAAACAAGAACTATTCTACACATTTCTTAACATTCATTTTTATATTTCGTTATCCAAAAGTTGGGAGATCTAAAAAGGCATGTTTTAGTCGCCTAAGTAGTTATGAGATCTAAATTTTTGATAAATTTATAATTCCACGCCTGCTTGGATTGTTTTTCTAAATCTTACATTACTTCTAAAAATATCATCACGCCAAAATAATACATAGCGGTAGGTACGAAACATTTGACACATAAATAAGGAAAGTTTAAGCACCATCCGCTAATCTTAAAAGAAACAAATATAATTTTGAACGAGATCCAAACCGTGCCGAAAGGGAAATTCCAAAAGTACGTACAAAAATCGTATTACAATGCTAGCTACTTAAAAATTAGATGATAGTCATAATATTATACTAAAATGTAATGAAGATGAAGCCACAATTACTTCATAGAGCACATAAGAATATACTAAAACATAACATGCAAGTCACTGGTGCTAGTAATACTAAGAAACGTAATTTTGATTAGTGATATAATAGACTTTAAAATTAAAAATGTAGTAGGTAGGTGACAGTATACAGTTGATAAAATGGATGGTATTTATAATATATAATGGATTTTTACCAATTCCAGTTATAAAAGAAAACGATAAACCAAAGATAGTGCCCGAATTAAAAAAAAACAGTCGTATGAAAACGTGATTTGAATTAAAATACCTAAGATCTAGAACTTAATATAGAAAAATAAATGCCATTTTGGATGAAACATCTCAATTAAAGCGCCCATGATAACACATTGCCGTATAAAAATATTAATGATAACACTTGATCTTACATTATCGGCAGTATAGGTAATAAAAAAGTCAAAGATCATTATTCGTTGGAAGAAGTTCATGATATTAAAATATAAATTAAAAGTATTCTATTAACTGCTGATATGCGACGTTTTGTTTTAGAAATTAAAATAAATAATGATATCTAACTATTTCCGTGTTAGTACCTACCTAAGTCAATCGTAAACACGTACAGTCAAAGTAGTGAATGTTGTAAGAAAATATAATGAAGCAGATGAGTTACAGCTACTTCACTAAATTGGTCAAGATCAAGAATTTATTATAAGTACTTCATAACGACACTAGTAAATAAGGTAGGTAATTTTGATTGAAAACCAGACAGATAGCGGTTTAAAATAATGGTTTAAAAATAAACCAATATTTTGTTGTGATTGGTGATAAAAAACAAATTTTCTAGTCTTGTTTGAAATCAATTTTACAGAAAAAGTAATTAATCTAGATGTAGGTACAAACGTGAAAACAAATTTACAAGTACACACTCACGAAACACACAGGTTCTGCAGTCTTCATCCGAACTATCACAAAGCAAGACACCATTTAAGGACTCCAAGTCTTTGAAAAAAACAATTTGAGAAAGACCAAGCTAGTCACTTAAAAAGTAGGTACCAATACCTTGGTGGATGCTCTCTGTAATGAGAAAAAAACACCAACAAATTTGAATTCCGCTCTACAAGTGAGACCATCCACCTTACGATAAAATATAAGAGATATAATGGAAAAACCCACAAATCAGAGAAAATTAAAGAAAAAGATAAAGTTAAATAACTGTTCAGGAAACAATTGCATTTACCTCGTCAGATTGTTAATATATTTTTGTTGATCTTTGAAGGTTCTATAATTAACCTGGAAATTTCAATGAAATTTGGAACAAGATTACATTAATTTTCATGGTAAAAAAACTTGGAGTCCATAAAACCAATGACTGCTATGAACACCCGCAGCTTTCGACTACCATTCCTGGTATCGTGCCATAAATAATATTTAACTCCTCGTCGAAGTACAACATGGTTATGCTGCTCATCCGTCTAGGCGCACAGCAGGGTCCCCCACTCCCCTCTGGAGTAGCTAAGTGCATCAGATGCGTGTGAGGGTACTTCTGAAGAAAGCTGTAGGGGCATTCCCCGCTGCAGTAGTTGGCATCATACTTTTTCGGGGCGATGATCCAATCCCAGCCAAAGTCTTCAAAGTCTATTTCCAGGGGATATCGACAGCAGCGGGACTCTTTGGAGCTCTCCGTGCAATCCATGCCGACAGTTCGCCGTGTGCGCTTGTGCCAGTTGTCTTTCAGACTTATTTCTACGTATGGAATCTGGAAGAACAAAAAGAGATCAATAAAATCATAGCTCTTATTTTTCTTTGCTTTTGCGTAGTTGCGTTAACCAAACGTTTCATGTCCAAACTCGGTTTCAAATGTCCATGTTTCATGTTTGCATGCAATCGGCAAGTTGCTTTAATTTCATCATTATTATCATCATCAGCCTATATCAGTCCACTGCTGCACATAGGCCTCTTTGGAGTTTTCTCCCAATGCGTGCCATTTAGTCCGATTTTTAGCTTTTCCCTTCCACTTCCTACCAGCCGCTAAGATCGTTGCTCCACCTAGTCAGGGGGTGCCCCACACCACGTTTACTAAGATATGGTCTCCACTCTAGAGCACGTTTACCCCAGCGGTTGTCGTACTTCGGCATATATATGCCCAGCCCAGCACCAAGCCACTTCATGCCACTTCAACTTGCTAATTCTGTGTCGATGACCTTAGTTCTCTGTCGGATAACTTTGTTGCGGATTTTATCCCTCAGAGAAACTCCGAGCATAGCTCGTTCCATAGCTCGCTGAGTGACTGAACTGATGGATCCTTCACTTTTCCTTGCGGCATTGATTGATGATTTAACACCACCATTTTCACAGAAAGTGGTTGTTTTTTTAAAGTGTTTTTCCAGATTGGTAAACATCCTACTTGTACGTTTGTGCGTAGCGCATCTCAGTAATCATCATTGGGATGCGCTGCGTAGCAATTGTCTTTTGTAATTTGGTTTTAGATTTATTTTTACTGACTCATTCTTAGTTGGAATGGTACTTAATGTTTTGTTTGCTTCTACGCTCTAACTACTTGTAGATATAGCTCTAAAAAATAACACACGGCACACAAAAATACACGGTGTAACAAGAGGGGTGGATCATCGGTGGCAACTAGGTAGGGGAACTCATGACACATCCGAATAATCCCCATGTATGTTCTACGATTTTGGATAGTTTAGTAGTAATGCCTATTTTGGTGCTAAAATTTTGACCAATTCCTATGGAAAATCATGTTTTTATGATGAAGTGGTAGAATTAGTTCAACAAGTTGCACAGTAGTAGTCCGTGAAGTGAGGAAGTTTTAAAAATTAACAAGAAAAAAATATTTTTTATTTATTTATTGGTGAAAAATGGCGTCGGAATTTATTGTTAGTTTTCAGTACAAATTTCAAAAACTTAAAAAATTCTTAACCTTGAAATTTGTTATTAAATTACTGTCGAAAGTTATTGTTAGTTTCAGTACAAATTTGAAAAACTTAAAAAATTCAAAATCTTGAAATATGTACTGAAAACTAACAATAAATTCCGACGCCATTTTTCTCCAATAAATAAATTTAAAAAAAAGTAACTTTTAAAACTTCCTCACTTCACGGACTACCTACTGTTCAAGTTTTGTTGAGCTAATTCTACCACTTCATCATAAAAACATGATTCTACGTGAACCCTTTTCCATAGGAATTGGTCAAGATTTTAGCACCAAAATAGGCATTACTACTAACTATCCAACATCGTAGAACATAGGTACATGGGGGTTATTCGGATGTGTCATGCATGAGTTCCCCTACCTAGTTGCCACCGATGATCCACCCCTCTTGTTACTTGAAGCTAGTTTATTGAGGTGTAACGAAGAATAGATTAGGAAACTTACCAAAGCATTATTTGTATCTGAGCTCTGATGCGGCACCACCAAATTCATTCTATGATTAGAGTCTTGTACTCTCACTACTATTTCTAAACTATCCCGCGGCAGTCTACAGTATTCGGCCGCCATCGTGGTGATGTTTACCTTCAACCACTTTCCTATCTTCAACTCTTTTCTCGACAACTTCACCGAGTTGTCCGTATAAGGCACGGATGCTTTACTGCCTTGACTATTTCTGGTGACCCTGCTCACTTGTATGTTGATGGTAAAGTGCTCTTCAGGGTCAACGGTGATATTTCTGTTGTCTAACTCCTGGAGGTGGAAGTTTAAAACGGCCTCATCCAGCTCATTTTCGAGGACTTGCGACGTGAAGCGGAAATTGATCATTTTGAGGCCTTTGAAGTGGTTGTGGCGTTTTTCATCTGTGAATTAAAACGATTTCAATTATATCATATTTATCTTGGAAAATATGTCTTATTCAAGCTTTAGGTTTCATCTAAAAGTTCGTTGACATATTTTTTATATTGACTTTTTCGTTAGTTTTGACTATCCTGGATTTTGTTAAGTCTTGTTTAAGTTCGATGCCCCTTTTTTCAGTTAAACGTACATAGTTACTTAAATGTTTCTACCTATCATACAATAAACTTCACTTATAATATCACCTTGTAATAATAACTTTGCTCCTATCACCTTATCATAATTGTTCAAGTGGCCTACCTACATTCTCTACCTACAAAATTATCAAAAGCATTCCTCTGGACAATTTATTATAATACTTAGCAGGCTATCTTAACATAGGTAGGTATCCCAAACTAGATATACTCCATAATGCTTATTGAGTGCATGTGCCATTTTCTTATATTTTTAAAAACTTATATAACATTCCCGATTTTAACGAACATTCTAAACTCTATCATATGTCTTTCATGAAGGAGTTCTATAACATATGCAACACCGAGCCGCCACTCAATGCCTCATAGCGATAGAAGACCCTATCTTCCATCCCTTACAAACTTTAAAATGTAAATCAAAATCAGAAATGTTATACATCAGTTCTATCACATTATTTTGTTTAAGGTATAAAAAACCTAGGTGCTGCTCTCGATTGAGGCGGCAATAATATTTTTTTTGGTGTTTTTTGCCCAATACAGCTCATGAACACTTCTTCAGATAGTTTTTTTTGTTTACGTGGATCGTAGCTAATCTGGTGATATTTATGAGATACTATCAAATAAAACATGTGTTAAGTCTCCTAGTTCTCGCGAGATCATCTTTCACTACCTGAAGAAGTGTTAATGAGCTGAAATGAGCAAAAAACATCAAAAAACTTGAATTTCGCGCCACAAGCGAGACCATCCACCTTAAATTACCAACAGTTGTTTAACTTATCTATATTATATTTAATTTTAGTCACGTCAGTTATACGTGAAAATTATTAACAAATAATTGAATAAAATGCTATCATTGTTTATCTTGAGAGACGAATCTTCTGCGATGTCCACCGAATCTGGAAAGAAGAAAAGTATATTAATCAACGTCATATTTTGACGATCTATGTGGGTAGCGGTTTAGTAGCCGACTGGGATGCGGGTTGCTGGTTCGATTCTTGCCGTTGGACAAATTTGTATGATCTACAAATATTTTTCCGGTGGGAAAAATCTGGGTGTTGTGACTTGTGGTACCATGGTAGATACTCGTAGTTCATGGGGGATCTTAGTGTGGGATCAGGACTATTGATGTGATGTATAAACTAGCATTCGACTACGGCTTTGCTCGCTTGTAAGCTAAATGATGTTAGGTTTAGTGTATTATACATCTGTCTGTATATAAACTTGCAATGACAACAACAAAACAACAACAAAATAACAGAAATGCCCAATGGGCGGTCTTATCGCTTATAGCTATTTCTTCAAGACAACCTTAGGATGGAGAGGACTGTATGGATTAGTTGTAACATAAATAATTAACCCTGCGTCCTGTGGCAACAGGGTTGAAAAGGGGACTACATATAATGGTGTCTTAGTGGGGTTGGAACCTTGGAACCCATCTCACTTTCTGGTGAAAGAAAACATCGCAGTAAAACCAGCATGTTTTGTTACGAATCTGGAATTTTCGAATTACCTACAATTTACGATGCAGTTATCGAAACTTCGAGAGAATATCTGAAGCAACGGAACATTACAAGCTGATGGCGATGAAGAGAGAAATCAACAGAAGATCAAATAAGTTGGTACAGCGAAAGTGGTGAAATCTGGATAACAATGAAGAGCGAACTGACAGTGGAGACAGAATGGCGCTCTTATTATCACTAACTTATTATTAGGAGTTGTTGATAAGGTACTATTTTTAAAACAGTATTTATCTGTCCGGTTCACGCACACTCATGTGTTCAACGCAACAATTATGTATTTTTAAACAGTTGGATGCATATCCATAATCTTGTTCGTAAATTCCTTCAGGGTAGGCAGCGCATCGACAATACCCCCGGTGTTGCCGGTGTCTATAAGCGACGGTGACCACTTTACATCATGTGGGACGTAAGCTAGATTGCCTATTAGTTTCATAAAAAAAAAAACTTTTGCTCAAAATCTCTTTCGCATACAAAAAATTGCGTATTTTGCTCCATTACAGTACTTTATACACATTTATTTTTATATAATTTTCGCCCGAAACCACTGAAAAGATTTGGATGGTGTTTTCATTGTTGGGTAGCTTTGATCTTTGGCAATGTTCTACTATAAAGTGCCGAAGTTGTGTGCTTGTCAAAATTCTACTTATCATGAATGCGAATATTTGTGGTATATTACTTCCTCACGCCATAGCAGCTGAACCAATTTCTATAAAACTAGATAGATTATGAGCTAGATTGACATAAATAGGCCACTTTTTATCCGAGTAACTGAGCGAATGGTAGCATGAAATAAGATTTTCATACCCAATCAAGCTTTTATCAGTTTGCTATCAGTGATCGGAACCGTGAGTTGTTCAAAATTGTCCATCATTAGATCAGCTCGTCACCATAATTGTATTAGATCATTAAGAAGAAGACAAGCCAGGAATAGAAAAACAATTGATGTACAGTAGAGAATGTAGAGAATTTACCTAGAAAAATATTGAGTAGATTTTTATACCAGTGGAATGCCTGAAGACTAAAGTCTTAAATCAGTGCGTCCTACCAGTAATGGCCTATGGTGCCGAGACGTGGACACTCCCGGATGGACTAATCTATCAGTTCAAGGTTGCTCAGCGTGCTATGGAACGGGCCATGCTCGGAGATTCTCCAAAAGATCCGAAATGATATTATCTGACAGAGAACTAAAGTCATTGACATAGCCCACTGGATAAGCAAGCTGAAGTGGCAATGGGCTGGTCATATATGCCTATAAACCGACATCCGTTGGGGTAAGCGAGTTCTTGAGTGGACACCGCGTCTTGGCAAACGTAGCGTAGGGTAACCTCTGGCTATGTGGCGGCGGCAGAAAGTGGATGAGAAGAGCCGAACACCGAGCTCAGTGGCGCGTATTGGGAGAGGCCAGCAGTGGACTAGTGTGGGCTGATGATGATGACTAGTGAAATGCCCGCAACACAGCTCACTGCAACACCGGAGTTAATATCAGAAATTACTTTCTTAGTAACCTAGTTTCTTAGTACACGCACAGCCATTAAACTTTTTAAAGGTACATTGCTATGCGTCTAGGGATACCCCTAGACACAGTCACTCGTCACACCTCAGTCAGTCAGTCATGCAACGAAGTCAATGCAAGTCAGTCATACTTGTCAGGTATGCCAAATTTCTACTCCATCGGAGCAAGTGGTTGAAAAATAGATCACAATGAACCGGAAAGACAGACATCGAAGCACATACACAAACGAAGCAAGTTAAACAAAAAATAAATTAAAGAAAGAAGTTGATATATTGCGTAGGCAGAAAAGGTAAACTTTTGAACAGATGTCTGATGACGTAGAGATCCAGGCACCGCTATAATCGGACCTGACCTTTGATCAAGAAAATATATTTCAAGGTTCATCAAATAAACAGACCCCGCCCTATATATATTCAACAAAGTGATTCATTTGTGAGTTTACTTCTTCCAAGAAACGAGATAACGTCTTAAATGAGTGGATTAAACTCGTACCAATGCCAATGTCACTATGAGAACTTTGACACTAGCTTCTGCCCAGGGCTGCACGCGCGTGTGACACACATTAAACTCGTACCAATGCCAATGTCACTATGAGAACTTTGACACTAGCTTGTGCCCAGGGCTGCACGCGCGTGTGACACACATTAAACTCGTACCAATGCCAATGTCACTATGAGAACTTTGACACTAGCTTGTGCCCAGGGCTGCACGCGCGTGTGACACACATTAAACTCGTACCAATGCCAATGTCACTATGAGAACTTTGACACTAGCTTGTGCCCAGGGCTGCACGCGCGTGTGACACACATTAAACTCGTACCAATGCCAATGTCACTATGAGAACTTTGACACTAGCTTGTGCCCAGGGCTGCAAGCGCGTGACACTAGCTTGTGCCCAGGGCTGCACGCGCGTGACACTCACATAAAAAGGCTGTGTCCGTCAAAATAATAATAAAACTCATCTATCGCTTCAGCCGTTACGACGTCTTTATCCTACTAATATTATAAACGAGACAGTTTGTAAGTATGAATGGATGGATGGATGTTTGTTACTCTTTCACGTAAAAACTGCTGGATGGATTTGGATGAAATTTGGAATGGAGATAACTGGACTCCCAGAATAACACATAGGCATATTTTTATTCCGATATCCCACGGCATCAAGGCTTACGCGGGTGAAACCGCGGGGCGCTGCTTGTATAAAATAAATAAAATAAATAATGCTGGACAGTTCATACAACGTATAACAAACATCCACAGAAATATCAAAATTGTTGTGTCTATCAGTGTAGTGCCGTGGTGTATCCGGCTAAAGAATAGAACCCTCTGTCTCCTCCCGTGGATGGCGTAAACGCCGACTAAGGGATTACCCGGACTTGTTGATAAGAATCGTTGGTATAAGATTTGTCCTAACTGCTAGCTTAATATGGAATGTACCTATTATTACTGGAAGAAAGCGTTAGTTAAGTCAGTCGTGGGAAGCAATGGCGGCGATGAGCTCACCACTTGTAACGTCTAGGTATATTCCACTGTGCAACCCACTGTGAAAAGAGGTCCATTAAGGGCTCCGCCTACCCCTTCGGGGAAAAAGCGTGTGTCTATGTATGTATGTATCATTGTCATGTTCTCCAGATCGAAGGCTGCTTGTACGATTTTTCTCTTCTTTGACGTTTTCTTCATTACTGAAGGTCGTGCCCGTGTTGAAAGCCCGTCTTGTAGAGAAATTGACGAGCTACTTCCACGATACTCTATCTTAGGCTCGTCTTAGAGCTGTAGTGAGAGGCCCGTTAGTGCCTTGACTTGGTCAGACCAGTGATTATATCATCGGCCACGAGGTCTTTACCCTCTATCTTCCCTACCACAACCAGTTTCTCTGTTTTCTGGCTGTCTCCGAGCGATGTGACCAAAGTAACTCAAGACTCGTTGGTAGCATATGGAGAGTCTGGTAATTTACCGTTGGTTGAGAATGGACTCGTTTGAATAGTTTTATAATAAATCTAAAATGATTCATCTGTACAATTCTGCAAAGCCTTGTCAACAAGAGGTATAGGGATCATCAGCAGGAAGGAAGGTCTTATTCACAGAAAGTTCCTAGTGCAAGCACAAAGGCTGTTGATAACGATAGTATCAACCAAATCCAATCTAAAGTCAACCGAGCGACGAGTTTTGTGGTGATCTTAGAGCCATGTTTTCTGGCTGATCCAATATCTAGCTACAATAAAGCCTTCAAGTCAAATAAAGGTGCAACTTTCTGTTTGAGGCGCGAAATTCATATTCTATTGTGTTTTTTGCTCATCACAGCTCATCAACACATCTTGAGATAGCGAAACCTAATTTTGCGGAAATTAAGAGAACTAAAACACATGCTTTGATTGATAGTGTCTTATAAATATGATTAGTTTAGCTACGAATGTCAATAAACATTAAATCACTGTAAAAATCATTGAATGATATTCGTAGCTAAACTATCAGTAATATTTATGAGACTTGCTGTGTTCTGGTTTGAAGGGTACGGGTTCAGGTGAAATTACAGGCACTTGAGGCTTTCATATTTTTGTCTCTGGGTGGCGGGCGCAGTGCAATGGCACATAGGGTGCGTTCTAGTTGGACGTGATCTATGTGATAATAGATCCGTTATTCCAAGTAGCATAAAAAAAAGTATTTTATAAATAAAATAACATGTGTGTTAATTCTCTTAATTTCCGCAAAATTAGGTTTTGCTACCTCAAAATCTGTTTATGAGCTGTGATTGGCAAAAAACAAAATAAAATTTGAATTTCGCGCCTCAAGCGAAACGTTCCACCTGGAATTTTTCTAATTCCAACCAAGGGGCTTGGCGCTGCCTCTCATTTTTCAGGGTGCGTCTTTTTCAAACATTGCTTTGGACGGACCAAGAAGATTTTAGCCGAAACCGGGACGGGCCCGCTTAAGTTAAATTTTAAAAAGTAAATCCATTAGCAAAAGGCACATACCAGTATATCCACCCCGTCCTAGTAGTCTGTGAATCCACCTAACAGCTTCCACACCACTTCACGTTCGCAAAAATTGTTCATGTGCTAAAGAAATATCTAATAATAGTGAGTTCGTTCATCCAAACCTAAGGTCGGTCCGCCCACAGCATCCCAGTTTATCTTAGTAAACCATATCGACAGTGTTTAAAAATCACTCGTCGGTTGTTTAGAATTAAGTTCGGTTTGTTTATTTGGATGAGGCAGATGTTGGAAGTTTTGGATTTACCTGAAGTTTCCTCGAAAAAGAGATTCATTGCACTTTTTTAGATAAATCACTGTAAATTTTTATTTTCTTCCTTATTTAACGAGGTCATGGTCTTCCAAGGAGTTTAAAAATAAAAGAGTATTTGGTACCAAGTGTGAGACAGGGCCGGGCCACTCTTGTGATATCTGGAGATCTTGAAAGTCAGTTTTAACTTTTTTTGTTAACTTCGTGAATGACGCAACAAACTGATGGCCCATCTTCATGTTAAGCGGTAACCTCTGCCTTTAACAATGCATTATCTCATAGGTCACGTCTACCTAGGACGCGCCCTATGCGGCATTGTACTGCGCCCGCCACCCTGAGACATAAACATGAAAAGTCCCATGTGCCTGTAATTTCACCGGCACCCAATGCGAACACTACTGCTTTGCGGCAGAAATAGGTATGATGGTAGTAGGTACTTCCCTGGACGAACTCTTTCACATAAAGCTCTACTACTACTAAAAGAGTTAAATAAATTGCCCCGTGTACCTACTCATTGTTTTTTAAACCAGTGGTGATGGGAATTCCGTACAGTTCTTATCATCCCCACACGTAGACACAACACATTAATCTGCTGCAGCTAGGGTTGTCAGATCAGAAAACCGAAACATCTGGTCAAAATTCCAAAATGGCGGGAATTTGGGGTCTGGAGAAATAAATATTAATTTATTGCAGTTATTTTTTTCTAGAAATGTGCAACTAATGTGTTCGGTAACTTCTGTTGCAATAAAGTGCAACAGAAGTTACCGGCGGAAGCAAGCCTTAAAATGTCAGCGTGATCAAAATTAGTTTAATAGAAGATGCATAAGAGCGAACTAAGACTATAGAAATTAGTATTTTTAGAAGCGAAGACCGTCCAATTTAAATTAAATGTTATCGAGCGAAGCGAGCCTCATAAATACGTGTTTTCAGGATAAACCAGCAAGTGCAAATATCAGTAACTGAGCGCGAAAAGGGCACTATATACATCAGCGAGCGGAGCAAGCTACAAAACTACTGAGTTTGAGAACAAATAAAGCGTTAAAAATAATGTGATCGGAGAAAACCATAGAACTTAAGGTAAGCTGGGACTTTGTGTTTAATTCGTAGATCTTATGAAATTTCGGGAGAATCCAAACGAGTCCCGACCATCTGGCAACCCTAACTGCAGCTGGATTAGGATGTCATCTCATGGTTTTGTATCCAATTTTATTATTAACGTGATTTTGGGCTCATTTTGATTTTGTCTTTGATATTTTGTCACCCGCGTTTGTGGAAATTCCATCCTGTCCAATTTTATCCACACGGATACAACACACTAAATCATCTGCAGTTGGGATCGGGTACAGCATCTCATTGTCTTATATTGAATTTTATAAGAAGCGCGATTTATGTGATCCTCTCCTACTTATGCCTTCTTGGTTGTTCGGACTTCTGTGTTTTTTTAAAACTAAAATTATATGTACGCCAATTCGAGTCTGAAAATATGGAGGAAAGTCATGCTGATGATAGGAAACTACAGCTCGTTCACCGTAAGATGGCACCTGCCTTGGTAGGCACGCCAACCAAGGCATGTGCCATCTTACGGTGAACGAGCTGTATAGGGAGAATAAAGTAGGTGGTAGTGTGTTTACAAAATGCTTGTGAACCCCCTCCATTCGCAAGTATTTTGTTTGACTCAAATGTTGAGCTTTATTGACGTTTTAGACGTTAGAGTCCAGTGCTTAGGGGCAAAAAAAACAAACTCAACTTGTCAAGAAAACAATAAAGGTGACATAGAATGGAAATTCTTCCTGCAACTCAGATAGATTTTTAAAAAACATTTTAACTTTTCTCTGTTTTGTACAAAAATGAAAGTTCACAAATATTTTCAGTTTTGCCATGTTTTTTTTTAATATAGGTAATGGCGTTATTTTTTTGCTTGGGCATTTACTATTTTCTTAGATGATCTATAGATTATCTAAGACTATTTTCAAGTTTAATTTTTGTATTTTCAATATAATTTTCAACGTTACACTCCTTCCAACTCGTCAAAGTCACAGTCAAGTCATATTTTAGTAATGTTTTCTAAAACATTGGTAGACAATTACCACCAATTTGAAAAAAAGTAACGAAATCCACTTAATTTTTTTTTTTTTTTTTTTTACATTGATATACCTTTGTTTGGCCACTATCTCACCTGTTGGTAAGTGATGATGTGGCCGAAGATGGAGCACAAAGGTCTAGGAGGCACCTATTCACTCTAGACTTTAAGAGACCCAGATTATAGTTTTCAGGAAAGACAGACGACGGTAGTTTATTCCACTCCTTAGCAGTTCGCATTATAAAGGTAGAACCGAAACGTTTTGTGCGAATAGAAGGTATACTAATGAGGTAAGGATGGTACTGAGCTGCCTGCTCGTCCTATGATGAAAAGGAGATGGTGGGATCAGATCGTGCAGTTCCTGGGAGCTGTCCCCGAAATTTAACCTATAGAAGATCGAAACGCATGCAACCTTACGGTGGTGCTCGAGACTCTGGATCTTAGTCTCCGCCATATGTTGCTCACCTATAAGCCTGAAAGCCTTACGTTCGATCGAGTCCAAGGTAGCAAGCTATTTGGCCGAACCATCCCAAACATGGCAGCAGTACTCCATACCAGCCCGGACTTGTGCTTTATATAAACTGAGAAGCTGTCCTGGTGTGAAGTAACGCTTTACCTTATTCAGGATGCCTAGCTTCATGGCAGCTGTTTTTGCCTTAGACTCGATGTAAGAGCCAAAGTTGAGAGGAGGCGTGAGCAAAACACCTAAGAGCTCGACGTGATCTCCTATAGCTACAGGTACATCACGGAATACAGGAACTTGGAGAAACGGACTTTTATTCGCCGAGAAGAGACAAAACTGTGTTTTAGAGGCATTGAACCTGACCAGATTGGCATCACCCCAGTCGGATACAGCCTTGAGAGTCAAATTCAGACGCTCCAGCATCTCATCTCTTAACTCCTGAATTTCATTCTGCCTAGCTCGCGCAGTGGAAACATATCTCTCCACAACTGTGCTGTCGTCTGTATACCCAATGATACCGGGCATTAGCAGATCGTTAATGTGCAGCAGAAACAGTGTGGCAGATAGCACTGACCCCTGAGGTACCCCGGCGTTAATAGCCAATTGATCCGACGAGCAGCCGTTAATAACTACTCGAATGGATCTTTCCCTCAGAAAGTCTGCGAGCCAGGAGCAGAATTGAACTGGCATTCCGTAGGCAGGAAGCTTGCCAATAAGGCTAGCGTTCCAAACTTTATCAAAGGCCTTCGAGACATCTAATGAAACAGCCAGTGCTTCACCATATTTCTCGATGGCCTAGCTCCAAATGTGCGTGGCATACACAAGTAGGTCCCCAGTAGACCGGTTTCGGCGAAAACCGTATTGGCGATCACTGAGGAGGTCGTTACCTTCGAGGTATGCAAGGAGCTTCCTGTTCAGTACACGCTCCATACATTTACAAAGTAGGGAGGTGACCGAAATAGGGCGGTAGTTTGAAGGGTCAGCATGACTGCCTTTCTTGAGTACAGACTGCACGTTAGCGAGCTTCCAAGATTTAGGGACTTCACCAGTTTTCAAATAGAGGCGGAAAAGTCGCGTTTATACTGGAGACAACTCAGGGGCACAAGTTTTCAACACTATAGCCGAGATACCATCCGGACCGCTAGCTTTATTCACGTTGAGACTACGTAGCGTTCTGAGCACTTCCTTTTGCTGGATGCGAATTTCCTGCATTGAAGCTTCGCACCGAGGAAGGCTGGGTGGAGTTTCGTTAGAGGTGTCAAGACGCGAAGCCTCCGCAAATTGAGTAGCAAATAAATTTGCTTTCTCAACCGCAGCGTGAGCTAGGGACCCGTCCGGTTTCAGTAATGGGGGGAGTGAAGGGCGGCTGAAGTTCACTTCTACCGACTTAGCCAGAGACCAGAAAGCTTTACTTCCCGCAGGGTATGCGGCAAGCTTAGCCCCCAGACGGCCAATCTGATCGAAGCGAGCCTTCCGTATCACCTTCTTGCAATACTTGGCGGCTTTGTTGAAGGCTTTCTTCTTAATCCGTGCATCCGAGGTTTTACCGTTTCTTGCGTCGACCCAGGCTAGGTAAGCCACATGTTTTAGCGCTTCTGCACTAGCACACGCGGGGCTGAACCATGGGCGAGCATTGCCTGAAGGTGAAGCATCGGAGAATGGAATAAAATACTCCATTGCTCTTTTGATCACCTCCGAAACGGCATCAGCACAGACCGTCGGGTCACAAAAAGAAAAACCGGTTTGCCGCCAAGGATAAGAAGCGAAGAAATGATGCATCTCATCCCAATCTGCCGACTTGTAACGCCACACTCGCCTACGTCCTCTGGGTGAGGGATCGGGTGGCGAGTATGACGATACAGACCTCACCACACAGTGATCAGATGTACGCAAAGGAGGCAACACTGATACTGAGTGGTGATCCGGCTCGTTCGTCAGCAGAAGGTCCAAGCAGTTGGCTGTGTGGTCCTCAACGACTGGAATTCTGGTTGCCTCATTGACCAGCTGAGTGAGATTTAGCGTGAGTGCAAGTTTGCACGCCTCTCTCCCAGCATGGTTGGTGAACTGGTATGGGAACAGCCACTGTTGGTGGTGGGCGTTAAAGTCCCCCAGAATCACCAGTTGGGCACCAGGAAACGTTGTTGGGCCACATCCGCCGCTTCACAGATGTAGTTGAACAACCTGGTTGTCTCGTAGTCTCCAGAGTGAGACCGATATAAACCAGCATAGATAATTTTATCTAAGCCGGTGTCCACCAAAGTCCATAAAACGGAAAAATCGGGTTCTTCAAGGTCACGAAGACGCAGACAGCAAATGTCCTCCCGGACAAATAGAAAAATACCAGCTTTGGGTTTAAAGTTGTGCTCCAGAGCATAGCCTGTGTATGTAAGGTATGCTGTATCGGCAGGACATAGAATCTGCGTCTCCGTGAGGAATAATAAGTGTGGCTTGGCGGTCTCTAGGTGGTGGTGGACCGGATCGAGATTGGAGTGCAGCCCTCGAATATTCGAGAGGTGCACTTGAAGCGAGAGGAAGTGCTTCCGCTGTAGAAACGACTTATTATTTTTGAACGTTTTCATAGTTGGTTTGGAGTGTTTAGGTTAGTGGGAAAAACGGGGATTTCACTGCACTTGTGCTCTAAACGGGCTACATTGGTTATAATGCCACAAAATAACTCAAAAAAACACGAGGATATAGAAATAAAATAAAAGTAGAAGACGTCTCTTTTCAAAAATGGCGGAAAGAATCGTACCATTGATTCTTTATCGCGTAGGTAGAGAATACGTCTGGATTTTTAATCAGCCATTTTTAATTTAATCATCAAGTCTTATTAGAATTCAGAGCATCATTATCGGTCTGTAGAAACCCACTACATAGGCCTCGTATAATGCCATGACGAACGATCTTGAGCCGCCTCCATCCATCGACTTCTTGAGGCCTTTAGAATGTCCTTGGTCCATCGAGGCCTTCCACTGCGTCATCCAGTTTGTGGTCGCCACTCGAGAACCTTTATTCCACAACCGCGACAGTTCTGCGATTTTATATCAACTTGCTAATTTTGAGGGCTGTGATGATCTTGGATCTTCTAAGGATTGTATCTCGTAGTGAAACTAGTACAAGTAGTGGTACAAGTGGGGATGTGGAATATGTCAAAGAATACCTGTACCCAGGCTAATAGAGGCATTAGTATCCTTCGAGGGACGACAAGATCTCGAAGTCGCTAGACGCACTGAGAATACCTGGAAGGGATACTGGTCAATGAAACACCTAATGAAAGGTACACTTCCTTTGAAACGGAAGCATATGGACGTGTGTATTCTCCCCATCCTTACCAACAGGTCTTTGACTGATCAACCAAAGTCCAAACTCGGGGTCCAGCGAGCCATGGAGCGCAGTATTCTAGGAGTCAGACTGACAGACCGCGTTCGCAACAGTATACTTGTTACTATTTGTATATGTAGCCAGTTCACCTTTGTCAATAGGCGGTACCAGGGGCGTTCCGAAGCCCAGCCGTCCTACAATCCCACTAATAAAATGCAAGCAAAAGTTTCGATGTTTGGTGTTGGTGTACCAATGTTGGTCAAATTTGGTACACGATATGACCTGACGATGACTTCAAGTCTGAGTTTAGCAGCAGCCATCGTAACGACGTCACGACGATGGTGTTTGTAAAACTTAGACTTGGGCCTCTGTATAGAGCTACAAGTACCTTTTTTTTCCAATATAGGTATAAATAAATTAAATAGAAATTATAAAATAAAATAAATTGAAAATATCCGAATCAGCGAAAGCTGCTCGTCTATAACTTTAAATAATAATAATAATAAGAAGTTAAGCAAGTACCTTGACTTGGCTCACGAGATTACCGCCATGTGGGATGTGGATTCAACGATTATCGTCCCGATAGTAGTTTCAGTGAATGGACTGATTGCGTAGAGCTTCGACTAATACCTTCAGAAGCTCTCGCCAAATAATTGGATCAAGGGTCAGATTCAGAAGGCGGTACACCTGGACTCGGCACGCATAGAAAGGAGGTACCTCTCTCTGCAGCCCTAGCCCCCGACCGTTTGCGCCTCGCTCCGCGGTCGGTGGTTTCCCGTTTTGATTTATATTTTTTCTTTATAGTAAAAAAACATTATTGGTTTTTTACTAACATTTTTTTTTTCCCCTTATAATGAAAAATATGTATATATTTTTTTACGAGATTTTGAATAAATGAGTGAGATAATAATAATATACCAGGCGAGCAGTAGGCTAAAGGCAGTAGGTAATATAGTTACCGAATATCCGGAATTAAGGGTAAGGTATTCAGGTAACTGGAATGTATTCAATATACCAGACGAGCAGCAGACCTCCAGAAGTAATTTTGTTTTTAAGTCATGTTTCACTCTAAAACGACTGGGCTAATTTTGATGAAATTTGGTAGATAGCTGGTACCTATATAAATAGACTAGCTGAATACCCGTGCTTTACTACGCATCACATCACAAAAAACTAAAACTTTGTCACCCCTTTTTACCCCTTTATAAGGGATATTTTGGAAAATCCTGAAATATGTGTTCAATTATTCTGAAATACCCATACCAAGTTTCAAGCAAAATGCACCACGCGATAAGAAGTTCCGATACAAATTTTAATACCCCATTGCACCCGCCTTTGGGGGTTGTTCAGGGAAAAAATATTTAAACCGTTTATGATTTGTATTGAAGCATACTTATGCAAAGTTTCAAGTTTGTCAGTTCAAGAAATACGGTTTTTCATACAATGGTTTTCATCCCTTTTCACCCCCTTAGATGTTAAACTTACAAAAATCTGCTTTTGCTATTAAAGGAACCTTCGCTTTAAGTTTCAGTTTTCTAGGTGCAGCGGTTTCGGCTCGGCGATGATGAAGTCAATCAGTCAGTCAGTTAAGTTCTAATATAGGTATAGATCAAAACCTGCATTAAAACATAAGAGTGCCCTTAAGAGAAGAATACGGATGATACCGCGGGCGATAGCTAGTATGAACATAAATGCCATGTTTAGTAAACAGTGTTGAAGGCACTGATACCTTGAAATTTATAGCATACCTATCACAGATATGAACTACCAATTATTTTCTCTTTTATGTATTACATACATCTCGAGAAAACCAAGGATTCTGTGATGATTAATTACAAAGATAATTGAATTTATAATTTCATATAGACATGTAGACGACCTCTGTGGTGCGGCGGGCGACGGTTCGCCTATGACCCAGGAGGTTGCGGGTTCGATTCCCGCCTCGGAACAAATATTTGTGCGATCTGCAGAAATTTGTTCAGGGTGTACTGGGTATTTTCTATGTTTAATAAAAAATATGTATCTATGTATTGTATTAAGTATATCAGTTATCTACCCATAACACAAGCTCTGCTTAGCTTGGGGCTAGATGTTGTGTGAACTGTCCAGCATTATTTATATCTATCTATCTATCTATATTATATAATGCTGGATTACGGTGACTGACTCACTCATTGACATAGTTGATTGCATAGAAGGAGTCGATTTAGACATGGGATATGTTCTAGAGATGTGTTCAGCTCTCCGATGTGACCCCGGGAAAAGTCTGACATTTTAAAAATTTCCCCATTTTCAGGGTAATTTCTAAAACATCCCGAAAACCATTTTCAATGAAACAACTAGAGCAACAAAACGGTCACGCGAGCTGCTTGCAGCTCGCGCACCACCGACCCACTAGTTTATTTATATAGCTCGTAGAATCGACAACCGTTGGAGAACAAAGGTTCTGGACCACGAACTTACACGACGTCTTAAATCTTAATTATTTGTGTATAATATTATTGAATTACCCGTAATATTAGTAAAGGTAAGAGCAGGCGCACGGCTCGGTACCATCTTTACCTCATTAGTATACCCTCTATTCGTACTAAACGTGTCAGTTCTACCTTTATAATGCGAACTGCTAAGGAGTGGAATACACTACCGTCGTCTGTCTTTCCTGAAAACTACAATCTGGGTCTCTTCAAGGCTAGAGTGAATAGGTGCCTTCTAGACCTTTGTGCTCCATCTTCGGCCACATCGTCACTTACCAACAGGTGAGTAGTAGTTGAGCTTTTTTGTGAAAGAGTTCGTCCGGTGATGTACTACCACCATACCTATTTCTGCCGCAAAGCAGTAGTGCTCGCATTGCTGTGTTCCGGTTTGAAGGGTAAGAGTGCCGGTGAAATTACAGGCACACGAGACTTTTCATCTTTATGTCTCAGGGTGGCGGGCGCAGTGCAATGCCACATAGGGCGCCTCCTAGGTGGACCTGACCTATGAGGTAATGCACTGTTCATAGGCAGAGGTTACCGCTTAACATCAGGTGGGTCATCTTCTTGTTCCGACATTCACGTAGTATAAAAAAAATGAAAAAAAAAAAAACATGTTAAAACAAATGTCAAATTATGTTAAAAAAAACTAGGTAATATTAATTATCCAGACTTCTTTGTAAGATTCATTTATAAGATTTGTCCTAGCTGCTAGCTTACTAAGAAACGTATGACATTACTGAAAGAAAGCGTTAGCAGAATGGCGGCGATGAGCTCACCACTTGTCACGTCTATTTTCCCACGATGGTGCAACCCACAGTGAACAGAGGTCCATTGAGGCTCTGCTTACCTTTTCGGTGAACAAGGCGTGTCTATGTATGTATGTAATATTAATTCAATAAAAAATAAATAAATAAACATTTAGGACAGATTTGAATTTAAATTTTAAAATGACGAGAAATTTGAACAAAAACTAAGAATCACCAGTTTACTTTCTAAGAATTAGCACGAAATGTTAAGAAAATAACAAGTAATTAATTTTGTAAAAATAACAAAAACCCTCAACGCAATGAAACGGCTGAACCGATTTTGATCAAACATAGCTAAGAACACTCCCGACAAATTCACCTTTCAAACAAAAAAAATACGAAATCAGTTCATCCGTTCGGGAGCTACGATGCCACAGACAGACACACAGACACACAGACACGTCAAACTTATAACACCCTGTTGTTTTTGCATCGGGGGTTAAAAACTAAGAATCACCAGTTTACTTTCTAAGAATTAGCATGAAATATTAAGAAAATAAAAATGGCGGTGTTTAAATTACTTAAGCCTTTTTTCAAATCACTAATCCAGTGTGACATAAAAATACAATGATATGAAAAAAAAACATTCACATCATTATTAATTTTTAATTTCTTATAATTAACATTTTGCATAAGAAATAGTCTGATAAGAGGTGATAAAGGTAATTAAGGCTTATCGGTGACATTGGGTCTTGTTAAGTAGGATAGAGTAAAGATAATACGTTTTTGGAGAGTCCGCAAGTCAGAAAGAAAGACTTTTTATTGGCCATCCGTCCGTCTGTCAATACCATTTATAACACCCTACTACAGGTCTATGTATAGTCTATGTATATGTATATACCTTAGAATATAGAATAAACCAGAACCCGTGTCACGCGTAAAAACTGTCACCACGCAAACTAATCTCACTGAGAATAGTTTCACCCAGTCTGTTTGTGGTTGGCCGTGCGGCTAGTCGTATCGAACTCGAAAGATTTTCTTGTGAATATGACGTCGTGTGTCGTCCCCACATGTAAAAATTCTGCTAGGCGTAAAACGAAAAAGCATTCACATCACATTTCATACGTAAGTTATTTAAATTTATGTTTGTGGTTAAAGAATTTTATTACTCATAAAGAACATGGTTCACTTATAATGAGCTTAAAATGTTTGATTTATATAATTAATTTTGTTTACCAGTCATTCTTTGGAAAAAAGTCAAGCGTCCATTTTGTCATTGTTGCCAACATCACCAAAACATTAACCTACTGGTGGGAAGTATGACAGGCGCGGGGGGAGGCATTGTGTTTTGGCGACACAGCGCCCTGTACTAATAGCATCGTACGCACCTTCTGGTTTATTATATATTCTAAGGTGTTAACATTGTCGACATTGCAGTGTTTCAGATTATTTTATCTTGTTCAAATTCAAATAGAGCTTAAATTATTTATAGGTTAGTGCATACAGTTGATTAGTTTTATTGGATTGTCATATATATGATAAACCAGGGTTGGTATGGGCACAGGTCAAATAATACGTAAGTATGGGTCTATGTTCATGTTAACTTTTTTTTTCCTTTTTAAGGTTCCATAGTCAAAGGAGCCCTTATAGATTCGTCATGTCTGTCTGTCTGTCTGTCTGTCCGTGTATGTCACAGCCTTTTTTTCCGAAACTATAAGAGCTATACTGTTGAAACTTGGTAGGTAGATGTATTCTGTGAACCGCATTTTAGATTCCACATTAGACCCATACTCAATTTTTTTTTCATTGAACCTATACGTGTGGGGTATCTATGGATAGGTCTTCAAAAATGATGTTGAGGTTTCTAATATATTTTTTTTCTAAACTTAATAGTTTGCGCGAGAGACACTTCCAAAGTGGTAAAAAGTGTGTCCCCCCCCCCCCCCCCCCCGTAACTTCTAAAATAAGACAATGATAAAACAAAACAAAATATATGATGTACATTACCATGTAAACTTTCACTCAAAATTAGTTTGAACGAGATCTAGTAAGTAGTTTTTTTTTAATACGTCATTAATCGTAATCCATCCAAGAACTTTCATATTATGTTACTTGCTGCTACGGAACCCTTCATGGGCGAGTCCGTCTAGCACTTGGCCGCTTTATTGTTATATGTACCTTTATAAGTTTATTTGTGTGTGCAAATATGGGATGACGTGAACATTATTTTCGAAAGAAACTAAATAAAGATTTAAAAAAACTTAATTTAACACAAAGTAGGGAAAGAGCTTAAAATTGAGAAATGTTGACTTTTTTACTCCTAAAACACGTAGTTGAAGATTAATAGAAGATTAAAAAATCTTACATTGCGGTATTTAAGTAAAATAAAGGTACGGAATCCTCGGGTCGCAAATCGTACTCCTACTTGTCCTATTTATTGAATTGTTGTATATATTTTGAATAGACCTTGAATTTTGAATAGTGCCTTCTAGACCTTTGTGCTTCATCTTTGGCCACATCGTCACTTACCAACAGGTGAGATCGTGGTCAAAAACTTTTTTTTTTAACCTATTTTGTCTAGCTGCTGGGCAAAGGTCTCCTCCAAAATTTTCCAGTCATCCCGGCCATTGGCAGTTTCCCACCACTATCATAGTTAAAAAAAAATGGGTACCTACTTGGTATTATCCTGGGGGAATCGGGAAATAGGGATAAACCCGATTCAGCCCATGTATAAGAATGTAGAGAAGATAATGTATAAGTGATCAAATTAAAAATGGCTGAACCATTTTTGAAAACGCTTTCAACAAGCTTATCTATAGACCAGTTTTGATTAGTTTATTTAGAAAAGATGTAAGTAATACAAGTAATTAATTTTGTAAAAATAAAAAAAAACCCAACGCTGAACGGCTGAACCGATTTTGATCAAACAAAGCTATGAACACTCCCGGCAAATACACCTTTCAAACAAAAAAAAACGTAATCGGTTCATCCGTTCGGGAGCTACGATGGGACAGACAGACACACACACAGACACGTCAAACTTATAACACCCCTTCGTTTTTCGTCGGGGTTTAAAAAGGTGGTACAAAGCATTACAATACCCTATACTGTTATAACTTTTGAAATGCAGGCCTTTCTACTCACGGCTAGTGAGAGTAATTGTGACTACTCCTTACCTAGTACCTTAGTAAACTATATTTTTTTGTATAGTAGTAGAGCTTTTTTGTGAGAGAGTTCGTCCGGTGAAGTACCTATTTCTGCCGCAAAGCAGTATTGTCTGCATTGCTGTGTTCCGGTTTGAAGGGTATGGGTGCCGGTGAAATTACAGGCACATGAGACCTTTCATCTTTATTTCTCAGGGTGGCGGGCGCAGTGCAATGCCACCATAGGATGCGTCCTAGGTTGACGTGACCTGTGAGGTAGTGATTGTTATAGGCAGACGTTACCGGTTAACATCAGGTGGGCCATCTGCATATACCGTTATTCACGAAGTTACAAAAAAACTGACATTATTGGTGCAAATTATTGATACATTTAATAGTAAAATTTGCAAAATAATTACAACTTAATAATATTTTTTCAGTGTGTTCTAATATTACAAAGTTTTACAAAGTTAATCCAAGCGAATACTATTGTTTTTATATAAATAAAATAGTATACAGATAAAAATAACTGTGGTTATCAATAAAAAGTTAATAACAAGCAAAATACACAAAAACTTACCGGCATCCCTGAAAAAATGACGTTTTAAACTCACGAAATTGATCACCAATCACCAAAAGAACTCCTTGTAATTGCTATAATCTTTCCGATGTTCGAACTTTTGAAAATCGAAACACGCAAACATTTTTATGGATTTTTGAATTTGGGCCGCGCGCGCCCTGTAGCGGCCAGTGTCAAACTGATGCGTCCAAAGATCAGCCAAGTCCGTTGTGAACCAAATCGCGTGGGCACTGTTGCCAACTCAGGCCATTTTTTGATAGTTTTTGCAACTTTACTAGCTGTTGTAACCACTGCTTGCAACAATGTTTGTATACACTTTTTGAGGTAGGACAACTATCTATGGTACTATTTTCCATTACAGTGCTCCAAATAATTGTGAATATTTTTCAAAAAGTAACAATTTAATTTATTGGGAAGAAAAATATGAAGACTCAATTTTTATTTGCGAAACCAGTTGATTGTATCAGGGGTTTATAGTTTTATTAATTTCAACGGAATTTATTGTTTTTTTTATTCAAATTTGAGGCGGTGAATTTTGTTCTCCAACCACTTTATACCACCAGTTGGCAATAACTGCGTGGGTACCCCTAGTCAGTTTGGATCATTCCCCTTTAATTGTGCCAAAAGTCGACTCCATCCAAAGTTTTTTTTTTAAATTATAGTTTTGTTCAAGGTCAGAATGAGCTTTCGTACTGATAACAATAAAGAACAAGTGCGCTAGAATTTCTTATGACGACTTAATTGGCGAAATTGTAAAGCACTTTATTGAGCTAGAAACTATAAACGAACACAGAATAAATGATTTATACTACTGCTTTATAGTACCTACTAACTCTTGAAATAAACTCTCTCCATCATATCACTTATATAACTAAAAAATCAGTCAAATAAAAAATAATATTCTTTAGTGACTTGTTTCTTTTTTTTAAATATATTCTTTTGTTTAATACGTCGTGTAACCGTTTTGTTTTATATCTAATAATTTTGTATTTGTGGAATCTTTAATACGTCGTGTAACCGTTTTGTTTTATATCTAATAATTTTGTATTTGTGGAATCTTTAATACGTCGTGTAACCGTTTTGTTTTATATCTAATAATTATGTATTTGTGGAATCTTTCCGTCGGCAGAATATTTTTACATTTACAAGTATTCTTTTCTTTTTTATATATATACGTAAGCTATACGTATAGCTGTAAGTTTTCCTAATATTAAAAAATAAAATAAAATATAATAAAGCAAAATAAATAAATTGGCTCTACAATTTTTTATTTTTTATTTTTATGTCTAGCTGTTTAATACGTATTTTCCTATGTATAAAACTACATTACAATCCAACTTCCTAAAATAAGATACATAACATACATACTAACATACTTTCCGTACTTATAATTTAAAAGGTCAGCAAAATATTGAAAAAAATCTAAAATATACCTATATTATTCCGGCAGCAAATATATTTGTCTGGCAGCAAACAATGCAAGATTGGGCAGCAAATCATTCAAGATTTGTCTGCAAGTAGTACAAGATTAAATATTTCATTACTTCTCAAGGAGCCTCTGTAAGGTACATTGAATCCTTTCGCCACACTGGTTCTGTCACCTTTGGTCCTTTTCTGGGACACCATACCTCAAACTGATCACTGACCTAGAACAAACCGATGACGAACTAGAAGTTTTTTTTTTTACATACATACATACAATAGACACACGCCATTTTCCCTGAAGGGGTAGGCAGAGCCTCAATGGACCTCTTTTTACAGTGGGTTGCACCATCGTGGAATATAGACCTGACGAGTGGTGAGCTCATCGCCACCATTGCTCCCCGACTCAGCTAACGCTTTCTTCCAGTAATAACACATTCCATAAATAAGCATAGCCAGGACAAATCTTATACCAACGAATCACAAACAAGTCCGGCTAGCTTATTACGTATCTTGCAATAGCAAAAATTGCAAATTCGTATTATTTGGATGCGATAATCGCGCAATTCTCGCGCAATTTTTGCTATCACATTGCTATTGCAAGATACGTAATAAGCTAGCGAGTATTTTTTTTATCCGTAGCTTACTTAAGACAACTGCAACACTAAAAAAACATGGCAGATCTGTAATCCGAAGGTCCATTGACAGTTCAACTCGATTTGCGGACCTCCATGTTTTGATCCTGGGGTCATTCAGCTCAGCAACGACAGGCGATGCGACAATGAACCTGATGGCTACCGATATTAACGGCCGGACGGGATACGAATTAGCAATGTTATTTTAAGAAGCTTAAGAGATACTGCTAGGCGCTTAAGGCGTCGATGGACGCCAAATTATGTCACTATCTACCTCATTAAAGTTCAGGTAAGTTAGAAAGTGACAGAATAGCGTTCGCGAAACGAAAAGTAAGCGAAAATCACGTTTTTTTATTTAAGGTGTATACAGTAGCTGATTGGTCCTATTTGGAAGTTTTTTTTTTTACTATGATAGACCTTAGTTCGACCACGATCTCACCTGTTGGTAAGTGACGATGTGGCCGAAGATGGAGCACAAAGGTCTAGAAGGCACCTATTCACTCTAGCCTTGAAGAGACCCAGATTATAGTTTTCAGGAAAGACAGACGACGGTAGGTTATTCCACTCCTTAGCAGGTCGCATTATAAAGGTAGAACTGAATCGCTTAGTACGAATAGGGGGTATACATTGAGATAAAGATGGCACCGAGCCGTGCGTCTGCTCGACCTATGATGAAAAGGAGATGGTGGGATCAGATCGTGAAGTTCGCTCCTCCTAGTGGAGTTAATATTACGTGCTCGAGAAAATATATGTCATTCATCGACCTTTATCTGTAAAGTGAACGTACAATTACAAATGTTCTACCTGCGGGGCTAGTCTGCATATTTGACAAGCAACTTACACGGGTGTGTGGTGTACACTACACGAATTTTTGTAAGGAATTCGAGGTTCTCAAGGTGCCCGCTAGGGGCGCTCTTCGATACCTTTATACTAAAATCCGTGTAGTGTACACCACACGGCCGTGTAAGTTGCTTGTCAAATTTGCAGACTAGTCCCTCTGTTCATTACCCATGTGGAAAAAAATAACAAAGTGCAGCTGCTTTCGACTGAAAATTTGACTAAACGAAATTCTAAACGACTTAAGCCCAAGTTCACGAACAAATAAATCGGTGGTTACCGTAACCAATCGTCAAAGTGACAGATAACGTATGAAAACATGTGTCAAGAAGAGTTGTTTAAGCTAAACAGCCGTTTAAACGTCCCTTAATGTGTTGGTGAAAATGCGTCTTGGAATTTTTCACTTTTTATTTCACCTAAATGTGACGGTAAGGGTGACTTTCCGATATCTGATTGAGCTGAAACTTATTGTATTCAATACGATGATGACAACGAGCTGATCTGATGATGGAGACGGGAGGTGCACAACGGAACTCCTTGATGGATAATAGTAGACTGGCCGTGTTTAGGCTCACTGTGATCAGCACACGGTTCCGATCACTTATATTATAAAATCTTGTATTGGGGAAAAATTACTAGCATCGAAGTATTTTTTTTCCAAAATAATAATTTACCTACCTATTCCTTGACATCCTACTTCACTACACTAACGTCATAAATGAGAGATGTTTGTTTGAATGATTTTTACCACGTAGGTATCTCCGAATAAACCGATTTGGATGAAACTTGGAATGTATGTTTCTTGCTACTTGGAATAATATATAGGCTACTTTTGAATGAAGTACCACGCGAGCGAATTTGCGGGCAGCAGCTAGTAATAACATAAACCCCAACAGTCATGTACATACCTACCTAAGTACCTAGTTCTGTTCCCACATTGGGATTATGTTTTTACACTGTGGTAAACCTATGTTTTAGTAGTCGTAGTAGAGCTTTTTGTGAAAGAGTTCGTCCGGGAAGTACTACCACCATACTTTTTTCTGCCGCAAAGCAGTAGTGCTCGCACTGCTGTGTTCTGGTTTGAAGGGAATGGGCGCCAGTGAAATTACTGGCACATGAGACTTTTCATCTATGTCTCAGGGTGGCGGGCGCAGTGCAATACCACATAGAGTGCGTCTTAGGTGGAGGTGACCTATGAGGTGACCTAGGAGGCATTGTTAAAGGCAGAGGTTACCGCTTAACATCCGATCTGTGTTTTAATAAAGAAGATTTTCTTTACAATTTTTTTCTTCTTTGCTAGGAAAACAGTTCTACCTTATTTAAGAAGAATACAATCAAATATAACTAGAATAATTTAAAACAAAAAGTAATTGATCTTCCTTAAATAATAAAAGGTTTGGTGAAAAAAGGGAAACTTTCCTCTGCCCTAACATTTGGGCCACTAATTTTCATTAAGGTGAATGCTCACGTTTAACGCGCGAGATTCAAATTTTTTGGTGTTTTTTGCCCATTACAGGTCATCAACACTTCTTCAGATAACGAAAGTTGAGTTCGCGACAACTAGGAGACTTAACACACATGTTTTCATTGATGGTATCTCATAAATATCATCAGTTTAGCTACGATACCCCTAAACAAACAAAAACAATGTAAAAATGAGTTTAGGGGTATCATAGCTAAACTGATGATATTTATGAGATACTATCAATTAAAGCATGTGTGTTAAGTCTCCTAGTTCTCGCGAACTCAAATTTCGCTAACTGAAGCAGTGTTGATGAGCTGTAATGGGCAAAAAACAACAAAACATTTGAATTTCGCGCCGCAAGCGTGCGCATCCACCTTAAGTCGACCTTCCCCTCGCCTTGCTGCGCAGTAAGACAAGAGCCTTATTGCGCAGTACGGAAGAGCCAATGATCCTATCAAAACACGATCTAAGATGATTTATAACCAGAACAACTGCATAACAATTTAGTTCAATAGTAAATGTCACCTTTAAGAATTGTAGACCCGCTACGAATTACGAGTTTACCTAGTGTCATTTTAGCATTATTTATCTCTCGCTAGATGGCGTTGGCGACAATTTTGGTAATAGTAAATATTACAAAATACGTAACTATCACAAAGATATTAATTATTTCATCATTTTACAGGATTTTGTATTTTTTCAAACTATTTACGTGGGCTGATCGAAGTTCTACACTGCCATGATATAATTTATAAAGTAGGTAAACACCAATAGTTACGCGAGTGCCATCTCTTGACGATAAAAGAACTAAACTGACAAGATACTTTGAAAACACCTCATTGGAACATGAACACAAATCGAAAACTCTGCCCGCCATTTTCGAAAAGAGACTTCGTTACTTTTATTTATATATATTATATATAGAAAATACCCAGAACACCCTGAACAAATATCTGCGGATCGCACAAATATTTGTTCCGAGGCGGGGATCGAACCCGCAACCTCCTTTGTCGTAGGCGAACGTTCGCCCGCCGCGCCACAGAGGATTTTATTTTATTTCCTAGTGTTTTTTTTGAGTTCTTGTGTGTATTTTTGGTGGCATTTTGACCAATGTAGCTCGTCTTAGAGCACAATGTAGCTCGTCTTAGAGCACAATGTAGCTCGTCTTAGAGCACAATGTAGCTCGTCTTAGAGCATAATGTAGCTCGTCTTAGAGCACAAGTGTAGTGGAATGAAATGGAAGTGTATTTATTGCGTGACTTTTCAAATTGGTGGAAATTGTCTACCAAAGTTTTTGTAAAACAGCCACCGTAGTACTATGTTGTATATTATGGTGACTGCGAATCTACTGGGGGACAACGGAACTCCTCGATGCCTGGCCGTGCCTGACGGTGTTCTGGCTTATTATGATCAGCTCACGGTTCCAATCCCTAATTACTGTATTTTTTTTACAATATTGTAATAACGACAAAAAAAGTAAAAGTTCAAGTTGTTAGAACAGTTTTATAAATATAATCGCTCGATTGATGGCAGATTCCAGGGATTTTGTAATTTTTCTCTATTACAACAAGCTATTCACTTAAAATGCCTTTTTCTAGAAACGGTAAAGGGAGGTTACGCAAAACGCTTTGTACATTGTATTAGCGGTATAGTACGTCCCCTTATTCAGTAAAAGATCTTATCAAATTCGTATGAGTCTTCTCAGTAATATTTAAAGTAGGTTACGATTTTTTAAACAAAGTTTGAGGCTATTTGCTGTTTCATTGCTTCCTGTAGGTGCTCTAGATTAGTCTTGCATGACCTAGTTTTCAAGATGAAATAAGCAGAGAGACTACTAATTTATCAATATATACAAAATCGTTGCGTGACTGACTGTCTGACTCACGCACAGCCTAAGCCGAAAGTCCAAGAGACCTGAAATTTTAAAGGAAATTCTGCACTAAAAAAGGGATTTCCAAAATTCAACCCCTAAGGGGGATGCTTCGGGATGTTGAAGTTTGTTTGAAAAAAAAAACACTTTTCTACAATGTTGCTGGCGTTCTACTAGTCTGAAATACATACATACATTGACACACGCCTTTTACCCCGAAAGGGTAGGTAGAGCCTTAAATGGGCCTCTTTTCACCGTGGGTTGCACCATCGTGGGGTATAGACGAGACAAGAGTCACCTCGCGCTCGGCGCCGCCATTGCTTCCCACAACTGACTCTGCTAATGCTTTCTTCCAGTAATAATACATTCCTTATGTAAGCTAGCAGCCAGGACAAATCTTATACCATCGAATCTTACAAACAAGTCCGAATAATATTTTTTTTAAAATATGTCAATCTGTTGAATGTTATCTACAATTTTATAAACTGCGTACCAATCCTCACCGATAAGTGTCAAGTTTCTGGTCTTCATATCCGTATCTGCAGTAAGATGACCCCTCAGGTCTTTGGCGATTAGTATTTAGCAAGTACCTACTTAAAAGCCCAAAATCAACTTCCTTAAAATTGCCTACTATCTTTTAATAATGAACACTTCATTGCGGATTGTATCCCTCAGAGAAACTCCCCCAAACTCCCCTAACTTCCCTATGGAACCTGAGCGACCTTGAGCTGATGAACCAGGCGCACCGAAAGTGTCCACGTCTCGGCGCCGTAGGTCATTAACAAATCCGCAATGAAGTTATCCGACAGAGAACTAAGGTCATCGACATAGCTCAGAGAATTAGCAAGTTGAAATGGTAATGGGCTGGGCATATATGCCGAAGAACCGACAACCGCTGGGGTAAACGTGTTCTAGAGTGGAGACGACGTCTTGGTAAACGTAGTGTGGGACGCCCCATGGCGAGGTGGAGCGACGATCTGCGTAAGGCGGCTGGTAGAAAGTGGATGGGAAGAGCTGGAAATCGATCTAAATGGCGCGCAGGAGAGGCCTATGTCCAGCAGTGGACTGATGCAGGCTGATGATGATGAATGAACACTTCCTCACGAACTATATATATCCTTGGTTATTTTTATCATGTGTTGACTCTTGGGTTTTGTGTTCTTTGGGGAAAAATAAACGAAATTTATTATCTTTTTCTCTTTTACTCTTTCTTCTTTCTCTGACCACCACCGATTAAACATCGATCACCACCCGATGAGAAATCCGCCAAAATTCTACTCATACGCACGTCAGCGGTACATTAAGCAATTATGCTCAATTCTGGCTGAATTCAGTGTTCAACTTACGCCAAGATTTAGCTCTAAATGGACGTGCTAGCGAAATACATTCTTATGGAGAGGTAGGAAGGTATATTGCTAATGTTTTTGGAGATTTTTGTCGGTAAGTTGAATGTGGTTTTTATAGTACGTTCAAAGTCACCGCTGGATAGCGTAGCCGCGTGCGAATGGGTGCAACAAAAATTGAGGAAGTGTTTAAGAATTTCGGGCTACTGGGAACTAGACAATCTGTTGGATACAATGAACATTGATCTCGCTGAGAATCAGCGCTGCAGGTAACTGCAGCACTATGCTGAACGTGAACCTTTTTTGACGGTACTGTACACAGCTCATCTACGTACTTACATAATGTGTTATTTTTTATTGATTCTGTGTGCAGTTTAGGTCAAAATAAATTATTATTATTATTATTTCTTTCTTTCTTTCTTTCTTTCTGTCTTTCCATCCAGTGATTAGTAACCCAAAATACACATGTGCTCCGATGTGTCCGGCCTAAGAATAGACCCCTCCGTCTCCTCCCGTGGATGTCGCAAAAGCCGACTAAGGGATTAGCCGGACTTGTTGATAAGATTCGTTGGTATAAGGTTTGTCCTGGCTGCTAGCTTATTATGGAATGTGTGTTATTGTGGAACCTACTGGAAGAAAGCGTTAGCCAAGTTAGTCGTGGGAGGCAAAAGCGGCGATGAGCTCACCACTTGTCACGTATATATTCCACGAAGGTGCAACCCACTGTGAAAAGAGGCCCATTGAGGCTCTGCCTCTGACTTTTTCGGGGGAAAAGGCGTGTGTCTATGTATGTATGTATTACAAAAATCAAGTGGAGGACACTTGAAATTTGGCGATGGCAGGTGGAGTAAGACCCTGACTGAAACCGGTCCAGTGAATCCACAAGAGGCAGACCGGTAGCCAGGTGGATGGATTACATCGTTGCAGTACAGGTAAAGACTTATTATTATGATTTAATAAGGTATATTTAATAATGATGAATAAGGTTTATTATTATGATTTTAAATAAAAGGTTTTTGATTATCTCTCTTATTATTATTATATTATTGACACTGAAGACAAAAAATAAATTTAAAAAAAGGATCATCTGTGGAGACAAAGTCAAGGTATAGTTATTGCTGTCTTAAATGTCAAAAACATATTACAGATAAAATGTTGGATTCTTCGATAAAAGATAGGGGAGAAGGAGGGACATTAGGACACTTTTACGTAATAGTCCCCCATACAGCTGCAACTAAAGATGTACTATAGCTACCTAATTAGGTATATATTTCCATGTATTATCAAATTGACGAAACCATGTGTTCTCAAGGTCTCTATGGTTTGAAATAAATAAATACGAATAAATACGAATTAATATGAATTCATATTATAATGTAATTCGTCCATAAAAGTACGTTTTTTTTAAAAATACATCTTTGGATGACTGAACAAGCGGATGGCCCACCTGATGTTAAGCGGTACCCTCTGCCTATGAACAGTGCATTATCTCATAGGCTACGTCCACCAAGTATGCGTCCTGTGTGGCATTGCACTGCGCCCCCTACCCTGAGACATATAAACATGGAAAGCCCCATGTGCCAGTAATTTCACCAGCACCCATACCCTTCAACCCGGAACACAGTAATGTGAGCACTACTGCTTTGCGGCAGAAATAGTTATGGTGGTAGTACTTCCCCGGACGAACTCTTTCACAAAAAAGCTCTACTACTAACAAAATGGTATGGTAGGACAATGACCTTTGAGCTATGGTGACCCTCCACAGGGTTTTGTGACTGATGGGAGAGGAACCAGTGTGGTGAACGATGCAGTGAGTAACAAAGCTAAGAAGTAAAAATAACTAATGCATCGGTGCCATTCCCACGAGCGTCGGATGTGTATTTTATCCATCATCGCAGCAACAAATAGTGATGTCTGTTGCAGTATCGATGATAAATCTGTCGACACATATTTATATTTGTAATTTTTTTTTGTATTTTTTTTGTTTTTATAAAACTGTCCGACTACGGAACTAATACGGAAATCCGGACGTAGAACGAAGGTGCTAAAAATTAGAAACCATATTAATTGTGCCCGGCCTAAGAATAGAACACTTCGTCTCCTCCCGTGGATGTTGTAAAAGCTGACTCAGGGATTACCCGAACTTGTTGATAAGATTCATTGGTATAACATTTGTTCTGGCTGCTAGCTTATTATGGAATGTGTTATTACTAGAAGAAAGCGTTAGCCGAGTCTTTCATGGGAAGAAATGGCAGCGATGAGCTCACCACTTGTCACGTCTATATGCCACGATGGTGCAACCCACTGTGAAAAGAGGCTCATTGAGGCTCTGTCTACCCCTTCGGGGAAAAGGCGTGTGTCTATGAATGTATGTATTACAAAACTCAAGTGGAGGACACTTGAGATTTGGCGATGGCAGGTGGAGTAAGACCCTGACTGAATAATGGTCCAGTGAATTCATAAGAGGCAGACCGGTAGCCAGGTGGATGGATCACATCGTTGCAGTACGAAGACCTGGATGCAAAAGGTCCAAAACTGACACGAGTGGCGATTGGAGGAGGTTTATGCCCAGCAGTTACTACGAGCTGCCAATGATAAATAAAAAATAAATAAATCATGCTGGACAAGTTCACACAACATTATCTAGCCCCAAGGTGCTATGGCCCAGAGCTTGTGTTATGGATACTATAGTTAACTGATATACTTAATACAATACATTACATAGATAGTATTTTTTTATTATAAGAAAACATATACATTACATAGAAAACACCCAGAACACCCTGAACAAATATCTGCAAATCGCACAAATATTTGTTCCGAGGCGGGAATTGAACCCGCAACCTCCTGCGTCGCAGGCGAACCATCGCCAGCCGCGCTACAGGGGTCGTCAAATGATGATACTTACCTGCTGTGTTTTATCCTGTCTAAGAATAGATTCCTCCGTCTCCTTCCGTGGATGAAGTAAAAGCCGACTAAATGATTACATCAGGGGATGGGAAGCTCTGGAATCGAGCCTGAAATCTCTCAGCAACAATATCTTTTTAAACCAGAACTGATTCTTCCTCGAATCAATAAACAAATACCATCCAAAGCACTTAGTTACCAGGCCGGTAGGTGAAATAAAGCACTTAGTTACCAGGCCGGTAGGTGAAATAAAGCACTTAGTTACCAGGCCGGTAGGTGAAATAAAGCACTTAGTTACCAGGCCGGTAGGTGAAATAAAGCACTTAGTTACCAGGCCGGTAGGTGAAATAAAGCACTTAGTTACCAGGCCGGTAGGTGAAATAAAGCACTTAGTTACCAGGCCGGTAGGTGAAATAAAGCACTTAGTTACCAGGCCGGTAGGTGAAATAAAGCACTTAGTTACCAGGCCGGTAGGTGAAATAAAGCACTTAGTTACCAGGCCGGTAGGTGAAATAAAGCACTTAGTTACCAGGCCGGTAGGTGAAATAAAGCACTTAGTTACCAGGCCGGTAGGTGAAATAAAGCACTTAGTTACCAGGCCGGTAGGTGAAATAAAGCACTTAGTTACCAGGCCGGTAGGTGAAATAAAGCACTTAGTTACCAGGCCGGTAGGTGAAATAAAGCACTTAGTTACCAGGCCGGTAGGTGAAATAAATGACGTAAGCAAATAGCTGAGATGGAATCTTTCATCGGGACATGTTCCAGATGAACAATTAGTTACTATCTAACGGTTGCGCATGACTTGAAATATTGGGTACGCCTGCTGTAGAAATTTGCATAGGCCTCTGATTTTGCATTGAAAGTTCGTGGACCAATAACAGAAACGTCAGCATCTACATCAGCCTGTAGAAGTCAACTGGACATAGGCCATCCACCAATATCCTGCTACATTTTAGATGTCCTTTGTCTAACGGAAGCCTTCCTATATTTCTCCTGGTTGCCACTCAAGAACCTGTGTTATCAAACGTTTGACAGTTAAAAGCGATTACCTCCCATTGCCCGTTACCTAGATATCTGGATTCGTATCAATTACCATAGGATAGTCGGGGTGGTTTCCACTGGATTACAAAAGCTCATCACGAAACTCCAACTGCCAGAAAATTTAACTTCCTATATCCAAAATGTGTTAAAATTTGCAATGTCATTTATAATTGGATCTTTGCAATGTTCCATCTAGAAAGTGTCACATAGCTTTCACGCCATCATCAGAAGTTGGAGAAAGTTAATTTAATTTAATTTATTTATTTAATTAAGACGGACACACCAATTACATTAATCAAAGATAATAAAATAACAATAAAATAATATAAATCAAACACACAGCTATACATCACGCTCACAGAATTATGTATTATGCACATATTATGTAAAATTTCACCATTTTTTTAACATTAATATTTGAGTGGTTCAATATTAAATATGGTGTGTAATTGTGTATCAGTGGTAATTCAATATGGTGCCAATTTAATAATATATTCGCTTGCAGCGTTCTGCAGCGGTCTGCAGCGGTCTTCAGGTAGCACAACTGTTTCATATGTATTTTGTACATACCTTGTATTATTCTTTCTGTAAATAATGTATTAAAAAATTATAAATAAATAAAAAAAAGGAATATATTTTATATATTTTAATTGAAGCATTTTCTTAATTAAAATTATAGATAGAAAATGGGGAAGGTCTTTTTCCAGCAGCGATACAACTGTCAACCAAAAAAATTAGAGAGCTTCGATAGCTTATCATGCCATAGAGAACATAACGATACTGAGGCTTTATTAAATAAGATTAGCTGCCTGAGAATTGCACCTGATTCTGCCTCTTGTCCTGTTAAGATATCTGCAGTAAAATTCGCGACATCACTACGAAGAATCAGGGTCATTCGCCCTCTCGCAACAAATCATTTTTAATTGTGAATGTATTCTTCAATCTTTCCATTAGGCAGCTGTTAAACAATAACGTGTAAGGGTCGTTCCACCAATGGCAGGCCAGGCCAGTGGCCAACTGAGGTCTGTGACCTTTTTTTCGCAGGATGGTGCCAATGTTTGGAAACTGGGGCAGCGAGAATTGGCCGAATTTGGGTCATGCAAAATTGATTGATTTATTTTGTTGGCTGTTTGCTTGGACTTGTGACTCCATTTCGGGACATCAAAAATTACTAAAGAAGCAGGGTTACCCCAGGTGACAGTAAAAACAGAATTCAATTGCATTTATCCGCCATTTTGAATTAATTTTGGGCTTAACTATGTGACAGCTATCAACCTTTTTTGAAAGAGTTCTTGCGGTGAAGTACCACCATACCTATTTCTGCCGCAAAGCAGTAGTGCTCGCATTGCTGTGTTCCGGTTTGAAGGGTATGGTTGCCGTTGAAATTACAGGCACATGAGACTTTTCATCTTTATGCCTCAGGGTGGCGGGCACAGTGCAATGCCATATAGGGCGCGACCTTGGTGGACGTGACACGTGTCATAATGCACTGTTCATAGGCAGAGGGTACCTCTTAACATCAGGTGGGCCATCTGCTTGATCTGTCATATCAAGTAGTATACTTAAATAAATAAAATTAATACTATTTTGAGAACTGTGAAACGAAGCGGAATCGGCGAGAGATACTACAAAACTATCATCATCATCATATCTTCGGATCAACACGGAAATCCGAAGGAGGACAAAAGTGGCAGATATCGGAGACCGTATGGCGAGGCTAGTGGCGCTGGGCAGGACACTTGGCCAGATTTAGTGACGGCAGGTGGTGTAAGGCCCTGACCGAGTGGTGGCCGAGAGGGAGCACTAGAGGCCTTGGCAGAACAACAGCCAGATGGGCAGCGTGACTTTGAGCTTTTGTATGAGGCTAATGTTCCGTGAGTCATTCATCAGGGTAACACGTCGTAATGAGAACTTACTAAACTATCATCATCATCATCAGCCTACATAAGGTCACTGTTGGACATAAGCCTCCCCCCATAGAATGCAATGACAAACAGTCTGAAGACTGTTCGTCATTGTCACCTCCTCCATCCACAGTTTCAATGCGTATTTTTTTTATGAAACCAGTAGACATACTATCTTATATACCACATGATGTAAAGTGCTCACATTTGCTTATAGACACCGGCAACACTACCAATTGTCAATGCGCTGCCTACCCTAAAGGGATTTATTATAATTTTTCTTGAAGCTGCACATGTCGTAACCAAGCGGGAAAACCTCAGATGGAAGCTTGTCTTTAGTCCAAATGGCCTCTTTTGCGTCGTCCGGATAGTAATAGACACTCGAGAACCTTTATTCCCATAGGTTACCAGTTCTGCGAGCTATAAGGCCTGCCCATTGCCACTTCAACTTGATAATTCTGAGAGCTGTGTCTGTGATCTCGTTTTTTCAACGGATCTCCACATTTCGGATTCTATAACGTAGTGAAACACCGAGCATAGCTCTCTCGAAAGCCTGCTGCGCAACTTTAAGCATTTCTATGCGGCTAATTATTACAGCACAGTAAACAGAACTTCGTTTTTAATTTAGGTATCTAATTACGAAAACAGTTTTATTTTGTCTCTTTCCTAAACCTCGTAAAAATAAATCGATATTGATGGTTAATTCACAATATCATTAATTTTAATAAATATTTGTATGGGTTCATCTAATAAATTTAAATTTTCTACAAAATAAAATTTAACAATATACCCGCATGCGACACCCCTTATGATCTCGCGTGAGATCGCGCGACGAACCGAGCCAAGGCTAGTGAAGGACAGCGCTCGCATCCGGTGCGTGCTAGGGTTGTCAAAGCACAAGACCTGTACATTCTTTGGTGTCAATAAAGTATACTACGGATTCACCCCGAACTGAGACCTCGCGACGTAAATAGTTAGGGACTTTTTTTATGACCGCTGTAGTGTGGTGGGCGAGTAGCCGGCTGAGATTAGAGAGGTTGCGGGTTAGATTGAACAAATTTATGTATAATCTGCAAATATTTGTTCCGGGTCTAGGTATTGTGGTACCATGGTACTCGTAGTTCCTGATACCAATGACACAGGGGATCCTAGGATCAGGACTATGTATGTGACTGTTGGATGTGTTATGTTATTGTACATTCCCATTGGGGCATGTGAAGCAGCTCATTGTGACAGCCCTAACTATATGAACCCTGAACTCAGTTTCACGCAGAGTTGAATGAATGAAAGGAATGGAAATAATCAGCGCACCTGGAATTTGTTGTGTCTAGTCTGTGCTGACCTATAGTCATGACCACTGATTAAACTAGGCGAAACAAGTGCTCATACTTCACTTGTTGTTTATAGGTGCCGGGCACCGAACACCGGGAGGCCTATACCAAGCAGTTTTTTTTTTAACTACGTGAATGACTGAACAATCATATAACCTGATGTTAAGCGGTAACCTCTGCCTTTAACAACGCATTACCAATTACCACCTAGGTCCCGTTGACCTAGGACGCGCCCTATGTGGCATTGCACTGCGCCCACCACCCTGACACGTAAAGATATATAATAATAAATAAATAAATAACGCAGGACAGTTCACACAAGATTATCTAGCCCCAAACTAAGCAGAGCTTGTGTTATGGGTACTAGATAACTGATATACTTAATAAAATACATCACATAGTTTTTTTTTTTTTATTATACATTATAATACCCAGAACACCCCCAGATGAAAAGTCTCATGTGCCTGTAGTTTGAACTGCACCCTTCAAACCGGATCACAGCAAGGCACTAATGCTTTGCGGCAGAAAAGGGTATGGAGGTAGTACTTCCCCGGACGAACACTTTTACAAAAAAGCTCTACTACTACTTAAAACTTACTACTTACTTAGTATACTTCTGTAGGCTGATGATGATGAAAGGATTAAGACTCTGATGCAAAAACAAAACGGAAATGCGTCTCATCCCTTTTCACTCTCGCAATAACTTAAACACACACAGGATCTGAGTGCAGGATGTCTTAAAGGAAGGAAGACAATCAAGGGGGGTCATGTGTGGTCTAACCCCCATGAACTTGACATCGAGTAGTTGATTGGCGATGCGGGCGAGGACCGCCCACGGATTCATAATGCTCTCTTGAGTGTATGGAGTTGTATGGCTTTACTAGTGGAATATTCGCGTGCAGTTTTGTCCATACAAACTTCAATACCCCGCTGCCCCTAATCTTTGCGTTTGATTTTTTCTGGGTGCGGGTGGTGAGCGACCATGACTGCTCCGATACCGCGTTCAGTACAATAACGTGTTCAGGGTGCTGGTGGGGCGGCTTCGTTTCTGCAGCGCCTCTGGCATGTTTGCGGATAGCAGAGTAGATGGCTTCCATAACATCATGCGCAAGAGGTGTGCGTCAATGAGGGGAAGGGTCCGTGGAAGCCCGAACAGCATTGTGGACGCGTTGTCGGGCAGGTGGCACTGTCTTATAGCAAACCACAGGATGTGACTGCACATTGGGTTTGCTAAAAATGTTTTTATTAATCCCCGACGTAAAAACGACGGGGTGTTATAAGTTTGACGTGTCTGTGTGTGTGTGTGTGTGTCTGTGTATGTGTCTGTGGCATCGTAGCTCTCGAACGGATGAACCGATTTCGTTTTTTTTTGTTTGAAAGGTGAATTTGTCGGGATTGTTCTTAGCTATGTTTGATCAAAATCGGTTTAGCCGTTTCATTGCGTTGAGGATATTTTAAATTTTTACAAAATTAATTACTTGTATAATTATTTAATTGTTAATGTGTACCTACTAACATTATTATAAGAGCAACTAACAAAATATGGACAATGTCTGAAATGAATATATTGAATTGAATTGATACCATTTTGCACAAATGGTAGTGTTCTGCAAAGTTCACGAGCAACTCGCATGTGTACCCGGAGTGTAAGTCTCTTATGATTGGGCGGCAAGACCTACCGCAACTGGTCCTGGCCTAGGCCAGGTAAAGTGCGCTACCGCGTATAACCGAAAAGTTGGTCCGGCAGCCACTTTAAACACGTATAGACAGATGAGGGTTTGCCCCTAACCTTTGAGCTAAAACTAAGACCTAGCTTTTCACCGTCAGTTATTGAAGTATAGAGCACTGGTGGTGTAGTAGTTAGTGATCCCAACTTCCGATCTTACAGATCGGGGGTTCCAATAACTGTCCAATGGATTTGACCTATCGAAAAATTAATGTGTGCTCTAACAGTGAAGAAAAACATCGTGACCACCAGGTTCTTGGCACGGTGAAGTACAAACGATTCGTGAATGACTTATCAAGCAGATGGCCCTCCTGATATTAATTGGTAACCTCTGTCTTCAACAATGCATTATCTCATAGGTCACGTCCACCTAGGACGCACCCTATGTGGCATTGCACTGCGCCCGCCACCTTGTGACATAAAGATGAAAAGTCTCATGTGCCTGTAAATTCACCGGCACCCTTACCCTTCAAACTGGAACACAGCAATGCAAGCACTACTGGTTTGCGGCAGAAATAGGTATGGTGGTAGTACTTCCCCGGACGAACTCTTTCACAAAAAAGCTCTACTACTACTAGATAGCATCAAGGCTTCGGTTTTGTAAAGCGTTTTCTAATGAGTGTTAATCAAGTATTGGAAATATCACTTATTCGTTCGCTTGCCAAGAATCTTGTGACGAACCTGGTGACCTCGTGGTCACGATGTTTTTCTTCACCGTTTAGGAGCGTCTTAGCGTTGCGCACATTAATTTTTCGATAGGTCAAATCCACTTGACAGATCGAACCCCCGATCTGTAGATCGGAAGTTTGGATCACAGCTACTACACCACCAGTGCTCTATACTTCAATAACTGACGGTGCAAAGCTAGGTCTTAGTTTTAGCGCAAAGGCTAGGGGCAAACCCTCATCTGTCTATACGTGTTTAAAGTGGCTGCCTGCCCAGTCTTTCGGTTAAACGCGGTAGCGCACTTTGACTTTTGGGTTGAAGGGTATGGTTGCCGGTGAAATTACAGGAACGTGAGACTTTTCATCTTTATGTCTCAGGGTGGCGGGCGCGGTGCAATGCCGCATAGTGCGCGTTCTTGGTGGACGTGACCTATGTAATAATGCACAATTCATAGGCAGAGGGTACCGCGCAACATCAGGTGGGTCATCTGCTCGATCCGTCAAAACAAGTTGTAAAAAAAAACTTGATGTCTCACTCCTATCCACGTTGCGCCATGGCATCGGACGAGATATATATATATATATATATATAACTTTTGAAACTATCATGGTTATGTACATAATTTTCACTAGAAACGGGATATTTACCATGATTTTTGAGTTTTATATGTTTTATCGGGAACATATAAAACTCAAAAATCATGGTAAATATCCCGTTTCTAGTGAAAATTATATATATATAAGTACGTAATTGCTATGCAGCGGCCGTCAATGCAAATTCAAGTCTCAAGGCCCACCTTTTTGTGCATATTTCGGGACCAGACGTATGGCACACTCACAGGAATAAGAATGCAATTGAATGGTTTTTGCTTAATTTATTACGCGGTGGTATGTCTGTCCGTCTGGTTTAAGGGTTAATGGGTAAAATAATAAGTACGGAATCTAAGATACTAGTGACTAACCTATTTTATACCATAATAAATAAATAAAAATAAAATAAACAAAAAACCTGTTTATTTCTTAACTTAATACTAGTTTTGCATGTTATGTTAAGAAAATAAAATAAAATTAAATCTATGATTAATGTATAAATATATAGTTGTTTTATTTATTTTCTTTTTCCTGTGCCATCAGTTAGAACCCCTCTCGAGTAAAGGCCTCCTCCAGCTCTTTCCACTGGTCACGGTCGCTTGCTACTTCTAGCCAGTTTGGAGTTTTCGCTAAGTTTCTAATTTCATCCGACCATCGGGCAAGTGGCCTACCTATTCTTCTAGTCCCCTTAGGTCCCTTCCAAATTGTAACCTTATTAGCCCACCTTTCTTCGTGCATTCTTGCTGTATGTCCCGTCCATTCCCATTTCATTTTAAGCGCACGTTCTAGAGCGTCTATACAGTTTGTGCTACTTCTTATTTCTGTATGTTTTATTTTGTCTATTAGTCTTAACTTCAAAATACTTCTTTCTATAGCACGCTGACATTTTATAATTTTATTTTTTGCTTCTCTTGTGAATATCCATGTCTGACTCCTGTATGTGAGTGTTGGTAGGAGACAGTAATCAACCACTTTTTACTTTAATTTCAAAGGTAGCGGTCCTTTTAGTACCTCTTTCATGCTCCAGAATGTATTACATGTTTTTTTTTTTTTTTTTTAATTCTACTGGAATGGCGGAGCAGTCAGATGGTCCACCTGATGTTAAGCGGTAACCTCTGCCTATGAATAGTGCATTACCTCATAGGTCACGTCCACCTAGGACGCGTCCTATGTGGCATTGCACTGCGCCCGCCACCCTGAGACATAAAGATGAAAAGGCTCATGTGCCTGTAATTTCACCGGCACCCTTACCCTTCAAACCGGAACACAGCAAGTTCGGTTTGCCTATGTACATTGTTTGTTTTGTGCAATAAAGAATATTCTATTCTATTCTATTGTATGTTTTTTTATTCGCCTTTCTATCTCTTCAGTGTTGTTGGTGGGTTTAAAAGACACTTGTTCAGCTAGATATATATATTCGGTTACGTATTCTATGTATAATTCCTTCTTTATGTTGTTAGTCTTGGCTTGTGTTTTTCCTAAGTTCATTTCCAGTCCCGTTTTTTTACTAGCTTCATGTAGAGTCGTTAGCATAAATTTAAGTTTTTGTGCGTTATCTGTTAGTAAGACAATGTCGTCTGCAAAGGCCAGGTGTGTGAGATTTTTCCCGTTTATGTTTATTCCCGAGTTTTCATTTTATACCATTTCCCCTCTAAAAAATGTGAACATACATTTATACACTTATTGAACAATGTTAAAGTTTTTCCTATGATGTTAAATTAAACGCTAATTGTTAATTAATCTTAGATTACTGTGAATCGCCTCTTAAATCTTGTACGGAGTCCTTCGTGTGCGAGTTCGCCGCGCACTTGGCCGCGTTTTATTTGTCAGGGCATACAAAAAATCGAAGAGTTCGTATTTATATGGCCTCCAGACATAAGACCGTAGCTGTCACAGTTCGTAAATATCTTCCTTTGAGATATTGCATGCACTGGAAACTGCTGAATGACTTACACCCGTTTTCACTAAACCTAGGCGGAATTGCCTAGAGAAAAAAATCGTTTCACCAACCTTTATGTGATGACTACGACGTTCGGCGCTGCCTAAAGTTATGACATCGATTATGCGTGGCGTAATGTTAGGCAACTCACCTAAACTGACAGATTGTCATCCGTTTTCACTAAACCTAGGCGACGCCTAAATCGCTAAAAACCAACAAAACCATAGACAGTTGTCAAAAATTTAGGCAACTCCTTTTGTAGGATTCAAATAGTGAAAATCAATTGGTGAAAGGTTTTTTTGGTTAGGGAATTGCCTAGACTAGGCCTTACTTAGTTAGGCGACTCCTTGATCGTCGTTAGTGAAAACGGGTCTTACACCCGTTTTCACTAACCTATGCGACTCCTTAATCAGATCCCTAAATATTAAAGAATTGCCTAGATAAAAACAAACGATTCTCCAACCGTTAGGTGATGACTACGACGTTAGGCGCTGCCTAAAGTTATGACATGGATTATGAGTGGCGTAATGTTAGGCAACTCACTTAAACTGACAGATTGTCACCCGTTTTCACTAAACATAGGCGACGCCTAAATCGCTAAAAACCAACAAAACCATAGACAGTTGTCAAAAATTTAGGCAACTCCTATTGTAGGATTCAAATAGTGAAAATCGATTGTTGAAAGGATTTTTTTTTGTTAGGGAATTGCCTAGACTAGGCGTTACTTAGTTAAGCGACTCTTTAAACGTCGTTAGTGAAAACGGGTGTTAGTCTACAACATAATAATACAAGTTACGAGCTGTTAGCGATATGACCTACATTTTTTTTGTATAGGAAATTATGTATTAATCAGCTGGCCCTCCTGATGTGAAGCGGTACCCTCTGCCTATGATTGCCATTGTTAAAGGCAGAGTTCACCGCTTTAATCAGTTGGGCCATCTACTCGTTCCGTCATACACGCAGTTAAAAAAAAACTTGCGTGGACGTGACCTATGAGGTAATGCACTCTTCATAGGCAGAGGTTACCGCTTAATATCAAGTGGGCCATCTGCTTGTTCCGTCATTCAAGTAGGATAAAAAAAAACAATACTGCAAAATAAAATAAAATAAAATCACGAAAAACAATTATTTGCCACGTGAAAAACCGTTGCATCTCAGAATCATACTATTCAACTTGAAGATAAATTCTTTGCCGACATTTAAGTGAAACAAAAAGTACAAAATTCTAAGTCGTTTAGAATTTGAATCAAATTTTCAGTCGTAAATAGCTGCAATTTTTTTTCACTTTGTTAATGAACAGGTAGAACATTTTTGTACGTTCACTTTACAGATAAAAGGTCAATGAATGAAATATTTTTTTATTGCACATAACATTGACTCCTCTATGGGGAGAAAGCCTCCAAATTGGACCAATCAGATAGGACGCTTAGATAGGAAGCTTTCCTCTTATAACTTGTGCCACCTTTTTAGAGTCTTCCCTGAATCTCATCAGCGAAGATTCAGGAAAGCTCGATTCGGCTGACATGCCAACCAATACATCAATTCTAAACGTAAAACTCTCGCGACGATTAGGGACATAATATGTCCCTAATCATCTATGTCCTTTACAGCACTCTATTTGTGTCGAGCCGCATCGAGGGGTCCCGAATTATGGCAAAATGACATTTACGGCCAATATGACAAGCGTTACTTCTGTCCGAGGGTAAGGAACCTGTTAACCGACCGCCGGCCACTAAATGCTATTTTGGAGTTTACGACCATGGTTGATAGCTTCAATGTCTATGGATGGAATATGAAGCACAAAACTTCATATGCGGGTTCGATTCCCGCTGCTGGACAAATGTAGAGTCTGTTCAGAAAGAGAACCATCGTGGCCAAATTGTGAACTAACGTTCCGATTTCTGGTTGTTAAATGGCGACAGAATCGCCATTTTGAATCGTTTGCTAAAGATTTAGTTACAGTTGTAAAAGGATCAAAATGGCACAGACGCGCTATTGTATTGCTCGCTAAACCCCCCGTAGTTTATAGATGTTCGTGGCATACCACCGCCCCTACCTAGGCCCTGTCTGAAACCAGCGCTGCACTAAACCTAGGTCTGGTGCAGCATATCCTGAGACTGGGACCTGTTTGACCCCACACTTCACACATCGATGCATCTATGACGGGGTGTTATAAGTTTGACGTGTCTGTATGTCTGTAGCATCGTAGCTCCCGAACGGATGAACCGATTAATTTTTTTGGTTATTTGAAAGTTGAATTTGTCGGGAGTGTTCTTAGCATGAAACGGCTGAACCGATTTCGATCAAACATGATCAAAATCGGTTCAGCCGTTTCATTGCATTGAGGGTTTTTTAATTTATACAAAATTAATAACTTGTTAGTTTTTTTTTCATTTTATAGGTTACTACCTAATTGTCCTTAGTACTAGATTTTTGTTTTTTGTTTTCATGTCTTATGTGTGTGTTCGTAGGGTAAAATAAACAAATTTAATTTATTTCTGTCTTTTTTTCTTTCTTTCTTTCTTGCTTTCTTTCTTTCTTTCTTTTATTTCTAAACAAAAAAGGTAAATACGCACAGCTGCGCCCTCAATTCCCACGATGGGTCTCTTTCTGAACAGACTACTTACCTTTGCGTCCCTAAGATGCTGGCTGCATTGCCACGCTGAATAGCAATGCGTTGAGCCAGATAAGAGCCAGCTCTCGGGTCTCGCTTCAACCAGGAAAATACATGATGATTATGAATGCTTTCAGCGATAAGGCCACCCATTGTGTTATAATTTGATTTAGTTAATCCTTTTGTTATTGTGGTTTATTTTTTGGTGTACAATAAATTGTTAATCTATCTATATATCTCTGAATACATTAAAATTTGCCTTTAATTGTAATTTGTCGCCTAATTCGTCCCCAGACAGACGAGGTCATTCGTCAAATTGGTCTCGATTGATTTATCGATATATACCTAACATCGATTTAACCTTTAATTGAGAACTGTATATAAAAAAAATATTTAAAGAGAAAAGATTAAAATAAGTTTTTTGTGAAAAATATATTTTACAATAGAAGCTTTTATAAAATTAGTGATCGTAACCGTGTGCTGATCAAAATGAGCCTAAACACGGCCAGTCTACTATTATCCATCAAGGAGTTCCGTTGTCCACCTACCGTCTCCATCATCAGATCAGCTCGCTGTCAACATAATATTGTATTGTCATTGGAACTTGACATTGAGCATTTTTTGTTATAAAGTAACTTGTTAGTTGGGGGTTAACAAATTGAATATTGTAATAACAGTAACAATTAATTACCTTTATCTGCATGTCTGAAGTCAGCTGTCAGCAAGATTTATACCACATTAATAATAGAAGTTCTGTTTGATAAGAATTAATAGTGGTTAATATATAACATTCTCGGAAATGATCGGGATTGAATTTGAGCGAAGGTTTGACACGAAGGTTTGTCAGGGGAAGATTACTACAGTTCCAGCCTGATCATTCATTCATTGCTAGTTTTTACAAGCTTTTATTTTGTTTGCAATGTATGTATGTTTGTCTGGGTGGAATCCGGGTGGAATCTTGCAACTGAATTTTAAAGCAGTTATCCTCAGCCGATTGAGCTGAAATTTGGCATACCTGTCACGTTCCGATGACAATGCAATATGATGGTGGCAACGAGCTGATCTGATGATGGAGACGGAAGGTGGACAACGGAACTCCTCGATGGATAATAGAAGACTGGCGGCGTTTAGGCTCATTTTGATCAGCACACGGTTACGGACACTAATTTTATAAAAACTGGTATTGAAAAATATATTTTACACAAAAAACTTATTTCTTGGTGCATTGGTCCAATCAAACAAATCCTACTAATATTATAAATGCGAAAGTTTGTAAATGTGTGTTTGTTAATTCTTCACGCTGAAACGGCTCGACAGATTTGAATGAAATGTGGAATAGAGATAGCTGGAATCCTGGAACAGCATATATGCTATTTTTTATCCCGATATTCCCACGGGTTTGAGACTTATGCGGGTAACACCGAGGGGCGCTGCTAGTTAACGATAATACCAAAACAAAATCACAACAAAACCCGTTATGTTTTTTTTTATACTACTTGAATGGCTTGAATGGTATGTTAAGCGGTAACCTCTGTATGAACAGTGCATTACCTCACAGGTCATAGGTAGGTGTGTTATGCACATTCTGTATCGCGCTAATTATTTGTACGTAATCGTTTTAGCTTTCAATGACTATTCTATTTCAAGTATAAACCATGCTTTATATAACATTAAATTTAAAAGTGACCCAAAAATTCCAGCTGGACTCGAACCCGCCTTCGCCTGTAATCGGCTAGAATGAGCTATGACGCTGGAGACGAAATTTTTACGCACTATCATAGCTCGTTCTATGGCCAAACTGTCTATAACCACAGAATAAATAATAACAATGCATTACCAAACAGGTCACGTCCACCTAGGACGCGCCCTATGTGCATGCACTGCGCCCTACACCCTGAGACATAAGATGAAAAGTCTCATGCCCACCTGCCAAGGCTAGTGGTTGTGGCAAGCTCCCTATTGCATTCTATGGGGGAGGCCTCATCCAGCAGTGAATAGTGCTCTCCTAGGCCACCTAGACCACTTCGAGGCCACCAGGGCCCTCTTGGCAGTCCCAACGCTAAGTTCATCGGCCGAACTGCACTTGCATAGCACGCACATCACGTAGCGTCTAGACAAACCTTGTTGTATGTAAATTTGCGATTGTCATTCGATTTTGGGCGCATTTTGTATTCTTGCATTGTTTTAGGTTAAGGAGAGCATATGTCGACCGCGGTGTCGCGGCGAGCGAGTAGCCGGCTGAGATGCGAGAGGTTGCGGCTTTGATTCCCGCTGCGGGACAAATGTTTGTAAGATCATCATCATTTGATTTAACTACAGTCCCGATAATCTTATTCTCTTCGTCAATGTATAATCTTCTGGTGTACTCTTTCAAAATGTTGTCACCACTCATTTATTATACATGTGTTAACTGTGGTTTCCTCTAGAGAGTAAGCACAGGGAACGCATCCAATTAGTTTATTCTATTTTTAAGTTAAGTGTATTAAACAAATAGGAAATCCAAATAAAAAAAAAATAAGATCTTCGATATTTGTTCCGGTACCTGTATGGTACGGTACCTGTACGGTAGTTGTTATGGTACCATGGTGTGCCATGGTACTCGTAGTTCCTGATACCCACGACACAGGGGATCCTAGTGTGGGATCAGGACTATTCTTATGTTACGTTATATCATCTAAAAGGCCTAAATTTAACAGTTTTTCCTAAAATTATGTCACAAATTACAAACCAATATTTCAAAATTATTAATAAAGAACAATTTTAATATACCAATGTATGTCGCAATAAAGACGAATCTAACGAATCTAATGATGTATTATTCATCAAAATTGGTTCAGCCGTTGGAATCGGCGATGTTCTATGGCTTAGTCCAGCAGTGGACGTCTAAAGGCCAAGGCGTCTAAGGATGATTAAAATTGGTTCAGCCGTTGGAATCGGCGATGTTCTATGGCTTAGTCCAGCAGTGGACGTCTAAAGGCCAAGGCGTCTAAGGATGATTAAAATTGGTTCAGCCGTTGGAATCGGCGATGTTCTATGGCTTAGTCCAGCAGTGGACGTCTAAAGGCCAAGGCGTCTAAGGATGATTAAAATTGGTTCAGCCGTTGGAATCGGCGATGTTCTATGGCTTAGTCCAGCAGTGGACGTCTAAAGGCCAAGGCGTCTAAGGATGATTAAAATACTAAGGGTCTTGGTTGATATTTTTTAACTAAACTAAAAAAAAAACTGGTAAAATAGAATGGTACTGTTTGGAACTATTATAAGAACCTTTTAACCCTATTTGAAGCAAATAAATGTTTTTTTTTTTTTTTTTTTTATACTACTTGGATGACGGAACAAGCATGAGGCCCACCTGATGTTAAGAGTTAACCTCTGCCTATGAACAGTGCATTACCTCATAGGGCACGTCCACCTAGGACGCACCCTATGTGGCAATGCACTGCGCCCGCCACCCTGAGACATAGATGAAAAGTCTCATGTGCCTGTAATTTCACGATGTAATTTCATGTTGTTACGAGGGAACATAGGACGCCAGCATCTTAGGGACGCTTCCGTCTGGTTGTGATTTGGATCAGTTGAGCTAACTTTAGTTCCTTAGCAGCGGTCTTCAGAGGCACAACTGTTTTATACACAAATTCAGTTAATGCAATAAATACAATCAAGCTTAGCCTTAACAGACTTCAAGAAGAATGGCATGCCTAAATTAGTGCCCAGACCATAGTCCGTCTATGTATCCTTTTTATAAATCCGTACCGCGAGCTGCTAGCCAAAATACACGGATATTGAATTAATAATAGACGTAATGCCTCGATGCCTAGATACCTAGGCTGCATTTAGACAGATGATGTCATGTCAGTGGTCTAAGAGCTGGCTACGAGAAGAGGGTTGCAATTAGCAAGGAAACCAACCCCTTTATTTAGTCTGCTATACCACCATTATCATCCCTCATTCGCCGCCATCCAACGACTTAGTTTGTTTTTAGTAAAAATAATAGTAGTTTAGTAGTGGTAGAGCTTTTTTACCATACCTACCTTTACCATACTACACCATACCTATTTCTGCCGCAAAGCAGTAGTGCTCGCATTTCTGTATTCCGGTTTGAAGGGTAAGGGTGCCGGTGAAATTACAGGCACATGAGACTTTCATCTTTAAGTCTCAGGGTGGCGGGTGCAGTGCAATGCCACATAGGGTGCGTCCTAGGTGGACGTGATCTATGAGGTAATGCACTGTTCATAGGCAGAGGTTACCGCTTAACATCAGGTGGGCCATCTGCTTGTTCCGTCAATCAAGTAGAATAAAATAAAAAAAAAACGTGATAAATAAAAACACAACATAAACTCAACTATTTATAACTGGTGCCGTGGTGTGAATATATCCTTCCGTCTCTTCCTATGAAAGAGGAATATCGTAAAAGCCGACGAAGGGATTACCCGGACTTGTTAGTAAGATTCAATGGTATAATATTTGTCCTGGCTGCTAGCTTATTGAGGAACGTGTTATTACTGTGAGAGAGAGTTAGCCTAGTCCGTCGTAGGAAGCAATGGCGGCGAAGAGCTCACCATTTGTGACGTCTATGTTCCCACGATTAGAGCTTTTTTCTGAAAGAGTTCGTCCGGGGAAGTATTGCTCGCATTGCTGTGTTCCGGTTTGAAGGGTGCCGGTGAAATTACAGGCACATAAGACTTTTCTTGTTTATGTCTCAGGGTGGTTGCGTTGTTAAAGGCAGAGGTTACCGCTTAACATCAGGTGGGCCATCTGCTTGTTCTGAGGGGGTGTGTTATTACTGGAAGAGAGCGTTAGCCGAGTCAGTCGTGGGAAGCAATGGCGGCGATGAGCTCTCCACTTGTCACCACTATATTCCCACGATGGCGCAACCCACCGTTAAGAGGTCCATTGAGAATATGCCTACACTTTCGGAGAAAAAGGCGTGTGTCTATGTATGTATTTATTACTAAGCTTAGCATCACAATCACATCACACTAGAGAAACGTAGACCAGTAGACCACGTTTAGAATGAAGAAAGAAAACGGGAAGAAAAAGCGTGAGAAGCGATCGATGTATACTGCTGTCTCCCTCCCGTTGCAGAAGGTTTCGTACTGAGGGATAGAGGCGGATGTACTGGCGCGAGGGTCCACCGTGTTCGGGAATATGTGCTGCAAGGGGATATCAGGTAAGATAAACTTATTATTTAACACAGAAAAATGGCATCAATAAACACAGTTATAAATTTTAAATAAATACCTACCTATAGGTATACCTACCTATTTACTATCACTATTTTGTTTGTAAATTCACAAGTAGTCATTCACAAGAAATGCATCTAACAAATTTAATCTATTCTTTTTTAGCAGGATAGATTGCATGATAATGTAGTTTGTAGGTACCTAACCGATACTTATGAAGGCACACTGGCTCCTAAAATACTAGTTTTTTTTGCTTGTTTTGGGAGCCATGGCCCCATTTTTGTTTTATGAGTGTACAACCTTTGTTTCCATTGTTCAATTTACCTAATAATTTTAATTTTAGTTTTACGTATGCACTGTATTAACGTTGTACGTTTTTTGTCAATAAACTAAACTTACTTACTTACTTACTTATTTAAATAAATAAATTGTGTTGGACAGTTCACACAAAATTATCTAGTCCTAAGCTAAGCAGAGCTTCTGTTATGGGTACTAGATAACTGATATACTTAATACAATACATTAGATAGATAGATATTTTTTATTATACATAGAAAATACTCAGAACACCCTGAACAAATATTTGCAGATCGTACAAATATTTGTTCCGAGGTGGGAATCGAACCCGAAACCTCCTGCGTCGCAGGCGAACCTGCGCCCGCTGCGCGAAAGAGGTCGTCAAAATGTGCACACCATATTTAGAAGCAATCGAATCCTTGTGATTTTTTATATTGAGAAAATAATGACCTATCGTGTTTTTGGTAGAGTGATCCCACGGAATTCTAATGTAGCACATACATACATACATAGGCATACGCCTTTTTCCCCGAAAGGGTAGGCAGAGCCTCAAATGGGCCCCTTTTCACTATGGGTTGCATGTAACATATATGTAGTATCCATGCATAAGTTTAATCTGAATAGTGTACCCCCGACGCAAAAACGACAGGGTGTTATAAGTTTGACATGTCTGTTTGTGCGTGTGTTTGAGTGTGTGTGAGTGAGTGTGTGTGTGTGTGTGTGTGTGTATGAGTGTGTGTCTGTCTGTGGCATCGTAGCTTCCGAACGGATGAACCGATTTAGATTCTTGATTTTTTGTTGGAAAGGTGAATTTGTCGGGAGTGTGAACGAAATTGGTTCAGCCGTTTCATTGCGAAGAGGGTTTTTTATTTTATACAAAATTAATTACTTACTTGCTATTAACTAAGTAAATAACTAATTCACCTTTCAAACAACAAAAAAAAACGGTTCATCCGTTCGGGAGCTACGATGCCACAGAAAGACACAAGTAAACACACTCTCTCTCACACACACACACACACACACACACACACATAAACACACACACACACACTGACACGTCAAACTTATAAAACCCCGTCGTTTTTTCGTCGGGGGTTAAAAACAAATCTATGATCTGTAATTTTGCGACACATCTCACCTTAAAAGCATCCAAATCTCTCGACAGATCTTCGTCAGAATAGCCCTTCATGGCCTTAGTAGCCACTGGCCCCATGTAGTTATTGACCACCGCGAACTCAAACAGAGACAGGAACACGAAGACAGAGCACGAAGACATCCACACGTCGATGGCTTTCACGTATGAGACGGGGGGTAAGCTCTGCTGTGACTGCGTGTTCTGGGTAGCTGGAAGAAGGACCAACCTCATTTACCTCCACAAGATTCTTCATTCTGCCATAGATTACCCCCTTTTTCTAGCTTCAATCAACATAAATTATCTGACTCGCAAATCCCGGACACTCTGTCTCTGTTTTGAATTTAAAATATATAAAAACAACACCTCGTAAGAGCTTTTTGTGAAAGAGTATGTCCGGGGAAGTACTACCTCCATACCTATTTCTGCCGCAAAGCAGTAGTGCTCGCATTGCTGCGTTCAGGTTTGAAGGGTATGGGTACCGGTGAAATTACAGGCACGTGAGACTTGCCTAATTGCGGTGAAATTAGAGCCACTTTATGAGCAAGTGTGTTCAAAAATTGTTTATTGCACATAAGACAAAAAAGCAGTACATAGGCGAACTTAATGCTAATTAGCATTTTCTTCCAGCATGTGTTAGTTTGTAAGAGTTCGTCCGGAGAAGTACTACCACCATACTTATTTCTCGCGCAAAGCAGTAGTGCTCGCATTGCTGCGTTCCGGTTTGAAGGGTATGGGTGCCGGTGAAATTACAGGCACATGAGACTTTTCATCTTTATGCCTCAGGGTGACGGCCGCAGTGCAATGCCACATAGGGTGCGTCCTAGGTGGACGTGACCTATGAGGTAATGCACTGTTATTAAAAGCAGAGGTTACCGCTTAACATCAGGTGGGGCCCATGTGCTAGTTCTGTCGTAAAAACAATTTAAAAAAAAAACTCATTTAACAATTCTCTTCCTCGAATCTGTCGTCTGTATAACGAGTTAGCCTCTGTTGATGCTATATTGACATTGTTATGTTGACATACAAATTAAATTTATAAAAATGTACCTATTTCAGGATTTTCTTCTTTTTTTTCTTCATAAAAACGTGTCCGCTGCGCCATGTTTTGAACAGAACATTGTTCAAAAACATAAATAGGGGCGTGGCCTAAATGTTTTGTCGAGCAAATACACTTGAACGTGTTTGCCAGAGTTTGTTGAAAACAGCCCCCGCGTTTGTCGGCGGGTGGGGGAATTGTTCATTTTATGTTAGATTTTGACGCGGGAAGACTTTTTGAACTTTGTTTACTGAACATTGCTAAAGTCGCAGCGGACGGGAAATGTTTTGAACAAAAAATGTTGATGTTCAATTATGATGTTTAGAGTGAATAACCTAGGATAAAGTATAAAGTATAAAAAAGTATGTTATTATATGTATATGTTACTTATTATAAAAAGCGAGCGAAGCCGCGCGCGGACACTAGTTTCGGTACAAAGAATTTATTTTATTTCCTTACCAAGGGTGAGCAGAGAGGTGACTCCGAGGGTGACCCTGGCTGGGATGGCTTCAGGCTTGATCCAGAACGAGATCCAGGACATCACCACGATCAGCGCTGAGGGTATGTAGGTGTGGAAGAGGTGGTAGCCGAGTCGTCTGCGAAGGTTGAACACCACAGCTAGGCAGGTGAAGTTACCTTCAAATAAGGGGATACAGGTTGTAGCAAGTTGTACAGTTGTAGGTAGCTGTTGTACTCTGAAATTACGACTATCTACATGCATACATACATAGACACACGCCTTTTTACTGAAAGGGTAGGCAGAGCCTCAATGGGCCCCTTTTCACCGTGAGTTGCACCATCGTAGAATATAGACATGACGAGTGGTGAACTTATCGACAACAAAACAAAACTTGTATACATGTCTATCTTGATATATGGTCTGTAGCTTTGAGGTTTGAGGTTGTGTCCTCAAAAGTCAAAGTCAAAAAGTATTTTATGCATTGAAATCACAAGGATCATTTTGAATCGATTTAGAAAATAAATTTACTCCTGCTCCAACGCGACCAAACCTAGAAGAATCAGGCAACAAATACGGTCGGTTTTTTTTTATAATCCTTCTTTTTACTAAGTCGGGAGCGCCATTTACGACATCCGCGGGAGCAGACGGAGACTGGCACGCTACGGTATGTACTTACCCGTAGAGTATTCGATGGTACAGTCAGCAGTGTAGTTACTGGCGATATCGAGCTGGGGTAACTCTATGTCCGGATTTACCACCAGTGGGTCTGTGAGGTTCCATATGAACACCAGATCGTGGACTGTGTGGGACACTGCACAAAGAATCATTAGTCACAAGATAAAATAATATAAGTTTATTTCACTTATAATAGGTACAACCAATCATAATTAACATTTGCATTACTTAATTTCAAAGATGTTCGTAAGATGTTTTTCTGCATTAAAATAAAAATTTATTATCATCATCTTGAACGGTGTTAAAAACATCGTCAGGAAGCCGGCAAGTCTAGAACCAAAAATTCGAAAGAGCCTCTGCGACGCCAATGTATCCGTGCACCACACTGGATCTTTCACCATCAGTCATCAGGCAAACTAGTCACTGACCTAATGCAGGGTGACCGAGAAAGAACTGATGAAATAAAGGCGTCTGTCTTGATTGTGTTGCGGAGTCATCTTTATTTTGTATACTACCAAGGTAGCAATCAAGCATACGGCCCACCTGTTGGTAAGCGGTTACCGTAGCCTATGGACGCCTGCAATACCAGAAGCATCACACGCGCGTTGCCCACCCTTTCCAAACACCCCTTTTGAAGAACCCCATACCGTAGTCACTGTAGTCAAGAATACTTACAACTTTCAATCATCATGGAACAGCTTTGGGTATCGTGAGGATATGTCTCGAATTTCATAGCACAGGACAGGACCAGAGTCAATCTAAAACCACAACCAATATTTTAATAAAGTAAGCCGTGTCTACCACTTCAACTGTGTCTGCCGAGGCGCGTACCGACACCTTTGACGCAATCTGGCGCAAAAAGACGGCCTCACTGTTGAGCAGGCTTTGCACGAGCAGCAACAGCATCCTAAGCGCGTTCTCTGGTTTGGCAGCTCGTCCAGAGGACTAAATCATCGTTAATGATTATTTACTAACCTAGTTTTAAGTTGTTTTACTAACAAGTTGGACACAGTTGTCTAAATAAATCAATATTCTATTTTATTCTATGTACTTTAGAGAGGTTAGCTTCGCGAAGACCAGCTTATCTATCCACCCATTTACACTTTGCGACGCAACTGGTGAATAGTTTAAGGTCTAAATCTGGTCATTACTGGTAGGAGTCTTCAGGGATTGTGTAATTTGTATTAGCAATAAATAACTATTATGACTATTATTATATCCAGGACTATATCTAGGACACGGACACTCCAGCACTTACTTGCTCATGTATAAGAGCGTCTTATCATGGTACAGCCACAGATAATGGTTGGGGATGCTCATCTCGTGGAAGGTGACCTTCTTAGCGTTCTTGAAGAAGCAGTCCGGCCGCCAGATGTTGTTCAGCCACTCCACGTCGAGGATGCGGTACTCCTCGTGCATGTTCTCTGGCAGGCGGAGCCGTGGATCGCGCCAGGACTGCGCCAGGAATATGTCTGCTACGTACGTCTGGAACGAAAAACTAGTGGCCATTCCAAGGCACGGTCCATAGTCCAGGTGATCCAGAGTCTCGAGCACCGCCGTAAAGTCGCATGCCTTTCGATCTAACAGTAGATACTTAGAAATAAGACCTTTTACTAACAATATTGTAAGTACATGTAAGCAATAAATAAATACAAATACAAATACAAATCTTCTATAGGTTACATTTCGGGGAATGCTCCCAGGAGCTTCACGATCTGATGCCACCATCTCTTTTTTATCATAGGTCGAGCAGACGCACGGCTCGGTACCATCCTTACCTCATTAGTATACCCTGTATTCGTACTAAACGTTTCAGTTCTGCCTTTATAATGCGAACTGCTAAGGAGTGGAATACAATACCGTTATCTGTCTTTCCTGAAAACTGTGATCTTTGTCTCCACATGGCTAGAGTGAGTAGGTACCTTCTAGACCTTTGTGCTTCATCTTCGGCCGCATCGTCAATTACCAACAAGTGAGATCATGGTCAAACAAAGGTCTATCATAGTTTTAAAAAAAACGGTACATATAGTGAAAGCCTCCCATACATAAATGCATGACGGATATCCCACCCTTGCGCACGAAGTGATTTTAATCTACTAACTAATTGCCGACGTGAGTCTTTCCGGAACGGTATAATTTAGGATGTTTTAAGACAAGAGTGAATAGTGAATTCTAGGCAAGCATGCTCCGTCTTAGACCGCATCAAGTGACAGCGGTCAAACGTGCTCCATCTTAGACCGCATCAAGTGACAGCGGTCAAACGTGCTCCGTCTTAGACCGCATCAAGTGACAGCAGTCAAACGTGCTCCATCTTAGACCGCATCAAGTGACAGCGGTCAAACGCTTTCCAGTGATAAAATAAAATATATATTTTTGTTAAAATCCCAGTATTTTCGACGACGAAATCTTAGAAACTTTTTAAGGTTTTGTTGGTAAGAATGAATGGTAGGGTATGGTGGCCTGATCTAATGCAGAGAACTAGGAAATAACCAGTGACGCGAAGTCAGACTCAGTAGGTCAATGACCAGTATTGGTTTAGTCCAGTCGGACATCGGAAAGTGGGTCAACAAACTTGAAGGGTTTCATGACACACATATACCTATATTAAGGTATTTCGTTCGTCGTATCACGAGTTATTTCTTGGACACCCTGCTTTGAAACAGGTTGAAGCAGGCCCTGAAAATAGCCTTGTGACCAGTGGTGAAACAACAAGAGTGGTGAAAAGATACTGTGCGCCTTGCAAGATTGTATGCTCCTTTCATGCACATTTCATACATACATACATACATAAACTCACGCCTGTTTCCCGGAGGGGTAGGCAGAGACACGGATTTCCACTCGCTACGATCCTGACACACCACTTTTGCTTCATTTCTTCAAATTTTAACTTAATTAAAGGCTTGTATAAAGTTTCGAGTGTACTTATTATCCGACTATGGCAAAGGCAAAAGGAAGGGTTATGTTTTTATTTTAACTTCTTGGATGACGGAACAAGCAAATGGCCCACCTAAATATGTAAAGCGGTAAATGCATTACCTCATAGGTCACGCCCACCTAGGACGCGCCCTACGCGGCATTGCACTTCGCCCGCCACCCTGAGACATAAAGATGAAAAGTCTCATACTTTTGGGACCTGGAGATTAGTAATGAAAAGACTCGTGGTCCCTTAATTTCGTTTATTTAATGATCGCAAATTGTGCAAAGCACGCCTGCCGAAAAGGTTTTGCCATCTTTTCCTATTACACACATTCTAGTAGGTAATTCTCTATCAATTGTCCACAGAATATAAATATACCTTGCTAAAATACCACAGATAAAAACGGAGGCGTTTAAATACGCCACATACCCTTCAAACCGGAACACAGCAATGCGAACACTACTGCTTTCCCTGGAAGGTAAGTAGAACCTACAACACAAGTCGAGACTTAGTGTAGGTTCTGCCTGACATACTTTAATATTACAAGCCATTTTATGATGTCTAATTGGTAATGGTCTAATGACGTGTGTGCTTGACATAAACATATAAATAGTTATATTCTATTCAAAGCTGAGTCGTTGCCTTATTTCACCAAATAACTTTATCAGTCTTGTATTTTCTAATTTTTACTTTTCTAAAATTGTTTTTTTTGTATGTAATAATTTTGTTAAACTGCCTGATTTTTGGCTTTTTTTTCTATTCTTTGTGGCAGTAATAGGTATGTTGGTAGTACTTCCCGGACGAACTCTCACATACTAACATAAGCTTTACTACTGCTGGCAGTGGCGGATTTGCAGGCTTGGCCGCCCTAGGTCCCAGACCATGTAGTAATTACCAGCCACCCCTTTCTCATGGATACACTAAAATGAATTTACTTTATTGCCAACTTTTATCGAATTGCGCGAGCCTTTAGAATATTTAGGTAAGTACTTGGAGTTATTTCTTGTTATCATCAGTGAATTTTTTGTCGTCCCTAACATCTGGCCACCCTAGGCCCGGGCGCCCGGGCCTACTGGGCCTTAGGGCAAATACGCCACTGACTGCTGGGTTTCACATTAGTAGGTATGGTTCCACAGACGCGGACAGACCCCCTAGGTCCTTACCATGCTCTCTTCATTGATGGAGTCCAAGGACAGGACAGTGACGTGGAAGTACACCACAGTCGCCTGCCCCATCAGCTTCGGAGCCCTATTTTTGTCATAGTTCTTAGCTTTGATGGGCAGGATATCTCGCAGTGAGAGGCTGGACTCCCCTTGTAGGTCGATTTCTTGGTAAGTCGCGTTTGTTCTGGGAAATAATGTTTGACAATTGAACATTAGGAATTAATAATTAAGTAGTTAGGTAAATCTGTCTGTGTTATAGTAAAACTCTAACTAGAGCAAAAAAATGTTTTTAGAAAATTCTGAGTAAGGATGACCAAAACATGCACATATGCATTTTTTTCATCTTTGTATGTTTGGTCTATGGGCAGGATCTTTGAAGAATCATTGGAGGCCTCCCTACTTCAATAACAAAATCGACAAGGGATTCAACAGGAATTTTAAAGTTAATTACAAATGTTAATGGATCAAACAGGACGATCAAACTCCAATGGATCAATCTCAATGGATCATACAGGAACTACTCAATAAAACGCAATGGGGGGGGGGGGGGGGGGGGGATTTGCTATTTAATCACCACACGTGGCAGGCGGATAGGTGATCGCAGTAATGGTGTCAAAATGTTAAAAATGTAGGGAGGTGACCTAACGCAAGGTGACCAAGAAAGAACCGATGACATGAAGCAGTAGTAGCCCTCTTTGCAACTAGAGAGGGCTGTGGCAGGAATCATTATATGTCACAAACATTTAATTTATAAGTTATTAAAAATTAAATGTTTAATGACCATTTTTTTACAAGTTAAGGGCACGGAATACATTATAGTACAGGTACCTACAGAAAGATGACTCCGCAAAATCATTTAAATAAGTTTTTTGTGAAAAATATATTTTTCAATACAAGTTTTTATAAAATTAGTGATCGTAACCGTGTGCTGAACAAAATGAGCCTAAACACGGCCAGTCTACTATTATGCATCGAGGAGTTCCGTTGTCCACATTCATCAGATCATCATCAGATCAGCATCATCAGATCTCCATCATCAGATTAGCTCGCTGTGACCATAATATAGCATTGTCATCGGAACTTGACAGGTAGGTATGCAAAATATCATCGCAAACGATTGAGGATAACTGCTTTAAAATTCAGTTGCAAGATTCCACCCGGGACATACATACATACATACATACATTGCAAGTTAAATAAAAGCTTGTAATAAATAGCGACTCTTGCCCCACACAATATAAAGTGCAATTCAGGTCGCACAGCGCTAATTACCTACAGCTAAATTCACCTAGTAGTCGTTGTTACCTCTCTTTCTATCGCGTAAGTCTTATCTAGTCTGACTTACTGAATTGTCTAGATAAGTCAATGTACTTGTAGCTTCATACCTAAAGTGTGGAATGCGCCACGCCTGATAAGAGGAAACACCAAGAAATAGAGATTTAAAAAATAAAATTGGTATTTGTAAAATCTATTACTGTCGCGCAGACCCAAACCTCCCACCGCAGAGCGTGATAGAGACAACTGCAGCTCGGATCGACAATACCTATTAAAAGTACATAAAATCAACGATTCGTAGTCCACTGATTCCTTCTCCAAAACTTAACCAATTTAACTATTTTTTTTTATTAAAAATAATTTAAGTTTTAGCCGTGTTCCTATGATTTCATTTTTTTTATATAATCTAGTCATTTTTTTATTTAGTATGTTTGAACATAGCGGACAATCTGACCATATTTTTAGGTTTTTGAATGTTCATATCTCTTTTAATAATTAATTTATAAAAAAAAAAGGAAAAAATAGGGACATGCCAATGATGGCCATAGATTTCTTGGAAAAAAAATGTTCTACTGGCATTATCCATGGAGAAAACAGGGGACTACGTTTGTATGGGAAAACGGCCCTTGTTTTTCCTCTTAAGGGTTTTTGTAAGGTAATACTTACAAAAAGCTGACAGCCGCCTGGACCCTTCCACAATCCACGTGTTTCACCAGTAAAGTCACTATCACCATCAGATTCAACGCGTTCATTTTGGACATTTTCAGTTTATATCATCAACACATCACTGAATCAACTTCATTTTCCAAATTTCATTTCAGAATGGACCTGATATTCGAAATAACATAACATAACACACAACAGTCACATACATAGTCCTGATCCCACACTAGGATTCCCTGTGTCGTGGGTATCAGAAACTACGAGTACCATGGTACCACAAACACACACAGACCCCACTAGAATACTTTATTTACTTTCCATTTTTCATATAAAAAGATACTTAAAAATACTAAAGCCAAATAAATTTTATTAAAAAAAAAAAACAACGCAATAACACTGCTGAACCGATTTTGATAAAACCTGTCTAACAACCATCGCTAGAAAACCTACTTTCAAATAAAAAAACTGCATTTAAATCAGTTCACCCGTTTAAGAGCTACGGTGCCACATAATGATCAAACTTATAACGTGATTTTATAAAAAATTATATACTTAAGGTGGATGCTCATGCTTAAGGCGAAAATTCAATTTTTTGGGTGTTTTTTGTTCATTACTGCTCATCAACACTTCTTCAGATAGCGAAAGTTGAGTTCGCGAGAACTAGGAGATATTAACATGTTTTAATTGATAGTATCTCATAAATATCATCAGTTTAGCTATGATACCCCTACACAAAGAAAAACAATGTAAAAATGTGTTTCGGGTTGACATTGTGTGACACATGTGTGTTACACATGTTTTAATTGATAATATCACATAAATAGCAAAAAGAGGGTTTTTGCGTCGGGAGTTAAAAACAAAAATAATTTATAATTTTCAAAAAAAACCAGCCAAGTGCAAGTTGGACTCGCGCACGAAGGGTTCCGTACCATTATCTGATTGGTGACAGACGGACAGACGGACAGACGGACAGACGGACAGACGGACAACGGAGTCTTAGTAATAGGGTCCCGTTTTAACCTTTGGGCACAGATAAAATAATACTATACAAGTACATTGGGTAAGGAACACCCTTTTCTTTAAAAAAATTGTGTGTTTCATCTCCGACGTAAAACTGGAGTTTATTCCAGTCCAGTTCAGTATAAGATGCGCGAATATGTTGCGCAGAGGGCAAACATAACGACTTCACCCTTTGTTAACGCTCGATTTATCCCTATCTATTTGCATACCGTGGGCCTTATATAAAAATCGATTCTTAGGGACTAAACTCCAAAAATTACCCAGAAATGTACTAAAAAGATTAACATTAAATCAGCCCAAACACGGCCAGTCTACTGACCATCGAGGAGTTCCGTTGCCCATCATCAGATCAGCTCGCTGTCACCATTCTATGGGGGAGGCCTATGTCCAGCAGTGGACTTCAAGTCTGATGATGATGCCTAACGTTTATTGTAATTCGTTTGTAATCTACAACTAGAATTCTAGATTTGTCCATATTACTTATACAAGATTTGTGACATGACATTTTGTAGTTTAATGAGCTATTATTTATTTATTATTATCTCACTTATTTATTCTAAATCTCGTAAAAAATATATATTTTTCACTATAAAGGAATACTATCTACAAAAAATAAATAGTATAAAAAACATTATAGTAAAAAATATAAATCTAAACGGGGAACCACCGACCGCGGAGCGAGGCCCAAACGGTCGGGGGCTAGGGCTGCAGAGAGAGGAACCTTCTGACTATGACTAATAACTCCTTATTATTATTATTATTGATTACTTTTGATGTTTATTTTTGTAGCATTTAAGCTTCGACCAAATACTTTTTACTTTGGTCGAAGCATTTAAGGTGGACGCTCTCGCTTGCGGCGCGAAATTCAAATGTTTTGGTGTTCTTTGCTCATGAACTCTTCTTCAGATAGCGAAAGTTGAGTTCGCGAGAACTAGGAGATATTAACATGTTTTAATTGATAGTATCTCATAAATATCATCAGTTTAGCTATGATACCCCTAAACAAAGAAAAACAATGTAAAAATGTGTTTCGGGGTATCATAGCTAAACTGATGATATTTATGAGATATTATCAATTAAAACATGTGTAACACACATGTGTCACACATGGTATCATAGCTAAACTGATGATATTTATGTGATATTATCAATTAAAACATGTGTAACACACATGTGTCACACAATGTCAACCCGAAACACATTTTTACATTGTTTTTCTTTGTTTAGGGGTATCATAGCTAAACTGATGATATTTATGAGATACTATCAATTAAAACATGTTAATATCTCCTAGTTCTCGCGAACTCAACTTTCGCTATCTGAAGAAGTGTTGATGAGCAGTAATGAACAAAAAACACCCAAAAAATTGAATTTTCGCCTTAAGCATGAGCATCCACCTTAAGTATATAATTTTTTATAAAATCACTCTGATATTTGCACACCATCTAGAATGTAGATGGTGTGCAAATATCAGTGTGATTTCATAAAAAATCTAGATTCTAGATGGTAGAATATAGTGACATAATTGTATTGAAATAAATTACCTGTATTCGAGCAAATATAATATTCTTATTCTTAATACAAACAATGTATTTATATTGATGATAGATGGCGCCACATGTATGGTAATACTTGTACGTTAGTATTATTTCTTACTCTGTGGTAATACTAACAAGTCCAATTACGTGGCACTTATGGCTAACCGGCTTATGCAGCAGGAAATGCTCATTTCAAGGGCACAACTTGCTTTTAGAATTTTCTTCATGGATTAAGGCGATGTTAAAATATCGAATGGGCAGAGTCTAGCAAGAAAACAATAGCTGCAAGAAAGTGACAGCGCTTGAACCCGGGAAGAGATGAGGTATAGATTTCTGCCGCTCGGAAGTAACTAACGTAAGCGACAAATGATAAAACTGTTTGCTTCTAAAGTAGCAAATATAAAAAATAAATCCTTCTTCTATAGTCTAAGTAATGTGATTACCTACCGAATAATATAAAAATTAACACTCAATATTTTCTCTAATCTAAGGAGGGACTTAAAACGGGCTTAGGTCAATTTCAAAAAATAAATCTATGGAGAAAAGGTTTATCTACCAATCGTGTTTCTGTTCTTGATTTATTTAGATTACATCCTCAAGTAGTTACAGTGTTAATATCAAGTTTGTAACCTTTACCGTTATTGAGTGAGCGTATAACGAAACGACTCCAACATTTTAACATATCGCCTTAATATATTTACATACACCCTGAAGGTCTTTGTTGCGACACCCTGTATGGCAATAAACGGTTGCTCTAAAGAGATTACACTGCGCAAACGTGTAAGACTTCTTGAATAAAAATAGCATGATTATGTTGTATGATTGTATGACCTAGAAATAACGGAATGTTGACATCGTGGCCCACTGTCACTGTGTCCCATTTTTATATAATTTTGATGTGTCTGGCTTAAGAATAGACCCCTCCGTCTCCTCCCGTGGATGTCATAAAAGCTGACTAAAAGGGATTACCCGGACTTGTTGCTAAGATTTGTCCTGGCTGCCAGCTTATTATGGAATGTGTTGTTACTGGAAGAAAGCATTAGCCGAGTCAGTCGTGGAAAGCAATGGCGGCGATGAGCTCACCACTTGTCACGTATATATTCCACGATGGTGCAACCAATTGTGAAAAGAGTCCCATTGGACTCTGCTTACCCCTTCGGGGAAAAAGGCGTGTGCGTGTGTCTAATGTATGTTTGTTGACGTCGTGGCCCACAACATTGGGACAAAATGTCATTTGTCAAAATAGATACTTAGTTTTTAGTTGGTTTTAGGGCCCACTCTAGTTTTTGGCAACAAACTTGCATTATAAAATAACATAACATAACACCCATAGTCATATACATAGTCCTGAACCCACACTAGGATCCCCTGTGTCGTGGGTATCAGAAACTACGAGTACCATGGTACCATAACACCCAGACCCGGAACAAATATTTGCAGATCATACTAACATTTGTCCCGCAGCGGGAATCAAACCTCCCGCGTCCCAGCCGGATACTCGCCCGCCGCGCCACCTGTGGCCAAAGTACGACAGAAGATGGCTCAGTCACAAAACGTCCACTTCTCATAATGTACACTGCCCTTTTTCTCAATATGTCCACTTCGCAACATGTTTAGAGTAGTAGTAGAGCTTTTTTGTGAAAGAGTTCGTCCGGGGAAGTACTAACACCATACCTATTTCTGCCGCAAAGCAGTAGTGCTCGCATTGCTGTGTTCCGGTTTGAAGGGTAAGGGTGCCGGTGAAATTACAGGCACATGAGACTTTTCATCTTTATGTCTCAGGGTGGCGGGCGAAGTGCAATGCCACATAGGGCGCGTTCAAGTAGTATAAAAAAAAAAACACTTAATTTTTACGCATAACGTAGTACTCTGTGCGTTTTTCAAAATGACCACTTCGCATAATGAACACTGGACTTTTCATGAAATGTTTTTTTTTTACTTTATTACTATTTTATATATAGATTCAATCGAACCTTTGGCATGCTATAATAATAACTAACGAGCTGATCTGATGATAGAGACGGAAGGTGAACAATATCTCAGATTGCTTTTTTAATTTGTCAAACCTTGCAACCTGAATTAAAACCACTTTTTGACATCCGATTGAGCTGAAATTTTGCATACCTTTCAAGTTCCAATGACAATACAGTATTATGGTGACAGCGAGCTGATCTGATGATGGAGGAAACGGCACTCCTCGATGGATAATAGTAGACTGGCAGTGTTTTGGCTCATTTTGATCAACACACCACTAAGTTCACTAATATCATAAAAGCTTGTTTTGAAAATGATATTTTCAACGAAAAATTTGTTTCTCTAACACATTTATGCGAGATTGCCAAAATGTAGGTAGCCCAAATTACTAAGATGTGTAGTTAGTCTGACATAAATGAAGTAGTATTTTTAAAAGTCAATTATTTTCAACATCTTTTGAATTAGGTACTGAAAATTCACTGTCAAAAGCCCAATTTCAATAGATAGATAAACTTTTTATTTTTTCCGGACATTTTCCTTCGATAGGTAATCGCTACTGTCCCGTAACAGTAAAACTGGCTTATAGCGGAGTGTTGGTTAGGTGGCGGGCGTAGTTGGAGCGGAAGCGAAAGCGGGTAATCCGACCGCTCTGCACTGACTTAGACACTTTTTCTTTGACATTGACGATCTCACAAAGGGATGGACAATACTGTTAGTATATGCAGTGGCGGTCCGAGGGGTAGGGGGATAAGGGGAGGGGGGGGCGAGGGTCATGAACCTCATCATCATATGTTATTTTATTATGTTTTACCGTTTCCAACACGATTGTAGACGATTGTATTGTGATTGTAAAATTGTTTCTGAATAAATCTTTATTACTTCACTCACCTCGAGCTAAAAATAGATATTTTTTTGCGGGTCGCTCCGCTCGCCGTTCTATATTCTGGTGATAGGTACCTATATGTTACATGTTTTACTGTGAAAGTTGGCATCTTGAACTGTATGTTCTAGAGCCAAGATGACCCCCCCCCCAAATATGGAGCTGCGACCGCGCCTGCATATAATATGGTGTATAATCGCTCATAGTCACACCCCATCCACAGTGACCCTTGTTAAATAGCGACATAGAAGTAAATGGAACAGACATTATGAGATTGTGAATTACAGGCAGGTAGGTATTAACTACGCATAGTTACAGGCAGGTAGCTATTAACTATAAGCATAATTACAGGCAGGTAGCTATTAAAACTACGCATAATTACAGGCAGGTAGCTATTAAAACTACGCATAATTACAGGCAGGTAGCTATTAAAACTACGCATAATTACAGGCAGGTAGCTATTAAAACTACGCATAATTATGAGGCGGTCAAGAGTTAAATAAGCTTAAAAAACTACACAGTAGGTACATATATGACAACAACAAAAAAAATATCTTCGTCATATTTCCAAGGGCATGATAGAGCCCAAAACAAGATTTCGATAAATTTCGCTACTTCCAGTAACCTCACAATTGCTGAAATGCTAGGATACACTTTGAATGATGCCTAAAATTTTTAAGGGATCTAACAGGACCATCAAAGTCCACAGGATATATAGGAAAGGGATTAATCAGGAACTAGGTACTCACTTTGTGACACAAATAAAGGAAAAATTCTATAATTGAGGACTTTTTTCTTTTCTACCCAGAATGCAGTGGTGACGTTTTTAGGAAAACTAATAATAATTCGGAAGATGGTACGGAAGCCTCAGGGCGCGACTCGCACTTATCCCTATTAATTTACCGTGTTCTTCCACGAGCATATAGATCCTGGGTGCCACTACCACCCCCTTACGAGTTACTAATAAGATTAGAGGCGACCCGGCCGCACGAGGTCATTGCAATTCGACCTGCCTACTCCTAATACTTACCTACCTGCTTATACCTATCACTACATGTACTTTTTCCACTTCATTTGAACCCTGAAACTGAATGGACTTAGTCCGTGCGTACCTAAATCATTTGAACCCTGAAACTGAATGGACTTAGTCCGTGCGTACCTAAATCATTTGAACCCTGAAACTGAATGGACTTAGTTCGTGCGTACCTAAATCATTTGAACCCTGAAACTGAATGGACTTAGTCCGTGCGTACCTAAATCATTTGAATCCTGAAACTGAATGGACTTAGTCCGTGCGTACCTAAATCATTTGTCAATCACACGCCGTAACCAAAAGACAAGAATAAATTTAAAAAATTTAAAAGCCCCCTATGCAATGGAATGTCTGATCCGATTTTGATAAAACATGTCTAAGAACCATCGCTAGATAAATTATTATTATTAGAGTCGGACTCGCCCATGAAGGGTTCCGTAGCAGCAATTTACATAATATAAAAGTTCTTGGATGGTTTACGATATGAAAAAATAACTACTTACTAGATCTCATTCAAACCAATTTTCGTTGGAAGTTTACATATATTTTTTAAAGTTTTATTATTCTGTTATTGTAGAAGTTACGGGGGGGGGGGGGGGGGGGTTTGCAACCTAAATAATTAGAAACCTTGATATAATTTTTGAAGACCTATCCATAAGACACCCCAAACGTAAGGGTTTCATGGAAAAAAAAATTGAGTGTCTGTTCTAAGTATGGGGAACCGCATTTTTTGTTTTTTTTCTGTTTTTGTGTGAAAATGTTAATGCGGTTCACAGAATACATCTACTTACCAAGTTTCAACAACATAGCTCTTAGAGTCTTATAGTTTCGGAAAAAAGTGGCTGTGACATACACGGACAGACGAATCCATAAGGGTTTCATTTTTTGCCATTTGGCTACGGAACCCCAAAAAGAGCTACGGTGCTACAGACAGACAGACACACATAGCGGTCAAACTTATAACAACCCTCTTTTTGCGTCGGGGGTAAAAAAAACCCACAGACAAGCATTTTCCTCTCGAACGCACACATAATGCAAATACAAACCAAAAAAATACAACTAGTGGTTCGCCCCGAACTGAGACCTCGCGAATACACACGATGTAGGTTATTACAGGAGGCAAGAGGTTGCGGGTTCGATTCCCGCCTCGGAACAAATATTCCTGCGATCGCAAATATTTGTTCAGGGTGTTCTGGGTATTTTCTATGTATAATAAAAAATATCTATCTATGTTAATATTGTATTAAGTATATCAGTTATCAGTTATCAGTCAGTGTAGTACCCATAACACAATCTCTGCTTAGCTTAGGGCTAGATAATGTTGTGTGAACTGCCCAGCATTATTTATTTTATTTATTGATTACCTTACTTATATTTTTTCCTTCCTAGCCAACTTCTAAAACACAATGTTCACAGGACTACCTCGAGATAATTTCCTACACATCATCGAAAGAACCTATGAATAGGACTAAGCAACGGGGCGTAAATACTACATACCTTTTTTTTATACTACTAGAATGACGGTACAAGCAAATGGCCCACCTGATGTTAAGCGGTAACCTCTGCCTTTAACAATGCATTACCTCATAGGTCACGTCCACCTAGGACGCACCCTATGTGGCATTGCACTGCGCCCGCCACCCTGAGACATATAGATGAAAAGTCTCATGTGCATGTAATGTCCCCGGTTCCTTTCAACCGGAACACAGCAATGCGAGCACTACTTTGCTGCAGAAATAGGTATGGTAGTACTTCCTCAGACAAACTCTTTCACAAAAAAGCTCTACTACTACTACACTTCTACTAACTTGTACAAATATAAATAAATATTGATTAATTTTTAAATAAAACAATCACAATAATTTAGAATGTTTATTTTTATACATTTTGTTCAAATTTTGTCTTCATCTAGTTTGGCTACCTTTTTTGTAAAGTTGATAGACCTTTGTTTGACTACGATCTCACCTGTTGGTAAGTGACGATGTGGCCGAAGATGGAGCACAAAGGTCTAGAAGGCACCTATTCACTCTAGCCTTGAAGAGACCCAGATTGTAGTTTTCAGGAAAGACACGACGGTAGTGTGTTCCACTATTAGCTGGAGAATAGTTTGGAAACCGTTTACAGCGCTACCAACTTATCTGTTCAGGTGGTCAAAATTGGAATTAAAACCAATTACAATTTATACACAAAAATTACACTACAAAAACGTATACTTTTATACTTTAACTTTTTGGGAATATAGACGTGACAAGGGGTGAGCTCATCGCCGCCTTTGCTTCCCACGGCTGACTCGGCTAACGCTTTCGTCCAGTAATAACACATTCCTTAATAATGCAGTACCCAGGGCAAATCTTATACCAAGACATCTAACAGGCCGGGTAATCCCTTAGTCCCTAGTCCCTATTAGGACATCCAGAGGAGGAGACGGAGGAATCTATCGTAACGCCAACAAGTGCATCTGACGGAAGACCAGCGTTGGTTGCTAGCTTGCTAGTCAACCAACTCTGCTGAGGCAGAGCCATTTTGTTACTTGAGTTACACTTTGTACCTTCAAATCTGTTTTCTCTTATTCTAAGTTTATTATGTGTTTCTGTGTAACTCTTGTATACAAATAAACATATATTCTTTCTTTCTTCTATTCTTAGGCTGGACACATCACAGACAAATAGTCTGTCTTTATCATTGCTTGAAGACCCATAAATAGCACAATTTTTCATTTTTCACCCCTCAGTAATGAACTTCATATTCACCAACCGGGTCTCTCTGCGGGGCGTGTTGCGGGGGGAGGGGGGGAGAGAGAGTGGCTGGTCTTTACTATATATTATATAGTTTCACTGCTCTTCCGTCCTGTACCATAAATCTTCTGACAAAGATCAAGGAATCTCCAATCATTCAATTCATTATCATTATTCTTGACCATATTTCTGTACTGAGTACGAATTTCTGTCATTTTCTTAGAACAAACCAGCGGGCTTCTGTTCAAAATTGTCGATGCCTCCATCCACAGATAACTACGATTGAACTTGGGATTTTTAAACTTGTCTAAATTCGTCAAATACCAGTTTAAGAGACTCAAAATTAGTTCCTCAGACCAATTGGATTCGTTATCGTCGAAAAACTTTTTCATTCCATCGATCAAAACATTCATCGAGACTTCTTTAGCTATGATTTCGTTTAGGATACCGCTCCATGCAGTTTTCTGTCCATCAATCTCTTCAGTCTCAACGTTATATGCTTGTTTCAAGTAATTGATCTTATTATAGACTTTATTCACTGGCTCTGTTATATGATTAGCAAGCTCCGTCCATAGATATTTCTTTTCAAACTTCGGATCTACGAAATCGTCTATATGATTCAGGTAGTACGTCAAAGCGCTTTCAACTTTCACCGGAGTCATATCTACATTTTTGTAGGTCTTCTGTATTTTTGCATCTTTGATCGGACTGATGGACATTTTTGATTTGATTTTTAAAACCTTTTCCATTAAACTATACAATGGATTAATTTTCTGTTTATCGTCAACTGAATTAGTGTATGCATTCTTTAGTCTTATGAACATTTTTTTGCATTGGTTTTGTGTTTTATTCGGTATTTTCATTGCCACTTCGTCCCATAGTTGTTTTTGATTGAACTTTTTACCCCTATGTGACCTCATGTAGTTGATATAGTGTATTAGAAGTAATTTCTTGGTACGTTTCGTCCAGGTGTTAGCTTTTGGTGGTTGTTCCGTGATTTCTTCCGTTGGTTGGATGATTTCAATGGGCAATGATGGATTTTGAATGGTTATTTGCGCCTCACTGATGTCGGTTACCTCCTGATCTTCTTGCAGTACAATGATGCATTGGTAGTCATCGTCTGAAAGTTAAAATAAGCATTTATGAGTATGAAGGTCGATGATTTAGGCTCCCTCTTCAACGCACGGCGTTGCCCGCGCGGCATCTCGCTCGCGCTAACGGGCATCGTGCACAAAATGTTGTATACAGGTTGTCGCAAGACTATGCGATATGAAGGGATATGCTTAGAACGAATCCCAGGGGAGAATACTAAGCGTTTGCTTCAATGGTTACGTACTTCTTAACTAGAGGTGAGGGTGGGGAGTTTCCGCTTCCAATTTGTATGCGAGGCTGTTTTTCATCTGAAACTACCCGTGGGAAGCCGGGACGAGTCGCTAGTAGTAAATAAAATGAAACAGAAATAACTAGTTTTTTTTTAAATATTTATACTACTATATCTAGACCACAGATAAAATAATACTATACTAGTATCTAGGCTATCTACATCCGGTTGAAGTAAAGCTGCAATCGTGCTTCTGATTGTTTTGCTAATCAAACACGTATTCCTCACACGTCGGTACTAAGCGAAATTGCCTCGCATACAAATTGGAAGCGGAAACTCCCCACCCTCACCTCTAGTTAAGAAGTACGTAACCATTGAAGCAAACGCTTAGTATTCTCCCCTGGGATTCGTTCTAAGCATACAGAGCAGATATACGTCTGAGCCCACAATATTTACGTTGTTAGTAACGGTAATTTAAAAGTATATCAGTTTATTACGCATCAGTAGATTTTTAGACGTCCATAGCTGGACGAGGCCTCCAACCATATGCAATGGAGGGATTTGCCATAACCCCACGTCACAGATAAGTAGGTACCGCAGAACCTCTAGCAAGACGAAAGACTCCTTAGCAAGCCATCTGCTAAGGCAGGAGGGTTGGTGATCACAGTATTGGTGGAGTACTCGTGTGGATGCTGCTGCCCATCCCCTGGTGTATCACATACAGAAGCGGATACTGCGAAGTCTACTCATCACACACAATAAGTAATTGCGGAGGTTTAACTATATCACTAATATTATAAATGCGGAAGTTTGGATGTTTGCTACTCAACAGCTGAACCGCTTTTGATAAATTAATTGTGCTATAAGCTACTTTATCCTGCTAAAACGCGTGGGGTGGGGCTAGTAATCCAATAATTAAATATACATATGAAAGTGAGCTCTAAGGATCCTCTTGATTTCTTCATCCTCTGCTAATAATGTGGAGAGCAGAGTATTTCTGGTGACAAGTGGGACATTTGCAAATGGACATGTAAATATTCTTGGATATTCACACGTAGCATCCTGTATGAACGAGGTAATTCGAGTAGCTAGTTTCTATTGTAGAGTGGTTTCCGCTGCGGCCGATCCGCTAAGTGTGCCCTCGAGCTTAGAGAACAAAAGATCGACTTGCAGGTTCTGTTACCGCAAGTGGCCGATAAGAGTATTTGATCTGGATAGTGGCGGTAAAACCAAAGAGATTTTATTCGGTTTTACTCGCCAATTCCAATCTAATCCTGATTCACATGAGTGGAATTCAAAAATAGGTTCCTCTACTACTGGTCTAGCGCTTCACTGAGTCAGTCTTTGAGGTATGGGAGTGGTACGGGAGGGGTGTTTTCTTCTCTCAAATTATCAGATGACATGAAGCCGTGCTTCATTTTGACGTAACGAAAATACCCCTCCCGTACCGCTCCCATACCTCAGGGACTGACTCAGTAAGCTAGTCCAAGAAGTGTAGCTTGACAATTTATTTTAATCTAGAAATGGAGTCACGCACTTGAACTGTTTGTGTGACTGTTCGTTTGTTCAGCCTAAAGGCCACATGATTAGTGCGAGAGCGAGTGTTTAGTGATCAGTGTATACAATACTGTTTAGAACTAATCACTAATCACCCTGCACTAACACTCGCACTAATCAAACAGAGAAATACTTTAAATATTTTAGATGGATATTTTTCTGAAAGAATAGAATAGAATATTTTTTTATTTGTAACAACACATAGGTAAACAAAAGACGACCTCTGCGGCGGGCGAAGCTTGGCCTGTGACGCAGGAGGTTGCGGGTTCGATTCCCGCCTCGAAACAAATATTTGTGCGATCGCAGATGTTTGTTCAGGGTGTTCTGGGTATTTTCTATGTATAATAAAAAATATCTATTGTATTAAGTATATCAGTTATCTAGTACCCATAACACAAGCTCTGCTTAGCTTGGGGCTAGATAATGTTGTGTGAACTGTCCAGCATTATTTTTTTATTTTATTTTTAAAGAAAACATGAAAAAAAAAAAGTTAGATATGCTGTTACAAAAAGGTCTCCACTCCAACTCAGCATTTGCAGGTTGTAAACAACCTGCTTTATTGCTATACAAAGGAGACTTTATTTTATTTTTAAAACTGAGTATACTGCATTCAAATATGCACGCTGCCGTCGGGTGACGGCTTGCTGATTTGATAGGTAGGTTTTTATGTTTGTTTTGGTTTAAGTCTCAGTTTATTTCTAGCAGTTATTGTTTATTCTGTTAAATTTCACAAAATGAAATGTAAATTCAAAGATTTTCTAAAGATTACTTGCTTCGTCTGGGAAAGGATCCGATTAAGGTGGTTGCTTTTTCATACAAACGTATTTGCACAAATATGGATGAACAGAGTATAATTTTACACTGAAATGACTGTTGTTGGCTTTTATATTGGTCATTATTTGCGGCAAATCATATTTGGTTGAAGAAAACAGTGGATTAATAGCGAAAATAACATCGAAATTACTTGTATGGACTAAAATTTCCATTCCAAAACTAAAATTTCGCGAAAATAACATCTAAATTACTTGTATGGACTAAAATTTCCATGTTATTTTCGCTATTAATCCACTGTTTTCTTCAACCAAATATGATTTGCCGCAAATAATGACCAATATAAAAGCCAACAACAGTCATTTCAGAGTAAAATTATACTCTGTTCGCCCATATTTGTGCAAATACGTTTGTATGAAAAAGCAACCACCTTAAGTGTAAGTACATAAAAAAATAAGTGGTGTATAGTTTTATTTTTTATAAAATCATGTGGTATTGGTTGAAAGGTCTTGAAAAGCTTTGAAGGTATTCTTACCGCCCTCTCCCATCTCCAATCCATCCATCTCCAGATGCTCCTCCTGCATATCGACCTCCATCCCGACAGCACCTTGTTCTTTCTCGGTATATATCCTATCGAACATAGCGAAGTGACTCCATGAAATCTTCACATCGGGGTTCCTGGTTTTCATCGTCTTCAGCTTTCTGTAAATCAATACATAGTATAAAACAAAGTCGCTATCCGCGTCTGTCTGTTTGTCAGCCTACACAAGTCCACTGCTGGACGTAAGCCTCCCACATAGTTTTTTTACTGTTTCTACACAGTAATGCGAGCGCGCTGCACATCCCTGGTGCGCAGGGTTCGGGCCAGCTCTAACAACATTCTGAAGATGTTTACTCATGTTTGATTGTCAGTATCTGAATCATTGTCGTATGGACTAATAATCTTGTATAGGCGATAAATTCCTCACATCGAAGTCATTTTATTTTCGAAAAGAATTATGTTTCCTAAAATCTAGCTTTCGTTTTTCCAGCCGTATCATTCATGAAGAGTACAACATACTACTTGTGTAGTATTATTTTATCTGTGAACATACTAACTTCAACAATTATAGGTCTTTTCCCCACTGAAAAAGCTGGAACATATTTTGTTCCTCCGGTTAAAAAAGGGATTTATTATTAAAGAGGGTAATTTATTAAGTATTTTGTATATATTATATATTGACAATCAAATCTAGGTAGGCTTGTATGTACTGTGGATAAATGTAAAATTGTATTAAGTTATTATTGTGTGTTATGTAATCCTAATGATCTTATGTTGGTTTAATAAATAAAAAATTGAATTGATAGTGTCATGACAAACGGTCTAGAGCCGCCTCCATCCACCGCATTCCTGCAAATGGGAGGAAGGGGTTTTCCTAGGCCGGACACACCACGGTTCATGAATACACTGGTATCACAGAGACGGCTGTCTCAATTCTCATTAGTGATGAAGTTTTCTGGTGTTTTACCATTAGACCATCGGATCTCGGAGTAGCAGACCTTTCTTAGATCACGCACCTGTAACATTTCCTTAGCTCGACAAACTTGTCCTTGCAACTCAGCTGGGACTTCCCCAACTCACTAGCAAGAGGGTCCCATCTCGTGACATCATCTATATTATTGCTAATTTCATGAAAGTTTTTTGAGAAAAACGCAATCAGTTGCTTCAGCTCTCTGGCCAACCAATCATTGTTATCCGCACTTATCGTCCCTTGCTTGAGTTTCGTTTTTATTGTCCGGTAGCCGAATACTTTCTTACACAGAGCATAATACGGCCAGGTTACGTTGACCCTGGGCTTGTCAATCTCTTTTTGTACGGTGTCGATGTAAGTCTGCTTTAAATGTCTGAACCGATGTGCGCATTGGGTGGTATTCATTTCTATTTCCTTAGCCAATGGCTCCCATAAGGCCATTTTGTTCTTTAAAAGCATGAATTTGTCCTTGTTTTTGAGGTAAAACTCCAGTATTTTGGTGGATCTGGGGTCTGTGCGTGGTGTTGTAAGGCTCTGGTCGGTAACGGGCTCCTTTTTAACAGTTTTTGAGGCCTCGTTACTTGGGTTGATGATCACTTTTTTTACTGGGAAAGAGAAGGACACATTAAATCCTACTAATATTATAAACGCGAAAGTTTGTTTGGATGGATGTATGTTTGTTACTCTTTCACGTAAAAACTACTGGATGGATTTGGATGAAATTTGGAATGGATAACTGGACTCCCGGAATAACACATAGGCACATTTTTATCCCGATATTCCCACGGGATCGAGACTTACGCGGGTGAAACCGCGGGGCGCTGCTTGTACCTATATATAAGTATTTTGAGTATTTTTTCTTCAATACAAAAGCTTTTATAAAATTAGTGATCGTAACCTTGTGCCGATCAAAATGAGCTTAAACACGGCCAGTCTTCTATTATTCATCGAGGAGTTCCATTGTCCACCGTCTCCATCATCAGATCAGCTCGCTGTCACAATCATATTGTATTGTCATCGGAACTTGACAGGTATGCCAAATTTAATCTCAAACGGTTGAGGATAACTGCTTTAAAATTCAGTTGCAAGATTCCACCCGGATTCCATCCAGCAAACGTACATACATTGCAAGTTAAATAAAAGCTTGTAACAAATATTTTGTATGCTGTTGTGTATCCGGCCTGTTCTAGGAGATCGGAACAGTCATAATCTATCTGTGTACCAGATTTCGTTGAAATGGGTTCAGTCAGCCATTTCGGCGTGAATTAAAGCAATTATTTTTTTAACTACTTGATTGGCGGATCATGCATATGGCCCATCTGATGTTAAGCAGTAACCTCTGCCTTTAACAATGCATTACCTCATAGGTCACGTCCACCTAGGACGCGCCCTATGTGGCATTGCACTGCGCTCGCCACCCTGATTCATAAAGATGAAAAGTCTCATGTGCCTGTAATTTCACCGGCACCCATATTCTTCAAACCGGAACACAGCAATGCGAGCACTACTGCTGTCCGGCAGAAGTAGGTATGGAGGTAGTACTTCCCCGGACGAACTACCACAAAAAAGCTCTACTATTCCTAAAAAACATCCAAACATTTATGACATCAGTGGGAATAGTGTGACTAGCAGCGCCCCGCGGTTTCACCCGCATTAGTCTCGATCCCGTAGAATAATCAGGATAAAAATTTGCCTATGTGTTATTCCAGGGGTCCAGCTATTTACGTACCAAATTTCATCCCAATTGGTTCAGTAGTTTTTGCGTGAAGTTGCAAAACACACACATCAACTTTCGCATTTATCAGCATGGTATAATTTTCAGCAGTGCCCAGGTGATGATGGCAAAACATAGCATCCAACAGTCACATACATAGTCCTGATCCCACACTAGGATTCCCTGTGTCGTGGGTATCAGGAACTACGAGTACCATGGTACTATAACACCCAGACCCGGAACAAATATTTGTCCCACAGCGGGAATCGAACCAGTAACCTTTCACATCTTAGCTGGCTACTCGCCCGACGCGCTGCAGAGGTTGTTATAAAAAGAACAACATAAAAAAAAAAAAAAAAAAAAAAAAAAAAAACTGGACTGTTCACACAACATTATTTAGCCCCAAGCTAAGCAGAGCTTGTGTTATGGGTACTAGATAGCTGATATACTTAATACAATACATTACATAGATAGATATTTTGTATTATAGGTACATAGAAAATACCCAGAACACCCTGAACAAATATCTGCAGATCGTTAAAATATTTGTTCCGAGGCGGGAGTTGAACCCGCAACCTCCTGCGTCGCAGGCGAACCATCGCCAGCCGCGCCACAGAGGTCGTCAAAACTAAATAAGTAAAAATAATAAGTATAAACTCACCCCCAACTCGTCCACCCTCAGGGTGCTGCAAACTGTTGTCATACCCCTTAATAAAGCTCACATCCATGCCATAGTCAAAAATCCTGTCAAACATCTCAATATATCTCCAATCTATCTGAAGCTCGGGATCATCTTTCTTATCCTCTAAAATAGAGACATATAACGCCACAAGTTCATCCCACTGCCGCTTGCAACTTTCAACACAGCGCTTCAATTTATTAGCAATCACCTCCCAGCAAACAAAATAACAGACGGTATCCTTAAAAACCTCAATGTTGTTGTATAAAAACTGGACTAGCTCATCAGTCTGCGCAATTTTCCATGTGTCTGAAGCATCAGCGTTTTTCCTTTCGCTAAATTCCCTTTTTACATCTCTAGCTATAATATTATCGAAGATTATAGATATTGCAGTTCGCGTTCGTAAGCTGTAGCCTCCAGCTAAGTACAGCTTTATATGCTCGTCTCGTAGCTCTGAATACTTTTCCTTGCAATTCTCGGGTTTCTTGTCGATCAACCGTCCGACTTCAGTCCATAGAAACATGTTGGGTATCGTTGTATCTTCGAATTCTTCATAGGAGTCGCAGTAATACTTTCCTAGAACTGTTATATGTGTTGAGTTCCATTCACTTTCCTGGGCTGACACATCTATAGTTATTGTAGACCCTTTGACCATTGATTCTTTAGTGACTGCAGGAGTATTGAAGTATTTTTTGTGGAAGTTTTTATCGTCTGTATATATTTTGTTAAACAAATCCATGTAAGGCCATTTTACTGAGTTAGGTCCACTCTCCTTCTGTTTGATAAGCAGACTGATATAATGTTGCTTGTAGTTTAAGAATCGCTTATGCCAGTACTCAGCGTCCTCACGCTGTCCCATTTCTAAGGCAATCGTTTCCCATAGATCCCGCCTCCAATGCTCTTGTTGAAACTTATGTTTGTACTTTAAATAAAAGGTCAGCATTTGCTCAACTTTCTCATCGGCTGTCTTTACATTAATTTGCTTGACAACTCCAGGTTGTTCATACTTAGTCACATCCTGTTTCAAGATGGCTACTTTCGGCTTTGATATTTCTGTATCTTGACTTTCCGTTTTCAATGTGATATCATCATGAAATGCTTGGTGGCAGAGATCTAGAAACGGCCATTTTACGTAAATTCCTCGCTCAGTGTAGTTACGAACATCTTGATATTTTGATTTTAGCTCAGCGAGTTTAGATTCACATCTTTCATGATCTTTGCCGATGAGCATAGTTTTGCATGCAATGGTCCAAAAATGCTTTCTCTGTGTAACTTCAGACATGACAAATGATTGCTTATTGTCAGTGTAAAATATTAGGAGTCTTTTGGCTTCTTCGTCGGACCATTCAGGTAGTGTTGGTTCCACATCAACCTCGGCTTCTTGTAAAGAGGATTCATCTACATAATCCTCCAGATTGCTGAGTATGTAATTGTCATCTATTTCTAATCCGGAATTCTCAACATTTTCAAGGGTGGTTACAATGCCCTGTTGGCTTTCTCCATTTTCTGAAAACAACATTAGTCAATTAAGGTGTGGATATATTTGAAATCTGGTGCATTATATCTAGTTTCTCCCCAATCTATAACGAAAAATCTACAAAAGACATATACCTATGTTAATCTACATCATATAAAGCATGCATTTTTTTTTAAAACATCTTATAATGTATGTAATAAATTTGTAAAGTAGCCTCTGTTTTCATAGTAACAACCATTTTTCTACTAAACTAAAAAAAAAAAAAAAAAAAAAACCCAAAAATTAACAAGCAATACAAAATCTATTCTAATTATAATAAGATTCACATTATAATGGCTTGTACTACGTAGATATTAGTTACAGTATCTACACTAAGTGCTAGACTTGTGTTGTAGACACTGCGTAACCTTCCATATTAGGTACTATTGGGTAGCCATTATGAGGTTTCACTATTTAAAACCCAAGTACTGTCTAGTAAGTACCTGGTTACAATAATATTTAAATTAACAAAATTAGTTAACAAATTATAACAAATACCTACAAATTTCATCATAAACAGATATATATTTACGTATAAATTAAGGAAATTAACTGAACTTTAGATCGTAATCATCTTTGTAATGAACATTTTTGAAATTATAAATTACAAAAATGTTCATCAACTATCAATCATAAGATGTTTTTATTGCCTTCAGTATATTGAATAACAATGCCGAGAGGTCACTGGACGAGACATATCCTTGAATGGAGACTGTGGGCAAACAGAAGACCCAGAGGTCACCCATCTAAATGATGAGTGGATGACATAAAAGGATACGCAGGCTGGATGGCGAAGGCAACTGACCAACTCGTGTGCAAGGAAATGGGAGAAGCCTATGTCTAAAAATGGACATTTAATGGCTGATGATGATAGTATAACAATACCATGTTTCATTAAATCCATCCAGTAGTTTCAGCGTGATGATTTATCAAATATCCAGAGTGACAGACAAAAATTATTGGCCTTTTATCGGTTAAGGGGTTCACCTCGATAAGAATTTTAAATAAGAATAAAAAATACGTGTAGGTACACTAAGTAGGTATGCACATAATTACCTAGTTTGAATGCAAATAAAAGAAAAGCAACAAAAAAAAAAAAAAAAACAGTTATAAATAAAATGTGCCTTGTCTATAATATCTGAACTCTATGGTACAACTAATTTACGATTTCGGAGCTAAGGCACTCACTCGCTGCTTGTGCTAACGCACTGTCATTTTGCTTGCCTACCCACATTGTGAGTACTTATCGCTTTGGGTCACTGAATGATTTCTACTTATGTGTTTTTTTATTGTTATATTGTATTTTATAAGATCGAACTACCCACATAGTTTTAACCTTTATTTTTTATTTGTTTAATGTTTGCTCATATTTAAGTGAACTGTTAACGTTCTTTTTGAGTCAAATAAAGTTCTTTAAACCAATTTTTTTATTAAATGTACAGATTTAGCCATTTCACAATTTTATTATAGTATAGAAGATAGATTGCAGCCTAGTTGAGTGAACATTAGTGTAGGCATGTTTTTGGCAATGATACCATTACCAGCCCGTATTGACTCACTGCAAGGCCTCACTATGTTTGTTCTGCTTGTCTTCCAATCTTGTGCCAGTCTGAACATTCCACCGTCTCTATCATATTTATTATTATTTTATTTATTTATTAAGAAACAAGTACAACACCATAGCAGAAATCCAAAGCGATGTTGCATGCACACAATTATATAAAAATAAAAACAACCAAGCTTAGAATAAGTAGGTAATACCTACCGAGGATAGACATACAATAATAACTAACACTAACTACTTGCATTAAATATTCTCTGAAACAAGCTGCGCCATTTCCATGAGTTTCGGCAAGCTATGACAAAAAATGTCCATTTTGTTCTCTGAGAGAACATTAACTAAACAGGTGGCGTGTGACATAGGGGCAAATTTGATCAAGTTAGTTCTAGATGTTGGCTGACTGAGCATAGCGGGGGCGGCGGCGCGCACCCACGTACTCGTAGGGCGCGCGCTGCCGCAGCGCCGCCAGCACCTCCTCGTGATACACGAGCCCGCGCAACACTCGCACCACGTACTTGACCAGCGCCACATCCCTCCTCACCGACAGCCGACAGTACCCGACCATACCCAATACAAACAAACTTGGGTACATCAGAGGGTAGTAAGGGTATACCCCGTACTCCTTCAGGTACAAAAAGCGTGCAAACTTATTTTGTATTTTCTCAATATAGTGAGCCCATCTAGCAGTTTTAGTAGTAGTAGAGTTTTTTTGTGAAAGAGTTCGTCCAGGGAAGTTCTACCACCATACCTATTTCTGCCGCAAAGCAGCAGCGCTCGCATTGCTGTGTTCAGGTTTGAAGGGTATGGGTGTCTGTGAAATTACAGGCACATGAGACTTTTCATCTTTGTCTCAGGGTGGCAGGCGCAGTGCAATGTCACATAGGGCACGTCCTAGGTGGACATGACCTATGTGAGAATGCACTGTTCATAGGCAGAGGTTACTGCTTAACATCAGGTGGGCCATCTGCTTGTTCCGTCATTCAAGTAGTATAAAAGAAACTTGCTGTTGGATTTACTGGCCCCCACTCGGTCACCGTTTGGTCTGTCTAGCCAAGTGTACTGCCAAAATTCACTTGAGCCGCAATATTAGTTTCTTACAACTATAGTAGTTATTCAAAAATCACTTACCATCAACATAATACAGAAGAAGCTCTCCGTTGTTTTGAACTTCTGTTTTTACTACGATTTGCTCCCATTTTGGATTGCTGACTACACTGCTTTGAAATTGAAACGTACAGGTATGTTTTGAATTGAATTCCCAGACTTTAATCCAGGGTTTAAAACACAGCAGAAAAAACCTCAGGTTTGTTGGAACCTTTCACTGATCTCCTTCATATCGATAATTGTTTGTTTACCAACGAATTTTCACCCGAGCCGCTGAGCCCATTAGTGCAGTTGCAGTCTGCAATTTATTTTTCACCTGTTGTCTGCAATTTTGCACATGTCTAGCCTTTATGTCCCAAGTCCCAACACACGCCAACTTTTAGCGAAATACCTAAGATTACGTATCTACTCACCAAACTCTAGCACAGTGCGTGCATTATTTATTTATTTCGAAAACTTTTTTGATATTGGCCGCCAAAAAATAACAATTTATGATCAGAAATTCCTTTGTTACGAAATGAGAGGAAACCTCTAAGCAAATGAATGTAATTTTAGAAATAGGAACGCCATTTTCTGAATCTACTAAAATTTCCGAACATTAGACCACAGATACGTATGTCGGAAGTTCAGAACGAGCAGGGGGGCAATTCTCGGATTGTTGACATTAATGTCGAATAGAGATATGTCGAAACAAGATGGCGAATGTATAGATTTTATTCTACAATCGCCATCTTGTTTCGACATCTATATCTACAATCCGAGAATTGCCCCCCAGGAACGAGTTGTAGCCATGTTGTAGCTAGTGTTGCAGATGCCAGATAATATTCTATACCATAGACTAAATAATGACCCAGCAGCACCCAGCACAACAATAAAAAGTAGGACATTAAAAGTGGATATCTTCCAATATAGTTTTCTCCCTAAATTTTCACTTCAGGTATGTAATAATTTGGCAAAAGATTTGAAACAAGTATTACTATCCAGAACAACGATAAAAAGTTGGACTTTTCAGAAGTGGGGTCTTCTATGGAAAACCTCGTAGTGTCCTGCCGCAATTTTCACTTCAGTCAGACAGAACCATTTTATTAATAGGTTTTCCTTTTTTTTCAGCTTCTTGTTCTCGGGCCACCACATCGCTTCCCCACCTAGTAGGTAGTAAGAAGGATCATCAAATAAAGCTTGTTGTCAAGTTTTTTTATTTACCAATGTTTAAAATAAGGGGTTTACACGGCCGTTTCACATCATGCTTAAAGCCTTGAAAATAGATGGCGCCAGCTCTGCACTTAACTGTCGAAATAAAGTGAAATGTCAAAGTTAACAACGTAGTGATATATTTTCGTGGTGTTTTGTTACTAGAACAAAAGCACAGACAATGCATTTGTTAATTTTGGCAACCATACTTGAGTCAGCGCCATCTATCGAGCCAAAATGAACTACTTTTTTTTTAATTCGAAAATGAAAAAGCCCCCTTTGCTCAAAATTGACTAAATTTGCTAAAGCAGATTTTATTGGTTTTTGGTGGTGTGTGGATAGTTGGGGGGGGGGGGGGGGGGGGGGGGGGGAGGGGGCGCTTGACTGCTTTTCATCGCGACAATACCCGTGCAAAGCCGGGGCGATTTGCTAGTGTAGGTAAACATGCAATCAATAAAATGACCTTTACTTTTAGGTACAGAAACATAAAGTTTAATCTCGTAAAATAAATACAATCAAAATCAGTCAAGAGTACATAGTAAAACTAAACTTGGAAATTATATGTAAGTAGAGATCGTCGAATCTAAAACTGCACGACCACACAGTTCAGTTCAGTTCTTGAACACCACAACCACTATGTCTTGGCACAAGCAGTGCGAAGCCAATGAGGGGTTTTCACGTCCGTTTCACATCATGCTTAAACCCTTGAAAATAGATGGCGCCAGCTCTGTACTTCACTTTCAAAATAAAGTGAAATGTCAAAGTCAGTCGTCTTTTTTAAGACGATTCAAAATGATCCTTGTGATTTCAATGAATAAAATACTTTTGCCTTTGACTTTGACTTTGACAACGTAGTGATATATTTTCGTGGTATTTTGTTACTATCACACAAAAGCACAGACAATGTTTTTGTTAATTTTGACAAGCACATTTGAGTCAACGCCATCTATCGAACCAAATAGAACTACTTTTTTTTAATTCAAAAATGAAAAGCACTCATTATTATCTTCTTCTTTTTTTTGGCGCACTCAATATTATAAAAAAAAAGCGGTGAAATGACGTACTCCTCAGAAGCCATTATAAGAAGAGAAGAAGACGATTTCTGTTTTAGATTAGACGATCTCTACCTACCTACATAACTAGATACATATTTTTAGAAGACGATTCAAATGACTATACTAAAAGATGTTTTTCCTCGCTGAACTGACAGCGGAAGAACTTCTTTTCTACTACAGTAATTGGGTATTCAACTAATACTGAGACTTTGGCAGGTAAATATTTAAAGTAGAAAGTTAAATCAAATTAGGAACACACTTTAGTTAGACATAATAACTGTGAATGGGGAGACACACTGCTTATTTATCACGCTAGGTGGGGCATAATCGCTGGTGTTCCACCAAATTATCTGTAGAATGAAATGTATGTAGATAATAGAAAATTACATACATTTCATTCTACAGATAAGTTGGTGGATCTATAGCCAAATAATGGTCAATCAATGTTAAAAAAAACTGTCAAAAGTGGCCAGTATTAGTTATGTCAAAAATGGATATTTTTAGTATGAGAAATAGACAAGACCACTAAATGTCAAGCACCAGCGATGGTGGCGCCATCTGAGATTAGTTTTGCCTGTGGCTCCCCATTGTTGGGACATACTTTAACATAATTTTTAATTTTTTAAACAATTTATTCAAAAAACTCAAATAATATTACCTAATATGGTTAATATTTATGTACTTAGGCTTTATTCTTTAGTATTGGTGCTACAGGTCTAGCGCTTAACTTAGTCCCTGAGGTATGGGAGCGGTACGGGAGGGGTGTTTTCGTTACGTCAAAATGAAGCTTGGCTTCATGTCATCTGATAATTTAAGAAACGAAAGCACCCCTCCCGTACCGCTCCCACACCTCAGGGACTGACTCAGTTAAGCGCTAGACCTGTAGTTCAGATTTTAATTTAGCCAAACGTATCTCTGGTTTCTAGTCTTACAAGGTGTCTATGATAGACAAGATAGTGCATATTATTGATCTTCAAGTATTTTAACACATTTTGACCCATGATTCGGTTTGCCAAAGCATAAAAAATTATACCTACCTATTGATTTCTTGAAAATATAGATTTTTATAGAATTGGTCTAAAGCAGGGGTTCCCAAACTTATTTTGTCTACTTTGAGAATAAATAATTTTTTATCGCTCCCATTTTTCACCTACCTTAAAATCACTATAACTTCTAATTAAATTAATTATTGTGAGCTATATTAGCGGAGATTAAACATGCACAAATCGGGTTATTCAACAAAAACTTGTTAAAACTTGATTGCCCGCGGTCTATTATCTACGAAAATGACCTATCTAGGAATACTAATAACTATTGAAATGCGAAAGTGTCTGGTTTGACGCCCCCATTTTTTTCTGGGTCTCGTACCGCCCCCCTTTGGGCCTGCAGCGCCCACAAGGGGCGTTATCGCCCACTTTGGGAACCCCTGGTCTAAAGCTATGGACAAACCAATGCGTTCAGCCCACCTCCGCGGTGGCGATCCATTGTCTTACATTGATCGCCATCGTGCACGCCACTGAGGACGCGGGCTGAACGCGTTGGTTTGGCCTTAGCTTTACACAACATTTTCATCTAGGTATATGCACTAATGATATGGAAGAGTTTTAAAACAAAAGTTTAAACTTGAATAAATGGTAGTTTAACAGTAGTTTATGAAACCTGTGCCAAAAACACCTTTGCAGCCTTGCATAGCAAATAACTATTATATACTTTAAAAATAGCAAAGCAAATTATATAAAGAACTCTATTTAACTAAACAGTTCTTAATTGATGAATATTTGACAATACTTTTTGGCTGAAAGGTCTATCGTGTACACAATCACAGCATAAATAATACAATTATATTTATTTAAAATCATATTTCTTAATACTAAAGTTACACGTAACGACATTACTTGGTAAATGGTAACTTACAAAAACTAAAGCATAATGTACCTGAATTTACTAAAATATATTTGTTTAAAATGACCCGCATTTTTAAAGCAATCACATCAAAATATTAAAATAATATTTTATTTTATTTATTGAATATTTTTCTGTAACTGTTTATGTACTTTTAAGAACACAACAAAAATAATGTCGGACTCTTCCCGCCATTTTCAAAAAGAGACGTCATCTACTTTTATTTTATTTCTTTTCCTAGTGTTTTTTTGAGTTATTTAGCATTATTCTGGAGGCATTTTAACCAATGTAGCTCGTTTAAAGAGCACAAGTGTGGTGAAATGAAATGGAAGTGGATAGCGTGACTTTTCAAATTGGTGGAGATTGTCTTCTTCTTCTTTTCTTATAATGGCTTCTGAGGAGTGCTGGATTGTCTACCAAAGATTCGACAATCATCGACTTTGACTTTGACAACTTTGTAAATTTTGATAATAATCACTTGGCACTGGCGAAATTGTTTAACCTAAGCTAAGAAGGAGGAGAAGTACGTTTGGAGCACTCCTCAGAAGCCATTTTGTAGTTTTTGGAAGCCATTAAGGCGCTATAGGTTCAACCAGTTACAACGAAAAATTTTGTATGAGGAGAAGAAGCCGAGCGCACGCTCTTTTACTGTGTTTTTGTGTATATATAAAAATGCCCTTTACAGTTTTGTTAAATTTTGTTGACTTCACTAACTCTAATAATTATTATTAAGTTACCAGATGTATCAAAAATTAAAACGTGGAAGAAGTAAATCTAAAATGGTATGACAATTTTAATAAGGTGGTAATTTGATAAAAAAAAATATCGAGTGACATAGTTCAAATAGTGTATTGAATTTATGATTTCACTCGATACAAAGCTAAGAATACCATATATTTTTTTGTTCTTAAAAACTGTAAGAACTCTCATCAAAAACTTAAGAATTCTAGAGCTCATTATAGACATGCTGTGAAACTATTGCGCCTTAAAGAAGAAAAGAAAGAAGAGAGACACTAATGAAAATAAAAAATAACTTGAAAATGGCAAATGCACAAGCGGTGCGGCACCAATTATAAAGAAAAAAAATGTTTTATAATTAACAAGTACTTAAGTACATCCTTCTAGTAAACACTTTTTACCTATAATAATTGTTTTTGTTCGTCTGTACTGTGTGTAGGTATAACTAACATTAATGACAATATAACAATACAAATATTAACATATTACTAAAAAAATATTTAGTTTATGATTTGGAGTTTAAAAAACTGGTCATAGTTTTGTTAGAAAACTATAATGAACGATTAGATTACTTTATTTATGATGCGAATGTTTTTACTATGAGAAACAGTATTAAATAGTTACTAATTAAATTAAGGCGATATGTCAAAATATCGAATGGGCGTAGTCTACCAAGAAAACAATAACTTCAAGAAAGTGATACCGCTATAAATCACTTGTACCCGGGAAGAGATGAGGTATATATTTGTACCGCTCTGAAGTAATTGATGTAAGCGTCAAATGATAAAACATCGTTTTGCTTCTAAAGTAGCGATTATAAAAATAAATGCTGCTTTAATCTAATATGATAACTTACTGAATAGTATAAAAATTAATGTTTAATTTTTTTTAATCGAACGAGGGACCTAAAACGGGTTTTAGGACGGCCTATTTTAAAAAATAAACCTATCGAGAAAAGTTTCACCAATCGTGTTTCTTGTCTATGATTTATTTAGATTACATCTTCAAATAATTACTGTAGTAACATTAAGTTTGTAACCTTTACTGTTTCTGAGTGAGAATCTAACGCAGTGACTCCAAACTTTAACAAATCGCCTTAATAGTCTAAGATTGTTTTTAACATTTAAAAATGTTGTTATGTAATTTTTGGATATAAAATGGCCGATTATTGCCTCAAATCACGAATTAGCTGCATGTTTTTGCTATGAACTTTATCGTCATATACATCGGCTGCATTCATCAGCAATAACGTTAAGGTCATACATTAAGTTGGTACATCTTGTCTATATAACATCAAAACTCTATCACCATTGAAATTGGTAAGATTACTAAACAAACTATCCTTCCCCAATCATATGTTCTATTACTCCTTGATCTACCTGCGACACGGTTGCGGATTCGATTCCCGCCTCGGAACAAATATTTGTACGATCTGCAGATGCTCAGGGTGTTCTGGGTATTTTCTATGTATAATAAAAAATATCTATCTATGTACAGTTTTACTCAAAATATATGTCCGATCGACTGTTTTCGTTTGCGCAGAAAAGCGCTGACTGATATCCGACAATAGCCGAACGTATAGTATAGCTCTGTCCCGCTCTCATCTAAGAGTCGACTGATAACGACTGGCCGCGATTTTGCAGCGAAATTGTTTAACCAATAAGAGCGCAAGATTTTAGCGGGCGATTGCTATTAGTAGAAAGAAGGTTCCCGCGTAGAAATTGGTCTACGTCGCAGGTACATCGGGACGACTTAAATTTTGGGTAAAACTTGTATTGAGTTATCTAGTACCTACACATAACACAAGCTCTGCTTAGCTTGGGACTAGATAATGTTGTGTGAACTGTCCAGCATTATTTACCTGTACTTTGGCTATTAATTTATTTCATTCAGCTCCGTCACACTTGCCGCTACACAAATAGCTAAAGCTTTTAGCATTGATTTAGATACTCTATGTCATTACCAGACTACACACTTGTCTTTCGGATTCATTTTTGATCCCAGCGGGCATTTGAACTCCTCTGAAAACTCCTTCAAGTTAGATATTGGTCCAATCACTCGATACTTGGCAACAGTGTGGTCATCCTTTTCAATCTGCATCTTTGTAGATTCCTTTGTCATTGCTGAACACCAAACCTGAAATATTTTAATAAATTTTATGAAAAATTAAGCCGTGAAGCCCGAAGCGGTGGTGGAGTACTTCAAGCAGAAGACAGGGCTAACCATGAGGGTCGAGCAGTTGGAATCTCCCCATGATGTCAATTTTATTTCCTTTATGGTGAGGGTGCCGACTAACCGTCTATCGACCTTCATGAATGGAGGGTTCTGGCCGAAAGGTGTCAAGTTCAGAGGTTCTTCGGACGCCTGACACGAGACACCGCGCAGTTGCGTCATACGTCGCCGTCTAAACGTGTGCATTACAGTCTAAAAGTGTTTTTTAGATGTATGTTAGTTTTTTAAGGTATTTATGTTGCCACGGGCTTATTTTTTAGGTTTTTGTAAATTTTCCAATAAGCCTGAAATAAAGATTTAGATTTATTTGATTTTGAAAAATATGTAGATATAATTAAATGTTCGTAGTACCAAATTTAAAAAAAACAAATTAAACAAGAGATACAAACGTAAAAAAAAAACAACGAATCTTACAAACAAGTTGGATTTAATGTTATCCATAAGCAGTGTAGTTTACACTAGAAAAAATAACAAAGTATCTGAAGACTGTAAACGATCTAAAGGTAGCTCAACTGATCCAAATCACTACCAGACGGAAGCGTCCCTGAGATGCTGGCTGCATTGCACCTTTAGATCGTTTGCAACGGTCTTCAGATAGCTACTTACGTACTTGTATTAGTATTTAGTAACAGTAGAGTTTTTTTGTGAAAGAGTTTATCCAGGGAAGTACTACCTCCATACCTAATTCTGCCGCAAAGCAGTAGTGCTCGCATTGCTGTGTTCTGGCTTGAACGGTATGGTTTCCGGTGAAATTACAGGCACATGTGAGTTTTCATATTTATGTCTCACATAGGGCGCGTCCTAGGTGGACGTGACCTATGAGGTAATGCGTTGTTAAAGGCAGAGGTTACCGCTTAACATCAGGTGGGCCAACTACTGGTTCCGTCATTCGCGAAGTTAACAAAATAAACTGAACATGACGACCTCTGTGGCGCGGCGGGCGAAGCTCGGCCTGCGACGCAGAAGGTTGCGGGTTCGATTCCCGCACTCTGAACAAATATTTGTGCGATCGCAGATATTTGTTTAGGGTGTTCTGGGTATTTTCTATGTATAATAAAAAATATCTATCTATGTAATATATTGTATTAAGTATATCAGTTATCTAGTACCCATAACACAAGCTCTGCTTAGCTTGGGGCTAGAGGCTCACAAAAACGAACACAGGGTGACTTCAAACCTAAATGGCAGATACGGCTCGAAAGAAAAGTAGGAGAATTGCGTAAAAAAATAGGTTAGTTGACGCAATATATAAACGGAAACAGAAGTAGGGCCTTACTCGGCAAATAAATAAGATCTTAGAACAGAACAAAGTACACAGCACACACGAAGAACCTAACACAGATCTAGCACACTTCATGGATACCCTAAAACAAAAGCTCACAGTTATAAGCAGCCGTTTGAGGCGTTATAAAACATGCACACACCGCAAAACGCAAAACAGCCAGTTCACCAGCAACGAAAAGAGATTCTACCAAAACTTGTATAAAACTACCAGTAACATCATTACACCGGTCAGTTGTATTAATAATCAAAACAACTCTAACACACCGGACCCGGTAGAGTTGAGACAATTTTGGGCTAATATTTGGGAGAATCCTGTGGAGTACAAAGAAGACGCTGAATGGATAAAGAGAGAGCAAACACACTTTTCAGATATGAGGCCTATGGATTACGAGAGCATACCCGTTGACGTATTCCAAAATGTATTACGATCTACACATAATTGGAAGGCGCCAGGATCTGATCACATACATAGTTACTGGTATAATAAATTTACATCCACACATCCATATCTCTATAACCACGCCAATAATTTCATAAAACACCCGCAATCAATGCCTCTATATATGACATCTGGAACCACCCACATGATCCCTAAAGACAAGAACGACATGGCAAACCCAGCAAAATACAGGCCAATTACTTGTCTTCAAACCTTCTATAAAGTTATTACAGCCTGCTTGTCTCAACTGATCTACAACCACATTGATGCAAATAAGATACTTACTGAGCAACAAAAAGGCTGTAGAAAGCTTAGCCAAGGATGCAAAGAGCAACAGGTTATAGATTCAGTTGTTCTGAAGCAGGTGCAACGTAAGAAGGAAGATTTGTACACGGTTTACATTGATTATAAAAAAGCTTACGACTCTGTACCACATGCATGGCTCATCAAAATCTTAGAAATATATAAGATACACCCGCAGCTAGTTTCCTTCCTAAATGAGGCTATGGCTAACTGGATAACTCGACTCTACGCACAGACCACCAGCAGTGTAATTGAGACAACACCTATCAAAATACAAAGGGGTATTTTTCAAGGAGATGCGCTCAGCCCATTGTGGTTTTGTCTTGCCCTCAACCCCCTCTCCAATAGTCTGAACTCAGCCGATGTAGGTTACTTGTTACACACAACACAAGAACATGACGGACAGACTGACGACCCGTTTTGTAAACTCAACCACCTGCTTTACATGGACGATATCAAAATGTATGCAGCTACTCAGGCTGATTTGGAGTACTTAATGCTGATAACCGAGCAATTCTCAAACGATATCTCCATGCAATTCGGAATTGACAAATGTAAAATAAATTCAATAAAAGCAGGGCAAACCTACCAACACATCTATCACATGCAAACTGGTGAGATAATAGATCCTTTAGATGAACACGAAGCGTACAAATATTTAGGATATCACCAATCAAAACAAATTCATTACAAAGAAATCAAAACAAAACTGAGACAAAACTTTAAACATAGACTTAACGCCATTTTAAAAACACAATTGCACTCAAAAAACACAACCAAGGCCATAAACTCGTACGCCATTCCGGTGCTGACCTATTCCTTTGGTATAATAAATTGGTCCAAAACGGAGCTTAAAAACTTACAACGCCTAATAAACGTCACCATGACTAAACACAGGAAACACCACCCGCGATCTGGTATTCAGAGGCAAGTCTTACCAAGGACAGAAGGTGGCCGGGGAATTGTAGACATACATAACCTACACAACCGGCAAATATCTACACTAAGGACATATTTTCACACCAAAGCAGAAACATCCACCGTTCACAAATCAATAGTTAAATTAGACAGAAAACTAGCACCACTTAACTTACAAGACCAGGACAAACAGAAGAAAGAGGAACAAACAGACATTAATAACTGAATGGACCCAAAAATCACTACATGGAAGACATCGCCACGACCTGAGCCAGCCCAACGTCGACAAAGAAGCGTCGAACGAATGGCTCAGTCGAGGAGAACTCTTCCCAGAGACTGAAGGGTTCATGATTGCGATACAAGACCAAGTGATCGAAACCCGCAATTATCAGAAGCACATTATGAAAGTACGCAGTCTACCAACAGACTTATGCCGCAGGTGTAACAGCTCCTCGGAAACCATACAACACATAACAGGAGCCTGTAGAGCGATAGTCCAAACCGACTACAAATTCAGACACGATCAGGTGGCCAACATCATACACCAAAGACTAGCTGCTATGTATGGGCTTATTGATGCATCTGTAAGACCAGTGCCATATTACAGGGTAGGGTATCTGCAGAACACACAAATATTTGTTCCGAGGCGGGAATCGAACCCACAACCTCCTGCTTCGCAGGCGCACCATCGCCAGCCGCGCCACAGAGGTCACAGATGTTGTGTGAACTGTCCAGAATTATTTATTATTTTATTTATTATAGAACACGCCTTTTTCCCGAAAGGGTAGGCAGAGCCTCAATGGGCCTCTTTTCGACAGTGGGTTGCACCATCGTGGAATATAGACGTGACAAGTGTTTTTTTTATTTTTTTTAGACTACTTGAATTTCGGAACTAGCAGATGGCCCACCTGATGTTAAGCGGTAACCTCTGCCTATGAACAGTTCATTACCTCATAGGTCACGTCCACCTAGGACGCACCCTATGTGGCATTGCACTGCGCCCGCCACCCTGAGACATACAGATGAAAAGTCTCATGTGCCTGTAATTTCCCCGGCACCCTTACCCTTCAAATCGGAACACAGTAATGCGAGCACTAATGCTTTGCGGCGGTAATAGGTACGGGGGTAAAACTTCCCCTCACGAACTCTTACCCAAAAAAGCTCTACATCGATCGCCGCCATAGCTTCCCACGACTGACGCGGCTAACGCATTCTTCCAGTAATAACACTCAGCAGCCAGGACAAATCTTATAAACACGTCCGTGTAACTCCTTAGTCGGCTTTTACGACATCCACGGGAGGAGACGGAGGGGTCTATTCTCAGGCCGGACACACCACAGTTAGTAATTATTGAACCAGATAAGTTAATTAATAATTTTGATACCTGAGCAAATGATATGAAAAACAGCTGTCGATGGTTGTAATGTAGGCCTGGTAACGTCAAATTCAGCTCAGCCGTCTTGCTGTAGTCCAGATATGCATGAAATGAGGCCTTCAAGCCACCGTTATCTGCTATATTCTCTCCTGTAATAACATATGTAAAATAAGCAATATTCTTCTTATTTAACGTAATGGCTTCTGTGCATTAAATAAGCAATATTTAGAATAAAATTATTCATCAAAAGATTTCACAGTTGGACCTGGCTACTAAAAAAAAAAATTTTTTTTTAATAGCCAGGTCAAATAAAAATTAGTTTTTTGTGTAAAATATATTTTACTATACAAGCTTTTATAAAACTAGTGATCGTAACCGTGTGCTGATCAAAATGAGCCTAAACACGGCCAGTATACTATTATCCATCGAGGAGTTCCATTGTCTCCAATCAGATCAGCTCGCTGTCACCATCATATTGTATTGTCGTCGGAACTTGATAGGTGTGCCAAATATCATCTCAATCGGTTGAGGATAACTGCTTTAAAATTCAGCTGCAAGATTCCACCCGGACAAACATACATACATTGAAAGTTAACTAAAAGCTTGTAAAAAATGTATTACCTAAGGTTTGTTTCCCATTTAAATGCTGACTTTCCATACTGTAAGTGGAGTATTGCTTCTGAATGCACTCCGCACGCTTCTTGAAGCGAGCAATGGTTGCATTGTTCCACCATTGATTCAGGTTGCCAAACCTATAAAATTACAATTGAGTGAGTTATTTTGCTATATCAAATAGGTAGGTACAGTTTTACCCAAAATATAAGTCCGATCGACTGTTTTCGTTTGCGCAGAAAAGCGTAGCCTGATATCCGACGGTAGCCGAACGTATAGTATGGCTGTATCTAGCTCTATCCCGCTCACATCTAATAGTCGACTGATGAAAAGCCGGCCGCGGTTTTGCCACGAAATCGATTAAGGCGCTATAGGTTCAACGAACATTTTTGTATGAGGCGAAGAAGGCGAGCGCACGCTCTGATACCGTGTTTTTATGTATAAAAAAATTATATAAAAATGTCGTTCAAAGTTTTGTTTAATTTTGTTGATGAATTCACTAACTCAAATAATAACTAACATGTAACCAAATGTTTCAAAAATTAAAACGTGAGAGAAGTGAGTGAAAAATAGCATTTAAATTTTAAAAAGGAGGTATCTTTGTTATTTTTTTTTATAGTGTGAAGTAGTTCAAATATTGTATTGAATTATTGATTTCACTACATAAAAAGCTCAAGAATATCATATATTTTTTTCTTCATAGAAAACTATGAAAATTCTTATCAAAAACTTTAAAATTCTAGAGACATTTGAGAACCTATCGCGCCTTAACCAATAACGGCGCAAGATTTTTAGCACGCGATTGCTGTTGGTCGAAAGACGGTTCCCGCGCTATAGAAATTGGTCTACGGCGCAGGTACATCGGGGCGACTTATATTTTGGGTGAAACATGGTGAAACTGTAATGTCTATGACTGTATAAATGTAACTTTTGAAACTATCATGGTTATGTACATACTTTTCACTAGAAACGGGATATTTAACACGATTTTTGAGTTTTTTTTGTTCCCGATATTTCGGCATAGTTGCATGCGCCATGATCACGGGAGAACTAACTAAAAGTCTTTGCGAGTAGATGTTATTGGAAGATATATCGATCTACCCTCTTTCTCACTCTTTTATTACGAACTACTATTATTTATTATTATTATTATTTTAACTTTTTATATTTTTCTCAAAACATTTAAAAAATGTTTCGGCAATAAATGAAGTCACGGGCTTATGCTAAGTGGTCTTCATTGTCAGTTAGATTGTCATAATTTTGTATTGTACTGTCTTCCTGTAAGAATTTACGTACGATGCGGCAGGTGTTAAGAATGGCAGCTTTTTGCATCATGATAAAAGTATTTGTTGGTAGATCTAATATGCTGAGGCTGTTGAATATATTTTTGGGTACGACACCTGTGCTAGAGAGCACCAGAGGAACAATATAAACTCTGTTCATTTTCCATATTCTAATTACTTCTTCCTTTAACTCTGTGTATTTGTGTATTTTTTCACTCATAGTTTTTTGCAAATTATGAGTATTAGGTACTGCGATATCTATTAAATATGTGTGTTTCTTACTTTTGTCTATTAGAGTAATGTCCGGCCTATTATTGTGTATGGTTTTATCAGTGAGGATAGCTCTGTCAAAATATACCTTGTAAGTGGAGCTCTCAAGCACAGGTTTAGGTGTGTACTGATAGTAAGGAGTTGTTTTATCATTGTCAGATAGTAATTTATATTTCGATGCTAATTTCTGATGAATGATGTGTACAATCTGGTTATGTTGGTGAGTATAGTCTGTTTGTGTTAATGTTGGGCACGCGCTGGTTATATGTTGAATGGTTTCTGATTGCCGGTGACACTTTCTACAATTGTCGTTCAGGATGTTTGTGTCTTTAAGTATGAACTTTTTATAGTTTTTAGTGTTTATAATTTGGTCCTGGATGGCAATCATAAATCCCTCTGTTTCCGGAAACAAATATCCTATTTTTAGCCATCTATTTGAGGCTTCCAAATCCACATGGCTTTGTTCGAGATCGTGGATGTGCCGGCCATGTAACTCCTTGCTGCGCCATGCAGTTAATTTTCCTGCTTCATGTTCCTGGACTGTAGGATATTGGATGTCTCTAACGGCTAAATTCAACGGTGTAAAATGCTGATCAGAGTCTGTTACGGCAGAGTGGATGGCACTGGAGGCAGATTTCTCATAGAAGAATTTCCGTAAGGTCTGTATTTGCCCTTCCCATAACTTCCTCATGTCTATGAGACCCCTGCCTCCCCTTTGTCTTTTCACTGAAATTCTTTCTATTGCTGATTTTGGGTGTAGATACTTAAACTTCGTTAGTGTAGTCCTGGTTTTTGTTTCTAATCGTTTGATGTCTGAGGCAGTCCATTTGATAATTCCAAAAGTGTATGTTAAAACGGGGATGGCATAGGTGTTTATGGCTTTAAAGAGGTTCTTTAAGTTTAAAGGTCTCTTACAGATGAGGTGGAGTCTTTTATAGTATTCTGACATGAGATTTAACTTAATTTGTATATGGTTAATGCTTTTTGATTGATGAACCCAGGTACTTATAAGTGTCTTCAGGTTCCATTAGTGTAAATGGTTCGTGTGTGTTTTGACTATCATCAACCACTTTTCCTCTTTTTATGTGAAGTGTTCTGCATTTATCTAGACCAAATAATGTCTTTACTAAAATTTGTTGTTAAGTCTATAAGTTTGTTTAGATCTTTTTCAGATTTGGAAAATAGTTTTATGTCATCCATATACATCAGATGCGTAATGGAGGTGTTTGTTGTAAGTTTATATCCATTAGCTTTACTAAAGCTATTCAGTATATTAGATAGGGGGTTCAAGGCGAGGCAAAACCATAATGGACTCAAAGAATCACCCTGAAATATGCCATTTTCGATTGGAATTTCATCTGTCGCCACTGAGGTGTTGTCAGTAGATATGAATAATTTGGTTTTCCAATTACTCATGGCATTTTTCAGGAAAGACACGAAAGTAGTGTTGATCTTATAAATATTTAAAACGTGGATAAGCCAAGAGTGAGGGACACTGTCGAACGCTTTTTTATAGTCTATGTATGTTATGTTTAGGTTTCTGCTTTTGGTATTGGCGTGCTTAAGGATGGTAGAATCTATGATGAGCTGTTCCTTGCATCCTTTATGTCTTCGCCTGCATCCTTTCTGTTCTTCTGAAAGCATATTGTGTTGTTCAAGGTGTCCTTTGATCTGGTTTGTGATACAAGATGTTATGAGCTTGTATATAGTTGGTAAGCATGTTATTGGTCGGTATTGAGATGGATTAGTAGTGTCACTGCTCTTGGCTAACATATATGTTATTCCTGTGGTGAAAAACCTTGGAAGTTGTTGCGTGCCTTTGATGAGATCCGTTATATTTTTAGCTAAGGTTTCATGCAATATAAAGAACTTTTTATACCAAAAGTTGTGTACACTATCTATTCCAGCCGCTTTCCAATTTTTCATCTTTCTAACAACAACTTCTACATCGTCTTTTGTTATTTCTTTAAACTCCATTTCTGTTCCATTTCTGTTACACCATTCTATTTCAATTCTTCTTCTTTTATCCAATCAGCTTCTACATTATGGTCATTCTGTTTCTTCCACAAACCTGCCCAGTAGTTTTTAAGTTCTTCATTAGATGGCACTTCAGTAATTGAACTACCATTGTTATTATTGAGAGACCTATAAAATACCTTTTCATTATTCGTAAAGAGTTTATTATCTTCTTTTCTGTGTAGAGCTTTTTTGTATCTAGCTAAACGTTGTGATTTAAGTGTTAGTTTTTGTTTGAGCGTATCTAAGAACTCTTCTGGTCTAATATTTTCCCTTTCATGCGATGAATGCACCTTTGTTCTCCTAAAAATGTTTTCTACCTCTCTAACAATACTACTTGATCTGTTATTATTTATATATTGGGTTAGTCTTCCAATGTCCACTCTAAGCTTTTTGACGTCTTCTTCTAGTCTCATTTGCCATCCAGGTTTTCTAGGTTTGTTACTTTTTTGTTGTGATTCTGTATTTTTTAACCTAATCTTGTAGCCTAGTTTTTCGCATATGACCAACGCACTGCAATACACTAAGGTATGTAGAGCGTTTATATCCATATCTGCTGTGTAAAACCTATCTAGTATTTCTTCATTAAAAATGTGAACCAAAGAGTAAAGTTTTTTGTTTTCTTTAAGCCGTGGTAGGTTAGGTCTGGCCGTAGGATCAGAACCTGTGTATTGGGTGAGCACATTTTCTAACCGGTAGATAAGTTCTTGAATATCGGATAGTGTGTTGACATGTTGAGCCACTTCAATTTCCAGTGGCTGCGATTCAGATATACTTGGTAGTGTGTTATCTTGTGTTGTCACATGTGATGATGAAGGTTGACTGTTCTCTGTTTGTTGTGAATTATGTATTGCAGGTGTCAGTGAACTAATTTGACTTCTTGCTTTTCGTCTTGCTCTCGTACTACGAGTAGCAACTGTATTGAGTATTTGCTGTGCATCATGTGTGGTTTGCATAATATTCTCTGCTTCCTCTTTTTGTAACTGTTCAGAGATTTCAAGCTTTAAGTTGCTAATTACTTCGTCCGATAAAAGTTTATTCCTAATTATGACCCGCCTCTGGTCCGCTATTCTTTGTGAGCTGACATCAATATGTGGGTATTTTAATTTAAATTGGTCGTGGAGTTTTTGACAGTACATGGTTTTGTCAGTTTCTAACTTGGTGGTGTGATAGTATGTACGCATGATAAATAGGTTCATATCATCATTCCATTTCATGCGTACTCTGGGTTTTCCAGCCTTGGTGGTCGCAGGTTGAGTGGCAGGTGCCTCCTGCGAAACATCCTCGGCTAGAGTGACTGTCCTACTACTGCTACAGTCTTGTCGGTCTGTTGGTTGTTCCGACGGCCTTCTGAGCTCGGCTAATGATGCCGAAGATTTCGGTGAAGAAGAAGAAGGAGAAAGGGAAGAGTGTTCATCATTAAAGTTAAGATATGAAGGTGGAGAAGAAGGCTGTGATGGAAAAAGAGATGAAGGCGAGGAAATAGATGATCGGGCTTCGTGATCCACTTCAGCCCAATCGGTTCGGCTTTGACTCCATTCCTCGACTGGAGCCAGCCGCTTTACTCCCGTGTTGTTTGTGCTCGTCGTGCCGCGACGTGCAGTGCCGGCAGATGTGGTGCGGCGTTTTGAAAGTGACCGTAGGTTGTACCTTCTGTTGGACTCACCTTGTTCGGGTTCCCCGGCAGAGGGCCGCCCATTACCCTCGCCACCGATGGCTTGCATGCTGTGACGACCAGCATCGGCTCCAGACGTGCCCCGGCGATCACCCCCGGGAAGCGACCATATACTTACTTTACTTTTACTTTGCTCCATGTTGATGGGTTTGCCATTGCCCTTTTTAGTCACCCGCTAAGTTATTATATTGCGGGTGTCCGCCTCTCACGTGGCTCAGATGTTATGCACGGACGTGGGGTTGGACTTCGAGAGGCTTATTATTATTATTATTATTTTATTACCACTAGCATCGGGTTTATAGTGAAATTTAAGAATGAATGAATGAAAATACTTTGCACACCTTACAAACTATTACAGTAGTACAGTATTACAGTATTAGTACAGGCAAATTAGGTGATTTTTAGCAAAAGTGTGAAAAGTATATTAATGTGTGTGTGCCTTTACTTTTTCCAGCCTGACTGATATTTTGGAGTGGTTATAGAGTCTGTAACTTACTATCACGACCGGTTCAATTCTAGCCAATCAGGGATCTTCAGGAAATACGTCACAAGTAGAGGTGCAACGTTTCACATGAGGCGCGTAATTCAAATTTTATTGTGTTTTTTGCTAATCACAGCTCATCTACACATCTTGAGATAGCGAAACATGATTTAGCGAAAACTAAGAGACCTGACATACATGTTTTGATTGAAAGTGTCTCATAAATATCATTAGTTTAGTTACGATTGTTATTCAAAGATTTTTACAGTGATTATTTTGTTCATTGTCATTCGTAGCTAAACTAATGGTATTTATGACTTTCAATCAAACATCATAGTTTCCGCAAAATCAGGTTTCGCTATCTCAAGATGTATTGATGAGCTGTGATTAGTAAAAAACACAATAAAATTTGAATTTCACGCCACAAGCGAAACCTTTTCTAAGTTTAAATTGTTTCTATTCATTGACAAAAGTAGTTTAAACTTAGAATTACCTATAGATTAAACTGCTATTGATATTAAAAAAGTAGATTATGCACTGAGGGGATAAATCAGTGTCTTACGTCGGGGTCTGCGCTTTTCTGCGCAAACGAAAACAGTCAATCGGACTTATATTTTGGGTAAAACTGTACTGAGCCATGCGCCTGCTTGTCGTATGGTGAAAAGGAGATGGTGGGATCAGATCATGAAGCTCCCAGGAGCAGCCAGGCACAGTCGAAAATGTAACCTATAGAGCAGTGTTTTTCATATTTTTTCATGATGCGAACCCCGATGATGCGATTTTTATGGTAAAAAAAAAAAAAAATCGCGAACCCCGACCCTTCGCTTTTTTATCATGTAAAATACCCGGAACTTACAACTGAGGCTTTGAAGTGTTTGATTCCATTTGCCACCTCGTACTTATGCGAGTTGACATTTTCATCACTGGCCCAAATAAAAAGTAGGTTAGCAAAGAAACCGCTTCAATTTGGAAAACGATTTAATTCTAAGTGTAGCAAATACAGATCCACGATGGGAGAAATTGGTTAATCAAAAACAAGCACACATCAATTACAGGCACATGAGACTTTTCACCTTTACGTCTCAGGGTGGCGGGCGCAGTGCAATGTCACATAGGGCGCGTCCTAGGTGGACGTGACCTATGAGGTAATGCACTGTTCATAGGCAGAGGTTACCGCTTAACATCAGGTGGGCCATCTGCTAGTTCCGTCATTCTAGTAGTATAAAAAAAAACCTTCGCATTAACATAAGTCTCAGGTTTTTTTTTTGTTAATTTGTGTGTTTTTTTACTGAAGTTCTCTCGACCTCTGGCGACCCCCCTACAGAAGCTTCGTAACCCCCCACGACCAACAGGTTGAAAAACACTGCTATAGAGGATCGAAAGGCATGCCTGGTTTAAACTCACCTATCATACTCCCGCCCTTGGTCGTCGAAGGCATGGGTCAGCTCGTGCCCCATCACGACCCCCATGGCGCCGTAGTTGACGCTCTTCGGGTTGTCGCCGTCGTAGAACGGTAGCTGAAGGATCCCAGCCGGGAACACGATCTGGTTCTTCGTTGGAGTGTAGTAAGCGTTCACGGTAGATGGGGTCATACCTGAAATTTAAAACAAAGTTAGTTAGATAAGTGACTATTTTTAACCCCCGACGCAAAAACGACAGGGTGTTATAAGTTTGACGTGTCTGTGTGTGTGTGTCTGTCTGTGGCATCGTAGCTCCCGAATGGATGAACCGTTTTTTGTTTTTTTTTGTTTGAAAGGTGTATTTGTCGGGAGGTTTCTTAGCTATGTTCGATCAAAATCGGTTCAGCCGTTTCATTGCGTTGAGGGTTTTTTTTAATTTTTACAAAATTCATTACTTTTTTAATTTTTAATTATATGTGAAAAACGTACTTGAGACCCACCGTACCCCTGGCCGTACCTCCGGTGGTACGAACGATACCACCAGCTAATAGTGTTGTACCGATCACTAATTTAAATTAAAAACCAGTTTAAAATATAATAGTTTAATTGAGTAATCATCAAATCAAAATTCAAAGTCATGTAGAATCTTGCAGTCAGGGAGAAGTGGTTAACCAATAAGGACTATCAATTAAAACATGTGTGATAAATCTCCTAGTTCTCGCGAACTCAACTTTCGCTATCTGAAGTAGTGTTCATGAGCTGTAATGGGGCAAAATACACCAAAAAAATTGAATTTCGCGCCTCAAGCGTGAGAATCCACCTTAAGCATCGCCAAGATGTACATTTTATTTCCTTTATGGTGAGGGTGCCGACTGACCGTCTATCGACTTTCATGAATGGAGAGTTCTGGCTGAGAGGTGTCAAGTTCAGGAGGTTCTTCGGAAGCCTGCCACGAGACACGGCTGCTTGTTACGTCATTAAAGTAGTATAAAAAAAAAAAGTGCGTCATGCGTCGCCGTCGAAACGTATGCAAGTCTAAAGTGTTTTTTATATGTATGTTAGTTTTTAAGGTATTTATGTTGCTATGGGCTTATTGTTTAGGTTTTTGTACATTTTCCTATAAGCCTGTTTTTTTTTTTTTTTAACGTTGATCTTTTGTAAGCTGCCACTCACCCCACTTGGTCTTGTTGACGGGCCCGTCCAGTTTGGACAGGTCGTGCTTGAAACTGAACACGTTGAACGCGATGTTGTTTGAAAGCTGCCACTCACCCCACTTGGTCTTGTTGACGGGCTCGTCCAGTTTGGACAGGTCGTGCTTGAGACTGAACACGTTGCGCGATGTTGTTTCAAAGCTGCCACTCACCCCACTTGGTCTTGTTGACCGGCTCGTCCAGTTTGGACAGGTCGTGCTTGAGACTGAACACGTTGAACGCGATGTTGTTCTCGAAGTACTCGCCAGGGGTCACCACCAGGCCCGCATACTGCTTGTCCAGCTCCGACTTGTCCAGGATGTAGTCGGGGAACCCTAGGAATGGGACATGCTAAGTCAGTGGTGTTACTTCTATCCTAGAGTTTACAGCCACCGTCATCAGCCTATACAAGTCCACTGCCATAGATCCCCATGAAATAAAATCTATCCTATTAATATTATAAACTTTGTAAGGATGTATCTTTGTTAGTCTTTCACGTAAAAACTACTGAATGGATTTGGATGAAATTTAGAATGGAGATAACAGGACTCCCGGAATAACACATAGGCACATTTTTATCCCGATATTCCCACGGGATCGCGACTTACGCGGGTGAAACCGCGGGGCGCTGCTTGTATTTATATAAAACAAAGTCGTGTTGGTTACACCACTTATAACTCAAGAACGGGTGAACCGATTTGGCTGAAAATTGGTGGGGTGGTAGCTTAGAACCAGGAGAAGCACATAGGGGGGGGGCTGTTTTTCACCGGGGGCTACCCGTGCGAAGCCGGGGCGTGTCGCTAGTAAATAAATAAATAATGCTGGACAGTTTATACAACATTTTGACGACCTCAGTGGCGTGGCGGGAGAAGGTTCGCCTGCAACGCAGGAGGTTGCGGGTTCGATTCCCGCCTCGGAACAAATATTTGTACGATCTGCAGATATTAGTTCAGGGTGTTCTGAGTATTTTCATCATCATCAGCGCACACTACTCCACTGCTGGACATAGGCCTCTCCCAATACGCGCCACTGAGCCCGGTGTTCGGCTCTTCTCATCCACTTGCCCTCCGCCTTTCGTAGGTCATCGCTCCACCTAGCCAGAGTGTGCCTCACGCTACGTTTGCAAAGACGCGGTCTCCACTCAAGAACTCGCTTACCCCAACGGTAATGGCTGGGTATTTTCGATGTATAATAAAAACTATATATCTATGTAATGTATTGTATTAAGTACTAGCGACTCGCCCCGGCTTCGCACGGGTAGCCCCCGGTGAAAAACATCCCCCCCCCCCAGATATTTTATTACTTGTTCTGCTATTCGGAGCGGAGAAGATTCCACCATAAAAGAGATAACTAACATCGGTCCAGCCGATCTTGAGTTATAAGTGGTGTAACTAACACGACTTTGTTTTATATATATAGATTTGGCATATCCGTTTGTGAGCAGCAGGTTTTCAGAGGTCTTTGACGTAGTTTGTGTCGACATACCAATCATGTCTGTGATGGCGTCTGCTTTCGTGTCTGCGGCCTTTCTGGTCTCCGCGTCCATCCAGTCCAAGTTCTGCAGGTTCCTCTTGAACGCGCTCCGGATATTGTTGATCATCACCTCGCCCTGGGTCTTCGCTTCCCCCTGGAACACTTGCCGCACGAACATGGCGCCTACTGCGAACCCTGGAGGATAAGAATGGTGTCCACTTTATATAAGCGTTTTTTAAAACTTGCGTGGGGGACAAATCTAGCGATCAAATTTTCGGGAAATTCCCTATACCCGATACTGCTGTTTTATTTAAAGTGTTTTTTTTTCCTTTCGCTTTCCTGCAATCTGTGACAGATTTCGTGAAAAGGGACGAAGTGATTTTTTTTTATTTTTTTTAATACTATTGTATGACGGAACAAGCATATGGCTCACCTGATGTTAAGCGCTAACCTCTGCCTATGAACAGTGCAGTACCTCATAGGTCACGTCCACCTAGGACGCGCCCTATGTGTGTAACAGGGACCCTCAGAACAAGGACTACCTTGTTTTGAACAGGGGCCGCACATTTTTCCGAAAGCTTGGTACTATCAGCCATGTTGCTGTTTACCAAGCAGGTGAGATTTTTTCTTGCGCGCTTTTTTCAGAGGTTAGTATTAACAGCCATGTTGTTCCAAGGATCCCTTAGTTGGCTTTTAAGACATCCACCATCCACGGGAGGAGACGGAGGGGTCTATTCTTAGGCCGGACACACCACAGCACTTGGAATATAGTGGTGTATAAGTACCGGCAAGGTATATACTGGACCACAGATATATGAAGACATGTGAACTTACCGATGGTTTTATTGGTGTCAGTCACGCAGTACCTCCAAGATTCCTCGGTGCCCTCTGACCCGAAGAGTGCCTTCCGCAGTATCTTGGTGGTGTCTCTGAATGGCTTGGAGAGGTACGTGGAGAGAGAGCGCGATACTTGCCACATCATGTAGCTTGTCAATGTTCTAAAACATACAACACATACTTACCGATGGCATTATTGGTGTCAATCACGCAGTACCTCCAAGATTCCTCGGTGCCCTCTGACCCGAAGAGTGCCTTCCGCAGTATCTTGGTGGTGTCTCTGAATGGCTTGGAGAGGTACGTGGAGAGAGAGCGCGATACTTGCCACATCATGTAGCTTGTCAATGTTCTAAAACATACAACACGTACTTACCGATGGCATTATTGGTGTCAGTCACGCAGTACCTCCAAGATTCCTCGGTGCCCTCTGACCCGAAGAGTGCCTTCCGCAGTATCTTGGTGGTGTCTCTGAATGGCTTGGAGAGGTACGTGGAGAGAGAGCGCGATACTTGCCACATCATGTAGCTTGTCAATGTTCTAAAACATACAACACATACTTACCGATGGCATTATTGGTGTCAATCACGCAGTACCTCCAAGATTCCTCGGTGCCCTCTGACCCGAAGAGTGCCTTCCGCAGTATCTTGGTGGTGTCTCTGAATGGCTTGGAGAGGTACGTGGAGAGAGAGCGCGATACTTGCCACATCATGTAGCTTGTCAATGTTCTAAAACATACAACACGTACTTACCGATGGCATTATTGGTGTCAGTCACGCAGTACCTCCAAGATTCCTAGGTGCCCTCTGACCCGAAGAGTGCCTTCCGCAGTATCTTGGTGGTGTCTCTGAATGGCTTGGAGAGGTACGTGGAGAGAGAGCGCGATACTTGCCACATCATGTAGCTTGTCAATGTTCTAAAACATACAACACGTACTTACCGATGGCATTATTGGTGTCAGTCACGCAGTACCTCCAAGATTCCTCGGTGCCCTCTGACCCGAAGAGTGCCTTCCGCAGTATCTTGGTGGCGTCTCTGAACGGCTTGGACAGGTACGTGGAGAGAGAGCGCGATACTTGCCACATCATGTAGCTTGTCAATGTTCTAAAACGTTCAACACGTACTTATTAGGTGTTTAACTTCGTCGGTAGTAGATTCTAATGTAGAGCTTTTTTGTGAAAGAGTTCGTCCGGTTCGAACAATCGTCATACAATCTTTATTTACAGAAATAATAATCATTATCAACGTACAGAAGTCCACTGCTGCACACATGATTTTCTCATAGAATGCCATGAAGGCCTTGAGCCGCCTCCATCCACCGCCTTCCTGCGATCTCTAATGTCGTTGGTCCATCGAGAGAGCCCCTCTTCTGCGTTGTGTGGTTCGAGATCGAGGTTCCTTTTATTCCCCAACGATTGTCGGTTCTGCAAACTATATGTCCTGCCTACTACCACTTAGTAGTGTAGAGCTTCTTGAGAAAGAGTTCGTCCGGGGAAGTACTACCACCCTACCTATTTCTGCCGCAAAGCAGTAGTGCTCGCATTGCTGTGTTCCGGTGTGAAGGGTATGGTTGCCGGTGAAATAACAGGCACATGAGACTTTTCATCTTTATGTCTCAGGGTGGCGGGCGCAGTGCAATGCCAAATAGGGTGCGTTCTAAGTGGGTGTGACCTATGTGATAATGGACTGTTCATAGGCAGAGGGTACCGCTTAACATCAGGTGGGCCATCCACTTGTTCAGTCATTAAAAGTTGTATAAAAATATGTTAAAAAATATATTTTTCAATACAAGCTTTTATAAAATTAGTGGTCATAACCGTGTGCTGGTCAAAATGAGCCTAAACACGGCCAGTCTACTATTATCCATCGAGGAGTTCCGCTGTCCACGTTCCGTCTCCATCATCAGATCAGCTCGCTGTCACCATAATATTGCATTGTCATCGGAACTTGACAGGTATGCAATATATCATCTCAATTGGTCGAGGATATAACCTGCTTTAAAATTCAGTTGCAAGATTCCACCGGGACAAACATACACACAAAAAGCTTGTAAAAAGGTGAATACTGAATACTAGGGGTGGTTATTATGATCAAATAATGTAGTTGGTTATTGTCTGGACTTACCTTTGGTCTTCTTCAGTTCTGCTGTATTTTCTAATGACTTTGGTGAGGTTCTTAAAATATTCCGGCGCATACACCACTATCCGCTCCGTGTCTAAAATCTGTAACAGAACATACATGTAGAAGGCGTACTTCCGCACCTATTAATAACTAGCTGGTAAGGTAGGTAGGTAGGATAGATGGGTAGGATAGATAGGATAGGTAGAAGGATAGGTACATTAAATATAGTTAGGATACACGGTATGATCGGTATATATCTATTCTATATACCACCATAATATAGCTTATCTATCCTACATACTATGTGCATAGTATTGCTCCTTCTTATCCAACCTACCTAGAAATATCCTATCTGCCTATTTAGATAGATAGATATATTTCTAGGTAGGTTGGTCCCAAAGTGTCATTAAGGTGGTTCCTTTCGCTTGAGGCGTGAAATTCAAGTATAATCGTTTTTTTTGCTCATCACCACTTTTTCAGATAGTGAAAACTAATTTGCCAGTAATTATATGACCTGACACACAAGTTTTAATTTATAGTATCACATACGTATCATTAGTTTCGCTACGATTGTGCTTCAATGGTTTTTATTTTAGTGTTTTTTTTTATATAATTTGAACACAGTGTGGACCCTGTGCTGCCACATTTGGAGGGAGAGTTTGTGGTTGGCTTTTTGGCCAACCACGGGATGGGCCCTGTTGGGCGCCGCACGAGATGGGCACCGGTGCGTTCCGTAGGAGATCCCGGAGCCCATCGACATGCGCAGAGGATGGCTACCGGGGTGGTTTTAGTGAGTCCACGAGTCCGTGAACCTCACATAACCGTATTGCACCCTTAATGCAATACGGTATCTGTTTAACAGACTTCAACCTCCTCAACAAAAAAAAATAGGTTAAATAGTTACTCACAGTTCTGTTGACTAACTTAAAAGCGTCATTGAAGAATTCAGTCCAGTTTAGAAAAGGCACTTCTTTCTGCCATTGCCTGATCGTATAGGGGTTGTACAACCCCTCCTCATCCCTCCTATCCTCAGAAGGGGTAGTTATATTCGCCAGGTCTGACTCGAAGTCGATCACTCTTTTCATCACAGTCTTAGCCTCGGTTTTGTTTGCGCCTAGGAGAACGCAAATTCGCGTCATGTACTCTAGATAGGCGTCTAGGACTTTCTTGTGGGCCGTTTTGTTGAGGTAGTTGTCACGAGTTGGCAGATTTAAACCCCCTTGGTCCAGCTGAAAATAGATTATTATTTATTGGTAAGTACCTAATCAACTTTAAGGCGCATTCAACAGCCAAATTCAGCCAAATTACTGGAAGAAAGCGTAGCAGAGTCAGTCGTGGGAAGCAATGGCGGCGATAAGCTCACCACTTGTCACGTCTATTTCCCACGATGGTGCAACCCACAGTGAAAAGAGGTCCATTGAGGCTCTGCCTACCCTTTCGGAGAGAAAGGCGTGTGTCTATGTATGTATGAATCAAACTAGCATGCGTTATAAGATTTCCATACAAATCTAAGTCAGTGTCATTTAGAAATCATATAATTTTATAAGAAACTGACAAACCATACCATTTTATAGGTAGCTACATAACACTTCTTTTTCCCCGAAGGGGTAGGCAGAACCTAAAAAGGCCTCTTTTCACCATGCATTGCACCGTCGTAGGAATAAATAAAGACTTGACAAGTGGTTAGCTCATCGCCGCCATTGCTTCCTACTACTCTGCTTACGCTTTCTTCCAGTAATAACAGCTAGCAGCCAGGACAAATCTTATACCAACGAGTCTTACTAACAAGTCCGGGTAATCCCTTAGTAGGCTTTACCGACATCCACGAGAGGAGACGGATGGGTATTAAAGTAAGTTTAGGGTTATAAGTTGATTAAAATGTTATGTATATACCACAGATAAAAGAATACTATACGTATATACTTACAACAATAACATGTTTAGCCGAGTTCCGATCGTCTTCTGTCACCGCCCAGTTGAAGAGACCGCCCAGATTGTATCTGAAATTGAATTTTAATAGTTAAAGTTTAAATTTAGTTTTAATACTCTAGAACCGCTTAGCTAGCGCAGAGTCATTGGATCGCTTTGCGTGTTCTACCGCCTGTACAACGGGGAATACTCTGACGAGCATCGAGATCGAGATTTTACCATCACTCTTCCCGGCAGCGTGACAAAGCTCATCCACACATCATAGATCCCTGGGTTTCTCGTACGACTCGTTTCTCGAGATCATTTCTTCCCCATACCTACAAACTATGGAATGAGCTTCCATGTGAGGTTTTCCCGCTTGGTTACGACATGTGTCGCTTCAAGAAAAATGTTCATAAATTCCTTCAGGGTAGGCAGCGCATCGACAATACCCCCGGTGTTGCCGGTGTCTATAAGCGACGGTGGCCTCCGTGAAACATTTCTCAAGTAGCAGGAAACGAAACCTCTGGCTTCTAGCTTCGCCGCCGAGGTTACTACAAAAGTTTTTGGATGAATAAACCTAATTTAATTTCAATTTCAGCTGGATTTTATTTTGGTCAAATGTTTATCAATCAAAGTGGTTAACGAATAAGCATTGCCATTCAGCGTGGCAATGCAGCCAACGCCTTTTCAGGAAACGAAACCTCTGGCTTCTAGCTTCGCCGCCGAGGTTACTACAAAAGTTTTTCGATGACTAAACCTAATTTAATTTCAATTTCAGCTGGATTTTATATTGGTCAAATGTTTGTCAATCAAAGTGGTCAACGAATAAGCATTGCCATTCAGCGTGGCAATGCAGCCAGCATTCTGGGCACGCTGCCGTCGGATGACGGCTTGCTGATCTGGTAGGTAGGTTTTTAGTTTAGATTTGGTTTATTATCTTAGTCTAAAGTGCTTAAAAATAAAAGTTATTCGCCATGATGTTATGGGCTATTATGTTACTACCTGTATATATATATTAAATTCTTGTCAAATACATATATAAAAATTTAAAAAAAGTTTCATTCCATCCATATATACATAAACTCACGCCTGTGATCATGTCACACCTCTTTTGCTTCATTCACTCTCATCACATTCTTCATACATGCTCGTCGGTTAAGGGTACTCTTGACCTGGCCTTTTTCCAGAACGTCTCCGATCTGGTCTGAATACTTTCGCCGAGGTCTTCCCCTTCCCATTGTCCCATTCACGCTCGTCTTATGTAACCTTATGTTTAATTATCGTGTTAGGTATAAGGTAGGTAGTTTATGATTTAGATTAAAATTAGGTTACTTATTTGTGATAATATTCGCCACCTAGGGCTATCGAATAAATACACAATTTCTGTGCCTAGCAAGGTACAGGACGCCATACTTGTACCATAAGATCATGTAATACAATATGTTTGCAATAAACTCTCGACTTTGACTACTTACGTGTTCTGGACGTCCTGTACTAGCTTCTGTAGGTCCCACTTCGGCTGCTTCAGCATAGTGGTGGGCAGGATGTGCCAGCCGCCCAGTTTCTTGATCACGGTCACAAGTGGCTTCTCGGCCAGCTTCTCTATGACCTCGTTCTCGTCTATGCACGCGTCGTAGTAGATTCTGGCTTTGGCTTCTGCGTCTTGAGGGTTCGTGGTGTTAGTGTTCACCTTTTCTGGAAAGAGGAGACGTAGATAGGTTAGAGACCTATGAGGTCATGCATTGTTAAAGGTAGAGGTTACCGCTTAACAGCGGGTGGGCCAATTGCTTGTGCCGTCAAACACGTAGTTAAAAAAAAAAAAAAGTCTGGCACCCTCAATATTTATGAAAACAAGATGAAAACCATTTTATCATTTCTATATCTGTACCATGCAACTTGAATGTATACGAAAGTATCGTTTGCTTCACTATCCATTGCGGGCTATGAATAACGTGCCTTAAGTATTACATAAAGTAGAAGCCGCAATGGATGACGTCCTTGGAAAATACACTATGTTTTCAATTATTCTAGTAGAAACTACACGAAACCACTCCAAAAGTGAAAATAATAGTTTGTAAATTAAATAAGTCTAATCAGATTAATGTAGTTTTTTTTTTTAAATATTTGTTACTTTGGAACCAAAACTAAGTTTTATCATTTGTCGCTTACGTCAGTTACTTCAGAGCTGAAGAAATCTATACCGGGTTCAAATGAGCAATATCGCTGTCACTTTCTTGCAGCTATTGTTCTCCACCCATTCGTTTATTTTATTTTATAATAATACAGTATGAAAACAATAGAGAGCCAAAGGTTCTAACGAAGATCAACAATATTTTAACATATATCGCCTTAAATATTACCAAAACGATGTCTTTATCGTCAGTCTTTTGGTTACAAACAGGCAGGTCTGGTTAATTCCATACATTTTAGAATTAGTTCACACAAAATATCGATAGATGGCAGTACTGGTATCGCTAGGAATATTGAACACATTAATTAGATTATTTTTTCACTTTTTTTGACGGCATTGCGTAAATAGTACCTCTAGAAGACTTTTTATGTGATTTTAACTAATAAAATAACAAAAATCGTTATAAAATAGTTTTTTTTTTCAATGTTTTTACTGACATCTAGCAATTTCTAACCGAAACATTTTGATTGGGTTCTAAGGTTCTAAGTTTGGTCAAGAAACACATAGATGGCGTTGAAATAAAACCATGTTTCGGAGCAGTGTATTATTCGATAATATTTCGATAGTTACTCCACAGAGTAGTAAGAATACTAACGTGTTACTCTATGATATGATGTGATGAAATACGCTTGATTTCTCAAGTATCATCTAGTGCGCTGTAAAGAAGGCAAGAGAGAAGCGCCATCTAGTACGCTGTTAAGAAAACAAGTAAGAATGCATATTAGTACGTTAGTACCGAGCGCGCGCCACGGGCGCTGCTCTTGCGCGACTTATCGTGGCAACGATCGTAGTACTAAGATTGTCTCTCTGTTGTACGTTAGTATTATTCCTTACTCTGTGAAACAGGTAAGTCAATAAACAATTTTACTGTCTGACGTATAATAAGTAAATTATTTACAACCATAAACCAAGCGCCTAATAAAATACGTCAGACAACCAAATAAGTGTGAACAAATAATACCATAACAGCGTCTAAGCCCGTTCGTGAAGACTTACTTGAAATACAGCCTGTTAGGGCAATCTCACAGAGAAAGCTATACCTTAGATAGCTTGGGACTTGTACCACAACCGAAGCCCAATTCTCGTACTAAAACATAGTCAAATTAAAGTTCGGATCATGTTAAGATCTAATGTCGATGTCACAAATGTCAAAAAATTTATTCTGCTCTCCTGACAATACAACGCGGAGTGTGATGATATCGAAATGTGACTGTAACTTGAATGTTTCAAAGTTCTATGAATTCACTCTTTCACTCTTTCCAGCGTCTTGAACAGATCGTCCAATGCATTTGTGAACAGTTTCGTTGATATAACACCCCCCTGTTTGACTTGCCTATGCAATTGGATAGGATAAGACTGCTGGTCCTGTACAAGAACGCTCATTGTTGCATTTTCATAAAGGTATCTTAACACTTCGATATAACGATAGTCCACTTGGCATCGCTGCAAGGAGGCTAAAGTCATTGACATAGCCCACCGGATTAGCAAGCTGAAGTGGCAATGGGCTGGTCATAGGTATGTCGGAGAACCGACAACCGTTGGGGTAAGCGAGTTCTTGAGTGGAGACCGCGTCTTGGCAAACGTAGCGTGGGGCGCCCTCTGGCTAGGTGGAGCGATGACCTAAGATAGGCTGCGACAGAAAGTGGACGAGAAGAGCCGAACACCGGGCTCAGTGGCGCGTATTGGGAGAGGCCTATGTCCAGCAGTGGACTAGTGTGGGCTGATGATGATGATGATGACTCTTTATTTATTTTTTGCGTTTCAGTTGTTTCAGCTATATCGGAATTCAATCTCAACCATCTGTCATTACATATGTCATCACAACTTGGCAGGTAGGTATCCAACAAATCGCCTCCCTAGATTTTGAACCATACGAACAAATAATATGTGCAAGGCAATTTACCTTGTAAGAAAACTGGTCAAGTACGAGTTCAACTCACGTGAAGTAGAGCTACTAGTGAAATTTGGGTAAAAAAAGTTTTGCGTTTTTGCGACCTAGTACCCATAACACAAGCTCTGCTTAGCTTGGGGCTAGATAATGTAGTGTGAACTGTCCAGTTTTTTTAATGTCTTTTTTTTTTAAATGCATCTACATCTGATTGCTTCCACTTGGATATACCTAATACCTGTTGATTTGTGATATTCTTGGCTTATTTCCAACTGAGCACGTGATGAAAACATTCAAGCGTAATTCCAGAATATTATTTCGAGAGATTCATGGAATTTAAATATTTGCGGGACAACATCATAAATAGCATAATAATAGGGCTTCTTCCTAATTCCTTCAACTTTCTTTCATGCGCGCCCTCCACATTGAAAATCAATGTCAGTCAGTTTCAAAAATAGTCACAGAGTGATTTCAAATCGAGTGGGTATGAGAATTTTGATCAACAATAACTTCTAAAAATACGAAATTTTGGAAATGTGTCTGTTGTTAATTTTGCTGACTAATACTATTACCTATTCGTTTTATTTGAGAATTGTACAACTAGTATCTATGAGGTGTACGGGTTTCAGCGGATAGCCCGATTCCGGCAGGTGGTCCGATTCCAGCAAGTGGTGCAACTCTGGCAGAGAGCGAGTGGTTTAATTCCGGACAGATGTTCTAATTCAGGTCGACATAAATAGATCTCACTTAGCAAGTACTAATGCTAAGCATTATCTCTGTCACTTTCACACACACGTCAAATAACGCGTGCTAGAGAGGGACAGGGACAAATTTATCTCAGCCTTAGTCACTCGAAGACATTCAAAAATCGATTCCCTGTGGATAACAATCCTAAAAGAATAGTAACTACATAATAATACCGAGTGCTGTATAAGTATAGCTCTAATTTTACTATCATATAAAAACTCGATAAACGATCTGAGTCGAGAATTCACAGCAAGTATCTAATTGCCCATAATACTCGTTAGAGCTACGAAATGTAGTTTTTGGATAATAGCAAACGACAACTCGGAGGTTTAGCTTTTATAGAGGTACGCGGAACCCTAATTTTTTTTAATGTTTTCGACAACGATTCCATCTTGGATGGGTATGGTTTTGGGAAACTATTTTTTACCAAAAGATTTTATAAAATTTGTGATTGGAACCGTGTTGCTGATCAAAATGAGCCTAAACAGGGCTAGTATTATCCATCGAGGGGTTCCGTTGTCTACCTTGTGTCTCCATCATCAGATCAGCACGCTGTCACCATAATATTGTATCGTCATCAGAACTTGACACGTATGCAAAATTTCATCTCAATCGGTTGAGGATAACTGCTTTAAAATTCAGTTGGAAGATTCCACCCGGACTTATATACTTAGGTAGCTACATACAAACATTGCAAGTTAAAAAAAGCTTGTAAAAATGTGTGTAAACTAATCAAGTTGACGTCCAGATTTTTAATATTCTGTCTATAGATTTATGTTCACAGGGACACTCAGTTAACAATTTAAAAAACTCTAGATATCATCGTTTTTTATTGTTTTGTATACCTTGTGAGTACCTAGTCAAACCTTTGGAGGTTTTTAACAATATTATAATTAACTTTGTAAGGCTGTATACAATTATTCACAGAAAGAATAATACAACTAAGAAAAGAAGGTATGTACAATTTAAAAAAAAAACGTATGAAACAGCTGTGTTACCTGAATACCACTGCTAGTGCTAACGATCTAACTAAAGGTAGCTCAACTGATCCAAATCACTACCAGACGGAAGCATCCCCATAAGATGCTGGCTGCATTGCCATGCTGAATGGCATATATTCTTTGTAAGGAATATTGTGAACGAAATAAAAAAATAAAAAAATAAAAAGCATTTTTTTCGATGTATCGGATGTCAAGATGTGGTTCTAATTCAGTTGCAAGATTTGACCCGAACATACAAGCATTGCAAGGCTTGTAAAAATAATGCTCTATTCAGTAAATCGAGACTAGTATTTTCGCAATCGTTGAATAAACAAACGGAGTCGAACAGGAAACTCTAATTTGTTGCACAAATAGATCTTTCAGTCTATGTGCTGAAGTCATAAAGCTGTATTATTGGCTTATTGGCGCTATTTGTTGTGTATGGAGCTCATTTTGTGAGACGATAATTGGTATTGCGATGTTTTCCTGCATTTTCATCTATTGTGGTCGCGAAAATTTGGAAGAATCGTGAGTATATAAAGTGCTAATGTACTACTGAAGTCATATTCGGATACCCTCACATTTAACCACAGATAAGTACATATCTGTGATTTAACCCTTCTTTTATACCTTTGATCTAATAATTGCTGCGTACTTGAAAATATGCCCTCTAAAATGACATTTATTTTATCAATGTACGTTGATAGGTAATAGAGATATTTGAACGAGCGAAGCGAGTTCTCTGAGTCAACTTGGAAGAATCGGCGTTTGTATGTATGTATTTATGTATGTTTGACCGAACATAACTTCCGAACCGTTAATCCGATCTTCATGAAATTTGATTGGGGGGTAGATAGTATTGGTACAATTAGTTGGTAAGGTTATGAACTAGATTGTTGAGATATTGGGGTCCAAGAGGGGATAAAAAAAAACAAAGTGAGAATATCAGATCAAATGGGGTGTTATATGAAAGCCTCTCGCTTCGACATTTCAAAACTTTTTTTTTATAATTTTTGAATTTACTTAGTTTTTGAATTATTAGAGTAAACAGAAAATGAAAAAAAACAATATCTCTAGGCTACTTCCACTAATCCTACATCGCTGAAATTTGGTATGTTTGTAGCTTTTATGACACAAATTCTGGGAAAAGTCTAAAATTGAAGAATTTCGAAACTTGTACTCTAAAAAAGGTTTCCAATATTGTTGACCTCCCGTTTCTAGTAATTTGAACGACGTTGTAGGTCTAAGAATTCGAACCACTAAACTATTTCATCTGAGTAGATAAATGTTTTCAGAAGTCGGTTAGAAAGGTGTTTGCATAATTTGTGCAAAACTACAAGGAAAAGTCGAAAATTGAGGATTGTCCTTGTATATACTAATTTTTTGCGATGAAAAACGTAATCTTTGTTGGTTAAGTAGCAAATCCAGTAGTAAAAAAGTCAGTTTCTCCAAGTTCCTATCTTCCGAAATGTACCTGTAGCTATAGGAGATCACCTCGAACTCTTAGGCGTTTTACTCACGCGTACTCTAACTTTGGCTCCTACATCGAGTCTAAGGCTAAAACTGCTTCCATGAAGCTAGGCATCCTGAATAAGGTAAAGCGTTACTTCACACCAGGACAGCTTCTAAGTCTGTACAAAGCACAAGTCCGCGGGCTGGTATGGAGTACTGCTGCCACATTTGGGATCGTACGGCCAAACACCAGCTTGCTGCCTCAGACTCGATCGAACGCAGTACTTTCAGGCTTATAGGTGAGCAACATATGGCGGAGACTAAGATCCAGAGTCTCGAGCACCGCCGTAAGGTCGCGTGCCTTTCGATCTTCTATAGGTAACATTTCCGGGAATGCTCCCAGGAACTTCATGATTTGATCCCACCATCTCCTTTTCATCATAGGACGAGCAGGCGCACGGCTCGGTACCACCCTTACCTCATTAGTAGGTATAGCCTCTATTCGTACTAAACGTTTCAGTTCCACCTTTATAATGCGAACTGCTAAGGAGTGGAATACACTACCGTCGTCTGTCTTTCCTGAGAACTATAATCTGGATCTCTTCAAGGCTAGAGTGAATAGGTGCCTTCGAGACCTTTGTGCTCCATCTTTGGCCACATTGTCACTTACCAACAGGTGAGATCGTGGTCAAACAAAGGTCTATCAATGTAAAAAAAAACACAACTAGATGGCATTGCTAATTATGTCTGAAAGTTAGATCGCGCTATCGATGCGTTTTGAAGCTTGGATATGAAGTACCGTGATAATTACGTTCTTTTTATGTGGATATACTCACGTAGGGACATAACTAAAGTACGTAGGTACGAAATAAGGTAACCTACCTAAATCGCGTGTATTCGCGAGTTCTCAGTTCGGGGCGAACCACTAGTATATCACAAATATCATCAGTTTAGCTGCGATACCCCCTAAACACATTTTTACAGTTGTTTTTATTTTTGTTTAGGTGTATCGTAGCTAAACTGATGATATTTATGAGATATTATCAATTAAAACATGTGTGTTAAGTCTTCTAGTTGTCGCAAAATCAACTTTCGCTGTCTGAAGAATTAGTGTTCATGAGCTGTAATGAGCAAAAAACACCAAAAAAAAAAACCAAAATTTAGCGCCACAATCGTGGGCATCCACCTTAATAGTAAGTAGGATCATTAAATAAAGCCGAGCCATGTTTGTTGCCTGACTCTTCTAGGTTTGGTGGCGTTGACTGTTTACGTTAACGCAGAAAAGCGCAGACTGATATCCAACAGTAGCCGACCGTAAGTATAGCTCTGTCTTGCTGTAGAGCTCTGTCCCGCTCACATCTAAGAGTCGACTGATGAACAAGATGGCACACGACCGGCCGCGATTTTGCCGCGAAATCGATAACAGCGCAAGATTTTAGCGCGCGATTGCTATTGGTGGAAAGAAGGTTTTTTTTTTTTTTTTTTTATACTTCCAAGGTAGCAAACAAGCTTACGGCCCACCTGTTGGTAAGCGGTTACCGTAGCCTATGAACGCCTGCAATACCAGAGGCATCACACGCGCGTTGCCGACCCTTTAAAATTTCTTTAATTTTTATTTTTTATAGGTTCCCGCGCGTTATTGAAATTGGTCTACGGCGCAGGTACATCGGGGCGACTTATATTTTGGGTAAAACTTTAAATCTAGTTTATAAGACGATTCAAATTCATCTTTGTGATTTCAATGAATAAAATACTTTTGACTTTGACTTTGACTTTGCCTTCAGGGAACTTACCAATAGCATATCGGATGGTTAGTTGGTTCTGCAGCTCGATCTTGCTGAATATCCCCCAATTGGACTTGCCCTCAGGAATGGGGTTGTTCCTGAGCCAGCCGCCGCACGCGAACTCGTAGAAGTCTTCACAAGGGTCCTGGGTCTCGTCCAAAGCGCCGATGACCGAGCTGGCTGTGTAGATGCACGAGCTGGAGAGGCAGATTTCTGACCCTGCAAGAAAAACCTTGGTTAACACAAGCTTGGGGATATTTTGCATGATATACAAATATACATGCAGGCTGTGGTGTGTCCGGCCTAAGAATATAACCCCGTCTCCTCCCGTGGATGTCGTAAAAGCCAACTAAGGGATTACCCGGACTTGTTGATAAGATTTGTCCTATAGCTGCTAGCTTATTATGGCATATGTTATTACTGGGAAGAAAGCGTTACCCGAGTCAGTCGTGGGCAGCAATTTTTTTTTTTTACATTTTCTATATTCCCTTATATCTCAAAAACAACATAGTCTAAAAAATATTTTAAAATAGCTTTTAAATATCCAAGCAAAGCTCTTTTGCGTGACACCCCACTTGATCTGACTGACTGTTTTTTTTTTAACCCCTCTTGGACCCCGATATCTTAATAACCCCCTAACCGATAAAGCTCATAACCTCACCTACAAATTGTACTAATCTATCCCCCTACCAAATTTAATGAAGATCGGATTAACGGTACGGAAGTTTTCATGGGAAAAACATACATACATACATACAAACGCCGATTCTTCCAAGTTCACTCAGATAATTCGCTTCGCTAATTCAATTAAGGTGATAAGTTAAAATATCGAATGGGCGGAGTCTATCAAGAAAACAATAGCTGCAAGAAAGTAACAGCGCTATTACTCTGACCGCAGGAAGAGATGAGGTACAGATTTCTGCCGCTCCGAAGTAACTGACGTAAGCGACAAATGATAAAACTTCGTTTTGCTTCTAAAGTAATGTGATTACTTACTGAATAGTACGAGTATAACAATTTACGCTTAACATTTTCTCTAATCGAAGGAGGGTTTTAAGAGGGCCAATTTCAGAACATAAAGCTATCGAGAAGTTTCACCAATCGTTTTTCTAGTCTATGATTTATTTAGATTATATCCTCAAGTAATTACTGTATAAACATCAAGTTTGTAACCTTTACTGTTACTGAGTGAGCATGTAACGCAACGACTTCAAATTTTTAACTTTATCTTAATGTAGATAAAGTCAGCAAAGCCAATTCATCCGCTTTAATGAAGCATAAAACCGATGAAGTAAGCTGGGTGTGCGAGATTACGACCATGACCTCGAAATATCGATCCTACGAGGAGTGAGGAACCTCAGAGAAATCACGAGCAGTATGGAGCATCGAGTGTTGGTAATTCTAATCCTATGCCTCGGCAACAAAGTTCAATATCTAATAATCAGAAACAGATCAAATGGTTGTCATGATATGCAGCTTGAGCTGATTGGTCTTCTTTGGAGGCTTTCTCCTCATAGAGGAGTCAATTTTATAAGCTGGAAAAAATATATGACATTCATTGACTTTTTATCTGTAAAGTGAACGTACAAAAATGTTCTACCTGTTCAATAACCATGTGAAAAAAAATAACAAAGTGCAGCTGTTTTCGACTGAAAATTTGATTCAACTTCTAAACGACTTAGAATTTTGTACTTTTTCGTTCAACTAAATGTCGGCAAATACTTTATCTTCAAGTTGAAGGTATGATTCTGTGATGCGACGGTTTTTCACGTGCAAATAATTGTTTTTTGTGATTTTCACTTACTTTTCGTTCCACGAGCGCTATTTGTCACTTTCTAACTTACCTGAACTTTAATGAGTTAGAAAGTGACGGAATATGGGGCATCGGCATGATGCAGTTATATACTAGTTTGTGCTACTAGTTACTAGTCACTACCAACTATTAGTTTTATATTAGGTATGTACTAAATCTTAGTTTCTTTATTTTCTATATTAATTACTACAATATGTAATAAATTAATTTTGACGACCTCTGTGGCGCGGCGGGCGAAGATTCGCCTGCGACGCAGGAGGTTGCGGGTTCGATTCCCGCCTCGGAACAAATATTTGTACGATCTGCAGATAGTAGTTCAGGGTGTTCTGGGTATTTTCTATGCATAATAAAAAAAACTATCTATGTAATGTATTGTATTAAGTATATCAGTTATCTAGTATGTTGTGTGAACTGTCCAGCAATATTTATTTATCTATTATAATTTAAATAGTTTACCCGGACTTGATTGTAAGTTTCGTTGGTATAAGATTTTGTCCTGGCTGCTAGCTTAGGTATATAAGGAATAAAATAAAATAAATAAATAAATAATGCTAGACAGTTCAACACAACATTATCTAGCCCCAAGCTAAGCAGAGCTTGTGTTATGGGTGCTAGATAACTGATATACTTAATACAATACCTATAGGTTACATAGATAGATATTTTGTTATTATGCATAGAAAATACCCAGAACACCCTGAACAAATATCTGCAGATCGTACAAATATTTGTTCCGAAGCGGGAATCGAACTCGCAACCTCCTGCCTCGCAGGCGAACCTTCGCGAGGGTAATTAATGATTACTGGAAGAAAGCGTTAGCAGAGTACTGACTCTGCTAACGCTTTCTTCCACGACTACGTGGGAAGCAATAGCGGCGATGAGCTCACCACTTGTCATGTCTATATCCCACGATGGTGCAACCCATGGTGTAATCTCGCTCAACCTACCCTATCGGGGAAAAAGGTTTTTGTGTCTATGTATTTATGAAAATAAGCTTCAGCTTAAGCTTCAGGTTGTTTCAGCGTGTATGGCTCTCTTTATGAGAGGAAAATATTAACTGGCATCCCGCGGTGGGGGTACGCACACTGCACAGTGGGGTGTATTCATTTAAGGTTCTGTATTCATTAACAGGGTATTGTCAATAACCATTGACCAACCCATATCCTCAAAATAGCTGAACAACATGTTAATAGCATTATGCGAGTAAGGTATTTTTACAAATTTGATTTCAATGACGGAGCAAGCAGATGTCCCTCATGTTAAGCGGTAACATCTGTCTTTAACAGTGCATTACGTCGTACGTCACGCCCACCTAGGACACTTTTTTACACCCAACTGTCACAAACATAGTCCTGATCCCCACTAGGATGCCGTGGCCTTCCTACGCTTCACGAGGTTTTCAATAAATAATTATATTCAAAAAATAAAACGACTTCGTCAGTTACAGGTCAACAAATGGCACTTTCTGAATCCTAATGTTTGACTTGTTGCTGATAATTCCAAAATCGCTATATGTGTGCCTATAATATTTGAGGAGTTCCCTCAATTCCTCATGGAATCCATCATCAGAATCATATTTTGATGAAAATGGGAAATATGGAAGATTATCGAGTCAACTAAAAATAAATAAAAAAGACGGTTCATATGACGGAGATACATTGAGAACCTCCTCCTTTTTTCTGAAGTCGGTTAAAAATTACGTTCATTCACTGACTTGATTGTTTCGTTTGATTATAAAAAATCAAACAATTTTTTTAACAGAATTATCAGTATAACTTTTGAAACTATCATGGTTATGTACATAATTTTCACTAGAAACGGGATATTTACCATGATTTTTGAGTTTTATATGTTCCCGATATTTCGGCACAGTTGCATGCGCCATGATCACGGGAGAACTGACTAAAGTCTTTGCGAGTAGATGTTATTGGCAGATATATCGATCTACCCTCTTTCTCACTCTTTTATTACGAACGATACCACTACCATCGGTTTCATTGTCACAATTCACACCAACTCGACACACAACACTAACGGTGTCCGGACGCGTAGCAGGTACCACACTTTTTTGATTCTTACACATTCTTACCACAGGCTTCCATACTCCAGATAATTGAAAACCATCTTCTCTATTGAAGTTTCTGTACTTAGTAATCTCAATTGCCTCTTGTACCATTCTCGGTATGTAATGTCGCTCTGTCGAGATTACCTGCGGACTGTGTAGCTCGATCCAATGATTTGAGCCAGATTCCAAAAGGTGTTCTGCTATGGCTGACTTATGTATGTCCCTGTTCTTGACCGCTCGTATGTGCTCCTTAACCCGACACGCTATCGTACGTTTCGTTTGGCCAATGTACGAACTCCCACAGCTACAATCAATTTTATACACCCCTGGCTTTTCAAGTGGAAAACTGTCTTTTGGTGAACGCAAGTAGTGCGATATCTTCTTTAAGGGAGTGAAGATGGTCTTTACGGAAAACTTTTGCAGGACTTTCGCAATTTTGTCCGTCACCCCCTTAACATATCGGCATGTCGGCAACCCTCGGCAGCTCAATTCAGTGGTAACATCTCTCACCAACCGAGCAGTTGACCTGTGTGATGAGAATCACATTGAAAGTGAGCTAGCTCATGTCCAGCATGTGTTGCGTAAGAATGGATATAAGCTTCGGTCATTACCATCCCGACCTAGGCCAAGACCCCACAGATGCAGAGTAGAACGTAGGCCAGCGTTTCTGCCATATGTTAAGGGGGGTGACGGACAAAATTGCGAAAGTCCTGCAAAAGTTTTCCGTAAAGACCATCTTCACTCCCTTAAAGAAGATATCGCACTACTTGCGTTCACCAAAAGACAGTTTTCCACTTGAAAAGCCAGGGGTGTATAAAATTGATTGTAGCTGTGGGAGTTCGTACATTGGCCAAACGAAACGTACGATAGCGTGTCGGGTTAAGGAGCACATACGAGCGGTCAAGAACAGGGACATACATAAGTCAGCCATAGCAGAACACCTTTTGGAATCTGGCTCAAATCATTGGATCGAGCTACACAGTCCGCAGGTAATCTCGACAGAGCGACATTACATACCGAGAATGGTACAAGAGGCAATTGAGATTACTAAGTACAGAAACTTCAATAGAGAAGATGGTTTTCAATTATCTGGAGTATGGAAGCCTGTGGTAAGAATGTGTAAGAATCAAAAAAGTGTGGTACCTGCTACGCGTCCGGACACCGTTAGTGTTGTGTGTCGAGTTGGTGTGAATTGTGACAATGAAACCGATGGTAGTGGTATCGTTCGTAATAAAAGAGTGAGAAAGAGGGTAGATCGATATATCTGCCAATAACATCTACTCGCAAAGACTTTAGTCAGTTCTCCCGTGATCATGGCGCATGCAACTGTGCCGAAATATCGGGAACATATAAAACTCAAAAATCATGGTAAATATCCCGTTTCTAGTGAAAATTAGAATTATCAGTTTTTTTCCGTATTTATAAAATAATATAGCAACTGGATAATGACGTCATCTGGTGTTTTTAGTCACGCGGCAGCCTGGGAGTAGCCGACATTGTTTTCTTGGATAATGTCTAACGCTACTAACATTCACAATTGTTATTCCATCGTTGTTCACTTCAATATGCACATCAAAGGACGGTAGTAGGCTTGCTCTGTCACTCCGAACAACCTATTGGTATTCTATCCAAGTATGAACTTTGCAACGATACGACATCGAGATCGCGAAGGTTTCGATTGTTATCGATCTTGTTAACGAATTTGGAAGTACGTAAGTTGCTTCGATAAGGATTTAAGGTGGGATTTCTGTGGCACGAACCATCGCCAGCCGCACCACAGAGGTCGTCTCTTTCTACTTCTATAAAGGGGGGGGGGGGGGGGGGGGGGGGGGGGGATTCTACTTTTACAATGCAAACTGCTAAGGAGTGGAATACACTACCGTCGTCTGTATTTCCTGAAAACTATAATCTGGGTCTATTCAAGAGAATATATGAGTGAATAGTTGCCTTCTAGACCTTTGTACTCCATCTTCGGCCACATCGTCACTTACCGTGTGAGATCGTGGTCAAACAAAGGCTTATCAATGTTAAAAAAAAAACTTATTATATTTTATTTACAGAAAGAACTATTACAACTATTATTCTTTCTGTAAATAAATTTTATAAATTAATATTTAATAAAAAAAGTAAATTCATATCTTCTAATTTCTGTATGCCTCTGGTAGCCTACTTCTCAAACGGATTATACTATTAAAAATATCCTCTTCTAATTTTCTTCTTACATGTTTTTCTTACATCCTCTGAAAAACAATAACCAAGGAATATATTTTCCTGTTAATAGATAGTATATTCTTTGATATACGTATTTCACAGATTGACAGTTCATCTTTTTATTTTATCAAAACGGCTGGTAACCAATGAGTTTCGCTACCAAGCCAAAGAACTCTATTAAGAATTATCGAGTTATTCTCGATGAAATCAGTTTATATCGAATTGAATAAAGCCAAAAGTATTTAATTGAATTCATATATTCATATTATATTAATTGAAACCACAAGGATAATTTTGAATCGATGTCGCAAGTACGTGACTTCACCTTAACCGTTGGAAGAATGAATGTAATGACCGACGCCAAAAAATAAAAAAAATTGCAAGCACGTTATGGAATTTTGACAGTTGAGATCGCTAATTTTCGCTGTCGAGCTCATCTATTTACCGACACCTCTAATAAGCCCGATAAGCTATCGATCAGTACCAAAAATGGATTTAGGACTTATAATTTTATTGCTGGGTGTTGAGGAAGAACGGCAACAGCATCACAATGTGATGCGTATTCGGAAGCGGCGTCTCAGAGACACAAACTGTCCTCTGGAACTTCCAGAAGAAGATTTTGTTCGTCTCTTTCGGGTGACTCGAGAAGTGGGTGTAATTTTAATAGAAGGGATAGAGGTAGATATACGGAGGACACCATTCACTAGCCATATCGTGGTAATTACCTGTGGGAACTAACGTTTCGAGCAGCTGCTAGCTGAGTACCCCGATATCACGTCGGGGTCAACAATATGGGCTCTTCTTGTACGGGAACCTATCTTTTTATTTGCCGACGGCTATACATGCATTCCTGAGAGACAACACGGTAAGACGCTCCCTTCAACCACCTTACACTGGGCCCTATAAGATCTTGGCCAGAAGACCCACGACCATAACCTTGGCAGGCAGGAATCACGAGGTTAGCGTCGATCGTGTGAAACCAGCACACCCGGAAGTTGAGCAAGCCCTAAAAAGGTTCTAGATGAAAAAATATTACTGTTTATATTACAACCCGTGAATCTAACGAGGAATTTGTACTGTGATCCCATTAAAATATATTGGACAACCGCATCGTGTTTTCACTTGGCAACTTTAAGAGACAAACTCTTCGGACTTGAATAAATAGATAGGCTCCCGTACAAAAAAAGCCCATATTTTTGCGATTTTGGTGACCTTTGTGGCGCGGCAGGCGAAGGTTCGCCTGCGACACAGGAGGTTGCGGGTTCGATTCCCGCCTCAGAACAAATATATTTACGATTTGCAGATATTTGTTCAGGGTGTTCTGGGTTTTTTATATGTAGGTAAGTATAATAAAAAATATCTATCTATGTAGGTACAGTTTTACCCAAAATATAAGTCCGATCGACTGTTTTCGTTTGCCCAGAAGAGCGCAACTGATATCCGACAGTAGCCGAACGTCATATGATTCGTACACTGTCGTACATTTAAACGGGCACAGAGGGGACATTTTTAAATTTATTCTTTCGTTTTAGTATGGACACTATATTTCAGAGTAAAATTATAGTCATTCAGAAATTTATATTATTTGTATTATATGACACAGCAGACTATTAATAATAGTATTAGGAAACGTACAAAATTAAATCACAAATAGAATAGGTATACCTATAAATTTAAAGGATGAACGCCTTCCATTTCCCTTTCGCTCGTGCTGTCGTCATTTAAATCGATTGACGATGATGATGACGACTCATTTGTGTTAATAATAAACTCATCCAGAGGACGGTCAATTGCTTCTTCTCTCGTTAAATACTCCTTCTCACATTATATGGCGTAATTGACATCTTTGCGCCAATTTTCTGAAGAGATAGATGTAAATTTTTCCTCTAAAAGTCGTCTCTTCTCCATAACTCAGGTAATGGTGTCTGTGCATTATTTGCAACAATTTAGCCAATGTCAAGTTAATTATATTTTTATAGTCAAGTCGTCAAACTTCCGTAAGATTCATGATATAGAAAAGAAGAAGAACAAGACAACGCATGTCTGACCGCGATTCTCTGACAGTCAAAAATAAAAAAAAACATGACATTCAAAAAAACTCTGACATTCCAACCTTAAGGCGCATTAGGTTCACAGCATGTCAAGTATATTTAATAGATACAGCATATCATAGGATATCACCAGAATTTTTAAGTTTTTGTTATGAGTTCTAATAGTTTTCAAAAAGAAAAAATATATTGTATTTCTATGCTTTTTACCTAGTGAAATCAAAAATTCAATAAACTATTTGAATTACATCACACGATAAAAAAAAATATCAGAAATACTACCTTTTTAAAATTAAAATTCAATTTTAGACTTACTTCTTACACGTCTTAATTTTTAAAACATTACAACATATTAATTATTAGGTGAGTGAAGTCACCAACAAAATTTAACAAATATCTATAGGGCATTTTTATGTTATTTTTAGGGTTCCGTACCTCAAAAGGCAAAAAACTAGGATCACTTTGTTGTCCTCTGTCTGTCAAGACCCTTTTTCTCAGGAACGCGTAAAGGTATCAGACTTAAATTCATATCAAATACTCAAGTTTACAGTCCCTTGGAGCTGTGAAAAAATAAAACTTCTAAGCCAACGCAATCAAAAGATGCAGCCGTTTATGCTGCAAATAACGCTTGCTGCTAACAGCAATAAATCATTTATCATTTATTTATCATTTAAATTTTCGACACTCGCAAGGGAATCAAAACCTACAGGGTACTTACCGTGAACTCAGAATCATGAAATTTGGTACGAAGCAACGTCTTATACACACACGCACAGATAAAGGAAAAATTTCGAAAAGCATAAATTTCTAGTTACATCATATAATCAAAATAATTTTAATAATTTTAAACTTACAACCCCTTTCCTCATGATAATTTCATTTAGCAATAAAAATACCATAACTTTTACTTAAACAGGGTGGCACATTTAGATCGGTCAGTATGGGAAAGTCTGAAACTATAAGTCATGAGAAGATCTCTTCTTAGGAACTATATCATCGATTTTAGTAAAAAGTAGTGCATTCATACATTTTAAAAAAACCTGTACTCAGCTCGGGAATCGAACCCGGACGATTTGAATTTTTTGACTAACTTGTAGGTCTTCAGCAGTAAAAGTTACTACGAAACATGATGTCTTAAATTAATAAAATGCATTGTTTTCATATCCTTTAATTAATTTTAGCAAGTTTTCGAAATGATCTCAATTTTTTCTGTACAACATTCAACTCGTTTAGGTGCGTAAAATTGTCTCTATGGTTGTTTGTAGCTCTTTGCTGGTGTCGCAACCTTGCAATCTTAGAAGATATTTTAGAGGCTCTAGGAGAAATGTCAGCAGTAGTAAAATAACGAGTTTATTTTCAACAGAACGGAGCACCGGCTCACAATAATAACATAGCTAGAGACTTTTTAAATTAGAACTTTTCCCAAAAATGGATTGGTATGGACGGCCCTATTAAATGGCCCGCGAGGTAACCCGGTTTAACCCCACTAGACTATTTCTTACTTTGAGGATTAAGTGTACAAAATAAGCTACGACACCATTGAAGTCCTAAAAGCAGCCAGAGTCAATTTTGACGCAAATTCACCACCTGAAGATACAAAACACAATAGTAAAATCGCTACATAAACGTGTTGAATATTCTATTTAACAAGTAATTAATTTTGTAGAAATTAAAAAAACCCTCAACGCAATGAAACTGCTGAACCGATTTTGATAAAACATAGCAAAGAACACTCCCAACAAAATCACCTTTCAAACAAACAAAAAAATAAATCGGTTCATCCGTTCGAGAGTAACGATGCCACAGACAGACACACACACAAATACACACACACACACACACACACGCACAGACACGTCAAACTTATAACACCCCGTCGTTTTTGCTTCGGGGGATTAAAAAAACGGTGGTCATTTCGAAAACTTACTAAATTAAATTACAGGATATGAAAACAATGCATTTTATTCGTTTTAGACATTTATTATTTTATTTATTTTTTAATATCGTTATCTAATAAATAGTGTTAGTTTTATTTTTCAAAACGTCCGTGTTCGATTCCCTTGCTGAGTACAAGTTTTTTTAAATGTATGAATGCAGCTTTTCTTGTTACTAAAATCGATGACATGGTTCCTAAGAAGAGATCTTCGTATGTCGTATAGTTTCAGACTTTCCCATACTGACCGATCTAAATGTGCCACCCTGTATACCTACAGGTTTGTGCGGTACCCTCGATGCACGAGTCCGAATCGCACTTGGCCAGTTTTATTTATACACAAAAACACGGTATCAGAGCGTGAGCTCGCCTTCTTCGCCTCATACAAAAATGTTCATTGAAACTTTGTGAACCTATAGCGCCTTAAATGTTTTTGTCTATTGACGTCAGAGTTGTCATTTGACAAGCGATAGGGTGGTTATTCGCTATGACCTAAAAGATTCATTGCCAATAACGTGTGACGTCATAACATGTTTTAAACGCAAACGTAGTTTGTTAAGAACACGTTAAGAAATTGAAATTTTGTATGCCGTATGACATAAGATAGTTTGTCTATATGTTTCGTTTTCTCCATCTGTATTCTATGGGGGCCATCATCGTTATCTTTTTAACATTTACATCAGCAAAATACTTTGACTTTACTTAATTTCACGTGTATCGAAATCATACATCCGTTCCTTTCGGAAAATTATTGGTTTAAGCAACTTACATTTTTTATTTCTAATCTTCAACATAAGTATGTATATTTTGAATTATAGAATTGCTCAACCATATCAGTTCAGGAGGTTCTTCGGACGCTTGAAACGAGACACTGCGGAGTTGCGTCATACGTCGCCGTCTAAACGAGTGCACAAAAATAAAGTATTTTATATATGTATGTTAGTTTTAAGGTATTTATTGCTATGGGCTTATTGTTTGGGTTTATTACATTTTCTATTAAGCCTGAAATAAAAGTATTGATTGATTGATTGATTGATATCTAATACAAATATAATTTTATATAAAAAATTAGAGTAAAAAGATATATAAGTGAGATAAATTAAATCACACACGAATAGTTTCTGAACTAATCTTAGTACATCATCAAATTAGGATTGCTTAGCGCCAACATATAATGTACTCTGCGCTCAGCCAGCAGACTCGATATCGCTGCATACGTAGTATTTTCTTCCATAGTCGCTGCATAGAGAAAGTTGTGAATATTGTGAATACCCTGAATTAATTGTTCGGCTTATTATTAGGAATTAAATTAGAGATCCTCCTCGCGTCATATTCCTCAATGCTGAGGGTCGTGACCCCCTCCATGTATCTTTTTCTGCCGGACGATGTTGCGCGAATGAGATCTGTCGCTAGCGAGCTGCACGGATTCGTGGAGTTTTGAATCGACCAACGTAACGGGCTACGGCCTTGTCGCCTCTTTCCCTAGATTTTGCCAGTGATAATGAGCTTCTCTAAGTTGTCACTGCCTTTCCGTACTATATGAGCAAAATACTCATGGATTCGCAGGAGGCAGATGGAGGAAAGCCTAGTAGTTACCTCGAGTAGAAAGCAAAAAAAAAATTAGTAGCAGAATCTAGTGATTCTACCTAACATCTAATGCAATTGTAATTTACCTAGATTCATAAGCATGAAATGATTTACCTATGATTTATGAGTTCCTTGAGTATTGACACGTTCGTTCTACGGGCTATCCAGGGGATTTGCAGCAAATTAGAGATATTTGCGCTAAAAAATGTGTATTTTTGTCATGAAGCAATGACAGCAAATTAACCCCAACCCAAACTAATAGTCATAGTCCATAGGTACTATATTTATTGTAGAGATACAGTATTAAATATGATATAACAACACAAATTTGGTGCTTATTGTTATTACTTACCTTTTTTTATGAAAAAACTAAACCGCTTTTCGTCCATGTTTTACAAAACGTGGAAGATTGAAGCTTGTTATTTCGGCAATTCGTAACACGCTTATAACTCGCCTCGTCGCGTTTATGAAATCTGACTTTGGTGTACAGAATACGATTAAACGATGATTCCACGCCGATATCGTAACGAGACCGCGTTCTGTACATAGCGAATAAGCGCCCTATTGACTCGATTGGGCCGACAATCCCATCGAATTCGCTATCGATTTCAACTGCCAATATGACGTTTGGTCCTTGCATTTTCCAATTCGGTAAAATTTTAGAGTTTATTTACCGACGGTAAAGTACTTTCGACATCGATTCGATTCGGTAAAAAACATTTTTTTTCGAGATTAACTGTCAAATTTATCTAATCGAGGCCTATCGAGTCCTACGTACTTGCACTGCGGTCAAAGACTACAATATATTACCTGCAGGTCTCAAAACTTAATTTGTAAGATAGAATGTAAGTTACAAATCATGAAGTAACAGGTTAAAGGGGAATTTATAGCAATTTACAGGAGATTAGGGATGCTGCTCTGAATCCAAATGAGATGAGTATGCAGGGTTTATCCCGCTGGATGTGTAATTTTCCATGAAGGTATTTCGCTAAGTGACCTAATTACTTCAAAGCAACTTCTCTAAAACATAAATATAATTATGTATGTTGTTTTTATATAATATCTATATTAGTTTTTAAGGTATTTATTGCTATGGGCTTATTGTTTAGGTTTAGTACATTTTACATTAAGCCTGAAATAGATGATTGATTGATTTATTGATTGATAAACAAAATTCACAACCAATAGTCACACACCATAAGAATAAACATTACAGAAGAGACACTGGCGCTAGTGCATACTCAAAGCAGCGATAAATTACTACTAATTCGCGCTGTCTGACTGATTCGACTAGTCTGTGCGGGCTAGTATGGCAACGCGGAGTAGGGCTGTACATACATGGTTGTAATTTGGAACCACTCGGAAAACCGAAAAAAAAAAACTATATTGGTAGTCGGGATACCGAATGCAAAACTTAGACAAATCTGTACTAAGCCCTCAAAAGCACGAGCGCGCGCCGTCACGTCAGTCCATTAGTCGTCGAACCCTGGCTAGGTACCGATTTATTGGTATATCGACGTACGAAATTCTACACAGTGAAATATACATTAGCACCCAACTATATCTAGGTACGTAATGGATTGTGAACTCGTTATATTGGACTTGTATTTTGTGGTAAGGGCGCGCGCGGGGCTTCGAGGAGTTTGAATGGACGTAGATATTATCTCGGCGGCTTCGGGGCACTCACATAGATATGTACACAAGCGGCACTTCTATTTGGTTATTAGCTTATTCTTATGCACTTACATAGTCCTAACTGACACAAGGATTCTCGGTGTCGTATCAGGAACTAAGAGTACCAATGTACTAATAAAATTACATATAATACGGGCAAGTCTCGAACGGTTCTTATGATGAGGATGCGAGCTATTATCTATCACGTTGTGAGACTCATACTCGAGACATGGTGACTTTGAATTGAAGTACAGTAATACCCCGGTTTACGCGAGATATACGTTCCAAGGAAAATCGCGTAAAGCAAATTTCGTGTATAACGGGGTCTGTTAAGTTTGTTTTAATTAAACATTAACTTTAGAATCAAATCGCTTTTATTAGAAGAAAACCACTTGTACAAAGAAATATTAACATTTCACTTAAAAATAATACATCATAAAATGCTGTTTTTCTCTAAAATAACAGTGTAATGTTTTTTGAGTGGCTTTTTGGTTCCACTCTATCAAAATTTCTTCATAACATGCAACACTGTTTCTTATTTTTTGACTAACTGATGAAACACGATCCATATCATCACCATAAATAACCAATCAAATATCAATTCGGTGACCAATCAGTGAACTCGCGTAAAGCGGGGCAATTTAACGCGAAAATTTAAAAACAGCGTTATAGCGCATCCGCGTTATACGGGGTCGCGTAAAGCGGAGTATTACTGGACTCAGACATTTAATTCAGCAAAGAATTACATATTGCTAGAGTAAGGACGGAAGACTTTTAAAATGACTGTCAGTTTTTGGTGCCTTAAACTCGGATATTAGACGCCAACGATAGCCGAATGTCATTGAACTTAGACCACGATCTCACCTGTTGGTAAGTGACGATGTGGCCGCAGATGGAGCACAAAGGTCTAGAAGGCACCTACTCACTCTAGCCTTGAAGAGACCAGATTATAGTTTTCAGGAAAGACAGACGACGGTAGTGTATTCCACTCCTTACGCAGTTCGCATTATAAAGGTAGAACTGAAACGTTTAGTACTAATAGAAGGACTAGATTTGAAAATTGAAATTCTTAGATTTGATTTTTAAAAGGCTAAATCAAGTTCAATATTCAAATTAAAAATATGTATGGATACTACATTATAATTCCGAGGGATCACTGTACCAGAAACTCGATAGGACAATATTTTCTCGATAGAATTAAAACCCAAAGTTACAGCTACAATTTTTGGCTAGATTCGATTGTTTATTAAAATGGTGCATATTATTGGGTAAATAAACTCAATACAAAAAGCCGAGGTTTTAGGGGTTTTGTAAAATTATCTATATTTTACGAGATATTCAATAAAAACAGCTTTTTCGAGCGGCGCGAGGCGTTTTTTTGTTGTATGAAGATGTCTGCCTGGTGTTGGGACAGTTTTAAGTACATTTATTTATGAAATATTTTTAGTACGTCAAATATTTTATATTAAAAAAAACATATTTAAGTTTATTAAAACCTAGTCCATTTCTAATAGTTATTCTAATACATCCAATTAATAACAGCAAAAAGGGTCGCCTCTCAGCGGATGCTGCAACAACGCAAACGCTTTTTGTAGCCCTGGAGGGCAATTCTCGTGCTTTAGAGATAAAGTCGAATTCGACATATGTCGAAAAAAGATGGCGAATGTCGAATAAAATCTTAATTTGCTATTCTCGTGATGTCACAAATAGACATAAGTCGACCAAAATCATTCAAATCGAATACGATTTGATGGTTATTGTGACATTTTCGTGACATTTTTTGTAGACATTCATGCTTCGACATTATCTCTAATTTAGAGATAATCTCTACAATCCGAGAATTGGCTTCCTGGTAGTTTTTCTTATACAATAGGACAAATCATTGGCCGATTAATTAAAATTAGATCAGTTTTTAAAATGTAGCAACACTCGGGATACCTTATATTTTATAAATAGAGTACTGCAGGCCTCCGTAATGATTTTATAGGATCCTTTGGTCAAGAAAGGTTTTTAATAAAAAAGAAAATGATGTATCTGATTGATTTTGACATAAATTGACACTGACTCCAAGAACATAAATAACTAGCGACTCGCCCCAGCTTCGCACGGGTAGCCCCGGTGAACCCCCACTCCCCCCTATGTTAATCTCCTGGTTCTAAGCTACCTCCCCACCAATTTTCAGCCACATCGGTTCACCCGTGAGTTATAAGTGGTGTAACTAACATGACTTTGTTTTATATATATATAGATATGTTTTATGTACTCTTAGATAAAGTATGTACTATTTGATATTAATTATCTATTATATAAAAATAAGTCGGGTTTTCCTTCCTGACGCTATAACTCCAGAACGCATGAACCGATTTCCACGGTTTTGCATTCGTTGGAAAGGTCTCTTGGGCTCCGTGAGGTTTATAAGTTTTTTTTTTTCAAGTCGTGTTAGTTACACCACTTATAACTTAAGAATGGGTGAACCGATTTGGCTGAAAATTGATAGGGAGGTAGCTTAGAACCAGGAGATAGGACATAGTGGTAGGGGTAGGACGGGGGGGGGGGGGGGGGGGGTCACCGGGGGCTACCCGTGCGAAGCCGGGGCGAGTCGCTAGTCTGATATAGATTATCAGAACTGCTATTGATATTGCGGACCTAACACTGCGTCAATTGACTTAGTTGCCACACGAGCACATTTACTAACCAGCGGTTGGCGGTTAGAGTATATAAAATTGCTTGTAAAATTTGAATGGCGGCAATTTTGCGCGCATAATAGGACATAAGTTTTTACAACTCTCTGAATCAGGATGTCCTTATTGCGTGGTCTATTGCACAATAGAGTCTTTAAGTAGTCCTATACGGTATATTTTGCGCGCATAATAGGACATAAGTTTTTACAACTCTCTGAATCAGGATGTCCTTATTGCGTGGTCTATTGCACAATAGAGTCTTTAAGTAGTCCTATACGGTATATTTTTTGGATGTGGGAACTAATACATAAATAATATAAATCCCTCAAGAAACTCCGAACGAACATAATTTATTAAATTAAAAAATTTCCTCGACTATATTTTATTAAAAATTGCTTCTACATGCTGCAAGAGTTTTTTTAATAAATATGTTTTGAGAATTCGCCGTTTCACTCTTTACAATGATTATATTATAGCACTATCCTTCTCTAATATATGGTCGCAAGAATCAAAAGTAGATTTTGTTGCTGTTATGAGGGAGCAATTTTTCAGTCAATTCGCAATACAGTCTAGATTCGGTCAACTTGCAGTGTGCCTGGCTGAAGAAATAGCGTTTTGTCTTAAGATTTATTCCTAAATCATAAGACTTTAAATTACGCAAAAAAAATGCTCTCTTTGATGAAAAAATAACAGCCTTTCGGCTGTTATATAAAAAAAAATACGTAATAGAATCCAAAATCACCTTTCCACAAGGTCAACCAAGGTAAAAAAGGTTCACACACCTTTTTCCCCGAAGGGGGGTAGGCAGAGCCTCAAAGGGCCTCTTTTCACAGTGGGTTGCACTAAAGACGTGACAAGTGGTGAGCTCATCGCCGCCATTGCTTAACAAGACTGACTCGGCAACGCTTTCTTTCAGCAATAACACATTCCATAATAAGCTAGCAGCTAAGACAAATCTTATACCAACAAATCTTATCAACAAGTCCGGGTAATCCCTTAGTCGGCTTTTACGACATCCACGGGAGGAGACGGAGGGGTCTATTCTTAGGCCGGACACACCACAGCTTTGTAGACACAAATGTTAACTATAATATTGGTCTATAGGTGCATCCAAGACCTTCGTGCTCGGTTCGCGTTGGTGGATGTTATCTGAAGCTCAATGGCTTCAGATAACATCCATACGAAATCCCTTAAAGCTCAAAAATCATTATCTGTCGGACCTGCCCACGTTTTAAGTTAATTAGTAGAAATAGTACGGCAGATAATGTAGTATTTAACTTCATCGCTATGTAGTACTTAGTATATTTTACTACCTAAAGTATATTATGTATTCGAATTATGTAAACGTTTTCTTATTCATTTATCATTATTATTTATTTATTTGACTCTGTGCACCGCCGTTCGTTATTACTTCACTCATTACTGTCCATCCAAAGGATATCCGGAAGAAATCGCTTTCAGCGATAAGGCCGCCCATTGTACTATAATTTGCTTTAGTTAATCCTTTTTTTTTGTGTTTTTTTTTTTTTGGTTTTCAATAAAGTGTTAATCTATCTTTATATCTATCCCCTAAAAACTGGTTTCACTCGTTCAAAAAAGAAAATAGGTAGTTACCTTTTTCCGGTGTGTAGCAAGGCGGCACTGGAATGTCTGAGCTCTTCGAGGAGGCCATAATAGTGATCAGGACCATGATGATCAAGGCGAAGATTACCGACAGCAACACCATACACTTCTCGAATTTACTTCGCGAACTCCACAGTGAAACCCCCTGTAACAAGACAAACATTGCTTCAGTAAACAATCAGTGTCAAAAAAAAGAAGTATTTTATTCGTTGAAATCACAAGGATCATTTTGAACCGCCTGTTTTTTTTACATTTACCCCTGTTCCAACAACGCTGCCAGGACTCCCCAAATTCAAGCTTGTTGGCTACCAGACCTAGAAGAATCAGGTAACAAACACGGTCTGTTTTTTTTTGATGATCCTTCTTACATCTAGGTGGGGAGCGCCTGTGTGGTACCTCGAGAACAAGTGGAAGCTGATTCCAAGAAAACAGGAAAATTAACTTAAAAGCCTTACTTAGGTAGGCAGTCAAAAGTAAGATGATGAATCAGTCGATCTAAAAAGAACCTGTGTGGTGAAAGAAATCGGTGCGTCTCACAGCAAAACTATTTTAATGTCACAATCATCATCATCAGTGCCTTTAGACGTCCACTGCTGGACTAGGCCTTACCATTTTTTTTTATCTACGTGAAGGACGGTACTGGCAGATGGCCCACCTGATGTTAAACGGTCACCTCTGCCTTTAACCATGCATTACCTCACAGGTCACGTCCACCTAGGACGCGCCCTATGTGGCATTGCACTGCGCCCACCACCATGATGAGACAAAGATGAAAAGTCTGCATTGGTAACCTCTGCCTATGAACAGTGCATTACCTCATAGGTCACGTCCACCTAGGACGCGCCCTATGTGGCATTGCACTGCGCCCGCCACCATGATGAGACAAAGATGAAAAGCATCACCTTTCAAACCGGAACACAGCAATGCGAGCACTACTGCTTTACGGCTGAAATAGGTATGGCAGTACTTCTCCGGACGAACCCTTTCACAAAATAACTCTACTACGACTAAATAATGCAATTGGGGTATTTGCCGTACACCAAACTTACAAGTTTGGTGTACGGCAAATACCCCAATTGCAATACTAATACGTCTACCATGGTAGACGTATTAGTGATTGCAGTTATGGTGTTTAGTTTACTTAAGTGGATGCTGCTGCCCATCCCCTGGTGTAATCCCTTAGTTGACATTTGCGACATCCACGGGAGGAGACGGATGGGACCATTCTTACGCCTGATACACTACGACGGACCAATTATTGCTAAGGTATAATGTGGAGATAGTAGACACTTGAACATCCCTCTTTTTCTTCTTCTTCTAATAATGGCTTCTGAGGAGTGCTCGAAACACATTCGCCAACGTCAAGTGATAAAATTATATTTTTATAGTCAAGTGGTCAAGAGTCTCCGTTAAGTCATAACCCAGTTTAAATGGTGGTAGAAAAACCGAGATTCGAAATGGTGGATTCGCAGGAAAAAAACCACCATTTCGAAAAGACACGCATAACATTTTAATAATACAATTTAACTATATCACACATGTGCTATTTATCCAAGTTACATCGGTTAAAATTCCCTCAAAATAACACGAAAAAACACATTGAAAAAACCGAATAAGGACGTTTCTTTCAAAAATGCCAGATTGAAATCCTTGAATATCCTTTGACCTAATAAATTGTTAATCCTAGAGACATAGCAGTTACAAATGGATCGTGAACTGACGTCATTTCAATGACGCAAATTCTTGACCTTGTTAGTACATAAGGGCCTGTCTATTACCGTTTGTTGATGGACTAGCTGAGATGTAATTAAATACTCGCCAATAGAGAAGATGCGTATCTACGCAAGCCAAAGATACCCAAGATAAGCAGGTTTTTTTAACCAGGTTTTTGCTTGCAAGTACGTCAACCAGGTGCGGACCTTTAGGTTCGGTTTCTTTAGGTTTAATTTCTTATTTCGAGAAATTTATCCCCAATGCAAGATTTTATAATATTAGTGATCGGAACCGGTGCTGATCACAATGAGCCTAAACACGGCGAGTCTACTATTCTCCCTCGAGGAGTTCCGTTGTCCACCTTCCGTCTCCATCATCAGATCAGCTCGCTCTCACCATAATATTGTATTGCCATCGGACCCCCGGACGGATTGCCGGTAATCCCTTAGTCGGCTTTTACCGCATCCACGGGAGGAGACGGAGGGGTCTATACTTAGGCCGGACACACCATCACACAAGAATAAATTTAAAAGCCCCACCGCAATGATACTGCTGAACCGATTTTGATAAAACATGTCTCAGAACCATCGCTCGAAAACCTGCTTTCAAATATTAAAAACCGAATTCAAATCGGTTCACCCGTTTAAGAGATAATGGGCCACAGAAGATAGCGGTCAAACACCCCTCTTTTTGCGTCGGGGGTTAAAAATCAAATACATTTCTAAAGATACACACAAACAAAAAATTACTAATAACTATATAATGATAATACTCGTAACTGTCTAATAAACGAATGAATAGCACAAATATTGAAGATAAGTAGTGAACTTAAGTAGTCAAATACAATTAAAAATATGTAAAATTTTACGAATTCTGATTTTATGGAATGCTAATTATATTCAAACTGCCCACAATCTGCGTCATGTTATAAAAAAACAAGGCAAACGTGATCAAATTTCGGATAAAAAACAATGACACAATAAGTGACCGTTTCCAAGCGAAAATTAAATTCTCATCAATTGTAATTGCACACTACATATAATTAGTGACTAATTAGAACCGAGTGGTCTGCTACGTGACGATGGTAAGCGGCTTGACGGCATGACTCAATTGTTCCGTGGGAGTAGGTAGGCCTTTGGTGTGGGACGCTGCATGCGTTGATACCCTTGCGCCATCTCATCTGTCCGGGACATCAGTTAGGGCCGGTGCTGCGGCAGATTCCGCTGAGGACATACAGTCTCGACAGAGCTTACTTATTTGAGCCTTTCGGGGTCGAGGCTCTGGGTCCGTGGGGTATCGGGGCCCTACGCGTTTTCAAAATTCTTTCATGGTGTTTGGTCGAAGCGACGCGTGACCCTAGAGCTGGCTCTTATCTGGCTCAACGTATTATTATTGCTATTGAGCGTGGCAATGCAGCCAGCACCTTAGGGACGCTTCCGTCTGGTAGTAGTTTGGATCAGTTGAGCTACCTTTAGATCGTTGGCAGCGGTCTTCAGGTAGCACAACTGTTTCATATGTATTTTGTACATATAACCTTGTATTAGTTGTATTATTATTTCTGTAAATAAATGTATTTATTTACATGTATATAGATTAATCAGGTATATTTAAAATGGCCGCTTCGTTTACTCGTCATTAACCTGATAACGGAGCGCAGATGTGTTTAGATCTGGAATGTTTTATGTGTAATCGATTTAATTACTCATATGATAACTAAGATTAAATTGAAATTACCTGGCCTATTAATATTGTACATTGAACAGGAAGGTGTGTCCGGCCTAAGAATAGACACCTCCGTGTCCTCCCGTGGATGTCGTAAAACTTGGAAGGACTGTAAAGTTGCAAACAATATTGAAAAAAAAAACAACTATAATTAGAGTTGAAAATGGCAAATGCACAAGCCGTGCGACGCCAATTTAGAAAAAGAAACACAATAAAGTGTAAAGTGACGTTTCTTTCAAAAATAAAAACCTTCCAAGTGCGAGTCGGACTCGCGCACGAAGGGTTCCGTACAAAATCACGTTTGTTGTATGGGGGCCTCCTTAAATATTTATTTTATTCTGTTTTTTTGGTATTTGTTGTTATAGCGGCAACAGAAATACATTATCTGTGAAAATTTCAACTGTCTAACTATCACGGTTCATGACATCGGTAACTATCATGGTTCCTGGTGTGACAGACGGACAGCGGAGTCTTAGTAATAGGGTCCCGTTTTATCCTTTGGGTACGGAACCCTAAAAATGGCCGATTGAAGTCCGGCCTGGCTATCAATCCAAAATTAGACGTATTAAACGTGAAAGAAGTCGATGACAGATGTGAATATAATCAAACAAATATTTTTAATGATTCCAAGGTCACGATGACGTCAAAGTGCGTGGCCCAATTCGATGACGCATCACTACTTGGACTTGTTTATCAAACAATGTAGAAAGGAAACTGCTATTTCCTAGAACGTAGAAGCTTCTAGCTCTCAAATACCTAGCGTACCTAGTGTTCATAGTGATACCTAGAAGTAAGGTTTCATAAAATTCAAAAATAAATAAAATAAAATATTCGCGGTCCTGATGTCTACAATGAAAGTAGACTTTGTAGATTCTGTGTTGCGTCCCGTCATTTATACATGCTGAAGAAATGGGACTTGGAATCTGATAAGTCTATAGATTATCTAAGCTTGGAATATGCTTTCACTATACTAGTTATGCGATATTAACATTACCCCACTTTTTTATCGCGGCTTTTGAAAGAAGGTGTGGAGGAAAACAACGTTTTCATAGACCATTTTTATCTCAAACAACCCTACCCCCCCACTTGCTACACTAAAGGACTTTTAAATTTATGTTTCAAAAAATTCTGGAGGGTAAAAAAGTGGTCTATGAAAACGTTGTTCTGCTCTACTATTTCTGACTAATGCCGCGATAAAAAAGAGGGGTCAATAATTAAAACATATTCTGTTGCGTCCCGTTATGTACACTCCAACCAATAATACTAATCTACTACATTGTTGAAATCATTATCTGAGCATTTTTTAATGAGATAAAAAACATTAGCATCAGAAGATGTGGGCCATGTTATCGTAGCATACTCTCTCGTAGATGGCGCGTAGAGGGTCCGTAGAGCCTCTACGGCATCCCGTTGCACAATAAAATATAGAATAGAAGTTTTCACTCGCGGTTTTTTATACGTAGGTATTTGATTTTTTTACCTTTTTGTACCCCTGTGAAACTTCAGGCTTCGGTGAAGACGTCTCAAAAAGATTCAGTCTAGAATTCTGGAAGAAATCATTGCTCGAGTTTTCCCTAGAAAACAATTCCGCCGTTGAGCTCTCCCGTGTCAAAGATGGCCGCGGTTTTACGAAGGGGTTACTCCTTGCTGCTTTCTGATGCTTCAGCCAGTTGAATTTATTCGATGACGGGGTCCCAGGACTTGGAGTCTCTCCAGGAGAAGGGGTTTCGGGAATATCATGAGTGGCCATGTTTGTTTAGCAGCACGATGCTGTTCTAGGAATAGATTTTAGTTTTGATTGCACAACTTGATTCAGATTTTCGGTTTAGAATCACTTGCACTGAATTTAATATTATTATAATTTTTCTGCTTTCTATATGTTATTTATTTATATACAAGGGGATAAAACATTTTACTACTGCATAGGTTTTAGCACCGCATTGCGCGTTTAAAAAACCTTTACAGATATTCACAATTTTTTTTTCACTCTTTTTATATTTTGTACATTTTATTTCATATAATACATTTTTATACAGATTATTGGGAAGACGTCTCCATTTAATGAGTTCTGGCGCGAGACTAACTGACTACAGTTTACTATTCTATGCGATGTTTTGTAGGTGCGCGTGCGGCGATCTCGCTTCAATAGAGATTATAATAGGAAGATTATGTTTTATACTATGTTACATGTAATGTCAACATCACAAGTAGCTCAACAACTAGCTTGCAATTCCATAACAGCTGAACAGATTTTCAACAAGACAGATTACCAACTAAACGGATTCGGAACCGGACAAAGTATAGATAGATAGATAGTTTTTTTTATTGAACATAAACAACGAAGTACAAAGGCGAACTTAACGCTAAAAAGCATTCTCTTCCAGATAATTATGGTGTATTGCGGAAAAAATGTAGAGGGAGAGAGAGAGAGAGAGAGAGAGAGAGAGAGAGAGAGAGAGAGAGAGAGAGAGAGAGAGAGAGAGAGAGGAGAGAGAGAGAGAGAGAGAGAGAGAGAGAGAGAGAGAGTATGTATAGTCAGGACAAAATACAAAACACATTAAAGTTTATTATAAGGTAAAGTTCGCGTCATGTAAAAAGAACGCTGGCGGTCAAGCTTCTACAGGCGTTCCAGCGTTCTTTTTACATAACGCGTACTATAATTGTACATTATTTGTAGTAAACTTGGTAGGCACTCATTCAATGCATAGGTATACATCTCTTCAATAAGTAGGTATAGTACCCGTCATGTAAAAAGAACGCTGGAACGCCTGAAGAAGCTTGACCGCCAGCGTTCTTTTAACATGACGCGCATTATAGACTTAATTTAAAAAAAATACCTAAAACCTGCTACCAGTCTCCAAGTAGACTGTTGTAGTCTGTTGTTGCATTTTAAGAGGCAACAACAGCCAAATTCTTTCATTATAACTCAGTAAAGTTCAGGTAAGTTAGAAAGTGACAGAATAGCGCACGCACAACGAAAAATTAACGAAAATCACGAAAATCAGTAATTTAAACAAATATTTATTGCGTAATCGAAATTGTAAATCTCCTATGCCCTCTAAAATTATATTATTTGTTACTATTATTAATTTCATCAATGTACGCTAGAGATATATTTACGTTTAGAAGCGCATGTTTTGGCTCTATCATGCCCTTGGAACTATGCAGAAGTTTTTGTTTTTACATTACCAATGTAGCAAACAAGCATACGGCCCACCTGTTGGTAGGCGGTTACCGTAGCCTATGGACGCCTGCAATACCAGAGGCATCACACGCGCGTTGCCTACCCTTAAAAAATATCCAAACACCCCTTTTGAAGAACCCCATACTGTAGTCACTTGGTCGCTATAGTCCATACTGTAGTCAAATTAAAATGACGACGTTTCTTTCAAAATGGCAGATTTAATCCCGGGTCCTACTCTAGGAAGATGTACTACATGGAAATAAGGCTATAAACAAACCGGATTCGATTATACCAGTCTCATTCTTTTATATGAATGTATTCATGTGTTGGAATGAGACAAGCATATATCTATCTGTTCTTATTTGTGTAACTTGTACTAGGCCAAATGTCACACTTGGTACCAATTACTACTACATTCATGGTACCAATCTAGGAAGATGTACATTCATGGTACCGATATTCAGTGGTACGGAAAGGAAAAACGACTGTTGTGTGACAATATATTTGTTTCTCTCTAACATAGGATAGCAAGCTATCTTCTAGGATAAGAGTAAGAAGGAACACTCTATAAAGTTAGTGGCTATTTTAGCACTCAATCCATGTACTACTACATTCATGGTCCTACTATATTCAAACCAGCGAACACAAACAGCAAACGTCAAGAGTATGTTTATTCTCTGAGCGTAATAATTTCAAGCCAACCAACTGTTTAATCGAGGTCAACAAGCTACTAAGTAAGCCGTAGCCTGTAGCCCATGTCGTAAACAGACGATATTATACAGCATTACTCTTTAAGATAAGGCCAAACCAACGCGTTCAGCCCGCGTCCTCAGTGGCGTGCACGGTGGCGACTGGCGACCCATTGTCTTACCATTGATCGCCACCGCGCACGCCACTGAGGACGCGGGCTGAACGCGTTGGTTTGGCCGCTTTACAGCCAATGCCTAATACAGATGCGTATGTTATTTTGAACGCGCGTAAAACAAGCCTATTATCTCGTTTCAAATAGGAATAAACCAACGCGCATTTGAACCGCTGTATCTCAGTTTCGCGTTTTTATCGCAATTCCTGCGGAAAGCGCTACCATAAGGGCCGAAACACATAACCGCGTTGCGGCGCCGCGCCGCTAAAATCGGCAGTGACACCCACCGCTGGAATTCGCGCCGAATTCCATCGTTATGACGTCATACTTGTTGACAATGATGCAGTTTGTTTCTAACACTCTTGCAAAAAACAGCGAAAATTTGTTTTTCATCTATCTTTAATGCTTCGTATTTTAGAGAAAAGTACTCGCCATCGGGATTCATAGCCTTATTAAATGGATGTATCCAGTACCTTTTTTGTCGTTTATTTAAAATAGAGTAATGTCGTTTTAATAACAAATTAGCAATAAGTTTATTACAATCCATGGAAGAGAGACGTCTATCCACACCTAAAAATTACGAGGAACTGGTTACCCTACAGTAACGCTATTTTTTGCGACGCTGCAACGCTGCAACGCAATCTGCCGATTTTAGCGGCGCGGCGCCGCAACGCGGTTATGTGTTTCGGCTCTAAGGAAGATTGTAAAATAAAATTTAAAAAAAAAAAAAAAAAAAAAATTGTTGGTGAAATAAGTTCCTGGATATGTCCACAATGTGTTTGCCAGAGTAGAATGGGAGTATGGGAAAATGTAGGTATGTGGGACAACCTACGGATAATACTATATAAAGCAGCGATAGAATCATGAAAATCGGTTAAAAATTGGCGCGGATATCGAAGAACATACATACAAAAAAATACAGACTAATTAAGAACCTCCTTTTTTGGTGTCTGTTAAAAATGTGTCGTAAATGCGCCATAAACTAAGCATTTTCGTAACATATCAGAAATCAGTTAAGAATATGCTTAATTTATATGATTATCACATAACATAACACCCAACAGTCACACACATAGGTACCTACGTAGTCCTGATCCCACACAAGGATTCCCTGTGTCGTAGGTATCAGAAACTACGAGTACTATGGTACCATTACCTTGTACTATTATTTATTCTGTGACATTACACCCAAACCAGGAACAAATATTTGCAGGTCATATACAAACATTTGTCCCGCAGCGGGAATCGAACCCGCAACCTTTCGCGTCTCAGCCGGCTACTCGCCCGAAACGCTACAAAGGTCGTTAAAACTCTTTGTATATATACTATGATTGTATAGGTGATTATGAGCATGAGTGCGTAGACTTTTTTGAATACAATAGTTGCTAAACTACTGATGGCGCCTGCGGTATCTATTCATATATCTCGCGCTGGCGTTAGTTTCAGTACACTGCTACCTGAGGTTTGAGACTCATTTCAGGGTCGAAAAATTCAATGTCAGTCATGCGTCTCTATTTTTCCGGAACGGGTATACATATAAAATGGGATTAGATAGATTTGACGATGGAAATAGGCATGAGCACTGATTTTAAAACTTACTACTTACTAGATCTCGTTCAAACCAATTTTCAGTGGAAGTTTACATGGTAATGTACATCTTATTTTATTTTTAGTTTTATCATTCTCTTATTTTAGAAGTTACGGGGGGGGGGGGGGGGGGACACACATTTTTACCACTTTGGAAGTGTCTCTCGCGCATACTATTCAGTTTAGAAAAAAAAAATATTAGAAACCTCAATATCGTTTTTGAAGACCTATCCATAGATAACACAAAGCATGGGTTTGATGAATAAAAAATAAATGAGTTTCTGTTGTAAGTATGGGGAACCCAAAAAAATATTGTTTTTTTTTTCTATTTTTGTGTGAAAATCTTAATGCGGTTCACATATTACATCTACTTACCAAGTTTCAGCAGCATAGCTCTTATAGTTTTAGAAAAAAGTGGCTGTGACATACACGGACAGACAGACAGACAGGTAGTGTGCACCGGTTGTCAAAAAACCGGATAATCACCGGTTAGGGTGAGTACCGGAGCCCAATCGGTGTTTTTTTTTAAAACCGGAGATTTTCCGGTTATTCAATAAAATCTCCGCATTATCTCCGGAGGCTTAAAATTGCCTTCGGTACACACCTCTAACTGACAGACATGACGAATCCATAAGGGCTCAGTTTTTTGCCATTTGGCTACGGAACCCTAAAAAGCGTTTTTTTTAAATATGGCGGATTTAGTACCGGAAGCGTACCTATCCACCGGAATACTATACATAGCGTACTTCTGACATAACAAAAGTCTACAAACGTAATGGAATCATACAAGACAATACGATTTCACTAAAAACTAAATAAACAAGTACTGCTAATAAGACGGTTGCGAGTGTCTGTTCGTCCGTCACTGAATTAGAACGGCAAACTTTAAAATGTGAATTGATTTTATAGATCAATATGAATTCTTGAACTCTAGTTCATATTCTGACGTCTGGCGGAAATGGGAAAACCTGAGCAGATAATAGTAGATTATGCGCTTAGGGGATAAAGCAGTGTCTTACGTCACGGGCTGTATATTGAACCCTGAGCGTTACGTACGAGGGACTCTTCGCGAGGGAGTTATGTAGAGTCCTGAGCGTGGGGTTCAAGCTGCCCAAGACGGCAGAAGACAGGCTTTATCCCAGAGGAGCATACCAGGATACTCTATTTTTCACACCATCTGCGAGACAATAAAAATTCACTAAAAATCACAACACCAAACACCGTCTTTTGTTTCGGTCTTTAAAATCACGCCTTTTTTTGTGTTCTGCTTATAGTGGCCAGTTCGAGTTTGGAATAAACCTCTTTACAGTGCTATATGGGCATTGTTTTCCTTAAGAGTTTTCCACGCGAATTTGACTTTCCGAATTCAAATCACTTTACTCCCTAGGGATATTCATACAACTTTACCTCCCTAAAGAGGTAATGCTTTACTTAACTATGAGATTGCAATTGATTGCATGATATGTAATTGGACATTGTCGCGCAGGTGGTGTGAAAATAACTATTTTAAACTGATCCTATGAATACAGGATCTTTTTGTAACAAAATTATAGTTATACGGGATCTATCTAACTACTCGGTATTTTAGAAAGTAAACATTTGTTACGGTGGAATTACAGGTTATTTTATTTTACTAGGTAATTTAACTAACTAAAAAAAATATATGATGTACATTACCATGTAAACTTTCACTCAAAATTGGTTTGAACGAGATCTAGTAAGTAGTTTTTTATTTTTGGGGTTCCCCATACTTAGAATTGAAACTCAAATTTTTTTTTCATCAAACCTATACGTGTGGGGTATCTATGGATAGGTCTTCAAAAATGATATTGAGGTTTCTAATATCATTTTTTTCTAAACTGAATAGTTTGCGCGAGAGACGCTTCCAAAGTGGTAAAAAGTGTGTGTGTGTCCCCCCCCCCCCCCCCCCATAACTTCTAAAATAAGAGAATGATAAAACTAAAAAAAAAATATAATGTACATTACCATGTAAACTTTCACTCAAAATTGGTTTGAACGAGATCTAGTAAGTAGTTTTTTTTTTAATACGTCATTAATCGTAATCCAGCCAAGAACTTTTATATTATGTTACTTGCTGCTACGGAACCCTTCATGGGCGAGTCCGACACGCACTTGGCCGCTTTTTTGGCAATGAAGGCAAAGTAGGGAGACGATTGTACACATTTTTGAACGCTTATGTTATTAATTGTTTTTGATGTGCAACATTTTTCCTCTCGCTTTCCTGCAAATGGATTTTTATGAACTCTAGTGACCTACATTTTGAAATTTCAGAATGACGATAGGTTGGCCCGGTTAGTCTTCTATGTAGTAAAATGTACCTACAGCTGTATACGGGCCATATTTAACGAACAAAGGCCTTATTGCCCGTAAAACAATAGCGCCTGCACAAAACACATAGCAACGCGCAGTTGTGCGTTTGACTCTTTAACGCTCGCTCGTTTATTTTAGGAGTACTTTGTGTTGAATTGTCTTGTTTTCAATGTAATTTTGCGAGAAAAAAAAAAAAAAAAAAAATTGCGAATAATGATCATCATCATCATCAGTAGCAGTGCTTAGACGTGATGACGTGTCCTTGTCATCAACGGTGTGGGGTGTGGCTATGATACTATATAGCTTGTACAGACCGTTCACCGTAAGTTGGCACCTGCCATGGACTATTTACAGGTGCCATCTTACGGTGAACGAGCCCGACCGTTCACCGTAAGTTGGCACCTGCCATGGAGTATTTACAGGTGCCATCTTACGGTGAACGAGCCGGACCGTTCACCGTAAGTTGGCACCTGCCATGGAGTATTTACAGGTGCCATTTTACGGTGAACGAGCTGTAGTGACGTGTGGCAGTAAAAATAAATAAATATAATTACTTCTAGCTTTCATCAATCATATAAAATCGTTGCGTGACTGACTGATTGACTTATATACCTACGCACAGCTCTGTAAGTCCTAGAGACCTGCAATTTGGAGGGTACCTTCTTTTTCATCATCAGCCCACACTAGTCCACTGCTGGATATACGCCTCTCCCAATACGCGCCACTGAGCCCGGTGTTCGGCTGTTCTCGTCCACTTTCTGCCCGCCGCCTTTTGTAGGTCATCGCTCCACCTAGCCAAAGGGCGCACGTTAGTAAGACGCGGTCTCCACTCAAGAATTCGCGACCCCAACGGTTCTTCGGCATATATGACCAGCCCATTGCCACTTCAGCTTGCTAATCCGGTGGGCTATGTCAATGACTTTAGTTCTCTGTCGGGTAATCTCATTTCGGATTTTATCCTTCAGCGAAACTCCGAGCATAGCCCGTTCCATAGCTCGCTGTGCAACATTGAACTGGTGGATTAGCCCTACCGTGAGTGTCCACGTCTCGGCACCATAGTTCGTTACTGATAGGACGCACTGATTGAAGACTTTAGTCTTCAGGCATTGTGGTATAGGCGACGAGAAAACTTGGCGTAACCTTCCTTTTGTTGTCTGAGAAAGGAATTTCAATATTGACATTTCCGTACAAAACGCGGGCAGTCTTTTCTGCCCTAAAAAGTATGACCTAAATTAGAAGGTTTGCTATGAGTACAAGTCCGACTCACCATGTGGTACCGGATATGAGTGCCCCCAGACCTAACTCCTTCATTCAGCTGGATGGAACTCACACTCCCCGCATCATCGTCCATGAAACCCGTCTTTTTGTAGCGTGCCATCTGAAATATTTATGTAATAATAATTTAACAGCATCAACCTCGATTGTTTGTCAAAATGGATTGATTATTGGGTTAAAAATGGAATAAATAAAATCAATACAATAAAAAGTAGGGTTCACCTACGGGTTTTTTTTAAATTATCTATATTTTACGAGATATTTAATAAAAACCGCTTTTTCGAACGACGCGTGGCGTTTTTTTTGTATAAAGTTTTCTGCCTGGCTCAGTTATAATAAGTATATCAGTTATTTAGTACCAAAAATATAAGCTCTGCTTAGCATAGGGCTAGATAATGTTGTGCGAACCGTCCAGCATTATTTATTTATTTATTTTATTAAAATTCACCCCATAATTGGTGCACAGCTGTTAACTTATATCAAAAAAACCTCCACGCGGTTGTTCCAGTAGTGGCAAATAGGCCTCCAGCCGTGGAGGTCTACAAGATAATAATAATGATAATGACGATAATGACACGATTAAAGAAATCGTCGATCTAGTCATCTCCAAGAGACAAGCTCCGCTCTTGATTCATGCAACTTAGCATTTTCTTCCACTCCACCGTCCACTGCTCAAGAGTCTATAAAATCAAGTGTAGCGGGGGCTATTAGGAGGCTACGAGAGGGCTACGCGGGGGCTACGAGGGGACTACGAAGCGTCAAAAAATGCTATGTATAATTAATAAATCCCAATACTTTCTAAAACCGATTTTAGTTCCTAAGACTAATGCTAACATTCACCAATACAACAATACAAAAGTGAATTGGTGTTTAAGTGTAATTATTGTTAAGACGATATGTTAAAATTTTGGAGTCGACGCGTTACATGTTCAGTCAGTAACAGTAAGGTTACAGTAAACTTGATGTTAATACAGTAATTATATGATAGACAAGAAACACGATTGTAAAAACTTTCTCGATAGCTTTATTTTTTGAAATTGGCCCTCCTAATACCCGTTTGAGGGCCCTCCTTCGATTAGACAAAATATAAAGCGTAATTTTTTATACTATTCAGTAGCTTCACATTAATTAGATTAATTAATAGTAGATTGTATCATAAGGGAGCAACATAATATTTTTACGGCGAGGGCGCTTTTTTGAATCGAGAGCGAAGTGAGGGATTCTAGAGTAGAATCCCGAGCGTAGCGAGAGATTCTTTAGTAGAATCCTGAACGTAGCGAGGGATTCAAAGTACGTCGCCCGAGCCAAAAATATATGTTGCGCCCGTGCTCTGCTTTTCATCACCCACTATGAGAAAATAAAAGGCGCCTCATATGTTATTGTAATATTATTATTTAATAAAACAAATGGTTGTTTTTTTGTGTTTTTTTTGTTGTGATTTTGTGTTTTTTTTGGGTGTTTTTTTGTGTTTTGTGCTTTTTTGTGTTTTTTTGTTTTTTTTGTTTTGTGTTTTTTGTGTGTATTGTGCTTTTTTGTTTTTTTTGTATTTTTTTTGTGTTGTGTTTTTTGTGTTTTTTTTTGTGTTTTTGTGTTTTTTTTGTGTTTTGTGTTTTTTTTGTGTTTTGTGATTTTTTGTGTTTTGTGTTTTTGTGTTTAATGTTTTTTTTTTTTTTTTTTTTGTTTTGTGTTTTTTGTGTTTTTTAGTTTTTTTGTGTTTTTTTTTGTGTTTTTGTGTTTTTTTTTGTGTTTTATGTTTTGTGTTTTTTGTGTGTATTGTGTTTTTTTGTGTTTTTTGTGTTTTGTGTTTTTTTGTGTTTTTTTTTGTGTTTTGTGTTTTTTGTGTGTTTTGGGTTTTTTTGTTTTGGGTTTTGGGCCGTCGTACCAGCCAGTATTTATTCAAACAATATTTGCATTCGAATTATTTGGCGCTGGTTCCAAATTCAATAAGTGCGCCGCAATTATCTTTGCCGCGCACTTTTTGAATTAGAAACTTAATAAGTGCGCCGGAAAACTCATTACTGCCCGCTAAAAGTTTCTCATAGAAAACACCACCGTTGGGTGCACTTAAAGGCGAACCCAGTCGTCCTTTTCGAATAGATGGGATGAAAAAGATCATTTATTTTGTATATTTGCTACTTTAGAAGCAAAATGAAGTTTTATCATTTGTCGCTTACGTCAGTTACTTCCGAGATGAAGAAATCTATATCTCATCTCTTCCCAGCAGGTCTAAAATGGCCACTTTGGGTGAATCATCTATATTATGTTTCATTAGCAGCTTTGCAGCAGAACATATTGTGTTCCTCTATTATTCGTAAAATGGCACTCATTTTAGATGAATCGGATACGAAACATTTCATATTAAGAATCATATTAGGGCCAACTATTGCCAGCACTAAAAAAATTAGAGATGTGCTCTATCGGAACTTTACGGTTTACATTTTAGACAAGTTATTACCCCTAAACTGTATTAAAATTGTGCTAAACAAACCGAATAATTAAATTAAAACATTTTCTGCATAAGTAACAACTTAATAGTGAACAAAAAATTATCAAAATGCTAAAAGAGTTAAAAAAAATATCACTATATCTGGCAATAATCTGCGTACCAAACATGTCAAAACCACAGTGATCTCAACTTATCCACTTTATAGCTAGAACTAGCGACTATTCAAGACATACTCGTAGGTACAAAATAAAATATTTTATTGTCAGACGGAGGTTTCACTTATTATTAATGATTAATCTATCCTTGAAGCCGAAAATAAATTCAGAAATTGCTTCATATTAAAGATAAATTTAATTTTCAATATTATTTGAATGCAAATCAAATGTTTGGTTAAACAACTGCCAAATAACTTATGAAAACGTTATTTTTCCTTACAATTCCTGTATCACGGGATAAGGAATATGAGGAATCTAGCCACTTTTTAGGACAAATCTAGCTACTTTAGTCAAGGATCCGATGGCAACAGTGGAAACAATAACAAAAGGTTCGCTTTATATCGAAATGTAAATAAATAACTCCAAATAACTCTGCCCAAGTGATTCTTAAAGTAATTTATGAGAGCTATAGTTTCATTAAAGTTAAGATAACCGAGAGGGTTGTTCAAACACTTCGATATTAAGAAAGCGTTGTTTCTCAGGCGCTTATTTTCGACATTCATTCGCATGTGTGTACCTGAGCAAGTAACTTGAAGACCGGACTTCGCTCACAAATACTCACAATATTGCTAAAGAAAACCCCAGTAAGTATCTATCTCTCTACAGTTTTATATAAGTAATCATTAACACGACGATCATTCCGATGTTTACATAACTATTTTACTGTAGAAAATGGAGATGCAATCTAGAAGAGTATCTTCGAGCCAATTTTACTAGAGCTTCTGGAAAGAAATCCTAGTTTCGCAAGGGGCTTCAAAAACAGTGCTCGGTGCAGAGATCAATTACACCATCTGTGGTGTCAACTAACAGACTTGTTGAATGCCGAAGGATCGGGTGCTCACACACCCATAATAAAAAACAAAATAGTTTTTCCAAAAAATGTATTCAATACATAATTATATTAAATATCCACCGTGACTTAAATACTCTAATGCATCTCTCAACACTATTTCTAACAGTGCAAATCAGTGTAACAGCATTCAGGAGTAGGTACTCGGCTCAGTGTTAGTAATTGAAGTCATCAGTGTGGCACGCAGCGAATAGCCTGAATCACCTAAAATATCATTAGTTCAATGGGAACTATAACTGTGTTTTGAGATATTTTAGCATAATAATACCTAAAAGCCATTCTGTTTCATTTTCAGACTCGTGGAGATGTTCAAGATGGCCCTTGATTGGATGGTTGTTCCATATGTGGGAGTCATTACTGGCACCATCATGAGGGCCAGCGTCGATGCCCATTATGATCAAATCAGATTCACAGACCTAAAAAAACAATGTTTGAGATATTTTATGTAGATGTAGACACAAAAAAAACAGATGCTTGGTGAGATTTATGACGGATAGCAGCAGCTTACCAAATCTTGATTCTGTGTCACACAGATAATCTACATTTACCAAACTATTTGTTGCAAGTCACCGTTAGATGCCTTTAATGATATTTGTGTGTTTATTGTTTAGAATAATATTGTAATTATAAAATAAATAAATACCATACTAAATTGATTCGGACTAGTTATTAATTTCACCTTGTATGCAATTTTGACAATGGCAATATGGGTGCCATCAATGCAACCATGCCTGTAAATTACCAGTAGTTCAACTGGTAAGACTACTCGGTAAAACTACTGGGAATAGCCCGGCGTTCCAAACTTTTGATGAAACCTATAATAGTAAGAAACCTATAATAGTGATTGACACATAAGTATGCTTAAATTTATTTATTTAGGTAGGTACCTTGGCGCCTATTACATGTCCTTCATATCTACTTACCCTTGTTTGATATTGTTCCGTTCTCTGTTTTGAGGAATGTATATAGGGAGGAACTTTTCCCTAAAGTGGTTGTTATTCAGAGTCAGTGTCACAGCCCCACATTGACTTGATGCATGGTATGATGTACACTGGCTCTTACAAACCTTTGGTAGAGCCAGACGCATTGAAATTCAATGTAGGTACTTAGAACCTAAAAACAAATTAAAAATAATGTAATGATGTATTATTAAATAAACTTGATAATAATATGTAGAGTTAACTAGCAGTTTTACTTACTTTGGAGCTTGTTTTCATGTCACTAGATTTCTTAGGTAAATAGGGTTCTATCTCCCTAATCAATTCCTGAGTCACACCCTTATTCAACCGAAATAATTTGGTGAATTCACTATCCAGAATCTCGAACCCATACTCCCAACAACCCAAATATGCCATTGTCGCTCACTAAACTCAATTTAAACACAAAACAATAAAGAAAGTAGGAATCAATTACAAATATGATTTGTAGGAGTCACTCCCAGAGTAACTTCTAACAATTCTCCTATTTGACACTGTAGCAATTCATATTTAGTGAGCCATTTTACCCATTCCTATAGAGAACTGTCAAAATAGGTGAATTGTGAATATGAAGCATAAATGAACTGAAATATGATTCACCTAATATGTGGTCATTTTACCATTTACGAAATGAAACATATTGTGATCCTATTATGAAACACCCAAAGTGGCTATTTTAGACCGGTTGGAGTGAGTAATAGCGCGGTCACTTTCTTGCAGCTATTGATTTCTTGCTAGAATCCGCCCATTCGGTATTTTAACAGATCGTCTTAGGTGTCGATAGACGTCAAATTTTGCCCCTATCTAACTCATTAAAGTTCAGATAAGTTATTAAGGGACAAAATTGCGCTTGAGAAACGAATAAAGTGAAAATCACTTTTTATTTTATTTAAAAATCATTAGTAAAGTAATTTTAAAAATTAAAACCAAGGTTCCCTCGGCGATGTGTTATTTAATATACTGGGTAATAAAAACATCGTGTGATTGATATACTCGTATTAGAAGAAAACAAAGGCTACTTTGCAAGTACATTTCCTGATTTTGAAGTAATTTTTTCATCCATTTCATTATTTTTTGAATCCAAGTGGACATGCTTTAGGTATATTATATGGATTAACATGTATTTTTTTTTAGATTTTTCTATAAAGATAATGGAGAAAAAAGGTAAAACCACATTTTACATATATCCACGCCTTAAGCCGGAGTTTAGTGTGATTATTTTATACCGAACTCTCAGCTCGTAACAAAATCACTAGTCAAATTATAATAAAATTACTTTGACAACAAGCCAACAGAACATACCCATGTCTTCAAACGTGTAAGCCCTGGGAACCCAATCCTATTACTAAAGAGATTATGTAACTTTCGGATAAGCTCGCGAAATGACATTGAAAATCCTAATAATATGCCTATTTTCGTAAAATGCACAGACATATGGAAAGAACAGGTTATTTTTTAATTACCTATTCGTCGTGTAACTGGTTCTTTTTTGGTCACCCTAAAAAGGTCAGTGATGGTTGATGTATGGTCAAAGTCACAGATTATATATTAAGGTTGCTTTCGCTTATGGCGCGAAATTCAAATTTTTCGTGTTTTTTGCTCATCACAGCTCATCAACACTTCTTCAGATAGCGAAAACTATGTTGACGGTAATTATAAATAACCTATCACACAAGTTTTAATTTATAAATATCGTTTTGGGAAAGTAATGAAGCTTGTTGCGTTTTGTTTCACCACAGAATATATATGATAGTACAAGTTTCACGCAAATGCAACGAGTTACTTTATCGAATTATTTAGAAATACGACTTTACGAAATTCTTTAGAAAAATTTCACAAAAAACATTATTTAGAACAGTACTAATTACTTCCATGAAAGTGCCCGAGTTCATATAATTTTGACCTGGGTCAGCAGTTACCCGCCTCTTTTGCCAGTAGTTGCAAGGACGTTTCTCTCGGTCAATAATTACTGCCAAAATTAATAAAAAATAATCCTACTAATATTATAAACGCGAAAGTTTGTATGGATGGATGTATCTTTGTTACTCTTTCACGTAAAAACTACTGGATGGATTTGGATGAAATTTGGAATGGAGATAACTGGACTCCCGAAATAACACATAGGCACATTTTTATCACGATATTCCCACGGGATCGAGACTTATGCGGGTGAAACTGCGGGGCGCTGCTTGTATAAACATAAAACCAGTACCTAGTAGGTACCTACCTAATTATTTTCAGCAAACCATGGCATTGACCGCAATGCCCTTATCAGAGTAGACAAATCAGATAGAAGCTTTTAGATAACGTCTGTGTATAAACAGAGACGTAGATAGCGTGGACCATGGATCGATAACGTGATGACGATTCAAATATCTGCGAAGCCTTTGTAGAACCACAGATAACATAATACTATATGTAGAACCTACCTATTTATATAAAGAATAAACTCTTGTTTCAGAAGGAAATTTTTGTGAAATATATATTTTTCAATACAAGGTTTTATAAAATTATTGATCGTAACCGTGTGCTGATCAAAATGAGCCTAAACACGGCCAGTCTACTATTATCCATCGAGGAGTTCCGTTGTCCACCTTCCGTCTCCATAACAGATCAGCTCGCTGTCACCATCATATTGTATTGTCATCGGAATTTGACAGGTATGTCGAATTTCAGCTCAATCGGTTGAGGATAACTGCTTTAAAATTCAGTTGCAAGATTCCACCCGGACAAACATACAATCCCGCTGCGGGACAAATGTTTGTATGATCTGCAAATATTTGTTCCGGGTCTGGGTGTTATGGTACCATTGTACCTACTCGTAGTTCCTGATACCCACGACACAGGGAATCCATGACTATGATGTGACTGTTGGTTGTTATGTTATGTTCAATTTTCTATTTTTTTATCCTTTTTTTGAGCTTTTTTCATAGGAGTCTTTCCCCTAATATTGAAATATGTTTTATCGAAGCGTTCCTTTGAATATAATATCAAACTGGATCTATTGAGTGAACATGGAGTTAATCCAATGTAACTATCCATTGGCACACAACAGCCAAATTCCGTCACTGCTCAGTAAAGTTCAGGTAAGTTAGAAAGTGACAGAATAGAGCTCGCACAACGAAATATGAAAGAAAATCACGAAAAACAGAATTTAATCAAATATTTGCTGCGTAATCGAAAATATATATCTACTATGCACTCTAAAATAACATTATTTGTTACTCTAATTAATTTTATCAATGTACGCTGATAGGTAACAGAGATATTTACGTTAAAAGCGAATTGTAGAGGTAAGTTTCAGATTTTTTGATGTTAATAAATTTTATCGAAATCGTGTGTTGGGCTTTATCATGCCCTTGGATATATGATGAAGATGAGCCGAAGTTGGAGCACGAAGGTCTAGAAGGCACCTATTCACTCTTGCCTTATAGAGACCCATACATAATAGTTTTCAGGAAAGTCAGACAACAGCAACTTGTTCCATTCCTTAGCTGTTCGCATTACAAAGGTGGAACCGAAACGCTTAGTGCGAATTGCGGGTATACTGATGAGGTAAGGATGGTACCGAGCCGTGCGCCTGCTTGTCGTATGATGAAAAGGAGATGGTGGGATCAGATCATGTAGCTCCTGTGCACATTCCCCGAAATGTAACCTGTAGAAGATCGAAAGGCATGCGACTTTACGGCAGTGCTCGAGACTCTAGATCCTGTCTCCGCCATTGTTGCTCTCCTATAAGCCTGAAAGCTCCGCGTTCGATCCAGTCTAAGGCCGAGCCATCCCAAACATGGCAGCAGTACTCCATACCAGACCGGACCTGCGCTTTGTACAAAGCAAACTAAGCAGCTCCCGGTGTGAAGTAATGCTTTACCTTGTTCAGGATGCCCAACTGCATTATAGACACAGCCGTATCTAGTAGATAGCCATAATATTCTATACAGTAGATAAATTCATTATAACAGATGTTAAACAAATAGATACCTACGTTATCAGTAAGGTTAACGCTGATTACCTACGCTTATTTTTAACAGATCTTTAATGAACTGTAATTTTTTCCAGCTGTGGGTCGAGCGAGACATGGCTAGATCATTTTTCCCAGCTATGGGTCGAGCGAGACATGGCTAGATCACTTTTCCCAGCTAAGGGTCGAGCAAGACATGGCTAGATCATTTTTCCCAGCTATGGGTCGAGCGAGACATGGCTAGATCACTTTTCCCAGCTATGGGTTGAGCGAGACATGGGAAGATCATTTTTCCCAGCTATGGGTCGAGCGAGACATGGCTAGATAATTTTTCCCGGCTATGGGTCGAGCGAGACATTGCTAGATCATTTTTCCCAGCTATGGGTCGAGCGAGACATGGCTAGATCATTTTTCCCAGCTATGGGTCGAGCGAGAAATGGCTAGATCATTTTTCCCAGCTATGGGTCGAGCGAGGCATAGCTAGATCATTTCTCCCAGCTATGGGTCGAGTGAGACATGGTTAGATAATTTTTCCCAGCTATGGGTCGAGTGAGACATGGCTAGATAATTTTTCCCAGCTATGGGGCGAGTGAGACATGACTAGATCATTTTTCCCAGCTATGAGTCGAGTGAGACATGGCTAGATCATTTTTCCCAGATATGGGTCGAGTGAGACATGGCTAGATAATTTTTCCCAGCTATGGGTCGAGTGAGACATGGCTAGATATTTTTCCCAGCTATGGGTCGAGTGAGACATGGCAAGATAATTTTTCCCAGCTATATGTCGAGTGAGACGAGGCTAGATCATTTTTCCTAGCTATGGGTCGAGCGAGACATGACTAGATCATTTTTCCCAGCTATGGGTCGAGCGAGACGAGGCTAGATCATTTTTCCCAGCTATGGGTCGAGTGAGACGAGGCTAGAACATTTTTCCCAGCTATGGGTCGAGCGAGACATGGCTAGATAACTTTTCCCAGCTATGGGTGGAGCGAGAAATGGCAAGATCATTTTTCCCAGCTATTGATCGAGCGAGACATGGCTAGATCATTTTTCCCAGCTATGGGGCGAGTGAGACATGGCTAGATCATTTTTCCCAGCTTTGGGTCGAGCGAGAAATGGCTTGATCATTTTTCCCAGCTATGGGTCGAGCGAGACATGGCTATATAATTTTTCCTAGCTATGGGTCGAGCGAGACATGGCTAGATCATTTTTCCCAGCTATGAGTCGAGTGAGACATGTCTAGATAATTTTTCCCAGATATGGGTCGAGTGAGACATGGCTAGATAATTTTTCCCAGCTATGGGTCGAGTGAGACATGGCTAGATATTTTTCCCAGCTATGGGTCGAGTGAGACATGGCTAGATAATTTTTCCCAGCTATGTGTCGAGTGAGACGAGGCTAGATCATTTTTCCCAGCTATGGGTCGAGCGAGACATGACTAGATCATTTTTCCCAGCTATGGGTCGAGCGAGACGAGGCTAGATCATTTCTCCCAGCTATGGGTCGAGTGAGACATGGTTATATAATTTTTCCCAGCTATGGGTCGAGTGAGACATGGCTAGATAATTTTTCCCAGCTATGGGGCGAGTGAGACATGACTAGATCATTTTTCCCAGCTATGAGTCGAGTGAGACATGGCTAGATCATTTTTCCCAGATATGGGTCGAGTGAGACATGGCTAGATAATTTTTCCCAGCTATGGGTCGAGTGAGACATGGCTAGATATTTTTCCCAGCTATGGGTCGAGTGAGACATGGCTAGATAATTTTTCCCAGCTATGTGTCGAGTGAGACGAGGCTAGATAATTTTTCCCAGCTATAGGTCGAGCGAGACATGACTAGATCATTTTTCCCAGCTATGGGTCGAGCGAGACGAGGCTAGATCATTTTTCCCAGCTATGGGTCGAGCGAGACATGGCTAGATAATTTTATCCAGCTATGGGTCGAACGAGACACGGCTAGATCATTTTTCCCAGATATGGGTCGAGTGAGACGAGGCTAGAACATTTTTCCCAGCTATGGGTCGAGCGAGACATGGCTAGATAACTTTTCCCAGCTATGGGTGGAGCGAGAAATGGCAAGATCATTTTCCCCAGCTATTGATCGAGCGAGACATGGCTAGATCACTTTTCCCAGCTAAGGGTCGAGCAAGACATGGCTAGATCATTTTTCCCGGCTATGGGTCGAGCGAGACATGGCTAGATCACTTTTCCCAGCTATGGGTCGAGCAAGACATGGCTAGATCATTTTCCCCAGCTATGGGTCGAGCGAGACATGGCTAGATAACTTTTCCCAGCTATGGGTTGAGCGAGACATGGCTAGATCATTTTTCCCAGCTATGGGTCGAGCGAGACATGGCTTGATAATTTTTCCCGGCTATGGGTCGAGCAAGACATGACTAGATCATTTTTCCCAGCTATGGGTCGAGCGAGACATGGCTAGATCATTTTTTCCAGCTATGGGTCGAGCGAGACATGGCTAGATCATTTTTTCCAACTGTGGGTCGAACGAGACACGGCTAGATCATTTTTCCCAGATATGGGTCGAATGAGACGAAGCTAGATAATTTTTCCCAGCTATGGGTCGAGCGAGAGATGGCTAGATCACTTTTCCCAGCTATGGGTCGAGCGAGAAATGGCTAGATCATTTTTCCCAGCTATGAGTCGAGCGAGACATGGCTAGATCATTTTTCCCAGCTATGGGTCGAGCGAGACATGGCTAGATCACTTTTCCCAGCTATGGGTTGAGCGAGACATGGGAAGATCATTTTTCCCAGCTATGGGTCGAGCGAGACATGGCTAGATAATTTTTCCCGGCTATGGGTCGAGCGAGACATGGCTAGATCATTTTTCCCAGCTATGGGTCGAGCGAGACATGGCTAGATTATTTTCCCAGCTATGGGTCGAGCGAGAAATGGCTAGATCATTTTTCCCAGCTATGGGTCGAGCGAGGCATAGCTAGATCATTTCTCCCAGCTATGGGTCGAGTGAGACATGGTTAGATAATTTTTCCCAGCTATGGGTCGAGTGAGACATGGCTAGATAATTTTTCCCAGCTATGGGGCGAGTGAGACATGACTAGATAATTTTTCCCAGCTATGAGTCGAGTGAGACATGGCTAGATAATTTTTCCCAGATATGGGTCGAGTGAGACATGGCTAGATAATTTTTCCCAGCTATGGGTCGAGTGAGACATGGCTAGATATTTTTCCCAGCTATGGGTCGAGTGAGACATGGCTAGATAATTTTTCCCAGCTATATGTCGAGTGAGACGAGGCTAGATCATTTTTCCCAGCTATGGGTCGAGCGAGACATGACTAGATCATTTTTCCCAGCTATGGGTCGAGCGAGACGAGGCTAGATCATTTTTCCCAGCTATGGGACGAGTGAAACGAGGCTAGAACATTTTTCCCAGCTACGGGTCGAGCGAGACATGGCTAGATAACTTTTCCCAGCTATGGGTGGAGCGAGAAATGGCAAGATCATTTTTCCCAGCTATTGATCGAGCGAGACATGGCTAGATCATTTTTCCCAGCTATGGGGCGAGTGAGACATGGCTAGATCATTTTTCCCAGCTTTGGGTCGAGCGAGAAATGGCTTGATCATTTTTCCCAGCTATGGGTCGAGCGAGACATGGCTATATAATTTTTCCTAGCTATGGGTCGAGCGAGACATGGCTAGATCATTTTTCCCAGCTATGAGTCGAGTGAGACATGTCTAGATCATTTTTCCCAGATATGGGTCGAGTGAGACATGGCTAGATAATTTTTCCCAGCTATGGGTCGAGTGAGACATGGCTAGATATTTTTCCCAGCTATGGGTCGAGTGAGACATGGCTAGATAATTTTTCCCAGCTATGTGTCGAGTGAGACGAGGCTAGATCATTTTTCCCAGCTATGGGTCGAGCGAGACATGACTAGATCATTTTTCCCAGCTATGGGTCGAGCGAGACGAGGCTAGATCATTTCTCCCAGCTATGGGTCGAGTGAGACATGGTTAGATAATTTTTCCCAGCTATGGGTCGAGTGAGACATGGCTAGATAATTTTTCCCAGCTATGGGGCGAGTGAGACATGACTAGATCATTTTTCCCAGCTATGAGTCGAGTGAGACATGGCTAGATAATTTTTCCCAGATATGGGTCGAGTGAGACATGGCTAGATAATTTTTCCCAGCATTGGGTCGAGTGAGACATGGCTAGATATTTTTCCCAGCTATGGGTCGAGTGAGACATGGCTAGATAATTTTTCCCAGCTATGTGTCGAGTGAGACGAGGCTAGATCATTTTTCCCAGCTATAGGTCGAGCGAGACATGACTAGATCATTTTTCCCAGCTATGGGTCGAGCGAGACGAGGCTAGATCATTTTTCCCAGCTATGGGTCGAGCGAGACATGGCTAGATAATTTTATCCAGCTATGGGTCGAACGAGACACGGCTGGATCATTTTTCCCAGCTATGGGTCGAGTGAGACGAGGCTAGAACATTTTTCCCAGCTTTGGGTCGAGCGAGAAATGGCTTGATCATTTTTCCCAGCTATGGGTCGAGCGAGACATGGCTAGATAATTTTTCCTAGCTATGGGTCGAGCGAGACATGGCTAGATCATTTTTCCCAGCTATGGGTCGAGCGAGACATGGCTAGATCATTTTTCCCAGCTATGGGTCGAGTGAGACATGGCTATATCATTTTTCCCAGATATGGGTCGAGTGAGAAATGGCTAGATAATTTTTCCCAGCTATGGGTCGAGTGAGACATGGCTAGGTAATTTTTCCCAGCTATGGGTCGAGCGAGACATGGCTAGATCATTTTATGGGTCGAGCGAGACATGGCTAGATCATTTTTCCCAGCTATGGGTCGAGCGAGAAATGGCTAGATCATTTTTCCCAGCTATGGGTCGAGCGAGGCATGGCTATATCATTTTTCCCAGCTATGGGTCGAGTGAGACGAGGCTAGAACATTTTTCCCAGCTATGGGTCGAGCGAGACATGGCTAGATAACTTTTCCCAGCTATGGGTGGAGCGAGAAATGGCAAGATCATTTTTCCCAGCTATTGATCGAGCGAGACATGGCTAGATCATTTTTCCCAGCTATGGGGCGAGTGAGACATGGCTAGATCATTTTTCCCAGCTTTGGGTCGAGCGAGAAATGGCTTGATCATTTTTCCCAGCTATGGGTCGAGCGAGACATGGCTATATAATTTTTCCTAGCTATGGGTCGAGCGAGACATGGCTAGATCATTTTTCCCAGCTATGAGTCGAGTGAGACATGTCTAGATCATTTTTCCCAGATATGGGTCGAGTGAGACATGGCTAGATAATTTTTCCCAGCTATGGGTCGAGTGAGACATGGCTAGATATTTTTCCCAGCTATGGGTCGAGTGAGACATGGCTAGATAATTTTTCCCAGCTATGTGTCGAGTGAGACGAGGCTAGATCATTTTTCCCAGCTATGGGTCGAGCGAGACATGACTAGATCATTTTTCCCAGCTATGGGTCAAGCGAGACGAGGCTAGATCATTTCTCCCAGCTATGGGTAGAGTGAGACATGGTTAGATAATTTTTCCCAGCTATGGGTCGAGTGAGACATGGCTAGATAATTTTTCCCAGCTATGGGGCGAGTGAGACATGACTAGATCATTTTTCCCAGCTATGAGTCGAGTGAGACATGGCTAGATCATTTTTCCCAGATATGGGTCGAGTGAGACATGGCTAGATAATTTTTCCCAGCTATGGGTCGAGTGAGACATGGCTAGATATTTTTCCCAGCTATGGGTCGAGTGAGACATGGCTAGATAATTTTGCCCAGCTATGTGTCGAGTGAGACGAGGCTAGATCATTTTTCCTAGCTATAGGTCGAGCGAGACATGACTAGATCATTTTTCCCAGCTATGGGTCGAGCGAGACGAGGCTAGATCATTTTTCCCAGCTATGGGTCTAGCGAGACATGGCTAGATAATTTTATCCAGCTATGGGTCGAACGAGACACGGCTAGATCATTTTTCCCAGCTATGGGTCGAGTGAGACGAGGCTAGAACATTTTTCCCAGCTATGGGTCGAGCGAGACATGGCTAGATAACTTTTCCCAGCTATGGGTGGAGCGAGAAATGGCAAGATCATTTTTCCCAGCTATTGATCGAGCGAGACATGGCTAGATCATTTTTCCCAGCTATGGGGCGAGTGAGACATGGCTAGATCATTTTTCCCAGCTTTGGGTCGAGCGAGAAATGGCTTGATCATTTTTCCCAGCTATGGGTCGAGCGAGACATGGCTAGATAATTTTTCCTAGCTATGGGTCGAGCGAGACATGGCTAGATCATTTTTCCCAGCTATGGGTCGAGCGAGACATGGCTAGATCATTTTTCCCAGCTATGGGTCGAGTGAGACATGGCTATATCATTTTTCCCAGATATGGGTCGAGTGAGAAATGGCTAGATAATTTTTCCCAGCTATGGGTCGAGTGAGACATGGCTAGGTAATTTTTCCCAGCTATGGGTCGAGCGAGACATGGCTAGATCATTTTATGGGTCGAGCGAGACATGGCTAGATCATTTTTCCCAGCTATGGGTAGAGCGAGAAATGGCTAGATCATTTTTCCCAGCTATGGGTCGAGCGAGGCATGGCTAGATCATTTCTCCCAGCTATGGGTCGAGTGAGACATGGCTAGATAATTTTTCCCAGCTATGGGTCGAGTGAGACATGGCTAGATAATTTTTCCCAGCTATGGGTCGAGTGAGACATGGCTAGATAATGTAACGAAACATGTTTCATGCATTATGTATTTGAGCTCTTTAGGAAGTCGAGATAATAACTCTTTGCTAGGAAAATAGAAAAGAAAGACATATTTTAATTTAGATTTGGAAGGGGTTGTCATCTGGGCTTTTGTAAAAGAAAATCTATGAAAAGGTCGTGAATATTGTACAATTTTCAGATATCTAGAAATTTGTCCTATTTAGGTGGTAAAATTCTACTTGGAAGGAACCTAATAAGTAAAACAGTATGGAAACAAATTTCCTCCAACTCGGGTAAGATCTAATCAATTCATAGCTAGGGCTCGGTTTTAGTACATGATTTCTAAGGAAGTCCATGTTTCCTCAAGTGATTCTGGACTTTAGGACCTTTTAGAAGTCTTAAAACACTAGAATGAATCAATGTGTTCAGAGCTTAAACTTCTCATACGAGTATGCCTAGAAATTCATGTTTAGTAGAATTGCTAGTGTTAAGTAGAGAGGACTAATTTTCCTGAATATAAGTAAGGATATTAAGTCTTCGCAAGATAACGGATTGCTCCGTTCTTGTTCAGTAAGAGTATTGGGTTATTTGTACTCAATACTCCTGGGCGCTAGGAATTTTACTAACAGTGGTGGAAGATCATAGGTTACCTGCGAATAAGTGAAGCTTTAATTTTTCAGCGCCGATCTTAGCCCTACACATTCCTGTAGTTTTCAACTAAAAGAACTGGGTAGCTACAAATCACAACGTTATTAAATGGTCCCTGCCTCTAGAACGATTACGAGCCTATATCCAGATCATAACATATCATTAAAACTAGTTAGAGACATTAGATCCCTTCAAAAGTAGGGGGTAGAAAGGGGTTTATTCGGTCTTTAAGGGGGGGGGGGGGGGGGGGGGGGGTTGTTACAATAATTTTTCCCAGCTATGGGTCGAGTGAGACATGGCTAGATCATTTTTCCCAGCTATGGGTCGAGTGAGACATGGCTAGATCATTTTTCCCAGATATGGGTCGAGTGAGACATGGCTAGATAATTTTTCCCAGCTATGGGTCGAGTGTAGGGGGTGCATTTCGAAACTTCGAAGTTTCGTAAATTCGAAATTCATAAGCTTTTTTGACCATTTTTCAAGTTCGATGTTTTTGGCCACAAATTCGAAGTTTCGAATTTTTTAGTTTCCATGATTTACCCACGCAAATAAGGCATCTTATGTATACCAACACCTCATTTCAATACCATCAACCAGTGTTGAAGCTGAGAGAGCCTTCTCAGTGGCTGGCTACATTTGTGCATTAAAGTCTAAAAGTGTTTTTTATAATTATTTATGTTATTTTTTAAGTTATTTATGTTGCTGTGGTCTTATTGTTTAGGTTTTTGTACATTTTCCAATAAGCCTGAAATGAAGATATTTGATTGATTGATTTGTAACCGCCCGAGGAGCCCGGTGTTCGGTTCTTCTCATCCACTTTCTGCCCGCCGCCTTTTGTCAGTCATTGCTCCACCTAGCCAGAGGGCGCCCTACGCTATGTTTGGCAAGACGCGGTCTCCACTCAAGAAATCGCTTACCCCAACAGTTGTTGGTTCTTCGGCATAATATATGACCAGCACATTGCCACTTCAGTTCTGCTAATTTGGTGGGCTATGTGACTATTTGGTGGCTATTTGGTGACTTTTGTTCGCTGTTGGATAATCTCATTTTGGATTTTATCTTTCAGAAAAACTCCGAGCATAGCCCGTTCCATACAACTCATTACATATACTCGCTGTACAACCTTGAACTGGTGGATTGGCCCTACCGTGAGTGCCCACGTCTAGGCACCATGGGTAGGACGCACTGATTGAAAACCCCCGTCTTCAGACATTGACGCGACGAGAAGACTTGGCGTAGTTTTCATAACGCTGCCCAGCCCAAGTGAATCCTCCTCTTGAATCCTTCTCAAAGTTGTGTCTACCTAATTGCAATATTTGCCCGAGGTATACGCAATTATGAACAACTTCGAGTGGACGACCTTTTACGACGACTGGTTCCGGGTGTATGTGACAATTGAACATCACCTTGGTTTAATCCATGTTCATCCGGAGACCAACTCGTTGAGAGGAGTCAGCTAGGCCATCTAGCATGTACTGCAGCTCCTGCAATGACTCCGCCATCAGAACTATGTTATCTGCGAATCGCAAGTGTTGCCATTAATGTTGATGCCCATCTTCTTCAAATCCAGCGTCTTGAACAGATCCTCCAATGCATTGGTGAACAGTTTCGATGATATTAAATCCCCCTGTCTGACTCGCCTATGCAATTGTATAGGATTAGACTGCTGGTCCTGTAGTAGAACGCTCATTGTTGTATTTTCATAAAGTCATCTAAACACTTTGATATAACGGTGGTCCATTTGGCATCGCTCTGCAAGGATTCCAGAACTGCCCAGGTTTCGATGGAGTCAAAAGCCTTCTCATAGTCCACAAACGCAAAGCACAGTGGCCGATTATACTCCTCAGACTTCTGTACAATCTGCCGCGCTGTGTGAATGTGGTCTACGGTGACGTAGTCGCTTCGAAACACGGCCCGTTTTGGTGGCTGAAATTCGACAAGCCTTCGTGCGAGACAATTTGTGATGACCATTGAAAACAATTTATAGACTTCTTTTGACTGGCTTTTCCCTATTTAAGTTGCCTAAGAAACATAAAAATTTCATCCACAAAATGAAAAAAAAAACATACATATATGTATAAAATATTATTTGATTTTGCTATGGTTATTTTAATTATCTGCCATATCATTATCACAGATCATAAAACGTATCAACGTAAAATTATAGAAGTAGGTTAACCGGTTCACTGCCAGGCTTCAGCGATGACCCGGAAGGGCGCTTCGTCGTTGCTACACGTGCAATGCGAGCGCGTCGGTAGGTAATCAAAGTATTTTCGTATGTTTTGGATTAGGTAAATCACTTATCTGACTCTAACTCTATCTGTAACAGGACGCGCAGATCTTGACAATAAAAGTTGTATTTTCTGTCTGAACTTCGAACTTTCGAAATTGAGCTTCCGAATTTCGTAACCCAGTTTCGAAATTGAAAAATATCGAAACTGCACCCCTAGTCGAGTGAGACATGGCTAGATATTTTTTCCCAGCTATGGGTCAAGTGAGACATGGCTAGATCATTTTTCCCAGCTATGGGTCGAGTGAGACATGGCTAGATAATTTTTCCCAGCTATGGGTCGAGTGAGACATGGCTAGATCATTTTTCCCAGCTATGGGTCGAGGGAGACATGGCTAGATCATTTTTCCCAGCTATGGGTCGAGCGAGACATGGCTAGATCATTTTTCCCAGCTATGGGTCGAGCGAGACATGGCTAGATAATTTTTCCCAGCTATGGGTCGAGCGAGACATGGCTAGATCATTTTTCCCACCTATGAGTCGTGCGAGACATGGCTAGATCATTTTTCCCAGCTGGGTCGAGCGAGATATGGCTAGATCATTTTTCCTAGCTATGGGTCGAGCGAGACTTAGCTAGATCGTTTTCTCGCCTCGAAAACCACATGCAATGCTACTTTTTCATCGAAATACCCTTATCTGTTAGAGCCGTTCGTTACAGAGATTGTCAGCATCTATTTACGGAAACAAACATTACCACAGAATAAATAATATGACATTACGTTGCTCCCATAGACAATACAGGATGTCTTTAATTTTGTCAAGCGGTAGACTTGTACTGTTATTTATTCTGTGGCGGTAGTCTCGAGGTAGAATACTGCTAGAGATATAGAAATCACCCCCATGGATGTTCAGTGATTTTTGATAGTTTAGGAGTTACTAATTTTTGAGCTCAAATTTAGACCAATTCTTATAGTAGTGGGTTCACGTAGAAAAGTGTTTTTATAATGAAGTGGTTGGATAAGCACAAAGAAACTTAAGGTGGTCAGAGTTCCCACTGCTGGGACTCCTTGTGCGGCCAGCCAGCGACTTGCGTGAGTTGTAGTGGCTACATCGGGTTCGGGTTTGGATTGACGATGTTTTTTTATGCTAATGAATAAATAGGATAAGCACAATAGTGATAATAGTGCTACCTAAATTTAATCTTTCTTTAATCTTTAATCTTTCTCAATATAATGATTTAGAACCTACCTACTTACTTAATTATGTAGGTCCTACTAGGTACGTATGACCACAGAATTAATAATTGTACTATGACTCTAGACACAACATAGAAAAGTAAAGTAGGTACCTACCTACGTTATTAGGTTTCATCACAGAATAAATAATAGTAGGTACCTACAAGTAGTTTCATTTAGACACGACATAGAAAAGTAAAGTAGGTAAGGTAGGTAGGTACCTACCTACGGTATTGGGTTTCAATGTTTTGAGTCGAGCTAATAAAATTAGGTACAAACAGCTAGACACAACACAAAATAATAAGTAGATCTAAAGATTAGTAGGCACGTACCGTATTACAGCTCACGAAATAATGTCTAAATCTCTAGCACAGATTAAATATAAGTACCTCTAGGTAGGTAAATACTTTAAAAATACACAGAGCCCGAAAATAACCCTTCGTTAGCAAGATTAGATCGATTGTAGCTACAACTCAATACGTACGCTTACTCCAGATTTAGGGGCTATTTATGAGTACAGAAAATATAGCACGCAAAATTAAATATTTACCGTAATTCCTGGTTTTAGATGTAACGTGGGCATGGATAATTCAAATCACACACTTCACAGTTTTAGATTGTAAAACTATTGAGAGGTTTTTAATTTTCGCGATTTATTCCGACGTTTATCACTGCCCGCGACATGGTGCCTTGCGGCTTGCGATTTTGTTTTGGACAGTTCGTTCGACTCGGGCGGTGGGAGAGGGAACCGCGCGCTAAGGAAGAGTGCAAAAGGATTTTTACTATCTTGGTAATGATCTGACTTGTAACTCGGAACAGCGCCATCTATTGGTTGAATATTTAATACTAGCCCGTCATGAAATCTTGTGTGTTTATTTTAACCTTGTAAAAGTTATAAATAAATCTATAACCGTCTAGTAATCTGCTAAAATTTATAAATATAGTACCGTGGCATATTTGGTACTTGATGGTAAGAAAAAGTGAAACTACACTAAATAGCACACACTGCCATCTAGTGAAAATACTGTAAACTAGTTGAAAGTAAAGGAATGAAGGACTCGAAAACACGGCAGCCAACCGTATCGAAGGGTGCGTTTTTTTACGCATGCGTAGTTGTAACTGGTGGGGGAATCCAGCCAGTAGTGTTGCACTCTCAGCAACTTTATAGATCAAACTATCATTTTTTTAGGTTACTTAGCTACACTTTTCAGCCACTTCTTATGGACTGAGTTTAGATCCCAAATATATTATTGCTATTTGATATTTGGTCAGCGATTCCTTATGTAAAATAGGCAAAAAAACTTCATATCTAACTTACGCATTGATGTTATCTATTAGAATATATTTCATAATAACAATGAAACATGAATAGCTGAAATATAGTCACACTAGGCAAATGCTGAGTTTAAAGTTTCCTATAGAAAAACATTGTTGTTGTTTGTGGACGAACTGTCCAGCATTATTTATTTATTTATTTAATTATTTAAAGCACTAAAAATTACTGGTTATGTTTTTAGTGTTGTTTTAATTCATTGGTAATCATGTTAGCATTCCAGCCACATTGTTTGGTACAACTCATAAATCTAGGCGTTCTTCCTTATTTTACCAGCCAGCTACTTCATTCAAACAAAAGCGAGTTGGCAACAATATCGCTGAGCTGAGACAGAACCTGTGGGCAGAACTGTCAAATGAGTGAGAGAAAAGTATAAAATTCAGTTGGAATTTTGACGATAACGCAACCGGTAACGTCTCGATTTTCTTACCAAATATTTGCGAAAAATAACGGCCGCGGCACCGCCTACACCGTTTTATAAATAAACTTTCGTGTTAGTGCATCAGTTTTTGTGAAAATGAACAACGCTCCTGTCAAAAAAGTTCCGATACATTTGCAGGTAAGAAACTGGCACCTGTTTGTGAAATTGCGAAGAATTCGCCCAATTCGCAGTTTTTACCTATTTACTTTGTAGATTTTTTACGTTGAGTGTGTTGTTTTTGTTCTGCCAAATTCACGGCATGGGAAGGGATAGTACCTATAGGCACAGAATAAATAGGTAGAGCTACTGCTGGGATCTTTGACCTCATTTTCATGCGAATTGGGTTGCCGCGATGCCGGTTCGTTTGTGAAATAGATCATCCCGGTTGCATTAAGTGGCTTTTTATAGCGTCATTGCTAATTTAATTGAATAAAATGAAGACTTATTTACATTTATTTGCTGATCATGTTGATAGCAGATTTTTAACTAGTAGGTCGAAGATGTAAACATTGTTTTTTGAAAGAACGTTAAGTTCTTATCAAGATCGTTATTTATTATTGTACCTACTTACCTACGTTGAAATTTGATAACTTAATTAATTAGGTAGGTAGTTATATCCACAGTATCGGAATTTCGGAGTATATTTGAAAAATAAGTAGGTACCTAATTCCGATAAAGACTTCATCGCCTCTTGTAAGGTAGGAGGTACCTAATAGACAGTAGGTTCGTATTATAGCACAGGTAGGTATTAGGTAGGTAGGTCAATTATTGTGGTAGTAGGTACCCACCTACAATGGCTAGCTACGTAGGTACCTACCTATCTTACCTACTCAATTACCCTAGTGAGGGTCTAGTGTTCTGTGCCCTACCCTAGTGCTGTCTTATCTCAACCCTTTCTCAACCCTATAAAAGATTTTTAATCCAAATGTAGTGTAGCATGTGGTTTGATTGGATGGTGGTGTAATTTTCGCGATTTTCCTTTAGGTTTAACGAACTCAGGTGGGTTACTATGAGCTCTTATTGCCATGCAGTTGATAAACTATTCAGTACAAAATATTGGTTCCGTGATGTCCGCAACTATATTTAAAGGCACAATCGCAGAGGGTCTACAGACTTCTGCGATTAAAGTTATTCAACGATGAAAAATGTCAACGATGAACCGATATTTTGTACTGAATAGTTTTTGAACTGAATGGATATAAGAGCTCATAGTAACCCCAGGTCTACCTACCAACCTCTAGGATAAAGTGTCTATTCCCCTAGATTATTTATGTTGGTATTATTCGTGACATGCGCAGTGGAGAAAGGATTTGTATGAAAGAAAGGGAAGGGATTCGGGATCGTTTACGTTGTAAAAACCGGGGGGAAAATGCGTAAAAAATCACGTTTAACTATTTATCAAAGTTCTATCGGATTTATCATAGAAATCCCATGGTCTTTGACATTAATCTTGGTTCATTTAGGGATGGCTTTACAATGAAATTTGAAAGTAAAATTGCCCGTAAAATCGTATGGGAACGACACACGATTTTTAAACATCCGTTGTTGACCGGATAGTACCTAGGTAGGTATTATAGGCATACGGGATTATCCAGTAGGTACCTACAACGTATCATATACCTATAACGGATCCGGAAGGAACTACTCGATATAGGTACCTACCTAGTACGTACCTACACTACCTACCTATTCACACAAAATCTAAAATCTATCTACCTAGGTACCTTTACCTAGGTACCTACCTATCTGACGGACTGACAGCCTTATTGATTCATCATCAGCGCCGAGCCGAAACCGCTGGCCATAGAAAGCTGAAAACTTGGAGCGTAGGTTCCTTATAGCAAAACCACCCACTAAGTAGGGATGGTTGTGAATTTAACCCCTAAGGGGATGTTTTTTTTTAAACCAATGTATGAAAAATCGTATTTCTTGAACTTACAAACTTGAAACTTTGCATAGGTACGTATGCTTCAATACAAATCATAATAGGGTTATAGTAGGACGTAACGAGGTTTGTAAAGAAGCCTTTCCGAACGAGTTTTATTTACTATTTTACCGCCTGAGAACCCGAAATCAAGCGGCGAAGGTGCTATTTTGAGGTTAGAAGGCGGAAAAATATATTTTCCCCTAACTTCCCCCAAAAGCACCCAATGGGGTGTTAAAGTTTGTATGGGAACTCTTTATTTCGTGATGTTATGCGGAGCAAAGTACGGGTAGGTACCTATTTATGAGAAATGGAAGTTTTGCGACTGAGACCTATTTAGCTAGTAAATCACATCACACTAATATTATAAAGGCGAAAGTTTGTGTGTGTGTGTGTGTGTGTAGTGTGTTTGTTACTTCTTCACGCTGAAACGGCTGGACGGATTTGCATGAAATTTGGAATGGAGATAACTGGACTCCCGGAATAACACATAGGCACATTTTTATCCCGATATTCCCACGGAATCGAGACTTACGCGGGTAAAACCGCGGGGCGCAACTAGTAATAAATAAGTTAATAATGCTGGACAGTTCACACAACATTAATTAGCCCCAAGCTAAGCAGAGCTTGTGTTATGGGTACTAGATAACTGATATAATGAATACTATACAGTACACAGATAGATATTTTTTATTATGCACAGAAAATACCCAGAACACCTTGAACAAACATCTGCTGATCGCGAACAAATATTTGTTCCGAGGTGGGAATCGAACCCGCAACCTCCTGCGTCGCAGAGTCGCAGGCGAACCTGCGCCCGCCGCGCCACAGAGGTCGTAATAGTACAAGTACCTACCTATACCTACCTACCACGGAGTTGAATTATACTCATTCGAATACCTACCTATCAACTGTTATTGTCAAACATTATTGTTTTGTGCGACAATATTTGTTGTTTATTTGTTTTATCGATAAAGTAATAAGTTTGTTGAAAGATAACTTGATAACATACCTACCTACATGTCTTTCGATTACTCCACTCATCACCTTTGATCCCGGCCTGTTTCAAGGTCACCAATATCTCAAGCTGGTGTCAGTCCTAACGCAGTGTGCACTACTGGGTACATGAGTTATAGAGGTCGCAGGAAGGCGGTGGATGGAGGCGGCTCAAGACCGTTCGTCGTGGCATTCCATGGGGCAGGCCTATGTCCAGCAGTGGACTTCGTATTCTGATGATGAATACGTGATGTGATATGATAATGATAGAAGAATACTGGCTGTATTTCGTAGAGCTCTTGTCGGCGGCGGTGTCTAGCAAGAAAACAATAGCTGCAAGAAAGTGACAGCGATATTGCTCACTTGAACCCGGTAAAAGATGAGCTACTTATAGATTTCTTCATCTCGGAAGTAACTGGCGTAAGCGACAAATGATAAAACTTCGTTTTGTTTCTAAAGTAGCAAATATAAAAAATAAATACTCTATAATGTATTAATCTAAGTAATGTGATTACCTACTGAATAGTATAATTTTCTCGCATTGAAGGGGGGATCTAAAACGGGATTAAAGAGGGCCAATTTCAAACATAAAGCTTTCGGCAAAAGTTTCACCAATCATGTTTCTTGTCTATGATTTATTTAGATTACATCCTCAAGTAATTACTGTATTAACATCAAGTTTGTAACCTTTACTGTTACTGAGTGAGCGTGTAACGCAACGACTCCAAAATGTTAACAACCAGCTGTAACTTCCCACTTCCCGATGACAGCTCCGCGGTTTCCCGGATCAATACTCTGAAGACGCAAGTATGTTGCGTTCAAACGAGTGTTCCGGGAACTCGCTCTTCAGTAACTTTTGTGGAATAGCATCATCATCATCCACAGCCTGACTTCACCCAGTGCCGAGTATAGGCCTCTCTTTGCCTGTGCCATTCCTCACGGTCCCGTGCCAGTCTAATCCAGGTTCAGCCGCGACGCATGCGATATCGCCTGCCCATCTAGCTGCTGGACGACCTACGTTTCTGTATCCAGTTCTTGGACGCCATTCAGTTAGCGCCTTACTCCACCTCGTCTCCTCGTCTTGCCAGGCTTGCTGCCCAACTCCATTTTAGTTCCATTTTAGTGGAATATAACAGATTATACTATTATACCTATGCTCGAAAGTTGAGAACACATAGGGCGCGTCCTAGGTGGACGAGACCTGTGAAGTAGTTTAATAGGCACAGGTTTTTTGTGAAAGAGTTCGTCTGTGGAAGATTCCAACATACTTATTTCTGCCGCAAAGCAGTAGTGCTCGCATTGCTGTGTTCCGGTTTGAAGGGTATGCCTGTGAAGTTACAGGCACATGAGACTTTTCATCATTATGTCTCAGGGTAGCGGGCGCAGTGCAATGCCACATAGGGTGCGTCCTAGGTGGACGTGCCCTATGAGGTAATGCACTGTTCATAGGCATAAGATGGGCCATCTGTATATCATACTGATGTACTGACTGACGCCTGACGTGACGACCTCTGTGGCGCGGCTGGCGATGGTTCGCCTGCGTCGCAGGAGGTTGCGGGTTCGATTCCCGCCTCGGAACAAATAATTTGTGCGATCTGCAGATATTTGTTCCGGGTGTTCTGGGTGTTTTCTATGTATAATAAAAAAATATCTATCTATGTAATGTATTGTATTATGTATATCAGTTACCTAGTACCCATAACACAAGCTCTGGCTTAGCTTGGGGCTAGATAATGTTGTGTGAACTTGTCCAGCATTATTTATTTATTTATTTATTTATCTGTTTGATCAGTCATTCCAAGTTGTATAAAAAAAAATGGGACATCTGCTTGTTCTGTTAATCATACAAATCCCATACAATTATCATAAATTTCAAAGTTACCATGTACACCTATGTTACTCGATCACGCCGAAACGGCTAAATCAATTTCGATAAAATTTGGTACACCGATAGATTATGACCTGGATTGAGCTATAAGCTATCTTGGTAAAATGAGAGCGAAGCCGCTGGCGGATACTAGTAAATATTCAAAAACTATGCTGTGTCCGTAGACAATGATTGCAACTTTTTAAATGTATCACGCTTAGAAAAAGCGATTTAATTAACTATGACCCTTTCTATAGTTTCTACTAATTAACATTTACATACTGTTTCCAAATTCAAACAGTACAGTTAGCAGGTAACGACGTCCGGCGTAAACTTTTACTTTCTGACTGTACTCGATATTTCCTAGAAGTGATCGCGGTAAAGCGATTTTGTGCTATAATACTTACGTGATAGAGTTTGCAATGGATTGTGTTGTCTGATGGTGTACAAGTTGTAAATTATGGTAATAGTGATGTGTTTAGTCTTGGAAAGTCGGTCTTGATGAATGAATGAATGAATGATTTATTTCGCAGTAAAAGGTTTACAAACTTGCTTTTTAAACTATGGTAATAGTGATGTGTTTAATAATAGTCTTGGAAAGTCGGTCTTGATGTTTTTTTTTATTGTTTTTATCTAAAATAGGCTTGCGCTTGGCTCCATCTCACCTGATGACGATGATGAGGCCTATTTAAACACGCTCGCCTAGAAGATTCACTGTTCGTTTGAAGATGCCCATGAATTAATGAATTATTTATTTCGCAGAAAAATGGTTACAAACTTAGTTCTTAAATAATGTTCGCTAGTTCCAACACTACTACTACTACACTACTAGTTCCATTACTAATTCAACCTATAAACTAGTGGTGCGCCCCGAACTGAGACCTCGCGAATACACTTCTAACAACGAAGTCAACATTTACTGAGATCAAAATTTCACGGGTCCACCTCGATATACTTTCTTACACATCATCGAAAGAACCTTTAAATAAATATGACTAACCAACGGAAAATAAAAATACCTAAATTAGTATAAGTAGCTGAAGAATTAATTGATAACCTCCTTTTGTGAAGTCAGTTACCATCTCAAAATAATCTGGCAAGTGTGGTGTGGCATGAGGTTGCAAGAAAACCATACGCATCGTTGTAAAGTTTCGGGAAGTTTGACGACCTCTGTGGCGCGGCGGGCTAAGGTTCGCCTGCGACACAGGGGTTCGATTCCCGCCTCGAAACAAATATTTGTGCGATCTACAGATATTTGTTAAGGGTGTTCTGGGTATTTTCTATATATAATAAAAAATAGCTATCTATTTAATGTATTGTATAAAGTATATCAGTTATCTAGTGCCCATAACACAAGCTCTGTTTAGCTTGGGGCTAGATCATGTTGTGTGGACTGTCCAGCATTATTTATTTATTTTTTAATTGAAAAGTTAAACTTACAACGTCGTTCAAATTCCTTGAAATGGGAGGTCATCAATAGATCTTACATTGGTTCTACAAATTCAGACTTATTCCCTGTATTTGAGTCACAAAAGCTACATGCATACCGAATTTCAGCATTGTGGGATTGCTGGAAGGGGTCGGTTTTTAATATTTTATTACAAACTTTTATTAAACTTGCAATGTATGTAAGTCTGGGTGGAATCCGGGTGGAATCTTGCAACTGAATTTTAAAGCAGTTATCCTCAACCGATTGAGCTGAAACTTGGCATACCTGTCAATATCCGATGGCAATACTTGATGATGGAGACGGAAGGTGTACAACGCATCTCCTAGATGGATAATAGTAGACTGGCCGTGTTTAGGCTCATTTTGATCAGTTACGATCACTAATTTTATAAAAGCTTGTATTGAAAAATAGGTAGGTACTCGTATATATTAAAAAAAAAATTGTTTGTTTTAGAAAAGGACTAATCTTCAGCAAGTCACAACACTACGCTCACTCACGTCTTGTCCGATCTATTCTCGCCGGGTAGGGGACCTTCCCCCTACAAAGGGTCGTAATAATGATTTACACACGCATTAAACTTAGCTATTTTAAACTCGCGGTTAAGTTTAAATATTTTACTTGACGGTTGAGTTACTATTTACTTCGATTAGCTACAGCTAATAGCTAGACTGGTATTCAAATACGTAATTACGGGATGTTGACTTTGTGGCCCAAGTAGGGAATGCAATCTCGCGAGATTGGGGCTCAGCCGAGATCCCGCGAGTTTAAAAAAAAACAATACCGCGAGATCTCGCCAATTTCGAGTCAAAAGTAGACTTGACTATTAAACTGAGATATTATTATGAATTAAAGAAAACTATACCTACTCAGAGATCTATTAGAAATTAGAGGTTAATTAACAAAATATACCAATCAAATGAAAGGCTTGTTCAGTTCGCATCACACGCCATTATTACGAATTATTTTAAAAGAAGCATTGTTATTTTTAGAAGCACAAAATGTCCAAAGAATCATGTGCTAAACGGCTTCTTATTTTGCTGGCCAGGTAACCAGCCGCTGAGAAGTTTCTTTTTTAAACACAGATGATATCAGGCAGTCATCCTCGAACTGTAAAAGTATACCCCCCCCGGGCTCGTATAAATCAATCTCGATAACCTCGCGAGATCTCGCCCATTTTTCGGCCGAGATCAATCTCGTTAAAAAAGGCCGAGATCTCGCAAAAACGAGATCTCGCGAGAACGAGATTGCATTCCCTAGGCCCAAGGTTTGTGAGAACTGACACTGCGTCCCATTATAACTCTAAATCTTGTTTATAAGATTCGTTGGTATAAGATTTGTCCTGGCTTAGAAAAGCGTCAGCCGAGTCAGTCGTGGTAAGCAATCTCGGCGACGAGCTCACCACTTGCCAGTTCTATATCCCCATGATGGTGCAAACCCACGGTGAAAAGAGACCCACTGAGGCTCTGCCTACCCTTTCAGGATAAAAAGTCGTGTGTTTATCTAATATGCATTATCTGTTTTAATATACTGCTAGTTTTTCAAACACTTATCGTGGATTGTGGAAAAATGGAATGTGACACGTCGTCAACAAAAATAATTTAGAATGGGACGCGCTGTCAATGGGCCGCGTACCGTGGGCCAGGTTGTCAACATCCCGAGTTCACTTATCAAATCATAATGAACAATCAAAACTAACTTTTTCTGAAATACCCTCCAAAAGCATTATTGTATGAGTCATGAAACTGGTTCCCTTAACGCACTTAGGGGTGAGTCTGAGTTTTGCAAACACCATCGTAACGGTGAACGTAACACGATCGTACGTGTATAACATAATAACTAGCTATTAATCTGTGCCAAAAACGTCACAGATTAATGGCTAGTTACTACGCAATACACGTACACTCGCCGTTACGATCATCGTTACGACGGTGTGTGTAAACTCGGACTAGCCCCTCTGTTGGTATGTCTAACGTTTTTGGCGCCGTGTCATGGAATAAATAGCAAATAGTCGGGGTGAATTAATTTGCGCAAATATTCGGGGCCAGCCACGATCAATACAACGGTCTTTCAACTCAGTAGTAGTAGAGCTTTTTTGTGAAAGAGTGCGTCCGGGTAAGTACTACCACCATACCTATTTTTGCTGCAAACCAGTAGTGCTCGCATTGCTGTGTTCCGGTTTGAAGGGTAAGGGTGCCGGTGAAATTACAGGCACATGAGACTTTTCATCTTTATGTCTCAGGGTGGCGCACGCAGTGCAATGCCACATAGGGTGCGTCTTAGGTGGACGTGACCTATGACGTAATACACTGTTCATAGGCAGAAGGGTACCTCTTAACATCAGGTGGGCCATCAGCTTGATGATTCCTGTGCGACCGAAGTTCACTAGCTTTATCGAATAAAAAAAATCACGCAAAAAGTGGTCTCCCATCCAAAAAATAACCTCGATTCACTGCTGCACCTAAATTTGGAAAAACGCGTTTTAAAACACAAATTGTTTTGGCCCCATATAAAAGCTCAAAGTAGCGCAGCAGGCTATGAAGAGAGCATTGCTTGTTAGTTTATCTACGTGATAGAATCCGAAATAAGATCCGTAGAAGAACCAAGATCAGCGATATAGCTCTCTAAATTAGCAAGTTTAAGTGGCAATGGGCAGGCCATATAGCTCCCAGAACACGAACCGGACTAGCGGTCATATTGTGTCGACACTGAAGCGGTCTGTACTGCTGTGTTCCGGTTTGAAGGGTATGAGTGCCGGGGAAATTACAGGTACATTAGACTTTTCATATTTTTTTTTTTTCATATTTATGTTTCAGGGCGCAGTGCAATGCCAAATAGGGCGCGTCCTAGGCGGACGTGACCTATAAGGTAATGCATTGTTAAGGTGGTTGCTTTCGCTTGTTTCGCGAAATTCTATTTTTTTCGGGTTTTTTGCTCATCACAGCTAGGGTTGCAATTTGAAAAAAAACTCATGAAAAAAAAACATGAAAAAAAACCTGGCACCATTGTTTTTTTTCTAAATAAGGTTTTTTTTCAAACCAACAAATAATACGACAATAGCGGTTTTTCATGGTTTATTTACGTAAGTAACTTAAAACTAATCAACATTAATTAATTAGGTACGTACATTTTATGTATGTTGTAACAAAATTATTCTAAAAAACTATCAGCATCACTGCTGCTAGTCCTAACACTAGTTCTGTCATCGTCTGAATTTTCTGGTTCTTCGGACGATACAGAGTCTTCTAAGTCCATAACTGCTCCTCCTGGCGATAACTACCATTACAGATTTCATTAATGTTATTTTTATAAAACCAGAATATAAGTTGTTAACATAAAGTCTAAAACTATCGTTTAAAAGTATTAAATGCTAAACAAATGAAAGATTCCGTACTTATGAAAAAAAACATATTCCAGAAAAAAATATGTTTTTTTTCACGGTTTTTTTTCAGGTTTTTTTTTCAAGCCTGAAAAAAAACCGTTTTTTGCAACCCTAATCACAGCTCATCATGTGATACGATAAATTAAAACTTGTGTGTTAGGTCATATAATTACCGGCAAATTAGTTTTCGCTATCTGAAGAAGTGTTGATGAGATGTGATGAGCAAAAAACACATTAAAAAAAAAAAAAACGCGCCACAAGCGAAAGCAACCGCCTTACCGCTTAATATCAGGTGGGCCATCTGACGACCGTGATCGTTACGATGTGGAACATCTGAGCGGTCTCACTGAAGTTCGATTTTGAAGTCCATTTCGCTATTCATTGCGTGGCGTGTTTTAAATATTTCTGCTCTTGAAAAAAAGCTAAAACACGCAGCGCAGTGAACAGCGAAATGGTAATCGACATTTATTAGACAATAGCTGTGCAGTGCTGCTCGTAAATTGTTTATTTCTGATTGATGGATTGAATAAATCAATACAACGGATGTTATCACTATCTCTCTGGTGAGTGCATCGATGATAGAATCTGTCTGTACCCCTCTTAATAAGGGGGGGACGTCGTAACTGGTCGATGGCATGTCTGCTTACAAATTGAATATCCATTACGTCCCAAATCTATTTAAATCTGCACCAACACCAGGCAGAAAGCTTTATACAAAAAAAACGCACCGCACCTCTTGAAAAAGCTGTTTTATTTGAATATCTCGTAAAATACGTCACTAGAAAAGTCAAGTCAAAGTCAAAAAGTATTTTATTCATTGAAACCACAAGGATCATTTTGAATCGTCTTAAAAAATGTTGAGACGAGATTTTCGAGTTTTGATAGTTCCCGATATTTCAAAAATCAAAACTTGAAAATCATGGTAAATATCCCGTTTCTAGTGAATAGTATCTCGTAAAATATAGATAATTTTGCACTCTGCTTCATAGTATTGATTTTATTTATCCATTTTTTGACCCAATAACTGCTACATTCCTATTGAGAAGAATCGAATCTAGACAAATGTTAGAGGTAACTTTGTGTTTTTTTTCTATCGAGAAAATATTGTCCTAACGTGTTTCTGTGATCCCTCTTAATTATAATGTAGTATCCATGCATATATTATATATTTTATTTGAATATTGTACTTGATTTAGTCAGTTAAAAATCAAAATGATTTGACTTTTGCGGATACCCTGCATTAATTGCAGGATGCGGTGTTTTTTTTTTAACTTAGTGAGTGTCTTGACTGTCCGATGGCCCACCTCATGTTAAGCGGTAACCTCTGCTGCATTTAACAGTGCATTACCTCATAGGTCACGTCCCCTAGGACGCGCTCTATGTTGCTTTGCACTGCGCCCGCTTCCCTGAGACATGAAGATGAAAAGTCTCATATGCCTGTAATTTCACCGGCACCCATGTCCTTAAAACCGGAACACAGCAGCCGAGCACTACTGCTTTGCGGCAGAAACAGGTATGGTGGTAGTACTTCCCCGGACGAACTCTTTCACAAAACAGTTTGTCAGATGATAGCTGGAACTAACGAGAAGATCACGCGTCGCTTCGACCAGACGCCCTGAACTAATTTTGAGGGCCTCGTTTTCAAAATTCGTTCCACACGGACTCTTGAGTCTTGACTCCAAAAGGTTCAAACGTAATCTCTGTTGAGACTTGCCCATTTACTATTTATAACTAGTGACTCGCCCCGGCTTCGCACGGGTAGCCCCCGGTGACCCCCCCCCCCCCCCCCCCCCCCCTCCTTATTACTTATTCTGCTATTCGGAGCGGAGAAGAATCCACCAAAAAAGAGATAACTAACATCGGTCCAGCCGATCTTGAGTTAAAAGTGTAACTGACACGACTTTGTTTTATATTATAGAAGGTACATTGAGTGGTTTAGTCATCGATATAATATACTACTACTAGATTGATTGTCACATACAAAATCAAAGCTAAAAGCTGTCCGCGTCACAGAATAAATAATAGTACAAGGATATATACGTAGACAGCTACATTTGTTTTCTAATGAACCGAGACAAAAGCTTTAAAATAGTTCTAAATTCAACCTAATTACTACCATGACATCTAGCAATAAAGTAGCAAATCTTCAAAATATTATCTTATACTTACGATCATTCGTCACAAAAACGAGCAAAGCAATAAATTACTTCTGTCCACTAAGAACTGTCACTCAAACCTCCTTGGTTTCATATCTGCTTGGTTTTTCAAATTTGACTACAGAAGGTATGGAGTCGCATTGAACACTTAAATAATTTATAATATGCAAAGTTTAGTTAAAATTATTTTTACATCCCCCCATCTCGGACATACATAATAAATCCCCCCATACATAATAAATCTCGGAAGGAGTATTTTTTCTTTTTGATATCTGATGGTAAAGACCGTTTTGATTCGCTAGAGGATAAAGTAAAATTGAATTTAGAACAGTTTGTGAATTCAAAACATCATTAAACCTATTTACTTCTACCTCTATGGTGCTGAATTTATCATACAACCTTATTTAATTTGTTAAAAACACAGACTCGGAACCTTCATGGTGTATTTGGGGTGTATACTTTTGGGATTGGGATTTGCTGATTTGGGATGAAAAGTTACGTGTTGCACTCGAGTGCAAAGATTTTTCACCTCGCTAACGCTCAGGATTCTAATTTTTGATCACTCATCATCAAAATTTTTGAGCGCTCGTCATTCAATATTAGTATCCTTCGCTTGCTCGTTCATCAAAATTGAGCACGCGGTTAAAAAGCAACTTTGCACTCTCTCTTTCATCATAACAAATAACTAATGTTTTGGGCATCTATGTTTTGTTAGCGTTCTGTTGTGTGTATGTTTATGTGTATGTTTATGTATATGTATTTGACGACCTCTGTGGCGCGGCGGGCGAAGGTTGGCCTGCGACGCAGGAGGTTGCGGGTTCGATTCCCACCTCGGGACAAATATTTGTGCGATCGCAGATATTTGTTCAGGGTGTTCTGGGTATTTTCTACGTATAATAAAAAATATCTATCTATTTAATGTATTGTATTAAGTATATAAGTTATCTAGTACCCATAACACAAGCTCTGCTTAGCTTGGGGCTAGATAATGTTGTGTGAAATGTGTCCGGCATTATTTATTTTATTTATTTAAATATATGTAGAAGTGAAGTCGTGGTAGCCTAGTTGGTAGAACGGTCGCCTCACGTTCATGAGGTAGAGGGTTCAAATCCGGGCCCATACCAATGAGTTTTTTGCAACGTATAGTTTATTTATAATACGTCGGTTAGTATTTCCGGATATATCCGATTTATCAAAGTGATCCGAACATATAACCTAATTCTTAGCTGGCTTATAAAAGTCATCTCTTCTTTCTCTGGCGACAATCGAGATCCATTCTGCACACTTAAACGGATTGCTCGGAAAGCTAAAATAAAAAAAGGAAAGCTAAGTATCTTATGAGAGTCCAACAAACAGACACAAAAGTAGTATTGACCAATTTTAAAGTTCTGGTAACTAATTAATTATTACAATACAAATCTACTCCATGCATCTAACTGTTCTGTTACACAAAGTTTTGCGCCATCTTTGACCAAACATTTGTAGCGGTGGTTTAAAATCGGTAATTTTGATAAAAATTTGATATTATTTATTAGTGTAAAGCTTAAAATATAACATTCTACATATACTTACCGAAAGTAAGACACTCCGGCCGTTAAATTGTTTTTTCGGGCATTATTTTTGCAACATTGCGTCATTTTGACACGTGTTTACATTGGCTGGGCTGCAAGCGAACTAAATAAAATAAAAGCTCAATTTTCAAGTGAGCTGTAATTCACCGAGACGTATTTTTTCCGCTGACCTTGCATCTAGTAGTAGTATATTATATCGATGGGTTTAGTAATCGAAAGTTGTTAAGAGGCTGTCAAGAGTATAATAAAAAATTAAAAATAAATGCTGGAATGTTCACACAACATTAACTAGCCCCCAAGCTAAACAGAGCTTGAGTTATGGGTACTTGATAACTGATATACTTAATACAAGGTATGTACAAAATACATATGAAACAGTTATGCTACCTGAAGACCGCTGCAAGCGATCTAAAGGTAGCTCAACTGATCCAAATCACTACCAGACGGAAGCGTCCTTAAGATGCTGGCTGCATTGCCACGCTGAATGGCAATACTAATGCGTTGAGCCAGATAAGAGCCAGCTCTCGGGTCACGCGTAGCTTCGACCAGATGCCCTGAAAGAATTTTGAAAACGCGAAGGGCCCCGGTACCCCGCGGACCCAGAGTCTCGACCCCGAAAGGCTCAAATAAGTAAGCTTTGTCGAGAATTGCATATTTGCGTCTTTTGAGGTCCTCAGCGGAATCTGCCGCCGCACCGGCCCTAACTGGTGTCCCGGACAGATGAGATGGCGCAAGGGTATCAACGCATGTAGCGTCCCACACCAAAGGCCTACCCTTCTCCCACGGAACAAGAGTCATGCCGTCAGGCCGCTTACCATCGTCACGTAGCAGACCATTCGGTTCTAGAATGGCTGGAATGTTAACGCTGGTAAGGGCCGGGCGAATGATATCATTAAGGCTAGCGTGGCGGGAAATCCTACCGGCAGCCCTGGTGCACGATAATCCGTAGTGACCAAGCTGATCAACAGCAGTACCGCACTGGCAGTGATGAGGGGCACAGCACCCTGCACCCAACCGTAAAGAAGTTGCAATACGGAAAGAAACTGGATCCATGAAAGTACCAGTATTGTGTGATGAAAGTGCTTGCAACCAAAACCCTGATTAATACAATACATTACATGTTCTTTTTTTTATTATTCATAGAAAATACCCAGAACACCCTGAACCAATATCTGCAGATCGCACAAATATTTGTTCCAAGGCGAGAATCGAACACGTAACCTCCTGCGTCGCAGGCAGGCCAAGCTTCGCCCGCCGCGCCTCAGAGGACGTAAATATAAATCGACTATGCCCTCTAAAATAATATTATTAGTTATTCTTATCTAGTACCCATAACACAAGCTCTGCTTAGCTTGAGGCTAGATATGTTGTGTGAACTGTCCAGCATTATTTATTTATTATTTATTTATTTTTTCGATTACGCAGCAAATTTATTTGTTTAAATACTGTTATTCGTGATTTTCGTTCAATTTTCGTAGCGCGAGCGCTATTCTGTCACCTTCTACGTTACCTGAACTTTACTGAGTTAGATAGTGACGGAATTTGGCTGTTATTGCCTCTTAATGAGGTCAAAGGTAGAAAAATCGGCTCAAGATGCTTTCGGACGCCCACGCGGTCGAAATGCAACATAACTATGGAAAGTTCCATGACAAGAAGTAATTGGGTTTTCGGCAACCAACAGTTGAAAGAAGAAGATTTCCTATACGATTAATAAAAAACCGGCCAAGTGCGAGTCGGACTCGCGCACGAAGGGTTCCGTACCCTTATCTACAAAAACGGCAAAAAAAACCACGTTTGTTGTATGGGAGCCCCCTTAAATATTTATTTTATTGTTTTTTTGTTGTTATAGCGGCAACAGAAATGCTAACTATTCGTATCGCAGTTCATGAGATACAGCCTGGTGACAGACGGACGGACAGCGGAGTCTTAGTAATAGGGTCCCGTATTAACCTTTGGGTACGGAACCCTAAAAAAATTGGTTCAGTTGCTTCTAAGTTAAGGGTGCAATGATTACTTGATTTTCGTATGTTTTCTGTAATGTCTTGTAAACTAACTACTGGTGCTTGAAGGAATATTAAAAACAGTGGGTTTTTATTAAAAAAAAATTGTTGCGTTATTTCTTGACATAAATGGCCGTATTCTATGCAACTCTCCACTAGTTTTCCGGCCCTGTGTGCCGTCATTGAACCCAATAACCATTTCCCTGTAGAGAAAGCTACGAACAAACACGCATGACAAATCGACGCTTTACATACATGACACGCAAACGTTGTGACATTTGCGACCATACAAAAGTCACCATATCACATAGTAAACAAGTTTTTTGTGAAAACTATATTTTTCAATACAAGCTTTTGTAAAATTAGTGATCGTAACCGTGTGCTGATCAAAATGAGCCTAAATACGGCCAGTCTACTATTATCCATCGAGGAGTTCCTTTGTCCACCTTCCGTCTCCATCATCAGATCAGATCACACATCTATTATCGCACACATATATCACACATCCAGTGCCTATCGGGATAACGTGCAGATTCTCTATTGATACCTCTATAATCTAGATCGGTTAAGACTGCGCCAAACCCAGGCAGAAATCTTCTTAAAAAAAAAAAAACCTCGCGCCGCTCGATAAAGCTGTTTTTATTTAGTATCTCTTAAAAAATAGATAATTTTACAAAACCCCTACAGTAAACTCTCGGCTTTGTTGTATTGATTTTATTTATCTAATTGTTTACCCAATAATATGCACCATTTTAATAAACTATCGAATATCGACAAAAAATAGACTAATAACTCAGGATGTTTTTTCTATCGAGAAAATATTGTCCTGTACAAAATTGTGTTTCTGGTACAGTGATCCCTCGGAATTATAATTTAGTGCCATGCATATTTTTAATTTAAATATACTTGATTTATTCTGTTAAAACTCAAATCTAAGATTAGGAATTTTGTGGCATACCTCACCTTAAGGCGTTTAGATGATATGGTGGAATATAAAAACATGCATACTTGAATTCTAAAAACAATACACTTCTTTTATGGGATTTTTACAGCCGTGTAAAGACGAACATCTGTGGAAAAGCTGCGCCAAAGATGGAAGGAGCGATGACGAATAACAAGAAAAATACACACAACTCCAAGGTCTTCCATGGGTCCTTGAGTGATTCCATCATCTCAGCTCAGTCAACGACCCGTGTAGGCGATCTAATCAACATCTCATTGACTCTTACAATTATCTAACTGCCGAAAATAATTGTACAAACGCAATAACTGACCACATGCTCTTCTATTAATTCATTAGTCACTATTTAGGCTGGGGAATATAACAAAACGATGCCAAAAAACTGAAGTATGGTTTTAGTAGTAGTCGAGCTTTTTTGTAAGAGTTCGTCCGGAGAAGTACTACTACCATACCTATTTCTGCCGCAAAGCAGTAGTGCTCGCATTGCTGTGTTCCGGTTTGAAGGGTAAGGGTGCCGGTGAAATTACAGGCACATGCGACTTTTCTTCTTTATGTTTCAGGGTGGCGGGCACAGTGCAATGCCACATAGGGTGCGTCCTAGGTGGACGTGACCTATATGATATGATGATAATGCACTATTCATAGGTAGAGGTTACCGCTTATCATAAGGTGGGCCATATACTTGCCGTCATCCTTAGAATAAAAAAAAAAAAAAAAAAAAAAAAAAAATGGTAAGGTGGGGTATTCGGTTCCGCAAAAGTCCTGATCTAAGATTTACTTTTAAACTGACTAAATCAAGTACAATATTCAAATTCAAATTAAAAATATGCATGGATACTAGGTACATTATAATTCCGAGGGGAACACCAGGGGAGAAGCATCCACCTTAGTGAAGTTGGACTCTCGTCATAATGTGCGCTCATTTATGGCAAGTGAAAGTGTGAAGACCTACTTGAGCCCTGACTTCTGGCCGAAAGGGGTGAAGTTCCGGCGGTTCAAGGGCACGTGATCCCTCGGGCCGCGACGCGTCGGCGATCACACGTGTGTTAGATTAAGTTATAAAAGTTATATATTCCGGCTTCTTTATTCCCTTTATCATACAACGGGCATCTTCAAACGAAGAGTTAATAGGCATCTTCTAGGCGAGCGTGCCTAAAATAGGCCTCATCGTCTCTTCCCATCTGGTGAGTTTTTTTTTTTTTTTTTTTTTTACTACTTGAATGACATACCATGCTGATGTCCACCTAGGACGCGCCCTATGTGGCATTGCAATGCGCCCGCCACCCTGAGACATAAAGATGAAAAGTCTCATGTGCCTGTAATTTCACCGGCACCCTTACCCTTCAAACCGGAACACAGCAATGCGAGCACTACTGCTTTGCGGCAGAAATAGGTATGGTGGTAGTACTTCCCCGGACGAACTCCTTCACAAAAAAGCTCTACTACTACTAAGATGTAGCCAAACGCAAGCCTATTTATATGTATGTTAGTTTCTAAGGTACCTGTCACGTGATCCCCCGGGCCGCGACGCGTCGGCGATCACACGTATATTAGATTAAGTTATAAATTAAGTATTTTATATGTATGTTAGTTTCTAAGGTACCTGTCACGTGATCCCCCGGGCCGCGACGCGTCGGCGATCACACGTATATTAGATTAAGTTATAAATTAAGTATTTTATATGTATGTTAGTTTCTAAGGTACCTGTCACGTGATCCCCCGGGCCGCGACGCGTCGGCGATCACACGTATATTAGATTAAGTTATAAATTAAGTATTTTATATGAATGTTAGTTTCTAAGGTACCTGTCACGTGATCCCCCGGGCCGCGACGCGTCGGCGATCACACGTATATTAGATTAAGTTATAAATTAAGTATTTTATATGTATGTTAGTTTCTAAGGTACCTGTCACGTGATCCCCCGGGCCGCGACGCGTCGGCGATCACACGTATATTAGATTAAGTTATAAATTAAGTATTTTATATGTATGTTAGTTTCTAAGGTACCTGTCACGTGATCCCCCGGGCCGCGACGCGTCGGCGATCACACGTATATTAGATTAAGTTATAAATTAAGTATTTTATATGTATGTTAGTTTCTAAGGTACCTGTCACGTGATCCCCCGGGCCGCGACGCGTCGGCGATCACACGTATATTAGATTAAGTTATAAATTAAGTATTTTATATGTATGTTAGTTTCTAAGGTACCTGTCACGTGATCCCCCGGGCCGCGACGCGTCGGCGATCACACGTATATTAGATTAAGTTATAAATTAAGTATTTTATATGTATGTTAGTTTCTAAGGTACCTGTCACGTGATCCCCCGGGCCGCGACGCGTCGGCGATCACACGTTTATTAGATTAAGTTATAAATTAAGTATTTTATCTACACTCAAATCGAAAAATTAGAATTATGAATTCAAAGACGGTTCTATACAGACGCACTTTATAGACGCATATGCATAAAATTAAGAATAAAACTCATTATAGTACCGCCAACTGTATCATAAAACTCATTATAGTACCGCCAACTGTATCATAAAACTCATTATAGTACCGCTCTTTTTTTTTATTAATTCATTAAACTAGTCTATGGTTATAGCCTGAATATGAAAAAAAAAGGCGCACGCATGCGCAGTTCGAACAGTGAAAACATGGCGCACGCATGCGTAGTTTGAACTTAATTTCCCGCGCTTCCCATATTACTATACCAAATAAATTACTTCCTTGTAACCTACCTACTTTGTTTAATTTAAATTTTTCCTATGAGTGCAGATAAGGTAGTGTATGAAACTGCATATAACTTAGGTATTAAAACACTCGAGTCAACCTATTATCGCATTCGGCTTCGCCTCATGCGATAAACAGACTCTCGTGTTTTAATACCCCTTCTTATATGACAGTTGCATAAACTATTATATGTATGTCTAGAGTCTAAGGTATTTATGTTGATATGGGCACAGAATAAATATTATTACATGTTCTATGGGCTTTATGGTTTAGGTTTAGTGCATTTATCATTAAGGCTGAAATAAAGATTTTGGATTTGAATTCCATACTAAACACCATCAAAGCTATCACCAATCCGCCAAACCCCCGTTGCATTCCATGGCAGAGACCTCATCCTGAAGTAGACTCTATGATGATGATGACTCCTAAAGAAAATAGTTTCCACGTTGCAAAATTGCGTAGCAGACGCCGTTATGTTGATGTCCCGTATATATCTGAGTCATAATCGTAGTCTGCCTCGAGCCCCCTAATGCCTGTCGAGGGGGAACGAATGCATCAAGTGTGGTGATAGTTATCAACGCTTTGTACAGTGTACTGACTTACAGACGAACGCGATGGGACAAAGGACGCAAAATTATGTCACTATCTAACTCATTTAAGTTCAGATATGTTAGATAGTGACAAAATACCGCATGCGAAACGAAAAGAGCGAAAATTCACGTTTTTTTAATTTAAAAACCATTAGGAAAGTAGTTTTAAAAAATAAAAAGAAGGTCCTCTCGGCGTTGTGTTATTTAATACGAGTATGCTGAAGGAAGGACATTTTTCTTTTTTGACATTAGTCGTGCAAATCATAAAAACATCTTATGATTAATAGTTTAGGAGAAAAATGGTTGTAACTTCGAAAACAGATAAGAGTTGTACTTACATACTAAGTTGTTTTTTTTTATTTCTTGATATTATGTAGATTAACATATTTTTTTTGTAGATTTTTCGATATAGATTGTGGAGAAAAAAAAGGTTTAAATGCATCACATTTTACATAATAATATAACAAATAAAACGCTAGTGTTATTATTCGCGAACTAGAGACGAACTATCATTGAGGAGTGCCGCACACCACTAGGGAGAAAATCAAATGAAATATATGTTGATCGTGAAACAAGGTATAAAATAGTGTATACAGTAATGAAAAGACTATTCTAGTTACTACCATAAGGTGTACAAAACCAATGTATATAAAATCGGTGCGTGACTGACTGACTGACTGACTGACTGACAGACAGCCTAAACCGTAGAGATTCACCAACTTATCTGTAGAATGAAATGTCTGTAGATTATAGAAAAATGTAGGTAAATGGTTCTACAGATAAGTTGGTGGATCTATAAGTCCTAAGAGACCAGAGGGGCAAGTCTGCAAATTTGACAAGCAACTTACACGGCCGTGTGGTGTACACTTCATAGATTTTTGTACGGGATTTGAGGTTCTCAAGGTGCCCGCTAGGGGCGCTCTTCGATTTCTCCATACTAAAATCCGTGTAGTGTACACCACACGGCCGTGTAAGTTGCTTGTCAAATTTGCAGACTACCCCTCGAAGTTTGGAGAGTACAGCTCGTTCACCGTAATATGGCACCTGTAAATACGCCATGGCAGGTGCCAACTTACGGTGAACGGTCCGGCTCGTTCACCGTAAGATGGCACCTGTAAATACTCCATGGCTGGTGCCAACTTACGGTGAACGGTCCGGTTCGTTCACGTAAGATGGCACCTGTAAATACTCCATGGCTGGTGCCAACTTACGGTGAACGGTCCGGCTCGTTCACCGTAAGATGGCACCTGTAAATACTCCATGGCTGGTGCCAACTTACGGTGAACGGTCCGGCTCGTTCACCGTAAGATGGCACCTGTAAATACTCCATGGCTGGTGCCAACTTACGGTGAACGGTCCGGCTCGTTCACCGTAAGATGACACCTGTTATACTCCATGGCAGGTACCAACTTACGGTGAACGGTCTGTAAATATAGTGACATTACCCAAATTACAAAATGGTCGCCACAAAATACGTAAGTCAAACACAATAGGATGGGCTTCGATAAACATCTTCGAGTTTTCATTGCATAACGTAAACTATGACATAAACATCGCAAACCAGCTGTATGTCGTCACTCGGTGACCTGCTTCACACAGGCCGATAAGATTATCGTCAATGGGTGTTCAGATCAACTAAGGAAGTACTGCAGTTTCTTAGTAGTTAACACATATACCTTCTTCGTTCCATCGTTGGCAAACATAGAAGTAATTATATATTGTTATTGTATAGGTACTTGTGGAACCTCTGTGACGACCTCTGTCGCACAGCGGACGACGGTTCGCCTGCAACGTAGGAGGTTGCGGGTTCGATTCCCGCTTCGGAACAAATATTTGTGCGATCCGCAGATATTTGTTCTGGGTATTTTCTATGTATAATAAAAAATATCTATGTAATGTATTGTAATAAGTATATCAGTTATCTCAGATATTTGTTCTGGGTATTTTCTATGTATAATAAAAAATATCTATGTAATGTATTGTAATAAGTAGGTATATCAGTTATCTCAGATATTTGTTCTGGGTATTTTCTATGTATAATAAAAAAATATCTATGTAATGTATTGTAATAAGTATATCAGTTATCTCAGATATTTGTTCTGGGTATTTTCTATGTATAATAAAAAATATCTATGTAATGTATTGTAATAAGTATATCAGTTATCTCAGATATTTGTTCTGGGTATTTTCTATGTATAATAAAAAATATCTATGTAATGTATTGTAATAAGTATATCAGTTATCTAGTTCCCATAACCGTCGTCCGCGGTTCGCCTGCGACGTATAGGAGCTTGCGGGTTCGATTCCCGCTTCGGAACAAATATTTGTGCGATCTGCAGATATTTGTTCTGGGTATTTTCTATGTATAATAAAAATATCTATGTAATGTATTGTAATAAGTATATCAGTTATCTAGTTCCCATAACACAAGCTCTGCTTAGCTTGGGGCTAGAAAATGTTCTGTGAAAGGTCAAGCAATCAAAAAAAAAATGTCTGCGACTTCGTCCGCGTGTAGTTTTTCATACAAACTTCACCTCTTTCGGCCAGAAGTCAGAGCTCAAGTAGGTCTTCAAACTTTCCTGTAGGGACCCTCACCATAAATGAGCTAAAGCTCACATTATGACGAGAGTCAGAGCCTTCAATCCCACTCCGGCTTTCGTGCTGATGTATTCCACCACCTCTGAGGCCTTCACGTAGATCTGCGTAGTGGGTTCCTCCGCTTGCCCCTGCGATTCATCTCTGGCAGCTGACCAGCGCGCTACTTTAGTTTGCTAATACAAGCTATGTCAATGAGGTTGAAAAACCTCTTATTGATCACTAGTTTGCTAAACTGTGTCAACGGGTCTTAATACCTCTATAGGACGATGATCTTAGGGCACGCTGCCAAAGCGTAGTGGATATGTCATCACTTTGCTTACCATAGCCACTCATTCCTCTTTGTTTTTTTCGGGCAGACACAGAAAACGCGCACGCACTTGCCCACTTCCTTCAAGATATAAACCACATATACAGGGTGTAACATAATGTCCCTATACCAAAGCGGGGGGGGGGTATTCTACACTTCATCGCGAATAACTTTAGTTCTACGACTTTTTAAATTTAGCATGAAATATCCTGAAATTCCTCGAGAAATGTTCCTAACACAACATGAGGATGCTACCGTACGTTAAAGTCCCTTACCGTACGGTAAGGTCCTTACGTAAGGACCTTCATGTTGTGTTAGATACATTTTTTGGAGGAATTTCTATTTTTATTTTTTGGAACCTTTACTAAATTATTTATACTTCAAAATGTATTTGAATCCTTCCGTGAAGTCGCTCTTTCTAGGCCCCGTCTGGAAACTAGCGCTGTTCCATATGGTTATGCAAGTGGAGCCGCATTACGCAGGAACGGGCCTGTTTGGCTACACACTTCATGAAGGGATTTAGTAACTTCCCGCTGTCCACGTTGGCGGGGACAGCTAACGTGGACAACGGGAAGGGCTTTTGTGACTTCCCGCTGTCCACGTTACCGTGGACAAGATAACGTAGACATCGGGAATAAACCTACTAAAGAGCGGACTATTTATTATTATGGTATTATCATTGCTTTGTGTTTTGTTTTCATTTGTTTTTTGTTTTGCTACGCTTTCTTTTCTATTCTCTCTGTTCTGTGTATAAATAAATATATTTCATTTCATTTACATGTGGATTGGAAGCTGTTTCATTGGTAGTCTCTTTGTTTTCCTTGTTGGACTCTTGGGTCATAGTCATGGGCATGTATTTACACCTTATTGGTGCACCATTTCACCAGCTCTTTCGACCACGTACTTGCTGTAGTCACCTACGTACTTCACGCATCGTTAACTCAAACGAGGGGGCTTCCGCAAGACGCTTCGGCTGTATTTTCCCAGGCTCTAGTTCATGTAATACATAATGGATTATGAAGACAAGTGTATTTTTCCGGTACTCGTCGGCACGTTCTCACTGCTTAGGATTGGGGATCAACCCTGCCTAATTTAAATTGGTTAAATCGAGAAGGTTAATAAATAAAATAAATAAATAATGCTGGACAGTTCACACAACATTATCTAGCCCAAAGCTAAGCGGAGCTTGTGTTATGGGTAATACATAGATAACTGATATACTTAATACATTACATAGTTTTTTTTTATTATACATAGAAACACCCTGAACATCTGCGGATCATACAAATATTTTGTTCCGAGGCGGGAATCGATCCCACAACCTGCTGCGTCCCAGGCGATATGCCCGCCGCGCCACAGAGGTCGTCAAAAAATACTTGTATTTCTATGAGAAAGTGTTTTATCTTACTGATTAGTGATTATGTATTTTTGTATCACATGTTATATTGTGAGTAAACCAACCTTAGTCACCCTAGGTTACTAATTTATCCAAATTTAATAATAATATATGATTCGAGTTTTTGTATAAAATAAATTTCACTCAGACATCAGTGTTTGCAAATGTCTACCCTGTCGATCACGTGCCCATCACTCAAGTACGTACTCAAGTCTGAAAGTAGAACTGAAGTCAAGAATTCAAGTCACATCTGCTATAACTTGCTGACTCAACAAATTTGGCAAAGGATCCCTGAAATCAGTCAGGTCCATGATCCCAGACTCTATATCTCCTTCCCTCCTCGCGAAACCCGAACTATCACGACGAGATATCGACCCATATGGGCATGACGGCGTGCCAAACCGGTTTGGACTCTATACCGCAGTGAGAAAGTGCATTCAGGAGTGGCAACCCGACCGAGCATATCGTGCTGTAAAATAATTAGGTACTAGAGTTTAGATAAGACTATCTTTAGTTATACCAGTTTACTTTTTGCTGTGGAATTGAAGTGACGGATTGTGCAAATATGACGGTGAGAGTTTCTTTTTTTATTTGTTTCTAAATGCCTGGGCGTATGCCGGCCGGTGAAATTACAGGCATGCGCAAAAGAAACTATATTTGCCGAACTGCGTGCCGGCCGGTGAAATTACAATGATGTACGCATTGCTATAACTCGTAGTCTACGCCCTAAGGCTCGGATCTTAATGATCCCTGATTATTAATTTATTTTACAATACCGTTATATGAATGTTCTCTTTTTAACCCCCGACGCAAAAACGACGGGGTGTTATAAGTTTGACGTGTCTGTGTGTGTGAGTGAGTGTGTGTGTCTGTCTGTGGCATCGTAGCTCCCGAACGGATGAACCGATTTCGTTTTTTTTTCGTTTGAAAGGTGAATTTGTCGCGAGTGTTCTTAGCTATGTTTGATCAAAATCGGTTCAGCCGTTTCATTGCGTAGAGGGTTTTTTTATTTTTACAAAATTAATTACTTTTATTATATTTAGGTAGATACAATGTAATTGTAAATTATATTTAAGATCACGAAACGTTATGAATAAATGAACAGCTGAACTAAGGTAGTATTGCTGAGTAGTTCCTGTTCGATCCCTTGAGATCGATCCATTATCCTATTCGATCCCTTATACCTATAATTTTGTTCTTAATCCATCCAGTCTATAAGGGAACAGTTTAAAATGATTATTTTAATTAGTTTTTTGTTCCTGATGGATCCCTTAAGGATTTTTCAAAGATGTTTGGTATGCTTCGGGAATCATCATTCGTGTCTTACTATGTCGCTTTTCAATCACTTGCAATCTTATTTATGTTTGGAAAAGCCGTAGATTGCCGAGGCCCATTACTTTTGTAGCATTACTTGTAAATAACATTTGAATAGAATAGAATATACCTACCTAAAATTATTAATTGAAAAAAAAGAACATATTAACTTTAATTAAAATCTGTCTCTCGACATTTACAAACATTTCATTATTTCCTCTATATCAAATTATTATTTTAATAGATTTATAACATAAGCGACTCGTCCCGGCTTCGCACGGGTAGTATCAGGATGAAAAACAGCCCCCCCCCCCCCCCCCTCCTATCCCCCCCCCCCTGGTAGCCTATGTCACTCAGGATGAATGTAGCTTGCCAATGGTGAAAGAATTTTTGAAATCGGCACAGTAGTTTTTGTGTTTATTCATTACAAACATACACACAAAAAAAAAACTTTCATCATTATAATATTAGTGTAGATTTACTTGAAAGGTCCTAATGAAACACATTATACAGTACGTTATGCAGTAAGTACAGTACATGTCCATCAAGAAAAAAATCCTCAAACATAATCTTAAACATTTATATACTTCATTATATTACCTTCGTTCCTTTGCGACACTCGACTTCGCTGCCGCATTAAAATACGCATCGGTAATATTGTATTGAAACTGCGTAATAACACTTATTTTAATTAATTGTTGGTATATCATTCAGCGGTCTCCCCTTAATCCATTGGCATGGGATTGAGGGTCGTGAAGTTGGACTCTCGTCATAATGTGGGCTTTAGCTCATTTATGGTGAGGGTCCCTACGAAGGATCTGAAGATCTACTTGAGCCCTGACTTCTGCCCGAAAGGGGTGAAGTTCCGGCGGTTCAAGGGCCGTCTGTCACGTGATCTCCCGGGCCGCGACGCGTCGGTGGTCACACGTGTGTTAGATTAAGTTATAAATATCTTTATATGTATGTTAGTTGTAAGGTATATATTACTATGGGCCTTTGTCTAGGTACAATGTACATTTTTCACTGTTGCTTGAAATAAATGTATTGAATTGAATTGAATTGAATTGCATTACTTGTAACATTTGTGATTATCACCTATGTGTCTATACTCTTAAATTTTACAAGATTTTATTTATTTGCTGTTTGTTTGTTCATATAACTATGTTCGGATTAAATCTTATCCTCAACCGATTGAGATGAAATTTTGCATACCTGTCAAGTTCCGATGACAATGCGATGCCAGCCACAGCGAGCTGATCTGATGATGGAGACGGAAAGTGGACAACGGAACTCCTCGATGGATAGTGTTTAGGCTAATTTCGGTCAGCACACGGTTCCGATCACTAATTTTAAAATATATTTTTCACATAAAACTTATTGTCATTAGTGTTTGCGACCCACCCACTACTGATTGTACCTACCTAAGGGTCTCGTCCATAATGTCCTATTCGGTCATTCCTTCCTATTTTGTCTGTTTTGCCCACCCTCTTTCCGGCAATGTCATTGACCTATTAACGAGTAGGTTAGGTACTCCATACTACTTCCCCTAACAGATCTGTCTGCCAATTTCCTTATACCATCTCTCGTGTGATTTTCGGCATAACAAGTAACAATTCTTTCAAGTTTTATCTGTCCATTGCTGGTTGATTATTGAACACATTTGGAAGGACTAGAGTTGAACCGGCAGTGTATGGAACTCATTGTTATCGTTTGAATTTTCAAAGGTGCCATATTTTAGCGTTGATACGCTATGACGACCTCAGTGGCGCGGCGGGCGAAGGTTCCCCTGCGAAGCAGGAGGTTGCTGGTTCGATTCCCGCCTCGGAACAAATATTTGTGCGATCTGCAGATATTTGTTCAGGGCATTTTCTAAGCATAATAAAAAATATCTATCTAAGTAATGTATTGCACTAAGTGTATCAGCTATCTTGAAACTTGCGTATGCGTACTTAAAATACAGAATAATAAAATTTAACATATATTTCAGGATTATTCAAAATAACCCGTAAAAAGGAGTGAAAAGTTAGGCACATGATACTTTTCATCTTAATGTCTCTAGGGTGGCGGGCGCAGTGCAATGCCACATAGGGCGCGTCCTAAGTGGACGTGATCTATGATGCAATGCATTGTTAAAAGCAGAGGTTACCGCTTAAACATCAGGTGGACCACCTGGTTGTTCTGTCATTTAGACAGTTAAAGAAAAGAAAAAAGGAAAAAGATGTTTTTTTGTGAAGTGATGCATAATAAAGCACTGGTATTCAGCTAGAACTTCATTTAACGACCTAACACAGGGTGCACATGAAAAAACCAGTGTCACGTCGAACGAACCACTCTCACTATAAGTTGCCAATCAACTCCCATAAAGGAAAGGAAACCAGATAGGACTTTCCTTTTAGCCGAGCTTTTAGTAAAATCAACATGCTATACCATCTCGGCTCCAAGCGATGACAGGCACTGCTTGATGCCGCACTTTCACTCTTATTGCAATGGAGATAAGGATGAGTTGATGAAGAGTGTTGATGGAGACCTAAAAAGGTTATGAGAATATTTTAATGTTTACTAGGATTTGGCAATTGAACAAGGAAATTACGAAATATCAAATCAAATCAAAATCAAATACATTTATTTCAAGCAAAGCTCATAAAAGAAGGTTTACATGGTTACACAATAAAAACCTTAAAAACTAATTGCATTGCTGGGCAGGTGTCGCTCGCAGCAGTGCCTAGTATAAGGACAATCCACCCTAGCAGCAATCATTGCCAGCGCGGTGTTGGAGCTGGCGAGATACCCGTAGGAGACGAGGCCTATACCCAGCAGTGGTTGCACACAGGCTAAATAGATAGATAGATACCCGCGCGGTTCGCTATAGTTGTGTATAAAGTGCAATCTTAGATCATCACCTACCTACGTCCTTTGCGATTTAGGTATATTGCTGGACACTTCGTTTTCACACGATGATGCATTGTGATGTCATCTATATAGGTAAGATTGATTTGCATATTGTGCAACCTACATCATCATCAGCCTTTTAAGTCCACTTCTGGGCACAGTCTTGAGCTACCTCCATCTATCAACTTCCTGCGATAGGGTCCAGGCAGAGAAAGGGCTTCCTACCCTGCGTTGTCCGGTTCATGGTAGCCACTTGAGGACCTTTATTCCCAGCGGTTGTAGCCTGCCGTGGTGTGTCTGGCCCCCTCCGTCTCCTCCCATGGATGTCGTACAAGCCAACTAAGGGATTACCCGGACTTGTTATTAAGATCTGTTGGTATAAGATTTGTCATGGCTGGTAGTTTATTAAGGAATGTGTTATTTACTGGAAGAAAGTGTTAGCAGAGTCAGTCGTGGGAAGCAATGGCGGCGATGAGCTCACCCCTTGTCACGTCAATATTCCAACGACGGTGCAAGCCATGGTGAAAAGAGGCCCATTTGAGTCTCTGCCTATACCCTTTCGGGGAAAAAAGGCGTGTATGTATGTATATCTTTCTGCGACCTGTATGGCCTGCCCATTGCCACTTACACTTGCACCTACTTAATGCGACCCTTAAAATGTCATCAGTCATGCAACGATTTTTTTATCAAGAGAAGTCCTACACTGCGTCGTCATATTCGAGGTAGAAATGCCGGTTTCATCACGATATCTTCCTTCATCATTTAAGAACTCGTGTACTTTCCATTGGAAAATCTATTGATTGTTTGGCTGGGATTCAAACCCACGATCTTACGAGCCACTACACCACCTAGAGACTGCACATAGCATGTTCAAGCGAAGCAATAAAACGAAGATGTGCGTCTAACTAGACAAGAACTTGGCAAAAACAGTACTAATCATAATTACGTTGCAATTACGCATATTAGCAATTAAAATTGAATCCATTGTAATAACAGTAACGGTTCCCTACGTGCTTTTTCAGTCTGTTATTACGAGTGACAGTTCATTGACAGTCATTCATACTGTTTTTATTGGCGGGAAAGTCAATCCAAGATGGCGGCGGTTTTGTGCGCTTTTCAAGGGAAATGTTGTTGGCATTATACTTGATTATCGCTATGCAATTGCGTTTTTCTCGATTGTATTGACGTCAACGTTACTTATATTGATTTGGTACATTGATAATTGATTTGGAAAAAAATGGCTATTATCAATGAACGACCGCCCAACTTCGTCCGCGGAGTTTTACCATACTAACTTTAACAACCCCCTGTATCCCCCTTAAGGGTTGAATTTCGAGAATTCCTTTCTTAGTGCACCCCTATACTACAAAAGGAACATATCCTCCAAATTTCAGGTCTCTAAGACTTACGGTTCAGGCTGTGCGTTGATAGTCAGTCAGTCAGTCAGTCAGCCGGTTCCTTCTGAGGTGTTTCCGCTAAACAACAACAAGAGCCAGTTCAACAAAATAATTAAAAAGAGTTCTTCAGGGCAGGCAACGCATTGGCAATGCCTCTGGTGTTGCAGATGTCATAACAGGCGACGGTAACCGCTTACCATTAGACGGGCCGTAAGACAGTTTGTCGAGCCATTACTTAAAAAAAAACCGTCAGTCAGTCACGCAATGATTTTATTTTATTTTGAATTTATTTTATTGAAGTAAACCAACAGCGTTACAGTATATATTATATATATATATAGTCCAAATAACAAAATACACAACAATAAGGCTTTCATTTCCATTATCGCCTTTAATCTGGGATATTATATCTGTCCGATAGACGTCATTGTAACTTCCTTTGGAAGATGTGTCATCATTTCTTCCACAGTTTGTTTCCTGAGTGCCCAAGGTTAACCTTTAACCACGCACTTTTACTTTCAATGTATTCGAGTGCGGCGCCCAATTTCCTTATCAGTCTGCCGAACCAGTTTTAAGCTTATCGTAAAAATGCATTACCTACTCATCACTCACCTGTCGATGTTATCTGACTTTGATACGATATGCATGTATTATCACGCCAACGCTTTCCATTTCATGTTAACTCATCTATACGAGGGGATACATTCTATTTTCAGAGCACATTTTCAGTTAGTCTGAGCTGTGTAGCGAGCCGGCCGCCATTCACGGCATTAAATCTACCTATATTAGATTAGACCGTGAACCCCATCATCAGTTAGACAAACTTAATTCTCGGTGCTTGTTTAAATTTTGAACATGATCGTGGACGCAACGCCTAAAAACGTCACAGGAATTAATATAAAAGTGAGTGGAACTTGGGCATGGAATTTCTGCACTAAGCTAAACCGGTCCTGGGTGGCTGGAGTATTCTTAGGTTGAACTGTTGAACTAACTTTAAGTTTCATCCTGTTATTTGGCACTTTTTAATCAATGGTTAATGTGTTAAGTTAAAATCAACAAAAGTTTGTCCTAGAACTCAGTATCTACGGGTTCTACGAGTCAAATATTTTGAAATATGAATATTTGATATTTTTTTATTGGTTCTGTAAGAAAACACGATAAGAAAAAAAACTCAATAAAAAATAAGTATGAAAAATCCTTGTTTCGTACACGTTTCGAATGAGATCTCAGGAACCCTAAGATTTTTAAACATAAATTTTACTACAATAATAATAATAATTTTTTCTTAAAACAACAAAGACAGTTTTTTGATAAGTTGAATAGTTTTCTTGTAATATTTGTTGTGCGGGCGCTATTCTGTACTGTCACTTTATAACTAACCTGAACTTTAGTGTGTTAGATAGTGATGGAAGTTAGCGGTTAGCTGCCTCTTAATGACGACATTTTTGTGCAGTGCTATTGTTTCCTAGAATATTACTATGAATGTTTACTAACGATAGGTCAAATAAATTTTAAACATACATAATATTCATGATCGTTATCTCTTTGTATCATAATTTATGTATTTGTGCAAATTTTTTATTGATCTGTCGATGGCATTTGACCAAGTATCTCACAGATCACGCAGATAACGTCTATTAATTAAAAGAACTGAAGTGCTTATCGAATTATCTCGATGGCTTTCAAATAGTCTAGTGGTAGTAAAATCTATTGATAAATTCGATAAGTGCCGTAGAAGTTCAAGGTGCGTAAGCGTGACGCAAGGTCACGAGTCACGACGTTCGCCCCTCGAAGTTACATGTTATGCTTTCTTACTTACCTAAATATTTTGTTTTCACGGAAATAACTTGCTTTATGTAACAGTGTAATGATTTTGGTCATTAATTTTTTACACGAACACTTGGCCCGTTTACTAATTGGACTCCTGCTTCTTTTATTGTTAGTTTTGGCATCTTTGTTTCTCAATATCTTCCAAATCCTTAATGGAATTTCCATCATCTTGGATGACTGTTATATCGACTCTAAAGATATGAAGACCATGTTCCGAAAGTATATAGAACCACATCTGAAATTTAACTGGCGATTGTAACGCTCTTGAAACCAAATCTTATCTTAATACCTCTCAAATGAAAAGGCCGGCGGAGGTGGGTAATTAAGATAGTAGATTAGTGAAGACTGAAGACTATTGCTGTAGAAGACTATTGATGTAGATATACCGGATATAAGTGATACACACGTAATAAACTAATCTTTCTCTTGTTCAGAACACATTGCTCCAGAGTGTAACAAATGTTAAACGTGTTTGTGTGTGCCTAACACACAAAAATTGCCAAAAATTGCCATATTTTTAGTTTCTGAGATTTTGTTGTTGTTTTAGTCTTTATTTAGTTCTTATCTTGTTTGTTTTTTGTTGGTGTGTGTCTTTGTAGTGTAATAGTCACGAATAAACGTTTTCTTTCTTTCTTTAATCCAAAACGGTTATGAGCAGTTATCCAACCACAGGCTTATCCAACTGTTTTTTTTTCTTTCTCCTTGCTATGGTCCTTTTGGATGCCAATTTATTTGATGCCAGCCCGCCTTAGATATCTATCTATCTGCGCGTCATTTCATGGTTGTGAGCTGTCTCAGTTGTTTTGTTGGCCAGTTAAATTTTTGATTCAGGTTATATGGCGTCGACCACGGGTTCTTTTTTCCTCCTCTATACTCTATACTTTCTTATGCATATGGTCATCATCCCGTCTCATCAAAAGACCGTACCAGCGCACTTGGTTTTCGTTGGTTTTGTTTGTGTTTGCAACTCTAAAGGTACCTACCACGAATAAATTAATTTCTACACCAGACTAAAGCAGCAATTTCATATCTGTTGCATCCATTTTCTGTTCATCTACCTTTTTTTGCCGGCCAGCATTCAGATCAGATTCAGATGCTAAGGATAGTAACAAAATGCCATCGTCTGTCTTTCCTGAAAACTGTAACCTGGGTATCTTGAGGACAAGAGCGAATAGGTGCCTTCTAGACCTTTGTGCTCCATCTTCGGCCACATCGTCACGTACCAACAAGTGAGATCGCGGTCAAACTAAAATCTATGAATGTAAAAAAAAAGATCCATTTAGCTGCAACTCAGCAGGATTCCAAACACAATATATAACCACGCCTAAATTCTCGATGCGTCAGGTGGATCACCGCATTGTGTTTCGAGCTGTGACCTTGCTCTTGCGTCCTTGCATAATGCATGACCTATTGTAAGCCTTAACTGGATCGAGATTCTGGCTAGGCACATAAACTGGTACATTGGCACTATTATGTTGCCTTATCAAAATCAGTGGTTTTTATATCCTTGTACTCTTTTCATGAGAAAGGGTCTTCAACAAAGCCTCGCGAGACCTTGCAAACGTGGAAGTTACTATAAAAATGTAAGTCAATGAGGGGTTTTCACGGCCGTTTCAAATCATGCATACAGCCTTGAAAATAGATTAGACCAGGGTAGATAATTTTTGAAACCAAAAAAAATTACAGTAGGATGAAACCCATTAGAAAAAGAGGGGAATATGATCAAAATGAAAGGAAAAATAAATTACGGTCGATCCGAGTTCGGGAAGTGGGAGGGGGTGAGTTTTTAAGGGTAAAAAATGGTGTATCTTGATTTCCGGCAAAACTACAAGTCCTATGGAAAAAAGTTAAATGGCAAAGTTGTCGGCAATAAAAAGATCTACAACTTTTGTATGTGCAGATTTTTCACATAACCTCAAAATTTAGGTGAAAAATTCAAAAAACCAAGTTTTTGGTTTTTTATTTATATCTTTTTCAAAAAAAAAAAAAACTACGAAATTTGGTGAAAACTTACCTTATTATGTCCCAAATACACTGTAATTTATTTGATTAAAAATATTTATTTTTTCGCTTCATTTTAACTTAATATCAAAAAAGCACCCTAATTTTCAATCGAAAATTCTGACGTCAAATATATCAGATTTTTTCAAAAAGTTTGGGGGCTTTTTGTTCGTTGAAATATCTACTTTCTGATGGTGTAAAAGAAAATATACATTACTATAGGAAATATTCTCAGAAAATGCAAAAAATTGAAATGCCCAGACCCTCCTAGGTCCGTCCCCACTTCTCAATGACATAACTTACAATGGGCTTAAATTCACCGAAGGTCACTCAGGTATAAAAATTATCTTAAAACTGCAATAAATAGGCATCTACAAATATTATTTAAAGAAGATTCTACAACTTTTTCAAAATATTGTAGATGTCTTATTAAATATTAACTTTATTAACTTATTTGTTTGTTAATTATAGAAGTATATTTTAATTTGTAATTTTTTCGTTTATCAATAAAACATGAAATCTTACGTTTTTTGAGTAATTAAAGTGTAAATTTTAATAAATACCTCAAAATTGTACATAGTAATTAAAAAAAATAACGAATTTGAGGTTTTTTCAATTTTTTGCATTTTCTAAGAATATTTCCTATAGTAATGTACATTTTTTTTTACACCATCAGAAATTAGATATTTCAACGAACAAAAAGCCCCCAAACTTTTTGAAAAAATCTGATATTTTGACGTCACCATTTTCGATTGAAAATTAGGGTGCTTTTTTGATATTAAGTTAAAATGAAGCGAAAAAATTAATATTAATAATCAAATAAATTACAGTGTATTTGGGACATAATAAGGTAAGTTTTCACCAAATTTCGTAGTTTTTTTTTTTTTTTTGAAAAAGATATAAATAAAAAACCAAAAACTTGTTTTTTTTAATTTTTCACCTAAATTTTGAGGTTATGTGAAAAATCTGCACATACATAAGTTGTAGATCTTTTTATTAACTACAACTTTGCCATTTAACTTTTTTCCATAGGACTTGTAGTTTTGCCGGAAATCAAGATAAACCATTTTTTACCCTTAAAAACTCACCCCCTCCCACTTCCCGAAGGCGGATCGACCGTAATTTATTTTTCCTCTCATTTTGATCATATTCCCCTGCTTTTCTAATGGGTTTCATCCTACTGTATTTTTTTTTCATTTTTTACCATTTTTGTAGGCTTTGACCCTGGTCTAGATAGCGCTGCTCTGTACTTAACTGTCAAAATAAAGTGAAATGTCAACATCAACAACGTAGAAATATATTTTCGAGGTATTTTGTTACTATCACACAAAACAAACAAATCACTAGTTCAAAATCGTCCGTATTACGTTTACGAGCAAAGAATATACTACATTACTACCTAACAAGATCACTACGAACGAAGTAAGGTATAGGTACGCGAACACCGCACAGATAATGCATTTGTTAATTTTGACAACCACACTTGTGTCAGCGCCATCTATCGAGGCAAATCGAACTACTTCTTTTTTATTCGAAAATGAAAAGCCCTCATTCGTCTGGGTTTGTTTAGAAGATAGTTAATAATGTATGTGTACTAAAATTAATCCCACGAACTGGTATCGTGAGATTAATTTAGTACGATTAATTTATATTTAATCTTAGTTAGCTCTAGCTAGTATTATTTGATCTGTGGCTCTAGCAAGATATATTTCTATGTATGTATAAATTTGGGATGAAAAAAGTTTATACGAAGATTTACATACATTCTATTCCTGCTGTAGGTAAATCGGCTCTGGGACTCATCTTGTTTTCGGTTACATAAAGATCGGATACATGATTTGACATCCTTGTGCCAACTTTGTGCAACAACTTTGGCTGATGAGGTTCCCCTTGCAGATTCACCAGAACTCTAAAAATAATACGTTGCCTCATTCTTATGTTATTTTGTTATTCGTTTCTAGAGCTCGCAAAACCGCCTTCTCATCAAGAATGGACGAATCGTCAACGACGATGGAATGGAAGACGCAGATGTTTACATCGAAGATGGCATCATCAAGTGAGTATACATACATACATACATACAACATTTATTTTAGTATAAGTTTTATCGTACAAAACTGAATATAACACAAGTAATAAATGTAAAAATAAAAAAAAACCCTCTACGCAATGAAACGGCTGAACCTATTTTTTTTTTATACTACTGAATGACGGAACAAGCAGATGGCCCACCTGATGATAAGCGGTAACCTCTGCCTATGAACAGTGCATTACCTCATAGGTCACGTCCACCTAGGACGCACCCTATGTGGCATTGCCCTGCGCCCGCCACCCTGAGACATACAGATAAAAAGTCTCATGTGCCTGTAATTTCACCGGCACCCTTACCCTTCAAACCGGAACACAGCAATGCGAGCACTACTGCTTTGCGGCAGAAATAGGTATGGTGGTAGTACTTCCCCGGACGAACTCTTTCACAAAAAAGCTCTACTACTACTCCTACCTACTATTTTGAACCTATTTTGAATAAGAACACTCGCGACTAATACACCTTTCAAACAAAAAAAAACAAAATTGGTTCATCCGTTCGGGAGCTACGATGCTACAGACAGACACACACACACACACACAGACACTTCAAACTTATAACACCCCTTCGTTTTTACGTCGGGGTTTAAAAACTGAATATAACACAAATAGAACCAACAATTAAATCGCAATTTGGACCTATCTTTGCGATTTTTTGATGGAGAAAACTGTTAGTAGTCTTGTATTGCTGTTTTTAGGGTTCCGTACCGAAAGGGTAAAACGGGACCCTATTACTAAGACTCCGCTGTCCGTCCGTCTGTCACCAGGCTTTATCTCATGAACCGCGATAGTTTAAATTTTCACAGATGATGTATTTCTGACGCCGCTATAACAACAAATACTTAAAAACTGAACAAAATAAATATTTAAAGGGGTTCTGATACAACAAACGTGATCTTTTTGTTGTTTTTATAGATAACTAGCAGCGCCCCGCGGTTTCACCCGCGTAAGTCTCGATCCCGTGGGAAAATCGTGATACAAGTAATTAATTTTGTTAAAATTTAAAAAAAACCCCCAACGCTGAACGGCTGAACCGATTTTGATCAAACAAAGCCGACAAATACACCTTTCAATAAAAAAAAACAAATCGGTTCTGCCGTTCGGGAGCTGCGTTGGGACTTGACACACACACACACACACACACACACAGACACGTCAAACTTATAACACCCCGTCGTTTTTCGTCGGGGGTTAAAAAATGTGCCTATGTCTTATTCCGGGAGTCCAGATATCTCCATTACAAATTTCATGCAAATCCGTCCAGCCGTTTCAGCGTGAAGAAGTAACAAACACACACACACACAAACTTTTGCATTTATAATATTAGTGGGATGGTACGGAACCCTTCGTGCGCGAGTCCAACTCGCACTTAGTCGTTTTTTTTACATCAACGAGTGCAAAATGAATTATTTTTTTCAAAATTTATAATTTACGAATGAAACCCAAGACAAAACGCTGTTTCTTCAGCCAGTCTCGTATAGCAACAAACTTTTCTTTTCAATAGCAACTTGACAATATCAAGTTCATTATGCGGTTCTAATCCAGTTTGCAGCATCACCTCCAGTTACCTCGTTTCACTCTTACTTTTCAACCAGCTCGTTTGTGACTGCCATTATAAAGTCCACTGTCCACTGAACCCCTCTATTCGCACTACACGTTCGAAATCAAATCAAATAGAATTTATTGAGAAACATAGGTATTACAGATGTTAGACCAAAATAAAAAAAACATGTCTACTATGTCACCAAGATTGGTGTACAATTTCAATTTTAATTAATAACTCAAGTCCAATCCCACTAATCACTAATAGTACTAGTATAGTATTCTTTTATCTGTGCTAATAGGTATCTGGGTATCTTCAAGGCTAGAGTGAATAAGTGACTTCTAGAATTTTGTCAGAAAACAGGGGCGCGATTCTCGGATTGTAGACATTGATGTCAAATAGAGATATATGTCGAAACAAGATGGCGAACGTCGAGATTTCTTGTTTCGACATATGTATATGTCAAATAGAGTTATATGTCGAAACAAGATGGCGAACGTCGAGATTTTATTAAAGATTCGCCATCTTGTTTTGACATAAAATATCTCTATTCGACATCAATGTCTACAATCCGGGAATCCCCCTCCAGGGCTAACCATAAGCACCGTAAGGGTCGAGCAGTGTTAGTCTCGCCATGTAGTCAGTTTTATTTCCTTTATGGTGAGGATGCCGACTGACCGTCTATCGACCTTCATGAATGAAGGGTTCTGGCCGAAAGGTGTCACTGTCAAGTTCAGGAGGTTCTTTGGACGCCTGACACGAGATACCGTCACAGAATATATAAGTCATACGTCGCCGTCTACACATGTTCACTAAAATAAAGTGTTTTTTATATATGTATGTTAGTTTTCAAGGTATTTATGTTTGCTATGGGCTTATTGTTTAGGTTTAGTACATATCTCATTAAGCCTGAAAGAAGGATATTACTAACTTACTTACTTACTTTGTGCTCCATCATCGGTCGCATCGTCACTTACCAACGGGTGAGATCGTGGTCAAACAAAGGTCTATCAATGTTAAACAAGATAAGTGTCATGCAGCCTAGGAGCCTTCTCAGTCGACAAAATCGGCACCATCGAAGATTCGTGGCCTTGCTTTAGTAGACAGTAGACCTTACTTTATTATCAATAACATCACGTCAATTTACATAGTTTAAATTAAGAGATCGAATGCCTTCCATAGCAATTTGAATAATTGTTTTGTTCTGGTAACGGTCGTTATCACAGAGATCTTTGGTCGTTAATCGTTACTTCTAAAGACGTCTTTTAGAGCATGTAAATTTGCGTATGGAATTGGGCAGCACACCTGGCAAGACGAGGTGACGATAGGTGGAGTAAGGCGCTAACTGAATGGCGCCCAAGAACTGGATACAGAAACGTTGGTCGTCCAGCAGCGAGATGGGCAGACGATATCACATGCGTCGCGGCCGAACATGGATGAGACTGGCACGGGACCGTGAGGAATGGCACAGGCAAAGAGAGGCCTATACTAAGCAGTGGGTGAAGTCAGGCTGTGGATGATGATGATGATGAAATTTTCGTATATTATACAAATGTTCAATCATTGAACATGAATGTTCATACTCAAGTACGAACATTAGCTTATCCGAAGTACACACTTCAATTGATTACTCCGTAAACTAAATTCATTTGACTTAGCTCTGCGTATAGTATTCTTTTATCTGGGTTGGTCTTGGACTGTCTAGAACACAATTTGACTACATTTGATGTTTGCCTAGAGCTGTGGCTCTGCATTGCAGCGTCCAATCGTCAAGTGTCCTAAATGATGATAAACAATGGCCTATGTCCAGCAGTGGGCTGGTAGAGGCTATGATAATGATGGTTGCAGACTATTTGTTTTCTTGTACAGGGCAGCGGTATTTTCAAAGCGGTTATGTTGCACCGGTCCGCAGACACAGCTTAACTAATTCCAGTGGTGAGCTGTTCTTGATAGGTCTGACCCGGTTTTCTCAGGGCTGGCCAATTCCCAAGATTTTTGCAGTCTTTACTATCATTTACAGCGGTTAAAATGCCACCAAAATTACACGGTAACTAAAAAAAACTAGCAATAAAAATAGAATACGTTTCTTTTAAAAAAAGGCGGAAAAACTAGTCAATGTTTTTTTACAAAGGAGTAACTATGATTGTTTGATTGTGTTAAAGATGTCAATGGATTGATTGTGTGTTAAAGATGATGAAAGGAGTGAAAAAGTTGTGAGATGACGGCTAATGGAATGGCGGAACAAAACATGACATCCGAGGTTTTTCTGGAAAACTACAATATCACCTACTTTACAAAAGTTAGTCCTTCAACGAAGGCAATGCCCTTGGTTTTGCACGATGTATCCGCTTACCATCTCAACCTCTCATCACGATCATTGACGACCTCTGTGGCGCGGCGGGCGACGGTTCGCCTGCGACGCAGGAGGTTGCGGGTTCGATTCCCGCCTCGGAACAAATATTTGTGCGATCTGCAGATATTTGTTCAGGGTGTTCTGGGTATTTTATATGTACCTATAATCAAAAAACTATCTATGTAATGTATTGTATTAAGTATATCAGTTATCTAGTACCTATTACACAAGCTCTGCTTCGCTTGGGGCTAGATAACGTTGTGTGAACTGTTCAGCATTATTTATTTATTTTTATTTTATTTATCAAGGCGGCCCGTAAGCCTGTTTGCCAAGCCAAGCATTCTTCATAACATGCTGTTGCATGTCACTTTTTGCCCGTAATAGAAAACTAACATCATATTCTTGCGTTCTGCGCAAACACAAAACTGGTGTGCGAATTTCTCCCAAGCCAACTTACACAATAGCACGACAGGTGTATGTAATAGCACAGGTCATAGAGGTATTAGCTGGGTCACTCTATATAGGCGGCTGAGAAAGCGGGTTATCAACATCGCGAGGCTGCCTCGCGGAATGGAGACGTGTTTGCCTCGTGAGCCAATTTGAACGTAGCCGCGCGCGTGTCTTTTGTACTTTTAATACGGTTTTTTTTTTCACTTATCCAGTGCGTTTGGTTATAACGTGCATATTACAATCATCTAAATCGTTCAAGGGGTTTAGAAGATACCTATGGTGGAAAAAATAAGCATGAACTCTGAAACAATACACTCCTTTTTTTAGGGCAGCCGTTTTAGCCGTTCAGCCAGGTAGTCGTCCTGGGCCTAAATTTGGTTTAGTTTAATACAGCATACTGTTTTTTATAATATCACAATGATCTCTTTTGTGATCACAATGTTATTTATTTTGTATAATATAATACTTATATTATAATATCATAGCTCTTACCACAATTACTTACCAAAGTAACTTTGGTCGAAGACACAATTACATTTACTAACATCTCATCTTTTCTTATGTAGACGTTGTTTCTATTTAATTGTTGAATAGTCGATTAACTTGTAACTGTGTAAAACGCGTGTTGCAGTGGTGCTGCTTCACACACTGGCGTCACATAAACAGCAGCGTTTGCGTTCTGCAGCATACGCTGAATAGCGACCCTTTTTGCTGATCATGGATATATTTTAAGTTTCTGTGTTGTCCTGGCAAAATAAATATTTTTGTATTTGTATTATTTAATCCGTGCCTCGTCCGAGCGTCGCGTCGTACCACGGACTCGGACCCGAATCGGCCTAGCGTATATCATCCGTGAGGCTTGCTCGTGAGTTTCGACTACCTCTTGCAGGCAGAATGGACGTGCTGTTGTCTCCGCGCTGTGACAGTGTGCAGTGTGTCGGGTCAAGCACCTGCCCGCTCCAATTAGCGGTTGACATCTTTGTTTAGCAATGTTGTTAGGGTTCGCATGACACTTTCATAACATTATGTTTTGTTAGTAGCAGTCTAGCAGAGCTTTTTTAACACGCTTTTATTAGCTTAACTTGTAAATAACTAACGAACATCGGGTCGTTCCAAATGTTCTATGGAACATGACGTCATATCTTTGAATCGAATTTTCAGAACTGAAGTAAAGTTCCGAATTTTACAGGTTTATAACTTTACTCAGAGACATGATATCGGTATGGCACAAATTTATTCGTATTCCAGATATTAAATATGTCTCATTTTTAGGCATATACAAATACTGCGCAGGGTAACACCGTGAAAAGGGAAGGAAGTGTAAACAGGAAGCGCGCATTTTTCCGAGAGGCTGGTACTATCAGCCATGTTGCTTGTTGCATGTAGCATGTGCATGTTTTACCAAGGAGGTGAGATGTCAGATGTTACACATCATCATTATGCGACTACTGTAATAAGGCTCGCTCGTTTTTTTTTGTGCTGGCTTCCGGTCTTTTACCGAAACATCTTTCCGCGCACTTTCTTTTGGAAACATCATATTTCTGCTGCACAAAATCGATCAAAATTGTTTCCAGTTACGTATGGAATATGAAGGGCCATTTAGTACACAAAGTACGCGAAACAGCCGTATTTCGTGACCGAAGATTGCGTGACAAAACTGAATAGCAACTCATGGCAATTTCGAGGTTTTCACATTAAGTAAAAACTCCTATAAATTACTCGCATCATAACTCTTTATTGACGACCTCTGTAGCGCGTCGGGCGAGTAGACGGCTGAGATGCGAAAGGTTGCGGGTTCGATTCTCGCTGCGGGACAAATGTTTGTGTGATCTGCAAATATTTGTTCCTAGTCTGGGTGTTATGGTACCATGGTACTAGTAGTTTCTGATACCCACGACACAGGGAATCCTAGTGTGGGATTAGGACTATGTATGTGACTGGTGGATGGTACTCGTATGTTAAGTATTGATCACCGCACAAAAACAATACAAAAATAGTTTTATACTGCATTGACAATACAATCGGCGGCTTTATCGCTGAGAGCGATTTCTTCCGTTCAACCGCATGCCTCTGCCTCCAGCTCTCAGCTATCTGGGCCCCTAGTTACCAAATTTTACCTCATTTCGTATCGCGCTTATCATTTGAACGTTAATTTTTTTTTTGCTGTGTAACGATCGGCAGAACTTTTTTTTACGTTTTGAATGACGGAACAAACAGTTGCCCCCCCCCGATGTAAAACGGAACACAGTAATGCAAGCACTACTACTTTGCGGCAGAAATCTGTATAAATTCTTTCCCAAAAAATCTCTACTTCTACATTTAACTTAGTAGTAGTACTAAGTCTTATTTTACTACTAATTAGTTGAGATATGAAAATATGACGAATCGCAATTCAACTCAGTTCTAGTTTTTTCAGTCGCCTCGTCATTCCCCGCTGACGTGTGGGAGTTTCGGTTCTGTTTGCTAGTGATAGTATTTAGTTTATGGATTACATATTTGACGTTGCGTAATCTAACTCGCCCTTTTGCGCACGCAATCACTCTATCAAGTTTATTTAACAAAAATGCTATAATTATGTGTTGAATTCCTGATAATTTGATTTGCAGAAAGAAAATAGCTTGTTTAATGAAGGAAATAAAACTACAAGGTTCTTATACGGCGACCTTCAACAGCATTCAAGGGAAGGATTTAGAACCCAGACAGAAAAGTCTTGGAATATAAATATAACAGTTGAAAAACATATATATAAAAGATAATCATTGAAAGGGAACCAATCTAAATAACGTATTATACTTAGTACCTACTAAAGTAAGACACTAATACCCCATACCATATGGCAAAGCTACCTCTTGGTACAATATCGTACCAATGACGTACAATTAATCTTCGACAAAATTTTACTATCGTCGAAGCAAATAAAATATCAATAAATAAATAAAGATTTTTATTCAGACAACATAGTCCATAGTGTTAGTAAGCTTAATATTAGGAGTTGGTAATTAATAACTAACGCAGATTTTATAAAATCAATACAAGCTTTTATAAAATGGGTGATCGTAACCGTGTGCTGATCAAAATGAGCCCAAACACGGCCAGTCTACTATATCCATCGAGAAGTTCCGTTGTCCACCTTCCGTCTCCATCATCATATCAGCTCGCTGTCACCGTAATATTGTATTGTCATCGGAACTTGACAGGAATGCCAAATTTCAGCTCCATCGGTTGAGGATAACTGCTTTAAAATTCATTTGCAAGATTCCACCCGGATTCCACCGGACAAAAACACACATCCATACATACTCCAAAAAACTTTGCCACAAATATTGTTGTGTCCAAAATTAGTATGACTTATTGAAACTATTACCGAACACATCTTTAAATAATCCAGTTCGGGAGGCTATCGATCTCTATCAATGAAGATTAACCATCTGCCAGCTCATACATAGAATTCAATACCAGTGTCTTCTGAGCTGCCCTATAAGCGAGTCTTTGCATTGTCATCTAATTTCATGAATATGTATGGAATGGCCGTCAATTTATGGCATTGATCGTGATTTGAATATACTACGGTTTGACGCTCTTTTGCTTTGCAAACTTGGCTGACACAATGCCGTGTGTTTTTGTTTACAGCTTGGAATGACGGAACAAGCAGATGACCCACCTGATGTTAAGCCCTCTGCCTATGAACAGTGCATTACCTCATAGGTCACGTCCACCTAGGACGCACCTTATGTGGCATTGCACTGCGCCCGTCATCCTGAGATATAAAGATGAAAAGTCTCATTAATTGTACTATTATTTATTCTGTGGTACCTGTAATGTCACCGGCACCCATACCCTTCAAACCGGAACACAGCAATGCGAGCACTACTGCTTTACGGCAGAAATAGGTATGGAGGTTACTACCTCCATCCATACCTATTTCTGCCGTAAGTACTCTTCCCCGGAAGAACTCTTCCACTAAAAAGCTCTACTACTATCGGGCGCAGTGCAATGCCACATAGGGCGCGTCCTACGTGGACGTGACTTATGTGGTAATGCGCTGTTCATAGGCAGAGGGTACTGGTTATAATCAGGTGGGCCATTTTTGCTTGTTCAATACTGTTTTATTTTATTTTATTATATATTGTTTATATGTATGTGTTTGATTTCGAGTCAAATTCCTTGGAGCTCGCCTCCGTATAACTATGGAGCCGAGAGATTTGTTCTCTGTGGTTTTTGACTTTGACAGAAACACTCTATCTATGAGTTTTGGAATAAGAAAAAGTACGTAGTATACTATTCATCTTGTCTTGGATCGCGAAATAGAATTGCGGGATGGATCTCGTTTTTGGAAAATAATTGGAATCAGAGCGTATCCGCCTCATCTGTCGTGTTACTACACTGACTACCTACCTCAGTATTTAAATGCATAGTATACCTCGCTTAGTTGTAATTCAAAAGTGTTAAACTTGCTCATACCTGCCTACCTAGTAAATACCTATATTGTACCGGCTGTTGTTACCTACTTGTTGCTAAATAGGTATATGACTGTAAGAGGTGTAGTATATGCTTATGTACTTACCTATTTATGTACCTTTTTAATTATAGTGCGAGTCAAGCGAATGTGAGTAACCATCACAAACCTACCTTGGTTTACGCGGTTACAACATAATAATGAACTATGTAATGAACCTTTTTTATTAATAAACGTATCTATCTATCTATCTATCTAGTGAGAGATTTGGACCTTTGTTGACCTCACGGGATGCGTAGTTTGTGGTACCGCCTTGGAATGGATAATTTGTGATATTCGTGTGATTTTGTGGTTGCCGGCACACCACGAGTGACGGCCGCTATTGAGGTTTTGGAGCCCTAACCCGTTTTGTTTCTAGCTTTGTGAAAAGATCTGAGTAACTCGCTGGACGGGCACCTGGACATTGGCTGGAGAAAACTGTGAGTACAAATTCTCCAACATTTGGTAGCAAGGAACGTTGGTTCCACCTAGGTGGTGGTTTTTGGTTTATGCGCCGTGTATCACGGCCTACACCCTCCTCGCAGCCCCCCACGAGGGCTTGTCAGCTCGAGGAGTGGTTCATATGGTAGCAGAGAGTGGTTCATCAGTGAACTTTGAAGAAAAGTTCACTGTATTGTTGTAACACCATCCGAGCATTGTGACAATATTGTATTGTCCTCGGACAAACAAGACTAAGGCTTCCACTGAGCTTAGGTTATTGTAATAGTTTTATATCTTGTGCCAATGTCCAACGGATTGATTATCCGTTGAGTATGAAACATTGTTTTGTTTGTTTGCATTTTGTTGTATTTTGTTGATATCAGTAACATAGCTGTGTGCCCTACGGGATGAATTGTACACACAGACTAGGAACCTAAATACAGATAGGCAACTAATATAATTGTTGAGTCTTACATAAGGCAAAATTCTATACATAGAATAAAAGTGTTCGGGAAGTCTGTATGTAAAAATTACCAAACAGACTCACTTTATTATTTAGGTTCTAGGAACTTGTACTTGTATGTAGTAAGTAGAACTTACCATATGTAATTGAATGTAAATATTCGTTTATTCATTAAGGCGCTATAGGTTCAACGAACATTTTTGTACGAGGCGAAGAAGGCCAGCGCACGCTCTGATACCGTGTTTTTATGTATAAAAAAATTATGTAAAAATGTCGTTCAAAGTTTTGTTTAATTTTGTTGATGAATTCACTAACTCAAATAAGAACTAACATGTAACCAAATGTTTTAAAAATTAAAACGTGAGAGAAGTGAGTGAAAAATAGCATTTAAATTTTAAAAAGGAGGTATCTTTGTTAAATTTTTTTATCGAGTGAAGTAATTCAAATTTTGTATTGAATTATTGATTTCACTAGATAAAAAGCTCAAGAATATCATATATTTTTTTCTTCATAGAAAACTATGAAAATTCTTATCAAAAACTTAAAAATTCTAGAGACATTTGAGAACCTATCGCGCCTTAACTTAGGATATAACTAATGTGTGTATTACATCGTGTTAGTGAAACACGCCTACAAATGCCCCATTTCCCTAATTAAATTACCTGAGTTAGTACTTTTCCAATTTGTATTTGACAAAGGTGTGGGTTTCACCTGAAACTGTCACGAACTCACGAATCCATGACAGCTGTTTATAATGCATAGCCACAGTACAAATTAAATTAATTCTTATTACCTATGCTTTGGTGTGTTTGACCTAAGAATAGACCTAGTTAGTAGGTCTAGTAGGTTTTAGTAGTAGTAGATATTTTTTGTGAAGGAGTTAGTCCGGGGTAGGACTGCGCCAAAACCAGGCAGAAATCTTCAAAATCCTCGCGTATTTATTTTATCTATCTATCTTATAAAGAGGAAAGATTTGATTGTTTGTTAGCATTGAATAGGCTCGGAAACCACTGAACCGATTTGAAAAATTATTTCACTGTTGGAAAGCTACTCTATCCCAGGGTGACATAGGCTATATTATATTTTCAAAAAAATTAGGGCTCCTTACTTAAACTCCAATAATATAACACAAGGTGTAAAAAAATACCTAAAATATTCTTTACATCTGGTGTGTGGATAGATGGGTGGTTGGGAAGGGGGGAGGGTTAGGGGGAACGAAGAAAGGGGGAGATCCCGACATTACCGGTGCGAAGCCGGGGCGATTTTCTAGTTTATTATAAAATCTTATCTTGGGGATAAATTCCCGAAGTCGTTTTTTTAAAAAAATAATCGTGTAATAAGTTTATTAGTAGTAGAGCTTTTTTGTGAAAGAGTTCGTCCGGGGAAGTACTACCACCATACCTATTTCTGCCGCAAAGCAGTAGTGCTCGCATTGCTGTGTTCCGGTTTGAAGGGTAAGGGTGCCAGTGAAATTACAGGCACATGAGACTTTTCATCTATGTCTCAAGGTGGCGGGCGCAGTGAAATGCCACATAGGGTGCGTCCTAGGTGGACGTGACATATGAGGTAAAGCACTGTTCATAGGCAGAGGTTACCGCTTAACATCAGGTGGGCCTCTTGCTTGTTCAGTCATCCAAGTAGTATAAAAAAAAAAAAATTGAAGAATTCTAAGAAAATACTTCAGATCTCAACGATACTGGTCTCCATTGTTTTAAAGCAACGCATAAACCAGATTCTGTTTACACGAACACAACACGGTTACGCAACGGTATGTTTGTAAACAAACTGTGCCGCGGTATCTCTGTTTGCGATTTCATCTCGAGAGCTATTTCTGTTCATTTAATTGTAAATTCAGAGAGTTTATTTATTTACATATATAATATATCACTATGTACAGGGTTATGAGTGGATAACCGGTGGCAAGGAGTGGGGTTCCACATGACACATCCGAATCACCCTAATACGGTCAACGATTTTGGATAGTTTAGGAGTAATGCTTTCAACTTAATTAATCTATAGGTTTTAGATTGAGATTTTAGGAGTTTAAGATTATAACATTAGTTATTAATTGTTACCTATATTTAAACTTCGCACATTTATGTTGTACGCTCGAAATGGGCAGGCTGTTGAAACTATTTACTATTAAACATCACCATGTACACAGCTGATCAATAAAGATATTGTTATTCTTATTCATATTCTAATGATTTATTTGTATTTTAGAAAGATTACGACATACACACAAAACTCACGCCTTTTTCTCCGAAGGGATGGGCAGAGCCTCAATGAGCCTCTTTTCACAGTGGTTGGTTGTTGGTTGCACCATCGTGGATTATAGGCGTGACAAGTGGTGAGCTCATCGCTTGTCCCACGACTGACACTACACTAACTCAGCAAGGTTCAATTATTTTAAGTCTTCTCACTTCTCCGTGTTGTCGCGAGAAGCTGGATTGCCTCGACATAGTAGTTGAACTTTTTTGTGAAAGAGTTCGTCCGGGGAAGTACTACCACCTTACCTATTTCTGCCGCAAATCAGTAGTGCTTGCATGGCTGTATTCCGGTTTGAAGGGTAAGGGTGTCGGTGAAATTACAGGCACATGAGACATTTCATATTTATGTCTCAGGTTGGCGGGCGCAGTGCATTGCCACATAGGGCGCGTCCTAGGTGGACGTGACCTATGAGGTAATGCACTGTTCATAGGCAGAGGTTACCGCTTAACATCATGTGGGCCATCTGCTTGAACCGTCATTCAAGTAGAATAAAAAAAAAGATCACATGATGACGAAGTCTACGTTCGTGAGCTTCTGCATTTTTTTAAATGACTTTATAAACGAACTCTATATTAAAGTCCCGCATCTCTTGAAAACAGTATAAAATCGTTGACTACATTTTGTATAGGCCGTTATTTCATCACTGACCTATTAATCAAAATCTATTCACATCCCATTTCCTATAATAAACTCTCTTTTAGCTTTACGATGATCATGACTCGTCCAATAAAATTCTCCAATTTAACAGATCAAAAGAACTAATAGTTTACTTAAAAAGGTCTAACAAATTGTTTGAGTATTTTGCGGCAAAAAATCTAAAAACCAATCTATTGATTGAAGAATTCGAATTGGTTTCTGTAAGCGCTGCTATTCATTTGGCAAAGGTAGCAAAAAATAAAAACCTCAATTTTAATAATTAGGATACTTCAAAAAAGGCTGGATCTATTTTGAGCTACATTTATTTTATAAATAGTAATACAAATAATACAAAAGGTAAAATAAAAACATGAAACAGTTGGGATTTCTAAAGATCGTTGCTAACGATCTACTTTTTATATTTATTTAAATATCTAGGGAAATATTTTAATTTCATAAAATTCCATGTGTTCCATCATCATCACAGCCGTTAGCTGTCCACTGTTGCAAGAGGTCTCCCGCATAAAATAAAATGGGGGGGATTGGCCATAATCTCCTCGCGATCGCCGTATTGGTGTTGAGTACTAAGATGGACGCCTGCCCATCCTCTGGTTCCTTTTTAAATCCACGGGAGGAGACGGAGGGATCTATTCTAGGCCGGACACACCACGAGACAAGTATCATATATGTATCTTTTATATTTTATTTTTTTAACTTATTGTGTCCCACTGCTGGGCTAAGGTCTCCCCCAAAATTTACCAGTCATCCCGGCCTTTGGCAGTTTCCCACCACTCCTTCTCGTGAGCTTCGAGATCGTCCCGCCAACGCCTTCTCGGCCGGCCCCGTCGTCGCCTTCCGTCTTCTGGCCCCCAAGGAGTTACTACGTTAGCCCACTTCTCGGGGTGCATCCGGCTGACGTGGCAAGCCCATTCCCACTTGAGCTTTGCTGTTCTGCTCCGCACATCGGCAAAGCCAGTTATCGAACGCAGCATGGTGTTCCGTACTAGTTCGATGCGTTTAAGGCCGATAATGCTGCGTTCCATTGCTCTCTGGCAAATCTTGAGCCTGGACTTCTGTAACTCGGTCAGCGACCATGTCTGCGCACCGTAGGTTAGGCCGGGCAGGATACACATGTCGATGAGTTGACGCTTTAGTGTACGTGGAAGGTCACCCTTCATTTGCTCTTTCATGGAGCAGTAGCTCTTCCAGGCATTATCGATGCGGCGATCAATTTCCTTGTCCTGCCTGTTTTCGAAGGATGCTAACTATGGCCCAAGTATATGTATTCATCGACATAGTGTAGATCCTGCCCATCTACCTCGACCCTACGCTTCGTGCTGTTGGTCATAATTTGCGTCTTCGACCGGTTCATATGAAGCCCAACCTCAAGACTCGCTAAGCTCGGATCTTGCAGCATCTGCTTGTAGTTCCTGTGGTGTTGGGGCAAAAAGTACAATGTCGTCCGCAAATCGCAAATTTGTCAGACGTTTACGTCCTACGACAATGCCTTTTGGCATTGAATCAGCCAGTGTTTTGAAGACTTCCTCCAAGGCGCTTGTAAATAGTAAAGGGGAGAGCGAATCGCCTTGTTTCACACCCTTTTAAATTGTGAATGATGGGCCATTGGAGTTAAGTTTAATATTTGCGGTGCTATGGCTATATACTAGTTTGATTAAATCTATATAGGTTTTGGATTTGTATCAGTTGAGCTACCTTTAGATCGCTTGCAGCGGTCTTCAGGTAGCACAACTGTTTCATATGTATTTTGTACATACCTTGTATTATTCTTTCTATAGGTTTTTTCTATTTGTTGATTTTCTAAAGCTTGAAATATTGCAGAATGTTTTATGCTATCAAACGCCTATATCTATACGAATAAATTATTCCGAATCAATAGTGTAAAAGTGTGAACGGATAATTAATTTTAATCCCAACAGAAGTGTCAAATTCAAATATTCGAATTAAGAACACGTATGCGTTCCGTTCTCCATTTGAATGCGTCCGCGCACGCCGGAAGCACTAATGCGGTAACAAGCCGACATCCGCCGCCATATTTGTCTAACAAATACAAATAATAATAAAAAATAGTATAAACTTGACAAAGCTCTCCGAATTAGCAAATTGTAGTGGCAATAGGCATGCCGCATCGCTCTCAGAATCCATAACCGATTGCAATGTTTGTATATAAGTATGTATGTTCGGGTCAAAACGTGCAACTGAATTTTAAAGCAGTCTTAACCGTGATTCTCAACCGATTGAGATTCAATTTTGCATACCTATCAAGTTCCAATGACAATATAAAATGTTAGGTGACAGCGAGCTGATCTGATGTTGGAGACGCAAGGTGGACAACGGAACTCCTCGATGGATAATAGTAGACTGGCCGTGTTTGGGATCATTTCACACGGTTACGATCACTAATTTTATAAAAGCTTGTATAGTTTTTTTTTCTGAAAACTTATTTATTAGTAGAAGAGCTTTTTTGTGAAAGAGTTCGTCCGGGGAAGTACGAGTACTACCACCATGCCTATTTCTGCCGCAAATCAGTAGTGCTTGCATGGCTGTGTTCTGGTTTGAAGGGTAAGGGTGTCTTGAAATTACAGGCACATGAGACTTTTCATATTTATGTATCAGGTTGGCGGGCGCAGTGCACTGCCACATAGGGCGCGTCCTAGGTGGACGTGACCTATGAGGTAATGCACTGTTCATAGGCACAGGTTACCGCTTAACATCAGATGGGCCATCTGCATGTTCCGTCATTAACGTAGTATAAAAAAAAACTGTATAAATATAATCTGGATAATGAATGTACTTCCCGCATCAATAAACGGGTCAAATACATTTTTAACCTCAATGTAACGCGTTAACCAATGTTTAACGATTGGTTCAATTGAATTGAGTTTAGGGCTTTCAATCACTGCGGAGAGTCCAAGGCCTTTAATGAATCAGCGTTTTGTAAATAACATTGATTTGTATAAGCAAAAGGTTTTAACTAATTATTTTTTTGCCCTACTGCCGAGGGAGGGTTATGTTTATCGCGCGTATCTATGTGTCTATGTGGGATTTATTACCTCTCGTAGCATATGCATAGCACCCAAACAGCTCGATGGATTTTAGGCTCAAGACACACAGTTAGGGTTGCCACTTTTGTTCCGAAAGATGAATGAATGAATGAATGAATGAATGAATGAATGATTTATTTGCTTAGAATGTAGGTATAAGTAGTAAAAACATAGATGAAGAACATTTTGAAGTTCCCAGTACATTCTGCCGTTAAGCGTGCAAAATTAATGGTGATGGTTACCAAATAACATAACATAACACCCAACAGCCACACACTTAGGCCCTTCTCCCATTACGATACGCACAGACGATTCAAGTATCCTGAAGGTATCCTGCAAGTCTCGGAGACTAGTCGCCGCCAAGTATCTCACATACATTTGAATGAAGGCGAGCCGGATAATAAAAAATTATAGATTTGAGCTTTAATAAAATTAGTGATCTTAACCTTGTGCTGATCAAAATGAGCTTAAACACTGCCAGTCTACTATTATCCGTCGAGGAGTTACGTTGTCCACCATCCGTCTCCATCATCACATACAGTTGAATGCAGGCTAGTGCGCGAGCCTGCATTCAAATGTATGTGAGATACTTGGCGGTGACTAGTCTCCGAGACTTGCAGGATACCTTCAGGATTCTTGAATCGCCTGTATGTATCGTAATGGGAGAAGGGCTTTAGTCCTGATCACACACTAGGTCACACACACACCCTGTGTTGTGGGAATCAGAAGCTACGAGTACCATGGTACCATAACACCCAGACCCGGCACAAATATTTTAGATCATACAAACATTTGTTCCGCAGCGGGAATCGAACCCGCAACCTTTCGCATCTCAGCCGGCTAATCGCCCGACGCGCTACACAGGTTGTCAAAATACAATACATACAAATAGGGAAATAACAAAAAAAAATACGGTAAAAATAACACTACGAAAATTGGTTGAAATAGAGTATGTTGTGGTACAATTTTTGAGTTATGGTATATTTTTGGTCCTACACTATACGTAGCTCGAGATAGACGTCCGTTCCACATAGATGCATTGTAGTTACATTGATGTAACTATAAGACTGGTTTTAAATTTTTCTTTCAAGCACTTAATAGAAATAAAATACCACTACCAATATTACGATGTTTGTTACTCAATCACGCCAAAACGGCTGAACCGATTTCGATTAAATTTAGTATACACAGATTGACATGCATTGAGCTATGCTATATAGTTTAATTAGTATAGTTTAGTTAAATGGTCTTGATTGAACTGTTTTCCAATCAAACACCTTACTTTGTTTCTTTGACAAAAATAATAGTCAAACGCGTGAGAAAAAATAAGTTTTTTTTCGAAAAACATATTTTTGAATACAAGCTTTTATAAAAATTTTGATCGTAACCGTGTGCTAAATGAGCCTAAAGACGGCCAGTCCACTATTATCCATTGGGGAGTTCCATTGTCCACCTTGCGTCTCCATCATCACATCAGCTCGCTGTCACAATCATATTGTATTGTCATCGGAACTTGTCAGGTATGCCAAATTTCAGCTCAATCGGTTGAGGGGTTGAGGATAACTGCTTTAAAATTCAGTTACAAGATTCCACCCAGACAAACATACATTGCAAGTTAAATAAAAATTATGAGAATTGTGATGGCCAAAGCCAAACCAAGTAAACCGAAGTCTAGCTAATCAACATATAATTTTTATATCTATGCAATGCATGCAATCAAATAGTTTTCAAGAAAGACAACAGACAACGGCAACGATTTCCATTTTTTAGCAGTTACGCTTAGTGCGAATTGCGGGTATACTGATGAGGTAAGGATGGTACTGAGCCGTGCGCCTGCTTGTCGTATGGTCGGATCCGATCATGAAGCTCCTGGGCACATTCCCCGAAATGTAACCGTGATGTAGGATGTCACTGAGCCGTGCACCTGCTTGTCGTGTCGTATGGTGGGATCCGATCATGAAGCTCCTGGGCGCATTCCCCGAAATGTAACCGTGATGTAGGATGTTACTGAGCCGTGCACCTGCTTGTCGTGTCGTATGGTGGGATCCGATCATGAAGCTCCTGGGCACATTCCCCGAAATGTAACCGTGATGTAGGATGGTACTGAGCCGTGCACCTGCTTGTCGTGTCGTATGGTGGGATCCGATCATGAAGCTCCTGGGCACATTCCCCGAAATGTAACCGTGATGTAGGATGGTACTGAGCCGTGCACCTGCTTGTCGTGTCGTATGATGGGATCCGATCATGACGCTCCTGGGCACATTCCCTGAAATGTAACCGTGATGTAGGATGGTACTGAGCCGTGCACCTGCTTGTCGTGTCGTATGGTGGGATCCGATCATGAAGCTCCTGGGCACATTCCCCGAAATGTAACCGTGATGTAGGATGGTACTGAGCCGTGCACCTGCTTGTCGTGTCGTATGGTGGGATCCGATCATGAAGCTCCTGGGCACATTCCCTGAAATGTAACCGTGATGTAGGATGGTACTGAGCCGTGCACCTGCTTGTCGTGTCGTATGGTGGGATCCGATTCTGAAGCTCCTGGGCACATTCCTCGAAATGTAACCGTGATGTAGGATGGTACTGAGCCGTGCATCTGCTTGTCGTGTCGTATGGTGGGATCCGATCATGAAGCTCCTGGGCACATTCCCCGAAATATAACCGTGATGTAACCTACAGATGATCGAAAGACAAGACATGCCTGAATCAACTAACATTTCGGTTCGGTTAGTGTTCGGCGGTCGGTCGGTAGACTAACTAGGTAGTATTGTATTTTTTTTATAGTTTCGTTTAGTAGGTCTTGATTGAACTATTTGCCAATCAAACACCTTTACAAGATAAATATTGTTTCTTTGACAAAATAAATAGTCAAACGTGTATCAATTGATGAATTCTGAAATACCCCATGAATTTAACAAAACGCTTCGATAGCGCGTTCTAATTTTTCCTGTGGCGACATCTAGTTCGTTTCGGAGAAAACTTTTTACCCGACTTGCGAGATATGGGGAAGTAATTTTTATAGTAAGCTAATTAATTAATTAGTTTGTTAATTAATTTTTAAGAATGCTAATTTAGTATGTTAATTACATTTTTGATTACTTTCTCGGTTCAACAACAATTAGGAGAATATCTTAAGATACAACTTTTTCGGGCTGTTGGGAAATTAACCAACTACAAGAAAGAACTTCTTAGTTAGACTGCATATATTTTAAGTCTACTAAGTTTTCTTTTTTTTTACAGTAATAATTTATAATGAGAACAAAGACACTGGTGATAATTAACCCCTAATGGCAAATTATTTTTGATCGACTATTTTGATAAATTTTGGTATAATCTATATGACCCATCGTAATATTTTATTTTTTAACCCCCAACGCAAAAACGACGGGGTATTATAAGTTTGACGTGTCTGTGTGTGTGTGTGTGTGTGTCTGTCTGTCGCCTCGTAGCTCCCGAACGGATAAACAGATTTCGATTTACTTTGTTGTTTGAAAGGTGAATTTGTCGGGAGTGTTCTTAGCTATGTTTGATCATAGACTAATTAGTTAGTCAATGGTTTGATCAAAATCGGTTCAGCCGTTTCATTGCGCTGAGGGGTTTTTCAATTTTTACAAAATTATTTACTTGTTTCATTTTACCATTGGTGATCGATAATCACTTTCGTTGATGATTACGCAGTTTATTGCACCGCGTGCATAGCTTCTTTTTAAATGTGGAAACATTATCTAGCCCCAAGCTAAGCAGAGCTTGTGTTATGGGTACTAGATAACTGATATACCTATCACCATAACATACTTTTACATTACATAGATAGTTTTTTTTATTATACATAGAAAATACCCAGAACACCCTGAACAAATATCTGCAGATCGTTTATATATTTGTTCCGAGGTGGGAATCGAACTTGCAAACTCCTGCGTCGCAGGCGTGCCTTCGCCCGCCACGCCACAGAGGTCGTCAAAATAATATTATATATAGAGATGTTCTGAAGTCTAATCACATACTATGCTACGAAATATCTCCATGAAGATTTTTTACAGTTCACTGGCGCAATTAGGCATTTTTCTTATAATATCCGACGTGCTATCGCGAGGAGGCCAAGAGCGAACTGTTCTGAGGTTTGCATTGCACCTGTAGGTGCACTTGCGTTATCTAGTGTATATAGGTCTGTGGTCGCCTTTATACTCGAAACTAAGCTTATTATTGTATCTGTCTTTTCTAGGCAAGTGGGGCGAAATCTCATCATCCCTGGTGGAACCAGGACCATTGACGCGACGGGCAAGCTGGTGATGCCTGGCGGTATCGACCCGCACACCCACTTGGAGCTGGAGATGATGGGCGCCAAGACCGCTGATGACTTCTACAAGGGGACTAGGGCAGCGGTCGCCGGGGGGACTACTACCATCAGTAAGTCTTATGAGCTACGTTATAATTGACAGCTGGATAGATCAGACAAGCTGGTGATGCCACTATGCTCACTCTATGTTTCGCGTGCTCTGCCCTGTCTCCTTCTCACTTACCTGAACATTACTGAGTTAGATAATGACAAAATTTAGGGTGACTAATCACCCTAAGTGGCTGCTCTACAGGGAACAGGAAACAGTTCTTTGCTTCTCTCACACAGTCAATTTAAGCCACTTGTAACTTTGGCGAGCGTAAGGCTCGCTTCGCTCGTCAGCAGGAACAAGTAACTATCTCACAAAATACTTTTCAACACACTTGCTCATACAGTGGCTCTAATTTCACCGCAATTAGGCACATAATGACACCTGTAATCAAACTGTGACTTTTTCATTGCTATTATTCACTAGTGAGTTATAGAGACAGTTGAACATTTTCACAGAGTGTGTATTTCTGTTTTACACCTATAATCAAACTGTGACTTTTTCATTGCTATTATTTACAATTGAGTTATAGAGACAGCTGAACATTTACACAGTGTGTGTTTCTGTTTTATTATTATTTTCTTCACGAGTGTGTTGAAAAACGTCGTATGATACACGTGTGTATAGATGATTACCGTCCTCGGCTCTCTTAAGACCCTCAGCTTACGGCTCGGGTCTCAATGTCGCCTCAGCGGTAATCACCAACATTACACACTTGTACCATAATGTACCATTGTCTCATTTCAGTTGACTTCGTGTTGCCGAATAAGGGTCAGTCGCTTATCGAAGCCTACGCTAACTGGAGGGAGAAGGCTGACAATAAGGTAGGCTTTCTCTGTCTACCCCGACGCTATCTATGGGGAAAAACATCCACTGAACACTTTCATCTACGCCTAACTATTGCGCAAGCTAAAAGTTTTTTTGTATAGTACTTGGAATGACGGGTCAAGCAGATGGCCCACCTGATGTTAAGTGGTACCCTCTGCCTATGAACAGTGCATATAGGTCACGTCCACCTAGGACGCTCCCTATGTGGCATTGCACTGCGCCCGCCACCCTGAGACATAAAGTGCCTGTAATTTCACTGGCACCCTTACCCTTCTAACCGGAACACAGCAATACGAGCACTACTGCTTTGGCCTTGTGTTGAATACATCGTTCAGAATTGATATTTGTTCTTGCGTGTTAACCATAAGGATAGACCCCTGCGTCTCCTCCCGTGGAGCTCGTAAAAGCCGACTGAGATACTACGAGTATTACCAATGATGGGCCATCCCACCCGAAAACTGAACATGGATGTCATACCACCCATCAACAGTCACATTCATAGTCCAGGGGGGCTACCCTTGACAACAGTTTCAATCCCAATCCAATCCCAATCCAGTTTTCTCAAAATTTAGCACTCTTCAATCAAAATCGAGATTAACATTTAAAACGTGTACGCGACCGACTTCTTGTGATGATTCCTGAAAGAACAACATGACGTAGGTGAGGCTACACACAACGCAATAAAACTACCATTCATTACATTTGAAAATAACTTGCATAATCCTTATCATTTCACCTAATTATTACTTATTTTCCCAAATATCTTGGATTCGAGTATAGTCGATTTTGTTTAGTTCCTTAAAATTCCACCAGGTTCGCATCCAATTGTGTGGCAGGATTGGATTCAAGAGTACCAAATGGCACGATTTGGCAGCAAATCCCAAATTAGGATTGCGATCGAGTGTAGCCACCCTGATCCCACACTAGGATCGCCTGTGCCTTGGGTGTCAACTACGAGTACCCTGTGCTACCACAACACAGACCCGGAACATATATTTGCAGATTATACAAACATCACTGCAGCGGTAATCGAACCCGCAACCTCTCACCCGCCGCGACACAAAGGTAGTCAACACTAATGCGATCACCAATCCGCCTGCCAAGCGTGGTCGTTTCGTTTCGTATGAGGTAGTGCTGGCCTCTGGTGTCAGAGTTTGTCAAGCCGCCCGAGGGCCTCTGACATGGCTTATCGACTGCTATTAATCAATAACAGCCGGGACCGATAGCTTAACGTGCCCCTCCGAAGCACAGAGCGATGGATATCCGCACATAACTTAGAAAAGTCATTGGTGCGGAGCCTAGGATCGAACCCGGTATCGTTGGATTCTGAGTTGCACTATTGAACCGTTAGGCTACCATCGCCAAGCGTGGTGATTATGGCAAAGCCTCCATTGTATTCTATGAGGGAGACCTCATCCAGCAGTGAACGTCTGAGGCCCTTCTCCCTTTACGATACGCACAGGCGATTCAACTATCCTGAAGGTATCCTACCAGTCTCGGAGACTAGTCGGAGGCTAGTGTGCGAGCCTGCATTCAAATGTATGTGAGATACTTGGCGGCGACTGGTATCCTACAAGTCTCCGAGACTTGCAGGATACTTGAATTGCCTGTGCGTATCGTAATGGGAGAAGGGCTGCTGATGATTTGTTTCTGATGTCTTATAGGAGATCTACGAAAATTTCCTAATTAATCTTGTTATGTTCTGGTACTCGTGACTTTGAAAATAACCTTTGACTGTGCTCGACCGAAGATTCTCGTCAGCGCGACGACGTAGAGTCAACGTAGCGTACGCACGTAGCAATTCATCAGCGCTGCACTGTAGTTTTTTGTTTTTTTTTCGATGAGATTGCTACGTTTAAGCGCAGACGACGATCGAGCACTAAATACGGCCCAAAACACTTCGGTCTCAGTGGAGAGCTCATCGCCGCCATTGCTTTTCCACGACTGATACACTATATAAATGTTCCAGGTGTGTTGCGACTACGCTCTTCACGTCGGCGTGACCTGGTGGTCTCCGTCGGTGAAGAAGGAGATGGAACAGCTGGTGTCAGAGGAGTATGGAGTGAACTCCTTCAAGATGTTCATGGCATACAAGGATGCCTGGATGCTGGATGACTATGATCTGTACTGCGCTATCGAGGCCTGCAAGGAGCTGAAGGCTCTTCCTCAGGTAGGGTACCAACTGCAACCTCTGGATTCCCTACAACGTAGAGCTGTTAGGATTGTCGACGCACCCAAAGTTACCAGGGATCTAGAGCCGTTGAGCGTGCGCCGAGTTTTTTTTTCTTTTACAACTTGTTATGACGGATCGAGCAGATGGCCCACCTGATGTTAAGCGGTACCCTGTGCCTTTGAACAGTGCATTACCACATAGGTCACGTCCACCTAGGACGCATTCTATGTGGCATTGCACTGCGCCACCCTGAGACAAAGATAAAAAGTCTCATGTGCCGTAATTTCACCGGCACCCCTTGAAACCGGAACACAGCAATGCGACTACTGCTTTGCGGCAGAAGTAGGTATGGTGGTAGTACTTCCCTGGACGAACTCTTTCACAAAAATAGCTCTACTGCTACTAAATATTGGCACGCTTAGCGTCTTTTATAAGATTTTTAACGGGGAATGCTCTGAGGAGCTGTTTGAACTAATCCCAGCTTCGCACTTTTATAACCGCACATCCCGCCATCGTCAGCGAGCTCATCCGCACATTGTGCATGCGCGGAGGTCTCGCACAATACATTAGAATCGCTAATTTTCAGTGACTTTGAATTGTCTCGCAGAAGGTGTGAAAAGTAGAGTATAAATGAATAAAGGCTGTCTTCGTCTTGGGCAGCTTGACCCCTCGCTTCACTCAGGACTCTATATAACTCCCTAGCTAGAGTCCCTCAGGGTTCAATATACGACGCGACATTATATATATATAACTAGCGACTCGTCCCGGCTTCGCACGGGTAGTTTCAGGATGAAAAACAGCCCCCTCCTATCCCCCCCCCCCTGGTAGCCTATGTCTCTCAGGGTGAACGTAGATTTCCAATGGTAAAAGAATTTTTGAAATCAGCACAGTAGTTTTTAGTTTAATCATTACAAACATACACACACATTCAAAAATACAAATATTTCCTCTTTAAAATATTTGTGTAGATATATTGCCCGCGACGTAAGACACCGCGTTATTTCCCTTAGTGCTTTTTTTTTTTAAATATTACCCGAGTGACGTAACAAGCAGATGGCCCACCTGATGTTAAGTGGTAACCTCTGCCTATGAACAGTGCATTACCTCATAGGACACGTTCACCTAGGACGCACCCTATGTGGCATTGCAATGCGCCCGCCACCCTGAGACATAAAGATGAAAAGTCTCATGTGCCTGTAATTTCACCGGCACCCTTACCCTTCAAACCGGAACACAGCAATGCGAGCACTACTGCTTTGTGGCAGAAATAGGTATGGTGGTAGTACTTCCCCGAACGAACTCATTCACAAAAAAGCTCTACTACTACTCAAAATCTACTATTAAAAATCTCTCTTTCTATACTCCAGGTGCACGCTGAGAATGGGCACATCATCGCCCGAAACACGGAGAAGCTGCTGGCTGCTGGAGTCACAGGTCCTGAGGGTCACCAGCTCTCCAGAGACGAGGAGGTGGAAGGGGAGGCTGTGAACAGAGCCTGCGTCATCGCTAACCAGGTACACGCAGTTCTACGCCTGTACCTGGAAGCAGGCGGGCGACATATCACGTGCCTACTTTCGACGAGAGTAAATCCACCTCCAGAGTTCAATAAGTAACTAAATTAATAAATAAATAATGCCGGACAAGTTCACACAACATTATCTAGCCCCAAGCTAAGCCAGAGCTTCTGTTATGAGTACTAGTTAACTGATATACTTAATACAATACATTACATAGATAAATATTTTGTTATTATACATAGAAAACACCCAGAACACCCTGAACAAATATCTGCGATCGCACAAATATTTGTTCCGAGGCGGGAATCAAACCAGCAACCTCCTGCGTCGCAGACAAACCATCGCCAGCCGCGCCACAGAGGTCGTCAAGACATGATGGATGTTTTTTTTTTAATACTACTTGGACGACGGAACAAGCAGATGACCCACCTGACGTTAAGAGGAAACACCAAGGGCTAGAGATTAAAAATAGGTATTTGTAAAATCTATTGCTGTCGCGCAGACCTCTAACCTCCCCCCGCAGAGCGTGATAGAGACAACTGCAGCTTGAATCGACAATACCTATTAAAAGTACATAAAATCAACGATTCGTAGTCCCCTGATTTCTTCTCCAAAACTTCCACAATTTAACTATTTTTTTAATTAAAAATTAAAGAAAGTTTTAGCCGTGTTCCTTTGTTTTTTTTTTATATAATCTAGTCAAATTTGTTTTCAGGATGTTTGAACACAGCGGAAAATCTGACCATTTTTTTAGGTTTTTGAATGTTAATATCTCTTTTAATAATTAATTTATAAATAAAAGGAAAACATAGGGACATGCCATGGTGGCCATAGATTTTTTTGGAAAAAAACATAACTCTACTGGCATTATCCAGGGAGAAAACGGGGGACTACGTTTGTATGGGAAAACGGCCCTTGTGTTCCCTCTTAAGCGGTAACCTCTGCCTGTGAACAGTGCATTACCTCATAGGTCACATCCACCTAGGGCGCACCCTATGTGACATTGCACTGCTCCCGTCACCCTGAGACATAAAGATGAAAAATCTCATGTGCCTTACACTAATACTCTCAAGGGTGTCACCCACATGTTATTACTGGAAGAAAGCGTCATCCGGCTCACCACCAGTCACGTGTAGGTTGCTACGTTTTTGCGGCCCACAATTAAAGGAGATCTCCTATTGGGAATCTGCTTAGCCTTCGGAGAAACAGGCGTATGTAGTTCTTGAACTTATGGTGACCTCTGTGGTTTCAGGCTAACGCCCCCCTCTACATCGTGCACATGATGTCTAAGAGCGCCGTGCGCGCGCTGCAAGTGGCGCGCTCGAGACAGAAGCAGCCCATCTATGGAGAGACCCTCGCCGCCACCGTCGGCACTGATGGTAAGTTCAGTTCAGTTCAGTTGTTTCAGGCTAACGCCCCCCTCTACATCGTGCACATGATGTCTAAGAGCGCCGTGCGCGCGCTGCAAGTGGCGCGCTCGAGACAGAAGCAGCCCATCTATGGAGAGACCCTCGCCGCCACCGTCGGCACTGATGGTAAGTTCAGTTCAGTTCAGTTGTTTCAGGCTAACGCCCCCCTCTACATCGTGCACATGATGTCTAAGAGCGCCGTGCGCGCGCTGCAAGTGGCGCGCTCGAGACAGAAGCAGCCCATCTATGGAGAGACCCTCGCCGCCACCGTCGGCACTGATGGTAAGTTCAGTTCAGTTCAGTTGTTTCAGGCTAACGCCCCCCTCTACATCGTGCACATTATGTCTAAGAGCGCCGTGCGCGCGCTGCAAGTGGCGCGCTCGAGACAGAAGCAGCCCATCTATGGAGAGACCCTCGCCGCCACCGTCGGCACTGATGGTAAATATACATTTCATCATCATCATCAGCCCATTAGTCCACTGCTGGACATAGGCCTCTCTCAAGACGCGCCACTGAGCACGGTGTACCGCCGCCTTTCGTAGGTCATCGCTCCACCTAGCCAGAGGGCGCCCCACGCTACGTTTGCCAAGACGCGGTCTCCACTCAAGAACTCGCTTACCCCAACGGTTGTCGGTTCATGGGCATATATGACCAGCCCATTGCCACTTCAGCTTGCATTATCGGGCTATATTAATGACTTAATTAATTACATTTCATTATTATAATTTTTCTAGTATTGTCTAAGGTTAAATAATCTTCATAAATTAAAAAATAACTGACTTATTTATTTTCACAAGCTTTATATTAACTTGCAATGTATGTCCGGTTGGAATCTTGCAACTGAATTTGAAAGCAGTTATCCTCAACCTATCGAGATGATATTTTGCATATCTGTCAAGTTCCGATGACAATGCAATATTATGGTGACAGCGAGCTGATCTGATGATGGAGACAAAGGAACTCCTCGATGGATAATAGTAGACTGGCCGGGTTTAGGCTCATTTTGATCAGCACACGGTTCCGATCACTAATTTTATAAAAGCTTGTATTGAAAAATAGATTTTTCAGACATTCCCTAATCCATCTCGGCAAGTATGGGATTCTGGGGGTCGAGATATCTAATGAGGTCCAATATGGGAGTCATCTCGAAGCAAAAGTTGCACTGACTTCCAAAAAACTTGGGAGTGCTAAACCGTGCTAAGCCGTATTTTACGCCGAATCAACGGCTGTTGCTTTACAAAGCACAAGTTAGGCCGCACGTTGAATACTGTTCCGATCTATGGCACGGGGCACCCAAGTACCAGTTGCTTCGCTTTGACTTCCTACAGAGAAGAGCCATAGCCCTAAGCTCTCCGAGACTCTAGAAATGCTTAGCCAACGCAGAGCCATTGGATATCTTTGGGTGTTCTACCGCCTCTACAACGGGGAATGCTCTCACGAGCTTTTTGGTTTCATCCCCGCATCGAGATTTTACCATAGTTTTTATCCACACATCATAGAACCCTGGGTTTCGTTTCATGGGAAACGTTGCACCTGTATTGTATCTAAGAACATGTTCTTTTATTTGCAGGTACCCACTACAGGAACGCTTGCTTCCGTCACGCAGCAGCACACGTGCTCTCCCCTCCCCTCTGCCCGGACGCCTCCACCCCCCAGGCTATGGTGGAAGCTTTGGCTGAGTGAGTTATCATCATCATACACCTGTAGAAGTCAACTGCTGGACATAGTCAAAATAAAAAGTATTTTTAACATCCGACGCAAAAACGACGGGGTGTTATAAGTTTGACGTGTCTGTGTCTGTGTGTGTGTGTGTCGGTCTGAGGCATCGTAGCTCCCGAACGGATGAACCGATTTAGTTTTTTTTTGTTTGAAGGTTGAATTTGTCGGAAGTGTTCTTAGCTAAGTTTGATCAAAATTGGTTCAGACGTTTCATTGCGTTGAGGGTTTTTTTAATTTTACAAAATTAATTACTTGTTTTTCATTGTAATTACAAGGATCATTTTGATCTGACTGGAGTACACTCTGCTTTATTTCTTTTACATACTTTTCACTAGAAACGGGATGTTTACCACGATTTTTGAGTTTTGTTTGTTCCCGATATTTCGGCACAGTTGCATGCGCCATGATCACGGGAGAACTACAGCTCGCTCACCGTAAGATGGCACCTGCTTTACACCTTCAGTCTGTGTGCCCTGCTCTGGGAATAGTGCCCAACCATAGAAAAATTAATACTCCATGGCAGGTGCCATCTTACGGTGAACGGTCTGTAACTAAAGTCTTTTTGTAGATGTTAATGGCAGATATATCGATCTACCCTCTTTCTCACTCTTATTACGAACGTTACACAACCACAAGTTAGCCATTGAGGGCTGTTTTTTTTTTATTCTACTAGAATGACGGAACAAGCAGATGGCCCACCTGATGTAAGCGGTAGCCTCTGCCTATGAACAGTGCATTCTCACGTAGGTCACGTCCACCTTGGACGTGCCCTATGAGGCATTGCACTGCGCCCGCCACAAAAAAAAATAAAGATAAAAGTATCATGTGCCTGTAATTTCACCGGCACCCTTACCCTTCAACCGGAACACAGCAATGCGAGCACTACTGCTCTGCGGCAGAAATAGGTATGGTGGTAGTACTTCCCCGGACGAACACTTTCACAAAAAAGATCTACTACTACTAAAAAAAGTAGATGTTATTGGCAGATATATCGATCTACCCTCTTTCTCACTCTTTTATTACGAACGATACACTACCACAAGTTAGCCCTTGAGGGCTATGTATGTGACTGTTGGGTGTAATGTTGTTGTATTTTTAGTTTGACGACCTCTGTGGCGCGGCTAACGATGGTTCGCCTGCGACGCAGGAGGTTGCGGGTTCGATTCCCGCCTCGGAACAAATATTTGTGCGATCTGCAGATATTTGTTCAGGGTGTTCTGGGTGTTTTCTATGCATACTTAATAAAAAATATCTATCTATGTAATATATTGTATAAAGTATATCAGTTAAGTACCCATAACACAAGCTCAGCTTAGCTTCGGGCTAGATAATGTTGTGTGAACTGTCCAGCGTTATTTATATATTTTATTTATTGGCAGATATATCGATCTACCCTCTTTCACACTCTTTAATTACGAACGATACACTACCGCAAGTTGGCCCTTGAGGGCTATGTATGTGAATGTATGTGAATGTATGTGAATGTTGGGTGTAATGTTATTTTTTTTTTTATTTTGCTTGTTTATGTACGTGATATTATCATAAAATTGTGAGGACTTATTAAATGTACTAACAAACTGACAAGCAGTGTTGTCACATACAATTTTGGCAAAATGGTAGAACAGGGTGCAAAAATTGGTAGAAATAGGTAGAATTTGAAATGAAAAATAGGTAGTGCTACCAATCAAGTTTAAGTAATGATTAAAAATGCGTATAAATTAAAAAAAAATTGTTGATACATCAGTTCAGTGTCAAATTGACAATGTCAAGCAAGCGTCAGTCAATTGTGACAAATGACAATGTCATTGTCACTCCGTAGCTCTTTACTCTGTACCTCATCATTCACGTATTTCACTTAACGCGTTCCGTTTTAAGTGCTAACATGCTAAATTCGATGGTAAGTAAGTAACGTTTCGTTACACGCGTGGAGAATTGTTTACAATCGTAATATTTTCAAAAATAGGTAGACTTGAGGCCGGGAGTGGTAGATAGGTAGATTATTGGTAAAATAGGTAGATCTACCACAAAGTTGGTAGATGTGACAACACTGCTGACAAGGCCTATGTACAGCCGCTAATGTGATATTCTAAATGACTTACCTTATAATTTGACAAAGCATATAGACAGCTGCATCTTTATGGTGTACCAAACCGTTTATTTTTTTAATTTATTGCTTGTAAATTGACGTGAGTAAGTGTTCCCTGTGATCTTATTGTATTAGTAAATATATGAACTATGAATGTTGTTGTATGTTTCAGTGATCACCTCCAGTTGATCGGAAGTGACAACTGTACGTTCAATGAGCAAGACAAGGCGCTTGGCAAGGACAACTTCTGCAAGATTCCGAACGGAGTGAATGGCGTAGAAGACCGGATGGCTGTACTATGGCAAAAAGCAGTCAATACTGGTAAGTTAAGATTATTTACCGTCTCAAGGCGCATAGAACAGCCAAATTCCGTCACTTTCTGCCACTTTCTGCCAATATTCTTGGGCCCGACAGAAAACTGAATTTTTCTTTCTTTTTTTAAAAGCTAAATTATATATACCGTTGATAGTGGCATTCTGTGGCGGAGGACTGTTCAGCATTGAAGCTCCACATTCTGATGATGATGATGATGATGATGATGAATCCCCCTGTCCCCAGGCGTGATGGACCCGTGCCGTTTCGTGGCCGTGACCAGCTCCAACGCGGCCAAGATCTTCAACCTGTGGCCTCAGAAGGGGCGTATCGGCGTCAACAGCGATGCTGACGTGGTGGTGTGGGATCCGCGGCTCGAAAGGACCATCAGCGCCGCGGCACACAAACACGCCGTCGATTTCAACATCTTCGAGGTAACAATACATACATACACACATACATGCACACATACAGACATACAACAGAGACGCTGACGTGGTGGTGTGGGATCCGCGGCTCGAAAGGACCATCAGCGCCGCGGCACACAAACACGCCGTCGATTTCAACATCTTCGAGGTAACAATACATACATACACACATACATGCACACATACAGACATACAACAGAGACGCTGACGTGGTGGTGTGGGACCCGCGGCTCGAAAGGACCATCAGCGCCGCGGCACACAAACACGCCGTCGATTTCAACATCTTCGAGGTAACAATACATACATACACACATACATGCACACATACAGACATACAACAGAGACGCTGACGTGGTGGTGTGGGACCCGCGGCTCGAAAGGACCATCAGCGCCGCGGCACACAAACACGCCGTCGATTTCAACATCTTCGAGGTAACAATACATACATACACACATACATGCACACATACAGACATACAACAGTGACGCTGACGTGGTGGTGTGGGACCCACGGCTCGAAAGGACCACCAGCCCCGCGGCATACAAACACGCCGTCGATTTCAACATCTTCGAGGTAACAATACATACATACACACATACATGCACACATACTTGTTTTATACAATGCCATAATGTTTTAGCAATGCAGGAAAGTTGTAAAATAGTAGATTATGCTCTAGGGGAATAAAGCAGTGTCTTACGTGTCGTAGCGAGGGAGTTATGTAAAGTCATGAGTAAAGCGAGGGGGTCAAGCTGCCCAAGACGAAGACAGGCTTTATTCCAGAGTCTGGAATAAAGCCTGTCTTCGTCTTGGGCAGCTTGAACCCCTCGCTTTACTCATGACTCTATATTTCTCTAGAGTCCCTCATTACCTTCAGGGTTCAAAATGCCGCCCGCGACGTAAGACACTGCTTTATTCCCATAGTGCATAATCTACTATTCATACAACATTCCTGCATTGCTAAAACATTATTGCATTGTATAAAACATTCCTGCAGTTTTTTAACCCCCGACGTAAAAACGAAGGGGTGTTATAAGTTTGACGTGTCTGTGTGTATGTCTGTCTGTCCCATCGTAGCTCCCGAACGGATGAACTAATTTAGATTTTTTTTTGTTTCAAAGTTGAATTTATCGGGAGTGTTCTTAGCTATGTTTGATCAAAATCGGTTCAGCCGTTTCATTGCGTTGGGTTTTTTTTTATTTTTACAAAGTTAATTACTTGTTATAAGTGCCTATATATTACGTTTCAGGGTCTGAACGTGGTGGGCAGTCCGCAGTTCGTGATTGTGAACGGACGGGTCTGCCTCGACGATGGCAATCTGAGGGTCGCCGAAGGTATAAACAATATTTGTAAACATGGCGCAGTAGGTTCACAGCATGTCTATAATGAGCTCTAGAATTAATAAGATTTTGATAAGACTTCTTACAGTTTTCAAGATGAAAAAAATATGTGGTATTCTTTAGCTGTTTACCTAGTGAAATCATAAATGCAATACACTATTTCAATTACTTCGCTCGATAAAAAAAAATTACATACCTTTTTAAAATTGAAATACCATTTTAGACTTACTTCTAACGTGTTTTAATTTTTGAAACATTTGGTAACTTTTAAATTATTATTTGAGTTAGTGAAGTCAGCAACAAAATTTAACTAAACTATAAAGATCATTTTTATATAATTTTTTATACACAGGTGAGCAAAAACTCTGATACCGTGTTTTAACGGTATCAGAGCTTTTGCTCGCCTCGTCGCCTCATACAAAAATGTTAATTGAAACTGGTTGAACCTATAGCGCCTTAACTTTTGAACTATCATGGTTATGCACATACTTTTAACTAGAAACGGGATATTTACTGTGATTTTTAAAGTTTTGATTGTTCCCACCTCGGTCGGTCGATTGATCGGGGAACAATAAAAACTCAAAAGTCATGGTAAATATCCCGTTTCTAGTGAAAAGTATAGAAAAATTTGTTGTGTGGACTGTCTAGCATTTTTTTGAACTATGTGAATGGCAGAACAAGTTGATGGCCCACGTGATGTTGAGCGGTAACCTCTGCCTTTAATTCAAGAATTTAATTGACCGTTGTGTGTCCGTGCTAATACAAATAATGTATGGGTGCCGGTGAAATTACAGGCTCATGAGACTTTTCATCTTTATGTCTCAGGCTGGCGGGCGCAGTGCAATGCTACATAGGGTACGTCCTAGGTGGACGTGACTTATGAGGTAATGCACTGCTAGCCCCAAGCTAAGCAGGGCTTGTGTTATGGGTACTAGATAACTGATATACTTAATACAATCCATTACTTAAATAGATATTTTTTATTACACATAGAAAATACCGAGAACACCCTGAACTGATCTGCAGATATATACAAATATTTGTTCAGAGGCGGGAATCGAACCCGCAACCTCCTGCGCCGCAGGCGAACCTACGCCTGCCGCGCCACAGAGGTCGTCAGAGTTGTAAAATATCCCGTGGACCATCCAACACAAACACTGCACAGCACTTCCTTAGTAACAGAGTGGTCCATAATTGGAATGATTTACCTGAAGATGTTGTTACTGCCACATCAATAAACGCTTTCAAAAACTAATTGGATAACTGGATGAGAACGAACAGTTAACAATAAAATACATTAAAGTGTAATCAGTGCAGCGAGTGAAACTAAGACATTTCAACACTCTAAAATAGGCACATCAGCGAAAACTGCTCGTCTATAATTTTAAATAATAATAATTATTATTATTTTCCAGGTCTGGGCAAATTCCTGAAGACCCACGCCGGCGCCCCCTACGTGTACGGCGGCGAGTTAGAAGTGCCGGAGCACGAGCCTCAGTACCAGACCCCCCTACTGGAAACCCCCACGCGGGCAACCAACGGGACCCCAAGTGGTAAGTATGGATCCTACCCGTAACACCTAGATATCTGGCACGTTTAATGAACAGTTCGACTGATAGGGGCGGTTGGATTATTAAAGAACGGACTTATTAAGACTGCGCCAACCCCAGGCAGAAATCTCCATACTAAAAATATTTCTCGACGACCTCTGTAGCGCGGTGGGCGAAGGTTGGCCTGCGACGCAGGAGGTTGCGAGTTCGATTCCCGCCTCGGAACGAATATTTGCGCGATCGCAGATATTTGTTCAGGGTGTTCTGGGTATTTTCTTTGTATAATAAAAAATATCTATCCATGTAATATATTGTATTAAGTATATCAGTTATCTAGTACCCATAACACAAGATCTGCTTAGCTTGGGGCTAGATAATGTTGTGTGAACTGTCCAGCATTATTTATTTATATTGTGAAAAATATATTTTTCAATACAGTCTTTTATAAAATTAGTGATCGTAACCGTGTGCTGATCAAAATTAGCCTAAACACGTCCAGTCTAGTATTATCCATCGAGAAGTTCCGTTGTCCACCTTCCGTCTCCATCATCAGATCAGCTCGCTGTCACCATCATATTGTATTGTCATCGGAACTTGGCAGGTATGCCAAATATCATCTCAATCGGTTGAGGATAACTGCTTTAAAATTCAGTTGCAAGATTCCACCCGGACAAACTTACATACATTGCAAATTAAATAAAAGATTGTGAAAAAACGCCCCGCGCCGCTCGAAAATGGCGTATTTATTGAATATCTCGTAAAATATAGATAATTTTACAAAACGACCATTAATAAAATAAAAGCTTGTATTGAAAAATATATTTTTAACAAGAACCTTATTTTAAATAAATAAAATAATGGTATATTTGGAATAGTGGTATATAGCTGTACAGTACTACCCAAGTAATATGGCTTACCGATGTACCTGCGCAGAAGATGATTTTTTAAATCGCGGGAAATGCTATGTACCGCTATTGGTCGGCAGCTCTTAGTCAGCCGCCATACTTCTGATTGAGGGGCGTGACTTGCGAGTGAGACGGAACTAACAGCTGCAGTGTATTATGAACCTTATAATAGTGACCTAAGGTTGAAGTTTTGAGCATTCTTTCGTTAATCTTCGGAGCCATACTTTCCTTTTTGCGCGAACGAAGATTCACGACGCGCCATATTACTTGGGTACTACTGTAAGGCTATATTTGTGTATCCATGTGCTGTAAACCCAAGCTGTAAGACTATATTTGTGTATCCATGTGCTGTAAACCCAAGCTGTAAGACTATATTTGTCTATCCATGTGCTATAAACCCAATGTGCCGTTTCCAGACCTGATGATCAGCAAGCAGATGGGGGATATCAGCGTCTCAGGGTCCGGATGCAGTACCCCCACGGGACGCAAGATGCGGGAACACGGCCAGAGAGATCTGCAGACATCCACCTTCTCCATTAGCAGTAAGGATCCTTGTATATTGTATGTACTAGGCGTGCTTTGAGAGACCCCCCGTCTCCTCCCGAGGATATCAGCGTCTCAGGGTCTGGCTGCAGCACTCCCACGGGACGCAAGATGCGGGGACATGGCTAGAGAGACCTGCAAACATCCACCTTCTCCATTAGCAGGAAGGATCCTTGTATATTGTACTAGGCCGTGCTTTGAGAGACCCTCCATCTCCTCCCGTGGATTTCATAAAGGGTTACGCCTGGGGATGGACAGCAGCATCCCCCTGAGTATTGAACACCAATGCTGCCATTACCAATCCGCCTGCCAAGAGTGGTGATTATATCAGAATCTGCAGTCATCCATTTCTCTATTAGCAGGAAGTGTATTTGTACTAGGCCGTGATTTGAGAGACGTCTCCATCTCCTCCCGTGGATTTCGTAAAGGGTTTTGCCTGGGGATGGACACCAGCATCCCCCTGAGTATTGAATACCAATGCTGCCATTACCAATCCGTCTGCCAAGCGTGGTGATTATAAAAGTTACGTTTTTATACAACTTGGAATGACAGATAAAGCAGATGGCCCACCTAGTAAGCGGTAACCTCTGCCTTTAACAATGCATGACCTCATAGATCACGTCCACCTAGGACGCGCCCTATGTGGCATTGCACTGCGCCCGCCACCCTGAGACATAAAGATGAAAAGTCTATGAAACTTCATGTGCCTGTAATTTCACCGGCACCCATACCCTTCAAACCGGAACACAGCAATGCGAGCACTACTGCTTTGCGGCAGAAATAGGTATGGTGGTAGTACTACCCCGGACAACTCTACATACCTACACACGTTTGTTTCCCCAAAGGGCTAGGCAGAGCCTCAATGGGCTCCTTTCACCCAGGGTTGCACCATCGTGGGAATATAGACATGACAAGTGGTGAGCTCATCGCCGCCATTACTTCCATCGTCTCATCTAACACCTGTATCTTTAAACTTGAAATTAAATTGATTACGCATTAGTATTACCATTGAGCGTGGCGACTCAGCTAGCATCTTAGGGACGCTTCCGTCTTGTTAGATTTGGATCAGTTAAACCACCTTTAGATCGTTAGCAGCAGTCTTCAGGTAGCTCAACTTTTTCATATGTATGTTTTTTAAATTTTGTACATACCTTCTTGTAATATTTGTATTATTCTTTCTGTTAATAAATGTATTGTAATTAAAATTGAAATTAATTTAATATTTTCTCATTTTCAGAGGAGGTCGAAGGTTTGGACGCTAAGACCTCGGTCCGTGTCCGGAACCCTCCCGGCGGCAAGTCCTCCGGCCTGTGGTAGGCTCTGAGCCGGCCTGAACCGCATCAAACCGGACACAGCCGACATCGGACGGGTGAAGCTTCGTGGCAGCGTGTGTGGGTTTTTTACTTGTGAAAAGTTTACGCTTTTGTTAACTAGATGGCGTTATTGATGAATTTGTTTTCTTATAATAATTGTTTTATATATTTTTTTTATAAAAGTGCAGATACTATAATTATAATCAGACCCGTTGTCAAGAATTAAATCACACTATATTGTCGACCTCTGTGGCGTGGTGGGCGAGCCAGCTGAGATGCGAGAGGTTGCGGGTTCGATTCCCACTGCAAATGTTTGTATGATCTGCTAACCATCAATCTGGTTCCATCTCTGTGTTGTGGTACCATGGTACTCGTAGTTCCTGATACCCACGACTCAGGGGATCCTAGTGTGGGATTAGGACTATGTATATGACTGTTCGGTGTATATGTATATTTACTAGTGTCCTTTCGCGGCTTCGCCCGCGTTTTACCAGTCTAAAAGCTCCGGTCTTGCACCGCCTCCATCCACAGACTTCTAACGACTGTTACACATCTGACTCTTAGACGTCGTCCGTTTCAATCAATCGAGACCATTTATTCCCCGACATTGTGTATATAGTGGCGATATTTAAACAATAACCCCACTCCGCGATTGTAAGTACAAATTGGTTCTAACAAAGGAAACAGCAAGTCTAACAGAAAGTCCTGAAATAATTACGTGTAAATGTTCTGAAACGATAAAATTAAGAAATAATATAATTAATATTTTAATTTTTTTATATTCACGCCATCTCTGGAAATAGTTGAGTACTACTTCATGATCGTGCTAAATAAAAAATGCAGTATCGATTTCAAACAGCGCCATCTCTTGAGGTTTGAGTGGACTTCTATACGAATAGTTAATTAGCGAGCGACCGTTAAAATTCCAAGTTTTAACAACAGTAAGTTCTGCTATATGGCCTACCCATTGCCACTTCAAATTGCTCTCTGGTATTCTTTTCACAAGTAGGAAATTAAAAAGCTTGGGCCAGTTAAGAACCAATTTTAGCCTATTTAACCCAAAGCTTACAGTATAATTTTAGACTGGTTATAATTAGTTCATGACATACATATATATATTGTTATATTATTCGGTTATACAGATTGTATGGACCCCGGTTATAGTTGTAATATTTAATTCTAAATACATCGAGATTAAAAAAGGGACAAGTATGTGTGATACTCACGCTCTGAGGGTTCCGTACTGTTAAAGCATACAAGAAGAATGCTATTGGCCATTTTTCCTAAAAAAAATACCGAATTTTTAGACTTTTTCCTTTATTTGTTTCACAGAGCCTCTTAGCATTCTAATTTTCAGAAAAGTACCCCAGAGGTTTCTAAATTTCGGGATTTTCACTAAAAAAACGACATTAACTGCCATATCTTTTTTAATGAGTTAGAAGAACGTTTTCACGCCTCTATATAGACCAAGAGCCAGTAAAAAACACGCATTAGCACAAAGTTAAAACATTTTGAGAGGTTAGCCTTTGTTATAAAAAACAGGACAACGCAAGTATGTCGATGTTATCTAGCGCAGTGTTTTATCACGAATTTTTCCCCAAAAGGGTAGGCATAGCCTCAAATGACTATGGGATGCACCATCGTGGGAAATAAACGTGACAAGTGGTGAGCTCATCGCCGCCATTGCTACCCACGACTGAATCTACTAACGCTTTCTTCAACGTTCCTTAAATAAGCTAGCAGCCAGGACAAATCTTATACCAACGAATGTTACAAACAAATCCGGGTAATCCCTAAGTCGGCTGTTACGACATCCATGGGAGGCGATGAAGGGGTCTATTCTTGAGCCGGATACTGAGACACGATTTAAGTATCTCATAAGCGTTAGGTGGTAAGTTAAAGAGAAAATTAATTTCGTAAAAGCTTATTATCTTGATGTATTTAAAAATAAATATTAATTTAATTATATTGCATGAAAATTGACTGTTAACATAAGAAATGTTTGGTACTATCAAAGTTACACACTCAGACCAACTAAAAATAATAGACGGAGCGTTCGGCGCTACAAAGTGAGGCAAGAAAAAGGGTGCCGGTTGAATTACATGCACATGAGACTACATCTTTATGTTTCAGGGTGGCGGGCGCAGTACAATGCCACATAGGCGCGTCCTAGGTGGACGTGACCTGTGAGGTAATAAATTTGTTATAAACAGAGGTTACCGCTTAACATCAGGTGGGCCATCTGCTTATTCCATCATTATCAAATTAAATGAATACGGTAGGAATGCGGTCTCGCATGATGTTAAGTGGTAACCTCTGCCTATAACAATGCATTACCTCATAGGTCACTTCCACCTAGGACGCTCCCTATGCGGCATTGCAGCATTTAGTAGTAGTAGAGCTTCTTTGTGACAGTTCGTCCGATGTACTACCATTGTACCTAATTCTGCCGCAAAGCAGTAGTGCTTGCATTGCTGTGTTCCGGTTTGAAGCGTATATGAGTATAAAGATGTGAAGTCTCATGTGTCTGTAATTTAATTTCATTTGTCGAAACTGACGGTGCGCTATTCTTACGTCTTAATCGTCTTCCTATATCGTGCCTCACTTGGGTGAAATGCTCTGTCTATTGTATTTGTTTGTAAGCTCAGACCAGCTTTCAAAACTGTTAATGGAAACTTTGATGGGACATGTTACTCAAAAATCGTAAACTTCCTTAATTTTAATCAAACTTCTAATTCACATAACATTTAGAAGCATTGTTAAAAAAATATTGTCGAAAAGCATTTAACTGATTAATTATTTTAATTTTGTATTAATATTAGAAAATACAGATCTAAGTGATTATTATAATTATGTTGTGCTTCGTGAGTATTGTCGATCTATTTTAAGCTTAAGTATTAGTGGGTATTGTTTATATACAAAGCACTTAAATCAATTTGTTACTTAAAAATCCAAAATTAATGTTTTTAAACATTATCAAATGATTATTTTGTACACATTAATAAACTATTTTAATTATTTAGGAATAGGTCCGTTTATTTTTACGTATTTACTAACAGTACAAAATCCTTACTATTATGTAACCAAACTAGTCTTCATCACAATTTTACAATTTTGTAATGTTTATTCCGTATTTACGCATTGTCACAAATATACAATGTAATCTCGTAATCAATTTTGTTTTTTATTTTATAAATAAGTTTTATTGATTTTTTTATCAATACACACTTTAAAACAGGTTTTCGAACATTTTTGTAAGGGGTGGCATCGCTATCAGCGGTAATTTCTAGTAGAGTTGCCACGAATAGTGATTTAGCCGAATACCGAATACCGAATGTTCTGCAACGCTATCGGCCGAAGCGCCGAATATTCGGCCGCCGAACATTCGGCACTAAGTACATGCTTGTCGAACGCAAAATCGTGTCGCGACCTGTCTCACTCGAGCGCGAGCGGGCGTGCGGCGTGCGGCCATTTGATTGTTTGTTTCTATTGCGAGTAGGCACGTCACGGTACGCTTTGTCAGATCATTATAAAAATAAAACATCACCTACGATTTTGTAGAAAAGTTCATTAGTTCTTTTTCAATTGTTTGTGTGTTATAAAATGACACCAGTTAATAAGTTTTATCCACGATTTGGTATTCGGTATTCGGCCGAATAATAAGTACTATTCGGCCGAATACCGAATACCAAAAAAAGTGGCCGAATAGGCCGAATACAGAATAGTAGCCGAATATTCGTGGCATCTCTAATTTCTAGGGTCCCATTGAACCCTTCGGGTACGGAACCCTAAAAATTACCGCTGATAGCGACGCCACCTCTTACAAAAATCACTAAAAAAACAAGCGGTGGCCGCTGGACTATATTATCGCAATACGAAGAAAATTAAAAACGACAAAAATAACTAGTTTACATTAGTTATCGCGTCCACTACGCGGTGCGTGCGTCTGGCTGGCGCGCGGTAGCCCCTCTGAATTAGTCGAACACGTTGGACCCCGCTGGGTACTTGTAGCTTCATACCTCAAGCTGGCTGTACACATTGGGCCAAGATGTTGGGCCAACATGTCGGGTCAAAATAAATAAATAATAAATAAATAATGCTAGACAGTTCACACATTATCTAGCCCCAAGCTAAGCAGAGCTTGTGTTATGGGTACTAGATAACTGATAAACTTAATACAATATATTGTTACGAGCTAGGGTTCAGGATAAAATAAACTCTTTAAACACCGGTGAACAAATTAACACTTTTTAATAAAACAATCCAAAAAGCACAAATTCACACTTCCTTTAACCGCACTATCCGAAATTATCACTCTCACCACTTTACTTTGCACTACACTACGCTGTTCTAAATTATCCCTCTCAGGTCTCTTGATTACTTCACACACTTAGCTAGTAGTCAACTGATCTGCACGAATGAATTTACGACTTTATATACGAGCGTCTTAGAGTCTCGAATATTCTAACAATTACGAGCAGTCTGTAGAAACGTCTACCATAGTCTAGAACTATCGGGAACTATATCTAACCTGCTCTAACAACAGGATAACAGGCTCCCGCCACACTTCTCTGACACATCTTTACTCTATGGGTAGAGCCACAGGTTCAGCTACTCGTCAATAGATGGCGTTACGAGGCTCTAAATGAGTTGCCGAATGACTTTATCTGTGGTGCCATATTCATTCCGTGTTGGCGCGTAACATTGCCCCCTCCTTAGACGTGCTCGTCCCGAGCATCGTTAGACCCATAATATCGCGCCAATCTATCTACATGTACAATCTTAGGTGTACCTCGCAGCCCCTTCTGAATTCGGTACGTGACATCTTTAATCCTGGTCACAACACGGTATGGTCCGTCCCATATCCGGACCAGGTCTTCCTGGTAGCGCATCCGCGTTACCATCATGGTCTTGTGAGATCAAAATTCTTGGGGCTCTTCTAAAACCGGCCAGCACTCGCCCCGCAGTACTGGCGTTTACTCGTTTCCCTGCTGGTTGTAGGTGGAGGCCAACCACCCGGTCTTCCTGAGATCGAACTTTCCTTTCGATCACCCGTTTGGGGTAACTAGACCTTAGATGACCCTTTTCCCCACACACGTAGGCATCTAGGGCTAAATTTCGGACGGTTGTCACGGTTAGGAGACGCCACCATTTCACTGATGCGGTGCGCTCGATGGTCCTGACGTACGGCCTCCACCTCCAATGCATGCGCCAATGCGTTCTTCAAAGATTCGTGGTGCCCAAGTCTCACAGCAGCCCGTACTTCAAGATCACGTATTCCATCGACAAAGGCTTGGACTAAATTACCGTCGATGAGTACAGGTGACGATTGATATGCCTTTCGAACCAGCTTTTCTATTTAGAGAGCCCACTGCTGTAGGTTCTCAGAATGTCGCTGCGCTCTCTCCTTTAATTGAGCGCGGAACACGTGCTCCAGATGTGCATCACCATAGCGGGATTCCAATGCTTCGAGCAGCTGTTCGTAGCTGAATTCCTTTCCGAGGGCCTCTAAAATGGTAAGCGCCTGGTCACGAAGGCCTAGAGTAAGGGCAGTCATGGCCTGCGCTGTGGTCCATCCGTTGGCCTTGACAACGGCCTCAAACTGGATCTTGTAGGCTGACCACGAAGAGCTTCCATCAAACGTCGGCACCTTGAAGCCTCGGACTGTAGATGTAGCAACCACTGAAGCCACGTTCCCATCTCCAGACTTCAGCACACCCAGAGCCTTTTTAACATCGGCGATCTGGGTTTCAGCGTTGGAGATGCGACTCTCTTGGTTTTGTACCTGATCTTTTACATCCCGGAGTTCTTTCCCAATAGTCACGTACAAGTCCCTTATGAGGCGAGTCTGTTCCTCCTTATCGCGGCGCAGTTGCTCCTCAAGGCGTTGAACCTGCTCCTCCTGCCGACGGGCCTGCTCCTCTTTATCACGGCGCAGATACTCCTCAAGGCGTTGAGCCTGCTCCTCTTTATCACGGCGCAGATGCTCCTCAAGGCGTTGAGCCTGCTCCTCTTTATCACGGCGCAGATGCTCCTCAAGGCGTTGAGCCTGCTCCTCTTTATCACGGCGCAGATGCTCCTCAAGGCGTTGAGCCTGCTCCTCTTTATCACGGCGCAGATGCTCCTCAAGGCGTTGAGCCTGCTCCTCCTGCCGAAGGGCCTGCTCCTGAAGCATTGCCATTAAAGCAGCAAAATCAATTGAAGCGGGAGCTTGGACCGCTGAAGGTGGTGAAACCCCGGATGATCCAGCAGCTGGCTCCACCATTGGGTCAGGAATCTGGCGACGCACTTGTGATGGTGAACCTTCAAGTCGCCTGACATCCATTTCCAACTGCCGTTGACTGCGCGTCCTGATACCTTCCGTATCGTCCTTTGGAAGTACCGGCATTATTTTATCCCACTTCTGACACCAATTTGTTACGAGCTAGGGTTCAGGATAAAATAAACTCTTAAAACACCGGTGAACAAATTAACACTTTTTAATAAAACAATCCAAAAAGCACAAATTCACACTTCCTTTAACCGCACTATCCAAAATTATCACTCTCACCACTTTACTTTGCACTACACTACGCTGTTCTAAATTATCCCTCTCAGGTCTCTTGATTACTTCACACACTTAGCTAGTAGTCAACTGATCTGCACGAATGAATTTACGACTTTATATACGAGCGTCTTAGAGTCTCGAATATTCTAACAATTACGAGCAGTCTGTAGAAACGTCTACCATAGTCTAGAACTATCGGGAACTATATCTAACCTGCTCTAACAACAGGATAACAGGCTCCCGCCACACTTATCTGACACATCTTTACTCTATGGGTAGAGCCACAGGTTCAGCTACTCGTCAATAGATGGCGTTACGAGGCTCTAAATGAGTTGCCGAATGACTTTATCTGTGGTGCCATATTCATTCTGTGTTGGCGCGTAACAATATAATATTAATGAACAGGACGCCAACGTGTGAACGCTGTTTGCGGAGCGTGCCAAGATCCTTTGATGTGTGCACAAAAAACCGACACTATTCGGTTAGCCTGCCAATGTTGGCGCCAACTAGACTAATTAGCTTAGCATACCGCTAAGTAGCTTTCTACACATTGGCCCAACACCTTGGCCCAATGTGTACAGCCGGCATAAAGTGCGGAGTTCGCCATGCCTGAGGCCCTAGTCGGAGTTTTGCAAACGCCATCGTAACGATGAACGTAACGACGATCGTATGTGTACAACACTATAACTAGCTATTTATCTGTGCTAAAAATGTCACTCATTAATAAATAAATAAATAATGCTGGACAGTTCACACAAAATTATCTAGCCCCGAGCCAAGCAGGAGCTTGTGTTATGGGTAACTGATATACATAATACAATACATTACATTACATTTTTTATTATACATAGAAAATACCCAGAACACCCTGAACAAATATCTGCGATGGCACAAATATTTGTTCCGAGGCGGGAATCGAACCCGCAACCTCCTGCGTCGCTGGCCTAGCTTCGCCCGCCGCGCCACAGAGGTCGTCAATTAATGGCTATATAGTTACTACGCAATACACGTACGCTCGTCGTTAAGATGGTTTGTGTTAACCCGGACTAGCCCCTCTGTTCTTGGGCCGGACATACCACGTTTAACCAATCGTCATACAATCATTATTTACGGAAATAATAATCATCATCAACCTGCAGAAGTCCACTGCTGCACACACGCCTTCCCCAAAGAATGCCACGAAGTTCTTGAGCCGCCTCCATCCACCTTCCTGCGACCTCTAATGTCGTTGGTCCAGTGAGAGCCTTCCTCTTATGCGTCGTCTGGTTTGTGGTCGAGAACCTTTATTCCCCAACAAGTTGTCAGTTCTGTGAGCTATATGGCCTGCCCATTGCCACTTAGTAGTAGTAGAGCTGCGTGTGAAAGAGATAGTCCGGGGATTTTTTTATTTAAAAAAAAAAAAACTTTTTGGATTGACGTATCAAGACGTTCTACCACCATACTTATTTCTGCCACAAAGCAGTAGTGCTTGCATTGCTGTGTTCCGGTTTGAAGGGTATGGGTGCCGGTGAAATTACAGGCAGTGTGACTACATGTTTATGTCTCAGGGTGGCGGGTGCAGCGCAGTGCCACATAATAGGGTGCGTCCTAGGTGGACGTGACCTATGAGGTAATGCGTTGTTAAAGGCAGAGGTTACCGCTTAACATCAGGTGGGCCATGTGTTTGATCCGCCATTCAAATACTTAGTTAAAAAAAAAGACACGCACGAAGGGCTGGACACAGAACCTGTGTGTTGAGACAGCCGTAAAACTAAATAAGTTATAAAACAAGTAATTAATTTTGTAAAAAAAAAAAAACCCTCACCGCAATGAAACGGCTGAACCGATTCTGATCAAACATAGCTAAGAACACTCCCGACTAATTTACAGTTAAAACAAACAAAAAAACGGTTCATTGGTTCGGGAGCTACTATGCCACAGCCAGACACACACACAAATACACACACAGACACATCAAACTTATAACACACCGTCGTTTTTGCATCAGGGGTTAAACAGTGAAAAAAAAAACAGTTTTCGAACCTACGAAGTTGAAACTGTCGCCTAAATTGTCACTGCAATGAAACACAAGACTACAATTTTAAGTTGTTTATTAAAATAATATACGTTCAACTGAACACAAGACATGGGACCAGACCTAATAATAGAGTTTACTAATTTGACAATTTCCTCTACTAAATAAAATAACTAACTCATAAGAGCTCTGTCTTTAGGTACCCTCTTAACAATAAAAACAACCTATAAAATATGTCAACATAAGATCGAGGTATCTTTCCATACCACGGAGTTACCATAAAACGTCTTCTGAAGTCGAAATTGTACCATTCAATTGTAAGTCACTCAACACTTTCTAATGCTTAGCACTTTCTAATGCTTAGCACTTGCTAACGCCTAACACGTACTTAGCATTTGCTAATGCCTTTGCATTTGGTAATGCTTAGCACTTGCTATAGTTTGCACTTGCTAACGCCTAACACGTGCTTAGCACTTGCTAATGCCTTCGCATTTGGTAATGCTTAGCACTTGCTATAGTTTGCACTTGCAAACGCCTAACACGTGCTTAGCACTTGCTAATGCCTTCTCATTTGGTAATGCTTAGCACTTGCTATAGTTTGCACTTGCTAACGCCTAACACGTACTTAGCACTTGCTAATGCCTTCGCATTTGGTAATACTTAGCACTTGCTATAGTTTGCACTTGCTAACGCCTAACACGTGCTTAGCACTTGCTATCGTTTGCACCTTGCTAACGCCTAACACGTGCTTAGCACTTGCTAATGCCTTCACATTTGGTAGAGCTTATCAGTTGTTATATAATGCTCGCACTGTCCCTTTAGCGTTTTTTATTTCAGCTTTATCGTCAAATGACGTAACAGAGGTAATCAGATTGATTGATTGACGCAGCAGATAGATTGATTTGAGGAAATGACGTTTCCAAATTCGCCATTTTTGGGAGAAGCGTCTTCATTTTTATTTATTTTTATTAGTTTGGGTTTTTAAAGATGTATTGTGTAATTTTGGTGTAATTTTAACAGGTGTAACATTTACATCTATTTCTTTTTCGGAATGGTGGATTTTGTCCTTCAAGCCCTTGGTTTCTCTGCCACCATTTTAACCTTTGTCAATCACTTTAATTTATTGTAACTCGACAATGGCTAAATTTTTGCTAAAAACCACAGAAGCCATCACGTAAAAAAAAAAGTGACGAGAAATTTCAAATCACGTCTGGACTTCAGACAACGTCTTGTGGTAAGGCCCCAGCAGATTTTCAGTTATATTTAATTTGGCACGATGTTGTTTACGCATTCCCTGGTTTTCAGTTCTGATGGATTAGCGACCAATTTATAGAAAAACAGAACAAAAAATCAAATTCTATTAATCCCATAAAAATCAAAAGTTTAAAACATTCATTTTATAATCAAAACTACACAGTACCTATTATTTTAAGTATTGCACAGTTATTAAGCATGCAAAATCAAACGGATGATCAATAATGATGTATTTTTAGGTCAATTTGTAAAACTGTATATATTTTCATGGATGTGTGTATATATTTTCGTCGGTGTGTATAAAAAAATTGAGTCCGATGGCTCCGTTTATACGAACAATAAGTAAGTATAACAAGACAATAAAATCTGTTTTGCCATTGATATTGACGGTATGGATTGTATTGATCGTGTAAACGCAGCTTATGATTATATTAATTTAGAAATCATGGCCGTAATTAAGAATCAATCGGATATTGCAACTAACAACATTAAAATTCTTAATAATAACAATAAAAAAGTAATTAACAAAATCATCAGTTTAAAGGAATCACCGAGAACGTTCCGAGGGCACTAATCCTTTATATAAATGCAATTTTTCATACCAAAAAACTCCTAAATATTCGCAAGTTACAAAATTTTATTTACAAAATTCGACACCTAACTCTTGAGGGTTGTCAAATCATTAAATTATATCTTGTGTATTTTATATGTACCGCCCATAGAGGCGGCTTGTCAGTATTTCACCTAATATTTCAATTCAAACTTCTTTATATGGTTTTAATGTATACATAAGTAAGTAGAATAGTACACTTACCTACTAATATGACACAGTTAGAATAAAACTATATTTTATACAATTACATCATGTACTTACAGATATACAGTGGGTTTAGTTGTACCGAGATACCCTTTCAATAAAACATAACATGCAAATCAAAGGAAGAAAGTATAAACGTAATAAGATGTTTTAATAACATAGATGGCGCTGTTTAACTTTGTTAAAAAAAATCGCCTGAAATAAAAAATAGTTTTTCAGTGTTTTATAAAAAAAGCGATCGGTACAACATCTTTTTATAATAATTCCTCACTCATACAACGTGCCTATTCTAATCTAGGACAGTCTAACACTTTCCGTACGACGGAAAAAACACTGTTCCCTCCGGTCCGACTATAACATACTTTTTACATACCAATCCGAAGGGAAAACAAATTACTGACTACATTAACTAAAACTATATGGAACCTTATTGTTGAAGGCCGTAACAGGGAAAAGTCTCAATTAAGTGTAAATATAAACAAAGTCCATAGAAAAATTACAACGTCCAAAATAACAGTTTTGAAAATCATGGTCGGTGAAATCTTTTTACAGAATTATGCCGTTTTGAGGCCGTTTTAAAAAAGAGAGCAAAATAACAGTCGATAATAAACAGTACATGTCAATTGTTTGTTAAAATTAAGAAATTGAAAATGAATCATTTCAATTCATCAATTAAAACATAAAAGCAATGTTTTAGTTAGACTTTGCATTTAAACTTTGCTTGAAAACTAAAAAAAACATAAAGTTACAAAAATGCCCAAAATACAGTCAAGTTTTAATAAAAAACGTGCAAAGTTTCAGCAACATCATAGAAAAGAAATATTGCATTGTACAACATTAAAAATTATGACTATTTTTTTATTTAAACATGGGATGTGTCCATACTTTTCAAATCCAAATACAGAAGTTGGGCGCTACCATGTTTTCTTACAAACATATCAACCGTACAGTAGTACACAAGTAATACGGCGCGTCGTGAATCTTCGTTCGCGCAGAAAAGAAAGTATGGCTCCGAAGATTAACGAAAGAATGCTTAAAACTTACAATCAACCTTAGAACACTATTATAAGGTTCATAATACACTGCAGCTGTTAGTTCCGTCTCACTCGCAAGTCACGCCCCTCAATAAGAAGTATGGCGGCTGACTAATAGCTGTCGACCAATAGCGGTACATAGCATTTCCCGCGCTTTAAAAAAACATCTTCTGCGCAGGTACATCGGTAAGCCATATTACTTGGGTAGTACTGCACTCAAGAACTTGGATCAGATAGCCGATGGTCACGTGGAGACACAAGATGACGTCATAACCAATGAGAACTGAGACAGCCCATCTCTCTCCTACCAGTAGAATGTAATCTAATTCCCCAACCCCCTTATATTACCTCTCCGATTCGTAAAAACCACTAGGTTTTTACAAAAAAAAAAAACGTTTTTACCTCAGCACCTCATAAAGGTACGTTTTGCTGTTAAAAGACTGCGTGCAAAATTCGATTTTGCAGCGAACGTAAGACATAGTAACTTTTTTAAAATGCCGAGAACTGTGCTTGGATATTTACACTTTTATAACCGCTCATCATGAAATCGTGAGCGAGCTCACCCGCACATTGTGCATGCGTGGAGGTCTCGCACAGTGCGTTTCACGCGCTCGTTTCTCCCGCGCACCTGCAAGGCGTGGAATGAGCTCCCGTTGGATGTCTTCCCACAGGGCTACAATAAGGGTAAATTCAAGAGAAATATCAATAGGGCTCTTAATGGTAGGCAGCGCGTTTGCAATACCGTGGGTGTTGCAGATGTCCATAAGCGATGGTGACTGGCTTTACATGAGGCGGGCCGTCTGCTTGTTAGTTACATTATAATTTTTTTAAACAAGTAAGATTTGCCTTGTCTTTGTTCTGTCACCTCACTTCAAGAAAAAAGCAAGCTTTTATTTAATCCTGTAATTTTCTTACGACATCTTCTCCAATAAGGTTTATGAACCTATCATGAAACGGACACTAGCAGAATTGTAACAACTAGCCACAGATGACATAAACTAAGACGTACAGAAGCCACAAATAAAAGAAGAAGAAGAAGTGATTGAAAGTAGAAACAAGTTGAAACAAACTCATGTCACTAACACAACAATTTCGGTTCCAAACAAAACTGTTACTTTTAATTGTACTTGTGCTTTTAATATTATTTGTTTCACAAATATTTGTGAATTTTTGGGTTAATTTATATTATGTTGTATTTCTTTTAGCTTTAGTTTCTCGCTGCTGAGGTGAAAAGTTGTTTGAAAAGTTATTTACTTCTCGGGGTAGCCTAGAACCCTTACTCGGGATTCAAAATCAACACTTGTAGCAAATACCAACTTTGCTCTCTAGTTGCACAAATAACTACTAATAATTAACTTGATTGTTTCATTTGATTAGAAAAATTACAATGTTCTTTAACTGGCAACTTGATAGTGACGTCATCTGGTGTTACTCACGAGGTGATTTCGGAGTAGCAGACCTTGTTTTCTTAGACCATGACGTGGGTGATAGCTGTAATTGTCTCAGTCTCTGTAAATAATGTACCAGGAAAGAGAAACAGTCAGCCAGGTAACGTTCTTGAATATGGCTGAAGAGAGGAACAACTATAGCAAAGTTATGTTTTTGAATATGGCCGTGACATGAAGAACGTTCATAAATAAAACTGAAACGACCGAATGTAAAGTGTATATTTTTTTTATGTCAAAATGTATTGTTATTTTAAGTTTTTTTTATAGATCGTTTTTAAATATGGCAAATATATAGGTTTAAATAGTTTTATTTAATTTTATTTTCAATAAAAGTGTTAACTTTTGTTATTGGATAGGTATATTTTATTGCAAGGAAACTCTCAAAGAATGTGTTTTTTTTTTAAATTAAATAAAATTTTATGATCTTGTTAAATCGGTAAAACAGTACGGTCTTTTCAGCTTTGAATTGAACTTGAATTAGTGTTTTAAGTAAACATCTAGTAGCGCCATCTGTTGGTTACAAAGTTAGTCGGTACTCTGTAGAGATGGCACACGAAAATGTGACTAGTCGTTTTAGAAATAAATATTATTTTGGTTCGGCATATTTGCAAATTAAAAGTATGGACAAGAAATGCATTAAGATGACTCTTCGGCTCACAATTTTGAGATCACTGTGAAACTGACTTCAACGGTTACAACTTTAACGTGTTAGATCCACTGTCCACAGCGTCGCTGCATATACCAGTACACGACATTATGTACGCTCGCTGTACGCCTGGCTGCAGCGACGCGTTGGCAGTGATGCTTAGAAACAACAGTTCGGGATTGAGGCAAAGAAATACCGCGCATTTGGTCAAATCAAAATGTTTAATTTAGGCCTAAATCGCTACTATACCGAGCGGTGAAACAACACAAAAATGTCGGTATTTCCTTTCTCCAAACCGTTAGCACCCGACAAATAAAAAAAAAATGCCGAACTACCTACATTATAACATTAACTTTAGCAACAAGGGTTCGTCCAAGTTCATATCACAACCAACGCGTCGTTTTAGGGCGTGTCCACAGATGGCGCTGTCCGTTTACGTCTACTGAACACAGATATCGCTACTCGAACTATCTGTTCAACATTCTGCCTGCCAAAAGTTTCAAAACAGAGACGATGCACAAATAATTCAAGTGTCACTATCGAGTTAAACTCTGCTGAAACTCCACTTCGGTTATCGTTAATCGTCCATAGAGCTGAAATCACCACAGAGTATAACCGCGTGTCATATTTGACAGTTCGTAACGGGCGCGTCACTTTGCCAGTGTCGCCGGTCGTGTGCAACCGTCACTATGAAACAGATATCACTTCGTGGCCGGGCCTGGATTGCGCGGCGCGCGGCCAGGTCTGGGAGGTGAGCTGTCCTACGGATAGGGGGTTGTTTGCGTCCCGGGGGTTGGTCCCGACGGGGTTGCGGGGCGGCGCGGGGGGAGGGTCGGACGCCGGCGAGGCCAGAGATGAGAGGGCACTCAGGCCTCCGGGGCTGGAGGCCGAGTTGAGAGGCGTATCGGCATCGCCATCGCTGGAGGCATCCGACATTTCCTCTAACTTCACGTCATCTTCAGAACATGGTGACTGCGGGGTCGCCATGGGGAGGGGCACGGTTCCTGACGCAATGGCCAAGGCTTCCATGTAACGTACGCACTTCTTCTTCCGCCTGTAACAGTTGGTACTTTTAGATAGCGTAATGCGGGGGTCACCCTTGGGACCGTTTCTTTTTCCGTTGTTCAAGATTGGCGATTCTCAAGTTTGAACATGAAGTTCATCGAATAATCGCTTGTTTGAAAAAAGCGATGATTCAAAATCAATTTAAAATAGCGAACAACAACGAATAAGGAAACGATCTCATGATAATTAAAAGATAAAACTAAACATCGAACACAAAAGTACAAGTTAATTAAAAACATGCTGAAAAAAAAACTGAAAAATCAATCGGGAAACAACGAAACGGTCATGCTTAAAATAAAATAAATGTTAATCCTACGAAAACATCAAATAACAATTATTAAAGATAGCCGGAACACAAATCTTAGCTGCAAAAACGTTAAAGCAAAGACTACCTACGAGAAAATATAAAACCATTCCAAAATCCTAAAACATGACGAATTTGGTATGATCCGATAAGCGATCAATAATCTCTCCTTTTAGTTTAAATCAAACAAAGATAGTGGAAACCTCTTCTCAGTATAACTATAACCGTTGCGTAGCCTACATAATCTACACAGTATGCATCCGTATGCAATCTATACGATCAATCCGATCTATGGAATCTATGCAATATATCCGAATGCAAAACTACACAGTATGCAACAGATTTAAACTAGCAATAAATAACTGATTAAATAAACCAGACAAGGGTAGCTCCTCTCGAAACACGCATAATGTACGGGCCGAAGTTTACTCTAGTCAAAACTAGATGTAGCCACTAGCAGCAAATAACGCGCTATCGGTATCATTGCTTGGTTGCAGAACTCTTTGGACCCCATGTGATTTGGTTTGAAGTTTGATTATTTGCATTCTCTATGCAAATAATCAAATTTCAAATTAAATCCCAACAACACATAATCTGTGAAAATTTCAGTTGACTACCTCTTACTGCTGCCGAGATATACCCATATGAAAGAACACAGACGGAATGGCGGCGTAAGCTTAGAAAAATGGGTCCCGTTTGGCACCCTTTGAGTAACGGAACCCTAAAAAATATAAAGTGATAGGTATATTCAAACAGTTAAATTTCAAATTGATAATAAAATAAATGTTATCTAAGACCGAAACATCGATTCAATAACAACCAGGAAGGAGCATCTAAATTACTACAACAACGAATATTGTGATTATAAGTAGGCTTCATATGATATGCAGACTAAAAGTTAGCGAACCTATGTACACCTACTTTGTTAAAAATCCCTATTTTACAAATCGGTTTATCCATTCAATAACAAAATCAAAACACAAAAGATGCATCTAAAGCCCTATGACATCAACCCACTACAACTGACAAACTGAGGTAATTCCGAGAAGGTAATTCAGAAAGTATGATAAAAAAAAACGTTGGACAAAACACAGAAGATGCATCTAGTCCTACAACATCAAGTCACTACAACTGACCGTGGTCCGTGGCTCGGCGGCTGGCCGGCACTAGAGGTTCACATAAGTGGGCTCCTGAGGCGGGCTGCCGACCATTGGCGGCAGCGGAGTCGAAGGCTCCGGCCTAAGGAGCCCTAGACCCGATACCATCACGCTACTTGACTCGGGGCTATGCGCCCAATGGAGAGATGCAAAGGTAATTGGCAACCCAGGTTAAGATGGTAAATAAAATGAGAGATATAGTTAGTGATATAGCCGATATAGATATAATAAAGTTCATATAGATGAAGTAATCAAATGTGAATGATATTAATAAAAAGTGATGTGAGACCGATGAAAATCATAAAAACATGAAGAAAAAAATTGTTGAAAAGTTAATGAGAAATATTATCAGAGTTGCATACGAATGTAATTTCGAGTTGATAGTATGCATAATTATTTAGATAAATTCGATCATAATAAACGACGAGCGAAAGACGAAATAAATGACGATGTAAAAGAAAATGATTCGAGTCAAGTAGAGATAGGTAAATTGAACAATTAATTAACAGATAATGGTAATGATAAATCGTCACCAATAGTGCCAGCAGAATCCAGCGTCCGTGAGAAGCGGCAATCATGAGTGGAAAAAACATATCATTATAAACCTTTGAAACAATTGTATAATGTACGAAAAACGAAAAAAGCGAGTGTAATTCAGAAAATGTGTCAAGATTTTTTTGAAAGCTTGTTGTTTTCGACAAATGATTGCCCTTCCGATCTCTAATGCTATTCGTCTAGTCCTAATTTCGCTACGTGTCCACTTTTGTCTACTTTCAAAAAAATCTAGTCCGTGTGTTTCTACGTCGTTATTTCTTTGTGAAAAGACACATTTTCTGAATTATTTCTCGCCGATTGACCTTAGTTCACTAGCAGTTTATAAATGAAAATAAACATAAATAAAACTACTAATTCATATTGGAATTATTAAAGTTTTAACTTTAAAATAATGCCAAAAGAACTAGACCGGGCTAGTAACAAGACAAGCCAAGTCTTTCCACATAGAAACAATAACCGAAAAACCACTAGCAAATTGCTCATGGTTGCAAGTTTGCGTGGAAGCGAAACAGAAAAAAAGAGAGAAAGAGACCCACCTGCAAGGCTTACACCATTGATTTTGTTGATCGAGGCCATATCTCGCTCGACATTTCTTCAAATTATTTCCTGAAATTTTTATAAAAATACGTTAGAACATAGTTGTGGAGTCTCGTATTGTCTCGAAGATTTTGATTTGTTGAAGATTTGATTTGTTTAAAACTCTTGCGAACACAAATTCAGCTTGTAAATGGTTCTTTTGGCAAATAATAAGTTGATTTTCTATAACTTTATCTTTAGCAGTGGGAAAATAATCGCAAAATTAGGATTGGGCTCTTCGTATGGCAGAAATGATATTTTTATGAGAAATAATACGAAAAGCGTCTTAAAATAATATCTAAATACAGCTAACTACGAAAAAGCGTTCATGCAGCAATCCCTGGTTAGTAACATGCGGGAGCAGGAATAGGATAAAAGAAAAGGTACAACGGAAAAAACATTGGTTCTCAAAAAAATCACTACACGCATAACTTCCAAAATAAACGGCTATCTACGCATCGGAAAATAAAACCAAAATAATGACGGCTCATAAGCACAAAGCAGAATAGGTTCTCCGGAATGAAAATAATATTCGTTTGGCCAGTATCATTGAACGCTGCGAAGCATCGCCAGCGAAAGAACAAGTAGTTAGATCCTCGGCAGGAGCTGTGTCGTTCCACTTGTCTGTGGGAGTCTCTTGACCCTAGGACCTCTTACCATGCACACCGCATCTCTCACTACTGTACTGCATCATACTGTTGGGGAAGGCTGTCCCAGCCTTTAAAGACCCAAAGCGTGGCTCGATCAGTCATCGAGTGTACATGCGCGCTTCCCGCAACGAATCCGCTCCGCTCACGGACCAGAACGGAAAGCAAAAAACCGGGACAACCTTCGAAGGAATGCCACTTACAGGGTATCTTAGCATTTGAATTGCAAATGTAATAAATAAATGCGATAAAATATTATAAAATAAAGAAAAATTATGCTCTTCAATATGACTACAACCTGGTACCCCATACATTCTGCAATATTATTAGGCGTCGGCCCGTTTGGAGTTCAAAGCAATTGAACTTTGGATAGGGGGGAGTGGGAGGGAGCGACCGTCGTCTCCGGACTTAATCCTTCGTTAATTGACCTCATTTTTTTAATGAGTTGAGACGAGGCGAGTTTCTCATTCAAACGATGTCGAGACGTCGGCCGCTCGGGGCATGTGTGGGGAGCGTGACCCGTTTATCATTCGCTTTTCAGCTGATGGCACGCTGGATTGATGGGAAGGTGGGGTATGAGTGAGGAGGGCAGGGGAGCAGGCGTCGGCGATGGAGCGAAAGGCAGTACCTCCATCGGTTGTCTCCTGTTTTCGCTTCCTCTTCTTGCCCCTTTGCGTATTAGCCCTAGACGACCAATCGGGATAGAGTTGCATGTGGAGCTGGCGTTCACGGCGGGCCAGCTCGTAATACTTGGCTTGCTCCTCACGGCCGAGCGCATGCCACTGTACCGTCGCAATATGGAAAGAAAAGAGAAATGCACTTCGACGGCGTTCTCCCTAACTGGTGCTAGAAAAACAGCCCGCGGTGAGCCTAATTTAATTTTGTTCCTATTGAATGAAAATGGCCAATTGTGACTTTCCTCACAGAACCTATTCTGCGGTCGGAGTCGCGTCGTCTATACATATAACAAACCAATATAGTTTCCGGTAGGGTGTAGGGTGTACACAACGGTCACTCGACGACTAAGTACACAGAACACGCAACAACTAGCGGGTCGAGAGAGCGCAGCGCCTCCGAGGGTTGCGTACCTCTCGGGCGGTGTGCTACCTCGCCCTTCCGACTTCGAGCACGGTTCCAGCCGCTTTTCTAGCACGGGCACCGTCGAACAACGTCACACGTTGGTAACACACACGCACACTCATACGGGGAGAGCCAGGACGGACGGCGTTAGGGTTCAAGCCGGGCGGTTAGTGACGGTACTCAAGCAGAGTCTCCCGGACGACGTTAGTGAGGAGAAGGGAGTGGGGGGAGGGTGAAGCGAGTGTACAGAAGCGTCCGTGAGACCAGCCCCGTGTCGTAATGGACCAATACCTCCCAGCTCAGCGGGACTGCGGTCCTTTTTCCGCTTTTTCTTTTTGGAACCGTAACCGTAGTTGTCCCTGGCGCTCCAGCCCGGGTACAGCTGCATATGGAGCTGTCTCTCCTGCCTCGCTTTCTCATAGTACTTTGCTTGTTCCTCGCGACTCAATGAATGCCACTGCGTGTTATACGAGTTACGTTACCGATTTATACTTCCCAACTCATCCAACTTTGGTGATCATTGGGAAGACTTGCTAGTTTCTACCTCTCAAATCTCCCAAATGTTGTTAATTGGGGAGGATTGTGAGTTTTAAGGCTAACAGATCTCCCAACATCGGTGGCCAGTGGAAAGACACGAATAAGACATGTTGCTAATCTTGTTAGGAATAAGATTGCGTTCTTGGAAGCTGAGTAACGGATTTGGTTCCCGGTAGACGGTGTGTTTGTTATTCAATGGACGCGATAGCACGCATCGCTAGCTGTAATGCAATACAATGCAACTCACTATGGTACCTATATCCGTAGGTTTGTATTCCTAACAAGATTAACAAATGGATCTTCACAATTATTATAATGATACATTTACATTGAATATCATTGATTGTATTTAAATGGTGCCGAGTAAACGACCTTTGATTGCTAATTTTTCAAACTGATTGTAAACTGATGTAGTAAATTTAAGATTGTGCGCAATTTTATTTTATTTTGATGTCTTCATAACCGATAGAAATTATACTTTTTAAGGCTGATAAATTAGCAGTAATAATAATGATCCCAGCATCGCAGGAGCATTTTATCATGATGACATTTAACGTCGAAACGTTTGTGAAGGTGTTATTACGGCCTAAGTGACTTTAAATGACAATTAGTTTTCACTTTAGACGGTCATAATATTCAATAATAACGTAATAATTTGCCAAGAAAACAATTTTAATGGAATTTAGAGTGGTCTTTATTATCAAAACGACTACAAGATGACATTCTAGACGTAAACAAGGGTAGTATAGGTACACCAGTATGTAGTATTCAATAAAACTATAAAGTATAATGATCAAGTAACTGGTATCGTTTTAAATAACACGATAAAATTCAATGGCTGATGCGATATCGGAATCGTTATTAAAATTAAAAGTAACGTCAACAGAACAGTCAGAGTTGTGATATTATGGTAATGAAAAAATAAATAAATAAAACTGGTAATAATAATGTGTTTGTACAGTATGTCAAATAACTAAAAAAACAACACAAAAATATAGCCATAAACATTTTCAGAAGTATATTTTCCGTCTTTTTTACCCCGAGGCTTACTATTATTTCATATTTTTAGAACATTTTGTCCAATTCCAAGCAATTGTTTATGGCGAATATGTATGTAACTGTTGGTTATTAAACTATCTTAGCTACTAATAAACTTGGAATATCATTGGAATACTTGCACAGTGTTTTGTCTCTTTCTATGATCGAATTTGAAACTGCTTGTCAATGTCAAACACAAAACACTGTGTAACTATTCCAACGATAATCCGAGTATTACAGTAACACGGTTAGAATTCATGTGATCTGTTTTCGCAATTAGGAGTTTTCTAAGTGTCATTGTCAGTTTAGTTCTTTCATCGTCAAGAGATGGCACTCGCGTAACTATTGGTATTTACCTACTTTTAAAATTTTATCATGGCAGTGGAGAACTTCGTTCAGCCAACGTAAATAGTTTTAAAACATACAAAATCCTTTATATTTTTAATTAATATCATTGAGTTAGTTACGTATTTTGAAATCTTTACTGTTCCAAAATTGCCGCCAACGCCATCTAGAGAGATAAATAATGCTAAAATGACACTAGGAAAACTCTTCAATGGATTATTTACTTCATCTTTGAAAGAAACAACTAAAATAAAGTGTCAAATTGTAACACAAAATTATAAATTTTGGACGCGAAACTTACCCGTCTGCCCAATATCTGGTTGATCGCCGCTGATTCTTTGAGCGTGCATTCCGCCACCACCTTCGCCCTCATCTCCTTCATATAGAGCATGAAGGCGTTCAGCGGTTTCTTGATGTGAGGCTTCTTGTCGTTTTTGTTGTTTGAATTTGCCGACTCTGAGGGTTTGTCGTTCGCGCTGCTGTTGCTTTTCTCGAGCGACCTGGAATTAGTTGGTAGAAGCATTGAGGAACAATTGCAAATAAATTATAACAAAGACAGGGATATATTGATAATTTTTAATCTTTTTCATCATCATTAAGAACTGACGTTAACTTCATCTCTAATCATTCTCTACACAACAATCAATCAATCAATCAATACTTTTATTTCAGGCTTAATGGAAAATGTACTAAACCTAAACAATAAGCCCATAGCAATAAATACCTTAAAACTAACAAATATATATAAAATACTATATTTGAGTGCACAACGTTTAGACGGCGACGTATGACGCAACTCCGCAGTGTCTCGTGTCAGGCGTCCGAAGAACCTCCTGAACTTAACACCTTAACAATGGAAGAACTATTTGAATTGAACCAAATAAAGTAGGTAAGCGAGGATGGAGGCGGCTCAACACCGTTCTTCGTGGCATCCTAAGACGGAGGACCTACGTCCAGTAGTGGACTTCTGTAGGCTGATGATGAATCAAAGTAATCACTACATACTGGATGTTTTTTGGTATAGAGTATAAATGTCGAAATTCTTCAATTTTGGACTTTGCCATGTATTTGTGTCACAAAAGCTACTAGCATGGTAATTTCAGCACTGTGGGATTATTGGAAGAAGTATTTCTTACATTTCTACTTATTTATCATTATATTCAGCGACAATTTTTTTAATAGTTTTAAAATTCCGAGCAGAACAAAGCAACCCGAGCAATTTATTTAGCTCCATACCTTTACTTAGAAATTGTACCAGTACACACAATACAGACGTGACAAGTGGTGAGCTCATCGCCGCCATTGCTTCCCGCGACTGACTCGTCTAACACTTTCTTCCAGTAATAACACATTCCATAATAAGCTAGCAGGCAGTACAAATCTTACTAACAAGTCCGGGTAATTCCTTTGAGGGCTTTTACGACATCCACGAGAGGAGACAGAGAGGCGTCTGTTCTTAGGCCGACACACCACGAATTAGAAGAATGTGTGAACGAGGTACCTAATTTTATCATAGATGTTAACAAGCTGAGAAAACGGTAGCTTAGGTCACTTAGTGAAATGTCACGCCATTTTGTGACATCACATTTTGTGTAATTATGACAGGTGGTGAACTTTTCTACTAACTGTACAAACATTTATAACTTGACTGGACCGCTCCATTCTTATCCGTATGTCAATATGTCGACGTGCGTTGTTTATATTGACGTGTTGTCAGACGAGCAATTATTAATTGGAACGGTGGAGGAAAACATCGCGAGCAGACCGGTTTGTTGACATTCACAAATCCGCACTAGGCTCAATGTTTTAGCTGATCAAGGATAGGCCGGATTTCTTGTAGATAATGTCAAAATGTATAAAAAAGTGGTATACCAGTGCATTTATGACCCTTAAATATTTATGTAATTCTGTTTAAAAAAATAATAATTTATATACACTTACAAATAAAAATATACATTTAGAATTAGGGTTAAAATAAGACAATAAACCAAAACTAAACTAATAACCTACCTACCAGATCACGCTGGCCGTCACTCGACAGCAGCGTGCCCATAATGCTGGCTGCATTGCCACGCTGAATGGAAATGCTTATTCGTTGAACAAAATAAAAGCCACATTTCATATTATATTGTCACATTTGCTGTGTTAGGTGAAAACCTGAACAGATATTGAGCTGGGATATTTAGCACAGACATCGGATAGTCTTTGAACCATGGCGCGAATTGCTCGTTATTGGATAAGCTAGCCCTTTCACACTCAGCTGCCGTCCTCATAGAATACTACGACGAACGGTGTTGAGCCTCCTCAATCCACCGACTTCCTGCGACCTTTGAAATATCTTTGGTCCATCGAGAGAGGGGCTTTCCTACACTGTGTCGTCCGGTCCGGACTTGCTAATTTTGAGAGAGCCAAAAGTACTAAAAATTATCTTTGCCAGACAACGGTAGATATTAATAGCTCAATTGGTCAGCTTATCAAACAGATATCTAGCTCACTTACGAGACTAAAAGCAACATTATCGCTGATGGCTGAACGCAGGTCTCATGTACTGAAATTACAGGCACATGAGACTTTTCATCTATGTCTCAGGGTGGCGGGCGCAGAGCAATCCCATAGGGTGCGTCCTAGGTGGACGTGACCTATGAGGTAATGCACTGTTCATAGGCAGAGGTTACCGCTTAACATCAGGTGGGCCTCTTGCTTGTTCCGTCATCCAAGTAGTATAAAAAAAAAAAAAAAAAAAACTTCATCAATCATCATCATCATTAGCCTACAGAATTCCACTACTGGCCTCCCCCATAGAATGCCACGACGAACGGTCATGAGCCGTCTCCATCCACCGCTTTCCTGCAACCTCTATAATGTTTTTGGATCATCGAGAGGGGGAATTCCTTTTTTGCGTCGTCCAATTTGTGGTCCCCACTCGAGAACCTTTCTTCCCCAACGGTTACCAGTTTTGTGAGCTACATGGCCTCGATTATAAGAGAGCAAAGGACAATTTAAGCCATCGCCGAGCGAAGCAAGCCGATACAGTTCGGTTTAATGTTAAGAGGAGCTTGAACCCATTCCATTTTTGGATAATCTCCATTTAGGCTAAAAGATTCATAATAAATTCCTCGACCAATATGAATGTATATACAAATAAAAAATAAAAAAAACTGCAAGCTGACTCCATACAATTTTATACATATGATCCATACCTAAATGCCTTTGATATTATCAATTTTTCCCCGAAAAGGTAGACAGAGCCTCAATGGGCCTCTTTTCACAGTGGGTTGCAACATCGTGGAATATAGACGTGACAAGTGGTGAGTTCATCGCCGCCATTGCTTCCCACGACTGACTCTGCTAACGCTTTCTTCCAGTAATAACACATTCCATAATAAGCTAGCAGCCAGGACAAATCTTATACCAACAAATCTTATCAACAAAGTCTTCATCATATTCCCAAGAGCATGATAGGCCCCAAGTACGATACGATAAATTTTCTCTATAATACAAAAATCGTGACCTGTACAATGCGCTTTTAACGTAATATCTCTATTACATTTATTAACAAATAATATTTTCAATTACGCAGCAAATATTTGTTTTGATACTGTTTTACGTAATTTTCGTTCAGTTTTCGTTGCGCCGTTCTGTCACTTTCTAACTCACCTGAACTTTACTAAGTTAGATAGTTTTGGAATTAGGTTGTTGTCTACCTCTTAAACTTTCAAATTATGTGTTTGAAAGAAGCCAACGAGTCTATTAGCGGGTTTTATCTTTTTGATTGACACCTTTGACGTCATCTTGTGGAAAAAGACGGCCTCACTGTTGAGCAGGCTTCGCACGAGCAGCAACAGCATCCTAGAGGACTCTTCCCCGCCATTTTCAAAAAGAGACGTCGTGTCATCATCGTCATCATCATCATCATCAGCCCACACTAGTCCATTGCTGGACATAGGCCTCTCCCAATACCCATTTATGGTGAGGGTCCCTACGGAAAATGTGAAGACTTACTTGAGCCCTGACTTCTGGCCGAAAGGGGTGAAGTTCCGGCGGTTCAAGGGACGCCTGTCACGTGATCCCCCGGGCCGCGACGCGTCGGCGATCACACGTGCGTTAGATTAAGTAATAAATAAAGTGTTTTTATGTGTATGTTAGTTTATAAGGTATTTATGTTGATATGGGCTTACTGTTTAGGTTTAGTGCATTTCTCAGTAAGCCTGAAATAAAGATTTTGAATTAAATTGAGTACGCACCACTGAGGCCGGTGTTCGGCTCTGCTCAACGACGTCGTTCGACGTAGTGTACTTTTATTTTATTTCATTTACTGGTGTTTATTTGAGTTATTTTGTGTAATTTCGGTGGCAATACAACCAATGTAGCTCGTCTATAGAGCACAAGTGTAGTGAAAGAAAATGGAAGTGTACTGCGTGACTTTTCCAATTGGTGGAAATTGTCTACCAAAGTTTTTGTGAAACGGCCGCCGTTTTACTAAAACATGACTTAGATAACTTCAAAGAATTGTAACGTTGCAAATTATATTGAAAACACAATAAAAAATTATACTTGAAAATGGCAAATGCAAAAGGCGTCTGCCAATTATTTAAAAAAAAAACTGCATTCTTAACGCTTTCTCTGATCGGTTCGATTGTCCTCTGGTTTGGAAGCTCGTCCACAAAATCATTGTTAATTATTAAGTACTAACCTAGTTTAAAGTTGTGTACAAAAAAGTGGGACTCATTTGCCTGAAGAAATATTATATTATATTATATTATATTTGATTGACCTGTTCTTCATAAGCTGAGTGCGACAGCATCTATGAGTTTCATCGTATCGGTTCGATATGTTAATATCGTTTAGGTGCTAACGACACGAGCAGACGGGCGACATAAACAAGCGCTCGTCCGGTCCGGAATAGACGCGCGTTTCCGGCGATGCGCGCGCGCACCAAATAGCGAGATCTTAGGGCTGTCAAGGCATTGGACTAATCTTAAACCTTGAAATCTTTTAATTGATTTCTTTCTCATTTAAATAGGCATAATTATGTTGATTAGGAAACGCGTTATGATAGCTCTGAAAGCTTTGTTAGCTGTTAATGTCGCGTTCAGTAAAACTGGTAATTTTAACGTATATTGGTACTTTTTATGAGACGTTTTTATGATTATAGAGATAATTCGAGACCGGAAATATTTAATGATTATTTCTTTAGATAACTTTAGTACAGACAAAACTATGAACCGAAATTGCTACATACCTTTAAACTTGCGCTTGAGCGTCGGAACGAAAGATATTGTTTCGATATATTATTAACATTAAATGTCTAGTCAAAAAATAAGCACAACAATTTAATCAGTTAGACAAACATCTCCAACTTTCTAATATTTTCTTTCATTATATTCTTATGTGTAGATGAGGTTATCTGCATGGGCCACATTTTTGATGTATTAATTCAATAAACGTAAATTAAATATTAATTTGTATCCTAGATAGCAAAAACACGATTAAAAAATCTGGTGTTTCATGCCTTTGGTTCAAACCAAACGCTTGTTTGGTTCTTATCATGATTTATATTGAGTTGTTATATAAATGAAAATTAGTGGAGTTAGATTAATAGGTGATATAATAGCTGTGCATAAATAAAACAGCTGTCATATTAAAGCCATTGAGAAATTTGCGCTGAAAAATTTACTATTTTTCGTGTAACCCTCAAATATTATTGTTTTGCTCCGAATCGGCGCGCCGCCGCTTTACGTACTTTGTATCTGAATGCTCTGTAATCATACTAATATTATAAATGCGAAAGTTTGTGAGTGTGTGTGTTTGTTACTTCTTCACGCTGAAACGGCTGGACGGATTTGGATGAAATTTGGAATGGAGATAACTGGACTCCCGGAATAACACATAGGCACATTTTTATCCCGATATTTCCACGGGATCCAGACATACGCGGGTGAAACCGCGGGGCTGCTTGTATAATATAATATTAATTTCATATGTGAGACAGCCCTATGACACATGAACCAGTGAATGGACGCGATGGTGTGTAGATACCCGATAAATGTCAGATAGATACCATCACTAACGGAAAGCAATACAAAGTTATGGATTACGAGAGGCACTTGATGTCTGGGTTACATCATTATCGACATGATGATCAATCAACATGGCCATGAGAGGACCCTCTACGAGGCGGACTCCTTTCACCACACTGGTTCTATCACTATTGGTCACTTCAGGGGCCCAATCTGGTTTTTGAACTTATGCAACCAAAGGAACCCATTAGTATACCTTCTATTCTATTCGTACTAAACGTTTCAGTTCTACCTTTATAATGCGAACTGTTTAGAAGTGGTATACACTTCCGTCGTCTGTCTTTCCTGAAAACTATAATCTGGATCTCTTCAAGGCTAGAGTGAATAGGCGCCTTAGACCTTTGTGCTCCATCTTCGGCCACATCGTCACTTACCAACAGGTGAGATTCCGGTCAAACAAAGGTAAAAAAAAAACAAAGGAGGACTATGAAATAGTAGTAGTGACGATCTCTGTGACGCCGCGGGCGAGTAGTCGGCTGAGACGCGTGAGGTGCGGGTTCGATTCCCGCTACATGTCCTGTTTGCATGATCTGCTAATACTAGTTCCGTGTCTGTGTGATGTGGTAGCATGGTACTAAAATTAATTAATTAAACTGATTTTATATCATACATGTGACCCTAGTGTGGGGTCTGGACGGTGTATGTGACTGTTGGGTGTTATGTTTATATTGGAACCGACACCGATGCAGTTATTTGATACCATACATAATAAGATATTGAGATTGCAAATACAAATATTATTTAATTCCATTCCTTAGCTGTTCCTGATCCATGTAGCTCCTGGACAAATTCCCCACGGAATGTTACACACCACACATCCACGGGAGGGAACGTAGGGGTCTAACCTGAGGCCGGATACACCACGGAATCTTCTAATAAACTATTTGAACTTACTCTCGCGCCTATGGAAAAGCAAATTCAAGTCTTCTTTACAGAAAACAAAAGCTTTTTTTGATCGCATCAACACATTCATTCTAATCCAAGAATTATCTAAAACCGAATGGAGTCTATTAAACAGAGAATGCTGAAAAACGACTTCCCGCTACACGCGAGAAAAATCTAATAATTGTATAAATAGACGCTATAAAATACAAACGCATTGACATACGACGTTTTATATTTAAGTTAAGGTGCAGTTTTACTGATGAAGAACAGACAAAACTGTCAGTGTTACAATACGAACAGTATTACAACGAAAGTAATGGGCATCGGCAATCATCGGCTTTTCGAAACAGAAATATGATTGCCGAACTTGTTGATAAGATTCGTTGGTATACATTTGTCGTGGCTGCTAGCTCATTATGAAATGTGTTATTACTGGAAGAAAGCGCTAGCCGAGTCAGTTCTGGGAAGCAATGGCGGCGATGAGCGTCTATTTCCCAGGATGGTGCAAGCCACTGTGAAAAGGGGACCATTGAGGCTCTGCCTGAAAAAAGCATGTGTATGTATGTATGTAAATATGATTGTAAGTGATTGAAAAAGCGGCAGTTAGACACGATCGACGATTGCCGAGGCACATTATTGTCCTAGTATTTTATATCGATAGAATTAATATTGTTCGTTTGTTCGTCATGCGTGGTCTGCGTCCCACTTATTGTCTATCGAACTGATAATCGCTTTCGGTTACAATTTTACAGTTCATTGCGCTTCATCTTATGCACATTTTCAGCTCTTGAAAAGAAGCTAAAACACGCGGCACAATGTACTGCGAAATATACAAACACAAATAGACACTTGTTTTTGCCTTATATTGAATAATATACTGCGTTTATTAGTAGCACGGATTGTAGTTAAACAATAGCCGTAAGTTAAACGTTCACCTTCAGTCACAGCACGCCTTAACCCGCCTAATATAAAACTTTTATTCACCAAATTAGTTCCGAGAACCGAAAAGTCGAAATACGACTTCCTTCGAACGGCGTCGTGTTTTAAAATGGGAAAAGATAAAAAAAAGAAAAATCCTGACAATGCGCGTACGCTTCCAAACGAGGTATTCAGGCGCGCACAGTAATTATGTGTTATGTACTGATGGCAGAGAAAGGGGTAAGCTATCATTTAACAGAGAAAACTTGAGACCTTGCAGTATTTTATTGTGGTACAGACAAAATACAAAGATTTTGTTTAAAAAAAGTTAAAAGTTTATTTATGTGTTTCTGCCGAAGGTATCTCCGGGATATTAGGTATCCCGGAGATACCTTCGGCAGATAAATAGGGCAGGAATTCAAGTTGAAAAAGCAATTGAAAATAATAGATAAACACTTGTGATTAAATCATAAAATTTGCAGTAAAATTGAAAGCGACTTCTTCCAAGCAACGAAACTCCACAACTCTATGAAAACATTGAGTATAAATAAGTTATAAATAAATAATGCTGCACAGTTTACAGAACATTATCCAGCCCAAAGCTAAGCAGAGCTTGTGTTATGGGCACTAGATAACTAATATACTTAATACAATATATTACATAGATAGGTAGATATTTTTTTATTATACATAGAAAATACCCTGAACAAATATCTGCGATCGCACAAATATTTATTCCGAGGCGGGAATCGAACCCGCAACCTCCTGCGTCGCAGGCCAACCTCCGCCAGCCGCGCCACAGTGGTCGTCGTAGTACGTTGGATGAATGTTAAGTTATGTTATGTTGGATGAATATTGGATGTTATGATATATGTATATGAATAGTTGGAATTACTGTTTAATTGCGATAATAAAATTATAAAATCATAGTAAAAGTAAAGGTCAGGTTGTAACCTGACCTGAGAGTGCCTGTTTCATCCCACTAATTTTCATCCCAATAACCAACCAAGATCACCTATTCAGATGAGCATTCGTCGGATGAAACAAGTCTCATGACTTAGCGAGCACATATTTTTTATTACGAGTTTGAACTTTATTGTTTGTAAGGTAGGGCCTGCTCCTACATTTTATGTTTTAATTTTGCACATATTTTGATCTTGTATCTAAACCTTACAATCATGATGAGGTATTCCCACACAAAAATCCGCAGACAATATAAACATACATAAAATCAAATGAACGACAACACTCTCCCGCGCAGAAAAATAAACTGTCACTTTCCCATTTGCGTAAGATCTTTAACTCTTTTTTTCTGTCACATAAAGCGCGTTTATCTTCCAATAAAAATCTTCTCCGACTTTTTTGGCGACTCGTGTGTCACTTTAGTAAAACTCTTAAATGTCACTTTTTTTGGGCACCGTACCTGGGCCCGTTAACCCGAGACGTGTCATATATCATCTTAATTAAATTTCTCTGCCACTGACTTATTTACATGACTGTACCTGTATTTATGAAGTGGACTGGTCACGCTTTGGACGTGTTTTTGAGGGTTTAAAGTTTTCAAGTTGCTGTTGTTTTCCTTATTATACTTCTACCTACGTCCTTTTTACATTCCAACAAGGTTCGACCCGTTTACATAATAGGCTGTTAAATATATGGAATTACTAGTGGAACGCCCGTGACTTTGTCGGCGTGGAGTTTATTTCATAAAAGCTTCAACACCCCGCTAATTTCGGAAAATCCTTCTTTTTTTTATATAACTTGGAAACACTGATCAAGCAGATCGCCCACCTGATGTTAAGCGGTACCCTCTGCCTATGAACAGTATATTATAACACAGGTCACGTCCACCTAGGACGCACCCTATGTGGCATTGCACTGCGCCCGCCACCCTGAGACATAAAGATGAAAAGTCTCATGTGCATGTAATTTCACCGGCACCCATACCCTTCAAACCGGAACACAGCAATGCAAGCTCTACTGCTTTGCGACAGAAATTGGTATGGTTGTATTACTTCCCCGGACGAACTCTTTCACAAAATAGCTAAAACTTCTAATGCACCCCTAGACCACAAAAGGAATGTACCATCCTAATTTCAGGTCTCTAATACGACTTACGGCTTAGGCTATTCACTGATAGTGAGTCAATGTCAGTCAGTGAGACAGTCACGAAATGATTTTATATATATTTATTGATAAATATATAACTAGTGGTTCGCCACGAACTGAGAACTCGCCCATACTTGCGGAATTGAAAATTTGCAAAATAATTTAACAAATGCTGCCTGCGCCTTTTAAATTAGAGCCCTACATAGTAACTTACTTAATAACAAGGCAATACATAAAATTCACGAGCAGAGAATTTAATAGATGATATCACGTGATAATTGCAGTGCCCTCGCTCTTGCAATCTAAAATTGGTTTAAGCTATTTTATCCCTTCAATACTTGTGCAATATACATAAGAGGAAACTAGGAGACCTAACACACATGTTGTAATTGATAGTATCTCATAAATATCATTAGTTTAGAGACGAAGGTCATTTAATAATATATACAGTGTTTTTTTTGTCCAGGGACCTTCGTTACTAATGATATTTATGAGATACTATCAATTTCAACATGTGTGTTAGGTCTCCAATAAAATATGTTTTCGCTATTTTAAGATGTGTTAAGGTGATTAGTCACCTCAAATTATGTCACTATCTACCTCAGTAAAGTTCTGGTAAGTAAGAACGGGGCAGAACAAAACAAAACAAACAAACAAATAGTGAGCGAAAATCGCGATAAACCGCAACTGGCTCAAGTAAATGACTATATTGCCAAAATCTAAAAAAAAAACTATAAACCTATAAATTGCCTTTAATGCTGTAAAATAATCATTAAAATCGCTTCAGGCGTTTGGAAACAGCAGGCTTTTTTTGTGTAAACCATAGGAAACTATGGATTTTGTTTTCTGTCAAAAGAAACAGCAAAATAAAAACAGTTTATATTCTTGACTATATTGTATCCATGGACTAAGTCTATGATTGTACCTATTATATGTTTTTTTTTTAAGTTATTGGGCCATCCGTTGATACGAAGAAGGCTTTCTAAAAAATGTCTATATATTGCAGTTTTGGGTATATTATCGCCTTAATGAGCTTTGTTTAGCAAAAAACACTATAAAATATTAATTTCGCGCCACAATCGAAACGTTCCACCACGCCACGCGTGGCAGACGGATTGGTGATCGTTTTTTTTAAATATGTTAGGCCCTCTTTTGACCGCGATCTCACCTGTCGGTAAGTGACGATGCGACCGACGTTGGAGCACGAAGGTCTAGAAGGCACCTATTCACTCTTGCCTTAAAGAGACCCATATTATAGTTCCAACTTACGTCGCGTCGCCGAAATATATTGAGTTTATTGGTGAATGACGAGTTTGCCCTATATTTTTCTGATGACGATATTACCCGATGTCGAAAAGTGCCTAACCCACTATAATTACGAGTTTAACTAAACTGTTCCGTTTACAATAAATACGCGACGTCGAATTCTATTGTCCGGGTCACACCCTTTCTGTAATCTATGCTGCTTATCGAGATAGTATCGGTAGAAGGACTAGTATATAATCTGTGGCGGCAGTAGCTGAGCCAGACGAACAAGGAAACTGTTTCGTAGTCTTTATATAACTCACGCTTGCCAACCAAACTTTAAAATAACGTATTTTACTTTATTTTGCTTTCTCATACTTATACTTTTGAATTAAAAAGAAGTATCGAAGACATTAATTTTTTACTTAAAAACGTACAAACATAAATACAACCGACTTCATGGTATTCATAGGGCGCGTACTAGGTGGACGTGACCTATAAGGTAATGCATTGTTTAAGGCAGAGGTTACCGTTTAACATCAGGTTCTTCCGACATTAAATAAGTAAATAAATACTAGTAGTAGTAGTAGAGCTTTTTGTTGAAAGAGTTCGTCCGGGGAAGTACTACCACCATACCTATTTCTGCCGCAAAGCAGTAGTGCTCGCATTGCTGTGTTCCGGATTGAAGGGTATGGTTGCCGGTGAAATTACAGGCACATGAGAGTTTCCATCTTTATGTCTCAGGGTAGCGGGCGCAGTGCAATGCCACATAGGGTGCGTCCTAGGTGGACGTGACCTATGTGATAATGCACTGTGCATAGGCAGAGGGTACCACTTAACATCAGATGGGCCATCTGCTTGATCCGTCATTTAAAAGTGTATAAAAATAAAAAATAAACTTGTAATCTAGTATATAATGCGCGTCATGTAAAAAGAACGCTGACGGTCATACAACTTCAGGCGTTCCAGCGTTCTTTTTACATGACGCGTACTCTAGCAGACAGTTGGGTTAACTCTAAAGTCTGAGGTGTGCACCCCTATTGAGCAATCTGTGACTCTGCCCACCCCCTAGTCGTGTAGATTGAAGATAAGGTGAGGGCGTTTTAGCTGTCGTGTTCCGTATGCCGTCAAAACGTTATGGAAATGTTTATTTTGATTTTGTATACGACTGAAATAAAAATGGAATTTGTACTTTGATATCCATACTCTGTTACGAGTATCTATTGCAACCGATTGCTGGACAAAGGCAGCCCTTAGAGCCTTTCAAGAGTCAAATAGGCTTTTTTAAAGGTATTTTTAACAAAATCGGCAACAAAAAATATATATGTTAACCTTCATCATATTTCCAAGCGCATGATCGAGCCCAACACACGATTTGATTAGTTTTCTCGATAAAAAAATCGTGAACTTACCTCTACAATGCGCTTATAACGTAAATATCTGTAATACCTATCAACGTACATTGATAAAATTAATAAGAGTAACAAATAATATTATTTTAGAGGGCATGCTCGATTGACGTTTTCGATTACGCAGAACATATTTGTTTAAATACCTTTTTTCGTTCACTTTCCGTAGCGCGAGCGCTGTTCTGTCACTATCTAACTTACCTGAACATTACTGAGTTAGATAGAGACTGAATTTAGCTGTTGTCTGCCATTTAAAAGTGCCTGAGTTGCTTCAAAGTTTACGATACGCTCGACTTTGCGAGGGCGCTAATATGGCACCACTGAGAACAACTATTTAAACCCCGACGCAACGACGGGTGTCATAAGTTTGACGTGTCTGTGTGTGTGTGTCTGGGTGTGTGTCTGTCTGTGGCATCGTAGCTCCCGAACGGATAAACCGATTTTGATTTTGTTTCTTTTGTTTGAAAGGTGAATTAGTCGGGAGTTTTCTTAGCTATGTTTGATCAAAATCGGTTCAGCCGTTTCATTAGATTGTTTTTTTTTCTTTGAATTTTTCAAAATTAATTTCTTGTGTTTTATTTTCCCTACTACTCCGATATTGTCTGCCACATTTAGTACGTGGTCCGCTTATCCTGGATTGGTGACCTGGATCTACCACTCGAGCATAGGTCTCTACATAGCCCGCTTCGCGACTTTTGAGCTTGTGTATAGGGACAATAGTTAGCGGCCACTTGTCAGTGCCGTAAGTCATCACTGACGCACTGATTAGAGACTTTGGTCTTGAGGCTCTGCGGTATCTGTGATGAGAAGATAAGGCGAAGTTTCCTGAACGATGCCCATTAGATTTAGACTGATCGGCTGACTTCTTTGGCGAAGTTGGACGTTCCTAGTTTGACCCAAATAGACAAAGACGCAATGTTCTATGAAAATCTGACCTTTTGGAAACGAAGGGTTTTTCATAACCTTCAGAGTTAAATCGGGCTTGTTAACCGGCAATTTGTGTACGTAAATCCATATCTGTCGTGTTATAACAAAGATAATTTCACTACGAAAAATTATATACAAGCCTTGGCCGCTACTAGCGTAGGAGGACTCACGTATGTGAGCGGCCCACAGTCTCACAATCGACCAGCTACGCCGGACTTGCCGGCCGCAGCAATCACACTAATAAATACGAAAGTTTGTGAGTATGTGAGTGTGTGCGTGTGTTTGTTACTTCTTCACGCTGAAACAGCTCCACGGATTTGGATGAAATTTGGAATGGAGATAGCTTGACTCCCGGAATAACACAAACACATTTTTATCCCGATATTCCCACGGGATCGAGACTTACGCGGATGAAACCGCGAGGCGCTGCTAGTAATGCAATAATCTTACCTCGCATATCTTGCATGATGTGATTCAAGGTCTGCCTTGCTAGGTGGTGGGGGGACTAGCGCGGGGCCTAGGCCCAGGCCAAGGCCCCCGCCGAGTGTCGGGGAAAACCGGTACAATTCACTGTAACAAACACTAATTTGAAGCCTAGATCACTCACTGCTCATAATCAAAGAAATGCTGCTACTGATAATTAGGGTAACATCATCAGACGTCTACACACACACACACATCACAGCTGGTCTAGGCCTCCCCCATAAAGTGCAATAGGGGGGTTTGCGATAATCACAACGAGCAGGTATGGTGATCGCAATATTGATATTAGTATGCTGGATGCAGCAGCCCTGGTGTAATAGACTTTTACAATATCCATGGGAGCAGATGGAACGGTCTAGGACAGAAACACCACGTCACAAAATGTGCCATAATTTTCTAAAAGTTAACATCTGTTCCGGAGCTACAAGGCCACAGACAAACAGACCACGTTGGGTGTTCGTCCAACAAAGTACTATACCACCATTTCTGCCGCCAAGAAGTAGCTTGCATTGCTGTGTTCTGGTTTAAAGGGTGCCGGTGAAATTACAGGAACATGAGACTTTTCATCTTTGTCTCAGGGTGACGGTAAAAAGCTAGGGTTACTGCTTAACATAACGTGGGCTAGCTGATAAGTGACTACCTAACTGAAAGCATTTATCGTTAAGGCCCATTGTCCACGTAACCGCACGTCATACGCACGCTTTCGTCAATTGACGATTGCAAGACGAATGCTTGCATCTTGCTTAGAAACAATGAAATCTGTGTCCAGAAAGTGGCAACGTCACGTCAGCCGCTCGTCATGCGTTCGTTATGACTTGTTGCCGCTTAGTGGACACAGATTTCATTGTTTCTAAGCAAGATGCAAGCATTCGTCTTGCAATCGTCAATTGACGAAAGCGTGCGTATGACGTGCGGTTACGTGGACAATGGGCCTTCGAATGAGTTGCTTGCTAGTTTCTCAAACCCTTTGTATTTCTGCTACCAGGGCCAAGTTATACCCATCTTAGGTATATATTCCCTGTTCTGATCCCTGAATATTGAGGGAAGATATAACCCAGCTAAGAAATACAGCTACAAAGAACCCTATTCAAAGTAGCTTGGTGTCAAAGTAAGAAAAATTTGTAAAATTTAAATCTGTGTTTTTCTGAATAATTCTTATTATTATCATTTAACAATTAATAAGCTAGCCAGTTTTATTCGTGTAGTCTCAACAAATCACTGCATAAGTACTGGTTTTCAAGCTAGAAACTTTTTTTATTTTTTTTTCAAATGTATTTATATGCAGTTTAGTTCCTGGGGGTCATGACTGCGTTACCGGGCTTTTGGTGAGCGCAGATGGCGCTCAACCTGCATAGTTAAATGTGATTGTTGGGGATTTAAGCCAGGATTAACCAGTTCCGAATACCTACCTTGATAGACTAGAACTCGTGATGGGCAGCGAGGTAGGGTATGGACTCCGGAAGCCGCTGGCCGCCGAAGATATGGGGTACATGCTAGGGGTATGCCTGAAAACAGAAGAGGTTTAAACATGGTAGAGAAGCTGATAATACGAGGCACTCGAGGCAGACCAATGTTATCCTTTCACCACACTGTTCAGTTGCAAGAATATACTAACAAGAGAACAAGTAATTAATTTTATTAAAATTTAAAAAACCCTCTAAGCAATGAAACGGCTGAACCGATTTTGATCAAATATAGCTAAGAACACTCACGACAAATTCACATTTCAAACAAAAAAAAAACTAAATCGGTTCATCCGTTCGGGAGCTACGAGGCGACAGACAGACACACACACACACACACACACACACACACACACACACACACACACAGATACGTCAAACTTATAACACTCCGCCGTTTTTGCGTAGGGGGTTAAAAAATCAAAATAAATAAGTTTTTTATTGTAATTATAATCTTTTTAAAAACAATATCTTTCAAAGAACAATGAGCCCAAACACTGCCATGCTAATATTCATCATCGAGGAGTTTTCTCTATCACCAGATCAGCTCGCTGTCACCATAATATTGTATTGTCATCAGAACTTGACAGGTATGCCAAATTACAGCTCAATCGGTTGGGCAGAACTGGACCAGATTTCAGTCGCAAGATTTGACCACACACATACTCAGACACACGCCTTTTTCCCCGAAAGGATAGGCAGAGCCTCAAATGGGCCTCTATTCACCGTGGGTTGCACCATCGTGAGATATAGACGTGACAAGCGGTGAGCTCATAGCTGCCATTGCTTCCCACGACTGACTCTGCTAACGCTTTCTTCCAGTAATAATACATTCCTTGAGTGAGCTAGCAGCCAGGACAAATACCATCATTTGACCACATACTCAAGTAAAATTATGTATAAGCTTGTAACAAACATACAAGCCAATATAAAATGGTCATAATTCTTAATGGTCTTCTTTTTATTCCATATCGTTACAGGTTCTTTTCTTGCTTTTCAAAATGATCCTTGTGGTTTCAATGCATAAAATACTTTTGACTTTTCTAGGGCCAAAATGTTGAAGCCGCTATGGCGACGTCATAGTGATTGATAACATTTATTTTCAGGACTTACCACGAGGCTACTTGTGAAATTTCCGGACTGAGCATGGGGTAGGGGTACGCACCCCCGGGAAAGGGGTACATTGGCGTCCGCGCCAACCCTGCTGCTGAAACGAAAATAGGAGTGTTAGCCTCGTTAGGCCTGAAATTAAACCTATGGTTTTGCAGTACTGTAATAGGCCGGACGAAGCAGTAGAGGAAGGTCAAAGGTCTCGATGGACCAAAGACATAATGAGGCAGACAACAGCCAAAATACGTCACTATCTAACTCGGTAAAGTTCAGGTAAGTTCAAAGTGACAGAATAGCGCTAGCGCAACTAAAAGTGAACGAAAAGCGTACCTAATCGAAAATACTATGCCCTGAGGCACTTTAAACAAACACATGACAAGATGATATGGATGTATGGTGTAGTGTAACACGGTTTTTGTATGGATACACGGGTGGGCCCTAGCATACACTTTAAGAAACTCAACTTGTAGGTACACAAAAATTAAAAATATCTACACCATACGTCACTAGGTGCGACCGCGCTCTCGTGTACAGTGTGATAAGTGTGAAGAGTCAAGTTCATGTTCACTTACCTAGTTTGGAGTCCAGTTGGTAGGGCGGCGGGATGCCCATGTGGGCGGGCGGCGGCTGCCCCAGGTTTCCGCCAGGACAGAACAGTGATAGACCGCCGCCCGCAGGTAAGTGTGAAGAGTAAAGTTCATGTTCACTTACCTAGTTTGGAGTCCAGCTGGTAGGGCGGCGGGATGCCCATGTGGGCGGGCGGCGGTTGCCCCAGGTCTCCGCCAGGACAGAACAGTGATAGACCGCCCCCCACAGGTAAGTGTGTAGCGTCCAGTTCATGTTCACTTACCTAGTTTGGAGTCCAGCTGGTAGGGCGGCGGGATGTCCATGTGGGCGGGCGGCGGCTGCCCCAGGTCTCCGCCAGGTCAGAACAGTGATAGACCGGCCCCGCAGGTAAGTGTGTAGAGTCCAGTTCATGTTCACTTACCTAGTTTGGAGTCCAGCTGGTAGGGCGGCGGGATGCCCATGTGGGCGGGCGGCGGCTGCCCCAGGTCTCCGCCAGGACAGAACAGTGATAGACCGCCCCCAGCAGGTAAGCCCATCTTCCCTGTCTGGAACAACAGAAATGAAGGTTTTATAAGATTTTTTTGAACATAAATCGACATTATAATACATAGCTTTGGTCCAAGAAACCTCACTAAATATCTGTGAATAGACCGCTCCGTCTTCTCCCATGGATGTCGTAAAAGCCGACTAAGGAATGACCTGGACTTGTTGATAAGATTCGTTGATATAATATTTGTCCTGGCTGCTAGGATGGAATGGATGTGTTATTAATGGAAGAAAGCGTTAGCCGAGTCAGTAGTGGGAAAAAATGGCGGCAATGAGATCACCACTTGTCACGTCTATATTCCACGATAGTGCAACCCACTGTGAAAAGAGGCCAATTGAAGCTCTGCCTACCCCTTCGAGGAAAAAGGCGTGTGTCTTTATATGTATGTATGTAAGAAGATATTTTGCATGGCATTTTATAATTTGATCTTCTAAAATTAAAAACAAAACCAGTTTTTTTTTAAATTAAATTTATGGCTAACTTCAATTTATCATATCCCCTCTCCTATAAAGGAATCATTAAAATTGGACTACCCCATAAAAAGATAATGCTTTAAAGAAAAATACGCTTCGATTTGAGAACCCCCTCTTTTTTAGTCAGTTAATGAAATCATCATTAACCGACACCTCCCAAAAAAGGCGACAAAAAGAAACAAGCAAAACAAACGCCCCAAAAAAATTGTCAACAAAAACCCGACAACTACTCTATGAAGACGACGCGTCATTAGCAAGTAAATTGGCGCGAACGTATAAATTTCGTTCTACCCTCGGCGCGCCCAATTATGCAAAATGGCGCCCGACGAGGGCCATTCAGGCGCGCCGCACTTCCCGAGTGTCTCAGGCCTCAGCCAACTCTAATTAAACGGGACTTCTTTTCACCACTTTATTATGAATAAACGACAGTGTAGTGACTGTTTTCTGACTCTGTTGTGTGGTACAGTTCTGAACGTGAAAGGTTTGAATTACCTTTAAACTAATTCAATTTAAAAAAAAAAACAATTTGGTATTTTTAAGAGAGCTCTGTAATGGACAAATACTTTCAGTGCAAAGGTTCCACAAATTTACTTGACCTTATTTATAGTCTAATAAGGTGGGGTTGGTACAGCATGTTTTCTTCTTCCATTCCTGTCTATCAGCCATCATCTCGGTAATCACTCATACACCATCTTTCACACAATCCATACATCATCATTCATTGGTAATTTTTTTGGTCTAACTCTGCTTCTACGTATATCCACATTCATATTTAACACTCTTTTCGCATTTTTCTCACTGGCGCATATTTCAAACTTCCTCTGTATTTATTCCATATTTTATCCATTCTTGTTATTCCACACATCCATCATAACATTCCCATCTCTGCCGCATGTAGCCTTGTTTAATTCGTTCCTTTGGTGGCCAAAGTCAAAGTCAAAAGTATTTTATTCATTGAAATCACAAGGATAATTATGAATCGTTTTATTTATAAATAAAATTTACTCAAGTTTCAACTCGACCTAACCTAGAAGAATCAGGCAACAAACACGGCTCGGCTTTATTTGATGATCCTTCTTACTACTAGGTGGAGAGCGCCTGTGTGGTGCCTCGAGAACAAGTGGAAGCTGATTCAAAGAAAAAAGAAAAACCAAATTAAAAGCCTCAGGTAGCCCAACACTCAGTTTCAGATAATACGGCAGATAAGCGTCTTGCAAATTTGGGCATTTGTGCATTACGAGCAGTTCCACACAAATATGTATTTATTACAAATTCAAACAACATTAAAAAAAACAAAATGCGTCCAAGTGCTGCCCAAGACCCAGTATTAAGCCACATGTCATTATAACCCACTAAAAGTAAAAGGGTTGACAAATCCCTTCAGCACTATTCCATATTCGAAGAGCAGGAACTGCTTATTAAGACAATAATTACCACGAACAAAGGAGCCCACTAATTATTAATAAAACATGAACAAACAAAGCCCACCATTCACGCTCGGGACGGCTCGAAAAAAAGAAAATATAACCGAAACGGTGGTCGAAAAACCTCGACATGCGAGGACGAACAAAAAGAACCATAGACAATGATGACAGTCGAGACGCATAATGCGGGAGCGAGTTCTTAATTTGAAAATATTTCCATAATAAGATTTGTCTATAGCCCTGTTGAAACAAAAGACGGTTGTTCTTTGTTCACTGACAGTTCATAATAATTCAAAAATTAAATCATGCATTTAGATAGCTTATAATAAGAACTAGCATGCGCCAGCGGAGGTTATTAGCTAAACAAGTTGCCTCGTTAAAACATGCACTTTTTAAAATTAGTATTGCCTTTTCAGTTTGTGTACATTGAGGTCCCTAATGAAGGCCAGGTAGAGAGGTGAGGCCTATTGAAGAAATCGCTGAGAGGGTAGTTATTGAAGGCGGTTGAAAGCACCGTGACGTCACGCCACTTGAGCGACGCGCGCCAGTCGCTAATTGGAACTCGCGGCGATAGGACGCGACTCGCGGAGAGATGTTTCCTCAATCGACTGATACTTCAAAATTGAATAGGTTTGTTAACGAGCGGTCGGCATGGCACGAGCACCATGTTACAACTTTTAATTTTCCTTCGATGCAGAATGTTGAGAATAGAATTGGGGAACTCGGAAATTCAGCCATAGTGACGCACACTTTCGCAGTGAACCTACACCCCTTTAGTTCGCCAATGCGAACGAAGTAGGGCGTCATATCTTGAGAGTTCGCCCCCGGGTGGTGGGCGTGGAAGTAGGATGCTGCGTCGCCATGGCAACCATGTGTAGGGTGACGTATGGTGGTGTGCGCGGGGTGGAAGGCGCCTTGTGTGGGTGAGACGCGACGCGACCGACCTTGGAAGTTTTGCTCTAGTTTTCTAAATTCACACTTCGCCGATCTTGAGACCGTCAGGTGAAGTTGCCGGTTTTAAACGAGAAGACAACTTATACAAATACACTTTTAAAAGTGCTGAAACAACCTTGATTATTTGAAGTCCTCGTTTTCAAAACGAGACCTCATTATTTCACCAAAACAAAACAAAAACACAGATCTATGTGAAGCTAGAAGTGGACGAAAAATCCCATAAATTGCGTTTACTCGCGTCCCAGGCAAAAAGACATCAGTTCAGTAATTTAATTGTTTAATGAATTACGTAAGGAGGGCGATGTCGATTTATTTGCAAAGATATTATTGTTATAGATTCAACAGTCAAAATTGCCAACAATAGCTATAATCATATCTTACTAAGGTACTATACCTAATATGAACTCAATAAGGCGACTGACGGGACCGTGCAGGTGGCCACTCATTAGGCATAATCAATATATAGATTACAGTTTCACAAGAAAAGAATGAATAAATAATAGGTTTATATATAAGTCCTGATTTTCATTGTCGATTTGGTGTTTATTCACTGAAGTGGAAAAGCTGCATTGGGAAAGTTAAAAAAATAATAGTAAATAATTAGGACAAAACCCTTCCAAAAGCTACTGACAGATCGGGTGAAGTCTAAAGGTCCAAAGATTCTGCCAATACCCATAATATAAAAACTCAAGATTATTAAATTTTAATTCACTACGGAAGAAAAGGAAAATGGGAAATCGGTCTACCCTCAATTCCGCATCATTTCTCGTCTATTTCCGGTATTGGTCCCGGCCGGATGCGGGAGACGCCGGATCTCCATAACGAGGGAAACCGCCTCTATTACCTACCTATACCTACCTAGTACCCCTAATATGTATTGGTATGGTGCAATATGGGTTCGGATTATATTTTCGTAGACTGTAGTTTCAAGAGGATTTCGTAATTTTTTATTAAGTTTTTTTTTAGGTTAGTGTTATAAAAGTTGTACATAATCATACAATTATTTCTTGGTTGGTCTTTCGTTCGTTCGTAATGTCACTGGTTAATTCTTAGGCACATTGCGTTAGGTCAGTAACCAGGTTGAAATAAAGTGACCCTAAACCTAAAAATAGTTTTAAAAAAGTGTAAAATTAGTAGTAGTAGAGCTTTTTTGTGGGAGTTCGTCCGGGGAAGTACCATGTACCTCCATACCAACTTCTGCTGCAAAGCAGTAGTTCTCGCATTACGTGTTCCGGTTTGAAGGGTATGGGTGCCGGTGAAATTACAGGCACATGAGACTTTTCATCTTTATGTCTCAGGGTGGCACGCGCATTGCAATGCCACATAGGGCGCGTCCTAGGTAAACGTGACCTATGTGATAATGCGTTGTTAAAGGCAGAGGTAACCAACCGCTTAACATCAGGTGGGCCATCGGCTTGTTGAGTAGTTCATAGAGGTAAAAAAAACACGAAGATTATTCAAATGATTTTCTATTTTGATGTAGAAACAGGAACTAAATATGCACACAAATCCCGAAATGTACATAAATATGTACAGTTTATACATAAATTAGGTTGAAATTTTCAACACAAAAAGTAAACCAAAATTTGGTCCAAATACTAGCTATATTTTGAATAGATAAAGATATAAACAGCGTCAAGCACAGCGGCGGAACGAAGGATTTCATTCCACCACTGTACATAAGCTCCTTCAAATCTGAAAAGCTATTATTACAAGAGGCATTATTATTTATAACAAAAGATATACTTGAAAAAACATAAAACCTTCAGGATTACACTAATCTTGAAATACAACAGAAGAGCAATATAACAAAGCCGGAAAATCACCATATTATTTTCAATGCTTTTCCTTGAAACTCGGTCCGTTTTGAGAAAATCTAATCGTGAATTTCGTCGGTGCCTCGCAATATTCAAATCTGCAAATATCGGGAGGGTAGGCACCCCCCGGGGGCGGGGGTTGTTGACCTCTCCTCAGGAGGCTCCGTACAGATCTATGTATGGGTGGGACGTGGAGTAGGCTTCATGGAAGAGCCTTGGTTTTAAGTAAATCTATTTCTATTTTAGAACTTGAAAATGTTCTTTCCATATGTTTTGTTTGTGAACTTTTGAGTCTCTCTTGTTTTCTGTGCCTTATTTTTGTTCAATCTAAATTTTCAAAAACGAAACTTCTAAACCTACAAAAATATATTTTCTACAAATTAAATCAACAAGTGGAAAGCAATGGCGGCGATGAGCTCACCACTTGATACGTCTTATCCCACGATGGTGCAACCCACGGTGAAAAGAAGCCCATTTGAGGCTCTGCTCTCCCTTTCGGGGAAAAATGCGTGTGTCTATGTATGTATGTAAATCAACAAATGTTTACGTACTTATTGTTAGTTTTTTCTGCTGACGTTTCTGTGTCTTTGCTACACTTTCACATGTTTGAATTTATTTAAACAATATAAATAAGTAGAAATGGGATGAAATAACAATATAAATAAAATAAAATGGGTTGCACCAAGATAAATATCTAGTGGGATGAACATTCGTGGGATGAAACAAGAAGAACTCAAAATATTGGAAACAATCATTCAATCCCTAATCTGATAGACGTATCATTACGCTTCGTAAGCCCCGTTACGCTCTCATTCACCAACTACGCTCAAAAGAGCCTTGATACTCAGCTCTCGGTAGCGTTTCATGTAAGTGACGGAAGTGTCGGATCTTCATTTGACAAACCCTGTGGCGCGGCGGACGAAGCTTGGCCTGCGCAGGAGGTTGCGGGTTCGATTCCCGCCTCGGAACAAATATTTGTGCGATCGCAGATATTTTCAGGGTGTTCTGGGTATTTTATATGTATAATAAAAAATATCTATCTATGTAATATATTGTATTAAGTATATCAGTTATCTAGTGCCCATAACACAAGCTCTGCTTAGCTTGGGGCTAGATAATGTTGTGTGAACTGTCCAGCATTATTATTATTATTATTATCTGAAGTTAAGCTTTAAACTTAAACAACATAAAAAACGAGCGAGCAGTAGTTGCATAAGATGTAATATCTGACATCCCACCTCCTTGGTATTACCAAGGAGGTGGGATGTCAGATATACATCATAGATATTCAGCTACATGGTACCAACCTCTCAGAAAAATGCGATCTTTCTGACGGCTCACCTCCTTGGTAATAAGCAACATGGCTCATAGTACCAACCTCTTGGAAAAAGTGCACGCTTCCTGTTACACACTTCTGTCCCTTTTCACTAAATCACTCCCACAGATTGTTGGAAAGCGAGAAGATGATGATGATGATAGTTTTTGATGTTACACATCAATAACTCTGTTTACAATTGCATTACCTCGTAGATCGCATCCACGTTCCCAACGTAACATAGCATGGGTTCTTCGACACCCTGAGACATAAACCAGAGTAGTTCCTGTTCGATCCCTTGAGATCGATCCCTTGTCCTGTTCGATCCCTTATACCTATAATTTTGTTCCTGTTCGATCCTGTCTCCAAGGGATCATTTTAAAAAGATTATTTTAATTAGTTTTTTGTTCCTGATGGATCCCTTATGGATTTTTCAAAGAAGTTTGGTACAGTAAAGCATCAAAAATCTACCTGTAACTGGTGTGCCATATCTAGTCGCTATACATCTGTGTATACGTTAAGGGCATGCCAATTATGTTTTTGACGTGCTACCAAGCTTTCGTTAGGAAATTGGTACAGCCGTTATTTCCACCGTTATTTACAAGGGGTTTTTCGGTATATACCAGTCGGTATTTACAAAGGGTGAACGGGAGGATAAATATTGGGCGATGGAAAGTGTTGCTGATTTTGTGATCAAAAATAAATAGTGACAATATGTATAATTTATTAGAAGATTGTATTATTTTTATAAAAAACAATTATATATAGTTAATCAGATTTTAAGGTTAAGGTTGCTTTTTCATACTAACATATTTTTTAAGCCCCGACGCAAAAACGCCGGGGTGTTATAAATTTGACGTGTCTCTCTCTCTCTCTGTATGTGTGTGTGTGTGTGTGTGTGTATGTGTGTGTTTGTGTGTGTGTGTGTGTGTATGTCTGTCTGTGGCATCGTAGCTCCCGAACGGATGAACCAACTTCATTTTTTTTTAATTTGAAAGGTGAATTTGTCGTGATTGTTCTTAGCTATGTTTGATCAAAATAGGTTCAGCCGTTTCATGGCGTTGAGGGTTTTTTAATTTTTACAAAATTAATTACTTGTCCATATATTTTATTTTTACAATTTTAGGAAAACTTACACCTATGCATAAACTATATTATAATAAATATATATATATAAACGTATTTATATAAAAATAAATAATATATAAAATAAATATCGAAAATAACATTCAAATTATTTACATGAACATAAATTTGGATGTTATTTTACTTTTTTCTTCAACCAAATATGATTTACCGCAATCACAGAATAAATAATCTAGTACAAGTAAAATTAATGACCAATATAAAAACCAAGAACAGTCATTTCAGTGAATCAAAATAATACTATCCTGGCCTGATGTTAATCGGTATTAGGTCACGTCCACCTAGGACGCGCCCTATATGTCATTGCACTGCGCCCGCCACCCTGAGACATAAAGATGAAAGTATCATATGCCTGTAATTTCACCGGCACCCTAGACTTTCAACTGGAACACAGTAATGCGAGCACTACTGCTTTACGGCAGAAGTAGGTATGGTGGTAGTACTTCGTAAGCTCTACTACTACTAAATTATCTATCTATTGATATTTTTACACACGAGGGAATGCAAAAGGTATATGCATTTAGGGTGAGAGAAAACATACTTTAAAACACATTCCACCAATTCGCATAAAACACGACGTCCGCAACGCGAATCGAACAAGATTTTTTACGATTAGGCCGAGGAGTTGCAGATTTAATTTTAATCCAATCCCTTCGCTAAACTTTCAACCTTAAACTCAACGAAATAAGCTGCATAATCGTTTGAACGAGTCTGTATTCACGTTATGGCGACAATATTTGACGCGCGCACAACTGAAATGTTATACACGGTGAAAGCTCGTATCAAAAGAGATAAATGCATCGCGAATGTAGCACTCTGACCCGACATTACATTACCCATGAGTCCTTTTGTTGGTACAATCAGACTCATAAATATGCTTTATAAAAATGACGTTGTCAAATTGGCTTCATTATGGCTATTGAACGTGTGAAAGTGGAATGTCTGATACGTTAAGGCGTAGACATATGTGTGAAATTCTCCACGATATTTATTGAAAAATCTACAAAAACAGTATATCTTAATCTACAACAAATAAAGCATGTCCACTTGTTTTCAAAAAAGAAAAAACAACCTATAATGTAAGAAATAAAGTTGCTACTTAGCCTCTGTTTTCGTAGTTACAACCATTTTTCTCCTAAACTATCATTTATAAGATGTGTCAGTTTGTGTGTATTAATATATAAGTATATTAAATAACACCGAGGGAAACTAGTTTTTATTTTTGAAAATTACTTTCCTAATGATTTTGAAATAAAATAAAAACGCTTACTGTACTATTCTGTCACATTCTAACTTACCTGTACTTTAACGAGTTAGATAGTGACAGAATTTGGCGCCCATCGACGCCTTAAACTAAATTACGGGTTATTGACAATGGCGTCTGACGTATCAAATTTTAAATTCTTTAAATAGCAGTTAATGACTTTGTAAAAAGTTGTTACTTAATATAAGTCGTTTAACAGTCCTTCCTGTCTACCAGTGTAAGTTTTAAAGCAGCTAGGTCTACTCTCAACCCGAGAACTGTGAATACCAGATGACTACCCCAAAAACTGCCACCACTTGTGGTTGTTGTTATGTATCTGCTTTAATTAATAAGGCAGTTGTCGATAGCATAATACATATTTTGTATGGAAATAGTGGTTGCGCCAATTCGCCAAGTGCGTTAAAACGATGTCTTGACGTGTGTGCCATAGCAAAAGTTTGGCCTACGATTGGTTGAGCCACTGACCCAATAGTTGGGTCAACGTGTAAACGGTGTCACTAATGCTGGCTCAAACTCTTGTTTTGAAAATCCTTTGGTCATCAAACACCAATTCCCTTACTAGGTACAGTCACTTGTCGTATTTCAGCATTGTCTATGTAATATGAGACATCTAGCTGTTAGATTCATGAATCTGTCTCCGACTGTACCCAATGAGTCACAGTGACTCAGTTAAGTGTATGTTAGCAGATTGAGATTGATGCACATAGCCCAGACGGGTCGTTTTACTCTCAGAGTGGATTTAGTTCGGCGACAAAATGCCCATTTCGAATTATTTGCAGTTATTTTAGGCCGGGGATTAAATTCTAATGAGGTATTTAGACTGTTAGTGGGATGTCTAAACTTTTTTGTTGGAGCTGGAACTTTGTAACAGTCGTGTTGTTTGTGGCTTGAATTCATTAACTATGGCCATTAATACACTGGGTGCTATCTTTCTTGTACTATTTTTTACTCCATGGAAAGACTATTTTTGTTCAACTAAAGTTTTGTACTTCATCATCATCATTTCAGCCCGTCTGCACCAACTGCTTTGTGCCAACTTCCATCACTATCTAACGCAGTAAAGTTCAGGTAAGTTAGAAAGTGCCCGAATAGCGCTCGCGCAACTAAAACTCAAATGATTACTTATTACAAGGAAACTAAACATCAAAAACTGCCTTTGCAGTTTTAAGAAATAGTTATTACCTACTTGTTGTTGTAAAATTTATCTTGTATAGTAATATCGTAAAATTTCGCACACGTTTTAATTGAGATCTCAGGAATGATCTCAATTAAGACGTGTGCGAAACAAGGATTTTTCATATTTATTTTTTATCGATGTTTTTTTTATATCGTGTTTTAATTATTACAGAACCAATGAAAATATATGAAATTGTAATATTCCAAAATATTTGACCTTTTAAAAACCGTAGATACTGAGTTCTAGGACGATCTTGGTGGGAAAATTACATATTACGACCTCTGTCGTATTTATTTATTAGCTTATTCGTAACTAATAACTATAAAGGACCGCGAAATTGACAATATATTTTCGTTATAGTAACTAAAATAAAAACAGGAACTGCCAGTGTCCAATCTTGAAACAATAATGCGAGTAACACCCGCGAAATAAAACAACGTCTGGTTCGAATTAAAGTGATTCCATCTCTTTCGCACTTCACTTTATCCCATATCTCGATCCCGTTCCCAGTCGGAGATGTCAAGAATTTCCGGTGTGGGTGTTATCGAAAGGACCACATTAAATAAATGTCAATACTAAAATTGGTGTTAACTGCGCTAAGTGAAGGTTATAATAATGTGTTACTTACAGTTTTACACGTGTTATCTGTACGTTTAGCACATTTTTTGATAGTTTTCGAAACTCTATGAAGTTTTCATACAATTACTTTATTTTTATAACCCCCGACGCAAAAACGACGGGGTGTCGTGTCTGTGTGTGTGTCTGTCTGTGGCATCGTAGCTCCCGAACGGTTGAACCGACTTCGATTTCTTTTTTTTGTTGGAAAGGTGAATTTGTTGGGAGTCTTCTTAGCTATGTTTGATCCAAATCGGTTCAGCCGTTTCAGTGCATTGAGGGTTTTTTTTAATTTTATAAAATTAATTACTTGTTTTAACTACGTGAATGACGGAACAAGCAGATGTCCTTGCAGCGCCCCTAGCGAGACTTGGAGGAGAGAGAACTTAAAACTTTCGAAAACTATCAAAACTCCTTCTCTGATTTATTTTTAAAAAAGTGGTTAGGTACATCGCAAATTTCTTAATCTTAGATTTGACAGACTAAATCAAGTACAATATTCAAATTATAAATATGCATAGATACTACATGATACACGATAGGACAATATTTTCTCAGAAGTAAAAAGCCCAAAGTTAACTTTTGTCTAGACTAGATTGTTTAGTAAAAAAATATTATAAATAAAATCAATACAACAAAGCCGTGGGTTTACTGTAGTTTTGTAAAATTATCTATATTTTACGAGATATTCAATAAAAACTACTTTTTCGTGCGGCGCGAGGCGTTTTTTTTGGGGTTGGTGCAACCTTAATTACCCCAATATCGTAAACTCGGCGCGGCATTCTATAGGAAGGCCTATGTCCAACAGTGGACTTGGACAGGCTACTGATGAAGGACGATGAAAGTAAGAAATACTGTGCACAAATTGAGTGTGGGTGTGTGTGTGTGTGTGTGTGTTTCTAGTGAAAGATATGTACCATGATAGTTTCAAAAGTTATATTAAGAAATACAGGTCTCTTTTTACAAGCATTTATTTAGTTTTATCCCGATGAAACAATTCAAAAAAGTTTATGACCCACTTCCCGGTGTTCGATTGAGCTGAAATTTGGCACACCTATCAAGTTTCGATGACAATACAATATTATAGTGACAACAAGCTGATCTGATGATGGAGACCGAAGGTGGACAACGAAACTCCTCGAGGGATAAGAGATGGTAAGCAAGGCATATTATTACAAACGACAGGTATCTATTTAGAGCGATTAACACGATAATTGGAACGGGGTCGTATGAGCCCCTCTAATTATGTCGTCTGATAATAAGAAAGTGTCGTGCGATTGTCCATGATTGATTTAAATTACTATTCTAGGCAGGGAATTCCAAGGGTTAAATGGATAATTTAAGTTCTAGAAATAATATAAAACCAATTATCGTTAATTTTTGTGCCATATTTTACTAGTAGAATAGAATAGTTGTTGTTTATTTGTAACAACACAGATATATTAAGAATAAAACATAAAAATACTCAAAATAATAGCTAGAATTGCTTTTACAAAAAAACAACGTTGTAATTTCCAAACGTGATTTTCGTTCACGTTTAGTTTCGCGAACGCTATTCTGCCACTTTCTAACTTACCTGAACTTGGATAAGTTAGATAGTGACATAATTTGGCGGCCATCGACGCCTTAAGTGCTAATTCTGATGACTAATTTATCGTCTAAAACATTCTTATTTAATAATTATAACGAAATAAAAACATTGTTATAGTGCGCGTCATGTAAAAAGAACGCTGGCGGTCAAGCTTCTTCAGGCGTTCCAGCGTTCTTTTTACGTGACGCGTACTATACCTAGTACTTATTTAAGAGATGTATACCTATGCATTGAATGAGTGCCTACCTAGTTAACTACAAATAATGTACAATTATAGTACGCGTCATGTAAAAAGAACGCTGGAACGCCTGTATATAGAAGCTTGACCGCCAGCGTTCTTTTTACATGACGCGCACTATAACTTCAAGTGTCTGTGAGTTTTTCACCAGAATAAGTCCATGGGAAAACGATAACGTGACAAATAGTGTGCCGAAGACACCGTTTAATAAACAACAGGGGCCAATTAGGGCACACGACACGTCAAAGGGTTAATACGGGGTCGTTTGCACCGAGGGCCGAGCGGACTGTGACATGTGGAGGGTTAATGTTACTTTTTATTGATATCGAGATTATAATTTGATTGTGTGATTAGGTAGGGTTAGTGGATAATTAGATATTTAGTTTTTGAGTGTTTTGAAGGGCTTTGTTAGTTTGTTGGATTGAAGTGCAATGGTCATTTACAAGACTTTAAAATTTACATCTGTCCGTTTGTAGGTATGTTGGTATAGACATTCTAAATTAAAACTGAACTTCATGTTTACAAGGGTTTTTTTTTTAGTTTAAAAACTTTAATAATAATGTATACAGGTAGATATTTTATGCTTGACTGTACCAATCTTCTTTGAAAAATCCTTATTGGATCCATCAGGAACATAAAACTAACTAACATAATCATTTTAAATTGATCCATTGGAGACACACAGGAACAAAATTATAGGTATAATGGATCGAACAGGACAATGGATCGATCTCAACGGATCGAGCAGGAACTACTCATTTTTATAATGCGTTGTTATTTAGCTTGGGTGTCAATTCTCCTGGTAGGTGATTGAATAAGTGGTATACGAATACGGTAGGGTTCACCTACCAGGTGAATTGATACCCAAGCTAAATTTACAATGCAATAAAAATACCCATGGTTTTTATAACTATGTGAATGACGGAACAAGCAGATGTCCCACCTGATGTTAAGCGGTAATCTCTGCCTTTAACAACGTATGACCTCATAGGTCACGTCCACCTAGGACGCACCCTATGTGGCATTGCACTGCTTCCGCCACCCTGAGACATAAAGATAAAACGTCTCATGTGCCTGTAATTTCACCGGCACCCTTACCCTTCAAACCGGAACACAGCAATGCGAGCACTTCTGCGTTGCGGCAGAAATAGGTTTGGTGGTATTACTTCCCCGGATAAACACTTTCACAAAAAAGCTCCACTTGATAAACCTATAGGTTCAACAATATCATAGTTTTTTTTAATCTTTACATTATGTTAAAACAAAAGCTAATAAAAAACTTTAGATGTATGGAAATAAACTAAACAAAATTATAGCATAAAAAATTGTGCTCGCGAGGTCTATTATTCTCAGAACTATCTACGTGTAACTTTTGTAGATATCTAAGTGTGTTTTAAAATATCTTTTTGTATATTTTCGAGTTAAACTTTCTTTGTTTAATTTTTATTTTGTTTTTCTTTATAAATGTATTCGTAGAAAATCCAATTTTCCTACGTGTAATAAACAGGTGGAGGGTTAACCCTGCAGTTGACGTGTAGCCCGCGGCGCGACTTCAAAGGAAATATAAATGTATGAATTGTTTAGCGAAAATCCGCCCGCCGGGGTCTAAAGGACCTTAAACGATGCAAGAGGGTTATTTACAAATTATCGTGTTTAAACATGTATTATTTTAAGATGTGATGTAGAATCGGAATAATTCATTTTATAATTTTATTTAAAATAATTAATTGAAAAATCTGTGTAACTCACGTATTACTTGACTCGAGTTTCTGGTTTTTTTTAGCTCCCTCCTCAAGTAGGTACTCGTACTACAATTGCGGAAGTTGTAATAAACAAAATAAAAAAGAGTATTTATTCCTTACACTATCATTACTAACAAAGGTCTATTTTATCTAATTTTATCTATTTTTGCTAATGTACCTATAGTTATAATATTTAGAATAGTGTAAGAGAAAAGGTCGAGGGCTCAGCCCCGCTGTTTGTCAGCCTCGCCTTAGAATGCTGCTATCGTCACAGCAGCTCTGAAGCTATCCGCTGTTCCCAAAGAAAAGTGCAAATAATGTAACAAAGATTGAATTAAAAAAACGGCCAAGTGCGTGACGGTCTCGTACACGAACAGAAATACTTCATCTGTGAAAATTTCAACTGTCTAACTATCACGGTTCATGAGACGGTCTGGTCTATAAAAACTGCAAAAAAAACACGTTTTTGTATGGGAGCCCCCTTACAATATATTTATTTTATTCTGCCGTGTTATGTCCGGCCTAAGCACAAACTCTCCGTCTCCTCCCATGAATGTCGTAAAAGCCATCTAAGGGATTACACCAGGAGATGGGCAGTAAAATCCACCTGGCTACTCAACATCAATACTGTGATCACCAATCCGCCTGCCAAGCGTGGTGATGAAAGCAAATCCCGCTATTGCATTCTATGGGAACGTCCATCGGCTGATGATGATGATGATTATCACCATATGTACCATGATCACCAGTCTCATTTGACAGAAAAATTACAACCCCAACAATGATATCTTAACCGCCGCTTGTCACGTAAATAATCGTCGGTAATGGGTGGTCGTGGATAACCCGAGGGCGTTCTAATTTGTCCATAACTAGTAGCTGACCATAGTTAACCCATGGTTTCTTAAGAACCGCTGACCGTCATATGACAGCTGTTATATAGCAGAGACGTAGCAATTGTCAGCTTATTCCATTCGTCATAAGATGGTTAATGCGGTAACCGCTGCTATAAAACCAGAGCTAATAGGTGATGTTTAATAAGTCGGTTTGTACAGTCAGACTTGAAGTGTTGGAATAACACAGAATGTATACTAGATTAAATTATATTATATGTTATACTAGCGACTTGCCCCGGCTTCGCACGGGTAGCCCCCGGTGAACCACCCCCCCCCCCTCCTACCCCTCTTCCCTATATGTCGATCTCCTAGTTCTAAGCTACCTCCCCACCAATTTTCAGCCAAATCGGTTCATCTGTTCTTGAGTAACTAACACGACTATCTATTGATTAGATTTTCATCTTTATTATGCGGCTTCGGAAGTCCGTTTTTGGATATTAATAAGTTTTTTGTGAGAAATATATTTTTCAATACAAGCTTTTATGAAATTAGTGATCGTAACCGTGTGCTGATCAAAATGAGCCTTAACACGGCCAGTCTATTATAACCATCGAGAGTTGACCTTCCGTCCCCATCATCAGATCACCTCGTCACCATCATATTGTATTGTTGTGTAACTTGACAGGTTGCCAAATTTCAGCTCAATCAGTTCAAGATAACTGCTTTAAAATTCAGTTGCAAGATTCCACCCGGACATACATTGCAAGTTAATATAAAGCTTGTAAAATGGGCAACTTCTTTCATGCCTGGCGGTTCATGACTTCCCACATACATGTACATGTAGGTGCCTAGACGCCTTTTTCCCCGAAACGGAAACATGAGGCACATGACACTTTTCATCTTTATGTCTCAGGGTGGCGGGCGCAGTGCAATGCCGCATAGGGCGCGTCCTAGGTTTAAAAGTTTAAAAAGTTTAAAAAGTTTATTTCAGTGACAACAAAAACATATGAAATGCAATTTTTACAAAATTAAGGTAGGTAGTAGGTATAGGTACACTATAAAGAAACTTAAACAATATAATATAATACTTAACAAAAAATAAAGACTTATGAGGTAATGCATTGTTAAAAAATAAAAACCTCCATGTTCTAAGTTTGTAACTATGTAGTGTTTACAAGATTTTATTTCACCAATTCTAGAGTAGTTACATAAATAACCAAATCACAATCGCGATTTACTCAATCATAAAAACGTATTCATCTAATCGAACCAATAAACCGCGCATAAACAAAATTATATAGCCTGCGAACACGACGGAACATCAAACGGAAAAAGTAATGCGAGTCGCGCGGCGTCATTTCTCTGTAAAATATTAACGGGGGTCGCGGCGACCCACCCTGCCGTTTCAGGGTTAATGCCGGTTAATGCCTGTATTCTCTTTGCTAGTACGATTATTAGGTGTTATCTTTCTTAACGAGCTGTTTCTTTAGAGGGTTTTCTTTTGCCGTAAATAGGTATCGAACTTGTTGGGAGTCAAAGGTTTTGTTAGTTTTGAGGAAAAATAACGGCCATTTTGAATATAATTGAACTCTCTCTCGCAATCCCCAAGCCATGGGATTGGTTGGGGGTGATCGCAGTATTAGTGTTGAGTACCCAGGTGCATGCTGCTTGCTTTTTGTCTGTCTGTTGAGACAAATCTTGCAACTGAATATTAAACCATTTTTTTTTAAATTTAATCTATGGCCCCATGGTAAAGACCATGGACCAAAGTGACACCTCATTTATCAAAATTGCTTCAGTGGTATCGAGTACATACATAGAGGCCAAACTCATTGCCCTTACTAAAGCGAGGCAAAAAAAACATAAGCCGGTGAAATTACAGGCACAAGATACTTTTCATATTTATGTCTCAGGGGGCGGGCGCAGTGCAATGCCACATAGGGTGCGTCCTAGGTGGACGTGTCCTATGTGATAATGCATTGTTAAAGGCAGAGGTTACCACTTAACACCAGGTGGGCCATTTGCTAGTTCCGTCAATCACACAGTTAAAAAAAACCGCTTAACTATGCCTCGCTAAAGTAGTTGGACAGTAATGCCTTTTACCAGGTGGGTCATTCGAAGAATTCTAGTCTTCGCTCTGCTACAGTATTAGGATACTCGAACTACTCGTATAAGGCTGTGACTCCACGCTCTAGGTACGATTGTTCTTCGAATGGACCCTTCCAGCATTTTTATAAGGCCAACTCAACACAATTAGAACTATTTAAAACCAGCATTCTTCAACTACTTGGTATACATTACTAAACTCTTTCCCACGGCTTTTCCCATAGAATGGCCGAGTGAAAAACTTAAGACACCCATACAAACAAGCCTAGCTAATAAACACACAGACCGTGCTTAACACAAAAAACGCAATAAGTCAATTTTAATTACCACCATCGATATCGGCAGATTCCTGTCTTGCCTACTCGGGAGCCGTGCTCTACTACGATTAGGGATGGGTGCCTGTCGATGGGGTTTAGAATATCATCGATGAAAGGATCATCGATAAACGATATACAAGAAATAAACACCAGTCCCGTCTAGTTCAATGATTTATTCTTAGTCATCTTCCTTGTCACAAGCATCTTACTAAACTATCTTAAATTAAGGGTAAGGTAAGGGCCCTTAATTTAAGATAGTTTTGGTTTATAAATTATAATTTTTTGTTACTTTTTAATATAAAAAATAAAATTATACACTACCACGTTTTTAAACCGACTAAAATGTATAAAACAATTTCTCCTAGCCCAATACAGATATTCCTAAACCCATACAGATTGTCCTTAAAATTGGACAATCTGTGTTAGTTTAGGTTAGACAATGCATTATTACGTTTTTTTTTATAATGCATTGTCATCCATTTCTGAGTTATGTTTAAAGTTTCAAGTATATAGCTCATCAGGAAGTTAATTTAAATAGATTGCAGAATTTGTACCGAACAGACAAACAAACAGACAAACAAGAAAGATAGTTAATAAAACGAGGTAAACATAAAAAACAGAATAGCACACACAAGTTGCAACAAAAAAAAACTTTCACACTAAATTCAAAACATGTTTTAAAATACAGCTTTTGTGAAACGGTAGACCAATAAAAACATTTTGCCATTCCGTTAAGCTACTGTGCATATTCTAAGAACTTACCGTGAACATGAATAATGGTTCCTTTTCCAGGTTTTAAATTCTGTAGTATAATTATATTGTTAAGTATTTTGCTTTCTTTATCGAGTCAGAATGGCCCAACGTAATAAAAAAGGTATTATTTTTAATGGGTTAACATATCATCCAAGATCTCACTTTCTAGACAAGAACACATTGACCTTAATAACATGTAACATCTAGTTACATGTTGCTTTATGAGATTCTAATAAGATAACAAAAACTGACAAACTCATATAAAAATCTCATTCATCGAACAATCATCGAACATCGATGTAGCTAATTCGGCGATCATCCATCACTATCTAACGCAAACAAGACTCGATAACGAGGTGAAATATTCACATTGCAGCTACATAATCAGCTGTACATCTGTCTCTTTCCCACCCAGGCAATCTTATAGTGTCGTTGGGAGAAAGGAAAAAGACGGCACGCGTCGCCGGCATGTACAAAGGGTTCGCGATCTCTTTGATGTTGCCGTCGCGCGTACGTACTTTGTTTTCTGCGTGTGTGTTGTATGCAGATGAGATGAGTCGAGACTGGGAATTTGATAATTGCAAAGATTTATAGGTGCTGGTGACTATGGTCAGAGCTACGGGTAGCTTTGTTAATTAGGACAGATCAGTGATTAATAATGTGAATATTGGTGAACCATGGCATACTTTACTCAGGTAAAGATTAATAAGACTAATATTTATGCCGCAAAATTCCTAATCTTAGATTTGATTTATAACAGACTAAATCAAGCACAATATTCAAATTAAAAATATGCATGCATACTACATTATAATTACGAGGGATCACTGTACCAGAAACACGATAAGACAATATTTTCTCGATAGAAAAAAAAACTAATGTTAAGTCTATTCTTTGCCTAACTTCGATTGTTTATTGAAATGGTGAGTATTATTGGGAAACAAATTAGATAAATAAAATCAATATAACAAAACCGAGTTTTGAAAAATTATTTATATTTTATCGAGATATTCAATAAAAACCGCTTTTTCAAGCGGCGCCAGGTGTTTTTTTTTATGAAGATTTCTGCCTGGTGTTGGCGCAGTCTTAAGGATTTTTAACGACTAGGAATTAAGTTTATTAGAAATAAAATAATGTTATTTTTAACCCCCGACCCAAAAAGAGGGGTGTTATACGTTTGACCAATATGTGTGTGTATCGGTCTGTGTGTCTATCTGTAGCACCGTAGCTATTAAACGGGTGAACCGATTTGAATGCTTTTTTTTTATTTGGTAGCAGGTTTTCTAGCTAGTGTTCTCAGGTGTATTTAATCGAAATCGGTTAAGTCGTTTGTAACGGATGCAGTATAAAACTGAAAACATGCTTGCCTAGCATTAACTTAGTCAATTAAATCTTGACCTTACAAACATATTTTTTATTTCACGTTTTAATAATTCTGTAATAATGTAAAATTTATCCAAATAAGTTGTTTTATCTCTAATTAGACGCAATTAAATTTAATTAAAGTTAAAAAACTCAGAACAAGCTAATAAAATGTTGTAGACAGAATTTGAGACAAGTATATAAATCAAAATAATTACGACATTTACATTTCTGTACATCCGGAGTAATTCTTATTATAATAGCTTAATCTTTTTATTTATATATTTCTAGCGAGAATTTAATAAAACTACCAAAATGATATTCCAGATAAATTTCAGGGTTAATTCACTTCCTAGCTACCACTGCTATTTCTGCCACAAAGTAGTAGTGTTCGCATTGCTGTGTTACGGTGAAATTACAAACACATGAGACTTTTCATCTTTATGAGTCAGGGCGCAGTGCAATGCCACATAGGGCGCGTCCTAGGTGGACGTGACCTGTATGATGTAATGCATTTTTATAAGACAGAGGTTACCGCTTAACATCAGGTTCATGACTGTACTCCACTAACAAAATCGACAAGGGATCCATGAGGAATTTGAAAGTTGCCTAAAAATTTAATTGGATCGAACAGGACGATCAAAGTCTAACTGATCATTCTCAATGGATCGAACAGGAACTACTCCATTATTCAAGGCAAGCCCGATCCAAAATTCAATCAAAAAAAAATAAGCAAAATGTTTAAGTAGACACAGACACCCACAGCCTCAAAAGGCCTAAAAGGGTTTGTTATAAGCTTTTTACCTTTGTACCTGTTAAAGTGGGACAAATCTTGAAACTGCATTTTGAACCAGTTGACCTCGACCGATCGAGCTGAAATTTATCATACCAGTCTAGTTCTGATGACAATACAATATTATTGTGACCATGGAGACGGAAGGTGGGCAATGGAACTCCTCGATAAATAATAGTAGACTTACCGTGTTTACGCTCATTTTGATCAGCACATGGTTCCGATCACTAACTTTATAAAAGCTTGTATATTGGAAAATATATTTTTCAACCAAAAACTTATTCTAATACTATGCTTGTTTTTGTTACATAATATCGTTAAATCCTTTAATACACGTATAACGTAGGTTGTCACCCAACCAAGGAACGTGGGAGTAGGTGTTTTAAATATGTTTTACGCAAAACGGTCGCGTATTTACGAGCTTAATCCTTTACGACTTAAGAGGCAGACAACAGTCAAATTCCGTCAATATCTAACCCAGTAAAGTTCTTTAGAAATTAACAGAATAGCGCTCGCGCAACGATAACTGAACGAAAATCACGAAAAACAGTATTTAAACATATATTTGCTGCGTAATCTAAAATATAAATCTACCATGCCCTCTAAAATAATATTATATGTTACTCATATTAATTTTATCAATTACGTTGATAGGTAATAGAGATTTACGTTATAAGCGCATTATTGTGTTCACTAATTTTTTTATCGAGAATATTTATCGGAATCGTGTTTAGGGCTCGATCATGCCCTTGAAAATATATGAAGGCTTTATTTTTTGGAGCTGTAAACTGTGTAGAATTTGGTTAATATACGTTCAAGAGAACCCTATTTGACTCTTGACAGCCTCTTAAGTAACCATCGACATATTTGAGGTCACTTCATTGTTCCCCGTCAAGCAACAAAATTATTCAGTTTTATTCTAAAAAACCGTCGTTTGGCTTTTATTACACGCCTATAAAACTGAGAGCGTCGGGACGAGACTAATAACTTTCAACTTTGTTCAGAACTGGGACGTATAGCTCTATTTGTGTATTTTAATGGCCATAAATCTGAAAACAGTGCGGAAAACGTCCAAGCGCTTAGCTAGTTATGATTTTTGAGTTACGATCTTTATCCCGCTTTATTAATGTCTCTTAATAAAACTATCATTTCGTAATCTTTCCGAGAACATTATTTTGGGACGATAAGATGCTCACAATTTTCAGAGAATTTAGAATAATGTCACCCACACACCCACAAGCGGGATTGGGCCGGCCACGTCTGCCGCATGTCGGAAGATCTATCGGCAAAATCCACTGATTGTGTTCCCAAAGCAAGACGCCCGCGCGGCGACCACCATGGAGATGTCGTGACGAGTTGGATGTGCAGGTGTCTGGTAGGTACCAGACTGGCCCACTGCAGCAAGGGACATAGATAACTGGAAAAAGGGGGGAGGCCTTTGTCGTGCAGTGGGACAATATGGGTTGAAAATAATAATAATAACACAGCCACAACACACAAACGGCTAAAATACATAGCATAGGTATAACCCCGGCAAGATACACAACATATAACACACAACAGTCACGTGCATAATCCTGATCCCACACGAGGATCCCCTGTGTTGTGGGTAAAGAAAAAATATCCCCCCTCTTCCCCGCCCCCCCTCTAGCATCCTTCCCCACAATCGTTGTCCTGTCCAATGGTCTTGAGTTCATACAAAAACCCCATAGAAAAAAGCACTTTTCGTCCTTTCCAAGATTCCGTGCAACTTTTCAAATTTTTTTAAATTTCGGTCGAATCAAAACTATTTATAGATCCATCCAATTTTTGCTTTAGTTGTGGACTAACGAGAAGTGGCTTTCCGCACATTTTATTTTTACAAATAGGTTGGGCAGCATTTATGTGCGACCGGCGCTGGGCACATTCCGCGTTTCCCATCAATTTAATGCTTTGACATTTTTATGCATATTTAAAATTTTGCTTTGAAGAACCACTCTGTTCTATAGATTTATGTTAGATACACACAGACGCTGCGATCGTGCAACTCTCATGCTAGATCAGTGCACGAATCGTTCAATTGATGCATTTTCACGGCCAATTTGATGTGTATACTCATACTCACTGACCTAAAGGAAAAGGAAAAAAGTGTCCGAATTAAAAGAGAAACCTAACGCATAAAAGAAACACTTCTGCCATTTTTTATCCGACCATTGCTGCTTGATAATTGAACACATTTGAAGGACTAGAGTGTGAACCGGCAGTGTGTCGGGCATTTGTCATCGTTCTAAATTTCTAAAGAAATTGTATGGAATGCTAATAGTCTTTTGTTTAACTCTTTGTGTCTACTCGTCATCTGCGTTACATTTATGTTATGTTTTATGTTACTAAAGTTTATGTTACTACACACACACACACACACACACACACATCGCCGCTAAGCGATAAGACCACCCATTGTACTTTTAATTATATAGTTAAGTTTGTTTCATTTTATTCGTATTATTAGCTATTAGGGTGTACAATAAAGTATTTTCTATCTATCTATCTATCTACTACTTGATGAATCTTGGAAAGTTGTAACAGATCTTCAATTTCTAACATGTTTCGGTTTGTAAAATAATATTAACTCGTTTTCCTATGACAGGTTCAATGTTTATTATGTCCACAGCTGCCATGACAATGTGAACACCTTTCCAGCCATTAAAGGCATAATATTGGCAGCTTATCGATCGCCAATATTATGTTCAATTAATTAATTCAATTATAACTATTAACTGTTAGTTTTCAGCTGGCGTTTATTGCTTATTCAGAGCAGCTTGTTTCCGACTTATATAAAAGTTGATTTATTTATAATCAGCTTGCGAACTAAATCAATAAATAAGGCTAGATGACCAACGGGCTGTTCAGTATTATCCTATGGGCTAAAACTAGCACAGCAAGCTATAGACCAGAAACCATTTTTTTTTATACTACTTGACTGACGGAACAAGCAGATGGCCCTACCTGATGTTAAGCGGTAACCTCTGCCTATGAACAGTGCATTACCTCATAGGTCACGTCCACCTAGGACGCACCCTATGTGGCATTGCACTGCGCCCGCCACCCTGAGACTTGAAGATGAAAAGTCTCATTTGCCTGTAATTTCACCTGCACCCAATCGACCAATTCTCGTAATAATAAGTTTTTTGTGAAAAATATATTTTTCAGTACAAGCTTTTATAAAATTAGTGATCGTAACCGTGTTCTGATCAAAATGAGCCTACTAAACACGGCCAGTCTACTATTATCCCTCGAGGAGTTCCGTTGTCAACCATCCGTCTCCATCATCAGATGAGCTCGCTGTCATCATCATATTGCATTGTCATCGGAACTTGACAGGGCAATTATTAGCACTATCCTACTCTAATACAGGTCGCAAGAATCGAAAGCACAGTCCGACCAGTATAAACTGGCGCGACTTGTGGCTGCCGTTGTGGCGCTGTTTGATACAGATTATGAAGATTATGGATTACTCAAAAGCACCAAGTGCCAAAAGATCCTTGAAGCACTGTAGATTATATTATGAGGAAGCTGAATATTTTTCAGTCAATTCACAATACAGTCTCGATTCGGTCAACTTTCAGTGTGGTTATAAAATAATTAAGAGACAGGCTTCAAGGGCGACAGACAGTAAGGTAGATTATGGTTGGAGTGATAAAATAACCGACATAGCTCTCAGAACCAGCAACTTGAAACTCCAATAAACAGGATACATAGGTCGCAGAACCGACAATAATTGGGGCAAAAAGGTCTTCGAGTGGCGACCAGGAACACGACGCAGTGTGGGGCAGCCCCCCACTCGACGACAAAAATTTCGCAGGAAGTCGGTGCATGCAGGCGGCACAAGACCGTCCATCGTGGCATTCTACGGGGAGGCCTTTTTCCTCTGCTTTTATAATGCCTCATAAGCTTTAATAAAGCCATTATTACCTCATAGGTCACGTCCACCTAGCACGCGCCCTATGTGGCATTGCACTGCGCCGCCATCCACAGACATTTTCATAGATGAAAAGTCTCATGTGCCTGAAATTTCACCGACATCTTTCAAACCGGAACACAGCAATGGGCGCAATTTTGCTTTGCGGCAGAAATGGGTATGGTGGTAGTATTTCCCCGGACGAACTCTCTCAAAAGCTCTACTACTAACAAACCTGATAAGATGGTCGTGTAGGCATTTATCGCTTTTCAATCATACAATGATTGTTTCTCGATTCAATAGCAAAGTCCTTTTAATCACGAAATGTCGTTAGTTTAAAAGATCGTCCGTATGTCACAAAAGACTTTCGGAAACCCGTGATTTATTAAAAGCGACACAATTTGGCAAATGCTGAGTGAATGGATTATTTTCGTTTATTATTATAATCCAAATTATAAAAGTTCCGTGGGCGAAACAATGATATATAGCCATTAATAATTTTATGAAAATATTATGGTTTCCGTAATAGTTATTTGTTACTCGTACTCGTAAATAAATCGAACGGACTCAAAGAGGTTGAGAAAACAAAATGCATGAATGAAAAAATATTATGTGAAGGTATTTTCAAATATATAGACTACATTTGAATTAGACAGATTAGACACAGAATATATAAGATTAGACTAGTTATTTTTTTTTATTATTCTTCTTGATATGGATACATCATTAAAGTAAGTTTTATACAGTTTGTGAAGTTTGCAAAATATCTGCGTCGTCTACAACTTGGTACACCCAGTTATCTTGAGGTGAACCACGGGAAGAAAAAGTTGCCCCTGGAACAGCCAGGTGAACTATGTGGGTGGACCACGGTTAGGGACTGAATGAAACTAACACTAGATGTTTATATTCTGAAGTTTAATTTTAATTTATAATTTATTCATCAAAAAAGATTACAGCAGGCAAGATATATAAAAAACTAGAAGTAGAAGCAATTTTCGAACAATTAAACTACTTATATACCAATTTTTGAAGCTATTCTATTTTGATGTACATAATTTGACTAACTTTTGTTTCATATTTTTGATTCTATGGTCAACTCAGCCCACACCTGACTTAGCCCGCGGGCCGAAATGTCCACTACGAAATTAACTTATATTTTTTTATGGTCAACTGAGCCCGCGTGCTAAATCGACCCCTTTGAAAATCTTAACTTAGCCCAAACCTAACTCAGCCCTCGGGCTAAATGACCATGCACTTTGAAATATGTTTATGATTTTTTACAGCCAACTCAGCCCGCGTGCCTAAACTGTTGTGCAATGTTTAATGTTTATTTTTTTAATTTGTTGCATTAAATTAATGTTTTTATTTATTTATACATACAATTTGTGAAGTTTTAAATGTCTGCGTCGGTTACAGCAAAAGTCACTCCTAGGCTGTGCTGTAAGCGTGAATAGCCTGTACCTACTACTCGGCATAAAGTCACTCCTAGGCTGTGCTGTAGGCGTGAATAACCTGTACCTACTACTCGGCATAAAGTTACTCCTAGGCTGTGCTGTAAGCGTGAATAGCCTGTACCTACTACTCGGCATAAAGTCACTCCTAGGCTGTGCTGTAAGCGTGAATAGCCTGTACCTACTACTCGGCATAAAGTCACTCCTAGGCTGTGCTGTAAGCGTGAATAGCCTATACCTACTACTCGGCATAAAGTCACTCCTAGGCTGTGCTGTAAGCGTGAATAGCCTGTACCTACTACTCGGCATAAAGTCACTCCTAGGCTGTGCTGTAAGCGTGAATAGCCTGTACCTACTACTCGGCATAAAGTCACTCCTAGGCTGTGCTGTAAGCGTGAATAGCCTGTACCTACTACTCGGCATAAAGTCACTCCTAGGCTGTGCTGTAAGCGTGAATAGCCTGTACCTACTACTCGGCATAAAGTCACTCCTAGGCTGTGCTGTAAGCGTGAATAGCCTGTACCTACTACTCGGCATAAAGTCACTCCTAGGCTGTGCTGTAAGCGTGAATAGCCTGTACCTACTACTCGGCATAAAGGGCATGAATGACAAGTTTACCCAACATACATACATAAACACACGCCGTCTTCCCCGAGCGGGGTAGGCAGGCTTCAGAGTATTTTTCACCAGGACTCGCACAATCGCAGGAATTGACCAGTGGTGAGCAAATCGTCCCCATTGCTTTTCACAACCAACTCTTCCATCACCAGCAGTAGTCCGATGGACCCTCCCCTCCCCTCCTCCCCTTTAAATGGGGGGAATGCCATCATCACCACGCTTGGCAGGCGGATTGGTGATCGCAATTGGTGTTTAGTACCAAGGTGGAAGCTGCTGTCCATCGCCGGATGTAATCCATTTGGTATTTACGACATCCACGGGAGGAGACGGATCTATTCTTAGTCCGGACACACCACGGAATTCCCATTATTTAGGTTTATATTTCTAGGTGAAAGACCTCTTATCCGTCAAAAAACAGTTTCGCTATTTGGACTGAATTTTGGTCTTCGCGTGTTTGCACTTCCTGTCATGAAATATGTATCTATCTTTTGTATTTATTGATTTCAAGAAAATTTCTTCAACAGAAACTCACCATGAATAGCAAAACGTTCTGAAAACAAAACGGTATTTTCTTTCCCTGAAACGGCAATTTCCTCGAATCGATCGAGCGTAACTCGTTAGAGCTAACGAACAAATAGCACTAGATTCGTGTTTACGTTCAGAATACAACCGTGACGCAATTTGTAACACCCCCTTTCAGGGGGGAGGGGGGACTTCAAAGGGCTCGCCGACAAAGCACTAAATAAGATGAAAAAAACACAAACGACAATGGCCAGGAAAATCGGGGCCTCTGGAATTTTCGCGATTCTTTTAGTTTTCGCTGAAATAACGTTTTGTTCGCGTTGCGTGTGCGATGCGATGGAGCGGCATTTAGTTATGACACAGATAAAATAATACTATGTTATGAATACATTTAGGAACACCGGCGAAATTACAGGCACATGGCACTTTTCATCTTTATGTCTCAGGGCGGCGGGCGCAGTGTAATGCCATATAGGGTGCGTCCTAGGTGGACGTGACCTATGAGGTAATGCACTGTTAAAGGCTGAGGTTACCGCTTAACATCAGGTGGGCCATCCGTCATTCACATAGTACCTAAAAAAAACGATAGACCCGAAATTTATAGAGAGTACGTTCCCTTTGTGGTCTATGGGTAAAGTAAGAAATACATTCCGAAATTTCACTTCCTGGGGGGTGCAGCGGGGTGCTGAAGTTAGTATGGATAAATCTCTACGCGGACGATCTATCGCTGCACTAGTCTACCATCAGTAACATTATCATTACACATTCCAAGGAATGTGAAGCAAAACATTCAATTACATCGATAACGGCGCAGGAGTGTCGCTCAAGTATTACAGGCAGATTACACGATATCTAGACATTTTATCAGTTAAACCACTGTGCCCTAGCCTGGCTTAGCGCACCAGGTTATTATGAACCTTATTTGGACGGAATAAGAGCGAAGTCTATATATTGGGATACTAGTAAGATTCTAAGATATCGCTAGGTTCTAAATTGGAGCGTGCAGGTCTACCACACCTGATTATGTCACAAAAATGACACTTATCAAGACCCGAGCATATTCATCATCGTCATCATCAGGCGGTATTCGCCTGCTGGACGAAGCTTCCTCCATAAAATACAATTGGGGGGGATTTTCCATAATCAATACGCTCGGTTGCTAGATTTTGCTGCCTATGGTTTAATCCCCAAGACATCCACAGGCTGATTTGTCCAATTGTACATATCTCAAGATGTTTTTAGGGTTCCGTACCCAAAATGAAAAACGGGAGATAATGGTACGGAACCCTTCGTGCTCGAGACCAACTAGCACCTGGGCAGTTTTTTTTTAAATTTGATTTAAAAACAGATTACTTTTTTAATAATGTTTTTCTAATTAAAAACTTAAGAGATCGTCATGATTGCAATTAGGTTATAATACTCATCAAGCGCTCAGAATTTACACACAAAGCTAGACTGTCTAAAATAATATGAAATACAACGAAAACCCAATAAATTGTATCTAACTGACAGTTAGTCTCCTAATGTAGCCTTAACTTTATCTCAACCAGCCATCTCGACTACAGATTATATATAAATGTAACTTAGCCCCATTTAATGGCCGGTTATGCTAATAATTAGACAAAAACTAGTAAAATACAAGGTTATTTATATACGTGGTATCATTATAACTTTTGATACTATCCTGGTTATATAACATTTGAAACTATCATGGAAGATTTAAAACTCAAAAATCATGGTAAATATCCCGTTTCTAGTGAAAATTATCCTGGTTATGTACATACTTTTCACTAGAAACAGGATATTTACCATGATTTTTGAGTTTTTATTGTTCCCAATATTTCGGAACCGTTGCATGCGCCATGATCACGGGAGAACCGCCAAGGCAAATCTTATACCAACGAATCTTATCAACAAGTCCGGGTAATTCCGTAGTCGGCTTTTACGACAACGTTATTAGAAAATCTGGTGATCGCCTAAATCCATCTAGCCAAACGCGAGTTGAACATGGTAAGGCTAAGGCATCACTGCAACGCATTACTCGATATTTTACAAATGCTTATTGGGTAGAGCTTTGCCAGAGTATACAAGATTGTGCAGCCATTGGAAACTTTGGTGGAATGTATCAAGGCATAAAGAGGGCAATTGGTCCAGTTCCAAAAAAGACAGCACCACTCAAGGAGGCTGGCGGCTCTATCATCACTGATGGAGAACGTCAGCTGAGTCGTTGGGTTGAACATTATACCGAGCTGTACTCCCAGCCTATAGATATACAACCTGAGGCGGTGAACAAGATCTCTGTACTACCAATGTGGGAGGAGCTGGATGAAGTGCCTTCTTTAGAAGAGTTCCACCTAGCTGTTAAGCAGCTTAAGAGTGGTAAGAGCCCAGGAAACGATGGTATTCAAGCGGAACTTATAAAAGTGCAGTGTGTTCTACCTTTACTGTACAACCTGATTGCTAAGTGTTGGCAAGAGGGATATGTGCCTCAGGACATGCGTGACGCAAATATTATCACCTTATACAAGGGGAAAGGAGACCGCGGCGACTGCAACTGCTATCGTGGTATATCCCTTTTGAGCATTGTGGGTAAGCTTTTTGCTCGTATTATCTTGAGCAGACTGCAGAAACTAGCTGACCGCATATATCCCGAATCACAATGTGGGTTCCGTGCCGGGCGCTCTACCACTGATATGATCTTTACACTTCGACAATTGCAGGAGAAAGGCAGAGAACAAAAAACACCATTGTTTATGGCATTTGTTGATCTCAATAAAGCCTTTGACACGGTCAGCAGAGAAGGTCTATATACAGCTTTGGAGAGGATAGGGTGTCCTGCCAAAATACTAACCTTAGTTAAATCCTTCCATGACAGTATGAAAGGCACAGTTATCTTCAATGGCAAGTCATCCGAGACATTTGAAATGCAACGGGGCGTGCGTCAGGGTTGCGTCCTAGCACCTACCTTATTCGGGATCTTCTTTTCGCTGCTCTTGAAAGCTGCCTTCGGTGAGGCAACTCAAGGGATTCATCTATACACAAGATCGGACGGAAAACTTTACAATGCCTCCTTACTCAAGTCCCGACGACATCGATATGACCTATTTGTCGATAGCCTTTTGTTTGCTGACGATGCAGCCTTCGTCGCTACTACATCTATAGAGCTTCAAAGTATCCTAGACAAATTCGTGGAAGCTTGTTCATTGTTTGCAATGACGATAAATGCAAAGAAGACTGTAGTGATGGTGCAAGGTGACGTAGAAAGACCACGTATTCTGTTGAACAATGCACTTCTGGAGGTTGTGGATAGTTTTTGTTATCTGGGTTCCTCAGTGTCGAACAATCTCTCTCTTGACGGAGAGATCAACACCCGCATCGGCAAAGCCTCTACAATGTTCGGGAGGTTAAGTACAAGAGTATGGAATAATAAACACCTTACAATCAGAACCAAGATGAACGTGTATCAAACATGCATCTTGTCCATACTCTTGTACGGAGCTGAAACTTGGACATCATATGCCAAACAGGAGCGAAAACTCAACAACTTCCACATGCGTTGTCTCCGAAGCATTTTGGGCATTTCCTGGAGTGATAAAGTTACCAACGAGAGGGTCTTGAAAACTGCACAGTTGCCTAGCGTCATCGCCTTGCTGAAACAAAGGCGTTTGCGATGGCTTGGGCATGTGCACCGGATGGACCCTTCTCGTTTGCCGAGAAAAACTTTACTTTCAGAAATCGCCGATGCCAAAAGACCTATAGGACGCCCAATGCTTAGGTTCAAAGACAGCCTTAAACGCGACTTGAAAACTTTCAATATAGACCAGGCTAGCTGGGAGAGTCAGGCAGAAGATCGCAACTCGTGGCGTAAAACCGTAGCTGACGGAGTAATCGCCCACGATAAGGCCTGGTTTGACCTGCTAGCTCACAAGCGGACAGTAAGACATGAACGCGCCGCTAACCCTATAATACCTACAGGGACTCCATTCATATGTCAAAAGTGTGGCCGTGGCTGCCGCTCCCGGATAGGCCTATTTAGTCACGAACGCAAATGCCTAACTGACGCTGCTTAAATCATCTTTCGTAGATGTTATAAGGCCCATGATGATGATGATGATGATGATTAGAAAATCTGGTTATCACAGAAAACAGTAAGGAGCTTTTTAGTTAAAATAAAATGTATGTGTCTGTGGGTTCTTTGTTGCGTGACTACGTACTTTTATACAAGTGTATGTGATTGGAAAATTCAATTAAAGAACAAACAAGTAATTACTTTTGATAAAAAAAAACCCTCAACGCAATGAAACGGCTCAACCAATTTTGATCAAACATTGCTAAGAACACTCCCGACAAATTCACATTTCAAACAAACAAAAAAAACGAAATCGGTTCATCCGTTCGGAAGCTACGATGCCACAGACACACACACACACACACACACACACACACACACACACACACACACACACACAGCCACGTCATACTTATAACACCCCGTCGTTTTTGCGTCGGGGGTTAAAAATAGAGTATCTCAAGGACCTATCCTCGGTCCCTTATTCTCATAAAGGTTACGACTAAAGTAATACTATGAAACTACGGTGAAATTACAGGCACATGACAGTTTTCATCTTTATGTCTCGGGGTGGCGGGCGCAGTGCAATGCCGCATAGGGTGCGTCCTAGGTGGATGTGACCAATAAGGTAACGCATTATTATAGGCAGAGGTTACCGCTTCAGTCTGCTTGTTCAGTCATTTATTTCGATCTTCGTTATTAAAAATTCATAATTTTGTAAACAAGAAATAGAAAACAAAAATTTGAGTGTCTCAAGGCCCTATCCTCAGTCCCAGGCTGATTCTCTTAGAGGTTACGACTAAACTAATGTAGTCGTTTCGACCTCAATACTACTTTAAATTTGTAATTGGTCATTATTCGTCGGAGTAACAGCCCAATTCGGTCCAATCAATCCCTCGTACTTAAATGCGAGTGCATTAATTATACAGCTTTTGCCCTTGACTTCGTTTGTATTTAGTTTTTAAGTCCACTGTCACGACGACCGGTTTTGAGCCGCCTCCATCCACCGTCTTCTTGCCACCTTCTAAATTGGTCCGTCGAGAGGGGAGTCCGGTTCTTGGTTGCACTCTAGAACCTTTATTCTCGGTTATAACGGTTGTCAGTTCTGCGATATGGCTTGTCCATTGCCACTTCAACTTGCTGATTGTGAGAGCTTTGTCAGTGAACTTGGTTCTTCTACTGATCTTCGGGAACATGAGTAAACACACTTTTCACTACAAACGGGATAGGTATTTGCCATGATTTTTGTATTTTGATTGTTCCCGATATTTCGGCCCAGTTGCATGCGCCATGATCACGTGAGGACTAACTTAAGTCTTTGCGACTAGATGTTATTGATAAAACTCAAAAATCATGGTAAATATCCCGTTTCTAGTGAAAAGTATGTACATAACCATGATAGTTTCAAAAGTTATATGAGTAAACACGTTTTTTTTATACAACTTGGAATGACGGATCAAGCAGATTGCCCACCTAATGTTAAGCGGTACATTTCATTTCATTTCATTTCATTTATTTCACCTTGTAACCTTGTAACCTTGTAACCTAGTTTTCCTCTGCCTGTGAACAGTGCATTATCACATAGGTCATGTCCACCTAGGACATGTCCACCTTATGTGGCATTAAACTGCGCTGCCACCCTGAGACTATGATGAAGTCTCATGCGCCTGTAATTTCACCGGCACCTTAGAAACCGGAACACAGCAATGCGAGCACTTCTGCTTTGCGGCAGAAATAGGTGTGGTGGTAGTACTTCCACGGACGAACTCTTATAGACAGACAAATCACCCAACGAATGATGAACACGCATCACTACTATTTTATTATACGTAAAGTTGAATATTTGTAGCATAAATATAGTAAAAATGTATAGTTTAATTAAATATTACTAGACTGGTTAAATAAGAAAATGCTTTTTGTATCATTTATTAGTATCGATAAGGGACCGTCATTATATTTGTCTATTAATGGCTCGAGATAATTGGATGTTTTATAGCAGACTATGTTTAATAGAACAGTTATGAAATATAATTAATTCTGTTTAAAAGTCTCACAAGCGTGGGATTCTTTATAAATGATAAGCCATTTTTTTCGAATGCTTCCAGCGAATTTTTACAGATGTTTGTTACTCAATCACGCCGAGACGGCTGAACCGATTTCGATGAAATTTGGTACAAAGATAGATTATGACCTGTAATGAGCTGTAGTCTACGTTTATCCTGCTAAAACAGAAGCGAAGTCGCGAGCGGACACTAGCACAGAAAAACTAATAAAAAAGCAAGCTATGTTTTTTATGATTCATTTGGTGCCTAGCGTGGTGTGCCCAGTTTAAGAATATACCCCTCCGTCTCCTCCAGTGGATGTCATAAAAGCCGACGAAGGGATTACTCCAAGGGATAGGCAGCAGCATACAACATACTGCGATCATCAATCCGCCCGCCCAAAACGCTGATAATGGCAATCTTTTTTTTTTTTTATTGCTTTTAAGACTTCGTCCAGCAGTGGACTTTTAAGGGTGAATGATGATGGCAATGATGATGAATGGGTTCTACTTTCAAGTAATTGATGGTGATAAAATTGTCATAATCAGTAAAACCAGTGAGGAATTTAAAAAAATATAGTACCAATCGAAAGAAGCTAGAATGTAGACACTAGGCCACACATCCTGAGACGTCACTAAACGGAAGAGTGTCCACACGTCAACAGGAATATAAATCTTGAGGCCGTATGGTTTTGTTATACAAGTTCTGTGAGCTAGGAATCTCATAGAAGAGCCCATATTGGATATCAATATCGAAAGAACTAAGAATGTAGACGCTTAACTTGACCCACACATCCTTAGACGTCAGTAAACGGAAGACTGTCCACACGTCAGCTGGAATATAAATCTAGAGGCCGTATGGTTTTGTTATACAAGTTCTGTGAGCTAGGAATCTCATAGAAGAGCCCATATTAGATATCAATATCGAAAGAACTAAGAATGTAGACGCTTAACTTGACCCACACATCCTTAGACGTCAGTAAACGGAAGACTGTCCACACGTCAGCTGGAATATAAATCTAGAGGCCGTATGGTTTTGTTATACAAGTTCTGTGAGCTAGGAATCTCATAGAAGAGCCCATATTAGATATCAATATCGAAAGAACTAAGAATGTAGACGCTTAACTTGACCCACACATCCTTAGACGTCAGTAAACGGAAGATTGTCCACACGTCAGCTGGAATATAAATCTAGAGGCCGTATGGTTTTGTTATACAAGTTCTGTGAGATAGGAATCTCATAGAAGAGTCCATATTGTCCACACGTCAGCTGGAATATAGATCTTGAGGCCGTATGGTTTTGTTATACAAGTTCTGTGAGCTAGGAATCTCATAGAAGAGTCCGTATTAGATATCAATATCGAAATAATTAAGAATGTAGACACTTGGCTTGACCCACACGTCCTTAGACGTCACTAAACGGAATACTGTCCTCACTTCAGCTGGAATATAAATCTTGAGGCCGTATGGTTTTGTTATACAAGTTCTGTGAGCTAGGAATCTCATAGAAGAGTCCATATGATCACACGTCAGCTGGAATATAAATCTTGAGGCCGTATGGTTTTGTTATACAAGTTCTGTGAGCTAGGAATCTCATAGAAGAGTCCGTATTAGATATCAATATCGAAATAATTAAGAATGTAGACACTTGGCTTGACCCACACGTCCTTAGACGTCACTAAACGGAAGACTGTCCTCACGTCAGCTGGAATATAAATCTTGAGGCCGTATGGTTTTGTTATACAAGTTCTGTGAGCTAGGAATCTCATAGAAGAGCCCATATTAGATATCAATATCGAAAGAATAGTGAATGTAGACGCTTAATTTGACCCACACATCCTTAGACGTCACTAAACGGAAGACTGTCCACACGTCAGCTGGAATATAAATCTTGAGGCCGTATGGTTTTGTTTTACAAGTTCTGTGGGGCTAGGAATTTTGTAGAAGTGCCCATTCAATTAAAATATAAGTGCGTACAAAAAATACTTTTTTTTTAAAGAAACCAGAAAGATGCGTGTTTTTTATTGTGCGTCAATCGGCAAAAGATTGGTTTTGGGAATAATAAAGGTAGATAATGCTGTAACCAGACCTAACTAAAAAAAACCGACAACCGACACATTTATATGAAAAATAATTCAGTTAATGTCAGCGAACTCCCGAATAACTTTCGTCGGGACAAACTCTATAAAGTAGTATAATTGAATATTGGCAAAAATATAACTTTTGAAACTATCATGGTTATGTACATAATTTTCACTAGAAACGGGATATTTAAAACTCAAAAATCATGGTAAATATCCCGTTTCTAGTGAAAATTATTGGCAAAAATATTAATTTACTGAGTAAATTTATCGATTCTTCGATATCGATTTAACAATTGTTTTGATAACAAATTCAAACGTATTTTCATACATACATTCATACATAGACACACGCCTTTTTCACCGAAAGGGTAGGCAGAGCCTCAAATGGACCTCTTTTTACCGTGGGTTGCACCATCGTGGGAATATAGATTTGGCAAGTGGTGAGCTCATCGCCGCCATTGCTTCCCACGACTGACTTAGCTAACACTTTCTTACAGTAAATAACACATTCCTTAATAGGTAAGCTAGCAGCCAGGACAAATCTTATACCAACAAATCTTACAAACAAATCCGGGTTATCCCTTAGTCGGCTTTTACGACATCCACGGGAGGAGACGGACGGGTCTGTTCTTTGGCCGGACACACCACGATTTTTGTATGTTCCATGTTTTATAGAAAACTCTCTAAAACGGCATAGATCTACGGCGCTGTATTTCGGAGCGCTTTGATCTTCGCCGCCGTTTTAATGAGCTCATATAAACGGTAACTAGTGGATTGTTCGTCTGTTCGTACGATTTGTTAGATTTTCCTGTAATTCTATAAATGTAGAAAAATGTTTGTTTGAAAATGAGGGTAGGATGAATAATTGCACAATCATGAGAGTGTTTCGGAGTTAAGCGGTACGAGTATAAGCTGGAAGCTGTTATTCTACGTACATACGATGCTTTTTGTGAGACGTAATGAATTTTATAGTGAAAGCTGGAGCGCTACTATAATAAGTTTTTTGTGAAAAATATATTTTTCAATACAAGCTTTTTTTAAATTAGTGATCGTAGCCGTGTGCTGATCAAAATGAGAACACGGCCAGTCAACTATGTCCTCCTTCCGTCTCCATCTTCAGATCAGCTCGCTGTCACCATCATATTGTATTGTCGTGGGAACTTGACAGGTATGCCAAATTTCAGCTCAATCGGTTGAGGATAACTGCTTTAAAATTCAGTTGCAAGATTCCACCCGGACAAACATTGCAAGTTAAATAAAAGCTTGTAAAAATATATATCAGTTTTTCACGTCCATTTGAGTCATGCACTATCAAAATTCAAATAAAACTCAACATTCAGACACGAACACCCAAAAAATAGAGAAAATAACGCGCAGTACGCCGCAAGGGACCGTAGCATTTCCCGAAAAATAAAAAATACAGAAATAGAACATGACTTTTCATTTTGTTGCACGCTAAAAGCGAACAATAGGCGGGAAAATTGCGCGTCACTTTGGCATTCCAATTTGTCAAACGGCAGCCGCAAGATGGCGTCCGCGGAAGCTGCGCAACATGGCGGTATCCGGTGGCGTTTAATTAAAAACACGTCTCATTTGACGCTCGCGATCCGCTCGGAGTGGACGTGTGCACCGTATTTTCAATAACTGGGTCGCTTTAGGCCCACATTGTTATTTACAAAATGAAATTCTTAAAGCTAGAAGAGCAGTAATGGTCCTGAAACCCCGGACATACCGGAAATGAGGGTGCCGTAATGGCGGCTCTCGCCGGATGTCCAGGCTCGGGTCAATTTCGCAAATGCCAACTTTCAGCGTGTCCCCAACTTGGCAAATAACAAATGAAAAGAGGGGAAGATAACAAACATTAAGCCTAAGACGACTTTATTTCAAGGCTTTAGAGTTCAATATAGAGGGAAAACAATTCGAAAATAAGAAGGTGATAGACCGTATTATTGGATTGTACGTAATTTGAAGAAAACATGGAAAAGGACACTGGCTACCGACACTCACCCTAATACTGATAAGAGCCTCTTCAAATATTAATAAATTGTGGGACCTTATAAACAAATGAACACCATTACTGCACGGGACTCATGAAAAAAAACTAGACAGGAGAAAACCTTTCTAAGAAAGTTATCAGAGAGATGAGCGTAGAAAAAAAAACCAGCCAAATGTGAGACGGAAACGCGTACTAAGGGTTCCGTTCCATTATCTATAAAAAAAGCATACAAATCACGTTTTTTGTTGTTTCTCCCTTTAAATATTTACTTTATTTTGTTTTTTAGTATATGTTGTTATAGCGGCAACAGAAATACATCATCTGTGAAAATTTTAACTGTCTAACTATCACGATACAGCCTGGTGACAGACGGAATCCTAAAAACCATATTCCAAACTATTGAATAGAAATACAACACTTGACCAACAAAACATGGAGTCATTAATATCCCAAAATATAGATGAGTAGTTGAAGCCAACCCTCCGTTTAATGTTATATGACATAAAGTTAATGGACCGGCTTATCTTGACACAGAATAAAAATTGGGAATGTACGAAAGAGCCGCTGACACGAAGTAGTAGTATATTGGTAACTAGCGACTCGTCCCGGCTTCGCACGGTGAGTTTCAGGATGAAAAACAGACCCCCCCCCCCCCTCCTATCCCCCCCCCTGGTAGAGGGTGAATGTAGCTTTCAAATGGTGAAAGAATTGAAATCGGCACAGTAGTTTTTTTAGTTTATCCATTACAAAATACACACACACACAAAAATACAAATCTTTCCTGTTTATAATGTTAGTGTAGATAGTGTAGACATGATAAGGTCCAAAGTAACAAACTAGCTAGTGGCTCGCCCCGAACTGAGACATCACGAATACAAGCTATGTACGTTGGTTACCTACTTTCTCTACCTTTTAACGGACTTCGAAAAACCATTTACAAGTATACAATTTTCACGGGGAACTTTTTCTATCGAGAAAATATTGTCCTATCGTGTTTCTGGTACAGTGATCCGTCGGAATTATAATGTAGTATCCATGCATTTATAATTTAAATATTACACACAGACACGCGCCTGTTTCCCCGAAGGGGTTGGCAGAGCCTCAATGGGCCTGTTTTCACAGTGGGTTGCACCATCGTGGAATATAGACGTGACAAGTGGTGAGCTCATCGCCGCAATTGCTTTCCACGATTGACTCGGCTAACGTAATACACATTCCATAATAATCTAGCAGCCAGGACAACTCTTAAACCAACAAATCTTATCAACAAGTCCGAGTATCCCTTAGTCGGCTTTTACGACATCCACGGGAGGAGACGGCGGGGTAGACCCCGCAATAAAAGTAAAAATAATAAAACTAATTCAAATTTTACTGGCCAGTAAAATTTTAATATTGTACTTGATTTAGTCAGTTAAAAATCAAATCTAAGATTGGTAATATTGCCTTATACCCTACCTTAAACGTTCCACAACAAGCTGCCCTGTCCATTAAATTTATAGGTCGGAAACCAACCCCCATTATCTAACCTACACAATAGCCGAGTACATGTCACCGTACCAAAACAAGGTGGGCACGGTACGCAATAATAGAAACTACCCTCGTACGGTCGCATTGAAAAACAAGTGGGAATCGTACACAATGGGAATCGAACCCTGGACCCTTGTGCCACTCGAGGCAGGGTTGTCCGTGATGTGAATTCATAATTTGTATGGATTGTTAACTTTGGTATTCTTTACAATGGAAGAGTTTTGTTCATGAATATTTTAATAAGACCACCATCTTTCCAAGGTGCTGTTGTAATATTTTGGATATGAATTTTAAACATATTATAAGTTTTTTTTTTTATGTAATGGCTCGGCAAACTGGCATACGGCCCGCCTGATGGTAAGCGGTTACCGTCGCCTATTGACATCTGCAACACCAGGGGCATTACCAATGCGTTGCCTGCCCTGAAGGACTCTTTTTACATTTTTTTTAAAGCGGCTCATGTTGTAGTTTAGCGGAAACACCTCAGGAGGGAGCCCAGTAAGTTATAATATTGATAAAATATATAGCTATTGTGATAGCGAGAGCCGCCGAGGGATAGAGATGGCTTAGAGATGGTTGTAATTGGGGGAGATCTTTGCCCCCAAGTCGCAAACACCTAAGTTATGAAAAATTAACAAACTCCGTGTACGTGTCATTAATTTTTGAAGATTTTCTGTGATCTGTGATTTTCATCAGATCTAGACGATTTGGTGAGTATGGGAGTACCTCGGGTCCACCATGTAATTGGGATGCAATAGGTACACCCAACCAAGCAAAAAAGTTTTTAAACTTTTAATTATGTTACTTATTGATTGCATTTATTTTATATACATCTTGGACGATAGACATCATATTTTCAACAGTTTTACTATTAACTTTTGAAACTATCATGGGTGTGTACATACTTACTTTTCACTAGAAACGGTAGTAGTAGTATCGTAAAAGTCAAAGTCAAAAGTCAAAAAGTATTTTATTCATTGAAATCACAAGGATCATTTTGAATAGTCTACTTAAGTCTAGTTTGAAGTAATAAAAGAGTGAGAAAGAGGGTAGATCGATATATCTGCCAATAACATCGACTCGCAAAGACTTTAGATAGTTCTCCCGTGATCATGGCGCATGCAACTGTGCCGAAATATCGGGCACAATAAAAACACAAAAATCATGGGAAATATCTAAATGCTTCTAGTGAAAAGTGGTTTTAATTTTATTTTTATATTTCCATTTCCGTGTTGTAATTTTGTGGAGGGACAACCCTAATACCCCGTCTCATTAGCGCCCCTCTCACTAAGCATTGAGTGTATCAATCATGCATTTGTTTGAATTTGGTCTTATTAATTAACTAAATCAAATACGAGAGCATTGGTTGCATTTAACTATTAACATTCATACATGTTATTTATTATATTTGATAGAAACATATGTTTGTATCCACTTTTTATGCGTAGCTTCGAAAATATAGCAAAGGCTCTAATAAAACAGCTGTTTCTTAAAAAAAAAAAAAAATAGACAAAGCCTGAATGGACCTCTTTTCAGAGTGGGTTGCAACATCGTTTAATATAGATGTGACGAATCTTATCAACAAGTCCGGGTAATATCCCTTAGTCGGCTTTTACGACATCCACGGGAGGAGACGGAGGGGTATATTCTAAGGCCGGACACAATACCACTATAATTATCTTGTAGAAGTCCACTGCTGGACCCAGACTCCTCCCGTATAATACCACGGACTGTCTTAAGCCGCCTCCATCCACAGACTTCCACCAACCTTTAAAAGGCGTTGTTCCATCAAGTGTACTTCCTACACGTCGTAAACTACTGCATCGTCAGATCATTTAAAAATTGTAATAGAAAAACTACGGATAAAAACCACGTACTTCTATTCTCCTACTGACGTTTCGTTGACCAAATAAAGGCCCTCCTTCGTCAGTAGGAGAATAGTAAGGTAAGTGGTGTATAGTCGTAATTTAATATACCAAGCGACGATAATATAAATTCTTAAAAAACTAGGATTTTGAATATTGAAATAAGTTTTATCTATAAAGTCCTACGTGTTTTTTTTATACTACTTGGAATGAAGGGTCAAGCATATGGCCCACCTGATGTTACGTGGTACCCTCTGCCTGTGAACAGTGCATTACCTCACAGGTCACGCCCACCTAGGACGCAACCTATGTGGCATTGCACTGCGCCCGCCACCCTGAGAGATAAATATGAAAAGCCTCATGTGCCTGTAAATTCACCGGCATCCCTTACCCTTCAAACCGGAACACAGCAATGCGAGCACTACTGCTTTGCGGCTGAAATAGGTATATACTTCCCCGGACGAGCTCTTTCTCAAAGAAGCTCCACTACTACTAAAAAAACAAAAAACAAAACCTCGACAACGTGCCTTATTAGCAGTAAACGTAGTGGGGTCGACCACACTCGCCCAATTACGCACACCAATTAGTTGGCGTGCGTTGGCGCCCAACGCGGGCCGTGACATTGCATACATTGTTATAATTATTCGGCGATTTCACGCGGTTTTATAACCCCTGTATATCAGTGATATGGATTTGTATGTATACAAAAGTAATTTTTTTTTTTCTACAAATCTTCATTTACTAGAGTCCTCTAGTTATGCGCTACTGTAACATAATTTTATGCCATCTGTCGATAAAACAATATTTTATAAATACATTTATTCATATATTTAAATATTTAACAATATTTCGCCATCATCATCATCATCCACAGCCTGACTTCACCCACTGCTGAGTATAGGCCTCTCTTTGCCTGTGCCATTCCTCACGGTCCCGTGCCAGTCTCATCCAGGTTCGGCCGCGACGCATGCGATATCGTCTGCCTATCTCGCTGCTGGACGACCAACGTTTCTGTACCCAGTTCTTGGGCGCCATTCAGTTAGCGCCTTACTCCACCTATCGTCACCTCGTCTTACCAGGTGTCCAGCCCAACTCCATTTTAATTCCGTTATATAATTCCCAACATCTTTGAGCTTCGTTCGACTTCGTATCTCGACGTTGGGAACACGGTCTATAATTTTGCCAGTTGTTGGATTAGACTAGGCTCGCTTCGCTCGCTCGAGCAATATCTACTAAAGAAATACGGCCTACATCTTGGGCAGAATCCGGAAATAAATATTCATGGGATGAATCCATGGGATGAATACGGACGCACCCGATTTAATATACATTTTTATACTATATCTTCATCATCAGCCAGCAGACGCCGAGGAATCAATGAATGAATGAATGAATGAATGAATGAATGCATGAATGAATGATTTATTTCGCAGAAAAGGGTTCAAGTTTGCGTTTCGGGATATAGAGTTTGTTAGCATACAACATACATACTCCTTTGATATCTGATGTTGGTTTCTATGCGAGTAGATGGACAATGGGAAGATTTGTTGTACACGCATGTTTATACATAGTATATCTTTTATATTTTTCAATAACATAGAAAACAATGTCCCTTAAACTCAAACTCAAATATTCATTAAAAACATGCATCCTAAACCCAAACATTCAATTCAAGTATAATGAGCTGTATCAATATTCATAGCTTGAGATGGACACGTGTCGTATCCGTATCCCGGATGGAAGGGGACACACTATCTGTCATCTCACTCTAACACTTTAATTTAGAAGCAGTCTGAGGACTCTTAACAGTTTGTACGCATATTCCATTGCTGAGTCTACGGATAGTCGTTTTTAGGGTTCCGTACCCAAATGGTAAAGCGGGACCCTATTACTCAGGCTCGGCTGCCGTCTGTCCGTCCGTCACCAGCCTGTATCTCATGAACCGTGACAGCTAGGGCGCGTACACATAGAACGTCCGATTTTACAGGATCGTTTTTAACTGACGGATAGCTGCTTATTTTGGATTACTGGATCCGGAATACTGTATATTCTGTGTGAACTCGCTCATACAACTACATACGCTAATAACATATACGTTTAAACGGTTAAGACAGTTGAAATTTTCACAGGTGATGTGTTTCTGTTGCCGCTATAAGAACAAATACAAAAAAAAACAGAATAAAATAAATATTTAACAAATGTGATTTATATAATTGAATTGATAATGGTACGGAACCCTTCGTGCGCGAGTCCGACTCGCACTTGGCCGGTTTTTTATTTCTTTCTTTTTGATTGATTTTGATTGAAACGTCATAGGTGGCTTCACCCAAGTAATATTAAATTTATACAAAACTGGCGAGCATTCTTTAACGATGTCGAAAATGACTTTACAATTTGGAAATTAGTTACATAGTTGGTTCGCCATTAAAACATTTTAGTAGCTACAGCAGCGGTTCTCAACCTCTTTTCACTGTGAGTTGCACCATCGTGGGATATAGGCGTGACAAGTGGTGAGCTCATCGCCGCTGCATCACGCGACTGACTCTGCTAACGCTTTCTTCAAGTAAAAATACATTCATTAATTAAGCTAGCAGCACAGCTAGCAGCCAGGACAAATCTAACAAACAAGTCCGAGTAATCCCTTAGTCGGCTTTTACGCCATTCACGGGACGGAATGGAGGTATCATATTTTTGGACCGGACACACACCACGGAGTGAAAAAAGGAACACGATTTTTATTTTTTATTTTTTCATTATTTGTAGGTTTTTTTTAGGAATGTGTTAGTGCCTAGATCTTCCTTGTAAGTTCGTGGTCAAAAGCTACTGTTCCTTTAAACAATATTTTCCTTTAGGACCATTCGGTTTTCGGACAGTACCGATTGTTACCTAGGTAGGAAGTTAGGAACACACCGATTCCCCAAATACATACCAGTACCGCAATGAACAAACGCGGTCGTGAACAGAACGCCTCGGGGTGGGGGTGGGGTGGGAGTGGGGGTGCGGTCGGTCCCTTTGAAGTGCCGCCACCGCGCGGCGCCTGCTCGCGAGAGCTCGGTAACCGACAGTTAGCTTTGTTTTCTAGTTAAATAATAAACGTTTTCAAATTGCCAACTGTTTATGGCTGGTTATGAATATGTATGCCCGCTGTGCACCGAGTACGGGTTGCACAACGGGCCATGGAGCGAGCTATGCTTGGCATTACACTTTTAAACCGAGTCCGCAAACAGTGACTAACGTTAGTAGTAGTAGAGCTTTTTTGTGAAAGAGTTCGTCCGGGGAAGTACTACCACCATACCTATTTCTGCCGCAAAGCAGTAGTGCTCGCATTACTGTGTTCCGGTTTGAAGGGTGCCGGTGAAATTACAGGCACATGAGACTTTTCATCTTTATGTCGCAAGGTGGCGGGCGCAGTGCAATGCCACATAGGGCGCGTCCTAGGTGGACGTGACCTATGAAGTAATGCACTGTTCATAGGCAGAGGTTACCGCTTAACATCAGGTGGGCCATCTGCTTGTTCCGTCATTCAAATGTATAAAAAAATAAAATAAAAATTGAGTAGAAAATTGTTTTCACTCATCTGATGGATTACGTCGCCTTTTCCACTCCCTTCTCTAGAAAAGACCACGTCATTTTGGTTCACTGTTTGAGCGGGAAGCAGAAAGCCACAGACCACATTAATCTAACATATCAAAAGTTAGGTGTTGAACCCTCCACTCTAGGGCTGGCCGAATAGACCGCAATCCATCTACCTCGTTGTCAAATTAAAAAGTAATTTTACTCGCAAAAACGCCATGAATATTGTATAGTGAGTGTATGAAGGGCGACTACTCAAGTTAGGTACAGCTTAACTTGAAGATAGCTGATACAATCCATTTATATGAAACTAGCGACTCGCCCCGGCTTCGCACGGGTAGCCCCCGGTGAACCCCCCCTCCTATGTCAATCTCCTGGTTCTAAGCTACCTCCCCACCAATTTTCAGCCAAATCGGTTCACCCGTTCTTGAGTTATAAGTGGTGTAACTAAAACGACTTTGTTTTATATAAATATATATATATGTATATAGATTTATTTTCAATTTTCATTACTGTGTGCTCACTTAGTAAATAACAGCTGTTAGAGGTGATTTGGCATTTGGAGACTTAATAAAACAGTCAAGTATTAAAACATTTAAAAAAAAAACCTTGTTAATTGACACCGCTAGTGACAAGAAGGCTGGCTCTTTCCTAGCACAAATAATTTATTTGGCCATTCAGCGTCGGACTGCAGCCACTGCGCTTGGCTCTTATAACCCAAATTTATTGTACAGAAACTTACATTAGATTAGTGTAGATTATTTTTGTAATAACCTCTCAAAAAATGTATCTGTGTACAATCAAACCCTGTCTCGTGGCCATAACACTCAAAACCGGAACAAATATTTGCAGATCATACAAACATTTGTCCCGCAGCGGGAATCGAAGCCGCAACCTTTCGCATCTCGCCGGCTGATCGCCCGACGCGTTTCAGAGGTCGTCCTGAGGGAATGAACAGACCTAGCTAGTTACTTTATGAGCTGTGTCTGGTACAAGTCCGGCACGAGCCAATCCCGCCCTTTGACATGGTAATTAGGGGCTAATATTTTCCCCGTATTTTTACACATGTCGATTAAGACATCATTTTTAGGGTTCCGTAGCCAAATGGCAAAATACGGAACCCTTATAGATTCGTCATGTCTGTCTGTCTGTCTGTCCGTGTATGTCACAACCACTTTTTTCCGAAACTATAATAGCTATGCTGTTGAAACTTGGTAAGTAGATGTATACTGTGAACCGCATTAACCCGTCAAGCGAAGATACCCCAAAAAAAAAATGGCCAAGTTTTTTGTTTATGTTATCGGAAAAAAATATTTTCAAGTGTTTACGCATAATTATATGACAAGTGTTATACATCATTGTTATGGCATTGAATTTTCCTACCTAATAATAAATAGTAATATATTTGAAAAACTTACATGACCTCGTAGTAAATTATTATTTTCGAAGACACACACACATTGTGATTTCACACACATATTTTATCTCGTTGCACTCATTCACAATAGCTTTCACCAAAATTACACATGTAAGTATGTAGCATACATATTTACGTAATCATTTCACAAAACTTTATCACTTTGAAAATAAATAAAACACAAGAAAAAGATAATTTACAACTTCGAAAAAAAAAGCACCGCCATTTTGGTACCATCCCGCGGCCGCGCCATACAATTTGCACCGAGCGACCACAAGACATGAAATTCCATGTCGTCAAAACTTAGTTCCATTTATCGCGTTGATTTATACCTCTTTTTGAAATAATACGAACACACACTAAATCTACAATGTTTTTCTGGTAAATTTATGCAAAAATATATCCAAAACAGTCACTGATTCCTCCAGAAACACATTTTTCATGACCGGCCGGACCGGACCGGCTCTGTCGACACGCGCGAAATTACTGGTCACTCGCTCGCGAGTCACATCGGTGGCTTCAAATATTTTTTTCTGTATGTTTGCTTCGGTTTTCTACCAATCAAAAGGCACGAGTGAACTTCCACTGAATGAACAATATTGTGTACAGCCAATAGGAAAGCTCAAAGAATTCGAACATAGCCAAAAATATTGACCAATCACACAAATCTGTTATGAGCAAACCTTGCTCATAAGGCACGCAGTGTGAATTTTTCTTATGAGCATATGCCGCTCATAAGGCACTCAACGGGTTAAGGTTTTCACACAAAAATTAAAAAATAAATAATAAATGTTTGGGGTTCCTCATATTTAGAACTGCAACTCATTTTTTTTTTCTTCAAACCCTTTGTGTACGTGTGGGGCATCTATGGATAGGTCTTCAAAAATGATATTGTGGTTCCTATATAATTTTTTTATAACCTGAATAGTTTGCGCGAGAGACACTTCCAAAGTGGTAAAATGTGTCTGTAACTTCTAAAATAAGAGACTGATAAAACTAAAAAAAATAATATGATGTACATGTCCATGTAAACTTCCACTGGAAATTAGTTTGATCGAGATCTAGTAAGTAGTTTTTTTTTAATACGTCATAAATCGTAAACCATCCAAGAACTTTTATATTATGTTACTTGCTGCTACGGAACTCTTCATGGGCGAGTCCGACTCGCACTTGGCCGCTTTTTTTAATACAAAATACCTTGCAAATAGCTTGAATTTTTATGAGCACATCTTATTAAGATTAATATCGTATTACTTTACTTAAAATATTTGGTGACCTTATTCTTCATATCACAGACTTTTTTTATGTAGTAGTATTTCACGATTGGTTAACTTTTAAAGTAGACAAGAAATAATATCAAAGACACCTCTTATAAAACAGAGATTTACATTTTAAAGGCTAACGGGACCAATTTTCTAAATTTTCTAGGTATATTCATCTAAACACACACTTCAATATCGTAGTAGGATTATTTAAAACTAATTTAAAGGCCAAAAAGCGTTTTAAGCGCATACGACCTTATACGAAATCAAACCATTCGAAACCTTGATTATATATTGGCGCCAGACATTTTTTTTTATTCTCTAATATTCGAACCACAGTTTGTTCCAAACGCGCGGCGGCCACGTGGTAGACCAAGATGGCGATGGCGGGATGAGCTTGACTCCCACAACAATGACTGGCCACAAATAGCTCAGGATATAAATGATTGGAAAGAGGGAAGACGGGAATTGACGATTCCCGTTTGTCCCCGAATGCAAATTCGGGGACAAACGAATTGAAATAAAAATGAATTGAATCCGGCTTATAAATAAATAATAAATAAATTAAAAACATAAGTTTATACATCGTAATGACAGACACACACAGTGACACAATGGCACACAATGACAGACACAGTTGCCTTAATTAGTTTGAGATTGTCAAAGTATACCAGCAATGGTAATATGAGAATAATGTGAGATTTCATATAATCCATCACTGATCAGAAATGCTATGCTGAACCTTATTTGTCTATCTATAAATATATGGTAGTTTTTCAAGTCCTGTTAATTCCAGCGGTCACTTATTCCTCCATTTCCATTCCCCTATGACATAAATAATACATGTATACCTACGACATGTCACGTGATACGTCACATTACGTATGACGTCATAATGTGACGTTATCAACCAATTTGCATAAGAGCAGGTAATCTAAAACGTTTTCTTTGATGTCTCTATTGTTCGTTTCCCGTTTAACATTTACATTAGTTTTTTTTACTTTACCCACAAAAAAAATTTTTAATTATTAAATTTATTGAAATGGGTATTGTCATAAACTGTTTTGTCGTTATTGTTTGTTTTCCGTTTAACTTTTATATTTGTTTTTTTTTTTATTTCCATCGCACTGTTTAGTTTTCTTTTTAATATTGATTTAAATGGGGATTGCCATAATCTATAGTCTTTCTTGTTCGTTTCCCGTATTATTAGATTAGTTGTGTTTTTTTGTAAACGTTACACACCTTACTTTATTTTTGACTAGAAACTGGGCCAGGCTTCTCACGGGTAGTGTCGGTATCCCCCCTCCCTCCCGTCCCCTCTAACCCTCCCCCTTCCCAAACCCCCATCTATCCACATACCAGATACAAAAACCTGCTAAAGTTATTCTCCCATTGGTGTTTTTTTTTCACCTTGGGTTACTTACATTATTGGAGTTTTAGTAAGAATCACTAATTTTTTGGAAAATATAATATAGCCGGGGATAGTGTAGCTTCCTACAAAAGTGAAATATTTTTTCAAATAATCGGTTAAGTAGTTTCGGAGCCTATTCAATGCAAACAGACAAACAAACAAACAATCAAATCTTTCCTCTTTATTATTAGTATGGAACAACTAATTAAGTAAATATTTTGCAAAAATGTAATAGAACACGCAAGTAATCACAAAACCCCCACTATTAAAAACTATTAACAACTAATATCACTTGGAAGCATATTTTATTCAAAATCGGACGTCAAGTGACTAACAAAAAAAAAGGTAAAACAAAAAACCTAAATAAAAATAAAAACTACAAAAAAAATGGCGAAAAAGGTACATAGCGTTAGTTAGCCGAGTAACGTCTATTTATCTTGGCCTTAGATTTGAGAGGTACAAATAAAATAGATGAACTAACACAAAAATACAGCGCCACAAAAACCCACATCCTGCAAAACCTGAACAAGATTCAAGTTCCAGAACTGGATGTCATTTTATTCTGTGGTTATACGCCTACAATAACTGCGCCTGAGCATTAGCAGTTTGATTACATCCGAGATTACGAGTACGCCCTCTGGAGAGCGGGTAAACGTCACGTAGCGAGTGTAGAAACGCGGTGCGCATCATAATGCGCGCCATTACTTGTCCTGTCCCTTTGTTTCGTCGCATACATGGTCACACTACATGACATAAAGTTCACTTTAAAAGAATGAAATAATAATTATTATTTACGAAAAAAAAACGACTTCGAAGCTAGAAATTTATCCCCAATACAAGATTATATAATATTAGTGATCGGGACCGGGTGCTGATCAAAATGTGCCTAAACACCGCCAGTCTACTATTATGCATCGAGGAGTTCCGCTGTCTACCTTCCGTCTCCATCATCAGTATAGCTCGCTGTCACCATCATATTGTATTGTCATCGGAAATTGACAGGTATGCCAAATTTCGGCTCAATCGGATATCGGAAAGTCACCCGTATTTCCACCAGTGAAATACTTATCATTGAGTAGTTCCAATAGCCATCTCTGGTCTTCTTCATCAGGTCCACTTCACCAAATGCCTCTTTCTGAATGCACATATGCTTGACTTGAAGCTGAAAATACCGAAATCGCTATATGTGTGCCTATAATATTTGAGGAGTTCCCTCAATTCCTCATGGATCCCATCATCAGAAGCAGATTTTGATAAAATTGGGACTAATCTGGAAGCATAAAAAGTAAACTAAAAAAAACGAATCGGTTCATAAGTGTCGGAGATATGAGGTAATAAACATTTTAAAAAACACATGAATCGAGGACCTCCTCTTTTTTTTTGTCGGTTAAAAATAGAACACTTATGGACGCTTATCGGTGTCTAGCACGCATAATGTAGGGCCCCGAAGCGATTCACTCTTGTCACGGCTAGATGTCGCCACATTAAAAAAATAGGACGCACTATCAGCTGTCATTACTAGCAAATGCCTGAGTTCCTTTCATTCTTACTTTTTTTTACACACATAAGTTCCGTTATGGAAAAATCTAATTAAATAAATAATGAATTACCTAAAAAAATAACCGATCAATTGGAGCTCGAACCCTAGAACAGCATGTAAGGCTCGAACATTAATATTGAATTGTCTTCTCATATGTTACTTATACTACAAAATTAAAATCTTCAATATACCTCATTGTTTTGAGAACGGCATAATACGCCAAAATCTGGATACATACCTGTAACAAAAATTAATAAAGAATTAAAACCACGAAACTATGTAGATTATTACGAGTTCAATCTCATAATAAAGTTCATTCTGAGTTCAAGGCTAACAATACTAACAAAAACAACGTTAGTATTTAAACTGTAACAAAGTTTGGGTAAAATATAAAAGCTCGAGAATAATTCGGGACTAAACAATTTATCAAAACGCTCAAATTTCACGTGGACAAGAAAACGAATTCCTTTCCACACATGACAAAAATATACGAAAAATAAGTACCTAAATTTGATAAGAAACTAATAGGTCATCTTTTAAAAATATCAAAACCGCCACGTCACGACTGCAAACTATGAGATGTTTCGATAAACTAACACCCAAATGTAGTAACTACAATGGAACAGCGTAATCAATGGACTTTCTACTCTTTGTAATTGTAATAAGGATTTGAATAACGAATTTAAAATGTCTCGCTATCTAAAATATAATCGGATTTTTTGTATCATCTTATGTCACTGCGGGACTCGAGAAGTGGAGACTCGTCTTAAGATAAGCCAATGTTTTTGCTATTAGCTTTTAAATGTATTTGGATGAGATAACGTGGCGTAATACTTTTAGGAAAATTGGTGAGATCCTTGTTTTGCTCCATCTGACACTTTATTTTGACTTTAGTTGTTTTTGACGTTTTAAACGTCAATAATATCATGTTTTTTTTTTGAAAGAGACGTCGTCTACTTTTATTTTATTTCTTTTCTTAGTGTTTTTTTTTTGAGTGTTTTGTGTTATTTTGGTGGTATTTAACCAATGTAGCTCGTTTACAAATGCAGTGAAATGAAATGGAAGTGACTTTTCAAATTGGTGGAAATTCTCTACCAAAGTTTTAGTAAAACGGCCACCGTTTTACTCTAGTATAATATACTTAAACTGGAAAAATTTAGATTTTTCTTCGAGCCCATAATTCAAAGAAGAACGAAAGATGACAAGTTCATGCTTGCGAATAAAGTTTCTAGTCTAGGCCATTTCTAAATTGGTTTATACTAGAACAAGCAGCGCCCCGCGGTTTCACCCGCGTAAGTCTCGATCCCGTGGGAATATCGGGATAAAAACGTGCCTATGTGTTATTCCGGGAGTCCAGTTATCTCCATTCCAAATTTCAACCAAATCCATCCAGTAGTTTTTACGTGAAAGAGTAACAAAGATACATCCATCCATACAAACTTTTGCGTTTATAATATTAGCAGGATGAGCAGCGCCCCGCGGTGTTACCCTCTCGATCCTGTGGAATATCGGATGAAAATGTGCTTATGTGTTATTTCGGTAGTTCAGTTATCTCCATCTCAAATTTCATCCAAATCCATCGAGCCGTTTCAGCGTGAAGAAGTAGCAAACATACGCACACACTGACACACTCACAAACTTACGCATTTATAAAATTAGTAGGATATAAGATTTCAAAGGAAAAGTTTTTTAAAAATAACTATATTATACTAAAACAGCATAAACTGATAGACACCCTAACAGCCAGCTTAACAAGCCGGCAAATTCCGATAAAATGTGTTATGTTAATTAACCATTTAATTTTACGATTATGACATTTATATGCGGAGGCAGCCTTAACTCGCAACAATAAATACATAAAACATATTAATGATATTACTTTGAGACATATAATGGCGGAATAAAGTTCGATAAACTAGTGACGGGATATCATACCTTTGCGTACACAACATTAGTCGATGATTCACGAACGAATATCGTGTCGACTACATCACTAGTTTGACATAATTGGGGACTTTATAATGAAAAGTAGGGAGCTCTTTTCGCCATTTTCGAGACGTCATCTACGTGTTTTTTTGAGTTATTTTGTGTAGGTAGTTCTGGTGCCATTATAACCAACGTAGCTCGTCTATAGAGCACAAGTGTAGTGAAATAAAATGGAAGTATATTGAGTTGCTTTTGAAATTTATGGAATTGTCTACCAAAGTTTTTGTAAAAAGGCCACAGTTTACTAAAACATGACATGGCTTAGACGACTTGGAAGGATTGCAACGTTGAAAATTATATTGAAATTACAATAATGATTATGCCTATTATTTTATAAAAACGGGAAATTTTCAGGTACCGTTAAACCGATGTAAATTTCCCGTTTTTATAAAATAATTGATATGTTTCACGAAAGTTTTTATAGTAAAATGATTATACCTATTTGAACATGGCTAATGTACAAGCCGTGCGACACCAATTATAAAGAGAAAAAAAGATATTACTTTGAGATACGTCTCAAACTAAACTAACTATTGTATGCAATGGCGGAATAAAGTTCGATAAACTAGTCACGGGATATCTTACCTTTGCGTGCACAACATTGGTCGATGAGTCTCGACTACATCACTAATTTGACATAATTGGCGACTTTATAATGAAAATTTGTAGTAATAATCTAATGAAGGTCAAGTGATGGAACTCAGTCAATCTAATATCAAAATAAGGCGTGCCGAGTGCCGATGCTACCGCGATACGCAAAATGGCCGCCCAGTGAATAATAATTAAAGATTATTTATCGCATAATGAGGAGTTATACCACTAATGTAAGGGTGTGGACACAATGCGAAGATAACGCCAAGGTTTTAACGTTGCGTGCAAGTTGATTACTAATATTAGCGTGTTGTACAATGTAGCTGATCGTCTGTTGGTTGTATTTTGCAAGAGCATGCTTAACATATTTTTTAATCTATAAACATTAAACATATTGATTAATATTAAGGTGGTTGCTTTTCTATACTAATGTATTTTACCAAATATGGGCGAACAGAGTATAATTTAACACTGAAATGACTGTCATTTTAGCTACTATTCCATGGTTTTCATCAACAAATATGATTTACCGCAAAATGATTATGATTATGATGGTTCAACGAACAATATGTTGATTATGATGATTTTATGATTTACTCGCCAGTTAATGTTGTTATTACCAATATAAAAGCCAACAACTGTCATTACAGTGTCAAATTATACTCTGTTCGCCAATATTTGGTAAAATACAGTAGAATTAATAGCACTTTACAAAAAAAAAACATACCAACTCATTCACTTTGAGGTGTTTTTTTGGCCTACCTGATGTTCGGTAACCTCTGGTCTATAACTACGCATTACCTCATAGGTCACGTCCACCTAGGACGCGCCCTATACCGCACTGCTGTGAGACTAAAAGATAAAAAGTCGCATGTGCCTATAATCTCACCGGGGCACACATAACCTTCAAACCGGAACAGAGCAATGCGAGCACTACTGCTTTGCAGCAGAACTGGGTATGGAGGTAGTAGTTTCTGCCGCAAAGCAGTAGTGCTCGCAATGCTGTGTTCCGGCACAGAATAAATAATAGTACAAGGTTTCGGTTTGAAGCGTATGGGTGCCGGTGAAATTACAGGCACTTGATACTTATAGAATTGAAATTACCGTGGCTTGGTATCATTTTATAAAAATTACGTCTATACACCACGTACTTTAGACGTTTCACAACATGATACTTTACATTTTTATGTTATGTCTCAGGGTGGCGGGCGCAGTGCAATGCCACATAGGGCCCGTCCTAGGTAGACGTGACCTATGATTTAATGCTTTGTTAAAGGCAGAGGTTACCGCTTAACATCATGTGAGCCATCAGAATGATCCGACATTCACGTAGTAAAAAAAAAACCATTTCCGCGATAAAGCCGTCCACTGTACTGTATGTAATTTGTTTTGTTAATCCTATTGTGTTTATTTTTTTGATGTACAATAATGCTCACTTGAGGCGCGAAATTAAATTTTCTGGTGTTTTTTGCTCATCAACACTTCTTCAGATAGCGAAAGTTGATTTCGCGAGAACTAGGAGACACACATGTTTTAATTGATAGTATCTTATAAATATCATCAGTTTAGCTACGATCCCTTGAACAAAAAAAAAACACTGTAAAAATGTGTTTCGTGTGGATCGTAGATGATGATGATGATTTGTATGAGATACTATCAATTAAAACATATGTGTTAAGTCTCCTAGTTCTCGCGAAATCAACTTTCGCTATCTGAAGAAGTGTTCATGAGCAGTAATGAGCAAAAAACACCAAATAAATAATAATTTCACGCTCACAAGCGTGAGCATTCACCTTAATCTATCTATCTATCTGTCATGTAGCCAAAACAATAAAACTACATTTCATCTCTAAAAGTGTTCCCACAAAGTCGAAAGCGGAAACAAATAATTCAAACTGGCAGACAGTGCAAATCTCTTGCATCGAGTCTCTAAAATCCCACCCCATAATCACTAAAACGCTAAAAGCCTCCCTACACATAAAATATTCATAGTTTCCGTCTGTCTGCGCTAAGCTCTCAAATCTAGGTGTAGGTAAGAAGGTGCAAGGTTTTAAAGGAAATAGGTGACACTTTGATGTTGAAACTAGGTAACTGGGATCTAGTCGAGTTTAGCGAAACCGCTTTGCTCTTTTCAAGGATTATTTTCATCTGAGACTTTTTGCAGATTAGATTATTGAATTTTGTAATAAGTACTTACGTATAAAGAGTAATGTCCGGCGTGTGTCCGGCCTAAGAATAGACCCCACCGTCTCCTCCAGTGGATGTCGTAAAAGCCGACTAAGGGATTACTTTTAGGTAACTTTGGATTTTATTTCTTTCGAGAAAATATTGTCCTATATATCGAGTTTCTGGTACATGGTTACAGTGATCCCTCGTAATAAAACTCGTAATAAATTATAAAGTTGTATCCATGCATATTTTTAAACTGAATTTTGTTCTCGAGTCATTTAAAATTTAAGATTCAACCAGTTTCAAGGAACATTTTTTTCATGAAGTGAAGAAGGCGAGCGCGCATTCTGATTCCGTGTTTTTGTGTATTAAAAAATAATATAAAATGCCCTTTACAGTTTTGTTAAATTTTGTTGATGACTTCATCATCATCATCATAGACACACGCCTTTTTCCCCGAAGGGGTAGACAGAGCCACAATAGGCCACTTTTCACAGTGGGTTGCACCATCGTGGAATATAGACGTGACAAGTGGTGAGCTCATCGCCGCCATTGCTTCCCACGACTGTCTCAGCTAATGCTTTCTTCCGGTAATAACACATTCCATAATAAGCTACCAGCCAGGACAAATCTTATACCAACGAATCTTATCAGCAAGTCCGGGTAATCTCTAAGTCGGCTTTTACGACATCCACGGGACGAGACGGAGGGGTCTATTCTTAGGCCGGACACTAACCGTGACTTCACTAACTCAAATAATAATTAATAAGCTACCAAATGTTTCAAAAATTAAAACGTGTAAGAAGTAAGTCTAAAATGGTATTTCAATTTTAATTTATTTTGATAAACTATTTTATCTAATAAGTAATTTGTATTAAATTTATGATTTTACTAGATAAAATACTTAAGAATACCATATATTTTTTTTTCTTGAAATTTTTAGAGCTTATTATAGACATGCTGTGAACCTATTGCGCCTTAAACACACCTTTACATTCGGCAAATAACAAGACTATATTAAATATTTGTTATTTATCGATTTCGGTTCATAATTTTCAAATTCAGCCGTGACATAACCCATAAATTTAGATTTATGTTGACAGAATGTATTAAGAAAACATTGTAAAGTGAGTTATTGGGTTGTGGTGGAGAGGCGACGTTGTGTCTATACTCTTTATCGAGTATTTGAGACTAATACATTAATATGTCATTTATAAGGATACAATTGTATTGTACTCTTAGTAATATGATAAGTGTTTGTCGTTAACTATAAATTGCCTTAAGTTCACGAGCAGTTAGCGGCTGTTTGGCGTGGTGTGTCTGGTCTCAGAATAGACACCTCCGTCTCCTCTCGTGGATGACGTCAAAGCCGACCGGGATTATACCAGAGCATGGACAGAAAGCATCCACCTGAGTACTCAACACCAAAATCAATCACCAATCCGCCAGCCATGAGTGGCTATGGCAAATCCCCCATTGCATGTTATGGAGGGGGGGATCATACACAAACATGTTAGGGTTCCACAGGATCATAGCCTAGGGATCGAACAGGTACTCCTCTATCTAGCGGCTGATAATGATGAGTGTATCATTGGGTATGCAGACGACAGCACAGTTGTGGAGAGATACGTTTCCCCTGCCCGAGCTAGGCAGATTAAAATTAAGGAGCTAAGAGATGAGATGCTGCAGAGTCTGAATTTGACTCTCAAGGCCGTACAACCACCTACTACTATAGTAGTAGGTGGTTATGTACTATGTATGTTATATACTAGTAGTAGTGTAAATACCTACTAGTTTTTATTTTTGTATACCAGCTGTCCTTAGTACTAGATTTTTGTTTTTGTTTTTTATTTTCTTGTGTGTGTTGTGTCCTCTTGGGGGACAACATTAAAATTTTCTTTAATTTCTTTCTTTCAACATATAACCTGAAGCGACGGTCCAATTGTGACCAGCTCAAATAAATTTACTATATGTAACAATAATAAACATTAGCGAACCATAAAAGCACCGACGGGACATCCAGGAACTACTTATTATTCCGCCAGCGAAATAGTTCGGCAGCCGGACGCAGCTAAACCTGGCCTAGGAGTCAGCTCGACTACACTTAATAATATATAATTTAGATTTATATAACAAAACCGGCCAAAATGTGAGTCGGACTCACGCACCGAGGGTTCCGCACAAACCTGAAGGTATGTATGTAAAAGTTATGGTATTTTTATTGCTAAATGAAATCATCGTGAGGAAAGGGGTAGTAAGTTTAAAATTATTAAAAATATTTTTATTATATGATGTCTAACTAAAAATATATGCTTTTCGCAATTTTTCCTTTATCTGTGCTATAAGACGTTGCTTCGTACCAAATTTCAAGATTCTGAGTTCACGGGAAGTAGAAGGTTTTGATTCCCTTGCGAGTGTCGAAAATTTGCAGCTTAAACGGCTGTATCTTTTGAAGCGTTGGCTTGGTTGGTTCCGCTTTGGAACCAACCTACATCAACGTACGTATTTACGGGTCCTTTTTAGGGGTCCGTACCTCAGTACGGACCCCTAAAAAGGACAGACATGCGCTCAAGAAATATTCCAATGAGAATGAATGATGACTTGTACCTTGTACCTACCTAGGGTTAAAACTATGATGTACTGCAAAAGCACATATATAAAAAGCATTAACATTTAAAATCACCTGCCACAATATATAAAGGAGATGCAAATAGACAGTACGTTTAAACTGTCATTAAAAAAATGGCTAATTGAAAAAGTTTTTTTATAATATTAATTAATATTTTGAATTTAAAACCCAGTATAAAAATTTACATAATTATTGACTATTGACAAATAGTCTTTTGAACAAATACTATTGCATGTCCAAAATGGATTAAATGTGTGACACCCATTAATGACACCTATATTTTATATCACTACAATAAGACCTACTATGTACCATCATTCTTGCAATAAAGATTATGAATTATGTATTACTTATTGTCTAGCTAAACTGTATAAGGGCTCTTCTCGCCATTTTCGAAAAGAGACGTCATCTACGTTTTTTTTATTATTTCCTTGTGTTGTTTGTTTTATTTAGTGTTATTTTGGTGGCATTTCGACCAATGCAGCTCGTCTATAGAGCACAAGTGTAGTCAAATGAAATGGAAGTGTATTGCGTGACTTTTCAAATTGGTGAATTGGTAAATTGTCAACCACAAAGTTTTTGTAAAACTGACCTTACTGTGACTTTGACGTCTTGGAAGGATTGCAACGTTGCAAATTATATTGAAAATACACTAATGAAAATTAATAAGTTTTTTGTGAAAAATATTTATTTTAATACAAGCTTTTATAAAATTAGTGATCGTAACCGTGTGTGATCAAAATGAGCCTAAACACGGGCAGTCTACTATTATCCATCGAGGAGTTCCGTTGTCCTTTTCCATCATCAGATCAGCTCGCTGTCACCATAATATTGCATTATCATCGGAACTTGACAAGTTGCAAAATATCATCTCAATCGGTTGAGGATAACTGCTTTAAAATTTAGTTACAAGATTCAACCCGGACAAACATTGCAAGATAATATAAAGCTTGTAATAACGCCACACGCCGGCCATTCGTAAAAGCCATTATAATTGAATATTTCTATATAAGATAATGTAAAAAAAAACATTTAATTTTATTTGCGAGTGTTTAGTGATTAGTACATACATTACACATATTAAGGTACGTGAGTACTAATCACGAAATCAATAAACACGTGCGAGTGTTATACTAAACAAAGTGACGTCGCTTTACTCGGCTACCGAGAGTTTCAGGACCTCTATTAAAAAATCCGGTTAAAAGAAAACGCAACAAAAAAAAAACGGCTTCCAAATTTGAAATGATGACAGCTTAAAACGGCACGCGATTGGGATTAGTATCGGTCCGGACTCATTAGTAGCGATGCGCGCACGCCCATCGCGCCCGTCGCTAGCACGCGACCACGGGCGACGAGTGTATAGTGTGTTACGGCTTTACGTCTTGTGCAACTTCTTCGCTTCACTAATCATGACAAAAACGGTTATATGCTCCCAGGGTTGACAATGTTTAAAGCATTTGTTTAAAACAAGAGTTTAAAACACTGTTTAAAACAAGTGTTTAAAACACTGTTTAAAACAAGAGTTTATGACACTGTTTAAAAAAAGAGTTTAAAACACTGATAAAAATGCATACTTGTTTAAGACATGTTTCAAAACATAAAAAAACCTATCGAATGTCATTCATTCAATATTTTTTGTTCTTCCGACGTTTTGAAGTGCGGTGAAAATCACGATCAAAGATTCCGTTACATACCTACAAACATACAGACCAATCTATTATATAGGCGTATTAAAAAAAACACTAATTACAATGCAAAATGTGTTAAAAACATGTTTAAAACTACAAAAAAACAAATGGCAGAAATTTATATTAATATGTTTTCAGTGAGTTAGTATGACATTTCTGTTTGAAAAAAAAAACAGTTTTTATGGTTCGCTACATAGCTCCAATTTTTGAATGTTTCTTGTTCCAATCCATTCATGTATTTATACTGTTTCATACACACATACATAGACACACGCCTTTTTCCCCGAATGGGTAGGCAGAGCCACAAATGGGCCTCTTTTCACTGTGGGTTGCACCATCATTTAATTAGGCCCTGTCTGAAAACCAGCGCTGCACTAAACTTAGGTCCGGTGCAGTATATTCTGAGACAGGGACCTGTTTGACTCCACACAACACACACAACCTTATCAACTTTCCTACCAAAGTTTATAACAGTTTTTGTTTATTTTTATTTTTTGTTTCTCAAGATATTGTAGTACCTACCTATATACTTAGTGGATTTTTGTTTTTGTCTTCTTGTTTTATTATTCTTAATTTATTTATTTTTCCACACGCACAACACTCACGTAAATAACACATCAGCCGGGAGGACAAATCTTATGCCAGCAACAAACTTACAAACAAGTCCAGGTAATCCCTTAGTCGGCTTTTACGACTTCCATGGGAGGAGACGGTCGGAGGGGTCTATTCTTAGGCCGGACATACCAGGTATTTTTTTGTATTTATGTATTTATGTTTATTTTTGTTTATGTAGAGATATAACAAAAAATAAAGAACTATCTATATTTTTTTGTTATACTCTACTCTACATAAACTTAATTGAATTTATAAAAAAACTTCTATTCAATAACTAAATGATTACGTAGAGATTCAACTCTAAAGGATCTTCACATTTTGCGTAACGAGCGATGGGCCAATTACACCGCCATTAATATTAGGGTGCGTCCACACAGATCCAGGCACGTCACCTGAAGACGACGCGTGTCCTATACAAAGTACGACTCATATTATCCACGCCACCCTGACACTGACACGTGAATTGAACCTGAGCAAGACGTCAAAAAGGGCAATTTGTAGCCGCTCCAGCGAAATGGCATAATAATACGTGGATTTTATTAAGCGTTTCATATACGGGGAGTTATTGACTTGATAAAGGGTGCGTTTATGACGTTTGAATTGTTTATTGCAATTCAATTGGTATCGAGCGGGATCGCCTTTTGAAGTGGTACAATTCAAGTTAGCGTAAACTAGATACACAGTCACAAGCCTTTTTCTGAAAAAGGAGACGAAGCGGAGCTGTGAACCAGTCATTGTATTCCGTCTTCATCATCAGATCAGCTCGCTGTCACCATAATACTGCATTGTCATCGGACAGATATGCAAAATATCATCTCAATAGGTTGTGGACAACTGCTTTAAAATTCAGTTGCAAGATTTCACCCGGACAAACATACATTGTAAGTTAAATAAAAGCTTGTAAAAACCAACACCAACGGGACCATACATGACATACATACGACGGACCTCTGTGGCGCGACGGGTGAAGATTCGCCTGCTACGCAGGAGTTTGGTGGTTCGATTCCCGCCTCGGAATAAATATTTGTACGATCTGCAGATCAGGGTGTTCTGGGTATTTTTTATGTATAATACAAAATATCTATCTATGTAATGTATTGTATTAAGTATATCAGTGCTTAGCTTGGGGCTAGAAAATGTTGTGTGAACTATCCAGCATTATTTATTTATTTATTTTATTTATGATGATTATGATACATACATAAATCGTTCAATAATTAAAATTAGACTAGGTATGAACCATTAGGAGCAATTGGTATTTTACAAAAACAAGCTAAAAAAATTGGAGAAATCATTAATCTGTATTGTTCTGTTCGTCCAATGAAGTGACCCTTTTAATGCCATTCTACCATTTCTAATAGCTCCAAATCTAATTCAGCGCTCGCTAACAGATGGGCTCGACCGAGTACAAATTCGTCGGACCGATGACAAATTTGCGATATTACATGCGGATTAATGTCCACGCACCATTTTTTAGGGTTAAATTGTCTTTTCTGGATCACCCTTGCACATTTTTTAATCAATCACCGCATCGGAACTGTATCTCTATGTGCTAAGGAACAAGGATTATTTTCATTGCTCTTCCATCGAGATCGCGAAGGGTGATTCCCCACGCTAGATGGCATCCGTACGATGGTTATCATAATCCCTGCATTGACATGATGTGATGACACATGTCGTGCAGTCGTGTTCAAAAATGTCGATTTAAAAATCCAAGCAGGATGCTGCTGGAATTTGTTCTTTCACCTCTAAGCATAGAGTTGATTTCTGTTTTTTTTATTTCTGTAGTTTTTAAGTTCGCCTCTGGGAAGTTTTTGTACGCACAGTTCACAATGTAGATCTCTGTTTTTATATGAAGATCGATTTGGACTTAGTTCGCTGGATATTTGCTCTTCTTTATTTGCTTTTCTTGTGTCAAGAGCAAATTTTGTTTGTCTGTGTATTTTTAATTCTGTTCTGGCTATAGTGAATCACAATGATACTATGACATCGTAGTACTGAAGTGGTTGGTAGAAAGAGGGGTAAAAAATACCCCATACCACGGGTAATAAACGGAAAATTGATGGATGATAGTATTCTTGGCCTGAGAATATTAAGCAAAGAATACTTTACAAATATACATGATACACCTCTTTCCCCGAAGGGCTAGGCAGAGCCTCAATGGGCCTCTTTTCACAGTGGATTGCACCATCGTGCAATATACGTGACAAGTGGTGAGCTCATCGCTGCCATTGCTTCCCACGACTGACACGGCTTACTCTTTCTTCCAGTAATAACACATTCCATAATAATCTAGCAGCCAGGACAAATCTTATACCAACGAATCTTATCAACAAGTCCGGGTAACCCCTAGTCGACTTTTACGACATCCACGGGAGGAGACGGAGGGGTATATTCTTAGGCCGGATACACCAAGGCATAGTTTTATTAAAAAAATATTAAAAACACGACTTTCATGATTTTAAAGTGAAAAGAAAAGAGTTTTTTTCTTGAGAACTACGTGGAGTAAATCCCTAAGTGTTATATATTTTTAGAACCTACTCCCAAAGTTCTACACATGATTACAAACACGACCAGCTTCAGATAACTTTGGTCCTTTTAATTTGGACATCATGGTCCAACTATTTTTTTTTTTAAATCCTATTTCCATTGTTTATCGGGATAACGTCCAGATTCTAATGATACCTCAATCATCTAAATCAGTTACGGCGTTTAATATTATTCATATTTAAAACAAAAACGAGCGAGCCTTATAATAGTCGCATATGATGTGTAACATCTGACATCTCACCTCCTTGGTAATAAGCAACATGGCTGATATTACCAACCTCTCGGAAAAATGCGCAATTCCTGTTACACATTTCCGTCCCTTTTCAATCACTCCCACAGATTGCAGGAAAGCGAGAAAAGAGATGTCGCACGTGAAAAATCGTAAACTATCGTAATCAAGATGGATTTGGATGAAATTTGGAATAGATAGCTTGAGTCCCGGAATAACACATAGGCACATTTATATTACGATATTTCCACGGGATCGAGACCTATGCGGGTGAAACCGCGGGGCGTTGCTAGTTTATTATAAATGCGAAAGTTTGTGTTTGTTTGTTACTTCTTCACGCTGAAACGGCTCGACGGATTTGTATGAAATTTGGAATATAGATAGCTTGACTCCCGGAATAACACGTAGGCACATTTTTATCCTGATATTCTCACGGGATCAAGACCTTTTCCGGTGAAACCGCGGGGGGGGGGGGGGGGGGGACCACAACACCCCAGAAAAAATATTTGCAGATAAACATCAGTTAACATTTGTCCTGCAGCAGGAATCGAACCCGCAACCTCTCGCATCTCAGCCGGCTACTCGGCCGCCGCACCACAGAGGTCGGTAGTACTTCATAAAGTCAACAAAATCATCCCTGCGAAAGCAATCAATGACTACCTACCATATTACCGTAGATTAAAATACCCAACAAAAGACCAAGGGAAGCAATACCAAGCCCTCGCAATTACTACAAACGGGGCAAACTGTAGAATCATAGAAAATTACAGGATTCTAAACAACAAAGGAACCCCTCAGAAAACTCGACTATGAATACGACTAATGGGGACAATTTTAATATGGGGTTGAGAACAATTAGATTTTAAAAAATGCTGGATGGACAGTCTTGGAGATATTTTAGAGATAAATTCTGTTGTTTAGAACTTTTGGGGGAGAAGAAATCACAGTAATTAAATTTAGATTTAGTACAAATAATCAAATGTTGGGATCCATTCTGTCGTGGTCTTCCCCCATAGTTCTTCTGACATACGACACACATGTCCAGCCCAGTCCCACTTAAGTTTAGCAGCTTTTTGAGCGACGTCATCTATCTGTGTTTGGGAGCGTACTCTCGAGTTCCTTATTCGGTCCGTTTCTTCCCTTCCTAGGATACTACGCTCCATAGCTCGTTGGCATACCCCGAGAGAGGACTTTTGAATAATTACACGTCGATACACGTGGAAGGCCCGGACGGAGATGGCGGGATGAGTTAGACTCCAGAATCCGAATCAGGCTCCGTACATCAAGTTTAATGCACTTCAATCAATTTGTACAACTTTACCCCGTTATGACTGTGAAACCACCAGTGACTTCGATCTTGCCAACCAAGTACACTCCACTCGATATTCACGAAAAAATGGAATAGTACAGTCGTACGCAAAAACCCTCGCGACAAATGAACATCGGGAGCTCAAGAGGTCATTAAAACCGATCTAAAAATGAGGAGTGGGGAGGCTTTCGAGAACTCTGTAATTGGAGTAGGGGGGCCAAATCGTATTCGAGGCAGGAGAAGCGGAAAGACGGCTCAACCGACCATAATTAACAACAAATATGGGTAAATCGATTATTTAAAAGTGGCATTTGTTGAAGCTATTGTCCGCTCGTGGCTTTGCTCACGTTAGACCGGGATCCGGGATAAAATAAATGGGCTCAGTGTGTCCTAGCCGTAGTTTTATTTGTTGTTAAACATAAAAAATAAAAAAAATGCTGGACAGTTCACACAACATTATCTAGCCCCAAGCTAAGCAGAGCTTGTGTTATGGGTACTAGATAACTGATAAACTTAATACAATATATTAGAAGGTAGATATTTTTTATTATAAGTACATAGTAAAATACCCAGAACACCCAGAACGTCGCAGGCCAACCTTCGCCCGCCGCGCCACAAAGGTCGTCAAACATAATTTTCTTGCAATCAACTTTGGCCGGGCTACAATCCAAAAATATAGACTTTTATTAAAAACGTCAAAAGTAGCCTATATCATTCATCTCCCCGAATCCCCTGAATGTACACATTTAGAGTCAAACTGTTGTCTCAGGACAGGATTCGCAAGCTGCACCAGACCTAGGTTTAGAGCAGTTATATTCCTACCTATCTGTTCCTTTTTATGTGCATAGTATTGACGTAACTAAGTGTTCCTTGGTACACACGGCGAAGCTAATTGGTTACCACCCACGTGCTACGTTTTTCTTTAACAAAAATATAGCTTAATGCTAAATACACAACTTGTGTTAATATAGTACAGAAAAATACCGAGGTAGGATACGTACGGCTGACGACTAAGAACTGAAGTCTTATCAGAAACATTATAATGATGTAACTAGTAACCAAAGCGAAATTTACATTTGGACGACCTCTGCGACGCAGGAGGTTCGGGTTCGATTCCTGCCTCGGATCAAATATTTGTAGTACCTGCAGATATTTGTTCAGGGTGTTCTGGGTATTTTCTATGCATAATAAAATATCTCTATCTATGTATTGTATTAAAAACCTATATCAGTTATCTAGTACCCATAATACAAGCTCTGCTTAGCTTGGGGCTAGATAATGTTCCCGTCATATAGTTTCAAGAATCTTAAAGTGACCATGTGTAGCTACAGCCGATAAACATGAGTCTTTAGTATAGTGTAGGTACAATTAGGTACCAACGTCCACTGCGCAATTACTTAAACAATGTTTCAAATATTAATGTAAGGTATGTGGGAAAAGATAGCATGTTTACCAGCTGCGGTCAATATTGTTGACTCAATAAGACGAATATTGTGTGTATTTTTTCAATGTTCCATAATTGTATTTGCAAACACAATTACAGGGGGCTCAGTCGGTAATCGTTAGTTTACCTTGTAATAATGCTGTTTGAATTAGCTGAAGACTTCACTATACTAACCATAAACTATAATTCTTTTCGAAAAAAAAACAGACTTCGAAGCAAGGAATTTATCCCCAATACAAGATTTTATAGTATTAGTGATCGGAACCGTATGCTGTACCCTTACCACAAGTTTCTGACGTTATCGAATCGCTAGCGAAACGATAGTCAGTGTCAAATATTGGCCAATGACATCGGGGTGACTAGAAATCTTAATAACTTGATTGGTTAATATTTGACATTGACTATCGTCTCGCTAGCGACTCGATAACGTCAGAAACTTGTGGTAAGGGCACTGATCACAATGAGCCTAAACACGGCCAGTCTACTATTTTCCATCGAGGAGTTGTTTTGTCCACCTTCCGTCTCCATCATCACATCAGCTCGCTGTCATTATCATATTATATTATCATCGGAACATGACAGGTATGCCAAATTTCAGCTCAATCGGATATCGGAAAGTCACCCTTATCGCCACCCGTGAAATACTTATAATTGAGTAGTTTTGGCATTAGTCGTGCAAATCGTTCCAACGGGTAGTATAGGTGAGGTTAGGTTACATAATGGCCATCTCTGGTCTTCTTCATGAGTTCCACTTCACCAAATGGCGCTTTTATTGACTGCACACTGAATGCACATGCTTGACTTGCTGCTGAAAATACCGAAATCGCTATATATGTGTAGGTATGTATCGCTATATTTTAGAAGTTCAGTGTGGTATGAAATAAAGTTAAAACCCAAAGATTGTAAAATGTTGTGAGGGTTTTGTAAAATTATCTATATTTTACGAGATATTAAGGTGGGGTATAACGCAAAATTAACAAAACCAGATTTAGATTTTTTTAAATTAAAAATTTGCATCTTTATACTACCTTATTAATACCATGGGATCACCCAGACAAAAACACGATAGGACAATATTTTCTCGATATAAAAAAATTACAATGTTATGTCTATTTTTTGCCTTTATTCGATTGTTTATTAAAATGGTCCATATTATTGGGTAAACAATTAGAGAAATAAAGTTAATACAACAAAGCCGAGGGTTTACTCTATTGTAAAATTATCTATATTTTATGAGATATTCAATAAAAACCGCTATTTCAAGCGGCGCGCGTCTTTTTTTTGTATAATTATTTCTGCCTGGTGTTGGCGCAGTCTTAAATAACTTACTTTTTCGACCGGCGCGATGTGTTTTTTTTACAAAGATTGTGTCGGCGCAACTCATCGTTTCTGAGAAAACTCTAACAAACTATATTTTATATTGAATCTTGTGGTTTTAATAGACCACACAGAGAGTCGAGCGTGAAATACTAGACATAAAAAAAACATGGACAAGGTTGGACAAAAAATATAGACAAGGCAATCACGTCAACACATTATGTTAATAGCTTCGAGATATGACAACATTGGGCATAATCCGCTTTGTCCGAGAGTGGGCATTAGGCCCAGTGGGCCCGGAGGGATATGCTTCTTTGATTCTGGATTCGATGGAAATTAATATACAGGGGGTACATGCATAATGCGTACCTATATGGGGCGTCCCATCAATATTTATGAGCTAAAAATGTCAGCAAAAATGTCACATGCTACAACGCAAACAAATTGAGATGTGTACAAAAAAATGCTGAATAAAACCGGCTGAGTGGAACTAGGTTCTTTTAGGAAGAACCTATCAAACTGACTCGAGCCAACATATATAGTATATAAAAAAAATGAGTGTCTGGCCACGTGCATTGTAGCATATGTCACAATATACGGACTTAGAAGGGGGCTTTGTACGAAATTTCCCTTTTACTTCTCCAAGTTCATTTTATAATAATATACTACTGCCGTGAATTTTTTCACATATCTAAAAAGAACGGTGTTTCGCAGGAAAATAACCTAAAAAAAAAGAAGTCGGTGGATGGAGGCGGTTCAATACCGGTCGACGTTGTATTATATAGGGGAGGCCTAGATCCCATCGTGGACTTCTGTAGGCTAATGATAATGAGAATATGAGAATAGATAGTAGAGATATATATAGGTAACTGACAGAAACTGGCTGAAGAATGAGCTCCTGAGGTGTTTCCCCTAAACTACAGCATGAGCCGCTTAAAAATAAAATAAGAGTCCTTCAGAGCAGTCAACGCATTGGCAATGCCTCTGGTGTTGCAGTGGCGCGATTACGTAACCCTATTGCTACCGGTTTCAGTCGATTTCAATGATGTTTCTATTTGAAAAGTGTTTCTAGCGATTACCTAATCTATGCCGACCTCTGTGGCGCGGCGGGCGAAGCTTGGCCTGCGACGCAGGAGGTTGCGGGTCCGATTCCCGCCTCGGAACAAATATTTGTGGGATCGCAGATTTTTGTTCAGGGTGTTCTGGTTATTTTCTATGTATAATAAAAAATATCTGTCGATGTAATATATTGTATTAAGTATATAAGTTATCTAGTACCCATAACACAAGCTCTGCTTAGCTTGGGGCTAATAATGTTTTGTGAACTGTCTAGCATTATTTATTTATTTATTTATTTAATGCAGTCTAGTTGCAATCACGCTTTGTACGTAAACTGCGTATATTGAGTAATCGCAAGAGCGTACTTTCCAATTGAAACAGCATTGAAACTGATCGAAACTGATAGCAACAGAGTTTCTTAATCCGCTAGCTGATGTCAATAGGCGACGGTAATCGCTTACCATCAGGCGGGCCGTAAGTCAGTTTGTCGAGCCATTACATAAAAAAAAGAAGATACTTTCAATTCGTAAAAGGTGCAAAAAACAAGGCATCATTAAAACCGTAAAAAACAGCAAGCTATAAAACTAAAATACCGCTCAATTATAATCATTATAACTCACCTGTCAAGAAAACAAACAACTATAAAACTAGTGGTGAAATCACAAGATGGATCATAATTATATGGTACTCCGAAGCGCGCTGAGCTCCCCGCAGCCACACGCGATGAAAAGCGTCAAATACATCGTTAAGTACCCCTCACAAATAGAAATATTACTCATAACATAATCCCCATAATAGATTTAACCTGCCATAAAATCATATTCGCATTTTTTGTGTACGTATTTGCGAAGGGTAACCACTGCGCGTATTTATACTAAATTGCCGATTACCACACAATGGCTATGAGAGGTTATTAAATACTAAGTCATATCGTGTTATTTTTTGTATGGATAATCGTGGGGTTAGTTTAGGGTAAGTAGTGAATTGGATTTAATATTTTAATTTTTAGCAACAGTCGGTGTGAAATTGGACGCTCTCTGGAGGGATATTTTGAGGGTAGGATAGGGTTAATCCGAAGTTTTAAGTGCTTTCAATAAAAGGGTATGCACTTGTAAATTATGATATGAATATTATCCTTACTACTTAAATAGGGGTTGGAATATTTTTATACATATTTTAAAATTTCCATAAGTTGCGGAACTGGCAGTTTAAGACCTCGTAGGTCACGTCCACCTAGGACGCGACCTACGAAACACTAAACTGCGCCTGCCACCCTTGAATATTATAATGTGTAACGGCACACATACACTTCAAACCGGAACACAGCAACGCGAGCAATACTGCTTAGCGGCAGATATAGGTAGGTGGTATGGTAGACAAACTCCTTCACAAGTTCTACTACTACCTATTGTATCTAAGTAATCTTATCACAGATTAATTATATTTTCTGGCCGACATCACACGGGCATAACAACAAAATTACAAAAAAATACGTTATCTCAAAGAAATAGGTAGTACTTTAAGGTTTGAAAAAAAAAAACTCTCTTTATTTAAATTACTAATCGGAACCTTAAAAATGAGCCTTAACCTTAACAGGTTATTTAACCTTTTCAAAATGAGCCCAAACACTGACAGGCTACTATTAATCATCGAGGAGTTCCGTTGTCCACCTTCAGTCTCCATCATCAGATCAGCTCGCTGTCACCATCATATTGTATTGTGATCACAACTTCACAGGTATGCAAAATTTCAGTGCAATCGGATATCGGGAAGTGGTTAAAAATTCGATTCCAAGATTTGTTTAAAAATCAAATATTCATTTTACAATGACGAAATGTAACATGAAGAGGCCCTCGGGCGGCTTGACAAACTCCGACACCAGAGGCCAGCACTACCTTATACGAAACGAAACGAAACGAATGACGAAATGCTATAAAAAACTGTAACGACAGTTGAGACATTTCATTTCCAACAAAAACCTATCATTAAAGCCTTTTAAAAACAATGATTTTAAAGAAAGTATTAAAATCAGTCGCGCAAGCACTCACAATGCCATTGGAAACGAGATTAGATCTGGAATCTAAAATCTAGACTATCCCAACCTCCCCTTACCCGGGGGAGGCAGCGGGAAAGTGGGATAGGTGGGGGTGAAATGGGACTTTCTAGGCAATTACCATCCGCTGGGACGTGGATCGCTCGCTCTACAATCTTATTGAATATGTACTTGTGTTCGCTTTTGCTGAGTTTAATATTGAAGGTAGTTTTAATTTCTTATTATGAATGGTACCTTAGTTTACAAAGTTGGTTAATGATGTTTTTAATAAAGAAGCTTGAACAGATTATTTACATAAATACTTGGAAGCAAGAGCATGTTCAAAAATTAATGACATGATAGATTATGCGTTACCACATTTTTAAACCCCGGCGAAAAACGAAGGGTTGTTATAAGTTTGACGTGTCTGAGTGTGTGTGTCTGACTGTCCCATCGTAGCTCCCGAACGGATGAAGCGATTATTATTTTTTTGTTTTGTTTGAAAGGTGTATTTGTCGGGTGTGTTCTTAGCTTTGTTTGATCAAAATCGGTTCAGCCGTTCAGCGTTGGGTTTTTTTTTTAATTTTTACAAAATTAATTACTTGTTACAAACTTTGATAAACTTGCTTTCCTTGACTGTCTGTGGAGGACATATCTAACAAATGAATTTAAAAGCAGTTCCAACCAACAACCAACTGATTGATCAGTAATTGAATAGAGTATTGTGTCAAAACAATACATTATTATGGTGAAAGCGAGCTGATCTGATTATAGAATGGAAGGTGGAAACGGAATTCCTCGATGATTAATAGTAGACTGGCAGTGTTTGGACTCATTTGGATCAGTTCACAATGCCGGTCACTTATTTCATAAAAACTTAGGGCCGCTTCCGTCCGGGAGTGATTTGGATCTGCTTTGATTGTATGATTTGGAGTTACCTTTAGATCGTTAGCAGCGTTCTTCAGGTAGCACAACTGTATCATATGTATGTTTTAAATTTTGACCTACTTGTTACTTCATTCTTCTGTAGTATTCTTTCTGTAAATAAATGTAATTTTGATATAAAAACTAGGTATGAAAAAGATATTAGAAAAAACTTATTTTTAAAATTGAGACACAAAAACATATGCTACTTTAATATCAAAACAACAGTGCTTAGCGCTTGTCAAATACAAAAATTGCATTTATTTTTTTATCTCTACAAAAAGGACATCACTGCCTGTACACGTAACGACTTCTCCATACCACTGTACGTACAATGAGATATCCTACAAAGCTCTCTGAAGGGTGCCGGCTGGGTTGACGCTTTTAAAAGTATTACTCCCTTTACCCCGGCCTCCCCTATAACTAGGGTTGGGAGATGGAATTAAGTAATTATAATTTAGCCGTCCGGATTTTTAGCTAAAAGTTTGAATAGGATTTTGACAACTGTTTGTAGTATTGGTAGCATTTTGCGCACTCATACAAGAACCAGTGCTTTTAATGATTTTTCCAACCTTTTTAGACAAACGCCCGTGGAAATTCTACGGGAATGAAAGGGACCGCGCGTTTTTCGATCGCTTAATTGTCTTCATGTTTTAGTTAGCGCCTGTGAATGCGCTAAAACGCGCTAACTGTTCTCATCTAAATACGCACACTGCACAGGGCATGTAGATAAGTGACCATGCATCAGTTTGCGTAACGAAAAATAGCTAACTAAAGTGTGGAGGTGACATAAATCTTTCAGTCCGTTTCATTCTCTCCTTTTTATTTTTTTAGGCTCACGTTTACCACTTGACCTCATGTCTAACAGCCCAGTGGTCATGCAATCGACGCGGACGTAGTGTAGTGTAGTGAAATTGAGGAACACAAAGCGTACACTAGTGGGCGCTCATCGGTGTCTTATTACAAAATTCCTTTTTTTTATAGGTACAATAATACCTTTAGACCTGCTATGGTATTCGGGGTACCGTGAGTTGAGTCAATTCACTCCATATTTTGTGTCATCTAATTCACGCGTTGCACGATACGCGTTACACGCCAAACTTTACCGAGTGCAGATTTCTTACTGCGCAAATCGTGAATATTCAAGTGAGGCTTCACGCGGCCCCGGATACGGCTGAATTTAAATGACTATATTAAAATACAACTCTGGAGGTGTAATAGATTTTTCGTAAAGTGTACCACAAAATGCATAGGTACTCTCTGGGATAGTAGAGGACTCGCTTCGCTCACCCTAATGAGAACTTATGGACTAACTAATCGCTAGCAAAAAGCACAGCCTTGTAAGGGCTCGCAAGTTTTCTGTACACCAAACATCAACCGCAAACTTTTTTTTTGTTATTATTCGCGCCGCACGGCTTTAGCATTTGCCATTTTCAAGTTTAGATATTATATTTTCTACCTAATTTGCAACGTTACACTACCTTCCAAGTTGTCAGTCTCAGTCATGTTTTAGTATAACGGTGGCGGTGTTACTAAAACTTTGGTAAACAATTTCCACCAATTTTAAAAGTCACGCATTATGCTTCCATTTCGTTTCAGTATGTTTGTGCTCTTTAAACGAGCTACATTGGTTAAAATGCCACCAAAATAACTAAAAAAAAAACAAATGAAACTATAGGAAATAAATAAAATACAAGAAGACGGCATCTCTTTTACAAAATGTCGGAAAAAGCCTGCAATTTAGTTGTTGCGTCCGGCTTTCATTTTTTTCTGTTTTGCCTTTGCGTCCGGCTTTTTTAGCTTTTTATCACCACACGCAACCCTTCACGCTCGTCTCAACCCTTGCGTGATTATTTTATAGTAGGTAGTTGAACATTGACTATAGAGGGAGCCTGCGATCTGTTTGTTGGGTTTCTGGAGTGCACAGGGAATGAAGTGTGTCATTGTTTTAATAGTTTCTAAAACACCGAGTTTTAAAAGTTACTATATTCTTATTGTCATTCGATAACCTTCAATATGTACCTTATTTCAACTACATACAGTCCAGTCCATCCAAGTGTTGTCTGGTTGAGATCGTTACTCAGCTCTCGACCCGAATTCCAACTAGCTCTTGTAAGTAATGTCTGTGTGTGGTCAAATCTTTGAAATTAAGCTGGGTATGGGGCAAAATTCCTAATCTTAGATTTGATTTTAAACAGACTTAATCAGGTACATTAACAAAAATAAAAATATGCATGGATACTATATTATAACTCCGAGGGATCACTGTACCAGAAACACGATAGGACAATATTTTCTAGGTAGAAAAAAAACATACGTCTATTTTTGTCTATATTCGATTGTTTATTAAAATTGTGCAATTGACAATAATATATAGGGTAAAAATTTGATAAATAAATCAATACAACAACGCCGAGGGTTTACTGTATAGGGATTTTGTAAAATGATCTATATTTTACAATAAAAACCGCTTTTTCGAGCGGCACGAGGATTTTTTATTGTGTGAAGATTCCTGAGCCAGTATTGAGCTATAGCTCAATAAAGTAGACTATAGTCTACTTTTTACCATGGTAAAACACGAGCGGAGCCGCGCGTGGGTGCTAGTATTCAATCAGCCTTGCAATATCTATGAACCTTATTACATCTGTAATCGATAATGGAATCCCTCATCACTCAAAATGTGATGTCACATGATCCATAGATGTCCACACACATGCGCTAATAAAAACGCAATAAACCAATAACCATTAAGCACCTATCTTATTAACAATGTGCTTGATATATAAAACAATAGTTTAGGTATAACAAACAATAAACAATTGGTAGATAACGATCTAGGCGGTGCGTTCAAAGCGTTCAAGACGCATTGACTGAAGCCGACATCGAAGCGACGCACGCCTCGACACCGGGGTGCTTAGTAATTCGTACTTCCGATTTTGGTACAAAGCTTAAGACTATTGGGTATCCTAGTAGTCGTAGTAATCCTAGGAGACGTAGTAGTAGTTGAAGGTTGAAGATTCAAAGAAAGATAACTAACAACGAGACCTACGTGATATATTTATTTATTTAAGGCGTACACAGCAGCTGACTGGTCCTATTTGGAGGCTTTCTCATCATAGGGGAGTCAATGTTATGTGCTGAAAAAAATATAAGATGTTTATCTGTTTTTTTTTTTTTTTTTTTTTTATACTACTTGGGTGACGGAACATTCAAGAGGCCCACCTGATGTTAAGCGGTAACCTCTGCCTATGAAAAGTGCATTACCACATAGGTCACGTCCACCTAGGACGCACCCTATGTGGCATTGCACTGCGCCCGCCACCCTGAGACATAAAGATGAAAAGTCTCATGTGCCTGTAATTTCACCGGCACCCTTACCCTTCAAACCGGAACACAGCAATGCAAGCACTACTGCTTTGCGGCAGAAATAGGTATGGTGGTAGTACTTCCCCGGACGAACTCTTTCACAAAAAAGCTCTACTACTACTAAAATTTTATGCTACTTTATTTATTTAAGGCGTACACAGCAGCTGATTGGTCTTATTTGGAGGCTTTCTCATCATAGGGGAGTCAATGTTATGTGCTGAAAAAAATATAAGATGTTTTATCTGTAAAGTGAACGTACAAATATGTTCTATCTGTTCATTAACCATGTGAAAAAAAAATAACAAAGTGGAGTTGTTTTCGACTGCAAATTTTCACTTACTACCAGAACTATAATGAGTTAGAAAGTTCAAAGTTAGGGTTCAAACCCGCGATCGTCTCCTTGGATGCACTAAACTACTTTTTGGGATAGTACGAAATCTTAGTATTTTCCCATAACTTACTTTTAATAACAAATAACATTTAACAGGTTTTTTTAACTTTATTTTCGTCACAACTTTCCACAAAGTTAGCAATTATTTCGGAACCTAAGACTGTTCCTGACTTGAACCACACAGTCATCAGCCATCGTGAGGAGTCATCAGGTTCAAGGGCGGGCGGAATGTGGCCTAGCTTCCGGCAACGGAACCTGATGACTGTGGGTGGAATACTTAATAGACCGGTCCTCAGCTATCATGATGATTCTGTGAATTCCTTGAAGGCTGGTTCAATTTGGCATAGTTTAACAATTTGGATGTCCTCTCTCGCGAATACTTCAGAAACTTATTACGTAGACCGTTATTGCTTGAGCCCTCTGCCTCTGCTAATTGTCACAATGCTGCCAGTCTTCGGTGTCATCGTGTTATGGGTCTATCTCTATAGCTTGGAGAACACTTTCTCCCACAGGCAACGAATAAAATTATCATGACGACCTGCCTCATTATTTTGCAGTTACCTAATAATATTTTAGTATTTGTTTTTACATACTTACATATTTATATATCCCCCCGTAGTTTATTGATGTTCGTGGCATCACCTACCTATGTCCTGTCTGAAAACCAGCGCTGCACTAAACCTAGGTCCGGTGCGGCTTATCCTGAGACAGGGCCCTATTTGGACCACAACACACATCGATGTATTCGATTGAATGCGTTATTTTAAAATATGAAATTAGGTTTTCTAGCGACGGTTCTTAGACATGTTTTAACAAAATCGTTTCAGCCGTTTCATTGAGATGGTTTTTTTTTAAATTTTTATTTATTTAACTTATTAAAGAAGCGGTAACCGTCATAAACAGTAATATTAGTCGATTTTCAGCACATAACTGATGTTGCCGCCCTCCGCTATAATACGGGCATCTTAGTGATGACCAAGGCTTTATGATTTTATGAGACCGGTTCTGAAGTTAAGAGTTAGTTTCAAGGCTTTTGGGAATCCCGAAGTTACCAGCAATGTTTGAAAGCTTTGTTTCATTAGTAAATCTAGCTCTAAGTTTAGCATCCTCTGTGATTTTGGAACCTAATTTATTGACATTTACAAATAGATTTTATTCGTTTCTTCATACTTGAATGAATGACGTAACAAGCAGATGACCCATCTGATGTTAAGCGGTAACCTCTGCCTATGAACAGTGCGTTACCTCATAGGTCACGTCCGTCTTTTTAGTAGTAGTAGAGCTTTTTTGTGAAGGAGTTCGTCCGGGGAAGTACTACCACCATACCTGTTTCTGCCGCAAAGCAGTAGTGCTCGCATTGCTGTGTTCCGGTTTGAAGGGTAAGGGTGCCGGTGAAATTACAGGCACATGAGACTTTTCATCTTTATGTCTCAGGGTGGCGGGCGCAGTGCAATGCCACATGGGTTGCGTCCTGGGTGGACGTGATCTGTGAGGTAATGCGCTGTTCATAGGAAGAGGTTACCGCTTAACATTAGGTGGGCCTCTTGCTTGATCCGTCATCCAAGTAGTATAAAAAAAAAAAAAAAAAAAAAAAAACCTAGGACGCGCTCTATTTGGCATTGCACTGCGCCCGCCACCCTGAGACATATAGATGAAAAGTCTCATGTGCCTGTAATTTCACTGGCACCCTTGCCCTTCAAACAGGAACACAGCAATGCGAGCACTACTGCTTTGCGGCAGAAATAGGTATGGTGGTAGTACTTCCCTGGACGAACTCTTTCACAAAAAAGCTTTACTACTATAAAAATGGAATAACTTTAATAACTCTTCAATAAACCCTGATGAATCATCTTGGAAATATACCTACACAGAAGAATAGAATATCAATGAGTTTATATACGAGTAGTGATAAATACCTTCGTTTGACCACGATCTCACCTGTTGGTAAGTGACGATTTGGCCGAAGATGAAGCACAAAGGTCTAGAAGGCACCTATTCACTCTAGCCTTGAAGAGACCCAGATTATAGTTTTCAAGAAAGACAGACGACAGTATTGTATTCCACTCCTTAGCAGTACGCATTATAAAGTTAGAACCGAAACGTTTAGTACGAATAGAGGGAATACTAATGAGGTAAGGATGGTACTGAGCCGTACGTCTGCTCGTCCTATGATGAAAAGGAGATGGTGAGATCAGAGTATGAAGTTTCTGGGAGCATTCCCCGAAATGTAACCTATAGAAGATCGAAAGGCATGCAACATTACGTCGGTGCTCGAGACCCCTTGTCTCCGCCATATGTTGCTCACCTATAAGCCTGAAAGCTCTGCGTTCGATCGAGTCCAAGGCAGCGAGCTGGTGTTTGGCCGAGCCATCCCAAACATGGCAGCAGTATTCCATACCAGCCCGGATTTGAGCTTTGTATCAACTAGAAGTTGTCCTGGTGTGAAGTAACGCTTTACCTATAGGATGCCTAGCTTCATGGCAGCTGTTTTCGCCTTAGACTCGAAGTTGAGAGTAGGCGTAGGTTGAGGCGGCGTGATTACATGTGAAGAATAAATGTTATCGAACCATACAAAAAGGTACAAGTAAGTACAAAAGTAGATACTCCAATCGAGAAGAATAGACTGAACACTCGAAAAACTTCATCAAGCGAAGCAAAAACAGCAACCCAGCAAAACGGACTTACTCCTCGCAAATTCGGATATATCCATCCAAAACACTTTAGGCGGAAACCCCATACGCATCAAGACTTAACAATGGGGATATATCTCGTAATAAAAGCGGAGCGCCCACATTAAAATCTTATCCCTTTCTTAAATAAAAAATTCACGAAAAAAATAAGAGGAAAAATCTCCCCTCCATTATTCAGCGGGAAACGGTCCCCCTACAGAGTCCAATCCAAATCCGCGCGAAGAAAGCACAAAGAAATCCTAACTTTACCGACTACTATACAAAGTTACAATTGCCTTGGCGAGCTAAAGGTTGAGGTCGGGAAAACTGCACTCTACATCACGGCAATAAAGTTGATTTTCGTGCAGTTTAACTGAGACATAGAAATTGCGCCTTAGTTAGTATAGTATTTGAAAATGAGATGCAGCGTGGGTGGGGTGGGTTCGAGGGTGGGTTGGGGTGAGTGGAGGTACGAAACCCGAATTACCGGGGCGTGTGTAATGATTTTCCCGGACTCCCGGACGGAATTATGGAGTATTGGAGGATTGGGATATTCGGGTGGCTGTTCTTTTTAATGCCATTATAATGATTAGAGGAAACTGCCACTAACTAGATAAATCCGGACTGGTGAGTTCAGTGTTGCCAACTTGAAGGATTATTTGTCCGTTTTCTTAGAAATTGTTAATATTTTCCAACTAAACAAAATTGGTCAAAAAATACTTCGAGTATTGCCAGGTCTTAGTTACCACTGATTAATTACACTGATAGGGAACATTTAAGTAAAGCTTAATAAGAGGTAAGGGATTTAAAGGTTTTAACTTGTCCACAGGTGTGTCAACATTTCTTAAAATATTCTTCTTCTTGGAGATGGATGGATGATGTATGGAGATTCTTTGACAATTTGGAAATAACTCTCTTCCAAATCGTAAGACTGTGCAAAGAAAAAGTAATTTGAATAAAACAAAAAAAAAACAGCTATTCTCAGTGTACGAACCAGTTTTTAACCCCCGACGAAAAACGAAGGGGTGTTATAAGTTTGACGTGTGTGTGTGTGTGTGTGTGTGTGTGTGTGTGTGTGTGTGTGTGTGTGTGTGTGTGTGTGTGTGTGTCTGTCTGTCTGTCCCATCATAGCTCCCGAACGGATGAACCGATTTGGTTTTTTTTTTCGTTTGAAAGGAGTATTTTTCGGGAGTGTTCTTTGCTTTGTTTGATCAATATCGGTTCAGCCGTTCAAAGTTATGTTTTTTTTTTTCAAAATTAATTACTCGTTGTACAAATAAGACCGCAGAGAAATCGGAGCATCCGTTGCACCCTAAGATCGTTCTAAAGGTTATATCTACTTACTAAAACGCCAAAGTTCCCTTCAAACAAATGCAACGTTGATAATCTTGGAAACGGCTACACCAAATTCCACCAAATATAGCTAAGTACATTCGCATTTCATTAAGAATCTCAAACACCAAATACGAAAAAAACGGCCAAGTGCAAGTCGGACTCGCGCGCGAAGGGTTCCGTACAACTATCTATAAAAACGAGCAATAAATCACGTTTGTTGTATGGGAGCCCCCCTTAAATATTAATTTATTCTGTTTCTCAGTATTTGTTGTTATAGCTGCATCAGAAATACATCATCTGTGAAAATTTCAACTGTCTAACTATCACGGTTCATGAGATACAGCCTGGTGACAGACGGACAGATGGACAGCGAAGTCTTAGTAATAGCGTTACTGTTTTACCCGTTTTCCCCTAAAAAATCTAAGTTTTTCTTCATTGCGTCCACGACATAACGGTGTCTCCCAATCCAAGATCTAGGCTGGGTGAGCTGCCTCGTAACTCCTCACGCTTCGTCTACGTGTCCACGATCGCTCGTGAGATTCGGACGCATGAGATAACTTTAAGAGGGTCTACTCAGAGATTTGCCTATTAGAGTAGGTACCTATACTTAACGGTTTTTTTACCGACTTCACCTAGACGAGGAGTCCTTAGTTCATTTTTCTTTCTTATGTAACTGGCAATTTGATTTAGAATTTTTTTATTAAGATAAAATTGTAAAGAAGTCTTTTTTTAACTCCCGACGCAAAGACGACGGGGTGTTATAAGTTTGACGTGTCTGTGTGTGTGTTTGTGTGTGTGTCTGTCCCATCGTAGCTCCCGAACGGATAAACCGACTTCGTTTTTTGTTTTTGTTTGAATGGTGAATTTGTCAGGAGTGTTTTTAGCAATGTTTGATCAAAATCGGTTCAGGCGTTTCATTGCATTGAGGGCTTTTAAATTTTTACAAAATTAAGTACATTGTTTTTATACAACTTGAAATGACGAATCAAGCAGTTGGCCCACCTGATGTTAAGCGGTACCCTCTGTCTATGAACAGTGCATTATCACATAGGTCACGTCCACCTAGGACGCAACGTCACGCACCATATAATTATGTGGCATTGCACAGCGCCCGCCACCCTGAGACATAAAGATGAAAAGTCTCATGTGCCTGTAATTTCACCGGCAACCATACCCTTCAATCCGGAACACAGCATTGCGAGCACTACTGCTTTGCGGCAGAAATAGGTATGTGTGGTAGTACTTCCGCGGACGAACTCTTTCACAAAAAAGCTCTATTACTACTAACTAGCACTAGTGCGGTAAAATTAACTTTCAAGCTATGTTTACTGGTCTTGTAAGTACACTTTTCGAGCAACTGCATTGATAATGATTTTTCAACACACTTGCTCATAAAGTGGCTCTAATTTCACCGCAATAAGGCACATAATGACACCTGAGGGGTGAGTCTGACTTTTGCAAACACCATCGTAACGGTGAACGTAACACGATCGTACGTGTATAACATAATAACTAGCTATTAATCTGTGCCAAAAACGTCACAGATTAATGGCTAGTTACTACGCAATTCACGTACACTCGCCATTACGATCATCGTTACGATGGTGTGTGTAAACTCGGACTTGCCCCTCTGTAATCAAACTGTGACTTTTTCATTGCTATTATTCACTAGTGAGATATAGAGACAGTTGTACATTTACACAGAGTGTGTATTTCTGTTTTACACCTGTAATCAAACTGTGACTTTTTCATTGCTATTATTCACAAGTGAGTTATAGAGACAGTTGAACATTAAGACAGAGTGTGTATTTCTGTTTTATTATTATTTTCTTCACTAGTGTGTTGAAAAACGTCGTACGATACACGTGTGTATTGATAATTACCGTCCTCGGCTCTCGTGAGATCCTCAGTTAACGGCTCGGGTCTCAATGGCGCCTCAGCGATAATCACCAACATTACACACTAGTACCATAATGTACTATTACTGAGCTCTAAACTATAGTTCCATAACGTAATGCATCACTAAAATTATTGAGAGGAACCGATAACACTAACAATTGTACAATTAGTACCTACAATTAATAAACGTAATCAAAGCGCGGCAACCGTAGCGGAAAATAACCGCTTTAACTTACTACTTGAGGCATAAATATATGTAATTATGCATTTTATAAATACCTATAAAAACTAAATATTTACAAAGCCTGATTTTGTTTGAAGTGATTAGTAATATCAACTTGAAAATTGATGCCTATTGGAGTTACTAATGGATTAGCGGGGATGAGATTATAAGGAACTTCTAATAAATAAATAAATAAATAATGCTGGACAGTCCACACAACATTATCTAGCCCCAAGCTAAGCAGAGCTTGTGTTATGGGTACTAGATAACTGATATACTTAATACAATATATATATTACATAGATAGATATTTTATTATTATACATAGAAAAATACCCAGAACACCCTGAACAAATATCTGCAATCGCACAAATATTTGTTCCGAGGCGGGAATCGAACCCGCAACCTTCTGCGTCGCAGGCCAACCTTCGCCCGCCGCGCCACAGAGTTCGTCAAATAACTTTTACGACTATACACCACGTACTTTACTATTCTCCTGCTGACGTTTCGTTTCGTTTCATAAGTACGTGGTCGTAATTTTTGTAAAATGATACGAAAATAAAAAATAAATGTTAGAAGAATATTAATATGTATATTATGTAATATTATGTACTCCTTGAATGTCTCGTCGTCTCTTTCTTGTAAACCCTGCGTTCGTTCAGATATCAGTTTGAAGTGCAGGGGCTCTGAAATGAGCCTAGTGACCTATGGTGAAAGAACCAGTGTGGGCAAAGGAATCAGAACAACCCACAGAGGCTACTTTCATGCATTACATGTCCTCAAATTCTTGGTTATGGGATAAGCCGGTTTCCTCTGATGTTTCCCTTCAACGTTTGAGGGCACGTTATATAGAGCGCATCAAATTATTCGAATGGAAAAATCCATAGGTCAACCAATTATAATGCAACCAGGATTTGAACACACGAATCGGAAATCAGGGGTTTCACTAGACCACAACTCTCGATATTATTTTTATAAAAATGAATCATTTTATTCCCGAGACGTAGTGAACGCAAGCGACCCCGAAATTGCCGGCCGCATTCACCCAGACAAAAGCCCTAAAATACACCCCGCGAGCAAAAAGAAAAGCATTTCCATCCCTACCCCTCCTTCATTTAAATTTCCCGCCCAGAGCGGGGGCGGCGATAGGGGCGGCTTCCGTACAACAGAGATGAAACTTAAAGCTTCGTAGAAAAGAATGAGACGGCGGTATGTCCACCTGTTGCGTTTGAAGTTACATATTTTCGCAGCGATTTCTTTTTCATTTCTTAGCACGTTTCTAAAGGATTTGAATGGCGGGAGTGGTGCATGCGCACTAGAGCCCTCTATCGAACAATATTGACGTACGACGCTACAGGGAGAAGAGACGTTCGATTTCTAAAATAAAAATCAGACTACCCCCTTCGAAATCTAATGTACTTTTCAGCGTGACGCTAACCCTTGTGCAAAACCGAATTCAAATTTTGTTTGTAATAGTTTTTTGTGCAACTAGAGAGCAAAGTTGGTATTTACTTCAAGACTTGATTTTGAATCACGTGTTTAGCGTATCCTGAGTTAGAATCCTGAGCGCAGCGAGTGACAAGGACACGAGAATTAATCAATTTTGGTCTCGTGCGACACATACCGCTTTTCACCAAAGCAGCGAGAAACTAAAGCTAAAAAAAAACAACAATTCTGCATCATTTAGATGCTGCTTCAATTCTGCCGTAGTTAAATACGTCACTGGAATCACTCATATTTATTAATTATTATTTTTCTATTATCCAACGTGTATCGAACTTTGAATCGACTTGTTTCAAATTGTTTCTCATTCACTTCAAATTAGCAAAGTAGCCTCTGTTTTCGTAGTTACAACAATTTAACTCCTAAACTATCAATCATGAGATGTTTTTATTGCCTTCAATATATTAAATAACAGAACGCCGTGTGGACCTAGTTTATATTTTTGAAAATTACTGTTTTAATTTTTACATGAATAAAACGTGATTTTTGCTGACTTTTCGGTTCGCGAGCGCTATTCTGTCACTTTCTAACTTACCTATTTGGCGCCTATCGACGCCTTAAGATGATGTTTGGATGTAAAATTAACACAATTGTTGCAAAAAAGTTTGTATTCAAAGGTCTACTTATCGCAAAACCACTAGTTTTATCAAGTAACGGAACCCTGAAAATCAGCCAAGTGCGAGTCGGACTCGCGCACGAAGGGTTTCGTACCATTATCTTATCTATAAAAACGGCAAAAAAAACTCGTTTGTTGTATGGGAGCCCCTTAAATATTTATTTTATTGTTTTTTAGTATTTGTTGTTACAGTGGTAACAGAAATACATCATCTGTGAAAATTTCAACTGTATGACGGTTCATGAGATATAGACGGACGGACAGCGGAGTCTTAGTAATAGGGTCCTGTTTTACCCTTTGGGTACGGAACCCTAAAAACAGTAGCACAAAGTCAGAGCCAGGATGAAGTTGAAGACAGAAATAAAAACTGTTTGTATTACCGTTTCCGGCGCGTCCCGAACACGTGGTGTCTGTTATTACGAGGAAATAATCCAATAAAAATTTCTTGGATTAAATTACGATGTGGCCGACCGAGCTTCGGTCTGTTCGTATAAATAAATATGCAGTTGTGTTTCTGTATGGTCAGCGGACTGTGGCATGTTTGGGTATCGGTAATACGAAGAATTCTACCTACACTGCACTAATAGGTACTCTTACGAATATAGACAGATACGATAATACCTATTCTAAATAGAATACCAGTAGGTGGCCCCGTTCTTTGATATGTAAAAAAAAGCAAAGTAATAATACTCGCATTGCTGTGTTCCGGATATGGTTGCCGGTGAAATTACAGGCGCATGAGACTTTTCATCTTTATGTCTCAGGGTGACGGGCGCGGTGCAATGCCACATAGGGTGCGTCCTAGGTGCACGTGACCTATGTGATAATGCACTGTTCATAGGCCGCCGTTCATACCGCTTAACGTCAGGTGGGCCATTTGATTGTTCCGTCATTCTAAGTATATTCACAAAAAAATGTACCCAAATTTGTAACAAAATAAATGATTATCATTATGATCAAAAAATAGGAAATACCAATTTTAATTAAGTCAAAATCCTACAAGTAGCTTCGGAGCTACGAGGGAACAGAAGAATAAACCTACAAACGTACAAACATAAGCTGCTAAAATCATAACCCTCCTTTTGCTTTGGACTAATCAGTAACAAGTAATTAATTTTGTAAAAATTAAAATCCCCCAAAACAATGAAACGGCTGAACCGATTTAAACAAACTAAATCTGTTCATCCGTTCGGGAGCTACGATGCCACAGACAGACAGACAGACAGACAGACAGACACACACACACACACACAAACACACACACAGACACGTCAAACTTATAACACCCCTTCGTTTTTACGTCGGCGGTTAAATAGCAGTAATTGACGTCTAATCACCACCGGAACTCTACAAAGATCTTAAGAATCGCCAATTCCTTACATAGGCTTTGTTTCACAATCAATAAGTAAAGTTCTAAGTAAGCTACTTCAAATATAACTGCTCAGTAAACAAGTATTTGCGTTTTACAATCCCTCAGTAGCGTTAATCACCACTTTATGTGCTCAGTAAGTTAAAAGTTAACTAAAGGATTTAACCTCTAAGTAGTTAACTCGCTGAGTACCTACTTGAACCTTTACTTATTGATTTGAAGCAAAGCCTGAGCCTTCGAACAGAATAAATACAAGCATGACTCTTCCCGCCATTTTCGAAAAGAGACGTCTTTTTTTATTTTATTTCTTTTCCTAGTGTTTTCTTGAGTTATTTTGTGTTATTTTGGTGGCATTTTAACTAATGTAGCTCGTTTTAAAAGCACAAGTGCAGTGAAACGAAATGGAAGTGAATTGCGTGACTTTTGAAATTGGTGGAACTTGTCTACCAAAGTTTTAGTAAAATTGGCCACCGTTTTACTAAAACATGACTTGACTGTGACTTTGACGACTTGGAAGGAGTGTAACGTTGCAAAAAATATTATACAGTGAAAATACAGATTCTTGAAAATGGCAAATGCACAAGCCGTGCGGCGCCAACTTTAAAGAAGAAAAAAATACAAGCATAATTTTACCTGTAAAAAAACGCACGCAACGCTGAACTGAAACGCTTGGCTGAAACGTGGACACTAGAACGGGTCCATAAACTTAAAGTCGCTCAGCGAGCTATGGAAAGGTCTATTCTTGGAGTTTCTCTGAGGGATAACATCCGAAACGAGGTTATCCGACAGAGAACCAAAGTTACTCGACATAGCCAAGAGGATTAGCATACTGAAATGGCAGTGGGCCGGTCATGTCTGCAGAAGAACCGATAACCGGTGGAGTGAACGAGTTCTTGAGTGGAGACCACGTCTTGGCAAACGTAGTGTAGGGCGCCCTCTGGCTAGGTGGAGCGACGACAAGCGCGGGGTGGCTGGTAGGAACTGGATGAGAGCCGAAAACCGCGCTCAGTGGCGTGTCATGGGAGAGACCTATGTCGAGCAGTGGACTGCAGTAGGTCGATGATGATGATGATGAAAATGTTACCTCGCAAAAAACTACTCACATTATCACCTCTATCTGAGCAATGTCGACGTTATCAGAACGTGTTTTTGACATGTGCGAATATCTGATATCGCGGGCACGCTATCTGACTGATATCGGTATCAGGGGATCGCTAATGTTTATGTCTACAATCAGATCAGTGGTATCTGATCGGAGATGAACTATTTCGATGTATTCAATATGAAGGATACAGCATAGTAAGATACAGTGCTTGCTAATAAGAACACAAGAACAAAGTGTCCTCCCCTTTAAATAGAGACAGTAAGAAAAGTTTCAATGGACCGATTCTTACATACATAGGTACTTCTAGTAATAAGTAAGATAAAAAGATAAAAGATAAAAATATTTATTTGCTACAAAACACGGGGGCACAAAAGGTAGACAAGGTATCTTACACCTAACACAAAAAAAGAGAAAATTAATACTAAATAAAATATAGGAAGTAAAGTAAAACAAACTATGCTTAAGGCGCGATAGGTTCTCAAATGTCTCTAGAATTTTAAAGTTTTTGATAATAATTTTCACAGTTTTCTATGAAGAAAAAAATATATGATATTCTTGAGCTTTTTATCTAGTGAAATCAATAATTCAATACAATATTTGAATTACTTCACTCGATAAAAAGAACAAAAATACAAAATACAAAAATGTTCGTTGAACCTATAGCGCCTTAAAGAAAAATACCCTCTGTGCGTCCCAGATCGCTGCAGCAAATTGGTTTTAGCTCAGCGTTGTGCTGGATATGTTACTTAAAAGTAAAATATCCAGCGCTGATTTTCAGCCAAAAGCAGATTTCACCAGTAGTATGTCCTACCTTGGTTATTTCTAAATGTCATGTCATATTATCATATTCAGTTTGTTTTGTTTTTTGGAAATATATAACTCTTATAACTCTTATTACTCTAAAATACATACAAAGACACACGCCTTTTTTCCCAAAAGGGTAGGCAGAGCCTCAAAAGGCCTCTTTTAACCGTAGGAATAAAGACGTGACAAGAGGTGAGCTCATCGCCGCCATTGCTTTCCATAACTGACTCGGCTACACTTTCTTGCAGTAAATAACACATTCCTTATACCAAAAAATCTTACTAACAAGTCCGGGTAATCTCTTAGCTTTTACGACATCCATGGGAGGAGACGGAGAGGTATATTCTTAGGGCAACCTTAAGTACCTACATGTACCTATAAATATTACCTAGATAAGTAATGTTTACTTTATCGCAAAATTGGTTAGTATTTTGTTAGTAGTAGAGCTTTTTTGTGAAAGAGTTCGTCCGGGGAAGTACTACCACCATACCTATTTCTGCCGCAAAGCAGTAGTGCTCGCATTGCTGTGTTCCTGTTTGAAGGGATGGGTGCCGGAGAAATTACAGGAACATTTGACTTTTCATCTTTATGTCTCAGGGTGCCGGGCGCAGTACAGTGCCACATAGGATGCGTCCTAGGTGGACATGACCTATGTGATAATGCACTGTTCATAGGCAGAGGGTACCGCTTAACATCAGATGGGCCATCTGCATGATCCGTAATTTCAAGTAGTTAAAAAAAATGGTAACAAACACTAAAAATACAAAAATATAAAACAAAATAGTTGGGATGGTATTGTTAGTCTCTTGATGAGGATGTTGGTGAACTTACCATGGAGACAGGTAGCCCGGGGTGCGCTCCGCCGTTGGGGTAGGGGTAAGGTGCCATGAGGTAGCCCATATTGAATCCTGCAGCAGGATGTGGATCGAATTTACCTGGAATAAATAAACTCTAGTCAATATTTTATTACCTCCGCTGTTATTGTTATGTACACGTATATACACACATACATACACACACGTTTTTTTCCCCGAAAGGGTGGTAGGCAGAGCCTCAAATCCTGTCTTTCCTGAAAACTATAATCTGGGTCTCTTAAGTAAGCTACTTCAAATATAACTTTCATCATAGCAACCCTTTTCATCATAGGACGAGCAGGCGCACGTCTCGGTACCATCCTTACCTCATTAGTATACCCTCCATTCATACTAAACGTTTCAGTTCTACCTTTATAATGCGAACTGCTAAGGAGTGGAATACTCAACCGTGGTCTGTCTTTCCTGAAAACTATAATCTGGGTATCTTCAAGGCTAGAGCGAATAGGTGCCTTCTAGACCTTTGTGCTCCATCTTCGGCCACATCGTTACTTACCAACAGGTGAGATCGTGGTCAAACAAAGGTCAATCAAAGTCATCAATTAGCACACCTTCCTTATTAAATACGATAGCACCAGGATAAATCTTATACCAACGAATCTTACAAACAAGTCCGGTTATTGTTATGTATGTGTTATTTATAAGTATAACAAGCGTAGCGTGTGCGGCCTGCCTCGAGAACAAGTGGAAGATGATTGAAAAAAAGCGGCCAAGTGCGAGTCGGACTCGCCCATGAAGGGTTCCATAGCAGCACGTAACATAATATAAAAGTTCTTGGATGGTTTACGATTTATGACGTATTAAAAAAAACTACTTACTAGATCTCATTCAAATCAATTTTCGGTGGAAGTTTACATGGTAATGTACATCATATATATATTTTTTAGTTTTATCACTCTTATTTTAGAAGTTGCGGGGGTGGGGTATCACATACACTTTTTATCACTTTGGAAGTCTCTCGCGCAACTATTAAGTTTAGAAAAAAAAAAAATTTGAAATCTCAATATCATTTTTGAAGACCTATCCATAGATAACCCACAAGTATGGGTTTGATGAAAATAAAACAGTTTCTGTTCTAAGTATGGGGAACCCCAAAAATTTCTTATTATTTTTCTATTTTTGTGTGAAAATCTTAATGCGGTTCACAGAATACATCTACTTACCAAGTTTCAACAGCATAGTTTAGGAAAAAAGTGGCTGTGACATACGGACAGACAGACATACAGACAGACATGACGAATCCATAAGAGTTCCGTATTTTGCCATTTGGCTACGGAACCCTAAAAAGGAAAACCAACTTTAAGGCTTAGGTAGGCAGTTAAAAGTAAGATGCTTGAGAGAATCAGCAAAAGTTCATAACCACACAGGCGCTCCCCACCTAGTAGTAAGAAGGATCATCAAATAAAGCCGAGCCGTGTTTGTTGCCTGATTCTTCTAGGTTTGGTCGCGTTGGAACAGGTGTAAATTTATTTTATACCACTCCCCCTCTAAAAATCTTATTTTATTCACTGAAAACAGTGAATAAAAAGAACTTTTAATCACGATTTTGGTGTTTGAATTTAGAACACACCAATATACTCGTTTTTTTTTCTATCTATCTTTGTTAATACGTGCTGACATGAAAATTATGATCAAAGGCGCAAAATAAAAAATAAATAAAAAAAAACAACTCCTATACAACCTCCTTGCGCAAAAAATACTCGATACAGAATCCATGTGTAAAGTAAACTCGACATACAAACTTCTTGTGCAAATAACTCCTGAGATTTGATTGGTCGACATTTTCGACAAGGAGTTTAGCATTAAAATAAAAACAGTTTTGTGTTCTTTGCTGTAATTACTAAATTGGAACTATTTTGAATACCGTAAGTTGTACGAACACAAAGTTTAGTGGTACCACAGATAAAAGAATACTATACTAGGTGGTACTTAATAATAAATCGATTGAAAATGATGATCGATTGATGAAGTAGATGCTTATTTTCGCTTAAATCTTTCTTTTTCTCGTAGTATTAGTATGCAACTTTTGAATAAAACGGATTTATATCGAGGGCCATTAATCACTCGCGTCGCTCAGGATTCCAAAACTTGGAATCACGAGTAGATAATGTTGTGTGAACTGTCCAGCGTTAATTATTTATGTATTTACTAATTTCATAAAAGCTTGAATGATACAGATATTTTTCAAAAAAATGTGTACTTTTTGTAACGCGAGTTCTATTGGATAGATTCAAATCCTGTTTTAACTAACATGATTAACACGGGCGGAGTCGCGTGCAAATGCTAGTTAAACATAAGTTACTGCATAAGCCACAAACACTAAACAATGAAACCTTACAACTAATGTTTTCAGTTACAACGTACAGTCAGCTACATAACGCATGCTCGTAGCTACAGAGCGGTAGTCCAGACGTAGACGAGGAAATTACACAGCGACGAAATGTAATTTAGCCGTGTAATTGCGCGCGCATTCTGTACAGTCGCGTACAGAAAGGTTTAATGCGGGAACGAGGATAGCTTTTTAAGAAAACGTATGGGAAACTTAGGTTGTAGAGATATCTCAACAATTACTAAACATATGATAGTGATACCTACGTTTTTTTTAACTACTTGAATTTGGAACAAGCAGATGGCCCATCTGCTGTTAAGCGGTAACCTCTGCCTATGAACAGTGCATTACCTCATTGGTATTACCACCTAGGACGCACCCTATGTGGCATTGCACTGCGCCCGCCACCCTGAGACAAAGATGAAAGTCTCATGTGCCTGTATCATAAATTAAAAACTCTACTGACAAATAAATGTTATTACACTATAGAGGAATTTATGAGCGACAAACTTATTACAATTTGTTAATATTCATTATTTAGCTATTTATTTGGATTTTTACATTTTAATCATTAATTAATTCTTGTTTTTTTTAATGATTGTACTGTTAATAAAAATATTGCGTGCCTTAGGTAGGAATACATTGATACTTATAATAATATTTGACATCTTTTATAACATGTATTTCAAGTAATAAAAATACTTTGACTTTGACTGTAATTTCCCGGCACCCTTACCCTTCAAACCGGAACACAGCAATGCGAGCACTACTGCTTTGCAGCAGAAATAGGTATGGTGGTAGTACTTCCCCGGACGAACTCTTTCACAACTAAACTCTACTACTACTAAAACTACTACTATTTCGAAGCAATTTTCGTAACGTATATTGTGCGCGACTGTACAAAGAGAAACTTCAATTTCTACAGAGATGTTTTATTTAGCTCCAATGAACCTGGCTAATAAGATACTACGATTTACACTCGCACTAATAATAAATAATAAATAAATAAATAAATAAATCATGCTGGACAGTTCACACAGCATTATCTAGCCCCAAGCTAAGCAGAGCTTGTGTTATGGGTACTAGATAACTGATATACTTAATACAATATATTACATAGATAGATATTTTTTATTATACATAGAAAATATACCCAGAACACCCTGAACAAATATCTGCGATCGCACAAATATTTGTTCTGAGGCGGGAATCGAACCCGCAACCTCCTGCGTCGCAGGCGAACCTTCGCCCGACGCACCACAGAGGTCGTCAAAATAGTAATAGAAAAGGATAAATAGATAACTATGTTTTTTTCTTGCTTTTACAAGTTAGCGGGTCGGCATTTGAATCGCTTAGCGCGACTAACACCTTGTCTAAACTTAGCGGTCCACAATGTCAACGAAAGTAATGAAAAATGGGGCGCAGTGACAGTGGACCACAAAGTCAACATCCCGAAATTATGGTCCCGGTATTCTACGGAACCCCGCAATGTACGTGGCCCGACACGCACTTGGCAGCTTTTATTCCGTACATTTTACCAAATCCTAAAGGAAACTAAGAAACAAGTTATTAATTTTGAAAAATTAAAAAAAACCTCAACGCAAGGAAACTGCTGAACCGATTTTGATGAAACATAGCTAAGAACACTCACGACAAATCCACCGTTCAAACAAAAAAAAACGAAACCGGTTCATCCGTTCGGGAGCTACGATGCCACAGGCAGACACACACACACACACACAGACACAGACACGTCAAACTTATAACACCCCTTCGTTTTTGCGTCGGGGGTTAAAAAGAAACATATCTCGGAAACAATGCGTCTCCAGAATTATTTATTTATTTATGTTATTTTATTTATACCGTAGTATCTAATATATAATCTGTGGTTATGCTACAGGTTGCGGACTAGCCCAACCCCTAATTTCTATCTACACGATGCCCCCTGGTTCTTTCTGAGCGTGTAACGGTGAAGGAAAACATCGTTTTAAGTGCCTTTACGTGATGGCGTCACAACTTGGTCCAACATTCTCATAAGCAGTTTCTTCAAGGTTCAGCTTATCGGTGCATTTAAACTGAAGCAACTTTTTTTTTTTTATACTAAGAATTACGGAACAAGCATGAGTCCCACCTGATGATAAGCGGTAACCTCTGCCTATGAACAGTGCATTATCACATAGGTCACGTTCACCTAGGACGCGACCTATTTGACATTGCACTGCGCTCGCCACCCTGAGACATAAAGATGGAAAGTCTCATGTGTCTGTTATTTCACCGGCAACCGTACCCTTCAAACCGGAACACAGCAATGCGAGCACTACCGCTTTGCGGCAGAAATAGGTATGGTGCTAGTACTTTCCCGGACGAACTCTTTCACAAAAAAGCTCTTCTACTACTCTTATTTATTCTGTGACTGAAGTTTTAAATATACCTAGGTACCTAATTCTAGGAATACATCAATTAATCAGTCTATCTTATCTTCAAAGGATAACGTTATAACGATTTAATTTGCTAATGTCAATCAACTCTGCAAGTGTTTTTTTAGTCCGAAATTATAGGCTCGGACTACATGGAGTTGGATTTAGTCCGATTTTATAGGCTCGGACTACATGGAGTTGGATTTAGTCCGATTTTATAAGCTCGTACTACATGGAGTTGGATTTAGATAGATAGATGAACACTTTATTGTACACAACGAATATAACAAATAATCATATGTTATTATTATTACGATTTAACTTTTTAATTTTATTTACATTTTTATTTGATTTATGTAGATAGATAGATAAAACTTTTATCTGTATCTCCAATCACACGTACATTCAAAACTATAATTACTAATTATGTTTTTATGTACTAATTATGTTCTTTCTTATTATAATTATTTTTGACCTGTAACATTATTGTTATCAATAAATGAACTATGAACTATAACAAAATGAGTTTTTTGTGAAAAATATATATCAATACAAGCTTTTATAAAATTAGTGTTCCGTGTGCTGATCAAAATGAGCCTAAACACGGCTAGTCTACTATTATCCCTCGAGGAGTGTCATTGTCCACCTTCCGTCTCTATCATCAGATCAGCTCGCTGTCACCATAATATTGCATTGACATCGGAACTTGACAGGTATGCAAAATATCATCTCAATCAGTTGAGGATAACTGCTTTGAAATTCAGTTGCAAGATTCCACCCGGACAAACATACTTACATACATACATACAATTTAAATAAAAGCTTGTTATAAACATAAACAATTAGTACAGTACAATGGGCGCCCTTATCGCTGAGAGTGATTTCTCCCAGGCAACCTTTGGATGGACAGAAATTAGCTAAGCAGAAAAAGAAGGCAGTGCACAGAGTTTTAAGGAAACAAAATAAATGAAATGAACATATTATGTTAATCCGAATTCATATTACCTACCTAATAATTTAATAAAAATTAAGTAATACATATCAATATAGGTACCTAATACTATTATCAAAAATGCTTAACAAATAAATTCAAGTAGAGACATGACAAATTAGACTGAAATAAGGTAAAGCTGCTTAAGTTTTAGCTTAGATTTATGTTTTAGATATGATTTAGGACGAATTATTTATGTACGAGTCCATCCAGTGGCGAACCAGCGGCGCACCACTCTCGATGAGTGTACCGCGTGGCGCTTGAGTCCTCTGTATACAAACCAAGTTTGCTCCTATTTTGGATATTATCATCAACCTCCACAGAATAAATAATGTCAATACACTAATATCTAAACGTTGTTTGTCAGCTTCTTATAAAATTACATGGTTTTATAATATCCTTGAATTGACTGTAAGACGTTGTAAGGACCTCCTAGCACAGGTATTTTATACTTAAAAGGTGGTCTCAAGTACGGCTAACACTAACTTATATTAAGTTAAAGAAATAAACATTATCTTATCTTATCTCATAAAACCCATGCTAGTTTGATATAACTTTTGAAACTATCATGGTTATGTACATACTTTTCACTAGAAACGGGATATTTACCATTATTATTTTTAGTTTCGATCAATCATAACTCAACAATTAATTAATTTTGTAAAAATTAAAAAACCCTCAACGCAATGAAACGGCTGATCCGATTTTGATTAAACATAGATAAGAAGACGCCAGACAAATTCACATATCAAAACAAAAAAATTAAAAAAACGGTTCACCCGTTCGTGATCTACGATGGGACACACACACACACAAACACACACAAAAACACAAACACACACACACAGACACGTCGTTAAAACTTACAACAGCCCGTCGTTTTTGCGTCGGGGGTTAAAAATCATGGTAAATATCGCGTTTCTAGCGAAAAGTACATGCTAGTTTGATTCTATACAATTTAATGGGAAACTGTGAAACCACATGTCAATTTTATACAGGCAGGTTTTTTTTATTTTTATTTTTGGCAGGACTACATGCGGGCTAAATTTAGTGCACAAGCTAGCTTGTGTACTAAATTTAGCCCGCATGTAGTCCTGCCTTAATGTACACTTTTTATTCCATTACGATATGGTAATTAATCATATCAGTTTAAAATTACTTCTTCTAGGAAATTGCATTGTTTTTAGAATTATATTATTTAAGCGACATAAATGATGGCAATCGCAGTCGAGCTGATATAAATGATAAGCAAACAAACAAACGTATTCTAGAACCCAGTTCTGCCGATGGATTTTGACCGAGCTGAAGTAAGCCATACTACGTAGACACAGACACACGCCTTTTTCCTCTAAGGGGTTGACAGAACCTCAATGGGCATCACACAATGGGTCAAACAATAGAAGGGACATAGACGTGTCCAGTGGTGAGCACATTGCCACCATTGCTCACCACAAACCCAGCCAACAACTTCTTGCAGGGGGGACAATTCACACATTGCAGACACAATGTCAAACTCTGAATTCTCACGGATCTGTCAATTTTGACAGAAAATGTACACTATCTTGTATTAATTGAGGTGTTCGACAAATGTCTACGAACCGAGAATTGGTCCCGTTGCTCAATCGCTTGGAAACACGTTGCGCATGAATAAGACAAAATCGGCCAAGTGCGAGTCAGACTCGCGCACCGAGGGTTCCGCACCGTTATCTATGTAGTAAGTTTAAAATTATTTAAATTATTTTTATTATATGATAAAACTAAAAATTTATGCTTTTCGCAATTTTTCCTTTATCTGTGCTATAAGACGTTGCTTCGTACCGAATTTCAAGACTCTGAGTTCACGGGAAGTACCCTATGCGAGTGTCGAAAATTTGCAGCATAAAAACGGCTGTATCTTTTGATTGCGTTGGCTTAGAAGTTTGATTTTTTCACAGCTCCGACGGACAATAGACCCAAGTATTTGATATGAATTTCAGCTTGATACCTCCACGAGTTCCTGAGAAAAAGGGTCTTAACAGACACACAGACAGACAGGCAACAAAGTGATCCTTTAATGGTTCCGTTTTTCCATTTGAGGTACGGAACCATAAAAACGCCGTTATCTATCAATAACGCCGTTATCTCGGTACCATCCTTACCTCATCAGTATACCCGCAAATCGCACTAATGCGTTTCGGTTCCACCTCTGTAATGCGAACTGCTAAGAAATGAAAATCGTTGCCGTCGTCAGTCTTTCCTGAAAGGTAAGAGTGAATAGGTGCCTTCTAGACCTTCGAGCTCCAACGTCGGCCGCATCGTCACTTACCAACAGGTAAAATCGCGGTCAAACGAAGGTATAAAAATGTTAAAAAAAAACTGCATCAAACACACGAAAATGACGAAAGTCCAACAAAAGAACTGACTCCGTGTTCTTCGAATGCTTGTGTCAACTGCTACTTGTAAGGCCAACTAATTCATCATCATCATCATCAGCTGGATTTAAACTTACCAAACAATGACATTTAACGTGGATTTTTATTTAGACTGAGTAAAATATGTATTTCAGTGCAATTCACGTATATTTTACGTACCTAAGTAATTTCCATTACTATTTCTGAGAACGTCTGCGGTGGGCCCCCGCTAAGTATTTGCTCATCTGTGGCGCTGACCTATCCAAATATTGAACATTAGAAGCGCGTGTAATGTGCTGTAACAACTTGCACACCTACAAAACTGAATAAGTTATGACTCGATTGTAAAAATTATTGCCTTGATTTGAAATAGTACAATTACTGTTTGATGCTTTTTTTTTAACACTGATAGGCCTTCGTTTGACCACGACCTCTCACACCTGAGAGGATAGTCTGCAAGACAAGCAACTTACACGGCCGTGTGGTGTACACTACATGGATTTTTGTACGGGATTTGAGGTTCTCAAGGTGCCCGCTAGGGGCGCTCTTCGATTTCTCCATACTAAAATCCGTGTAGTGTACACCACACGGCCGTGTAAGTTGCTTGCAGACTAGCCCTTCTGTTGGTAAGTGGCGATGCGGCCGACGATGGAGCACGAAGGTATTGCGAAGGTCTGAAGGAACTGTCCATATTATAGTATTCAGGAAAGGCAGACGGTTGTTACCTTTGTTAATAGAGGTCGCGCAACTACACTTCTGGACACATCTATTGGCCCACCTTAGAGTTTAGGTTTCTATGGTTATATTAGGTTTTTATTCTATATATCAAAATATATAAAATCGTTGCGTGACTGACTGACTCACTGACTGACTGACTGACTGACAATCAACGCACAGCCTAAACCGTAAGTCCTAGAGATCTGAAATTTGGAGGGTACGTTCCTTTTGTGGTCTAGGGGTGCACTAAGAAAGGAATTTCCGATACTCCCGCTCTAAGGGGTCCAAAATGGGCTTTTAATATACAACAAAAAAGCTCTGTATTTCAGAAACCGTTAGCAGTAGAACCTTGAAATTTTACATGGAGATTCCTCAAATAAAATAAATAAACACGTGTTTCAGCGATTCCTGAAATTTTCCTGAAAAATGGAAAGGGATCGTTTTCTATGTAAAAAAATAAAAAAACTTTAGTTTTTACAACGCACAGCCTAAACCGCTGATCGTAGAGACATGAAATTTGGACAGTGTATTCCTTTTAGGGTGTAAAGGTGTACTTAGAAAGGAATTTGGAAAATTCACCCTCTTAGGGGTTCAAAAAGGGCTTTTAACGTATACACTTTGCGTTTTGCAACGCACATTCTAAACCGCTGGACCTAGGCACATGAAATTTGGAGGATGTATTCTTTTTTGGGTGTAGGGGTGTACTTAGAAAGGGTTTTTGAAAAATCACCTTGGAAGGGGTCCAAAAAGGCTTTTAATGTAAAACTAAAATGGTTCGTAATTCGGAAACCGTTGGTAGTAGAACCTTGAAATTTTACATGGAGATTCCTCAAGTAAAATTAATAAACACATGTTTCAGCGATTCCTGAATTTTTCTTGAAAAAAGAAAAGGGAACGTTTTTTTGTAAAAAAATAAATAAACTTTAGTTTTTACAAACAGCTGGTCGTAGAGACTTAAAATTTGGAGAGTGCATTCCTTTTAGGGTGTAAAGGTGTACTTAGAAAGGAATTTGGAAAATTCGCCGTCTTAGGGGTCCAAAATGGGCTTTTAACGTATACACTTTGCGTTTTGCAACGCACAGTATAAACCGCTGGACCTAGGCACATGAAACTTGGAGGATGTATTCTTTTTTGGGTGTAAGGGTGTACTAAGAAAGGGTTTTTGAAAAATCACTTTGGAAGGGGTCCAAAATGGCTTTTAATGCAAAAACTAAAATGATTCGTAATTCGGAAACCGTTAGTAGTAGAAACATTAAAATTCACAGGTTAATTAAAAAAAAAAATATGCTCAACATAAGTTTCAGCAGTACCTGAAATTTAGCTGAAAAAAGGAATGGGAACATTTTCTTTGTAAATAAATACACTTTAGGTTTTAGCCAAATTTCAGCGTATTTAGACAATTTCAAAGTTAGTTTCACGGTGAAGTCATTACGATCAAAATATTTTCAGGACCTCATGGTTAAAATGGGACCCCTAAATTGAAAAATATGAGTATGATGTCGTTTCATAGGTCATGTTACGGTGTCGTTGTTGAGATTAAAACATTTTCAGGCCCTAAAAGTTAAAATGGGATCCCTAAATTTAAAAACTTAAGTATGGTGTAATTTCAAAGGTAGTTTGACGGTATCTTACAAAATATAAGAGACATAGTCAAGGAAAAAACAGTTAAAACAGTTCCTCTAACCCCCCCCCCCCCCCCCCCCCCCCCCCCCCCCCCGCCCCCCTCCCGCCTCTTAATCCTATAGCCATAGGATAAGCCTGTAGCTTTCTATGGGTTAAATAAATTTTAAAATTGGTCAAGTCGTTTTTGAGTTTATCCATTACAAACAAACATACAAATACGCGAGTGAAGCAGCGGGTAAAAGTTAATAAACCATAGCCTATGTTACTTGCTGATAATGTAGCTTTCTACAGGTGAAACAATTTTTAAAATAGGTTAAAACGGTTTTTAGTTTATCAAATACAAACAAAATTATTTTACACCTTGGGTTACAATCTTTCCTCTTTATAATATTACAGACTGTGAGATTTGTGAGAAAAAACTGCGCGCGGGAGAATAAATTACATACATACCACATATTAAGTAATAGTTACCGAGTTTACATTAGCGGTGCGCGCAGTAAATTTTCAGCGTATTTTCTACTAAGATTACACACACACTTAAGTCAAGCAAAAAACCAGTTATAGTTATTATTATTTACTATGGATAAAATAATATAACGCGTACGAAGTCGCGGGTAACAGCTAGTACTTTAATATGATTGCTAGATTGAACAAAAACTATTGATGCAGTTTTAAACCTGATACATTTTACCATCTTTTTCGATCGTATTGTTTTAAATTTTGAATTCAGAATACCACACAACATGGAGCTACGCCTAACAAGTCGGGTATGCGCCTTGATGAAGGCAGTTGATTTTTGATTAAAAAACATGTTTTATCAAATAAAGGATTAATTTAATAACGCGTGTTGCCTCCATGGGCATCTACGACAGCTCTCATACGATTAGGCATAGAGTTTATCAACCGCTCTATGAAATTTTGAGGGATCATCTCCCATTCCTCTTCTATGGCAGTTTTCAACTCCTGCATCGTCTGGGCAACTGGCTGACGAGCCCTACCACGTCTTTTTAGCTCGTCCCACATGTGCTCAATCGGGTTCATGTCTGGGCTTCTGGCTGGCCAGTCCATAACTGTGATGTTCACATCCCGAAGATATTCCGTGACTATGCCGGCCGTATGGGCTCTTGCATTATCATGCATAAAAAGGAAATTTGGGCCCACATGTTCCACGTATGGCATCACGTGAAGTTCTAAGCACTCACGAATGTACCTTTCAGCATTTAATGTTGGCAGCCGTGGTCCCGTAATAACCTCAAGTTGAGTTTTGCCGCTCGCGGATATACCGCCCCAGACAGTCCATGAGCCACCGCCATAAGCAACCCTCTCTTCAAAGCAGCATTGTGCAAAACGCTATCCCTTACGTCGGTAGACCTTCTTCCTTCCATCATTGCCATGTAACGCAATTTTAGACTCATCAGAAAAGAGAACACGGCTCCAATGCTGCTGAGTCCAATTTAAATGAGTGCGCGCGAAATGAAGACGCGCTGTTCGGTGGGCTCGCGTTAGTTTGGGGCCATTAGCTGGCTTGTGTGGTACCATATCGCGTTCTTTTAACCTTCTCCGAACAGTTCGAGCGCTCACAGATACTCCGTGGAAGTCGCGAAGTTGGTTTTGTATCTCAATGGAGGTAAGGTGACGATTTCTCAAGCTGGTCGTCACGATGAATCGATCCTGCCTTTCAGTTGTGACCCGAGATCGTGGCCTTCCTTGGCGACGACAAAAGCCGCCAGTCTCTAGGTACCTCCGATAAACATTTCGGACCGCAGATCGACTTAAATTAAGTTGAGCACTCACATTTATTTGGCTGTGTCCGGCCTGGATAAGTGCCACAGCTTGGGCGGCGACTTCAGGCGAAGTATCCATAGATTATTCATAGAACCTCACCTTAATGTTAAGAATAAGTAATGTTTGTTGCAAAACCAAAGAAAAAAATCACACTTTCAAGAATTAAATCCAAGTAAACCAATAAAATCAAGTTTTCTTAGTATTCGATTGTTTGATATCAACGAACAGGCTCCAAATTGTCTATTGTTACTTTAAATTCTGAGTCCGAAATTTAAAAAAAGACCATTGAATAAAATTATGAATGTGCCTGGTTCAAAACTGTATAAAAACTTTTTGCTCGACCTAATATAAATTTATAGCTAGGACTAAACGAAACTGAAAATGCAAGGTGGGCCAATAGATGTGTCCAGAAGTATAGTTATGAGCACTCGGCGAAAGTGGTGGAGTTGATTGCGCATGTTCATCCAGGCATGTTCTTTATATTTTATCTGAATTTTTGTAAACCTAGCTGTAAGTTTCTCCAAAATTTTGAAAATAAAATAAAATAAAATAAAAAAATGTGTACATTCGCGCATTCAATATACGGACCCAAAAAATTACTACTGCGCATTGAAGGTCAGCGCTCATAACTGGTTGCGCGACCTGTAGTAGAGCTTTTTTGTGAAAGAGTTCGTCCGAGCAAGTACTAAACATGATATGATTACCTAATATATTTTTTAAACTTTAATTTTTGAGGCAACTGGGGAATTTGGCGACTCTAGAAATATTTTCGAGCTAGGGTTTGCGATAAAATAATCTCTCAAACTAAACACACAGTTTACCAAAATTACACTTAATAATACAATTATCCAAAAAAACACTCTTTACTTTAACTATATTGCACTACACTGTTCACTAATTAATCCAATATCACTCTCGAGTAACTGCACCTCACTCAAAGCCAATTTACAACGGGCTACTCTACGAGCGAGCTTCGCTTATATAAGTGACAAATAATGACACTAATGACAAAACACAAATAATCACTGAGATTAACGTTTGAGTACACAGTAGAAAGATCTCGAAACATCCAAAGAGTACAGATTTAATTTAATTTATTTATTTATTTGATTAAGACGGACACACCAATTACATATGATAAAACACACATCATTACAGATGATATATGCGTCCTGCTCTAACAACAGATAGAGCTAGCAAATACTACGCTACTCGTCAAAAGATGGCATTAGCAACTATACATTCACTACAACGCTTATATTCGTCGACAGATGGCGCTACGAGTATCTTTAACCGTTTACGCCAGTCAGCCGGCGTTGCAATATGAATGGCAATCTTATTGGAACCCAAATCCATTGATCATTGCATTACCAGCGCCAAAAAAAGCCCAAAATTGATCGCAGTCCGGGTATCTTCGCATCAACAACAAAAAAGTGTCACTACAAAAAATATATTATTACAGCCAATAATCAAATGAAATATGATACGGTGCAATAAAACCTGCAACTTTGTCGCAAATAAAACCAATGTATGAACACAGCTTATACAATAACTGGTTGGTATAGTCCATGCAAGCGGCTTCCTCAACTGGGTGTGATAGTATGCAGCTCAGCTCAATATCACTCTGACGACCTCATTGGCGCGGTGGGCGAGTAGCCGTCTGAGATGCGAGAGGTTGCGTGTTCTATGCCCGTTGGGGGACAAATGTTTGTATGATCTGCAAATATTTGTTCCGGGTCTGGGTGTTGTGTTGTGTTGTGGTACTATGCTGCCGCACGTGTGATAAATACAGTAAGTGCTCTGAACACACTTTTGAGATAATGGCGGTTAAAGTTTTTTTAACACTTTTTGGTTGTACTTCCTAACTATGAAAAATTAAGCCGTTGTTTACTGTTTGCCATGTGTAATCATGTTTGTTTTACAATTTGCATATATTTTATAGTAAATATATACACAATTGCAATTTTTCTTTCCTTAGCATTGATACAGTAAGTGAGTAACTTGCTGTGAGTATATTTAGGCCGAAGAACATACTGTAACAATGATTAGGAAGTTCGAGAAAATTGTAAATAGCCGGGCAAAATCTACTTATTTGGCAGTACGACTTGCTGCATAGCTTGTAACATTAACTTAAAATTAAAGTCAAAAATATTTCATCATAAGGATAATTTTGAATCGTCTTTTAAACTAAGTTTACTTCTGTCCCAACAGGACCAAACCTAGAAGAATCAGGCAACAAAAATGGCTTGGCTTTATTTGATGATCCTTGTAACTACCAGGTGGGAAACGCCTATGATAATACCAAGAAGGTAGAAAAAATTAATATGAAAAGAGAATCAGCAAAAGTTCATAAGACAGCATACGCTATGCTTGATATAACTACTTTTAAATAACAACCTGATAATTATGAAGGAACTGATATTGCAAATTGCCATATTAGCTATTAGATATTAGAGACATCAGACCTTTAATTAATTAAAGATCTTAATTTAACCTTTATCTTTATCATTTATATATAAACACCTAGAGTGTAATATGCTATCCTAATTAGATTACCTATTCTTGTAGGATTTGAACCTTCGAATAAGAAGTTACTTTACCTACCTTACCTACTTACTTAAAAAAAGCGACGGTAGCCTAACGGTTCAATAGTGCAACTCGAATCCAACGATACCGGGTTCGATCCTAGGCTCCGCACCAATGACTTTTCTAAGTTATGTGCGGATTTACATCGCTCTGTGCTTCGGAGGGCACGTTAAGCTGTCGGTCCCGGCTGTTATTGATTAATAGCAGTCGATAAGCCATGTCAGAGGCCCTCGGGCGGCTTGACAAACTCTGACACCAGAGGCCAGCACTACCTCATACGAAACGAAACGAACCTACTTACTTTTTCTAATCGAAAGGGAAAATTAAGGTTTTATTTTTTTCTCGTTTTCATGCATTTTGTGTCTCTTTTTTTCATAATATCACCACATAAAACATAAATTGCCAAAATATGTCTCACGGTGGCGGGCGCAGTGCAATGCCACATAGAGCATTGTTAAAGGCAGAAGTTGCCGCTTAACATCAGGTGGGCCATCTGCTTGTTCCGTCATTCACGAAGGTAAAAAAATATGAAGTTGAAAAAACTTAATGCCTGCCCTGGAGGACTCTTCGTTCTCTTCGTTCTTCAGGTCAGGCAACGCATTGGTAATGCCCCTGGTGTTGCAGATGTCAAAAGGCGTTGGTAGCCGCCTGCCATCAGGCGAGCAGTGGGCAAGATAAACGAACCCAACATTTAAAAGCAGAAAAATAAAACCAATTCTGTCAGCCGAGGAGTGATCCAGCTGGTACGCTTATTGTCTGTGGCCTATGACTCAGTTCGGCCGCACATAAAAAGCTCGCTACCTGTGCGGCCCAACCTCGAACCCGGGTCAGCTTGTTTGCGGTCGCGACAAATTACAAGGCGTTTCTGTGGATTTTCTCAGATGAATAAGATAATTGTATGATCAATGTTGTCTTACGATAAGTATTTAATTAATGTGATGTGGGGGCTAGTCGATGAATCACGCTATTTAGGGTTCTGTAGGCAACAAGACAAGAAACCCTTATAGTTTTTTTTAAACTGATGACGGAACACGCAAGTGGGTTACCTGGTAGATGCTCTTGCAAGTGGCGCGAAATATTATTTTATGGTGTTTTCTGCTCATTACAGCTCATCAACACTTGTTCAGATAGCGAAAGTTAATTTCGCGAAAACTAAGAGACTTAACACACATGTTTTAATTGATAGTATCTCATAACTATTATCTCATAAAATAAAAATTTCGCGCTACTAGCTAGAGCATCTCTGCCTGTTCTGCCTCAATGCATTACCTCATAGTTCACGTCCACCTAGGACGCGCCCTATGTGGCATTTCACTGCGCCCGCCACCCTGAGACATAAGGATGGAAAGTCTCATGTGCCTGTAATTTCACCGGCACCCATACCCTTCAAACCGGAACACAGCAATACGAGCACTAAAACCATACAAGTAACGTGTTTGTCTCGACCTTAAAGAGTACATAGTGTTAAATCTTGTACGAAGGTACGGAACCCTTCGTGTGCGAGTTCAACTCGCACTTGGCCGATTGTTTATCTACGTGCTTTAAAGTGAAGGCAAATAAAACCTTTTAAAACAGACTATCCTTGAAACAGTAACTCAGTGTTGTCTTTGTCGTTGACAGGAGTTTCAAATCCGATCGAAAGAGATACAAGTAATACATTTTGTAAAAATTAAAAAAACCCTCAACGCTATGAAACGGCTGAATCGATTTTGATCAAACATAGCTAAGAACACTCGCGACAAAATCGCCTTTCAAACAAAAAAAAAACGAAATCGGTTCATTCGTTCGGGAGCTACGATGCCACAGCCAGATACACACACACACACACAGACACGTCAAACTTATAACACCCCTTCGTTTTTGCGTCGAGGATTAAAAACACGATTTAACTATTATATTCCGCGTTTATTTAATACATACATATATAGAAACACGCCTTTTTCCCCGAAGGGGTAGGCAGAGCGTCAATGAGCCTCTTTTCATAGTGGGTTACACCATCTTGGAATATAGAAGTGACCAGTGGTGAGCTCATCGCCGCCATTGCTTCCCACGACTGACTCTGCTAACGCTTTCATTCAGTAATAACACATTCCATAATAAGCTAGCAGCCAGGACAAATCTTGTACCAACGAATCTTATCAACAAGTCCGGGTCAAAAGTTTAGAATTACCTATTTGATATAATGGTAAGACCCATTAACATAATAATAACACCCAACAGTCACATACATAGTCCTGATCCCACACTAGGATTCCCTGTGTCGTCGTGGGTATACGAGTACCCAGACCCGGAACAAATATTTGCAGATCATACAAACATTGGTCCCGCAGCGGGAATCGAACCCGCAACCTTTCTTACTTTGCAATACTCCTACTTTGCCAGCATTACATCCCACAGCTCACTGGAACCAATAGCTATTATGAACATTTTGCTCAAGGCATTGATCGGAGAATACCAACGACGAATCTACCTGTCTTTTTCTTTTACTCTCATAATACTCTCCATCCTTGTCACACGTACGTAATTCGCGACATAATCCCCTGCGTGCGTTACAACGCAAACAGCTGGGTCACTCCGAGTATGAACTCAACTGGTTTTGACGCCTATGAGTCTCAGTTTTACAATGAGGGGTTTTCACGGCCGTCACGAAACATAATTCCACTGTCAAAAATAGATGGCGCTGTTGATAAACTGTCAGAAGAAAGTTTAACATTCTGACATAGTGACTTAGATAAACAACAAAAATAAAACAGTTACTGATTTTTGTCAGCGCCATCTATCGAGCCAATTGGAACGACTTTTTCACTTTTTAATGAAAAGCCCTCTTTGTTATACCGAGTCTCGAATTGCGATTCGAAATGTCGTTTTTGTACAGTGAAAGTTATGAGCCCTAGTGGACTTGTTGAGAAACTCAGTAATACGGGTGCGTCCGTATTCATCCCATGAATTCAGCCCACGATTATTTATTTCAAGTTTCTGCACAGGATGTCTGCCGTATTCATCCCACAGCACTATCAAAATAACGAATCGCAATTCAACAGAATGAGTGGCAAACCTAGACTAGACCTCCAGTGCGTCATGTCATCGCGCTAATTGACGTACTAACGAGCAAACATTGGCCTGTACCAATAAATGACTCAACTCAACTCTGAGAACAGTGATAGTGTGTTCGAATTCCAATATTTCCATTAAAAATGAAATTTCTGTGAACTTAAGACGCTATGTTAAAATTTTGGAGTCGTTTCGTTACATGCTCACTCACTATCAGTAAAGGTTACAAACTTGATGTTAATACAGTAAATACTTGAGGATGTAATCTAAATAAATTATAGACTAGAAACACGATTCGCGAAACTTTTCTCGATAGCTTTATTTTTTGAAATTGGCTCTTCTAAAGCCCTTTTTAGGTCGCTCCTTCGACTAGAGAAAGTATTATGCATATTTTTTTATACTATTCAGTAGGTAATCACATTACTTACATTAATTATAGATAATTTATTTTTATATTTGCTACTTTAGAATCTAAACGAAGTTTTATCACTTGTCGCTTACGTCAGTTACTTCCGAGTGGCAAAACTCTATACCTCACCTTTTCCCGGGTTCAAGTGAGCAATAGCGCTGTCACTGTCTTACAGCTATTGTTTTCTTGCTAGACTCCGCCCATTCGGTATTTTGACATATCGCCTTAAGGTGGATGCTCTCGTGAAGGCGCGATATTCAAATTTTTTGGTGTTTTTTGCTCATTACAGCTCATGAACACTTCTTCAGTTAGCGAAAGTTGATTTACGAAAACTAGCAGACTTAACATGCATTTTTTAATGGATAGTACTTATCTCATAAATATCATCAGTTAAGCTACGAAAAACCTTAGTAAAAAAAAAGCCTAAAAATTTGTTTGTCACCCCACAGTGCTCAGAAAACCGCTCGTACATCTGAATTTAATATATAGGTGCGTGAAAACAAGACGTCAAATGAACAGCCACCATAAAGCCAAGGCCAAACCAACGCGTTCAGGTCGCGTCCGCGGTGGCGTGCACGTTGTCTTACCATTGTCTTACCATTGACCGACACCGTGCACGCCACTGAGGACGCGGGCTGAAAGACTTGGTTTGGCCTTAGCTTTATGGTGGCTGTTCATTTGACGTCTGTTTTCACGCACCTAAATATTCAAATCAAATGTACCAGCGGTTCTCTGAGCACTGTGGGTGGTACCTGTTACGAAGACTATGTCATTATAGCCAAGCTCTAATTGGAACTTGATATTCGTACACAATTAGAGTGTCGTCGTTAGATTAACGAGCTTTTTACGCTTGGCTGTGGCCGGCGCGAGGCAGAGATGTAGGCGTTTTGTGTCACATACTACAGGTGCATTTGGTTACATTTGTTTCTTACTTTCTTAGGTATACAACAAAGAGTTTATCTATCTATCTATCTAATTAGAACAGTTCAGAAGATGGAAGATAGTTGATAATATTATACAACATACAAGAAAAGTGTTTTTTTCGGCGTGTTTTGCTCGACCTTTGAAAGTACATATAGTGTTAAATCTTGTACGATGCTACGGAACCCTTCGTGTGCGTGTCCAACTCGCACTTGGCCGGTTTTTTTAACATGACAGCTTTATAGGCCGCAGAGGTGATGGAGGACATCAGGAAGAAAGCTGGAGTGGGATTGAGGGTCATGAAGTTGAACTCTCGTCATTATGTGAGCTTTAGCTCATTTATGGTGAGGGATCCCCACGGAATGTGTAAAGACCTACTTGAGCCCAGACTTCTGGCCGAAAGGGGTGAAGTTCCGGCGGTTCAAGGGCCGCCTGTCGCGTGATCCCCCGGGCCGTGACGCGTCGGCGATAACAGGCGTGTTAGATTAAGTTTTAAATGAAGTATTTTTATGTGTATGTCAGGTATTTATGTTTATATGGACTTATTGTTTAGGTTTAGTGCAATTCTGAATAAGCTTGAAATAAAGATTTTGAATTTATAAAATCCGCCATAGAAGAGAAAGCGAGGCAGAAGAAGACCATACCGCTAATAATTATATATGAGTCAGATAAAGGAGAAAATCGCTGTCATGTCGTATAAGGAGGTAAAAGAGACCGCATCGGAAAGAGATAAATCCGACAAGAGCCGAGATCGAATGAATTATTTACTGTAGACACTAAGTTACAAAAAACTTACAAGTACAATATTTACAATATTAATAATAATGCTGGACAGTAGAATTCACACAACATAATCTAGCCCCAAGTTAAGCACAGCTTGTGTTATGGGTACTAGATAACTGATATACCTACTTAATACAATAAATTACATATTTTTTTTTTATCATAGGTAGAAAATTCCCAGAACACCCTGAACAAATATCTGCAGATCGTACATATATTTGTTCCGAGGTGGGAATCCAACCCGCAACCTCCTGCGTCGCAGGCGAACCTTCACAGATGTTGTCAAAATATATGTTATAGAATCATGAATCTTCAATGAATCTTGTATTGAAATGAAATGAAATGAAATGAAATGAAAAACATTTATTTGGCACACAACAAAAAACAAACAGAAGAAACAGAATACTAGGAAAACAGTAGGACAAAAAGCAGAAAAATAAATAAAAAATAACAACCAAAACATTTAATGGCATCAGCTCAGCATAATGCGAAATAGGTAGATTATCCTACCTACTCAGCGCTGATTTTCAGCTGATACCAAGCAGTGACGTCACCTACGCCAGAACCTCGCACCGCACTCGGAGTATAACGATTTGGCATTATTTAAAAAAAAACATGAAAATATATACAAAAAACATGAAAATATATACATACTAAATACTGAATACTTCTATCCAACAATAACAAAAACTTAGTTAAATAATATAAAAAAACAAAAAATAAAAAAAATAAAACAATATACCAAGCCAGTGAATAATTATTATATGTGTTATGTGTATTGATATACTTACTTATAGGACTTTTTTTCTTCTCCTTATTACGTTTTTTGTGCACCAACTACAAAAAATTATCCACAATACACGAAGGTTAGCTGGTAGGGAATGCTTCTTAGCATTAAGTTCGCCTGTGTACAGTGTTTGTTTTGTGCAACAAATAATATTCTATTCTATTCTATGAATTTATTGTACTACTTTAAGCATACACTCGCGCCACATCCTAACAATACCTCATTTCGACTCCACAATCGAGTTAATCCGGTTTTTATCAGGACTTTTTATAGCAAATACGGTAATTGGTTCGTAGGGTAAACTGCAGGCGAGACCATCAACGAACGTGAGAACTGACGTAAGAAATGTTGTTCTAAACTAACATGAAACACGACTAACTTTGGCTAATCAATCGACGGGCAAAAATGCAGTTTTTATTTGCGTTTGGAAGTTACGAAAAAGGTATGGACCTTCATACCTATTTCTGCCGCAAAGCAGTAGTGCTCGCATTGCTGTGTTCCGATTTGAAGGGGCGTGAAATTACAGGCACATGAGACTTTTCATCTTTATGTCTCAGGGTGGCGGGCCCAGTGCAATGCCGCATAGGGTGCAACCTAGGTGGACGTTACCTATGAGGTTAATGCATTGTTAAAGGCAGAGGTTACCGCTTAACATCAGATGGGTCATCTGCTTGTTCTTTTGCTTATTTAACATTCTGAAACTGTAAATCAAATAAATAAACAATTTTTCGTACAAAAGATTTTTAAGTTTAGATTTGTTTATGTTTGGACTATATAATACCATCAGATATAATCAATAATCATACTAAACAATATTAATTAGTCTTTAACCTATTTACAACGATATTTTTGTAGTGTGACTACTGACCCTGGTGAATGTAAGACGGGAATGCCTTCGCCGCAGTGGGATCAAGTGAGCTAATAACATTAAATAACTGAGCTTTTTCGGTATCTTAAATACCGGTAAATATTCTTGTTAAATAACCACAACACGAATTATCCAGATAGGAGCATTCGTCATGTTTTACGCACAATTAAACCGATGGCGAGCGAGATAAGCCTAATTTATCAGGGTAATGGCTTCATTTGCCGGAATAATGTAAATGCTAGCTTTGAATAAAATTATTTTAGTATAGGGGAATATATAGATGCAAGGTTAGAAGCAGATTAGACTTGGTTAGGAAAACTCCCGCCCCCTTTTATTCGCTATGACCAAACGTGACATAACGCGGGCTCATTACGATAACTGCGTGGAATCATCGTTCTGAACACATTGTGATGTTACACGTTATTGTCAAGTAATCTCCTATGGTCATAGCCAATGGCCCAATTCTCGTAATCCCACTAAATCATAAATGTCAAAGCTACGATGTTTGGATGCTTGTTACTCAATCACGCCGAAAAGGCTGAACCAATTTTGACGATATTAGGTACACAAATAGATTATGACCTGGATTGAGCTATAGGCTAAATTTTATCCTACTCTAAATCTTACCAAATGGTTATAGATAGACCGAAATGCAGGCTTTTATTACGGCTACCAAAAGCATTGCCATTCAAAAGCAGACACCGTTCTGGGCACGTTGTCATCGGGTGAAGGCTTCGTGATCTAGTAGGTACATTTGACACATAGACACCCGCCTTTTTCCCCGAAAGGGTAGCCAAAGCCTCAAATCGGCCTTTTTTCACTGAGGGTTGCACCATCATGGGAAATAGACGTGACAAGTGGTGAGCTCATCGCCGCCATTGATTCTCACGACTGACTCTACTAACGCTTTCTTCCAGTAATTAAATAAGCTACCGGGCAGGACAAATCTTATATACCAACGAATCTTACAAACAAGTCCGGGTAATCACTTAGTCGGCTTTTACTATATCCACGGGAGGAGACGGAGGTGTCTGTCAGTTGTTTCTTATGTATTGTTTATTTGTTTACCTGTAGACTGTTACTCGTAACGCGACGTCACCCAGTCTAGGTTCAGGCTGAAAACCAGCGTCGATATCGTCCTCGGTCGGTATCGTCATTAAGCTGAGGCTGGACCTGTTTAGCCGCACACGTAGGGAAAGACCAATTTTACCCATTCCATTACGAAGGGTCTAGTTTTATGTTTATGTTTAAAACCCTATGGGTATTTTTTTTGTGTTTTATTATTTTTTCTATGTAATATTTCTTTGTTTTTTTTTGGTTACATGCTATTATTATTTTTTATTTGTTATTTCTCTTAAGTGTGTGTGCTACAAATAAATCTTTCTTTCTTTCTTTCTATTCCCAAGCCGGATACACCACAACGATTTTGCTATTTATTTGATGAACAAAATGTACCTGATAAGGGCACGGTAGTTCGGTAAGTGTTAGTTATCTCAAATAGATGTAAAATAGCCCATAATGACGGTTATTCCGTCTTGCATTCATTCAATAAATTAGCATTTAAATACTGTAATTAAAGAGTTTATGGTCTGTGATAGACACAGAGAAGGTTTAACGTATCTATAAAAATATCATTTCCGCTGTGAAGTTGGATGGAGTGATTAGTTTTATTAGAGACTTTATTTTTAATGGTATTATCAAATTGAATAAGGTCAACGTCTAAAATTCTTTATTAATTGAAATCACATGGAGAATTTTGAATCGTCTTATAAACTTGTACTCCTGTTCCAACACGACCACGCCTAGAAGAATCAAGAAACAGTGTTTGTTTCTGGATGGCTTGGCTTTATTCGACCTCTGTGGCGCGGCGGGCGAAGGTTCGCATGCGACGCAGGAGGTAGCGGGTTTGATTCCCGCCTCCGAACGAATATTTGTACGATGTGCAGATATTTGTTCAGGGTGTTTTTTCTATGTATAGAACACAAAATATATATCTATATAATAGATTGTATTAAGTATATTAGTTATCTAGTACCCATAACACAAGCTCTGCTTAGCTTGGGGCTAGATAATGGTGGGTGAACTGAAACGAGAAAATTCATAGAAGAACCAAGATCACAGACATAGTCACGTAGTCACACCATATGAGCTCGCAAAACTGACAACTGTTGTGAAAAAAGATTGTTGCAGTGTAGGAAGAGCACCCCCCCCCCCGCACCCCCCCCCCCCCCCCCCCCCCAAATATAAAAATTGCTGGACAGTTCACACAACATTATCTAGCCCCAAGCTAAGCTGAGCTTGTGTTATGGGTACTAGACAACTGATATACTTAATACAATATATTACATAGTTAGATATTTTTTATGACATATAGAAAATACCCAGAACACCCTGAATAAATATCTGCGGATCGCACAAGTATTTGTTCCGAGGCGGGAATCGAACCCGCAACCTCCTGCATCGCAGACGAACGTTCACCCGCCGCGCCACAGAGATCGTAGATAATAAAGGTATATGCGGCTAATACGTCGTGGCATTCTATGGGAAATGCCTATGTTAGTGGAAATTTCTAGGCAGATGATGATAATGATGATTTGCAGATCATGCAAATATTTGTCCCGCTACGATAATCGAACCGGCACTCTCACGTCTCAGCCGGGTACTCGCCCAACACGCCACAGAGATCGAAAACTCTCTGAGAAACCTGACGTACCCAAAGGGTAAAACGGAACCCTATTACTCCGCTGTCCGTGTCCGTCTGTCCGTCTGTCACCAGGCTGTATCTCATGAACCGTGATAGTTAGAAAGTTGAAATTTTCACAGATGATGTATTTATGTTGCCGCTATAACAACAAACACTAAAAAACAGAATAAAATAAATGTTTAAGGGGGTACGTTGGGCTCCTATACAACAAAAGTTGTTTTTTTTTGCCGTTTTTATAGATAATGGTACGGAACCCTTCGTGCGCGAGTCCGCCTCGCACTTAGCCAGTTTTTTATTTTAACTTTAATTCTTGAATTGTGTGATAATTGTGTATTTTACAAAATTTGGACATGCCAATGCTATGCAATATAACGCCATGGTTTATGAATATCTGAATAGGTATCTAAATGTCATAACTTCTTCAAACAAGATACGCCTGCAAGTCCGGTCTAAACAAACCCGGGAACAAAGTTCACGTTACCTGCTATTCCATACTACTTACGAGTCCTGTTTCTGATCAGATTAGTACCACAACCGGTTCCCCGAAATACCGGACAAAAAACAACACTAATAACAACAAATAACAAGGCGTCCAGTTTGCTTGTGTAGTGATGTGTGGAGGTCGATGATTGAGAGAGTTTAATCGATGAATTAGGGAATTAATTAATTTTCTTACATAGGGCTGTTTATTTTTTAACTTCGTGAATGCTGGGTCTAGCCGATGTTAACCTCTGCCTTTAACAATGCATTACTCGCGTCCACCTAGGACGCACCCTATGTGGCATTGCACTGCGCCCGCCACCCTGAGACGAGGTTACCGCTTAACATCAGGTGGGCCATCTGCTTATTAAGCATTGCCGTTGCCATTGCATTTTTATTGGCATTTGCTTATTACGAATTCTTTCATAAAAAGCTCTATAAAAATATCTAAATATTGATGTGTAGGTAAGTGTATGCCGTTCTAATTACTACTAAATGCATTGTTGCTATGTTTATTCCGCAGTTTTGGTGTGAAATCACGAAAAACATCCAACCATATCTACAATTCATCAACAACATTGTGTAGTAACAATATCTTAATAAATAATCCGATATCAAAACTGACATATGTATAAGTTAAAATTGTGTAAAATAAACATCCAAATCACTTGTCTCACCAGTCGCAGAAGCTATCGATAATCTCGTGTAACATGCCTGATAACAGGGACATTACCATCGATCATACAACATAATCTGACCCGTTTATCTCGTCACTATCGCTACTTTCTCACGTGGATGAAGACTATCACTTTTATCATCATCAACATCGTCATCATCAGCCGGTAGAGGTCCAATGTTGGACGAGGCCTCCCCATAGAATGCAATTGTTTTTTTTAACATAGATAGACCCCCGTTTGACCTCTATCTCACCTGTTGGTAAGTGTTGACGCTGCCGACGTTGGAGCACGAAGGTCTAGAAGGCACCTATTCACTCTTGCCTTAACCCCACCCATATTATAGTTTTCAGGAAATACAGACGACGCCAACTTTTTCCATTCCTTATCAGTTCGCATTACAAAAGTGGAAACGAAACGCTTAGTGCGAATTGCGGGTGTATACTGATGAGGTAAGGATAGTCCGTGGGACCGTGACTGGAACCGTGGTCCCAATTTCTCATAGTCCCAGACGCCTGTGTTTCCATAAATACGATAACCTAAGTGAACGTAACTGATGAATTACCGCTATTAATAAAACATCGATAGTTCTCACACGATCCCATCACTACAAAGGAGGGGCGAGATGAAATTACTTATAAGAAAATAACGTAACGATAGTGACAGATGATTATAAGCTGGCGATAAAACATACATAATTCTCGACTAATGGCCGCGAGCGCAGGCTGGGTACTACGAACCGATAATTCCCGCCTATTATACTACACACATACATACAACAGAACACATTATAGCAGGTACTGACGTCACTAGTGACTAGGGTTGAGAAAGGTATGCTTAGATGGTTTGCACATTAAGAAAGGATTGACGATAGTAGATTGACGAAACGGGTACATAAGGGGAAGACCTCGGCGAACGTATTCAGACAAGATCGGAGACGTTCTGGAAAATGGCCAGAGTACCCTTAACCGACGGACGAGCATGTATTTATTTATTTGTATGACCTTGTACAATCGCACAAGAGACTATAATTCTATTTTTAATTTCTGTATCCATTGGATAGCGTCGTTTTCAAAAGCGAACAAGTCTGCTGGGTTGCCGATATATTTGGTGAGTGGACAGTCCATGATGATGTGCGCGACATCCTGCACTGAGGCCCCACAATCGCAAGCTGGTGACTCTCTCCAGCCACATTTATGCATGAAAGCTCGGATGCGACCGCAGCCGGTTCTTAATCTATTAAGCTGGCACCATTCTCTTCTCGGCAATGAGAAGCCAGGAGGTTTCGCAGTGTGGGGTTGATGGTAGCTTCCATGCAATATGGTTCTTTGGCTTTCCATTCCTGCTTCCATTTTAAAGCTAGACTGAAGTCGTTATTTAAGAGGCCACGAGCAGTCTTATAGGGCGGGTTTCGGGTCTTTAGTCTGTGTTGCAGAGGGTTTGTGAACTCAGCGTGGATAGGCAGGTCAGGGTTAGCCAGAACCTTATTCGCTTCACGGAGCAGTGCATGCTGCCTTCTCAAATGGCACGAGCATGTATGAAGAATGCGATGAGAGTGAATGAAGCAAAAGAGGTGTGTCAGGATCGTATAGCAAGTGGAAATCCGTGGTCTCTGCCTACCGCTCTGGGAAACAGGCGTGAGTTTATGTATATATGTATGACGTCAATAGTTTCACTCCGAAAGACGTCACTAACGCACACTAGCGATATATATTCGCTCAACGCCCCTCTGCAGTGGTCTGCTGAAGAGCGTTGAGCGCAGCGAGTGTCTACGGGGAGGAGGGAAAGCGGGACTGCACCCACCGCTCTGAGACATAAAGATGATAAGTCACATATACCTGTAACTTCATCGGCACCCATACCCTTCACACCAGAACACAGCAATGCGAGCACTACTTCTTTGTGGCATTTTTCAGGCCACAACGAGAACAATTAGAAATTACAGGCACATGAGACTTTTTATCTTAATGTCTCAGGGTGGCGGGCGCGGTGCAATGCCACATAGGGTGCGTCCTAGGTGGACGTGACCTATGTGATAATGCACTGTTCATAGGCAGAGGACCGCTTAACATCAGCTGGGCCATCTGCTTGATCCGTCATACCAAGTTGTATATAAAAAATAAACCTACTCCTCATGCAACATGCAACCACTCTAGATAATTCCATTGCAGTCGCTTTATTCCATAAAAACACCATGCATATAGTTAAATTATAGGTTATTTGGATTCAGTCCTTTTGGTCACATATAAAACCTCGTTTTCAATCAAAATATATTATTAAAATGAAAGAAAAATCGCAAAGAAACCGTCATGTAAAAGCAAAAATTCTACAACGTTACTTCCACTAATCCACTCTAGACCACTGATTATGACCCTTTAGGTTTGGTTGGACCCCACTACGTAGCACGGGACAGCACCGCGTCCATACTAAACGCACAGTCTTGAATTATTCCATACAGTCAGCCGACGACGATACAATGGCGTCTTGAGAGCGTTAACATAATTAGAAATCATCATCATGAGCACTAGCTATCATGAGCCAGCAGTGGACGTCAACTATGACGTCCACTGCTGGACGATGCCTTACCCATAGAATGCGATGAGGGATTCGCCAATCACCACACTTGGCCGGAGGATTATTGATTAAGTATAGTTCTATCGATAGATCTAGGCCGAGAAGAAGTAGGCCATTTCGATGAGTATATAGGCAAATTAGTTTATAAAAAATATATTGCGCTGCTGACGGCCCAACTTAAGCTCGGCCAAGATCTATCGGTCTGCCGATGAGTTAAGTTCTCAGATGAACGTTCTTGTTTAATCCTTGTCGGCTTTTTACGTCACCCAGGAAGGAACAAAACAAAAAAAGAAAAAAACTATGGAATGAGCTTCCATCTGAGGTTTTCCCGCTTTGTTACGACATGAGTCGCTACAAGAAAAATGTTCATAAATTCCTTCAGGGTAGGCAGCGCATCGACAATATAATCGGTGTTGCCGGTGTCTATAAGCGACGGTGACCACTTTACATCAGGTAAAGCTAGTTTGCCTATTAGTTTCATAAAAAAAAGGTATATTCTTAGACTGGACAAATAATAATATACCGGCAAATCTTAAATAGTCCTTGATATAACGTCGTGGAATATAGACGTGCCAAGTGGTGAGCTCATCGCCGCCATTGCTTCCCACGACTGACTCGGCTAACGCTTTCTTCCAGTAATAACATATTCCATAATAATCCAGCAGCCAGGACAAATCTTACACCAACGAATGTTAGCAAGTCCGGGTACCAATGAATGTTATTCCATACAAAACTCGTTTTTAGTACGGCCGTGATGCTCAGAGCTAGTAAGTGGGGTCCAACCGTCCTAGTTTTTGAGATGGAATATAATACTACTACTTCGAGACACCAGGCCTAGTGCCCAATGGTGAAAGAACAAGTGAGGTGAAAGGCTTCAGGGGCCCCTTCCATGCACATGTCTTTTATATGGAATGAGCTTCCATCTGAGGTTTTCCCGCTTGGTTACGAAATGTGTCGCTTCAAGAATAATGATCATAAATTCCTTCAGGAGGCAGCGCATCGACAATACCCCCAGTATTGCCGGTGTCTATAAGCGACGGTGACCACTTTACATCAGATGGGCCGTTAGCTAGTTTGCCTATTATTTATAAAAAAAAAACTGTTCTAGGTCATTTCGGTTTCTCCACAATGTTTTTAGAAGGTCATCGCGTGGTCAGTGATGCTGTGGAATAGTGATGGTTCCTCGGCTACTCACCAAAAACAGGACTAAGATCCGACTTAACCGATAATTTACCGGAATAAGGGTCGGCAGATTTTTCCTGAAACAAAGAAAACAACGGATTAGTTACTTAATAACAAGTAATACAAGAAAACATTTAAAAACCATACCACAGAATAAATAACAGTGACCATACATACAAACAAATATCGACTCGCAATTCGATAGTCAGGATACCGAATGCAACACTTAGAGAAACCTGTACTATAACTTTTGAAACTATCATGGTTATGTAATCCTTTTCACAAGAAACGGGATATTTACCATGATTTTCAAGTTTAGTTTTTCCCGATATTTAAATAAATAAAATAAATAAATAAAAATAAATAATGCTGGACAAGTTCACACAACATTATCTAGCCCCAAGCTAAGCCAGAGCTTGTGTTATGGGTACTAGATAACTGATATACTTAATATAATACATTACATAGATAGATATTTTTTATTATACATAGAAAACACCCAGAACACCCTGAACAAATATCTGCAGAACGCACAAATATTTGTTCCGAGGCGGGAATCGAACCCGCAACCTCCTGCGTCACAAGCGAACGTTCGCCAGCCGCGCCACAGAGGTCGTCAGATTTCGCAGTTGCATGCGCCATGATCACGACGAACTAACTTAAAGTCTTTGCGAGTAGATGTTATTGGCAGATATATCGATCTACCCTCTTTCTCACTCTTTTATTACGAACGATACCACTACGTTCGGTTTCATTGTCACACTTCACTCAATATCAACAAACAAAACAAAAAATATTAAATAAAAAAAAAACGCGAACATCGCGAAATATCAGGAACAATCAAAACTCAAAAGTCATGGTAAATATCCTGTTTCTAGTGAAAAGTATAAAACCTGTACTAAGCACTCAGATATTATATACGTACTAGCTGTTACCCACGACTAATAATTAATATTAGTTTAATAATAATTTATCAGCGGTAATATTATTTTATCCATATCTCTGCGTAATAGCACAGACTATATTATGTTTTAACTCTGTGGTAATAATATGTTCTAGTTATATACGTATATGTATGTAAATGTAAATATTTTGATCAAAAGATATATTATATGCTTTTGTTATACCGTTCGTTGTAACTATGAAGGTATTTCATAAACAGAAATGTTTTCCACAAACAGACCGCAATAAAAATTCCACAAAAGGAAATCGGAATTTTATCGAATGCCTTTCATACAATAACTGCCTTTCAGAAATTCTTTAAACAAATTACGAAGCTTTATTGGCTTCCAATATAGAGCCTCTCGAATAACTATGTTATGTGCTCTTAAAGCTTAAAACAGGGATGAAAAACATTGTTTGGGAACCGACTTGCCTTAGAAAAAACAAATATAATACATACGCGTATTTTTCCCTGAACGGGTAGTAAGAGCCATTAGGCTTCTTTCATTGTGGCTCTTACAATCATAGGAAACCTAGACGGGACAAGTGGTGAGCATATCGCCGCCATTGCGTACCCACGACCAATTCGGCTAACGCTTTCTTCCAAATACAACACACGCCTTTTCCCCGGAAAGTGTAGGCAGAACCTTCGATGGGCCTCTTTTCACTGTGGGTTGCACAATCGTGGGAATAAAGACGTGACAAGTGGTGAGCTCATCGCCGCCATTGCTTCCCATGATTACTCTGCGAACACTTTCATCCAGTAATAACACATTCCGCCAGGACAAATATTATCAACAAGTCCGGGTTATCCCTTAGTCGGCTTTTACGACATCCACGAAAGGAGACAGAGACATTCATAAGCCGATACACCACGAATTATAAATTCCAAATACGTACCTACTTACATAAAATTTCCCACCAAATACAAAATTCGAAAAATGGCGAATTTGCCTGTAAGGAACCAACGTGTGTTGCGTTCCCTGAAGGGAACCCTAATTCTTTCACCACACTTGTTCTTTCTAGAAACTGTTACAATCAAAGACTTATTCCAGAGCCACATCCGATGATACGAGAAAATTGATTCGTAATTTAACGTAAAAATACTTAACGGGAATCAATTACCCCTAATTTGGAGAAATCAGTTAGTACCCTTGATTTGGGGCAAACACGTCCGAGTGGGGTAAACTGATTCGAAATCATCCAATTACAGCCCTCGTAAAGGAAACAGAGGGTGTATTCTGGAAGCCGGATGACATTACCCGTAATGTTTGGGTTTACGTTGTACAAGATATTTACGATATTTATGGCTCCTACGTAAAAATACAGTCTTTCAATTATTTCATACGGGACACTAGAACCCGTCCTGGCTTCGCGCAACAACTTGTAGGTCATTCCCATCTGTACAACTCGTACGAAAATAAATTCTGTATAAATAAATATAATAAAAAAAACTTTTATTTGCGACAATACAATAGAGACGCATTAAAAAATAAGCAAACACGATAAGAAGTTAATAAAAACGAATAAAAAAAAACTAATGACATAGAAACAAAACTATGGCAATTTGTGCGTGTGCCCGACGTAAGCCAGAAATGGGAAAATATATTGCAAAATGGGAATTTATATTTCCTTAGTTATTTGAATTCCTGTCTTATATAAAACTTCCGGAAGAAATTCTCTAAATTATAGTGAAATCCACATCAAAATTCGTTGCGTAGTTTAGGACAACTAAGCGGTCAAACAGACAGACGCGGATAGCTACTTTGTTTTGTTTCATTCATATGTATTGATTTTATTATAACTTATTGAGCTTTTACTGTACTGGAATTTATATATTTAAAAGTCTGACGAGTTGGGAAGATAAACAATTAATTTTTGCAATTAGTCACTGTTTTTTTTTTTTTGTTTACTACTTGAATGACGGAACAAGCTGATGGCCCACCTGATGTTAAGCGGTAACCTCTGCCTATGAACAGTGCATTACCTCATAGGTCACGTCCACCTAGGACGCACCCTATGTGGCACTGCACTGCGCCCGCCACCCTGAGACATAAAGATGAAAAGTCTGCATAAGATCTGATGTAAGTGGCTGGTAGTAGTAATATAATTTTGATTGTAACACCAAACGCACTCCGAGTTTGGTTGGTCACTGTTTTTGTATTTTGTTCGACCTTCATAGTGCGAACAGCTAAGGCACAGTTTTATACTATGGCTAAGGAATGAAACGCAAAATGTTTGTCGCATGAGTTTAGGGTATCGTGAGTTTGCAATGTCACAAGATTATTGTACATTTTTGGTGGTCATGCCCATATCTTTGAGATTATCTTGTGCTGCTTGATAGCGTGTGCAGTTGACGTTATAGTTTCAGCAGACAATCCACTCGAAAGAGTAAAATAAATGATAGTTAATAAATATCATTTTCAAACCATAGCTTTTATGAAATTAGTGATCGGAACCGTGAGCTGATCAAAATGGGCCCAAACACTGCCAAGCTACTATTTATCATCGAGGAGTTCCGTTATGCATCTTCCGACTCCATCATCAGATCAGCTCGCTGTCACCATCATATTGTATTGTCATCTGAATTTGACAGGTATGCCAAATTTCAGCTCAATCAGATGTCGATAAGTGGTTCTAATTCAGCTTGCAAGATTTGACAAACAAACTAACATTAGTGGATTGTAATAAAGGTCTTTTTTTTTCTTGTTTTTTTTCCCTAACCTATATTGTCTCACTGCTGAGCAAAGGTCTCCCCCAAATTCCTCCACTTGTCCCAGACTTTGGCAGGACGATAAATATGAAAAAAAAAAAAAAAAAAGGTGCTAATAACAATAGCGCCTTTGCGTCGCCTGCGCTGAGTTTCGCATACTCTATGTCTAGATGTCCAGAATACCCCCCCTGCCATGCCAGTGTCTAAGGTGTCGAGATTGGGTAGGGTCGATTGGCTTCGTAATAGTTCCGATGAAGCACACAACGCTATTTGGGGTAATCTAAACGGAAGAACTTATTGTGGGAAGATTAGATTGATTTCTTGTAAGAGCAGGAATTTTATTGCTTTTCGAAATCCATCCTTACGTCAAGGTATAAGAATTTATCCTTTTATAGATAGATAGATAGAGCCGATAGATAGATAGATAGAGCCGATAGATAGATAGATAGACCCGATAGATAGATAGATAGTTGGACGCTCTTAAGGTGGATTGATGCTCACGCTTGGGGTGCGAAATTCAAATTTATTGGTATTTTTTGCTCATTACAGCTCATGAACACACATGTTTTAATTGATAGTATCTCATAAATATCATCAGTTTAGCTACGTACGGTACCCTGAACACATTTTAGTGTTTTTTTTTGTTTAGGGGTATCGTAGCTAAACTGGTGATATTTATGAGATACTATCAATTCAAACATGTGTGTTAAGTCTTCTAGTTCTCGCGAAATCAATTTTCGCTATCTGAAGAAGTGTTCATGAGCTGTAATGAGCAAAAAATACCAAAAAAACTTACATCATCTAAGCAAAACAAATGAATTTCCCACCACAAACGTGAGCATCCACCGCATTAAGCGGCTCTTAAGCAGTGGCGTAACAATAGGGTGGCAGGGCTGGTGAAATGCCACGGGCCCCCGACCCAAGAGGGCCCCGGCCCAAGAGGCCGCGAGCTCAAAAATATTTTTTTAAATTGTAGGTACAATTTAAAAAAATATTTGTTTACATTGTACCTCAGTATTTTATTTTATTTGAAAAGTATTTTTTTATAAGTTCTGCATAAAATACAAAGAGACAAGTAAATTTTTAAAAATTTTTGGAATTAGCCACGGGCCCACAACATTTTTTTTTTAAATTTTCTAATTTGCCACGGGCCCCCATGGTATAGTTACGCCACTGCTCTTAAGTATCTAATGTTGTTGTTCTACATAGTCGGGCTATAGTTTTTGTAACTTTTTACTTGTTTGAATATCCTTTCTGCTATGTTTTTTTTTTTTTTTATATTACTTAGGTGACGGAACACGCACGAGGCCCACCTGATGTTAAGCGGTAACCTCTGCCTATGAACAGTGCATTACCTCATAGGTCACGTCCACCTAGGACGAACCCTATATGGCATTGCACTGCGCCCGCCACCCTGAGACATAAAGATGAAAAGCCTCATGTGCCTGTAATTTCACCGGCACCCTTACCCTTCAAACCGGAACACAGCAATGCGAGCACTACTGCTTTGCGGCAGAAATAGGTATGGTGGTAGTACTTCCCCGGACGAACTCTTTCACAAAAAAGCTCTACTACTACTAAAATGTATTGTCTATGAGATTCTGCCGGACCATTCAGGCAGATCAATCCAACACATTATTGGTCAGACATCTTGCATGTTCCTGTCTGCTTGTCTATTTAAGTAGGTAGCTGTCTAGTATTCCGGTTTGAAGTGTAGAATTACCGATGAGGCTGAGCGCGCAGGAGACATACTATTTAACGTCTGCCTCTGACGAGCGTAATGCGAGTCATTAGCCTGTCTCTGTGGTATTATGAGGTTACTAACCACATACACGTTTTTTTTTATCTGCGTGTATGACGGAACAAGCAGTTGGCACACCTGATGTTAAGCGGTAACCTCTGCCTTTAACAGTGCATCACCTCATAGGTCACCACGTCCACCTAGGACGCACGCGGCATTGCACTGCGCCGTCACCTTGAGACATGAAGATGAAAAGTCTCATGTGCCTGTAATTTCACCGACACCCATACTCTTCAAATCGGAACACAGCGATGCGAGCACTACTGTTTTGCAGGAAATAGGTATGGGGTAGTACGAATTATTCCCATTAGTCACCCTGCTCTGTCCCCCTAGGGTGACAGTTCGATCTGTCCCTCCGTTGCAAAAAGGGGGACAGATAGAGTTTTTCTTCCCCGGACGATACATACAACATACATGATACACGCCTTTTCCCCGAAAGGGTAGGCAGAGCCTCAAAAAGGCTTCTTTTCACCGTGGGTTGCACCATCGTGGGATATAGATGTGACAAATACCTTTCACAAAAAAGCTCCGTAGTATAAAACGTAAGCACAAGTATATACTCTTAGTACGATGAGTACCTTTACCCCGTATTTATACTGGCTTCAAAGTTTTAAACACATGGGTTTCTTGACAATGAAGTTAAATTTAAAATGCGTGTCCAATAAGATGAATCCAATTGCAATAACCGTAGTCGACAGGTCGATAATACGTGTGTTTAGGGTTGACACGCTCTGACAAATAAAAAATAAAGTTTGAACTGTCAAGGTCAGCTCTCAAAGTTTATAACTACACAGAAATTACTTTTAATCACGATGGGAAACTGGATATCATTTTGACAGTAATAGAAACCAATTATTACATTTTACTATAAAAACTTCGGTGAATCATATCAATTATTTTATAAAAACGGGAACTTTTCACTTTAAAAGTTCCTGTTTTTATAAAATAATTATTACATTATTTGAAAGAAATAAAGAAAGAAAAATTTAGATTTCCATTGCCATTTTACTACAGATATGGGGTGCCATTTTGTAATAAAATCCATTCCATGATTTGAACAGCAGTGTAAAAACTTTGAAATTGAATTATTCTCAATTTTTGTTTTTCGTTTTATGTATTTACTTATTTTGGAATGTGGTAGGTAATTATGGGAAAGATGACTTTTTTGGGAAAGTGGTCATTATGGGAAAGTAAACATTTGGGAAAGTAGTCATTTTGGTAAAGTAAACATTATGTACCTAATCGGATAAAAGACCGAATTAAAAGCAACGCTATTTGTTGATTTATTTAGAGACCTAGATACTCCAACACAAAATATTGATAGGTGCTCTTCTTGACATGGCATTCGTGCTATTCATATAGATTATCTTCGTGGAATAGATATAAAGGAATAGAAGTTTATTAATAAAAAGGTTCAATACATATTTAATTGTTTTGTTGTAACCGCGTAAACCAAGGTAGGTTTGTGATGGTTATCACATTCGCTTGACTCGCACTAATATCTAACTTAATTTAAAAGATACATACTTATGCATAAACTACACCTCTTACCTATTTACCAACATGTAGGTACAGCAGGTACAATATACATATTTACTAGGTCGACAGGTATGAGTAAGTTAGGGTGCCTCACTATTTCAATTAAAACCAATAAAAACCAGCACAAACTATTTTAAACAATGCCAGCATTTCTCACGATAAACAAACTACCTGACAGCCCTACAACTATCCCGCCACTTTAACCGGTCAATGGGCTACAGACAGGTCTTGCCGGCGGCCACCAATTACAGTGGCTGACCCTACGAGGAAATACCGCGAGTTATATCAATTACGTGCGACAACCCTAGAGGCACGCGAAGATTTTTTTGTAGTGGAATTTCGGAGCATGGAATTATATATTATTTTCTGGGGTCACTTCGGATGGGAGTTCTTTCTTTGTCAACATTCCTGGGACCCCAGATAAGAGCTGAATTTACTGTATACTATAATACACATACAATTGTGTTTTTCCTAATGTTTCTGTATATATACCTATTTAGTGTGCCATACTTATGTAGACTCACGCCTTTTCCCCCGAAAGGTTTGTCAAAGCTTCACAGGGTCCTTGTCCACCATGGGTTGCACCAAACTCATAAACTTACCAACAAATTGTACCAATACTATTGTTAGCGTCTTTACAAAACAACGTCAATGTATTGTATCGAGTCTTGTCTGTGTGCGTTGTTATGTATAGAGACTGTATTTCAGGCCCCCCCTAAGCAGTGTGAGCTTGAGGTTTGTCACGCAATAACGCATTAAAGGAATTGTTTTCTAAAATTGTTGTGTAATTTAAATATAGCTATTACTATCAACTTTCAATTTTCATGACGATCAGATTAGCGGTTCGGAAGTTATGCTCGGACAAACATACGTACATACATAAAAAAATCGCTCGTTCAATTATACTTATAACCTTTGTTAGTAATGATAGTGTAAGGAATAAATGCCCTTTTATTTATTTTACTTTTTTAATGACGATGATAGGAATTGGTCGTCTGATGACACGATACTGGTGACGTCCCGTCTGATCACGCGAAACAGTCCCACCTGATCGCGTGATCAGGTGGGACAAATGGTATTAAACCAGACCATTTCCAGTTTTCGTTTGACATTCGCCTGCTCATAGATGCCAAGATAAGGGCAATTAAGGCCCAGTAATGGATAGCCATTCGGTGTATGTAGCACCGGTTCGATGACTGTAAAAAAACTGGCCAAGTGCGCCTGGAACCACCATAGTGTAGGGTTCCGAAGTGGAGTCACAGTCCCTCTATCAAAAAGTATTCGTCCCATCAGTCAGAGTATCCCAGATTATTAAGGAAAATCACTTTTTATTTAACTTTGTTCTTATCTATCAATCACCGTAATACCACAGTGTTAAACCTGTAGACTGTGAGAATACCCTATATCCCGTTTTTAGTGAATCAACTGACATTGGCGAAATTGTTTGGAGCACTCCTAAGAAGCCATTGTAAGAAGAGAAGATTGGGATAGAAATTGATGATGATGACACTTTTGTAGACAGAACTCCAAAAAACATCGCCCTTATTAATTACATTTGACATAGTTTATACGTCAGCTAAGCAAGCGATATTCTTGATACTTGATAAAAAGTAGCTTTTTTAATGGTCGCTATCAATTAGTCAATCTAGTTTATGTTCAGAATGGCAGTATAATGTTAGTTTAGTGACATGTGAGTTATGTGAGCGATAACAAGAAAATGTCATCTTGCATAAACGAGCAAGAGGTCTCCCCCGGTAGCACTCAGGGTGAACGTAGTTTTCCAATGGTGAAAGAATTTTTGAAATCGGCACAGTATTTTTGGAGTTTCTTCTTTACAAACATACAAAAATACAAATATTTCCTCTTTATAATATTAGTGTAGACATTGACATAACAATATCATCATCACCCGGAATCACCCACTGGGTATAGGCCTCCTTTCTCTCCTACCAGCCTCCTCTGTCCTGTGCGTCTCTCAACCAGGTATTGCCCGCGACGGACACGATGTCGTCGGCCCATCTCGCTTTCGGACGATCCGGATTTCTTCGGCCCGACTTCTGCCACCACTCCGTTGAGGCTTTACTCCATCGGCCGTCACCACGCCTGGACAGGTATCCTGCCCAGCTCCACTTGAGGTTTATCGCTCTGTCTCCGACGTACATAGACTTTCGTCCGACGACGGATCTCAGTGTTGCGGACTCGGTCTAAAAGTTTAATGCCAAGCATAGCTCGCTCCATGGCCCGTTGCACAAACCGTACTTGGTGCACAGTCTCCTTAGTAAGCGTCCTTGTCTAACATAACATAACATAAGTATAATGAAACGGATTTATTACCACAACATCAGGCGATGATGTAGATCTTGCCAGCAGATTGATTAGCTCAAATATATAAAAAATCGTTGCAGGACTAACTCATTGACTGACTGACCTATTAACGCATAGCCTAAAACAGTAAGTCATACAGACCTAAAATTCAGAGGGTCCATCACTTCTTTAGAATGACGACTTTATCCAAATGGTTGTGAAAGTCTGTCCAAGAAGAGTAAGAGATAGGAAAGATGGGCGATCCTTGGAGAAGGCTTATACCGCCAAAGGCTTCAAAACTAGTTAATTCATAACGTATATTTTTATTTGCAAGTGTATATTTTTGTGCATTTTTTTCCCATTTATATTTTTGTGATCACTGACCGAGTTCCAGAAGTCTAAGCTCAAGATTTGCCAGAGGGCAATGGAACGCAGCATTTTGGGTTACTAGAGAAACGACCATGTTAGAAACACCACGCTGCGTTCCCTGACCGGTATTGCCGACGTAGGTGACAAAACAGCCAGGCTTAAATGGGACTGGGCGGGGCACGTCAGCCGAAAGCACGTCAGGTTGGTTTTTTTTTTTGTGATCAATGGTCACTTTTCCGAAATTTACTCCATGCGCGCAGCGGGGTTTTGAAGTATGTATAGAAAAAAAAACACACGGGCGAAATGGCAGGCATTCCACTAGTCACTAGTGATTTAAATGGTACAATACCGAAGTTTGTAGAATCATCCTTTTCTGGGTTATATGAACTACTATTTCTATACCATTTCATATTATTTCACAGTATTATGGATATTTATAAACTTATTATAAAGCTATCGTTTTTATAATGAATCTCGAAGAAAAACCTACTATTTTTCTTAAATAACGCCTTTCAAGTAATAATTTTAACATTTAATTTTCTTCACGCCTTTGTACTCATTGGGCTGGTAAGAGGTTGAAGCACTTTATTCTTGTTTTCTTCTATCTATCGTCTAAGGAGATGTCTTCCATCTTTTTCTTCCTCATATGAGAGAATGAGAAAAACAACGCTACACCGTCGTGTTATTTTATACCGGTATAATATTTTTATAAATAAGGGCAAAGATGTTTATCCCTAACATGGAACCGCTTTTTTGCAAAATAAACATGTGGTCCGTTCTACAAACGCTCGCAATTAATGGCTGTAATTTCAATACGTAGTGGATGACAGCTTACAAAACGTAACATAAATACTTATTACTTACTAGTGGCCACCCGCGGCTTCGCTCGCATTATACCGGATAACCGGATAAAATGCCGAAGGTGCCTTAAGGTTAACATGCCTTAAGGTGGGGTATAACGCAAAATTACCAATCTTAGATTACATTTATAACTGACTAAATCAAGTACAATATTCAAATTAAAAATATGCATGGATTACATTATAATACCGAGGGATCACCCAGACAGAAACACGATAGAACAAAATTTTCTCAATTAAATAAAATCACAAAGTTACCTCTAACTTTTGGCTAGATTCGATTGTTTATCAATATGGTACAAGATTATTGGGTCAAAAATAAGATAAATAAGATAAATACAATAAAACGGAGGGTTCTCCCATGGGTTTTTTTTTAAATTATCTATATTTCAAGGGATATTCAATGTGGTGTGTCCAGCCTATGAATAGACCCTCCGTCTCCTCCCGTGGATGTCGTAAAACCCGACTAAGGGATTACCCCGACTTGTTGATAAGATTTGTCCTGGCTGCTAGCTTATTATGGAATGTGTTATATTACTGGAAGAGAGCGTTAGCCGAGTCAGTCATCGGAGGCAATGGCGGCGATGAGCTCACCACTTGTTACGTCTATATTCCACGATGGTGCAACCCACTGTGAAAAAGAGGCCCATTGAGGCTCTGCCTACCCTTTCGGGGGAAAAGGCGTGTGTCTATGTATGTAGTATCGTTGCGTGACTGACTGACTGACTAATAACGTACAGTCTTTCATAATTGAAAAAAACAAAAAAAACTATTACAATTCAATTTGGGTTTTTTCAATTACCTCTAAATGTATTATTTTCGTTATACCATAAGTCTTAGACACCTGAAATTTGGAGGGTACGTTCCTTTTGTGGTCTAGGGGTGCACTAAGAAAGGAATTCCAGAAATTCAACCCCTACGGGGGTGAAGCGAGGTGTTTATGTTTGTATGGAAAAGTACAAGCGGACGAAGTCGCGGGCATTCCACTAGTCTATTATAAAAACTATATTAACAGAAAAACAAAAAAAAATGTGCTGTACTTATTGTTTTCAAAATTGAGCCTCTAACTTCTAACATCACTTTTCGGTAAATAAAAGTTTCAGACATCTAAAAGGTCCTGAAAAAAATCTCATCTGTATATCTAGACAACCTCTTGACCGATTTTGCACATATTCGAAATTCTTGTTTATATTGACTACAGAATGTTTCAACCAAATATTATTGAACTTGAAGCAGAGACGCTTCGCTCGCTCGGTCAATAACCTAATTGAATTATTTATAAGTCATACATAAGTAATTATAACGTGTGGTCTTAGCGATAATATTTACGTAACACTAAGCACTAATTAGGTTTAATGAAAAGGTCAGTGCATTCCATAATTAATACGACCTGTAAGTCATACGTTTATCATAATTAAACAGGAACTATTTTACAGAAAGAATAATTACCAGTAGATATATAAAAATAAAAATACAAATGAAACAGTTGGGCTTTCTGAAGACTGTTCTTCTTCTTCATCGTGTCGTTGGTTCCCATAATAGATAATTATATTGTTTTTAAACAAAATTTAGCCACGTCGACAGCATTTTCAGTGGCTTCGCACTGGCCATTTAGGGTGCAGGTGTTGGTGTACAGTGGACAGGACAGCAAGTGAGGCATCGTCTGAGGGATGAACCCACAGTCACATTGGGCCTCGTCGGAATACCCCCATTTAACCAAATTATACCTGCAGCGGCACACCTGACTCCGGAGTCGGTTCAGAGATTTCCAGGTGGACCATGGCAGTTCATGTCCCGAAGGGAGCTTCTCTGCAGGTACAACGTGGTCAGCAAGGGGAGAGTGTCTTTCCAACCACAGTTTTATTCGCGCCTCGCTAGGGCTGTCCACTGTGAGTGCTTCGGTCGACTTAAGGAAGCTATTGCGGCTCTTAAGTCTACTTCTGCATTTCTTGGTGCCATAAAGTGAGAGTCTGCTGTCGTTTTCCTGTTTGGATTTCTCAACTGAGCAGGCGGTAGCTCTGCGGATCTCCGGAGGGGCTATACCTGCAAGTGGGTATAGTGCAGCGATTGGAGTGGGTTTCAGACAGCCAGTTATTATATTATGCACGTTTCGTTTAGTGCTACGTCCACTTCTTGGGCGTGTGCGGATCGATGCCACACTGGACATAAGATAAGAGCCAGCTCTCGGGTCACGCGTCGCTTCGACCAAACGCCCTGAAAGAACTTTGTAAACGCGAAGGGCCCCGGTACCCCTTGAACCCAGAGTCTCGACCCCGAAAGTCTCAAATAAGTAAGCTCTGTCGAGACTTGCAATTGCGTCTTTTACTAAAATTTGTACTATAATTTAGTATTCATCCCTACTGTCCCAGAATTCGATCGGATCAACTTGGAACAAATTATATTGACAGGGTTATTTTGGATCAGTTTGCCCCATAAGTTATATAAATTGGAACACAAATTATGTTAGCATAAAGGAGAATGCTCTCTTGAGGCGTGAAATTCTGTTTTTTATTGTGTTTTGCTCAATACAGCTCAAGATTAACCCCCGACGCAAAAACGATAACATAACTTATAACACAAGTTTGGCGTGTGTGTGTGTGTGTGTGTGTGTGTGTGTGTGTGTGTGTGTGTGACTGTCTGTCCGATCGTAGCTCCCGAACGGATTTCGTTTTTTTTGTTTGAAAGGTGTATTTGTCGGGAGTGTTCTTAGCTATGTTTGATCAAAATCGGTTCAGGCGTTTATTGCGTTGAGGGTTTTTTTAATTTTTACAAAATTAGTTACCTGCTTCGACGAAAGTTACCTGTTTTAGATAGTGAAAGTCGATTTCGCGAGACCAAGGAGACACGCATGTTTTAATTGATAGTATTTCATATATATCATCAGTTTAGGCTACGATCACTTAAAACACATTTATACAGTGTTTTTGCTTTGTTTAGGGGGATCATAGCTAAACTGATGATATTTATGAAATACTATCAATTAAAACATGTGTGTTAAGTTTCCTAGTTCTCACGAAATCAACTTTCGCTATCTGAAGAAGTGTTCATGAGCTGTAATGAGCAAATACACCAAAAAAAAAAAAAAAACAAACCACAAGCGAGAGCATCCACCTTAAAAAAGTTACACGATATTTTTGGCACTCTCACCAATCAGTATGTACTTAGTGGTATTCTGTTCTGACGGCATAGATACGTTATCAGTGAGAATGGATTTGTGGCCGATAACAATGACTGCATCGATCACTGCCGCACCGGGATTAAGATACGATTCGTACTGATTATCCCTGGTCACGCTTATTTTCATAAAAATACATAAATTATACCTCGTCAGCTTAAAATGCTCACATAGCACGTAGAGCATTCTGTGAAACATTAAATGGGGGTAAATATAGCCTATTTTTGGCATTCCAGGGTAAATGTAACACTGATTAGTTAACTTTACCCCGACCATAAAAAACTCGATTTTTGAAGAATAAGACGTCCCCACAAATCTAAATGTAGACCATTAAAGAATAAGTTTTTTTTTTTTTTTTGCACACTCTTTGATAAACTTGTCGTTATAATTATGAGTACTTTAACTGACTGACTAAAAAGTCTGTATTTTAAATTTTGTTGGTAGAAAAGCTTTTCTGTGAAAGAGTTCGTCCGAGGAAGTACTACCACTACCTATTACGCAAAGCAGTAGTGCTCGCATTGCCGTGTTCCGGCTGAACGGTGCCGGTGAAATTTCAGACACATGCGATTTTTCATTTATGTCTCAGGTTGGCGGCGCAGTGCAATGCCACACAGGGCGGATGCTATGGAGACGTGACCTATGAGTAATTAATTGTTTTTCTTAGAGACGTGTCGTATAAGGTACCTGTTACATTGCTATAGGCAGAGGTTACCGCTTAGTCCCGTCACTTATAAAAATAATAGTAGATTAGTAGCCAAGGGCTGTAAGGCATCAATAGCAGCCCGAGATATTTAGTTATATATATATAGTTCGAGGGTGCCATTGATGCTTACACCCGAGCTAACTACTCTGCTTTACATCTCGATTGTGAGGTAAGTAGAAAAAAACCGGCATTACAAGAATAAAACATTTTACGTACCTTAACAGCTAAATATATGTCATCAGGGGGGGCTTCATTTATAAATGTTTTCACGTCTTGCGCTGTAAAAACCTTTGACTTTTTGCTTTTGTGCCCAGCTGATTGTCTTTTTAGAAAAGATGATAATTTTGAAAATTGAATAACATTGAATAAATGCACCACAAACTAGATGGCTGCAGCTTTTTTGATAGCTCACTAAAGTATGTTAAGAATACAGTCTCAGGTAAAGACTTTACTCGTTTTTATTTTCGCCACTTTATGAACTCGTCGTAAGTTTTCAAATATCTCTCTTTAGAACTTTCAGACAAAATAAGGTTAATTGCTGCTTCAGCTGCCATTTTCATTGAATCGGGAGTGCAGCTTATATCTTCATCACTTGCAGAACTCATGTTTTTTTCCTAATTAGCACGTAATTACATATAAAAAAAAAAAAAACAATATTTAAAGTAAAAGTTTTCTATTCCCGCCTTTTTTCATCTTTTTCTAAATTATTTTTTTAAAAACGAAATTGAGCTTCGCCGTTCGATATTTAAAATTGATGACTATTATACTCATACGAAGACAAGGCTGAATAGCGAAGCGACCTCTTTTGTCATTGGGCTGAATGCATGATGTTTATTGCCAGTATGATGGTTAGATGTACGCGAACTTTTTTAAAGAGTGAAGTTTTTTTTTTTAATTACTTACCGCCCTAGGGCTTTTCTAGCTACATTATTACCCTAGAGCGCTAATTGGTCACCTACAAGCCCCATTTGGGGGTAATAAGGACCTACTTACCGAATATGAGAGATGTAAAGTAATTTTATCTATTAAATAGTACTGAAACATGAAAGAAGCGCACTAATTCTATTTCCCAGCACATCAACACGATTATAAAAGTCGATAAGTAAAGCGATCCAAATCGATTTCGTTCAAAAATAAACGATTTATAAATAAACAGCTCAAGATATCGAACGCGTTTAAAAATTAAATTTCGAACGTTTTATGATAATTGGCGCCGAATATATGGCGTGGTTTTAGCTTGGTAATTATTTCAGTTTTGGTGTACCATAATTGGTACAAGAACGGCGACAGGCAGCAATCACCTTCGTTCAATAATGACACCAAAGATACGTGTTTTTGTAGGATACAACTGTTTTGACCCGAACATACATACTTACATATAATGCGCGTCATGTAAAAAGAACGCTGGCGGTCAAGCTTCTTCAGGCGTTCCAGCGTTTTTTTTTAAGAGATTACTTACTTTTCTACTTATTTAAGAGATGTATACCTATGCATTGAATGAGTGCCTACCTAGTTTACAACAAATAATGAACAATTATAGTACGCGTCATGTAAAATAAACGCTGGAACGCCTGTAGAAGCTTGACCGCCAGCGTTCTTTTTACATGACGCGCACTATACAAACATAGCAACATATTTGTTCCGGGTCTGGGTGTTATGGTTCCATAGTACTCGTAGTTCCTGATACCCGCGACACAGGGAATCCTAGTGTGGGATCAGGACTATGTATGTGACTGTTGGGTGTTACTGATTTCGACTTCGATAAATTATACAGGACGATTTCGACATTCGTATGATTTCGATAGTAGTAGTAGAGCTTTTTTGTAAAAGAGTTCGTCCGTGGAAGTACTACCACCATACCTATTTCTGCCGCAAAGCAGTAGTGCTCGCATTGCTGTGTTCCAGAAATTACAGGAACATTAGACTTTTCATCTTTATGTCTCAGGGTGGCGGGCACAGTGCAATGCCACATAGGGCGCGTCCTAGGTGGACGTGACCTATGAGGTAATAAATGCACTGTTCATAGGCAGAGGTTACCGCTTAACATCAGGTGGGCCATATACTTGTTCCGTCATTCAAGACGTATAAAAAAAAATTACCAAAATTCTATTCTCTTTTGTAGAATGCATGCAATGCGTTGCGGCTACAGATGAAATAAAAAAAAAAGACATTGGCGCGAAATCTTTAAAAAAAATCTCTAATTGCAAATTGAATTGCTAGTGACCGTAATTAATTTTACATATTGTATTGTTTTTTTTTTTCACGCAATCGTAGTGAAAGGTTTTTTTTTTTTTTTTTTTTAACTTAGAATAGACCTTTGTTTGACCACGATCTCACCTGTTGGAAAGTGACGATGTGGCCGAAGATGGAGCACAAAGGTCTAGAAGGCACCTATTCACTCTAGCCTTGAAGAGACCCAGATTATAGTTTTCAGGAAAGACAGACGACGGTAGTGTATTCCACTCCTTAGCAGTTCGCATTATAAAGGTGGAACTGAAACGTTTAGTACGAATAGCGGGTATACTAATCAGGTAAATCAGGTAGAGTTTAAACTCGGTTTCTATTTTCTCCCGAGCTTAATGGGTAATTTTTGCTACTGTATAACAATCTACTATTGCGTACTTTAAATATAACTAAACCAATGAATGCTTATTTGAGACTTACTTATATTTACGAATGAATCGATTTTAATATCGAGTCCCATCGAATCGGTACCCGTGGCGTTATAAATGGTGAGACTAACAGGTCCACTTCCCAGAACGGTCGCCTTTTTCTTTTTTTATCGCTCTGGTCACGAATCGTTTCTCAACATAAGTAGTATAAGATTCGATGACGTCACTAGCACGCGTATGTTGTATCATTTGATACAAAAGGTTTGGTGACGCTGATTTGGCGCCATAACTTCTCTTACAAAACGTCTTTTATTTACAGAAAGAATAATATATATACAACTAATACAATAGGTATATAGACATACGCCTTTTTACCCGAATAGATTTTTACCTTTTTGCCGCAATATATTTTACTATATTAGACTGTGCTCTTAAACTAAGTTACATCGCATTTAAATAATGACGACGTTTGGTTTGAGTACAATGTTTCAAATTATTGCACTCTAGTGTCCGCCTGAGACTTCACTCGCGTTTTACCAGAATAAAAAGTAGCCTATCGCTCAATCCGTGTCATATCCTATCTGTGTACCAAATTTCATCAAAATCGGTTCAGCCGTTCCGGCCTGATTAGGTAACAAACATAGAAACATTGTATCTGATATTTAGATTGACATCTAACAAGTGATCCCAATTTGTATCGTGATTCGTGGTACGTAAGCGACGCCGCGGGCAAACACTAGTATGTTATAAAATTTGAACCAAAATAAAATATTATTTAATAGTTAGTATGAGCAAAACACGATAAACAACATAATATGAATTATCACATCGTCTGTTTGTTCACACGCAATTAGAACCCCACCCGACTCATTAGCACCGTTCTGCACTGTGCTGTAGTAACTGTCTCTGTCTCTTTCACTCATACGGCTAAATTGATGCTGTCCCGCTTTACTTGATTGGGGATCTCGATTGTCTAGTTGACTCAGGATCTATCAAACGATTGGCGTTGAAAGTTTACTTTGTCTGTTTGTCCATTGGGGATTTCGCAGTAATATGGCGTTAGGTAAAGACTACATTTAGTAGTTTATGTATTTCAGTGGCCGTGTTTATGCAGTTACGTTTCTAGCGAGTCTACGTTGGAAATTGAACTGAGACATGACTTCGACTATTCGTAGTTAGAAACGCATTTGGTCATTTTTTAACCCCCGACGCAAAAACGACGTGGTGTTATAAGTTTGACGTGTCTGTGTGTGTGTTTGTCTGTGGCATCGTAGCTCCCGAACGGAAGAACAGTTTTTTTGTTTGAAAGGTGAATTAATCTGGATTGTTTTGTTTTTTTGTTTGAAGGGTAATTAATCTGGATTGTTCTTAGCTATGTTTGATCAAAATCGGTTCAGCCGTTTCATTGAGTTGAGTTTTTTACAAAATTAATTACTTGTTAACCGACGATAAAAGGTTCGCAAGTCGATGTGTATTTTTTAATGGCATACACCTCAAGAAACCTTATAATATTTATAAGAAAATGTTGGATTTTTATACCATGTTTTAAATTAATGAATACTGGCATGAAATGTTTAAATTAAAATTATAATTGATTTAGGGAAATATATATGACCAGGCATTACTTTTTCACAGTATTCCGATAGAATTTCATTAAAAAGTCTACTACATCGATGCTCGGAGTTGTGTTAGACAAAATAGCGCTTTAGAAACGAAAAATGAGCGAAAAATCGCGAAAAAAAATCGTTAAAAATGTATTATAATTTTTTAAGCCGAAGTTTCCCTCTGCTTGTTGTTATTTAATATACTGAAGGCAAATCTTATGATTTAATAGTTTTGGAGAAAAATTGTAGTGCCTACAAAAACTGAACTTTGTTTTATTTATGATATTTCAAATTGATGTATCGGAGAGATGCTCTCCTCTTTATATGATTTTTTTAAAGATTTTTCGAAAAAGTGAGAAAAAGATTCGAATGCACCGAATTTCACATATGCACGTTTTAAAGGTCGCCCAAGGTGGTCCAAGTGCGTTAAGTGTCCCGTAAAATAAGAATTGGTTGATGGAAACGGGCATAAGAGCCCTTTTCCGGGACACAAAGGGAGCTATGTAATAGGCGTGTAAGTGATAGAATGCCTCAAGCGTAAATTACATGAAGGCATTACCACAAGATGACCTTTCGAATTGAAATGAAGCCTCAGACCAAATAAAGCAATAAAAAAGCCGATTAGAACGCGAACGAATTTCAATAAACCGAAGAGACGATAATTTACTGGTATAATGGTGACCCCGCAAAACACCCACTGCACAATAGGGTTGCCACATGTTATATTCGCAAGGCCGGATATCGCTATTGAAAAGGCCGAACATTTGGGTTCCAAGGCCGGAACATGATGCCGGAACTTAAATAAATAATGATGGACAGTTTACACAACATTATCTAGCCCCTAGCTAAGCAGAGCTTGTGTTATGGGTACTAGATAACTGATATAATTAATACAATACATTACATAGATAGATATTTTTTATTATACATAGAAAATACCCAGAACACCTTGAACAAATATTGCAGATCGTACAAATATTTGTTCGAGGCGGGAATCGAACCTGCAACCTCCTGCGTCGCAGGCGAACCTTCACCCGCCGCGCCACAGAGTTCGTCAATTAAATATAAAATAAATAAATTAAGGAGTAAATTATAGGTATAAATTCAAATTGAAATTCTAAATCTTTATTTCAGGCTTATTGAGAATTGTACTAAACCTCAACAATGATCCCATAGAAACAAGGGGTATAAGGGATCTATCAGGACAAGGGACCAAACTCAAGGGATCCATCAGGAACTACTCGACTGTACACCAGGAATTTTTACCGGACAAGCATACAAACAGCCGGACATGGCCAACTAACAACTGGCAAGCGGCAACCCTAATTGCACAGCGCCCGATCCTCGGCCTGTTACAAAAAACGAGCTAAAAGTACAACCAAAATCTGGTATGACCAGAAAAAACTCTTCACACACCTACAGAGGAATTCCTACCATAATACAATAAAAATAAGATTGAAAACGTGGTACAGAAGACAGTAGCGGATGCGTGCGTGCATTCCGAAAAAGAAGCTTTATTTCAGAAGTGAGAAAGCCCAAAGTGAATTATGGAAATGACCTGAAGGATAATCAAAGGAGTCTCAATTCTATCGCCTAGTCAATAAGGTTTGAAAGAAACGTAGTGACGTTTTTTTAAAAAAAAAACACGATCTCGTTTGGCGGGCGTACCTGTGCGCCCGCGCAGACGAGGCCTGTATTTATGGCGCCTCGTGCATTGTCCGGGAATCGAACCTGGTCCACAGACACGTGACTACACGATTTAACCTTTCAAGGTGAAATAACTCGTACAGCCTTGAACATAAGGGTCATAACTTGCGGCTGATGTTTTGGAATGCTTGACCGATTTGGGTCTGGTATCAAAAACCTTGTTAGCTTAACTGTTAGTTTCCCTTCATTAAGGTTTCGGCTTTACATCGTTATGTTGAGTATAAAATTGTAAGATCCTACAGATTTTTACAATCTTTAATTTGGGCTTCCGATTTAAGATTCTTTGTGACGTATTTTGGAATGTTTGTTTCGGTGTGCCCGTATGTACAATTATAACTACGCAATATAATATAATGCTGTTTTTAGGGTTCCGTACCCAAAGGATAAAACGGGACCCTATTACTATGACTTCGCTTTCCGTCCGTCTGTCACCAGGCTGTATCTCATGAACCGTTTTTTTTTTTTTTTTTTTTTTTTTTTTTTAACTTTGATAGACCTTTGTTTGACCACGATCTCACCTGTTGGAAAGTGACGATGTGGCCGAAGATGGAGCACAAAGTGATAGTAAGACAGTTGAAACTTTCACAGATGATGTATTTCTGTTACCGCTATAACAAAAAATACTAAATAACATAATATTATTATTATTAATATTTAAGGGGGCTCCCATACAACATACATGATTTATTTGCCGTTTTTATAGATTTTGTACGGAACCCATCGTGCGCGAGTCTGACTCGCACTTGGCCGGTTTTTAACTACCGTGTAGAGTATTTATCTAGGCAGGTTTTAGTATATAATACATCCATGTACTTAGTTTGGCCAGAGAGCTAGGGCGACATTTGTGAAAGAAGACAGAGCGGGGTCATAGAATGATCTGCGTGGTCAGTACTTGAATGTGTGAACGCTGGGCACTCTTTACAATACAAGCAGAATTTCTAACGATGGACCCTACCCATTAATTTGAGAGTTTATTTTTTATATTTGTCTTTTTCAAATAAAACCTTACAAAGATAGACAATTTTTTTCATCACGGTCAGAGACAATTTTTTCTCTCGACCAGAGAGCAAGCAAAAAGTCTGGCCCATAGACAATGCAAAAAATATGAGACAGGAAACTTAACCAATTTGTTATGTGATTTATGTTCGCCCTCTAGCGTTTTCCAAGTAAATTATATTCCTTAATTGACTGTTAAGATTTTGATGGATGACTTTTATTTTAGGTAACGATTCTCCATTAGGTTCGTTTAAAATATCTGCACAATTCTACTCGTTCCGTACAGATGTAAATTGAGATGCAGAATCGAATGAGCGAGAAAATTAAATAAAAAAAACGAACGAACAGAGTTACAGAGGCACCTTTTTTTGTGAACTCTTACACAAAATAGCTCTACTACTACTAACCCCATTGCCATTGCAAATTGGTAATTCACTACATGATATAATCCGAAATTCCCGTAGCACAAGATGACCGCCATAGCTCCCAGAATCAGTAAACAAACAGATATTTATGAATTCAGGTAGCATAAAGACATACTGGGCAGATGACTCATAAAACTTGAAGTTTATCTCGATGCATGCGAACAATACTCTATTATTCAGCAAACCTTGCTATAGCGATTTTGCCACCAGACAAACTTAAAAAAAAAACCACAAAGACACCGGATGGGAATCCTGTTGTTTACCTTTATTTGGTCGAAAATAAAAAAATACAGACGATGCAGCGATAAGGGGCTTAGAATAGGCGCACGTTTCAAGGTATTGTGATCTATCAGACAGGATAATTATTATACAAAAACATTTAAGGGCACACAATGTTTGGAAAGTTGAATGCCAAAAGCACTTGCGAATGTTTACAAATAGTATATGTTTCCTACAGCACGAAAAAGTTAAATAACGGTTTACAGATAATTTTAGTGCCAGAGTTGGGTATTTTAACAAATAGCATGCTACAAACTGGAATGCAGGGCACGTAAACAATCAACATCATCATCCGCTCGAAGTCGCGTGTATTGAAAGTACAGTACGCACAGGTCGGGACTGCTCGCGTATGGTATTTTTTGTTTTGTTTGAAAGGTGACAATTTGTCGGGATTGTTCTTAGCCATGTTTGATCAAAGTCGGTTCAGCCGTTTCATTGCGTTGAAGGTTTTTTTAATTTTTACTAAATTAATTACTTGTTAGAAACTATATACACGATTTCTGCGTAATGGTCGCGTTATACTTTGTGACGCTAATTCAGTGAATTAGTTAAGATATTATGCTAGAACAAACATGTTCTGAAATGGATTTCAAACACTAAACAAGAGTGATCACCACTTGTGGAGAGCGTGGCCCGGTAGGGCCCGCAGCGAACCAAAACTGACACCATCACGCCTATACCCAATAGCCTGAAACCAACAAAACATACTTAACCTCAAAATGTTCTGTATTTTTTTTTGTGCATTATGTTTGCCACTTAAACTTTCCTCGACCCAAACTCCCAAGAGTCCAAATATCACGTCGAGATACAGCAAGACATGCGCCTGGGCCCGAGATAAAGCCACAGAACAAAATTATTAGTATGATAACGCGTTGCACTCAGATTGTGGGACAAAAACTTGTCCCGTATCTTAATCCTTGAAATACTTGAAAACTGAGTAAATACTCGAGACCATCGCAGTAACTGGGCTTTATCTTTTGAGATTAGCTTCATTTTTTATACGATTATCTAAGTTTTTTTTCTTTTACAGGTCAATTCATGTATAAATTTGATACAGATTAATTCTACATGTGGTTAATAGTCGTACAAACCGGGCCGAAGATGGTAAATTCAACTGTAGGGGCACAAAACATGTACACATCTCAAACGAAAAACAATGTAAGCTCTGGGGACCGATTTTAGAATGCCATCGATTGTCAGTGTGACAAAAAGTCTCGTACCTAATATAACATTGACGATTGAATTTAACGTAATAAAGTGTTTTTTATATATATGTTAGTTTATAAAGTATATTTATGTTTCTATGGGCTTATTGTTTAGGTTTATTACAAATCTCAATAAGCCTGAAATAAGTTTTTTTTTATTGATACCAGTGCCTCCTCCTTATCAGTGATTTGCGGCTATTTTTCTGGTTGCCAGTTGTACGGTTGACAGTGCGGTCACGGGGTAGTCTATAATTGTTGGGGCAAGAGCGTCTAATTTAATACATACTTTGAATTTTCTAATATACATTGCAATCAACACATTTACGGTATTAGGTTTTTTTTATGGAATGGCTCGAAAAACTTACGGCCTGCCGGATGGTAAACGGCATATTGACATCTGCAACACCAGAGGCATTACCAATGCGTTGCCTGTGCCCTGAAGGACTTTTTTTAGGCGGTTAGTTTTGTAGTTTAGCGGAAAATCGTCAGAAGAAAGCTCATTCCATAACTTGCACGTATGGTGGAGAAAAGATCTCGTAAAGCGAGCTGTACGATACACCCACGTGTCGATGCAGTGTGAAACATAGAACTTGGATGCACGATCTGATCCCACCATCTCCTTTTCATCATAGGACGAGCGGGCGCACGGCTCGGTACCAACCTTACCTCATTAGTATACCCTTTATTTGTACTAAACGGTTCAGTTCTACCTTTATAATGCGAACTGCTAAGGAGTGGAAAACACTACCGTCGTGTGTCTTTCCACTAAACTATAATCTGGGTCTCTTCAAGACTAGAGTGAGTAGGTGCCTCCTAGACTTTTGTGCTCCATCTTCGGCCAAATCGTCACTTACCAACAGATGAGATCGTGGCCAAACAAAGGTCTATCAATGATAAAAAAGTACCTAATTGATTTTGTAAAAATTAAAAATAAACCTCTACGCAATGAGACGGCTGAACCGATTTTGATCAAACATAGCATAGAACACTCCCGACAAATTCAACATTCAAACAAAACAAAAACGAAATCGGTTCATCCGTTCGGGACCTACGATGCCACAGATAGACGCACACACGCACACGCGCACACACACACACACACACACACACACACAAAAACACACACAGAGACACGTCAAACTTATAACACTCCGTCGTTTTTGCGTCATGGGTTAAAAAAACAGGTTATAGAGTGGATAGAACACAGAGCGAGCCGATGTCTCGGCGCAGGCTCATGCACTCTAGAGTCATGTGTATTGTGTATTGTAGGGCTTAGAGCACAACGGTCTCCGTATTGTACGGCGACGAAAATAAGATTAGACCAATTATAGACATTATCGTTAAGGCAAGCATACAATGATAAACGGGTACATAAAACATGCGTGAACGGGAAAGTGGGAAGAAGACCTCGGCGAACGTATTCAGACCAGATCGGAAATGTTCTGGAAAAGGGACAGGTCAAGAATACCCTTAACCGACGAGCCTATGAAGAATGTGATGAGAGTGAATTAAGCAAAAGGGTGTGTCAGGATCGTAGCAAGTGGAAATCCGAGGTCTCTGCTACCCCTCCGGGTAACTGGCGTGAGTTTATGCATGTATGTAACCATGCAACTTTATTATAAACGCTGCAAGAGTATAACCAAATGGCCTCATAAAGATTTACCGCCGTACAAATAGCTGTTTTGACAAAACCAGATATAGAGTTTTTTTTTTAATCCTTCAGTCAACATTTAGGGTAAGAAGGTACAAGTGGTTCTCAAGCCAAAACTAAATTGCTTACAAGTGGCCGATTCTGTAATTTAGTAATTTGACTAACCACCCTCTACAAGTTGCTTGAGTGGATGGCAATTGAAGTTTAAAAGGGCTTATGTTGGTGAAACATTTTTAGGGTTCCGTAGCCAAATTACAAAAAACGGAACCCTTATGGATTCGTCATGTCTGTCTGTCCGTGTATGTCGCAGCCACTTTTTTCCGAAACTATAAGGGCTATGCTGTTGAAACTTGGTAAGTAGATGTATTCCGTGAAACGCATTAAGATTTTCGAACAAAAACAGAAAAAAAAAATTGTTTTGCCCCATAAATAGAACTGAAACTAATTTTTTTTTCATCAAACCCATACTTGGAGGTATAGTTTGCGCGAGAGACACTTCCATAGGGGTAAAATGTGTGTTCCCCCTACCCGTAATTTCTAAAATAAGAGAATGATAAAACTAAAAAAAACATATGATGTAAACTTCCACCGAAAATTGGTTTGAACGAGTTTTTTTTTAATAAGTATGTCATCAATCGTAAGCCATCCAAGAACTTTTATATTATGTTACTTGCTGCTACGGAACCCTTCATGGGCGAGTCCGACTCGCACTTGGCCGCTTTTTTATTCTATTATGGCCAAAGTAAAAGTCAAAAGTATTTTATTCATTGAAATCACAAGGATCATTTTGAGTCGTCTTATGCAGTCAAAAGTAAGATGCTAGAGAGAATCAGCAAAAGTTCATAAGACAGCACACGCTACACTTGATATACTCATAAATATCACATCAATAATAAATTATATAGGTACAGACATTGCAAATTGACAAATTATCTGTCAAGGGTCAGAGCGACATCAGGCCACGCGGCTTTATCATTAACAGTAAAAGTGAAACTGGTACTTAACTCAGCAATGTCAATAGGTTAATTAGCACGTGACGATTTTGAATAATTTTGATTTGAGTGCGTGTTGAAAATATAATTATGGCAACATTTGATGGGCCTCACTTGTTAATTTGTTTATTAATTATAAACTTTTTCTGAGCAGCCCTTCAACACAATGAAAAGAAAACTTATTATTTTCCAAAAACATCAAAAGCACCATGCCCTTTTATAACAGTTACAATAAAAGAGTATTTTTCCCAATTCTATAGAAAACTTTGAATGAAAAGGAAGCCTAGGTAAGTCGAAACAGTGCTTATAACAGGTTGGGCTAAAATACACAAACCATAGAACAATAATCAGGTGGGTATAGGACGAAAGCACGGCTATCTATCCCACTGGTTTGTCATGTTCAGCCTGTGCGGGGAGCCGTATAGGTAATGTTCATACATGCTCGGTTAATTTGTTTTTCAGCAATATATATTGCATTGGTACTTTGCATAAAATTGTTTAATAGCTCAACGTATGGTGTACCAGATTTGATACGCGTAGAAGACACGCACTTTGTACTCATATCATTGCATCATATCATTGCATTGTATCACATCTGATACACCATAGTTTTGGATGCTTTAGTATTTTTACGCCACTTTGGGCAGCGACTATTCATCTACTGTATTTTAGTTTTTGGTGCCGTGGTATATAAAAACGTTTAATAGCTCAACGTATGGTGTACCAGATTTGATACGCGTAGAAGAGACGCACTTTGTACTCGTATCACATCTGATACATAATAGTTCGGATGCTTTGTTTTTTAGCGCCACTTTAGACAGTGACTAGGTGACAGTGATGTAGGTACTTGATTTTTTGGTGCCGTGGTATATAAAAACGTTTAATAGCTCAACGTATGGTGTACCAGACTTGATACGCGTAGAAGAGAGGCACTTTGTACTTGTATCACATCTGATACATCATAGTTCAGATGCTTTGTTTTATAGCGCCACTTTAGACAGTGACTATTCATGTAGGTACTTTATTTTTTGGTGATGTGAATTCTTTCACCATTGGAAAGCTACATTCACCCTGAGTGACATAGGCTACCAGGGCGGGGGGGGGGGGGGGGGGGGGGGGGCATAGGAGGGGGGGTGCTGTTTTTCATCCTGAAACTACACGTGCGAAGCCGGGACGAATCGCTAGTACATTATAAACTACTTTAGTCCTCAGTTCACGCTCAGTAGTTTGTTGCTACTCTGTTCGGGCCAAAATAAACAAAACTGTATTTATGTACAGTACATAAAAAGTAAGCTGGTTCGTTCGTTAGGGTGCATGACTGGCAATCGGATAACATCACGCCCTTGATGTGGGAAGAATGAGCAGAGTTTGCTTATGGATATGGCAACTTTAGCAACCGAATGTGATAAGCTTACTACTTTGGACCGGTAATAGAAATTAAACCACACATAAAAGAAGATATATTTTTCTGAGGGCCTAGTACAAGTTTGTCTAGGTTTTGCATTCGAGTTTCGAGTCGATATTTGTTTTTGTGTATAGTTTTAATGAGTTTCTCAACAAGTCGCCCCTAGTTGACTTGTCATTTTCTGCATACAAAAACGACATTTCGACTCGCAATTCGGTTTTCGTTACTATTTTGTAGCTGTTGTTATTGAATAAACTCCAGAGGCATATAAATAACAAGCAACTCGCCCTGGCTTCGCACGGGTAGTGTTGGGACACTCCCTTCTCAACCACCCCACCAAATATCATCAAAATCGCTAAAGCAGTTTCACCTGCCGTGCCAAAGATGACGTCATTATACAAGGCATATGCTCCCATTTATAACACCACACTCACAACACATCACACGCTCCGATCAACCGCAAACTCATCCCGTAATGTTACCACATCCATTTTTAGTGGATCACTCACCATTCCACCGGAGATGATTGTTGAATAAAATATAATGTTCTTTTGGATCTATCCGACTTACAGATCATTTCTACACAGCCTGTGTTATCCTGTTTGATGAATCTTCATATTTTAAGGGACATTTTAAACACACTTTATGTTCTTAGATATACGACTGACATTGAAATGAATGAAATGATAAGGTGGGTCATGTTATAGTAGGAAATATAGAGCTTGAAGGATTCCTATTTGGTGCAGACGTTGGCAGTTCCAAGACGAGAGAAGACTATGTCCGTTTCATCAGGGCCTCAATCGCGCTAATGTTGTCAAAGCGAAACCATTACCGTTTCTATTAAAACTGAGGTTTCTTTGAGTAATAGTGGGATGAATCCATGGGATCAATACGGATGCACCCATAGTCTAGTAGTAGTAGAGCTTTTTTTGTGAAACAGTTCGTCCGGGAAAGTACTACCACCATACCTATTTCTGCCGCAATTGCTGTTTTCCGGTTTGAAGGGTTTGAAGGTGCCGGTGAAATTACAGGCACATGAGACTTTTCAACTTTATGTATCAGGGTGGCGGGCGCAGTGCAAAGCCACATAGGGCGCGCTCTAGGTAGACGTGACCTCTGAGGTAAAGCATTTTTAAAGGCAGAGGTTACCGCTTAACGTCAGGTGGGCCATCTGCTTGATCCGTCTTTACGAAGTTAAAAACAAAACTGTGTCAACGCCGCCAATATTGACAAGATTGACCGATCTGACATATTTTTTTTGTTTTTTTTTAAACTTTGATAGACCTTTGTTTGACCACTATCTCACCTGTTGGTAAGTGACGATGTGGCCGAAAATGGAGCACAAAGGTCTAGAAGGCACCTATTCACTCTAGACTTGAAGAGACCCAGATTATAGTTTTCAGGAAAGACATACGACGGCAGTGTATTCCACTCCTTAGCAGTTCGCATTATAAAGGTAGAACTGAAACGTTTTGTGCAAAGAGAAGGTATACTAATGAGGTAAGGATGGTACTGAGCCGTAGGTAAAATTCGAACGTTTGAGTCGTTCAAAATTAAGGAAAAAGGGCCCAGCCTGTAAAACTCTGCTAGAATGACATTGCGTAGTTCCGTTGAGAAGCAAACAACTAAATAAGAAAAATAAAAAAAAGGCCAAGTGCGAGTCGGACTCGCGCACGAAGGGTTCCGTACCATTATCTATAAAACCGTTTGTTGTATGGGAGACCCCTTAAAAATTAATTGTATTCTGTTTTTTAGTATTTGTTGTTATAGCGGCAATATAAATACCTACATCATCTGTGAAAATTTCAGCTGTCTAACTATCATGGTTCATGTGATACAGCCTGGTGACAGACTGACGGACGGACGGACAGCGGAGTCTTAGTAAAAGGGTCCCGTTTAACCCTTTGGGTACAGAACCCTAAAAAATAGTGGTGTCAGTGTTCCCAACAATATGTCAAAATTAGAATATCGTGTTCGCTTCATAGTTGTAAGGCCAGGTAGCTCGTTCGATCAAACACATGCATTCCTTGGCCGTGTACAGTCAACAGCGGAGCGTTGTTTGCCCACGCTACTGGTGTTGGCCACACGCGGGTCGCGTCTTCGGCAAATACTTAGTACCTTTACATTTTCGGGGGAGGGTCAACAGATACGGTATTTTACAAGCTTTAGTTTAAAGTCAAACACAAAGTCAAAGTAGGTATATTTATGCGTGAATTACATGTTAAAAAGATGTTATAGTCGTCGTCGTTTCGTATGAGGTAGTGCTGGCCTCTGGTGTCAGAGTTTGTCAAGCCGCCCGAGGGCCTCTGACATGGCTTATCGACTGCTATTAATCAATAACAGCCGGGACCGACAGCTTAACGTGCCCTCCGAAGCACAGAGCGATGGAAATCCACACTTAACTTAGCAAAGTCATTAACAGCCTTGGATGTTATAGTTATAATGTTGGATTCAATATAATCTTCTACCCTTAAAGGGTAACAACGAACTGAATACAAAATGTGGATTCAAATTAGTTTCAGAATAGCATATAGTGTTTAGCTTATAACTAACTATAAAATAACTGTGAATCCTAGATTAATAAAATAAAATAAATAAATAAATATAATTAAGGGCGCGCAATGTTTCTTATTTTATTTACAATAATTTCGTTTTATAGAATTAGAATTACTGTGACTTGGTATCATTTTAGAAAAATTACGACTATACACGTACTTTACTATTCTCCTGCTGACCTTGAGTTTCAGTTCTAAGTACGGGGAATCCCAAAAATTTATTGTTTTTTTTTCTATTTTTGTGTGCAAATCTTAATGCGGTTCACAGAATAAATCTAATTACTATCCTGCTGGAGAATAGTAAAGTACGTGGAGTATAGTCCTAATTTTTCATAAATTTCGTTTTAGTTTACTCGGACTTGTTTGTAAGATTCGTTTGTATAAGATGTGCCCTGGCTGCTAGATTACTGAAAGAATATATTACCTATTACTGGAAGAAAGCTTTAGCAGAGTCAGTCGTGGGAAGCAATGGCGACGATGAGCTCACCACTCGTCACGTCTATAATCCACGATGGTCCAACCCACTGTGAAAAGAGGCCCATTGAGGCTCTGCCTACCCCTTCGGGGAAAGAGGCGTGTGTCTATGTATGTATTTAGTTAAGCTCAAGAATAGCTAATTTATGTGAGCACCTTATAAAAACGTGATAGGATTTAACAAACGGGAAGATTTTAATCTTATAATCTCTCAAAGATTTGATAACCCTTACTGTAGTGTTTATCAGATCTAAAACCACATGATCAACATAACAACACCCAATTAAATGCTCACGTAATTTGTATACTGTCGGTACCTGCGCCCGCGCACCCCGAGGCGTGTGTGCATCACGCATAGCTCTTATTTTCCCAGTTAACTTGTTAGCTCGGCCGTTGTTAGGAGACCTCCTTCGTGAATATACGGTACACGTTGTCATATGTATAGATTTGTATGCGACTGTTCCTCTTCTGTGTCCTCCAGTTAGTGGTCGCCACTCGAGATACTTCACAGATATTAAGCCACCGTTCTATGTCGTACAAATTATTCCGGTCCATCCCAAGGTTGTCTGGCAGAGATAGCTTATGGCGATAAGACCGGCCATTGTACTTCCGTGTTTAGTTTTTTTATTATAACTTATTTTATTTGTGGTTCTATAAAGTGTTTTCTATCTATCTAGCTATTCTTTATTCTCCATCGTATATCAGTCATCATCATCATCATCATCATCATCATCAGCCCTTCAAGGCCCCCCATAGCATGGAATGCGGGAATTCACTAATCACCACGGTTGACAGGCTTGGTGATCGTAATTTAGGTGTTGAGTACTAAGGTGAATGCTGCTGGGGGGAATAACCTGGCGTATTCCCTTAGTCGGTTTTTACGACATCCGCGGGAGGAGACGAAGGAATCTACTTTTAGGCTGAACATACCACGGCACAAAACCAATCTGTAAAAATTTCCAATAGCTACATCTTATATTGGGATCTTATATCTAATGAAGGGACCGCTTCCACTCTCTTTTAAGCGGAAACTCATGGACATGTGCATTCTCCCCATCCTCACCTACGGTGCGCAAACCTGGTCGCTAACGAATATTCAAAAGTCCTCTTTCGGGGTATGCCAACGAGCTATGGAGCGTAGGAAACTCTTGGACATGTGCATTCTCCCCATCCTCACCTAAGGTGCGCAAACCTGGTCGCTAACGAATATTCTAAAGTCCTCTCTCGGGGTATGCCAACGAGCTATGGAGCGAGGTATCCTAGGAGGGAAACTCACGGACCAAATAAGGAACTCGAGAATACGCTCCCAAACACAGATAGCTGACGTCGCTCAAAAAGCTGCTAAACTTAAGTGGGACTGGGCTGGACATGTATTGTGTGCCGTTGTCAGAAGAACTATGGGCGAAGAGCACGACAGATTGGATCCCAAACAGACGACGTCCACGTGGAAGGCCCAGACGGAGATGGCGGGATGAGCTAGGCTCCTACTTGAAGGAAATAGCCAACAATAGAGACGAATGGAAGGAGGGAAGGGAGGCCTTTGATTTATTAATGTGTCTTTGTTGTGTCTGTGTGTAATTATGTGCTATCAGCCTGAAATAAAATGAATTTATTCTATTTATTTATTTATTTGCCCTGCAGAGGGACACCACAGGCTCATAATAAAAATAAAATGCATCTTGCGGCTGCGGATTACCTATTCTGTGGCAGAATATAGACAGACAAACAGACGGTCGCCGCGGCGCGGGTTTAGTAAATAGGGTTCCGTTGGCACAGGGTACGGAACCCTAACAGTACTAAACACGCAACACTCGTGTCAGCCGTACCCGTACACAATAGTAATTTTTTCTCTTCAATTTGGCACTTCACCAAGAAACTTAATTAAATATTCCCATCGTGAGCACATTGCATGTATCTACATTATATTGACCATGCCAGATTACTTAAACAGACACAGATTATGAAGGAGTAGCTCACGTGGGTGGTCCTAAGTCCATGAGTTAAGATTGTACTAATTTCTTCACACAACAGGGGTTGGGCGATTTTGGAAGCTTTTAGTAGGTTTTTTAGTTGCATGGATACTTCCAGCATGATTCAAACGGTGTTGAATAACCTGAAGATCTTCTTCTTCGTGTCGTTGGTTTAGGTAATTGCAGGTTCCTAAGTCCATGAGTTAAGATTGCGATCGCGCCAGGCAGAAAAATTCACGCAAAAAAAAACGCAACGCGCCGCTGGAAAAAGCGGTTTTTAATGAATATCTCGTGAAATATTGATAATTTTAAAAAAACCCTGTGGGTGAACTCTCCGTTTTGTTGTATTGATTTTAGTTAACCAAATTTTGGCCCAATAATCTGGACCACATTGACAAATAATCGAATCCAGCCAAAAGTTAGAAGGAACTTCGTGTTTTTGTCTGGGTGATCTTTCACCCCCCCCCCCCCCCCCCCCCCCCCTTCTTCACACAACAGGGGTTTGGCGAGTTTGGAAGCTTTAGTAGGTTATTTAGAGAGTTCCATGGATACTACGTATAGTACGAGTACGTACGTAAGTACGTAGTTACTATACGTAAATGGTAGTCAGGCCAACATTTTTGATGCAAAAAAAATGGCTCCCCAAATAACAACAGCATTTTGCTATAACAATGTGATACAAATACTCAATCCATCATAATTACCTACACATACATAATCGCCAAGGGTGTTCATGTTCAATTCAAGTACCTACCCTATGGACCCCCCGGAACTAAAAGGCGATTAGCGTAACGAAACCGATTGTGGATAATAGTGGGGTGTGGTTACATTATGATTTTCATAGTCGCGTGCCAACAAATGAGGCAGACTATGAGCTTGTACGATGGGTATTTGCGGTTGATCAGTGTGGGAATTTAACTCATTTTCACCCTTTACATGTAGATATCAAGATGATAGCTTTATTTGTCGACCTCTGTGGCGCGGCGGGCGAAGGTTGGCCTGCGACGCAGGAGGTTGCGGGTTCGATTCCCGCCTCGGAACAAATATTTGTGCGATCGCAGATATTTGTTCAGGGTGTTCTGGGTATTTTCTATGCATAATATAAAATATCTATCTATGTAATATATTGTATTATGTATATATAGTATAGTTATCTAGTACCCATAACACAAGCTCTGCTTAGCTTGGGGCTAGATAATGTTGTGTGAACTGTCCAGTATTATTTATTTTATTTATTTATTTATTTGAGCGATCTGCAAATATTTGTTCAGGGTGTTCTGGGTGTTTTCTATGTATAATCAAAAATATCTATCTATGTAATATATTGTATTAAGTATATCAATTGTCTAGTACCCATAACACAAGCTCTGCTTAGCTTGGGGTTAGATAATGTTGTGTGAACTATCCAGCATTATTTATTTATTTATTTATTTGTTCGATGTGTATTTGCGGTTGATCAGTGTGGGAATTTAACTCAGTTTCACCCTTTACATCTTTAGATATATCAAGATGATTATGATGATGATTTATTTAACTCACTTTCACCCTTTACATCTTTAGATATATCAAGATGATTATGATGATGATTTATTTAACTCAGTTTCACCCTTTACATCTTTAGATATATCAAGATGATTATGATGATGATTTATTTAACTCAGTTTCACCCTTTACATCTTTAGATATATCAAGATGATTATGATGATGATTTATTTAACTCAGTTTCACCCTTTACATCTTTAGATATATCAAGATGATTATGATGATGATTTATTTAACTCAGTTTCACCCTTTATATCTTTAGATATATCAAGATGATTATGATGATGATTTATTTAACTCAGTTTCACCCTTTACATCTTTAGATATATCAAGATGATTATGATGATGATTTATTTAACTCAGTTTCACCCTTTACATCTTTAGATATATCAAGATGATTATGATGATGATTTATTTAACTCAGTTTCACCCTTTACATCTTTAGATATATCAAGATGATTATGATGATGATTTATTTAACTCAGTTTCACCCTTTACATCTTTAGATATATCAAGATGATTATGATGATGATTTATTTCAATATTTAAAAATAATGTAATGTAATGTGTTCTAATAGCGAAAGTTTCAAAAATAAAAATAAAAAACTCCTCACTCTTAATAAAAAGGACATTGCCAGTCTTTGAGAGGAATTTGGTCCAAATGCTGCCCAGAAATGAAAATGCTTCCGGCGGAACAGAGTAAATAATAGTAGCCGGCGGCTTATAAACTCTGATACCAGAGTTTTCCATTTTCATGTATAATTAATGTATTTAAAATAATTTGCAACGTTACAAATTTACAATCCATCCAAGTTGTCAAAGTCACAGTCAAGTCATGTTTTGTAAAACGGTGACCGTTTTAAAAAACCTTTGTTGTATAATTACACTACACTTGTGTTCTATAGACGAGCTACATAGGTTAAAATACCACCAAAATTACACAAAATAACTCAAAAAGCAATTGGAAATGTAATAGACGACGTCGTCGACGTAATCGTTGTCGTTTTCGAAAATGGCGGAGAGAATCGGCAATATGGTTGTTCAGTAATAGGAACTTTACTATTTTTGCCCCTTATAATGACATTGTGTGGAATGATAAGAAAAATCTCCTTTATGATTTCCAAGTTCATTTAGATATGAAGTATGATTAAAATCTGATTTCGTTCAAAACAACTACCATACCAAGAAGTAACTGACTCATTATTGAGAATAATAATGAGAGTGGATCAAGACCGAAAACATTTTACAAAATTACAAATTCAGTGCAAACGAATTTTGGGCCGTCAAATAGGCAATCCAACTAATTATGCGGCGGCCAAAATGAATTGTATATTCAAATTCTTGCAATAAAATCGTTTATAATTTGTAACAAAACACTGACACCAGTTTTATTGGAAACAATTAAAAATGGAAGCCACATTTTCGAATTCCATCGACGATTGGCCCAACCGTGATTCTCGGGGTTGTAATGGGTAATATTATATGGAACAGGCTTTTTTACAACTAAACCGAATGGTACGACAGAACAGGTTTTGATTTCTTTTGCGTCCGTTTTATTATGCTTAGTCAGAGTTTTATTTCATATTACTTATATTTATTATTATATTACGACACGTTTTCTCATTTAAGCTTTTAATCTTTTTTTCTGAAAGGATTATACACGGCTCCGGTAATGCTTTCAGAGGAACAAACATGTTAAGAGTTATGAAATGTTCTCGTATGTAGTTCGTTTGAATGGATGGATATATGAACAATGCGTCATAAAATGTTTTCCACAGCGAAAGAGAGGTCGTAATGAGTCCCCAATACTCAGCCTCCGGACCTAATGGAAGTTACCGAGGCCGAGTTGAAATAAAAAATAGTATATTTGAAAAGCTATGGCAGACCGCCGTAAAATTAAAAAGACAAATTATTGAACGTCTTCGTGGAAGCCAGCCTTTGTTATCTCACAAGTGTTTTTCAAGAGCTCTGTTTTTCTTCGACCCCGCTTGCTCTCGTAAAAACCACGTCGATCCATCTCTGTCCGTCTCGTTAGCACCGAGGGCGTTCTGACAGGGCGTAACAGACGCTTCCACCGTTACGTAATTCTGACACTTTCAGCTTTCATAACAAGGTCCTTTATTGTGTAAATACAATTCAGTGCGCTTTGCGTCGAGACGAATCCTTTAAGGGCGTAACTGTTGCTTGCCGTGTACCGTGATATCGATTTATGGTGCTCGGAATAAGCGTTCATTTGGTTTAATTGGCACCTGCTCGATACCTCGTTCGTTCCGACACGGTAAAGCTTTTTGTGTGCCTTTATTTCTTGTCGTCTAATCAAATTTGAGTCTCATTTCTTTACTTATAAGGTTTTTTGTATGTTATTAGGGTTGGATTTGAATTTTAGGAGCATTAACATAATGATCATCGTTCGGGTTTGATGGAGCAGGTGTTGTGTATATCGGTTTATTCTCAGTTTTTATTAGAAAAATCTCGTTTGTGTTACAAAAAGCAATCGTATCTCGTATGTTTATGAGATTACGTACTAAGCTTCCAATAAAGTTTGTTAATTAATGCAAGTTCTCGGTGTGGCTATCTTATGAATGTGAGGTTCGATGGTATCAGTATTTTATTGAACTTTTTAGACGTTTTTAGATATTTTGGCGCTAACTTGCGATACAATCTTGAATTAAATTAAATTTTGACCTATTAAACTATTTTTAAATTTATTGGTATCTCATCCAGTTTATGTTAATAATCATTCATATACTAAAGACTAGCGACTCGCCCCGGCTTTGCTCGGGTAATAGGGTTGAAAAGCAGTCCTCACTCTCTAAAATCTACACACCGTATGTCATCAAAGATCCGCTAAACCGTTTCGGAGTTGAGTGGAACTACACATAACGCGGGCGTATCCGCGGGCGGAAGCTAATAAACCATACCCATGCACTCAGCGATAATGCAGCTTTCTAATAAGTGTAAGAATTCTTTAAATCGGTTAATGTTTTTTTTGAGTTTATCTGTTACAAACAAACAACAAATACGCAAGTAGCCGAGGATGAAAGCTAATTAAACTAGCTATTAGCTCTCAGCATTGTAGAGGTTAGTTCGCGATTTTTTTGTCCAGAAAATTTATCGAAATTTAAAATGCCTTTGGAAATATTATGAATAAACGAAGAATAAACGGCCTATTTGACTCTTGACAGCCTCTAGTTTTAGTTTATTTTATCCATTGCCCACAAACATACAAATCTTTTCACTTTATAATATTAGTGTCTATGTAGATATCGCTATTCGGGCAACTGGCAAGTACTCAAGTGGATTAATAGCCCTAATCAATCTCCGTCGATCGAACCCTTGCTAAGTGTTCAAGATGTTAAGCTGGAATATAAAGTTTTAATGAAACATTCCTAAGAGTTCCTACATACTAAGACTGTCCCAGGGCGGAAAACTTTTGAGAAAACTATTCATACATACATAGACACACGCCTTTTTCCCCGAAGGGGGGAGGCAGACCCTCAATGGGCCTCTTTTCAAAGTGGGTTGCACCATAGTGGAATATAGCCGTGACAACTGGTGAGCTCGTCGCCGCCATTGCTTCCCACGACTGACTCGGCTAACGCTTTCATCCAGTAATAACACATTCCATTAAGAGTGTATTTTTATGACATCTTTATGTAAACCTGTGTTTCGGACAAATAAATGATCTTATATTATCTTATCTTGTATTGTGTTGTAGTGTAGTGTAGAAAAAACTATATGCTAGGTATTTAGTAATACATACATACATACATAGACACACGCCTTTTTCCCCGAAGGGGGGTAGGCAGAGCCTCAATGGGCCTCTTTTCTATTTAGTAATAGATGGTCAGTAATCTATTTTTTCTATGGTCTAATCTAGATTGATCAGTAAGTATTAATGCTTGTAACAGAAAACCAATAATAACATGCTTATATAATGAATGTATAGGTACCTAGATAAATAAATGAATTGCATCATATTACGCTTACAGAATGAAATTCGATGTGCTCGAACCCTCAGTGTGTCATTAAGGCGTGGATATAATAATATAATGTGGTGCATTAAAACCTATTTTCTCCAACATCTATATAAAAAAAAAAAAAAAAACTTTAACCTACATCATGTAAAGCAAAAAAAACTTAATATGTAAGAAATCTGTTATCGTAGTTACTATCATTTTTCTCCTAAACTATGAATCATAATGTGTTTTTATTGCCTTTAGTATAAACCCAACGCCGAGAGGACCTAGATTTTATTTTTGAAAATTACTTTTCTAATGATGTTTAAATTAAAAAAAAACGTGATGTTCGCTTACTTTTCGTTTCGCAAGTGCTACTCTATTACTTTCTAAGTTACCAGAACTCTAATGAGCTAGATATTAACATAATTTAGCAACCAACGTCGCCTTAAGTACCTATATAGTTTGTTAGTCGTCAGCATTATAAAAATGGCGCCATAGTTAAAATAATACTATACTAGATGGCGCTAAAGATTTTGATTGTTTTTTTATTTTAAACGTTGATAGACCTTTGTTTGACTACGATCTCACCTGTTGGTAAGTGACGATGTGGCCGAAGATGGAGCACAAAGGTCTAGAAGGCACCTATTCACTCTAGCCTTGAAGAGACCCAGATTATAGTTTTCAGAAAAGACAGACGACGGTAGTGTATTCCACTCCTTAGCAGTTCCCATTATAAAGGTAGAACTGAAACGTTTTGTACGAATAGAAGGTATACAAATGAGGTAAGGATGGTACAGAGCCGTACGCCTGCTCGTCCTATGATGAAAAGGAGATGGTGGGATCAGATCGTGCAGTTCCTGGGAGCACTCCCCGAAATGTTACCTATAGAGGATCGAAAGGCATGCAACCTTACGGCGGTGCTCGAGACTCTGGATCTTAGTCTCCGCCATATGTTGCTCACCTACAAGCCTGAAAGCTCTGCGTTCGATCGAGTCCAAGGCAGCAAGCTGGTGTTTGGCCGAGCCATCCCAAACATGGCAGCAGTACTCCGTACCAGCCCGGACTTGTGAATACAATAAATATGCTGCGACACTAACGTATGGCATCGAAAGTTGGGTACAGGCATTATTCACGGTACGGAGACCTGCAATGCTCTAAGGGTACAGCAGAAGAAACATGAAAGTAGAATAAATGCAGTGGAGATGAGAGCTTTGAGAAGTATGTGTGGTGTGACTTTGAGAGATAGAATAAGGAATAGTGTGATAGACCGTTGTGAAATTAAAGAAGACGTAGTGAAGAGGATTGACAAAGGTATGCTTAGATGATTTGGGCATTTAGAAAGAAAGTAAGATAGTAGATTGACGAAACGGTACATAAGACGAGCGTAAATGGGACAGGGGGAAGGGGGAGACTTCGACGAGCGTATTCAGGAACGTAAAAGGCCAGGTCAAGAGTATCCTTAGCATATATGAAGAATGTGATGAGAGTGAATGAAGCAAAAGAGGTGTGTCAGGATCGTAGCAAGTGGAAATCCGTGGTCTCTGCCTACCCAGGAAACAGGCGTCAGTTTATGTATGTATGTAGTATAAATGCAACTCGATAAATGGAATGGATTTCAATTTGCAATTGCAAAAATATCCTGATTCTTATCGCGATGTTTAGAATTGAAATACATGAGCTAGATCGATAACGCGCCGGCAAGTGAAGTCACTTGTATCAAATTCAATTCTTAAAATTTTCTCCCAGCTTCAGATAGCTTCCAGACGTACAGACGAACGGACGGACAAACGCGGCACGTAGGCTTAGTAAGAGGGTTTCGGTTGCTACCCCTTGGATTCATCATCAGCCACACTAGTCCACTGCTGGCCTCTCCCAATACGCGCCACTGAGCCTAGTGTTCGGCTCTTCTCATCCACTTTCTGCCGCCGCCTTTCGTAGGTCATCGCTCCACCTAACCAGAGGGCGCCCCACGCTACGTTTGCCAAGACGCAGTCAACACTCAATAAGTAAGGAGTGCTAAGGAGTGGAATACACTACCGTCGTCTGTCTTTCCTGAAAACTATAATCTGGGTCTCTTCAAGGCTAGAGTGAATAGGTGCCTTCTAGACCTTTGTGCTCCATGTTCGACCACATCGTCACTTACCCACAGGTGAGATCGTGGTCAAACAATGTTAAAAAAAACTCCCTTACCCCAACCAAACACACAGACACCCCCTTTTTTGCTTACCCTTTGGGTATCGGATCCCTAAAAACAGTTTACAGAAACCATTTGAATGTTTGAGAAGGCAGTACAATGTAAAAGCAATAAATTATTGACCTGAACAGATAAATTCAATTTTAATTTATCACAGTTCAAGTGATAACAAAGTATGGAGACAAGCTTTGGTGAATTTATCGATGACATTTCTTACAACGAGTTATTGTATCGAGACTATTAAATTACCTTATCAGTTAGTGTAGAAATAAAATAAAGATATTTATATTGCAAAATGAAAGTATTTTTGATGTGATTGAAAATAACTGTTTAACCCAATATTGTGGACATAGTACAGTATAATGGATGGTTTCAGTAGTAGAGCTTTATTGTGAAAGAGTTCGTCCGGGGAAGTACTACCTCCAAACCTATTACTGCCGCAAAGCTGTAGTGCTCGCATTTATGTGTTCCGGTTTGAAGGGAATGGGTGCCGGTGAAATTACAGGCACATGAGACTTTTCATCTCTATGTCTCAGGGTGGCGGGCGAAGTGCAATGCCGCATAGGATGCGTCCTAGGTGGACGCGACCTGTGACATAAGAGGTAATGCATTGTTAAAGGCAGTGGTTACCTACCGCTTAACATCAGATGGGTCTGTTCCAGGTCTGGGTGTTATGGCACCATGGTACTCGTAGTTCCTGATACCCACGACATAGGGAATCCTAGTGTGGGATCAGGACTATTAAGTTAGATGCTTTCGCATGTGGCGCGATATAATTTTTTTTTTCGGGTTTTTTGCTCATCACAGCTCGTCAACACTTCTTCAGATAGCGAAAACTATGTTGCCGGTAATTATATGAACTAACACACAACTTTTAATTTATAGTATCACTACAGATAAAAGAATACTATACTAGTAGTATCACATAAATATCATTAGTTTGGCTATGAATGTGCTTGAAACAAAAAAACACTAAATACCACTGAAGCACAATCGTAGATAAACTAATCATATTTATGTGATACTATAAATTAAAACTTGTGTGTTAGTTCATATAATTACCGGCAACATAGTTTTCGCTATCTGAAGAAGTGTTGACGAGCTTTGATGAGCAAAAAACCGAAAAAATAATAATTTCGCGCCACATGCTAAAGCAACCACCGCTTAATGTGACTGTTGGGTGTTGTTATGTTATGCTTATGTTTCCACTACTCATCAGCTGTATGAAAATAGCCTCTTGCATGAAGACACTTGCATAATGAAATAGCAGCATAAAGTCAGCGATATAAAGCTCAATTTAAAATTGAAAGCTAGTTTGAGTGACACGGGCCTGACCCTGGTATGATTGGAGAAACAAATAAAAGAAGACAGATAACATTTGTTCGGGACATGAGCCAGCGGGTCGGGGCGAGACGAGAATGATTTGATTCGAGTGACGGCCAGTTTCAAGAACGTCGATTAAAACTAGTAACTAATCGACTGTTGACAGTCCGAAGATGAAGACCTCATGATGAATTACCACGTGCTCCAAACGTTGGAGGAAAACATCGTGAAGAAACTGGTACAAGCCGTTTTTTTTTTATACAACTTGGTATGACGGTTCAAGCAGATGACCCACCTGATGTGAAGCGGTACCCTCTGCCTATGAACGGTGCATTACCTCATAGGTCACGTCCACCTAGGACACATCCTATTTGGCATTGCACTGCACCCACCACCCTGAGACAATGATGAAAAAGTCTCATGTGCCTGTAATTTCACCGGCAACCATATCCTTCAAACAGGAACACAGCAATGCGAGCACTACTGCTTTGCGGCAGAAATAGGTATGGTGGTAGTACTTCCCCGGACGAACTCTTTCAAAAAAAAAAAGCTCTACTACTACTGCTGATGCAAAACAACGGCCATTCTCCCAAAAATCTTAATACAAGGTCTGTTTCACCACACATGTGCGCTGTAAACGAGCTAAATTGGTTAAAATGCCACCAAAATAACATTAAATAACTCAAAATAACACAAGGAAAATTAAAAAAATAAAAGTAGACGGCGTCTCTCTAAGAAAATGGCAGGAAGAGTCGAAGCCAGTCGCAATAAATTGATTTGACGATGGCATGACTGTCAGTTGTGTTGTTTAGAGATGATCAGTCTCCCTCAAACCAAGCCAGTGACAGATAAGTTATTGTTTCAATTTTCAGAAAGAACGATAGCTTCATGGGGTATTCAATCTGACATTTTTGAAAGTAATATCATTTTTATTTAATTAGATTTTAATGTGTTTTTTAGAGTTATTTCGTATAATTTTGGTGGCATTTTAACCGGTATAACTTGGATAAATAGTACATTGATTCGAATTGGTGGATTTTTCCCTGTAAAGACTCGGTTTTTCTGCCACCATTTAAACTGGGTTATGACTTGACGGAGACTCTTGACGAATAGACCATACAAAATATATTTATATCACTTGGCATTGGCGAAATTGTTTGGAGCACTCCTCAGAAGCCATTACAAGAAGAAGATAGCTTCATGCCCGATTAGACTGCCACCCCAAATTCTGGATTTATCCTCGAATTAGTGCTGGTGATGAAGCATTGGCAATCACCAGGAATGCCCCATAATTTCGATTTATCCCAAATTTAAACGACCCCCCCTCCACCACGGGTTTTACACCGCCATAAATCGAGCCCACTCGTCAATTATGCGTACTGCAAGGCGTATGTCACTTCCAATCAGCTTGCATTATAAAATAAGCTTTATTCAGCTTGTTTTAGGTTCAATATGACTGGGCCAGCCATCGTCGGCCACATCGGAATTAACAGGCGAGATGGCGGTAAAACAAAGGCAAACTAATGTCAAAAAAAAATGGTTCGGTTACGCGCTGCAAAGACCTCAAAGTAAACTTCGGGTCAGCTTTCAAAAAGTGGTCGTACTACAAAACGCATAAAAAACAGGAAAATTCTCTCAAGTTTTATCCGTCCATTGCTCCTTGGTTATTGAACATATTTTGAAGGACTAGAGTGTGGACCGGCTGTGTATCGAACTCATTTGTCATCGTTCGAATTTTCAATGATGCCCATGCCATATTTTGGCATTCATAGTGTATGTCAATGCTAAGTTCATCGTAGAAATTATAAGAATATCATCTTATTAATATAATGGCTTTTGAGGAGTGCTCCAAACCATTTCGCCAATGTTCAGTTTGTCACACATCTGTTTTTGACGTTTTTGACAGCTGCAAAGGCTGAAAGTAAATCTCAATATCGCATGCGTACTGATACTACAAAGTGTCCGTTGTGTCGCCGGAGTGAGACTATAGTACGCTAGTACTATATTGAATCTGTGACTAGTGTTATTTCTGGATGTTTAATTGCCGCGCAAGCGCAGACGGGCGTCGATTCTATAGGGATTCTTTTTTCAAACGTCGATTCTTTTTTTAAAACGTCGATTAGCTGTTTAACCGCCGTAATTATTCTTCTCAGTGACTTTAATCGATTATTTTGGGTGGTAGTTTCTTTATGGACCCTAAAACTATTCTGGTCATTTTGGAAGTCGATGTTTCGAAAAGTTTAAATAGTAATGTGACTTCCTTTTCTCATTAGCTTCATTATTTCTGTTTTTTTCCACCTACCGAAGGGAGCTAAGTTCTACGCACGTACGGTAATATCGACAGGCATCAGACAAGCGAGACGATTTCTGTAGTACGATGGAAAGAAGAACCCGCAACCTCCTGCGTTGCAGGCGAACCTTCGCCCGCCGCGCCACAGAGGTCCTCATCGCCGCCACTGCTTCCCACGACTGGCTGTGCTAACACTTTCTTTCAGTAAGAACAGCAGCCAGGACAAAACTTATACAAACGAATAATAACTTGAATAAAAGAAAGAAAAGGTACTTCTTTGATAACCGCCACAGAACCTCGCTAAGTATTACAAAGCCGTATCACCCAAAGTCAAAACAATGTAGTTTTATCTAAATACCTTCACATTTATCTCTAACTGAAGCTTAAGTGAATTCTTCAAATATTAGCTTCCGTAAGTAACCTGAGGGTTGGTAGATACCGGCTTTTATAGTCCGGCCATCCGGCCAACAGCAATTATCAGAAAACTTCTGAACTCAAAGCTTCAGAGATGGATGTGATTCGTTTTTTTTTTACAGTCTTTTATTTAACTTGCAATTTATTATGTTTGTCCGGGTGGAATCTTGCAACTGAATTTTAAAGCAGTTATCCTAAACCGATTGAGATGATATTTTGCATACCTGTCAAGTTCCGATGACAATCGTCGCTGCGCATGCAAATTCCGCTATGTAAAAAAACCTAACTTTTCAGGAGAAGCCAAAAACTGTTTTTTTCACAAACGAGTCATAAAATTTAAAAACAAGGTATGCAAATAATTAGACTTGGTGTAGATACATTAAAAAACAGTGACTTTTTTCTTTTTAATACAATACTCTAGGTGCTGGAATTTTTTTCACCCGATTTTGCCACATAGCTGTTTTTTTTGCGCCCTAAATACCGCTTTGTGACTTTTCGTCACATAACGGAATTATTCTTCTACTAGATATTTATTTAATTGGGCCTACTTAAAACACATAGAACTAGTTTAAACTAGTTTTTTGAGGATGAAAGTTACCGGCGTCTGTAGGGAAACACCCTCGCGACCCTACACGTGATCTCTGGGTGGTGCCAAACGGGTAACAACATTTCTGGTGGTAGGCTTCGGCCGTGGCTTGTCACCACCCACTGGACAAAGCCAGTCCGGAAGTGACAATGTCGTGTTTCGGATTGATGTCCGGTGCAGCCATCGTGGGACGGGTCTGAGCAGTTCTTGCACTGGACTCAGCATGAGTGCGTTAGAGACCGCACTGGTGCGAGTGAGCCGGGAGGCTAGGCTTGGAGGGTAGCGGGATCCGAATGCAGGTTCTAGGGGGCCCAAATAGTGAGTCAAAGGCATGACGCCATGATGATAGTCACTCATGAAAGGATGCCCCGCCGCCTCGCAAAAATCCCAGAATGCTCCATCGTGCCAGTTGGCGACCGGATGAGAGGACCTGATAACCATTTCTGGGGGGGTTCGAGCATCCCCGCAGTCTCCAGTTTAGTCCTCCACAGGCGCAGGAGCCTGTTTTATGTCTTTTGGCTCGCTGACAAGTGCCTTGTTCAACAGCTTTTCCCACAAACCTTAACTCACTCAAAAAACCATGAAAAAGGCTAAAATCAATAAGTTGTGATCACAGCGGAAGCACTTCCTCGCGCTTCAAGTGCACCTCTCTAACATTCGAGGACTGCACTCCAATCTCGATCCGGTCCATCACCATCTAGACACCACTAAGCCGCACTTATAATTCCTCACGGAGACGCAGATCCACTCTCCTCCCGATACAGCATACCTCACATACCCAGGCTATGTACTGGAGCACTATTTTAAACCCAAATCTGGTATCTATATTTATGCCCGGAACGACATTTGCTGTCTGCGTCTGCGTCTGCGTGACCTTGAATAACCCAATTTCTCCGTTTTATGGATTTTGGTGGACACCGGCTCAGATAAGATTATCTACGCCGGTCTATATCGATCACATTCTGGAGATCTCGAGAAAACCAAGTTGTTTAACTACATCTGTGAGGCAGCGGATGTGGCTGAAAAACGGTACTCTGATGCCCAACTGGTGCAACTGGGGGACTTTAACGCCCACCATCAATAGTGGCTGTCCCCATACCAGATCACTAAGTCACTAACCTTGCTGGGAGAGAGGCGTGCAAACTTGCACTCACGCTAAATCTCACTTAGCTATGAGGCAACCAGAATTCCTGACGTTGAGGACTACACAGCCAACTGCCTGGACCTTCTGCTGACGAACGAGCCAGATCACCACTCAGAATCAGTCATGTCTTCTTTGGGAACGTCAGATCACTGTGTGGTGAGGTCTGTATCTTCATACTCGCCACCCGATCCGTTGCCCTGAGGTAGTAGGCGAGTGTGGCGTTACAAGTCAGCAGATTGGGATGAGATGCGACATTTCTTCGCTTCTTATCCTTAGCAGTAAGCCTGCTTTTCTTCTTGTGACCCAACGATCTGTTCTGATGTCGTTTTGGAGGTGATCAAAAGAGCAATGGAGTATTTTATTTTATTCTCCGATGCTTCACCTTCACGCAATGCTCACCCAAGGTTTATTTCCACGTGTGCTAGCGCCAGAAACGCAAAAATATGTGGCATACCTAGCCTGGGTTAACGCAAGAAACGGTAAAACCTCGGATGCACGGATTAAGAAGAAAGCCTATAACAAAGCCGCCAAGTCCTGCAAGGAGGTGATACGGAAGGCTCGCTTCGATCGAATTGGACGTCTGGGGGCTAACCTTGCTGCATATCCTGCGGGAAGTAAAGCTTTCTGGTCTCTCGCTATGTCGGTGAAAGCGAACTTCAGCCACCCTTCACTCCCCCCATTACTGAAACCAGATGGTTCCCTAGCTCACGTTGCGGTTGAGAAAGCAAGTTTATTTGCAACTCAATTTGCGGAAGCTTCGCGTCTAGACACTTCTGGCGAAACTCCACCTCGTTCCTCGTTGCGTAGCTTCAATGCATGAAATTCGCATCCAGCTAAAACATATCTCTGCAAACTCTAACTTTAATACCACCTTCTCTTGGCAAAGAGCAGTCAACTCCAGCACCTTTTCGTGTCGATATATCATTTTCAATAGCTTTACGTCTTTTTATCATTTGTCTAACTGCCACCAAACCCAAAACGTAGGCTTTTTTGGCTTCCCAAGATGACGGAGACCAAAAATGAATCGAAAATTTCTCTTCGCCCTTGCTCATTGACAGAACCGCAAATAAAGTACCTTGCAGAAACGCCGACAGCACCATGATTACAAGGAACTGCTTTTAGCTGCCTTTGAGTCTTCTAAGTCGGATCATAGTTCCCCCTGCCTCATATTCTTATTCATACCATCATATTCTTTGCCATCTATAGAACTTTGTTATACTTTCTCTTGTTCTTTAAAGATACCTACTATATAACTATATCATTGTTGTCTCACTCACGCGGCGTCTGTTTGAGAAACCCGCTATGTGCCGGTGCCGGGCGCAATTCCATTAGACTCACTCAGAAGTAAAATTGCGCTATGTGTCTATTGCGCACATAGAGCCATTTGCATTACTACATTTGGATTAAATTCACATAGCTGAAAATGCTATCTCCTAAACCAACAGAGATGCTAAAAATCGGGGTTTGCAGGCACACGCGCCTTTGAAAATTGAACAAAATGGCATTCAAAACAGATTTTCAAAAAAAAACACATAGCGGAATTTGCATGCGCAACGACGCAATGCAATATTATGGTGATAGCGAGCTGATCTGATGATGGAGATGGAAGGTGGACAACGGAACTCCTCGAGGGATAATGTAAATTAAATGTCTAATGGGCGGCCTAATCGTTAAAAAGCTATCTCTTACAGACAACCTTTCTAGGGAGAGGAATTTCTACTATGACGATTGGTAATTTATGCAGGTACCTAATTTGTCTATAACACTGTGAGTTTGTGAGTGTGTTTGTTACTTCTTCACGCTGAAACAGCTGGACGGATTTGGATGAAATTTGTAATAGAGATAGCTGGAGTCCTGGAACAACACATTGGCTATTTTTTATCCCGATATTCCTACGGGTTCGAGACTTATGCGGGTAACACTGCGGAGCGCAGCTAGTGAGTAAAAACGGCCGAGATCGGCAGAATTTAGTACATTCGTCCGGCTTTTATAATTACTTTAACGTCCCTTCAGAAGGTAATTCGTAAGTGACCCGAGTAATCTTGAAACCGACTTGTAAGGTGTCGCCACAACTGTAGCAGTGGTATTTTTATGTTTGGTTGAATGCCGGTCTTATCAAGCTTCCTGGTAGTCAAATATGTCCCTTAGGATAAGGGATTAAGGATAAAGAAGCTTAGGCACAAAGAGACGACGACCGACCGACGCGTTGCTTTTCTCTGTAAATCCACATAAAGTCGACTCTATAATGGGGAGTGCTCTGAGGAACTGTTCGATCTCATACCTGCGTCCAGGTTTTATCACCGCACCTCTCGACATCGCAAGGGAGCTCATCCACACATGGACACGTGGATGTCTCGTATAGCCCGCTTTACGAGATCTTTTCTCCCCTATACATGCAAGTTGTGGATAAAGGTAGCTCCCATTCAGAGGTTTTCCCCCAAAAGTCCAATATGAACAGCATCAAAAAATTGGACAAGTGCGAGCGAGACTCGCGGCGTGTGAGTTCCGATCCGTCAATTATTTCGACAGCCTTTTTCGAGTGTCAACCCCATTTTTCTACAAACTTGTTGCTAACTTTGAAGGGACCGAACCCTAAAAAGAGTAGGTTAAGTAGTAGTAGAGCTATTTTGTGAAAGAGTTCGTCCGGGGAAGTACTACCACCATACCTATTTCTGGCAAAAAGCAGTAGTGCTCGCATTGCTGTGTTCCGGTTTAAAGGTTAAGGGTGCCGGTGAAATTACAGGCACATGAGACTTTTCACCTTTATGTCTCAGGGTGGCGGGCGCAGTGCAATGCCACATAGGACGCGTCCTAGGTGGACGTGACCTATGAGGTAATGCACTGTTCATAGGCAGAGGTTACCGCTTAACATCAGGTGGGCCATCTGTTTGTTCCGTCATTCAAGAAGAAAATATTTAAAAAAAAAAAGAGTCCTTCCCAGGAAGAGAGGGTGCGCGCCTTGGAAGAAAATGGCTTAGTTGAAGAAAATGGTTGATAATGAACATGAATTTGTCTCTTTTCTTAACCATTCTGCGGCTATCTGTTAGTTTGAGACTTAGTTATTTTTTATAGACTTGTGTTTAAAATGTTTTATTTTACTTACATTTTCGTTTTAGAGTTGTTATGCAATAAACTCGACAATAAACTACAATCGATAAAAATTCCAGTAAACGAAATAAGTCTTCGTTTATTCATTCGAATGTTTTTACAAAATCGAATCGGGACTCGATTGGAGTAATTAATCGTTTTATGAGGTTTAATGTCTCAATCTATTCCGACTGCTTATTTTTATTTCGCGTTCTATCTTAATTCCAGCCCATTTCTTTGGAAAATAATTTGCACACTATCCACAATAAGTTATCAGCGTCTTACCCTGGCATTCTAGGAACAGGACTAAGCTGTAAAGCCTCTGAATAGCACCAATGCTTCCCCACGAAGAGCATCAATATTTTGGCTTGGCTATTCGTAGAATAGTAAAAACTAACACTTGACGTAAGAAATCATTGTGCCAATATTAGAAAGCACGTGTATTTAGTACTATATTAATTAGTACATACATATATTCTGTGGCACAGGTCTAAGTCTTCCTTTTAGATTTGGCGCGTTTCGACCTTTGGATTTGCTTTTGTTAGTAGAGTTTTTTTGAGAAATTCGTCTGGGGTAGTACTATCACCACACCTATTTGTGCAGCAAAGCAAGTGCTCGTATTGCTGTGTTGCGGTTTTAAGGGTATGGGTACCGGTGAAATTACAGGCACATGAGTCTTTCATCTTTATGTCTCAGGGTGACGGGCGCAGTGCTTTGCCGCATAGGGTGCGTCCTAAGTGGACGTGACCTATGAGGTAATGGATTGTTACAGGCAGAAGTTATTGCTTCACGTCAGGTTTCGTCATTAAAATCAAATAAAAAGGCTCAGGACCGTGCGTCATGGTATTCTACGGGAAGAACTATGTCTAGCAGTGGACTTTTATAGGCTGGTGATTATGATGGATATAGTTTTAATACCACTGCATATTCACTGTGACTCAATTTTTTTGTTGAGTTTAAACTGGAATTGAAATGTAGGTAAAATGGGTTGAAACGATACAATACCTAAAGGAGTAGTTTTTTTATTTTATTTTTTTATACTAATTGGAATGACTGGTCAAGCAGATGGCCCACTTGATGTTAAGTGGTACCCTCTGCCTATGAACAGTGCATTACCTCATAGGTCACGTCCACCTAGGACGCACCCTATGAGGCATTGCACTGCGCCCACCACCCTGAGACACAAAGATGAAAAGTCTCATGTGCCTGTAATTTCACTGGCACCCTTACCCTTCAAACCGGAACACAGCAATGCGAGCACTACTGCTTTGCGGCAGAAATAGGTATGGTGGTAGTACTTCCCCGGACGAACTCTTTCACAAAAAAGCTCTACTACTACTAAAATTATTGGGTAGAAACAAGAAGCACTCAAATATGAACACCTATTTCTTGTGGGTCCCATGATTGGACCACAGAGACTTAGCTTAATCTCTTACAGTTAAGTACTGCTTTATGTTTTCTTAATCTTGATTATTAAAGGAAGTAGTAGATTATCCTAAATCTTCCAGTACAGACCCTAGCAGGTACGTTTATTTTTAACTAGGAAAACACCCATTGGACGCCACCGTTCTCATTACAAATATAAACTTATTTTAGAGTACAATAAAACATTTTACGGTTTTCTAAAACAATGTACCGAACTTTACGACTTTTTCAACAAAGAATAAGGTTAAAAATAACTAAATAATGGACCAGTAAATAGAGAAAACGGTTAATTAGATAAGAAAACGGTTTTATTTGTTATTTTTGTAGAACAATGGCCGGTTATAGAGGCTACCGATTATAACTTGGGAGTTTGGGATCAAAGATAAAACGTGATTTAATCAAAAATTATAAAAGAAATGGGCTCAGTGTGCACAAGCCATAGATTGAACTTAATTTCCTACGTAATTTCCCTGCATCTATTGCATCAAAAATATTGGCTTGGCTACCAACCTGAAACTACAGATGTTTTAAACGAGTAGTTCCTGCTGGTCCCAGAATCTGTTCCCGTTCGGGGACAGACAGGAATTCACGATTTGATTGAACATATACCTGTTACCTACTATTGATTTAAATTCAGTGGCAACAGGTAATTTTAATTCTTGTTTTTCCTTCAATTTAAATTCGATGACAGACTGGAATTTTCAATTCATGTCTGTCCCCGAATGAGGACAGATTCGGGGACAAACAGGAACTACTCTTTTAAAAACGTCAAAATAGTAGATACATTTCACTAGAAACGGGATATTTACCATGATTTTCAAGTTTTGTATGTTCCGGTTTTAGTTATTTCTCCCAGAATCATGGCGCATGCAACTGTGCCGAAATATCGGGAACAATCAAAATACGAAAATCATGGTATAAATATCACAATTCTAGTGAAACGTATGTGCATAACCATTATAGTTTCAAAAGATAAAAAAGTAGATATTTCTGACTTATGTACTTTATGTAAATTGATGAATTAACTGATGATAGGTGTATGTGATGAAATGAAAAAACGAAGCGTTCCACGAATAGCACCGATCCTATTTCACGAAGCGCACAGAACCACACATTATCAATGTGTGTGTGTAAGAAATACGAGTGATCAATAATTAAATCGATGGAAAAATAATCGATTATTGAATTTTAATTCAAGAAATAGCCGTGCATTTACCAATTTTACGGACAAATGGGTCATAAATCGTCATCAATCTTTTAGGTAGGAAGTCTGATAGCGATATCTGTGTTTGTATTATTTGTTATCGAATATTACATCGAGGCTATCCCCAATAATCCTGCAAGGCTGACATACCGATAACATTGGACTGTTCAAGTTGGACAACACTTAATAGTGGAGAAATTATGGTTATGTTATGCATAATCAAGTTTTGGAAACCCTGCCTTAAATATTGTTTTATTTTCTTTTAGTTTTTTATGCAACTCGTAATGACGAATCAAGCAGATGGCCCACCTGATGTTAAGCGGTGCCCTCTGTATATGAACAGTGCATTACCTCATGGGTCACGTCCACCTAGGACGCATCCTATGTGGCATTGCACTGCGCCCGCCACCCTGAGACATAAAGATGAAAAGTATCATGTGCCTGTAATTTCACCGGCAACCATACCCTTCAAACCGGAGCACAGCAATGCGAGCACTGCTATGCGGTAGAAATATGTATGGAGGTAGTACTTGCCCGGACTAACTCTTTAACAATAAAAAACTACTACTACTAGTATGTTGTATACTAGTAGTAGTTGTTTTTTTTTATGTGAACATGTTCCCGCTCATTCGATCTAGTACAAAATAAACCAGTCCATTCCAAGGTTGTTTGGAACTTTGTCTGGAGATTGGTCTCAGTGATCAGACCGCCCATGGGCTTCAGCTTGAAATTAACCTTGATTATATATTGCCAAAAATAAATCTATAGGCTAATAATAATATAAAAACAAAATTAAAAAAATACTGATTAATCAGTTGAGCTACATAGATAGATAGATAACACTTTATTGCACACCACATAAAAATTAACACATTAAAAACAATCAGAAAAATAAGTATGGAAGTACAATGGGCGGTCTTATCGCTGAGAGCTATCTCTTCCAGACAATCTTGACATAAACAGTTGCAAAAGGTGTAAAGGTAGTTCAACTGATGCAAACCACTACCAGATGGAAGCGTCCCCAAGATGCTGGCTGCATTGCCACGCTGAATGGCAATACTAATACGTTCTGATGATCTTATAGGTTGGTGTCACGTATCCATTAAACCTACAATATTTATAATTAGCAACATAAAAGGCATATCGACTATCGATAAAATGTTGTTCCCGTCCCAACCCTATCCTACACGCCATAACACGCCATAGATAAACAAACACAGTAGGTAAAGCTACAGTGCACGTACGCTACCGTATTTGGTACTCTGTGGCTATTGTCCGTTCGACAGCTGATGATACCTTATCGTGGATATTGGGCAGTACATTATTGATTTGTTGATAAGGTACGCTTTGTACGAGATTTGTGTACTTTTTTTGTGGTTTTTATGAGTCCATGATGTTAATACTTACTTTCTACATACCTAGCTAACGTTCGACGAAAGTAGCTACTCGATAGATTGAAGTTTTTGTTTTTAAAGCTTTTATTTAACTTGCATTGTATGCTTCGACCAAATTAGTGTGTATATAAGTTTGTGTGGAATCCGGGTGGAATCTTGCAACTGAATTTTAAAGCTGTTATCCTCAACCGATTGAGCTGAAATTTGGCATACCTGTCATTTTCCGATGACAATACAATATGATGGTGACAGCGAGCTGATCTGATGATGGAGACGGAAGGTGGACAACAGAACTCCTCGATGGATAATAGTAGAATGGCCGTGTTTAGGCTCATTTTGATCAGCACACGAAAACGACCACAAATTTTTTAAAATGTTTTTTGGAAAATATATTTTTCACAAAAAACTTATTACTGGACATTTTCACTTTGTTTCTACTTCACTTGTTTCACTTTGTTTCTGGCTAGTTATTTAGAGTATGTATTTAATTATGTTAATCTCGACCTATAATGATTCACAAATTCACAATAGCACTACCACCCACTCTACATAACACACAAGGTTAGCTGGAAGAAAATGCTAATTATCATTAAGGTCGCCTATATGTTGCTGTTTTGTATTGTGCAATAAATAATTTTCTATCTATCTAGTATGGGGGAGGCCTCGCCCAGCAGTGGACGTCTTAAGGCTGATGATGATGATGAATTCTGATAATATGACCTCATCTATCGTATTAATACAATCATGATCACAGTAATTATAGTGCCAGCCGTTTATTTCAATAGATAAGCGTGTCAAATAAAGCATTTATGATGGAAATGTATTCATTTACAATGCAAAAGAGCCTATTCCTAAGGCTTTGTCGTCTAACACGCTAAGCGGTTAGCTTTTTGTTGAACTGTACCACGGTCGGCTTCTAACATACACAACATAACACCCAATAGTCACACACACTAGTCGTGGGTATCAGGAACTACGACCATGCTACCACACACACTAATAATACACACACATACGTAACTAATATTTGCAGATCATACAAACATTTGTCCCGCAGCTGTAATCGAAACCGCAATTCTCACAAACAAAAAAATAATAACAACAGATTCACATGTGGATCGAAGAGGTAAAATAATAACAATTTACCCACAGATCCGGCAATCTCCGTGAATGCTCGACCATTCTCGGGAAGACGCGCTACCCGTTTATTAATAAATCAATTTGTACGTTACATAAAGGACATAAAGTTCAAAACGCTACAGATCCGGCAATCTCCGTGAATGTTCGACAATTCTCGGGAAGACGCGCTACCCATTTATCAATAAATCAATTTGTACGTTACATAAAGGACATAAAGTTCAAAACGCTACAGATCCAGCAATCTCCGTGAATGTTCGACAATTCTTGGGAAGACGCGCTACCCATTTATCAATAAATCAATTTATACGTTACGCGAAGGACATAAAGTTCAAAACGCTATGTTTGCGAAACTTCCCCTCGCTTCCGCGGCTATCTGACCTCATTCCCGCTTCGCTTATCGCTCACCTAGTCTTGCAGCTAACCTCACAATGCAAAACATAATTCCTTACCTGTTCGGTTATTAATTTCTCGGGCTATAACAGAGAGTGGTGTGGGCGGTGTGTGTACTTCCTAATTACGTACTGTTTACTTTGCTATGTGGGATGCATTGGCCTAGCTGCAGCTGTGTCCTAATAGCTCTAGATGTGTCCTCAATAAAGGCCCTGCTTTGCAATCTTCATGGTCAGACGAAACCACCGCGCTTATTGATTGCAGTTCTATGCTATGCTACGGTGTCATATATTGATTCAAACGCAATTCTCAAATCTTTGGCGTTATTTTTGAGCTAGTCAGTAATAAAACAGGTGGTGTCTATATTAGTTAGATAGACCACTTTGGTTCTTTTAATATTCTGTGCTTTTACTCAGTTTAATGGACATAGATAACGAAGCATAGCATTTTTCATGCCATGTATCCAATTTTACAGGCACAAACTGCCTAGCGGAGAAATCACGTCGCCATGTTTATTTTTCCCGTTTTTAGCTACTTTCTCCCAGTGCAATAGAGGAAGTGGAAAACAACTGAATGGTCACCACGTATCTTTGTCATTTTATCATCAAATTCTGTTTGGTTTGATGATGTAACATCATTAATACTTTACAATAAACTCACTCGAATGCGAGTGCTTGTACTCTAGAGACACACGCCACGCCTCCTTTCCAATTCTCCTTACTTCAGGTTTTGGTCAGAACACTTTGATTTATATAGACAATAGTCGGTTAAAATTACACTTCGTGTACATAAAACCTACGTAAACTGCAAGGTATAGCGTATCGTCTGCACAACATCACCTCGAGCACATTAGTTATGCGAGTTTAGTGCGTCGAACGCAGCTTTGTTCCTTTATGACCTAGGTGTGTTTCCGCTGTACTTAGTTGCATTCAATATGGTAATGTGATCTATGGACTATGGTTATTTTGAGGACATTGTAAGGCCCGCTCCACAAGCAAATTGTGAACGGACTTTGCCCACAGCGCCATTTGCATATGCTATTTATTTTACTTTGGTCGAAGATTAGTACTATGATGTCTAACTCTGGGTGTCTCCCATCTTTCAAAAAAAAAAGGTACCGTTCCTTAAGCGTGGGTTCCTTAAGCTACCGTGTAAAGGAACACTCGCAAAACCTTCGACCAAAGTAAATCGTTTTTTCTTTGGTCGAAGTATAAAACACGTATGATAGACCAGTTGACCGATATATTTTTATAGGTTATGTAGGTAACATACATAGGTTAATTTTAGTTGTGACATATTTGACATCATTCGACATGTTCGACATAAATCTTGGTATTTTCGTCACTTTGACATTTGTATGTCGAATATATTCGATATAAGGATCTTCGACCAATTCGGTATATTCGAAATGCCCGACATATACGACATAATTATGTTGACAAATAAGACCTATCGTCTGCCATAAATAACACGATAGCAGTTAGTATAAGCCACTTTACATTGTAGCATCCAAGTTTACAAGGCTATGGCATTTTATCTGTACCATTTACGCATGATTTGAGTGAGTTTAGTATATAACATAGGGCCATAGGTATATATTATATATTATATTATTATTATTGTTCTTAACAGGGCGAATGACGTGTAAATTGTCTATCCATTGTTTGGTGTCAAACTCTAATGCTAGACACCAAAGACAACCAGTCTATGACTTAGTTCAGACGCGATCGGATGTGTTTGGTGCATCGAGCAACACTCCGGTACGGAGGCCTGCAATGCTCTAAGGTTTGGTTGGTGTTATGATAAAATGCAAATTTTATAGATCGATCGTAGTTTGATATTTAAATCTGCATAGGGCACAGTTTTGTTCGTTTACGACCTAGGTGTTTCCGCTCTACTTAGTTGCATTCAATATGGTAATGAGTGCTTTGGTTATTTCCAGCTCTGGGTCTAACTTTGAGTTGAGAGTATGGTCTGAACTCAGCGCATTTTGATTTTGCATTTCTATGCTAAGCTATGGTGTGTTCTTCTGTGCAAATGTCTTATGCTAGAAATTAGCATAATGTTTAAGAAGATAAACTGACGGAGCCTCTTAGTTGCGAGGCACTGAACATCTCTACATGGCCAGCAATGTGGCCGGCCGCAGCGGAAATCGCTAAGCCATTACTGACCATACTTTTTCTTTGGAAAGCGACGCCTAAAAAGATGATCGATTACTTGAACGATTTGAAATTAACTCTTGTACTGTGGTGCAGAACACAGTCGTTATCTTGAACGGTTATGAGATGGTTCTTTTTGTTTATGCTGAGAACAGTCGGCTGTTCTTCTCGTTGAGACTTTAATGACTTGTTTAAACTATAATCATCATCTTCATCAGCCTACAGAAGTCCACTGCTGGACATAGGCCTCCCCCATAGAATGCCCCGACAAACGGTCTTGAGCCGCCTCTATCCACTGACTTCCTGCGACCTCTATAATGTTATGTTTAACTATATTTGTTGTGATTCTTCTAGGTTTGAAACAGGAAACAGGAAACAGGAAACTTTGAAACAGGAGGAAATTTTGTTTTAGGGCGATTCAAAATATCTTTGATTCTAATTAGTATAATTCTTTAAAAAAACAGACTTCGATGCTAGGAATTTATCCCAATACAAGATTTTCTCATATTATAAAAAATTACGACCTAAATTAGAATGGAAGAATAAAAAATGGTTAGTATATTTGGCTTTGGGTCAGTAAGATACGTAAATAGTGCAAATATAATGACTAGCTTCAATGGCCGCTATAGATCCTTGTGACAGAGGGAAGGACGGACGAGCGAGAGCTGTGTTTGGACCCTATTGGGATGAATATTCGAATGCAACAGGAAGCAGCCAAAAAAAGCCGCACTTGCAACTTAGCAAGTGCTCAATCCTCCTGCGCTATATTTAGCTGACAACGCGTTCTTGTGTCCCTTCCGGCGCGCGCCTCTCGCGCCGAGGATGCTCTGGATGTTTGGCTAAATGTTCCGAGATGCACACTGCAGAATGTAGTTCCTCAACGCGGTCTTAGCATTCAATTCCAAGCGTTACTTTTCTTGGATCACCTGTATTTAGGCTGTTTCGGAGTTATGAAGATGTTTCGGAAGTGTTGGGTGAACAGTGTCTTCAGGCGAGGATATGTGAAATGTGTTGCATTAAAAAGCCTTTTTTCTCAACGAACTTTATCGAAAAAATTAACAAAGAAATTTTAATCTACATCATATAAAGCATGTTCTCTTTAGAATTTTGTTAAAAATAACTTTATATGTAAGAAATAAATTTGCAAAGTAGCCTCTGTTTTCGTAGTTACAGTCATTTTTCTCCTAAACTATGATCATAAGATGTTTGTATTGCCTTCAGTATATTAGATAACACAACGCCGAGAGGACCTTGTTTTTATTTTTGAAAATAACTTTCTTAATGATTTTTAAATAAAATAAAAAAACCGGCCAATTGCGAGTCGGACTCGCGCACGAAGGGTTCCGTGCCATTATCTATAAAACAACAAAAAAAACACGTTTATTGTATGGGAGCCCCCTTAAATATTTATTTTGTTTTTTTTTAGTATTTGTTGTAATAGCGGCAACAGAAATACATCTGAGAAAACTTCAACTGTCAACTGAAAATTTAACTATCACGGTTCATGAGATACAGCCTGGTGGACAGCGGAGCCTTAGTAATAGGGTCCCGTTTTATTTTACCCTTTGGATACGGAACCCTAAAAAATCAAATCCCATAGTCAACCATTGCAGTATGACGCAGGTCAGATCCCAAAAGAAAAAATATCGAAATCGAAACGGGCGTAAAAATCGAAACAAATTCTTTGTCCGAACACGAATCTAACAAATCTCGATTGTAATAACATCACGTAGGATAATCGCCGCCATTATAACATACAGAATTGCACCTAAATATCCACAGAGTAGTAACACACAGCTATCAGAAGAAGGGTTCATACTCCATACATAGTACGAGTATATTATAATTAGCTCACGTTATACCAGGATAAAAAAGTATCAATAGCTCAATCCAGCTCAATCCCATTTTGGGATTAAAACGGATTAAATTTTTAAATTTTATTTTTCGTGGGCTGAATTCGGCCAACATCTTGGTCAGAATCCAGAAATACATATTCGTGGAATGAATCCATGGGATCAATACGGAACCCCATAATCTATGTGAGTATAATAATGTATATGAATTTTACTGAAATCAATTCAAGAGTTACGCCATGATTGGCTAAATCGATTTCGATGAAATTTAGTATAAAGATAGATTATGACCAGGATTAACCAATAGGCTACTTTTTATCCCGGACAGACGAAACAGTTCCACATGTCACAATGTCCCCACAAAGGCCAGCTCTCCTCAACCTTCTCCTTCGCAGCTAATTTAATTTGCAATTTATTTCTTACTAGCGACTCGCCACGGCTTCGCACGGGTAGCCCCCGGTGAACCCCCCCCCCCCCTCCTGTCCCTCCCCTCTATGTCAATCTCCTGGTTCTATGCTACCTACCCACCAATTTTCAGCCAAATCGGTTCACCCGTTCTTGAGTTATAAGTGGTGTAACTAACACGACTTTGTTTTATATGTATATATATATAGATTTCAACAGTTATTTCGTAATATTGCACAATAAGTTAGTGTTTCAAAAAATACATAGGTATTTAAATATTTTTATTTTAGTAAATAATATAGCCAAAAATGCAACCACTTGGCCCGCCGCATATATTTCGTTAGTACATATTGGCACGCGGAGGAAACAGTTTCCCCATCCCAGTTAGACTCTAACTGGCTTTCACCCTTCGCCACTGCACACTAGTATCTTAGCGTCGTATCAAGGTTTCATACTTCTAGTACGTCTGCCTTGCCATGTCTTGTATGTCACGAATGACAACCCATCGGGAAGTCGATAGGTAAGTAGGTGGTAGTTAGGTGGTAGGTACGTGGTAGGAAGGTAGATGGTAGATAGGTGGTAGGTAGGTGGTAGGTAGTGATTAGGGAGGTAGGTGGTAGGTAGTGATTAGGGAGGTAGTAGGGAGGTAGGTAGTAACAAGAGTTCCCTGAATTCCCCGATGATTTCCGACATGATTTGTAATCATTTTCACCAACCTAAAAAGGGACACGATTTCAAAAATGCGATGCTTCTCATAGAAACCTGTAAATTTGGTGTCACGTAAAATAGGTACCTATGTATTATATTATTATATTATTATTATTATTATATTATTTATTGGTGGTAAAATGGGGTTAGACTCGTAGTAATCATCTGTGATCTACGTGCTTACTGTTCATTCATCTAACCAGAGGCACGCTCTATAGCTTGCTGCTAACTCTAACTACTCGAAAAGTATAATCCAATATTTATAGCATCCGTGACTTTAATTCTTTTCCTTTGGTAGAAAATAAAAATGTATTGTCCGAATAGGGATGGGAAGTGAGCGGTTCAGGCGGGCTAGTCTTGAAAAGACCGCAAGACTGACTGACTAACTAGTGCATGCAGTCCTTTTTTTGAGAAAGAGTTGAAGACTACCTTGGCGCGCCCTGGCGAGTATGCGAGAGGTGTGGGTTCGATTCCCGCTGCAGAACGAATGTTTGCATGCTATGCAAATATTTGCTTCGGGTCTGACTGGATGTTGTGGCACCATGGTACTCGTAGTTCATGATACCCTCGACACGAGAATCCTAGAGTGGGCTCAGAACTATGTATGTGATATTGGGTGTTATGTAATAATTAAATAATGTGTGTTGTTATTCGACACGCTACTTTAATGCCTTTTCTATAGAAGTGTTGGTGAAATTTGGCGCTTGCTAACAAGCTTTGTGTGAAAGGGCTAGGCGTATTCGGGCATCCAATTTTTTTTACAATTCCATTCAATTTATACGAGAACATTATTAATACGTTTTTTGGAGCCGATAGTGGTAATGTTAATGACAAAGGTCTAGTTTAAAAAATTGTAATTTTAAATATTTAAATAACTATGTTGTATATGATCAGTCACATTATGTTCATGGTCTTTTTTTTTGTACTATTCCGCTACCTATCCGTGAAAACTTTCAATTAGCTTTCTGATGTTTATTAATTTGTAATCTGTTAATTTTAAGCCTCTGGTTTTCCTTTAAATAATTATAAATACAGAAATTATTAAGTTAAAAGGGCTCTTACAAAGCATAGTATCTAAATATCAACTTCTAAGAAGTTACGACAAAAACAAAGAATCGTCACAAATTACCAAGCGATACAAATGTCAGCACAAAGTACCTTGTTTGTGGTTTACAAATGCATTTCCGTAATGGACAGCTTTACATTCCAGGACCATGTTGCGTAATTTAGCCTAATTAATTACAAGTTAGCGTCCCGATTAAATAGAGTAATACGTATCGTTTAAAATGATATTTCGAAACGTGGCAACGAAAACGTTTTTATTTAATTAAATTATATTTATAACAAAGATGAATGCGTTCTTATTATACATCTAAATAAGTTTTTTGTGAAAAATATATTTTTCAATACAAGCTTTTACAAAATTAGTGATCGTTACCGTGTACTGATCAAAATTAGCCTATACACGGTCAGAATACTATTATTCCTCGATGAGTTCCGTTGTCCACCTTTCGACTCCATCATCAGATCAGCTCGCTGTTACCATAATATTTCATTGTCATCGGAACTTGACAGCTATGCAAAATATAATCACAATCGGTTGAGGATAACTGCTTTAAAATTCAGTTGCAGGATTCCACCTGGACCTATCACCATAATATTGCAATGTCATCGGAACTTGACAGGTATGCAAAATTTTAGCTCAATCAGTTGAGGATAACTGCTTAAAAGTTTAGTTGCAAGATTCCACCCGGACATGCATCGCAAGTTAATATAACATACATACATAGACACACGCCTTTTTCCCCGAAGGGGGTAAAGTTAATATAAAGCTTGTAAAAATCAAAGGCGCAAAGAACTAATAACGCGAGAGAAGTTTGCAAATATAACACACAACTGTTCGATACAGGAGTTTTATTGATTGATATCTATTAGCAGTTTCTTCCTCCTTTTGCTTTGACAAAGACGTCAAGGAACTCCACCACAGCTTAAGATAAAATCATGACACTTGATATGTTAAATTTTCGGACAAAAAAGCGAAATCCAAGACGAAAAAAGTACCGATCTCTAATCACTTCCTAATTCCCATCACTACGTATCACGCCCCATTTGTTGCCCGTGAAAAGGTCCGTATCGAGTTCATCTGTAGTCCGTGTGTTTGCACACCTCGACAGGTAAAGTCCTCCACAATAGCAGTGGGAGTCCATGTTTGTTACAAGAAATACCTTCGCAGGTAGACCTTTATTGTTGTCGCATCACTATTATAATAGAGTTTTCGGAAATACAATGAATAAAGTAATTTATGTCGGGTCCGGAATTACAATTTCCTACCTGTTTTTTTTTTTTGCTTTGTTTGGCGTTTTAGTTTTTTGAGGTGATTTTGTTTATTTTACGAGCAATTTGCGATGAAGTTGCTGATTTCATAGTCTTCATTTAATTAGTCGGTATCTGCACGTCGAATCACTATAATGAGTTCATTTACTTGCCTTATAAATATTCAGTCAAGTTTCGGTGGGTCTTATAGAAGCGTTCGATGAGCATCATGCTTTAAGGTGAGACGTCCGGCTTTTTAAACCCTGCGTCCGGCTAAAAAACTAGTAACTAGATTCAATTTTAATGCACCATTCTCTTATATCCGATTCCGACGCCCAAAGATAGGTTTGTTTAGTTCACGTACGAAGAATGATTAGGAATTATTTTCCACTATTGAACGAGAACGAACTATTATTCCCCGAGATCATCCTTATTAGGTCAATAGTACGTACTATTTAGTTTCTTTCGCTAAAGAGTGAGCGCGCGAGCACACACAGCGTCCGACCGATCACTCGATGTGTCTCCGACGAAGATCGAGTACAAAAATATTTTTTCTTCGTGGCCATTGTCAGCAGTGGACTTCGAAAAGCTGATGACGATAAGACTGATAAGATTATTTTTCTATAAAATCGCCGTCATTTTTCCGAGGTTTTCCACATAAAGCACCAATCTGAAGGGTCTTTCCGAATAGCACCAATGCTATTCAACGAAGAGCACCTTGGTCTGGCTTTTCCGGTTATAACTCGTCACTACAGCATCACTAAAAACGTGTGCATCACGCTTTATTTACGGCGTTTTTTATTGCTGTGAAACGGACCTTATCGTGGCCGATATAAAAATTATCGCGTATTTAGAGCTTGTAAAAATATTTTTAAAAAAACCTGCTTATATTATGTACCTACGGATGCATGAGAATTTAAAATACTTATTTGGAAGTGTGAAATCCAAATAAATGCATCAGTGTTCGGTATCTGAATTCAACTTTTCTCTTTTAACGCGACCGAAAATGAATCTAAACGTTTGGACATAAGACTCAATTTTCTTAAACAATAAAGTGCAGAGTAGCTTTGTCAACAGATAATGCATATTTGTACGCCAATTCAATAATACAGTGATCCTATTGGAAGTATTGTGGGAAGAATAGATGCCTACCTGAGCCCGGCACCTGCTGTTTTGTTACTCTATGGTTATTTGTTGCCATAGACGAGTGAATTGAACAAATTGTAGCGCCGCGTGAAGTTGTTTGTGCTGAATTGTGCTACATTAGGGGTTTCAAAGGAGAATAATTTTAATTGTAAGGTTTGCGGAATCTGCGTGTTAGTGTAATTTTGAGGACCACCCAGCTATTAAATAAATACCTAAGTTTTTTGTGAAAAAAACATTTTTCAATACAAGCTTTTATAAAATTAGTGGTCGCAACCGTGTGCTGATGAAAATGAACTTAAACACGGCCAGTCTACTTTAAACCTCGAGGAGTTCCGTTGTACACCTTTCGTCTCCATCATAGATCAGCTCGCTGTCACCATCATATTGTATTGTCATCGGAACCTAACAAGTATGCCAAATTTCATCTAAATCGGTTGAGGATAACTGCTTTAAAATTCAGTTGCAAGGTCCCACCCGGATTCCACCCAGACAAACATAGGTACCTACATTACTGAATTTAGTGGAAAGAATTAAAATTTTGTTTCTCTACGCACCTAAGATTTCTTCAATATACATATTTGTACAAAACATCCAACGCAGAAATTGTTACGACTTCATAATCACGTACCAGCTGAACACGAGCGTTTGTAAGGAAGGTATTGGGGTTGGCCGCTCTTAACTCTAAAATAGATGATCTAAGAGACTCACCTCACTTTCAGTCCAATCGATAAGACTAGACTTCTCTTCTAGAAGGTTCTCCGAGCTCCGTTTCTCGTCCTCTCCGTCGCCCTCGTCCTTGAAGACCTTGACCTCATCCGTGGAGCCCAGGTCGTCGCCGCCCGAGCTCGCTGCAGAACTCGAGTGCGCATGCGGCATCTTCAGGATCCACAAACTCCCATCATTATCCCATCAACACAACACTACACAAGCTTCATCCATAACAAACAAATCACGCAGCCATCTTGAATTTTAACGTCAAATGGCGGTAACTCACGCCGCCATCTTGGATTTTAACGTCAAATGGCGGTCATGCTTAATGAGTGTCAACGTCAGATTCGGCGTTATTAAAATTAGGCGTCTAGAAACTAATGAGATCACAGATTGTAATTTAACTTAAAATGCCTATTGAGGTGTTCCGTTTCACTTTGTTCCGAATCGCATCTGAAACAAAGAAAATATATTTTAAACTTTAAAATCAACAGGTTACAGATCAAAATCGTTTGATAGGAAATTAGTAGATACTAGCTAGGTTAGGGCCTGTCAAAACATTTTAGATCTTGAAGTTTACATGTTACTGTTAAAATTTGAAGAATTACTTAGGTCGGGAACGGTATTGCGGTCTGACATATCTTTTGGGTCAAGCTCCTTGTCAAGTGTACGTCAACAGCCACTCTTGGCGGGAAGCCAAGAGTCGCTAAGAAAACTGCTCGGGAATATTGAGTATGGCGTTCACAAAAATACGTATTCCCTTTATTCAATCAACTAGCTGAACACACGTTCTTCGCTACGATGAAGGCCAAATACTTTGTCAACCGCCTTTACCCCTTTTAAGGGTTATTTTGAAAATGCATGAAATATATGTTGAACTATTCTGTATTTTTATTACCCATACCAAGTTTCCAAAGATAGTTTTTATTACACATAGAAAATACCCAGAATACCCTGAACTTATTACCCATACCAAGTTTCCAAAGTCTTTATTATACATAGAAAATACCCAGAACACCCTGTACAAATATCTGCAGATCGTACAAATATTTGTTCCGAGGCGGGAATCGAACCAGCAACCTCCTGCGTCGCAAGCGAACCTTACGCCGCGCCACAGATGTCAATTATGTATACAAACCATAATAGCATACTTCGTTTGTATGAAGAGGCTCAAACGCCCTAGCAGTACAATCCAACCCTGCGTTAACACTATTTAAACCCCGACACAAAAACGACGGGGTGTTATAAGTTTGACGTGTCTGTGTGTGTGTGTGTGTGTGACTGTCTGTGGCATCGTAGCTCCCGAACAGATGAACCGATTTCGATTTTTTTTTCGTTTGAAAGGTGAATTTGTCTGGAGTGTTCTTAGCTATGTTTGATCAAATTCGGTTCAGCCGTTTCATTGCGTTGAGGGTTTTTTTTAATTTTTACAACATTAATTACTTGTTTCTTATATTGGTCACTAGACGGTACAACATGGCATCTAATGCATCGAGCACTCCGGTACGGAGGCCTGCAATGCTCTAAGATCTCATGAAACAATAGCAGTATTCAACGAAGGATAATGACAGACGAGGCTATGATCCAGGGTGTGCGAGGAGGTGTGAAAGGCACATGAATAATGCCACGCATGACAATGTTCCGTGGATTACAAACCGATAGAGCTGTTGTAGCTGTGAAATACCTTTAGTAATAATAATAAATAAATAATGCTGGACAGTTCACACAACATTATCTAGCCCCGAGCTAAGCAGAGCTTGTGTTATGGGTACTAGATAACTGATATACTTAATACAATACATTACATAGATAGATATTTTTTATTATGCATAGAAAATACCCAGAACACCCTAAACAAATATCTGCGATCGCACAAATATATGTTCCGAGGCGGGAATCGAACCCGCAACCTCCTGCGTCGCAGGCCAACCTTCTCCCGCCGCGTCACAGAGGTCATCAGAAATTATACATTTTGCTTTGGAAATTATATGTACAGGATGGAGAATCCCGTTGCTGCTGTTTTTTAAAAAAAAAAAAAAATTGGGTAAATTACGGATTAACTACATGGTCCATCTGATGTTAAGACAGAGCCAAACCCAGGCAGAAATGTTCAAAACTAAGTATAAAAATATGTAAATATGTTTAGTATTTAAAAAAAACTACCAAGTGCGAGTCGGACTCGCGCACAAAGGGTTCCGTACCATTATCTATAAAAACGGCAAAAAAATCACGTTTGTTGTATGGGAGCCCCCTTAAATATTAATTTTATTCTGTTTTTAGTAGGTATTTGCTGTTATAGTGGCAACAGAAATACATCATCTGTGAAAATTTTAACTGTCTAACTATCACGGTTCATGAGATACAGCCTGGTGAAAGACGGACGGACAGCGAAGTCTTAGTAAAGGGTCCCGTTTTACGTCACGCGCCGCACTAAAACACAGTTTTTATTGAATATGTCGTAAAATATAGATACATACATCATACATAGAACACGCCTTTTTCCCCGAAGGGGTAGGCAGGGCGTCGATGGGCCTCTTTTCACAGTGGATTGCACGATCTTGGAATATTGACGTGACAAGGTGTGAGCTCATCGCCGCCATTGCTTCCAACGACTGACTCGGCTAACGCTTTCTTCCAGTAATAACAAATTCCATAATAAGCTAGCAGCCAGGACAAATCTTATAACCAACAAGTCCGGGTAATATATTCTTAGGAATTTAGCTAGTTTTGTATTTAATCAAATATTTCCGATTTGTAACGGTCGTAAATGAATTAGTGGATTAAATGTCAGTTTTTAATGAGTTTTACAATTAATTATACTATAACTAGTGGTCGTTAAGGTCTGGGAATAATAACTTTGATACTTTATGGCGATGTCACATAAGAATGACTTTAATAATAGCTTCTAACAAAGAAAATGTAGCAATTTATTGTAGCTTGGAGAATATATTGCCTAATTTTGATTATGATTAAAAGTTTCTAGAACAAAATTACCCTAATTGGAGTAATTTTTATCATTATTACAGACAGACAGACTACTATGGGGCTTGTAGCATTGGTGATACCATTTACGTGTTGCCTAGACCAGAATGTTGTACTTTTTCTTTCATCTAAATGTCGGCATAGACTTTATCTTCAAGTTGAACGTATGATTCAGTGATGCGACGGTTTTTCACGTGCAAATAATTGTTTTTCGTGATTTTCACTTACTTTTCGTTCCGCGAGCGCTATTCTGTCACATTCTAACTTACGTAAACTTAAATGAGTTAGAAAGTGACTGAATTTGGCTATGGTCTATCTACATAATACACGCTGGGCCTCATTATACGTAGATTCATTAGATTCGTAAATAACAATAAAAGTAGTTTTGCGAACATTCCTATAAACAATCTTCTTTTTTTTTCTTAACCTATATTGTCCCTGCTGGGCAAAGGTCTCCCCCAAATTCCTCCACCTGTCCCTGTCTTTGGCAGTCTCCCACCACTCCTCTGCCAACGCCTTCTCGTCCAACCTCGAGGTCGCCATCCTTCAGGTATCCAGGGTGTGCTGATGTTCGCCCACCTGTTGGGAAGCATTCGACTGACGTGCCCCGCCCAATCCCATTTCAGCCTGGCTGTTTTGTCACCTACGTCGGCAATACCAGTCAGGGAACGCAGCGTGGTGTTTCTAACATGGTTGGTTCTCTTATAACCCAAAATGCTGCATTCCATTGCCCTCTGGCAAATCTTGAGTCTGGACTTCTGTAACTCGGTCAGCGACCATGTCTGCGCACCGTAGGTTAGGACGGGCAAGATACGCATGTCGATGAGTTGGCGTTTTAGTGTCAGGGGTAGGTCGTCTTTCATATGTTCCTTCATGGACCACTGGACCAGTAGCTCTTCCATGCATTTTCGATACGACGATCGATTTCCCTGTCTTGCCTGTTTTCGAAGGATGCTATCTGGCCCAAGTAGGTGTACTCATCACCATAATGTATTTCCTGCCCATCAACCTCGATCTTACGTTTCGTGCTGTTTGACATTACCTGCGTCTTTAACCGATAATCTATTACCAACGATAAAAATCGAATCTAGTTGTTATATTTAGCAAACATTTCTAAAATAGAAAGGCCTAGGTACCTAATTTATAGAAGGCAACAGTACATTTCTAGTAATGGTGAGATTCTTATCATAATTATGTTGAGCAAATAATGTGTTTTATCAAAATTATAATGATTGATGATTTAATTTTATGGCCTAAGCTTGCAAGTAATTATTACGAAATGATAGTGGAAATAGCCTCGTTGCTGATATTATTATTATTACCAGCTTTTATGTCTTGCCCTGTTCTTCTTCTTCTCTTCTTATATGGCTTCTAAGGAGTGCTGCAAACAATTTCGCCAATGTCCGTGTCGTGTGAGTGGATTCCACTCCTTAACAGTTCGTATTATAAAGGTAGAACTGAAACGCGTTGTACGAATAGAAGGTATACTAATGAGGTAAGGATGGTACCGAGCCGTGCGTCTGCTCGTCCTATGATGAAAAGGAGACGGTGGGATCAGATCGTGAAGTTCCTGGGAGCATTCCTGGGTTTCCGAGCATTTTTCGAGTTCTGGTGACAATACAATATTATGGTGACAGCGAGCTAACCCAGCCTTTTATTGCGTAATAGACTGAAGTTTTCAGTGTCCAGTTTGATATACATTTCACTGCGTGTCTAATTATTTCTGCTCTTGGAAAAAAGGTAAAACACGCAGCGCAATGAACAGCAAACTGGTACTCGGATACATCGACTAGACAATATGACAACTGATGATGGAGACCGGAACTCCTCGATGGATAATAGTAGACTCGCAGTGTTTGGGTTAATTCAACGAAATCAATTAAATTCGCTATAATTCAAAGGAAATTTACTATTTTTTCGAGTTCGTCTGTTAGTAATTCTTGTAGAGTTGTCTCACAACACCGCGCGATAATCGCGACACCGAACCTGCCGTCATTAGTTCTTACACAATGCAAACATTACTGTGTAAGTGTGTGAGGTGATTGTTGTATGCCGTTGGCAACGAGAGTTCTATATCAATACACCTAGAATCATAGTTTATTATTTTTCAAGTGTAAACCACACTTTATGGATAACATTAAATTTAAATGTAACCAAAAAAAATATTTCCAGCTGGACTCGAACCCGCAACCTCGCCTGTGATCGGAGATGCCTTTACCAATTCGGACATAGAACGAGCTATGACGCTGAAGACGAAATTTGTGAATGAAGACGATCACAGGCGAGGTTACGAGTTCGAGTACCGCTGGAACGAAATTTTTGGGTTATATATAAAACTTAATGTTATACATTTAGAATCGTTGCGTCGCTAACTATCAACGCACAGCCCAAACCGTAAGTCCTAGAGACCTGAAAAGCCGCTGTCCTCCTTGCGTCTCCGTCATCAGATCAGCTCGCTGTCACCATAATATTGTATTGTCACCGAAACTTGACAGGTATGCCAAATTTCAGCTCAATCGGATATCGGGAAGTGGTCGTAAATGCGATAGGCAAATTTACCCCCCACCGACAAGATTTGTCAAGATTTGTCCGCCACAGACAGGCAAGAAAGCCAGTTTTATTTACTTTTTATTTATTGAATCATTCAAATTATATATTTTAGTTTTTATTGTACCCATAAACAATACAAACTTGAATAAAAGCATCAACAAAAATTATCATAGTCGAATAAACGCTTGGAGTAGAAACCTTTTCTTCTAGAATAGTCGAAGTGTGTTGTCGTTCTATGACTTCCAACAAAATTCAATTTAGGAACGGCCGTAAATCAAAGACAATAAAACCCCGCGCAGAACAGACACTGAGCACGAAGGCAATAATTTAAAAATAATATCCAGAATGTCATTCGCGCAGAATACTAGTCAGTCCGTAAATAGGATATAACATGAGCACTAAACAGACGTTTAAAACAGTAAAAGCAAGCCAATATCTTCGCTGCATAGGGATGTGACTACTCCCGACATCGAATCGTAGGAACGTGTCCGGAAAAAAGCAGAAAGGATTTCATTTATTTGCAAAAACAGTGTTGATTTGTTTTCACTTGGAATTTGTAATAATATTTTGGATTTCCCCTTATCGGCGCAATCCAAAATGTTATTGTTAAAATTGGTATGAGAAGAAGAAAGTAAGAGAGGTAAGTGCCATTCCGTGGGTGGCATAATCTAGTGATTAAACCCTATTAAATAAAAAAAAGGAGAATAGAGGGGAAAAGACCTCGTGGCCGCGTGATGGTCTGACCAAGTCAAGGCATTAACAGGCCTCCCTGTCACTACCGCCCTGAGACGAGCTGAAGACAGGCTGGCATGGAAGCAGCTCGTCAATTCCTCTACTAAATCATATCAAGATGGGCACGACCTTCAGTAATGAAGAAAACGACAATGAAGAAGAGAAATAAAACAAGATATAAAAAAACTACTTTCCTTCAATGTAATAAAAAAACTATCTAATACATGTTAATGGCAAAGTTAGGATGGCAATCACATCGTAATTACTAAACCGATTTCGATGAAACTTGGCTCACAGATAGATTAAGACCTGAATTGAGTTATAGGACTAAAGGATACTTATATCCCAGTATAATTCAAGTGAAGTTGCAGGCGGATACCTGTAATGTAATTTTTCGTTTGTTACCTACTCAATCGATACACTACAATTTTCATACAATTTGGTAAAGTCTCGGTGTCAATGACACTTTTGGTTTCTTATTTATTTTTCAGATGACTGATAAGCGCCAATGAAACGCCGATGATAAAGGAAGCAAGGTGAAAATTCTTAGTTATTGAGTTCTGAACGGAGCGAGATGTTTTCAGCTTTTTATCTTTCTCGGATTTATCGCAACTCATACTGATTTTCGAACCTTCGGAGTTCGGACATGCTATTCCCATCCCTAGCGGTAATGGGATCCGGCTTAGGTATCGGGTTTATGGTACTTTTTACGATGTAAGCTATGCCAAACGCTGGATGAGGTGCGGCCGAGTAACTGAGCTTCTATGGACATCATATGACATGGTGTCAATTGAGTTTGACTGTTTTTACAGGCTTTAAAAAGGAGGAGATTCTGAAGTTAGCAGTGGAACCATTGATCTAGACTTAGAGCGTAGCGAAAATTCGAAGTCTATGAGTGGAACTCATTGCTGGCGTCAGTCTTTCCGGAACAGTATACATATATATATATATAGTATATAGTATACAAACCTAAGTCCATGGGAACAGTAATAGATAGATAGATAAAGATGTTTTAATGCGTGGATATATGTGAAATGTGGTGCATTAAACCCTTTTTTCTCCACAATTTTTATCGAAAAAACCTCGTCAACTTAGATTATTGTGTATTAAACCGTCGCCTGCAACTTCCCTTTTATATCCGACTGCGGGGAGGCAATGCTCTAAGGACTACGGCAAAGACAACAAGAAGTCTTTAATATGTAGTATGAATTTACGTATGTTCCACAATAGCGTTACACTGCGCATCCGATAGTAATCCCGCGAACGCTCAGGTTGTGGAATGATCTCCCTGCTGAGGTTTTCCCAAGCGACTACAGTATGGGGTTCTTCAAAAGGGGTGTTTGGAATTTTTTATAGGGTCAGCAACGCCCGTGTGATTCCTCTGGTATTGCAGGCGTCCTTAGGCTACGGTAACCGCTTACCAACATGTAGGACGTAAGCTTGTTTGCTATCTTGGTACCTAGTATAAACAAAACGTGTCATCGAAGTTTTGGTTCCAGGTATTTCCTCAATGTTTTTCTTCACCGTTCTTCACCCCCACCCCGGTCACATCTTCACGAATAATAATGCTGAAAAACACTCAATACTACCATAATAGACCAAAAACACGTGTCCCGTTTTTTTAAGGCATTGACACAGGCGTGTTTTTTTTGACGCATTACTTACAAATTCGTCACATTCCGAGAAGTTTTCAAGTTTTCAACTCATCATAAGCCTTATTCTGTTGAGTTAAATTTCAACACGTCGCTTGGATTTCAACGCTTGGAAGATTATACTGGAGATTTTGATACTAATTGGTTTGAGATAAGGTTGAAATTATCTCAGCAATTATGATTTGGACGGACTTAGAGGATGTTAGTATGGCGATATTTTAAGACTAATTGGTTTGTGATAAGGTTGAAATTCCCTCAGCAGTTATGAATGGTCATAGCTCCGATTTCGTAAGACACGGTAGCATGTGGCAGTGTCACATTACTTGAGGTCACGTTCAATAATCATTTTGTTTTAAATTGAAATTTTGTCAGCGAGGGTATTTTATTGGTACTTCTATTTTTGCATATCCTATTACACCTTGATTGGTAAATTTACCTTTTTTTTTGCTAAATGACAAAATGGGGCGTGATCATTAGCAAGTAGGTAGGTCCCGTCCCATGTGCCCAGTGTCCGTCTCCTCCCATGGATGTCTTAAGGATTACACCAAGGGATGGGCAGCAGCATCCACCTGAGTACTTAACACCAATACTGCGATCACCAATCAATCAACCATGTGACGCTATTGCATTCTAGGGAGGCTTTGTCCAACAGTGGACGTCGATGAAGATGATAGTAGGTACTAATAGGTACAGTTGCGGTTTTTCGTGATTTTCGCTAACTATTTGTTTCCAGTGCTCTGTTCTGCCCCGTTCTTACTTACCTGAAGTTTACTGAGTTAGTGGCAGAAATTGAGGTGACTAATCACATTAAAACACGTTACGTATGCATCTCTAGTCGTCAAGAAAACTGCCGCGCGATGATCCGCAGCGCGCAGACTCCCGCCCATTCTGAACACCATTGGTGGTCGCACGCCTCACTTGCCTGGACAAACAGTTTTTTCACCGACACGCACGCTCCGTTCCACATCTATGGGTGCTAAGGGTCACTGTATCTATGATCATTTTAAAGCTTTATACGCAACAAGCAGCGCCCCGCGGTTTCACCCGCGTAAGTCTCGATCCGTGGGAATATCGGGATAAAAATGTGCCTATGTGTTATTCCGGGAGTCCAGTTATCTCCATTCCAAATTTCAGTCAAATCCATCCAGTAGTTTTTACTTGAAAGAGTAACAAAGATACATCCATCCATCCTTACAAACTTTCGCGTTTATAATATTAGTAGGATGGTAATACAATTTTCAGAGAATACGTAACGCAGTTTAGTTAGTGTTGTTACTGAACAGTAATTATTAGAACTCTTTTCGAAGAAAAAACCGACTTCGAAGTTAGGAGTTTTTTTTTTATAAAATGATGGTGGAACAAGCAGATGGCCCACCTGATGATAAGCGGTAACCTCTGCCTATGAACAGTGCATTATCACAGACAACAGTTTATCCCCAATACAAGATTTTATAATATTCAAGATCGGTGTGCTGATCACAATGAGCCTAAACACAGCCAGTCTACTATTATCCATCGAGGAGTTATGTCTCCATCATCAGATCAGCTCGCTGTCACCATCATATTCCATTGTCATCGGAACTAAACAGGTATGCCTAATTTCCGCTCAAACGGATATCGGAAAGTCACCCTTTGTTACCCGATAAATACTTATTATTGAGTAGTTCCAATGGCCATCTGTGGTCTTCTTCATCAGTTCCACTTCAGGAAGTGGCACTTTATGAACGCACATGCTTGACTTGTTGTTGAAAATACTGAAATCGCTATAATATGTGTGCCTATAATATTTGAGTTCCCTCAATTCCTTATGGATCCCATCATCAGCACTAGATTATGATGAAAATGCGAAGAGTCTGGAAGTATGCGTGTCAAATAAAAAAAATCGGTTCATAAATGACGGATATAATAAGAGGTAACAAACATTAAAAAAAAAGTACGCGACGAGCATGTTATATGAAGAATCGTGAAGAATTGTGAATATCGTGTTATTCTCCAATTGTCGGTTCTGCGAGCTATATGGCATACCCATTGCCACTTGCTAATTTCAAGTGCTATGACGGTGATCTTAGTTTTTATACAGATCCTCTCATATCGAATTTTATCACTCCGAGGAGAGCTCTTTCCGTAGCCCGCTGCGTGACTTCGACCTAGATTTTATATGCTTACTTATTTATTTATGTCTAGTTAACCATTTAATCCAAAAACAATGTCCCATAAACTGAGAAATAATAAAACGTAATGGTGTCTGGAGAAACAATGGCTGCTATTTCCCGTTTTTTTGTTGGAGGTCCTTTTTGACCGTTATACCATCAGAGCTGGTCAGGTAGTGAGAGTTTGAATGAAGGCTTGTTTAGGAACAAAACCCACATCATTTATAAGGAATGCGAAGCCCTCAAAGTTTTTGAGGAGTTCGAAGCACGAATTTACATACATACACACACGCCTTGTTTCCCGAAAGAGTAGGCAGAGCCTCTTTTCACAGTGAGATGCATGCACCATCGAGGGAAATAGACGTGACAAGTGGTGAGCTCATAACCGCCATTGCTTCCTACGACTGACTCTGCCAACGCTTTCTTCCAGTAATTAATTAATTATTCATTCCATATACAGTTGTGGTCATATAATTAAGAACGATTTAAAGTTCTACAAGTTTTTTATTTAAATCGTATAATACGCAGAGATGTGTACCTTCTGAGAAGCAACTAGTTATGTTATATAAATAGTCACATTAATAGAGCAACCTGACTTAAGAATAAAGTATGAAATCGCTAACTATTTTTTGCACATTTTATTGATTTTATCAAAGTAACACATTCAAATAGTACTGAAACTGGACAAATAATTAAGAACGATTTATTTAACTGCTCGGGAATTGTTTTGTATGACACTTAGATTTAAAAAATCACAATATTATGTAGCACAGGAAACATATTTTTTTTTAATAAATATTTAACTAAAATTAATAGTTAATAGCATATCCACGGCTTTTAATTACAGCTTTACACCGGCGAGGCATTGACTCTATTAATTTTTGACATTTCGCAAGAGAAATAGAGTTCCATTCTTCTAAAAAAACGTCATACAGCTCTCTTAAATTTCCACACTTTGTATTTGAAACCTTTTTCTTTACTTCAAACCACAGATTCTCTATTGGGTTTAGATCTGGACTGTTAGCAGGCCAGTCTAAGACATAAACTAATTGCGCTGTAAGAAATTCCTTTACGGTGCGTGCAGTGTGCTTTGGATCATTGTCACGCTGGAATGTCCAAATGACCGGTAGAACGTCTTCAGCGTATGGTAACATTGTTTCTTCCAGTATATTTTTGTATTGGAACTGATCCATGTTACCTTCTATCAACTTTACAGGTCCTACACCATGTCCAGAAAAGCAACCCCAAATTTTCACATTCCCACCACCGTGCTTTAATGTAACTTTCGTGTACTTTGGGTCGAATGCTGTATTCGGGGGACGTCGTACATATCGTTTTCCATCAGAACATACTCTGTTTATTTTCGTCTCGTCAGAAAAAAGTACATTTTTCCACTGTTGCACAGTCCAGTTTTCATACTTTCTCGCAAATGCAAGCCGGGCTTGCCTGTGGCAAAGTTTTAACATGGGTACCTTTCTTGCTATCCTACCGTGCAATTTTTCTTCTACCAAACGTCTTCGAATAGTGCGTGCTGAGATTGCTGAAGGGTTGTTTTCACCAAAATATTCTTTTCTAAGCTCATTGGCCCCTTTAAAAGGATTTTGTTTTGCCATACGAACGATGTTTCGGTCATCTCGAGGAGTTGTTTTTCTCTGTTTAGGTACACGTGGAACATTCGAAGTAGTTTGATACGTAGCAAAATGCTTTACAGCGTGGAAAACCATCGTTTTTGAACATTGCAGATGGTCGGCTATCTTTTTATAAGACCAATTCTTCCGGCGAAGTTTTATTATTACTTCCCTTATAGATTTATCACAACTTTTATTTTTACCCATTGTTTTTTCTAAAGAAGCAATCACCTTTAATCTTTTACAGCACGTAATGGCGCCAAAATTATACAAACAGTAATAAATCGACTGAGTGTTCTCTATTTAAATTTGAATAAAGGTATAAACTACTTAGCGTTCTTAATTACGTGACCAGCCAGTAATAAGGAATACTTTGTTTAAAAGTAGTGTAAAAAGTTTGCCTATTGATTTTTAGCCAATCATGTGTATCAATGAATACAGTGGTAATATGGAAATGTTTTACGATACCGAGAGAAATAAAAACAAATGCATACAATTAGTTTTGCATCTTAGTTGGAAAAAATATTCCCTTTATATCAGCGTTCTTAATTATATGGCCACCACTGTATGTATAAGCTAGCACCTAGGACAAATCTTATACCAACGAATCTTATTAACAAGTCCGGGTAATACCTTAGTCGGCTCTTACGACATCCACGGGAGAAGACGGAGGGGTCTATTCTTAGGCCGGACACACCACAGTACATCATAATTATACTTACTAGAATATGTGTCACACATTGAATCCATTTTCCACTGTGAAAAGAGGCCCATTGAGGCTCTGCCTACCCTTTCGGGGAAAAAAGCGTGTTGCTATGTATATTTACATGTATGTAATTATAATAATCTATGTTATATCATTGTTATAATAAAGAATATGAATATCTATTTTCTCAAACATGCTTGGATATTCATAATTTTGTGACTCTTATCTTAAAGCAGTTAATAAAAATAAAATAAATAATGAAATATAATTCAGTTAATAAGTGAATTGATCATATAACTAAACCTGAAATTATATGTAAATCAAATTGGCCACCAAAGTTTGTTTTATCGTAACTATTTGAATTAAATCCCGACCGTAATAAGGTCGGGAATAAAAATAAATAATTGACGTAGAATTCGGTTTAACCCCGCCAATTCACACTACATTAACATCCAGTAGCTCCAATTATGGTTCTCCACGCTCGGACCTTTGCGTGTACAATCCATATCTAGGGTTTGCCTTACCGCGTTCAAAATAAGGTCTAAACTTGTTTATTTTGAGCCGGTGCACAGACAGTAACCCGACCGAATCGAAACAGCCTCTATTATTGTATGGATGCGGTGGAGAGCACGGCATTTTAAATTGGTGGTTGTAAATTTGCTAAACTGGATGCCGTAGGCAGGCGTCTCGCGTTTACATTTTGCTTTATTGCTTACATATTGTTTTTATCTTTATTTAGAATCAATTAAAGAATACGAATGTGTTTTATCTCCAAAACTAAGCAAATTTACACGATAAATATGGTTTACATTCCATTACTCTTATCATTGACAAGTCTGAGACAAAAGTCTTTACACGATAAGAGAAAATCTACAATCGCAACAAAACAGTTTCAGACGGTACATTAACTTGATGTTTTCTTCTTCTTCACTTCTTAAGATGGCTTATAATGGCGGATCAAGCAGATGGCCCACCTGATGTTAAGCGGTACCCTCCTACTTATGAACAGTGCATTACCTCATAGGTCACGTACACGTAGGACGCGCCCTATGTGGCATTGCACTGCGCCCGCCACCCTGAGACATAAAAGCCTCTGTCTGAGAAGTGCTCCAAAGAATTTCGCCAATTTCACGTGAGATGAGTTTTCCTTGTGTAATTTTAGCATTATTAATCCCTCGCTAGATGGCGTTGGCGACAGTAAATGTTTTAAAAACACGTAACTATCACAAGGTATTAATTATTACATATTAAAGGATTTTTTATTTATTAAATCTGTTTACGTTGGCTAAACGAAGCTCTCCACTGCCATGATAAAGTTTTAAAAGTAGGTAAATACCAATAGTTACGCGAGTGCCATCTCTTGACGATGAAAGAATTAAACTGACAATGACATATGGAGAAATCCTAATTGGAACTCTATCGTTGAGGGTGTAAGGTTTAATATAGGTTGCGTAAGATTGTTCTCAGGTTGCCACACTTACCATCTCTGAAACCGGTTGCAAAGGAGATGCGCGCTCGTTGTGGTAACGATTATTATTATTAAAGTCATATCCCAGTTTATAATGCGTCGGAATTCGAAGGGTTGAGTGCTACATTATTGTGTATGGAAACTTTTTAGCTTGTCACGAAAAAAGATGACATTATTTTGATAGCATTCGAATTTCGAATACGTATTGTCACATTTTTATACTTTTTATGATGTGGATAGGTAATTATTAAAAAGCGGCCAAGTGCGAGTCAGACTCGCCCATGAAGGGTTCCGTAGCAGCAAGTAACATAATACCTATAAAAGTTCTTGGATGGTTTACGATTTATGACGTATTACAAAAAAAACTACTTACTAGATCTCGTTCAAACCAATTTTCAGTGGAAGTTTACATGCTAATGTAGGTACATTTTTTTATTTTTAGTATTATCATTCTCTTATTTTATAAGTTACAGGGGGGGGGACGCGTTTTACCACTTTGGAAGTGTCTCTCGCGCAAACCATTCAGGTTAGAAAAAAAATATATAACCTATATTATTAATTATAATAATAAAAATAAAAATAAAAATAAAAATAAATATTATTATATTAATTATATTTACATCAATATCATTTTTGAAGACCTATCCATAGATACCACACACGAATGCGTTTGAGGAAAAAAAAAATTTTGGGTTGCAGTTCTAAGTATGTGGAACCCAATTTTTTTTTTGTTTTTTTTTAATTTTTGTGTGGAAATCTTAATGCAGTTCACTTACATCTATATATATATCTATATCTATATCTATATTCAATACATCTACTTACCAAGTTTAAACAGCATAGCTCTTATAGTTTCGGAAAAAAGTGGCTTTGACATACACGGACAGACAGACATACAGACAGACATGGCGAATCTATAAGGGTTCCGTATTTTGCCATTTGGCTACGAAACCCTAAAAACACATTTTTGTGCCAATAAATTATTTTATTGTTTTTTTTAACTGCTGGAAGATCCAGATGGTCCACCTGATGTTAAGCGGTAACCTCTGCCTTTAACAATGCATTACTTACCACATAGGTCACGTCCACCTAGGACGCACCCTATGTGGCATTGATGATAAAGATGAAAAGTCTCATGTGCCTGTTATTTCACCGACACCCATACCCTTTCAAACCGGAACACAGGAATGCGAGCACTACTGCCTTGCGGCAGAAATAGGTATGGTGGTAGTACTTCCCCAGACGAACTCTTTCACAAAAAAGCTCAACTGCTACTAAAACACATCCTAGGTGGACGTGACTTAAATGTAGGCAGTAATGCATTGATAAAGACAGAGGTTACCGCTTAGCATCAGGTGGGCCATCTTGTTCTGTCAATCATGAAGTTAACAAAAAAAAACTTTATTCCTCAGCGGTTATTAGTTCTGTGAGCTATACGATCTGCCAATCTCATCTTATCACCAGTCTCTCTTAAACACTAATTATAATAGCCAGTTGAAGGTGAACAGATGATTAAAATCTGTCATCGTGTTGTTGATCGCCAGGAATTATAATTACCGAAAATTCAGACATTTAGCTCATGCCCTTGTAGAAAAAGCTACAAAAAAAGTTGGCGCGGGACTTTTATACACACAACTTTATTTTTGATATAGCTGTGGCATTTTCGACTTTATTCCAAACACATTAACTCACACGTGTAAAAACTATGGTATGGTAAATAAAAGTTGGTTTTTGTGCATCGTTTTTGGATGCAGTGTGGACGCCCCTGTCTTCTAGGAATCTCTCATTACGATATCTGTAACAGATTTCTAACACAGCTCATTTATTTTTCAATACAGTTGCTCGAAAAGTGTATTACAAAGCCAGTAAACATATCCTAAAAGTTAATTTTACCGCACTAGTGCGATAACTTTACTATTTTTACTTTATTCCTGTTATAATAAAACATTATAATAAAAAGGTGTCCACTTTATGCGTAGATTATATCAATTTATAGATAAAACTAAGAAATGAATTAACATTACTACCAATAATCGTGACTCTCCGCTCGCGTTGGTCCGCTAAGCGTTTCGCGTTTATCTAAAACGCCAAAAGTACGATTATTTCGCACTCAATGCATCATCGGTGTGTAGGAGTCTCTCCGAAATCAAAATACAATAGGTAAGATTTTTGTGAAAAAACACATTTTTCAACACAAGCTTTCATAAAATTAGTGATCGTAATCGTAAGTGTGCTGATCAAAATGAGCCTAAACGCGGCCAGTCTTCGAGGAGTTCCGTTGTCCACCTTCCGTCTCCATCATCAGATCAGCTCGCTGTCATCATCATATAGTATTGTCCTCGTAACTTGACAGGTATGCCAAATTTCAGTTCAATCGGTTGAGGATAACTGCTTTAAAATTCAGTTGCAAGATTCCACCCGGATTCCACCCAGACAAAACATACATTGCAAGTTAAATAAAAGCTTGTAAAAAATCGCTGCTCTCTCTGCTCGTTGGTGTTTTCTATAAACTGTGTTTTTCCGCTCGCCATCTTTGAATGACAGATCAAGCAGATGGCTCACCTGATGTTAAGCGGTACCCTCTGCCTATGAACAGTGCATTCTCACATAGGACACGTCCACCTAGGACGCACCCTATGTGGCATTGCACTGTGCCCGCCACCCTGAGACATAAAGATGAAAAGCCTCATGTGCCTGTAATTTCACCGGTAACCATACACTTCAAACCGCAACACATCAATACGAGCACTAACTGCTTTGCAGCAGGCATATGTGGTGGTAGTACTTCCTCGGACGAACTCTTTCACAAAAAAGCTCTACTACTACTAAATAAATGCACATGTATGTTGAATTATTTACCTACAGGAAATTCTTGATCCCCCCCCCCCCCCCCCCTCTCCCCCAGGCCTAAAGCTGGGTACGCCCAATAGGTGCCTACTACAAATACTCACCTCGCGATGACAAGTCGAATTCAATTTGAATTCCTACGACTAACTATCCGTACTCAATTTAAAATAACGAATTTCGAATTTGTAATGCAGGCTTTACGGCTCATCGTAAACGTGGTTTGAGTGCGGGCGTAAAGGGCTTTATTTCATCGCGAGGAACACTTATGTTCTCTAGTAATAGCAGTCGTACATTTACGTTAGTAACAAGGTAGGTAATGATTTTAACTCACTACCAACAGATTACAATAATTTACTTCCTTGGAAGCGATTATTTACAACGCGGTTGTGAATGTTTCACATCGACTTGAACCTCAATGATGGCTTTTTATTGACCTTTCAATGTTTTTTGGAGTACATACTCCGTAAGAATATATTTTCATATATGACTGTATATATTCTGTGATAATTAAGGCCCAGGGTACGCAAATAGATTGAGATTAAAAACAAAAATCGAGAATTACCAAAAAGTGAGGAAGTTTTTTGAAAATAAGCCTTTGTTTTTCAGATTAAACAACAGTGTCGGAGCTAATAGGTACACACATTTTGGAGTTTACTCCTTTTTCATAAAGGTAAATTGTACGTAAAATGATGGGGAGTAAAATTTTACAAGAAAAAGTGAAGACTTTTTTTTTTTGAAACAGTAAACTGAGAACGATTTACCTGTTTCTCTCCAGTCGTACGTCGGAGCTGCCATACACTTTTATGCCAATTAATTATTTATAACAAATATTTATTCTTTCAAAGTCGTTAGTCTCAGTCAAGTCATGTTTTAGTAAAGTGGTTGCAGTTTTACTGAAACTTTCAACCAATTTTAAAAATCACTACGATTTTGGTTAGTTAAAAGGCCGCCAAAGTAAAAAAAAAATAAAAAAAATAAGTTAGGACGACAACCGCGACGTCTCTTGTCAAAAATGGTGGGAAGAGTCTCTTAAATGGTTATCGCTGTATTCTAGAAGCTATTTAGTTATTTTTCTTTTTAATGCATTTCGTTAGGAGGTATAAGTGTTAGTTGCAGTTCGAAAACGCATTCTGTATTCAGCGTGTGCGCGACGCGCAACACGAGTGCATTAACATTCCCAGCTCTCGCGCAGGTTCTCATAGCAGCCGCACGCGTTTAATAGCCGTCTGTGAACCTATTGTTCACTTCAAAACATTTTAAATAGAAAAATAGTGATTTAAAACATCCTTTTACAGACATGGCTCAATTTTTAAACAACTAGCCACCCGCCCCGGCGACGCTCGGTTGTAATTTATAGAAAAAACCGGCCAAGTGCGAGTCGGACTCGTGCACGAAGGGTTCCGTACCATCGTCTATTGTGTCTTTTTTCTTTGCTCTGTGTTGATAACGGCAACAGGTAGACGCTTGAAATATTCACAGAATATTTAGTTATAATATTCACTTTAAAAATAAATAATTAAATTAAAATATTACAAATATTTAAGGGATTTGTTTAGGGGGATATTTTATTTGTTGGCTTATAATAAATACGTTATGGTTTTATGGGAAAACTAACGTATTTATTATAAGCCAATAAATAAAATATCCCCCTAAACAAATCCCTTAAATATTTGTAATATTTTAATTTAATTATTTATTTTTAAAGTGAATATTATAACTAAATATTCTGTGAATATTTCAAGCGTCTACCTGTTGCCGTTATCAACACAGAGCAAAAACGAACAAAAAAAAAACACGTTTGTTGTATGGTAGACCCCTTTAATATTAATTTTATTCTGTTTTTTAGTGTTTGTTGTTTTAGCGGCAACAGAAATACATCATCTGTGAAAATTTCAACTGTCTAACTATCACGGTTCATGAGATACAGCCTGGTGACAGACGGACAGCGGAGTCTTAGTAACAGGGTCCCGTTATACCCTTTGGGTACGGAACCCTAACAAGGTCCTCTCGTGTTGTTTAATATACTGAAGGCAACAAAAATATCTTGATAGGAGAAAAATGGTTGAGGATACTTTGCAAAATTATTTTTTATTTTATTTTAAAACATTAGGACATGCTTTATAAGAAAAAAGCTTTTAATGCACCACATTTCACAATACCCACGCCTTAAAGTAGGTAATTATACATTCAAACTTAACGTCATTTAGCAAGCAAATTACTCATGAGCCTAGATTTCTAGGTAGTCTAAATATATAACCGCAAAAGTACTATTAGGCACCAGTTTCCTTAGTCCTTCGAGTACAAAAATGTAGGTCTGTCTTTAAATTTTTAAGGTCTTTAGATATTCATCATGGCATAAAAATAATCAGATCCTAGGTATAGGTATTATACATATCCTATAGCATCGAAGTTTAGAATATTCGAGTAACAAAAATAAAATCAATTGTGCGCTTCTGAGAATGACCATATTTAGATCGCGTAGTACGTACTCGCGAAGGAACGCAGTCTGACTCAGTTTTCTAAGATCGAATGCAAAGCGAAATACAATTTTATTGCAGCTGTCAAGAGTCAAATAAATAAAATAAATAAATAATGCTGGACAGTTCACACAACATTACCTAGCCCCAAGCTAAGCAGAGCTTGTGTTATGGGAACTAGATAACTGATATACCTACTTAATACATTTTTTATTATACATAGAAAATACCCACAACACCCTGAACAAATATCTGCGATCGCACAAATATTTGTTCCGAGGCGGGAATCGAACCCGCAACCTCCTACGTCGCAGGCCAAGTTTTGCCCGCCGCGCCACAGAGGTCGTCAAAGGTGTCTTAGGCATTTTAACATATTTTGATCGAGCCCCCAAAACACGATTACGATAAATTTTCTCGATACAAAAAAATCGTGAACTTATTAACTCTACAATGCGCTTCTAACGTAAATATGTCGATTTGCACGACGAAAAAGAAAAATGTCAAAGCCAATGTCCAAAAGTAATAATGACCAATTAGAAAAATTAGAAAAATATTAAAATGACCAGTACTAAAATCAGCGTACATTGATAAAACTAATAAGAGTAACAAGTCCATATTATTTTAGAGGGCATGGTCGATTTATATTTTCGATTACGCACCAAATATTTATTTTCATACCGTTTATCGTGATTTTCGTCACTTTTCGTAGCACGAGCGCTGTTCTGTCACCTTCTAACTTACCTGAACTTTACTGAGTTAGATAGTGACGTAATTTAGCATTTGTCTGCCTCTTAACAAATTTAAACCCAAATCAGTTTCAAACAATAAAAAAATACGACAAAAGCCCGTTTCGAACTGGCCACTTGTGTGAGAGCCTTGTCGCATTTTTACTGTTCGCCATAAAAAAGGAATAAAGATTTAAATACATTTTTCTTCAAAGAAATAAATGGGGCTATAAATAATATAGTTTTTTTGGTCGAAGTTGTGAACGCGTTGGGACAGTTTCAAGGTGGATTTCGTTTGGATTAAAAATTAACACTTTTGGAGGGAACAACTTGATAGGTACCTACCTGAAAAGTTTATTGATATTATCGCTTGCAGCTTTTATTAGGCGTTATCGCTTGTTTTTTATGAAGATTATGAACAATAAAAGCTATGATAAGTTACAAGCAGGGCTAATGTCCCATGTTTTTACAAAGCAGGTGCATCCGTGCATTTGCGCACGTTTGTAGGGCCACTTTGTTATTTATTGGGGTACCGTCATAATAAAAAATAAATGGCCTTACAATTATCAACTTTGTCCCTTCAGTTGTCATTTTAGTAGTATAATGAACATTTTAATAATTCCTTCACGAATGCTAGTACTTAATTAAAGGTCCTGCAAGTAAATGTTTTTATAGACAGCTGATTATTACATTTTATGACGTAAATGGATATCACTAATGTTTCATAATACTTGAAACAGCATGGTTATTGTTTTTCTCGACTGTTTTATAGAGGATAGTTATTTTTACGGCGGTTTTTGTATGTAAGTACCTACTTGATAATTATAACGGTGAAATTACAGGCACATGAGACTTTTCAATTCATCTTTATGTCTCAGGGTGGAGGGCGCAGTGCAATGCCACATAGGGCGTATCCTAGGTGGACGTGACCTATTTGGTAATGCATTGTTAACGGCAGAGGTTCTCTATCTGCTTCTGGAGATATAGAATCTGGTTGTTCCGTCATTCTCGTAGGTAGGTAGGTAGTCAAAAAATAAAAACAATTCCATATAAGTACCTATAACTAGGACGGAAAGTAACATTTTAGGTTCTTATTATTTGTGTAGGTAGGTAGGTAGGTGCCTACCTACATCCTAAAAAGTTTAGTTAGGAACTTAATTTAATTACTACTTTTTACTAATTTTTGCTACCAAGTAGATACTACTTGATAATTACTTGGACCAAAATATAATATAACAATTCCAAAAACATCCAATTCCTACAGAATTTAATTAAATATATAAAAAATCAGTCAGTTTCCTGGCGCAATAATATAACCCTAGCTAAACGTTTAAACTTATGAAAACTACATAGGTAGGCAGGTACTACCTAATTTTAAAGAATAAAACCTTGTTCTTGAATTATCGGTCACACATCGCCGTTTTACGCGCACCCTACTTTGGCGGGATCAGTGCAAATACCTACATGAACTTTAATTCTTGAAATTCCTTAATTCTACGCAAATGTTATTTGTTTCAAATTAATACAAGAAAGCCACATGTGTTGAGGTTATTTTGAAGGAAGAAATATGTCCATAATGATATTGTCTCTGCCGCGATTCAAATTAACCCTGGTATCAAACTGCCATCTTTTTTTTAATGATAATTTAATGGCGATTTCGCTGCCAGACGCCATTTACAAGCTCAAGTTTGTTTCGTCTAGCAAGATATTTGAGACGCGTGTCGCCGGCCGGTCACAAGTGGATGCAAAGTTCACCTCGTCACTCCACCGGCACGATAACGGATTAATTACATTATATATTATTCGACACACTTCCATAACTGATAACGCAGCGCCTCACCAACAAACAACATGAGAAACGGATGTAAATATTGTAAGAAACTTGCCCGTGAGTTTTTGTTGTAACACACTTTTTGTTTCAACTTGCGTTGCGTTCTGGCGGGATCTGTCACCACATTGACCACAGAAATAGGTACAGATATCTCTCAGTGGCGAAAATGCAGGCCAGCGACCCCTGATGGGCAATAATTAATCGTTTGGCACATACCTAAACACAGCTCTGCTTGCATGACTCCACGCGCGAACTTCCAATCTTCACGAACTTTGACAACACACCGTTTGACACAACACCACGTTTACATTCTTGTTATCACACACTGTCGTCGCTTGCTTGTTGCACTCGCGATACATAACACTAGTCATAATTTTTGTTTATCGCCGGCAGTTTTTGGAGCGCGCGCGATCGGGCCGATACCGGCTGGAAGTCGCGAGAACACTGCCAGCTTCACAATTCAACGGCGCGACGTGCGGGGGAAGAGGCCGGCACGGGCGAAATGAGGCTATCTCGCTCGCACGACCACATCTTCAGCACAGAAGAAATAATAAGCAACTATAGATCTCTCACTCCGACAACACCAAAGTCAAACTATGCATGTATCAGTGGGAGGAACACGAGCGATATTGAAACCTAAAAATTAGATATGACAGTGCAAATTATTTTGACAAAATTAAAGGAACAACACTATGCGGTGACCATGCGACACCCGTAAACCAAACAATTATTGATACACAAATTGCTCGCATCGATCGCTATATTGGATCTAAAACCAGAGGAATAAAGCTCATGTTTTTAACTGTAAATATGTTTTGAAGTGACAGACCATCCGTGTGCACCGTCGACCGATTATAAAAAACCAACGATCGGTATGCAGACGTTCGGTTTGAGCAGGTCCTCCGTTGACGCTGTTTTCGGTCCAGTGTTCCCGGAATTCTTTCCACTTCTCCACACAAATGTTTTAAAGGGATGATTTGCGTTATTCGTTGTTAGTGTTTTTAAAAATCTTTCTTTATGCTTTTGGAAATTAGTAATGGTCGTTCATTATAGATCCATACCACCTAGATTAAACCATCTATATGGGAGAATATATAAATAAGAGACATAATAGTATTTTTACACTTCTTAGAAATAAATTACCTAGGTATATTTGAGCATATAAAATATTCTTATTCTTCTTATTAGACGTAACCTAGGTACCTAGATATAAAATGATTGGATTTTGAATTCCATTTTCTAGTTAATTTATTTGGTGTTAATAAGTATAGTAAGTACCTACCTATGTATGCAAAACTTTTACCTTAGTAGCCAGTTCCAAAGTAGGTAGGTAGGTATATCTACTACCCACTGCCACTTTTTACAGTCATTTTGATTTGAAAAACCGTCTTGCATGACGAAAGACTTTCATAAAAATATTTCGCTCACTGGTACTGGGGCTATTGTTTTTTAATGTTCTCTTACAGGTATCGAGCGTGTATTGGCAGCTTTATGTAGGTAGTTCCAATGATTATTTAACAGCGAGCTGACAAATTCTGGAAGGAACATACCTAGTAAAGTTAACAGCAGTTTTGTGTTTATTTTAATAAGAGCTCACGATTCTAAACTGGTACTCATTTTATCATCACTATTATAAATTGAGAAATGATTTTGATTCATAAAAGAATGCATAACAAATATTTTGTCAAAAATAGTATACCGATCCTATGATCAATTACTAGTAATCAGGGTAATCATAAAACCTGGCAACATTAAAAACAAAAGAACGGCAGTCAGCGAACCTTGAGTGGGCAGGCGATACGATTCGAGCCTGCGTCTGAGCAAGCCGCGCCATGTTGCCGGCCGCGAGAGCGAGATAACGCTATACAAATACTGTCCACCTCTCGCTCGCACGCTTGTTAGCGTTATTGCGCTCGTCAGCGGGTGAACCACACACCCACATGTACGCATTGTTATCTTCACAAAATTTATAACAAGCCAGCCAGGCAAGTCTGATTTCGTTCGTCTTTGGTATAAGCAGTGTCCGTCGGACACTCCTAAAATTCTTGCGGAAGATTTTTTATCCTTCCATCACAGATTACCATTTAGCTTGTAGGTATGCTTCGACCTCGACATAGCTCGAGGCTACCTAAAAATGATGCCTTTGACTAGGTTGTTTGTTAAAAAGTCGTTTGTTTGAGATTTGGCTCGTTAGTTTGGCATCATTGATAGTTTTGGCGCGTCGCGTGTATTGAATGAATGGGTAGAGTGAATGGACTGTTTATTTAAGCGTAATCGGGGCAATTTGATCGTAGTTAGTTAGTTGTCTATGCAGGGTTGTACTTAGGTAGGTAGTTAGCATTGGTAGAGCGAGGGTGATGTTTTTCAACCAACTAGCCATGATTAGAGTTAAGATACCTACCTACCTATGTAGGTACCTATGGACTTCTTCAGTCGGATGGTTGGTAGGTACCTACCTATATCTACAACGAAGCAGTCAAAAATTGTGTCTTGATAGCTTATTTTTATAAGATAAGATAAGATTATTTATTTGTCCGTAACACAGATTTACAAAACAGACGTTACCTGTAAAAGAAGTACCTACCTACCTATCACCATGTTTCGCCTTTTCAAGGCATAGGTACAAATAAAAATAAAACAATTAATTTAACATAATGAATGAATGTAGTAGGTAATCAATTAAATTCATGTAACAGTAGGTAGGTACCTAGGTACCTACTACTTATTACCTATTATTCATTTTCTTTTGTGGGTTAGTAGGTTTCCATTCCACAGAAGAAATAATAAATAGGAAACTCTTCAAACCAGGTAGGTTCTACAAAAAAAACATAGTTTTATAGGTATTAGAGGTACCTACCTATTTTAGATGAGAGATGTAATGTGTATATGTATATATGTACCTATATTAAACATACCACAACATACATACCTAGCGTAACTCTCAGTCGGCTATTCGCATGCCACGCCTCAAGGTGTCGTCTTTTATTTTGTAGGTTATAAGTTATAACATGAGATATAGGCTACTTTTAATAGCGGTATAATATACCTAAGTTTAAACGAGCTAATTTTTGTGTAGACAAGTAATTTCTAACCTAACCTAATAAACACACCTATAGGCACTAGTAGGTACCGAGTATACCAACCCTAGAAAATCTCACGCTTCCCAAAAGTCTTATTATAAGTACCTAATAGTTTAATTACCACGTTCCCTTAGAATTAAATTGCATGATAATATCACGAAATGTAGATTTATAAAGTGCCACATATTTAAAAAAAAAGTTATAATTTGCTACCATTTTTATTTAAGTACCTATAGGTTTTATAACCTAATAATTACTATTTTAGAACAAATATTTACTATCGGGATTGACTCATCATCCGTTCACTGATTATACAAAATAAATAAAATAAAGAAAGTATATAAACGGCATTCTCTGCCGTTTATTTAGTTTTTTAATTAGGTACCTTGAAGCTTTCGTGGTTAAGTTCTGGGTGCAGCCGTATTGATCCCATGGATTCATCCCACGAATATTTATTTCCGGATTCATACCAAAATGTAGGCCGTATTCATCCCAAAAATAATAAAATAAATTTTTTTCCAGGATGATCAAAGTCCACACGATCATTTTCAAGGGACCGAGCAGGAACTACTCAACCTAACCACTTCGAAAATATCAGGATTAATGACTATCGTCATAAACTCTTGAGCTATTCTGTTAGTGTCGTAATATGTGTTGTTGATGTAGGTATCTTTTAATAAATAAATGAAAATATACTTTGACCAACATTGCCCCAGCTCTGAACATAGCCCCGTCTCTAGGTAGGTACTTACGTATTAGAAAGAAAAGAAAGAAAGAAAGAAAAAATCTTTATTTGTAACGGCACACATGGATAGGACAAAAAACACTCGACAAATAAAATAAAAAATAATAGGTAATACATACAAAAGGCAAAAACTAAGTACTTCTACAATTAATAGAGTGTCTCTCAGTGCCATCGTATTACCACAGAGTAAGGAATAATACTAACGTACAAGTATTACGAAATAGTAGGTGGGTAGCGAAAATACCTTCATAGGCTTCATAACGCATACTAACGTTGTAATTTGGACTCTATTGACATGGATCAGCGTAGGCAGCAGATTTATAACCTAGCTCTAATCTAATCTGTATTCATACCGTGCATATTGCTTTGGGCTTTTCAAGTTTGTTTACTTACGATAACTGCGTGAAATGCGTCAGGGGTGGGGGGAGGGAATGGAGAGGAAAGTGCGAATGATATCAAAAGTTAGTTAAGTATTAGTTAGGTAAGTTTTAGTAGTAGTAGAGCTTTTTTCTGAAAGAGTTCGTCCGGGGAAGTACTGCCACCATACCTATTTCTGCCGCAAAGCAGTTAGTGCTCGCATTGCTGTGTTCCGGCACAGAATAAATATTATGGTTCCGGTTTGAAGGGTAAGGGCGCCGGTGAAATTACAGGCACATGAGACTTTTCATATTTATGTCTCAGGGTGGCGGGCGCAGTGCAATGCCACATAGGGCGCGTTCTAGGTGGACGTGACTTATGAGGTAATGCACTGTTTATAGGCAGAGGTTACCGCTTAACATTAGGTGGGCCATCTACTTGTTCCGTCATTCAAGAAGTATAAAAAAAGTAAGTATATAAGGTAATACGAGTATAACGAAAAATTACCAATCTTAGATTTGATTTATATCAGACTAAATCAAATACAACATTCAAATTATAAGTATGCATCGATTATAATTCCGAGGGATCGCTGTAACAGAACACGATAGGACAATATTTATTTATTTGATTTTAATAAATAGGACACCCAAAACAGGTTTACACAAACACAAATCCTCGTAATTATAGGGTATCACAGCGTGCACAAGAAATACAACATAAACAGCTTCTTACAGGGATACATAGTAAAATATAGGACAAGAAAAATAAAAATACTTATTGCATAATACTAAGATAAAGGATAATAATTTATAGAAATAATACTTAGTTTAGGCTAGAATTATCGAATGTTGCGGTATAAGATTCAACTATTTGTCTAACAAGTAGGTTACAAAAATGTCTTCAAAATTTCACAAATTAAATGTTAAATGTTTCCTATATTTAGAGTATCTAAACCTACAAACCCCTACAAACCCCTAGAAACCCCTACAAACCCCTACAAACCCCTACAAACCCCTACAAACCTCTACAAACCCCTACAAACCCCTACAAACCTCTACAAACCCCTACAAACCACTACAAACCCCTACAAACCTCTACAAACCCCTACAAACACCTGCAAACACCTACAAATCCCTAGAAACCCCTACAAACCCCTAAAAACCCCTACAAACCCCTACAAACCTCTACAAACCCCTACAAACCCCTACAAACCTCTACAAACCCCTACAAACCCCTACAAACCCCTACAAACCTCTACAAACCCCTACAAACCCCTACAAACACCTACAAACCCCTACAAACCCCTACAAACACCTACAAACCCCTACACACCCCTACAAACCCCTACAAACCCCTAAAAACACCTACAAACCTCTACAAACCTCTACAAACACCTACAAACCCCTACAAACCCCTACAAACACCTTCAAACACCTACAAACCCCTACACACCCCTACAAACCCCTCCAAACCCCTACAAACCCCTACAAACCCCTAAAAACACCTACAAACCCCTACAAACCCCTACATTGTATAACCGCAGTAATATTTAGCTGGTAGGTAAGTATTATTTACTATTCATTATGATCATCATCAGTCGCAAGACATCCATAGGTAAGTCAAAGTCAAGGTCAAAGGCAAAAAGTATTTTATTCATAGATATAACAAGGATAATTTTGAATCGTCTTAAGAAGTGGAAGCTGATTCAAAGAAAAAAGGAAAACCAACTTAAAAACCTTAGGTAGGCAGTCAAAAAATTCATAAGGCAGCACACTCTACGCTTGATTTACTCATAAATAACACATCAATAATAAATTATATGTAGGTACAGACATTGCAAATTGACAAATTAAGTGTCGAGGGGCAGAGCGACATCAGGCCACGCGGCTTTATCATTAACATAGTCATGTTGAGTGTAATACGCTTTCTTAATTAGATTATTCTTTATGTAGGATTTAAATCTTCGAATCGAAAGTTTAGAAGCACATTCTGGAAGTTTATTATAGAACCGAACAGAATTCCCCATAAAAGACCCACTTACTTTTTTAAATCTAAATTTGGGAATTAAGGTGGAATTTTCCATAGTCCTAGTAGGTACAGGTACTACCTAGGTACTAGGACCACTACCTACCTACCCAGTTTGTTTCATCCACTTGTCATCCTGGCAGAGAAAAGTAAACCCCAGTACCTAGGGTACCTACATAAGTTAAGATAGGTACCTATATACCTACCTACTTATTTTATCATCTTACCCACAAGGGCGGTGTTACCGGTGGGTGGGGCTTTCGTTTTGGCTTGGTATGAAGGTAGTACCTACCTACCTATACCTACCCACCCACCATTGTTACATATAATACCTACGGTCAACTATTATTATGGGTCATGAAGTTGTACTCTCGACATAATGTGGGCTTTAGCTCATTTATGGTGAGGATCCGGAAGATCTGAATATCTACTTGAGCCCTGACTTCTGGTCGAAAGGGGTGAAGTTCCGGCGGTTCAAGGGCCGTCTAACACGTGATCCCCGGGCCGCGACGCGTCGGCGATCACACGTGTGTTAGACTAAGTTATAAATATCTTTATGTGTATGTTAGTTGTACCTAAGGTATATATTACTATTGGGCCTTTGTCTAGGTACAATGTACATTTTTCACTGTTGCCTGAAATAAATGAATTGTGTGAGTGAAAATCATGAAAATCAATTATGAACGACGTGAAAAACCGACAGGTGAAAGAAAAAGTACAAAATCCTTAGCCATTTAAAAGTTGAATCAAATTTTCAGTCGAAAACAGCTGCACTTTGTTATTTTTTTAATTTGGTTTATTAATTAATTTAATTTAGCTAATTAAAACGGACACACCTATTTAATTAATCAAAGATAATCATAACAATAAAATGTCAGTTATCTAGAGAACCCTTTTTCACTTAGCAAAATGTTGAAATCCCAAAATGTATAATTTCCCACAATGTTGATAATTTTTTTTTCGCAACATGGTGAATTCTTAGAGTTTTGAGTTAGTTAAAAGTGGTATTCAGACATAGATAATAATATAATAACAAATAACAATTAAATAGTATAAATCAAACACACAGCTAACATCACGCTCACAGAACCTCAAACATTCCGAAAAAATCCTCGTCCAGCCATCCGCAAACAAATCCCACTCAGGACTAGCGTCCAGGAGAGCATTGAGCGCAGCAAGGCCACGCGGTACTGGTGAAAAAGCTCGAGCCACAGTACGACAAAACGGTACAGCGAACAACCTATGCTTCCGAGCTGCACAATAATTCGGGACAAAGAATCGACACAGCTCATCACTAAAGTCCAAAGCGTCTATCCTGCCACGGATAATCTTGCAGACCAAAGCGATTTGCTAGTTTATGAACAGGTAAAACATTTTTGTACGTTCATTTTACAGATAAAAGGACAATGAATTACATACATTTTTTTTGCACATATATTGACTCTTCTATGAAGAGAAAGCCTCCAAATAAGACCATCAGCTGACCGCAATCTGTCGTTTTATTTCTGTAAGTAGGTACATTCTATCTGCATTCGTTAAATGTTTTTTATTTCTTTCTTTCTTCGTGCAGAAATCTCCACTTCGCGTTTTGTCCGATTACCGTGAATGGTATTCGAGGTTTGAACGAGTTTGAACCAATTCGCTGTGACCAATTGGATTTCACGCGTTTCGAAGATGATCACCGACTCTGCACGCTTGTTTTACTGGAACTACATGCCTGCCTACCGAGTAGGTACCTATTTTAAACACCAATGTTGATAAAAACTAAAACAAACATTATACTCGAAAAATAGTCATAATTTTCTAGGTACCAATGTAATTAAATCCACCCACTCACCTACCCTAGTTCATTTTACCGCTCGATGCAATATTTGGTTTGATAGAACCAATTTTCGACTGCTAGCGACATCTATTCCCAGGATAGTACGACTTTTGAGCGCCATCTAGCGAATTGTAACTTAAACTGCTCATTTACGCGCCATCTGCATGGTAATTTAAAAGTTTGCAGTAGCTATTCCTTTCAACCTTGCTCGGTGACAAAATGTTTAAGTATACTGTTCAGAGATGGCGCTGTATTAGAAAATGTAGATTTAAGATATTGTTCACATGAATTAATCTTCCAGTTTTATTTTATTTACTACTTGTTTGCTATGTTGTACCTGCATGAACTTGGAGTCTACTATTATCCATCGATGAGTGCCGTTGTCCACCTGCGTGTCCATCATCAGATTAGCTCGTTGTCACCATAATATTGTATAGTCATCAGAAATCAGAACTTAGTACCGGGTAGTAGATCATTTTTGCAAAAGTGTTCGTCCGGAGAAGTACTAAACCTACCTAGTCGTAGTATTTCTGCCACAAAGCAGTAGCTCGCATTGCTGTGTTCCGGTTTGAAGGGTTAAAGGCAGGGGTTACCTCTTAACATCAGGTGGGCCATCTGCTTGTTCAGTCATTCAAGTAGTTAAAAAATAAAAAACTTGACATACCTACGGTGTTCGATTGAGCATACATGTATGCCTAATTTCAGCTTAATCGAACACCGGGAAGTGGAACAAAAAATTGTAAGATTTTTTTAATGTCTTGAGTGACGGAACAAGCAGATGGTCCACCTGATGTTAAGAGGTAACCTCTGCCTTTAACAAAGCATTACCACATAGTTCACGCCCACCTAGGACGCGCCCTATGTGGAATTGCACTGCGCCCGCCACCCTGAGACAAAAAGTTGAAAAGTCTCATGTACCTGTAATTTCACCGGCACCACCCTTCAAACTGGAACACAGCAATGCGAGCACTACTGCTTTGCGGCTGAAATAGGTATGGAGGTAGTAATTCCCCGGACGAAATCTTTCACAAAAAAGCTCTACTACTTCTAAAACACCAGTGCTATTTCATCTGTCCCGGACAGATGAAACTAAATAATAATAAAAGGTTGTAAAATATTCTTATTATTATTAGGTACCTCATAACATATGAAAAACCTCTATACGTCCACTGCTGGACGTGGCCTTCTCCATAGAATGTCTAGATACATAACTACGGAAGCTATGGGAAAACGAAATGGTAGAAGGCATTGAAACGTATTATGGAGCCATCTTTGGGATGGCTCGGCCAAACACTAGCTTGCTGCCTTGGACTCGATCGAACTTAGAGCTTTCAGGCTTATAGGTGAGCAACATATGGCGAAGACTAAGATCCAGAGTACCGAGCACAGCCGTAAGGTTGCATGCCTTTCGATCTTCTATAGGTTACATTTCGGGGCATGCTCCCTGGAACTTCACGATCTGATCCCACCATATCCTTTTCATCATAGGACGAGCAGATGCACGGCTCGGTACCATCCTTACTTCATTAGTTATACCATCTATTCGTACTAAACGTTTCAGTTCTACCTTTATAATGCGAACTGCTAAGGAATGGAATACACTACCGTCGTCTGTCTTTCCTTTAAACTATAATCTGGGTCTCTTCAAGGCTAGGGTGAATAGGTGCCTTCTAGACCTTTGTGCTTCATCTTCGGCCACATCGTCACTTACCAACGAGTGAGATCGTAGTCAAAGATAAGCATAGTAAAAAAAAAAAGTCGTTACAATTTTTTTTTTGATACTACTTGAATGACGGAACAAGCAGATGGCCCACCTGATGTTAAGCGGTAACCTCTGCCTATGAACAGTGCATTACCTCACAGGTCACATCCACCTAGGACGCGCCCTATGTGGCATTGCACTGCGTGCGCCACACTGAGACATAAAGATGAAAAGTCTCATGTGCCTGTACAATGCACAATTATATTCATCATCTGATAGGCCTCCCCCATAGAATGCCACGACGAACGGTCTTGAGCAGCCTCCGTCCACCGACTTCCTGCGACCTCTATAATGTCTTTGGTCCATCGAAAGAGGCATTCCTCTTTTGCTTCGTCCGGTTTGTGGTCACCTGAGAACATTTTTTCCCCAACGGTTATCAGTTGTGCTTATTATATGGCCTGCCCATTGCCACTTTAACTTGATCACAGACTCATTGGAGCATGGAACCAGGATTAGATGGTGGCTTGTGTTCACATATAGGGTTGCCATCTCTCCTGGTCTTCCGGGATTCTCTCGAAATAAGACATGAAAATAAAAAACTTCCGCCTCTTGGGAGCAATATTGGTTGGGGTGGTGTCCCTCAATCCCTCAAATCAGGCAGATGACAGGCAGTTTTTTAGTGGTAGTAGAGCTTTTTTGTGTAAAAGTTTGTCCGGTGAAGTACTACCACCATACTTATTTCTGCTGCAAAGCATTAGTGCTCGCATTGCTGTGTTCCGGTTTGAAGGGTATGGGTGCCGGTGAAATTACAGGCACATGAGACTTTCATCTTTATGTCTCAGGGTGGCGGGCGCAGTGCAATGCCGCATAGGGTGCGTCCTAGGTGGACGTGACCTTTGAGGTAATGCCCTGTTCATAGGCAGAGGGTATCGCCTAACATCAGGTGGGCCATCGGCTTTTTCCGTCATTCAGCAGTATTTTTTTTTTAAAAAAACTGCTCTCCACTGCCCTCTGGCTTAATGCAAACATATTTATCAAAGTCAAAATCCTACATCTCTGCATATCTTTATGATACTAGACTTTCGACGTTATGTGCAAATATACTGAGTTCCTTTTACTTCTGCTCGACTTTTATTACTAACTGTGCCAATATATAAGGTTTCTTCAACATGTAAAGAAAATGTACGCATCCTATCTGGGAAGCAAGAGCCCTCAAAACCAAATCGAGAAACGAACACGCACTCAAGACCTCAATTTAAAGTGGGGGATCGCAACCTCAACAACCGACCGCGCGGTGAATGTCGACCCGACTCTAGCGACGAGCAGTCACTCGAGCAGTCTATAGCCGGCCTTACACTTTCAAATTCCGAACACGACGTTCTCATTTTAAAAATTAAAAGTATACGTTCCATTTTTAAAAGCTTTTAATACAGACACAAAATACTTTTAGACAAGTTTATTAAAACTGAAGTGTTTGTGAACTTGTGAAGTGAACTTTTGCACTTTTGAAATGTTTGTAAAATGCTACAGCCAAGAATAAGTGCAAGTGGAAATATGGAGAGTACCCGGATTTGGAGGTTTTTCGTGCTAGCTGTTCTGTGTACTCTGGCTACGTGTCAAGGTAAGAAACCTTTTTTAATAAAACCTCTTTAGAAAATACTAGAGAGTACTAAGGCGAGTCACGGAGCTGAATTTTTGTAGCACGATTTTGAGTCGGTATTTCGTTGCGTAAAGCTCAACTTTGTACTTACGTAATGTTTATTGAAAGCTGATCTGAATACTGTTGAGATATAAATGAATAAGATAGTGCAGCTATTGAACATTAAATGAATAAGGTATTGAAATTATGTGGGCGAGTTCGAACGGAAAGCTCTATATACAAAAGACTTAAACGCGCTCACTCGCTGTTAATGTTTTTAGATAAGATAATAATGTACCTGCATACGTATTTTATTGTTTATATTCCTAGATTTAACGTTTTAGATATGATAATAATGTACCTGCATACGTATTTTATTGTTTATATTCCTAGATTTAACGTTTTAGATAAGATAATAATGTACCTGCATACGTATTTTATTGTTTATATTCCTAGATTTAACGTTTTAGATAAGATAATAATGTACCTGCATACGTATTTTATTGTTTATATTCCTAGATTTAACGTTTTTCTAGATAGTTTTTTATAACCCCCGTCGCAAAAAGAGGGGTGTTATAAGTTTGACCGCTATGTGGCTGTGGCAAGGTAGTGGGTGAACCGATTTGAATGCGTTTTTTTATTTGAAAGCAAGTTTTCTAGCGATGTTTGTTTTATCAAAATCGTTTCAGCCGTTTCATTGCGTTAGGGTTTTTTTTTCTTCTTATTTTTTTTATTTATTTATAATGTTATAACTATATACCTATTTAAAATACTGCAATGCTATCTATGTCTCATAAATTTTATGTCATAAATTTCGATGTGGACATAGGTCTTGCCTTTATGGGAACCAATGCATAATTTAGGTGTTTCTTAAGTAAACCAAATAAAGTTTTAACCTGCTTAATTTTTGTATGAAAATTACGCTTTTTAACGAAGTAAAAAGTAGGTTATTCAGCGATAAAAAAGCATTCAAAATTGATTCATCTGTGAATGGCATCTCGCTTATTTTACGCTACCATGCTGGTTGCAGCTTGATGGTGTCCGATTAGATGGTAAGGGAAAGCACGATCTACCCAAAACAACATAACTTTCACCTAGTTCGATAGGTACCTAGAATTTCATCATCATCATCGAACAGAAGTCTACTGCTACATAGGCCTTCCCTATAGAATACCACAGGTATTCCATAAAACTCCTTATCTTAGATTTGATTTGATAGCTGACTAAATCAAGTACAATATTCAATTGTCAATCTTATTATCGTCTAGACTGTCCAAACACCTTTTTAGGACTGTTTTTATTTATCCTCTAACTGTCCAACATCCTAAATAGGACGTTTTTATTTATCCTCTAACTGTCCAACATCCTAAATAGGACGTTTTTATTTATCCTCTAACTGTCCAACATCCTAAATAGGACTTTTTTTTTTGTGACGCGTGCGAGGCGCGGCAACAAATACGCGTACCTAGAATGCGTTATTACTGGAAGAAAGCGTTAGCTGAGTCAGTCGTGGGAAGCAATGGCGGCGATGAGCTCACCACTTGTCACGTCTATATTCCACGATGGTGCAACCCACTGAAAAGAGGCCCATTGAGGCTCTGCCTACCCCTTTGGGGAAAGAGGCGTGTGTCTATGTATGTATATAATATTCAAATTAAAAATTACATTATAATTCCGCGGGATCGCTGCACCAGAAACACGACAGGACAATATTTACACGACAGAAAAAAAAACAAAGTTATGTCTAATTATGTTGTGTTTGTATATAACCATGACAGTCTCATAAGTTATGTCTAATTTTTGGCTAGATTTGATTATTTATTAAAATGGTGCATATTATTGGTAAAAAATTAGATAAATAAAGTCAATACAACAAAGCCACCACTTATCACGTCTACTATGGTTTAACCCACGGGGAAAAGAGGTTCTAGCTACCCTAGCCCCTTTTCTCGGGGAAAAAGGAGTATAATATTATATTTCAAATATCAAACATTCCTACAAATTTCATATAGATTTTAGATTCTTTAGGATACACTAAGGTATCCCTAAAGAACACCCTGTGCTTACTCTGGAAAGGCGACCATTGTCTAAACGCAATAAGTAAATAAATAAATAATGCTGGACAGTTCACACAACATTATCGAGCCCCAAGCTAAGCAGAGCTTGTGTTATGGGTACTAGATAACTGATATACTTAATACAACATATTACATAGATAGATATTTTTTATTATACATAGAAAATACCCAGAACACCCTGAACAAATATCTGCGATCACACAAATATTTGTTCCGAGGCGGGAATCGAACCCGCAACCTCCTGCGTCGCAGGCGAAGCCTCGCCCGCCGCGCCACAGAGGTCGTCAAGTAAATAGCTAGGTAATTAGAAAATAACAAACATTAATTAGATTACATATACGTAGTTTTGTAATGAGTATGGCTACGTACATTAATGTCAAGGTTTGGTCTCAAATTCACGCACAATCTCATTTGGTTCACCGACGAGTTGATATGTGAAAGATTTTCTTAAATAAATTGTACAGATTACGGATAGTTACAGTTTTTTTAACCCCCGACGAAAAACGAAGGGGTGTTGTAAGTTTGACGTGTCTGTGTGTGTGTATGTGTTTGTCTGTCTGTCCCGTCGTAGCTCCCGAGCGGATGAACCGATTTTTTATTTATTTTTTGTTTGAAAGGTTTATTTGTCGGGAGTGTTCTTAGGTTTGTTTTATCAAAATCGGTTCAGCCGTTTCATTGCGTTGGGTTTTTTTTTAATTTTTACAAAATTATTTACTTGCGATGACGAATTTACCCTAAATTTTTTTGGTGACGAATATACCCGATGACGAAAGACCCCTAACCCTGGGTCGGGGTGCCTCAATTTTTTTTAACAGGGACCCCTTATACTTTTTGACTCGAATTCGATGAACGGATTCGGATTTGTGATTCGGAGGTCTGGTTGGGTGGGTTCCCGTAAGCTGATTGCATTTATTTTTGACTTAATCGACGCCTCTTAGTCTGTTCTCTGTTTTTAACCCCCGACGCAAAAATAACGGGTGGATGAACGGATGAACGTATGTAGTTTAACGTGTCTGTGTGTGCCGATGATCTGATTTTGTGTATGTGTGTGTATGTCTGTGGCATCGTAGTTCCCGAACGGATGAACCGATTTCGTTTTTAGTTTTGTTTGAAAGGTGAATTTGTCGGGAGTGTTCTTAGCTATGTTTGATCGAAATCGGTTCAGCCGTTTCATTGCGTTGAGGGTTTTTTTTTTTACAAAATTTATTACTTGTTAACTATATTTGCTTAGATTTTTGATGCATAGTATTCTTCGATTTTGGGCTCACCATGGTTATTAGCGAAACTGCAACGACTCATAGTTTCCAAAGATCACAATATAAAAAAAAACTGGGATGGACTTACTCATTATTATATCACTATTACAGGTAAGAATTATAATAATGGTAATATTCAAAATATGCAAATCTCAAGTAGGTAATGGTAATGTTAATCTAACGCAATGAGTAAATAAACGTTTAAACCCACAACGTAACTAATAGGTAGTTGTATAAGTTAATAGCAGCTGTAAACTGGTTCAAAGTGAACTAATCATGTTAATAGCAGCTGTAAACTGGTTCAAAGTGAACTAATCATGTTAATAGCAGCTGTAAACTGGTTCAAAGTGAACTAATCATGTTAAGATATTAAGGGCCTTATTACAAAAAACTAAATTAGCCCTGGTTTAAACCCGAACTACGTAGTCTAGGCTTGTAGCGGTATTTAAGTTAAATACAACTTTAATACAAAGGCAGATGGTTTGGTTTCACAAAGTCAACTCTAGAGCTAGATAGTTCGATATTATGTCAAAAATGACAAAGTCTCGGACTATCTCTCGTTTTTCTTAAACCAAGCAGCTCCCTAGTTTTACAATGGTCTATAAATTGACAGTTGATTGCTTGTTGGATAGAAGTTTGCATATTGATTGTGATGTGACACTTTGACACAAGATCCGTCAGTTTGACACGTCGGAAATAAGTATGTGTAGTTTAGAAAATAAACAATCTGTCTTTGTGTTAAAGTTGTATATAACTTTAATACCGTGACAAACCTAGACTACTTAGTTTGGGTTTAAATCAGGACTAACTTAGTTTTTTTTTATAATAAGGCCGCAATAGTTTTTCTAATTTCAAATAATTTATATTCAATTTGTGACATCATGGTATTTGGTGTCACTTTTTAACCCCCGACGCAAAAACGACGGGGTGTTATAAGTTTGACGTGTCTGTGTGTATGTGTGTGTGTCTGTCTGTGGCATCGTAGCTCCCGAACGGATGAACCGATTTCGATTTTATGTTGTTTGAAAGTTGAATTTGTTGAGAGAGTTCTTAGTTAGGTATTTTTGATCAAAGTCGGTCCAGCAGTTTCATTGCGTTGAGGGTTTTTTAATTTTTACAAAATTAATTACTTGTTTGTTGTAATCTATGCATTGACCTGAAAGTACTGAAAGTCTCCGTCAAGTCATAACCCAGTTTAAATGGTGGCAGAAAAACTAAGATTTTACAGAAAAAAAAAAACACTTAAATTTCACTATATCACACATGTGCTATCACATATGTATCAAAGTTACACCGGTTAAAATGCTACCAAAATTACACAAAATAGCGAGTGGGCGCCATACTCAAAAATGTAACTGATTTCTGACAGCTTTTAAAATGTCATTGAAAAGATCAAATCCATTTCCTACTTCACCTTATTATATCTATGCCTCTATGTATAGATCGTTCAAGTATAACTTACGTACTTAGAGATTGTATAAATCAATAGGTTGTTGCAACTTCTTGCATAATGTGGTGAGTGGTCAACAGAAACACCTAGGTACCTAAATGTCACAGAGGTTAGGTAATTTATAATGTTCTAAGGTTTTTATGTCTGTTATTAAGATACACGAAATGTATGTTATGAACTCTAGACGTTAAAGTTTTTGATAGGAGTACTTAAAGTTACCAAGAAGAAAAAAATATATGGTATTTTAAGATTTTTATATTGTCTTTGGAACTTGACAGGTATGCAAAATTTCATCTCAATCGGTTGAGGATAACTGCTTTAAAATTCAGTTGCAAGATTGGTCCTGAACATACATACTTACATACAAATTTTGCTTGTAAAATAGTAGAGCCGTGTACTTATTCAACTCTTGTCGGTGCAAACGATGCAATTCCCTCCATTTCACTGTTCCCAATGCGGTTTCTTTTACCTTTTATCTTTCTCATCTTTTATCTTTTTCATCTTTTATCTTTTTCGTCCGGGGAAGTACTACCACCATACCTATTTCTGCCGCAAAGCAGTAGTGCTCGCATTGCTGTGTTCCGGTTTGAAGGGTAAGGGTGCCGGTGAAATTACAGGCACATGAGGCTTTTCATCTATATGTCTCAAGGCGCAGTGCAATGCCACATAGGGCGCGTCCTAGGTGGACGTGACCTATTAGTTAATGCACTGTTCATAGGCATAGGTTACCGCTTAACATCAGATGGGCCATCTGCTTGTGCCATCATTCAAGTATTAAAAAAAAAAAAAAAAAAAAACGTGGTCTTTTCTTCCTGTTTTTTCTTCTATTTTCTTTTCTATGATGGTTTTTCTATAGTTTTCATGTCTTATAAGATGACCAATCATATTCCCCTTCTAATATGGTTTATGGCCGTGTTTGTTGCCTGATTCTTCTAGGTTTGGTCGCGTTTGAACATGAGTAACTAGTTTTATAAGACGATTCAAAATGATCCTTGTGATTCAAATGAATAAAATACTCTTGACTTTAACAAGGTTTACTATTAAACAGTGATGAGTTCAAGTTGAACTCTATAACAGTAAAAATATGAATAGCATGGCAGGAATGATCTGCAGCTAACTGTGATATTGTGAATAAATGCACACATCATTTTCGATAATGAGTTCTATTGTTGCGTTAAAATAAGACCGTTTTATGTTGGCAATTATATATTAGATTACTAGCAGCACCCCACGGTGTTACCCGCTTAAGTCTCGATCCTATGGGAATATCGGGATAAAAATGTGGCAATGTGTTGTTCCGGGAGTCAAGCTTCTCCATTGCAAATTCCATCCAAATCCGTCGAGAACTTTTCGGTAAGCCGTTGGTCGGGAGATTTTGTATTTTGTCGAGAGTTGGACATATTATGAAATATCGGGAGAATCCAGACGAATTCCGACGATCTGGCAACCCTAATCCCAGCGTAGTTACGTTCATCTCTACGTGTTTTGCAAAGTCTTATAAATCAACTTGTATTTGATAACACAATACAAACTCTATCTAGACGAGCGTGAAGTAACTCAGTCAGTCACGACATGGCATAAAAGTGAAATCATTGAGTTGCCTCAATTCAAAACATTTTTTATTTAAATCTGGTCAACGCGACTTCCTCGGCGTAGAGTTCTTTTCATACAAACTTCAACACTCGACGCACCCCTTTAGGGTTTTTTTTATAATATTGGTACACCTTTGTTTGGCCACGATCTCACCTGTTGGTAAGTGACGATGTGGCCGAAGATGGAGCACAAAGGTCTAGAAGGCATCTATTCACTCTAGCCTTGAAGAGACCCAGATTATAGTTTTCAGGAAAGACAGTAGTGTATTCCACTCCTTAGCTTGGTGATTCCTCTGTTACTGCACTTACGTTTTTTTTATGTTTGACCGGTCAAGAAAATCTTGGTAAACCGGCCATTTTCAAATAAATTTATCTAATAATAAATAAAAGAAGTTAAAACATTTCTGGACTTTTCCCAGTCCGATTTTTTCCCATCACATCTGGCAACCCTAACTGCACCCCTAGGGGTGAATTGAATTGAATTTGAAGAGACCTCAAAAGGAATATATGCTTCAAAATCCAGGTCTCTAGGGCTTACGATTTAGGCTGTGCCTTGATAGACATTCAGTCAGTCACGCAACGATTATACATTAGTATTATTATTAACACTTGTAATAAGTGAAATTAAATTAAACGCATGCACAAATAGCGAGCTAAAAAACCTTAAAACAATAAGGAAGTAACAATTTTTTTTTTAACTTTTCAATTCTCTTTTACGGAAGAAATAAACAAAATAAGTTTTTTAAAGTTGTGTAATAAATAATGCTTTCTAAAATCAGGATTTCAGAAATCCTTATAATTATAATACAAGTAAAATTAATACTTCTTATGAAGCGGTGTTTCCGGCTTAAGAATATATCCCTCCGTCTCCTTCCATGGGTGTGATAAAAGTTGGCTAAGTGGTTATATCAGGGGAGGGGCAGCAGCATCCACCTGAGTAGGTACCTACTCATTCAATACTGCCTTCGAATTTATCGAAGAATACTGCGATCACTAATCCGCCTGCCATGCGTGGTGATTATGCCAAATCCACCCATTGCATTCTACGGGAGAGGCCACGTCCAGCAGTGAACATCCACAGCTGATGATGATGATGATGATGATGAAGTATCGCCTAACCTGTATTTTTTTAAACATATCCATTCACCAAGGCCTCGTCCACAATCTCAATAATCCTAAACCAGCAAATGTCATCGCCTTGTAGCGACATCTATTGCACTAAACGCATCTCATTTACTTACTAACTAGGTCTTTAAACTCACAGCTAAAATATACCCTATTACATTGATTTAGAGCTTAAATTAATTACACGGCATTAAAAGTTCATCCGTATTCGGCATACTGCGAAATCATACCCTAATCATATTAATATAAAGTAGTGAATTGCTATTAATTTATTGACGATAAAAGCTCGTCCATTTGTTTCACTGCTAATATAAATCTTAAGGCAGTATAGATAGAGTAGCAATTAATTGATGAGACGCTGTGACCGTAAACGTACTATTTAAAAGTGGAACGTCGCGTTATGCGAGTCCCTACTGCGAGCGAGTTAATTTGCAATTTTAATTGTATAGGAATTTGTTAATTAAATTTGTACGATTTAAACATTTCATATTTCATATATTTATTAATACCATAAGATCACAGGGAACACTTAGTCACGTCAATTTACAAGCATTCAATTAAAAAACAAACAGTTTGGTACACTATAAAGATGCAGCTGTATAGAGGCTTTGTCAAATTATAAGGTAAGTCATTTAGAACATCACATTAGCGGCTGTACATAGGCCTTGTCATTTTGTTAGTACATTTAATAAGTCCTTACAATTTTATAATAATATCACGTACATAGACAAGCAAAATAACAAAAGAAACGATCAGTTACAATTAGTATAAGCAAAGAGTAAATTAATTAGCCAAGCCATCAAATCAAACACCGGCAACATATTGTTGCCATGTTAACAAATTGGATTTCTACCATAAAATATAATACAAGATAAAATAAAATATCGGCTGTAAAGGGGCCTTGTTATAAACTACATAAAAACAAAAATAATATACAATAGACAGTGACAACAGTTACAGCATACAACAATTTAAATAGAATGTCACAACCAACATCTCATCAAAAGGTCAAATAATTAATTAATTACAACTGTTGTGCTTTTTGATCGCAGAGACGGACAATGCCCAAACATCTTTATCACTTGTGTAGTCACAACACTTATAATATGCAGATCTGGTTAAACAAGTCTTGATACATTTCTTGAATTGTTTCTCATTCAATTCTAGTATTTCAGTCGGGACTTTATTGTAAAATCGTATACAATTTCTGAGAAAAGATTTGTTACATTTTTGAAGTCTACATTTAGGGAACCTAAGTTTATATTTATTTCTAGTGTTAACTGCATGCAATTCGCAGTTTTTCTTGAATTGATGTATATTTTTGCGCGTGTACATAATACATTCGTAAATGTACAATGAGGGCAAGGTTATTATATTAACGTCCTTAAATATATTTCTTAAAGATGTTCTCGGGCTTAAACTATAAATTGCTCTTACCGCTCGTTTTTGTAGTATAAAAATAGATTTAATGTTAGCCGCAGCACCCCAAAGCAATAAACCATAGGACATGATACTATGAAAGTACCCATAGTATACTAACCTGGCGTTATATATGTCCGTTAGCTTCCTTATTTGTCTAACCGCGTGGATGGCTGAGCTTAGTTTTTCGCTTAGAGCATTTATGTGAGGATCCCACTGTAGCTTTGAGTCCACATTTACACCCAGAAATACCGTGGAGTGTGTCAATTCTAAGTTTTTTCCACCGATCTTAACGTTGGGACAACTATTTTTGACGTTCGGGGGTGAAAACCTTAACAATTTCGTTTTATCGGGATTCAATACAAGATTATTTATTGCAAACCAATTGTTGAGCGAGTCTAACACATTATTTAGATTATTAAAGCATATTTCTTTTCTCCTTACTTTGAATAATATTGAAGTATCATCAGCAAACATGACGATTTCAATACCAGTTTCCTTTTTAATCATGTAAGGTAGGTCGTTTGCATAGACTAAAAATAAAAAAGGACCCAAGATAGAACCTTGGGGTACCCCTGACTTAATTATGGAACCCTCTGATTTAATTCCGCCTATGTCAACTTTCATTTGTCTATTTTCGAGATACGATACAATGAGTTGTAGTGATTGGTCGCATACACCATAATGCCTCAGTTTCTCAGTAAGTGTATTATGGCATACGCAGTCAAAGGCCTTTGATAGGTCGCAAAAAATTCCTATGACATCATGCCTTTCTTCCCAAGCTTCTATTATAAATTCCATTAATTTTGATCCAGCGTCAATCGTTGATTTGCCCTTAGTGAATCCAAACTGGTGGCTGTGCAAGAGATGGTTAATGTTAAAATGTACAGAAAGTTGACTAAATAAAAGTTTCTCAAAGACTTTGCTTAGACATGGCAATACTGATATTGGTCTATAGTTTGCAGGGTCAGCTGTGCTCCCCGTTTTGTGTAGAGGCACCACTTTGCTCGCTTTCATTTGATCAGGGAAACTTCCTTTGTCAACACATAAATTGAATAGAGCCGCCAGAAAAGGCGCCAATTTGGCAATAACATGCTTAATCACATTGAGGGAAATTCCCCATAAATCTTCAGATCTTTTTATCTTCAGTGATTTAAAAGTTTTAACAATAGATATGGCAGTGATATGATGGAAAGCAAATGTCGGTGGTTCGACATCCACATTTTTCTCCAGAAGTGAAACAGCTTTAGCAGAAGAAGAATTTAAGAATTTTGTAGTGTTTAATGGTGCGTTAATGAAAAAGTGTTCGAAGGCATTTGCAACTTCTAAAGTGTCTGTGATAACTTTATCTTCAATTTTGACCTTCTTAGGTTTTACTGTAGTTTTGCATTTGCCTGTTTCTGAGTTTATTATTTTCCAGACAGTTTTAATTTTATTTTGTGACGTAATAATTTTGTTTCTTATAAAAATTGATTTAGCATCTCGACATACCTTTTTGAAAATCTTAGAATACTGTTTAATGTAGTTTAAAAATGCATCATTATTCTTATTGTAATGTTTTTCTTCGTACAAAGAATACATTTTATTTCTACTCTTAAATATACCTGGCGTTGCCCAATCGGCAAAGGTAGGCTTCATATTAAAATTACACTTCTTAAGCCTAAATATCAAGTCATGTTGAATACTAAAGTCATTAAAAAAATTACTATAGCTAATATCAGGATCTAAAATGTCTTCAGTATAAAGGTTAGAGACAATTTTATCAACGGCACACTTGAAAAGCTCGATACGAGAACCTGTAATAGGTCTACAAGAACCGTGACTCAGAATTTCAAGTTTCTTACCATAAACAGTAACACTCTGGCCTCTGTGGTCAGATCGTAAACAATCTATTTGTCCCTTGTGTTGATAGTCACAATCAAGAAAAATGTTATCTAGACATGTTGCAGTGGTTTCAGTCACTCTTGTCGGTTCTTCAAAAAGGTGCTGTAAGTTATACGATTTACATAATACTAAAAATGCTGATGAATGCGACGATTCAACCAGTATGTCGATATTAAAATCACCACACATCAAGATAGATTTACTGCTATTTGAGATCCGCCTTAGCGCTTCTTCAAGGGCATCTAAAAATGGATAAAAAGGTGCTGATGGTGGACTGTATACACTTAAGATTATATGGCTGTCCGTCTCCACGCATGAAAGTTCACAAATTCGGTCTATAGAAAGACTAACAATATCCTTGCGTTCCTTGCCTTTGATATTATTTCTCATAAAAATGGCAACTCCACCTCCTTCAGCAGACTTTCGGTTATATGCACTAACTAGTTTAAAGTTATTTAGAGAAAATGTCATTTTGCCTTTTTTCAGAAATGTTTCCGAGAAACATAATATGTCATAGTGACTAGTTTCGAGGAACAGTTCAATTTCAAGTAGTTTACCTAACAGTCTGTTTATGTTCTGATGCAATAATTTGATAACATTTTGGGTACCTGCCGATTTGTGAATCTTACTATCTAGTTTGCAAGGGAGACCACGCTTACCATGCCTCCCTGTTGTCAATGGTTTTAGTTTAAAGAATTTTTACAGTCGGAAGGTGTTAAAACCTTTATGCCGTAGGACCTTCCATTTCCTACTGTGTTGGTATTGATCATATCAGTCATTAAATTAGCTATATTGATCTTACAATTCCTCGAAATTGATTGTTTGCTTGAGTTTAATTTATAGCTGGAAATAAACGTGTTGAGGTCGAGAAACAGAAAACCATTACTATAATTGGTACATATCAAATTATATAACACCATATTCAATGAAAATATTTTTTCATTTTGTCTCTTACTCAGTAAGTCAGAGTACGGGAAGGAACTTATCAATATCTTATTAATCTTTCCTGAATTATAGAGTTCTATCAGGGTGTCCATGTTACTTATTAAGCTCGATTTTGTCACGCCATTACTATTTCCCATGATTATTACAATGTTTGTATCAGTTTCGTATGTACTTGTGACCACTTTTCTAATAAGTTGGTTAAATTTAATGTTTGGCATGCAATTATTAATTATTTTACAATCCATATTATTGTGAAAGATTCCACCAAGTCCCCGACCTATATTATCGCAGAAAACCTGTGTAGTACAGTCAATTTTACACACTGACCTAGGAAGGAACCTATTTCTTTTACTGGTGCCGTATGGTGATCATCACAAGGTTTTTATTCGACTGCCAAATGGAGGATTGTTTTTTTTACGTAAAGGTTGTACAATCACAAACCAAACGTTCGGTCGTGGTCAAAAATTAATTAGGTAATTAATGTATTTTATTTTCATGTGTAACATCTTTCCTCTCGCTTTCCTGCAATCTGTGGGAGTGATTACGTGAAAAGGGACGGAAACATTTCTTGTACTATTATATATTCTGTGACGGAAGTGTGTCGTAAATTTCCGATAGGTTATTAGCGCGAATTTTTCCGAGAGGTTGGTACTATCAGCTATGTTGCTTATTACCAAGGAGGTGAGACGTCAGATGTTACACATCATATTATGCGACTACCTACTCTACGGCTCGCTCGTTTTTTTTTCATCTTTCTTTTGTCATTAATTAAATGAAAGTAACTTAATGCTTATATCTTTTGTTTTGTTATATGTACTTAAACAATATTTATGAACATTGATTCCATGTATTTTTATTGCTTTATAACTACAATTAACGAAGACGAAATCAAACCAGTATTTAATAGTAATTGCGACAGTAACCAGCTGAATACCTAGACCTACTTATGTCCTGACATGATACACTTCGTAATGAAATCAAATCTTTAATTAAGCAATAACTCGACAGCTTAGAATAAGACTAGTTAGGACACAACACCAACAGTGTGGGTGTGAGCTTGGAGTTTTAGTTTCTTACTAGCTTTCGGCTCCGGTTTCACCCACGATATTCTCCTTTTAATATTCCTTTAATTAAAATTGTTCCAGTCGCTTTAGCGTGAAAGCAAGACTAACAAACAAAATTATCTTCTATTCTATTCTTAAAATTACTCCTTCAGCCTTACTTGCCTGGTGTTTTTATTAGATACATTATGGTATTCTGGATATACAATAAAAAAAAACATTACCCGCTATTAAATTGTCATTGGCGAAATTGAGGAGACTCCCATAATTAAAAGAAGGAGCAGAACCTTCAATAATTTTCGTTGTAATCTCCGTAAATGGCGCGTGTATAAATCCACACTCTGTATAAGTTCAAATAAACAAAGCTAAACGCCTTTTTCCCCGAAGGGATAGTAGGGAGAGTCTCAAATCTCTCGGCCTTTTATCACCTAGAGTTGCAAAATCGCAGGACTAAAAACGTGACCAGTGGTGAGCTCATCACTGCCATTGCCTTCTCATGACCAACTCGTTGTATTGATCATAAAAACGTAGCCTATCACTAAAATCTTGATACGCTGACACTCACCCAGGCGTTAAATCGTCAGCTGTGTGACAGCCACGCTCCGACGCCGGCCGCACCTTATCAAAACCTGCTGCAGTAGGTCACTAGAGATGTGCTAACGGATGTCGATAAACGTCGATGATCGGTACACTTGTCGATGGGTAGGACAAGTGTGATAAATCACTTTTTTAAGTTTTATTTGCTTCCTGCCAATTGAGGTTAGTTGAAGGTGTAAAGTATATAGTTCTTTAACATTTTTATCTCCTCAATTACGAAGGCGTAATGATAAAAACAGACAAGTTTGAATCATAGCTTTAATAATATTAAAGGCTAAAGTTTAATCAACTCTGATAATAGTGGATTATCAGAGTTGTTTAAACTTAACGAGTTGAATGCCTGTGACTTTTTTCCATACAAACTTCAACACCCAACTGCACCCCCTTAGGGGTTTAATTTCGGAAATTCCTTTCTAGTGTATCCCTAGAAAACAAAAGGAATATACCCCTTACAGCATCAGGTTTCTAGGCCTTACGTTAGGCTATGCGTTGACAGTCAGTCAGTCAGTCATGCAACGCATGTTTGGATACTAGCTTGTTACTGAATAACGATTGAACCGATTTTGGTGAAATTATGTACACAGCTTACATTGATCTACTTTTTATCCTATATAACGCGAGCGGAACCGCACGTGGACACTAATGGAAAATAAAAACGAATCATCGTACTCACAAAACCAATAGATTAAGATATTGGAAAAAAAAACCCATAGGACTCTTTCCGTCATTTTTAAAAAGAGACGTCGTCTACTTGTATTTAATTTCTTAGTGTTTTTTTGAGTTATTTTGTGTTATTTTGGTGGCATTTTAACCAATGTAGCTCGTTTAAAGAGCACAAGTGTAGAGAAATGAAATGGAAGTGAAACGCGTGACTTTTCAAATTGGTGGAAAATGTCTACCAAAATTTTAGTAAAACGGCCACCGTTTCACTAAAACATAACTTGACTTTAACTTTGATGACATAGAAGGAGTGTAAAGTTGCAAATTATATTGAAAAAAACAATAAAATGTTTACTCCGTGCGATGCAAATTATAAAGAAAAAAACATGTTTCCTTAGTAAATTACTTAGCGAATACAAAAACGTATAAAGAAAAATCTTTATTTGTATGTTTACATACACAAAAAAACTATAAACACGTAACCATCGTAATTGTGAAGTTTTTGTTTGTACTTACTTCCTTATTATTCTCAAACGATTACCCGATTACTATAAAATTGTTTGACCACACAACAAATTAATAATAGGGCTGCTACACACTACTTGAAATATTTTAATTTCTATTTCTGCGCATTATTGCCATTCAGCGTGGCTATGCAGCGAGCATCTTAGGGACACTTCCGTCTGGTAGTGATTTGGATCAGTTGAGCTACTTTTAGATAGTTAGCAGCGGTCTTCAGGTAGCACAACTGATTCATATGTATTTTTTTTATTTTGTATATACCTTGTATTATTATTTCTGCAAATAAATTTATTTCTGTTGAAAATAAATACATAGTTCACCCCGAACTGAGAACTCACGAATCCTTTAGCGACGAATCTCATATTTGAACGTATAAAAAAAACAACACTTCGAAACACGAATGGAGAATTACTTCGCAATATTCTGATGAATCATTCATGATTTCTTCGGAAACACTTACGAAAGTTGACATTGACAAAACCCCAAAACTGTACGAACTTTTACTCGTGATATTCACCTATAACCTCCAAATAGTAATGAGACAGACGACTTGTATAAATTTCACATAAATTCATAAACTTTATATAAAATAGTGTGTTCATAGCCTAAGATGGACTTTCACAATCTCCGTAAGGTCAAGTGTTTGTTAGTGTGCGTCTTGTTTACACACTGTGTATGTGTGTGTGAGTAGCGTTTAATACTATCAAAGATACCAACTTTCTAATATTCGGTTCGAAAGATGATTGGGTAGATATGATAATTTCGATAATAAGTGTTTGGACGCCATTGAAAGTGAAGATATGAAACAATTTGAAATTGTAAACGAAGCCAGTGAATGAACCAAACAATTTGGAGTGAACAATGAGAGTGAAAAATGAAAAGTAGTTGCATTGTGTTTAGATAGTAGAGATTTTGTTGTGATGTGTTGTAAGGAATATACTCCTCTGTCTCCTTCCGTGGATATAGTTAGGCCTCGCCCAGCAATGGACGTCTTCTTCTTAGCTTCTTAGCTTAGGTAATGGCTTCTCTGCATTATTTGAAACAATTTAGCCAATTTCAAGTGATATAATTAATTATATTTTTATAGTCAAGTCGTCAAGAGTCTCCGTCAAGTCACAACCCAGTTTAAATGGTGGCAGAAAAACTGAGTTTTTACAGGGAAAATCCACCATTACGAAAACACACGAAATACACTTAAATTTCAATATATCACACATTATAATCATACATCATACATGTGCCATTTATCCAAGTCGTCCAAGTGGACGTCTTCTAGGTGATAATGATAATAGTTTTGACTTTGAAAATATGTATTACCAGCTGTTAGAATTACAGTTAATTTGCATCAATAAATGATTTGTCTATATTTACATAATTTTTGAAAGATATAAATTAAGACCGAAATGAATAATATTTGTTAAACACGACTAATAACACAGAAACGAGATAAAACGTAGAGATGATCTGTAATTATCTGTCAGTTACATCACTGAATTCCCACAAGAAAATATTTCTACCTTTTCTATTTTGTAACAATTACTCCAACACGCGAATGATACATTTACCTCTATGCTTTATAAGCATATATTCATATATCAAAATATGCAATGCTTCGAGTTAATATTCTCTGAAATAAATTGAAGATTCATCATCATCGTCATCATCTTCAGCAGCCGGTTTTCGTCATCCGCTGAGCTCAGATCGCCTTCATAGATTAGCACGGCAAACGGTCTGCAGCCGCCTTCATCCACTGACTTCCTACTACTTTTAAACTGATGTACACTAACTATATTATTTTACTTAATTTCGATTATGTATTGGATCATTTGAACGTTTAGATCGTTTGTCTTAAGATAGCTTCACGGAACCATTTGTTTTTTTTTTAATTATTCATTTCTTTTTATATTATTTGTACTATTCATGCTGTAAATAAGGATTTCAGAATTTCTGATTAGCTGGGCTTTGCTATTGGCGCTAAAGTTTTTCCGCTTGAAAAGAACATCTGTGAGGCGCATTGAATCCTTTCACCAGACTGGTTCTTTCATAATCAAATTGATCAATAACCTAAGGCAGGATGACCAAAAAAGCACCAGTAACACGATGAACAAACGAACTCGGTACCTATGTTACCATAACCATAAATCAAACGATTTTCCCTTTAGGGCATTATGGTGGTACTGGTAATTGATGGCCATATAGGTTCTATACAACCAGCGTATGGCATTATGGTGGCCATTGACGCTAAAAAGGAGCAATAAACAAACGAATAGCTTTCGTGATTGAAAGTGAAAGTTTGTTTGATCTCTCTGTTAGCAAAGATTCGTTTTCTAAACGTCTGTATGGTAAATAGTTAGATGGTAAATATGTGATCACGCTTGTTCCATGGTCAATGTACCTTAACATGTTCATGTACCTTGCAATGAGTCTGTCAGTCAGGTATTTAAAGTTAGTTATGCATTGTACCCGTAGGTATCCCTCTTGCTATCTTAGAGTTTATTAAAAAATATTAATTAAGAGAAATTCATTATTCTTTTTTTTTTGGAAATTAAACTTTTTATTATTAAGTTCTTAATACTTAATTTTACTTTTACTTTCTTTTACTTCGATAGTAACGCTTGGACCATTGAAATTCCAATCTGCATTATAGTTTATGAGCGAATGCTTCCATAAAGTACAAAAAGACTATTTGACTATGTTTAGATATAAACTATTTATCTAAGTAAGGACGTGATTCTTCAATAAAACGACTCATTCATAGAATAAAAACATTAAAATTGAATAAAAACTTTAATTGAATTTAATTATGTAATTTAAATGGAATCAATACCTTATGCCCCATTCAATTATCGCCAGTAACCCAACAATATCAATATCGTCACAAAAACTATGATATAACAATGGTACCGTAATATTACATCACAATAATACCATTGTCAAGTATTAACACAACAAATATGTTGTACATGTGTATCCAATTTTAGATCAAATCAATGATATAGCATTGTTCAAAATTATAGCAGTGCATTTTGTATTCAAACCTTGAGCGAGTAATTTGTGATTAAGTCAGGTAAACTTACAGTTATCATTTATGTAAACAAGGAATAGTGTGTAACCGAACAAAGGTCCTTGAGGAATCCCATTGCAATCTTGGAAGAAAATGCACCCAAATTTCAGTAAAAAGTCTATTGAATGCTACAATGATAAATAAGTAGAGTACCTATAAGAAATCAGTAAAGTATTTTTATTAAATGTTCTGACAACTAGTTCCATAACTTACAAATTTATTACGTATCTTTAGATTGCGTATTATCGACTGACATTTCATGTTTTTGACTACCAGAATCCTAATTAAGGCAACCGGGAAGTGTATGCATGCATGTCTAGCTACAATTCTTTGGAGTCGTTTACGGTTAAAGTACTTATTGCTCTTTAAATCGTATTTTCAATCGAGGTCGCTTGAAGGTCAAGAATTGGTTCAATTATTTTTGGGCAGGAAGTAGTCTTTTTCAATACCATGACTTAATCAGGAGTTGTTATTAACCTGAGCCAGCACTCTTTTCATCATATTTAATGTAATCGGCAATTCAACGTATAAGACAGCACATGACATAAATTAAAAAAAAACTCTTTACTGTGATTGTTATTTTACTGTTCTTCAAATACTTACTTTATCATAATCATCATCATCATCATCATCATCATCATCCCAATACTACTCACTGTTAAACCAAAAACCGATACAATATCCCCAGCAACTTGTTGTATTTGATCCTGCTAGTAATGAAAAATAACCCATCTTTTCTTAACTTTCGCCACATACGTCTGAGATTTAATCTCTATTCTTTGATTTATTTAGCAATTGTTTTGGTCTTGTGCTTCTCGGACACATATACGATAAATCTTAAAATTTAATAAGTAACTAATAATTTGTTCTTTTCCCGTTGGGGTAAGCAGATATCTCTAATATTCTTTCGCTTCTACCCTGAGACATTCTTATCACTTCATTCACCTAAAAACCTCCACCCACAGCAAAACCACAAACCTCTTTGTAAACATGAATTTGACCTTAATTATCTCGCTGTGACATTTATCTTGGGTTGTTCTCGTCAAGTCATCGTCATAAGGTCAACACGGTCAAAATTCTTAATTTGTATAGAAAGCTTTGTCTAGTCTTGTTTGTCTTGAACAGATATTTCCGCGTAAAGTGGTTCACGTTATGTTATGAAAAGAAGGAACTGATTAAGACCCAGGAAATCAAAAAAAAATCGAATGCCAGTTTAAGGAAGAATGTATACTAATTTTTTTGCTTTTTCATGAATGAATTAATAAATGTAAATACTTTATTATATAAACATAATTAAATAAAAACTAAATGAACAATGGGCGGTCTTACCGCTAAAAAGCGATTCCAGACAATCTTTGGATGAAGAGGAGCTAAACTTATATGGTTCATTTAGGTCGATATTTTATTTAGGTTCTTTACAACAATGCTTCAAAATAATAGCAATATGATATTAGTATGAATTTATTATCAAATATCTAAAATATGCATTGCTAAACATTAATGAAACGCATGCAATTATTCAATTTCACAACAGACATTGTAAGTAATTAGATATATTACAGCGGACGCAGCCGGGCGTGGAGACTAGTCTGTGCCGTGGGAAGCGGTGCTTTGGACGACTCACGCAATCTGACAAATTATCATTTTTCTATTTGGTTTGCCGTATTCTTTGATTAGTACAAACTTGAACCATGGAAGACGTCAGTTCCTATTTGTTAATTGTCTTCATATATTCGATAGACAAGACTCTCTCTGACCCTTAAATGTATTCATTACTAAGTCCTAAATCTGGGGATGAGCTCTGTATTCTCTCTTTGAGGTCTCTCGTAAGCTTTCATTTAATTAGGAGGGTTTTTTTTTACATGCTATTTTTGTGACTTCTGGCGTTTTGCGTTGTGCTTTCGTGACATTAAGTAAAAGGGTCCAAACGGTATCATATATCATGTTACAGCTGTATTGCTCACATTGCTGTGTTTCATCTTGAAGGGTATGGGTGCCGGTGAAATTACACGCACATGAGACTTTCATCTTTATGTATCAGGGGCGCGGGCGCAGTGCAGTGCCGCATAGGGCGCGTTCTAGGCGGACGTGACCGGTGAGATACATTGTTAGGCAGAGGTTACTGCTTAACATTAGGTGGGCCATCTACTTGTTCCGTCATCCACGTAGATAAAAAAAGGCCCTTAAAGACTCTCCTTACTATCTCTTCAGGGAAAAAGCCATTTTTCTTTGTTTTTTGAACGTATACAGTGTTAATTTATACTAGTGCCATTGAATGAGGATACAACAAAAAAATGTGTTTGAACCGTCATTCAATCAAATAAAAAATTATAAGTTTTTTGTAACCGTGTGCTGATCAAAATGAGCCTAAACACGGCTAGTTTACTATTATCCCTCGAAGAGTTCCGTTGTCCACCTTCCGTCTCCATCATCAGATCACCTCAATGTCACCATAATATTGCATTGTCATCGGAACATGACAGGTATGCAAAATATCATCTCAATCGGTTAACGATAACTGCTTTAAAATTCAGTTGCAAGATTCCACCCGGACAAACATACATAATACATTGAAAGTTAATATAAAGCTTGTAAAAATAATACAATATAATTAAATATTTTAATAGAGACTGTGACTAATAAATATCTAGACTCAAAACCAGTTAAACAAATTCACAAATAATGAAATCATAGTTTCCACACACTCTGACCGTAACGCTAATAATTATGAACAAGGTCAAATCAGTGATATTCACAAAGTTATTTTGTAACCAAACTAGCAAACGCCTGCGGCTTCGTTCGAGAGGTACTGCTGGTATATAAAGTAACCTATGTCTCAATCCAGATCATAATCTATCTGCATAGGTACCAAATCATATGGAAATAGGGTCCACTTTAACTTTTTCATTTGTGGGGCAGATTCAATTCGTGATAAACGCTCGGTGAACCTATGCATATTCTGAGATACCTATATCAAGCAACTCGGCAAATAAAATAACAAATATTTAAGATACACTGAACCCATGAGGCTTTCATCTTTATGTCTCAGGCTAGCGGGCACATTGCAATGCCGCATATAGTGCGCATCCTAGGTGGACTTGACTTATAAGATAATGCACTGTTCATTGCAGATGGGCCATCTAATTGTTCCGTCATCACAAGATGTATAACTGTTGTTTTGTTCTCTTGCTTAGAAAAAGGCTCTAACGGAAGAGCAGCGCAGGTTGTTTACAACCTGCTTATGCTGAGTTAGAGACCTTTTTGTAACAGCAATTCTAGGTATTATTTTGTACTTATGTTTTATTTTGTTTAAGGTAGATGCCCACGCTTGCGGGGCGTAATTAATTTTTTTTTGGTGTTTTTTGCCCATTACAGCTCATCAACGCTTCTCCAGATAGTAAACGTTGAGTTCGCGAGAACTAGGACACCTAAGACACATGTTTTAATTGGTAGTATCTTATAAATATCATCAGTTTAGATAAGATACCCCTAAACAAAAACAAAACACTGTTAAAATGTGTTTAGGGGGTATCATAGCTAAACTGATTATATGTATGAGATACTATCAATTAAAACATTTTTGTTAAGTTTCCTAGTTCTCGCAAACTCAACTTTCGCTATCTGAAGAAATGTTGATGAGCTGTAATGGGCAAAAAACACTATAAAAAAAAACGCGTCGCAAGGGTGAGCATTCAACTTAAATCTGCGTTGTTACAAATAAAAAAACTGTGTGTAACATCTGCCATCTCACGTCCTGGCTAATAAGCAACATGGCTGATAGTACCAACCTCTCGGAAAAATGCGCGTTTCCTGTTACACACTTCCATCCCTTTTCACGAAACTACATATTGCAGAAAAACGAGAGAAAAGACACATCAAAAACAAAAAAACAATCGTGTACGCGCGTATACAGCTACGTGGACGGGCGAAAAAGGAACAGTGGGCTTTTAAATGTTATGTCAAAAACGTGTTGTATAATTGAAATAAGTGCGTGCGTGGTAATGAGTGATTTAGCATTGCAAAGAAGAAATTAGTTCCGTATCGTGCTAGCGACTGGTTTTAGACGAGCATGTTACGTGTTTGAATGTCTCGGGCGAAATAAAACATTATACAGAGGACATTTTGCCGATTTCCTCACGTTGTTTTTCTTCATTTACCGTCTGAGACCGCTTTAGACCTCTAACATTCGTTACGCTAGGCTTAGACTAGAGAGATTCGATTCCCGCTGCGTAACAAATGTTTGCACGATATGTTTTTTTTTATATCTGCGTAATTAACGGGACAATCAAATTGGGTAGCGGTAACCTCTGTCTTTAACAATGCATTACCTCACAGGTCACGTCCACCTAGGACACTCCATATGTGGCATTACACTGCGCCCGCCACTGAGACATAAAGATGAAAGGTCTCGTGTGCCTGTAATTTCACAGTTTGCTCCGGATCTGGATGTTGTGCTATCCAACGTAGTTTCTGATACCCAAGGCAGAGGGAATATAAGTGTGGGACCAGAAATAAATAAATAAAGAAAGAAGTTCATAATAAATGACGGAGATTCAGGTAACAAATATAATAAATACACACGACTTGAGAACAACGTCCTTTTTAAAGAAGTCAGTTAAAATTTGTTTTTTTTTGTTCGCTCTGATGTAAAATGACAAACGTCAAAAGAAGACAAAATCAATTTTAGGCGATTTTAGCTATCAATAATTTAATAATTGATTAAGAATATGGGCCCTAGTCAATACATTTTTCATGTGAAATAGGTTTAGGGATCATCTATGAAGTTATAGAGAAGGACCGCCAATACCACGATCTGACGGAATCTTAGAGTTTATTTTTGTCTATATTATAATCAAAGGACGGAATGCATGACCGAACGAAATCGCGCAAATTGGCAAGGGCCATACAACTGATAGTTTCACTCGCACGAATCCACTTTCACCCGGACCTTTTGCGTAAACTCGAGTCTGTGCAAATTATCATTATCATCATCAGCCTATAGAAGTCCACTGCTGGATATTATAGGCCTCCCACATAGGACGCCACGATGAAAAAGAAGCAAAAGGGGCAAAATATAAGGAGGTTTTTCTTTAATACCGATAACAGACGTGCGATGACGCGGGAAAAAGGCAAATAAAATTGTTAGTGCGCCCGCACATTGAGCCACCTAAACGCGACCACAAGCTGCGGACGAGTTTTTTCATACATTTTGTATAGTATCGGCGCAAACCGCGTTCGAACCACAAGCTGCGGGAGTCGCCCGAGAAAGCTACTTTTTATATTATTTATACTACTTGAATGACGGATCAAGCAGGTGGCCCACCTGATGTTAAGCGGTAACCTCTGCCTATGAACAGTGCATTCTCACATGGGTTGGTCTTGGACTGTCTAGAACACAATTTGACTAAATTTGATGTTTGCCTAGAGCTTAAAGTGACGACTACATAATCGGTCTGTCACTCAAATCTACTATAACACAAATTGACTAGTGCATATTTTTTCTAGATAGCATCGTGACATGAACCCAAATTGTGTTGACATTCGGGTAGAAAATGGGTTTTATTTCCCGTCTTTTAATGTTTACCTGTCTGTTAAGTTAAGTACTACTTATAACATACATTCATTTATTGTTTATTTTGAAAAACAATGGCTAAGAAATACTGCTTTGATTTCTTGTTGTAAAGAACTGCACAGGACTACGAATACTTTAGAAGCATGTCATCGCCGTTTGGGGGTCCGCATGAACAAAAATCCAACTCTAATTGAGTTTCAGTTCGAGCTAAAAAAAGAAGCAGGATATCAAAGCATGTCGATGGCAGGTACCCTTTTGAAACGGGAGAACAAGAAAAAGAAAGATATTCTTTTTAATAGAAGATACTGCCGAGAGTTAACAAAATTAACAAAGAAAGAAATTGCACTAATCGATTTTTTAAAAGTAATAAAAGACATAAAAAGAGAGTTGAAATGAAGTACCGAACTTATTTTAATATCGTGAAAATTATTTTTAAGTTATTTAAGTGACGGAGTGACTTTTCCTTTTACTTTAATTTGCTGGCCATATGAATTAACATAATCTATTTATAATTTATGACATAGTGCTGTATTTTTATTTTTGACATCGCCTGTACATTCAAAAACAAAAGACAACAAAAAAAGGCAAAGGCAAGTAGGCAAAATTTGTTCTAGGTTTTTTCGGTACTAGTCAATTTGTGTTTTAGTACATTTGAGTGTACGAACCATTATGCAGTAGTCACTTTAAGCTCTAGGCAAACATCAAATGTAGTCAAATTGTGTTCTAGACAGTCCAAGATCAACCCTCTCACATAGGTCACGTCCACCTAGGACGCGCCCTATGTGACATTGCACTGCGCCCGCCACCCTGAGACATAAAGTTGAAAAGTCTCATGTGCCTGTAATTTTACCGGCATCCATACCCTTCACAACCAGAACACAGCAATCAGCAATGCGAGCACTACTGCTTTGCGGCAGAAATAGGCATGGTGGTAGTACTTCTCCGGACGAACAGATTCACAAAAAAGCTCTACTACTACTAAAACTACTTATGGCCGCGTTTTGTCGCTAGCATCGCGCGTACACTCGGCCACATAGCCGGATTCTTCCCGATGCCCGCGTCCCCACCGACACACGTCAGTCTTGACTCTTGCTACAAGCACGTAACCGAACGCTCGTCGCTATCTCGGTGGATTTCGATATAGTTTTTTTTATCTCTGCTTATGGGGAAACACCGAGGGATAGAGAATAAAAAAATAGGTATTTGTAAAATCTATTGCTGTCGCGCAAACCTCAAACCTCCCCCCGCAGAGCGTGATAGAGACAACTGCAGCTTGGATCGACAATACCTATTAAAAGTACATAAAATCAACGAATCATAGTCCCCTGATTCGTTCCCCAAAACTTAAACAATTTAACAATTTTTTTTATTAAAAATATAAGAAAGTTTTAGCTTTGTTCCTATGATTTCATTTTTTTATATAACTTAGTCAAATTTGTTTTCATGATGTTTGAACACAGCGGGAAATCCGACCATATTTTTAAGTGTTTGAATGTTCATATCTCTTTTAATTATTAATTTATAAAAAAAAGAAAAACATAGGGACATGCAATGGTGGCCATAGATTTTTTGGAAAAAAAAACCTCTGAATCCTCTACTGGCATTATCCAGGGAGAAAACAGGGGACTACGTTTGTATGGGAAAACGGCAATTGTGTTTACTCTTAACAAGCTTCAGTGGCGGCAACTGGTGGCCGCCACTAACCCACATAGCAGCTGCTATTTGTGGCTGCGTCTAGTCTTGATAGAGCTACTGGTGGTCGCGTTTAGTGGCCGTGACTAGTGGCTCAATGTGCGCAGGGTCTATAATAGATGATCACAGCGGTCAATAAAATCGTATCTAAATGATTGACAGTTTGATCATAGTTTAATCTGACCAAATGAAATATCCTCACGATCGAAATAGTAATCGGCTTGCTAATACTTTCACTCATTATGTACGTAAGTAATTATATGTATTAGTACGGTTACTATAACTGAGCCAATATTACGCAAGAAATTATAATTACGCGTTTGCGCATAACATAAAGACGTGCCCAGATTGTGCGTATCATCATTAGCCTACAGAAGTCCACTGCTGGACATACGCCTCCCTATAAAATGACAAGATGAACAGTCTTGAGCTACCTCCATCCACTGCCTTTCTACAATCTCTATAACGCCTATAGTCTAAAGGGGGGCATTCTTTTTTTGCGTTATCCGGTTCGTGGTCACCACTCGATAACCATTCTTCCCCAACGGTTATCAGTTCTACGAACTATATGGCCTGTCTATTGCCACTTCAACCACAGAATAAATAATAGCACAAGTAGTTCAACTTACTATTTCTAAGATAATTCTAAGAGCTATGTCAGTGATATTGGTCTTCTACGGAATTCCTCATTCCAGATTCTATCACGTAGTGAAACTCTGAGCATAGCTCTCTCGATAGATTGGATGTAACCTACTCGAATTTATCAGTGAAATCTTGAACCAGCTTTCTAGTATCTTGTATCGTCATCATCATTATCATCCTGTTGGAGTCCATTTAGAAGACATAGGCCTTATAGAATGCCATGACGAACAGTCTTAAACCGCCTCCATCCACCGACTTCCTGTGACCAAGAGGAGTGTACTGCTGATGCTTGAGCACTCTGCATACGAACAAAATTAGTATATCAATTGTATTTGCATATTATAATATTCTAACTCCATTACATTTTGTACGCATCATCAATACAATAATAAACCGCGGTTTGTCTGTCGCAAAAACGACGGGGTGTTATAAGTTTGACGTGTCTGTGTGTCTGTCTGTGGCATCGTCGCTCCCGAACGGAAGAACCGTTTTTTTAAATTTTAAATGTGAATTAGTCAGGGGTGTTCTTAGCTATGTTTGATCAAAATCGGTTCAGCAGTTTTTTTGCTTTGAGGGTTTTTTTATCTTTTACGTAATTAATTACTTGTAGAATCATATGATTTCCAAATCAATATGACTAAAAGACTAAATAAATAAATAAATAATGCTAGACAGTTACACAATATTATCTAGCCCCAAGCTTAGCAGAGCTTGTGCTATGGGTACTAGATAACTGATATAATTAATAGAACACACGATATTTTTAGTATACATGGAAAATACCCAGAACACCCTGAACCAACAGCAGGCAACTATTATATATTCTGTGTCCGAGGTTAGAAAGTAATTTGACGACCTCTGTGGCGCGGCGGGTGTAGGTTCGCCTGCGTTGCATGAGGTTGCGGGTTCGATCCCTGTCTCGGAGCAAATATTTGTGCAATCTGCAGATATTTAATATATAAAATATCTGCAGATTGCACAAATATTTCCTCGGACACAGAATATATAATAGTTGCCTCGGATTTCTATGAATGGTTATTATAATAATAATACAATACAATACAATACAATATACTAGACTTTTTTTTTACATCGATAGACTTTTGCTTGACCACGATCTCACCTGTTTGGTAAGTGACGATGTGGCCGAAGATGGAGCACAAAGGTCTAGAAGGCACCAATTCACTCTAGCCTTGAAGAGACCCAGATTATAGTTTTCAGGAAAGACAGACGACGGTAGTGTATTCCACTCCTTAGCAGTTCGCATTATAAAGGTAGAACTGAAACGTTTAGTACGAATAGAGGGTGTACTGATGAGGTAAGGATGATACCGAGCCGTGCGTCTGCTTGTTCTATAATACAAAGGAGATGGTGGGATCAGATTGTGAAGTTCCTGGGAGCATTCCCCGAATTGTAGCCTGCTGTAGAAGATCGAAAGATAATCGAGATCAACTTTATGGCGGTGCTCGAGACTCTGGATTTTCTTTCGTTTATCGATCTTGCTGTATATTTATTTCATAAATTGTAACAACTTTTTGTCTATTTACAGGTAAGCAAAATGACATTCTGAAACACGAGAAATTTGCTGTGGCAATATGTGAGTACTAAATTTCTAGACACAATACTATTTTCAAACCTAACACAACAAGCAACCAACACACAAGTTAATTTTATTAAAAAAAAACCTACGACTAACTTCAGTACTGTGGTGGAGAACTGAAAATAGTCGTAGGTTTTTGTAGAGGCTATTAGTAAGGCTATGCAGTTTTCTTACAAAAATAGTTACATTATTTTTTCGCACCCAAAAATAGTTAAAGATGTAACCATCTGTCATATTTTTTTGTTTGTATACAAGAAGAAATTTAAAAAAACCCTAACACAATGAGACGGCTGAAACGATTTTTAACCCCCGACGCAAAAAGGACGGGGTGTTATAAGTTCGATGTGTCTGCGTGTGTGTGTGTCTGTCTGTGGCATCTTAGCTCCCGAACGGATGAAGCAATTTTGTTTTTTTCGTTTGTTTGAAATGTGAATTTGTCGGGAGTGTTCTTAGCTATGTTTGATCAAAATCGGTTCAGCCGTATCATTGCGTTCAGGGTTTTTTGAATTTTTACAAAATTAATTTCTTCTATGCTTGTGCTGAAAATGTCTTAGAAAACCTGCTTTCAAATAAAAAAAAACATTCCAATTGCTTCACCTGTTATAAAGCTACGGTGCCACAGACAGACAGACAAACTCACATAGCGGTCAAACTTATAACACCTCTCTTTTTACGCCGGGGGTTAAAAATGTAGCCTAATGTCACCCGGACCATAATAACGACTCATTCATCAAAATCAGATGACTTGTTGCTATGGTGGAACATACGTAAATACAAACATACATACATAAACTGCTAAAAACATATCCCTTCCTTTTGGCTTTGCTGTCGGGTAAAAAGTTGTTTTGGGTGTGCCTACCCTTTCATGAATACCATATTACCCTACCCATATTGTGGAACTCTATATAAACAGTCATTTTACCTTAAAAGCCTCAGACGCATGAATGTACGCGTAACGATCTAGGTTAGTGAATTAATGTGTTTATTCTAGAATGTTCGACAGGTTTCCACAACTCCCGTTATCAATCTTGTTTCGTTGAGATAAAGCTGTCTGTGATCATAATCTGTGAGCTGATAATGAATATCAAAAGATTTTGTATGAAGATTCGAAGATTTGGCAGAGGATTCATCCGCACACCTTAAAGTCAGGCTGGTCCCGGACTGTGCGGTTTCAGAGAAACTTTCTCCCACGAACGCTCAGGTTGTGGAATGATCTACCTGATGAGATTATCCCGTATCTGGTTCTTCAAAAGGGGTGTTTGGAAACTTTTAAAGGGTTGGCAACGCGCGTGTGATGCCTCTGGTATTGCAAGCGTCCATAGGCTACGGTAACCTATCACCCAGCGTTGGTTGTAACGTGTTTACAACTGGCTCATGCTGAGACAGAGACCATTTTGTGACTCAATGCAAAAATTTGTTAGCTTTGTCTTCTATTTTATTATGTTTTTGATTGAGATACAAATAAAATAATTTCTTGCTTTCTTCTTTCTTTAACCGCTTACCAACAGGTGGATAGTATGCTTGTTTGCTATCTTCGTAATAAGCTCTACTAATTAGTCCACTGTTGGACTTAGGCCTCTTCAAATATACGGCACTAACCCAAATTCAGGTTCTTCACGTCTTCTTTCTGCCAGCCACCTTGAGTTTGCCTGACGTGGTCTCACTTAGTAGGCGTGTACCTAGCTATTTTCAAGAGGCATGGGTTTGATTCCATGTGATTGACCATTATGGAACTTTCACTAAAACTTGTATCGTATTTTAAATTAAGTTTCCGTAAACTTAGTAATAACTACAATAACTGCTTTCTTTTACTCATAATAATAATTACTATTGTGCGTATTCACAACTTTAGCGCGCTCCCACAGTCTTAAATTTTGGGTGAACTTTCATTTTTTTGGGTTGTAGGTTGTGTATCTATTTAGAATCTAAATTTTAGATCATCAGCTAACTATAATATTTCATCATCTACTTCTTATAAACAAGTAGCAACGACTCTTGTAATCCTGAGTTCCTCGTTCGATACGTTTTCTTCTCAACATTTTGTTGCCAGCAGTAAGTTTGAAAGGGCCGTTCCGATCAGTTGGATTTTTATGAGAAGCAGCTACAAATAGAAAACCATAAATCTCTGCAAATATTGTACCCATATTTAAATCTTCGAAACTCATTTGAAGTTTAAAATTAACGTCACGATATAATAATTTATGGCGATTCTAACCGCGAGTTGGCATTGCTCGACATAATTACAGCAAATATGAATACCACAGGCAGATAGTTCATAATATTCTGAAGACATGTTATATAGGTAGGTTACTTAAGGTTTTTTCGTCATTAAAAGCCCATCCCCTGGTGTAACCACATAGTCGGCATTTACGTCATCCACGGAAGGAAATGGAGGGAATCAATTTGCTGCAGTGATCTGTGACGCACGGAGGGTATCTGTTAAGCATAGTTATTTTTAGTTTACGATCCTATATTTGATTAAGTATTAATTTTCTCTTCTATTTGTTGTATTAGTTAGGTAATTTGTGTTCCTTTGTGCCCCGTTTTTGTAGTAAATAAATATTTTTATCTTTATTTTTATCATTTATCTTTTCTTAAGCCGAAACGAACGGCCTTGGCGGACAAGACCTTATGCAAGCATATTATTGAGTCAAACATATTAGTTTTTATGCAAATTGTTGGATACCATGTCTAACATTGTTCGCTTTAAGAGCTAAAGTAAACAAATTAACAAGTGTAACGGGTCAAAGAAAGCATGAAACTCATAGACAAGGCACCTTTACAACTGGACTGTAAAGGTGAGTCTGTGGCTAAACATTTAGTCATAGACTTTGGAAGAATAATTACGTTTGTACACACAAATATAATTTTGTGAGAAAATAATGATTTAACTATGACAATGACTAGAAGAGAATTATGGATGCAGTAGTAGTAGTAGTAGAGCTTTTTTGTGAAAAAGTTCGTCCGGGGAAGTATATACTACCACCATACCTATTCCTGCCGCAAAGCAGTAGTGCTCTCATTGCTGTGTTCCGGATTGAAGGGTAAGGGTGCCGGTGAAATTACAGGCACATGAGACTTTTCATCTTTATGTCTCAGGGTGGCGGGCGCAGTACAATGCCACATAGGGCGCGTCCTAGGTGGACGTGACCTATGAGGTAATGCACTGTTCATAGGCAAAGGTTACCGCTTAACATCAGGTGGGCCATCTGCTTGCTCCGGCATCCAAATAGTATTAAAAAAAAAAGAATGAGAAGTCTAAATTTAATTTCACCCTGTATACTATTCCGGGACATGATGAGCATGGGGTATACCATTATACATTCTATCCTTCAGACATTTAAAGCAAAAGGCACAGGTTTTTTTTTCGTTTTAGAATTTGCGCCGCACCGCTTATGCACATGCCATTATGAAGTTATTTCTTAATTTCATTAGTGTATTTTCAATATAATTTGCAACGACACACTCCTTCCAAGTCGTCAAAGTCAAAGTCAAGTCATGATTTAGTAAAACTTTGGCCGTTTTACAAAAACTTTGCCAGACAATTTCCACCAATTTGAAAAGTCACGCAAATCACTTCCATTTCATTTGACTACACTTGTGCTCTTTAAAGTTAAGAATGGTTGGTTGCTGGTTGCTTTTGGTTAAAATGCCACCAAAATAACACAAAAAAACTCAAAAAACACTAGGACAAGAAATAATATAAAAGTAGACGAAAATGGCGTGAAGAGTCCACAGCCTTTCTGTTTTCGTCGCTCAATCTAACTTATCAATCAGAGATCGAAGGCATTTCATCACAGATCCGTCTCATCTCAAAGAATACCAATAGGACCAAAACATTACGGCACATAAAAAACAAAGATGTCTGCCATCACGGCCGATTACTTTCTCTGGAGAAAGCTGCGTTTCGTCACCATCTCTGCGTCATTTGGAAGGTCGTTAACATGGCACAGGTGTGGTGGATCCTTTTACGAGGCCTATTGAAGGCAACATGTCTAACTATTGAAGGCAACGTGCCTAACTATTGAAGGCAACGTGTCTTACTATTGAAGGCAACGTGTCTTACTATTGAAGGCAACGTGTCTTACTATTCATCACGCAATTTAATGTCCGTAGTATTCAGACACGAAATCACAGTGTATAATTTCAGAAGGCCATTTTATTTTTTCTGTATAATTTATTAAGAAAAAAAATGGCGTCGTTTGTCTTGTGCATTTTTCATTTTCACTGAGATTTCTCTAAAAGTGCGATTTTTACAAGGTTTTATTTAACTTGCAATGTATGTATGTTTGTCTGGGTGGAATCCGAGTGGAATCTTACAACTGAATTTTAAAGCAGTTATCTTCAACCAATTGAGTTGAAATTTGGCATACCTGTCAAGTTGTGATGACAATACAATATGATGGTGACAACGAGCTGATCTGATGATGAAGACGGAAGGTCGACAACGGAACTCCTCGATGGATAATAGTAGACTGGCCGTGTTTAGGCTCATTTTGATCAGCACACGGTTGCGATCACTAATTATATAAAAGCATGTATTACTGAAAAATATATTTTAAAAAAAAAAAAACCTTTATAATTGGCGTCGTTTGGCTTGTGCATTTGTAATTATTACTGAGATTTCTCTAAAAGTGTGATTTTTTGATGATAAAATACATCTTTTTTGCTCTTTGCCGCGATAATATACTTGAAAACAAGTGTCATTCCCGCCTTTCATCTGTTTGATCTTATCGTGAAAACAAATGTTCAACTTTCACTCACAGAAGATAAAACCGCTCGTTTACGACAATTTATCTAACCTCTGGGTAATATTACTGTGTCTGTGGCCAAATGACCTACAATCGGAGACATTTGCGAAGGAAAGGGCCCTAGACCACAGCGACATCAAAAAGCGACCTCAATGCATACACAAACATCGAAATAAATGTTACTAGGATTTTATAATATCTTATTTCCAATAAGTTCGGGTAAAAAACCCTTTAAAATAAGTTATTTGTGAAAAAAAAAAATTTCATCGTGGTCATCACTCGAGAACCTTTTATTTCCAAATAGTTATCATACCTAAATATTGAATAGTAGATTGTTATACAATAAGGTAAAATTACCCATAATATACGCGAGGGAGTAAATAGAAACCGAGTTTTAATGGGTTTTTAGCGCCGTGTGTAAATACTTATGTTTTACACTCTACTTTTCACTACGATTGCGAGAAAATAAAAAATCCAATACAAAATGAAAAATATATACGGTCACTATTCAATTTGCAATGAGAGAAAAATTCTAAAGATTTCGCGCCAATCTCTTTTATTTATTTCTTCTGTAGCCGCAACGCATTGCATGTATGCTACCAAAGATATTGCTGATTTTAGTTCCATTTTCAAAAATAAAATGTTGTTCTTTTTTTATGAAACAGTCGAGTCTTTATTAATGATTATTCTACTTATGACTAATAGTAGATTAGTAGCCAAGGGCTGTAAGGCATCAATTGCAGCCCGAGATATTTACGCACGAGCGCAGCGAGAGCGCCTATAGTTCGAGGGTGCCATTGATGCTTACACCCGAGCTAACTACTCTGCTTTACATCTCGATTGTGAGGTAAGTAGAAAAAAAACCGGCATTACAAGAATAAAACATTTTACGTACCTTAACAGCTAAATATATGTCATCAGGGGCTTCATTTATAAATGTTTTCACGTCTTGCGCTGTAAAAACCTTTGACTTTTTGCTTTTGTGCCCAGTTGATTGTCTTTTTAGAAAAGATGATAATTTTGAAAAGTTCTTGATATTGATGTCGTGTTTAGTACTCATAGTTGCTGTTAACATTGAATAAACATACCACAAACTAGATGGCTGCAGCTTTTTTGATAGCTCACTAAAGTATGTTAAGAATACAGTCTCAGATAAAGACTTTACTCGTTTTTCTTTTCGCCACTTCATGAACTCGTCGTAAGTTTTCAAATATCTCTCTTTAGAACTTTCAGGCAAAATATTGTTAATTGCTGCTTCAGCTTCCATTTTGATTGAATCGGGAGTGCAGCTTATATCTTCATCACTTGCAGAACTCATGTTTTTTTCCTAATAAGCACGTAATTATAAAAAAATCCCAAAAACAAACAATATTTAAAGTAAAAGTTTTCTACTCCCGCCTTTTTACATCTTTTTTTAAATTTTTTTTTTCCAAAACGAAATTGAGCTTCGCCGTTCGATATTTAAAATTGATGACTATTATACTCATACGAAGACAAGGCTGAATAGCGAAGCGACCTCTTTTGTCATTGGGCTGAATGCATGATGTCTATTGCCAGTATGATGGTTAAATGTACGCGAACTTTTTTAAAGAGTGAAGTTTTTTTTAATTACTTACCGCCCTAGGGCTTTTCTAGCTACATTATTACCCTAGAGCGCTAATTGGTCACCTACAAGCCCCATTTGGGGGTAATAAGGACCTACTTACCGAATATGAGATGAATATGAGACTTTTTCGTGTTTGTAGGCTCATAGTCATATGACAGTTTTTTTTTTAAAAACCCCTAGATGAAGAAATGCTATTTTTTCTTCGCTCTGGTACGCCACAATGACGGTCTATTGGAGCAAGATTAGTGAAAATTTATTTTGAAGGTCCAGTCTCTCGCCATTCCGGACGAGTTAAATTTAGTTGAGTTGTAATTTCCTCCATAAAATTTATTTTATATTATTTAAATTCAATAATGCAGTTTTGTCAGATATTTATATCATTGGGTAGTTTATCGATATGAATAATAAATATAATTTGCATCCTTGCTCATGCCCATTTAAAGCAAGGACATCGAAACAACCAAACAACCGCATTCGATATTATTATAACTATCTCAATAGTTTTCAATATTTATTACATTTATTACGTTAATGCCCTTGCAAGGCCATTGACTCTACAGCCTCAGTGATTCTATCTTTGAGTAGTAATAAGCTATAGAGAGTCCGAGTACACACGCGTTTTTGTGTATATAAATTCTACAAAACTACCTTTAAACTTTGTTTATGAATTCTAAGTATAGCAAGCTGATTTCACATAAGGGGCCCAAATCAAATTACAATTATCATAAAAAATGGTATTCTGCTAAATTTTGGATTGTATCTCCATTGAATTGTAATTGTCTAGTTTTAGAATTCTACCATCTATATATAATATCTATTATATCTATATATAATTTATAATTGTTATAATGATTTATAAATAGTCACAAAAGTGACAATTGGTTTAGTAGAAGTGGGCCCCTGCTTGTGAAACGTGTTAATTACAAGATTCCAGCGGGAACGACAGACACACAAACAAGTGAAAAACGTGGTAAAATCATGCTAAATATCCCATTTTTAGTGTTTTTTTCTCTTTTTGTTCATAATAAGCATTTGTCAACAAGTCGTTAGTACTTGCGTAAGCAAAGGCTAACGACTTTACGGCGAAACCATGGCATTGGCTCTTTATACTTTTATTACTCTGTGATGTAATAGTAACAAATTACCAATTTATGTAGATTAAGTCGAAAATGGCCTTCATGTACTTAGACAATTTAAACTGCATTTAAATTGAACTAAATCACTTGTTTGAATAATTAAGATTATAATTGTCAGGTTAATTTAGATTTGATAAATAAATTCTTAGTGTACCTACAGTGTTTAAATTAAATACTAATTAACGAGTGTGGGATACTCGTTAATTAGTATTATAAATTCGAAAGTTTGTGTGTGAGTGTGTGCGTGTGTTTGTTCCTTCTTCACGCTACAACGGCTGAACGGATTCGGATGAAATTTGGAATAAAGATAGCTGGACTCCTGGAATAACACATAGGTTATAGGTTTTTATTCCGATATTCCCACGGGTTCGAGACTTATGCGAGTAACACCACGGGACGCAGCTAGTAATAAAATATGTAGTACTAGCGTCCGCGGGTTTGCTCGCGTTTTACCGCGATTATAAACATTTGATTTGGTCCTAAACACTGCCAGGCCTATTCATCATCGAGGAGTTCCGTTGTCCACCTTCCGTCTCCATCATCAGATCAGCTCGCTGTCAGCATAATATTGTATTGTCATCCGAGCTTGACAGGTATGCCAAATTTCAGTTCAATCGGATGTCGAGAAGTGGTAGAAAACTCGATTCCAAGATTTGACTACATCGTTAGTTACAAGTGAAGCTAATAAAAGACACATAGAAGTGCCATGATTTAATCGATACATAACTCGATTATAATCGACCGACCCCGAGCCGGCACAACCAGGTCAGCTTTCCTACCTTAACAAGTGGTGCGTGGTAGTTCCGTTTTGTAACTACGAATAACTGTCGCAAGGTGACTGTTTGCATACTAGGATTAATGTATTCTGATCCTTAGTTTTGTTGCCTATTTATGATGTACAGTTCAATGCACAACTCCTCAAGACTTGCCAGATAACACAGCGTTTTAGGCTAAAAGAGAATTGGACCCCAAGACTTGCCAGACAACATAGAATTTTAGGTTATAAGAGTATTGCCAGACAACATAGCATTTTAGGTTATAAGAGAATTGGACCCCAAGACTTGCCAGACAACATAGAATTTTAGGTTATAAGAGAATTGGACCCCAAGACTTGCCAGACAACATAGCATTTTAGGTTATAAGAGAATTGGACGCCAAGACTTGCCAGACAACATAGCATTTTAGGTTATAAGAGAATTGGACCCCAAGACTTGCCAGACAACATAGCATTTTAGGTTATAAGAGAATTGGACCCAAATAAGCGCATTTTTCGGCCACTTCCTGATATTCGATTGAGCTGAAATTTTGCATACCTGTCATGTTTTGGGACAATACAATATTATGGAGACAGCGAGCTGATCTGATGATGGAGACGGAAGGTGGAAAACGAAACGGATGACGGATAATAGACTAGCCGTGTTCAGGCTCATTTTGCTATTTTATATGGGATTTTTGTATGAACTCAAGACCATTGGACTGGATAACGTCTGTCGGGTCAAACGTTGAGCGGATTTTGATGGTATTTGGTGAGCGGATGCTGTAGGGGGCAGGAGGGGGAGAGGAGGACCCGCACAATCGCATGCAGTGGGATAAATAAGTTTGGTGTAAGATGGAAGAGTCTAGCGGATTTTTATGGACCTTCAATATGACTTTTATCTTAGCCCAATAAATGTTATAGCATTTTTTAGTTAGTGTTTAGCTTTCATGCTTGTTATCAAAATATTAATGCTATTTTGATAACTAGCATGAAAAGCTTGTCATTCACTGAGGATGACGTCACTAACTTACTAACCTATAAGTGCTACAGGATATATTGAGTAGTTCCTGTTTGTCCCCGAATCTGTTTCCAATCGGGTACAAACATTCCTGTCTGTCCCTGAATTTGTATTGAAGGAATATTGGGCTAAGATAAAAGTCATATTGCGGGTCCATAAAAATCAGTATATTTATCCCACGCGGGAAAAAGCCCAGTTCAAAATACAAATAACACTAAAGACAGTCCATCCTATTTCCAAGTTATTAACGCAGCACTAATTGCTATGTTGTAAAACTTGTAACCCATTAAACTATTATCAGAATCTTGATCGTCTGCTAACTAAACAAATATTTCACGCCGTGTAACTATGATCTGATCTAGTGTTATCCATTTGCTTTAGAAACTGAAAGTTCCGCTCATCGAAATGTAAGAAAATGGATATAAAAAAACAATATTCGTTTTCTAGGACCATAACATAGCGCCCGGTCTTTAGTAGTCCAGAAACCTGGACCCTTAAAGTGAAGGACCTTAGTCTTGTAGACTCGTTCGAGATTATAACTACTATAGGCTATCCACCATGTACTATTATTTATTCTGTGCTCCAGCGAGCGAACCCAAAAAAAAGGCCATAGCCTTTGGTCATATAGCACGGAAACGCAGTAAAATCCTAAGTATTTTATTCTAAATCACGGAAATGCTGTTGACAACTTTAGTATTTTATTCATATAGCACGGAAACGCAGTGAAAACTTAATAATTTTATTCATATAGCACGCAAACGCAGTGAAATCCTATGTATTTTATTCGAAATCACGGAAATGCTGTTGACAACTTAAGCATTTTGTTCATATAGCACGGAAACTCAGTGAAAACTTAAGAATTTTATTCATATAGCACGCAAAAACAGTTTAATCCTAAGTATTTTATTCTAAATCACGGAAACGCAGAATATAGCATCAATGGGCCTCTTTTCACCATGGCTCGTCTATTTCATCGTGGAAGACGTGACATGTGGTGAGTTTATCAACGCCATAATAGCTTCCCCTGACTCAGCTGATGCTTTCCCCCAGTAATAACACATTGCGCCAGGACAAATCTTATATCAACGAATCTTACAAAACAAATCCAGGTACAACAACGTTTTATATAACGTCCACCTTTAATAAGAACACCCTTTTCCGTATTCGAACTCTATGGGTGGTCCATTGTGCGTGAGAGTTGTCTGACTAGGTAGTTAGCCAGCCTATCTCCGTCCGGAGCACAGAAGTTTCCTGGGGACTTCGCAGGCTTGGAGGAGTGACCTCGTGTTGTTGAGGATTTGTTTACGTTGAGCTGCTACTCCCACACATTCCAGGACTACGTGGGCAGCCGATTCTTCTTCGGACAGACGCCCTCAACGTCCACCGTTGCACGTTAGAATGCAGTGAGGGATTTGCCGTAATCACCACGGTTGCCACGCAGATTGGGTGATAGCAGAATATACTGATGATTGGTTGCTTGCTGGAAAAGACGCCATTACAAAAATACTCATACAGGTACTCGTATGTTCTACGTGTAATTTCATATCCTAGCTGTAAATGATTTCCCGACTATATGTTGATATAATATCATCTGTTACGAGGGCCCGTTACCAAAGTGAGTTACGTTTGCCCGTTACTACCGCTAGACCGTCTGCTTCTATGACTATATGATGTTTAAATGTGTTGAAAACATTGAAGGTTACCATCGTCACAGATAAAATAATACTACACAACGTTTTGAGTGATGAAGTCATGGGTAAATAGATGGCGCTTACAGCAAACAAGAAATCATCACACAAAAATTGTCCCGAGTTGCTCTAAAATTACATTTTATTTGAATCACACATAGACTCAAGACCTTTTCTCCGAAAGGGTAGGCAGAGCCTCAATGGGCCTCTTGTCATTGTGGGTATCGCGGGAATATAGACTTGACATATTTTCAATATAATTTGCAACGTTACAATCCTTCCAAGTCGTCAAATTCACACAAAGTCAAGTCATGTTTTAGTAAAACGGTGGCCGTTTTACATAAACTTCGGTACACAATTTCCACCAATTTGAAAAGTCACGCAAAACACTTCTATTTAATTTTACACTTGTGCTCTATAGACGATGCCGATGCTCTATGACTGTGGCTTATTGCTTTATTACGTGTTAATTACTATTAAGTCCATGTTAATTACTGAAGCAGACGTGTCAAGACTTGATTTCAAAATATTGGTCCGTACGTTTGAGGGTTCTCGGTACTCTATCACTATAAAATGACAGCTTGTTCTGTTTGTTTATCTTGATAAAGCTCGTAAGTGCAACATATGAGCGTCACAGCAGGACAGTGTAAATTTCTACTTCGTGACCTTGATTCGCGAATTGAAAGTAGTCGTGCCTCAACTGGACTGGTCAAGCGTGTGCCGATGTCCCCTCAACTCTACACCGTATGACAGCATGCATACGGCATAGTCTCGCGTGGCTACAATGTGTCATGTAGTTCCGCAATGAATAATTGAGGGTTTTATAATGTGGTTGGAAAGAATGTGGCAATAATGGATTTTAGTTGATTGGAGTTTGTCTGCAGGCTAAATAATAATGAAGTGTCGTCAAGCAAGTTGTATGATTATCTCCTAGACGGAATGAAATGTATTATTAATGTAAGAAAGTATTAGCCGAGTCAGTCGTGGGAAGCAATGGTGGCGATGAGCTCACCACTTGTCACGTCTACATTCCCACGATGGTTCAAGCCTTTTTCTCCAATAGGGTAGGCAGAGCCTCAATGGACGTTATTTCCGTAATGCGGTCCATTGAAGCTATGCCTACCCTTTCGGGGAAAAAGGCGTATGTATGTATGTATGTATGAAATGAAATATGCATATTGAGATAATTACAAGTAGTGGCTGATGGGCTTCCAACAAATAAAATAATTGATTATAAAAATTTGTTAAGCGCGTTAAGTCAAATAAAAAAATATTTATTAAAATAGGTTACAATTTCTTAAGGATAATCGTCTTGTTTACTAAAAGCTCGGTTCACGCTAGATGGCGTGGAAACATATTGTATTACTTTTTTTATTTTTTGTGATAAATTCGGGCGTCTTTCGTGTTTTATTTTATCGTACGCGACTATGTCGTAGTTGTAAGAATTTTGGTAAGGTTTGAGTAACGGCCTAAAGTATTTTGTATGGGCAAGGAAACTTGAACATTCACCTTAAATGCCATCAAATAATAAATTAGTTAAGTGCTCTGTCTGTTTCTTATATTAAGTGGTATTATAGTGGATATGTCCGTACTAACTTACTTTTTACCAGCATCGTGTATTCTGGTCATAGCACAACGGCCTCCAGTTAAACCCAATGAAAATTGGCTGTTGATTCTGGGATACTAATAGACTTGATAGGCCAAAATGTTTTTTCGAAAAAAGAAGCATAAGTAATCGTACAAAACCATTTTGAACCCCCGACGCAAAAACGACTGGGTGTTATGAGTTTGACGTGTCTGTGTGTGTCTGTGTGTGTGTCTGTCTGTGGCATCGTAGCTCCCGAAAGGAAGAACTTCTTTTTAAAGTTTTTTTTGCATGGTGAATTTGTCGGTAGTGTTCTTAGCTATGTTTGATCAAAATCGTTTCAGCCGTTTCATTGCGTTGAGAGTTTTTTTAATTTTTACAAAGTTAATTACTTGATCATTGAAACACCAGCGAAGCAGGTCCCATCTTCAACCTTCGAATTAATGAATATTTGTAAAGATCCTGACCTCTGACTTTTAATGAACCGGTTACGAGAGAACATCTTCGAACCAAGTTCATTTAGATCATTCGAGTTATTAAAATGTTATGGAAATGATCCGATAACCTAAAGAAAGCGTGTGTTATTTGAGAAAGTTTGACTTATACTTGAAACGAGATACAGGGCGTCCCAAGACTATGCGACATGAAGGGAAAATACCTTAAATATTGTAGATAGTTTTTTTTTTATACTACATGAATGACGGAACAAGCTGATGGCCCACCTGATGTTAAGCGGTCCTATAGGTCCTATAGTCCTACATATATCCTATATACCTCATAGGTCACGTCCACCTAGGACGCGCCCTATGTGGCATTGCACTGCGCCCGCCACCCTGAGACATAAAGATGAAAAGACTCATGTGCCTGTAATTTCAACGGCACCCTTCAAACCGGAACACAGCAATGCGAGCACTACTGCTTTGCGGCAGAAATATTCATCAGAAACATTCTTCTACAGGTTATGATGATGGTTAGTAATTGGGTGGGTGCGGGCGGCTCATTTATTCTGCAAATTAGCAATTAGCAAACCTTTGGCACGTCTTAGCAGCTAATAAACCTTAATGACAATGGAAAGTCCATCTATACCTATCTACAGTCCCGGCCGTTGCATTGGCACATTTTTAACTGAGAGCGTTCCGATAAATTCAGATTTGTATATGCCATTTTTTCTTTGGTGTTTCTGGCCCTCCATCTCCTCTCGTGGATGTCGTAAAAGCAGACTAAGGAGGAGGATCCACTGAGGACTCAACACTAATACTGCTAGTAAGGAGATGCGTGCACTGAAACATTCTAAAATAAAAAAAAAATATGCTGGACAGTTCACACAACATTATCTATCCCCAAGCTAAGCAGAGCTTGTGTTATAGGTAACTGATATACTTAATACAATACATTACATAGATAGATGTTTTTTATTATGCATAGAACACACACAGAACACCCTTAACAAATATCTGCGGATTGTACAAATATTTATTTGGAGGCGAGAATCGAACCCGCAAGCTCTTTCGCAGGCGAACCTTCGCCCGCCGCGCCACAGAGGTCGTCTAAATCGTTAGGCGTTATTTCACCACATTGATTCGTTTACCATCGGTCACAAGGCTTTTTATGAATAGGGGGGGGGGGGGGGGGGGGACTAGTGGCACGGAGAAGAAGCACGCTTCTCTCTTTGCAACGAGAGCACCATACTATTTTCATATGTGCCAGAGCAACAGTCGGTAACTGTAAATCGGGTGCTATTACCGACATCCGTGTGTGAACATGTTTCACGACTTACTAAAAAGGATATAGAAAGTGTGTACTGTCCGCTCTATGCATGAGTTTTCTATACACTATGGTCGAAAGTTTTGGCTTCCTTGAAGAATTAAGTTTCAATTTTGGTAATTTACGCTCCCAAACACAGACAGCTGACGTCACTCAAAAAGCACCCATACCCTTCAAACTTGAACACAGCAATGCGAGCGCTACTGCTTTGTATAACAAAAACCAGCCAAGTGCGAGTCGTAAACGCAGGAAGGGTTCCGTACCATTATCTATAAAACGGCAAAAAAAAACGTTTGTTGTATAACCCCCTTAAATATTTATTTTGTTCTGTTTTTTAGTATTTGTTGTTACGAGTACAGCGGCAACTGAAATACATCATTTGTGAAAACAACTGTATAACTATCATGGTTCATGAGATACAGCCTGGTGGCAGACGGACAGACGGACGGACAGCGGAGTCTTAGTAATAGGGTCCCGTTGTACCCTTTGGGTACGGAACGCTAAAAAGTATCGTAGTTCTTCCCCGGACGAACTCTTTCACAAAAAAAAACTACTACTAACAAAATTATTTATTTTAATTTTTCTTACTTCATCATGAAAATTCTATCAACTTTCATTTCGTGATAAAATTAAACCTATATCAGAAGTGGTTAAATATCGTGACCTTTAGGTAACTTAAGTTTAGGTACTAGTATAGTATTACTTTATCTGTGGTTTAGGTAAGTTATAACTTTGATTTAGCTAGGTATTAACGCTCAGTAACTACTTCCAACAACTGGCCACTTGCCACACCTAATCGCAACATCATTTGGACATGGTTTCGACACAAGTATGTGTGAAGATTCCACCCAGAGGATTGGCCTTTAATTATCGTGAACTTATGGTCAATACAGCAGGTACAAGATTCTGTCTCGAGGTCTTAGATTGGTGGCTCGTTATAAGGTTTTATAAACAAAAAACGGATCTTTTGCTCTATGCAACCATCAGAGGGAATTGAACATGTATCTGGGACTTTATATGCTACAGAATTTAAGGTGATACTGGACCCTAAACAGCAATAAAGGCCTCTCTTTGAAAGCCTACTCTTCTCAAAAAAGTTTTTTTTTATACTACTTTGAATGACGGAACAAGCAGATGGCCCACCTGATGATAAGCGGTACCCTCTGCCTATGAACAGTGCATTATCACATAGGTCATGTCCACCTAGGACGCACCCTATGTGGCATTGAACTGCGCCCGCCACCCTGAGACATATAGATGAAAAGTCTCATGTGCCTGTAATTTCATCGGCATACCCTTCAAACCGGAACACAGCAATGCGAGCACTACTGCTTTGCGGCAGAAATAGGTATGGTGGTAGTACTTCCTCGGACGAACTCTTCAAAAAAAAGCTCTACTAATACTACGGATTACCCAATTTCTATAAAAATGGACGTCAAATATAATCAAAAATATTTCTTTGTCTCCATTTTTGTAAAGGAAAAAATCTTTAAAAATCATACTGCTTCCTTATCCCTTTGATTACATCAGAAAATAGATAAACAAACAAGAGCCGATAACTTAGGATATAATTTCAACGTAGTACCTCCTTCATCTATCCGCATAATTTTACTTTTTATCACAAGCGGATACGGTATCTAAACGTGTTTAGAGACCACATACTTTACTAGTAGCCACACATGGGCAGGTACTAGGAAACTAATGGACTACATTTTGTAATTCCTAGGGCATTCAACCAGGTTTCATAGGTTTTTCTTTCAATTTAGCTATATGAAAGAGATTCATCATCATCACCATGCTGTAGCATGACCGGCCTGAGAATAGACTCCGTCTCTTCCCGTTGATGCCGACTAAGGGATTACATAAGGGCAAGGGCAGCAGCATTTATGTGGGTACATCCACGCTGAAATTAAAAGGAAAGTCCTAAGGCACTTGTACCCGATAAAATGAATAACCAATTGATTTTGTTTTGAGTTCGGTCTTGATTGAAGGTTCGGTTAAAAAGGTTAGGTAAGGTATGCATATATCGCAGACAACTGGTTGAATTCATCCGTTTAATTGGACAGCTAGCCATTTCATTGAATATCGTGGAATAAAGACGTGCCAAGTGGTGAGCTCATCACCGCCATTGCCTCCCACGACTGACTCGGCTAACGCTTTCTTCCAGTTGCAGCCAGGACAAATCTTATACCATCGAATCTTACTAACAAGTCCGGGTAATCCCTTAGTGGGCTTTTACGACATCTACGGGAGGAGACGGAGGGGTCTATTCTTAGGCCGGAAACACCTACAATATTTTATTAAATTATGATGCTGATTGATGAAACTAGATTAGCTTACATTTGGAAATTTTGGAATATATATTAATTTTCATTTATTTTTGTTCTCAGGTAAGGAAAACTTCCAACTCACTCTGTTTTGATGTAATTTACAAGTAAGTTTATCTTTATTTTTTATTTGTACAATTTGTACTGTTATTTATTCTGGGGTACAACATACGAGTGAAAATATTAAGGTACATTTATTATTGTCTAATATTTAATGAAAATGATAGAGCTTTTTTGCGTAAAGCAGTAGTGTTCGCATTGCTGTGTTCTGCTTTGAAGGGTATGACAGGGTGCACAGTGCAATACATAGGGCGCTTCCTAGGTAGACGTGACCTGTGAAGTATTGCACTTTTGGGCAGAAAATTAAAACTATAATATGGGTCTCTTCAAGGCTAGAGTGAATAGGTGCCTTCTAGACCTTTGTGCTCCATCTTCGGCCACATCGTCACTTACCAACAGGTGAGATCTTGGCGTGGTCAAACAAAGGTCTAACAATAATTAAAAAAAGAGGTTACCGCTTAACACCAGGTTTTCCATCATTGAAATCAAATAATACAAGTTGGTTTTTGGTATTTTAGAAAAATAACGCGATTTGCTTATCAAAATAGTCCACAGTCGGAATTCTACTCTCGAATAGCAATAGTACATTCTTGGATATCTCGTATATCTCAAAATAATGGCGCGAGGTGAACAAATGACTTGATGGATAACGGTGATCCCCATAAAAACCATATACATCTTCTTTGTTAGTGTCGGGGGTAGTGATGTGTCATCACTATACTTTTTATCGATAAAACCTTCTCGACTTATTTCCTTAAGAAATAATAAAAAAAAACGAGTACTTAATATAAACGAAAAGTAAAACAATAAATAACTTTTGAAACTATCATGGTTATGTGCATACTTTTCACTAGAAACGGGATATTTACCATGATTTTTGAGTTTTAATTGCTCCGATATATCGGCCCAGTTGCATGCGCCATGATCACAAATCATGTTAAATATCCCGTTTCTAGTGAAAAGTAAATACATAGTTTAATTATTATTATTTCATTTATTTATTTCATTTATTCATGCTCAATGTACATAGTGTAAGCTTAGATGTGATTGAGTAGTATGTTAGTACATCACCCTGCAAAGGCGCTGTATGCTTAGTACGTTTTTATTAGTGTATTTCTCGAAGCTTACAAGCTATACCCCCGACCTCTGTGGCGCGGCGGGCGATGGTTCGCCTGCGACGCAGAAGGTTGCGGGTTCGATTCCCGCCTCGGAACAAATATTTGTGCGATCTGCAGATATTTGTTCAGGGTGTTCTGGGTGTTTTCTATATGTCTAATAAAAAATATCTATCTATGTAATGTATTGTATTAAGTATATCAGTTAACTAGTACCCATAACACAAGCTCTGGCTTAGCTTGGGGCTAGATAATGTTGTGCGAACTGTCTAGCATTATATATTTATTTATTTTATTTATTTATAAATAATGCTATAAATTATTAAATATAATAATATCGGCATAGTTAAAAGGGACCATATTTACTAACTTCTAGCTTATTGCTTATAATTTTCGAGGAAGGCCCAGTTAAAAACAAATAACAAAACTAAATAAAATATAAATCATGAATGAATGAATAAATGAATTATTTATTTGCTTAGAATGTAGGTATAAGTAGTATAAACATAGATGGTAGGTATATACAGAGTGTAACTTAATATCCCTATAAGCCCGTGGGTATTCTACACATCATGGCGAATAACTTGAGTTCTACGACTTTTTAAATTTCAAAGTTTTTCATTCATGAAATGCCTCGTAAAAATACTGAAGTTCCTCTAGAAATTCCTGAACTTCCGCCATAAATGTACCTAACAGAACATGAGGCAGCCCTATACGCAAGGCGTACCCTAACGTCCTCATGTTGTTTTACGTACGTTTTTTGAGGAATTTCAGGATTCTTACGAGCCATTTCATGAATGAAAAACTTCAAAATTTGAAAAGTCATAGAATTAAAGTTATTCGCCATGATGTGTAGAATACTCCTGGCTTATAGGTATATTATGTTACACCCTGTATAAATTGAAGTTCCCAGTACATGAATCGAAGTTGATTCGTGATTTATATTTTGCATGAAAATTATTATTGATTATTGGTTTATTGCTGTGGTGTGTCCGCCCTAAGAATAGACCCCGTCTCCTCCCGTGGATGTAAAGTTTTAATTACTGGCCATATTTTGTTGTGCTTTTCATTTACGTACATTATTGTGTTTTTTTCATGTATTTAACATCATCGCTGGCGGAACCGAGGATAAAAGTCATAAGTGTAATACTCACTTATTTTGTCATAAGCTTATGATTTGCTGGTCAGGTTTCGATGCAGTTTTCATTAACGTGAATAAATTTTACTAGGCTTTTTATATAGCTAACTGGTTGAGCCAAAAAGCTAGAATTCTCATGATAACGTATTATTAGATATCGTCTACCAATGTCAGTATAGGTCCTTGACGTTTCGTGATCGAGAACGCTTTCAGTATTTACGTCAATGGACGTAACAAAAAAGCCTTTATGTGCTAAAAAGGTAACGGTGTCAATGTACACCGCTGATACTATTGTGGAGTAGGACAAAGACAAGTATCTACTAGTTCTAATCAGACCAATGACAAGTTTGTCACGATAGTAACACTATAACGTGTTAAATTAAACGATTTGCTTTGACACGACTGGATGTCAAATCTTTAGACCGGCTACCTGGCTGTAGGTTATGTTAAGATTGGATTTGGCTAGATCTTATCCTTGCATGCGTACCAATCTACTTTTTAAACGAACTGTATACAAAATGTGGATTCAAATTGGTTTCAGAATAGCATATAATGTATAGCTTATAACTATAAGATAACTGTGAATCCTGGATTAATAAAATAAAATAAAATAAACAAATAAAATAAATCTTAGAGAATTAAAAAAATTGACGATATACAATCTAAGAGCTCAATCGAACGAGGCTAACTGGTTCATAATTCAGTTGCAGGAATTGACGGACACGTATACATTACAAGCTAAATAAAAACTTTTAAAAATTAATTTTTATAAAAAAAATTCACGTTAATCAAAATATTAAAAAAACAACTTGCTACTAAACTTTCCTACTTTCTAAAGTTACTTACTTTTTGACTTACTTTTATAAATTCACTTTTTATTTATTTAAAATATTGGTTTACAAAAGTTGAAAAAACTTGAAACGGAAGGCCTAATTGCATACGTATCTTCTCTCAAATATCAGCAACATTTTTTCCCACATCATCCAGTCTCCAACCTTGGAATATCATCGATATCGACAACAATAGACAACACTATCCAGAACAATGGATGAGTCGTACGCACTCTACTGTGTCGCATCCGAACCTTCACACTGTGACCATGGTTTATGATATTTGTAAAACTTTTTCTGATATTATGCATGCCATTTTGTATGCATTGACTGTCGCCTTGGTATTTAGCCGATATAATAAATTAATTTTAATATGATACTGTTTGCAAAAACGGTAAAAAAGCTGGGTATTCAAAAAAGGTAAATAAAAAATCTTGTCATAGAAGGAGGTATATACCTAGGTGTGTAACCTTTTAATCAGGCATAGATTAAAAAAACTAGAAAAGCAGATAATCGATACTGACCGATACAAATAAATACTAGTTTATTGCAAAAAGACCAGTCAAGCAATTTAAAAGTCATGACTACATGAGGCAAAACAAAAATGAAACAAAAACTTTTATTTCTGAGAACTAGTTTGTAGATAATATTCATATTTGTTTATTTCAAACCAATGGGACCTTGATAACACTTAGTTTTGTCAATTTGCTAACACATGGAAAAATATAATTAGGATATCTAGTACCTATATCTTTAGTTGCAATGAAAGCAATAACTTCATTATTGATGGTTAGGTAATAATAAACAGATAGTCAAACTTATAAGCAAAAATAATTATTTATTATTTTAAAAAATATTTTGAATATTTCAAATCAAGAGTTCAAATAGTCAATTCAATTCATGCTCTTAGGATAGACAATTACCATCAGGCGAGGTGGTGGTCAAACGCTTGATGATCAATAATTGATCGAATTATTGATTATCCATTATTCAGCTATTGAACATTATTCATGGTTTCCCTAGCACCATCAAAGGCAGAAGCTCAATGTGTTTCTCGGGCGCTCCCATGACCGACAGCGGGTTCAAAAAAGTGAAGTGATTGGACTTGTGGTATAAAATATCTAATAGTATCATAATAAGATTAATAAAGTGCATACGGATCACTTGTAACATCAGCCAGTAACATTGATGGTACAACTGGCACTGCTTGGTTCTACTAATAGCACAACATGAGGTACTGTATGTTGTTGTGCCCAGTTGTACAGTGGTCCGGTACAACATAATGAGCATACTTATAAGCGTATCATATATTTAAATTAATGGTGGAACAAGCCGATCGATCACCTGATATTAAGGCCCTCTCTCTCTAACAATGCATTAACTCACATGTCACGTCTACCCAGGACGCGCCCTACGTGGTATTCATTATTACTGCACCCACCACCCTGAGATATAAAGACAAAGAAAACTAACACTGATTTGTCCCACTAGTAAATCGTCACGAGGTACTCTACATATAGCTGTTCAAATTGTACTATTAATGGTACTGATTAATGGTGCAAGTAATCTGTTGGGGAAAAAGTCAAAACCAGTTCAATTTAGTGCCAGTTGTAACATTAATGGTACTGATTGATGCTACAAGTGGTCTGGACAGAATTTAGAATTTAGTTTTGGTTCTGTGAATGTACTTTAATGTATGAAAGAGGTTCCACTCCTCTAAAAGCTGTTTTATTTTCAGAAGCATATGTATCCTGATAGGCACAGATTCTAGTTTCTAAAACCTTGATCACACATTAAACAACTATAGCAACATAATTTTGTCTAATGACTAGTTTATTAATCTCTTTATAAGCAGCTCCCAAAGCCAAACACTTGCGCAAACCAAACAAACAAATTACAGACCTTATTGAAACATTGTCAAGTAGCAATTTTAAAACAGGTTCAAGGTGAACAAAGTAATAGTTGACTGGACTAATTACACACCTACTGTCAAATAACTAGTTCAAATAATAGGTTGTTTAATCTGAGGCTAGTCTACAATCAGGTTTCAATGCGGATTCGTTCTCAAAAGCACAGATAAAATAATACTATACTAGTATCACAAGTAAACAAATTGAAAGGTTTGGTTGTATCCTGACTGACGTCAAAGTCACTTATGAAGTAGGGTAGACTTCAATACATCATTTTTAAAGAAACGTCTTCATTTTTACAAGCTTTTATTTAACTTGCTTAACTTGGGTGGAATCCGGGTGGAATCTTGAAACTGTGTTTTAAAGCAGTTATCCTCAACCGATTGAGCTGAAATTTGGCATATCTGTCAAGTTCCGATGGCAATACAATATGATGGTGACAGCGAGCTGATCTGATGATGGAAGGTGGACAACGGAACTCCTCGATGGATATAGACTGGCCGTGTGGGCTCATGTTGATCAGCACACGGTTACGAACAATAATTTTATAAAAGCTTGTATTGAAATTATATAATTTTCATAAAAACGTGAAGTTATATCGTGTAATTTTGGTGGCATTTTAACTGGTGTAACCTATATAAAGAGCACATGTGTGATGTAGATAGATAGAAGTGTATTGCATGCCTTTTCAGAATGGTGGATTGTCTTCCAAACCTGGGCTTTACTGCCACCGTTTGAACCTGGGTATGACTTGACGGAGACTCTTGACGACTTTACTTAGTTTTACTTTACTTGACATTGGTTTAATTGTTGGAATTAATCGTCAGAAGCCATTAATAAAATAAAATATAGAATAAGTAGGCTTCTTCCGTCTTTTCGAAAAGACCGCCGTCCATTTTATATAGTTTAAATTTCATGTAATTTTGGTGGTCTTTTAATCAGTGTTAGATGATGGCGAGCAGGATCCAAGTAGCTCCTGCAGACCCTTGGCCCTGGTATCACAATTGAAGACCACGTTCTCCACCGTTCTTCTTCCTGTAAGCAGTTCCAACATAGCTCTCTGTCAGTGGTCCCAATCTTGCGCAGGTGATGGTTGACCCAGTGTCCTGTTTGATGCCCACCACCATAGGTCCTCGCGGTCTTACCACGTACAACTTCATCGGATTGAAAAACGCTAAATATGAAAAATTAACATGAAAAAATATATTTATTTGCTGTACAAACACACTAGAATATTAGGTAGGTTACTAAATAAAAAATAAAAACAAATTGCTGTACAAACGCAATGTAACCTAGGTAAGGTTACTAAATAAATTTATTTACAGAAAGAATAATACAAGGTATGTACAAAATACATATGAAACAGTTGTGCTACCTGAAGACCGCTGCAAGCGATCTAAAGGTAGCTCAACTGATAAAAAAAACAAGGTATGACAAAACATTGTGTTGAATACAGAGGTTTTAGTAGTCCAATTAAATCTATTTGTAATAGTGATCTCCACACTGGCACGCCTGTATCGTGGACTGTTACAGGTTTACAGAGAACTTTTTGGTAATACAAATACTGAGTCACAACAGGTTACCTAGGTACTTAAATTAAACAAGAGAAGTGGTTCCCTCTATGTTAACGTTCTCTATGATTTACAAGTAGTTTCGCAAATCCTACTAACATTATAAATGCGAAAGTTTGTGTGTGTGTGAGTGTGTTTGTTACTTCTTCACGCTGAAACGGCCGAAAGGATTTGCATGAAATTTGGAATGGAGATAACTGGACTCCCGGAATAACACATAGGCACATTTTTATCCCGATATTCCCACGGGATCGAGACTTACGTGGGTAAAGCCGCGGGACGCTGCTAGTAAAACATATTATGTCCTAAATGCCACACCCTACAACATAACCATACAACCTACCTTAATATAGTTGTGTCCAAACAAATACAATCAAATTGGTATCTAGCACGTTTAACTGTTAGCCGTCCTTGTATCACGCCTACCTATGTCCAAATGTGTCTTAACTGTATTGATCCTTATGACTCCTAAAGCTTAAAAAAAGTTACGTCATTATCATATTTTATCTTTTCGCAGTCAAACAGTGTGTTCTGTTTTTCAGTCTGTTTCATGACATAAAAACCCTTAGATTTGTTCAGCTCTTGGAGGCTGTCAAGAGGAAATAGGCTTCTCATCAAAATGTAAATAGTTCTTGACAACAATAAAAATATAATGTTAATCTTCATTATATCTCCCAGGGCACGATAGAAAATAAAAAAGTCGTGACATAACCTCTCATATAACGTAAATATCTCTATTACCTATCAAAGTACCTACATTGTTCAAACTAATAAGAGTAACAAATAATATTATTTTAGAGGGCATACTAGATTTATACTTTCGATTACGCAGCAAATATTTGTTTAAATACTGTTTTTCCTGATTATTGTTCATTTGTCGTTGCGCGAGCGCTGTTCTGTCACTTTCTAACTTACCTGAACTATGTTGAGTTAGGTAGTTTTCTTGCGGGATTCTGGGTGGGGTGGCGCCTCGTCGGTGGTTTGGTGGGTAGGTAGGTAGGTACCCCTGTTTGAGACTGGCAGTGAACTCATAACCCTCGTGAGTTTGCTTCCACTTGCAAACGGGGAGGCGTTTCCTTCGTATCCTCTAGGAGTACTCGAGGTTCATCTGGAGGATACGACGGAGGGAAGACAGGCGGTCTCTCTCCAGATCACTGCATGGCAGATCTCTGCAGTGAAAGGGAAAGAGACCGCCAACGGGATGGAGTGTTGGGGTTAGGGTGGTGGTGTGTTGGCTCTCTAACTTGCGAGGAGTTGGAGAGTGGGCCGACTATCGCCCTGACCCCAACCTTAGGCGTTCCCCCCATATTTGGGGTGGGAAGGCAGCTGGCCCTCCGCGTGTCCCTCTGATTAGCAGAAGGCACAGTGAGAGGGCCGGTCAGAGGTGCCCGATGGGTGAGGTGGAGTACCCTTGTTTGTGACTGGCGGCACATTCGATCCATCGAGCGTGACGCCACTCGCAACGGGGAGGAGCTGCCCTCTCATCACCCAGGCAGAGTGGCTCCCTACTATGCCTGGATGATGAGACAGCAGGGAAGGGCTGTTTATTCCCTTGTTTGACTTTGGGTTAATCCAAACTCAAATGTGGGAATAAACGGCGAAAAGGTAGTTTGCCCTCTCTACCTTCCGGGCGTAGCTGGTGCCACTCCCGCCGAGTTATGTTCGGAAGATAGATGATGGCCAGGTAGGAAGTGACATCTCCCTCTTTCGCCACGATGACACGAGCACGTTTTCGTGGTGGAGGAAAGAAATGTCACTGGGCTCGCGTGGTGGTCGGAGTGAGGGCTCTGGCCACCCTCCTACGAGCCTTTGGATGGTGGCAACACAGAGTGGACCCTGTGCTGCCACATTTGGAGGGAGTGTTTGTGTGGTTGGCTTTTTGGCCAACCACGGGATGGGCCCTGTTGGGCGTCGCGCGAGATGGGCACCGGTGCGTTCCGTAGGAGATCCCGGAGCCCATCGACATGCGCAGAGGATGGCCACCGGGGTGTTTTAGTGAGTCCACGAGTCCGTGAACCTCACATAACCGTATTGCACCCTCAATGCAATACGGTATCTGTTTGCAGATTTCACCTCGACAAAAAAAAAAAAAAAAAAGGTAGTGACGGAATTTGGCCCTACATTATGCGTGCTGGACACCGATGTGCTTCCATAAGTGTTCCTTTTTACAATATAATGGAACTTCTCACATCATCATATAAAAAAACGCCTCGCACCGCTCAAAAAAGCGGTTTTTATTGAATATCTCGTAAAATATAGATCATTTTACAAAACCTCTACAGTAAACCCTCGGGTTTGTTTTATTGATTTTATTTATCTAACAATATGCACCATTTATCAAACATAACATAACACCCAACAGTCACATACTAGATCGCACACTAGGATTCCCTGTGTCGTGGGTATCAGAAACTACGAGTACCACGGTACCATAACACCCAGACCCGGAACAAATATTTGCAGATCATACAAACATTTGTCCCGCAGCAGGAATCGAACCCGCAACCATTCGCATCTCAGCCGGCTACTCGCCCGACTCGCTACAGAGGTCGTCAAAAATCAAAAAACAATCGAATAAAGGCCAAAAATAGATGTAACTTTGGATATTTTTACTACCAAGAAAATATTATCCTATCGTGTTTCCGGTACAGTGATCCCTCGGAATTATAATGTAGTTCCATGCATATTTTTAAATTAAATATTGTACTTGATTAAGTCTGTTAAAAAATAAATCTAAGATTAGGAATTTTGCGTAAGTGAATTTGGCCTTGATAGTTATTTAAATTATGTAAGTATGAGTAAAAAGAAAAAAATGTTGTAATTGAAACAAAGTGCAGTGTTTCATACAAACAAATCGTTAACATTGTATAATGTTACACTTGCAATATTGCCCGCATTACAACATTCATCTTGTTAGATAATTGTTACGCGTATTAATTGTTTCCATTGCCTGTTGAAATATTGCATATTGTCTTAGATTCAATTAGGTATCTTGTATTTTATACCAAACTTGAGAAACACCAAGGAAATATAACTGTGTTAGTGCTTTGCTTACGGCAATTTTGCTTTTTTTAATGGTTTTTATCCATCGACACATGACCAAGCCTCATGCATTATCTAAACACACCTGTGGTCACCTAAACATTGATACCATTGTACATTGTACATTTTAACATTAAGGCGATTTGTCTTGTAGGACGTTTTGACATGTGTACAGCCAAGTCCCGGAACGGAAAATATAATAGAATATGTCACCTGAAAATAGTGTAGCTTCCCAACAGTGACATAATTTTTCAAATCGGTTCAGTAGTTTCGGAGCCTATTCAATGCAAACAAACAATCAAATCTTTAGTCTTTATAATTAGTATACAGTATAGAAGATATAGATAGATACATCGACGTAAATAAAATGCAAAATTCTTAAAACTGCACTCTGCAGTTTCTTAAATACTGGAATTTTTATACATTTATGTTTCCGTACGATTTTTATGATATTTTCTTAGTTTATTGAGTGATGAAAAATATATTTTTCACAAATTGATTGAGCTGAAGACCTTAGGTGGACTTGCTTTTCTATTGATTTATATTGTGTATGTTTGAGAGCTGAAAAATAGATACGTAACTACATAAAACAGAAGGGAACCATGTATTTTTGTAAAATTTTCATTCAATAATTGCATGTTTTTCGGCGATTTTTTGTTTTATAAACCTACTGAAATAACTTTAGAAAACACATTGCATCTGTTAAAGTATTAAGTATTAAAAAAATACAGTTTTTAAGAAGTTCAATAATTTAATTTCACCTAGTTTATTTACAAGACCGCCAGGAGTGGCGCTATAGAGAAGAGGCCTTTACTCAGCAGTGGCTGGATAGATAGATAGATAGATAGATAGTTTATTTCTTGACCGTACCCTAAATCCGAATTGTCTTTTTTTTCACGGACGTTTTGTATGGGTAAGGCCAGTCCATTTATTTTACTTTGGTCGAAGGATAGATATAGATAGATGACAAACCACGGGTCTAGATATTAGTGTTTTGATCATGTGTACAAAATTTCATGGACTTTAATGAAATAACATACAAAATAGGAGCTAATTTCGTTTGTATGAAGAGCACCGCAGCAGCCTATCGTCGATGGACGCCAAATTATGTCATTATCTAACTCATTCTAGTTCAGGTAAGTTACAAAGTGACAGAATAGCGTTAACGAAACGAAAAGTGAGCGTAAATCACGTAATTTTATATTAAAAAATAAATAGGAAATTAATTAGCAAAAATAAAAACAAGGTACTCTCGGCGTTGTGTTATTTAATATACTGAAGGCAATACAAACATCTTATGATTGATAGTTTAGGATACAAATGGTTGTAACTACGAAAACAGAGGCTAATTTGCAAATTGATTTCTTAAATTTCTTGTTGTTTTTTAAAATTTTTGAAAAGAAGCGGGCATGCTTTATATGACGTGGATTAACTTTTTTTTTTTGTTGATTTTTCGGTAATGATTGTGGAGAATAAAGCGTTTAATGCACCACATTTCACGTGTATCCACGCCTCACGCACCCCATAATATGGCACCGCTAAAGCGGGCATTTACATAAATAGATAAGCATCAGCTAGGAGTAGGTATAAGTAACCGACTGTTACACTTTTCGCACTGTTTCCTCTGAGTGCCAAGGTCATTACCCTCGAATATAAATACTTATATATGTATAGCATAGAGTTGAATATTAAGAGGCAGACAACAACCTAACTCGTAAAGTTCAATAAAGTAAGCACGAATAATTAACGTAAGCGAGACGCTAGCGAGACGATAGTCAATGTCAAATATTGGCCAATGACATCGGGGGTAACTACAAATCTTAATAATTTGATTGGTCTTCTTCTTCTTTCGTGTCGATGGTTCTCTGTCAAATTATTTTGGCGGAGTACTCTGCCACGGCTGTGGCATTATCAGTGGCTTCGTAAAGGTCTTTCTGTGTGCAGGTATGAGGGCACTGCGTGCACGAAAGTAGGTACAGCATTATTTGTGGTGAGACTCGGCAATCGCATTTTGTCTCATTTGTGTATCCCACTTGCTCAGATTGTACTTGCAGCGGCAAATGTGGGTACGAAGTCGGTTGAGCGATTTCCAGGTTGACCAAGGTAGAAGTCGGCCTGCTGGGAGCTCTTTTGCAGGTACAACATATTCTGGTGAAGGAGGATGTTTTTCTAGCCACTGTTTTAGTCTGGTCTCATTATGTTGGTGGTTGGAAATATGCAGGGTTTTTTTTAAAACTGGAACTGTTTCGGCTCTTCAGTCTTCTTCGACAGGCATTAGTGCCGAAAAGTTGGGTGTCTTTGATCAGTTGATTTGATTGGTTAATTTTTGACATTACCTATCATCTCACTAGCGTCTCGCTAACGTTTAACTATTTGTGTTTGGGCCTCGGGCTAGGAAGATGGACTAAATGCATGGAACTAAGGCTAAAAACGAAACGTTAGCGATTATACCAGTCTCATTCTTTTATATGAATGTATTCATGTGTTGGAATGAGACAAGCATAAATCTATCTGTTCTTATTTGTGTTAGTCGTACCAGGCCAAATGTCAAATTACTAGTACATTCATGGTAACAATCTTGGGAGATGTATATGCATGATACCAAAATTCAGGGTACGGAACGGAAAGACGACTGTCGTGTGACAATATATTTGTTTCTCTCTAACATAGGATAGCAAGCTATCTTCTAGGATAGGAGTAAGAAGGAACACTCTATGCTATTTTTAGCACTCACTCCATTACTATTATACCTCCATGGCCTCGGGTAAGTTAGAAAGTGACAGAACTGACGCAAAGAAAAGTGAACGACAATCACGAAAAAGAGCATTTCAGCAAATATTTGCTGCGTAATCAAAATTATAAATCTACTATGCCCTCTAAAATAATATTATTGTTATTCTTATTAATTATATCAATATACGTTATTAGGTAATAGATATATTTACGTTACAAGCTCATTGTAGACTTGTTTTTATCGAGAAAATTTATCGAAATCGTGTGTTGGGCTCCATCATGCCATTGGAAATATGACGAAGTTTTTTTTTTGTTATCATACTGGTTTGATGTGGCTAAAAATATTGACTCTTGACAGCCTCTTAAGCTATTAAACACGTAATTATAAACACTATAAATTCTATTATAAAGAGTAATAGAGAGAGATATATAGAGAGATAATAACTTCATCATCAGTCTTTGGACGTCCGATACTGAACAAGTCTTCTCTTAGATTGCAATGGACCGATTTTCCATAGTCCTTCTACATGATGGCGATAATGAAATAAATAAATAAATAATGCTGGACAGTTCACACATCATTTTCTAGCCCCAAGCTAAGCAGAAGCTTGTGTTATGGGTACCTACTAGAAAAATACTTAATACAATATATTACATAGATAGATATTATTTATTATACATAGAAAATATCCAGAACACCCTGAACAAATATCTGCAGATCGTACAAATATTTGTTCAGAGGCGGGAATCGAACCCGTAACCTCTTGCGTCGCGGCCGATCCTTCGCCCGCCGCGCTAAAGAGGTCGTGATTTGAATTATGACGTAATCTTTGGATATCTTTTCCGTTATTAAATGTTTGTTGATTCTAAGGGCGCGTACACATAGAACGTCCGTTTTACAAGTCCGTTTAAACGTATATGTTATTAGCGTAGGTATGTAGTTGTATGAGCGAGTTCACACAGAATACAGTATTCCGGATCCAGTAAATCCGACAAAATAAGCAGCAATCCGTCAGTTAAAAAGGATCCTGTAAAATCGGACGTTCTATGTGTACGCGCCCTAAGACACACCTAAAATCATTGTTTCTTCTGGGTTTTAGCGCCCACATTTTTGGCCCATGTCCTCATAGTTTCTTTATGTTGTTTTTATCAAAGATCTGTGAATAACAATTTTAAGTAACTTTTTACGTATAGTTATCGGATAGACTCGTCTTCTGGCACAAAAAACGGATCGTGAGTGGAATCCTAAAATAAAACCACTTTACAAAATACTTGGAAGCATGACGTTAGCATTATATATATTTATTTACACTGTCCGTGTCTGGCCTAAGAATAGAGCCCTCCGTCTCCTCCCGTGGATGTCGTAAAAGCCGACTAATTACCCGGACTTGTTAGCAAGATTCGTTGGTACTAGATTTGTCCTGGCTGCTAGCTTATTAGGGAATGTGTTAGCTGAGTCAGTCGTGGGAAGCAATGGCGGCGATAAGCTCACGCTTGTCACGTCTAATTCCCACGATGGTGCAACCCACAGTGAGAAAACGCCCTGTCTAGGTGCCCACATAGGTCACGTCCACATAGGACGCGCCCTATGTGGTATTGCACTGCGCCCGCCACCTTGAAACATAAAGATGAAAAATCTCATGTGCCTGTAATTTCACCGGCACCCATAACCTTCAAACCGGAACACAGCAATGCGAGCACTACTGCTTTGCGGCAGAAAATAATAATGAAGTCTGTTTTATTATATTCTATCGATAAGAAGTGCTGTGGCTTTCATCATCAGCTCACGATCATGAGATGACGACTCCAAAGTTTTCAAACACCTGAATAATTTAAGAAAAAATAACAAATACTGTGTGTGCCATAATTTTTGAGGATTTCCCGCGATTTACCTGAGATTCCATCATCAGATCCTAACTTGGTGAACGGGACCACCTCGGTAAACACCATAAAAAAAAATAAGATTTTTGAAAATGTGTTTACAATTGACGGAGATATCAGTGAAAATACATATAGAAGAACATAGAACCTTCTCCTATTTTGAAGTCAACTAGAAAAAGAATATTTTTCTTTTCAAAAATATATTTTTCAATAGGTACAAGCTTTTATAAAATTACTGAACGTAATCGGTTCTGATCGAAATGAGCCTAAACACGGCCAGTCTACTATTTTATCCCTCGATAAGTTCCGTTGTCTCCATAATATTGCATTGTCATCGAAACTTGACAGGTATGCAAAAAATCATCTCAATCGGTTGAAGATAACCGCTTTAAAATTCAGTTTCAAGATTCCACCCGGACAATACATATACATTGCAAGTTAAACAAAAGCTTGGAAAAACCAATTTGGAGAAGACGAAGACCAAGACCAAGTTGGAAGATTTGGAGATTAGTTTGTGGTAAAGAACTACCTTCTCCTCATTCGATCTCTATGGGTGGTCCATTGTACGTGATTAAGATTGGAGAAGTCTACTAAATTGTACCTATAGTGTAGCTCCAGGCTCGTCCAAAGGCAGGTGTGATGTCGTCATTTGAGATGTTTTTACGTAAAGGCGCTTCGTGACCGTCTACCATCAGTTTTTACAGCATTGCCTAATATTAAGTATGAAATGATTTGGCCGAATATGCCGTAATTTCCGGTCAACTACTTTTATTTGGCTGCAGTTGGCTAATAATGATGACATTTAAGATTGTTAGGTGAACCGCAGGTGGTCTTTAGAATACTTAACTACTCTTTCTCCAAACGCTCGCAACAAGTTTTTAACAATTTCAGACGCAAAGCAGAATGCTAATGACATACCTTGTAACATATCTTCTTTTTCATCAACATATATAAAACAAAGTCGTGTTAGTTACACCACTTATAACTCAAGAACGGGTAAACCGATTTGGCTGAAAATTGGTGGGGAGGTAGCTTAGAACCAGAAGATTGACATAGTGGGGAGGGGTAGGAGGGGGGAGAGGGGGGGGGGGGGGGTTCACCAGGGGCTACCCGTGCGAAGCCGGGGCGAGTCGCTAGTAGGTATATAAAAGGCAATGTCCAGACAACACACAGCCTAAACCGCTGGTCGTAGAGTCTTGAAATTTGGAGGGTGCGCTTGTCTCGATACGGAAGGTTGCACTAAGAACGGAATTTTGAAAATTCGCATTCTAAAGGGTTCAAAATGGGATTCTAACGTAAAACAAAAATGCTCTGTAATTTGGAAACCGTTAGTAGTAGAACCTTCAGATTTTACGAGGAGATTCCTCAAATAAAATTAACAAACACGTGTTTCAGCGTCAAAGTCAAAGTCAAAAGTATTTTATTCATTGAAATGACAAGGATCATTTTGAATCGTCTTAAAAAATAATAGTGGAACCGAAATTTCCATGAAAAAAGATACGGGCACGTTTTGTTTGTAAAAAAAATACACTACAATTTAGCCAGTTTTCAGTGTATTTAGACGTAGTAAAACTTAGGTTCATGGTGAAGTTGTTGCGATTAAAATATTTTCAGGACAGCAGGGTTAAAATGGGACCCGTCAATTGAAAAACTTGAGTGTGGTGTCATTTCGAAGGTCGTTTCACGATGTGGTTGGGGTTACAATGTTTTCCACGCGGACGAAGTTGTGAGCGGGTCAGCTAGTTACTAAATGAACAGAAGCCATTCAAAACAAGTTCCAACTACTCACCGCCACCATAGACAACTCATCTTACTGCCGAATGAGAGTGAAAGTATTAGCCCTGCAGGTGGAAAGTGTGAATCAGGTTCGCATTGTGTATGTTGGCTGTAGTAGGTACTCGTAGTTGGTGAGTGAGGTGTCTTTAGAAAGCATTTCGTTTTATCTATTTATGTTGAAGATATTCATCAGATTCAATTTACAGAAAGAATAATACGCCGAGTACATACATAATATATATAACTTTTTAATGAAAAATATATTTTTCAATACAAGCTTCTATAAAATTAGTGATCGTAACCGTGTGCTGATCCAAATGAGCCTAAACACGGCCAGTCTACTATTATCCATAGAAGAGTTCCGTTGTCCACCTTCCGGTCTCCATCATCAGATCAGCTCGCTGTCACCACCATATTGTATTGTCATCGGAATTTGACAGGCATGCCAAATTTCAGCTCAATCGGAGGAAATTCAGTTGCTAGATTCCACCCCGACAAACATATTCCACTCGGACATACATTGCAAGTTAATATAAAGCTTGTAAAAACGCGCAAGGCCTTACCCCTCTTACCCAGAGTCTCGACCCTGATAGGCACACATCGTTTATTTTAGTTAAGTTTAACTGTTTTTTACATTAATATTAAAAAACCGTGTCCAAAACGTGCTGGAATTTATACGGTGAAATCAAAATCAAAGTTTCGGTTCATACATATGCAATGGCACTTTCTATTGTGTTTGACCTGAAGGATGCCTTTTACTAACGATTTGATTAGGTATTCTATGTGCGTTTGATCCAATCAGCATTTCTATTTGGGTGGTTCACTCACCTAGTGACAGACATATCTTTATGGAGTAGCTTTTACACGGGTGACATGTTTTCAACGAGCTTTGTACGTTTGGGTTGAAATTTTAAATGGTACCTGCGATGTTTCAATAACAATAAAATATTATGATGCAAGCAACCAGAAAGCCTATTCTCGTCAGCCCCTAAACTGCAATATAGGCCCCTCTTTGAAAGCCTACTTCTTAGAAACGGATAATCCATATCCTTTAAAAAACGTGCAATATCATTATAAATCTTCTCATATCTTCTCATGGGCAATGTCCCAAGGTTGTCTGGCAGAGATTATAGCTTATAGCGATAAGACCGCCCATTGTACTTCCGTGTTTATTTTATATAATAGTTTTTAAATAGCTTATATTCTGTGTTGTACAATAAAGTGTTTTCTACTCTTGTCCTGACTGACTGACCGAGTGACAACGCACAGCCGAAACCGCTGGTTTTAGGATCTTGAAAGAAGAGTGTGTTTGTCTCGATGCGGAGGATGCGGAAAATTCGCATCCTAAGTGGTTCAAAATGGGGGTTTAACGTAAAACAAAAATGCAGTGTATTTCGGAAACCATTGGTAGTATAGAACATTGAAATTTTACATGGAGTTTCCTCAAATAAAATTAACAGACACGTGTTTAGTGGTACCTGAAATTTTCCTGACAAAGGGCACGGGACCATTTCCTTTGTAAAAAAATACACTTAAGTTTAAGCCAGATTTTAACGTATTTCGACGTTGTAACAAGTAGTTTCACAGTATAGTTGTTAAGATTAAATTATTTTCAGGACCTCAACGTTGAAATGGGACCCATAATTTGAAAAACTTGAGCGTAGTGTCGTTTCAAAGGTAGAAACGCGAAATAAAGATGAAAGACTGAACGCCATGGAAGTTTTCTGACTACGCGCCATCTTAGCTAGCGGGTCATCTTAGTATTTTATAAGGTACCTTACAGGTCACTTCACCTAGGACGCGCCCTACGTGCCGTAATCTCACCGGCACCCATACCCTTCAAACCGGAACACAGCAATGCGAGCACTTACTGTTTTGCGACAGAAATAGGTATGGTGGTAGTAGGTACTTCCCCGGACGCACTGTTTCACAAAAAAGCTCTACTACTAACAAAATAAAACAAAATAGATAAAAAAAAAAAATATGTAGAATTGCAATAGATCTACCTCTGGAGGACGACCTCTGTGGCGAGGCGGCTGAAGGTTCGCCTGCGACGCAGGAGGTTGCGGGTTCGATTCCCGCCTCTGAAAAAATATTTGTACGATCTGCAGATATTTGTTCAGGGTGCTCTGGATATTTTCTATGCGTAATAAAAAATATCTATCTATGTAATATATTGTATTAAGCATATCAGTTATCTAGTACCCATAACACAAGTTCTGTTTAGCTTGGGGCTAGATATTGTTGTGTTAACTGTCCAGCATTATTTATATTTATTTATTATTTATGATCTATCTATGTAATGTACTGTATTAAGCATATCAGTTATCTAGTACCCGCATAACACATACTCTGCTTAGCTTGGGGCTAGATAATGTTGTGTGATCTGTCCAGCATTTTTTTATTTTTATTTATTCAAAGCTCTGTACAATGTTGTACCTATCAAGTTCTGCTGTAGTTTAGAGCTGAGTATAATTTCTAAATTTCTTGTTACAGGTAAATATCACGAAGAAACGAAGCCGAGTAATTACAAAATTGCACCCAATCAAATAATCGTGGTAAGAAACTTTCAGGTGTTTTCAAGCGATTTGAATTCATTGGTAGCATGAAATTCATCGAAAACAAACGAGCCAACGAAACTTATCTTGTAAAATACTATTTACTATTTCCCCCGAACGTGACCTCACGATTTCTCCGTAATCGATAAATAGCTAAAGTTTTTTTGAAAAAAATATAATTTACATTACAAGCTTTTATAGTGATCGGAACCGTGTGCTGATCGAAATGAGCCTAAACACGGCCACTGGCCATTCTACCATTATCTATCGAGGAATTGTCCACCTTTCGTCTCCATGATCAGATCAGCACGCTATCACCATAACATTGCATTGTCATTAGAACTTGACAGGTATGCAAAATTTCATCACAATCGGTTGAGCATAACTGCTTTAAAAATCAGTTGCAAGATTTGACCCGAACATAATACTTATACATACAAACAAAGCAAGGCTTGTAAAAAGATAATTTTAGACATTTATCCACAATACCTCTAATTTTATGTTTTGTTTGTACTATTTAAAATTTAATTTGCTTATTTCTATATCAAAAAAGCCTTCAACAAAATAAAACAAATATTCCTTTTGAAAATAAAAAAAAATAACCTCCACGCTTCCAAAATACGCGGGTTAGCTCGCTGGCGTCGGCGGGATCTGCAAAGCTTCAAACTTCAAACAGCTCCTCAGAGCATTCCCCGTTAAAAATCTTATAGGACTCTAAGCGCGCCAACAACGACACTAGATCCCTGGTAACTTTGGATGCAACGACAATCCTAACAGCTCTGCGTTGTAGGGAATCCAGAGGTTGCAGTTGGTACAGTGCAGATTTATACTACTTGGAATGGCGGATCAAGCAGATGGCCTACCTGATGTTACGTGGTACCATCTGCCTATGAACAGTACAATTACCTCATAGGTAACGTCCACCTAGGACGCACCCTATGTGGCATTGCACTGCGCCCGCCACCCTGAGACAAAGATGAAAAGTTTCATGTGCCTGTAATTTCACCGGCACCCTTCCCCTTCAAACCGGAACACAGCAATGCGAGCATTACTGCTTTGCGGCAGAAATAGGTATGGTGGTAGTACTTCCCCGGAAGAACTCTTTCACTAAAAAGCTCTACTACTACCACAGCACTACTAGTACTGCTATTACTGCAGTGTAGTGAAAGGTTCCAGTGCGCCTCACAAGGGCTCCTTTCATGCTCGTATAATTATTAAGACTGCCCAAATGTACGTAGGTAGCCGGGTACTTACAGCTCAATATATCTTGCATCAGTATATTATTCCGCATTGCACCAGACTGTTCACCCGCCAGCCTTGACATTTCTCTCTAGAATGGTCAGCGCATGACCATCCATAGCGTGGTTTTAGTATGATATTATGTGGTAGCATTTTTGACGATACATTATACAGGCGTCCCAAGACTATGCGACATGATGGGAAAGTACCTTAAATATTGTAGATAAGATATTTTACGGAAAGGACACTTTATTTTATTTTTAAAACTTAGTAATACTGCATTAAAATATTTTCTTAAAATTACTTGTTTCGCCTGGGAATATAACCGACTTAAATGTGAATAAAAACACCCCGTATTTTTATAATGCCAATCGAAAGAATGGACAAAACTAATAATCTCTTAAGTTACATAGTATCTTAAAACAAATAACGTAAAATTTTCCATTTTAATTTTAAACTTTCATTAAGTCTGTTCGATTCCCGGACTATGCCTGTAGTTTTTAGAAAATCTTTGAATGCTGTTTTATTAAGTTCACAGTTAAGTATCAGTACTGGTAAGTGTTTAAGTATACATCATCAGATAGAAGAAGCCTACCCATGATATTAGCTAGCTTATATCTTGTATATTTGTATATTGTATTGTATATTGTTGTATATATAGTGCCGTGGTATGTCCGGCCTAAGAATAGACCTTTCCGTCTCCTCCCATGGATGTCGTAAAAGCCAACTAAAGGATTACCCAGAAATGTTGATAAGATTAGTTGGTTTATGATTTGTCCTGGCTGCTAGCTTATTTAAGGAATGTGTTATTACTGGAAGAAAGCGTTAGCAGAGTCAGCCGTGGGAGAAATGGCGGCGATGAGCTCACCACATAGCTTTTACGTTATTATTTTTCATGTGCTTTGTTGGTCAAATAACAGTTTTATTGCTTGAGTGTGGATAAAGTTGTGTAGAAAACTGCACATAACTAGGTATTAAAACATGTGATACTATTAAAACCTCGCCAAAGCTCTCACTCGTGGTTTAATTACCCCTGTTGTGTAAGAGATTCATTATTCTATTCTATTATATAGAATGCCATATCGAACGGTCTTAAACCGCCTTCATCTACCGACTTCCTGTGGCGTTTAAATTGTCATTGGTGCATCACTAGGCGACTATAATATTCTGAAATAGGTTGTGAGACGGATGATTTGAAAAGGAAATCGATTGAGAGCAGATTGAGCCACATTCTTGTGGTATGTGGTATGAGGTACCTGCAGATTCACACCGTATTGTAATGGCGAACATCTTCTTAACTATTTATAAGTAGATGAAAACTGCAAGGTATTCGCTGTAAATGTAGTTTTTTAGGGTTCCGTACCTTAAGGGTAAAACGTTATTTGACCCTATTACTAAGGCTCGGCTGTTCGTCTGTGTATCTGTTTGTCTGTCCGTCTGTCACCAGGCTGTATCTCATGAACCGTGATAGTTGAAATTTTCACTGATGATGTACCTATTTCTGTTGCCGCTGTAACAACAAATACTAAAAAATAGAATAAAATAAATATTTAAGGGGGCTCCCGTACAAAAAATTCAAGTGTGAGTTTACTCGCGCACGAAGGGTTCCGTACAATTATCTAAAAAAACGGTCCAAAAATCTCATTTTTCACGTTTTCATTGATTAATATCATCAAAAATCTGTTTAGGGGTATCTTAGCTAAACTGATGATATTTATGATATGTGTGTTAAGTCTCCTAGTTCTCGTAAAATCACCTTTCGCTATCTGAAGAAGTGTTCATGAGCTGTAAAGAGCAAAAACCCACAAAAAAAAAAAGAATTTCGCGCCACATGTGGGAGCATCCACCACCAATAATTTACTACTGATATGTACAAGGAACTCGATGAATGCTCTTTAATCCTTGACCCACTATTTTGGGTCTCTACCAATTTGGTGACATAAACTATAAGCAACTCAATTTATGAAAACTCTCACGTCGCGTCGAGACCTGAATCCCAGAACCAGGCTGATTATTCTTAGATACGCTACGCTCACTGAACACCAAAACCATTTTAGTGATCTTGATTGTCACTGAAGCGAAGATAGTCACCAACCGGTCAATGAATTAGTCTAACTATATTTTTACCCACTAAGGAAACGAGAAGGTATATGCCTTACCCGGACTTGTTGGTATAAGATTTGTCCTGGCTGCTAGCTTATTTAAGGAATGTGTCATTACTGGAAGAAAGCGTTAGCAGAGTCAGTCGTTTGAAGCAATGGCGGCGATGAGCTCACCACTTTTCTCGTCTATATCCCACGATGGTGCAACCCACGGTGAAAAGAGGCCCATTTGAGGCTCTGTCTACTGTTTCGGGGGAAAAGGCGTGTGTCTATGTATGTATGTCAACTACTTTGTCAACTGATATTGACAAATGGCATATTTTGTTTTAATTTTAATTTTATATTGACTAATTGATTTGAATGGTGCCTAATTGAATGTAGTATTATTTATTTAAACTATTAAGTTCTATTTTGATGACATTGTTTTAATTAAGTAAATGTTATTTTATAATTAATTATTCTTGTGTTCACTTACTTACTTGAGTAAGTGGGTATTTATATTTTATATTTTAATGATTATGCCAATGGGTTGTTTAAAATCTCGTTATTACTATTATGTTATTTTCATAGAAAAATAATTAAAGGTACTCATATAAAGTATATGACATGTAGCAATTATCTGTTATGAATAAATGAACTATGAACTATGTATGTAGGTATATGCGTTTAGGGTTAGGTGTTTGTGAGTGCAAACTAATGTTCCCATTTATCTCCAAACTGTTTAACCAATTTACATACTGTATTATTTATGTATTTGCGAGATGGATCTTAGCTATGTTTGGTGGAAATCTGTGCAGCCGTTTCCACTCCACGATCAGAAAAAATGCTTTTGGAAGACAATTGCAAAGGCGCTGAAAAAAGGCGTTGTTCCTGTGACGCCATCTAGTCATGGATAGAGTAGTTAGCTTCAGGGTGGGTTTGGTCATTTATGACGATTATTTTTAGGCAGAGTAGATAACGGTGTGAGATGTAGCCACTGCTCATCGTTTCCCAGATGGCACAAGATGCGCACGCGCCGGTTGAACGGGACAGGCTGTTATTAGGTATACTTACCTGCATGGCATTCATACTAGTAACTTCCCTCGACTTCGTTCATGGACTACCTTTTTCATGATATTTCATCTTTTAATAAGTGTACATCCGACTGATTATGATGGTGTTGATGATAAATTATTAAGCAAAACCGTAACCTGATCAAAATGAGCCTAAACACGGCCAGTCTACTATTATCCATCGAGGAGTTCCGTTGTCCACCTTCCGTCTCCATCATCGGACCAGCTTGCTGTCACCATATTATTGTGTTGTCATCAAAACTTGAAAGGAATGCAAAATTTCAGCTCAATCAGATGTCAAGAAGTGTTTCTAATTCAGCAAGATTTGACGCGAACATACAAACATTGCAAGAAAGCTTGTAAAATACGTGCAAATGTTATATGGTTGAGCTACCTGAAGACCATTGCAAACGATCTAAAGGTAGTTCAACTGATCCAAAGCATTATAAGAGGGAAGTGTCCCTAAGATGCTGGCTGAATTGCCATGCTGAATGACAATACAAATGAAGAAGAAGAAGAAGAAGAATATATATTTATTTGTATACATGAGCTACACAGAAACACGTATTAAACTAAGAAGAAACAGATATGAAGGTACGAGGTGTAACTCAAGTAACAAAATGGCTCTGCCTCAGCATGAGTTGGTTGACAGCAAGCTAGCAACCAACGCTGGTCTTCCGGCAGAACCACTTGTTGACACTTGCAGAAATGCGTTGAGCTAGATAAGAGCAAGCTCTCGGGTCAAACATAAAAAATCTTACATCTCTCAGAAAATGACATACGAAGCTAGCTTTGCTTGTAGTGACTGGAGAATGGGGGGAGGCCTTTGCCCAACAATAAGATGATTCTGGCTAACACTAACAGTAAGATAAATAGATTTCGCGTGAAATCACAGAAATGTACAGCTTTCAAAGAATGCAAGTACAACTTCGTAGTTTTAGTTGCTGATGTGTTTATAATGGATGGAGAGCTTGACTGATAGGCTTCCGATGTTCAGGAGTTTATAGTAATAGGATATAAAGTTTCAAATAAGTGAGGTATTTGCTAAGGGTGTTAATAATAGCATATATCGCATTTGAATGCGAGTAAGCATTTTACAATCAATTACCTTCGTATATTTTGGGTAACTTTGCCTTTAAAATCACATAACGGAATGTTTTTGATGTACTTATGAGTTTGTATTTGTCGTTTTTTGAGTATTTGTTTGTAAAATGTGTTATTATGCCTTCGGCCGTATACGAAACCGGAGGTTCGTAACCAGTTGAGGTTACATATGTATATCCGTGGTGTGTCCAGCCCAAGAATAGACCCCTCTATCTCCTCCCGTGGATGTCGTAAAAGCAGACTAAGAGATTACCCGGATTTGTTTGTAAGATTCGTTGGTATAAGATTTATCCTGGCTGCTACTCGTAGCTTATATTTTAAGGAATGTATTATTACTGGATGAAAGCTTAGCACAGTCAGTCGTTGGAAGCAATGGCGGCGATGAGCTCACCACTTGTCACGTCTATATGCCTCGATGGTGCAATCCACAGTGAAAAGAGTGGGTTATTATATATACTTATCCTATGTTTTTTTTATTATTTGGGCTATCAAACGGATAAGTAGGCTTTCTAAGATAGGTCTATATATTGCAGTTTTGGGTCTATTATCATCTAAAGGGCAAGGATAGTTACACATGTGACACTGTACGTACGTGTCAAAACTCTGACTTCCTTGAAATTGCGCGAACCGTTTTTAGGGATCCGTACCCAAATGGTAAAATGGGACCTTATTACTAAAGGTCCACTGTCCGTCTGTCTGTTGTCTGTCAGCATGTCACCAGGCTGTATCTCATGACCCGTGATAGTTAGACAGTTAACATTTAAACAGATGATGTGTTTCTGTTGCCGCTATAACAACAAATACTAAAAAAACATTTTTTTTAAGGGTCTCCTATACAACAAACGTGATTTTTCTGCCATTTTTACAGATAATGGTACGGAACCCTTCATGCGCGAGTCTGACTTGCACTTGGCCGGTTTTTTGAAGGCTGTAGGCTTTATCGTTACTGTCTTATTACTGTCTCATAAAACTTTATAAACGTGTTATACATTCCACTGATAGGTAATATCTTATCAGAACTGTATATCAGGAAATGTTTCGGACAGAAAGTAAGGTCGCTGTGAGGTCATTTGTATGCGTTTATTGAATTCTTTGGGAGTTCTGCGTGGGTTGAAGGCTTGTAGTTTAAAAACCTGTTAGAGTGTTCAGAAAGAGAACTGAGGGGCAAGTCCGAGTTTACACACACCATCGTAACGATGATCGTTACGGCGAGTGTACGTGTATTGCGTAGTAACTAGCTATTAATCTGTGACGTTTTTGGCACAGATTAATAGCTAGTTATTATGTTATACACGTACGATCGTGTTACGTTCACCGTTACGATGGTGTTTGCAAAACTCAGACTCACCCCTCGGGTGTGGCCAACTTGTGTTCCGTTCAGAAAGAGAACTGGTGTGGCCAACTTGTGTTCCGTTCAGAAAGAGAACTGGTGTGGCCAACTTGTGTTCCGTTCAGAAAGAGAACTGGTGTGGCCAACTTGTGTTCCGTTCAGAAAGAGAACTGGTGTGGCCAACTTGTGTTCCGTTCTCTGATTATTCAGCTGGTTTTATTCTATCGGCATTTTGAACCATAAAACTAAAAAAATTGTTAGTTGTAAAATCTTTGTAAAATGATCAAAACGGAACAGCTGCGCTTTTCACCCTGTATCACATGTATGAAGGGGGAATGGTGGAGAAGGTGGATCTTAGTACCTGTTTACATTTATTTACTGAAATAATAATACAACTAATACAAGGTATGTACATTTAAAAAAAAAATGAAACAGTTGTGCTACCTGAAGAAAGCTGCTAACGATTATAAAGGTAGCTCAACTGATCCAAATCACTACCAGACGGAAGTGTCCCTAATATGCTGCATTGCCACGCTGAATGGTAATACTAATGCGTTGAGCCAGAAAAGAGCCAGTTAGTATCTAAATAAAGGTATAAATAAATAAATAATGCTGGACAGTTCACACAACATTATCTAGCCCCAAGCTAAGCAGAGCTTGTGTTATGGGTACTAGATAACTGATATACCTACTTAATACAATATATTACATAGATAGATATTTTTTTAAATACATAGAAAATACCCAGAACACCCTGAACAAATATTAGCGATCGCACAAATATTTGTTCCGAGGCGGGAATCGAACCCGCAACCTCCTGCGACGCAGGCCAACCTTCGCCCGCCGCGCCACAGAGGTCGTCATAACATTTGGATGTTATACGTTTATTTAGATACTAGCTGGCTAACTTGTCGTTTCAGGTTTATACGACAACTTGCTTGGGCAAGTTTCTTTTTATAAGTGAGATGGGCGTAGTGGATGCAGACTTGAACTTTGACACTTTTGAGTCGGTCTTCGTGGGCTCAAATCCGGTCATGGGCATTGGGCGTGCTCAAATGACACCGAGTCTGACATATGCATTAAAACAAGAAGGAAATTCCGGCTCTTCATACATATGCTCGTCGGTTTAGGGTACTCTTGACGTGACCTTTTTCCAGAACATCTCCGATCTTCACATACATAATATGTATGTGGCATCTTAGTTTCGGAACGGGTGCTCTGATTTCAATGCGGTTTTTTTGTATGAAAGACGGTGTTTGCGAACCTAATTTGAGAAGATCGGAGACGTTCTGGAAAAAGGCCACGTCAATAAAACTGAGGGGTGTTACAAGTTGAAAGTGTATCTGTATATTATAAAGATACACTTTCAACTTGTAACACCCCTCTGTTTTTTTTTGTAACATAACACCCAACAGTCACACATATAGTCCTGCCTGACACCACACTAGGATCCCCTGTGTCGTGGGTATCAGGAACTACGAGTACCATGGTACCATAACACTCAGACCTGGAACAAATATTTGCAGATCATACAAACATTTGCCCCACAGCGGGTATCGAACCCGCAACCTTTCGCATCCGGCTACTCACCCGACGCGCTACAGAGGTTGTCGTTTGCGTCGGGGGTTAAAAAGGCCTTTTAACCCCCGACGCAAAGGGGGTTAAACCTTAAAAACGCGTGCTATGCAAAATGCTCATAATATGTAACTATATACACCACCTTACCTTATATGTTACTTGCATATCACAACATTGCTGTGGTGTGTCCGGCCTAAGAATAGACCCCTCCGTCTCCTCCCGTGGATGTCGTAAAATCCGACTAAGGGATTACCCGGACTTGTTGATAAGATGTTGGTATAATATTTGTCCTGGCTGCTAGCTTATTATGGAATGTGTTATTACTGGAAGAAAGCGTTAGCTGAGTCAGTCGTGGGAAGCAATGGCGGCGATGACCTCACCACTTGTCACGTCTATATTCCAAGATGGTGCAACCCACTGTGAAAAGAGGCCTATTGTGGCTCTGCCTACCCCTTCGGGGAAAAAGGCGTGTGTCTATGTATGTATGTATGTATATCACGACATTTCAGATTTACCAAGTGCCCATTTACATAAATAGTAATTTTGTTTAAAAGCTCATAAAGGCGCGTTTAGCCTACCGAGTTACGTTTAATTTTTAAGTTTATATTTTACTATACTGTGTTTAGGTTTAATAAGTAATTTATTTTATAAGTAATAAAGACCTTTTAAAACAAACAGACAAACACCCGTACACTCTCCCTAATCGAGAATAGACCGGAGTTACTTGACCGTTAGTGGGTTGAGGTTTATATCAAGGCCCTTAGAAGTAACTGTCAGTTTAATCGTCTATAAATGGTAAAGTTTAGTCGACATTGGTAATCGTCACTAATTTTGTGACATAAGTTTTAAGCGCGTGTCATTTAGAGCCTATTTTAGTGTGCTATTAGTGAGCGCTCACTAACAGTCGCTTACATGGTTAGTCAACATTAACCTTGGCTTTGTTTGTTCGTCGTGACACTCGTTCTTTCTTGGTTACATTAGGACAAGGATATTTTGGCTCAAACCACTCAACACACAAGACTTGGTATGTAGGTAACAAGTTTTGTAGTTGGTTACCTTTTTTTTAACCATGTGATAGGTCCAGCCTAAGAAATGAACCCCCTTTTTTCTCCTGTAGATGATATAAAAGCCGAAGCAAGGCATTTTTATTTATTTGGTTTTAATGGCGGGCCATGCAGGTGGCCATTTTGTTAAGCGATAACCTCTGCCTTTAACATCGCATTACCTCATAGGTCACGTCCACCTAACGCACTCTATGCGGCATTGCACTGCGCCCGCCACTGTATCTTCCTGAGTATATACTTAATACCAATACTGTGATCACCAATCCTCCTACCAAGCTTGGGGATTATGGCAATTCCCCCCATTACATACCTACATACATACATACATAGATATTAGACACACGCCTCTTTCCCGAAGGGATAGGCAGAACCTCAAAGGGCCTCGGTTCACAGTGGGTTACACCATCGTGGAATATAGACGTGGTGAGTCGTGAGCTTATCGCCGCCATTGCTTCCTACGACTGACTTAGCTTCCTTCCAGTAATAACACATTCTATAATAAGCTAGAAACCAGGACAAATCTTGATGAGACTTGTTGATAAGATTTGTTGGTACTTACCAACAAATCTTCCAAAAACAAGTCCGGGTAATCCCATAGTCGGCTTTTACGACATCCACGGGAGGAGACGGAGGGGACACGCTATTCCACGGCTAATTCAAAATAAAGGTGTTTTTGAATCGTCTTATAACTTAAATTGACTTCTGTTCCAACGCAACCAAACCTAGAAGAATCAGGCAACAAACACGGCTCGGGTTTATTTGATGATCCTTCTTACTACTAGGTGGGGAGCGCCTGTGTGGGGGGGGGGGGGGGGGGTGTAGGCTTCCACTTCTAACTGCTGGACGAAGCTCCTCATTGCCATTTTGATATGGCAACCAAAATGCCAGTTCATCACGCCATGTATAAACGAAAGCGCCTCAAGGGAAAGAGAAATCAACCTGCCTTCGAAATTCAAAAACCTGTTCGTCTTTTTGCCTCAACCCGACCACAGTATACCAACAGTTAGTAACGACTGACCTACATTTGTTCATAGTAAGTGTTGTTTACTCTGTCGCGGTCGTCGACGCTAAGCTTTTTGTGGAATTTCCACTTTTCAAATACTTTCCATTTCATTCAACTGTGTTTAGATTCATATTTGTGTATGAAAGGAGACTGCAAGCCACACTAATCCTTTCAACATACTGGTTCTTTTAATATTGATCACTAGTTCATTTTCAGAGCCACCTTACCTCAAGGTATTGGCCCTTTACAGACCCTCCATTCCTCATGTTATTGGTCCTTTTTAGAGCCACCATACCTCAAGGTATTGGCCCTTTACAGACCCTCCATTCCTCATGTTATTGGTCCTTTTTAGAGCCACCATACCTCAAGGTATTGGCCCTTTACAAAGCCTCCATTCCTCAAGTTATTGGTCCTTTTTAGAGCCACCATACCTCCAGATATTGGTGTTTTTAGAGCCACCATACCTCAAGGTCCTTTTCAGAGCCTCCATTCCTCAAGTTATCGGTATTTTTAGAGCCATCAAGGTATCTCAAGGTATTGGTCCGTTTTAGAGCCACCGTACCTCAAGGTATTGGTCCTTTTTAGAGCTGCCATACCTCAAGGTATTTGTCCTTTTCAGAGCCTCCATTCCTCAAGGTATTGAATAGAAAGAAGAATACAATAGAATATTTTTTTATTTGTAACAACACAGATACGTAAACAAAATAAAACATGAAAAAAAACACAAAATGATAGTTAGATATGCTGTTACAAAAAGGTCTCTAACTCAGCATATGCAGGTTGTAAACAACCTGCGCTGGTCTTCCGTTAGGGCCTTGGTCCTTTTAAGAGCCACCATACCTCAAGGTATTGGTCCTTTTTAGAGCCACAATACATGCCACTGAACCTGCACAGTATTGGTCTTTTTTTGTTGTTTAGGGTATTCGTAACTGATGATTCTGTAAGGAACAAAAAACACCATTAAATTCGAATTTTGCGCCTCGAGCGAGAGCTTCCACCCTACGGCTAGGACAGAACTTTCTAAATATATTTTTTTTCTCAATGGACAGAATGAGCCCATTATTTTTGCAATTTCAGTAGAAAAGCTTGCGCAAAACCTGCGCAAAATAAACAAAACTTTCATTACACCTAGCGGCGGAATACACCATACACAACCATACACCACACACCATTGTTATTAAAAATCCATCTGTCAAATCAAGTGTCACTTGCCAGTACAGTGGGTGGGGCCACAAAAAATGCGGTTTCACTCTCGACTCGCCTTGTGACCTCAATACCGTGAATGTTTGCTTTTTGCGCACCTCTGTAACGTTATTTAAACATCTTAATACTACTAGATTCATAATTATCACCATCTAGAAGTCCATTGCTGGACGTAGGCCACTCTCATAGAATGGCATGAAAACTAATCTTGGGCCGCCTCCATCCACCCACTTTCTGCGACTTTACATTATCATATTAAACTGGATGTCATTGGTAGTAATTTATACCTATTTAAAAAGGTTTTTGTCTGTAATTTCGGTAGCCAGGCCAACATTATTGACGCAACCGATTCAAGGAAATTACGTAAAATTACGTTTAAAATCCTACGGCTGGCAAACACTGGGATCATTCTTTTAACAATAGATTTGGAAATTCTCTTATGAGAACTATAATAGAGAAAATCATATAAATGAGTGAAAATAAGAAAAGCGAATAAATAAAAATGCTAATTTATCTTTCGCCTGGCGAAATTGTCCGAAAAATTAGCGAATAACTCTCAATAATCGATTTCATCTTGTACTTGACATTCAACTCAGCTGGCGTTCAACGACGGCCAAAAGTGAACTCTTTAGCTATGGAACTAAGATACCTTTTATATTAAAAAGAAAATAGTTATTACTATGCGACACCAATCACTGACGCGCTGTTTTGACTACGATCTGGATTCTCCTTGTTTTGAATTTCGAATACGTGAACAGAAAATCGTAATAGCATTTTAATTTTAGCTTTCTTTCCATAAGAAATTTAAATGAAAATGAAATCTTAAAAAATACAAATAGCTTTTTTCGACTAATTTTCATTATCAGCAACCTGTAGAAATCCACTGACTCGTAGGCCTCACCCATAGAATGTCACGACGAAAGGTCTTATTCCGTCTCCAGCCACCTCCTTTCTGCGACCTTTAAAATGTCACCGTTTCATCGAGAGGGCCTTTCCTGTACTTTGCTGTGGTCCTTTTCGAAGGTCTAAATAAATCATAATCGGTAGAAGAAATAATAAGGACAAGAATATTATATTTGTCAATTCTGGCAGCAATTAACTAACATACTGCACTTGCAATATTACACAATGAATTGATGTTACAAACCGTAAAATATTTTACATTTTGTTGTGTATAAACAACGCGCAATGGAAAATCATGTGAGCATAATTGAGTAAGAAATACTACGCTACCATTCGAAAACCATCCCTATTTCGTATGCATAACGGTTCAAGATTTCTAACATAGAACTATGTTTAAGTTGTATGAAATTCCACTTTTGTATGACAACATATTCAGTAACTTATGTCTGTTTCGCGCTTATTAAACCGTGAATGCGCAGACGAAGAATTATCACATCGATCGTGTGAAAAGATTTTTTAAAGGAATGTGAAATTCTATTTTTGAGTTTGGAACTTTCACTTGATGTCGCGGGGTCATCGTAGCTATGGTGTATTAATTTGAATTCGGAATGTGATTTTATTTTAGTACCTATTGTTGTTAAAACCACAAATGTTGGCAAGCGATTAAAAGCGACTTTTTACTATCATCATCATCATCATCATCATTAGTTTGTACAAATTCACTATTCGACATGGACCCCCCCCATAGAATGCCCAGATAAACGGTCTTGAGCCGCATCCATTCACATACTTCCTGCGACCTTTATAGGCACGGATTTAATATAAGTTACGCGTAACTTTCGGATCTCAAGCTATAGTCTAGTCCCTGGCCCGACTCACCTAGGTACACTTTAGAGTACCTACTAATTTTATCATCTATTAGTTAAACAAAAAATCTGTCCATTCCTTCCCGAAAGCAGGAAGAACAGACAGACAGACATTTTAATTAATAACCACGCTATTTTATGTTTTAATTTCATAGCCTCTAATTTTATGGCTCAATTCCACTTTTGAAAAAAGAACATTCGTTCAAAAACCTTGCTCTGTTTTTCAAGATGGAGTAATGATCCCTATTAAATAACTACTAGCATTATATGCTAATAGTATCTAGTCCCATTTCCCATCCATTGTTCTTCAATGGCCCATGGGACCAAAGTCTGGCCTACAATCGTCTGGGACCTTGTCAATTCTATTTGTAATAACAGGTTGCAGTGAAAGTATATTTAATAACAGTTTTTGAACGCAACAAAAGTGGTTGCAATTTGATGACCTTGGTTTTAAAAAGACTAATGCCTTACTAACTACGGGACAATTATCACGCGGCGCTGGTAGCAGCCCTATGTTTCAGCCTCCATTCCATCATTCCATCAGGGTAGATGTCAAATGCTGGACGAGGCCTTCCCAATTCCCTTTTTTTTATTTTTTATTATTAAATTGTAATACAAGTTTCAATAACCGGAGGTTGCGGTTTCGATTCCCGGCCTCAGAACAAATATTTGTGAGATCTGCAGATATTTGTTCCGGGTGTTCTGGGTATTTTCTATGTATAATAAAAAATATCTATCTATGTTATATATTGTATTAAGTATATCAGTTATCTAGTACCCATAACACAAGCTCTGCTTAGCTTGGGGCTAGATAATTTTGTGTTAACTGTCCAGCATTATTTATTTATTTATTAAAAAAAAAAAAAAAAAAATTTTTTTTTTTTTTTTTTTTACTTTTCATATTTTACAAAACGTTTAATGATAATCTCATCTAAATCCTTGTATATTTATTCCAATGTTATCTTACTTTCTTTAATTAAATCATCATGAATGACATTGTAAATCAGACATTGCACACGTAACAGTAGAAATACATGAATCATGCTTATACCTAAACCACCTTTGTACACATGTATTTCACGCAATAAACAATACTTTACTTTACTTTACTTTACTATCCCATAACTACCACGCTTGGAGGCGGATTCGAGATCAGAGTATTGGTGTTGCGTATTCAGGATGCTCCTGCCCTGATATCCTGGTGTATTCAGGATGCTCCTGCCCTGATATCCTGGTGTATTGTTACAAGCTTTCAATGAGCTTGCAATGTTTGTTTGTTTCTCGTATGTTAGATGGTGGGTCCGGCCTAAGAATAGACCCCTCCGTCTCCTCCCATGGATATCGTAAAAGTATGGTATTGTCAGGTTTTAACCATGTGAAGTTTTTGATGAATGAGTCGGTATTTGTTGTTTTTTGAGTATTTGTAAAATGTGTTATTACGTAAGTATTCGTGGTATGTCCGGCCCAAGAATAGACCTCTCCGTCTCCTCCCATGGATATAGTAAAAGCCAACTAAGGGAGCCGGACTTGTTAGTATGATTTGTTGGTATATTTGTCCTGGCTGCTAGCTTATTAAGGAATGTGTTATTTACTGGAAGAAAGTGTTAGCTGAGTCAGTCGTGGGAAGCTATGGCGGCGATGAGCTCACCACTTGTCACGTATATATTCCCACTATAGTGAAAACAGAGGCTCTGCCTACCCCTTCGGGGAAAAAGGCATGTGTATATACAAACATAAGACTCTTGAAGTCGTTTTTTTGTAAAAAAATATGGAAGGTACTTTTTTTTTCTGATTGGCATCGCACTGCTTGTGAATTTGCCATTTTCTAATATTTTCAGTATTTTCAATATAATTTGCAACGTTACAATCCTTTCAAGCCGTCAAAGTCACAGTCAAATCATGTTTTAGTATAGGTACTTGTTCCATCATAATGTGTCCTGCAAAAGCCTTAACTGAATGCAGTTATTTAACCTATTTAGAGCATATGTCGAAATAACCCTTCATTAGCTAAGGCTAATATCACACCGTTGTGTAACGCCGTTTACACCGTGCGATGGTTTGTAGGAAGCGAGCGCTTCCGAGCATTCAATGGAGCTTATCGTTCAAGATTTTGTAACTGGCACGCGTGGATGATCTAGTTAGTGTAATCGCGGTCATATAAGACATTTCTTAACTTTATCATCATCACCGCGTGTGCGTCCGGGGAAGTACTACCTCCATACCTATTTCAGCCGCAAAGCATTAGTGCTCGCATTGCTGTGTTCCGGTTGTACCGGTGAAGTTACAGGCACATGAGCCTTTTCATCTTTATGTCTTAGGGTGGCGGGCGCAGTGCAATGCCACATAGGGCGCGTCCTCAAAACTCATCAAAAAAAATTGTTTGGTTTCAAATTTGTTTGGTGAAAATCAACCATAGATTGCAGTGTGGTGCATAGAAACTATTCGGTAATCTTTTTCGGGGTCACTGGAACCTTTTTTTGATGTATTATTAAGTGGGGAAATCCTTCATGGATACCCGCCTGTCACAGGGGTGACAGGAGGGTTATTCGAACCGGCTAAAACCACCACTGTGTTAACCCAACTCAAAGATGGCGCAGTTTGTAATACCTGCGCAGTAAATTAAGTACCTAAATTAATTGGGTGGCGCAAACCTGACTTATTAATATCAAATGGTTACTCAATAAATATTTATTATAAGAACAGATACTTATCTCTCAATATCAAGCGAGGTCAACAACATAGTATGAGAAAGCCTATCTAGGACCTAGTATTTTATATCTGCACTCATACACTTTATTATCTACAAAATATGGTTCAAAATGACTATGATTTTCTAGATAGTATTCTAATACCATAATTTACTTACTTATTATTCTGTGTAAGTGGTTTTAGTTTGCACAAGTTAATTTTTTGTATTATGAATCCAACCAACCGAGCATTTTGACGTTGACATTCATTTTTTGACAGCAGACAGTTGCTCTTGCGTTTTGGTCACAGATTATGGACTACCGACCGACTTGCATTGCAGTGCTCGATGGACTAAAGCGATTGTTGAATCTGCCATTTTTTGCCTAATTACAAACCGTGGTAGGCCCTCAGTTAAAAATGTTTTTTTTTTTGTATTACTTGGATGACGGAACAAGCAAGAGGCCCACCTGATGTTAAGCGGTAACCTCTGCCTATGAACAGTGCATTACCTCATAGGGCACGTCCACCTAGGACGCACCCTATGTGGCATTGCACTGCGCCCGCCACCCTGAGACATAGATGAAAAGTCTCATGTGCCTGTAATTTCACCGGCACCCTTACCCTTCAAATCGGAACACAGCAATGCGAGCACTACTGCTTTGCGGCAGAAATAGGTATGGTGGTAGTACTTCCCCGGACGAACTCTTTAACAAAAAAGCTCTACTGCTACATATTTATGTTATGTCTGGTAAACGGTTACATGCAGTGATGGTGATGGCTGGTATTTCTTTCTTTCCACATTGGAGTGGAGGAAATTTTGTTAATTGTCTATTTCGTGAGTTTCATGAGTGAGTTTGTGTGTGGTGGATAGAGAGACGGAAAGCTAGGGTAATTACCTACACCAGGGTCAATCTTTAGAATCTCTTCAAATTTTTTTAACTTCATTAAGTGTCATCACAGCCAGACAAACGTTGTGCAAATACTTAATTACCAGCATCCACAGTGACTAAATCGTGAGTTTTACAAGATTCACTCAAGCTTTGGTGGAGTTTTATTGTGAAAGCCTCTAATGAAGAACTTGTGCGTTAAGACAAGGTTTGAAGGTCAGAGTGTACATAAGGAAGGGGGCACTGAGGAAAAAAACAGTTTTTTTTTTTTTTAGCCTTCTGTTTTTTCTTTTATCCATTTTTTTATGTTAAATGTATTTTTGAGATATGGACTCACAAACACAGGCTATTGGGTATTGGCATGCATATGTCGGTTCTGGTTCGCTGCGGGCCCTGCCGGGCCACGCTCGCCTTCTGCTCGTTCGCAGCTCACGAGATGTTCACTGTTCTCTAGTGTTTTAAATCCATGTCGGACTGCCAAACACTAGAGAATAGATAATTTATTCAGACTTCATATCGTAAAAACGGTAAGTCGTATGGAAAAAATGCATTTACATTAAGAAAAGGCTAAAAAAAAACAAAAAAAAAGACTTTTCCTCTGTGCAGTCTTTAGTGCAGTAAAAATAATATTAAATAAGCAAATAAAATAATGTAGCATAGTGAGACCCAATTGACCACATCTTCTGATCAAAAGGTTAAGGTCCAGGTGATTTAAAGTTCTGATAAGTTCAACAGGCCTGATATAAGCCATACATACTATGAAATGGTCGATCAAAACATCGTAAGGAAATTGGTAGGTACTGACCTTAGAGCAACACGGCCACCTGGTGCTCTATGGTACTGACATCCGCCTTTAAGAGCGGCCAACCCCAATACTTTCCAAACGCTCGTGCTCAGCTCGTACGTGATTATGAAGTCGTAATAATTTCTTAAGTATATCAGTTATCTGGAACCCATAACACAATCTCTGCTTAGCTTGGGACTAGATAAAAAGTGTAAAAGAGTTCGTCCGGGGAAGTACTCCCACCATACCTATTTCTGCCGCAAAGCAGTAGTGCTCGCATTGCTGTGTTCCGGTTTGAAGGGTAAGGGTGCCGGTGAAATTACAGGCACATGAGACTTTTCATCTTTATGTCTCATTGTGGCGGGCGCAGTGCAATGCCACATAGGGTGCGTCATAGATGGACGTGACCTAAGAGGTAATGCACTGTTCATAGGCAGAGGTTACCGCTTAACATCAGGTGGGCCTCTTGCTTGTTCCGTCATCGAAGTAGAATAAAAAAAAAAAAAAAAATGTTGTGTGAACTGTCCATCATTATTTATTTATTTATTTATTATGCCCTGGCAGAAGCTTTTACTACATCCATGGGAGGAGACGAGGGTATATTCGTCGGACACACCACGGCTTTAGTCCCATTTTCTTACAAAGTTTCAAAGTGTTCAAATTGCAAAGCAGTGCCAGTGCGTTGACACTACAAGAAGCTCACCCACTGACATACTTTATTGCGTCTCCCTCGCACAAGCTACTAATGTTATTGCTGTCTCGCTCACACGTCGTTAAAATTTATGTCCACTTTACGAAACTGTAGGCGGAAAACCTACCCAACCCATAATTGTACAAACCTCGGGGAAAAAGGCTGTCTGTCTGTAGTATGTATATTATACTATAGTATTTTTTTATCTGTGATTATACCATATTTTTTGTACTTTATTGTTTTTTTGCTCGTGGTATGTCGAAATCCATTGCGTATTTCAGGAGGAGTTAGCCGATATAGGTACAGGCAGACGCGGAAATGTACTTTGTTTTATGCTATGTACCTATTGAATATGTTCTATATTAAAATATATATTTTGTTATCTCGGAAATGGCTCTAATGATATCGATGAAATTTGATATTGAAGGTTTTTGAGGTTTTTGTTTTACTATCTTAACCCTAGTTTAACAAACTTTAGTACCCCGCTGCACCCTTAAGGGGGTTAATTTGGGAATTTTCTTTCTCAGTGCATCCTTAGACCACAAAACAGGTATCTCAGTCAGTGAGTCAGTCATTGAGTCAGTCAGTCGACTTTATAAAGGTTGAGTTATAAATTGAGACCGTGCGAAATAATTACTATTTTGTCAGTTCCATGCGCGTAATTAACTCTTTATGTTGGTGCAATTGCTATGAATTCAAATCAAGCAAAAATTAACTCAAACCTCATGAACATAGAGCTGGCATTTGTTAAAAATTATGTAAAGTTTAATCAGTACTTTATAATGTCGTGTAGAAATTCAAGTTAAACACGGAAATTATAAAACAGAACTTTATGAGATTTAGAATACAGGTCAAAGAGATTCCAATTCACAGGGTCAGTTAAATGCGCTATAAATTAACTTCGGTCCAGCGCGTTTTTTTTTAACATTGTTAGACCTTTGTTTGACCACGATCTCACCTGTTGGTAAGTGACGATGTGGCCAAAGATAAAGCACAAAGGTCTAGAAGACACCTATTCACTCTAGCCTTGAAGAGACCCAGATTATAGTTTTCAGGAAAGACAGACGACGAGTTATTGTCTGGACAAGGTTTTTACAAATGTTTTTTTTTAAACCCGCTGGGTACTTTCCTGTCAGCGGGACCACGCGAACGAAGTCACAAGCGGGCCGCTAGTCCTATTATATGTATTTATTATTTGTTGTACAATAAAGTATTAATCTATCATATTAAGTAAGTATAACAGTTATCTAGTACCCATAACTCAAGCGCTGATAACTTGGGTCTAGATAATGTTGTGTGAACTGTCCAGCATTAATTTATTATTATTTTTATAATCTAATCTATCTTATTTGATAGTTTGCTTTTATTCATCGCCGACTGTAAAAGTTAACTGTCCCACTGCAATCAGTTGCATAGACATATAGAATCTGTGGCAATGTCAATCATTATGCGCTATGCGTAGCCCGACTTCCGTCCACATACTGTGTCAATGAAAGTTTCCTTCGATTTATGGTTCCTTTATTGAAAACGGTAACAGACAGACCGACAGCACATTATTGTATGTACACAACCTCATCATCATCCTTAAAACGTCGACTGTTTTTTTGTGAATGAGTTCGTCCGGGGAGGTACTACCTCTATTTCCGCCGCAAAGAAGTAGTGCACGCATTGCTGTGTTCTGGCTTGAAGGGTATGGGCGCCGGTGAAATTACAGGCATATGAGACTTTTTATCTTCATGTGTCTCAGGGCACAGAATATATACAGCTCAGGGTGGCGGGCGCAGTGCAACCCCGCATAGGACGCTTCCTAGGTGGACGTGACCTATGAGGTAATGCATTTGTAAAGGCAGAGGTTACCGCGGGCATCTGCTTGTTCCGTCATTCACGTAGTTAAAAATAAATAAAAAATAACAAATTGTGCTCATACAAGAATAGGGGGTGTGAAATAAAACTATCCTACCCTAGCATATGGGGTATAATTTTTTACAGCTCATGAAGTAGATTAAGACTGTATATTATATTTTTAAAAGCAATGGAAAACTAAGTCATTTGAGGCCGTCAAAGTCAGGTTTTTCCAACGTTTTTATTAACATTCATTTGACCTAGGATCTAAAAAATTAGTAAATGTGCTTATTGTAATTATATTTCTGGGGTAGCCCCTCATATTTAAATTACATCAATAACCTCAGAATTGTCACTTGAATTGTTATCGTAAACCCTTCAACAACAATCCTCGTAAACTTGCTAAAGTACTAGCAAGCCTGAGCCTCAAGTCTCGTACTAAGTTATCCAACTCTTGCATAAGTCCGAATTACCTTTGCGAAATGCAGTGCAGTTCCCTTTGGGAAAAAAATACGCAAAAAGTAAGCAACAATGAGAAATATATTATTATTCTCACAATTACTTTAACTGTTTCTTTAGCAATTTTATAAAAACCCCTCTGATACCCACGACACAAGGGATACTTGTGTGGATCAGAGAATTTGACAGTATTCGAGACTACTTATATGAAGTTTCGTTTCCTTCCTTACATTTACCAGCAGCGCCCCTAGCGAAAATGAGGAGAAAACTAAGGACGCTGTCAGAAAGTGTATTGAAGGAAACGAAACTTCATATAGTTTTGAATACTGACAAATTCTCGTACTAAGGGTACAGAACTATGTATGTGACTGTTGAGTCTTATGTTATAGTGCCCTGATTCTTGCAAGAATCAGGGCGTTTTAACAGGAGTAAATATAGTTTCTGCCTTCAAGGTGATCCCTGTGATTTAAATCACAAAAATATTAGAGCTTTTCATTGTGAAAGGGTTTGTCCGGTGATGTACTACCACCATACCTATTTCTGCCAGAAAGCAGTAGTGCTCGCATTGCTGTGTTCCGGTTTGAAGGGTATGGGTGCCGGTGAAATTACAGGCACATGAGACTTCTCATTTTTATGTCTCAGGGTGGCGGGCGCAGTGCAATGCCGCATAGGGTGCGTCATAGGTGGACGTGATCTATGAGGTATTGCATTGTTAAAGGCAGAGGCACAGATAAAATAATACTATGGGTTACCTACAAAGAGGTTACCGCTTAACATCAGGTGGGCCATCTGATTGTTCCGTCATACAAGAAGCTAAAAAAATGCATAAGATCTGGAAAAGACTCGATACATTTTCATTCAAGATAGTGTCAAAATTGACAGCATTGCATATAATATAATGTAGGACATTTGTCTAATAAGGCGAGGCTTGGGCTTCTGTTCCCGAACAAAGCATTTGCCTAATGTCAAATAATTCATACATAGGCTCTTACAGTGATGTCAAAAGGCCGTGTCTGAATCACAGCTATGTACTTTCCACAGTGTATCTGGGTTAGCATTGCGAAATGCCAGATTGCAAACTCTAGTGCATTTGTGATTGAATTTGATAAATAAGTTACAGCTTTGACAAGATAGTGTCTGACATATGACATGCATGACGCAAGACATTTTTGTCTTATAAAAAAAATGCTGGACAGTTCACACAACATTATAAAGCCCCAAGCTAAGCAGAGCTTGTATTATGGGTACTAGATAACTGATATACTTAATACAATACAATACATAGATAAATATTTTTATTATACTAAAAAATACCCAGAACACCCTGAAACAAAAACCTGCAGATGTCACAAATATATGCCAGCTTACTATAGTTTGTATAATATAGCATGGGTCCTGTGACAAGTCTGTGTTTAGTTTTGATTTGATAATTTTTACAACCTTAACGCCGTCCAAAAGTTATAAAACTTGAAAATGGGAAATTTTTTGGTTAGGAAATTTCCTCTTTTCTAGTTTCAAGTTTCAAATAAGAAGATATTAAGAAGACGTTTCTTTCTTATGTTTATTTTATAATTGTTGCAGAAATAAACGATGAAGAACTAATCGAATCCTCGAGAATAAAGAGGGAAGGTGTCCCGGAAAATAGGGGTAAGTCACATTCGCTCTGAATTAAAAGTAACGTTTCTGTAAAAATGCCTGACAATATTTAATTAAAACAGTATACCCTATTTATATCTTAGTATGATTTCTTAATGTCATCTTTTTATATTTATATATTTTTATCTTACAAATTATTTTGACTATATATTTACAACGCGTAACCTCAAAGTTTCCATAAAATAAATCCAATAAATCTAACCTTGAGTGAAAGCAACCAGGACTTACTGTTTTGTTTTCATTCAAGATGGATTTTTACTGTAATTTTTATTATTAAATACTTAAGTACTTTAAATTTTTATATACCTAAGAATCTCACACTGATGCGATATACCAGCCGGATTATCGGCCGATAATACTGGCAATACCTACTACCGACCGAATTGTCTTGCCCTCCTACAAAACTACGTAATTCAGCCAGTAATACCGACCGCTGTGAGTAAGATCAAATGCGGTATCATGTATTTTAAACGGATATCGCAATAACGCGTTAAGTCTGATATCTAAATAAAATCTGTGATAATTCTAGCCTATATATCGTACCTGTGTATGCGAGTCTAATATTGAGTTTAATGCTTTTTTCTAAGTAATATTAATAATATTAATTTAGTCTATGGTTATTTTGTTTCAACGAAACTTTGGGGTCCATACTGTGTAATCTGATGATATTTTTAAAAAATTTTTTTAAAAATAATTTTAAAAAATTTTAAAAATTTTTAAATTTAATTTAAAAAAAAATTATTAATTAATTAATTTTTACAAATTTTTAACCTTTGTATGACTCATCGTGGCCGGATCTTGTCCAATGACTTGACTTGTGAATATTACACAAGCGTCTTTTTGTAAAGTCTAATAAAATAACGCCCACACGTGATTCATGCTAGATAAACAAAATATGTATTAAATAACCAAAATAGCTATGGAATAAAAAAACTGAGGTTAATTACAATTAATCGTCATTGCATAACTGATAGATTAAAAATATCATCAACAAAGTATTTCTTTATATAAGTAATTTTATGTAAGCATGATTGTAATCTTTGTTTGACAAGTCTATTGTATCATCTATAACTGCATTATCTTGATAATATCTTTACAATACAATACAACTATATAAAGGGGGAGTAAAGAATAAATATTTACTAATACTAATACTCCTAGGGGTAAACCAAACCCCCATGCTTAATACCACTATTTTAGTTTGGTCAGAGAATAATATCGTAGAACGTAAGAGGGTCATTTAAGTACCTACCTATATGGGTGATCTAACTAGATACATCCACGTGAAACTATATGAAAAATTAGATTTTCCTGTATTTATAGTTTTATTATCTGAAATAAGACTGTCAAGCATAGATAATTATTGTTGTTACACTTTAGCTGTACAGATTAGTGCTAACACGATTGCAACGTCTCTATTAATTAGCATCCTATATTTCTTCTAATCCTACTGACTCCTATTTTCATACAAATCGTATAAAATCAAAGTGGTACACTAAGCAAAAAAGTTATCTATGTGGAACACGGGCTTTGTATGAACATCGGCGTAATTAGGAGCCTATTAATGTTTTGCATTATTAATTGTATGTTTTTCTTTCTCTTTCATCTAATCCTCGGGTCGGAACAACGGACTGTATATTAAACGCACCTCGATCCTATCCAATGACGATGACAATGACCATGATGATGACCCAGACTTGACAGTACTACTAGTGAACCAGAAGAACGAGTATAACACGAGGGTTGGCAGGTACCACCAGGTCAAACCACTCATCGGTCTACTCACATCAACGGCCAGGACTTTCATCCAAGATGGTGTGACAACAGAGTTCGCGACGCAGATCTTAGGCACAACGTTGGACAACGGTCGCATATACGCGCAACTCCTCACAAAATCGTCCCTAGTTTTGTATAATAAGCCCTCGAATGTTGATGACCCTGTTATTGTTCAGCCTACACGAATTCATTCCGCTTTCGATGGCGAATGGAACGTTAAGCAAGACTTAGGTTACATAGATCCAGAAAAATTCGTTCTCAAAAATACTGACTATTTACCTCCGAGCAATAGCAAAGTTTCAGCAGTTTATGCTAGCAAACCACCTCAAGATAGCTACCAGCCCTGGAGTCAACAACAAAGTCAGATTGATAATAATCAGATCAACGAAGAACCAGTAGGGCGTAGAGTACAACAGTACAAAGAAATACCTAGGTATATCCAAAATGAGGTTGATGGCCCAGTAATCGAAAATGAAAAGAAACTCGAATATTTTGTTGAGCCATCTATAATACAAAATGTTAGTACTTTACACCGTCAGAGTAAAGCATATGAACCGGTAACTGAATCTTTTGATGATTCTGAAGTTAAAGACGTGCCAATTGAGCCAAGTGTAGTCAAAGTTAAACCTGATCACGAATTACCGACATTTACGATTAAGAATGAATTCTCGCCAATATTTTATTACATTGATAATGTAGAGTCAAGGCGGTTACAGCCGCAGTCAACCCAACAAACGAAAACACCCAAAAAACTATTTGGACAAAAGAGCGAACCGAGACCAAAGAAAACGTTTACTTATGCGGGCTTTGCTGATTTCACGACTGTCGTCGGTGATACTGTAATTATATTCACCCCTAATACCGAAACTGCTCTTCTTCAAAATCCTGAAGAAGTCAATGTATTTCCATCAGCTAGACGGGTTGATAAAATTGCCACTAAAATAACTTTCCTTTCCGCTGATATTCCCGTTGCTACATCCACTTACAATGCTCACGAGGAAACGCCAGCTTCTGCCATCACTACACCGGGCAGCAGCGTAGAAGAGAACAGATCCGAGAAAGCTCTATTCCACGCTGAAGATAGTCTCAAAAAAGTACTATATGAGGTTGATGATAAGATTCCTGATTCGATAAGCGTGCAGCACAATAATGGATTTGATTTTAATATGGACATGATTGAGTCATCTGAAGCTTCATTCTCTACTACTGAAAGCACACTCCTAACAGATGATTTGGGAGTGATACCGATACAAGAATTTAGCCCACAGGCCACTCCTTTCCTAAAAGATTATAATTTATCACCAACTAATACTATTTTTGAAATAGCTACGGAATCTGCCGTAACAGAAGATATGACCGAGTTGTTTACTAATTCAGAAGAGGAAAATGAGAATACTGCAGCAGAAGTAACTGAAAAACCAGAGGAAGAAGAAGAGGAAGAAGAAGAAGAAGAAGAGGAAGAGACTACACCTGAACCTGAAACTGGTGTTGTTACTACAACTGAGAGCGGGCATAGTTCAGAATCTTTTGAAGATCTGGAAACAACTACAGAATCCAAAAATCACATTCAACATGACAATGAAAATGATTTTCATGAGGATGTTATATGCACGGATGGTCTTGAAACACAGTCCACAATGACAACGGCATACAAAACGCTAACTTATTTGACTACTTACTTTATACCTTTAGAAAGCACTGAAACTACAACCTCAATCAAATCAGATGTGGTTGTGGAAAGCAATGTAGGTTATATCACAAACGTTGTCTGTAAAACTGAATTCATTGAACCTACGACAGTAGTTAATGTCGATGTAAATTACTCTGTCCATAGCAACATACAAACACCAGAGATCGTTTCTGAAGAGCCTGTTATTTCACCTCCCGCTGTTACTGAATCATCCACAGAATCGGCTTCAAAGACATCAGAATCTGATCAACAAGTCTTAACAACTGATCAAGAAGAAGATACGAAAGAGGAAAGTAACACAGATGTTGATAGCAATTATGAAGCGGAAAGTGAAGAAGTGAATGAAGAGAACGAACCAACTACGTCAAGTACAACAGAAGCTGTTACTACAACTCAAAGCCACGTCGAAGTTTCAGTAAGCACTGAAAAAACAACAACTACTACTGATAAGCCTATTTCTGAAGAAGAAAAATTAGAAGACTCGGAAAATGAGATTGATGTTATTTATAAAACTCTCTACACAACTTACACTTACTTTACCACATTCTTCGGTGACTCAACTTCCAGTGTTGCTAGTCATAAGTCAGTAGTGACTAATGTTTTGACGTCTACCATTGACCTGTCTAAACTGGATCCATCTTTATTAGGAGCTTTCAACGAAGACGAAATAGCTCCAACAAATGTAGGAATCGGCCGTCCGACACAAACTTATGTCAACAGCATTATTGATCTGGTAATGAAAAAGGATGTGATTGAGTCTGTTGAAGCAGTTGAATCGTACAGCTCACAGACGCCAACGCCATCTTTGGGTGATGATATAGTTGCTAGCATTAATCCAGACGCCGTCAAAACTTATTTAACTACCTATACCTTCTTTACTACAATCTACGTTGGTACTGATGCAAATGTTTGTAGTAGAAATGAAGTCTACACAAACTATGTAGGTCCCGATGAACTAATTCCAACAAAGAACAATATGTTAGTAGAAAATACGAAAGCTCAATTCGACTTCAGAAATTGCAAACTAGTCACTAGAGCACAACCTGCAGATCCAGAAGTAGACGACAGTTCTTCAATGGTAACTATGAAAGAAAGTAGTAATCCAGTTCTGAAAGAAAACCTGGCGTTAAAGGAAAAGTCACATGAGGTACCACAACCAACACCTATCGAAGTAGATATGTTGTTTAGTGTGGAATCCAACCCTTTGGAATCAGAAAACCTATTCGTAACTGACGTTAAATCATCATCGTCCAAAGGTGAGATACAATATTTAGACAGTAATAATATATTAGATGATCAAATAAGTTCAGAGAGCAATATTGAAGAGATTATTCCATCACCTACACTTCTCTTACAGACGAGTTACACAACATTTACCTATTTCACAACAATGTATGTTGGGAAAGATTCAAGCAACGTCAAGAGTCACTTAGAGACAATTACTAATGTTGTTACTGAAACGATTACGCCAAACAAAGAACCTGAAGATGAAAGTAATCTTCCGATAACTTATTACACAACGTTTACTTATTGGACCACATTGTACAAAGATAAGTCAACATCAATTACGAGCCGTGAAGAAATAGTCTCCAATGTCGTAACACCTTCTGTTCTAGTCGTACCAACCATCAGTCCTATTGATACAACGCCTATTGATATTGATAGCGTATTACCGCCGAAAGATTTGGAAGTTGAAATAAAACCATCGCTGATCGATGACAGTTTGGAAACAGATGATGATAAAGCAACATTCTACACTACTTACACTTATTTCACAACATTCTATGCTGGAAACTCGTCCCAAATCAAAAGTAGCTTAGAAACTGTTACCAGTATTGTCGATAACACTAAAATAGTGGAAGATAACCAAATCGCCAGAAAAGTCCCATCAGGATCGGGTGACAAAAATCTAATTCAGGATAATAGCGGGAAACCTGTTATAACTCCGACAGTGGTCAAGGAAGAGATAACACCAACTAAAATACCTGATATATCTTCCGATTCGCCAACTGTCTTGGTAGGAACATACATTGATAATTTGTTTGCGGAAGTTAAGCCAGCAGTGCCTTCTACGGAACCAGAGAAAAAAATTATATACTCTCAAGTTGCTGTCATATCAGGTGATTCGACTATTGTAACTAGTGATAATAAAACTTTGAACACTGAAGATACCACTTCTGCACCCACCAAGGCTACCGAGGGCTCTAACGTAAACCCCGTACCAGAAGTAATTGAAGGTTCTGAAGCCGAACCAGAAACGACAACTGAAAGGCTAGACGATGAAGATGGATCGAACAAGAAGAAATCTCGACTTACGTTCACTCCTAAGAAACCATCAGTCACGCCCGTCATAATTCCATTCTCATCAAGGAATAGACCCACGTTTGTTCCAAAACGCGTGCCATCGGCGAGCGGTGCTGTTACTATTTCCCGTCAAGATGCGACCCCAACTATAACTGCTACACCAACATTGAAATCAGCTTCTAGACCCTCTAGTTTCAATGGGAACAGAAAGATCAACTCTGTGTCTCCTGGCTCCAGCAGTGGTAAAAGAGTGTTCGGCCGTAGTAGCATTTCAAATCAATTAGCTAATGTGCCATCTGCTTCAAGAGCAGGGAACTCAGGAAGAGGCTCAATCCAACCAACTTCGAGAAGAACAGGATTTAGGTCAAGCTCTTTACGAAGCAATAGTGCAGATTTCATTAGCAGGTCAGCAGTTCCTAGAGTCAGACCAACGGCTTCTTCTCGGCTGCAGTTCGGAAGAAGCAGTATCCGGCCATCTGCATCGATTACATTCCCACCTCAAGATCAGAACGAATATGGTGAGACCTTTGGAACTCAACAGGATGAGACTGCGACCGAATCTTTAGACGAGGTTTCTGAAGCTTCTTCGAGGACGACCAATAACCCTCTGTTTAGGTTCAGAAGACCCCCAGTCGCAAGACAACCTGGAACACCATTTGTTCCACGGTCAACTACGCCTTCTTCAAGAAGACCAGCTGTCACCCCTCGAGGAAGACTAACAACCACAACTAGAAAACAAACTACTAGGGCCACTACCAACCCACTACTATCTCTGCGTAGACAAAGAACTAATGCTTTATTCCCGAGGCGAAACTTATTCAAACAGCCAGAACCTGAACCAGAGGAAGAAGTAATTGAGGAAGAGGAAGATATATTAGAAGGAGAGGAATTTGAAGAAGACAATGACTTTGATTCATCTGACAGAAAAGAACGTCAAGTAGAAACACCATCTACCACGGCTCCCAAGAAGAGTAACATTGTCCAGATAAGGCCATTCGGTTTTAGGAGGCGTTCAAAACGTCAGGTTGATTACGGTAGCAGGACAAAGTATTCAAACTTTCGAAGGCCAGGTGTGAAGACTACTCGCAAACCAGAGCCAGAACTAGAAACTGAAGCACCATCTACACCTAAACAAACGAGAGCTGGCCGTTATAACCCTCGTCTTACAGCGAATTCTAGGACAACTACTGCTAAGTCCCTAGCTCAAAAGGCTTCGCCGAGACAATCTTTCATTGTTAGAGGAGAGAGCAGGACTACAACTACTCCTACTCCTGCCTACAGAAGGGCAAAACCAGGAAGCAGACCATCCGCTAGAACAACTACAACAGCATCAAGACCAAAATCGCCACGCCTAAGTAACTCTAGAGCTAACTCCAAACCGAGCACAAGCAGAAATTCACGAACACGTACGACAACTAGCAGAGCCTCGAGCAGACAAAGAAGCTCTTTCGAAAGCCACAGTGGTGAAAGATTCAATAACCACAACCACATTTTGAGCGATGGAAAAATAACAATCACGCACCAAATCCCAACTGAAGTAACTATTCCTATATACAATGGTAAATTCACAGAGTATAAAAACGTCTTATCTGCCACGCCTAAAATCGAAATCCTCAATCTCAACCAAGTTTCAACTGCAATTGGGCCTTTGGGTAATCCACAGTTGGTACTCATTGATGAGTCTACCGAGCTCGCTGATAATGGAGCTACAAAGATAATCAAGTATATTCTTCATGAAACAGCAACTACAACTGCAATTTTCACTCCCACTACTATTAGAGGGCGTAAAACGTCTTTTGCTCATATTGTGCCTAGCACTGTTTACAACGTTGAAGCTGTTACTCAAACTCAAGCACCTGAGATAAACTCTAATGTCCCGTTAGCAAACTTGCTTCTGTCCCAACTTCTTCTTGGCAACCAGCAGCCAGCGATCAACCCTCTCCTGGCGCTACAAGGACAGGGCTTGATACCGCAGCAGCAAGTTGCGCAAACTCCAGTCACGGAGTACAAAACACGTACGACGACTTATGTGACCACCGTCATTGATAATAGAGAATCAGTCTTGGCTATAACTTTCAAAGGCAGAGCTATTCAAACAACAATTGTTGATCCCACGACAAATATAATTACTGCTACGGAATTTATCACAGATACTGTTGTCACATCACCTACTGCTTTTCAAGCTCCCGCTCCACAATTCAACTCTTTGCTTCTTCAGCAACTTCTTCAGCAACAACAGCAACAGCAACAGCAGCCTCTTTTACAAACAGCAAATCCCCTTCTAGGCTTGGGCTCCCAGCTTCGGGCTCAACCTGATTTAAATCTGGATAACCTAAACCAAGTACAAAATAATTTAAATAATGATATTTATAGTAACAGTCCCAAACCTAATATTCTATCTGACTTGACAAGTAACGAGAACTATTCTGAAGAAATCGAGGAAGATGCTCCTCCACCAACAGCAACACCACCTAGGTCTAGAGCTAGGGCTAGGGCACCCAGGCCTGCACCAGCTCCAGCCAAGTTAACAAGCATAGTGACATTGTACGTATCTGGTAGACACCCTGGTGAATTCAGCACAGTACTATCAACTGTGATTTCTGATGATACTCAGATTGTAAGGAAACGTGAAGCCATATATTACGAAGATGTGAAAGTATCTCCTTCAATTTTGCCTATAGTTGATGAGCTTTTCAGTTCACAAGATGATAGTACAAGAATAATTTCTGATACAGAAAGATCTGTTGATAACTCATCGGAGAATCAATTAGAAACGCAAAGTCTTGAGAGTATAGTAGGAGAAATAAGCCAACACATAAAGTATGATGCGTCGCCTACGTACGTCCTGGAATCAGCAAGCCCATCTGCTATTAGATATATTAAACAAAGCTCAGTCGATGATATCTCGTGAAATACAAACGAACGATTAGGTGTATAAAAATGATAATAGTTATTTATTTACATTAATTGTATCATAGTAAAATAACTATGAATAGTGCCTTATAGTTGTAACAAATTAGTTTTAAGAAGGAAATACTCTTGTTGTACTTATTAGTCCTTAACATTTCTTTTAAGTTCACCAAAAATGTTACCAGATTCATAATTTGGTACTGAATTATTATGTAGGTAATGAAACTACTCACTGCCTGAGATTAGTCTTCTTAGATAATTATACGCGTAGGAACTTCTATCTTTGTAATAGTCTCTCTTCTTTGCTTATGACTGTACATTATAAATACAAATTAAAGCGTTAAAACAATAAAATGTGATTGAAAATTATATCTCGTTTGTTATTAATCAGTCCAAAAATATGATCCTTGTGTTGATCACGCCACACAATAATGACATAAAAAACTTATTGCATGAAATTCCTGATCATATCCTAAATATCCAACCCTATACCAACATGACAAATCAAAATAAATTGAAATGACAATACTGAACCATACTCACTGAAGATAATAATTACGAAACTGACGATATTAACATCTGATTGAAAATGTTGAGAGACTGACTTGGACATCAATATTCAGAAGACCCCCAGAAGGTTCTCAAAGGTTCCGACTTCTGGACGACTCTAAACCCCAAATCCCGGAACCAACTACCCAGGAGGTGAGTTATGATGCTATTTTTTGTAGTGTGTAATTAGTTAAATTATTCCTGATTTGCCAACTCGTAAATTGTTTTCTGTAATCCCACTGTTATCTAAACTAGCGAAAGGTTAAACTTTATAAGAAAAATTTAGATAAAAAAAGCATGCACCTATTTGAAGTCAGAATACAATTTAAGAGAACGCACTTGATGTAATAACTAATAAGGCGTAGAGTGTAAATAGATGAAATAGTGTTATAAAATAACCGTAGATGCACTCAGTGCTAAGTTACTAACGCTAGTGTAGGTGTAGATAGGCTATTCAGTACTAACCATATTAATACAAAGGAAGTTATAGATTTTATGAGTCAAAAATAAGGCTGTATCATACAAATTCATGAACACATAATTCTATCTTCCTTAGTGTAATCACAAATATTTTCTAACCCTAGGAAAGTATATATTGAACTAGTGTGGTGGATTTGGTGCAGTGAGTTCGTTTGTAGAAATCTTCAAAGAAGGTAGTTATTCACTAACTCGCAAGATAACGTAATTATTATTCTAATGATTATGAAGAAGTCTCACAGGTTAGTGGTAATTTATGAAATGTAATACAACTTTATACCACGTTTTTTGTTATGATCCGTGACATGTCGTTGACCATTTAGTTAGAGCCCCTCCTACATGAGCAATGCCCACGACCACGCTCGACAGTCGTGAGACGGGACCTGCCAGCCTGTAATAAGTTACGTAATAAAAGTCATAATATTTATAAAATTAAAGTGATAATTATGTATTTGTAAATAATGTTATTTGTAAAATTTCACTAACTTAATACAATAATTATTTGATAAATGTATATGTGTGAAGTATAAACATCGAAAACAGATGTTTTAAAATAAATAATTATTTCAGCTTTCAACCAAGATACTATAATATACGATAACACACCATGGAGACCAGGAAGAGATTTTGAACATGTTGAAAAGTCTGGTGTGGAAGATGAGAGGAAGCTTAAAAATGTGGCCACCAGAATAATGTCCAATGGAGTTGAGGTTCTAGTCAAAGACAAAAGTGGCGAAGGAAAACAAGAACAGGTACAATATTTTATTAATAGTTTTTAGAAAGTAGACATTTGTTTATTTTCAGGAACAGCAAAACTAATATTTTTTGTTTATAGCAATCAAATTTTCGTTTTATAATGTTGAACCTTGTCATATTTTGTATTTATTTGCATGCCTACTATCATAATAATTAGAGATCTCTTCTTTGTGGATACTTATTTAAACGAGTCTTTTGAAATTATAGATTTTAGTAGTGTTTTGTATTTTCTCAGCGCAAACTAAAAGTGATGCACTTACCGTCACTGAAATCTTCGCACACATCATCATCACCAAAAAAGTCGTTACTGTCGTCAGCAGTAGCCACTATAGTCAATCATCAGCTAATAAGCGCCCTGTTTCCGTTACACCAATTGATGCAACACAACTACATCATCAAGACTTGCATGACTACGTACACATACTTGACAACAGTAGTTCAGAATAAGAGAAGTGCGATATCAACTTTTGAAACAATTGTCTCAGTTGTGACAACTGAATCTATATCGAACTATCCTGATGTATTGACAGATTTAAAACCAACGAAAGTAAGGATTGGGACCCTGGTTGATTCTAAACGTCTCCAGAATCCGATCCCTCCAAAAACTACTACCCTTTATATCCAAGGCTGTATTTATTACCCTTGCCCCTTCACCTTGCCTCACCATCTAAAATGTCACTCTAATATACCCATTAAGCACCTGATCACGACCCTGTTTATTTTAAACAACTTAGTTCAGATATTAATCCTGAATATTCTATCATTTTCAGACAGCATACATGGAAGTGAAGACCATACACCCGTCAGCTGCAACAAACATGTATTCGAGTAACTTCGACAAAATTGACAAGAGGATAGACAGTGCTGAAGATGGCAACACTTTGGAACTGATACAACCCTCTGAAGTGAATCACGTTCCATGCTCTGGATATACCTGCAGTCATACAAAAACTGAGAGCTTGAAAACCAAATATACGAATATTGATGCATCAGCGACCAACATCAAATATACTGTTAAATCATCTAAACTGAAATTGGAAGTAACACCAACAAATCATGATGATAAAAAAACTCAGTATCCTTACAAGTTTGAAAGCAGCACTCATGTAACTCCTACAGACAAAATGGTTGAAAAATACACAGAAGTCATGAATGATTATTCTGAGGAGAAAGATAGCAATTTAGTAGAAGAAAGTGAACTACTGACAAACGAAAAAGCACCAGGTGCTATAAACAAAGTAGCTACGAACAAAATAGACAAAATTCACGAGAAAAAACCTGAAAAAATACAGAAAATAAACAAATCTAAATTCCAAGTAGCAGATCTTCTAAAGTTAGGAACTCTGGGTATAAAAGGGTTGACACAACTAGCACCTGTTATAGAGAAGATGACTGGCTGTTTTTCAAAGAAGCAAGCAGAAATAGCTGCTGGTAAAACAACATCGACAACAATCAAACCAGCTGAGGATTTAATTGCGTACAATTCAAATAAGAGAATCGACAATATTCTAGAGTCAAAACAGGGTACGTTTCCAATGTACATCCCAGTAGATGAGCTAGAAACTTCAGAATCTCAATCAATTTTTACAAACGCAACATTGCATCAAAACCTGGCGTGGGCTGCAGAACACAAACAGTCAAAATCCCATCTCCACCCACACAAAATGATTCACGAGAGCCCATTAGTCAATGGTGGCATTCCTATCAGTCCTGGTGAAATTATAACAACCAACTCCGATGTAATTGTTGGTAAACCAGCAGTGGGAGGACCACTAACCTTGGCTGCAAGTGGGATCAAAGTACACAATCTAGTTAATCCTCCTCCATTAGATACCTTTGTGGCTGCAAATGAGCAGTACTCAGTCAATGAAAGACCATTAAGTGATCGGCCTTACGCAGATATGAAGATTGACGATTCTTACGATTTGAGACCACCTAGCCTGCCCAAACCAAATAGACCGCAAAACATCCAACGTCCTACTATGAATAATGATAATTTTAGCAAATATCCATACCGTATGCCAAATGCACCTAAAGACGATGAACCTCAAAAACCAGCCAAAAATTCAAACCATGGTCATGGTCATCACGGAAGACCAGACTTCCTAGATTATATCCCTTCCCTGGCTTCTTTTGCTACAAATAACTCTCTAACGAAACACCACGTCGATTTCAAACCTGCGCAGGAGAGTCAGAAAGAAACAGATTTACCTGATAACAGTCCCAGTTCTTCCGAAATAATCAATACACACATTAAAACCGACGAAGAGTATACAATCACAGGAAATCCTGATTCTAACCAACCATTTTTAGTAGACATTCAACCATCGAGAGTCGCCAATGTTTTGATTCCTCATGGGAGCTCCACAGCTTTAGTATTTGCTGGGTCTTCAGAGCCACACAAAACTGGTGACTATGTAGATGATCCACTGCCTTATCCGGAACCTGGTTACTTTGGAAGTTTTAGCATAGATGCTCCTAAAATGACAAATGTACATAATGTAGCACCGAATAACAAACCCTTCTCAAATAAACCTCATATTCAGTCACCCTTAGAACCTTACAAGCCTAACTCACCGCCTTATAAAGAACATACATTCAGGAATGATCAGAAATTCAAATGGAAGGATAACAAACGTCCTTCAGATTTCAACAAAATACCACCACCGACAAGTAACCAAGAATCCCACTCACAAGTTGGTCCTCAAATCACTGTCTACAATCCAAATGTGTATAACCCCAGTAGCGGTGATTTCGAACACAACCAAATCAAACAAAACGATAAAAATAAGGGAAAGGAGGTGATAGATAAGGAATACGAAAACTACTTAGCAGTGCCTCCTCCACCTCCAAAAATGATTTTCGGTGAAAACAAGAACAAACCCTATAACCAACATCCTTTTATTCAAACAAAACCAGTGCAAGATATGAGTGTATTCCTCAACATTCAACATCCAGTACCTAAGGAGCAGTTACCTCCCAAGGTGACATCTGAGATATACTTTGCAGCTCAAGCACCAAATAACAAACAGACTCCAACTTACACTATTCACATACCACCAGTAGCACCTACCCATAATTTCAATAAACATCACAACGCTGTTCAGCCACCGAAACCAACAAATACCGATTCAAATCAAAATCAAAACTCGATATCCACATATCAACATTTCAAAAACAGCTCAATTATAACCCAAGATAATCAAAAAGACAGTAATACTTATACTATTACATTAAATACTGCTACGAACGTTGCAAGTAATATGAATAACGATAAGAAAGTGATTGGCTCCAGTGTTCCTATTGCCATCGGTAATGGTCAAATGAATACTGATATACCGATAGGAATGAACTTCGCTATAAGAGTTGAAGACAACAACACACCACTAGAAACCTATAACTTACAAGGCAAAAGAAATCCTCAAATATTTTATGATCATAATGGCAGAGTTCAAGAAGTATCAGTTGGTGATAATAGATGGAATAAAAGTACGATTGGAACCAACGAAAATACAATCATAGGACATAACTATAGAGATAGACCGGTGCACATAAATGAGGTGAAACCTCCTACACCTGGAAGAGTTTATGATAATACTATAATAGGACAAAGTTACGTTGAAAGACCTATTCAAAATAATGCTAGGCCATCGGAACAACTACACGAAAATACTGTTAACGGACTGAACTATGGTGAAAGTCCTACACAAGAATATGCATCAAGACCATCTCCTCCCATAAAAAATGAAGATACTCTTATCGGGCTGAACTATGGTGAAAGACCAGCACCAGAATATGCATCAAGACCAGCTCCCCTTTCAGTTAACTACGATGAAAGGCCTGCCCAAGGAATTACAACAAGACCATCGCTTTTACCATATCATGAAGATGTTAATATAGGACTAAACTACGGGGAAAAACCGGCACAAAAATACGCACCGCAACCGCTTCCTCCAAAACAGTATGTGGACACCATCATTGGACAAAGCTACAGTGAAAGACCAATAAGTCAAGTCAAGCCATTGGTTACTTCAAATGTTTATAATACCTTCACTGTAAGATCGACACCACCGCCACCCACAAACAGTCATGCCAACTTCCCTATGTTGAATGAGGACAGCATTGGCTCTCACACCAATGATGTTGTTAAGCCAGTTACAGAAAAAGTAAACGACTCCAAAAGACCTGGAAAACTTATACCTAATCTACCCACGAACTCTCATGGATGGTATTCCAGTGTGGTGAAAGATGAAAACAATGTTAAGAATATTGATATCATAACCGAATCAACAACTAGAAAAGTCATACCTTTGGTACATGATGGAAAAGATAAACCTCCATCATTCGGTCAAAAGATCACAAATGCTGGTAAACCTCCTTCAGAGTTCTGGGTTCAGAATAAACCACAGACTATATCCAGTTTCAACGTTGGTCGACCATTCACAAAACCAGCAGCAACTCAAAATCTTTCAAGTGTCAAACCGTTTACTTTCAAGCCGTACAAACAAAATTACATACCAAACCTTGGAGCTGTGAATCAGCCGGCCTATGATATTCCGATTAGGGATAACAGTGATGAAACAACAACACACAAAACTGTAAAACCAAGTACTGAAAAGGTAAATCTTGTGTATGAAAACTCTGAAGAAATCTATGATGGAGAAGAGGAACATGAAAATTCAGGAGAAATTGATGGAGAAGTAAGCTCTGAATCTATGAAAGTACCGGTTGTTAGTGCTTCGAATGAGGTAGCAACAAATGAAAAGTCATCGAAACCTTCAACAGAGCTGAGTTTGCTTCAACATGAAATACCTTCCCAACAAAATATTCCTAAACCTCAAACTGAAACTAAGAAACCAGCAGATTTCAACTCTGGTTCTCAGACTGAAAAGCCATTTGGTTCTTTCAATAAGTCCAATACGTTCCAATCAAATGCAATGAAACCGATTTATGGTTCTAATCCATACATGAAACCAAGACCATTTACTATGGTAACTTCGCCAGTACTTGATCATCAATTGCAACAACCTCATTGGCAGATTAACCACCTTATGGAAAACTCTACTAACAACATGTCATACGAAGACAGTCTTGAATTGAATATCGGGGAAGAAATGAATGTTCCTTCTTCGACCAAAGTGCCATCTACGCAAAAACCATACATAGAATATGCTACAGAATCTGGCCTCAAGTATAAGAACCCTCCAAGACCTGTCTACCCGGCACGTCCAAATAGTTCTTATTCAGATGAATCCAATATAATAACATCCACAGTACACATCAAGGACAAGAAACCTCTTATTGTTGAAAAGCTCCCAGAAAAGACCACACTGCCATCATTTACAATAAATTCTGACACAGAAATTAACAGAACATCAACAGAAATCATTGATTTATCACCACCACCACCGACGATGGATTACAGTTTCAAACCGTCTAAAAATGATGAGACGATAATGGGCATGAGTCCACCTCCACCCAGGAATCATGCACCAGTGCGAAAGCCTTCTAGAATTCCCCTTACACCTAGACCAGTTCCAGTGAGGGCTCTACCACCACATATGAACAAGCCACCAAGGACGTTGCCACCGAGACTACCGCAACAAAGACCTACTATGAAACCGATAAATAGAGACGAAGTGTCTACTTACAGACCACCTTATGACATTCTGAATAATATCAGAAGACCTGCCTACAACCGCAACCAGCCTTCATCTCATCTACTTCCACCTCCAAGAGAAATCCTCTCAAGACCCGTCAGTCCAATCATTGATATTCCTGCCACAACTGTCAGTGCTCCTGCAGCATCAAACATAATTTTCCCAACACCAATCTCATCTGGGTGGTTGACTTCTTCAGGTGTAGAATTCTCATCCAGCTTCAATTTTGGACCTACATCTGTACGGTACCCGGAAACCCCTAAACCGTCTCAAGTTTTTGAATCTTCTCAACCATCTCTGGACAACTCATACTCATATGAGAACGAATATTCTTCCGAGAATGCTGATGAAAGCAACTCAGAGAAGCCTCTGACAGAAGATAGAGTATCAAGCTCGAAAGAGTCAAGCACAGAATCAGGCGCAAATGTTTCTTCAATTAGCGAAGAAACGAATATTAATGACTCGCTTGCTGACGAGTCTAGTCAAGAACAAGCCACTACGGATAGAATAAAAGTAGTACCTCTTGGTAACAAGAATAGAACAAGAAAGCCGTATCCGTCCCGAAATGAAGACAATAAACCTGGTTCAAATAAATTTAAGCTTCCACCCAGGCCGCCAGTAATCGTTCGCCCAACTAGACCCAATTTAATCAAAAAGATTGTTAGGCCAATTCCGGCCAGATCACCAGCTCCAAGTATCATAGAAAGTTCAGAATCTTCAATAGATGACGAGTTCATCAAACCGACAGAAGTACTGAAGAACAATCTACTTCCAACGATGTCTCAGCATGAAGATACTACCTCAGCCCAGAAAAAATCTGCTAGTATTGTAACGCCTACTTTAGAAGATGCAAATACCCTACTCCAAGCAACACATCACGCTGGTAATGAAGTCAAGATATCTGATGAAATTCTTCCAACAAAGACTGAATTTAAGACGACTGTCATAACCCATACAAATACATTGTCGGAACCACCACTTACTATTTCAAGCGTTGGCTATGTTAACTTGACTCACACGTTGACCGTGACACATACCGAGACGAGCTTGGTCAGCCAATCGGAAGGAGCGGTGACACAAACTTATGTGTTGACAAACACTCACACTTCGACAATTGTGGATGTGATTACTGAAATACACACACAGGTTCAACCAACAACTATAATAGAAACCGTAACCAAACACATACCAGTGCAAGTGCAACCGACTCCTGTTCAGAACATTCTGACCAATACTAAAGTAGCACTTGATGACATAACCATGTCTTCGGAAGAAGAGGATAATCTGATTATTAGAGATGGTGATACAACAGAAAACGTACAAAAGATTGATACAGAAGCTGAAGGAGACAATGACACATTCTTCGTCGTAATGAATAAATCACAGAACGGAGCTCAAGTTCCACCTATCAGCACTGATATTGACACTGGTGATTACGATGTCACAAGGAACGAACAGGTTAACAATAATGGAGTATCACAAGTCCTATTTGGTGAGATATTATTAGCTGGAACACCTTATCTTGAAACTACGAACGTGCATTCATCTGGTGAGTACAACATATCATACTCAATTATTTCAAAGAAACTTGAAACTAATACATCGTTTTCACGTGTAGGCTATGGAAAAGAATGCCAGCCAGACTGCAAGGCTTCAAGAAACGAGAGGTGCCAGAGAATCGACGGTATTATGAAGTGTGTCTGCAGACCAGGGTTCGCTCGTATGTTCCCGGACAGACCTTGCAAACGTAAGTTTTTTCAGTATCCTGTATCAAAGCTTGTTTACATATTTTGTAGTTGCAGATTATGCAAACATTTGTCCCGCAGCGGAAATCGAACCTCTGGCTACTCGCCACGCTCACTTCTGACCAACTAACCGTAGTCAGCTATTGGACCAGTCTATAAATCCACTAGTACATTAATATTAAAAGAAGTCTTTCGTCGATATAGCTTCTAGTTTTCTACATTATCATAATAGATGCAATTTTTATATTTTCAGCTACATACACCTACTCAGTGAAACTGGCTCTTGGCTCCCAAGGAAGCGACCGCCTTCTCTTCGAAGATAGTCTGGCCGATAACTCAAGCAAACACTACCAGTCTCTGGCTTTTGCTACTCACGAAGGCATCAATCGTATGGTCATGCAATCGGATCTTAGGGACGTGTACCATGGAGTCCATATCACTGGCTTCCACCCCGTTCAGATGAAGGATGATAACGGAGATGATTACCAGGGTGTGATGAATGATTTCTATGTGCAGGTAATTAATGTCTATTTTACAATAAAGTACTTGCAAAATATTGTTGCATGGTAGCATCAGCCTCAACCTTCGAACTTCCCTAGGGGAATTATGTTAGAGGTAATCTGAACCTCTGAAAGATTTATTTATAAAAAATCGGGAATGTTCACTTACCGTTAATATCGGTGGTGGTGGCACTAACAATAATTGTCAGTCATCACTTATTCCTCAATGCGGTGATAATGAAATCCATCTAATGTATTTATATCATCATCATCATCAGCCTGTATCAGGCCATTTAGACCGATTTCCAGCTCTTCCCATCTACTTTCTACCAGCCGCGTTACGCAGATCGTCACTCCACCTCGCCAGGGGGCGCCCCACACTACGTTTACCAAGACGTGGTCTCCACTCTAGAACACGTTTACCCCAGCGGTTGTCGGTTCTTCGTCATATATGCCCAGCCCATTGCCATCCATTTATATTTTTAAACCAGTTCCAAGTATCCGATAGAGTTGAAATGTTGCATACCTGTCAAGTTCCGATGACAATACAATATTATGGTGACAACGAGCTGATCTGATGATGAAGACGGTGGATAACGGAACTACTCGATGATTAATGGTACGACCTCTGTAGCGCGTCGGAAGAGTAGCCGGCTGATACGCGAAAGGTTGCGGGTTCGATTCCCGCTGCGGGACAAATGTTTGTATTATCTGTAAATATTTGTGGCGAGTCTGGGTGTTATGGTACCATGGTACTCGTAGCTTCTGATTCACACGACACAGGGAATCCTAGTATGGGGTCAGGACTATGTTTGTGACTGTTGGGTGTTATGTTATGTTATGGTAGCTGGGCAGTGTTTGCAATTTTTTTGTCCCCGAAGTTGCATTCGGGGACAAACAGGAATTGTCAATTCCTGTCTGTCCCCGAATGCAACTTCGCTCGCAGCTTGATTAGCTCACAGTTCCGATTAGTACGAGTAGTTACAGAAAAGTTTATTAGAAATGTAATATTTATATGAATTTTCATGATATATTCCAGCTCTCTGACAACGCCCACGTGAGTAGACTCAAGGAAGTCATAGAGAAGTACTTGAGGAACAACAACTACAGCCTCGGAGGCACTGATGTCCACGCTGCCGGGGAGCTGGTCGACAGACTGGATGTCAGCGGTAAGTCATCGCCATCAGATAGATGTTGCTCACCAGTTCACAGAACCTATTACTTTACTGGGCCTAGTTTACTTCTTCTTCATTCTTCTTGCCAGGAAGTGCTACTTTATCGAATCTTTTAGGGTTTTAGGTTTATTTTCTTTCAATTTGTTTCAACGGAGCTCAGCTAGAACCCTCGGTTTGAGCACATCAGGCTCCAGTTTCTGATAATGACCAGCATAGGATGAACAGGATTTAGGGTACTACTGTGAATTTTAAGTTTGAGCTCAAACTTCAAATTCACAGGTGACATGACATGTCTTCCTCCTTTGGACTCCAGGGTCTGATGATGGCCAGCACACGATGAATATAATCTAGGGTGTAATGGGTGCTCAGATTTCAACCCGGGGTTATTTATATGAAAACTGGTATTGAAACACTGAAATGCGGTCCACTCGCGACTTCGTTCACGTGGTCTCAGTGACTCGACTGCAGCGCCACCTACTGGGTCCAGTTGTGAATCTAAACCATTCAGTGACCCATTCAAATACACATACAAAATTCAGTGACATACACATGTACAGAAGAATTACATATATTATGATAATGCAATGTTGTTCGCTAGATGTTGCTGACACAGATCTTCTTTTAGATTTCGACGAGTGCACGAGTGGTCAGTTCCACGACTGCTCGGAGCATGCGCAGTGCTTCAACCTGCGCGGCACCTACACCTGCAGCTGTCTCGAGGGCTTCGCCGATCTGAGCGTCAACAACCTGTATCCTGGCAGGATCTGTTCTGGTGAGGACCCCTCTCGAAGTTTGTTATATATAATGCGAACTGCTAAGGAGTGCAATACACTACCGTCGTCTGTCTTTCCTGAAAAATATAATCTGGGTCTCTTCAAGGCTAGAGTGTATTCACCTTCTATGGTGTATGGTGCCTTCTAGACCTTTGTGCTTCATCCATTTAATGCCCCTTAAATCACTGTCCAATATCGCAAGCCGTGGTTTGTCTGGCCTAAGAATAGATCTCTCCGTCCTCTCGTGGATGTCTTAAAAGCTGATTAAGACGCTATCAAGAGTCAATTAAACTTATTTTTAGCAAAATGTACACAGTTTAAGACAACAACAAATATATATGTTAATCTTCCAGTTTCCAAGGGCATGATGGAGCCCAAAACAAGATTTCGAAAAAAAAACTCGTTAAAAAAAATCGTGAACTTATCTCTACAATGAGCTTATAACGTAAATATCTCTATTACCTATCAGCGTACATTGATAAAATGATTAAGAGTAACACATAATATTATTTTAGAGGGCATAGTCGATTTATATTTTAAATTACGCAGAAAACATTTAATAATACCGTTTTTTTGTGATTTTAGTATCGTAGCGCGAGCGCTGTTCTGTCACTTTCTATCTTACCTGAACTCTACAGCCTGCCAAGTGTGGTGATTGTAGCAAGTCCCCTTTGCTTTCTATAGGGCAGTCTTATATCATAGATGGATCAAGAACTTAAAATGGCACGCCGTGTGAAAGTGTTTTTATTTGATCATCAAACTGTGAGCTCATCACTATAATAATGTTTCTTTCCAGCCGAGCCAGTGGGCTGTGAGAGGTGCAACTACCACGGGTCCTGTTACTCCAGAGACGATCAGCGCGTCCTGTGCGAGTGCTTCCAGTGGTACGCTGGCGCGACATGTCAGGTCAACTTGAAAGGTGAGCATCTTTCCAGCCGAGCCAGTGGGCTGTGAGAGGTGCAACTACCACGGGTCCTGTTACTCCAGAGACGATCAGCGCGTCCTGTGCGAGTGCTTCCAGTGGTACGCTGGCGCGATTAGTAATAAATTTTCCCAATTCATCATCAGCTTATAGAAGTCCACTGCTGGACATAGGCCTCTCTCATAGAACTACCGTGCTCCAGACGCCTTCATCCACCGACTTCCCTCTTGTATTTATTCCATCGAGAGATATAAACTAAAAAAGACAATACAATCATAATACGAGTATATGTACATTCCCTTCTATGGGTTTTATAACATCTTAGTAAAACAAGTAATTAATATTGTAAAAATTTCAAAAACCCTCAACGCAATGAAGCGGCTGAACCGATTTTAATCAAAAATAGTTAAGAACACTCCCGACTAATAAACCTTTCAAACAAAAAATAAAAAAACGAAATCAGTTCATCCGTTCGGGAGCTACGATGGGACAGAGAGACACAGACACAGACACACACACACAGAGACACCTCAAACTTATAACACCCTTCGTGTTTGCGTCAGGGACATGGAGGCTTCGACCAAAGTAAAATGAACATGGAGGTATAATAGTATGGAGTGAGTGCTAAAATAGCATAGAGTGTTCCTTCTTACTCCTATCCTAGAAGATAGCTTGCTATCCTATGTTAGAGAGAAACAAATATATTGTCACACGACAGTCGTTTTTCCGTTCCGTACCCTGAATATTGGCACCATGCATATACATCTTCCTAGATTGTTACCATGAATGTAGTAGTAATTTGACATTTGGCCTGGTACGAGTTACACAAATAAAAACAGATAGATATATGCTTGTCTCATTCCAACACATGAATACATTCATATAAAAGAATAAGGCTGGTATAATCAATACTGTTTTGTTTTTAGCCTTAGTTCCATGCTTTAGCTCTTCTTCCGAGGTCAGGGGTTAAAAAAAAAATGCCAGTCACGGCACGTCATCACAATTCATGTAAAATGTCGTTGTGTTTCAGTGGTGCTCATCTCGCTGGTGGTGCTGGGCGCTCTGCTGAGCGTGGTGCTGGCCGTGTGTGCCGTCGTCGCTTGCTCCAAGAGGCGGCCGCAGCCTCCGAACAGGTCCATCGTGACCTGTATCCAGAACATGCCGAGCTTACACCAGGTAATTGTGTTAATCTACGCTTAGAACAAAATTAATAGTTTTTTTTAACCCCCGCCGTAAAAATGAAGGTGTGTGTGTGTGTGTGTGTGTGTGTGTGTGTGTCTGTCTGTCTGTCTGTCCCATCGTAGCTCCCGAACGGATGAACCGATTTAGTTTTTTTTTGTTTTGTTTGAAAGGTGAATTTGTCGGGAGTGTTCTTAGCTATGTTTGATCAAAATCGGTTCAGCCGTTTCATTGCGTTGGGGGTTTTTAATATTTACAAAATTATTTATTTGTTATACTACTTGGAATGACGGGTCAAGCAGATGGCCCACCTGATGTTAAGCGGTAACCTCTGCCTATGAACAGTGCATTACCACATAGGTCACGTCCACCTAGGACGCACCCTATTGGCATTGCACTGCGCCCGCCACCCTGAGACATAAAGACGAAAAGTCTCATGTGCTTGTAATTTCACCGGCACCCTTACCCTTCAAACCGGAACACAGCAATGCTAGCACTACTGCTTTGCGGCAGAAATAGGTATGGTGGTAGTACTTCCCTGGACGAACTTGTTCACAAATAAGCTCTACTACTACTGGACTGGCCTGGTAATGCATTTTTAAAGGCAGAGGTTATCGCTTATCATCAGGTGGGCCATCTGTCTACTCCGTAATTATTATTATTATTAAAGCCTTTTTATTTTCCTTACCAACTAGTTTACACAGGTTATGACATTATACTAATGTTTAAAAAAATAAATGCACCTTTTCTTTTTCACTTATTCCTGGTTAGGAACCCCTCTTTGGGTATAGGCCTCCTCCAATTTACTCCATGCTTCTCTATCGTTCGCTATGGCGATCCACTGTTTCCCAGCGGTTTTTATGATCTCGTCTGTCCATCTCTTTCTTGGTCGACCCGATCTTCTTTTGCCGTTTGGCCCTTTCCATCGAGTCACCTCTATGGTCCACCTTTTGTCCTTATATCGGGCCAAGTGTCCAGCCCACTGCCAGTTTAGCTTGAGCGCGTAGTGGAGAGCATCGGTCACTTTTGTTTTATTTCTTATTATACTGCTTCTAATTTTTTGTATCTTCCTGATTTTAAGGATGCTCCTTTCCATGGCCCTCTGACAAGTTGTTATTTTAGATTTTATCTTTAAAGAGTAGCTCCATGTCTGGCATCCATAGGTTAGAGTCGGCAGTACACAGGTGTCAAGCACAATTTTTTTCAGGTGGAGAGGTAAGTTGCCTTTAAAAATTTCTTTCAAACTCCAGAATTTTTCCAACTCATAGCGATGCGTCTCTCTACTTCTTCTTCCGTATTTTTGTCCTGAAAAGATATCTGTTTACCGAGGTATATGTAACTGGTAACGTACTCTAAGGGCCTTCCTTTCAACTGTATTTTATTTTCCTTGGTGTTTGTAAGTAGTTTAGTTTTACTTTCATTCATTTGAAGGCCAACTCTTTCGCTTTCTTCGCTCAACAATCCTATCAGTTCCTCTAGCTTTTTACTGGTTTCTGCAAATAGGACTATATCATCAGCGAATCTGAGGTGATTTAAGTGGCGTCCAGCGATTGTGATTCCTTTGTGCGCCCAGTTTAGTTTTGTGAAAATGTTCTGTAGCACTGCTATAAAAAGTTTTGGGGACAATGGGTCTCCTTGCCGCACACCTCTTTGGATGGGGATCTCAACTCCTCTTGTTTCGAGTTTTACTCTACTAGTGCTATTGTCGTATATATTTCTTAAAACTTGTATGTATGTTTCGTTCGTTTTACATTGTCGAAGTGCCCTCCAGATAGAGTCGTGAGAGATAGTGTCAAATGCTTTGGCATAATCTATAAAGGCTATGTATAAGGGCTTGTTATACTCTTTATATTTTTCTATTATTTGCTCCACTACATGTATATGATCTATTGTTGAGAACCCTGATCTGAAACCTGCTTGTTCAACGGGCTGTAGGTTGTCTATATTGGTTTTCATTCTATTGTGCAAAATTGATGTAAATAGTTTGTAGACACTCGAGAGAAGGCTGATTGGTCGATAGTTTGCTACGTCTTGTGGATCTCCTTTTTTGTACAGTAGAATGATATCGGATCTCTTCCATTGTTCTGGTGCTTGACCTGTGTTCAAGATCATGTTAAACAGATATGTCAGTGGTGGCGCTAGTAGAGCTGCTCCGATCTTCAGGACTTCGTTTTGGAGTCCATCCGGACCAGGGCTTTTATCGGGTTTTAATTTTTTAATATGGTCTACCACTTCCTTTTCGTCTAATGGTTTTGCGTCTGCTTTGTTTTCTATGCCTTCATTTATATTTGTGCCTGTTATATTTTCTATGGGTTTTCCGTATAATTCTTTATAGAACGTCGTTGCGCAGCTTATTATATCTTGTCTAGTGTTTGTATTTTTCTTCAATTTGGTTTTTAGGCTCTGGATCCAGTTTTTGTGAGTATTTAGTTCTTTGTAAGCTCTCTTTGTGCTCCTATAGCTTGTTAGATTTTTCTCAATTGTTTTGTTTCTGTAGTTTCTATAGTCTACTTTCAAAGCTTTACTTGTTTTTTTGAATAGTTTACTTAATTCTTTTTTATTTTCTTTTGATTTATGTTTGGTTTTTATAAGTTCTGATCTTCTGGCCATTAAGCCTCGTGTGTTTTCACTAAGAATGTTATTTGTTTTTCCATGATGTATGTTATAATTTATCTTTGTTTCTATACTATTTTTTACTACTAATTCTAATTTGTTGTAGTAGGTCTGAACGTCATCTTGATCTTCTGATCTTAGTTCCTGTAGGGTTTTATTGAGGTTGCTACGGTATGAGGTGATATTATCACTGGTTTTCAGCATGTTGGGTGGAGATTTAAAAGCAGACCTTCTTATCCGGGCCTTTTCTAAATGATAGGTAGCCCTCACGAGGCGGTGGTCAGAGGGAATCCTACAATTAAGACCTCTACATTTGTAATATTTTTCGGCTGATTTGTCATTATATAATCTATTTCATTTCTGGTCTTATGATCGGGTGAGAGCCAGGTCCATCTGCGGCTGTCTTACTTTTTTTTTTCCTTTTTTTTTTTCTTTATTTTTACTCCGTAATTAACGAAGTTAAACTTTTTTTTTTCTATTTACAACCTACTTAGATAAATAAAAAAACTGTTTAATATTTTCAGGGTGCAATTCCTAAACAAAGACAAGACAGGCGCGCGCTCATCAATGAGAGAGGAGACTCGGGAGACGCTTGCAGTGTGCAGAACGCCTCTCTACCCTACATGCCCTCCAAGGTAAGATACACGCCGGAGATACACGATTCAATGAGAGAGGAGACTCGGGAGACGCTTGCAGTGTGCAGAAGGCCTCTCTACCCTACATGCCCTCCAAGGTAAGGTACGAGGGCTGTTTGATAAGTCCTTTTTAAAACTATTTATAAAACCTTTTTTCTGGTAAATGGCTTTAACACTGGCAGGTACAATCTTTCAAATGAAGACTGTAAAAATTCAGCAAAAAAAAAACAAGTTTTTGTCAGTTTAACCATTGTTTAACTGTGATCACACGTTTTTCAACAACTATGGAAAAATTATGAATTTCGTGCCCTTATGAAACATTTTTTTATGAAGGGTCGCAATTCTGCCATAATAAAAACTGAACTTAAGAAAATAGAAACCGAGTTTTAATGGGTTTTTAGCGCCGTGTGTTACACTCTACTTTTCACTACGATTGCGAGAAAATTAAATAATCCAATACAATATTTAAAATTAATTAATAAGTCGAGTCTTTATTCATGATTATTCTGCTTATGACTAAATCATTTTTCCCCTAGATGAAGAAATGCTATTTTTTCTTCGCTACCACAATAACGGTCTTTTTGAGCAAGAGGAGTGTTTTTTTTTTATTTTTTATTATGATGCAGGACAGCTACACCAAGGAGGATTTTTACTCTTATTCGAATTATTTTTTTGATATAGTCTGTGGTTACGCGCTCTACATAGTTAGTACAATGCGCGGTAGAATCGTGTCTTTTCTTTTGATTAAAATTTGACGCCATTTATTTACGTTATTATTTTAAACAAGCAGCGCCCGCGGTTTCACCCGCGTAAGTCTCGATCCCGTGGGAATATCGGGATAAAAATGTGCCTATGTGTTATTCCGGGAGTCCAGTTATCTCCATTCCAAATTTCATCCAAATCCATCCAGTAGTTTTTACGTGAAAGAGTAACAAACATCCATCCATCCATCCATACTTACAAACTTTCGCGTTTATAATATTAGTAGGATAGGATTAGTAGGAAGTAAGATAGGATAGGAAGTAGGATAGGATAGGATTAGTAGGAAGTTTTGGTCAAGCCCGTGCAACCTACCACACACCACAATGACTGAAGACGAAAGTCTTCAATCAGTGTGTCCTACCCGTAATGACCTACGGTGCCGAGACGTGGACACTCACGGTGCGCCTGGTCCGTCAGTTCAAGGTCGCTCAGCGTGCTATGGAACGAGCTATGCTCGGAGTTTCTCTGAGCGATACAATCCGCAACGAAGTTATCCGACATAGAACTAAGGTCATCGACATAGCTCAGAAAATTAGCAAGTTGAAATGGCAATTGGCTGGGCATATATGTCGAAGAACCGACAACCGCTGGGGTAAACGTGTTCTAGAGTGGAGACCACGTCTTGGTAAACGTAGTGTGGGGCGCCCCCTGGGTAGGTGGAGCGACGATCTGCGTAAGGCGGCTGGTAGAAAGTGGATGGGAAGAGCTGGAAATCTGTCTAAATGGTGAGCATTGGGAGAGGCCTATGTTCAGCAGTGGACTGATGCAGGCTGATGATGAACCGTGCAACCTAACCGACGTGTTACCATTCCAGAGAGTGTCATCATCGAGCAAGAAGCTGGTAGTGTGCGACCCGCCTGCCCACGACCCGCCCCCGCCCCCGCCCTCCGTGATGATCCCCCGCGCGCGCCTGCACCCCTCGGAACGGGAGCAGCTCGCCCGCAAGCGGAGCTCTGACGTCAGCGAGGCCAAGCTCATCAGCTATCTGGAGTCGGGGGTTTCCAGCGGGAACGAAGAGGTTCGTATTTTTTTTATGCTTCGTGAATGACCGAACATGCTGATGGCGAACGGTCTTGGGGATTCAATCTGGCATTTTTGAAAGAAACGTCGTTATTATTATTTTATTACATTTTAGTTTTTCGAGTTATTTTGTGTAATTTTAGTGGCATTTTAACCGGTGCAACTTGGATAAATAGCACATGTGTGATGTAGTGAAGTTTAAGTGTCGTGTATTTTCGAAATGGTGGATATTTCCCTGTAAAAACTCAGTTTTTCTGCCGCCATTTAAACTGAGTTATGTCTTGACGGAGACTCTTGATTATAAAAATATATTATTATATCACTTGACATTGGCTAAATTGTTGCAAATAATGCACAGAAGCCATTACCTAAGCTAAGAAGAAGGTCTTGATCTCCATCGACCGAATTCCTGCGACTTCGTTGATCCATTGATTGGGGAGTTGTCATACATTGCGTCATCCGGATATTATATCATCATAATATATTATCATCATTGGATATTAGAAGTTATTTATGTAGTTATGTCTTTGACTGGTATTGCTGACGTAGAAGAGAAAACAGCTAGGCTCAAATAGGATTAGGCGGGGCATTTTTTTTTTACTTCTTGAATGACTGAAACAATGTTTAATGTTTAACAACATCAACATCATCATGATGGCATGCATCATAAACAATATATTACCTCACAGGTCACGCCCACCTAGGACGCGCCCTATGTGGCATTGCACTGCGACCGCCACCCTGAGACATAAAGATGAATAGTCTCATGTGCCTGTAATTTCACCGGCAACCAATGTAAACGTGCAAGTTATTTCGTAAATCTGGCATATTTTAATGAATTAAGGTATAATAAATAAATAAATAATGCTGGATACTTCACATAACATTATCTAGCCCCAAGCTAAGCAGAGCTTGTGTTATGGGTACTAGAGAACTGTTAATACTTAATACAATACATTACATAGATAGATATTTTTTATAATACATAGAAAATACCCCGAAAACCCTGAACAAATATCTGCAGATCGTACAAATATTTGTTCCAAGGCAGGAATCGAACCCGCAACCTCCTGCGTGCGTGCGTATGATTAATAAAAAAATAAGGTACAGGATGAAAAATAAACTAAGTGCCAATAATAGTACTTGTACTATTATTTATTCTGTGACAATAGGTAAATAAAATATTGTTTTATTACAGATGAGAAGAAAGCACAGCTTGGAGTCATCATACATCCCTAATAAGGACAGACATTGCAAACAAGGTCAGTCTATTATAGCACAGCTTGGAGTCATCATACAGCGCTAATAAGGACAGACATTGCAAACAAGGTCAGTCTATTATAGCACAGCTTGGAGTCATCATACAGCGCTAATAAGGACAGACATTGCAAACAAGGTCAGTCTATTATAGCACAGCTTGGAGTCATCATACAGCGCTAATAAGGACAGACATTGCAAACAAGGTCAGTCTATTATAGCACAGCTTGGAGTCATCATACAGCGCTAATAAGGACAGACATTGCAAACAAGGTCAGTCTATTATAGCACAGCTTGGAGTCATCATACAGCGCTAATAAGGACAGACATTGCAAACAAGGTCAGTCTATTATACTCATCTTCTTTTGCACTTATTATCTATTTTAAGGTTCCGTATTCAACGAGACAAGGAACCCTTATAGTTTCGGCAATGTCCGCCCGTCTACCTGTCTATCTATCCGTGGCTTGTGGCTCAGAGGCTATTCGTACTAGAAAGCACTAAAAATATATTTTATTCAAATATTTTTTTCATGCAATCTCAACGTAAAGTAAAGCATTACCTCTTTAGGGAGGTAAACTTGCAAGAAATTCCCTAGGGAGTAAAGTGATTTTAATTTGGAACGTCAATCTCGTGGAAAACTCACAGAAGAAGTGTTCCGAGGGAATACTCAAAGTAAAAAAAAACCCCATATGACATTGTAAGGAGGTTTGTTCGAAAATAGAACCGGCCATAATAAGCAGAACTCTTAAAAGAAAAAAGAAAAAGTCACGTTTTCAAAGAATGTGAAAAAAAAGTCAGTGTTTGGCCCTGGCTTTTAATTGTCTCGCAAAAGGTGTGCAAAGTAGAGTATGCTCCTCTGGAATAAAGCCTGTCTTCGTCTCGGGCAGCTTGAACCCCTCGCTTCACTCAGGACTCCACATATCCGTCGTTACGTTCAGGGTTCAATATTCCGCCCGTGAAATATGACACTGCTTTATCCCCTTAGTGCATAATCAACTATTGTTTTCTCGTCGGTGTGGGGTGTCGTTGGCTAGACCGTTATATTATATAAACTAAAAATAATACAATTATAATTATACTAGTGGAATGCCCGCGACTTCGTCCGTATTTATTTTTCCATACAAATTTCAATACCCCGCTACGCCCCCTTAGGGGTTGAATTTTTGGAATTCCTTTCTTAGTGCACCCCTAGACCACAAAAGGAACGTACTCTCCAAATTTCAGGTCTCTAGGCGTTGATAGTCAGTCAGTCAGTCAGTCAGTCCGGCACTCAGTCAGTCAGTCAGTCAGTCAGTCAGTCAGTCAGTCAGTCAGTCAGTCAGTCAGTCACGCAACGATGTTATATAAACTGATTGTGTATAATCTGAAATACTTATGTTTATTGCAGGTGCTCTGGTATCGGCAGGGTACAAGGTGTCTACCACCATCAGACCTGATGACGTCATGAAGGAGGAACGTGATGATCTCTCCTCAGTCAATAAAGCTGATCTCGAGGATATGGGACGGTTCGATTCCCTACGCAAATCTTACAGGTACAACCTCAGAACCACACGTAGCATACGCATCATCATACCCCCTTTTCACCCCCTCATAATACCTTGCAGGTCTTCCACCTTTCACTTCAGTTCAAAAAGGAGTCACTAATGAACTTGACTCTGAGTTGTGTATTATATTGATAGTGGTGTTTTTTTATACTACTTGAATGACGGAACAACCAGATGGCCCTCCTGATGTTAAGCGGTAACCTCTGCCTATGAACAGTGCATTACCTCATAGGTCCACCTAGGACGCGCCCTATGTGGCATTGCACTGCGCCCGCCACCTTGAGACGTAAAAATGAAAAGTCTCATGTGCCTGTAATTTCACCGGCACCCTTACCCTTCAAACCGGAACACAGCAATGCGAGCACTACTGCTTTGCGGCAGAAATAGGTATGGTACTGTATGGTATGGTAGTGTACTTATCAAAAAGGACTTGAAGGGATCTGAGTATATATCTACACTTCTTCTTGTCGTTTTCTTCATTACTGAAGGTCGTGCCCGTCTTGAAATGCTTTGGTAGAGGAATTGACGAGCTGATTCCATGACAGCCTGTCTTCAGCTCTTCTAAGGCTGGTAGTGACAGGGAGGCCTGTTAATGCCATCATTTGGTCAGACCAGCGGCTAGGTGACCGGCCACGAGGTCTTTTCCCCTCTATCTTCCCAACCACCACCAGTTTCTCTAGGTTGTCCGGTTGCCTCCGAGCGCTGTGACCGAAATAGCCTTCCCTTAGTGATGGGTAATAAATCATAATAATAATAATAATGGCCTTGCCCCGCTCTACTGGGACCGGTCTATCATCACAGACAGGACTATTGTTGCCAATAAGCCTGATATCGTGGTGGTAGATCGGTCGGAACGCCGGGCGATACTGGTTGATGTCACTATCCCGCATGATGCTAATCTCGTGAAGGCCGAGAAAGACAAGTTAAGCAAGTACCTTGACTTGGCTTACGAGATTACCGCCATGTGGGATGTGGATTCAACGATTATCGTTTCAGTAAATGGACTGATAGTGAAGAGCTTCGACCAATATCTTAAGAAGGTCTCGCTAATTGGTTGGATCAAGGGTCAGATCCAGAAGGCGGTACTCCTAGACTCGGCACGCATAGTCAGAAGGTTCCTCTCTCTGCAGCCCTAGCCCCCGACCGTTTGGGCCTCGCTCTGCGGTCGGTGGTCCCCGTTTAGATTTATATTTTTTACTAATATGTTTTTTATACTATTTATTTTTTGTAGATAGTATTACTTTATAGTTAAAAATATATAATTTTTACGAAATTTAAATAAATAAGTGAGATAATAATAATAAAGTCTTTATATCCAAACTTATGTTATTATATCTATGTAAATTACTTTGACACCGAAAATGGTGTGTAGGCCTCCTCCATACGGTTCCATTTTGCACCCCAATGTCCACGTCCCAACGTCTTGTGATCTGGCGACGTGACCCGCCCATTTCCATTAGAGCTTGCACAGCATACCGCTTGCGTCAGTGACCTTTGTTATTGCTCTTATATCGTCGCGCCTAACTCTATCTTTCAATTTTATACTTAGCATTGATCTTTTAGTTGCTCTTTGAAACGAAGTTATCTTTCTAATTATATCCTTGGTCAAAGGCCAACTTTGACAACCATACAGTAGTGATGGAAGTACTGTGTTATCCATCAGTTTCTTCTTAAGGTGGATAGGATGATATTAGTGATGGGTAATAGTAATGGTTTAATCTATAGTATAGGATATTTTCGAGTATTTTTCTCATCACCATGTTCTTTTTCCATTTCAGCCAAGAAGATCTCTCTGAATGGACCGATGGCGAGAGGAGAATGGGTGAATTGTAAGTGCTCCCATGATCCAAGAAAACAACATCTGCTACTCCCATACTATCACGTGACTAACACCACATGACGTCACTATCTAGTTGCCATATATTTTGACGACCTTTGTTGCGCGTCGGGCGAGTAGCCGGCTGAGATGCGACAGATTGCGGGTTTGATTCCCGCTGCGGGATAAATGTTTGTATGATCTGCGAATATTTGTTCCAGGTCCGGGTGTAGGTACCATGGTACTCGTAGTTCCTGATACCAACGTCACAGGGGATACTAGTGTGGGATCAGGACTATGTATGTGATTGTCGGGTGTTATGTTATGTTTTTTTTTTCATCTTGTAATGGCGTATCACGCAGATGGCCCCCACCTGATGTTAAGCGGTACCCTCTGCCTATGAACAGTGCATTACCACATAGGTCAAGTCCACGTAGGACGCGCCCTATGTGGCATTGCACTGCACCCGCCACCCTGAGACATAAAGATGAAAAGTCTCATGAGTCTGTAATTTCACCGGCAACCATACCCTTCAAACCGGAACACGCACTATTGCTTTGCGGCAGAAATAGGTATGGTGGTAGTACTTCTCTGGACGAACTCTTTCACAAAAAAGCTCTACTACTAAGTAGGTAAGACCACAGATAAAATAATACTACATTGATGACGTTGATGGTCAAATGACTTTGGCTTGTGACTTTATAATTGAATTCTTAGTATAAGTATGGAAAAAACCACGCGGATGAAGTCGCGGGCGTTCAACTAGCGTTATATGTATGTACCTATGTGTGTTCGCAGAACTTTATCAGAGGCTCGATCAGTGGGCGGAACCCTCCCAGCAAGTACGGGCCGAGCGGCTTCCTCTACAAGGCTCACTCATCAGGTAAATATGTCAAGTTAGTAAGGTTGGTTGTATCAACGGCCAATAGATGGCGTAGTTTGCTATAGTAAAGTTGATTACATTAGAAGCCGATAGATGGCGTTATTTGCTACATGTAAAGTCGATTACATTAGATGCCGAGAGATGGCGTTGTTTGATATAAGTAAAGTTGATTACATTAGCAGCCGATAGAGGGCGTTGTTTGATATAAGTAAAGTTGATTACATTAGCAGCTGATAGATGGCGTCGTTTGCTACAGTGAAAGTCGATGACATTAGCAGCCGATAGAGAGCGTTGTTTGCTATAAATAAAGTTGATTACATTAGCAGCCGATGGAGGGCGTTGTTTGATATAAGTAAAGTTTATTACATTAGAAGCCGATAGATGGCGTTGTTTTCTAAAAGTAAAGTTGATTACATTAGCAGCCGATAGATGGCGTTGTTTGCTAAAAGTAAAGTTGATTACATTAGCAGCCGATAGATGGCGTTGTTTAATATAAGTAAAGTTGATTACATTAGCAGCCGATAGATGGCGTTGTTTGCAACTTAGTAATGTCGTTGTTTTTGCGTGAAAATTCGGAAAAACGCGTGATAAGATCTAGTTAGATCGTTGTTTCAACCCCAAAAACCACCATATAGCAAATTTCTTCGAAATCTTTAGAGCCGTTTTCGGGAACTCAAAACGTATAAATGACATTTTATATACAAATTGCGCGCTGGTTCTTTTAATGTCAGACACGAGCTTAGAGAATTAAAAAAATTGTTGGGATATATAATCAAAGGCCACAAGGTACTTTACAAGACCGCTATACCCACCATATCTCTGAGGAATGCTAAGGAGTGGAATACACTACCGTCGTTTCCTTCTAGGAAACTTCTTCCGTTTTCTTCTTAAACTATAATCTGGGTCTCTGTAAAGCGAAAGTGAGTGCCTTCTAGACCTTTGTGCGTTGTGCCGTGGTGTTTCCGGCCTAAGAATAGACCCTTGTGTCTCCTCCCGTGGATGTCGTAAAAGCCGATCAAGGGATTACCCGGACTACAAATAACAAATAGTTGGTAGAAGATTTGTCCTGGCTACTAGCTTAGTACCTAGGAAATGTGTTATTACTGGAGCAATGGCGACGACGTCACGTCTAATTTGCTAAGATGGTGTAACCCACGGTGAAAAGAGGCCCATTGAGGCTCTGCCTACCCTTCCAGGTAAAAAAGCATGTGTCTATGTATGTATGTATAACCTGAGTCTCTTCAAGGCAAGAAAAACAAAGGAAAACACGAACAAGACAAAGGTGCCTTCTACAGATTTTAATCAGGACCTTCAGGCCTAGGAATCAGCCTCTGTCTCCTCTCGTGGATGCCTTAAAGCCAACTAAGGGATTACATCAGGGGATTGGCAGCATCGTCTAAAGTACTCGTATAATATGCATTACCAAAATTGCGTTCACCAATCGAGGTGATTATGGCAAATCCATTGCATTCAGTGGTCGGCTCGTCAATCAGTTGACGTGTAACAGCTGATGATGATGATGATGATGATGATGATGATGATGATGATGATGATGATGATGATGATGATAATAATGTTACCCTCTATCCAGGAGGCAAACACAATGGCGGAACGCGACCTCGGATCCACTTTCCTCCTTCCCCACGTGCACCTCTACAGACCGGACCTTGTGCGTATCTCTGCACTCTTTCTATCACCACTCCGTCTCTCTCTTATTCATTATACTAATATCAGCCACTACCATACATTTATTTCCTCATTGATTCTCGTTTATTTTGACTCAAAAGCTCTAAACTAATGACCCCACAATAACCTGCTTTTTCATATTTCTGCACATTTCCAAAAGTTCAACTAGCTTACTGTTGTTGAGACGAGTGTAATTCATATTTTCATAATTATTATCATTATAATTGTTTTAATTTATAAATATCTGGGCAACGGGCAACTTGGCGTTTCCTTTTGTAAAATCGTATTTTTCAGAATTTGTAATTTTCTTACTGCCATCTACCGTCGAGTAGAAAATACTACCAATAATTATCAGTAAGGTTGGTTGATTGTATGAATAGCCACAGATGGCGTTGTTAGAGTTGATTACATTAGCAGCCGATAGATAGCGTTGTTTGCAACATAGGCTGTGGTCCCGTTTTATGGCCCGTGTTTATGCGTGTAATTCGGAAATCTCGTTTTCTTAGAGATGAGATCTAGCTAGATCGTTTTTTTTACCCCAAAATCAATCATATTGCAATTTTCTTAAATTACTATGTTAACATATAATATAGGTGTGGTAGTTTTTTCGCAGTGTCACAAAATACATAAGTTGTGGGGATAGTAGAGGACTCACTTCGCTCGCCCTAATCATTAAATTACTCACCCATTTTAAGTACATAATTTATTGAGTTATATTAAATTTAACAGCATGCGTACCAAAAACTTCAGTATCATTTAATTTATAATTTTTTATGTAGTCTTCATTTATCACCTTTTTATTGTGAGCCATAATTTCGACTATAACAAATTATTTCTAATTTCAGACGAGCGACGTTTCGGAATTCGACTCCCTGTGAAGATATTGCAAGCTCAGTCAAACCTCCATTGTTATAAGTATTAATATTGCTAATCACCTTTTTCACTTTACAATGCGTTAATACCACCAAAGTAGACTTTAACTTATTTATTCTATTTGTTATTCGTTTCTTGTTGATAATATTATTCATCAAAAATTATTAGTTAAAATGCCATAGTAAGTGTAAGCATTTTTTTATAGTTAAGTACAAAAATGAAATTAATTTGAATGAGAAATCGCAAATGTAAATTTTAATTAGGCTAGTTTTTGTTTTTGGCAGTCGATTTCTTATTTGAAGCTTTTTCATTTGGTTTCATTATAACGATAAAGTACTTAGAAAGTGCCAATTTTTAAAAACTTTTCTTTGAAATCGAGATTGAAATCATGACACTATTTTTGTAAGTTTCTACTTTTTATAATAAACGTTTATACATGTTTTTTTATTGTTTTATTTACCGCTTACGATTTTTATTTATATTTTATTTTAATAATATCCGCAATCAGTTAGTGTAGGTACTATAGGCGGATGTGTGGTGTGGTATATGGCGTTTGCGATCCAGACTCATTCGTCCTTCTTCCCTCGTTATAACAGGTTATTTCTGCCGCAAAGCAGTAGTGCTCGCATTGATATGTTCCGGTTTGAAGGGTATGGGTGCCGGTGAAATTACAGGCACATGAGACTTTTCATATTTATGTCTCAGGGTCGCGGGCGCAGTGCAATGTCACATAGGGCGCGTCCTAGGTGGACGTGACTTATGTGAGAATGCACTGTTCATGTTCATAGGCAGAGGTTACCGCTTAACATCACGTGGGCCATCTGCTTGTTCCGTCATCCAAGTAGTAAAAAAAAAAGAAGTTTATCCAGAACATGGGTTCTCTTCAGCCGCTTTGTGTCACATGGATGTTCAATAAGCGCTCTCGCTAGCGGATTAGCGTGACATTTAAGACGGTGTAGGGACCCCCACGTATTCGTGGAGTTCATTGGTGGTTGTGAGCCAAGGAGTAACACTTACGATAAAATTATACATATAAAGAAGTTAGCCTAGCCAAGAAATACGTTTTAATACTTATTTCGGAACCGCGAGCTGATTAAAATGAGCACAAAAACTACCATCGACATTTAATCATTGAGGGGTTCCGTTGTCCGGTCTCCATCATCAAATCAGCGCTTTCACCATAATTTGTATTGTCATCGGAACTTGACAGGTACCTATGCCATATATCAGTTCAATCGAATATCGGGAAGTGATCGAAAATCCCCAGATTTGTCCCCCACAGGTATACAGTTCCATTGTCCACCTTCTGCCTATACCTACATCAACAGATCAGATCGCTGTAACCATAATATTATAGTGCCATCGTCAAAACAAATAATATGAGCCCAAATTCGAGGTTTTATAAAAATATTTTTTGAACTACGTTAGTGACGGACCGACTGACCTCTGCCTATGAACAGTGCATTACCTTGAGGAGATTTTTAATCCCTCTCGTTAAATAATGAAAACTATTTGGATAACATACACGTACAATCGTTTATTTGAGCTCAAAACCAGATAAAAATTACATTGCAGGAAAATCCTTTACCCAGAGTGACATAACTAGTGATGTTACCTCTTACAAGCTAGTGATGCGACCTAACATAGCAATCGTGGTGATTGATACGCGAATCACCACAACCTCATAGGTCACGTCCACCTAGGACGCACCCTATGTGGCATTGCACTGCGCCCGCCACTTGTTTTTAACCCCCAACGCTTTTGCGACGGGGTGTTATAAGTTTGATGTGTCTGTGAGCTGTGCTGTGTGTGTGTGTGTGTGTGTGTGTGTGTGTGTGTGTGTGCCTGTATGTCGCCTCGTAGCTCCTGAACGGATGTTTTTTTTTTTTTTTTTTGAATTATGAATTTGTCGGGAGTGTTCTTAGCTATGTTTGATCAAAATCGATTCAGCCGTTTCATTGGGTTGCGGCTTTTTAATTTTTACAAAATTAATTACTTGTTAAAAAGGTTTATTTACTCATCGAAACCTACAAGCAGCTTTCTTCTTCTAGACTGAAAATGTATAAGTACTTAGAGGTATGGGACTTCTTTTGGGTACTTGTAAGGTTAAAAGAAAAAAAGAAAGAAATATGAGACAGCGTTTTATTAAATATTCAATAATGTTTAAGTTAATCAATAGAATATTCAGCATTACAAATACAACGTGAAACAATTGAATAGCAACTTATTTTTGAAACTTAATACAAGAGCTAAGCAACATTTGACACTAGCTTTATAATCTTAACATCGATAAAGCACACAGATTTTTGGAAATTATTTATTTATAAGCGATATATTCTAAGTTTGACTAGGGTGACGGAGCTGATATGATATCCATTGCATCAGCTATCTGCAGTGTTCTAGCCAAGCATGTACCATCTTTACCGATATCAGTCTCATCCCGTATTATTACATCACCAATTTCGTCATTAACTTGACCAATTGCATCATTAACTTGATCAATTGTAGCATTCATTTGATCAATTGTATTAAACTTTCACAATTTCATCATAACCTCTTCAATTTCATCATCGAAAACCTTGAGAGGTTTTCCTCGGTCCCTTTTGCTTTATCCATAAAAAACCTTTACGGTTAGTTTAAAATATATCCTAAATGATTGGAAGTGAGCAAGCTTAAACTATATTATATTCTGTGGATTTCTGGTGAAATACTATTATCAAACTGAATAATGTGTAAGAATAAAATTAAAAATAAACTAGTAAGTAAAGTTATAAATTAAAAAACGAATAAGTTACATTTAATTACAAAAAAAAGTTAATAATTAACTTAAATAACTAGCTAAAAGTTATTGGAACATAATTTACTTTTCAAATAAGGGTAACACTATTCAGTTAGACAAAGAACCACTTCTTAATTATCAAAATACTTTTATTCTATCTACTTATGTAAGAAATTGTGCAAGAATCAAAACTGTCCGATGTTCATTGTTAGATCATCTCTTGCAAACCGATGGATCTTGTACTCATATCAAAATCGATAACTTCAAATTAACTTTAGCTTATACTTATAAATAATTAATAGGTCTGCAGTGTAACTTTTGAATTAAGCTCACTAAGCTAAGCTAACTAGAAAGGAATATGGACCAGTCCCTAAAGACAGTTCAGTACAAAATTCAGTACCAAAATACTATCCAAAAACAATCTATTGGCCTAATGATTTTACAAAGTCAGACCATACAAGGCGATCTCGTGTAGATTGAGAAGTACAAAGAGAACATCTAAAGTACAATGACCACTGAAGCATGTACTTAATGTCGTTCTAGCTGTGTAATAGCTTGTTTTTAATATTGATGCTATTGACAAGCGAGATGAATGGAGTCAGGAAACGGTATGTAATGCTTCAGTGGACTTTGCACCTTGCACCAACTATTCAGTTTAGGATTTTATGCGAGTATGAAAAGTACACTTCGATAGTAACTATCACATAGGCGTACTTAGGATAGTAACTATTATATGGTTAGGGTAATAGCATAGCGTAGAACGATAAAGTATACTACTATTTAAGGAATAATATCCAAACTCAAGATTTGCCAAAGGGCAATGGAGTGCAGTATTCTGGGAGTTAAAGTAACTGACCGCATCCGAAATCAATACTGCCGATGTGGGAGAGAAAGCCGCGGGGTCGGAGTGGGATTGGGCTACATCGTGGTCACTTACGGAGTGAGATTGGGCTAGCCACGTTTGCCGCAAGCCCGACGAACTTTAGGCTAAAATTAGCAAAGCATGGAGCCCTGTTACAACCAGGCGACGTTGCAGTAGAACACGATCAGGATAACGGGAATGATGCAAGTGGTGGCGGGAAGAACTGAACGCCTGTGAGAGTTTGCGCAAAACTGTAGTGACTGGTAGTAATGGGGGAAGCCTTGGCCCAACAATGGGACAGTATGAGCTAATAAGTAAGGAATAAAATACTTAACCACGTAAATAGTAATACACTTTATCCATAGCTAGTTATTTGATAGATTGAGTATTATAAAAGCATCACCATGGTCTTAAATAAGTGTAGTTCGGCAAAGCAAAGACTACCAAAATTTTCTAAGGATTTAAAATACTTATTTCAACAAAAAGGGAGGGATTGAATAGGTCCAATTATTTCTTGCTGCTGTCGTCTAGGCTAGAAGGTTGAGACTTCGTTAGCAAAGTGAGGGATCTGTTAAAAGAGAACAATATATGAGTCAGAATGTTTAAAAAATCTGATATAGTGATATAGTTTATCTTATTTTAAATATAAGATATTTCAAGGGAAAACAATGAAAAAATCTTTGTATTCAATTTACATGCGTCTATTGAATAAAAACAACTTAAAATCAAAATCATTTTAATATCACACAGTAATATAAACAAAATCACAAAACACACAGAAATAATAGCGAGAAAAGCAAAATTAAAACTGATTAGAGTAACAATTGATGCTGATTACACAAATGATGATGTAAATGGTGCAAAAGAAAGTAAAAAGCATTGCAATAGAGATATTTTGTACCTATTTGTCGAGCTTATCTTGAGAGTGACTTAAACAATAGCAGCTGCAACAACAGTGTTTTAGTAGGTACATTATTCAATTACAGAAATACAACAAACGATGAAACTTAACATGAAAATCAAAACAAAACGGTGAGAGCAACGCAAGATAAATAAAATGCATGAACAATTTATGAATTAAAAATGTTAAGAAACAGTTTTCTTATAGTAATTGATAACAAGATAATGAAGTCAAGTTAAAATAAACATATTTACAAAGACAATTTTAAACAGATATGAATAAAAGGAGTTTAAAAAGGAAAGATACAGATTTTAACTTCAAGATAGTAAAGATAATTAAATTAATTAAAATTAATGAAATTCAATTTGCCTGGATATGTCCGGGCTAAGAATATACTCTTCCATCTCCTTCCGTGGATGTCGTAAAAGCCGACTAAGGTAAAGGGGAGGGGACAAATCCCTCCATTATATTTGATGGGGGATAATTATATTCTTTTGAAAGGTTTAAGGCGCTATAGGTTCAACGAACATTTTTGTATGAGGCGAAGAAGGCGAGCGCACGCTCTGATACCGTGTTTTTATGTATAAAAAAATTATATAAAAATGTCGTTCAAAGTTTTGTTTAATTTTGTTGATGAATTCACTAACTCGAATAATAACTAACATGTAACCAAATGTTTCAAAAATTAAAACGTGAGAGAAGTGAGTGAAAAATAGCATTTAAATTTTAAAAAGGAGGTATCTTGGTTATTTTTTTTTATTGAGGAAGTGATTCAAATATTGTTTTGAATTATTGATTTCACTAGATAAAAAGCTCAAGAATATAATATATTTTTTTATTCAGAGAAAACTATGAAAATTCTTATCTAAAACTTTCAAATTCTAGAGACATTTGAGAACCTATCGCGCCTTAATGTGCCGTGGTGTGACCGGCCTAAGAATATACCCCTCCATCTCCTACCGTGGATGTCGTAAAAGCTGACCGGTATTTACACCAGGGGATGGGCAGCGGCATCCACCTGAGTACTCAACATGAATACTGCGATCACCAATGCGCCTGTACTCGTATCATGTGGTAAAAGAAGTAGTAGGTAGAGCTTTATTGTGAAAGAATTCGTCCGGGGAAATACTACCACCATACCTATTTCTGCCGCAAAGCTGTAGTGCTCGCATTGCTGTGTTCCGGTTTGAAGGGTAAGGGTGCCGGTGAAATTACAGGCAAGTGAGACTTTTGATCTTTATGTTTTAGGGTGGCGGGCGCAGTGCAATGCCGCATAGGGTGCGTCCGTCTACGTGACCTATGTGATAATGTACTGTTCCTAAGCAGAGAATACCACTTAACATCAGGTGGGCTATCTGCTTGATCCGTCATTACTAGTTGGATAAAAGAAATATGTAATGGTATGTACCTTCGTTGCGCCGGAACTGGAGGCGATGGCTGCGTGGCTGGCGGAAGCGAGGCTGGACAACTGCCGGACAGCACCGGTTGGTCTTCTTCGTCGTCGTTCCTGTCGCCTGGAACGTACAAATATACCCTTAGATCATCCACATAGTGATTTCTGTCATCGTCTCGGGTTTGGAGCGAAATTCAAATTCTATTGTTTTTGCTCATGAATTTCGCACCACAAGCGAAATGTTCCACCTTATCTTTGGGTAATTTATGGTATATTTAAGTTAGGGTTAAGGCGCTATAGGTTCAACGAACATTTTTGTATGAGGCGAAGAAGGCGAGCGCACGCTCTGATACCGAGTTTTTATGTATAAAAAAATTATAAAAAATGTCGTTCAAAGTTTTGTTTAATTTTGTTAATGAATTCACTAACTCAAATAATAACTATCATGTAACCAAATGTTTCAAAAATTAAAATGTGAGAGAAGTGAGTGAAAAATAGCATTTAAATTTTAAAAAGGAGGTATCTTTGTTATTTTTTTTTATCGAGTGAAGTAATTCAAATATTGTATTGAATTATTGATTTCACTAGATAAAAAGCTCAAGAATATCATATATTTTTTTCTTCATAGAAAACTATGAAAATTCTTATCAAAAACTTTAAAATTCTAGAGACATTTGAGAACCTATCGCGCCTCAACAGTAGATCACATTCATACCCTGAAAATGATAATAGAAAGATACAATGAATATAATAAACCTTTATATCTTATATTTATTGATTACAGGAAAGCTTTCGATTCAATAACTCATGACTCTATATGGGAAGCCCTATCAATACAAGGAGTAAACAAAGATTACTTAGACCTAGTAAAAGAAATTTACAAGAACAGCATCTCACAAATTTCTCTAGAAAAACCTGGACCCAGTTTCAAAATACAAAGAGGAGCAAAACAAGGGGACCCCCTCTCACCGAAGCTATTCATAGCCGTACTTGAACAAGTTTTCCGGAATGTAGAGTGGGAGAGAAAAGGTCTACAAATACACGGAAAGTATCTATCACATTTACGCTTCGCAGACGATATAGTTTTGCTTTCAGAAGATCCACAAGAATTACAAAGTATGCTTGAATCGCTTTGTGCAGAAAGTAAGAAAGTAGGACTAGAAGTCAACGAAGATAAGACTAAAATAATGACTAACCGACAAAAGGTACCGATAGAGTTCCAATCCAACTATCTAGAGTATGTAGAGGAATACATCTATTTAGGACACCTGATTACTTTCAAAGCATGCACGGAAAAAGAAATAATACGAAGAACTAAAAATACTTGGAATAAGTACTGGAGCATGAAAGAGATTTTCAAAAACAATTTGCCAGTTAAACTAAAAACAAAAGCTATGGAAATGTGTTTGTTGCCATGCCTCACGTATGCATGTCAGACATGGCCACTCACGAAGAAGACACTGGAAAAAATAAGAGTATGTCAAAGAGGACTCGAGAGAAGCTACACAGGTCACAAGCTGAAGGACAAAATCAAAAATACCGTAATTAGGAAAAAGACAAAGGCAAAAGACGCTGTGAAAAAAGTTCTTCAGCTAAAGTGGAAATGGGCTGGACATTTACAGCGAGCGACAGACGATAGGTGGTCGAAAACAATAACTAACTGGTACCCCATGGACAAAAAGAGACGGCCTGGAAGACCGCATAAACGTTGGAGCGATGACATCGCTAAAACGGCAGGCATTACCTGGAGCAGAGCAGCTAGAGATAGAGAGAGATGGAGGCAGATGGAGGAGGCTTTTGCCGCTCAAAGTGGTACTTACACTGGTTGAGATATCCGAAAAACTGAAAAACTAATTATATTTATGATTAGGATAAGTAAAAATACATTGTTAATAGTTAAATATTAGAAGTGTAAGAGAAATAAAAGCTTTTATATTTATATATTATATCATATATATCGCGCCTTAAGCACGTTAAGCTGACGGTCCCGGCTGTTATTGATTAATAGCAGTCGATAAGCCATGTCAGAGGCCCTCGGGCGGCTTGACAAACTCCGACACCAGAGGCCAGCACTACCTCATACGAAACGAAACGAAACGAATGGTATATTTGAGCACCCTCTTACGTAATATCCTGAATTTGTTCGTGGTTTGTGTAGTTTAATATCTTTCGCTCGTCTGTGTCTTATTTTTTGTTAAGATACTATAGGCAAATGACCTTATGGCCCACCTGATGTAAAGTGGTCACCGTCGCTTATAGATACCGGCAACACCGGGGGTATTGTCGATGCGCTGCCTACCCTGAAGGAATTTATGAACATATTTCTTGAAGCGACACATGTCGTAACCAAGCGGGAAAACCTCAGATGGAAGCTCATTCCATAGTTTGTAGGTATGGGGAAGAAATGATCTCGAGAAACGAGTCGTACGAGAAACCCAGGGATCTATGATGTGTGGATGAGCATTATCTCGGTGCCGGGAAGAGCGGTGGTAAAATCTCGATGCGGGGATGAGATCGAAAAGCTCGTCAGAGCATTCCCCGTTGTACAGGCGGTAGAACACGTAAAGCGATCCAATGGCTCTGCGCTGGCTAAGCGGTTCTAGAGTATTGGAGAGCTTAGGGTCGCCGATGATTCTAATGGCTCTTCTCTTATTATCTGAAATTGACGCTTTTTAAACCACGACGCAACAAGAGGGGTGTTATGAGTTTGTCCGCTATGTGTGTCTGTCTGTGGCACCGCAGCTCTTAAAAAAAGAGGTGATTTGATTGTATTTTTTTAAAATTTGAAAGTTGATTTTCTAGCGATGTTTCTTAGACATGTTATATCAAAATCGGTTTAGCCGTTTCATTGCTCAGGGTTTTTTATTTTTATAAAAATAAAAGTGTTGTGTCCGGCTTAAGAATAGACCCCTCCGTCTCCTCCCGAGGATGTAGTAAAACCCGACTAAGGGATTACCCGGACTTGTTGGTAAGATTCGTTGGTATACGATTTGTCCTGGCTGCTAGCTTATTTGGAATGTATTATTACTGGAACAAAGCGTTAGCCGAGTCAGTCGTGGGAGGCAATGGCGGCGATGAGCTCACCACTTATCTCGTCTATATTCCACAATCGTGAAACCCACTGTGAAAAGAGGGCCATTGAGGCTCTGCCAACCCCCTTCGAGGAAAATCGCATGTGTTTATGTATGTATGTTACTTTTTTCTTTTTTTGTATGCTACTTGTATGACGGATCAAGCAGATGGCCCACCTGATGTTAAGCGGTAACCTTTGCCTATGAACAGTGCATTACCTCATAGGTCACGTCCACCTAGGACGCGCCCTATGTGGTATTGCACTGCGCCCGCCACCCTGAGATATAAAGATGAAAAGTCTCATGTGCCTGTAATTTCACCAGCACCTCAAACCGGAACACAGCAATGCGAGCACTACGCTTTGCGGCAGAAATAGGTATGGTGGTAGTAGGTACTTCCCCGGAAGACCTCTTTCACAAAAAAGCTTTACTACTACTCATTTGATTAGTATATTTTTGTTTGTTAGTTACCTGTAGTAATAGGTGTATCTCCGATGTAGAACGTGGCCGCTGGTGTTTCCAACACTGCCTCCCGTACTGATCCGTCTCCACTGACCGCGCTCAGCGTGTCCGTGCTATCGAACATTATCGTGCGCTCCTTAGCATGAGGCACCCTACCATCGAGCTCCTGCAATTAGTTAGTTACCTCTAGTAATAGGTGTATCTCCGATGTAGAACGTGGCCGCTGGTGTTTCCAACACTGCCTCCCGTACTGATCCGTCTCCACTGACCGCGCTCAGCGTGTCCGTGCTATCGAACATTATCGTGCGCTCCTTAGCACGAGGCACCCTGCCATCCAGCTCCTGCAATTAGTTAGTTACCTCTAGTAATAGGTGTATCTCCGATGTAGAACGTGGCCGCTGGTGTTTCCAACACTGCCTCCCGTACTGACCCGTCTCCACTGACCGCGCTCAGTGTGTCCGTGCTATCGAACATTATCGTGCGCTCCTTAGCACGAGGCACCCTACCATCGAGCTCCTGCAATTAGTTAGTTACCTCTAGTAATAGGTGTGTCTCCGATGTAGAACGTGGCCGCTGGTGTTTCCACCGCTGCCTCCCGTACTGACCCGTCTCCACTGACCGCGCTCAGCGTGTCCGTGCTATCGAACATTATCGTGCGCTCCTTAGCACGAGGCACCCTGCCATCCAGCTCCTGCAATTAGTTAGTTACCTCTAGTAATAGGTGTATCTCCGATGTAGAACGTGGCCACTGGTGTTTCCAACACTGCCTCCCGTACTGACCCGTCTCCACTGACCGCGCTCAGTGTGTCCGTGCTATCGAACATTATCGTGCGCTCCTTAGCACGAGGCACCCTACCATCAAGCTCCTGCAATTAGTTAGTTACCTCTAGTAATAGGTGTGTCTCCGATGTAGAACGTGGCCGCTGGTGTTTCCACCGCTGCCTCCCGTACTGACCCGTCTCCACTGACCGCGCTCAGCGTGTCCGTGCTATCGAACATTATCGTGCGCTCCTTAGCACGAGGCACCCTGCCATCCAGCTCCTGCAATTAGTTAGTTACCTCTAGTAATAGGTGTATCTCCGATGTAGAACGTGGCCGCTGGTGTTTCCAACACTGCCTCCCGTACTGACCCGTCTCCACTGACCGCGCTCAGTGTGTCCGTGCTATCGAACATTATCGTGCGCTCCTTAGCACGAGGCACCCTACCATCAAGCTCCTGCAATTAGTTAGTTACCTCTAGTAATAGGTGTGTCTCCGATGTAGAACGTGGCCGCTGGTGTTTCCACCGCTGCCTCCCGTACTGACCCGTCTCCACTGACCGCGCTCAGCGTGTCCGTGCTATCGAACATTATCGTGCGCTCCTTAGCACGAGGCACCCTGCCATCCAGCTCCTGAAATTAAGAGACAATTTATATATACAACAAGTAATTAATCGCATCAAAACAAGTAATTGTAACTTGGATTGACGGATCCAGCAGATGGCCTGATTGCCCTCTGCCTATGAACAGTGCATCATCACATTGGTCACACCCTATGTGGCATTGCACTGCGCTCGCCACCCTGAGACATAAATATGAAAGTCTCAAGTGCCTGTAATTTCACCGGTAACCATACCCTTCAAACCGGAACACAGCAATGCGAGCACTGCTGCTTTGTGGCAGAAATAGGTATGGTGGCAGTACTTCCCCGGACGAACTCTTTCACAAAAAAGCTCTACTACTACTAACAAGTAATTAGTATTGTAAAAAATAAAAAACCCTCAACGCAATGAAACTGCTGAACCGATTTTGATCAAACATAGCTAAGAACACTCCCGACTAATTCAGCTTTCACACAACAAAAAAAACTAAATCGGTTCATCCGTTCGGGAGCAACGATGCCACAGACACACACACACACTCACAGACACGTCAAACTGTTATACACCCCGTCGTTTTTGCGTCAGGGGTAAAAATCAGTTTTTTTACAAGCTTATATTATAACTTGCAATGTTTGAGTGGCTGGAAACCGGGTGGAACTTGAAATTGAATTTTAAAGCAGTTATCCTCAACCGATTGAGCTGAAATTTTCCATACCTGTCTAGATCCGATGACAATGCAATATAATGGTGATAGCGAGCTGATCTGCTGATGGAGACGGAAGATGGACAACGGAACTCCTCGAGGGATAATAGTAGACTGGCCGTGCTTAGGCTGATTCTGATCAGCACACGGTTACGATCACTAATTTTATAAAAGCTTGTATTGAAAAATATATATTTCACATAAAACTTATTTCTTTTAAATGTAATGCATTTGGTAGCTTATTTTTTACGGTGCTTTAACCCCACAGACCTTCATATTTAGTATTAATTTCAAAATGATACCTTTTGCCGTTCCTGAAATAAAGGGTCTTGACAGACAGTCAGACAGACAGACAGACGGACAATAAAGTGATCCCATAATGGTCAAGTTAGTACCTTTAAACGTACGGATCACAGTTTTTTTTTACCATCATTTATTTCTTAGTAATGTCATGTAGGTAGTTATTACAGCGGTTATGGTATCGGAATACACAATTAACAAAATCAATTACTACGGATCACTTATAAATGAATACGCATTTTTTGGACACGTTTCATAAATCAATTCCATTGAAATCCCTCGTTGGTTAATAATGACTTATCGCATTCAATAAGTTTTGTGGTGCGAATACATAACTCTGTTGCTATCAGTTTCAATCAATTTCAATGCTGTTTCTATTTGGAATGACGTTCTTGCGAACTTCGACCAAAATAAAAAGTATGGACGGGCCTTACCCATACAAAACGTCCATGAATAATAAGTCACAATTACAACACACGTGCGTTACGTCATTTGTTGCCTTCACAAAGACCGACTAAAGCAAAGTGGTAAGCTCACTTTATAAGCTTCAAAACTATCGTTCCCTGAGAGGCCGTCCATACTTTTTTTATTTTAGTCGAAGCTTGCGATTACCTAATTTATGCAGAGATGCAATCTTGTAGGTAAACTAAATTGGGTTATCGCAAGAGCGTCCTTTCGGTTATAAACATCATTGAAATTGATAGCAACAGAGTTATATAATCTGCTAGCTGATTTCAAAGTCACTTACCAATCTCTCAGTATCTGAATCTGGTTCATGCACCTCGTAATCGTGAGATTGCTGTTCACTCATGCTCTGGTGTTCCAGACTCTCCATTTGAACCGTTGTCAGAGGGTCCAGGGTGTCCAGCGAAGAGACCATGGTGTTCGACCCTGGAGGCGGTACCGCTGTTAACTTCTGATTAGTGAGCGGTGGGATAGCAATCGTGTATATTTGGTTAAAGCACGAATGAGTAAACATGGGTTCATGCTTATTTTGATGATAGAAAATATGAATACGTAACTGAAAAAATTCAAGAAATATAAGTTAAACTTGTTATATAATTAATAGCTAAAGCCAATGATATATAAAATATGAACCTTAAGCAACTTTTCACTAGAAACGGGATATTTACCATGATTTTTGAGTTTTAATTGTTCCCGATATTACAGCACTGTTGCATGCGCCATGATCATGGGAGAACAAATAGCAAATAGAAATAGCTAAAGCAACGATAGTTGTAAATAATTTACCATTTGTACCTAGTTTTGATAGTGATTACATAAATAATTTACAAAATAGATTAATAGGCGTAAGTAAGTATTAAACTGAATTGAAGTATTCTGGCAATTTTGTTTATATTGAAGCCCTAATTCTGCCCCATTACAATTCTGCAGAAAACAATAGACCGGTGGTTACCGTAACCAATAGCCAAAGTGACAGATAACGTATGAAAACATGTGTCAAAAAGAGTTGATAATGTAGCCGTTTAAACGTCCATTAATGTGTTGGTGAAAATGTGCCTGAGTTACGGTTTCCCAAAACTTTAAAATTTAATTAAACAGCTACAAAAATTGACAAAATGATATCATAAATACTTAAAACATTCAAAATTGCTAGAACATTACTGATTCTACAAAAATAAGTAATTTTAATAGATATACGAAGCAAAACACTCACCTCCAGAGGTAAGACTGCCTGTCATCGGCGTATCTACTTCGTAGTTGTACGTAGCCCGGGTTGCGTTGGAGCTGGTAGCTTCCAGGCTGTCAGTGCTGCCCAGCATCAGGTCAGCGCGGGCTCTATATAGAATAAACTCATCATCATCATCATCATCAGCCTACAGAAGCCAACTGCTGGACTGGCCTCCCCCATATAATGCCACGATTAACGGTATGGAGTCGCCTCCATCCATAGACTTTGTGCGACCTCTATGATCTATTTAGCCTATTGAGAGTGGGGCATTACCCTTTATCAGCGAAAAAAAAGTCTAAGAAAGGCTATATGCTAAGAAAGCTTGTTTAGTTTAGGAAAAAAAATAGGTAAACAAATCTCTCAAAAATATTTTAAACTTGTCCAATCAAGATCATTCTGTTATCTACTGAGGAGTTTATGTGTACACATTCCGATTTTATCATCATTTTCTGTTCAAAATCGCAATCAGTTGATGTGAACTTGATAATAATGAATTATTCAGTTTTGATCTAAGCGCTGCAGGTTCAATAAAGTCATGTAGAAAGTCACCCTCACCTGCTAAAACTTCCAGACGAGCTGAGCTCTTCATCCTGTCCACTCCATGACCCACTAGCTGGATCTGTAAAATGTTTACCGGAGAAAGAGATGACGCTGTGAGCGATCGACCTCCCTGAGGAGGGCGATAGCTCACGAACCATGCTCCCCTCTCGAGAGAACTGTAAGTCTTCAGGTCTCTCAGACATGACTATGGTCTGCTTTGTGACCGTCACCACTTCACCGTCATTTCGCTCCACGACCGTCATTAGGCTGTCTAACTCAGATGGCTGAGACGTCATTGATGATGACATCTCTGAACCATAGGACATTGCACTATCATCAAGTCTAGGCCTCACTGGAATATCAACAGCACCTTCTGTATCAGTGCTAGTTACTGTCTCTGAAACCTTCTTTCCGTCTACAAATCTTTGTTGAATGACGGTTGTTGTTCGAACGACTTCGATCATACCACTGTCTAATGTTTTAGAAACTGTTTTGGATTGTTTGTTTTGCTCTTCCTTGTCTAACAGTTTCATCATTTCTTCGCAATCTCCTGGGATTGACTCTGCTGAGCCGTCGCTTGGTGCCGCAGCACATACGAATGAAGATGCCTTTTGACAATCTTCTGATACCTCACAAGTTTTAGTTTCTGTCTGTTCAGTTACTGGCTCTGGTACTGGTACAAAGAATGCTCCTCTTTCGTCGAATTTTTTCACTGTTACCACTTTAGGTACCAATTGCTCTCGCAAATTTATTTCAATAGCCATCTGCTGATCGATTAGTTTTCTAATAGTTGCCGAGTCTGTAAGCATCTTCTGTGAAGGGCTGCCGCAGCTTCCTACTTTCTGAGATGGACTTCCACTACTTTTCTGCGAAGGGCTACCACTTTTCTGACCCGGACTGCCTCCTTTTTGCGGTGGACTGCTTTCTGAACTACCGCTATAGGAACGTTTCTCTCGCTCTAAGAAACAACTGCTAACTTCCTTTGGATCCGCCAAAAGTAAAGCTTCCTTTTGCTTTGCCAATATTTCTGCCCTTAAAGCTTCTAGGCAAGCCGATTCCAGACCTTCAAACTCCTTTAAGCTTGAAATAGAGATATCGTCTCCTTGACTCCTGCTCAGAATATACCTTTTGGGTAGAGATCCATTCAAAGAATCCTGTGATGATGAAGAGTGTTGCTGGTATTGCTCCATCAGTGCTTTTTCTAGATTTTCGAACTCCTGTAAGGAGCTGATTGAAATATCATCGTTCTCGCCTTTGACTCTAAACCTGATACGAGATGCCATTTCAGATTCTGACAAACTACCATACGAATTCCTAAAACTTCCAAAACTGCCAATAGATTCTTTCTGAGAGCTTAGGCTGCCTATCCTGCTTGCATCAAAATCAGTCATTTCTTCTTCCTTGATGTCTTCTAGAGGTAATCGTTCGTAGTCATACCGCGGGTCACCTTCAAATTGCATTTGAATCCAGCGCTTCCCTGCTTCAATCTCTGCAAGTTCTTGAGCTTGCAATTTCTTTTGTTCTAAGTCATACGCAAGTAATTCTTCATCTGATAGTGAGCCTGAAGCCGTGCTACTTGCTGTACTTTCTTGTTTCTTTGAAGTCTTTGACAAATACTCTTCAACTTCAGTGTCGTGTTTCTTCTCATATTTTATTGATTTTATTTGCACACTTTTCCCTTCAGTATCACTTTCGTGAGCTTCTTTAGCAACTTCTTCAATAACGACGAAATCATCCATTTCGCTTGGCTTATCAACCATTTCAAATTCATCGCTCGTAGGTGATTCTTGTTCTTTTTCATAGGTATGTAGTGAGCGTTCTTCAGTAGTCACAACCAGGTCCGATCTACTTATTTCAGTTGCTTGTTCTGATCTTAGTTCAGGAGTTTCGGATATGTCATACATGTCATCTAAAACGTATTCTCGACCATTGTCAGTGGAAATAGAACTCTGGCTTGGTGCAGATAACGGTGTCTGCGGAGTGGATAGAAGTTCGTGGGTTCTCAAACTTGAAGTTGAACTTTGTTTACTATCCAATTGAGTATCAGGCGTTACTGCTGCTGATTTTTCTAGTTTGGTTTTTGGTACTGAAGTGTCACTTTTAGATTTCAGTATTTCCTCATATTGTGCTGATCCTACAGGTATTATCTCACTTTCTAAATCAACAAATTCTCTTTGTCTCACTGGAACTTCGGTTATAGGAAATGGTACCACAGCTACTTCCTTCACTAGTTTCTTCTGACATTCCTCCACTACTTCCACTTTTTCATCATGTTTAATCTCTCCTGGAGCACTTTCTATAGTTTGGACTACCGTTTTCTGAATTGAGGTTTCTCCTGAAGTTTTTTTTTTAGGTTCTGGAGTGATACTTCCATGCCTTACTATATTTTCGTACTCAGATGAGCCAACAGGAATAATCTCACTTTCAATATCAACAAACTCTCGCTGTGGCTTATCAATTTTTGTAACAGCAAAAGGTAAAGCTTCCAATTTATCTACTAATGTCTTCGAAACAACTTGTTCTTTGATTTCATCTAACTCGGAAAGAGTTTGAGAAGAGGGCATATCAAGTTTGGATATGGACGAAGATAAGATTTCATCTGTTTTGAATTGACTTGAGATAGTAGTGTCCGATCCGTACTTTTCTTTAGTTGAATCTTCTTCAACGTCAATACCTTCCGATGCATCATCCACTGGGAAATGTTCAGGTATTAAATCCTTGTGAAATCTCATTTCATGAGATCTTTTCATCTTTCCTACATGTTCAACTACATCAGTCTTATTATCTTCTTCGTCTCCAGAAACTTCTTCATCACTCAAGTCCTTTACTTTTACGGCCGCTTCTTTATCTGTTTCATGGAGAAATTGTTCAACATAAGTGCTACTTTCCATCAATTCCTCTTTTAGTTCATTAGCTGAAGGAACAAGGGTTTCGGACGCATCCGAAATATCAATACTTGCTACGTGACTAGAACCATCCGAGTCTAGACTTCTCATACTGTCTCTTGAAGCAAGTGAGCTAGCTGCAGTAAAGTAATCTTTAGACGTTCTCAAGGATTGAGATGAAACGTCATGACTTGTCATCGCAGTCTCAAAATCAGTTCCACTTTGAGCCGTCATCATTACTTCAATATCGGATGAGAGAGGTCTACTCTCTGAATGTTCAAAGCTCTGATAGTGACTCGATCCAGAACTTGACCATCCTTCTACCTCGGAGGCGGATCTTCTATCACCGACACCCAATTTCGCCTGGATGTGCTTGTGTGCCCTTAGTTTTATTTCTGGGCTACCTTTTGAAGACCCTTCACGATCGGAAAGGATAACTTCACTTTCTGTTTCTAATATAGAATGGGGGCCACTATCAGATTTGATAGAAATATCGGTATCCAATGGTGGGCTAGATTCTTTAACATGGACAGTGTCCTTATCACCAGAAGTGGTTGTTTCTTCATGAGAACTTATTTTTTGTGAGATGCTATCTGTTTTTTGACTATCTATAACATAGTCATCTTTTTCAGTCACACTTTTCTCGTCAACGGGCTGAGCTGGAATTTCTTCCGTAATAACTTCAGGTTTTTCAGGGCTTATTAGGAGTTTGAATTGAAACTCAGATGGGGATTGTTTGTATTTGCTGCTTCCATCGTTTTTCTCGCCAATAATTTCGCCTTGAGCGGCTTCTAGTGATTGTTTAACTTCATCAATAGTTTTTTCTAAAACTGACAAGTCAGATAGTGGATGGCCAATTAAAGAACCATAATCTACTCTTTCTGACTCAAGTTTCGTACCATGAAACTCAGCAGAGGAGAGATCGGTATCATAACCACTGCTACAAATGTCTTCAAGGCTTTTCTCTTTTATGAGCTTCATTTCTTCTCTTCTGTGATCAGTCCCAGTTCCAGTTAAAAAAGCTGAATCAGCTTCAGTTGAAAATTCAGAGGGTTGTAATGTCTCAGCGCTGACTGTAGAATCCATGGATTTCTGTAGTATTTCACCTTCATGCGATTCTAAGGATTTGATCATGAATTCTGTGTCCAAGCTTTCACCAGATTTGATCATGAAGTCTTTAGATGTGGTACTCACATCATCAGATAGTTCAAAAGTAAGTGGTGACATGTCAGTTTTGGATGATTTTGTCATTTCGGTTCTCGTTTCTACGACAGTTCGGATTTCAAAAGTGGCTTCAGCATCAATGCTCCTTGTTGATGTTTCAACTGTCGTCGTAACTTTTTGTTTTGGTGGAATTTCTTCGGCAACCTCAAAGGAATCGGCTTTTTGAAGAGATACTTCCCAAACTTCGTCCTGGAGTTGTTGTATTGGCAGTTTTATTGGTGATCTTTGGGGCTTTTCTTTTTTCGGTGTATCGCCAGCTCTGTCATCGTGAGGTAAATCTGGCGCAGCTTCAGACTCAGAATGAGTGTCTTGACTACCGGTGCGACTGAAGGTACTCTTCACAGGTGATGTTGATACCTTGATTTCCTTGATAAAATCTACTTCGTAAACCTCATTGTCTTTTTTGAAAGACCTAGATTTGCTTCTAGGACTACCATCGGAGGAATCACGCCTGCCAGTAGCTTCACTTTTAAAACTAGGGGCATGAGATGCATCAGAGCTTAGATCATCGTGTTCTTTGCTTTCAATAACAGATTCTTCTTTGTGATGCTCAACTGTTGAACTCACTACCTTTCCTTTTTCAGAAAGTTCTATGCTAGAAACTACTTCATCTTTCTCAACTATTTTTAGCGCCGAGTCCACAAAAGCAACTCTTGCTTTAGAATCATCGTCTTCAACAATATTTTCTAGTTCACCAGGTTCGGTAAAATATTCTTTGCCCCATTGCTCATGCGACATATCTCTTTCAGAAATTTTGACTTCATGTTTCTTCTTGGTTGTTTCGTCTTTTATGGCTGTCATTTTTTCTTCAGACTTTGTCTGACGTCCTGTATATAAACCTTGTTCCGAAAATTCTCTTTCAACTTTTATTAGGTCTGTATCATCTGTACTTTTGAATACTGTTTTGGTTTCAACATCTGACCTCTTAGCAGTAGCTTCATGAGCTTTTTCAAGTTTCTTTTGGGAAGTTTCGGTTTGATCACCTTCCTTCCGCACGGTAGTTTTTTCTTTAGTCTCACGTTCTTGCCCTCGCAGCTCTCGAGTAGTTTCAGTTTTTATAACTAGTGAGTCATCGTCTGACGAAGATATTTGTTTCGTTTCAGAGAAAAATTCGTGACCAGATATTTTTCGTGTTTCAGTTTCTTTATGGGTTAAAATAGTGGTGAACTCATCTGATTTTCCAAACTTGGCAATCATATCAGACATTGCTGCTTGTGGATCGATTGATTGGAATTGAAGTTTACCTCCTTCATATGTCTTATGAACCGAGGAAGATGAAGTAGATGTTTCGATATTCGACTCAGTGAAGAATGTTTCAGAAGACGTAGACTTTTGCAAATCTTCCATTTTGATCTCAAGTTGTTCTTTTTTGATTTGGTCAATGACATCAATACTTTTTTCTATAGTTCGATCAACTAGTTCTTTAGCGCCAGTTGTTATTGTTGGTTGGTCGACGTTTACAAATGTTAGATTATCAGCTAGATGTTTTACGGGAGATTTTGGCCTGGCTGCTGCGGTTAGTGTTTTGGACGCCTCCGTCAGTACGTCTGTAAAAATAAACAGTTACTTTAGGTGAATTTTGACACCTACTACAGTTCTAAATTATTTACATTGCACGCAACATTGCACGTTGTGTGATATATCTGATGAACTTATTAATTGTTCATGCGTGCATTTTATTTTTTGTAATGGTTAGATAAAGTAGCTTGTAAGTTTAATCTTGTTTTTAGGCTGTGGAAGCGCCTAAAGCGTGGTAATTTACAAATGTCGATACATCTGATCGAATAGTGAAAACCAGTGCAGGTAAATATTGAGATGAAATGGATAAATAAATAAAGAGTTAGAATCAAAGCGAAACGTTACTCAACGTGGGTGATACAGGTGAAAATTGCGAATTAAAACAAGAAAAACAATTTGTCTCGAAGAAGTAATGAAGCGACTTAGAAATAAACAAACAGATGATTTTCGCTTGTCGGTCCACTTACCTATAGCAATGTAAGGGCTCCGCAAGAAAGAAAGTAAAATTCAATGTGCTTACAAAATATTGGCAAAAGTTGCGAAGCACTATCAATGTTTACAAAATAAGAACTTTCACGGCTCTTGAAAATCTGGGGATATTATTTTGTTAATTTATTAAGGTGTTAGTGCTCCCTATTGCTATACTATCATTGAAGTGCCATACTATGATGACTATGATTCACAAAGATCAAACCTCTAATGAATCTCAACATGATGCAAGTACATGCGATTGGCATTATGATTGTGTGGCAATCAGATGGTCTCTACCAAAACAAGAGTAAAGTTTCGCTATGACTCTACTTTGCCACTACTCTGCAAGCTTGCTGTTACTTTAATCAATATTCTATCTTTTAGCTGTATTTTGATTTATACGGTTATTTGTTATGTTATCCTCCCACTGATCGATAATCAAGAGTTATTCATTACTTGTTTCAATTTGGTAACTGTCACAGTTGTATAGTCTTTATGATATCTTTAAACAGACAAGTTATAGCTTCCTGACTATCGATACGAGGATCAATAATAGCGTATACATTACGTGTCTTATGTGTTTGGTTCATACTGACCACTTTGGTGTGCCTCAGTTTCGCTGATGAGACTGTCTCCAGCTGATGAAGCTCTGGGTGATTGACGGATGGCGTCCAGGAATGACGAGTCGGAACCTAAATGGAAGGGTGTATTACTACTTCTAGCTTGAACTACTAACTCTAATCTATTAATATCTCTAGCAAACTGTGCTTTGGTAGTGTTAGTAAACTACTAATTATGGAAAGTATGTGTACTATATGTAATAGTTTTACACCCGTTCAGTTATAGTTGTAGCATTAATGTTAAATGCATCTGCTTATTAATTTACCTTTAAAATTTTATGTTATTTTAGTAATACGTAATAAGTTTTTATCGTAGAATTAAAGAATGTGTTATTACTGGAAAAAGCGTTAGCCGAGTCAGTCGTGGAAAGCAATGGCAGCGATGAGCTCACCATTTGTCACGTCTATATTTCTACGAAGGTGCAACTCACGGTGAAAAGATGCCCAGATACTAAAATATATGAAAATCGGGAATCGCCTCTTCCCCGAAGCCACGTAGTCACTTTTTTAAAATAAAATACAGAATATAGGGCTTCACAGTATACTAAAAAATCTATTCAAAAATACGGCACCTCAAATCCCAGAGAAAAAGGGAATTTTATTCATGAATATAAAATGCGTATATTGTGTTGTTTAATTTCACCAAGGACTAACAAACCTAATGATCTAGTGGTTACCATGGTAACCTACTTGTACGGAGCCCTCCCCGTTTTGTTTATCTGATGTTACCTTTTAGTTGTAGCCCGGTGTGCTTATCGCCAGTGCCTTCCTCCGCTTTAGCTTTGTCCTTAAGATTTAGGTCTACAGGTGAGGGTGGTGGTGTTATGGAAAACTTCGAAGCAATATCTACAAAAATAAGTGCGTGTTGCAATATTTTGCGTTATTTATCTACGCTACGATAATCAATCCTAGGATACCAACAGGATTATTAAAGGAGTTTTTTAATCTTGTATGTTTGATCAAGTGGTTTAGCTTTTGGTTTTGGTTCGAGATATAAATTATACGGTCACGTGTTAGTCAGTAGAGTAGGAGTAAAAGAAATGAACTTTGGAATTTTGTAGCGACTGTAATAACAAAGAGTAGGTCTGACCGCAGGTAAGTTCGCGGTCTAACGAGGGTCTATAAGTGTTAAACAAAACCTTTAGAAGCCCAACGAAGGTGCATTGGCATCATTGATCATTTGGCATTCATTTCATAATCAAATACTTACCGTGAGTCACATGACTTGAGTCTATTCTAATCAAAGCTCCTTGCGAAATGTCATCCAGAAGGTTTGAACATCTTCTATTCAGTTCAGACATATCAGGTACTTCATCTTCTCTTTCAAGATCTTCTGCAGTTTCTTCTTTTGGTTCTGATTTGGTTTCATGTTTAATAGTTTTTTCAAAGCTTGCAGTTAAATTAGAAGTTGCTTTTTCAACTACATTAACGGCTGCTATTGACTTTGTTAACACAGTTTCAGATGTTTCTTCATATTTTTCTTTCATATGGTCAGTTAAATTACAAACTTCTATTTTCGCTTTTTCTGGTGCGGAAACTTTGACCTTCATTTCTTCCTTATCAGTTATAATAGTTTCACGTATATCCATAATAAGTGGTTTAGATTTTTGAGATTTTACCTCTACAGTTTTATTTATATCTAATGATGCTTCTTTCTTAAATTCAGATTTTAACTCTTCAATCTTCTCCTCCATATCACCAATCAAATCTTTTTCAAGCTCCATCTTTTCTGATGTTTTGAATTTATCATCATATTCACTGAAAATCTTACTCTCAGTTAAGATAGAAGTCTCCTGCGATGAGCTAGTGGACACTTGTACTAGTTTCGATACTGATTTTTCCTCATCAATAAAGTCCTTACTCATAGTTATTCCTTCAGAAGCATCTGAAGCTAGAGTTTTTGACATATCTAGTGATGAATGATCTTCAGAAAAAGTTTTCTCATCAATTGATCTTGACGCCTCTTTAACGCTTTCTATCTTGGAATAGTCTTTAGACAAGTCAACTGTCGAATCTTTAGATAGCTCGTTTGTTGCGAAGTCTCTTGAAGTATCTTTACTATCTATAGACGACTTCGAATAGTCTTTGGTCAAATCTATAGATTTTTTAGACAAGTCAGGAGTAACCCTGTCTTCGGTCTGCTCTTCAAATCGAGAATCTTCTTTAGCATCCATTGATGTCTTCGAAGGGTCTTTTACCAAGTCAGCTCCGCTGATTTTGGAAAAGTCTGCCGATGTGGCATCTTCCAAAACTGATTTCTGTTCTTCATCAGAAGATTTGGTTAATGTTGACACAACAGTTGTCACTGATGATTCGGTGGTAGACTTTGACACAATATCACTACGACGTAAACTGTCCACAAAAGTATTTTTTTTCAAATTTTCCATATACTTGTCTTCGTCCAATAAAGCTTCTGATGCCATACTTGTTGGAGGAGCAAAAATATCAGATGTTTGTATTGGTGAATGAGACTTGTCACCTGATTTATTTTGAATGTCATCATCGAAGAACTCAGACTAAAAAAAAAATGAATTAAAATATATAGAACAATTCAAGGGCTAACTAAGTGTAAAAAATAAATAAATGAGATGGCACTGGCACATACCTCTTTTTCTGGGAAATCATCTGCATCATCGAGTGAATCCGTTCGAATTTTCCTAGTGTCGAAACTGGACTGGGGTATTTTACCGTCAAGGTCTGAACAAGGCTCAATAATTTCTAGCACCTTCGCTTTATCCATTTCTGAAAGACACAATATAGTAAGCTATTTACATATTACATAATAAATATAATCAATTCATGTTAAAAAAACTAACCAGATTCAGAGTCGGTATAAATTTGTTCTTCTACTTCTTCCGGAGAACTTTGTACTGAAAAGGTTCTTGCATGTTTTTTCTTCGGCATGATAACAATCTCTCCACTATCTCTAGAGAGAGATTTGACCAATCCCGGTCTTTCTTTCACGAACTTCCTAGTCTCTTCATACATCATTTCCTTTTTAGATGCGATATCATCTTTTTTCTTTTCACTCTTCTCGAGATATCCCTCAACTGTGTTGACAGCTTCTTCTATAATAGAATCAACAGAAACTTGCTCTGCAAGGTCTTGTGGTTCTGATTTTTCAATTGGATGGTCTTCTGAAGATAAATCTACTTCTTCAGAAGCCTGTTTGATGATTATTTCAATATTTTCAGCCATTTGTTTCATGACAGAGTCAGATTTCTTTATAGCACTTGCAATTTCAAACTCAGTATCTTTGAGCGTTACTGGTATACTGGCGGGCTTATGTATTTCTTCCTCTGTTTCAACTTCAGATTCAGCAATCCTCTCAAGAGAAATGGCAGGACTGATACAAGAATGCCTGCGTTCGGTTTGAGGTACTTTGGCATCATACGATCTTTTTTCAGATTCAACAAAATCCTTAGATAAGGTTTTGATGTCTTTTTCTGTAGCGGGACTTCTTGCAGCAGCAGCAATTGAACCCTTGCGAAGAATTTCATCAATCACAGGTTGGACTTCTTCTTTAGTTATTTCAGGAGTCTCGTATAAGTCTAAATCTAATTTAGGTGCAAACTTTTTGGTCTCTTTTGGCGAATATGAAATATCTTCAATATCAAAATGACCCAAAGTGTCAGTCCTTATTTTGCTTACATCAAACTTACTCTCCTTTACTGTAGTATGTGTAACAGTATGACTATGTTCCACTGTTGAGGTGTAGTCTTTGATAGCACTCGTAAATTCTTTGTCCTGAGGCTCTTCTTTGGTGATCACACTGTATGATGTTTCAGTTACTTTAGTGGTGAACTCCACTGGAACTTTTTCCATTGCTACTTCAAACCCTACTTTTTTGTCTTCTTTGGGTTTTATTGCCTCAGTTTCATTAGGTTTTATTAAAAGAGCTTCTTTAGGTTTTAATACCTTAGTTTTTTCGAGTTTTGTTGCTCCATCTTCTTTGCGTTTTATTAAATCTGCTTCTTTGGGTTTCAATACATCAGATACAACTTTTTGTGCTAAACTTGACTGAATGGTAGTTGAAATGACAGTAGTTACAGTTTCACGCTTTAGTTGTTCCTCTCTCTCTTTACTTAGGAAGTCACTGGTTATATCTTTATCAGTGGTAGCCCTGACAAATGAATAAAATTTTATTGCTCAAACAATATTTGAGTAAATATTATACAAAAGACGATTTAACTAAAATAAAACAATTCGCTGACATCATACCCAATTTCTTCAATGTGAGGTAGTTTATGAACATAGTCAGCGACGTGGTCTTCTGGGAATCCTTCCACGTCATCCAAAGAATCACCATGGGTCAATTTTAAGAGTTTTGACTGATCCATAACTTCTAAAAATAAAAAAAAGTTGTAATAGTAAAGAATCACTTCTACCCTAGCAATTATTCATAACTTAGGAATTATTGTCAATGTGACCAATTCGAAGTAGAAAAATTCTTACTAGTTACAGTCTTAGTTTTGGAATCACTCTCTATTTTAACATCAGCCCTTTCCTTTGACATATCAACATGGGTTCCTTGTATCCCAATATCGTCTTCAGATTCTTCAAAAGTATAATCCCTCGATTCTGTCAGACTATGAGCGTCAGATGGTCTCTTCTCTTCTAATCTCAGCTCACTGATAGATCCAGCTGATGTTACTGACTCTCGTTTTACGGCATCAACTGAAAGGTAATTTAGAACGTGGTTGTAACAAAATGTGTAGCAGAAAAATCTTAATGCGCCTTTGCACGTCAAGTGGTTATTTTACACAACACGCTTTGAGAGTAGAATTAAAGGCTTACAGCGCAACGCAGTAGATACATTTTGTGTCATATTTTTAGCGAGAACAATAAAATTTAATAATTTAATAATTTTGTTTAATGATAATGTTAACTTACGATCTCTGGAAGCTGTAACATCTTGAGGCCTATCAACTGCTGTTTCTTTTACTACTGATACGATTGCTGCAATTTCTTCCTTCACTTGTTCGTGCACTACGGGAGCCACCACCTCTTCCTCAGAAGACGTCTTTTTCTCAGTCACCGCATCTTCAGAACTAATCCTATCAGATATGCCTTCTGATGATTTCCTATCTGAAATTTCGATCTCCCTGCTGCTTTCAGATGAAATTTTATCCGACAGGTCATCTTTCTCAGATTTTTCAAGTTCTTCAGCTTCAGTTACGACAATTTGGAATTCTTGCTTAGAAACTGGGAGTTCAAGATCTTGTAAATCACTTAGTTTGGTGATTGAGATAGACTCTGTCCTTGAATGACGTTTGGGCGTCATCTTCCTGAAAACTGGTTCTGATTCATCAATTTTTTCAGAATCTGTCGAGTCTTGTTTTTCATTTTTCAAAGCCTTAGCATCTATTCTCACAGAAGTAAATCCAACGCTATCTTCAAACTTCTCATCTCCAAATCCGCTACCAGAGTCAGCTGTTTCTTCAAGTTCAGCTCTTTCATCAAACTCAGATGATGATACTTTAGCTTTCATATCTGATTGATCTGACTTCAGTGATTCCGCTTCAGAATGTCGCCTGGAGTCCGATTGTTCAGAGTCTTCAAGTGAATCTGAGTAAATCCGTTTCGAGAAGAAGCATTCTTGCACAGAATCATCTTCAGGGACAGTTTCAATAAACTGACGAGCCTTTGCGCTGATAACTGGTGACTCTTTTTGGGGTGCCACCTATAAAATAAAAATGGCTTTGAATATACGATCTTCCCAGTTTTGATATAAGTATTACAGTAGTATAATAACTTTGTTTTGAGCAGCAAAATGTGATAAATGCTACATTATACATTACTACTAACCTTATCGGCATCTGTTGTTGCTAGAGTAGTTGGAGCTTGAACCATTGAGCTATGTTCAGATTCAAATTTTAAAAACTCCAAAGTCTGATCACTTGAAGTCGTTTCTTTTTTTTGTATTACAGATGCCATAACAGTTTTCACCTCTGGCTTCACAATGGCAGATCCAACAGCATCATTATCAACTATGGGTCTGTGGGCAGGGCTTGTACCAATTTGATCTTCTAGATCAGAAAATTGAGACGCTTCGTCGAGAGAATCACTTCGGTGTTTTGAATCTTTAGAGTAAACCTGAATAAAAAAGTTTTCTCGAATGAATGAAGGATCATTAAATTAATCCAAGCCCCCTTTGTTGCCTTGTTTTTTAAGGTTTGGTCGTATTGGAAAAGGAGTAGATTTAGTTTATAAGCTAATTCAAAATGATCACTGTGATTTCAAGTAATAAAATACTTTTGAATTCAAGATTGAATAAACATAATTTCAAAAGTACTTTGATTTTACCCTTGATTCGGTGTGAGATACAAAACTGAAGTCTTTTTCAGTGCTTTGTTGTAAATCGGCGAACGAGTCAGTTTTGTCGATACCAGACTGCGCAGTTGAGTCAGCTGATATCTTGCGGCCTACCAAATCTTGCAGATCTGATCCCATTGAATCAGTCTTTGTGCGCTTGCTTAGATCCGATTTAGTACTCGCTACCGATAATGATACTTCAACCTGTGGAAATAGCATAAATATTTAAAGCTATATTATCCTTATCACAAACCAAATAATCTGTGGCCTAGAGCCAAACCAGGCGAACGAGCAGGTGCAAAGTATGAGGACACTGTAGGTCATCTTTAAACTATGAAAACTTATAACACCTTAACATTAACAAACCTTTTCTTTAAGTTTCTCATTGGTAGATATATCTTTTTCTTCAAGAGCTTCACTTAACTCTTCTTCAATAACTTTTGTCCAAAATTCCTTTGTCAATTGTTTTTCTAGTTTCTCCTCTTTAACTATTTCACCTAGTACTTCTTTCCTGTCATCTTCACTTAGTTTAATTTCCTTATCATGTTTGGAAATTCCATTTACGTCTGACTTTTTATCAAACACGTCCCTTCCCGTTCTGGATTTTACTTTTTGTTCTAGTTTTTCTAATTTCACAGTAGTTTGAGATTCTGTTTCAGTCTCAGAATCAGTAGATTTTTTCAAGAACTCACTATCTTCTTCAGATGAAAATTGTACTAATGTGGAATCTGTTCGCATTGTTTTTGGGAATGTTTTAGCCTTTTCTTCCTGTTTAATCTTAGCGTCAAATTGCTGTATAGTTTCCTTCACAGACTTTACTGTCTCAACATGTTTCTCAGTTTCCACAGACACTTTTCCGGTGATGTGTGTCTCCATACTTGACAGCTGCTTAGATTGCTCTCTAACAAATTCTTGTGTATATTCAATTCCTTGCTCCTGTTCAAGAGTATGTTTTTTCAAAGCTTCTTTAGTCAATTTGACTGTAGTCTTAGGTAGATCTATACTGGATTCCTTTGTCATTTTTAATTCAAATGAGCTAATCTTATCTTTCAAAGGAGCTTCAGCAATGTCCTTTTCTTCTTCTGAGACTAAATCAGGTGACCTATCTCCATCGTCTAATTTTTCTTCAACTTTAGAGCTGACAATTTCTTTCTGTGAAATAACTTCTTTGGTGGAAGTGTCTACTTTTGTTTCCGTGAATTGTTTGTCTTCAGTTGTTTCAGCTGTTACTGATTTTCTTGGGGTAATAGTAACGTTAGAGAAGTCTCCAGAAGGAAACCGCATAGACTCATTCCTCATATGCCTTTGTAAATGTTTAGGTGTTGGCTTTGCAGGAGAAGATGGATCGAACTTTCTGAATTGTTCCACTGGTCTTTCTGCAACTTTCATTTCTATTTTGGCTTCAATTTCTTCCAATACCTCAGCGTCAATATCTTCTTCTAACGTTACTGGTGAGGTTTTCGTCCGAGCCTTTTCTAGTACTGGCTCTTTTTGAACCTGAAAACGAGAGGGTAATTATTTATGGTCGAAAATATTCAAAAAAATAAAATAATTCACTTTCTCGTATACTTGTTGCTCAATATCTTGGAACTTTTTGATGTCAGGTTTGATTTGAGTTCTGATTTCAATTATTTCTTCTCTTATTTCCTTCTTTTGCTTTGATGCTGGTATTTTACTTGAGCTTAGCTTCCTAGTAATTTGTTCCTTTCTTTCAGCTACACTCCGTTTTACATCTACAATTTACCAAGAATTAATTTGTTTAATTACAGTAATAAATATATTAATTTCCATAAATTTATAATACTGAAATTAATTTAACCTTCATCTTCTTCACTCTCCTCACTTGGTGAAGGAGTTCTATCCACTTCACTCTTATCATCTGGTTTTTCAGCTATCGATTTCTCTTCTGGTGAATATTTGGCCTCTTCTTGGTCATGGTCTGATTGATACTCAGTTATTTCATCATCATCATAGAGCTTGTCTCTGAGTTTATTATCTCCTTCAGCTGTAACAAAATATGTTTAATCTTTATAAATTACAGCTAAATCAATCAACACTACACAAAAAACATTGAAGGACATATTTACCTTTATATGCTTCGATTTCTTCGGAAGCTTGTCTTTCCTGGTAAATGTTGCGCAGGATGCGGCGTTCATTCGTAATTTCTGATTGAGGAGCTATAATATCATCTCGACCGATGCGGCAAAGTGCCAGCTCCAAAGAAGTATCTGTAAGCAATTATATTCAATTGAAACTGCGTCTGCTTTTAATCCACAGAACTATCTTATAAAAAGAGGAGGTTCCTATTTCGACTGTATTTTTTTATTAGTATGTTACGCCAACATACTAACAAAAACATACAGTATATTTGTGATATCTTCACCGATTCTCAACCGATTTTAGTATTTTTTTATTGAATAGGTTATAAAAATTCGAGGGTACCTAGTTAAATTAAAATTTGAAGAAAATATTACAAGAAATTTGCAAAATTATGGGATAAATCCCGTTTTTTTAAAGTTCTGATGCCTGTCTTCCTTTTATCTCTTACTAGTGACTCGCCCCGGCTTCGCACGGGTAGCCCCTGGTGAACCCACCCCCCCTCCTACTCCTTCTCCTTTATGTCAATCTCCTGGTCCTAAGCTACCTCCCCAAATCGGTTCACCTGTTCTTGAGTAACTAACACGACTTTGTTTTATATACAGGTTGGGGCAAATTTTTGGCCCCTTAAGCTACCTTTTCTATTGTAGTTTTTATAACTTTCTTGTCTGGTGGTGGTATTTCTTCATTTTCTCTACGAACTGCTTCTAACGCTGGTTGAACACGACAGTTATTTTGAAAATAAGCTTTTATTAAGCTTAGCTGCTGTTGATTCGTAAGAGACATTATGGATTTCAAATTTAAAAAAAATCTTTCGTGCCAATTTTTTCTTGCGGTATTGTCATTCAAAGGGGTGGTATATCATTCTACCAATAAGGTTTAATAACAAATATCAATAAATAATTTGACTTGAGAACAAATTGCTTTCCGTGTTCGAATGGTATGCATGACTTTGTTGCGTGCGGCGAATGGAGCTTCTTAGAAAAATATATTTTTTATTATTGCCAAAACTTACGATTTGATTTGGTAAGTTACTCTGGGAAAAGTGTTCCTGGTTGGAAATAGAGTCGATTAAGATAAACTTGTTTTTTTTGACAAATTAATAACAAAACCTTCTAACTACAAAAGAAAAGGTAGCTACCCTTAAGAGGCCAAAAATTTGCCCCAGCCTTGTACATGCCATTTCCAATCTTTTACCGTGAGCCTTAGTTCCAGACTGAGTCTTCCAAAGTTTCAACATCAGCTGCGCCTGTTCTGCCGCTGTGATACGCTTTGCTTGTATCTGGTTGACGGTCGCCACGCTGACGCCTAGCTCGTATGCGAGCGCCACCCAGTCTTTGCCTAGGAGGTTGCAGATGTCTTCCAACCTAACCAAAACGATGTAAATTAAGATTCAAATGTCTTTGCCTAGGAGGTTGCAGATGTCTTCCAACCTAACCAAGACAATGTAAAATAAGATTCAAATGTCTTTGCCTAGTAGGTTCCAGATGTCTCCAACCTTACCAAGATTTTGTAAGGTAAGGATTCAGACGAAGGCAAATAAACAAATAATAAGATTTGGAATTACAATTCATACTGATATCAAAAAATACATAGTACAGAAGGTCAGCTCAGTACAACGAGCTATAACAGGCGCACCTACTTATATACGCGTCTACACGACGAGCTCAGTAAAACTCGGTCAAACGCCAGTCACGAGTGCCCGCGCATTGGCGATTGGCCTGATTATTTAGGTACCTATATATTTTGTGTCTTGTCACTTAAGTATTGTTGTTTTGTGCAATGCATAAATTGCACAATCGTACATGAATTGCTCTGTGTCTCGTTGTCTAAACACAACACTGAACACAAAATAATTGTCTTTTTTAGCCAGCCTAGCGCTACGGTTGACCAATCATAATCGGCCGCAGCTGAAATGTCTTTGACGTTCCGAAATCTAAACTTTAGCCTTTGCCAGCCCTAGCGCTACGGTCGAGCGTAATTAAATTCGGCCAGAACTGACCTTCTGTTCTGTATGTATTTTGAGCTGATATCTTTTATAGATCGATATAGATTACCTTGGATCAGCGAGCCTCTGCCTCCAAATCAGCTCCTGTTCTTCAGTACGAAGTGGCACTGTATCTGTTGGTACTGGAGATATTCTCTCTATAGGGTCATCGGGCACCATGATATTGAGGACTGCGATCTGAAGCACAGAAACATTGTTATATATGCTCAATGTATCTGTATTATCACTAATATAGACGGTATCCTCTTGTATATTCACCATTCTCTATATTATATTGGGATTGCTATTATCACTACACTTGGCAGGATGATTGGTAATCGCAGTTTGGTGTCAAGTACTCAGTAGGATGCTGCTGCCCATCCCCTGTTGTAATCCCCTAGTAAGGCTTTTATTATGGGCTTTTAATGCCAATGCTTTTAATGTAAGGTTGTCTGGAAGAGATCGCTCTCAGCGATAAAACCACCCATTGTACTACCATTTAATGTGTTAATTTTTATGTGGTGTGCAAAAAAAGTGTTATCTATCTATGTACTACCTCCATGAGAGGAGATGCAGGGGTATATTCTTAATCCAGACACACCGCGTTTACTGAGTTACACCGGGGTAATATCATGTTATTTTGATGGCATGTTAGTGTGGTTTTACAGTGACGCTTTCGCCAGCGCGGTTGGTAAGTGTCGCGGGCCACGAGCTTTGCGTCTCCTGTATCGTTACATAGTTCCACGTTCCACGTTCGCTGCTGGAAAACACATCAGTAGTATTTTAAATGATAGGTACGTTTTGTATTGAAAATTTAAATCAGCAGGGAATGTGGCAACACGCGCGGCCGCGTATGGCATACGTTACGCGCCGCGCTTACCACCCGCGCGGATGGTAAGCGTCACTGTAGAACTAGGCATAGTATTATTTTATCTGTGACTAGGCTTAGCCACTAAAATTACTCAAAAAAACACTATGAATTAACATATCGTCTACGCTGTCCAGTGCAGGCGCAGCCGGACCGTTAACTCTAACTGTCCCTGCGCTACACATACCAAAATAGGACGACGGACTGTTAAAGGATGGTTCAAAAGCATCCTAAATAGGACGGTTAGAATTACTTACAGGTGTGGGTGAAGGTTCTCCCTTAGGCACCTTCAAGTCTCGCATGAACTGGCACCTGCAGATTGGCTCCAAGTCCTGTGTCTTGATCATGACCGGGAACGCCATGCGGTTTTCCCGGAACGCACGGAAGGGGATGGATAGTTGCTCTCCTGATTTGGCTACCGGGACGAGATTGCCGCCGAATTCGAGGTATATTGGCTTGCCTTCGTGAACCTGAGGAGGGAAACTTGTTATTTTTTGTGCATAGTCAAAAGTGGTTAACTTTATAGAAATAATTTACATACCTACATACATAACACACGCCTTCTTCCTCGAAGGGGGGTTAGACAGAGCTTCATACCCTGAGACATAAAGATGAAAGTCTCATGTGCCTGTAATTTCACCGGCACGCATACCTTTCAAAACGGAATACAGCAAGGCGAGCTCTCCTGCTTTGTGGCAGAAATATATATAGGTAGTATTTCCCCAGCCGAACTCTATCACAAAAAAGCTCTAGTACTACTAAAATTGCTAGCTACTCCCTCTAGGCAAGACTGAGAAAGAGTTCCAGCAATGAGAACAGTAATGACGACCTCTGTTGTGCGGCGGGCGTAGGTTCGCCTGTGACGTAGGAGGTTGTGAGTTCGATTCCCGCCTCGGAACAAATATTTGTACGACCTGGAGATATTTGTTCAGGATGTTCTGTGTATTTTCTATGTATAATAAGAAATATCTATCTATGTGATGTATTGTATCAAGTATATAAGTTATCTAGTACCCATAACACAGGCTCTGCTTAGCTTGGGGCTAGATAATGTTGTGTGAACTGTCCGCTATTATTTATTTATTTAAATACAATACTTATATAGCAATTGATAAGCCCACTAACCTCGACATCTCTGCTCTTGGCAACTTGAATGAATCTCTCGATCCTCTCCAAGGCTTTGTCCTCCTTATCGTCAGTGACACAGAACATCCTGAGCTGAGCTTGCAGCTCGTCGGTCCTCTTCGCATAGACCACGAAACGAGCCATGAAAGGCACGTGGATCGCTTCCCTGTTAGACAAAAGGATTTTGTAAAAGTGTGATAATGATACGCTAATTTATATGAGAATTGAGCTTAAATATGACATAGGACGTGATTTGCTGTTTTTTACGCGACTGCCCCAAAAAGGTGTATTTAGTTTTCAGGTTTCATGTATGTATGTATGTTTCTTTTCAACACTCATAAAGTGGCTCTAAAACTAGGGTGTCTTTGGTCTCAAAATTAAAAACATCAAACTTTAAAAATTATATCTAATTTATTTGTGTATTTTATGTGTGTATCAATACGTAGGAATTGGGGAGTCGGTTTTAAATATATAACACTTGCGTATTTAATACACGCAGTTCTCTAAAAAATAACGCTTTTTTCACATTTTAGTTTATTTTATCATGGCTTTTTTAATATTTGTTAGTGTTTTAATATTTTTTCCAACACACTTGCTCTTAATATGGCTTTAATTTCACCGCAATTAGGCACATAATGACACCTGTAATCAAACTGTGACTTTTCATTGCTGTTGTTCTCTAGTGAGTTATAGAGACAGTTGAACATTTACACAGATTGTGTATTTCTGTTTTATTATTATTTTCTTCACAAGTGCGTTGAAAAACGTCGTATGATAATCATCACGTGTGTATTGATAATTACTGTCGTTGGCTCTCTTAAGACCCTCACCTAACGGCTGGGGTATCAATGGCGCCTCAGCGGTAATCAACATTACACACTTGTACCGTAATGTACTATTATTCCACCATTTTCTTAACGTTTCGCTTGTGAAGCGAAATTTTAAATTTTATTGCGTTTTTTACTCATCACAGCTCTTTAACACATCTTGAGATAGCGAAACCTGATTTTGCGGAAACTAGGAGACTTAACACACATGTTTAAATTGATAGTATCTCATAAAAATCTTCAGGTTAGCTACGAATACCCTAAACAAAAAAACACATATTTTGATTTATAGTGCCTAGTATATACATATTTTGATTTATATTTAGATTAGCTAAGATTGTCATTCAATGATTTTGACATTACATTTTTTGTCGTTATTTCTATTAATTTATAGCTAAACTAATGGTATTTATGAGACACTTTCAATCAAAATATACGTGTTATGTCTCTTAGTTTTAGCAAAATTAGGTTTCGCTATCTCAAGATGTGTTAATGAGATGTGAAGAGAGAAACGCAGTATAAAAATGAATTTCGCGTCACAAGCAACCCGTTCCACCTTAACCAATTTAGATGATTTAGGGGAGATGGCACCTTGGAACAATTTTTACATTTGTGACTGTAAAATTGATAACAGTTATTTTTATTTAGCTATTTTTGTTGTTATACTTAGATCTATTATTTGACTACGTAAATCTATTAAAATTATAATCAATATGTTATTGATTTAGTTAGAAATTGCATTTTAGTGAAGTAGGTAACTCAAATGTTCAAAGCTGCTCCTTACTTGGGGCAGCTTTGAACCTACCTTGGGCACCTTTGAATTGATTAATTTAAACAAAAATCACTTATTATATATATAATATTTTTATTAAATTAAGTATTCTGAAATGTTAAAAACATATTATATGATACTAGAAACAGTGACAAGGAACCAGGATAAATAATAAAGCGTTATATGTTTATCATAAACTTTTCAACCAAACCAACATATTAATTTATTTTTTATTTTTTGTCTCATGGCGTCGGGTGCAGTCCAATTCCACATAGGCCACGTCCTAGGTGGACGTGACCTATGAGGTAGTGCATTGTTCATAGGCAGACGTTACCGGTTAACATCAGGTGGGCCATCTGCTTGTACCGTCATTTAAGTGGTATAAATAAAAATATAAATAAAAAAATAACATCATCTTCGTTGACTTCGCTAAAACGTTTTTTTTAATAGTTTCGAACCATTGTACCTGAATCAATTAAAAGTAGACAATTAATAAGAATTAAAACGCTTCCTTAACACTATGTCACACTCAAAAAACTATAAAATAGGGCATTTGGACATGTTCAAAAGTGCCCCCTTTGTTTTGTTCAAACCTGCCTTAATTGGTAATAAGAAAAATAAAGTTTTTTTACGTAAACGCACCTAATGATTAAGGTATAATATTTAAATTATAAAATAATTCATACGGTAAGCAAAGTTCCACTTACCAATATCTCCAAATCTTCCATCAATATCCTTACATCTTTTTTTCGTTTTGTTTACTTAGCGACCCCGGAAACAAACATGGCTTCTAACTAAATTTTTCGCGCTCGTATACAGATGCTACTAATGACAGGTGTGGGGGTTGGTGTTAGCGTGTTATAAACTAATTTTTGCTACATTTGCGTTTAAACTGACCTCGTGAACTCGTTTGTTCTAAGGTGTCCCTGTTCAAAGGTGCCTCCTTCTCCCCTAAGGTATCGAAATATTATATCGAAGGTATTAGAATCTGCATATTCACCCAATCCGCACTGGATAATGTGAATTTTAAAAGAAATACTAGGATGACAATGATGTCCAAATTAAAAATACCAAACATTAAAAAAAATATCTAAGCGTAGAGTTTAGGAATTAGGTTCTAAAAATATATAGCACTTACGTATTTACAACATATAGTTTTATAGAAACCTTATATAGTTGACTTTTAAATCATGGCAGCTGTGTTTTTTAATATATTTTATATAAGTTGGTACCACTTGTTGAAAACTTAATATCTTGTATCTGTGACTTTTATATCTTACCTGTAAAGCTCCGTAGCCATTTTGGTAGCTTCCTCTACATGTCGGCAGTCAATAAGCCAGTATCGAGCCGACACAGTAGTTGTAAATGAGACACAATCGTTCACGAAGGTCAACGGAGTGTTTTCTGTGACATCTTCCCAATGGGCTCGATTCGTTCCACCTGCCATTACAAACACTTCATCATCCATTTATTACGTAAAAGATTTATTTAATTTATGATCTAATTCGGCTACATTTAGAATACTTATTTGTTTGTTTCCGAAAGCGAAGGCAGTAACGACTTTAACGCTATTTGTAACTGCCGTCATTAAGACACTAATATATAGGTATTGTCATGCATACTCGAGCAGCCCCCTTATTCGCTATGACCAAACGTGGCATAACGAGAGCTCGTTACGATATCTGCGTGGAATCATCGTTTAGAATACATTATGACGTCACACGTTACTGGCAAGGAATCTTGTATGGTCATAGCGAATAAGGGCCCACGCTGTTACACATAAATCAAGTACTAATAAGATTTATTGAAATTGTAATCTACTTTTGTACAAATCTATCAGCTACAATGCTTTCTAATTCTGTTTACAAGTTACAGGTGTACATTAAAGTGTTTTAAGTAGATTTCATAGACATAAAATAGGCCTGGAGAGAAAAATAAAGAAGATTAAGAAACTGGTGTACAAGAAAGATAAGAAACAGGCGATTTTATCAACGAGAGAAACAAAAACAAAATGTTTCCAAAACGGCCTATAGCAAACACACAACAAGCAAAGACGACACATCACACAAAAACAACAAAAACGTACCATTTTATTTGGAAATGATAAAGTGATTTTGAAATATGGCACATTGTGCTGTCAACCTGTTTCTTATAAAATAGTGCTAATTCACAAAATTAAAATGATGCTATATTTTACAAATTGCTGGTTCGGTTTTCAGAAAACTGATCTCTCGAAGGACATTCACTCAAATAATTAAACGAAATAAACCATAATGACGATAAAAAGAAAATAAATGAGATAAATGAAGATGACGTGAAAAGAACTGATAGGCCGTTTTGGAAAATAACTTGACAAAGCAAATTAATAAAGGATTGAGGAACATAGACGCTGGAGAATGATAAGAGGATGGTAATGGCACCCATATGGATAGTTTCAGATACTTCACATACGCTAACTAACAACAGGTTTTTTAAGTGAGTCTCCAACAAAGTGCCGATTAGTTGTATCTAGTCAGTTTATGTTATGTCTTTGTACAATTGTTCAATTCTGATCAGTGGTAACGCCGCAGTGCATTCTTGAGCTTCCAAGATTTGTTAGACTGTATGATACAGAGTGATCGTGAATTAATTTAAGCGTAAATAGTTCAGCCCGTGCAAAAAGGAAGAACGTATGAGAAGCGAGAGTATGGAAAAGCATTCAAGTGATAGAGAAAAGAAAACTATTGCTGATAGTTATACTCAGACACGTTTCATCCAAACATGAAGCGAGAGTACAAATATCTCATTGAAACAATGAACGTGGAAAATTAAACAACAGAAAAAGAGATTTGGATAAATTATTTTCAACTGAAAACAACGTGAAACGCAAACCGACGTTTTGATCTTGTTTTATGTACGTATTGTTATAATATTTCTAGGTTTTTACCTTCGAGAGATCGTTTGCGAAATACCCCTGATGGTGCGCGCCGATAGATGGCAGCAAATTAAATTGCGCCAAACACGGTGAGCGTGCAACACACACAAACACGAGAACAAAGACAATGTAGACACGCACAAAACGCACACACAGGGAGATCCCTTAGCTGCATTGTGTATTTGCTATAAGCTGATGTATCCCTGACGACCCTATCGAATCCCTCACTTATGCATGTTTGTCTGTTATTGAAATGAGATTCTCAAACTAAACTATTGTTTTTAGAAACATGCTCATCCCGATATATATAAAACTGGGAGTAGTAATAACTCTTTAAAATCTCGTACTACTTACTAACCAACCATGATTAAAGATAAAATTCTATTGATGTAAAATTTCGACTGTACTCACTATCAATACCTACTCTATTGATTTAAAATAACAAAACTATTCCACTACCAATCTCATAGAGTTCTATTAGTAAGGGAACCACCTATAGAAGTCTTCATAAAACAATCGTTGAACTAGATTATTCTACGACTAATGTGTTGTAATGGAATATTGGTATTGGATTACAGTTAGTACCTAGATTTGTACTTAGAAGCGTATTATCAAGCTTTTTACTTTATTAGGCACACTTACCTTAGTTCTTTACGCGAAGCGACACAGTAGTATGTCATCAATATATAGATATATAGCAAAAGCCATACTCCATTGCAACACTCGTCAGAAATCTGCTTGTTACTAGAAACAACTGAGGAATCTTTGAATTAAAATGTTATAAAAATGAATTATAAATAATTAAATAATTATCGGAATATTTTCAACTAACTCACATAAAAACATTTGTATTAGAATTTGACGGTACATTTAATCAAAGTCCAAAGATGTTTCGTAACAAATTCAGATCTGATCAATAGATTTATAAAAGCTTATAATGGGATTGTACCTGATATAGAACAGAGCAGTCTCAGGGTGGGTGCTGATGATGTGCTGTACTGGTTCGTCATTCCTTGAGTGTGAGGTCTTGGGGCAGGCATGCTGAGAGTGATAGCCTTATGGAACTTCCTCCTTCGCGGTTCTACGGTGACTACCGGAGATACGGCTACACCCCGGCCAAGGAGCTTAGCAGTCAGTTCCGAATCTATTATTTGAGCCTGGAAAGCAATTAAATGTTGATGTCGCTCTCAGTTTTTTTTACAAGCTTTTATTTAACTTGCTAAGTAATTTAGTATTTATCTTTGTCCGGGTGGAATCCGGGTGGAATCTTGCAACTGAATTTTAAACCAGTTATCCTCAACCGATTGAGCTGAAATTTGGCATACCTGTCAAGTTCCGATGATAATACAATATGATGGTGACAGCGAGCTGATCACCGGAACTCCTCGCTGGATAATAGTACACTGCCCGTGTTTAGGCACATTTTGATCAGTACACGGTTACGATTACTAATTTTATAAAAGCTTGTATTGAAAAATATTTTTTTCAGAAAAACTTATTCTCAAAAGACCAAACGAGATTCGCCTATGATGTAAAAGCAATCAAGCTTATATTGTTGAAAATAACCAAATTGTGCAGGTGATAAGAACATAAAAATAAACTTACCCATTTACTTACTATTCATTAAACTTTCACATTAACACCGATGTATTTATAGTTCGAAATAAACACGCTAATTAAAATAAAATTTAAGGTGATAAGGGGCGGTGCAGAATTAAGCAAACATGAATATTATGAAATCACAGTAAAAGCCTTAGCAGAAAGTATTTTTTTAGTCATACTTCCATCAATTTCTCACACATGCGACACACATTAAGCTTTAACATCAAAATAATAGAGCAAATAAAATATTTACATCATGCAAATCTCACGTTTGGTCTTTAGGAAATAAAGTACATAATAGCATAACAGTAAAGTTACAATTTAAAAAAGCATTATCATTATAACAATACCCAATAAATTTAGCGTTCTTCTTAAAAATATACTACTTAAATACGTCACTCCAAACCATCATACACACTAATTAAAACACAAAATACCTAAACTTAATTATGTAATATTTCCCAACATGGTTCCAATAGATTAACAAAGTTAGTTTTCAAATCATGCTATTCCACAAGCCTAAAGACCAACTAGAGAATCAGTAAACCAAACTTATTATTTGAATTCGCGTAAAGACGCAGTGTGAGATATTTTTTTTACATACAGTGATTTCATATTCACATTTGCCCAAATTTAAAACAATTTAATTCATTTTGTATGAAATTTTATTAAGATTTTCAACTACATCATTGTGAGTACATTTCAAGTGAATACTAAATTTATTGGGTATGAAAATATTTCTAAGGGAGTAACGTACATTCATAATGTAAGTGCTAATAATTTACCTTACAGTATGGTAACTACTAATCACAATATACTAAAAATAAGTTCGAAAAACCTGTAGTCGAAAATACGAATAAGATAATAATATGTGAATATAAATGAAATTACAAGTAATATTGATTACAATATGCTTTCCCGAATATATGACAGAGTTAAAGTTAAGAAAGCAGTAGTAGAAAATCTATTGGAATATCCGATTCATATAAAAAATGTATTGAAAATTTGATCATACAAAAATTTGGCATACATTTTGTACTTTCGAGTGGTAATACAACAAAACCTACTGCTATCAAAGAACACAACAATAATAATTATTGGCTCAGAATAAATCCATATATAAAGCAAGTGAACACAATACACAGCTACCTTAACTTTAACTTTTAGAAGGTTATAACCACAACAATCTATGCTTTGCTTATACTGTAAAAGTGACTAAGCTATTAAAAATATTCTTGGAAATTCTTGAAAAGTTCTAATATAATAAAATATTCTTGTAAAAGTAAATATATAATATAATTTTCCGTTACAATTCATAAGCTTGTTAATATTCGATCTTTCCGAAATGAGATAAGAGTTAAGAATTAAGAACGACACACGTTTATTCGGCGATGTAAACCAAATAGCACGTTTTTGTGTGTCTATTGTTCTTCGTCACACTCGCTGTTATAGGTATTTGTTACTTTTTATTCCTATTTACTTATATGTTTGTGTTTATATACCTACTTGCAACCTAATTTAAGGATGAGGAGGAATGTATGGCATCTTATACAAGCCTAAGTAGGTTTTTTTAGATGTGTTGAGATAATTATGTAAAATGATTTTTAATAACAACAAAAAAAAAAGAATTGAGAGAGTTGAAGTGAAGAATTTATAAAGGATACCCTAGCGTTAACGCTAGGGTATCCTTTATAAATTCTTCACTTCCCCATGTCCTAGTTTAATGCTGGCCCGAGCCCGTAACCTCACGGCACAGATCACCAGGGTCACCCGCCGTGTTGCTCTAAGCTTCAAGGTCACGGGTCAGCCGAGGATACATACTTAGTACTGTAATACTACGAAAGTAATGCGCCTCGACAATCTTTGCCTTTTTGAAACAGAAATGTAAGCGCAAGTGAGTGAAAAAGCGACAGCTAATCACGAACGAAGATTGCCGAGGCAAATTACTTCCGAAGTAGTGCTGTAGTAGCATTTTAGTATGCTCATACAGTACCCAGCCAGACAATTCTCAGCGAGTTATGTCAGAATTGCTCGCCCCATCTCTTAAGTACCGAACGCCTTGTACGCACTAGGAGACATGTCCAAGTCAAAGTAAAAAATGATTTATTTTATTTTTTGAAATCACAAGGATAATTTTAATAATTTCGTCTAGAGAATCGTCTATCATGAATTATCTCGAGACATGTATCAATCTTTGTTTCGAAACCAAGTATCTTAGAAGACAATCCACATTACCGTCGTAATGTTTCAAGAAGAGGTAGTGTTACGTTTGTTCGTCCACGCACTAGCCATGTCTGCCAACACGTCTACAAGCAAGACAAGTCTCGCGACACTGTCTCTGGCATTTGATGTCTCGGCAAAAACCAACAGAAGACGGCTACGGAGAAACATATATCGGGACCCAATTTTTGTCTCAAGGTATGAAGAGATTTTATGACATTGTGTCTTGTACAATGTCTCGAGACAAATGTATCTTAGTGCGTACAACAAGGGTTAAGAAATCGCTCACACAAAACATATTATCGACTACCATATCAAAGAGAATCTCTTCTTCTTAGATACGTTATTGACTGTGATCTTTTTGAGGTTCTTGTCTTTGACTCCTTGGCGCGGTTTGAACAGGTTTACCTGGAGGCCCACTTTGATCTTCTTTGTCAACGCGCCTTGAGGGAACACGGCTTGGACTTGCGGGACCACTGAGCTTGAGACCATACCACCTAGAACGAGAATAAAACACAGTGTGAACTTTATGGTCCGTAAATAGTGAAGTCAGGATGGCCAAATATACCCCGTTTAAATAATATAAGATTTTGATTATTAACCCCGTCAATTACCTAAACTATTAATTTCCAGTAGAATTGAACAAAATGTAGCTCCAACTAAATTGAATTGGTTGAATTAGTTGTTGGCTATGAAATTAGATGAGTGTCGCGAGTCCCGTATTTTTATGGGAAATCTTCTGTTTTTTTGTATTTTCCAATGCTATGTTTCATTACTGGCTAATTACTGGTTGCTTAAATTACAAATTGTTTAAGTTACTTCTTAGAAGGAAGAAGGCATACCTTCAGGTCCAATAGCGTGTACTTCTTGTCTAATACGGGAAATTACAGCAAAGTATTGGGGGAAATCATGTGTAAGGATCCGAGTAACGCGAGGGTTGTCCCAGGTGCCTTTCTCTTCTTCTTGGTTTGTTTCTGTTGAAAGAAATATGCCACTGAGTTATTCGCCTTAATCAATGACATTTTGCATTGAGCCGCATCACATCAACATTATCATCTACCTTGATACCTCACAAGCTTATCAAGAAATATCTTAGTGTTTAGATTTCCCCAAAGTAGAACACCATATCAAACAACTGAGGCAACATATCCGTTGTGGGCAGTCAATGCTGTTTAATGGTAGGTAACTCTTCTACTTACCTTCAATCTCGAGAGTTTCATGCAGTATGTCCTGGACCACGTCATCAGTAGCATCAGCATTGTGTTCTCTCCAGCTGGTTCCGTTATCAGAACGGAGGATAACTATCTCACGCTCTTTACCGCGAAGGGAAGCATAGTGGGGTACTTCGAGGATCACCGGCCTGAAAGTAGCAAAGATTTCATCAGTTTCCAGAATATGTAGCAATTTTAATAAGCCCAAAGTTGCACATTAGACTATGGAGAGAGCAATGCAATTTTCATGAAGTGACAGAATCCACAACTTAGAGATTCGTAGAAGAAGCATGAATGAATGAATGAATGATTTATTTGCTTGGAATATAGGTATAGTAAATAACATAGATTATAGATGGTAAATATAAATTTTAGTTTCCAGTATATTCTGCACTGAGCATGCAAAATTGTATCTTAAAAGCTAGTTACAACTAAATAAACTAAATTAAATAATTTATTTTTATTTGATTTATTTAGTTATTAGGATAAACAATTCACAAAAAAAACAGGTAGTTCTTTTACAAAACTTAGGTTTAAAATACAAGACAAAATAAACACAATGTCAATAAAAAACAATTGATTGTTCCGAGAGAAAGAAAATCCAAATTAGACGCTGTTTTTATAACTAAAATAATCATTCATAAAACAAAAACACTTTGATAAAAGCCATTTATGAATTTCACCCTTAAATCTGTTGACTTGATATATTGAACATCAACTTAAAGCAAGAATCCATTGTATTATTGATTGCTCTCACAAATCGTTTTCGATCAAGTTAAGGTGGTTGCTTTTTCATTCTAACATATTTGCTCAAATATGGGTGAACAGAGTATAATTTTACACTGAAATGACTGTTGTTGGCTATATTGGTCACTATTTGCGGCAAATCATATTTGGTTGAAGAAAACACTGGATTAATAGCGAAAATAACATCGAAATTTTAGTCTAAATATGATTTGCCGCAAATAAATAAATATAAAAGCCAACAACAGTCATTTCAGTGTAAAATTATACTCTGTTCGCCCATATTAGTAAATGAATGAATGAATGAAAATACTTTATTGCACACCTTACAAACTAGTTAAAATCAACACATAACAATTAAACAAAAACTAAATGTACAATGGGCGGTCTTATCGCTAAAAAGCGATCTCTTCCAGACAACCTTTGGATGGAGAGGAGCTGAACTTATATGGAAGATTGGTTGGGGTGTACCCATATTTAAATATAAAAGAAATATCTATTTGTGCAAATACGTTTGTATGAAAAAGCAACCACCTTAAACGCGAGATGCCAATGAGGCCATTATACGTAAACATGAGATTACTTAGCAAATTGAAGTGTCAATCGGCTGGTCATATAGCTCGCAGAATCGACTCAGTGTAGGAAGAGCTCACCCTCTTGATAGACCGATGCCATTTTTAAGGCCACAGGAAGGCGAGAATGGAGACGGCCCCAGCTTTCGTCGTAGCAATCTATGGGGCGGCTTATGACCAGCATTGAACATCTATCTATAGGCTGATGATGATGGTGATGGAGCTCTATACCTCAAAGAACTCGAAAATGGTGACAAAGCTGGAATTGTTAAAGTTCTTACCCCAAAAACTTGGAAGAAACTGGTCCCATTTCCAAGACCCTGGCCGCTAAAGCCTCTCCTTCCATCAGGGGTGGCATGTGGTTGATTCGCGATGGTTTCAAATATCTGAAAAGAAGCGACAAAAATAATATAACCAATTTGTTATATAACCAAGAACACCAAAGGTGCTATAAACGTAGCATATCCTTGTAATAAGTAGTTGCACTGTGTTTGTCTCGTACGAAAGTTTTTTTTTTAAAATATTATTCATACCGTTTTGTATGTCGGATCAAGCAAACGGCCCACCTGATGTTAAGCGGTACCCTCTGCCTATGAACAGTGCATTCTCACATAGGTCACATCCACCTAGGACGCACCCTATGTGACATTTCACCCCGCCACCCTGCGACATACAGATGAAAAGTCTCATGTACCTGTAATTTCACTGGCAACCATACCCTTCAAACCCTTCAAACTTCAAATGCGAGCACTACTGCTTTGCGGCAGAAATAGGTATGGTGGTAGTACTTCCCCGGACGAACTCTTGTCTCTTGTTGAACTGTTGCTCTTGTTGAACGGTTACTCTTGCTAGTCAATGCATAAGACAAAATACCTTGTACCTTACTACTCCAAGGATAATCCTAGTTTTATAGTAACACAGGAAAAGTTTAAGAGAAGTCATTCCTCTAGCTTGGTATCCCCATTAAATGATGCCGTATCTAAGACATACCTGCATGTAATCCTGGTAGGCTGCTGAGCAGACAGCGGGGGTACGATGACCCTGACTCCTCCACCGCGGCATCCTCGCATGGCACCACCACGCGCGTCTACCAGGAATGAAACCAGGAAACTGAAAAGTATTACAAGTGCATATTAGCAGGGTTATGACCTGTGGTGTGGGCTGTGGCGTGTCCGGCCTAAGAATAGACCCCTCCGTCTCCTCCCGTGGATGTCGTAAAAGCCGACTACGGGATTACCCGGACTTGTTGATAAGATTCGTTGGTACCAGATTAGTTCTGGCTGCTAGCTTATTCTGGAATGTGTTATTACTGGATGAAAGCGTTAGCAGAGTCAGTCGTGGGAAGCAATGGCAGCGATGAGCTCACCACTTGTCACGTGTTATTCCCACGATGGTGCAACTCATGGTGAAGAGGCCCACTGAAGCTCTGCCTACCCTTTCGGGGATAAAGGCGTGTGTCTATGTATGCATGTATTAGCAGGCTTATGACCAGGATACACGACAACTACCACCAATCCGCCTTCCAGGCGTGGTTATTATGGTTATTATTATCCCCCCTTTGCATTCTATGGGAGAGGCCTCGTCCAGCAGTGGACGTCTAAAAGATGCTGCTGATGATGATGAAGACATTGACCACTTGTAATTGAAAGTGGCATTATTTTTATTTATTTTTTTACTCTGGTAGACCTTTGTTTGACCACGATCTCACCTGTTGGTAAGTGACGATGTGGCCGAAGATGGAGCACAAAGGTCTCGAAGGCACCTAATCACTCTAGCCTTGAAGAGACCTATATTATAGTTTTCAGGAAAGACAGACAACGGTAGTGTATTCCACTCCTTAGCAGTTTGCATTATAAAGGTAGAACTGAAACGTTTAGTGCGAATAGAAGGTATACTAATGAGGTAAGGATGGTACTGAGCCGTACGTCTGCTCGTCCTATGGTGAAAAGGAGATGGTGGGATCAGATCGTGCAGTTCCTGGGAGCACTCCCCAAAATGTAACCTATAGAAGATCGAAAACTTACGACGGTGCTCGAGACTCTAGATCTGGATCTAGATAATTTACGGATATAACACGCATGTCGTCTTAAATTGGCAGGGGTTGGTTGCTAGACTACACCAAGATAAATAGCCATTTTCCAATATTTTTTTTTAAGTATTGTTTAGTTCTATAATTTGCCGCGAATAATGACCGATAAAAAAGCCAACAACAGTCATTTCAGTGTAAAGTTATACTTTGTACGCTCATATTTGGTAAAATACGTTAGTATGAAAAAGCAACCACCTTAAAGAGCACATGTATGTTGTAGTTACTTAGTGTATTGCGTGTCTTTTTGGATTGGTGGATTTTGTCCTACAAAAATTTGTAGGTATTGCTGCCACTGTTTTTAAGGATACCTATAACTTTTTGGTGACTAATGACTTGACCTAATTAAGGATACTTTTTCAGAGGATAAGAAGAGAAGGATAAGGTAAGGTATTCTTAACCACTTACTTTTTCCATGTCAGTTTCTTCCTGTGTTGTCAGTATCCAGAAAGCGTGTAAGTAATGTGGGATTAGAATCATTGAATTCGATACGTTTTCTGAAAGTAAACGATGAATCAACAATTAGAGTAAGTCATAAAGTTTTATCTCTTCAGTATACCTGTGGAGTAAAATGTTATTCTTATTTACCTATTTGCATATTACTATTGCAGAACGCTGATAAGTTGTATAGTTTACTTGTATAGTGCGCGTCATGTAAAAAGAACGCTGGAACGCCTGAAGAAGCTTGACCGCCAGCGTTCTTTTTACATGACGCGCATTATAATAAGCAACAATTTGGACTCTTCCCGCCATTTTCAAAAAGAGACATCGTCCATCTATTTTATTTCATTTCCTAGTGTTTTTTAAAATTATTTTGTGTTATTTTGGTGGCATTTTAACAAGTGTAGGGAAATTAAATGGAAGTGTATTGCGTGACTTTTCAAATTGGTGAATCAGGATTGTTACGTTGCAAATTATATTGAAAGTACAATAACAATTTATACTTGAAAATGGCAAATGCACAAGCCGTGAGACACCAAGTCGAAAGATAAAAAAAAAAAAGGAAAAAAAAGTTATTTGAGTTTTCGTTGCGCGAGCGCAATTCTGTTACTTTCTACTGAGTTAGATAGTGATGGGAGTTGGCGGCTAGTTGCCTCTTAAATATAGTGGTTGATATAGTACTGACTTTGGCAGTGTGGGGTCTACATTGTAGCAGTAACCCTCCGGCGCCTGCGCAGTGCTGTAGCGGCTAATACTCTTCACCACCACCTCTTGTTGAGGTATGTACGGCATACCGTTCATTGAGACTGGAATTAAATTAGTGATACCACTGTAAGATAATGAATAAAGTGTTTTTTAACACGTAGAGAAAACAAAATAAAAAATTGTAGAATGTAAATAAATAAATATAACACACAAAATACCCATAGGGTTTATAAACTTAAACATAAAACAAGACCCTGTAGAGATTAGTAAAAATTGGTAAACATTGGTAAGACGCAGTCTATTAAAATTAAACATTGATAGACCTTTGTTTGACCACGACCTCATCTGTTGGTAAGTGACGATGTGGTCGAAGATGGAGCACAAAGGTCTAGAAGGCACCTATTCACTCTAGCCTTGAAGAGACCCAGATTATAATATTAGGGAGTGTATTCCACTCCTTAGCACTCCTATGCCATCGTCGTCTTTGTCAGCCGTTAGACGTTCACTGCTGCACGAGACCTCATCCATAGAACGGTATTATTGAGCCGCATCTATCCACCGACTACCTACGACCTTCATAATGGCGTCGGTCCATCAAAAGGCAGCTTCCTACTCTACGTCGTCCGGATCTCGATTTGCCACACCAAAGCTAAGGCCGGACAGACCACGGCAAAGGCCAGGCAGACCACGGCTAAGGCCGGGCAGACCATGATTAAGGCCGGACACAACACGGCTAAGGCCGGGTAGACCATGGTTAAGGCCAGACACACCACGGCTAAGGCCGGGCAGACCACGGCTAAGGCCGGGCAGACCACGGTTAAGGCCGGGCAGACCACGGCCAAGGCCGGCCACATCATGGCTAAGGCTGGACAAAAAACAGTAATGCCGACCGGAAAACTGTACCATAACATTACAGTCACATATACTTCCACACGTCCTGCCTGCTAGCTTATTAAGGAATGTGTTATTACTGGAGGAAAGCGTTAGCAGAGTCAGTCGTGGGAGCAATGGTGGCGATGATTTCACCCCTTGTCACGTCTATATTCCCATGATGGTGCAGCGCACAGTGAAAAGAGATCCATTGAGGCTCTGCCTATCCTTTCGCCCTTAGGATCCCCTGTGTCGTGTGTATCGGGAACTACGAATATCATGCCACCACCACACATACACGGAACAAACATTTGCAGATCATAAAAACATTTGTCCTGTAGCATGAATCGTACCCACAAACTCTCGTATCTCAGCTGGCTACTCGCCCTCTGCGCCACAGAGGTGGTCAAGTTTCATTGTCATTGTCCACGTTGTACCTGCAGAGAAGCTCCCTTCGGGACATGAACTGGCATGCTCCACCTGGAAATCTCTGAACCAACTCCAGAGTCAGGTGGGCCGCCGCAGGTATAACTTAGTTAAATGGAGGTATTCCGGCGAGGCACAATGTGACTGTGGGTTCACTCCCCAGATGATGCCTCACTTGCTGGCCTGTCCACTGTGCACCAACACCTGCACCCTAAATGACCTGTGCAAAGCCACCAAAAATGCTGTCAATGTGGCTAAACAATTATCTACGGGAACCAACGAAAAAGAAGAAGATTGTCCGGTTCACTGTTTTATGTATCAACCAGTCGAAGATATTTACCTTGAGACATCTCCATGATATTTTTATGGCTGAGCGCAGACTCGGTGCGTTCATCTTTGGTCACGTCGATGGGAAGCGAATCGTCTCCCAAAGACTTCATGTCGTCAGCTGTCAGGTAGCGGTACGGCTGGTCGTTGAGGATGGTGTCTTCTCCTGGAAAACAGAAGTACACGGTGAAAAGAGAATAAGTGAACCATTCATTTTAGAAACAAGTTCCGCGTCAGGCGCGACCACCTTGTAATTCTAAGACAATTACTTCACACAGCACAAGACAAAATTAGCGACTACTTAAAATGAGAGGTCTCACCTTCTCTTCCTCCGAGTCTGACATGAAGGTCTCCAACATGGTCTCAGGCGCGACCACCTTGTACTTCTAAGACAATTACTTCACACAGCACAAGACAAAACTAGCAACTACTTCAAATGAGAGGTATCACCACCTTCTTCCTCCGAGTCTGACATGAAGGTCTCTAGCATGGTCTCAGGCGCGACCACCTTGTACTTCTAAGACAATTACTTCACACAGCACAAGACAAAACTAGCGACTACTTAAAATGAGAGGTCTCACCTTCTTCCTCCGAGTCTGACATGAAGGTCTCCAACATGGTTTCAGGCGCGACCACCTTGTACTTCTAAGACAATTACTGCACACAGCACAAGACAAAACTAGCAACTACTTAAAATGAGAGGTATCACCACCTTCTTCCTCCGAGTCTGACATGAAGGTCTCTAGCATGGTCTCAGGCGCGACCACCTTGTACTTCTAAGACAATTACTTCACACAGCACAAGACAAAACTAGCGACTACTTAAAATGAGAGGTCTTACCGTCTTCCTCCGAGTCTGACATGAAGGTCTCCAGCATGGTCTCGGGCGCGACCACCTTGTACTTCTAAGATAATTACTTCACACAGCACAAGACAAAACTAGCAACTACTTAAAATGAGAGGTTTCGCCACCTTCTTCCTCCGAGTCTGACATGAACGTCTCCAGCATGGTCTCGGGCGCGACCACCTTGTACTTCTCCTGGGGCGCTGCAGACACCGAGGGCTCGGAGACGTCCTTCAGCGTCTCCATCACGGTCACGTAGCCTAGCTTGGACGCTATGTCCAGCGGGGTTTGTCCATTCTGCAACGGAATTCGATGTTCACCAGCATCATCAACATCATCAGCATCTGATGACCTCTGTGGCGCGGCGGGCGAGGGTTCGCCTGCGACGCAGGAGGTTGCGGGTTCGATTCCCGTCTCGGAACAAATATTTGTGCGATCTGTAGATATTTGTTCAGGATTTTCTGGGTATTTTCTACGTATAATAAAAAATATCTATCTATGTAATATATTGTATTAAGTATATCAGTTGTCTAGTAACCATAATACAAGCTCTGCTTAGCTTGGGGCTAGATAATGTATTGTGTACTGTCCAGCACTATTTATTTTATTATTTATTTTATTTGTTCAGGGAGATCTGTGTATTTTCTAAATAAAATATATATAAGTAATGTATTGTATTAAGTACTAGCGACTCGCCCCGGCTTCACACGGGTAGCCCCCAGTGACCCCCCCCCCCCCTCCTACCCCTCCCCCATATGTCAATCTCCTGGTTCTAAGCTACCTTCCCACCAATTTTCAAACAAATCAGTTCAGCCGCTCTTGAGTTATAAGTGGTGTAACTAACACGACTTTGTTTTATATATATAGATATCAGTACCCATAACACAAGCTCTGCTTAGTTTGGGGCTAGCTAATGTTGTGTGAACTGTCCAGCATTATTATTTTAATTATTTTGAATGCACCTTGTACTTTGGAGTTTGAAAGGGCAGAGGAAAATAGAGTAAAGTCGTAAACTCACCGTTGTAGTTGCGTTAGCATCAGCTTTGTGCTCCAGCAGTATGTTGACGATGCTGATGTGTCCTTGCTGAGCCGCGTGATGCAACGCCGTGTACCTACCAACAACGACATCATGACCACCATGTATCATCAATATTTAGTACAAGTAGTGTGAAAGAATCTGTCTAGGGAAGTACTACCATCATGCTTATTACTGCCGCAAAGCAGTATCGCTCGCATTGCTGTTTTTTTAGAGACCCATTTATAGTTTTCAGTAAAGACAGACGACTGCAACGAGTTCCATTCCTTAGCTGTTCGCATTACAAAGGTGGAACCGAAACATAAATATCAATTTTAATTTTAATTTTAATTTAATGTGACATTGACTCATAGTAATTGTATTTATTAAGGGGCTAGTCTGTGAAAACCCTTGAAAAGTGGTGTTTTGAAAAGCCTAGAACTTTCCAAATTTAGCTTTATTCTTAACAATATTTAGATCAGAAGAAAGAACACTTCAGGCTGAATAAAAATACGTTGGGGTTTTCTAAAGTTATTTCTAGATTTTGTGTAAATTGAAAAACTACCTACCCATTTTCACGAAATTGATCAAAATAGAGCATCTACATATGAGCCTAAATCTACGGAATTACAGCTATTTCTGAGAAATAAAACACTTTAGTATCATGTCTATACACATAGTTTTAAAAGTATGCTGGGGTTTTTAATCTTTTCATATAAAAGATGTGTAAAAACACGAAAACATTTTCAATTCGCCGTATCTACACGATTTCTACGCCATTTTCTGTCATTCCGTGGTTATCCACGGCGCTGGAAGGAAGGCCCTCGTTCACTTTTTTATTCACAGGTGAAAACGGACAACCGGTTACTTCGATATATCATTACAAAAACTTGTATTATTTTACTGAAAATTGTTGGTTTTCGTTGTTATAATTGTAATTCGGGTAATAAGAAACCAATGCAAATTCTTATTTATTTGAGGTTTGTGTAAATTTACCGGACTGACATGGTTTGACAGTTTAATCATACAGTCGTGAACACAAACCAATTCTAGAGATCCACCAACTTATCTGCAGAATGAAATGTATGTAGCTGATAGAAAAATGTAGGTAAATGGTTCTAGAGATAAGTTGGTGGATCTATACTTATAACATTGCAGGCCTCCGTAGTCGCTCGATGCAATTCTACGGTAGCATACTCACGAAGGAGTTTATATTGTGACCAAAAGAGTTTCGCTTAGCGATTTTCCTTAGAATATGCCTAGCTCTTTATACTAAGTGATTATCGTTTTTTTACAAAAATGTACTTGCTTATTTCCCGACTTACTAGTGAGAAACGGTATGTTTTTTTTTATTTTATTTATACTATCATTCAATTTTTATCTATGTTTGACTGTTTGTTACTAATAATAATACTGGTACTTCAAATTTTGATATCGAAACAATAAATAAATAAATAATGCTGGACAGTTCGCACAACATTATCTAGCCCCAAGCTAAGCAGAGCTTGTGTTATGGGTACTAGATAACTGATATACTAAATATAATATATTACATAGATAGATACTTTGCTGATACAATGCTGCTATTCAAAAAATCTCCATTAAAGTCCATGCTTTATTGGAGGCGGAAGATGAATAAACTGGTCAAGTGCGAGTCGGACTCGCGTGTAGAGTGCTCCGTACAAGTATGCTACCATATAAATAACTCTGTCAACATAGTAACAACTAGACCAATGGAACTTAGTATAGTCCTCGATAAGTCCTCGGTGAAACGTAGCCACACATTTTGTACATATTTTCTCTTCACGAATATTTTCGTTTCCCGTCAGAATTTAAAAACGTATAGCACAAAGTAATTAATTTTGTAAAAATTTAAATAACCTCCAACGTTGAACGGCTGGACTGATTTTGATCAAACAAAGCTAAGAAAACTCCCCACAAAAACAATTAAAAAAAAAAAAAAAACGGTTGATCCTTTCGGGAGCTACGATGGGACAGACACACAGACACGCCAAACTTATAACACCCTCTTCGTTTTTCGTCAGGGGTTAAAAATAAACGAATTCAGATTTTGGGTACCTACTAATTTTGGACGAAATTTATAATATAAAATACAAGCTAGGTATAGGTACCTACTGTCACCAGCGACTTAATTTGGACGCGTTATATTATTTGTAGTAGGTACAACTATAATAACTGGGTTATCTGTGACATACTAGTTCCTCATAGATAATCCAGTTGATCAATATTAATTTTATTGTAAGTTAGGTATGAGGTATGAGGTTGACGTGTTTGTATGAGCTTGATCATGTAACAAAAATGTATCCTAAATATAATCACCGTAACATATTATACGGTGGATATCTGAACAATTTTTTTTATTATGTGGTACTAAATACTACACATATGAATAGTAACATCATACATTACATATACGGTGCTTAAGACTAGTGTTGATATTCTTTATTGCACTTAACTACTTCTGAAAACAAAGGAATCGAATCTTATCATCGTCGCTTCTTATCGTCGTGCTTGTACTATTATTTATTCTGTGTCATCGTCTTGCTTAGTAAACGAAAACTGTACGAAAAAGTAATCGTAGACATTACAATCGCATTATATCGTAGTTTAGTAGTAGTAGAGTTTTTTTTTGTGAAAGAGTTCGTTCGGGAATGTACTACCAACCACAACTACTACCAGTAGTATTTCTGCCGCAAAGCACTAGTGCTTGTATTACTGTGTTTTAGTATGAAAGGTATAGTTGCCGGTAAATGCAGTGCAATGCCACAAGGGGTGGACGTGACATATGAGGTAATGGATTATTAAAGGCAGACGTTACCGCTCAAGATCAGGTGGGCCATCTGATTGTTCCACGTCATTCACGAAGATAAAAAGTGGGGGATTGGTGCCAGTCAGTCAGTGGGAGCTCAACAAACAGTGACTCACCAAAGCTGAAAAGTGGGTAGGTCGTGTGTGGCGAGTTATGCAAAGGCGATACTCGCGACGAAAAGTACGCATGTGAACGCTCTAGAAAATTCAAAATGGCTAATACAAAGTAGATAAGTACCCAAAAGAAAAGTTTCTTCCAACTACTTAGTTATACCTAGTAATTTTGAACAAACTGAGGTGTGTATAACCTTTTTCCTTACAAATATTAGCTGTTAACCTACAAACGACACATAGGCCAGTCATCTTAAACATTCCAGGTCGTAAAAAAATTGCAAAGTTCGCACAGCTCTATCGAAGTTGCAAACTTGGTTTTACACAATTGGTATTTATCCTAACAACATCCCAAAAAAACAGAACCATGCAACTTTTTGCGATCTTACACGATTTTAGTGTCTACGGTGACTGGCCTAACAAGACTGAAGGGGATTCTGAAAAAAAGGACTGGTTGCCTACAAGATAACAAAATCAGCAAATCAAATCTATGATTTTCAGGATTTTATAAATTGTGTCAATTCAAACAATACCTGTGTAAAGGTTCTGGAAACATGGGATTTTTATAATTATCGAGATCACGAATCACACACATGCTCCAGTTTTTTTACATCAAACGTACCTGAGAGAGATTTTGCTGTAAAAGTAGATAGGGAGGATTGAACCCCAAAATATAAACTAGTCACGGTGTTGAGTTAAAATCACAATATATTAACTAGTTTTTTTCAACACATTGTTTTCTAGAAGCCGTACCAAAAGTTATGGCAAGATGTATAACTGCAGAAATAAAAGAAGAAATCATAATTAGTGCTATTTATACCAGAAAGTAGTAGTAGTAGAGCTTTTTTGTGAAAGAGTTCGTCCGGGGAAGTACTACCACCATACCTATTTCTGCCGCAAAGTAGTAGTGCTCGCATTGCTGTGTTCCGGTTTGAAGGTGCCGGTGAAATTACAGGCACATGAGACTTTTCATCTTTATGTCGCAGGGTGGCGGGCGCATTGCAATGCCACATAGGGTGCGTCCTAGGTGAACGTGTCCTATCAGGTAATGCACTGTTCATAGGCAGAGGTTACCGCTTAACATCAGGTGGGCCATCTGCTTGTTCCGTCATTCATTAGTATAAAAAAAAAAAAAAATAGGAGATACTTGTAGCAATATTTACCAACTTATAACTTCATCGTTAGGATGATTTAACTGACTGGTATAAAATAAGGTATACACCACTATTCCAAATACAACAAAAAAAACATGGATAGTCAGTATTCTATAAAGATTGACTCTATGCAAAAAAAAGGTACAAAATAACAATTTCCAAAAATAACCATAAAAAAGCGGCCAAGTGTGAGTCAGACTCGCCCATGAAGGGTTCCGTAGCAGCAAGTAACATAATATAAAAGTTCTTGGATGGATTACGATTAATGACGTATTAAAAAAAAAACTACTTACTAGATCTCATTCAAACCAATTTTGAGGGAATGTTTACATGGTAATGTACATCATATATTTTCTTTAGTTTTATAATTCTCTTATTTTAGAAGTTATGGGGGGGGGGGCACACTTTTTACCACTTTGGAAGTGTCTCTCGCGCAAACTATTCAGTTTAGAAAAAATATATATTAGAAACCTCAACATCATTTTTGAAGACCTATCCACAGATAACCCACATTGATGAAAAAATAAATTTGAGTTTCAGTTCTAAGTATGGGGAACCCCAAAAATAATTGTTTTTTTTTAATTTTTGTGTAAAATTCTAAATGCGGTTCACAGAATACATCTACCTACCAAGTTTCAACAGTATAGCTTTTATAGTTTCGGAAAAAAAAGGCTGTGACATACACGGACAGACAGACAGACAGACAGACATGACGAAAGATTAAAGATAAAGATAAAGATAAAGATCAAGATAATTTATTTGCTTAAACATATGTACAAATTGATGGTATAAATATTAGTAGGACACAATATGAAAATCCAAAGGGAATCCATAAGGGTTCCTTGTCTTTGAGTATGGAACCCTAAAAATGGGAACATTTGGTCAAAACAATTTAATAGTGCATGCGCCATGGAAAGCTACCAAGTTATTATTTCGACGCGTCACGTGTCATCGTACAAAGTCAAAAACAAGTATTATATCCATAAATTTATTCGGATTTTGTCAAGAAAACAAAAGTTTAAATCTTTTTAATTCCATTCGAAAAAAAAACACTACGCAGATTAAATTTGTACCGAATATACTTGGAATAGTCATTTAATTTAAATTTAATTTGTGTTTAAAATTCAAAAATACAAAGAATGTTAAAAGGTATCTTACTAATATTAGGAACGTGAAAGTTTGTAAGTATGGATGGATGGAAGGATGGATGGATGGATGGATGTATCTTTGTTACTCTTTCACGTAAAAATTGCTTTGATGGATTTGGATGAATCTTGGAACGGAGATAACTGGACTCCCGGAATAACATATAGGCACATTTTTATCCCGATATTCCCACGGAATCGAGACCTATGCGGAAAACACCGCAGGGCGCAGCAGCAATGCGAATACTTTTCATCCAATGTTTTATTTATCTTTGTTTCTGTGTGTGTGTGTGTGTGTGTGTGTGTGTGTGTATTTTTGTGTGGAATATTGTTTGTTGACTGTTACTACTACATCCATGTTGGTGACACAAATAAATGTTTTTCTTTCTTTCTTTCTTTCTTTTCAATGTACCAGGCGAGCAGCAGAATGCAGGAGTAATTTGGTAACCGAATATCCTATCCTAATTACTCTTTCACGTAAAAACTACGGGATGGATTTGGATGAAATTTGGAATAAAGATAACTAGACTCGCGAAATAACACAGGCACATTTTTATCCCGATATTCCCACGGGATCGAGACTTACGCGGGTGAAACTTACTTCACCAGCGTAAGTCTAATAATACTAGCTTTATAATACTCCGCTACTTAATAATCCTGCGCAGACGAAGTCGCAGGTTACAGCTAGTAAAATTATAAATTGAGTACTAAACAAAAATATAATACACAAATAAAAAGATTCAAACATTTACAAGAGAGCGCCAATGTTTAGGTGAATAAGGGTGGTGGGTGTTTAGGGTGTTAAGGTGGTTTTGGCGCTAGGCACTAAGCACTTATGCGAACTGAAATGCACTTTGTTGCGTCCCAGCAAGGTTCGTTATTTTTTTTTCACGATGTGAACCTTTTGTTCTTGCTATTATTTATTCTGTGGTCTTACTTACAGTTTTTTTTTTTCTCCCAGCTCAATAAAGTGTATAACTGAGTTAGTAGTTATGTTACCGCACATAAGATTAGTAAATCTTGAGCATATTCCGTTTGTTGAACACCATAACAAAATCCCTAGACATGCGAACAGTAACTATGTTACATACGGCGCACATGCTTAGGTAAAGCACGTTCTAAAATAATGTTACACTAAACAAGTATTATTGACTAAATAATAAAAAAGCATTAATGTTATCACGATATAATAAACACAGTTTTAAAGGGAATGATCGTAGCGATCGTACAGATCAAAATCATAACAGATAAATATTTACAAAGACATTGATCACTAATGTAAGATAAAAAACTTTAGGCGCGAATATCTCGTAACAATATTTCTTGTAGTTACGGTTGTCGCAGACTACGTATTTGTACACTGATGGTAATAGCATAGCTCTCTCCATGCATAGCCCGCTGTGATACTTTGAGCTTTTGTGTGTGTGATAGTTAGCGATCACGTCTCAGTCACGTAAGTCATCTCTGGCAACACGCACTTATTAAGATGACTGAAATAAAGTCCTCGAGTGGCGACCAACAACCGGACGACGCAGTGTGGGAGGGGAACTTCCAATGTACCAAACTTTATAAAGGTCGCGGGAAGTCTGTGGACGGAGGCGGCTCAAGACCAGTCGTCGTGGCATTCTATGGAAATGTTATATTTCCAGCTGGGCGGATGATGATAATTAATAAAAATAAGGCAAGTAAATATAAACATGTTTGTTTTCCCCTAGGTAGGTACATACCTACTTATAACTCACTTTTTTATTTTTTTTTGTGTCTAGCTATTGCGGATCAAGAGATACAGCGTTTGTCAAAATCACTTTTTTTGTATGGGGGCCCGCTTTAATTTTTAATATTAATAGAATAACAAACAATACTTCCAAACTTTATGACCCTAATTAATAATAAATAATAATAATAATGTTGGACATTTCATTATCTAGCCCCAAGCTAAGCAGAGCTTGTGTTATGTGTACTAGATAATTGATATACTTAATACAATATAATACATAGATAGATATTTTTTATTATACACAGAAAATACCCAGAACACCTGAACAAATATCTGCGATCGCACAAATATTTGTTCCGAGGCGGGAATCGAACCCGCAACCTCCTGCGTCGCAGGCCAACCTTCGCCCGCCGCGCTACAGAGGTCTTCAACACAATTGATTTTAGGGTTTGAATTTCCTATAATCCTTTCATAAAGACGCCAAACCAATTCATGGCATGTTTCAAGAAGTAGGTACTATTATTTATTCTGTGGTTGTACATGGAAATTAGAATTTAGAAGCCGATAAATGTTTGAAAATGTCTTACTAGTCATGTCAAATGCAACGTCCTCGCCGCGCCGTTTTTTTATGCCAATTTGTGGTCAGTATGTTTCAATTACGTTAATTTCTTCCAACATAGTTTGTAGGTACCTATATAATTTATTTGTTTCTTTATCCGTCTTTCTGTACAAAATAACTCGAAAAACTGTTACTATTTTGACGAAATAGGATTAAATAATGTTACGAGTATAATATAATAACTTTTTTTTTTTTTTTAATTAATAAATGGAATTAAAACAAGGTATGTACAAAAATACTTAAATATAGAAAAGAAAAGAAAAAAAGAAGCTAACACAATAAATTTGGTTCATAGGGCAAGGTGGCAAGAGCACTGGCTGCATTCCCACGTTGAATGGCCAAAGAAATTCTTTGCGCCAGGAAGGAGCCAGCCCTCTTGTCACCAGCGGCGTCGATGAGCATCGGTGATATTTTTTTAAAAAAGGTCTTAGTACTAGGGCCCCATGGTCCCAAAGTCTCTACACCAAGCGGCGCAAAAATGTAGTCATCGGAGAGGACTACATATTTGCGCCGCTTAGCATTTTCTGCTGCCTCCGCCGCGGCTCCAGCCTTGGTGATTGTTCCACTGAGATGAGAGGGGGCCAATGTGTCAACGCAAGTGACGTCCCACACTAGGGCTCGCCCCCGCTCCCAGGGAACCAAGGTCATACCGTCGGGCCTTTTGCCATCATTACGAAAATCAAATCACTGTATGAGCGTTTTTTTAAACAGCCCTACACGTGTAGGTTTTTTTTGTTTTTTATTTATTTCATACGCAATATATTTTACACATTTAATTAGGTATAATATTGTACCTTAAAAACCTCCAAAGGTTGACTAGGTACAATCGCCAAAAAGTAGGCGCACATACACATTCAAATTAATATAAACAAACAAGGTAGGTATATTAGTGGATGAAAGTTAATGGAAAAAAAAACATCAGCAGGAAGTTTGGCAGAATAGTGAGTTTTGAGGCCGAGAAAATGATCTAATTTGGGCCCTGCTGGGAAAAATCCTGATTCCCAAGTTATTTTTCTGAGCAAGGTCCGTCGTTCAATACCGGTTTAAATTGGGTTGTATGGGTTTGTACGAGGTTTTAATTGATTCTTAAAGTTTAAGACTTGTATGCACTCTAGGGAGGTAGGGTAGGCTAAACCCTCTGTTTTTAGGAGTTGGAAGGGTTTTTTTAAAGGTTTGTAGGGCTTCTTAGGTTGTGAGAGTTTTCAGGGCGTTTTTGATTTAATTTTGTTTTTTTTGGTCCTGTATTTTTTGGTTATTTTTGTGGGTTTGTTCATTTCTTGCCCATGTTCATTTGCGATTCGGTTATGATGGTTTTTATATACTAACTTTGCACCCATATTGGTACAGTTATTGAAGTTGTTGACCACTTTGTCTATTTGGGGTAAAATAAAACGAATAAAACTGTTATAAAATATAACGAAACCTGAAGCACACAGCATAATATGTAAAACACAACATGTGCACAGAGATTTCTCAATTATCCAGTAGTGGAACGCCTGGGACTTCGCCCGCGTGCAGTTTTTGCTATACAAACTTCAACATCCCGCTGCACCACTTTAGGGTGTGTATTTAGGAAATTCCTTTCTTAGTGCACCGCTATACCACAAAAGAAATGTACCTATGTGAATTTCAGGTCCTATGACCTAGGGTTTAGGCTTCGCGTTGATAGTCAGTGACTGAGTCAGTCAGTCACGCAACGATTGTATAGGTGGTATACATTGATTTTATTTTCACATTTATCTGATTACGTACAGAACAAAAATTCAATGAAGTAATTGACAAAACAAGTAATGTGTTTTCTACACAATTGTACGGTTGAGAGGTTTGTTTACCTAATTAGTTCCAAATCCCACCGCAAGGTGGAGGTCACAGGTAATGGAATAGTGTCAAAACTCGATGTGTCATTTTCACAGACCACTCTCTTAATGAATTTGAATGATGTTATTTCAAATTAATTGGTTCTGTTTTTAAAACTAAGTTAGCATGCCATCCTCTCCATTTGCACGCCGGCAGCGGCCAAACATATTATGTGTTACTCCTATTTTTCGAACGACGACCATCAATTTGTACATATGTTTAAGAAAATAAATTATCTTTATCTTTATCTTTTAAACGCTTAGTGCGATTTGCGGGTATACTGATGAGGTCAGGATGGTACTGAGCCATGCGCCTACATGTCGTATGATGAAAAGGAGATGGTGGGATCAGATCATGTAGCTCCTGGGCACATTCCCCGAAATGAAAACTATAGAAGATCGAAAGGTCCAGTTTGAAGGGTTATGGGTGCCGGTGAAATAACAGGCACATGAGAATTTTCATCTTTACGTCTCGGATACGGGATAGGCATTTACAGGCGTAAGCACAGGACGGATGACGTGAAAAATGGTGGTCAGTTTTTCGGTACCAAAAAATGATTTTAGACACCGATAACAGCCAATCTATGACTTGATTTGCTTGAGTCGTGTTTGGTGCTATCATCAAATGCAAATATTGAAGATCATCCACATTTGATTTCTTTTTACAAGCTTTTATTTAACTTGCAATGTACCTTTGTATGTGTGTCCGGGTGGAATCTTGAAACTGAATTTTAAAGCAGTTGTCCTCAACCGATTGAGATGATATTTTGCATACCTGTCAAGTTCCAATGACAATGCAATATTATGGTGACAGCGAGCTGATCCGATGATGGAGACGGAAGGTGGACAACGGAACTATTCGATGGATAATAGTAGACTGGCCGTGTTTAGGCTCATTTTAATTAGCACACGGTTACGATTACGAATTCTATAAAAGCTTGTATTGAAAAATATATTTTTCAAAAAAAACTTATTTAAATATATGATGGGTAGGACTTACCCGTGGGTAGTCTGCGCCTTGACCGAAGCTCCACTCTCGAGGAGGTAGCACTTACCTGTGGGTAGTCTGCGCCTTGACCGAAGCTCCACTCTCGAGGAGGTAGCACTTACCCGTGGGTAGTCTGCGCCTTGACCGAAGCTCCACTCTCGAGGAGGTAGCACTTACCCGTGGGTAGTCTGCGCCTTGACCGAAGCTCCACTCTCGAGGAGGTAGCGCACCATGTTGGCCTGCCCGTAGTGACTGGCGATGTGGAGGGGGGTGTAACCACCCTTAGTGCAGATATCCACCTGGGAAATTTCATAGCATTTTAGTTCGTTCATAGAAGGTTTATAGTACATACATAGACACACGCCTTTTTCCCCAAAGGGGTAGACAGAACCTCAATGGGCCTCTTTTCACAGTGGGTTGCACCATCGTGCCATATAGACGTGATAAATGGTGAGCTCATCACCGCCATTGCTTCCCACGACTGACTCGGCTAACGCTTTCTTCCAGTAATAACACATTCTATAATAAGCTAGCAGCCAGGACAAATCTTATACCAATGAATCTTATCAACAAGTCAAGAAAAGTTTATTTGGTGGTCCTTTTAAATTGTATATGACTTCTGCCATGAAATAAGGACACATGCATTTTGTTATCACTTATTTTTAAATTATGTGTCAAGAAAAGTCCAATCCAAAAAGTACAATATATCCAATCCGTTTCAAAATTATCGATTTTAGCCTCAATGTACTTTTAACTGATGGGTATCCTTATTAGGACTATGACAGTTACTTCGACCTACTTGTGAATTTGGTTTAAATAAAATAAACACTGAATTTAAAATGTCTTATTATTTCAACTGATATATATTTCACAAACTTGATAGGTGGGTAATATTAAACAATACGACTTTATTAGGACGCGGTGTGGTGACGACTGGCGTAAGTACATACATGTACTAGCCTCGTAAAGTCAAACTGCAAGTATGCAATTTCATTAGTGTGCGTGGAGACGCTACATACTCATTAGTAATTCGGCTCGAAGGACCATACTCATAGGAAAAAGATGTCCTATGTAGAGGGGGGAGTTTTTTTAGAGTATGATATACATTTATTTATTTACAGAAATAATAATAAAAGTAGGAATGTACAAAATTAAAATAATACATAAATTACAACAAATAAAATATAAATATATTAATAGTGAGTTTATTGATCTACATAATTTATCTTTAATACCTAAAACAAGAAAACCCATCGTCAGCTTGATCTAGGATTTGTCATTATTTAGCAGCGCCATCTAGTTCTAAACGAAACTTTAAGAATACAGAGTTATTGAAAATTCAATACCATGCATGCTTTGTAAAAATGTTGGCCTTGCAACCAACCCTAAGTTACAGAAGATTAATACGCCAATAAAAAGAAGAAGAAGATGCAATGACTGAGTGAAGTCAGAGGGCAGGTAACAGTTTTAAGTAAATCTCCAAAAAATTTCATCTTTTTAGGGTTCCGTACCGGGACCCCATTACTAAGACTCCGTTGTCCGTTTGTCCATCTGTCACCAGGCACAATGAACAATGTCTCATGAACCGTGATAGTTAAACAGTTGAAATTTTCACAGATGATGTATTTCTGTTGCCGCTATAACAAAGAAATACTAAAATACAGCATAAAATCAAAATATAAGGGGGCTCCCATACAAAAAACCTTTTTTTTTTGTCGTTTTTATAGATAATGGTACGGATTCCTTCGTGCACGAGTCCGACTCGCATTTGGCCAGTTTTTTTTTTATATTGACATTTAATCTTTCTAAACCTTCACTAGTTCACTAGTCTTTATTGAGTTTAAAGAGTGTCAAGGCTTATATCTTGCAGAACTGACCTCAGCACCACTCTTCACCAGCAGCTGAGCGACTGGAACCCTGTCCTCTTGCGCCGCGAGGTGTAACGCCGCCAGCCCGTTCCTGGCCTGCTGGTCTCCCGCGGCGCCGTGCTCCACGAGCAGAGAGCACATCTCGGTGTGACCCTGGAGATCAGAACATCATCAGCGTCAAGAGCACAAAAACAAAGCCAAAGTCAAAGTCAAAAAGTATTTTATTCATTGAAATCACAAGGATCATTTTGAATCGTCTTAAAAAATAAATTTACATTTACTCCTGTTCCAACGCAACCAGACCTAGAAGAATCAGGCAACAAACACGGTCTGTTTTTTTTTGATGATCCTTCTTACTACTAGGTGGGGAGCGCCTGTGTGGTGCCTCGAGAACAAGTGGAAGATGATTCAAAGAAAAAAGGAAAACCAACTTAAAAGCCTTACTTAGGTAGGCAGTCAAAAATAAGATAATAGAGAGAATCAGCAAAAGTTCATGAGGCAGCACACACTACGCTTGATATACTCATAAATAACAATTATAAATTATATATATTACAACAATAATTATATATAATACAGATATCGCAAATGGACAAATTAGGTGTCGAAAGGCATAGCGACATCAGGCCACGCGGCTTTATCATAAACATAGTCATGTAGTGTGTAATACGCACATGTACACTGCAAGTCAGTACGAAAGGTCTTAAGATAAGATAAGATAATTGTTTATTTCAGATTCCACACATTAAAAAATGCATCCTGATCAGGAAGTCTAATTTCCAAAATGCCTAGAAAGTAAAGTGCCTAAAAAATAACATTTTGTTAATAAACTAAATTGTTAGTTAGTATACAAAGTTACAATTATTAAATTAGGTATTATATTAATTCAAATTAAGCATCAAGCATGGACAATTAAGCATTAAGCATACTGCAAAATTCCTGATCGTAGATTTGATTCAGTACAATATTTAAATTAAAATATGCATAAATCCAAGGGATTACTGTACTAAAAACAAGATAGGACAATGTTTTCTAGATAGAAAAAAAAAACACAAAGTCACCTCTAACTTTTAGTTTATTAATTATATGCAGATTATTGTGTAAAAAAAACAGATAAATCAAATCAATACAAAAAAGCCGAGGGCTTACTGTAGGGGGTTTTGTAAAATTATCAACGAATATTCAATTAAAATGACTTTCTCGAGCGGCATAAGATTTCTGCCTGAGGTTGGCGCAGCCGTAAGCCGCCTACATCCACCATCCACATCCAATATCATCATCATCACCTCCAGCCTGTAGAGATAAATAAGTCCACTGCTGGGGTAGGTGTCTCCCATAGAATGCCACAATGAAAAGGTCACTTTTTTTTTATACATCTTGGAATGACGTTTCAAGCAGATGGCCTACCTGATGTTAAGCGGTACCCTCTGCCTATGAACAGTGCATTACCTCATAGGTCACGTACACCTAGGATGCGCCCTATGCGGCATTGCACTGCGCCCACCACCCTGAGACATAAAGATGGAAAGTCTCATGTGCCTATAATTTCACCTGCACCCTTCAAACCGGAACACAGCAATGCAAGCACTACTGCTTTGCGGCAGAAATAGGTATGGTGGTAGTACATCCCCGAAAGAACTCCTTCACAAGAAAGCCAAGGTTACGAAATGTGTCGCTTCAAGAAAAATGTTCATAAATTCCTTCAGGGTAGGCAGCGCATCGACAATACCCCTGGTGTTGCCGGTGTCTATAAGCGACGGTGACCACTTTACATCAAGTGGGCCGTAAGTTAGTTTGCCTATTAGTTTCTTCAAAAAAAAAACTTTACTACTACTACCAATTGTTCAAAGATCATACCTGCTGAGCAGCAAGATGCAGTGGTGTGAACCCAGCCTTGGATTCGGCATTCGTTAACGCTCCATGCTCTAGCAGTGTACCGGCCGTCTCCATCTGGTTCTTCCTCGCCGCTATGTGCAGTGGAGTGTGTCCATTCTTGGCTACAGCCTGAAGAAAACGGTAATCAGTTGTGAAGCAACTAATAGAGAACTACCCTACCCGCTATATTCCTACCCGCGCGCCCCACTACACGAGCCGAGCGGGCTGCAGCTCGCACTGAGCGGATTAGTACTAAGCGGGACGCGAGGGGGTGCGTCGCGTCACCTTGAAAAAGACTCTCGAAACGGGACGAAACAATGTCGGTGCTTACATCGATTTAAAATTTCCCGTTTTTATAAAATAATTAATAGAGACCTACAAGATCCTAAACATACCACTACAGTATACCAGATTTATCACAGACACTATACAGGGCGTCCCAAGACTATGCGACATGAAAAGAAAGTACCTTAAATATTGTAGAGGATATTTTGCTGAAAGGAATATTACTTTATTTTTAAAATTTAGTAATACTGCATTCAAAGATTTTCTAAAAATTACTTGTTCTGAACTGACTTAAATGTGAAAAAAAACACCCGTATTTTTATGACGCCAATCAACAGAATTGACAAAAAAAAAACCTCTTGAGGAACATGGTAACTTAAAACAATGGAACAATGTAAAATTTATTCTTTTATTTTAATTTTTCATTTCATTCGGTTAGAAACCCAGACCACAGATAAAAAAATACTACTCCCAGACGAAGCAAGTACTATTTAGAAAATCTTTGAATGCAGTATTACTAATATTGAAAAATAAAATAACGTCTCCTTTTACCAAAGTATTTACAAAGTATACCAAAATATTTACAATATTTAAGGTACTTTCCCTTCATGTCGCATAGTCTTGGGACCCCCTGTATACCATGAACAATAATATAGGGCTCAGAGGACATTTGCTGAAGCTCCTAGAGGGAAAAGCTAAGTTTTACGATGTGGTGCAGATGACCGGAAACAGGAATCGCTGGAGACAACTGTCTACTCCACTCCAGTACAGCAAAGATGTCCTATTAATGACGACCGACCACAGAGAAAGAGAGAGAGAGAGAGTTTTTGTATGTTATCCTCTCACCTTAGCATCAGCTCCCTTCTCCAAGAGTGTTGAAGCCACGGCCTGCTGGTCATATTGTGCTGCGATGTGCAATGGAGTCATCCCGTTCTTACCAGCCTGGTCGGGGGAAGCACCATGCGAAAGGAGTAGATTGGCCACCTAAGTAGACAAAAATATATTAAATTTAACTGTGACCCAAAAACTCCGTTCCATCGGGACTCGAACCCGCATCTTCGACTGTAATCGGCGATGCTGTTCGGCCATAGGACGAGTTATGACGCTGGAGACGAAATTTGTGGGCACTATCAACTCGGCTAGGTTCCGATGGGAGCCATCTACAGGTGATCCATAACGTCTCCAGAGTCATAGCTCGTTCTATGGCCGAACGGCATCGCCGATTACAGTCGAAGATGCGGGTTCGAGTCCCGCTGGAACGAATTTTTAGAGTCACATTTAAATTTAATATCACACTTCACACTAATATTATAAATGCGAAAGTTTGTGTGTAGTGTGTTTGTTACTTATTCACGCTGAAACGGCTGGACGGATTTGGTTGAAATTCGGAATGGAGATAACTGGACTCCCGCAATAACACATAGGCACATTTTTATCCCGGTATTCCAACGGGATCAAAATATACGCAGATGAAACCGCAGGGCGCTGCTTTATTCATAGTGTGGTTTACACATGAAAAATAATAAACTTGCCCTTGGTTGGTATCAGCTTGAGCTGCAATTTGGTAATACCACCTAAATAATTTAGAAGTTTGACTTCAGATGTTTTGCTTCTCTTACCTTCAGGTTACCATATTTAGCAGCCAAATGCAGAGCTGAAAATCCTTTCTTAGTAGTTGCGGTCAATGGAGCATTGTGCTCAATCAAAGCTGCTGCCACCTGAAAAACAGAAGATATTTTGAAGAATTTACCTTTGGATATGAATTAATTCAATAGACACAATCTAGAGACTAATTCTTTGTCTAGGCCTGTTGTTTATTCGTTTCTGGTCAGAGTGTACATAAGGGGCCATTGAGGAAAAAAGGCATTGTTTAGCCTTTTTCTTATCCATCAGTTAATGTTTTTTGCATTTTTTACATACGACTTACCGTTTTTGAGATAATATGAACTCTGAAAAATGTTCAAGTAGTTTTACGGAAAGGAATACATATGTATAGTTTATATATAGTTTTTTTATAGTGTCTAGTGTTTTAAAATCCAAGTCGTACTGTCGACATGGATTTAAAACACTAGAGAACAGATAGGTACATTTTTCAGACTTCATATCTCAAAAACGGTAAGTTGTATGGAAAAACTGCATGGGCTACATGAAGTTTTTTTCCTCAGTGCCCCTTATCAACACCCCGACCGACTACTTACATCGTGATTATGTTGCTTGGCAGCAATATGTAGTGCGTTGTAGTGGTCGGCAGTGCTGGCTCTGACGTCAGCGCCGTGCTGCAGCAGCAACACGGCGATGTCCACATTCCCGAGACGAGAAGCAATGTGGAGCGGCGTCTGACGCTCGCGAGCCTTGGCTTCCACTGCTGCTCCGTTGCGCAGGAGGATGCGGATTATGTCCGTCTACCAAACACATAAAGAAGATATTGAAAAATAGAAAAAAGCTTGTTAAAATCCGTCGCCCATGCGACACATGTTGCGTCGCACAATAACAAAAACATGTTTGTCTGTGAGTAATGTGAGTGAACAAACACATCGGCATACTCGTAGAGCGAGAAATACTCTGTCTACGGGCATACTATATATAACTTTTGAAACTATCAAGGTTATGTACATAATTTTCACTAGAAACGGGATATTAACCATGATTTTTGAGTTTTAAATGTTCCCGATATTTCGGCACAGTTGCATGCGCCATCAACCAAACAAAGACAAAGACAACCATCTACTCGCAAACCAATTCCAATTCCAACCATTCTCCCGCGATCATGGCGCATGCAACTGTGCCGAAATATAGGGAACATTTAAAACTCAAAAATCATGGTAAATATCCCGTTTCTAGTGGAAATTATATACTATATATATATATACATAAATCTGTGCACATCGGGGCCCAATCGCGCTAATTCACTGTTGTGCGTTATTATACCATACCAAAACAAAACCACAGGAAACATCGTTAATATTTTTGTGCTAAAGAACGTAATTTTTGTTTTTGTTTATTCGTTGATCGATCAAACTCTTCATTAGGTCTAAATAAAATAGCGAGACACCATTTTTTTTTTTTTTTTATTCTACTTGGATGACGGAACAAGCAAGAGGCCCACCTGATGTTAAGCGGTAACCTCTGCCTATGAACAGTGCATTACCTCAAAGGTCACGTCCACCTCATAGGACGCACCCTATGTGGCATTGCACTGCGCCCGCCACCCTGAGACATAAAGATGAAAAGTCTCATGAAACGGATTTAGATTATGATGAGTCACATAATCTAAATCAAAACAAGAAACGTGCGCCATTTGAAACGTTCTAAATTTAGATTGGGGCCCAGAGCCTATAAGAAAAAGGCTAGAAGTAGAACTATTTTTTTGTCTTAGTGACAATGTTGGCGCCCTACCTTTCTATAGGTAGGTACCTACTAATAATAACAATATTTTGATTTCAGATTACTAGGATCCATATAGTGTTAGTAAGAGACTTAGAGCTAAGTTTGATATCAAAAACACAATTATAGTACCTACCAACTTAGAAAGGCGTGGGTTCGGAAGATGATGAAACAATATATATTTATTTCATCATCACTCGGACCCAGTGCATAAAAAGGGGAATTTTTGATAATGTTGGCGCCCAACACGTTGCTAGTATGTTACCTGGTTGGCCCTAGCAGCCAGGTGCAGTGGTGTCTCGCCGCGCACTGTGGGCACGTCAGGGCTGGCCTCGTGCTGCAGTAGGTAGATCACTATGTTCATGCAGCCCATAAATGCGGCCACGTGGAGCGGGGTCAGACCTGATTCTGTCGTGGCTTGGATACCTGATGAGATACCATATATTAAGATATGGATCCCCAGTCTGTTTAACGGTTGAAGTAGAATTGAGTAGGCCATTTTTTTTAAACAAATGTTTTGTGTTATTAGTTGTAAAAAAAGATAAAAAGAGAGGTGTTATAAGTTTGACCTCTATGTGTCTGTGTGACTGTCTGTGGCACCGTAGCTCTTAAACGAGTGAAACGTTTTTTTTTTTAATTTGAAAGCAGTGTTTCTAGCGCAGGTTTTTAGTTATGTTTTATCAAAATCGGTTCAGTCGTTTCATTGTTTTAAATTTCTTCTTTTTATGAGAGTAAAAGTAAACTACGTAAAACGTTACATTTAAATTTAGTTTGTAAGATGATTCAAAATTATCCTTGTATTTTCAATAAATAAAATACTTTGACTTTGAAATGTGACTTTGAATTCCATTCTCGTGGGAATCGAACTTATCTCGTAATCAATAATTAAAATATATATTTTAATTAACATAGAAAGAATAATAGACATAATACAAGGTATGTACAAAAATACTTAAATAAAGAAAAAAAAAAAGACTAAGTACACAATAAATTTGGTTCATAGGGCAAGGTGGCAAGAGCACTGGCTGCATTCCCACGTTGAATTGCCAAATAAATTCTTTGCACCAGGAAAGTAATTAAAATAATGAATACCGTTGCGGCTAGGGCCAGAGCAGACGCCCTGTTACTGTAAATAAAATAATAAATCCTTTATTTCTACTAGTTTGTCAAACATTAATTAACTAAAGAAACATTTTCATACCCAATGATTTTACTTAAATCTAATTTGCTTAATCTATAGTAGTCGCCTCAGCGGCGTAGGCCTCCCCTAAATCCCTCCACAGGTCCATTTCGAGGAAGGCCTGTTACTATACCGTTGGCATAATACTCAGTAATGTCAACCAATGGGTATCAGACGCTTAGTTATGGCGAAAGTAAATAATGTTAGATTTCGTAGAATAAATGTGACGTGTGATACCCGCCTCGCCTATTGATATAGGGTAGTCTGTCGTTACTACTTAGTTGACGACATCCTCTCTGGGGTTAATTTCAAGGATGGGAACACAGCCAACTGTCACTGTGAGTTGATATATGAAACTCATTATTTTCTGGTGACTTGTATGATGATGTACCCTAATAACTGACTGTTTGCATTAGACGACGCAAAATAAAAACCACTTTATTTCTTTCTTTTTTTCACGTTCTCGGAACGGTTCGATTGTCCTCTGGTTTGGAAGCTCGTCCAGAGGATTCAATCATTGTTAATTATTAAGTACTAACCTAGTTTTAAGTTGTGTTACTAAAAAGTTGGACTCTTGTTGTCTTAATAAATAAATATTTTAAAATTCTTTGCACTAAATAAAATTGGACAGCACTTCATCTAGTCACATTGGGGTAAGGGTATTGGCAGACACTTACTTGCTCCATACTTCAAAAGTAACTCCACAACCTTGATCCTATTCTTCTTGCAGGCTATATGCAAAGGCGTAAACCCATTTAGAGCTCTTGCATTTGCATCAGCGTTTCTGTAAAATTAGTTATTTGTTAGATCAAAGAACTTTTGATATTACCCAAGCAAATGTATAGGGAGTCTTTTTTAACCGCGCTGACTCAAACACGATGGGGTGTTATAAGTTTGCCGTATCTGTGTGTGTGTGTGTGTGTGTGTGTGTGTCTGTCTGTCTTGCCGCATCATAGCTCCCGAACGGATGAACCGATTACGTTTTTTTTTTGTTTGTAAGGTGAATTTGTCGGGAGTATTCTTAGCTATGTTTGATCAAAATCAGTTCAGCCGTTTCATTGCGTTGAGCGTTTTTTTAATTTGTACAAAAATAATTTGTTGTAATTGTTTAATTCGCCCGTTTTTTTTAAATAGCAACAAATTAATAATTAATTAATTCTCACCTGTCCAAAAGCAGCTTAGCCACCTTAGCATGTCCGCAATGTGCAGCAACATGCAGTGCAGTGAGGTAGTCGACGGTGACGTCATCGACCGGTGCCCGACGAGACAGCAGCACCCGGGCTGCGTCCGCGTGGTCACCCTGCGCAGCCATGTGGAGCGGGGCTAGGCCGTTCTAGTGGACACACAGAAACCAACCTTATTCCTGGCGTCATACAGCGGAATATACCGCAGTGGCTATTGATGACGGCAAACTAATATAGAAAGCCAGTGTGCAGCCATAAATTGCCTTGTTTTATAGGATCACAAACTATATTATTGTAAGGTATTGTAAACCAGTCTTAAATCATCAACTACGTATTTAACAGGATACTAGGAAAACTTTATTGGTTAAGGTTTTGAGCCACTGTTAAGTAAGCTAATACCACCCAAGAAACCGGAAGACGACAAAGAACCTAGAGTAAAGAAGAAGTATGAGGACCAGCAGCAAAAGTATTTGTCAGCAGATAGCACAGCCTTGCTGCTTATTACTATGAATTTGTCACAAGGAAACTGCGAGAAAGTTTTAAGATACTCTATACAGTTAGGGAAGTGTGGTTAGAACTACACCGCTTGTATGATGGCACGTCGGAAAGTAAAACCTACAACCTGTGCATGAAGTTCCTCAGCTACACCCTCAGAATACAGAAGGTTACACCATGCAATCCAGAGGTGATGTGTTAGCTAATGTCAGCAAACTAAAAAACTTCAGAACTTACCAGGGAGCTCTAAAAGGAACACTGGAAGGAAGAACTACCAGAACTCAATGACGATGAATTATTTCAAGATTGTGGTTCTGAAGACGAGCATGAGATATTAAGCGAAGAAGTCTTACAACCGGTACAGCAGGAGACAGAATCTAATGTAGAGATATAGTCCAATAAAGATAAAGTATTTGTACTTTTTTTTTTCTTTTTTTTTACCGCACGGTTTGTGCATTTCCCATTTTCAAGTATCTGTATTTTCACTGTATTGTATTTTGAATATATTTTGCAACGTTACCCTCCTTCCAAGTCGTCAAAGTCACAGTCGAGTCATATTTTAGTAAAACGGTGGCTAATTTTTACTAAAACTTTGGTAGACAATTTCCACCAATTTCAAAAGTCACGCAATTCACTTCCATTTCATTTCACTACACTTGTGCTTTTTAAACGAGCTACATTAGTTAAAATGCCACCAAAATAACACAAAATAACTCAAGAAAACACTAGGAAAAGAAACAAAATAAAAGTAGACAACGTCTCTTTTCGAAAATGGCGGGAAGAGTCTCTTTGTACTTAATAAATATAATATTTGTTACATCTTAAGTCCAATACAGTCTTACTTCCTCCCCCCGACTACTCTCTCCACTGTCTTAATGGGGCGGCGCGTGGTGATACTACGTTCTGTCTCAGATACTTCATGAAGTTCCAGTGATGCCTTACCTTACTCTTGCTGGTAATTGGTGCTCCCCTGTCCAGCAGGGCTTCGGCAACTCGCTCGTGACCGGAACGGGCGGCGCAGTGGAGCGGGGTGAGTCCATCGCGAGTCCGTGCTTCTACATTAGCGCCGTTGTCACATAGTAGTGTTACCATGTTGTCCTTACCTAGAAAATAAACATTACGATTAAGGTGAATGCTCACACATGTGGCGCGAAATTATTATTTTTTGGTGTTTTTTGCTCATTACAGCTCATGAACACCCCCTCAGATAGCGAAAGTTAATTTCGCGAGAACTAGTAGACTTAACACACGTGTTTTAATTGATGGTATCTCATAGATATCATCAGTTTAGATACGATCCCCTAAACAAAATAAAAGCGACCAAGTGCGTGTCGGACTTGCCCATGAAGGGTTCCGTAGCAGCAAGTAACATAATATAAAAGTTGTTGGATGGTTTACGAATTATGACGTATTAAAAAAAACTACTTACTAGATCTCGTTCAAACTAATTTTCGGTGGAAGTTTACATGGTAATGTACATTTTATATTTTTTTAAAGTTTTATCATTCTCTTATTTTAGAAGTTACAGGGACACACATTTTACCACTTTGGAAGTGTCTCTCGCGCAAACTGTTCAGTTTAGAAAAAAATATATTAGAAACCTCAATATCATTTTTGAATACCTATCCATATATACCGCACAAGTATGGGTTTGATGAAAAAAAAATTGAGTTTCGGTTCTAAGTATGGATAACCCCAAAAATTTATGTTTTTTTTTTTCTATTTTTGTGTGTAAATCTTAATGCGGTTCATAGAGTACATCTACTTACCAACTTTCAACAGCATAGCTCTTATAGTTTTTCTTAAGTATAAGCGGAGCTCGCTCAAAAAGCAGTTAGTCGTAAATTGGCTTTCAGTGACCACAGAGTAATCTTGGAACAATTAGTGAAAAATGTTTGTGAATTACATTCACAGTAAAAAATACAATACAAAAAAAAAACTTTATTTTGCTTACAAGACTATGGGTTACATGGGTTGGGATCTCCTCTGTTAAGTTACAAAACCTGTATTAGAGGAGTCTCCTCTTTAATTATGGTGATCTATATCTAAACATAACTTTCAAAAATTACTTAAGTAAAGAATAATTTTTGAAAGTTATGTTTAGATAGAAATAGATAATGTAGTAAAAAGTGAATTGGTGTTTTTGTTAAAAATGGTTTGAACCGGTGTGTAAATTTTATGCCGAATCCTATTTCGAAACATTATTATAACGTTAGCTTACCCCATTTAGCAGCCACATGCAGTGGACAGATATTATGCTTAGCCGCACAGTTCACATCAGCTCCTTTAGCTAGAAGCAGTCTAGCTACAGATTCGTTGCCGTAATGTGCTGCAATGTGCAGCGGTGTGAAGCCGGATTTGGATGTTACATCGGGGTTGTGTTCGTTCTGTTGAGGGAAATATTAACTGAAAACAATTGTAAATGCAAACAATAGTAAACAGGTTTTTGTGAATTAAGAACAAAAAGGGACCGAAAATACTTCCTTGTGGTAAATACCCCTAACAATCAGTGAAGTGATTTGAATAACTTTGCTGCTCTTTGTTGATTGCATTGTTTAATTTAAACTAGTATTAATTATGAACTTATCTGACGCCAATAACTACCATTTTTCGAAGCAAAATTAGCCTCGACCCTATGTCGAATGCCTATAAAAAATCAAATAAACGTCAATACACCTCTTGCCACCGGATACTTACCTCGAGTAATAGGTTAGCAGCTTTCACATCGTCCTTCTTGGCTGCGATGTGTAAAGCTGGCAGACGGACCCTGCCCCGAGTGTCTGCTTCTAGAAGTACCGCTACCACCTTCTCGTGGCCTTGTTGCATTGCCACTGCTAGAGGGGTGAATCCATCCTGAAAATACGAGTACTTTTAAAATCTTAATTTCACAGTTCTACATCATCATCATCATCGTTGGTGATATCAACTTCTCACCATTGATCTCTGATTGAATCTCTGATTATTATTATTCTGATTCTCTTATTGATTGAATCTCTGGTGATCATCTAGGCGACTGTTGTTAACGTATTAACTTATAAATATTATATGTCAAATAAATAAATAACAAATAATGCTGGACAGTATACACAACATTATCTAGCCCCAAGCTAAGCAGACCTTGTGTTATTTGTGTGTTTGTTTGTTACTCAATCAAGCAGGAACAACTAAAATGATTCTAATGAAATTTGGTAACTACAAAGATAGATTATGCCCTGGATTGAGATATAATAGGTTAACGCAAGGAATATGGTAGGTGTTAGTAATAATTACTACCTTTACGATACTAGAAGTAAATTCTTACTGCTCAATACGATTTGTTAACGGTTTTCCCTCATTTGTTTTAAAACATTACGCCCACATACTAGTTCAATGAAATAGTAAATATCATAGTCTCAAATATCTGTAACCAAACATTGCTCAATGAAGTTACCTCCGTAGCTAAGCTCTGGTTGGCTCCGTTGGCCAGCAGGAACTTGACAACAGTATCATGGTTCTCCTGTGCGGCCATGTACAGCGGCGTGAATCCATTCTGGGACTGGATGTTGACCTGATGACAAATAAGATTACTGTGATTGATTCTGTGATAGGAAATATGCAGAGGGAGATATACCAGCTTGCTTTAATCGCTGTTGCGGTGAGATGTAGAGTAGCGAGAGGCTACTGTTTGTTTGTACAGTTTTGTCTCTCGCTAACTCTTCAAGAAAAAGCAGTGGCTTCAAAAGAGGCGGAGGTATCTATTACCTATAGCCAAGTAAAGTTTATTGTTAATTAACATAACACTTGTTTTCAGGGTTTTTAAATGTATCTGTTTCTTTATTCCACCAAATTTTCTAAACGCTTTAATCGATTAAGATGATTGAGGTATCAATAGAATATTTACCTATGTTACAATTGAAATTGAACCTACCTTGAAATTTAAAAAACTAGGGTGTCTTTGGTCTCAAAATTAAAAACATCAAACTTTAAAAATTATATCCAATTTATTTGTGTATTTTATGTGTGTATCAATACGTAGGAATTGGGGAGTCGGTTTTAAATATATAACACTTGCGTATTTAATACACGCAGTTCTCTAAAAAATAACGCTTTTTTCACGTTTTAGTTTATTTTATCATGGCTTTTTTAATATTTGTTAGTGTTTTAATATTTTTTCCAACACACTTGCTCTTAATATGGCTTTAATTTCACCGCAATTAGGCACATAATGACACCTGTAATCAAACTGTGACTTTTTCATTGCTATTATTCACTAGTGAGTTATAGAGACGGTTGAACATTTACACAGAGTGTGTATTTCTGTTTTACATCTGTAATCACACTGTGACTTTTTCATTGCTATTATTCATTAGTGAGTTATAGAGACAGTTGAACTTTTACACAGAGTGTGTTTTTCTGTTATTATTATTTTCTTCACAAGTGTGTTGATAAACGTCGTATGATACACGTGTGTAATGATGATTACCGTCCTCGGCTCTCATAAGACCCACACCTAACGGCTCGGGTATCAACGGCGCCTCATCGAAAATCACCAACAGTACACACTAGTACAATAATGCACTATTATATAAGTACCACTCCTATGTTTAATTTTGTTATTCCTGAGAAAACAGAAACAGAAAACAGAAACATCTGTGGTCGCCGATAAATATAGGGCATGGATAAATCCTCTTAAAACTGTTTAATTTATAATGTTCCTAAGTATCAATGATATCAATCTCGAGAGACAATGTAACATAAGTTTATTAGTTAGGTAGATAAAGCAAGGCCACTACAGATGCAAGAGTACTTGCGGTCAGTTTAGATCAGATAAGTTTTCCCGCTTGATGCTACTCAGTCTATTTTCATGGTAATATATAACCAATTACATCACCCCATTATTACATAAGCCAAACACTAAAAAGCATTACCTACCGGACGTCCAAAACAAACACTAATGATGTGCAGTTTCCGCTTCTCAATCACGAAGTTAAAAGCATCGCAATCTATCACAATGTTTGGGGCACGATTGATTGACGTACGTACAAACGAAGTGTTCCGCTTACAAAAAGTTAATTATCACAAACTACATATACTAAAAGAAGCACCAAAAACTTGCGCCAAGCAGTAATGCTCGGAGGCCTGTGGTCGGGTTTTAAAGGTATGGGTACTAATATTTATTCTGTGGTATGGGTGTCGGATAGACCTTTGTTTGACCACGATCTCACCTGTTGGTAAGTGACGATGTGGCCGAAGATGGAGCACAAAGGTCTAGAAGGCACCTATTCACTCAAGCCTTGAAGAGATCCAGATTATAGTTTTCAGGAAAGACAGACGACCGTAGTGTATTCCTCTCCTTAGCAGTTCGCATTATAAAGGTAGGACTGAAACGTTTAGTGCAAATAGAAGGTATACTAATGAGGTAAGGATGGTACCGAGCCGTGCGCCCGCTCGTCCTATGATGAAAAGGAGATGGTGGGAACAGATCGTGAAGTTCCTGGGAGCATTCCCCGTAATTTGACCTACAGAAGATCTAAATACAGGCACATCAGTCGTTTCATAATAATATATATTGTAATAAATAAGCAGAGGTTACCGAACGCTTGACATCGGATGGACCAATAGCTAGTTCCGTTAGGTACGTACTTATTTTTGCCCGTCTACTTTTGTGAAGCTAGCATATTGTTTTATGCATACTTAAACTTTTTTGTCAGGCCAGGTAGGTCATCTGCTTGTTCCGTCATTCAAGTAGTATAAAAAGAGCGACCAAGTGCGAGTCAGACTCGCCCATGACGGGTTCCGTAGCAGCAAGTAACATAATATAAAAGTTCTTGGATGGCTTACGATTTATGACGTATTAAAAAAAAACTACTTACTAGATCTCGTTCAAACCAATTTTCGTTGGAAGTTTACATGGACATATTTTTTTTTTTAGTTTTATCATTCTCTTATTTTGGAAGTAATGGGGGGGGGGGGGGGGGGGGGGCGCCGGAACACTTTTTACCACTTTGGAAGGGTCTCTCGCGCAAACTATTCAGTTTAGAAAAAATATATAATAAAAAACTACTTACTAGATCTCGTTCAAACCAATTTTCGTTGGAAGTTTACATGGTAATGTACATCATATTTTTTTTTTTAGTTTTTGAATTCTCTTATTTTAGAAGTTATGGGGGGGGGACACTCTTTTTACCACTTTGGAAGTGTCTCTCGCGCAAACTATTCAGTTTAGAAAAAAATTATATTAGAAACCTCAATATAATTTTTGAAGACCTATCCATAGATACCCCACATGTTTTTTTTTTTTTATTATCAGTTCTAAGTATGGGGAACCCCAAAAATTTACTGTTTTTTTCTATTTGTTTGTAAAATTCTTAATGCGGTTCACAGAATACATCTACTTACCAAGTTTCAACAGCCTAGCTCTTATAGTTTCGGAAAAAAGTGGCTGTGACATACACGGACAGACAGACAGACATGACGAATCTATAAGGGTTCCGTAATTTTTAGTTACGGAACCCTAAAAAAGGCACAGACTATGTACTTAATAGTTACTATACAGGCATATCCTAGTGCTGTGCCATAATCTATAAAAATAAAACTTCTATAAAAAGCCAAATACATCAACTGTCTAACTGTCACGGTTCATGAGATACAGCCTGGTGACAGATAGATGGACGGACAGTGGAGTCTTAGTAATAGGGTCCCGTTTTACCTTTTGGATACGGAACCCTAAAAACAGCATTTTTTGTCTATTTTATATAAAAATATACGATATCTTTGGTGTAACTTATATCACAAGGCACGAAGCTGTTGTCAGAAATAAAAAGTCGCCGCCATATTACTGATAATATTGTAATGTTATGATTAGCCGGCTATAGTTTTCTAACTGTACACTTGTTTATATACGAATACATATCTGCCCACAGTATAACCGGTAGTTTGAATATTGCACCAATGACAGAAAAGTTGAAAGGGAATCGTTTAGCTTATGGGCATGTTATGAGGGATGAAACGCATGTAACTAAGAAAGTTATGACTAAGTATGTTGAATGTTAGTGGATGGAAGGGAAGAGGAAGGCCTAATTAAGAAAAAATGGATAGATTGCGTGAGAGATGTATGAATGACAAAATAGTAATTAATGAGGTGACGGCTGATAGGGGAGAGTGGAAGAAAAAGACGTACTGCACCGACTCCAAATAAATAGGTACAAGGGCAAGACGATGATGATATCTGCCCACACTCCTCTTTAGTGCTGAGTATCTACCATCAGCAGTAACATTGAGGCTAGCTCCATTAGCAGACTAATATTTAATTACTACGGACTATACTAATATTTTTGTGGATGTGGTCAAAAGGGTAATGTGCCTAAAGTGGAAATGGGCAGGACACATACAAAGAATGAAGCAAAATAGATGGCCTTACATTGTTTCTAACTGGATACCCCTAAGCATAAAAAGAAAAAGAGGAAGACCAAACACAAGGTGGAATGATGACATCATTCAGGTAGCTGGAAAACTCTGGTCGAGAAGAGCTAGAGTTAGGGAAGACTGGCGAGCCTTGGAGGAGGCTTATACCGCCAAGGGCGGTCTACAATAAAGTTAGTTAAAATAAGAAATAAAAAAAAGTGTATATATTTTTATTTTTTATTTTATTTTATTATACTAATATTAATCGAACTCAGTTCAACGACCTGATATTTTAACACCCTCATAGTCGCCATCATCAATATCGCCGGCAATTTGTTCAGCATTCCCTTTTGATGGCTCATTTATTTCCGTTCGTTTTCATCATAAATTTCCTTTATTGGATTTGTCTGCTATTTGAGTTACTGATTGCTAAATACCTTACTGTTACTTGCTTCTTTTATCATTATCATCGTCATCAGCCATCGATAATAGCTTAGAGTTTGGTACTTCTAATATCGGCACAAGACAACTACGCACTGGGTTGGATGGGCCCGGCTGTCAACGTCTCGGACTGAAGGCCCTACCAAACTTACAAAAATGTATTAGCTTTTTAAATCAAAACTTTATAGTCATATAGTCATATAGTCATTTATTTCATCTTTAGACTGTTACATGCACTTAGATATGTCAGTTTCACATAGGTTTCAAGTACCTAGGTACATTTTACAATTTAAAATTATAAATATAACAATATATTATAGGTGAGCAACATAATTATGGCGGAGACTAAGATCCAGAGTCTCGAGCACCGCTGTAAGGTCGCATGCCTTTCGATATAGGTTACATTTCGGGGAATGCTCCCAGGAACTTCATGATCTGATCCCACCATCTCCTTTTCATCATAGGACGAGCAGGCGCACGGCTCGGTACCACCATTACCTCATTAGTATACCCGCTATTCGTACTAAACGTTTCAGTTCCACCTTTATAATGCGAACTGCTAAGGAGTGGAATAAACTACCGTCGTCTGTCTTTCCTGAAAACTATAATCTGGGTCTCTTCAAGGCTAGAGTGAATAGGTGCCTTCTAGACCTTTGTGCTCCATCTTCGGCCACATCGTCATTTTCCAACAGGTGAGATCGTGGTCAAACAAAGGTCTATTAAAGTTATAAAAAAAAAAAAAAAAAAAAAAAAAAAACTACAATTCTCGTAAAACACTGAGGATAGGTACATGTCAATAGAATTCAAATAGATAATTAATAGATTTAGCTAAACGGCTTGTCACATTGTAAACATAAATTCATAGGAATTTTAAACAAAAACAAAATAAACACTCATAACAAGTCATCACAAAAAATATCTTTGTCGGCCAAAGCCTTGTCCATCTTATAGTTGCTTTTATGCAATAATTGTTTTTTAATATAATTAAACAATGTCAGTGTTATTTCTGATGTCTGATGTGTTATTTCTGTTTAAACCTTCAAAACTATTTATGGCGCTATTATGGTTATATTACCACGCGCATCGCTATAGAGGGAGGGCCGCGCGCAGAGGCATTGCCTGAGTGGCTAACTGACTTAGGTTAGGACTTAAGGAGGTTTATAAATTCGGCTACTATTACATTTTTCATCAAGATTTATAGCGTATGATTGATTATTCGATTTTCCTAAATGTGAGTGTGTTGTGTGTTGGTATACAATAATATGCCACATGATCAATACATAGATCAGTGGTTTGTCAGTTTCATAGAAGTTAATATGGTTTTTGAATCACACTGATTTAAGAGGCAGACAACAGCCAAATTCCGTCACTATCTAACTCAGTAAAGTTCAGGTTAGTCAGAAAGTGACAGAATAGCACTCGCGCAACGAAAAGTGAACGAAAATCACGAAAAACAGTATTTTAACAAATATTTGCTCAAGTTCTTGTCGAAGAACCACAATGTATGGATCCCTTATCTGACGGAATTGCTGAGCAACCACTATCTATTTGATATCTATCTAAACAAGTTTCAGACACGAATACTTCCGTAGAAGTACTCAATAATGCAGGGTGCAACTGCAGGGGTAGAGTTCAAAGGAGTTCAATGACCGTGGTGGAATATTAAGTTGGAGTGGAATAAGTAGCACGCACCGGAAATGGGACGAGACAGGAATTTCACATGACTTTATCGCGAGGAAATTGGCTCATCTTTTTATTTAATTACTGTCAAGCATTCTGGAACGAATGGGATGTGAGTGGCGGATGTTCTTATTATACAGGCTGTGGCAAGATCGTGGGACTTACAGGGTAAGTACTTTTTCAGTTGTAGTCAGAGAGGTTTTTTTTTAACCTTGCTAGATCTTTGTTTGACCACGATCTCACCTGTTCGTAAGTGACGATGTGGCTAAAGATGGAGCACAAAGGTCTAGAAGGCACCTGAATAGGTGCCTTCTAGACCTTTGTGCTCTAGCCTTAAGAGACCCAGTTTTCAGAAAGACAGACGATGGCAGTGTATTTCACTCCTTACCAGTTCGCATTATAAAGGTAGAACTGAAACTTTTAGTACGAATTGAGGGTATACTAATGAGGTAAGGGTGGTACCGAGCCGTGAACCTGCTCGTCCTATGTTGAAAAAGAGATAGTAGGATCAGATCACGAAGTTCCTGGGAGCATTCCCCGAAATGTAACCTATAGAAGATCTAAAGGCAAGCGACCATACGGCGGTGCTCGAGACTTTGGATATTAGTCTCCGCCATATGTTGCTCACCTATAAAGCCTGAAAGCTCTGCATTCGATCGAATCTAAGGCAGCAAGCTGATGTTTGGCCGAGCCATCCCAAACGTGGCCGCAGTACTCCATACCAGCCCGGACTTGTGCTTTGTACCGACTTAAAAGCCGTCCTGGTGTGAAGTAACGCTTTACCTTATTCAGGATACCCAGCTTCATGGAAGCAGTTTTTGACTTAGACTCTAACACCTAAGAGCTCGAGGTGATCTCCTATAGCTACAGGTACATCTCAGAAGTCAGGAACTTGGAGAAACTGACTTTTTTTCGCCAAAAAGAGACAAGCTTGCGTTTTAGAGGAGTTGAACTTGACTAGATTGGCATCGCCCCAATCGGATACAGCCTTGAGAGTCAAATTCAGACGCTGCGGCATCTCATCTCTTAACTCCAGAATTTAATACTGCCTAGCACGCGCAGTGGAAACGTATCTCTCCTCAACTGTGCTGCATACCCAACGATACCGGGCATCAGCAGATTTTTAATATGCACCAGAAACAGTGTGGCGGATAGCACAGACCACTGAGGTACCCCTGCATTTATAGCCATTTGACCCGATGAGCAGCCGTCAACAACTACTCGAATGGATCTTTCCCTCAGAAAGTCAGCGAGCCAGGAGCAGAATTGAACTAGCAGTCCGTAAGCAGGTTGCTTGCCAATATGGTTATCTTGCCAAACCCTGTAAAAGGCCTTCGGGACGTCTAATGAAATAGCCAAGTGCTTCACCTTGTTTCTCGATGGCCTCGCTCCAAATGTGCGTGGCATACACAAAGTAGACCGATTTTGGCAAAACCCATGTTGGCGATCACTGAGGACACTTAGTTAACAATTAGGTGAATTTTGGCGAAAACTAACAGCATTTTTGGGTTTTTGAAAAAAGCCACAGGCAGCCTGATTATTAAAATTTCTAAAAAACAGGTTGGGCCCAATCTGCTCTATTTATCATAAAACTAGTCAAAAAGAATCGTCCTATCGTGTTTCTGGTACAGTGATCCCTCGGAATTATACTGTAGTATCCATGCGCACTTTTGATTTGAATATTGTACTTGATTTAGTTAGTTAAAAATCAAATCTAATATTAGGCTTATTCCATGGAACTTGACCATATTCCTTAGCTTCTCGTCTAGACCCTGGTCTTTTGGCTTTAACCATCAGATGTAAAGGTGAGTATAGACTAGAGCATTTTCCCGAGCATTTCCATGTAATATAACGTCCCTGCGAATAATCAACGCTGTGTTCAACGTAGGTAATGATCAAGGCAAGTGAGCATTTACCTGTAACATTCCCTTTTATTTTACGTCTTACTCGCGCACCTCATACCGCGTAGCACGTTGTCTTTGCTCGATAAAATGTTATACAAATTCGCTCTTTGGTTTGTAAAATCAAGTTATTTATAGGTCGCACAACGAGATATGAGCGCTCGGCGAAAGTGGTGGGGTTGATTTCGTATGTGTACATTAGCGCATTCGCTATACAGACCCCAAAAATTACTACTGCGCATTGAAGGTCAGCGCTCATTACTCGTTGCGCGACCTGTAACAAAGCGTCGAAATATTCGTTTCGTTTCGTAGAGCGGCTCGAAGTTCTGTTACAAGTAAATGCTCTAGAGTATACTCATCTTAAAGGAACACTTACTTGAGCTACATTAACCACCTCCTGGCCAGCGAGAGACGCGATGTGCAGAGCGGTGTTGCCCTTCTTGGTGGCAGCGTCGATGGCGGCGTCTCGCTCCAGGAGTTCTCTCATCCACTTCCACGTGACCGTCCTCATCTAGACCCTGGGTCCTTGTTGCTGAGGAACACTTACTTGAGCCTCATTCTGCACCAGCAGCTTCACAACCACCTCCTGGGGCAGCGAGAGACGCGATGTGCAGAGCGGTGTTGCCCTTCTTGGTGGCAGCGTCGATAGCGGCGCCTCGCTCCAGGAGTTCCCTCACCACGTCCACGTGACCGTCTTCATCTAGGCCCTGGGTCCTTGTTGCTGAGGAACACTTACTTGAGCACCATTCTGCACCAGCAGCTTCACAACCACCTCCTGGCCAGCGAGAGATGCGATGTGCAGAGCGGTGTTGCCCTTCTTGGTGGCAGCGTCGATGGCGGCGCCTCGCTCCAGAAGTTCTCTCACCACGTCCACGTGACCGTCCTTCGATGCCAGGTGGATGGCGTTAAGTCCGTTCTGTACATTGAAGATTTTTTTTATTATTTAACGAGCGAATCCAGTTCTCTGAGTTAACTTAGCTTAGATGAATCAGCGTTATCTGAGAATAACTTTTTTTTTCTTTTTTTTTCTACTTATAATGACGAAACAAGCAGATGCCTATGAAAAGTGCATTATCAAATAGGTCACGTCCACCTAGGACGCGCCCTATGTGGCATTGCACTGCGCAAGCCACCATGAGACATAAAGATGAAAAGTCTCATGTGCCTGTAATTTCACCAGCAACCATACTCTTCAAACCGGAACACAGCAATGCGAGCACTTACTGCTTTAAGACAGAAATAGGTATGGTGGTAGTACTTCCCCGGACGAACTCTTCTCAAAAAAACTATACCTAATACTACAAAAAAAATAAGTTTAAATCATTGAACGAAATAATCGAGTTTTCTGAGACGGCGACGCATTGATATATTCATTGATTATTTCGAATGAATTTCGTTTAAGGTCGTATACACGCTAAAAACGGTTTCCTAGGGGCTAGTCCTTGAAAATGACACATCTAATTTTGACACTATTCCATTATATGTGACCTCCACCTTGCGGTGGGATTTGGAACTAATTAGGTAAACAAATCTCTCAACCGTACAATTGAGTAGAAAACGCATTACTTGTTTTGTCAATAACATCATTGAATTTTTTTTCTGTACGTAATCAGATAAATGTGAAAATAAAATCAATGTATACCACCTATACAATCGTTGCGTGACTGACTGACTTAGTCACTGACTATCAACGCGAAGTCTAAACCCTAGGTCATAGAGACCTGAAATTCACATAGGTACATTTCTTTTGTGGCATAGCGGTGCACTAAGAAAGGAATTTCCGAAATACACACCCTAAAGTGGTGCAGCGGGATGTTGAAGTTTGTATAGCAAAAACTGCACGCGGGCGAAGTCCCAGGCGTTCCACTACTGGATACTTGAGGAATCTCTGTGCACATGTTGTGTTTTACATATTATGCTATGTGCTTCAGGTTTCGTTATATTTTATAACAGTTTTATTTGTTTTATTTTACCTCAAATAGACAAAGTGGTCAACAACTGCAATAAACTGTACTAATATGGGTGCAAAGTTAGTATTTCAAAACCATCATAACCGAATCGCAAATGAACATGGTCAAGAAACGAACAAAACCCACAAAAATATCTTGGGAATCGGGATTTTTCCCAGCAGGGCCCAAATTAGATTGTTTCTCCGCCTCAAAACTCACTATTCTGCCAAACTTCCTGCAAAATATACCTGCCTTGTTTGTTTATATTAATTTGAATGTGTATGTGCGCCTACTTTTTGGCGATTGTACCTAGTCAACCTTTGGAGGATTTTAAGGTACAATATTATAATTAAATGTGTAAAATATATTGTGTATGAAATAAATAAAAAAATAAAATAAAAAAACCTACACATTTAGGGCTGTTTAAAAAAACGCTCATGCAGTGATTTTATTATTTAAAACTGTTAATTTAATCCTATTTCGTCAGAATAGTAACAGTTTTTCAAATTATTTTGTACAGAAAGACGGATAAAGAAACATATAAATTATATAGGTACCAAACTATGTTGGAAGAAATACATGTTAAAATATCGAATGGGCGGAGCCTAGCAGGAAAACAGGAAAACAATCGCTGTATGAAAGAGACAGCGGTATTACTCACCGGAAGAGAGAAGGTATAGATTTTGCCGCTCGGAAGTAACTGACGTAAGCGACTAACGATAAAACTTCGTTTTGCTTCTAAAAATCAAATATAAAAAATAAATTATCTATAATTAATCTAAGTGATGTGATTACCTACTGAATAGTATACAAATTTACGCTTAATATTTTCGTATTTTATGCTTGTGTCTATGTATGTATGTATGAATATACATAATTTACGTGCGTGGCGGGCAATTCAACTTTTTGACCTTACCATGCCGCCAATGTAACCTAGTTATCCCCATTAGCTCGCAAAACTCCAACGAGAAACGTAAAGAGGGTTTTATTTCTTTAATATAAAGTTCTCGTTAGCATATTAATGGTATTGTTTCAACTTTGCGCTGTTTGCCCAATATGTGGTGTAGTCACGCTATTTCGTCACGAATTTCTTTATTGCGCGTGGTCCTACCACGTCAGTTCTATAATAGGACCCCGGAGATATTTTTGTACTAGTAGAGCTTTTTTGTGGAAAGAGTTCGTCCGGGGAAGTACTACCACCATACCTATTTCTGCCGCAAAGCAGTAGTGCTCGTATTGCTGTGTTCCTGTTTGAAGGTTATGGGTGACGGTGAAATTACACATGAGACTTTTATCTTTATGCCTCAGGGTGGCGGGCGCAGTTCATTGACACGTAGAGTGCGTCCTAGGTGGACGTGACCTATGAGGTAATGCATCATACACAGCACATACATAGGTGTGGTTCAGCTATACGCAGAAGTCGCTTAGTGCTCTGCGCGTCCAATATAATAATGGTTTTAGGATGCTGATGGGATTTCCTCGCTTCTGCAGTGCATCAACGATGTTTGCGGAGGCTCGGGTTGATGGTTTTCACGCCATCATCCGTAAGAAAACTGCCTCATTGCTCAGCAGAGTGCGCAGCAGTTCCAACGGCATCCTGCAGCCCATTCCCAATCGCTATGACCTGCCAGTAATGAAGGCTTTTATCGGGGTCCTGATCAGGTAGGTAGTCTCACTGGAGTCTATTTGGTCGGGATTCGGATGAGAGTTTTCACCTCAACTTATAGCTAAGTATGGCTAATGTATTTCTAACATAGTTTTTAAGAATACTACTAACAAATAATGGACCTAATAATGTCTGATTTAATAAATGAATTATTATTATTATTATTATAGCACATATACAGCAGGTTCCGCTCTGCTTGTTCCGTCATTCACGAATTTAGAATAATACCTAAGTAAATTACACTAATGAACTTGTTCACATCAGGTTAGCTCTGTACGTATGTACCTACCATGCAAAACAGTTTGGATAACTGCCAATATTTTCCGAAACTACAAAGTCTAAACGTGTAACTTGCCCATTATTTCCTATTAGCCAACAAGTTTCTTGTTTATTCAGCATTTTGGCATAGAAACACTTTTCTTATAAAAAGTGTTACGTAGATAATTTGAGCGAAAATTTTAGTGTAAGTAAATACACTGGTATGTGCGATCAAATTCGGAACAGAATAATTCTTTTCGAAAAAAGCTGACTTCGAAGCTAGGAATTTATCCCCAATACAAGATTTTAGAATATTAGTGATCGGAACCGTGTGCTGATCACAATGAGCCTAAACACGGCCAGTCTACTATTATCCACCGAGGAGTTCCGTTGTCCACCTTCCGTTTCCATCATCAGATTAGCTCGCTGTCACCACAATATTGTGTTGTAATCGGAACTTGACAGGTATGCTATGCCAGATTTCAGATCAATCAGATATTGGAAAGTCATCCTTATCGCCACTCGTGTAATACTTATCATTGAGGAGTTCCAATGGCCATCTCTGGTCTTCTTCATGAGTTCCACTTCACCAAATGGCACTTTCTGAATGCATATGCTTGACTTGCTGCTAAAAATACCGAAATCACTATATATGTGCCTATAATATTGGAGGGTTCCTACCTCTTATAAAACAGAGATTTCCAGTTTACAGGCAAATGGGACCAATTTAAGCCTCTAAATTTTATGAGTAGATTTATCTAAACACATACTTCAATATTAAAGTGGGTTTTTTAACAATGCATTATCTAATAGGTCACATCCACCTAGGACGCACACCCTATGTGGCATTGCACTGCGCCCGCCACCCTGAGACATAAAGATGAAAGTCTCCTGTGCCTGTAATTACGTAACTGGTTTCGTATCGTCGTGTTACTTTGCGGTTCTGAGTAGGTATACCTATTACAGAACAAGAAATAAACCAATGAGGAGTTTATTTACTAATAAACATTTAATTAATGAATTATTAAATTTAAACCTCCCGAGCAGGCTGGCTTCACATCTTCATGCAATAAACCAGATTTTAGAAAAACACCATGAGATGAACATCCGCCTGTACTTGGCATTCATTGACTATTCGAAAGCATTCGATAGCATAACACATACAGCCAAATTTAAATCACTCCAAAAGCAAAATATTGAACCCATATATATTAACCTCATTCAAAACATTTACTTCCATAGTACAGCATCAATGAAAATTCAAACACCGGGTACAACATTTCCGATAGAAAAGGGAGTTAAACAAGGCGACCCATTATCCCCTAAACTCTTCAACAGCACTCTTGAAGAGGTTTTCATAAAGTTGGCGTTAGATTGGGGTGAAAAATGGATTGAAATCGGTGGAATTAGATTGACTAACCTTCGCTTCGCTGACGATATTGTTCTCATCTCCTCAACAGCAATCGAACTCCAATTCATGCTCGAAGAACTAAGCAATGCAAGCCTTGCGGTTGGATTGAAGATGAATATGTCAAAGACCAAAGTAATGACCAATAACATTGAATATCGAATAACAGTCAACGGTGAAGCGATGCACTATGTCCAAGATTACATCTACCTCGGTCAAATAGTTTCCCACCAGGCTGGCAGGCAGGATAAAGAAATTGCGAGACGCACTGAGAACGCCTGGAGGAGCTATTGGTCTATGAAGGAGCTGATGAAGGGTAACCTTCCAATGGTACTAAAACGCAAACTAATGGACATGTGCATCCTTCCCGTCTTGACTTACGGATCACAAACTTGGCCTTTGACAAACATCCAGAAATCCAAACTCAAGGTTTGCCAAAGAGCAATGGAGCGCAGTATTTTAGGCGTTAAACTAACTGACCGCATTCGAAACACCATACTGCGCTCCAAAACTAAAGTCGCCGATGTGGGAGAGAAGGCCGCGCGGCTGAAGTGGGATTGGGCCGGTCACATTTGCCGTATGCCCGACGAACTTTGGGCCAAAATCACCACGGCATGGAGCCCTAATACAGCCAGGCGGCGTCGCGGCAGACCACGCATGAGGTGGCGGGATGAACTGGACGCCTATGAGAGGGAATGGGAAACGGTTGCACAGGACCGTGGTGACTGGCGGAAGTGGGGGGAGGCCTTTGCCCAACAATAGGACAGTATGGGCTAATAGTAATAGTAGTAATAATAAGTAATTAAATTATTTATTTATTTATTTAATTAATAATAATATTTTATTAATAAACATATTGGTGATGATGAAGGTATACTTACAGCATTGCTGACGTTAATGTCGACTCCTTGCTCGAGGAGGCTGATGATCTTCTCGATCTGGCCTGCGCGCGCAGCACGCAAGAACGCCGTGCTAGCGTCCGCCTAGAACAATGGAAAACATACTGAGAGGCGCTAATAAAAGCAAAATTATGTCACTTTCTAACCCAGGCAGAAATCTTCATACAATAAAAACGTCTCGCGCGGTTCAAAAATGCCACTGTGAAAAGAGGCCAGGAAAGCAGAGAAAGGCAGTGGAAAGATTGGGGCTTTGCCTACCTTTTCGGGGAAGGAGACGTGTACCTATGTACATATGTTTCATTTGAGGTTGCGCCAACCCCAGGCAGAAATCTCTATACGAAAAAAATGCCTCGCACCGCTCGAAAAAGCGGTTTTTTGTGAATATCTCGTAACATATAGATAATTTTACAAAACCCTAAAGTTACCCTCGGCTTTGTTGTATTGATTTTATTTATACAAATTTTTACTCATGAATATGCAACGTTTTAACAAACAATCGAATCTAGATAAAAATTAGAGGTAACTTTAGGTTTTTTTATATCTAAAAAATATTGTCCTATCGTGTTCCTGGTACAATGCCACGGAATTAAAATTTTGTTATCCATGCATGTTTTTTTGATTTTAATATTGTCTAAGATTAGGAATTTTGCGGCATACCCCTCCATAAGTGGAGCCTATTTGACTCTCTTCAGTGTCTTAAGTTAGTACCTAGCTAATTAGTGCTTACCCCGATGCGAAAAAAACATTACCGTCTGAATACAAAAATTCAGAGCGGGATCGAACTAAAAATCAACTTCGCCGCGTTTCGGCTCCCCGTCAGATTGTTTTCTTTTTATAAACAACGTTGCCTTTCTAAACGAAGATTGTCGCATAAACTGCTTACGAGATAGCTCAAGGAATTGATCGTGTTTATACACCAGTTAAACTCATTTACTATTTTACTTTCCAGCTCTAAATGAGAGGAAATAAAAAAACTGTACTACGTAGTGTTCAAGTGATGAACAAGATGCGTTCCCGCCTCTTACTTATTTACACGATCAAGCTTGCTTGTTCGAAGTTTAAAAATTGCCTTACCTAGATGATTGTGAAGGAGATTGTACGTATTTTATTTTACCTACTTAGTATAGTCTAGTATTCTTTTATCTGTGACCTACATAATAATAACAATACGAGCTTCGTTCGATTTTCAAAACTTACAGCCCCAAAATATAGCTGGCTGTATTTTTGATTGTACCTATTTTCAAAGCACAGAATATACTATGTATCAAAATAGGTTGATTCCGGTCATGGACGTAGTATACAAAAGGACTGAGGGCTCGCAGCTGAAAAACGAGCCGAGCAAGACATGTACTAAGAGACAGTGTGTCTACTTCTAATACGGTGACCATAAAATAAAGTCATGTCCAGGAGACTTTTTCCATAGACACTTATGAACGTGGAGTGGAACAAACATTATTTAAATCTAATTATTAATCACAGTTATTTACGCAGCCAGATTCATACTGAAGGCTTGGTAAGTGATCAGTATCACGAATCGATAACACTTTTTGTTAATTTCGTAAAATAAAATGTTGACCTCCCCTAATAGATGACTCGGGACTGGGCTTGCGTTTGTAGGAAACACGTTTTTTTTCCAATATCACAGAAAGTGTTATCGAACCTTGTTACTGATTACTTACCGAGTGTTCAGTGTCGGCAAACGGCGTGACTCGTGACGCAGCCATGCCGTGATGTTTCTCGTCTGCCGGGCGTCCCGCGACGGCTAACTTTTAAATTTGTAGTATCGATGACCTCTTAGTATTTACCTATACAATGGTCACGGTCATGGTCACCCTTGTTATCATAAAGCTATCATTTCAAGTGTTAGAAAGGGACAAACTGCCTCTATTCTAACTATCTCTCTTGGCTCGTTTTTCCTCTATCTATGACGGTAATCTAAATTGAGTCTTAACCTAATGGAATAAGATCTTGTTTCGGTATTATAATTTTTTAGAGCGCTCAGTCCTTTTGTATACTAAGTCCATGATTCCGGTTGATTCAGAGAGTGAATGATTAAAATAAATAAATTGTACATAAAAGATCTTGGAAGACCTTTGCTATTCAAACTAGATTCGAAAATAGAATAATTTTCAGTTGAAGTAACTTATTCAAATTTATAACTACTATCTGCTCCCGTTTCCTACGAAGCAGCGTAACACCTATTGTCTGACTCTGTGTGGGTCCCTAGGGATGCTTTTTATAGCTCAGACCGCAATAAAACTCACCATTTCAACACTTCTCCAGCCCTGAAATTTATCTTAGGCTGTAAAAGAATACGTCTGGACCTAGCTCTTACCGCCAGGCGAAGTTAAGTTTGCTCCAATTTGATGTCAATGTTTTGTAGACCCTGCGATTTTAAAACTTTATATAACTACTAGCGTTTGCAAAACTCATCCAGAATACTTGATACTTATATGATAAGAAATAACACATACCAACACCGTCACAGATAAGTATCTACATAACAAAATGCTTAAGTACCTTAAGGTACTTATAACGCTAAATTACCAATCTTAGATTTGATTTTTCACTTACTAAATCAAGTGCTATATTAAAATTATAAATATGCATGGATTACGTTACAGCACGATTACAGCCAAGATAGGGTATGTAAGTCACATAAGAGCACACCAGCGAAGCTCTTCCATACAAAACAGGTAAACAGTCGCCGTGGCCGAAATCGGCCAGGATGACATCATCCTCATGCATGGATACTACCTTCATTATAATTCCGGGGGATCACTGAACCATAAACACGATAGGAAAATATTTCCACGGTAGAAAAAAAAAACCCAAAGTAACCTCTATTCTTGGCTAGATTCGATTGAGTTTATTAAAATGGTGCATATTATTGGGTAAAAAAATAGATAAATAAAATCAATAACTACCTACAACAAAGCAGAGTTTTTACTGTATGTTTTGTAAAATTATCTATAATTTAAGATATATTCAATAAAAACTGCAATAGTCAATAGTATTTATTGGTAAAAAATTCAGATTTTACACGTCAATGGGAACAATTATTTCGTACTGCTTTTTCGTGCGGCGCGAGTCGTTTTTTGTATGAAGAATTCTGCACTGTTGTCGTCGTCGCAAAAGCTCAAATTAAAATAAGCTTACAGTCAAATTGCTGAAGTTTAAGGGTAGTAGGTACCTATATCAGATCCCCTTCAAGTCTCTTTTGACACACACAACTCAAAGTCAAGTTCATTAGTGAAAACTCCCTATTGAACTGGAGTGGAAGGTACTGGAAGACTTGAACGAGGTATTATGAGGGGGGAAGAGGGGGGAGAGACAAAGCAACGCCAATTTATTTGACCACCTATGGAGGGCGATTATGATTCGTACTCATTTTTAGGGAGGTTTTTTTTTCTTTATTTTTGGCGTCGCACGTCTTGTGCATTTGCCATTTTATTTGCCATTCTATGTCATGTATTGTATTAAGTATATCAGTTAACTAGTACCCATAACACAAGCTCTGGCTTAGCTTGGGGCTAGATAATGTTGTGTGAACTTGTCCAGCATTATTTATTTATTCATTTTCAAGTATAACTATTGTATTTTCAATATAATTTGCAACGTTACAATCCTTCCAAGTAGTCAAAGTCTCAGTCAAGTCATGTTTTAGTAAAACGGTGGTCGTTTTATAAAAAATTGCCAGACAATTTCCACCAATTTGAAAAGTCACGCAATACACTTCCATTTCTTTTCACTACACTTGTGCTCTAATAGACGAGCTACATTGGTTAAGATGCCACCAAAATTACACAAAATATCTCAAGACAAGTAATTAGTTTTGTAAAAATTCAAAAAATCCTCAACCAATGAAACGGCTGAATCAATTTTGATCAAACATAGCTAAGAACACTCCCGAGTAATTAACCTTTTAAACAACAAAAAAGATCAAAATCGGTTCATCCGTTCGGGAGCTACGATGCCACAAACAGACACACACACAGACACACACACACAAACACAGACACGTAAAACTTATAACACTCCGTCGTTTTTGCGTCGGGGGTTAAAAACACTAGGAAACGAAATGATATAAAAATCTCTTTTCAAAAATAGCGGGAAGAGGGGAGGTTTGATTGAAATAAGCCACAGTGAAAAGAGGCCCATTGAGGCTCTGCCTACCCTTTCGGGGAAAGAGGCGTGTATCTATGTACCTATGTTTGATTTAAGGTTGCGCCCAGGCAGAAATCTCCATACAAAAAAAATACCTCGCGCCGCACGAAAAAGTGTTTCTTGTTGAATAACTGTAAAATATAGATACTTTTACAAAACACCTTTTTGTTTTTTTTTATACTACTTGAATGACGGAACAAGCAGATGGCCCACCTGATGTGAAGCGGTAACCTCTGCCTATGAACAGTGCATTATCACATAGGTCACGTCCACCTAGGACGCACCCTATGTGGCATTGCACTGCGCCCGCCACCCTGAGACATAAAGATGAAAAGTCTCATGTGCCTGTAATGCTAGCAATGCAAGCACTAAAACTTTGCGGCAGAAATAGGTATGGTAGTAGTACTTCCCCGAACGAACTCTTTCACAAAAAAGCTCTACTACTACTCCCTGTAGTAAACCCTCGGCTTTGTTGTATTGATATAAGATTTGTCCTGGCTGCTAGCTTAATAAGGAATGTGTTATTACTGAAAAAAGCGTTAAGCCGTATACAGAAAGAAAGCTGGAAACTTATAAGCACTTACCGGCGCTTGACAGCGCTGGTAACCCGCGCAGGAAAATATATGAACGCGCGCCGATAAGCACTGAACAGTGCCGACAAGTTCCGACAAGCTTCAACACGCGCTGGTCTGTGCTGTGCGCTGCCATTTAAAATTAATAAACAACTGCGACAACACGTGCTAACAAAACCAAATCATCGTCCGATGAGTCCGACATTTTGCTTGGTCTGCTTCAACCTGTTTCCTTTGTGTAGAACGGACCAGCGCTGTCAAGCGCCGGTAAGCGCTTAAAAGTTTCCAGCTTTCTTTCTGTATACGGCCTTAGTCGGCATAAATTGCAGTTAAATCGTGGCGATGAGCTCACCACTTGTCACGTCTTTATTCCACGATGGTGCAACCCACTGTGAAAAGAGGACATTGAGACTCTGCCTACTCCCCTTCGGGTAAAAAGGAGTGTGTCTATGTATGTATGTATGACAGAGGTAAGCAAATTTAACTTGAAGCAGAGACGCTCGGTCGGTCAATTTATACTGCACCTATGGGAACAAAAAAACCAATGAACAGACTAACATGCAGTAGCCCTGTTATCTTTGAAAACAGACGCGTGGCACAAATAAAGGTTAAAGTAGGTCATAAAAGGAAACAGAGTATGTGGCATTTTTTTAACCGACTTTCTCCAAGAATGTTACGTTAGCATTTTTTTAAAGTACTTATACATCAATCGTTATTGACGACTGATTATCAATCGTGATTGACATAATCAATTGTTATTGACTACCTCTGTGGCGCGGCGGGCAAACGTTTGCCTGCGACGCAGGAGGTTGCGGGTTTGATTCCCGCCTTGGAACACATATCTGTGAGATCTGCAGATCAATCAGTTCAGGGTGTTCTGGGTATTAAGTTTATCAGTTGTCTAGTAGGTACCCATAACACAAGCTCTGCTTAGCTTGGGGCTAGATAATGTGGTGTGAACAGCATTATTTATTTATTTATTATTTATTAATCAGATAGTCAAATTCAATGTCTGTTTTTTGTTGTTGAATAGTTATCGACCACTTTTTCCACAATCAGACACAATTTTTTTGGGTTCTGTACCCTAAGGGTGCCAAAGGAACCCTATTACAAAGCCTCCGCTGTCCGTCCGTCCGTCCGTCTGTCAGCGGGATGGAAACCATGAACCGTTAGAGCTCACCACTTGTCACGTCTATATCCCACGATGGTGCAACCCACTTTGAAGAGGCCTATTGAGGCTCTGCATACCACCCTTTGGGAAAAAAGGCGTGTGTATGTATGTAGGCCGATTTGCGTAGCAAGTTGGTCCACTTTTTCAACGTTGTTGCCAACTGGACATAATGTGTTTTCTTTGTAACGTACGCATATTAGTCCAGTAACTTTGTCGTCTGAAAGTATGGGGTAGTATGAGTCAAATCCGGTAGTTCTGATTGTTTCCAGACTTGTTTATGATGTTGGCCTAATGAATAATCCAAGTTTTTGACCTCGAGTGCCGAACGCAACCTGGTCAAAAATAGAAAAAACACCGTTTTTTTTTTTTTTATTTCAATTTTGCCGATTATAACCCTAAAGGACTAGTTTTTGAGTAAACTTTCTTAGAACGTTTTTAAAGAAGACTAAATTTGCTACAATATGACACTAGAACTGTATCTGTAGACCCAACAGTTTCTGAGATTAAGCCTTTCAACGTTTATAATTTTTTTCGAACTTCGCAATTATTTGCAATATTTTAGACGTCACTCGAATAACTCTATAGCGGGATGAAGTTCCAATTACATCCGACGGAGTGTGCTAGTATTCTCGTGTGAAGTCACGAATGCGACCCTAATAAATCTATTCAAACTGAAAACATTATTTCTTTTTTATTATTTGGGCGAAATTATTATCTAGAAAACGCCCTGTTTCTTATTGAATTGCCTGCCCGGGACACCCGGGTCTACCCAATAATTCAATTACTTAGCAGCCTATTGTGGAACAAATTGGAGTCTACTGTAGTGTTTATTGAACAAGACTTATCAAAATAAGAGTTTGCAGATCTTCTTTATAACTAGGCAATAACTAGGCAAATGGAAATGTTAATTTCTCTGTTGCTAATACCACTGATGGTAACGGACTGATTACAAATTCACTGCCGAAATACGGATCTGTCCTATCCATAATCTGTTCTACACCGAACATATGGTATGTATGTATGTTTGTGGTGTATAGTTGTAACTTTTAGGATTCCGTAACCAAAGAGTAAAACGGGACCCTATTACTAAGACTCCACTCTCCGTCCGTCTGTCTGTCTGTCTGTCCGTCTGTCACAAGGCTGTATCTCATGAACCGTGATAGTAAGACAGTTGAAATTTTCACAGAAGACGTATTTCTGTTGTCGCTATAACATCAAATACTAAAAAACAGAATCCCATACAACAAATATGTTATTTTTTGCTGTTTTTATATATAATTTTACGGAACCCTTCGTGCGCGAGTCTTACTCGCACTTGGCCAGTTTTATTTTTAAATGATATCAAGCCAAGGTAATTTCGAAACTCAATAATGTTAATAGGTACCAGATTAACATGTAACTTACCCCATTCCTAATTCCAACAACACAGAGACATAACACAGTGCACGCGAGCAATTATTTCACACCCCATTCCAAGGGGTGAACACCCCCTGCAATCCGGGGTGATTTCTAAAGCTATGGACTGCTTGTAAGTTTGTATAGGGCAGCTTTGTATGAAGTGAAACGAGGGTTACATTTTTGGTTTTCGTTTTCATATTCTTGCCATATTCAAATAATATAAAACAAAAAGCTATACAAATATATACATGAATAGACGCACGCCTTTATCCCGAAAGGGAAGGCTCAATGGGCCTCTTTTCACTGTGTGTGTTACACCATCGTGGGAATATAGACGTGACAATTAGTGAGCTCATCGCCGCCATTACTTCCCATTATTGACCTAAACAATAAGCCCATAGCAACATATTTTTTAGTTAGCCTTATAAACTAACATTTTTTTTTTTTTTTTTTTGTACTACTTCAATGACGGAACAATCAGATGGCCCACCTGATGTTAAGCGGTAACCTCTGCCTATGATCAGTACATTGCCTCATAGGGCACGTCCACCAAGGACGCGCCCTATGTGGCATTGCACTGCGCCCACCACCCTGAGACAAAGATGAAAAGTCTCATGTGCCTGTAATTTCACCGGCACCCTTACCCTTCAAACCGGAACACAGCAATGCGAGCACTACTGCTTTGCGGCAGAAATAGGTATGATGGTAGAACTTCCCCGGACGAACTCTTTCACAAAAAAGCTCTACTACTACTAAAAAACATACATATAAAAACACTTTTAGACTTTAATGCACACGTTTAGACTGCAACGTATGACGCAACTGCACGGTGTCTCGTGTCAGGCGTCCGAAGAACCTCCTGAACTTGAAACCTTTTGGCCAGAACTCTCCATTCATGAAGGTCGATAGACGGTCAGTCGGCACCCTCACCATAAAGGAAATAAAATTGACATCATGGCGAGACTCCCACTGCTCGACCCTCATGGTTAGTCCAGTAATAACACATTTTGAATAAGTTAGCAGCCAGGACAAATCTTATACGAACTAACTTTACCTACTAGTCCGGGTAATCCCTTAGTCGGCTTTTACGACATCCACGGGAGAAGACATTGGGGTATATTCTTAGGCCGGACACACCACGGTTAAGGCGTCGATGAACGCCAAATTCTGTCACGATCTAACTCATTAAAGTTCAGGTAAGTTCGAATATGACAGAACAGCAGAAACTAAAAGTGACCGAAAATCACGTTTTTTTTTAAATTTAAATATAGTATAAAAACAAAGTCCTCGCGACGTTATGTTTATTTAATATACTGAAGGCAATACAAATATCTTATAATTGATAGTTTAGGAGTATTATTTTATCTGTGGTTTAGGAGAAAAATGGTTGAAACTACGAAAACAGAAGTTACTTTGCAAATTTATTACTTACATAATAAGTAATATAAAAAAAATGGGTCATGCTTTATATGATAAAGATTAACATTATATATTTTTAATAGATTTTTCGATAAAGAACGTAGAGAAAAAGGGTTTTAATCCACCACAGTAAAATCCATTATTGCATCTATAGGGCCAAATGTCTCATTACTGTGTATAATATTTCCCAACGATGCCTTCAGTGACGACTATTCCCCAAGAGATCCGTACTTCATTTCCGTCATTTTCATCCCAGTAGTTTCCATCAACTCGTGGAATTGAATTATAAGACATAATTGACTTACAAATGTGTTTCGATGGTAATTGCATGAAATGGATACGAAACAGAGGTCGTTGGGTATTTTCATTAGAGATGGCGAGGGAAAGAGATGAATGTATTCCATTCTCCATTTATAAAATAACAGTTCACACAATATTATCTAGTCCCAAGCTAAGCAGAACTTGTGTTAGGGTACTAGACAACTGATATACTTAATACAATACATTACATAGATAGTTTTTTTATCATACTTAGAAAATACCCAGAACACCCTGAACAAATATCTGCAGATTGTACAAATATTTGTTCCGAGGCACAACCCGAACCCGCAACCTCCTGCGTCGCAAGGGAACTTTTGCCCGCCGCGCCAAAGAGGTTGTCAAAATATATATTTATACTTACATATATATTTAAAAAGAAAAGAAAAAAGAAAAGAGATGGGAGGACATTTTCATAGAGATAGCTGGATCAGGCTGGATGTCAAAGGCCAGAAACAGAGAATTGTGGAAGGAAATGGGGGAGGCCTACGCCAAGGAGGCGACTATTACTGAAGAATGAATAAAAGGAGATTAGTATAAGTATTATTACAGTAGTAGAAATAAAGGCTCATTTTATTTATTTATTTTATTTATATATTTTAACAAGTATTTTTATGAAAAATATGTTTTTCAATAAGTTATAAAATTAGTGATCGTAACCATGTGCTGATTAAAATGAGCCTAAACACGGCCAGTCTATCTATTACCCTCGAAGAGTCCCGTTGTCCACCTTGCGTCTCCATCATCAGATCAGCTCGCTGTCACCATAATATTGCATTGTCATCGGAACTTGACAGGTATGCTAAATATCATCTCAATCGGTTGAGGATAACATTCAGTTGCAAGATTCCACCCCGACAAACATACATACTCGTACATTGCAAGTTTTTTTTTTTTTTATACTACTTGGATGACGGAACAAGCAAGAGGCCCACCTAAAGTTAAGCGGTAACCTCTGCCTATGAACAGTGCATTACCTCATAGGTCACGTCCACCTAGGACGCACCCTATGTGGGATTGCAGTGCGCCCGCCACCCTGAGACATAGATGAAAAGTCTCACGTGCCTGTAATTTCACCGGCACCCTTACCATTCAAACCGGAACACAGCAATGCGAGCACTACTGCTTTGCGGCAGAAATAGGTATGGTGGTAGTACTTCCCCGGACGAACTTTTTCACAAAAAAGCTCTACTACTACAAGTTAAATAAATACTGTGCAAGTTAAATAAAAACTTGTAAAAAGTGATTTTATTCCAGATTAGGTCGCCAGTTTCGATCCCACCCTCTGCAAAGTGCATCATAACCCTCAATGATGAGACCGATAGAGCCGTGACGTATATCGATAACAATTGGGGTGCAGTATCGATAAACTATTTTTACGACTGTGGCGCCCCACTGTGGACAATCGTATTACTTAATGGAATAACTAGGTGGTGAATATTGTTTGTCTACACTAATATTATAAAGACGAAAGATTTGTATTTGTGTGTGTGTGTGTGTGTGTGTGTGTGTGTGTGTGTGAGTATGTTTGTAATGAATAAACTAAAAACTGCCGTGCCGATTTTTAAAAAAAACACCATTGTAAAGCTACATTCACCCTGAGTGACATAGAGGCTACCAGGGGGGGATAGGAGAGGGGGGGGTCTGTTTTTAATCCTGAAACTACCTGGGCGAAGCCGGGACTAGTCGCTAGTATTCAATAATGCAATAATGTACTGCGGAGTTAGCACGAATATAAGGTGGGGTATAACGCAAAATTACCAATCTTAGATTTGATTAGTCAAGTACAATTTCCAAATTATAAAATGTGCATGGGTACAACATTATAATTCCGAGGGATCCCTGTGCCAGAAATACGAAAGGATAATATTTTATCGATAGAAAAAAAAAACAAAGTTACCTGTAACTTTTGGCTAGATTCGATTGTTTATTAAAATGGCGCATATTAATTAGGTAAAAAATTAGATAAATAAAATCAATACAACAAAGCCGAGGGTTTACTTTAGGGGTTTGGTAAAATTATTAATATTTTACGATATGTTCAATAAAAACTGTTTATTCATGCGGCGCGAGACTTTCTTTTTGTGAAGATTTCTGCCTGGGGTTTGCCGTTCTCTTAAGAGGTCTTAAGGTATTTTTTAATGGCATCTGAGTAATATTACCAAAAAAAAACAAAAAACCTTATAACTTCTGTGGTACAAAACCCTTAGCGTGGAAGTCTCGCCCGCACTTGTCCTTTTATATGAGTTATAAACCTCTCCCTACGTTGCTACTTACTGCCACTTAAGAGCCTCCATTGCCTCAAGCTCGCAAGATTCTGCACCCCCCAAGTTTGCCTAGACATTATTTGAACACCCAAGACTACCAACACAACCAGTGAAATATTTGTACAGTCGCGCACAGTTATATGACACTACAGTACAGACAGCACGACACATGGGTCTGAGTAAACACAAAGCGCCCTCTGGACGTAGACACTTTTGTAAACTGACGCTCGACAAATGGGGCCCTTGTTTTTGCAGACGCTACTTTTGAATTGAAGGGGTTGGTTTGACAATGACCCGAGTTTATTTTTACAATTATCTTTCCCCGTACCAAAACACAAATAAAAATAAGCTAAAAAAATGGTAAAAATATGGGCTTATGTGCAACGCGCGGCCATAATTTCTCCCTGAAAGAGTAGGCAGAGTCTCAATGGGCCTCTTTTCACAGTGGGTTGCACAATAATGTTTTTTTTTTTTTTTTTTTTTTTTATACTACTTGGATGACGGATCAAGCAAGGGGCCCACCTGATGTTAAGCGGTAACCTCTGCCTATGAACAGTGCATTACCTCATAGATCACGTCCACCTAGGACGCAACCTATGTGGCATTGCACTGCGCCCGCCACCCTGAGACATGAATATGCAACCCACTGTGAAAAGAGGCCCATTGAGCTCTGCCTACCCTTTCGGGGAAAAAGGGTGTGTCTATCTATGTATGTATGTAACAAAACAAATCCCATCCTTTGTTATCCAGATCACGTATCATTTTAATAAACTTTAAGTAGATCGTGTTACGTCATTTTCCTACCTATATACAAAGATTTCAATATCGCCTATATAGACAAACGAACACCCGAGGGTTAGCAAATATGCTAAGAAATGTAAGAAAATTAACGACATAAATACAGGGTCAGTTAAAAAAAGGGAATCGGGCCGAATTTGTATCATTAAAATAAACTACTATTGTTTTACGATTTTTGGGATTCTTATTTTTCTGATAATTTTAAGGTTAATTTAGTAATAAACAAAATTTGCTGTTTCTGTAACTGTAAAGTCATTGAATTCAAGAAAAGTATTCTTCATGAAGAATCGACTAATTTCGAGCTTAATTTTGAAAAAACCTTACAAGATATATCCGCATAATTTTCATAAAACACTAAGTAATACAAAAAATCATAAACCAAATAAATATCGTTTAGTGATAACAATTCGAACCAAAGCCATTTCGCGCATTTTGACAAGAGATTATGACATCTCCATACTCTATAAGCAGTTACGCATCGCATTACGCTTAGTTTCGCATGGATCTTTATCTTCATACGCTGCAGCTGCAAGGGATGTGCTTATGTATCGATCAGGCTATTTACGGATTCTGCACGCTCCAAATCCGACCAGTGTTAAAAATGGTGTCACGAAATTTACGATTCATTGCTAAAATAAAATATATTATCTAATATGGTTTTTAAAATAAAGTTCTAAAACAACAAGTACAAGGTACCTACGTGTAGTTACCTTGTACCTTAGGTGCCTAATGGTAGGCAGCGCCTTTAAACCATGTGCCTCCCAACCGTTCAAAAGAGTGTGGTGAGTGGCTCGTACCTACCTACCTTACTAACTAAACTTGCCTTTATTTCATTCATTTTGCATACTTACATTTGCATACTTGCATATACATACATAGACACACGACTTTTTCTCCGAAAGGGTAGGCAGAGCTTAAATGTGCCTCTTTTCACTGTGGTTTGCACCAACGTGGAATATATACGTGACAAGTGGTGAGCTCATCGCTGCCATTGCTTCGCACGACTGACTCTGCTATCGATTTCTTTCAATAATAACTTATTCCATAATAAGATAGCAGCCAGGACAAATCTTATACCAACGAATCTTACAAACAAGTCCGGAATTGTTTTTTTTTTCAAAAACAACAACTTCTCTATTTGCTAACGTTTTATTTTACGATTTTGCACCCTTTGCGTACGTGGCCTTAAATGAGAATGGAGTAAATTCCAAAAAATAACATAGCTCTGGGTTTAAGTCTCGGAAGTATGTGTGGTGTGACTTTGAGAGATATAATGAGGAAAAACATAGTGTGATAACAGAGCGTCGTGAAATTAAAGAACACGTAGAGGATTCAGAAAGGTATGCTTAGATGGTTTAGGCATTTAGGAAGGATGGACGATAGTAGATTGACGAAACGGGTACATAAGACGAGCGGGAATGGGACAGTAGAAAGGGGAAGACCTCGGCGAACGTATTCAGACCAGATTGGAGCCGTTCTGGAAAAAGGCCAGGTCAACCTTAACCGACGTGCATGTATGAAGAATGTGATGAGAGTGAATGAAGCAAAAGAGGTATGTCAGGATCGTCAAGTAGAAATCCATGGTCTCTGCTTACCGCTCCGGGAAACAGGCGTGAGTTTATGTATGTTTGTATAGTAAAAACATGGTTGGAAAACGATATTTTTGCAATCGATACGCAAACCACTCAAATTCGGACAATGAAATATTTTGAAATCGATTCACGAGATTCGACCCTATTTATGTAGTTCGATGGGGTGAGGAGACGCTAATAAACAAACGTGTATTTGGCCCGATTGTCCAAAATGTGTAGCAAGCACGCCCTTAGGAGTCAGAAAGCTGACTTTTGTTACGCCTGTCAATATTTTTATCTACACTCAAATCGAAAAATTCGAATTACGAATTTAAGGCGCTATAGGGCCAACGAAAATTTTTATGTCAGGGTGTGAAGCACGCGGGGTCGCCCCGCCCACTGAGCGGGACGCAGGATGCGCCGAGTTCAATGACCCGAATTATATAGGCGGGTAAGAGTGTTTTCACACTTTCCGATCCGATATCCTTATCGGTACACATTTCCATACATTTTGTCGGTATCTGATATTGGAGACCGATAAAATGTATGAAAATTACGGCCGATAACGGTATCGCATCGGATAGTGTGGAAACGCTCTAAGGCGTCTTGCTATTATTTTCGCACATACGGTCATAAAGTAGTACAATATGCGCACAGAAAATAATAAGTTTTAGTGCTAGTAATAAATAAATAATAAAGAATTTTTACGTAAGTTTTTTTATTATTTCTGTTGGATATTTGGAAAATTACATTACCTATAAAAATGGATCGTTAGGAAGGTATCTAATTGTGGCAGAAAATCAGATGTTCCATAAACAAAATAAGTACCTCATGATTCGATCCTAATAAATTACCTCTCCGTCTCCTCCAGTGGATGTGTGCAGTGGTCTGTCCGACCTAAGAGTAGGCCCTCCGTCTCTTTCTGAGGAAGAGTGCAGAGGTGTGTGTCCGGCCTAAGAAATTACCTCTCCGTCTACTCCAGTGGATGTGTGCAGTGGTCTGTCCGACCTAAGAGTAGGCCCTCCGTCTCTTTCTGAGGAAGAGTGCAGAGGTGTGTGTCCAGCCTAAGAAATTACCTCTCCGTCTCCTCCAGTGGATGTGTGCACTGGTCTGTCCGACCTAACAGTATATCCTCCGTCTCTTCCCGTGTAAGAGTGTCGTGGTGTGTGTCTGGCCTAAAAAATTACCTCTCCGTCTCCTCCAGTGGATGTTTACAGTGGTCTGTCCGAACAAAGAGTAGCCCCTCCGTCTCTTCCCGTGAAAGAGTGTCGTGGTGTCTGGCCTAAAAAATTACCTCTCCGTCTCCACCAGTGGATGTTTACAGTGGTCTGTCCGACCTAACAGTCTACCCTCTATCTCTTCCCGTGGAAGAGTGTCGTGGTGTGTGTCTGTCCTAAAAAATTAACTCTCCGTCTCCTCCAGTGGATGTTTACAGTGGTCTGTCCGAACAAAGAGTAGCACCTACGTCTCTTCTTGTGAAAGAATGCCGTGATGTGTTTCTGGCCTCAGAAAATACTTCTCCGTCTCCTCACGTGGATGTGTGAAGTGGTATGTCCGGCCTAAGAGTTACCCTCCGGTTTTTCCTATGGAAGAGTGCTGTGGTGTTTATCGGGCCTAAGAAGATACCTGTGCGTCACCTCACGTGGATGTGTGCAGTGGTCTGTCTGGCCTAAGAGTAGACCCTCCATTAGTTCCCGTGGAAGAGTGCCGTGATGTGTGTCCGCTCTAAGAAAATACCTGTCCGTCTCCTCAAGTGGATGTGTGAAGTGATATGTCCGGCCTCCGTTTTTTCCTATGAAAGAGTGCTGTGGTGTTTGTCCGGCCTAAGAAAATACCTATGCGTCACCTCACGTGGATGTGTACAGTGGTCTGTCTGGCCTAAGGGAAGACTCTCCGTGTCTTTCCATGAAAGTGTGCCGAGGTGTGTGTCCGACCTAAGAAAATACCTGTGCGTCACCTCACGTGGATGTGTGCAGTGGTCTGTCTTGCCTAAGAGTAGACCCTCCGTCTGTTCCCGTGGAATAGTGCCGTGATGTGTGTCCGGCCTAAGAAAATACCAGTCCGTCTCCTTCCGTGGATGCATTGAGCATCACATCAATCTACGAATTCTACCTGTATCATTCTACAATTTTCAATGTAATAACTACTCATTTTGATTTCTAGCACAGATAATGTATGGTAGTAAATGTGTTACTACCATATATAACATACATACCATACCACCATCCAAAGGGCGTCGACGATTTTGGCATAGTCGTCAGCCGCCATTTAGTTTTATTTTTAAGTTAGAGGCTTACTTTAAAAAAATTACATTTGGCTAGAGGGTACGGGTCATTCGCAAAACATCCACTTCTCATAATGTACACCGCACTTTTCGAACTATTTTTTTTTTTCAAAAAAGCTGGATATGGGTTACTTGCTCACTGACTCATTGACATCGTTATTCTCCTAGAAGGAGTCGTTTTAGTGATGGGTCATGTTCTAGGAAAGTGTTTAGTTTTTTAATCAGACTCGGGAAAAAATCTGTCATTTCAAAAATCCAAGCTGACCAAAACCGTTTTTCGAAATGGTGACCGATCGGATCCGTTCAAACGACGCATCCTACTGTTTTTTGGGATAGATTAAAGAAAAAAAAAAATAGATTTCTAAATGGGTTTTTTAAACAGACTTGTCCGACTAGACTTTGGTGAATTAAAGTTTTTTACCAAAGTTAACACTCGAAAATTTGGTTTATATTGAAATGTTGTAAGCATCTTGGTGTATATAGGGTGCAAAATCACAACTTTTTTTAAAACCATGATGGCGCATGGCTGATTGTTTGGTGGTCATTTTGTAGAATCGTAAAGTTTTCAATTTTCAAATTGAAAAAAAAGACTGCGGGCAACACCGGAGCTTGATGACTAGTAAAGGGCTATCGTGTGGGAGAACAAGTGGTGGTGCCTGGTGGAAATTGCAACTTTTTTACTTTTCGTTACATTTTACTTGTATTTATATTTTACTTTTAAAACCAAGAAGTAAAAATGTAATCATATGAAAAAAGTAAAAAATCTAAAATATAAAAAGTCAAAAAGTCAAAAAAAAATTAAGTCATTTTATGAAAAGTCCTGTGTAGATATTGCGAATAAAGGAGATGTCCAGAAGTAGTATAATATTCTGAGAAAATTCCAGAAGTTATGAAATATATCTAAAAAAAGCTTATTTATTGGGCTACTCGATTATATAAATTTTATATATTATAAAACCTCCATTTCCGAGAAAATAATAAAATTGTTCTTGAAGGGAAAACATAATGAAACAAACATACCAAATCCACACATGTGTAATAAATAAATAAATAAATAATGCTGGACAGTTCACATTACATATTTCACATTTTTTATCTAGCCCCAAGCTAAGCAGACCTTGTGTTATGTGTACTAGATAACTGATATACTTAATACAATATATTACATAGATAGATATTTTTATTATACATAAAAATACCCAGAACACCCTAAACAAATATCTGCGATCGCACATAAAACAAATTATTCTATTTCGTCTTCTTCTGCCTGTGCCCAAAGATATGATGACTAAAATATTCTTCTTGAATGGAATACGTGCTAACACACAATTAACAATAAATTTATCTGTGCCCTGAGCTACCTGAAAAATACATATGTTTATAAGGAGGCGAGGAATGTAGGTACCTATGCATATTGCTAAAGGTACTATTATCATTACAGGCAGCTCCTATCTATTAGTCAACTCTCCAACAGTGAAGGTAGGTATCTACTTAGAATGTATCCTGAACCTACACAGAACGGATAAACTAATAAGTGAAGTATTAGTAATAACGCGACAACATGGAACGAAGGTAGGATAGTCGTATGAAAAGTTCTTTGTGGTTGTCTGTCTGCGGCCTGTCTCGCTAGCTAGAGAGTATCAAAATTCCTTAGTCTGCCTGCCAAAGAGCGTCAAGTTCACCTTTTGGGAGTGTTACAAGTTCTAACTTTATTTTGAAAAACACAACATTTGAATCAAGTTTAAAAAAATTGAGGTACATTTATTATTTTTCATTAGCTGAAAAATAGCCAAATAAATGCCCTTTCTCCGTAAATAACTATTATGTTTCTTAGAATTTCTAGTTATTTTTATACCGGCCTTCATATATTTTTTGAACATCTTTTTTAGTCTATTTGAGCAAAAAAATTGAGTGTATATTTTGCGAAGTGGAGGTTATGCGAAGTGGTCATATTGAGAATAAGTGCGGTGTACATTACAAGAAGTCGACGTTTTGCGAATGAGTTGTATCCTCTAGCCATAGCACAATAACTAGTGGGTCGGTGGTGCGTGAGGTGCGAGCAGCTGGCGTACAGTTTTCCTTTGCCGCTTACTCGCGTGTATGCACAAACCTCTACAAACCCCTGCAAACCCTACCAACACTACAAACCCCAACAAAATCCTACAAACCCTACAAACTCCTTCCAACGCCTACGAACCTCTATAAATCTACTTTGATTTTGACCCTTAATTTTGACCTTGACCTGTACCTGTACCTGTGTCTGTTCCTGTACCTGTACATGCTCCTGCACTAATTAATAAGAAAGTCGCCTCTTCGTGTATCTCACTCACTCGACAATCGTTCCACTCAGTGGAATCGTTCGAATCCAGATTCCTTTCGTACTCATTCAGATATCGTTGTCCGCAACAGGCGTGACAACCATAAAATCTGTCTTCCAGAAAGAAAAACCACAATGATGAGCAAGAGCATATTTGGTATGGCGCCATCTATTTATAATAAACTACCACGGAGCATAAGACTACTGCCAAATTTGGAGTTCCAAAGAAAGATAAAAACGATACTTACAGTCAAATGTTATTATGATATAAATGAATTCATTAATGACAAAGATCTTACAGCTTGACATTCGTATTTCTTTTTTATTATTTATTATTAAATTTTAATACAAAATTCAATATTATTACTCATATTTTACAAAATGTTTAATGATAATATTTATTCCAATGTTAGCTTACTTTCTTTATTTAAATCATCATGAAATCAGACATTGCACACGTAGCAGTAGAAATACATTGAATCATGCTTATACCTAAACCACCTTTGTACACATGTATTTCACGCAATAAATAATACTTTACTTTACTTTACTTACTTTTACTTCCACTTCGTGTCACGCTGGTCTCGTTAGCTCGATAAGCTACAGCAAAGTTAATTTGAAGAGAGAAAACTAACGTAATATTCGTAATCAGCACCCACAAATTAATTGAAAACGACACCCATATTAGTTTTTTTCTGATCTTACCATTTTATAGGGTTATCAGCTTACCTACTAACTTACCCACCTAACCGAAAAATTTAAGTAATATTCGTAATCTGCAACTACAAATTACTCAAAAACGACACCCATATTAGTTTTTTCTTATATTACCTTTACGCAGGGTTGCCCTTTACAGGTTAGGGTTGGTTTACCTTCCTACTTACTTACATACGTACCTGACTGCAAATTTGATGATGTATTCGCAATCAGCACCTCCAAATTTCTCGAAAACGCCACCCATATCGTTTTTTTCAGTCTCTCGATTATACAAGCACCGTTTCCTCCCAGGGTTACCAACAATATACAAATTTATATAGTCAAAGGTTATTTTTAAGGGCTTCCTTCATAATACCACATACATTTTATTATCAAAAACTTAATTTTTTATATATATATTTGGGGAAAATCTAAGAAATTGCCCTAAAAACGGGGAAAATATTTCCACCTGGCAACACCACTTATCCTCCCAAACAACAGCCCTATACAAGTCATCAAGCTCAGTGTTGCACGCAGTCTCTTTTTTTTCAATTTGTAAATTTTATATTCCACCATTTAACAAAATGGCCGCCACACCATCCGCCATCTTGGTTTTGAAAAAAGTTAGGATTTTCGTATATTCACCGAGATGCTGGCAACATTTCTGCATAAACAAAATTTTCGAGTGTTAACTTTGGTAAAAGTTCACCAAAGTCTAGTCAGACAAGTCTGTTTAAAAAAGCCATTATAGAGCAGCCTTCTATTTTTTTGTGTTTGTAACATTTTTCTTTAATCTTTCCCATAAAACAGTAGGATGCGTCGTTTGAACGGATCCGATCGGTCACCGTTTCAAAGAACTGTTTTGGTCAGGACCAAAAGTGCGGTGTACATTATGAAAAGTGGACGTTTTGCGAATAATCCGTATCCTCTAGCCATTTATGTACAGTTTTCAAAGTGCGCCACTAACTTGAAAATAAAACTAAATGGTGGCTGACGACTATGCCAAAATCGTCGACGCCCTTTGGATGGTGGTAGCCGGTAACACATTTACTACCATACATTTTCTGTCCTAGTAATCAAAATGTAGTTAACATTGAAAATCGTATCCTAATGCAATAGGTAGAATTGGTACATTGCTGTGATGCTCATTGCATCCATGGGAGGAGACAGAGGTTTTTTTTTTGGCTGGACACACACCACAGCCCTCTTTCATGGGAAAAAACGGAGGGTTACTCTTAGGCCGGACATACCACGTTACATATCCACGTGAGGTGATGGACAGGTATTTTCTTAGGCCGGACAAACACCACAGCACTCTTCCATAGGTAAAAACGCAGGGTTACTCTGAGGCCGGACATACCACTTCACATATCCACGTGAGGTGACGGACATGTATTTTCTTAGGCCGGACAAACACCACAGCACTCTTCCATAGGAAAACACGGAGAGTTACTCTTAGGCCGGACATACCACTTCACACATCCACTTGAGGAGACGGAGAGGTATTTTCTTGGGCCGGACACACATCACGGCACTCTTCCACGGGAACAGACGAAGGGTCTACTCCTAGGCCAGATAGACCACTGCGCACATCCACGTGAGGTGACGCACAGGTATTTTCTTATGCTGGACAAACAACACAGCACTCTTCCATAGGAAAAAACGGAGGGTTACTCTTAGGCCGTACATACCACTTCACACATCCACTTGAGGAGACGGAGAGGTATTTTCTTAGGCCAGACAAACACCACAGCACTCTTCCATAGGAAAAAACGGAGGGTTACTCTGAGGCCGGACATACCACTTCACACATCCACTTGAGGAGACGGAGAGGTATTTTCTTAGGTCAGACAAACACCACAACACTCTTCCATAGGAAAAAAACGGAGGGTTACTCTTAGGCCGGACATACCACTTCACACATCCACTTGAGGAGACGGAGAGGTATTTTCTTAGGCCGGACAAACACCACAGCACTCTTCCATAGGAAAACACGGAGAGTTACTCTTAGGCCGGACATACCACTTCACACATCCACTTGAGGAGACGGAGAGGTATTTTCTTAGGTCAGACAAACACCACAGCACTCTTCCATAGGAAAAAAACGGAGGGTTACAATGAGGCCGGACATACCACTTCACATATCCACGTGAGGTGACGGACATGTATTTTCTTAGGCCGGACAAACACCACAGCACTCTTCCATAGGAAAACACGGAGAGTTACTCTTAGGCCAGACATACCACTTCACACATCCACTTGAGGAGACGGAGAGGTATTTTCTTAGGCCGGACAAACACCACAGCACTCTTCCATAGGAAAACACGGAGAGTTACTCTTAGGCCGGACATACCACTTCACATATCCACTTGAGGAGACGGAGAGGTATTTTCTTAGGCCGGACACACATCACGGCACTCTTCCACGGGAACAGACGGAGGGTCTACTCCTAGGCCAGATAGACCACTGCGCACATCCACGTGAGGTGACGCACAGGTATTTTCTTATGCTGGACAAACAACACAGCACTCTTCCATAGGAAAACACGGAGAGTTACTCTTAGGCCGGACATACCACTTCACACATCCACTTGAGGAGACGGAGAGGTATTTTCTTAGGTCAGACAAACACCACAGCACTCTTCCAGAGGAAAAAAACGGAGGGTTACTCTGAGGCCGGACATACCACTTCACATATCCACGTGAGGTGACGGACATGTATTTTCTTAGGCCTGACATACCACTTCACATATCCACTTGAGGAGACGGAGAGGTATTTTCTTAGGTCAGACAAACACCACAACACTCTTCCATAGGAAAAAAACGGAGGGTTACTCTTAGGCCGGACATACCACTTCACACATCCACTTGAGGAGACGGAGAGGTATTTTCTTAGGCCGGACAAACACCACAGCACTCTTCCATAGGAAAACACGGAGAGTTACTCTTAGGCCGGACATACCACTTCACACATCCACTTGAGGAGACGGAGAGGTATTTTCTTAGGTCAGACAAACACCACAGCACTCTTCCATAGGAAAAAAACGGAGGGTTACAATGAGGCCGGACATACCACTTCACATATCCACGTGAGGTGACGGACATGTATTTTCTTAGGCCGGACAAACACCACAGCACTCTTCCATAGGAAAACACGGAGAGTTACTCTTAGGCCAGACATACCACTTCACACATCCACTTGAGAAGACGGAGAGGTATTTTCTTAGGCCGGACAAACACCACAGCACTCTTCCATAGGAAAACACGGAGAGTTACTCTTAGGCCGGACATACCACTTCACATATCCACTTGAGGAGACGGAGAGGTATTTTCTTAGGCCGGACACACATCACGGCACTCTTCCACGGGAACAGACGGAGGGTCTACTCCTAGGCCAGATAGACCAATGCGCACATCCACGTGAGGTGACGCACAGGTATTTTCTTATGCTGGACAAACAACACAGCACTCTTCCATAGGAAAACACGGAGAGTTACTCTTAGGCCGGACATACCACTTCACACATCCACTTGAGGAGACGGAGAGGTATTTTCTTAGGTCAGACAAACACCACAGCACTCTTCCAGAGGAAAAAAACGGAGGGTTACTCTGAGGCCGGACATACCACTTCACATATCCACGTGAGGTGACGGACATGTATTTTCTTAGGCCTGACATACCACTTCACATATCCACTTGAGGAGACGGAGAGGTATTTTCTTAGGCCGGACACACATCACGGCACTCTTCCACGGGAACAGACGGAGGGTCTACTCCTAGGCCAGATAGACCACTGCGCACATCCACGTGAGGTGACGCACAGGTATTTTCTTATGCTGGACAAACAACACAGCACTCTTCCATAGGAAAAAACGGAGGGTTACTCTTAGGCCGGACATACCACTTCACACATCCACTTGAGGAGACGGAGAGGTATTTTCTTAGGTCAGACAAACACCACAACACTCTTCCATAGGAAAAAACGGAGGGTTACTCTTAGGCCGAACATACCACTTCACACATCCACTTGAGGAGACGGAGAGGTATTTTCTTAGGCCAGACAAACACCACAGCTCTCTTCCACGGGAAGAAACGGAGGGTCAATTCTTTGGTCAGACAGACCACAGCACATCCCACATCCACTGGAGGGGACGGAGAGGTAATTTCTTAGGCCAGATCTCTACTCCTACTAGGTATGTAGCTATCTAAAGTAACAATATGAAGTCAGAGTTTATTCGCAAAACAAATCGGATAATGTATTTGTTACCTAGGTTTACTTTTACTTACCTTTGTCACAGAATAAATAATAGTACAAGTACCTATGTTGGCTCTTTTCATAATTATGATTTGCGAGTAGCCTGACTTGATAGTTTCCATTTCATCCGTAGTCACGTGACCGATGGCGGGAAAATTGACACAGATCCTGCCTCGATGCGGTCTGCGACCGGTCTGAGCAAGCCGAGCGCACGCTCTGGTACTTATATTTGTGTTTAAAAAATTATATAAAAAAATTACTCTTAGTTTTGCTAAATTTTTTTAATGACTTCACTAAATTAAATAAAAATGAACATGACACCAAGTGTTTCATAAGTTAAAACGTGAAAGAAGTAAGTCAAAAATATGATTTCAATTTTAAAAAGGTGATATCTTTGTTTTTTATTTTTATTGAGTGAAGTAATTCAAATAGTGTATTGAATTAATGATTTCACTAGATAAAATGATCAAGAATATCATATATTTTTTTCTTCATAGAAAACTATAAGAATTCTTATCAAAAACTTTAAAATTCTAGAGACATTTGAGAACCTATGGCGTCTTAAAGACGGTTCTATACAAACACACTTTATAGACGCATATACATAAAATTAAGTATAAAACTCATTATAGTACCGCTAACTTTATCATAAAACTCATTATAGTACCGCTATCTTTTTTTTTATTATTTCATCAAACTAGTCTATGGTTATAGCCTGAATATGAAAAAAAAGGCGCACGCATGCGCAGTTCGAACTGTGAAAAAATGGCGCACGCATGCGTAGTTTGAACTTAATTTCCCGCGCTTCCCATATTAAATATACCAAATAAATTACTTCCTTGTAACCTACCTACTTTGTTTAATTTCAATTTGTCCTATGAGTGAAGATAAAGTAGTGTATGAAACTGCATATAACTTAGGTATTAAAACGCTGGAGTCAACCTATTATCGCATTCGGCCAGTTTCCGCTCCATTTTACGAACGCCATCTAGCTGAGTGGAAGGGTCACCCAGACACCCTTTTAACCTCGTCCAACGAAATCGGACAAAGCCATGTTGTAGCTATCGTAACATTATAACTAAACTAGTGGAATGTCTGCGAATTTGTCCGCGTTGACCATCCAAAAAGAGGTACCCATTGATGTTGTCGTGTCGTACACCGCAATGTAAGTAAGTAATTCTTGGTTCTCCTCGTAAGCAGTACATGGTAAACCAACACTGTTTACCACGTTACATAACACTCCGTCCGGGCAGCCATCACACAATGCTCCACAGACTATCGTATCTGTTGTCCCACCGTCTTACCCAGAAACAAGCAGCTGACGGCTTCGCATACCGCCGGACTCACACTGATGATAGTACATACTTGTACACTACAGATGTTTTCAGGGTTCATGGGATCGGAGTCAAAAACAGCCCACTCTGCAGAGGTTGTTTGACCCGAAGAAGAATCGGCTGCCCACGTAGTCCTGGAATGTGTGGGAGTAGCAGCTCAACGTAAACAAATCCTCAACAACCCGAGGTCACTTCGCCAAGCCTGTGAAGACGCCAGGAAACATCATGTGCTTCTGGACGGAGTTAGGCTAACTAACCTAGTCAGACAACTCTCACGCACAATAATAATTGAACACCCATAGAAATTCAGAAAAGGGAGTTCTTTAACATTAACAGAGTAAGAAATTACATGTATTTTTCTTTTTTCAACATTATCTATAGATGATTGAGGTATCATTAGAATCTGCCCGTTATCCAGATATGCACAGAAAACGTGAAAAAAACCACTAGGGTGAAGGTATTGTGCAAATTAAAAAGACCAAACTCTTAAGCTGATCGTGTTTGTATTCAATGTGTAGAACTTAAGGAGTAGGTTCTAAAAATATAATATATACACGAAGTTCACGAGAAAAATGCGGCCAAGTGCGAGTTGGACTCGTCCATGAAGGGTTCCGTAGCAGCAAGTAACATTGAATGAAAGGTAAATTGCGGTTTACGATTTATGACGTATTAAAAAAGAACTACTTACTAGATCTCGTTCGAACCAATTTTCGGTGGAAGTTTACATGGTAATGCACATCTCTTTTTTTTTTAACTTTATCATTTTCTTATTTTAGAAGTTACAGGGGGGGAGGGGACACAGTTTTACCACTTTGGAAGTGTATCTCGCGCAAATTATTCAGTTTAGAAAAAACTTATATTAGAAACCTCAACATCATTTTTGATGACCTATCCATAGATGGACGTAGGAAACAGGTATGGGTTTGATGAAAAAAAAAAAATAGTTTCAGTTCTAAGTATGACCCCCAGAATTTATTGTTTTTTTTTCTATTTTCGTGTGAAAATCTTAATGGGGTTCACAGAATACATCTACTTACCAAGTTTCAACAGCATAGTTCTTATACTTTCGGAAAAAAGTGCCTGTGACTTACGGACGGACAGACAGACAGACATGACGAATCCATAAGGGTTCCGTTCTTTGCCATTGAACCCTAAAAAAGTGTGAATGTGTGCGTATGTTTGTTACTTTTACACGCTGAAACGGCTCGCAGGATTTAGATGAAATTTGGAATGGAGATAGCTTGACTCCCGGAATAACACATAGCCACATTTTTATCCCGATATTCCCACGGGATCGAGACCTATGCGGGTAACACCGCGGGGCGTTGCTAGTATTCCAAAGAAACTTGAACAACCCGCTGTAAAAAATCTTCAAAAGTTATTTTCTTAGTGCACACCTTCCAAATGTCAGTTTCCTAGGACCTTACGGTTTAGCCTGTGCGTTAATAGTAAGTTAATTAGTAAATTAGCTTTATACTTTATACTTTAATGAGTCAGTCAGTCAGTCACGCAACGATTTTATATATTGATGTGGTACATTCCCCCATCCACTAGTGTTATTACTAAAATGAGTTTGCGTTTTCTAATAGCTGTAGGATTATAAAAAGCCACACGATTCATATTTATGTGAAGGAAATTGGATTTTCTTTTAGATTTATCTGCAAAACCTCACAACTAATAGCTGTTATTTAGCTGTGAAGAAAGTTATGAAGTTAGGTAACTATGTACTAAATTGTTTTTAAGGCGTGGATATATGTGAAATGTGGTGCACGAAATAAGACCTTTTTTCTACACAATTTTTATAGACAAATCTACAAAAAAGAAAATGTTAATCTACACCAAATAAAGCTAAACATCTAGTTCTTTTTTTTTGTTTTAAAACGTAAAATGTAAGAAATGAATTTGCAAAGTAGCCTCTGTTTTCGTAGTTACAACCATTTTTCTCCTAAACTATCAATTATAAGATGTTTATATTGCCTATTGGTATATTAAATAACACAAGGCCAAGAGGACTAAGTTTAAATTTTTGAAAATTACTATCCTAATGATTTTTAAATTTTAAAAAACGGGAATTTCTCTCACTTTTCGTTTTGCTTTTCTGTCACTTTTTTGACATCTAAAAGCCCTGAAATAAGGTTGATTTTTTAACCCAAATAATTTCCATGTGTCCCCGTTAACCTAGAACCGCACCTTCGATGACAGACATCATATTTCACGATAATTGGATTAATAAGCCTGGGAAAAGGCTAATTTGCGTCAGGTTGGATCAATTTTCAGCGTGGTTTATGTGTTTTAACGTCTGTATAAAGGCAAAACTTTTATTTAAACTGTCTGGCTTTTCTGCCAGTACACACGTATGCTAATACTGTAAGTACCATTAACTCTAGTGAACTTTTATAATAGGTACATATTATAGCTTCAAGTCACGAAGAATAATGCTAGACATAAAAAGCAGCAAAGCACGTGTTGGACCACGCACATCGAAGGGTTCTGAAGTTAGTACGGCTTTGTTAAATGTTACGCAAAAAAAACCTTGTTTACATTTAGTAGCTTAACTTTTAAAAATCTTTTTTCTTTATTTCCCCTCCAAATTTCAGGTCTCTAGGAATTACTGCTGACTCGCCCCGGCTTCGCACGGGTAGCCCCCGGTGACCCCCGGTTTTTTGTTGAAAAATGTATTATTAAAACAAACTTTCAAGAAGTGTACCGACTCATGATGATGATGATGATGATGATGATGATGATGATGATGAAATAATGAAGCACAGCCGTGAGCTGTTCAAAATAAACCTAAAAACGGCCAGTTCCGTTGTCCACCTTCCGTCGCCATCATCATATCAGCTCTCTGTCATCATAATATTGTATTGTCATGAGAACTTAACATGTATGCAAAATTGCAGCTCAATCGGATGTCAAGAAGTGGTTCTAAATCAGCTTGTAAAGTTTGACTAATACATAGGTACATTGCAAAATAAATAAAATCTTGTAAAATGTCAACCTAGTTTGTAAACAAACTCTAAAACCAAACGTACTAAATTCGTTAACCGCCCTTAGTCAACATTCCTTCGAAGCCTCACAGGCGGTGTCAAGGGCGCCTAATGTACCGGCAAATCGCCCTATGACCGTATGAGGTAATCATATTACACATACCTACAAAATGTATACCAACCTGTCTACATGGGGCTACCGTAGCAAGTGGTACGGGAAGAAGCGGAGCTGTGAACCAGTTCGCAGCGCTGCAACCGCTAGGGCTCCAAGGAAGGAGCCCTGTGATCCAGAGGGCTTTATCGAGGTGATAATGAAGAAACTGAAGCCCTCTAGCCGGAACCAGTGTGGTACTCATCTATCCAGCGAGCAGCACTTCCAAGCGGAGGTACCCACTACGCAGATCTACGTGTCCCGCGTCTACTTCGACGTGAAGGCCGTAGAGGTGGTGGAGTACATCAGGAAGAAAGCCGGAGTGGGATTGAGGGTCATGAAGTTGAACTATCGTCATAATGTGAGCTTTAGCTCATTTATGGTGAGGGTCCCTACGGAAAGTGTGAATACCTACTTGAGCTGACTTCTGGCCGAAAGGGGTGAAGTTCCGGCGGTTCAAGGGCCGCCTGTCACGTGATCCCCCGGGCCGCGACGCGTCGGCGATCACACGTGTGTTAGATTAAGTTATAAATAAAAGGTTTTATAAATATGTATGTTAGTTTCTAAGGTATTTATGTTTCTATGAGCTTATTATTGTTTAGGTATACCTACTTAGTGCAATTCTCAATAAGCCTGAATTATGGATTTTGCTAAGGCAAGAGGCTATGGACCGTGCCATGCTTGGAATATCTTTACTAGACCGTGTCCGCAATACGGAAATCCGAAGGAGGACAAAAGTGGCAGATATTGGAGACCGTATTGCGAGACTAAAGTGGCACTGGGCAGGACACTTGGCCAGATTTGGTGACGGCAGGTAGTGTAAGGCCCTAACTGAGTGGTGACCGAGGAGAAGAGGAAGGACTAACTTCCTCCCGCGAACGCTCAGGTTGTGGAATGATCTCCCTGCTGAGGTTTTCCCGAGCGACTACAGTATCGGGTTCTACAAAAGGGGTGTTTGGAAATTTTTATAGGGTCGGCAACGCGCGTGTGATGCCTCTGGTATTGCAGGCGTTCATAAGCTACGGTAACCGCTTACCAACAGGTGGGCCGTAAGCTTGTTTGCTACCTTGGTAGTATAAAAAAAAAAAAAAAAAACGAAAGGCATTGGCAGACCATCAGCCAGATGGGCGGATGATATAGAGGCAGTAGAGGGAAAGACCTGGATGCGAATCGAACAGAACCTTTTGGAGTGGCGTTTGAGGGAGGAGGCTTGTACCCAGCAGTGTGCTATTATTTGAGCTGCCAATGATGATGATGTTGATGATGATGGATTTTGAATTTGAATTTGTAGCATGGAATCAGTCCGTTGCCACCAGTGGAATTAGCAACAGAGAAATTAACATTTCCATTTGCCTAGTTATTGGATCTGCAAACTCTTATTTTGATAAGTCTCGTTCAATAAACACTACAGTAGACTCCAATCTGTTCCACAATAGGCTGCTAAGTAATTGAATTATTGGGTATACTCAGACTCGGGTGTCCCGGGCAGGCAATTCAATAAGAAACAGGGTGCTTTCTAGATAATAATTTAACCCGAATAATACATTAGAACTAATATTTTCAGTTTGATACAAAGTTTTTTTTTGTTATACTACTAGTGTGACTGAACAAGCATATGCGGCCCACCTGATTTTAAGCGGTAACCTCTGCCTATGGACAGTGCATTACCTCATAGGTCACGTCCACCTAGGACGCGCCCTATGTGGCATTGCACTGCGCCCTGATCAGGGTGGCCTGAGACATAAAGATGAAAAGTCTCATGTCCCTGTAATTTCACCGGCACCCTTACCCTTCAAACCGGAACACAGCAATGCGAGCACTACTGCTTTGCGGCAGAAATAGATATGGTGGTAGTACTTCCCCGGACGAACTCTGTCACAAAAAAGCTCTACTACTACTAACTAACTACTACAATAATGTAGTAAGTCCAGCCGAGCGATTAGCTATCTCCTGTTTCTATCAGCATTGTGCTTTTTCAATGCTGTTTCTATTGAAAATGACGTTTTAGCGATCATGCAACTCACCTTGTTGCTAACAAACCTTGATTGCAACAAAAAGCCTTTTGACATGCAGTGTTTCTATCGATAGTATGAAGTAGCGATTATGTACCGCTGTTTCAATGAATAATGACAGCATTTGATCGCAACACAACTTATTGCAATAGAAACAAGTAAATGGTTGTTTCAAACCATAGAAATCTAAAAGGTAAGCCATAAAAGTGGATTTTTTAATTGTTTGAACATGGTTTTAATTACATTCCAAATCAAATAAAAACATTCAGTACGTACAAAACACTTTTACTACTATTTAGCGGTATTGCGCTATTTTGTTAAAAAATATTAAATTGGAGTCGAACGAATCAACACAACTTGGGTCTATAGGTATATGTACATTTCACTTCAATGTGGTTACTTAATTTCCTTCCTTCCTTAATTTACATATTGTTAACAAACTTTTCTCACAAGGATTGACTAATAGGATACTACGCATCGCACAAGTCACACAGCACAGAGTAAAAATATATTTCTATCATAGACAAAGCATATAAGAGTCGTATTATACGTTTGATTAAAAATGGTTAGTACGTTGATACACGGTTCATAGCGTAATCGTACTTTGTAAAGTGGTCGGGTTATCCATAATTCGTACAAACTTCAGATTGTAACACATCGATAGAAGTCCATAGAAATCGGAGCAAGAAAAGATAGCTGATCGGAAAACATCGATAGAAATATTATTTTGTTACCATCAAGCGGACGATAGAAATCGTTTTCGAAAATCACCAAATATTTGCTGCGTAATCGAAAATATAAATCGACCATGCCCTCTAAAATAATATTATTTGTTAGTAACCAGTCTGTACATACTTCTGCTACGAGGATACCCAATTAATAACAGGGAAACGTTTTGCATCTGAGTGAGATAGGGGAGTCTAGATTCGTCATCTAGGTACGTTTTGCATCTGAGTGAGATAGGGGAGTCTAGATTCGTCATCTAGGTACGTTTTGCATCTGAGTGAGATAGGGGAGTCTAGATTCGTCATCTAGGTACGTTTTGCATCTGAGTGAGATAGGGGAGTCTAGATTCGTCATCTAGGTACGTTTCGGTATAGTAGCTTTGTGTGTGTGCAATAGGGGTGGCTAGTAGCAGGAGAGGTTATAAATTTTGAATTATTAACACTAGCAGCGCCCCGCGGTTTCACCCGCGTAAGTTTCGATCTCGTGGGAGTATTGGGATAAAAATGTGCCTATGTGATATTCTGGGAGTCCGGTTATCTCTATTCAAAATTTCATCCAAATCCATCAAGCCGTTTCAGCGTGAAGAAGTAACAAACACACAACACACACACAAACTTTCGCCTTTATAATATTAGTGTGTGTGATTTTTATCGGTCTTGGAAATATGAAGAACATTCAAATATATATTTTTTGTTATCTTTAACTGTGCAGGTTTTGCTAAAAATACGTTTAAAAAAGCCTATTTGACTCTTGACAGCCTCAAAACGAAGTTGAAATAATGTGTTGCCAAAACCGTCTTCCTATTTTGTGCGTTTTGATTTGTGTCTTGAAACAATCTATCATCAAGCTTCTTATATCAAAGCAACAGATGCTTCTCTAAACCATTTAGTAAAACCACGTACTCTTACCAGTTATATAACTATGTGTCTATATCGAGAAGGCCAATGTCCTTGACACAGCAACGCGGCTGTAAAAACGCGAGCGCCTGCCGTTCCAATGCGGCAAACCCGCGCTGTGATTATTCAACGTATTGCTAACATACCTGGCTAGGCGTCGCCGTTTCCGTCGTCATCTCGACCTCGGCTATCGGCACGCTACTCCCCTTCCTTTTCTTCTGACATGAACAACAATTTCCGAGCTTAGTCAGCTTAACCTCGCACTCAGTACGTAAGCTAGCATATAATCTATTACTGTCCGTACACAACCTACACCGTCCAAGTCCTCACTAACATGCTGGTCGAAAAAGAAAGGACTATCTCAAAATTGCTATTCTTTGGTATCGACGTTCTAAATTTAATTCTAGCGCGATCCGCGGTCCGCCATTTTCCTTCCGTATTCCGTGAATAGTCCTTTTTGCACTAGGATTAGAATAATTGATAAATAATAGCACTAAGCGATGAAGCAGAAGCGTATAAACAAGCGGTGCGCGATAGAAAATGTTATTTTCGAGTATTTACGAGTAAAATACAGATTTTCTTTAAATTGTTGCGTTTTGTACTTCACCCTCGGGGGTGTAGAAGAATTTAGCCGGCTCTGGCTAGACGACAAGTGAATTGGGTGGGGTGGTGAGTACGCATCGCGCCTGCGCGGGGGTGTATCTGTGTGTGCGTGATTTGCGTGCACGAGTGCTGTTTTACCGCGACCCCTGCCTACCCTCCTTGAAGCGTAGGGATAGGTCGCTGAAGGGGTGGTATTTCTAGGTAGCGGAGGTCAGAGTATGCTGGCGAAGGTGGTTGTATTAATGCAATCGATAATGTAGGACGCGCGGACGGTAGGAAATGTCAGACACGCTGGGGCCTGCGAAGAATACTTGGTAAGTCAAACAAAGGTGTTTGTATAGATCTGGCGGACAGACTTCTAGCATCCATCATGCATTTAAATTGTAATTTATTGGATGCCAATTAATTTAATATAACACTGGTTTGAAAGTAAATTTGGAACAACTTAGGCAAGAGTTTTAGACAAATCGGCTTGTTTAAGGCTGCGCCGACCCCAGGCAGAAATCTTCATACAAAAAAAAACCCCTCGTGTCGCTTGGAAAAGCCGTTTCTATTGAATATCTCGTAAAATATAGATAATCATACAAAACCCCTACAGTAACCCCTGCTTTGTTGTATTGATTTAATTTATCTAATTTTTTACCCAATAATATGCACCATTTTATCGAATCTAGCCAAAAGTTAAAGATACCTAACTTTGTTTTTTTTTCTATCGAGAAATTATTGTCTTATCGTGTTTTTGGTACAGTGATCCCTCGGAATTATAATGTAGTATCCATGCATATTTATAATTTGAATATTGTACTTGATTTAGACTGTTTAAAATCAAATCTAAGAGCTAAGAGCTTATGCATCCTCACGTTGCTCTGCCTGTTGTTATATCAGGTAGCGGTGTACGTGAGGATGTATCTGAACTTGTACCAGAGGCACGGACACGTACATACGCAAATACTCGAAACCATCATAAGTTGATGCAGGGGGGTTACTATGACCCCCCCGAGGGTTCCCGCCTTGCCGTGGCGGGGGGGCTTAGTAACCGTGGCTTGGTCACCCACGGTGAAGCGAAGAGGGACCCGAGGTGGACCGCTCCTCTGGGCTTTGCCTCCAAGCCCTGAACGGAGCGGTATTAGTAGGTTGCGGTGCTGTATGGGCAGCATCGCAACTGAGGTGGGCCGCGGTGTTGTATGGGCAGCACTGCGGCTGAGGGATGGAGGCCGCGGCGGGAGAGGAGTGCCGGTATTGCGGTGAGCCGCTCTCCCTACCTGCCGCGGCCTTGGCGGGGTCGCCACCGTTTGATGGCGGACGCGGTGGGGCCGCAGCGGAAGAGGAGTGTCGGTATTGAGGTGCGCCGCTCTCCCTATCCTCTGCGGCCGAAGTGGCAGGCGATGGGGCCACTGACCTGACCCGTCGCATAGGGACCTCGAGCGTCCAGACACGGGGTCGTCTGGCGCTCATTGGCTTGGTCCCGTGGTGGTTGCGGCATGCCATGTGGCTTACCGTAACGGGGGGCATCCTGGTCGTGACTGTGGTTGTCATTCCCGGGACGTCCCCGGAGAGGGGTCCGGAAACGGACGGCCGCGGCGGATTCGCGGAAGAATGCAAAAGCGTCCCCGTGTTCCCGCCACAAGCGGCAGTGGTGGAACCCGTGGAGTTTTAGTGAGTTGGAGTCCCACATAACCTTGCTGTCTCCCCGTGGCAGTAAGGTATGCGTGCGCATTTCTCCACGTCAAAAAAAAAAAAAAAAAAAAAGGGGGGTTACTATGAGCTCTTATATCCATTCAGTTCAAAAACTATTCAGTACAAAATATCGGTTCATCGTTGACATTTTTCATCGTTGAATAACTTTAATCGCAGAAGTCTGTAGACCCTCTGCGATTGTGCCTTTAAATATAGTTGCGGACATCACGGAACCAATATTTTGTACTGAATAGTTTATCAACTGCATGGCAATAAGAGCTCATAGTAACCCACCAGATGCCACGAAGTCTTCGAAATTGACGCACGTAATGGGAGCGACAGTCTACAATAATCTCCCTGACAGTATCTCCGATACTCGGAGTATGCCAACATTTTAAACAAAATAGAAACGGTGGCTTCTCGAGCAGACCTTTTATAGCTATGATGAATTCATACGCTATAAACATCATACCTAAATGTATTTTTTTGTATTGTGAATTTGTATTATTTTATTAATTTCAAATAAGATAATTATATTATTGTTATTAATGATTTATTTTTTATTTATTATGTAAGCTATGAATAACGTAATTTATCATATGTTTTTATAACTTTTTAGTTTTAAATATCATCATCCCTTGGTACAATATCGTACCAACCGTATTGACGTGCAATGAATATTGTGAATAAATTACTATTATGTTGATTACTATTATGACTATTAAGAATGGTAATTTTACGTTATACCCAACCAATAAAAAAACAAAGGGCTGCATTGGAGGGACTTCTGAATTCGATAGAAAGAAAGAAAATATTTTATTTGTAACTCAATCAAAAACTAAAACTAAACTAAAATAAAAAGAAGACAAAGCTAAATTTTTGCATTGAGTCACAAAATGGTCTCTGTCTCAGCATGAGCCAGTTATAAACACGTTACAACCAACGCTGGTCTTCCGACAGAGCCATTTGGTGACGTCACAGACAATAACACACCTGACACAAAACAATCAAAAATATAACAAAAAATGAAATATCTACGACAACGGTTAACAAACACGAGATACCGAAACGGGCATTACCACACACACTGCAAGAACTCAGGAAAAGAGCTGAGAGTACCTGATTTCAAATCTTTGAGAGTACCCCTTAGCCACGACCGTAAGAAGACTGTTTATTCGTATGGTGTAGGAATTCAAAACAAACTTACCTATGATATTATTTTATAATAGTTGTGAATTTATTTGCCTTGGTGGGTGTACGAGTGAGAGGGACATGCCCCACGAGATACAGTCTCAAAACTACTTCGGAGGGGGTTTTCGAACATCTCTCATTATCATTACAGCATTATCAATCTGTTCATACAGCTACATACCTTGATACTCAATATTGTAAACTTTCTTTTTTTCTAGCATGTACCTATCATTGACTATAGTTTTATTTTATACGAGCGAAACCTTCGACCAAATAAATTAATTACTTTGCTTTTTAATTCATCCAAATAATTTTGTAATTATGTATAGGTAGGTACTTACTGACATTCATAAGGTTTAATTATTAATAACAAAGTGGATAACATGTGAATTTATATTGTATGAAATCTGAAATAAACAATTATCTTATCTTATCGTATCTTATCTTATTTTATCTTATTTTATCTTATTTTATCTTATTTTATCTTATCTTATCTTATAAATGTCAAAGTTACGATGGCTGGATGTTTTCATGTTTGTTACTCAATCACGCCGAAGCGGCTAAACCGATTACGATGAAATTTAATACACAGATAGATTATGACCTGGATTTAACTATAGGCTACTTTTTATCCGGGTAAAACGCAGGCGAAGCACGAGTATTGACAAATGAAGTTCAAAGCTGTGCTTTTAATGAAACAAATTATTGTACTCCCTTCATCCATATTGGAACACCAGCACATTTCCAGATGGCATCCACCGACACGTGTCATTCATTGGTTCCGCATACTGGGTTAAATATAAACTGGACTCCCAGGGCTCCGGATATTATTTATTTAAGTAGCTGTATTTTATTTGTTTCATAAATTATTACTATTTTTAAATTGTAATAATTTATGCTATTACTATTTATTATATTTAAAAGGAGAGAAGGCCGCGCGGCTGAAGTGGTATTGGGCCGGTCACATTTGCCGCATGCCCGACGAACTTTGGGCCAAAATCACCACGGCATGGAGCCCTAATACAGCCAGGCGGCGTCGCGGCAGACCACGCATGAGGTGGCGGGATGAACTGGACGCAACCGTTTCCCATTGGAAACGGTTGCACAGGACCGTGGTGACTGGCGGAAGTGGGGGGAGGCCTTTGCCCAACAATGGGACAGTATGGGCTAATAGTAATACTTAATAGTAATGCCAAAGGCTGTTAACGATGATTCTGACTAAGTTAATATATTTATACCATTACGTTGCGATATTAGATACTGATCAGAACATTGGATCTGTTTGCGAAACCATTCATGAGTACTTCTTTCGCCAAAAGGGCAACATAAGGTGCGTCCTAGGTGGACGTGACCTATGAGGTAATGCACTGTTCGTAGGCAGAAGTTACCGCTTAACATCAGGTAGGCCATCTGCTTGTACCGCCATTCAAGTAGTATAAAAAAAACATCAAAAAATCCATCCAAAAATTTGCCTATATCCAACAGTGGACTAAGATGCTGATGATGATGATGATGATCAAGCAGCGGGGTAGCCTGCAGGAAGTCCAGGGCTTCTAAATTCCAGCGCAGATCCCCAACATCTGCACAGCGTTATCGTACGATCTCAGCATCCCTACTTCAGTGCATTCAGTTATAAATTTAGCCAGTCCAAATCGCGAGCCCACAGACGCTATACGATGTACGATGTTTATGTTATCGCCCGTAAACCGGTGCTTTTCATCAACGGGTTATTTTTATGAGGGAAAATCATATTGGTTGAATGTAAACGCGTGTAGTCGCGGCTAGGAAACGAAGAAAAAAAACGCGTTGACAGTTTCTTTCGCGCGGTTTGTGGTTTGTTCGACATTCGAAATGCTGCGTTCTGTTTTATAGTTTGTAGTGGATCTATGTGCAGTGGTATTGTGAGTTGTTTTATTGAATTTGTTGTAAAGTGATCACAAGAACAATAGGATTGTAACGATTCAGGTAATTTCTTATTACTATTTGCCTACATATAAAGTGGAACAAGCAAAGAATACTTTAGGTACTCATTTATATCTACTAATTAATATTTTTTAACCAAACCCTTGAATATTTTCCTTCCCATGTTTAATTAATTTGATTTTCTGTGTTGTTGTGTATTAATATTACTTACTACAATTATTATTTATCATAGTATTGTAAATATAATAAGAAAAATTTCACGCCCTTAAAGTGTAGATTACATTGAATCCAACAGTATAACTATGATATCTTTTTAAAATGTAATTCATCAATAATATACTTTTACTTTGACGATAGTACTACGTAGGTAATATATCCAACTTTTGTTTATAAGTTTTTCTTGCTTATAATGTGCATAAAATATGTGTATTACTTTAAATTATACACAGAAGTTCTTCTACGGATTCTGCACATTTCGGATTTTACTACCACCAAAAACCACCCAAGATAAACGAAATAGCCCTCAGAATTAGCAAGTTGTAGTGGCAATGGGCAGGCCATAATGATAGCAGAATTAACAACCGTTGCGAATAAAGGGTTCTCGAGTGCCTATAATATAATTCCATGAGTAATAAATATAATCCAAAAACCGTTGAGAAAAAACTTCAGAGACCGATCGATAAAATGCGTTTTCAACTAAATGGCAATCATAAAGCCATAAATTAGTGGCAACGATATTTAAAGTATAATTATAACGCGATATCTGCCAGATGGGTCTGTGATGGATTCCATCGGAATTCAAGTTACGAAACTTTGGTACAGATAAATCATTAAATACATACAACTGATAGTTCTGGAAATAAATACAAATATAAATCGTTATCAGGTACATTTGGATGAATATAAACATAACTAGCTGAATACCCGTGTATTGCTACGCACCACATCACAAAAAAAAAGTTCAAAACATAGCCCAAAGGATTTGCAAGCTGAAGCGGCAGTGGGCCAGTCATGTCTCTGCAGTAGAACCGATAGCCGGTGGAGTAAACGTGTTCTTGAGTGGAGCCCGCGTCTTGGCAAACGTAGTGTAGGGCGCCCTCTGGCTAGGTGGAGCGACGACTTGCGCGGGGTGGCTGGCAGAAACTGGATGAGGAGAGCCGAAGACCAGGCTCAGTGGCGTGCCATGGGAGATACCTATGTCCAGCAGTGGACTGCAGTAAGTTGATGATGATGACATCACAAAAAACTAAAACTTTGTCAACCCTTTAATTCTGTGCGTTATTTTCGAGAACGTGATTACAGATTTATAAACATCTTGACAAGGCTTATTTACGGCAGCTTTATTATTATGATTTTGTATCAAAGTTTTTTGTTTTGGCTCATCTGTAGAGACTTTTTAACTATTATTTTAATTCTTGGTTAGTACCTATCTGAGTCCCCTATACAGCTGCAACTAAAGATGTACTAGCTACCTGCCTAAATATATTTTTCCATGTCCTTATTAGCATTGTTTTTTATTCTACTTGGAATGGCGGATCAAGGATATGGTCCACCTGATGTTAAATGGTACCCTCTGCCTATGAACAGTGCATTACCTCATAGGTCACACCCACCTAGGACGCACCCTATGTGGCATTGCACTGCACCCGACACCCTGAGACATAAAAAAGAAAAGACTCATGTGCCTGTAATTTCACCGGCACCCTTACCCTTCAAACCGGAACACAGCAATGTGAGCACTACTGATTTGCAGCAGAAATAGGTATAGTGGTAGTACTTTCCCCGATGAACTCTTTCACAAAAAAGCTCTACTACTACATTGACGAAACTAAGTGTTCTAAAGGTCCCTATGGTTTGAAATAAATAAATATGAATGAATAGGTAATATACAGATTTACTGAAATTCAAAACACAACTATGGAAATTATTAAGAAAATAACATAAAAGCAATAATATGCGGTAAAAAGGAAAACTCACTAGAAATCTAAACCACAATGAGAACAGCAACAACAGATTTCTAACTATTAAGTACTATCTGTGGTAGAGAGGTGCTACCACTGACCTAATATTGAGATATACATTTCTAACTATTAAGTACTATCTGTGGTAGAGAGGTGCTACCACTGACCTAATATTGAGATATACATTTCTAACTATTAAGTACTATCTGTGGTAGAGAGGTGCTACCACTGACCTAATATTGAGATATACATTTCTAACTATTAAGTACTATCTGTGGTAGAGAGGTGCTACCACTGACCTAATATTGAGATATACATTTCTAACTATTAAGTACTATCTGTGGTAGAGAGGTGCTACCACTGACCTAATATTGAGATATACATTTCTAACTATTAAGTACTATCTGTGGTAGAGAGGTGCTACCACTGACCTAATATTGAGATATACATTTCTAACTATTAAGTACTATCTGTGGTAGAGAGGTGCTACCACTGACCTAATATTGAGATATACATTTCTAACTATTAAGTACTATCTGTGGTAGAGAGGTGCTACCACTGACCTAATATTGAGATATACATTTCTAACTATTAAGTACTATCTGTGGTAGAGAGGTGCTACCACTGACCTAATATTGAGATATACATTTCTAACTATTAAGTACTATCTGTGGTAGAGAGGTGCTACCACTGACCTAATATTGAGATATACATTTCTAACTATTAAGTACTATCTGTGGTAGAGAGGTGCTACCACTGACCTAATATTGAGATATACATTTCTAACTATTAAGTACTATCTGTGGTAGAGAGGTGCTACCACTGACCTAATATTGAGATATACATTTCTAATGGACTTCTTTTATAGAGTTCCGTACACAAAGGGTAAAATGGAACCCTACTACAGGCTCAGCTGTCCGTCTGTCTGTCTGTCTGTCTGTCTGTCCGTCTGTCACCAGGCTGTATCTCATGAACTGTGATAGTAAGACAGTTGAAATTTTCACAGGTGATGTATTTCTGTTGCCGCTATTAACAACAAATACTAAAAAACAGGATAAAATTAATAATTAAGGGGGCTCCCATACAAAAAACGTGATGTTTTTGCCGTTTTTATAGATAATGGTGTCACCTGTATCTCATGAATTGTGATAGTAAGACAGTTGAAATTTTGATTCTTCCCGATATTTCGGCACAGTTGCATGCGCCATGATCACGGGAAAACTGACTAAAGTCTTTGAGAGTAGATGTTGTTGGCAGATATATCGTAGATAACATCTACTCGCAACTTCGATAAAAGATACAGAACTCTCTGATCGCAGACTCGCAAAGACTTTAGTTAGTTCACCCGTGATCATGGCGCATGCAGCTGTGCCGAAATATCGAGAAAAATCATGGTAAATATCCCGTTTCTAGTGAAAAGTACGTACTTGATTTAGTTAGTTAAAAATCAAATCTAAGATTAGTAATTGTGCGTGATACCCCATAAAGGAAAATATGGTGGAAACATGTCGCTAAAGTAACTCTGAGGCATTTGACATGACCTACTGCGCTGAGGTCAGCATGATGGATCACATCCTTCCTATTCGGAAGAAACACTGAGTTTTAGCAGTAGTAAGAACTAACTGATGGATGGAGGCTCAAGACCGATCGTCGAGGCATTCTGTTGGGGAGGCCTGCGCCCCGCTGTGGTGTTCTACGGGCTGATGATGATGACTGATTGATTGATAACGATTTGAAAGGACCTTTTAGGTGCTTACTTACAGTAAAGTTTCCTCCACGAAACACTTAATGAATACATATACATGATATATACATAGCATGGACTTAGTTACATAGACACACGCCTTTTCCCCCAAAAGGATGTAGGCAGAGACTCAATGGGCGTCTTTTCACAGTGGGTTGCACCATCGTGGAATATAGACGTGACAAGTGGTGAGCTCATCGCCGGCGTTGCTTCCCACGACTGACTCGGCTAACGCTTTCTTCCAGCAATAACACATTCCTTAATAAGCTAGCAGCCAGGACAAATCTTATACCAACGAGTCTTAGCAACAAGTCCGGGAAGAAAGCCTCTCTGTAACAATTCTATGAGGGTCAGAGGATGTGCCATAGTGAGTCGAAACCTCAAAGTTACGTGGTGGATATTAGTACGTACACACAAACTATCTCCGCTTCGGGACAAATTTTCTGTAAATATTTGTTCCAGGTGTTGTGTTGTGGTAGCATGGTACTCGTAGTTCCTGATACCCATAGCACAGGGGATCTTAGTGTGGGATCAGGCAGGACTATGTGTGAGACTTGAGAGTTATAACAAGGTTTTTTTTTATACTACTTGAATGACGGAACAAGCAGATAGCCCACCTGATGTTAAGCGGTAAGCTCTGCCTATGAACAGTGCATTACCTCATAGGTCGCGTCCACCTAGAACGCACCCTATGTGGCACTGCACTGCGCCCGCCACCCTGAGACATAAAGATGAAAAGTCTCATGTGCCTATAACTTCACCAGCACCCTTAACCTTCAAACCGGAACACAGCAATGCGAGCACTACTGCTTTGCCGCAGAAATGGATATGGTGGTAGTACTTCCTAGGACGAACTCTATCACAAAAAAGCTCTACTACTACTATGTATGTATGTATGTTTATTGAGAAGTCTAATTGCACCGACTTATTGGCATCTCTGATGTAGGGAAAAGTACAGAAATACGAGCTCTAACTTCTAGACAAGCTACCCAATCAATAGATACAAACAGACGAATTTATTGACAAAGCAGTAACTACACATTGCTCGTCTACTATAGGGCGGTTATTTCTGGCGCCCTTGACACGCAAGCTTGCGACACGCAGATAGATCCGAGATGCTCTGGCAGGTGGCAACGACAACTCTGTTAAAGCTGGATTTATTTTTAATGATCTCTGCATTATATTCAAAAAAAGTTTCAACAAAACACTCTTTTTTAAAAACTCTGGCTTTTAAAAAGCGGGTTTTTACAAAAGTTTTAATGTCTCATGACTCATGAATCTTAGCCGTAACAAGTTTTTTTGATGTGTAACATCTTTCCTCTCGCTTTCCTGCATCTCTGAGAGTGATTTGATGAAAAGATACGGAAGTGCGAAACAGGAAGCGCGCATTTTTCCGATAGGTTCGTTTTTCAATGTTGCCATCATATGCGACATCATGGCTCGTTTTATTGTATCACTTCTGGGACAAGGTCTCCCCGAAATTCTTCCATTTGTCCCTGTCCTAGGCAGTCTTCCACCACTCTTTCTCAAAATTAACAAAATCGTCCCGCCAACGCTTTCTCGTCCGACCCCGAGGTCGCCGTCCTTCAGGTATCCAGGGTGTGCTGATGTTCGCCCACCTGTTGGGAAGCATTCGACTGACGTGCCCCGCCCCAGTCCCATTTGAGACTGGCTGTTTTGTCTCCTATATCGGGCAATACTAGTCAATAAAGATCCTAAATAGGCAAATTTTGTATTATAAAAACTTTCTTTTTCAAAATAAATTTCTACATTTTTGAATGCAGACCTTATTGTTTTCAAAATCGAGCCTGTAACTCCTAAAATCACCTTTCCATAGCTCTCACGCTCTCTCCCTTTAAGACTAGGTGAAGTTCCCGAAAAAAAACTCAGCCTGTAATATCTAGACAACCTCTTGACCGATTTTGCCCATATTCAAAATTCGTCTTCTTAACTAGCTACTAAATGTTTCTGCTAAATATTATCAAGATCTGCCTATAAATGGCGCTGCAGCAAACTTCCCCCCTTTCTAGGGGAAATTCCTGCAATCAATAATCACTGACAGTAATAAAACTATGAAATTTTAGAACCCGTATACTAAGTTTCGTCCAGAGCGGTTGTAAAACACGACCTGTAGAGTACCAACGAACTGACAGAGGAAAGCAAATTGAACTTGATGCAGAGACGCTTTGCTCGCTCGGTCAATTATGTAGTCTATTCGAGGATAACAAATTCCTCCTTTTTGATAAACAAAATCACACTAATGTCATAAATGGGAAAGTTTGAGTGTTTGTGTGTTTGTTACTTCTTCACGCTGAAACGGCTGGACGGATTTGGATGAAATTAGGAATGGAGATAGCTGGACCCCCGGAATAACACATAGGCTATTTTTTATTGCGATATTCCCACGGGTTCGAGACTCATGCGGGTAACACCGCAGGGCGCAGCTAGTGACGTTATATATCGAGGTTGGAAATCTGAAGAATTCCAATATAATTTAACTAAGACGTGGCCTATTTTTAAACCATGGAATAAACAAGGTACGCGTTGATGTATCTACTGTTTATATAACAAGGTATATATTTATATATTGTTATATTTATACAAGAAGCAAAATTTGTTTGTCTGTCTTATCTCAGGTTATGGAGATGAGTAGATAGTTGAAAGATTGGTGATATTTTGTGTGTAGATTAAAAGTCATTTGTAATTGTCGTTTAACTCTATTATTGAAAATAATATACAACAGAACAGTGGCCTACTGCAAACGAATATTCCTGCTGGAAGCATTAAATACTATAAGGATTTAAAAGCAGCCAACACCAGTAGTTTCGACAAAAACGCTGGTGCTCAGCTCGTACGTGATTATAAAGTTGTAACAATTTTTTCGTCTGATGTTTTGGACAAATATGTGTCTTGAAGAATACATCTAGATACGTGGAGTTTTTTTTACCACTAAATTCTGTATAAGCCTTCAAAAATCAGCTTATTTGCACAATTTGCGAAGCAGGAGGTTGCGGGTTCGATTCCCGCCTCGGAACAAATATTTGTGCGATCACAGATATTTGTTCAGGGTGTTCTGGGTATTTTCTATGTATAATAAAAAATATCTATCTATGTATTATATTGTATTAAGTATATCAGTTATCTAGTACCCATAACACAAGCTCTGCTTAGCCTGGGGCTAGATAATGTTGTGTGAAATGTCCAGCAAAAAAAAAAAAAAAAAATTATCTGTACTTTGGATGTTCATAATGTACTTATAAACTGTAAAAGTAAAAAAAGAGCTTCCGGGCATCTCGCCCATGTTGTGTAGAATCTAAATTACAAACATATTTTTTACAAACTTTTAAGGCTTTCTTAAAAACACGTACGTCCTGGAACAAGTTTTATGAATAGTTTGCGTATTTATTGCCGTTTCGCAAGTAAGTAGCGGAATTTTCCGAATTCCAACCAAGCGATCTGGCACTGGTTCTCATTTTTCACAGTGCCTCTCTTTCAAACATTGAATTGGACGAACCTATGATATTTTAGTTCAAATCGGGAGGGGCCCCCAATGTCTGTGGTATAAAGAAGCGAGAAGCAAGATGAAAATTGGACTTCATTCCGTAAATTTTGAATGAAACGTCTTATTTCATTTTTAGTTATATACCCTACAGGTAAGGGTAGGTATACATAAATAGACAGGAAGTTTAATTTGGTTGTATACCCCTAACGTTATTAATCTGTAGAAGCAAACCGGAATGCTAGAACTATCTCCAAAATATTCCGTGATATGTTTTAGTTCATTTCCTGTTTATTTTATTCCATGGAAAATTATATCGTATCGAAGTTTTTATAACCTCGCAGGCATACGAAACCTAAATTAACTGCTATGAAAATAGAATTGACATTTGAAATAGAATTTTTATGTAAGAAATTATTTTATTTTGCTTCAGTTTCTTCTCGAGTTAACACCTATGAGTTTAGTTAAAAACATCCGGGAGTACCTACTCTGAAACCAAAGCCGCATTTAAACAAGACACGAAAAACTAGTTTACAAACTTTTAGTGATAGTGATACAAGATTGAAGATTGAAATGTCAGTATTTCTAGAGGTAAGTAAACTTTTAGTGATAGTGATACAAGATTGAAGATTGAAATGTCAGTATTTCTAGAGGTAAGTAAACTTTTAGTGATAGTAATACAAGATTGTAGATTGAAATGTCAGTATTTCTAGAGGTAAGTAAACTTTTAGTGATAGTGATACAAGATTGAAGATTGAAATGTCAGTATTTCTAGAGGTAAGTAAACTTTTAGTGATAGTGATACAAGATTGAAGATTGAAATGTCAGTATTTCTAGAGGTAAGTAAATTTCCTATCAAAACAACAAACTCTAGACATTTTTCGAAAGAGAGTTTTCGTGTTTTTTTTATTGACCATATAAATCTGAATTAAGGTAGTATACGCAGCTGATTGGTCTTATTTAGCTTTTCTCCTCATAGAAGAGTCAATGTTATGTGCTAAAAAAATATGTCATTCTTCCTTTTATTAACCCCCGACGCAAAAACGAAGGGGAGTTATAAGTTTGACGTGTCTATGTGTGTGTGTGTGTCTGTGGCATCGTAGCTCCCGAACGGATGAAAAGTTTTATTTTTTAAAGGTGAATTAGTCTGGTGTGTTCTTAGCTATGTTTGATCAAAATCGGTTCAGCCGTTTCATTGCGTTGAGGGTTTTTTTAATTTTTACAAAATTAATTACTTGTCTGTAAAGTTAACGTACAATAATGTTCTAACCGTTCATTAACCATGTGAAAAAAATAGCAAAGTGCAGCTGTTTTCGACTGAAAGTTTGAAACTAAACGACTTAGAATTTTGAAATTTTGGATTTTTTTCTATCGAGAAAATATTGTCCTATCGTGTTTCTGGTACAGTGATCCCTCGGAATCATAATGTAGTATCCATTTATATTTTTTATAGGAATATTGTACTTGATTTAGTCAGTTAACAAGTAATTAATTTTGTAATAATTAAAAATACCCTCAATGCAATGAAACGGCTGAACCGATTTTGATCAAACATAGCTAAGAACACTCCCGATTAATTCACCGTTCAAACAAAAAAAAACAATATCGGTTCATCCGCTCGGGAGCTACGATGCCACAGACAAAAACACACACAGACCCCATAGTTTTTGCGTCGGGGGTTAAAAATAAAATCTAAGATTGGTAATTTTCCGTTAAAGCTATAAAGCTGGTACTAAAATACAAACTGGCAATATAGTGAACGTTAAACAATCAAAGCACTTTGTAAGCGATAACCCATAATATTGCCATTATTGTCAATCTACTTTTACAGGTCTAGCTCTTTAACTGAGTCAGTCCCTGAGGTATGGGAGCGGTACGGGAGAAAGAAAGAAATAAACGTTTATTTATGACTATACAAACAAAGACACACACCAACAAAAAAGCAAACAAGATAGGTGAGAGGAGAGGTGATTTCGTCTCTCAAATTATCAGATGACATGTGACATATTGTGACATTTGACTCTGAAAACTCCCCTCCCGTACCGCTCCCATACCTCAGGGACTGACTCAGTTAAGAGCTACAACTGTAGATCCTGAAGACAGAAAGAGTAGCTAGTGAATAGCATTAATAAGAAGTTCAAGTCATACATACTTATATACATACATATATACATAGACACGCCTTTTTCCCCATACAGGTATTAAGGCAGAGCCACAAAAGGCCTCTATTCACCGTGGGTTCACTCAGAATCCAACGATACCGGGTTGATCCTAGGCTCCGCACCAATGACTTTTCTAAGTTATGTGCGGATTTCCATCGCTCTGTGCTTCGGAGGGCACGTTAAGCTGTCGGTCCCGGCTGTTATTGATTAATAGCAGTCGATAAGCCATGTCAGAGGCCCTCGGGCGGCTTGACAAACTCTGACACCAGAGGCCAGCACTACCTCATACGAAACGACGACGACCGTGGGTTGCACAATCGTGGAAATATAGACGTGACAAGTGGTGAGCTTATCGCCGCCATTGCTTCCCATGACTGACTCTGCTAACACTTTCTTCCAGTAAATAACACTAGCAGCCAGGACAAATCTTATACCGACAAATCTTACTAACAAGGCCGGGTAATCCTTAGTAGGCTTTTATGACATCCATGGGAGGAGACGTAGGGGTCTATTCTTAGGCCGGACACACCATACACCCCGAAACATACATACATTGACACACGCCACTTTCCCCGAAGGGGTAGGCAAATCCCTTCACAGTGGGTTGCACCATCGTGGAATAATAGACGTGACAAGTGGTGAGCTCATCGTGAAAATACAGGAAAAATTGAGATTTTCTTGGTAATTTCCAAATCGGTAACTGAAGATGTTTTCAGCACTCTGATTAAAGCCTAAATCATTAAATATCTGGTCAGCAGTATTTGTTCTAACCGAAGCCATTGAACAATGGATCGTAAACTTTTTATTGCCTGGATTTGGCACAGTATCAGACGATACAGAGAATCTTTTTATGAATTTATCAGTTTTATGGTAAACACCAATATTAATGGTTGTAACACTGGCCTAATTTTTAACTCAATTCATTGAGTGGAAACTTAGCGAAACACATTTATCAGCGCAGCGTCTTCCAGCGTGTAACAAAAAGAAATTTACAAGAATAAAAACCCCCAATGAAACGATTTTGATAAAACATGTCTTAGAACCATCGCTAGAAAACCTGCTTTCAAATAAAAAACCGCACTCATACCGGTTCACCCGTTTGAGTCCGTCCCCCGTGCGCGTGCGGTGGACACGCGGCTATAGTAAATTTATGTATCGCTTTCTCGTTCTCGGTGACGTGACGGTGATGGCGGTGGTGGACAAACGGCCTTACGGTGCGATGACACACATACAGACAGACAGACACAAAGGTACCTGAATAAGCTATTACAAAATTAACAAATACACTGGTCAATTTCCTCGATTTTTCTGGGATTCTATTATCAGAGTATACCAAAATAAAACATATTTTATTCAAATTGGTTCACATTGATATCGGAAAAAGATTACCCAGACTTGTTGATGAGATTCGTGGGTATAAGATTTGTCCTGGCTGCTATCTTATTATGGAATTTGTTATTACTGGAAGAAAGCGTTAGCAGAGTCACTCGTGGGAAGCAATGGATCGATGAGCTCACCACTTGTCACGTCTATATTCATCGACCCACTGTGAAAAGAGGCCCATTCAGGTCATAGTGTATCTGCCTACCCCTTCGGGGAAAAACATGTGTGTCTATGTATGTACGTATGTATACATAAAAAAATACATACAGACGAACATAGAACTCCACCTAATCTACCGTCGCGTCGATAAAATCAATTTATTGGCATTTTGCGTCCGCCGCAACCTTAAAATGAAAGCTCAATGATATCTTTTGATCTAGACTAGAGCAATAAAATATCCAATGTACCTTTGATACCAAGGTCGGTAAATATACGAATCCTTACCATTGAATGTTTAGTCCAGAATAAATTAAAATTAAATCCGTGTAAATCTTCAACGTAAATGTTTACAGTGCTACATTTAATATCATGTTGCTCGTAAATTCGGAGATTATGGCCGAAACGACTTTTTCGTGTGTTTTTCAGGGAAGCAGGCTTATTCGTAAACTTGTTTGTAAGATTTGTTAGTATAAGATTTGTCCTAGGCTAGCTGTTAACTGGAAGAAAGTGTTAGCAGAGTCGGTCGTGGGACGCAATGGCGGCGATGAGATCAACACTTGTCACGTCTGTTTCCCGCGATGGTGCAACCCATAAAGAGGCCCATTTGAGGATCTGCGGTAGGGAAAATCTTTCGGGAAAAAGGCGTGTGTCTGTGTTATTTGTAAACTTTTTTTATAAAACTCCGTCTTATTCATTTGCCTTATAAAAGAACGTCATTACAAGCTTTTATTTAACTAGCTTTCCTGTCTGTTTTAAACCAGTTCCAGCCAACCGATGCAGCTGAAACGTTGTATACCTGTCAAGTTCTGATGACAATAAAATATTATGATGACAACGAGCTGATCTGGTGATGGAGATGGAAGGTGGACAACGGAACTCATCGATGATTAATAGTATATAGCCTGGTAGTGTGTGGGCGCATTTTGTTCAGCTCACGGTTTCGACCACTAATAAAAAAAAAAACTTGTATTTAAAATTGTGTATCAACAGTATTGTTATTTATTTTCGAAACTATCGAAATCCGTGCAGATGGTAACTTTTTTAGCGTTCCTGAATATGGAGCACTGGACTAAGCACCCTTTTACCGGGACTTGTTTATTTGATGACTAAATAATGTACCAATTTCGTTTTAATTTCGAAGATTTCAACGAACTTTGAGAACATTTTTTCTTTGTCTTTGTGGCCATAATGGTGCAATGTTTTCCTGTATTATTTCCGGTGATTTTAGTATATTTATATGTAGAGTTTATTGTGACTTTGTTTTGTATTTTATAAAATGGGATTATGTTTAATTATTTGACTTTTTTTACACAATTTCTCGATTTTCACTCAAGAAGTTTTTTATAATTCATGAATAACTAGTTCCGCCCGTGGCTTCGCTCGCATTTTACCGAGATAAAAAGTAGTCGATAGCTCAACTCAGTTCATAATCTACCTGTGTATCAAATTTCATCAATATCGGTTCATCCAGATTAAAATACTATTTGTTTTTGAAAAATCATATGAAATGACTCGCTCGTACAGCCTTTGGTCTCCTAAGCAGCGGTGACTGCTATATGAAGGCCGTAATATAGCGGAGACTTAAGATAAAGATAAATTTATTTGCTTGAACATAATGTCATATATGAAAGGTCTTAAAATAAGTAGGTAAGTTACAATTATGTTCTAACTTATCTAGCATGCAAATTTAAAAAATACAAGGCTAAGGCTTAACCAACACGTTCAGCCCGCGTCCGCGGTGGTGTGCACGGTGGCGATCCATTGTCTTACCATTGATCGCCACCTGCACGCCACTGAGGACGCGAGCTGAACGCGTTGGTTTGGCCTTAGCTTTAGCAAACATCACTTACCTATGTCTTGATATGTTGAAAATCATGTTCACCTCTATATAACGGCCATCATATAATAATAGAAATTCGTCGCCGTTTCTCAGGTCTCAGGAAACTCTGACTTTACACTTTATTTTGTGGAATCAATCTGGAAGAGATCTTTTTTAGCGATGAGACCGTCCATTGTACGTTATTTTCTCAGTCAAATTTGTCTGAGGTTATTTTATATATTCATTTGCTTTACATATATTTAAAATTTAAAATTTAAACGTCTATCCAAAAGTCTTTGTAAATTGTCCAACATTGCTGAATTGACCACGAAATAAGGAATATCTCGACTCATAACGACATTTTTAGGGTTCCGTCACCAAATTACGGAACCCTTATAGTTTCGTCATGTCTGTCTGTGTCTGTATTAAGATTTTCACACAAAAATAGAAAAAAAAAACAATAAATTTTTGGGGTTTACCCAAAAACCCTTACCCTTTTAGATATACTTAGAACTGAAACTGTTTTTTTTTCGTCAACCCTTGTTGGTATGGAGAGGTTTTCAAAAATGATATTGAGGTTTCTTATATCATTTTTTTCTAAACTGAATAGTTTGCACAAGGGACACTTCCAAAGCGGTAAAATGTGCCCCCCCCCCCCCCCCCCTCCACTTCTAAAATAAGAGAATGATAAAACTAAAAAAAAAAAATGTAAACTTCCAACGAAAGTTGGTTTGAACGAGATCTAGTAAGTAGTTTTTTTAATACGTCATAAATCGTAAACCATCCTAGTACTTTTATATTATGTTACTTGCTGCTCCGGAACCCTTCATGGGCGAGTCCGACTTGCACTTGGCCGCTTTTTATTTAAAATATGAAACGTCATCAATTGAACAACTTCACTTGTCAAATAAATACATTATAAGCGCATTTACTAAAAAAATATATGACACAAAAGTGCTTGCGCCTTTCAACAGCACATTTTAGGCCATCAACAAGGCTATCCATGGCTATTAACCTAATTTTAGTTCAATGTCTTCAAGACAGACATATTTTTAAAACACATTTCTTCACTGTTTGCTTGTTTGTTTGTCTGGAATCTAATCTGAAAATACCAAATTGAGACACTTTTTTACATTAAAAAATTCTGAAACTTTGCATAGACATCGGTTTTGGATGACAATACAATATGATGGTGACAGCGAGCTGATCTGATGATGGCACGGAAGGTGAACAACGGAACTCCTCGATAGTTAATAGTAGACTAGCCGTGTTCGGGTTCATTTTGATCAGCTCACGGTTCTGCTTACTTATTTCATCATCATCATCATTATTAGTTGGATGTACACTTCCTTAGATTTTAATATTTTAAGTTCATTTTTGAAAAATATATTTTCTCAGGTTTCCTTCTTTCCAGATAATCACGAAACGAATACTTAACGAATACGAATACTATACGAACGAATACTCGTTTATAGCTAAACGAGTTACATCTTAAGGTCGCAATCTCTGCCGCAAAATTCCTAATCTTAGATTTGAGTTTTAAGAGTTTTAACAGGCTACATTTTTTTTATTTTTTATACTACTTGAATGACTGAGTAAGCAGATGGCCCACCTGATGTTAAGCGGTAACCTCTGCCTATGATCAATGCATTACCTCATAGGTCAAGTCCACCTAGGACGCGCCCTATGTGGCATTGCACTGCACCCGCCACCCTGAGACATAAAGATGAAAAGTCTCATGTGCCTGTAATTTCACCGACACCCTTACCCTTCAAAACGGAACACAGCAATGCGAGCACTACTGCTTTGCGGCAGAAATAGGTATGGTGGTTGCTTTTTTACGTATGGAACTTTTAGGTATGGTAGCTTTTTTGTGCAAGAGTTCACAAAAAAGCTCTACTACTACTGAAGATATTCAATAAAAACCGTTTTGTCGAGCGGTGCGAAGCATTTTTTTTATGAAGATTTGTTGTTGGCTCTATCTTAAGAGGCTTACAAGAGTCAAAAAGGCTACTATAAAAAACAAAAAGTTAAATCTACAATCTAATCTACACCATTTTTTTTTTAAATCTTCATCGCCATTCCAAGAGAATCTGCCTCTTAACAACAAGTAAATACAAATCAAATCAATTTATTTCAAAAAATTGGTGTGTACAAAATACAGGTCAAATACGGACTGGTTCAATTTTATTTAGAACTTAAAAGCGTAACAAAGTTATAGCAGACAAATCGAGGCCTTTCTTAGGATTTCTATTTCTGGAAATAAAACTCAAACTTACGAAACTCCATTGAAAAACACACGTGAAAAGTTTCTTGTTAAATTGTTGTAATCTCGTAGACGTTTAGGGCCTCGCGTAGATCTTTGCTACGAGACGTAGAGTCTACGTGGTTAGGGCCTCGCGTAGATCTTTGCTACGAGACGTAGAGTCTACGTGGTTAGGGCCTCGCGTAGATCTTTGCTACGAGACGTAGAGTCTACGCGGTTAGGGCCTCGCGTAGATCTTTGCTACGAGACGTAGAGTCTACGCGGTTTTCGGTAAAAGTAGAATTCATTACGCGCTCAATTTGTCTTTTACGTTACTTGGGCTTGCAGACAAACTTTAGCAAAGAGGGACGGAGATCTACGGAAAAGAAAGAAGTAAGCGCAAGAAAAAAAAAGAAGTGGGCATTGGTGATTGCTTATGTAATCTCCATACGATATCTATAGCGCGTCGGGCGAGTAGCCGGTTGAGATGTGAAAGGTTGCGGGTTCGATTCCCGCTGCGGGATAAATGTTTGTATGATCTGTTAATATTTGCTCCGGGTCTGGGTGTTATGGTACCATTAGTAATCGTAGTTTCTGATACCTATGACACAGGGAATCCTAGTGTGGGGTCAGGACTATGTGTGTGACTGTTGGGTGTTATGTTATGTTATGTTATACTTTATTAGCGACTGCGGTATGCTAACTTTTGCAAAAACACCTCCATACTGGCCCTAACTACTATAATATAGTGTAGTGATCTAAGCCAGACTGTTATAATTATAAGAGATAAAAAATGGCGGTACACTTTTGAATGGGTCAAATATTTCAGATCAGATATTGAATTTTCCATATATATACCAATATAATAAAATTTAATTATAAAAAATAAGCTGCTATTTATACGATGCCTAATCATAAGTGATCGATTTTATCTGTCTGTCTGTCTGAAAGTTTGTCAAGAATAGGCTCCGAAATGGCTCAACGGATTTCATTGAAAGTTTTATGGATTTAAATGGGAATTTAGTGTATGAATTTACCGCGCTAACTAAGTCGTGAGCTACCAAGAAGTGAATTTTTTTTGGTATTGTTTCGGCCACAGGACCTTCGACTAAAATACTATTTAGGTCGAAACACAGGACATACATATTTTTAGAAGTGCTAAAGTCACTGACTTAACTGAATAGTGAACTGACTTGTTGATGGGGTCAGCTGCGTGCGTTCTATTCTAGTGGCTGCAAGAATAGATGCTACTCACTAGTCTAGTGAACTGGATCGCATTGTGCATTATTTATGCATGCGGGCTCAGTGGGGCGTATTGTGAGAGGCCTATGTCCAGCAGTGGACTAGTGTGGGTTGATGATGATGATGATAGAATAGAATATAATTTTTCATTGCCATAGGTGAAAACACATAACAAATATATAAATACTTAAATTAGAGACATTCGTCAACAATTTGAACAACAATGCTCTAAAAACTTATAAAATAATACCTACATTTTTCAATAAATTTTTAACCTCAGACCTCTCATTTTCAAGTTTTTTGTATTTAATTGTATTTTCAATATATTTTGCAAAGTTGCAGTTATCCAAGTGGTATACTTAAATGGTAATTGAATGAAGTAGGATAAGTAAGTGGTTTACTAGCCCCCACACTAGGATAAAGATTTAACATACTAAGTTTAAAACATTAGGTAGGTACGAGTAAGATTTTAGAATTTAGGAAAGTACTTCTGTATACACATAAGAAAATAAATTATTTCTTATATTATGAATATCCCAGGTTGTCTAAAGCAAGTAGGTAAGTCATCAATACCTCCACATCTGCACGCTGCAGCGATCTGGGACGCACAGTACTTTTAAGCATAGTTATTTTTTTAGTTTTCTTCCTATATTTTATTAAGTATTATGTTTCTCTTTTTTGTGTTAGTTAGGTTACTAGTATAGTATTCTTTTATCTGTAGTTAGGTGTAGGTTATGTTGTCTTTTGTGCACCCGTGTTTTTTGTAGCAAATAAATATTTTTATCTTTAGGTATCTTATCTTTACAAAGGAAACCAAATAATCCAAGGTAGGTAGATTAGAGTTTTAGTACAAGATGAATAAGACAAATCTGAAATGTGGGCGTAAAAATAAAGATGAATATTCTAAATGTGTCGCATTTTTATACACTCCAAATTGCCGCCGTATTTTTAGCTGTACATAAATAAATTAGAGCTATTCTAGAAAGAAAGCAATGTTTTTGCGATGGAAAGTCGATATCGTGTCGATGACAAGTCGACGCTAACGCGGGCTCACTGGAGCACTAATCTAAAGACCAAATTTCCTTTAGTGTGGTTACTAGAAACACTTTTTACTGTATTTAAGGTGCAACGTATCGATTGAGCCGCGAAATTCTCCTATTATTGTGTTTTTGCTCATCACAGCACATCAACACATTTCGAGATAGCGAAACCTGATTTTAATCAATAATTATCAATAATCATTTATTTGGTAAGAGTATTACACGTATACGTTCATATATTTACTATACTGCAGTAAAGAGTACAATAGTATAAATAAACAATGAGTAAATAATATTTAAAAAAATAGAACTATAAAATAATAAAAATAATATTCAATTATCAGTCATTAGTAATTTTAAAATTAAAATTGCATTTATTTACGAAAACTAGGATACCTAACACGCATATTTTTATTGAAAGTGTCTTATAATTATCATTTAGTTAAGCTACATGATTCAATGATTTTTACAGTGTTTATTTGTTCATTGACATTTGCAATTCAGTTTCCGCACAGACCATTGATTAAACTAGACGCAACAAATGCTCTTCTTCTTCTTCTTCTTCTCTTTCTTCTTTCTTCTTCTCTGCTCTTTCTTTTTACTCTTTTGCTCTTGCTTCTTCTCTTGTTTTTTATCGGTGCCGGGCACCTAACACCGCTCAGTCGCGCTCATACCGTTCTAACCGTAAGATGATTGTAGCAACACTATAAAAACGCCTCATTGCGCCATAATTAATGGTTCAAATTCCACAAAAAACAGTTAATCAAGTGGGGAATGGGCTTTTCGTTATTCCAAGTGGTTCCAAATTACAAATCCTTACTAAGCTCTCAGAAGTCGTCATGTCATCATTGTCTTGCCCTTTTCCCATTTATTTGGGGTTGGTGCAGTATGTATTTTTTTTCCAATCTCCCCTGTGAGCCGTCACCTCATCATTGACTCCCTTCTCATTCATATCATCTGTCACGCAATCCATCCATTTTAGCTAGTAATATTGAGCGCAAAGATTTCTAGTAGTATATTATAAATGTCTGGTTGAGCGAGACTAACATAATTCTGCAAATATAAGTAGTAACCGGCGTATTTTTCCACCATTGAGTGTAAAAAAACATTCTAATTTTACAGAAGCCGACAAGTTGTCTTAATGATTTATTAGTCGAGGTGATGTTTTGAACTTTTAAAAGATAATTTGTGTTTTTTGGCTTTTGAAGATCATTAAAGAAGTCATAGTTATTGCCCTCGCGAAATAAAACACTAGTATATTGCTTATTGGCCAGTGATTTTCAACGCTGTGAGATCACTGACATTAGCTCTCAGACTTGGGAAATTGGAGTGGCAAAGGGCTGGCCATATAGCTTGCAGAACTGACAACTGTTGGGGCAAAAAGGGTCTCTGTTCGGTTCTAAATAAACTTCCAGAAAGTGCTTCTAAACTTTTGATTTAAACATTTCCTACATAAGGAATAATTTAAGTAAGAAAGCATATTATGATATTACACTCTACATGTTAATGATAAAGCCGCGTGGCCTGATGTTGCTCTGCCCCTCGACAGCTAATTTGTCAATTTGCTAATTTGCTAATTTGTCTGTACCTACATATAATTAATTATAGATTTGTTATTTATGAGTCTTAGTTAGTCATTTTTAGTTAACCTTTCGGGGTCGAGACTCTGGGTCCGTGGGGTACCCGAGCCCTTCGCGTTTTCTAAATTCTTTCAGGGCATCTGGTCGAAGCGATGCGTGACCAGAGAGCTGGCTCTTATCTGGCTCAAAGCATTAGTATTGCCATTCAGCGTGGTAATGCAGCCAGCATCTTGGGACGCTTCCATCTGGTAGTGATTTGGATCAGTTGAGCTATCTTCAGGTAGCACAACTGTATCATATGTATTTTGTACATACCTTGTATTAGTAGTATTATACTATCTGTAAATAAATGTATTTATGAGCATATTAAAGGTAGCGGTGCTGTCTTATGAACTTTTGCTAATTCTCTCTAGCATCTTACTATTGACTGCTTTTAAGTGGTTTTCCTTTTTTCTATGAATCATCGTCTACTTGTTCTCTGAGCACCACAGTGGCGCTCCCCAAATAGTAGTAAGAAGGATCGTCAAATCAAGCTTAGCCGTGTTTGTTGCCTGATTCTTCTACAGGTTTGGTCGCGTTGGAACAGGAGTATATTTAAATTTAAATGTAACCCAAAAATTCCGTTCCAGCGGGGCTCGAACCCGCAACCTTGCCTGTGATCGGCAATGGCTTTACCAGTTCCGCCATAGAACACTATGACGTGAAATTTGAAAGTGGGCACTATCAACTCGGCTATAGCGCCGATGGAAATTAGGAATTTTGGAATTTTTGGGTTACATTTAAATTTAATGTTATCCATAAAGTGTGATTTAAACTTGAAAAATAATAAACTAGGAGTATATTTATTTTATAATACGATTCAAAATGATTCTTGTGATCTCTCGTACCACTAGTTCTTTATTTGTGTGTCTAAAGTATAGTAGGCTCGCAGGGAAACACAAAAAGCCTTTCACGACACCTCGTGCACAACTCTTAGTTAATTCTTTATAACAAAGCAATAAAGTCCAAATTTAACTCTCATGCTTCATAACTTTCCAAACACTGTTTAGTAAACACACCCAGGTTAAGATAGTAACTGATAGATCATCTGTTGACCAGGTTATGAGTAACGTAAAGCGAGGCGTCTTATTCCACTATTCCCCTCCAAGGTCGTGTCTGTCCGTACGTTTATGTGTTTATGCAAGGGATATATTTCGCGTGGTAATAGTAGTGTAAAAAGATATAAAAAGATTTAAGATTAAACAACAGTAGCTAAGATTTATGTAAATTTTTCGTAGAGCGTGGAAATTTACTGTTACGGATCACCGTGCGAGGCTTTCCCAGCTCTTATTTATTTATTTATTTTATTTATTTTATGTGTGTGTGTATTATGTGTGTCTCTTATGTGTATTTCAAAGGTATTTTATTTATTGACCGAGTGAGCGAAGCGATTCTTTGCAACAACTAGTATTTGCTCATCTATCCAGATGTACAGGTCGTATTTTTAAGCGAATCTACACTATAATATTATAAAGAGGAAAGATTTGTATTTTTGTTGTTTGTAATGAATAAATTCAAAAACTACTGTGCCGATTTCCGCGATTTCTGTGCGAAGCCCGGAATCCAATATGTTCAACTGGTTGAACAGATAGTTAATAATAATAATAATAATAAATAATAAATAATGCTGGACAGTTCACACAACATTGTCTAGCTCCAAGCTAAGCAGAGCTTGTGTTATGGGTACTAGACAACTGATATACTTAATACAATATATTACAAAGATAGATATTTTTATTATATATAGAAAATACCCAGAACACCCTGAACAAATATCTGCATATCGCACAAATATTTGTTCCGAGGCGGGAATCGAACCCGCAACCTCCGGCGTCGCAGGCGAACGTTCGCCCGCCCCGCCACAGAGGTCGTCAAAGTTGTCATCGTCAAGTTGAACATATTGGAGTAAAGGGGACGAGTCGCTAGTCTTAAATAAACTTGATATACTCATATAACATGACGACATAAATGAAATTTGGAATGAATTTGGGCACAAGATAATAAGCGAGACGTATATAGAGAAAATATAAAAACGACTCCTTGTTATTATTTTCACATTAAAATTTAGCGATTCTTGCAATGGTAAAAATTTACTTATGTGTTTTTTTTATGAAACTGCCTAGTTTTTTAGCTATCTCGAAGGAAGAATATATTATTTATATTTTTGTACCATAATATCATCACAATGTGATTCCTGGTTCATTATTAAGGTACCTGCAAAACTTGCATTTTCATTAAAACGTCCTTAGTTGTTTTTTATTTATTTTTAACCCCCGACGAAAAACGAAGGGGTGTTATAAATTTGACGTGTCTGTGTGTGCGTGTGTGTGTGTGTCTTTCTGTCTGTCTCATCGTAGCTCTCGAACGGATGAAGATTTATTTATTTACTTTTTGTTTGAAAGGTGTATTTGTCGGGAGTGTCCTTAGCTTTGTTTGATCAAAATCGTTTCAGCCGTTCAGCGTTGGTAGTTTTTTTAATTTTTACAAAATGAATTTCTTGTTTAAAGAAGAGGTTCATGCTTTATATTGTTTTTTTTTTTTTTTTTTTTTTTTTTTTTTAACATTGATAGACCTTTGTTTGACCACGATCTCACCTGTTGGTAAGTGACGATGTGGCCGAAGATGAAGCACAAAGGTCTAGAAGGCACCTATTCACTCTTGACTTGAAGAGACCCAGATTATAGTTTTCAGGAAAGACAGACGACGGTAGTGTATTCCACTCCTTAGCAGTTCGCATTATAAAGGTAGAACTGAAACGTTTTGTGCGAATAGAAGGTATACCAATGAGGTAAGGATGGTACTGAGCCGTACGCCTGCTCGTCCTATGATGAAAAGGAGATGGTGGGATCAGATCGTGCAGTTCCTGGGAGCATTCACCGAAATGTAACCTATAGAAGATCGCAAGGCATGCAACCTTACGGCGGTGCTCGAGACTCTGGATCTTAGTCTCCGCCATATGTTGCTCACCTATAAGCCTGAAAGCTCTACGTTCGATCGAGTCCAAGGCAGCAAGCTGGTGTTTGGCCGAGCCATCCCAAACATGGCAGCAGTACTCCATACCAGCCCGGACTTGTGCTTTATATAAACTGAGAAGCTGTCCTGGTGTGAAGTAACGCTTTACCTTATTCAGGATGCCTAGCTTCATGGCAGCTGTTTTTGCCTTAGACTCGATGTAGGAGCCAAAGTTGAGAGTAGGCGTGAGCGAAACACCTAAGAGCTCGAGGTGATCTCCTATAGCAACAGGTACATCACGGAATACAGGAACTTGGAGAAACGGACTTTTTTTCGCCGAGAAGAGACAAGCCTGCGTTTTAGAGGCGTTGAACATGACTAAATTGGCATCGCCCCAGTCGGATACAGCCTTGAGAGTCAAATTCAGACGCTGCAGCATCTCATCTCTTAACTCCTGAATTTCATTCTGCCTAGCTCGCGCAGTGGAAACATATCTCTCCACAACTGTGCTGTCGTCTGCATACCCAATGATACCGGGCATTAGCAGATCATTAATGTGCAGCAGAAACAGTGTGGCAGATAGCACTGACCCCTGAGGTACCCCGGCGTTAATAGCCAATTGATCCGACGAGCAGCCGTCAATAACTACTCGAATGGATCTTTCCCTCAGAAAGTCTGCGAGCCAGGAGCAGAATTGAACTGGCAGTCCGTAGGCAGGAAGCTTGCCAATAAGGCTAGCGTGCCAAACCCTGTCAAAAGCCTTCGAGACGTCTAATGAAACAGCCAGTGCTTCACCATATTTCTCGATGGCCTCGCTCCAAATGTGCGTGGCATACACAAGAAGGTCCCCAGTAGACCGGTTTTGGCGAAACCCGTATTGGCGATCACTGAGGAGGTCGTTACCTTCGAGGTATGCAAGGAGCTTCCTATTCAGTACACGCTCCATACATTTACAAAGTAGGGAGGTGACTGAAATAGGGCGATAGTTTGAAGGGTCAGCACGACTGCCTTTCTTGGGTACAGGCTGCACGTTAGCGAGCTTCCAAGATTTAGGGACTTCACCAGTTTTCAAAGAGAGGCGGAAAAGACGCGTTAATACTGGAGACAACTCAGGGGCACAGGTTTTCAACACTATGGCCGAGATACCATCCGGTTTGAGATCGGTCTACCTGATGCGTAGAGGGAGTCGCGTTATGTCTAGTCATAGGGCGAACTAAACATTACAGTTAGTTAGATCTACTTACTGCACTATTGGTTAGAAGAGAGACGACATCCACGGGAGGAGACGGAGGGGTCTATTCTTGGGCCGGACTCACCACGGTAACTACTTTGTAACAATCCGTATTTATCATATCTTTATGGACCGAATCCATAACTGCATAAAATACACTTAAACCTCTTTGATCTCGCCGCTAGAACAGGGCTGGTTTGTAAATTTAATGGCGATGCATTAAAAGTAACCGCTTCTAATGCACTTCGTTATGGCGTATTAAAATGGTATGAAATGAAATAGTAAATAAGGGGCCGTCCATTCATCACGTAATGTTTTTTACCGAATCCCCCTTGGTAATACGTGGTAAGGTTTAAGACTACAACCCCCCTCCCCACATACCTGTATTTTTTTGTACCTACAAATAATCTTATTTTTTTTAGAATATTATCTTTAAATACAGGTATAATCTATGTTTATTCTAGAAAATTGCATTGCGCATTGCTGTGTTCCGGTTTGAAGGGTAAGGGTGCCGGTGAAATTACAGGCACATGAGACTTTTCATCTTTGTGTCTCGGGGTGGCAGCCGCAGTGCGGTGCCACATAGGGCGCGTCCTAGGTGGACGTGACCTATGAGGTAATGCACTGTTCATAGGCAGAGGTTACCGCTTAACATCAGGTGGGCCATCTGCTTGTTCCGTCATTCAAGTAGCATAAAAAAAAAACTCCAATCTTTTTGCGGGGGTAGGGGTAAAAATTCTGCCACTCTTACCCTTCAAACCGGAACACAGCAATGCGAGCACTACTGCTTTGCGGCAGAAATAGGTATGGTGGTAGTACTTCCCCGGACGAACTCTTTCACAAAGAAGCTCTACTACCACTAAAACAGACTTGTTCAGGCTACGACACCTTCACCGGAACTATCGACGATCGCAATATTTCACTCCCGCAGTATAAACAGACGTCCATTATGCGTCCATTGACCAATTTGATTGTTATACGCATCAGTTTTGGCTTCGATTCAATCATGCATGAGTTATTGTAAATACCTACATTTTTGATGAATGATTCGTGCTAGTACAAGAGGTTATGACCATTTTCTAACGTCATACCGTTTCCTGACGTCACTGGCTTACGCCACTGAGACGTGGTCAGTAACTATTGGCTTCATACACAAGCTCAAAGTCGCGCAGCGGGCTAAGGAGAGAGCTATGCTCGGAGTCTCACTGATAGAATCTGAAATGAGGATCCGTAGCAAGCTGAAGTGTCAATGGACTCTTTCCGCTATTTTCGTCGTCTACGTTTATTTTATTTCTTTTCCTAGTGTTTTTTTTTGAGTTATTTTGTGTATTTTGGTGGCATTTTAACCAATGTAGCTCGTTTAAAGAGCAAAATTGCGTGATTTTTTTAAATTGGTGGAAATTGTCTAACGTCTTGAAAGGAGTGTACCGTTGCAAATTATAATGAAAATACACTAAAGCAATTTCAAAATAACTTGAAAATGGCAAATACACAAGCTGTGCGCCGCCAATCATAAAGAAAAAAGTGTCAATGGGCAGGCCATATAGATGACGATGTTATCATCACACTGAATCTACCGGTTTATGGTCACAGTCACTACCCGAGTTACTCAGTTGCAAATGGAATAGTCTCATTTAAAACTATAAACTATTTCATCTGAAATTAGAAAGAAAGAAAGAAAGCATATATATTTATTTGTATACAAGAGCTACACAGAAACACAGAACACACTAAGAAGAAACAGATATGGAGGTACTAGGTGTAACTCAAGTAACAAAATGGTTCTGCCTCAGCATGAGTTGGTTGACAGCAAACTAGCAACCAACGCTGGTCTTCCGGCAGAACCACTTCTTGGCGTTACGGTTAACCACTCACAACGACTATACACACAACCAACATAAAGAAAACTAATAATAAGAATAAGGTAAAGAAAACTAAGGTATGCTCAAATATCAAAAAACCACTGACATAATTTTAGCAAAGGTAAGAAAGTTTTTTTTTACAATAATCATACCAACGAAAAAAATTCACTTTCAGAAAAGGAAAAATAAAAGGGGAAATTAGGCCTCAGCAGTGTGAAGCTCAGTTCTTATAAACCACACTGAGACTTGACTGAATCGACACTGTATTGTGAATTTAGTGAAAATCTGTATTATGCTCCCGCGTAGTCTTTTGATTCGTGGCGAACATAGAATAGAGTAGGATAATAATGCTATATATCATTGGAAAAGGTTAAGGAGAGAGCAGCTAAAATTCTCAGAAAAATGTAAATGTTTCGGTAACATCAAGGTACGAAGGTGTTGTAGAGTAGTTGAACAGAATATTATTTGTGACATTTATGATATTGACACTAGATCGGACACTAGATTGACTTTATTTTGACTATTTTTAACCCCCGACGCTCACAGCGGGGTGTTATAAGTTTGACCGCTATGTGTCTGTCTGAGGCACCGTAGCTCTTGAACTGGGGAATCTATTTGAATGCGTTTCTTTATTTTAAAGCAGGTTTTCTAGCGATGGTTCTTAGACATGTTTTAGCAAAATCGGCTCAGCTCTTTCATAGAAATGGGGTTTTAAAAAAAAACTTCCTGTTACAATTTTTAGCCCTCGACAGAAACGAGTAGTGTTATAAGTTTGACCGCTATATTGAGTGTTTTTTTTTATACAACTTGTATGACGGATCAAGCAGATGGCCCACCTGATGTTAAGCGGTAACCTCTGCCTATGAACAGTACATTACCTCATATGTCACGTCTACCTAGGATGCGCCCTATGTGGCATTGCACTGCGCCCGCCACCCTGAGACATAAAGATGAAAAGTTTCATGTGCCTGTAATTTCACCGGCACCCTTACCCTTCAAACTGGAACACAGCAATGCGAGCACTACTGCTTTGCGGCAGAAATAGGTATGGTGGTATGCTTCCCCGGACGAACTCTTTCACAACAAAGCTCTACTACTACTGTGTGTGGCACCGTAGCTCTTAAACGGGTAAACCGATTTGAATGAGGTTTTTTAATTTGAATGCTATTTTTCTATCGATGGTTCTCGGACATATTTTATCAAAATCAGTTCAGCCGTTTTATTGCTTTGGTTAGTTTTTTTTTAATTATTTTTTTGTTTTATGTGGTTTGGGCTTTATGAAGTATGACGTAAGAAAATCCTGTTTATTTCCCGGGCTATGTTAAATGATTATCGCTGAGTGACCGCGTAGGAAGTCAATGCAAAGATCAAACGATAACTAATGTTTCCCGATAATTGTTGTTGGTGAATCATAGTTTCTTGGATCAGAGTGTAATGTTACTTTACTGACTGCTTTCTTGGTTTCAGGGAACTATAATAACTGTTTTTCCTGATTGTCTCAATTACGTAATAAGTCAAGACAGCTCATTGCATAAATAATTTTGTGACCTCTATAGACCTCTCAGTCTCCTCCCATGGATGTCGTAAGAGGAGACTAAGGGATTACCTGGACTTGTTTGTAAGATTTGTCCTGGCTGCTAGCTTATTTAAGGAATGTGTTATTACTGGAAGGAAGCGTTAGTCGAGTCAGTCGTGGGAAGCAATGGCGGCAATGAGCTCACCACTTGTCACGTCTATTTCCATCGATGGTGCAACCCACGTGAAAAGAGACCCATTTGAGGCTCTGCCTACCCTTTCGGGGAAAAAGGCGTGTGTCTTTGTATGAATGTGTTAAAAAGCAGCCCCTTCCACACCCCCTTTCTGAACCTTATCCCCCTCCCCCATCCCCCTCCCCCCTCCCCCTCAACCGTTGACTCGACACACGTTGTCTGTGCAATGGTCTTGAGTTCATACAAAAATCCCGTAGAATAATGATTTTCAGTTTTTCCTGAATTTTCTAATTTTCTGGGCAACTTTTCTCTTTTTTATTTCATTAAAAACCTTAATCGGACTATAATGAACAATAAAAAAAAATTGCCAAATTTGTCCAGTCGTTCTCAAGTGATGTAATTACCAATGAACATAGTTTATTTTTTAGGGTTTCGTACCCAAAGGGTTATACGGGACCCTATAACTGAGGCTCGGCTGTCCGTCTTTCTGTCCGTCTGTTACAAGATGATGTATTTCAGTTACCTATAACCACAAATACTAAAAAACAGAATAAAATAAATATTTAAGGGGGCTCCCATACAATAAACGTGATTTTTCCAAATGTGGGTTAAGCAATGCTCTGCCAGGTCAGTTTTTGGATGGGTAACCATGAACCTTTTGCATGCAATTTTAATATTAATTTTAATTTTATACAAGCTTGTTTTTTGCCGTTTTTAGGGTTCCGTAGTCAAAGACAAGGAACCCTTATGGATTCGTCATGTCTGTCTGTCTGTCTGTCTGTCCGTGTATGTCACAGCCTTTTTTTTCCGAAACTATAAGAGCTATACTGTTGAAACTTGGTAGGTAGATGTATTCTGTGAACTGCATTAAGATTTTTACACAAAAAATTAAAAAAACAATTATTTTTGGGGTTCCCCATACTGAGAACTGAAACTCAATTTTTTTTTTCATCAAACCTATACGTGTGGGGTATCTATGGATAGGTGTTCAAAAATGATGTTGAGGTTTCTAATAACATTTTTTTCTAAACTGAATAGTTTGCGCGAGAGACATTTCCAAAGTGGTAAAAAGTGTGTCCCCCACCCCGTAACTTCTAAAATAAGAGAATGATAAAACTAAAAAAAAAATATGATGTACATTACCATATAAACTTTCACTCAAAATTGGTTTGAACGAGATCTAGTAAGTAGTTTTTTATTTTTGAGGTTCCCCATACTTAGAACTGAAACTCAAAAAAAAAAAACATCAGACCTATACGTGTGGGTTATCTATGGATAGGTCTTCAAAAATGATATTGAGGTTTCTAATATCATTTTTTTCTAAACTGAATAGTTTGCGCGAGAGACACTTCCAAAGTGGTAAAAAGTGTGTGTCCTCCCCCCCTCCACATAACTTCTAAAATAAAAGAATGATAAAACTAAAAAAAATATATAATGTACATTACCATGTAAACTTTCACTCAAAATTAGTTTGAACGAGATCTAGTAAGTAGTTTTTTTTAATACGTCATTAATCGTAATCCATCCAAGAACTTTTATATTATGTTACTTGCTGCTACGGAACCCTTCATGGGCGAGTCCGACACGCACTTGGCCGCTTTATTATAGATAATGGTACGGAACCCTTCGTGCGCGAGTCCGACTCGCACTTGGCCGGTTTTTATTTATAGCTCTGTATTGTTGCTTTACAAGTTGGTAGATATATATTTACCGTCGGAAGTAAATGAGTACAGAAATATTCACAAAGTGCAGGCAGAAAATGCATTCATCCTTTGATGCGTTTGGATTTAATAATAAGTCATAAGTACTCCACTTTATGTTTGTTTTAATAATAAGTCATAAGTACTCCACTTTATGTTTGTTTTAATAATAAGTCATAAGTACTCCACTTTATGTTTGTTTTAATAATAAGTCATAAGTACTCCACTTTATGTTTGTTTTAATAATAAGTCATAAGTACTCCACTTTATGTTTGTTTTAATAATAAGTCATAAGTACTCCACTTTATGTTTGTTTTAATAATAAGTCATAAGTACTCCACTTTATGTTTGTTTTAATAATAAGTCTTAAGTACTCCACTTTATGTTTGTTTTAATAATAAGTCATAAGTACTCCACTTTATGTTTGTTTTAATAATAAGTCATAAGTACTCCACTTTATGTTTGTTTTAATACGGCCAAAGATTATGCAAAGGTATTACAGAATGAGATTGGACACTTGCCCAAATTATAATGTTGTTTTTTAAATGATGCATAATATATTCATAGACTATTCGTTATTTATTTATTCATTGACGACCTCTGTGGCGCGGCGGGCGAAGGTTGGCTTGCGACGCAGGAGGTTGCGGTTTCGATTCCCGTCTCGGAACAAATATTAGTGCGATCGCAGATATTTGTTCAGGGTGTTCTGGGTATTTTCTATATATAATAAAACAAAATAAAAAAAAATGTATTAAGTTTTATCAATTGTCTAGTACTCATAACACAAGCTCTGCTTAGCTTGGGGCTAGATAATGTTGTGTGAACTGTCTAGCCTTATTTATTTATTTTATTTAATGATGCATAATATATTCATAGACATATATTCATTATACCAGAGTTTCTTCCAGTGTCCCTGTGTTCTTTAACCGACTCCAGAAAAGGAATTACTTATCTCGTAGCTGTTAAGGTTTGACAATGTGATTTATTATATTTATTAGATTAGCTACAATAATGACATTAGTTTTTAATTTTGCACGCCTTTATGAGCAGAGTGTGAAGGAGCATTTCTATTTTTTAACATTATATTATTTATATCTACATTCTTGCGAATAAATGATTATGATTTTGATTATGAAAAAAGAGGCAAAGAAAAGAAAAAAGAAAAAGATGGAAAAGTTCTATCTTCGTCTGTGTGTAATTTTTTATTTATGTTCACCGATATCTCCGTTTCGTTTCTTTTCGTATGAGGTAGTGCTGGCCTCTGGTGTCAGAGTTTTTCAAGCCGCCCGAGGGCCTCTGACATGGCTTATCGACTACTATTAATCAATAACAGCCGGGACCGACAGCTTAACGTGCCCTCCGAAGCACAGAGCGATGGAAATCCGCACATAACTTAGAAAAGTCATTGGTGGTATCGTTGGATTCTGAGTTGCACTATTGAACCGTTAGGCTACCATCGCTTACAATCGATATCTCCGTCAATTGAGAACAAATTAAAATTGAGGAAGAATTACGGAACAAGCAGATGTCCCACCTGATATTAAGTGGTACCCTCTGCCTTTAACAATGCACTACCACACAGCTCACGTCCACCTAGGACGCACCCTATGTGGCATTTCACCAAGCCCGCCACCCTCAGACATAAAGATGAAAAGTCTCATGTGCCTGTAATTTCACCGGCATCCATACCCCTCAAACCGGAACACAATGCGAGCACTACTGCATTACGGCTGAAATAGGTATACTGGTGGTAGTACTTCCCCGGATGAGCTCTTTCACAAAAAAGCTCTACTACACCTAAATACGATATACGTAATTTCTGAAAAAAAACAGAAATATCTTATTATCAGTTTTGGAACAAGACCATCGAGAAGAAAAAGAAGAAAGAGAATCGATTTACATATAAGGTCCACGTTACGCATATAGACAGGGAGTAAATCATAAAATCGAGCGTTAACAAAAAGTAAAGTCGTTATTAATTCCAAGCATTAAGATGGCGTAAAATTACCAATCTTACATTTAATTTTTAACAACAAATTCACTTTAATTAACATAGAAAGAATAATAGAACTAATACAAGGTATATACAAAAATACTTAAATATAGAAAATTAAAAAAAAAAAAACAGTAAGTAAACAATCAATTTGGTAATTTTTAACTGATTCCAAGAAGTACAATATTCAAATTATAAGACGATAACACAAAACACGAAAAACGATAGGACAATATTTTATCGATAATAAAAATAAAAAAAACTTACCGTAATTTTTGGCTAGATTTGGTTGTTTATTCAAATGGAGCATATTATTGGGTAAAAAATTTGATAAATAAAATCTATACAACAAAGCCGAAGGCTTACTGTAGGGGCTTTGTAAAATTAGGTATCTATATTTTACGAGATATTGAATATTAACTGCTTTTTCGTGCGGCGCGAGACGTTTTTTTAACCCCCCCGACGCAAAAGCGACGGGGTGATATAAGTTTGACGTGTCTCTGTATGTGTGTGTGTGTTTTTTTTTTTTTTTTTTTTTTAACATTGATAGACCTTTGATTGACCACGATCTCACCTGTTGGTAAGTGACGATGTGGCCGAAGATGAAGCACAAAGATCTAGAAGGCACCTATTCACTCTTGACTTGAAGATACCCAGATTATAGTTTTCAGGAAAGACAGACGACGGTAGACGACGGTATGTGTGTGTCTGTGTCTGTGGCATCGTAGCTCCCGAACGGATGAACCGACTCCGTTTTTGTTTTGTTTGAAAGGTGAATTTTTCGGAAGTATTCTTAGCTATGTTTGATCAAAATCGGTTCAGCCGTTTCATTGACTTAAGGGTTTTTTAGTTTTTACAAAATTAATTACTTGTTAACTAATTCAAATTATAGATATGCATGGATTCTAGGTACATTATAATTCTGAGGGATCACTGTACCAGAAACACAATAATACAATATTTTCTCGATAGAAAAAAACCCAAAGTTAACCACTAACTTTTGGCTAGATTAGATTGTTTATTAGGAGCATTTAGGTAAAAAATTAGATAAAATTAGATAAATAAACTCAATAGAACAAAGCCGAGGGCTTACTTTAGGGGTTTTGTAAAATTATTTATAGTTTACGAGATATTTAGTATGAACTGCTTTTTCGTGCAGATTTTTGTATGAAGATTTCTGCCTGGTGTTGGTGCAGCTTTATCCAAAGCCGTTCGTTATGTTTTCTTAACATAACTTCCGATCAGCTCACTGATCTGGTGATGGAGACATTATTCTTAGTAGCACGGTTAATGTTTATTCAACTCAACAATTTAGAGAAACACTTGATTGAATTTACGTAGGAGTGTTAGAGATTTGAAACAGAATAAATAAAACATTCCTCCAACTGCTGATGATAAGCGCAATGGAGAAACATAAAATACAGAATCAACTGCGAAAAAACACCATGTTGTTTCAACAAATTCCACACGTAAGCTTCTGAATGATGCGTAGGTAATCGGCTTAAATAATGCTTCCAAGCCGGCTCTACGATTCTTTCGAACCGGGGCAGAAACATGATAGTGTTTTGTTTTTTTAACTTTGATGTACATTTGTTTGGCCATGGTCTCACCTGCTGGTAAGTGACGATGTGGCCGAAGATGGAGCACAAAGGTCTAGAAGGCACCTATTCACTCTAGCCTTGAAGAGATCCAGTATAGTTTACAGGAAAGCAGACGACGGTAGTGAATTCCAATACTTAGAAAGATAATTGTGTCACCAGACTAATGAACCGTAATAGTTAGACAGTTGAAATGTTAACTGTTGATGTATTTCTGTTGCCGCTACAACAACAAATACTAAAAAAGAGAAAAAAAAAATAAGGGGGCTCCCATACAATAAACGTGATTTTTTTGCCGTTTGGTATCACCAGGCTATCTCATGAACCGTGATAGTTAGACAGTTGAAATTTTCACAGATGATGTTTTTCTATTGCCGCTATAATACCAAATACTAAAAAACAGAATTAAATAAATATTTAAGGGGGCTCACATACAACAAACGTGTTTTTTTGCCATTTCTATAGATAATGGTACGGAACCCTTCGTGCGCGAGTCCGACTCGCATTTGGCTGGTTTATTAATTATTATTATGCCCCATGAAACTGCCGCCCAGGGTAAGTGTGATCTGTCCTTCCACTCCGACCAACTGAACCGACCAACTGGTTGTGCAGAATGGAACCCGATGAGGGGTTTTATTCCAATCTAACCAACTAGTTGATCATTTATTGGTGGAGGCCTCTTCCAGCAGTAAACGTCTAAATTCTGATGATGATGGTAATAGCTATGTCTGCACTAAAATCACATCACAACCTACGCTATATAAAGCCCCCCAGAAATTCACTTTTCAATTTATCACTCCATTGAACACGAAAACCAAAAACAAACATCTCAAGTAGGTATAAGGAAACCAGCAAGTCTGTCAATCAACCTATCGACTGGCCAAATTGTAATTGTAATTGCTAAACTATTTTCGGGCTGTGTAAACAATAGCTGAACGTGGTACAACTCAAAACAGACCTACGCTAGATGAGCGATGAAGTTGGCAACATGTACAATTTTAAAAATATATTTTGTTAGCTTATTTTGAGCTGCATGTAGACAAGAGATAGGAAGAAAATACCTGCTTTAAAATGTCGAACTACATAACATGCAACCTTTTTATTTTTTTATACTACTTGCATGACGGAACAAGCAGATTGCCCACCTGATGTTAAGCGGTAACCTCTGCCTGAGAACAGTGCATTCTCACATAGGTCATGCCCACCTAGGACGCGCCCTATGTGGCATTGCACTGCGCCCGCCACCCTGAGACATAAAGATAAAAAGTCTCATGTGCCTGTAATTTCACCGGCACCCATACCCTTCAAACCGGAACAGCAATGCAAGCACTACTGCTTTGCGGCAGAAATAGGCAAGGTGGTAGTACTTCCCCGGACGAACTCTTTCACAAAAATGCTCTACTACGAGTACTACTACAAAAAAGCCTCAACGTAAATTAAAGCATTAGGTACCTCTTTAGGGGGGTAGAGTTGCATGAAACTCCCTAGGGAGGTAAAGTGATTTGAATTTGGAACGTTAAATTTGTGACGAAACTCGTGAAAAAAAAGCTAAGGCCATACCAACGCGTTCAGCCCGCGTCCGGGGTGGCGTCCACGGTTGCGATCCATCGTCTTACATTGATCGCCATCGTGCACGCTACTGAGGACGCGAGCTGAACGCGTTGGTTTGGCCATAGCTTAAAAAATACCTAGTTCCTAGAGAGTGAAGCTAATTCAACACAAGTAATTAATTTTGTAAAAATTAAAAAAAACCCCATCGCAATGAAACGGCTGAACCGATTTTGATCAAACATAAGCTAAGAACACTCCCGACAAATTCACCTTTCAAACAAAACAAAAATCGAAATCAGTTCTTCCGTTCGGGAGCTACGATGGGACAGACACACACACACACACAGACACGTCAAACTTATAAAATCCCTTCGTTTTTACGTCGGGCGTTAAAAAAAAAAAGAGTTCAAAGAAGGCAACTTCGTGATCAAGCTGAGACTTATCTTTATGTCTCAGGGTGGCGGGCGCAGTGCAATGCCACATAGGGCGCGTCCTAGGTGGACGTGACCTCTGTGGTAATGCATTGTTAAAGGTAGAGGTTACCGCTTAAAATCAAGAGGGCCGTCTGCTTGATCCGTCATTAAAAATTGAATAAAAATAAATTAAAAAAACAATGGTTTATGGACTACTTTGTATAATTTGCATAATATTATAACTATATGGATTCATGAAGTATACAATAATAGTTTTCATAAATAACAGTTATTTATACTTTAAAATACTTTAAATGTAGGTGGTAGATATACTCATTTGTATATACTAAAGATAATTAAGGCGCGATAGGTTCTCAAATGTCTCTAGAATTTTAAAGTTTTTGATAAGAATTTTCATAGTTTTCTACGAAGAAAAAAATATATGATATTCTTGAGCTTTTTATCTAGTGAAATCAATAATTCAATACAATATTTCAATTACTTCACTCGATAAAAAAAAATAACAAAGATACCTCCTTTTTAAAATTGAAATGCAATTTTTCACTCAGAAGTGAGTGAAAAATTTAACTCACGTTTTAATTTTTGAAACATTTGGTTACATGTTAGTTATTATTTGAGTTAGTGAATTCATCAACAAAATTAAACAAAACTTTGAACGACATTTTTATATAATTTTTTTATACATAAAAACACGGTATTAGAGCTTGCGCTCGCCTTCTTCGCCTCATACAAAAATGTTCGTTGAACCTATAGCGCCTTAAGATCATTTTAAAACAAAACAAACTGTCCAAGCTAATTCGTAAAACAAGAAATAGGATGACGGTAATCAGGCGCTCTCGCTCACTCGCAGCGAAACTGACGAAGCGCCATTCTTCTTACACTCAAATCGTCTTCCTATTTTGTGCCTCACTTGCTCAGCGCTTAATGTCCTGTCTATTATTTTAGTTGGTTTGAGACATCTAAACAGTATTTCTTTGATAGGTATGTTAGTACAGGCAAATTAGCAAAAAGTGTTGCCCTAAGTCGAGTAGTCGTGGATTCTTATGGAATCGATAGATGACACGAAAAGAAGCTTATCCCAGGTTTGCACCGTTTCTGGCGCATACGGAAGGCTTTTAAATATTAGGTACAAACTTTGAAAAATTTTTACTTTTGAAAAAACAAAAAAGTGTTAAGTGCAAGTTCAATTACTTATAGAGACAGTCTTAGTGCGTTATGGATTTTAATTAAAACTACGTGCATAGTGGGAAACACTGTGAAATTGTTTTTTTTAGTTTGCGGCTCGGGGGAAATTTATGTACTCGGTGCAAACTTACATAAGGTTTCTATAAGTATTATAAACACTATATTAGTTTTGCACACCTCAGCGATTTACGGAACATAGTTTTTTTTCTTTTTTTGTAAATAGTACTTCGGGGGAAACTTATGTAGTCGTGCAAATTTTATTATGGTATATACTATCAGTTTACCACATTCGCACGTAAAAAAAAACACAAATTTCGTACCGGAAGTACTTCTTAATAATATATCTTAATAAGAAATCAACAGCGTGGGTGGGGTGCAGATTCATACCAAAATGTAGCCCGTATTCATCCCACGAATAATAAAATTGGATATTTGTCCATATTAATCGCAAAATGTAGTCTGGATTCATACCAAGCCATGACCTTTAACAATGGATATTAGTACGGTCAGACAGAAAAATGCTTTACTATCATTTTCATATATATTTATTGGATGCAAATTATTAATAATTGGCGTTCGTATGTTTGTATGTTTGTCTGAAGATAACTTGCGAACTGTTGATATATTCTTTATAAAACTAGTATTCTTTATACAATTTGGTAGATGGGTATATAGTATTAGTACAATTTGTGTAAGGTTATGAGCTAAATTGGTTCGGGGGTTGTAGAAGATATTGGGGCCAAAGAAAGGGTAAAAAAGTGAAACAATCATAGACGTTTCAAAACTAGTTTTAATTTAATTTTAGACTGTGTAACTTTTGGGATATAAGCAAAGACGTAAAAATAAATAACCTCTACAGTTTTTCCAAGTAATCTACTATCATCCATCGAGGAGTTCCGTTGTCTCCATCATCAGATCAGCTCGCTGTCACCATCATAAATAAATATTTAATAAATAATAATTCTGGACAGTCACACAAGCTTGTGTTATAGGTTTTAGATAACTGATATACTTTAATACAATACATTACATAGATAGATATTTTTTATTATACATAGAAAATAACCAACGAAAACATATAACATAACATTAATAACATCCTGAACAAATATCTGCAGATAGTACAAATATTAATAAATTATACAATATGGGTAAATTCAAGAGAAATATCAATAGGGCTCTTAATGGTAGGCGGCGCGTTTGCAATACCGTGGGTGTTGTCCATAGGCGGCGGTGACTGCTTTACATCAGGCGGGCCGTCTGCTTGGTTGTTACGTTTAGGGCATGTAATATCGGAAGGTTTTCAATTCCTATACTGATTTCCGATATTAAATCTCAATATTGGCATTCCGATATTAATATCGGAATTTCGTTATTTATTTAGAAATTGCACAAATTCGGTATTAGGTTGGATTAAGTGCAATACAAAATATTTTTAAATCATATTCTAATCGTATCTGATCACGGGAGAACTAACTAATGTCTTTGCGAGTAGATGTTACTGGCAGATATATCAATCTACCCTCTTTCTCACTCTTTTATTATGAACGATACCACTACCATCGGTTTCATTGTCACACTTCACCCCAACTCGACACACAACACTATCGGTATCCAGTCGCGTAGCAGGTACCACACTTTTTTGATTATTACACATTCTCACCACAGGCTTCCATACTCCAGATAATTGAAAACCATCTTTTCTATTGAAATTTCTGTATATAGTAATCTCAATTGCCTCTCGTGCCATTACAAATATTTATATAATATACGAATCTTTGCTCGTTGTATAGGATATTGATGTTATCTAAAAGCTTATGTTATAAATAATTGTATAATTCTGATTCTCTGAAACGATTTCTACACTAGTCCGTGATTTTCCTGAAAAAATATTTTAAAAATGTCTTCCACTTTTTTTTTAATGTTTTATACTTATTTTTATTTGTGATGACAGTAAACCTCAGATATCGGTTTTTAAAGTAATCGAAACAGTAACAAAAAAAAGCATTTACATCCACAGCACGAACCATTGCATTGAAATAAAATAAAAAATATGGAAAAATTAAAAATTCTGTTTAGTCCCTTACATTCTAAGGACATTTTAAAAGTAAAGTCACACAAAATTTTTCTTCCAAACCTATCTTAAAAATTTGGTCATTATGTCAGCTATTTATCATGTAAATTTGATTGAGATTCTTTTACGGGATCATTCAAATATATTATATAATATATTCAAAAATATTCAATTTAAACAGTTGAATGCGAAATTCTGGTTTTTAAGATTAAGTGAAATCTTAAATAAAACTAAATAATAACTTTCAGCATTGCATGTATTCAGTGAATCATCACAGTAAATTTTCGAAATGGCGACCTTCTTGCTCCATACATAATCAGCATCTTCTAAAAAAATTATCTTTAAAGCGTAGAAAAGCGATTCTGTTGCTTTTGAATTGTTGCTTCTGCCTGGGTCAACCTTTTTCGCAATTTTTCCACATTTCGGCACTCTCGAGAGTAAACAATCTCTTTATAATATCCCCAAACAAAAAAGTCAAGTTGTTAAGTAGAGAGATCGTGGGGGCCATGCGATATGCCCGCCTCGGCCAATCCATTTATCACCAAGTATCGCATTTTGTTAGTAGTAGTAGAGCTTTTTTGTGAAATACTTCGTCCGGGAAAGTACTACCACCATACCTATTTCTGCCGCAAAGCAGTAGTGCTCGCATTGCTGTGTTCCGGTTTGAAGGGTATGGGTGCGTGCTGGTGAAGTTAAAGTCACATGAGACTTTTCATGTTTATGTCTCAGGGTGGCGGGCGCAGTGCAATGTCACATAGGGCGCGTCCTAGGAGGGCATGACCTATGTGATAATGCACTGTTCATAGGAAGAGAGTACCGCTTATCATCAGGTGGACCACCTGCTTGTTCAGTCATTCTTAGTAGTATTAAAAAAAACCTGTCATTAAGATATTGTCTAACTTTTGACGCAAAGTGACATGGTGCGCCGTCGTTTTAAAAAGTCATGTTTCGGCGTGTTAGTAAAATGATGTCTGTGGATTATCCATTTAAATCTTCTCTTAAAAAGTTCAAGTATGACTCGCCATTTAGGCGATCTGGCAGTTGGAATGGGCCCACCATCTGTCGCAGGTTTCTGCCTCGTATGTAGAAAATAATGTCCTTGAACAACAAAGATGGGTTGTTTTTCTATTGCTTATGTGCAATACAATCTTCAGACTGCCACATTTCTTTTTAATTCCGACATGCAGAACATTTTCTTAAATTGGACTAACTTTTATTAAATTGATCGTTTTTATGATCCTGTGCAAGAATCTGGAACAAGGTTACATGAGTAATAGCTGTCACATCAGCCATGTTTTTAAGATAGGTTTGGATTTAAAAAAAAAAATGTGACTTTTTTTTTAAACGTTCATTGAAAGTAAGAGTTTAGGCAAAAAAAAATATATCTTCATATTATTATTTTTATTTTAATGCAATAGTAGGTGCTATTGATGTGAATGCTATCAGACAAGGTAGCCCTAGTATTTAGCTTATTTACAACAACAAAAACAGGCCGCTACCTCAACGAATCGAGTCCCAATGGCCAAAAAAGTGTAAGAGCTCCGATTATCTTAAAAACACATAACTCGAAAACTACTAAACATCGCGAAATGGGGGTGATTCGTGTATCTCTGGCGGTAACCTTTCTTTGGACTTCGGCTTGACACTACTTTTTGGGACACACTGTATATATTATTACTTTGTTGATTATTTTATACCAACAATTTTATGAAATAAATAGATGTTCCATAATAACATATTTTTTTGCTGACGTTACTTTCACTCGTTTTAGGTGTAGTTATTTCTAGGTGGGATAAATACGGACTCTAAAAATGAAATGAATATTAATTGTATGAATCCGGAATAATTATTATTACATAATTTTCACTAGAAACGGGATATTTACCATGATTTTTGAGTTTTATAAAACTCAAAAATAATGGTAAATATCCCGTTTCTAGTGAAAATTATGTACATAACCATGATAGTTTCAAAAGTTAATTATTATTACTTTCAGCTCGTGGGATGATTTTCTGGGATCAATACGGATGCACCCCGCGGTCGGGGGACAGTGTTAGCAGTGTAGCGCCACAGTATATATATTAGTTTCTTAGCACCGCACTGAACTTACATATATAATACTTAAAAAATGCATGTTCCGTATATAAATTCCAGTATTAAATGGCTGGCGAATGTAGTACTAATCAAATGAATAAGTTTAAGTGAAATTCCAGAATTGCCTGAAATTTCCCCGAAGTAGAGCGGCAATAAAATATGGAAAAAATGACTTCCGTGTGAGGTACCCAGGTGCAAACCTGCTAATTTATTTGGCCCATTTTTCTGGTAATTCTGTCAATTTGCACCGACTACTTCGATTTCCCCCGAGTCGCAATACAGAAAAAAAGATTTTTTTAGAAATGTTTTTTTTTTCGTATGTTCCGTAAGTCAGATTAATAAAATACTTGGTGCAAATGGAGATCATAACGGTCTTAAGTTTATGCCAAATTGCACCGACTACATCTATTTTCCCCATTAAGTTACGGGTATTATAAGGTTTTCACCCTATTTCACCCTGTTCCGGGGGGGTGAATTTGCTGAAAGTTATATTAGAGGTGATTTTCAAGCCAAACAAAACCATTAGAAAAGGTTTTGTGACTACATATAATTACTTCCACACTTTTGCTAAAAATCGCTTAATTTGCCTGTACTATGTACACACATTTCAGATTGCACTCGCACTGAGATCTCCATATTTAGTAATAACTATTTTTCTAGCTTTCTACTTATTTACTAACATGTTTTTCTAATCTATATATATATATATATATATATATATATCTACCTAGTCCTCGGGGTTATTATATAAGTAGATAGTGGGTAGATTATATCAGCAACACGACCAAGTAAAGTGATTGCCGCTAACAGCTCCAAACTATTCGTATGAAAAGGTTCGTTCCTGCATAAGGTGTAATTTTTTTTTCCTTCGTTATAGTTGGTGCCGCACTGTTTGTGCATTTGCCATTTCCAAGTTATTTCTCATTATCATTAGTGTATTTCAATATAATTTGCAAGGTTACACTCCTTCCAAGTCGTCAATCAAAGTCAAAGTCGAGTCATGTTTTAGTAAACCAGTGGCCGCTTTACTAAAACTTTGGTAGACAATTTCCACCAATTTGAAAAGTCACGGAATACACTTCCTTTGCATTTTACTACACTTGTGCTCTTTAAACGAGCTACACTGGTTAAAATGCCACCAAAATTGCACAAAATAACTAATAAAAACACTAGCAAATGAAATAAAACACAAGTAATTAATTTTGACAAAATTAAAAAAAGCCTCAGCGCAATGAAACGGCTGAACCGATTTCGATCAAACATAGCTAAGAATACTCCCGACAAATTCACCTTTCAAACAAAAAAAAAACTTATCGGTTCATCCAGACGGGAGCTACGATGCGACAGACAGACACACACACACAGACACGTCAAACTTATAACACCCCGTCGTTTTTGCGTCGGGGGTTAAAAAGTAGACGACGTCTCTTTTCGAAAATGGAGGAAAGAGTCTACTACTAATTGGTTGAATATAACACGACTCATGAGGCCAGTTAGGAGTTCTCCAAGTGTCATTGTCAGTTTAGTTCTTTCATCGTCAAGAGATGGCACTCGCGTAACTATTGGTAATTACCTACTTTCAAAACTTAATCATGGCTCTGGAGAACTTCGTTCAGCCTTTTATCTGTGGTTCAGCCAACGTAAATAGTTGTAAAAATACAAAATCCTGTAAAATTATGTAATAATTAATACCTTTGTGATAGTTACGTATTTTAAAATATTTACTGTTACCAAAACTGTCGCCAACGCCATCTAGCGAGAGATAAATAATGCTAAAACGGAAAACTCATTCTAAGTGTTTCTAAATAAGTGTTTTGCGTGCCTTTTCGGATTGGTGGATTTTTTCCTCGAAAAACTTAGTTATTTCTGCCACCTAGCTAGGTTATGACTTGACGGAGACTGACGAATTGACCTAATTTTACCACAATTATACATTGGCGTTAATTCAATTCAATTCAATGCGTGTGGGACGCTACTTGAGTTGATACCCTTGCGCCATCTCATCTGTCCGGGACATCAGTTAGGGCCGGTGCGGCGGCAGATTCCGCTGAGGACCTCAAAAGACGCAAATATGCAAGTCTCGTCAGAGCTTACGTATTTGAGCCTTTCGGGGTCGAGACTCTGGGTCCGTGGGGTTCCGGGGCCCTTCGCGTTTTCAAAATTATTTCAGGGCATCTGGTTGAAGCGACGCGTGACCCGAGAGCTGGCTCTTATCTGGCTCAACGCATTAGTATTGCCATTCAGCGTGGCAATGCAGCCAGCATCTTAGGGACGCTTCCGTCTGGTAGTGATTTAGATCAGTTGAGCTACCTTTAGATCGTTAAAGCGTTCTTCAGGTAGCACAACTGTTTCATATGTATTTTGTACATACCTTGTATGATTCTTTCTGTAAATAAATGTATTTAATTCAATGTATTTATTTCACGCTTATTGGGAACTGTACAAAAACTAAACAATAAGCCCATAGCGACATAAATACCTTAAAAACTAACTTAAGACACTTTATTCTACTTTAATGCACACCTGTAGATGATACATTAATGCACACGTGTAGATGATACTTTAATGCACACGTGTAGATGATACTTTTCGAGAAGAGTATCATTTATGACATCGATTCTAGATCGAAGCTTAGCCGAACTGTTTTTTAACCCCTGACGCAAAAACGACGGGGTGTTATAAGTTTGACGTGTCTGTGTGTGTGTGTGTCTGTGGCATCGTAGCTCCCGAACGGATGAACTGATTCGTTTTTTTTTTGTTTGAATGGTGTTTTTGTCGGGAGTTTTCTTAGCTTTGTTTGATCAAAATCGGTTCAGCCGTTTCATTGGGTTGAGGGTTTTTTAATTATTACAAAATTAATTACTTGTCTGTTAAGAGAATTGAGCTTCTTATTTACTGCTGTAGTGCCTTTTCACACGCACACGCTCACGACACGGTCACCGTGTAAAGAAGAAATGGGCGAGCTACATAGACAGCTTTCACACGTACGGCGACCGTGCCGTGCCGTGTGTCGCCCGTGCTTATCCACTATATACACAGGTTTGACGACAACCGTCTATGCAGTAATGTATTGACTTGTAGGTATAGCCTCGTCAACATGAACACATCGAAGATCCATAAACGTTGTGTAATGTATGTGTTGTATAATTATTTATTGTGAAGCAGACTTCCGTGTTTTTCACTTACGTTGTTCCAGCGGAAGATCAGTGTTGTGTTGCTACAACACAACAAATTCTGAGCTGGACGCCAATTTGTGTCAGTGATGCGTGACTGGTACTAAGAGGCACAAATAAGTTTTATCTTTGTATCTGTGTGTGTGTCATTTAGTGTGGAATATTGTTTAGTTCCCCTCTCTTTTCCTTTCCATTGATAGATCCAATAATATATGTAGGTAAGGAACAAACGACAACTTTTTTGACCAATAATTTATTACATGTTTTATAGAGCTTTATAAGTCTTTACCATGTTTGTGGAAGATCAAAGATAAGAAATTGTACCTAAATAAAGAATTAAAGGCAAAAGCATACGAAAAATGCAACGAAATCAATCCACCACATATTATTGCTTATTTTTGCTTTGAAAAAGATATTTTTACAGACAACCGTATAATATGCTGGAACTATATAATATAATATGCCGTATAATATATGGACTGATGCCCGAAACCGTATATGGCGGAATTACGGATCTGGATCCGAGTCTCGCCTGACGGGCAAATCCGTGCGTGTATGGCTAGCTATTACTGCGACCCCCTTTGCCGCCGCCGGGCGACCGTGCGCAAACCGTGTGCATGTGAAAGAGCTTGCACGTTTAGATGGCAACCGTATGCATGTGAAAAGGTCATATGATGAATTTCCGTTACAACGCATCCCCGTCACAGCGCATCGTTACCCAGCTGAACATTCTTATTATGTCCTGAACTATCATGTTTCATTATACACAGTATTGTACACTAACTCTTGAATCTTCATTCTCAACATCAACTTCTTAGCCGGCCCTAGCTTCTTCACGTGTGGTAGCAAACTGTCGAAGAAACCCACGTCCTCGTCTTTTGGTTCACCTGTATCATTGACACTCTTCGGCGCGTCGTCATCATCATAGAAGTCTGTCTCCATGATGACAGGTTTGGAGTCGAATTCGTCATACTCCTCGTCTTTCGACGCTGCTACCTCTGGTATGGGGCAGCTGGGTGGAGGAGGTTCTTCAATGGCATAGTAGCTACTGCTAGCTTCGGGCTCGTAGTCTTGGCTCAAGCTGTAATCGTCTTGTAAGGAGTCATTGGGTTCAAAGTCATTGAACTGGTTGGTTAAGAAGCGTAGTTTTGGGAGGAACTCCCATTCAGAATCTTGTTTTCGAACCTCTTTTCTCGCTTGGTCGCGTAGGTACTTCCATTTCAGTCTTGCTTCGTCTCCTGAAATTGTTAGAATACTTATTTAAAACGATATGATAAAATACCGAATGGGCGGAGTTTAGCAAGATAACAATAGCTGCAAGAAAGTGACAGCGCTATTGCTCACATGAAGAGATGAGGTACAGAATTATTCAGCTCGGGCGTAACCAACGTAAGCGACAAATAATAAAACATCGTTTTCCTTCTAAAGTAACATAAAAAAAAAACTCTTATATTAATCTAAGTAGGTAATGTGATTGCCTACTGAGTAGTGTAAAAATTTACGCTCAATATTTTCTCTAATCGAAGGAGGGAAGACCTAAAACGGGATTTAGGAGAGCCAATTTCAAAAAATAAAGCTGTCTAAAAGTTTTACCAATAGTGTTACTAGTCTATGATTTATTTAGATTACATCCTCAAGTAGTAACTGTATTAACATCAAGTTTATAACCTTTACTTTTACTGAATGAGCATGTAACGCAACGACTCCAAAATTTTAACACACTGCCCTTTAGCAAACTGACGCCAATTTTCTATGCGTGTGTGCGTTTTACACCCTTCACTAACACACCTACACTGAATACGGAGTGATGACACGGAATATATATGAGTAGTGTTGAGCTTAGTTTAGGTCATCATGTAGTAGGTAGGTAGGTACCTACTATTAGTTATTCTGTGTTTATGAGCGTAGTTATCGGCTTCACTTGTTTCGTACGACCTATTCTGTCTGAACTTTCTGTTTGTCTGAGTGGTCTATATACTGGCACATTTAAGTTAGAAACACAGTAGTGTTTCTAACTTAAGGTGGTGGCTTTCGCTTGTGGCGCGAAATTAATATTTTTTTCATGTTTTTTGCTCATCACAGCTCATCAACACTTCTTCAGATAGCGAAAACTATGTTGCCGGTAATTATATGAGCTAACACACAAGTTTTAATTTAAAGTATCACATAAATATCATTAGTTTGGCTACAATTGTGCTTCAATGGTTTTTACAGTGTTTTTTGTTTCAAGCACAATTTCGCGCCACAAGCGAAAGGAACCACCTTACATGTACCAGTACAGTGTATAATAGTGTGGGTGTGTGTGTGTGTGTGTGTGTAGTAGTAGGAGTAGAAACTTCCAGCTGTTCCTGAATATGCCCTAAGGTTTTCAAAGAAAAACAAATCTTACTTACGCGTACAATCCAACTCCTGGGCTATCTCCTTCCAGCACTCATCCAGTTTGTACCAGTTGTGGTGACCCTTGAGGCCCCTGTTCCAGATCAGCTCTCGTGTCCTCACCAGGTCTATCAGCTTGCTCATATCCACATCAATCGTTCTTCGTTTGTTCATCAACAGCTTTTTCCTCATCGTGTACCTAAGAATTTGATGATTGGTTTAATAATAACAGGATTTATAAGCAGCATAAATTCGTATAAGGGAGAGAGTTTTTGTTTGGTCACTTGATTAGATGTGTATTTGGTGTATATAGATAGTGTATCCCACGCTCATGCTACATCAATAAATAAATAAATAATGCTGGACAATCCACACAACATTATCTAGCCCCAAGCTAAGCAGAGCTTGTGTTATGGGTACTAGATAACGGTTTTTTTTATTATACATAGAATATACCCAGAACATCCTGAACAATTATCTGCAGATCTTAAAAATATTTATTCCGAGGCGGGAATCGAACCCGCAACCTCCTGCGTCGCAGGCGAACCGGCGCCGCGCCACAGAGGTCGTCGATCCCAGTGAGTAAACAAATAAGTTTTTTTGAAAAATATGTTTTTCAATACTAGCTTTTATATAATTAGTGATGGTAACCGTGTGCTGATCAAAATGAGCCTAAACACGGCCAGTCTACTTATTATCCCTCGAAGAGTTCTGCTGTCCACCTTCCGTCTCCATCATCAGATCAGCTCGCTGTCACAATAATATTGCATTGTCATCGGAACTTGACAAGTATGCAAAATATCATCTCAATCGGTTGAAGGTAACTGCTTGTAAATTCAGTTGCAAGATTCCACCCGGATACATATAATTGCAAGTTAAATAAAAGCTTTTAAAATCGTCAACAGTACCCAAGTTTAGGCGTCTTAAGCGTCTCATCGAGAGAGTTCAAGACCTCATCAGCCGTGTCCTGGTCTCCATCGTCGTCATCAGCCAGGAACTGGTTGTGTATAAACTTGAGTTTGTTGAAGTGCGGCCAGTCGGAGTCACTCGGGTGCTTCTTCATCTCTTTCCGACACTGATCTTTCAGGTTCTTCCATTTCTTTCGGCAGTTCACACCTGGAATGTTTTCAAGGAGGGATTATCGCCTTCGAAAAAAAAAGTATGCCCATACAAAACGTCCGTGAATAAATTTAATAATACAAGTAATAAATTTTGTAAAAATTAAAAAAAAACTCAACGTAATGAAACTGCTGAACCGATTTTGATCAATCATAGCTAAGAACCACTCCAGACAAATTCAACTTTCAAACAAAAAAATAACGAAATCGGTTCATCCGTTCGGGAGCTACGGTGCTACAGAAGACACACACAGACACGTCAAAGTTATAACACCCCTTCGTTTTTGCGTCGGGGCCCGGGGGTTAAAAATAAGTCACAATTACAACGCACGTACGTTACGTCACTCGTTGCGTCACAAAGACCGACTGAAGCGAAGTGAGTGAGAGCTCACTTTATAAGCTTCAAAACTATTGTTCCCTTATCTATATCGGTCCATACTTTTTTTATTTTGGTCGAAGATTACAAAATTGTTTACTTATGTGGCTTTTGAAAAATAAAACTTCGAGCCAGTTTTTTTTTTTATCCTATTTGTATGACGCGGAACAAGCGTATGGCCCCACCTGGATGTTAAGCGGTCACCTCTGTGTTTAACAATGCATTGCCTTGTAGGTCACGTTCACCTAGGACGCGCCCTATGTGGCATTGCACTGCGCCTGCCACCCTGAGACGCAAAGATGAAAGTCGCATGTGACTGTAATTTCACCAGCATTCAAACCGGAACGCAGCAATGCGAGCACTACTGGCACTACTGTCGCAGAAATAGGTAGTACTTCCCCGGACGAACTCTTTCACAATAAAGCTCTACTACTAGCCAGTTTACATTTCTGCCAGTTTCTGACGCGCTTTTTATCGCAATTTATTGTAATTTAAAGCAATGTTAAGTATTATTTGTGTCGAATTAAATAAATGGGATCAATCATTTATCAGAATTATATTTATTAAGGAACAAACTTTATTTTGATACAATATTTTCTTTGTAATTTAGCTTAATTCATCAAAATAAATAGTGGTAAACTACCGGTATATAATTCGTGGAAATAGGCAGAAGCTTATTCAGAAGCTTTATACTAACTTGCAATGTATGTCCGGGTGGAATCTTGCAACTGAATTTTAAAGCAGTTATCCTCAACCGATTGAGATGATATTTTGCATACATGTCAAGTTCCGATGACATTACAATATGATGGTGACAGCGAGCTGATCTGATGATGAAGACGGAAGGTGGACTACGAAACTCCTCGATGGATAATAGTGGACTGGCCGTGTTTAGGCTCATTTTGATCAGCACACGGTTACGATCACTAATTTTATAAAAGCTTGTACCTATTGAAAAAAAACACAATAAACTTATTCATTTTATTTCTTAATGTTATCAATAATTCATAACATTCTAGTAAATTATGCGTCAATATAATGGATTTTTATTTCAGTAAATTTTATGAATTTACTACAGGAAATAGGACTCCATTTTTTTTTTTGAGTTTTTGTTTTCATTTAAACTAGGTGCGGGAGATTGATGATTACAAAACAAATGAAGTAATGTTATTATGTGTCAATAAAATAGATTTTTCTATTGGGGATAGTGATAGTTACTAGTGGGGTTATAAATATGTATAGGAGTAATAATTTTACACATTTTAACAGATAACGTTAAAATGATAATGATAACGATTGATAATGGGCTAGATAATGTTGTGTGAACTGTCCAGCATTATTTATTTATTTTAATCCGTTTTAAAAACGTAATATTTTATATAAAAAAAACTCCTTTTAGTTAATATTGCATTGTCATCCACTTCGGAGCAAGTTAAAAGATAGCCTCTAGCTCACTCGGAAGTTATTTTAAAATCGATTGCAATTTGTGCGGAACAAACAGACACATAAAATAAATATAGTTTACAAAAAAAACCCCTCCAAGTGCGAGTCGGACTCGCGCATGATTCCGTACCATTTTCTACAAAAACGGCAAAAAAAACACGTTTGTTGTATGGGAGCCCCCTTAAATATTTATTTTATTGTTTTTAGTATTTGTTGTTATAGCGGCAACAGAAATACCTACATCATCTGTGAAAATTTTAACTGTCTAACTATCACGGTTCATGAGATACAGCCTGGTTCAGACGGCCAGACAGACAGACGGACGGACAGCGGAGTCTTAGTAAGTTTTAGTACCGCTGTCCGCAGCAAACTCCACTGTTATAGAGTTTGCTACGAAAGTAAATAAATCAATAAATTATAATTATGTACCTAATTAAGTCAACTGATATCAACATTGTTACTCATGTATAATCCTTTTCTATGATGCAATAACGCATAATATCTAATCTCAATACAGCTCCTAAAAAAGCTAAGTACCGACAGAGCATAGCGTTATACATCTGCCTACGGGCATTGACCTTCAATCCTCGACTCGACCACAGCTAACAACAGAGCTAGTACAGAGCTATCTACGCTACATAGCAGTACCAGCTCTACCACAGCTCAAGCACTAGTTACTACTGATCTACACTACATAGATTAAGAAACAGTTGGTATGAGTGAAACCGCAAGTCGCTACTCACTTGATGTGCCCACTTCTGATGCCACTTCGTTCCAATACCGCTCCAGTTTGAATCTGTTTCTGTGCCCTCTGTAGCTCTTATCCCAAAGGCATTCTCTTGCTTGGACTGCTTCGATCAGCTTGTCCATGTTTTTGGTTCTAGCTCCGCGAGGTTTGGGTTTCATTGTGAGCGGTGAGCGATGCGCAAAGCGGGTGGTGTTAGCAAAACGCGGCGCGGTACTGGCGGCAATCTCGACCGGTCGCTCCCGCTCCCGCTCTATCGTATCGCTATCCTCTTCGCTCGACGCGGTATGTAATCCGCCGTATTGACTTTCATTTCTCTATCAAAACGCTCGTTAGTCTCCATTGCGTGTTTGAAGCTGGATTTCGATTTCGCTCGCGCGGTGATACAGCAATGGTTAGGGCGCTAGGTCAAAGTGTAGAGTTTTCATTAGGGTGTGGCCGAGTTCCGAGGCGGTCCGGGTATTAACAATGGGCGCAGTTGAAGCGATTTCACAGATGGCTCGTCATGACAAACAGTCCTCTAACGCACGCGCCGAAGTTAAAATACCACGATCGTTCACAATGATACAATGCTCAGAGGATTCCTTATCATTTGTAGTTTACAAACTTTTAAAAATAGCCATGTTACCGAACAGATGACATATTCTGGTTTAAGAAATGTATTCTCACAAAGAATTTATAATTCACTTAACATGAGAATACTTATGTTTTACTAAAATTAATGCGCGTATACGAGCGTACTATAGGTGCATATATCTACAAAAAAAACATTTAAAATAAACTTAGGTCTACATGACAAATACAAAACAAATAACTAAAATATTCATAATCACAGATGCTATCATTTAAAATTTAGTGGGTAGATTTGAAAATTGTATATAAGTATGTATGTTGTATTTTAGTTGTTTTGGTATGTATGTTATTTATGTAGGTACGGTTATTCTTTACCAATTTTGGTTCGCAAATATAAGAGTATATTCATTGTAAGGGTTCCGTACCCAAAGGGTAAAACGGGACCCTATTACTAAGGCTCGGCTGTCCGTCTGTCTGTCTGTCTGTCCGTCTGTCACCAGGCTGTATCTCATGAACCGTGATAGGCAGTTGAAATTATCACAGATGAGATGTATTTCTGTTGTCGCTATAACAACAAATACAAAAATAGAATAAAATAAATATTTAACGGGGCTCCCATACAACAAACGTAATTTTTCCAAATGTAAGTTAAGCAATGATCTGCGAAGTCAGTTTTTGGATAGGTGACCACTATATGCGAGCAATTTTTATTTTAATTTTTTTCAAACATATTTTTTGCAGTTTTTATAGATTTTTAAACAGATATAAACAATTTATTGATAATTTGACAATTATACGTCACATTATAAATATTATTAGATTAATTTACAAAGAACATCATTATAATAATTAGTACCTACCTATTATAAAATAAAAAGGTACAAATAAAAACAAATTAATTACTGTACCATTCTGACCTCATTGTGTTCTCGGAATTCATCAAAACTGTAGAACACCTTTTCAATGAGCCAGTTTTTAAGCTTTTTTAATTTATTTGTTTTTAATAGACTGAACCCTTCGTGCGTGAGTCCGACTCGCACTTGGCCGGTTTTTAAACCTATCGTTTTTCCAAGTTATACTGGATCATGAACTAGGTGCCATTTTTTAATATAATTGTGTGACTAAATTTAAATTGCCAACCGAGATCAAGTAGAGGAGGCACTTGTACACAAATTGTTTTATTTTTATTTTTATGAAACTAATAGGCAAACTAGCTTAAGGCCCACCTGATGTTAACTGGTTACCGTCGCTTATAGACACCGGTAACACTGGAGACGTGATGTGTCTGGCTGGCCCAAGAATAGACCCCTGCCGTGGATGTCATGAAAGCCGACTACGGGATTACCCTGATTAGTTTGTAAGATTCGTTGGTATAAGATTTGTCCTGGCTGCTAGATTATATATGGAATGTGTTATTACTTTAATTCAAGATTATAGATCTGAAGATTATGGCCTCACCCCATGGATCTTGGGCAATACCTACAGAACTGACTGAATATCTCTAAACATTATACACCAAAGCTCTCATTCTCATAGCTTTTAAAGTACCTAGAGCTTGTGTTTAGGGTTCCGAACCTCAAAAGGTAAAACGGAAGCATTATAGGATCATTTTGGTGTCGGTCTGTCTGTCTTTCAAGACCACTTTTCTCAGGAACGCGTGGAGGCTGAAATTTTAAATATCGAATTTTAAATATCAAGCTGAAATTCATGTAAAATACTCAAGTTCCAAACTGTTCAAATATCTTGTTCAAATATCAAACTGTCCCTTGGAGCTGTGAAAAAATCAAACTTCTAAGCCAACGCAATCAAAAGATACAGCCGTTTATGCTGCAAATTTTCGACACTCGCAAGGGAATCAAAACCTACAGGATACTTCCCGTGAACTCAGAATCTTGAAATTTGGTACGAAGCAACGTCTTAATAGCACAGATAAAGGAAAAATTGAGAAAAGCATACATTTTAGTTACAACATATGACAAAAATATTTTCAATTATTTTAAACTTACTACCCCTTTCCTCATGTTGATTTAATTAAGGTGGATGCGCACGCATGCGGCGCGAAATTCAAATTTTTTGCTGTTTTTGCCCATTACAGCTCAAAACATTAAAAAATTTGAATCTCGCGCCGCAAACGTGAGCATTCACCTTAAGCAATAAAAATACCATAACTTTTACTTAAACACCTTGCACTTCCAGACTTGCACTTGGCAGGTTTTTTAAAAGAGTTCGTCCGGGAACGTACTACCATCATACCTAAAAGGGGTTACTGAATATCTGAGATTCGATTTCGATGGATATTTTTTTATTTGAAAGGTATTAAGTTGGTTTCATAAAAATATGGTGAAGATCTGATGATGATCTTTGGTGTGATGGGCAGAATAGCTCCTCAAAATGCAGTAGCGGATAGTGAGCGGATGCTCACTTTTAGAATTTCTACCCGTGGAATCGGCCCTACTAGGTAAGGGTGGTTAGTAGGTGATGTTGCAAAAAAGTTTGTGCTCGCAAGGTCTACTGTTCGCAGAACTACTAGTTTTATAATAGTGTCCTATAGGTAACTGTAGGTGTAGGTACAAACCTTAAGTATAATAAATATAAATTTCTAATATTATTAAATTAGAAATTTAGAACTTTACGTAGACGTAGGTCTCGTAGACTTCGTAGCACTTTCGTAGAGGTCAATAAAAACCTGTATTTATCCTACTAATAATAAAAATGCTAAAGTTGAATGGTGTGTGAGCGTGTTTGTTACTTATCACGCTGAAACGGCTGGACGGATTTGCATGAAATTTGTAATGGAGATAACTGGACTCCCGGAATAACACATAGGCACATTTTTATCCCGATATTCTCACGGGATCGAGACTAATGCGGGTGAAACTACGGGGCACTACTAGTAAAAAATAAAACAGAAAATATGTATGCATTGTTATTCTGTAACCGTGCTACTAATACACGCTGATCATCATTGGAATAGTTACACTATGTATGCATTGTTATTCTGTAACCGTGCTACTAATACACGCTGATCATCATTGGAATAGTTACACTATGTATGCATTGTTATTCTGTAACCGTGCTACTAATACACGCTGATCATCATTGGAATAGTTACACTATGTATGCATTGTTATTCTGTAACCGTGCTACTAATACACGCTGATCATCATTGGAATAGTTACACTATGTATGCATTGTTATTCTGTAACCGTGCTACTAATACCCGCTGATCATCATTGGAATAGTTACACTATGTATGCATTGTTATTCTGTAACCGTGCTACTAATACACGCTGATCATCATTGGAATAGTTACACTATGTTTTGTCTCTTTCGATCGAACTTGAAACTAACTGCGTTAGCTGTGTTTGCCTTTACAGTGTGAGCACAGGGAATGCACCCAATTGTTGATTATATTACAAGCTTTTATTTAACTTGCAATATACGACAACCTCTGTGGCGCGGCTGGTGATGGTTCGCCTGCGACACAGGAGGTTGCGGGTTTGATTCCCGCCTCGGAACAAATATTTGTGTGATCTGCAGATATTTGTTCAGGGTGTTCTGGGTGTTTTCTACGTATAATTAAAAAAAAACTATGTAATGTATTATATTAAGTAGGTATATCAGTTATCTAGTACCCATAACACAAGCTCTGGCTTAGCTTGGGGCTAGACAATGTTGTGTGAATTTGTCCAGCATTATTTATTTATTTATATGTATGTTTGTCCGGGAGGAATCTTGCAACTGAATTTTAAAGCAGTTATCCTCAACCGATTGAGATGGTATTTAGCATATCTGTCAAGTTCCGATGACAATGCAATATTATAGTGACAGCGAGCTGATCTGATGATGGAGACGGAAGGTGGACAACGGAACTCCTCGATGGATAATAGTAGACTGGCCGTGTTTAGGCTTATTTTGATCAGCACACGGTTACGATCACTAATTTTATAAAAGCTTGTAATTAAAAATATATGTTTCATAAAATTTAATTTTTAAGTTATTTATATAGAAAAACCTATTCTCATTGGAAATCCTAATAAATAAATAATAATAAACTGCCTGTTAATGCAAAATACAAAACACTGTGTACTACTCAAAGGGTAATTATAATTTTATAGTAGAGTTATAGCGGCGTTGTAAATGACTTGAAGCACTGCTGGTGTCGTCAACTGTAACCTACTCTATTTTATAGTAGAGTTATAGCGGCGTTGTAAATGACTTGAAGCACTGCTGGTGTCGTCAACTGTAACCTACTCTATTTTATAGTAGAGTTATAGCGGCGTTGTAAATGACTTGAAGCACTGCTGGTGTCGTCAACTGTAACCTACTCTATTTTATAGTAGAGTTATAGCGGCGTTGTAAATGACTTGAAGCACTGCTGGTGTCGTCAACTGTAACCTACTCTATTTTATAGTAGAGTTATAGCGGCGTTGTAAATGACTTGAAGCACTGCTGGTGTCGTCAACTGTAACCTACTCTATTTTATAGTAAAGTTATAGCGGCGTTGTAAATGACTTGAAGCACTGCTGGTGTCGTCAACTGTAACCTACTCTATTTTATAGTAGAGTTATAGCGGCGTTGTAAATGACTTGAAGTACTGCTGGTGTCGTCAACTGTAACCTACTCTATTTTATAGTAGAGTTATAGCGGCGTTGTAAATGACTTGAAGCACTGCTGGTGTCGTCAACTGTAACCTACTCTATTTTATAGTAGAGTTATAGCGGCGTTGTAAATGACTTGAAGCACTGCTGGTGTCGTCAACTGTAACCTACTCTATTTTATAGTAGAGTTATAGCGGCGTTGTAAATGACTTGAAGCACTGCTGGTGTCGTCAACTGTAACCTACTCTATTTTATAGTAGAGTTATAGCGGCGTTGTAAATGACTTGAAGCACTGCTGGTGTCGTCAACTGTAACCTACTCTATTTTATAGTAGAGTTATAGCGGCGTTGTAAATGACTTGAAGCACTGCTGGTGTCGTCAACTGTAACCTACTCTATTTTATAGTAAAGTTATAGCGGCGTTGTAAATGACTTGAAGCACTGCTGGTGTCGTCAACTGTAACCTACTCTATTTTATAGTAGAGTTATAGCGGCGTTGTAAATGACTTGAAGTACTGCTGGTGTCGTCAACTGTAACCTACTCTATTTTATAGTAGAGTTATAGCGGCGTTGTAAATGACTTGAAGTACTGCTGGTGTCGTCAACTGTAACCTACTCTATTTTATAGTAGAGTTATAGCAGCGTTGTAAATGACTTGAAGTACTGCTGGTGTCGTCAACTGTAACCTACTCTATTTTATAGTAGAGTTATAGCGGCGTTGTAAATGACTTGAAGTACTGCTGGTGTCGTCAACTGTAACCTACTCTATTTTATAGTAGAGTTATAGCGGCGTTGTAAATGACTTGAAGTACTGCTGGTGTCGTCAACTGTAACCTACTCTATTTTATAGTAGAGTTATAGCGGCGTTGTAAATGACTTGAAGCACTGCTGGTGTCGTCAACTGTAACCTACTCTATTTTATAGTAGAGTTATAGCGGCGTTGTAAATGACTTGAAGTACTGCTGGTGTCGTCAACTGTAACCTACTCTATTTTATAGTAGAGTTATAGCGGCGTTGTAAATGACTTGAAGTACTGCTGGTGTCGTCAACTGTAACCTACTCTATTTTATAGTAGAGTTATAGCGGCGTTGTAAATGACTTGAAGCACTGCTGGTGTCGTCAACTGTAACCTACTCTATTTTATAGTAGAGTTATAGCGGCGTTGTAAATGACTTGAAGCACTGCTGGTGTCGTCAACTGTAACCTACTCTATTTTAGCTTGGTCAGCAGCTCCACCGCGCATGAGCTGGGTCAAGCACCTCTCCATCAGCCTGTACCTATTATATACTCCGTGACACAGCGCACTACCAGTATGGCCCAGTCAGCTTGCATAACCTGATTAGGGAAAAAGGTTATCGCACTTTATTTTAGTCATGTTATAAGGTTATTGCTAGTCTGTGTGTGGATGATGCTGGAAAAATACTGGTGTTTTTCCCCCGAAGGGATGAAAACATTTATTTTAGGTCTTGCCGAAGCTTGACCCTTACGAGATTACCCTCGTGTCTTCCTCACAAGTGTATTTGAATGTTATCCATTTGATGGAAAATCATTTAGGATGTTTTGTAGTGGATCCCTTTGTGTCACAGGTAGGTAATTATAGTAGATACGTAACATAGAGGGAAATCTGTTTAAGCTAAGACGTAGGCCTTGGACTTTTCTAGCCGATTAAGAGTGTTATTTTTTTTTTAATTATGCCCTCTTAATCGGCTAGAATGTAACAATAATGGCTTAATGGGAGTAGTGGCCCATTTGTACTATAGGACTGTTACGTAATCACCCTAGTTTACCTAGATCTCTTCGCTTCTGGGTTACAGTAGGTATCCCACAACTGAGCTCAAACTGAATTAAAACCAAAGAACAGTTTTTTTTTACAGATTTCAATTAAAATCTGTCACTACTTGAGTATTGCACACTTGCGCAAAATTTTGGAACACGTCTGTTTTTCGTGATTTTCGCTGTTTCGCGTGCTCTGTTCTGCCCCGTTCTTACTAACCTGAAGTTTACTGAGTAAGATAGTGTCAGAATTAATATCTATCTATGTAATATATTGTATTAAGTATATCAGTTATCTAGTACCCATAACTCAAGCTCTGCTTAGCGTGGGGCTAGATAATGTTGTGTGAACTGTCCAGCATTATTTATTTATTTATTTAATTTGGGGTTACTATGCACCTTAAGTACCTCCACTATGGAGCATGTTCCACAATTTTTTGTAAAGACAAAATGAGTTGCCGAGGTAGTCTGATAGAGGCGCTGCTGTTTCGGTTTCCATCTCAGGCAAATGACGGAATATTGCCCTACAGCAAACTGACGCCAATTTTCATGTTTTTGACAGATAACACACAACACACCTATAACTTCATGCACAACACACAGAGTGCGTGTAATGTGTAACACCCCCCCCCCTTTAAAAACTACTCTACCTAATAATCTAAATACCTATTATACCGCGCGCACTCACCAACTTCCTACTTTACTCTGTGGATTTTATGATAACTTTAATCTTACCTACTTCTTTAAACACTATAAATTGGCCATGTAATCGTCTAGATATATACCTACGTTGTGTATTGTAATAACTCGATTCTTTTTTTTGTTAATATTGTCAAGTCTTAACGTATCCTAACTACATAAAATATTTTACCTTTTTATCGATATCCTCGTAATAGTTGCTACTAATTCTAATAGGAAAGATACCTACTTAAATTTTATTTTACTTCAGTACACATCGGAACAATTAATTAAAAAAATTACTCCAGGGATTTATTTCCATTATAGTTTGTTATTCCTTTGTTAAAAGAATAAGCTACAATTAAGGTTCCTAGTAATATTTTGAACTTTCTGATTTTACAATATCTGAGGTTTATTAATTTTGACTCTAGGGCTTCAATACAGACACGATTGTCTTGTGCTAATTCAAGATACTTTTACGTGACAGATTTGCATCTGTAATAGATCCATTAGGGAAATGACAAGAAATTACTTGTATAAATTATTTGCTTCTCAGATAGAATTTTTAAGTTATTTCTTTAACTGATTGGAAGGATGAACCAAATTTGATAAGGTTCACATCCAGAGATAAGCGACTTTTTGGAGAACAGCCCCGTCCGCGCTGCCCTCGGTGGTTTTCTTCCAATGCTTTTGGTCAAACCTCCCTCGCTTGGACATAGGTAGATTACCTAATATTGTCCGAGAATTTTATCCAAATGATATTCTAATTCAAATCAATTCCTTTTTACTTTAATACAAGGGATTTTAGAGGATCGCGAACCTATTTCCGTCGGAGTAAGTTTGTTAGTCGTTTTCAAACATTCCAGGGAATTTTACATTTAATCAATAACGCAAAATCAACCACATACATCCTTCACCTTTGGTTAACTTTGGGATTTATCTAGGCTTCCTGAAGCCTAGGAAAATCCCTACTTGATTCATACCCCTACTTACAAATAATTCTAAATATTCTCTGTAGGATAAATAGAATTCCTAGTTGGATTATCCAGGTAGGAATAATCGCTTGTGAAAATTCTAGACTATATTTAAATGAAATTTTCCTTCCGCGAATGATAATATTCAATTACAAGATTCTCCTTTTATCTAGTATTTATGAATAATAGTAAACTAAATTAAATCACCGGTTACATTTTAGAAAATGCCAATTTGTAAGATTGGTCTACATACGCACTAATACAATGCCTATTTAAGTGTGCCTAATTACCTGGCTAAATTGGGTGTGTGCGATTCAAACTTTGAGAAAACCGTTCTCATTGTGTTTTAAATGTGCAGTTAAATGTGTATGTCTTCTGACGAGGTGCAAGGTCAGAATACCTAGATTGAACTATTAAGGATAGGATATCTGTCGCTGTGTAACCTAAAGCGACAGACGGAGCCTAGAGGTCAGGAATAAGGTTTATGGGAGGGATGAGACTTGCCTATCCAGCGGACTCACTGGATAACTCTTTCGAGCAGATAAAGGGTTTCCTGTCTAGCAAGAAGGGAGTCCTGAATCATTAAAATAGAAGATATTTTATAGACTACGACAGTCTAACAAATATCTCCTTTCGAAGATCGTTCACTTTTTCACAAGTCTAAACACTTCTTCCCCATTGACTTTGAATATTTAAGAACACTTGAAAAACATCACCAAAAAGAAACTAGTTAATTTCTCTAATTTTGGGCGGTCTTTCAAATTATTTTTATATTTCACAAAATTTAAACTTTCACTAAATTATATTTAATTTCACTTATTATGGACTATTCCACTTTATAGAATCAATCCTAATATTTCAAGGTATAAATTTCTAGCTTTTAAACGAACTTTAAAATCACTTCGTAATTAATTAACACAATTTAATATTTTACCCCAGCGTTTCCACGCAAACGTGATACTACTTCCAGAATTATCCAGCACTGACCCTGCCTTCAGCTGTTACCTCTCTATTTAAAGTCGCCAACCAAGATAAAACATTTCATTCAATTTTGAATCTTATTCATACGATTCCTAAACAGGAATTGGTGTGTTCCTTCAAAGTATTCTGAATACCGAATGTTTTTTTTTTTTGTACATAAACATTCCCACAGTCCAATTCTCTGAAAAAACGACAGAACAAACCTTCTACTGTTTTCGACCTCATTATTCAAGTATCGCTCGATTTATTTGATAACAATATATAATAATTTTATTTGAGCATTTGTGAGATATAAATGAATCCAGTAAAGGTGGTTCGTTACAAATGTACCTAGTTCTATTAGTTATTCTGTGTTTATGAGCATAGTTTTCCGCTTTACTCGTTTCGTACGACGTGTTCTGTCTGAACTTCTGTTTTTGTCTGAGGTTTCCATACAAAAATTGTGTGATACTCCCTATAATACTGACTAGGGTCTCAAGATACCTCAAGAGACCCAAAAAAGGGGAAAAGGGGTGTTATTATAATTGGGAGAGAACCGTTTCCTGGGCCACACTTTACGCTTTTCCGGGAGACAGGGCTTCGTCTATATCTGTGAAACATATTTGGTCGAATAAATGATTATGGAGCATGGAGGCATGGAGCAGCAAACCGCGGCGTCGCGGCAGACCACGCATGAGGTGGCGGGATGAATTGGACACCTATGAGACGGAATGAGAAATGGTTGCACAAAACCGTGGTGACTAGCGGGAATGGGGGGAGGCCTTAGCCCAACAATGGGACAGTATGGGCTAATAGTAATAGATAGTAATAGTAATAAATGATTATGATTATGATTAGGGCCCATTGGTTCCTGTCAATCTATAATATTTTTCTGTCATTGTTTCCAGATTTTAATAGACGCATGGCTTGCGAGCTGCAAGATGTCAGGCATGACGGGCGCCAGCATGCTGCGCACCAGGCGCAAAGATGTCAACATCAAGCCGAATCGCAAGTGAGTATTCTAGTCACAGAATCAACAGTTAAGTATTTTAATAGACGCATGGCTCGCGAGCTGCAAGATGTCAGGCATGACGGGCGCCAGCATGCTGCGCACCAGGCGCAAAGATGTCAACATCAAGCCGAATCGCAAGTGAGTATTCTAGTCACAGAATCAACAGTTAAGTATTTTAATAGACGCATGGCTCGCGAGCTGCAAGATGTCAGGCATGACGGGCGCGAGCATGCTGCGCACCAGGCGCAAAGATGTCAACATCAAGCCGAATCGCAAGTGAGTATTCTAGTCACAGAATCAACAGTTAAGTATTTTAATAGACGCATGGCTCGCGAGCTGCAAGATGTCAGGCATGACGGGCGCCAGCATGCTGCGCACCAGGCGCAAAGATGTCAACATCAAGCCGAATCGCAAGTGAGTATTCTAGTCACAGAATCAACAGTTAAGTATTTTAATAGACGCATGGCTCGCGAGCTGCAAGATGTCAGGCATGACGGGCGCCAGCATGCTGCGCAGCAGGCGCAAAGATGTCAACATCAAGCCGAATCGCAAGTGAGTATTGAAGTCACAGAATCAACAGTTAAGTATTTTAATAGACGCATGGCTCGCGAGCTGCAAGATGTTAGGCATGACGGGCGCCAGCATGCTGCGCACCAGGCGCAAAGATGTCAACATCAAGCCGAATCGCAAGTGAGTATTCTAGTCACAGAATCAACAGTTATGTATTTTAATAGACGCATGGCTCGCGAGCTGCAAGATGTTAGGCATGACGGGCGCCAGCATGCTGCGCACCAGGCGCAAAGATGTCAACATCAAGCCGAATCGCAAGTGAGTTTTCTAGTCACAGAATCAACAGTTAAGTATTTTAATAGACGCATGGCTCGCGAGCTGTAAGATGTCAGGCATGACGGGCGCCAGCATGCTGCGCACCAGGCGCAAAGATGTCAACATCAAGCCGAATCGCAAGTGAGTATTGAAGTCACAGAATCAACAGTTATTCGTACCATGTCCGTGTGCTAATAGCTATTTAGTGTGCCGTTTTTAAGGTCGGGTATTCCGCAAAATTACCAATTTTACATATGATTTTTCACTGACTTAATCAAGTACAATATTCAAATTATAAATATGCATGGATACTACATTATAATTTCGAGGGATATCTGTACCAGAAACAGGAAAGGACAATATTTTCTCGGAAGAAAAAATAAAATAAAATTAAGTGCGTATATTTTTTGCCTAAGATTCGATGTTTATTCAAATTGTGCATATTATTCGGTAAAAAATAGATATATAAAATCAATATAACAAAGCTGAGGGTTTAGGTACTGTAGGGGTTTTGTAAAATTATCCATATTTTACGATCTAATAAAAACTGCTCTTTCATGCAGCGCGAGACGTTTTTTTTAATAAATATTTCTGCCTCTAAAAGTTTTCATGACAGGATAACTTTATTATTTGCTCAGGGTTCGTGCCCCAATAACACATAATCTGTGGAAAATGTAACTAGATATATACCTCTGTTTCCGCTAAAAAACAACAAGAGCAACTTTAAAAAAAAAAAAGAGTCCTTCAGGTCAGGCAACGCATTGGCAATGCCCCTGGTGTTGCAGAAGTCAATAGGCGACGGTAACCGCTTACCATCAGGCGGGCATTATGCCAGTTTGTCGAGCCATTACATAAAAATATAAAAAATTGTTTGACAGGTTGGATCGGAAGTCCTCGCGGGGAATGCTCTATGAGAACGAGGAGTTGCGGCTGCGAACCATTAACATAAATGCTGAAGTAGAGAGAGGTGAGTTGCTGGAACATCGGATAAAGGGACAAGTCCAGACCCTAGCTAGGTCACGCCCATATAGGAAGCACTCTAAAGTACTAGTAGTAGTTCGGTAAAATTTAGTAGTAGTAGAGCTTTTTTGTGAAAGAGTTCGTCCGGGGAAGTACTACCACCAAACCTATTTCTACCGCAAAGCAGTAGTGCTCGCATTGCTGTGTTCCGGTTTGAGGGGTATGGGTGCCGATTAAATTACAGGCACATGAGACTTTTCATCTTTGTCTCTGGGTGGCGGGCGAAGTGCAATGCCACATAGGGCGCGTCCTAGGTGGACGTGACCTATGAGGTAATGCACTGTTCATAGGCAGAGTGTACTGCTTATCAATAGGTGGGCCATCTGCTTGTTCAGTCATTCTAAGTAGTAGAAAAAAAAAGTGACGTTGTTCGGTGTCCGCTACCCAAAAGTCTGATCAGTAATTTGAACGGTAGCCATTGCCTTCAAATCAGGACATAGCAAGACGAGCTATATTAAAATATATTAAAAGAATATTAATATATATATATATTAAAAGAAAAATAATAAAATACTCTTATATGTACCTATACTAGCTGTTACCCGCGACTTCGTACGCGTTATATTATTTTATCCATAGTAAATAATAATAACTATAACTGGTTTTTTGCTTGACTTAAGTGTGTGTGTAATCTTAGTAGAAAATACGCTGAAAATTTACTGCGCGCACCGCTAATGTAAACTCGGTAACTATTACTTAATATGTGGTATGTATGTAATTTATTCTCCCGCGCGCAGTTTTACTGTGGAACTGTTTTAACTGTTTTTTCCTTGACTATGTCTCTTATATTTTGTAAGATACCGTCAAACTACCTTTGAAATTACACCATACTAAGTTTTTAAATTTAGGGATCCCATTTTAACTTTTAGGGCCTGAAAATGTTTTAATCTCAACAACGACACCGTAACATGACCTATGAAACGACATCATACTCATATTTTTCAATTTAGGGGTCCCATTTTAACCATGAGGTCCTGAAAATATTTTGATCGTAATGACTTCACCGTGAAACTACCTTTGAAATTGTCTAAATACGCTGAAATTTGGCTAAAACCTAAAGTGTATTTATTTACAAAGAAAATGTTCCCATTCCTTTTTTCAGCTAAATTTCAGGTACTGCTGAAACTTATGTTGAGCATATTTTTTTTTTAAATTAACCTGTGAATTTTAATGTTTCTACTACTAACGGTTTCCGAATTACGAATCATTTTAGTTTTTGCATTAAAAGCCATTTTGGACCCCTTCCAAAGTGATTTTTCAAAAACCCTTTCTTAGTACACCCTTACACCCAAAAAAGAATACATCCTCCAAGTTTCATGTGCCTAGGTCCAGCGGTTTATACTGTGCGTTGCAAAACGCAAAGTGTATACGTTAAAAGCCCATTTTGGACCCCTAAGACGGCGAATTTTCCAAATTCCTTTCTAAGTACACCTTTACACCCTAAAAGGAATACACTCTCCAAATTTTAAGTCTCTACGACCAGCTGTTTGTAAAAACTAAAGTTTATTTATTTTTTTACAAAAAAACGTTCCCTTTTCTTTTTTCAAGAAAAATTCAGGAATCGCTGAAACATGTGTTTATTAATTTTACTTGAGGAATCTCCATGTAAAATTTCAAGGTTCTACTACCAACGGTTTCCGAATTACGAACCATTTTAGTTTTACATTAAAAGCCATTTTGGACCCCTTCCAAGGTGATTTTTCAAAAACCCTTTCTAAGTACACCCCTACACCCAAAAAAGAATACATCCTCCAAATTTCATGTGCCTAGGTCCAGCGGTTTAGAATGTGCGTTGCAAAACGCAAAGTGTATACGTTAAAAGCCCTTTTTGAACCCCTAAGAGGGTGAATTTTCCAAATTCCTTTCTAAGTACACCTTTACACCCTAAAAGGAATACACTGTCCAAATTTCATGTCTCTACGATCAGCGGTTTAGGCTGTGCGTTGTAAAAACTAAAGTTTTTTTATTTTTTTACATAGAAAACGATCCCTTTCCATTTTTCAGGAAAATTTCAGGAATCGCTGAAACACGTGTTTATTTATTTTATTTGAGGAATCTCCATGTAAAATTTCAAGGTTCTACTGCTAACGGTTTCTGAAATACAGAGCTTTTTTGTTGTATATTAAAAGCCCATTTTGGACCCCTTAGAGCGGGAGTATCGGAAATTCCTTTCTTAGTGCACCCCTAGACCACAAAAGGAACGTACCCTCCAAATTTCAGATCTCTAGGACTTACGGTTTAGGCTGTGCGTTGATTGTCAGTCAGTCAGTCAGTCAGTGAGTCAGTCAGTCACGCAACGATTTTATATATTTTGATTAGTTCGAATCTGTCCTTGCAATGTAAAATTTGCATTATATTTTTCGGACTTGGTGTGAAGATTCGTTGGTATAAGATTTGTCCTGGCTGCTAGCTTATTATGGAATGTGTTATTACTGGAACAAAAGCGGTAGCCGAGACAGTCGTGAGAAGCAATGGCGGCGATGAACTCACCACTAGTCTCGTCTATATTCCACGATGGTGCAACCCACTGTGAAAAGAGGCCCGTAAAGGCTCTGCCTACCCCTTTGTGGAAAAAGGCGTGTGTCTATGTATGTCTTTTTTAGGGTTCCGTAGTCAAAGACAAGGAACCCTTATAGATTCGTCATGTCTGTCTGTCTGTCTGTCCGTGTATGTCACAGCTTTTTTTTTCCGAAACTATAAGAGCTATATATACTGTTGAAACTTGGTAGGTAGATGTATTCTGTGTACCGCATTAAAATTTTTACACAAAAAAAAAAAAAAAAACAATTAATTTTGGGGTTCCCCACACTTAAAACTTTCACTCAAAATTGGTTTGAACGAGATCTAGTAAGTAGTTTTTTTTTAATACGTCATTAATCGTAATCCATCCAAGAACTTTTATATTATGTTACTTGCTGCTACGGAACCCTTCATGGGCGAGTCTGACTCGCACTTGGCCGCTTTTTTTCCTTTTCAATTAACACATGATATGTGACTCCTATTTTGGAGGACCTCTTGGACCCACAAAAACCTCTTTATGTACCGATCAAGCTCATATTTGATCCTAACAATTATATTCACATAAACTATCTACCTACCAAGTTTCATCAAGATTAGGTCAACGGTTATGCAGTTATCGCCGGACAAACAAACATACAAACGCATCTTGCAATTACACTCTGAGACCTCGTTTCGCTCAAAAATAACACAAAATAAAATAATATATTAATAATGCTGGACAGTTCATACAACATTAACTAGCCCCAAGCTAAGCAGAGCTTGTGTTATGGGTACTAGATAACCTAACATCCAACAGTCATAGTCCTGATCCCACACTAGGATTCCCTGTATCAGAAACTACGAGTACCATAACACCCAGACCTGGAACAAATACTTGCAGTTCATACAAACATTTGTTCTGCAGCGGGAATAGAACTTGCAACCTTTCGTATCTCAGTCGGCTACTTGCCCGAAGCGCTATAGAGGTCGTCCTCTACAGAGGTCGTCAATAATCATAAATCATAATTGATTAGAAAGATAGATATTTTTTGTTATACACAGAAAATACCCAGAACGAATATCTGCTGATTGTACAAATATTTGTTCCGAGGCGGGAATCGAACCCGCAACCTCCTGCGTCGCAGGCGAACCTTCACCTGCCGTGCCACAGAGGTGGTCATCATCGTCTTTAGGGAGGGCAATTTTTGATGAATGGATCTCTCCCAAGTTTTAGAATGGAGTTTTACCAGCCATTGAAATATCAATTATATTTTAAGAACCACTGCGTATTTTCAGGCCAAACAGACATTAAGAAGTTGAAGAGAGAGAACGATCAGCTTAAACGGGAGATATCTGCGCTTCGATACGAATATGAGAGACTAGATAGCATGCTGAGGGAGAGACGATCCTCGCCGGAACATTCAGACGTACGTATGATTCATTACTATGTAGGTTCTTGTATGCTGGACTGGTGAAATATTACGGGCCCATAACCTTACCCATAAAGAAAAAACTTGTGAAATTTTGAATAATAGTAGATTATGCTCTAAGGGAATAAAGCAGTGTCATACGTCGCGGGCGGCATATTGAACCCTGAGCGTAACGAGGGAGTCTGCGAGGGAGTAATATAGAGTCCTGAGTGAAACGAGGGGTGCAAGCTGCCCAAGACGAAGACAGGCTTTATTCCAGAGGAGCATACTCTGTTTTTCACACCTTCTGCGAGACAATACAAATTCACTGAAAATCACAGCACCAAACACCATCTTTTGTTTCACATTCTTTGTAAACGCACCTTTTTCTTTTATTTTTTTTGGAATCTGCTTATTGTGGCCATTTCTATTTTCGAACAAACCTCTTTACAATGTCATATGGGCATTTTTTTTGTAATAGAGTGATCCACTAGTTTCCACACGAATTTGACGTTCCAAATTCAAATCACTTTATTCCTAGGGAGTATCATACAACTTTATATCCCTAAAGAGATAATGCTTTACTTTACGTTGAGGTTGCATGATATGTAATTGGATATTGTCGAGCAGGTGGTGTGAAAATAGTGTTACTTACCCGGACGAACGCTTTCACAAAAATTCTCTACAAAAGATGGTCTGCCAACGCGATATTTTCAATTTATCTAAGCAAACATACCATCCAGGGTCCTTCAATCTGCCATCACGCTTGCTAGTCTGCCTCGTTAAACCTTATTAACTCTTAATAAAGCACATTGTCAATTGGCAGGACAGCGCGTCCGTATGCAGCGCCTGCCCAGAGTGTGCGAGCACGGACACCGCATCGCGCACGGTGGCGTTCAACGAACTAAGCATGGTGCCTGAAGAGGGCGAGCAAGATGGCGCCAGGGTAGGTCGTCAGCGTATTACACTCGCGTATTACACAGCGTATTACAACGCGTCCGTATGCAGCGCCTGCCCAGAGTGTGCGAGCACGGACACCGCATCGCACACGGTGGCGTTCAACGAACTAAGCATGGTGCCTGAAGAGGGTGAGCAAGATGGCACCAGGGTAGGTCGTCAGCGTATTACACTCGCGTATTACACAGCGTATTACAACGCGTCCGTATGCAGCGCCTGCCCAGAGTGTGCGAGCACGGACACCGCATCGCGCACGGTGGCGTTCAACGAACTAAGCATGGTGCCTGAAGAGGGTAAGCAAGATGGCACCAGGGTAGGTCGTCAGCGTATTACACTCGCGTATTACACAGCGTATTACAACGCGTCCGTATGCAGCGCCTGCCCAGAGTGTGCGAACACGGACACCGCATCGCGCACGGTGGCGTTCAACGAACTAAGCATGGTGCCTGAAGAGGGTGAGCAAGATGGCGCCAGGGTAAGTCGTCAGCGTATTACACTCGCGTATTACTCAGCGTATTACAACGCGTCCGTATGCAGCGCCTGCCCAGAGTATGCGAGCACGGACACTGCATCGCGCACGGTGGCGTTCAACGAACTAAGCATGGTGCCTGAAGAGGGCGAGCAAGATGGCGTCAGGGTAGGTCATCAGCGTATTACACTCGCGTATTACACAGCGTATTACAACGCGTCCGTATGCAGCCCCTGCCCAGAGTGTGCGAGCACGGACACCGCATCGCGCACGGTGGCGTTCAACGAACTAAGCATGGTGCCTGAAGAGGGCGAGCAAGATGGCGCCAGGGTAGGTCGTCAGCGTATTACACTCGCGTATTACACAGCGTATTACAACGCGTCCGTATGCAGCGCCTGCCCAGAGTGTGCGAGCACGGACACCGCATCGCGCACGGTGGCGTTCAACGAACTAAGCATGGTGCCTGAAGAGGGCGAGCAAGATGGCGCCAGGGTAGGTCGTCAGCGTATTACACTCGCGTATTACACAGCGTATTACAACGCGTCCGTATGCAGCGCCTGCCCAGAGTGTGCGAGCACGGACACCGCATCGCGCACGGTGGCGTTCAACGAACTAAGCATGGTGCCTGAAGAGGGCGACCAAGATGGCACCAGGGTAGGTCGTCAGCGTATTACACTCGCGTATTACACAGCGTATTACAACGCGTCCGTATGCAGCGCCTGCCCAGAGTGTGCGAGCATGGACACCGCATCGCGCACGGTGGCGTTCAACGAACTAAGCATGGTGCCTGAAGAGGGCGAGCAAGATGGCGCCAGGGTAAGTCGTCAGCGTATTACACTCGCGTATTACTCAGCGTATTACAACGCGTCCGTATGCAGCGCCTGCCCAGAGTGTGCGAGCACGGACACTGCATCGCGCACGGTGGCGTTCAACGAACTAAGCATGGTGCCTGAAGAGGGCGAGCAAGATGGCGTCAGGGTAGGTCATCAGCGTATTACACTCGCGTATTACACAGCGTATTACAACGCGTCCGTATGCAGCGCCTGCCCAGAGTGTGCGAGCACGGACACCGCATCGCGCACGGTGGCGTTCAACGAACTAAGCATGGTGCCTGAAGAGGGCGAGCAAGATGGCGCCAGGGTAGGTCGTCAGCGTATTACACTCGCGTATTACACAGCGTATTACAACGCGTCCGTATGCAGCGCCTGCCCAGAGTGTGCGAGCACGGACACCGCATCGCGCACGGTGGCGTTCAACGAACTAAGCATGGTGCCTGAAGAGGGCGAGCAAGATGGCGCCAGGGTCAGTCGTCAGCGTATTACACTCGCGTATTACACAGCGTATTACAACGTGTCCGTATGCAGCGCCTGCCCAGAGTGTGCGAGCACGGACACCGCATCGCGCACGGTGGCGTTCAACGAACTAAGCATGGTGCCTGAAGAGGGCGAGCAAGATGGCGCCAGGGTAAGTCGTCAGCGTATTACACTCGCGTATTACACAGCGTATTACAACGCGTCCGTATGCAGCGCCTGCCCAGAGTGTGCGAGCACGGACACCGCATCGCGCACGGTGGCGTTCAACGAACTAAGCATGGTGCCTGAAGAGGGCGAGCAAGATGGCGCCAGGGTAAGTCGTCAGCAGCTTCTTTCCACTGGGTCTGCTTTAGAACAGTGACCAGGTTCAGGTGATGGCCTTGAAAAGGGCCTAGGGGGGTTACCATGAGCTCTTAGGTATATCCATTCGGTTCAAAAACTAGTCAGTTAAAAATATCGGTTCGTCGTGACCTTCGTTGAATAACTTTAATAGCAGAAGTCTATAGACCCTCTGCCACAGAATAAATAATAGTACAATACTCTGCGACTGTGCCTTTAAATAATTATTTGCGGATATCACGGAACCGATATTTTGTACGAATCGTTTTTAAACTGAATAGTTATCCAAGTTATATTAAGTTTATCCAAAGCGCACTATCCCTTTTATGTTATACTCCTATAAGCTTTATAAGTATGTATTTTAATTTCTCATAGCAATGGTCTACCATTTTTTTATACAACTTGTAATGACAGAACAATCAGATGGTTCACCTGACGTTAAGATGGGGTATGCCGCAAAATTACCAATTGATATGATTTTTAACTGAATAAATCAAGTACAATATTCAAATTATAAATATGCATGGCTACTACATTATAATACCGAGAGATCACTGTACCAGAAACACGATAGGACAATATTTTCTCGATAGAAAAAAAAACCAAAGATACGTCTATTTTTTGGCTAGATTCGATTGTTTATTAAAATGGTTATGCACCATTTTTACAATGGGTTAAAAATTAGATAAATAAAATAAATACAACAAAACCGAGGGTTTACTGTAGGGGTTGTGTAAAATTATCTATATTTTACGAGATATTCAATAAGAACCGCTTTTTCAATCGGCGCGAGGGGCTTTTTTTGTAAGAAGATTTCTGCCTAGGTTTGGCGCATTCCTCTCTGCCGTACAGTGCATTATATATAGGTCATGTCCACCTAGGACGCGCCATATGCGGCATTGCACTGCGCGCCACACTGAGACGTAGATGAAGTCTCATTTAAAATTGATAATTTGTAACTGACGAAAAAAAAACAACGCAATTTTTTTTTAAGTAAGGAGTAGTCCCATTTTATTGAACGTCTTCTTTTTAGGGTCGGTTGCCATCCCAAAATGATTGATGCAACGAAAGCGAGAAAAATTAAAAGGCTACGGCTCAGACACACTAAGACAATTTGTTTTTCCGTTTTATTGTTTTATACCCAAAGGATCCAATCGGAGCCCTTTTGCTCTCGCTCATCCGTCCGTCTGTCTGTCCGTCTGTCACAAGGGGCTAGCAGCTAAACCGTTGAAGCTACAGTCTTAGTATTTGCACTATTTTTGTATTAAACTCTCAGAAAGCCAAAGTAATATTGAAATTTTGGGCTGCCGTACAACTTAAGGAGGGCGTGAAAAAAATTGTCCTTCCCCAGCATGTGGAATATAATTTTTAAATAAAGAATTAAACAACAACAAAAAACAGACAGTAACTGACATACTAACAGGTCAAGTTCAATAAATGTTTGTAAAAAGAATAGTAAAAGCGAGAAAAAACCCTTTGTATTGTCTAGGATATTACAAATATTTGTGCGATCGCAGATATTTGTTTAGGGTGTTCTGGGTCTTTTCTATGTATAATAAAAAATATCTATCTATGTAATTTATTGTATTAAGTTTATCAGTTATCTAGTACCCATAACACAAGCTCTGCTTAGCTTGGGGCTAGATAATGTTGTGTTAACTGTCCAGAATTATTTATTTATTTTTATTTATTTAGTCTAGTTTTGCCCCCTTTCATAAGACCACTTTCTAAAGACACAATGTATTAGTGAAATTAATATGTATTATAAATAAATAAATAATGCTGGACAGTTCACACAACATTATCTAGCCCCAAGCTAAGCAGAGCTTGTGTTATGGGTACTAGATAACTGATATACTTAATACAATATATTACATAGATAGATATTTTTTTATTATACATAGTAAATACCCAGAACACCCTGAACAAATACCTGCGATCACACAAATATTTGTTCCGAGGCGGGAATCGAACCCGCAACCTCCTGCGTCGCAGGCCAAGCTTCGCCCGCCGCACCACTGAGGTCGATAAGAACACGGCTTTTCTAAAAACCGTACGAGAAATATAACTATACTGGTTTTAGGGTTCCGTACCCAAATGGTACAACGGGACCGGAAAATGGTATTACTAAGACTCTGCTTTCCGTCCGTCTGTCACCAGGCTGTATCTCATTAACCGTGATAGTTAGACAGTAGAAATTTTCACAGATTATGTATTTCTGTTGCCGCTATAACAACAAATACTAAACAATAGAATATTAGTAAATATTTAAGGGGGCTACGCGAACATACGTGTTTTTTTGCCGTTTTTATTAAAAATGTACGTAACCCTTCGTGCGCGAGTCCGAATCGCACTTGGCTGTTCTTATAGGAGGTACGTACTTACTGAGGAAGCTGGCTAGAGTTGTTATGAAACATAGGAATCAACAACCCCACGTGTACCTCATTTTGACGCATACAACTTCCGTCAGCTAGCCCGAAATAGCCAATGTTCAGCATTAGTGCTATAAGGTACAGTTTTCAGATCATTTTGCCGGTATATAAGTCAAGGGCGGGCGGGATTGCCTAAAGGCTGGTTTACACAATCCAGACTGTAAAAATCCGCATGAAATGTTTTCTATGCGACAGCGGTAAGTTTTTTTTTTTTTTTTTTTTTATACTACTTGGATGACGGATCAAGCAAGAGGCCCACCTGATGTTAAGCGGTAACCTCTGCCTATGAACAGTGCATTAACTCATAGGTCACGTCCACCTAGGACGCGCCCTATGTGGCATTGCACTGCGCCCGCACTAGTATAATATGTATAAATAAGGTGTCAAAATATATTGATTCAAATTCAAAATCCCTATTTCAGGCTTATTAAGAAATGCACTAAACCTAAACAATAAGCCCATATCAACATAAATACCTTATAAACTAACATACATATAAAAACACTTTATTTATAACTTAATCTAACACACGTATGATCGCCGACGCGTTGCAGCCCGGGGGATCACGTGACAGGTGGCCCTTGGACCGCTGGAACTTCACCCCTTTCGGCCAGAAGTCAGGGCTCAAGTAGGTCTTCACACATTCCGTAGGGACCTCACCATAAAAATCCAAAATCAATCTCACTAATATCATAAATGGCAAAGTTACGATATTTAGATGTATGTTACACAATCATGCCAAAACGGCTGCATTAATTTCGATAAAATTTGGTATAGATAGATTAAGACCTGGATTAAGCTATATGCTACTTTTATCTTGGTAAAACACGAGCAGAGCCAGCACTAGTATAATATAAAAAATCTTTGCTTGACTGACTCACTGGCTATCAACACACAGCCTATGCCATAAGTCCTAGAGACCTGAAGTTTGGAGGGCACATTCCTTTTGTGATCTAGGGGTGCACTAAGAAAGGAATTCTCTGTGTAATGGACATCATGTACCTACTACAGGTGCCATGGCACGAGAACACCCAGACCCGGAACAAATATTTGCAAATCATGCAAATAATTTCCCCGCAACAGAAATCGGACCGCATATCAGCCGGCTACTCGCCCGTCGCATCACTGAGGTCATGAAATGAGTGTGTTTTGGCCATATATCTAATCTAATCGCTTGAGACGCGAAATTCTAATTTTATTGTGTTTTTTGCTCATCACAGCTCATCAACAATCTTGAACGAAACCTGAAAAAACCTAATTTTGCGAAAACTAGGAGAAACATATTTTGATTGAAAGTGTTTCATAAAAGTCATAAGTATGATTTATCAATGATTTTTACAGTGATTTTTTAGTTCATTGACATTCGCAGCTAAACTAATGGTATTTATGAGACACGATCAATCAGAATATGCGTGTTAGGTCTCCTAAGTTCCGCAAAATTAGGTTCCGCTGCCTCAAAATGTGTTGATGAGCTGTAATTAGCAAAAACACAATAAAATTTGAATTTCGCACCTCAAGCGAAACGGTTCGGCTAGCTTATTATGTATCTTGCAATAGCAAGAATGCAAGAATTGCGCGAGAACTGCGCGATTATCGCATCCAAATTGCAAATTCGTATTACGAATCGCTGATACGTAATACGAATTTGCGATTTGGATGCGATAATCGCGCAATTCTTGCTATCGCATTGCTATTGCAAGATACATAATAAGCAAGCCGGTCGGATACTACATCCGCAATGGTATTCTAGTAGATAACTTCACTGGGATTGAACCTATGACGTAAAAATTAACGCAATTTAGCCACGGATAACGAGACATAACAAGACAGGTAGGAGTGCAGTCATTGGCTTCAATGGAATTTGGTTTGATGGACAATGAATTTAGGCCGTAGACAAGTATTTTTGTACGGAAGGCGCCGGCATACGTAGGAACCTACCAGTCTACGCTAGCTTTACACAAATATTGTAACACCTAATGTTATTATTAAACTCAGTTGTGCTGTGGACTCGAAACACGGTTGTCGGGTGCGGTATGGAACTGCGCTGATTGTGATGGTGTTTTGATTATTGTGAGAGTGGTTGATAGTGTTCCGACTGGCCTTGGTATGGTAAGTGGCCTTTAAGTAGAAGAGATGCAAAAAATATTACAAGACTTTTATAAAAAAACCTATTTAGCGTTTCGATTACTTTTTGTGTCAATCTACAACATAATACCACCTGAAAAAAAAAACGGTATTAACTCACGTAGGTACTTGTTACTTGTTCCGAGTAAAAACTGTTTTTTTTTTTCAATTATGAATATCACTTACGGAGGTTTTAATAGTATTATAATTCTACCTCTTCTTCGGTGATAGCATACTAATAATATCAACATTGGTTTGAGTAATTCTTCAGCAATCAGCGAAGAAGGACTTGGAAAGAAAGCGTCTCATATCTCCACAGTTCGCATGACATAGGTAAGCCGTAGTTAGACATGCAGATAGAAAGACCAGCTACCATGTTCGATACGCTTAACAAAACTTTCTCAATGCTATCCTGACAAAACTAGCAAGGTGACGCAAACCTAATTATAAGGAGTAGATATTTCTGTCCAACGGAGACACCAGATGAATGGAACCGCAGTCAGGGTCAGAGTTTTTATAAATAAACTGTGACAATAGTCCCGAAAACTGAAAGCTTTTCACGAAAATTGCGTGTCTTATACGCGACGCTTGTTCAATCTACTGAGAGAAATACATTGCACTTCTCAGAAGGTACATCGTTATTGGTTTAAGTAGGTCTTATTGTCCCATACCTTAAGAAATAACGTCTGTGATTCTTAAAACAAAGTTTAGCAAGAAAACAATAGCTGCATGGAAGTGACAGCGGTATTGCTCACTTGAACCTCACTTGGGAAGAGAGGAGGTATAGATTTTTGCCCCTACGAAGTAACTGACGTAAGCAAAAAATTATAAAACTTCGTTTTGCTTCTAAGGTAGCAAATATAAAAAATAAATTATCTATAATTAACTCAGGTAATGTGTTTACCTACTAACTTATAAAAATGTAGGTAAGCTTAATATTTTCTCCAGTGGGAGGGACCTAAAACGGGTTTTAGGAGGGCCAATTTCAGAAAATAAAGCTTTCAAGTAAAGTTTCACCAATCGTGTTTCTGATTTATTTAGATTATATCCTCAAGTAATTACTGTATTAACATCAAGTTTGTAACCTTAACTGTTACTGAGTGAGCATGTAACGCAACGACTCCATAATTGTAACATATCGCCTTTAGGAATACTTTGAATATTTAACTCTTTACTCCAATGCCAACATATTCACAGAAATGTTGGCAAATCCTCATTCCAGCTAAGCAATACCGCCGAACCATGTCTTTTGAAGGCAACAAAATAATCATGAAATCATGCTTATTTCAGAGTGGCGACGCGTCTCCTTGCAACTGCGAGGAATGCCTGCTCGAGGATCGTCGAAAAGCCAAAACGATGACGCCATCTTATATAAAGACTACAAAAAAGGAAAGCAATAAAGTCGTCGACGTTTTGGTGCATGACTCTCCACCAGAAATGCCTCAATTCTTCCAATCGGTGACCTCACCGCCTTACCACGTCTCCCCACCACCTCCAGGCTTTTCACCTCCTCCACCAGGGTTTGTCGTTGCTCCACTCCAACGGTTCCACACGGGGGGTAACGTTGAAGACCTACTGGGGGAAGTCTCCGCCCAATCATCACCCGCAATACAGACAACTTACATCCAACAGAATTCCGTGTTTATGTGTAACACGAAACGGATACTACAAAAGCAATGCTGCTGCCAGAAGAACGAACCTCATCATAACGGAGATAGCATGCCTGATCCTAAATCGCCTAAGCATTACGTCACAGAGAAGAACATAGAGTTGACGTATGACTATCCCAGAGGCACACCCATTCCAAGCACAAGTCAGAAATCAAGTGATGATATGACGACAACAACAGAAGTTGCCAGCACTGTTGTGTTTGTAGAGAGGAAAATACCAGTCAAACCGAAGAAGTTTGACTTCTTTTTCCGCTCGCGATCAGCACCAGTAGGAGACAATGAAGAACCGATATACGCAACCGTCAACAAGCTGCCGAAAAGATTACGAAGGATGGAGCTGGCTGATCTTGAAAAGGAGGTTGCTTACAAATCAGGTGAGCCAGACTCTTCGACGCGAACTGATCTTACTCTGAAGACAGATTCGGAATCACAAGTGCCTCAACACGATGACGACACTAGCAGATCAGAAAGAGAAAAATCAGTTGCGCCGCAGCGACCAGAGTCACCAAAAGCCAAGAAACGGAAGAGATTTTCATTAACGTTCAAGAAGAGGGAACGGAAAAGAAGGGAAAAGAAGGAAGGGAAGAGTGGGGCAGCCAAGAATGGGGTGCCGGTGGGGGAGAGTGATAACGAGAGGCTGATTGAGGAGGTGCATGAGATGGTGAAGCCTAAGCACTGCACCAGACATAAGGCGAGGAACACACTGTCATCTTCTAGTTCTGGCCCGCGGTATAAGCGGGATAGTTATCAGGTAAGAATTAAGTACCTAATATTTACCTCTGAACGACCTCTCTGGCGCGGCAAGCGAAGGTTCGCTTGCAACTTAGGAGGTTGCAGGTTCAATTCCCTTCTCGGAACAAATATTTGTACGATCTGCAAATAATTGTTTTGGATGTTCTGGGTATTTTCTATGCATATTTTTTTTTAAATCTATGCACAGTATTGTATTAAGTGTATCAGTTATCTAGTACCTACATAATGTTTACTTTTCTAAACTGACTACATTCCCAAAAATGTCTCTTTTTGCAAGCTTTATATTAACTTGCAATGTATGTCCGGGTGGAATCTTGCAACTAAATTTTAAAGCAGTTATCCTCAACCGATTGAGCTGAAATTTTGCATACCTGTCAAGTTCCGATGACAATGCAATATTATGGTAACAGGTCCAGGTGGAATCTTGAAACTGAATTTTAAAGCAATTATTCTCAACCGATTGGGATGATATTTTGCATACCTGTCAAGTTCCGATGACAATGCAATATTATGGTGACAGCGAGCTGATCTGATGATGGAGACGGAAGGTGGACAACGGAACTCCTCGAGGGATAATAGTAGACTGACCGTGTTTAGGCTCATTTTGATCAGCACACGGTAACGATCACTAATTTTATAAAAGCTTGCATTGAAAAATATATTTTTCACAAAAACTTATTCATAATGACTACAGATTTTCGCGACATGTCTACATTTGCAAAAAAGCTACTTTACCAACAAAAAAAGCCAACCCTTTGAAACAGCGATCTATATGATATACATAACTACATGATCAGAGATCTGCTAGCGGATCACGTAACTCTGTTGCTATCAATTTCAATGAGTATCAATGTTTTAAAAATTCATTAAAAAATTGTTAAGTAATTAAATTGTTTTTTTTCCTTTTTTTAAAATGATAGCCAAGCCACGGTAATTTCAATTCTATAGTTTCAATGTTGTTTCTATCCGAAAGGACGCTCTTGCGATTACCCAATTTACTCAGTTTACATACAAACGTTCATTGCAACTAGACTCTATTAATTAGGTAATAGCAAGAACGTAAGTTCAAATAGATACAGCATTGAAATCGATTGAAACCGATAGCAACAGAGTTAGGTAATCGCGCCCCAGATACATGTTGGCACTTTTTTTTTCAGGAGATGACAACATCCCATTCTGAACATGAGCGGACCAACAGCGTGTGTTCATCGGTGAACTCCCTGGGGTCAGCCTGCACACACAAGTCGAGGAAACTGTCCGTGCCGCCGAATGATGGGTCTATTCCTTGGTGTGGCTGCTGGGGTGCGGGGTGTGTCTGATACACTTATTTAATAGACTCTTGTGATTACAGTGGACATTTTATATACCCGCTATTAGTAGGGTCTTCTTGCACGTAAAATGGAGACATGAAAAGGACCAAAAGCGTGTATATTCATCAGTAATGCTAATGATAGAAAGATTCCTTAGTGCGGTTCCTGGGACAGTCGTGTTCAAGCCTATTTTAATAGGTGGTTATATTATTTGTGATCAAGTGACTGTTATATAAAGTGATAAACATTTGTAACGAGTGCAATACAGCGCCACCAACTTATCTGTTCAGGTGGATTAAATTGGAACTAAAGACGATCACAGTTTATGCACATAAATTATGGAACATTTTATTTTATTTTAAATGTGGAATGTTCATAAAATAGTTAAGTAGGTTAACCTACGCCATGTTTTGTCTCTTCCGATTTCGCAAAATGGCTTGTCGCGAGTAGCGTCGCCGTCAACGTACCTACTTTGTCTCGTTCTAGTGTTGACATCATTGTTGATGCAAATTCCGAATTTGTTTTATTACTTAGGTACTTAACTACTTACTTATTGCTTTTTAAATCAGGTACCTACGACTTTTATAGTCCTAAATAGAATAACTATAGGTCTATAGGTAAATGTATGTACATGAATGCCCCAAAAAATAGCAAGTGTTTCCAATTAAATTTTCCATAATATTTTTAAACCTTAAAACTCTGTAGGTATGCAATAAGTACTTAACTGAACTGAGAATTCTAACATTACCATGTCTATTATTTATGAAACTGCTACTTTTGTACAAACTAATATGGACCCTTGATAAACCGGAAAAGCAAACGGCACATCAACAAAAAGCGCGCAGTCCCTTTGGGTATTAGGCTGACAAGACGCCATTTTGTGAAGTTAGACGTGAGACAAAATGGACGATAGTGATGGATATTAATATTATGTACTTAATCGATTGATTTTACGAGTAAAGGTATAGATACTGATAGACATGCTCATTACTAGCATGCTTCAAAAGCATGCCAGTAATTAGCAAGCTCTGCAGTTGTTCACATTTGCTAGCAATAAGCATGCTCGTTTTAGGCATAGGTAGGTACTAAGCATGCTCCTGCTCCTAAGCAAACGTGTTCAAACGTGCTCCATATAAGCATGCTGATTACTAGCAATGTCTGGACACATATGCTACTAATATGCAATTGCTCATTCGTTTCGTTTCGTATGAGGTAGTGCTGGCCTCTGTTGTCTCAATTGTTCATTAGTGGCATGCTTTGGTGCCACTAATGAGTGTCTGTCCGTAGCTTAAGTATAGTATATTTTGAGTAATCTGTGATTATAGTATTGTCTGAAGCATGCCTGTTGAATGATGAATAAACTTTTATACGGTTACAAGGTACTCTTTTAATTTCAACCTTCTCAAGAATAGCATAAGCTTAGCGTTTTAGTAGTAGTAGAGCTTTTTTGTGGTAGAGTTCGTCCGGGGAAGTACTACCACCATACCTATTTCTGCCGCAAAGCAGTAGTGCTCGCATTGCTGTGTTCCGGGGTAAGGGTGCCGGTGAAATTACAGGCACATGAGACTTTTCATCTTTATGTCTCAGGGTGGCGGGCGCAGTGCAATGCCACATAGGGCGCGTCCTAGGTGGACGTGACCTATGAGGTAAAGCACTGTTCATAGGTAGAGGTTACCGCTTAACATCAGGTGGGCCATCAGCTTGTTCCGTCATTCAAGTAGCATAAAAAAAAAAAAAAAAATATGGAATGACGAATCAAGCCTTTAACAATGCATTATCTCATAGGTCACGTCCATCTAGGACGCGCCCTACGGGGCATTGCACTGAGCCCGCATTATTTATTTTAATATTTTGACAGTCTTAGCGCTGTCCAAATCTTTTGAAACTTGCATAAGATTTGGACGGTGAGTAGACAGTAAAAATTAACCCCATTCGTAGCCCTACTTTTTTGTCCTACTAGTAGGACCACGAGGGAGACCAGAGGACGAAGAGAAACTGGTCTCCCTCGTGGTCATACTAGTAGGACCACGAGAAAACGGCGATTCGTTGCTTAATTCATTGCCATTGGCTACGACACTAGGGAGTTGAGGGGAGGGAGAGGGGCACCAGGGTTAAATCTAAATAAAACAACGCAAAATTACATAGACGATTATTTATTATAAAATATGACACATTCTTTTGAACTGTGTTCACAGTATGAGATGCATAGCAAAATTGACGCCGGCGGAGTGGCGCCCTCTGCCGGCAACTGCCGATATATTAATTTATCACAACATTCATCACTACGATACAATATACAAAAATCTTATTCTTGTTAGAAGAAAGGGATTCGCGAAACGTGTATATACGCCTATACATAAAGCTGTTTTTAGAGGGCATTAGCACCGCAAGAGTCCTCTAGTAAACCGGTATGAGTAGAGCGTAGAAAATAGTAGTTTTTCCTAACCAAGGGGGTCGCCAAGGGCTTAGGAAGGCAACACCAATACCCCCACACCTCACTCCCTGCACCTTAGAGATCTGCAGAATAAACATTGTGCATCGGCAAACTTTTTTTTATATTCAAGGTGACAAACAAGCAGACTGCCCGCCTGATGTAAAGCAGTCACCGCCGCCTATGGACATCTGACACACCCACGGTATTGCAAACGCGCTGCTTACCATTAAGAGCCCTATTGATATTTCTCTTGAATTTACCCATATTGTAGCCCTGTGGGAAGACATCCAACGGGAGCTCATTCCACGCCCTGCAGGTGCGCGGGAGAAACAAGCACGTGAAACGTACTGTGCGAGACGACCACGCACCCAAAAACATCGGCTTTTTGAAACATTAATATGACGGAATGTGATTGCAAGTGAATAAAAATGTGACAGAGACAAACGACGATTGCCAAGGCACAGTTTTCCTAGTAGTACACTAGTTAAATGTTAATTTTGCTTCCTCTATCGTGCACGAGTATTGTGGAGCGACCTTTAGCAGCCTTAGAACAAAAACCAGAAGCCCAAATCTCTTATTTATTTTAAACGCATTTTCCTATAGTTGACCGAATCGAGAATGTATTGTGAATTGACTGAAAAATTGGTATTCTGCTCCCTCATAACAACAATACAATCTACTTTCGATTCTTAAGAGCATATATCAAGATAGACACCGCAAACACGTAAACTTGTATGAAACCAAGCGTTCCGTTTTATTTTGTACCGACTATGCTACGAGATATCTCCATTCGCACGGCTAGCTGATTTCGAAGAATTTTTACAGTTCACTATGGCGCAATTAGACATTTTTCTATTAAAATCCGACGTGATATAGCGAAGACGGCCGAGAGCGAACTGATTTGAGGTTTGCTAATAGGTACATTGCACCTACTTCTGACAGGCAAACTGACACGCAGAGTAGGTGCACTTGCGTTATCTAGTGTCATTACAGGTCTGTGGGTTAAATCGAAAGTTAGATCAGTTTCGCGAATCTGTTTCAATATCAATGAGACTTTCCAAAGAATGCTACCTTAGCAATTTTTTTTTTAATATGACCGAATTTATTAAAATAATCGATGTCAGTATTTTTTTTGCTTGAAGGGAAGCCTTTCAGTTTAGACATTTTAGAATCAATAAAAATAATTTATAATACAATTTACTAACCGTAATTCATAACATCCGAAAGAATCACACCAAATCCATACATTCCCATACAAAAGCCCTTCCCTCACACACATAACACATGCAAATTTAAATCTCACTCCTTAACGAGGTCTTATTCATAGCCTTACCTATACAAGCAATATTCGCCATTACAACAACCGATATCTAGCATATTAAGATCAAAATCGTGTGGCAGATATCGCCACTCCGGCCGGTCAAGCGCACATTGATTCTACAATATAACATTCGAAACCCTACTGGTAATTTCTCAAACAAAATATAAGACAGATAATAAAGAAAATATACTATAGAAAGCGTTTCGACAATTTATAAAAAAATATTAAATGGACATATTCGTGCCCTACCCCTATGGTAAACAGTAGTGAATGTATGGGATGATTGAACAAGCAGATGACCCACCTGATGTTAAGCGGTAACCTCTGCCTTTAACAATGCAATACCTCATAGGTCACGCCTAGGACGCACCCTATGTGGCATTGCACTGCGACCGCCACCCTGAGACATAAAGGATGAAAGTCTCATGTGCCTGTAATTTCACCGGCACCCATACCCTTCAAACCGGAACACAGCAATGCGAGCACTACTGGTTTGCGGCAGCAATCGGTATGGAGGTAGTACTTCAAAATGATCCTTGTGATTTCAATAAATAAAATATTTTTGACTTTGACTTTGACCCCGGACGAACTCTTTTACAAAAAAGCTCTACTATGTCTGTATGTCAAGCGTTGTGAGTTTAACCTTAAGTGCAATTTCTATTGGACAGTGTTTTTATGTTCTTAGGCACGCTCTATAGTATATATTCTCTCCGAGCACAAGACTTAAGACAATTTCGACACTACAATGTTTAGGAATCATAAATACAACGCGAGTTCTCAACACAAGAATGGCACAATAAAAAAAACAATTTAATTAAAAATTTCAAGATGAAGAAATACTTTGAAACGAAATAAGAATTGAATAACAAAATTAAAATGTTTTTAAAAACATTCATAAAAAATCTCAATAAATAAAAAAATAAACTGAACGAATGTACAATATTTACATCGAATATTTATATAGAAAAATTGCATAAGAACATTAGGGGAAATCTCCAATTATTAAAATAATTAAGCATTTGTGAGATCTAAGAAAAGCGAATCTTCGTATATAAAAATAAAAATTTAAACAGGTCTTTTTCGATTCATAGTAAAATATAAAAAATCACTTACATCATTCCCCTAATGGACATGACACCGTCACTTTCGCACGCACCCGTTCCTTGCGTGTTTGAATGCGTGCGAAAGAGACGAATAATATACGACGTTATCATACCGATAAAAACTTACGATACATAGTTACACCTAGACTTAATGGAGACGTCTAATATATTAAATATACTTAAACAGTTACAATGATTCGCATAGTACGCTTACACAATGGCTTTTGCAAAAATATAAATAATCACACAACAAATGAGGGAATATAGTCCTTATATACGACGTCAATAAGGTTACATGTGTAATGAATACGCATTTAAAATACCTCTTACCAAATAAGAATACATAAGAAAATCGAACGACGGATATTTTCGAAGTTTTTCAAACATATACATGAAATATTCAATGCAACAAAAAAATTGTTGCTAAATAAATCAAGCAATATTTAAATGACGCGCAAAATTCAAATTTTTGGTGTTTTTTTGCTCATTATATCTCATCAACACTTCTTCAGATAGCGAAAATTAATTTCGCGGAATCTAGGAGATCTAAGATGCATATTTTGGTTGAAAGTGTCTCTTAAATATCATTAGTTTAGCTACGAATGTCAACGAACAAAAAAATCACTGTGATAATCATTGAATGACATTTGCAGCTAAGCTAAAGATATTTATAAGACACGACCAATCTAAACATGTGTGTTAGTTCTCTTAGTATCCGCAAAATCAGGTTCCGCTATATCAAGATGTGTTGATGAGCTGGAATGAGCAAAAAACAACAAATATTTTAATTTCGCGCCACAATCGAGACGATCCACCTGAAGTAGACTGGAATAAATAGGAAAAAAACAAATCAAATATATGTATTTACTACAGTTGTTCTATCTCAAATAGTCTCTCAATATCCCTTTTTTGTTTTCATTGCGCTTAGTTGCCATGCTGACGGTACTCGCTGCCAAAATCTACCGTGAACACAATAAGCGCTAGTGACCCGGACCGTTTCACGGTCCAGACTAATTGCTCCTGAGCTTACGCACGCTAAAACAATGCGCATGTGACACTATGACAAATATAGCCAAACGGACTTCGTGAAATAGAATATCTGTAAATATTTTAACTTAGATACTTAGGCAAAAACGAAACTGTACTTCAAAACTGGCGTAAAAAAGCCTTTTTTGGTAAGAATTTTAATTAAAGATGCCATTTCCAAGCCATTTGGCGGACATACTTTTAGCATCAGATTCCAGCAGACATTAAAAAGTGTAATCTCTGCAAAAACAACATCGAATATGATAGACCTTTATACAAATCCACCATAGTCAACTTTAGACGCTGTATTCGTTTGTATACTAGATATGATAAGATAATTGTTATTAGTTCCTTCAAAAGTATAGTACACTTTAGTTTCATTTCAATAGTAGTAAAAACTTAAACAATATAATGTACCTAAATACCTGTACCTGTATACTAATTTTAAATTAAACCTTATGGAACATTTTAGTTATTTTTAGGCATCTGTTGAATTTTACGCCATAACCATTTCAGCGCAGACAATGACAGATTTATTATTACAAAAGCTTTACTTAAAAACGCCTGCTAACAAACGGTGACAGAGCTGATTCTATTTAAATAAAATTCTATAATAATAACAATATTTTCTGCTTTTCTAAGAGGGAATTTATTTGTATTTATTACAACATAAAATCTCCTTTAAATAAACAACCGTAGATCTCCTTTTTGAACAAATAAAGCAAGTCTCACAAAAGGCGCAAATATACAAGTCTCGACAGCTATTTGAACCATTCGGGGTCGAGACTCTGGGTCCGGGTACCTTTGCGTTTTCAAAATTCTCTCAGGGCGTCTGGTCGAAGCGACGCGTGACCCGAGAGCTGGCTCTTATCTGGCTCGACGCATTAATATTGTCATTCAGGTTAGCCTAGCGTGATTAATCCTTTATATTGAGAATCTAAATAGCTGTCAACGCTGGCAAAATGGGCCCACTGGCGGCCTAGTTGCGGAGAAGAGTCTGCTCTACAAGTACTGTAGAGCATAGCTGTCATGACAGTAAGCGCAACGTTCTACAATGTAGAAAACATCATTCACAGTAGTCTACAGTGTTTAGCTGTAAACTGAACTGTTACGTCACAGAATACAGTTTTTTTAGTGCTTCTAGAATTTAAAATTGATAAATAAGTAAATTGATAAAAATCAGTCTCAAAATGAAAGCTGCCTAAAAATTGTATGTTTATTGTAAAAAAAACATAATACTTTTTTTATAATTGTTATTTATGACACAAACCTACGTCAACATTCGTTTTATTATGACACCATCGAATTAGATTTTGTGATGTATTAAATGTGATGTGAAGAGCATACTTACTTTAAGGTTGTTAAAATCGTATCCGAAATCTGAAGAACCAATGTCAGTGATAGAATATATATAATTTTATCACTAGAGTTTTATTTTAAGTAAAAACTAATTACAAAATGAAAATTATATCTATTCTATTATCGAAATTGGTCCAAAGTTTTGTATGGGAAACGGTTTTGGATCATTCACCTAAACTTTTTGTTTCCTTATCATTTTTAATGGCATGTTTAGACAATGGAGTTTATGTCGATACTATGATATAATCGTATGATAATGAAATAGATAAATTAATGGGTTGCGTCGATTAAAATTTTAGCTTATGTTTAAAACATTTAAAAATGCATCAGGCTAACAGCTTGATAAAAGATCTTACCCAAAGTTCACCAACACATCAAATGGTCATGATGACAGATAACATACAAAAACATCTGTCAATAAGAATTGGTAAGGCTAATCAGCTAATAACAGACCGTTTATGTGTTACCAACAGTCTTGTTGACATATAATGTATAAAACCATCTGTCTAAAAGAATTGCCAACGACATATCAGGCGTGTAGTCTAGTCACCTCTTTATTTGTTACCAAATGTCTTGATGACAAATAATGTATAAAAACATCTGTCAATAAGATTTGATAAGCTAATCAGCTAATAACAGCCCGTTTATTTGTTAGTAAACTGTAGCCTTAGGAACACAACGTCAGCTGTACCCATCGATTATGTTATGTTGACATGTAATGTGTGAAAAGAACTTTAATAAGCTTTAACGATTGTTTAGTGTTTTTAAACTTTGGGCATTGAGAGCTATTGAATGTATGGAATGTTCACGATTTCCAACAGTAATTCATGAATACATCAACATCTGTTCAGGTCAAATGATATAAAATGCACGCAAGCATAACACCGACCTTATTCTACCTATTTTATTTAACCAACCGATTACGCGAATAACTATTTCATAATATCATTAGATAATATTATCGTTAACAATTACTATGCATTTTAAATGATATTAAGATGTAATATCCCATTATTATCGCCCTCTCTCACGTTTAGAGACAGTAAATCAAAATGGCGTCGCTTCCCATTTAATTATCATTTAAAATGTATTATAGTTCATTTATATCGACCGAACGGAATGTGCTCTTACGTAGTGTTTGCCACGGTGCAAAGTTACGGTTTTGGCGCGATATTCAAATGTTATTGTGTTTTTTGCTCATCACAGCTCATCAATACATCTTGAGATAGCGAAACCTGACTTTGCGGAAACTAAGAGAACTAACACACATGTTTAGATTGATAATGGTAGCGATTTGAGATTGTATTTTCTAAAGTTAAAACTAAAAATAGACTTCCTATCCTGTGCTTTTTATTTACAAATGAAAAGGATGGCGATACGTTTAGTTAGCTTTAGCTTTAGATAATGCAACTTCAAATTGCAACCCAGTGTCTCATAAATATCATTAGTTTAGCTGCGAATGTCATTCAAGGAATTTTACAGTGTTTTTTTTGTTCATTTACATTCGTAGCTAAACTAATGATATCTATGAGACACTATCAATCAAAATATTCGTCTTAGGTCTCCTAGATTTCGCAAATTCAGGTTTCGCTATCTCAAAATGTGTTGATTAGCTGTGATCAGCAAAAACCACAATCAAATTTGAATTTCGCGCCACAAGCGAAACGTAACACCTCAATACAAATATAAACGTTAAATACCCAATAATACTTATTTTAATCCTTCAGTAACATTTGTGCATGAATTTCCAATCTTAAGTCAAAAATGCGAAACTCTAATTCCAAAATACTGTTTCCTCAGTAATGATTTCCGTATAAAACGTTCATAAATCTATCATGTAACACAAAAAGCTAACATCGAAATGCAAGCATCATGTTTCGCGTACCTGAGCATTATGATATGAAAACGCTTTAAAAGTAACTGAACTCTCCTAATAGGCCTACGGCACGCGCAAGCTTCACCACAGTTTTGACTGCGCAGGTCGGTTTGTACAACGTGCGTGTGGTAAAACTGATACAGTTTTGATACCGGCCTGCGCAGGTGAAACTGTGGTGAAGCTTGTGCGTGTGGTAGGCCTTTAATAGTCCAGTCTGTAGGGACCTTTGCCTTGCAAAAGGTGTAACGATTTTGATTACGTTGTTAGAGTTGGGTCTTCATTAAAAATTTAATACGAAGCACGGGTATTCAGTCAGTTTTAAATTAACAGGATTTAGTAGTAGTAGAGCTTTTTTGTGAAAAAGTTCTTCAGGGGAAGTACTACCTCCATACTCATTTCTGCCGCAAAGCTGTAGAGCTCACATTGCTGTGTTCCGGTTTGAAGAGAATGGTTCAAATTACAGGAACATGAGACTTTTCAGATGAGATTTCATTTTTGTAGTGGAATGCCACATAGGGCGCGTCCTAGGTGGATGTTACCTATTAGGTAATGCATTGTTAAAGCTCTATTCGCCTGTTCCGACATTCAAGAAAGAAAAAAAACTAAATATTCAGATTGCTAGTGATCAATATTAAATTAAAACTGAAAATCTTCTGAAAATCGAAAATAATCGAAAATCTCTCGTTATTTATTAAGATTTTAATATCCCAAATATTACCATCTAGACGTGATTATTTATTACTTCAAACGATAAATAAATACAAAATATGTAAGGAATTTCACGAATTTTATACCCGTCATATACAATTTTGTCGTAGGTTCATGTGTAGGCCAGGCCTAGTGTGGGCATCGCAGTTAAAACGCGTTAACGCGACCACCGCGTTGGTTGAGTAAACGGCAAAATTAAGGTATACAACAAGTATACTTTACAACAATACGTGACGTGAACTGTCAAAAATGTTACTTACACTCGCAAAACTGGGGAAACCCTAGAGTAAACGCGCGACTTGGAATAAACGTTTAATTTACGCGACGCCAAAATTGACGTTAGAAACTAACACTCACACAAAATGATTCATTAACTCGCCGCTAGGGGCTCTGTACATTTATTCATACAAACTGCGCGTAAAACGCGGTCTTGGTAGAGCGCGTAAACTTGGAGCAAAAAGTCGCACTACGGCTACCGTTGAGGCGTTATCTACTACCAAAGATAAATTAATTCAAGATGGCGGCTCGCGCCTGCTCTCCAGAGGTCGTAAACATAGATTTTAAACCCTAACATCACTGTTACTACACCACCCTTTGTAGGCGCAAACCCAACAGACTGAACTATAAAACATTTATAATTAAAACTACTTTAGAACAAAAACAGCTTGCCAGTAAAATTCTAACGATACACGAGATTTCTACAAATATCGTTATAGTTTCACATCCGCGTCCTTATCCCTTTGCAATAAGATTCGAAATCGCGATCAAATACACAAAATAGCCAAACTTACGCACTACGTCCATAACTTTAACACTGGCTAAGCGCTCATTTAGCGCGCAGTTTATTCACTGGGTGACGTCACTGCATCGATGACGTCACACGTCGTCCAACACAAATGCTACTTGCATTGTGGGCCCTGAAAATAATATAATGGACATGTTATGAAAATTTCTTGAATAATTGTCAATTTGCAATGTCTGTACCTTCATATTATTTATTATTGATGTGTTTTATCTTATGAACTTTTGCTGATTCTCTCTAGCATCCTACTTTTGACTGCCTACCTGAGGCTTTTAAGTTGGTTTTTCCTTTTTCCTTTCAATCTACTTGTTCTCTAGGCACCACACAGGCGCTCCCCACCTAGTAGTAAGAAGGATCATCAAATAAAGACGAGCCCTGTTTGTTGCCTGATTCTTCTAGGTTTGGTCGCATTGGAACAGGAGTAAATTTATTTTATAAGACGATGCAAAATGATTCTTGAGATTTCAATGAATACACGAAATTAATATTGTAAAAACTAAAAAAACCCTCAACGCAATGAAACGGCTGAACCGATTTTGATCAAACATAGCTAAGAACACTTCCGACAACTATACTAAGTATTCATCTTTCAAACAAAAAAAAAACGAAATCTGTTCATCCGTTCGGGAGCTACGAAGCGACAGACAGACTCACACATACACACACACACACACACACACACACACACACACACACGCAGAGACACATCAAACTTATAACACCCCGTCGTTTTTGCGCCGGGGGTTAAAAATACTTTTGACTTTGACTTTTGTACACTGACCTGGGTCGCGTCCTCACACCATCACGAAGGCCTCTCGTCCGCGGAACAGGAAGGGATGCTGGTCGATCATGGTCTGCACGATGTCCTCCAGGTAAGGGCGCGTCATCTCGAAGCGGCCCATGTCGGAGAAGGAGACGGGCAGCAGCGTGGGCCACCAGCAGATCGCGAGGTTCTTGGAGTCCATAGAGTTCAGCTTGGAGTTGTCCGCCACTCTGTGGGATTAATGATGCTAGATTCAAGAAATATACCAGAATGTGTTTATCCTACCGGCTGCGCCATGTATTGTTAGTATTTGATTAAAGATCACATTACTTTTATTAGTTTTGTTTAGTACAAATCAATACAGCTCTGTTTGGACGCTGGACGCCATCTTGCAGTGGTGCCAATGCACCATGAACCGTTCCGTTCCTGAACAAATATCTGCAGATCATAAAAATATTTTTTCCGAGGCGGAAATCGAACCCGTAACTTCCTGCGTCGCAGGCGAACCTTCGCCCGCCGCACCACAGAGGTCGTCATAATTCTAATTTTACATCGCGTGGTCACGGCGATATACTAGTATGAAATGAGTTACCTGGCGAAGTGATCCATGAGATAGTCGAGTGTCGTCCTGGCCAGCGTCGTCAGCGCGGTGTTGAGCAGCGACCGTAGCGCCAACACCCGCACGCTCCGGTCCTTCAGCTCCACGCCGCCCGCTATGCAGCCCCGCATCGCTGTAACACACCATAACTAGTTGAACGAAAGGTTGCGCCAACGCCAAGCAGATATCTTCATACAAAAAAACCGTCTCGCGTCGCAAGATAATGCAGTTTTTATTGAATATCTCTTAAAATATAGATCATTTTACAAAACCCCTACAAAACCCCTCGGCTTCCTCGGCGGTTGGACTTCTCTTACAATTACACACCCAAACCTTTACATTGGAGTATTCTGTTAGGAATTGAATAACATTTTTAATGTAATTTTTGCATAATGGTAGAAATAGTTGGTAGTAGTAGTAGTAGTAGTAGTCGTAGTAGTAGTAGTAGTAGTAGTAGTAGTAGTAGTAGTAGTAGTAGTAGTAGTAGTAGTAGTAGTAGTAGTAGTAGTAGTAGTAGTAGTAGTAGTAGTAGTAGTAGTAGTAGTAGTAGTAGTAGTAGTAGTAGTAGTAGTAGTAGTAGTAGTAGTAGTAGTAGTAGTAGTAGTAGTAGTAGTAGTAGTAGTAGTAGTAGTAGTAGTAGTAGTAGTAGTAGTAGTAGTAGTAGTAGTAGTAGTAGTAGTAGTAGTAGTAGTAGTAGTAGTAGTAGTAGTAGTAGTAGTAGTAGTAGTAGTAGTAGTAGTAGTAGTAGTAGTAGTAGTAGTAGTAGTAGTAGTAGTAGTAGTAGTAGTAGTAGTAGTAGTAGTAGTAGTAGTAGTAGCAAATAAACAATTTGATTAATTGAATAGTATAATAGTAAGATAAGTGGGATATTTGGAATAAAATATAAATAAACTAAATACAAAAAAGCCTTTATTCTATAATATCCTAACTTTAATATTATAAATGCGAAAGTGAGTTTGTTTGTTCGTTACGCTTTCACGCCTAAACTATTCAACCGATCATTATGAAATTTTGTACACATATTTTTAAGAGAATCATGAACATAGGTTACCTTTTTTTTCTCTAACCAAATAAACGCGAGCGACGCCGTGGTTAAAAAGCTAGTAAATTTTAAGCGTAATTTTTTATACTATTCAGAGGGTACATTACTTAGATTAATAGTAAAGAAGTTATTTGATATATTTACTACTTTAGAAGCAAAACGAAGTTTTATCATTTGTCGCTTACGTCAGTTACTTGCGAGCTGAAGAAATCTATACACCATCTCTTGCAGGGTTCAAGTGAGCAATAGCGCTGTCACTTTCTTGCAGATATTGTTTTCTTGCTAGACTTCGCCCATTCGGAATTTTAACATATCGACTTAAGGACGTAAAAAATAAAGCGAAGGAAAGAAAGGATAGGCAACTTTTGGAGGCCTATATTTGTAATACTCACTGGCAATGTCTTCTAACTTGGCCATGCTGGTCTCGTCGAGGAGTGGGGGTAGTTTCTTAGAGAAAAAGTCTTTCAACGCTGTCGCTACCGCGTTCACTGGGATGTCGAGCGCGTAGAAGTCTACGTTGGGATCTAAAAACAAAACAACATTGTTTCTAAGAGAAGTGTACCACAAGGACGCTTAAGCTCTCTGGATACACGTAGTTTGCTCCTATTTTAGGTATTATCTCATCAAATTACATGAAATTTTGTACACGTTATCTAAAAACAAAACAACCTTGTTTCTATGAGAAGTGTACCACAAGGACGCTTGAGTTCTGTGCATACAAACGTAGGGGCTCCTATTTTGGATATTATCTAACCAAACTTCATTAAATTTTGTACACATTATCAATGCACTAATATCTAGATCCAAAACTGTCAGTTTCTTATAAGAATAAATCGTTGTACAAATCAATCAATCATTTATTTTGCAAAACATGCGTACATAAGATGATAATAAAGATAAAAAGGTACAGGCCATGATCAGCTTTACAGCATGCAAAATTAAAATAAGTTTGTTACAAGATAAGTCACATATTCACAAATAGTAATGTCATAAAAAAACAATAATATAATGTACTCAACAGCTAGAGCAGTTTATTTAATTGAGTCTCTAGAAATCATTAAGATATTCATTGATACTATAGTAAACCTTTTGCGAAATAAAAAGGTATAATTTAGGAATGTAGGGCGAGTCCTAGGTGGACGCGACCTATGAGGCAATGCATTGTTAAAGGCAGAAGTTACCGCTTAACATCAGGTGGGCCATGTGCATGTACAGTCACCACATAAACAGATTAAAAAAACACAATACATAGAAAACCAACAAATATTGTAAGATCATGTCCCGCAGCGGGAATCGAACCCGCAGCCTTTCGCATCTCAGCTGGCTACTCACCCGGCGGCCCACAGAGGTCATCACACACGTTGTTGGAGAACTGGGAACACTTGGTTTTATTATTTAGGAATCGCTGTGGTGTGTCCGGCCTAAGAATAGACGCTTCTGTCTCCTCCCGTGGATGTCATAAAAGCCGACTAAGAAATTACCCGGACTTGTTGATAAGATTCGTTGGTATAAGATTTGTCCTGGCTGCTATCTTATTTAAGGAATGTGTTATCACTGGAAGAAAGCGTTAGCCGAGTCAGTCGTGGGAAGCAATGGCGGCGATGAGTTAACCACTTGTCACGTCTATATACCACGATGGTGCAACCCACTGCGAAAAGAGGCTTATTGAGGCTCTGCTTACCCCTTCGGGGAGAAAGGCGGGTGTCTATGTATGTATATAAGTAAAGTCAAGGATTTACCTTCATTGAATTTGTTGAACAGCATTTCGACGTGCGATCTGTTGCCAGGCACCCGATATAGGCCTTCAGACGCGAGGCCTTCACGCTCTATGAACTCCACGCACTTCTCTACGAATAGAGGTACGCCATGGGCCCCCTGAAAATACATAAGATAACACATGCCAACAACAATTTAGTAATAATTACTACGGTTATTAAAACGGTACCACTACCATCGGTAGTGGTACCGTTCGTAATAAAAGAGTGAGAAAGAGGGTAGATCGATATATCAGCCAACAACATCTACTCGCAAAGACTTTAGTTAGTTCTCCCGTGATCATGGCGCATGCAACTGTGCCGAAATATCGGGAACATTGCAAACTCAAAAATCATGGTGTATATCCCGTTTCTAGTGAAAATTAGTAATAATTTATTTCTTATAACAACAATTAAGTATACTTAAGATTCAGGCGACCATAAGATTAGAGTAGGATAGTGCTATATTAATTAGAAAGAGTGAAAGAGACGCGTCTATTACAAATTCACAGATAAACTTTGAAACGTTTAAGTTTTGGACACATTTCCGCATTGTATTGTCAGTTGAGTAGAATCTTCTTCATCTTTTCTTTAAATGGCTTCTGAGGAGTGCTCTCAACAATTTCACCAATGTCAAGTGATACAATTGTAATAAGTCGTCAAGAGTTGGCAGAAAAATTAAGTTATTGGAGGATAAAATCCCCCAATTCAAAAATATCTAAACAGCAACGCAAAATTTTAATTCATTCAAATCGGGCGATAAGGCAGCCGATTAATTGATAACCTTCTCCTATTTGAAGTCGGTTAAAAGATTTTGATACTCACTTGTGGCCCCCAGTTCACAGCGGGCGGAGTGTTTGTGATCTGTGCATTTTTCTTGTCTTTGCTCTTCGAGAATTCCTGAAATAAATCCAATTTACAATACATTTCTAGCATATTCTGAGCACTTACAGTAGGTACTAAGTCTAGCGCTTAACTGAGTCAGTCCCTGAGGTATGGGAACGGTACAGGAGGGTATTTTCGTCTCTCAAATTATCAGGGGCTAGAGTCTGCAAATTTGACAAGCAACTTACACGGCCGTGTGGTGTACACTACACGGATTTTAGTATGGAGTCGTCGTCGTAGTCGTCGTTTCGTATGAGGTAGTGCTGGCCTCTGGTGTCGGAGTTTGTCAAGCCGCCCGAGGGCCTCTGACATGGCTTATCGGCTGCTAATTATTAATCAATAACAGCCGGGACCGACAGCTTAACGTGCCCTCCGAAGCACAGAGCGATGGAAATCCGCACATAACTTAGAAAAGTCATTGGTGCGGAGCCTAGGATCGAACCCGGTATCGTTGGATTCTGAGTTGCACTATTGAACCGTTAGGCTACCATCGCTATGAAACGAACGACAACGAGTATGGAGTAATCGAAGAGCGCCCCTAGCGGGCACCTTGAGAACCTCAAATCCCGTATTAAAATCCGTGTAGTGTACACCACACGGCCGTGTAAGTTGCTTGTCAAATTTGCAGACTAGCGCATCTGATGACATGAAGCCACGCTTCATTTTGACGTAACGAAAACACCCCTCCCGTACAGCTCCCAGTCGCGGAAAAAGGCGTGTGTCTATGTATGTAAATCCTTACCACATCAAACAAAGTACCTTATTGTGCCTACGGTCGTGCTTGCTGAACGGGTGGTGTCTTCTGCGCGAGTCGGCCGCACTCGAAGACGAGTTGTCTTGCGCAGACGACGGGTACTCCGCTGACAATATCTGGAAAGCCAAACAAAAAGTTTATTAAAAAAAATAACAAATTAAAAGAGACATAGAAACCCTTAAACCCTTAACATCGAAGCCCTTAACCTTTAGAACCCTATCAATAATGTGTTTGTAACCTGTAATTTACTAAACATAGAATGGTGAAATAGAATGGTGCTGTGTATAACTGTTTTAAGAACAGCTGCAAGTAAATGATTTGATTTGATTTGATTTAAATATTTAGAAGCACAGTTGTGGAGAGATACGTTTCCACTGCACGTGCTAGGCAGAATTAAATTCAGGAGCTAAGAGATGAGATGCTGCAGCATCTGAATTTGACTCCCATGCCGTATCCGACTGGGGCGATGCCAATATAGTCAAGTTAAACGCCTCTAAAACGCAGGCTTGTCTCTTCTCGGCGAAAAAAAGACAGTTTCTCCAAGTTCCTGTATTACGAGATGTACCTTTAGCTATAGGAGATCACCTCGAGAATTAAGGTGTTTCACTCACGCCTATTTGTTAACTTCGGCTCCTACATCGAGTCTAAGACAAAAACTGCTTCCATGAAGCTAGGCATCCTGAATTAGGTAAAGCGTTACTTCACAACAGGACAACTTTTGAGTCTATATAAAGCTAAAGTCCGGGCTGGTACGGATTACTGCTGCCACGTTTGGGATGGCTCGTTTAAAACACCAGCTCGCTGCCTTGGCCTCGATCGAACACAGAGCTTTCAGGCTTATAGGTGAGCAACATATGGCGGAGACTAAGATCCAGAGTCTCGAGCACCGCCGTAAAGTCGCATGCCTTTCGCTCTTCTATAATCTATAGGTTACATTTCGGGGAATGCTCCCAGGAACTTCACGATCTGATCCCACCATCTCCTTTTCATCATAGGACGAGCAGGCGCACGGCTCGGTACCATCCTTACCTCATTAGTATACCTTCTATTCCTACTAAACGTTTCAGTTCTACCTTTATAATGCGAACTGCTAAGGCGCGGAATAAACTACCGTCGTCTATCTTTCCTGAAAACTATAATCTGGGTCTCTTTAAGGCTAGAGTGAATAGGTGCCTTCTAGACCTTTGTGCTCCATCTACGGCCACATCGTCACTTGGTAAGTGACAGGTGACATCGTGGTCAAACAAAGGTCTATCAATGTAAAAAAAAGAAGTCTGCACCACTATCCACACAAATCCGGGATGGGACCAAACCCTCTTAGTCTAGAAATATTTTTGTTTACCACCAACCTCTCGGAAAAATGCGCGCATCATGTTACACACTTTCGTCCCATTTCACTAAATCCCTCCCACAGATTGCGGAAAGCGAGAGGAAAGATGGTACTCATCAAAAAGTAAGACAGTCACCTTGTGCGTGGGTTCGTGGTGTGGCGGCGGCGGGAGAGGTCTGGGCCGCCTCGTCTCGCCATCGGAGCTGCCTTCACTCGACTCGCTGGCAGCTGTAAATACCAATCACATTTATAAACAAACATAACAAGTGGTGTGTCTGCCCTTATTCTTATTCTTATTTGATAGTAATAGATGAGCACACCTTTGTCTTCCTGCGGCCGCGCTCGGTACCCAGTCGGCAGCTCGGGCGGTCCGACGAACATGCCCAGTTTCGGCACTCGCGGACTCTGTACGGCTACTAAGTTCCCTAATGACCTGCAAAAGTAACCAATCTTATAGAAACTACACTAATAGCAACTAATAGTAGAGCTTTTTTGTGAAAGAGTTCGTCCGGGGAAGTTCTACCTCCATACATATTTCTGCCACAAAGCAGCAGTGCTCGCATTGCTGTGTTCCGGTTTGAAGGGTATGGGTGCCGGTGAAATTACAGGCACATGAGACTTTCATCTTTATGTCTCAGGGTGGCGGGCGCAGGTAATGCATTGTTAAAGGCAGAGGAACATCAAGTGGGCCATCTGCTTGTTCCGTCATGCACGTAGCTAAAAAAAACACATGCTAATTCTGAGAGCTATGTCGTTTGAAGTTTTTCTTACCGTTTTTTATAGTGTCTGGGTGCGTGATGTGCGTTGTGACGTCTCCTCGCGTGCGTCCGTTGGCCGCCCGACGCCTCGCTTGAACCAGAACTATCCGTTTCAGAGAATGCTACAAAAAATTAGAGCACATTATTGAGATTGTAGTCAGTTTTAAACACTAATTTAAAATTCGCATATTGGCCAAACACATAAACGCGAAAAGTCCAGATCGAAGGATGATCTGAAGCCCAATTTTCTTATGTACACTAATATTATAAAGAGGAAAGATTTGTATTTTTGTGTGTGTGTATGTTTGTAATGAACAAACTCAAAAACTACTGTGCCGATTTCAATAATTCTTTCACTATTGGGAAGCTACATTCACCCTGAATGACAAAGGCTACGGGGGGGAGGATAGGGGGGGATAGGAGGGGGGGCTGTTTTTCATCCTGAAACTACCAGTGCGAAGCCGGGACGAGTCGCTAGTTTATTATAAAGGCAAACTGAGAGTTGACCGAATCTTTAGATTTGATACCAGCTGTCATATTGTCTAATCGATCCCGATTACCAGTTTGCTGTTCATTGCGCTGCGTGTCATAGCTTTTATTTCAAGAGCAGAAATGTTTAAAGCACGTTACGTAATGAATAGCAAACTGGACATCGAAATCGAACTTCAGTCTATTACGCAATACTTAGCTTGGTGGACTATGGTGGTATTGTGACCAATGATGAAAGAACCAGGAAAGAACCATTCAGGCTGCTTTCAGACACAGATAACTTATCTGACACACAGATTATAGAGTAGGTAAATAAAGTAGGGTATCTACAAAAGCGAGACGAAATATTGATCAAAGCATTTAGCTGGTTTTTTGTCACGTTTCGGTTGTTTTCGCTTTAGTGGATACCGGTCTTAAAATGAATGTACCCAAAGGGCGCTTCAGCCCTCTGGATACAAACGAATTTCGCTGTAATTTTGATATTATCTCATCAAAATCCATGAAATTTTATACACATGTAGCCCAATTATCTTACTTATTTTAAAGGCACATTTGCAAGCAAAATGATCTGATCGAGACTGTGTAGTAAATTGACTAAACATTTGTATTCTGCTCCCTGATAAAAACAATAATCAACTTTCGATTCTTGCGACCGTATATTAGAGTAGGATAGTGCTATATAATAATTGTAAAGAGTGAAAGAGAGAATTCTAAGAACTTCAAACATTCAAGTTTCAGTCACATTTCAATATAACCACATTCCGCGTTGTATTGTCAGGTGAGCAGAATACAAGTTTTGACGTTTGTGACATCGACACTAGATCGTAACATGATCCGAACTTTAATTTGCCTATTTTTGATGACGAGATTTGGGCTTCAGTACGCGTGATGACGTTTGATAGCATATTGCACTCATACAGTTTGTACGACCTCTGTAGCGCGTCGGGCGAGTAGCCGGCTGAGATGCGAAAGATTACGGGTTCGATTCCCGCTGACGTACAAATGTTTTTATGATCTGCAAATATTTGTTCAGAGTCTCGGTGTTATGGTACCATGGTACACGTAGTTCCTGATACCCACGACACAGGGAATCCTAGTGTGGGATCTATGTGACTGTTGTGTGTAATGTTTATGGTATTTCCATTGGTGCATGAAAGGGGTTTGAACCAACGACCTTAGGATTAAAAGTCAAAGTTCCACTAGACCATCAATGCCAGCGCTACTTACATGGCTGATGCAGCGTGGTCTTCTCATGTCTCCTATGTCTCCTCAATCGCTGCATAGACGGCGCTTCCATGTACTCGCCGGTTTCTTTGATCTAAAAGCAAAACCAATAATTCATCAACGTCATCAGCAAACATTAGTCCATTACGGAAAATATTGTCCTTTTTTAGGGTTCCGTACCCAAAGGGTAAAACGGGACCCTATTACTCCGCTGTCCGTCTGTCTGTCCGTCTGTCACCAGGCTGTATCTCATAAACCGTGAAAGTTAGACAGTTGAAATTTTCACAGATGATGTATTTCTGTTGCCGCTATAACAACAAATACTAATAAACAGAATAAAATAAATATTTAAGGGGGCTCCCATACAACAAACGTGATTTTTCCAAATGTAGGTTAAGCAATGAACTGCGAGGTCAGTTTTTGGACGGGTGACCACTTTTTACGAGCATTCTTTATTTAATTTTTAAACTTGTTTTTTTTGCCGTTTTTATAGATAATGGTACGGAATCCTTCGTACGCGAGTCTGTCTTGCACTTGGCTGGTTTTTATAATTGGCGTGGCACGACTTGTGCATTTGCCATTTTCAAGTCTAACAATTATTATATTTTCAATTTCATTTTAACGTTACATTCCAAGTCGTCAAAGACACAGTCAAGTCATGTTATGTAAATCGGTGGCCGTCTCTTGTATAGATTATGTTTTGAATCTACTGGATGTGGAATAGTAGATTATGGTACAAGTGTGTAATGTTGGTGATTACCGCTGAGGCGCCATTGAGACCCGAGCCGTTAGGTGAGGGTCTTAAGAGAGCCGATGACGGTAATCATCAAAACACACGTGTATCATGCGACGTTTTTCATCACCTAGTGAGGAAAATAATAATAAAACAAAAATACACACTCTGTGTAAATGTTCAACTGTCTCTACATCTCACTAGTGAATAATAGCAATGAAACAGTAACAGTTTGATTACAGGTTTCATTATGTGCCTAATAGCGGTGAAATTAGAGCCACTTTATGAGCAAGTGTGTTGAAAATTAAACAATACCTGTGCATATTGCGCGTCTAGCTCAGTCTCTGAGCTGACCCCGGACGGATGGTGGTGGTGCCCGCTTTGCTGACTGCCAGAATGCGACCAGCCCGATCTTTGCGACTGGAAAACAACGTGAGATTCAACATCATCATCATCATCATCATCATCATCATCATCATAAATAATAAATAAATAATGCTGGACAGTACACACAACATTATCTAGCCCCAAGCTAAGCAGAGCTTGTGTTATGGGTACTAGGTAACTGATATACTTAATACAATATATTACATAGATAGATATTTTTTTATTATACATAGAAAATACCCAGAACACCCTGAACAAATATCTGCGATCACACAAATATTTGTTCCGAGGCGGGAGTCGAACCCGCAACCTCCTGCGTCGCAGACCAAGCTTCGCCCGCCGCGCCACAAAGGTCGTTATCATCATCATCATTATCATCATCATAATCATCATCATGCCCTCCCCCGTATAATGCAATAGGGGTATTCGCTTTAATCACCACGCTTGGCAGGCGGATTGGTGATCGCAATACTGCTGTCGAGTACTCAGAGGTGTGCTGGCCATCCCCTGGCGTAATCTGTGTCCCACAGACAGCTTTTAAGACTTCAGTGGATGGAGGCAGCTCAAGACCTTAGCATTTTACGGGAGAGGCAAAAGCCCAGCAGTGGACTTAATAAACTAAAGCAGATGTGATTGGAAATAATGTTATCAGATGATAATGATAATGATGTTATCAATGTTATAGATCAGTATGCCGACTCAGTCATAACAAATTCCATAATAAGCTAGCAGCCAGGAAAAATCTTATACCAACGAATCTTATCAACAAGTCCCTTAGACGGTCGCTTTTATTCACCCGCCGCACGATAATAGTAGATTGTATCATAAGGGAGCAACATTAGTAGATTGTATCATAAGGGAGCAACATAATATTTTTACGGCGAGGGCGCTTTTTTGAATCCAGAGCGAAGTGAGGGATTCTAGAGTAGAATCCCGAGCGTAGCGAGGGATTCTTTAGTAGAATCCTGAACGTAGCGAGGGATTCAAAGTACGTCGCCCGAGCCAAAAATATATGTTGCGCCCGTGTGATACACTCTGCTTTTCATCACCCACTATGAGAAAATAAAAGGCGCCTCATATGTTATTGTAATATTAATATTTAATCAAACAAATGGTTGTTTTTTTGTGTTTTTGTGTTTTTTTTTGTTGTGTTTGTGTTTTTGTGTTTTTTTTTGGGTGTTTTTTTGTGTTGTGTTTTTTGTGTTTTGTGCTTTTTTGTGTTTTTTTGTTTTTTTTTTGTGTTTTGTGATTTTGTGTGTGTATTGTGCTTTTTTGAGTTTTTTTTGTATTGTGTTTTTTTGTGTTTTTGTGTTTTTTTGTGTTTTTTTTTGGGTGTTTTTTTGTGTTTTGTGCTTTTTTGTGTTTTTTTGTATTGTGTTTTTTGTGTTGTGTTTTATGTTTTTTGTGTTTTTTTTTGTGTTGTGTTTTTTGTATTTTTTGTGTTTTTTTGTATTTTTGTGTTTTTTTTGTGTTTTGTGTTTTTTGTGTGTATTGTGTTTTTTTTTGTGTTTTGTGTTTTGTGTTTTTTGTGTGGTTTTGTGTTTTGAGTTTTTTTGTGTTTTTGTGGTTTTTTTTGTGTTTTGTGTTTTTTGTGTGTTTTGGGTTTTTTTGTTTTGGGTTTTGGGCCGTCGTACCAGCCAGTATTTATTCAAACAATATTTGCGTTCGAATTATTTGGCGCTGGTTCCAAATTCAATAAGTGCGCCGCAATTATCTTTGCCGCGCACTTTTTGAATTAGGAACTTAATAAGTGCGCCGGAAAACTCATTACTGCCCGCTAAAAGTTTCTCATAGAAAATACCACCGTTGGGTGCACTTAAAGGCGAACCCAGTCGTCCTTTTCGAATAGATGGGATGAAAAAGTCAAAACCTACTCTTACCTTCCGCTCTCGAGTAGAATGCGCGGGCGCCGGTCCAATGGTGATATGCTGTAGCGCGTCGCTGACCATCGTGTAGTTAGTCATATCTAGTTTTCCCGGTTGCTGTGGACAAAATTCATCCGCAATATAAATACTACTATTAAGGTGGTCGCTTTTTCATACAAACAAATTTGCACAAATATGGGCGAACAGAGTATAATTTTACACTGAAATGACTGTTGTTGGCTTTTATATTGGTCATTATTTGCGGCAAATCATATTTGGTTGAAGAAAACAGTGTATTAATAGCAAAAATAACATTGAAATTTTAGTCCATACAAGTAATTTTGATGTTAGTTTCGCTATTAGTCCACTGTTTTCTTCAACTAAATATGATTTGCCGCAAATAATGACCATTATAAAAGCCAACAACATCATTTCAGTGTAAAATTAAACTCTGTTCGCCCATATTTGTGCAAATACGTTTGTATGAAAAAGCAACCACCTTAAGGCGTAATAGGTTCACAACATGTATAATAGAATAGAATAGAATATAAATAGTTTATTTTGAACAGCAAATACACAGCACAGCTTGGGAACACAATACAATAATTACACAGACAAAACACAAATTTTTCGCTGCGTGTATAGTGCCGTTCAAAAAGGTATGAGATCAGCATAATGCTGCAGTAGACTGCAGCGCTGATTTTCAGCACGAACATGTCTATAATGAGCTCTAGAATTTTAACGTTTTTGATAAGAGTTCTTACAGTTTTCAAGAAGTTATAAATATATGGTATTCTTAAGCTTTTTATCATATCATAAATTCAATACACTAGGTATTTGAATTAATTCACTCGATAAAAAAAATATCAAAGATAATATTAATAATATTAGATAAGATTTTTCAAATTGAAATACAATTTTGGACTTACTTCTTACATGTTTTAATTTTTGAAACATTTGTGTGTTTCATGTTCAACTTTATATTTTTATTATTTTTTTAGATTTTATCTTTCAGAGAAACTCTGAGCACAGCCCGTTCCATAGCTCGCTTATCTAGTGAAATCATAAGTTCAATACACAATTTGAATTACCTCACCCATTTTTTTTTTAAAAACAAACATTTGTGTCAATAAGTTTAGTTCTCTGTCGGATAATCTCATTTCGGATTTTATCTTTTAGAGAAACTCCGAGCATAGCCCGTTGCATAGCTCGCTGTGCAACCTTGAACTGGTGGATTAGCCCTACCGTGAGTGTCCATCCCATGGTGTAATCCCTTGGCATCAACGGCAGGAGATGGAGAGGTCTATTCTTAGGCCGGACACACCACGGTACAATCAATCAATCATTTATTTGTTGTAAGTAAGTGATTTACAAATATGGCAAAGGTAAATACACTATACATTTTTTACAATGTCATGAATTAACAAATAGACACAATAGTAGTAGTGCATAAATACATAATAACACAGTAACACTTACCATATTGTTAACCTTCAGGGTCTGTGAGTGCGTGAGCCGATGCGGCGGATGCGGCGGCTGCGGTCGCGCGCGGCCCGTCGTGAACGCGCGGTGACCGTACCCGGAGGACGGCCATAGACCCCCACCATCTAAGATTAGCGTGTATTAATGGGGAGCCACAGGCAAAACAAATCTCAGATGGCGCCACCATCGCTGGTGCTGTTTATTTACAGATCCACCAACTTATCTGTAGAATGAAATGTATGGAGTTTTAAACTACCTACATATATTTCATTCTACAGACAAGTTGGTTGATCTGTACTAAAATTATCCATAGATATTTGACACATTTGACAGTTTTTATTTAAAATCATTTTTAGACCTTTGTTTTGCTACGAAACAACACCAGCGATTATGCGCCACCTAGCGTGATAAATAAGCAGTGTGTCTCCCCATTAAGCTACATCATTCGTCTGAGGCCCAAAGTGACCGATACACAAACGGGCTGTGTGCTTCGCACGAATATCGAATGCTATAGAGTCGCTACTGAAACGATCGTAAATATCAAGCACTAAAAATAAATAATTTATTACTAGAATAAGTTTTTCTGAAAAATATATTTTTCAATTCAATCTTGTGTGCTGATCAAAATGAGCCTAAGCACGGTCAGTCTACTATTATTCATCGAGGAGTTCCGTTGTCCACCTTCCGTCTCCATTATCAGATCAGCTCGCTGTCACCATCGTATTGTATTGTCATCGGAACTTGACAGGTATGCCAAATTTCAGCTCAATCGGTTGAGGATAACTGCTTTAACATTCAGTTGTAAGATTCCACCCGGAAATACATTTCAAGTTAAATAAAAGCTTGTAAAAATAACTTGATTCGTACGAAAAATAAAATACGTGAATAAATTAAAAAAACGCACTTTAGAAAACAACGTTTACCACAAATTTCACCAGAAATGTTTAACTTGTCTATCTAAATATTCTTCATGCAAAACAGAATATACAGTGGTGGCCATATAATTAAGAACGCTGATATAAAGGGAAGATTTTTTCCAACTAAGATGCAAAACTAATTGTGTGCATTTGTTTTTATTTCTCTCGGTATCGTAAAACATTTCCATATTACCACTGTATTCATTGATACACATGATTGGCTAAAAATCAATAGGCAAACTTTTTACACTACTTTTAAACAAAGTATTCCTTATTACTGGCTGGTCACGTAATTAAGAACGCTAAGTAGTTTATACCTTTATTCAAATTTAAATAGAGAACACTCAGTTGATTTGTTACTGTTTGTATAATTTTGGCGCCATTACGTGCTGTAAAAGATTAAAGGTGATTGCTTCTTTAGAAAAAACAATGGGAAAAAATAAAAGTTGTGATAAATCTACAAGGGAAGTATTAATAAAACTTCGCCGGAAGAATTGGTCTTATAAAAAGATAGCCGACCATCTGCAATGTTCAAAAACAATGGTTTTCCACGCTGTAAAGCATTTTGCTACGTATCAAACTACTTCGAATGTTCCACGTGTACCTAAACAGAGAAAAACAACTCCTCGAGATGACCGAAACATCGTTCATATGGCAAAACAAAATCCTTTTAAAGGGTCCAATGAGCTTAGAAAAGAATATTTTGGTGAAAACAACCCTTCAGCAATCTCAGCACGCACTATTCGAAGACGTTTGATAGAAGAAAAATTGCAAAAGAAAGGTACCCATGTTAAAACTTTGCCACAGGCAAGCCCGGCTTGCATTTGCGAGAAAGTATGAAAACTGGACTGTGCAACAGTGGAAAAATGTACTTTTTTCTGACGAGACGAAAATAAACAGAGTATGATTTGATAGAAAACTATATGTACGACGTCCCCCGAATACAGCATTTGACCCAAAGTACACGAAAGTTACATTAAAGCACGGTGGTGGAAATGTGAAAATTTGGGGTTGCTTTTCTGGACATGGTGTAGGACCTGTAAAGTTGGTAGAAGGTAACATGGATCAGTTCCAATACAAAAATATACTGGAAGAAACAATGTTACCATACGCTGAAGACGTTCTACCGGTCATTTGGACATTCCAGCAAGACAATGATCCAAAGCACACTGCACGCACCGTAAAGGAATTTCTTACAGCGCAATTAGTTTCTGTCTTAGACTGGCCTGCTAACAGTCCAGATCTAAACCCAATAGAGAATCTGTGGTTTGAAGTAAAGAAAAAGGTTTCAAATACAAAGTGTGGAAATTTAAGAGAGCTGTATGACGTTTTTTTAGAAGAATGGAACTCTATTTCTCTTGCGAAATGTCAAAAATTAATAGAGTCAATGCCTCGCCGGAGTAAAGCTGTAATTAAAAGCCGTGGATATGCTATTAACTATTAATTTTAGTTAAATATTTATTAAATTTCTTTTTATGTTTCCTGTGCTACATAATATTGTGATTTTTTAAATCTAAGTGTCATACAAAACAATTCCCGAGCAGTTAAATAAATCGTTCTTAATTATTTGTCCAGTTTCAGTACTATTTAAATGTGTTACTTTGATAAAATCAATAAAATGTGCAAAAAATAGTTAGCGATTTCATACTTTATTCTTAAGTCAGGTTGCTCTTTTAATGTGACTTTTATATAACATAACTAGTTGCTTCTCAGAAGGTACACATCTCTGTGTATGATACGATTTAAATAAAAATCTTCTAGAACTTCAAATCGTTCTTAATTATATGACCACAACTGTATATGCATTCCGCCTCTATACAAATACAATTGCAACGTTTCAGTTTTGGCGCAAAATTCAAATTTTATTGTGTTTTCTGCTAATCACAGCTCATCAACACCTCTTGAGATAGCGAAACCTGATTTTGATAAAACTAGGAGACCTAACACGCATGTTTAGTTTGAAAGTGCCTCATAAATAACATTAGTTTAGCTGCGAATGTTATTCAATGATTTTTACAGTGATTTTTTTGTTCATTGACTAATAATATTTATGAGACACCATCAATTAAAATTTGCGTGTTAGGTCTCCTAGATTCCGCAAAATCAGTTTCCACGATCTCAAGATGTGTTGATGAGCTGTGATCACCAAAAACCACAATACAATTTGAATATCGCGCCTCTTGCGAAGCGTTCAACATTGAAAACACTCAAAAAAAATTGGACGACTCAAAGTTCTATCTACAAAACAAAATTGAACCCTCCACAGAGTATACAAGGTACTTATTGCATTCTTCAAAGAAAAATGCATTCCATCTCTACAAAAACAAATTTCAAAGGTAAAACAGGTTGGTAAGACACAAAATTCTATCTACAAAACAAAAGAGAACTCTCAACTGCGTTCATCAAATAATAAGGCATTCCGCCTGTACAAAAATAATTGAAATGGTAAAACAGGTTGGTAGACACAACAATTCTATCTACAAACAAAACTGAACCCTCAGTAATGAACATAAGGTACTAATTGCGTTCATGCAATCACCTGACTCGTGGGTGCTGAGCGATTCCTCCGAACAGTTGAGATCAGCTGTGTTACAACATAATGCTTTGAGAAACACAATTTATCTAATTTAACTGCTACTAATTCGTGTCACTGTTCCTTTGGTCACCCTGCGTTAGGTACCTGGGGGGCTAGTCTGCAAATTTGACAAGCAACTTACACGGCCGTGTGGTATACACTACACGGATTTTAGTATGTAGAATCCGAATAGCGCCTCTAGCGGGCACCTTGAGAACCTCAAATTCCATACTAAAATCCGTGTATTGTACACCTCACGCACGTGTAAGTTGCTTGTCAAATTTGCAGACTAGCCCCTCAGTCCATTTTTTTAAACTACTTGTATGACGGAACAAGGTTATGGCCCACCTGATGTTAAGCGGTAACCTCTGCCTTTAACAATGCATTACCTCATAGGTCTCGTCCACCTAGGACGCAACCTATGTGGCATTGCACTGCGCCCGCCACCCTGAGACATAAATATGAAAAGCCTCATGTGCCTGTAATTTCACCGGCACACATACTCTTCAAACAGGAACACAGCAATGTGAGCACTACAGCTTTGCGGCAGAAATAGGTATGGAGGTAGTACTTCTCCGGATGAACTCTCTCACAAAAAAGCTCTACAACTACTAAATATTTTATTGAATATTCGATATTAATTAAGGTAGATGCTCAAGCTTGAGGCGCGAATTTATTTATTTTTGGTGTTTTTTGCCCATTGCAGCTCGTCAACACTTCTTCAGATAGCGAAAGTTGATTTCGCGAAAACTTGGAGACTTAACACGCATATTTTAATTGATAGTATCTCATAAATATTCTCAGTTTAGCTACGATACCCCTAAACCCATTTTGAGTGGGTTTTTTTTTGAGGGTAACGTAGCTTAACTGATGATATTTATGAGATACTATAAATTAAAACATGTGCGTTAAGTCTCCTAGTTCTCAAGAAATCAACTTTCGCTATCTGAAGAAGTGTTCATGAGCAGTAATGAGCAAAAAAACACAAAAAAAAAGCAGCCAAGTGCGAGTCAGACTCGCCCATGAAGGGTTCCGTAGCAGCAAGTAACATAATATAAAAGTTCTTGGATGGATTACGATTTTTGACGTATTTAAAAAAAACTACATACTAAATCTCGTTTAAACCAATTTTGGTTGGAAGTTTACATGGTAATGTACATCATATTTTTTTTTAGTTTTATTTTTCTCTTATTTTAGAAGGTATGGGGGGGGGGGGGACACTTTTTACCACTTTGGAAGTGTCTCTCGCGCAAACTATTCAGTTTAGAAAAAAATGATATCAGAAACCTCAATATCATTTTTGAAGACCTATACATAGATACCCCACACGTATGGGTTTGATGTTTTTTTTTTTTAGATTCAGTTCTATGTATGGGGAACCCCAAAAATAAAAAACTACTTACTAGATCTCGTTCACACCAATTTTCAGTGGAAGTTTACATGGTAATGTACATCAGATATTTTTTTTAGTTTTATCATTCTCTTATTTTAGAAGTTACGGGGGGGGGGGGGGGGGGGCACTTTTTACCACTTTGGAAGTGTCTCTCGCGCAAACTATTCAGTTTAGAAAAAAATTATATTATAAACTTTAACATCATTTTTGAAGACCTATCCATAGATACCCCACACGAATAGGTTAGATGAAAAAAAATGTGTTTCAGTTCTAAGTATGGGTAACCCCAAAAATAATTGTTTTTTTTTAAATTTTTGTGTAAAAATCTTAATGCGGTTCACAGAATACATCTACCTACCAAGTTTCAACAGTATAGCTCTTATAGTTTCGGAAAAAAAAGGCTGTGACATACACGGACAGACAGACAGACAGACAGACATGACGAATCCATAAGGGTTCCTTGTCTTTGACTACGGAACCCTAAAAAATGCGCCACAAGTGTAAGCATCCACCTTAAACACCAAAAGGCTACCTTCAGACCGGCCTCGTTACATCATCAGTACTTTAGTAGGCCTTACTCTCTGACCGGTCTCCGGTCTTATAAGGCATTTATGCGTTGAAGTATTATTTCAGCAGTATAGTAGGGAACCTAAAAGACCAGGGGATCTATTGTCAAACTGGTAATAGCTTTCAACTACCAGTTTGCAGTACATTGAGCTGTATGTTTGGAATATTTATATTCTTTAAAAGATGCAAAAGCACGCGGCGCAATTTATTGCAAACTGTAAAGACCCCCTATTGCCTATCAAACTGGTAATCGAAAGTGATACCACTATGATAGACAATAGGGGATAGTACTGGGGGGTTAGTACGAGTTTTGATAGTTTTCGAAACTGTATGAAATTTCGTTTCCTCCCATACATATACTTGCAGCGCCCCTAGCGAAAACGAGGAGAAAACTAAGGACGCTGTCAGCAAATGTATTGAATGAAACGAAACTTCATATAGTTTTGAATACTATCAAATTCTCGCACTAAACCCCCAGGTGACTTGTAGACTAGATTACAAATGCAACTTACGTGATAAATCATGCATTCTGTGGTCAGGGGGTGCCGGTTCCGGGGGTGTACTAGGAGGGGGGTATACGCTGAAACCTGCAAACAAATAACCACCTTATGCCACCCAGATATAAAAAACACATTATGCTCATCTTACCTATACGATTATTGTTTTACTAAAACTTTGGTAGACAATTTCCACCAATTTAAAAAGTCACGCAATTCACTTCCATTTCATTTCACTACATTTGTGCTCTTTATGACTGCGCCAATTCCAGGCAGAAATCTGTTTAAAAAAAAAAGCCTCCCCCTCTCGAAAAAGCGGTTTTTATAGAATATCTCGTAAAAAAAAAGATAATTTAACAAAACCCTACAGAAAACCCTCGGCTTTGTTGTATTGATTTTATTTATATAATTTTAACTTTTTTTTATGCACGATAAAAAAAAAACGATAATAAACAATCGAATATAGGCAAAAAATAGACTTTATTTTCCATCGAGAAAATATTGCCCTATCGTGTTTCTGGTACAGTGATCCCTCGGAGTTATTAGTAGCAGGTATTCATGCATGTTTATAATTTGAATATTGCACTTGATTTAGTCTGTTTAAAATCAAATCTAAGATTAGGAATTTTGCGACCTTAAACGAGGAGCTACATTGGTTAAAATTCAAACAAAATTCCACAAAATCACTCAAAAATAAACACTACGGAATGAAATAAAATAAAAGTAGACGATGTCACTTTTCGAATATGGCGGAAAAAGTTCCCTACTTTTTATTTAGTACTAGCGACTAGCCCCGGCTTTGCAAGGGTAGCCCCCGGTGAAAAACAGCCCCCTCCCCCTCCCCTGATATTTTATTACTTATTCTGCTATTCGGAGCGGAGAAGAATCCACCAAAAAAGAGATAACTAACATCGGTCCAGTCGATCTTGAGTTATAAGTGGTTTAACTAACACGACTTTGTTTTTTATATATATATAGATGAAACTCTGTTCGTTACGTACCTTTCAAAAAGCTTCTATTCTTGGAGTTGTTGATCGTGTCGCTGTACTCGGAGTCTATATCGGCGCGCGACTCCGGACCGATGAGCAGGTCTAATGAGTTCGTCAATTTGTGTTCCCTCCTGAAATTAACATAAAGCTTAGTAACTTTTCAAACTATCATGGTTACATACAGGTATACCCAACTGATATGGCGCGTCGTGAATCTTCGTTCGCGCTGAACAGAAAGTATGGCTCCGAAGATTAACGAAAGAATGCTAAACTTACAATCAACATCGGTCACTATTATAAGGTTCATAACACACTGCAGCTGTTAGTTCCGTCTCACTCGCAAGTCACGCCCCTCCGCACAATTACACTTCGGCGCGCGCTAACATGGCGGCAACTGCCGACCAATAGCGGTACAGGAAAAAGAAGCGCGGTGCGTGGAGCGTGCCGATTGGTCAATAGCATTTCCCGCGCTTTAAAAATTCATCTTCTACGCAGGTACATCGGTAAGCCATATCAGTTGGGTACTACAGTACTGTACGTTTCACTAGAAACGGGATATTAACCATGCTTTTTGAGTGTCGTTCGTAAGATGTGTTGTTCGTACAGACATTGAGGGCGACGGTATTAGAGAATGGATTACGAGATCTAATTTTAATATTATAGTTAAGGCGTTTTTTTTTCTTTTTAAGGCGATATTGTATAACACCGAATGGGCCGAGTCTAGCAAGAAAACAATAGCTGCTAGAAAGTGGCAGCGCCATTGCTCACTTGAACCCGGGAAGAGATGACTCGCAAGTAACTGACGTAAGCGACAAATGATAAAACTTAGTTTTGCTTCTAAAGTAGCAAATATAAAAAATAAATTCTCTACCATTAATCTAAGTAATGTGATAACCTACTGAATAGTACAAAAATTTACGCTTAATGTTTTCTCTAATCGAAGGATGAACCTAAAAAGGGTTTTAGGAGGGCAATTTCAAAAATAAAGCTATCGAGAAAAGTTTCGCCAAACGTGTTTCTTGTCTATGATTTATTTAGATTAAATCCTCAAGCAATTATTGTATTAACATCAAGTTTGTAACCTAAACTGTTACTGAGTGAGCATGTAACGCAACGACTCCAAAATTTTAACATATCGTCTTAATAAGTGAGCGTTTGTATGCAGAGGGCTCGAGCGCCGTAGCGGTACACTCCTATTAAGGGTATCAGAGGGCCTACCACAGGTTTGTCTAAGTTTTGCATTCGGTATCCCGACTATCGAATTCCGAGTCGATATTTGTTTTTATGTATGGTTTTAATGAGTTTCTCAACAAGTCCGCTAGTGGCGCTTATCATTTTCTCCATACAAAAACGTCATTTCGACTCGCAATTTAGTTTTCGTTATACCGAGTGGCAACAAATTACAAACAAGTTGTAGGCCCTCAAGGGATCAAAGTCAAAAGTCAATGTCAAAAAGTATTTTATTCATTGAAATCACAATGAACATTTTGAATCGTCTTAAAAAATAAATTTACATTTACTCCTGTTCCAACGCAACCAGACCTAGAAGAATCAGGCAGCAAACACGGTCTGTTTTTTTTGATGATCCTTCTTACTACTAGGTTGGGAGCGCCTGTGGGGTGCCTCGAGAACAAGTGGGAGCTGATTCAAGGAAAAAAGAAAAACCAACTTAAAAGCCTTACTTAGGTAGGCAGTCAAAAGTAATGGAATCAACTAGATCAATTCGTCATGGAATTCTATGCCTTCTATAAGCTGACGATGTGTAGAACTCACATGTGATTGAGATGGTAGGAGTGGTTCCTGGGCGGAGGCGCCGGGCGCGCGGCCGCCACGTCTGGCAGGTTGTGAGGAGCTTCCATACGGAAGGCGCGCTCGATTTCACCCTTACGCTCCCATACTTCTTTGAAGAAAGGCGTGTAGAATGCCGCTGTAAGACAAATATGAAGAATAAAAATAGTAGTAGTAGAGCTGTTTTGTGAAAGAGTTCGTCCGGGGAAGTACTACCTCCATACCCATTTCAAAGTAGTAGTGCTCGTATAGCTTTGTTCCGGTTTGAAGGGTTTGGGCGCCGGTGAAATTACAGGCACATGAGACTTTTCATCTTTATGTCTCGGGGTGGCGGGCGCAGTGCAATGCCACATAGGGCGCGTTCTTGGTGGACGTGACCTATGAGGTAATGCATTGTTAAAGGCAGAGGTTACCGCTTAACATCAGGAGGGCCATCTGCTTGTACCGTCATTCTAAATAGTATTAAAAAAAATATGATAATTTAAAACCCCGGCAAAAAGTGATAAATGGAGGTCACGACCCTCAGCATTGAGGAACAGGACGCGAGGAGTTGGAGTGATACTCACACTTATTCTCAGCGCTAGATGTATATGTAGTGAAGTGGGCGGCAAGTCGGTCCGCAGTCGCATTGCCCTCGGTGATGAGGGCGTGGCCGAGATCTGTCCCGAAGAAGGCGCTGGCTGCTGAGCCCCCGCCGTCGGTGACAGCCACCATTTGGATGGGGAGATTGGGGATGTTCATAGAAAATGCACTGTGGAGTAATTATAATAACGTTCAATTTTTCTAATTCATAATTGCACTTTTTACGAGTGAGACGTCTTATTATTATTATTACTCATTTATTTCAGGTTATTTACACTCATATAACATAACACATAGACTTACTACCACAAAATTCAAATTTTATTATGTTTTTTTGCTAATCACAGCTCATCAAAACATCTTGAGACAGCGAAACCTAGGAAACCTAACTCACATTTTTTGATTGAAAGTGTCTCTTAAAAACATATAATTAGTTTAGCTACGAATGTCAATGAACAAAAAAATTACTGTAAAAATCGTTGAATGACATTCATAGTTAAACTAATGATATTTTTGAGACACTATTAATTCAAATATGCGTGTTAGTTCTCCTAGTTTCCGCAAAATCAGGTTTCGCTAACTCAAGATGTAAAAAAAAAAAAAAAAATTAGAATCCGCGCCACAATCAAAATGTTGCACCTTAACATTCTCGCCTCAGGAAATAGAATGATCTGAAACACACCATTACACAATTACAGTCCAGGGACTATGGAACACAGGTAATAAAGGAAATTTGGTCTTCAATTTGTAAAAAAACATTCGTGAGGTTGAGTCGAGTGGAGGAAAGTTGGAGAAACAACCAAGAATCCGGTGTTAGACTATATTTAGAATTTTTTTATTTAGCACAAGCTTTTATAACATTTGTGATCGGAACCATGTGCTGATCTAAACGAGCAAAAACACGGCCATAGAGTAGTTCCGTTGTCCACCTTTCGTCTCCATCACCAGATCAGCTCGCTGTCACCACAACATTGTATTGTCATCGGAACTTGACAGGTATGCAAAATTTCAGTTTGGTTCGGATGTCAAGACGTGGTAATCAGCTTGCAAGATTTGACCCGAACATACATACAGATAGATAGATAAGATAAGATAATAGACTTTATTGCTGATTTAACTAGATCTAAGTTCCTACTCAAACATTTTCGTAAACATTATTTAAATTACTATGATTTTAAGAAGATACACATTTTTATTTTATTTTGTTGAGACACCAGCTTGTCGTGAGACATAGGCCTCCTCCATAGACTTCCACCCCGTCCGGTCCAGTGTTAGTCGCAGCCATGATGGTCCTGCAAATTTCTTGATATCGTCCTAAGTTAGAGTCTGAAAGTATTTTATTCATTGAAATCACAACGTCTCCTTTGTCTGCATCTAATGGGGAGACACATTGCTTATTTATCTCGCTAGGTGGCGCATCATCGCTGGTGTTGTTTCATAACCAAACATAGGTCTATCAATGTTAAAAAAAAACTGTCAAAAGTGTCAAATATCAATGGATAATTTTAGTAAATAAACATTAAATAATAGTCTGGTATAAAACATGCCTCTGTGTAGTAAATTCAGTGTAAACATAAAGGTACACACCGTTTCCCTTCTGATGAGAAAAAGACAAGACCACTAAATGACAAGCACCAGCGATGGTGGCGCCATCTGATATTAGTTTTGCCTGTGGCTCCCCATTCTTTTTCCTTCCCGTGGGTACCATTCTGTCAAGTCTCTTGTCCATTTCTGTCTTTCGTCTCTCAGTACGTGACCAGTTCAACGCCATTTCAATCTTTTTATGTATTCTGACACCTCTTGCGATTTGGTTCTTTGTCTTATAGATTTAAGGCTGTTTCTTGCATTGCATGTTAAATAAAAGCTTGCTAAAAATAAACTTTACAGTATCGTACACTTACTTGAGTGTGGCTAAGCTGGCTTTCCTCTTGGCTGAGTAGATGAGTATAAAACCGTGAATCAGTTCCTCTCTGAACTGCGAAGCTCCGTGATAGCTCGATATTATCACCTAGGGTAACAAACAGTTTTTATTAGTTATGCTTATACTGTTGGTTTATATAAGGTAGCTATACTACAGGCTGCCCCAGAACTGGTGTATGGCATGCAGAATGGGGGTCAATATGAACAAGTACTGGTACAACTATTTTGTATGTTTTTTTGTTGAGTAGATAGATAGATGACCGAATAGGCATATTTAGCACAGCAGTAAAGACGGCCTTTTCACCGAAAGCGTTTTTTGTCCATTTGTAAAATGTAGCATGAGTCCTTTGATATGTGTTATTTTGATAATTTTGATTTTGATAATTGTACCAGTCTTTTAGAGAGCCTAAACACGGCCAGTCTACTATTATCCATCGAAGAGTTCCGTTGCCCACCTTCCATCTCTATCATCAGATCAGCTCGCTGTCGCCGTAATATTGTATTGCCATAGGAACTTTACAGATACGCAAAATTTCATCTCAATCTGTTGAGGGTTGTTTTTTTTTAATACTTACATACAAACATTGCAAGTTAAATAAAAGCTTATAAAAAGATGATTCGATGTATAGAACTATCCCTCTCAAGTTACTACACCAATTTCGGGTCACCTTGTATTTTACACCATCTCACCAAAAATACTAACCTCAACTTTCCGTTTGGAGTCTCCTAGGAAGGTTTCAATGACGATAGACCGATCTCCGCTGAGGAAGCAAGCCCGATGCGACAGCAATGGGCTGAGGACGCGTTCAGGGGAGTACGGATCATCGCAGAACATGCACACCATTATTCTGAAACAAATCGTTGCGTAAAAGACAACAAAGCATAAATACTTCGCAGTCCGATAAGGTCAAAGTCAATTATAGTGTATTATGCAATTGCAAGCATCACCTTCCCACTCGAGACATCATGGTTTTGTTCCTACATATTAAGTATATCAAGTATATCGATCCTAGGCTCCGCACCAATGACTTTTCTAAGTTATGTGCGGATTTCCATCGCTCTGTGCTTCGGAGGGCACGTTAAGCTGTCGGTCCCGGCTGTTATTGATTAATAGCAGTCGATAAGCCATGTCAGAGGCCCTCGGGCGGCTTGACAAACTCCGACACCAGAGGCCAGCACTACCTCATACGAAACAACAACAACAACAGTATATCGAGCGTAGCGTGTGCTGTCTAATGAACTTTTGCTAATAAATAAAATGATGGCTCGGCCAAACACCAGCTTTCGGCCTTGGACTCGATCGAACGCAGAGCTTTCAGGCTTAGGCTGCGTTCCACCAAAGATGTGCGAGGATGCGTAGCGTTTCTTCGTCACAAATAGCTAATATAAGTGTTTTTTCCACTGATCCATATTTTCCGTACAATACACATCTACCTCTAACAAACTCTGTCTAGTGACTGCTAGTAGTTTATCGCTCGCGTCCATCCTTTGCACACATCCCTCGCACACATCTCTCGCTCACATCCCTCGCACACATTTCTAGCTTGTTTTGTACGTATAATAACCTCGCTCTGCTAAGCCGTTTCCACCAGAGCTGCGCTGAGCGAAACCAGGTAAATGAAGTGATTCTATTGGTTCTTAACAAACACATCCCTCGCTACGCATCCTCGCTCATCTCTACTAACATATGGCGGATACATACATGGTTCACGAGTCGGTGTCATCTACTAATGATTACTGTACTCACCGAATATCTGAGTCGAAACACACGATCACGTCATCTCGATACAAATGCGCGTAACTCGCCTTTTCTCTGTTGGCGCGTACAAGCTCTTGCACGGCTTCGGCCGTGAACGACTCCGTGCCCAGTTCGTTGACGGACGCTTCTAGGTACGAGCAGTGTAGGCTGTGGAAAGAACCATTATTACAATAAGCATAAGTATGAAGTCTGTGACATTCATATTTAATTTTAGTACTTCTGATTTATTATGATATTGTAGTAGTTTTAAGTGTGTGTGTAATAATGTGTTATATGTTCTATGGATTAATATGATCTGAAATAAATGAATAATAATAATAAGTAGTTAATATGAAAATGACAATCACAGCGAAAAAAACTAATTTACATACATACATAAATTGACACACGCCTTTTTTCCCAAAAGGGTAGGCAGAGTCTCAAATGGGGCTCTTTTCTCACAGTGGGGTGCACCATCGTGTGATATAGACGTGACAAGTGTTGAGCTCATAGCCGCCATTGCTTCCTACTACTGACTTAACTAACGCTTTCATCCAGTAATATAATAATACATTACAAATTTAAAAATGTATTATTATAAATTCCACATAAAACCCAAGTTTTTTTTTTTTTTATTTATACTACTTGGATTACGTATCAAGCTAGAGGCCCACCTGATGTTAAGCGGTAACCTCTGCCTATGAACAGTGCATTACCTCATAGATCACGTCCACCTAGGACGCAACCTATGTGGCATTGCACTGCGCCCGCCACTCTGAGACATAAAGATGAAAAGTCTCATGTGCCTGTAATTTCACCGGCACCCTTACCCTTACCTTAAGTTTAGTAGTAGAGCTTTTTTGTGAAAGAGTCGACTGACGGATTTACCAGGCGATAGGCAACAGCATACACCCGTGAACTTAACACCAATACTGTGATCACAGATCCGCCTGCCAAGGGTGGAGATTATTGTAAATCCCCCCTTTGCATTCTACTCGGGAGACCTCGTCCAGCAGTCAGCGTTTACCAGCTGATGATGACTTACTTCTCAGCGAGATTCTGTCCCTCCTCTTGAAGTCTCGCTAGCTCCTTTTTATCCATGCCATCATCTTGAACGAACATCACCACTAATGGTAGACCCTGAAACACAAAAAAACTTGAGTGTATTTTATACAATAACAATGGATTTTGATCTCGAAATAACAAACTATAACTATTTATACTTATTATTTAACCATTTTTATTTCTATAACTATTTAAGCTATTCAAGCAGAGCTTGTGTTATGGGTACTCGTTTCGTTTCGTATAAGGTAGTGCTGGCCTCTGGTGTCAGAGTTGGGTACTAGATAACTGATATACTTAATACAATATATTACATAGATAGATATTTTTTATTATACATAGAAAATACCCAGAACACCCTGAAAAAATATGCGCGATCGCACAAATATTTGTTCCGAGGCGGGGATCGAGCCCGCAACCTCCTGCGTCGCAGGCCAAGCTTCACCCGCCGCGCCACAGAGGTCGTCAATTAACGCTCAATAGAAAGTTGGTGAATGGAGGCGGTTTAAGAACTGCCTTCATGGCATTATACAGTGTCCCACGGTCATGCTACATGGAGTACAAGTACTTTAATATTGAAGGTAGGAAGTTTTACATAATGGAGACTTTCCTTTATTTTTTAAAGTCAGTAATACAGCATTCAAGTATATTAAAAAACCGGTCAAGTGCGAGTCGGACTCGCACACGAAGGGTTCCGTACCATCCTACTAATATTATAAACGCGAAAGTTTGTAAGGATGGATGGATGTATGTTTGTTACTCTTTCACGTCAAAACTACTGAATGGATTTGGATGAAATTTGGAATGGAGATAACTGGACTCCCGAAATAACATATAGGCACATTTTTATCCCGATATTCCCACGGGATCGAGACTTACGCGGGAAAAAGCCGTGGGGCGCTGCTTGTTATCTATAAAAACGGTATAACAATAACGTTTGTTGTATGGGACCCCCTTAATTATTTATTTTATTCTGTTTTTTAGTATTTGTTGTTATAGCGGCAACAGAAATACAACATCGGTGAAAATTTCAACTGTTATCTATCACGGTTCATGAGATACAGCCTGGTGACAGACGGACGGACAGCGGAGCCTTAGTAATAGGAGTCCCTTTTTACCCTTTTTATACGGAACCCTAAAAATATTTTTCACAAAAAAATATTTTTACGTTTCTGTGAGTTAAAATAAAACCAATCCGTATCGGGCGTGCGTTCCTACATGACATCGTCTTGTTCATGGTCACCACTGGATAATATTTTTCCCCAACGGTTATGGCCTGCCCATTGCCAAATCAACTTAGTGTTACCTGGAAAGGCAACTTGTCTTCGTGCTCGAGGCTCGTGAGAAGGGTCTTTTCAGCGCAGTTTCTAATGTATTCAAACGATTCTTGATCTTGAAATACGCAATAATATCCTGGAAAAGAGAATATTCACTATTGAACACACAAATGTAAACAATTTAGATTTTATTTAAACATAATTCTTTTCGATAAAAAAACTGACTTCGAAGCTGGGAATTTATCCCCAATACAAGATTTTATAATGTTAGTGATCAGAACCGTGTGCTGATCACAATAAGTCTAAACAAGGACAGTCTACAATTATCCATCGAGGAGTTCCGTTGTCCACCTTTCGTCTCCATCATCAGATCAGCTCGCTGTCATCATCATGTATTGTCATCGGAACTTGACAGGTATGCTGGTCAGAAATCCGGATCACCGAGCTCATCCTTATACTTCGCCTGGACTTGGAGAGCATAAATGACTGAAGTCAGTGGCCCTGAAGGTCTCCAGCCGCAGGACAGACAGTCGAATCGTCCCTTGAATTCGGTCTCTATGTACTCCGGTTCGTGAGGGACCACTCCCTACATCATCTCCTGATGTTTCCTCGCTTATTCGGGAGAGGTAGATCTTGACAGTCGACTCAACTGCATGCAGTGTTGTCGACTCAGTCGGTATCTTATCGGATTGCGGCGCGATCTTGGTCGACGTGCCTTCTCCGCAAGGGAGAAGCCGTCCACGTTGAGACTCTCTGCGTAATTAGAACGGGTTTCTCTGGTGCCACATTCCTCAGACGAGACTCAGTGCAAAGAAAATTTTCATAAACTATAAACTTGAAAATGGTAAATACCGTAAGCTGTAAGCCGTAAAGTAGTAGTAGAGCTTTTTTGTGAAAGAGTTCGTCCGGGGAAGTACTACCTCCATACCTATTTCTGCCGCAAAGCAGTAGTGCTCGCATTGCTGTGTTCCGGTGTTGCTGGTGAAATTACAGGGACATGAGACTTTTCATCTTTATGTGACAGGGTGGCGGGCGCAGTGCAATGCCACATAGAGAACGTCCTAGGTGGACGTGATAATGCACTGTTCATAGGCAGAGGGTATTACCGCTTAACATCAGGTGGGCCATCTGCTTGATCAGTAATTCCAAACTGTACAAAAAAAAGTTTGAGGCCAATTAAAAAAAACCACAACGTACCGTTCGGTGCAAAGTCATCAATCGGCGTAGTGTGCGATATATCGTCGGTTTTGATCTGATGTTCGACTCGCCAGGCGCGTCCGTCGCCCGTGTTGATGCGGTGCTCCGCATCGCACCCCGCTAGGAGCCGCTTCCCGAACTCACCCGCCACACCTTCCACCTAAAACAAGCATCAGATTGACATCAGTGATCTACAAGAGGTGTACACTCAGTTGTAAGTTCAGGTGTAATGGCAGGTGTAAGTTCAGGTGTACATTCAAGTGCCTCATTCATTCAGTACCTTCCACCTTAAACAGTCAATAGATCATCATTAGAAGAAGTCCACTCATGGATATCGGTTCAATTCACATTGCCGCGGACAAGGGAAGTTTCGCACATAGCATTTTAATAGTGACGACCTCTATGGCGCGGCGGGCGAAGGTCCGCCTACGACGCAGGAGCTTGCGGGTTCAAATACCGCCTCGGAACAAATATTTGTACGATCTGCAGATATTTGTTCAGGGTGTTCAGGAGCTTGCGGGTTCAAATCCCGCCTCGGAACAAATATTTGTACGATCTGCAGATATTTGTTCAGGGTGTTTTCTATGCATAATAAAAAAAACTATGTAATGTATTGTATTAAGTATATCTAGTACCCATAACGCAAGCTCTGCTTAGCTTGGGGCTAGATAATGTTGTGTGAACAGTCCAGCATTATTTATTATTATTTATTTTTAATTAATAGTTTATGAAACCAAATATAAACGCTACTAAATTTCATGAAGATCAGATTAACAGTAAGGAAGTTTTCATTGGACAAACATACATACAAACGCCGACTCTTCCTAGTTGACACAGAGAACTCGATACGCTCGTTCACTAAATACTTACGCCCAAGATAATGATGCTGATCTGGTTGGAGTCGTTGGTGAGCGCCCACGGAGCGGCGGGCCCGGCGTGGCATTGGCTCTCGCCGGTTGACATCAGTGATCTGCAAGAGGTGTACATTCAGGTGTAAGTTCAGGTGTACATTCAAGTGTAAACTCAGGTACAAGTTCAGATGTAATGTCAAGTGTAAAAACAGGTGTAGATTTAAGTTGGATGCTCACGCTTGAGGCGCGAAGTTCATTTTTTTGGTGTTTTTTGTCCATTACAGCTCATAAACACTTCTTCAGATAGTGAAAGTTGATTTCGCGAGAACTAGGAGACTTAGCACACATATTTTAATTGATAGTATCTGTTAGATATCGTCAGTTTAGCTACGATACGATATACATAGTATACGATAGGGGATCGTATCTAAACTGATGATATTTATGAAAACCTTAAGTGAAAACTCAGATGTATGTTCAGGTCAAAATACAGGTGCAAATTCACCAAATAAAAATAACAAGATTATTAAACTTGTCTTCAATTGTACTTCTATTGTTTGACTCCACTTATTAATCTTATTATCTTATCAATGTGCTTTGCACGCGTGGGTTCGGATCCCATCCTCGTCGCCAGTGAGATGTATGGAGCGCAATGAAACGACCTTCTACGTTGGACACTAGTTTATTACTGAGACCGCGCTGCGGCTTGTATATACATCACATGAACTTATCCCATGCTAGTATAATATGCAGTAGATTTACGTGAACTTACCCGACTCTAGTGTTGAGTATGAGCGGCAGATTGACGTGAAATTACCCGACTCTAGTGTTGAGTATGAGCGGCAGATTGACGTGAACTTACCCGACTCTAGTGTTGAGTATGAGCGGCAGATTGACGTGAAATTACCCGACTCTAGTGTTGAGTATGAGCCGCAGATTGACGTGAACTTACCCGACTCTAGTGTTGAGTATGAGCGGCAGATTTACGTGAACTTACCCGACTCTAGTGTTGAGTATGAGCGGCAGATTTACGTGAGCTTACCCGACAGTGTTGAGTATGAGCGGCAAATTGACGTGAACTTACCCGACTCTAGTGTTGAGTATGAGCGGCAGATTGACGTGAACTTACCCGACTCTAGTGTTGAGTATGAGCGGCAGATTGACGTGAAATTACCCGACTCTAGTTTTGAGTATGAGCCGCAGATTGACGTGAACTTACCCGACTCTAGTGTTGAGTATGAGCGGCAGATTTACGTGAACTTACCCGACTCTAGTGTTGAGTATGAGCGCCAGATTGACGTGAACTTACCCGACTCTAGTGTTGAGTATGAGCGGCAAATTGACGTGAACTTACCCGACTCTAGTGTTGAGTATGAGCGGCAGATTGACGTGAACTTACCCGACTCTAGTGTTGAGTATGAGCGGCAGATTGACGTGAACTTACCCGACTCTAGTGTTGAGTATGAGCGGCAGATTTACGTGAACTTACCCGACTCTAGTGTTGAGTATGAGCGGCAGATTTACGTGAACTTACCCGACTCTAGTGTTGAGTATGAGCGGCAGATTGACGTGAACTTACCCGACTCTAGTGTTGAGTATGAGCGGCAGATTTACGTGAACTTACCCGACTCTAGTGTTGAGTATGAGCGGCAGATTTACGTGAACTTACCCGACTCTAGTGTTGAGTATGAGCGGCAGATTTACGTGAACTTACCCGACTCTAGTGTTGAGTATGAGCGGCAGATTTACGTGAACTTACCCGACTCTAGTGTTGAGTATGAGCGGCAGATTTACGTGAACTTACCCGACTCTAGTGTTGAGTATGAGCGGCAGATTTACGTCGAGACAGTTGGCGGCCGCGGGACAGTGCTCCCGCATCGGACAGTGGACGAATCCAAGATGCTGGAACAGCATTAGCTTCCTGTCTTGCTCCATGCGGTCGAGCATTTTATATCTAAAAGAAAGAAGTTTTTTGTTGAAAAAAAAGCATCGTGGAGTTCCGTTGTCCACTTTGCGGATTGTCATCAGAACTTGACAGGTATAGAACAAGTAATTAATTTTGTAAAAATTAAAAAAACCCTCAATGTTATGAAACGGCTGAACCGATTTCATAGCTAAGAGCAATCCCGACAAATTCACATTACAAACAAAAAAAACGGTTCATCCGTTCGGATGCTAGGATGCCACAGACAGACACACACACACATACACACACACACACAAACACAGACACGCCAAACTTATAACAGCCAGTCGTTTTTGCGTCGTGGATTAAAAATTCAGCTCAATCGGATAATGCAACTACGTCACAATCGTCACACAAACATACATACGTACAGAGAAGTTAAAGTAAGTTGCCTTGATACTTCTAGGTTTGGTCGCGTTGGCTCAGGAGTTAGTTTAGTTTATAAAACGATTCATAATTCTTGTGATTTCAATGAATATAATACTTTTGATTTTTTTTTAATAGCTTGTGACCTGCAACTTTCTATCTTGTCATATACATACACTCAAATAGCTGCGAATTTATATAGAGAAAGCAGTCAAATAACATTGTAAATGAAAACGGTTGTTTTTTGTGTATTATTTTTATGAAATAGGCGATTAATCCTCCTGCTTGTGGCGCGAAATTTGAAATATTTTGGTGTTTTTTGCTTAGCTCATCAACACTTCTTCAGATAGCGAAAGTTAATTTCGCGAAAACTAGGAGACTTAACACACATGTTGTAATTGATATTATCTCATAAATATCATCAGTTTAGCTACAAATACTCTAAACAAATTTAGTTTTTTTTTTGTTTAGGGAATTCGTTGCCTAAACTGATGATATTTATGAGATATAATGATAGCGATTTGAAGTTGCATTATCTAAAGCTAACTAAACGTATCGCCATCCTTTTCTTTTGTATCTAAAAAGCAAAGGACAGGCAGTCTATTTTTAGTTTTAACTGTAGAGAATACAATCTCAAATCGCTACCACTATCTATTACAACATGTGTGTTAAGTCTCCAAGTTTTCGCGAAATCAACTTCGCTATCTGAAGAAGTGTTGATGAGCTGTAATGAGCAAATAACACCAAAAAATTTGAATTTCGCGACACAAGCGAGAACAACCACCTTAAAATGGTTAAATTTACAATACCTAAGACTAGTAGTAAATTATGTGTATCTAATAACTACAAACAAATTAAAAATAATTGTTTATTATACCTAAGTTAATCAACCTTAATTAATGTTACTTATTGTATAATTTGAATAAGGGAATAAATGGCTTTTATTTATTTATTTATTTAAGACTAGTAGTCGAATAACTATAGAATTATATGAAATAAATAAATAACGGCTTACTACCACTGTAAGTAATGTAATCGGTCTGGAGAGTGATACCGTGAGTGCAGTGTTTACGCAGCCTTACACGGACGATGTAGGTAGTGACGTAGATGAACTAGTTTTCGACGCACGCGCAACGAACCTACCGCCGCCGCTGTCCCAGTGAGCGGAGCGCGCGGCTGCACGCAGTATTCGCCGGTCCACCGTCGAACGCGGTCGCGGGCGGTGCTCATGATGAAGAGGCTTCTGAATTCAGTCTCGAAACGTCAGCAAAGCGACGAAATACAGTGGTAGTAAGCCGTTATTTATTCCCAACCACGATAGTTTCATTTATATAACTATAGAATTACCTGAAGTCGTCTTGAAGTACATCAGTAATTTCCTTGATATCCTCTTGAGTAATAGTCCCAGTCGGGGATATGCTCTTGAAATGGTAGAACAGGTCAGCGTGCTCCAGTAATAGTTCCTGAGAAGCGAATTCAAATTAATATCGTAAGTAGTAGAGCTGTTTTTAAAGATTCGTCCGGGAAAGTACTACCACCATACCTATTTCTGCCGCAAATCAGAGGTGCTCGCATTGCTGTGTGATTTGAAGCGAACCAGTGAAATTACAGGCACATGAGACTTTCATCTGTATGTCTCAGGATGGCGGGCGCGGTGCAATTATGCCACATACGGCGCGTCCTAGGTGGATGTGACCTATGAGGTAATGCATTGTTAAAGGCAGAGGTTACCGCTTAACATCAGGTGGGGCCATATACTTGTGTCGTAATTCACTAATTCACGTAGTCAAAAAAACTAAAAATAAAGTACTTTGGAATGCACCTACTAATGTAAGTCAGTGGGTAGTATATCTACCCACCAGTGTACGTGTACTTATATAATACAGTAGAATACCCTTAAATAAACCTAACAAAAAAAACTTAACTACGTAAATATAAGTACATTGGGCGGTCTTATCGCTTAGAAGCGATTTCTTCCGTTCGATTTTATAAGCTTTTATTTAACTTACAATGTATGTTCATGTGGAATCTTAAAGCATTTAACTGAATTTTAAAGCAGTTATCCTCAACCGATTGAGCTGAAATTTGGGATAGGTACCTGTCAAGTTTCGATGACAATACAATATGATGGTGACATCTCATGATGGAGACGGAAGGTGGACAACGGAACTCCTCGAGGGATAATAGTAGACTGGCCGTGTTTGGGCTCATTTTGATCAGTACACGGTTACGACCACTAATTTGTATAAAAGCTTGTATTGAAAAATACGTTTTTCACAAAAATATTATTTTCTTCGATTTCCGTCTCCTCCCGTGGATGTAGTAAGAGGTCTGTGCGGTATAGTTACCTGTAGGTTGTGCTTAGCGCGACGCTGTAACTGCCTCTGGTGCTATTCGTACACTCTCTGCTGCTGATGTTCAGACAGCGCCTCGAAGCACTCCCGTCCCATCAGTAACACCCTCACTTCAGAGAGCTGTTTGCCCGGAGTCACGTATAGTTACCTATAGGTTGTGCTTAGCGGGACGCTGTAACTGCCTCTGGTGCTGTTCGTACACTCTCTGCTACTGATGTTCAAACAGCGCCTCGAAGCACTCCCGTCCCATCAGTAGCACCCTCACTTCCGAGAGCTGTTTGCCCGGGGTCACGTATAGTTACCTGTAGGTTGTGCTTAGCGCGACGCTGTAACTGCCTCTGGTGCTGTTCGTACACTCTCTGCTGCTGATGTTCAGACAGCGCCTCGAAGCACTCCCGTCCCATCAGTAGCACCCTCACTTCCGAGAGCTGTTTGCCCGGGGTCACGTATAGTTACCTGTAGGTTGTGCTTAGCGCGACGCTGTAACTGCCTCTGGTGCTGTTCATACACTCTCTGCTGCTGATGTTCAGACAGCGCCTCGAAACACTCCCGTCCCATCAGTAGCACCCTCACTTCCGAGAGCTGTTTGCCCGGGGTCACGTATAGTTACCTGTAGGTTGTGCTTAGCGCGACGCTGTAACTGCCTCTGGTGCTGTTCGTACACTCTCTGCTGCTGATGTTCAGACAGCGCCTCGAAGCACTCCCGTCCCATCAGTAGCACCCTCACTTCCGAGAGCTGTTTGCCCGGGGTCACGTACCCGGTCTCTTCTAGCAGCCGCTTGAACTGCTGGCACCATCTGTTAATAAACGAGTTGTAATCAGGCGACAACAAGCATCAACATTCATTTCAATAAGCATTTCAGGCTTATAGGTGAGTAACATATGGCGGAGACTAAGATCCAGAGTCTCGAGCACCGCCGTAAGGTTGCATGCCTTGCGATCTTCTAAAGGTTACATTTCGGGGAATGCTCCCAGGAACTTTCTGATCCCACCATCTCCTTTTCATCATAAGACGAGCAGGCACACGGCTCTGTACCATCCTTACCTCCATTACTATACCCTCTATTCGTGCTAAACGTTTCAGTTCTACCTTTATAATGCGAACTGCTAAGTAGTGGAATAAACTACCGTCGTCTGTCTTTCCTGAAAACTATAATCTGGGTCTTTTCAAGTCTAGAGCGAATAGGTGCCTTCTAGACCTTTGTGCTCCATCTTTGGTCACATCATCACTTACTAACAGGTGAAATCGTGGCCAAACAAAGGTCTCTATCAATGTAAAAAAATAAACTACTACATCTCAATCAATTCAGCAATCAACAACGGCATCAAGGCTCTTATAATTATTAACGACCTCCGTGGCGCGGCGGGCGTAGGTTCACCTGTGACGCAGGAGGTTGCGGGTTCGATTTCCGCCTCGGAACAAATATTTCTACGATCTGTAGATATTTGTTCAGAGCGTTCTGGTTATTTTCTATGTATAATACAAAATATCACGATGGAATATATTAAGCGTAATTTTTTATACTATATAATATATAATTAATTTATTACATCAGACATTGTTAGCTCCATTATTTGTTAGTATTTATTCTTAAAAACTATGTTATCACATGCAGTAAGTAATCACGTTACTTACATTAATATAAGAGAATTTATTTTTTATATTTGCTACTTTAGAAGCTTATCGAAGTTTTATCATTTGTCGCTTACGTCAGTTACTTCCGAGCAGCAGAAATATATACCTCATCTCTTCCCGGGTTCAAGTGAGTAATAGCGCTGTTACTTTCTAACAGCTATTGTTTTCTTGCTAGACTCCGCCTATAGATATATTAACATATCGCCTGAAGTTCTTGTACAATTGATACATTGGTGCGATGCGCCGTCCAGGAAACCTTCAGCAGGCGTCTCCAGCACCACAGATGTCCTCAAATTGAAAACTCACTCGTAATTCCTCTGTTCTTCCTGAGCCTCGTGGAGGTATGACTTGAAGACCGAAGCCGCTTCGTTGGACTCTAAAATCTCGTACGGTATCTTCTGAGACTGCCCCAAGGTCTAAATAAAACAAAGAAGATTATTGAATAAAAATACCACGGGAAGTTAATTAATCACAAGTAATTTATATTGTAAAAATTAAAAAAACCTCAACGCAATGAAACGGCTGAACCGATTTTGATCAAACATAGCTAAGAACACTCTCGACTAATTCACCTTTCAAACAAAAAAAAAGGGTCCATCCGTTCGGGAGCTACGATGCCACAGACACACACACACACACACACACAGACAGACACTTCAAACTTACAACGTCGTTTTTGCGTCGGGGGTTAAAAAAAAGCCCAGATATCTTTGAGTCTAGACGCTTCCAGTCTACTAACATCCATCGAGGAGTTCCTCTGTTCACCAATTGTCATCAGATCAGCTGTCACTATGAGTATTTTCATCACAACTTGGATTGGAAGGTATAATGTAAAATTTCGGACTTCCTTTGGTAAATTTTACTTTTTAATTCTTATTTAACTTGGTTCGTTCGTATGTCTGTAATGTATTACATCTTTCTATGTTTCTATATCTCAATCGTGTTGTTTACCTGATATCTGGCCCGCTCTCCGACCCTGAGCGTGGTGTCGATCGCCAGCGGACTGTCGAGCTCCGAGCCCGACTCGGAGCCCGAGTGCTGCGCCCTCCCCTCGCTGAAGTACACTGAGAAGTCGCGGCGAGATCGTGTGATGTCGTTGCCTGATATTTGGCCCGCTCTCCGACCCTGAGCGTGGTGTCGATCGCCAGCGGACTGTCGAGCTCCGAGCCCGACTCGGAGCCCGAGTGCTGCGCCCTCCCCTCGCTGAAGTACACTGAGAAGTCGCGGCGAGATCGTGTGATGTCGTTGCCTGATATTTGGCCCGCTCTCCGACCCTGAGCGAGGTGTCGATCGCCAGCGGACTGTCGAGCTCCGAGCCCGACTCGGAGCCCGAGTGCTGCGCCCTCCCCTCGCTGAAGTACACTGAGAAGTCGCGGCGAGATCGTGTGATGTCTGTCGTTGCCTGATATTTGGCCCGCTCTCCGACCCTGAGCGTGGTGTCGATCGCCAGCGGACTGTCGAGCTCCGAGCCCGACTCGGAGCCCGAGTGCTGCGCCCTCCCCTCGCTGAAGTACACTGAGAAGTCGCGGCGAGATCGTGTGATGTCGTTGCCTGATATTTGGCCCGCTCTCCGACCCTGAGCGTGGTGTCGAACGCCAGCGGACTGTCGAGCTCCGAGCCCGACTCGGAGCCCGAGTGCTGCGCCCTCCCCTCGCTGAAGTACACTGAGAAGTCGCGGTGAGATCGTGTGATGTCGTTACCTGATATCTGGCCCGCTCTCCAACCCTGAGCGTGGTGTCGATCGCCAGCGGACTGTCGAGCTCCGAGCCCGAGTGCTGCGCCCTCCCCTCGCTGCAGTACACTGAGAAGTCGCGGTGAGATCGCGTGATTTTGATACCTGATATCTGGCCCGCTCTCCGACCCTGAGCGTGGTGTCGATCGCCAGCGGACTGTCGAGCTCCGAGCCCGACTCGGAGCCCGAGTGCTGCGCCCTCCCCTCGCTGAAGTACACTGAGAAGTCGCGGTGAGATCGCAGCTGACGAACCACCATGGGCCAGTCGCTGTAACAACATTTATAAGACAATTTAAAAAAAACACATTTTTTTTACATAGTTCAGAATTAGCACGTTGAAGTGGAAATGGGCAGGCCATATAGCTCGCAGAACTGATAACCGTTAGAGAATAAAGGTTCACGAGTGATGAGAGGTTCATCGGATTCTCGATGGTCCAAAGAAATAATAAAGATCAAAAACCTTTCAGAGACACTCCGAGCATTGCCCGTTACAGAGATCGCTGTGCAACCTTGAAATGGTGGATTAGCCCTAGAGTGTCCACGTCTCGGCACCATAGGTCATTACTGGTAGGACGCACTGATTGAAGACTTTAGTCTTCAGGCATGGTGGTATAGGCGACGAGAAGACTTGGCGTAGTTTTCCGAACGCGGCCCAGCCCAACTGAATCCTCCTCTTGGCCTCCTCCAATGTTGTGTCTACCTTATTGTAATATTGCATGCAATACTTGACCTATCTTCTTCTTGTTGTATCGATGCTATATTTATGCTATGTATTTCAAATAACTTAAGAGTAATAGGTGGCCACCTTAATCGCATTATCTGTGGACGCGTCGAGGTCTACCTTCTTACAGGTGTTTGGGCACACCAAAAATTGAGGCATGGAATGTGTCGGAGCACCGCAGTCGCATTGGGTAAGATTTGGGTCCCTGAACCCCCATTTGCACAAGTTGAGTCTGCAGCGGCCAACCTGAGTCCGGAGTCGATTTAGCGACTTCCACACGGGCCACTGCAGATCGTGTCCTGGTGGTAGCTACACCTTTGGGGTGATAAAGTCAGGGGGTGGGGGGTTATTTTCCTTCCACAGTTTACTTCTGGTGACAGTGGGATGGTAAGTTGTAGCCTGTGTGGTGCGCAAGAAGCTTTTGCGGCTTTTGAGGCGAGCTCGAGGGATTACGTGATCGTATTCGTTGAACACGTGACGTTTGTCACTATCCTGTTTGCTTGACTTGAGCTATTAAAACCTGATATATTATGAGAGCACTTGGTCTTTGAGTACTTACTTCTCCTGCAAGTCTTCAGTAGGTAAGCTGAGTCTGGATAAAACTTGAGGCAGCTTCGCCAGTTGTTTTCGAAGCTTTTTCGCTGAACGTTCTTCCTTTAATCTCTTTATGTGACGCCGGAACATCATCTAGGAACAATACAAATAGGATAAATGGAGGAACAATATTTATCAACAAATGCGCGCGTACTTATTGTATAAGGCGTGGATATATGTCAAATGTGGTGCATTCAAACCTTTTTTTCTCCACAATCTTTATCGAAATATCTACATAAAAAATGCATGTTAATCTACATCATTTAAAGCAAGTACTCAAGTTTTCAATAAAAATTAAAAACTAGATATACAGATATAAAATACTTTATTGCACACCATAATATAAAAACTATTTACAAATATTAAAAATAAAACTAACTATGTCATACAATGGGCGGCCTTATCGCTTAGTAGCGATTTCTACCAGACTACCTTTGGATGGATAGGACTATATAAAATAAACAAGAATAACAAGAATAACAACAATAAACAAAACTATTTAAAATGTGAGAAATAAATTTGCAAAGTATCCTCTGTTTTCGTGGTTACAACCATTTTTCTCCTAAACTATCAATCATAAGATGATTGTATTGCCTTCAGTATATTTAATCATACAACGCCAAGGGAACTATTTTTATTTTACTTTCCTAATTATTTTTTAATTGAAAGAAACGTGATTTTCGCTTACTTTTCGTTTCGCGAACGCTATTCTGTCACTTTCTAACTTACCTGAACTTTAATGAGTTAGATAGTGACAGAGTTTGGCGTCCGTCGACGCCTTAACGATGTAAAGTCACATGTGCCTGTCATTTCTGAGTGAGTGAGTGTTAATTGCGCAAAATATTTTTTTCAATACAAACATTTATAAAATTACGTATGCTGATCAAAATGAGCCTAAACACGGCCAGTCTACTATTATCCCTCGAGCAGTTCCGTTGTCCACCTTCCGTCTCCATCATCAGAACAGCTCGGTGTTACCATAATATTGCATTGTCATCGTAACTTGACAGGTATGCAAAATATCATCTCAAACGGTTGAGGATAACTGCTTAAAAATTCAGTTTCAAGATTCCACCCGGATTCCACCCAGACAAACATAAGGTAAATAAAAGCTTGTAAAAAATCTTCACATGGCAAGACGAGGTGACGATAGGTGGAGTAAGGCGCTAACTGAATGGCGCCCAAGAACTGGGTACAGAAACGTTGGTCGTCCAGTAGCGAGGTGGCCAGACGATATCGCATGCGTCGCGTCCGAGCCTGGATGAGACTGGCACGGAACCGTGAGGAATGGCACAGGCAAAGAGAGGCCTATACTCAGCAGTGGGTGAAGTCAGTATGATGATGATGATTGTAAAAAATAGTTTTTGGTTAAGAATGTCCGTACCTGAGTCCCATCAATTCCAAACTGTTGCACGAACTTCACCCATTCTGGAAAGTGTGATAGCCTCTTGCTTGCAGCCGACCATGTATCTCTGTAAAATAACATAATCATGGTTAATTTTGTTGTTTATTGATATTTTAAATTCTCAGGGCAAAACAAGGGATGCTTTAAGGTGAATGCGCACGCATGCGGCGCGAAATTAATTTTTTTTTGGTGTTTTTTAGCCATTTTATCTCACCAACACTTCTTCAGTTAGCGAATGTTGAGTTCGCGAGAACTAGGCGACTTACCACACATGTTTTAATTGATAGTATCTCATAAATATCATCAGTTTAGCTATGATACCCCTAAAAACATATTTACAGTGTTTTTTGTGTTTAGGGGGCTATCGTAGCTAAACTGATAATATTTATGAGATACTATCAATTAAAACATGTGTGTTAAGTCTCCTAGTTGTCGCGAACTCAACTTTCGCTACCTGAAGAAGAGTTGATGAGCAGTAATGGGCAGTAAACTCTAAAAAAATTGAATTTCGCGCCGCAAGCGTGCGCATTCACCTTAATAGTGTACCGCTAGGGGGCGCTTGAACCCTCTGCATACAAACTAAGGTCGCTCCTAATTTGGATATTATATCATTAAACTCCATTCAATGTTGTACAATGACGACCTCTGAACCTCTGATGATGTCCGACCGAAAAAAAAAACGCCACGCGCCGCTCGAAAAAGCGTTTTTTTTTTAATATCTCGTGGAATATAGATAATTTAAAAAAAAACCGTGGGTGAACCCTATGTTTTATTGCATTGATTTTATTTATCCATTTTTTGACCCAATAGTCGGTACCATATTGACAAACAATCTAATCAAGCCAAAAGTTAGAGGTAACTTTGTGTTTTTTTTATCGATAAATTTTTGTCTTTTCGTGTTTTTGTCTGGGTGATCCCTCGGTATTATAATGTAGTATCCATGCATATTTTTAAGTTGAATATTGAACTTGATTTAGTCAGTTAATAATCTAATCTAAGATCGGTAATTTTGCGTTATACCCCACCTTCAACGGTATTGTACCACTTAGAAATAAAGAAAAAAAGAAAGAAAGAATTTATATTTATTTGTATACGTGAGCTACAAAGAAACACGTATTATACTAAGAAGAAATAGATATGAAGGTACGAGGTGTAACTCAAGTAACAAAATGGCTCTGCCTCAGCATGAGTTGGTTGACAGCAAGCTAGCAACCAACGCTGGATTACTTACTTGTAATCCTGCACGTGGATCCTGATGAGCTGCGTGAAAGCGTCGGTCACGAAGTCAAGAGTCTCTCTTCTTATCCGCAACGCTTCCGCATAGTTCGCGATCTGAAGGCAAATCTAATTTTACTAAGGAATTTCGTAAAAATACCCACTCAAAGTTGACCAGCTGAGGTGCGATGGGCGAGTAGCCGGCTGAAATGAGAGTGTTTGCATGTTCTGCAAATATTTGTTCGTGTCTGTGTATTGTGGTACCATTGTACTCGTGAAATTAAAGAAGACGTAGTGACAAAGATTGACAAAGGTATGCTTAGATGGTTTGGGCATTTAGAAAGGATGGACGATAGTAGATTGTCGAAACGGGTACATAAGACGAGCGTGAATGGGGCAGTGGGATGGGGGAGACCTCGGCGAACGTATTCAGACCAGATCGGAGACGTTCTGGAAAAAGGTCAGGTCAAGAGTACCCTTATCCGACGAGCATGTATGAAGAATATGATGACAGTGAATGAAGCAAAAGATGTGTGTCGGGATCGTAGCAAGTGGAAATCCGTGGTCTCTGCCTACCCATCCGGGAACCAGGCGTGTGTTTATGTATGTATGTATTGTACTCGTAGTTCCTGATATCCACGACACAGGGGATTCTAGTGTCGGATCAGGCAGGAGTATGTATGTTAAGTAAAGTTTTTGACATGTAAATTGGTTTTACGAATAAATTGTATTTCTGTATTTCTGTAATCATAATCATAATCATTTGTTCATTTACAAACATGGGTACATATTAAACAGGTGACAAAATAGTATGGTAGATCCAACCATGCTTTACCAATGATGGCATTCAAAATAGTTACACGTTTTATTTATTTTATACTAGCTGACCCGCTCGCGACTTCGTCCGCGCGTAGATTACCTAGGTAGTAGGTATATAACTACTCGTACTATGAATTCTGTAAATAGTTTCTGGTACAAATATCAGCCTGTAGGTATAAGTCCACTGCTGGCCATGGGCCACCCCTATAGAATGCCACAATGAACGTCCTGAGCCGCCTCCATGCAACGACTTCCTGCGACTTTTAACATATCGTCCGCCCATCGAGGAGACTTTCTACTCGTCCGGTTCAAGGTTGCCACTCGAGAGCAATTATTCCTCAACGGTTGTTGGTTCTGCCACAGAATAAATAATGTTCTGCGGGCTTTATCATCTGCCCATTGCCACTTCAACTTGCTAATTTACAGAGCCTGTCAGTGGTCCCGATTCTTCTACGCATTTCTTCGTTTCGGATTTAGGTACTTGTACGGAATCTCCAAGCACAGCTCTCTCCATAGCCCGCTGCACGATTTTGAGCTTTTGTCATGCTTAAAGTTGATAATCACATCTCACTACCGTAAGTCATCACTGGCAACATGCACTGATAACAGACTTTAATCTTGAGGCTCTCCAGTGACTGTGATGTGAATATATAGCGTAGTTTCCTGAAAGCTGCTTATCTGAGTTGGATTCGTCGGCTAACCTCATCATAGAATTAAGATCCAACACCTTCCTAGTGGAATCGTTTACCCAAGTAAACATAGTGGTCTAATGCATCATAGCAGAATCCCAAATGAAAATTGGCAAGATACTAACAAACCCCCAAAAACAGCCAAAAATACAGATCCTCAAAAATAAACTAATTATTCCCCCTTAAAACTGTCACAACCTAAGAAGCCTTACAAACATCTAAACAGCCATTCTAACTCATAAAAACACAGGGTAACACAGGGTACCCTACCCTAACTCCTTAGATTTCATACAATGCCTTAAACTCTGAGAAACCCTTAAAACCTCGTACAAACCCATACAACCACATTACAACGGACCTTGCTCAGGCCAGGAGTCTTCCTTGGGAGTCTGAATTTTTACCAGTTGAGGCAGGAACCAAGATAGAACGTTTTCTCTGCCTTAAAACTCCTTGTGAAACTCCTATTTTGTTTTACAACACCTACGTACCCTAGAAACCCGCACAAACCTATATGACCCCATTTTAGACGTTATAGAACACAGGACTTTTCTCATGATTTGATTTTTATTTTTCCTAGTGTTTGACTAAGTTTGAACGGTTTTCTCGGCCTCTAAACTCCCTATCCTACCCTATCCTATTTCGTCAAAATTGTAAGAGCAGTATTTCATGATAATTTGTACAGCCAGACACACAAAGAAACAAATAAATTATATAAGTACAAACGTTGCTCGAACGCATTGAACTTTTTCAAAAAACTTCGATAATAAAATAAAAAAATCTAACCAAATAAAATTCTAATTTCTATATAAAATATGCCAGTCCTTCTAACAGCACGCCTGGTTTGCCTTCTCCGTCATATATCGGTTGGTGATATATCAATATATCACCAACCGATAAAAGTTTTCATAACTCCCGTAAATAACTAAATAAAGTCAAGTATAGGTAAGTAAGTAAAGTAATTTAGGATTGTCGACACACCCAAAGTTACCAGGGATCTAGAGCCGTTGAGCGTGCGCCGAGATATTGGCTCGCTTAGCGTCTTTTATAAGATTTTTAACAGGGATGCTCTGAGGAGCTGTTTGAACTAATCCCAGCTTCGCATTTTTATAACCGCACATCCCGCCATCGTCAGCGAGCTCACCCGCACATTTTGGATGCGCGGCGGTCTCGCACAGTGCGTTTTATGCGCTCGTTTCTCCCGCGTACCTGCAGGGCGTGGAATGAGCTCCCGTTGGATGTCTTCCCACAGGGCTACAATATGGGTAAATTCAAGAGAAATATAAATAGGGCTCTTAATGGTAGGCAGTGCGTTTGGAATACCGTGGGTGTTGCAGATGTCCATAGGCGGCGGTGACTGCTTTAAATCAGAAGCCATCATAAGAAAAGAAGAAGAAGAAGAGTATTGCGTGTCTTTTCGATATGGTTGTTTAAAACTCGGTTTTTATGCCACCATTTAGTGCATTAAGCCATTATATGAAGAAGAAGATGAAGAACGGTACATTGACGATTTTTTTTGAGCATTCCTCAACAGCCATTGTAAGAAGAGAAGAAGAAGTACGTTAATCCTGAACGCTTGACATGTTTGTATGTCAAAATAGCGTAAATATGGAATTGTTTGCATGTCAAAATGTCGTAACTATGGAATAAAAGAAAATTAATAAAATTGTAATTTAAGTATTTTCCTCGCAATTTTTCCATATTTTCTCACCTTTAAAACCTTCCCTGAACTTCCACAAATATTTCAAAATCAAAATTAGCCAAATCGGTCCGGCCATTCTCGAGTTTTAGCGTGACCAGAAAAAATAGGGGTTGATTTTTATATATATAGATGAACCCCTCCACGTATCTTAACCTCAAAATATCTTACTTCCAAGTGTCTTACCCCCACCAGTGCCTTACCTTGATTCTAGCCTTGGTCTTATCCACCATCTGAGCCAATAACAGGAACGCCTGGTCGATATTAACGTTCTCGTGGCTGGACGTCTCCACTAACGGTATGCGTCTCTTGAACTCTTTGCGTTGCACCAGCCGCTCTGCCTCTCTTACGCCTTGTTCGTATCTTACTTCCAACTGTCTTAAAAAGTGCCCTCCAAATATCTGAACCCCTTCAAGTATCTTAACCCGAAGTACCTAACTCCCGATTGTCTTTAAAAGTGCCCTCCAAGTATCTGAACCCCTCCAAGTGTCTTAACCCGAAATATCTTACTTCCAAGTGTCTTCCCTTCAAGTGCCTTATCACGCGATTATATCTTACCTTGATTCTAGCCTTGGTCTTATCCACCATCTGAGCCAATAACAGGAACGCCTGGTCGATATTAACGTTCTCGTGGCTGGACGTCTCCACTAACGGTATGCATCCCTTGAACTCTTTCCGCTGCACCAGCCGCTCGGCCTCTCTGACGCCTTGTTCGCAAACCTCGTCGTGCTTCGCTGTTACCAGGACGACCGGCTTCTTCTGCTTGAGGATGCTCTGAAGGATGGCTGCTAGAACTTCATTCTGAAATAAGGAGTAATATTGACCATTATTAATTGAATTAGCAAGTTGAAGTGGCAATGGGCAGACCATATAACCACAGAGTACATAATAGTACAGGTACAGAAGGTGGACTCCGCAAAATCATCTTGCACCACGCAATTAAATGCAATTCAGGTAGCACAGCATTAATTACCTACAGCTAAAGTCACCTAGAAGTTACTTCTCTTTCTATCGCGTAGCTCTTATCTTGTCTGACTCACTGAATTTTCTCTCATCTATTGCTATGGCACATGTCGGACAAAAGAGTGGTTATATTTGAGATGATAGGCTTCCTCGTAGAAAACCACGTTGAATACAGAGCAAGAGAGAATACGCTCTATTAAGGCGATAACATTCCCCAAACTGCAATATAGACCTCTCTTTAAAAGTATCAGGTTCATGTTCACTATGTAGGTTGTCGAGTCCAGTCCGCCGGGTACTTGTAGCTTCATACCTAAAGTGCGGAAAGCGCCACGTCTGGTATGACCCGCAGAACCGATAAACGTTGGGTAACAAAAGTTATTGAGTGGCGACCACTGAGGGTAAGGAACTTCCGTGTTCCATAAAATAAAAATAAAATTAGGAAAATAAATGCCCACAAGCCATAAAAGGAATTATATATAGGATCGTAAACAAGAGTTGAAATCATATAATTGAAAAACCTCAAACATAAAACAAGAAAAATCTAATAATTAATTAAAAAACCATATTTATATGTTTTTTTAGGAAAATAATATTTTCAGTACCTACTGTTATAAAATTACTGGTTGGAATCGTGTTCTGATTGAAATGAGCCTAAACATAGCCAGTCTACTATTATCCATCGAGGAGTTCCGTTGTCCACCAATCACCACTGTCGTTGTTTCCATAATCAGATCAGCTCGCTGTCACCATAATATTGTATTGTCATCGAAACTTGACAGGTCGACAACATTTCATCTCAATCGGTTGAGGAAAACTGCTTTAAAATTTGGTTGGCTACCAGACCCGGTGAGCAGTGCACCCCTCAGTGAATTCTTTCAAAAATAGACTTGACTGACTAAAGACTACACGCAGAGCTTCTACTACTACTACTACTACTACTACAGCTGCTACTTCTTCTACTAGCTCCGAGAGCTGCCTGTGTATTATAAATAAATAAATAAAAATATATTAAGCTCTGCCTAGATCTGCCTGTTCTACCTAGATTTATTCCGGGGCTGAGTGTTGTGATAACATGGTACTCGTAGTTCCTGATACCCACGACACAGGGCATCCTAGTGTGGGACTATGTATAAGACTGTTGTGTGTTATGCTATTCATACCTGTTTCTCCCAAGTCCTGCCCGGGACCAGACTGACGTCATACACGCAGAGGAACCCATCTACTACCAGTCTCCCATCCGGCATTGTTCTCTGCTCATACTCCTAATTAACACAATATTTGTCTATTAGACACATTGTTATAGGAAACTTAATTCTAACGTGCAACCAGAAATGTGACATACTTCATTCGAAAGGTCGAAAAGGTTTTTTAAAAAATCGAATGAAGTATGTCACATTTCTGGTTGCAAGATAGAATTAAGTTTTGTCTTTTTAAAAAAATTAAAAAAAATATTGAGAGCAAGGGCTCTCAATATTTATTTTATGTAAGAAGCCAAGTTTTTTGTAAATTTTTTAAAAATACATAATAAACTTTTATGATATTAGTGATCGTAACGGTGTGCTGATTAAAATGAGCCCAAACACTGCCAGTTATTATCTATCGAGTAGTTCCGTTGTCCGCCTTCCGTCTCCATCATCAGATCAGCTCGCTGTCACCATAATATTCTATTGTCATCGGAACTAGACTGGTATTCTTAAGCCAGACAAATCTAGGCCGTTTTTAGGGTTCCCAAAGGGTAAAACGGGACCCTATTACTAAGATTCCGCTGCCCGTCCGTCTGTCCGTCTGTCTGTCCGTCTGTCACCAGGCTGTATCTCATGAAGCGTGATAGTTACAGTTGAAATTTTCACAGATGATGTATTTCGGTTAGCGCTATCACAACAAATACTAAAAAACAGAATAAAAGAAGTATTTAAGGGGGCTTTAGGGGGGCCATACAACAAACGTGTTTTTTTTGGCGTTTTAATAGATAATGGTACGGAACCCTTCGTGGGCGAGTCCGACTCGCACTTAGGCGTTTTTTTTATAAAATATATGTTATTATCTTTTTTTTGTGGCTATATCCATACCTTCTCAATGCCGAGCTGGTTCTTGCAAACGTACATCAGCTTCTCAGCTGATTGTAGTTTCGTGGCCACACATCGTTTCACGTACGCTTCGGTTTTGCCAACTGGGGACAAATAATATACAGTTGTGGTCATATAATTAAGAACGATTTGAAGTTCCAGAAGTTTTTTATTTAAATCGTATCATACACAGAGATGTGTACCTTCTGAGAAGCAACTAGTTATGTTATATAATAGTCACATTAATAGAGCAACCTGACTTAACAATAAAGTATGAAATCGCTAACTATTTTTTGCACATTTTATTGATTTTATCAAAGTAACACATTCAAATAGTACTGAAACTGGACAAATAATTAAGAACGATTTATTTAACTGCTCGGGAATTGTTTTGTAAAACACTTAGATTTAAAAAATCTCAATATTATGTAGCACAGGAAACATAAAAATAAATTTAATAAATATTTAACTAAAATTAATAGTTAATAGCATATCCACGGCTTTTAATTACAGCTTTACACCGGCGAGGCATTGACTCTATTAATTTTTGACATTTCGCAAGAGACATAGAGTTCCATTCTTCTAAAAAAAAGTCATACAGCTCTCTTAAATTTCCACACTTTGTATTTGAAACCTTTTTCTTTACTTCAAACCACAGATTCTCTATTGGGCTTAGATCTGGACTGTTAGCAGGCCAGTCTAAGACAGAAACTAATTGCGCTGTAAGAAATTCCTTTACGGTGCGTGCAGTGTGCTTTGGATCATTGTCATGCTGGAATGTCCAAATGACCGGTAGAACGTCTTCAGCGTATGGTAACATTGTTTCTTCCAGTATATTTTTGTATTGGAACTGATCCATGTTACCTTCTATCAACTTTACAGGTCCTACACCATGTCCAGAAAAGCAACCCCAAATTTTCACATTTCCACCACCGTGCTTTAATGTAACTTTCGTGTACTTTGGGTCGAATGCTGTATTCGGGGGACGTCGTACATATCATTTTCCATCAGAACATACTCTGTTTATTTTCGTCTCGTCAGAAAAAAGTACATTTTTCCACTGTTGCACAGTCCAGTTTTCATACTTTCTCGCAAATGCAAGCCGGGCTTGCCTGTGGCAAAGTTTTAACATGGGTACCTTTCTTGCTATCCTACCGTGCAATTTTTCTTCTACCAAACGTCTTCGAATAGTGCGTGCTGAGATTGCTGAAGGGTTGTTTTCACCAAAATATTCTTTTCTAAGCTCATTGGACCCTTTAAAAGGATTTTGTTTTGCAATACGAACGATGTTTCGGTCATCTCGAGGAGTTGTTTTTCTCTGTTTAGGTACACGTGGAACATTCGAAGTAGTTTGATACGTAGCAAAATGCTTTACAGCGTGGAAAACCATCGTTTTTGAACATTGCAGATGGTCGGCTATCTTTTTGTAAGACCAATTCTTCCGGCGAAGTTTTATTATTACTTCCCTTGTAGATTTATCACAACTTTTATTTTTTCTTATTGTTTTTTCTAAAGAAGCAATCACCTTTAATCTTTTACAGCACGTAATGGCGCCAAAATTATACAAACAGTAACAAATCGACTGAGTGTTTTCTATTTAAATTTGAATAAAGGTATAAACTACTTAGCGTTCTTAATTACGTGACCAGCCAGTAATAAGGAATACTTTGTTTAAAAGTAGTGTAAAAAGTTTGCCTATTGATTTTTAGCCAATCATGTGTATCAATGAATACAGTGGTAATATGGAAATGTTTTACGATACCGAGATAAATAAAAACAAATGCATACAATTAGTTTTGCATCTTAGTTGGAAAAAATCTTCCCTTTATATCAGCGTTCTTAATTATATGGCCACCACTGTATATACTTTTCACTAGAAACGGGATATTTACCACGATTTTTGAGTTTTGATTTTTCGGCACTGTTGTATGCGCCATGATCACGGGCGATAAATAAATACAGTTGTTCAACAAGTAATTAATTGTGTAAAAATTAAAAAATCCCTCATCGCAATAATAATAATAATAATAATAATTGTTTCAGGACCTTGAACCAACTGTGTCCGTCACTGCACAACGACTGTCGGATCAGGTACGTGCCATCCAACGGTTGAAACTGTTGGATGACACTGTGCTTGATCGGTTACGCTCCGAAACGCTGAGTGCTCTTGTGGTTGACCACTCGCAACGAGGCCCGACTGTCTCGCCGTCGGTTGCAACACCGTCAGCATCGGCGATTACACAGGCGGACCCCGTAGCTGATGACGTCGATTGTGAGATTACCAGTGTGAGTACCCAGGAGAATGAGCAACTGAGGAGGGCTCTGGGGGATGCGATTTCGTCGTATCGGTCCGCACCTCTCGAGGAGAAGCCGCGTCTACCTCGCTTGCCCACGTATAGACGGAATTTGATGTTAATTGGGGCCCTGAACCCTTTGCTAGTCCCATATTTATTGACTAGCAAAGACCTAGCTGATACCCATTCGATCCTGTACTGTGGGGCCATTGCGGCGTGCCGCGTTGCTCGCGTCAAGTTCCCGGACACTGACCGAGTGCCGCGACCTGCCGCTAGCACACCCCCCTGGCAATTACGGATCGAGAGACGTATCAGTACGTTCAGGACCCTCATTGCAAAACTAATTTGCTTCAAAGGGGGTAACCATCGCCCCCGAGTGATGCGCTTCGTGACTCAGGCTTATGCAGGGACTGAAACACGGCCCCAGGACTACATGGCCTGTGTCACTGAGCGCATCGACTTTCTGAAGCAGAAAGTCTCTGCGTGGGCAAGCCGTATCCGCCGCTATAGAGAGCGTGTGGATAGATACTGGCAGAACCGCAACTTCCAAAGTGACCAAAGGAAGGTGTACCGAAGTTGGGAGAAACCGGACCAAAGTGTGCACGACGGGGGTATGCCGGACGCTGAAGTCGCGAATAACTTCCGGCGAGGCATCTGGTCTGCGCCCGTCGAACACACGGAGGGTGACTGGATGAGTGTGGTGAGGGCCGAGTGTGAACCGATTGAAACCATGGAGGCTGTTACCATCTGCCCCTTGGACGTAAGTTGTGCGATCCGTTCAGCTCAGAACTGGAAAAGTCCTGGGCCGGATGGATTACACAACTTTTGGCTAAAGTGGTTTCGGTGTTCACACTCGGTGCTCGCCAAGCAATTCCAGGAAGCCCTCGAACTGGGATCTCTTCCAAGTTTCCTAACTACAGGTGTCACCTTCCTGCTCCATAAGTCCGGTAGTACCGCGGAAGCTAAGAACTATAGACCCATCACATGCATGCCTACCATCTACAAGCTCCTTACATCCATTCTGACCGTAAAAATTAACTCGCATATTGTTGCGAATAATATTTTGGCTCCTGCTCAGAATGGATGTAGGGTTGGGTCCCGCGGTACTAAGGAGCTCCTCCTCATTGACATGGCCATTAGCCAGCAGGTCAGGAGGAGCAAGAGGAATCTCTCGGCTGCCTGGATTGACTATAAGAAGGCCTACGATTCGGTGCCTCATACATGGCTGGAGAGGGTCTTGGAATTGTATAAAGTGGATGCAACTCTAAGATTCCTCCTAGGATCATGTATGAGGCAGTGGAAAACAGTCCTTCAACATCCAGGTAGCCGATTGGATCCCTCTGCTCCGCAAGACCTAATAAGGATTGAGCGGGGTATATTTCAGGGCGATAGTCTGAGTCCTTTGTGGTTTTGCCTAGCACTGAATCCTCTCAGCACTCTACTGAAGGATTCAGGTCTAGGCTATCGACTTCGAAGAGAGGGTGAGATCATTTCTCACCTTCTGTACATGGATGACCTCAAGCTTTTTGCACCAAAAAAACCGGAGCTGGTAGCTTTGTTAAATATCACACAGGTATTCAGCAACGCTATCAGTATGGAGTTTGGTGTAGATAAGTGTGCGGTCATGCAAGTACAGCGGGGGAAAGTTGTAAATTCCACGAACTTGCAGCTTTCTGAGACAATGTCACTCAGATCTCTCTCCGAAGTCGAAACCTACAAATACCTTGGTATGTCGGAGTCGTTAGGCATGGTAGATAGGGACATAAAGCAGTCGGTGAAGGAGCGTTTCTTTTGCCGCTTGACAAAAGTACTTAACAGTCTTTTGTCAGGTGGCAACAAGGTTCGCGCGTTTAACGGCTGGGTTATGCCTCTGCTCATATACACCTTCGGCATATTAAGGTGGACACAGACAGAGTTAGATGCCCTAGATTGTAGAGTTCGTCATCTATTAACGACCCATCGCATGCGACACCCTCGTTCGTCGGTTATGAGAATGTACATCCCGCGGAAGGATGGAGGTCGAGGCTTTTTAAATGCCAAGACTCTCCACAACCGCGAGGTGTGCAATCTCAGGGAGTACTTCCTCCATGCCGAGTACGGGATGCATCACGATGTCGTTGCAGTTGATAAGAACTTTACCCCGCTCTCCTTAGCAAAAGAGAACTGGCGTAAACCATCAGCCCTGAGCACTCAGGAACGCAAGACCGTATGGGAGAGCAAGGAACTGCACGGGCGGTTTTACAAGGCCCTCACAGGGCCCGATGTAGATCTGCTCGCTTCAGTAAACTGGTTACGTTTCGGTGACCTCTTTGGGGAAACCGAGGGTTTTGTCTGTGCGATTATGGATGAGGTTATCAAGACGAACAACTATCGAAAGTACATCATGAAGGATGGGACGGTTGATATCTGTAGAGCATGTCACCGTCCCGGAGAATCCCTCAGGCATGTACTTTCGGGTTGTTCGCATCTTGCTAACTCAGAGTATCTGCACAGACACAACCAAGTAGCCAGGATCATTCACCAGCAACTTGCCCTCCGATACGACCTTGTGGGACCTGAGGTGCCGTATTATAAGTACGTGCCTCAGCCGGTTCTTGAAAATGGCCGTGCCACGCGTTACTGGGACCGGTCTATCATCACGGATAGGACTATTGTTGCCAATAAGCCTGATATCGTGCTGGTAGACCGGTCGGAACGCCGGGCGATACTTGTTGATGTCACTATCCCGCATGATGCTAATCTCGTGAAGGCCGAGAAAGACAAGTTAAGCAAGTACCTTGACTTGGCTCACGAGATTACCGCCATGTGGGATGTGGATTCAACGATTATCGTCCCGATAGTCGTTTCAGTGAATGGACTGATTGCGAAGAGCTTCGACCAGTACCTTAAGAAGCTCTCGCTAAATAGTTGGATCAAGGGTCAGATTCAGAAGGCGGTACTCCTGGGCTCGGCACGTATAGTCAGGAGGTTCCTCTCTCTGCAGCCCTAGCCCCCGACCGTTTGGGCCTCGCTCCGCGGTCGGTGGTTCCCCGTTTTGATTTATATTTTTTACTATAATGTTTTTTACTATTTATTTTTTTGTAGATAGTATTGCTTTATAGTGAAAAATATATTTTTTTACGAGATTTTTAATAAATGAGTGATATAATAATAATAAATAATGCTGGACAGTTTTTACACAACATTATCTAGCCCCAAGCTAAGCAGAGCTTGTGTTATGGGTACTAGATAACTGATATACTTAATACAATATAATACATAGATAGATATTTTTTATTATACATAGAAAATACCCAGAATGAATGAATGAATGAATGAAATGAAATGGTTGAACCGATTTTGATCAAACATAGCTAAGAACACTCCCAACTAATACACCTTTTTAAACAATACAAAATGTTTCATCCTTTCGGGAGCTACGATGCCAAAGACACACAGACACACACAGAGACACACACGCAGACACACACACACATACACACGCACGCAGACACACAGACAGACACACACACACACACACACACACACACAAACACACACACAAACACGTCAAACTTATAACACCCCGTCGCTTTTGCGTCGGGGGTTAAAAATGACGACTACACAACGTCCTTTATAATTCTCCTGCCGACGTTTATCTCTCCATAGCTACAGACCGTTCACCGTAAGTTGGCACCTGCCATGGACTATTTACAGGTGCCATCTTACGGTGAACGAGCACCGTGTACTCCTGCATTATTACTAATTATTCTAAACGTTGAAGTATGGTACGGGTCTCACCTCTGCTCTCACCTTTGAAGGGCTGGAAACATGCGTCATCAACAAACTCAGTCTGTTCCACCAGCTCAAACCTGTACTCCTGGTCATCATTCTCCTTATGGACGCAGCCCCAGTATAGGAAGTGGTCGTTGTTGACCACGCGACCGCTGAAGTCAGACTGAAAAAAACCTAGATTTGTCAAGAGCTCCCAAAAACTAAATCCGAGTAGTTCCTGTTTGTCTCCGAATCCCACTAATATCATAAATGACAAAGTTACAATGTTTGGATGTTTGTTACCCAATCACGCCAAAACGGCTGAATCAATTTTGAAGAAATTTGGTACACAGATAGGTTATGACCTTGATTGAACCATGTGCTACTTTTGATCCCGGTAAAACGCGAGGTAAGCCGCGGGCAGACACTAGCATAAAATAAATCCAAATAATATCATAAATGTCAAAGTTACGATGTTTGTGTTTTATTTTGTATACTACTTGAATGACTGAACAAGCTGATGGCCCACCTGATGTTCGACTCAATCACGCCGAAATGGCTAAGCCGATTTCGATGAAATTTGGTACGCAGATAGATTGTGACCTGGATTGATGTACATGCTACTTTTTATCCCGGTAAAACGCGAGGTAAGCCGCGGGCGGACACTAGTATAAAATAAACTAGCCTGTTACTCCATACAGTTTATGCATTAACGTTAGGTTTAAACTATTTAATTTGCAAGACATCCGCCCGTTACGTAACACGACTATTAATAAAATGATGTTACAGGTCTAGTGCTTAACTGAGTCAGTCACTGAGGTATGGGATCGGTACGGGAGGAGCGTTTTCGTTATTATTTCGTTTTATCTGATAATTTAAGTTTTTTTTTGTTTGTTTTGTTTGTACCGAGTAGTTACTAGTAGAGCTTTTTGTGTTAGTAGTAGAGTTTTTTTGTGAAAGAGTTTTCCGGGGAAGTACTACCACCATACCTATTTCTGCCGCAAAGCAGTAGTGCTCGCATTGCTGTGTTCCGGTTTGAAGGGTATGGGTGCCGGTGAAATTACAGGCACATGAGACTTTCCATCGTTATGTCTCAGGGTGGCGGGCGCAGGGCAATGCAACATAGGGTGCGTCCTAGGTGGACGTGACCTATGAGGTATTGCACTGTTCATAGGCAGAGGTTACCGCTTAACACCAGGTGGGCCATATGCTTGGTCCGTCATTAAGTAGTATAAAAAAAAAAAAAAAAAAACCGCTCCCATACCTTAGTGACTCAGTTAAGCGGTGGACCTGTTATTTGCTACTCACCTGACTTAAGACACAGATATGGTCCACGTTGTAGTCGTCAGCGTGGGTGCGGACAAATCTGTTACATAAGCAGGACTTGCCCACGCCTAGCTGCCCTTTTTCCTTTTCAGTGCCTGTTGAAAAGCAATAAAGCAATACCAAATTACAAAAATTAAAATAATTGGCGTCGCACGGCTTGTGCATTTGACATTTTCAAGTATAATTTAGTATTGTATTTTTATAATATGCAACGTTACAATTCTTCCAAGTCGTTAAAGTCACAGTCAAGTCACATTTTAGTAAACCGGTGGCAGTTTTACAAAAACTTTGGTAGACAATTTCCACCAATTTGAAAAGTCATGCAATACACTTCCATTTAATTTCACTACACTTGGTTAACGAGCTACATTGGTTAAAATGCCACCAAAATTAAACAAAATAACTCAAAAAAACCACTAGGAAATTAAATAAAATAAAAGTAGACGACGTCCCTTTTCGCAAATGGAATTGTTGTCTCAATGCCAATACAATATTATGGCAACAGCAAGCTGATCTTGTGATGGAGAAGGTGGAAAACAGAACTCTTTCATTGACAATAAACTGTCAGTCTTTGGTCTCATTCAAAAGAATTTTTATAAAAATATCTGTTTCAACAATAACTTATTTTATATCTTGTAACGGAGACTGACTTATTTACAAGTTATTTGTACGCCAGACATTTCCAGAAATAGATAACAAGCAAAATAACAAGACCAATTAAATAATGTATTACTTTTGTATCCTCTTAGCCCTATTATACATATACCTAGTTATTACTAAAATTGTGTTTGCTATATGTGTTGTGTAAGTTTTTTGATTTTCAATTTGGGATTTAATAAATCAGTTGAGTCTCCCTCCTAAACACCGACCATATATTCTACTTAGCCCCCTCTATACCTTGCTCATGAAGTTATGATGATACAGACATTGGTAGAATTGTGACAACAAGCCATGGAAGCCAAAAGCCAAGAAGTCTAGTCATACATATGAACATATTAGGGGTTAAAGTATGAAATTGCAGATTTGAACTGAAAAATTGAATCTCAAAAAAATTATCTATACATTGCTGCCATCTAAACGGAAGTTAATTTGTGCATTTACAATAGAACTCTGGGGATATAGATTCAACAAACTGGGTGAAAGCATTTTGTACTGCCTTTTGGCAAGAAAATTGTTTATCACGTAGGAAATTGACAAAATTAACTAAATTATATTGTGATACCGAAGAGCAGAATATGAAAATGCGGTTAATATAACGGTTTCATTTCGGTACCAGTACCTAACCCTAAAGTGACTAGTCACCTAATTGGTGACCAAAGTCATGGTGGTTGATTGCTCAGCTAAGTTGGAGCTAACTGGAGCACTTAATCTCGATTTCGTCGACAGTTTCATTTACCTGGTACAACTGGCTACGAAAGGACAATTTTGAACTTAAAAAAGTGACTCAAAATTAGACATTCCACACTGTGACGATGTAGGCATATCAGCAAAAGCAGTTCCTTTATATATAAAAAATAATAATAAAAACGGGAAATTTACCATGATTTTTGAATTTTGATTGTGTTTGTTGTTTTGTTTGTTATTGGGAACAAACATAACTCAATAATCATGGCATGCTTATGTTTTAAAGGTATGGTACATCGTGCCGTAATCTCTTTTAGTTCCTGCTAACAACTATCTTAGGATACTGATAATCTCATTTTTATCTCTCCAGCCCATTTTGCTGACCCAAAATGAAATTTTCTGTTCATTCTGCAACTGCAATCTCATTCAACAATTCTATCAAAACCTAACAAATTAGGTAGCTACTATCAAACATCACTATTTGCTTTCTCCATGATAACAGGAAGCCGTTTAGATAACAATAGATAGTATCCATTAACAATTGGTTGGCACAAATTGGTTTCCTCTCATTGAATTTGATGCATTCTTTGGGTTATTTAAAAGCAGTTATTTTAAATTAATGATGTTTAGGATTCTTGCTGAGAGTATTGTTATATCTGGTGGTAAGCTACAAATAATCAGCCTTTATGAAAAACACTGGTAACTAACTAGCAACTATGCTTAGAAATTGTACTGGTATGGGGATGCATTGGAGCTGAGTTCTTAATACTATCAGGCAAGCAGGACCATGTGTTTTCAAAGAAATATTGATCATAATGTCGTCATCGATTTAGAGACCAATTTAGTGTGGCGTTTGTGACAAAGCCTGGTTTCTGATTTTTATTGGTTTTCAATTATTTCCCTGCCAAGTAACATAGTTGGTCCCATAATGCACAAAAGGTGTCAATGACAATCATTGAGTATTTTTTCCTAACACATTAGTAGGTGTTGTTCAAATGTCTGAGTTCAATGAGTTTTGGCTCATAGCAGGCGGACACTATTCAAATGTGCCCAAATGTATTGATGAGATTAAGACTGCTGGTGTGTATTGAGTCTAGGATAGTAGAGATTAACACAGGATTAGCAGCGACCTCTGATGTCAGAGATCTCATCAACTTGATAGAATTATAAATAGAAATGTAGACTGATTCTTGGCTTTCTTCAACTCTGTAGCTTTCATATGCAACAATGCCAAGTGTAGTAAATTCTAATTTGGTTGCTACTTGGAATACTATTGGGCATATTTATAGTGATACTCATAATTTGAAGATAAAAATACGACTAATTATAAAGTACCTACTTATAAATTAAATATTTGATAATGACAGTAGGCGCGATCTTGATCTAAAGCATGACGATCTGAAAAGTAGACCGCCAGCTAACATAATGTACCAGTATTAAAAGAATACCTTCACATGCAACTACTACAAATGCATGTTTATAGCCAAAATGGGTTTGTAAGTCATATAAGAGCACACCAGCGAAGATCTTCCATCTGAAGCAGATAAACAGTTGCAGTGGTTGAAAATGGCCTGGATGACATCATCATGAATTAAATAATCAACATAGCTACTATAGCTGCTGAAATCTACCTAATCTAGCCCTATCTTTCTCTACACTCATGAGGTACCTTGTCGAGAATTCTTGAAGCTCAGAATGACCTGTAATTACTTAGAAAGCTTAATTCTAGTTTGTACTCACCAGACAGGCCAACTACAGAAACTGTGATCAGCTTTCCCCCGGTGTTATCAGACTTCTTGGCCATTTTCCCAAGTCACACACGATGGCACGATTGAGAAACAGTGAAACTACTTGGTGGACTCATCACAACACTACAATATAACACAGAATGGATAATTAAAAGAGAAATCTCAGGAAGGAGAACCAGGTGTTCTTTTTTCAAAAGTCATAAGTGACTAGAAATAAATACCTATAGATAGAAATTGAGAAGTTGGTCGAGAAATTATCCCAAGTAAAAGGTAAATATTACTCCAATTACGTGAATGAATGGGACGGATATTCATTGAACTATTAATGGGATATTCAATTGTTGTCGCCAGATGTGCCGAATTGGATTCGACGCCCAACCTTTACTGCTGCGTGCATCCATTCTGTTACAAGTAAATACACAACGGACAAGCAGAAATTACTGGAATAAATCTAAATATACCATCAAATAGAAATGAAAAGCTATAATTCATGAGCCTTTCTAGTGCCGTGCAGTTTGACACATCATTTTATTTTGCGACCACTTCGTACATTACATGATTAACGATAAATTGAAGATATTACATTGTTACGTACATGTTAACCTTTCCGTTGATGACTTTCTGTTACATTTTTTTCAACAATTTTGTAAATTTTAGTAGAAAAGAAAACGCAATAATTCTTGACACAACTTGCTTTCTCGCTTTGCTTTGTAATATGGTACTGCCAACCTAAATAAATAAAAATGGCAGATGAACGAAAACACAGATGACAAACCGGTAATAACCGAAAAAAAATGTTGAGCAAAATTCTTCTTCTTTCTTTTCTTCTTATAATAGCTTCTGAGGGGTGCTCGCCAATGTCAAGTGATCAATGACTAAAGAATCCTATGGACTTGATATACCTACAGAAAAAACGTGTATGCCTAAACTGCATGAGAAACTAATATGGCGGATTGTTATAGTGCTTGCCGTATAGCAATTGATATTTTGTAATCAATAAAGCTATAAAAAAAAACGTCTTCACGCTATGGCCCTTAGGGAGTAGGTAGACAGAACGTAGGGCCAATTATCGCTTAGGGAGTAGGTAGACAGAACGTAGGGCCAATTATCGGTTAGGGAGTAGGTAGACAGAACGTAGAGCCAATTATCGCCAGCTCACGGCCCACCCAATTTAAAGTGGTCACCGTTGCTTACGGCAACACCGGGGGCATTGTCGATGCGCTGCCCACCCCGAAGGAACCCGTGAATAATATTCAATATTCAGTTACACTTATTTGCAAACGCTCGCAACAATGTTGATCAAACAGCGGGAATTGAACCTGCACTCTACGTATTTCAACCAGTCGCTTGCTTCCCTAGAAACGTATCATGAACTTATTTTCAATTTGTTGGAAATATCAGCAATTTTGCAACCAATAAGGGGTTCTCACTGCCGTTTCACATCATGTTTATAGCCTTGAAAATAGATGGCGCCAGCTCTGTACAAGCTAAAGTAGCTCTGTCCAAATACAGTGAAATGTCCGCGTCAACAACGTAGTGATATATTTTCGTGATATTCACACAAAAGCACAGACAATGCATTTGGTATTTTGACAAGTACTTTTGAGTCAGCGCCATCTATCAATATAAATCAAACAACTTATTTTTTATTTGTTAATGAAAAGCCCTCATTGAATTGTAACATATAATATTTAGTCAACAACATCTAACCAATGGAATGGTAGGTACACATCTATGCAACTTTAATGATAAGCCTTTGACCAACATTCTCGCAACCAATTTAATTATCTTTTCCAAAAAAGTATCGATATTTAAAATATCGATATTTTCATATTTTTTCAATCTCTAGCTGTCATAACAACAAGCGCTCTGTCTGCACAGCGCGTTGACGTTACTGGTACTTGTGCAAAGCAGAGCTAAACATGGCTGCCCGGCCGCAAGTGGGCACAAGCGTGACGTCCCAACGTGCCAAGTCCATTGGTTTCCTTAGTCATTGCAATTGATTGGGAGTTTCCGTCAAGTCATAACTAAATAGTGGCAGAAAAACCGGGTATTTCCGGAAAAAAAAACCATTTCGACATGCAATACACGCATTTCACTAAATCACACATTTGCTATTTATTCAAGTTACACCGGTTAAAATGCCACCAAAACTAAATGAAATAACTCAAAAAAAATGCCATATTTTTCATAAATGGCAGATTGAAACCAATCTAAACTAACCTAACCTAGTTAAAATAGCTGTAATGTACTTTTATAATAATTTTCGGTTGTATTCTGTTTTGTGTGCCATATGTTATAAATAAATAAATAAATAAAATTCTTCAATGGAGCAAAATCACGGAGCAAAATAGATTAAATCTGACAGCTGCTACGCTCATTGTCTAGCGTTTGTGGGGTTACAGAATTCTGGAGCACTCCCCAGAAGCCATTAAGTATATGAATAGAGAAGAAGAAGAAGAAGGACTACTAGAAAACCATAGCATAGCACAGAACAGCTCTACATAAATACTATGGACTCTAGCGAGAGATGCTAACCCAAACTAAGCAAGTTTAGGGGCCACGACCCGCGCCGGAAGCCATCCAGCGAGAACCCCGCGCCGCGCCTCGCCGCCCGCCGCGCCGCCACTCTACACAACAAGTACTATGGCTTGACTGTGACAAATGTATATTGCCATTGGAACATCGAGCAACGCAGGCCTCCGTACCGGAGGGGAGACACCATAGAGCTGTCAACCGATACATATTTATTCAGAAATATTTGGGGGGGGCTTCACGCACTCACTTACACTTTAATGCACACTTTTGTAACCAGTCGTTCTATCGCTATAAACGCACACATCTATAAACAGCAACACATCAAAAATCTTTATACACACATAGATGCTTTCTGTGTACAAACATCATGTTATGTCACAAAATTGACAGTAACATCCGTTCTAGGGACTTCCAGCACTCAAGTCGATAAATGGATAGTATCGATAACTTTTTGGTAAGAAATTACTTTGCCTACCACCAAGGGTCATTTAAAGGATTTAAGGGCGGCTAGGGATGAGGGGTGGGGTTGAACGCTCTCTGTGAAGGGGGAGTTGCGGAACCGCCCCACTTTTCGAGGATAGCATAGAGATCATTTTGTGGATAACTATGATATTTTAGATTAGTAAAAGGTAGTAGTAGGCTGGAGAGAGAGGGGGTAAACGCGGAAACTTAGAGTATAGAGAAAAATCAAGAAAATTTTGAGTACCCCAGGTACAACCTTACTTTACAACAACTCATGAGATGATTAGTTCTTGGGAAAATTGAATTAGAATTTTGTTCAAAGCTTACAATAATTTCATAAAACTATGGGCTGGCAATTCAAAAGAGACGAAAGGAAAGAAAAGGAAAAAACGCTTTACTTAGCTCCCGTCTTCCTACTAACCTACATAATCCATGACGGTTCTGGCCTCGAAATATACAATGTATTATATATATCTGTCATTCACTGTTATTGTCAAAAACTAAAATTCATGATCCTAAGTGCCAAAAAACTAGATTAGTTATTAAAATTTATAAATAGTTTTTTTTTTATTTCAGGCATGATTATCCCACGACACAGGGGATCCTAGTGTGGGATCAGAACTATGTAGGTATGTGTTGGGTGTGTTAAGTTATGTTGATGCTAAACGATGGTAGGTAAAGTAATACTTAGCGCTATATATAGTGAACAGAATATCGCGTTGAAAAAATTATACCTAGCTATATATTTTTTTTCATTCTTTTGTCAATCAAATAGGATTTGAATAGGAAAATCCCACGACACAGGACGGACACTCATGACACGACTTTTCTTGAAAAGGAGTAAACGAGTTCAAACTGGGAAATGCTTTTGTTAATTTATCGTGATCACGTATCCCACAACCTAGGTAGGCATGCAACTTTTTACAAAAAACTATCACACCTCTAGATTTGTTATATCACATAGTAATTTAAATTCATGTCTAGATCAGTTCACACATGAAAAAACTAGTAAAAATAACTTGGAAGCCCTTGCAAGCCTAGCTAGTAGTATCTTGGAGCAACACGGCCGCCGCTGGAGGTCACACGAGAGAGACACGAGGAGGTCGCGGCGGGGGGCGACATCAAGTAAAGGCGTTCCCCTCTGGCTATGCACAATTTCATTTGGGCATACGCGTTAGAAAAACTGTTTTACTAACTGTTTTAAAAACTATCCGTTGTAATTTAACATAGTAATTTAAATTCATGTCTGTGTTTAAATATAAAAATTCAAGGAAAAGAAGCTTGCTAGCCTTCACCAAGCATGTTTTGCTTTTGCTGGTAATAAAATTGTATCATGATGGGCCAATTGCTCTGTCAGACTGAATCGATCGTGTGACGCATAGAGTAAAAAGTGTGACAGTGCTACAAATACTAAAATGCCGAATCGTTAAATTTTCTGCTGTAAATCAAGGTCTGGAACATCGAATTTACGAAAAGATGGTGCTTTCTTTCACATTGTACCTAAGTGAATTTCATTATATATATATATATATATATATATATATATATATATATATATACATACATACATACATAGACACACGCCTTTTTCCCCGAAAGGGTAGACAGAGCCTTAAATGGGCTTCTTTTCACCTTGGTTTTCACCAGTTCTCAATAATATATATTTATTTTTATTTTATTTTTTGATGTTGGACACAGTTTACACATTATTATCTAGCCCCAAGCCAAGCAGAGCTTGTGTTATGGACTAGATAACTGATATCCCTAATACAGTACAATACATAGATATTTATTTTGTATTAACATAGAAAATATCCAGAACACCCTGAACAAATATCTGCAGATCGTACAAATATTTGTTCTGAGGTGGGAATCAAACCCGCAACCTCCTGCGTTACAGGCGAACCTTCGTCCACTGCGCCACAGAGGGCGTCAATTTATGGCATAAAATGAATAATTTCAAATTAAAATCATAACAGTTACCTACCTTGTTACATACCAATACCTTCATGGTGATTGGATTAACGGTTAGAAAGTTAGGTTAGGCTAGGCTATGGCGTCTCCCGAATAATATAAATCAAATTTCAATAGTTTGTAAAACATAATAAATGAGCATTTATTTTATCGATAAAAAATCTACTTTATTATTGCGGCACTTCACTAATTTAGCAGTATATAAGAAAACACGGGCAACTTACTTTCAGGAATTTTTGAGAAATAAAAAAAACTGTTAAATGAGCACAAAGCTATTTCAGTGTGCATTGAGGCTGTTATTGTTACATACATACATACATAGACACACGCCTCTTTCCCCGAAGGGGTAGGCAGAGCCTTAATGGGCCTCTTTTCACAGTGGGTTGCACCTTCGTGGGAGATAGACGTGACAAATAGTGAGCTCATCCCTGCCATTGCTTCCCACGACTGACTCAGTTAACGTTATTGTTATTGTTAGCAGTTGCTTATTTAATTAATTTATATTATGGTTACCAACAGTCTACACATGTATATATGAGGTACAAACTATATACCTATCTTTAGCTACAGGAGAAACCAATAAGGGCCTTTCATTTTAAAATAAAAAAAATGTAGTTTGATTTGGGTAAATTGATGGCACTGACTCAACTGTGGTTGTCAAAATTAACAAATGCATCGTCTGTTATTTTGTGTGATAGTAACAAAATACCAAAAAAATATATCACTACGTTGTTGACTTTTACATGTCACTTTATTTATACAGTTAAGTACACAGCAGCGACATCTATTTTCAAGGGTTTATAGATGATTTGATATGGCCGTGAAAACCCCTCATTATAGGCAAACACAACGTGCGAAGATTGTACAGTAACTTAACAATTGGCGATCAACGATTTTTTTAAAGCATCTTTATTTACTTTTAACTGAAAAGAGTAAAGTTATTTAAGTATGATCAATATAACCGATTTTGATCAAATTAACCACGCAGTTTTATTCTTATTATAAACTAGAAGCAACCCGCGGTTTCACTCGCATAAGTTTTGATCCTGTGGGAACATCTAAATAAAATTTAAAACTATACCAGTGGTCCAGCTATCGCCGTTCTTAAATTTCATCCAACCTTTAGAAAATTTTGCATTTATAATATTACATACATACACACATACGTAAACTCACGCCTGTTTCCCAGAGAAGTAGGCAGAGACCATGTATTTCCACTTGCTACGATCCTGGCATACCTGTTTTGCTTGATTCACTCACATCACATTCTTCATATATGCTCATTGGTTAAGGGCGCTCTTGGCCTGGACATGCTCCAGATCGACCCTGATCTAGTCTGAATACCTTCACCGAGGTCTCCCCCTTCCAACTGTCCCATTCATGCTCATCTTATGAACTAGTTTCGTCAATCTACTATCATTCATCCTTTAACCAATAACCCAAACCATCCAAGCATATCTTTCTCAATCCTTGTCACTATACACGTGCTCTTTCATTTTACAATGCTTTCTTAACACACAGTTTCTTATTCTATCTCTCAAAGTCCACCATACATACTTCTCAAACCTCTCATCTTCAGAGCATTTATTTTACTTTCATGTTTATTCTGCCTTAGCAACTTTCGCTACCACCATACATTAGTTTTGGCACTAACACTCCTCTATGCACATCCAGTCGTGCCTTTTTGGATACGTTCCGGCTGATAATAAGGCGTTAAGTTCACCTGGTTTCCAGAATTTACTCTCATTTAAATATCATCTTCATGCTTGCCATCTCTTGTAATCAAAGTTCCCAAATGTACAAACTTTTTCATGTTACACTTGTTGTTAATAGTAGTGTGATTTAATTCTATTTCTTTAAATATAGTTGCACATGACATTTACGTTGACATATCATCATACACCTCTGCGAGGCACAATTAATCCTTTTACCATACTGGTTCTTTCACCATTGGTCACTAGGCCCCTTTCAGGGACACTATATCTCAAGCTGGTCAGTGAACCAAGAAAGAGCCCATGACACGAAGTAGTAGTAGTTAGTAGTTACCGGTTAGTTAGTGGTTACTTAGCCATCAAATACAAATACACGTTATTTCACATGTCACATGATGTCGAACGTGTTTAATGAATAGTATTTAGTAATCAAGGATATTAAGGATTCATCCACATCTTGGCTTACTGACATTACACGTTATATACATGTTTACGTCAGCAGAATAAATCCTGAAATGCACATTGATGTGTTATACACATTTATATCTACGCTTTTGGTCACTTTTATGTCGCCCCTGTGTCACACGATTAAGTGGAGCTCGATTGAAGAGCGAGCAGGGCAGTCGATTTGTTAGTGATTTTAGAGTAGTGAATGACCAGTGTACTGAAGTTCAGTCGCAGTGAAGAGTGAACCAGTGTTATTGAATAAAATATTCACGGTTTGTTTTGTTAAACCGTTCAGTTTTATTATTTTACCCCGAACACGAACTCAAAAATTACAAAATCTGAGATGGCCACTTTTGTTTTTATACGGCTTAATTTTACTTGGTCAATTTTCATGCAATAAGTTATAATAATTTAATTAAAATTCAGGTACATTTGAAAGGAAACACTATCTTTTTGTAAATTTGATGATCCAATCATTTGTTTACAGCATAAAACTGAACAATTCGGCATTTTTCTTAGAGCACTATCTCCCACGCGAGTCGATTCAGTCTGACAGAGCGATCGGCGACAGCTAGTTTTTTATAAGCTGTATGCCCTCGAGGGCATTAAATTTAGAGGGGAACTACAGCGGGGAATGCCTTTGATGGCGTCTCCATTCCGTGTTGCTCGATGCATTGGAAGAAATATTTTCAATGGATTGCTAGCCTAGAGCATCACCACGTTTGTATTGTAGCCTAGTCACATAACATAACATAACTCCCAACAGTCACATACCTAATCCTGACTGATCCCACGTTAGGAATCCCTGTGTCGTGGGTATCACAATCTACGAGTACCATGGTACCATAACACTCAGAGCCGGAACAAATAGTTGCAGATCATGTAAACTTTTGTCCCGCAGAGAGAATCGAACCTTTCCTATATCATTCGGCTACTCCCCCGTCACGCTACAGAGGTCGGGGAGAATCAATCGGGAAAATTCAATTTTATTATGAATTATTTTTGAAATAATTATCTGTGCTTATACGATTGTCGGTTTTCATAATTCCACAGGCTAACAAATGTTCACTTAAAACAAAATCACAACATATTTTTGTTTTGTTTGCAACACTGATTTGACAGCTCCAATAAAAAACACAACTAAACTAACACAAGCGCCTAAATGTCGTCCCGCGATTTTCTTGAGAAATGACTTCTACAAATGATGGAAAAGAAGTGAAAAGTTATCAAACAAGTGGCCCGAAGGGCAAGTCATATTTTATTGAACTTTATAAGGTAAGTTTTATTCTTGTTAGGCCTGAAATTCCGTGAAAATGCGACGCCGTTGTGATGGTGAAGTTCATCATGTCCGCCATATTTGTATAGAGAATCTCTTGTTTTCATGAAATCCGTGCTATTTTACTATATTTCCGTCACAATATGCCTGCATGTTAATAAGAAAAACGTAATTTCCCTTCAAAATACCTAAAACGGCCCTATGGGTTTGTAACTTCTGCACAATCTTTCAATTTCATGCAATAGTCAAACCCCATTGAATTCTGGACATATTTCATGAAATAAAAAAGCCGTACCTATAGTTGTAGTTTGAAAAGGCTGCTTCTAGTAAGGGTTAGCGTTTTGCCCAATTATTCTGTGAAAGTTTTGTGTATAAATGCAAAGCTAGAATGCAATATGCACTCATGATGGATGCCCTTTGACAGCCATGTTCCGAAGTCGCGAAGTCACGTAGGTTTGTTTACCAACCAGCCGGAAACGAACCGGCCAAAAAAACCATTTGTGTAGTTATAAAACTCCTGATGATTTTCCTAAGGGTTATTGTCAGCTGAAGGTGTACCATGCTTCTCTAATGCAAGTAAGTACCATGTGGTTTGATTTATCAACTAAATTGTAATAACATTGCCTGTCTGTACATTGTCTGGCACCTAAAATACTTAGCTCTATGTTTCTTGTTTAATGAGTGAGTGATAGTTGCTTAGTATTGAAAATTAACTACTGCCTACATTCTCGATGTGGTTACAGTAGGTAACTACTCTTTCCAGATAGAGTGGTGATAGGTAGGAGATAGTAGCTATCTAGTATACCTGACACTATCCATCGGGCTGTTGGGTGGTTTCTTGTAGTTATTGTAGTAGTTCAACCACAAATGATACTACTTTATTTATCTTGCTTTGTGTAAAACAACCGCCATTACAGCTAAGTGCTGACAGCAGATTTTGTTTCATATTCATACTGCATAAAAATATTGCAAATACAACTAAACTCATAACAAAGTAATTTTTGAAAGCTAAGATATCCATGCATCAGCATAATCTCTGGTTACTGCAAGCGTCTCAACACAAATTCTTATACCTTATTCATTTCATCGTTATCAGCATGCTGTAAAGACAACGTCCGTATAATTTAGCACTGTCTTAGCCACATCTATGTAGTGGCTTACTGAAATATTTTTATTTAGAATGCCATCTTTTTATTTGATTTGAATGACGGTACAAGCAGATAACCCACCTGAAGTACAATTTTCTTTTTATTTGAAAGGCACACGCAATTTGCCCAAATCGAAACTGTATTGTGAATTGACTAATTGTTATTCTACTCCCTCATAACAATAATATAATCTACTTTTGATTCTTGCGACCATATATTAAAGTAGGATAGTGTGGTATAATAATTGTAAAGAGTGAAAGACAATTCTGAGAACTTTGAAACATTCAAGTTACAGTTACATTTCGATATACGTTAGTTACATTTACACTAGATCGTAACATGATCTGAACCTTAATTTGACTAGTTTTTTATTATGAGAATTGGGCTTCGGATGTTAAGCAGTAACCTCCGCCTATAACAATGCAGTACCTCATTCCACATACACCTAGGACGCGCCCTATGCGGCATTCCACTGAGTTGCCACCCTGAGACAAAGATGAAGTCTCAGTTGACCGTAATTTAATTGGCACCCATCTCTAAACTGGAACACAGCACACACACACCGCAAGGACTATTGCTTTGCGGCAGAAATAGGTATGGTGGTAGTACTTCCCAGGACCATCTCTTTCATAAAAAAGCTCTACTACTCTACTACTAACATTCTTGTGATGTTTATGAACAAAATATTGTTGAGTTTTAATTAGGATTATTATTCAAAACTTTTTAATTTAAATACTTTATTTTATTCTCTTTTGGAAAACTTACAGCTAGGTACACAAATAAACAAGTAAATATAAAATAGAGAGCCATTACATGTTTCCACACATATTAAACAATTTAACAAGAAATAAAAAATAACAAGTATTTCTTAATTCCTAAATATACTACTACTTCCATTTTCTGGGGGACATTCTACATTGCGTCACCCAGTTCGTGGTCACCACCATGGGATGGTTTTTTTTATTTGGTGGGTTGATTTATTTATGTTTCTCAGTATTGTTCACATATCACGTTATTTATAAACGTGGTTAAGCCAGCGTATAGATAGCAAACTGGATGATGCAGTGTCGAAAGGCACTCCTCACGATGAACCAAATACATTTTAAAGGTTGCCTGAAGTCATTGAATAGAGAAAGATCAAGATCATTTGTTGTAGCTTTCTTCTTCTTCTTCTTCTTTTTTTTGGCGTGTTCAGCGGACTGGTAGTGGTGCCACAAGAGTTTGCCAATGACAGGTGATTAACTTGACATAAAACCAAAAAAGTGGTGGGAGTTTGAGGAAAGATAAAGGTACGGTTTAAGGTGAATGCTCACGTTTGCGGCGCGAGATTCAAATTTTTTGGTGTTTTTTGCCCTTTACAGGTCATCAACACTTCTTCAGATGACGAAAGTTGAGTTCGCGACAACTAGGAGACCACAACAAACAAAAACACTGTAAAAATGTGTTTAGGGGTATCATAGCTAAACTGATGATATTTATGAGATACTATCAATTAAAACATGTGTGTTAAGTCTCCTAGTTGTCGCGAACTCAACTTTCGTTATCTGAAGAAGTGTTGATGAGCTGTAATGGGCAAAAAACACCAAAAAATTTGAATTTCGCGCCGCAAGCGTGCGCATCCACCTTAAAGGGAGAATCGTACGTGATTACGTAATACAAATTGATTCACGCTTAACTGAAAAAAAAAACTTCTTTGGGGGTGGCCTATGTACAGCTGTGGCCTTCTACAGGTTAATGATGACGATATTTTAGCTCCTCTCTTTCTCAAATGTCAATCAAAACTACGGACAGCTCGTACACGGTAAGATGTCCCCTGTGTTGTATGGCGTGCCAACCAAGGCAAGACATCTTACTGTGAACGGTCTGTACCTAATCAGTAAGTGTCAGTTTTTTAACTTCGGTCAGTATTGTTTATGTTCTAATAATGACTAGTGTTCATTTCAACACTCTGAAATAGGCACATCAGCGAAAGCTACAAAATAAAAATAATCGTCTATAATTTTAAATAATAATGATAATAATTGTATTCTCAGTATTTTTAGCCTACCAAAGCTCCATCTGCTACAGTTTTTCGTATAAATATATTGACAGTGAAAAAAAACCAAAATAATTAAATTATACTAGTGTCCGCCCGCGGCTTCGCTCGCGTTATTTATTTATTTATTATTTATTTATCACAGGCAGCTCTGGGAGCTGATGCGTGTATATCTTAGTCCTTATCAGTGCCCTTTAAATGTTTGCCAAGTCTATTTTTGAAAGAATTCACTGTGGGATTATACGTGTTAAAAAAGCTTAATCCAGGTCATAGTCTATCTGTATACTAAATTTCACCGAATTTGGTTTCACAGTTTTAGCATGATTGAGTAACAAACATCCAAACAACAAAATTTTAAAATTTATGATATTAGTGAACTTTTTTGAACTAAACATTGATGTTTTAATTAATTTAACAGTGAATTCATTTATCCAGAGGGATATCTTATCAATTGCTTGTCCTGCACTTAATTGAGATTATGAGGGCAAGGGTTACGTGACCCTGGTTTCCCCAAGCTGCTAAACTTATTCCTCCATGCGGTAATAGCATCCACAAGTTTTAGATAAGATTATGACGTCATCTATTCAAATATTATAAAGACGTAAAATTTTTTTTTTTTTTTTTGTATGGAGTCATCTCTGGAACTATTAAACTGTAGTCTGTACTACTGTTTTAGTAGTCATAGAGCTTTTTTGTGAAAGAGTTTGTCCGGGGAAGTACTACCACCATACCTATTCCTGCCGCAAAGCATCAGTGCGCGCATTGCTGTGTTCCGGTTTGATGGGTACAGTTGTTGGTGAAATTACAGGTACATGAGACTTTTCATCTTTATGTCTCAGGGTGGCGGGTGCAGTGCAATGCCACATAGGGTGCGTCCTAGGTGGACGTGACCTATGAGGTAATGCATTGTTTAAAGGCAGAGGTAACCGCTTAACATCAGGTGGGACATCTGCTTGTTCCGTCATTCACGAAGGAATTTTTCGGCATACCCCACCTTATATGTGTAATTTGTTTGTCCATAGTCGCTAGAAGCAAGGCTCAACGAGTCTGCTACAGCCAGCGAGCGCACCAAACATCTCTGCGATGCGTGGCGGAGAGTGCATAGCCTGTGCCAACACTCTGCGCCCACCACCCACTCACATCTGGTGAGCTGGCTGCAGCGGCACACGGCCAGGACTGTGCTACAGGTAACATCTACCTCCACATGTTCAAATATTCCATCTGAGGTTTTCCCGCTTGGTTACGACATGTGTCGCTTCAAGAAAAATGTTCATAAATTCCTTCAGGGTAGGCAGCGCATCGACAATACCTTGGGTGTTGCCGGTGTCTATAAGCGACGGTGACCACTTCACATCAGGTGGGCCGTATGCTAGTTTGCCTATTTAATTCATAAAAAAAAAAAAAAAAATTGTATGGGCGGAGTCTAGCAAGAAAACAACATCTCCAAGAAAGTGACAGTGCTATTGCTCACTTGAACCCGGGAAGAGGTGAGGTATAGATTTCTTCAGCACGCAAGTAACTGACGTAAGCGCCAAATGATAAAACTTCGTTTAGCTTCTTGCTCGTTTTGAGCCTAAACACAGCCAGTCTACTATTATCCATCGACGAGTTCCGTTGTCCACCTTCCGTCGCCATCATCAGATCAGCTCGCTGTCACCATCATATTGTATTTATTTCTTTTCTTTTCAAAAATTCATTTGCTAGATTCCACCCGGATTCCACCCAGACAAAAAAGCTAAATAAAAGCTTGTTAAAACCTCTACTACTACTAAAACCGATAATGATGATGACTCAACAATGTTATCTAATACAGAACGAATGGCGGTCACCTGCACGTAAAGATGACCGCGCCAGCCTCGAGGAGGCCATCAACGTGTTCATCGTCGAGAGTCGCACGGCAGCCGCGACCAGAGCCGATGGCTGCAGCCCGCCCTGGGAGGTGCAGCTGGTGGCGCGGGGAGAGTGGTTCAAGAGAATACTGGACCATCCGTGGAAGCATCCAGTGCTCAACTGCCTGCTCAACCCGGACGGGACTCCGCCCACAGACGACGAAGGTGAGGCATTTTTTTTTATGCTGCTTGGAATGGCGGATCAAGCAGACGGCCCACTAGTACGCACTCTATGTGGCATTACACTGCGCCCGCCACCCTGAGACATAATGATAAAAAGTCTCATGTGCCAGTAATTTCACCGGCACCCGTACCCTTCAAACCGGAACACAGCAATGCGAGCATTACTGCTTTGCGGCAGAAATAGGTATGGTGGTAGTACTTCCCCGGACGAACTCTTTCACAAAAAAGCTCTGCTACTTCTAAAACTTGGGCCATTGGGGGACGCTTCGGCCCGCGTCGCTGAAACATGAGCATCAGAGGACGCTTGGGCCGCTTCAGGGGAATAATCTACAGTCTGTTGATGATGCTGATGATCTTTTTTAATATCCCACTCGTTTCGTTTCCAGTGCTAGAATGGCTGAAAGAGGAGCGTGGGGTGACGTTTGTGATGCGGCTGCAGACCCTGGTGGCGGAGAAGCAATGCGACGACATCGCCGTTATGCTGGCCACTGCGGTCATGGGCCGAGTCAGGAGCAGCGCCGTGCAGATCTCAGACATAGAGCAGGCGGGGGAACCTAAAGGTATAGTAGGCCCTTGTACACTATATAATAGTTAGGACTGCTTTGGTACCATCGTGGCGACACTCACAGGACGCTGTCTCCTGAACCTCTTCAACATCGGAGCCACAGACAGCCCAATCTGCAGATGGTGTCTGACCGAAGAAGAATCGGCTGCCCACGTAGTCCTGGAATGTGTGGGAGTAGCAACTCAACGTAAACAAATCCTCAACAACCCGAGGTCACTCCGCCAAGCCTGCGAAGACCCCGGGAAACTTCTGTGCTTCTGGACGGAGTTAGGCTGGCTAACTACCTAGTCAGACAACTCTCACGCATAATGGACCGCCCATAGAGTTCGAATGCGGAAAAGGGAGTTCTTTTAACATTAACATTATTATTATTAACTGCTTTGGTACCTTTTACTCGTTTGCCCAACTATTTGGCTGGGTCAAACGTTGGACAAACTTATCCTTACATTCAGCCACTATTAATTTGTAAGCGATCGTATTTACCTTTCATCTTATCAGAATAGCATGACGACATCTTATATTTTCTGGAAAAGTATCTGTAATTTGACAAAGTGAATGACACACACACACTATGACTTTGTCAAATTTCAGCAGGTTCAGCCTTTTAATTATAAATTGTAACAACAGTTACTTTTGAATTAACAATAATAGTCTGTTAATTTCTGCATATTTTATATACAAATCTAGGATTGGCATTCTGCTTTAGGTGCAGCGCTAAATATATAACAAGCCACTACTAACTAGTTCATCTTATTTTGCAGACAAACCGGAGATAGCTCTTACAAACTTCGAAAAGAGACTGAAGGAAGAGGCTGGTTTCACCGTAGACGTGTTGGAAATGCTCACAGACATTGAGTTTGTGCTCCTTCATAAACGAGACAGCTCACGGTGTATTACTTTGGTAAGTGTTGTTAATGCCATATGTATGGTTTAAGATATTTATTTCTCTTAAGAAATACATTTCACTTACAATGAGAAATCTAAAAACTAAAAGTAAATTATATTGGACGTGATACGTAACAAGTCTTATCTACTTATCCGTTAAATACACACAAAATATATGTGTCCATCGGTACAATTTTGAAACGGTTAAGTTTTTTTTTCTTTATAATAATTAGCGTCACACGGCTTGTGCATTTGCCATTTTCAAGAGTTTTTTTGTATTTTCAACGTAATTTACTACACTCCTTCCAAGTCGTCAAAGTCACAGTCATGTTTAGTAAAACGCTGGCCTTTTTTCTAAAACTTTTGTAGATAATTTGCCCTCATACAAACACTGAACGTGCCGCATGTGACGGAAGTAAAATTACTAGATTTTAACCCAGATAATCCAGTGGACGGGTTCGATTCCCGCCTCGGTACAAATATTTGTACGGTCTGCAGATATGTGTTGTGGGTATTTTCTATGTATAATAAAAAATCTCTGTCTATGTAATGTATTGTATTAAGTTTTTCAGTTATCTAGTACCCATAACACAAGCTCTGCTTGGGTTGGGGCTAGATAATGTTGTGTGAACTGCCCAGCATTATTTATTTATTTTATTTGTATTGTTTTTGTAGGCGAAACAGACTCCGCTTCGCACTGCGTATCAGCTGATAGAACGGCTTCAGAGCCGAGTGGAGACTTCGCCCCGCGAGAAGAGACTATGGAAGAACTCGAAAGAGGTCGCCGTTCTCATAGCACAGGTAAATTTAATTTAAGGCGCGATAGGTTCTCAAATGTCTCTAGAATTTTAAAGTTTTTGATAAGAATTTTCATAGTTTTGTATGAAGAAAAAAATATATGATATTCTTGAGCTTTTTATCTAGTGAAATCAATAATTCAATACAATATTTGAATTACTTCACTCGATAAAAAAAAAATAACAAAGATACCTCCTTTTTAAAATTGAAACGCTATTTTTCACTCACTTCTCTCACGTTTTAATTTTTGAAACATTTGGTTACATGTTAGTTATTATTTGAGTTAGTGAATTCATCAACAAAATTAAACAAAACTTTGAACGACATTTTTATATAATTTTTTTATACATAAAAACACGGTATCAGGGCGTGCGCTCGCCTTCTTCGCTTCATACAAAAATGTTCGTTGAACTTATAGCGCCTTAAGCTAAATTACATATTGACGATTAAAAATTAAAAAGTGACATCCACAATTAGAATACACGCAATAGAAACAATATACAGTACCCTCTCGCTAATCCGCCTCCAAAAAATCCGGACTACCGGCTGATTATAATGTACAGGAACATCAAATTGAGGAAAACAACAAAAAACATAGTAATTTTGTATTAGTAGTTATGAAGGTTCGACATATGTATTAAAATTTAAAAATAAACTGACACATTAACTCAGGTTACTCAGGTTTTGAAAAATGCTGCTCTAATTTGGCTTGTTTTTTACCAGAATAAATCTTCGTAATAACATGATCACGCATTTTACGTTAATTTTTAACCATATTGTATGACATTCTATTTACTTGAGCCCATTTAATGCAAATATCTACGCCATCCAAAGCGTCCTCTGATTTGACAGTGCAATCTACATCTACAAAAAATGGGCGGATTATAGTAGTTGTCGGATTATCAAGCGGCGGACTAGCGAGAGGGTACTGTAGTTGTTCCAAAACACAGACTGGCTAAAGTAGCTAATAGCTTTTTATGCATAAGCATAAACCTTTTTAATAAATTGCCCTTGCTCATTAGAAATTAAAATTTAATGGATTTTAGTGTTCAAATAAGTTTTTTTTAATATTCAAATCTTACTATAACATTGACGAAGCTCTAGCTGGTGACTTTAGTATGTAACTATACCGCAGGTATGAAATTTTGTTCAGTTATCTGTTATTCTTAAGCCGCGTACGGACTGCGCGTGCCAATGTACGCGTAGTCGGTTACGCGTGTCCTGGAACGTCATGCCACTTGCAGCTACGCGTACACTCTTGGGGAACGCGTGCCGCGCGAGTAGAACGCGTGCCGCGCGAGTAGATCGCGCGCGAGCCACCGTCTGTAGGTTTTTGGACACGCGTCAAAGGGGACGCGCACGCCCGGGTACGCTATATTTGGACGGCAAAATTGTATACTACTTGAATGACGGAACAAGCAGATGGCGCACCTGATGTTAAGCGGTTACCTCTGCCTATGAACATTGCATTACCTCATAGGTCACGTCCACCTAGGACGCGCCCTATGTGGCATTGCACTGCGCCCGCCACCCTGAGACATAAAGATGAAAAGTCTCATGTGCCTGTAATTTCACCTTCACCCTTACCCTTCAAACCGGAACACAGCAATGCGAGCACTACTGCTTTGCGGCAGAAATAGGTATGGTGGTAGTACTTCCCCGGACGAACTCTTTCACAAAAAAGCCAGGTTCGCGGCGGTCCGTACAGGAGCTGTAGTCGTATCCAATGTACGCGTGGACAGCGTATTCCGACTACGCGTACATTTGGAACGCGCAGTCCGTACGCGGCTTTAGAATATTATGTAACAGTTATGTAAGATTTGATTTTGCCTAGTGTACAATAATTGGTATCAAGATGTAGTGCTTTTTTTGACTTAACATCTGTAATACTAGCTTCGGCCCACGGCTTCAGGCCCACTTTAGGCCAATCTAGGCCCTAATCTATCTCTATAAATCCGTTTGAATCGATTCAGCAGTTACAGCATGATTCCATAACAAATTCGAACCTATACCAATACAATAAAATAGAAGTTTATGTCTGTGGTTTCAAAATAAATTATAATTTTTTAGTGAAAACTGCTTTATATACGACGCCTAATCTAAAGCGTCTGTTACACAAGGAGAGTTTCTCGCACGCGACTGGCGATTTCTTCTAGGAAATAATACGTTTTACGCCGCCCGCGTGCTATTAACTCTCCTTGTGTAACAGGCGCTTTAGGGGAGTAGACCACTCTCTTAGTAGTCCAGGAACTTTAGACGAAAAATGGGCCAAACTTCGGAAAAACTCCAACCAAGCTGAAAATTTGTGTACACGTACTTTTTAGCTCTCCAAATAACCTCTGAAAAGTCCCACGAGTCCAGAGGTGTGCATAACTTTTGACAGCTAAAAAACGGTGTTTTTTTTTCCTTTTACGGTTTTTTGCCAATATCTTCGTTCCTGTCGATCTTACCGCTATGAGGTATACGTATAAAAAAAGAAAGAATGGAAAATTCTCTACAAAAACGGTTCAATAAAGTTTATTATAGAACTATTATAACACTAATAGTTTGTTAGTAATCGTGCATTGAAATTCGGATAAAAAAAAATATCTACACTCAAATCGATAAATTCGAATTACGAATTCAAAGACGGTCCTATACAGACGCATATACATAAAATTAAGAATAAAACTCATTATAGTACCGCCAACTGTATCATAAAACTCATTATAGTACCGCTATCTTTTTTTTAATTAATTCATTAAACTAGTCTATGGTTATAGCCTGAATATGAAAAAAAAGTTCGAACTGTGAAAAAACGGCGCACGCATGCGTAGTTTGAACTTAATTTCCCGCGCTTCCCATACATTTTTTTGCCGATCGTGTTTTTCTGTGTTTAATTTCAATTTTTCCTATGAGTGAAGATAAAGTAGTGTATGAAACTGCATATAACTCAGGTATTAAAACACTCGAGTCAACCTATTATCGCATTCGGCTTCTCGTGTTTTAATACCCCTTCTTATATGACAGTTGCATAAACTACTATAAATTAATTAATTTATTATTTAGTGGCTGCAATAATCCGTTTTTGAATACCAATCCCCAATCTTGAGGGGAAGCCCAGCTGCTATTGGCGCCGCTACACAGAACGTACCAGGCAATGGTGTAAACCTACAAAACACAATCCGATGTTTCGCATCGTTTTCTGTGGAAATTACTAATTTTATCGATGAACTTTATGTAACCTTTTTTGTAGAGAACTTTCTATTCTTTGTTTGTTATATATACCTCATAGCGGTAAGATCGACAGGAACGAAGATAATGGCAAAACACCGAAAAAAGCAAACGTTTTTTAGCTGTCAAAAGTTATGCACACCTCTGGACTCGTGGGACTTTTCAGAGGTTATTTGGGGAGCTAAAAGGTACGTGTACACAAATTTTCAGCTTGGTTGGAATTTTTCCGAAGTGAAATGCAAAAGTTCCTGGACTATAGGTAATTGGGAGATAAGTAATTATGCAGTACGTTACACGACGCTTTCCGTTTTGTGCATGTGATGTAGTAACTGGTTATCGTCCCCAGGTGGTGATAGCCCGCTGCATGGTAGTCCCTCAGTGCGCGGGCGGCGCGCGCTCCGCCCTGTACTGCTGCGCGCGTTCCCTAGCGCGGCTGGTGTGCAACTCGCGACTGCCGAGCGCGGCGGCGGCACTCGCGGCGCCCGCGCCCACCGCCGCGCACTTACACACGCTAGCAGCCGCAGTGGACGCGCAGCTCGCACAGGTAATATACACAGACACACACAGATGGTAGTCCCTCAGTGCGCGGGCGGCGCGCGCTCCGCTCCGGTTGTTTAGGATCTTGTAGGTCTCTATTAGCTCTCCACGCTCTCTACGTGAATTAGATTAGGCTTCAATATAAAGTAGACCTTAACGGCACCACCACTAAGTATGTTTTATGTTACAGAAAAACGACGCAAGTATGAAGCCGTTCGTGTGTGAGCTGTATGTGCGCGCCATCACTGCCGGCATGAACGAACTGGAGAGGCTAAAACTAAAGACTGAAAAGGTACAGAAAACTCGCTATTTTTGTAATACCATACATACATAGACACACGCCTTGTTCCCCGAAGGGGGTTAGGCAGAGCCTCAATGGGCCTCTTTTCACAGTGGGTTGCACCATCGTAGAATATAGACGTGACAAGTGGTGAGCTCATCGCCGCCATTGCTTCCCGTGACTGACTCTACTAACGCTTTCTTCCAGTAATAACACATTCCATAATAAGCTAGCAGCCAGAACAAATATTATACCAACGAATCTTATCAACAAGTCCATTCTATTGAATAACATTGGAATACCGCAATTTCTCAATACGAAAGTCCATAATCATTGCGTGTTGCCAGTGATAACAAGAAGTTGCGCAGCGGGCAATAGAGAGAGCTATGCTCGGTGTTTCCTCGGAATCCGGAATGAGGAAATCCGTAGAAGAACCGAGATCACCGACATAGCTCTCGGAATTAGCAAGCTGAAGTGGCAATGGACAGACCATAACAAACTCAACTGATAACCGTTCGGGAAGAAATTTTCTCGAGTGGCGACCACAAACCAGACGACGCCTTAGAGGAATTCCCCCTTACGATGGACCAAAGACATTGTAGAGGTTCCAGGAAGGCGGTGGATGGAGGCGGCTCAAGATTGTTCGTCATGGCATTCTATGGGGGAGGCCTGTGTCCAGCAGCGGACTTCTGTAGGCTGATAATGATGATGGTGATGATATAAGATAGGACTTCTCCACCTCCTTGGCTGACGTAAAGGCTCAGGCCTGAAATATCTGTTTTCCTAAAATGTACAAACACTTCTCAAAACTTCTGCGTTTCCACAATGTTAGCACTTCTATTAGCTGACATTATGCAAAAGACGTGCTGACATTATGGAGGAGCAGACATTTTGGGAAAAATACATTTTGGGTAAACTTGTTCGTGTTTTTTGCTCATCACAGCTCATCAACACTTCTTCAGATAGCGAAAACTAAATTGACGGCAATTATATGACCTAAACACCACACGATGGCTACTCCTGTGATACCCAGACTCTAATGAGACTCGTGGTAGCAGGAGAGCCTCATATACAAACATTCATACACCCACACACACACACACTCACACATCCTCACACAAATTAAGTAAGAGATCTGTTTCATAATTATAATTTTATTATAGGATAACTTTTTATTTTTGTGTTTTCTATATGTACCTACTTAATGTAACTTTTTGGTATGATGTTTAGTGCTCCCAGTCAGTCCTAAGGTCGGGCGCTGGAAATTGCGACACAGTTCATACTATAGCAATTTTCAGCGTTCCTTTTTGTATACTGCTCTTGTGTAAAAACTTTTCCAAAATAAATAAATTTCAAATTTCAAATTTCAACTATAAATCAAAAATTGTGTGTTAGGTAATTTAGTTGCCGTCAATTTAGTTTTCGCTATCTGAAGAAGTGTTGATGAGCTGTGATGAGCAAAAAACACGAAAAAACTTGAATTTCGCGCCGCAAGCTTGAGCAACCGCCTTAATATAGTTTCTGTTGACACAGGACACGGAAGCTCGTCTAATGGAACAGACCCTGTCGTCGTGGTTCGTGCAGTTGGGCGCGGTGCTCGCGTGCAGTGATCGCGTCAAGTGCGAGTGCGCGCTCACCGCGTTCAGCGTGCATCCCTCGCCGCAGATGTATGAGCGGATCAAGGCGGCCCCGGCACTACCGAGCATACACTTGGTATGTAGATGTACCGTCAGCCATCGCAGGCGCCGTCACGTCTACGTCTCTTTTACGTCACAAGTTCATTAACTTGTAATATACAGGGCGTCCCAAGACTATGCGACATGAAGAGAAAATACCTTAAATATTGTAGATAGGATATTTTGCGGAAAGGAGACTTTATTTTATTTTTAAAACTTAGTAATAATGCATTCAAAGATTTTCTAAAAATTACTTGCTTCGTCTGGGAATCCAATCGGATTAAATGTGAATAAAAAACAGAACGTATTTTTATGATGCCAATCGAAAGAATGGACAAAAAATAATAATTCCTATTAAGTAACATGGTGTAACAAAGGAATAACGTAAAATTAATCATTTTAATTTTAATTTTTCATTTAATTCGGTTCGATTCCCAATCGAAGCTAGTAACTTTTAGAAAAACAAAATCTTTGAATAAACACAGAGGTCGACTGCAGTATTACTAAGTTTTAAAAATAAAACAAAGACTCTTTTCCGCAAAATATCCTATCTACAATATTTAAGGTACTTTCCATTCATGTCGCATAGTCTTGGGACGCCCTGTATAGGTGGGAATGGAGATCGGGTCTAACGCAAAATTCACTAAACAGGGTGTACTGAGATTTCATAAAATATACGTGGTTAAAACAAACATTGGATTGATTGCCTAGTGTGGAGATCACTAGAAATAGATATAATTGCACTACTAAAACCTCTGTATTTAACACAATATTTTGTCATACCTAGTTTTATTTAATAATCTTAGTATTCTAGTGTGTTTGTTCAGCAAATAATAGAATGTTTTACCTGAAAATATAACAATTATTATATGCGGAACCTTATTCGAGACCTACAACAAATGAGATAACATGACTTCCGGTAAACACGTCACTTCCTATTCCGTCCCCACTCACGCCTCGCCCCGCCCCTCTGGAGCGAGTGGAGGGGGGTAGAATGCAGCTTGCCGTTGTGGCGACTTCTCTGCTCACTTTGCCTCTCATTTGAGATGGCCAAATAATTAAGGGCCAGCAGGCAGGATTGAAAATGTAGGTCTCGAATAAGGTTCCGCATATAATAATTGTTTTATTTTCAGGTAAAACATTCTATTATATGCTATGAACCGTTATTCGAGACCTACAACAAATGAGACCTGTTTATTATCGCCTGATGGCAAGCTAAAGGTAACTAAGTATGCCAAAGTGTGATAAGTAGGTAAGTAATTTGTCGATGAGGACAAATACTTAGATAATGCTTACAAAGTATAACAAAAACTATATTGGCCACCCATGACTACTACTACTAGGTTGGGTGCTAGAGTTCCCTGCTGACCGCATGAAACTAGTTAGGAAAATAATGACATAAAATTGAACAGTAAATCAATCATTATTTTATTTCACACATAGGTACACATACCATAATCACAGTTCAAAGAAATGATCACAAATAATTATGTCTATGTTCATATTCTGCATATGCATAAGGCTTGTATAATTATTACAAAATAACATTTACACCGCTTCAAATGAATTAGATAAATTCTTATTATTCTGGAATGATATAATTTCAGCAGAATAAAAATTAGCAAATGTGTTAGGGACACGCCAGTTTCCCTTTTCCATAATTTCCTCAATTTTATGATTCTCAAGCCAGTTCAGTGATGCCGAAGCACTCCTGGTGGAGCCAGGAGTTGCTTCAACCCCAGCATCTCTGAGTAAAGTTTTAATCCAGCCTCCAATCACGGTACGAGAAGCTGGCCTGACCTTACCTAAAGTTGAAATAAACAATTCACTAAGATCACTATTATGTCTGCGTGACACATCAATTAGCTTTCTGAGCCACCGTACTGGACACACATTTTTCTCCTGGTTTTCCTTCAACTTCCATGATGATTGTCTATGTACATAATTATCAGTTTTAGAGTTAAACACTGGATGCATGATAATGTTGTCTCCATTGTCTTGGAAATGGTCTGCATCTATGTGCAATAATGTAAGATCGTGCACTCTTCGGCTTGATGCCAGTAGTAGAATTATTGCAGTACGCCTTGATACTTCCAGTAAGCTGAAAACAGAGGGTGAATTTGAAGTAAGCCATTCTATTACCACTCTTGGATCCCAAATATGTGCTGTTTTCGGTTTTGCCTGTACATTCGCTAGTGATATAGCCTTTAATATTCTGTGTACCAGAGGATCATTACTGAGTTTCTCTGCTTGTGAACACACTAGGGTGGATATAGCAGATTTATATACCAAAATAGTTTTATAAGATAACTTTTGCTGTAAATGTAGGAATGCCAAATATTTAGCTAATTGAGCACTAGATGGGTTCGCATGATCAAATGAATGAGATAAACACCAATCATGCCACTTCTTCCAGATACCTGAATACATCTTTTTGGTAGAAGGCCTCCAGCTAGAATTTAATAAATGAAGCTCATCTTGTGACCACCCATCTAAATGTTGGGACCACCTTTGACTAACCAAACTTCCAGGTGAACTTGGTTGACCTGAGGCGGTGGTAAGAGCGTTCGCGTATCGAACAGACAATTGCGTAGATTGATTATTGTGTACGGTGCACTTACTGCTCTCATCTTCAGATCCGGACGCCAATAAACTCTGTGCCAGTGCGGGGCCACTATCAGGTAATGGCCTCTCGCGTTGTTCAGATGTGCGAGGACTCGCGGCATCAGGTGCGGTGGCGGAAACACCCAGGCCAGGGTGTACGACCATGTCCTGCTGAATGCGTCGTGATATTCTGCGTTCGAGTCGTTGCAGTCTCGCGAGACGTAACGTGCAAGTACGTGTGCGCTCTCGGAGGCGAACAAATCTATCATGGGTACGCCGAAACGTCTGAATACCCTCTGACATGCTTGTTGCGTTAGCGACCATTCTCCCGCTAGTTTGTGTCGGGACAGACCGTCTGCCTCGGTATTGAACCGTCCTGGGATGTACTGTGCAATCAGATGAATGTTGTGGTTGTCTAATAGTTGGATCAGTTCCCGAGTTAGTTGATAGAGTTTCTTTGATTGCAGGCCGCCCTCGTTTCTTATGTAGCTTACCACACTTCTGTTGTCTACTTGGGCTAGTACTGTGGAATTCTGTAAATGCAGTCTGTATAATGATATTGCTTGTATCAAAGCCCACATTTCCTTTAGGTTGCTGTGCCAAAGCTTTTGTTCTGGGCTCCATATCCCGCTGCCCGGTAAATTGTCCACTAGTGCACCCCAGCCCTTGCCAGAGGCGTCGGTTGTGATGTGATGTGACACCTGACGCTGATGTATCGGCGTGCTCTGCGTTAGCGTTTCGAGCCACCATGAGAGTTCCATCGCAGCTTGTGGATCTATTCGGAACTTTAGAAAAGGGTCGTGTTTCGGCAATTTGTTGTAAGCCATCTGAATAGGGCGGCAGCGTAGTCGACCTCTGGGTACGACGAAGGCAGCAAAATTCAACATACCTAGTATGCACTGGGCTTGTTTGATACTCCAACGATTGTCCCTTAGTAAACCTTGGATTCTGGCAGAGATCCTCAGTACTTTGTCGATCGGTAATTGTTTGGAATTCATGTGGAGATTCCATGAAATGCCCAAATATTCGATCACTTTGGTGGGATTCAAAACTGACTTTTGAAAATTTACCATCCACCCCAGTAAGGTTAGGACACGAATAGCTTCCGCAGCTTGGTCCTGTAACATGTGACGATCTTGATGGGCTATCAGGAAATCGTCCAGATAGACAATTATTCGTAGGCCTTTGGTTCGAAGAAGGTGTGCGACCCAATTCGATACCGTTGCGAATGCCTTGGGCGAGGACGATAGGCCGAACGGAAGACACGTTATTTGCAACAGTTCTGGCCTTCGGGTAGCTTCGGGTGTGTAAAGGACCCGTAGATAACGCTGATGCGACTGGGCGATTGGGAGATGGAAATAGGCCTGAGTTAAATCTATCTTTACTACCCAGTCGTTTGCTTGTAAAAATGTTGGTACCCTCTGTACATTTATAAGACGGAACTTTACTACCGACACATAGTCGTTCAAATTCTGCAGATCGAAAATTGGACGGTTGCTTGAATCTGATTTTTTTATTAAAAACATCGGACTGACAAAACTTGGTGTTGCTAGCTTTACAGGAATCAAAACTTTTTGATTTTTTAATGTTATTATTTGTTCTGACATAGACGAGCTTGTTGGCGTTTGAAAGCGTTTTAGTAAATTTGGGTTTTGGAGTGGGGGTTTCACTTGAAATGGAATGCGATACCCCCTGATTAATTTTAAAATATGGTTGGGAGCGCTTAAGGCTTCCCAAACCTGTATGTAGTCTTTTAAACGCCCGGCATAAAAAATTACTGATTCCGAGTCATTTACGGTACCTATCAGGCTTTTTATTTTGGGTAGTGGGATATTTTTTGTCACCCTGTTTCGGACGTCTGTTATCGAAGTTTTTCTTGCCCTTGAAATCTTTGAATGTTGCCGCTCGAGAGCTTGTCGAGGGCTGTGGATCGTAATCTGGTTCAGCATTTCGAAAGGACCTCCGCGGTCTTTTAGCTTGAGGGGCCACCTTGTCTATTCCGCATGGACATCTGGTGTGGTTCTTCCGCAGAACGTTTTTGAGCTGTAAATAGCTTATTAGTGCCACCCGCTTTCTCTAAAAAAGTGCCTAGCTGCTGTGGGTTGAAAAGGTTAGCATTTGTGGGTGGAATCTTTGATAAATCATGCTTTATATATTTGTCCTTGACACTTGATAAGATGCAATCACGGCGTCTTTGGATAATATCTGCTCTTCTTCCACAGATCAGTTGAAGCAAATCCTCTGAAACCTTTATGTTGGTAGATTTTTCCGAAAACAGAGAGTGCATTTTTTCAAACAGTGTATCAGCACTCAAAGCACTCGTAGGCAGTTGACTCCATTCAATTAACTGTTGAAAATTTTGATTTAAAAGTTCATTTTGTTGCACCAGAGCATGAGTCATAGCGCCGAACGACCTATCAAGAAGTCTTAACCAGTTCGAGTTCGAGTCAAAGTGCCGTAGCTCTGTGTTAACATCAAGTTCGTAAAAACCTGGTCTGGCTACATACTTCTTTTCAGTTTCAACATATCTAACCCTCTCCCCATTCGACCATCTCCCCTCTCGTCGAGGGGCTGCAGGACTTGATGATGACGACGACGAAGACGCAATCGACGATGATGGCAATGCCCCATACTCCGGAGGAGCATCAGGAGCAAGCTCCTGATTACCCTCGCCTATTAATTTATTTTCGTTCATTTTATAGAAACGATGGTAGGCGAGCGTTTTTTAATCCTTATAATTAAAAATAATAATAAAATTATTATGCGAACAGCAACGCTGTTTTATTTTGATAGGAAGAGTTGTGAACTCACCGAAAATCAATGCCAAAGTGAGCAGAGAAGTCGCCACAACGGCAAGCTGCATTCTACCCCCCTCCACTCGCTCCAGAGGGGCGGGGCGAGGCGTGAGTGGGGACGGAATAGGAAGTGACGTGTTTACCGGAAGTCATGTTATCTCATTTGTTGTAGGTCTCGAATAACGGTTCATAGCATATAATATATTTTTCATTTATTTAATTGAAATTTTTGTCTTACGCCATTACTACAAAGCCTAATTTTGCTTGCAACAATTTATCAGCTTCTTGTTGAATGTCAGGCGGCCAAACGGAGACAAACGGGCGATTGTATAAGAATCTTATAAACACAGGTTGTTTTTCATTTATTTAATTGAAATTTTTGTCTTACGCCATTACTACAAAGCCTAATTTTGCTTGCAACAATTTATCAGCTTCTTGTTGAATGTCAGGCGGCCAAACGGAGACAAACGGGCGATTGTATAAGAATCTTATAGACACAGGTCTAACAAGCCCACCAAGTCCGTTTTTTTTATAACATTGATAGACATTTTGTTTGACCACGATCGCACCTGTTGGTAAGTGACGTTGTGGCCAAAGATGAAGCACAAAGGTCTAGAAGGCACCTATTCTAGCCTTGAAGAGATCCAGGGGATCGATTTTTGAGAGTCACTGAGTGACTAGAAGTCACGAATGACAAAATGTCATCGATGACTTTGAAATCACTTTTTACCAAATGTCGTATTTTTGAGAGTCATACTCTGTCCACTAACTTGCAAATATTTTGACATGCGTTCCAATTTAGGCAGTTTGTACCAGTTTTTCTTATCATAAAATAGAGTATGGATATGTTGTTTTTCAGTAAAACCTAAAACGTAACGTATCTGTCCATTATTAGTTTGCCTGTTCCACTAGACTAAGTCCATGGTTCCACTCACCACAGACAAAACAGTGTACTACGTTCGGACCATAGATAATAATTATGTGTGGGTGGAATAGGAAAGCCACAAGATAAAGAGTAAAATTAAGTAAATACTATTCATAAATGTCAGTGCCAAAATAGTCACGGAGTGATTTCAAATCGAGTGGGTAGAGGCACTCGTATTGATATCACAGTATGAGAATTTTAGTCACAGCTGACTTCCAAAAATACGAACTTTTGGAAATCGGTGACTAATAGTCATTTTGCTGACTATTAGTCACTCGATGACACTCATAAATCGATCCCCACATTATAGTTTTCAGGAAAGTCAGACGACGGTAGTTTATTCCACTCCTTAGCAGTTCGCATTATAAAGATAGAACTGAAACGTTTACTACGAATAGAGGGTATACTAATGAGGTAAGGATGGCACCGAATCGTACGCCTGCTCGTCCTATGATGAAAAGCAGATGGTGGGAGAAGTTCCTGGGAGCATTCACCGAATTGTAACCTATAGAAGATCGAAAGGCATGCGACTTTACGGCGGTGCTCGGTTTACCATATTCAGGATGCCTAGCTTAATGGAAGCAGTTTTTGCCTTAGACTCAATGTATGAGCCAAAGTTGAGAGTAGGCGTGAAGTGAAACACCTAAGAGCTCGAGGTTATCTCCTATAGCTACAGTATATCTCGGAAGACAGGAACTAGGAGAAACTATTTTTTTCGCAGAGAAGAGACAAGCCTGCGTTTTAGAGGCGTTGAACTTGACTAGGTTGGCATCGCCCCAATCGGATACAGCCTTGAGAGTCAAATTCAGACGCTGCAGCATCTTATCTCTAAACCAACCTAAACCATTAAACAATTGAATTACAGGACTCAGTAGAACAAGCTTCGACCGGAGAGACGAACCCCGAATTCGGTAGCTGGGCCTCAGACAGTCGCTCATCTACCAACTTCGTCAAGACATCCCAAACGCTCAACATGAAAGCCAGGCAGAACCAGGCGAATGTTCTCTCTACGGCCATTCTTAATGAGGGAGAAGCCCTAGGTCTCAGTCCTGAGCTGTGTCAAGACATAACAGTGCTACTATCAGGCCCTAGGGTGAAGACTCTTTCCTGGGACATGGATAGGTAAGAATTCCACATTTCTAGGATAAGTAAGATCTAATTTCCATAGTCTGTTTTTTGAACCTAGTCCAAAATTGGGATACTGATGCTGATTTCAATCAGCAAAGTGTTGGGAAGGCCCAATGCTTTGCGTCATTATTACAAAATGTCAGTACTATTATCATACCTCTGGGTGAAAAATCTGCCTTGGACCATGGATAGGTAAGTAATTTCGAGTACTTCTGAAAGTTGTCTTGCCGGTTGCCTGTTGCTCTTTACCGGCTTTGATAATGGTAGCCGGATAAATTACAGACACCTGAACCACGGCTACCACTGATTCGCAAGGTAACTTTTCCCTTTAGTTTTTAACTTATTAAAACTTGGGCAAGTGTGTATTCATTTGCTGTCTCTCCATAAGTTAAAGTCTGTTGTGTTTTATTTATTGAAATCACAAGGGTCATTTTGAATCCCCTTATAAACTAGTTGAATTTTCTCCTGTTCCGCGCGGCCTTCGGAAAAGCATGGAGCTTATGTATCTGAAACTTGCAGGGAGCTTCTCCTAGAAAACTGCCGCGCATACCTGGAGCGGACGCACGGCGGTACCAAAGCCGTCACCACAGAGCTCAAGTACCTCAATCTGAATCCAGCCGATTTCCAATACCTACCGGAAGAAGACGAAGATGAGAACAATATCTACTACGGGATTGAGAAAGGTAAGACTTTAGTAAATTCCTCCATTATGTCCTAATTCGATGACAAAATCGGTTGCTCGCATTGTCTTGCAACATAACGACTTAATTCTGTCGTACTTCCAAAATGCAATCATTTTAGTTTTAATTTATTTCAATTTAAAAAATGGGTCGTCCGTATTCTTAAGATTCTATTCATTTTTGTAAACTAATAACATTCGTAATTTTTGGCAAATTCACATTGACAAATCAATATTTGTTCCAATAGGTTATGAGCATCTAGTGGAGCATGAACCGCAAGATATATGGGAGGAAGCATATGAAGACTTTGATAAGGCAAACACTAATTACAGCAGTGACGAATTACATTTCATACAGGCACAGCGCAAGAAAAAAAACAAAAAAGCTGTGTCTAATTCAGATGAAGACGACCCTCTTAGTTTCATGGCAGAAACAAAACGAAAGGAGAAAAAAGAGCGACCACATAGTAAAGAAAGAAGTAAAGAGAAGAAGAAAGTCACTGATCCCCTCAAGAAAGTACCAGGGGAGAGTAAAGAATCAGGGGAGATTAAAATACCAGGAGATCCACTCGAGATCAAAGAAGGTAGCCAAGAGAAAAATAAAGACAAACCCAAAAGGGTACGCAAGAAAAAAGAAAAGGTAACCAACCCAAGTGAAGGCTCACTAGCCGGTCTTATCGGCCTCAAAGTGGCCAAAACGAAGAAGAAATCTGCTAAAAAAATACCGCATTTGACAGACAGCATTTGCGCTGATAGCCAAGGGATATCGTCCATAAAATCAAATTCGGAAGACAATGTTCTATACGATGGATTGTTCTCTATGGACGAAATGAAATCAAGAGGCTCTCAAAGTTCCGACAGTATGGGCTTGCACGAGTTCCCTATGCCTAACGAAAGAGTAGGAATAATTAAAACTCAAACTGTTTTCAATAGGCCGCAGAGACCGGCAAGCGTAAGCGGTATACGCATAGCATCACAGTCACCTAACAAGTCGCACTCGTACATGTCATATTCACCGGCACCTTACAAATCACCAACACCGTCGGATTATTCTCGAAACAATTCCTCTACCTTAGCCAAGCAAGAAGTCAAGAGCAGCATTTCTAAACTGCTAGAGTTCCGGCGGCTAAATGTTTTAGAAGCCGGCAAAAAACCAAACGCGATCATGCGGCCAGAAGGTTCGATTGCGATTGATAACAATATAAGCCCGAAAGCTGTAACCATTCCAGAAATACCTAAATCGTACATCAGCAAACAGCAAAGCGAGAAGTTGACAGAGCTCAAACAAAAAGTGGATGACATAATGAAGCATAGAAAGAATACCGATTCTGCGATTCCTAGTCCAGTCATACAGTATGCTAGTAAAAACTTCACCAATCCAGGTAGACCTAGTGATTCGTACTACGACGTTCCTTGCCAATACAATAAACACCAGATGGACCGAATGACACCGTCGTCATCATCTAATCGATGTTTCAGCACACCGCCGCCATCGGATAGATTCTTGGATTCTGTAAACTTGATCTCGATTTACGACAAAAATGAACCATCTTACTCACGAAATTATTTTCCTGGCAAAACATCACCCTATTCAGACGTTTCTCAAGACAGGCAGTCGAACTGCGATATGTCGGATCTTAACTACCAAGAATATCTACACGAATTGCGCAAGAAAAACACTTTCAACCAATATGCTGAAAAGACAGAACCTAAGAAAGCTATGAAGCCAATAAACAGGGTAACTCCTGTAGTACCAAACATGAAGTCTGAACACAAACCTCAGCATGGTGGCAAACAGATGCCGCAGAAGAAACCTGACGGTTCTCTCAACACTTTCTCTCGATTAAGTTACTACAAGAACAAACAGACAGACATGAGAAACAAGACCCAAGATATGCCGCCACAGAATCTACCACATACAGTTGGATCGCTCCAGTCTCAGCGCTCTGACAAACAGATAAGCCCATCGAATGATGTTCAAACTATGACTGGAAAATACGAGAAACCCCAAACTAAAACTAGAGATCACCCTATGCTCACGAACATGCTGCAAAGCAATTCGTCTCGACCACAAAATCAACAAAAACCTGTCTTGCCGCAGCAAACGATACTATCTGAAAAGGATCAAAATGATTTGCTTCTGTTATTGCGACAACAGAGTTCGCTCAATAACCCACATAACTCACCTAGTATGGCGTCGTGCTGTAAGCCGACCCCTATCACACAGAATTCAGCATTAGCATCCTGCTCGATAATGATTACCTCCAGCACAGATACTATCTATAATTCGCATCCTAGTGTCATGCCCTCGAATCCTAACCTCATGCATAATTCGCATCCTAGTGTCATGCCCTCGAATCCTAACCTCATGCCTCTGAACCATCAAATCGGCAAGCCCATCGAAACTAACAAGACGGTGAACGAAAGCAAAATGATAAATGTTCTCTCAACCTCCATTATAAAGCCAGCAGATTCAAAGAATGGCCCTAAACCTGTGAATACAAAGAAACCTACAGGTCAAGAAAAATCTAAGAAGACTGAGGGCAAGGGTCAAAAGCAAATCGCGGCTAAGCCTGTGCCTAGTGCACTTAAAACCCCAGAAGAATGGGAAAACGTGATGAACGCTATTTTGAAACAGAAAACGCCGTGTAGAGGGCCAAACGCCCTAGATATGACATTAAATAAAAGCTCGTTCGAAAAAGCATTTGAAGAAAGTTTACGGAAACCGCCAGCCTTGTTCATGTCTCCAAATAGTTGTTCGGCACAAAAAAACATATCCATAATTGAGTATAATCACCAAAATTTTGTGAAAAACACAGAATCGATGGCGACGTCTTCGTCAACTAGTGAAACTATCAAAAACAAAGAAAAAAAATCTCGTTCGCTACTAAAAAATACAAAACCTCCATCACAGCCCACAATGAAATCAAAATTGAAAATATCAGCTAATACTGCTAATATGATTGAGAAGCTGAAGGAAAAAAACAAAGTTGAAGCAACTATTGAGAAATTGATGCAACAGAACCATATTGAAATAAATATAAAAAATGCTAATATTACTCAGATTGATATTCTAGAAAAGGCACTGAAACAAAGTAACATTGAAACACCTAAACTAGTCACACAACAGCGTAACGTAACGCCTACAATTGACGTACAGCAAAGTAGCTTTGAAGTGCCTAAAAAGGTTGTGAAACAAAACCCGGTTGTGATACCTAAGAAAGATGTAAAACAAGTAGTTGAACCTAAGAAGGAAGCAAATCAAGGTGTTGAAATACTTAAAAAAATACATCCGGAAGTTCAAATGAAACAATTTACTCACGCAGGACCAAAGCAAGATGATCCTTTTATATCAGGAATACCGAATTCAGATTATGATCTATTAGACGAATTGATAGACGATGACTTACGGAAAGAAATCGGGGAATTGTCTTCCGATGAGGAAAGCTACAATGTAGCAGCACAAGGTTGTCTGAAAGACAATAAAACTGATAAAAAAACTGCCAGTTTTGTGTATAACAATCCACTTAATGACATTGTGACAAAGCACCCTCTCAATGACGTGGCAAAGGCACCGCCTGTGATTAGTGCTCGTCCATCATTTGCCCGAAAATCTAACCAACATCGGCCGAACAAAAAAGAACCTACACTCACGAAAATGTCTCCCGCGAGGCCTGCTCTGCATAAACCGGTCATGTGCTTGAATGCAACCAATGTAAAAAACGTTACAACACACATAGTTAGTAAACCCACACAAACTTGCACTTATAATGCTAACGTGTTACACAACAGTCAAATAACTGTTGAACCAAACATTTACGTGCCTCGACCGGTGCCTGTACAGAATGTAGTGCTTCTTCCCTCGGACCTGATGTATGAAGGCTACTCGACAGTGCAAACGCATGTACAAGCTGTGAAAAACATAGCGACGAACTCTTATATGACTGTAAACAACGCGCCTTGTGTTAACCAGACTAACCAATTCACTGCACCATTAGTCAATTCATTGATAATTGCCAGCGCTGTGAGTCATGTACCATCCGATACGACTTTACAATCAAAACCAGTAACTAAAGTTACTCAGTCTCGTAATTCTTCTGCAAATAGTGAACTACTTCAACCAACAAATTCAGCTATTGCTCAAGGCAATATAGTTGTGGATGACAATAAATTAGACGCTAAAGCATCAAGTAGCAAATCAAATCATGTGATCCAAAATGATGTGCAGAAAAAACTAGAAACTAAAGCTGATCTTAATATAAGTAAAAGTGGTGAAAGAAAAGTTCTGAAAGAAGTTCAAGAAAAACATGCGGATGCTAATAATGACTATACAAAAAGAACTCAAAAAGTTAGTGCCAAAGATTTGAATACGCAAGCAGACCAGGAAAGAGTGAGAAAAAAACGCATGGATATACTAAATCGAAAAATTTGTCATTTTTCGGGGATTCAAACCATTGCACTTAGTTATTCGCCCTTGCAACTCTCTATACAGAAAGTAAAGAAGGATGTTGATGCTGTTGATAAAAAAGTCACTGAGGAAGAGGATCTGCCAACAAACCAAAACGGTTTACAAGAGCTCAACAATGAAGTACAAAGCCCTGCTACACCTGATAGTTATAAAGAAAATAAAAACGAAACTTCACAAGTTCGGCGAATACTTCTGCGATCTTCAAATAAACCAAAAAATAAAATAATAACGCCTACAATGGCGTCAAAACAATCTCTTGACAAGAAACTAAAGGGACCTCCGGCTGTTTATTTAGATACTCCAAATAAAATTCCTAGTAAGAATGACCAAATTAATACAGAAACGAATAATAAAAAGAAGCCCGTATTGAAAATAGTTCGAAATAAATCGGTCACTACGTCTAAAGATACTAAAAACAAGGAAACTAAGACGAAAGGAACCAGAACTCTAAAGGTGCCTAAAAATAATAAACTTAATAACATTTCTAGCACGATTGAAAATCCAGCACCAAACCAAGATTTCGATATTGAAGCAGAACTTTTAGGTTCAACTATACCAAAAATTATACCAACTGACTTAGATAGTTCTAATCCTACTGAGGTTGGTTCGGCCAAAACTAAAGACGAAGACATTTTCGTAACCTACATGTTATCTGCAAAAAAATATGCGGACTCATTACCAATTCAGGTAGACGAGCTCCAGCAAGGTAAAGATTTAACAGACACTAAAACTACGAAATCTTCTGAACTGTTAGATTCACTCAAACCAAGTATACCTGACAAAGAAGAACCGGAATCTTTACCAATTAAGGAAGGCCAGCTTCAGCAAGGTAAATATTTGACGGTCAATAAAACTACAAAATATTCTGGAGATTCATTCAAAGCAACGATATTTGAAAAAGAAAAAGCTGAATCTGTACCAACTCTGGAAGATGAGCTTGAGCATGGTAAAGATTTGACAGTCAATAAAACAACGAAACCTTCTAAACAGTTAGAATCATTCAGAACAACGAAAGAATCTTCTGAAATTACTGAAATTGATTCAAATACCTATAAAACTGAACAAAGTATTAAGACCAACGATCATTTAGTTAAAACAACTGATGCTAGTATTTTGGCTGAAGATATTTCAGGTGAAACATCAGTGACCATCAAGGAAAAATATGAAAATATAAATGACAAAGTAGTAGCGGAAACGATCGATAAAGTGAATGAGTTTTTATATGAATCAACAAAATCTAATGAAAACAACGATGTTATGATATCAAATCAAGTTAACGGCCAAGATTCAAATATAATTTCGAAAGAATTATCGCCCATTGAATCTGTTGAATCTATCAAATCTTATGAAAACAATAATGTAATGATATCGAATCCAGTTAATGGTCCGGATACAAACACAATTTCAAAGGAGTTATCGACCATAAAAAATATAAATTTTGTCGGTACACCAACACCACAGAAAGATCATGTGAAAAGTAAAAAAGAACAACCAACTACTATGAACGCAGTCAAATATATTGAAGAAAATTCTGCAAAGGCTGACCACGCCACTGATGATGTGAATAGGTACTTGAATACAAGTCTTGAAATCGTTGCACCTCAAGCCGCAGCTAGTACTGTTAAGGATGAAGACGATGATGATATTGAAATAGTTGATAATGCACCAAAAATCCCTTCTCCCGATCAAAAAGCAAAGCTACAACAAAGCAAGTCAATCAACGACAGTATTGTCATAGAACATTTACATACTGGAGACAATAATGACCCACTAAAGAAAAGTTTTCGTATAACGATGGGAAATAGAAAAACATATGTTGGTACAATAAGTGGATCCGTTAATATTGAAACCATCCTAGATGATCCATACGTTAAGTCTCAGCTGATGAGTCAATTCGAGCAACCAAAGAAGCTTTATTCCCTAAAATTAAACGTGAACAAAAATGCATCTAATGGTATTAAAATATTTCCTACAAGAAAGATTCAACAAGAAATTACACCATTAGAGACAGTTAGTTTGCTTAGTGACGACGAAGAGGAAGACTCTCTTCAAGTACTTGAAACTGAGTATGGCAATTATAAAATAAATTCAATAGACCATGGTATATTTACGAAGCATCAAAACAAATTCAAGCTTAAATCTTTCGTGCCAGTGATAAAACTCTCATTGGAAGAAGAAAATGCTATCAAACGCCGTTCCGAAACGAATCTTAAGGATGACGCTTCCTTAAATATAAACAATATAAACGAAGAATGTGTTATCATTGTTGACGACGATACGATTAACCTTGAAAACCCGTCGGGTCTAGTGTGCTGTGATAAATTGGAAGACATTAATATCTTATCAGCTATTCCAAGCAAATATGTCGAAGGTATCTTTAGTGATATAGAGAATATTCTAGCTCCATTAAACAAAAAGCCACAAGGAGAGCCTATTGTACTTATCGATGATTCTTCGAATGACAGTTTGGATCTTAATCAAAAACCTAAACCGATCGAAAAAATAGATGAATTAAAGAACATGTTGTTAAAGGATCTCGGCGTAGTACACAACATAAGCAAATCTACTGACGATGTCCAGGTGACTTGGGCCTCTGAAGCAATCGATCTGACGAACGATCCAGCGATGGAACCAACAGACTATTGCTCTTTCGAAGCACAGATTGATAATAAAGAAGACTACCAGAAAATTATGAATCGAAAATATTTTGTGAAACTGGTTCGATGTGATTATATGGTAAACCAACCAAAGTCTGAGCTCATTGAAGTAGAAGATTATAAATCTGACGAAAGTGATGTTGCTATTCCAGCACCAGTGTCTCGCTCAGGCTCATTCTCTATTTTAGAAGATTTCCCAGTTGTAGATGACAATGATAAGATATCAGAATATGGACTGGAGAGAAGCTCTCCCGTGATGGAAGTATACGATATAATAACCTCATTAGAGGGTAAATTACCAACGAATCGAAGTATTCACAAAATGTCTGTAGACTCGTTAAAATGTGATTCAGAATGGATGAACACGAAAAAAACGGAACATTTGCACTGTTTAAGCGATCTGCGACTAAAACGTGATATGTCGTCTCAGTCGCTTGGTGTGCCAAAATTAGCAACACTGATTTTGACTTTTATCCAAAAGGGAGACTTAGTGAATAAATATAACAGTTTGACAAGATTACATTCATCTCCTAAGCCTATAAAAAGGAAATCATCCAAGCCATCCTTATTCCCCATCGCCAAAATACCAAAATTGGAGAAAATACCGGATAAACCACATTCTAGATCAGTACATGATACGCTAAGCTATCCAACTGAAGCCAAAGTAGCAGATGTTTGTAACACCCTAGTTACTGCTGCTACCCCAACTTATTGTGAAACACTAAGCTATCCGACTGAAGCTGAAATAGATGTTAATAACACCATAGTTACAGCCATTTCCCAAAGTAGCGTTGTGGATGAATATGCTAATGATGTAACAGTGAGCGGTGATTTAGGAATGGAAACAAGTCAATCTGAAACACCATCGTTCAAAGCCAGTGAATACTTGATTGATAAATTTTCTAGTCCAGAGAAAGTACTTGATGATTATGGACTCAATAAGTATGCAAATTTGGAATGTAATATCGGATTAGTAACCTTAAAAAAAGACAAACTCTATTGTTCGAATGTGACCAAGGATGTTGTTAAGCAAATAGTAGACAGCAAATCTTCATCCGATGCTGTAGAGAGATTGATATACTCCGATATTGACGATGAAGGATTTTTAACAAAGAGTTATGCAACAGTACACTCGGAAATACAAGCAGAAAATATTAGCGAATCTGAAGAAGTCATAGGTGATGTTTTTCTTGTGCCTAAAATTTGTGAAGGTACTTTTGAGAAGTATGTTGGAGAAAATCAGTCAATGGACCAACTTGAAGTACTTATTACATCTACTGGATGTGAAAAAACAGATTTGGGAATTAACATAGAAATCCAAAAGACTGATGAACCGGTTGACACTACTTTTACAGATAAAACAAATAGTAAGCAAGCTACAGATAGTTTTGAAACACAAATGGATGATAAACACTACTTTCCAGATAAGTTTGTTAATGAATCAATAAATGTCCAAGAGCCCGAAGATACAGAAAGTTCAAAAATGACAAATGAAGAAGAGCATAGCGATATCACTACTGCTAAGCTAGAAAAAGAAAGTACAAACTCCATACCAGTTGAAAATAACAGCGTTCAACTTCAAAACGACCCAAAAAATAAATCTACTGATACCTTTTTTGATGCTCTCAATGAAATGTTCGGAGACTCAGGTCCCATGGATATAAATAACGTTGTAGTTACTAAACATGAACCGAAAAAAGCTTTATGCATATCGAATGAACAAAATGAATCTTGTATCGCTAAAAACAATGAACAGAAAGAAACTTGTGATCTGGTCATCGAGAAATCGATTGAAAGTAGAGATATCGAAAGCGCAAAAATGTCGAAACTAGAAGTTCGCATCATTAACACTACTATGAAGCTAGACGAAAACTCTGCACAAGAAGTGAAACAACCGGATAAAGATACCACTACCAAAAAAGAAAACCACGCTATAAATAATACGACTCACTTGCCGCAAACCACTGACGAAATCGATGTTGCTCTGAAGAAAATGTTCGGAAAACCAAAAGATACGAATTTCATAGATGTAAGTGAGAATGTAGTTATTGAAAGCTGCGAGTATATTTCAACTAATAATATTTGTACAATGTGGAATGACGAGAACTTAGTATTAAGTGCTGCAGATGACTACAATCATGATGCAAGGAATACCTTGCGTGAAGAATTATCACCAATGGAAGATTACGACAGTGAAATTCTGGTTGTCGATTTACCAAATGATGAAAAAAACAATATCAAAACTATTCCCACCTTAGATTGTACTCACCATGTAAAAGAATCTGTAGAGAACAAAGTAGAACAAAATTTAAAACCAGGTTTTAAGAAGGCCATAGATGTAGCTGTAGCTGCTAAAGGAATTGAAATTGAGTCTGATATCTCTGCTGAAAAATGCGATTCTTCGATGAATATCACTATTAACAATGAAGATGGAGCTTCGAGTAAACTGAGTTCTCAAAACACTATTGGCAATGCAGAAGACTTGAAACAGCAAGACATTTTGGATAATACGAACTTGGTACTAGATGCCAGTTTAAATGTTAAATTATCTGATCAAGATAATGAAATCAAAATGTTTGAAGATAACACTAAACAAACCATGGACACACAAGACATGAAGGAAATTGAAGAAAATAGCGGTGGTATAGATAACAAACGAAAATACATTTTAGACGCGAACTTGGAATCGGACGTCTGTTTGAAACTAGAAACGGACGATCAATATGTTGAAATAAAACAGAAATTAAATCATGATAACATTGTACATACCTTAGATACACACGATATGAAAGAAATTGAAAAGAACAACGTCGTAGATAACTTGAAACAGAAAGACATTTTAGACAAAGCGCACTTAGAACAAGACTGTAGTTTGAAACTAGAAACAGCCGATGAAGAAATAAAAATCGAAGATGAAATTGAAAGCCCTTTCGCAAATTATTGTATTAATATCGATTATGAAAAAAGAGTTTCAAATGAATTTAACGATAAAAACTTGATATTAGATGCCAGTTTAAATGTTGAAATATCTGATCAAGATAATGTATTCAAAATACTTGACACTATAAAAACCATGGACACACTCGATTTAAAAGAAATACAAGAAAACGTCATAGATAACTTGAAAAGGAAAGACATTTTAGACGCGAACTTTGAATCGGAAGTTAGTTTGAAACAAACAGCCGATCAAGATATTGAAATAAAAAAAGAGTTACTTCGTGATAATATTGTACCTACCTTGGATGCACACGATAGTAAGGAAATTGAAAAGAACAACGTTGTTGATAACTTGCAACGGAAACACATTTTAAACAAAGGCAACTTAGAATCTGACGGTATCTTAAAAGTAGAAACACACGATGAAGAATTAAAAATCGAAGATGAAATTGAAAGCACTGAAAATACCAATATTGAGAAAAGAGTTTCAAATGAATTGAACGCTCAAAATAATCTTGATAAATATCTGGTATTAACTAGAAAAGAGGTCCCTGTAGTAGGTATTGAGAATAAGGACCCGGATTTCGAAACACGCTATGCGTTTTCGATGTTAAACGACGTACCTGGGACTTATGAGATAAACAGTCAAACTAACGAATCCAAAGAAAGCACTTCAAATTATTGCGAAAATGAAATAATTGAAAACACTAAGCTTGTTGTTCCTAAACACACTTACGCTTACACAAGCAATAGCTTGTATAATGAAATGGTCCGAAGGTCCTCCAGGAATATAAAACGTAAAAAAGACATGTCGGACATTAAAACTACTGTGAAGAAATACAGAAAAGGTAAAAATATAGATTATCCCAAAATATCTGCAGCAGCAATCGCTGATTTAGCTTATGCAAAGGAGTATAAACGTATCATAGACTATTGTAGCACCATCAAATTCTCTTATGCCAGGCCGTTTCATATAGAAAGTATAGATGTCGGGGATATGCTTAAAGCTTGGCCGATCCAGAACTGCCATTCTGTTGAAGTAAAAGATTCAAACAATATTGAAGAACTATTGTATACAGACGCCGAAGATACTGAAAACGCCATGGCCATAACAGACCCTTTGATACAAACGTTAAATGAAGAAATTGTGAACGGGGATAACGTAAATAATTATAATTCCATTGATATCAACGAAACAAATTTCAAAATGGGTTTTGGTGAGATGTCCGGCAGAGTCATTAAAAAAATAGAAACTGGAATTACAAAATTGTCGGCTGCGACTCTGTCGGACGTAAAACAATATCAGCCGTTTTCAATACCCGATGAAAGCAAAGTCAATCCAAACCTTGCTCACGAAATAGAAACCCAGAGGGTTAAGTTTTCACATTTTATGAACCTTATCAACGTCAAAGAAAAATTGCAATCGGTTTTCAAAAAGACCGCTGTTGAATTGACCAAAGAGTTTTTAAAAGATAAAAAATACGCCATGAATGAAAGTCAGCTCGAATTCCCATTCGGCCTTACAAGTACTGAATTTATGGAAGTCCCTAGCATCGAAAGTATTGTAAATGTGGTACAGGGACAGTTGCCAGTTAGTGCATCTGCACAAAATCCTGTAACATGTGACCCGCGGGTGACGCACGTTTCTGACGCCAGTCCCTCTCAATGTTCGGATAACAGCCCTGGAGAAGATTCTGTAGCCATCATGGCAACAGAATATACTGAACTAACCACCGCAAATATAACTTTGCCCTCAGTGCAAGAATACGGACAGCCCCACCAATCACCTCACTCTCATGAACAGAATTCACCCGGTACTGACAATGACATTAATGAGTCGACACCGTCATTGTCCATAGTGAAAATCGAGTTGGTGGAAGAAGAAACCTCACAAGAAAATCAGGAAAATGAAGTTTTGGGAAACGATTTTTCTCCGTTGCCACATAATAACGTAGAGTACTCTTTCGAAGATACATCAAACAACATGTTCAATACATCGGCGAATGCGGATCATACTTCCACTAATACAGACAATACATCAAACAATAATATGTTCAATAAGACTACCAATTTGGATAATACTTTTACGAATGTGTTCAATAACTCTACCAACATGGATAATGCTTACATGGATAACACTCCTTCGAGTATGGAGAGTACTTACACTAATATGGATAAAGCTTCTATCAGTATGTATAGCACATCTTCTAATTTGGGAAATTCTACCACCGAAGTGGACAACACTGCCAATATGGACGATGCTTCTCCTAATATCTCATTAGTCACTAAAACCAATGTGAATAATACTGCAACTAATATTGATAATGCTTCTGGGAGTATGGACAGCAATTATACTAATGTATATGCTCCTATGGGCAGTGATTCTTCTGACATATCGAATACTCCAACCAATGTGGGCAATACGGCCCCTAATATGGACAGTTCTCCTATCAATTTAGGAAACAGGCGTTCCAACATGATTACCACACATAATATAGAAAATTCCAATATGGGAAATACAGCTTATGATTATACATATGAAAATATTGAAGATTACGCTGCAAATATTGAAAACAATAATAATTCTGATAATTATTCTACAAATGTGGATAACTTTGCTGCCAGTGCTGAAAATTATTCTTCAAACGCTGAAGATTATACTTCAAATGTTGAAAGTTATGTGCCTAATGATGAAAATTATCCTACAGACGTTGAAAATTATGCATCAAATGTTGAAAATTATTCTAGAAATATTGAGAGCTATGCTACGAATGTTGAAAATTATGGAACTAATATGAATAATACTTCTTCGAACGTTGATAACAATCTTACAAATATTGATAAATCCAAAGCAAATATGTTAGAAGATCCACAACCCCAAGACTTATCTATGGGAAATTCGAGTCAAGAATCAAAAATATGTAACACATTTGAGGGAAATAGTCAAGAAAACGGGAAATCCAAATCAGATCAAATAGCACATGCTATGAACGCAGCTGGTATTTCGTCTGAAACGGTCATAACTTCAGGTGCTGATGAATTAGTCAATTTGATGACCCAAGGAGCCCAAGTAACAGCCAACAATTTTTCGAAATCAACACCTATTAATGTTATGACATTACAGCATGCGTTGGCTCAAGTCTTACCTCCGCCACTCAATCAAACTAGCACGTCTGAGAATCAAATACCTAATAATCCAGTAACACAACAAGTTTTGCACATTGTGCAAGGGACCAACGCACAGACTGTCATTAACAAGCCGAATGGAACTCATCTGCTCCATATACTACAAAACAAAAGCAACCCTGTTGCAAATGGTCTTTCTTTAGTTGACACAGGATTGCAACAAGGTGGAAATCAGCTTATCCACATTGTGAACAACGGAAACCAAAACAACGCCCAATTCCTGAAGCGAGTAAATCTACTAACGAATCTTACTAATGCTCAAGGATCAAATGAGCAGAAGATGATACAGTTCGTGTGTAAATCTGCTGATGGAAAGTCTATACAGCTCAACGCAGGTCATCAGCGAAGTATGGTGTTACGATTGCACCCTACTTCTGTCCAAACTGCACCTAAACCAACCGATCCTCAAGACTTACGTGCATCTACCAGTGCTGTAAATTCTGAAAACAGTCCTGATCCAAATCAAGAAATAAAATCTCGATCGGTATACGAGGAAAATTACGCCCAATTTATACAAAACTCAGCCCCCACATCAGGCTCATCCGCGACAATATGTCAAGAAAAAGCTACTAGTTTGCCCAAATTCAATCAAGTATTTGGGAAGCAATCTTATCAAGAGAATCAAAACGAAATAAACCAAAACGGATTGCAAGAAAACACAGAATGTGCACCGGAAGAAAATAATGCTCATCTTGAACAACCTGCAGATGTCAATAACCCACCATTGCTGGTAAGAAATGCACCACCGGAGACCACTCAGGCCCAGCCTAATCCGGTGCAACAAATAAAGCAGACAATATCGCCAATGAACATACACACAACCATGCATGGTGGTGTGATCTACACGCGGCAAATTCCAGTCAACATTGGAGGAGGGCAAACAATAAATCTGATAACTGTCCCTAGTACAGAACTTACTGACGATTTGCCCCAAAAGCAGCAGACAGGTGGCACGTTCGTAAATCAGGAAGGAGAACAATCTTCGATTATCAAACTGGTGCCTCACCATACTCCTAATGTGTCGGCAGAAGAAAATAAAGTACAGGCATCGTCAAATGAGACAAATCACACTCCTCAACCTCAACCCGTGTTGACGCAGATGCGTATCAAACTGCCTATGCTCAGCAAGGGACCCCATTTAGTGCCCGGAGCAAGGCTAGTGAGACCTTCGTTCTTCCAGATACAAAGAAACGTTATAGGTGGAACAAATCAACCGGTTTACCAACAGTTAGTGCTTACAACGGCGCCTTCACTTGGGCAATCTATCAGATTACCAGCTCAGCAACCGCATTCATCTCAGTCCCCTCAAGCTCAGCCTATACTAGTTCAGACAGCTCAGCATCCACAACCATCTCCCCATATTCCGGTTCAGCAGGTGCAACATGCTCCATCATCTCAACATGCTCAGTCAGCTAAACAAGCTCATTCAGCTCCACAAACACCGCAACCTCAATCAGTACAGCCGGATCATACAAAGCCGATCAATGAACCAGACTCTGAGCTAAGCACTCTCACCCTAGAACAACTACGCGAGTTTGATATGGTGCTAGAACAAGTAAAGGAAAGAAGCGTCCAACCAACGCCATCGACTACTCCCAGTACGCCAGTACTCCCCAAGCCGGCACCCGCTGATTCGACAGACGGCCCGGCACTAGCAACTACTTCTGTCTCTGAATCTACGCAGCAAGTGATTTATTCTGTCGAAAAGCAGCCCACTAACGTCGTAAGTTACGTGAACAGAAAGTCGACTATAACGTCAGCTACGACGTCGTTTGTTCGGTCTCCCGATTCCTCCGGTATTGTGGAAACGCCGTCATCCTCAACTCAAGTTCAAATAACTCATACTGTTACGTCGAAGTCGACAACCGCAGATGGAGGATCTGCCGTCGTGGCTCATTCCAAGAAGAAAAAAAAGAAAAAGTCCTCATCAAGCACGACTGCTATAGCCTCATTGGGCTCACCGACAAAAACGAATTCGCTAAAACCTCAAGAAGACGAACAAACTACTCAAAGAATTCTGTACATACTAGCGGAGTATAAAGAGCAAGTTGAAAATTCTCCAGATAAAAATAAACCCGCGCCCCGACGAAGGAACCAGTTTCCGCCCACTACTGGGTCGAAACGCAAGAGGAGTCACTGTAGTTCGCGGGCATCGTGTAGGCGTGAAGGTGTAGAAATGAGTCCAATTCATGGAGAAAACGGAGAAAATGGAGAAGATAGCCTCATCACTTTAGGGTCGGAAGACAGCAGCTGCGGCACTACATTCAGTGAATGCACAGATTGCCAGGAGAGCCATTCTCCCGAAGAAAGTCCAACAAAGGTCGTACGCAGGCTAACATTCGAACAAGAGACAACGACTCAGATAACACAGACGCGAACGATACCACAGCGAAACGTCATTGTCGGTGACGGACAAACTATAACAGTAGCGAGAACAACAACAGCTACAACAGCTAAACCCACCACGACAGTTCTAATGCCGGCGAATTATCTTGTACCTGTATCGATGATCAAAGGAGGCCAGCAGATCGCAATAATGACGAATCGCGGGCCGAAAATTCTGGTTGGAGCTGGAGAGACTAACGCTGGAGCGTTGCTGTTTCAACGTTTGATCGGACCAGGGCTGAAGCCTGTATTAACCAGACCCGGAGTCCGTCACATCCGTCTGCCGGCGACTGCACTGCATAACCTTCAGACCTTCAACATTCAGACTACACCTGTAACTCAAGTGCAGCCGCCAGACAATACAGCTCAGGAAGCCTCAACGCCGGCTCCACCAGATTTAGTCGACACGCGGGCTATGTCTTCTCCGTGGCACGACCGTGAAGCACGGGACAAACCGGAGCGGGGACCTAGCCCTGACTGCACGGAACCGTGGAATCTGCCCTCGTCAAGCATCGCAGATGATTACGGCTACGAAGAAATCGTGCGAACTGACAACATGGAAAGAACTGTTCTGGTGAGTTGATCTATGCTATTTTGATGATTTTAATTTGAAATTATTGGCATTTTTAGGTCCTGTTTTATGAAGAAGTTGAACCCAACGTCTTCTGTTATCCCTGTGAAGTATTTGTTTTATTTATTGAGTTGATTAAGAAATGCAAATAGTTTCCAAATGTTGGCCATCTGTTCATCTGTTTGGTGATTTGTAAAAAAGTTAATTATAATGTTATATTTTAAATGGGACGCTGTCTAAACCGCAGTGTGCCCCTGATCTGTGTATGACGCACATTTTGCAACTTCAGGATGCGATCCCAGATCGGTACAGTCCAGATATGGAGGCCCAACGGATTTTTGATAAGATGTTTGATGTCGACTCCAAAAAGTCGATGTACGACTCTCCGCGATGCGGTTACGATATTGACACGTCAGACGGTGACGACAAGCCCTACCCGCAGGTGACCGTCATAGCTGGCGCAGACCCGTCAACTAGCGTTGAAGCCTCTTTCGTAGATTTGCACGCCTCCATTTATTTTCTCCGCTCTGTCTGTATTGCGATGCTGGTGTGCCGATGTCAATAATTTAGAACTTATTAAATAAACAAATCAAATGCATCGCTTAAAATTATAAATTAAAACTGAAAGTCGTAGGTTTTGTTTTGAAATGGTACCGACTGCCAAGTGCCAACAGCTTGCTTCTAAAAGAGCAAGACTACTATCTGTAACTCTACCTACTTTGTGTCATAACCATTAATAGTCAATAGCTTGCTTGCTTTTTGATTTTGCATCAATATGCTATGCCTCAACAACAACATGCCTCTTTATTATTGTCAATGGAGTGCCGGCATACGGATTAGAGACAGATAAAAATGGTGTAGATTCGCATAAACAGAATTCACATAACGTCACTATCTCAGATCCTAAATTAATATTAGTGCAATCGACAGTAATATTCCATTTCTCAGCATACACATGTGTAACGTTATGTCAGTTCGCTATTTATGCCAGTATACTCTTGAGGATATTGATTCTTGCTCCCCTTTAGTTTTAAACGTTTCGTATATTTTATATCATCTTGTTCCTTGTATTAGGTAGGCTTTCGAGAAAGTTATTATAGTAATGTGTTAAGAACTTATTTTTTGCATGATGAATTATTGGATTCGTCTTCTATCATTGTCTCATCTGGATCCTGCATTCTATCGTGCATGCCCCTTTCATTCGATAACCCCCCATTTCTAATTTAATTAGTTGTTGTTTATAAAGAAATCTCAATGTCGTAGTTAAAACTTACTTGATTTTATCGTTGTAATACAATTTCTAAAGTGTCCATTTAGCTTGAGCAATGCTGTCATTGTAAAACCATATTGGAACATTCATTGTAGGAAATAGAAATAAGTCATTGATTCGGCTTTGTGCTTTCAATGATAAATGTCTTGATGGAGTGTAAACGGTTCAATTTAAATCACATAAAATAATTAATACCATAATTCAATAATCATTATTGCGAATATAAATATGAAATGGAACTTCAGTATCCTTATCAAGCAGTACAAAAATAAACATTATCATGCAAGTACTAAGTAAGTTATAATACTAATTAGTTTGATTTGTATAGGTTGTACAGCAACGGAAAGATGGAAGGCATCACAGAGTGACGCATGTATCGACTGCCGCTCTGAGACACAAATACGCGATATTGGAACACGAATTGCGGTTACAGGTAAGCGAATTAAAACATTTTCATCAATACACCGTTATTTCAGTTGCAATGGGCAGGCAATGTACCTCGCAGAAACGAGGACCATTGTGAAATAATGACCTCGTGTGGGCGGCCAAGAACCGAACGACGCAGTGGTAGGAAGACTCCCCAACTCAATGTTCTGATGACATTTTAAAGGTTGCAGGAAATCGGATTGGGGAGGCCTAAGTCAAGCAGGCTGATCGTGATGATGACCGATATGTTTATTTTTATTTTGTTATATACAACTTGGAATGACGGATCAAGCAGGTGGCCCACCTGATGTTGAGCGGCACCATCTACCTATGAACAGTGCATTATCACATAGGTCACGTCCACCTAGAACGCGCCCTATGTGGCACTGCAATGCGCCCGCCACCCTGAGACATAAAGATGAAAAGTCTCATGTACCTGTAATTTCACCGGCAACCATACCCTTCATTCAAGAACACAGCAATGCAAGCACTACTGCTTTGCGGCAGAAATAGGTATGGTGGTTGGTAGTACTTCCCCGGACGAACTCTTTCACAAAAAAGCTCTACTACTACTTTCATACTTTTAGCAAATCCGACTGCGTCAAGTAATTTGTATTTAATTGGCTCAGCCAGTTGCGTTAATTAGTAAGTACTAAATAGATTTACGAAGTAGGTACCTACCCTTTTTTCCCTCAGAAATCCTTATCGGAGGAGTGTGAGGACCTCGGCGTGGATTCTCCGTCAGCATCAGACCTGTTTCCCGAAGCGGACATCCTGTTCGGAGCACCGTCGCCAGCTCACGAACAAACCATCGACCAGTGCAATACACGTAAGTATTTAACTCCCAATGCCGTTACCTGGGCATATTGACCAGGTTGTATTATTAGCTTCAAACTGTAAATATTGTGAGGCGACCCGTATACAGACATGAATGGAAAGTACCTCTGTGGCGCGGCGGGCGCAGGTTGGCCTGCGACGCAGGAGGTTGTGGGTTCGAATTCCGCCTCGGAACAAATATTTGTGCGATCGCAGATATTTGTTCTGGGTATTTTCTATGTATTAAGTATATCAGTTATCTAGTACCCATAACACAAGCTCTGCTCAGCTTGGGGCTAGATAATGTTGTGTGAACTGTCCAGCATTATTTATTTAAATATTTTAGATTGGATATTTTGCGGAAAGGACACTTTATTTTATTTTTACAAGTTAGCAATACTGCATTCAAAGATTTTCTAAAAATTACTTGCTTCGTCTGGGAATCGAAACGACTTAAATGTGAAAAAAACATCCCGTATTTTAATGATGCCAATCTCAAAAATTGACAAAAAAAAAAACCTGTTGATTAACATATAGTATATTAAAACAAAGGAATAACGTAAAATTAATCAATTTAATTTTAATTTTAATTTTATTCGGTTCGATTCCTAGACGAAGCAAGTAATTTTTAGAAAATATATAAATGCAGTATTACTAAGTTTTAAAATAAAATAAAGTCTCCATTAAGCAAATCCTATCTACAATATTTAAGGTCATGTCCCTTCATGTCGCATAGTCTTGGGACGCCCTGTATAGTAGTGGATGTCTGTCGACTGATGGTTCAGCATTTTCTGTTTCAGCGCCACCAATCCCGATGCCACAAATACCACAACCAGACCTGGACGATCAAATCGCGACAGACCAACTCCTGACCCACGAGACTCGCCATGAAGAGCTCGACCTAAACCTGGACGATGTCGGTGAAATAGTGACGGTCGGTGAAGACGGCGTAGCAACAATTCCTTCGATAAACGCCGAGGAGTTTGCAAAGTCTCACCCGAATACAACCTTCCATACTGAACCGGAGGACGGTGAGGTAATTGTATTTTTATTCTTAGTGCTTTGCTGTACAGTCTAATATTAAATAGTGACGGTTGAAGACGGTGTAGTCCAGGGGTTCCCAAAGTGGGCGATAACACCCCCTTGTGGGCGCTGCAGGCCTAATGGGGGCGGTAAATACCCAGAAAAAAAACGGGGGCGTCAAATCTGACACACTTTCGCATTTTAATAGTTATTAGTATTCCTAGATTAATATTATCATTTTCGTAGATAATAGACCGCAGGAAATCATGTTTTTTAATACTACTTGAATGTCGGAACAAGCAGATGGCCCACCTGATGTTAAGCGGTAACCTCTGCCTATGAACAGTGCATTACCTCATAGGTCACGTGCACCTAGGACGCACCCTATGTGGCATTGCACTGCGCCCGCCACCCTGAGACATAAAGATGAAAAGTCTTATGTGCCTGTAATTTCACCGGCACCTACCCTTCAAACCGGAACACAGCAATGCGAGCACCGAGCACTACTGCTTTGCGGCAGAAATAGGTAAGGTGGTAGTACTTCCCAGGACGAAGTCTTTCACAAAAAAGCTCTACTACTACTAATCATGTTTTATACCCCGATTTGTGCATGTTTAATCTCCGCTAATAGCTCACAATAAATAATTTATTCTCAAAGTGTAGACAAAATAAGTTTGGGAACCCCTGGTGTAGTCATATAAGTTGGCAAGGTATCACTCAACCGAGTAAACCCTTCCTTAAAATGTTATCTAGCCAGCTAAATATAACAGAGTCATATTTATGTTTCTAGATAACGATCGCACAACCACCTTTCACTATCGCCCAAGGAATAAAGGCTCGTCACATCACCTTCCACGCGAACCGAGGACAAGGAACAGTCATGATGGCTCCGCAGACCACCGTCATCTCTCAAGCGACTGTGAGCTCTAATGAACCTAGCAATACCGTCAAATTCACCGATATCGACAACATGATAAACTCTATGCCGTGTCCACAACCCCCCAGCATACCATCAGTTCTCAAAGAGCCCGGTATGTCAACTAGACCCTTGCCGAAATTTGATGGTCTAAAAGACCCGAGCATAGCTGCTCCTAGACCATTATCCAAATTCGATAGTCTCCTAACAGACTCAAAGGTACACCACCTATCGAGTAATAACTCTGCGCGTCAAATTGTCCAAGGCACACAAGTTATCCGCCGATTGCGATACGACGAAAAGATCAATACTAAGAGCAACACCAGGTTCCATTTCGAAGAACCACGCAGGTCGAGTGTCTCCGATGAGGTCAAAATGAGGAACGATCGAGCGATTGTCGAGTCAATGGGGGATAATGCATCGTCGCCCGGTAACCCCGAACTGTTCTGGGATTCGACGACCACGGAACGACACGAGAGGCGATTCCACTTCAGTGAAAGCGAAAAGGTCACCAAAAGCCCTTTTGACGAGTTGTTGAACGATTCAAGTGCTTACGGACCTCATACAAGACTCGATTCGGTCATCAAAGCAGCGAGACCTGAGCGGACATACGAAAGGACATCGTTTGAAGGCATAAGCGTAAGCGGATCTGATGAGAGCCGACCGTTGCGAACGTATCCACCAAAACGCGCACACAACCAACACACCCAGGACATGGAACGACACTTCACTCTCAAAACGACCACAACTACAACTCACCATCATGAGTTAGACCGGAGTATGACTACTAAGACCACTCATCACCACGACCTAGATAGGACCAGTAAGAAGACAATGCCTCGGTGCCAGGAGAGTGAAGGTAGGCGCAGGACAGGGCGGGGGCTCGTCAAACGCGGCTGCAGTTGTTGCAACGGCTCTAGTGCACCCCCCAAAAAGAGAGCGCGCCCTAAGAAACCCCCCACGGACTTTACTCCTAATAGCTAAATTGATTTGATAAGAGACTATACACAATGTGCATTCACAGACTGATAACCGTGAAGTAAAGCAACAATGGGAAAGTCCCTGACTAACAGTCGTATTCTAGAAATTAAGTATTTCTTGTACAAGTAACTGTAAATCGTTGTTCTTGTCTTGTTAGAATTGTATGTCAGAGACCCTACGATTTGACAGTGACTAATGCTCAAGATATCAATTGGTGAAATAACAGGCAAATGAGACCATCTTTATGTCTCAGGGTGGCGGGCGCAGTGCAATACCACGTAGGACGTGACCTAAGAGGTATGACAGTTGTAATGGAGCAGTGGTGAACATTTTATCAAATAAAAAAGATTCTAGAAGACGGCTGGATAGACTGCAAATAACTATGCGGGTGTGAATATAGTAACAGAACGCGTAGGAGCGCCGGGAAATGCGCGGAGGGAGGAGGGCGATTCGTGAAAGGAGGGTGGGAAAAGCAAAAATGGGAGGGGGGAATTTGCGGAGTGAGGTGGAAGCTTGTAGCCCCCTCAAAGTTATTTCACAAGTTTTGTACGTTCAAGGCATACCTGATGTTACTGTCAACCTTGGCACAAAAATATGGCTTATTTGAACTTTGCCCTGTGATTTTCTGCATTTTACAATCTGTTATAGAACTTGCCGTAGTTCCAATCTTGCGAGCCGATATGACGCAGTTCCTTTTAGTCAATTGAGCTGACATTTTATTTACCGGTCAGATTACGATGGCAATACAAATTGATGGATAAATGTGATGAACTCTTCCTAGGGCAAAGCTCGCCTTTGTGCATGGCCTTACCTAATCTTTCGATTACGACTTTACCGTACATTGCGCTGTATGTTTTAAATATTTCTGCTCTGGACAAGATGTACGCAATGTACTGCGAAATCGTGAACGACAACGGCCAAACGGGGCTGCGCGGCAGATTGTAATTAATATAAATGACAATGCAGGCAAAGTGCGAATAGCTCAAAATGTGTAAGAAAATATTGTTAGTATTTTGAATAACTGAGGAAGCAATAGACATAACAATATGGCAGTTCAGTTAACCATCCAGAAACATATTTTAGATCCATTTGGTATTCGTGCCCTCTACGCAACTCCCGTCGCTCTATTGTAAGCGCTATTCCGATGAGCTAAATGTGATTTTATAACAGTGATGTGACGATGTCACTGCGAGACTGACCGCGATCTCCGCTGCTGACGATAAATTCATCTATTTCTATGAATTGTTGACAATTTGTTTTGTAAATATTTTTTCCGGTGGTAGCTGTTTCGTCAAAATTTCTCAGTTAATCAGTTCCTTTAAAAGCGTTATTTAAGCGATTTTATCACCTTTTAGTTCAAATTCGTTTGCTTTGTATTATATACCGTGGCAATTTTTTATTGTTGCTTCTCTAATATTATGTAGACATGTATAAACGCGTTTTTGTAGGTTACCTCCATTTTGTAGTACATAAGTGTTTCAAATAGTGAATATTAAGCCATATTCAACGTGAATTTAATCGTCTGTTAGCCGTGTAGTTGTATTTGACTATATCATAGCCCTGTAACTGTAATCCTAGACTGATGTATGGATTCATTCTCCGCTGTTTAGTTTGAACTTTTTATACATTTGTTTTGTAAACATACTGTATTAACCTTTAGTTGTTAAGCTAACTTCCATTAAACAGCACAAATCTTTTTAAAGATGGAAGCTTTAAAGTTGGTTAATTCGAATTATTTTTGAGATTTTTCGTTATAAGTTTTTAGTGCCAATAAGCTTTGGCGTTTCAGGCTTACATTGCGTTTCCAAAGGCGTTTCTATCGCTGTATTTCAATGAGAAATATATTGAACAATAGCAACGTGTAAGCTAGTGAATTTATTCGTAGTAAATATAAATTGTAAATAATTTGTCCTCATCTCTTGGTTTAAGGGACTGTCTAGTCACTATAGTAACGATAATAGTGTCTCCTTAAACCCAGCGAACACACGCGGGCTTCAGACGGCTCTAAGCCTATCATAGTTCCATTAACGCGGTCTTTAACAGCTTGTGTACATAAAGGCAGTTACGTGTTGTGTGTTATCCACCCCTGAATTCGTTCAATTCAAATTTACAGTCGCTTCTACGCGAAATTCCGAAAATGTACATAAAAGACAAGGGTGTGATCGATAGTGAAATTAGGCGACGTTCGGACGTTCGAAGTTTAGTGAAGTTGGAAGTTTAGTGTGATGCACCCGATGATGGGCCTATGTAGCGTAGCCCATAGTTTGTTTGTAATTATTCTTTGTATCGTAAGGTAGATATCTGTGCCGGTTTTGCCCAAATATATGGCTACTATTACATTTTGCAAACCATCAAAGCATATACTAAATTCCGTAACATATTAAAACGTTTATAAAATTTCATATTTTGTCTGTAATTTGAGGGTACTTTTGCTGTTTAGCATAAGGTTGAATTTTTATAATAGTATCCATGCATATTGTTATCGTATGATGTAGGGAAGCATTATACTCTAGATAATTATCTTCAGGATAAAATATGACAGTATTGCCTGCGTTTTCATAATAGTATCCATGCATATTGTTATCGTATGATGTAGGGAAGCATTATACTCTAGATAATTATCTTCAGGATAAAATATGACAGTATTGCCTGCGTTTTTATAATAGTATCCATGCATATTGTTATCGTATGATGTAGGGAAGCATTATACTCTAGATAATTATCTTCAGGATAAAATATGACAGTATTGCCTGCGTTTTTTTTGTTAAATATTTAAATAAGATGTTTTAAAATGTATCAGTTAATGGATAAATAATGATTATGACCAATAATGTTTTCAAATAAAACATAAATTTGTGTTTTTTGTGATTAAGTACACATTATTTTAAAGTGACAGGAGGAATGATCATTAAAACTTACCTATTAAATATTTAATGAGTTTTATTATTCAGTTTTACCTGTTTCTGTTTTAGGTTATACATTAGGTACCTATCAGTCTTATTTCTTATAATTTAAACTATGTTTTATACCTTCTGGCACTATAGTATATAGAAAAATAGCGCGGCGAAAAAATTTAACTTTTTGAATTAGATTTTCTAAAATCAACCAAACCCAGCCAGGTGAGATTTTTAATTTAGTATTTACTCTTGAATGTATTAAGATTTTGTAAGACAGGCTAACAACACAATCAAGCCCTGAAAAGGTCTCATCTCCCGCCGCATAGTCTAATAATTTGTTGTCTGGGCCCAAAGCACGGGTTAAAAATAAATTATAGATAGGGTAACCCATGACCTTTATTGGTTGTCACGTGCTGTCACGTGCAGAGGAGCATTTGCACGGTAAGTGTGGATCTACCAAAAACCCCACTGGTTCTCTATTGTTGCTTATAGGCCCAGACAATGCAAAAAGCAAACTAAACTATAAAATGTTCTGAAATCAATCAAGAGTCTCATCAGTCCACCTGTGTCTTCGGTTATCGTTGATGCGCTTCATCACAGCCAGGACTTCTATCCTGAACTCGAGTCTTTCATCTTCACTGTACTTCACTATCGTAGGCAGTAGTGACGCGAAGAATGCTTCGTCTTCATTCATTACTCGCGGGTCGTTGACTTCGCTCATTTCGACGAAGTCCACCGATGGGCTTTCTGGCTCTGGCTGCCTGTGAAGCTCTGACTTCATGGACCGTTTTCTACGTGGGTGCGACTCTAGCTCGGGTTCAAAGAACTTTCTCGTTGATCTGAAAGTTTGAATCAAAATTACTTCTTTCGTACTGAATTACTTTTTTTTAAAACTTTGATAGACCTTTATTTGACCACGATCTCACCTGTAGGTAAGTGAAGATGTGGCCGATGTAGGAGCACAAAGGTCTGTAAGACACCTATTCACTCTAGCCTTGAAGAGACCCAGATTATAGTTTACAGGAAAGACAGACGACGGTAGTTTATACCACTTCTTAGCAGTTCGCATTATAAAGGTAGAACGTTTAGTACGAATAGAGGGTATACTATAAAGAGGTAAGGATTTTTACCTCAGAAATTCTGCGAGCCAGGAGCAGAATTGAACTGGCAGTCCAAAGCCAGGAAGCTTGCCAATTAGTTTCGTTTCGTATGAGGTAGTGCTGGCATCTGGTGCCGGAGTTTGTCAAGCCGCCTGAGGGCCTCTAGACATGGCTTATCGACTGCTATTAATCAATAACAGCCGGGACCGACAGCTAACGTGCCCTCCGCTTGCCAATAAGGCCCGTTAAACCCTGTCAAAGGCCTACGAGACGTCTGGAACAGCCAGTGCATCACCATATTTCAATCATATGCCTAACATGATAATTGGTTGATTTAAATTGGTGTGGAGCCGTCCACATATGACATACACACTTAGAGCATCGCGGCCTCTTGCATACTTGTTGCATACACACACCTATTCGTCATCGTATGACATTACATCAAATACGTTATGTCAAAAAAGTACAAAATCGTTAAACCTTACCTTACAGATCTTTTCGATCGCTTTGCCTCATGTCTTTCGTTCGACATGCTAGTACCAGCCTCTTCCTCACTCACATCGAAGTTCATCTCCTGCTTTAAATTCGGCATGGAAGTAGAGTTATAAGGAATCGGGTCAACATCAGCAGCAGGTGTGTGGTCAGAGAACTCTGGGATAATCTCTGGGGGCATAACTTTGAGGAGGAAAGACATTTCATCATGGTGGAGATACCTCTTCGTTCCACTCTTACTCGTTTGGTTTTTCAGAGATTTTATGAACGTATCCCGCATGTTCGTCCACTTGTTTATTATTAAGTCTCCTAGAAGGAAAATAATAGCAATAAGTCCGTAGGTTGCTAAATGTACCTACAATTGTATCTGGCATGCCATGCTTACTATCTATCTGTCTGACCTGTTATGAATTTACAAATAAATTGATTGTTTCCTGATTATTCCTTGATGACCTAGTTGCTATACCTATACGACACTACCATGATATTTGTACCTACTATTATTTGTTCTGTGGTATTGCAAGAAAACCATAGGCAACATTGTAAAAACCAAGTGTATCGAAAAAATATAGAACTATAACGTCGTTTAAATTCCTAGAAATGGGAGGTCAACAATGGATGATATATTTGTTAACGTTTTGTAGGGTACCTACAAGTTTCTTACATAGGAACATACATAGACACACGCCTTTTCCCGAAAGGGTAGGTAGAGCCTCAAATGGGCCTCTTTTCACCGTGGATCTTCTATTTTAGACTTGTTCCTTCCTGTATTTGTGTCACAAAAGCTACAAACATACAAAGTTTCAGCATTGTGAGATTGCATAAGTAGGTACCTACTTAACCCGTATGTAACCTAGAGATCTGTTTTTTTACATCTTCGATTTTCCCTAATATCTCAAAAACAATTAAAAATAGTGATTAAATGTCCAAGTAACGCGTTTTGATATGACACCCCACTTGACCTAACTGTCCCACTTTTATTTTGTTAACCCCTCTCTTGGACCGTAGTATCTCAACAACCCCCGACCGATACCTGCTGCTCATAAGTTTACATAACCATAAGAGACGGACTGGAAAACGTTAGCATAAGATCGTAGGTACCCTGGCGAAAGTGGGCCTTGGCCCAGCAATGGGACATCATAGGATAAATAATAAGTAGGCAGGTACCTAAGCTAAAAATAAATAGTAGATGGGTACCTAAGTAATTTAAATAGCAACAAATGCATACCTATGATCCTTTTGTCTTCCATCGACATTTCATCGAACCTATCCTCAAGGCTTCTAAATATCTCTTCCCAAGCCTGTTTCCTCTCCTCTCTGTCCTTGTAGATTTCCAGGGTTTTGTCCCAAATAACTGGCCTTTCCCTCATGCATTTTATCAATTGCTCCACTGGGTAATTAAAATGCCTCATTTTATAAAAATATCGGACGACAAAACTGCACACTATCTTGTTCGATACGTCACTGAATGCTCGCTCGATTCTCGTATCGGATGTTATGTCGCCGTCCTTATCTTTCTATACCATAATTACGGAGATAGAAAACGCTTGAAGGTCGCCAACCTTCATCACCTGTCTCACACTATCGCTGAGGTAAGATAGGGACAGACGTTCGGCACGTTTCTCGTGTTCCGATCCCGTTTGTCGGATCACCAGAATAATTTGAGCTCTGCAATGTCTTAAATTTAGTTAGAAAGTGGCGGAGGCAGGAAGTTCTAGTGATATTGGGCCTGTCTGCGCTCATTCGTGTCGTGCTATTTTTCACTGCGATGCCGATGCCGCGACTTTCTCGAATCCAAAGAATATACAGGGCGTTCCAAGACTATGCGACATGAAGGAAAGTACCTACCTTAAATATTGTAAATAATATATTTTGCAGAAAGGAAACTTTATTTTATTTTCAAAACTGAGTAACCAACTCTATTCAAAGACTTTCTAAAAATTACTTGATTCGTCTGGTAATCGGGCCGACTTATAAATGTGAAAAAAACACATCTTATCTTTATGATGCTCATGGTATCTTAAAACAAAGGAATAACGTAAAATTAATCATTTTAATTTTAATTTCTCTTTTAAGTCTGTTAGATTCCCTGACGCGAAAGCGAAAGCTGAGTGCGAAGCACGTAATTTTTAGAAAATATTTGAATGCAGTATTACTAAGTTTTAAAAATAAAATAAAGTATCCTTTCTGCAAAATATACTATCTACAATATTTAAGGTACCTACTTTCCTTTCATGTCGCATAGTCTTGGGACGACCTGGAAACTAGGAATATAATAGACAAATTGTTAAGTGCCTGGTACCTACCTTCGTATGGACTATGGACCCAAGATACCAAACCACGCTAATGTAGGTACAATATTGTTGGATGGTAGGTAGGTAGGTATAGGTAAGTACAAAATTTAAATAATACTGTTACGTGGGTAGTTTTAGTGCGAGTACCATCTTATGAATACCACCTTAGAGTTTTTTTTTGTCATAGGTACCCGCTATTGTCAGTTTGAAATAAATCTCCGTCGTGGTTTAATTGAGTTCCCCTAAATAAGTAGATACAGACTAAATACAAATGAAGCAGTTGGTCTAGTTAAAGACCGTTGCAAACGATCTAAAGGTAGCTCAACCGATCCAAATCACTACCAGAATGAAGCGTCCCTAAGATGCTGGCTACATTGCCACGCTGAATGGCAATCATAAGAGCTCGCAAGCCGGCTCTCGGGTCAAGAGGCGCTTCGACCAGACGCCCTGAAAGAATTTTGATAACGCGAAGGGCCCCGGTACCCCACGGACCCAGAGTCTCGACCCCGAAAATCTCAAATAGGTAAGCTCTGTCGAGACTTACATATTTGCGTCTTTTGAGATCCTCAGCCGAACCGGCCGCTGCATCCACCGGCCCTAACTGATGTCCCCCGGGTAGATGAGATGGCGTAAGGGTATAGGTATATCATAACCGCACTGTGACCTGTTCGCGAGCTCAGTGCCAAGCCTGATGCAAGAGTGCAAGAACATGTACCTATGAGAGGACGGCGAGACAGTCTAGTCTAGTAGGTATAGTGTAGGCTAGACAATTGTATTAAAATTATTAAAATATAACATAATTGATAAGACATATAATTTTTATTAATATAATCTTTAAGTTTTATTGACATATTGTGACTGATATTTATAACGCTTTGGGTGAAAAACTGTTATTTAGGCTATAAATGATAAAATAAATGAATTTGAATAACGCATGTAGAGAGAGTCCCACACACTCCCACTTTGAGTAGAGCTTTTTTGTGAAAGAGTTTTTCCGGGGAAGTACTACCTCCATACCTATTTCTGCCGCAAAGGAGTAATGCTCGCATTGCTGTAATCCGGTTTGAAGGGTATGGATGCCGGTGAAATTACAGGCACATGAGACTTTTCATATTTATGTCTCAGGGTGGCGGGCGCAGTGCAATGCCACATAGAGTGCGTCCTAAATGGACGTGATCTATGAGGTAATGCATTGTTAATGGCAGAGGTTAACGCTTAACATCAGGTGGGCCATCTGCTCTTGTTCCGTCATTCAAGTCGTCAAATAAAAATAAACTTCTTATAGCTAGGCCTTTTTAGTGGGAGTTAGGAGATATCGAGAGAAGTAGGTTACCTACATCATTCACTATCACCCTCACAGCAAGAAGGCCTCCTCCTTCCATGTTGCTCTATGTTATCACTCAGCCTTAGCTTCTATGGTAAAGACAAGCCAAGGAGACTTCATGGTTATGACGACTAGGTAGGTCTCATCGATCGAAAAGCGCGCGCATGTCCAGTTTGTCAGAGAAAATTCTCCATGACAGTGTTTCGAGGTTATTTTTATCAAGATTACAATTTATTAAACTTATATTGCATACAATTAAACTTAATATGAGTTTTGAAACGTGATAATATGTGATATATTTAATTTGTGGGGATCATTTTGAAATGACAGTTTAATTTATAGATTCTTACACCAGCCGGCTTCGAAAGGTGCGAAAATTATAATTTTTTCACAGTTCTATGATTGTAATTATTCTAAATATGTATAAATAAAACGGTAGAGTAGACTGCGTGTGGTAACTACGAAATGTAGGTTAGGTAAGCGCCTGCGAAAAAAGTACCTAAAGCAAGGCCATAGCCGCAGGTATTAATAGCCTTTAAAGAATCATTCCATACAGAACAAAATACGGTTTTAATCGATGTCCAGAATCCTGTTACTTGGCTGTTTGGGTAAGATACCTATAATTATTATAATAAAGACGACACGCTTATGATTTATACTAGGTATGACCACCATATAAGATTTAACTTCACCAGGCTTTGCACCAACACCAGGCAGAAATCTTCATACAAAAAAACGCCTCCCGCCGCCCGAAAAAGCTGTTTTTTTTTAATATCTCTTGAATTTTACAAAACCCCTACAGTAAACCCTCGGCTTTGTTGTATTGATTTTATTTATCAAATTTCTTACCCAATAATATGATCCATTTGAATAAACAATCGAATCTAGCTAAAGTTAGAGGTAACTTAGTTTTTTTTTTCTATCTAGAAAATATTGTCCTATCGTGTTTCAGGTACAGTGATCCCTCGGTATTATAATGTAGTATCCATACATATTTATATTTTGAATATTGAACTTGAATTGGTAACTTAAAATCAAATCTAAGATTAGTAAATTTACGGCATACCCCACCTTAATCGTGTCCTTCCTTGGCAAAGAAAAATACTCGTTAGCGTATGTTCAGTGACCTTAAGGCAGCTACCGTAGTTCTTAAGCAGGTGCACATTCTATAGTTACCTACTCTATCCTATATAGCAAACAACATTTTCCTGTGAAAAACTATTTTCATAAGGCGTTGTTACAATAATTATTTGGCCGGTGCACTTTCTATGGCTACCTACTCTATCCTATATAGCAAACAACATTTTCCTGTGAAAGACTATTTTCATAAGGCGTTGTGTCAATAATTATTTGGCCGGTGCACATTCTATGGCTACCTACTCTATCCTATATAGCAAACAACATTTTCCTGTGAAAAACTATTTTCATAAGGCGTTGTTTCAATAATTATTTGGCCGGTGCACATTCTATGGCTACCTACTCTATCCTATATAGCAAACAACATTTTCCTGTGATAAACTATTTTCATAAGGCGTTGTTTCAATAATTATTTGGCCGGTGCACTTTCTATGGCTACCTACTCTATCCTATATAGCAAACAACATTTTCCTGTGAAAAAATATTTTCATAAGGCGTTGTGTCAATAATTATTTGGCCGGTGCACATTCTATGGCTACCTACTCTATCCTATATAGCAAACAACATTTTCCTGTGAAAAACTATTTTCATAAGGCGTTGTTTCAATAATTATTTGGCCGGTGCACATTCTATGGCTACCTACTCTATCCTATATAGCAAACAACATTTTCCTGTGAAAAACTATTTTCATAAGGCGTTGTTTCAATAATTATTTGGCCGGTGCACTTTCTATGGCTACCTACTCTATCCTATATAGCAAACAACATTTTCCTGTGAAAAAATATTTTCATAAGGCGTTGTGTCAATAATTATTTGGCCGGTGCACATTCTATGGCTACCTACTCTATCCTATATAGCAAACAACATTTTCCTGTGAAAAACTATTTTCATAAGGCGTTGTTTCAATAATTATTTGGCCGGTGCACATTCTATAGTCACCTGCTCTATCCCTGCAGCAAACAAAAATTTCCTGTGAAAAACTATTTTAACAAGGCGTTGTTTCAAAAATTAACTTTATAGTTGTTGCGTGACTAACTTACTTAAGACTGACCAGCTGACTCACCGACTGACTTTCAACGCACAGCCTAAACCAAGTCCTAAAGACCTGGAATTTGAGAGTACATTCATTTTATGGCTTACTTGTGCTCGAAGAAAATAATTCCCGAAATTCGTGATGAAATTCCACGCGAAGTATTTTTTTTTACTATGATAGACCCTTGTTTGACCGCGATTTCACCTGTTGGTAAGTGCCCATGCGGCCGACGTTAGAACACGAAGGTCTAGAAGGCACCTATTCACTCTTGCCTTAAAAGACCCATATTATAGTTTTGTGCGGGCACTATTAAATAATACCTACATAATACGCCTCGAGGCAGACCACCTGCCCGATGGTCAGACGACATTGTGCAGGCAGTAGGAGAGCGGTGGATCCGGCTGGCACAAGACCGCCAGGAGTGGAGTTATAGAGGCCTTTACTCAGCAATGGGGTGTTACTTGCTCGATAGATATATATTTATAGACCAAAAACCACAATTCAATCAATCAATTCATTATAGCAAAGATGCTAGTAGGCAGGTAAATCAAATCCTTGACTTAGTAGGAGGTCTGAAGATGATACGTGAAGAAAAAGTCGTCACCCTAATAAGATAAGATAAGATAACATAACATAAGATAATCTGTTTATTTCAAATTTGACAGGGTCATTTCACGTGAAGCGGACACCCCAAAACACGGATTTTGTCCAAACTTAGGTATTTTGTTCCTCTACCCAAGATACATAAATTGAACAGATATTAGTTGGAAATAATGAATAGTTTAAGAGCTAGCGGCATTTTAATTTCCGAGTTTTGCTCCGACCTGAGGTGCTGTAGATGTAGATAATTTAATCAAAATGAAATAAATTAAATATTTTTATAGCTGATATCTGTAGTCATTAAAATTTGCTTTTATATCTCATATTAGAATTTCGGAAAATATATTTATTTAAGTAAAAAAATCGTGTGTTAAATTTTAAATTTAATTTTTCATCAACTTCGACATTTTTTAAAATTAATTTAAATATTTAAATAATATGCCAAATTTGTCTTGTATAAGCATATCAAAAATCAAAATGGGCCTACGAATGGTTTAGGAGTTATAAGGCATAGAGTGCGGTCACTCCTCAGAATTATGCGCAGAGAGCTCCATTATTTCTTATGGACGCATTTAAGCCGTGCGCCTATAATTACGTTATCCTCATCATTACCGGATAGGTGTCTACTGCTAGACATAGGTCTCTTTATAGAGTGCCAAGAAGAATTGGGTTATTACCGAAATCCCTTTTAATAATCCCCTTGATTCTGAACTTGCAGCTTTAAAGGGGATTTAGGGAATATCAATTCCCGAAATCCCCTTTGAAGTAGAAATCATATTTACTATTTAATATTATCATTCAGTTAAATCGTTCTCCTCCGATTATTTTATGAGCTAAATAAATGAACAATCTCCAATAAAAACTTGACTTATTAAAGGAAGGTTATAAAAATAAAACAATATAGCAGGCTTAATTCAAAATCACAGTATATTAACAATAATTGACTGGTTATGACAAAACTATATGTAACCAAAACAAAAATCTCCAAAATAACAGTGAGTAAATAAAACCTATTTGTGTTTACTAATTAAGGTGGAAATACTCCCTTACAAAATGAGCTTGGACTAGTCAAGTTAATTCTTCTGAGTAATGACTTGACTTTTTTCAAGAGATTGGTATAAAGCTCTAATTTTGTTGTTAATAAATCCTAAATAAAACTTCGTGTACCTACTAATTAAAGATATACCCATTTAAAAAACACAGTTTTAAAAATAATTTACCAGATTACAATTATACGAATGCCTAATCCACAACAAAATAACAGGCTTAATTCAAAATCACAGTAATAATAATAATAATAATTAAATAAAAATAAATGACTAATAATAATTGACTGATTAAGATGAAGATGACTGGTATTATATCTACACGGTTAGATTTTGGTCAGTTTAAAACCATATGGCCCCCACACAATCAACGTCCGTAACCTTACAAAAAAAATATTACAACATTTTTATTTTTTATTAACCATAAATCAAAAAAGACTATTTACCGACATCTTGTAGTAGTTAGCAAGGTGCGGCGACTCCAGTGGGTCTTTTTTGGTAATCGGCACTTTAGAAGGTTACGGACGTAGATTGTGTGAGGGCCATATGGCTTTAAACTGACCAAAATCTAACCGTGTAGATATAATACCAGTCATCTTCGTCTTAATCAGTCAATTATTATTAATATACTGTGATTTTTAATTAAGCCTGTTATTTTGTTGTTGATTGGGCATTCGTATAATTGTAATCTGGTAAATTATTTTTAAAGCTGTGTTTTTCAAATGGGTGTATCTTTAATTAGTAGGTACACGAAGTTTTATTTAGGATTTATTAACAACAAAATTAGAGCTTTATACCAATCTCTTGAAAAAAGTCAAGTTATCACTCAGAAGAATTAACTTAACTAGTCCAAGCTCATTTTATAAGGGAGTATTTCCACCTTAATTAGTAAACATAAATAGGTTTTATTTACTCACTGTTATTTTGGAGATTTTTGTTTTGTTTACATTTAGTGTTGTCATAACCAGTCAATTATTGTTAATATACTGTGATTTTGAATTAAGCCTGCTATATTGTTTTATTTTTATAACCTTCCTTTAATAAGTCAAGTTTTTATTCGAGATTTTTCATTTATTTACCTCATACAATAATCGGAGGAGAACGATTTAACTGAATGATAATATTAAATAGTAAATATGATTTCTACTTCAAAGGGGATTTCGGGAATTGATATTCCCGAAATCCCCTTTAAAGCTGCAAGTTCAGAATCAAGGGGATTATTAAAGGGGATTTCGGTAATAACCCAATTCTTTGTGGCATTCTATAAAGAGACCTATGTCTAGCAGTGAACATCTATCCGGTAATGACGAGGATAACGTAATAATAGGCAGGGGCGCACGGTTTAAATGCGTCCATAAGAAATAATGGAGCTCTCTGCGCATAATTCTGAGGAGTGACCGCACTATATGCCTTATAACTCCTAAACCATTCGTAGGCCCATTTTGATTTTTGATATGCTTATACAAGACAAATTTGGCATATTATTTAAATATTTAAATTAATTTTAAAAAATGTCGAAGATGACTAAAAATTAAATTTAAAATTTTACCCACGATTTTTTTACTTAAATAAATATATTTTCGTAAATTCTAATATGAGATATAAAATAAAATTTTAATGACTACAGATATCAGCTATAAAAATATTTAATTTATTTCATTTTGATTAAATGATCTACATCTAAAGTACCTCAGGTCGGAGCAAAACTCGTAAATTAAAATGCCGCTAGCTCCTAAACTATTCATTATATCCAACTAATATCTGGTCAATTTATGTATCTTGGGTAGAGGAACAAAATATTTAAGTTTGGACAAAATCCGTGTTTTGGGGTGTCCGCTTCACGTGAAATGACCCATAAAAATTAACATGTCATCCATTTTGTTTGTAATAATTACATCTTATAATTAATGTTTGTAAGTACCAATACAAAACTACTATTATTTAAAAAAAATAGCATTAGATACATACGTAGTTATTAATAAATTCAGTCATTATAAAAAGTGAAGAGGTAATATAAAGTCAAGTATGTACTTATTGAGTCACAAGCTGGGCGACTGGCTGGTGTTTTGGAGACCAGTGTGCTATGATGCCGGAATTAAAATTAAAATGGTCTGCCACAACGGCCAGCATGCTGCTAGCACTGTATCACGAGGGAAGCTGTCCTGTTGCGTATGATCGCGTACAATTCATCAACCTGTGAACTTATAATTATGTATAAAAACAGGAGCAATGTGGTCAATATGCCTCCCGGGCTGGGGAGCCGCGATGGCAGCCGGCGCCATGTTCCTCTACGGAACGCTAGATGTCGCCTACTTCGCGAGGATGATGTACACAGTGGCCAAGGCAAGGTACTTCAGGAAGAAATCATGTATCCTGGGCACTACTGAGATCCACTGTAAGTTAGACTATATAATTACGTAGGCTAAGGCTCAATTTACAGAAACATGGTAGTTGCCGTTCGGCCGTGGATCATACGAAACTATGTTTTTACCCGCCTATCATTGATTTTTTATATAATTATTTTTTACACACAAAAGGTGAATAAGCACATCTGCGCCCTCAAATCCCACGACGGGTCTCTTTCTGAACAGACTCTACCTTTATATATTAAAATACCAAATGGGCGGAGTCTAGTAAGAAACCAATTGACAGCGCTATTGCTCACTTGAACCCGGGAAGAGCTATCTGCTATATCTTTCTGCTTAGCTTTGCCTTGCTTTGCTTAGCTTAGCTGCTTTTCTGCCGCTCGGAAGTAACTGACGTAAGCGACAAATGATAAAACTTCGTTTTGGTTTTAAAGTAGAAAAAATTAAAAATAAATTATTTATTATTGATCTAAGTAATGTGATTACCTACTGAATAACATAAAAACGTACGCTCAATATTTTATCTAATCGACGGAGGGACCTAAAACGGAATTTAGGAGGGTTGACTTCAAAAATAAAGCTATCTAGAAAAGATTCACCAATCGCGTTTCTTGTCTATGATTTATGTAGATTATTATCCTCAAGTAATTACTGTATTAACATCAAGTTTGTACCTTTACTGTTACTGAGTGAGCATGTAACGCAAAGACTCCAAAATTTGAATATATCGTCTTAAATTCCTCTCCTTGCCCTCAGCCTGGTGTCTCCTCAACGATATCGACACTCTACTCTACCACATGAACAACGCCCGTTATCTTCGCGAGCTGGACTTTGCTCGCGCGGACTTCTATGAACGAACTGGTCTATACGCTAACATCAGGGCGGCCGGCGGCGCCGTGGTCCAGGCAGCCTCCACGATCAGATACAGGCGGTACATCAAGCCGTTCACTAAGTACACTATTACGTCTAAGGTAATGCTCCTTTACTATATAAATTTATTTATTTCAGATCAAGTCCATACAGAAACACAGTTTTAAAAGAGCCGAAACACTGCTAATTACTTCTAAGGACCGGAATACCCTACATTAATCTTCGATCATTAATTTGTCTTAACATACATACATACATAGAAACACGCCTTTTTCCCAGAAGGGGTAGGCAGAGCCTCAATGGGCCTCTTTTCACAGTGGGTTGCACCATCGTGGAATATAGACGTGACGAGTGGTGAGCTCATCGCCGCCATTTCTTCCCACGACTGACTCGGCTAACGCTTTCTTCCAGTATTATCTATCACATTCCATAAATAAGCTAGCAGCCAGGACAAATCTTATACCAACGAATCTTACAAACAAGTCCGGGTAATCCCTAAGTTGGCTTTTACGACATCCACGGGAGGAGACGGAGGGGTCTATTCTTAAGCCGGACACACCACGGTTGTCTTAACTACTAAACTATCTAACTAACTGTCTAAACTATAATCTGGGTCTCTTCAAGGCTAGATTGAATAGGTGCCTTCTAGACCTTTGTGCTCCATCTTCGGCCACATAGTCACTTACCAACAGGTGAGATCGTGGTCAAACAGAGGCCAATAATAGTAAAAAAAAAAAACAACAACACTCCTAACGCACATTAAACATAGCGGCTGTGGAAGCCATTTTTGTATGGCATTCCAGCGCCTCACCACGGGACAGACAACCCTTTCCAGGATGATGACGAGGAGGCTATTGGTACTACCTCGCACGCGGCTCATCAAGGACACATTCAACAACCCGGCAACTCGTTTCCGCATGTTTGCGTGGAATCCATCTACACTAGATTCTGCACACATTCCTGACGCGCTACAGAAACGAGCTACAGCTATATGACGATACATAACTCGATACTTGCAACGACTATGTAAAGTAGTCGTTAGACATTTTGGAGTTTACTCCGGCAGAAAACATCATTACAAAAAACGCCTCACGCGTCGCTAGAAAAATGCGGTTTTTATTAAATATCTCGTAATATATAGATAATTTTACAAAACCCCTACAGTAAACCCTCGGCGTTATTGTATTGATTTTATTTATCTATTTTTTTACACGACAATATGCACCATTTTACTAAAAAAACAAATCTAGCCAAAAAATAGACGTATATTTGTTTTGTTTTCTATCTAGACAATATTGACGTATTAAGTTTCTGGTACAGTGATCCCTCGGAATTATAATACATATTATAATTACATACATATTTTTAATTTGAATATTGTACTTGGTTTAGTTTGTTAAAAATCAAATCCTAGATTAGGAATTTTACGGCATAAGTCCGGCCTTAAGTCTATGGCGGCCTACGCCGTAGAGGTCTACGGTAAACACAATACCATCAAAGCGTTTTTTGTCACTGTTCCCTCAACGAACAGCCAAGGGTACACAGAAATACAAGACGTATATTGTATGTAGCTGTAGCCCTACAGCGTGTCTACGGCGTAGGGGTCTACGGTAAACACAATACCATCAAAGCGTTTTTTGTCACTGTTCCCTCAACGAACAGCCAAGGGTACACAGAAATACAAGACGTATATTGTATGTAGCTGTAGCCCTACAGCGTGTCTACGGCGTAGGGGTCTACGGTAAACACGACACAGACGCAACAAAGTTACTTCATTCCTGTAAGTAGGGGGATATGAACTTACAAATAAATCAGAGCTTCCATCCAAAAGGATAAATAATGCACTACAGTTCACACAACATTATCTAGCCCCAAGCTAAGCAGAGCGTGTGTTATGGGTACTAGATAACTGATTTACTTAATACAAATACATTATATATATTTTTTTACCACCCTAAACAAATATGTGCAGATCATACAAATATTTGTTCCTAGGCGGGAATCGAAGCCGCAACCTCCTGCGTCGCATGCGAACCTTCGCCGGCCGCGCCACTGAGGACGTCAGAGAGAAGAAAAAAAGTTTTTAGCGTTTTCCAAGTTAAATATTTCAGAGCTCTAATTCTGTTAGTGTTGACAGTGCCAATGTATCATCGAACCACTTTTCACCTGACGAATGGAGTTGTGGGGTCCCGGTTAAATTCCACCGGACGATAGGACGAGCAGACGCACGGCTCAGTACCACCTTACCTCATTACGAGTAGTATACCCTCTATTCGTACTAAACGATTCAGTTCTACCTTTATAATGCGAACTGCTAAGGAGTGGAATACACTACCGTCGTCTGTCTTTCCTGAAAACTATAATATGGGTCTCTTCAAGGCTAGAGTAAATAGGTGCCTTCTAGACCTTTATGCTCCATCTTCGGCCACATCGTCACTTACCTACAGGTGAGATGGAGGTCAAATATAGGTATATCAATGTATACAAAAAAACCTGTTCAATTCCAGGCAATCTACTGGGATGACAAGACCGTGTTCATGGAGCACGAGTTCATAGGACCGGGTGGGTTCGTGCACGCCGTGGCGGTGTGTCGCCAGCGCGTCATAGACACCTCGGCCGCCGCCATCGCGGAGCTGCTGTTACAGCTGCACTGCGCCGGGAGCTGCCGGCCAGTGCCCGCCAAGATGCCGCCAGAGGTGAGGCAGAGCGTACTGTTACAGCGCGTCATAGACACCTCGACCGCCGCCATCGCGGAGCTGCTGTTACAGCTGCACTGCGCCGGGAGCTGCCGGCCCGTGCCCGCCAAGATGCCGCCAGAGGTGAGACAGAGCGTACTGTTACAGCGCGTCATAGACACCTCGACCGCCGCCATCGTGGAGCTGCTGTTACAGCTGCACTGCGCCGGGAGCTGCCGGCCCGTGCCCGCCAAGATTCCGCCGGAGGTGAGACACGTACTGTTACAGCGCGTCCTAGACACCTCGGCGCCGCCATCGCGGAGCTGCTGTTACAGCTGCACTGCGCCGGGAGCTGCCGGCCCGTGCCCGCCAAGATGCCACCAGAGGTGAGACAGAGCGTACTGTTACAGCGCGTCATAGACACCTCGGCGCCGCCATCGCGGAGCTGCTGTTACGGCTGTACTGCGCCGGAAGCTGCCAGCCCGTGCCCGCCAAGATGCCACCTGAGGTGAGACAGAGCGTACTGTTACAGCGCGTCATAGACACCTCGGCGCCACCATCGCGGAGCTGCTGTTACAGCTGCACTGCGCTGGGAGCTGCCGGCCCGTGCCCGCCAAGATGCCACCAGAGGTGAGACACATACTGTTACAGCGCGTCATAGACACCTCGGCGCCGCCATCGCGGAGCTGCTGTTACAGCTGCACTGCGCCGGGAGCTGCCGGCCCGTGACCACCAAGATGTCACCAGAGGTGAGACAGAGCGTACTGTTACAGCGCGTCATAGACACCTCGGCGCTGCCATCGCGGAGCTGCTGTTACAGCTGCACTGCGCCGGGAGCTGCGGGCCCGTGCCCGCCAAGATGCCACCAAAGTTGAGACAGAGCGTACTGTTACAGCGCGTCATAGACACCTCGGCGCCGCCATCGCGGAGCTGCTGTTACAGCTGCACTATGCCGGGAGCTGCCGGCCCGTGCCTGCCAAGATGCCGCCAGAGGTAAGACACTTACTGTTACAGCGCGTCGTAGACACCTCGGCGCCGCCATCGCGGAGCTGCTGTTACAGCTGCACTGCGCCGGGAGCTGCCGGCCCGTGCCCGCCAAGATGCCACCAGAGGTGAGACAGAGCGTACTGTTACAGCGCGTCATAGACGCCGCCATCGCGGAGCTGCTGTTACAGCTGCACTGCGCCGGGAGCTGCCGGCCCGTGCCCGCCAAGATGCCACCAGAGGTGAGACAGAGCGTACTGTTACAGCGCTTCATAGATACCTCGGCGCCGCCATCGCGGAGCTGCTGTTACAGCTGCACTGCGCCGGGAGCTGCCGGCCCGTGCCCGCCAAGATGCCACCAGAGGTGAGACAGAGCGTACTGTTACAGCGCGTCATAGACACCTCGGCGCCGCCATCGCAGAGCTGCTGTTACAGCTGCACTGCGTCGGGAGCTGCCAGCCCGTGCCCGCCAAGATGCCACCAGAGGTGAGACAGAGCGTACTGTTACAGCGCGTCATAGACACCTCGGCGCCGCCATCGCAGAGCTGCTGTTACAGCTGCACTGCGTCGGGAGCTGCCGGCCCGTGCCCGCCAAGATGCCACCAGAGGTGAGACAGAGCGTACTGTTACAGCGCGTCATAGACACCTCGGCGCCGCCATCGCAGAGCTGCTGTTACAGCTGCACTGCGTCGGGAGCTGCCGGCCCGTGCCCACCAAGATGCCGCCAGAGGCGAGGCAGAGCGTACTGTTACAGCGCTTCTAGTTACAGTTCTACTACAGTTTCTAGTTCTTAATTAAGTGATTTCTCGAGACTCTGATAGGTACATATGATTAGGCAGATACTATTTAATCACTTTGCACCTTGACGTTTTTCAGTTGGAGCTGTGGGTTCAAAGCAACGAGCTCAGCTCCGCCAAGCTCCGAGCGGTCACCGTCCCCCTCCCCAAGCTTACATCCCCCAACAACCTCGGCTGCGGCGAAAGCATCACCTCCCCGAACGTCGAGTGAGATACACTTCACTGCTCGGAGAACCTTCGCTCTCGTTTGCACGCTACCAAGCAAGCGCGCCAGAACGAGACGGCAATAGGTTGTGCACACTCCGGCAGTGATGAATAAATCATTTGAAGCATGACTCTCGCGTCGTGCAGACGTGTCGCAGACATCGTCTTGCCAGGACATCATTTAAAGTGTTTCGTTGTATTGAAAGCATTAAATGTCTATTAACTGAGCTAGTTTTGTAATTTGGTTATTGTGAATGCTTAGCCTCGTATTTATAAATTAGAATTTAGGCAAATTATTTTAGGGTTAGACCAGAATTGTCTGCACGGAACAGAATTTTCCCCTTAATCGTTCTGAAACATCGTTTACTAGAGCAAGAAAAATAGCTACCACAGAATCGGCCCGCCGCAAAAAAAAACTCTCGCTGGAGCAGCTTGGTCACAATAGCGAAAAACTGCACACCGAACTTATACTAATATTTATTCTGTGACCGAACCTAATTTTTTTTCATAATATATTAGCATGATGATCAGAGAGTGTTGCACCAATAGGCGGTAACATTCACATTGAAAGTATCAATTTATACCGAAAAATCACTTCAATATGCGTAAACCATATAACATGCGTGAAATTTGTTGCCGCTAGCTGTACTTACCAGATTGTCACCAGTAAGTAGAGATGGGTTAATACCGATATTTCTCAGTATTAGCTGATATGATCTTACCGAAGTGGTATTATAATACCTTAAGTAATATATGAATACCAGAGACATTGGTCTCTACTCGCATGTTGCAGTCGAAATACACTACCGTCGTCTGTTTTTCCTGAAAACTATAATCTGGGTATCTTCAAGGCTAGAGTGAATAGGTGCCTTCTAGACCTTTGTGCTCCATCTTCGGCCACATCGTCACTTACCAACAGGTGAGATCGTAGTCAAAAAAAGGACTATCAATGACAATAAAAAAAAAAAAACATTGCGGATATATCGGATTCATCACTACCGGTAAGTGATCTTATCATGGACTGTTCCCTGGACAGAGAACGTTATTTCTGAGCCGTAAAAAGGGAAGTAAATAATAAATAAATAAATAAATAATGCTGGACACAAATCACACAACATTATCTAGCCACAAGCTAAGCAGACCTTGTGTTATGGGTACTAGATAACTGATATACTTAAAACAATATAATAAATAGATAGATATTTTTTATTATACATAGAAAATACCCAGAACACCTTCGACCAAAGTAAAATAAATGGACTGGCCTTACCCATACAAAACGTCCGTGAAAAATAAGACAATTCGGATTTAGGGTCCGGTCAACAAATAAACTATCTATCTATCTATCTATCTATCTATCTATCCAGCCACTGCTGAGTAAAGGCCTCTTCTCTATAGCGCCACTCCTGGCGGTCTTTTAAATAAACTAGGTGAAATTAAATTATTGAACTTCTTAAAAACTGTATTTTTTGAATACTTAATACTTTAGCAGATGCAATGTTTATAGCATAGCATATACGTTTATAGAACAAAAAATCGCCGAAAAAAATGCAATTATTTGAAACTTTTACAAAAATACATGGTTCCCTTCTGTTTTATGTAGTTACGTATCTATTTGCAGAGTGCAGTTTTAAGAATTTTGCACAATGAGTTTTTTTATACTACTTGGAATGACAAATCAAGAAGATGGCCCACCTGATGTTAAGTGGTACCCTCTGCCTATGAACAGTGCATTACCTCAGGTCACGTCCACCTAGGACGCGCCCTATGTGGCATTCCACTGCGCCCGCCACCCTGAAACATAAAGATGAAAAGTCCCATGTGGCCGCAATTTCATCGGCACCCTTACCCTTCAAACCGGAACACAGCAATGCGAGCACTACTGCTTTGCGGCAGAAACAGGTATGGTGGTAGTACTTCCCCGGACGAACTCTTTCACAAAAAAGCTCTACTACTACTAACCGTTTTTTGGCGTATAACATTCATTGTGTAGAAAATGATCAGAGCAAATACGGGAAAATGTATTCCACTTCCAAAAGTCGTCCGTTCTTGCTCGTCTTATGACTTCTATCCATTTTTGTTTACCTTAGATTTTTTTTGGAAAGCTATAAGGTTAATTAACATGCCATTACATATTATATGCAATTACCTAAAGCGACGTGCTTAGCAATGTTTTGACGTAAATAATGCAAATTACAATTCTAAATCAATACGATACCCCTTAGGCATCAGATTTCTTTGCAGTCTGTACCGGACCATCCGTCATGCGTGAAGTCTTGTCAAATATTTCGTCGCTGTAGTTGGAAAACTAAATAAGTAATAACAACAACAAAACCAACATCGCGAGAAAAACGCGATTTACTGTTTTATTGCGTCAAAAATGGCAATAACTTTTTTATCGTAACTAATTTTTCAGTCCGTGTTTTGATATGTTATAGATTGGTACTGTATCTATTTTCGAATTTAATGATAATACATTTTAGTTCTTTTGATTAAGAGAAAAAAATAAAAAAACGACTATGTATTTTTCCCTCGCCAAAGATTTGAATAATTGAAATGATCTATTATTTACTTATTTGAATATGACAATCCTATCCATGGGTATAGATTTATATAATATTAAAATACATTTTAAAATAAAACCAACTTATAATCATTTCTTTTTATCAAGACTGAATATTAGAAAACTACTGAAACACCTACATTATTTTAGCAGACTTATAAATTCAAAGCAAGTGACATAACAAACTTATCATACGACTAATGCTTATAAAATCAACAATATGAAAAAAAATTGTGGAAAAAAGAAGAAAAAGGTATGTCGACTAAAATTAAAACTATCTACGAGTATAAACTTGTGTCTGTTAACTTTCATTCAGAGTGGGGAACATTGAGATAACGTCCTGGGGCGTAGTCCTCCTTGTCGCTCGTCCTCTAGAGCAAGACGTGTCCATCGACATGTATAGGCCATCATAACCATGCAATAAAGTCGATTTCGCAAAATGTGTTACTTATGTAGTTTTCCTACCACACGACGATTTATAAGTTTTTTATCAATCGATGAAAATTATATTACAAAACCTTTACTTACGAATTAAATGCGATGCCTGAAGCTTTATTTGTATTTCTTGTGTTGTTTGCACTTGCAGAAAAGCCCAGGAAGGCATTGTATTACCAAGGTATCTAATTTTGGTATTTTTCAGCATAGCTGTCACTCGTTGCCGTGACAAAGACTGACTGAAGCGAAGTATACTAGCTAGGTCTGTTTAGAAGCTTCAAAACTATCGTTCCCTAAGGCCCGTCCATTCATTTTATTTACGTCGATGCAGAACACCCTGAACAAATATCTGCGATCGCACAAATATTTGTTCCGAGGCGGGAATCGAACCCGCAACCTCCTGCGTCGCAGGCCAACCTTGGCCCGCCGCGCCACAGAGGTCGTCAAACGGACGTCAATACGGGAACGTGCTGTTCCGTGCGGACAGGTCCGGTCCAATCCTTAACCTCCTATTTATTGGTAGTGCGTAGTTTCCAAAACTGCGCATTAGATATCTAGATAGAAATGAAAATAAATGTTTATTGTATTTTAAAGTCACTTGTATTAATAAATAACATATGATCAAAAATTTACCTGATGTTAGTCGCAAAAATGGATCTCACTGTTAGCTATACAGGGCGTCGCAAGACTATGCGACATGAAGGGAAAGTACCTTAAATATTGTAGATAGGATATTTTGGCTGAAAGCAGTCTTTATTTTATTTTTAAAACTTAGAAATAATGCATTCAAAGATTTTCAAAAAATTACTTGCTTTGTCTGGGAATCGAACCGAACATTTAATGGAATCAAACATCATTAAATATAGTACCTAGGTACCTAGGTACTGTATAGGTACTGTATTTTATTTTGTAAATATTTGTGCACAACTAATTATTGTGTCTGTTTGTTATAAAATAATAATTGTTAACTTCATGGCAATGTAAAAATAATAAACCTCTGATATATTTCTAAATCACTTACTTACAAGAAATAAATGATTGAATTGAATTCAATTACGTTATTCTTTTGTTTATATGATACTATGTCACTTAAGAGGTTTTTTTTTATCCATTCTTTCAATTAGCATCATAAAAAACCGGGTTGCTTTTTTTCACATTTAAGTCTGTTCGATTCCCAGAGGAAGCAAGTAATTTTTTTAAATTCTTTGAGTGCATTACTACTATGTTTTAAAAGTAAAATAAACTTTCCGCAAAATATCATATCTATAGTCTTGGGACGCCCTGTATACACGTATTCGTTCCGGACCCACCGTACCACCGCCCGTACCCGTATCGTGGGTATTTATTTGCAAAACAATACCACCGCATAATAGTGATGTTGATACAATAAATAGTCGATACAGAAAAGTCATTATTCACATAAGTACAATGATGTAGTAATTTTTTTGTATTAGTCGTATTAGTACTTATGTGACTTACTTATGTGGTAGTCTGTTAAAGGAGATGGGCAACCGCTGACCCAGGTCAAAAATAAATGAACCAGGGCCCCTTCATGGAAGTAATTAGTACGGTTCTAAATGTTGTTTATTGTCCAATTTTTCTAAAGAACTTGTATATTTTTAGGTGTTCGGAAGCAAAAGTTGTATTTCAAAATAATTAGATAAATCAACTCATTGCATTTGCGTGAAACAAAACGCCACAATCTTCATCACTTTCCTACAACTTCTACGCATGAAATTAAATTAGCTATTTAATTATCTTAACATATATTATCAATAACCAAAAGTACCTCAATTGTACGTTACGTTAGTCAAAAATGTTGGGTTAAACAATGTATGGGGAGTTGCCCATGTTCTTTATGATTTTACGAATTATTACGAAGGAAGATTTTACGACTGTTTCTAAATGGTCACAATTATAACGCAACTGAAAAACAATTAAAGTTAGTAGAATAGGTACCAAAAGTGCCAAAGTGTCAATTATGAGGCAATTCATTAACAATTGAAATACATAGTATATTATTTTTCAAGTGTAAACCACACTTTATGGATAACATCAAATATAGCCGAGTTGATAGTGCCCACAAATTTCGTCTTCAGCGTCATAGTGTTCTATGGCCGAACTGGTAAAGGCATTGCCGATCACAGGCAAGGTTGCGGGTTCAAGTCCCGCTGGAACGGAATTTATGGGTTACATTTAAATTTAATTTAAATGTTAAAAGTTAAAGGTGTTCTGGGTATTTTCTATGTATAATAAAAAAATATCTATCTATGTAATATGTTGTATTAAGTATATCAGTTATCTAGTACCCATAACACAAGCTCTGCTTAGCTTGGGGCTAGATAATGTTGTGTGAACTGTCCAGCATTATTTATTTATTTATTTATTTATTTAAATACAATTGGTTTAGTAAAATTGGGTCCCCAGTTGTAGGTCAGAAATAAATAATTACCATCCGTGTGCGATGTCCCGTGTGTAGTATCTCACGGTTGCCTGGGAGAAATCGCTCTCAGCGATAAGGCCGCCCCTTGTACTGTACTATAATTGTTTGTTTTTTTTTTGTTATATTTTCGTTGTGTACAATTACTTGTTCATATATCTACATCTACATCTCGATATGACATCTATCTCAGCACTATGGTAGTACCGCGGGAATATATAAATACCCACGGTACCACCAGTGGTACCGGCGGTGGTACGGTGGGTCCGGAACGCTCTTATTTACTAATGTAGGTATTATTGTATTTATTTAGATGTTACTTTGTTTTACTATTTATTTGTCACAATGTGCCTATTTTTAATATACTTTTCGGTCACAGTATAATCAGCTTTGTACATGCTTAGATCCCAACTACCTTTTTCACATGATTTTCACGTGGAAAATTCAAGCTGCAGTTTTTTTAACCCCCGACGCAAAAACGACGGTGTGTTATAAGTTTGCCGTGTCCGTGTGTGTGTATGTATCTGTCTGTGGAATCGTAGCTCCCGAATGGAAAACCGATTTAGATTTTTGTTTTGTTTGAAAGATGAATTTGTCGGGAGTGTTCTTAGCTATGTTCGATCAAAATCGGTTCAGCTGTTTCATTGCGTCGAGGGTTTTTTAAATTTTTACAAAATTAATTACTTGTTATAAGTAGCTACTTGAATGACGGAATAGGCAGATATGGCCCACCTGATGTTAAGCAGTAACGACCACTTAGGACGCACCATGTGCAGCATTTCACTGCACCCTGAGACATAAAGATGAAAAGTCTCATGTGCCTGTAATTTCACCGGCACCACGTAACCTTCAAACCGGAACACAGCAATGCGAGCACTACTGATTTGCGGCAGAAATCTAAAGCTCTGCTAATACTCAAAACGATGTGATACTAAGCTATGTGTACAGTTTGGGCCTCTCAAATACGACGGTGTGTTATAAGTTTGACGTGTCTGTGTGTGTGTGTGTGTGTGTGTGTGTGTGTGTGTGTGTGTGTGCGTGTGTCTGTCTGCCCCATCGTAGCTCTCGAACGGATGAACCGACTTCGTTTTTTTTTGTTTGACGGGAGTGTTCTTAGCTATGTTTGATCAAAATCGGTTCAGCCGTTTCATTACGTTACGGGTTTTTTTAAATTTTTACAAAATTAATTATTGTAGTTTGAATTAATGGAGCTGGATAATTGTAAACCCTTTTTCTGCGAAATAAATAATTTATTCATTAATTCAATCAAAAACAACGAAATATGGAACCTATACTACATCTAATCAACTTTCGTCGAAATTCGTTGCAAAATACCGACCTGTACGCGAGTATCAACATACATACATCTGGACATACATACATAGAAACACGCCACTTCCCCCGAAAGGGTAGGCCGAGCCTCAATGGACCTCTTCACCGTGGGTTGCACCATCGTGGGATATAGACGTGACAAGTGGTCAGCTCACCGCTGCCATTGCTTCCCACAACTGACTCTGCTAACGATTCCAGTAATAACACATTCCTTAAATAAGCTAGCAGCCAGGACAAATCTTATACCTACAAATCTTATAAACAAGTGCGGGTAATTCCTTAGTCGGCTTTTGCGACATCCACGGGAGGAGATGGAGGGGTCTATTCTTGGGCTGGACACACCACGGACAGATGAAAGCAAATGCTACTTCGATCAAGAATACAACTACATTTCGGGTCACGTACAAAATAAAAGCTAAATACGTCCGCGTGGGATACTTACTTATACATCTATATTTGTTTACTAACGAACTGAAACATACGTTTTAAAACAGTTCTAATTACAAGCATGACACCTAGCAATAAAGTAGCAAATCTTCAAAATATTATCTTATACTTAATAATATCATTCGTCACAAAAAACGAGCAAAGCAATAAATTATTCCTGTCACTTAGAAATGAAAAGACATAGGTTAAACAAAGTGTGAAATCAACATTAAAGAGCTACAAATAAAGTTCTCACAAATACAAATCAAAAATCACTTTTGAAGTGAGCTGTTATTCACCGAGATGTATTTTTGCGCGACCTCACATCTAGTTGTATTCTTGATCAAAGAAATGCTAGCATACACTTCGCTCGCTCTGTCAATAATTGGCAGGCCGTTGCAGGTGTTGACGGTTCTTAGGTACATATGTGATGACGTAGTGAATTTGTTTTTATCAAAGAATTCATATCATTTGTTTACTTTAGCCAATATATTTGCAATTTACGTAATACCAGGTGCTGCCTACAATTATTTACAAGTAATTAATATCTTCCACTACGCCACAGAATATATAATAGTACAAGTACGCTGAAACTACTGATGAGATACCATTATCATCAGCAGAGCTTGTGCTATAGGTGCTAGATAACTGATATACTTAATACAATACATTACATAGATAGATACTTTTTATAAACATAGAAAATACCCAGAATACGAAGAAATCAGTAACTCCCATTGGTTCTATAGGACTGTCACGTCATAGAACTGTTAAAACTTTTTTATCACTAAATTTCAATGGTAGGACTATTGAAACGAAAACTAGCCCATTTTGCATTCCTCCTGGCGCTGTCGGGTAAAAATGCACTATTATTCACCAAAACTAAATAAGATCTAATCATGGATACAGCTAATTATGACGACCTCTGTGGCGCGGCGGGTGAAGGGTCACCGGAACAAATGTTTGTATGATCTGCAGATATTTGTACGGTACAAATATCTGCAGATCATACAAATATTTGTTCCGATGCGGGAATCGAACCCGCAACCTGTGTCGCAGGTGACCCTTCACCCGCCGCGCCACAGAGGTCGTCATAATTAGCTGTATCCATGATTAGATCTTATTTAGTTTTGGTGAATAATAGTGCATTTTTACCCGACAGGGCCAGGAGGAATGCAAAATGGGCTAGTTTTCGTTTCAATAGTCCTACCATTGAAATTTAGTGATAAAAAAGTTTTAACAGTTCTATGACGTAACAGTCCTATAGAACCAATGGGAGTTACTGATTTCTTCGAGTGTATGGATGTATGTATGTATATTTCTGTGGCACGCTCTTGATGGATTAGCTTGAGAGCTTTGATTACATACCCAGCCTCAGACAAAAAATAATAATTCTCTAAGCTTGAGAGAGGTGTCGCTAGATTCGTATTAATTGTTGACACTGGGTGTCACTCTCATAATTAATACGAATCTAGATATCAAAATTATTCAAGCAGGCTGTTTCTTTTTCAATAATTGTACTTGTTTTAACGCGTGAATTACAGTTATAGGTAAACCTTCATAAACATTTAAATATAGATCTAGTGAGCTGATGTAGGTACAAAGGCTAACAGTCGTAGTAGGTACATACCTAATGTAGTGAAGATAGCGATCTCAGTTTGAGGTAAGGTCAAAGGTTCGGTTACCCCAAGGAGATTCGTAGATCACCGTGAGTATGCATATTTTCAAGTATCTATTAGGCGCCGTAATGTTCGAATGACGCTTTAAAATGTTATTTGTACAATTGCAATCATCATCTTTATCATCATCATCATGATCATTAGCCTCAGACGTCCACAGCAGGGCGAGGCCCCCCTTTTTTTAGCTTTGTTAATGACGGAACAGGCAGATGGCCCACCTGATATTAAGCGGTAACCTCTGCCTTTAACAATGCATTACCTCATAGGTCACGTCCACCTAGGACGCGCCCTATGTGGCATTACACTGCGCCCGCCACCCTGAGACATAAAGATGTGTGAGATGTGAAAACACCAAAAAATATTGACCAAAAAATAATACCTGTAGGTATATCAAGTACCAACATATGTACATTCGGCCAGGGGCCCAATTCTACTAAACCAATTGTATTAAAATAATACCTGTAGGTATATCAAGTACCAACATATGTACATTCGGCCAGGGGCCCAATTCTACTAAACCAATTGTATTAAAATAATACCTGTAGGTATATCAAGTACCAACATATGTACATTCGGCCAGGGGCCCAATTCTACTAAACCAATTGTATTAAAATAATACCTGTAGGTATATCAAGTACCAACATATGTACATTCGGCCAGGGGCCCAATTCTACTAAACCAATTGTATTAAAATAATACCTGTAGGTATATCAAGTACCAACATATGTACATTCTGCCAGGGGCCCAATTCTACTAAACCAATTGTATTAAAATAATACCTGTAGGTATATCAAGTACCAACATATGTACATTCGGCCAGGGGCCCAATTCTACTAAACCAATTGTATTAAAATAATACCTGTAGGTATATCAAGTACCAACATATGTACATTCGGCCAGGGGCCCAATTCTACTAAACCAATTGTATTAAAATAATACCTGTAGGTATATCAAGTACCAACATATGTACATTCGGCCAGGGGCCCAATTCTACTAAACCAATTGTATTAAAATAATACCTGTAGGTATATCAAGTACCAACATATGTACATTCGGCCAGGGGCCCAATTCTACTAAACCAATTGTATTAAAATAATACCTGTAGGTATATCAAGTACCAACATATGTACATTCGGCCAGGGGCCCAATTCTACTAAACCAATTGTATTAAAATAATACCTGTAGGTATATCAAGTACCAACATATGTACATTCGGCCAGGGGCCCAATTCTACTAAACCAATTGTATTAAAATAATACCTGTAGGTATATCAAGTACCAACATATGTACATTCGGCCAGGGGCCCAATTCTACTAAACCAATTGTATTAAAATAATACCTGTAGGTATATCAAGTACCAACATATGTACATTCGGCCAGGGGCCCAATTCTACTAAACCAATTGTATTAAAATAATACCTGTAGGTATATCAAGTACCAACATATGTACATTCGGCCAGGGGCCCAATTCTACTAAACCAATTGTATTAAAATAATACCTGTAGGTATATCAAGTACCAACATATGTACATTCGGCCAGGGGCCCAATTCTACTAAACCAATTGTATTAAAATAATACCTGTAGGTATATCAAGTACCAACATATGTACATTCGGCCAGGGGCCCAATTCTACTAAACCAATTGTATTAAAATAATACCTGTAGGTATATCAAGTACCAACATATGTACATTCGGCCAGGGGCCCAATTCTACTAAACCAATTGTATTAAAATAATACCTGTAGGTATATCAAGTACCAACATATGTACATTCGGCCAGGGGCCCAATTCTACTAAACCAATTGTATTAAAATAATACCTGTAGGTATATCAAGTACCAACATATGTACATTCGGCCAGGGGCCCAATTCTACTAAACCAATTGTATTAAAATAATACCTGTAGGTATATCAAGTACCAACATATGTACATTCGGCCAGGGGCCCAATTCTACTAAACCAATTGTATTAAAATAATACCTGTAGGTATATCAAGTACCAACATATGTACATTCGGCCAGGGGCCCAATTCTACTAAACCAATTGTATTAAAATAATACCTGTAGGTATATCAAGTACCAACATATGTACATTCGGCCAGGGGCCCAATTCTACTAAACCAATTGTATTAAAATAATACCTGTAGGTATATCAAGTACCAACATATGTACATTCGGCCAGGGGCCCAATTCTACTAAACCAATTGTATTAAAATTGTTAATATATTGTCTCATACTTGTACTTTTGACACTTTTGGTACATATTCACCTCTATTCACTTCTATTCTTCTTTTCACTTTTGACGACCTCTGTGGCGCGGCGGGCGAAGGTTGGCCTGCGACGCATGAGGTTGCGAGTTCGATTCCCGCCTCGGAACAAATATTGGTGCGATCGCAGAAATTTGTTCAGGGTGTTCTGGGTATTTTCTATGTATAATAAAAAATATCTATCTATGTTATATATTGTATTAAGTATATCAGTTATCTAGTACCCATAACACAAGCTCTGCTTAGCTTGGGGCTAGATAATGTTGTGTGAACTGTCCAGCATTATTTGTTTATTTTATTATTTATTCTACTAACTTCAATGGTTTTTCAATTGCATTATAATTGTGACCATTTATAAACAATCGTAAAATCTTTCTACGTAAACATTCGGAAAATCATAAATTTAGCAGACTACCATTTTTAATGACATTTGTAATTGAAATGTAATTGCATAGTAAAATAATGGTTTTTCTTAAAAAAATAGTAGAATTGGGCCCCTGGATGAAAGCAAAATTTTGCCAGTTGATGCAAATAATTCATTAGCTCGGTCAATTACTATCAACGATTACCTACCTACTGCGTTTCTTTAAGCTAGCAAAACATCATTACTTGCTTCCTAATGTTGGTAATTAGGTAACATGAGATTTCATTACATATTAGTTATCCGAATACAGCAATGTAGGTATGGATTACTGATAGCTGTCTGAATAATCTAAATACTTACTAACAATTCCTGCCTGACTCATCAGACATTATCATTCGGAAATGTTGAATAATCCATCACTTATGATACCTTCTTCATCAAGGTCTGAATCAGATGTTTAAGATCATAGATCATGATTCAAAGCTTCCTCTAATCAACATTCGAGTCAGGAGGGCAATTCTCGTGCTTTAGAGATTAAGTCGAATTCGACATATGTCGAAAAAAGATGGCGAATGTCGAATAAAATCTTAATTTGCTATTCTCGTGATGTCACAAATAGACATAAGTCGACCAAAATCATTCAAATCGAATACAATTTGATAGTTATTGTGACATTTTCGTGCCATTTTTTGTAGACATTCATGCTTCGACTTTATCTCTAATTTAGAGATCTCTACAATCAGAGAATTTCCCTCCTGAATTGATATTTAGAATTTACTAATATTTTGACTAAGTTATACAGCACTGTGAGCGATGTCACACACTGGTTGACAATTATTGTCGTTGAATCATTTTTTTTATCACCATGACGCTATAGTTACATACTTATGTACCTATTCAGTACAAGCTGCTTTATATTGTGTATTACGACCTAGAAAACTTTGAGTACGTTGAATATTACTATTACGTAATTCTGAATCTTCTGATTCTGAATCTTTTATAAATTATTATTGTTTCTAATAGGTACAGTTTTAGTAAACAATATTATAATATTTTCACACCACCTGCTCGACAATGTCCAATTACATATTATCATGCAACCTCAACGCATACAGCATTGGGATATAAAGTTGTATGAAACTCCCTAGGGAAGAAAGTGATTTGAATTTGGAACGTCAAATTCGTGTGGAAAGTCGTGGAAAACTCTGAGTAAAAAAAATCCCTGAAGAGGTCTGTTCGAAAATCGAAGTGGCCACCATAAGCAGAACTCTATTTCAAAGAATGTGAAACAAAAGGCGGTGTTTGGTGCTGTGATTTTCAGAGAATTTTAATTGTCTCGCAGAAGGTGTGAAATGTAGAGTATGCTCCTCTGGAATAAAGCCTGTCTTCGTCTTGGGCAGCTTGACCCCTCGCTTCACTCAGGAGGACTCTATATAACTTTAACTCTCGAGCCCCTCGTTACGCTCAGGGTTCAATGTAATAATATAATATATAATAATAATAATATGTTCTTTATTTCAGGCAAAAGAGAAAAATAACAATTCAGTCAAATTAAAATTAAAATAGGTACTTCATAAACAAATAAAAAATACAAATACAATAAAAATACCTATTATTTCCGGTTCCCGCTCTGGTGCACAGAGATCCAAAATCTGTACATGGGGCTATATAAGCCTTCAACCATACACTGCAGAATACCGTTTTTGGAACGCCACTCCAGAAGGACGCTATTCGTGATCTTATGATGGAGAAGAAATCCGGAACCCGTGCATCAGCGAACATGCTCGACGCACTACAGAATCGTGGCTTTTTCATAAGGCTGCGATAAGGTCATTGAATTGGTTGGTCGTAATATGCCGCCCGCGACGTAAGACACTGCTTTATTCCCTTAGTGCATAATCTACTATTACCTAATATACCTAGCAATGCAGTGTTAGCAGAGTTAGTCATGGGAAGCAATGGCTACGATGAGCTCTCCACTTGCCGCGTCTATATTCCCATGATGGTGCAACCCAGGGTGAAGAGGCACATTGAGGCTCTGCCTACCCTTTCGGGGAAAAGGCGGATGTCTGTATAAACATGGATGATTATTATCCTTTTGGTCGTAACACCGTGTTTTGTCTCATTTGATTGAATTTGAAACTGTCTATCAGTACAAAAGACAAAACAATAACTATTCCAAAGATGATAGAGTTCTATCGGAGGCCTGCAATGCTCTAAGAGTTCTATAGTGTGAACTCCGTGATTTCTCTCGGGAATCGAACCCGTTTACTGCATTAGGTTCTTACAGGCTGTATTATACGGCAATATATCTAAAATATATTGCCTGCTGTTATATATTCGGCAACCCCTGCCTGGTAAGGTTCCCATGGTTTTTTTATAAAGGTCTATTTCTTATACCTACATAATAGTTGTTATTCCATTAAGTGTAAGAATGATTTTCTTTTCAAAAATCGAACTATTTGTTTTCAAAGTTCATGTTTGATAACCTACAGATACTCAGGTATTTCATATTTTTTATAAAATGAGGGTAGGTAAATAAAATTCATGTATTTAGTTTTAATGTACACAATTTATTCATATCGAATAGTATTTATTATGCAAAGATAATAAATTGTAAAATCCTCTCGCTGATTTAAATAAATACTTAGACACAATACCGCTATTCAATCCCTATCACGTGCCCTTAGGGCGGCCAACCGGGGCCTATTTCACGTAACTTACAGGCAACAAATTACGAGTGTTTAACACTTTTTCTAAAGCAACAACATGCGTTACAGATTAAACACTCGTAGTTTTTAGCCTAGAGATTAGAAAACATGACAACTAGCATACTAAGGATTTATTTTGTGTCTTTACTACTTGTCAATCAAACATATTGTAGCAGAAACACATGCGCGTTAATCTTTACTACTTGTCAATCAAACATATTGTAGCAGAAACACATGCGCGTTAATCTTTACTACTTGTCAATCAAACATATTGTAGCAGAAACACATGCGCGTTAATCTTTTCTATGAGAATTGTAAAGATAATAGTAGATTTAATCATTTCTGTATCCATTATTCAAAATCATCTCTTTTACATTATAGGTACAAAAATATCCTTTTAGAGCTATTTGTAAAGGTAGGTATGTATTGTTAAAGGCACTGGTATACTTATTCTGATTATATTCAATACAATCCGAATTACAATATTTCATTGTATGCTATCTAGCACTAATTAGTATCGATTTCTCAAGAGGGCTAATTATGATAAATTTTTTTGGTTTGGATTTAACGGATATTTTGAAAAATTACATAATTATAAATAACATCTAAGCAGAGCTTAAGGTACTTATAACAAACTTAACCTACTTACAAGAACTTAGTCTTTAGAGTTCGATTTTCACAATCGAATCTTCGAATAGATGAAACAGATCTACCATAACTTATTATTTACAAGATACGTCCATAGCTCGTCACTAAAAATGCATTTTCAATTCTATCACTGAGTAGACAAGTTTTATCTGCTCGAAAAGTCTGTAAACCGAAAATAAGTCTCATTTTTATACAATGGGTGCACTACCCTACACGAATACAATACAATGGGTGTACTACCCTTCACGAATACAATACACCGAGCACGACATACAAAACTACTAGGAAGGATTACGAATAGGCGTACGGCTCAGCCGCTCAGCTGCACATACATACATAACATTCTCTGTACAAGTGGTAACTTCGACTACTAGGGGAGGGTAGAGACAGTTTGTACGAACAGTCGCAGGCGGTGCGACTAGGCGCGGCTGCGGCGCGGCTGCGGCGCGGTGCGGGCGGTGCGCGGTCCAGGCGCGCCCGGCGCGGACTGGCTCAGGGGGCCACGGGCCCGCTCAGTGCTCGAGCCCGCGAGCCTTGTTCTGATGCATCATGTTCTTCAAGGTGGCCACCTCGGTAGCGAGCCGCGCGAGCTCTGCCTTCAGGTGAGCGTCTTCTTCCTCCACCAGCCGGTCGTCAGGTCTGTTCACCGGGCGGTATTCTCCGTTCAATGAGATCCCAGAGTCCCTTTCATCGCTGGAGCCTTCGCCGTCCCAAGACGGCGAGGACCGCGGACCGGGCTCTTGCTTGATGTTTTGGAGGGAAAGCAGTGCGCTGGCGACGTCCTTATCACCAAGATGGGACTTGTGGCGGAGCTTCAATGGCAGACCGTTGTTCTCTGATGGATACTGTTCCGGGGTCTCATCTCCAGAGCCTGAGAGAGAAGACAGCTCGTAGGGAGACGGTGCTCGCCGAGATCTGGATAAGTTGAGGACTGAACCGGGAGGCTCGTAGTGTGCGGGGTGAGAGTAGTATTCAGGGGCAGGGAGGCGCTCCTGGTATGGCTCGGGGGCGCGTTGCGGGGGAGGGGAGCAGTGGGAGGGAGGAGATGCTGGCGGCGGTGGTGGTGGTGGCGGTGTGGGCAAGAAAGATCCACTGCCTGACATCTTGCTTCTTTTCGTCACGCATAGCACCTGATCGCACGTCGGCAGAGTGGCGAGAACCTGGTCTATGCTTATGAGTGCTTCGCCGCATATCCCGTACTTCTCCTTTATGGCATCGAGTTGGGCTTTCATGACGTGGTTCTCCTTGGAGAGCTCCACGACGCGTTGTTCGAGGACCATGTCGTTGAAGCGACGCTTTTCGCGGGAGCGCTTGGCAGCCTCGTTGTTGCGGCGACGGCGGTCCCAGTAACCATCGTCTTTTTTGTTGTCAGGGATGAACTCCCGTTGTTTGCGCTGTCCGAAGAACTCTTTACGTTTGGAGTAGTCAAAGCCAGGCGGGTAGTCATCAGGGCCTCCATTCATAGGCGGTTCCATCGGAAAATGCGGTGAGACGGATAACCGACCACGGTTGATGCTCTGTGGTCTCGGCGACGGCGGGGCCGGCCCTAGGGGCCCCCCACCCCCCATCAGCTGTTGCTGGCTCAGAATGAACTCTGCAACCATGTTTCGGCGGACGAGGATTGGTCCGCACGAATCTTGGTCGTAATTCTGCAACAAAAGAAACGAAACGTTAGATATGGAAACAAAACAGTTATATTTGTCTACAACGGTTGCAAAAACTGTTTCTCAACGTCCCGTGTAGGTTCCTTGTGAAATATCAGTTGCAACATTGCGCTTTTTACACTCTTCATGTTGGCTATTAATAAATGTTGCTAAGCCTTCTACGTTACACAAATCCTTACACCGGATTTCTTCCGTTACAAAACTAGCTTCCTTTTCAATTCTAATATACATGCTTCATTAGGCATGTAATAATCAAAGGAAGTTTAAAATTATACGTATAAATGTGAACACATTTTTTTTCTTGGTTTAAAATTACTTCATGTTTACAAATGCCAACGGCTTCGTACACGTAACTCACGAATACGAAGGGCATTGGATTGGTAAGATTCGTATAATGGTCAACTAAAGTGACAAACATTGAATAATTATCTTGAGTTAGAAACGCTCACGTTTCTTCCAACGTGCTGACTGCACTCAATAGACGACGATTTTCTATTTAATTTACCGAACATCAATAAAGTCGTTAACCTTTACGCAACATCCGCGGTAAAGGACAATATTATCAAGACTGTAAAGCCTTATCACAAGTTATGTGCAACAACGGCAGGAAGTATAAAAATCGATCAAAACATTGTTATCAACTTTATTATCCAAGAAGAAAAACAATAGAAGAATCAATCTCCATTGTGTAGCCTAGCTTTTTATTTTTAAACAACTGCAAGCACGGCTTTGTGCATTTAAAATAGGAATAAGTCAATCACGTTCCATTGCACGCAGTAAGCACACATCTTCCTAATTGATTTACTGAATGAATTGTGGAGACAACGTCACGAAAAAGGATACACGTGCCTTCTTTATTATACAGTATAATCAAGAGTGTAGAGATCAGCAGCATTTGAATGATATTTTATGCAAAGACATTTCTTATTTACCATATTTGTCTAGTTTAGCCGTGACCGCTAGCACAGCCGCTAAAAGGTGCCATAGTATTGATACGTTCCGATCCACGGTACTATCGGTGTCAGTAGGCCGCCCCAGATGCAACCCGTTACGACTAACAGTAACTGTTCGAATGATTGAGCCACTTTAATTGGTACTCTTTTGTTGATAAGATGTCAGCGAGCTAGGCGATTAAAATATTTTTAACGCAATTAACCTATAAAGATAGAAGTAAATTGTTTGAATTGACTGTTTAATGGTCTTCCTACATAATATTGTTATTTTAATTCACATAAATTGTCATTGTTACGATAATGCCCAGAATACCGACCAGCCCGTTATTTTAACACTCCTAATATTGTACCGTTAGATGTATTGCTATTCAAACACACTTTTGTCTGACTCACTAATCTGAATCTGTTATCGTGATCACGTTTTGAATAGATTTCCTTGTTTTTTCTAACATCGTTTTATACTTCTAAGAAATTGGCACAGTAAAATGTCAGTACAAATGTATTTAAACAGTATTGTATTACTGAATTAGAAACAATTTAAGTAACTAGAATATAAAGAGCCTACAAGTATTTGACTAGTATCAGAAAAAAGATAACCTTTCAGAAATTGTTTCCCGTTCGTCAGCATTTGACGCTTCGATGAAGACAGTTAAACACCGGTTAAACAAACGGTTACTATTTAGCATGGCAATAAAATATGGTTATTGTTAACTTAACGCTACTTCCGTCGGAAAACCGTTATGTAACTTCTTTATTCAAAATTTGCATAAAATTATGATAATCGTAATTTTTGTGGTTCCTTAAGCAAACACTCAAATGTTATTTTTTATAATATGACATGGCTTCTGCATTCAGCCAGAGGCTTGTATCAATAATTCCTACATTCTACATCTTATGACGTCAGTGCATAAGCTCAACCTGTCCCGCGTTCACGGTCAATGTCTATCGATCTACAAGTAACGGTTGCACAATCAACAGCGGGTTTTGACAACCGACAGTTATCGCTAATCGTGTACTTTCTCCGGCGAACCGTTACCCGAAATCTGGGACTATACGGTACAACGAAAACGGTTTTTTACTCATCACATTTCTAACCAGTAATACTGTTATAAAACAGCTATTTCGTCATCGGTCTATCTACAAGGCTGAGTTGAGTAAGGTTTAATCTAATCGTTGTGTTCCATGCCGTTCTAATTTGATTGATAAAAGTTGAGACTACCCGTTTTTATCAGGCAGACAGACAGAGGCTGAAATGACACAGTTACTGATATTTCGGACAAAATTACGCTTTTAGATAAATGTACAAACGTAGGTATCAATTTTATTTTGTTTACTTTTATCGTTTTTGTTTAAATTTACCTAAACTAAATCTGGTTTAGTTTATTAGTTTGCGTTAAGTAGGTACTTGAAGCCATTTTTTATAACTACGAAGGTACTTAGTACCTACTATAATTTACCTTTTTGAACAAAACTTCCAATTGTATAAATAAATGATACAGATCAGTGATTAATAATTACGTAACAAATAAGACACGTGTTACAGAGAGCTATTTTTAGTTTTTTTTTCAAGCTACTGTGTAACCTTTGTTAAGTTTTAAGTTCTTATAACTTTTGTGAACTCAGCATAAGTTAAGGATTTCATTCAACTTTTTGTTCGTTGTTTTATTTCTAGATACAAACTTATAATTAGTTAACAGTCACGTATAAAATAGTGTTGTACCGTAAAACATGTGTTTGTCGAGTTAGTTTTTATCGATAGTTTTCCTGCGTGACCGATTATGCTAATCATAGTCTTAGCATCTAGGAACACAAACCGTATGGAACGACAAAGAAATGTGCGAAATTTCATAGTTGCCTTATCAGATACATTTTGTAACCACACTGAGTCATTGAACAAAGTCCTCGTAATAACACTGATAACATATATTTATATAGCACATATTTTTGTGTATTACACAACGAGTATCATATTATCAACATAACGCAATATGTTATCTATGTCGTATTTTTGAATGAGGTCTGGAATTCATTCGGTTTTCTTATATTTGTTTTAGATACTGGATATTCCATGATATACTTGTAAACATCTACGAGCTATTATTTCGTCAGAGCATAACATGAGGTATAGGAATTAAAAAAGAATATGAATTCTCTAATAAACAAATACAGAAAGCTGAAGACCCTCTGCAACTATCATATCTAGAAATTTCACCGGAAAATTACAAATTGGGTATCATCCAAAACTGTCATCTTGTTGACAGCGATACGTACCTACTGCGGCTGCTGTATCAATTAATGACCCATGACATCAGACATAACCACAGTGGGATTACCCAGAATTCGTTATCGAAAACTAGTTAGGTACTCAGAACTCCTTTGACCAAAGAAGAATTTATGCGCTTTTTTTGACAGTAACAAAACAGATGGCATTTTTTTGGCACAATCAAAAGAAGAAGACGAAGGCGTTACTTTTAATAGTGTTGTGCATGTATCATTCGATTTGACATAAGAATGAGACTGTCAAATAATTACAAACGATTGAAAGAGCATTGTTTTCAGGCGAAGTAGGCTGTTATTTAAACGTCTTTAGAATAGGTAGGTATGTGTAGGACGTTCAGTTGACCTAAGGCGTAATTGTCCTATAGAGCAGCGGGCACACGTGTCTCGGTCGACTCGGTGGCGATTGGCGGTCACGCGGCTAACAACACGTGCTACTCTTGAACCTCACGTCGGATCGTTACGTAACGAACAAGGTATCAAGGTATAGCTCTTCTCCATAGTTATATAAAATAAAACGTGATTTAGAAACGTGAAATTTAATTACCGCTCGCCCTTGACCGTTAATTGGTATCCTGATTGGAAAAACTGTTTAAATTTAGAACGTTTCCAATCAATTGTGATAAGAAAATGTTAGCATTCTTTATTTAATTGCATGAAATTTGCAATAAAAAGCTAAGTTAGTAAACAGTTTGAGTTAGATCATAAAGGCTAAAAATAGTAAAGATCTTGATACGTCCGGTCGTTTTTTTTTTAAATCTTCTATGGAAATATCTGTTCTGACGTCAAAGACTGTGTTTTCTGTGGATGTAAACAACCTTTCATGAATCTTTGCTTTAAGTAAATCTAGTAAAATACGAACCAGTTTGTTATTATTATGCCATTTATTATGTTCATTATGTTCAATGTCACACTTGACCTAAGTTTAAATTAACGTTTAACGACGCCATCTTGGAAAAAGTAGAGAAAGTAGTACAGCAGTAACTTTCCACGCAGTCGCCGTTTATTGCGCGGGAAATGTAGGCCGTCCGCCATCTTTATTTGACATTTTACCGGCTCGTTTGACGCGATAGAAAACGATACGATAAGAGAAATGAATTGTTATTTACAACGATACCTAACACCATGAACTAGTGTAATATTATGTAACGCTCGACGCTCCTTCGTTGAAGGCCTAGTGTAGGCGCCGATTAGCCATTGTCTGTTTCTACTGGATTATGTCAAGATGGACTTGTTATGAAAACTTCAACACCTCCGCCACTTGTTTTGTCTTCAAACCGCTTCATTTCTTGTTTATATTTGGCTGTGAACGACCAAACCCCACCTGTTGATCGACGAACCTATTTCATACACCTACAAAACTATAACTAAATATGTAACTATAAAGAAAATAACTTTTACGAAGAAATGTTTGTCACAGACTTTCGAGAAATCCTCGACAAAGGCAGAAAATTCTGGACGTTATTCAAGCATTTTTCCGAAGATATACTTGACCGATTTTCGCAGTCAATTCCCGCGCAAAAACCTAATTAAAGACCGGGATTGGTTATTTCAGGGCGACCTCTATCGGCCGAGAGATAATGTTTGATGTCAAGGTTCTGTTTCGTAACGGTGGTACACCGGTAGATATGTGCCAAGGCCTCCCCTATTTTCAGGTTGAAATAAAATTGTCTTTATAGTAAGTACTATAGATGTTACTGCACTATCCTCCTTTAAAGACCTTGCCTTACCTGCTAATTGCGTATTATTAAGAAACACTTAACCTATTTCAGTGCGCTAGTTACATTTAAGTGTCTTATGTAATATGATGCTATTGTTACTAGGAATTCTAAAAAATAACAATGATTCATTTAAAGTCAGGAAGTTGGAAAATTTGTGAGTCATTGGAAAATCGTCGGACCTAGGTAGTAGAATCCAGATGTCAGGTTACGCTGTATTGTAACTGATTTCTTAGCAGCCGCTCCAATTAAATGTCGTTTACCGTTCCGAATTGCGTCAGTGCTCCAAATTACATTCTCTATCATTTTTGGGCGACATATACTCGTCACACGCTCCGCAGTTTATGTACACTCACGTAAGTATGTAGGTTACAGTAACGAGCGAGAGAGATAAAAAAAATGGGTCAAGTTATCTTCGTTTGTCCTCGCGCCGATGAAATTATCGCCGGCCTTTGTTATTGCGCGTGGAAAGAGTTACGTAATATCACATGTTATTAAAAAGTGGTGCGATGACGCATCCTTGAGGTACCCCATATGACTTTACACCGACTTTGGGATAAATTCTTTGAATACAGCATACCGATTGTTTATGCTATTCTTAGATAAATATTTACCCTTCACGGTTTCGCGTAGCACGCAATTTACTCGGAATTGGCTTTGAGGTAAATTCATATCATGAAGACTCCAACGCAATACTCGAATCTTCATTTGCATATAATAAGAATCCTGTTTAAGATTTCCTTAATCATTTCTTGGTGCACGCAGCGTGATTCACAGAACGCATACAATGACCTTCTGGTTGGAACTTTCCGGGCAACCTTCATGTCTGTTCCTCATTACATCATATACTTACAGTGCATTTTGTACGGCTGTTTGTATTCGTAACGCTCTTTGTGTATATTCGGTTGTATATTATGCTTACTAACGAATGAAGGATTATTTGAAGGCGATTAAATTGATGGTTTGAGATCATCCGGAACTATACGATCGCCGATCTTTATAATTTCATATACGGAAACTATTAATCAATACCTAGGTATTGATTAATAGTTTCCGTATGGTAACTCTAGAGTTACCAAGTTATCATGATGTTGTTACTGTATGTACATGAGAGGGGTAACAATTCTCGGACACTTTTATATCCAAGCACAACCATATCGTTGTAAATGGCAGTGCCCTTAATAAGTTTTAATCATGTCACTGCCACGATAGGTACTAATATTTGTCACACAGATAAAAACGTTATCATCACCCTACGCCTGTGTGCATTGCAAACCGTTGCGCAATACCTACCCTGGACGTTGCGTCATGCTACACAGAACTGACCTTAGTTGCCCGATCGATATTTGCACTACAGTTTAGTTTGCCGACCTTGTATCTGCAGTGGCAATCACAAAAACACGGGACTGTATCGTGCAGACAGGAGTTATACTGACCAAAGTTTATAAAAGCTTTTATTTAACTTGCTTCATTCGTATGTCTGTCTTTCTGGTTAATTTCTAATAATTTTTTCCAGCACTTGCTGGTATCTAATTGAGCTGAAATTTGGCATACCTGTAAGTTTTGATGAGAATACACTATAATGGTTACAGTGAGCTGATTTGATGATGAAGACCGATGGTGAACTACTGAGTTCCTCGATGTTTTATAGTAGCCTGGCAGAATTCAGGCTCCATTAGATCAACTCATGGTTTTTATCGCTAATTTAAAAAAGTTTGTAAATACTTTTTAACAATAACATTTATTCTTTGTTGTCTGGGTATAGATAAAGAAATACATCAACAAAATGCTCTTTATCCTGGTCAATAACAAATTAAATGTGACGAATAATAATATTTCCAATGATAATATTACTATAAATCGTAGGTGTTACAAGAACAATTGTATTCAAGTTGCAATACCAACAAAACCTAAAACAATGCTGGAACTATTGCAATTGCAGCTGCATTTCTGCAATCAAGTTCCCGTACATCCGTAGGCGAATGTACGCTGCATAAAGACCTTGAACCAGTTGTGTAAGCAGTAAGCAGCACAATGGCTTACGACAGAGCGGTGCCAGGCGCCGTTTGCGACATCGTTCATAGCAATGCAACAATTGCAAGTTTAAGTAATAGTTTTTTGTGTGATATCTTGACATTGGAGAAATATTAATGAAACATTTATCAAAGATGTGTTTCAAATGAGGTGATAGGATATTTTTAAATATTTGACTAATAATTAAGTTTTTTAAATTATTCAAATAAACATCAGTGCACAAAAAAAATATGTTAAATATTTGATCTATAATTTCGTATTAATTTAATTATTAAAATCAACGTTACCAGCAATGTCACAAAAAAACAATTCAAAAATACAGACGTTAATTGCAACTGTAATAATATTATATCATGATAGAAACGTACGTATAATCGATTCCGACACTTGATAAAGGAAACGGCAATCAATTTCAAAGACAAACAAAGATAGGGTCGTGGAGGAAGCTAAATCACAAACAAATGATTGAAAACAAGGTGAGTTGACTATCACTGAACTGACATAACCCGTGATATCTTTCTCTCGGCAAAAAAATGTTTTGGCACAATCGCGGCGTGAGTAAACAAATTTTAAGAAGTCAATGACTCGGCGGAACATACATTATTTGAGCTCGACGCTAAGTCGAATTTGTTACTCATACATTTTATTTAGATATTAGCAGTTAAAACTCACGCTCCAAATTTCAAAGTTAACGAAAATACCAAATTGTTTATTTTTATTATTATTTTAAAGTCACTCAATATCTTAATAATTATTTTGTGTTTTAGTGTAAATTGATTTATTTTGAATGCTACTTATTGAATTATTGTTACCATAGAAATCTTAACAATAATGATGTGTACTGTAATCATATTTTTTTGTTCATATAAAAGAGTGTACAAATTAAAGCTGCTTCCTACCTAATTTTTATCAATACCTAATTTTTTTTGATATGAATAAGTATATGAAATAAAATTTACTTTTTCGCAATTACCGTAAAGTTCAGTTAAAACTTGAAACGAATCAAAGTGTAAGGATTGGTGTAACATCGTAAAAAAACCTAAGACAGAAATAAAAAAGAAAATAATTAAGAAATGGTACTTACAAAAATATTTGCGGTGTTTATGCACTCCTTATCCGGAATTATCCAAATAGCGGGAACAAAGTCAAAATCCAGTAAAATTCACAAAAACTGTTTTATGGTCTAGTTCACAATAGTACGTAAATTAGAAAAATGTTTCACTCCCACTTTTCACGTCCAGAAAAATTGTTGTCACTATCACAATGTTGTTATGACGAAATATCCAATGTGAATATCGTATCTCCAGTTGCTTGAGCGCGTCTGTTCACAGCGAAGTCTAGAGTACGACTAAATTTTGTAGTGGGGTATCGGCAATGCCAGCTTGCATCACACACACAGGCGCAGGCGCGTTGGTGTGCGGCTTTACATCTGTGTGGGTTTTACGCGTGTGTGCATTTACGTAACTTACCCCGAGTCTGTGTAATCACTAAAGCGATTGAGTCAATGTTAGTGTCGAATTTTTTAGCTAATTTGTGATTGAGTCATGTGTTTTGGCGTTTTGGTGGTTCTGAGAAATTTATTGATAGCGTATACTGTCCACTAAAGCTTCTTAGATACATACACATACATAGACACACGCCTTTTTCCCTGAAAGGGTAGGCAGAGCCTCAAATGGGCCTCTTTTCTCGTGGGTTAGACTATCGTGGGAAATAGACGTGACAAGTGGTGAGCTCATCGTCGCCATTGCTTCCCACATTTTACTCTGCTAACGTTTTCTTTCAGTTATCAAAACGGTGTTTTTTTCCTCTAAGCGGTGATGTTTTTATTTACGCTTGGTGTACCTACGCTTGATGTTGCCTCTGTCAACGGATAGGCATTATATAATTGCGTGTTAGTTGCTTTTTTGAGTGACAATAAAGAACGGTTTTAGTGGACACTGGCCTCATTTTTGGGCAATTTGAGATACGAAACGAATGGCGTGCTGTATGAGTTCAGTTTTAGATTTGTTTTGTAAACTAGGTAATCTGTTTCAGGCGATTGAGTATGATTGATCTAAATTGCGATATTGAAATTCGGTGAGGTTGCTAAAATGCACTAATTTTGCATAATTTTGCAATATTTCCGTCATCGCTCTGTTTCTGAATTTAGATATTTTTGTTTTGAAATTTTAGAAATCATTGCGGCTTGTGATCATACGTACGTGCATTATACATAGACACACGCCTTTTTCGCCGAAAGGGTAGTCAGAGCCTTAATGCGGCTCTTTTCAGTGTGGGTTGCACCATCGTGGGAATATAGACGTGATAAGTGGTGAGCTCATCACCGCCATTGCTTCCCACAACTGACTCGGCTTACGCTTTCTTACAATCTAGCAGCCAGGATAAATCTTATACCAAAAAATCTTACTAACAAGTCCGAGCCCTTAGTCAGTTTTTACGACATCCACGTGAGGAGACGGAAGGATCTATTCTTAAGCCGGACACATCATATTTTGAAAAATGTTGCCATGCCGTTCATTCTCGTTAGGAGGTCTCATTTATGACTATGAATACAATTTATTATGCTAAACATGATACAGAAATGACGTCAAAAAGATCATTAAGTTTGTAATGTCCCAAGTCACTATGTAATAAATAAATAATGCTGAACAGTTCACACAACATTATCTAGTCCCAAGCTAAGCAGAGCTTGTGTTATGGGTACTAGACAACTGATATACTTAATACAATAAATTACATAGAAATATATTTTTTATTATACATAGAAAATACCCAGAACACCCTGAACAAATATCTGCAGATAGCACAAATATTTTTCCCGAGGTGGGAATTGAACCCACAACCTCCTGCATCGCAGGCGAACCCTCGCCCGCCGCGCCACAGAGGTCCTCAAATGTAGGTGACCATTATCTGATTGTTATTCACGTTATTTGCTTGTTCCGGCATTCAAGAAGTATAAAAAAAAAACACCCCGCCTTTTTACGTGGTGGGTTAAAAAACAGATCCCTCATTACTTTGTGGTTTATTTACTGTGACCGTTGGAAGAACTGATGATTAACATGACATGACAATGATGATTCATTATGAATCATCTTATATTACATAATTAGGATAAAACTTGAGTGATCTTTAAAAGTTATTACCACGTCACAAATATTATATGATTAATAAATTATGATTCAAAGCTCGTAGCGTTTGCTACGCCGTAGCTCTGTAGCACAATTCGCTCCAAACTTAAATGTATCTCCAGTAAAGTAATTTTCATAGAAAACTTTATTTCGTGCTACATGACGTAATTTGCAGCTGCAGTATAATTTCACTGTATACATATATGTTACGTGATTTCTATAACAAAAAACACATATAAAATTCATAAAAAAAATTAGGTAACCTATTTTTCGTTTATATTTTCCTTAAACATTTAGATCGCTAGGTTACGTATTGACAAGTGATAAAAAATGTATGAAAAAGTGTATGGAAAAACAATATAGATATGCGGTAGTCAAGGCCGGCTGTATGTTTTGTTACGGACGAAGTTCTATGAATAATTCAAAATTTATGATATAATGTCGGAAATTATAACATAGAGCTAGAAACTGTTACGTAAAGGGAGACAAACCACATACTATAGGTACTTAGGGCTCTAGTAACATAGATGCCCATTTTCACTAGTCAAACTTACTTTACGGGTCACGTAACACATCTTCTATGAAATAACTGATAAACTTTACATTGTGTTAAGACGTCGACTTATATGAAATGTGGTGCATTAAAACCTTTTTTCTCCACGATCTATATCCAAAAATATATAAATTAAAAAACTACATCATATTATTATAAAGTATGAACCTCTTGATTTTTTTTTTTTTACAAAATGACTTTATATGTAAGAAATAAATTAGCAAAGTAGCCTCTGTTTTCGTAGTTACAATAATTTAACTCCTAAACTATCAATCATAAGTTGTTTTTATAGCGTTCAGTATATTAAATAACACAACGCGAAGAGGACATTGTTTTGATTTTTGAAAATTACTTTTCTAATGATTGTTAAATTAAAGAAAAACGTAATTTTTGCTCAGTTTTAGTTTCGCGAGTGTTATTCTCACACTTTCTAACTTACCAACTTTAATGACTTAATAATGACGGAATTGTCTCACAATCGTCAGATGGCTGTTATTGTTTCACGAAAATTAGTAAGAAGCAGTATGCCAGATGCTTTAAAAATAGTGTAAAATATTATTCGTCCCTAAATATTTACCGTAGTTGTAATTTCTTCTTCTTGTAATTACTGGATTGGTCATTTGTGTCTAATAAAGCCCAAAATAGACATTGCCAGGTGCTTCTATGTATTGTTTTTTTTTCTAAAGCATATTTACTAAAATGCAAGTTACATTTCATATTATTTTTACTGAATCAAATTGTTACTAATCATTTCAGAGCTGGTATCTATAGAACGTTGAATCTGAAGTCCCGCTAGATGGCTCTGCTTGTCGTAGTATCTGCGTAATTGTAAAACCTTTGAGTTTGTTGGTGACAGTAATTTAGTATTGCAAACGAATTGTAATTAGGATTGGGTTTGAAAATAGACCGTAAATTAAAATGAGTGATGTATTTATTAAAATGGACATTATTCACATTGCTTTATATCGTGATATATATTATAGATGTTTTAAAAAAAAGTTGTACCTAATTTAATTGTATACATACATACACACGCCTTTTTCCCCGAAAGGGTAGGCAGAGCCTCAAATGGGCCTCTTCACTGAGGGTTGCACCATCGCGGGAAATAGACGTGACAAGTGGTGAGCTCATCGCCGCCGTTGCTTTCCAAGACTGACTCTGCTAACGCTTTCTTCCAGTAATAACACATTCCTTAATATTAAGCTAGCAGCCAGGACAAATGTTATAGGTACCAACAAATCTTACAAACACGTCGACAAAAAAAAAAAAAAAAACGAAACCCACACGTCACACACACACACACGTTACCCCAAGTCCCCCTACCCTAAGTCGGCTTTTACGACATCCATGGTAGGAGATTTAATTAAAATGTATATATCTTGGATTTTTGATTTCACTTTATAACATTATTAAAGTTAAATTCTTTTTACCTATATCTAGAAATATTTTCTGACCGGGTGACACAATTTCGAAGTCTATGCAAACATGGAATATATTTCATACAAAACTTAATAAAAGTTCCATAAGAAGGAAGAATTGTGACGTGTTTTTTATATTTTATATGAATAAAATATCTGTTTTATGATTTCCGATAAATCGATGTTAAAATTCAGTTACCTAACATTTCATTGTAGGATCACACTTGATATTGTTTATTTGGATGAAAAATATACTCACGGCTTTTACTGCAGAGGTAGGCAGAGGTATTTCCTTGCAACCAAATTGCCGGACCAGCTTTTCACATAATTTAGACATTAAAAAACCCTACTAATAACATAAATGTTAAAGTTAAGACATTTGTATAACAAAACATAACACGTAACAGCCTCAATACATAGTCCTGGGGGCCTATTATTTTGAGGACCTCTGTAGCGTGGCGGGCTTAGGTTCGCGAGGAGGTTGCGGGTTCGATTCCCGCCTCGGAACAAATAAGAAAAAAAAAAAAAAAAAAAAAAAGTGAAAATATATATCTATTTAATGTATTGTATTAAGTATATCAGTTATCTAGTACCCATAACACAAGCTCTGCTTAGCTTGGGGCTAGTTAATGTTGTGTGAACTGTCTAGCATTATTTATTATTTATTTATTTATTTATTTATTATGAACTCTTATTTCCAGACAGTTTACGGCGTAAATATGCTACTCTTCGTCATATTTCCATGGGCATGATATGCTTACATAATTTTTTAGTAGTAGTAGAACTTTTTTGTGAAAGTGTTCGTCTGGGGAAGTACTGCCACCATACCTATTTCTGCCGCAAAGCAGCAGTGCTCGCATTGCTGTGTTCCGGTTTGAAGGGTAAGGGTGCCGGTGAAATTACAGGCACACTAGACTTTTCATCTTTATGTCTCAGGGTGGCGGGCGCAGTGCAATGCCACATAGGTTGCGTCCTAGGTGGACGTGATCTATGAGGTAATGCACTGTTCATAGGCAGAGGGTATTACCGCTTAACATCAGGTGGGGCCATCTGCATGATCCGTCAAGCCAAGTAGTACAAAAAAAAAAAAATGGATTGATAATACATAGAAGATATTAAATAAAAAAATGACAGAGCATGAATTCAGTTATTAAACAATGTTACTTCGTAAGTATTTAGTTGAATAATAATCAGAAATACCACAAAATCATCTGACGGTGACGTCTCTCCCTCGTGTTTTCCGCACGTTCCTCTATGACGTCAAACAATAGGATAATCGGTTTTTTTAATTGCAATCTCGCCAACTTTTTTTGTATAATTGGGTGTATTGTTACGTCATTCATTATGAAATAAGATGATTTTCCCAAAAACATTTACAACTGGTTTTTGTGGTGCAAAGGTGGCAATTATTTTTAGGTTTTGAGAATGTAATAAGCACGTCTTGTTTGTGGCAAATATTAATTAAAAGTATGTTGATTTGTTCCTTAATATCTCTAGATTATAGTATTAATATTAGTCATATTATAGTTTTAATCAAAATAAACTATTACTTTACATTATTTTTCTTTACTTTACTTTATACCTCGTCTAACGGAAATACTGAGAAATACGACAAAAATATATATTTGTTCAGGGTGTTCTGGGTATTTTCTATGTATAATAAAAAATATCGATCTATTTAATGTATTGTATTAAGTATATCAGTTATCTAGTACCCATAACACAAGCTCTGCTTAGCTTGGGGCTAGATAATGTTGTGTGAACTGTCGAGCATTATTTATATATTTAATATATGAATGTCATATTAAGAGGCAGACAACAGACAAATAACGTCACTATCTAACTTAGTAAAGCTTAGGTAAGTTAGAATGTGACAGAATAGCGCTCGTGCAACGAAAAGTGAAAATCACGAAAATATTTGCTGCGTAATCTAAAATATTATTTTACTTTGCCCTCTAAAATAATATTATTTGTTACTCTTGTTAATTTTATCAACGTGCGTTGTATGATAGAGATATTTACGTTATAAGCGCATAGTAGAAGTTAGTTTACGATTTTGTTATCGAGAAAATTTATCGAAATCGTGTTTACCATGTTTTTATCATGGATCTTGGAAATATTATGAAGATGAACTATATTTTTTATGTTGTCATAAACAGTGTAGATTTTGCTAAAAATACTTATAAGAGAAGCTTCTTTGCCTTGCAAAAATCGAAACATACATGTAAGTAAACAACTTTATTGAAGTTTGAAGTCGTGGCACAAAATAGCGCTTTCTGTTACAAATAAAAACAGACCAGACTACACTTCTCATTATTTCAGGGGCCCAATTCTACAAAACCAATTGTAATTAAATTGACAATGAATTGTATCATACTTGTCTTATAATTGTGACAATTAGAAACAATCGTAAATTCATTCTTCGTAAAAATTCGTAAAATCATAAATATAGCAGACTACCATTTTTAATGACAATTGTAATTGTATTGTAGTTGCATAGCATAACAATGATTATTATTTCAAAAACAGTAAAATTGGGCCCCTGATGTACACGACAATTGATCAAAATTGCAACAATATTCGTTACACAAAAATGTCAACCAGGCCATTAGTTCAACACAGTTAGATAAAAAAATAACTTGACGATAAAACACGTGAATGATTTTCATAACACGTTATAATATTAGGAGCACGTGACGTACTCACAGAGCGAAAATTATTATACATAATCTAACATCTAGAAAAACCGGTATGAACTTATGTAATATTTGTTGAACGGTAATATAATTGACCTTGTACTTCTGTGATTTTTGGATATAAATGGCAAACCGATGTATTAGGTAATCCTTTTGCCGTCTACTCTATGATATTTTTATCAGTAGCCTTTATATGTCTATGTCCACTGTTGGACGTGCCCAAATAGAATGCAATGGGAGATCCAGCTGTCTACTAAATGATCTTTTCATAAATCCTCCACTGTTGGACGAGGTCTCCCTATTGAATAAGGGGGATTTTCGGCATCCACCACGCTTGGTAGGCCGCAGTATTGGTGTTAAGTCCAGGTGGATGCTGCAATCTATCCCCAGCGTGATTGGTCGAGAATTGGTTCTAATTTAGCTTGCAAGATTTACCCTAAAAAAACATATATTGCAAGTAAAATAAAAGATACCGGCTGAGTCGACAACACTGCATGCAGTTGAGCCGACTATCAAGATCCCGAACCCGACCTGTCCGAACTGTCCCGAATAAGCGAGAAAACATCAGAAAATGATGTACCTACTCCGGTTCGTGACGGAGAGGTGCCAAGGCCGGATTCAGGGGGTGGCGATTCGACACTCCAGCGGATGCAGACCAACAGGGCCACTGACTTCAAGTCATATGCTCTCCAGGTCCAGACGAAGCATAAGGATGATCTTTTTGATACGGATTTATGGCCAGCTGGCATGTTTATTCGCTATAGGGAAGCATTATCGAAACCAAATCCCTCTATTGACAAATATGTATGATACACATGTATGTTGTTTAAGTAGTAGAGCTTCTTTGTGAAAGAGTTCGTCGAGGGAGTTCACCATACCTATTTCTGCCGCAAAGCAGTAGTGCTCGCATTGCTGTGTTCCGTTTGAAGGGTGGTATGGGTGCCGGTGAAATTACAGGCACATGAAACTTTTCATCTTTATGTCTCATGGTGGCGGGCGCAGTGCTATGCCACATAGAGTGCGTCCTAGGTGGACTTGACCTATGAGGCAATGCATTGTTAAAGGCAGAGGTTACCGCTTAACATCAGGTGGGCCATCTTTGTTCCGTCTATCACACAGTTTAAGCTACCTATATATTTATATGGGCTTAATAATGTTAAGGTATATATTTTTTTTCAACTTTCTTGCTCATAGAGTGGCTCTAATTTCACCGCAATTAGGCACACCTGTCAAACTGTGACTTTTTCATTCACAAATGATTTATAGAGACATTGTTGAACATTTACACTGAGTGTGTATTTCTGTTTTCTTATTATTTTCTTCACAAGTTGAAAATATCGTATGATACACGTGTGTATTGATGATTACCATCCTCGGCTCTCTTAAGACCCTCACCTATCGGCTCGGGTCTCAATGGCGCCTCAGCGATAATCACCAACATTACACACTTGTACCATAATGTACTATTATACATTTCCCAGGTAGCCTGAAATAAAGATTAATATTATTAAAAGCTTAAGAAAATAGATTTAAAAATGTTTTATAAAGCATACGTTTCCTAATATGGTGAAGATAGTCTTGTAGAGTTTTAATAATGTCATCAAAGAAGTATTTAACAAGTGATACAATGTGATACAATGCTGTTTATCGGGTCACTATAATAGACAATTGTGACCCGTTTAGTAAACACATTGTTTATTGTTAGCATTCTACAGCTTGTTTCACGATACTATTGTTATATTTTAGTTTGATATCAACGTAAAAACATCATACTATGTAAATCATACTATGTCTATGATTTAGAATGTTTTTTTTTAAATCTAAAATTGGCTGCCTTTGGCTACATCTCACCTGATGGGAAGCGACGATGAGGCCTATTTAAGCTCGCTCGCCTAGAAGATGCCTATTCACTCTTCGTTTGAAGAAGCCCAAGTTGTATGATAAAGGGAATAAAGAAGCCGGAAGAGAGTTCCAGGCTTTAGCTGTCCGCATGATGAAAGAGCTCGAGAAACGGTTTGTACGCGACAGTGGTATGTCGACAACAAAAAGGTGGAACAACTCTCCACGTCTGGTCGTCAGGTGGTGGAATGGAGACGAGGGGATTAAATCGTGCATCACCGAAATGTATTCGGTAGAAGATACACAAACACGCAACTCTTCGACGATGTTCTAAGCTCTGCAACCTTTTCGCAACCAGTGCCTCGTCACGCCACAAATATTTTATTATTTTACAAGATTTTATTTAATTTACAATATTTGCCACAGTGAAAGAGGCCCATTTGAGTTTGAGGCTCTGCCTACACTTTCGGGGAAAAAGGCGTGTTTCTATGTATGTATGTTTTAGGTATGGTTAAATCTTGCAACTGAATTTTAAAGCAGTTATCCTCAACCGATTGATATTAAATTTTGCATACCTGACAAGTCCCGATGACAATACTATGTTGACAGCGAGCTGATCTGATGATGGAAACGGAAGGTGAACAACGGAACTCCTCGTTGGACTAGTAGACTGGCCGTGTTAAGGTTATTTATGGTAATTTATGATATAAATTCAAGTCAAATATATTCTACCGAAATATCTAAAATAAATGTTGATATATATTTGCAACAATATTCAAATTATAAATATGCACGGATAATATCTAATTAATTATAAATAAATTATTTAACATATTCCATTATGCTTTACTAAACTAACTACTTATAAATGATTCATTACGCATAATTAAGCAATCAATAAAAATAAACTTATCAGTGAACAGCTTATTTTTAGAATATTATGTCATTGTTTTCGCATTATGCGTGCTTGGTACAGTATTAAGGCTACGCGTAATATGTCAACAGTTTATTTGATTTTTACCTAAATAAATCATTAATATACATATATAAAACTGTTGATATACTACCTACGAAAAAGTTCCTCAAACTTAAAAAAACGCCTCGCGCCGCTCGAAAAAGCGATTTTTATTGAATATCTCGTAAAATATAGATAATTTTACAAAACCCCTACAGTAAACCCTCGGCTTTGTTGTATTGATTTTATTTATATATTTTTTACCCAATAATATTCTACATTTGAATAAAAATCGGATCTAGGTAAAACATAGATATAGCTGTTTTTTTTTCTTTCGAGGAAATATTGTAAATATTGTACTATCCTGTTTCTGTACTATCCTGAGCCGAGAGCTGGCTCTTATCTGGCTCAACGCATTAGTATTGCCATTCAGCGTGGCAATGCAGCCAGCATCTTAGGGACGCTTCCGTCTGGTAGTGATTTGGATCAGTTGAGCTACCTTTAGATCGCTTGCAGCGGTCTTGAGGTAGCACAACTGTTTCATATGTATTTTGTACATACCTTGTATTATTCTTTCTGTAAATAAATAAAGAATGTTTCTGGTACAGTGATCTCTCGGAATTATAATGTAGTATATGCATATTTATAATTTGAATATTGTACTTGATAAAAAAAAACTTAGATTAGGAATTTGATGGCTTAACCCGCCTTAAAATGCCTTATTATTATTATTATTATTTTCATTTATTTCGGGTTTTTACACATTTTTATGTTAGTAAAGAGCAGCATGGCGTTTTACTTGAATAAAGATTTCTGTTTACGTTAGCCTTAAGTACTTACTCGTTATTATTCTGTGATGATATGAGTATTTTTGTCGCCTCCATTGAATTTTGAGATAAGAAATGGGTTTTCCGTAAACAAATAACGTCTGGTCGAGACGATTGTCATATATTGTAATAATTATTTCCCTTGTTTTACGAAACAAATGTAAAGAGATATTTAAAACCACTTTATTATCTACATTATTTTTTAAAGGCTTACTTAACTATTACCATACAAGCCGTGGTGAGTCCAGTCTGAGAATGGACCCCTCCGACTCCTCCCGTGGATGTCGTAAAAGCCGACTAAGGATTACCCGGACTTTTTGGTAATATTAGTTGGTTTATACCAAGACGAGGAGACGGAGGGGTCTATTCTTAGGCCAAATGTTGAGTCCGGCCTGAGAACAGACCCCTCCTTCTCCTCCTGTGGATGTTGTAAAACTAAGGGATTTCCTAGAATTTTTGGTAAGATTAGTTGATATAATATTTCTAATGTGTTATTACTGGAAGAAAGTGTTAGCCGAGTCAGTCATGGGAAGCAATGGCGGCGATGTGCTCACCACTTTTACCTCTATATTCCCACAATGGTGCAACCCACGGTAAAAAAAGGGCCACTGAGGCTCTGCCTAACCTTTCGGGAAAAAAGGTGTGTGTCTATGTATATTTATATTGTATATTATTATTGTTATTGATTAATAGCAGTCGATAAGCCATGTCAGAGGCCCTCGGGCGGCTTGACAAACTCTGACATACCAGAGGCCAGCACTACCTCATACGAAACGACGACGACGATATTGACGACCTCTGTAGCGCGTCGGGGGAGTAGCCGCCTTAGATGCGAAGGGTTTCGGGTTCGATTCCCGCTGCAGGACAAATGTTTGTATGATCTGCAAATATTTGTTCCGGGTTTGGGTGTTATGGTACCGTGGTACTCGTAGTTTCTGATACTCACAACAGAGAATCCTAGTGTGGGATCACGACTATGTGTGTGACTTAGTGTTGGGTGCTATGTTATATTCTACGTCATTTTATTGATTATTCTAGAACATTATAGTCAACAAATCGTCATTGGTATTGCGCAATGTAAAATATTATTGGAATTGGCTCAGACCGGAATTATATTATTTATCTAAGATAAGATATTATATTATTATATGCAAACGTAAATTTAATGGGGAATCCCGATATTGATTGATTCAAATAATTGGGTGCGTACTAAGACACAAAAAAATCCTATGAATTGGTCCTTTGGATTCATCCCACGAATATTTATTACCGGATTCTGCCCAAGATGTAGCCGTATTCATCCCACGAAAAATAAAATTGGATTTTTGACCGTATATGTTAAACGTAGATAGATAGATAGATAGAAAATTCTTTATTGCACATAAAACAAAGAAGTAAAAAGGCGAACTTAATGCTAGAAAGCATTCTCTTCCAGATAACCTTGGTGTATTGGGGAAAAAATATAAAACGTAACGTATTGTTGTAGTAAAATGAAATATCGTAGGGTCCCTGAGATCTCAGTAAAAACATGTGCGAAACAAGGATTTTTCATATTTATTTTTTATCAACGTTTTTAGGGTTCCGTAACAAAATTACGGAACCCTTATGGATTTGTCATTTCTGTCTGTCTGTCCGTGTAAGTCACAGCCACTTTTTTCGGAAACTATAAGAGCTATGCTGTTCAAACTTGGTAATTAAATGTATTCTGTGAAACGCATTAAGATTTTCAAACAAAAATAGAAAAAAACTATAAATTTTTGGGGTTAGATATAATATTTAGAACAGAAACTCAATTTTTTTTCATCAAACCCATACGTACGTGTGTGTTATCTATGGATAGGTCTTCAAAAATGATATTGATATTTTTTTCTAAACTGAATAGTTAGCGCGAGAGATACTTCCCCCCGTAACTTCTGAAATAAGAGAATGATAAAACTAAAAAAAAAATGATGTACATGTCCATGTAAACTTCCAACGAAAATTGGTTTGATCGAGATCTAGAAAGTAGTTTTTTTTTAATACGTCATTAATCGTAAACCATCCAAGAACTTTTATATTATGTTACTTGCTGCTACGGGAAACCTTCATGGGCGAGTCCGACTCGCACTTGGCCGCTTTTTTTATCATATTTTTTATGATGTTTTCATTCTTACAGAACCAATAATATCAAATTTTCATTATTCTAAAATATTTGACTCGTAAAACCCGTGGAACCTGAGTTCTAGGAAGATTTTCGTGAGAAAAATTACATATTACGGCCTTTTAATGCAAATATCAATTCGAGGAACTTAGGTAGGTATTAAACTTGCCATTCTATATTATTGTATGATGTAATACTAGTACACAAAACGGAAATGCCTATTTATCTTACCATAATTTTAAATCTTATTTAAATAGCAATAGAGTTCATATTATTATAGGGAAACAAACTTTGTTTTGTATCTAGGTACTTCTCCTCAAGTGTTTGTCACGAAGGCGCCAACCCGCCAAAAGATAGTGAATCATTAAATGAAAACAAGTCAACTACATTCCAACCCTTTTGCTGTATTTTAATTGTATTTTTGTAAGAGATCCAGGCAATAAAGGTTTCAAAAAGTTTTTTTTACTGAATCAATGACGGGACAAGCTGATTGCCCACCTGATATTAAGCCGTACCCTCTGCCTATGAACAGTGCATTATCTCACAGGTCACGTTCACCTAGGACGCACCCTATGTGGCATTGCACTGCGCCCGCCATCCTGTACCATAAAGATGAAAAGTCTCATGTTATTTCACCGACACATCGAACAGGACAAGGGATCGAACGCAAGGGATCCACCAGGAGGGCAATTCTCGTGCTTTAGAGATTAAGTCGAATTCGACATATGTCGAAAAAAGATGGCGATGTCGAATAAAATCTTAATTTGCTATTCTCGTGATGTCACAAATAGACATAAGTCGACCAAAATCATTCAAATCGGATACGATTTGATGGTTACGAGTATTGTGACATTTTCGTGACATTTTTTGTATAGACATTCATGCTTCGACATTATCTCTAATTTAGAGATAATCTCTACAATCCGAGAATTGCCCTCCTGGAAGTACACCTTCAAGCAAACCAATTGTATTGACTTGAGATCAGTAGGTATATATAAAATAATAATTGCGTGACTGATTGATTATTAGCGCACTCCCTGAGCCGTAAGTCATAGAGACCAGAATTTTGCAGAGTACATTTATTTTGTGCTTTATGGGTGCACAAAAAAAGGAATTTCGAAAATTAACCTTTTATAGGGGGGCAGAGGGGTGTTGAAGCTTGTATGAAAAAACTCCCCCTCCTCCTCGAGTCGTATTCAATGCCGAGGGTCGTGATCCATGGATCACTCTCTGCCGAACGATGTTGCGTCAGCAAGATCTGTTGCCAGCTGCACGCTTTTGAATCGAGAGTGGTGCGGATCTGGTCTGACCAACGTAACGGGCTACGGCCTCGTGGCCTCTTTCCCTCGATTTTGCCTGTGATAATCAGCTTCTCTATGTTGACAATGCCTTTGCGTGCTATATGAACAAAATACTCAAGGAATCGCTGGAGGCAGATGGAGGAAAGCCTAGTAGTTATCTTGAGTTTCTTGAGTATTGACACGTAAGTCTTACGGGCTGTCCAGGGGATTTGCAGCATCCATCTCCAACACCACATCTGGAAAGCGTCTACACGTCGGCGATCGTCGCCGATTCGCTTCGATTCGCTTTGAGAGTCCAGGTTTCTGCACCGTACAGGAATATAGAAAATACTAGGCTCCGGATGAGTCTAATTTTGGTCCTTTTGGCTGTAAACCAAAAATATGGTATAAATATATTTCGTTTCCTTTTTTTTGTTTTTATTTAAAAAACTCCACGTGGATATTAATTAGCGGGTTTTCCACAAGTACTTAATTAAAATTCAAATTAAAAGCAAACATCATCAGTATCGGGCACTCGATACATTTCTCATAAAGTCTGTTTGCGTCATAGACACTGGTGGCAAACAGGTTTTTTTAGAAAAATATATTTTATAAAACAAGATAAGATAAGACAAGGTAAGTTTATTTCACTTAGAATAAGTACAACAAGTCTTAATTAACATTTGCATTCATTTCAAAGATGTTCGTAAGTATAATTATGAAATTAAGAGAACTGCTTCCGTGCTAGTTAAAAAACTGTGTTACGGCAAGGTAACGCTTCTCGCCCCATATAGAATAGTCCATGCTGGACATTATTGAGTAAAATTATACCTAAACATTAAGCCCACATAAATATATACATATAAGCTAACATAACAAGCATTTATGAAATTAGTATCAGAACGGTGTGCTGATCAAAATGAGTTGCCGGTCTACTATTATCCAGCGAGGAGTGCTATTGTACACCTTCCATATCTATCATCAGATCAGCTCGCTGTCACTATAATACTGTATTGTCATCAGAACTTGACAGGTATGCCACATTTCAGCTCAATCGAATACCGGGAAGTGGGTCTTTTAATTGTAACGTTGGGACAGATGAAACAAGCTTGTAGAAATGGCGATGGTTCGATGACAGTGACGTAGTAATAAGCGCCAATGAGTCACCTTTTATTCGGAAGCCAAGTTATCCGTGAATCAAGAGTACACACGTATTTTCCGAGTATTAATCTATTTTTTCTAGTGTTTCGGTGAGTCAGACTTTCTTTCGGAGAGAGGTTACGTTTGAGTCATGCGTGGTGTTTCCCTATTTTAATACTTTCACCAATAACAGGTGTATGATGCATAGATAGATAAAACTTTATTGCACACCACTTAAAAATGAACACATTAAAAAAAAAAAAATGCAAGTAAAATGGGCGGTATTATCGCTGAGAGCGATCTTTTCCAGACAACCTTGGGATGGACTGGAATTTTCGAGAACGATAAAGGACGGTGGTGTAGATCAAATAAATAAATTAAAAAAAAAAATAGGCAAAACCGTCTTTTATTAACTTTTACATTAATCTCAGATTTTTGGGATTCCTTACCTCAATAGGAAAAAAGCGGCCAAGTGCGTGTCGGACTCGCCCATGAAGGGTGAGCAAAAAACACAAAAAAAAAGCGGCCAAGTGCGAGTCAGACTCGCCCATGAAGGGTTCCGTAGCAGCAAGTAACATAATATAAAAGTTCTTGGATGGATTACGATTAAAGACGTATTAAAAAAAACTACTTACTAGATCTCGTTCAAACCAATTTTGAGTAAAAGTTTACATGGTAATGTACATTATATTTTTTTTTTAGCTTTATCATTCTCTTATTTTAGAAGTTATGGGGGGGGGGGGGGGGGGGGACACACACACACACACACACTTTTTACCACTTTGAAAGTGTCTCTCGCGCAAACTATTAAGTTTAGAAAAAAAAAAATTAGAAACCTCAATATCATTTTTGAAGACCTATCAATAGATAACACACACGTATAGGTTTGATGAAAAAAAAATTTTGGAGTATCACTTCTAAGTATGGGGAACCCCAAAAACTATTTACTAGATCTCATTCAAACCAATTTTGAGTGAAAGTTTATATGGTAATGCACACCATATTTTATTTTTTATTTTTTTATATACATATATATATATATATATATTTTAATTTCATATATTTCTTTTATATTTTTTTTTCCTTTGTAGCGTTCCTTGTCTTTGACTACGGTACCCTAAAAAGGAACCCTTATGCGATCACTTTATTTTCTGTCTGCCTGTCTGTCAAGAAATTTTTCTCAGAAACGGCTAACCGTAAGGCATCGAGCAACGCAGGCCTCCGTAGGCGTAGGGTATCATCACGTTTATCCCACTTATATTAGAAATGTCAACGTTTGTATGCTTGTATGTTTGTTACGCCATCACGCCGAAACGGCTTAACCGATTTCAGTGATTTTTTTTACACAGATTACGACCAAAATTGCGCTATATGTTAATTTTAATCGCGGGCAGGCATTAGTATCAAATACAAAGGTCGGTGAACTTATACCGCCGTAAAAAATCAAGCTTCTAACTCAATGCATTAAAAATATATGGTATGCATGTTCATTTTTAGGGTTCCGTAAAAAAACTACGGAACCCTTATAGATTCGTCATGTATGTCTGTCTGTCCGTGTATGTCACAGCCTTTTTGTATAGTTCACGCAAAAACGAAAATCCAGGTTACATCTTTATCAGGTTATCATGTGTCTTTCCTGATAACTATAATCTGGGTCTCTTCAAGGCTTAGTAAGAGTGAGTATGTGCCTTCTAGACCTTTGTGCTTCATCTTCGCATCGTCACTTACCAACAGGGGAGAGCGTGGTTAAACAAAGGTGTATCAGAGATAAAAAAAATCTCCCTTATCTGGAATTAAACCCGCAACCTCTCGCATCTCATCTGACTAACTATTAGTTTTATTAAATATTAGGAAAATAAATATGAACATAATTATCAGATAATTTTCCCGAACCCACGTGTTTTCGTTTATACTTTACCTACATCCTGTTGTTGATAATAATACATTATGAAATACTTTATCGATTTTGATAAAACAAGTGCGACGTACGATTAGTCACTGGGTTGTTTTAAGGTCGAAAAACACAGCTTTGATTTGGTTGTTGACTGAGCGAAGCGAGGTGTCAGAGTCTAATTACAGGATAAGTTCTAATTGGTCTAATTGATCAAATGGCTATATATAAATGCCGGGGTACCTCAGGGGTCAGTGCTGTCTGCCACAATGTTTCAGCTGCATATTAATGTTCTGATAATGCCTGCTAATACACTGGTTCGAATATAAAAAGATTTTATAATATTACCCTTCGACGAAATTACTTTGGTCGAAGATAATTACCACAGCGCGGGAGTATTATGAAATTGACATTATTTTTCCGTTATGTCCCGTTTTTCTCGAGGTCTCGAATGTCTCCGTATCAAGGAGACGGTCGCGCGTTCGAATCTCGCCTGGTAGTTTTTGGGATATTATTTATATATTTTTTTGAATATGATAGGACCTTCGATTGACCGCGATCCCACCTGTTGGTAAGTGACGATGCAGCAGACGTTGGAGCACGAAGGTCTAGAAGGCACCTATTCGCTCTTGCCTTAAAGAGACCCATGTTATAGTTTTCAGGAAAGACAGACGGCGGCAACTTGTTTTACTCCTTAGCAGTTCGCATTACAAAGGTGGAACCGAAACGCTTAGTGCGAATTGCGGGTATACTGATGAGGTAAGGATGGTACTGAGCCGTGCGTCTGCTTGTCGTTTGATGAAAAGGAGATGGTGGGATCACATCATGAAGCTCCTGGGCACATTCCCCGAAATCTTCGATTAGGTACTTGTTGCATTGTTGTAGGATAGTAAAGCCTCAGCGCTATCAAGTTGAAGTGGCAATGGGCAGGTCATATAGCTCGCAGAACTAACAACCGTTGGGAATACGGGTGGCGACCACAAAACGGATGACGCATTATGAAGACGCAGTGCGAATATTGTGTAAAGGGTAGTTCTTCGAAATTTTATTCTTCGACTGATTCATCTGGGCAATTTTTTTTTTCACTTTCTGCTCTGTCGCACATGTTCATATGAAAAAAGGTAACCAAAGAAAATATATTTCAACGAGGGGCTTGTTTTTATGAAGTAGTTTCCAAGATATCTACGTTCAAATATTTTGTGCCCAGATGAATCAGAATTTGCTACAGATGAATCAGAATCGGAAATATTATATCTAAATATTTGGCTCTGTATTAAGAAAATAATCATATTTTAACAACTACAATAATTTGTATTTATGAAAACAATTATCAGTGATCATATTACCGAAAAAATCTGATGGATCAACAATTATTCTTGTAAAACATTTTTAAAAATCTAAATTCAAAGTCAAAGTCAAAGTCAAAAAGTATTTTATTCATTGAAATCACAAGGATCATTTTGAATCGTCTTAAAAAATAAATTTACATTTACTCCTGTTCCAACGCAACCAGACCTAGAAGAATCAGGCAACAAACACGGTCTGTTTTTCTTTCGATGATCCTTCTTACTACTAGGTGGGGAGCGCCTGTGTGGTGCCTCGAGAACAAGTGGAAGCTGATTCAAAGAAAAAACAAAAAACCACTTAAAAGCCTTACTCAGGTAGGCAGTCAAAAGTAAGATGATAGAGAAAATCAGCAAAAGTTCATAAGGCAGCACACTCTACGCTTGATATAATCATAAATAACACATCAATAATAAATTATATGTAGGTACAGACATAGCAAATTGACAAATTAGGTGTCGAGGGGCAGAGCGACATCAGGCCACGCGGTTTTATCATTAACATAGTCATGTAGTGTGTAATAAGCTTTTTTAATTAAACTATTCTTTATGTAGGATTTAAATCTTCGAATCGAAAGTTTAGAAGCACTTTCTGGAAGTTTATTATAGAACCGAACAGAATTCCCCATAAAAGACCCACTTACTTTTTTAAATCTAAATTTGGGAATATTCAGTTTGTTTTTTTTCTCGTGTTAAAACAATGCACGTCACTTTTTTTCATTACCTATCTAAGTGTATGTGTATATAATAAGGTTTCGTAGATGTATTGCGGTATTACCGTGAGAATATTAATTTCCTTAAAACGCTCCCTCAAGGAGTCACGTGGCTTCATTTTATAAATGGCACGTATTACCCGTTTTTGTAAAACAAATATTGCTTGGATGTCTGCTGCTTTCCCCCACAGAATTATGCCATATGACATAACACTATGGAAGTAGCCAAAATAAACTAGCCTAGCTGTAGCTTCATCAGTAAGCTGCCTTATCGTACGAACTGCATATGCAGCGGAACTAAGTCTACCCGCAAGTGCCTCAATTTGTGGTCCCCACTGCAAACTTGCATCAATATTAAGTCCTAAGAAAACAGTAGAGTTTACAAGATTGAGTTTCTCACCATTTACTTTAATATTAGTTGGGTAATGTTTTACATTTGGCAAAGTGAATTTAATACATTTAGTTTTTTTAACATGAAGCAACAGATTATTTACAGTGAACCAATCAAGAACTCGCGATAGTGATTCATTTACATCATCGTAATTAGCTTTTGACCTATCAACTTTGAAAATTAAAGACGTATCGTCAGCAAATAAAACTATATCACATATATGATTATATCTGCGAATGTTATCGTTCTTTTATTGTTATTGTTTGTTCATGTTTTTGTTCCAAATAAATATATATTTGATTTGATTTGATTTGATATGTCTTTTACATAAAAAGGGAGATCGTTAATGTGTACTAAAAATAGAAAAGGGCCTGGTATTGAACCCTGGGGCACTCCTATGTCAATAGACGATCCTGAAGACCTTTCACCGCTAACGTCAACTTTTTGTATTCTATTGGATAAGTAAGAATTTACAAGACATATGACATCCAAAATCAGGCAATTAACGCCTGATTTTGGATGCCATAATGTTTTAACTTCAAAATTAGAGTATCATGACTCACGCAGTCGAATGCTTTGGGTAGGTCGCAGAATATTCCGATCGCGTCTTGCGAGTTTTCCCATGTTTGAAATATGTGTTCCAAAAGCATGGTACCAGCATTAGCTGTTGATCGACCCTTGGTAAAACCAAATTGATGACTATGAAGTAGTCTGTGGAGGTAAAAGTGTGACAATAATTGAGTAAGAATAAGTTTTTCAAAGATTTTACTTAACGCGGGCAATATATAAATCGGCCTATAGTTAGCTGGATCTTTTGCATTTCCAGACTTGAACAAAGGAATTAATTTACTATGTTTCATAAGATCTGGAAAGATTCCGTCGTCAACACATCTATTAAAAATGTAGGCTAAGCATGAAGCAATATCAATAATTATAATACCTAACACCTTTGTAGATATTCCCCAAAGATCTTCAGTATTTTTAATATTAAGTGACTTAAATGTACAATACTATTGGCATCTACGTATCTAAAACTAAACGCCACCTCAGATTTAGCAACACTTAATTCCAATAAAGTAGATGCTCCAGAGGCAGATGATTGTAATGACTGGGTTACAATAACAGGTATACTAGAGAAAAAATAGTCAAAGGCATTCGCGACATCAATATTTTTGTTAATATTGTATTGTCTATGTTTAATTTGATCTGCTTATTGCGATGCTTAGATTTACCTGTTTCATTATTAATTAATTTCCAAGTTACCTTAATTTTATTAGATGATTTTTCTATTTTGTTTCTCAAATGTAATGATTTTGCTGCACGAAAAACTTTTTTAAAAGTATTTGAATAGTTCTTTACTATATACAAAATAAATTTTGAGTCATGCAACATTGATTCCCTAGCCGCATAGAGATCATATAATTTATTCCTACTTCTATAGATACCGGGTGTCGCCCAATCAGCTAACCCGACATTAGATTTAGCTTTACATGTTTTTAACTGAAATATCTCAGTATGTTGCTCATTTATCAAATTAGACAAGGAGGTAAAAAGGTCATTTAGATCATCTACGCATGGTAAAAGGGGTATTTTAAGTTCAATACTGCTCTGAAACTTCATAATTCGACTCCCTGTGATAGGCCGATAAGTGAATTCCTTAGGTTCATCTACCAAATTACAAGTAAATATAGAACTGTGACCGTAATGATCCGAGGTGAAATGTTTAATTACTGCTTTATCAATTGGAACAATATTGCATTATATATTATCCAAACAGGTGGCTCATGTAAGTGTCACTCTTGTAGGTTCTTCGAAAAGGTGATGTAAATTAAAACATTTACTTAGTATAGTATTATTTTATCTGTGAATAAGTTAAGTATTCCCTCAGATAGAGGATTCACAGGAATATCTATATTGAAATCTCCGCAGACTATTAACATTTTACTACGTCCAAATGTTTTAAGCAATACTTCTTCCATAGTGGATTCAAATAACGCGAAGTCCGCTTCAGGGGGACGGTTAACACTAACAATGATATGCCGCTCAAGCACAACACACGATAGCTCAATATTCCTCTCAATAGTGAGATTTGCAACATCTTTACGTTCTCTGCATTTTAAATTATTTCTAGCCACAATTAAGGAACCGCCACGTATGGCGTTCTTGCGTTTGAATGAGCTTACAATATTATAATTCTCATAATAAGGGACTAAATCAAATTGTAATAACCAGTGTTCAGTAACACACATGATATCTACATTAAACATGTTTAAAAATAATTCTAATTCTAATATTTTGCTGGGAAGGCCTTGCACATTTTGATGTACTACATGTAATGTGCCTGGCTTTCTCATTGTCGGACTCGTCAGTTTAAACAAATATTGTCAGCTGACCCTCCTGCTTGTGTGGCCCCATAAGTAATACTACTAACGACAGGCTTGTCGGTTAACTGCGTTATGCGTACTTATAACGGGATCAAAAATATTAAATGCTAACAATAGAAAATAAAATAAATAATAAAACAGCATATAATAATTCTGGGAAAGCGAGAATATTGTAATATAACAGAAATTAACTACTTCACAAAAAAAGCGTTCCTTTCGTGCTGGAGAGGAGAAAAACTTCGTTATTTTATTATTCATATGGTGTTTTGACCGTATGAATCAGGCACAGATGAATCAGGATTTTGCCTTCAATCATGTATAACTCATCAGACATACAGACTTCAGTATTGTAATTTTTCTACACGAATCTATAACCCAAAAGCATCACACGAAATACAGATTGAAGCTGGAAAACAATAAAATAAATTTTATAAAGTAGGCATTGTGATCAAAATTCCACCTGAACCAAGAACAGATGAATCAGACATTGACCTTTGTAACACCGTGATCTAAGCCAACCAGCCGCACATCCACCTTCTGGCACGTCCGTTGCACGACTGGCTTCCCCCCGCGCGGGAAGTCAGACTCTCATTATTACTAACCAACCAATTAGGGTCAAGCGAAGCTTACGGCATATTAATCAGAATTATATGCCGGACACTTCTTAATTACCGATTTATAAACATATTAAGGTAGTTATAACTAATACACATTTTTTTTGTACAAGAACTGTTCATTTCTTTTCAATATAATTATAATTTATAATGATTTATCAAAGGGAAAATGTGACATCGACAATTTTATTCTGGAAAATGGCAAGCGGACGCGTCATATGAATCAGAAGAACTAACTTCTAATATTTTTAATTTATACCTACACTGCAATTATTTTAAAAATATTAATTGTCCCAGTTAGGGTTAAAGCTAAACTTTATGTATAAAAAAATAACATGCCGTTTTGTTAGTTGGTTTCAGAAATATACCCACAGACATCGAAAATTTTGTGTCTGAAGAACTACCCTAAACATCATCCACAGCCTGACTTCACCCACTGCTGAATATAGGCCTCTCTTTGCCTGTGCCATTCCTCACAGTCCCGTGCCAGTCTCATTCATGGTGTGCCCGCGATGCATGCGGTATCGTTTTCCCATCTCGCTGCTCCTGGACGACCAACGTTTCTGTTACCAGTTCTTGGGCGCCATTCAGTAAGCGCCTTTGTGATTGTGTAATATGAGGAAGTTATGTTTTGTAGTCACAGGTATCTCACATTAGATAATTTTTAATTAAAAAACAATGAAATGTTATTGTTAGGTCTACCTAACAATAACAAAAAAATGAAATATATGAATATTTCTGGTAAATGATAATGATAAGCCGATATTCTCTAGAATATCGGCTTATCATTATCATTTACCAGAAATATAAAAAATATACAATGGGTGACCGTATCACTTATCATTATAGTAATTAGCCTGTAGAAGTCCACTGCTTGACATAGGCCTCCCCCGTAGAATAACATGCCGACCTGTCTTGAGCCACCTCCATCCCCCGACTTCCTGCGTCCTGTCCATCGAGCCTTCCTACACTACGTCGTCGGGATCCTAGTCGCCACCTTTATTGCCCAACGGTTATCAGTCCCTGCGAGCTATATGGCCTGCCCATTGCCACTTTGACTTGCTAATTCTATATAATACCTAAACTGCCAAGATCACTAACTTAGCTATGTTCGAAATATTTTTTATCGCAGTAGGTATATTTTTTAACACGATTGTATTTTACTCTAATTGCAAATGAAAATAAGTTAAATCTTTTAAGAAATGCGACTTTAGTGTTTAACTACATATTAGACACACAGTACCTACTAAAGATGTGTTTAGGATGTGCGTTGCTAGACAGTCAGTAAGTGAGTCAGTCAGTCAGTCAGTCAGTCATGCATCGATGTTATAATATTGTTGAAAGATAGACCATTACCTACCTGCGGTAAACTTGCATCGTCAGGAAATGATTTTTATCAGACCAGCCAAAATCTTCTAACAACAAAATTGAATGCCAAGTTCGTAATTTGGTAGTTAGGTACATATTATCCTCTTACAATGGAGGTATGTTATGTATGTTATATTTTATCCTCCCTATTGCGTCGAAACTATCGATATACGATTATAAACCTTATCTCATTGAAGATAAGTTGTTGTGTCTATGGGGCAGACTGCGCAATTCATTCAATGCCATTGCGACATAGTAAATACAGGTTGATTCGGCGATTATTTATTTTAGTCTTGATATATACTTTTGTTGAAAATTTACCAACCCTGGCTGGCTAAGTGGAAGCAAAACTCTTTCTCACTCTCTACTCCGATCTCTATCACTCTGTCGTCTGTCTGTTCCTGTTCAGGTGGTGCCTCCATGTTTTGTGTTATTATATTTGTATTTGTGTTGTTTTTGTATTTATTCGCCTCTATCGCGTTGTTAGTGAGTTATTTGAAAGAAAGAAACAAATAAACGTTTATTTATGACTATTTTTGTTTATGTTTTTTTTTATGTATGTTTGTTTATGTTTTTTATGTTTATTTGCGGTTATGTATGTATCTATTTATTTATGCGTTTAGGATTTATTCATATATTTTTGTTCATGTAATGAGAATTGGCTAGGTACCGACCTTGACTCATGTAAATGTTTTCCGTGACGTCATCACTGGCCTTAGCAGAAGACCAGCGCTGCAGCATGGCATTATGCAGTAGCTATGCTGAGCTGAAGGCCTTTTTACCACCACACAGTGCTTAGCTATGCACTTATGATTGTAGAATGTTTATTTTAGTTTTAATTGAATTGAATTTTTTTTAAGTGTGTAGGTATGCCGTATAACTGTATTATATTGTCATATTTTTAGTGTGGTGGATTTTGCATAATTCTTTTTTCTAACAAGGTTTTAGAGAACCTTAGTTTTCACTCGAATCAAATCACCAAGTTGGTGGATCAATAGATGGGGTATTGATCCACCAACTTATTTGTAGAACCATTTATTTATTTATTTTCTGTCATCTACATACATTTCATTCTACAGATAAGTTGGTGGATCTCTATATTCTATGATTTTGGATTCTTTAGGAGTAATGTTTGTGTTTAGTTCATAGTTCATAGAGAGTTAGTACACGATGCATAAATAGATGGCGTTGTACAAATTGCCCGTTTTCTGCATCGCGCTATCGTTGCGTTTTGGGAAATGGATGTCTTGACTGAGAGTAATTCGTATAAAACGAAGTCCCTCCGTAGACCAAGACACGTTCTTGGTGATCCCGATGCCCCTTTCACTGCCGCTAATGCGGTAGTGACGTCATCCAGTCAAGACAGAGAAAACACTACACCCTTACACCGACCTCGCCGGCGAGGTCGAAGAACCTTCTAAGTACCTTCTGTACCTTCGCCTAAACCGGTACAAGCATGTTCCGATTGTTCCGGGGCGTTCTGTTCGATCCTCCCAACCTGGCAACAGCCCAAGCCGAGGTTCGTAACAAAGTGGTGCCCTTGTGCTCGTTGCCCCAACCTAACTTTACAGGTTGAGCGCCATCTGCGCTCACCAAAAGCCCGGTAAAGCAGTCATGGCCCCAGGCGGTCAACCGTCAACTGCATTAAATTCCATTCGAAAAAAAAAAAAAAAAACGAATAAAACCAGCTACATAGTACAAGGGTGTTTTAATAAAATCCCTCCCAGTACATAATATTAGACCTAGCTAAACAGATTGCATTGGTAAAAAAAAACCATTTAAAACCTGTTTGATACAAATCACAGAAATGGCGTTTCGTGAAGGCGATTGTTTTCGCTTGTGGCGCAAAATTGAAATTTGCTCTTGTTTTTTGCTCATCACAGCTCATCAACACTTCTTCAGATAGCGAAAACTAATTTGACGGTAATTATATGATCTAACACACAAGTTTTAATTTATAGAATCACATAAATATCATTAATTTGGCTGTGAATGTGCTTGCAACAAAAAACACTGTAAATACCATTGAAGCACAATCGTTTTTCGAATTAAAAAATAATTTACCAATCTCGGCCCTGTCTGAAAACCAGCGCTGCACTAAACCTAGGTGTGGTGCAGCATATACTGAGGACCTATTTTCCCGACACAACAAACATCGATGCCATCACCTGATAAAAACCAACTTTCTACAACCAGTTTTTTTTTTCATTTTATGTACACTACACACTATGCATACTACATAATTGTCCTTAGTACTAGATTTTTGTTTTTGTTTTCATGTGTTTTGCGAGTGTTGTGTCCTATTAAGGGAAAATAAACATTTTTTTTCTTTCTTTCTCTCTTTCTGGTATGTCTGGTCCTCCGCATTCTCCCGTGGATGTCATAATAACTTTATTTTACTTGATAAGAACTGTTAATTACACCAGGAGATGGACAGTAACACCTGTCCAACTGAGTACCTACAGCTGAATTTCATGGTGTTCCTTTAATTTCAGATACCATGTCATTGAGAAGTAATTGATCCTTGTAATTTAGGTACCCTTTCGATCGATATAGAAAGTTCTTTTTTATCAGTAGTTTTTTTTTAATTTTGTGGTTTCATTTCCTGGCTTATGCAAGTGACTTATTTAATATTATCGAATGCAGTAGGTACTTGACTTTAAGAAATAACAAAGGCTCCATTGTGTAAAACTTCCTAATTACAATATTAAAAGTACTTGTCCGCCGTAGAGCATGGTCGTGGGTCACACTGTATAAAAAAACGGTAACATACCATATAACGGCCACATTGACGCACTCTACAGCATTCGTCATTCATTTTTTTTGTAACCAAAACTCAGCCATTCTATTCTAAAATGACCTCTGATCTGGCCAGGTTAAAGCGGTAGGTCAAACCACGTAGGTCATAAGTCAAGAAGTTAGTCATAACGGCTAAAAACCCGTGATAGCCACAGATGTAATAATACTTTGTTTTTTTCTTTGATTACTGGCAAGGAAAAGGTGGGTGGGGCCTTTAGAGCATTGCAGGCCTCCGTCTAGCCTATGGTTTGCTAAACTATTTATATTTAGGTACCAATCAAAACAGTTTAAGTTAGGTCTCTAGTTTCCACAAAATCTGTTTTCGCTAGACTCAGTCCGCCATTTTTAAAAGAAACGTTGACTTTTTTATTTCGAGTTATTCCGTGTAATTATGGTGGCATTTTAACTGGTGTAACTTAGATAAAGAGCACACGTGTGGTGTATAGTTAAATATAAGCGTATTGCGTGTATTTTCGGACTGGTGTATTTTGTTCTTCAAAAACGGTTTTTCTTCCACCATTTAAACTGGGTTATGACTTTATTTTATCTGTGACTTGACGGAGACTGGACGACTTAACTAATTTTGCTACAATTACACTCTACCCACCCAGAGTCTCGACCCCGACAAAGGGTCTTTGTCAGCTCTGTCGAGACTTGCATATTTGCGCCTTTGTAGATTATCAGACGAAAACAGTTGATAATAATAGGTATTATGTAGTTTTTTTATTGTTGTTATTTAATTGTGAGTATTAAGAAAGGATTTAATATTGAGAGAGTGGTAATTTACCCCCAAAAGTAGATGTCAAAAGTGCAATATTTCTAGAACAAATGCGCCCAGAGTCACGTGTTCGTGCCTCGTGTTACGTGAGTTACGTAACCAAGGTCGCTTACGTAACATAGTCTATTAGTAACCACAGATTACAACAATGTCGCAGTTCTATGAAACTAGCTTTTGTCTGATATTCCGTCCGTTTTTTTAGTTGAAATTATTCATGGAATGCCAACTGGATTAAAAAATCTTTCGATTGCCCCCAGTGGAAATTTTTATACTTTTATACTGACCCAATTTATAGAATAAAAAAGTGGTGTGTGTCAGCTCTGATGCACGACTGGAGTTTACTCCAGTCTAGTTCAGTTTATGATGCTCGAATATTTTGCGCAGAGGGAAAACATAACGGTTTTTTTTAAACTTTATTTTACAGTTTTACCTATCTATTCGCGTACCGTGCGCCTTTTTTAAAAAAAAACTTTAAAAATCATAATTCATAATTTCTTTATTTGCATGAATGTACAAATTCCTAATTCTGTACAAGTTCTTATAATTAATTTATTTGGCACATTTCCCATGTGTGTGATATGAATATTTACAAAAAAAACTGAAATATCAATGTGAAAATTACTATATGCGTTACTGAATTTCAATAAATATTATATAAAATAGGTGCATAGTAAATTGACATAATATAAAAAAAAACTTTTGCATTAATAATATTAGTAGTATTCATCATCATCAGGCTATAGATGTATTGTCCTCCCCCATAGAATGCCACGACGAACGGCCTTGAGCCACCTCCATCCACTGACTTCTTGTAAAATTATAATGTATTTAGTCTATTGACAGGAACGCTTACCCTTGTTGCATTGTCCGTCGTGGTTGCCATCACCAACGGTTGTCAGTTCTGCGAGCAATATGAACAACAATACGAATGATGTTTTTTAATTCTGTGAGCTATGTCTTGGATTCTACCCCTCCGTTGCCTCCCGTTGATGTCTTAAAAGCCGACTAAGGGATTCACTGGACTTGTTGATTCGTTGGTATAAGATTTGTCCAGGCTGCTAGCTTATTATGGACTGTGTAACTATTACTGGAAGTTAGCTGAGTCAGTTGTGGGAAGCAGTGGCGGCGATGAGATCACCACTTGTCACGTTTATATTCCACGATGGTGCAACCCACAGTGTAAAGAGGCCTATTGAGGCTCTGCCTAACCTTTCAGGGAAAAAGGCGTGTGTCTATACATACATACATACATACATACATATGTCCTGCACATTCTCACTTCAACTTGCTAATACTAGAGCTATGTCTTGGATTCTAAGGATTTCCTCATTTCTGATTAGTCAGAAGTAGCGTAGTATACTTGTACTAATATTTATACTGTGGTAGTACTTAGTCAAAAATCTATGGTTATATAAGGTAAGGAAATTAAAGCTTTTCCACTACAAAGCAAAACTGTTTAAACTGAAACCATACAAATCGAAATTTTCCATTTTTCCACCGGTCACGTTCCCTTCCCACAGCCTCGTTTCAATAGAAAATTTTCCTTTTTATTTTAAAGCCTCACAAACTTTTGTTGATTTTATTGGGAACTTTTCGTGAGTGGTTGTTTATCCACGTGATCTGAAAATCACATGGAAACTTGCAAACTGAAACTCTTCAAATTAGAGTTTCACAATCAGTTTCGCATAGATTTTTTAGAATTTTTTCAGAAGTTTTCTAATAATTTTTCGCAAGATTTTTCCCGTCTAATTTAGACGTATGGACGTAAAATACATGCATGAAGAAATATACGTTCTCTATGTGACCTGTCTGCAAAGTTGATTATTTATATAAGAAATACTTTACAGTACTCAGGCAGAAATCTACATACAAAAAAAATAAACGCCTCCCGCCGCACGAAAAAGCAGTATTTATTGAATATCTCGTAAAATATTGATTATTTTACAAAACTCCTATAGTAAACTCTCGGCTTTGTTGTCTTGCTTTTATTTATCTTATTTTTTAACCCAAAAAATAGAGGTAACTTTGGGCCTATTATTTATTTTGTGCTATGGGTTTTTTTGTCTATCGAGAAAATATTTTCCTATTGTGTTTCTGGTACAGTGATCCCTCGGAATTACAATGTAGTATACAAACATATTTTTAATTTGAATATTTTACGTGATTATTTACAGAAATAATAACAGAACTTATGCAAGTAGGTATGTATAAGTTATAGGGGTCTATTCTTTGGCCAGGCACACTACGGCGGTGACCCCTAGAAAAACGTTTTATGAAAACAAACTAATCTACATCTACACTAATATTAAAAAGAGGAAAGATTTGTATTTTTGTGTGTGTGTATGTTTGTAATGAATTAACTCAAAAACTCCTGTGCCGATTTCAAAAGTTCTTTCACCATTGGAAAGCTACATTCACCCTGAGTGACATAGGTGATTATTCCTCTTATGGGAATAATAACTCGATTATCAACATCTAAAAGTTGAAAATTATTATCATTAAGTTCATTATAGATGGAATTATGTAGGAAAAAAATTCAATATTATGAAAATCAGAGGGATAGGCTACTTTACATCCTGGAACTACAAGTGCGAAGCCGGGAAGAGTCGCTAGTTTTATAATAATTTCAAACCTCTCTAATATGTATGTTCAGTGTTTAATTAAGATTGGAAAAACAAATAAAATAATAAAATAAATAATACTGGACAGTCAACACAACCTTATCTAGCCCCAAGCTAAGCAGAGCTTGTGTTATGGGTACTGGATAACTGATATACTTAATACAATACATTACATAGATAGATATTTTAGAACATAGAACTCACATAGAAATAACTTACATAGAAGCTAAGTACACTCTCGATCAGTCACCTTTCTTGTCAAACAAAAACAAAATTAAATCAAAATTGGGTTTGCGTTTGGGAGCTGCGATGCCACATCAACACACGTCAAACTTATAACACCCCTCCTTTTATAAAGGGGGTTAATTATAATATAACGAAACTATATCTCATAGTATGGGAGTTTCGTTGCATCAGCAGGGTGCCGGTGAAATTACAGGCACATGAGACTTTCATTTTTGTGTCTCAGGGTTGCGGGCGCAGTGCAACGCCACATAGGGCGCGTCCTAGGTGAACGTGACCTATGAGGTAATGCACTGTTCATAGGCAGAGGTAACCGCTTAACATCAGGTGGGACATCTGCTTGTTTCGTCATACAAGTAGTAAAAAAAAATGTAAACAACCATGTCCCATTTGCAGTGTTAGTTCAGCTTGAAACCAAGTTACCCAGTTAGATTAAACTGAAATTACATCACCGTGGATATGTGATAAGATACGCACTTTGTAACAGTTACGACATTGAACAGTAATTATCTGTGGCATGTAAATGGGCTTGCCTTTGTTTATTTAATTCTTTAAGCACATTAATCATGATTATTAGCCTATCACTAGAAATTGGATGATGACAGCCTGGCCCACAAAAACCTGTCCTAAATTCTTGATGCGACAGCGCGGCCTTTGTGCATTGAGGGGTTTTCATAGCCGTTTCAAATTAGTAGTAGTGGAGCATTTTTGTGAAAGAGTTTGTCCGGGGAAGTACTACCACCAAACCTATTTCTGCCGCAAAGCAGTAGTGCTCGCATTGCTGTGTTCTGGTTTGAAGGGTAAGGGTGCCGGTGAAATTACAGGCAAATGATACTTTTCATCTTTATGTCTCAGGGTGGCGGGCGCAGTACAATGCCGCATAGGGTGCGTCCTAGGTGCACGTGACCTATGAGGTAATGCACTGTTCATCAACAGCTTAACATTGTAACGAACCATCTGTACTGGATTCATTAGTATCTCACAAATTCTCAAATAAAATTATTATATCTTGTTATCAAATAAATCGAGCGATACTTGAATAATGAGGTCGGAAACAATAGAGGGTTTGTTCTGTCGTTTTTTCAGAGAAATGGGCTGTGAGAATGTTTATATACAAAAAATATAAACATCCGATTTTCAGAATACTTTGAAGGAACACACCAATTCCTATTTAGGAATCGTATGAATAAGATTCAAAATTGAATGAAATGTTTTATCTTGGTTGGCGACTTTAAATAGAAATGTAACAGCTGAAGGGGGATCAGTGCTGGATAATTCTGGAAGTAGTATCACGTTTGCGTGGTAACGCTGGGTTAAAATATTAAATTGTGTTAATTAATTACGAAGTGATTTTAAAGTTCGTTTAAAAGCTAGAAATTTATACCTTGAAATATTAGGATTGATTCTATAAAGTGGAATAGTCCATAATAAGTGAAATTAAATATAATTTAGTGAAAGTTTAAATTTTGTGAAATATAAAAATAATTTGAAAGACCGCCCAAAATTAGAGAAATTAACTAGTTTCTTTTTGGTGATGTTTTTCAAGTGTTCTTAAATATTCAAAGTCAATGGGGAAGAAGTGTTTAGACTTGTGACAAAGTGAACGATTTTCGAAGGAAGATATTTGTTAGACTGTCGTAGTCTATAGAATATCTTCTATTTTAATGTTTTCAGGTTCCGATTTCTTGTTTGACAGGAATTCCTTTATCAGCCTGAAAGGGTTGTCTCGTGAGTCCGCGGGACAGACAAGATCTTACCCCCCCCCTTAAACCTTAATCCTAACCCCTAGGCTCCGTCTGTCGCTTTAGGTTACACAGCGATAGATATCCTATCCTTAGTAGTTCAATCTAGGTATTCTGACCTTGCACCTCGTCAGAAGACATACACATTTAACTGCACATTTAAAACAAAATGAGAACGGTTTTCTCAAAGTTTGAATCACACACACCCAATTTAGCCAGGTAATTAGGCACACTTATATAGGCATTGTATTAGTGCGTATGTAGACAAATCTTACAAATTGGCATTTTCTAAAATTTAACCGGTGATTTAATTTAGTTTACTATTATTCTTTCATAAAGGAACGGGCAAAATAATTATCAAACGTATTAAAATACTAGATAAAAGGAGAATCTTGTAATTGAATATTATCGTTCTCGGAAGGAAAATTTCATTTAAATATAGTCTAGAATTTTCACAAGCGATTATTCCTATCTGGATAATCCAACTAGGAATTCTATTTATCCTACAGAGAATATTTAGAATTATTTGTAAGTAGGGGTATGAATCAAGTAGGGATTTTCCTAGGCTTCAGGAAGCCTAGATAAATCCCAAAGTTAACCAAAGGTGAAGGATGTATGTGGTTGATTTTGCGCTATTGATTAAATGTAAAATTCCCTGGAATGTTTGAAAATGACTAACAAACTTACTCCGACAGAAATAGGTTCGCGATCCTCTAAAATCCCTTGTATTAAAGTAAAAAGGAATTGATTTTAATTAGAATATCATTTGGATAAAACTCACGGACAATATTAGGTAATTACCTATGTCCAAGCGAGGGAGGATTGACCAAAAGCATTGGAAGAAATCCACCGAGGGCAGCGCGGACGGGGCTGTTCTCCAAAAAGTCGCTTATTTCTGGATGTGAACCTTATCAAATTTGGTTCATCCTTCAAATAATTAAAGAAATAACTTAAAAATTCTATCTGAGAAGCAAATAATTTATACAAGTAATTTCTCGTCATTTCCCTAATGGATCTATTACAGATGCAAATCTGTCACGTAAAAGTATCTTGAAATAGCACAAGACAAACATGTCTGTATCGAAGCTAGAGTCAAAATCAATAAACCTCAGAAATTGTAAAATCAGAATGTTCAAAATATTACTAGGAACTTTAATTGTAGCTTATTCTTTTACAAAGGAATATCAAACTATAATGGAAATAAATCTCTGGAGTAATCTTTTAATTAATTGTTCCGATGTGTACTGAAGTAAAATAAAATTTAAGTAGGTATCTTTCCTATTAGAATTAGTAGCAACTATTACGAGGATATCGATAAAAAGGTAAAATATTTTATGTAGTTAGGATACGTTAAGACTCGACAATATTAACAAATAAAGAACTCGAGTTATTACAAGACACAACGTAGGTATATATCTAGACGATCATATGGCCAATTTATAGTGTTTAAAGAAGTAGGTAAGATTAAAGTTATCGTAACTCCACAGAGTAAAGTAGGAAGTCGGTGAGTGCGCGTGGTATAATAGGTAGTTAGATTATTAGGTACAATAGAGAAGGTAGTAGGGGGGGTGTTACAATTTGGTGCCTACGCCAGGATTAATTTTGGTTATTAAGGATACTGCTAAGAAATAATTAATTAATGTAACGATAACTTTCTTATTTTTTAAAGCCATAGTAAAACTTGGCATTTGTTGCCTGTGGTATGGGATCTGTTGTATTGTCGAGTCTTATTCACGGTATAATTTAGCTTTTTATTGTTGGTAGTTTCTTTCTAGTAGAGTTTTCGATATAAACAAAATATGTGGGTTATTAGGTCATTCTTTAACCCACCTACTTAGGAAACAAAGGATTATTGTTGCGAGAGTACTCCACTCAAATCGTGAGTGATTAGTTTCACTAAACAAAGCGTTGTTGTGTGAATGTTGTCGAGTGATCGTTACACTTGAGACGTGAGAACTTTCATTTCACTGAACAGGACATTGTTGTTGATTTGCTATTGACGCGTGGGTATTTTATGTCATTAAGTGGGTAGTGTGAACTACTCACTTTTAAGTAGCAGCAATTGAGTGGGTTGACAGATTGGTAATATTTATAAGTTGTTTATAGAAGTTCTTTTGATTTGGGGGTAATATTTATCTTAGTAACTGGTGGTCCGCCCCGAACTGGGACTTCGTAGGCACGCGTGGTTTAAGTGGATTTGGTTAATCGTTATTTAGGAGAGGTGTGAACCTAAGTACTATCGAATTCGGAACACGGAACGGTCTGCTAGCGATGCGCGACTATGAATAAAAGTATTCGACTTATTCAACTAACAAAAATATTCAACTAGTGCGACTGAAGTCGGTAAACACTGAATGAATTCATTCTTCCAATGCAGTACCACTAATTTTTTTCGTTACCTAGCCGACTCGCGGTTTTCCGTTGCGAATCGGGTGCCTCCGCCTGTTCTTCCACTATTTATTTCGGTACTTAACCGACTCGCAGTTTTCCGTCGCGAATCGGCTGCCTTCGCCGGCTCAGTGCTAGGCCCTTCATGTTGCGTGAAAGGGACACTACCTAGATACTATCAGCTGCGCTCGTTACACATGCATAACAGTCTGTCTGGACTCTGGAGTTGTGCTTTTGATTTGAACTAGGTTCGTTTCTCAAACCATTCGGTGTTTGCCGCTGCGGATAAAACAAGTATAACTAAAAATAGTATTCGTTTATTCGACTAACTTTTTAGTATAGCACTATTTTTTTAATTCAACTTAACAATTAAATAGTGGCTAGTTGTTCGACTGTTCAATTTAGTTAAAGTCGCGCATCACTACGGTCTGCCATACCGCTGGGCCTTTTAAAGTAATCAATTATTATCTAAAAATGAACAGGGCATTATTGTGGATGCGTGTGAGAGAGACGGACTCCACATGTTAGAGTAGTACAGATTAGTTGAGTATTCTAATCTTCAGCTCGGAACGCAATGAGCGACGCGAAGTTGCCGATTCGTGTGATACTGGCTGTTATGAGACGTTGCCGCTCCATCCATCCGTACCGTCGAACAAGATGTCATCATTAGTATGGAAGCGTTCTGAATAGTTAGTAGTGGAGCAAGCAATGGAAACTGGGTTCAGAATTGTTAAAAATGTACCAAATAGTACTGCCTCGTACATTTTCCATTATCTGTAGCATGCATAATTATAATCGTTTACGATTCAAAAAATAGAAATTTTGTTCGGAAATTAATTACAAATAAGTCAAAACGTTACGATAAATACATCCTAATCCTTCCAGTAGCGACATCTAGGTGAAACTATGCGAAGCTAGTACATATAACTATTGGATCGATTTTTCGGTCCGGGCTGCTGATTAAGCTAAGGGGAGGCGATGGCGGAATTGACAGAATTTGACGCCAGAGGTCGACACCGCCTCATACGAACCTACGATTTAGTTGCGAAATAGAACGGTGAACATTTATCGTTGAGTAGGTGAACTAACACGGGATTTAACGATTTTCTCTTAGAGTCAAAATTCGACAACACTAGGCGCGTTTATCAATGTGACTCTGGGTGTTTTGAAATAATAATTACTTTGTCATTTATAAAGTTCACAGAAATCTAGGACAAAAATTAACACTAGGACTAATATCTTTTTGAATTTTTATACAAAGTAAATCGCGATTAACAAAAGTTTTGAGTAGGTTCTGTGCTGACATCTGGTGCCCAGAGGAGGAACTCGGTTGGTTACTTGTATGAGGTTCATTTCACGCGTTCTACACGATTGGAATTTGAAAGCATTTCTTTGCGAAGACCGGGAGATGTCACTAGCCGCATGGTTAGCAGTAATTAGTTTAGAATGAGTACCTACCTATTATAAGTAACCCATACAGATATCTTTGTTCTGTATATACAAGGATAATTTTTGAGACACCGCGGTTCATTTTCGTATTATGATTGTCTACTACATCAAGGTAATATTAGTTTCTCAAACCATAATTTATTTGGATCTTCTGACAATTAATATTGGAAAGCAACGATTAATATGATGTCGCAGAGCAAATCTCAACATAGACAGAGACAACACACTCGTGAACTTTCACTTTTTGAACGCCGTGGTAAAGTCAGATCAAATTGACACAGAGTAAAAATTATTGCCATTTGGCAGATCGAATTAGGGAGGCCGGTCTAAGAAGGTACGGTTAGATTTGGCGTAATATTTGGAACGTTGGACCCATTTTTCTGGCGCAATATATCTTAAGACTGATCGAATTTGGCTAGGATAGGTAGCACGGTTTGATTACGTGGGGCTGCTTATTCAACTAATTTTTTAGTATGGAACTGTTTCCCTTAAGTCGGCTTAAAAAAAAATTAAAATAATGGTTTGTTGTTCGACTGTCCGATTTAATTAAAGTCACGCGTTGCTAAAAGGAGCTGTTGGCAACAATTCCATCCAACGCTCCAACCGGCAGTAGCTCACAGATATTAGAGACGAATGTGCGCTCGTTTGGGCTCTGACTAACTTGCGTAAAATTACGTAACATCATAAAGAAATGTATGAATTTAAACATTAGAACGTTATAGTGATATTACATATGTAAGAAAATTTGTATGATTGAACAATACCAATAATAATTTGCTTAATGATTTTATCTGGGGGGGGTTCACATTATAGATTGAATTCGCAAAAGTCAGGATATTTTAATAAAAATCGTGGGTTACTTTGACAGACAGATAGGAATATGACGGGTGGCGACTTAGGTTACACAATTGCTAAGTCTAGTCTATAAAACTTGGAAGATTAATGGTTTCTTTTATAAACACGGGAGTTTAAAAATATTACGATTGTTTGACGGAAAATGGATTTTAAAATTTATTCTTTTATTTATTTCTTATTTAGTTTTAACAAACTAAATAAAATAATTAAAAAAACATTGGAGAGCGATTGCTGATTTCAAAAGTATAAAACTTGGGGGGGCGTTAATATGATATAAAAAAAAAAAAAACGGAAATAGATCTTCGATGACAGTGATAATAAAAAATGAATAATAATTATGATAGATAAATAATAATAAAAAAAAAAAAAATATATAAAAATAAATTTAAAACTTTGTATTTATTTTATAACTTTAATTTAAACTTTGAATAACTTTGATTAATTTTAATTCGTTTTGAATAGATTTGATTATTTTTAATTTGACTTTGAATTAATTTAATTGACTTGATTACTTTTCACTAACCTTGTTTTAAGCATAATTTACTTATTTATTTATTTTATTTATCAAAGTTAAAACATGGTTAGAGAATAGGGAAGCTATATTATTTTAATTTCAGAAAAAAAAACCAGAATTGAAAAAAAAAAAAAGGTTATAATTAAATAAACTTTAGGCAAGTTTATTTATTTATAAAAAAAAAAAAAAAAAAAAAAGGTTATAATTAAATAAACTTTAGGTAAGTTTATTTATTTATAAAAAAAAAAAAAAAAAAAAATGGAGTGAAGTCTGTACGAAAAACGTAAAAGCTCAGAACGCTTTAAAAACAAAGAGACGGAAACAAATCGTAACCAATCAAAAAAAAAAAAAAAAATGAAGCCTATACGAAAGCGTAAAAGGCCAGAGCGCCTTGGAAGTAAAGAGACGGAAACAAATCAAAATCAAGAAATCTTGGAGTCGGAAAGTTTTCAAAATTTGGAAGAAGAAATCAAATTCTACAATCAAGGAAAAACCAAAAAGTGGAAAATCCACGGAGGCCTTTTTAAGAACATAGAAACAGATCATGATGACCTTAGCTACTAAAGTGGATGCCTTAAGCGAAGAAGTCAAAACATATAAAACTCAAGCGTCTAACGGATTGGAAGCGGAATCGGTGGCAGAAAGTGGAGAGGAACACTGTAAAATAACCAATACGGAAACAACAGAACAAAATTTAAAAATATTAAAATAAGAGATTTTGTTAAATTAATAAATAAAAATAAAAATAAAAATAAAAAATTGTAACTGGAGGCTTGGGGGAGAGTTTACTTATAGATATAAAGTTCTGGTTGACCCTAGTTTTGAATTCAGAAAACAATTTGACCTGTAAAAGAAAACAGGATTATAAAAATATAAAGTAAAATTAATGTGGATCAATTGGGATTAGTATCCATAGGTAAAGGGGTGTGTCGGCGACTTTCCTCTTTTCAATCAAAATGTTTTTTTATATTTTGAGATGTACAACGATTACGATCTTTAAACAGGAATTAAGAAGTCATTTTGATTTATATATAACAATAATAAAAAAAAAAAAAATATAAAGTGAAACAAAATAATGTGTAATAAATACTATAACACAAACCACCATGAGTGGTAGAATAATAATTGTACAACAACAAACTGACAAATAATAAAATATTATTAAAAATATTTGGTTGACAGCTTTTACGGATGAATTGTTCTCTATTAAATTCATTAACATACTAGAATTTGGTTTTGAAAAGGGAAGGGTATTTAATTCAGAATTATAAAAATTTCTTTTTGGAGACTTAGTTTCAATTTACAAAAGAAACCTTAGGTTCATAGAGAAGAAATGAAAGTGAGAAAGGAGAAATGAAACAGAGGGAAAATTTGAGTAATGGAGTGAATAAAAAACAAAAAAATAATTTGTATGAAAGAATATGGAATGAATTACGTACAATGAGAAGTATTATGAGTAAATGTGTGAATGTTTTAAAATCAGAATGAGGGCTCTGGGAAACTAAGGATCTGTAGAGTGAAACACTTTACTAAGGTTGTATTCAACAGATATCACATTTCACAAAGGACGGTTGACTAAAGAGGGGTTTGGTGTTAGGTTAAGGTCAATAGACTATGATTCCCTGTCACAGAGTGCTTTAGTTAGCAGTTCTATTTATACGTGCGGCAAAATCGGTTTTTTTTGCCCGGATTAAGCACACGGACAACTCCAATGGTTAAATAAATGCATCGAATTATTGAGGTTGGTTTAGACATGTTATACGTGCTTGTCTGAGGATTGAAGACATTGGGAGGAGTAGATTGTAGTTGGCAAAGGAGCGCTCTCCAGGGAAACGTAATGTTGGTTGTTCCTAGGACTGTGCCGGCCTTAGTTCTACTAGGGATGAGATGGATCCACAACCCATTTTCCTTCGTGCAGTCTTTTCCAAGCTGGGATAATGAATCAGATAAACTAGCGACAACATGTAGTTGATGTCAATATTGGTATGAAGATGTACGTTATTGATTATTGGTCTAAATTACACTAATCAGCTAGGTACTCACGCACACAGGTGAAACACACATATCGATACTGTTTGAATTTGACCTTAGTAAATTGTAAAGAATTTTATTTTGCAATGGAGAACAAGACTTCTGAGAGTTGTTGTAGCCAAGTGGCTTAAGAATAAAATAAAAATAAAAGAATATATAATAATAAATATACAAATATATATATCGTAAAAATAAAAAAATAAAATAAAAATACATTCAGAATATAAAGGAAACTGATTCCAAAATAAAAAAAAAAAACACTGTCGAAAAGGGGTTTTGTAAATAAAAACCAAAAGGAGAAGATAAATTGATTCTGAAATTAATATACATATTTGTGAAGAGATGAGAAAGGATTTAGAGATTCTTGCCTTTTCTTCACTCGTGGTTAGAATTAACTAGTAAGTTTAGTACATACTTTGGCCAAGCAAAGCAGTGCCTATAATTAATTCATACTGATACGGGTGAATAATTATTCTTCAAAAGTCCCTGTCTGAATTTACTCAGTTTTAAGGTATGAAGAACCATACCTAAAATTTATCTATGCTAATACCGGTAGATAAATTTTCTTCAGAGATTCCTGAGCTATGTGATAGCAAATATTTTACAAATTTATAGTATATGGAATTGATTTCAGAATTAATCAACATAAATAAATAAAGGTTGGGGTGTAAATAATATTCTAGTTGAATTGTTGAATTAACAGAGGCAGAATGACTGAATGAAAGTGTGGAAACCAGATGATTTGAAAAAAATATTTTGGGGTTGGGAATTAAATTAATAATGAAATAAAAAGCTTATGTTGATTCAACATGGATCTAGATGAGGATTAATTTTAATAAAGAATAGGGTAATAATAACAAAAAAAAAAAATATTTTGGAAGATATGGTATACAAATATCATAATTATGATTGTACTAAACAATATTTGTGAGATTAATAGGCGAGGAAAATTTTCTCCGGACACAAAGTTGAGTGTCTGCGTAAATTTTGAGGGGCGACTGTAACGAACCATCTGTACTGGATTCATTAGTATCTCACAAATTCTCAAATAAAATTATTATATCTTGTTATCAAATAAATCGAGCGATACTTGAATAATGAGGTCGGAAACAATAGAGGGTTTGTTCTGTCGTTTTTTCAGAGAAATGGGCTGTGAGAATGTTTATATACAAAAAATATAAACATCCGATTTTCAGAATACTTTGAAGGAACACACCAATTCCTATTTAGGAATCGTATGAATAAGATTCAAAATTGAATGAAATGTTTTATCTTGGTTGGCGACTTTAAATAGAAATGTAACAGCTGAAGGGGGATCAGTGCTGGATAATTCTGGAAGTAGTATCACGTTTGCGTGGTAACGCTGGGTTAAAATATTAAATTGTGTTAATTAATTACGAAGTGATTTTAAAGTTCGTTTAAAAGCTAGAAATTTATACCTTGAAATATTAGGATTGATTCTATAAAGTGGAATAGTCCATAATAAGTGAAATTAAATATAATTTAGTGAAAGTTTAAATTTTGTGAAATATAAAAATAATTTGAAAGACCGCCCAAAATTAGAGAAATTAACTAGTTTCTTTTTGGTGATGTTTTTCAAGTGTTCTTAAATATTCAAAGTCAATGGGGAAGAAGTGTTTAGACTTGTGACAAAGTGAACGATTTTCGAAGGAAGATATTTGTTAGACTGTCGTAGTCTATAGAATATCTTCTATTTTAATGTTTTCAGGTTCCGATTTCTTGTTTGACAGGAATTCCTTTATCAGCCTGAAAGGGTTGTCTCGTGAGTCCGCGGGACAGACAAGATCTTACCCCCCCCCTTAAACCTTAATCCTAACCCCTAGGCTCCGTCTGTCGCTTTAGGTTACACAGCGATAGATATCCTATCCTTAGTAGTTCAATCTAGGTATTCTGACCTTGCACCTCGTCAGAAGACATACACATTTAACTGCACATTTAAAACAAAATGAGAACGGTTTTCTCAAAGTTTGAATCACACACACCCAATTTAGCCAGGTAATTAGGCACACTTATATAGGCATTGTATTAGTGCGTATGTAGACAAATCTTACAAATTGGCATTTTCTAAAATTTAACCGGTGATTTAATTTAGTTTACTATTATTCTTTCATAAAGGAACGGGCAAAATAATTATCAAACGTATTAAAATACTAGATAAAAGGAGAATCTTGTAATTGAATATTATCGTTCTCGGAAGGAAAATTTCATTTAAATATAGTCTAGAATTTTCACAAGCGATTATTCCTATCTGGATAATCCAACTAGGAATTCTATTTATCCTACAGAGAATATTTAGAATTATTTGTAAGTAGGGGTATGAATCAAGTAGGGATTTTCCTAGGCTTCAGGAAGCCTAGATAAATCCCAAAGTTAACCAAAGGTGAAGGATGTATGTGGTTGATTTTGCGCTATTGATTAAATGTAAAATTCCCTGGAATGTTTGAAAATGACTAACAAACTTACTCCGACAGAAATAGGTTCGCGATCCTCTAAAATCCCTTGTATTAAAGTAAAAAGGAATTGATTTTAATTAGAATATCATTTGGATAAAACTCACGGACAATATTAGGTAATTACCTATGTCCAAGCGAGGGAGGATTGACCAAAAGCATTGGAAGAAATCCACCGAGGGCAGCGCGGACGGGGCTGTTCTCCAAAAAGTCGCTTATTTCTGGATGTGAACCTTATCAAATTTGGTTCATCCTTCAAATAATTAAAGAAATAACTTAAAAATTCTATCTGAGAAGCAAATAATTTATACAAGTAATTTCTCGTCATTTCCCTAATGGATCTATTACAGATGCAAATCTGTCACGTAAAAGTATCTTGAAATAGCACAAGACAAACATGTCTGTATCGAAGCTAGAGTCAAAATCAATAAACCTCAGAAATTGTAAAATCAGAATGTTCAAAATATTACTAGGAACTTTAATTGTAGCTTATTCTTTTACAAAGGAATATCAAACTATAATGGAAATAAATCTCTGGAGTAATCTTTTAATTAATTGTTCCGATGTGTACTGAAGTAAAATAAAATTTAAGTAGGTATCTTTCCTATTAGAATTAGTAGCAACTATTACGAGGATATCGATAAAAAGGTAAAATATTTTATGTAGTTAGGATACGTTAAGACTCGACAATATTAACAAATAAAGAACTCGAGTTATTACAAGACACAACGTAGGTATATATCTAGACGATCATATGGCCAATTTATAGTGTTTAAAGAAGTAGGTAAGATTAAAGTTATCGTAACTCCACAGAGTAAAGTAGGAAGTCGGTGAGTGCGCGTGGTATAATAGGTAGTTAGATTATTAGGTACAATAGAGAAGGTAGTAGGGGGGGTGTTACAACATCATGTGGGCTATCTTTAATCCGTCATTCCAAGTAGTATACAAAATAAAATATAAAATGCTTACAGCTCTGAAAATAGATGGCGCTGCTCTGTACTTAACTGTCAAAATAAAGTGAAATGGCAACGTCAACAACGTATAGATCTAATTTCGTGGTTTGTTGTTACTATCACAAAAAACAAACAAATCCCTAGTTAAAAATCGTTCGTATAACGCTTACGAGCAAAGAATTTACTACCTAACATAGGGTCACTAAGATGTAAGGTATACTATAAGGTATCACGCTTGTTTTGTTGCTCAATATTATAAACACGTGTTCATTGTCTAACTTCTGAGCTTAGCAAATTACCGGTAGAATTGTAAGTTGAGTAATTTTAACAAACAGATTCACGTGGAATTCTCAAACGTGACGTCGGAATTGTTGTACAATACAACATTGTTGTATTGTACAACATTGTGTGTTGCTGTATTGTCAAGTTTTGGGCAATGGTCTCTATGTGAAGCATGTGCTGCCATCTCGTGTCATGCTTTTAATATCACGTTTCACTATCGTGATTAGTAAATTGAGGATTGTAATACTAATGCGCTTGTGTTCAAGTGTTTTTTGTATACTACTTGGAATGTATACTACTTGGAATGATTTGTGGGGATTTGTTGTTAAGCAGCTAGATGGAGTGTAGATATTCAAATTATTTTATTTGTAAGAATATTCTATAGTTGATCGTTACACTTACTTTGGCAGGTCAGATACTTAGGTACATGGTATAAGTAAAGATATATATTATAAAAAAACACAAACTAACCTGACCTAACCTTTTTTGAACCTTATCTTATTTTTAAACCTAACCTAACCTAACCCCCTACAGTCACATAGCTACTTTTCCCACTAAATTCACCCTTAGCATGGTCAGACAGAAACTTTAGTGACTGTACTTAAGATAATTGTGTATTATTGTGAAACAACACCCTATGTAGAGAACCTATTTTAGGAAACAATCAGACAGATGTAGTTGTAAGGAATGTTGAGCCTAGACTAGAAATATATATTATGAAATCACCATAGATCTAGCGAAAATTCTATGTCCATGGAAATCACACTGACGAATGGCGTTGATCATGCTTACATCCACTTAAATCGCATTGCATGTCCTGATTGTGCCTTAAATAGGAGCACCATAGTACCTACCATCCACAATAAGACTCGGGATAAATACTTGCAGATCAACAAACATTTGTCTCGATTTGAATCGAGCCCGCAACCTCTCTCATCTTAACGGCTACTCACTTGCTCCACATAGGTTGTCGAGGTTGTCAAAAAGACATGAGCACAGAAAATGTAAACAGCAAAGGTCTGCAAAGGTAGTTTGTAAAACGTAGATATCATCGTAATAAGATACGTGTGCGATCGATAACACTTATCATTTATCAGAGCTATGCATGAGGTCATCCACTCGTCATGGTGAAACTATTTTATCCAATCTGCCTCGTAACAAATATTTGTACGATCTGCAGATATTTGTTCAGGGTGTTCTGGATATTCTACGACTACTAAAGAATGATATCTCAATCATCTAAATCGGTTAAGGCGTTAAGAAGATAATACGGTGGAATAAAGAAACGTATATACATATATAAACCCTTTTGGGCAGCCATATAAATGTAACTATGAAATCGAATGTTCCTAAGCATCATTGTACCTAAGCCTTACAATATTCGTCGCAAAATACATTCGAACACATGTACAAGAATACAAACAACAGTGAACAAAACATAACAATGTAGGTATGATGGAATAGTACGGTCCTGATCGAGACACGTGAGCCACGGCCACGGTCACGAGCTCACGTGACGTTTATAAGCCTATTAGGTATATAACATGTCTAGTCGACACCTTTTCACAACATAATCGGCCTTAATACAAAAAACTGAATTAGTCCTGGTTTAAACCTGAACTACGTAGTCTAGGTTTGTCACGGTATTAAAAGTTATTTGTGTTACTAGGGGCCAAAGAAATGTTTTGTTCATCGAAGGCATTATTTTGAAGCAGAGCGAAGTGAATTAAGTAGAATCCTGAGCGTAGCGTAATTCAATATACGCTGCCCGAGAACAAAATATTTTGGCCCCGAGTGATACACATATTTTTCATATGAAAAATCTACGAGTACTTTTCAGAGCGCATTATAGTCCAGTCAAGATGTACATCCGTGCTTACAAAAGTTCTGGTCACGCTGATTGTTTTATATGTTGTTAGGACCTTAACCAACATTACAAAACCAGATTTGCAATTTTCCAAGTGCTGTGCGTTCGGCAGTGTGCCCAAAAAAACATGAAATTTTGGGGTTTTTTTCAGTTTTTGCTCAATATCTTAGTGAAGGAAGGGTCTGACGGGTATAGTCGGTATAGTAATACTTTTAAAGTTAACTTTTGCTACAATTTTACACTGGCGCGAGCTCTATAGAGCCATTGGTTCCCAAGATACAGTTCTTCAAAAATAGGCAATTTTTTCCTAAAAGTGTTTTTTTTTTCTAAATGTTCACTATGTTATGGAGGCAACTGGAGGAGGCTTTTATCGCTAACAGCGATCCTCTCACTGGAGAGACAAAACAAGATTAAATTAAATTTTTTGAAACTATCTTGGTTATGTACATACTTTTCACTAGAATCAACTCAAGATTTGATTATTTACATTGTTTTATGAAATTTTAATTGGTGTTATTTAAGTTAAAAATATTGTGAGAGGAAAAATAAAGCTTATATTATTTTTTAAATGTTCACTTATTTTGTGAAATATCTTCTAAAATACACATCCCAAGTCAAATATTATAAAAATTAAGTTGTAGTAAATTTTATAAGCTTTCATATAAGATCTAATTGGTACCTGTAAGTATAGCGGTTCTCTCAAAAACGGTTTTTGTATCTTAGATGGCTCGGGCTTGGGCTCTCACAAAAATGGTGTCTTGATGGCCTTTATGGACGCTGGGACAGGCGTCCAGTCTGTAGTCGGATCAATTTCATCGTCCGTGCATTTCAGCCACACATCCGGGACGTTAATTTACAATTTGCCACCGCATGACTGGCAGGGGACTGCATTTACATGATTTTTTTCATAGAAGGGCAGGAGGTGCGGGATTCATGGTGGTGAGGATGGGGGTGAGTCCCTGAGAAGACTGCTTCCACCCCCAATTAGTGAGATTCAAGTTGACTCCCTGCCACTTCTGCACTTGGTGGTAGCACCTTGCTGCATGGTGGCCTGCGGCATCTTCCGTCGGTACCGTTTGGTTAAGGAAAGGCCAAAATCACCACTCTCCTGAGCAAGAGTGACCCACTTGCTGAGCAAGTGGAGGTCTTCCTTCGGCCAGACTTCACCCCACAAGTCATGAGAGAAGCAGGCATCAAGAGCTTTGTGGCTCTATACGGGGTGACATCGCGAGGGATACTTTAGATATTCTGATGATAGGCGTTTGTCTCTTCAACGAGCATAAACCTCGCCTGTTTGCCACGGACGGAAGATGCCACAGGCCACCATGCGGCAAGATGCTACTTCCAAGTGCAGAAGTGGTGGAGAGTCAACTTTAATCCCACAGATTGGAGGTGGAAGCTGTCTTCTCAGGGACTCACCCCCATCCCCACCACCATGAATCCATCACCTCCTACCCTTCTTCGAAAAATTTCATGTAAATGCAGTCCTCTGCCAGTCATGCGGTGGCAAATTGTGAATTAACGTCCCGGATGTGGAGCTGAAATGCTCAGACGATGAAGTTGACCCGACTGCAGACTGGGCGCCTCTCCCAGCGTCCATCACGGCCATCGAGACACCATCTTCGTGCGAACCCAAGCCCGGGGCCATCTAAAATAGAAGATCCGTTTTTGAGAGAACCGCTGTACCTACAGGTACCAATTTGGTCCGCGTATTTTAGAAGATATTTCACAAAATAAGTGAACATTTCGAAAAAAAAAACACTTTTAGGAAAAAAGTGCCTATTTTTGAAGAACTGTATCTTGGGAACCAATGGCTCTATAGAGCTCGCGGTAGTGTGAAATTGTAGAAAATTTAGTCTACTTTAAAAGTATATGCAGTAATTGTACCGTTCAGACCCTTCCTTCACTAAGATATTGACCAAAAACTGAAAAAAACCCCAAACTTCATGATTTTTTGGGCACACCGCCGAACGCACAGCACTTGGAAAATTGCAAATCTGGTGTTTTAATGCTGGTTAAGGTCCTAACAACATAAAAAAATCAGCGTGACCCGAACTTTTGCAAGCACGACCCACTTTTTATGTTTAACTTGACTGGACTACCAATAGAGTTTTAGATTTTTGTAAATAGTCATTTACCTACTTGAGGCAGTTGCAGTTTTTCGTAATTGTCGCTCACTATTTGTTTCGCGTGCTCTGTCTTACTAACCTGAACTTTAGCGACATAGGTAGTGACAGAATTAGGGGTGACTAATCACCTTAAACCGAAGTTCAGTCACAGAATATATAATAGTTGGTTCAGTGCGTTCGATCGCTCCTAGCTCGTAACAACCCTTAACTGATGATATAATAAACGTGACGGCCAAGGACACTAGACGAGAAGTTTACGTGTCTAATGCGATTATATTGCTAATTGACTGAACGGACTTTAAGACGCTTGTAATTATCCAATCGGCCCATGTTTCAGCCAGCTATAGTGCCTGTATCTTTGTACTTAGGTAATATTCTGGAATGATCCACTGCGTGAGCGATTTTTTCATTTTGTTTTTATTTGGGTGACGAAACAAGCCTGAGGCGTGGATATTGTGAAATATGGCAAATTAAAACATTTTTTCACCACAATTTTTATGGAAAAATCTACAAAATATATATTGATAATCTATATAATATAGCGCATATCCTCTTGGATTAAAAAATTTGAAGAAATAACTTAAAAAGCAAGAAATAAATCTGCAAAGTAGCTTCTGTTTTCGTAGTTACAACCATTTTTCTCCTAACCTATCAATCATAAGATGTTTGTATTGCCTTCAGTATATTAAACAACCCAACGCCAGGGGAACATTGTTTTTATTTTTAAATTACTTACCAAATGATTTTTAAATAAAGAAAACGTGATTTTCGTTCACTTTTCGTTCCGTGAGCGCTATTTTGTCACTTACTAACTCACCGTGAGTTAGATACGCCTTAAGCGGTAACCTCTGCTTATAATAATGCATTCCTCACAGGTAACGGCTACTTACGGTAAGCGTCCACAGGCCCGCATCGCACGTATCGGACGCATCGCATCAAACGGAATTAATTAGACTGCGTCCACTGTATCGGGAGCGATCGGATTGCCGACGCGAGTATCAGCAATCGGATTGCCGATGCCACCTTCACTCGGATTTTTGTAGTGATCGTACATGCGGAAAGTGTTTGTAAGAATGCAAATGGCCGACGATGCGGACCGTCCACTGATCGGCATTCCGTATGACGTCATCGGTACGCATCGCATGTAGGCATTGCCGATGAGCGGTCCGTACTGGGCGGATCAGTGGACGCTGTTGTATGAGTTTTTATACAAGGCAAACTAAAATCTGTTACGTGCGATGCGTCCGATACGTGCGATGCGGGCCTGTGGACGCTTACCTTTATGATATGCCCAATGCGGGCTTACACTGCGCTCGGCACCCTGATATATACCTATTGTTCAAATTTTCCTGATCACATTCGAAGTTTAACTACCTAGGAAATACCTCAAACAAATATCAGGCATGTGATGCTGTAAGTATCATCCAATACGACTTAGACGATCGACCGCTCGATCATACGTTGCAAGAATCGAACCTATGACCTCTTTAGAACTTGATAAGGGCATCGCGCGAAGATCGTGACATAACTGCGTTAATAATCACGTTTTACATAATAAGGACGCATTGTCTAGCGATCCGTTATCAGTCTTCGATTATCAGCATATGTAGAGCGGGGTATAGTGTGACAATCACGTTTTACATAATAGGAGACACATTGATCTGTTATCTGTGTTCGATTAGAAGTATTTGAGGGGGTGTGCATAGTGGCAGCGTTAAGCGTTTATTAGCTGTCTTCTAAGTATTTGAGGTATGTAAACGTGTCAGCGGTAAGCATTTACGATTTGAAGAAGTTGTGGGGCACAAAGTTCTGTTATAAACAAATTATGACAAATTAGATTGTATTTAAGTTTTGTATTTTTTGCATGGACGAGTTTAGAAAAGGTGTAAGTACTGATTATGACGGGAGATATAATTAATATAATTTCCTCATAATTAGAATAGAATAGAATATAAATAATTTATTTTAAACAGCCAATACAAACAGCTTTTGGGTACACAATACAATAGTTACACTGTCAAAAAATTATATTAATATAATTAATCTATGGTATGTGCGTGTTATGAGGAAGGAAGAAAGCCACGTAACCAGAAGAGTGATGAATATGAATGTGGATGGATACAAAAGTAGAGGCAACCCTAAAAAGAGACGGATGGAAGACTATAATAAAAATAAATAATATTTAAAAAAAAACACGCTTTTATAGCTAACCGAACTAAAAAATAGAAAATAATTTTCAATTTCAAAGAGTTTATATTAATTACAGTAGTAGAAGATCGAACAATCAATCAGTTTTTTTTTTGTTTTTTTTTAAAAAGCGTTGGGTGCTTGTTAAAGTGAATGTAACAATCATTCTGTTGGCAACTATCTATGAGAGGAGAGTTATGAAAAGTAGGAAAATGCACCACAGGCTTAAAAAAAAAAAAAACTGATTGATTGTTCGATCTTCTACTACTGTTATATAAACTCTTTGAAATTGAAAATTATTTTCTATTTTTTAGTTCGGTTAGCTATATAAAAGCGTGTTTTTTTATTATTTTTTAAATATTATTTATTTTTCATTTTTTAGTTCGATCTCTCTCTCTCTCTCTCTGACTCTAACTCTCTCTCTCTCTCTCTCTCTCTCTCTCTCTCTGTCTCTCGCTCTCTCTAACTCTAACTCTCTCTCTCTCTCTCTATGCAAAGTTTCAAATTAATCAGACTTCTGGAAATTGGTGAAAATTATGCTCAAAGATTCAGTTACATACATAAATACATACATAGATACAACCCAAGCTAATAAAAGCGTGTTAATGACATGTGTAGGAAAGGTGTAAGTACTGATATGACGGGAGATAGGAAAGGTGTAAGTACTGATATGACGGGAGATAGGAAAGGTGTAAGTACTGATATGACGGGAGATAGGAAAGGTGTAAGTACTTATATGACGGGAGATAGAAAAGGTGTAAGTACTGATTATGACGGGAGATAGGAAAGGTGTAAGTACTGATATGACGGGAGATAGGAAAGGTGTAAGTACTGATATGGCGGGAGATAGGAAAGGTGTAAGTACTGATATGACGGGAGATAGGGGAGAATGGAATAATCCAAGAACTCGGCATCAAGCAGCGACTAACTACTGTGCAATCTTGCATCCTCACTTTCTTAGGACACGTTTCGCGACGCGGAGAGATGTCCATTGAATGCCTTGTTGTACAGGGTAGAGTTGACGGCACACGAGCACGGGGCAGATCGCCCATGAGATGGACTGACCCAATCAAGGCAGCTTTGGGCGGTCCACTGCATGAATGCACCAGGAAGGCTGCGGTGCGAGATGAGTGGCGAAGGGTTGTGAAGCGAGCAACAGACCCTGAAGTGACCACTTTATACAAGCATATTTATAATTTGAATATTGTACATGATTTAGACAGTTAAAAAAAAAAACTAAGTTTGGTTATTTTGCTTTATACTCCACGTGAATTAATTTAAAAGTCTTCGACTAGAAGCAGTTAAAAGTTATAGGAAAACTTGAAAATTCAATTTAAAGTTTTTTTTTGTGTGGCTTCTGCAAACAGTCATGGTTTTGGGAAACTCCATCGGCAAACGTTTTTTAAGCTGCTTTTGTTAATAAGGCCACTGTTTTTTCGGATGGTTTCCTACCTTTGAGAAGTGGAACATTTTTTTTTGTATCTTTTACTGTATTTGCATATCCATATATTTGCATATTTGTTAGGCATTGCCGGCCTCCGGCATATGAGGAAAACTGTCTTTGGAACTATTTACGCATTTCGTATGAAAACTATTTTGCCGTAGTAAATTTTTTGGTCAAGCGTGAGTTCTACATAAAAATGAGTTGTATTGATCAAGTTTTTTTTGAGGACTAAACAAGCAGTTGGCCCACCTGATGTTAAGCAGTACCCTCTGCCTATGAACAGTGCATTATCACATAGGTCACGTCCACCTAGAACGCATCCTATGTGGCATTGCACTGCGACCGCCACCCTGAGACAAACATGAAAGTCTCATGTGCCTGTAATTCCAACGGCAACCATACTCTTCAAACGGGAACACAGCAATGCGATCACTACTGCATTGAGGCCGAAATAGATGGTAGTACTTCCCCGGAAGAACTCTTTGAAAAAAAAACTCTACTACTACTAACTTTCTTGCCATGTTTAAGTAGCAGCGTTATGTTACACAAAATAAGATAGATAGAAAACACTTTATTGCACAACAATGAAAATAAGCTATTTAAAGATTAATATTAAACTAAACATGGAAGTACAATTGGCGGTCTTATCGCTATAAGCGATCTCTGCCAGCCAACCTTGGGATGGACTGGAATTATTTGCACGACATAGAACGGTGGCTTAAAATCTGGAATACAATCTCTTAAATTAAAAATAAATAAATATAACAAATGACTACCTAATTAATAATAAGGTAATCTGATAGGTCAGAGAAATATATGACGTCATTCGTAGAAGGTCTAAGTATCTCGTAGACCCTCTACGACGTACGTAGAACAATCATGGCTTCATAACTATATTTTTCTCAAACATGATCGGATATTTATATATTTTTTACAGGCCGGCAATGTTAGTATTAAAATCCATATAATATGTCGTGTTGTCACGTGTTATTTTAACGTGAATCGCAAATCTGAACGTGACAGCATTAAAAATAATAGAGAACTATATTAAAAATTAAGTTTATTATTTTATTATTACCACACTAATTTATTTAAAACCTCGTTAAAAATAAATTTTTCTCTATAAAGGAATACTATCTACAAAACATAAATAGTATAAAACATTATGGTAAAAAATAAATTATTATTATTATCCCACTGATTTATTATTATTATTATTTTAGGAGTTTTTATTTCACGAAATATAATATTTTTTTTGTTATTAATGTTTGAGAAAAAATATATTAAAGCCTTGGCCGTATTAAAGCCAAACTTATTGATTTATATTTGTAGTAAAAAAGCCTTATTAAAGCCAAACTTATTGATTTATATTAGTGACAAAAAAACAATACCTTTGTAGCTTTGTACCTTTTAATTTAGGGGATTGGTTTTTAGTTTAAGTATGAGCTTAAGCTTAGAGCATTGCAGGCCTCCGTACTGGACTGCTCAATGGGCTAAAGTAATTAGTTGACCGAGCGAGCGAAGCGTCCTTGCAAAAATAGCTTTCATATGTCCGGATGGATGAATGTATGTATGTATGTATTTATGTATGTCGGCACACGTCGTAATTTTCAACTAATTTTTAACTTAAAGGTGTTCTAAAATTTCATAGTTTTTTGTTGTTGGGTATTTTAAATTCCCCGAAAAAGGGGAGAAGTTTACTGCGGCGCCATTTTCTGGCCGGTATTGATAAAATAGTATTTGCCAAAACAACTTGTAAATTAAAAAAAAAAAAATGCACATCCTTAATGGCTGGAATAAAGACGTTGATGTACCTACCACTCACGTACGAGTGCGGCCCAAATTCACAAATTCGTCCATCAACGCCTAACTTGCCGGCCGCGGCAGTAATGTAATTCCGAATTCTCGGCATCAATCCAACCATCTTAATAAACGTGAGCTATCTCTTTATAAAACATCTGCAGTATAAATCTAACGGGAAAAGTGTCACGTTTTTAATAACGTGTTTTTTATTACTAACAAGCAAAACAGCCCCTTTGTCCACTATGACCAAACGTGACATAACGCGAGCTCGTTACGATATCTGCGTGGAATAATCGTTCACAATACATTGTGACGTCACACGTGATTGTCAAGTAATATCCTATGGTCATAGCGAATAACAGCCGGTGCTAACTTCATCAACTAGGTATTTGATTATTTTGCAATTTTGCTAACGATTGCAAAACCTAGATTGGATAAAAACCTAAATATATAAAGAAGTATAATCATTTGGATAACCCTTGCCAAATTTTATAAAATTTTAAATTTTCGCTTTGTCACGTCGTTTTTGTTTCGGGAAGTGGCGTTATCGTGTTTATTCAAAGTCAGTAGTTTTTTTTAATGAAACTAATAGGCAAACTAGCTTACGGCCACCTGATGTAAAGTAGTCACCTTCGCTTATAGACACCGGCAACACCTATTGCGCTGCCTACCCTAAGGAATTTATGAACATTTTTCTTGAAGCGATTCATGTCGTAACCAAGCGGGAAAACCTCAGACCAGATATAAACCAACGCATATCTCTCAAGGTGGATGCTCTCGCTTTGTGAGTTTTTTTTTGTCTTTTTTGCCCATTACTGCTCATCAACACTTCTTCCGATAGCGAAAGTAGATTTTTCGAGAACTAAGAGACTTAACACATATTTTTTTATTGATAATATCTCATATATATCATCAGTTTAGCTACGATCCTCCGAAACACATTTTTACAGTGTTTTTTTTGGTTTAGGGGTATCATAGTTAAACTGATGATATTTATGAGATGTTATCAATTTAAACATGTGTATTAAGACTCCTAGTTCTCGCGAAATCAACTTTCGCTATCTGAAGAAGTGTTCATGAGCTGTAATGAGCAAAAAACACCAAAAATATAATAATTTCCCGCCACAAGCGTGAGCCCACCTTAACAAAACAAAAACATTCAGAATTGTTAATAAAATCGGTAATACAGTGAATATTTTGGTTCATTCTAGATTATATGACATTGTGACAGTCTCAGATCACCCTTGGCATAATATATCTTTCCTCAAGCAATGAATAAATGTAACTGGGCAAGTCGTGTTGAGCCACGCATTCTTAGGGTTCCGAAGTTGCAAGCATTATATCTCCAAAATACAAAAAAAGCTCGTGACATCGTGACTTTTCTAGGAATAACTGTAGCGTCTTTTTTGTTTTGTTTTTTTTCTACTTACAGTGACGGTTCAAGCAGATGGCCCGCCTGATGTTGAGCGGCACCCTCTGCCTATGAACAGTGCATTATCACATAGGTCACGTCCACATAGGATGCACCCTATGCGGCATTGCACTGCGCCCGCCACATAAAGATGAAAAGTCTCTTGTGCCTGTGATTTCTACATGCGAGCACTATTGCTTTGCGGCAGAAATAGGTATGGTGGTAGTACTTCCTCGGACGAAATCGTTCACAAAAAAGCTATACTAGTACTAAAATTTCGACTACTAGATACGATTGTTTATTAAAATGGTGCATATTATTGGGTAGAAAATTAGATTAATAAAATCAATATAACAAAACTGAGGGTTTACTGTAGGGGTTTTGTAAAATTATCTATATTTTACGAGATATTTAATAAAAACTACTTTTTCAAGCGATTGCGAAGCGTTTTTTTTTGTATGAAAATTTCTGCCTGGGGTTGGCGCAATCTTAACGCGCCAATCAACTCATATGCTTTCCTCCCAACCCTTATTCAACTTAAACGGGGTCAGCAAAACATGTTATTTTCGTCCATTCTCCCTTTCTTCTTAGTCGTTACACACTTGGCAAAGTGGTCGTGGTTGTCACTTCGGGGTCTGTGGCTCGCTTCACAACCCTTCGCCTTTTGTTTTTATAAATAGATACACATTATTTATTACTTAATCTAACATACGTGTGATCGCCAACGCGTCGCGGACCGGGGGATCATATGACGACGGCCCTTGAACCGCCAGAACTTCACCCCTTTCGGCCAGAAGTCAGGGCTCAAGTAGGTCTTCAGATCTTCCGCAGGGACCCTCATCATGAATGAGCTAAAGCCCACATTATGACTAAAGGATTACACCAGGGGATAGGTAGTAGTATCCACCTGAGTACCCAACACCTATTCAGCAGGTCAAGCGTGGTGATTATGGTAAACCCACCCCTACCACCCCTATCGATGGTAGCCTAACGGTTCAATAGTGCAACTCAGAATCCAACGATACCGGGTTCGATCCTAGGCTCCGCACCAATGACTTTTCTAAGTTATGTGCGGATTTCCATCGCTCTGTGCTTCGGAGGGCACGTTAAGCTGTCAGTCCCGGCTGTTATTGGTTAATAGCAGTCGATAAGCCATGTCAGAGGCCCTCGGGCGGCTTGACAAACTCCGACACCAGAGGCCAGCACTACCTCATACGAAACGAAAAGAACCTATAGGCAAAAAATAGACGTTACTTTGTTTGTTTTTCTATCGACAAAATATTGTCCTATCATGTTTCTGGTACAGTGATCCCTCGGAATTATAATGTAGTATCCATGCATATTTATAATTTGAATATTGTAGTCTGCGTTTTCAACTTCGTTTTACCAGTTATTTCTTTGTTTCCTCGGAACCCTAAAATTCATATTCACCTTGCACGTGTGTGTTTCCTTTATTATTATTCATTATTCTAGCTAGAGCCAAACCGTGAGTGAACCATGATCACGTGACCAGCTTCTTATATAACATCACGTGAATGATATCACCCAACATCATAAAGAACTTTTTCTCAAGAAGCTTATTATTTGTGTACCTACTCAGCTAATTTCTTCCATTTGTTTTAACAACACCCTAATTGATAAATATTTTTCTTAAGAAGCTAATTTATTAGTTATGTAGCTTAGCTAATTTGTTCAAAACAAAATTACAGTATGATCAGATATCGGAAAGTGGTCAAAAATTATATTACCAGATAGGAAAGCAAGTATAATAAAAGCTTCTAAAAACCTACCACATTTTCTTTCACAATAGATCCTGAAACTAAGCCCAGCTCCTACCATGACGAAAATAGTCTCTCAAATATTCAACTATTTAAAAAATTCAAACATAACTATAGTGTTTTAAATGTGACCTAAAAATTCCGTTCCAGTGGGACTCGAAATCGCATCTTCGCCTCTAATCGACGATGCCTTGACCACTTTCCAGTCCCGCTAGAACGGAATTTTTGGGTCACTTTTAAAAACACCATAGTTTTGTTTGAAATTCAGATCCTAAAACTAGCCCACCATTACGGAGATAGTCGGTGTCAGGCAACACCATAGTCTGTGGTGCTCCGATGTAATCTGTGGCGCTTGTGCGGCCACGGCCGCAATATAATCTATCGGTAGACTCAAGCAGTACGCTACAACATGACTGTATACGAATCTGAGATAACGAATAAAATGTAGTTATTATTAATTACCGTGTTTAATTAACTACACGTTATATGGTGCCGAAACAATCATAAAAATGACTTCCAAGGACGAGACTTCGAGCTCAAGCATCGCAAGTATTCGGCCGCCCAAACCGTTCCTAATAGAGAATGGCGGGGCCGGTGTCGCAGAAAGATGGAAGCTTTGGATACAGCAATTCACCTGGTACAGTGTGGCCACAGGCCTGGACAAAAAGCCATCTGAAGTACAGGTGGCTATACTTATGAGCGCATTGGGAACGGAGGCCGCTATTGTTTACAATACTTTCGGGCTAACTTCCGAAGAAACCAACTTAGAGACCATAAAGAAAAAGTTTGAAAACTACTTCATCCCGAAAACCAACCTAACTTACGAAAGATACTTATTTAATAAAATAACCCAAAAAGAGGAGCAAAAATTTGACGAATTCCTAACAGACTTGAAAAACAAAGTGAGAAATTGTAATTACGACAGGTTGGAGGAGAGCATATTGCGAGACCGCATCGTGACTGGAATCCGCTGTAACGACACGAGAGAAAGACTACTGACGGAAGAACACCTGAACCTGCAGAAGGCTGTAGACATGTGTCAAGCCGCGGAACAGGTCAAAATTCAGCTAAACAAGATGAATTTGGAAGAAAAGACGGAAGTTGCAGCAATAAAAGGAAATAAATCTCGCAAACAATATGAGTGTAAACGATGTGATACTACACACGCCCCTCGAGAATGTCCAGCTTTCCAAAAAACTTGCAAAAAATGTGGAAAAATGAACCATTTCTCAAAATGCTGCAGATCAAGAAAAGTAGAGGCAGTGACAACAAGAGACAGCGACTCCGATACATCAGACTGTATGTATGTATCAGCCCTATCAAAAAAATACATGAATGATGAAAGAGACTGGTATGAGACAGCGCAGCTATTACCGCAAGGAATAAAAGTAAAATTTAAATTAGATTCTGGAAGTCAATGCAATGTTATTTCAATAACAGTAGCCAACAGAGCAAAGGCAATAATAAAACCATCAAGCTCAAGATATCTCACATCGTACTCTGAACATAAAATGTCAGTGAGCGGAGAAACAGTACTTGATACTATGATCAAAAAGAAGATATATAAAATAAAATACCATGTTATTGAGCAAGATCACGCACCTATTCTAGGAAGAAGGGCATGTGTTAAGCTTGGCTTGATAAAGAGAATTGATGCCATCACTAAAGATGATGATCTTTTTGAAGGAATTGGCTGTCTCAAAGAATATGAATATGATATTGACTTAATCGCCAACCCGAACCTACAAATCTGCCCAGCCAGGAAAGTTCCACATATAATAAGAAAACAAGTCAAAGAAGAATTAGATAGCATGGTGGAAAATAAAATAATTATTCCTGTTACAGAACCCACACCAGCAGTGTCGCCCATGGTAGTGGTGAGAAAAAACAATAAAATAAGGTTGTGCATTGACCCGTCTGAACTAAACAAAAATCTAAAGAGAAGACATTACCCATTAAATACTATTGAAGAAATAGCTACAAGAATCACTGGATCACAGTGGTTCAGCCTGCTCGACTGCAAAAAAGGCTTTTGGCAATTAAAAGTAACACCGAGAACATCGAAATACCTAACATTCAGCACACCCTTCGGGAGATATTCCTGTCTACGCCTACCGTTCGGTTTGGCGTCGGCGCCTGAAGTGTTTCAACAAACCATGAGCTCCCTCCTAGCGGATATAAAAAATGTGGAAGTGTCAATGGACGACATTCTGATACATCATTCCACCAAGGAAGGCCTGGAAATAATAACCAAAGAAGTAATGCACACGCTTAAAAATGCAGGACTAAAACTAAATGCTGATAAATGTGTGTTCAATACACAAGAAATAAAGTTCCTAGGTCACATTTTTACAAATAATGGAATAAAACCAGATCCAGAAAAAATTGACACAATAAATAAAATAAAGAGACCAGAAAATGTAAAGGAATTGCAAAGATTTCTTGGACTTATTACATATCTATCGAAGTTCATTAAAAACTTGGCTCATATCACAAATCCACTAAGGCAACTGCTACAAAAAGACATAGAGTGGTGCTGGGACAACCCCCAAGAAGAAGCTTTTAAGCAACTCAAAGAACTACTGAAAAATCCACCTGTATTAGGATTCTATGATCCCGAGGCCCCAATACTTCTGTCTGTGGATGCTAGCAGTTATGCATGTGGAGGTGTCCTTATACAAAATGGCAAACCAATAGCTTACTGTGCAAAAGCTTTCACGAAGACAGAACAAGGTTATAGCCAGCTTGAAAAAGAAACTAATGCTATATTAGTAGCATGTAAAAAATTTCATACCTACATTTGGGGTTGCAAAAAGTTAACTATTGAGTCTGATCACAAACCCTTAGAAACAATATTCAAGAAAACACTATCAGAAGCACCCCCAAGAATACAAAGAATGCTTTACCAGATACTACCATACAATGCTAAAATAGTATACAAAAAAGGGGAAGAACTGTACATTGCGGACACACTAAGTAGAGACTGTAGAAATTTATGCAACCAGGAAATGAATGAAGACAAGCTTGAAATCTGTGCTATATTGCCATTTTCAAAAAACAGAAAACTAGAGTTGAAAGAAGAGACTGAAAAAAATATTGAATTGAAAACATTAAAAGAAATTATCTTAAATGGTTGGCCAGATGAAATAAAGCAATTGCCAGAAGAAATAAAAACATATTGGCATTACCGAGAACAGTTAACTGCATATGACAATATAATATTCTAAAATAATAGAGCATTGGTTCCGCAAAGTATGGTACCACTAATACTGAAGCATTGTCACCTTAGTCATAAAGCTACTATAGGTACTCTACACCTTGCCAGAGACAACGTGTTCTGGCCCAACATGAGCAAAGATGTGCATGAATATGTAAAAAATTGCCAAACTTGTATGAAGACACAAAAGGATAAGCCAATGGAACCTATACTAATGCAAGAAGCACCTAAACTTCCATGGAGCACTGTTGCATCAGACATATTTCATCTTCAAGGAAAAAATTACATTGTAATTGCAGATGCATACTCAGGATATTTTGATTTTCATGAATTATCAAATATGAACAGCTCGACGGTGATAAAATCAATGAAAATTTGGTTCTCTAACTTTGGTATTCCAGATGTTCTACTCACAGACAATGGAAAGCAGTATGATAGTGAACAGTTCCAAGCATTCTCTGAAGAATGGCAATTTACACACAGATTATCTAGTCCCTATTTTGCTAGGTCCAACGGGTTGGCAGAGAGATACGTGCAAGAAGCAAAAAATTTATTAAAAAAATGCTTAGAAGAAAAGTCAGACGTACAACTAGCTTTATTACATCACAGAAACACACCCCGAGAAAAACTAGCTTCACCAGTACAAAGATTAATGGGCAGAAGAACTAAAACATTATTACCAACAAATTATAAATTATTAAAACCAAAAGTTATAACAAATGTCAACAAATGCCTAAAAGATGAAAAAGAAAAAGAAAAGAAATATGCCGACAAAGGGAAGAAACAAGGAGAAATATTTGATACTGGTGATGATGTAATGCTGAGAGAGGATCACCGAAAATGGGTACCAGCAAAGATAATATCACCAACATCGGAACCCAGGTCCTATTTAGTTGGAAAGCCCGATGGGTCATTATACCGTAGAAACAGCTGGTTTCTACGGGCACAACCAACTCCACCATCAGTGAGCTTGGCAGTTCCTAATGAACAGCCTGAGCCGTCTGAAGCACCTAGCCCGCCTACGGTGGTGCCCACGCCACTCATAGCCGCGACACCACCATCATCGCCGCCAGCGCCGCAGCCACAGTCTCCACTGCACAGTACCCTCAGTGGGCCGACCACAGAGAATCCACCGCCGGAACCCAGGCCTCTGATGTCAAGGACAACCCGCAGTGGCCGGCAGGTTATCCCCCCCAAGCGCTACGCCTAGAAAGGGGGATGTCAGGCAACACCATAGTCTGTGGTGCTCCGATGTAATCTGTGGCGCTTGTGCGGCCACGGCCGCAATATAATCTATCGGTAGACTCAAGCAGTACGCTACAACATGACTGTATACGAATCTGAGATAACGAATAAAATGTAGTTATTATTAATTACCGTGTTTAATTAACTACACGTTATAGTCGGTCAAATAATAAACTATTTAAAAATTTGAAACAAAACCATAGTGTTTTTAAAATGGCCCAAAAATTCCGTTCCAGCGGGACTCGAAACCGCATCTTCGCCTCTAATCGACGATGCCTTGACCACTTTCCAGTTCCACTAGAACGGAATTTTTGGGTCACTTTTAAAAACACCATAGTTTTGTTTGAAATTCAGATCCTAAAACTAGCCCACCATTACGGAGATAGTCGGTCAAATAATAAACTATTTAAAAATTTGAAACAAAACCATAGTGTTTTTAAAATGGCCCAAAAATTCCGTTCCAGCGGGATTCGAAACCGCATCTTCGCCTCTAATCGAGGATGCCTTGACCACTTTCCAGTCCCGCAAGAACGGAATTTTTGGGTCACTTTTAAAAACACCATAGTTTTGTTTGAAATTCAGATCCTAAAACTAGCCCACCATTACGGAGATAGTCGGTCAAATAATAAATTATTGACAAATTTGAAACAAAACCATAGTGTTTTTAAATGTGGCCCAAAAATTCCGTTCCAGCGGAATTCGAAACCGCATCTTCGCCTCTAATCGACGATGCTTTGACCACTTTCTAGTCCCGCTGGATTAACTGACTAAACCAAGTACAATATTCAAATTAAAAATGCACGGATACTACATTATAATAACAAGGGATCACCTAGACAGAAACACGATAGTACAAAATATTCTCGATAAAAATAAACCCAAAGTTACCCATAACTTTTGGCTAGATTCGATTGTTTGTCAATATGGTGCAGATCATTGGGTAAAAATTGGATAAATAAATCAATACAATAAAATGAAGGGTTCACCCACGGGGTTTTTTAAAAATAACTATATTTCACGAGATATTCAATAAAAACCGCTTTTTCAAGCGGCACGTGGCGTTTTTTTTGTATGAAAATGTCTGCGGTGGCGCAGTCTTGAAGATTGAAGTTGAGGGACTATTTCCGTAATGGTAGGGCTAATCTCAGGATCTATTTTGTAAGAAAAGGTGGTAGGTTTTTAGAAGCTTTTATTTTACTTGCTTTCTGTCTGTTAATCGAATTTTTGCCCACTATCCGATATCCAATCATACTGTAGTTTTGTATACACCTTGGAGCTCTGAAGACTATACAATTGAACCCTATCTATGTAATTTGACACTCTTTCCATACAGTTAGTTCCAGTTCGTCTTATGTCATCCGCTGTGAGAAACCCTACGTTATATTATACGGTTACCTAACCTAACTAAAAAGGACTTCTAATTGTTCAAATGTCATCGATGTAAGGCGAGTCGATGGAAAGTTTTTCAATTTACGAAGGGAATCATGCTACCTTTACCTTATGTAAGTATTACAGTGTAGGCTAGCCTGAGATGTAGTAAATATAAATTAAATTAAGGAAAATCTGGAACTACAACTAATTAACTTTCAAGGATATTTGCTTAAGAGAGTTATAGGGTTTCTTTTGTTACTATTGTTACCTTTGTTCTAAATTACTATAATGTAACAATATACCACATAATAGTTAAATTTTCCAGTTATATTGGAAGTTTGGGAAAGGTTTGACTTTGTATTGTTTTCTAGTACGTACCTGTATACGGAACCTACCTATAACACGTGGAGTTTGGACTATTTGTGTGTTATAGTATAACGAGCTTTATGCCCACGGCTTCACATGTATTATGTCCGGGTAACAGCAGATAATAAGATTTTAGTAAAATAAATGTTTCAATACAAGCTTTTATAAAATTAGTGATCGTAACCGTGTGCTGGTCAAAATGAACCTAAACACGGCCAGTCTACTATTATCCATCGAGGAGTTCCGTTGTCCACCATCCGTCTCCATCATCAGATCAGCTCGCAGTCAATCATATTGCATTGTCATCAGAACTTGATAGGTATGCCAAATTTCAGCTCAATCGGTTGAGGATAACTGCATAAATTAAGTTACAAGATTTCACCTGGACATGCATTGCAAGTTAAATAAAAGCTTGTAAAAAGCTGGGCGGCAGGGGAGGCCCCTGCCATCCACATCAAATCATAAAACTCCGCCCAACCGTTATGGAGTTGAGCGGAACTACAGGCCGGGGGCACACGACGCGTGCGGCGGCGGTGCGGCGCCGGAGCGTTGTCGCTGCGTCGTCTTACATAGTAATATCTGTGGCATGTCACACGATGCGCTGTGTCGCCGCAGCGGACTTGCAACCACCGAGACGAGGCGGAGAGGGGTGAATGCGTTGCGACGCCGGAGTGTGTATAGTGTGTGACGTCGTCTTTGCGGTGCGGCGCCGCACCGCTCGTGTGCCCGCCGATACGGTGAAATCTCTGCGGTGCGGCGCCGCGACGCATCGTGTGCTCCCGGCCTTACGCTAGCGCATACCCACGGGTTGATTAAACACTCTGAAATAATGTAGCTTCCTGGCAGTGAAATAATTTTCGGACTCGGATCAGTAGTTCCAGAGATTAGCGCCTACACCCAAACAATTTTTTTGTACCTATTTATGTTATTAGTACGAGTATAGACTAGTGTTTCGCCCCGAATACACACAATGTGGATATTATTTAACGTTTCTATCAATTTTATAAAACATTTTGATAAAGGAGATGTTTCATTCTGACCAGAGGCCTTAGGACAAAGTAAAATTCTATAATAGCGATGACGCTTGTAGAAAGCTATCGAAATGTCACGTGGTCTATTGTATTGTATTACAACTGTAGAAATGGAATCGCTTCGAAGTGAATGCCACTTGGCTAGGCCAGCAGGTATATGTACGCTACATGATATGAAATCAAAGATATAAGTTGTAATACACCACTATAAAAAAAGTTAGACTGCGCCAACACCAGGCAGAAATCTTCTTACAAAAATAACGCCTCAAACCGCTCGAAAAATCAGTTTTTGTTAAATATCTCGTAAAATATGGATATTTTTTACAATACCCCCTACAGTAAACTCTCTGCTTCCTTGTATTGATTTTATTGATCTAATTTTTAACCCAATAATTATGCACCATTTTAATTAACAATCAAATCTAGCTAAAAATTGGTGGTAACGAGGTTTTTCTATCGAGAAAATATTGTCCTATCGTATTTCTGGTACAGTGATCCCTCGGAATTATAACGTAGTATCCATTCATATTTATAATTTGAAAATTGTACTTGATTTAGTCATTTAAAAAAGAAATCTATGATTAGGAATTTTGCGGTATACCCCTTAATAACCAAAACGCTAGAAGAAAACATAAAAAAGAAGCTAATCTCAAGATTTATCATAAAAACGTCACTCTTAGATAAGACTAAGATGTTAAGGTGGATGGTCACGCTTGAGGCGCGAAACTCTAATATTTTGGTGTTTTTGCCCATTACAGTTCATCAACACTTCTTCAGGTAGCAAAAGTTGAGTTCTCGAGAACTAGGAGACTTAACACGCATGTTTTAATTGATAGTATCTCATAAATATCATCAGTACCCCTAAAGACGATTTTTAAGCGTTTTTTTTATATAGGGGTATCTTAGCTAAACTGTTGATATTTATGAGATACTATCAATTAAAACATGTGTGTTAAGTCTCTTTGTTCTCGCGAACTCAACTTTCGCTACCTGAAGAAGTGTTGATGAGCTGTAATGGACAAAAAACACCAAAAAATTTAATTCCGCGCCGCAAGAGTGAGAAAAAAACAGTTATGGATAATTCATATTCGAAAGAATACGATTGTTTTCGAAACAAAAAGTTAAATAATTGCACAAACGTGATCGCTCACGTTTTGCAAATAATAGATTTTCATTATATAACGCTCTGATCCTGTTAAGGTAAAGTGAATTCCGAATGTATTTTTACTTTTAGGAAATTGACGTCACCAAATTATGTGACACAATTAATTTTATGTGGTAATTTTCAGTAAGTTAGGCAATACCTAAATTAATCCAAGAAAAAGGTTCAGATAAACATGTTTTGTTTGTAAACTGTTTGGTAACTTTAGAATCTCACAGAGATTCGGAAAGATCGCGTAATAAAGTAATGTGAACTTTGATATACATTTGTTTGACCACGATCTCACCTGTTGGTAAGTGACGATGTGGCTGAAGATGAAGCACAAGGGTCTAGAAGGCACCTATTTAGGTCTTGAAGAGACCCAGATTATAGTTTTCACGAAAGACTGACGATGGTAGTGTATTCCTTAGCAGTTCGCATTATAAAGGTAGAACCACAGAATAAATAGAACTGAAACGTTTAGTACGAATAGAGGGTAAACTAATGAGGTAAGGGTGGTACCGAGCCATGCGTATGCTCGTTCTATGATGAAAAGGAGATGGTGGGATCAGGTGGTCTTTCTCTACGGAGCTGAGACGTGGATTTTGGGGCTGAAAGACCTATGTTTTAGGGTATGCCGCAAAATTATTTCCTTGATTTGATTTTTAACTGACTAAATCAAGTACAATATTCAAATTTAAAATATGCATGGATACTAATGCATTATAATTCCAAGGGATCACTGAACCAGAAACAAGATAGAAAAATATTTTATCGATATAAAAAAAAACAAAGTTACCTCTAATTTTTGGCTAGATTCTATTGTTTAATAAAATGGTGCATATTAATGGGTTAAAAATTAAATAAATAAAATCAATACAACAAAGCCGAGGGTTTACTAGTGGGGGTTTTGTAAAATGGTCTATATTTTACGATATATTCAATAATAAACGATTTTACGAGCGGCGCGTGACGTTTTTGGTATGAAGATTTCTGCCTAGGGTTGGCGCCTCCGGTACGGAGGCCTGCGTTGCTCGATGGTTGGCGCAGTCACAGTATCGAAGCGAAATTAAAAGGTTGGTACTGGTTTACCGAAAACCTCTGAAAGGAACTCACTGGTGCTAACAATGTTATGTAGAACAGATGCCGTGAATTGGTGAATAGGTGCCTTCTAGACCTTCGTGCTCCAACTTCGGCCGCATCGTCACTTACCAACAGGTGATCGAGGACAATCGAGAGTCAACCATAGTTAAATAAAATGCTTTACAGTTACATGTGATTGATATTCCCATTTTTAAGACCAAACACCTTCACCCGGGATTGTTTTCAAAACATGTTTTTGAACCATTTTACTCGTAGCGTTTTTCCTCGGTCTACCAATCTTATTCCCTTCAAAATAGAGTTGAAAATGCAATTTTCCAAATCAATTCAATCTGAAATACCTGTTGTTATATGTATATAGGTATTGCGCAACGGTTTATTATGGCTATTTCAGTGCATGCACACTCACGCGCATATGAAACGCGAAATGCAACGCAATTAGAAAACAATACCTAATATAATAAGGTCGCCTTTTGAGAATAGGTTAGATCTATTTTGTGTTTTTTTATTCAGTGTACTTATATTTTGGCACATTTATTTGTTTAAGTGCTGTTGTATGTCTGGCTTTACCATCTGTCTCTTCCCGTGGATGTCGTAAAAGCCGACTAAGGGATTACCCGGACTTGTTTGTAAGATTCGTTGGTATAAGATTAGTCCTGGCTGCTAGCTTAATAAGGAATGTGTTATTACTGGAAGAAAGCTTTAGCCGAGTTATTCGTGGAAAGCAATGGCGGCGATGAGCTCACCAGTTGTCACGTCTATGTTCCACGATGGTGCAACCCACTGTGAAAAGAGGCCCATTGAGGCTCTGCATACCCCTTCGGGGAAAAAGGTAGGTATGTAATTTTCAATCTTTTGCATTGACAAGCAGTATTGTGCGGAACAAATATTTGTGCGATCGCAGATATTTGTTCAGGGTGTTCTGGGTGTTTTCTATGTATAATAAAAAATATCTATCTATTTTATGTATTGTATTAAGTATATCAGTTATCTAGTACCCATAACACAAGCTCTGCTTAGCTTGGGGCTAGATAATGTTGTGTGAACTGTCCAGCATTATTAATTTATTTATTTATGAATTTTATCGCAAAAGACAAAACATGGTGTAATTATCCCAAGGACATTCAGCATTTATTTGTAGCAAGGATAAAGTACGCTAGAGCCTTCTCTAGATAGAACCATAAACCAAAGTAATTGAAGTTAAGTTTTAATTGGTATTACCTATTAATTGTAGTTAAGTTAGTATTTAGTTTTTGCCTTTTGTAGGTATTACCTATTATGTTTTATCATTTAATTTTATTAAGTGTAATTTCTCCTATCCCCATGGATAGGAGAAATGGCACTCGACAAAGAAAGAAAAATTCTTCTTCTTTCTAAGTCTTGTGACGTTTCCTGACTCGTATGACCTGTCATCATTATCATCAACGTATTGCAGTGCACTGCTAGTTGCTACACATAGGTCTCTCGCATGGCGCGCCACTGAGACCAGTCTTCGGCTTTCGTCATCCAGTTTTTACCAGCCAATTTAAATCGTCGCTCCACCTAGCCAGAGGGCGCCCTACACTAGTTTGCTAAGACGCGGTCTCCATTCAATAACTAGTTTACTCCACCGGTTGTCGGTTCTTCTGCAGACATGACAGGCCCGCACTGCCACTTCAGCTTGCTAATCCTATGTCGAGAACTTTGGTTCTCTATCCGATAACCTCGCATACCTTAGAGAGACTCCAAGGATAGCCAATCTATAGCTCGCTGAGCGTATGAACCGATATGCAATAATACTTCCTTGTCCATCTCTACGAAGCTAGCTTATCGGCGCTTGCGCACACGCTCCAACACGTGCGTCCACACGTGTGCATTCACGTTTCACCCCATGTTGTAATAACTGCAGGCATGCCTATAGTTTAGTTACAAGCTTATAGATACGCCTAATAGTGGTATCTTGTTACTCATTGTTTTGGGTTAAGTGCGATAAGGCTTGACCGGTTGCAAGTAGACGGGCTTATGTTAGTAAGATTCGTTGGTATAAGGCTAGCCCTGATGGCTGCTAGCTTATTAAGGAATGTGTTATTACTAGAAGGAAGCGATAACCGAGTCAGTAGTGGGAAGAAATGGCGGCGATGTACTCACCACTTGTCACATTCCTACGATGGTGCAACGTACGGCGAAAAAATGCCCAGTGTGGCTTTGCTTGTCCTTTTAGGGAAAAAGACGTGTAACCATGTAGGTATGCAGTTTCACCAAATAATAAAAAAACGATGTGGTTGCATATGATGTGTAACATCTGACATCTCAACTCCTTAGTAATAAGCAACATGGCTGATAGTACCAACCTCTCTGAAAAAGCACGCTTCCTGTTACACACTTCCGCCCCTTTTCACGAAATCACTCCCACAGATTGCAGGAAAGCGAGAGGAAAGATGTTACATTCTAAAAACCTAATGGGTATCTACGTACTATGTTAGTACGAAGTGCATTTGCAACCGCTGTAAACCAGAAAAGTACGGTAAGCATAACTAGTTCAGCAGGTACCTACGAGTACAATAAAGCGTGTCTAGTTCAGCAGGTACCTACGAGTACAATAAAGCGTGTCTAGTTCAGCAGGTACCTACGAGTACAATAAAGCGTGTCTAGTTTCAACTAAGTACGGTTAGCATAACTAGTTCAGCAGGTACCTACGAGTACAATAAAGCGTGTCTAGTTTCAACTAAGTACGGTTAGCATAACTAGTTCAGCAGGTACCTACGAGTACAATAAAGCGTGTCTAGTTCAGCAGGTACCTACGAGTACAATAAAGCGTGTCTAGTTCAGCAGGTACCTACGAGTACAATAAAGCGTGTCTAGTTCAGCAGGTACCTACGAGTACAATAAAGCGTGTCTAGTTCAGCAGGTACCTACGAGTACAATAAAGCGTGTCTAGTTCAGCAGGTACCTACGAGTACAATAAAGCGTGTCTAGTTCAGCAGGTACCTACGAGTACAATAAAGCGTGTCTAGTTTCAACTAAGTACGGTTAGCATAACTAGTTCAGCAGGTACCTACGAGTACAATAAAGCGTGTCTAGTTCAGCAGGTACCTACGAGTACAATAAAGCGTGTCTAGTTCAGCAGGTACCTACGAGTACAATAAAGCGTGTCTAGTTCAGCAGGTACCTACGAGTACAATAAAGCGTGTCTAGTTCAGCAGGTACCTACGAGTACAATAAAGCGTGTCTAGTTTCAACTAAGTACGGTTAGCATAACTAGTTCAGCAGGTACCTACGAGTACAATAAAGCGTGTCTAGTTCAGCAGGTACCTACGAGTACAATAAAGCGTGTCTAGTTTCAACTAAGTACGGTGAGCATAACTAGTTCAGCAGGTACCTACGAGTACAATAAAGCGTGTCTAGTTCAGCAGGTACCTACGAGTACAATAAAGCGTGTCTAGTTTCAACTAAGTACGGTTAGCATAACTAGTTCAGCAGGTACCTACGAGTACAATAAAGCGTGTCTAGTTCAGCAGGTACCTACGAGTACAATAAAGCGTGTCTAGTTCAGCAGGTACCTACGAGTACAATAAAGCGTGTCTAGTTCAGCAGGTACCTACGAGTACAATAAAGCGTGTCTAGTTTCAACTAAGTACGGTTAGCATAACTAGTTCAGCAGGTACCTACGAGTACAATAAAGCGTGTCTAGTTTCAACTAAGTACGGTTAGCATAACTAGTTCAGCAGGTACCTACGAGTACAATAAAGCGTGTCTAGTTCAGCAGGTACCTACGAGTACAATAAAGCGTGTCTAGTTCAGCAGGTACCTACGAGTACAATAAAGCGTGTCTAGTTCAGCAGGTACCTACGAGTACAATAAAGCGTGTCTAGTTCAGCAGGTACCTACGAGTACAATAAAGCGTGTCTAGTTCAGCAGGTACCTACGAGTACAATAAAGCGTGTCTAGTTCAGCAGGTACCTACGAGTACAATAAAGCGTGTCTAGTTCAGCAGGTACCTACGAGTACAATAAAGCGTGTCTAGTTCAGCAGGTACCTACGAGTACAATAAAGCGTGTCTAGTTCAGCAGGTACCTACGAGTACAATAAAGCGTGTCTAGTTCAGCAGGTACCTACGAGTACAATAAAGCGTGTCTAGTTTCAACTAAGTACAATGAATTAAAAACCAAGTGAGCATAATCTTTTACAATACAATTTTGCCGTAAAAATGTCAAGTTTTTTTTTTACTTGAGAAACTAAAGTGTGTTTTTTTTAATTTACCAAAGTAGTCGGAAAAATCTACTCCGCCCTATCAAACTCTAGCCCTGTAGCCACGAAATGTTCTTTCATAGCTACAGGGCTAGAGATATCAAATAAAAAAAAAACATATAAATGGCAAACATGGTCCGGTCTGTATTAAACTAGGTACCTACTATGATAGTAATATCACATAACTTTTTTCAAGAAAGGTACATAATAGACACTTTTTTCACTTTTCGTGTACATACATCACTCTAAAACATAGGTTTTCCGAAGAATTTTGATAAAAGACGGACCAATGCAGAGGTGAACATTATCGGAGAGAAAGAATCTCCCTGTCTGACCCCTTTTTGAAATAGGATTAGGACCTTGCTGTGCAACAAAAAGAATAATACAACTAATACAAGCAGATATGTACAACATTTTAAAAACACAAATGAAACAGTTGAGCTATCTAAGACTGTTGCAACTGATCTAAAAGTAGCAAAACTGATCCAAATCACTATCAGACGGAAGCGTCCCTGAGATGCTGGCTGCATTACTACGCTGACTATGGCAATACTAATGCACTGAGCCAGATAAGAGCCAGCTCACTGATCACGCGTTGCTAATAAAAAAATCGTGGAAGTACTCCATAACTTAACCAACTACATAACATAAACAACTATAATCTATGTCTGATCACGTGTAGCTGATAAGGCTCTCATAAATAGTAACATTACGTTATGTACTAGCTATTAAACCTATGGTATTATTTACTCACGTTATACCACACAATCTTGAACTTGTAGGTACTTCATTACGTAAGATAGCTGGCAGAAGCACAAATCGGTATTTATGCACCTCATCTACATAGTAAGAGCTAACCAGAAACAAATAACAAAAGTGTATCAAAAATTTGTGGTCAAGTTTTTTTTTTTTTAACGTTGATAGACCTTTGTTCGCCACGATCTCACCTGTTGGTAAGTGACGATGTGGCCGAAGATGGAGCACAAAGGTCTAGAACGCACCTATTCACTCTAGCCTTGAAGAGACCCAGATTGTAGTTTTCAGGAAAGACAGACGACGGCAGTGTATTCCACTCCTTAGCAGTTCGCATTATAAAGGTAGAACTGAAACGTTTTGTGCGAATATAAGGTATACTAATGAGGTAAGGATGGTACTGAGCCGTACGCCTGCTCGTCCTATGATGAAAATGAGATGGTGGGATCAGATCGTGCAGTTCCTGGGAGCATTCCCCGAAATGTAACCTATAGAAGATCGAAAGAAATGCAACCTTACGGCAGTCCTTTAGACTCATATATCTTGTAATGAAGGTTCAAGCAGATGGCAGAGGTACTCTCTGCTTATGAACAGTGCATTACCACATAGGTCACGCCCACCCAGGACGCACCCTATGCGGCATTGCACCGCGCCCACCACCCTGAGACATAAAGATTAAAGACTCGTGCCTGTAATTTCTCCGGCAACCATACCCTTCAATCCGGAACACAGCAATGCGAGCACTACTGCTTTGCGGCAGAAATAGGTATGGTGGTAGTACTTCCCCGGACGAACTACAAAAAAGTTCTACTACTACTCATGTGCGCGTATGAATCGCGTGGAGAGGGTTCTTTTTTTTAACTGCACGAACGACTGATCAAGTAGATGGGGCCCATCTGATGTTAAAATGCAACGTTTTACTTGAGGCGCGAAATTCAAATTTCATGGTGTTTTTTGCTCGTCACAGCTCAACAACACATCTTGAGATAGCGAAACCTAATTTTGTGGAAATTAAGAGAACTACCAGTGTTTTTTAAACAGGTTTATTATTTTTGATTGATATATAATAAAATGTCGATCAATTATTTTTACAGTGATTTTTTTGTTCATTGTCATTCGTAGCTACACTAATGATATTTATGAGACACTATTAATAAAAACATGAGGCTTACGCCTCATAGTTTGTTTATGAGCTGTATTTAGTAAAAAACACCATAAAATTTGAATGTTGTGCCTCAAACGAAACGTTCCATATTAAGTCTTCGTGGTAACCTCTGCCTTTAACAATGCATTACCTCATAGATCATGTCCACCAAGGGTGCACACTATGTGGCATTGCACTGCGCCCGCCAGACAGAAAGATGAGTCTCATGTGCCCGTAATATCACCGGCACCTTCAAACCGGAACACAGCAATGCGAGCATGGCTTGTATATAAATAAATCACACGCGCGTTTTGTTACGTAATGTAGCAATTATAACGATTAATTGGATAAACAACATTATTTTCCTTCATTATCGTAGTCCAACTGCGTAGGAACTAATTGTCATGGATTCACTTGTGTTTCCGGATATTACCTAATACCTACTTTATAAATATAGGAATATCTTTGACTATGATAGTGTTTATTGAAGTCGGTGGGTCGGTGGATAGTGAAAAAAACAGCCAAGTGCGAGTCAGACTCACAAACCGAGGGTTCCTTACAAACCTGTAGGTATATAAGTATTTTTATTGTTAAATGAAATTATCATGGAGAAAGGGGTAGTACGTTAAAACATGATAAAAATATTTTAATTTTATGATGTAACTAACAATTTATGATTTTCGCGAATTTTCCTTTATCTGTGCTATAAGACGTTACTTCCTACCAAATTTCAAGATTCTGAGTTCACGAGAAGTAACCTGTAGGTTTTGATTCCCTTGCAAGTGTCGAAAATTTGCAGCATAAAGAACTCCCTTTTCCGCATTCGAACTCTATGGGCCGTCCATAATGCGTGAATTTGCAGCACAAACGGCTGTATCTTTTGATTGCATTGGCTTACAAGTTAGATTTTTTCACAGCTCTAAGGGACAGTAGACTTGAGTATTTTATATAAATTTAAGTTTGATACCTCCACGCGTTCTTGAGAAAAAGGGTCTTGAAAGACAGACAGACGGACAACAACATGATCCTATAATGGTTCCGTTTTTCCTCTTGAGGTACGTAACCCTAAAAAACCATTGGTTCACCACAGGGATTTGAACCTACGGCCTTGGGTTCAATCGAAAATCGAAAGTGGGGTTCCCACGAGACCATCAGTGCTTACTGATAAGATGAAACTATAGCACGTTCCATTATTATCACAGCAGAAGGTCGCGTCAAAGGTCTGTAAAACCTTCACCGTCTTCCGGTGGTAACAAATGCGGGTCACGAAGGCTTTACCACACCTGACTTACAATTGATTTGTTGGTTATCATGGTCAGAGACAATCGTTGTAAGAAAACATCCATTTTCACCACGTAAATTATAAATAAAGGAAACAATTGAAGGGAGAAAACATGCCCTCCAAAGAAATGGTTTGAGCTGGTAGATTTGGCTCCTTCATTAATTTAGGAGGTCAACAGACCGAACCCAGTGCAGAAAAAGGGAGGTTAGACCACCTTGTGTGAGTACGTGTTGTACTTTTAGTTATTCTGTGTGTATGATCGTAGTTTTCGGCTTAGTTGTTGGTTTTTTGGTTACCAATTTTAGATTAGATTTTTAACTGACTAAATCAAGTACAATATTCAAACTAAAAATAAACATGGATACATTATAATACCGAGAGATCACCCAGATATAAAAACGAAGGGACAAAATTTTCTCGATAAAAAAAAACACAAAGTACCTATTTCACGAGATATTCAATAAAAACCGTGGCGTCTTTTTTGTTTCAAGATTTCTGCCTGGCGGGAGCGCAGAGATGACAAATTGTGAACATCTATTAGATATTCATTACATACCTATGCTATTTATTGCCGATACATTTCAATAGAAAAACTATTACTTACTGTGACCCTATGAGTAAGTATCCTTATACTGACCGCAGCGAAGGTCGCCCTCGACCGTTGCTTGCATAATAATATGCAATGTCTGCTTCCTGTTTGTATGTCATAAAGCACAATGTTACAACTCTAGTTCTGGGTATATGGAGGTTTCTCATGAATACACGATAGGATATCTGGGATAGGGAATATAGTCGTGAATCTAAGCACGGGACAAGTCAGGAAACACTCATAAAACATCGAGTACAAAAGACTCATCCCATAATAATTAATGCAAATGGAAAGAGAATGTTGACAGCTTGCAGTCTACCACTCTCGTGATCAAGGACGACAAGCTTCGGCCATTGAAGTGGTCCCCTGGGAGAATAACAAACACCATCAGCGGCAGAGACGGCATATCGCGTGTGGCAGATATCCACAAGGCATCAGGCACCATAAGGCGCAACTTCTCGAAAATTTGTCGAAAACATAATTACAGGACCAAACAAAGTCACCGGAGTGATGTTCTATTCCGATTATTTTCTTACTTCTAGGATGAGAACTTTCCAGATAAAATAAACAAAAGGTGATGTTAAAGAACACCCTTTTCCGCACTTGAACTCTATGGGCGGTCCATTGTGCGTGAGAGTTGTCTGACTAGGTAGTTAGCCTAACTCCGTCCAGAAGCACAGGCGTTTCCTGGGATCTTCGCAGGCTTCGCGGAGTGACCTCAGGTTGAGGATTTGTTCACGTTGAGCTGCTACTCCCACACATTCTAAGACTACGTGGGCAGCTGATTCTTCTGGTCAGACACCCTCTGCAGAGTGGGCTGTCTGTGGCTCTGATGTTGAAGAGGTATTTCTTCAGGAGACAGTGTCCTGTGAGTGTCCACACGATGGCGCGATGGTCTTTTATTTGAAAGTTGAGCAGGCGACGTGTCAGCTGTGGTAACTTTCCACCAACGCTATGTATAGAACAAAGCTTTTCCATATATTTGCACTAGATCTCTGAAAGTAATTATGTGTGAAAGTTCCAGGTACGAAAAAGTTTTTTTTTGCCACTGTGCAGCATGGCACACACGAATTTCAACAGGAAATACTTCTATGGGCAGAAGTATGGCAAAAAATTAGAACGGAGAAATGGCAATGGGCAGGTAATGTAACTAGCAGGTTCCCGAGTACCGATCACAAACTTGATGACGATGTGTAGGGAATTGCCACGAGGCCGTATCCCGTTACGTTGGTCAGACCAGATCCGCACCACTCTCGATTCAAACTCCACGAAACTGTGCAGCTCGCTGGCAACAGATTATATTGGTGCAACATCGTCCGGCAGAATGTGATCCATGGTCACGACCCTCAGCGTTGAGGAATACGGCGCGAGGAGGAGATAGGGAATTAAATAACTTTTAATTTCTTCATGTTTGTACTTAGTTACATTTCGCCTACTTCTGCGTTTGGACTGTCTCGAGGTAGTAACTGTAGATCCATGATACGACATTCATCATACTTATTTTAAACTAGCTAAACCCGCGACTACGTTCGCGATTGCCCTCCCTGCGGACTAATATTTGACTACAGTTTACGCTGTGGTCTGCTGTGAAGTACTCTTATCAAGAAAGCTTTTTACTTGGATTTCAAACTCCCAGGTAGTATTTCTCAGAAGACACAGAGAGTTCCTTCACGGTTCGCATATTAAATGTTGAAGCAAAGTGCTTTGTGTCTTAGTAATTTCGACTGTAAAATGGTATCTTTTAAATCAATCAATCAATCAGTATCTTTATTTCAGGCTTAATGAGAAATGTACTAAACCTAAGCAATAAGCCCATAGGAATATAAAAACCTTAAAAGTAACAACATGAAATATAAAACACTTTATTTTATTATAGTGCACACGTGTAGACGGTGATGTATGCCGCAACTGCGTGATGTCTCGTTGTCAAGCGTCCGAAGAACCTCCTGAACTTGACACCTTTCGGCCAGAACTCTCCATTCCATCATGGCGAGATTACAACTGCTCGACCTTAATGGTTAGCCCTGTTTTCTACCTTTCGCCGAGGCACTCCTCTGGTGGGAGAACAAAAATTTTGCAGTTCCATTGCATAGTCTCCGAAATGTTTTTTTTTTTTTTTTTAAACATTGATAGACCTTTGTTTGACCACGATATCATCTGTTGGTAAGTGACGGTGTGGCCGAAGATGAAGCACAAAGGTCTAGAAGGCACCTATTCACTCTTGACTTGAAGATACCCAGATTATAGTTTTCAGGAAAGACAGACGACGGAAGTGTATTCCACTCCTTAGCAGTTCGCATTATAAAGGTAGAACTGAAACGTTTTGTGCGAATAGAAGGTATACCAATGAGGTAAGGATGGTACTGAGCCGTACGCCTGCTCGTCCTATGATGAAAAGGAGATGGTGGATGATGGAGATGGATGTGTCCGGTAAAACAAAATAGTCTATCAAAAAACTACGTTGCAATAAGACACAAAGTATTCTTTCCAGAGATTTCGAAAACACGTTTAATTTCTACCAACAAACGTGAGGATAACCAACGCACACATATTTTGAAACAAAGTTGTATTTTATGAAAAGAACTTTCCAGTTTCCTTTTCATAAAACAACTCTACCCTCTGCGTAACACCCAGACGCACCCCCAGATCCCCCTAAACGTGATCGTTACGTAAAACGCACGTGGTTTAGCTCACGCGGACCTTTCACGTTACCACTGAAAGTATAAGGTAAGTTAGGACATCGGAGGTAATACCAGAGACATAAGAAAAGCGATCACGCTTGCTATTTCTGTCGTACACAGTTGGTATTGCGTCTCTTAGTTGGTTATATAAATGGCTGGTTAATTTGGGACGAATAAAGGAAACCATATAAGTTTATAATGGAAAACGTTTGAGGTTTGGGAGAAAAGACCTATTTATAGAAGCTAGAAAGCTCTACTTGGTCACGTTATTTACACATATCTACTTTATTACGAAGGCTTTTTTTTTGTTATGCTTTTATTTAGTTCCAACTGTCCCGGTGTAATACAATTTTACAAGTTAAATTTGTCCCACTTCCCGGTGTTCGATTGAGCTGAAATTTGGCTTACCCGTCAAGATTTGATGACAATACAATATGATGGTGACAGCGAGCTGGTCTGATGATGGAGAAGAAAGTGGTCAAGGAACTCCTCGATGGTTAATAATAGCCTGGCAGTGTTTGGAATCATTTTGATCAGCTCACAGTTCTTATCACTAATAATAGCCTGGCAGTGTTTGGAATCATTTTGATCAGCTCACAGTTCTTATCACTAATAATAGCCTGGCAGTGTTTGGAATCATTTTGATCAGCTCACAGTTCTTATCACTAATCATTGAGGTATTATGCATGTCTCTAATGTCACTAATTTAAGGTTGCTTGAAAAACATATTTTTGCTTAAAATACTTATTTGTATTGTTATTGCACTAACAACTTTTTTATATTTATTTTGAATAACCGAACAAGCAGTTGGCCCACCTGGTTTTAAGCGGTAACCTCTGCCTTTGACAATGCATTACCTCATAGGTCACGTCCACCTAGGACGCAACCTGCGTGACATTGTACTGTACTGCGCCCGTACCCTGCAAACCAGAACACAGCTATGCGTGTACACTGCTGTCTCAGTCATGTTCAGTGTACCATGCTACATGGAGGATAAGAACTTTAAATATGCAAATATAAAAATAAATAAAAAAACCGATCGAAAGGGTGAATTACATGGATAAATTCCTTCTCAATAACATAGTAGGTATCTCAATAACATAGTAGGTATCTCAATAACATAGTAGGTATCTCAATAACATAGTAGGTATCTCAATAACATAGTAGGTATCTCAATAACATAGTAGGTATCTCAATAACATAGTAGGTATCTCAATAACATAGTAGGTATCTCAAATTAAAGAACTCAAGAATATTATAATCATAAGCCCAATTCTCTTATTTATTTTATAACCACACTGCAAGTTGACCGAAACGAGATTGTATTGTAAATTGACAGAGAAATTGGTATTCTGCTCCCTCATAACAGCAATATAATCTAATTTCGGTTCTTGCGACCATATATTAGAGTAGGATAGTGCTATATAATAATTGTAAAGAGTGAAAGAGGGAATTCTCAGAACTTTGAAACATTCAAGTTACAGTCACATTTCGATATAATCACATTCCGCGTTGTATTGTCAAGTGAGCAGAATATCATTTTTGACGTTTGTGACATCGACACTAGATCGTAACATGATCCGAACTTTAATTTGACTATTTTTTATTACGAGAATTGGGCTTCAGGAACAGAATGTGATCACAATGTGGGATGTAATTTCTGTTATTTTCCATAATCACCACGCTTTGGTGATTGCAGTATTGGTGTCGAGTACTCAGGAGGATGCTGCTGCCCACCAGCACATGCAACCTGTTTTTTTTTTTTACTTTTTTAGACCTTTGTTTGACCACGATCTCACCTATTGGTAAGTGACGATGTGGCCGACGATGGAGCATAAAGGTCTAGAAGGCACCTATTCACTCTAGCCTTGAAGAGACCCAGATTATAGTTCTCAGGAAAGACAGACGACGGTAGTGTATCATTACAAATTACTGCTTACCTGGTGTAGGTATCCCTATCTAAATAAAAGCTAACAATAAAAATAACCTTTTTTCTAGGTAGCTGAATTAAAAATACATTAATTACCGGCTTACGTAACTCACGTGTTCACACAGATTAGCTAACAGTTAGTAAGTAGGGTGTTAATACAAACTGTTCACTAATCTGTACTCTTACGTCAACTGCATCAGAACAAGGTCATAAGATTTTAATCGCGATTACAATACATGTGTAATTAAATATACACGCTTCTCTGATTCCGAACTCACGTGTAAGGCTTTTGCGAAATAAAAAACTAACATAATAGTTAATAAATATTTTTAATTTATTTTTAGTGTTACGTACCTCAGAAGTAATAAATGGGACCCTTATTTGATCATTTCGTTGTCCGTCCTTCCGTTTGTACGTCTGTCATTACCCTTTTTCTCAGCAACGGGTAAATATATCAAGTTGAAGATGATATCACATGTTTTTTTTCTTATACATACATAGACACACGTCTTTTTCCCCCGTTTCACGTCGTTGACTCCGAAGAGGGGTGGGCAGAGCCTCAATGTGCCTCTTTTCACAGTCAGTTGTACCATCGTGGAATACGAGTATAGACGTGACGTATAGATTGCTTCCCACGACTGACTCGGCTAACGCTTTCTTCCAGTTACACATTCCTTAAGCTAGCAGCCAGGACAAATCTTATAACAACGAATACCAACGAAAACATCTAAAAATCTTTAATGTGTAGTAACAATATTTTTTTCTATGTAAGACGAGCGTGAATGGGTCAGTGGGAAGGGGAAGACCTCGGCGAACGTATTCAGACTAGATCGGAGACGTTCTGGAAAAAGGCCAGGTCAAGAGCACCCTTAACCGACGAGCATGTAAGTAGAATGTGATGAGAGTGAATGAAGCAAAAGAGATGTGTCAAGATCGTAGCAAGTGGAAATCCGGGGTCTCTGCCTATCCCTCCGGGAAACAAGCGTCAGTTTATGTATGTATGTATGTATGTAATATAACTTCAAATTATCTGCATAGTTAAGTTTGTACGGAACTCTCGGAACGCGAACCCTACTCGCACTTATCCAGTTTTTTGTAGAAATGATGACTTTGTGAATATTTTGGCCGATCATAGTCAGCATTATTGGCAAAATTAGACCATCACGACTGCCAACTATCGAATAAGCGAGAATGTAAACATCCAACATTCGAGGGGAAACCAGAGGCTTTGCCTTGCTAGAAATAAGGGTGTTTTCCTGCACCGATGTGACTATAGATACCTAGGCAAGACCCTGGAATGATGCACTGTCTCAATGCACCACCCATGGATGCCTGGAAAAGTCTATTTATGCCCAGAAAAAACTCATCACAAATGAATCTACGCGATTATGTACATATTGTTTACTTCATGAAAATGACTACTTCCCCAAATTTCTACTTTCCCACGATGTGTGTCAGTTTACCACCCATGGATGGCTAGGCAAACCTACTTTTTCCCTAGAAACACTCATCACAAATGAGTCTACAATGAATTGTCTCAGTTTACTACCATGGATGCCTAGGTTAGTCTACTTCTTCCCTTTTAAGACTCATAACAAGTGAGTCTACGATGAATTGTCTCAGTTGTCCATGGATGCCTAGGTTAGTCTACTTCTTGCATAGAAATACCCATCACTAATGAGTCTACGATTAATTGTCTCAGTGTGCTACCATGGATGCATAGGTTAGCCTACTTCTTCCCTTTTAAGACTCATAACAAGTGAGTCTACGATGAATTATCTCAGTGTACTATTATGTATGCCTAGGTTAGTCTACTTCTTCCCTTTTAAGACTCATTACAAGTGAGTCTACGATGAATTGTCTCATTTTACTACCATGGATGCAAGAAGTATTCCTATGCAAGAAGTAGACTAACCTAGGCAGGTTAGTCTACTTCTTGCATATAAATACTCATCACAAATGAGTCTACGATTAATTGTCTCAGTGTATCCCCATGAATGCAAGTCTAATTCTCCCCTGGAAAGACTCATTACAAATGAGTCTACGATACACTGTGATGATGATGACGATGTCTACCTTTGTAGGTGGTCGAACGGCTATCTAGTATCTTACGAAATTATTTAAATATGAATTTGCTCTATATATTTGTGGAAAATACCCGCCTGTCTGTGACAATCGCTATAAAACTTGAGTTGCGTAAGTGAATCACGTGTAAGGCAGTTCACGTGTACGCTTACAATATTTAGTTTTCTATGAAGAGCTATTTGTTGAAACAAAACAAACTAGTCACCATCAATGTAAATTAATTGAAGAACCTTCGTAGCTAAACTAGGGATATTTATTTATGTTATACTATTAACTATAACACGTGTTTCACAAAAAAAAAAACAATCGGTTCATCCGTTCGGGAGCTACTATGCCACAGACACTCACACACACACACACACACCACACACATACACACACACACGCGCAGACACGTCAAACTTATAACACCCCGTCGTTTTTGCGTCGGGGGTTAAAAATCAAAATCAAAAGTGTTATAATATGATTCAATTTTTCAATTTCGGTATTGTGTATATAAAGTATGTCAATATAAACTCGTTTTGAAGTTCATAATTCCAGTTTTACGATAAGAGAGTAGATAAAACACATTAAATACCAATCAAATGTTATTGTGCCAATACCAATCAGATAAAACCAACAAGCCATTATGAGCCCTATTCCAGTGACTCCGAGCTTGTACCGTTAGCTATAAACGCTGGTTACCGGGTCAGTGCAACCGGGCAGATGTAGATAGCGCAAGTGGACCCCATAAATACCTAGAGAATAGAGTTTTATTGTGTCCACAACTCTAACACCCGGCTGCACCTCTTGTGGGTGAATTTAGGAAATTCCTTTCCTATTGTACCCCAGTACCACAATAAAAATGTATCTTCAAAATTGCAGGTCTCTACTTCGACCAAAATAACTTTGGTCGAAGGGCCTCTATAATGTGTGTTGATAGCCAGGCAGAGAGCCAGTCATTCAATCAGGACATAATATATTTGACATCTCTCATATTCGGTAAGTAGGTCCTTATTACGCCCAAATGGGGCTTGTAGATGACCAATTAGCGCTCTAGGGTAATAATGTAGCTAGAAAAGCCCTAGGGCGGTAAGTAATTAAATAAAAAAACTTCACTCTTTAAAAAAGTTCGCGTAGATCTAACCATCATACTGGCAATAGACATCATGAATTCAGCCCAATGACAAAAGAGGTCGCTTCGCTATTCAGCCTTATCTTCGAATGAGTATAATAGTCATCAATTTTAAATATCGAACGGCGAAAATCAATTTCGTTGTTGAAAAAAATAATTTAAAAAAAGATGAAAAAAGGCGGGAATAGAAAACTTCTACTTTAAATATTGTTGGTTTTTGGGATTTTTTTATAATTACGTGCTAATTAGGAAAAAAACATGAGTTCTGCAAGTGATGAAGATATAAGCTGCACTCCCGATTCAATGAAAATGAAACATCTTTCTCAAGAGATGATCCGCAACCATCAACTTCTGCTGAAGAAAGCTTCATCCCGTCAGATTTTGTCCATGAGCAACAAATATTACAATCTCAATCTATTAACATAGGTACCCAAAAAACACCTGTCCCTAAAATTTGAAAATTGTTCTCATTTCACTATAAATTTTAACTAATAAAATGTTTTATTCTTGTAATGCCGGTTTTTTTCTACTTACCTCACAATCGAGATGTAAAGCAGAGTAGTTAGCTCGGGTGTAAGCATCAATGGCACCCTCGAACTATAGGTGCCCTCGCTGCGCTCGTGCGCCTAAATATCTCGGGCTGCAATTGATGCCTTGGCTACTAATCTACTATTGTTTTATTTTCAGCTCATATTGTCGCACTGCAGGGTAAAGGCCCTTTTTCCAGTCCTCTCTGTCTGTGCCTGGCCCAGTCTGGTAGGTGCACATCCAACTCGTCACGCCATCTCCGTGGTTGTTTGCCGCGCGAGCGTCTTGCGTTAGGAACACAACCAGTAGTGGATTTTGCCCATAGATCTTCCGACATGCGGCAGACGTGGCCCAATCCCACTTGAGCTGGGATGATTTTGCCCATAGATCTTCCGACATGCGGCAGACGTGGCCCAATCCCACTTGAGCTGGGATGATTTTGCCCATAGATCCTCCGACATGCGGCAGACGTGGCCCAATCCCACTTGAGCTGGGATTATTTTGCCCATAGATCTTCCGACATGCGGCAGACGTGGCCCAATCCCACTTGAGCTGGGATGATTTTGCCCATAGATCCTCCGACATGCGGCAGACGTGGCCCAATCCCACTTGAGCTGGGATTATTTTGCCCATAGATCTTCCGACATGCGGCAGACGTGGCCCAATCCCACTTGAGCTGGGATGATTTTGCCCATAGATATTCTGACATGCGGCAGACGTGGCCCAATCCCACTTGAGCTGGGATGATTTTGCCCATAGATCTTCCGACATGCGGCAGATGTGGCCCAATCCCACTTGAGCTGGGACGATTTTGCCCATAGATCTTCCGACATGCGGCAGACGTGGCCCAATCCCACTAGTAATGGGATGATTTTGACCATAGATCTTCCGACATGCGGCAGACGTGGCCCAATCTCACTTGAGCTGGGATGTTTTTTTGATGACATCGTAAACCTTTGTTTTCGAGCGCAGAATTGAATTTCTAATTAGGACATCATTTTATATAAGACTAGTTGAATGCCCCCTATTCATCCGCGTGTAGTTTTTCCAATACAAATTCCAAATTCCCTATCCGTGTAGTTCTTTTTTTTTCTTTTTAGTCTTCAACACTCCTCTGCACCACTTTAGAGATTGTGTAGAAGTTAATTTGTTTTTGAACTACGGTTACGCGCTCAAATAAAACGCTACGTGGCTCGAACTGAAAGATGAGGACGTATTTAACATCTAGTTATATAGTTGCTTAGGTACGCTTAGCAGCTAAGATTGCTGATAATAAAGCTTATTATTAATACTTTACTAAAAGGTGAGCAATACATATTTGTTGTTTTGAAGTTTGAATATCCGCTCAAAAATAATGCTACGTATAACGCGTCGGACTCGCGCACCGAGGGTTCCGTACAAACCTGTAGGTATATAAGTAAAAGTTATGGTATTTTTATTGCTAAATGAAATTATTATTAGGAAAGGGTTAGCAAATTTAAACATATTAAAAATATTTTGATTATATGATGTAACTAAAAATGTATGCTTTCGCAATTGTTTCTTTATCTGTGCTATAAGACGTTGCTTCGTACCATATTTCAAGATTCTGAGTTCACGGAAAGTACCCTGTAGGTTTTGATTCCCTTGAGAGTGTCGAAAATTTGCAGCATAAACGGCTGTATCTTTTGATTGCGTTGGTTTAGAAGTTTGTTTTTTTCACAGCTCTAAGGGACAGTAGACTTGATAGTAAGTATTTGATATGAATTTCAGCTTGACCTCCACGCGATCCTAAATAAAAGGCTCTTGACAGAAAGACAGACGGACAACAAAGTGATCCTATAACAGTTCCGTCTTACCTTTTGAGGTACGGAACCCTAAAATCGAGCAAGCCTTTCATTAGTCGCATATGATGTGTAACATCTGACATCACCTTGGTAATAAGCAACATGAGCCATGTTGCTTATTACAAATGTGCTTATACTTCCAACCTCTCCTGAGAGTCGCTTGAGAAAACCTTCCGTCGCTTTTAATGTAATCACTCCCAGAGGGTGCAGGAAAGCGTGAGGAGAGATGTTACACATCAATAACGCCCAAACTGTAGGATAAAGTCAGGACTGTTTCACATTTAGTTAAATAGTTGCTTCGATACGCTTGGCAGCTAAGTAATGATGTAGTTACGCTTTTATTACTAGTTTACGTAAGGTGAGGAAGGTGACATAAACGTTTATTGTGGTTTATGTACCTACCAATAATTATGTAATAACATTTGTACCTAAACATTATGTTGACATTGTTGTTGGAACGTAATTATGGTTCAGGTTATGTACAATCAATATCATCAAACCTTAGATAATCTATAAATAATCAAAGCATCAAACCACAAACAGAAAAAAAATGCAACTTATTTTGGTGTTGTAGGGATTTAATAATATTTATTTTTAAGCCCCGACGTAAAAACGAAGGGGTGTTATAAGTTTGACGTGTCTGTGTGTGTGTGTGTGTGTGTGTGTGTCTGTCTGTCCCATCGTAGCTCCCAAACGGATGAACCGATTTGTTTTTTGTCTGTTTGAAAGTTTAATTTGTCGGGAGTGTTCTTAGCTATGTTTGATCAAAATCGGCTCAGCTGTTTCATTGAGATGGGGGTTTTTTAAATTTTTACAAAATTAATTACTTGTTATGAGTAAAACTTTGTTTTATTTCCTTGTTTTTGTTTGTGCTACGAAAGCCATGTTTTTTTATTGCAAACATCAATTGCAGGAGTTTGTTTTTTTTTTTTTTTTTAACAATGATAGACCTTTGTTTGGCCACGATCTCACCTGTTGGTAAGTGACTCTAGACTTAGTTTCACATTATCATGCGAGTAATCTAAGTTTTTAAGCGCCTTATTTAAGATAATAGGAAAAGTTTTACGTTGTCGATTATATGTAAAAAGTAGCAAATATATTTTATTGATACATTTGCATACACTACTTTATTTGTTTTGTAATGATCAATCTCACGCACCTAGTTTTACTGAAAAATAAAAACAACTAAACTTCAGAGTTCTATTTCCTAAAGGTATAAACTTGATGAAAAAGATATTCTATAAATCAGGCATATATTCTTGTTAACAAATAATAAACTAGAATATCGATGATTAATCACATTAAGAAATAATAAATAAAACAAAATAAAACTTCTGCCAATTTCCACGAATTATACCGGCAGTTTACCACCATTTATTTTGATGATAAAGCATAACTCCAAACAAAATATTATATCAAAATAAAATTAGTTCATAACTGAATTATGATCTATTATTCATTCAAATTCAAATCCAAATTCACATTCACATTCAAATTCAAAATCTTTATATCAGGCTTATTAAGAAATGCACTAAACCTAAACAATAAGACCATATCATAAATACCTTAGAAACTAACATACACATAAAAACACTTTATAACTTAATCTAATACAAGTAACATTATTAATAGTCCTTTAATTTAATTAGACACAAAAAAATACTTAGCATTGCTCTAAATTACTATAAATTGCGATAAAGCACGTCCCGGTCAGAAATAGTCCGAAATGTAGTGGTTCTGAATTTAGGATAATATTATAAAACCTTACGAAAGGCTTACTTAGCAGCAAGTTACTTGTACAGTCAGCCAAATGCGATAAGCGATGCCCATAAATAATTACTGTATCTAGTAACTACATCCCCTGTAGTTACCAGTTATGGTATTATTTTGTAACTAGACCACATTCCCAGTATAGTTACTAGATATAGTTTAATTTTTGAATAAGACTACATCTCCTGTAGTTACTAGATATAGTATTATTATTGAACGAGACTACAATATCTCCTTGAGTAACTATGTTTATTAGTATAGTTTTTGGACGAGACTACATCTTCTGTAGTTACTAGATATAGTGTCATTATTGGACGAGATTACGTCTCCTGTAGTTACTAGATATAGTATCATTTTTGAATGGGACTACATCTCCTGTAGTTACTAGGTATAGTATCATTTTTGTTACTAGATATACTTAGTATCATTTTTGAACGGAACTACATCTCCTTCAGTTACTAGGTATAATAGTATATTTTTTGGACGAGACTTCATCTCCTGTAGTTACTAGGTATAGTATCATTTTTGGACGAGAAAACATCTCCTGTAGTTTTTTTATAATCTACATATTTTCAAGAATTTGCTGATATCTGAATGAGGACTTCATACTCGGAAGGAATAATGAAATATTACAAAATAAATGTACAAACGCGAGCTTAACCCAAAGAGTTTTCTTGCAGCTAGGCTCTTAGCAAAATTGGTATCTCTTGTAACATCTCTCGCTAACTGTACTGGGATCTAACCGAGTATCGCAATGAGCTGTTGCAACGATGCAAGGTTGTCTTTACGAAACTACAGATTGTGAATGCACCTATAGAGGGGCTTTTAGGTAGGGGTGCTTAGACGCTGCGTCTTTTAGGTAGGGGTACTTAGACGCTGCGACTTTTAGGTAGGGGTGCTTAGACGCTGCGTCTTTTAGGTAGGGGTGCTTAGACGCTGCGACTTTTAGGTAGGGGTGCTTAGACGCTGCGACTTTTAGGTAGGGGTGCTTAGACGCTGCGACTTTTAGGTAGGGGTGCTTAGACGCTGCGACTTTTAGGTAGGGGTGCTTAGACGCTGCGACTTTTAGGTAGGGGTGCTTAGACGCTGCGACTTTTAGGTAGGGGTGCTTAGACGCTGCGACTTTTAGGTAGGGGTGCTTAGAAGCTGCGAGTTTCAAGTAGGGGTGCTTAGACGCTGCGAGTTTTAGATAGGGGTGCTTAGACGCTGCGACTTTTAGGTAGGGTTGCTTAGACGCTGCGACTTTTAGGTAGGGGTGCTTAGACGCTGCGTCTTTTAGGTAGGGGTGCTTAGACGCTGCGACTGTTAGGTAGTGGTGCTTAGACGCTGCGACTTTTAGGTAGGGGTGCTTAGACGCTGCGAGTTTTAGGTAGGGGTGCTTAGACGCTGCGACTGTTAGGTAGTGGTGCTTAGACGCTGCGACTTTTAGGTAGGGGTGCTTAGACGCTGCGAGTTTTAAGTAGGGGTGCTTAGACGCTGCGACTTTTAGATAGGGGTGCTTAGACGCTGCGACTTTTAGGTAGGGACGCTTAGACGCTGCGACTTTTAGGTAGGGGTGCTTAGAAGCTGCGAGTTTCAAGTAGGGGTGCTTAGACGCTGCGAGTTTTAGATAGGGGTGCTTAGACGCTGCGACTTTTAGGTAGGGTTGCTTAGACGCTGCGACTTTTAGGTAGGGGTGCTTAGACGCTGCGTCTTTTAGGTAGGGGTGCTTAGACGCTGCGACTGTTAGGTAGTGGTGCTTAGACGCTGCGACTTTTAGGTAGGGGTGCTTAGACGCTGCGAGTTTTAGGTAGGGGTGCTTAGACGCTGCGACTGTTAGGTAGTGGTGCTTAGACGCTGCGACTTTTAGGTAGGGGTGCTTAGACGCTGCGAGTTTTAAGTAGGGGTGCTTAGACGCTGCGACTTTTAGATGGGGGTGCTTAGACGCTGCGACTTTTAGGTAGGGACGCTTAGACGCTGCGAATTTTAGGTAGGGGTGCTTAGACGCTGCGACTTTTAGGTAGGGTTCTTAGACTTTAGACGCTGCGACTTTTCAACATAGTAAGTACTAGTGCCCGCTTGCGGCTTTGCTTGCGTTAAAAGACCATAAATATCATAGTCTGTGCTTACTTTATTTCGGGATAAGTAGTATATGTCTCTATCAAAATCATAATCTACCTGTATATCAAATTTCATCTAAATTGGTTCAGTTGTTATGGTATTTTTGAGTAAGGAACAAACATCTTACTTATCTTTTGCGTTGTACCTATTCTAAGTGAAATAAACTTATCTTATCTTACCTTACCTTATCTTAACTTAACTTTCGCATCTCAAATTAAGTTATTATTTTGGAATGCCCATAGTTTTAGAAGCTAAGTGTGAATAAACACAGGTTTCTGATTTTTATGCAAATTCAAATCAGGTAATACTTATACAAATTACTTAGAACTTACTTATACAATAATTACAAAGGTCTGGAAAATGGGAAAGATTTAGGTTAGGTACAGTTCTAGCGCTTAACCGAGTCAGTCCATGAGGTATGGGAGCGGTACGGCGAGCGGTTTTCGTCTCTTAAATGACATGAAATGTATCAGATGCACATGTGACATAACGACGACGACGACGTCGACGATGAAAACACCCCTCCCATACCTCAGGAACTGACTCAGTTAAGCGCTAGACCTGTAGGTACAGTGACGTGCCATCTTACGGTGAACAAGCTGTACAGGTCTAGCGCTTAACTGTGTCAGTAGTCCCTGCAGGCAGGTGCTATCTTAGGTTGAACAAGCTGTAGTTTCCTCATTTAAAGTTTCAAAACTTTTGGACAGCGTTATTACTGTCTAAATTACCAACATAACAAAAGAAACCGGATAAAAAAAAAACATCTCTCACAGGTCTTATGCATAGGTACTTTTACAAACATAACAAGACATTGTGTGTATTCTCCTTAACAATCAAATACAACACTACCTTCACAAAACTTATAGACGGTCTTATCATTTCAGACATAAGATCTAATCTTCTATAACTTCTCAAAACTATAAAGAAAATAATGGTGCCTTTAGATAAGATTTTAGTAAATAGTTGCCAGATTACGCCTATCGTTTGCAGAATAAGCATGCACTTAACGGTTATAAATATTGACCTATATCTAGTAATATTATACAATTACTGGTTTTATTACGAAACAAATGGCTGATAGGTGATCTATCTCTTCCTATCTTCAAGAAGCTACCTACTGCCAACTATTATATATGAATTACGAAACAAATGGCTGATAGGTGATCTATCTCTTCCTATCTTTAAGAAGCTACCTAATAGCCGACTATTATATATTTATTACGAAACAAATGGCTGATAGGTGATCTATCTCTTCCTATCTTTAAGAAGCTACCTAATAGCCGACTATTATATATTTATTACGAAACAAATGGCTGATAGGTGATCTATCTCTTCCTATCTTTAAGAAGCTACCTAATAGCCAACTATTATATATTTATCACGAAACAAATGGCTGATAGGTGATCTATCTCTTCCTATCTTCAAGAAGCTACCTACTGCCAACTATTATATATTTATCACGAAACAAATGGCTGATAGGTGATCTATCTCTTCCTATCTTCAAGAAGCTACCTACTGCCAACTATTATATATTTATCACGAAACAAATGGCTGATAGGTGATCTATCTCTTCCTATCTTCAAGAAGCTACCTACTGCCAACTATTATATATTTATTACGAAACAAATGGCTGATAGGTGATCTATCTCATCCTATCTTCAAGAAGCTACCTACTGCCAACTATTATATATTTATAACGAAACAAATAGCTGATAGGTGATCTATCTCTTCCTATCTTCAAGAAGCTACCTACTGCCAACTATTATATATTTATTACGAAACAAATGGCTGATAGGTGATCTATCTCTTCCTATCTTCAAGAAGCTACCTACTGCCAACTATTATATATTTATAACGAAACAAATGGCTGATAGGTGATCTATCTCTTCCTATCTTCAAGAAGCTACCTACTGCCAACTATTATATATTTATTACAAAACAAATGGCTGATAGGTGATCTATCTCTTCCTATCTTCAAGAAGCTACCTACTGCCAACTATTATATATTTATCACGAAACAAATGGCTGATAGGTGATCTATCTCTTCCTATCTTCAAGAAGCTACCTACTGCCAACTATTATATATTTATTACGAAACAAATGGCTGATAGGTGATCTATCTCTTCCTATCTTTAAGAACTACCTACTGCCAACTATTATATATTTATTACGAAACAAATGGCTGATAGGTGATCTATCTCTTCCTATCTTCAAGAAGCTACCTACTGCCAACTATTATATATTTATTACGAAACAAATGGCTGATAGGTGATCTATCTCTTCCTATCTTTAAGAAGCTACCTAATAGCCGACTATTATATATTTATTACGAAACAAATGGCTGATAGGTGATCTATCTCTTCCTATCTTTAAGAAGCTACCTAATAGCCGACTATTATATATTTATTACGAAACAAATGGCTGATAGGTGATCTATCTTTTCCTATCTTTAAGAAGCTACCTACTGCCAACTATTATATATTTATTACGAAACAAATGGCTGATAGGTGATCTATCTCTTCCTATCTTTAAGAAGCTACCTAATAGCCGACTATTATATATTTATTACGAAACAAATGGCTGATAGGTGATCTATCTCTTCCTATCTTTAAGAACTACCTACTGCCAACTATTATATATTTATTACGAAACAAATGGCTGATAGGTGATCTATCTCTTCCTATCTTTAAGAAGCTACCTACTGCCAACTATTATATATTTATTACGAAACAAATGGCTGATAGGTGATCTATCTCTTCCTATCTTCAAGAAGCTACCTACTGCCAACTATTATATATTTATTACGAAACAAATGGCTGATAGGTGATCTATCTCTTCCTATCTTTAAGAAGCTACCTAATAGCCGACTATTATATATTTATTACGAAACAAATGGCTGATAGGTGATCTATCTCTTCCTATCTTTAAGAAGCTACCTAATAGCCGACTATTATATATTTATTACGAAACAAATGGCTGATAGGTGATCTATCTCTTCCTATCTTTAAGAAGCTACCTAATAGTTAACTATTATATATTTATCACGAAACAAATGGCTGATAGGTGATCTATCTCTTCCTATCTTCAAGAAGCTACCTACTGCCAACTATTATATATTTATCACGAAACAAATGGCTGATAGGTGATCTATCTCTTCCTATCTTCAAGAAGCTACCTACTGCCAACTATTATATATTTATCACGAAACAAATGGCTGATAGGTGATCTATCTCTTCCTATCTTCAAGAAGCTACCCACTGCCAACTATTATATATTTATTACGAAACAAATGGCTGATAGGTGATCTATCTCATCCTATCTTCAAGAAGCTACCTACTGCCAACTATTATATATTTATAACGAAACAAATGGCTGATAGGTGATCTATCTCTTCCTATCTTCAAGAAGCTACCTACTGCCAACTATTATATATTTATTACGAAACAAATGGCTGATAGGTGATCTATCTCTTCCTATCTTCAAGAAGCTACCTACTGCCAACTATTATATATTTATAACGAAACAAATGGCTGATAGGTGATCTATCTCTTCCTATCTTCAAGAAGCTACCTACTGCCAACTATTATATATTTATTACAAAACAAATGGCTGATAGGTGATCTATCTCTTCCTATCTTCAAGAAGCTACCTACTGCCAACTATTATATATTTATCACGAAACAAATGGCTGATAGGTGATCTATCTCTTCCTATCTTCAAGAAGCTACCTACTGCCAACTATTATATATTTATTACGAAACAAATGGCTGATAGGTGATCTATCTCTTCCTATCTTTAAGAAGCTACCTAATAGCCGACTATTATATATTTATTACGAAACAAATGGCTGATAGGTGATCTATCTCTTCCTATCTTTAAGAAGCTACCTAATAGCCGACTATTATATATTTATTACGAAACAAATGGCTGATAGGTGATCTATCTTTTCCTATCTTTAAGAAGCTACCTACTGCCAACTATTATATATTTATTACGAAACAAATGGCTGATAGGTGATCTATCTCTTCCTATCTTTAAGAAGCTACCTAATAGCCGACTATTATATATTTATTACGAAACAAATGGCTGATAGGTGATCTATCTCTTCCTATCTTTAAGAACTACCTACTGCCAACTATTATATATTTATTACGAAACAAATGGCTGATAGGTGATCTATCTCTTCCTATCTTTAAGAAGCTACCTACTGCCAACTATTATATATTTATTACGAAACAAATGGCTGATAGGTGATCTATCTCTTCCTATCTTTAAGAAGCTACCTAATAGCCGACTATTATATATTTATTACGAAACAAATGGCTGATAGGTGATCTATCTCTTCCTATCTTCAAGAAGCTACCTAATAGCCGACTATTGTATATTCTGTGCTATTGCTCAATCACTTTTTGTCCATATCGCAATGCCTGTTAATTCTAGTAATATATTCAGATGTTTTATTTATTTAATTTTGTGTATATTAGTTATATTATGTATTACAAGTTAGATTGTACATAATTATACGTATACTTTTATTTATTAATTTGTACTTCCATAATTATTTTTCTGGTTATCTATCTATCTATTATCTATCTATCTGGTAAATTACAATCAATAGCAATAAAAAAAAATTAAAGAAGTTTTTTTAAACTTGGTACTAGCATTCAAAGCATTTAAAGATTTTTTAAAAATTATTTGCTTAGTCTGGGAATCGAACATATAAAATGACTTGTATGACTTAAGGCGATATGTTAAAATACCGAATGGGCGGAGTCTAGCCAGAAAACAATAGCTGTAAGACAGTGACAGCGCTATTGGTCACTTGAACCCGGGAAAAGGTGAGGTATAGATTTTTTCCACTCGGAAGTAACTGACGTAAGCGACAAATGATAAAACTTCGTTTAGCTTCTAAAGTAGCAAATATAAAAATAAATTATCTATAATTAATGTAAGTAATGTGATGACCTACTGAATAATATAAAAAAATATGCTTAATACTTTCTCTAGTCGAAGGAGGGACCTAAAAAGGGCTTTAGAAGAGCCAATTTCAAAAAATAAAGCTATCGAGAAAAGTTTCGTGAATCGTGTTTCTAGTCTATAATTTATTTAGATTACATCCTCAAGTAATTACTGTATTAACATCAAGTTTGTAACCTTTACTGTTACTGAGTGAGCATGAAACGAAACGACTCCAAAATTTTAACATAGCGTCTATATTAAAATTAAAATGATTAATTTTACGTTATTCCTTTGTTTTAAGATACTATGTTACGTGATAGGAATATTATTTTTTGTCCATTCTTTCGATTGGCATCATAAAAACACGGGTGTTTTTTTCACATTTAAGTCGGTTCGATTCCCAGACGAAGCAAGTAATTTTTAGTTTTTTTTTTGAATGCAGTTTATCTAGCTTTTAAAATTGATTTAAAGACTCCTTTCCGCAAAATATCCTAACTACAATAATTTAAGGTACTCTCCCTTCACGTCGCATAGTCTTGGGACGCTCTGTGTATCTAAGCGTATCGGATATCTGTCCAGCTTTTGCATATATTCATCTTGTCTCACTTTTCTCGTGAGTATGTTATCACTTTTGATTGCAATGTGAAATAATAGTACTCATAGCAACAATGGCCCGTGAAGCATTGCCAAAGAGCAAACATTGCAATCTTTCAATCACTCGATTCAACGGATTGCACAGCGAATCGATTAGGAAGACGCAAGGTCAGCTGGAAGTGGTTTTGTAATGTTTTGTCAAAGATTGCATAGAGTTTTAACCGACTTCAGAAAAGGAGGAGATTCTATCTTCGTCTGTATGTTTTTGTCAGGGAACCCTGTCTTCCACGCTCGGTCGGCCGGATAGCGCTGACGAAAACCGACACTAAATATGTTCGCCGCGCGTCTGCGTTTCTTTCTTTCGCCCGTGGGCCAAGCACCGAGCCACAGGTGTCTATCGTTAAAGGAAAGTTGCACAATCACACAAAGACTAATTTAGTTTGTATACGATAGTGACGTCACATGTTATTAGTCATAGCATAAAAGCGAATAATTAGAAAAAAATCGTTGTGAAAAAAATTGTAAACGCAGATAACTTTGTTAAATATTTTGCTACAGTTATAAATGAGGTATCGTTGTAAAGTGCGTTAAATAGTAGACCTGATGATATACTAAATTCTAAAATCTTTCGTGGAATTTGGAAACGATGAGTTGTTGAAGTGTCGCTAATAGCCATGTCAGCCCCAAAATCAAAGAATATTAAGAGGGTTGCATCAAAACTATTAGCAAATAAAGTTAAAAACAGAGAACAGGCGAAGAGCCGTCGATTCAATTAAAAAATCATTGCAATCGGCTTACGGGAACCGACCCAACCATACCCCCAAATCACGAATCCGAATCCATTCATCAAATTCACGTCAAAAAGTAGAAAGAACCCTTTTAATTTTTGACGTGTTTGTGAATGACGGAACAAGCAGATGGCCTACTTGATATTATGTCTGCCTTTAACAATGCATTACCTCACAGGTCACGTCCGCCTAGGACGCACCCTATGTGGCACTGCACTGCGCCCGTCACCCTGAGACATAAAGATGAAAGTCTCATAACATAACCCCTAAGAATCACATACATATCTAGACTTGATCCCGCACTAGTGTTAGTGTTGTGTGTTGTCGCGGGTATCAGAAACTACCATACCATGGTACCATAACACCCAGACCCAGAACAAATATTTGCAGATCATACAAATATTTGTCCCGCAACGAAAATCGAACTCGCAATCTTTCCTATCTCAGCCGGCTACTCGCCCGACGCGCTACAGAGATCGTCATGTGGTTATAATTTCACCGGCACCCATACCCCTTCAAATTGAAACACAGGAATACTGCAGCACTACTTCTTTGCGGCAGAAATAGGTATGGAGGTAGTACTTCCCCGGACGAACGATGATGATGATGATGATGATGATGATGATGATGACGATCTAGGGGTTATCGTTACCCAATAATTTCGTCTTAATTCTTGATCACAATCAAACAACGCTAAGGCTACGATTTTTTTGCGCATTTTACGATTCCTAATCACAGTTTTGTTGGCAAAAGCTTACCAAGTACCAATTACTTGCAACTGTATGAATTACCGAATTATTAGCACAGCCATGTTTCAACACCGTGGTTCCGTAGATATGTCAACACCGTGTTCATACACTATTACCTCATGCTTGCTAAATATACGTATAAGTGAGGTAGCTTATACGCCTGTTTAAGCTACCACAAGTGCTTACCTGATACTATCATTTATTAAGAATTTTAACTAGTACAATTCGGGCGATTGATAACGAACAACTTCCGACACAAAAGTAAGGAAACTGCCTTATCGGAGAGCCTTCAATCATGACTCGAAATATCTAGGCCAATACTGTCAAGTATCTAATAAAACACAAGTATAAAATTTATTTGAAAAAAAGACCGACTTCAAACCATTAAAAAAATTTAAAAACCCTAATCCTTCAAGTGTTTATAACATTTTAAGGGTATTTTTGTAGTGAAGTTAAGTGTATTGCGTGTCTTTTCGATATGGTGGTTTTTTTTCTGTAATAACTCTGGTTTTGTGACACTATTTCAACTGGGTTATGACTTGATGGAGAGAATTGACTATAAAAAAAACCCTATATAACTTGACATTGGCGAAATTGTTTGGAGCACCCCTCAGAAGCCATTATAGGAAGATAAGAAGAAGAAGAGATAAAGTATGAGAGGCATAAAAAAAACACATAGGTAAGAATTTGTAAGGATTATCACTAACTCTGCGTTTGTATGTATATAGTCCTAGTTTTGGTTATTGTGCACTTTTTTTAATAGTTCGTCTCATGTTGCGCTGTAAACAAGCGTGCGGGTAGACCTTCCGGAGTGATTTCGCCACAAAGTTATTTGACCTGTTGCATTTCCACTCGCTGCAAGAACGCTGATAGTAGATACCTACTCTAGTTGGCCCTTCGACCCTAGAAAATAATAGATATACCTTGCTCACGTCACAAAAGCCCATGCATCCAATAGAAGTAATTATTTCGACGTGGACATAGATTTAGAGTAGAGCTGTATTGATTGTATTGACTCAGGGTGACGGGCGCAGTGCTGTGCCACATAGGGCGCGTCCTAGGTGAACGTGACCTATGAGGTAATGCACTGTTCATAAGCAGAGGGTACCGTTTAACATCAGGTGGTCCATCTGCTCGTTCCGTCATCTAAAGTTGTATTAAAAAAAAAAAACAGCCTCAGGTTATGTAAACTAGGTTTTTTAAATTTTCTGGTATATATTTTTCCAATGGTAATTGAATTTATTTCAAGAATGGGTCGAGTAACCACATATCGCGTTTTCAATTTGCATTGACATTGCCCTATCCATAATTTCTTGGTTTGAAGACACCCTCAGATAAAACATACCTACGCCTTCAGTTTCGACACTTGATTAATTCAATGATGGCTTGAAAATGACTCCGGGCAAGAAGTTATAGTATTTGGTAGGTGGTAAGCTATTTAGGAGTTTCTCAAGTTTAATGCTAGGTGTTAGACTGTGTTAGGTAATTGTAAACTGTTTAAGTACTACTTGAAAAATAAAACCACAATATTGTCGTGAAACTGTGACAGTTTGAGTTGATTCATAAGCTCAGTTCCGCTACTTCTTCGTTTTATTTGTGGCTTCTGTGGCTTTAGTTTTCAGATCAGTCCAGTTCTTGAACAAGTGGCCCTCTCAGGTTTTCTCTATTTTTGCCAATGTTTATGTCAACAAGCCTTAAAACAGTAAGACGAGTGTATTGCGTGTTTTTTCGACAGATTCAACGCTACTGGAGGGCAATCCTCGTGCTTTAGAGATTAAGTCGAATTAGACATATGTCGAAAAAAGATGGCGAATGTCGAATAAAATCTTAATTTGCTATTCTAGTGATGTCACAAATAGACATAAGTCGACCGAAATCATACAAATCGAATACGATTTGATGGTTATTGTGACATTTTCGTGACATTTTTTGTAGACATTCATGCTTCGACATTATCTCTAATTTAGAGATATATCTACAATCCGAGAATTGGCCTCCAGGAGGGCAATTCTCGTGCTTTAGAGATTAAGTCGAATTAGACATATGTCGAAAAAAGATGGCGAATATCGAATAAAATCTTAATTTGCAATTCTAGTGATGTCACAAATAGACATAAGTCGACCGAAATCATTCAAATCGAATACCATTTGATGGTTATTGTGACATTTTCGTGACATTTTTGTAGACATTCATGCTTGGACATTTTCTCTAATTTAGAGATAATCTATACAATCCGAGAATTGGACTTTCGTTCTTCCGATAAAACGGTTCAGTATTTTCGTTGTGTGTGGAATTTTATATTGGATCCGGAATATTGTCATGTGTGTGAAATGGCTCATACAACTACATACGCTAATAACATATACGTTAAAACGGACCTGTAAAACGGCCGTTCTATGTGTAAACGCCGCTACTAACCATCAAGTAATGCGTAATTTGAACCCACTTCAATATTGATGTATCGTGCGGGCACCACCACGCCTTCATAGCCAGTTTATGTGGTTGTTCACAAGTCTTACATAACCAGTCCAGTTAGCGATCTTCACCTTGGCATGACGTAACATGTCAAGGTGAGGTAACGTTGCAGTATCTGCGTTACTTGATGGTAAGAAAGGCGTAATCGTGAAATTAAGAAGAAAATTGTAGTAGGGATGCTACGAGTATTATTGTGTGTGGACTGTGCATACTCAAAGTATATGCCGCAAAAACCAAGTTTTTGGAGTACAATATCTATCATTCCGAAAATACACGCAATACATACATACATACATACATAGACACACGCTTTTTTCCCCGAAAGGGTAGGCAGAGCCTCAAATAGGCCTATTTTCACTGTGGGTTGCACCAATTAATTATTAAATTTATTTTTAATAAATTAAGTTAATTTTTAAATGTATCAAAACTGTTTTCAGTACTTATTGACAAATGAATCTTGTTGTAAAGAATGGGCGCCATGCAGAACACACTGTGCCGTAATAAGGCTGTTTTACATTTATGATTATGCAGAGTGCCCTCTAGGCAACTGCCAACCGGACCAGCAATTACTTCAACTTGCTAACTCTGAGAGCGATATCGCTGGTAGAACTCACATCTATCACCACGGTAAGTGCAAGCTCAGCTGTTGCAATACTTACGACAGTAAGACCATGACCAGACTGTCGATCACGTTTCCAAACTATGATGAGATGTCAATGCCGTCCAATTCACACATCTTTGGTGATAGTGATCACTGTTATGTGAGTGCGACCTTAGCATTATAGGTGTCATATTGTAACAGAGGTGACAGTGTTCTTTATCTACTTGTAAGGTCTTTTTGTTCAGTCCCGGGATGTATCACGGGTGGTGCGCGAGCTACTAGCTATGAGGGCAGGGTGCTCTACCGGTCCAGTGATAGGCCAGGATCTCTCGCTCTCGAGCGTGGTTAAATCCATGCTTGACAGTGATAGATCCTGGGAGGCTATGGTCTCCTTCTGCGAGGAGGTCATGTCGCTGAAGGAGGCTGCGGAGCGGGTCAGGGAGGAGGACCCTCAATCTGACATACTCCGCCGTAAGAGGACCGGAAGAAGGCGGCGGCAATTCAACCGCCTTTTTCTGCTCGATGGTGGCCAGCCAGTTTCGGGTGCGGGGAGCCCCAATCTGGCATTGCACAGGTCTCCTACACCGGGGAATGTCCTTCGTATTCCAGGATATTCCCCTCCCCCACATGGGGGGGACCGAGGGGTTCGCTTTATGCGAACAATCACCGACGGGGCCGCGGTAGAATCCAACCGGGACCCCGTGACCCTGTCAAGTGTTAGTGCATCTCTAAACCACTCGTCAGATGATGAGTGGTTTGATGATGCACTAGCATTAAGGTGAAGGAAGGAATATCGATGGGTTTTTAGTCGGTATGCCGTTGGGTGCTAGCCAACGGAGAGCCCGACAGACCCCCTCAGCTCTCCCCGAGCTGATGGACATGCGTAATGCATTTGCCCATCGTAAAAAAAAAAAAAAAAAAAAGGGTGCTCCACCGGTGACCACACGAGACATGACTATATTCTAGGAAATCGTCCCACCGCAAGCGAGTCAAAACATTTTATAATTTGACTATTTACGAGAATTCTTATAATGGCTTCTGAGGAGTGCTTCAAACAATTTCGCAAATGTCAAGAGATATAATTATATTTTTTCAAAAGTCTCTGTCAATTGATAACCCAGTTTAAATGGTGGCAGAGAAACCTAGTTTTTACAGGGAAAAATCCTGTATATGTGTACCTATAATAAATAAAATATTTATTATACGTACACTTATAGTTAACTACACCACACATGTGCTCTTTATCGAAGTTACACCGGTTAAAATGCCATCAAAATTACACGAAATAACTCGAAGAAACACATTATAATGTAAATTATACAGAAATAACGACGTTTCTTCAAAGAATGCCAGATTGGTCTCTTCTTCTACTCTTCTTATGTTTATATATATTCTCTTAATATATATTATCTTCTTCTTCTCTTCTCTTCGTGGCTTCTGAGGAGTGCTCTAAACAATTTCGTCGATGTCAAGTGATATAATATTTTTTTTGTAGTCAAGTCGTCGATAGTCTCCGTCAAGTCATAACCCAGTTTAAATGGTGGCAGAAATACCGAGTTTTTACAGATTGGTCTCGTTACAACACTAGTGTATTTTCATTGGAACTTGACTGTGACTGTCAAGTTAAAAATTTGCTTACGCAATTTTCAACTAAAATTTTTAACTCAAGCGGAAAACGAAAACTATGTCGGACTTCAATCTGCCATTTAAGAAAGAAACGTCGTAATTTTTATTTCATTGCTATGTGTTTTTTCTAGTTATTTCGTGTAATTTTAGTTGCATTTTAACCGGTGTAACTAGGATAAATAGCTCTGTGTGATATAGTTAAATTTAAGTGTATTGTGTATCTTTAACTCTATTTTTCTACCACCATTTAAACTGGGTTATCACTTGACGGAGACTCTTGACGACTTGACTATAAAAAATATAATTATATCACTTGAAATTGGCGAATTTGTTTGGAGCACTCCTCAGAAGCCATTATAAGAAAAAGAGAAGAGAAAAAGAAGCTATAATTAAACGTTAGTCAAAATGCAGAGCAATTTCGGTGATCGAGTTTAGGTCAGTAGGTACTTACTTAGAAAGAATACTCTAGGGTTGAACTAAGTCTACATTGTATGATGTAGGTAAGCCACCAGAACCACATACATTATCTTTTCAAAAATTTGCATTAAATGGATAATACCTTGTGTTCATAAAAAAGTCTTTCAATCGATGATCTCAATTGAATAGCTTTCAATATCCAAACTCAAGTTACAATAATCAGATTAATCCACAGATGGACGTGATGTAACTCATTCGTAATAATATGTCAGGGTTACATAGCTACGTTTTGTTTGAAATAAAAACAAACACAACCCAGCTGTATTTAAGTTATGAAACACAACGTATTATTGGCTTAGTTCTTGATATACGATGAGTTATGAGGACACTTGAATTTAATACATGATATGTATATTTATGTACCTTTTTATTTTTATGTATTTATTACATACATACATAGTACATACATAAGTAGCAGTAGAGCTTTTTTGTGAAAGAGTGCGTCCGGGGAAGTTCTACGACCATACCTATTTCTGCCGCAAAGCAGTAGAGGTCGCATTGCTGTGTTCCGGTAAAAAAAACATACATCACACGCCTTTTCCCCCGAAAGGGTAGACAGAGCCTCAATAGGCCTCTTTTCACAATGGGTTGCACCATCGTGGAATATAGACGTGACAAGTGGTGAGCTCATCGCCGCCAACGCCATCATGTATTTATTAGGTGTACAGAAAGGCTCTACATGCGCTATTACTAAAACAAAATTGACGTTATTTCGTAGGTCTGGATTGAGAGATACTTGCTTGAATTGAGCGGTGATTTCCTTTTTCCGCTATGTTTTTAGGCTAATTTAGTTATATATTTCATTTATTTATTCAATGAACAAGTATTATTGGGTTAGTAAAATACATTACTGTCTATGTACACTTATGGTAAGTAAGAATAATTACAATTGAATGTCACAAACTAACTAACATTGAGAAATATGACGTCATAATCATCAGCCTGTGGAAGTCCACTGCTGGACATATCAAATCATTTAATTATTTAAACGAACAACACAGGTTAAATTTAATAAAAACAAACTACAAAAATTTCTAAATGTCGATACACCGGCATGTCACAAAATTATTAAAATCTAATCAAATTATCTCTGGGTGGCGGGCGCAGTGCAATGCCACAAAGGGTGCGTCCTAGGTGGACGTGACCTATGTACCTACCAACTGTTTCATATGTATTTTGTATATACCTAGTATTAGTTGTATTATTATTTCTGTAAATAAATGTAACTAATCAAATTATCTAATTTAAGCTTAGATAATTTATGCTCTAGGAATTCAAGTAAAGATCCCTCAATCCAGCCGTACAAAATAACGTGAACGGTTCTGGTTGTATTTTGGTACCTTTCGAAATTAAAGCGATTGGGCAACCCTAACTGGGTAGTTAGGGTTGATGCAGCGGCCGATGCAACTGATGGCCTTAAAAGGCGCAAATATGCAAGTCTCAAGTCTCGACATTGCTTGCGTATTTGAGCCTTTCGGGCTTGAGACCTTGTCGAGACTCTGGGTTCATGGGGTACGGGGCCCTTCGCGTTTGCAAAATACTTTCAGGACGTCAGGTCGCGACGCGTGACCCGAGAGCTGGCTCTTATCTGGCTCAACGCATTAGTATTGCCATTCAGCGGGGCTATGCAGCCAGCGTCTTAGGGAGTCTTTCGTCTGGTAGTGACTGGGATCAGTTAAATCATAAATCATTTATTGCATATGAATCTAGGTAAAATACAATTGCATTAGATGTTAGGTTGTTAGGTATAGGTGAGATGGCTAGATTCTGATTTTCAGCGTACAAACATTAGACAGGTAAGTCAGATTGGCCAACTTATACAACAGATCGGCAAGTTTAATTAACAGCATGCATGAATTTCAAAAATTTAACAAACTACTAGTAACATAACTTATACGAATAAAAATACTAAATCCGAAAACACTAAATTATTAAATATAAAAACCTCAACTGCGGAATCAGTAAATTACGTTACTGAATATTTTGCTAATATAGGAAAAAATTTGGCTGAAGACATTGCAATAAATCCTATCTTACAAACCCAAACTCATGACGTACATAACCCGCAGATCAACTCTTTTGTTCTTTTGGAAACAGATCCTAAAGAAGTACATGATGTACTTATGAGCCTCAAGTCTGATAGTGCCCCTGGCTGGGATAACATCCCTACAAGCTTCTTGAAACTTGCAAGAAATGAGGTGTGCCCATTAATCTCGCACTTAGTCAACCTTTGCTTCAATAATGGTATATTTCCAAATATTTTAAAACAATCTATTATTACGCCGGTACACAAAACTGGTGATATACATGATGTCAACAACTATAGGCCGATCTCAGTTCTACCTTCCATTTCCAAAATACTTGAAAAACTTATTAATAAAAGACTAATCAACTACCTTAATAAATTTCACTTACTTTCAGACTCGCAATATGGTTTTAGAAATGGAAGGTCAACTGAAGACGCTGTAACAGAATTAATCACTTTTATTGTAAATGAAGTTGATCACGGGAAAAAGTGTCTGGCAGTATACCTAGATCTAAAGAAGGCTTTTGACACTGTCTTTATCCCTATTCTGATTAATAAGCTTGAAAACATTGGTGTCAGAGACACGCCACTGGCACTTTTTAGAGACTATTTGTGTGAACGGAAACAACGGGTAAAAATTGGCAATCATATCAGCAGTTATTCAAATATTAACAATGGCGTCCCACAAGGAAGTGTCTTAGGACCTACCTTGTTCTTAGTGTATATTAATGGTTTATGCAACCTTAAAATTGGCGGTGCGAAGATTATCGCATACGCTGATGATACTGCTGTGATTTTTAGTAATCAAACGTGGGACAGTGTCCGGTCAGATGCTGAATTGGGACTTGCTAAGATTGCTCTTTGGCTTAAGTCAAACTTACTCACACTCAATGTTTAAAAAACTAACTATATGTACTATACAATATATAATAGAACCCAACCTGGAAGAGATTTCAACATACGGATACATAATTATGAAAACATACATGACGACAAATGTAACTGTCCCTTAATTAATAAAGTCTCCTCAACAAAGTACTTGGGAGTCATGTTAGATCAAAATTTATCATGGTATCCACACATCGAAGTACTTAGCAATAGAGTAAGAAAATTAATTTGGATTTTTAAAACATTAAGACATGTTGCTCAAGAACCTTTATTAAAGAAAATTTATATTACCCTAGCTCAATCGGTCCTCGGATACTGTATCACCGTATGGGGTGGTGCAGCTAAAACGAAATTTATAGAAATAGAAAGAGCACAACGATTATTGGTTAAGGTTATGTATTTTAAATCGTATAGTTTTTCCACGAACATGCTTTACTCTATGAGCCAATTACTGACTGTCAGACAAATATATATCTCGCTAATTGTTCTTAAAAAGCATAAAATGCTAAACTATGATACTAGTATTGTAAATCGCAGAAGGCAAGGCAAGGTCGCTAAAGTTGTTGCCACCAAAACTACATTTGCCAGTAGGCAGTATGAAAAACAATCAGCTCACCTATATAATCTAATAAATAAGAGTCTTAATATATACCCCATGAAGTATCATGACTGTAAAAAAGTGTTCACTGAATGGATACAGACAAAAAGCTATGATGAGACTGAAGCATTTCTGCACTTTATGTCCTAATAGTATATTAATGTTACGCGCCAACACAGAATGAATATGGCACCACAGATAAAGTCATTCGGCAACACATTTAACGCCATCTATTGACGAATAGCTGAACCTGTGGCTCTACCCATAGAGTAAGGATGTGTCAGAGAAGTGTAGCGAGAGCCTGCTATCCTGTTGTTAGAGCAGGATAGATATAGTTCCCGATAGTTCTAGACTATGGTAGACGTTTCTACAGATTGCTCGTAATTGTTAGAATATTCGAGACTCTAAGACGCTCGTATATAAAGTCGTTAATTCATTCGTGGAGTTGAGTTGACTACTAGCTAAGTGTGTGAAGTAATCAAGAGACCTGAGAGGGATAATTTAGAACAGCGTAGTATAGTGCAAGTAAAGTGGTGAGAGTGATAATTTTGAATAGTGCGGTTAACGGAAGTGTGAATTTGTGCTTTTTGGATTATTTTATTAAAAAGTGTTAATTTGTTCACCGGTGTTTTAAGAGTTTATTTTATCCTGAACCCTAGCTCGTAACAAATTGGTGTCAGAAATGGGATAAAATAATGCCGGTACTTCCAAAGGACGATACGGAAGGTATCAGGACGCGCAGTCAACGGCAGTTGGAAATGGATGTCAGGCGACTTGAAGGTTCACCATCACAAGTGCGTCGCCAGATTCCTGACCCAATGGTGGAGCCAGCTGCTGGATCATCCGGGGTTTCACCACCATCAGCGGTCCAAGCTCCCGCTTCAATCGATTTTGCTGCTTTAATGGCAATGCTTCAGGAGCAGGCCCGACGGCAGGAGGAGCAGGTCCGTCGGCAGGAGGAGCAGGCCCGTCGGCAGGAGGAGCAGGCCCGTCGGCAGGAGGAGCAGGCTAAACGCATTGAGGAGCAGCTGCGCCGTGATAAAGAGGAGCAGAATCGTCGGCAGGAGGAGCAGGCTCAACGCCTTGAGGAGTATCTGCGCCGTGATAAAGAGGAGCAGGCCCGTCGGCAGGAGGAGCAGGTTCAACGCCTTGAGGAGCAACTGCGCCGCGATAAGGAGGAACAGACTCGCCTCATAAGGGACTTGTACGTGACTATTGGGAAAGAACTCCGGGATGTAAAAAATCAGGTACAAAACCAAGAGAGTCGCATCTCCAACGCTGAAACCCAGATCGCCGATGTTAAAAAGGCTCTGGGTGTGCTGAAGTCTGGAGATGGGAACGTGGCTTCAGTGGTTGCTACACCTACAGTCCGAGGCTTCAAGGTGCCGACGTTTGATGGAAGCTCTTCGTGGTCAGCCTTCAAGATCCAGTTTGAGGCCGTGGTCAAGGCCAACGGATGGACCACAGCGCAGGCTATGACTGCCCTTACTCTAGGCCTTCGTGACCAGGCGCTTACCATTTTAGAGGCCCTCGGAAAGGAATTCACCTACGAACAGATGCTCGAAGCATTGGAATCCCGCTATGGTGATGCACATTTGGAGCACGTGTTCCGCGCTCAATTAAAGGAGAGAGCGCAGCGTCACTCTGAGAACCTACAGCAGTGGGCTCTCGAAATAGAAAAGCTGGTTCGAAAGGCATATCAATCGTCACCGGCACTCATCGACAGTAATTTAGTCCAAGCCTTTGTCGATGGAATACGTGACCTTGAAGTACGGGCTGCTGTGAGACTTGGGCACTACGAATCTTTGAAGAACGCTTTGGCGCATGCATTGGAGGTGGAGGCCGTAAGACCGGGTGGTTGGCCTCCACCTACAACCAGCAGGGAAACGAGTAAACGCCAGTACTGCGGGGCGAGTGCTGGCCGGTTTTAGAAGAGCCCCAAGAATTTTGATCTCACAAGACCATGATGGTAACGCGGATGCGCTACCAGGAAGACCTGGTCCGGATATGGGACGGACCATACCGTGTTGTGACCAGGATTAAAGATGTCACGTACCGAATTCAGAAGGGGCTGCGAGGTACACCTAAGATTGTACATGTAGATAGATTGGCGCGATATTATGGGTCTAACGATGCTCGGGACGAGCATGTCTAAGGAGGGGGCAATGTTACGCACCAACACAGAATGAATATGGCACCACAGATAAAGTCATTCGGCAACACATTTAACGCCATCTATTGACGAATAGCTGAACCTGTGGCTCTACCCATAGAGTAAGGATGTGTCAGAGAAGTGTAGCGAGAGCCTGCTATCCTGTTGTTAGAGCAGGATAGATATAGTTCCCGATAGTTCTAGACTATGGTAGACGTTTCTACAGATTGCTCGTAATTGTTAGAATATTCGAGACTCTAAGACGCTCGTATATAAAGTCGTAAATTCATTCGTGGAGTTGAGTTGACTACTAGCTAAGTGTGTGAAGTAATCAAGAGACCTGAGAGCGATAATTTAGAACAGCGTAGTATAGTGCAAGTAAAGTGGTGAGAGTGATAATTTTGAATAGTGCGGTTAACGGAAGTGTGAATTTGTGCTTTTTGGATTATTTTATTAAAAAGTGTTAATTTGTTCACCGGTGTTTTAAGAGTTTATTTTATCCTGAACCCTAGCTCGTAACATTATTATTTATTGACTAATATCACTCCTACTTCGTATATTTTTCTGTTTTTTTCCAATTTAAGTCCTTAATTATTTAAAACATATAAAATATAGTAATAGTCTGAAAGCTCCTTAGTCCAATCCAATCCTACCCCTCTATGAACTACCTCTCACACCCATGCACATCATAGCACATAGGCACAACTTGCACACCATAAACACTTCTAAATTTGCTCATACACAATCCCACACAATACTATAAACACAATAATATACAGTAGCAGTAAAAAAGATACCTACCTACCTACATAATAATAATTATTAATTTGTATTACCTATTACCTACCTACCCTGATTATTAGATTTAGATAATAATTAGTTTATCTAGTTGCACTGTACTTTTATATATTCACAATGTTAATTAGTTTAGTTTAGTTTTTAACTAGCATGCATGTTTGTATGCAATTATGGTAGTAACATGTTAAAATTATATAATAGTATCTCTTAGTTTCTAGTAGTAGGTATATCATTGTACCTACTTACTAATCTGTAACCATACCTACGCTATGGAAGAGCGGGACCTTCTAACACAAGTATTTTTCTATTTATAAGAAGGTTCCAACCATATTTAAAACAAGTGTACACCTGTTACAGAAATAAATAATTTTCTATTTTCTATTTTTCTATTTTTCTACTAGTAGTTAGTAGATAGGTAGTTGAGCTACCTTTAGATCGTTTGCAACGGTCTTTAGGTTGCTCAACTGTATTATTCGTTTTATTATATTGTATATAAGTAGTACAAACCTACTTATAGCTGAATTAGCTGTAGATATTATTCTTCAAGTAAATAATTTGGTTTACGTCTAAAAAAATAATTGTCAAAAAAAGTAATTCATATTTCAACATATATGTTTTCAGCCAAATTTATCAAGTATTTCAGTTTTCATGACGAAACTGTGTCGTACGATAGATCCACTGACGTGACGCAATTTATTGCATCATTTTCGGCCCAGTTTTTATGCATGTCAGCCAAGGTTTCGAGATTAGGTCATACTGTCTTTTCAATGATGAGTTTATGTCAGACATTGTTATTGAATTAATTAATTGTATTTGTAGTGCTTTGGGAATGTATCAACGGAATATTTGGCTCGAGAAAGAGCCACAGAGTAATTCAAATTTAACACTGTAGAATGAACATTTCTATAGAAAGTTACCAGACGACTGCAGCTCAGATGGCATTATTTACAATTATTTTTATGTGCAACGGTGGACGCTATGATGTTTTCGAGATGTTTTATTTGGTCAACCGACGTTTTACAGGTAATTGCGTATGGGGGAATGCATAGAGTAGGGTTCCGTCACAGTTTTGACTACGTATCTCTAAAAGTTCTCACAGGATATCTTTATTATATGCATAGGATTCATTCCCCAACAAAACGTAGGTAATCTGTGGACATTTCAATAGGCTACCTCAAACGGCTGCCGAACTACCTGTGTGAAATTTCCTCAGCATCATAACAGAAAAGTGACCACCTATTTTGAGATCTTATCATCAAATCCTGTTTTTGATTAAATTATTTAAGCCGTAAATACATACATACATACATAGACAGTCGCCTTTTTCCCCGGAGGAGTAGGCCCATTGAAGCTCTCCTCAATGGGTCTCTTTTCAAAATGGGTTGCACCATCGTGGAATGTAGACGTGACAAGTGGTGAGCTCATCCCCCCGACATTGCTTCCCATGGCTGACTCAGCTAACACTTTCTTCCAGTTTTAACACATTTCACAATAAGCTATTAGCAGCCAGGACAAATCTTCTACCAACGAATCTTTCAACAACACATAATCAACAAGTCCGGGTAATCTTAGTCGGCTTTAACGACATCCACGGGAGGAGACGGAGGGGTATATTCTTAGGTTGGATACACCACGACATAGTTACATCTTGGGAACTGCTTCGGAAATACTTGTCAATAAACCCACTAGACCGCGAAGACTATGAGCACTTTGCTCATAGTCTGCCGACACGCGCCGCGCCTCCTCGCGCCTCCTTACCATTTCTCGTTGCTTCACATTTCTATGGTTATAACAGTGTCGGTAATTGTAATAGAGCACGCTGTACCACGCCACCTCCGCTCTAATCCCTATTTCATCACTTGCTCTACATTCGAGCACGCCCAGACTAAGAGTAACTATCAATAAGCTACGCTTAAGAGGAGTGTACTGTTAAGGTTGTTGGTTTCGCATGCGAAATTCAGCTAAGATTGTGATTCAATGGTTTTTACACTGTTTTTTTATTTCAAGCACATTCATAGCCAAACCACAGATAAAATAATACTATACTAGTAGCCAAACTAATGATATTTATGTGATAGATACTATAAATTAAAACTTGTGTGTTTATAGGTCATATAATTACCGGCAAATCAGTTTTCGCTATCTGAAGAAGTGTTGATGAGCTGTGATGAGCAAAAAACACGAAATTAAATGAATTTCACGCCAAAAGCGAAAGCAACTACCTTAAGGCACTTGAGTTCTCTGCATTAGAAACGAATTTAAATAAATAAATAATGCTGTCCATACAACATTATCTAGCCCCAAGCTAAACAGAGCTTGTGTTATGGGCACTAGATAACTGATATAAATGAACTTAATATAATACATTACATAGATAGATATTTTTTATTATATCTGAACAAATAACAAACAAACAACAAACAAACAAACTGAACAAATATCTGCGATCGCACAAATATTTGTTCCGAAGCGGGAATCGAACCCGCAACCTCCTGCGTCGCAGGCCAACCTTCGCCCGCAGCGCCACAGAGATCGTCAATAATACATAAACAAGTAATTAATTTTGTAAAAATTAAAAAAACCCTCTTCGCAATGAAACGGCTGAACCGATTTTGATCAAACATAGCTAAGAAAACTTCCGACAAATTCACCTTTAAAAAAAGAAAACTAAATCGGTTCAACCGTTCAGGAGCTACGATGCGACAGATATACACACACACAAACACGCACACACACACACACACACACACACACACACACACACACACACAGATACACAGACATGTCAAACTTATAAAACCCCGTCGTTTTTGCGTCGGGGGTTAAAAATACCCAGAACACCCTGAACAAATACCTGCAGATCGCACAACTTGGGCTCCCCTACTATTAGATTCTGAGATCTCACTTCGCTCGGCCGGCCGTGCGGAGCGTAAGCATCGTTGGAGCGATATTTCCATGATGTGTTCATACTCAGCTGTCTCAGGGTTAATTTCTTCATGTTTACTATCAACAGCGCTATTACAACAATCGAGAGAACCCAGCGGCTGTGGCTAGTCATCTGAACGTTCACCTTGACACGGTTACAGCTACGTTACATCAATGTTATGTTGAACACTCTTATTTCATACGCCAGTGGAAGCCATTATGAACGCATTTGCTGTAAGAAGGCTATCATTATGTTGGCGAAACCAGTTTGTATGACGTTAGGAGCTAACTGTTTTGAGACTAGTTTTATAAGGTTTTTGGATTTAGTTAGAGGATTTTGAAAGGTGGTGGCCAACCGCTGACCTAGGTCAAAAATAAATGAATCACCCTTCATCGAAGTACGGTTCTAAATCTTTTTTTTTCCCATTTTTTCCAAATAACTTGTTTTAGAAGTAGGGAAGCTAAAGTAATTTTTCTAAATATTTAGATAAATCAACTCATTGCATTTGCGTGAAACAAAACGCAACAAGCTTCATTACTTTCCCACAACTTCTACGCAAGAAATTAAATTAGCTTTTTCATCCGACGCAATAACGACTGGCTGTTATTAGTTTGACGTGTCTGTGTGTGTGTGTGTGTGTGTCTGTGTAGTTGTGTGTGTGTGTGTGTGTATGTGGTGTGTGTGTCTGTCTGTGGCATCGTAGCTCCCGAAAAGATGAACCGATTTAGTTTTTTTGTTTGTTTGAAAGGTGAATTTGTCGGGAGTGTTCTTAGCTGGCACGTGTTCTTAGTGTGGCAAACATCTCTAACATCACAGACCCTCAAGTAATGGTTGGCCATGAGAGATTGGAGATGGTTGACCGGTATGTTTATCTTGGACATATTCTATCCTTTGGCAAAGAACATCAAAACAAGGAGATCGCAAGAAGGATAGAAGTTGGATGGGCGGCGTTCAGCAAACTGGACGACATTCTTAAGTCCGCTGAAATTCCACAATGTCTGAAGCCCCGACTTTATAACCAGTGTGTTCTGCCTACCATGACTTACGGTGCCGAGACATGGACGCTCACGCAGGAGGCTGCGTACAGGATGAGAGTTGCACAGAGAGCCATTGAACGCGCCATGCTCGGCATCAAGCTTATAGACCGCCGTGTTCCCAACGTCGAGATACGAAGTCGAACGAAGCTCAAAGATGTTGGGAATCGTATAACGGAACTAAAATGGAGTTGGGCAGGACACCTGGCAAGACGAGGTGACGGTAGGTGGAGTAAAGCGCTAACTGAATGGCGCCCAAGAACTGGGTACAGAAACGTTGGTCGTCCAGCTGCGAGATGGGCAGACGATATCGCATGCGTCGGGGCCGAACCTGGATGAGACTGGCACGGGACCGGAACGAATGGCACAGGCAAAGAGAGGCCTAATACTCAGCAGTGGGTGAAGTCAGGCTATGGATGATGATGATGATGATGTTCTTAGCTATGTTTGATCAAAATCGTTTCAGCCGTTTCATTGCGTTGAGGGTTTTTTAAATTTTAACAAATTTAATTACTTGTTGAGACTGATTTTATTAGAAGGATTTTGGATTGAACTGCAGAGGATTTTGGAAATTTGTTAAGAACTAACCTTTTCACCTTTTCGGGCTTGGCAGGCAGATTGGTGATCACTGTAGGTAGATAGCAACCCACCATCTCTTTTTCATCACACAACAAGCAGCGCACGGCTCAGTACCATCCTTACCTCATCAGTATACCCGCAAATCACACTAAGCGTTTCGGTTCCACCTTTGTAATGCGAACTGCTAAGGAATAGAACAAGTTGCCGTCGTCTGTCTTTCCTGAAAACTATAATATGGGTATCTTTTTATTTATTTTTCATTTTTTAAACAACTTGGTATGTTGTTGGTGTGTTGTTCAAGCAGATGGCCCACCTGATTTTAAGTGGTAACCTCTGCCTATGTACAGTGCGTTACCTCATAGGTCATGTCCACCTAGGACGTACCCTTTGTGGCACTGCACTGCACCCGCCACCCTAAGACATAAGACATGTGCCTGTAATTTCACCGGCAGGCATACTATTTAAACCGGAACACAGCAATGCGAGCACTACTGCTTTGCGGCAGAAATAGGTATGGTGGTAGTACTTCCCCGGACGAGCTCTTTCACAAAAAAGCTCTACTACTACTTAAATCTCCCGAGGATTTAGAAAAGCAGGCGGATTGGTGATCTTAGTATTGGTGTCGAGCACGCAAGTGGATGCTGCTGCCCATCACCTGGTGTAATCTCTTAGTCGCTTTATACGACATCCACGGGAGGAGTGGGAGGGTCTATACTAGACCAGACACACCACGAGAGGTTCTCATTACCAAAAATTTATTGAATTGTAAACATTTGTTAATGATTTTGGTAAATTTTGTGAATATTTGGTAATATTGATTTTGATTGGTCCTTTCTACATCGTTTGGGTTCCGTACCCAAAGGGTAAAACGGGACCCTTTTACTAAGGCTCCGCTGTCCGTCTATCTGTCTGTCTGTCTGTCTGCACGCCTGTCACCAGACTGTATCTCATGAACCGTGATAGTTAAACAGTTAAAATTTTCACAGATGATTTTTTTCAGTTGCCTTTATAACAACAAGTACTAAAAAACAGGATAAAATAAATATTTAAGGGGGCTCCCATACATGAAACGTGTTTTTTTAGCCTTTTTTATAGATACGTACGGAACACTTCGTGCGCGAGTCCGACTCGCACTTGGCTGGTTGTTAGAAATATAGAGATATAGAAGCACCTAGAATAGCATTTTTCTATTACATAGTGAAAATCCTGCATTACGAAGAGTAAAATAGGCTTCTCTTAAACTTATGTTTATCAAAATCTACACAGTTTAAGACAACAAGAAATATATATATGTTAATTTTCATCATATTTCCAAGGGCATGATCGAGCCTAAAACACGATCACGATACAATTTCTCGATTAAAAAATCGTGATCTAACCTCTACAATGAGCTTCAAACATAAATATCTCCATAAGCTATCAACGGACATTGATAAAATTAATAAGAGTAACAAATAATATTATTTTTCAACACACTTGCTCATAAAGTGGCTCTAATTTCATCGCAATTAGGCACATAATGACACCAGTAATCAAACTGTGACTTTTTCATTGCTATAATTCACTAGTGAGTTATAGAGACAGTTGAATATTTAAACATAGTGTGTATTTCTGTTTTACACCTGTAATCAAACTGTGACTTTTTAATTCCTATTATTCACTAGTGAGTTAGAGAGACAGGTGAACATTTACACAGAGTGTGTTTTTCTGTTTTATTATAATTTTCTTAACTAGTGTGTTGAAAAACGTCGTATGATACACGTGTGTATTGATGATTACCGTCCTCGGCTCTCTTAAGACCCTCGGCTCGGGTTCAATGGGCCTCAGCGGTAATCACCAACGTTACACATTTTTACCATAATGTACTATTAGAGAGTATAGTAGATTTATATATTCGATTACGTAGCAAGTATTTGTTTTATATGTGATTTTCATTAACTTTTCGTTGCGAGCGTTTTTCTGTCACTTTCTATCTTACCTGAACTTTACTGTGTTAGATAGTGACGGCTTTTAGCTGTTGACTGGCTCTTAATTACTGAAAATTCAACTAACAAGACCAACAAGAGACAATTAATCACACAATAACATTTCAAAAGATACCTTCTAAAATTAGCCAACACAAATCATGTATATTACCACAATATCGTGACCTCCTGCCCTGTTTAGTTCCTGAACGAAACGGTTCAATTTACATAGGACTATTGGTTCCCGCGGCTCAGGATATACTGGTTGTTTCGCCAGGCGTTATGCAACCATTGTGACCTTAAAACCTTACGTAACAGTAAGCCGAAACTCAATTTTGTTAAGGAAATATCTACTTTAAATCATAAGGATTAGAGTCGAATTTTATCTGACAGAATTCATAGTATAAGTCAATTAGGTTACACAAAATTATTGTACCATTTGCAACGGTTGGATATTGTTAGTACATTATGTACTCGCTCTCGATTGAACAATGATCGCATCAAATACCATCCTTTGTGGTTGCTCAATATTGAAGAGTTTGATCGTGGGTTCTAAATAGGACCATGCATGTTTTAGACAATTTTTTTTTTTTATTTAACATTGGTAGATCTTTGTTTGGCCACGATCCCACCTGTTGGTAAGTGACGATGTGGCCGAAGATGGAGCACAAAGGTCGAGTAAAGTCCTACGAAAGGCGGCGGCAGAAAGTGGATGAGAAGAGCCGAACACCGGGCTCAGTGAAGCGTATTGGGAGAGTCCTGTGTCCAGCATTGGACTAGTGTGGGCTGATGGTGATGACGATGATGGTTAGCGACTTCGTTCGCGTAGTCCCGGTGACCCAACTGCGGCGCCACCTACTGGGTCCACTTGTGAATATAAACCATTCAAGAACCCACACACAATTATTTTTATCGGTTAAGCCGTTTCTGAGTTTTAGAGAGAATAACGAAAAAAATATATTTTTATATATAAAAAGGTATTTTTTATCACCCTTTTCTAAAATTAGTACTGATCAAAATAAGTCCAAACATTGCTAGGCTAACTATTAATCATATACGAGTTCGTGTTCCGTTCATCAGATCAGCTCGCTGTCACCAGTATTGTATTGTCATCGTCACTTACCAACAGGTGAGATCGTGGTCGTGGTCAAACAAAGGTCTATCAATGTTAAAAAAAAAGGTATGCAACATCTCATCTCAATCGGTTGAGGATAGCTGCTTTAAAATTCAGTTGCAAGATTTGAGCCGAACATACATGAGCAAACATTGGAATGTAAATAAAACTTTAAAAAAAAGACTCCAAAGCTTTCAATAAAAAGTCGCTATTTTCGTCTGTTTAAAATATATATTATATATCATACAATGATGGGACCCTGGAGAAATCGAGGGAACTTTTAAAATTTTGTAGGCACTTTTAAAGCTTCGAAGTCGGTTGTTTTTTTGTTAGGAAATATACTTGTTTTTCTTTGCAACAAAGTAATAGGAGAAATGGCAAGAAGAAATAGACCTTGATCTGAAGCAGATGTGATTGGAAAGAATGTTATCTCCACGTTTTATCAATACGTGTTCGCATGTAGATCAGTGTGCCGACTCGCCTGGTATGTGGGGACCGAAAGAGTTGTATGGATTACAATAACAATAATATTCAGCACAGTTGCTCATAAAGTGGCTCTAATTTCACCGCAATTAGGCACATAATGACACCTGTAATCAAATTGTGATGTTTTCATTGCTATTATTTACTTGTGAGTTACAGAGACAGTTGAACATTTACACAGTAAATATAATAATAATAATGTAATTTCTATTTTACACCTGTAATCAAACTGTGACTTTTTCATTGCTATTATTCACTAGTGAGTTATAGAGACAGTTGAACATTTACACAGAGTGTGTATTTCTGTTTTATTATAATTTTCTTCACAAGTGTGTTGAAAAACTTCGTGTGATACACGTGTGTATTCATGATTACCACCCTCGGCTCGGGTCTCAATGGCGCCTCAGCGGTAATCACCAACATTACACACTTGTACCATAATGTACTATTATTCATCATCAACTGGTAGTTGCTTATTATATTAATATAATAGAATAGACCCTTTGCACTGGCTCTTAGAAAAGTAAGTCTGAGGGAGTATAGAAATGCCACTAGCAACTGTGTGACGACCCCTGTGGCGGGCGGGCGAAGGTTCGCCTGCGACTCAGGAGGTTTTGGGTTCGATGTCATTAGGTAGTACCTAACATTAGTTGAGTAAACAGTAGATGTAATATGCCAACACATTATAACATCTATGTATAACTGTGTTTATTTATGTCTTTTATAACCGTGTTTAGTTAAATAATACATTTATCTTAACTTATATATCCTAAATGCTCTAAGATAACTTGTATAACCGGCTTGTTTGTATAATTAATACGATTTTTAGCTAGGTATACCTACTTAGAATAAACTCAATCAAATCAAATCTGACAAGGCCTATGTTCGGTCCGCTTATATGTATGTACTTAAACAAAACCAAGTGCTCCCAGTGTTCCTATGGTGAATAAATGATATGACTATGACTATGACTATAGATGTCCACTCTAGTCTGTCGTACGAAGTCCCGTTACGTGGCAGTAGGCTAGCATCCGCTGAACACATCCCTGTGATGCTGCAAGTCAGGGCTGACACTTCAACAAACTGAGGGCCTAGCAGGTCTGTCATAGTTTTGCATTCGGTATCCTGACTATCAAATTACAAGTTCATATTTGTTTTAATGTATGGTTTTAATGAATTTCTCAGCAAGTCCGCTGGGTAGCTCATCGTTTTCTGCATACAAAAGCGACATTTCGACTCGCAATTCGGTTTTCGTTATTCCGAGTTCTAACAAATTACAAACCTGTGGTAGGCCCTCTGTTGTTAAACAACTAGGACAGAACATCATAAGACACATTGCACGCCCTTAAAGGGTTGAATCTCCAACAGTATAACTGTAATATCTTTTTATAAAGTAATTCAGCAATAAATATTCTGTGACTTTGATAATTATTACAAGCTTTTATATAGTTTCACCTGTCCCAGTGTAATCAAATCTTACAAGTTTTTGACCCACTTCTCGGTGTTCGGTTGAGCTGAAATTTTGTAGACCTGTCAAGTTTGACAATAAAATATTATGGTGACAAAAAGCTATGATGATGAAGACGTCACTGCTTGTGCAACAGTGGACAACGGCACTCCTCGATGGATAAAAGTAGACTGGCGGTGTTTGGACACATTTTGATCAGCACACGGTTCCGAACACTTATTTAATGGAAGCTTGTTTTGAAAAAGATATTTTTCATCAAAAATCTTGTTTTAATATCAAATTTTCTCAATAATATAAAGTATCTTCGTATGACCCCTATCTGATGTAGGTGATGGTGACTAATGTACATTCGTGAATGCATTTTACATAGTATACATACATAGAACACGCCTTTTTCCCCGAAGTGGTTGGCAGAGCCTCAATGGGCCTCTTTTTACAGTGGGTTGCACCATGGAATATAGACGTGACGAGTAGTGAGCTCATCGCCGCCAGTGCTTCCCACGATTGACTCAGCTAACGCTTTCTTCCAGTAATAACACTTTCTATAAGCTAGTTGCCAGGACAAATCTTATACCAACGAATCTGATCTGAAAGTCCAGGTAATCCCTTAGTCGGGTTTTACGACATCCACGAGAGGAGACGGTGGGATCTATTCTTAGGCCGGACACACCAAAGTTTATTTAAGCCGTCTATTTTTAACTCCCGACGCAAAAACGACGTGGTGTTATAAGTTTGACGTGTCTGTGTGTCTGTGTGTGGGTCTGTCTGTGGCATCGTAACTCCCGAACGGATGAACCGATTTCGTTTTTTTTTGTTTGAAAGGGGAATTTGTCGGGAGTGTTCTTAGCTATGTTTAATCAAAATCGGTTCAGCCGTTTCATTGAGTTGAGGGTTTTTGAATTTTTACAAAATTAATTACTTGTCCTCGATGTCTTTGTTTTACATCATCTTGAGCAAGTGGTACTCAGAAGATAAAGTCTATTATTCGAATCAAAACCTTTGCGTCCTGGGGGTTGTCAGTTACTGGCTTCCACGTTTCAACCAAATATTAAACAAAAAATAAAAAATAAAATAAATAATGCTAATAACAAGATCGCCAGGAGTGGCGTTCTAGAGAAGAGGCCTTTACTCAGCAGTGGGTATTACCGGCTGAAAAATAGATAGATAGATAGAAATAATGCTGGACAGTTTACACAACATTATCTAGCCCCAAGCTAAGCAGAGCTTGTGTTATGGGCACTATATAACTGATATATTACATAGATAGATATTTTTGATTATACATATAAAATACCCAGAACACCCTGAACAAATATCTGCGATCGCACAAATATTTGTTCCGAGGCAGAAATCAAACCTGCAACCTCGTGCGTCGCAGGCCAACCTTCGCCCGCCGCGCCACAGAGGTCGTCAAATATAATGGCATTATCCAGTGTCAGTTCATCTCCAGACCTTGCGAGACTGGCAACCCTAGCTCGCATCCGGCTCGTTACTGGGTAAGCGGATTATGTCACGGTGCAAGTGCGAGTAACGTATTTAACTCCTAACTATGGGAAGACACACATACGGACAGACAATGTTCCACACTAGGATTTCCACGAGTTCTGTTTCTTTAAGGAATACAGTGCAATCTAGATGAAGTTTTTAATGTACGAGAATAAATTAAGGGCAGGCGAGGGTATGTATGATAAATGGCCTATGGCAGGATTTAGCATGTTCTATCTTTACATATGATAAAACAGTAGAACCCGGTGTTTCTATATATTGAAGAAAATAATCAAAATAGAAAGAGGGTGGGCAAATAAAACACATCAGCGATTTTTGTTTTTTTTTCTGTCTGTCTGTTTCTTCACGCACATCTCCAAAACTACTGAACGAATTTTCAAATAGTTTCCACAATTAGACAGTTTTTTTTTGGAGCTGCGAACACATAATACTCTTTATTTTACCTAAATTGGTCCAGCCAATACATAGCCAGGAGGTTTTTTTTTTTTTTTTTTTTTATTTATTTACTATATGTTTGGTGGGTATTGGTGCAGTTGGTTATAGGATAAAAAGCACACAATAAATTTTTTTAAGGGATTTTTCCTGCTGTTTCCTTCAGTTTAAGCTCAAATTGTTGATTTTCGCTATCAGGCTTCAGGGTCTGATGATAACCAGCATAGGATGAACAGGATCTAGGGTACTACTGAAGCTGAATCTTCAAATTTTAGCTCGAACTTCAAATGAAGATGACATGTCTTTCACCCACAGACTCCGGGGTCTAATGATGATCAGCATACGACAAATGGGATCAAGGGTAGGGTTCTCCGATTTCAATGCAGTTTTATTGGTATGAAAACTGGTTTTGGAACATGTACTGCCACCTGCTATGAAGCTAGGTATCCGGAATAAGGTAAAGTGTTACTTCACACCAGGACAGCTACTCAGTCTATATAAAGCACAAGTCCGGGCTGGTATGGAGTACTGCTGCCACGTTTGGGATGGCGCGGCCAAACACCAGCTTGCTGCCTTAGACTCGATCGAACGTTGGGTTTTCAGGCTTATAGGTGAGCAACATAATGGCAAAGACTACAAGATTCAGAGTCTCGAGCACCGCCTTAAAGTAGCAGTAGGCCTTTTGATCTTCTATATAGGTTACATGTCGGGGAATGCTTCGAGGAACTTCACGATCTGATACTAGCGTCTCCTTTTCATCATAGTAAGAGCAGACGCACGGCTCGATTCCACTCATTAGTGTACCCTCTATTCGTACTAAACGCTTCAGTTCAACCTTTTTAATGCGAACTGCTAAGGAGTGGAACACAATACCGTCGTCTGTCTTTCCTGAAAACTATAATCTGGGTCTCTGAATAGGATGCTTCAGATATGCTTTGTGCTTCAACGACGGCCACTTCGTCACTTACCAACAGTTGAGATAGTGGTCAAACAAAGGTCTGTCAATGATAAAAAAAAGTACAAAAAATGGTAAAGGAGTTTTATTAAAAAATTCCATGTATTCGAAGGGCTGTTAAAGTCATGGAATAGTTCCATGAACCATGAAACCACCACATAATATGCCACCATGACAAGGAATTATAAAGATTTGTCTCATCAATACCTCGGAGAGCAGTCACCCTGCGAGGCTGCGATACGGATTGCAATGGGAACCGGACCAGTGTCACTGTGTCATGTCCATTGTATGGTGAGCAGAGCCGGGTTCCAGTTAGTCTAGCGATGGGAACTGAGGCCATTGAACTGTATGCTCTATAGAAAATTACGAGTGAGGAAAAACTGTGTGAAAATGAGGGAAAGTAGGTGGTTGGGGTGTTACTCTTATGTCTAAAGTGTTATATAGCACACGTAGACGGCCCTGCTAGAGACGCCATATTAGACAAAAAGCCCCCTTTTTTAAACAAAATGTAGGTCCCACCGTAACCCCGCATACAGACACACGAAGCAGGCACGTATGTACAAAGATTTGTTAGTTATGTACTAGCTGTACCCGCGACTTTTTTTGCGCGGTACATTGATATTTTCTGAACCCTGCAAGATAGCTATCGAAACGGAAAATGTTACGTCAAAATTTCTGTTGTGAATCGTTAGGGATCTTTATTGAAATCTGTTGAGCCGTTTCGAAGCCTATTCTAGACAAACATTCAGACAGACTGGCGGACAATAATTCCAAAACTAATTTATGATTAAGGCATCGGGTACGATGCCTTTATTTTGAAATCTCAGACACTTCAGTTGTACTAGAATACCTAGAGATGTAGATGGTAGTTGGTTAAATAGTTGGTTAACCTTTAATAAAACTTATGACTTAAAATTATGGATAAGCCAAATAAAATGCAATTTTGAAGCCATAATTATCTGACGTAATAAACAAATTCGGCAATGCACTTTTGGTTTTGCAATAATTTTATCAGAACGTGATTTTATTTCAAAATTTCTCCAAAAATTTTCCAATGTATGAAACTTTGTCAAAAAGATAATGATTTTGGATATAAAAGACAAATTTTGGAAGAATATTCCAGTTATCGACAACTGAACAACTGAACATATCAAGTAATCGAAATGATTTACGCTGTGGTGATCCTCTTCGCTCATGTGAGTAGTACCTATATTAATTTATATTTTTAACAGCTTTCCCTATGTCTTTCTTTCCGGTGTTCATTTGTAATCCATTTTTCAAGCACGTGCTCCAACCACAGGCAAACATCTTCCTACAAACAAAAACTCCTCGCGCCGATTTATTGAATATATCGTAAAATGTGGATAATTTTACAAAACTCCCACAGTAAATACTTGTTTTTTTTCCCCTTAATTTGCACTATTATATTCGTAGCTAAACTAATGATATTTATGTGATACTATCAATTAAATATATCTTGAAGTGTTCAAGAGCTGTGATGAGCAAAAACACAAAAAGGTAACTAATTTTGCACCACAAACCGCGGCCATCACACGGCAAAAAAAATGGCGGTCAAAGTCGGTCGAAATTTATTTGTTTACACCAGAACTTTAATCGCAGGACGGGGAATTGCCAGTCTCGTGTATCGACCATAGACGTAGAATTTTTTCGCTACGCTAAATAGACAAACGAAGCGTGGGAGAGAGAAGTCATTTTTAAATGTACCCCGTGCAAGAAGAAAAGTGACAGCAACAATGTATTGAATTTGACATGTTTTGCTTGAGTTCATGCCCATACCGGACGGTCTCTTGTGCAGTTTAACTAATTTCGTAATTTTTTTAGTAATCTTACTATTAAATAACAAATATTACTTTGTATGACAATGGTGTCATGTTCAGTTTGTGACTGTGAATATACAAGACGTAATTATCCGGGAAAATACACGTTTCACAGGTAAATAAGAGATTATTGGTAGTTCGATTGTATTGCTTATTTTATCAATTCTGCTTTAGTAAATGGCCTAAAAATCAGTTTCATTCGTAGATTAGGACTTTCCCTTATATTTTTTAATAATATTTCGTTGCTGCACCTAGAAATAAACAATATTTTATGTAAAATATAAAAATGTTTGATTACGATAGGGCTTGACCAAGTGATGACGTCAGAAATATCGATAGTCCTGTTGCAGTCTATATCGTAGTATAATGCGCATCATGTAAAAAGAACATCATGTAACAAGCTTCTTCAGGCGTTCCAGCGTTCGTTTTAAGAGATTACTTACTTTTCTACTTATTTAAGAGATGTATACCTATGCATTCAATGAGTGCCTACCTAGTTTACTACTTTTTACATGAAGCGCACTATACCTAACTATAAATTAAATTTTTGTCCATCCTAGAATGGAGGTTTACTTTGTTTGGAGTAAATATGTGTGCTCTGTTAACATTTTACCGTTTTTTTAAAAATCTATAATAACCAGGTGTACATTGAGGTGTGTGTTTTTGTATTGACTATTGAAAAGGTAACTCTAAAGCACCACGGGTGTTTTATTGCAGTTCGTGTAGTAGATATTTTGGAGTAAATATTTACGTTGTTGTACACACGCCTTTTTCCCGAAAGGGTATATTTATTTTTTATTTTTTATAAATAAATATTGTTTATATCTGCTTAATAAAATAATAGGTAACAAATTAAATTTAAATATACCCCAGAAATTCCGTTCCAGCGGGACTCGAACCTGCACCCTCGCCTGTGATCAGCGATGCCTTTACTTTCGAACTTTGAACAGAAGGTTTCCAATGAAACACCTGTAGATACAGCACTATCAACTTGGCGCTATAGCCGAGTTGATAGTGCCCACAAATTTCGTCTCCAGCGTCATAGCTCGATCTATGGCTAAATTGTTTAAGGCATCGCCGATGACAGGCGAGGGTGCGGGTTCGAGTCCCACTGGAACGGAATTTTTGGGTTACATTTAAATTTAATGTTATCCATAAAGCGTGGTTTACACTTGAAAAATAATAAACTTTGGGGTAACAAATTGTCTATAGATAAAGTAACAGAGTGAAAAATTATATGGGCGTAGCACGGCTGATATAAAATGTTTTTGTGCTTTCAGATTTCCAAGTAATCCTTTGCTACGAGAAAAATGGTTATCGGTTATAAGAAGAGTGGGATGGACTCAAATAAGAACTCCACTAGGTATATGCAGCAAACATTTTAAGTTTAAATTTAAAGGGAAACTCTAAGATCCCACCTATAAATAAAACTGTAATATTTAGAGGTCAATAAATAATAAAGGTTTATTTATTAACTGTATTCAAAATTCTCTTTGACGTCAAATCTGCCAAACTGTGTTATTCATGAAAGACTTAATCTGCATTAAGATGTATTTATCTACCATACACATCACGGACGGATGATGAATTCTATCGACAACGTAAAAGTGTTGGTCGAGGACAACACTATTTTTAACTCGGACATAGACTTTCACCAACACGTGCACATATTTTTTTTGGTTCCATCTTCGATCTCTGATTGTAGATCTAGTACATATACTAAATCTATGGTATCGACTAATTATTCTCCCATGGTATAGTGTTACAATAACTAGCATTCGCTTCCTACCAATTGAATGATATACAAAGTACTAAACCCTCTGTGGACTAAATCTAAAACTACACTTATGAAAAAAAGATTTTTTTGTATGGCTACAAAAGTCTTTCATAAAGTACCAGAGAGCATAAAAGAGAAAGACACTATACGTTTTAAAAATAAGGTAAAGGCACTTCTGCTTGAGAAATGTTATTACACAGTGACGGAGTTTTTAACTGACGACTTGAGCAATGTTTAGTTTTTAGTATACTTTTAAATATTACCTGTAACAACATATATTTGCATGCCTAATAATGGTAAGAATGTAACGGATCTGTAATTATTGTTTGACATCTACATCAATGTATTATAATGACAAATAAATAACTATGAATACCAAATAATGACAAATAAATAACTATGAATACCAAACTATGACTCCCACTTGTTCAAGAACTGAACTGAACTGAACTATGACTCTGCCGATCGGCAGTTTATACTTGAAGGTATAAGCAAAATGTCAAATGTTGTTTTGAAAACCAAATTGTCAACAATAAACATTGCGTGCAAATATGCGAAATACCATTTGACACAGTCTTTTGTCTCATGAAATCGAATTTGAAACTGCTTGTCAATGAAAAAGACAAAACACTGTTTAACTGTTCCGTGGCTATTTCACATTTTAGAATAGTAGTACTTATGGTTATTTTTCTTAGTATCTGTTATTATCATTGTGTTCTTTCAGGTCCTGCTTCAAGCTTCTTCGTGTCCAGATCCCATCACAACAGTTCACATCCAAAATCACGACGGCCCTATTTTTTATGTTTCACCTACCGATACCCGCTTGCCTTATGACAATCACATAACAATCGGCAACCGCTCGCCAACAGACTGCTACGGAGCCAGCTGCAACTGCTCACCGACTAGCGGCAACCAATCGCCAACTTATAAAACTTGCGGCAATCAATCACCAACTTGTCAAACTTGCGGCAATCAATCGCCAACTTGTCCAACTTGCGGCAATCAATCGCCAACTTATACAACATGCGACCACCAACCACCGCAACTTCTTCACAATTGTAACTACCCCAACTGCCATACAGCCTGTGAAACGGACTGCAAATGCGTGACGAAGCAACATGGTACGTGTGTACCAATAAATACTGTACCGCAAAACTCTGGTACCCCTGGGACGTACTATGCCGCTTACCCGGACTATAATGCTTATGGCTATGGGCAGTACCCTGAAGGTCAAAGTGGATCAGAAGGATCTTGTTCAATCATCACGGAAGGATTGATACCTCTCCTTAAGTCTTACATAGGGCAGAGTAAGTGCCCTAAGCATGGATACCTGTCTGGGAAAAGTTATTCGAACTATTAAAGCTTAGCTTGCATTAGTTGGCACATATAGGAATCTAGGTCAGCATAAGCAAAACAAAATAAGCAATGTATAAGTAAACGCTAAGTTTATAGTAATCTGGTTTGTGCATCCATACAATAATATATACCGATATTTTCTGTTTTTTTACATTATAGCTTTATATTAACTTGCAATGTATGTCCGGGTGGAATCTTGCAACTGAATTTTAAAGCAGTTATCCTCTACCGATTGAGCTATAATTTGGCATAGGTTCCGATAACAATACAATATGATGGTGACAGCGAGCTGATCTGATGATAGTGGCGGAAGCTGGACAACGGAACTCCTCGATGGATAATAATTATAGTAGACTGGCCGTGTTGAGGCTCATTTTTACTACGGTTACGATCACTAATATTATAAAATCTTGCATTAGGGAAAAATTCTAGCTACGAAGTTGGTTATTTTTCGAAAATAATTATTTTGATAACTACTGTGTAATTTTTTACTCCCATTAGCCTTTACTGAAAAATTATAAAACTAGTTTTATAAATATTGAATAAATAAGCATTTTGTCAAAAATTCAATTGAGATGAGTACTACATAGTAATAGAGCTTTTTGGTGAAAGAGTTTGTTCGGGGAAGTACTACCTCTATACCCATTTCTGCAGCAAAGCAGTAGTGCTCGCATTGCTGTGTTCCGGTTTGAAGGTGCTGGTGAAATTACGGGCACATGAGACTTATCATCTTTATGTCTTGGTGTGGCGGGCGCAGTGCAATGGCACATAGGGTGCGTCCTAGGTGGACGTGACCTAATGAGGTAATACTTTGTTAAAGGCAGAGGTTACCACTTAACATCAGGTGGGCCATAAGCTTGCTCCGTCATTCACGTAGATAAAAAAACTCCCCTTCCTCCTCGTGCATCACTGCACATCAAAAGTATTCTGATGATGATTTTGATGACATACGATACCAATAGACTGATTTATGTAGAACTAGCGACTCGCCCCGGCTTCGTAGTTTCAGGATGAAAAACACCACCCCCCCTCGCCCCCCTCCCCCCCCTCCCCCCATGTCCATCTCCTGGTTCTAAGCTACCTGCTAATTGTCAGCCAAATCGGTTCAGCCGTTCTTGAGTTATAAATTGTGTAAATAACTCGACTTTCTTTTAATTATTAAAATAGATATAAGATTAAACACATTGATTAAGATCACATTGATTTCTACTCCAATTTGGACGCCGTAGTTCAAAGTACCTACGCAACAAACAATAATTTATTTTCGTGCAATACTGAACGCATAATTTCGAAAGACCAACAAATTGCCATATCTAAGGCGTTCTACGCGAAATGTTTGCAAAACCTTACCGTTTACGCCATGTTGCGATAACTGGCTATTCGGTTGTTTGATAATTTTGCAATTGTTATTAAACGTTATAGAAATTTGGGCATTTTTGCATCACAACTGGCCACATCCAAGCAAAAAGTTTCGGCCCTTAGTGCCCTTGAATTTTGTAAGCTTTTATTTATTTTGCTTTTCTTCCTTTGGGGGACAAATCTGGCGATCAGAAAAGCACTCTTGATCAAAATCGAGATTAAAATTGAAATCTTTTACGCGACCGACTTCGCGTGACGACTCTTGGAAGAACAACACGACGTATATAGGTGTGGCTATACTTCGCGTGACGACTCTTGTAAGAACAACACGACGTATATAGGTGTGGCTATACTTCGCGTGACGACTCTTGGAAGAACAACACGACGTATATAGGTGTGGCTATACTTCGCGTGACGACTCTTGGAAGAACAACACGACGTATATAGGTGTGGCTATACTTCGCGTGACGACTCTTGTAAGAACAACACGACGTATATAGGTGTGGCTATACTTCGCGTGACGACTCTTGTAAGAACAACACGACGTATATAGGTGTGGCTATACTTCGCGTGACGACTCTTGTAAGAACAACACGACGTATATAGGTGTGGCTACCTTACGTATTACCTTTCATTACATTTGAAAATAATCATACGCATAATACTTATACACCTACGCTAGTAGTAGTAGAGCTTTTTTGTGAAAGAGTTCGTCCGGGGAAGTACTACCACCGTACCTATTTCTGCCGCAAAGCAGTAGTGCTCGCATTGCTGTGTTCCGGTTTGAAGGGTAAGGGGTGCCGGTGAAATTACAGGCACATGAGACTTTTCATCTTTATGTCTCAGGGTGGCGGGCGCAGTGCAATGCCACATAGGGTGTGACCTATGTGGTAATTCACTGTTCATAGGCAGAGGTTACCGCTTAACATCAGGTGGGCCATCTGCTAGTTCCGTCATTCAGTAGTATAAAAAAAAAAAAACTAATTATTACTTACTTTCCCAAATATCTTGGATTCGAGTATAGTCGATTTCGTTTAGTTCCTTAAAATTCTCCCAGTTTCGCATCTATGTAATCTAAGATTGGATTACAAATTGTAATTCCAAATAGCACGATTTGCCAGCAAATCCCAAATATTGCGATTATGTCCTGTGTTTGAGGGTAACCACCCTATATGAGAGAGCTATGTGAAAAAATCTGGAATGAGGAGATCTGTAGAAGAACCAAGATCACTAACATAGCTCTCAGAATTAGCAAGTTGAAGTGGCAATGGACAGGCCATTTTATGGCTCGCAGAACTCGCAGAAATGTTCTCGAGTGGCGACCATAAACTGGACGACGCAAAAGAGGAATGCTCTCTTTCGATGGATCAAAGACATTAGAGAGGTCGCAGGAAGGCGGTGGATGGAGGTGGCTCGGGACCGTTCGTGGCATTCTTAAGGGGAGCCCTATGTCGAGCACTGGATTTCTGTAGGCTGATGATGATGATGATGATTAGAGTTGAGTTTGGTATTTTTAGGGTTCCGTACCCAAAGGGTAAAACGGGACCCTATTACTGAGGCTTGGCTGTCCATCTGATTGTCCGTCTGTCACCAGGCTGTATCTCATGAACCGTGATAGTTAGACAGTTGAAATTTTCACAGATGATGTATTTCGATGCCGCTTTAACAACATATACTAAAAAATAGAATAAAATAAATATTTAAGGGGGCTCCCATACAACAAACGTGATTTTTCCTAATGTAGGTTAAGCAATGCTCTGCGAGGTCAGTTTTTGGATGGGTGATCACTTTTTGCATGAGCTTTTTATTATTATTTTTTTACAAACATGTTTTTTTGCCGTTTTTATATATAATGGTACGGAACCCTTCGTGCGCGAGTCCGACACGCACTTGACCGGTTTTTTAATAATATTAAAAGTGTTCCTATGATGAATTTGAATATAAATCAGTGTATTTTCAGCAGTATGAATAAGTTTACGATGACAAACACGTCTAGACTATAATGGAATTATAAGGTTCAAAATAAATATATTGTATTACGTAGGTATTGTGTAACGGATCAGATAATTGCGTATTATGGAATATTTCAATAAAATAATGTGGTTGCGGTGAATCACGCATAGGCCTTTGTTATTTATTGGTCATAAACACATCTATCAATGAAGAAAATACCTCAAAAGGGATGCATTCAGAACAGCCAAGAAAATCAGTCATCAGTGAAATTTAGAATTAAAACTATTACACAAACGGAATATAAACATAACTCTTCAAAAAGATTAATGTTTTCAATAATATACCTACCTACCTACCTAGGTACACGCCTTTTTCCCCGAAAGGGTAGGCAGAGCCTCAATGGGCCTCTTTTCACAGTGGGTTGCACCATCGTGGAATATAGACGTGACAAGTGGTGAGCTCATCGCCGCCATTGCCTACCACGACTGACTCGTCTAACGCTTTCTTCCAGTAATAAAACATTCCATAATAAGCTAGCAGCCAGGTCAAATCTTATACCAACGAATCTTAGCAACAAGTCCGGGTAATTCCTTAGTCGGCTTTTACGACATCCACGGGAGGAGACGGTGGGATCTATTCTTAGGCCGGAGACACCACAGATATTATATGATATTAGGACAATAAGTGTCTCACTACTGGGCAAAGGTCTCCCCTAAATTCTTCCACTGGTCTCTGTCCTTGGCAGTCTCCCACCACTCCTCTGCCAACGCTTTCTCGGCCGACCTGGAGGTCACCGTCCTTCAGATATCCAGGGTGTGCTGATGTTCGTCCACCTGTTGGGAAGCATTCGACTGACGTGCTTGTGACCTGGGAAGAAACCCCTGGCTAGGTGCTAGGTAGGGCTAGGTGGAGCGACGACTTGCGAGGGATGGCTGGCAGAAACTGGATGAGCGATGCATGGCGATGGATGGCGAGCCTCAGTGGCGCGCCATGGGAGATACCTATATGTCCAGTGGACTGCAGTAGGTTGATGATGATGTATATACATAGCTGAACAGAACGAGCGTGAACAATGCAGTGTGGATGCTCACGCTTGTGGCGCGAAATATAAATATTTTGGTGTTTTTTGCCCGTAACAGCTCATCAGCACTTCTTCAGATAGCGAAAAATTATTTCGCGAGAACTAGGAGACTTAACACACATGTTTTAATTGATTGTATCTCATAAATATCATCAGTTCAGCTTCGTTTCCCCTAAACAAAAAAAAAACACTGTAAGAATGGGTTCGTAGCTAAACTGATGATATTTATTAGATACCATCAATTAAAACATGTGTGGTAAGTCTCCAAGTTCTCGCAAAGTCAACTTTCGCTATCTGAAGAAGTGTTCATGAGCAAAAAACACCAAGAAATCGAATTTCGCGCCACATGCGACAGCATCTACCTTAAAGAGAGTTCAGCAAAAATTATATTTTATATTATAATGTATAATATATAAAGACGAGCGGAACGAGCTGCAAAAATTCCGTTTTTTTTTGCTCAAAGGGAGTACAGCAAAAACTATATCTATCACTATAACATATAACGTGAGCGCAGCGAGCTATCTCGCATCGCAGCCGGCTCTTCCCTCGCCGTGCCACAGAGGTCGTCGAATTAATTTACGATGCGATGTTCCTACCCCGGATATAAGCAAGATTATAATTTCCAGTAGTGGAAATGATGACTTAATACAGGCTGATGATGAGAATGGTGAACTTGGCTTTGTTAGCAGTAGAGCTATTTTGTGAAAAAGTTTGTCCGGGGAAGTATTATCAGCATTCTAATAGACCCGGAGAAATTACAGGCACATGAGACTTCATCTTAATGTCTCAGGGTGTGGGCGCGGTGCAATGTCGCATAGTGCGCGTCCTACGTGGACGTGACCTATCTATGAAGTAATACATTGTTATAGGCAGAGGTTACCGCTTAACATCAGGTGGGCTATCTGCTTGTTACGTCATTCAAACCAAATTAAAAAAGTTCTTATATCCGATTATAATCTTGTAATAACCACAGTGCTAGTTGTGTACCAAGTCTTTCAGCAATTTTGCAGCTTTTTTATGTTATTTTCTGTCAGTAAATAACCAACCATTGGCATTTGGTGGGATGAATCCCATTAGCCAACATCGAAAGGAGCGTGGCTGCCTTGACACGCCAACCTAGCGTTCCTTTCCTAAGTCGACATTTGTCGTTTCGCAAGAAGTGGTTGCCTGCCGCCGTATCCTTGGGTTGCGCAACAGTTACTTCATGATTACTGTTACGTTTACTTGATAGATGTGTTTGGGATCTGGTGATGAGATTTTCATAATTCTTCTTCTTCGTCGTGTCGATAGTGGATCATTGTTTTTTCTATTTTTATACGTTGTTTTGCCAGAACTTTGCCACTTCTACGGCGTTGTCACTGTCACTCGAGGTACAGGTGTTGGGGCACATTGGGCAAGTCCTTAAGTGTGCCATTGTTTGAGGATCGGTTCCGCAAGGAAAAGTTGTTGCTATCTCTTCTGAGTGGCCCCATTTTCGCATATTGAGCCTGCAACGGCCCACCTGTGTTCGAAGTCGGTTAAGCGACTTCCACGTGCACCAGGGGAGGTCATAATCTTCTTAATCTTATACATTGCCATAATATGTGTATTACACATAGTAAGATTGTCTTAAAAGATTGGTAGGTTTTTAGTTTAGTTTTAGATCATAGATCCCTGGGTCTCTCGTACGACTCGTTTCTCGAGATCATTTCTTCCCCATACCTACAAACTATGGAATGAGCTTCCATCTGAGGTTTTCTCGCTTGGTTACGACATGTGTCGCTTCAAGAAAAATGTTCATAAATTCCTTCAGGGTAGGCAGCGCATCGACAATACCCCCGGTGTTGCCGGTGTCTATAAGCGACGGTGACCACTTTACATCAGGTGGGGCCGTAAGCTAGTTTGCCCATTCGGTTTTTTGTTATTTGTATGTTATTTCGTAGTTAAATCGTTTTGAAATATATTTGCGATTTATTTAAACCATTTGATATTTATAATTATATTTTTTATTTCCATTGATAGTTCAACGGTTTCATTTGTATTTTTTGAAGTTAGCAAAAAATTGGTACACAAAACTTAACGGATGTCAACATCACACTTTGTATTTAAAAAAAATAATTTAATAAGTATTGCTGGACAGTTCACTTAACATTATCTAGCCCCAAGCTAAGCAGAGCTTGTGTTATGGGTACCTACTGATATACTTAATACAATACATTACATATTTTTGATTATGCATAGAAAATGCCCAGAACACCCTGAACAATAAAATTATCTGCAGATCGTACAAATATTTGTTCCGAGGCGGGAATTAAACCCGCAATATGTGTTCTGAGACCTTAATACTAGTTTGGATAGTTTTGGAAACTATACGAAGTTTCGTTTCTATCCATACATTTTCTGACAGCGCCCGTTAGTTCCTCGACGTATCCGCTAGGGGCGCTGCTAGTAAATGTATGGAAGATAAATATATAAATAATCCTGGACAGTTCAACACAACATTATCTAGCCCCAAACTAAGCAGAGCTTATGTTAGGTGTACTAGTCAGCTACAATTACATATTGTATTACGTATATAATATAGATTTTATTATACATAGAAAATTTCAATTTCAATTTCAATTCATTTATTTACTTTGGAACACATTCGGTACACTTGGATTAGTCAATAGGTACATAAATTGTTGAGTAGCGGCTGTACATGGGCCTTGTCAAAGAAATGATTGTAAATAATAATACGATTTACAACACAAAATACCCAGAACACCCTGAACAAATATCTGCGGATCGCACAAATATTTGTTTCGAGGCGGGAATCGAACCCGCAACCTCCTGCGTCGCAGGCGAACCTTCGCCCGCCGTGCCACAGAGGTCGTCAAAATAGGTTGTGTTGTGATCGCGAAAGTTTAAAAAATACTAGTCTATTAGTTGGCCTATGTCCAGCAGTGGGCTTCTATAGGCTGATGATGCTGAAAGCGAGCTGTTATCCTCGTGACTCCTTCTGCGCTCCCACGGCAGTTCCCTGCACTGCGACAATTGCGCCACGTGTCGGACGACGCAGGATGTCCTGACCCATACGGGAGTGGGGGGGGGGGGGGGGGAATTGCAGCAATGTTACGTAACACTCATGATTTTTAGGGCATCTGGGTAGAGCCGTTGTTCTTTAGTGTAGATCCATTGACGAAGTAGCATTGCTTAACTTATTGTCAATGTACAGGGCTACATGTTCATTTGGCACGTGGCCGAAATCAGAACTATAGACCGTTCACCGTAAGTTGGCACCTGTCATGGAGTATTTACAGGTGCCATCTTACGGTGAACGAGCCGGACCGTTCATCGTAACTTGGCATCTGCCATGGAGAATTTACAGGTGCCATCATACGGTGAACGAGCCGGACCGTTCATAGTAAGTTGGCACCTGCCATGGAGTATTTACAGGTGCCATCTTACGGTGAACGTGCCGGACCGTTCACCGTAACTTGGCATCTGCCATGGAGTATTTACAGATGCCATCTTACGGTGAACGAGCCGGACCGTTCACCGTAACTTGGCATCTGCCATGGAGTATTTACAGGTGCCATCTTACGGTGAACGAGCCGGAGCTTTCACCGTAAGTTGGCACCTGCCATGGAGTATTTACAGGTGCCATCTTACGGTGAACGAGCTGTAACATCGCCATTTTGTAATGTTATAAATCTAAGCCACAACGGCGGCCACAAGACGTGCCAAATAAACCTAGTACAAGTAATTAATTTTGTAAAAATTAAAAAGTAAAAGTAAGGTTTTTATTAAAATAAACTTTTAATTTACTATTAAAAGTTTATTTTGATAAAAACCATACACAGCACAATTTACAATATAAACTGTGCCGTGTAGTGCTGTCAAAAAGGGTCCGTGCTCAGCATAATTATAGCACTTTATATTAGCCCACAATGCATGCCATTCTGTAAAGTAGGTATAATAGTGATGTCATTCCCCTCGACTTCGGGGTCAGCGAATCACCAAAAGAGACAAAATGCATAAAGAGGGGCACGATTCTGACTAGTTTTATCCATCATCCATTGCTACATGATTATTGACCACATTTTTTATATGTTTTACTTTATTTTACTAACTTTTTACAATGTCATTACAGTAAATAAACACCAAGTCAACAAAGAAAACCGTCCAAGTGCGAGTTGGACTCGCACACAAAGGGTTCCGTACCATTATCTATAAAAACGGCAAAAAAAACACGTTGGTTGTTTGAGAGCCCCCTTAAATATTTATTTTATTCTGTTTTTTAGTATTTTTGGTTATAGCGGCAACAGAAATACATCATCGGTGAAAATTTCAAGTGCCTAACTATCACGGTTCATGAGATACAGCCTGGTGACAGACGAACAGACAAACAGATAAACCAGTCTTAGTATTAGGGTCCCATTTTACCCTTTGGGGCACTGCTAACGCTTTCTTCCAGTAATAACACATTCCATAATAATCTAGCAGTCAGGACAAATCGTATACCAACGAATCTTATCAACAAGTCCGGGGAAATTTTTAATCATCTTAATTATATTTCTAAGTGATTGCCGGTCGATATTTTTTGTTTACGGAAGTAAAATATCTTCAAAACAAATCATGTGCACACGACCTAACGTTTAATCACCGCAGTAAGGACAGCCGGAAGTTCTATACTAGGCCTTATCGGAAGTACAGCACGTATCAAGCACGCTCAAGTACAAAGGCATGATGTAAGAGGTAATGAGGGTCAGAGCGAGATTTTTCCTCTGGCTTGGCGGTATGTAACATAACATAACACCCAATAGTCATACATAGTCCGATCCTGTGGCGTTAGTTTCAGGAACTACGAGTACTATCATCATTGTCTTGCCCTTTTCCTAATTTATTTGGGGTCGGCGCAGTACGTCTTTTTCTTCCACTCTCCCCTGTCAGACGTCACCTCATCATTCAGTAGTAGAGTAGTAGTCGATTTTAGTAGTTGTAGAGCTTTTTTGTTAAAGAGTTCGTCCGCGGAAGTACTACAACTATACCTATTTCTGCAGCAAAGCAGTAGTGCTCGCATTGCTGTGTTGCGGTTTAAAGGGTAAGGGTGCCGCTGAAATTACAGGCACATGAGACTTTTCATCTTCATGTTTCAGGGTGGCGGGCGCAGTGCAATGCCACATAGGGCGCGTCCTGGGTGGACGTGACCTATGAGGTAATGCACTGTTCATAGGCAGAGGTTACCTGGGCCATCTGCTTGTTCCGTCATTCAAATAGAATATAAAAAAAATATAAAATAAAAATTGTCTTGCCCTTTTTAGGGTTCCGTGAACAGTGTACTGTTTTTAAGGATTCCGTAGCCAAATGTCAAAAAACAGAACCCTTATGGATTCGTCATGTCTGTCTGTCTGTCTGTCCGTGTATGTTCCACTTTTTTCCGAAACTATAAGAGCTATGCTGTTGAAACTTGTTAAACAATAACCAAAAATTTATTGTTTTTTTTCTATTTTTGTGTGAAAATCACAGAATACATCTACATACTAAGTTGCAACAGCATAGCTCTTATAGTCTCGGAAAAAAGTGGCTGTGACATATGGACGGACAGACAGACAGAGAGACAGACAGACAGACTTGACGAATCCATAAGGGTTCCGTTTTTTGCCATTTGACTACGGAACCCTAAAAACGAGTCGTTCGAGAGGGTTCTATGAAGTGTGGATGAGTTTTGACTCGGTACCTATTGGTATCAATTCACTTAATAACATTGAACCATTAAAATTGCTCAACAATACAAACATACTTATCTCATACACATATACAATTACCTAAAGTAAGCCAGCGAATTGTATCGAAATAGTTCAGTTATGCAAGTATCGGTGGCGCAATCCAGCGTAGATACGACGGAACTGGGCCAGCGGGCTTGCTGCGACGAATCCATTTCGGAATATGAATGTGTTACATAAAAACACAGTTTTAATGGAATTGTATTTAATTGGAGATCTGATAAATCTGATAATAAGTAATAAAAAAAAAGATAAAAATGTTCATTCCCGGAGTTCACACCTATCTGATCCCCACTAGGTGACGTAAAAAAAATGTGGAAAAAATTATTAGATAATAATAGATAAAAAATTATAAAAAATCTTTTTTTATGTATTTCAAATATAGCCAACTGATGAGATGATGATAATACAATTAGTTATTAAAACTGTGAACCGATCAAAATTAGCTCAAACATTTTCAATTTTGGCCTGGCTATCAACCCGAAATTAAAGCCATATAAAAGTTTTTTTAAAATTATATTAGTGGTCTTCCTACGTCGAGTTAGTATTGCTTATTTGAAACCCAGTTTACACAGTAGCTCAAGGCACAATTTCAATACAAATTAAGGTTTTTTTACATTATAATTTAAAGGACGGGTTACACACGTTGTGAAATTCGATTGAAGCAAAAATAGGTCATGCGACGTGTTCTGCTCTATCACCTAGTGGTATTATTCTACAATTGAGTGTCGAAATAATGTACCTACTCTATACACACAATGTTTTAGTATTACTAAATGTTGAATTAACTTTAGTGGATCATTTCTACCTTGTTTTATAGCTACAGGTATTCTAAAACTTACTAAATTCTTTTATTTTTAAACTCCGACGCAAAAAGAGTGAATCGATTTGCATGCGTTTTTTTATTTGAAAGCTTGTTTTCTAGCGATGGTTCTTAGACATGTTTTATCAAAATCGATTGAGCCGTTTCATGGGGTTGGGTTTTAAAAAAAAAACTTATTTTGTCATTTCTTTACTGATGTTATTTTAAATTTTCAATTAATACTTTTTAGATTATCAATTTAATTTTATTTTATTATTGTTTATTTAGGTGCCCTGAGGCAACCCTCACGTCATTAGTCGATCCTGAAGACCTTTTACCATTTTCAGCACAAGATATAGAATCTAGAATGCAACGGCTGCTCTGATTTCAATGCGGTTTTATTTCTATGAAAATTGATGTTGGAACATTGTTTTTAGGGTTCCGTACCCAAAGGATAAAACGGGACCCTATTACTAAGGCTCCGCTGTCCGTCTGTCTGTCTGTCCGTCTGTCTCATGAACCGTGATAGTTAGACAATTACAATTTTCACAGATGATGTATTTCTGTTGCCGCTATAACAAAATATACTAAAAAACAGAATGAAATAAATATTTAAGGGGGCTCTCAAACAACCAACGTGTTTTTTTTGCCGTTTTTATAGATAATGGTACGGAATCCTTTGTGTGCGAGTCCGACTCGCACTTGGTCGGTTTTCTTTGTTGATTTGGTGTTTATTTACTGTAATGACATTGTAAAAAGTTAGTAAAATAAAATAAAACATATAAAAAATGTGGTCAATAATCATGTAGCAATGGATGATGGATAAAACTAGTCAGAATCGTGCCCCTCTTTATGCATTTTGTCTCTTTTGGTGATTCGCTGACCCCGAAGTCGAGGGGAATGACATCACTATTATACCTACTTTACAGAATGGCATGCATTGTGGGCTAATATAAAGTGCTATAATTATGCTGAGCACGGACCCTTTTTGACAGCACTATAACGACGGCACAGTTTATATTGTAAATTGTGCTGTGTATGGTTTTTATCAAAATAAACTTTTAATTTACTTTACTTTTACTTTTTAACCCCCGACGAAAAACGAAGGGTTGTTATAAGTTTGACGTGTGTGCGTGTGTGTGTGTGTGTGTGTGTCTGTCCCATCGTAGCTCCCGAACGGATAAACCTTACAACAAGGTTACACAACTTGTTGTAAGGAGCTTCCTTACAACAAACGTGATTTTTTGCCGTTTTCATAGATAATGTTACGGAACCCTTAGTGAGCGAGTATGATTAGCACTTGGCCGTTTTTTTAAAAATTTGCTTGATATATTTTGTGTAATCTTGTCTAAGTTGTAAACTATCCTATCCTATCCTACTTCCTACTCCTACTATCCTACTTCCTATCCTACTTCCTACTAATATTATAAACGCGAAAGTTTGTAAGTATGGATGGATGGATGGATGTCTCTTTTACGTAAAAACTACTGGATGGATTTGGATGAAATTTGGAATGGAGATAACTGGACTCCCGAAATGACACATAGGCACATTTTTATCCCGATATTCCTACGGGATCGAGACTTACGTGGGTGAAATCGCGGGGCGCTGCTTGTATTCTATAATTAATACATAATGTTATTAAAGATACTTCATTAGCCTCAGTAATTAATTCACAGGCTGGGAAGTGTTAAAAGACATCATTTCGATGCATATTACAAAGCTCTTTCATAAATACTGCATGACTGTTCAAGTAGGTGAGCATTGAACTCGCCTGCCCTTGAGATCGTTCCATTTTAGGACCGAGGCGCATCGCAGGCGCATCTTTTATGGTCTGTCGGCGATCACCCTTTTATTTTGTCGCGACGGTATACATAACTGTATGTGGTAGATAATACTTGTGTTGTTTAGTCTGTAAAGATAAATGTATCGGTCGCTCCATTTAAACCGAATTCTGCTCCTCAATTGGTATCAATTCATTTAATTGTTAATGAAATTTTGTAGACATTGTCTAGAGACTAATCTAGACAAGCCTAGACAGAAACAGCCACACAGGGAATCCTGGTGTGGGATCAGGACTATGTATGTGACTGTTGGGTGTTATGTTATGTACCTAATAATAAATAACTATTAGGTCACATACATAGTCCTGATCCTAAGCTAGGTTTCCCTGCATCGTGGGTATCAGGAACTACGAGTACCATAGTACCACTGTGGTAATTCGGGCATCAATCATCACGATTGCTATGTTAGGTCGCATCACTAGCGGGTAAAATTTAACATCACTAGTTATGTCAACTCTGAGAGAAGGAGATCCTGCGATGGAATTTTTATCTGGTGTGGAGCTCAAATAAACGTTTGTACCTACGCACGATAACCAAATAGTTTTCATTACTTAACAAGAGAGATTGAAAATCTCCTCACCACAACACACAGACTGGTAAAGTTATATGTTTCTCGTACTTTTCTGTCCATCTCATATGCCCTTATAGTCCAGGAACTTTAGCATTTCACTTCGGAAAACTTCCAACCAAGCTGAAAATTTGTGTACATTTACCTTTTAGCTCGCCAAAATTGGGGAGCTAAAAGGTACGTGTACAAGTGTGGCCCATTTTTCGAAGTTTGGCCCATTTTTCGAGGTTACCCCATTTTTCTTCTTAAGTTCCTGGACTATTATATGCACAGCAAACTTTACTCCGAATTAAATTCTACTCTCTGCGTCTTTTCATAGACTTGAACGAAACAGAAAAGTTTCCAAAGTAAATTGTAATATTCCGATCGGGAGATTTCCGTAACCGTCTGCGTGCGTCAAAGTTCATTATATAATGTCAGTGTCTCGTGTATAATGACTCAGCGTCATTGTCTCAGGAGGTAGTATAAAGTTCCATACACTCTATACTAACAAACTTTTCACTAGAAACGGGAAAACCAAAATTTTTAGTTTTGATTGTTCCCGATATTTCGGCACAGTTGAATGCGCCATGATCACGGGAGAACTAACTAAAGTCTCAAAAATCATGGTAAATATCCCGTTTCTAGTGAAATGCATGTACATAACCATGATACAAAATTTTCACTAGAAACGGGATATGTACATAACCATGATAGTTTCAAAAGTTATATAACCATGATAGTTTTAAAAGTGATGTATACGAACAAACTCAAAAAACACCATAATTTTTTTAACACGCTTTTATTAGCTTGGTCTATAACGGAATCTTTGAACGTGATTTAAATTGAAAAGTCAAAGTCAAAATGTATTTTATTCATTGAAATTAACATATTAATAGATCACTTGACATTGGCTAAATTGTTGCAAATAATGCACAGAAGCCATTACTGAAGATAAGAAGAAGGATCATTAAAAAATCGAACCGTCTTAAAAAATAAATTTATATTTACTCCTGTTCCATTCCAACGCAACCAGACCTAGAAGAATCAGGCAACAAACACGGTCTGTTTTTTTTTGAAATTACATAGGTCAAGGATTGTCGACAATAATAATATTATGGTAACAACAAGCTGATCTGATAATGGAGATGGACAGTGGACAACGGAACTCCTCGAGGGATAATAGTAGACTGGCAGCGTTTGGGCTCATTTTGATCACAGTTCCGATTACTAATTTTATAAAAGCGTGTTTTGAAAAAATATTTTTCAAGACTTTATTTACAAACAAAACCGACTTCAAAAGTACAATAATCGAGATTAATCTTGGGAGTTCTACTTTCTGAACGCAAATGCTACACTTGTTACTGAAAATACCAAAATCTTACTACGTAGCCTATAATATTCGAGAAGTTCCCTCAATTCCTCATGGATCCCATCATCACAACCAGATTTTGATAAAAATGGGACCAATCTGGAAGTAATTTTCCAAATCGGTTTTTAAATAACAGAGTTATGTATGAGGAATCAAAAACAAAAACATATGGATTTTCATATTCTAGTAGTTCACCCCGAACGTAACCTCACGTTGACCCCTGTAGCTCGAAAACCCCTACACAGATCAAGCTTATCTTCAAGCTTAAAAATCATATTCACATAACCCTAATATTTATTCTGTGCTACTGACCTACAAAGTTTTATTAATATTGGATCAACGGTTCAGTTCTTATCAGTTCAGTTGCAGTTATTATCATCAAACAAACACACTTACAAACATAGGTAGGTACACACATGCGTATAAACGCCGTATCCTCAGCGCTTGGTTGCCAGCGCGGCCTAGCAAACGCTTAGTTGGGGAACCTTTTGTGGCTTACGTCGGGCACACACAAAATTGACATCGTTTTCTTTCTGTGTAATTAGTTTTTTATGTGCAACATCTCTTCTCTTACTTTCCTGCAATCTGCTGGAGTGATTTCGTGAAAAGAAACGGAAGTGTGTAACAGGAAGCGCGCATTTTTCCGAGATGTTGGTACTATCAGCCATGTTGCTTATTGCCGAGATATCAGATGTTACACATCACTGTAAGGCTCGCTGTTCTTATCTTGTTTACTGTTTTGTTGTTGTTGTGTAAATTTTACAAATAAACGTCTTTTCTCTTTCGTCTTCTACTCTTTTTTAACTCGTGCAATAACCTTTTAAAACTCTAGGTATGGGGTTTAAACATTAAAGTGTGCAATCATCTCAGGGGTAAAGGAAATCAAAGGGGGAAGGATTAGGGAGGGGGAGGCGTCGCGACGCATGACTCAACGTTCCAGAAACAAAGTATTTGACTTGCTAATTATGTTGCAATTTGGGGTGTCTTGTGCAGACTGGTAGGGTATTTAGGTCTGTCTTGTGCAGTCGATTTTGGAGTGTGTGTGTGTGTTCGATAAGTTCAAGACTACGCCAGAAATCTTAAAAGAAAAAAACGAATTGTACGGCTTATATTGAATATCTCTAAAAATATATATAATTTTACAAAACCCCTACAGTAAACCTTCAGCTTTGTTGTATTGATTTTATTTGTCGACCTTTGTGGTGCGGCGGGCGAAGCTTGGCCTGCGACGCAGGAGGTTGCGGGTTCGATTCCCGCTTCGGAATAAATATTTGTGCGATCGCAGGTATTTGTTCAGGGTGTTCCGGGTATTTTCTATGCATAATAAAAAATATCTATCTATGTAATATATTGTATTAAGTATATCAGTTATCTAGTACCCATAACACAAGCTCTGCTTAGCTTGGGGCTAGATAATGTTGTGTGAACTGTCCAGTATTATTTATTTATTTATCAACAATTTTACCAAATAATATGCACTATTTTAATGAACAATCAAATCTAGGCAAAAAATAGACGTAATTTTGGTTTTTTTTTCTATCTAGAAAATATTGTCTACCTTTTCTGGGAAAAATGCGTGTATATGTTGTAGCTTTTATAGCTATAAAAGTATACATTAACAGTTGGTATGGAATATGTTTTTCAATTATCGTAATAATTTAGCTTCATTCTGTTCTGTGGAATGTGGTCTGAGTGTTGCGGTTGCGACGGGAGTGCGTGAGTATGATAAACTGAGAAACCGCACCCAGTGCGACATGTCTGTCTGTCTGTAAAATATATCTCAAAGAATCCAATTGCAAATAGCTTGGTTAAGGCTGCGCAAACCCCAGGCGAAATCTTCATCCAAAAAAAAACGCCTTACGTCGTTCGAAAAAGCAGCTTTTTTTAATATCTCGTAAAGTATAGATAATTTTACAAAACCCGTACAGTAGACCCTCAGCTTTGTGGTATTGATTTTATTTATCTATTTTTTTACACAATAATATGCACCATTTTAATAAACAATCGAATCAAGCTAAAAGTTACAGGTAATTTTGTTGTTTTTTTTCTATCGGAAAAATATTGTCCTATCGTGTTTCTCGTACAGCGAGCCCTCGTAATTATAATGTAGTATCCATGCTTATTTTTAATTTAAATATTGTACTTGATTTAGTCTTTTAAGAATCCAATTGCCAATCAGTTTAATGTTGAATGGTTAACCCTTCAAACGGTCCGGGCCGAGAAGGGGCTTATTGTTGCACCGAAAAACAAGAATGCAACAAGAAGTTAATATGCGGGGTTAATTATCTGCTTAGCTTTCAACTATAGCGAGAATCATCATTATCAACCTACAGAAGTGCACTGCACATAGGCCTCCCCCATAGAATGCCACGACGAACGGTCTTGAGCCGCCTTCATCCACCGGCTCCCAGCGACTTCATAATGTCGTTGGTCCATCATGAGTCCTACACTTCGCCGTCAGTTACGTGGTCGCTACAGTTGAACGCTTTGATGTGTCGAAAAAGACCGACACCGCATGGCAAAGTGCAAATCTTTGTTCAAACTTTGAACACATACCCAAAGTCCCGTGCCACACTTAGCAATCAAACATGTATTCTAACATGTGAAGATAAGTCTGGCGCCGGCATTAGTTCATTTTATTTACGTCGATGGTTACAGTACTACATAGGCAGGTTCTGCTTCGTCAAAGAGGTCAGTCGATGAATCCAACTATATGATTGGCAGTCGGGAAACGACGCCATTTATTCTCGTCACAGATAACGCAGAGCCTAGACCAAAGTCTATAATCAGTGCGTGTTGCCAGTTATGTCTTACTGTGACGTTAAGCTAACTATTGCCCGCATACAAAACCGCAAAGTTGCGCAGCGCGCTATGGAGAGAGCTATGCTCGGAGTTTCAAAATGATAAAATGAGCAAATCCTAGAAGAACCAAAATCACCGATGCAACACTCAGTATTAGTTAGAATTCGTTGAAATGACAATTGCGAGAATAGCTACAAAATCTATCTACATCTATAAAAGAACTTAACCTGACTGACTTACTGACTGACTGACTGACTGACTTACTCACTGACTGATTCATCATCGCCGAGCCAAAAGTGTTGGAAAAAAACAAGCAAAAAAAAACTCAGTATCTCGGAAACCGTTAGCAGCAGACAGACATTTAGATTCCTAAAATAAAAAACTCAGTATCTCGGAAACCGTTAGCAGCAGACAGACATTTAGATTCCTAAAATAAAATAAATGAAACAAGTATCAGCATTTCCTGAATTTTTCCTGAAAAAAGGCACAGGGATGTTTTGATTGGGTTTTTAAAGTGAAACAAAAAACAGATAACCCAGTCTATCCATATAGTTGTACTCCAAATAATATTACGCGTACAAAGTCGCGGGTTTACAGCTAGTAAACATATAAAGAACTTGAGTGAAAGCCATCGTCATCAGAATCAAAAGGTTTTAGACGTCATCAACTGGATGAGGCCTCTCGATAAAATGCAATGGGGGATTTGCCATAGTCAGAACACTTGGCTGGCGGATTGGTGATTAAAGAGTAGTTTTTTTTAACTGTGATAGACCTTTATTTGACCACGATCTTATTTTTTTTTTTTTTTTTTTTATATCTTTGTTTGGCCTTTGTTTGACCACGATCTCACTTGTTGGTAAGTGACGATGTGGCCGAAGATGGAGCACAAAGGTCTAGAAGGCACCTATTCACTCTAGCCTTGAAGAGACCCTGATTATAGTTTTCAGGAAAGACAGACGACGGTAGTGTATTGCACTCCTTAGCAGTTCGCATTATAAAGGATGGTGTTGAGGAGATGGATGCTGCAGCCCATCTCTTAGTCAGCTTGATAAAAAATCTTTGCCCAACTAATTGATGTTTTAAAACTTGATGTTTAACGATGCAGAAAAATGGGAATATAAACAGGAATGGAATGTATTTTAATAAAATATTATTGCACTGTTAAGTAATATTATTATCAATGCCATTTCCTGCTTATATTTTAGGTAAACAATTATTAAATTAATTGGTAGTTGGAATAGAAGTAATGAATTAGCCCAAATAAATATGTTTAGTATTAATAACATTTCATGGAACGAAGAAGTAAACATTTAAGATAATTACCAGGAATAACATATATTGATCCTATTATTAATAGCGTGGTTAATACCGAAGTATTAACCATGTAGGTACGAATAATAAAGAATAACATATACTTAAAATGTGGTCACATGCGAATTACGCTTGCGCGATATTTATTCTGATTGACTTTATTGCAGTACTGGACAAAAATTGCATTGTTTTTGGATACCTATATAATGTTTGTAGACGTATCATGAAGCAATCGACAACAGTTTTTTGTAATTTTTCTACCGTCATAGTTCTTCAATGAACATTTTAATGGGGTAGTGGAGCGGTGCGGGGGGTTTTATTTTATTAAGGCATCGATGGACGCTAAATTATGTCATTATCTAACTCATTAAAGTTCAGGTAAGTGAGAAAGTGACAGAATAGCACTCGCGAAACGAAAAGTGAGCGATTTTTTTTTATTTTTTTATAAATTTAAAAATCTTTATGCAAGTAATTTTCAATTTTTCACTGTACGAAAAGTAAGTGTATATCACGAAAAACAAGGATTTTCCTCGTGAAAAACCGTCGCATCACAGAATCATACATTCAACTTAAAGATAAAGTCTTTGCCGACATATAGGTGAAAGAAAAAAACAGAAATTCTAAGTAGTTTAGAAGTTTAATCAAATTTTCAGTCCAAAACAGCTACATTTTGTTATTTTTTTCACATGTTTAATGAACAGGTAGAGCATTTTTGTACGTTCACTTTACAGATAAAAGATCAGTGAATGACACATTTTTTTTTCAGCACATAACATCGACTCCTCTATGAGGAGAAAGCCTCCAAATAAGACTAATCAGCTGCTGTACACGCTTTAATACATACATTCTGGATATTAACTGCCCACACTCGGTTCCCACTTTCATTATAATGTATTTCGATTCAATATCATCATTCGAAACTTCATCATCAAGCATTGTCATACTATATGAGCAATGGAACATTATAAGTGTTCGAGTTATAAGTCGTCGTCGTCGTTTCGTATGAGGTAGTGCTGGCCTCTCGTGTCAGAGTTTGTCAAGCCGCCCGAGGGCCTCTGACATGGCTTATCGACTGCTATTAATCAATAACACCCGGGACGGACAGCTTAACGTGCCCTCCGAAGCACAGAGCGATGGAAATCCACACATAGCTTAGAAAAGTCATTGGTGCGGAGCCTAGGATCGAACCCGGTATCGTTGGATTCTGAGTTGCACTATTGAACCGTTAGGCTACCATCGCTCTGAGTTATAAGTAATATAAATGAACACGCAGCGAATATCTGTTTCAGCTGTATGCACAAAAGACGCATTCGCTCAGATTACCCCAAATTGAGCTCAGTTCGCGATCACCGATTTCAGGCATCGCGAGCTCACATACCATTAATATACCTACCATAAACCATATAGGATAAATATACCATAAACCATACCGTTCAGTGTAATTGTACAGACACTTAATACCATGCTTAATACAAAACATTTACCATAAAATACAAGACTTTAAATACCTCAACCCTACCACAAACTACCTATATAGGTAAAGAAAGAGTGCCTTAGGGTCACCATAATGCCCTAAAGGATCTCTTTCTACAATATGTTTACAATTTTAGTTAGGCGTTAGTATAAACCTCGATGACCTTATACGTAGGTACCTTACTAATCGGATGCGGCTGCAACCTACCTAGTATAGGTATAGGTACGGGACCGTCTAGACACCCTTCCATGAAGGGGCGCCTGCAAGGTGAAGTTATTCAGTGCATTATTACGTCACTGCGACTGTTACCCGACTAAAGGAAAATGTATGAATAAATGCATTTTTGCAGGACTGCCTTTAAGGTGGGGTATAACGCTCAATTACGAATGTATGATTAGATTTTTAACTGACTAAATAAAGTACAATATTCAAATAAAAAATATGCATGTATACTACATTATAATACCGAGAGATCACCCAGACAGAAACACGATAGGAAAAAAAAAACTCGATAAAAAAACACACAAATTACCTCTAACTTTTAGCTAGATTCGATTGTTTGTCAATATGGTACAGATTATTGGGTCAGAAATTGGATAAATCAAATCAATACAATAAAACGGAGGGTTCATCAGCGAAACTTTGAAAAAAATATCTATATTTCACTAGATATTCAATAAAAACCGCATTTTCAAGCGGCGCATGGCATTTTTAATGTATGAAGATTTCTGCCTGGCGGGAGTCGTGCTTGGACCAAGTGAGCTCATACGAGCACAGAATATGATACGAGTAAGCTCACTTCTCAGTTCTCTCGGAATGGTTGCCTCCATATCCAATATAAAATACCATTTCTACTAGGTATATAGGTACATACCCTAACGCATAAACCCTCAACGCAATGAAACGACTGAACAGGTTTTGATCAAACATACCTAAGAACACTCCCGACAAAGTCACATTTCATTTTATTTTTTTATTACAAAAAAACAAAGACATCGGTTCATCCGTTCGGGAGCTACGATTCCACAGACAGACACACACACACGCACACACACACACACACAAACAGACACGTCAAACTTATAAAACCCCGTCGTTTTTGCATCGGGGGTTAAAAAAAGGTTTTATTCGACACTAACATTTCTCAATTTTTTGCCACATGGATACCCTAAATAACGTAGTAGGTTCAATGAAATTTATGGTGTTATCCTTGCGCATTGTATCCTTGACATAATTTTAAAAGTGACACCATATTGCAGGAAATATAGTATGGAGTACGTTTTCAAAGAAATAATGAGCAATAACAATGACATAATTTGACAAACATTACCTATAGATGTTATTATTTATACTGTAGTTGTCTGACCACCAAAGCCACAGAAGTTTTGCGAACGCCTTGTTATCCTTATATAAATACATAAACGCCTTTCTTCATACACTATGGCGTATACATAAACGCCTTCTTCCCCGAAAGGAAAGGGAAGCCTCAAATAGGCCTCCTTTCACCGTGGATTGCACCATCGTGGGAAATAGACGTGACAAGTGGTGAGCTCATTGCTGCCATTCGTTACCACGACTGACTCTGCTAACGCTTTCTTCTAGTAATATTACATTCCTTAAATAAGCTAGCAGCCAGGAAAAGTCTTTTACCACTGAATCTTACAAACAAGTCCAGGTAAAAAAATATAGATAGAATATAAATAGATAAATAAATAATGCTGGACAGTTCGCACAACATTATCTAGCCCCAAGCTAAGCCGAGCTTGTGTTATGGGTACTAGATAACACATTACATAGATAGATATTTTGTTTATACATTGAAAATACCCAGAATACCCTGAACAAATATATGCAGATCGTACAAATATTTGTTCTGAGGCGGGAATCGAACCCGTAACCTCCTGCTTTGCAGGCGAACCTTCGCCCGGATGCGTCTCCACCATATGTTGCTCACCTATATGCCTGTAAGCACTGCGTTGGATCGAATCCAAGTGGCAATGGGTAGGCCACATAGCTCGCAGAACCGAAAACTGTATAAAATAAAATGTTCTCGAGTGGCAAGATATGAACGCCATAGTGTATGAAGGCCCACTGTCGATGGACTTAGAACATTTCAAAAGTAGCAGGAAGGTAGTGGATGGAGGCGGCTCAATACCGTTCGTTGTAGCATTCTATGGAGGCCTTTGGACCTTGATGATAATTATCAATCTATCAATCAATACTTTTATTTCAGGCTTAATGGAAAATGTACTAAACCTAAACAATAAGCCCATAGCAATAAATACTTTAAAACTAACATACATATATAAAAAACTTTATTTTAATGCACACGTTTAGACGGCGACGTATGACGCAACTCCGCAGTGTCTCGTGTCAGGCATCCGAAGAACCTCCTGAATTTGTCACCTTTCGGCCAGAACTCTCCATTCATGAAGGTCGATAGACGGTCAGTCGGCACCCTCACCATAAAGGAAATAAATTTGGCATCATGGCGAGATTCCAACTGCTCGACCCTCATGGTTAGCCCTGTCTTCTGCTTGAGGTACTCCACCACCGCTTCGGGCTTCACGGCGTAGTGAACCCGGGACACGTACAGTGGAGTTGTGTGGGTACCTCTACACCCAGCAAGCACGGCTGGTGACGAAAGGGTAGGCCTTTGGCCTGGGACGCTACATGCGTTGATTCCCTTGTGCCATCTCATATGTCAGAAGCCGGTGCGGCGGCAGATTCAGCTGAGGACCTCAAAAGAAGGAAATATGCAAGTCTCGACAGAGCTTACTTATTTGAACCTTTCGGGGTCGAGACTCTGAGTCCGAGGGGTACCGGGACCATTCGAGTTTTCAAGATTCTCTCAGGGCGTCTGGTCGTCTCGAAGCGACGTGTGACCCGAGAGCTGGCTCTTATCTGTCTCAACGTATTAGTAGCTGTTGCCAGTCAGCGTGGCAAAGCTAGCATCTCTGGGACGCTTCCGTCTTGTAGTGATTTGGATCAGTTAGATCGTTAGCGCAGCGGTCTTCTGGTAGCACAACTTTTTCATTTGTACATACCTACTTGTATTTACTTGTATTATTCTTTCCGTAAATAAATATTATTATGACGAATAAATTTTATGACCATGTATGGCCGTAACTCCGACACTTCGTAACAATTACGAGAAAAATGACATTGCACAAACACCTATGGAACAAAAAGTTCTTCCCGTTTTCCGAATATAAGGTACGTGACTTTGGACACGGAGCAGCTGCGCGCAAATATTGGTTTATTATATACTTGCTATGTAAACATAATAATTACTCAACTATAAACAGAATTGATACATAATTACACTTTTGCTGGCTATAAGGTGTTATGCCGTTTTTAGTTTTAGGGTTTTGTAGGCATATTATGTAAAAAAAATAAAAATAATGAAATGAAATGAAATAATAATTTATTGCATAAATATTCGTCCTCATATTTCGTCCTGTCCGTCTGTCTGTCCGTCCGTCTGTTCCTGTTGTAAAGCTATTTAAATGACAAGAGACTTGGCTAGCACTATGCATAAAGATGAAATTTGGAAGGTAACTGCAGATACTCGTACATTTATTAAGACACGTAGATAAATTAAGACCAAAAAAGTTAGGGGTGGCACATGTAAAAAAATTTGTTTCCTTTTTTTTAGGGTAGGTATACCTTAGACGGTTACCAAAAATATTTTTAAGACTCTAAGCCTAGGCACCAAATAAAATAAACACCGCCCAAAAAAGTACTAAACGGTTACCAAAATGGATAAATGGTCACCAAATTACGATGGATTAACGGTCACCAAATTCTGTTAGGTTAGTTTAGGTTATATCTATAATATTTAGTTTAAAGTGTATTTTAAAGGCGTCCATATATTTTAATGGCATTCAATAATACGAAAAAAAGGATTTATTTCATAATATTTTTGATACGTAGTTTGGTGACCATTTATCCATTTTGGTAACCGTTTAGTACTTTTTTGGGCGGTGTTTAAACACAAGCCTTTTTTATACAACTTCCAAAGGTTGCCTGGAAGAGATCGCTCTCAGCGATAAGGCCGCCCATTGTTTTGCCTGTTTTTTTAAATGTTATTAGTATTATGTTTTGTATTATTTCTGTGTGGTAATCAATAAAGTGTTAATCTATCTATCTATCTATCTATGATGCACAGGCACATAAGCTATGTGGCATTTCACCACGCCCGCCACCCTGGGACAAAACGATGAAAAGTTTCATGTGCCTGTAATTTCACTAGCAACCATACCCATCAAACCGGAACACAGCAATGCGAGCAGTACTGCTTTGCGGCAGAAATAGGTTTCATCTGTATGTCTCAGGGTGGTGGGCGCAGTGCAATGCCACATAGGGTGCGTCCTAGGTGGACGTGACCTATGACACAGAATATATACAGTACCTATGAGGTAATGTAATGTTAAAGGCAGAGGGTACCGCTTAACAACAGTTGGGCGAACGGGCTTTTCCGTCAATCACGAAGTTAAAATAAAAAATTAGGGCGTAGGGAAATTAGATTATACACTATACTGGTAGCACGAGACGGGCTATCTCAGTTGTCATTGGTGATTACGTCACCAGGTGTTCCCACGTGACCTTCGGTTCTCGGAGTAGCATAGCATACCTGGCGGATACCATGTTTACAAGTAATTTAGATGAGTGACGCAGGTGACAGAATATTGACGTCAATAGTCGCCTGAGCTCCTGTGCTTTTAACAAAGAATCGAAAATAGGTACTCGTTTGTTAAATTGGGCTGCGACACCTCAGATAGTCAGATAGTCAGGTAGTCAGATAGTCAGATAGTCACATAATCACATAGTCAGATAGACATTTATTCATACAAAAGGTACACGTCAAAAACAAAATTATCACAAAATGAGTCAAAAGTACACACTGTACACATCGTACCTACATAACCAAAAATCAAAATAACAAATATAAAAAAAAAACACTTCTATGATTACCTAGGTACTTAGATTAATATATAATATGTTGATTTGCGTAATTTATGTCACCCTATGATGCCACATAGTAAAGTAAAAGTAAAGTAAAAATTATTTATTCGGAGTAAATTTACAATGTGAGCAAGATACATATTTAAACGTTGATGCTGCTTAAGTAATAAAACTGTGTAGCAGCATCAGCGCCCAACTCCTTAACCTATGTACGTAAGAATAAAATAATAGGAAAGAACAAACAATTAAATCTAAAAATAAAAGTAAAATAAAAATAAAATAATGAAACAGAGTTGTGAGAGAAATGTGAGGTAGGTGTGTGTAGATGTGTGTAGGTGAGAATGTTTGCGTGTGTGTTTGTGCGTGTGTGTTAGTGCGTGTGTGTTTGTGTGAGTGTGGCTCTTCTGCTACCACGGTCTCAAGGAGACTGGGTATCACAGGAGCAGCCATTAAGTGTGTGTAAGAGTATAAGTGGGTGCATGGGAAGTATGTTTTGTTTTGTTTTGTGAGGGTGTAGGTGTGAGTGAGTGAAAGAGTTCTACTGCTACTGCCAGTCTCGTAAGAGTCTGGGTATCGCAGTAGTAACCATTGTGAGTGAATGAGTGGATGATTGCCAAACAAACCTATTTGGGAGAGATCAGCAGATTCTCTGTTTCCTCATAAGATAGAGATAGGAGCCAGGTTAAACATTTTAATTTGCATTTGTGTGATGGGAGAGGATATATATTTAAAATTTTGTTGACTCTGTTGTAAAGCGAGGAACTCAAATAATGGAAGTGCCGGCCCGCCACAGCTGTTCTACGTGGTACAACTTTGCAAACTAAGTCAGAGCGACGCTTTACCGCACTAAGGTTTGAGTCAAAAGGCAAACGAGAGTGCCTGCGTAAAACAGTCCCTAGGACAAATAGTTGTCGAACAGTAAGAACTCCACTGAGCGAGTACAGCAGGCTAGTAGCAAAACGCCTCGGCTTAGATGACATAACTTTTAAAACTGCCCTTTGTGCACGCTCCACTCTTAACATCTGGGTTTTTATTGACCCACCCCATGCACTGATACAATAGGATAGAACCGATTGCGCAAGAGAGAAGTAGACAGTCTTTAGGCAGTTAAAATCAGCGACGCTTCTCAGATTTTTGAAGACAAAAATTAATTTGCGCACTCTTGACACTGTGGATTCAATATGAGTAGACCAAGAGAGAGTACTGTCTATGTAGATACCAAGATATTTAACTGTGAGTGAGCGCTCCAGAGTCTGACAAAGGCATATGTTGGGATCTCGAGTTAGGCAAGTATGGGCATAGAGGGAAATAGAAGTAGGTTGGGAACGTAAAGCTGGGGAAAAAGTGATAAATTTAGTTTTGTTGACATTAAGAGTTAAAAGATTCAAGGAGAGCCAGCTTAGAACTACATTGAGGGCATTCTCAGCGGCTGATTGCGCTTCTTTCCAATTATCTCCACTAATGAGAAGTGCTGTATCATCCGCGTAAGTAAAAATGTTACAGTTAGGTATAGATAGTTTGCAAAGTTCATTGATATATACAAGAAAAAGAGTGGGGCCGAGCACACTTCCCTGAGGAACACCAAAAGTTATCAGCTCTTCATCACTGGAAAAATTGTCAACGAATACTATCTGCTTACGGTCGGATAGATAGCTCCTAAACAAGTGGTTGACATTGCCTCTTATACCAATTTTTTCTAGTTTATCGAGAAGGATGGGGACCGAGACAGTGTCAAACGCTTTGGAGAGATCAAGGAAGATTCCCACAGTTTTAAGCCCTCTATCAAAGTTCCTGACAATCGTAGTTGTGAGGTCAATGACTGCATCCTCGGTAGATCTGCCACTCCTAAATCCGTATTGATTACTTGATAAAGTATCTTTATCATTTAAGAAATTCACAAGCCTCCTATTTATTATTTTTTCAAGAACCTTTGACAGAACACTCAGAACAGAGATCGGTCTGTAATTATTTATGCTGTGTCTGTCACCACTTTTGTATATGGGACGAACTAAGGCCTTCTTGAATACATACGGAAAAGTACCAGTTGAGAGACAGAGATTAAAAATATGATTTAAAATTGGAATCAAAGTATTTCTGGCACCCTTGATGACTGAGGTAGGGATTCCATCCCAGCCTACAGCGCAATTATCCTTGAGGTTAAGAATAATATGTTCAATTTCCTTACAATCAGTAGGCAAGAGAGCCATAGAGCCCAGGGGGGAAGAGTTTATATGTATATCTGATACGGAACTACGAAGGGAAGTAGTAGAGTTGGCGGGGAGGTTTATGCTTGAAGCTAGGTTTTTTCCCACATTCGCAAAGAATTTGTTGGCAATGTTGACTGATAATTCAGGGGTATCAGCTAATTTGAGCAATTCCTCAGTCGGAGACTGTTTACGATTAAGATTGGCTATTTTTTTAACAAGGTTCCAAGTAGCCTTAGGATTATTCTTGGCCTTATGAAGTTCACTACGTTCATACTCACGCTTTACTCTTTTTAAAAGGTTATTACAAAAATTACGATAGCGAGTAAAGGTAATTTTGAGGATTTTGTTGTCATTTTCTTTTTTATGTCTTCTGTAGAGTTTATCCCTGTGGCGAATACACTTCAGAAGGCCAGGGGTGATCCATGGCTTTATAATACGTTTTTTGTTAGGGATATTCACTTTTCGGGTATGTTTTTGAACAATTGATGCTAGTAAATCAACAAGTATGAGGGCAGCATAGTTAGCATCGGTGAGTAATAGAATTGAAGAAAAGTCTGTTTTATCAATTTCTTGGATCATACTAGGGATGTCTTGTTGAATAGTAGTGGATTTAAGGGATTTAGGTCGAGTAGACATAGCAATACAAAAGAGGATAGGAGCATGGTCGGTAATCAATGAATCTAAGACTAAGGATACTGCTGAAAATGGAGATTTTAAAATAACATGATCCAAACAGCTATAAAGGCGAGTCGGTAATACATAAGCTGGAAGCATAGCATGAGAAGCGGTCAAATTCAGGTAATCATCTGAGTTAGGATCTTTGGAATTTGGAACAATATTGATATTCATGTCCCCTAGGGTGCGCCCTAGTTGGACGTGACCTATGAGGTAATGCACTGTTCATATATAGGCAGAGGGTACCGCTTAACATCAGGTGGGCCATCTGCTTGATCCGTCATTCCAAGTAGTATAAAAATAAAAAATAAAATATGGCTAGTGAACTCATCGAAAGTGAAGAAGGTCTGCTCAATAAGACAACCTGCCCAGTCTACTACGCAATAACCCCACTGGACTTGAATATGCTGATACTAGCTTCAGTGACATTTTTAGAGCACCTTTATTGTGTAATTCCAAACCTACTGTCAGAGTACTCAAATCGAACACCAGTGATCATGACAGACTATAATGCGCGTCATGTAAAAAGAACGCTGGGGTGCGTTCAGTGGGTACACTCTGAGTGTTGGTTGTCACCAGAGTGTGCGGTTGTTCCGTTCACAGGCTCGGTTAGAGCGTTCGGTTAGCGTCACGTGACCCAAACCGAACAACCACCTATGACAATTCTGACGTCTGTCAAAGTCAAATCATGTGCTTGTCGCCAAAGCTTATGGGTTGTTCCGTTCGGAGGCTCGGTTAGAGCGTTCGGTTAGCGTCACGTGACCCTAACTGAACAACCACCGTTTTGGGTGGGTGTTCGGTTGTTACGATTTTGACGTAAGATTGCTTTCAAAGTCAAGTCAATCCCACCCTTCCCCACAAAATTCCTTTTCCATCCATAGATGGAGAAATATTTTATGTAAGCCCAACGAGTAATATAGTAACTGCAAAAGTTGCAGTTTGCACGAGAGTATTTTTTTTATAAAGTGAAACAGGACTTGTTATCATCTCCTGGATTACTTTAAGACTTTGTTAATCAATCACGCCGTGACAGCTGAACCGATATTGATGTAATTTAATCCACAGATATGTTCAGATGTCCAGTAGCAGTTTATGTAGGGATGATGATAATGATGGAAACATCCCCAATATTTTTTTCGGTGAAATATCATGGCTAGTTATTGTCATATTTGTCACTAGATAGGTTCAAGGCTATCAAGGCTGGGAGGATCTTTGTTGGGGTTATCTTTAGCCTGCCTAAATGGGTAAAACAAACGGCCAAGTGGACGTCGGACCACGCGCATTCAGGGTTCCGTACCAAATGTACTAGAAAAATCACGAAATGTTTCAAGTTTTTAGTATTTAATGGTAAAATATAAATACACACTTAATATGCTTGCAGCGATAATGCCGCCCATTTTACTGTATTTTTGTAGTTAATCCTATTACATTTATTTTTTGATGTACAATAGGGTGTTAATATATCGATCTAAATGTATAACAAGTTGCATATTTACAAAACAAGTTACTACGCCAAATGGAAAAAAAACTTAGTAACAATATTTTGGAAATCAAAACTGGCTTTGACGGTTTCATGACTTTATTTTCCATTACTATAGAAAAAAAATTGTCTCACTCTACTTCATGAGATCAAAAAATGATACCCCACATAAAAGAAAAAAAAATAATGGGAAAAAAAAGAGTTAAAAATAAGGCTAATTATTTCAGTAAAAAGGAGGAAACAATGCCGGTTAAGTGATTCAACAATAACAACTTTAGGCTTTCGTTTTGTCGTTCATTCATTCATACTATCTACTAACTTCTTTTGGAAAAAAGTGGAGCTGATAATGTTGAAATATAGCTGAATTTAGCTCTAAAAGAGCAAAATTGGCAGCACTGGGTGAAGAAAGCGATTGTTTACATCAAAAATTGACAATGACATTGATATTACGTGTCAATCCAAGTCGTTCAGAGCCTCAGAGCGTGGATAAAAAACAACTACATCCTTGGAGTGTACCCATTGAACGCACCCCTGGCGGTCAAGCTTCTTCAGGCGTTCCAGCGTTCTTTTTACATGACGCGTACTATTATACCACCTCGAGGAATTGCCGAAGGATTTTTTCGATGTCCAGTGACGTCAGACTAAGCTTTGGTTTTGGTATGAATGACACTAATCACTGGGCTTGAAACTGGCTCATACTGGGACGTCACAAATTTGCCGCTGTCAAGTAGTTACACAATACGAAACTGACAGAAAAGTGTCCAGACTGGGCTATAAATGTCAAATTTGAAGTTTTACCGATGTTCAGTGGAGTTCAATGGAATTGCGCAATTACCCCACTGGTTGTAAACAGCCGGACCCATGACATGCGTCAGTTTGGTGGACATCGTGAATAAACCAGTTTGTTGGACTTTGCCAACCTGCGCGGGACCGCTTCCAGTTGACCCGCACAACGCGTCACCTCACCACAGAAGATGTGAGGGATATATCACACAATGCACAATGACATGATTCTATGAAACCTCGATGAAAAACTCTAATACGTAATTGTACATCGGTTTTTGAATGTGCAAGTTTTTAACAATGATGAGGCACAGAATAAATAATAGTACAATTTTATGAGGTCACGATATTGGGTTCCATTAAAGTCCATAGTGGATTTATAATTAGTCTTTAAATATTAGTCTCTTGATTGTGTCTCTAAAACTTGATGATTTAACTCATATGCAAAAACGACGGGGTGTTATAAGTTTGACGTGTCTGTGTTTGTTTCTATGTGCGTCTCTGATTGTGTGTCTGTGTGTATATGTCTGTGTGTGGGCTGAATCTGTGTGTCTGTCTGTGGCAACGTAGCACTCAAACGGATAAAACTTTTTTTTTTGTTTGTGTATTATTCGGGAGTTTTCTTAGCTATGTTTGATCAAAATCGGTTCAGCCGTTTCATTGAGTTGAGGGTTTTTATATTTCTTACATATTTAATTACTTGTTTGTCTTTAAATATTAGTCTCTTGATTGTGTCTCCAAAACTACATGATTTTATTAAAATTAAAATGAAGATCAATCTTCGTTTTGTATAGAGCAGGCTAGCGGTTACGTTATTTCTTAAACCGGCACGATTCGAGATACCTTTACTCTTTGCACTATATTCTTTGTTTTGTTTATGCATTCAAGGCCAGACGATGCCGAATTAAACATAAAGCACGTTCCCCTGACCTTACGCAATCGAATAACAGTTTTTTGTGTGTCTGCCGATCCAGAGCTATGTAAGGCTGGCTATCCAACAGAGCGGAGCGGTAGCCAACACAAACAAAACACAGGCCAGAGCTTAGATCAGACCTGTTGGTACCAGTCTTGGCTTAAGGCGTGGATATCTGTGAAATGTGTTGCATTAAAAGCTTTTTTCTCCACGAAGTTTATCGAAAAATCCACTAAAAAATACAATTATGTTAATTTACATCACGTGATATAGTTATCTTTTTTTAAAAATAATAACTTAAAATTTAAGAAATTAATTTGCAAAGTAGGTAACCTCTGTTTTCGTATTTACAACTATTTTTCTAAACTATAAGATGATTTTATTGCCTTCAGTGTATTGAAGACACAAAAGGACACACACAAGGAAGACACAACACAAAAGGATCTTATTTTAACAGGCCTCTCAACCGTTTGTGATATAAAAAAATACACATTGACACAATCAATTTTAATTTGTAGTCCAGATCTAGACGACAAAATGAATGTACCCTCCAAATTTCAGGTCTCTAGGACTGGTTTAGGCTGTGCGTTGATAGTCAGTCAGTGAGAGAGACGCGCGTTGGAAAGTTATTGTCAGTCAATGACATTGTAATAATCACTAAACGGATTTGAATGAACTTTCACATAATCTTGTTAATAGTTCGGAACCCGTAAAAAAAAGGCCTAATTTTTATCACGGTTAAGTTGATTATAGCATAAGTATAAAAACCAAGGTCACGTCACTTCATATCAGCTCTCAGAATTAGCAAGGTTAGGTGGCAATATACAGGCCATGTAGCTCGCAGAACCAGCGACCTCTGTAGTATATAGGTTCTTGAGTGGCAACCATGAACAGGAAGTTGCAGGATGGCCACCACTCGATAGACCAGTGACATTGTATCAGGAAGTTGGTGGATGAAGGCGGCTCAAGACTATCCATCAGGCAATGTCCATCAGCAATGCGGCACAATTCACCGCTTTGAACAACGTGGCTGTTTAGCTCATCACAAAAATTATCCGCTCCAGTTTGGTGGACATCGTTCCTTTGTATGGTTGGATCCGCTCCAGGCAATATGTTCTAGGAAGAGGGAGTTAGGGTAGGTCGTCAGGACTTTGGAGTCACCTTGCGGCCGATGAACTAGGGACTTCGTTGGAGGAAATGAGTCGATCGATTATGTGGTATGGTACGCATGGTTTTATCGGCGACTCTTTATTTTAAAATGATGCTATGTTAAATAAATAATTAGGTAAGTAAATTGAATACTTTATTTACAAAAATAATAATATATACATAATAAAAATATACAAATGAAACAAGAGATGGATAGGTAGATAGAAAATTCTTTATTGCACAAGACAAAAAAGCTGTACATAGGCGAACTTAGCTAACCTTTTAGCCAGGAGATTTTTATAGACCGTTGCAAACGGTCTAAATATAGCTCAACTGATCCAAATCACTACCGGACAGAAGCGTCCCTGAGCTGCCTGCATTGCCACGCTGAATGGCAATACTACTTTGGTAGTTTTACGGACATTTCTTATACCATCGAATCTTACAAACAAGTCCGGGTAATCCCATCCAAATAAGAGCCAGCTCTCGGGTCATGTGTCACAATGAAAGAATTTTGAAAAATTAAAATTTTCCTCTTTCATATCACTGGTTCTTTCTTTGAGAACCCTGCCTGAGGTGGAAATTGCTCTGAAAATAACATAGCATAGGTAAGATTGTGACCGCAACTTAGTCCAACCAGAGTGTGGAATGGTGTGATTCCCTATGATTATGTTATACATACGTTCATGACTCTAATCTCCATGATGGATACCCTCAAATCCCACAATTTAAAGAGATTCCACAAGGGGGTTCCACCAGTACAAACTATTTATTATATACATGGTTTTTTGCTTAAAAGGTAATTCTAATCCACGCTTTATTTTGTAAATTAATCCGCTCGTTCGTTCGTTTCGTATGAGGTAGTGCTGGCCTCTGGTGTCAGAGTTTGTCAAGCCGCCCGAGGGCCTCTGACATGGCTTATCGACTGCTATTAATCAATAACAGCCGGGACCGACAGCTTAACGTGCCCTCCGAAGCACAGGGCGATGGGAATCCACACATTTTGTAGTAGTAGTAGAGCTTTTTTGTGAAAGAGTTCGTCCGGGGAAGTACTACCACCATACCTATTTCTGCCGCAAAGCAGTAGTGCTCGCATTGCTGTGTTCCGGTTTGAAGGGTAAGGGTGCCGGTGAAATTACAGGCACATGAGACTTTTCATCTTTATGTCTCAGGGTGGCGGGCGCAGTGCAATGCCACATAGAGCGCGTCCTAGGTGGACGTGACCTATGAGGTAATGCACTGTTCATAGGCAGAGGTTACCGCTTAACATCAGGTGGGCCATCTGCTTGCTCCGCCATTCCAGTAGTACAAAAAAAAAAAAAAAACTTAGAAAAGTAATTGGTGCGGAGCCTAGGATCGAACCCGGTATCGTTGGATTCTGAGCTGCACTATTGAACCGTTAGGCTACCATCGCATTAATCCGCTAAACTCCACAGAAAATCTCACTACAGAATACAGAACTTCTGATAATTCTGATGGAAAATCTCTAACGTTGATATAATGACAAGAAATGAGTGAGATATAGGGAATTGTATAATAATATACGTCCAACGGAAATACCCAACAACCTCAATAATTATTAAATTGTTTTTTCTCAATAATGTACGGTGAGTCTGAGGAATCATGCTCTAACATTTAATTAGTTCACAGAATATATTTATTACTTATAGTAAATATGTCGTGACTCTGTAATAGGTATTTGACTCTGTAATACGTAAAACTGATAAAATATACTACATTTATTTCTCGGAAATATATGTGAGTGGGATCGTGGTTTTTGTCATGTATTTTGTCATTATTTTTAGAATCAAGATCACCGACATAGCTCTGAGAATTAGCACGTTGAAGTGGCAATGGGCAGGCCATATAGCTCTCAGAATTAGCACGTTGAAGTGGCAATGGGCAGGCCATATAGCTCTCAGAATTAGCACGTTAAAGTGGCAATTGGCAGAACTAATAGATGGCGAATAAAGCAACTCGAGTGACACTCACTACAGAAACTAGACGAGGCAAAAGAGAAAGGTAACCGTCTCTCGATAGACCAAATACATTATAAAGGACGCAGGAAGTCGGTGGATGGAGGTGGCTCAAGACCGTAGTGGCATTCTATAGGGGAAGCCTATGTCCAGCAGTAGACTTCTGTGAGCTGATGACGTTGATGATGATACACAAAGAATCCTGGGACCACGAGACAACAGCTAGCAACACCTGACATCCCGATAGCGTTGGGTAAATCTAGGTGTACACGGGTAAATCTAGGATTACTCATTTTCTAGCATTACCCGTAACATACATTATACTATACCTACTTATTACTATTAGCCTATACAGTCCCATTGTTGGGCAAAGGCCTCCCCCCATTTCCGCCAGTCACTGCGGTTTTGTGCAACCGTTTCTCATTCTCTCTCATAGCCGTCCAGTTCATCCCGCCACAACTTGGTATGACGGATTAAGCAAATGACCCACCTGATGATAAGCGGTACCCTCTGCCTATGAACAGTGCATTCAGTCCACATACGTCACAAACACCTAGGACGTATCCTATGTGGCATTGCACTGCGCCCGCCACCCTGGGGCATAATGATGAAAAGTCTCATGTGCCTGTAATTTCATCGGCAACCATACCCTTCAAACCGGAACACAGTAATGCGAGCACTACTTCTTTGCGGAAGAAATAGGTATGGTAGTAGTGCTTTCTCGGAAGAACTCTTTCACAAAAAAAGCTCTACTACCTGTACCGCCTGGCTGTATCAGGGCTCCATGCCGTGGTAATTTAGGCCCAAAGTTCGTCGGGCATGCGGCAAATGTGACCGGCCCAATCTCACTTCAGCCCCACGGCCTTCTCTCCCGCATCTGCAACTATACCTACTTACAGTTTAATATTAACTGAATAATTAAATGTTATTTACCTACCGTCATTATAGTCGAGGACTATAATGACGTTATGTAAATAACATTCAATAGACTGGGATATAATTAAGAATTATATAGTAAACAAATCTGATTTGTTTAATTACCTCGTGCTACCAAGAATAAAACTTCGTAACCGGTAAACAGGTACGAGTATATGACAACGTCATGTCATAGTTTGGTTAGTTAGCGTACAACCCAGGTTATAAAATATCGACGTATCGTATTGTAAAATGAGTGAGGCCACCAGGATCCCCTAACCCCAGGGGATCCCAGTGAACTCACCGGTTCACCAGAATCCCCTTGAAATAAAATTAAGTTTTAAAGATAATATCACACTGTTTTTTTTTTTAAAAATATTACTTATTTATTATATTTATATAGATATTTATTTATTAAGTTTTAAAGAAGTTATCACACTGTTTAAAAAAAAAAAAAAAACATTTCTAAGAAATGACCTACGCGTATGTCATTGTTTAACAATTCCAATTGCGTTTCTTGTATAAACTTACAATTGCTATTTGATCTGCCTTACGTATTTTTTTCGGTTGCCTTCGCTTTTGTTCAGCATCTCCGTGACAGAAAAGTTGAAAGGAAATCGTTTAGCTTGGTATGGGCATGTTATGAGGAGGGATGAAACGCATGTAACTAAGAAAGTTATGAATATGAATGTTAGTGGATGGAAGGAAAGAGGAAGAACTAAGAAAAAAATGATTGATCGCGTGAGAGATGATATGAATGAGAAGGGGGTGAATGATGAGGTGACGGCTGACAGGGGAGAATGGAAGAAAAAGACGTACTACGCTGATACCAAATAAATTGGGAAAAGAGCAAGACAATGATGATCGTATTGTGAAATGATATCAATTTGAAAACAGGATAGTGGCCGATTATTCAATATTTTTTGACTTGCCTCTTCGAATCGATGAAAATTATGAACCTGGGTTTGTTAGTTTTTTTTTGTGTTCCGTCTTTACCTCGGAAAATAAGACAACCTTAGAGGACTATACATTGTTGTCCATCTGTCTGTATGTCTGTCAAGACCCTTGTTGTCACAAATGGCTAAAGGTAATCTTGAAATCCATTGATCTCTGAAATCGATCTCCGTGAGCTAATATACCGCAAAAAAAACAATTATTGCGTTAAAAGTTGCAGTGATTGTCTAGTTTTATAGTATGGAATTAGCGAAAATTAAAAACCTCACAATCAAACGGCTTTATCATTAATAATTGAATTCTAGATGGCTTTGCGACACATATATAGGAAAAACTCAAAAATTCAGGAATTAAGAAATTTTTCCCATTACAATATCATTTATTAAAATAAGCACTATCAAATTATATAAAAATACATGTATACGGTGTATACCTCATAACAGCCCTTTCATTCGTCAAATGAAACACCAGACACGAAAGTGAACATTTAATGGTTCCGTTAGTACTTATTGTGGTTCGGAACCCTAAAACTGTATTTATGTATAGTATTCAAACGTGTACTATTGCAATGTTTAGAAGATGCGCCGGCGCAGACAATGGCGGGTCACCTTGTCGGTCGATGAACGTTGAACGCTTGCATAATGGCACAGTCACACAGAAAACAGGCTGCCGCCGACTTTTTGGCGTATACCGGCACAAAACGAAGCAGGTGAACTCGTAACATAGCCATAAGCACCCCAGAACATAACCATACCCATCTATTATTATTCTGTATCATCAATGGGAATTTCAAATAAGATATTGTATTCAACCATTGCCATCGTAAAAGTGCTCAGATGTTTGCTCAGAATAACGAACAGATTTGAGGTTTGCTATTTAGAGCATTGCTCAAACTTCGGACACGCAAAGTGACACGCAAAGTAAATTCAATTCAGTTCTTGAACAAGTGGCCTTTGCGGAGTACAATTTCGCTCACAATTTCGCCAATGTCACGTTTTAAAACAAATTCCGCTTTTGCAACGCAAAGTAGGTGAACTCGCGTTAGATATTGTAATATGGGTATGTCTGTATGTAGTTTTTTTTGGCCTACGTAAACAGTTACCTACGTATTTGGAAGTTTTAAACGTCTGTCATTTCTTTACCTATGTTTCGACCCTAATTATTTTGGTTAAATATTTTTTTTTAACTCAACATTCAACACTCGTTTTGCCTTTTCAGAGCCTTCAAGATAACCAAAGAAAAGTAAAGTGATACTTCGCAAGTTTTAGTCGCGATTTAGATTATTTTTTTATTTTGTTTCAATGTCTTCCTGATGCAATACAGTAGCTTTACAAGCATGTTCTCGATACTCTATGATTCGACTCAGTAGATAGGCGCCGGTAATCTGCTTACTACACGCATGAAGTCGAATGTTTTTTGCTTGCATCGGCTAAAGAACTGCGCAGATTTGTTTTCAAGATATTTTCTGATGTTATTCGATGTTATATTTAAATGATGGCCCTTTGAATGGACGTTTTGGGTAAAACTACGTAGGATGGCGTCATAAACATATGTTCAGAGAATAAACATTTTTTGGAGATCTTTTCCATCAAACCAGTCTTTCAGCATCAGATTCCGGCAACGACATTGGTAAGTAAGTAAGTAAGTAAAACTTTTATTTTGACAAAAAACTATACACAACACAAATAAGTAAGTAAAATAGATAGAATCTACCAAACTTCACAAAGTATGAAGATGCTTATTAACCAAGGCCAAATTTCTAAATACAAGATTGTTCATCCAAGGAGCGACCCTGTGATCGAAATTCTTATTTTTTTTACACATAACCTGGTCTTTCTGCATGTTCACATCACATACCTCATGCAGAAAGAAGAAGACCAAGATATAACCAGTACCATAGAAGACTCAGAGATAACTAGTTTTTTTTGTATTTTGATAGACCTTCGTTTGGCCGCGAACTCTGTTGGTAAGTTGTTGGCTGACGATGGAGTACAAAGGTCTAGAAGGCACCTATTCACTCTAGCCTTGAAGAGACCCAGATTATAGTTTTAAGGAAAGACAGACGGTAAGGTGTTTCACTCCTTAGCAGTTTGTATTATAAAGGTAGAAGTTAAACGTTTAGTACGAATAAAGGGTATACTAATGAGGTAAGGGTGGTACTGAGCCATGCGTCTAAGAAAAGATAATAACCACGAACTAGACGATACTGTATAATAAGAAGGCCCGACAATGGACCGACGATATTTTTACGGTCTCTTGAAGTCGGTTGATAGAAGTGACTCTTGACCGTTTGTTATAGGATTCTGTAGAAAGGCCTATGTCCAACAGTAAACTTCTATATGCTGACTAAAATGTTAATGATTAAATAAGAATACATACAGTCCAACAGTCTTTGGACGAAACAGTTTTTTCAGTATCCAAAAAAACTATGGAAGTCAATAAAAACCATTTGAAACATCTCTACGGCCAGAAATGATTCTAGTAAGTGTCTATATATCCAGAAAACCCACAAAAAGCTAATAATGCTAGCAATAAGTACTTTTCAACAGTTGGGGTTGGCACCGACATACCTGAAATAGACAGACTTATCTCCGATATTAAGACAGACAGCGCCCCAGGTATCGACAACTTTACTCCTAGGCTAGCCAAATAAATCAAAACTGTTATTATGTCTTCACTTACCTTAACTTTTCGGACTCCTGGGAAGTAGCTGTAGTCTCCCCAATTAATAAGCAGGTCCCAAGGATGATCCAGACAGCTATCCCCCGATTTTCTTATTTCTGTAGAAATGCCTATGTCCTGTCCTGGCAGTGAACTTTTAAAGGCTGATTATAATGATGATAATGATAAAATAACAACAGTACATACAGTCCTATAGTCTCTGAAAGCTGACGCATTCTTGCATAAAAATGACGCCCAAACAGCCCACGCTAACGAGTTAGTAGGAAATCCATTATCACCCGCCGCGTAAACAAGGCATTATCAGAAAACAAAGCCGATAGGTATCTGTCCTTCGTTATTAACCTTGGAAGGGTCTAGCGGGTCACCTTGCGGTCGACGACCTCGAAATTGCATCACGTTGCATTGATTCAATGCCAGCAACGATGTGTGTGGTGATTATTACGAAGCAAGCACTCAATACATGGGTACAATAGGTTAGTAATATTATGAATATTACTTTTGAGAAGCGGCGCATATTATTATTACGGCCATATTATAATTGTGAACGCCTATGACGACAATTTGCCCGAGAAAATCATGTACAATAATCAGATTAAAAAGTTTTTTGTGTAAAATATATTTTTCAATACAAGCTTTTATAAAATTAGTGATCGTAACCGTGTGCTGATCAAAATGAGCCTTAACACGGCGCAGTCTACTATAATCCATCGAGGAGTTCCGTCTCCATCATCAGATCAGCTTATTGTACTGTCATTGGAACTTGACAGGCATGCCAAATTTCAGCTCAATCGGTTGAGGATAACTGCTTTAAAATTCAGTTGCAAGATTCCACCCGGATTCCACCCAGACATACATATACATTGCAAGTTAAATAAAAGCTTGTAAAAAATATGAATGCATATTATGTAGTATGGTCTATCAGGAAGGCCATCAGTGGGGTTTCCAGCAATATCGGTATCTTTACTATTTTCAGCACCATTACTAATTACCATTACACCATACCAAACACCATTTCTACAGTATTCAGTATTCATAACTTCAATTTTCTCTAATGAATCAGTACTAAGCAATCCCCTGGTTGTATGTTATTTTGAATTTAGTCACATTCCTAGATGGTTTTTTATGGTCCCACTGGTTCTCTTTGTCTTCGAGTCTAGATGGGTTATGACGTCTGGAATATTCCTTATCCATGTGTACATAGTTTGTGTGATGCTCTTTTGTACATTTCGGTCAGATTCATGGGCAACACAGAAATTACGCGATAAATTAGAAAGAAAATCTAAAACTTTGGTACCACGTTTTCAATAGATTCTAGCAGTTTGAGAAATCGGTCCGTAAACCGCCACCCAGGCCCAATGTGGATTGGTGGATTTGTTTCGCAGTAGGGAGTCCTTTAGTGTCCTTAGTCATAACCTTGGAAGGGTCTAGAGGGTCACCTTGCGGTTGTCGACCGCTTGCGTAAGTAGTTGCATCATCGCCCAGACATTCGCAGTGATTCAATGCAATCAAATCTGGTGGCGGTATGTGCTTGGTATATGTGGTTCATATTATGATACACAAACGCTTTTGATCGATATTTTATGACCATGACGCAAGATTCGCAGAAGACAACCGTTGGGGAATAAAGCTTCCGAGTGGCGAACGGAGGTGGTGGATGGAGGCAACTCAAGACCGATCATCGTGTACATGGGGGAGGCCTATGCCCAGCAGAGGGCTTCGACATGATAATTATGATGATGTAAGATTGTGAGCAGACAATCTGCATAATGACCATGTCGGCAATTTGTTTTCGGCAGATTTTAAGGTGGAATTTCTCATATTCAAGAATATTTTCTCCTTTTACATGAGAAAATCGTGGTGCAAGCAATCTGGTGTGTCTGGCTTAAAAAGAGACCCCTCCGGCTCTTCCCGTGCATTGCGTAAAAACCCACTAAGGAAATCCCGTCATGGGTTTTATACGTGTACCCGAAGCGTGTACCTAGCTGTAAGTTTTCCTAAGACTCAAAAATAAGATAAATAACATACATACATAAACTCACGCCTGTTTCCCTGAGGGGTAGGCAGAGACCACGGATTTCCACTTGCTACGATCCTGACACACCTCTTTTGCTTCATTCACTCTCATCACATTCCTCATACATGCTCGTTGGTTAAGGGTACTCTTGACCTGGTCTTTTCGGTTTAAAGAATTTTATTTAACTCACAAAGAACTTTAACAGTTCACTTAAAAAATCTTTTTCCAGAACGTCTCCGATCTGGTCAGAATACATTTGTCGAGGTCTTCCCTAAAGATGAATAAAGTAAAATTAATAATATATTGAGCTCTTTTAAAAATGGTAATCTTTGTTTACGGTCATAGCAAAAATTATAAAAAAAAAATGGCGTCTTCCTCCATAAAAAAAATATAGTCTCTGCATTTTCCTTTTCACACCTACATCTACACCATGAAGTGTGACCAAAATAACGTGCACTTTCAACGTGAAGACTCCTTGAATATTCTGTAGCGTTACGAATATTTTATAGTGATTTGAGAGTTCTGATTTAGTTGGTGATCGTTCACATATTGCAAATGTGTTAATAGTGAACTTGTGGTGAAGTTTGTCTTATTGGTAAATTGCTCATAGTTTTTGTATGCAGACATTCTCGAGAAACAGGAAAAAGGATACACTATTACTGGAAATTTTTATAAATATAAAATAATATGAGATGAGAAAAGATGCCTTATTTGAAACAGTATTATACTCAATTCTTTGCGAATAAATACGGTCAAGTGCGCATGAGACTCGCGCCCTGAGGCTTCCGTACTTTTGTTATTGACGACCTCTCGGCGACGACGTGTCGGGCGAGTAGCCGGCTGAGATGCGAGAGATTGCGGGTTCGATTCCCGCTGCGGGACTAATGTTTGTATGCTCTGAAAATATTTCTTCCGGGTCAGGGTGGTATGGTACCATAGTACTCGTAGTTCCTGATATCCACGACACTGGGAATCCTAGTGTGGAGTCAGGACTATGTATGTGACTGCTGTGGGTGGTATGTTATGGCATAATTCATCTATACCATGCTAAATTATACTTATTTTGCTGAGAATTTTCCTATAAAATTCGCTTTCCCATTCCAGGGGTGAAAACGTTGAACGCAATATGAGGAGTGTTATAAATTTGACCGCTATATGTGTCTGTCTGACTGTCTGTGCCTCTAAATGGGTGAACCGATTTGAATGCGGTATTTTTTTATTTGAAAGCAGTTTTTCTAGCAGTGGTTATTAGATCAGATTCTTTTTACAAGCTTTTAATAATTTGCACTGTATGTTTGTCGGGGTGGAATCTTGCAACTGCATTTTAAAGCAGTTATCCTTAACCGATTGAGATGATATTTTGCTTACTGATATATGAAACCTATGCTTAATAATATTTTATTTTTGGGCTGCACTGTGTAGGTACTTATTTATTTATTTTTCTCCTCTAAATTCAGCTCAACAATGTAACTATGTAAGTATTTCTTATTGTTTAATATCTTTATGGTTTATTTTTATTTTGTCATCAACTGATTTTTAGTTCTAGTTTATCGATTTAGTAGTATATTTGTAGAAATTTTTAATTAGCCTTCTGCTCTTTCACATGTTTTAACATGTTATTTTCTATATAAATACCATAGTTTGTGCATAGCTGTAAGTTTCTCTAAAATTGTAAAATTAAAATAAAATAAAATACCTGTCAAGACAAGTTCCAATGACAATGCAATATTATGGTGACTGCGAGCTGATCTGATGATGGAGAACATTGATGATTGATGGACAACGGAACTCCTCGATGGATAATAGTAGACTGGCCGTGTTTAGGCTCATTTGGATCAGCACACGGTTACGATCACTAATTTTATAAAAGATTGTATTGACAAACATATTTTTCACAAAAAACTTATTAAATTTCTTCTTGTTCCTATATTTATGTCACAAAACCAATATTTAAAATTTCAGAATTATCAGGTTACAGAAAGAACCCTAGAGATTTTTCCACTATTCCTCCATTATTCATTATTTATTTTATATTATGACGACCTCTGTGGCGTGGCGGGCGAAGGTTTGCCTACGAACAGGAGGTTGCGGGTTCGATTTTCACCTCGGAACAAATATTTGTACGCTCTGCAGATATTAAATGAACTAATTTTGTTCAGGGTGTTCTGAGTATTATCTATGCATTTTTTTTTTTTTTTTATATTATGGTGTGACAGATAAACAAACGGCCCGCCTGATGTAAAGCAGTCACCGCCGCCTATGGATATCTGCACCACCCACGGTATTGCAAATGCGCTGCCTACCACTAAGAGCCCTGATAAAAAATATCTATCTATGTAATGTTTTAAGTATAATCAGTTATTTAGTACCCATAACACAAGCTCTGCTTAGCTTGGGGCTAGATAATGCTGTGTTAAAAGTCCAGCATTATTTATTTATTATATTGGCCATAGGCTTTTCGCAGTGCCGTGCTATTTGCACCCAGCTGCCTGATACAGTCCACACTTACCAACTCGTTTACCCCAACGGTTGTCGGCTTGCATTTCAATATACCTACAAAAATGGCACTACAAGGAATAATAAAAACTTGCAAAAGATGTTCGCTGTGATGCAAATACCTAGGTGTCATCAGCCCTTCAAGCCATACAAACTTCGATTTAAATAAACACGCACAAAGAAATCCTGCTGGCTTACTCCCAACTTTTAAAAGTGTTAATATTGTGTCTGTCAAAGTTGGTAGCCTCAGTATGGCATTTGGTGGTTTCAACTATGCCAAAAAACTAAGTCAAAATAGGGATAAATAGTGACACAAAATAGAGAAATAGTGACACTGTAGTTTAAGAGATATTTACGTCATAAACAGAGGCTGAGCAGAGGCGGAGCGAGAGGAAAGATGTTACACATAAAAAACAACAGTTTTTTGGCTGTAACATCCGTCATATTATAACCTATGTCACCCGGACCATAACAACGAATTGATTGACACCTCATTTATCAAAATCAAATGAGTTCTTTAGGAGCTAAAGCGTAAATACAAACATACATACACACAGACTGCTAAGAACTGCCGTAGTCGGGTACAAATACAAATACAAATATATTTATTAGAATTTTAGGTGCATGACAGTTCTTATGTTAAGCATAGGCGTAACACTAAAATTCTACTAATAGGTACAGGCATACGAAATTCACTTTATTAGGTACACAATTATTCAATTCAAACAGGAGAAAATGTCAGAAAACGCAGTTCACTTTAATTACCTCAATTTAATTCAATGAATTAACGCAATTCAATAAAAGTAGGTACTAATAATAAATTTAAAAAATGACAGTTATAATTGTTTAAATGCCAGGTACTCATTAATACTATAGAAACACCTAGACAAGAGAAGTTTGACTACAGACCGTTCACCGTAACCGTCACCGTTCACCGTTGGCACCTGCCATGGAGTATTTACAGGTGCCATCTTACGGTGAACGAGCCGGACCGTCCACCGTAAGTTGGAACCTGCCATGGAGTATTTACAGGTGCCATCTTACGGTGAACGAACTGTAATCTTGGTTTCAGTGCTCTTTGTGACAAGTCCCGATACTCCATAGGCAATTTATTATAAATCTTTATACATATATAGAATGAATTTCTAGTAACCGTTGCTAAACGGGCTTTAGAAAAAAAAACTTGTTAAAAATACATACATAGACACACGCCTTTTTCGCCGAAAGGGTAGGCATAGCCTCAAATGGACCTCTTTTCATTGCGGGTTGCGTCATCGCAGAAAATAGATGTGACAAGTGGTGAGCTCATCGCCGCCATTGCTTCCCACTCACGGCTGACTCTGCTAACGCTTTCTTCCAGTAATAACACATTCTTTAAATAAGCTAGCTCCCAGGACAAATGTTATACCAACGAATCTTGCGAAAATTGCGCGAGAATTGCGTGATTATCGCATCCAAATTGCAAATTCGTATTACGTATCAGATTATCTGACGAATTTGCAATTTGGATGCGATAATCGCGCAATTCTTGCTATCGCATTGCTATTGCAAGATACGTAATAAGCAAGCCGGTAATCCCTTAGTCGGCTTTCACGACATCCACGGGAGGAGATGGAGGGGTATATTCTTGGAGACTTGGAGCGGAAACACGAAAGGAGAAAAAAATATTGTTAAAAAATATATTGGGAAAAATATTCTTCCCAATTTAGGTTCAGTAAACATCGGAGTAAAACCCCAGCACACGAGCATGTGTTGGCTTGCATGCAGCGCACAGCTGTGTCATTGTGTGCGTGTCGACCTTGGACGAGGTCGGTGTACGGCACCAAGGGCGCGATTCGCAGGCCCTGCGCGAGACTACATCACAGTTACATTACATAGTTATGTATAAGAGACAATTAAAGGTTGCTTGTTTTTTATACAGCTTGAAACGACGGAACATGCAGATGGTTCTCCTGATGTTAGCTGTGCATAGGGGCCTATGAACAGTGCATTATCTCATAGGTTACCAAACGTGTGTCTATGTATGTATGAAATGGTAGGCAGAGCCTCAATCTTTTTACAGCGGGTTGCACCATCGTGGCATATAGACGTGACAAGTGGTGAGCTCATCGCCGCCATTGCATCCCACGACTGACTCAACTAACGCTTTCTTCCAGTAAAAATAATATATTCCATAACTAGACGACCCGCGCGCGACTTCGTCCGCGCGTAGTTTGAAAACATCTCCGGCGCGGCGTGCAGTCAACAACTTAAACATCAACAACCACTCCGTGAAATGACTTTTGAAACAACACCACACTCAAGTTTTTCAATTTATGGGTCACAGTTTACCCTTAATTTTCTGAAAATATTTTAATCTGAGCAACGACACTGTGAAACGACCTTTGAAACGACACCGAACTTAAGTTTTTCAATTTAGGGGTCCCATTTAACCCTGAGGTCCTTAAAATATTTCGATCTCAACAATGACACCGTGAAACAACCTTTGAAACCATACTCATGTTTTTCAATTTAAGGGTCCCATTTTATCCCTGAGGTCCTTAAAATATTTCCTTTTAATATAAAATATAGTTTAAAAATCCATAGTATTAGAAACCTGTATAGTAGAAAGGTAGGCAACAACTGCCTGGATTGCGGTTAGAGAAACCAGCTCAGCCACACCTGGCCAGTACAGTTACCCTGTAATCCTACTAACATAAAAATGTTCATATTTAGCACCACCTGGTAGCATAATTGATATCTATGAACCACTGAGCAAGACCTTCTCATCCTACAAATAATAGGACGGCCGAGCTCTGAAGAAACTGGGCTTGCAGTGACCAGTGGTAAAACCCTATACATGTTTGAAATGACTATGAAGAGACAGGTCTGAGAAAATTGGCTGTAACGGATGTGATGGTAGTTGAAAAAATGCAGGCTGTTGCTAGGTTTTGATATGGTTTAGTCTTGTTAAGTCTGCACCAACACCAGGCAGATATATCTTATACAAAAAAAAACGCCTCTTGCCTCTCTAAAAAGGCGTTTTTATTGAATATCTCGTAAAATATAGATAATTTTACAAAACCCCTACAGTAAACCCTCGGAGTTGTTGTGTTGATTTTATTTATTTAATTTTTAACTAAATAATGCACAATTTTAATAAACAATCGAATCTAGCCAAACTTAGAGGTAACTTTGAGATTTTTTTGCTATAGAGAAAATAATATCGTGCTTCTGATGCAGTGATCCCTCGTAATTACAATGTTCTATCCATGCATATTTTTAATTTAAATATTGTACTTGATTTAGATACTTAAAAATCTAAATGAAATATAATTATGCGGCAAAACCCACAAGCCTTTTGATTTAAAAAATGTTCTCAGTTCTGCTTACTAATTTCGGTGAAATTACAAATTACACATGAGACCTTATATTATGTCTCAGGGTGGCAGGTGTAATGCAATACCTGTAGGGCGCGTCCTAGGTGGACGTTACCTATGCATTGTTATAGGCAGAGGTTACCGCTTAACAACATCATTAATAAAATAAAATAAACACTCTTAGCGCTAAGCCTGCCCTTTGTACTTTACGCTTATTTTTTGTTTAGTTTTAGATGTTTACATCTATCTACAAGATATGTACAGTATCTAACTTAAGTATATAACTCAAACAGAGTAGTAGGCTGTATATTTAATTACCTATAGTCCCGCATCGCACCTGGCTGTACCGTTATGTCTAGCATAATCTCTGGAGGACTCTTTACACCCTCCGATATGATAAACATTGTGAAAAATTAGATTATATAAGATAAGTTTATTATTTTTCAAGTTTAAACCACATTTTATGGACAAACACTTTATGGATGCCCACAAATTTTGTCTCCAGCGTCATAGCTCGTTCTATGGCCGAATTGGTAAAGGCATCGCCGATCACAGGCGATGCGGGTTCAAGTTACGCTGAAACTGAATTTTTAGGTTACATTTAAATTTATATTGGATAAATTAATCTCTAAGTTTGATAAGATTGATATGTTTCTAGCATTTTATATTATCTTGAGGACTTGTAGCTCATTCACCGGCTAAAAAACTTTTGAATGGACTTTTGGTGTGCTGCGACGCAGGATTCGATTCCCGCCTCGGAACAAATATTTGTACGATCTGCAGATCAAGTTCAGGGTGTTCTGGGTATTTTCTATGTATAATAAAAATATCTATCCATGTAATGTATTGTATTAAGTTCATCAGTTATCTAGTAGGTACCCATAACACGAGCTCTGCTTAGCTTGGTGCTAGGCAATGTAGTGTGAACTGTCCAGCATTATTTATATATTTATATTTTCACCACTCAATCAGTAGCCTTTTGACGAAGCCTCCTCCGTAGAAACAGAAAGCAATAATTATTGCAATGATTTGCAAATAATGAAATTTATTGAATAATTTAAATTTCAGGAAATTATGTACTTTCTTTATTAAATTCTGATATAACCGAACGCTTATCGTGAGCTGTAAAGCGCATGAGATTATTATACCATACGCTCACCTGCCAAGTATCTACCACTTTTTGCCTCCGCAGTTAAATAGCTGGTAATTGTTGACGAGATGCAAGTCCTGCCCAAAACTAGGAATAGTATTGTATTAGTACAACAAATAAGAATTTTGTAAAAAAAAAACAATACAAGCTTTTATAAAATTACTGATCGTAACCGTGTGCTGATCAAAATGAGCCTAAACACGGCCAGTCTACTATTCACCTATCCCTCGAGGTGTTTCGTTGTCCACCTTCCGTCTCCATGATCAGATCAGCTCGCTGTCACCATCATATTGTATTGTCATCGGAACTTGACAGGCATGCCAAGTTTCAGCTCAATCGGTTGAGGATAACTGCTTAAAAATTCAGTTGCAAGATTCCATCCGGATTCCACCACGATAAACATACATACATTGCAAGTTAAATAAAAGCTTGTAATATGTCAAAATTAAACCACGCAAGCGTTGAATATCTATAAAATAAATGCTATAATACATGTCATTGGATTTTGGGAACAAAATCCTCTACATATTAAAACGCCCTCTCGAACAGCCATTACTTGAGTTCAGATAAGGATAAGATTCGTTGGTATAAGATTTGTCCTGGCTGCTAGCTTATCTAATATATAAAAGGCTTTGTCCTGACTGACTGACTCAACGAGGTCCAACGCACAGCCTAAACCGCAGGACGTAGAGACTTGAAATTTGGAGGGTGTGTTTGTCTCAATGCGTAGGGTTGTATTAAGAAAGGAATTTTGAAAATGCACATGCTAAGTGGTCCAAAATGTGGTTCTAACTTAAAAGAAAAATGCTCTGTATTTCGGAAACCGTTCATCGTAGAACCATGAAATTTGACATGGAGATTCCTCAAATAAAATTAACAACCATGTATTTCAGCGATTACTGAAATTTTCCTGAAAAATGGCAGGGGAACGTTTTCTTTGTAAAAAAATAAAAAAACTTTAGTTTTTACAACGCACAGGCTAAACCACTGGTCGTAGAGACTTGAAATTTGGAGAGTGTTGTCCTTTTAGGGTGTAAAGGTGTACTTATAAAAGAATTTGGAAAATTCGCTCCCTTAGGGGTCCAAAAAGGGCTTTTAATGTATACACTTTGCGTTTTGCAACGCACAGCTTAAACTGCTGGACATGCTAAATACATGAAATTTGGAGGATGTATTGCTTTTTGGGTGTTGGGGTGTACTAAGGAAGGATTTTGGAAAATTCACCCTGTAAGGGGTCCAAAATGGCTTTTAATGTTAAACTATAATGCTTCGTATTTCGGAAACCGTTGGTAGTAGGTACTTGAAAATTCACAGAAAGATTCCTTATATAAAAATAATTAAAATATGTTTCAGCAGTACCTGAAATTTTGCTGAAAAAAGCCACGGGAACGTTTTGTATATAAATAAATACACTTTACGTTTTAGCCAGATGTCAGCGTATTTTGACGATTTAAAAGTTAGTTTCAGAGTGTAGTCATTGAGATCAAAATATTTTCAGGATCTCAAGGTTCAAATGGGACCCCTAAATTGAAAAACTTGAGTAAGGTGTCGTTTCAAAGGTCGTTTCACGGTGTCGTTGTTCAAATCAAAATACTTTCAGGACCTCAAGGTTCAAATGGGACCCCTTAATTGAAAAACTTGAGTATGGTGTCGTTTCAAAGGTCGTTTCACAGTGTCGTTGTTGAAATCAAAATATTTTCAGGACCTCAGGGATAAAATGGGACCCCCAAATTGAAAAACTTAAGTTCGGTGTCGTTTCAAAGGTCGCTTCACAGTGTCGTTGTTAAGATTAAAATATTTTCAGAAAATAGAGGGTAAACTGTGACCCCTAAATTGAAAAACTTGAGTGTGGTGTTGTTTCAAAAGTCATTTCACGGAGTAGTTGTTGAAATCAAAATACTTTCAGGACCTCAAGGTTCAAATGGGACCCCTAAATTGAAAAACTTGAGTATGGTGTCGTTTCAAAGGTCGTTTCACGGTGTCGTTGTTGAAATCAAAATATTTTCAGGACCTCAGGGATAAAATGGGACCCCTAATTGAAAAACTTGAGTATGGTTTCAAAGGTTGTTTCACGGTTCATTGTTGAGATCGAAATATTTTAAGGACATCAGGGTTAAATGGGACCCCTAAATCGAAAAACTTGAGTATGGTTTCAAAGGTTGTTTCACGGTGTCATTGTCGATTCTGATCAAACAAAGCTAAGAACACTCCCGACATATACAACTTTCAAACAAAAAAAAAACAAATCGGTTCATCCGTTCGGGAGCTACGATGGGACAGACAGACACACACACACACACACACACACAGAGACACGTCAAACTTATAACACCCCTTCGTTTTTCGTCGGGGTTAAAAATACATTTCCTTATTCCCATCGATATAATAATTATTCCGGTTCATTGTGTCAAAACGAATAACATGTTTTTTTTATCTATGTAGATGGTGTAACAAGTAGATGACCAACCTGATGTTAAATATGAACCTCTGCCTTTAACAATGCATTACCACCATCGAGCAACGCAGGCCTCCGCACGATTACCACACGGTCACGTCCACCTAACATGCACTGGCCCATAGACAGTACATACATAGTTTTAGTAGTAGTAGAGCTTTTTTGTGAAAGAGTTCGTCCGGGGAAGTACTACCACCATACTTATTTCTGCCGCAGAGCAGTAGTGCTCGCATTGCTGTGTTCCGGTTTGAAGGGTAAGGGTGCCGGTGAAATTACAGGCACATGAGACTTTTCATCTTTATGTCTCAGGGTGGTGGGTGTAGTGCAATGCCACATAGGGTGCGTCCTAGGTGGACGTGACCTATGAGGTAATGCACTGTTCTTAGGCAGAGGTTACCGCTTAACATCAGGTGGGCCAACTGGTTGTACCGTAAATCAAGCAGTATAAAAAAAAACAAGACACACGCCTTCACGGGGACTTCACATCACTATTGAAAGTCTGCTTTGTATACATCACACCTTCGTACGCGTGACTTTTCTCCCCACGCTTACAACCATGTACGTCATGATTCGACTATGACGTAAAATCTTCGGAATATAAAGTTCAAATTATTCAAAGTCAAAGTCAAAAGTATTTTATTCATTGAAATCAAAAGGATCATTATGAATGATCTTATAAAAAAATTACTCCTGTTCCAACGCGACCAATACAATACAAATAAGTTTATTTCTAAAAAACAGATTACACACAAATTGGTTGTAGACAATGATATACCAAACCTAAAAGAATCAGGCAACAAACACGGCTCTGCTTTATTTGATGATCCTTCTTACTACTATGCGGGGAGAGCCTGTGTGCTGCCTCGAGAACAAATGGAAATGAAATCCCCGACTCTGAACGGCTGAACCGATTTTGATCAAACAAAGCTAAGAAGAATCGCGTATGCCTATCAAACAAACAAAAAAACTAAATCGGTCCAGCCGTTCGGGAGCGACGTTGGGACAGACAGACACACACACACACACACAGAATAACAACCCTTCGTTTTTCGTCGGGGGTTAAAAATAAAAACCAACTTAAAAGCCTTAGGTAGGCAGTCAAAAGTAAGATGCTAGAGAGAATCAGTAAAAGTTCATAAGACAGCACACGCTACGCTTGCTTATTGTTAAGTTTGACATCTGTTCGTACGCATGACTTTACTACTGCCTTAAATCTGATTGCCATTCATCATCTCCCGGTCATCCGTACAATTACCTCTACAGTATTCACAAATAACCTAACGGCTTTGAAAATTGACGACATAGGGAAATAAGCTTAATATCAACGTTGTAAAGTCTGATTTGTGAACCACGAATCCTTACACCACACTATCTATAGCATTACCATTCAACAGGTCATATACAAATACCTCAAATAACTTACCATAGCGAACAGTGTTAAGAGACCCTACGAGTTTTGCGGTTCGAAAACAAAAAGCAGTACATCTTATAGCGCAAACCTCTCAATAACTGTTAAGAGGTCTGGTTCTTTTCCCAATGTACAGATAAATATCAGCTATTGATGAAAATACATTTATTTACAGAAAGAATAATACAAGGTATGTACAAAATACATATGAAACAGTTGTGCCACCTGAAGACCGCTGCAAGCGATCTAAAGGTAGCTCAACTGATCCAAATCACTACCAGACGGAAGCGTCCCTAAGATGCTGGCTGCATTGCCACGCTGAATGTCAATTATATTACAAATCTACGAATGCAATCAGTTTATGCATGCTTCTTGGACTTGTCAAAGGCATTTGACCTCGTCTCGTATGACATACTTTGGGGAAAATTGTTGTGTGATAGGTTGAAATCTGCCATTTTTGAAACGTCGTCATTTTTATTTTATTACATTTTAATGTGTTTTTTCGAGTTATTTCGTGTAATTTTAGTGGCATTTTAACCGGTGTAACTTGGATAAATGGCACATGTGTGATGTAGTGAAATTTGAGTGTATTGCGAGTCTTTTCGAAATGGTGGATTTTTTCCTGTAAAAACTCAGTTTTTCTGCCACAATTTAAACTGGGTTAGGACTAGACGGAGACTCTTGACGACTTGACTATAAAACTATAATAATTATATCACTTGAAATTGGCTAAATTGTTGCAAATAATGCACAGAAGCCATTACCTAAGATAGAAGAAGAAGTTGTGTGATACTAGTACACCAGGGGATGTGGTGTACATATTCAAGTACTGGTATGAAAATCAAAGCATCATGGTTCGGTGGGCGGGCTCGTTTTCCGATGAGTATGTATTGAGGTGCGGTGAGGGTTAGGTGCATTTTGGGCCATTCGTTGCAGTTATTACGACTTTCCTCAGATTGATTAGCTACCAACAAGCTAAAACCACAATCTAGTGTTTCATGCTTACGATAAAACTCGTATATTTGATTATTATTTTTCTTAATATATGCATACTCAATATTCCATTCCATATTCCACATTATTATATTCCATGGGAATAAAAGAAGAAACAAGGAAGACCAAAAAAGAGATGGCGAGATATTTTTGCACATCGATGTGGACAGGAATGCATGAGGAAGGCGAGGGATAGGGACCTGTGGAGGGATTTAGGGGGGGCCAACGCCGCTGAGGCAACTACTATAGATTCAACAAATTAGATTTAAGTGAAATCATTGAGTATGAAATAAATAAATAAATAATTCTGGACAGTTTACACAACATTATCTAGTCCCAAGCTAAGCAGAGCTTGTGTTATGGGTACTAGATAACTGATATACTTAATACAATATATGACATAGATAGATATTTTTTATTATACATAGAAAATACCTAGAACACCCTGAACAAATATCTGCAGATCGCACAAATATTTGTTCCCAGGCGGGAATCGAACCCGCAACCTCCGGCGTCGCAGGCGAATGTTCGCCCGCCCCGCCACAGAGGTCGTCAAAATGTTTGTTTAGTTAATTAGTTAGTTAATAAAAAAAACATTATATCTAAAAGTTTCTAAAACATAACTTTTAGAAATAATGTTTTTTTTATTTATTTGATTTATTTATGTATACTCGATAAAATACTGATTTAATATAGTATAAACATTATTATTAAAGCACTACAGATTTTCCATTTTTAAACCGCAAAACTTGTGGGGACCCTTATGAAGTTTAAGGACAATCAACTAAGGAAACTCCTTAAATCACCATTGCAAAGTATATTTATGTGTCACGCTACTCCACGCGTGACTTTTCACACACTGTACCACTAGCAGGTTACTTCATTACCATTCAACATTGCCCGGTCATTGCGTACACCTACCTCAATGAATAAGAGTCGAGTAGTAAACAGTTTGAGAGTTTGTGATACACACGCCTCAAAATTATACGCAGCAGTCGTTTTGATTCATGATTTTTGTTTTACAGTCTTCCCTTCTCTCTCGACTCTTCGTTCTCTTTTGACAATCTCTGTGGCGCGGCGGGTGAAGCTTGGCCTGCGACGCAGGAGGTTGCGGGTTAGATTCCCGCCTCGGAACAAATATTTGTGCGATCGCAGATTTGTTCAGGGTGTTCTGGGTATTTTCTATGTATAATAACAAATCTCTATCTATGAAATATATTGTATTAAGTATATTAGTTATCTAGTACCCATAACATAAGCTCTGCTTAGCTTGGGGCTAGATAATGTTGTGTGAACTGTTTAGCATTAATTATTATTTATTTTCTCTCTCAAACTTACTCCAATAATATATTTTGATGTAAAACGAGGTAAAACAAACAATTAATTATTCTGTGACTGGCATAAATTAGCGAAAAGGGTACGGTGAAAAAAAACAATACAATATTATGTTGTTTGTGAGCTTATCTTATGATGTCTCCATTATGGTGGTCAACGGAACTCATCGATGGATAATAGTAGACTGGCCGTGTTTAGGCTCATTTTGATCAGCACACGGTTACGATCACTAATTTAATAAAAGCTTGTTTTTAAATAGTGGTTTATGAATCTGTCACATAACTACTGTATATATTCTGTGACATAACAGCGGTTATTAAAGCACGAGTATGAGTTTAAAAACCGAGTCATGGCTAGGTTTTTTGAACGAGCGAAGCAAATTCTCTGATTGAACTTGGAAGAATCGGCGTTTGTATGTATGTATGTATGTATATTTGTCCGAGCATAACTTCCGAACCGATAATCCGCTCTTCATGAAATTTGATTGGGGGGTAGATAGTATTGGTACAATTTGTTGGTAAGGTTATGAGCCCTATCGGACGGGGGATTGTTGAGATATAGAGGTCCAAGAGGAACCCCTCTTAAAAAAAAAAGTTAGAATATCACATCAAATGGGGAGCTATATGAAAGCCCCTTGCTTTGACATTTCAAAACTATTTTTTATATTTTTTTGACTTGTGTATTATTTGAGATATTATGGTAAATCGAAAATATAAAAAACCAAAACCTCTTGGGTACTTCCACTAATCCTACAACGCTGAAATTTGGTATGTTTGTAGCTTTTATGACACAAATACTGGGAAAAGTCTTAAATTGAAGAATTTCGAAACTTGTACTCTCTAAAACAATAACCAGTATAACATCCACTGTTGACCTCCCGTTTCTATGAATTTGAACGACGTTGTAGGTCAAACTTTTCGAACCAATACGTATTTTTTGGAAATAAATAAGGTAACCTACATAAATCGCATGTATTCGCGAGGTCTCAGTTTGGGGCGAACCGCCAGTAATAATTATGTGCAGTTTCATTCACTACTTTATCTACACTCATGCAATAAAACAGTTTCTTGACCAACAAAGAACATGAGAAACAATCACGTAAATAAAAGGCATCAAATGAATAAGCAAAAGAAAAGCCACGATTCTACCGCGCATACAATGTAGCGCGCGCAACCACAGATTATTTAAAAAAAATACTCGGAAGAGAGTATGAATCCTCCACGGTCTAGCCGTAGTGTATTGGAAAAAAGTTATTTTTCAACACACTGGCTCACACAGTGGCTCTAATTTTACCGCAATTAGGCACATAATGACACCTGTCATCAAACTGTGACATTTTCATTGCTATTATTCACAAGTGAGTTATCAATACAGTTGAACATTTACACAGAGTGTGTATTTCTGTTCACAAGTGAGTTATCAATACAGTTGAACATTTACACAGAGTGTGTATTTCTGTTTTACACCTGTAATCAAACTGTGAATTTTTCATTGCTATTATTCACTAGTGAGTTATATAGAGAAAGTTGAACATTTACACAGAGTGTGTATTTCTGTTTTATTATTATTTTCTACACAAGTGTGTTGAAAACCGTCGTATGATACACGTGTGTATTGATGATTACAGTCCTCGGCTCTCTTAAGACCCTCGGCTCGGGTTGAATGGCGCCTCAGCGGTAATCACCAACATTACACACTTGTACCATAATGTACTATTATAACATTATTTATTAAGAGGAAAAGTGTTATAATATGATTCCATTTTTAAATTTCGGTATTGTGTATATAAAGTATGTCAATATAAACTCGTCTTGAAGTTTATAATTCGAATTCTACGGACAATAGATAAAATATATTATTCTACAAATAAATAACTTATTGGTGCTACTATTACTAAAGTGTGTGTGTCTCAGATGCTACTTAAGAGGTCATGCACTCACGTTTTCAACCATCTGTTTTAGAAGACAACACACGCTAGAACACTCCTTGTGATAAGGCTTATTGACACATGTTTCACCAATAGATTACGTATAGTTGTGGTTTGTGGCTAAACTATTGATATAAATAATTAATAAATAAAATAAATAAATAAATAATGCTGGACAGTTCACACAACATTATCTAGCCCCAAGCTAAGCAGAGCTTGTGTGATGGGTACTAGATAACTGATATACTTAATACAATACAATACATGGATAGATATTTTTTATTATAAATAGAAAATACCAAGAACACCCTGAACATATATCTGCAGAAAGTACAAATATTTGTTCCGAGGCGGGAATCGAACCCGCAACCTCCTGCGTCGCAGGCGAACCTTCGCCCGCCGCGCCACAGAGGTCGATATGATTGATTTGTTATGATTTTGACGACCTCTGTGGCCCGGTGGGCGAGTGGCAGGCTGAGATGCGAGAGGTTGCGGGTTCGATTCCCTCTGCGGGACAAATGTTAGTATGATCTGCAAATATTTGTTCTGGGTCTGGGTGTTGCGGTACCATGATACCCACGACACGGGGGATCCTAGTGTGGGATCAGGACTATGTATGTGACTGTTGGGTGTTATGTTATGTTAAGATTCAATTACAATTTGATCAGATCGTGCAGTTCCTGGGAGCATTCCCCGAAATGTAACCTATAGAAGATCGAAAGGCATGCAACTTTACTTTATAAATAACTAGTGACTCGCGCCGGCTTCGCACGGGTAGTTTCAGGATAAAAAACAGCCCCCCCCCCCCCTCTTACCCCTCTACCCACCTCCCCCACCCCTACCTCCCCCCTATATCCGTCAACTGGTTCTAAGCTACCTCCCCGCCAATTTTCAGCCAGATCGGTTTACCCGTTCTTGAGTTATAAAAAGTGTAACTAACACAACTATCTTTTTTATATATAGACTAGCAACTCGCCTCGGCTTCGCACGGGTAGCTCCCGGTGAACCCCCCTCCCTCCTACCCCTCCCCCCTATGTCAATCTCTTGGTTCTAAGCTACCTCCCCACCAATTTTCAGCCAAATCGGTTCACCCGTTCTTGAGTAATAAGTGCTGTAACTAACACGACTTTGTTTTTTATATACATATATAGATCAGTAATAATTATGTTTTGGCATTTATTTTGAAATCACAGACAGACTTCAATTTTATTATATTGGTATAGATAGTGTATATCAACACGTGCCCACACCAAGCTCATTACGCAACACATTGCGCTACGATTTCAAAAGTGTCACACTATATCGGTCTCATAGCCAGCGTGGGTGGCGTGTGCTCAAATGTAAGTAGGTATTATCTACAGTTATGTTTATATGCACTCAAATACGACTAATTAATTTATTACACTAATATTATAAAGGCGAAAGTTTGTGTGTTAGTGTGTGAGTGTGTTTGTTACCTCTTCACGCTGAAACGGCTTGATGGATTTGGAAGAAATTTGGAATGGAGGTAACTGGATTCCCAGAATAACACATAGGTACATTTTTATCCCGATATTCCTACGCGATCGAGACTTACGCGGGTAAAACCGCGGGGCGCTGCTGGTATGCTTGCTAACAGCTAGCCCTAACTACCCACTACAGACTCTTTTTATTTTATTTTTTTATATTGTTTAAGTATTTATTTTTATCTTTTTCCATTTACCTATTTACTAAAAACTATTTTATTACGCTGTACGGTACACTATTTTATACATTATCTTAAGTGAATTTGTAATTATTTTGAGAAATAAATATGTTTAACCGTAATATCATAAATGTTAAAGTTACGATGTTTGGATGTCAGGCTGTTTGTTACTCAATCACGCTGAAACGGCTAAGCCGATTTCGATGAAATTTAGTACATAGATAGACTATAGCCTGGAATGAGTCATAGGCTACTTTTTATTCTAGTAAAATTTGGTACACAGATAGACTATAGCCTGGAATGAATCATAGGCTACTTTTTACTCTAGTTAAATTTGGTACACAGATAGCCTGGAATGAATCATAGGCTACTTTTTATTCTAGTAAAATTTGGTACACAGATAGACCATAGCCTGGAATGAGTCATAGGTTACTTTTATTTTAGTAAAATTTGGTACACAGATAGACTATAGCCTGAAATGAGTCATAGGTTACTTTTTATTCTAGTAAAATTTGGTACACAGATAGACCATAGCCTGGAATGAGTCATAGGTTACTTTTATTTTAGTAAAATTTGGTACACAGATAGACTATAGCCTGAAATGAGTCATAGGTTACTTTTTATTCTAGTAAAATTTGGTACACAGATAGACCATAGCCTGGAATGAGTCATAGGTTACTTTTATTTTAGTAAAATTTGGTACACAGATAGACTATAGCCTGAAATGAGTCATAGGTTACTTTTTATTCTAGTAAAATTTGGTACACAGATAGACTAGCCTGAAATGAGTCATAGGCTACTTTTTATTCTAGTAAAACGCAAGGGAAGTTTTTTTATGGTATATTTGGAATAGTGGTGTATAGTCTCTAGTACAGACATACGAAGCTTCACATTAAGTTTGGGTGATAACCTGACCGTCTGGCTGGTGATTTAGCAGCCTTTGTTGTCTGGGTGCGTTGTACAGCTTATTACCAGACTGCTGAAAATGCTGAAACCGAATGCAATTCCAGACTTGGAATACCAACAAAGAATATATTTATTTACCTGCGATTGAAAGAGCTGGTTTGTGTTTGGCGTAAGAGGTAGTTTGTTAAAATTATCTCCAAAAACGCTCTACCAACTTATCTGTTCACTGGATAAAATTGGAGCTAAAGACTATTATAGCTTATATACATAAATTATGGAATTAAAATTTATATTTTAAATACATACATACAAGACACCTCCTTTTTCCCCAAAATGGTAGGCAGAGCCTCAAATGGACCTCTTTTCACGTGGGTTGCACCATCGTGGTTAATATACGTGACAAGTGGTCAGCTCTTCGCCGCCATTGCTTCCCAGGACTGACTCTGCCTTTCAGTAATAACTCATGGCTTAATAAGCTAGCAGCGAGGACTAATGTTATACCTACGAATCTTACAAACAAGTCCGGGTAATAAACGTGGAATGTTCTTGGTATAGTTAGTACAAGCATATTTTTTGCTTAAAAGGAGATTCCAAACCCTGTTAAATTGTAGACCTTAAGTTAACAAAATAAACATTTTATATACATTTTTTTGTAAACATAGTTACAAAATCATGTTTTGACTCTTTCGATCTAATTTCACAGAATGACCCTCTCCCATCCGTCTCCTTCCGTGGATGTCGTTAAAGCCGACTAAGGGATTACCCGGACTTGTTGATAAGATTCGTTACTATAAGATTTATCCTGGCTGCTAGCTTATTACTGGAAGAAAACGTTAACCGAGTGAGTCGTGGGAAGCAATGGCGGTAATAAGCTCACCACTAGTTGAGCTCACAAATGCCTTTTTACCGAAAGGGTAGGTACGAAAGGGTAGGTAGAGCCTCAATGGTCCTCTTTTCACTGTGGGTCAGGATATATAAGCCATAACCAGAATCAACTGCGACAGACAACGTTGTCGCTATAGGATATCGAATCCAATCAAACTAACTGTTTATCATAGTGTACTACAATTATATACAGATATAATAATACAACTAATACAAGTAGGTATGTACAAAATTTAAAAATACATATGGAACAGTTATGCTACCTGAAGACCGCTGCTAACGATCTAAAGGTAGCTCAACTGATCCAAATCACTACCAGATAGAAGCGTCCCTAAGATCCTGGCTGCATTGCCACGCTGAATGGCAATACTAATTCGTTGAGCCAGAAAGGAGCCAGCTCTCGGGTCACGCGTCGCTTCGACCAGACGCACTGAAAGAATTTCGTACTTGAACGATACTTTGAACGGTAGGCCTAGTGTGGGCATCGCAGTTGAAACGCGTTTACGCAAAATTAAAGTATACAACAAGTATACTTTACAACAATACGTGACGTGAACTGTCAAAAATGTCACTTACACTCGCAAAACTGGCGAAACCCTAGAGTAAACGCGCGACTTGGAATAAGCGTTTAATTTACGCGACGCCAAAATTGACGTTAGAAACGAACACTCACAAAAAATGATTCATTAACTCTCCGCTAGGGGCTCTTTACATTTCTTCATACAAACTGCGCGTAAAACGCGGTCTTGGTAGAGCGCGTAAACTTGTAGCAAAAAGTCGCACTACGGCTACTGGTAGTAAAATAAACGTCTCAACACATGGTATACACAAGGGAATGACATCACAGGCATATCAAATCAGCAGTTTTTATTACGCAAAAGCGTGTGAAATATATTTATTAAAGAGCTATCGTTCGTTCACCCTTAAATTTCACTCGGCAACTGATAAGTATGTATGTATTACGTAAATTGCGAATGAACTCAATTTTAACAATAAATTGAACCTAGACAGTTAAGCATTGTGGACATTTAGGGTTCAGTACCTAAACGATGGCAACGGAACCCTATTACTAAGCCTACGCCGTCTGTCTGTCTGTATTCTGTCATAGGGATATATCGGCAGTCGTATGAGACTGCCTACTGAAATCTTACAGAATGTGTTGTTGAGACACAGCCCAGAAAATACATACACAGGTTATTTTTATATTAAATTAAAAACCCCAGTTTTTTTATCTTCCGAATGACGAAACAAACATAACAAGTAATTACATACATACATAGACACACGCCTCTTTCCCCGAAGGGGTAGGCAGAGCCTCAATGGGCCTCTTTTCACAGTGGGTTTCACCATCGTGGGATATAGACAAGTGGTGAGCCCATCAATACAAGTAATTAATTTTGTAAAAATTAAAAAACCCTCAACTCAATGAAACGGCTTAACCGATTTTGACCAAACATAGCTAAGAACACTCCCGACAAAAACAACTTTAAAAAAAAACCAAAAAAAAATTGGTTCATTCGTTCGGGAGCTACGATGTGACAGAGAAGACACACACACAGACACGTCAAACTTATAACACCCCGTCGTTTTTGCGTCGGGGGTTAAAAATCATAAATCATTTATTTTTTAACATTGTATTCGTATAGTATAATTATATCTGTGATTATATACAGGCACAAGTTTTTAAAGTAAATTGAGATGACTCACATTTCCCATGTCTGAAATACAAATATTATCAAAAATAATCAATTTAAAAAATTATTACATGCATTAGGTACTGGGTTAGGTAGATACCTAATAAATTACAAATGTCTCTTCTCTCTTACTTCTGAGGAGTGCTTTTTATATCACTTGACATTGGCGAAATTTCAAACACATTTCAACATTTTCAAATTATTCCTGTCATGAATATTTTTTATGTCAAGATTATACAGAAGATACACTAAACTATATAGAAAGTAATTCAAATTGTAAAACCTATTGCTTAGTAGCCAGAGTCTTAGTTCTTTGGTAAATTTGTTCAAATTATTTATTCCGTGCCACAGGGCTACAAGATGGGTAAATTCAAGAGAAATATCAATAGGGCTCTTAATGGTAGGCAGCGCATTTGCAATACAGTGGGGGTTGCAGATGTCCTTAGGCGGCGGTGACTGCTCTACATCATATGGGCCGTTTTTTGTCACATTAAATTATTAAAAAAAACGATGTATTTACCTGTATATAAATTAGCCGATTACCGAACTCCTGAGGTTTGTACAAAGTGACCTGCTAACGAAAAACCACGCCGAATCAGCAAAGGTCAACAACCGATTTCGCTACCAACCTACACTCTGAAGCCGTTATCTACGCGCTACGGTCGGGGTCAGCGACCGCGTAGGCGTCTACGAAAACGTAACTCGAGATAATTTTCTTCCGCTATTCCGTATTATTAATAATATCTGTGGTTGTAAAAAGATGTAATTATTTAATTGATAAATATATTAGGGTCACTTAGATAAATGTAATATTTTTAATACTTGGTAACAGAGATATCAATGTGACCTTTTTGTATTCAGGACACATCATTTTAAACGGTTTTTTGATAACACAATTTTGTAGAAATACGCAAATACGAGTATGCACAAAATGTGCTTGTATTTTTTAAATAAATTGGTTCTTTCTGTTTGTGAAAATCAAAAGTTCTTTGTTTTTATTTTGGGAGATACATTTAAATGCAAATTTTTACCCGACTGCGCTAGAAGCAGGGTTATGTTTTTCGATTGCATGTTTGTATGTATGTATGCTTGTATGTGGATTTTTTGCTTTTGATTTTGCTTTTTTTTAAGCTTGTCGTTAAATTCGTCGTTTATTAATTGTGAGAGTGACACTGGGTATATGAGTAGAGTACCTATTTCTGCCGCAAAGCAGTAGGTCTGACATTGCTGTGTTCCTGTTTGAAGGGTGCCGGTGAAATTACAGGCATACGAGATTTTTTATGTATATTTCTCAGGGCGGCGGGCACAGTTCAGTAGTTTTACATCCTAGGTGAGCGTGACCTATGCATTTTCAAAGGCTGAGGTTACCGCTTAACATCAGGTGGGCCAACAGCATGTACCGTCAATAAAGATGAAAAAATAACGTCATATTTATTTATTCATCAATTATTAAAGAGTTTCATACAAAAAAATAATAATATCATCGACCATACTTTGTTGTGTTCCGGCCTAAGAATAGACCTCTCGGTCTCCTCCCGTGGATGTCGTAAAAGCCGACTTAGGGATTACCCGGACTTGTTGATAAGATTCGTTGGTATGGTTTGTCCTGGCTGTTAGCTTATTAGGGAATGTGTCATTACTGGAAGAAAGCGTTAGCCGAGTCAGTCGTGGGAAGCAATAGCGGCGATGAGCTCACGACTTGTCACGTCTATATTCCACGATGGTGCAACCCACAGTGAAACGAGGCTCTGCCTACCATTTCATACATACATAGACACACGTTTGGTGACCTATGAGATAATGCACTGTTCACTGCCTACCCCCCCTTCAGGGAAAAAGGCGTGTGTCTATGTATCAAACAAATCTACTTGTCTACTTGGATGTATCTATACTTTTTATTTCTAACCTCAACTTCTTACTTTGTTTGAAAACATCAGCCAACTTAAGTAAATAGGAGGTCCTTACCCTGGAGGTTATAACACCTATTCGGATGGCTGTTTGGGCCCGGGCATGGAATAAATAATAGTACCCCCATAAATTTCACTTCAGTATTTTTTTTTAACATAATAATATAATAATAAATAGAGGTTTGAAGTCAGTTTATTTATTTCACTACCAAATATTCAATCAATTCAAAAAAGAAAAAAAGTAACATAACATACCACCCACAACAGTCACATACATATTCCTGATCCCACACTAGGATTCCCTGTGTCGTGGGTATCGGGAACTACTATCGGTCTACTACGCAATAACACCACTAGTCTTATTGCGTAATAGACTGAAGTTCGATTTCAATGTCCAGTTTGCTATTCATTACGCTGCGTGTATTAAGACTGCGCCAACACGAGGCAGAAATCTTCATACAAAAAAAACGACACGCGCCGCTCTAAAAACCGGTTTTCATTGAATATATCGTGAAATATAGATAATTTTAAAAAACTCCGTGGGTGGACCCTCCGTTTCTTATTTATCCAATTTTTAACCCAATAATCTGTACCATATTGACAAACAATCGAATTTAGCCAAAAGTTAGAGGTAACTTTGTGTTTTTTTATGGAGAAAATTTTGTCCTATCTTGTTTATGTCTAGGTGATCCCCGGTATTATAATTTATTATCCACGCACATTTTTAATTTGAATATTGTACTTGATTTAGTTAGTTAAAAATCTAATCTAATATTGGTAATTTTGGTTTCTGCTCTCGAAATCTATGGGCACCAACGACACGAAGAAGAAGAAGAAGAAGAATAGAAAAAGGATCTCTTTTCACTAAAAGCCGTCTCGGAGTGACACAGGCCTATCAGGGTGGCTGTTTGGCCAGGGTTGATAAACCCGTCTCTAGAAAACTAAATTTTATTAACGAGACAGCCGAAGTAAATGAACTCTTCTTTTCGTTCATACAGGACCTTACTTGGAGGAGTCACTGAGATGAGCCTAACTTTTAAGATTTGTAGGAGTAGTAGTAGAGCTTTTTTGTAATGAGGTCGTCCGGGGAATTACTACCTCCATACATATTTCTGCCGCAACGCAGTGGTGATTGCATTGCTGTGTTTGTTCCGGTTTGAAGGGTATGTGTGCCGGTGAAATTACAGGCATATGAGACTTTTCAACTTTATGTCTCAGAGTGGCGGGCGCAGTGCATGCCACGTAGGGTGCGTCATAGGTGGACGTAACCTATGGGATAATGCATTGTTAAAGTCAGAGGTTACCGCTTAACATCAGGTATGGGCCCATCTGCTTGTTCAGTCAATCAAGAAGTTAAAATATATAAAGGGCGTCCCAAGACTATGCGACATGCAGGGAAAGTACTTTAAATATTGTAAATAGAATATTTTGCTGAAACGAGACTTTATTTTATTTTTAAAACTTAATAGTAGGTACTGCATTCAAAGATATTTAAAAAAATGCCTGCTTCGTCTGAGAATTCATTTTTGGGGGAATGCTCCAAGGAACTTCACGATCTGATCCCACCTTTTCATCATACAGCCATCATGCAGAGCAGACGCACGGCTCGGTACCATAATTATTTCATTAGTATAACTTCTATTCGTACTAAACGTTTCTTTTCTACCTTTATAATACGAAATGCTAAGGAGTGGAATACACTAATGTCGTCTGTCTTTCCCGAATACTATATTCTGGGTCTCTTTAAGTCTAGAGTGAATAGGTGCCTTCTAGACCTTTGTGCTTCATCTTCAGCCACATCGTCACTTACCAACGGTGAGATCGTGGTCAAACAAAGGTATATAAATGTTAAAAAAAAGTTACAGATAACACATCCTGTCTGATGAGAAGCAGGAATGAGACCGTGAGTCACGTTTACAGATAACACATCCTGTCTGATGAGAAGCAGGAATGAGACCTTGAGTCACGTTTACAGATAACACATCCTGTCTGATGAGAAGCAGGAATGAGACCGGGGTGAATACGTCCGGGTATTACGGCAGGGTAGTTAAAAAACAAGGGCACATTACGAGTAAAAAGAAGAATGCTTTGATGCTAGAAATAACCATTGGCTAACTTTGCAACCGTAACTACGTCAGAACAGGTTTCATCAATTTCATAATAAAACGTGTTCGAAACAAAAGTTTTGCTTAAAACATGTGTTTTTCCTTCATTATTACAATTTACAAAACATAGTACCTTCATCACGTTTCGGTTTTCCTTGTTACAACGATAAGTTACCTAAATTCACTGTTTTTTTTAATTGTATCATCGTGGGTTATGATTGAGGAAAGCCATTAATTTTATTTATTTTCCTTACCTATTAAACTTTTCTTTCCGAAACGAAGTAAACTATTATTTTTCCTTCCTTAAAACATTATTATACAATAATTATTGCTTCATTTTAAAGTTTATCATGTAACCTATTAAATTATATTCTATTATTCCACTAACTCCAAGAAAAAATATTTTGATTTATAAAACAATAACAATAATTTTGTACTAGTTTCAATATTATTCATTCATTGCAATTTTTCCTTATGATGTAAAAACAAATAATCCAAATCACAGAATGGGTGGTGTAGAAAACAAATAATGCAAATCACAGAATGGGTGGTGTAGAAAACAAATAATGCAAATCACAGAATGGGTGGTGTAGAAAACAAATAATGCAAATCACAGAATGGGTGGTGTAGAAAACAAATAATGCAAATCACAGAATGGGTGGTGTAGAAAACAAATAATGCAAATCACAGAATGGGTGGTGTAGAAAACAAATAATGCAAATCACAGAATGGGTGGTGTAGAAAACAAATAATGCAAATCACAGAATGGGTGGTGTAGAAAACTTATTAGAATTTTACAGATTTTTTTTTAGTGTCTTGTTTTAATCTTACAAACAAGTCACAATAGTTCATAATTTTACTTGTGTACAGTTTGACCCAAAATATAAGTCCGATCGACTGTTTTCGTTTGCGCAGAAAAGCGCAGACTGCTATCCGACAGTAGCCGAACGTATTGTATAGCTCTGTCCCGCTGTATATAGCTTTGTTCCGCTCACATCTAAGAGTTGACTGATAAACGACTGGCCGTGAGTTTGCCGCGAAATCGGTTAACCAATAACAGCGCAAGATTTTTGCGCGCGATTGCTAAGAAAGAAGGTTCCCGCGCTATAGAAATTGGTCTACGGCGCAGGTACACCGGGGCGACTTATATTTTGGGTAAAACTGTATTATTATCGTATTATTTGCTGAAAAACATCAATTATAGAATTTGTAACGTCGCATTCTGTACAGAGGCCAATGTCCAGCAGTGGACTAAGTCTGATGGTGGTAATGGTGTAGAAACTATAGGTTATTTTAACGAAACCATCTCTGTTTTTAACGCCGGACTTGTTTGTAACATTCGTTAGTATATAAGTTCTAGTATAGTATTATTTTATCTGTGGTATAAGTTTTGTCCTGGCGGAAGCATTAGCAGAGTCAGTCGTGAGACGCAATGGCAGCGATGACCGCACCACTTGTCAGGTCTATTTCCCACGATGGTTAAACCCACGGTGAAAAGAGGCCCGTTTGAGGCTCTGCCTACCCTTTCGGAGAAAAAGGCGTGTGTCTATGTATGTCTATCTCTGTTGTCAGCTCCTATACGGATGAACCGATTTGATTGCGGTTTTTATTTGAAAGAAGATTTTCTAGCGATGGTTCTTAGACATGTTGTATTTAAATCAGTTCAGACCTTGCAAAGCGCTTGGGGTTTTTTAAATTTTTAAATTTCTTTTATAGAATCCGTCTGAGTTATTCAATGGCATTTCCAAAATAGCTAAGTCCGTCCCTGTGTCATCTTACAACCGAAACAGCATCCCAATCGATCGGGCGATGACCTCCGCGTGAACTGTGTCCTAAGCGTAGACATCTGAAGTAAAGTCCTAAACGTTATAGCATGCTGTTTCAACTGAAATAATATACAAACATTAAGAGCCCATGGCGTGTTCGGCCTAAGAATAGACCCCTCCGTCTCCTCCCGTGGATGTCGGGAAAGCCGACTAAGGGATTACCCGGACTTGTTGATAAGATTCGTTGGTATAAGATTTGTAATGGCGTAACCCACTGTGAAAAGAGGCCCATTGAGGCTCTGGGATATGCCGCAAAATTATAATAGACTAAATCAAGTACATACAATATTCAAATTTAAAAAAATCTTTATATATCCGAGGGATCATTGTACCAGAAACAAGATTGGACAATATTTTCTCGATAAAAAAAAAACAAAATTACCTCTAACTTTTGGCTAGATTCGATTTTTTATATCGATTTACGTCTGGGGTTGGCGCAGTCCTAAAACCGTTCGTCCTGGCATTCTATGGAAGAGGTCTAGCTCCAGCAGTGAACTTCTAGAGGCTGATGATGAGGCCATTTCTCTCCTTAAAGGCTGCGAACGTTCTCTGTCAAAAATCATGAACTTCATTCCTTAAACAATAATGTGAAAAATGCGAATAAGGAAAATGAGTTCTCTTTACACGTGACTCAAGGTCTCATTCCTGCTTCTCATCAGACAGGATGTGTTATCTGTAAACGTGACTCAAGGTCTCATTCCTGCTTCTCATCAGACAGGATGTGTTATCTGTAAACGTGACTCAAGGTCTCATTCCTGCTTCTCATCAGACAGGATGTGTTATCTGTAAACGTGACTCACGGTCTCATTCCTGCTTCTCATCAGACAGGATGTGTTATCTGTAAACGTGACTCAAGGTCTCATTCCTGCTTCTCATCAGACAGGATGTGTTATCTGTAAACGTGACTCAAGGTCTCATTCCTGCTTCTCATCAGACAGGATGTGTTATCTGTAAACGTGACTCAAGGTCTCATTCCTGCTTCTCATCAGACAGGATGTGTTATCTGTAAACGTGACTCACGGTCTCATTCCTGCTTCTCATCAGACAGGATGTGTTATCTGTAAACGTGACTCAAGGTCTCATTCCTGCTTCTCATCAGACAGGATGTGTTATCTGTAAACGTGACTCAAGGTCTCATTCCTGCTTCTCATCAGACAGGGTGTGTTATCTGTAAACGTGACTCAAGGTCTCATTCCTGCTTCTCATCAGACAGGATGTGACCAGAGAAATAAATAAAAATTATGCATTATCTTTAGTAACATGGATACCTCTGTGACGCGGCGGGCGAGTAGCCGCCTCAGACGCGAGAGCTGTGGGCTCAATTCCCGCTTCGGCACAAAGGTTTGCATGATCCGCAAAAATTACCCATCCGGTACCATTGTACCAGCTAGATTGTTTTGAGATGATAACTAACTTCACAAAAGGAGGTTATCAATTAATTATTCAGCTACATAATAGTAGATTGTATCATAAGGGAGCAACATAATATTTTTACGGCGAGGGCGCTTTTTTGAATCCAGAGCGAAGTGAGGGATTCTAGAGTAGAATCCCGAGCGTAGCGAGGGATTCTTTAGTAGAATCCTGAACGTAGCGAGGGATTCAAAGTACGTCGCCCGAGCCAAAAATATATGTTGCGCCCGTGTGATACACTCTGCTTTTCATCACCCACTATGAGAAAATAAAAGGCGCCTCATATGTTATTGTAATATTATTATTTAATAAAACAAATGGTTGTTTTTTTGTTTTTGTGTTTTTTTGTTGTGTTTGTGTTTTTGTGTTTTTTTTGGGTGTTTTTTTGTGCTTTTTTGTGTTTTTTTGTGTTTTTTGTGTGTATTGTGCTTTTTTGTGTTTTTTTTGTGTTTTTGTGTTTTTTTGTGTTTTTGTGTTTTTTTTGTTTTTTTGTGTTTTTTGTGTTTTGTGTTTTTTTTGTGTTTTTGTGTTTTTTTGTTTTTGTGTTTTTTTTGTGTTTTTTTGTTTTTTGTGTGTTTTGTGTTTTTTTTGTGTTTTTTTGTTTTTTTGTTTTTTTGTGTTTTTTTGTGTTTTTGTGTTTTTTTGTGTTTTTTTGTGTTTTGTATTTTTTGTATTTTTTGTGTTTTTTTTTTGTTTTTGTGTTTTTTTTTGTGTTTTGTGTTTTTTGTGTGTTTTGTGTTTTTTTTTTTTGTGATTTTGTGTTTTTTTGTGTTTTTGTGTTTTTTTTTGTGGTTTTTTTGTGTTTTTTGTGTGTTTTGTGTTTTTTTTGTGTTTTTGTGTTTTTTTGTGTTTTTGTGTTTTTTTGTGTTTTTTTTGTGTTTTTTGTGTGTTTTGGGTTTTTTTTTTGGGTTTTGGGCCGTCGTACCAGCCAGTATTTATTCAAACAATATTTGCGTTCGAATTATTTGGCGCTGGTTCCAAATTCAATAAGTGCGCCGCAATTATCTTTGCCGCGCACTTTTTGAATTAGGAACTTAATAAGTGCGCCGGAAAACTCATTACTGCCCGCTAAAAGTTTCTCATAGAAAACACCACCGTTGGGTGCACTTAAAGGCGAACCCAGTCGTCCTTTTCGAATAGATGGGATGAAAACTAATATGTATGTTTACGCCCCTTAGGCTAGGTTTAAATCTTACATAAAGAATAATTTAATTAAGAAAGCGTATTACACACTACATGACTATGTTAATGATAAAGCCGCGTGGCCTGATGTCGCTCTGCCCCTCGACACCTAATTTGTCAATTTGCAATGCCTGTACCTGCATATAATTTATTACTGATGTGTTATTTATGTGTATATCAAGCGTAGTGTGTGCTGCCTTATGAACTTTTGCTGATTCTCTCTATCATCTTACTTTTGACTGCCTACGCTAAGGCTTTTAATTTGGTTTTCCTTTTTTCCTTGAATCAGCTTCAACTTGTTCTCGAGGCACCACACAGGCGCTCTCCACCTACTAGTAAGAAGGATCATCAAAAGAAAAACAGACCGTGTTTGTTGCCTGATTCTTCTAGGTCTGGTTGCGTTGGAACAGGAGTAACTGTAAATTTATTTTTTAAGACGATTCAAAATGATCCTTGTGATTTCAATGAATAAAATACTTTTGACTTTGACTTTGACTTTGACTTTGTTATTTCGGTGATGTGTAGGAAAGTATATCGAGGTGGACCCGTGAAATTTTGATCTCGGTAAATGTTTTTAGAAGGCGGTTATAAAGTAGGTAACGTACCTACATCGCGTGTATTCATGAGGTCTCAGTTCGGGGCGAACCACTAGTTAAGGTGATGATATCTATGAGATACTATAAATTAAAACATGTGTGTTAAGTCACCTAGTTCTCGCGAAATCAACTTTCGCTATCAGAAGAAGTTTTGATGAGCTGTAATGGGTAAAAAACACCAAAATATTAGAATTTCGTGCCTTAAGCGAGAGTGTCCACCTTAATATTAGTGTAGAACTTAAGACGATTATGAATGCATGTTTTTTTCCTCATACTAATTCCTGGGCTGTGAACTAGAGTGTGCTGAATGCGTCAGCGCGCGTCACGAGTGGTCGTGAGGCGGCGCAAGGGCGGCCGGCCATTGCTCTCGTCAATTATCACTTGCATAATGTACAGACTATCCTGAAATATAGTCATTAGACATGTTACACGAGTTATTTGTTATAAACAACGTACCCACGTAGATATTCTAATACCTCCAGCGACATACAAGTAAAATACCTATGTACTTTCCCTACTAAGTATGTGTTTTATTGTCATGGTAATTTATTTATGTATACTATTATTATTTTGTGAAACTTCTTTTTTGTTTTTGTGGGTATTTTTATTTATTAGTATATTATATTTATCCTTTTAGTTTAATTTTTTAACTTGTGTTGTTATTATTATTTTCTGTGGTTCTCGTTTGTAAGGCACGCCTCACCATCTCTCTGCACTTCCAGGATGACTGGCAGATAATGCTGTTAGCATTAAGTCCTCCTTGCACTATTGTTTTGTGTGAAAGTTTTATATAAATAAATAAAATGTTATAAAAATTGCCCCCTCTTGGACCCCGATATCTCAACAACCCTCAAATCAATAAAGCTCATAACCATACATACAAATTGTACTAATACTATCTACCTTCATACTAAATTTCGTGAAGATAACTTTAACGGTACGGAAGTTTTGACCGGACAAACACACATACAAATACCAACACAATTCTTCCAAGTTTACTCAGCAACTCGCTTCGCTCGTTATAAAATATATAACAAAAGGGAATTTATTCCTTACACTATAATTACTAACAAAGGTTACAAGTTTATAATTCACGTTTTTTTATGTCTGACTGATGGGCTGACTGGCTGACTGACTGACTGACTATCAACGCACAACCCATTTTTGGTCAAAGGCTGCAATAAGATACGAATTTCTCCCCCTAAGTTGCAGCGGGCTGTTGAAGTTTGTATGGAAATAACCCCACCTAGACGAAGTCACGGGCGTTCCACTACATACATACATACATAGACACACGCCTTTTTCCCGAAAGAGTAGGCAGAACATAAAAATGGGCCTCTTTTCACTGTGGGTTGCACCATCGTGAGAAATAGACGTGACAAATGGTGAGCTCATCGCCGCCACTGCTTCCCACGACTGACTTTGCTAACGCTTTCTTCCAGTACCTAATAACACAGTCCTCAAATAAGCTAGCAGCCCGGACAAATCTTATAAGTACCAACGAATCTTCCAAACAAGTCCGGGTAATCCCTTAGTCGGCTTTTACGATATCCACGGGAGGAGACGGAGGAGTATATACTTGAGCCGGACACACCACGAGTTCTAACATTAAATTAAACTACGTAAATACGTTAAAAAATACGTATAATATACGTAAAATCTTGTTATATATAACTTTATGGTAAGTATAACCTCAATGCATTCAAAGTATATAAACAATAAAACCAGTCCCGAATAAAAGATTATAGTAATAAATTACACGTTATATTGAATGAGTCGAGTTGCAAGTTCAAGGCTTCGATTTTATTAATACCTAAAACAACTTATTGGTACTTTGTTTGCAGGAATTCACAAATACTGGTAAAACCAGCGACAATCAGAGACAGCCACAAACCATAATACATAGACCCCGCAAACACGTACATTTGTATGAAACCAAGCGTGCCATATTATTTTGTACATATTATCCTTCGAAATATCTCCATACGCACGGCTATCTGATTTCGAAGAATTTTTACAGTTCACTATGGCACAATAATTATAGGAAGACCTCTGTGGCGCGGCGAGCCAAGGTTTGCCTGCGACGCAGGAGTTTGCGGTACTGTATATATTCTGTGGTTGCGGGTTCAATTCCCGCCTCGGAACAAATATTTGTACGATCTGCAGATATTTGTTCTGGGTATTTTCTATGTATAATAGAAAATGTCTATCTTTGTAATGTATTGTATAAAGTATATCAGTTATCTAGTAATCATTACTGTTACTGTTAGCCTGAATCATCCCATTGTTGGGCCATTCCATCCATCCAAGGCCCCATATCCTCCAGTCACTACGATCCTGTGCTATTATTGTTTGCCAATCTGTGTTAAAAGTGTCTATTTCATCGCGCCATCTCCTGCGTGGTCTGCCGCGACGCCGACTCGCAGTGTCAGGGGTCCATATAGTAGTTATTTCGGCCCACAGCTCATCAGGCATGAGACAGACATGTCCAGCCCAATTCCAGTTCAGCTGGGCGGCTTTTTCTCCTACGTTGGCGATTTTAAACCTAGTTACTATAATAACATCTAGTAACCATAACACATAAAAAAAACAATTAGTTCATTGAATATCCGCACAATATTAAAGTAATTTGTCGCTAGGTTGGCATTCAAGAGTACGAAATTACCCTTGTCCAATACCATCATCAGCCTGCATCAGTCCACTGCTGGACATAGGCCTCTCCAATGCGAGCCATTTAGACCGATTTCCAGCTCTTCCTATCAACTTTCTACCAGCAGCCGCCTTACGCAGATCCTCGCTGCACATCGCCAGGGGGCGCCCCACACTACGTTTACCAAGACGTGGTCTCCTCTCTAGAACACCTTTACCCCAGCGGTTGTCGGTTCTTCGGCATATATGCCCAGCCCATTCCCATTTCAGCTTGCTAATTCTCTGAGCTATGTCGGTGACCTTAGTTCTCTGTCGGATAACTTCGTTGCGGATTTTATCTCTCAGAGAAACTCCGAGCATACCTCTTTCCATAGCACACTGAGCGACCTTGAACTGGTCCAATACCCATCGATCAGAATTGTGTCCAAGAGTTTTTTTTATACAATTTTGAATGACGGTTTAATCAGATGGCCCACCTGATGTTAAGCGGTACCCTCTGCCTATGAACAGCGCATTATCACATAGGTCACGTCCACTTAGGACGCGCCCTATGGGGCATTGCACCGCGCCCGCCACCCTGATACATAAAAATGAAAAGTCTCATGTGCCTGTAATTTCACACATACCCATACCCTCATAACCATACCAATACCCAACCATACCCTCGGAACACAACAATGCGAGCACTTCAGTACTTCCCCGGACGAACTCTTTCACAAAAAAGCTCTATACTATTACTGTAAATAGACCTGCACTGTGAGTAAACCTGCTGGTACCTATATCAGTAACTGATATTACCTCTCAAATAATATCTTATAATAACAGCAATTTGTCCTCATCAATAGCCGGGGGTGAGTTACCCCTTTTCCATATTTTCGTGAGGACACTGACACTACCTATCCCTCAGGGGTGAGGGTTGAGGGTGGTTTGTCGACCTCAAGGGCAAGGCCCTGTGTACTACGAACCCTACCAAATTAAGTGCTGAGTATGGAAATGGAATTGCTTTTTGATGCGTTTACAATCTACACTAATATTATAAAGAGGATAGATTTGTATTTTTGTGTGTGTATGTTTGTAATGAATAAACTCAAAAACTACTGTGCCGATTTCAATTCACCATTGGAAAGCTACAATCACCCTGAGTGACATAGGCTACCGGGGGGGAGGGTTTTAGGGGGTAGGGGGCTGTTTTTCACCCTGAAACTACCCGTGCGAAGCCGGGACGAGTCGCTTGTATACAATAATTTCGAATAAACTGTTGGATTTAAAACCTTACGCGTGTCTGTTGAATTGTAGTGATTTTTGGTAATTTGATTACAATTAGGGAAACTCTACGATTTGTCAGTTTAGAGTTATTTTGTTTTATGTTGGTGGCATTTTAACCAATGTAGCTTGTTTAAAGAGCACAAGTGTAATGAAACGAAATGGAAGTGAATTGCGTGACTTTTCAATTTGGTGGAAATTGTCTCCCAAAGTTTTAGTAAAATGGGCACCTTTTTACTAAAACATGACGACTTCTTTGATGATTGGAAGGAGTGTAAATTTGCGCAAATTAAATTGAAAATACAATATATATACTTGAAAATGGCAAATGCACAAGCTGTGCGACGCCAATGATAATGAAAAAAAAAAACTTTACAACATGGTTCAATAACCAAAACATATAAAATTTCTTTAGACACAAAATTATTTAACTACCAAAATATCTGTTAAGTAATCATAAACATATAAAACGCTACCGTAAAGTTACAAGACGTTATAATATAACTACCGATGCATAATAATATAAGACAACATAAACACACACTCATGAAAATGTATTAAATTAAATAGGTACACAAAATGTATGTAATACGCATACATGCACTTACGTCAGTGTGTATCTCTGTACTTCATTAGCATAAATATTTTGTTACCCCTGAATTTAACGATGTGTGTGTGTTAATCATGGGATAGCATTAAAATAAATCTGCTCAAAAACTTTTGTACAATAAAATTCTTGCTGTAAATATTTACTAACAAATTAACTGTCTACAAGTTCAATGAAAGTTGAAATAGAATCTCTACAAAGCTTTCTTTGTGTGTGGCCAGACTGCAATGCACGCGTCTGGCTTTATTTGTGTGCGTGCACCCTTTTCGTCTCAACCATTTACTACCAGCAGCAGAATCCTAGTGAACTGTATTATTAAGAAGATAAGGTTTAATGTGCAGTGTCTTTTGTAGGATGGGTTATAAGGGGTAGAATTGTTGGTCGTTATTTAGAATCACATGCACAGGTTGCATGCATGCCAGTTGTGTGTGTGTGTTCACCTTGAAAGCTGGCAGTTCTTTGTGCATTGGGTCATTCGGTTAATGGCATCAAGAAAGTCAATGGCGTGGATGGCGGTGGTACCGACAGCATATAGTGGGTTATTAAAGTACCTATTGTTTAAAGAATAGCGACTGTAATCACCATTAATACTTTGTGATGTGGGTTAGGGTACGGCAGTTTTTTTCTTAAACATAATCGTCAGTAATGATGAAAATATTTGAATATTTTACACAATAGGTGACATTGACTCTTCCCACCATTTTCGAAAAGAGACTTTTCGAAAAGAGATTTTTGTTTTTTGATTTATGTTGTGTTATTTTGGTGGCATTTTAACCAATTTAGCTGGTCTATAGAGCACAAGTGTCGTCGTCGTTTCGTATGAGGTAGTGCTGTGCACAAGCACAAGTGTAGTAAAATGATATGGAAGTGTATTGCGAGACTTTTCAAATTGGTGGAAATTGTCTACCTAAGTTTGTGTAAAACAGCCACCGTTTTACTAAAACATGATATGACGATTATATTATGATTTTTAGTAGTAGTAAAGCTTTTTTGTGAAAGAGTTCGTCCGGGGAAGTACTACCACCATACCTATTTCTGCCACAAAACAGTAGTGCTCGCATTGCTGTGTTCCGGTTTGAAGGGTAAGGGTGCCGGTGAAATTACAGACACATGAGACTTTTCATCTTTATGTCTCAGGGTGGCGGGCGCAGTGCAATGCCATATAGGGTGCGTCCTAGGTGGACGTGACCTATGAGGTAATGCACTGTTCATAGGCAGAAGTTACCGCTTAACATCAGGTGGGCCATCTGCTTGTTCCGTCATTCAAGGAGTATAAAAATTACGACTTGGAAGCATTGTGGCACACCACGTGCCACGAGGACGTCGTCTGTTTGGGATCCATTCTGTCGTGGTCTTCGCCCATAGTTCAATAAATATTTTTCAGCACACTTGCTCATAAAGTGGCTCTAATTTCACCGCAATTAGGCACATATTAACACCTGTAATCAAACTGTGACTTTTTCATTGCTATTTTTCACTAGTGAGTTATAGGGACAGTTGAACATGAGTGTGTATTTCTGTTTTATTATTATTATCTTCACTACTGTGTTGAAAAACGTCGTATGATACACGTGTGTATTAATGATTACCGTCCTCGGCTCTCGGTGCCTCAGCGGTAATCACCAACATTACACACTTGTACCATAATGTAGAAGAAGAACCATAATGTACTGATAAATGTAAGTTCAGTAAATAAACCTCCTTCATTAGTTATGTTAAAAGTTAGCCTGAATGAAACTATGTATAGCGTAATCGTCACGTGCTCGTCATGAGGAAATATAAATGAGTTTAATTATCCGTATTCAAATAAACTGAAATATAATTTGACTTATTAATAATTTAGGGGAATAACTAATAATAAATGCAATTCATTTAATTCACGCGTTTCAGCGGGGCAATGCAGCCAGATCTTAGGGACTAGTAGTAGAGCTACGGGGAAGTACTACCACCATACCTATTTCTGCCGCAAAGCAGTAGGGCTCGCATGGCTGTGTGTGTTTGAAGGATAAGGCTGCTGGTGAAATTACAGGCACATGAGACTTTTCATCTTTATGTCTCAGGGTGGCGGGCGCAGTGCAATGCCACATAGGGCGCGTCCTAGGTGGACGTGACCTATGAGGCGTAATGCACTGTTCATAGGCCGCTTAACATTAGGTGGGCCATAAGCTTGTTCCGTCATTCAAGTAGAATTTAAAAAAAAATAAAAAAACTTGGCATTCTGTGGGGAGGCATATGTCCAGCAGTGGACTTCTATTGACTGGTGGTGATGATGATATAATACACCTACACCACTATTCCAAATATAGGTACTATAAAAAAAACCCGGATAATCAGTATTCGATAAAGATTCAATCTACGCAAATAATGTAATTAAATAACAATTTCCAGGAATATCCCTAAAAAATGGGAACAATTGGTCAAAACTATTTAATAGTGCATGCGCCATAATCTATGGCGCATGCACTATATAACAAAAACTATATGTCGAAATATAACTTGGTAGTATATTTCGACGCGTCATTAGCAAACGTACAAACTCAACCACGTATTATGGCCATAAAATTCGGATTTTGTCAAGAAAATAAAATATATGTTATGACGCTATGTTAAAATTATGGAGTCGTTGCGTTACATGCTCACTCGGTAACAGTAAAGGTTACAATTTTGATGTTAATACAGTAATTACTTGAGAATGTAATCTAAATAAATTATAGACTAGAAACACGATTCGTGAAACTTTTCTCTATAGCTTTATTTTTTGAAATTGGTCCTCCTAAAACTCGTTTTAGGTCCCTCCTTCGACTAGAGAAAATATTAAGCATATTTTTTTATACTATTCAGTAGGTAATCACATTCCTTAGATCAATTATAGATCATTTATTTTTATATTTGCTAATTTAGAAGCAAAACGGAGTTTTATTATTTGTCGCTTACGTCAGTTACTTCCGAGCGGCAAAAATCTATACCTCACCTCTTTTCGGGTTTAAGTGAGCAATAGCGCTGTCACTGTCTTACAGCTATTGTTGTCTTGCTAGACTCCGCCCATTCGATATTTTAACATATCGCCTTAATTATGTTATTATGTACTAATTATGTTCTTTCTTATTATTTTTGACCAGTAACATTATTGTTATCAATAAATGAACTATGAACTAATTAAATTCGGAAAAAAAAACGCAGGTTTTTGTACCGAATACCTAATATCCAGGTAATTTTTTCATGAGATATTTGGAATAGTTGTGTATAATGGAATCCGATTCAAATTGTATCCTCTACCAGTACATGGCGTCTCAAAATACTCGTTTGAGTGCGTGTGCGAACACGCATCGCGTGTAGGTACATGTGCATCTGTGTGGGTTGCCACTTGAGGTAGCTCCCTAGGGCGAGCTGAGAGCGCATTGCAGTGATGCACAGACTCATAAATAGTTGAACGTACCTTGAGTGTTATGGCAATTCTTAATCCATATCGTATGGCATCATATAGACTAAAATACGTATATATTCAACTTTTAGTATGTAGGTTTGAGTGTATTAAATTATTAAATTCTATTTTAAATTTCGTTATTGTGTATACGTATGACAATATAAACTCGTTTTGTAGTTTATATTTCGAATTTTTCTATATGAGATTAGATAAAAACTTTTAAATGCAGCTAAATTAAAGGCATTTTTTTTAATTTGTCAAAATATAGTTTGGATCATGCTCCGATTTTGTGTCGATGTCATAAATATCGCTTCCATTCAACAATTGAATAATAAGCTTATTGTTATTACCAACCACAATAATAAATTATAGAAGGAAATTAAAATTTATCCAAACCAAATAAATCACTGAGATAATGTCCATTTACAACGTAGGTATTTAGATAATACGTGTAGAAATTAAAAGCTTTAAATGAATGGTAATACCCATGTAATACGTAATGTTCAGCAAATAATTGAAACGCGTGTTGGGAAAGGGGAAATTTTTTCACGTAGGTAACACCTGCTGCCCGCTGGAGTATAGGTACTATTATCTATTCTGTGATATAGAGGGATTTCCATTTGACACACCTCTCGTCCCATTGAAAGGAAACAGTACAGTTAGTGACATTACAATTATGGAGTCGTTGCGTTACGACATGTTCACTCAGTAACAGTAAAGGTTACAAACTTGATGTTAATACAGTAATTACTTGAGGATGTAATCTAAATAAATCATAGACAAGAAACACGATAGGTGAAACTTTTCTCAATAGCTTTATTTTTTGAAATTGGCCCTCGTAAAACCCGTTTAAGGTCCCTTTTTCGATTAAAGAAAATATTAAGCGTAAATTTTTATACTATTCAGTAGATAATCACATTACTTAGATTAAATAGATCATTTTTTAGGGTTCCGTAGTCAAAGACAAGGAACCCTTATGGATTCGTCATGTCTGTCTGTCTGTCTGTCTGTCTGTCCGTGTATGTCACAGCCTTTTTTTGCCGAAACTATAAGAGCTATACTGTTGAAACTGGGTAGGTAGATGTATTCTGTGAACCGCATTAAGATTTTTACACAATTTAAAAAAAAAACAATTATTTTTGGGTTTCCCCATACATAGAACTGAAACTCAATAAAAAAAAATCATCAAACATGTACGTGTGGGATATCTGTGGATAGGTCTTCAAAAATGATGCTGAGGTTTCTAATAGATTTTTTTTCTAAACTGAATAGTTTGCGCGAGAGACACTTCCAAAGTGGTAAAAAGTGTGTCCCCCTCCCCCCGTAACGTCTAAAATAAGATAATTATAAAACTAAAAAAAAATATGATGTACATTACCATGTAAACTTTCAACCAAAATTGGTTTGAACGAGATCTAGTAAGTAGTTTTTTTTTAATAAGTCATTAATCGTAATCCTTCCAAGAACTTTTATATTATGTTACTTGCTACGGAACCCTTCATGGGCGAGTCCGACTCGCACTTGGCCGCTTTTTTATAATTTTGTTTCTTTAGAAGCAAAACGAAGTTTTATCATTTGTTGTTTACATCAGTTACTTTCCGAGCTGAAGAAATATACAGGGCGTCCCACGGATATGCCACATGGAGGGAAAGTACCTTGAATATTGTAGATGGAACATTTTACTGAAAGAAGACATTATTTGAATTTAAAAAACAATTTAAACTGCATTCATAGATATTTAAATAATTACATGGTTGAACCGGGAATCGAACCCGTTACACGAGAAAAATAATCAACCTGTAGCTTTATCATACCGATCGAAAGGCTCCATCATAAGGATTATTTTTTGCTAAATAACATAGTGTCAGAAGTAAAAGAAAGACCAAGAATTTTAACATTTGCTGTGAAATTTTGTTCAGAAAAATGAAAAGCTGACATTGCCGTAAGGACATACAACTGATATTGTCATAAGTACCTATTACTAATAAATGTACCCACTAGAGAAGTACGCATCATTTCTCTATTAATAATTTAAGTTCATGATAAAATGATAAAGAGATACGTAATTAGTAGGTAAGTTGTATGCAACAAATAGAGCCGTATCCTGAGCCGAAAGACGCGTAAATTATTTTGTCCATCGCAATGCGGCTGGCTGATTATAAAGAAATAATTTAAAAATGTGTTCCATTTTCAAACTTTTATTCTTTTGTATCTGTGATTTTCATTGAAGGATTTTTGCATTGTATTGTGAATTTTTACATAACCATGGCGTATCAAAATAATATTGATGTAATTGAAGCATACTTTTTGAACCACAAAAACATAACGTTAATAGCCTTACAATGGCACCGCGAAAGATAGATAGAAATACACCATCTCGATTTATTATGAAACGGTTGGTGGATAATCGGCAAAACTTTGGACATTTCGATCATCGCTTACCACAACCGCGACACCAAATGATAAATACTGACGATGAAAACGACATTTTGATATACTTTGAGGCAAATCCTAAAAGTTCAGTGAGGGAAAGTGAAGAAGTAATCGGAATTTCGAAAAGCAAAATACACCGTGTACTAAAAAAATACAAATTCAAAAGTTAAATTGAAGGGCAATTAGTACAAAAATTACTGCCTGGTGATGCTGAAAGACGACTTATTTTCTGCCATGAAATCGAGAGGCTCATCCTAGAGGATCAGTATTTTCTAAATAATATTATCTGGTCAGACGAGGGACAAGGGACTGTCTCAATTAACACTTTCATCCCTGGATCGGGACATATGGACAAATAAGATGGCCGCCGAGATCCCCAGATCTAACACCGTTAGAATTTTTTATATGGGGTTATGTAAAAAATTTTGTTTACAAGAACCAGTATGAAAGTGTCCACGAGCAACAAGCAGAAGTTAAACAAATTATTCTAAATATCCACCACAAAAAGATCAAAAAATCGACAGGGAGCGAAATAATGAAAAGAGTGTGACTTTGTATTCAACAGGAAAGGACTCATTTTGAGCATTTGATAAATTGATTAATTTTGTAATAAAAATGTTAAATTTCATGTTCTTCCTTTTATTTCTGACACTATGTTATTTGGAAAAAAATAATCCTTATGATGAAGCCTTTCGATCGGTATGATAAAGCTACAGGTTGATTGTTTTTCTCGTGTAACGGGTTCGATTCCCGGTTCAACCATGTAATTATTTAAATATCTATGAATGCAGTTTAAATTGTTTTTTAAATTAAAATAATGTCTTCTTTCAGTAAAATGTGCTATCTACAATTTTCAAGGTACTTTCCCTCCATGTGGCACATCCGTGGGACGCCCTGTATACCTCATCTCTTCTCGGGTTCAAGTGAGTAATAGCGCTGTCACTGTCTTGCAGCTATTGTTTTCTTGATAGACTCCACCCATTCGGTATTTTAACAAAACGAAAAAAAAAAAACACTCACTTCAAAAAAACTTTCTACAATTGACGACGTAGCTTTGAAACCAGCAATAATTAGGAGAAGTAAGAGAGATAAACACACGCTTACCTCACTTTAGAACATTGTACAATTGGAAGACTAAGGTTGGATTATGTCTGTAGCCTTCTCATATTTTAAGAAAGGTTTAGTTCGTCAATTGCTTACTACTCATTAATAGTCATTTATAGTCATTTATTAATAAATTATCATTATATGTCAAAAACATAGTCCTCCATACTCCTTAATTCATTACGACACAAAGACGGAATTCACAGACACTGGATCCCAGACCTGCGTATTTGTGGAAAGTAGTCATCTTAGTGGATGAGATGTCTAATTTTTCTTAATACTCCAATAATAATTATGTACATCTTTCAAACCCTTTTTTACAAGCATTTATTAACTAGCAATGTATGTATGTTCGGGTCAAACCTTGCAAACTGGATTAGAACCAATTCTTGACATCCGATCGAGCTGATATTTTGCATACCTGTCAAGTTCTGATGACAATACAATACGGTGACAATGAGCTGACCTGATGATGGAGACAGAACAACGGAATTTCTCGATAGATAATAATGGTCTGTCCATGCTTAGGCTCATTTTGATCAGTAATTTTATAAAAGCTTGTCTTGATAAAAATATTTTTGAGAAAAAACATAGTAAGCTTTCAGCTCATAAAATATTTACACAAGCTTCACAATCAAACAAAGAATTATACATCTGAGGTCATCAGAGAAAGAAACATATATATAAATAGACAAACAGATAAGAGTGTTTGCAAAAGTGCCATATAAGCCTGTAATCTTAGTTACGAAAGAAAAAGTGGCACAAGGCAACAAAGCATCTCGTGTGACAAGACCGTTTTTAGTAATAAAATCTTTATAAAATAATCATTTTTAATTACACAAATAACTGCAAAAACTTTGACAAAACAAGACAATTATTTAAGACTGCGCCAACCCCGGGCAAAATCTTCATACAAAAAAAAACGCTACGCCTGTGGCCTCGCGCCTATCTAAAAAGCCGTTTATGTTGAATATCTCGTAAAATATAGATAACTTTACAAAATCCCTAAAGTAAACCCTAGGCTTTGTTGTTTGATTTATTTATTTTAAAAAAATACCCAGTAATATGCTTCATTTTATTTAACGAAAGAATCTAACTAGCCAAAAGTTAGAGATAACTATTTATATCGAGAAAATATTGTCTTAACGTGTTTCTGGTACAGTGATCCCTTGGTTGAGCTGAAATGTCGGATAGCTACCTGTCAAGTTCTGATGACAATACAATACGGTGACAACGAGCTGATCTGATGATGGAGACGGAAGGTTGACAACGGAACTCCTCGATAGATAATAGTAGACTGGCCATGTTTGGGTTCATTTTGATCAGCTCACGTTTCTGCTTATTAAACATCATCATCAGTCAGATGTACATTTTATACAAGTAATTAATTTTGTAAAAATTAAAAAACAACCTCTACGCAATGAAACGGCTTAACCGATTTAGATCAAATATAGCTAAAAACAATCCCGACAAATTCACCTTACAAAAAAAAAAAAACGAAATCGTTTAATCCGTTCGGGAGCTATACGATGCGACAGACAGACACACACACACACACTCAAACACATACACACACACACACACACACACAGACACGTCAAACTTATAACACCCCGTCGTTTTTGCGTCGGGGGTTAAAAATCATTTATTGCAAAAAACTTTCTTGACAATATATATGTCACCGGAAAATAACACCATCCGCAAGTTTATAAATTTCGGTTAGGTTAGGTTGAAAGTTTATAAATTTCCTAGGAAATTTATAAATTTACTAGGTTAGGTTAGGTTGAAAGTTTATAAATTTCCTAGGAAATTTATAAACTTGCGGATCGTGTTATATTCCGGTGACATATACATTTTTCAATATATTTTATACTTATTCATATGAGTTTAATTATTTTGAAAATGTTTTACTTTGATTGAGGTCATTGCGGGAGCAGACAAAAGAATATAATTATTATGTCAATGGAACAGCTAACGAAGAATAACTGTGTAGTATTTTCCCGTAATACGTATAGTTCTTTGTTTTAAATTATCTTGAATGTATAAAGTTGTATAAGGATGTGCTATCAATAATGTATCACTAACCTTGCTCACTCAGTTCCTGAGTGTGGTATCGATATATTGACATTATTATCACGATGCAACACTGTCATGAATCTTTGCTTGTTTATTTCCAGGCTATCAGGAGGTTATTATAGAATGTTTTATTACTGGAAGAAAGCGTCAGCAGAGTCAGTTGTGTGAAGTAATGGCGGCGATGAGCTCACTACTTATCACATCTATATTCCACGATGGTGCAACCCACTATGAAGAGGCCCATTGAGGCTCTGCCTACCCCTTCTGGGAAAGAGGCGTGTGTCTATGTATGTATATGTATAAGGAGGTTTATGGTTATGGTACGTTTATGGCTATGGTTATTAATTCTTAGGAAAAAAGTGTCCATTTTGTCATTCATTGTTGCCAACATCACCAAAATATCCCTCCGTAGCAAGTAGACAGATTCGCAACTGGACAGATTCGCAACTGGACAGATTCTCAACTGGACAGATTCTCAGGTGGACGGATTTACCCATACTAGTGGGAAGAATGATAGGCGTGGTTGAGACATTGTGTTTTGGCGACACGTCGCCCCGTACAAATAGCATCGTACGCACCTTCTGGTTTATTCTATATTCTAAGGTATAATGTTTTTTGCTGCCATAAATAAAGCTTGACTACCCACTGTGACAAATTCAGTCCAATGACGTTATAATTACATGGCATTGCTATATCACAATCCAAGATATACACACAACTTTGTAATACCCTTGTGTCACGGTTATACAGAGCCTTGAGCCTTTCCTTATTTACCCAGCACGTGCCAAGTAGGTACTTTCTTATCAAGCCAGAAATGTTGGCTTCAAGAAAACACTCTTGAAATATATTGCGCACAAGAAGACACACTGACCTATTATCGAGAAGAGAGACAAAGAAAGTATGATTAAACAGTGTATCTTGGATAAATAGGGATATAAAAATGTTTTAGTTACTCTGTAAACATTTAGGTAAGTTCTTGGTACCTATATTTCAAAATACTGAGTTGCAATGCATCAGATCATCTGCGAGATTGACTATATCTATGCACATCGAAAACCATAAGTCCTAGAGACCTGGAATTTGGAGAGTATGTTCGTTTTGTGGTCTAGGTGCATCCCTCATAAAGTAATTTCCGAAATTCACCCCTTATGGGGGTGTAGCAGGGTGTAGAAATTCGTATCCAGGGTGTAGAATTTATACCTCCGTGGCGCGGCGGGCGAGTAGCCAGCTGAGAAGCGAGAGGTTGAGTCGAATAGCCCCTAACCCAGTTTAATTACCGCTGCGGGACATATGTTTAGATGATCTGCAAATATTTGTTCCAGGTCTGTGTGTTGTAGTATTAGCATGGTACTCTTAGTTTTCAATAGCCACGACATAGGGAATCCTAGGTGGGATCAGGGCTATGTATGTGACTGTTGGATGTTATATGGAAAAAATCACGCGGACAAAGTTGCAGGCGTTAATAGGTAAGTAATGTTTGTTTGTGAGTTTGGATGTAGGAGATAATTTCTAAAAAACAGATCCGAATCTGAAAATTATTTCAATAACAAGAAGCTGATATGAGGATCATTTGAAGATCTCACCTCTTGGTAAGTGACGATGTAGCTGAAGATGGAGCACAAAGGTCTAGAAGGCACCTATTCACTCTAGCCTTGAAGAGACCCAGAATATAGTATTCAGGAAAGACAGACGACATTAGTGTTAAAGGTAGAACTGAAACGTTTAGTACGAATAGAAGGTATACTAATGAGGTAGCCGTGCGCCTGCTCGTCCTATGATGAAAAGGAGACGGTGGAATAAGATCGTGAAGTCCCTGGGAGCATTTCCCGAAATTTAACCTACCGACGGCTGCTTTTAACAGGCGAGAGTGAATAAAAGTGGTTTGTCAGTTCTCAATGGCAACTAAATTACAACGGCCTCATTAGTACATCTATTAATCCTACAATTAAAACTCTAAAAACAATGATAAAAAGTCGGTCAGACAATATTTACTCAGGTTTAAATAAACAGAAGTCATCCTTAACACATTGCCCCAGTTTTGATAAGACCGGGGACATTGATAATGTGACCTCGAGTTTGGGAGATTCGCTCAAGGTGTTACGTTATTGATAAATACTATGTGACATCATTTTTACGAGTGTGAAGGCAAGTAATACACTTTTATATATAAGAAGTTTATAAAATTAAAAACTCCCCACGCAATTAATCGGCTGAACCGATTTTAAAAAACCATGTCTAAAAACTATCGCTAGAAAATCTGCTTTCAAATAAAAAATCGCATTTAAATCGCTTGAGAACTACGGTGCCACAGACAAAAAGAAACACACAAATTGTGGACAAATTTATATCAATTTATACATAATGCGAACTGCTAAGGAGTGGAATACACTAGTCACTTTCTTGCAGCTATTGTTTTGCTAGACTCAGCCCATTCGATATTTTAACATATCGCCTTAAAACAAAACCAGCAGTGCAAATGACTGTAGGCTTTGTTCGAATGTATATTATGAGTGCCACTTTATGATTATGTACCCAGCTTGATTTCCAGGAAAACAATACAGAAAAACCTGTACAATACATTGCCAACGAACCGCATAATCTTCCTACTACAAAACAATGCATTTATCGTAACGTATTATCGATTGTATGATAACATGCATATGTATGATAACATATTGTTATTATGCGCAAGTGAGTGGACGACTGCCCTTGGCACGGCTAAGGACAGCGGTCGATGGACCCAGTGAAAGATGTGCTGTGATTTTTATAACGCTTCTTACAAAGACTGTTGTTATAGCTCCGTGGGTAACAAGACTTTTCACCTCTTTGAAGATATCCAGGGATCTCATTCAGAGCCGTCTTCTTCTTTTTTGATTTTTCTTGGCACGGCTAAGGACAGCTGTCGATGGACCCAGTGCAAGATGCGCTGTGATTTTTATAACACTTGTAACAAAGACTGCTGCTATAGCTCCGTGGGTAACAAGACTTTTAACCTCGTTGAAGATATCCAGGGATCTTATTCAGAGCTGAATTCTATTTTACAAGCTTTTATTAAACTTGCAATGTATGTATGTCCTGGTGGAATCTTGCAACTGAATTTTAAAACAGTTATTCTCAACCGATTCAGCTTAAATTTGGCATACTTGTCAAGTTCCGATAACAATACAATATGATGGTAACAGCAAGCTGATCTGATGATGGAGATGGAAAGTGGACAACGGAATTCCTCGATTAATAATAGTAGACTGGCCGTGTTTAGGCCCTTTTTGATCTGCGCATGGTTACGATCACTAATTTTATAAGAGCTTGTATTGAAAAATATACTTCTATTATTTAGGAACATAAAATGGATAGATAGAAAATACTTTTTATAGCACACCATATTGGAAAACAATTTACAAATAAAAAATGAAACTAAAACCAACTATGTTTGAGCCATTCTAGAACTGAATGGCCTGCTACGTGACGATGGTAAGCGGCCTAACGGCATGAGTCTGGTTCCGTGGGAGAAGGGTAGGCCTTTGGTGTTAGACGCTACATGCGTTGATACCCTTGCGCCATCTCATCTGTGCGGGACATCAGTTAGGGCCGGTGCGGCGGCAGATTCCGCTGAGGACCTCAAAAGACGCAAATATGCAAGTCTCGACAGAGCTTACTTATTTGAGCCTTTCGGGGTCGAGACTCTGGGTTTGTGGGGTACCGGAACCCTTCGCGTTTTCAAAATTATTTCAGGGCGTCTGGTCGAAGTGTCGCGTGACCCGAGAGCTGGCTCTTATCTGGCTCAACGCATTAGTATTGCCATTCAGCGTGGTAATGTAGCCAGCATCTTAGCGACGCTTCCGTCTGGTAGTGATTTGGATCAGTTGAGTTATAATACGCGTCTTGTAAAAAGAACGCTGGCGGTCATACTTCTTCATGCGTTCCAGCGTTCTTTTTACATGACGCGTACCCTAAGTACCTTTAGATCGTTAGCAGCAGTCTTTAGGCATTCTTCAGTCACGTCTGGGTCCCGATCGCCTTAATTTTGAACGGCTCAAACGTTCGACAGTTCGAACTTTTATTACGTCTGATTGGTCAATTTTGGCGGTGTCACCACAGTCTAAATAATTGTTACTATGCCAACAGTAATGGTCTGGCTTTGGTTAACACGTTACGCATTAGCGCGATCGGGCCACAGGTGAGCTATATCTGTTTTTCCGTCATTTATACAAACAAAAAAAGGTTCTAGAGAGTAAAACCAAGAGATAACACATTTATTACAATACTGTCTACACAAGATTAGGTGTTTGTTTCTTAAACTTGGAGACAAAGAGCTAATCTTGATCGTTTTGTTGAACTCTTGTTTACTCTGTACCTAACAAATCAGGTCTTCAGGTATCACCTGGGAAGGCAATAGCCTGCGCAAATACTGACAGCAGACTGTTTGGTACAATTACCTATTTATATCAAGGTTCTTGCCTTTCAGTGCAATGTCCTAAAATCTAACCTCATTAAAATATTATACCTGACTATGGTAAAGCATTGAGTGTTTTTATATATTATTGGGGCTAGATAATGTTGTGTGAACTGTCCAGCATTATTATTATTTGTATTAACCCCCGACGCAAAAACGACGGGGTGTTATAAGTTTTACGTGTCTGTGTGTGTGTGTGTGTGTGTGTCTGTTTGTGTGTTTGTTTGTGGCATCGCAGCTCCCGAACGGATGAACCGATTTTGATTTTAATCATTTGTTTTTTTTTTTATTTTTCGAATTAGTCGGAAGTGTTCTTGGCTATGTTTGATCAAAATCTGTTCAGCCGGTTCATTTTGTTGAGGGTTTTTTTAGTTATTACAAAAATATTTACTTGTTAACATTTACAATATCAATTCACGTAGATAAGGACTTGTTTGTAAGATTCGTTGGTATAAGATTTTTCATGGAATGTGTTATTGCTGGAAGAAAGCGTTAGCAGAGGCAGTCGTGGGAAGCAATGGTGGCGATAAGCTCACCACTTGTCACGTCTATTTCTTACGATGGTGCAACCTCCGGTTTCGTACGCGGCCGAAGGCGATATAATCACAAAGTAGCCTCCAAATCTTCTATCTATACCATAATAAAACGCGAGGCCGAATCTGTACAAACTAGATATGTAGGTACTTTAATATTTAGTTCACCTCTCATACTCTAAAAGCATGTAATTTTAGCTGAGCGTAGGCGTAATAAAGTGTATTAAGTAGCCTCTAGGAACTAAAGTTTTTTTTTCTTTATGATTGTCAGCGCACTGCGTTTGCATTTGCCATTTTCAAGTTTAATTATATTAAATTTTTCATTTTTGTTATTCTATTTGGAACGTTACACTCCTTCCAAGTCGTCAGTCAAAGTTGAGTCATGTTTTAGTAAAATGGTGGCCGTTTTACTAGAACTTTGGTAGACAATTTCCTACGATTTTAAGAGTCACGCAGTTCACTTCCATTTAATTTCACTACACTTGTGCTCTCATTGGTTCAAATGCCACCAAAATAACACAAGATAACTCAAAAAAACCCTGAATAAAATGAGATAAAATTATAACATTTTGTAAAAAAAATTAAAACCCTCAACGCAATGAAACTGCTGAACCGATTTTGATCAAAAATAGCTAAGAACACACCCGACTAATTCACCTTTAAAACAAAAAAAACAAAATCAAAATCGGTTCATCCGTTCGGGTGCTACGATACCACAGACAGACACACACACATACACGTCAAACTTATAACACCCCGTCGTTTTTGCGTCGGGGGTTAAAAAGTATATGACGTCTCTTTTCTAAAATGGCGGGAAGAGTCCCAAACCCGCATTTAAATCAAAGCAATAGTTCCGGATGAGGCCACAGACAAACAATCACATTATGGGCACAAACTTATAACACCCCTCTTTTTAGTAGGGGGTTAATAACGTCTGATAAACAAGTTCAAGGATCCTATTTTGCGCGCGGTTTTCTAAGGTCAATGGACTATGTCATGTTTCAAGGATAGTGAGTTAGGGTTGACGGACACTGCAGCGTGAGGATCACTTCAGTCAGGGCTTTCACTTTTGACAGGTGATTCTTAAACGTGCCCCTGTTTTTAATGTGTAGAAAGACCGCAATCAGAGTGTTTTTTTAAAATAAATAAATTATATAAATATAAATAAATAATGCTGGACAGTTTACACAACATTACCTAGCCCCAAGCTAAGCAGAGATTGTGTTATGGGTACTAGATAACTGATATACTTAATACAATATATAACATAGAAAGAGATTTTTTTGTATATAGAAAATACCTTATTATTTTATTACTACATTAGGTCACCCTATGTGGCATTGCACCACGCCCGCCACCCTGAGACATAAAGATGAGAAGTCTCATGAGCCTGTAATTTCACCATACCTTTCAAGCCGGAACACAGCAATGCGAGCACTGCTGCTTTGTGGCTGAAATAGGTATGGTGGTAGTACTTCCCCGGACGAACTCTTTCACAAAAAAGCTCTACTATTACTAAACAACAAATAGTTCAATAAAAAATACAAAACTCTGTAGTAAAGGAGTTATTTCACAATGCATGAAACCTTGTCCTTGTTGTGTACACTTGTAATAAACATAGCTAAATATATGTAAAACCTTTTCCCATTGTGTGTTTTTACTATTTTACATAATTTAATGCATTTTCCTAAAATATATTTCTCACGGAGAGCAACACAAAACAAAACAATATAATATTCTAATTCTATTTCTAGCCCTTTGTGTCCCACTGCTGGGCAAAGACATCCCCACTCCTTCCAGACATCACGATCCTGAGCTATGCATGACCAGTCAGCCAGAAACCTATCATTTTCGTCTCGCCATCTCCGTGTTGGTGCCGCGTCGCCTTCTCGCTGGGTCAGGACGCAACTCGGTGGCTATCTTCGCCTACAGCTCGCTCGGCATGCGGCAGACGTGACCAGCCCAATCCCACTTCAGCTTAGCAGCTATGAAGCTACATCCATAATTTGTGTTAGTGAGCGCAACGCAGTGTTTCGAATCCTATCCATGAGCCTCACACCCAGAATACTGCGCTCCATCGCACGCTGGCAGACCTTGAGTTTGGACTTCTGAAGCTGCGTCAAGGACCAAGTTCGCGCACCAGATGTCAAGGTGCTATTTAAAGTCCGCGCCACGACTGAACTCCGGTGACTGGAGCGCTAGTTTCCATGCACAAAAGTGCAAAAGTGAAAATCTACCCCTGTTATCCGTAAGTTCCACGGAGGCCTGCGTTGCTCGATGGTAAGTTCCTCAAAAGGCCATCGGACTTCAGTCGTGTCGCGGACTATACTGATATTAATTGTAGTGCCTGTAGATCAAAACACAAAGATTTGTTTGTTTAAGTCATTGACACAAAATCTTGATTGTGCGTCTGCCCTAACAGATGGCAAACGCCCAAAGTGCAGCGAACTCGCTTCATTGATCAAAATCTAGGGACGGCCAACATGACGACATTGGAACACGTAATTATTCGATTGGTTTTGTTATGTTGGCAGGTTATAGGGACAATGTTGGAAGAAAATATTTATCTGCGAAATCTGAGACCATTGACCGCAAAATTTATAGTGATGGTAGAGGGTAAGGACCATGGAATACTCCTTTTCAAGGGATTTTTTTTAAAAAAGAAGTCTAGAAGTTCGAGGAAGAAAAAACAAGAAGTTTTTTTTTAACATTGATTGACCTTTGTTTGACCGCGAGCTCAACTGTTGGTAAGTGATGATGTGGCCGAAGATGGAGCACAAAGGTCTAGAAGGCACCTATTCAATCTAGCCTTGAAGATACCCAGATTATAGTTTTCAGGAAAGAAAGACGACGGTAGTGTATTTCACTCCTTAGCAGTTCTCATTATAAAGGTGGAACTGAAACGTTTAGTACTAATAGAGGGTATACTAATGAGGTATGGGTGGTACCGAGCCGTGCGTCTGCTTGTCCTATGATGAAAAGGGGATGGTCGGATCAGATCGTGAAGTTCCTGGGAGCAATCCCCAAAATGTAACCTATAGAAGATCGAAAGGCCGACCTTACGGCGGTGCTCGAGACTCTGGATCTTAGGTACATTAATTGGATACATTAATAAAACACTGGAAAAGTGGTGCCATCTGGCGGGAATGGGGCATAATGAAAGATTTGTTTTTAAATGGGTGCCACCCATCTGTAAAGCATGCGTGTATGTAATCAGTATACAACATACATACATATACAAGACACACGCCTTTTTAAATGGGTTCCACCCATCTGTAAAGCATGCGTGTATGTAATCAGTATACAACATACATACATATACAAGAGACACGCCTTTTTAAATGGGTGCCACCCATCTGTAAAGCATGCGTGTATGTAATCAGTATACAACATACATACATATACAAGACACACGCCTTTTTAAATGGGTTCCACCCATCTGTAAAGCATGCGTGTATGTAATCAGTATACAACATACATACATATACAAGAGACACGCCTTTTTAAATGGGTGCCACCCATCTGTAAAGCATGCGTGTATGTAATCAGTATACAACATACATACATATACAAGACACACGCCTTTTTAAATGGGTTCCACCCATCTGTAAAGCATGCGTGTATGTAATCAGTATACAACATACATACATATACAAGACACACGCCTTTTTAAATGGGTGCCACCCATCTGTAAAGCATGCGTGTATGTAATCAGTATACAACATACATACATATACAAGACACACGCCTTTTTAAATGGGTTCCACCCATCTGTAAAGCATACGTGTATGTAATCCGTATACAACATACATACATATACAAGACACACGCCTTTTTAAATGGGTGCCACCCATCTGTAAAGCATGCGTGTATGTAATCAGTATACAACATACATACATATACAATACACACACCTTTTCCCCTATATACAAATATTTAATTTTCTACCTAAAGACCTTAAAGATATACCTCTCAAGAGATCTAATTATCTTTTATCCAAAGTGTTTTTACTCCATGAATGAGTTATATTCAGTTGTGTTCATTTCAGTTATAAAAACAGCATCTAATTGGGTTGTTTTTCTCTCAGAACAGTGACTTGGTTTTTGTCGATATTGTGTTTATCATGTACTTAAAGATTAATCTTCCTTTAATTTGGAGTTTTTTATATTAATTTCTGAATTTGTGTTATCGTTCTCACATGCTACCTGATTGCTAACCCCAGACAGAAAACTTCATACAAAAATAACACAAAGTGCCGCTTGAAAAAGCGGTTTTTATTGAGTATCTCGTAAAATATAGATGTTTATATAATAATATGATTTGTTTTTAGCCTGCCATGGAGTATTTACAGTTGCCATCTTACGGTGAACGAGCCAGACCATTCACCATAAGTTGGCACCTGCCATGGAGTATTTACAGGTGTCGTTTTACGGTGAACGAGCCGGTCTGTTCACCGTAAGTTGGCATCTGCCATGGAGTATTTACAGGTGCCATCTTATGGTGAACGAGCCGGTCCGTTCACCGTAAGTTGGCATCTGCCATGGAGTATTTACAGGTGCCATCTTATGGTGAACGAGCCGGTCCGTTCACCGCAAGTTGGCACCTGCCATGGAGTATTTACAGGTGCCATCTTACGGTAAATGAGCTGTATACAAACTTCAGAATTTCATGGAATATAACTACAAAGCTATCTACGTCTCTCTCTAGCCAACTCTCATTATGTTAAAAAATGTTACTCATCATTATGTTACTCTCATTTTGTTTAAAAATGTTATTAAATACGGGCTCCAGGTATACTACCAAAAAGCCAGCCCCAATAACATCATAAATGTATTATTATTATGAGCCTGTGGTGTCCCACTGCAGGGCAAAGGCCTCCCTTCCCTCCTTCCATTCGTCTCTATTGTTGGCTATTTGGGACGAATTCTTCAAGTAGGAGCCTAGCTCATCCCGCCATCTCCGTCTGGGCCTTCCACGTGGCCGTCGTCTGTTTGGGATCCAATCTGTCGTGCTCTTTGCCCATAGTTCTTCTGACATACGGCACACATGTCCAGCCCAGTCCCATTTAAGTTTAGAAACATGTATAAATGTAACATGTTTAAAATTTCAAAAAGAGAATGATACAATAACATAATCCCTTGTAACGAACGGGACGCGTGATTCACCCGCGAGCGATTTCCGTTGCGCGCGCCGTTCTAATTTTAAATACAAACCCCTTTCGAATCCTTTCAAAAATGGAATAAAATCTGGCGCTCGCGTTTTGTTTTAATTTTATTGTTTTAGGATAGTCTTAACATCCGATGCTCTGCTCTGAGTAATTACGACACAGTTTAGGAAGGAAATAGGTGGTAGTTGGATCTTGTTGCATATAGATAGTGGCGCCATGTAGGCGCCAGTCTTTTATAATTTTACCATTTTGTTTTTAATTTCACTTCGAAATCATTTATTTTACAGTAATGTCATGTAGGTAGTTATTACAGGGGCTATGGTATCGGAATACACAATTAACAAAATCATTTACTAGTGCTCATTGTGAGGTAGGGCTGCACCATCATCGAAACCGAATAACTTAGCTATTGGCTTTTTATGCCTTGTGCCACGAATACACATGCTAGTGGCACGGATTATTGATCTTAGCCAACCCAACACTATACCTACTTAAGGACCTATTCCATTAATAGTTTAATTGCCATTGTTGAAGTTAGAATTTTGATTCATGTTGAACCTTGTTCTGCCCGGCCTAACAGTCCACTACTCCGTCTACACTATCCTCCGTCGTAAAAGTTGGCTAAGGGCTAACTACACCAGTAGTTCTGCGAATAGTAGACCTCGCGAGCACAAACTTGTCATCATGTCGATTCATAATGGTCAAACAAATAAAACCATTTTATTTTTTATTTTTTTATATTTTATTGTGGCAAGCGAGCGAGCGATGAGTTGTGGGTGGTGAGCGAGAAAAAGAGGATAGATGCTCTTGAGATGTTGTGCTCGAGAAGAATGCTTGGGGTTTCGTGGACTGAGTTTCGTAGCAATCGGTCCATACTCCAAGAACTCGGCATCAAGCAGCGACTATCAGCTACTGTGCAATCTCGCATCCTCACTTTCTTCGGGCACGTATCGCGACGCGGAGAGGTGTCCATTGAACGCCTTGTTGTACAGGGTAGAGTTGACGGCACACGAGCTAGGGGCAGATCGCCCATGAGATGGACTGACCAAATCAAGGCAGTTTTGGACGGTCCACTGCATGAATGCACCAGGAAAGCTGAGATGAGTGGCGAAGGATTGTGAAGCGAGCCACAGACCATGAAGTGACGACCACGACCACATTGCCAAGAGTGTAACGACTAAGAAGAAGAAGGTGGCAAGCAAGCATACGGCCCGCGATGTAAAGCAGTCACCCCCGCCTATGGACATCTGCAACACCCACGGTATTGCAAACGTGCTGCCTGTCATTAAGATAAGATAAGATAAGATAAAAAGATAAAAATATATTTATTTCATAACCAAATAAAACAAGTTCGAATATTAAGAGCCCTATTGTTTATTTTTATGAATTTAAACTTAATTTTTAGAATAATTCAAAATCGATTTCGTGTTTTCTTTAATGTAGAACTTATTATTTTCAAAATCGAGGCCGTAGCTCCTAACATCATTTTTCGATAACTCTCACGGTATCAGACTACGCCAGAGTGGCCATGAAAAAAATCCTGTATATCTCACAACCTCTTGACCGATTTTGCTCATATTCCATAACGGTTGTTACAAGACTACAGTTTTTTTAAACTTTGTTAGACCTTTGTTTGTCCACGATCTCACCTGTTGGTAAGTGACGATGTGGCCTAAGATGGAGCACAAAGGTGAAGGAACCTCTGTAGCCTTGAAGAGACCCAGTTTGTAGTAAGACTGTCTTTGAACAGATTTATTATAGTCTTCAGGAAAGATAGACGACGGTAGCGTATTCCACTCCTTAGCAGTTCATCACCAACTTCCTACGACCTTTAATAATGTCCTTTATCCATCAAGCCCCTCTCGACTTTCCTACACTGCGGATTCCGAAGCGTGGCTGTCTCTTAAAAACCTTTATTCCCAAAGGTTGTCATTCCTGCAAGCTATATGGCCAGCCCATTGTCACTTAAATTTGCTAATTCTGAGAGCTAAGTCAGTGATTGCTTGGTTCTTCAACGGATATCCTCATTTCGGATAGATGAGACAGTGGTGGAGTCTGAATCTCTCACATAATTCCACGGCGAACGTTCTCAAGCCACCTCCATCCACCGAATTACAACGATCTTCCTTTTTAGTAGCAGTAGCTTTTATGTTTTCATATAAAAACATGTCTCCCGCCTAAGAATAAACCCCTCTGTCTCCTCCCGTGGATGTCGTAAAAGCCGACTAAGGAATTACCCGGACTTGTTGATAAGATTCGTTGGTATAAGATTTGTCCTGGCTGCTCTTTTAAGTTCGGCCGGGAAAGTAATACCACCATACCTATGTCTGCCGCAAAGCAGTAGTGCTCGCATTGCTGTGTTCCGGTTTGAAGGGTATGGGTGCCGGTGAAATTACAGTCACATGAGACTTTCATCTTTATGTCTCAGGGTGGCGCAGTGCAATGCCACATAGGGTGCGTCCTAGGTGGACGTGACCTATGAGGTAATGCATTGTTAAAGGCAGAGGTTACCGCTTAACATCAAGTGGGCCATCTGTTTGCTCCGTCATTCAAGTAGTATACAAAAGGTCTCAGTGTGGCGCAGTGCAATGCCACATAGGGTGCGTCCTAGGTGGACGTGACCTATGAGGTAATGCATTGTTAAAGGCAGAGGTTACCGCTTAACATCAAGTGGGCCATCTGCTTGCTCCGTCATTCAAGTAGTATAAAAAAAGGTTTCAGTGTGGCGCAGTGCAATGCCACATCGGGTGCGTCCTAGGTGGACGTCACCTATGAGGTAATGCATTGTTATAGGCAGAGGTTACCTCTTAACATCAGGTGGGCCATCTGCTTGTTGCGTTATTCACGGAGTTATAATAAAAAAAACCTTTATGTAATATTGTTTAGTACCCTTTTATTGCGTCGTTTGGTTCGTGGTAAGATGTATGCGCAGATATTTCGGTACTTATGTACCGACAAACGTAATAAACATGTTTATGTACAACGCAGTCAGGTGACCTTCGTACTTCATCTCTCTTTATCCAGCCGCCATCATCATCATCATCAGCCTGCAGAAGTCCACTGCTGGAAGAACCACCTCCATGAGTAGAATGCATTGAATTAAAAATTTATAGATTCATTTTTTTTATCCCCCGACCCATAAACGACCGGATGTTGTAAGTTTGACGTGTCTCTGTGTGTGTATGTGTCTGTCTGTCGCCTCATAGCTCCCGAACGGATGAACCGATTTCTTTTTTTTTGTTTGAATGGTGAATTTGTCGGGATTGTTCTTAGATATGTTTGATCAAAATCGGTTCAGCCGTTTCGTTGCGTTGAGGGTTTTCTAATTTTTACAAAATTAATTGCTTGTTGTAATATTCGTTGGTATAAGATTTGTCCTGGCTGCTAGCTTATTTAAGAAATGTGTTATTACTGGAAGAAAGCGTTAGCAGAGACAGTCGTGGGAAGCAGTCGCGGCGCTGAGCTCACCACTCGTCACGTCTATATTCCGTGATGTTGCAACCCACTGTGAAAAGAGGTCCACTGAGTCTCTGCCTACCCATCATCAGCCCACACTAGTCCACTGCTGGACATAGGCCTCTCCCAATACGCGCCACTGAGCCCGGTGTTCGGCTTTACTCATCCACATTCTGCCGCCGCCTTTCAGGTCATCGCTCCACCTAGCCAGAGGGCGCCCCACGCAACGTACCCATTTGGGGAAAAAGGCGTGTGTCTATGTATGTATGTATGTACGTATGAAGTATGTAGTTGCTATGTAATGTACTTATTTACAGTTCAGTCAGTGAGCCGCTGACCTTCGCAATACTTCATCTTCTTACCGGTCATAGAGTAGTGCACAGAAGCCCATATCTTAATTACCAGCTCGTTGCCTTAGACCCTTCTCCCATTACGATACGCACGGGCGATTCAAGTATCCTGAAGGTATCCTGCAAGTCTCGGAGACGAGTCGCCGCCAAGTATCTCACATACATTTGAATGCAGGCTAGTGTGCGAGCCTACGATAGTCTCCAAGACTTGCAGGATACTTGAATCACCTGTGCGTATCGTAATGGGAAAAGGGCTTTAGACTCGATCGAACGCAGAGCTTTCAGGCTTATTGGTGAGCAACATATGGCAGAAACTAAGATCCAGATTCTCGAGCACCGCCGTAAAGTTGCATGACTTTCGATCTTCTATAGGTTACATTTCGGGGAATGCTCCCAGGAACTTCAAGATCTGATCCCATCATCTCCTTTTCACCTTAGGACGAGCAGGCGCACGGCCTACTTGTATACCTTCTATTCGTACTAAACGTTTCAGTTCTACCTTTATAATGCGAACTGCTAAGGAGTGGAATACACTACCGTCGTCTGTCTTTCCTGAAAACTATAATCTGGATCTCTTCAAGGCATAGGTGCCTTCTAGAACTTTGTGCTTCATCTTCGGCCACATCGTCACTTACCAACAGGTGAGATCGTGACCAAAAAAAGTCAATCAAAGTAAAAAATAAATAAAAAAAACGTGGTTATAACGCACACCGCTGTGGTACGCGGCTCCGCCGCAGCGTCACGACTTACTCCTCACCGCTGACGCATACTCAGACAGAACAAGAGACCATTCTAGACGTTTTTATACAATTACTAGCGACTCGCCCCGGCTTCGTTCTGGTAGCCCCCGGTGAACCCCCCCCCTCCTATTCCTCCCCAATGTCAATCTCCTGGTTCTAAGCTACCTCCCCACCAATTTTCAGCCTAATCGGTTCACCCGTTCTTGAGTTATAAGTAGTGTAACTAACACGACTTTGTTTTTTATATATATAGATGTGTCCGACACCGCGTACCGCATACCGCAGCGTTGTGCGTTATGAACGCGAGATCGAAGCTTTAAAATGACTTATCTGTGCGTTCTGCGCGCGCACCGGATGACGCGTCATGTATAAATTTAGCAGCGCGCCAGGTTCAGGGACATGCAGACGCGCCATCTTGCTTTTGTTGCACCATTGCTCTCCTCATTAGGTAGGGCTGGCACGGCTTATCTGAACAAGTAATTAATTTTGTAAAAATTAAAAAAAACCTCACGCATTGAAACGGCTGAACCGATTTTGATCAAACATAGCTAAGAACACTCCCGACCAATTCACCTTTCATACAAAAAAAAACTAAATCGGTTCATCCGTTCGGGAGCTACTATGCGACAGCAGACACACACACACACACAGACACGTCAAACTTATAACACCCCGTCGTTTTTGCGTCGGGGGTTAAAAATACAAACCGTTCAAGTGCAAGTCAGACTTGCGTGGAGAGAGAATGTGCAAGAATGCTACAGTTTTACCCAAAATATAAGTCGCCCCGATGTAGTAGACCAATTTCTATAGCACGGGATCTTTCTTTCTACCAATAGCAGTCGCGCGCTTAAATAATAATAAATAATAATTATAATAATAAATAATGCTGGACACAGTTCACACAACATTATCTAGCCCCAAGCTAACCAGAGCTTGTGTTATGGGTACTAGATAACTGATATACTTAATACAATATAATACATAGATAGATATTTTTTATTATACATAGAAAATACCCAGAACACCCTGAACAAATATCTGCGATTGCACAAATATTTGTTCCGAGGCGGGAATCGAACCCGCAACCTCCTGCGTTGCAGGCCAACCTTCGCCCGCCGCGCCACAGAGGTCGTCAATCTTGCGCTGTTATTGGTTAATCGATTTTGCGGCAAAATCGCGGCCGGTTGTACGTCATCTTGTTCATCAGTAGACTCTTAGATGTGAGCGGGACAGAGTTAGACAGCTAGACAGAGCTATACTATACGTTCGGCTACGGATATCAGTCTGCGCAAACGAAAACAGTAGATCGGACTTATTTTTTGGGTAAAGCTGTACTATTGCCACAGATAATAGAAGTTATTAGTCCTCGTTGAAATTTTATCGGCAATTTTTCTTCACAAACATTTTCCGTTTCTCATGGGTTAGGCCTGTAGACTGGATTTTCGTTTAGGATTCCTATAAACTATGAGTAAGGCCCAATATTATTATTTTTTTAAACCTTTATTTTCGGTTGTTTCAGAGGGTTATGTTTTTTAACCCGTCAGGCGAAGATACCCAAAATAAAAAATGGCCCCCAAGCGACAGCACTTTTTCTAGCAATTTTTTTTTTGTTTATGTTATCGGAAAAAAATATTTTCAGGTAGTTACGCATAATTATATGACAAGTAAATTATTATTTTCGAAGACACACACACATTGTGATTTCACACACATATTTTATCTCGTTGCACTCATTCACAATATCTTTCACCAAAATTACACATGTAAGTATGTAGCATACATATTTACGTAATCATTTTACAAAACTTTATCACTTTGAAAACAAATAAAACACAAGAAAAAGATAATTTACAACTTCGATAAAAAAAACACCGCCATTTTGGTACCATCCCGCGGCCGCGCCATACAATTTGCACCGAGCGACCACAAGAACTGAAATTCTATGTCGTCAAAACTAAGTTCCATTTATCGCGTTGATTTATACCTCTTTTTGAAATAATACGACCACACACTAAATCTACAATGTTTTTCTGGTAAATTTATGCAAAAATATATCCAAAACAGTCACTGATTCCTCCAGAAAGACATTTTTCATGACCGGCCGGACCGGACCGGCTCTGTTGACACGCGCGAAATTACTGGTCACTCGCTCACGAGTCATATCGGTGGCTTCAAATATTTTTTTCTGTATGTTTGCTTCGGTTTTCTACCAATCAAAAGGCACGAGTGAACTTCCACTGAATGAACTAATATTGTGTACAGCCAATAGGAAAGCTCAAAGAATTCGAACATAGCCAAAAATATTGACCAATCACACAAATCCGTTATGAGCAAACCTTGCTCATAAGGCACGCAGCGTGATATTTTTTTATGAGCATATGCTGCTCATAAGGCACTCATCGGGTAATATACCTATCCATATCATTTTCACTTCTGAATCTTGGGCCCACATTTTAATTTAAGTTACTTAGAAATGAAATAATATTAAAAACTATTATAGATCGGAAATCAGGCGCTGGAGCTATTACACACAGAAGTTACAACTAAATGACTTGGTTGCTTTCGCTTGTGGCGCGAAATTCAAATTTATTCGTGTTTTTTGCTCACCATATCTCAACAACACTTCTTCGGATAGCAAAAACTATGTTGCCGGTAATTATATGACCTACATATTATATGACATACAAGTTTTAATTTATAGTACATATCACATAAATATCATTAGTTTGGCTATGAATGAGCTTGAAACAAAAAAACAAAAAAACATTGAAGCACAATCGTAGCTAAAGTAATAATATTTATGTACATAATTTTCACTAGAAACGGGATATTTACCATGATTTTTGAGTTTTATATGTTCCCGATATTTCGGCACAGTTGCATGCGCCATGCGTATTACGAACGATACCACTACCATCGGGTTCGTAATAAAAGAGTGAGAAAGAGGGTAGATCGATATATCTGCCAATAACATCTACTCGCAAAGACTTTAGTCAGTTCTCCCGTGATCATGGCGCATGCAACTGTGCCGAAATATCGGGAACATATAAAACTCAAAAATCATGGTAAATATCCCGTTTCTAGTGAAAATTATGCACATAACCATGATAGTTTCAAAAGTAATATTTATGTGATACTTAAAACTTGTGTGTTAGGTCATATAATTACGGGCAACATAGTTTTCACTATCTGAAGAAGTGTTGATGAGATGTGATGAGCAAAAAACTAGGCAGGCATGTTATTCTAACTTAATCTGAGAAACTATAAAGTATTCAATATTTTGTCGTACATATTTTTGAATTATTTTGGTTGTTAACAAAGTTATCAGGCAATTATATATTTGTTAGTAGAAAATATTTCATGTTACTTGGAACACTGCAGAGATTCTAAACAATGGGCTTTGTTTTGAAAGCCGGTCCCCATTTTGTTAAATTCATTAGTTTCTCCTCATTTTACGAATACGAATGTGCTTTTCGCACAGTTTTACAATGGAATGGTCATACTGTATTTATTTTTATTTATTTAATTTTATTTTATAATAATAGGACACCCACATATTTACACTAACACATTCAAAAAACAAAACAAAACAAGGTCTTAATGTTGGTGTTCCCGTAATTATAGGGTATCACAGCGTGCGCAAGAAATACAACAATTAACAGCTTATTACAGGGATACATAGTAAATTAAAGGATAAGAAATATAAAAATACTTATTATATAATACTAAGACAAAGGATAATAATTTATAGAAATAATACTTAGTTTAGGCTAGAATTTTACTTAAATTGTAGATATCGAATGTTGCGGTATAAAATTGAACTATTTGTCAAACAAGAAGGTTACAAAAATGTGTTAAAAATTTCCCAAATTAATCAAGACATGAGTTCTTTTAAATGTATCCTAAATTTAAGTAATGGGTCAGATATGTCCAAATCACTTGTTTTTGAAAAAGTATTATACTGCTTACAGAGCCTTGGCATAACGGTAACAGCATAACGCTGTATCAATAGGTAAGAGCTAGATTTAACATTTTGCCGTTTACACATTGGCTCGTCAGGTAAACTTAGGTAGGTAGTGGGTTTATGTTTATTTGCCGCAAATTGAAGGTACATACCGCGCGAGCGAACCCGCTGGCGAATATTACAAAAAAATAACACCGTAGGAGAAGCCGCGGGTCACTACTAGTAAAACATGATCCACGCAGAAAAATGATTTTACCCCTGGCTTGTCTCTTGGACAGTGACATTTGTTTGTTTACAAAAAATATCTCGAATTCTGTATGTATAGTGGTTGTGACTACTTGTGACAACCCTATGGCTTAAACATTACTTCGTTGCGTATACAAATGTCAGCAGACCATGGAATTAATATCATTGCACATTACTATTTTCATTATTTTCCTGGAATATTAATTTAAACAAAACTTTAAATTTACTAATTACGGAAGTAAAATGGGCACTATCCATAAGCAACATCCAGCTGTGAACGTCTAAAAACAATATAATAATGATTATATTACTAAATAAGAAACAAACATAAGTTAAATAAAAGCTTATTATAAAAGCTGGTCATCCTCCTTGCATCATTTCCGTGTTCTGATGGTCGCGACCTCCTTACTTCCCTGTCGTCTGCTGAGCTCCAGAATACGGAAACTGAGTTCAGAATATATACATTACTCGTAAACAATACGTTTATGTTTTGAGCCAAAATATTATAGTGATACTAACACACATAAGTACCTATATTTTTATTTTTTAATGAAAATTATATTTTTATTTTCAGAAAAAACTAATACTAATACAAGGTATGTACAAAATACATATGAAACAGTTGTGCTAACTGAAGACCGCTGCTAGCGATCTAAAGGTAGCTCAACTGATCCAAATCACTACCAGACGGAAGCAACCCTAAGATGCTGGCTGCATTGCCACGCTGAATGGCAAAACTAATGCGTTGAGCCAGATAAGAGCCAGCTCTCGGTCACGGCTCTCGGGTCACGCGTCTTATATATATTCTTATTCGTTCCTCCACTGCATTCAACCTCAACTCAAGGGAATTTTATAATACCAAAGGAATTCTATTTCAATAAACATTTTGAAAAAGGAATTGAAAGAAAAACTCATTTGAGGCTGAGTAGAGTTGACGAAAATTGGAGGAATGGCTAACACCAAGTATTCTTAGTCGGTTCTCCAACATTCATCATCTCCCATGAGGAAATTGTGTATATATAACACAAAATTACCAATCTTTGATTTGATTTTTAACAGACTAAGTCAAATACCAATATTCAAATTATAAATATGCATGGATACTACATTTTAATTTTGGGGGATCACTGTACCAGAAACACGATACGACAATATTTTCTCGATAGAAAAATAAAAAAGTTATCTCTATTTTTTGCCTAGGTTCGACTGTTTATTAAAATGCTTTAAAAAATAAGATAAATCAAATCAAATCAAATACGACAAAGCCGTGGGTTTACTGTAGGGGTTTTCTAAAACTATCTACCTATATTTTACGAGATATTCAATAAAAACTGCTTTTTTGTGCAGCATGATTAGTTTTTTTTGTATGACGATTTCTGCCTGGTTTTGGCGCAATCTTAAGATGTCTTTGGTCTATCGAGAGGGGCCTTTAGAGCTTCGTCCGGTTCTTGGTCGCTACGCTACTTAGAAACTTTTATTCCCCAACGTTGTCAGTTCTGCGAGCTATATGGCCTGCCCACTGCCATTTCAACTGGCTAATTCTGAGAGCTATGTCGTTCGGGGACAGATTCGGGGACAAACAGGAACTACTCGGTTCTTCTACAGATCTCCTCATTTTCGAATCTATCACGTTCTTAAACTCCGTATATACATGAATTCAACAGTTTATATTAATACGTAATAATACCAGATATACCTACTGGCTGCATTGCTTGAAGTAATCTTATTGCTTTTTTATAAAAATACCTTAAAACCTGCTGCCTTTTCCGAGACGCATAATAGTTGATGAATTCAATATAGAGTTGGATATAACAACACGTAATTTAGTACCTACTTTATTTATTTTTGTATGTTTTGTAGGTACCTATAGGTACTTTAAATTACGACAAATCTTATAGTTCCATGGAGCGGGCCACGGTCGGACATTCAAAATGGCGTTGACGCATAGCAAAGTGTAAGTTAAGGCGTGGAATCTACACTAATATTATAAAGAGGAAAGATTTTTATTTTTGTGTGTGTATGTTTGTAATCATCGTTTCGTCGTCGTTTCGTATGAGGTAGTGCTGGCCTCTGGTGTCAGAGTTTGTCAAGCCGCCCGAGGGCCTCTGACATGGCTTATCGACTGCTATTAATCAATAACAGCCGGGATTACAATACAATCATTACAACAATTGTTTGTAATGAATAAACTAAAAAACTACTGTGCCGATTTTAAATATTCTTTCACCGTTGGAAAGCTATATTCACCCCTAGTGACATAGGCTATCAGGGGGGGAGGGGTTGGGGGGGTTCACCCTGAAACTACCCGTGCAAAGCCGGGACGAGTCGCTAGTAAGTTATATATTGACAGAAATCGAAGTTCATCCACGCCTTAACATATTATGTGCATCTCGACTTAAAGGTCAACCATTACGAGTGCACAATATACTGAATACCTACTCCTGGATCCCACAGTACGACTGGGTAGCATTGAAAAGTTCGTTGGTATTTATCATGCACTTCCTGTACGGACGAGGACGCTGTGTCGAAGGCAGGCGGCCATCTTTTTTTTATTTTTTTTATTTTTAAGCTGGCTTTTTTTATTCGCAGATATGGCAAGCAAAGTAGACGTACTTACCTAGTTAAATGTCAAGAGGTTTATGGTTGTTTTTTATGGTCCATGATACGTTTTTAATTACGTCTCCCTTATCTCTCGGAAATGCAATACCATGATACGACTGACTGGCCAATTACTTTAGCCTACATTACATTTAACACAGCTATTTAATTTGTATTTTTTAACATTTTTGTACATACCTACTTACTTGTACTAGTTGTACCCTATTATTCTTTCTGTAAGTAAATGTATGTCCACTTTATATACTACTACCATCCACACGCGGCTTCACTCGTTTGATAATGGGATAAAAAGCAGTTATTTGTGTCAATATAGGTAGATCAAATCTATAGATACATACATAGACACTCGCCTTTTTCCCCGAAGGGGTAGGCCAAGCCTCAATGGGCCTCTTTCACAGTGGGTTGCACCATCGTGGAAAATAGACGTGATAAGTGGTGGGCTCATCGCCACCATTGCCTCTTTCTTCCAGTAATAACACATTCAATAATAAGCTAGCAGCCAGGACAAATCTTATACCAACGAATCTTATCAACAAGTCCATATAATCCCTTAGTCGGCTTTTACGACATCTCCGGGAGGAGACGGAGGGGTCTAATCTTAGGGCGGACACACGGTGATCAAATCTATATTTTAACCAAACATAAAATTAGCTTTGACTTTTACGGCGTGGTTGAGTCAACCGAACGAATACGATTATGTTTGTTTTTCGTGCTTTCAGGCTAAAATGACTGGGCTGATTTTGATGAAATTTAAATAAAAGGGATGGTGAAAGAAACGTTTACCGCTTCGCATAATAACTAAGACACATATGTATAACTCGTAATTTTTACAATTGTTGGGGAATAAAGTTTAAAGGAATAAATAATAATAATAATAATGAAGGGAAAGTCCCCCTCTCAAAGAAACAAAGACATTTTAAGGAAGCAGGAATTCGGTGGGTGGAGGTTTCTCAAGACTGTCAATTGTGGCATTATATAGAGTAGCTATGTCCAGCTGTGGACTTATACCGGCTAATGACGATAAGATGGAGTATTCCTATTTCCTGTACACAAAGACTTCAAATATATAGCAAGCCAAATCTCATAAACCGACATATAGTTACTCATAATAAATATTTACATTGCGGCATGTGAGAAAGCGCATTTAACAGAGACTCGAATTGGACGGGCTATAACTGTACGCGACCTGCCACAACGCACTGCGCCGAGCTCAAGGGCACGGACAAACACTCCATAGAGTAGACTGGGATAAAAAAAAAATGAATGACAGTCTAAAAAATTATTAATAAATAAATACAGACAGATAAAGACAGTATTATAAATAAATAAAAAATGCTGGACAGTTCACACAACATTATCTAGCCCTAAGCTAAGCAGATCTTGTGTTATGGGTACTAGATAACTGATATAATTAATACAATATATTACATAGATAGATATCGCATAAATATTTGTTCAGAGGCGGTAATCGAACCCGCAACCTCCTGCGTCGCAGGCCAAGCTTCACCCGCCGCGCCACAGAGGCCGTAATAAATAGGCTTTTTAAATAAGTTTTTGGTGATAAATATATTTTTCAATACAAGCTTTTATAAAATTAGTGATCGTAACCGGTGTGCTTATCAAAATGAGCCTTAACACTGCCAGTCTCCTATTATCCTTAGAGGAGTTCCGTTGTCCACCTTCAGTCTCCATCTTCAGTCTCCATCATCAGATCAGCTCGCTGGCACCATAATATTGCGTTGTCATCGGAACTTGACAGGTATGCAAAATACCATCTCAATAGGTTGAGCATAACTGCTTTAAAATTCAGTTGCAAGATACTACCCGGATATATTATATTGCAAGTCAATACGAGTATAAAGCTTGTAAAAAGGGATGAAGCTCTACTGTGGGAAATGAGCTGATGTATGATGATGTAGAAACACAACAACAATATAATGTACAGTTAATATACTATTTAGATTCGAGACCTGCCGCAACGCTCTATGGCAAGCTCAAAAGCACGGATAAAGACTCTATGGAGTAGAATGGAATTAAAACATTTTGAATTGACAGTAGTAACCCAGAATAGAGGTGGAAGTAGTAAATAGGAGTAACACTGTTATAATTTTTTTTTTATACTACTTGGAATGACGGGTCAAGCAGATGGCCCACCTGATGTTAAGTGGTACCCTCTGCCTATGAACACTGCATTACCTCATAGGTCACGCCCACCTAGGACCCATCCTATGTGGCATTGCACTGCGCCCGCCACCCTCAGATATAAAGATGAAAAGTTTCATGTGCCTGTAATTTCACCCGCACCCTTACTCTTCAACCCGGAAAACAGCAATGCGAGCACTATTGCTTTGCGGCAGAAATAGGTATGGTGGTAGTATTTCCCCGGACGAACTCTTTCACAAAGAAGCTCTACTACTACTAAACTACTACTACTACTACTAAAAGTACAAGTAAAACTCAAAAATCATGGTGTATATCCTGTTTTTAGTGAAAAGTAGGTTAGGGATCGTCAATTTGAACGCATAATTTGGATAAAATTTGCTGTGAAGATGAAAAAACATCTCCACATATTCCTCTTTCCTCTTGCAGACTTTGAATAATAATGGTCTCCCTTGCACTCACGATTCGGACGTCAAGGCCGGATGTCGATGTCCGCGCGATACCCACCGTGCCTCATCGTGCCCTAACTTGCCCCTCAAATCTTTATTGAGAAAGAATGGTCTAAACATTTATTTACAGAATTAATAATACAACGAATACACGGTATGTACAAAATACCAATGAAACAGTTGTGCTACCTGAAGACCGCTGCTAGCGATCTAAAGGTAGATAGATAGATAGACAGATCAGCCAACTCTTTATTGTACACTAGCTGACCCGCTCGCGACTTCGTCCGCGCGTAGATAAGGTGGTACCAACCTACTCGTACTATGCATTCTGTAAATAGTTGCTGGTACAAATATCTGCCTGTAGGCAGGGCCCATAGGCCACCCCTATAGAATAAAAAGTTTACAATAAAATTATTTGAATTATATTGAGATGTTTGCATGTCAAAATAACTATGGAACAGATTTTATATGGTTTATATTGGCAAAAAAGACACTCAGAAGCCATCATAAGAAAAGAAAAAGAAGAGTATTGCGTGTCTTTTCGATTAGGTGGATTAAAACTCGGTTTCTCTGCCACCATTTAATGCACCAAGCCATTATATGAAGAAGAAGAAGAAGAAAGGTACATTGACAGAATTATTTGGATCACTCCTCAGAAGCCAATATAATAAGAGACGAAGAAGTACGTGAATCCTGAACGCTTGACATATTTGCACGTCAAAATGCCGTAACTATAGAATTGTTTGCATGTCGTAACTATGGAATAAAATAAATAAATTAAATTGTCATTTTAAGTATTTTCCTCGCATTTTTTTCATATTTTCTCACTTTTAAAACGTTCCCTGAACTTCCACAAATATTACAAAACCTAAATTATCTAAATCGGTCCGGCCGTTCTCGAGTTATAGCGTGACCAGAAGAAACAGGGGTTGATTTTTATATATATAGATTTACTAAAACTAAACTAAACATAACTAAATAACAAAAATAACAGAAATGTACAATGGACGGTCTTATCGCTTAAAGCGATTTCTTCCAGACAACCTTAGGATGGAGAGGACTATATGGAAGAATGGGACAGTGGTGTAGCTCAACTGTTCCAAATCACTACCAGACGGAAGCGTCCCTAAGATGCTGGCTGCATTGCCACGCTGAATGGCAATACTAATGCGTTGAGCCAGATGAGAGCCAGCTCTCGGGTCACGTGTCGCTTCGACCAGATGCCCTGAAATAATTTTGAAAACGCGTAGGGCCCCGGTACCCCACTGACCCAGTCTCGACAAGCTCTTTGACTTGCATATTTGCGTCTTTTGAGGTCTGCAGCGGAATCTGCAATCAAAAATAATTATACAACTTACTTATATATATATATATGTCGCAGTAAGATAGTCAAATCAGAGAGATGGTAATTTCACTAGCCCAGTAGAAATCTTCATAAAAAAAGCCTCGTGCTGCTCGGAAAAGCGGTTTTTATTTAATATCTCGTAAACTATAGATAATTTTACAAAACCCCTACAGTAAGCTTTAATAAACAATCGAATCTAGCCAAAAAATAGAGGTAACTAGGTTTTTTTTCTATCGTGTCCTATCGTTTTTCTGGTACAGTGATCCCTCGGAGTATGTATGTAGTATTCATGCATTTATATAATTATATAATTTGAATGTTGTAATTGATTTAGTGAGCAAAACAAGTAATTAATTTTATAAAATTTTAAAAAAAACTCAACGCAATGAAAAGGCTGAACCGATTTTGATCAAGAAAACACACGACAAATTCAACTAAAAAAAACAAAATCGGTTCATCCGTTCGGGAGCTATGATGCCACATACACACACATACACACACACACACACACACAGACACGTCAAACTTATAAAACCCCGTCGTTTTTGCGTCGGGGGTTAAAAACAAATCAAAGATTGGTAATTTTGCGTTATACCCCATCTTAAAAGAGACAACGCTTCGCTCTGTCAAGTACTCATGTACCTAGCAGGCGCTCCATAATTAGAAGCAGCATAGTTTTCCGTGTCAAACAAACCATCGTTCATACAGCTGGGGTCAGTAAACTTAATGTTTCAGCCCAGAAAAAGTGTGTTAGTGAGGTCAGTGACCTGTGACGTAGCTAATCAGGCCGAGGGTTACAGACCCCTGGATTTGTATCTGTTGCTATGCTATCTGCATTGGAAGACTAATTTATTAATTTTTAAAGACAAAATAGTATATAGTAATTAGTCATTTCTAAATAAGTCTGAGCACTAGCCGACAAGCATGTATGAAGAATGTGATGAGAGTGAATGAAGTAAAAGAGGCGTGTCAGTCTGTGCCTACCCCTCCGGGAAACAGGCGTGTGTTTATGTATGTATGTATATACTCACGCTAAATCATTTAACATACATACATAGACACACGCCTTTTAACATACATACATACATAGACACACGCCTTTTAACATACATAGACACACGCCTTTTCCCCGAAGGCAAAATCGTGAGTAAAAGCTAGTTGTAAATAATTTGTGGTATATCCCGCCTAAGAATAAACCCCTCTGTCTCCTCCCACGGATGTCGTAAAAACTAACTAAGGGATTACCCGGACTTGTTGATAAGGTTCGTTGGTATAAGATTTGTTTTGTAGCTTATTATGGATTGTGTTATTACTGGAAGAAAGCGTTAGCCGTGTCAGACGTGGGAAGTGGCGGCGGTGAGCTCACCACTTGTCTCGTCTATATTCCACGATGGTGCAACCCATGGTGAAAAGAGGCTTATTGAGTCCTGCCTACCCTTTTGGGGAACAAGTAATTAATTTTGTAAAAATTAAAAAAAAACCCCAACGCTGAACGGCTGAACCGATTTTGATCAAACAAAGCTAAGAACACTACTGAAATATACACCATTCAAACAAAAAAAAAAAAGAAATCGGTTCATCCGTTCGGGAGCTACGATGGGACAGACAGACACACACACACACACAGACACATCAAACTTATAACACCCCTTCGTTTTTCGTCGGGGGTTAAAAAGGCGTGTGTCTATGTATATATGTATTTACTTGTGAAAAAAAGTCTGATTTATAATATTGCACAAACATTAAATCATGTTGGACCTTGGATCATTCAGTCATACACACATACACACATGCATTATCTGCCTTATATAGGATGAGTGACTATGATTTTAATACGTACCTACTGGTATGTATCATTTTGTTTTTTTGCGGTCGCGAGTTTTCGATCACTTGACTTCACAATATACTTGGAAATCCCTATTACTGAACGTGGGATAGTGATTTGACAAAATAAACTGAGATTATACCTGTCCTTCCACTCCGACCAACTGAACCGACCAACTGGTTGTGCAGAATGGAACCCGATGAGGGGTACGTAGTAAAGGTACTCGTATCGTTTCGTTTCGTATGAGGTAGTGCTGGCCTCTGGTGTCGGAGTTTGTCAAGCCGCCCGAGGGTAAAGGTATAATTTAGTATTAACCTAGTTTTAATCGCAATTAATTATTATCATGAATCGCTTATCGGGGAATACCCCACGCAATTTTGCCAATGTTAAGTAATATTATTGTTAGTATCTGAGCATGATTCGTTGTTTTATTAAATCATAAATCATTTATTGCTTGTGAATCTAGGTAAAATACAATTGCATTAGATGTTAGGTTCTTAGATATAGGTAAGATCGCTATATTCTGCTTTTCAGCGTACTAAGTACTAACATTAGACCGGTTAGTCAGATAGGCCAATTTATACAACAGATCGTCAAGTTTAACGAATTTCAAAATTGTAACAAGCTACGCAGTGTCCTACTTTCCAACGATAATCAAACATTTTGTTAGTAGTAGAGCTTTTTTGTGAAAGAGTTCGTCCGGGGAAGTACTACCACCATACCTATTTCTGCCGCAAAGCAGTAGTGCTCGCATTGCTGTGTTCCGGTTTGAAGGGTATGGGTGCCGGTGAAATTACAGGCACATGAGACTTTCCATCGTTATGTCTCAGGGTGGCGGGCGCAGTGCAATGCCACATAGGGCGCGTCCCAGGTGCTTCATAGGCAGAGGTTACCGCTTAACACCAGGTGGGCCACCTGCTTGTTCCGTCATACAGTAGTATACAAAAAAAAAACAACAATAAAAGTAACTATTTAAAAATATAAATAAAATACATACATGTTGAGTCTTATTGTACTCAGAGTTTATTTGTTTAATACCTACCCAGAAACTAACTTGAAATACTGATGTCACACAAAAACTCATCTACAGTGCAATAAGGTTTTTTTACCAACATGTTATTAAGTTTGCGCTTAAATCGTGTTTATTATGTGAATCTCTACCCTTACCGTGTTTAGTAAGAGTCTACCCTTACAATCTCTAATGTATGTCTACAGCCAGTATTGTAATTTTTTTTTATTCGAATTGGTTGTTTCCTTCGTTCCCGACTATTCAATAATTTGTGACTGACACATAAGCGAATAGCAAATCGTATTTTTTTTATATTGTGTTAAAACTAACTCTCCCAGATAGAGATAGATTATTTACCCCCCAAAAACCCCCAAATAGCAAATTTCATCGAAATCCTAGGAGCCGTTTTCGAGAACGTCAATAAAAATATTGCTCAAGTATACGATAAAATTAAGTCAAGTCGTCAAAAGTCTCCATCAAGTCATAACCCAGTTTAAATGGTGGCAGAAAAAACAAGCTTTAGGAGGAACAAACAAAAAAAAAAGGAAGAATGAAAGAAAAAGCATTTATTTGTGGCAACGACTGCAGATAGTACCTACAGATGTAAAATGACTCAGAAACAAGGAATAATAAAACTGCTTAGAATACATACATACATACATACATACATAATACATACATAATACATACAACATACATAGACACACGCCTTTTTCCCCGAAGGGGTAGGCAGAGCCTCAATGCACTGAAAAAAAAATACAGTTCGAGTAACCCGAAAACCGATAAAAGTTACCGTTCTGCGTGGTTAAAATGGAGCCAACACATTAAACACGTTAGCATAACTGAAAAAAAACAGTTAAAGTAAAACAGTTCATTTTACTGTCTTATCCGGACTGATGTTTAACCGTTGAAATTTAAATTACTGCCAGGATACGTTGTTATTATTGACCAAAAAGTTCCTGTAACTGTTTATACATATTTAATTACTGTTTGCTTCCTAACTGTTTTTTTGCAGTTGCCCCAACGGTGTAAATTAATTAGATCTCAATGAAAAAAATGTTGTAGCAACTGTGTAAATTTTAACTGTGCACTTTTTGCACACAGTTAGTTTTTTTTTTCAGTGTGGGGCCTCTTTTCACAGTGGTTTACACCATCGTGGAATATAGACGTGAACAGTGTTGAGCTCATCGCCACCATTGCTTCCCACGACTGACTCTGCTAACGCTTTCTTCCAGTAATAACACATTCCATAATAAGCTAGCTGCCAGGACAAATCTAATATCAACGAATCTTAACAAGTCTGGGTAATCCCTTAGTCGGGTTTTACAACATCCACGGGAGGAGACGGAAGGGTCTATTCTTAGGCCGGACACACCACAACTACTTAGAAACTAGCATTAGATACTAAATTATGTCAAAAATTGTGTGAAGAGGCATGCTATACATACACTTATATTTAAATACACTTCACAGTTCTCTTTATCTAAGTTACATCGGTCAAAATGCCACCAAAATTACACGATATAACTCGAAAACAACAAATTGAGATTAGACAAAACTTGTTCCCAAAAATGACGGATTGAGTCTGTTTACCCCATAACTCATCCACACAAAACTAACTGAAAATTACCGTTAGGGCCAACCAATGGCGTTAGGCCATCACCGTAGGGGGTTAGGTAACGGTATGACGTCATATCCGCGCTTTCCACGCACTTCGGGCCGCTTTCCCGGGCAGTGACCGTTGTCTCTGCGAGGTCAGTGCGAATGTGTTCAAGGGTGCTTAACTGGGATTTCAAAATAACCAATGTGATTCCTTTGAGATAAATATTTTAAAGATTTTTACCATGCAGAAAGTTTTTCTTTTAATGTTTGTTACTTCATATCTCCGTCATTTAAGAACCGATTTGTGTTTTTTTTTGGTTGACACGATATATTTCCAAATTGTTACCCGTTTTCATCAAAATGGTGCTGATGATGGGATCCTCGAGGAATTGAGGAAACTCCTCAAATATTATACGAACACATTAAAGCGATTTCGGTATCTTCAGTAACAAGTCAAGCATATACATTCAGAAAGTGCCATTTAGTGAAGCGGAACTGATAAAGAAGACCATCAGAGATGGCCATTGGAACTACTCAATGACGATAAGGGTGCCTTTCCGATATCCGATTGAGCTGAAATTTGGCATACCTGTCTAGTTCCGATGACAATACAATATGATGGTGACAGCGAGCTGATCTGAAAATGGAGACACGGATCGTCTCGATGGATAATAGTAGACTGGCCGTGTTTAGGCTCATTGTGATCAACACACGGTTCTGATCACTACTATTATAAAATATTGTACTGGGGTTTAATTCCTAGCTTCAAAGTTGTTTTTTAGGTCGTTAAGAATTCTTATATTTTTTTCCCTGTTTGTCCTTGTACAATAAAACAACTTAGACCCACAACTTGGTACCTACTTCTTATCCGTAAATATTATTCGTACTTTTTTATTAACATTACTATATTTAGCAATGATATCATCACTTATGTGTAGACACTTTGTTCTGCATTAACGGAACTCCTTTAATTAATAAAAATATATATTTATTTACAGAAAGAATAATACAAGGTATGTACAAAATACATATGAAACAGTTGTGCCACCTGAAGACCGCTGCAAGCGATCTAAAGGTAGCTCAACTGATCCAAATCACTACCTGACGGAAGCGTCCCTATGATGCTGGCTGCATTGCCACGCTGAATGGCAATACTAATGCCTTGAGCCAGATAAGAGCCAGCTTTCGGGTCACTATTTTTATTAATAAAATAATAAAAATAAATGTAATGCAAGCAATTCACGATCAAGTTCACCGTCAAGTTTCCAGCGGACTTGAAGCCGCGTCCAGTTTGCAGTTTGCCCATATAGAATACACACGATCAAGTTTACTGGCAAGTTTGCTTGATGGCTGCCAGTTGAAGCCATGGCGTCACCAGTGACGGACGACGACGCATTTGGCATCTTAGGCTTATGGCTAATCAAGTAGACTTGTCATGCACACCCATAGCCATACATCGTCACGCCGCATCAAGTCTGCTGCTTTGACGGTGAACTTGAGCGTGAGTGGTCGGCATTATTAGTACCAACTAACCTCATGCATACTTGAACGCTCACACACATCTTCAAGTTTAAATCACGCTGCGAACTTGATCAAGCTGGCTGAACGAAATTCAGTAGACTTGTCATGCACACCCATAGCCATAAACCGTCAAGTTTACTGGACGCCGCATCAAGTCCGCTGCAAACTTGGCGGTGAACTTGAGCGTGAATGGCCCGCTTAATACGGGAAAAAACAGTTTCAAATCGTTTTCTCAAACATGCTTGCAAATTCATTCATATAATTCCTTCTTTGAAAGAAATCTTCCTTGTGGTATGTTAGTATGATAATTCTTTTCGAAAAAAAACCTGACTTGGAAGCTAGGATTTTTTCCCCAATACAAGATTTTATAATATTAGTGATCGCAACCGTGTGCTGATCACAATGAGCCTAAACACGGCCAGTCTACTATTATCCATCGAGGAGTTCCGTTGTTCACGTTCCATCTCTATCATCAGATCAGCTCGCTGTCTTATCGTATTGTATTGTACTCAGAACTAGACAGGTATGCCAAATTTCAGCTCAATCGGATATCTGAAAGTTATCCTTATCGCCACCCTTGAAATACTTATCATAGAGGAGTTCCAATGGTCAACTCTGGTCTTTTTCATCAGTTCCACTTCACCAAATGGAACTTTCTGAATGCACATTCTTGACTTGTTGCAGAAAAATACCGAAATCGCTATAGGTATATAATATTTGTGACAATAATATTTGAGGAGTTCCCTCAATTCCTCATGGATCCCATCATCAGAACCAGATTTTGATGAAAATGGAACTAATCTGGAAGTATATCGTGTCAATCAGTTCATTAATGACGGAGACATGAGGTAACAAACATAAAAAAAAACATTAATTGAGAACCAACTTTTTTGAAGTGAATAACTAAAATGCTACATAATTGTCATGTGTGTTGTGTGGGGCCCAAAAAGGTCCCTGTCTCAGCATATAGCCGCATCAGACCTAGATACGTGCGACGCTAGTTTTCAGATAGGGCCTCCGGCCGAGGATATGGAGGATTTTGTGTTTGTGTTTGTGTTACTAACCCAATATGGATCACTGGTCTGAAATTAGACGTTTATCACATCACACACTTAGCACACTAATATTAATATTATAAAGGCGAAAGTTTGTGTGTGTGTGTGTGTGTGTGTGTGTGTGTGTGTGTGTGTAGTGTGTTTGTTACTTCTTCACGCTGAAAGGGCTCGACGAATTTGCATGAAATTTGGAATGGAGATAACTGGAGTCCCGGAATAACACATAGGCGATATTTCACCTTATATTCCCACGGGATCGAGACTTACGCGGGTTGAAACCACGGGGCGCTGCTAGTATTATTATATATATATCACGAACCTAACCAATATAAATATAGATATTAAATAAAGCTATAAGTATACCTACATAAGTAATATAAGTAAGCAAAGTACCAGTGTACTAAGTACAAAGTACCAGTGTACTAAGTACAAAGTACCAGTGTACTAAGTACAAAGTACCAGTGTACTAAGTACAAAGTACCAGTGTACTAAGTACAAAGTACCAGTGTACTAAGTACAAAGTACCAGTGTACTAAGTACAAAGTACCAGTGTACTAAGTACAAAGTACCAGTGTACTAAGCTAAAAATAAAAACGAAAATATAGCCTATGATTATGTAATTAACTATAATTTAGATCTATTTTCTTAGTTACTTACATTTATTTACAACAGGAATAATACAATTAATACAAGGTATGTACAAAATACATGTAGCTTACAAATTATGTCTGTGGTACTGTGCTTTACTTGTTGGGAGCAGCAATGTACTTTATGGGGTCTCGATCTGCCATTTTTGAAAGAATCGTTGTTATTTTATTTAGAGCCAATTTTTCAATTTTTCAGATAAAATTATTTTGAAACCCCCGACGCAAAAAGAGGGGTGTTAAAAGTTTTACCGCTCTGTGTATGTGGATCTGTCTGTGGCACCGTAGATAAATGTTAGCGCTGTCTTTTTCTATCATATGAGTTAAGAAAAAGATGGTGATATTTTTAACTGACGGATAATTTTATCTAGAGATCGAAAAAACGACACTTATTTTATTTTTTATTTACAGGAATAATAATATTCAACTAATACAAGGTATGTACAAAATACATATGAAACAGTTGTGCTACCTGGCCGCTCTAATCAATCGCGCGCAATATTAAGGTAGCTCACATGATTATTATAACTTTTAGATGTGCTATTTATCTGAGTTACACCGGTTATAATGCCACCGAAATTACACGAAATAACTCGAAAAAACACATTAATATATATTAATGTGTTTTTTCGAGTTGTATTAGTTGTATATTATTATAACTTAGATAAATAGCACATCTAAAAGTTGGGTCTTTACGAAATCGTGGATATTTTCCTGAAGAATCTTGGGTTTTCTGCAACCCAGCTCGAGAGCTGAGCAGCTTGAGAGCCCGAGGGCTAAGGAACTTATTAAAGAACAGCCTTCTAGTTCTAGAACATTTCCCAGTTTAAAAATTCCGTGTTCAATGTTTATTCAACGCCTTCCGTACATAACTAATATAACAGATATTTGTAATGAGAAAGAACTGGGTCTGCACGCAATGTTACGGGCTTTTAACCTTTCAATGACGTCATCGGATATGTACACAGCTAGATTTTCCGTCAGTTCCGCTTCACTGGGCCGCTGACATAAAATATTACAAATACTATGAACGGCAATAAGTGGGGTAATGTTACCAATCGTAGAATTGTTTTTAACCCCCGACGCAAAAATGACGGGGTGTTATAAGTTTGACATGTGTGTGTGTGTGTGTGTGTGTGTCTGTGGCATCGTAGCTCCCGAACGGATGAACCGATTTCTTTTTTTTTGTTTGTTTGAAAGGTGAATTTTTCGGGAGTGTTCTTAGCTTTGTTTGATCAAAATCGGTTAAGCCGTTCAGCGTTGGGTTTTTTTTTAATTTTTACAAAATTAATTACTTGTTGCTACTTATAAACACCTTTCACATTAGTTTTTACGAACCACAAATACCCCAAATGACTTCATAAAATTCCCAAAATCAATAAACTACTATTGCCACGTCAGGTTGGACCTAGTTTCGTATTCCGGGTTCGCTGCGGTCGTAGTACAATTTTTGGGGGTCAATGTTCTAGTGTTAACGCTGAAACGAACTAAAAATGTAACTGAAAGTTCCGTAGGTCACTGACCGGCGGTAACCGACTTACTGATGGATTTGTTTAGAAAATTAATGGTGTTTTTTATAGCGGGAAAGCATGTTAGCACGAATAGATTTTCGCAGTTTACCTACTTTCTAATAACTCTGCGTTGGACTTAAAATTCTACACAATATGAACGCCAAAATATGGCACCTATGAAAATTCGAACGATGACAATTAATGAGTTCGATACACTGCTGGTTCACACTCTAGTCCATCAAATATGTGTAATAATCAAGCCGCAATGGATGGATAAAACTTGACAGAAATGGTCCTGATTTGGTTCAGATTCAGGTTCATTTAATTTTTGTTTTAAGGTTGAGTATAACGCGGAATTACCAATCTCAGATTAGATTTTTATCTGACTAAATCAAGTACAATATTCAAATTAAAAATATGCATGGATACTACGTTATAATACCGAGGGATCATCAAGACAGATAACGAAAGGACAACATTTTCTCTATAAAAATACACAAGATTACCTCTAACTTTTGGCTAGAGTCGATTATTTGTCAATATGGTACCTACAGATTATTGGGTCAAAAATTGGATAAATAAAATCAATACAATAAAACGGAGGGTTTTTTTATAAAATTTGAGATCGTAACCGTGTGCTGATCAAAATAAGTCTAAACACGACCAGTCTACTATTATCAAAACTCAAATATCATGGTAAATATCCCGTTTCTAGTCAAAAGTACAGTGTACATCCATCGAGGAGTTCCGTTGTCTTCATCATCAGATCAGCTGATGATGGAGACAACGGAAGGGTTTCGCTGTCACCATCATATTGTATTTTCATCGGAACTTAACAGGTATGCCAAATTTCAGCTCAATCGGTTGAGGATAACTGTTTTATAATTCGGTTGCAAGATACCCGGACATACATTGCAAGTTAGTATAAAGCTAGTAATAATGACATGCATCCATTATCATTAGTAGCCTATAGACGTCCACTGCTGGATAAGGCCTTATTGTATGAAGTGGGGGAATTTGCCATAATCACCACACTTGGCAGGCGGCTTTGTGGTTGCAGTATTGGTGTTAAATACTCAGGTGGAAGCTACTGCCCATCCTCTGGTGTAATTCATAAGTTCGGCTTTCACTACATCCATAGGAGGAGACGGAGGGATCTAATTTTAGGCCGGATACACCAAGACCACGGATATCCATCCGAGTAATTATAAACAAAAGTAAACTGGAAGAAACTGGTAAATATAAACTTGTTTTTGGCTTTTACATATTCATCAGACTCGTCCAATCTAAAATGCATCCTTGGCAGATTTTTATGACTATATTTTAGACGATATTACTAGTACTATTATTTATTCTGTGACAATATTCAAAACATTCGAAGGCGCTAACAATCCCACTGATATCATGTATGTCAAAGTTATGTTTGTTACTCAATCACGCCAAAACGGCTGAACCGATTTTGATGAAATTTAGTACACAGATAGAAAATGACCTGAATTGACCTATAGGTTTGTACTATTATATATTCTGTGATATAGGCTACTTTTAAAATTAATTTTCAAATTAGACTTGCATGAAAACTGTACGCGTTCAACTACGCTGTATCAAGATTTTTACGACACCGATTTTTTATGAAATTTTTAAGTGTTGGCTATCGACCTATTACCTATATTTATATTTCCAGCCCTTTGTATCCCACTGCTGGGCCAAGGTATCCTAATTCATTCGAGACATCACAACTCCGTGCTATGTCTGCCATAATCTTATCAAATTCGTCCCAATTTTGTATCAGATTTATATGCCGCGTTGACTTCTCGATGGGCTTAACTTTTTATCTAGACAGTGGAGCTAGGCTGCAAATGTAGCGAGCAACTTACACAGGCGTGAGGTGTACACTACATGGATTTTTGTATGGGATTTGAGGTTCTCAAGGTGCCCGCGAGGGGCGCTCTTGGGTTTATCCAAAGTAAATCCGTGTAGTTGTCACCACACGCCTAGTTGCTTGTCAAAGCAGACTCGAGGCTCAGGTACCTATATAATGTAAGACTGCGCCAACACCAGGCAGAAACCTTCATACAAAAAAAATGCCTCGCGTCGCTCGCAAAAGCTGTTTTTATTGAATATCTCTTAAAATATAGATAATCTTACAAAATCCTACAGTATACCCTTGGCTTTGTTGAATTGATTTTATTTATTTAATTTATTACCCAATAATATCCACCATTTTAATAAAAAATCGAATCTAGGCAAAAAATAGACGTAACCTTGGTTTTTTTTTCTATCGAGAAAATATTGTTGTACCCTTCGACCAAGTCGTACCATGTTTCTGGTACAGTGATCTCTCGGAATTAGAATGTAGTATCCATACTTATTTTTAATTTGAATGTTGTACTTGATTTAGTCGGTTAAATTCAAAGTCTTTATTTCAGGCTTATTAAGAAATGCACTAAACCTAAACAATAAGCCCATAGAAACATAAATACCTTAGTAGCTAACATATACATAAAAACAATTTATTTATAACTTAATCTAACACAACAACTATCGCCGACACACGTTAAGAATCAAATCTGAGATTGGTAACTTTGCGTTATACCCCACCTTAAGATTCATACGAAACCTACCGATGGGAATATTTGGAACTGTATTTTTTTTGCCAATTTCTCGTGCTGAACAACATCTAGGTAGGTACATTTACGGTTCCTAGCAGCAGTTTCCCGACATCATCACACTCCATCAAGGCATGGCGTTCACTGACCTATAGCATACTAAATGATATTGATTCGGAACACATTGCCGGTCCCAAATTAGACGTGATGTCTTACGAGCTCTTCAATATTGACGAATGTAGTCCGCACATGTTTAATGCGCAAATAAATCACTTTTTATTACTGTTATTATGGAAAATTATAAAAACACTGCTTATACAATTTTCCATAACACAAAAATGTGCTATAAAACTATGTGTTTCACTAATTATAGTGACTTATTGGTGTAAATGTATATGTTTTAGGAGTTTATTATTTGACTTTTTAGTTGAATTTTGTTTATTTTGTCGGTTATGCGAGCTATAATAATAAAGTCTTTTTATTTTCCTTACCAACTAGTTTACATAGGTCTTATTCTTATATCTTATTTTTAATTCTTATTCGTATATCTTATCTTATAAAGTATATCTTATTCTTAAAAAAAAATGTTTAAAACATAAATGCACCTTTTCTTTTTCACTTATTCCTGGTTAAGAACCCCTCTTTGGGTATTGACCTCCTCCAATTTACTCCATGCTTCTCTATCTCGCTATATAGCGATCCACTGTTTCCCAGCGGTTTTTATGATCTCGTCTGTCCATCTCTTTCTTAGTCGACCCGATCTTCTTTTGCCGTTTGCCCTTTCCATCGAGTCACCTCTATGGTCCACCTTTTCTCCTTATATCGGGCCAAGTGTCCAGCCTGTGTTGCGAGCTATAAGGGGTTGCTCATTGCTAATTAGGCTTTTCTTTGACTTCATGGAAGACGGATTTAAGCAGATAGCCAACCTGACCTGCCTATATATAGGTCACGTACACCTAGGACACGCCATACAAGGAAATTCACTGCGGCCGCCACCCTGAAACAAAGATGATGTGTGCTTTTAATTTCTAATCCAATGCACCGAAGACTATAAGACTGAAATAGTACTTGATATAACGATGATATATTTTTTGACGGTGTAGCTATTGTATTGTGTACCCAAGCTGTGTGTATTTGCTGTTCAAAATAAATTATTTCTATTCTATTCTATTCTACTTTTGCTAATTAATTTAGTTCGCTGACGGTACGTCTGTTGGTACACAAGCAAAGTGAACTATTGCCCAAGCGTCTGTCAAGCCGAGTCAAGGATAATTTGAGCAACTCTGTTAAAACATTAATTTCGTAAAACGTTGGTAAAACGTATCGCAACCGATTGCGTTGGCGAAACTACGAGATTACAGTGGAGATGGCACTGTGATGAAAATAATTAAAAATGGGTAAACTGTCACACAATTTAGTTAGAGTCTGGCCAACGAAAGCTGTCCACGCATTATTTTCAGAAGTTTTGATATGGCAATAATTTAAGACTGTCAAAATTTACACATTAACGTTTCGTACTTGAGAAAACGAACTTGAACCTTTCATAATAGGTACATCTTGGGGACAGTAGCAGTAGCAGCGAAGAAAGCAATGAAGCTGATTCGATATTATCAGGTGTAGAGTTTTTGGAATCCGATTTCAACTGTGACTCATAGCCCCTATGTTTTGTACGGCTAAATTACGAATAGTGGCAAGCGCTCATCAATTAAAGTCTCCGACTGTACATAAAATTATGGATTATTTGAAAATAATAAAAAGGCAGAATTAAAAGTACCTACTCTTTTATTTAATATTATTCATAATACATTCGAAAATAACAGCTCTTATTTTTTATATTACTTACTGAGTAGAATAATAAATAGTATCAACTCCGTTTAAGCAATGTATAACCAGGGTTAACAGCTCTTAATTTTTCAAAATTCCCTCCTTTTTTCTTGGACAGCTTTCGTTGGCCAGACTCTAATTGGCGTTTACTGCTATTGCTTCACTGTCTTAATAATGATATCCACTGCTAGACATAAGCCTTCTCCAAAGAAACTCACGACAAAAAGTCTAGAGCCGCCTCCATCCATATATGATTTAAACGCGCATATGGCCGTAACCAGGGCTTTTATTAGCTATGACCATAGAACTTGACAATAACGTGTGACGTCACAATGTATTCTGATCGATGATTCCACGCAGATAACGTAACGAGCCCGCGTTATGTCACGTTTGGTCATAGCGAATAACCGCCCTGATGTTAAGCGCTAACCTCTGTCTATATGATTATTAGCAGTTTTTTTTTACAACTTGGAATGATGGATCGAGCAGATGGCTCACCTTCTGCCTATGAATAGTGTATCATCACACAGGTCACGTCCACCTAGAACGCACCCTATGCGGCATTGCACTGCGCCCGCCACCCTGAGACATAAAGACGAAATCCGGAATATCACCGGCACCCACCCTTCTAACCGAGATACAGCTATGCGAGCACTACTGCTTTGTAGCAGAAATAGGTATAATGGTATTACTTCCACAGACGAACTCTTTCACAAAAAAGCTCTACTACTACTATACTTATTATTATGAGTCTTAGTTACTTGAATTCAATTAATTATTAAAAATATAACACTACATTACGTCATAGGTCACGTCTTCCTAGGACGCGCCCTATGCAGCAGTGAACTGCGTCTGAACCCTGGGACATAAAGATGAAAATACCTACGATCTTTATAATGTCGTTGGCCCTTCGGCCCTTTCGACACGGCGTCGTCGGGCTCGTGGTCGCCACTCGAGAGCCTGGTCACCAACTGTTAGTTCTACGAGCTCATTTATCTGCTGTGCTGGTGATACTGACCGCTATGTTAAATTAACTAACGTGATAATACAACAAGAGCCGCTTCTAAAAAAATGTAAAAAGAGTCCTCAACGCATTGGCAATACCTCTGGTGTTGCAAATGTCAATAGGCGACGGTAACCGCTTACCATCAGGCGGGCCGTAAGCCAGTTTGTCGAGCCCTTACATAAAAATAATAATAATAATAATAAATTAATTATAGATAATAATATCTGGTGCGACAAAGCTTTGCCCGGTTTTACCAACAAAAAAAAAACAAACACATAGTGGTCACCCATCGTAACTCTGTCCTCATTGCTATTTATTCTGTGGCCTAACCTAAATTTGGAAAAAAGCGTTTTCCTCGGAAAACCGATTTTTCTCAGAGATGATCGATTTTGTAACCCCAAAAACCCCCATATAGCAAATTTGTCGAAATCGTTAAGAGCCGTTATTACAAATATATAAAAGCTACACAAAAGCAGACAAAGAAACGTAATTTTCGCATTGGCGTACTTTACGAAAAATCTTAACTTAATGGAAAAGAACTTACTGAATGGGGAGTGGCTTTATTTTCCATCATTTCATAAGAAAACTTTGAATATAACACAAGTAAATGTTTTTCGTAATAGCCTTTTCTCAACTTGATTTCAAGTTTTAGGATCACGTCTGCTCATAAAAGTCAACTGCAATATCGTAAAACATAATTATCATAATCTGACTCCCCCAACTCTGGCTTAAATGAAAATTCATTCATTACCTTCCCATTATAGACTTTTCCAGAAGAGCTATACCTATCTACGCGACTAGTAACCGCGTAGGTGTGAGTTCGACGTAAAACATTGCCCTCTTCGTTGACCAATTATCTTGATCCCCACACACTCTCCAATTTCCCTTGTAGCTTCTCTTTTTCTAAGGGTAATACAAGGGGTGGTAGGTCTAAGTGGTTGGTTGATAGAGACTTTTCCTCGAAGAAAAACGCCCGAAATACGTGATGTCATCGACCGCGAGACAAGGTCGCGGTCGCAAGGTCGTCGGCCGAACGTCGGTCAACGGCCCCGCCAAAACATATTGCCGATGATTGATACGCTTGCGTCATTTATCGTTATGGAAGGGTAAGTGGTGATCATTGATGTGAGGTTAAAAAGACCAAGAGCACTATGGGTTTAAGAAAACGTAAAAAAACGTTTCTCATGGAATCAAATGGCGTTTTAGGAGGGGCATGCCGCAAAAAACCTGATGGTTAATTAGATTTTTAACTGACTAAATCAAGTACATACATAGACACATGCCTTTTTCCCCGAAGGGGTAGGCAGAGCCTCAATGGGCCTCTTTTCACAGTGCGTTGCACCATCGTGGAATATAGACGTGACTAGTGGTGAGCGCATCGCCGCCATTGCTTCCTACGACTGACTCAGCTATAACGCTTTCTTCCAGTATTATCACATTTCATAAATAAGCTAGCAGCCAGGGCAAATCTTATACCAACGAATCTTAAAACAAGTCCGGGTAATCCCTAAGTCGGCTCTTACGACATCCACGGGAGGAGATGGAGGGGTTTATTCTTGGGCCGGACACACCGCGGTAAATCAAGTAAAATACTGAAATTAAAAATATGCATGCATTATATATGACGGAGACCTCGAGGAACGCCCTAAAGTCGCATGCCTCTTGATCTTCTATAGGCTACATTTCGGGGAATATGCCAGGAGCTACATGATCTGATCACCATCTCCTTTTCATCACACGACAAGCAGGCGCACGGCTCTGTACCAGCATTACCTCATCAGTATACGCGCAATTCGCACTAAGCGTTTCAGTTCCACCTTTGTAATGCGAACAGCTAAGGTATGGAACAAGTTGCCGTCGTCTGTCTTTCCTGAAAACTATAATCTGGGTATCTTTAGGCAAGAGTGAAAAGATGCCTTTTAGACCTTGGTGCTCCATCGTCGGCCGCATCTTGACTTACCAATAGATGAGATCGCCTTCAAGGTATATCAGAGTAAAAAAAAAACGGTGTGGTTGAGCAACAGACATACCAATATCCAAATATCCAAACTTTGACATTATAATATTAGTGGAATTCTGAAGCTTAGTAATGCAAATACGTATATACATAGACACACGACTTTTTCCCGAAGGGGGATAGGCAGAGCCTCTTTTCACAATGGGTTGCACCATCTTGGAATATAGACGTGACAAATGGTGAGCTCATCGCCACCATTGCTTTCCACGACTGACTCAGCTAAAGCTTTCTTCAAGTAATAACACATTTCTTAATAAGCTAGCAGCCAGGACAAATCTTATACAAACGAATCTTATCAACAACTCCGAGTAATACGTTAATAGGCTTTTACGACATCCACGTGAGGTGACAGTGGGGTCTAATCTTATTTATTTCTTGAAATTGGTCAGCTTATTATGGAATGTGTTATTACTGGAAGACAGCGCTAGCCGAGTGAGTCGTGGGAGGCAATGGCGGCGATGAGCTCAACACCTGTCACGTCTATATTCCACGATTGTGCAACCCACGTGAAAAGAGGCACATTAAGGCTCTACCCCTTCGGGGAAAAAGGCGTGTGTCTATGTCTGTATGTCATAGGCAGAGGGTACCGCTTAACATCAGGTAGGCCATCTGCTTGCTTCCATGATGTATAAAAAAAAGTAAAGTGAGATTTGAAAAATAAGTGACTATGTATTTTGATAAAAATTATTTGTTTAAACAAATAATTTTAACACGACATGGGGACATGACCTACAAGCGAACAGTCAACCTTCAAAACATCAAAAACACCAAGGAAAACTAGGGTCACCACACTTCGACGCGCAAAAAAATGGCAAATGTTGTGCAATACATCCAGCCGAAAATTCAACGGTCAATGAACCTCTTTACTATCTACGCACACAGACAACTACGTATTCCTCGTACAGACGATTTTCCTACACACGTATTTTCATTCACACGCCTGAAAAGGCAACGCTATTGGCTGATTTCTTTTGTGTGCGAAAACAAAATTCTAATGTACTTTATTGAGGGCGAATAGGATATAACTTATAAATTGGTGTGATAATTGACTGTATATACAACACATCAGTCATGCTATATCTATTTAGGACATTATTAGATACTTATTCATTTTGTTCGGCTCATGTGAGCTTGAAGTTCGTAGAAGAGTTGGGATGGCCAAGAACGCAATGAGTCTGCTTGGGGGGATATGTAAGGATAGGAGAATCACCAATAGGACCAAAATTAGACTCATCCGGAGCCTAGTCTTTACTATATTCCTGTACGGTGCAGAAACGTGGACTCTCAAAGCGAGGGATCGCAGACGTGTTGACGCTTTCGAGATGTGGTGTTGGAGACGGATGCTGCGAATCCCCTGGACAGCCCGTAGGACGAACGTGTCAATACTCAAGGAACTCAAGATAACTACTAGGCTTTCTGCCTCCAGCGAGTCCTTGAGTATTTTGGTCATATATAGCACGGAAAGGCAGTGACAACTTAGAGAAGCTGATTATCACTGGAAAAATTGAGGGAAAGAGGCCACGAGGCCGTAGCCCATTACGTTGGTCAGACCAGATCCGCACCACTCTCGATTCGAAACTCCACGAAGCTGTGCAGCTCGCTGGCAACAGATCTCATTGGCGCTACATCGTCCGGCAGAAAGTGATCCATGGAGGGGGTCACGACCCTCAGCATTGAATACGACGCGAGGAGGAGGATTAATTTTGTACTAGATACACTAAAACAACATGTTAATTCATTGTTTTCTTAATTAGAATAGACTAGAAGAATTATCATGGAATAAACAATTAATGAAAATTTTAAAAAAAACAATCATAAATTAAATTGTAATTTGTAGTAGTAGAGTTGTTTTGTGAAAGAGTTCGTCCGTGGAAGTACTACAACCATACCTATTTCTGCCGCATAGCAGTAGTGCTCGCATTACTGTGTTCCAGTTTGAAGGGTGCCGGTGAAATGACAGGCATATGATACTTTTCATCTTAATGTCTCAGAGTGGCGGGTGCAGTGCAATGCCACATAGGGTGCGTCCTAGATGGACGTGACCTATGTGATAATGCATTATTAAAGGTTACCGCTTAACATCACGTGGGCCGTATGCTTGACCCGTCATTCCAAAGTTGTATAATAAAATTAAAAAAACGCTTGTTCTGTCAATCACGAAGGTAATTAAAAAAAAATAAGACTACATTATCAAGAATAAAAAATAAAAACCCTGTTATTTCTAAGCTCGTCTAACAATTTAATAATAAATATTTATTCAATTTAAAAAAAAAAAAAAAAAAGAATTTCGGCGTCGCTCCTCTTGTGCATGTGCCATTTTCAAGTATAATTTAATTAATTATAATAATTTGCAACGTTACAATCTTTCTAAGTCGTCAAACTCACAGTCATGTTTAAGTAAAACGGTGGCCGTTTTACAAAAACTTTGGTAGACAATTTCCACCAATTTTAAGTCACGAAATACACTTCCATTTAATTTCAACACACTTGTGCTTAGACGAGCTTATTAAAATGCCACCAAAATTACACAAAATAACTCAAAAAAAAAAACACTATGAATTAAATAAAAGTAGACGACGTCTCTTTTCGAAAATGGCGGGAAGAGTCCGTTGCAGGACTTTTGAACGGGGAAAGACTAGGGATTTGTTTTTTTTGTCACTAAAACTTGGCTAAGCTCTAGCCTTGAACATCCAACTGTGGATATGTCCTCGCCTGCGTATGGCGTTTGACCCCTGTGACCCCACAGGTGCCAAGTGTAATGACATACCTAACTATCCATAACAAAAAACTTACAATCGTGGAAGGAACTCAATCGATTGTTAGTGATCGTACGAGCACAATGACTCGTTAGTTACGTAAACTATGTTTTATTTTGAATCAGGTTCATTGGTCCCAGATGAGCACAGTTCAATGACCCCGTCTGTGACATAAATTGTGTTAATGTTTTGGCAAATTGACGAGGTATTTACACTAAGATAGAGTCACTAGTAGTCATAGTCACTTTGTGGCTCAATACACTTCGACCCCATTCGAAGAACATCGTCATCATCAGCAGGTCCATTGTTGGACGAGGCCAACAATTCAATGGAGATTTGCCATAATCACAACGCTTGGCAGATTTTTGACCACAGTATTTGTGTTGAGTACTCAGGTAGATGCTGCTGCACATCCCCTGGTGTAATCCTTAAGCTGGCTTGTATGATATCTTGGGAGGAGATGGAGGGGTCTATTACGGATACGTCATAACATTGGAAGAACTACTCTATAACTCCACAATCTTCACTCCCTTTTATTTATTAGTAATTATTTTGCTTCATTCGACGAACGGTCTTGAGCTACCTCCATCCACCGACTTCCTGCGAGCTTTAAAATGCCGCCGACACATCGATAAATATATCATAACACGTCCACTGCGGCTTCACTCGCGTTTTACCAGGATAAAAAGTAGCCTATAGCTCAATCCAAATCATAGTATCTATCTGTGTACCAAATTTCATCGAAATCGGTATAGCCATTTCACAGTGGAGTAACAAACATACAAACATCCAAACATCGTAACTATGACATATTTATGATATTAAAGTAGGATATATTTATATTATATGATTGCAATAATTAATTATTATTTGCTTTGCCCGACGATTTTTTTTTGAGTTGCTTCCATCCAATCCATACTGACTTCCTATGATCTTAAAAATGCCATCGGTCCGGAACTTAAGAGGCTGACACTAGTCAAACGTATTTTAAGCAGAATCTACACAGCTTATGACAATAAAAAAATATGTTAAATTTTAGTATATTTCCAAGACCATGGTAGAGACCAAAATACGATTTTGAAAAATGTTCTCAAGAAAAAATCGTGGACAACCTCTACAAAGCGCGTATAACGTAAATCGTATCTCTATTACGACATTAAAATCAACGTCATTATTATCAACTTACAAGAGTAACCAATAATATTATTTTAGAGGGCACATAGTTGATTTTTTCGATTAGGCTGCATTTCTTTTTAAATACTGTTTTTCGTGACTTTTCGTTGCGCGAGCGTTTTTCTGTCACTTATCGGGCAGTTTTCTTTGGTATACGATTTGTTATGGCTTAGTGTGTGAAGAAGAAAACGTTAGCCGAGTTGGAAAAGCAATGGCGGCGATATGTTCACCACCGATCACGTCTATATTCTTGCCATTGTACGACGCACTTTAATTGAGGTTACTCCTACCCTTTTGGTAAAAAATCCGTGTCTATTATTGTATGTACCTATATAAAATACTATCTTTGAATGTCGCCAATTTAATTTCACCCTCGATTAAAACGTTATAGCAACAAATAAGCAGGCTAACGGCTTTGTAAATATTAGAGAAACATCACTACCACACGTGGTGCTCGATAAGGTATTGATAACAGCTGTTACTAAGGCATTTAGCGTTCTTAAAATTTCTTTACATTCATCAGTGACCGAATTCTTTCACCCCTAAGTATACAGGCGACAAAGATAATTGGTTACGGAATATACACAGAATTAATATAGTTAACATCGCGCGTGCCGGTTAATTTGTATCGCATTGGGAAACTTGTAATTTCAGGATGGTAGTCAGGCCAAAATTTATGCAACGGATGCAAGAAAATGACGTAGAAAATGCTGTCCAAAGAATGTAGGAAGAGGTGTAAACCCTCTAGGCGATTCAGATCTACCTTTATAATGCGAACTGCTAAAGAGTGGAACACACTACCGTCGTCATTGTTTCCTGAAAACTAGAATCTGGGTCTCTTTAAAGCAAGAGTGAATAGGTGCCTTCTAGATCTTTGTGCTCCATCGTAAGCCACATCGTCACTAACAAAATCGTCAGGTCAGATCCAGGTCAAACAAAGCTCACGAAAAACAGTATATAAACAAATATATGCTGCGTAATCGAAAATATAACATAACATAACACCCAACAGTCACATACATAATCCTGATCCCACACTAGGATTCCCTGTGTCGTGGGTATCAGGAACTACGAATACCTAACAACCATAACACCCTGACCCGGAACAAATATTTTTAGATCATACAAACGTTTGTTCCGCAGCGGGAATCGAACCCGCAACCTCTCGCATCTCAACCGGCTACTCGCCCTATAAATCTACTATGCCCTCTAAAATAATATTATTTGATACTCTTATTAGTTTTATGAATGTAAGTTGTTAGGTAATAGAGATATTTACGATATAAACTTATAGTAGAGGTTAGTGCATGATTTTTGTTTATCGAAAACATATATCGAAGTCTTATTTTGGGCTTCATCATGTCCTTGGAAATATGATGAAGATTAACATATTTTACTTTTATTGTCATAAACTATAGATTTTGCTAAAAATACGGCTTTTTCCTCATGGCCTAACACGTTTAAGAGAAGCCTATTGACGCTTGACAGCCACAAAGACAGACCTGGAAACACAAGTAGCTAAAATACAGTTAGATATGACTTCATGCTGAGATCAGTCAGATTTGCGTAGGTAGGTAGGTACCTTATTTGTAGATTATATCAGATCGCCTACTTACATTGTTCTGTTACAAGTTACAACACGTCTTACAGCCGTAAGATCCAACTCTGAGAGTGATCTTGAGTGAAGCAAATATGTTTTTATCGATAAATTAATTGATTTTAATGAAACCGTTACATGGGCTCTATCATGCCCTTGGAAATATAATTATGTCTTTCCTGAAAACTATAATCTGGGTATCTTCAAAGCTAGAGTGAATAGGTGCCTTCTAGACCTTTGTGCTCCGTCTTCGGCCACAACGTCACTTGCCAGCAGGTGAGATCGTAGTCAAACAAAGGACTATCAAAGTAAAAAAAAAAGATGGAGTTTAGCATTTTTTTATGTCTTTATAAACTGTGTAGATTTTTCTAAAAATACTGCGATCAGCGAACTACCTTTTATCGAAGTTTAAATACGTTTAAGCCTCTTTAAGGTAGTATAGGGTATGCCATAAAAATTCTAATCTTCAATTTGATTTTAAGCTGACTAAATCAAGCACAATATTCAAATTTAAAAATAAGCATGTATGTAACTACATTATAGTTCCGAGGGATCACTGTACCAGAAACACGATAGGACAATATTTTCTCGTGAGGAATATTATTGGGTTAAAAATTAGATAAATAAAATCAATACAACCTTTGACCAAAGTAAAATGATAATACAACAAAGCCGAGGAGCCAACTGTAGGAGTTTTGTTAAATTATCTATATTTTACGAGATATTCAATAAAAACCGCTTTTTCGAGCGGCACGTGGCGTTTTTTTTGTATGAAGATTTCTGCCTGTTGTTGGCGCAGTCTTAACCCTTAACGCAATGAAATACCCAATATGCGAGACATCGGCAACCTTGCAACCAATTCGCAAAGTTCATTCAATATCCGTCTAGAGTTGACTGCCCTACGAGTTGAAGGACAATTTGTGGCCTACGTCATCATATACTTTTCGTATCTACTCATTGAGCCCCCTCGCTGGGCGGTACGTTGCCCCTGCAGTGTACTGACGACCTTGCATTATTAGGGTAATAACCTTCTGAATCTGATGGCCTCCCAATCTTGATCAATAGCAATTGATTGTGGGTTTTTTTACACAGGTACTAAAATTTCTAAGAGGAGTGTACCGGCAGGTTGCGGGCCAGCTCCAACACCGTGCTGGCAATGATTGCTGCTAGGGTAGATTGACCTTATACTAGGCACTGCTGCGAGCGACACCTGCCCAGCAATCCAATTAGTTTTTAAGGTTTTTAATGTTTAAGTATGTTATGTTACCTTCCTTTATGAGTTTCGCTCGAAATAAATTTATTTGATTTGATTTGATATATAAATTAGCTATAAATTCTTCTTATAAGCTAGACATCCTGAGTAAGGTAAAGCGTTACTTCACACCTGGAAAACATCTCAGTTTATATAAAGCACAAGTCCAGGCTGGTATGGAGTACTGCTGCCACGTTTGGGATGGCTCGGCCAAACACCAGATTGCTGCCTTGGACTCGATCGAACGCAAAGCTTTGAGGCTTATGGTGAGCAACATATAGCGGAGACTTAAGGTCCAGAGACTCGAGCACCGCCATAAGATCACTTGTGTTTCGATCTTCTATAGGTTACATTTCGGGGAATGCTTCCAGGAACTTCACTATCTTATCCCACCATCTCCTTTTCATCATAAGACGAGCAGGCTCACGGCTCAGTACCATCCTTACCTCATTAGTATACCCTCTATTCGATCTAAACGTTTAAGTTCTACCTTTATAATGCGAACTGCTAAGGAGTGGAAAACAATACCGTCGTCTCTTTCCTGAAAACTATAATCTGGGTCTCTTCAAGGCTAGAGTGATAGGCCTTCTAGACCTTTGTGCTTCATCTTCGGCCACATCGTCATTTACCAGCAGGTGAGATCGTGCTCAAACAAAGGTCTATCAATGTTAAACCGTATAAGTGTTTAAGCAACTGACGCACCACATATTAGTGTACTGCGGGGTAAGCACGAATAATTATCGTTAGCGAGACGCTAGCGAGTCGATAGCAATTGTCAAATATAAACCAATAAAATAATTAGGATTTCTACTTACCACGATATCATTGGCCAATATTTGACATTGACTATCGACTCGCTAGCGTCTCGCTAATGTTAATTATTCGTGCTTGCCCCACAGATCATGCGTAGAAAAAATCATGGAGTTTGATGTGGTAGTAGCCTTGTATAATACACACTGCTTTTCATCTGTATATAGCTTGGGGCTTGACAATGTTGTGTGAACTGTCCAGCATTATTTATTTATTAATTATTTGTTTATCATTACTAACAAACGAAGGCTATAAAGTATAGAAATAATATTCAGTCTAGTGTAAGAGAGGTCATGAAAAGAGTTATGGATGTATGGACTTCCCCGGACGAACACTTAATAAAAAAAACTCTACTACTCCTAAAAATTGGCCGTATGGCGTATGGTATATACGGCCATGAATTGACTGCTAAACCATTTTGACATTGGCAAACAATTTTCTAGATCAGATAAAGGTGATAGGTGCACGTCCTCAAGTTGTTGAACTCAACACAAATAGCACGTTATTTCGTCACATCGTTATCACGTTACTTTCGCGTCACTCCGGCGCAGAATGGCAAATAGATATCACTAGGGTTACTACGCTATCAGCAACGATATAGTTACCGGCTTTTTTTTAAACTTCTTCTCCTTCTTTCTTTTGTTAAAACCTTCTGGAATAGATATTTAAACGAGCGAAGCGAGTTCTCTGAGTCAACTTGGAAGAATCGGCGTTTGTATGTATGTATGTATGTATGTTTGTCGAGCATAACTTGCGAACCGTCCGACAAACCCGCCCTTCGAACAAAACAAAAAAACTAAATCGGTTCATCTGTTCGGGAGCTACGATGCCACAGACAGACACACACACATACAGACACGTCAAATTTATAACAACCCGTCGTTTTTGCGTCGGGGGTTAAAAAGTGGACGACAGTTATGGTTTTATCTATGTTTTGTGTGTTTTACGTTTGTCATTGTCATGAATAAATGACTTTTCTTTCATTTCTTTCATTAACCTATAAAAAGCCGGAGAATGTGTGCAAAAAGTCCGGATAGCAAAGCACTAAGGCGTTGACAATAACTCTGTCACTTTCTGACTCATAAAGTTCAGGTAAGTTAGGAAGTGATAGAAAAGTGCAAGTGAAACGAAAAGTGAGCTAAAAATCCCGAGTAATTGCCGAGGGATACTGGAATAATTGTGCAACTCTGTATGGGCCAAACATTGCAGGACCTGCTTACTAATCTAAATAAATATATTACAGATCTCCACGACACAGGCGTGCCTAGTGTGGAGATCACTAGAAATATATTTAGTTGGACTACTAAAACCTCTGGGGTGCGTTCAATGGGTACACGCCAAGGATGTAGTTGTTTTTAAAACACGCTCTGAGGCTCTGAACGACTTGGATTGACACGTAATGTCAATGTCATTGTCAATTTTTGATGTAAACAAACGCTTTCTTCACACAATGTTGCCAATTTAGCTCTTTTAGAGTTAAATTCAGCTCTATTTCAACATTATCAGCTCCACCTTTTTCCAAAGAAGTTAGTAGATAGTATGTATGAATGAACGACAAAACCAAAGCCTAAAGTTGTTATTGTTGCTGTGTAGCGAAGTAGAAGGATTTGTTGACCTGCATTGTTTATTTAGCTCCTTTTTACTGAAACAATTGGTCTTATTTTTAACTCTTTTTTTCCAATTTTTTTTTCATGTGCTTTATCATTTTTTAATCTCATAAAGTACTGTAAGTCATGCAAGACTGTTTTTATTTTTATTTTCAATAGTAATGGAAAATAAAGTCACGAGGCCTTACCCTATTGTAAACCAAAAAATAAACGTAATAGGATCTACTAAAAAAATACAGTAAAATGGGCGGCATTATCGCTGAAAGCATAAGTGTGTATTTATATTTTACCAATATATACTAAAAACTTAAACATTTCGAGAATTTTCTGGTACATTTGGTATGGAATCCTGAATGCGCGTGATCCGACGTGAACTTTTAGTTTTTTTTTTTACCCTTTTAGGCAGGCTAAAGATACCCCCAACAAAGATCCTGCCAGCGTTGATAGGTACCTACCTACTGACAAATTTGACAAAAGCTAGCCATGATATTTAACAGAAAACAATATTGGCGATTTTTGCAACATCATCATCCCAGATAAACCGTTACTGGACATCTGAACATTATCTGTGCGTGTAATTTCATCAATATCGGTTCAGCTGTTACGGCATGATTGATTAACAAAGTCTTAGAGCATTTATTAGCAAAGTTATCCAGGAGCTGATAACAAGTCCTGTTTCACTTTATAAAAAAATCCCTCTCGTGGAAACTGGAACTTTCGCAGTTACCTACTATATTATATTACTCGTTGGTCGTTGGGTTACATAAAATATTTCTCCATCTATGGATGGAACAGGATTTTTGGGGGGGAAGGGTGGGATTGACATGACTTTGACAGCAATCTTACGTCAAAATCGTAACAACCGAACACCCACCCAAAACGGTGGTTGTTCAGTTAGGGTCACGTGACGCTAACCGAACGCTCTATCCGAGCCTCCGAACGGAACAACCCATATGCTTTGGCGACAAGCACATGATTTGACTTTGACAGATGTCAGAATTGTCAGAGGTGGTTGTTCGGTTAGGGTCACGTGACGCTAACCGAACGCTCTAACCGAGCCTGTGAACGGAATAACCGTACACTCTGGTGACAACCAACACTCAGAGTGTACCCACTGAACGCACCCCTGTATTCACACACAATTTTTGTCATAGTTTTATTCAGTAACCTAAGTTTTCCAGGGTGTTTTTAAATCAAATAAATATATTGTGATTTCATTTTAATTTTCGATTCAGTATGTATTTAGTTATTTTGACTCTGTCACTCTATATCCGAATTTTTTTAAATGGCTGTTTTGAATTTCCAGTACGACACCTGTGGCTTTATCGCTTGAAGTTGACACCTCCGAAAAACGCCGGTTAGACGGAAATAGGACTCAATAGTCGGACAGTAGTTAACTCTAGTTGCTACGTCGAAAATATGCGAGTACCGTGTGAAGGTCGCGCGGGCAATAGCACGTTGCGTAATGTTACTTTATAAAATACTGTTGTAATCTGCCTTTCGGTTCCATCTAATAATCCGCGGCATGGACTATCTGCTTATACGACGGAATGCTCTGATCAAAGTCAAAGTCAAAGTCAAAAAGTATTATATTCATTGAATCACAAGGATCATTTTGAATCGTCTTAAAAAAAAAAATTATTACTGTTCCAACGCAACCAGACCTAGAAGAATCAGGCAACAAACACGGTCGTTTTTTTGATGATCCTTCTTACTACTTGGTGGGGAGCGCCTGTGTGGTGCCTCAGAAGAAGTGGAAGCTGATTCAATAAAAAAAGGAAAACCATCTTAAAAGCCTCAGGTAGGCAGTCAAAATGGGCCTATTAATCCCCACAGAAGCAAAAACATGGGTCTTTTGGGACTTTCAAACAATTCTGTTTATTATTGTCACAGTAGGTATACATACATACATACATACATACATACATACACAGACACACGCCTTTTACCCCGAAAATGGGTAGGCAGAGCCTCAAATGGGCCTCTTTTCACTGTGGGTTACACCATTGTGGCAAATAGACGTGACAAGTGGTGAGCTCATCGCCGCCATTGTTTCCTACGACTGACTCTGCTGATGCTTTCTTACAGTAATAACAGGACAAATCTTATACCAACGAATCTTACAAACAAGTCCAGGTAATAAGGTTCCAAAAAGTTCTATGAACTTTGGTAACTAAAAATCAATTACTTCCATTTTTTTCAACGATAAAATAAAAAATTATTAAAAGATTGATGTTATGATAATATTTTCGACTTTTTGCTCCATCAATGATGTGCCCGAATGAAGTATAGTAGTTAGTAGTAGTAGAGCTTTTTTGTGAAAGAGTTAGTCCGGGGAAGTACTACCACCATACCTATCCCTGCCGCAAAGAGGAGTGCTCGCATTGCTGTGTTCCGGTTTGAAGGGTAAGGGTGCCGGTGCAATTACAGGCACATGAGACTTTTCATCTTTATGTCTCAGGGTGGCGGGCGCAGTGCAATGCCACATAGGGCGCGTCCTAGGTGGACGTGACCTATCAGGTAATGCACTGTTCATAGGCAGAGGTTACCACTTAACATCAGGTGTGCCATGTGCTTGTTCCGTCATTCAAGTGGCATAAAAAAAAAAAAGTTTTCGCAAGTAATTACTTAGCTATGGTAAAAATATTATAATGTTGATGTTAATTGATATGAGAAATATAATGAAATAAATAATCATTTACCAACGACAATTACCAAAGCGTGAGGCAGGCACGCACATAATAAATAATTTATTAAGGTGATAAGTCACCCCAAACTCTGTCACTATCTAACTCAGTAAAGTTCAGGTAAGTCAGAACGGGGCAGAATAGATAACGAAACAATTAGTGAGCGCAACTCACGAAAAACCGCAACTGTACCAAGTAAATGACTATTTTGAAAAATCTAAACTAATTATTTATAAACCTATAAATGACATTAAATATTGTGAAAGAATCATTAAAATCGCTCCAGGCGTTTGGAAGCAGTAGGCTTTTTTTGTGTAAACCAAACATTAGATTTATTTCCTGTTAAAAGCAACAGCAAATTAAAATGATTAAACTAATGTTTCTATTCTTAACTATACTATTTCTTTTACTTTTTTTTTTTATTATTTAGCCATCCGTTTAGGAGAAGTATACTTTCTAAGATAAGTCTTTAATTGCAGTTTTGGGTCTATTATAGCCTTAAACAATTAACAGTTGTAAAATAAAACAATCTGGTAAAAAGTGAGTAACGTCAATGTATTTATACAATGTGTTTGATATCGCCACATCCGAAATAGTCTAAGATCCGCCCTAGAGACGACCTTCACCCATCTGTTTAATGGATGGAAAGTATTATATTAAATTTAATATATTAGAAAATATATCTCGAATGGGTCGTCTAAAAAAATCCTGTCCACACAGTGATTAATAAAAATAAAAAAACTTTTTTTAATAACCGTGATAGTTACACTGTTTAAATTTTCACAGATGATGTATTTCTGTTGCCGCTATAACAACACAGAATATTAAAAAAAAATGATGAACTGTTCACACAACAAAAAACAATAAAATAAATATTTAAGGGGGCTCCCATACAACAAACGTGTTTTTTTTGCTGTTTTTATAGATAATGGTGCGGAAACCTTCGTGCGCACGTCCGACTCGCACTTGGCCGGTTTTTATAGATAATGGTACGGAACCCTTCGTGCGTGATTCTGACTCGCAGTTGGCTTGTTTATAAATTTTTAACGAATCATAGTCTGGACAGGATTTTTTTAGACAATCCACTTGAGATATATTTACTAATATATTACATTTCATATAAAATACTTTTCATCCATTAAACATATGGGTGAAGGTCGTCTCTAGTGCGGATCCTCTACTAAAAGAGTTTTTGTCATCTACGTGCGTATACCCACGCGATGTAGTTGTAATGATTAGAACTGTAGGTACCTACTGATCTCAGGTCACACATCCCGTTGAATAAAATAAACTGAATGGGAAAATAATACAGGGTTTTCCAGGTGGAAGGACACTTATAAGGTCATATCCTTGTTGAGTAGGTCCAGTAAAGTTAGAATTGCGTAAAAATAGTGATAATAATTGAAACATGGTATTTCCTAAATTTCTGTCGTCATTCGCTCATAAAAGGGTATTGTTTTGAATTTAGAGACTTTTAAGGAAACCGCAAACACAACACGCGTATTTAGACCAAACCGTATTATATAATTCAATGGCGTGATATGTGCATGATAGGAGTATTTGTGAGGCGCATTAACACACTGGGTCTTCCCCTATGGGATACCCCCGATACAGGGGTCTCCTAGTGCGGGATTAGCACTAATATGTGACTATTGCGTGTTATGGCTCGTTAAAAAGGTGTTCTACAGTTTTGATGAGAACACAATGAGGACAAAATGATACAGTAATTATAATTTTTTGTAACTTTTTACTTTATAATAGGTACTAATTATTATAATTATGGTTTTTGTTGTTATAAGTTAATCTTATAATGTAATATGTATTTTTAATGTGACGTATAACTGAAAAAATCAATATTTAAATGAAAAAAAATAAATAACAATTAATAATCAATAAATTGTTAAATAATCTGTTAATGTTATGTATGGAGTGATAGTGACTAATTAGGAACCCTAGACTTTGAGTAGGGGACTGGGATACCCACGATATAGGGTTTTCTAGTGTGGGATTAGCACTAATATAAGTGACTATTGGGTATTACGTTATGTATAGAGTGATTGTGACTATTTGGGAACCCTATACACTATGAGTAGGAGACACATGTCTCGTTTATTTGTGGTTGGTCTGAATACGCTACGCTTGGCACGTTCCCACTGGTGACTGATTGAGCACTGGTTGTTTGGAATTACAGTCACTGCTCACATAATAGGTACTTATTTCCATTTTGCGGAAATCCAGTTCGAAGTATTTGATGGCAGCCATTACTCACTCAATCCAGATCGCGATCCGACCAAGGTCGGATCGCAGTAGATTGATGGATCCTGGTGCGGCTAGCTGCGACATTAGACGGTCAACCCAGATCACATCAGTCCACTGTTCGCAACCGTCAGATAAACACGCGTTCACAATCACAAAATAGATCGAATAAGAAAAAAGCTTGTGTAGCAATAATTATTGCTTATTATGTTCTGAAGATACGCGATAAGATGAAACCAAACCATGGTTTAGTTTCATCTTATGTCTTATGTCTTATCAGATGTGTGTACCTAGATGTTCCTCTTTAGTAAAAGAGGAACATAGATACACACATCTGAACTTGTTTGATGAAATTCGTAGTACCTCTGAGGAGGAGGAAGATTATACAAATTACTACAGGATGAAGAAGGCATGCTTTGATCTTCTGTCGGAAATTTCCGACTCCATCGCGCATCGAACGCAGACTGACGTAGATTGACAATATTTCACATTCGACGCTCAATCTGGATCGCGATCATTGATTTCAAAAATACTACATATTTTCTGATCCGATGTTACGATCCGTCAATTTCAGATCAGTCAATAGAGATCACTGATCACGATCAAGGATCGCGATCAGGATTGAGTGTATAATGGCTGCCAGACTGAAAGCAGCAGACTGATATAGGCAACAGCCACTGCTGTCCACTGCTGGACATAGGACTCTCCCAATGCGCGCCATTTAGACCGGTTTCCAGTTCTTCCCATCCACTTTCTACCAGCCGCCTTACGCAGATCGTCGCTCCACCTAACCAGGTGCCCTACACTACGTTTACTAAGACGTGGTCTCCATTCTAGAACACGTTTATCCCAACGTTTGTCGGTTCTTCGGCATATATAGCCCATTGCTATTTCAGCTTGCTAATTCTCAGAGTTATGGCGATGACCTTAGTTCTCTGTCGGATAACTTCGTTGCGGATTTTATCCCTCAGAGAAACTCCGAGAATAGCTCGTTCCATAGCACGCTGAACCCTCCCTTTTGACTTAAGGTATTTATCATGGTCAATTTATGGAAAATAGAATGATGTTAAAATGAAATACAAGGTAACGTTTTTTTTAATGAACTACTTGAATGTCGGAACAAGGAGATCGCCCATCTGATGTTAAGCGGTAACCTCTGCCTTTAACAATGCATCACCACATAGGTCATGTCCACCTAGGACGCAACCTATGTGCGCACTGCGCCCGCCACCCTGAGACATAAAGATGAAAAGTCTCATGTGCATGTAATTGAAATTGAAATTTTGCATTTTTTTTACATACACGCTTTTTTCCCCAAATGTGTAGGCAGAGCTTCAATGGGTTTGTATGATAACATTTGGCAGAAAATTCGGTACTCAATGCTTTTTTATTTTTATATGGTCAAGACGTTGTCAAGATATAGATTATGGATCGAAATGATGTATAGTTTTGTACAAGTTTGTACTTGCAAGGCCTACTTTTCGCAGAATTACTAGTATAGGCAGAATGGCAAACAATAGCACAGGATCGTAGTGACTGGAGGATATGGGAGGAGGTCTTTGCTCAACAATGGGATGAGTCAGGCTAATAGTAACAGTAACCAGTATAGGTTTGGTCGAGTTGGAACTGGCGTCAATTTAGTTTACAAGGCGACCCACAATGAGCCTTGTTTCAATAAATGTTAATATAATTTTGTATTTTAATATAATTTTAATTTGCTAATTCTTCTGATAGATAATATTATTATGTTAATAAAACTGACGTAAAAACCCATAAACACCTCAAACCATAGAAACACATTAAACATACGACGCAATAATGGCTGTGGTATTTCATAAGACCCGCTTATAATTATTGCACAATATTCAAGTCACATTATTCATCATATTTCAAGGGCTCGGTCAGATCAGTCATCATAGTTTAATGGTAATCATTTAGAAAAATTGTGCCTCTTCCTTGCGAGGTGCACTTGTTCCTTCCGCCATACTGGTTGTTCAACGTTCACATTTGTTTTTTTACAAGCTTTTATTTAAGCAATGTATGTCCGGGTGGAATCTTGCAACTGCATTTTAAAGCAGTTATCCTCAACCGATTGAGATGATATTTTGTATACCTACCTGTCAAGTTTCGATGACAATACAGTATGATGGTGACAGCGAGCTCATTTGATGATGGAGACGGAAGGTGGACAACCGAACTCCTCGATGGACAATAGTAGACTGGCCGTGTTTAGGCTCATATTGATCAGCACACGGTCACGATCACAAATTTTATAAAAGCTTGTATCTAAAAATATATTTTTCACAAAAAACTTATTTAAAGGTTCTTCTAAACGGGCAATAGTTTTACTGCTATATGTGGCTGCAACATTACCAGCAATTAATAAATAAATAAATACTGCTGGACAGTTCACACAACATTATCTAGTCCCAAGCTAAGCAGAGTTAATGTTATGGGTACTAGATAACTGAAATAACTTTTGAAACTATCATGGTTGTTACACTATACTATGGATGGTATACTAGTTCGGAGGGTAGGGATTTTTCGAACTTGTCTCCTTTCATAATCATTACAGGCATTATCAATCTGTTCATGCAGCTTGATAATGCCTAGGCATTACATAACATACAATTAACTAACCTACGTTATTAACATTGAATTTCTAAAGAATTAACTAGATTTTTCCAATAAATTACAGAAATCCATACGATGCCGGCGAGGACGCGAAAGAAAAAGTGACATTGCGGGTTGACACAAACAAAACTTCATTTTTAAATTTCTCAAAAAATATCGCGATGCCAAAGAGTAGTGAGAGAAAGACTACACTGACAATTTATATTTCAGATCAACGTTCACAAAATTACAATTGGACTTCACTTAAGTAAGTTGGTCCAATTATCAATTAACTAACATACGTTATTAACATTGTAATCTTTCTTTTGTTCTAGCATGTACCTATTCATTGACCATAATTTAATTTTGTAGTTCGAGTGCAACCTATGTATAAGCAATAAATTGTTTTTACTTTACTTTACTTTACTTTACTTTTATGGTTATGCACATATACTTTTCACTAGAAACGGGATATACATAGAAAATACCCAGAGCAGCCGCAATGGTGCAACACGCAATGGAGCATAATATGCACCATTTTAATTAACTAATTGGGTAAAAAAATGAGAGAAATCAAATAAATTCAACAAAGCTGAGGGTTTACTGTAGGGGTTTTGTAAAATGATATATATATATATTTTAAGAGATATTAAATTTAAAAAATTGTGCGGTGCGAGGCGTTTTTTTGTATGATGATTTCTGCCTGTAATAATACTGCGCAATAGGGGTTGATATCATAACCTACTTGTATTGACTTGTCACGGAAGGTAATACCGATTTCACAACATGGGAGCTATTCATAAAATAAGATCATGCGAGTGACCTAAGCACACGTGTATGCCCACAGTCAAACCACGTGCAAGTACAATGTTCGCCACGTCACGATTAGAATGATGAAATCCTCCGTCCAATGACATAACGTCAAAAACTTGACACTTGAATAGTACCCTACAATACAATAACCTGTATTGTAAATCGGATCTTTGGTGTTTGCGATACGTTTGCCTAGAGCAAACACCACAGGATAGTTTTAGTGTTTGTAAATCTTTTTCGGTAAATAAACTTTTTTTTTAAAATTTTTAATAATTATATCTAGTTGCAAATGGCAAATGCACAAGCCGTGTGACGCCAATTATAATAAAAAACCGGCCAAGTGTGAGTCGGACTCGCGCACGTTCGGGTTCCTTACGATTATCTATAAAAAGGCAAAAAAATACACGTTTGTTGTATAATAGCCCCCTTAAATATTTATGTTATTCTGTTTCTTTAGTATTTGTTGATATAGCGGCAACAGAAATACATCATCTGTGAAAATTTGTTGTATGGGAGCATTTATTTTATTCCGTTTTTTAATATTTGTTGTAAAAGAGGCAATCATTTTAAAAATGTCAACTGTCATACTATCACGGTTCATGAGATACAGCCTGGTGACAGACGGACGGACAGCGGAGTCTTAGTAATAGGGTCCTGTTTTACCATTTGGGTACGGAACCTTAAAAAATAAAAATAAAAGGTCTTACGAGTATTATTTATTTATGGATTATTTTTGATAGAAGTAGAGTTTTTTGTGAAAGAGTTTCTCCGGGGAAGTACTACCACCATACCCATTTCTGCTGCAAAGCAGTAGTGCTCGCATTGCTGTGTTCTGGATTGAAGGGTGTCGGTGAATTACAGGCACGTGAGACTTTTCATACTTGGCTCAGGGTGGCGGGCGCAGTGCAATGACACATATCACATCCTAAGTGGACGAGACCAGTTAGTCAAATGGGTCATCTGATTAATCTGTCATTCATAATAAGTTGTTTGTGAAAAATATATCTTTAATACAAGCTTTTATAAAATTAGTGATCGTAACCGTGTGCTGATCAAAATGAGCCTAAACACGGCCAGTCTACTATTATCCATCGAGGAGTTCCGTTGTCCACCGTCCGTCTCCATCATCAGATCACAGATAAGCTCGTTGTCACAATAATATCGCATTGTCATCGGAACTTGACAGGTATGCAAAATATCATCTCAATCGGTTGAGGATAACTGCTTTAAAATTCAGTTGCAAAATTCCATCCGGAAAAACATACATATACATGGCAAGTTAAATAGAAGCTTGTAAAATATCAGGATTAACAAATATTCGTAATACACCACGTATGTAATCCTTTTACGATAGTCTCTTAACTAGGATTTAGTCAGTCTCTTAACTAGGATTCAGTCAGTCTCTTAACTAGGATTTAGTCAGTCTCTTAACTAGGATTCAGTCAGTCTCTTAACTAGGACTCAGTCTGTCTGAATTGTTCTCGTAAGCTACGTAGGGTCTACGGTGGGCAGATCCACATCGTAGACCCTCTACGTAAGCCCGTAGGAATATTTGTATGCGCGAGATGTTTTAGATAAAAAAAAACTCGATACAAAAAATCACAAGGTTACCTCTAACTTTTGCGGTAAATTCGATTGTTTCTCAAGTATGTTACAAAAATTATATAAATAATTAAATAAATAATAAATAAAATCAATACAACAAAGCCGAGTGCTTACAATAGAGGTTTTGTAAAATTTACTATATGCGTACATACATAGACACACGCCTTTTCTCCCGAAGGGGTAGACAGAGTCTCAAAAGGCCACTTTTCACAGTGGGTTGCACCATCGTGGAATATAGACGTGACGAGTGGAGAGCTCATAGCCGCCATTGCTTCCCACGACCGACTCAGCTAACGCTTTCTTCCAGTAATAACTCATTCCATAATAAGCTAGCAGGCAGGAAAAATCTTGTACCAACGATAATTCTTTGGTATAAGATTCAATTAAAACGGATTTTCGAACAGCGAGAGGAGTTTTTTGTTGTATGATTTTCTGCCTATAGTGTTGACGCAGCCTTAATTAACAGCTTATATTATTTTTAATATTGTATGTATTTTAAATGGGTGCTTGATTTTATAATAACACCAATATCAATTATGTCGTTGCATCCATACGTGACGATAGCGATAGGTACTCAGATGTAACCACCTGCAGCTGTACTACGGAATATTGATAATGCTTCTTTGTTATACAGGTCTAGTCCCTGAGGTATGGGAGCGGTACGGGAGGGGTGTTGTGTACGTCGTTCGTACATTATGTCACATGTCATCAGATAATTTGAGAGACGAAAACACCCCTCCCGTACCGCTCCCATACCTCAGGGACTGCCTCAGTTAAGCGCTAGACCTGTAGTGAATTAACCGATTATAAATCCCCGACTTAAGAGGCGGTTCACATTTCATACCAGTAATCTAAGATTTTTGGCGCCTTACATAGGGAACTTTTACAGTCACACACACGCCTTTTTCCCACAAGGGGTAGGCAGAGCCTCAAATGGGCCTCTTTTCACAGTGGGTTGCACCATAGTGGAATAAGGACATGACAAGTGGTGAACTAATCGCCGCCATTGCTTCCCACTACTGACTCGTAAATTAACAATATAAATAAAAACCAATAAATCAGGTATGATAAATATCTGTAAAATAAATGTCTGTATAATATGTGTCCTTGTTGACACATATTAGACTCTTTGATTACCTATATATCCAGCCCAGACAAAAAAAAACTCTAAGATTAGACTAGAATACCATTTCAAATTTTAAAAAAAACTTCTGCCGTTTTCCACGAATTATACCGGCAGTTACTGTTTACCACGATTTATTTTAAATGCACGAAACCTTGTAAATTTCTATATTAATTGGTTGAGCTCATTTTGATTGTACTCTGAAGGCCACCGTTCCAGGAACCATGTTGCACAATATTTACAAATGTTTATGACGTGACGCAGCATACTAACTCGAGTAATCATACATCGACAAGAACTCAATATTTCAGAGGTAGTAGGTACTGAGTGAGGTACTTACAAGGGTAGAAGGTTGGTATAGATGTATCGTTGGCCGAGCCAGTCGCAGGAAGCAATGGTGGCACGCCACTTGTCACATCTATATTCCCACGTTAATAGAGGCCCATTGAGCTTCTGTCTACCCTTCCGGAGAAAAAGGCGTGTGTCTATGTATGTATGTAAAGATAGATAGATTGATATAAAACACTTAATTGTACAACACATAAAATAAGCTACTTATATATAAACTAATCACGGAAGTACAATGGGCGGTCTTATCGCTATAAGTGATCTCTGCCAGATAACCTTGGGGTGGACTGGAATTGTTTGCTCGACATAGAACGGTGGCTTAAGGTGGGGTATAACACAAAATTATCAATCTTAGATTTTATTTTTAAATGACTAACAAGTACAATATTCAAATTATAAATATGCATGTATACTACATTATAATTCCGAGGGATCACTTTTAAAATACTTTTTAATAAATAAATAAATTATACAGGACAGCTCACACAACATTATCAAGCCCCAAGCTAAGCAGAGCTTGTGTTATGGGTACTAGATAACTGATATACACATTACTTGTTCATAAAACATAAGAGCTAGATTAGTTAAATCATCTGTGCATCTCTAGGAGTGATTATATTATCTGTATCCCGGCCTCTTTTTCCTGTATCTCGAATCGACAACAGTGTGCTCAAGTAAATAAATTAATAAAAGTGTTTTTGTTAGTTTTATTAACATTACTTAAATAGATATTTTTTATTATACATAGAAAATACCTTGCAAATATTATGACAAATAGTCTATGAAAACAAACCTACCTTTATCTACAGTGGGCTTTGATTATATATGCGCCAGACAAAAAAAAATACTCTGAGACAGTGGGTAGCGATAAATCTCAAATTGACGTTTCACGTAGCGTTTTGATTTTAAATTTTATAAATGATTCACTGGTATGAGTCATCTTCAACCCCGTACATCCAGGGCAACTAGGATGGTAAAATGGTGAGTCACCCATTTTACTCGTGACGTCAGATCGATGTAGTTACGTCATCAAATTTAGGTTCATTCAACTTGATAATAATATACAGTAAATAAAATAAGTAACTTTAATATATCAAGTATCTTCAATATTATAAGGACTCCTTTATTACTGAACAAGCGCGAACATTTTGTAGCCTAGGTACACATTACGCATTGTTTTGAAACTCGTTCTGCTTGCTATCGATGGGTTGTGGCTGAAAATCAGTGTTTTTGCTTCTTGAGCAAAATATCTCGCTGAGCCAGCCTTTTTGACGTACTGCAGCACACACAGACATTTTACTTAGATTTTGTATATATTATTGTTTGTTTTTATTAGTATACTGTATTTTATTGTTTATTTTTACTTGTGCACCGTACAATTTGTTGTAATTTGTATGTGTGTGTCTGAAGTTGCAAATAAAGACTTATACAAAAAATATAGTTCTAAAAATAATTCCTGAACCTATTTTTTGATGTCGGCGATTTTTTATTGAAGTGGTATTTCCCCACAAAAGTAGGAGGGTTGGGGGGGGGGGGGGGGTGTTGGAAGCTCGATACGTTTGCTCTACTTGGTAAAATCTATGACGTCATTCAGTATTTCCCAGGACGTAAGACTGCGCAGATCGTCCGATATACAGGGTGAGTCATACCACCCCCTTGGGGCTGCCATCAACATGACTAATGAAGCCTTATAGTGATATATATGAAGCCTGATATAAAAAAAATGCGGATTTAAAACATAAGGAAATGCAAGCTTTTAGGGTTCCGCAACCAAAGGGTAAAACGGGACCCTATTACTAAGACTCGGCTGTCTGTCTGTCTGTCTGTCTGTCGGTCTGTCTGTCGGTCTGTCTGTCTGTCTGTCTGTCGGTCTGTCTGTCTGTCTGTCCGTCTGTCACCAGGCCGTGTTTAGGCTCATTTTGATAACACAACACCTTGTGTACCACTAATTTTATAAAATCTTGTATTGAAAAATATATTTTTCACAAAAAACAATCTAGCCAAAAGTTAGAGGTTGAACAAGGAATTGAGGATTGGAACAAATGTTCATTCACGATGTTGATCAGTTTAAACGTCAGAGGAATAACTCAATGACGTCCTACCTCATTAATAAATGTATATAAAATAAATAAATAAATAATTCTGGACAGTTCACACAACATTATCTAGCCACAAGCTAAGCAGAGCTTGTGTTATGGGTACAAGATAACTGATATACTTAATACAATACATTACTTAGACAGATATTTTTTACCATAAAAAAAAATACATAGAAAAAAACCCAGAACACCCTGAACAAATATCTGCAGATCGCACAAATATTTGTTCCGAGGCGGTAATCGAACCCGCAACCTCCTGCGTCGCAGGCGAACCTACGCCCTCCGCGCCACAGAAGTCGTCAAAAATATATATAATTTTATAATTTATATATGAAAATTATACAAATTGAACACCTGTATTATATCTAATTTGTAGAGTTTTCTCGTAAATTTTATTACGTAGATGATGAATTTTATGACGCACGTAATTTAATTATCAGAAATATTTGCCAATGAGTAAGCTGAATGAAAATATATTTAGGTCGGAACAATGGTATATTAATGCCAAAGTTCAATTGATCTGATTATTAATTATTAATTTAAGTTATTCAGGAAAATACGAGATCGTAAAAATTTCTTACGTATTTTCAAATGTATACTACTAGTATATAGTATATACTAGTATATACTATAGTATACTAGTAATGTATTATTTTATCTGTGCCTATACTTATATAAGTTGAATTATTCTTTCTGTAAATAAAGAGATATGCAGGTACAGATATATTGTAAATTTACGAGTCAGTAGTGGAAAGCAATGGCGGCGATTAGCTCACCACTTTTCACGTCTATATTCCCACAATGGTGCAACCCACGGTGAAAGAGGTCCATTGAGGCTATGCCTACCCTTTTGGGGACAAAGGCGTTTGTGTATTTATGTTTTTGTAGTAACCATGCAACGTAGGTTTCTTTTTTCATTAATTTCATACACAAATATATCTTACAAAGTTAAGTATGATATTGTACCTTAACAAAATCCAAAGGTTTGACTAGGTACTCACAATCGTCAAAAAGTAGGCACACATACACACTGATCTTACTAAAAACAAAAAGGTATGTAACAATTAGGTATAAGTTGTCACATTTCACAGCTAATATCCATTCCTTAAGGCGCTATAGGTTCAACGAACATTTTTGTATGAGGCGAAGAAGGCGAGCGCACGCTCTGATACCGTGTTTTTATGTATAAAAAATTTATATAAAAATGTCGTTCAAAGTTTTGTTAAATTTTGTTGATGAATTCACTAACTTTAATAATAACTAACATGTAACCAAATGTTTCAAAAATTAAAACGTGAGAGAAGTGATTGAAAAACAGCATTTAATTTTTAAAAAGGAGGTATCTTTGTTATTTTTTTTTATCAAGTGAAGCAATTCAAATATTGTATTGAATTATTGATTTCACTAGATAAAAAGCTCAAGAATATCATATATTTTTTTCTTCATAGAAAACTATGAAAATTCTTATCAAAAACTTTAAAATTCTAGAGACATTTGAGAACCTATCGCGCCTTAAGACGGCTGCGTTAGGAAGCGACAATACATTTTTACTAGCTATAACCCATCTCCAGTCGCTATGTTGTATTTTCAAGTGTATTTTCAATATAATTTGCAACGTTTCAATCCTTCCAAGTTGTCAAAGTCACAGTCAAGTCATGTTTTAGTAAATTAGTGGTCGTTTTACAAAAACTTTGATAGACAATTTCCACCAATTTGAAAATTCACGCATTCCACTTCCATTTCATTTCACTACACTCGTGCTCAGACGAGCTACGTTGGTTAAAATGCCACCAAAATTACAAGGAAATGAAACAAAAGTAGACAACGTCTCTCTTCGAAACTGGCGGAAAGAACGTATTTATGTTTAGTTACCGATAAAACGCCATTTAGATCTCAATAGTGTAAAAACGAAGCTGTTATACAATCCAATTTATTTCCTTATTCACGTCGTATTAAATTAAAGCAATTAGCTCAGTTGGTGAGCATGCCTTCTTCCGAGGTTCAAGGCCCTGTAATAACACCGGCAGTTATGTAACTTCCCCGTCTATAGGAAAAGTGCAGCTCAACGGCGTGTTTCAAGAGCCTAGGAAAAGACTTTTGAGAATTTCATGGTTGGAGAATTTATTATAGTTTCATGGTTTAAGGTTTGGCAGAAATCTTCATACAAAAAAACCCTCGGCTGTGTTGTATTGATTTTATGTATCGAAATTGTACCCAATAATATGCTCAAACAAATCCAATAAGCCAAAAGTTAAGGTAACTATGGATTTTCTTTTCTATCGAGAAATTATTGTCCCATCGTGTTTCTGGTACAGTGATCCCTCTGAATAATAATGTTTTATCCATGCATATTTATAATTTGAATATTAATAAATAAATAAAATTAGTCAGCTAAAAATCAAATCCCAATTCCAGTCCATCCTAAGGTTGACTGGCATAATAGTATGGCACATATTTATTCATATTCCAGACATGAAATATGTCTCAAAACATGAGTATGGCACTTGTGCCCTTATTCACATTTTTTCACACATCAAAATATTTCGCATTGCAACACTGACACCTACGGGCCGCCATATAATACTTGCGCTGCCCTGGAATCTGTCTAGTAGTATATATAGTACTGTATATAAAAATAAGTCGGGTTTTCCTTCCTGAAGCTATAACTCCAGAACGAACGAACCGATTTCCACGGTTTTGCATTCTTTGGAAAGGTCTCGGGCCCCGTGAGGTATATACGTTTTTTTTTTTTTTTAAGTCGTGTTAGTTACACCACTTGTAACTCAAGAATGGGTGAACGGATTTGGCTGAAAATTGGTAGGGAGGTAGCTTAGAACCAGGAGATAGGACATAGTGGGAGGGGTAAAGGGGGGGGGGGTCACCGGGGGCTACCCATGCGAAGCCGGGGCGAGTCGCTAGTACTGTATATATTCTGTGCTAGTAGCGAATCTGCTTAATTACAAATCTGTCCAATCCAGAATCTACCCTACACCGAGGTTCTTTAATAAGACTGGCTAACTTCTCATAAAGTTTTAGCCTTGAGGTTATTACACTAGTTTTTATTTGTTGGCTCTCAGTCTTAATGTCTAAGGCAGTAAGGCTCTTTTAAATACAACTATTGTTATTGGCCTATGTTTTTCCTCATATTTACATAGTTTCTTAGTTAATCTTGAAATTCCTATTACCTACAACTGTTTACATAAAAATTACTAAAGTCTAAAGACCAGTGTCAATGAGCTCACTATGAATCAACCAGCTTTCTACCCCAAATTAGCATAGAATGGATAAGAAGGTCAATTCTTTTCACCTAAGTTTTGCACTAGTCATTCTGCCAAGTTCACTCAACTAGGTTCAACGACTGGTTACCTAATGTCTAGGTGGGTATTGCCGCTGGTACTTAACCAGTAGTTGGCGATGGTAGCATTTTATGAAATGACAGGCTCATGAGACTTTTCATCTTTATATTTCAGGGTGGCGGGCGCAGTGCAATGCCACATAGGGTGCGTCCTAAGTGGACGTGACCTATGTCGTAATGTGTTGTTAAAGGCAGAGGTTAACGCTTAACATCAGGTGGGCTATCAGCTTGTACCGACATTCACGTATTTAAAAAAAAATACATCGGACTCCACGCTTTTTAACTGCCAGGGATGGGGGAAGTGGGAGGGCAAACCCAGAGGATGCCAAAAAGACCATCTGTCAGTATTTTGTCACATGGATTGTCTCGGCAGCTGTATTTGAAATTTTAACAGATTATGTTTCTTTGTGGCTTGAACCATATTATGCAATTCACAAAGTTGAAATTGAAAAGTGTGTCAACTTTGACGGGAAAATGGAGTCCCACACGATACATTTCCACCATAATTTGGCCGGCTATTTTAAAACTTTGAGCTGATCTGATCATGAAGACGGAAGGTAGACAACGGAACTCTTCGATGGATAATAGTAGACAATTTTTTTTTTTTATGTAATGGCTCGACTAACTGGCATACGGCCCGCCTGATGGTAAGCGGTTACCGTCGCCTATTGACATCTGCAACACCAGGGGCATTGTCAATACGTTGCCTGCCCTGAAAGACTGTTTTACTCCTTTTACACTGGCCGTGTTTGCGCTCATTTTGATCAGCACACGGTTACGATCACTAATTTTACAGCGAGTTGATCTGATGGATATGGAAGGTGGACAACGGAACTCTTCGATGATTAATGGTAGCCTGGCAGTGTTTTGGGGTTTTCCCCACATGGATACAATCACTAATTTAAAAAAATGTGTATATATTTTTCAATAAAAAACATTTATTTCATAGTTTACGTATACTATCGGTTTATGCACCTATTCTTTGAAGACAATAATATTAATAAATACATAACATAATATAACACCCTAACAGTCACATACATAGTCCTGACCGATCCTCCGTGTCGTGAGTATCTACGACCTACGAGTAGATCTAGGAACTAGATCTAGGAGTATCTAGGAACTACGAGTACCGTGCTACTTATTTTTTGGCTCCAGCTTTCCCGCCATAATCTTCACTTTCTAACCCTGCGCACCCACATCCTCTGTGACACTTCAACCTAACTCGCATTTTTCTACAAACACCACTTCCGTCCACTTGTCATTCTGTGCGCGTGCGCACTTTCGCAAGACACTTGCGATGCTCCCAGCGCCCTCTCCAGTGAAACGCGCGTACTTTCTGACCGGATACGGATGGAAAAATTATTTAACTAAAAAGACTTAGGTAACTGGTCATTGAACTTTGAACTGCTTGGACCTTTTCTGAAGCTCTGAGTTAATTTTGCCTTTGGTGAAGAAACTGTTATGGAATATCTCAAAGGGTAAAAATCCTTTCCGTAATGATGTACTTTAATTGAAAGTCCTTGTAATCTACTTACTTAAGATCTTTAGAAGAGATAGATATGTAGATAGATACACCACTTTATTGTATACAAAAAAAAAACAATAGGATTAACTAAATAAATTTACAGTACAATAGGCGGCCTTATCGCTGAAAGTGATTTCTTTCAGGTAACCCTTCGAAGAGATCCAAGATTAAACTGGGTACCTCATACAGCTGGCTTACGGATGGCGTAGGCTTAGCTTAGTAATAGGTAGTAGGTAGGTAAATTACCCTAAAAAGCTACACTTTTTATTAATCTGTCTTTGGTACAGGCGTTTAGGCCTAACCAAGACTAAACAGAGGCTTTAGATCAACCTTAAAGACTGCATCTTTTTTGAGTTTGAAAACCTACATCAAAATTCTAATGCATCCAAAATACTAATTACAATAAATTGTCACTACAAGGTGATCGGCCGGAGTGTACCGCAGGGGTCGATGTTCGGACCAACTTTGTTTAATTTCTATAATACTGTTTGGATTTGCATCCGTAATTTGTTATTTGGTAGACTGTTAATACCCACAAATACGTAGGCACTTTTGGGTTTTTGTGCAGTCTTCCAGTCTATACCGCTTTTAATCGACTGATTTGTCCCGCACAGACCGACAGTTCCGTTGTCCACCTTCCGTCTCCATCATCACACTAGCTTGTTGTCATCAAAATATTGTATTGTCAGCGGAACTTGACAGGTACCTAAGTATCCTAAATTTCATCTCAATCGGATATCGGAAAGTGGTTGAAACTTCGATCGCCAGTTTTATGGCCGACATACAATAGAAGCTTGTAAAATATACCATCTACTTTTATATCTAGAAGACTTGTAGGTATGTGTTAAATGTTATTTTTTCCCTAGAAACTATTTACTCTGTCGCGCATTATAATTCTAACAATTACAAACACAATACTCATTACAAATCACTCGATTAGCACACACATAACCGTAAATTAGAGTTGAACGACCGATGACGTAATGTTTTGGGGTATTCTGCACTCCGATGGTACCTACTTGTAAGTACTTTCTATTGGTAGATCTGCCTCGTGAAACATTCTTTCTGGTGATGAAGCTAGAAAAACCTGGGTAAGAACTTATTTTCGTGTAGATCTTTATTTCCGATTCTCTATTTCAAATAATCGTTTCGTTTCGTATGAGGTAGTGCTGGCCTCTGGTGTCAGAGTTTATCAAGCCGCCCGAGGGCCTCTGACATGGCTTATCGACTGCTATTAATCAATTACAGCCGGGACCGACAGCTTAACGTGACCTCCGAAGCACAGAGCGATGGAAATCCGCACATAACTTAAAAAAGTCATTGGTGCGGAGCCTAGGATCGAACCCGGTATCGTTGGATTCTGAGTTGCACTATTGAACCGTTAGGCTACCATCGCAGTTCAAATAATTATACAGTAATAACCACCTTAATCGCATTATCTGTGGCCGCGTTGGGGTCTTTTCCTCGTCAAGTGTTTGTACACATCAACAAGTGTTTTTTTGTATTTGCGTGCAAAATAATGTTTTTCATTTCATTTTTTAATCTCATTTCATGTGTGGCATGGACTTTGTCGGAGAACCGCAGTCGCGGTCGTGGTTAAACACGGGTCTCTGAAACCCCATTTTGCACATATTCAGTCAAATCTGGGTAAGAACTGCCCAGGACAGAAGGTAGTGGAAAATGGATGAGTTCCGTGCCCAGAAGTGGTGGTACAGGCTGAGAACGTTAATGATGAAGACAATGATGATGATAAGTTATCCTGTAAATACCTTTATTTTTGTTGACGAGGGGGAAATCTCCCAGATATTATTGCATTGAGGACTCACTAAAACCACCCCGGTGGCCATCCTCTGTGCATGTCGATGGGCTCCGGGATCTCCTACGGAAGGCACCAGTGCTCATCTCGTGCGGCGCCCAACAGGGCCCATCCCGTGGTTAGCCAAAAAAGCTAACCACAAACTCTCCCTTCAAATGTGGCAGTACGGGGTCCACTCTGTGCTGCCACCAACCAAGGGCTCATAGTAGGGTTGCCGGAGCCTTCACTCCAACCACCATGCGAGCCCAGCAACATGTCTCTCTTCCACCACGAAAACGCGAGAAAACGCGAGAAAACGCATGTCTTCGCGGCAAGAGAGAGAGAAATGTCACTTCCTTCCTGGCTATTATCTATCTTCCGGGCATAGCTCGGCAGGTTGTCGCCGGCTACATCCAGAAGGTAGACAGGGCAAACTTCCTTTACGCCGTTTATTCTCACATTTGAGTTTGTATTGACCCAAAGTCAAACGCGGGATCAAACAGCCCATCCCTGCTGTCTCATCATCCAGGCATAGTAGGGAGCCACTCTGCCTGGGTGATGAGAGGGCAGCTCCTCCACGTTGCGAGTAGCGTCACGCTCGAGGGTTCGAATCCTAGCTTGTCCTCGATAAAGAAGACCAGAGGCCGTAGTCTAAGTTTTTAGCAAACAATGAGGGCATTTCGTTTTAGAATTAAAAAAAAGTAGTTTTATTTGGCTCGATAGATGGTGCTGACTCAAATGTGGTTACCAAAATTAACAAATACATTGTCTGTGCTTTTGTGTGATAGTAACAAAATACCCCACGAAAATATATCACTACGTTTACTGACTTTGACATCTCACCTTATTTTAACAGTTAAGTACAGAGTTAGCGCCATCTATTTTAAAGGGTTTAAGCATGATGTGAAACGGCCGTGAAAACCCCTCATTGACGCGGCAGTTGATATGGTGTAGTGAACTGTAGTGTAACACGTATTTTTGGATGGAAATAGAGGTTCGTAAAGTGTACTTTAGAGACACATACAAAATCCGTATTACTCTACACCAAGTCCGTGTCAAACAGTTGTTAAAAACTTAGACTTGGCCCTCTGACGTGAAATACAAATACCTAAGTCACGGGCAGAGTTAGAGACAAAGCTAATGCCTCGCGAATCGTCGGCCATCGACCCGTAGCTTACGCAAGAGAAATTACGTAACCGGGCCTTGAACCTACTGTGTATTCCAACCACTTGTCTGCAGACAACACTTGTGAAAACTATCGGCGAGGAACGTACTGTGTCTTACAGACAGTCGGAGACAGCATAGTTCAAGATCCCGCCTAAGAGATTACTGCACAGCACATCTAGATTTTGATGATGGCTCAAAATAAAGCTACAATGCTACCATATTGGATATAAAGTTATATGGCAAGTTTGTAATATTATAAGAATTCATATGATGGCGTCATAAAATGTGTAAATATTGTTTTGTTCCTAAACTTTTGCATCGTTCATTCACCCTGACAATCTGCAGCGGAAAATTAGACTGAGGACCTCAAAAGCCGCAAATATGCAAGTCTCGACAGAGCTTTCTTATTTGAAAATATAGTAAAATCCTGGCTGCTGAGCTGGAATTGGATTTTTGTTTTTTTTTATTTGATTTTTTTGTTTTCTTTTGGCCACGTATTTTCAAAAGTCAGAGGAGTCATCAGCAGCCATCTCTGTTCGATCTTGTACAACACGTTGTGTGTATTTTCGACTCCCGCATCGTATCGGAATGAAAATAATTTATGTAGTTTATAAGTTTTGTAAATATATTCTATAGCCGTACGAGTCGTATAATTTTTTTAACCATAATTGAACATAACTTATCTTATGAAACAGAGAAGAAGCCCAAGTTGGTACCATCTAGCTGGAATGCTGAATAATGAAGGAAGATGCTTGAATTCTAAATAGATTGAAATTACAATAGGTCACCTTAATAGGCATATCTGTACCATTCAGCGATAGGATGAACCGCAATACAGGAAATCATAATAAAATAACAGATAACAGTGACGTACATAGGCCTGATCCCAAACTAGGCTTCCTTGTGTCGTGGATATCAGGACCTACGAGTACCATGGTATCATAACACCCAGACCAGGAACAAATATTGGCAGGTCATACAAACATTAATCCCGCAGAGGGAATCGAACACACACCCTCTCGCATCTCAGCTGGCTACTCGCCTGACACAGAGGTTGTCAAGTAATAGCAGTAGATAGTGATTACCTACCCCAGGTCATGAGCTGCCGTGGCCGGTCTGGAAGTCTATGAACAGGCTCCGGACCCAAGTTGGCCGCTGCAGACAGAATCTCTGCAAATAGGGAATGCGAGACTCCTCTTGGACTGAGTGCGACTGTGGAGCTACCATTCAGTCCATGCCTTACTTGCTCACCTGTTCCTTGTGCAGGTGGTACAGGTGGTGTAGGTGATCCTTCTACAGCATTGTCTGTGGCTTTGTTAACAAAGCCACAGACAATGCTGTAGAAGTGGCTACATTTTACTCTAAAATAGTTTAAACAAAAAAAAGGTAAACCGTTGATACGATAGAAGAAGAAGTGATTTAATTCAAACTGAACCTTACTATCCACGCCTCCAAGTCTTCATTCAAGTTCCTGCTTGCAGTTCCGTAAGGTTCAAGGCCCTGGTTACATAACCGATTCGCGTTTCACCTTACGTCAGTGTTAGGCTCAGGTGCATTGCACTCGAGCTTCCGAGTGATGTAACCAATTTCTTTTAACAACGTTTGCTAAGTTTGTTCCGTTAGTTTTTCTTACGGATGGGCTCTTGAGTTTGTGTGTTGTTCTTGACAACCGGCCGAACAAAAAAATTCTCGATAGACCAAACACAATAATAACGTTCGCAGATAGCTCAAGACCGTTAGTCGTGGCATTCTTTAGATGAGGCCTATGTCCAGCAGTGGACTTCAGTGGATGATGATTATGCCGTAACCGAGGACATAAGAATAATATATGATAACTACTCTTTTACATAAGTGAAGAAGCCCAACTCTTAGGAGTTGATGTATGAACATCAATCTTTGGGAAAGTTGGCGCTATCCAGCCGGATTAGTGAATAATGTCAATTTTTTAAACGGGTTTTTCTTCTCTAGCTTGCACTATTGATTTAAATCCTAAAAGGTACCTAAATCTTTACCATTCAGGGATGGGGTAAGCTACGATATTCGGTTAGCTCCACGATCTTTTCACATAGCGTCAACATTCCAATGTTTGTCAATAACCCGACGGTGACCAAAACATTAATACCTAGTAGAGTTTCGTCCCGTGAGGTTACTATCACCGTTCCTATTTCTGCCGCAAAGCAGTAGTGCTCGCATTGATGTGTACCCGTTTGAAGGGTATGGGTGCCGGTGAAATTACATGCACATGAGACTTTTCATATTTAAGTCTCGGGGTGGCAGGCGTGCAACTTGGTGGACGTGGCCTAATAGGTAATGCATAGTTATAGGCAGAGGTTAACGCTCCACATAAGGTAGGCTTACATATATGTTTCAAAACAAAGTTTTATGAAGTGTGATCGAAACGGTGTGCTGATCAAAATGAGTCCAAAAACTGTCAGTCTACGAGGAGTTCCTTTGTCCACCTTCCGTCTCCATCATCATCGAACACCGGGACAGTTGAAAATAAATTATAAGCTTGTTAAAAAACTCTGTCTTGAATCAACAGCGAAAATATGTAATGATGCAAGCAATTTTCGCTTTCGTCACGCACTTCCCCGGCGCTTGCGCAACAGGAAGGGCAGGCGTGGCCGGACGAGTGAAAGTGAGGGCGTTGACCTGCGCGCGCGCTGCGAATGTCAATGCAAACTACTGCGAGTGCGTTAATTGGGTTAGTTCAAAAAGGAGTACATTTTTAGGCCCACTGGATTTCAAGACTGTAAACACTCCTAATCTGTTGCGTATATTAAATAAACGTTTTAGTAGTAGTAGAGCTTTTTTGTGAAAGAGTTCGTCCGGGAAGTACCTACTACCACCATACCTATTTCTGTCGCAAAGCAGTAGTGCTCGAATTGCTGTGTTCCTGTTTGAAGGGTAAGGGTGCCGGTGAAATTACAGGCACATGAGACTTTTCATCTTTGTCTCAGGGTGGCGGGCGCAGTGCAATGCCACATAGGGCGCGTCCTAGGTGGACGAGACCTGTGAGGTAATGCACTGTTCATAGGCAGAGGTTACCGCTTAACATCAGGTGGGACATCAGCTTGTTCCGTCATTCAATTAGTATTAAAAAAAAACTAGGTATGTTGATTTGTTAAATTTCGTTCTATGCACTTCTAATTTGTGACGTAAAGTATTGAAGTCAGTTCATTTGTTACATTTTGGGACTGTACTAGGTATATAGGTACCTCTATCTGAGGCCCATTGTGGCTCTGCCTACTCTTTCGGGAAAAAGACCTACCTGTGTAGGTATATGGATGATATAAAACGTGAATTTATAGGCCTATTCAAAAAGGGCCCAGTGACGCTTCCGTTTGGTAGTCATTTGCATTAGCTGAGCTACTTTGAACTTGCAGAGCAGACTCTGTTTGCTTTGTCCGAACTGGCGAGTTCGGAGAAAAAGGCGTAAGTATATCTAAAAAGCCCTTTTTACGTAGGCCTATCTTACGTACGTTACGTTACGTAGGTTTAACTTACGTTTTGACATACGCCTTTGTCCCCGAACTGGCAGCCTAGTTGCGGAAAATAGCAAGTACAAAGTAGCTCAACTAATGCAAATAACCACCAGACGAAAGCGATTCTAGGATTCAATAAATTAATCTAGCACTATGATGGGTATTCTTACATAATGCTCAAGAGGAAGGCGAGGAAGCACAGGAAGGCCAGGTGTAGAGTGAAAGTGTGGTCGGTAACCTGCGCCGGCGCAGCGAATGTCAATGCGAAGCACGAATTAGGTTACGCAGTACGCTGTTGAATACATTCCTTGCAGTGATCAATGAATGATTGTGAATGAATACATACATACATAGACACACGCCTTTTCCCCCGAAAGGGGGCTAGGCAGAGCCTCAATGGGCCTATTTTCACAGTGGGTTGCACCATCGAGGAATATAGACGTGATAAGAGGTGAGCTCATCGCTGCTATTGCTTCCCACAACTGACTCAGCTAACGCTTTCTTCCAGTAATAACACATTCCATAATAATCTAGCAGCCAGGACAACTCTTATACCAACTAATCTTATCAACATGTCCGGATAATCCCTTAGTCGGCTTTTACGCCATCCACGGGAGGAGATGGAGGGGTATATTCTTAGGCCGGACAAACCACAGCCGAATGAATGAATAACAAGTAATATATACACAGAAACTTTTAAACCCCCTACTAAAAAGAGGGGTTTTATATTAAGTTGGAAGTGTTGGAACCGTTGAGAAAGCAAGGTTCTCGAGTGGCGATCACATACCGGACTACGCAAAAGAGAAATGCCACAGACCACAGACATTATAGAGGTCGCAGGAAGGCGGTGGGTGGAGAAGGATCAAGACCGTTAGCCGCGCGTCGCATTATATAGGGGAAGCTTATGAACAGCAGTGGATTTTTGTAGGCTGATGACGAGTATTTACATTGATTTTTTGTAATATAACTGCGTACCTAATTATTGGGTTCATATATTATAACATCCAGATTTTTGATCATACTTATACTCGTAAGTACCTAATTTCGATGTTATTTTCGCTATTAATCCACTGTTTTCTTCAACCAAATATGATTTACCGCAAATAATGACCAATATAAAAGCCAACAACCGTAATTTCATTGTAAAAGTATACTCTCTTCAATAAATGAATTAATTTTTTCATACATTTAAAAAATGAAAAAATAGTCCTTTAGGGAAGGCAACGCATTGGCAATACCTCTGGTGTTGCAGATGTCAATAGGCGACGGTAACCGCTTACCATCAGGCGGGCCGTAGGCCAGTTTGTCGAGACAAATCATCAAAAAAAAAAAAAAATTGTATGAAAATCCCTCCGCTTGTACAATTTCCTTGTGTTTCTTGTGCAATAAAGAATTAAAAAAATTAAAAGCAAACCTTGGAGTACACTCACAAATCTCAATAAACTCAGAATTTTCTCCTCTTTCTCATTAATTCTCGATAGAAAAAAACTGTGACCGCCGCCTTTCGTATAAAATGTAGCCGAAATTACGCGGACCATAATCACAAAATAAGTAATTGTACAAGTACCATCAGTCGGATGCACCCCGAGAAGTGGGCGAGCATAGTTACTCCTTGGGTCCCTGAAGACGGAAGGCGACGACGGGACCGGCAAAGAAGGCATTGGCGGGACGATCTCGAGGCTAAAGAGAAGGAGTGGTGGGAAACTGCCAAAAACCGGGATGAGTGGAAAATTTTGGAGGAGACCTTCGCCCAGCTTTGGGACACAATAGGTTAATAAAACAAGTCTAAAAAACAACACTCAACAACAACAATCTAGTAAAAATTAAAAAAACCCTCAACGCAATGAAACGGCTGAACCGATTTTGATCAAACATAGCTAAGAAAACTCCCGAAAAATACACCTTTCAAACAAAAAAAAAAAAAAACGGTTCAACCGTTCGGGAGCTACGATGCGATAGACACACACACACACACACACACACACACACACACACACACACACACACACACACACACACACAGACACATCAAACTTATAACACCCCGTCGTTTTTGCGTCGGGGGTTAAAAAGACAAATACCTTAATAACGAATCGATTGATACCTCAATCATCAAAAATTATTAAAATTAAAATTATTGACGCAGGAGGATGCGAGTTCGATTCCCGCCTCGGAACAAATATTTGTGTGATCGCAGATGGGTGGATGTTCAGGTTGTTCTGGGTATTTTCTATATATAATAAAAAATATCAATCTATATAATATATTGTTTTAAGTACTAGAGACTCGCCCTGGCATCGCACGGGTAGCCCCCAGTGACCCCCCCCCCCCCCCCCCCTCCTACCCCTCCCCTCCATGTCAATCTCCTGAAGCCCAATTCTCTTATTTATTTTATAACCACACTGCAAGTTGACCGAAACGAGATTGTATTGTAAATTGACTGAAAAATTGGTATTCTGCTCCCTCATAACAACAATATAATCTACTTTCGGTTCTTGCGACCATATATTAGAGTAGGATAGTGCTATATAATAATTGTAAAGAGTGAAAGAGAGAATTCTCAGAACTTTGAAACATTCAAGTTACAGTCACATTTCGATATAATCACATCCCGCGTTGTAATGGCAGGTGAGCAGAATACCATTTTTGACGTTTGTGACATCGACACTAGATCGTAACATGATCCGAACTTTATTTTGACTATTTTTTATTACGAGAATTGGGCTTCTGGTTCTAAGCTGCCTCCCCACCAATTTTCAGCCAAATCGTTTCACCCGTTCTTGAGTTATAAGTGGTGTAACTAACACGACTTTGTTTTATATAATATATAGATATCAGTTATCTAGTACCCATAACACAAGCTTGGGGCTAGATAATGTTGTGTGAACTGTCCAGCATTATTTATTTATTAGTTTATGCACTACGATAGAACATACTTAAATACAAACATACATACATACATACATACATACATACATACATACACTGCTAAAAACCTAACCCTTGCTTTTGGCTTTTAGCTTTTGGCTTTTATTTGTCGTAGTCAGGCAAAATCTATCGAAAATTAAATCAAGCAAGATGACTCATCGCAAAAGCAGCATATCTAAACGTCGAACAGTATAAATTATAGTAAAATTATGGACGCACATAAAATTACCGTTACCAATCTAAAAACCCATTTAAATGGACACACATACATCACAACTCATAATTCGTGGCGAGATAATAAATCTGTGATTGATTGACTACTGTTATGCGACAAACGATAATGACCTCTATATGTGTGGGGTAAGAGTGGTTGTAACAGGGAGATTGGCAGGCTATGTGGCTGTATTCCAGTGAGTGGAGCGATGCTACACTTAACGCTACGAAAAATAAAGCTAACAGAGTATGTATCTTTATTATTGGCGTCGTTCTTCTTGTGCATTTGCCATTTTCATGTTTTTTGTATTTAAAATAATAGTTTTATTGTATTTTCAATGTTACATTACTTCCAAGTCGTCAAAGTAACAGTCAAGTAATGTTTTAGTAAAACAGTGGCGGTTTTACTAAAACTTTAGAAGTTAATTTCCACTAATTTGAAAAGTCACGCAATTCACTTCCATTTCATTACTTTAGGATTTTGCCTTTGCGTGGTCCGCTGTCGCCATTCTGAATGAAAGCCGGTAGACGTGCTGTCTGATTGTACATTTACTTACAGAAAGACAAGTAGGTATGTACAAATAAAAAAAAAATACTAACTGAAACAGAAACAGTTGTTCTACCTGACTGAAGACCGCTAACGATCTAAAGGTAGCTCAACTGATCCAAATCACTACCAGACGAAAACGTCCCTAAGATGCTGGCTGCATTGCCACGCTGAATGGCAATACTAATGCGTTGAGCCAGATACGAGTAAGAGTCACCTCACGTTTCACGAGTCGCGTCGCTTTGACCAGACGCCCTGAAAGAATTTAGAAAACGCGAAAGGCTCAAATAAGTAAGCTTTGTCGAGACTTGCATATTTGCGTCTTTTGAGGTCCTCAGCGGAATCTGCCGCCGCACCAGCCCCAACTGATGTCCCGGACAGATGAGATGGCGCGAGGGTATCAACAGCTAGTCTCTTTAGTCTAATCTAAGCCAACAAGTGGTTCTGCGGGAAGACCAGCGTTGGTTGCTAGCTTGCTGTCAACCAACTCATGCTGAGGCAGAGGCATTTTGTTACTTGAGTTACACCTCGTACCTTCATATCTGTTTCTTCTTAGTTTAATACGTGTTTCTGTGTAGCTCATGTATACAAATAAATGTATATTCTTTCTCTCTTTCTTTCTTTTTTCTTCTTTCTTTGCGCTTCTTATCTTTGAATGGTCACAAGTCCTAACAAGTAGCAGTCGTGAGAATGCACCGGCGCGGGAAGTATTCCATAATTTTCACCACTTTTCCTCCAATACACTTTCCTCGCTCTCATTGTATTGGAAAACGATATCTACATTGCGACATACGCTCATTTTCATATGACGTTCACAGTTATTAAGAGAGTGAGATTTTCGATTCGTATTTATGTACTTCATAGATCACATACCATGTTATCTCGAATAATCTTTGGAGCAGTTTTTTTTTATACAACTTGGAATGACGTATCTAACAGATGCCCCACCTGATGTTAAGCGGTACCCTCTGCCTATGAACAGTGCATTGTCACATAGGTCAAGTCCACCTAGGATACGCCCTATGCGGTATAGACCCTGACCTATGTGGCATTGCACCGCACCCGCCACCCTGAGACATAAAGATGAAAAGTCTCATGTGCCTGTAATTTCACCGGCAACCATGGATACCCTTCAATCCGAAACACAGCAATGCGAGCACTACTGCTTTGCGGCAGAAATAGGTACGGTAGTAATACTTCCCCGGACAAACTCTTTCACAAAAAAGCTCTACTACTACTAAGTTACACAGTGTTTTGTGTTTTGCATTGACAAGCGTTTTCGAACTCGATCGAAAGAGACAAAACACGGTGTAACTATTCCAACGATATTCAGCGTGTATTAGTAGAACGGATAGACTTTACATTGGACCGACTTTGACTTTACAGGAGATTCTTATTTTGACGTTAGGGTTCCGCACCTGTACAAGAGAAACAGGACCCGTAGGTATAGGATCACTTTGCAGTGGGTAAGTCCAACTAGTTGTAATTTATTTATTGGTGTTTTCTTCAAATCGTTTTTCATCTAATAATATAATATAATATAATATAATATAATATAATATAATATAATATCCCCTTCAAGGGGGGATCAAATAGAAATGAGGAGTCTGAGCAACCTTTTCCCTGAGGGTCTCGGGGCGGGTGCTTGGAAACACCGAGTTAAAGAAGACTCGAGAAGAAAAGGTTTTTCAAAAAAGTAACTAATATAATATAATATAATATAATATAATATAATATAATATGTGGGAAATACCAGTTCAAACAGATGTTACAATAGTACACAACAGACCAGACATAATATACATAAATAAAAAAGAAAATAAAACATATCTAATTGATGTCACCGTGCCGTCCGACTACAATATAGGAGCAAAAGAAATAGAGAAACTCAGTAAATACCATGCTTTAAAACAAGAGATTACCAGACTTTGGAAAACACCAACCGAAGTCATACCTATTGTAGTTGGAGCCACGGGCGTTGTAGCTAAAAGCTTACATAGATATTGTAACAAGTTAGATTCACACATCAATATTCACATCATTCAGAAACAAGCAGCCATTCACACAGTAACAATTATAAGTAAAGTTCTAGGGGATACAGTATTTGTCAATCAGGGGGGATCAAATAGAAATGAGGAGTCTGAGCAACCTTTTCCCTGAGGGTCTCGGGGCGGGTGCTTAGAAACACCGAGTTAAAGAAGACTCGAGAAGAAAAGGTTTTTCAAAAAAATATTATAATATCCCTCCCAAAGTCCAGCCTTTAACGTCCGGGACGAACATCAGTCACACGTGGGAGGGGGACACTGGTAAAATTAAAACATACTAGCCAATAAGGCAATGGCAAACCCCCCTTTATGGAGATGAGTAATAGAAATGTACGTATATGGTCGCTTCCCGGGGGCGATCGCCGGGGCACGTCTGGAGCCGATGCTGGACGTTCCAGCATACGAACCATCGGTGGCGGAGGGTTTAGGGGTCGGCCCTCCGCCGGGGAACCCGAACAAAGCGAGACCACCCAACCTATGCCTGGTGATACTTTGCGGAGTAGGGATGTATCTCCCACTAGCTCTGCCGGTGCACCAGAAGTGGCCACTGGAAGTTCAGATACAGTTAGTGATGATGCCAGAAGAAAGTGGTCAGAAGCAGAACTTCACGAACTAATGTTCTGCTTTTTCAAGGCCAGAGCCCAAGGGCCTGGCTACATAAAACGTTTTGAGAAACTATTCAAAGACCGAAACCCTGAAAATCCTAAAATACGTAAATTCACGGGTAACACTTTATCCAATCAAGCAAGAAGCATTATTTCCCGCAAAGTCTTGTCAAGTCAAGTACTTGATGAAATTAAAATTAGAGCCGAACATCCCATTGCACCAAACACTCAAGAGGCTGTTGTATCTATACCTAGTTACCCAAACATGCAAACATCACCCAGGGTCACAATGACACATGCGCCTAGCGAAAACATCACACAACAGCCTATGACACGCACACCTGACACACTCACCCAGCAAACCGAAACATTTACAGATATGCATACACCACAGGAAGATTATTCAGAACAATTAGTAGAGACCCTCGATAACCCTGACATCGAAGTAGATGAAGACCAAAACCCACTCATATTACAGTTTCTACAGACGCTAGCCGAAACTAAAGAGATGCCAGTGGAAGAAAGGGAAACTTTACCAAAGCCTAACTTTAATAAACAATTTATCCAAAATTTGAATTCCATAAACGAGTTTTTGCCTAGTCTGCTAATAACAAATAAGTCCCTACGCGAAATTAACGATATCATCTATGCGTCTGCTAAAACATTAATAACAACTAATAACCAAAAACCTTACACACCTCCAAGTACACGAAAACCCAAACGAGACCCACCGTGGAAAACTAGATTAAAGAATAAGATAGAAGCTTTTAGAAAAGAACTTGCACGTGTAATAGAAATTAAGAGAGGAAATAATAGCAGAACCATGAATAGGATTAGGGGCAACCTGTTTAATAAATTCGATATAAGAAGTGAACAGGATCTAGACTATAGAATAAAATTACATACACAGAAAATAAAAGCATCAGCAGGTAGAATCAAGAGATACAATGACATGAACGATAGAAAAATTCAGAATAAAATGTTCCAAGAAAACCAGCATAAATTCTATAGAAGTTTAAACGGAGAACAACGTACACCGACACAAATCCCATCACAAGATGAGGTTCAGAGATTCTGGGCCTCCATCTTATCAGAACCCGTTCCACTCAATTCTGGAGCGCGGTGGATTATGGAAGTGCAAGAGTCTATGGAGGAAGTGGGGGAAGAGCATACATTTAAAGAAATCGATACGGATAAATTAAAGGTAGCTATAAGAAAGATTCACAATTGGAAGGCGCCAGGAGTAGATAAAATACAAAATTACTACCTCAAATATTTAACAAGCACACATAAATATAAAGCTAAACTTTTTGATAGGATCATGAAAGGGATCGAACCCGTAGACCAGTGGTTTACCACAGGAATGGTAGTTTTAATACCTAAAAATGAAAACACAGAAGACCCTAAAAACTGGCGCCCCATAGCATGTCTACCAACAATGTATAAACTACTGACATCTGTGATAGCTAACGAACTCTACTTACATTGTGATAAAAATGATATTTTAGCACCAGAACAAAGGGGATGCAGGCGGCGCGCCAGGGGCTGTAAAGATCACCTCATGATTAACAAAGCCATACTTGAAGATGCACATCAGTGCAAAAAAAACTTAAGTATGGGATGGGTTGATTACCAGAAAGCCTTTGATAGTATATCACACGAGTGGTTACTCAAAGTACTTGATATATGTAAATGCCCACCTGCTATCAAAGGCTTCCTCAAGATCGTCATGCCTACATGGAATGTTATCATGACAGCCTATGGTGTGAATGCCTGTGTGACCACCGATCCCATTTACATACGTCGAGGAATTTTTCAAGGTGACTCTCTGTCACCTCTCCTATTCTGCTTAAGTTTAAACCCACTTTCACAAGTACTGAATAAATAGGAATCAAAAGGATACAAATTAAAAGATAATAGCATAATCAATCATTTATTATACATGGATGACCTTAAGTTATACGCAAATAATACACATAATCTAAAAGTTTTAATAGATAGCACAGAAATATTTACGGAAGACATCGGGATGAAATTTGGGCTGAGTAAATGCAATGTTTTACATTTGGTAAAAGGTAGGAGACAAGAACATGAGGGAAGAGGTCATATTCTACTGAGTGGAGACGAGTTTGAACATTTAAAGACAGACGAGCAATATAAATATTTAGGAGTACAAGAGTCAGGTAAAATAGATCACAATGAAGCTAGACATCAAATACAAAAAGAATATTTCCGTAGGGTAAAATGTCTCACGAACTCACATCTAAATGCAAGGAACCTGCTGAGATCGATTAATATATACGCGGTACCTGTCCTTCTTTACACATTTGGTATCATAAATTATAAAACTAGCGATTTAAAGAAAGTAGATGTAAAAACTAGGAAAATATTAGCAATGAACAAAGCACATCAGCAAAAAGCAGAAGTTGAAAGATTATACTTACCTGTAGAGGAAGGTGGAAGAGGGCTAACTAATATAGAGATGCTATACAAAACACAAATTATCAAATACAGAAAATATTTAGAAGCAGAGCAAGATGGTATAATAAAAGCGATAGTTAAACATGATAAAAATAAAGACAAATATTCAATCACTAAAGAATCACTAGTAAATTTAATAGAAATAGGTTTAGGAAATGATGAAAGCTATACAGATGGAGAAATTAAAAGTGCTGTTCTTAAAACTAAGATAAATAAATGGAAAACTAAGCCACTTCATGGACAATTTTATAAAAAAGTTATTGAAAAAGAAAACATAGATAAAATTTACTCATTTAAATGGATAAAAAAGCAACCAGTAACATCGGGACTAGAATCATCAGTATTTGCGATACAAGATCAGGCAGTTATGACTAGGCAACATGAAAGAGACATTTTGAAAAGAGCAGTAGATGGTAGATGTCGGTTATGCTTGACAAAGGACGAGACCACGCAACATATTGTCTCGGGTTGTGAAAAACTAGCTGGCACTTATTACACTAGGCGACATAATAACATCGTGCAATATGTTTATTGGACGTTGGCGAAAAAACATAAGTTTGAAGTTTCGAATCTTTGGTGGAAGAAAACTTAACACAACCGCAGGTTAAAGAAAATGATACAGCAAAACTTATGTGGGAAATATCAGTTCAAACAGATGTTACAATAGTACACAATAGACCAGACATAATATACATAAATAAAGAAGAAAATAAAACATATCTAATTGATGTCACCGTGCCGTCTGACTACAATATAGGAGCAAAAGAAATAGAGAAACTCAGTAAATACCATGCCTTAAAACAAGAGATTACCAGACTTTGGAAAACACCAACCGAAGTCATACATATTGTAGTTGGAGCCACGGGCGTTGTAGCTAAAAGCTTACATAGATATTGTAACAAGTTAGATTCACACATCAATATTCACATCATTCAGAAACAAGCAGCCATTCACACAGTAACAATTATAAGTAAAGTTCTAGGGGAGACAGTATTTGTCAATCGGGGGGGATCAAATAGAAATGAGGAGTCTGAGCAACCTTTTCCCTGAGGGTCTCGGGGCGGGTGCTTGGAAACACCGAGTTAAAGAAGACTCGAGAAGAAAAGGTTTTTCAAAATAATATAATATAATATAATATAATATAATATAATATAATATAATATAATATCCCTCCCAAAGTCGAGCCTTTAACGTCCGGGACGAACATCAGTCACACGTGGGAGGGGGACACTGGTAAAATTAAAACATACTAGCCAATAAGGCAATGGCAAACCCCCCGTTATGGAGATGAGTAATAGAAATGTACGTATATGGTCGCTTCCCGGGGGCGATCGCCGGGGCACGTCTGGAGCCGATGATGGACGTTCCAGCATACGAACCATCGGTGGCGGAGGGTTTAGGGGTCGGCCCTCCGCCGGGGAACCCGAACAAAGCGAGACCACCCAACCTATGCCTGGTGATACTTAGCGGAGTAGGGATGTATCTCCCACTAGCTCTGCCGGTGCACCAGAAGTGGCCACTGGAAGTTCAGATACAGTTAGTGATGATGCCAGAAGAAAGTGGTCAGAAGCAGAACTTCACAAACTAATGTTCTGCTTTTTCAAGGCCAGAGCCCAAGGGCCTGGCTACATAAAACGTTTTGAGAAACTATTCAAAGACCGAAACCCTGAAAATCCTAAAATACGTAAATTCACGGGTAACACTTTATCCAATCAAGCAAGAAGCATTATTTCCCGCAAAGTCTTGTCAAGTCAAGTACTTGATGAAATTAAAATTAGAGCCGAACATCCCATTGCACCAAACACTCAAGAGGCTGTTGTATCTATACCTAGTTACCCAAACATGCAAACATCACCCAGGGTCACAATGACACATGCGCCTAGCGAAAACATCACACAACAGCCTATGACACGCACACCTGACACACTCACCCAGCAAACCGAAACATTTACAGATATGCATACACCACAGGAAGATTATTCAGAACAATTAGTAGAGACCCTCGATAACCCTGACATCGAAGTAGATGAAGACCAAAACCCACTCATATTACAGTTTCTACAGACGCTAGCCGAAACTAAAGAGATGCCAGTGGAAGAAAGGGAAACTTTACCAAAGCCTAACTTTAATAAACAATTTATCCAAAATTTGAATTCTATAAACGAGTTTTTGCCTAGTCTGCTAATAACAAATAAGTCCCTACGCGAAATTAACGATATCATCTATGCGTCTGCTAAAACATTAATAAAAACTAATAACCAAAAACCTTACACACCTCCAAGTACACGAAAACCCAAACGAGACCCACCGTGGAAAACTAGATTAAAGAATAAGATAGAAGCTTTTAGAAAAGAACATGCACGTCTAATAGAAATTAAGAGAGGAAATAATAGCAGAACCATGAATAGGATTAGGGGCAACCTGTTTAATAAATTCGATATAAGAAGTGAACAGGATCTAGACTATAGAATAGAATTACATACACAGAAAATAAAAGCATTAGCAGGTAGAATCAAGAGATACAATGACATGAACGATAGAAAAATTCAGAATAAAATGTTCCAAGAAAACCAGCATCAATTCTATAGAAGTTTAAACGGAGAACAACGTACACCGACACAAATCCCATCACAAGATGAGGTTCAGAGATTCTGGGCCTCCATCTTATCAGAACCCGTTCCACTCAATTCTGGAGCGCGGTGGATTATGGAAGTGCAAGAGTCTATGGAGGAAGTGGGGGAAGAGCATACATTTAAAGAAATCGATACGGATAAATTAAAGGTAGCTATAAGAAAGATTCACAATTGGAAGGCGCCAGGAGTAGATAAAATACAAAATTACTACCTCAAATATTTAACAAGCACACATAAATATATAGCTAAACTTTTTGATAGGATCATGAAAGGGATCGAACCCGTAGACCAGTGGTTTACCACAGGAATGGTAGTTTTAATACCTAAAAATGAAAACACAGAAGACCCTAAAAACTGGCGCCCCATAGCATGTCTACCAACAATGTATAAACTACTGACATCTGTGATAGCTAACGAACTCTACTTACATTGTGATAAAAATGATATTTTAGCACCAGAACAAAGGGGATGCAGGCGGCGCGCCAGGGGCTGTAAAGATCACCTCATGATTAACAAAGCCATACTTGAAGATGCACATCAGTGCAAAAAAAACTTAAGTATGGGATGGGTTGATTACCAGAAAGCCTTTGATAGTATATCACACGAGTGGTTACTCAAAGTACTTGATATATATAAATGCCCACCTGCTATCAAAGGCTTCCTCGAGATCGTCATGCCTACATGGAATGTTATCATGACAGCCTATGGTGTGAATGCCTGTGTGACCACCGATCCCATTTACATACGTCGAGGAATTTTTCAAGGTGACTCTCTGTCACCTCTCCTATTCTGCTTAAGTTTAAACCCACTTTCACAAGTACTGAATAAATATGAATCAAAAGGATACAAATTAAAAGATAATAGCATAATCAATCATTTATTATACATGGATGACCTTAAGTTATACGCAAATAATACACATAATCTAAAAGTTTTAATAGATAGCACAGAAATATTTACGGAAGACATCGGGATGAAATTTGGGCTGAGTAAATGCAATGTTTTACATTTGGTAAAAGGTAGGAGGCAAGAACATGAAGGAAGAGGTCATATTCTACTGAGTGGAGACGAGTTTGAACATTTAAAGACAGACGAGCAATATAAATATTTAGGAGTAGGTACAAGAGTCAGGTAAAATAGATCACAATGAAGCTAGACATCAAATACAAAAAGAATATTTCCGTAGGGTAAAATGTCTCACGAACTCACATCTAAATGCAAGGAACCTGCTGAGATCGATTAATATATACGCGGTACCTGTCCTTCTTTACACATTTGGTATCATAAATTATAAAACTAGCGATTTAAAGAAAGTAGATGTAAAAACTATTCAATATCAATATTCACATCATTCAGAAACAAGCAGCCATTCACACAGTAACAATTATAAGTAAAGTTCTAGGGGATACAGTATTTGTCAATCGGGGGGGATCAAATAGAAATGAGGAGTCTGAGCAACCTTTTCCCTGAGGGTTTCGGGGCGGGTGCTTGGAAACACCGAGTTAAAGAAGACTCGAGAAGAAAAGGTTTTTCAAAAAAATAATATAATATAATATAATATAATATAATATAATATCCCTCCCAAAGTCCAGCCTTTAACGTCCGGGACGAACATCAGTCACACGTGGGAGAGGGACACAGGTAAAACTAAAACATACTAGCCAATAAGGCAATGGCAAACCCCCCTTTATGGAGATGAGTAATAGAAATGTACGTATATGGTCGCTTCCCGGGGGCGATCGCCGGGGCACGTCTGGAGCCGATGATGGACGTTCCAGCATACGAACCATCGGTGGCGGAGGGTTTAGGGGTCGGCCCTCCGCCGGGGAACCCGAACAAAGCGAGACCACCCAACCTATGCCTGGTGATACTTTGCGGAGTAGGGATGTATCTCCCACTAGCTCTGCCGGTGCACCAGAAGTGGCCACTGGAAGTTCAGATACAGTTAGTGATGATGCCAGAAGAAAGTGGTCAGAAGCAGAACTTCACGAACTTATGTTCTGCTTTTTCAAGGCCAGAGCCAAAGGGCCTGGCTACATAAAACGTTTTGAGAAACTATTCAAAGACCGAAACCCTGAAAATCCTTAAATACGTAAATTCACGGGTAACACTTTATCCAATCAAGCAAGAAGCATTATTTCCCGCAATGTCTTGTCAACTCAAGTACTTGATGAAATTAAAATTAGAGCCGAACATCCCATTGCACCAAACACTCAAGAGGCTATCTATACCTAGTTACCCGAACATGCAAACATCACCCAGGGTCACAATGACACATGCGCCTAGCGAAAACATCACACAACAGCCTATGACACGCACACCTGGCACACTCACCCAGCAAACCGAAACATTTACAGATATGCATACACCACAGGAAGATTATTCAGAACAATTAGTAGAGACCCTCGATAACCCTGACATCGAAGTAGATGAGGACCAAAACCCACTCATATTACAGTTTCTACAGACGCTAGCCGAAACTAAAGAGATGCCAGTGGAAGAAAGGGAAACTTTACTTTGGTAAAGTTTCCCTTTCTTCCACTGGCATCCAAACGTTAATAAACAATTTATCCAAAATTTGAATTCTATAAACGAGTTTTTGCCTAGTCTGCTAATAACAAATACGTCCCTACGCGAAATTAACGATATCATCTATGCGTCTGCTAAAACGTTAATAACAACTAATAACCAAAAACCTTACACACCTCCAAGTACACGAAAATCCAAACGAGACCCACCGTGGAAAACTAGATTAAAGAATAAGATAGAGGCTTTTAGAAAAGAACTTGCACGTCTAATAGAAATTAAGAGAGGAAATAATAGCAGAACCATGAATAGGATTAAGGGCAACCTGTTTAATAAATTCGATATAAGAAGTGAACAGGATCTAGACTTTAGAATAGAATTACATACACAGAAAATCAAAGCATTAGCAGGTAGAATCAAGAGTTACAATGACATGAACGATAGAAAAATTCAGAATAAAATGTTCCAAGAAAACCAGAATAAATTCTATAGAAGTTTAAACGGAGAACAACGTACACCGACACAAATCCCATCACAAGATGAGGTTCAGAGATTCTGGGCCTCCATCTTATCAGAACCCGTTCCACTCAATTCTGGAGCGCGGTGGATTATGGAAGTGCAAGAGTCTATGGAGGAAGTGGGGGAAGAGCATACATTTAAAGAAATCGATACGGATAAATTAAAGGTAGCTATAAGAAAGATTCACAATTGGAAGGCGCCAGGAGTAGATAAAATACAAAATTACTACCTCAAATATTTAACAAGCACACATAAATATATAGCTAAACTTTTTGATAGGATCATGAAAGGGATCGAACCCGTTGACCAGTGGTTTACCACAGGAATGGTAGTTTTAATACCTAAAAATGAAAACACAGAATACCCTACAAACTGGCGCCCCATAGCATGTCTACCAACAATGTATAAACTACTGACATCTGTGATAGCTAACGAACTCTACTTACATTGTGATAAAAATGATATTTTAGCACCAGAACAAAGGGGATGCAGGCGGCGCGCCAGGGGCTGTAAAGGTCACCTCATGATTAACAAAGCCATACTTGAAGATGCACATCAGTGCCAAAAAAACTTAAGTATGGGATGGGTTGATTATCAGAAAGCCTTTGATAGTATATCACACGAGTGGTTACACAAAGTACTTGATATATATAAATGCCCACCTGCTATCAAAGGCTTCCTCGAGATTGTCATGCCTACATGGAATGTTATCATGACAGCCTATGGTGTGAATGCCTGTGTGACCACCGATCCCATTTACATACGTCGAGGAATTTTTCAAGGTGACTCTCTATCACCTCTCCTATTCTGCTTAAGTTTAAACCCACTTTCACAAGTACTGAATAAATATGAATCAAAAGGATACAAATTAAAAGATAATAGCATAATCAATCATTTATTATACATGGATGACCTTAAGTTATACGCAAATAATACACATAATCTAAAAGTTTTAATAGATAGCACAGAAATATTCACGGAAGACATCGGGATGAAATTTGGGCTGAGTAAATGCAATGTTTTACATTTGGTAAAAGGTAGGAGGCAAGAACATGAAGGAAGAGGTCATATTCTACTGAGTGGAGACGAGTTTGAACATTTAAAGACAGACGAGCAATATAAATATTTAGGAGTACAAGAGTCAGGTAAAATAGATCACAATGAAGCTAGACAACAAATACAAAAAGAATATTTCCGTAGGGTAAAATGTCTCACGAACTCACATCTAAATGCAAGGAACCTGCTGAGATCGATTAATATATACGCGGTACCTGTCCTTCTTTACACATTTGGTATCATAAATTATAAAACTAGCGATTTAAAGAAAGTAGATGTAAAAACTAGGAAAATATTAGCAATGAACAAAGCACATCAGCAAAAAGCAGAAGTTGAAAGATTATACTTACCTGTAGAGGAAGGTGGAAGAGGGCTAACTAATATAGAGATGCTATACAAAACACAAAATAACAAATACAGAAAATATTTAGAAGCAGAGCAAGATGGTATAATAAAAGCGATAGTTAAACATGATAAAAATAAAGACAAATATTCAATCACTAAAGAATCACAAGTAAATTTAATAGAAATAGGTTTAGGAAATGATGAAAGCTATACAGATGGAGAAATTAAAAGTGCTGTTCTACTGAGTGGAGACGAGTTCGAACATTTAAAGACAGACGAGCAATATAAATATTTAGGAGTACAAGAGTCAGGTAAAATAGATCACAATGAAGCTAGACAACAAATACAAAAAGAATATCTCCGTAGGGTAAAATGTCTCACGAACTCACATCTAAATGCAAGGAACCTACTGAGATCAATTAATATATACGCGGTACCTGTCCTTCTTTACACATTTGGTATCATAAATTATAAAACTAGCGATTTAAAGAAAGTAGATGTAAAAACTAGGAAAATATTAGCAATGAACAAAGCACATCAGCAAAAAGCAGAAGTTAAAAGATTATACTTACCTCTAGAGGAAGGTGGAAGAGGGCTAACTAATATAGAGATGCTATACAAAACACAAATTATCAAATACAGAAAATATTTAGAAGCAGAGCAAGATGGTATAATAAAAGCGATAGTTAAACATGATAAAAATAAAGTCAAATATTCAATCACTAAAGAATCACTAGTAAATTTAATTGAAATAGGTTTAGGAAATGATGAAAGCTATACAGATGGAGAAATTAAAAGTGCTGTTCTAAAAACTAAGATAAATAAATGGAAAACCAAGCCACTTCATGGACAATTTTATAAAAAAGTTATTGAAAAAGAAAACGTAGATAAAATTTACTCATTTAAATGGATAAAAAAGCAACCAGTAACATCGGGACTAGAATCATCAGTATTTGCGATACAAGATCAGGCAGTTATGACTAGGCAACATGAAAGAGACATTTTGAAAAGAGCAGTAGATGGTAGGTGTCGGTTATGCTTGACAAAGGACGAGACCACGCAACATATTGTCTCGGGTTGTGAAAAACTAGCTGGCACTTATTACACAAGGCGGCATAATAACATCGTGCAATATGTTTATTGGACGTTGGCGAAAAAACATAAGTTTGAAGTTTCGAATCTTTGGTGGAAAGAAAACTTAACACAACCGCAGGTTAAAGAAAATGATACAGCAAAACTTATGTGGGAAATACCAGTTCAAACAGATATTACAATAGTACACAATATACCAGACATAATATACATAAATAAAGAAGAAAATAAAACATATCTAATTGATATCACCGTGCCATCCGACTACAATATAGGAGCAAAAGAAATAGAGAAACTTAGTAAACACCATGCCTTAAAACAAGAGATTACCAGACTTTGGAAAACACCAACTGAAGTCATACCTATTGTAGTTGGAGCCACGGGCGTTGTAGCTAAAAGCTTACATAGATATTGTAACAAGTTAGATTCACACATCAATATTCACATCATTCAGAAACAAGCAGCCATTCACACAGTAACAATTATAAGTAAAGTTCTAGGGGATACAGTATTTGTCAATCGGGGGGGATCAAATAGAAATGAGGAGTCTGAGCAACCTTTTCCCTGAGGGTCTCGGGGCGGGTGCTTGGAAACACCGAGTCTTAAAGAAGACTCGAGAAGAAAAAGTGAAGATCATATATAATATAATAATAATATAAGGGTACACAAAATGAGGTTCGTCTGGGTACTACCACCATACCTATTTGTGCCGCAAAGCAGTGATGTTCGCATTGCTATGTTCCGGTTTGAAGGGTAGGGCGGTAGAAATACAGACACGTGAGACTTTACATCATTGTGTCTCAGTATGGTGGCCATGCTACGTACGGGGTTACCGCTTAATACTAGATGGGTAATTAGCTAGTAAATAATAAATAAACTAGTGGTTCGCCCGAACTGAGACCTCGCGAATAGACGCGATGTATATAGGTACCTAGGTTATCTACTTTATTTACCTATATAAACAACTTAAAAAAAAACATTTAATTAGATCAAAACTTCATGGGCCATCCCGAGATAATTTCCTAAATATCTTCGAAATAAACGATATTATCAAGCTATCTCTGTGGCGCGGCTGGCGATGGTTCGCCTGCGACGCAGGTTCGATTACCGCCTAGGAACAAATATTTGTGCGATCTGCAGATATTTGTTCAGGGTGTTCTGGGTGTTTTCTATAGATAATTAAAAATATCTATCAATGTAATATATTGTTTTAAGTATATCAGTTAACTAGTACCCATAACACAAGCTCTGGCTTAGCTTGGGGCTAGATAATGTTGTCTGAACTTGTCCAGCATTATTTATTTATTAATTTATTTATCTTTTTTGAAGTGCATCTGTAGGCCTGTAATAGTGTCTGGGATTTTTTAACACCCGATATGTAGGTATAAGTTGATAAGCAGACACAGGATGAAGCATAATAGGGTGTTCGAAAAGTTAGACCTACAACATTGTTCAAATTTTCAGAAACGGGAGGTCAACAATGGATGTTATACTGGTTATTGTTTTATAGAGTAAAAGTTTCTGATTTCTTCAATTTTAGACTTTTCTCAGTAAAAAGTTGGGCTAACAAGAACAATCCTTAAAGTTACAAACATACCAAATTTCAGCGTTTTGGGATTATTGGATGTACCCTAGAGGTTTCGGTTTTTTTACATATTTGATTTACCATAATATCTCAAAAACTACATTCATTAAAAAAATATAAAAAATAGTTTTAAAATGTCGAAGCAGCATTCATTATGACACCCCATTTGATCTGATATTCTCACTTTTTTTTTCTCCCTCTTGGTCCCCAATATCTCAACAACCCCCTGGCCGATATAGCTCATAACCTTACAAACAAATTGTACCAATACTATCTACCCCTCAATGAAATTTCATGAAGATCGGATTAATGGTTCGGAAGTTATGCATGGATTGGACAAACATACATACATACATACATACAAACGCCGATTCTTCCTAATTGACTAAAAGAACTCGCTTCGCTCGTTCAATAAAAATGTCATTTCAGCTTGCTAAGCTATGTCAATGACCTTAGTTCTCTGTCGAATAACTTCGTTGCGGATGTTATCCTTCCCTTCACAGAAACTGATGGAAATGACGCACTCAAATAAATAAAATAAATGTTTTCTCTTTATAATACCCACTCAAATCCAAACCCTCACTTACAAAACCGAGCTAGTAATATTCTAAGCAGTCTGCGAACCATCGATCACGGCACAGATCGAGGTGACCGCGTTGCGAGTGAAATGGGAAAGCGACCTCGCCGCGTAACGGTAACTGCATTGTGTATAACGCTTATAATCACGGATTAGCCAGCACACTGTCACGCCTGTAATGCTGTTGTTATTTATGTCAACTTGATGGTTTAAGTTAGCTGATATTATTTGTTTATCAGGGCAGGACACCTGGCCAGACGTGGCGACGGCCGGTGGAGTAAAGCCTGGAGTTGTGGCCGAAGTCGGGCCGAAGAAATCTGGGTCGTCCGAAAGCGAGATGGGTCGACGACATCGTATCCGTCGCGGGCAATACCTGGTTGAAAGACGCACATGACAGAGGAGGCTGGCAGGACAGAAAGAAGGCCTTTACCCAGCCGTGGGTGCTTCTGGGCTGAGATTATGATGATGATGATGATGATAACGATGATGATTTGTTAATCAAAAGCAGACAGCCTGTAAAATCATGTACGAAAACAAGTAAAAATTTCCCAACTAAAACTGAAGTTTCAAACACCTCAGTATGACCCAACAGTGGTACAGAATTACAAACTCTCATGAAATCATAAAATGAAATGTGCCCCAATTATCGAACTTCGTACAGGGTTCTGGAAGAACGAAGCACCGCCGTAAAGTTGCATGTCTTTCGGTCTTCTATAGGTTACATTTCGGGGAATGTGCCCTTCATGATCTGAGGCCATAGACAAAGTAACATTCTATTAACGATGTCGCTTGTAGAAAAGCCAACAATGTGTGAGATTGAAGTAAGTTATCGAAATTTCCCGTGGTCTATTGTATTGTATTAAGAATGTACAATGGAATCGCTTCGAAGCGAATGCCACTTGGCTAGGCCGGCTGATCCCACCATCTTCTTTTCATCATACGACAAGTAGGCGCACGGCTCAGTGCCATCCTTACCTCATCAGTATACTCGCAATTCGCATTAAGCGTTTAGGTTCCACCTATGTAATGCGAACTGCTAAGGAATTAAAAAAGTTGCCGGCGTCTGTCTTTCCTGAAAACTATAATATCAGTCTCTTTAAGGCAAGAGTGAATAGGTGCCTTCTAGACCTTCGTACTCCAACGTCAGCCGCATCGTCACTTACCAACAGGTGAGTTAACGGTAAATCGAGGGTCGTATAATAGGTAAATAGGTTTCTATCTTAAATCAATGAGGTATTTGATCACACCTTTCAATCTTTTCCCTCTGTTTTTTTTGGTACTCCTCTACAGGTCGTGTTTTACAACCGATCTGGTATAATACGGGTTCTTAAACTTCATAGTTTTCTGTCGTTAGCGATTTTTGATTGGAGTGGTATATCCCCCAATTTTTTTATTAATAATAATGAGGTACAAATAATGTTTATCTTCCTAAATACCGTTACAAACGATCTAAAGGTTCTATAGATACTAGAACTAGTTCTACTGATCCTTACATAATGGTCTTTGATAAAATGACACACGAAGCTTTACAGAAGCTTCTAGAAAGAAGCAAACAGGTATCTTCTGATATCTACGTGCATTTCTGTCCCAAAAAATCCTCACATCAACGGCCTACAACCGTCAAATTTGGCTCGCAAAAAGCCTATCTTTATAGGTCAACAAACTTATGATCATGACCTCACCGTGACACAAGATGGCGTCGAATTTAAGTGTGACAGTGCAGACGTAACGCTGGTAACTGACCTGCTTGCGGACACCTTTCCCTGACTTTCTCTGACACACTTCTGTATAAGGTGGACTTACACTGAGTTCTTTAATATAACTCAACTTCTTATGATTATATTATTGTTTTATTACCAAAATTGCTCAAGAAATATAATTATATTTTCTTATTAAAAAAACGCAGGAGGTTGCGGGTTTGATTCCCGCCTCGGAACAAATATTTGTACGATCTGCAGATATTTGTTCAGGGTGTTCTGGGTATTTTCTATGCATGATAAAAAATATCTATTTACCTATGTAATGTATTGTATTAAATTAAATTAAGTATATCAGTTATCTAGTAGGTACCCATAACCCAAGCTCTGCTTAGCTAAGGGCTAGAAAATTTTGTGTGAACTGTCCAGCATTATTTATTATTATCATTATTACTTATATTTCTTTATTATTTTCAAAAAATCCTGGCAATTTCATATTTTGCCTATACCTGACAATAAGCCCAGCCTTATTTCCTAACATGTCAGGAAAATTTCTGTATCTGGTAACCCTTGGCGGGACTGAATGAAACCATTACAGCTGAATCACAGAATGCTATTTAAACTTTCTTGTACTTCCGTCTTTGAGCTTGTTTTATCATCAGGTACTATAAGATTGCGGGACAGCCCATAGGACGAACGTCTCAATACTCAAGGAACTCAAGATAACTACTAGGATTTCCTCCATCTGCCTCCAGCGAGTCCTTGGGTATTTTGGTCATATAAACGTAAAGGCAGTGACAACTTAGAGAAGCTGATTGTTCTGGCAAAATAGAGGGAATGAGGCCAAGAGGCCGTAGCCCGTTACGTTGGTCAGACCAGATCCGCACCACTCTCGATTCGAAACTCCACGAAGCTGTGCAGCTCGCTGGCAACAGATCTCATTGGCGCTACATTGTCCGGCAGAAAGTGATCCATGGAGGGGGTCACGACCCTCAGCATTGAGGAATACGACGCGAGGAGGAGGACTATAAGAATGAGGCAAGTCTAGAAGTGCCTTTACCGGCATCGTTGTGTTGTTGTGACCGCGAACTGCTGGGCGCTGCCTTTCTACACCGGCGATAGTTCGTGGCATGCATTAACAGACTACTCATGGAGCATGGTAAATAGTAACTACAATGTTGTTTTAGAAAATGGTGATCGAATAACACAGAGTTTCGTAAAACTCTGCCATGATAGATATTCAAAGAAGTCCAAAGCTCTTACTAGAGGCTGCCTTAATCAAACATCATGCATTATTATGAACGAAATTGCAGTTATTATACTTATATTGTACTGGTTATAAAATTGCAGTTATTATACTTATATTATACTGGTTATAAAATTGCAGTTATTATACTTATATTATACTGGTTATAAAATTGCAGTTATTATACTTATATTATACTGGTTATAAAATTGCAGTTATTATACTTATATTATACTGGTTATAAAATTGCAGTTATTATACTTATATTATACTGGTTATAAAATTGCAGTTATTATACTTATATTATACTGGTTATAAAATTGCAGTTATTATACTTATATTATACTGGTTATAAAATTGCAGTTATTATACTTATATTATACTGGTTATAAAATTGCAGTTATTATACTTATATTATACTGGTTATAAAATTGCAGTTATTATACTTATATTATACTGGTTATAAAATTGCAGTTATTATACTTATATTATACTGGTTATAAAATTGCAGTTATTATACTTATATTATACTGGTTATAAAATTGCAGTTATTATACTTATATTATACTGGTTATAAAATTGCAGTTATTATACTTATATTATACTGGTTATAAAATTGCAGTTATTATACTTATATTATACTGGTTATAAAATTGCAGTTATTATACTTATATTATACTGGTTATAAAATTCAACTGAATATTCTGTTTTCAGTTTTCACTTAGTTCGTGTTTTGTTTCTTTCTATCGAATTTGAAACTGTCGAAGTTGAATCTGCCTGGTTCAATTCACAGGTGAAGAAAGTATTTTTTTTGAAAATCTTTGAATGCAGTGTTACTAAGTTTTAAAAATAAAATAAGGTCTCCTTTCAGCAAAATATCCTATCTACAATATTTAAAGTACTTTCCCTTCATGTCGCATAGTCTTGGGACGCCCTGTATACAAAAAACGAGCGAACCTTTCAGTGATCGCATATGATATGTAACATCTGACATAATGACACCTCCTTGGTAATAAGCAACATGGCTGATAGTACCAACCTCTCTCTCTTTTACACACTTCCGTCCCTTTTCACGATATTCACCCACATATTGCAGGAAAGCGACAGGAAAGATGTTTCACATCAAAAAAAGCACAATCAAGCCTCCCAATCCGTGTCGATCATTATAAATTCAACAATTTAAGTATTATCATAAAAGCTATAGCCAAGTAACTCCATCATATACCTAAATAGATGTATATAAATAATGCTGGACAGTTCACACAACATTATCTAGCCCCAAGCTAAGTAGACCTTGTGTTATGGGCACTAGATAACTGAATACTTATTACAATAAATTACATAGATAGATATTTTGTATTATGCATAGAAAATACCCAGAACACCCTTCCACCAATTACTTTGGTCAAAGATAACCATGAACAAATATCTGCAGATCGTACAAATATTTGTAACGAGGCGGGAATCGAACCCGCAACCTACTGCGTCACTAATATAACATTTTCAAAAATTAAAGCAATCTAGTTCGACCTACTTACTCCTCCCCCCTACACAGTAATTTCCCCCATTATCTGCCACCATGTGGGAACGTCCCAGTTTCAGTTTCCCGTTAGTAGAGAAAGTGGTTGCACCGTCTCTATGCAAATTATGCAATTATACTGCCCGTGCCTCTGCGCATTCATATTGACTGATATTTTTAACCGTTTTGTTTTAGGGTTCCGTAACCAAAGGGTGCTAATGGGACCCATTACTAAGCCTGCCGGCGCTTTGTGCATGGGTCCTCCCGTCTTTCCGTCTCTCGACATTGTGTCATAGGGGTATCGACAACCGTATTTTGTTTTGTTTTAGAAATAAAACCAATACTACACTAGTAACACTACAATAGTAAAAATAATTAAAAAAAATTGAAATCTAGCTAATTAACACCCAAAAGTCTCATATACATAGTCCTGATCCCACAAGGATTCCCTGTGTCGTGGGTATCAGAAACTACGAGTAGGTACCATGGTACCACAACACTCAGACTCGGAACAAATATTTGAAGATCATACAAATATTTGTCCCGCAGCGGGAATCGAACCCGCAACCTTTTGCATCTCAACCGGCTACTCGCCCGACGCGCTACAGAGGTCGTCAAATTCAATTGCAGGTAGGTGCAGGCATATAGGTTAGAACACCTACCATCATCTCACGAAGTCCGCTATTTTTTGCTTTATTTGCGCTTAGTTGCCATGCTGACGGTACTCGCTGCCATTTGCCATGAACACAATAAGCACTATAACCCGGACCGCTTATATACCTACATAACTTATTTATTAAAATACTTTAAATTGCAAAAGAAAACAAAGCGTTAAATACCTAGTACCTACCTAAGTAAGGTTAACTTAAAGACTTGACTAGATTTAAGAAAGTAAACTAATAGACAAAGTTGCCTTATAACAAAATAAACTATTTAATAAATCAATATATTAATCGACATAATTAATAACATAACAAGAAGGTGCCCATAATATTTATAAGTTTATTTATTACATCATTCCTAGCTTACAGTTATGCGCTGTTACTACGCTGCTTTCCTACGAGAATGATCTAACGTGACAAGCGAAAAAATGATGCCATCCGCCATGTTAGTGTAATGGCTGCCTCAAAAAAAATAACGGAATAACTAACAGCGGCGCGGAGAAAGGCTTTCGATTGTCCCACATATCAATACACGCGAATCGGCTGGCGCGACTACAAAACAGCACAACACTAGTGCAGCGTCTGCCTAGATAATAGCAACCCTATTTCTATCAAGCAACTGTCAGAGTAAGCGGCGGGAGTTTTGACGTTACCGTTCCAATGTCAATGTGACAATTGCGCGTTAACAAACATACATTCGTCTTGTTCTGTTTTACTAGTAGAGTATTGCTATTTCATAGCTGACATTGAAAAAGAAAGCATCAGACATTTTAACCGACATTTTTCTGTTTGTCGAAGAAAGCAAGCTGCAATGTGTGTAATAGAAACGCCGGTTCTGTACCGCTTGCATTGTACAAGTTGCATAAGAAAATTGCATTTCCCCAACATTCACTGACAATGTGGACTTGTGGAGTTAGATTTTCACATTGATTAGATAATTGGCAATCATTAGTTATTGGCCTGCTACAAACAAAAACAACGTCACATGGAGCGAAGTATGCTAAATACCTATAAAGCTACGAGACCGGTAGACCACTCTTAAAATAAGGAAAAGAACAAAAGTAAGCAATGTTTCCAACAAAATAAAAAAAATGGAGCTGGACCGGACATTTATGAGTGTTCTGAGGACACTGAGAACAACAGAGAAAAACGGACGAAAGACATCTTGGAATGGTACCCCAGAAACGGATAAAGCCAAAGAGGACGTCAAATAAAGGGATGGGAAGATGATTTACCAACGGGATGGAATAGATCAGCCCGTGATATAAAAGTGTGGAAGGAACTATGGGAGGCCTATGTCAATGGCGGCCTGACAAACAAACTGTTTGCTGAAAAATAATAGGTACTATATACTTAATATTTTATTTTAGTTTATTTTTCATTCATTATAAAGTTAGATACTAATGTTCAGTGATTAAAGGCTTTATCTATCTATCTATATATCTATCTAGTTATTTTAAACTGGAGTAAAATCAGTAGGTACGTACAATTACTCTTGAATTTAGAGTAGGTATATAAAAGTCTTAAAATTAACATAGTCAAGATAAACATCACGTGAAATGCCCATGTCACACCTATGCTGGTTCATGTTAGGAAGATTTCATCGAAGCTGTTGACCGCTATGTTTATTTGGGTCAAGTGATTTAACTAGGTAGGTCCAACTCCGTCAAAGATGCCAAAGAATCCAACTCGTATGGACATCGTTCTGGAACCTACGCCATATCTTCTCGTCACAGATACCACAGAGCCTCAAGACGAAAATCTTTATGGAGTCAGTACTGATTATTCACTGCGTGAAAAGAAAAAAGAAAATAGAAAAGAAATAGCATAGAAAAGCTAAAAGTTGCGCAGCTATCTATGGAGAGAGCTATATTGCTTTTTATACAACTTGGAATGACGGTTCAAGTAGATGGCCCACTTGATGTTAAGCGGTACCCTCTGCCTATACACAGTGCATTATCACACAGGTCACGTCCACCTAGGACGCACCGTATGTGGTATTGTAAAGCGCCCGCCACCCTGAGACATAAATATGTAAGGTCTCATGTGCCTGGTATTTCACCGGCACCCATACCTTCAAACCGGAACACAGCAATCCAAGCACTACTGCTTTGCCGCAGAAATAGGTATGGTCGTAGTACTTCCCCTGACGAACTCATTCACAATAAAGCTGTACTACATCTAAAGTACTATAGTCGGAGTTTCACTACCTACGTGGAGTTGAAGAATCACCGACATTACTCTCAGAATTAGCAAGTTGAAGTGGCAATGGGTAGGCCATATAGCTCGCAGAACTGACAACCGTTGGGGAATAAAGGTTTGCGAGTGGCGACCACAAACCGGACGACGCAGAAGAAGAAGGCTCCTCTCTATTGACTATTTACATTATAAAGGTCTCAGGAAACTTGATGGAGGTTGCTCAAGACCGGACCCAAGTTGGCCGCTGCAGACAAAACCTCTGCAAATAGGGAATGCGAGACTCTTCCCAGACTGAAAGTGACCGTGGAGCTACCCAGGGGTGGGTTTACCTATAGTGCATGGTGTGCGGAGCACACGGGCGCAGTCTCAGGGGGCGCCTCCGAAGACCCTGCGCCTTCGTTATGGCCAGCGCCGGCGGTAGCAAGGTGCGAGGTATCTCTCCTCGTGTCAACTACACAGTTTTTTTTCGAAGCTCGCTCCCCTCGCCTTTGTAGTTTGAAATTTTTGCTGCACCCTCAAAGAGGTAAAAGCACCGTTTTTTTCAAGACTCTCTATTCACCTTTTTACGACATTTTTGCTGCACTGTTCTGTTTATTTTTTTATTTTACAAGCCTCAAGCTAGCTAAATTAATCTAGTAAAGTTATATTATTTACATTTTTATTAAGTGATCGCTTTAATTATAATAAATGCCATTGATATGGGGGGGAAAAGGGGGCACCAGATCTGAGCTTGCACCCGCGCGGAAGATAAGCTAGAGACGAAGCTCTGGAGCTACCATTCAGTCCATGCCTAACATGCTCACTTGTTCCTTGTATCCCAATACCTGCACAAGGGAGGACCTTACAAAGCCACAGACAATTCTGTACAAGAGGCTACTTTTAGCACTGAAATCGTTTAAAAAAAGGCAAACCATTGATACGCTAGAAGACGAAGAAGACCTTTTGTCGTCAGAAGTAGACTTCTGCAGGCTGCTGATGATGACATGGAGAGTAGGTAAACGTTAAATTCAGTCACGGTTACGTGGCAAGTGGTTACAAATAATTCCGAGAATAATTTGTTATTATTTGTGGTTTTTTTGTTATGTCAACTGACTAGTCATCGATCACGCCTCGCTTGAACTCGACGTTGAACTTGACCGGTCAACGCTGGGTCTTCATGAAGCATACGCGCGTAGCAGAGAGGGTTTTGGAAAAGAGGACAAACGAATGACTAAGACGGGGTTAAACACAGCGGATTTTCAGTGGCAGCTCTTTACCAGGGTAATTGACGACCTCTGTGGTGCGTCGGGCGAAGGTTCGCCTGCGACGCAGGAGGTTGCGGGTTCGATTCCCGCCTCAGAACAAATATTTGTGCGATCGCAGATATTTGTTCAGGGTGTTCTGGGTATTTTCTATGTATAATAAAAAATATCTATCTATGTAATATATTGTATTAAGTATATCAGTTATCTAGTACCCATAACACAAGCTCTGCTTAGCTTGGGGCTAGATAATGCTGTGTGAACTGTCCAGCATTATTTATTATTTATTTATTTATTTAATTAGACAAGTTTCAGGCAAAACGTTAGTTGCAATCGGTTTTTTACAGGCTTTTATTTATCTTCCTTTCCTGTCTGTGGAAAACAAAATTACCGCTGAATTGAACCTGTCTCACCCAACCGATAAAGCTGAAATTTTGAATACCTCTCAAGTTCTGATTATAATATAATATCATGGTGACAACGATCAATTCGATGATGGAGACGGAAGGTCGACAACGGAACTGTTTGCCTGGTGGGGGATGTAGGGACTGCATTATAGTAATATGTGCTGATGTCGACAATATAAGTAGGTCACTGGACACAGCGCTAGGAGCGGGCAGTCTCCCCTGAATCGCGGTTAAATTAGAACGTTCGTTGTTCTTTAATTATTTATTAAAGAAAGGATTACAAGGAATTAAAATCAAACTTAATATTTTAACAACCCCAACACATCGCATAGACAAGATCTCAACAGGGGACCAATCTAGCAATCGAATTTACAACCACATTCCGATTTCCGAATGAGCTGTGGCTTAGATGTGCCAAGTTCAATCATGTCCGATGACAATACAGTATTATGATGACGAGCTAGTTGGATGATTAATGACGAATAGTAGCCTAGCAATGTTTGGGTTTATTTTGATCAGCTCACGGTTCCGATCACTAATTTCAGAAAAGCGCAAGATAGACGACGGTAAGTCCTGCAAATCTACTTTGTTCCTGACCTTTTGTGGCCGCAAAATTTAAGAGTACTTGCTACATCGTCTCTTTTTCCTCCAGGGAGCCTAGACATCCATCGCCAGTGGCCAGATGACTGAAAATAAAAAAATAAAACATAAAAACATGAAGGTTGTCTGCCTGTTACATACACAGAGTAAATTGTTATAAACTGCAGCAAAGTGCAGTGAAAGCTGAGCCCAGCGCATTTGCTACTGCATCCGAAAGCACAAGATGTCTTGACACTAATATCACAAAATATGTAATATAGATAATACTACCCGCCGCTTTTTCGCACACATTTTACCGAGATAAAAAGTACGCTTGTTGCCCGTAGTAGGGTTCCGGTCAACCGGACTACGGAAATAAATTATGGGTAGGCCAAAGTTGCAGTTTGAAAAATGCTTTAAATTTATAGTGTTAGGTAGGTACTTCTTTTTTAAGATATTAATAGTTAAATATAAAGCCAAGATACAAAGTAATAAATTAATTAATTAGCCTATAACTAACACAATCCAGGTATATCTGTATGCCTAATTTCATCGAATATGTTAAGCAGTTTTGGCGTGATTAAGTAACAAAAATAATAATTACTCTGAAACATAGTTTATTTGGATTTTACATTTGGCCTTATGAGAATTTGCCCCTTTGAGGGTTTGCCCTGCTGAGAAGTTACCTTTTGGCGAAGTTGCCCTCACGCAAACGAGTCACACAACATCACTCAGTACCAGTAACATCAGTGGGAAGTGAGATCTCCTAATAATATCAATAAGTGTAATATCCTCACTTTTTGAACTCGAAAAAATGCATTCATTGTTCGCTGAAAATACAAAGACTCAAGGGTTTCTTTGGATGTTCAGTGCATGAATAACTGTAGGTACAAATACTTTTTGTCATTGCAAAATGTCCAACAAAATTGAGCGCTAATGTTATTTATTGAAATATTTTTGTATATTATAATAATATGTTAGGTATTTACTTATTTTGTTATTCAGAGTAGGTATTTAGTTTAATTAAGTCTGTTAATCATGGAATCTCGACCTATAATTATTCACAATAGCACACAAAGGTTAGCAGGAAGAAAATGCTGATTAGAATTAAGTCCGCCTCCGCCTATGTACTGTTATTTTGTTTTGTGCAATAAATATTTTTTTATCTATCTATCTATGAATGCACTTTCTCAGTACCACTCTCAAGTATCTTATCTGTTCAATCCTATCTAGAACTCCAAATACTGACTGTAATTTGTAGGATTATAATGTCGTAATATTCAGTATAAAAGTTACATGGCAAGTATCAAGAGTGCTATACCCCATCTAGTGCTACGAGTCTGAAGCGAGGGAAAGTTAGCATTGCCATTGAGTGGGTGTTTGCCGGCTATGTTACCGACAGAGTACCGTTACTTGACTGGGTTACATTACATGGCATAACTAGTATTATATAGGATTATTTACGTACTTACCTTCAGCTCTTGTGACAGTCTGAGGTCCTGCTATTATTCACATTAGTAGGTATATAAATAACACACGCCTTTTTAACCCCCGACGCAAAAAGAGGCGTGCTTAAAGTTTGGTGCGTGTATCTGTGTATAGTCTGTCATCGTAGCTTCCAACCGATTTTGATTAAGTGTTTTTTGCATGAAAGTTGAGAGTATTTGTAGCTGTTTGGTGGAAAGTCGAGAGTATCCTTAGCCACGTTTGGTGGAAAATCGAGAGTATTCTTAGCTACGTTTGGTGGAAAGTCGAGAGTAAACTTAGCTATGTTTGGTGGAAAGTCGAGAGTATTCTGAGCTATGTTTGGTGAAAAGTCGAGAGTATTCTTAGCTATGTTTGGTGGAAAGTCGAGAGCATTCTTAGCTATGTTTGGTGGAAATTGGTGAAGTCGTTTCCAGGTTAATCAGCTCGCAATTTTTTTTAAGGGTTCCCTGATTTTTTTCCATCCAAAACTTTCACTTTAAGCTCAAATTGTTAATTTTCGATGTCAGCAGTCTCAAGGGTCTGATTGAAGGCACAGGTTGAACAGGATCTAGGGTGCAACGCGTGCTTCGATTTCAATGCGGTTTTATTTGTATAAAACCTGGTATTGCAATACTGAAAAAATTAGTCGTGGTTATAAATTTGTATTAAAAAAATTGTACCTCGAAGGAGTGAGCAGAGTCTCAAAGGACCTAATTTTACCGAGTATTACCCAAACGCAGGAATAAAGTCATGACTAGTGGAGAGCTCATCGCCACCATTGCTTTCCCACGGCTGACTCGGCTAACGATTTCTTCCAGTAACAATATACATACCCATAAAAGAAGCTATATATTACAGTTACAGTCCTGATCCCATACTAGGATTCCCTTTATCGTGGGTATCACGGACTACGAGTACCATGCTACCACAACACAGACACGAAACAAATATTTGCAGATCATACAAGCATTTCTCACGCAGCGGGAATCGAATTCGCGACGCGCGCGGCTCAACCGGGTGCTCGTATAACGCGCCACAGAGGTCATTGCTCTTCTTTTTCGCTATATGTGACGTCACTATTGTTCTATTACAAACTAGATGGCCCGCTCGCGACTTCATCCGCGCGTAGTCTGGAAACATCCCCGGTGGCGTGCAGACAACAACTTTAACTCAACAACCACGCTGTGGCACGACCTTTGAAACAACACCACACTCAAGTTTTTCAATTTAGGGGTCCAACTTTAACCTTTTTGGATCTCAAGATCCTTAAAATATTTTGATCTCAACGACTACACCATAAATAACTTTGGAACCTGGCTGAAACGTAAAGTGAATTATTTTAACAATGAAAACGTTACCCTGCCATTTTTCAGGAAAATTTCAGGCTGAAACCCGTATTTGTTATTTTTATTTGAAGAATCTCCTTGTAAAATTTAAGGTTCTACTACCAAAGGTTTCCGAAATACAGAGCAGAGTTGAAATTCAGAGTTTAACATTTGAACCCCATTTTGAACCCCTTTCGGTACTAATTTTCAAAATTCCTTTCCCTACAACCCTTCGAGACAAACACACCCTGCAAATTTCTAGTCTCTACGACCAGCGGTTCAGGCTGTTCGTAGTCACACTTTTTTTTTTTAACTTTGATGGACCATTGTTTGACCACGGTCTCACCTGTTGGTAAGTGTCGATGTGGCCGAAGATGAAGCACAAAGGTTTAGAAGGCCTCTAGCCTCTAGCCTTGAAGAGACCCAGATTATAGTTTTCAGGAAAGACGACGGTAGTATATTCCACTCCTTAGCAGTTCGCATTATAAAGGTAGAACTGGAACGTTTAGTAAAATTTGACATTGACATTGCCATTGTGTTGACATTGCCTCTTATATTATGAAAATAGATTACAATCATTATATTCCGATTTAATTTAAGATTTATTCATTTTTCTGAACCCTCGCATCCCTCACACGACCCTTTGATTATTATAATCAAAGCCTTTACCCCCACAACTGCAGCCCTTTCTCCAGCTAACCTACTAAGATTTATTTTATCGAATCGAAAGGTATAAATCAAACTATAATCCTGCGTGAGTATTGGCTATTAATAATCCCTTGAATCTAGAATTTGTTCCTATCTCGATCTGTAAAGCCGTTATCTGTCACAGTAGGTAACAAGAAAGCGCTAACAAAGTATATTCAAACATATTCTAACCCTCTATCTGACCTCATCGTAACTGTAACTTTGCGTCAGACTAAAACTAGATCACAGCGAACAATACAAAGTAACAATGACAATACCAACTTGATAAAAAAAAACTGTGTTCCAAATTCAAATAATTTCCCACACGTAACGTTACGCGGGCGGACAACAAGATCGGGCCGTTATACGCGGCAGTGACCCACATTATGGCTCGACATTTCGCCGAGTCCGCTCAGCCATCTGTGTTCATAACCTTATTGTCACCATCGCTGACCACCTTATACATTGCTGCTTTTGTTGCTACTTTCTCTTCTTTCACCGGTATTGAATCATAGATGGATAAGTGGTGGAGTAATGTGTAAAGTTGGAGTTGAGTAAAAGTCAAGATCGTTGTGAATGTCCGGCCGGTGTATTGCCGCGCTTTCTGATTTTGAGACGAGAAAATTGTGTTGGTTTCAAAGTCACGTTCATACCTACTCGTTCATACTTATCGGTTGTTACGTTATATATTTGTTTGTCGTTTTATTGGCTATTGTCTTGTAACCGATGATGATTAAGTTCGTATTTTCACGGTGATTCAAGCGTTAAACTTGTTATTATGTCATGATTTTATTGGGTTAGCCGTTGCGGTGTAGAAACTATGATGTAATCTGTGCCTCAGTGGTTTAGCTAGTATTATTTCTGTGAATTTATAGGTTGGAAGTAGTGATTTCTAGAAAATAAATGATTTTCAAGTATTTTGGATGAATATTAAATGGCGTGATGACTGAGTTTGAAAACCAGTCAAGTGCGAGTTGAACTCGCGTGGAGAGGGTTCTGTACGTAATTTTCTCTTCATGAATATTTTCCGTTTCCCGTGAGAATTTAAAGACGCAGGATTTTTGTTTAGATTTTCAAAGGAAGCCCTAAGGTACCTATATGCTGAAACCTATATATTTATTTCGCCAACACAACACAAAAACTTATAATTAAAATACATCCAAATAATAACAGCAAAAAGGGTCACCACTCCAGCGTATACTGCAACAACGCAAACGCTGCTGTAGCGCTGGTTTTATGTAATTTCCTTTATCTTCTTTTTTTCTTTTTTTTATCGTTATTTTAGTAGTAGTTAGGGCTTTTTTCTGAAAGAGTTCGTCCGGGGAAGTGCTACCTCCATATACCTATTTCTCCATATACAGTTGTGGTCATATAATTAAGAACGATTTGAAGTTCTAGAAGTTTTTTATTTAAATCGTATCATACACAGAGATGTGTACCTTCTGAGAAGCAACTAGTTATGTTATATAATAGTCACATTAATAGAGCAACCTGACTTAAGAATAAAGTATGAAATCGCTAACTATTTTTTGCACATTTTATTGATTTTATCAAAGTAACACATTCAAATAGTACTGAAACTGGACAAATAATTAAGAACGATTTATTTAACTGCTCGGGAATTGTTTTGTATGACACTTAGATTTAAAAAATCACAATATTATGTAGCACAGGAAACATAAAAAGAAATTTAATAAATATTTAACTAAAATTAATAGTTAATAGCATATCCACGGCTTTTAATTACAGCTTTACACCGGCGAGGCATTGACTCTATTCATTTTTGACATTTCGCAAGAGAAATAGAGTTCCATTCTTCTAGAAAAACGTCATACAGCTCTCTTAAATTTCCACACTTTGTATTTGAAACTTTTTTCTTTACTTCAAACCACAGATTCTCCATTGGGTTTAGATCTGGACTGTTAGCAGGCCAGTCTAAGACAGAAACTAATTGCGCTGTAAGAAATTCCTTTACGGTGCGTGCAGTGTGCTTTGGATCATTGTCATGCTGGAATGTCCAAATGACCGGTAGAACGTCTTCAGCGTATGGTAACATTATTTCTTCCAGTATATTTTTGTATTGGAACTGATCCTTGTTACCTTCTATCAACTTTACAGGTCCTACACCATGTCCAGAAAAGCAACCCCAAATTTTCACATTTCCACCACCGTGCTTTAATGTAACTTTCGTGTACTTTGGGTCGAATGCTGTATTCGGGGGACGTCGTACATATCGGTTTCCATCAGAACATACTCTGTTTATTTTCGTCTCGTCAGAAAAAAGTACATTTTTCTACTGTTGCACAGTCCAGTTTTCATACTTTCTCGCAAATGCAAGCCGGGCTTGCCTGTGGCAAAGTTTTAACATGGGTACCTTTCTTGCTATCCTACCGTGCAATTTTTCTTCTACCAAACGTCTTCGAATAGTGCGTGCTGAGATTGCTGAAGGGTTGTTTTCACCAAAATATTATTTTCTAAGCTCATTGGACCCTTTAAAAGGATTTTGTTTTGCCATACGAACGATGTTTCGGTCATCTCGAGGAGTTGTTTTTCTCTGTTTAGGTACACGTGGAACATTCGAAGTAGTTTGATACGTAGCAAAATGCTTTACAGCGTGGAAAACCATCGTTTTTGAACATTGCAGATGGTCGGCTATCTTTTTATAAGACCAATTCTTCCGGCGAAGTTTTATTATTACTTCCCTTGTAGATTTATCACAACTTTTATTTTTTCCCATTGTTTTTTCTAAAGAAGCAATCACCTTTAATCTTTTACAGCACGTAATGGGGCCAAAATTATACAAACAGTAACAAATCGACTTGAGTGTTCTCTATTTAAATTTGAATAAAGGTATAAACTACTTAGCGTTCTTAATTACGTGACCAGCCAGTAATAAGGAATACTTTGTTTAAAAGTAGTGTAAAAAGTTTGCCTATTGATTTTTAGCCAATCATGTGTATCAATGAATACAGTGGTAATATGGAAATGTTTTACGATACCGAGAGAAATAAAAACAAATGCATACAATTAGTTTTGCATCTCAGTTGGAAAAAATCTTCCCTTTATATCAGCGTTCTTAATTATATGGCCACCACTGTATTACCTCCATATATTATTATTATTATTATTATTTTTATTTTATTTTTATTATTTTTTCAGAAATACACACACACCGGAACACAGCTGTGTTCCGGTTTGAAGGGTATGGGTGCGGGTGAAATTACAGGCACATGAGACTTTTCATCTTTATGTCTCAGGGTGGCGGGCGCAGTCCAATGCCACATAGGGTGCGTCCTAGGTGGATGCGACCTTTGTGGTAATGCGCTGTTAAAGGCAGAGCAAAGGTGTCTCCTCCCGTGGATGTCGTAAAAGCCGACTAAGGGATTACCCGGACTTGTTGATAAGACTCGTCGGTACCTATAAGATTTGTCCTGGCTGCTAGCTTATTATTAAATGTGAAATTACTGGAAGAAAGCGTTAGCCGAGTCAGTCGTGGATGAGCTCAACACTTGTCACGTCTATATTCCACGGTGGTGCAACCCACTGTGAAAAGAGGCACATTGAGGCTCTGCGTACCCTTTCGGGGAAAAAGGCGTGTGTCTATGTATGTATGTACAGGCAGAGGTTACCGCTCAACATCAGGTGGGCCATCAGCTTGTTCAGTAATTCACGTCTAACAGTATTCACAGTATAACCCTAGTTATATGGTGATACGGAAAAGTATGAGAGTTCAATTCAGGTATGAACAGGGTATACTAACTTAAACCTTTTCAAATCAGCAGAACAGCGTGTATAATGTAATAACCAAACAATACAAGTTACGCATAAATTGGTTACAACGGTTATACACAAACTGGGACATCATAATCAGTGAGTCAACGATGTACAGTCACTGTAAACGAGACAAAAAGAGAGCGAATGATTCATTTTGTTAGGTTCGGTCAACATCAAGTGAGATAAACAAAATAAAGTAGTTAGGTACATACAATACCTACATAGACACACGCCTTTTTACCCAAAAGGCTAGATAGATAGATAGATAAGTAGTAGTAGAGCTTTTTTGTGAAAGAGTTCGTCCGGGGAAGTACTACCACCATACCTATTTCTGCCGCAAAGCAGTAGTGCTCGCATTGCTGTGTTCCGGTTTGAAGAATAAGGGTGCCGGTGAAATTACAGGCACATGAGACTTTTCATCTTTATGTCTCAGGGTGGCGGGCGCAGTGCAATGCCACATAGGGCGCGTTCTAGGTGGACGTGACCTATGAGGTAATGCACTGTTCATAGGCAGAGGTTACCGCTTAACATCAGGTGGGCCATCTGCTTGCTCAGCCATTCAAGTAGTATAAAAAAAAAGCTAAAGTCTTTATTCACTCACCTTTTAACTAACTGATAATAATGAATGAAATATGAACTAAAATACAAATATAATAAGTACCTAGTATTATTCTTCAGCAACCAGTTTTCTTGTCAGGTTGTCCTTCGACATAGGCCTCCCCTAGTTCTTTCTACACTTTTCTATCACGAGCTAGTCTACTCCATCCCTTTGGAATATCATCTTCCCATCTCTTTATATGACGTGCTCTATGTCTTTTCTATCACGAGCTAGTCTACTCCATCCCTTTGGAATATCATCTTCCCATCTCTTTATATGACGTGCTCTATGTCTTTTCTATCACGAGCTAGTCTACTCCATCCCTTTGGAATATCATCTTCCCATCTCTTTATATGACGTGCTCTATGTCTTTTCTATCACGAGCTAGTCTACTCCATCCCTTTGGAATATCATCTTCCCATCTCTTTATATGACGTGCTCTATGTCTTTTCTATCACGAGCTAGTCTACTCCATCCCTTTGGAATATCATCCTTCCATCTCTTTATATGACGTGCTCTATGTCTTTTCTATCACGAGCTAGTCTACTCCATCCCTTTGGAATATCATCCTTCCATCTCTTTATATGACGTGCTCTATGTCTTTTCTATCACGAGCTAGTCTACTCCATCCCTTTGGAATATCATCTTCCCATCTCTTTATATGACGTGCTCTATGTCTTTTCTATCACGAGCTAGTCTACTCCATCCCTTTGGAATATCATCTTCCCATCTCTTTATATGACGTGCTCTATGTCTTTTCTATCACGAGCTAGTCTACTCCATCCCTTTGGAATATCATCCTTCCATCTCTTTATATGACGTGCTCTATGTCTTTTCTATCACGAGCTAGTCTACTCCATCCCTTTGGAATATCATCCTTCCATCTCTTTATATGACGTGCTCTATGTCTTTTCTATCACGAGCTAGTCTACTCCATCCCTTTGGAATATCATCTTCCCATCTCTTTATATGACGTGCTCTATGTCTTTTCTATCACGAGCTAGTCTACTCCATCCCTTTGGAATATCATCTTCCCATCTCTTTATATGACGTGCTCTATGTCTTTTCCCGTTTCTGGTGTACCATTCCATGATGTCTTTCGTCCATTTTCCTCTGCCTGTCCTCATAATATGTCCGGTCCAGCTCCATTTTATTTTTTTAATTATTTTAGGAACATCGCTTACTTTTGTTTTTTTCCTTATTTTTAGAGTGGGTCCACCGGTCTCAAAAGGCTAGGCAGAGCCTCAAATGGGTCTCTTTTCACCATAGTGGGAAATAGACGCAATAAGTGGTGAGCTCATCACCGCCATTGCTTCCCACGACTGGACTCCGCTAACCCTTACATGCAATACCTACACACGCCTTTTTCCCAAACAGGGTAGGCAGAGCCTTAAATGTGCCGCTTTTCACCATAGTGGGAAATAGACGCGACCAGTGGTGAGCTCATCGCCGCCATTGCTTCCCTCGACTGACTCTGCTAATGCTTTCTTTGAGTAATAACACATTCCTAGGACAAATCTAATACCAACGAATCTAAACAAGTCCCTACCTATCTCTAAACAAGTATAATCACCTACCTACATAAGTAGATTGTTAATAGGTCTATCGTTTGAGACTATCATTATTTACGAAAAAAACGGATTCTAAGCTAGGAATGTATCTGCAACACAAGATTTTATAATAATAATTGATATATTAATTTGTTATACTTTTATTTACAGAAAGAATAATACAACTAATACAAGTACATATTAGTTATGTACAAAATTTAAAAAAAAACATAGGAAACAGCTGTGCTACCTGACGACCGCTGCTTACGACCTAATAGCTAGCTCAACTGATCCAAATCACTAACCAGAGGGAAGCGTCCCTAAGATACTGGCTGCATTGCCACGCTGATTGGCAATACTAATGCGTTGAGCCAGATAAGAGCCAGCTCTCGAGTCAGGTGTCGCTTCGACCAGACGCCCTGAAAGAATTTTGAAAACGCTAAGGGCTCCGGTACCCTACGGGCCCAGGTCTCGACCCCGAAACGCTCAAATAAGTAAGCTCTGTGGAGACTTGCTTATTTGCGTCTTATGAGGTCCTCAGCGGAATCTGATATATCAATCATATTGATTTTCGGGTTAGACTTACCTACGTTGGGTATAATATACGACCCCATGTTTTGTGCAATTGATATGCTCTTAGTAATAATAAATGCCCGGTATCATTGGGTATGCAGATGACTGCCCAGTTGTGGAGAGATATGTTTCCACTGCCGCGTGCTAGGCAGAATTAAATTCAGGGGCTAAGAGATGAGATGCTGCAGCTTCTGAATTTGACTCTCAAGGCTGTATCCGACTCAAGCGATGCCATCTAGTCAAGTTCAACGTCTCTAAAATGCAGGCTTGTCTCTTCTCGGCGAAAAAAAGACAGTTTCTCCAAGTTCCTGTCTTCCGAGATGTACCTAGCTATAGGAGATCACCTCGAGCTCTTAGGTGTTTCACTTAGATTACTCTTAACTTTGGCTCCTACAGCGAGTCTAAGGCAAAAACAGCTGCCATGAAGCTAGGCATCCTGATTAAGGTAAAGCGTTACTTCACGCCAGGACAGCTCCTGAGTCTATAATATAAACCCCAAGCCCGGGCTGGTATGGTGAAGGTACTGCTGCCATGTTTGGGATGGCCAAAAACCAGCTAACTGCCTTGGACTCGAAGACAAAATAAAAAGAGAGAAAGAAAGAAAGAAAATTTATTTATTTCCCCCAACACACACGTATTAATAACACAAAAACAATAAACAAAAATCTAGTAACTTAGGAAGTATAAAAAAATAAAAATAAAAACTAATATAACTGGTTGGGTAAGTTGGTAAGTCAATGAAAGGCACGATGTGTGTTGTGTGGGGTCAAACCTATAGGTTTAGTGCAGCGCTGGTTTTCAGACAGGGCCTAGTGAAAGATGAATAATGTAAAGTGTTACTTTACGCCAGGACAGCTTCTGAGTCTATATTAAGCTCTAGAAAAAGATGAAGAGAGGCATACATAATGCCTCTCTTCATCTTACGAGCATTTCTTTGGCCGCCTTCTCAGCCACCGCGCGTCATCAAAGCTGGCGCGGATACAACGAACTGGAGCAAGATTCGGGGTCATGGTACACTTCGGAGTAACGGCGCGATGAAAGTTCGTGTTATGAACTGTTAGTTTGTTAAGATTAATGGCTTTAGTTAACATTTCAATGTAAAGACAATCTTTTTATTTTATTTTATAAACCCCTACGCTGTGAAACTGCTGAATCCATTTTGGTAAAACATGTCTAGGAAAGCAGCTTTCAAATTTTTTTAAAAACGCATCAAATTGATTCTACCGTTTAAGAGCTACGGTGCCAAATACAGACACGCAGACAGACAGACAGCCACCCGTTCAAACTTATAACACCCCTCTTTGTGCGTCGGGGGTTAAAAAGGATTTCATAATCCCAATAATATCATAATTAATTCCAAAATTACGATGTTTTTTTTTGTGAACTTTGGTAAAAATGAGTCGTGGAAGTTTCGCCATGGCGCGCCTAAAATCGAAGAATACTAAAAGGATTCATCAAAACTCTGAGGTCGATTAAGACAAAAATCATTGCAATTGGCTTTTGGGAACCCACCCAACCAGACATCCGAATCACGAATCCGAATCCGTTTATCGAATTCAAGTCAAAAAGTCGAAGGTACTCTGTTTAAAAAAATTGAGGCACGACCTGATCGTGCTTTCCTCGTTTTTAGGGTTCCGTAACCAAAAATTACGGAACCTATCCTCCCCCCCCCCGTAACACCTAAAATAAGAGAATGATAAAACTAAAAAAAAATCTGATGTACATTACCATGTAAACTTCCAACGAAAATTGGTAATCCATCCAAGAACTTTTATATTATGTTATTTGCTGCTACGGAACGCACTTGACCGCTTTTTTTTATTTAGAAGAAGGTACAAGCATGCTTGTGAAAATGATATTTTTTTACAGTTTTGTTCAATAGTTCCTACATCATGTGTACCTAGCTAAGTAGGTAACTAAGTAGGTAACTAGGTATAACCTATGCTAATTACTACACCCAGTTCATCCACCCCTATTACATAGACACAAGTTCCGCCACACGGTTCCTGCAACAAACACGCAAAATAGGTTACTAAAACCAAGTTATTAAAAAAAAATTATTTCCTTCCAATAAAAGAAATTTTCCGGTCATGTAATACTAACGTAAAACTTTTACATCTTTCCGCGCGCGTAACTGGCATTGGCATTGCATGCGTATACGCAACACAACACTGACACAACACACACACACATAGAGGTAAATTAACATAGTGTAATGACACAGATTCACTGGCACATCCCTTCTCCAACGCACACAGGCTCAAATTTGCGTGCATTGATGGCAGAGAAAAGCTCTAGACCAGCAGCGCAACTTGAGTCCTTGAAATACCTAAATGTTATTAGTGGAGAATAAATATGAGTGGAAGAAGGAAAAGGAGGCTTTTGACCTGCAGTTGGACAGTAACGGCTTAATAATAACAGTAATTTAATTAATTAATTAAATTCTAAAAATTTCATTTTCAGTAATTATTGAAATAGACTAAGAAATAAATATTTATTAAAGATTTTTCAGTCTGAATAGAACAACCGGGCGCAACAATCGCCTGAAGAATTAAAATTAAAGTTCTTGCGAAGCAAAATTCTTAGCTTGAAAACCAAAGACTTCTATTAAAACTGATAGAAGACTTTATTGAAAACACCCATTTGTTTTATCTATTCTTTATTATTGATTTAATAATTTTCTTTAAAACAAGCAAAGCATTTTTGTTTATTTTCTTTAGTTTGTCATATTCTGTGTTACCCTTTATTGGCCTTATTTTTTGCTGTTGGATTACCTCAGTACCTACCTAACAAAAAATAAAACGTAATAGAAGTGGTTTAAGGTCTTGAGGCAGTAGGTAAGTTTAAGTTTAAATTTCCACTAACTTTGACTTCGTTAATGCTTGCTGAAACTATGAATTAGTCAAATTGATATGTTAATGATGGCTGCGTCTGTGTGTAGATCAAGTAGAAGAAATTGTATAAAGGCGAAAGAACTAAACGTACTAGATACTACCTCACCGCATTGCAGAATACCCACACCAACAAACTCATCTATGACTACATAACTATCATTATACCTTACATTGTACATGTAGCTTGCGCATGTGTGGGTAAAGAAAGGTGTTTGGAGAAATGGGCGCAATGTCACAGATTATTTATAATAACAACCGACGAACAGAACGCCATGTTTTAATTTTATTGAAGCTTGTTTATCTGTTGCTAATGTTCTTAATTTGAATAATTTGTGTGACGATGACCTGCCAATAGTCTAGATAACTTTTATGTTGAAATAAATTATTGGTGACTTAGTTTTCGTAACGAATTCTGATCAAGATTAAATCAAATACTTTGTTGAATAACAGTGAAAAAAACCTGTGTTTTGAGAGCGTACAGCCCAATATGCAAACAGACGACATGACGGCCTATTCTACGTGACATGACTTGTTAGTAAGATTTTTAGTACCTACCTACCCATAAGATTTGTCCTGGCTTCTAGCTTAAGGAATATGTTATTATTGAAAGAAAGCGTTAGCCGAGTCAGTCGTGGGAAGCAATGGCGGCGATGCGCTCACCCCTTGTCACGTCTATATTCCAGCGATGGTGCAACCCACGGTGAAAAGAGCCCCATTGAGGCTCTGCCTACCTAAAGGTAAACGGAGGAACAGGCGTGTTTCTATGAACGTATTGTTTGTTTGAATGTACCTATGTTAAGTCAAAGTCAAAGTCAAAAGTATTTTATTCATTGAAATCACAAGGATCATTTTGAATCGTCTTAAAAAATAAATTTACAGTTACTCCTGTTCCAACGCAACCAGACCTAGAAGAATCAGGCAACAAACACGGTCTGTTTTTCTTTTGATGATCCTTCTTACTACTAGGTGGAGAGCGCCTGTGTGGTGCCTCGAGAACAAGTTGAAGCTGATTCAAGGAAAAAAGGAAAACCAAATTAAAAGCCTTACTTAGGTAGGCAGTCAAAAGTAAGATGATAGAGAGAATCAGCAAAAGTTCATAAGGCAGCACACACTACGCTTGATATACACATAAATAACACATCAGTAATAAATTATATGCAGGTACAGACATTGCAAATTGACAAATTAGGTGTCGAGGGGCAGAGCGACATCAGGCCACGCGGCTTTATCATTAACATAGTCATGTAGTGTGTAATACGCTTTTCTTAATTAAATTAAATTAGGTTAGGTACAATTCTTGCAATTAGGTAGGTCTTGCAAGCTGAATTAGAACCTCTGTGGCGCGGCGGGCGAACATTCGCCTGCAACGCAGGAGGTTGCGGGTTCGATTCCCGCCTATCGAAATATATGTTTGTGTGATCTGCAGATATGTTCAGGGTGTTCTGGGTATTTTCTATACATATTGTCTTTTTAAACTATCTAATGTAATATATTGTATCAAGTACCTATATCAGTTGTCTAGTACCCATAACACAAGATCTGCTTAGCTTGGGGCTAGATAATGTTGTGTGAACTGTCCAGCATTATGTATTTATTTATTTATTACTTCTTGACATCCGATTGAGCTGAAATTATGCATACCTGTCAAGTTCCGATGACAATACAATATGATGGTGACAGCGAGCTGATCTGATGATGGAAACGGAAGGTGGACAACGGAACTCCTAGATGTTTTTTTTTTTGTATACTACTTGAATGACGGAACAAGCAAATGGCCCACCTGATGTTAAGCGGTAACCTCTGCATATGAACAGTGCATTACCTCATAGGTCACGTCCACCTAGGACGCACCCTATGTGGCATTGCACTGCGCCCGCCACCCTGAGACATAAAGATGAAAAGTCTCATGTGCCTGTAATTTCACCGGCTCTCTTACCCTTCAAACCGGAACACAGCAATGCGAGCACTACTGCTTTGCGGCAGAAATAGGTATGGTGGTAGTACTTCCCCGGACGAACTCTTTCACAAAAAAGCTCTACTACTACTAAAAATAATAATAATATTAGACTGGCCGTATTTAGGCTGATTTTGATCATACGGTTCCGATCACTAATTTTATAACAGCTTCTCTTGAGAAATATAATTTTTAATAAAAAAAAAACTTTACATGTTGTTACTGAGTTTCTCAACAAGTCCACGCTCATCCTTTTTAAATCTTTGATTTTTATCACACGGTCAGGCCGCATAATTAAAAGAAGAAGAAGAAAGTGCAAGAAGTAGCTAGGTAGGTACTATAATTATACGATTCTAAGTAGATACTGTTTACTTTCCTAAAAAAAAACATACACAGAGGATACCTATACTTATTGGCAAATGGCGACTGAAGTGAGTCACAGAAAATCCTTAATACATATCCAAGTGCCATTACACAAAAGTAACCATGTAATTTCTTACTTATCGTTAACCTCTATGCACTTCAATGTATCCTATCCATTTGCTACTTACAGTTTTAGCGCTTAGAGTAAAAATAAGCATACGGGTAGGTACCTAGGTCATTTATTCTGTGCCTAGGTCGTCTTTAGCGTATAAAAGTTCTAACGTAGGTACATAAGTAGGACCAGAAAAATATAACAAGCAACACACTTATTGTAATATAGACAACGTTTTTTTATGTGAATGAATGACTGAACAAGCAGATGGCGCGGTAACCTCTGCCTTTAACAATGCATTACCAATATAGTCACGTCCACTAGGACGCGCCCTATGAGGCATTGCACTGCGCCCGCCACCCTGAGACAATGATGGAAAGTCTCATGTGCCTGCAATTTCACCGGCACCCATATCCTTCGAACCGGAACACAGCAACGCGAGCAATATCGTTTTGCGGCAGAAATAGGTATGGTGGTAGTACTTCCCCAGACGTACTCTTTCTCAAAAAAGCTTTACTACTAACATGATGGAGGCTTCAATAGCTTGCTTAATTTACTCTGAAGTCAAAGTAAACCTATTAGGTAGGTAGGTATCATCGTAGCCTGGTGCTGTACAAACGAAGGTACTTACGTAAACAGTGACCCAGAACTTGGAGAAAGGTCTGCCTCGGTGCAAGCTAACCTTGCATATTGCATCTTAATTCTGCTATTCGAGATCTATTATGGGTATAGAGTTGGTATTACCACTATATATAAAAAAAGCAAAAACAAAAATAAAAACACCCAAAATAAAGCAAAAGCAGCTGCTGTGAAGTTGGGTGTCCTGAATAAGGTAAAGCGTTACTTCACACCGGGACAGCTGTTTGTCCCAAAGCGCAGTCTGTCCGGTCTGTTATGGAGTAGGTAGGTACCTACTGCTGCCATGTTTGGGATGGCTCGGCCAAACACCAGCTCGCTGTATTAGACTCGATCGAACGCAGAGCTTTCAGGCTTTAGGTGTGCAACATATGGCGGAGACTAATATCTAGAGTCTCGAGCACCGCCAAAAGTTGCATCCCTTTTGACGTGCTATAGGTTAGGTACATTTCGGGGAACGTGCCCAGGAGCTACATATGATCTGATCCCACAATCTCCTTTTCATCTAACGACAAGTAGGCGCACGGCTCAGTACAATCCTTACCTCATCAGTATACCCGCAATTCGCACTAACCGTTTCGGTTCCACCTTTGTAATGCGAACTGCTAAGGAATGGAACACGTTGCCGTCGTCTGTCTTTCCTGAAAACTATACTCGTAATAGGCAAGAGTGAATGTGCCATCTAGACCTTCGTGCTCCAACGTCAGCCGCATTGTCACTTATCAATAGGTGAGATCACAATCAACCGAGGATCTAAAAAAGTAAAAAAAAAAAAGGTATTAATAATTTTGGCCTATTAATACCAAGCTTCGAAAGAGTTTGTCCGGGGATGTAGCCTACAGTAAGCCGTAGAGGGAAAGACCTGGATGCGAATCGCACAGATCTGATTGGAGTGGCGTTTGAGGGAGGAGGCTTATACCGGGATGTTGACAGCCTGGCCCACGGTACGCGGCCCATTGACAGCGCGACCCATTTTACATTATTTTCTTTGACGACCTGGCCCGCGACGATGGTCCGGGATATTAATAGCCAAAATATGTAGCTTTTAGTTGGCCCATTCCATTCTGTGGAAACAAAGGTGCATTGTAAGTACAGTCAGAGCAAAAACTTAACCAGCAGTGGGTTACTATTTAAGCTGCCAATGATAATGATAATGAAAAAAATACTTAAAAAATGCGCTTATAACGTAAATATCTCTATTATCTAATCAACCTACCTATATGGATACAATTAATAAGAACAAAGATTCATATTATTTTAGTAATAGTAAAGTATAGTAGATTTCCATTTTCGAATACGCAGTAAATATTTGTAAAATACTGTTTTTCGTTCACTTTTCGTTGCGCGAGCGCTATTCTGCCACTTTCTTACTTACACCACAGAATAAATAATTATTACCTAGGTACAAGTACTTACACTGAGTTAGATATGACGGAGTTTAGCTGTTGTCTGCCTCAAAGGTACCTACAACTGTCACAGTTGCATCAGCTCTATGCAATCTAGAAAGCGGCCCTATTCCCTAGCTTTCGCTTCACGGCCTAGTAGCCCGCACGCGCCGTCCGGTACCCATGCCCACGGCCTGTAGGCTCAGCCCTTTGTCTACCTACCTGATAAGTAGACCTACGTTGCGGGGAGAGTAGTCGGCTAATATGCGAGAGGTTGCGGGTTCGATTCCGCGGGACAAATGTTTGTTTGGCACCTTTGTAATGCGACTGCCCCGAAACGGAACAGCTAAGGAATGGAACAAGTTGCCGTCGTCTGTCTTTCCTGAAAACTTTAATATGGGTATTTTTAAGGCTAGAGTGAATAGGTGCCTTCTAGACCTTCGTGCTCCAACGGCTGCCGCATCGTCACTTACCAACAGGGAGATCGCGGTTTGTAAATTGTAAGACGGAAGCGTCCCTAAGATGCTGTCTGTATTGACACGCTGAATGGCAATACTAATGCGTTGAGCCAGACCAGTTCGGTACCCATGGTACAGAGACATGGACACTCACGGTAGGGCTAATCCACCAGTTCATGGTTGCACAGCGAGCTATGGACGAGGCTATGCTCGGAGCTTCTTTGAAAGATAAAATGAGATTATCCAACAGAGAACTAAAGTCACTGACATAGTCCACCGTATTAGCAAGTTAAAATGGCAATGGGCTGGTCATATATGAAGCGCAGACATATGGCAGCCAGGTCATATGGCAGAAAGTGGATGACAAGTTTTTCGATGTATTCACCCATGCATATACTCATGTTAATAGGATAGCTATGTGCAAAAGGAGTACTTAGTACTTCGTGTTGCTGGTTCTTTTTTGGTCACCCCGATTAGTACAATTCGCTCAGAGTTCATCCTGATTGGGCATTAGTGTTTGGACTCCATATTATGTAAATTAAACCATTTATTTTAATTTCATAATTTTATTAAAGAAATTTTGATTTAAGTACATTATTTCGCAATTTTATTTCATTAAATTATAATACTCTCTACAGTAATTCACAAGTCCTTATACTTATTTATTAGTATCTTACAATTTTTATAATTTAATTTCTAAGGACGGCCTCATACCGCCGGTATGCCTCACGGAATTCAGAAACGGAATTCATATTATGAACCCAAACGGCCAGAATTGCATACAAATTCTACTTCACACACTAATTTCGTATCTATTTCTGCCGCAAAGCAGTAGAGCTCGCATTGCTGAGTCCGGTTTGAAGGGTATGGGTGCCGGTGAAATTACAGGTACATCTTTGTCTTAGGGTGGCGGGCGCAGTGCAATGCCACATAGGGTGCGTCCTATGTGGACGTACCCTGTGGGGTAATGCATTGTTAAATGCAGAGGTTAACGCTTAACATCAGGTGGACCATCTGCTTGTTCCGTCATTCAATTCAAATAAAAATATAAAAACATCAGTTTTTTTCCGATTACGATTTTTCTGATCGATTTTGCAGAATGTCTGACGTTATGAAGTCCGGATATGTAGAGTATGAATTCTTAACGCACGTCTTTTCTTTTCATTCTTACATTTTGTAGGAAAAGCCATGCTAAGCACATACTCTGAAAATAAGAACCGGAATTTGAGAAAGGGCGGAATTCCGTCTCTGATGTCAGAGACATTCCGACTGTGTGAGGCCGTCCTAATAATAATATTTTTGGCATAACTTGAGTTTTTTTTTTATTCATAAAAAAACTTTAATCAATCATGTTTTCTAACAGAAGTGTTAAAAATAAAACTCGGATTGTCCTTGGAATAGTAAGACAGTGTTTTATCTTTTACATCGAGAAGCAGTTTTATATTTGATCTAAAGAGACAAAACACGGTGTACCTACTTATTGCAAGGATATTTCGCGTTTATTAGTAGCACGATGAGTGCGCAACACGAAACACGAAAACTTTGACTATTAGTGAACTTTCAAATAGAATAAAGAATCTTGCCGTACCAAATGCGTCCAAAATCAACTGTCACAAAAGAAGATGGGCAACTCCCCATACATTGTTTGACTCAACTTTTTTTTTGACTAACGTAACGTACAGGTGAGATAATTTTGGTTATTGATAATATATGTTAAGATAATGAAAAAGCTAATTTAATTTCTTGCGTAGAAGTTGTGGGAAAGTAATGAAGCTTGTTGCGTTTTGTTTCACGCAAATGCAAAGAGTTGATTTAAGGCTATTTCTTAGACTAAAGCCTGCCCAAACGAAAGAATAAACAAAAAAAAAACGAACGACCCTTACAGTAGTCGCATATGATGTGTAACATCTGACATCTCACCTCCTTGGTAATAAGCAACATGGCTGATATACCACCCTCTCGGAAAAATGCGCGCTTCCTGTTACACACTTCCGTCCATTTTCACGGAATCACTCCCACAGATTGCAGGAAATCGAGAGGAAAGGTGTTACACATCAATAATATTTGACAATATTTTAACTTACAAATAAATTATGGGTTATATACCTAGTTAGACAAAATATCACAGAGCAAATAAAATGTACTGTTGAGTTGGGATAGGTACACATATACAAATAACTAAAAGATTGACAAAACAACAATCCCCAAAAAAAAAAACGTTTAAATAAAAAATAAAAACTGAGGTCGCACGAAAGATAGTTTCAATAAATTATAGGTTCGTACTCAGAAAAAATATCACAGAGTAAATAAAATGTTGTAATAACTAAAAGATAGTATAATATAACTATAGATGTATGTAATAACTATAGATACAAAACAAACAACCCTCAAAAAAGGATATAGGTATTTAAAAGGATTTATTTTTTATTTAAATAAAAAATAAAACATCTTTGGTCACACAAAAGAACATTTCAACAAATGAATTACAGGTTCGATACTTAGAAAACATATCACAGAGCAATAATATGTTGTAAGGTGCACATTTACAAATAACAACATAACATTTACAAATAACTAAAAAATAGTAACAAAACAACAATCTCCAAAAAAGGAAGCGTTTAAATCAAAAATAAAAATCTTTGGTCACACGAAATAACATTTGACAAATAAATTAAAGTTCGATACTTATAAAACATATACATCACAGAGCAAAGAAAATGTTGTAAGGTGCACATTTACAAATAACAATAACTAAAAGATAGTAACTAAACAACAATCCCCAAAAAAGGAAGCATTTAATTAAATAAATGGTGTATCCGGTCCAAGATTAGACCCCTCCATCTCCTCCCGTGGATGTCGTAAAAGCCGACTTAGGGATTACCCGGACTTGTTTGTAAGATTCGTTGGTATAAGATTTGTCCTGGCTGCTAGCTTATTTATGGAATGTGATAATACTGGAAGAAAGCGTTAGCTGAGTCAGTCGTGGGAAGCAATGGCGGCGATGAGCTCACCACTCGTCACGTCTATATTCCACGATGGTGCAACCCACTGTGAAAAGAGGCCCATTGAGGTTCTGCCTACCCCTTCGGGGAAAAGACAGTCTATGTATGTATGTATTTCTACAAATAAATTATAGTTTCGATATCTACTTAGAAAAAATATCACAGTGTAAAAAAAAATACTGTTGGTTTTTTTGTTCATCACTGTTTCCTTTTTGGTCAACCTGCGTCTGGTCAGCGACCGGGTTGAAAGTATAGAGTCCCTGAAAGGGCCTTTATTTTTTTGTAATCCTACTTAATATTATAAACATACTTAGGACAACCTATTTTACACCTCCCCCATCCGCAAAAATAGGGTCAGCTTTTAATAAAAATTTAATTTCGTGTCCAAGTTAAGGGTGGCAGTTTTTACAACATACTTCACTTTCGTGTTCGCGCAGTCGCGTAAATAGTGATGTCAACAACAATATCGACAACAATTACCGATAGTGATATTACAAAAGAGGAATCACGTGACCACCATTTTCATACAAACGAGGGAGTATGCTAGCACCGCGAGTTATGGCCATAGCTTTACAATGTAACTTGTTAGCCTACACTATTTATTTGTAACTTTTTGATAGATTTAGATTTTCGATTATAAATACTTTAAAAATATTATAAACAGCCCATAGAAATCCACAGTTAGACATAGGCCTCCCCATAGAATACAACGACGAACACCCTTGAGCCACCTCCATCCACCGACTTCTGCGGTCTTTCAAATTTCATCAGTTTTAAATCAGATCTGTCCTTTTAAACTTATAATCATAACAAGTTTTTTGTTATTTTTTTTTTTTACATTTTTATTAAATTTGTGATCGGAGTCCGCAGACAGTCTACCGCTGTGTCTGAAGTGCCGTTGTCCACCGTCTCCATCAACAGATCAGCTCACTCTCACCATAATATTGTATGTCATCGTTACTTGACAGGTATGTCAAATTTCAGCTCAATCGAACACCGGGTAGTGGGTCAAATTTAACTTGTAAGATTTGATTATACCGGGGTTGGTGAAACTAAATAAAAGCTTTTCTTCTAGGTTTGGTCGCGTAGAACAGGAGTAAATTATATCCTGTTCTATCATGTCCTGGAGACTTTACACCTGTTCAACGCGACCAAACGTAGAAGTAAAGCTTTTATTTAGTTTCACCTACCCCGGTGTAATCAAATCTTACAAGTTAAATTTGACGCTCTTCGCGGTGTTCGATTGAGCTGAAATTTGGAATACCTGTCAAGTACCGATGACAATACAATATTATGGTGACAGTGAGCTGATCTGATGATGGAAATAAAATAAATCTATTTTGTAATAATATATTCTTAAAATAGATTCTATTTTATAAGACGATTCAAAATGATCCTTGTGATTTCAATGAATAAAATACTTTTTAAAAACCTATAAAATCGGGGAATTGTATCTGTCACTAGTGACATTTTCAAGCTATGACCAAAACTCACGGTGCTATCATATTGCGTCGTTTGTATGCAAATGGTGGACACTTAATACCGTAAAGAGCAACCTTAAATAATATTATCACTTATTTTAATACGACTAGAATTATCTTAACATTTTTTCTCTTTCTCACAATATATTTAATAATTTGAAAAAGATAACTTGATTCTTCGAAAGCGCGAAAAAGCATAAATATCTTTAATAATTTAGTTTTACTTATGAAAAACAACAAAATGGTCATACCATAAACGTAATGACATCAATAATATATTAAAAATAACATCCCTCGCTTTTTGGCAGTCGGATAAAGATCTAATGGCACAATTTCTGAGAATCAAACTATTTACACTCTAAGCTCGGTAGTTTACTACAAATCGTAATTTATCTAAATTTTGATTCAAAAATCAACAAAGCTAGGACTTGCACTTATTGTGCAATAATAATTATTTGGCAAATCTGATCGTTTTTTGTACAATATCTACAAAGGCTTTCTTTCCACTTAATAGCTACAATGTAATCGTTACAACAAAGATACTGGTTATTTTCGGTTAACTCTGTGGTGGCAATGAAAGGGCCACCACAGCCTGTCGCAAGACTGGCAGAGGCTCCTATCATGCACTTTACTTTTCAGTTTATTACCGTTCCTGATTGGTCAACTGAAACGCCATATTGTTTCTGATTGGTCAACTGAAACGCCATATTGTTTCTGATTAGTCAACTGCAACGCAATATTGTTTCTGATTGGTCAACTAAAACGCCATATTGTTTCTGATTGGTCAACTGCAACGCCATATTGTTTCTGATTGGTCAAATGCAACACCATATTGTTTCTGATTGGTCAACTGAAACGCCATATTGTTTCCGATTGGTCAACTGCAACGCCATATTGTTTCTGATTGGTCAACTGAAGCGCCATTTTGTTTCTGATTGGTCAACTGCAACGTCATATTGTTTCTGATTGGTCAACTGCAACGCCATATTGTTTCTGATTGGTCAACTGAAGCGTATGACCGTACTTGACCATATTGGTCAAGTCATATTAGCGCAAAAATTTCCTTAGCACACTAACTTATTGTCGCAACGATTACAGTATAGTTAGTTACGCCAAAGTTCATCAACAATTAACATCAGACGGATAATTAGCCGAACCAATTATTATTGATAGGCCTTTATACATTATCTGTCATCAAACCAATATTTAAAACTGTCAGTTATGTGTTGGTGACCTTTAGCGTTAGAATAACCCGAAGCCAAGCTCGTTCATAGAACAGACCAAACGCACTAATCGTAAAAAGCTAATTACACGGTACTACTAGCAAAATTGTAAATTTTAATTGGCCCGTATAACCACTTACCTATTGGCCTGGCAGTCTGGCAATCGCATCATGATCCTGCCCTGTGATTGGTCAGGCTTGAAATTATTTACATGGGAATACTTAACCTTTATCTAAGAGAACTGCCCGCTCCATACAAACCTTAGTTTGCTCCTCATTTGGATGTTAATTAAATCAAGTCAATTAGATCCATTAATTCGTTTTCTTGGCTCTTCAGTTCTTCCCTCACTGGGGCACAGTGGGAAAAGTGTTGCTGTGATCCCAGTTGGGCAACATAACAAAAATATTCGCAATTATTGTCAGTGACCACTACTGGCCTCGTGACAAATGTCGTCCCGTTGTCTCCAGTAGCGGTACGCAGGCAAGCAATGCTCTAAGCCAGTGGCCGACAACACCATAAAATATGAACTTCCTATTATCAAAATTCAACATTGGGATAAACAGTAAAAACGAATAGGTTGACAGAATTGGAAAAAAGAGAGGCCGCCATATTAAGGCGCTATAGGTTCAACGAACATTTTTGTATGAGGCGAAGAAGGCGAGCGCACGCTCAGATACCGTGTTTTTATGCATACAACAATTATATAAAAATGTCGTTCAAAGTTTTGTTTAATTTTGTTGATGAATTCACTAACTCAAATAATAAATAACATGTAACCAAATGTTTCAAAAATTAAAACGTGAGAGAAGTGAGTGAAAAATAGCATTTAAATTTTAAAAAGGAGGTATCTTTGTTATTTTTTTTATCGAGTTAAGTATATCAAATATTGTATTGAATTATTGATTTCACTAGATTTAAAGCTCAAGAATATCATATATTTTTTTCTTTTTAGAAAACTATGAAAATTCTTATCAAAAACTTTAAAATTCTAGAGACATTTGAGAACCTATCGCGCCTTAAATTCTAATTTTTAAAACTGTTAGCTTTGTGTCCATGTAATCAACAGCGAATACGAATCAGAATTATAAAAACATATAGTCCGCCATCTTGCGGCGGCGGCCATCTTGGATTTACAATGATACTGAATACACTTATTTGTATTGACATCAGAACTAAAGTGTGTACCAAACTTAATATCAATCGGTCAACAGGAAAGGGGTAAAATATCAATTACTAAATTTGACACAAAAGAACAATCAGGGAAAGCTAAATAAACCAGTTTAAAAAGTGGCCGTTGTTTTGCATTATTCTTTAATGCAACGATTGCAGAATGGGTATCTGAGGATTCCCATGATCATTGAACACGAATCTGTTGACAGGATTGAAAGACTGGGCGCCATTTTGAACTTTTTTTGTTTTTGCACCGATTGCTCCACACAATAACTAGTTCTAGGGTTGAATCAAACTGTTCTAGGATAACGATTCGTTTGCCAGACTACGCCACTTTTCACCAACACATAAGGCCACTGCTCATCAACACATTTGACAGATATCTACATATTTCTGTCACCATAACCGATCGATTAAATAATTATTATTTACAGATGTTTCGGTACATTAATTTTCATCATAATAGACCAGTCAGCACAAAAAAAAACACGTAAGATTACCTCAAAGCTACAAGTATTTGAAAAGTTAGCCAGTGTTATAAAAAACAGGGCAGCGCAAGTATGGCGGCCCGTATGTGTCGGTGTTGCACTACGCAAAAAATTTAATGTCATAAAATTTGTATAACTCGCGTAAGGCCTCATGTTTTTGAGACATATTTAATGTCTGGAATACATATAAATATGTGGCATACCGATATCGTGTAGTTAGTTAATTGTAACTTCATTTAAATATATTTCAGAAACACACACTATGACACTTGGTTAGGGGGTATGGCACTTGTGCCTAGACATTTTTGACACGTTCAAAATATTGCGCAAGGCAACACCGACAACTACGGGCGATACTTGCGCTGTTTTTTATATTACTGGCTATTTTCACAAAAAGTTTAGCTTTGAGCCAATTAATTATACGTTTTTTTTTGTGAAGGCCTATAATTGCAGTTCTATAACTGCTGGTTACAGCTAACACCTCGTCTAAGTGTTGGTGAGCTTTGGCCTAAGGGGCAGTTCTCTGTTTAGCCAAAACAATGTTGACAAATGTTTTCACACCTGTCACTTTGGTGACAATAACCGCTTGTGCCGGTGAAGTTGGGCTTATATACTAGCCCGGTGAGGGGGTAGGTTAAGAGTGATAGTATCTGTTATATATTGTTCTGTCTCGTCCGGTAAATAGTACCCATAGTCATCGTCAATGGACACCGGCTCTTGAGTCTCTCTCGGCATTTGACACGCATAATCCCAATTCTTCTCCACAGATTTTCTCCGCTTAGAGAATATTATTGACCCATCGAACGCGTATTCTTCATCGAAGTGTAAAACCGCGTCATCGTAGAAATAGTTGTGCATTTTTTTGGTGTTCCTAGCAATGTTTTTCATTAGTTTTTTCTTAGCGTAACTGGACTTTTCTGAGTCGTAATCGTCCACTAACGGATCGTTACTTCGGTCGTTACTTCTCATGTTTATCGAGTATAACGAACTGTGTGGGCTATCCAGCCTGTTACTGATACTATTATACGGATTTAGATATCGTTCGTTATTATTAAACAACATGTCGTTAGCTATCATACCTCTACGTAACTGGTCGCGTCTTTTCGCGACTAACTCTTTAAAGTCGTCGGGTTCGAGCTGAAAGTCGTTGGTTCTAGCGTTCATGTAGAGGTAGCCAGATGCTGAATTCAGTCGGAGTGACTGAGACCTGTTTTTGGAAGACTTTTCTATGAAGCGAGGGATCCCACCGAGCTGGTTCTTGGCTTTGATCTGCTTGATGCTGGTCGGTGGTACCGGTGACAGTGGATCACGATATGGTGACAGTCTGAAATAATATTTAAGTAGTCTGGTAAAATATTTGAATATTAGTAGAGTACTTTTTTGTGGAAAAGTTTGTCCGGGGAAGTACCATCTCAGTACCTATTTCTGCCACAAAGCAGTAATGCTCGCATTGCTGTGTTCCAGTTTGAAGGGCCAGTGAAATTACAGGCACATGAGACTTTTCATCTTTATGAAGGGTGGCGGGCGCAGTGCAATGCATAGGGTGCGTCCTGGTAGACGTGACTTATCTGGTAATGCACTGTTAAATGCAGAGGTTACCGCTTAACATCAGGTTGGCCATATGCCTGCTCTGTCAATTAGGTAGTCAAAATAAATCGGTACACTGAATTTAAAATTAATAAAGTTGACCTATCTAAAGACCGTTGCAAACGATCTAAAGATATCTCATCTGTCTCGAATCACTACCAGAAATAAAGACTCTATTTAGTTTGTATGTCGTTTGTTAGCTACAAACGACATACAAACTAAATAGAGTGTACTGAACTGTTCAGAGTTTAATTGGTTGATAAAATCGGAAATGAAGATATTCGAAAAAAAAAACACCGACAATATTATAGCTCTCAGAATTAGCAAGTTCAAGCGGCAATGGGCAGGCCGAGTGAGTGAAATAAATAAATTAAATGGATTTCCAGGCTCAACATTCTTTACAACTTCATCTGATAACTTACTTGTTGTGTCCGAAGCAGTTGCACGAGCAGCTGCAAACGCTCGGTGCGTAATCCTCATCAGTGTACAGCGGGACCAAGGAGGTGTCTCCTGAAATCACATATAATAATACCTAGTGAGTTTTTTTTCTTTATAATTGGCATCAAACGCATTTGGCATTTTCAAGTATCATTTATTATTGTATTTTCAATATAATTTGCAACGTTCTCAATCCAGACGAAATAAGGTGAACGGTTCTGGTTTTGTTTTAGAATTAAATTTTAAGTTAGCGCTATTAGGGCTCTGTTGTCTGCTGTTAAGATTAGATAATTTTATTTGCCAGAACATTGTATCAAGGTCTTAAACTAGATGAAATAAACGGTGGTGTATCCGGCCTAAGAATAGGTCCCTCCGTCTCCTCCCATGGATGTCGTAAAAGCTGACTAAGGAATTGATAAGATCCGTTGGTATAACATTTGTCCTGGCTGCTAGCTTATTATGGAAGAAAGCGTTAGCCGAGTCAGTCGTGGGAGGCAATGGCGGCGATGAGCTCACCACTTCTCACGTCTATATTCCACGATGGTGTAACCCACTGTGAAAAGATGCTGAGGTTGAGGCTCTGCGACCCTTTCGGGGAAAAAGGCCTGTGTTTATGTAAGTAAACAAGATGAAGTCTACTTATGTTCTACCTTATTACTAGGCATGTAAAAAGGCCTGTGTTTATGTATGTAAACAAGATGAAGTCTACTTATGTTCTACCTTATTACTAGGCATGTAAAAAGGCCTGTGTTTATGTATGTAAACAAGATGAAGTCTACTTATGGTCTACCTTATTACTAGGCATGTAAAAAGGCCTGTGTTTATGTATGTAAACAAGATGAAGTCTACTTATGTTCTACCTTATTACTAGGCACTTCGACCAAAGTAAATTACGTCGATGACTAGGCATGTCAATTTTGACATAACAATAAAATAAGAACAATACAAATTAAATTTAATTAAATGACAATAATTATAATTAAAAATCCCTGTAATGTAAGTACCCATTTAAAGAATAATAGCACCTACCCATCAGCCATTTTTAAATTAAATGTTAAACAAATTTCCAGATAGATTTATAATATCTTCTGGCAGATAGTTGAAAATTTCAATCGTCATGTAATAGGCCTGGTTTTGTGTAATTTTCACAAGCTTTTATTTAACTTGCAATGTATGTTTGTCCGGGTGGAATCTTGCAAATGTTTGTCCGGGTGTAGTCCAGGTGGAATCTTGCAACTGAATTTTAAAGCAGTTATCCTCAACCGCTTGAGATGCTATTTTGCATACCTGTCAAGTTCCGATGACAATGCAATATGATGGTGACAGCGAGCAGCTATGGTATTCGGGGTACCGTGAGTTGAGCCAATTCACTTAATATTTTGTGTCATCTAATTCACGCGTTGCGCGATACGCGTTACACGCCGAACTTTACCGAGTGCAGATTTCTTACTGCGCAAATCGTGAATATTCACGTGAGGCTTCACGCGGCCCCGAATACCACGGCTGATCTGATGGTGGACAACGGAACTCCTCGATGGATAATAGTGGACTGGCCGTATTTAGGCTCATTTTGATCAGCACACGGTTACGATCACTAATTTTATAAAAGCTTGTATTGATAATATTTTTCACAAAATACTAATTTAATTTAATGTTCGGTTTAAAGAATCTTTATAAGAACACTGTTCACTTAAACATGTTAAACAAAGAACATGGGCAACTCCACATACATTATTTGACACAACTTTTTTGACTAACTTAACGTACAGTTGAGATACTTTTGGTTATTGATAATTTAAGTTAAGATAATTAAAAAGCTAATTTAATTTATTGCGTAGACGATGTGGGAAAGTAATGAAGCTTGTTGCGTTTTGTTTCACGCAAATGCAATGAGTTGATTCATCTAATTATTTAGAAATACAACTATTGCTTCCCAACTTCTAAAAATATACAAGTTCTTTAGAAAAATTTGACAAAAAACAACATTTAGAACCGTCCTAATTACTACCATGAAGGGCCCTGGTTCTTTTAGTTTTGACCTGGGTCAGCGGTTCCCGGTTATCCTTTCCAGATAGATTTGTAAGATCTTCTGGCAGATTGTTAAAAATTTTAATCGTCCTGTAACAGGCCTGATTTTGTGTCATTTTTAAATTATATTTAGGGTTGTTCAGTCTCTTGTCTGTTGTTGGGGATATCTCACCTGTGTGTATGTGGTTGGGGTCGGCAGGCAGCCGCGTGCCGCGCGACACGCCGCGCAGCACGGCACCGTCCGCCGTGATGACGTCACCTTCCAGCCTCACTGCCACTTGCTGAGCCTGCAATTTGTTTTAGATAGATAGTTAGTTTTACCCAAAATATAAGTCGCCCCGATGTACCTGCGCCAACCAATTTAGACCAATTTCTATAGCGCGGGAACCTTCTATCTACCAATAGCAATCGCGCGCTAAAATCTTGCGTTGTTATTGGTTAATCGATTTCGGGGCAAAATCGCAGCCGGTCGTTCATCAGTAGACTCTTAGAAGTGAGTGGGACAGAGTTATACAACGGGACAGACCTATACTAGACGTTCGGCTACTGTCGGATATCAGTCTGCGCAAACGAAAACAGTCGATCAGGCTTATATTTTGGGTAAAACTGTAAGACGCTATGTTAACATTTTGGAGTCGTTGCGTTACAAGTTCGCTCAGTAACAGTAAAGTTTACAAACTTGATGTTAATACAGTAATTACTTGAGGATGTAATGATGCTTTGTTCAATTTGTAAAAAAAAACAGTATTTTTTACAACCCTGCCTAATATGATTGTACAGACAAAATATTTATAATTAAAAAATAAAAAATAAAAAATATGACAGTTCACGCAACATTATCTAGCCCCAAGCTAAACAGAGCTTGTGTTATGGATACTAGATAACTGATATACTTAATACAATATATTACATACATAGATATTTTTTATTATACATAGAAAATACCCAGAACACACTGAAAAAATATCTGCGATCGCACAAATATTTGTTCCGAGGTGGGAATCGAACCCGCAACCTCCTGCGTCGAAGGCCAAGCTTCGCCCGCCGCGCCACAGGGGTCGTCAAAAATGTAATTACCTGTTCAGCTTGCGCCTGGTCGCGCTTCTCGTCCTCCGTGTTCATGGTCACGAAGCGAAGCACCAGCAGATTAAGGCACGCGGCCACTATGGCGAGCCCGAACAGGATGAATATGAGCGCGAACATCACGTACGACGGCTTGCGGTTGAGTGCGTTGTCCTTTTGTAAGGCCACCATGTCACCGAAACCTGGGGAACATAAATTATAAATAAATAGCGCTAGGCAGGCAGAACCTCAAATGGGTCTCTTTTCACTGTGGGTTGCACCTAGGGTTACCATCTGAAATCTTAGACCGGATTTTAAGGGTATAACCCGGACTCTGCCCGGATTTTATTCGAGACCGGTTTTTTAGTCATGTCAATAATTAATAGGGTTTTTTGACTTCACATTGGACGAAGAAGAGGAACAGATTGTCTGTTGATTCAATGGGGAGACACACTACTTATTTATCACGCTAGGTGGCGCATAATCGCTGGTGTTGTTTCGTAGCCAAACAAAGGTCTGCCAATGTTAAAAAAAAAACTGTCAAAAGTGGCCAGTATTAGTTATGTCAAAAATGGATAATTTTAGTATGAGAAATATACAAGACCACTAAATGTCAAGCACTAGCGATGGTGGCGCCATCTGAGATTAGTTTTGCCTGTGGCTCCCCATTAGAGCAATACTACACACACAATATAATTTCAAATATCTGACATGTGAATAATTTTACAATTAAATTTACACAAAAAAAAAACTGTTGTTAGTGTACAGGAATTTATGTACTAACTGTACAAATAATATTACTATAAATGATAATAAAACATAGTTATAATCTACTGAGTTTTATTTTCGGCCTAAGACCGGATTTTTTTAACAGAAATTAGGATGTTAACACTTAAGGCTTTTCGATTTATACCCCTGGTAACCCTAGTTGCACCATCGTGGGAAATAGACGTGACATTCGTCGCCGCAATAGCTTCCCACGACTGACTCGGCTAACGCTTTCTTCCAGTAATAACACATTCCATAATAAGCTAGCAGCCAGGACAAATCTTATACCAACGAATCTTACAAACAAATCCAGTATTGTAAACTTGTAATCTATAAAATATGCTTAGCTCTTCATATATTTCTTCTAGAACCTTCGAGATAAGTCAACCTTGCCGGTCTAGGCCGACAATGTTAGCCAATGTAAAACAATCAACCTACTGCAGTCCATTGCTGGACATAAGTCTCTCCATGTCTCTCCACTGAGCCCGGTCTTAGTCTCTCTTCATCCAGTTTCTGCCAGTTTTTTTTTTAAATATTTTTTATTGATGGAACTAGCAGTTGGCCCACCTGATGTTAAACGTTAACCTCTGCCTTTAACCGGTCGAGTCGCGCGATGTCACTTATGTTTTCATTGCAATGCATTGTTTCACAGGTTACGTCCACCAAGGACGCACCCTATGTGGCATTGCACTGCGCCCGCCACCCTAAGACAATTTCAGTATGTAGCTTACCTATCGTAGTAAGAGTGATGATACAGTAGTAAACACTATCGAAATAGCTCCAGCCCTCGAAGGTGGAGAACGCGGCCGCGCCGCCGGCTATCGTCAGGGACGACAGGGTGGTGACCACACAGATGAGGTCCAGCTCTGAAGCGTTCACTTGTATCTAGCTTACCTATCGTAGTAAGAGTGATGAAACAGTAGTAAACACTATCGAAGTAGCTCCAGCCCTCGAAGGTGGAGAACGCGGCCGCCGCGCCGGCTATCGTCAGGGACGACAGGGTGGTGACCAAACAGATGAGGACCAGCTCTGAAGCGTTCACTTGTACCTAGCTTACCTATCGTAGTAAGAGTGATGAAACAGTAGTAAACACTATCGAAGTAGCTCCAGCCCTCGAAGGTGGAGAACGCGTCCGCCCCGCCGGCTATCGTCAGGGACGACAGAGTGGTGACCACACAGATGCGGTCCAGCTCTGTAGCGTTCACTTGTAGCTTACCTATCGTAGTCAGAGAGATGAAACAGTAGTAAACACTATCGAAGTAGCTCCAGCCCTCGAAGGTGGAGAACGCGGCCGCCCCGCCGGCTATCGTCAGGGACGACAGAGTCGTGACCACACAGATGCGGTCCAGCTCTGTAGCGTTCACTTGTAGCTTACCTATCGTAGTCAGAGAGATGAAACAGTAGTAAACACTATCGAAGTAGCTCCAGCCCTCGAAGGTGGAGAACGCGGCCGCGCCGCCGGCTATCGGCAGGGACGACAGAGTGGTGACCACACAGATGAGGTCCAGCTCCGAAGCGTTCACTTGCAGCTTACCTATCGTAGTAAGAGTGATGAAACAGTAGTAAACACTATCGAAGTAGCTCCAGCCCTCGAAGGTGGAGAACGCGGCCGCGCCGCGGGCTATCGTCAGGGACGACAGGGTGGTGACCACACAGATGAGGTCCAGCTCTGTAGCGTTCACTTGTAGCTTACCTATCGTAGTCAGAGAGATGAAACAGTAGTAAACACTATCGAAGTAGCTCCAGCCCTCGAAGGTGGAGAACGCGGCCGCGCCGCGGGCTATCGTCAGGGACGACAGGGTGGTGACCACACAGATGAGGTCCAGCTCTGTAGCGTTCACTTGTAGCTTACCTATCGTAGTCAGAGAGATGAAACAGTAGTAAACACTATCGAAGTAGCTCCAGCCCTCGAAGGTGGAGAACGCGGCCGCGCCGCCGGCTATCGTCAGGGACGACAGGGTGGTGACCACACAGATGAGGTCCAGCTCTGTAGCGTTCACTTGTAGCTTACCTATCGTAGTAAGAGTGATGAAACAGTAGTAAACACTATCGAAGTAGCTCCAGCCCTCGAAGGTGGAGAACGCGGCCGCGCCGCCGGCTATCGGCAGGGACGACAGACTGGTGACGACACAGATGAGGTCCAGCTCCGAAGCGTTCACTTGCAGCTTATCTATCGTAGTAAGAGTGATGAAACAGTAGTAAACACTATCGAAGTAGCTCCAGCCCTCGAAGGTGGAGAATACGACAGGGTGGTGACCACACAGATGAGGTCCAGATCTGAAGCGTTCACTTGTACCTAGCTTACCTATCGTAGTAAGAGTGATGAAACAGTAGTAAACACTATCGAAGTAGCTCCAGCCCTCGAAGGTGGAGAACGCGGCCGCGCCGCCGGCTATCGTCAGGGACGACAGGGTGGTGACCACACAGATGAGGTCCAGCTCTGAAGCGTTCACTTGCTCGCAGTTCAACGCTCGCTTGATTGACTTGATGATGACACTGGAAAGACAAGATACTATTACAAAACTAACAAAAAAATCTCACCCCCTCTACTCTGACCGCTACTAGACCGTAGCGCCGTAGACCTCTACTGTTTTTAGTAGTAGTGGAGATGTTTTGTGAAAGAGTTTGTCCGGGGAAGTACTACCACTATTAGTACTACTATTTCTGCCGCATAGCAGTAGTGCTAGCATTACTGTGTTCCGGTTTGAAGGGTATGGTTGCCGGTGAAATTACAGGCACATGATACTTTTCATCTTTATGTGTCAGGGTGGCGGGCGCAGTGCAATGCCACATAGGGCGCGTCCTAGGTGGACGTGATCTATGTGGTAATGTACTGTTCATAGGCAGAGGGTCCCGCTTAACTTCAGATGGGCTATCTGCTTGATCCGACAATACATATCTATATATATAAAACAAAGTCGTGTTAGTTATACCACTTATAACTCAAGATCGGATGGACCGATGTTAGTTATCTCTTATTTGATGGATTCTTCTCTGCTCCCAATAGCAGAATAAGTAAAAAAATATCGGGGGAGGGGGGGGCTGTTTTTCACCGGGGGCTACCCGTGCGAAGCCGGGGCGTGTCGCTAGTAGTATATACCCCCCCCCCCCCCTACACCGTGCTCGCGTCTCTTGGTGGCTGTTACCTGCTGAGTCTGTTGACACGTTCTCCGATGCTCTGGAACATGATGAGCCCCAGTGGGATCCCCACTATAGCATAGAACATCGTGAACACCTTTCCTCCAATCGTTGCTGGTGTGGAGTGCCCGTATCCTATAACACAACAAATTATATAATTAGGTTCTTCAGAGGAAAATCCTTTTTAACCCCCGACGAAAAACGAAGGGGTGTTATAAGTTTGACGTGTCTGTGTGTGTGAGTGTGTGTGTATGTGTGTGTGTGTGTGTGTGTGTGTGTGTGTGTGTGTGCGGATGTGTGTGTCCGTCTGTCCCATCGTAGCTCCCGAACGTATGAACCGATTTCGTTTTTTTTTTTGTTTGAAAGTTTTATTTGTCGGGAGTGTTCTTAGCTTTGTTTGATCAAAATCAGTTCAGCCGTTCAGTGTTGGGGTTTTTTTTAATTTTTCCAAATTAATTACTTGTTAAACATTTTTTATTTATTTATTTATTTATTTATAATACACAGGCAGCTCTCGGAGCTGATGTGTGTATATCTTAGTCCTTATCAGTGCATTTTAAATGTTTGTCAAGTCTTATTTTGAAAGAAATCACTGAGGGGGCACTGATCACTTTATTTTGATTTAATTATTTATTTTTAAAGTGAATATATAACTAAATCATAGATAAAATAATACAATTCTAGTAACTAAATATTCTGTGAATATTTCAAGCATCTTCCTGTTGCCGTTAACAATACAAGCAAAAAAAAACACATTTGTTGTATGGGAGGCCCCTTAAATATTTATTTTAATCTATTTTTTAGTCGCTGTTGTTATAGCAGCAACAGAAATACATCATCTGTGAAAATTTTAACTGTCAAACTATCACGGTTCATGAGATACAGCCTGGTGACAGACGGATAGACGGACAGTGTAGTCTTAGTAATAGGGTTGGAACCCTAAAAAGCACGATTGTAACGGCCAGCCTATCAATCTCACCTATAGTAGTGAGCACCGTCGTAGCATAGTAGAAGCACGATTGTAACGGCCAGCCTATCAATCTCACCTATAGTAGTGAGCACCGTCGTAGCATAGTAGAAGTACGATTGTAACGGCCAGCCTATCAATCTTACCTATAGTAGTGAGCACCGTCGTAGCATAGTAGAAGCACGATTGTAACGGCCAGCCTATCACTCTCACCTATAGTAGTGAGCACCGTCGTAGCATAGTCGAAGCACGATTGTAACGGCCAGCCTATCAATCTCACCTATAGTAGTGAGCACCGTCGTAGCATAGTAGAAGCACGATTGTAACGGCCAGCCTATCAATCTCACCTATAGTAGTGAGCACCGTCGTAGCATAGTAGAAGCACGATTGTAACGGCCAGCCTATCAATCTTACCTATAGTAGTGAGCACCGTCGTAGCATAGTAGAAGCACGATTGTAACGGCCAGCCTATCAATCTCACCTATAGTAGTGAGCACCGTCGTAGCATAGTAGAAGCACGATTGTAACGGCCAGCCTATCAATCTCACCTATAGTAGTGAGCACCGTCGTAGCATAGTAGAAGCACGATTGTAACGGCTAGCCTATCAATTTCACCTATAGTAGTGAGCACCGTCGTAGCATAGTAGAAGCACGATTGTAGCGGCCAGCCTATCAATTTCACATATAGTAGTGAGCACCGTCGTAGCATAGTAGAAGCACGATTGTAGCGGCCAGCCTATCAATTTCACATATAGTAGTGAGCACCGTCGTAGCATAGTAGAAGCACGATTGTAACGGCCAGCCTATCAATTTCACATATAGTAGTGAGCACCGTCGTAGCATAGTAGAAGCACGATTGTAGCGGCCAGCCTATCAATTTCACCTATAGTAGTAATCACCGTCGTAGCATAGTAGAAGCACGATTGTAATGGCCAGCCTATCAATCTCACCTATAGTAGTGAGCACCGTCGTAGCATAGTAGAAGGCTCCAGTGAACTTCCACTGCTGGCCAGCTTTGTGGGGCTCCGACTTCAACACCACCGTCTCCATCACTCTGAAGTCCTCCTCTGTGATGTTGTACTTCCTGATTATCATACCTTCGATAGCTGAAAGAAGACAACTTGGAGGGGGGGTCTGTTTTTCATCATGAAAATACCCGTGCCAAGATGGGACGAGTCGCTAATATATTATATTATGCTAGGTATTGATATAGCTAGTTATTTTAGAGCAGGTATTTAATTATGTTAATCATTTAATCTCAACCAATAATTATTTTCAATAGCACTACCACCCACTCCACCATTACTCAAAGGTTAGCTGGAAGAAAATGCTAATTAGCTTTAAGTTCGCCTATGTACTGCTTTTTTATCTTGTGCAATAAATAATTGTCTGTCTATCTATCTTCTTCTCTTCATAAAATGGGTTCTGAGGACATACCTTGTAGCACTTCAAATCTGTTCCTCTCTGTAGTAGATTCCAATGCGTCAAATACAGCCGCCCCGACCAGTAAATATGTGAATGTGCACACAATTAATGATAGAGTGCGTACATTCTGTTTCTTCATCCCTGCCGAGGGTCCCAACGACCGGGGCAGGAGACGTCCACAACTCCAGCTTTATTCCTTTTTCAAATTCATTTTAAATTATCCAGCTTTAAATTATGTGGCAAGTTCGAATTTAGAATTCATTTTGGCACTGTTATTTGGCAACAGGTTTTCATTATTTAAGCCTTTTTTGGAAGATATTAGGTTTTGTCAGTATTGGCAATTTTTGTTTTGGGAATGACCAATTTGTACTCTATAATCTTTGGTAAAAATTATTTCTCAGTTTGCTGATTTCATACATAAAATGTGGACACATCTGAAAATAAGTTGTAATATGTAGACAAAAGCCGAAATAAGCTTTGGTGGCTAGAGAACAAGGTACCTACATACTTGCATAGTTATTATGTAGGTAGGTACCTAATAGAAAGTAAGAAGGTATAGTGTAGTGTGTATAGAAATCTTTAAAACAAGCATTAACACACACAACTCGCAGAAAATAAAATAATAGCTGAATAAAAAAATAATAATTTTAAAAATTCAAACAAAGAACTCACCATGCATGAATGAGTTGGGGTCCTGTCCTATTAGTTTCGCATGTGGTTTGTTTCGTGTATTGTCACCGAAATAGACATTGAGGAAATATTTAATTATCTGCAAAGCTGAATAATAAAAGTACCATCGCGTTTGTCCGCATTCAGATAGGTCAACGCACACGGTATCGTAACTGGGTCAAATGTTATGACAAATATTTCTTATCAGATTCTCACAGCTGGCGGATTAAAGACTCATAACTTTTTTAATCACTCAGCAGCCGAAACTAGATGCAAGCAATACACAAATAAAATCTATCTAAGGATTTTCAGCAGAAATACTGTATGCGGTATTCAGCTGGCTGTCATTGTCTAGTTTTCTTCTGTCCTGCTAATTTCACCAGCCCCTTTGAAGAACATCATGAACATACACCCATTTTATGTCACCATGCTTCTATTGATAATTTTAGTACCGATTTACATTATAAAATGATCTAAAAAATAACAAAAACTATGCGAAACCTTGCAGTACACTGCAATTCGCTAACCAGATTTTGATGTTCTAAGTTTAGAAAAAACTGCAAATCTGCAATGCAGTAGATTATTGCCAGATGAATATATTTATTTTTGGGGGATAACATAAAAAAGAAGCAATCATTATTTGTTTTATTCAATAAATATGATATTTTTAGATGAAAACAGCTTTTATTAAGACTGAAATAAAATGTTTATGATTTGTAGCGACATCTTGTGAATTCTTGTGTGTGACATGTTTGTGGTTCATGTATTTATGACAGCAAAATTTGTTATTTGTTTCTAGCTTACATAGCAGTAAACAGATAATAAAATAAAATAAAAGTAGACGACGTCTCTTTTCGTAACTGGCGGAAAGAGTAGTTTCATAGCTCTAGTCTATCACATACGGGAAACTACCTTGTATTCGTGAAGGATTCTAAAAGTGTAAATCTGCGCCATCTAGCGATAACCAATAGAAGTTTTTGCTCAGGAGTGAAAAACCGTCTCATGACAAACTAGTTGCTGCTCAGCTTGCTGTCGAATAGAAAACGTGTTGTTAAGTAATTAATGAAGCTTTCACTAGATGGTGCTTATATATATTAGACGTGCTAGAAATAAAAATTCGGGTAAAGTATTATAGGTAGGTATTACAATCAACCTGTTCCCTATACTACTAGCATAGCATTATTTTATCTGTGCCTGTACCTACTAAATCGACACTAACGTATTACGTATTTTCAATGTATACTTAGTGCCTACATTTCCAGTTTGCAATGATTGTAAGGTACTTAACTAAGTTTTACACTATCTACCTACTAGGTTCCTAATAAAAATCAGTTAATCAGATTTAAGTAAAAACCATTGTGTTAGAGATAGGTACGGTAAGGTCCTATAGGTACTTAGAAAGTGAATTTAACCACAGAATAAATAATAGTACAAAAAACTAAGTATTTTTTAGATTTCAGTTTTGAAATAAATATAAAAAAATCTCTCTGAAAATCAAACCTGGGACTCTTCGCCTACCTACGTACTCGTATGTGCTTGTACCTAGGTATGGCCAGGTTACGTTCGTCTGTACCTATACCACAGATAAAATAATACTGCCTATAGGTACATATCTCTCACCTTAGTAGGTAGATGTAACCCATGTACCTAAGTAGGTATTCGATTAGGTACTTGCCTAAGTTAGCTTGTACACTGCTAAGCTAAGGTGGTAGGTAGATAAGTAGGTATCTAAGCAGGTACTTTAATTAAAATAAGTACCTACTTTTAGAGCAAAATATCTCGCTGAAACTGTAGCACTTTTCTAGCAATTCATTTAAAATGCTGGATTTAATAAATGCTTAAGTCGAAGCACTGTTATTTCTCTTTGTGAGTGGCCAAAGAGAATACTAGAAGAAAAATGAGACGGCCCGTGGGGTGGCACCCCTCCCACTGAATAAAGAAAAGTTAAAATTTTCTTTAAGCACCCTCGGTGGGTGGTCTATCTATCTTCGTTTAAGTATTGGCAAAAATTACCCCTTGTTTTTTGTCCCTTTCGCACCTGGTGTCATTGGATCTTTAAAAGAAAGTTGGGGAAATCGACGCTGTTTTTAATCGTATCTACTTTGCTTTTTCATTCGCGATCGAAGGCTGAGTTCGAGATCTTTGAAGGTAAAATGGCTTCTGATTTTCCTTGCAAAGTAGTTATAGTTATTGAATCTACTGTGCTTAGAACCTAGTGTGTATAGGTGAGGTGAGTTGGTAGGTTGCCTTTATTGATGGAATTTCCATTTCCAGCCCGGACTTGTTTGTAAGATTCGTGCGTACAAGATTTGTCCTGGCTGGCTGCTAGCTATGGAATGTGTTATTACTGGAAGAATGCGTTAGCCGAGTCAGTCGTGGGAAGCAATGGTGGCGATGAGCTCACACTGGTTTAATATAGTAGTAGAGCTTTTTTGTGAAAGAGTTCGTCCGGGGAAGTACTACTACCACCTTACTTATTTCTGCCGCAAAGCAGATAGTGCTCGCATTGCTGCGTTCCGGTTTGAAGGTTATGTGTACCGGTGAAACTGAAGGCACATGATACTTTTTATCGTTATGTCTCAGGGTGGCCGGCGCATTGCAGTGCCATATAGGGCGCGTCCTATGTGGATGTGACCTATGTGGTAAAGGCAGGGGTTACCGCTTAACATCGGGTGGGCCATCTGCTTGCGTAGTTAAAAAAAAACTTAATTTTCCATTAAAAATTAAACGAACACACCTGGTGAATTATATGCAGGCTTCGTTTGAAGAGATTACAATAATTCGTAGAAACACGTACAGTCTCAAAATTCATTGCCAAAACAGTCTAATAAAATAAAAATAAAACTTTATGTAGGTTGATTATTTGTCCATAACTTTCCATAACCACACTTGTCTTTCGCGTTCTAGTGCTCAGCCAATCTTCATAATAATTTTGTAATTTCCTAGAGGCTGTCAAGAGTCAAACAGGATTTTTTAAACGTATTTTTAGCAAAATCTACACAGTTTAAGCCAAAAATTATATATGTACCATCATTTCTTATTTCCCAATGATCGAGCCCAAACCAAGATTTCGATAAATTTTACCGATAAAAAAATCGTGACAATGCTCGTATATATCTCTAAAACTATATATTCTGTGCTAAAACGTAAATATCTCTGTTACCCATCAGTGTACATTGATAAAATTAATAAGAGTAACAAATAATTATTTTTGAGGACATGGTCGATTTTTATTTTCGAATACGCAGCAAACATTTGTTTACACCGGTTTTCGTGATTTTCGTTCACTTTGCGTAGCGCGAGCGCTGTTCAGTCACTTTCTAACTTACCTGATAGTGACATAATTTAGCTGTTGTCTGTCTCGTAAAATACATAAAAGGAACCGTCGCGTCGCGTGCAAAATAAATAAATAAAATGATTCTGCTAACGGTACAAGCACTCCAAACTAAAGTTGACGCGATTTAAGTTGTTCGAAGTGGAAACTTGGGTTTTCACACACTCGGCCACTGGGGCGTTAAATCGCGATTATGAGGTCTTACTAACCCCATAATATTGCTGGTTGGGAGGTTACAGATTTAACCCAATTTTACAAGCTTTTATTTAACTTGCAATGCTTGTATAGTTTTGTATGTTTGGGTCAAATCTTGCAACTGAATTTTAAAGCAGTTATCCTCAACCGATTGAGATGAAATCTTGCATACCTGTCAAGTTCCGATGACGATACAATATGATGGTGACAGCGAGCTGATCTAATGATGGAGATGGACAACGGAAGTCCTCGATGGATAGAAGTAGACTGGCCGTGTTTAGGCTCATTTCGATCAGCACACGATTCTGAACACTAATTTTAACAAAGCTTGTATTGAACAATATTTTTTCCGTAAAGAAGGCTGATAACGTGATGTTAACGATTCATTAAAATATTAAACTGGGTTCGGTCTAGGTGTTGTTTGATCTAGGTCTAGATCTAGAGCCTAGGCAGGTACGACAACCAAAACTCACTTTACCTAGTTATGGTCACCTACTTATTCCATAAACATCTATAGGAATAGAATAGAAAATAATTAACACACTAACTAACAAAAAATAAACAATAACTAAAACTATAATCAGCGGGCTTATCGCTGAGAAGCAAATTTCTTCCTTTGATGTCAATGAATCAGCTTCTGCATAGGCGCTTTCACTTGTAGTAAGAAGTATCATCAAATAAAGCCAAGTCGTGTTTGTTGCCTAAGTTTCTTGGTTTGGCCGTAGTTTCGTTCCGTAGTAGCTACGGGGCTCCTTTTTGAATCTCGTAGCGGCTACGGGGATTCAACCTACGTGCTACGACCTATGAAAGCGCTACAGCTACGGCGCTGGCGTAGAAATTCAGCTGCTGAGTATGTCTTCAGGGATCACCATAAACCCAACACTGGGCCTCATAAAGTTTGTATGTTTGCTGATGCACAATATTTATTCTGCTGTACATCATTAATGATGTATTGCAGAATTAATCGTACAGGATCGTAGTGACTGGAGGATATGGGGGAGGCCTTTGCCCAACAATGGGATGAGTCAGGCTAACAGTAACAGTAACATCATTAATATCATTCAGATATTGCACATACATACATACATAGAAACACAACTTTTTGCCCGAAAGGGTAGGCAGAGTCCCAAATGGGCCTCTTTTCACTGTGGCTTGCACCATCGTGGGAAATAGACGTGACAAGCAGTGAGCTCATCGCCGCCATTGCTTCCTACAACTGACTCTGCTAACGCTTTCTTCCAGTAATAACACATTCATTAATAAACTAGCAGCCAGGACAAATGTTATACTAACGAATCTTACAAACAAGTTCAGATATTGAAGCGTTACGGTTCGTCTAGAGATATATTCTAAAACGAACCGCAAGCCACAAGTGAATTTAAGAGAGTAGAGATATTTTGACCTTGAAAAGTTAAGAAAAGGTAAAAAACCTCGACGAGGTAGGTTAAGGTTTTATAACCTCGTAGATATTTACGAAGATAATAAGACCTCCTTAGTCTACGTACGTCTAGGTTGATCGTAGATATGCTACGATCGGCCTAGATACGTTATTCTTCTATTATCCAGGTGTCGTCGTCAGTCTGATGAAGGCAGCTCTGGCAATGAAGGCGGACCCGCAGGTGGTAATGGTCAGGAGTTGTCGTTTGGCGCCCCACGTTGGGCGCCAAACTGTGGCTTGCGGTTCGTCTTAGAATATCTCTCTAGACGAACCGTAACGCTACAATATTGTGATTACACCGATACAAAAGAACAGTTTTCTTACGAGATTTGACATATTGTGCACATTTTCCTAAGAACCTTGGTACTCTACCTACTTTATTTCCATAATGTAATTTTCTGTACCTACTTAGGTAGTTGTAGTTGCTTTTTAGTAGTAGTAGAGCTTTTTTGCGAAAGAGTTTGTCTGGGGAAGTACTACCACCATATTTTATTTCTGCCGTAAAGCAGTATTGCTCGCATTGCTGTGTTCCGGTTTGAAGGGTAAGGGTGTCGGTGATTCAGGCACATGAGACTTTTCATCTTTATGTCTCAGTGCAATGTCACATAGGGTGCGTCTTAGGTGGACCTATGGGGTAATGCACTGTTCATAGGCAGAGGTTACAGCTTAACATCAGGTGGGCCATCTGCTTGTTCCGTCATTCAAGTAGTATAAAAAAAATAAAAAAAGGTAGCTTGTACATAATGATCGTGTATTTGTCAAGGTGTCACCATTCTTCCATAAAGTCCTCTCCATCCTAAGGTTGTTTTCAAAAAATCGCTATACGCGCTAAGATCGCCCGTTGTGCATTTCTGTTATTAAGTTATGTTTAGTATTTCTGTGTGTTATTTGTGTACAATAAAGGGTTAATATATCTATCTATCTATCTTGTATGTACTTACCTACAAGGTAATGTACCCATCTAGGTAGGTATGTTCCTACCCAATCCCGAAATTTTATGAGAAAATCCATTATACTTTTCCCAGAAGCAGAATAATTTCCCAAACAATTCCCTAAATTCAAAGGAAAGAAATCAACAAAGACCAGAATCGCCTAAAAGCAACAAAAGGTTCGTTCGTCCGCCGAAAATAATTTTATTTTAGCAAAATTGAAACTCGCCGTCTTGTACAAATTTTAATATTCTCTCGAGGTGGATAGCTATTTATATTTTTCCTCCCCCGTTTCTTTTGGCGATTATTATTCTGTATTCCAATGGGCTCAGTGGGCGGGGCCACCCTGCGGACTCTTTCCTTTTTGCTTCTTAAGTCCATCTTGAAACGGAACAGCGGAAACTATGGAGACACCTGGATTTTTTATAATTTTTCATAAATATTATAAAAAATCGTGTGATAATTTTTTTTGTCCCGTATTTTCGGAGAAAATAGGTTCAAATTGTATCAACCATAACTATTATTTAGATATTTTTAAACTATACACGATTTGTGCGTAATGGTCGCATATACTTTCTGACGCTGATTCAGTGAATTAGATAAGAGATTATGCAAGGCTAGAACCAACATGTTCTGACATTACTAGTGACAGTACGACATGGATTAAAAAACTAGAGAAGAGGGATCGCCACGTTAGCTGCGAGGGAGGTGAAGGCGAGCGTGGCCCAGTAGGGCCCGCAGCGAACCAGAACCGACATTTTCACGCCAATACCCAATAGCCTTAAACGAATAAACAACCTATACCGATTAGTTCGCCATGGAAACTAGAGAAGTATGTTTTTCGCACAAAATTTTAGCACACGTTTATGGAAAATATACGCGATAAAAGCGAATAACCATGGATAGTTTCAAAAAACAGTTATGGTTATTACAATTTTAAAATACACGCGAGCAGTCCCGACCTTTGCGTACCTACTGGTCTTGTATACGTTCAAAATAAGCGTCACGTTCGGGGCGATCTACTATAATTCGTATTTGAAAGGTATAGGTTGTACAAATTTACAAAACAGCTAATCCATATGCCAATAGTTTTTATTACCGAAAATGAATGTGCTAATTCCCGTTACATATTCCAAAACAGTTGTCTATCGTTACTTAGTATCCCGTTGTTTATCCTTTCTAGTATCCCCAGCCGCGACCGTACCCGCCGTAGCCGCCGTGACCTCCACGACCGTAACCTCCATAGCCGTATCCTCGATTGCTGCGTCCGCCGTAGCCGTATTCTCGATGGCCGTATCCACTGTAGCCGTATCCTCGACTGCCGTGTCCGCCGTAGCCGTGGCCTCTACGACCGTATCCGCCATATCCTCCATGACCGCCCCAGCCACCACGGCCGCCCCAGCCGCCGCGCCCGCCCCATCCACCGTGCCCGCCCCAACCGCCGCGCCCGCCCCAACCGCCCCAGCCAGTCTCGTCAGTCTGCAGGTCTTCAGCAGCAACTGTTTCCTCAGCTGGCTTTGCTTCGGGAACGGCCGCTCCGTACGTCATATAGACGCACATTAAAAGACCCGCACACACGATCTGTAAATTCAAAATTATTTTTACTTTACCTATTAACAACCTAATATGCGCTGAAAGTGGTTTGAAACCGATTTTAAAGAAGAGCTTATGGTTCTAGCTTTGTTCTTATTATGTTTGAAGTCACAAAAAGGATTACTTTTGCACTGAGTATTATATATACCATTGGACAATTTGCTGGTAAAATTAAAGTTATTTTTGACAACTCTGCACATTTTTAGGTTTTCTTAACTCAAATGGTACGAACGGAACCATTATAGAACCATTACGGAACTCTAGTATATATCTGTCTGTCTGTCACAGCCTATTTCCAAATCTTTAAAAATACATTTCCAATAAATTTCTAATAATTTCTAATAAGTTATCAGAAAAATTAAATTTTGGTATTAATATATTATAAAGTTTGTTGATTCTATTATGGACGGATAGCGCAAATAAAATTATGATTTTTGAGTTTAAACAAAACCTTTGGGGGCTAAAAAAAACCTTCTTTCTTGTACCTACGTCACGTCACGTATCAAATAAATGAGAAATGAGAATACAAATTTAATATTCTAAAATTTGAGAATATTTTTTTTTCAGGATTTTAAAGTTAAAAACAGTAATTAAGCACTGGATTAACACTGGATTTAATATAACTAATAGTTATAACAATTATTTTAAAAAAAACACATTTTAAGTAGGTGTTAGTGTTAACTTGTAGCACAGTGCTTTGGTTTTATTGTAGGGCCACTAATTACGCCATAACTTGCACTTGGAATTTTTTAATTTGCATTCAATAACTATGTTTTGTGCCACAAAATAAAACGTATTATTTATATCTACTTACAATGTTCATTGTGATAGATTCTGTTGAATTATGCTTGTAGTGGCTGGTCTGAGAGACCTATTTATACATAGTTGAGACGAATGGGCCATAAGACTAAGTGTGGGTAATCTACCGATAGCATGTCAATACAAGCCAGGGGTGGTGCTAGGATGTTTTAAATGTGGGCAAGAGAGCGGTAAAAAAAATTCGATTGTGCGACCCACACTGGAAAGGGGACCATTGAGGCTCTGTCTAATCTTACGAGAAAAATGCTATTAAGCTACATAACACCATCAAAATATAATACATTTTTGATGTGTAACATCGTTCCTCTCACTTTTGCCATCTGAAAAGGAATGGAAGTGAGTAAAAGAGGGCTTAGTGATCATCATTGTATTGCCCTTTTCCCAAATTATTTGGGGTCGGCGCAGTACGTCTTTTTCTTCCACTCTCCCCTGTCAGCCGTCACCTTATCATTCACTTCCTTCTCTTCATATCATCTCTCACGCAATCCATCCATCTTTTCTTAGGTCTTTCCTTTCCATCCACTAACATTCATATTTATAACTTTCTTAGTTACATGCGTTTCATCCCTCCTCATAGCATGCCCATACCAAGCTAAACGATTTCCTTTAAACTTTTCTGTCACTGGTGCAATTTTCAAACTTCCTCTTATATACTCATTCCTTATTTTATCCATTCTTGTTACTCCACACATCCATCTCAACATTCTCATCTCTGCTGCATGCAATTTTCTTTCATCCTTCTTCTTCATGGCCTAGCATTCCGAGTCCATACATAACGACAGGTCTTATCACGGATTTGTAAATTTTACCCTTCAACTTGAGTGGCATCCGTGGGTCACATGTTGTTGCTGTGACCTGTCGCCATTTCATCCACCCTGAGTTGATCCGATGCGTTACGTCCCGGTCAATCTCACTATCCCCCTGTAAGAGTGACCCGAGGTACCGAAAATCAGAGGCGACCGGTAAGGACATTTCGGCAAGTGTTATTGTCACAGGATTGGAGAGACCGCCGAAATCGCAGAACATGTACTCGGTTTTGGTTCTGCTGATTTAGAATAGAGGGCTGAGATACTGAATAGAGGGTTTAGTATAGGTTTGTAATTTGGAACCACTTGGAATAAGGAAAACCGAATGCCAAGTCGAAATGTCGTTTTTGTATGCAGAAAATGATAAGCGTCCCTTGTGATCTTGGTGTGAAACTCAACGCTTGTCGGCTAATAACGTTATTAAGGTTATCGTAAAATTGAAATAACAATAACGCCTCATATTAACAATAAATTTAAAAGATATTTTACAAAATAAGAGAACACATCGAAAAAAAAACACGTTTTGGAAAAAATTGCCTTTATTCGAAAAACTGTATCACTGGAACTAATGGCTGTATAGAGCTCGCCTTGGTCTCAAATTGTAGCAAATTTTGTCTACTTTAAAAAAATGCGTAGTGACTATACCAGTCAGATCCTTCCTTCACTAAGATATTGAGCAAAAATTGAAAAAAACTAAAAATTTATGGTTTTTTGGGTACACCACCGCTCGCACAGCACTTTGGAAATTGCAAATCTGGTTCTTAATATTGGTTTAGGTCCTAACAACATAGACAACATTCAGAACGACCGGACCTTTTGCAAGCACTACCTCCTTTTCATTATTAACTTGACTGGACTATAAAGTCACCGCGTATTATTGTAATTTTACCATTAAATTCTGTGTTTGATTAAATGAGTTAACGTCGTCAATACATGGCATTAAACCCACTACGCTGACAATGAAAGAGTATGATCAGTTTGCTCGTAATCTGACGACGCGTGCCACGCCTTCTTATCTATTTACTCTTTTCGCTAGAAAGGTTAAGATTTTTCGACCAAAATAAAAAGTCGAAGTTTCTGTGCACATTACTACGGTTTAAATGAAATGCTTCGGCAGTCGTCGTTCTTGTCTAACTATCCCTTTTACACTCACTTACAATCGTATTTCTATTTCGAAAAGCCGATGATTGCCGACGCGTCTTACTTTTGTAGTAGTACTGTATGATAGGTATCATAGTAAGTATTGAAATGAGTACCCAAAGCAGTCAGGCCTTAGCCATCCCTGGTAACATATAAATGCAGATTGGGGTTATTAAAACACGAAAATTTTCATTGGTTTTAAATCTAAATTTGACAGCCTAGTTGCGTTATAATGATTAATGCGTGTCCTTATGCAGGTTAGGAATAATTAGGATATATAAGCGAGATAATAAGACGTCGTGTCGTGATTGTTTTTTTTAAGCATCACCCCTTTGGTAGGTATTTATTAAGAGCCTGTGGTGTCCCACTGCAGGGCAAAGGCCTCCCTTCCTTCTCTCCAGTCCTCTCTATTTTGGGCCACTGTGGACCAATCCTTTAAATAGATATCTATTTTGTCTCTCCATCTTCGCCGCGGTCTGCCATGAGATCGTTTTCCGTTCAGAGGCGTCCACTCTGTTATGGCTTTAGCCCATAACCCGTCTGACATGCGGCAAACGTAGCCCGCCCAATCACACGCATTCTGTCCGACATCCGCGATTTAGTAGGTATGTTCTCTTAATTATATTTTAGTGCACCCATGTTTTTGTTACAAATAAAACTACTTTTTTTTGTAATTTGTTTATATCTGTGTTGTTACAAATAAAAATTATTCTATTCTATTCTATTTTTTTACATGAACAGCTAAAACATTTTGGTACGATCACTTTACAGATAGGTCACATTTTTTTTTCAGCACTTAGCTTTGTCTCCTCTATGAGGAGAAGACCTCCAAATTAGACCAATTAGCTGCTGTATGCGCCAACAATAACTTAGTGCGTCAAAATAATGTTAGTATCAATATTACCTATATTATTGAAATAGTATAAAAAGTCCAAGAAGTCCAAAAAATTCTTTACAAGCTGTTATCGTCTCCACGCCATCTGTTCTCTGTTTCTGTCACTTACCCCTTTCACTGGAAAAACCGTGGCACCTACCCGGAAGGGGTTCGATATTTAAATATAAGAAGAACACCCCCTTTTTTAAAGGGAGGCTGACCCCCTCTTGCCCCCTGGATTTATGGATCTGCCCTCCCGGAGTAATTACTTATCTTTGCGAATACAAATCAATCGGGGTAAAAAGAGATGAGTTTTGGGAAAATATCTAATATTATGCGCGATGTTTGATCGGCTGTTGAGACGATGGAATGATAGGTGCTTGAGACCACCGTCTTCTAATTCAAGTGTAATGTAAATTACCATTTTGATTATTTTCGGAGTGTTGCAAGAAAGGATCAAATGTATTCGTGTAATTTCATTCTTCTGAGACCAGAGTCTGCAAACTTAGCAAGTTACTACAATCAATCAATTTCTTTATTTCAGGCTTAGTGAGATATATAATAAACCTAAACAATAGCAAAGCCCATACCAACAAAACTAACATACAAAAACATTAACAGTTTTTTAACATGATAAAAAACACTTTATTAAGTATATTTTAGTGCACACGTGTATACGGCGACGTATGAAGCCACTACGCGGTGTCTCGTGTCAGGCGTCCGAAAAACCTCTTGAACTTGACACCTCTCGGCCAGAACTTTCCATTCATGAAGTTTGATAGACGGTCAATCGGCACTCTCACAGTAAAGGAAATAAAATTGACATCATGGCGAGACTACAACTGCTCGACCCTCAAGGTTACCCCTGTTTTCTGCTTGATGTACTCCACTGAAAACGAAAGACCGAGCAGCCAAGGCGGAGTTTAGGAATAAAACACGTTATTGATTATATAGCATTATTAAAAGATACCTCAGTTCCAATCAGAATTATATCAGAATGCTACCATCAGAATCCATCACTCTGGGTTATCAGTAGGATCCACCTCTTATCGTTTTTGAGTGATTGAAATGATTCATTTGGAGCTATCAGCTCACTTTTGTATCTTATTGATACACATACTCGTATTCACTCATACGTTATCAAGGATCTCTTTAAAAATATATTTTGATTTTTACAGAGATTGAGTTGAATGGTAAAGTTCCATATATTTACAAGCTTTTATTTATCTTGCAATGTATGTATGTGTGTCTGTGTAGAATCCGGGTGGAATCTTGCAACTGAATTTAAAAGCAGTTATCTTTACCGATTGAGCATAAATTTGGCATACCTGTCAAATTCCGATGACAATACAATATGATGGTGACAGCGAGCTGATCTGATGATGGAGACGAAAAGTGGACAACCTCCTCCATGGATAATTGTGGACTGTTTAGGCTCATTTTGATCAGCACTCGGTTAGGATCACTGATTTTATAAAAGCTTGTATTGAAAAATATATTTTTCACAAAAAACTTATTTCAAAGCAATCTGAATAAAAGTAAAAATAAATATGGTCAAATAAAAAAAAAAAAAACAAGTTCAAATTTTTATACTTTATTTTGAAGAGTTTTTTATGTTTTATAGTACTTGAATGACGGAACAAGCAGATGGCCCACATGATGTTAAGCGGTAACCTCTGCTTATGAACAGTGCATTACCTTATATGTCACGTCCACCTAGGGTGCGCGCTATGTGGCATTGCACTGCGCCCGCCACCCTGAGACATGAATATGAAAAGTCTCATGTGCCTGTAATTTCACCGGCACCCTTACCCTTCAAACCGGAACACAGCAATGCGAGCACTACTCCTTTGCGGCAGAAATAGGTAAGGTGGTAGTACTTCCCCGGACGAACCCTTTCACAAAAAAGCTCTACTACTACTAAGAGTGAAGTTGAGTGGATTGGATTAATTAAAACTACTGGCTGATAGTTGAACGTAAAAACTCCGCACTTTATGTATGAAGCTACAAGTACCCGACGGTCTCGACTTGTCAATTCAATTCAGTCAGACAACAAGAGTTACGCGATAGAAAGAGAGGTAACATCTAGGTGACTTTCGCTGTGGGTAATTAGCGCTGTGCGACCTGAATTGCACGTTATTGTGTGGGGGCAGGAGTCGCTATTTATTTAAATGATTTTTAAGCGTAAATCTTCTGTATCTGTACTATTATATATTCTGTACTATTATATATTCTGTGCTATTATTTTAAATCACTGACATCTTAGTAAAGTTATTAGAAAGTCTTTGCTTTGGATTGTATGTCGTCTGACAAGGCTTCAAAAGGCTTAACAAAATAATCCATGTTTTTTTTTTATAAAAACATAGTATTGGCGTGAAAATGCAGCCAGCCTCTTAAGGACGCTTCAGTCTAGTAGTAATCTGGATCAGTTGAGATACCTTTAGATCGCTTGCAACAGTCTTCAAGAAAGCTGAACTCTAACATTTGTATTTTTTTAATTTTGTACATACCCAGTTGTATTAGTTGTATTATTATTTTTGTGAATAAATAATCTTATTACTTGTATCTTAAGGTTTAGTTTTATTTAAAAGAGGCTATTGGTTTAAATTACCGAGACCAATCAGCCCGTCAAGTCTTCAAAACCCTGAGAGAATAAAACAATAAATAAGTGATACTTTCAAAACTCCAAATTGACACCGACGCTAATTAATACAGATAAAGTTACCGATTGGTTAAGACTTTATTTTATTTTCTTTTAAATTAATTTGAACAGTCTCCGAGACAAAATATTTTGGAGGACCAATTACTCTAAAACATACTTTAATTTCTTTTTTAATAAACTAGTGGTTCGCCCTGAAAAATACGTCTCACATTCTGTTTTTCAACTACTTGTATGACTAAACAGGCAAATGGCAGTCTCTTACAAAACAGATTCACATTCTTGAAATTATTTGTAAGGATTTTTAATTACTGATAGATCTTTGTGAAGAGAAACATCAGTTTATTATTTTAATACTGATTTATATTTTTTACTTAAAGGGATACTATCTACGAAAACAAATAGTATAAAAAGTACTAATGTAAAATATTTATCAAAACCGGAATCTTTATTATTATTATTTGTTTCGTGTCTCTGTGTTGGTAGCAGGTACTCGTAGTTCCTGATACCCACGACACAGGGGATCCTAGTGTGGATTCAGGTCTCTATGTGACTGTTGAGTGTTATGAGTGATATGTTATGTTTATGTTACCTAAATTTGCATCATCCAATTTAGTATTCGCTGCCATTTTAGTATTCGGATTTGAAGGGTAGATACATGAAAACAGTCAATCCATAACCCAATAGTTTTTATTACCGAAAGTTACTGGCCAAATTCACATAGCAGTTAAAAATACAGTTGTTTGGCTTTTCTAGTATCCCGTTGTTTGTCTTTTCTAGTATCCCCAGCCGCCTCTGTTACCGCGGTATCCTCCATAGCCGTATCCGCGATCGCCGTATCCTCCATGGCCGTACCCACGATCACCGTATCCGCGGTAGCCGTAGCCGCTGTAGCCGTATCCTCGACTGCCGTATCTTCTGTGCCACGGATTCACATAGCAGTTAAAAATACAGTTGTTTGGCTTTTCTAGTATCCCGTTGTTTGTCTTTTCTAGTATCCCCAGCCGCCTCTGTTACCGCGGTATCCTCCATAGCCGTATCCGCGATCGCCGTATCCTCCATGGCCGTACCCACGATCACCGTATCCGCGGTAGCCGTAGCCGCTGTAGCCGTATCCTCGACTGCCGTATCTTCTGTGCCCGTATCCGTCGTAGCCATGTCCTCTACGGCCGTATCCACCATATCCTCCATAACCGCCCCAGCCGCCACGGCCGCCCCAGCCGCCACGGCCGCCCCAGCCGCCGCGCCCGCCCCAACCGCCCCATCGCGTTTCGTCAGTCTGCAGGTCTTCAGTAGGAACTGTCTCCTCAACTGGCTTGGCTGCAGGAACGGCTGCTCCGTACGTCATATAGACGCACATTAAAAGACCCGCACACACGATCTGGAAATTCAAAATGATTTGACCTTATAAGCTCTTTACCTTCTAGAAAAGACTGCTGGACTGCGGAAAGGGCCCAAAAAGAGCTTCATCATCTTCACCCACTGCTGAGTATAGGCCTCTCTTTGCTAATGCCATTCCTCACGGCCCGTGCCAGTCTTATCCAGGTTCGGCCCGCGACGCATGCGATCGTATGCCCATCTCGCTGCTGAACGACCAACGTTTCAGTACCCTGTTCTTGGGCGCCATTCAGTTAGCGCCTTAAACCACCTATCGTCACCTCGTGTTAAGGTCACCTCGCTCGTGTTAAGGTGACGATAGGCCCAGTCCACCTTTCCAAATAGTGAATAAGGTTTGATTCAGGTCAAGTCGTTACTATGTTTGATTGAAAATCACAAAAGATTTTATTTGAAAACACCGAAGACATTCTAATACACTCTTCTACTACTCTCCTACTCTCTATTTACCATGGAGGTTAATCCGAGCTATTTACCATGAGTTTTTGGAAAATACCATAAATAAATTCAGCCAGCTTGATGTCGGCAAGTCAGACTGCACAGAAGGAGTTCCTTAACCATGGCAAAGTTTGTTGGTATAATCAATGTTATTATTGACTGCATAACCTAATTTTTGATGGGGATAACCTTCGACCAAAGAAATGGTCGAAGGGGATAACTCATTTACAACGAAGTAACTTTTATATTTATTTAATAGATACCTAGATACCGATCTAATTACCGGACCGTAGTGCTTCCATAAAAGTAGACCCCTCAGTCTCATCCCATGGATGTCATAGAAGCCGAGGGGATTACTCCAGGGGTTAGGCAGTGGCATGGGCACCTGAGAACTGAACACTAATTCTGCGATCACCAATCCGCCTGCCAAGCGTGGTGATTATGGCAAAGCCCCGCCGCATTTCTTTCTATGGATAGGCCTCGTCCAGCAGTGGAGGTTTAACGATTGATTTGCTACAATATTTTGAAGTTGCAGTCTCGAATTTTGTAACGAAAGACCATTTTTTATTACAAGCTTTTATTTAACTTGCAATGTATCTTTTATTTAACTTGTCTGGGTGGAATCCGGGTGGAATTTTACAACTGAATTTTAAAGCAGTTATCCTCAACCGATTGAGCTGAAATTTGGCATAACTGTCAAGTTCCAATGACAATACAATATGATGGTGACAGCGAGCTAATCTAATGATGGAGACGGAAGGTGGATAAGGGGTCTCCTTGATGGATAATATTAGACTGGCCGTGTTTAGGTTTATTTTGATCAGCAGACGGTTACAATCACTAATTTTATAAAAGCTTATTTTTTTATAGAAATATATTTTTCAATAAAAACTTTTTATTTGTTGACATAATGTATTAGATAATGATTTCTACTTACAGTGTTCATTGTGATAGATGCTTCTGAATGTTGATGGCCTCTCTCGGAGACCTATTTATACGTCGTTGAGACGAATTATCCTAAGACTAAGTGTTGGTAATCGCTAGCATGTCGATGCAAGCCTGGGGTGGCGCTAGGACGCTATAAACGGGGTAAGATAAAGGATATTATATTTATAAAACTACAACTATACGACCTACATTGAAAATAAGCAGATCGAGGCCACTGTACCGTTTCGGAGAAAAAGGCGAATGTCTATGTATATATAGAGTCCACGCCACGACTGAAGTCCAGTGACTGGAGCGCTAGTTTCTATGCGCAAAATTGCAAACGCGAAAATCTACCTCTGCTATCCGTTAGTTCCTCAAAAGGCCGTCGGACTTTAGTCATGGCGCTGAGTCTACTTAGCATCATATAAAAGTATACAGGTAAAGAGTTTAACTGAGTCAATCCCTGAGGTATGGGAGCGGTACGGGAGGGGTGTTTTCCTCTCTCAAATTATCAGATGAAATGTGACATAATGTGACATTCGATTCTGAAAACACCCCTCCCATACCGCTCCCATACCTCAGGGACTGACTAAGTTAAGCGCTAGACCTGTAACAAAGTAGTTTTTATGATTTTCATTTGATTATAATGACGGAACAAGCTGATCATCCACCATGTTACGCGGTAAACTCTGCCTACAAGTTACTATAGGTTCAAGAAATGTCTATAATGACCTTTAGAATTTTTAAGTTTTTTATAAGAGTTCTTAAAGTTCGTACCTTAAAAGAAAAAAAAACTGGTATTCTTAAGCTTCCTAACTAGTGAAATCATAAACTCAATACACTATTTGATTGATTTATCTCTGAATACATAACGTACTTAAGTATTTTATTCGTTGAAATCACAAGGACCATTTTGAATCATCTTATAAAACATTAAGAATATAATTATTATGTATTAATATTGAATATTAATGATTATCACTATTTGACTTACTTCACTCGATAAAAAAACAAAGAGATTAAAAAAAAATTAAAAAAAAACTTTCTTCTTACACATTTTATATATTTGAAACTTTTTTTAATGAAACTACTAGAAAAACTGTTGTACGGCTCACCTGATGTAAAATGGTCACCGCCGCTTGTACAGACACTGGCAACACCGGGGGGTGTTGTTGATGCGCTGCCTACCTTGAAGGAATTTATGAACATTGTTCTTGAAGCGACACATGTCGTAACCAAGCGGGAAAACCTCAGGTGGAAGCCTAATATAATAACCTAGCTCTAATTGAATCTATCTAGAAGAGGCCTAAAGACATGATTACTACCCTAGAGACTCATGTATTTAGGCCTCTTCTGGGCCCTAGATAGTCAGACCTTAGCCGGCCCTGGTTACATAAGAATGTAGATTGGGGTATTATAACACGAAGGTGTTCGACTTTTCAATTTAAATTCGACAGACTAATGATTTATGCGCGTGTTAATACAGGACGTTCAGAAACATTAGCATAATGTTGTCTACAATGAATCCACTTGTTTTTTTGGTACCAAGTGATTCAGTTTTCATCATTTAAATATGCAGTCGATTTCCATAATAATGAATCGCGTGTGAAGTAAGTAATAGGTTGTCGTTGGTGTATCGTATCCGATATTGACACCGAAAAATTGGCAGTTATCACAATATCTGACCCAATTCTATTAAAGCGTCAATGGACGCCAAATTCTGTAACTATCTAACTCGTAAATAGGTACGTTAAAAAGTGACAGAATAGCACTCGCGAACCGAAAAGTGAGCGAAAATCAAGTTAGTTTTTATTTAAAAATTAAAGGAAAGTAATTTTTTTAAATAAAAACAAGGTCCTCTCTTTGTTTTGTTATTTAATATACTAAAGGCAATAAAAAATATTATGATTGATAGTTTAGGAGAAAAACTGCAAAAACAGAGGATACTTTGCAAATTTATTTCTTACACTTTAAGTAATTTATTCAAATTTTTGAAAATTTGAGGTCTGAGTTCACCACTTGTCACGTATATTTCCCACGATGGTACACACCGTAAAACAGGCCCATTTGAGGCTCTGCCTACCCTTTTGGGGAAAAAGGAGTGTGTCTATGTATGTAAAAAAAACACATGCCACTTATATATTTTTATTTCTGTATGGCGCAATTGCCTTCTACCAAAATAATTGGTCGAAAGCAATTGCTATAAGAAATTCAACTACATACAAGAAAGATTTCCATAAATATTTGTATAATTAAACTGAAGACCTTTTTAGTCGTACTCGTAACCCTTTAAAACCTTGGTATCAGCAGTAATTCTTGTCTGCTTCTCAGCAATAAAGGTCTCCGGTCACGCTACCACTCCCAAGCCTGGCAATTTCCTATCTGACTGACAATTTCCTCAGCGAGCCCCATTTTAATATAAAACGAGAAAAAACATCGTCCCGACTTCTGTAGTTCACGGCGAAGTTTAGTGGACATGACTTTAATATTGAGTCAACACCAGGCAGAAATCTTCATTAAAAAAAAACCACTCGATTATTTAAATAAAAAATCGAATCTAGGCAAAAAAATAGACGTAACTTTGTTTTTTTTACCTACCTCTATAATCACCACTCTCTAGCCCTGAAGCTACAGGTTTGCTGGAAGAAAACTCTTTTCAGGGTTAAGCTCGCCTTTGTACATATATTTTCATTATGCCTTTTGTACAAATACAAATATTTTATTTCATTAAACTTAACTTAGGATACAATAGCATTGGTGGGGAAAAATACCTGTGTTAGAGGATCTCGCTCTTCCGTAATACCTACAGGTTACTTTGATTAAGTAGAAAAACCAAATTAGAATTTTCTGTATTTGTGTATTTTGTGTATACAATAAAGAAAAAATACTAAATTCCTTTGTAAAACGTATGTCTTATCCACAAAAATCTTACCGTTCCTTTGAAAATGGCTTTGGCGAGAGAAAGAAAAGTGGTTCGGGATGGCCGCCCCCCTTCTCCCACCCCCTGTTATTTTATATAACGCTGTTTTATTTTCCTTGCCATTGTATTTTTGCTTCCATCTAAGTTAAGCTCTCATCTAAGTTATGGATACTACTTACAGTGGAAATGTAATTGACAGCGTTACTTAGATTGTTATTACAAATTCGTTGATCAAGTAGATAATATAGTTTGTGGCACGAAAAATTTAAAAGGAAAGGATCCATTTATTTGACGCAGACAACAGCTAAATTCCGTCACTAAACACACACTCACTTCACTCGCGTCACTTTCGTCATCTAACTCAGTAAAGTTTAGGTAAGTTAGAAAGTGACAAAACAGCGCTCGCGCTACGAACAGTGAACAAAAAACGGTTTTTAACAAATATTTGGTGCGTAATCGAAAATATAAATCTAGTATGCCCTCTAAAATAATATTATTTGTTACTCTTATTAATTTGATCAATGTATTGTTGATAGGTAATAGATATATTTACGTTATATTTCCGTTACATTGTAGATATAAGTTGACGTTTTTTTTTATCGATAATATTTATCGAAATCATTTTTTGGGCTCAATCATGTTCTTGGAAAGACGATGAAGATTCACAAATATATTTATTGTTGTCTTAAACAGTGTAGATTTTGCAAAAATACGTTTAAAACGCTTGGTCTGTATATTTGTATGTACACAAAGGTTAGGTGGTAGAGAATGCTTCTTAGCATTAAGTTCGCCTGAGTACATTGTTTGTTTTGTGCAATAAAGAATATTCTATAAATTTATCTATTTATTTTATACTCTTATTTAAATAGGTGGATAATTTTGTAATATCAAAGTTATCTCTAAAAGAAATATTTCAAAAGTTGAATGCTTATCACCGTATCTCCTTTATTGTCCAAAGTAACAAACTGACCGTCGTAGTCAGAACTCTCAAGGCTTCTATTTTCGGTCCATTTCACTCAAACCCCGGGTATAGACGTAGCTCAAGTTGTATCGGTTTTAATGTTCAGACAAGTCGTTTTTGTCTCGTCGTTTCTTTCCCATTTTTGCGCCTCTCGAGTTTCCTGAAAATTAATGAAAGTAGGTTATTGTTTAAAGCTCAAAGTGTTGGCTAACTGCTTTGGGTGATAGTGTGCAAAATGTTGGCTAACTGCTTTGGGTGATAGTGTGCAAAATGTTGGCTAACTGCTTTGGGTGATAGTGTGCAAAATGTTGGCTAACTGCTTTGGGTGAGAGTGTGCAAAATGTAGTGTGCAAAATGTTGGCTAACTGCTTTGGGTGATAGTGTGCAAAATGTTGGCTAACTGCATTGGGTGAGAGTGTGAAAAATGTTGGCTAACTGCTTTGGGTGAGAGTGTGCAAAATGTTGGCTAACTGCTTTGGGTGAGAGTGTGCAAAATGTTGGCTAACTGCTTTGGGTGATAGTGTGCAAAATGTTGGCTAACTGCTTTGGGTGAGAGTGTGCAAAATGTAGTGTGCAAAATGTTGGCTAACTGCTTTGGGTGATAGTGTGCAAAATGTTGGCTAACTGCATTGGGTGAGAGTGTGAAAAATGTTGGCTAACTGCTTTGGGTGAGAGTGTGCAAAATGTTGGCTAACTGCTTTGGGTGAGAGTGTGCAAAATGTTGGCTAACTGCATTGGGTGAGAGTGTGCAAAATGTTGGCTAACTGCTTTGGGTGAGAGTGTGCAAAATGTTGGCTAACTGCTTTGGGTGATAGTGTGCAAAATGTTGGCTAACTGCTTTGGGTGATAGTGTGAAAAATGTTGGCTAACTGCTTTGGGTGATAGTGTGCAAAATGTTAAAATGTTGGCTAACTGCTTTGGGTGAGAGTGTGCAAAATGTTGGCTAACTGCTTTGGGTGAGAGTGTGCAAAATGTTGGCTAACTGCTTTGGGTGAGAGTGTGCAAAATGTTGGCTAACTGCATTGGGTGAGAGTGTGCAAAATGTTAGCTAACTGCTTTGGGTGAGAGTGTGCAAAATGTTGGCTAACTGCTTTGGGTGAGAGTGTGCAAAATGTTGGCTAACTGCTTTGGGTGATAGTGTGCAAAATGTTGGCTAACTGCTTTGGGTGATAGTGTGCAAATTGTTAAAATGTTGGCTAACTGCTTTGGGTGAGAGTGTGCAAAATGTTGGCTAACTGCTTTGGGTGAGAGTGTGCAAAATGTTGGCTAACTGCTTTGGGTGAGAGTGTGCAAAATGTTGACTAACTGCTTTGGGTGATAGTGTACAAAATGTTGGCTAACTGCTTCGGGTGATCGTGTGCAAAATGTTGGCTAACTGCTTTGGGTAATAGTGTGCAAAATGTTGGCTAACTGCTTTGGGTGATAGTGTGCAAAATGTTGGCTAACTGCTTTGGGTGAGAGTGTGCAAAATGTTGGCTAACTGCTTTGGGTGAGAGTGTGCAAAATGTTGGCTAACTGCTTTGGGTGATAGTGTGCAAAATGTTGGCTAACTGCTTTGGGTGAGAGTGTGCAAAATGTTGGCTAACTGCTTTCGGTGAGAGTGTGCAAAATGTTGGCTAACTGCTTTGGGTGATAGTGTGCAAAATGTTGGCTAACTGCTTTGGGTGAGAGTGTGCAAAATGTTGGCTAACTGCTTTGGGTGATAGTGTGCAAAATGTTCGCTAACTGCTTTGGGTGAGAGTGTGAAAAATGTTGGCTAACTACTTTGGGTGATAGTGTGCAAAATGTTGGCTAACTTCTGTGGGTGTTATTGTGAAAAATGTTGGCTAACTACTTTGGGTGTTAGTGTGCAAAATATTGGCTAACTACTTTGGGTGTTAGTGTGCAAAATGTTGCCTAACTACTTTGGGTGTTAGTGTGCAAAATGTTGGCTTACTACTTTGGGTGTTAGTGTGCAAAATATTGGCTAACTGCTTTGGGTGATAGTGTGCAAAATGTTGGCTAACTGCTTTGGGTGATAGTGTGCAAAATGTTGGCTAACTGCTTTGGGTGAGAGTGTGCAAAATGTTGGCTAACTGCTTTGGGTGAGAGTGTGCAAAATGTTGGCTAACTGCTTTGGGTGATAGTGTGCAAAATTAACTGCTTTGGGTGAGAGTGTTCAAAATGTTGGCTAACTGCTTTGGGTGAGAGTGTGCAAAATGTTCGCTAACTGCTTTGGGTGAGAGTGTGCAAAATGTTGCCTAACTACTTTGGGTGTTAGTGTGCAAAATGTTGGCTTACTACTTTGGGTGTTAGTGTGCAAAATGTTGGCTAACTACTTTGGGTGATAGTGTGAAAAATGTTAGCTAACTGCTTTGGGTGATAGTGTACAAAATGTTGGCTAACTACTTTGGGTGATAGTGTGAAAAATGTTAGCTAACTGCTTTGGGTGATAGTGTGCAAAATGTTGGCTAACTACTTCGGGTGATAGTGTGCAAAATGTTGGCTAACTGCTTTGGGTGATAGTGTGAAAAATGTTAGCTAACTGCTTTGGGTGATAGTGTGAAAAATGTTGGCTAACTACTTTGGATGAGAGTGTTCAAAATGTTGGCTAACTACTTTGGGTGATAGTGTGCAAAATGTTAGCTACCTGCTTTGGGTGATAGTGTGCGAATTGTTGGCTTACTGCTTTGGGTGATAGTGTGAAAAGTGTTAGCTAACTGCTTTGGGTGATAGTGTGCAAAATGTTGGCCAACTACTGTGGATGAGAGTGTGCAAAATGTTGGCTAACTGTTTTGGGTGATAGTGTGCAAAATGTTGGCTAACTACTTTGGGTGATAGTGTGCAAATTTTCTGGTCAATCGGTCGAGGTAAACGGGGATCAAAATTCAATTTAATGATTTGTAACTTATACCACAGATAAAATAATACTATACTACCTATACCAAGATTTGTAATATTTTACACTTCTAAAAACAAAAATCACGCAAATCTTCTAAAAAGCAATATTTCAGTAATTTTTGGCATAAAAAAACAAACACACACAACACACAAACATGCCACATGACATGCCTAAAAACTGCGGCAACTCCTAACAATTTGCCTCAAAACACTATCTAAAGTCAAAGTACCATTCAGTTAAAAATACAGAACAAAAGGGGACGCCAAGCGTCCAGCCTCCTATCTTTTTGCGAGACTTTCCAAATAATTGTATAGATAACGGAACAAAGAAATGAACCCCCACCCAAGACACAGAATAAATAGGACAAACGTTATGAACTTTCACTTCTACGAAGTCAAATTCAATGAACTTCGCATTAATGATTTTGAAACTACATGTCAGGAGTTCATAATACAATAAATTCTACGTGTTTCACAAAAACACAGAAGTTCTCACAGATTTTTCGGATGATAACAAAGATCGTTAAAGGTGCTACGTTTCACTTGTGGCGCGAAATTCAAATTTTATTGTGTTTTTTGCTCATCACAGCTCATCAACGCATCTTGAGATAGCGAAACCTGATTTTGCGGAAACAAGGAGAACTATTACAAATGTTTTAATTGATAGTGTCTCATAAATATCATTTGTTTAGCTACGAATTCAATCATTCAACGATTTTAACAGTGATTTTTTAGTTCATTGACAATCGCAGCTAAACTAATGATATTTATGAGACACTTTCAATCAAAATATGTGCGTAGTTTCCGCAAAATCAGGTTTCGCTATCTCAAGATGTGTTGATGAGCTGTGATTAGCAAAAACACAATAAAATTTGAATTTTGCGCCTCAAGCGAAACCTTCCACCTTAACGGCAGGCATCCACGGAATCTGAATGAAATCCAACCCGTATTGAATCTAAAGCCAGCGAGATAAGGTTTGTTTTACATAAAGGCCGATCTATGTGACACAGGCCTTCCCGAGGGGGTAGAGGGGGGATATTTTTAACGTCTTGAGAACCCTCTTTGATCAAGCATCATTTTGACGTCGCTGTTTAATTACCCGAGTAAAAAATGCCATGTTGTTTTGCTTTTAACTTGCTTTTTCGGATCGAGTTTCTCGAAAAACAGCTTCTGTTATTTGAGAAGTACGAAAATTAAGAAATTACTGTCTAAAATACATTGAAATTACAAGACTTAAGGGTAAAGATAGCGGGAGCAGTGCAGTGCTACGTAGGACGCGTCCTAGATGGGCGACCTAAGGTATTTTAGTTCTAATATGGTTATTATTGAATCCAGGTGAAGAAAATACCATAATCGTCGTTTAAACAAATTAAAATAAGATTCTCATGGAGAAAGAGTTAAGTAGTAGACTCCAGCTGGGTTAGGCAGCATTTGGGAATCTTCTTTAAGTTTTCTCGTCGCCCATTCCACAAGACAAAAGTATGTACCAGTACCAGCTAAGTACCAGCAGTAAGTACCAGCTATGACTATACGGAGCTGTAACGTGGACACTCATGGTGGGACGGGTCCACAAACTCTAGGACGCGCCCTATGTGGCATTGCACGGCGCCCGCCACCCTGAGACATGAAGATGAAAAGTCTCAATCCCTGTAATCACCGGCAACCATACCCTTACACTTTTTTTGTCTGTGACCACAAGTATGAACTCCGCAAAGTTTGAATTGCATGAGTTAACTTTGAGATGGAATAGGTTCTTATGTGTCAATAACTTGTCAAACCAATCTTTGTTTTTTACTAGCTTTTATTTTAACTTACAATATGGGTATGCTTAGAGCCTTCGATCAAATAAAAACGTATGGACAGGCCTTACTTATACTACTAGTATAATATTATTTATCTGTGCTTAAACGTCCGTGAAAAATAAGTCACAATTACAACACACGTACGTTACGTCACTCGTTGCCGTCACAAAGGCCGACTGAAGCGAAGTGAGTGACTCGCTCACTTTATAAGCTTCAAAACTATCGTTCCCTGAGGCCCGATCCTACTTTTTTATTTTGGTATGCTTAGAGCATTGCAGCCTCCATACCTGAGTTTGTTCGTCCGGGTCAAATCTTGCAAGCTGAATTAGAACCACTTCTTGACATCCGATTGAGCTGAAACTTTGCATACCTGAGAAGTTCTCATGACAATACAATATTATGGTAACAGCGAGCTGATCTGATGATGGAGACGGAAGGACAACGGAACTTCTCGATGGATAATAGTAGGCTGGCCGTGTTTAGGTTCGTTTTGATCAGATCATGGTAATTTCATCATCATCAGTCTTTCTACAGGACGCGCTACGAGTTATGAGCACTGACCTTCAATGCGCAGTAGTATTTTTTTGGGTCTGTGTAGCGTATGGGCGAATGTACATATGCGCAATCAACCCCACCGCTTTCGCCGAGCGCTCATAACTCGATGCGCGACCTTAGGCGCAGGCCAGACACAAGAGCCGCGGCGCGCATCGGGCGCGCTACCGGGCGCACTGCCGGCGCGCATCGGGTGCGCTACCGGCGCGCATTGGCGCGCATCGGGTGCGCTACGGGCGCGCATTGGGCGCACCTGTGGCACGCTCACGACGGGACAGTGTATCGGTGGTATTCAAATACAACCGGCGGGTGTGGGCGAAGTGGCGGAGGGGTGCGCGCCTGCGGTACGCCTTCGGTGCGCCTGCGGCGCAACCGTGGCGCAACCGTGGCGTGCCGTCTCGATGCCTTTCCAATGTTCTTTCATACAAAATGTAGAAGGACGTGGTGCAAAATAGATAGAAGAGGTGCGCTTATGGCGTGCCCGCGCCGCTTGTGTCTGGCCTGCGCCTTAGACTTCGTAAAAGCTTGTTTTGAAAATTAAATTGTTATTTTTTCAAGAAAACCTTTTTTCATTTGGGAAAATAATTAAAAATATTAGTTAGAAAATCTAAATTTTCTTATCTTTTGTTTCGCCTCAAAATCTACTACATTATAAATATTCCAAGTAAGTTCGTGGCTTTAATTACTTCTCTCAAACAGAATACCTAGTCGTCATTACTATTCCAATAATGTCTCCCCAGCCGAAAGACCCTGACTTTTTTACCCAACGGAAAGAGAAGAAAAATATAGCATTTAACTAAGAAGAAAAGAGAAAAAGGATTGACCGTTCCTCGAATTTTAATTTTCTTACTATTTGAATCTTAATTTTTCGCGGGGCGGTGTTTTGTCCCTTTTTAACTTGCTTTCTTTCTTCTTAAGGGACCGTTTCAGCGGCAGTTTTATGTTAATTTGTTACTTTTCCTTGGGGCTATCTGACAAGGAATTTGTAATGATCGCTAGATAAACAATACAATATTTTACTAAGGATATTTAAGCTTAGGTAGATGTTATACGCAAAAACTTCGCAGAATGATAATAGTTTTAAACGAGCGAAGCGAGATCTCAGAGTCAACTTGGGCGAATCGGCTTTTGTATATATGTTTCTACCTAAGTATGTGTGTTTGTCCGCCCATAGCTGCAGAATCGTTGATCCAATCTTGATGAACCTTGGTAGGTATGTTCAAGCCAAATCCTGCAAGCTGAATTAGAACCACTTCTTGCGAACCGATTAAGCTAAAATTTGGCGTACCTGTCTAGATCTGATGACAATACAATATGATGGTGACAGCGAGCTGATCTGATGATGGAGACGGAAGATGGATAACGGAACACCTCGATGGATAATAGTAGACTTGCCGTGTTTAGGCTTATTGTGATCAGCACACGGTTCCGATCACTAATATTACAAAGTCTTGTATTGGGGATAAATTTCTAGATACAAAGTTTTTTTTTGCGAATACAATTTAAATACGAAACCCTACAATTTGGTGTTGTTTCAGAGTAAAAGTCCTTTTTCCAGTCCCAATAAAAGTCAGTGCCCTGTTTGATATACTCTAACCAGGTCAATTACCTTCTCGTATAAGAAAACCTTTTCATTGCTGTATTTGCAAAATAATATTTTTATTCGTTATTTTCTTGTGGCGTAAATTACTGCAAGTTAGATAAAAATCCAGTTATGTCCAGTAACGAACCCAATCTACCCCCTAAGTGAAGGAGGGAACGTTGAAATTGTCTTAATTTTTCATCTCGTCCACCCGCCTCCCTGCCATAATTGTTTTTAATTTAAGGGTTGAAGCAAGTTGTTACAACAAAAATACTCATTTACACAGGTAATTTTATTGTTAGAATAAATTATTGTTGGTTGTTGCAGGCGTTTGTTGAGGTTCCTTTAGAAAGTTTTGTATTTCCTTGTTACATTTGTTTACGTTCATAATACGTTTTTAGGGTTCCGTACCCAAAGGGTAAAATGGGACCCTATTACTAAGACTTCGCTGTCCGTCCGTCTGTCTATCTGTCCGTCTCCCACCAGGCCGTATTATCAGAAAAACATGTTTAGATACCTACACTAGAGCTCTACATTTGAAATCAGAATTCAATAAAGTAAGTACCCATTTGACTTTTTAAATTGTAAGAAAAAATGTAGAGCCATTGAGCATATAATTTGTTAATTTTATGAAGTTGTAGAGTACCTACTTAATTGAATTCTGTTTTTGAATGTAGAGCTCTAGTGTAGTAGTATCTAAGCATGTTTTTCTGATATTGTGTTATTGTAATGACATGATGTTGCATGGATTAAAGTGGAATGTCAGAATGTGGTAACATTGTGTGATCCATCCAATATCATATTTGTGATGGCACCTTTACTGCGGTCTGTCAAGTTAGTTTTTGTCACTGATGGCTTCTTTCTCTTCTCTTTGGACTGCCGTCGTGAAAAGCCAAATGTAATTAAGTTAGTATGTAATTAATATATAAATTATACAATTTAATACGATTGTTACCTAATGTTATCATGAAGAATAAACAGGAACAATGAAACACCGTGTACTTCATCTATGTTCCATTCGATTGACTCTGAATACTATAACCACGTGCTAGCCTGCACCATCCATTAACATTTTTGGAATTTAACACGCAGAATAACACTCGCTATTCAGACCGTTTTAACAGGTATATCATGAACCGTGATAGTTAGACAGATGAAATTTTCACAGATGATGTATTTCTATTGCCGCTATAACAACAAATACTAAAAAACAGAATAAATAAATATTTAAGGGGGCTCCTATACAACAAAGTTTATTTTTGCCGTTTTTATAGACGGAACCCTTCGTGCGCGATTCCGAAACGCACATGGCTGGTTTATTTTAATTCTTTTTTTTGTTTTATAGTTATTTATACCACTTCCCCTCTAAAAAGCTTATTTTATTCACTGAAATAAGTGAATACAAACTATCACTAATTTGGTGTTTGAATTTAGAACACACCAACATTATATTCGGCCTCTATCTCAATGCTTTATAACCTCCTTGCACGTGTATTTTATTTAATCTTCCTTTTTTCTTCATTAAATGTCTATTTTCACTTAAATATTTCTTTTTCTAGTAGTCATGGTATAAAGTATAGTATGCAAATCTTGAATAAAACGGATTTATATCGAGGGCCATGAAGCACTCGCATCGCTAAGGATTCTTCTACGGTCGTGATTTAGTCGTTGGAAACCTTCACTAGCTCGTGATTCATCTATCACCCTCGCTTTAAATCCGTCTTTTATTCACTAACTGCATAATACACAAAAAAAAACGCGCGCGTATGTATTATCTTGTGCGCGTGTGTTTGCCGATGGTTGGTGTCATGGATGTTAATGGTACTTCAATTTCAAAAAGGTGGTATCTTTGATATTTATTTATCAAGTGAAGTAATTTATGTAGTGTAGGTATTGAATTTATGATTTCACTCTTCGACCAATGTTTACTTTGGTCGAAGATTTGACTAGATAAAACGCTTAAGAATACCACATATATATGTTTTTGAAAACTGTAAGAACTCATTTCAAAAACTTGAAAATTCTAGTGCTCATTATAGACATGGTGTGAACCTATTTCGCCTTAACAAGCGCCATTCTTTTACAGTTCTTAGATCTTCACACAAAATACGATCATAAAATCTGCCATCACAAAAAGGCAAACCACCAGACAGCATATATTTTTACTTTACAAAATAAACAAATTTTCAATGCTGGCTGCCTTCCAGAAGACTGAGGTTGTCTCCATCCGTTTCCGTTAAATACGTCCAAAGACGGGAATAAATGCCTTCGTTTTGGTTGGTTTTAATTGTACAATATTGAAAACAATACTATACTTGTATGATAATCATAATTTGAACTAAAAAAATAGGAAAAAAAGTAATCAAAAAAGGATTAACTATTCAATAAAATTATACTCGAAAAAGGCAAATGCACAAGCCGTGCGACTTATTATAAAAGAAAAACATAAATATCAAAGTTACGATGTTTGGATGTTTGTCACTCAATTACGTTGAATTAATTTCGACGAAATTTGGTGCACAGATAGATTATGACCTGGATTCAGCTTTAGGCTACTTTTGATCCTGGTAAACTGCCGCGTTCGGACATTACTATAATATTATAAATGCGCAAGTGTGTGAGTGTTTGTGCTGAAACAGCTGGATGGATTTGGATGAAAATTGGAATGAAGATAGCTAGACCCCTAGAAATAAATAAATAAATAATAATTTTAATCGTGATATTTCCACGGAATCGAGACTTATGCGGGTGAAACCACGGGGCGCTGCTAGTGTTTAATATTGAAGCGACTTCGCTCCAAAAGAAGAGACAATACTCCTCTTTTGAATCGACGTCGCTCCAAAAGAAGAGACAATACTCCTCTTTTGAATCGACGTCGCTCCAAAAGAAGAGACAATACTCCTCTTTTGAATCGACGTCGCTCCAAAAGAAGAGACAATACTCCTCTTTTGAATCGACGTCGCTCCAAAAGAAGAGACAATACTCTTCTTGATTTCGATATTTTTATCTTAAAACTGTCACTCTATATAAATGTCTATGTGATTGGATAGGGTAGTTACCTAGAGGGTGGCACTGTGATGCTGAGGAGAGCAGTTTTTACAAGGGGCGCCTACCCCATTTTATTTTTTATCGGTGCCAAATTATTATGGGTACAGCGGGAGAAAGTGTTACTGCTTGGGCTGTAACAGATATAAGATATTTTTCATCCCCCCATCTCGGAAAGAGTATTTTTGCTCTTCGATATCTGAGTGTAAAAGCTGTTTTTATCCACTAGAGGGTAAAGTAAAATTGAATTTAGAACATCGTGTGCAATAAGTTTGTGAATTCAAAACATCATTAAACCTATTTACTTCTACCTCCATGGTGCCGAATTTATCATCTAACCTTTTTTAATATGTTAAAAACTCTGACTCAGAACCTACTTGGTTTTTTTTTTTGCATAAGTCATTTCCTCGCTGAGGTAGGATGAAAAGTTACGTATTGCACTCGGGTGCAAAGATTTTTCACCTCGTGCTCTTTTGATTCCCTCTTTAACGTTAAGGATTCTTTGCTTGCTCGGTCATCAAAATTGAGCACGCGGTTAAAAAGCAACTTTGCACTCATAATACAACAAATAACTATTACTTGACTACTAGGATCACTTGATTGGAAAACTGATTTCCTAGCTAACTATTTCGACAAGAAGCTAAATTTTTAAATGCAGGCCATAATTAACGTAAATATTCTTATTGGAATCAGATAAATTAGTGAGTTAAATACATACATACGCCTTTTTTCCCGAAAGTCTCAAATGGACCTCTTTTCACCGTGTGTTATATTAATAAAGATCTTTTTATATAAGAACAAATTAAACATATTTATACTAAAGACGTAAGTTCGTGAAAATTTCCTGTTATAAAAAAAAAACGTACCAAAATAATTGGTGGCGAAACCGTGCTGTACACAGAATAATTACTTTTAGTAAAGGATATAAAATGTTCATCCTGTCGACATGCGCACTTTATTTAATAAAGCCCTCTCCATCCTAAGGTTGTCTGGAGGAAATTGCTATAAACGATATGACCGCCCATTGTGCGTGTCTGTTATTTTTTGTTATTTAGTTAAGTTTTGTATTTATGTGTGCTATATATCTGTTATGTACAATAAATATTCGAACCATCTTTCTATCTATCTATCTCATCATCATCATCATCAGCCCACACTAGTCCACTGCTGGACATAGGCCTCTCCCAATACGCGCCACTGAGCCCGGTGTTCGGCTCTTCTCATCCACTTTCTGCGGCTGCCTTTCGTAGGTCATCGCTCCACCTAGCCAGAGGGCGCCCCACGCTACGTTTACACGCGGTCTCCACTCAAGAACTAGCTTGCCCCAACGGTTGTTTTCGGCATATATGACCAGCCCATTGCCACTTCAGCTTGATAATCCAGTGGGCTACGTCAATGACTTTAGAATCTTATTATTTTTGACTATCTATCTACCCATCTATCTATCTATCTCACTCGCTCGACATAGCCTAACGGTTCAATAGTGCAACTAGAGCGATGGTAGCCTAACGGTTCAATAGTGCAACTCAGAATCCAACGATACCGGGTTCGATCCTAGGCTCCGCACCAATGACTTTTATTAGTTATGTGTGGATTTCCATCGCTCTGTGCTTCGGAGGGCACGTTAAGCTTTCGGTCCCGGCTGTTATTGATTAATAGCAGTCGATAAGCCATGTCAGAGGCCATCGGGCAGCTTGACAAACTCTGACACCAGAGGCCAGCCCTTACCTCATACGAAAAGAAGAAGACTCGCTCGACATAAGAACAATGTTCTTCTTACTTCCTTGCGCCCGTACATCATCCACCCTATCTAGGTGGTAACAGAACTTTCCGCCGGACCCCACCGGGGAGAAAAATAAATCTAAATTGGCCCAATCCTCTGAAATCCCCTACTTTTTCTTGCGCCATTTTCAAGAATAATTGCTCAAGACTATGTTGAGAAACTTTTGTGTTATTGGGAACAGTTTCCTTCAAAAATGCGCTCTAATATCAAACATACAGGGTTGATTTTTGTGAGTAAATAATGTTAGGATAAAAAAATTAATATGGAAAGATGTATTTTAAGTCGAGTTCATTTGTAGACTAATTTGTATAGCTAAGATTAATCGATATTGTTTTTAAATCATTATTTTTGTAGCACGTAATTAAAATAAGATAAGATAAGTTTATTTCACTTAGAATAGTCTATTTTTAAGAACAATCCGTGCTACTAATAAACGCTGATCATCCTTGGGCTCGCTACACCGTGTATTGTCTCTTTCGATCCAATTTGAAACTGCTTGTCAAAGCAAAAGACAAAACACTGTTATCCCAGGAACTTTAGCATTTCACTTCGGAAAAATTCCAACCAAGCTGAACATTTGTGTACTCTAGTAATACGGGCAAAGGGTTGAAGTTTCGGCGGTTCAAGGGACGCCTGTCACGTGATCCCCCGGGCCGCGACGCGTCGGCGATTACACGTGTGTTAAATTAAGTAATAAAGTGTTTTTTATGTGTATGTTAGTTTCTAAGGTATTTATGTTGATATGGGCTTACTGTTTAGGTTTAGTGCATTTCTCAGTAAGCCTGAAATAAAGATTTTGAATTTGAATTAGAATTTTGAATACCTTTTAGCTCCCCAAATAATTGGGAAAAAAAGGTACGCGTACACAAATTTACAGCTTAGTTGGAATTTTCCCGAAGTTTGGCCCATTTTTCGTCTAAAGTTCCTGGACTATGTGTAATTCCAAAATTATTTCTAATTTATAGCAGCACGGGTAAATAATAAAATAAGCGCCTAGGAAAAAACCCAAAGTTACCTCTAACTTTTAGCTAGATGCGATTGTTTATTAAAATGGTGCATATTATTGCGTAACAAAATTAAATAAATAAAATCAATACAAGAAAGCCGAGGGGGTAGGGGTTTTGTAAAATTATCGATGTTTTAGGAGATACTCAATTTTCGAGCGACACGATGCGCGTTTTTTAAAAAAGATTTCTGCCTGGGTTTGGCGCAGTCTTCAAGTATTAATAGCCTCATCGATAGTCTCACGTAACTAATCAAAGTGGCAACACATGAAAAATTACCCAATTGTGAAGTTTGCCGCGCTCGCTGTCTTGTCGGCCGGAAGTGACGCAATGGCGAGTTCCGGCGTCACAGGAAGTACCCGCAATAGCATCATAGTGCGTCAAATTTGTTATTTAACTTTATTTAATGACCACCATTTTATTTAAAGATGGTTATAGAACAGCCAAAGTTTAAAAAAAAAAGTCAAATTTGAGTCACACTCGCACGGAGAGATTTCCGTGTAAGTAACCTAACATAGTAAACACCATATAGACCAATGGAACTTAGTAGTCCTCGGTAGAATTAAGCAACACGATTTTAGTAGTTGTAGAGTTTTTTGTGAAAAAGTTCGTCCGGGGAAGTACTACCATACATTTTTCTGCTGCCAAGCGGCGGTGCCTGTTAAATTACAGACACATGAGACTTTTATCTTTGTCTCAGGGTGGCGGGCGCAGTACCAATGTCACATAGACCGCATCCTAGGTGGACGTGCCCTATGAGGTATGCATTGTTAAAAGCAGAGGTTACCGCTTAACATCAGGTAGGCCATATGTATGATCAGTCATACACACTGTAAAAAAAATATGTATGGATATTTAGATAGTATTTTCAAAATTATTGTTTTAGTGAATATGTTCTGATTCACATTAGACACACGCCTTTTTCCCCGAAAGGGTATAGGCAGGGCCTCAAATGGGACTCTTTTCACTGTATGTGTGCACATCTTTTAATAAAAACTTGCGCAATTAAGACTAATTTATCACAAAGAAAATTCAACTTTTTACCTTTTACTTTGGAAACACAGTTTTCAAACTGTGAAGCGGGACTATTAAACCGTTCCGCACCTCAAAACTACAGCGTGAACTTTTCGATGAAAAATTCGACTTTCGACCGTAGCCAGCTCGCAAATTAAAAAGTTTCTGCAACACTTTCCCTCGCAAAGTTTCAACTATTCCGCCATTTTGGTTGAACGGTTAACTTTTTAATTTTCACGGTTTGTAGAGCTTCGGCATTCGGACGTGCGTTCCAAATATAAAATAAGTGCTGTCTGTTTTTCAAATTCAAATTCAAATTCATTTGTTTCAGGCTGATAGCTCATAATTACACACAGATATAACAAAGATTAATGAATTATCAATACACACACACAAAACTTTTTCGGTATTCAAATATAAATTCAACTATGTTGCAATAAAGAACTTTGAATTGAATTGAATTGAATGGCTAGGTACGTACAGTACCTACTGTACACTCTAGCCAAACGTAAACCCATCACGCATTCCAAATGATTGAAATAAAACTGTTTTATTTTAAAATATATGCCCACGGGGCGACCCGCACTACGTTTATCAAGATCCTATGCCTACTAGGTAATTATACCTACTAGGCCCCTATAGGTGCCTACTAGGTACATATGTGCGTACTAGGTTCCTATACATAAATAGATAAAGATAGATAAAGTCTTTCTTTGCAACTTCAGATACACACATACAAATTACAACAAATAGTACAGTGAACAAGTAAAAATAAACAATAAAATACTGTATACTAATAAAAACAAACAATAATATATACAAAATCCAAGTAAAATGTCTGTGTGTGCTGCAGTACGTCAAAAAGGCCATGGCTCAGCGAGATATTTTGCTCAAGAAGCAAAAACACTGATTTTCAGTCATAACCCATCGATAGCAAGCAGAACGAGTTTCAAAACAATGTGTAATGTGTACCTAGGCTACAACATGTTCGCGCTTGCGCAGTAATAAAGGAGTCCTTATAATATTGTAGTTTGCTACCTCCTTAGTAGGTGATGTACATGACCACACATGCGAATGCAAGCGATAACAAATGACAGTATTATTTTTGGCAAACGAAGTGCTTAGGAATACCTACAATTTATTTCTGTAACAAAAACTTTTTAGAATGTATTTTAAAGGTGTGCTTGGTTTAAACATTACATACTAGGTAATTATACATACTAGGTGCCTATTAGTTCCCCTTGCATACTAATTCCTTATGCATACTAGGTAATTATACGTACTACGTCCCTATGCATACCAGGTACCTTGTAACAATATAAAATATTTAACAATTAAATCGACATTATTTTCGGTAATTCAAGATAAAATTAATCCCATAGATTCTATTTATTTGAAATAGATACAAAATTAACCCACCCGTCGATACCTAACCCTTCTGAATCGACTGTAATGAATTCAGAATAATATTATCTTTTCCAAATAAGACGAAATTACATCCTATTAGCTTCATTTTCTTTCTTGTTTGACAAAAATAGCGAATGATTTCGTTTTCGCTGATTAGATAATTATTTTTGAATAAGATTTTACTAAGTTAACACACTTAATCCAGCGAAAACAGTTTTTCTTTATTTTTGTAAAACAGATCTTGTAAAATATGTTTTATTTTACTAATAATAGATTATTGACGTATCAACAAACCTAGCAGAATCTTGAAATGTTTATCGGAAAAGCCTATACCTTTGCCTATAACAATGCATTACCTCACAGGTCACGTCCACCTATGTACGCGTACTATGCGGCATTGCACTGCGCCCACCCTGAGACATAAAGATGAGAAGTGTCATGTGCATGTTATTTACATTTATGTAATGTAAAACACGAATGGTATAAACAAAGAATATAATAAAAACATCTTGAATCCTTTAATCTCTCTCCAAGATTAGAAAAAAGGGTTCAATACCAAGTACTTATCTCAAAATTAAAATCCGAGTACTTGGCATTCAAACCAGTAAAATCCACCGTCTAACTCATTACGGAGAGATAAAATTTAAATTGCAAAGTGCTCCCCCTTCGAAAAAAGGGCTAGTGGGCGTCAAAAAAGTAGCTAAATGCCTCCAAGATCGGGGGTAGCCACCCCTGGACCCTCTTAGACCCCTCGGAATTAATATTTTTACCGCCGTTTGTTTCTTGTTATCAGAAATTTTAGATATTTCACGGGTTGGAAACGCTCAAAATAATTCGTTTGATGTTTGGTTTCTTTCTCTGCTGTAAGATTTCATTTGGTATTTCTTGAGATTTTGTTGGTTATTTAGACTTATTTTGTTTTTGTTTGAATATCCTGTTGTTTGGCTATTCCTAATAAATACCTTTTTACTTAGCCTTACTTCGCTTGTGTTATTCCGGTTCAATATTTTTTGTAATCCGTTTTTTTCAAACATGTCGGTTGAGTGGAAACATGATGACAAATGATAAAACTTCGTTTTGCTTCAAAAGTAGCAAATAATATAAAAGAAAATCCTTTTCTGTTAATCTAGGACTGTGAGCGAAAATAAAGAAAAACCGTAACTGTCTCAAGTAAATGACTAATTAAAAAATCTAAATTTATTTTTGAGAAACTAATAAACTATGTACCTTTAATATTGTAAAAGAATCATTAAAATATTTTCAGGCGTTTGGAAGCAGTAGGCTTTTTTTGTGTAAGACATAGGAAACTTTTGAATAAAAAAAAACCGATTAAAAAAAGTTAACTTACTTTTTTATGCTATACATATAAGTTGGCACCTGCCATGAAGTTTTTACAGGTGCCGTCTTACGGTGTACGAACTACATTATACCCATTATATGTTTTGTTTTTATTATTTGGACCATCCTTTCAGGAGAAGGTATGTACTATATGTCATCATCACGAGAACTATGCTATTATTTATTCCACAGCTTCGCTATTTATCTTGTGAAATTTTAAACAAAATCATTAGTAGAGTTTAGCGGAATTTTTCAAGTTGTCACGCCATTGAGGGCTAAAGTTTTGGAACCCAATTTACTGTTTAATAGGACCCATTTGTTCTGTAAAAACATCGTCTATATCCAGCAAAGTTTGGCGATTTGTTGTGAGTTCAACTTTTGATTAGCTTCTTAACTTGAGTTATTTTTATTTTAGTTTATAAAGCCTGGAATTTATTTCGTCTAGAAATTACTTAATTCAAATTAAATATTACCTAAGAAATCTTGTAAATATGTCGTCCTAATCGTTTTCACTCTTATGTAGAGTTAGAATATAACCATGATTGGACAACATATTTCCACCGAAAACTTCAGAGAGGTGTGAACTTAATTCCTATTTATTGATTATATTCATTCATTAATCATACAACTGGTTATTCCTTGGTCACCCTGCGTTACGTCAGTGACAAGGTTGAGGCTGGCCCTGAAAAGGGGCTTTTGAACATACATACATACAAAGAAACACGCATTTTTCCGCCAATCTTCCTTATTAGTTTCGCTCCTCACCATCCAAAAATTGTCTGGAAGAGATCGCTTCTTAGCGATAAGACCATTGTATATTTAGTTGTTGTTTAATTGTTGTGTGTTTATTTTTACTAGTTTGTAAGGTGTGCAATAAAGTAATTTCATTCATTCATTCATTCATTCATTCATTCATTTTTCTCCAAAAGTGTGGGCAGCGCTGCATTGGGCCTCTTTTCACTGTGGGTTGTGCACATTGTGGGATATATGTAGACAGAGACATTTTTAATATATCGTTGGATATAGACGTGACAAGCGGTGAGCTCATCGCCGCTATAGCTATTCACGACTGACTTGGCTAATACTTTCTTCCAGTGATAACATATTCATAAATAAACTCTCAGCCAGGACAGATCTTAAACCAACGTATCTTACAAACAAGTCCGGGTAAAGATGTAGGCAGTACTAAGAAGATTCATATCTAATAGGTATTTAGGCATTGATGTCTATATTAGTAAAGTAGGTTAAGATAGGTTTGTAGAGAATCTTGACAGCAAACGTTACCTATGTACAGATTTCTCCAATTTAGGATCTTCATTTCATATATTTTTTTTCGGTAATCAGTATATATAAAATCGTTGCGTGATTAACTGACTCATTGACTGACTCACTGAATGGCTCTCTGATCGACTCACTAACTGTCTATCGAGACACAGTTTAAACCGTAAGTAGCTACCTGAGACCTCAAAAGAGTGTAGTACATGTGTTTTGTGATCTATAAGTGCACTAAGAAAGTAATTCCAAAATTAATCCCATAATGAGATGCACTTACAAAAAAACTGAAATTTTATAATTAGAGCACTAATCACCATCCAATATATCCTTTTGTTTTATTTGGGCACTTCTTTAGCGAGAAAAACAAAGCAGTTACGCGAAGCAAATCCATCAAAACTTTGCAATCATTATACAAATATAATTACGAAATCTAAAGGTGACTGAAAAGGGGTCTCCGAGAAAAACTTGGGGAAAATTTCGGCAAAATTCTAGAAGGGTAGAAAAGGGATGAATTGATTTTATTTGCGAGACGACACGATTTTTTCATTAGGGGAAGGGAGTTTCGAAGAAAATTTTAATGATGGAAGCCATCTTGGAATTTAAGTAAGGATTTTGAGGAAACAGTTTGTAAAGAATTTTTAATAATTAAATTTTCGTGATCTTTCCTTGAAAATGCCAAGTTTCTACTATCCAATTAGTATGATAAATGACAAAGTTACGATGTTTAAATGTTTGAATGTACTGTAACTCAGGGTATGGTTGCCGATGAAATTACAGACACATGATACTTTTCATCTTTACCTATGTCTCAGGGTCTCTTTTCACAGTCTGATGGTGTCTTTTCTCTTTTCACTTGTTTTTTAGGATGGCTCAGTGCAATGCCGCATAAGGTGCGTCCTAGGTGGACGTGACCTATGTATGCATTGTTAAAGGCAGAAGGTACCGCTTAACATCAGGTAGGCCATCTGCTTCCTCAGTCATTCAAGAAGTTATGACAGTGCGGCGAAAATTATAAAGAAAAAAAAACTTATTTTATTTATAATGTAACATAAAATCACCATAAACTCGTTAAAGGCAGGTAATTGTTATTGTTGAGAATACCGACCTCCAATATAATCCATACAACTCAATCATTTTCTACACAAAAACAAGGAAAAGACACTCAATAGAAAATCTTTAAGGACCTCGCTAAATACCAGTCATTATTTTTTAAGAACGCCATATTGCTTGCCACCCCATCCCACCCCCAAACGCCTACAAAAGAAAAGCTTTTGAAATTCCAACAAAAATACTCGCCTCCACCAATAGGATCGCGTTCACAGAATAAAAATATAATCGATAGTGGAGGCGGGCGACGGCTGAATGAGTTAGAAAAAAGGTCGAATACTTTTAAACTTCTTTGTGATTTGCGGTGGAAAATGTTTGAGATTAGATGACTCAAATTTGATTACCTATTGTGGTATTCTCTAAAATTCATTGTGAGAGTTTCCAATAACAGAAACATATTTTAAAATATAACTTTTTAAACTACTAGTAGGTAGTAGTTTTAAGTTTATTTTTAAATGTTGAATATAATTTTATATTATTTATAAATAAATTTATTTTTCATTGGAATTTTGCACATGGTGAGTAGTCAAATAAACGTTATATTTTCAAATAATTTTGAATAATTTGTACGTTCTTCCACTAATAGGGTCTTAAAATAATTTAAAACGAAAACTTTAACTCACCTGAGCAACATAACGGTCACAGAGCTTAGCCACAACTGATCTAACCCTACCGATGCTACGCGGGTCAAAAGGTCCGCACAATTAAAAAAACTCGTCTTACCGGTTATCTTGCCCGGGGCTCACACAAAAGACACCGAAGGGTGCAAAACTGGACATAATGGAATCCTCAACAGGGTTGATTAATAATAGCGCATTGCATTATAGTATTTGGACCTATTTAAGTATCCAATGTGTACGGCTATTGTGAGTTTTGCGGAACTGACCTAACCGGTTTTTAATTTTTGTCGTTTAGTGTAGTGACGGTGTTGGGTCGATGACACATTTTATAGTCGGCATTTTGTAAATTAAATTTATAAAAAAAGTTAATATTAAATAAAACATTAAATTTATTTCAAACATTATTATTGGAACTAACAAATCATCATCAGAGGTATTATCCCTGTTTTGACTTTACTAAAATCCGCGGGAGGAGACGGATGGTTCTATTGGAATAGCGGATAGCTTCCGAGTATCAAGGCTGCTGTGACGACAGTAGCATTCAAAGCGACGTTGAAAAACAGCGTGGCTGGGCCCTCGACCTTTTCTCTTACACTAGCCTAAAAATTATAAATATACCTTAGTAACCTTTGTTTGTTAGTAATGATAGTGCAAGAAATAAATGCCCACTTATTTTTTTATATTTTTTTTTCTCATACCGTTAATTAAAAATAACATCATATAATTTGATACGTAGGTACTGTAATTAATTGAATAGGATCTTTTTACTCCATGAATTCTAAAATAGTATAATAAAGAAAAATGCACAAAAATTAGTTTCTTAATTTCATCGAAAAAAGTTGATGAACATCGATACATCGATAAAACTCCGCTCATCTACCGTCCAACTGTTAAAAAACTACAATTAACCCGTCGATATTGTCCACGGGTACAATGGACCTAATTTGCATTCCTGCCGGACCGGTTCTCACGCGCCGGGCCGCACCGGGCCTGGACGTGTGTCCTTATCGCATCGTTATATTGACTAAAGTCTTTTACTCAGGCAAAATATTCATCATCAGCGTTTAGAAGTCCACTTTTGGATATAGCTTCTTAAAAGTTTTAAGTGTCTGTGTGTGTGTGTGTTTGTCTGTAGCATCGTAGCTCCCGAACGGATGAACCATTTTTTTTTGTTTGGAATGTGAATTAGTCTTGATTTTTCTTAGCTATGTTGGATCAAAATCGGTTCAGCCGTTTCATTGCGTTGGGTTTTTTTTTAATTTTTACAAAATTAATTACTTGTTATATCTTGTTTTGCGAGAATTTTGCCGCTTCTACGGCATTGTCAGATGCAGCGTATGTGGTACAGGTGTTGGGGCACATTGGGCAAGTCTAAGTGTGCCATTGTTTGAGGATCTGTTCCGAAAGGAGAAGTTGTCGCTGTTTCTTCTGAGTAGCCCCATTTACTCATATTGAGCCTGAAGCGGCCTACCTGTGTCCGAAGTCGGTTAAGCGACTTCCACACGCTGACCCAAAGACCGTTTACTTTGAGGTCTTTGTATTGTAAATATATTTTAGCTGATATACAGATGAGCTTCGGTTAATCGTACTTTGTCCCTGCCTGTTATATGAGAAAGAACAAAGATGAGAAAGGTGGCTATCTTAACCAAAAAAACCGGAGAAAAACTGTACCGAGCCTAAAACACGGTTATCAATAACACGGTAATTGATGAACGTATAATTATGTAACTCGTTTGATTATGATTAACTTTCTTACGTTAAAGTTCTACGAGTTTTTTAAATCGAAGAATACGATCTAACCCTGGGCTCCAATGTGAAACAAAGGAAATTACCATTAATAAAATATACAATTAAATTTTATCTGAGATGTTTCTCTTGGCCTACTCATTATCAAAATTGCTGTTTTTACGGAAAAAACAGCCGATATTGTCCATGGGTACAATGGACCTCATTTGCATTCCTGCTGGACCGGTTCTCACGGCGTCTGTAGGGTTACCTGGACATATGTCTTCATTCACACCTACGGAAGGGTTAAGATAATGTTGGACAGAGATGCTAACGGCTTTTTAAATTTTAAAGTCATTTGATTTATGGGAAATTCGTATTTTACTATACTGATGCTGTGTCGGAGATATTTTAAATAAATTGATAGAAAATTCTTTTCCACACACTTGCTTATAAAGTGGCTCTCATTTCACCGCAATTAGGCACATAATGAAACCTGTAATCAAACTGTGACTTCTTCATTGATATTATTCACAAGTGAGTTATAGAGACAGTTGAACATTTCACAGAGTGTGTATTCCTGTATTACACCTGTAATCAAACTGTGACTTTTTCATTGCTGTTATTCACAAGTGAGTTATAGAGACAGGTGAACATTTACACAGAGTGTATATTTCTGTTTTATTAATATTATTTTATTACTAGTGTGCTGAAAAACGTCGTATGATATACGTGTGTAGTCCTTGGCTCTCTTAAGACCCGAGTCGTGCCTCAGCGCCTCGTAATCACCAATATTACACACTCGTAACATAATGTACTATTATTGCGCAACTTAGAAAGTATTGTACATAGGCGAACTTAATGCTAGATAGCATTCTCTCCCAGCTAACCTTTGTGTATTGTGGAAAACAATTTAGAGGTAGTGAACAATTTTTTTATTCAAGGATAGATTATCTAGCATTAAACATAAACTAAATATAATATATTTACTACAATAGCTACATAGTTAATAAATAAACACATACACCATATATTTAATAGAGTAATACATATATCATACTTATCATACGTACTAACTTAGAAATGCCAAGGACAGATATTGGGAGATAAATTATCTGTGTGATTCCATCATGAGAGTGAGATATAATGATTATAAATATAAACTTTGGATCTGAAAACATCAACTGAGGATAGCCCACGATATTGGTGAGGAATATTATTCCAGAGTCGAATAGCAGTAATTGTGAAGGAGTCTCAGTAACGAAACTGAAAAGAACTGAAACGAACTGAACTGAACTTTGAAACCTCAAACATCATCATCATCATCATCAGCCTTTAACCACTCTTAGACGAGGCTTTCCCCATAGTTTGCAATGGAAGGGATTCGCCATAATCACCACGCGGATTGCTGATCAAAGTATTGTTGTTAATTACTCAAGTAGATGCTGCTGCCCATCCCCTGGTGTAATCTCTTAGTTGGTTCTTACGACATCCACGGGAGGAAACTGAGGGTTCTATACTTAAGCCAAACTCGCTACATATTCAAGAAATAATGTATGTGATTAATTATTGGCTATCATAATATTCTGTATTCTGGACATAATGATTAGGTACATATCATGTACCGCATGTCAGAATAACTATAGGCAAAGAGCACGACAGATTGGATCCCAAACAGACGACGGCCACGTGGAAGGCCCAGACGGAGATGGCGGGATGAGCTAGACTCCTACTTGAAGGATTGCTCCCAAATAGTCAACAATTAGAGGAATGGAAGGAAGGAAGGGAGGCCTTTGCCCTGCAGTGGGACACCACAGGCTCATAATAACAAATAATAATATTCTGTAGGCGTAGCTGTTTTGTAGACCTACGCTACGAGACGCCTACGCCAAGTCTACGAACTTCCTACGTAGTCAGGAGTTTGACCAACGGTCCAATTTCATCATTTGTATTATTTGTTCATAAGAATTGATTCTCATAGGAAAACAGTATATGATTTTAATTTATTATTATTTCATTAAAACGGAAAATTCACTCTGTGTTGTGTACTGTACGGATATATTTTAATCAAAGTAAGGCTATGGATCTACGTTTGTTAGACTATGCATCTACGTTTGTTAGGCTATGCATCTACGTTTGTTAGGCTATGCATCTACGTTTGTTAGGCTATGCATCTACGTTTGTTAGGCTATGCATCTACGTTTGTTAGGCTATGCATCTACGTTTGTTAGGCTATGCATCTACGTTTGTTAGGCTATGCATCTACGTTTGTTAGGCTATGCATCTACGTTTGTTAGGCTATGCATCTACGTTTGTTAGGCTATGCATCTACGTTTGTTAGGCTATGCATCTACGTTTGTTAGGCTATGCATCTACGTTTGTTAGGCTATGCATCTACGTTTGTTAGGCTATGCATCTACGTTTGTTAGGCTATGCATCTACGTTTGTTAGGCTATGCATCTACGTTTGTTAGGCTATGCATCTACGTTTGAAGGAAAAAGCTAAATGGAATTAAAAAATAGATTATGGCAAATAATAATTGTTTGGTATACAATAATTAATAAAGATGATTTAGAAAAAAAAAATGATTCCAGAAAAACACGTATACAAGCTCTATTTATTGAGTAATATACATTTATTTACATAGATTCATACATAAACACACGCATGTTTCCCGGAGGGGTAGGCAGACACCACGGATTTCCACTTGCTACGATCCTGACACACCTCTTTTGCTTCATTCACTCATCACATTCTTCATACATGCTCGTCGGTTAAGGGTACTCTTGATCTGGCCTTTTTCCAGAACATCTCTGATCTGGTCTGAATACGTTCACCGAGGTCTTCCCCTTCCCACTGTCCCATTCAAGCTCGTCTTATGTACCCGTTTCGTCAATCTACTATCGTCCATCCTTTTTAAATGCCCAAACCATCTAAGCATACTTTTCTCAATCCTGGTGACTACGTCTTCTCTAATTTCACAACGCTCTCTTATAACACTATTGCTTATTCTATCTCTCAAAGTCACACCACACATACTTCTCAAAGCTCTCATCTCTACTGCATTTATTCTACTTTCATGTTTCTTCTGCCATACCCAACTTTCGCTACCATACATTAGTGTCGGCACTAACACCCCTCTATGCACGGTCAGTCGTACCTTTTTGGTCACATTTCGTCTGCTCATAAAGGCGTGAAGTGCCCCATTCACTTGGTTTCCAGCATTTACTCTCTTTTCAATATCATCATTAAACCCCGACGCAAAAACGACGGGGTGTTATAAGTTTGACGTGTCTGTGTGTGTGTTGTGTGTGTCTGTCTGTCCCATCGTAGCTCCCGAACGGATGAACCGATTTCGTTTTTATTTTGTTTGAAAGGTGAATTTGCCCGGAGTGTTCTTAGCTATGTTTGATTAAAATCGGTTCAGCCGTTTCATTGCGTTGAGGGTTTTTTTTTAATTTTAACAAAATTAATAACTTGTTTTTCAATCCAATTTCAATTTCAATTTTCATACTTGTTTTTACAGAAACAATTAATACAACTAATACAAGTAGGTACGAACAAATTAAAAAAAAAACATTTGAAACAGCTGTGCAACCTGAAGACCGCTGCTAACGATCTAAAGGTATTTATTGAGTAAAACCAAAACCATACTTAATAAAAAAAATGCTTTCATATAAAATTCTCTTATTTGAATTCCTAAGATAACCAACGGTCTCCACCGGTCTCTCAGACCTCAAGCTAATACACTGGCTATTCAAACCTTGAGACAAAAAACTACTAAACAATTTATGACAATACTTCTCACAGCATCCCCTTTTCCTTTCATCACAAGACAAACATTATCTTAACCCTAATTAATTTGAATATGAATGCGGTCGGTTTGACCCCTGGTTCTTTCTTAGACGATGAAAGGTTACTGTCTTGTCTGGGTCACGGTGTCTGTGGGAAGATAACGCATCTAGGTAAGAAATGGGATGCTGTTAAGAGCTTCGACCAAAATAAATACTTTTTACATTGGTCGAAGTGAAGAGGAAAACAGGTTTCTCTTTAACGTATTTTTAACAAAATCTACACATTTTATGACAGCTAAAAATAAATATGTTTATCTTCATCATTTACCAGCATACACACACACGCCTTTTCCCCCGAAGGGGTAGGCAGAGCCTCAATAGGCATACAGCATACAAGAGCCCAAAACACGATCTCGATAAATTTTCTTGATAAAATTATCCTGACCAATGCGCTTATAACGAAAATATCTCCATTAACTAGCAACGTCATCATCTACAACCTGACTTCACCCACTGCTGAGTATGGGCCTCTCTTTGCCTGTGCCATTCCTTACGGTCCCGTTCCAATCTCATCCAGGTTCGGCCGCGACGCATGCGATATCGTCTGCCCATCTCGCTGCTGGAAGACCAACGTTTCTGTTAGTTCTTAGTAAGTAGATGTATCAAGTCTAGAGCACAGTTTATTTTTGTACCAGTTCTGTGTCTCACCTCCTTGTGGGCCCCCCTGGTTGTAGTGAGAAGTGCAACAATAGATAATTGTTATACTTCCTACTACAGGCTAACCGCGACCTAACCACAGCTAGGGACTGCAAGACGAAGCGCACTGGCCACAGTGTGGCGTATTTATAGCTACCTCGCCGTGACACAGTTTTCAACTACAAATCTAGCGCTTAACTGAGTCAGTCCCTAAGGTATGGGAGCGGTACGGTACTCAGGGACTGACTCAGTTAAGCGCTAGACCAATAAGCACGGGAGGTATGTTCCTTAACCTCATAGTGCCTACGCTATTTGTTAGTTTTAAAAGTTGTTTTCCCTTAAATAAACGTGCACTATATAAAAATATTCTTAAGTTATGAATTAACATAATTCTGTACCCTTATTACGAGAATTTGTCAGTATTCGAAACTATATAAAGTTTCGTTTCCTTCAATACAGCGTCCTTAGTTTTCTCCTCGTTTCCGCTAGGGGCGCTGCTAGTAAATGTATGGAAGGAAACGAAACTTCATATAGTGTCGAATACTGTCAAATTCTCGTACTAACCCCCCTGATCTATTTTTAAGGCCCTCTTTTACGATCAGTGCCAAAAACCTATCAACGTAGTACCTTGATTTCCAATGGATACCTAATCAAGAAATTGCGAACGTTCGTCGTTGCATTCTATGGAGAAGGCCTATGTCCAGCAGTGGACTTCTGTGAGCTGGTGATGATAATTATGTAGGAGTAGGTAGTAGCTACGTAGGATTTACTCACCACAATTAATGTTTTTTTTTAAATCATTTTTATTTTTATCATTTGTATTTCAGTATACTCAGGTACTGGTTACCTTGTCTAATTATGTAATAAAATGTTCAGGAAATAAAGATCGCAATCTTCAAAGAAGCGTCTATTTAAAATTCACCCTCCCCAATAATTTCTCATTATAAGTGATAGCGTCATCAAAACATCGTTACTCAAAGAAAATAATGTTACTGCCATCTAGTGTGGAGTAGCCAAAAGTAGCAACCCTGTCTGTCGGCGAGTAGACAGCTTGTTTGCTGGGTGACATCTATTGAAGAATTTGGGAACAAAAGTGATAAGCGCCATCTAGTATAGAAGCTGATTACACTAGTATATAGTGTCATCTAGCGACGAGTAGTAACAATATGATTTATAAATTTTTTCATTTTATATAAAAAAAAGGAAATCTTAAGGTTTATAAACAAATAAATTTCATTATGTTGGCTTTAAATCTTCCTTGTAATAAAAGAAAAGAAAGAAAGAAAAAATAAAAAAAACCTTCGCTACCCACTTTGTAGGAAACCTAAGCAGGTAAGAGTTTTTGTAAAACAATTTAGAACTAATTTAGGTAAATAAAAATAAAATGGGCTCAGTCGTATTCAGGCCATAGGATTTTAAGAGAAAAACATCAAACAACAATATTGTATCTACAACAAACATTCGGGTTCGTTGATCGGGCCGTTTAATCTGATTGACTTATATCGTTCGCTTTCGGTCGTATTTTCTTCTTATTTATGTAGGCCGATATTTGTGAAAAATATAACATTTCAAGTTAGCAGTAGGTACTAAAATATTCTTATTGAAGTCAATATCACTTGAGATCTTATTAGAAGACTAATAAGATACCAAGTAGGTACTTACATCTCGACCGGCCCGCGTCCTAGGTGAACGCGCTTTCGAGTTAGACCGCCTTTAAAATAATATACATATTTCTACATTTCTTTCTCTTCCGTACACAACCTCTATGCTCTTATGTTACTTTAATTGTTGAAATAAACTTAATAGCTAAAATATTAAAAAGCTATCTGATCTTTTCCAGTAATTTCTTATAGGTCGCATCACAAAATTCGGTAAAATTGTGTTGCGTCGACAATTATTGGCAATTATTGGCTACCAAACCGAAATTATAGACTTTTTCAGATTATAAACAGTTTTCTGTGATCAAAAATTAATGTAGATTTCTTTATTCAACCTTTTTAAATTATTTTTATTCGGCTACTCGAAACTAGATGGCGGAACCAGTCCAAATTTCTAACGATACTTAATCAACCCTTCCGTATAAACCGGCTGATTGAATAAAGGGGTGCCTCGATATTGTTTTACAAATGCTTTTACAAATCATACCAGATTGGTGCGTCGAGGTCTGGGAATGCTGAAGTCAGGGTCAACATTGGGAAGTGGCAAGTTTGCATGATTTGCAAACGTATCAGAGACAAAGGCAAAGGTACTTTCTTCAGGGTATTTTTTCAATGATATCACAAGGATAATTTGAATAGTCTTATAAACTAACCATGTATGTACATAAATACATACATGGATAGTTTATAAGAAATTTATTTACATACTTTAAAACTCTGATTCTCCTTGAAATAATTAGAGGATTCAACCTGCCATTTTTGAAAGAAACGTCGTCATTATTTTAAAATTACGTTTTAATGTGTTTTTCTGTGTTATTTCATGTAATTTTGGTGGAATGTAACCGGTGTAACTTGGATAAATAGCACATGTGTGATATAGTTAAATTAAAAATATTGTGTGTTTTTTCGAAATGGTAGATTTTCGCTATAAAGTATCCGTTTTTGTTGTGCCTATGTATGTATGTTTATTTCTCATGTTAATATCAAGCGTGGCACTTTTTTTTTCGTGAACCTTTTTTATTTTATCAATTTAAATTTAGCTATTTTTTGCCTGGACTAGGTGAGCCTAGTAATTGATGATGTGGCCGAAGATGGAGCACAAAGGTCTAGAAGGCACCTATTCACTCTAGCCTTGAAGAGACCCAGATTATATTTTTCAGGAAAGACAGACGGTAGTGTGTTCCACTCCTTAGCAGTTTGTATTATAAAGGTAGAACTATAGCAGGTATACCTAGTGATGAGGTACCGTGCCGTGCGCCTGCGCGTCTTATGATAAAAAGGAGATGGTGGGATCAGATCGTGAAGTTCCTGGGAGCATTCCCCGAAACGTAACCTATAGAAGATCGAAAGGCATGCGACTTTACGGCCGTGCTCGAGACTATCCAAGTTTAACCTAAGTTTTATCCTATTATTCGTCATTCCTGTATAATGCAAAGGACTGAATACTGACATAGCTCACATATTTATTTAGACAGCGTTAAATCTCCCCAAGAAACACAAAATTAGTATAAAAAATCCCAAAACAGATTGTAAGCACTTCATTCCCCTACATTTACCCCGTTTTTTGCATCCGGCCACGGGACACCAAGAATATAAATGGCTTTTTAAGTGTCCAGCGTTTTTACTCGCAACAAGAGTAGGGTGTAGATGGAGCCTGACGTCCGTCTTTTGATGGGATTGTCCGGCTAAAAATAAAAAGCCGTTTGTGGCTACTTTGCTGAAAATTCAATGCTTTGTAGAATACAGATCTTAGTACAGTCATCACGACGACGACGACGTTAGGACAACCTCTATGGCGCGGCGGGTGAAGGTTCGCCTGCGACGCAGGACGTTGCGGGTTTAATTCCCATCTCGGAACAAATATTTGTGCGATCTGCAGATATTTGTTCAGGGTGTTCTGGGTATATTCTATGTATAATAAAAAATATCTATCTATTTAATGTATTTTATTAAGTATATCAGTTATCTAGTACCCATAACACAAGCTCTGCTTAGCTTGGGGCTTGATAATGTTGTGTGGATTGTCCAGCATTATTTATTTTATCAGCTACTCTGGGCCGAGACAAATTAGATCTTACTTAGCACAGTTTATATCTTAGCATATACGTTTACTTTACTTTACTTTACTTTAGCACGTACTAATGCTTAGCATTATCCCTGTCACTATCACATCAATGTCAAATTACGCGTGCTAGAGAGGGACAGAGACTATGCTAAGTTACGTCTATTTATGTCAGCCTGGATGTTTATAACTATCAACATTATCATCATAATTACCAGGTTTTTGAAGTCCGCTGTTGGAGATAGGCCTCCCCATAGAAAGCCAGAACGAGCTGTCTTGAGCCACTTCCAGCCACCAACTTCTTATACTTACACTTATGTAGGTACTCAAAACTACAGTAAGGTCGAACAGGTTGGTATTTTTCCTAGTGTAGAACCAATTGGGCCCAATTGGACTCATTGATGATCTAGTCTTTTTAACTAAAATTAAAAATTTAACGGCATATTGTACGGATCCTAATTCAATATATATAAAATCGTTGCCTGACTGACTTACTCACTTCTCTTATTGACTATCAACGCACAGCCTAAACCGTAACTCTTAGAGTCCTGCAGTTTGGAAGGTATCTTCATTTTGTGAACTAAGAAAGAAATTCCCGAAATTCAATCCCAAAAGAAGAATACTTTATTCATATTTATATTTTTTATTTATATTTATTTGAACGAAAACCAAAGGCTTAAAATTAACAGACTTACAAATTAATAAATATCAGAAAGCTAATTGAAGGTTTTCACGGATAGGTATCGGAATAGTACAACAAAAAAAACTATGAACATAATGTGACTAATCAACTTGCATCATCTATACAACATAGTTATTTAAATATTTAAAGTTACCTTGTTTAAACTAAACATTTGTCATCAACATTACCACCATCGGCGCCATAAAACTCTCCGCTGAGCAGCCGCCTAGCTGAGCCAACACTCGTCACCATTTCATACAGATCCATAAATTGGGGTAAATCCAAAATTTGGTAAATCCAATGGGGGTGAAGCCGTGTGTTGAAGTTTGTATGAAAAAAAATCCACGCGGACGATTTTGCGGGCATTCCATTAGTACTCAATATAAACCACAAAATGCCATCCTCAATTTTTAAGATTGCTTTGCAAATAGACGTTCGTTCAGACATTTTAAAACATAACCCTTTTACGGCTTTTCTGATTTCAGCTCGCAACCCTAGTAGAGTGTTAACAGATTTTTTCCCGGATTTCCCGGGGTTATAACGTTAATTCAGTTGACTCCCGTGTGTAAGTATTTTTTACTTTTTTTCGGGTTAAAAGGCTATTTGTCCGCCAATTTGACGGTGGTCAGCTCGTAATCGGTGATTTATGTTTTTTTAAGAGGAGTGTACCGCTAGGGCACTTGAGCCTTTTGCATATAAACGAACTTTGCTCCTATTTTTTTCCTTAACTCATCAAACGATATTAATTTTGTTTGATAATACACTAATTATACTAATATACACAATACACTCGTAATCTTAGCTTCTTTTAAAATGACTAGCGGTTTAGGCTGTGCGTTGTCATTCGGTCAGTCAGTCAGTCAGTCAGTCAGTCAGTCAGTCAGTCAGTCAGTCAGTCAGGACATTGCCTTTTATATATAAAATCCAGCTTTATATATTATATCTATAATATATAAAGCTGGATTTTAAAAGCCATATCATCTGATATGGTTTCCAAATCAAACGGACTGAAAAGTTTGTATGGAAATCTTTATAACTCATGCTAGTTTAGTTCTAATAAGTTGTATGTTTGTGTTCTAAATAGTTAGACGACCTCTGTGGCGCGGCGGGCGAAGGATAGCCTGCGCCGCAGGATGGTTTTAGTTCTAATAAGTTGTATGTTTGTGTTCTAAATAGTTAGACGACCTCTGTGGCGCGGCGGGCGAAGGATAGCCTGCGCCGCAGGATGGTTTTAGTTCTAATAAGTTGTATGTTTGTGTTCTAAATAGTTAGACGACCTCTGTGGCGCGGCGGGCGAAGGATAGCCTGCGCCGCAGGATGGTTTTAGTTCTAATAAGTTGTATGTTTGTGTTCTAAATAGTTAGACGACCTCTGTGGCGCGGCGGGCGAAGGATAGCCTGCGCCGCAGGATGGTTTTAGTTCTAATAAGTAGTATGTTTGTGTTCTAAATAGTTAGACGACCTCTGTGGCGCGGCGGGCGAAGGATAGCCTGCGCCGCAGGATGGTTTTAGTTCTAATAAGTAGTATGTTTGTGTTCTAAATAGTTAGACGACCTCTGTGGCGCGGCAGCGAAGGATAGCCTGCGCCGCAGGATGGTTTTAGTTCTAATAAGTAGTATGTTTGTGTTCTAAATAGTTAAACGACCTCTGTGGCGCGGCGGGCGAAGGATAGCCTGCGCCGCAGGATGGTTTTAGTTCTAATAAGTAGTATGTTTGTGTTCTAAATAGTTAGACGACCTCTGTGGCGCGGCGGGCGAAGGATAGCCTGCGCCGCAGGATGGTTTTAGTTCTAATAAGTAGTATGTTTGTGTTCTAAATAGTTAGACGACCTCTGTGGCGCGGCGGGCGAAGGATAGCCTGCGCCGCAGGATGGTTTTAGTTCTAATAAGTAGTATGTTTGTGTTCTAAATAGTTAGACGACCTCTGTGGCGCGGCGGGCGAAGGATAGCCTGCGCCGCAGGATGGTTTTAGTTCTAATAAGTAGTATGTTTGTGTTCTAAATAGTTAGACGACCTCTGTGGCGCGGCGGGCGAAGGATAGCCTGCGCCGCAGGATGGTTTTAGTTCTAATAAGTAGTATGTTTGTGTTCTAAATAGTTAGACGACCTCTGTGGCGCGGCGGGCGAAGGATAGCCTGCGCCGCAGGATGGTTTTAGTTCTAATAAGTAGTATGTTTGTGTTCTAAATAGTTAGACGACCTCTGTGGCGCGGCGGGCGAAGGATAGCCTGCGCCGCAGGATGGTTTTAGTTCTAATAAGTAGTATGTTTGTGTTCTAAATAGTTAGACGACCTCTGTGGCGCGGCGGGCGAAGGATAGCCTGCGCCGCAGGATGGTTTTAGTTCTAATAAGTAGTATGTTTGTGTTCTAAATAGTTAGACGACCTCTGTGGCGCGGCGGGCGAAGGATAGCCTGCGCCGCAGGATGGTTTTAGTTCTAATAAGTAGTATGTTTGTGTTCTAAATAGTTAGACGACCTCTGTGGCGCGGCGGGCGAAGGATAGCCTGCGCCGCAGGATGGTTTTAGTTCTAATAAGTAGTATGTTTGTGTTCTAAATAGTTAGACGACCTCTGTGGCGCGGCGGGCGAAGGATAGCCTGCGCCGCAGGATGGTTTTAGTTCTAATAAGTAGTATGTTTGTGTTCTAAATAGTTAGACGACCTCTGTGGCGCGGCGGGCGAAGGATAGCCTGCGCCGCAGGATGGTTTTAGTTCTAATAAGTTGTATGTTTGTGTTCTAAATAGTTAGACGACCTCTGTGGCGCGGCGGGCGAAGGATAGCCTGCGCCGCAGGATGGTTTTAGTTCTAATAAGTTGTATGTTTGTGTTCTAAATAGTTAGACGACCTCTGTGGCGCGGCGGGCGAAGGATAGCCTGCGCCGCAGGATGGTTTTAGTTCTAATAAGTAGTATGTTTGTGTTCTAAATAGTTAGACGACCTCTGTGGCGCGGCGGGCGAAGGATAGCCTGCGCCGCAGGATGGTTTTAGTTCTAATAAGTAGTATGTTTGTGTTCTAAATAGTTAGACGACCTCTGTGGCGCGGCAGCGAAGGATAGCCTGCGCCGCAGGATGGTTTTAGTTCTAATAAGTAGTATGTTTGTGTTCTAAATAGTTAAACGACCTCTGTGGCGCGGCGGGCGAAGGATAGCCTGCGCCGCAGGATGGTTTTAGTTCTAATAAGTAGTATGTTTGTGTTCTAAATAGTTAGACGACCTCTGTGGCGCGGCGGGCGAAGGATAGCCTGCGCCGCAGGATGGTTTTAGTTCTAATAAGTAGTATGTTTGTGTTCTAAATAGTTAGACGACCTCTGTGGCGCGGCGGGCGAAGGATAGCCTGCGCCGCAGGATGGTTTTAGTTCTAATAAGTAGTATGTTTGTGTTCTAAATAGTTAGACGACCTCTGTGGCGCGGCGGGCGAAGGATAGCCTGCGCCGCAGGATGGTTTTAGTTCTAATAAGTAGTATGTTTGTGTTCTAAATAGTTAGACGACCTCTGTGGCGCGGCGGGCGAAGGATAGCCTGCGCCGCAGGATGGTTTTAGTTCTAATAAGTAGTATGTTTGTGTTCTAAATAGTTAGACGACCTCTGTGGCGCGGCGGGCGAAGGATAGCCTGCGCCGCAGGATGGTTTTAGTTCTAATAAGTAGTATGTTTGTGTTCTAAATAGTTAGACGACCTCTGTGGCGCGGCGGGCGAAGGATAGCCTGCGCCGCAGGATGGTTTTAGTTCTAATAAGTAGTATGTTTGTGTTCTAAATAGTTAGACGACCTCTGTGGCGCGGCGGGCGAAGGATAGCCTGCGCCGCAGGATGGTTTTAGTTCTAATAAGTAGTATGTTTGTGTTCTAAATAGTTAGACGACCTCTGTGGCGCGGCGGGCGAAGGATAGCCTGCGCCGCAGGATGGTTTTAGTTCTAATAAGTAGTATGTTTGTGTTCTAAATAGTTAGACGACCTCTGTGGCGCGGCGGGCGAAGGATAGCCTGCGCCGCAGGATGGTTTTAGTTCTAATAAGTAGTATGTTTGTGTTCTAAATAGTTAGACGACCTCTGTGGCGCGGCGGGCGAAGGATAGCCTGCGCCGCAGGATGGTTTTAGTTCTAATAAGTAGTATGTTTGTGTTCTAAATAGTTAGACGACCTCTGTGGCGCGGCGGGCGAAGGATAGCCTGCGCCGCAGGATGGTTTTAGTTCTAATAAGTTGTATGTTTGTGTTCTAAATAGTTAGACGACCTCTGTGGCGCGGCGGGCGAAGGATAGCCTGCGCCGCAGGATGGTTTTAGTTCTAATAAGTTGTATGTTTGTGTTCTAAATAGTTAGACGACCTCTGTGGCGCGGCGGGCGAAGGATAGCCTGCGCCGCAGGATGGTTTTAGTTCTAATAAGTTGTATGTTTGTGTTCTAAATAGTTAGACGACCTCTGTGGCGCGGCGGGCGAAGGATAGCCTGCGCCGCAGGATGGTTTTAGTTCTAATAAGTAGTATGTTTGTGTTCTAAATAGTTAGACGACCTCTGTGGCGCGGCGGGCGAAGGATAGCCTGCGCCGCAGGATGGTTTTAGTTCTAATAAGTAGTATGTTTGTGTTCTAAATAGTTAGACGACCTCTGTGGCGCGGCGGGCGAAGGATAGCCTGCGCCGCAGGATGGTTTTAGTTCTAATAAGTAGTATGTTTGTGTTCTAAATAGTTAGACGACCTCTGTGGCGCGGCGGGCGAAGGATAGCCTGCGCCGCAGGATGGTTTTAGTTCTAATAAGTAGTATGTTTGTGTTCTAAATAGTTAGACGACCTCTGTGGCGCGGCGGGCGAAGGATAGCCTGCGCCGCAGGATGGTTTTAGTTCTAATAAGTAGTATGTTTGTGTTCTAAATAGTTAGACGACCTCTGTGGCGCGGCGGGCGAAGGATAGCCTGCGCCGCAGGATGGTTTTAGTTCTAATAAGTTGTATGTTTGTGTTCTAAATAGTTAGACGACCTCTGTGGCGCGGCGGGCGAAGGATAGCCTGCGCCGCAGGATGGTTTTAGTTCTAATAAGTAGTATGTTTGTGTTCTAAATAGTTAGACGACCTCTGTGGCGCGGCGGGCGAAGGATAGCCTGCGCCGCAGGATGGTTTTTTTTAATATTATGTTTTTATTTGAATTTATTTATTGTTACGAACTATACAAATTAATTCATTGCTGTGGTGCGTCCGGCCTAAGAATTGACCCCTCCGTCTCCTCCCGTGAATGTCGTAAAAGCCGACTAAGGGATTACCCGGACTTGTTCTTTGGTATAAGATTTGTCCTGGCTGGTAGCTTATTATGGAATGTGTTATTACTGGAAGAAAGCGTTAGCTGAGTCAGTCGTGACAAGCAATGGCGGCGATGAACTCACCACTTGTCACGTCTATATTCCACGATGGTGCAACCCATTGTGAAAAGAGGCCTATTGTGGCTCTGCCTACCCCTTCGGGGAAAAAGGCGTGTGTCTATGTATGTATGTACGAACTATACAAATTAATTCATTTTACAGAACCGTGGTTTCGTTTACAGAAATATAATTTTGAAACAGTACGAAACTGGTTTCGTCAAGAGATCATTATTTTCTCATTCGTTACTAGTTACGAGTCTGGGTCTCTTCAAGGCTAGAGTGAATAGGTGCCTTGTAGACCTTTGTGCTCCATCTTCGGCCACATCGTCACTTACCAACAAAAGAGATCGTGGTCAAAAAGAGGTCTATCAAAGTTAAAAAAAAAAGTTGCGTAGACTGTCGAAGGGATTTAAAAACATCAGCATATAACAAAGTAATGAATTCAAGGCATTTTACTGTACGTTTAACTCGACGCACCGCGTCATGATCATGGCTGTCGGGTCACAGCGTCCCGTCCGGGGATTTTTCCTGGACGTCCCGGGGGTGCAATATTAGGACTGAGACACAACAAATATAAATTACATACATACATACACACGACTTTTTCCCCGAAAGGGAAGACATAGCCTCAAATGGGCCTCGCTTCACTTTGCACCATCTTGGGAAATAGACGACACAAGTGGTGAACTCATCGCCACCATTGCTTCCCACAACTGGCTCTGCTAACGCTTTCTTCCAGTAATAACATATTTCTTAAATAAGCTAGCAGCCAGGATACAAAATAATCTTATACTAACGAGTCTTACAAGCAAGTCCGGGTGAAACCTAAGTCGGCTTTTACGACATCCACGGGAGGAGATGGAGGTGTCTTTTCTTGGGCCATAAACATGATTAGTCCATTTATTTAGTCTGAATTTCTGTTTTCTATTCAATCTTGTTCTCAGTGTACCCACGGCCCGTCAGCTAGTTAACATTCATGGAGGCTTTTTATTTGCGTGTTTTCCCGACGCCATTTTTCTTTATTTTTCACATTTTAACACCCGACTGGGACGCGTAACAATTTGCAATGGGATTTTTATTCGTTATTTTTGTGTTTAATTTGTGTTATTTGCTTGTTTTTGCGGGAAATTTACTCGTTCTGGTTTGGTAGTTTTATTTAATGAAGATTGTGAGAAAACTGTTTACAATTTATTGATACCATTTATTTGCTTTAGGAAGGTCTTGTGTCGCCTGCATCCACCGTAATTTCATGTGGATCTGTAATTTCCGATTTATCGCCCGGAAAAATATTAATTATTAATTAGAGACATACATATATAGACATACATCATTTTCCTTGAAGGGGTAGGCAGAGCCTAACTGGGTCTCTATTCATAGAGAGTTGCACCATCATGGAATATAGACGTGACAAGTGGTGAGCTCATCGCTGCCATTGCTTCCCAGGACTGTCTCGGCTAACGCTTTCTTCCGATAATAACACATTCCATAAAAAATAATTTAAAACAGTTTCAAAATATGCAAATAAAGTGCTATAATACGACACCCAACTAGATTTGACAGTCTCACTTTTTTTTTAAATTTCTTTTGGACCCCCAACATAATATCATAATTTTCATCAACATAATTTTGGAATATCTCAACAACCCCCCACCGACATAGCTCATTACCTTACCAACAAATTGTACCTATACTATCTATCTATATCTCTATCTATGATGACCTCTGTGGCGCAGCGGGCGAAGGTTCTCATGCGACGCAGGAGGTTGCTGTTTCGATTCCCGCCTCGGAATAAATATTTGTGCGATCTGCAGATAAATGTTCAGGGTGTTCTGGGTATTTTCTATGCACAATAAAAAATATCTATCTATGTAATGTATTGTATCAGTGTGTACAGTGTGTGTGTAGTGTATTGTGTATATCAGTTATCTAGTACCCAGCTCTGCTTATTATTTATTCTGTGCTCGGCGCTAGATAATGTTGTGTGAACATTATTTATTTATTTATCTACTCCCCTTCCAAATTTCATGCAGTTTGGAAGTCAACAACGGACAAACATACATACATAAATACATACACATGCCGATTTTTCCATGTTGACTCGGAGAAATCGCTTCGGTCGTTTTTATTCGCTTACCTTCTATCTTTCCAATTTATAGAGTTATTATGTTACCAAATTTGGTATAATTTCGGTAAAACTTTGGCCTGTCTACGAAACATGATTTACGTCAAAAACTCTACAAACGTGCTACGGCGTAGCAGCTACGCAAACACTAACGTTATTAGCCTGATATTTACTCATCTAAGTAAATACATAAGATACTATCTAAGTTATCGTGAATATAAGTAGGGGGTGCGGATAGGGAGGGGTACGATCGTAATCAATTTAATTGGAAATTTCCTTTGATTAAACGCAAAGACGTTGAGAAGTTGACCTAATAAAACAGGAGGGTTGGCAAAAACACGCATGTTCCTGCAAAACGTGGAATGAGCTGCCGTTGGATGCCTTCCCACAGGGCTACAATATGGGTTAATTCAAGAGAAATATATCAACAGGGCTCTTAATGGTAGGCAGCGCGTTTGCAATACCGTGGGTGTTGCAGATGTCCATAGGCGGCGGTGACTGTACTAGGCAAATCAGGTGGGCCGTCTGCTTGTTTGTCACCATATAAATATAATACAAAATAAAACACGTTTTTTGCGCATCTAGGGCGCATGAGAATCTTGAATTGAAACTATCTTTATGTTCTGAAGATACTTTATTTTAATTCTTATAATTTGTATTAAAAATGCTGCCCCTTTGATGTCTACACCACAGAATATAGAACAGTACTCTACACTGAAAAAAAAATTATCTAACTGTGTGCAAAAAGTGCACAGTTAAAATTTACACAGTTGCTACAACATATTTTTCATTGAGATCTAATTAATTTACACCGTTGGGGCAACTGCAAAAAAACAGTTAGGAAGGAAACAGTAAATAAATATGTATAAACAGTTACAGGAACTTTTTGGTCAATAATAACAACGTATCCTGGCAGTAATTTAAATTTCAACGGTTAAACATCAGTCCGGATAAGACAGTAAAATGAACTGTTTTACTTTACCTGTTTTTTTTCAGTTATGCTAACGTGTTTAATGTGTTGGCTCCATTTTAACCTCGCAGAACGAACTGTATTTTTTTTTCAGTGTACACGAAAAGTGACCACTGACAAGGCAGTAGAAGAGCCAGTCCGTTTTATAAAGTAGCATCCTCTTAATGATGATTGCCTTGAAGATAACACCAGGCGTTGCATGGGTAAGTATTTTAATTCTTCCACGGTACAAAAGGCTGAACTGGCTCGAACTCACTTCATTTACAGTGTTCAGGAACTACCCATCGTTTTTGAGTCACTGGTTCTTTTTAAGTCTTTAAGTGTGACTATGTGGGTCGACGACATCAAACAGGTCAGGATACAGCTAGATAAGAGACGCATAATACGCGTGTATCTAAATGCAGCGTAAGGCTGCGTTTAGTGCTATACGGATGGTCCGGTCGGAGGTTTGTTGGCCGGAACTATCGTATATACATCAATTATTGCGTTTTGTAGTGTACGGTCCACGGAACTTCCATCCATCCGGTCGAAGACCCTCCATCGAGCGCGTCCGTGCTCCGTACGTCCGTATCTGGACGCGCGAGGCATCTAATCGACGCGTGTATCATTAATCAGATTATTTCAGATAATTATAATCATTAGTAAACAAATTATAAATACACCAACACAAAATATATCTACAGATCATCATACAATTACAGAGAAAAAATAATTAATGTCTATAATACCTTTTTTTTTTCTTTTTTTTTATACTACTTGGATGACTGAACAAGCAAGTGGCCCACCTGATGTTAAGCGGTAACCTCTGCCTATGAACAGTGCATTACCTCATAGGTCACGTCCAACTGGGACGCCCCCTATGTGGCATTGCACTGCGCCTGCCACCCAGAGACATAAAGATGAAAAGTCTCATGTGCCTATAATTTCACCGGGACCCTTACCCTTCAAACCGGAACACAGCAATGCGAGCACTACTGCTTTGCGTACCTACTAATAAAATAATTTAAACAAGTAATTTATATTACAAAATAATCTATCGTTATTTTCATCCATCTGTTTAATATTGAGCAATCTAAACGTGAGATTACCATTTGCAGGATGCTGTTGCTGCTTCCTCGCGTACGCTGCAGTAAGGAATCGACTTTCTTGGGAATAATCGCGTGAAAGCCTCCGTGCCTCCGCAAACATCCCAGATGCACTGCAAAAGCGCAGACGCATCAGCATCCTGAAGATATTGTTATACTAGTTTAGCGCTTTGTTTAGCGCTGTGCGGTCGCAGAACCGGTATTATGCGACTGTCATCGTCCGAGCCGGATGATGGTCCGTGGAGCACTAAATGGTCGACCGTACGGACGATCCGTACTGTGGAGCTCAGTACGGTAGTCCGTACGGACCATCCGTAAGCACTAAATGCAGCCTAAGTCAGTGATGAGGCAGCGTTACACGAGAACAAGCCGGTTCCTTGTCGCCGGTGGTTCTGCTATTCCTGGCACTGGTAAGCAGCTACAGCTAAAGTCAGTGGAGGAGCCTCAAGACTGTTGAGGCATAATAGGAGATACCTATGTCCAGCAGTGGACTTTTACAGGCTGATAATTAGAACAAAACTTTAAAAAACTGCTTCTTACCTAGACTAAGAATATCAGAACCCAGTGTTAGATACCTGAGAGCTTAGAAGTTGGACCCGCAGCGGGAAGCGAACCCGCAACCTTTTGCATCTCAGCCGGCATACCTCTGCCCCTCTAGTCTCCTCTCCTGTCTCTACTGCCTCTGTCTCTGGGGTACATAGCTCTGCTTATTGTGCTAACGCTACTGAAATTCGTATATCTTAAAATTTCAACCCAGTGAATCTTGCGGTGGCCAAGATTACCAATAAAATTTATGTAGGATCCAGGACTTTGCCCGGCGAAGCTATTCCAATACATATAGCTACTTGTATTGTTAATGTCTTATTAGCTTTTTGATTTAGTGGGAGAATATAGTCTATTTTTATGTTAATAAGCTTTAAGTTTCGTTGGTATAAGATTTGTCCTTGACTGCTAGCTTATTAAGGCGTCGATGGACGCCAAATTCTTTTAATATGTAACTCATTAAAGTTCAGGTAAGATAGAAAGTGACAAAATAGCTCGCATTAAAAAGTGAGCGAAAATCACGTTGTTTTTAAATATAAAATCATTTGAAAAATAATTTTCAAAAATAAGAAAAGTGTTATCTGCTGTTATTAAATATAATAAAAACATGTTATCATTGATAGTTTAGGAAAAAATGGTTGTAACTACAAAAACAGTGGCTACACTTTAAAAAATTATTTCTTACATTTTTAGTTATATATAAAAAAAATATAAGAAGAGATGTTTTATAAGGTCTTAGATAAAATGATATGGTGTAGATCAACATATATTTTTTTGTACATTTTTCGATAAAGATCGTAGAGAAAAAAAAATTCAAGCACCACATGTCACATATATCCACGCCTTAAGGAATGTGTTATTACTGGAAGAAAGCATTGGCAGAGTCAGCCGTGGAAAGCAAAGGCGGCGATGAGCTCACCACTTGACACGAATATGTTCCCACATTGGTACAGTCTGTAAAAGGAGGCCCACTGAGACTCTGTTTACCCTTTCGGGGGAAAAAGCGTGTGTCTATGTGTATGTATGAGATAAGATTTTTATCCAAGATGTTATGGGGAATTCCTTAGAATAATATTCTAAGGAGGAATTCCATAACATCTTAGTCTATAAAAATAAGGAACTTCCCGGGTGTGTGGTGTGATACGGATTCAGGCTTATTTTCGTTAGTAGTAGATCTTTTATGTTAGTAGTAGAGCTTTTTTTGTTAGTAGTAGAGCTTTTATGTTAGTAATAGAGCTTTTTTTTGTTAGTAGTAGAGCATTTATGTTAGTAGTAGAGGTTTTATGTCAGTAATAGAGCTTTTTGTATCTAGTCCGATTCAAGACGTCCCAACAACAACAGGTTTGAAGAAACTAGTTATTCTTCGAAACGCAGTTTTGTGGGAATTTATTGAAGTAACACAATTTTTATGTCTTTTATTAGGACAACCTGTTCAATATAATGTACAGGGCAGATTACTTCATGACCAGTTTTGGACAATTCGATCTTGATTTTCCTTTATGGTGATGGGAGAATAGTTCATTTTGAGGAATTCCAGTTTGATGTCAATCTTTCATGAGAATTGGAACATAGAAGAGTGTGAGAACATTATTGGACACTTCTGCCTTTTAAAGCATATGGCTGGTCACCCTCAGTGAACACGTAGTAGTAGTAGAGCTTTTATGTGAAAGCGTTCGTCCGGGGAAGTACTACCACCATATCTATTTCTGCCGCAAAGCAGTAGTGCTCGCATTGCTGTGTTCCGGTTTGAAGGGTAAGGGTGCCGGTGAAATTACAGGCACATGAGACTTTTCATCTTTATGTCTCAGGGTGGCGGGCGCAGTGGAATGCAACATAGGGTGCGTCCTAGGTGGACGTGACCTATGAAGTAATGCACTGTTCATAGGCAAAATTTACCGCTTAACATCAGGTGGGCCTAGGTGGGCCATCTGCTTGTTCCATCATTCTGTATTCAGTAGTACATTAAAAAAAAAAAACAGGTTCCGATTAAATCTGACTATTTAATAAAAGCTTATTAATCTGTATTCCACAGTAATCATCATCATCGTCATCATCAACCTACTGCAGTCCACTGCTGGACATAGGTCTCTCACATGGCACGCCACTCAGCCCGGTTTTCGGCTCTCCTCATCCAGTTCCTGCCAGCCACCCCGCGCAAGTTGTCACTCCACCTAGCCAGAGGGCGCCCTACACAGACACAAGTATTCCAAAGTAGGTTATCTCATTTTCAAATAACTAAGTTCACATCCAAGCAAATTTATATAATGAATCTTAGTAGAAGCAATTGCAACAAATCTTACGCGACGTAGTTTACGCTCTAAATCTTACTGGCAATAGCTTGAACGTGGTGTATCTACTGATTGGTAAAGAGAAGCCAGTTGCGAATACGGTATTTATTTATTTATTTATTTTCAAAATTTTGGAGAAACTTACAGCTAGGTTTACAAAAATTCAGATAAAATATAAAGAACATGCCTGGATGGACAAGTGCATGTTTATTGACGACTAATTAAAAGTTTCCGCAGATAGATATATAAAAAAAAATAGCATTATACAAAGTAAGTTGACGACTAATTGGAAATAACATATACATAATGACAAGAAAAATACTGAATAGAAATAAAAAACAATTAAAATTAAGTTAAGTTAAAAATACATGTAGTAGCTTACACTTCAAAAAATGTATCACTAAGCAAGCGTCTAAGCTTACTTGTGCTGGTGTTGAATATGTCAACCTCACTGTTTCCATTAACTAAACAATTAAACGAGCAGGAAGCTCTATTAATAAAAGCGTTCTGCCTATAATTGGTCCTTACTTTAGGAACGTAAAGTATGTTCGGTATTCAATATTTATATCCATAGAAAGGGTTTTTTACTTCCATCATATTTGATTGAGAATATCTATAGGTATTTGCTAGATCATGGCGAAGATGGAGAGATGATCAAGACTACATTTTGTTTTTAAATATTCTTTTAGCATCTTGTGAACTAGCAGACGGCTCACCTGATGTTAAGCGGTAACCTCTGCCTTTAACAAATACAAATACTTAATATTTATTTTGCCAACTTATCATAAACTTACAATTAAAATACATACATCCAACTACTAACAGCAAAGAGGGTCGCCACTCAGCGTAGTACGCTGCGACAACGCAAACGCTGCTGCAGCGCTGGTGTTGTGTGACGCCAGTGTGTGAAGCGGCAGCACTGTGACACACGCTTTACACAGCTACAAGCTAACAATGGACTATTCAACAACTGCATGCATATTAAACAATCAATTACCTCATAGGTCACGTCCACCTAGGACGCACCCTCTGTGGCATTGTACTGCGCCCGCCATCCTGTGACATAAAGATGGAAAGTCTAGTGTGCCTGTAACATCAACCATAGCTAGATCAAGAGTACCTACCCTTAACTGACTACCATTTATAAAGAGAGTGAATGAGGCAAAAGAGGTATGTCAGGATCGTAGCAGGTCTCTGCTACCCCTCCGGGAAACACGGGATGCGTGTGTTTATGTAGTATGTACGGAAATCTTTGCCAATTGCTGGTTTTGCATTGTCTCAAAGATTTGCATCGAAATCATGTCAAAGTAATGGTTTACAAATAATTAAAATGTGATTTAACAATGAGCACCAAAATAGCCTGTTTCAAAGGAATTTCGCAATGAACGATCAATAGGGTAAGCTGATCAAATCTTGCTTGAATGGGTTTCATACCGATTAGTTCCGAAACAAATTAGCAGTGCCTGTCGCAACGGTGACGGAAAACATTGTAAGGGACCTTACACTCAAAATTGAAGATTTACAACAGTCTACATATAACATGACATAACACCCACCAGTCACATACTTAGTCCTGATCCCACACTAGGATCAAAGTCAAAGTCAAGTCAAAGTCAAAAAGTATTTTATTCATTGAAATCACAAGGATCATTTTGAATGGTCTTAAAAAAGAAATTTAAATTTACTCCTGTTCCAACGCAATCAGACCTAGAAGAATCAGGCAACAAACATGGTCTGTTTTTTTTATGATCCTTCTTACTACTAGGTGGGTAGCGCCTGTGTGGTGCCTCGAGAACAAGTGGAAGCTGATTCAAATAAAAAAGGAAAACTAACTTAAAAGCCTCAGGTAGGCAGTCCAAAGTAAGATGCTAGAGAGAATCAGGAAAAGTTCATATGGAAGCACACTTTACGCTTGATATACTCATAAATAACACATCAGTAATAAATTATATGTAGGTACAGACATTGCAAATTGACAAATTAGGTGTCGAGGGGCAGAGCGACATCAGGCCACGCGGCTTTATCATTAAAATAGTCATGTAGTGTGTAATACGCTTTCTTAATTAGATTATTCTTTATGTAGGATTTAAATCTTCGAATCGAAAGGTTAGAAGCACTTTCTGGAAGTATATTATAGAACCGAACAGAATTCCCCATAAAAGACCCACTTACTTTTTTAAATCTAAATTTGGGAATATTCAGTTTATTTTTATTTCTCGTGTTAAAACACTGCACGTCACTTTTTTTCATAAACCTATCTAAGTATTTATGTGTATATAGATCCCCTGTGTCGTGGGTATCAGTAACTACAAGTACCATGGTACCACAACACAAGACCATGTACAAATATTTGCAGACCATACAAACAACAGATTGAGTACGTCCAGGATCATATTACATTATTATTAGGATTATTTTAGTATAAGTAGTTTTTTTTGTGAAAGAGTTAGTACGGGCACAGATAAAATAATACTGTACTTCGGGGAAGTACTACCTCCATACCTATTTCTGCCGCAAAGCAGTAGTGCTTGCATTGCTGTGTTCCGGTTAAAAGGGTATGGTTGCCGGTGAAATTACAGGCACATGACACTTTTCATCTTTAAATCTCAGGGTGGTGGGCGCAGTGCAATGCCTCAAGGGTGCGTCCTAGGTGGACGTGACCTATGAGGTAATGCAATGATAAAGTAGAGATTACCACTTAACATCAGGTGGGACATTGCTTGTTTCGTCATTCCTTCATTTAAACAAAAATAAAGATACTCACCTTTTTCCCTGAAAGGGTAAGCAGAGCCTTAATAGGCCTCTTATATGTGTGGGTGGCAGACGTGACCTTTGCATTCCTACGAATTACTCAGCCCAAGCTTTTTTCAAGTTCCAACACATTTTTTTTTAACTATGATAGAGCATCGATTGACCGCGATCTGACCTGTTGGTAAGTGACGATGCGGCCGACGTTGGAGCACGAAGGTCTAGAAGGCACCTATTCACTCTTGCCTCAAAGAGACCCATATTATAGTTTTCAGGAAAGACAGACGACGGCAACGTGTTCCATTCCTTAGCTGTTCGCATTACAAAGGTGGAACCGAAACGCTCAGTGTTAATTGCGGGTATACTGATGAGGTAAGGATGGTACTAAGCCGTGCGTCTGCTTGTCGTTTGATGAAAAGGAGATGGTGGGATCAGATCATGTAGCTCCTGGGCAAATTCCCCGAAATGTAACCTATAAAAGATCGAAAGGTATGCGACTGAGATGGCATTCTATACATTTTAGAATGGAAGGGATGGCTTTTTTTAAATTCACATTGTAACCGCAGTTTATCTCACAGTTTCTAAAACATTTGTTTGGTATAAGTTTTATCGTGCAAAACGGAATATAACTCAAATAAAACACCAATTAAATCGCTATTTTTTGTTTTTTTTTATTTCTGCTGTTTTTTTTGATGCAGCAAAATGTTAGTAATCCTGTATTGAAAGGCAGTTTTTTTTACATATTTTTTTTTTTTCATAATTTAAGCTCTTACTAGTAAAACACAAGACAACGCTGTCTCTTCAGCCTGTGTCGCATTAACAAGCAAAATACTGACGCAAAAAAACATACCTACTTTGGAAAGTCTAAAGCAAACTACAGAAAATCAGCAATACATGTATACATACATAGACACACGCCTTTTTCCCCGAAAGGGTAGGCAGATCCGCAATGGGCCTCTTTTCACAGTGGGGTGCAACCCATCGTGGGAAATAGACGTGGCAAGTGGTGCTCATCGCCGCCATTGCCACCCACGACTGACTCGGCTAGCGCTTTCTTCCAGTAATAACGCATTCCATAATAAGCTAGCAGCCAGGACAAATCTTATACCAACGAATCTTATAAGCCCGGATAAGGTTAAAAAAAACACATTTTGGTCATTATTATCATACATCCACATATAAATGGTAATGTTTTCGCTTCAAAGACATTCTCCGGTACATACTTCGACCAAATTTCTTTGGTCGAAGCTTACATACCTACATATAAGTACCTAGGTACGTTATAAGTTCCTCAACCGCTCAATACAATGTGGCACATAAAACTACACATTCGAGCACAAAGCTCACCCACACATACAGACACACACACATCTTCAACATAAAACTGTATCATACAAGGCTCTTCCCAAGACGATATTAATATTAAGATTACGACCCGGGCGTAGCTACTCAGCTTTCTACAGCCGATAACGACCCGTATAGTAACGCACTAAAGTGTAATTCAAGATGGCAAATAAAGAGGGTCGAGGGTGGTAAAATGGTGTGGGTATACTTGGGGCGAATGTAAAAACCACCCCGCGATCGACTTATATGCTGTATCAAGACGATGTCGTCGGAGAAGGATGAGGTTGTAAATGAACATTTATTTCTTGTGTCTTAAAACTGACTTTTATTTTTAACCCCCGATGTGTGTGTGTGTGTGTGTGTGTGTGTCTGTGTGTGTGTCTGTCTGTGGCATCGTAGCTCCCGAACGGATGAACCGATTTCGTTTTTTATTCGTTTTAAAGGTGAATTTGTGGGGAGTGTTCTTAGCTATGTTTGATCAAAATTGGTTCAGCCGTTTCACAGCGTAGAGGGTTTTTTTGAATTTTAACAAAATTTATTACTTGTTCTTATAATCAGAAGTCCTCTGCGTGACATCGTTCGTTTCGTTTCGTATGAGGTAGTGCTGGCCTCTGGTGTCAGAGTTTGTCAAGCCCCCGAGGGCCTCTGACATGGCTTATCGACTGCTATTAATCAATAACAGCCGGGACCGACAGCTTAACGTGCCCTCCGAAGCACAGAGCGATGGAAATCCGCACATAACTTAGAAAAGTCATTGGTGCGGAGCCTAGGATCGAACCCGGTATCGTTGGATTCTGAGTTGCACTATTGAACCGTTAGGCTACCATCGCTCATAGGCTACCTCTGCGTGACATAGGCCTATACTATTAAGAGGCATTTTAAATGCGGAAGTTGTGATAATTTGAATTTACTCAATCACTCTGTAACGGCTGAATCGATTGTTATAAAAAACACCGTACTCTTTGGGTTCCGTACCCAAAGGCTATTACTAAGACTCCGCTATCCGTCCACGTGTCCGTATGTCACTAGGTTGTATATCATGAACCGTGATAGTTAGACAGTTGAAATTTTCACAGATGGTGTATTTCTGTTGCCGCTATAACAACAAATACAAAAAACGGTCTAAATTAAATATTTAAGGGGGCTCCCATACAACAATTGTGATTTGATTAAGGCCTTTTTCGCCAGATTCCTTGTTGGACGGATCAGAATCAGATACAGATTCTTGTTGGGATAGATTCCTTTTCATACAGATATATATATATATATAAATTTACGTTAAAATAATACCGTGAAATAATGTTTAAACAAACTATAACCAATTTATAAACAAAACACATGGAAATACTGTAATGTAATGAAACCCATCACTGTAATTAAATAATTATTATGTAATAGTATTATTTTATCTGTGGTAATACATTATTCATGTTGCTCAATAGGTGAAGTTTTGTTTTGTTACCAGTGAGTTTTTTTTTCAAGCAATTTGGTTTTTCAAATTAATTAAAAACTAAAATTCTTAAAAAATATTTCATATTTAATTTTTTAGAGCAACTTTGTAATTGCTTAAGCAAACCCGTACTTTTTGTATAGTTCAATTTGCCATTCCGGTGAAAAAGGAATCTGTCCAAACAAGAATCTGTTCAAAACGGGATCTGTCCAACAAGGAATCTGGCAAAAAAGGCCTTAATCTTTTTAATGACTATAACTTCACGTAACAGGTGCCGGACTACGTGAAATAGCAAATCCGCTCGCGATTTTAAATCTTGTAACTGTATATACATAAAAAAGCTAAAATGAAACGTGCACATACAGCCTTATCCCCGAGAGCCATAGAAGCGCGCCACCCTCAAATTTTACCTCGTCTCGTTCCTCGCGAGCTCCACACCTACATATTTATTATGTACTTAGGTACTCCTTATGTACCTACTTAATATGCTGAGACTCTGAGACGTTGGAGATATATTAAATGTTGTGGGTACGCTTCTCTTATTACAGATGCTACTTAGAAAGGTAATATGGAAATTATTATTAGGCTTGAAGAGGGTATCAGAATTGAAGAAATTACAGTCTTTTTTATTTTTATTTTGATACTACTTGGAATGGCGGATCAAGCAGATGGCCCACCTGATGTAAAGCGGTAACTTCTGCCTATGAACAGTGCATTACCTCATAGGTCACGTCCACCTAGGACGCACCCTATGTGGCATTGCGCTGCGCCCGGCACCCTGAGACATAAAGATGAAAAGTCTCATGTGCCTGTAATTTCGCCGGCACCCTTACCCTTCAAACCGGAACACAGCAATGCCTGCACTACTGCTTTGCGGCAGAAATAGGTATGGTGGTAGAACTTCCCCGGACGAACTCTTAAAAAGCTCTTCTACTACTAAATTATTGCTTTTCTCGCTTTATCAAATGATCATCACCTTATTGAAGCCCACTAGGCCTGAAAGAGAAGATATAGGCCTCCCCTGTGCAATGCCACAACGAACATTCCTAAACCGCCTCCATCCACCAAGTTCCTGCGACTTTTAAGGTGGGGTATGCCGCAAAATTCCTAAACATAGATTTGTTTTTTAACAGCTCAACCGATTGAGCTGAAATTTGGCATACCTGTTAAGTTCCGATGACAATAAAATATGATGGTGAAAGCGAGCTGATCTGATGATGGAGACAGAAGGTGGACAACGGAACTCCTCGATGGATAATAGTAGACTGGCAGTGTTTGGGCTCATTTTGATGAGCTCACGGATCCGATTACTAATTTTAGTGTTAGGAGCATCAATTAAGTAAAAATCTTATTAAAAAGTGTTCAGTAACGTTATTTTTTTGTGTTTATGTAATGTCTGTTCTAAAATAAATTTTATTTCATTTAATTTGCAAAAATAAGACCAAGGTTCCCACGGTGTTGTATTATTTAATACAGATGGAAAGTACCTAATAAAAAAAATGTGGTTGATAGTTTAGGAGAAAAAAGTTTGTAACTACAAAAACAGAGTGTAATTTGCACATTTAATTCTGACATTTAAAATTGTTTTTTCAAAACTCTGAGAACAACAGGAGATGCTCTACATAATTTAGATAAATATAAATTTTCTTCCAAGATTTTTCGATAAAGTTTACAGAAAAAAAGGTTTTAGTATACCCCATTCACATCCATACAACTTATTTTCGGCTTCAAACGATTCTGCGTAGTCTGCGTGCTGCGTGCTGCGTACTGCGTGCTGTCTGATGGCTTGAAATTGTTATGGAATCTTGTCATTATAATAAGTACCTATAAATATTACATAATGCACCTATTCAATATTTGTTTGTTATTGGAGGACAGACAGTACCCTTAGTCATCGACGTAAATAAAATGAATGGACGGGCCTTAGGGAACGATAGTTTTGAAGCTTCTAAACAGACCTAGCTAGTACACTTCGCTTCAGTAAGTCTTTGTCACGGCAACGAGTGACAGCTATGCTGAAAAATACCAAAATTAGATACCTTGGTGATACAATGCCTTCCTGTGCTTTTCTGCAAGTGCAAACAACACAAGAAATACAAATAAAGCTTCAGGCATCGCATTTCATTCGTAAGTAAAGGTTTTGTAATATAATTTTCATCAATTGATAAAAAACTTATAAATGGTCGTGTAGTAGGAAAACTACATAAGTAACACATTTTGCGAAATCGACTTTATTGCATGGTTATGATGGCCCATACATGTCGATGGACACGTCTTGCTCTAGAGGACGAGCGACAAGGAGGACGCCCCAGGACATTATCTCAATGTTCCCCACTCTGAATGAAAGTTAACAGACACAAGTTTATACTCGTAGATAGTTTTAATTTTAGTCGACATACCTTTTTCTTTTTGATACTTAGAATTATTGTGTTCCACAAATTGATTTCATTTTGTTGATTTTATAAGCATTAGTCGTATAATAAGTTTGTTATGTCACTTACTTTGAATTTATAAGTCTGCTAAAATAATGTAGGTGTTTCAGTAGTTTTCTAATATTGAGTCTTGATAAAAAGAAATGATTATGAAGACGACCTCTGTGGCGCGGCGGGCGAACGTTCGCCTGCGACGCAGGAGGTTGCGGGTTCGATTCCCGCCTCGGAACAAATACTTGTGCGATCCGCAGATATTTGTTCACGGTATTTATAATAAAAAATATCTATCTATGTTAATATTGTATTAAATGTATCAGTTGTCTAGTACCCATAACACAAGCTCTGCTTAGCTTGGGGCTAGATAATGTTGTGTGAACTGTCCAGAAATATTTATTTATTTATTTATTTATTATAAGTTGGTTTTATTTTAAAATGTATTTTAATATTATTTAAATCTATACCCATGGATAGGATTGTCATATTCAAATAAGTAAATAATAGATCATTTCATGATTTCACTATTATGGGTAAATTAAATAATGGCACTTATCATTAGCTTTTAGAACCTCAGTGGAGATCATTGACGAAGGAAAACTAAACAATTGACATGCAACAATAAATAACTGCATCAATTATTCAAAACTTTGGCGAGGGAAAAATACATAGTCGTTTTTTATATTTTTTTCTCTTAATCAAAAGAACTAAAATGTATTATCATTAAATTCAAAAATAGATACAGTACCAATCTATAACATATCAAAACACGGACTGCAAAATTAGTTACGATAAAAAAGTTATTGCCATTTTTGACGCAACAAAACAGTAAATTTTGGTTTTGTTGTTGTTATTGGTTATTTAGTTTTCCAACTACAGCGACGAAATATTTGACAAGACTTCACGCATGACGGATGGTCCGGTACAGACTGCAAAAAAATCTGATGCCTTAGGGGTATCGTATTGATTTAGAATTGTAATTTGCATTATTTACGTCAAAACATTGCTAAGCACGTCGCTTTAGGTAATTGCATATAATATGTAATGGCATGTTAATTAACCTTATAGCTTTCCAAAAGAAATCTAAGGTAAACGAAAATGGATAGAAGTCATAAGACGAGCAAGAACAGACGACTTTTGGAAGTGGAATACATTTTCCCGTATTTGCTTTGATAATTTTCTACACAATGAATTTTATACGCCAAAAAACGGTTAGTAGTAGTAGAGCTTTTTTGTGAAAGAGTTCGTCCGGGGAAGTACTACCATCATACCTGTTTCTGCCGCAAAGCAGTAGTGCTCGCATTGCTGTGTTCCGGTTTGAAGGGTACGGGTGCCGATGAAATTACGGCCACATGGGACTTTTCATCTTTATGTTTCAGGCTGGCGGGCGCAGTGGAATGCCACATAGGGCGCGTCCTAGGTGGACGTGACCTGAGGTAATGCACTGTTCATAGGCAGAGGGTACCACTTAACATCAGGTGGGCCATCTTCTTGATCTGTCATTCCAAGTAGTATAAAAAAACTTATTGTGCAAAAGTCTTAAAACTGCACTCTGCAGTTTCTTAAATATTGGAATTTTTATACATTTATGTTTCCGTACGATTTTTATGATATTTTCTTAGTTTATTGAGTGATGAAAAATATATTTTTCACAAATTGATTGAGCTGAAGGCCTCAGGTGGACTTGCTTTTCTATTGATTTATATTGTGTATGTTTGAGAGCTGAAAAATAGATACGTAACTACATAAAACAGAAGGGAACCATGAATTTTTGTAAAAGCTTCATTCAATAATTGCATATTTTTCGGCGATTTTTTGTACTATAAACCTACTGAAATAACTTTAGACAACACATTGCATCTGTTAAAGTATTAAGTATTAAAAAAATACAGTTTTTAAGAAGTTCAATAATTTAATTTCACCTAGTTTATTTACAAGACCGCCAGGAGTGGCGCTATAGAGAAGAGGCCTTTACTCAGCAGTGGCTGGATAGATAGATAGATAGTTTATTTGTTGACCGTACCCTAAATCCGAATTGTCTTATTTTTCACGGACGTTTTGTATGGGTAAGGCCAGTCCATTTATTTTACTTTGGTCGAAGCCCTTAGTACGAGAATTTGACAGTATTCGAAACTATATGAAGTTTCGTTTCCTTCAATACATTTTCTGACAGCGTCCTTAGTTTTCTCCTCGTTTTCGCTAGGGGCGCTGCTAGTAAATGTATGGAAGGAAACGAAACTTCATATAGTTTCGAATACTGTCAAATTCTCGTACTAACCCCCCAGGAATAAAGAGTTACGTCTATCCCTTATTTTTGCAACGGTGGGGCAGATATAACTTTTTTCCTAACTGGCACCGTGTCACCGTGTCTAACTGTTAAGGTGACAGATCAGAGGGACAAATGGGAATAATTCCTGTATTCTGTGGTATAGCGAAAACAATAATTAACACTTTAATCAAAATGATTCGAAAAAAACAATGATAATACTTTTAAGGCAATATTATATATCCCATTCCCTCAATATTTCCACTATTTAGGTTAAGCAGGTTAGCATGCAGCCCGCATCGGCAAAACAAAAACATCCGCCATTTTCCCTAAATCCCACGAAATTAAAACTAAACCGCGCGACCCGAATTCAAAATTCGAACCCCCTCACAACTACATGCGCAAAAACAAGAGCAACACGCATTTAAATTAAGAACGCAACTATAAAGCTAGCGCAGGTATCGTCAACCCTCGCTCGGTAAGAATTTTTGCAAAAATATACGTTTAGTTATAGAACGGGTGGGGGCACGAAGGATGGGGTGGGCAGGAAGTGGGGTTGAAGTAGCGGGGTGTTTCTGCGTCGGGCGGGGTGTCTCCTAAAAACGGTTAAGTAGCTCCCCCTACCCTCTATAACTATTTTATGCGGTCCCCTTAGAAAGACGGCGGAGATGGGGCCCGCGCGATATGCTATAGGCGTACTTACGAGTAGGAGGGAAGTGAAATTTTAATACGTCTAGTCGGTTAAGAATTCATGTTGGATTTATAATTAAATGCCTAATTAGGGTATAGCGTTGTTTTCATATATGAGTCGCGTATGAATTTTAATGGTATGGGTAATCTCGATGTTTTTAGGGGAGTTTTAGTTAGGAATGTGCCCTTTGTTTTTCAGGCTTTTGAATGGGTATGTTGTGTTTGTAGATAAAAATGAATGAATTCTTAATTTTTAAAACTATATAATGTGAAATGCCCGTTTTAATTTTTTTATTTATTTATTCTGGGGTTTTGTCGCTGCGCTACCACGTCATCCGCATAAAGTTCACAGAAAAAAAAGGAAACAATACATGACATAACGGAACATATGGATGAAACGGATAACTTGATCAACATCTTAGCCTCTTCACAAGTAGGGAAAAATGAAATGCTATTTAAAAGACCTCCTTGTGACAAACAATTTTTGACCAAACAAGCAGACTTAACTGTTGCATTCTGGACTGAAACAAAAAATGCTGAACGTCTTCAATAACACCACACTCATTACAATTTGGCGATATAACCTTTTGAATCCTCCGCCATCTTTTGACATTCCAATATTCTGAATGTCTGTTTATGCCAGTATATACAAACACATAAACACGTGGTTTTATTACAAACGGCACTTATGTATACCTAACTATTGCCAATAAACCACTTCACCAATGCAAAAATGCACAACGACATTTGTCACAGCGGAATCAAGGCTAATATAACTAACTAACTATCAATCAAACACTATTTAATAACATGCTTATTAATGCACAGCCTGTCCAGAAGACATCAAAAGCCACACTGACTCTCAATAAACTTTGTGATAGTAAACACTTCAAGAAAATCACCTGTAATAATCCTTGCACCCTTCGTTTAACAATGACTTATGAACAGGTCTTTTTGAAATTGAATGGCGTGACAAAACGATTGAGGGCTTCTTATAAAAAAGATCGTACAGCTACTTCGTGGGAATATTGTTTGAAAAAATAAACTGGTTTTGTTTTGATAGCAGAGCTAAGTAGGTTACCACAGTTAAAGTAATTATAGCTTTGAAGACGTATAATCTATCTATAATAATCACAATACTATTTTTTAAAGGTTTATTAATATTTTGATGATGTTACACTATACATACAATCTGGTTACAACCTAGTAGTAGTTAAAGAGCTGTTGTAAAGCTAAGGTCAAACCAACGCGTTCAGTCCGCGTTCTCAGTGGCGCGCACGGTGGCGATCAATGGTGAGACAATGGATCGCCATCGTGCACGCCACCGCAAACGCGGGCTGAACGCGTTGGTTTGGCCTTAGCTTTAAGTCTGACTTACTTGATCGCTATACGCAAAAAAGAATTCAACATTTCTGATACGAAATCATCTCCTGCGCAGACACTTTATAAGCGCGCCGGGTCCCAACTTATTTGCCACTGTAGGTTTTCGTCGTTGCAATACGTTTTTTTTATACTACTTGAATGACGGAACTAGCAGATGGCCAACATGATCTTAAGTGGTAACCTCTACGTATGAACAGTACCTCATAGGTCACGTCCACCTAGGACGCGCCCTATGTGGCATTGCACTGCGCCCGCCACCCTGAGACATAAAGATGAAAAGTCTCATGTGCCTGTAATTTCACCGGCACCCATACCCTTCAAACCGGAACACAGCAATGCGAGCACTAGCTATGCGGCAGAAATAGGTATGGTGGTAGTACTTCCTCGGACGAACTCTTTCACAAAAAAGCTCTACTACTACTACGTGTTCACTGAGGGTGACCAGCCATATGCTTTAAAAGGCAGAAGTGTCCAATAATGTTCTCACACTCTTCAATGTTCCAATTCTCATGAAAGATTGACATCAAACTGGAATTCCTCAAAATGAACTATTCTCCCATCACCATAAAGGAAAATCAAGATCGAATTGTCCAAAACTGGTCATGAAGTAATCTGCCCTGTACATTATATTGAACAGGTTGTCCTAATAAAAGACATAAAAATTGTGTTACTTCAATAAATTCCCACAAAACTGCGTTTCGAAGAATAACTAGTTTCTTCAAACCTGTTGTAGTTGGGACGTCTTGAATCGGACTAGATACAAAATAAGATCACATTTGTATGCCGCACCGGTTTCTTTAACAAAAAAGGGTGACTTTATTTGGGATACTTTAAAAAAAGCTGCGATTTCATAAAAAAGGTAAGCACCGGGTTTTATACAAACTTGCCATTGTTGCATAAAAGTCCAGAAAACGTGAATGTGTTTGGAGTTTTCGTATACTATTCAGTTCTCACAAGAGAAGTTTGAAATCATCATCAGCCCACACTAGTCCACTTCTGGAGATAGCGCCTCTGAGCCCTGTGTTCTACTGTTCTCATCCACTTTCTGCCCGCTGCCTTTCGTAGGTCATCGCTCCACCTAGCCAGAGGGTGCTACGTTTGTCAAGATGCGGTCTCCACTCAAGAACTCGCTTACCCCAACGGTTGTCGGTTCTTCGGCACATATGACTAGCCCATTGACACTTTTGCTTGAAATGAAACTTTATCTTTTTTTTACTCGAGTTTGAAATGCATTTTCGTAAACCGAATCATATAGACACTATTGTTGTAAAATATCAGAAGTGAAAAGTCAAACTTCGCTGCCGTTTCATTCGCGAGCCAAATGTTGCAAAGCTCGTTCTCTGCTGCTTATACTCATGTAAAAAGCCAACGTCTAAGGCGCGGCGTGGGTGGGTGGGGGCCGCGGGTTGTACACACCTGACTTGTCGCTGTGTGCGTGCCAGTGTTGTAAATGTGAGCTTATATTTTCGTTTCAATAGTTTTTGTGCAGCGGTGTGGGTGCGTATGTGTGCGTTAATGCCGTATTGATTCGGCGTGGAGTCAGCAAGTTTATGGGTCTTAAAGATGGAGAATATTTTCGAAAGGTGGGTGATTATTGAGGAAATAATTAATGAAGGCTTTAGGAAGGTTCAATGGTGGGACTGTGATGCGACTGCTAGAGTTGTTTTTTGTTAATCTCAACCATTCAATGACTATAAACGTAATTAATTTTGTAAAAAAAAACCATCAACGCAATGAAATGACTGAATCGATTTTGATCAAACATATCTAACAAGACTACCGACAATGTACACATAAAAAAAAAACGGGAGCTACGATGCCACAGACAGACACACACACAGACACACACACAGGAACGTCAAACTTATAACACTCCGTCGTTTTTGCGTCTGATTATGAAATTATCATAATCAATTAATTACGTTGGCAATAGAAAAAATCTAAAACACAATTTATAAAAAGTAAAAATGAATCGTGTAAAAATCAAAATATTTGAAGTTAAAAAAATACTTACCTACTTACCTACTTTCCACAAAAACCATACAAAACATAAACAAAGGAAAACGAGCCAAATGTTGCCACCCCCTCTGCGCACACCAGAGTTGGAAAAAGCAGCGTCTCGAGGCAGGGAGGGGGCTCTTATATTTTAAGATGGCTTCCGCGCGAATATCGACGTCGTTGCCACTCTGTACCGCGCGGCGGAGTTTTGCACTGTTTTAACGTCTTTTTACGAAAATGTTGAGGGCGCCTGGATGTTTCACATTTAGGTATAGAATTTATTTTGTGAAATATTTGGGTTTTTGGATAACTATGCTGATTTTGACATATGACATGTATTAATTTTTTTATGACTTTCTAGGAGAACGATGACAGCGCCTGGATATATTAATGTGTATTTAGTCGTATTTTTTTTCATTCAGAATTTACATTTAACTTATTTTGTTGAATGTTACAGACAAATTTGGTTTTTGGTAGGTAAAGCTAGCTGTCATTTAAAACAAAACAAATTGTGTAGGTTAATGTGAATTTGTTTGTGTTTTGTTCCTATTCAAACTACTACTGAGTCAAAATTAAAGAATTAAGAATTAAGTACGTTCGTCCTAAGCAGAGACCTCGCGAATACACGCGATGTTGGATACTTACTTTATTACTAAAAGCTTCCAAAATACGATTATGATACATTTTTCACGGGACCAACTCGAGGTAGTTCCATAAATATACAGCGACGCCTAAGGGATCGAACAGGACGGTCAAAGTTCACAGGATTATTTTAAAGGGATCGAACAGAAACTACTCACACCGAATACTTTTATCCCGAAGTTCAGCTCCCTAGGGATTTTGTCTACAAGATTAATAACAGGGGTATTTAAATATTTAAATTAATTTAATAGTTCAATCAATAATACATCTAAAAATCTAAAGAACTTAAAATAAACAGACCTAACAAAGATTGAAATACATCTAAAGATAATAAAATATTCTGAATTGAAAATAATTAAAAATATATCCTATGAATTCGGTCACAAGCATAAACTGATTTTAATTGTCTACTTTCCAGATCAGGCTATTTATGGCTGGACTTATTTTTAGAACCAAAAGGTTTATTTTGGATAATTAGGCCTATTTCCAAAATTGCATTGATCTGCGTCAACTCTTTACAAACCACTGGTGTGCAATTACCTTCAATACACATGTTGATCAAGCCTCTAGGTTTGCTGTCAAGAAATTTTTGGTACTTCAGAACACTGAGTATTTTTTTCAAACTAAAGTAACCCAAGTTATTATACGACAAATTCAAGTAGGACAGAGCAGTGTTACCAGTACAGTACACGATACCGTCTTTTAAAGTTGTATTGTTTGGTGAGTATGGATCTGCGAAAAGTCCTATTGCATTGACAGCCATGTCTTCAGCCCTGTCAAATATGAATGGATCTGTATTGAGAACACTTCTATTTGTATCAGCTAGAGCTTTCGTAGATTGTTCATCTTCTATGCCCTTACCAGCCTTTTTACTGAAGTTATTAGAAGGGATGGCTGTCTTTTTTCTGGCCGACTTTTTATCGTAGTTTTTATCGCTTCGGAGTTCTACCAATATTTTAGCTACAAGTTTGTTCTTCTCTCTAAAATACTTCATTCGTCGTTCTCTGGATTTTATCACATCTTCCCATGACAAAGGAAATTCAACCAAAATATTAAGAATGGCTGAAGCTCCATCATCGGTTATCGAGTTGTCAGCCAAATTCAAATACCTCAACTGTCTATTGGACCTCAATGCTTCTGCCAAATATTTAACTCCACTATCTGTGATTCTGTTCGATGATATATTCAAGACGCATAAGGTCTTCGACGAAGGTAGAGGATATGCCAAGTTTTCAGATATTTTCTTCAGCATCATATCGTCTATCATGCAGCGTGCCAGTGATATATGTCGAATACAACTAGAGTTCTCAAGCAATATGTAGTAATTTGCGTTTTTTAGGAACGTTCCGTCTAAACAAATATCAGTTATATGGGAATTAGGTAAAATTTTACTGATTTCGTGTACAATATACACATCTAAACCTCTGTTTATTGTAATCGAAGTCAGATGACTCTGAAACTTAATGATCAAACCGATGATTTTGAGTATTGATCTGGGTATGTATTTATTTTTATCAAACTTGATGTGTACCAGTTTATCAAAGCTATCATAGATAGCGTAGATCCGGACATGTTTGCTGTCGATCAGAGGAGCGTTGGATGAATTTTCGACAATTTCTTGACTGGAGCCGAGCTCGGCGAGTGAATGGGTTTGTTTATTTTTAGTCTTCCCACGAGTTTTGGTGCGATCAGTTTGGGCACTGACGTATTCATCTGTAATCAATAACGAGTGGACTAGAGTTACCTACATCATATGTTTAGCTGTAGATTCTCCTTATAGGTATGAGTGTTTGTCTGGAGAAGTACTATAATAGAATTCTGCCACCAAGCAGCAAGGTTTATACCAGTCAAGGTCACGGGCACAGTGCCGGTCCACGTAGTGCGTGTTACAGGTAAAATAAGAGGTATTGTAGAGGAGTAAGAAGGAGTCGAGGTATTCCAGTCGTAATGGGTTTACCGCTTAAAATCATGTAGGAAAATAAATAAGTAACTTTACTAACGTATGCGTAACTAGGAAATGCGGATCGTGGGACACTTGGCTAGAAGGAATGACAGAAGATGGACCACGGCTATAACGGAATGGTGGCCAAGAGATGCTTGGCGACCAAGAGGCAGACCCGATGGTCGGATGACATCGTTAAAGTAGTTGGACGAGAATGGATGAGAACAGCACAGGACCGGAGAGCGTGGCGTATTAGAGAGGAGGCCTATACCCAGCAGTGGGTGCACACAGGCTAAATACCTAGATAGATAGATATAACGTTACTGACTGAAATAAAAGAAGTTACTGTTGTATGGGGTAACTTATGAAGTCTTATCATAATGCTTAATACCTACGACGTAGAAAGATACTTGGTATTCAGTGTAAACAGATAGCCAGTTGTGTGTAGTTTGGTGCAGTGTAGTGAAGCTAAATATATTTTGAAGCAGAGTTTTTTTGTGAAACAGTTTGTCCAGGGCAGAACTACCACCATATCTATTTTTATCACTTAGCCAACGCAAAGCCATTAGATCTCTTTGCGTATTCTACCGCCTCTACAACGGGGAATGCTCTGACGAGCTTTTCGATCTCATCCCCGCATCGAGATTTTACCATCGCTCTTCCCGGCACCGTGACAAAGCTCATCCACACATCATAGAACCCTGGGTTTCTCGTACCTACGACTCGTTTCTCGAGATCATTCCTTCCCCATACCTACAAACTATGGAATGAGCTTCCATCTGAGGTTTCCCTGCTTGATTACGACATGTCGCTTCAAGAAAAATGATCATAAATTCCTTCGGGGTAGGCAGCGCATCGACAATACCCCTGATGTTGCCTATAAGCGACGGTGACCACTTTACATCAGGTGAGCCGTAAGCTAGTTTGCCTGTTTGTTTCATAACAAATAGGTATTTTAGTAGTAGTAGAGCTTTTTTGTGAAAGAGTTCGTCCGGGGAAGAACTACCACCATACCTATTTCTGCCGCAAGGTGCTTACATAGTGCTTGCATTGCTGTGTTCCGGTTTGAAGGGTAAGGGTGCCGGTGAAATTACAGGCACATGAGACTTTTAATCTTTATGTCTCAGGGTGACGAGCGCAGTGCAATGCCACACAGGGCGCGTCCTAGGTGGACGTGACCTATGTGAGAATGCACTGTTCATAGGCAGAGGTTACCGCTTAACAGCAGGTGGGCTATCTGCATGTTCCATCATTCAAGTAGCATAAAAAAAGTGTGCATTTTTTGTGTACTTACTCTGAAAAACCTTGATTACTACCACAGTAGCATCAACTTGAAGCTGATTGCAAGCCCATGGTAGGTAGACATCGAAATCACTTGGAGTCGGCAGCTGACAGATTTCATCAACCTCTTGATTAGTCATTATTTTGATGTATAAAATTAATGTAAATTGCGAAGAAAATTAAAATTATTACTAAAGTAAAGGTAAGACTAAATGAAAATCAATAAGTAACTGATCTAAAATACAGCCTCTAAATATTTTCTCTATGACAGAAAAACATTGAAAAAATATTCTACGTATTCAAATTCTTTATAAATATTCTTTGGTAAAAATCACGGAGCATCAAAATCAACAAAGAGCCTACAAAGTTCGTCAAAATCCTTGGAGGAATAACTAATGGAGCGGTTGTTCTGATGAATAACCTGTGCTTAATTTTTGAGTAGAGGTTATTTCCACCACTGGGTTATTTGCCCCACCGATATTTGATGTCATCTGACTGATGTCATCATGCGAATGATGCGAATAATAATACCTCCATATACGAATATTGATGTTGTAACGTTACAGGTAATTACAAAATAGTTACATTTATTTACAGAAAGAATAATACAAGGTATGTACAAAATACATATGAAACAGTTGTGCCACCTGAAGACCGCTGCAAGCGATCTAAAGGTAGCTCAACTGATCCAAATCACTACCAGACGGAAGCGTCCCTAAGATACTGGCTGTATTGCCACGCTGAATGGCAATACTAATGCGTTGAGCCAGATAAGAGCCAGCTCTCGGGTCAAGCGTCGCTTCGACCAGATGCCCTGAAAGAATTTTGAAAACGCGAAGGGTCCCGGAACCCCACGGACCTAGAGTCTCGACCCCGAAAGGCTCAAATAAGTAAGCTCTGTCGAGACTTGCATATTTGCGTCTTTTGAGGTCCTCAGCGGAATCTGCCGCCGCACCGGCCCTAACTGATGTCCCGGACAGATGAGATGGCGCAAGGGTATAAACGCATGTAGCGTCCCACACCAAAGGCCTACCCTTCTCCCACGGAACAAGAGTCATGCCGTCAGGCCGCTTACCATCGTCACGTAACAGACCATTCAGTTCTAGAATGGCTGGAATGTTACACCACAGAAGAGCTACTAGGTAAAACTTTCATGCGTTTCACTCCTTCCAAATCGTCAAAGTCACAGTAAAGTCATGTTTTAGTATGAAGGTGGCCGTTTTACTAAAACTTTGGGAGACAATTTCCACCAATTTGAAAAATCATGCAATTTACTTTCATTTCATTTCACTACCTACACTTGTGCTCTTTGAACGAGCTACATTGGTTAAAATGCCACCAAAAAAACACTAGAAAAAGAAACAAAAGTAGATGACGTCTCTTTTTTAAAATGTTCGCAAGAGTCCCATAAACAACATTTGATTTGATTATAATTTTGTATGAAAGTTCATAATCTTAAATCGAAAATGGGACTCTTCCCGCCATTTTCGAAAAGAGACTTTGTCCACTTTTATTTTATTTCTTTTCCTAATGTTTTCTTGAGTTATTTTGTGTTATTTTGGTGGCATTTTAACTAATGTAGCTCGTTTAAAAAGCACAAGTGTAGTGAAATGAAATGAAAGTGAATTGCGTGACTTTTGAAATTGGTGGAAATTGTCTACCAAAGTTTTAGTAAAATTGGCCACCGTTTTACTAAAACATGACTCGACTGTGACTTTGACGACTTGGAAGGAGGGTAACGTTGCAAAATAGTATATTGAAAATACAATTTAATGAAAATACAGATACTTACTTGAAAATGGCAAATGCACAAGCCGTGCGGAGCCAATCATAAAGAAAAAAAAAAAAAAACGAAGACGAAGGGTAAATCAATATTTAATACAAAATACGTATATTGGAGCTACGAGCATAGATCTAGTATGTACGCGAAAATTCTACGTTTATGGCTACAAGCGAGCAGGTTACAGTGGTGGTAGAGCTTTTCTGTGGAGTTTGTCCGGGGAAGTACTACCTTCATAACTATTTCTGCCACATTTCTATAAAGCAGTAATTATCGCATTGCTGTGTTCCGGTTTGAAGGGAAGTTGCCGGTGCAATTACAGGCACATGAGACTTTTCATCTTTATGTCTCAGGGTGGCGGATGCAGTGCAGTGCCCATAGGGTGTGTCCTAGGTGGACGTGACCTATGTGGTAAAGCATTGCTAAAGGCAGATGTTACCTCCAAAAATATGCTCCACCATTCACGCAGTTAAAAAAAACACGTATCATCTTGTATTATCTGCCGACTAGTACCTACGCGAACGAGTCGCGAGTTGAAATAGATAGTGTAGGTAGGTATGATATAATTATAACAACAAACTTAGAACACAAGATGTTATAACTTGCCAAGAAACGATATGTAATTATGTAAATAAGTAAAGGGTGAAGTAGCGAGTTATCGCGAGGCCTCCCTGTACCCTCCCACCCCGCGAAAACTACTCGCGATATTATAACTTCGTGTGCTTGCCGGCTCAAACTATGGAGATGGACCTACAACGTTTAACGTGCTTTTTTTTGTGGTTATAGAGATATAAAATATTAAAATACTAATTATAAGACACACGGGCCATCTACACTACCATCATAGACGAGTTCGCAGATGGTTATCCACTGTTACTCTCCATTTATGATAGGGTACCCAAAAAATACATTCTAAGAGTTTCACTGTACAATTACACGAAGAGCCCAGTGACAGCTCGAACACTCACGAACTTAGAATATATACAGATGACTCTAAGATGAAGGCAGGAACCGGAGCGGGTACGCTTTTGGAAGATCAGGGGGGCAGGAACATTCACTCGTCAGCGGCTTTGGGGGTGTGGAATTCCATCTTCCAAGCGGAATGCGTAGGCATAATCCAGGCTGCACACGCAGTGCTACGTAGGAAGGTAACTGACTTTAACATCAGGATACTCTCTGACAGCGCTGCGGTACTACGAGCCCTGCAGAAAAGCAAACATATATCAGGGTTGACCATTCAGTGTCATAACCTGCTGGAAGAAGTAAGTAAGTCAAACAACATAACCTTGCAATGGATCAAGGGGCATAGTGGCTCCAGAAGTAACGATGGGGCTGACGAACTGGCTAGGAGAGGCTCGGAATTGCTATCAGCAGGACCGGAGCCCATTTTACCCCTTCCTTTTAGCCAGATACGCTCCTGGATCCGTAAACGTACTGTCAATGTACACCAAGAGCTATGGGAAAATATATCGGATTGTAGGCAGTCAAAGGAGGCGTTTTCGGACTTAAATCCAAAATAATCCCGTAAACTCCTCAATCTGAAGCGTGACAAGCTACGGCGGATCGTCGGGATTGTCACGGGTGACTGTGCTCTTAATAAAAATTTATTTCTGGGTATTACAGATAGCTCATGTACTCCTGGAGTGCAGCAGCGTGGCGTCCCAGTTAAAAGCATACCTCGGGACACCGAGGACGCCAAGGCAGGCCTGCGCCAGCATTGGCGAGCTGCTAGCCTTCCTGGAGGACATCGGGTGGCTGGACTAGCAGCCTCCACCCATCACGCAAAAAGGGCCCGTTGGTGGCCTAGTTGCGGAGAAGAGTCCACTCAACAAGTACAAGTACAAGTAAGATATAAAATATTATTTGTGCCACGAGGCTTGGTTTAAGCTTGTCTTTGTAAATGTCCTTTATGTAAGTTGTTTTTCGTGTCTAAGGTTTTGGAGTGTACAATAAAGAATAAAGAAAGATTATAGAATGTAAGAAAAAGTTTCAGTCTTGGATTTGGATCGCTACAGTCGCGGCGGCGCAGTTCGGATTAAAAAAAATATTCTCAAAAAGATAGATTCTTAAATGAGAAAAGCATTTGTCTTTAGTACATTATTGTACAAGTACTAAAGACATGTTAACAAGTTTGGATTATATTCGGAATTACATAAATAGAAGTGAGCCTCACCTGACGAACAAGATGGCGTCCACACATGATTTGGTGACATGATTTGTGAGGTAATAATATTACAGTTCAAGTTTTTTTTTGGCTGATCTAGCAGATGGTCCACCTGATGTTAAGCGGTATAACGTCTTTTTTTAATGAAACTAATTGGCAAACTAGCTTACGGGCCACCTGATGTAAAGTGGTCACCGTCACTTATAGAACCGGGCTATTGTCGATGCGCTGCCTACTCTGAAGGAATTTATGGTAATTTTTCTTAAAGCGACACATGTCTTAAAGTCGTAACCAGGCGGAAAAACCTCAGATGGAAGCTCATTCCATACTTTGTAGGATTTGTTTTTTCCACGTGTGCCTCTAGGACGCAACCTATGTTGCATTGTACCGCGCCCGCCATCCTGAGACATAAAGACTCATGTGCGAGCGATTTCATCGGCACCCATACCCTTGAAACCGGAACACAACTATGAGAGCACTAATTCTTTGCAGCAGAAATAGGTATGGTGGTAGTCTTTCACAAAAAAGCTCTACTACTATTAAAATACAGAGGTAGTACATTAGAAACGGGATATTTAGCATGATTTTTGAGTTTTGATATCGGGAATAATCACAAATCAAGCTAAATATCCCGTTTCTAGTGAAAAACCTGTATTAAATCTATTTGAACATAAAGTACCAATGAAGAAATTAAAATGTGGCCCTCTCCACACAAACCTGCCTCCTTCGCGCGAGTGCTAAGAAGTGTGGCGCCGCCATCTTGGATCTCATCTCTCTCGCAGGCTCGTTACTTACGTGCCAGATAATGTATTAAAATACCCGCTATTATGTATCTACTGAATCTTAGATGTTACATAAGATTACATAGACTTAGCGTGCGTTACGCTCAAATGTAAAGTGTGCTCAAATAAAATACAAATACGTCTCTTATTTGTCAGAAACGTTCGCTGCTAGAAAACACACACGTTGCGTTTTATTCGTATAAAATGGACTGTTTTCATACAAATTTATATTGATAATTCAATCCGCAGCCGACGAGTTAAGTACCCTTAACGGCCATCAGTCTTGCACATGATAGACGAAACAGTAGAAATTTGTAAGTAAATGTAAAAAATGCTATCTTCTCTCTGTCTGTACTGTGCAGGCTATCATCCGTTAAGGTGGTTGTTTTTTCATACTGACGTATTTTACCAAATATATGGGCGAGCAGAGCATAACTTTACACTGAAATTACTGTAGTTTTTTTTTTACGACCTCTATGTCGCTCCTGGCGAACATTCGCCTGCGACGCACGAGGTTGCGGGTTCAATTCCCACCTCGGAACAAATATTTGTGCGACCTACAGATATTTGTTCAGGGTGTTCTGGGTATTTTCTATATATAATAAAAAATATCTGTGTAATATATTGTATATCAGTTGTCTAGTATCCATAACACAAATTCTGCTTAGCTTGGGGCTAAAAAATGTTGTGTGAACTGTCCAGCATTATTTATTTATTTATTTATTTATTTATATTGGTCATTATTTGCGGCAAACCATATTTGGGTTAAAAAAAAACACTGGATTAATAGCGAAAATAACATCAAAATGACTTGTATGGATTAAAATTTCGATCTTATTTTCGCATTTTTCAACTAATCTTGAAGATATACAGGGTCTACATAAGGGGTCTTTTTTTTTTGTCGTTACCTTTTTTTTAAGGGATGGTTATTTTTCCCAAAAAATTTGAAAGTTTGCTGCGATGCCATTTACCGGTCAATTTTGATAATATTTAGCAGAAATATTCCTTAATTACTCAATTCTAAACAAGAAAACTCAAAAATATGGTAAATATCCCGTTTCTGAATAAAAGTATCAAAACAAGAATTTAGAATAAAAGCAAAATCAGTCGAGGTTGTTAAGATATAGATTATGGATCGATATGATGCGTAGTTTTATACAAGTTTGTATTCGCGAGGTCAATTGCTTGTAGAACTATATAGAACCTAAGTATAATTTTTAGAACCATTGTCATAAAATAAATGTTGGTTTAGATCACAGATAAAAGAATACTATACGTTTAGATATTCAAATCGAAACGTGCCTCACGTTTTAATCTTCGACTTACACTCGGGGAAGTTCGGATAAGTTCGGAAACTTATTCCGGAGATCGCGATCTGAATTCAGAATCGTTTAAGAACCGAACGTAGGACTTTGTTCGCTTTCAATCTAACTTTGCACAGATTTCTAGAACAGGGCTGCCTCAAACCAAATTACTCATTCTGACATGCCGTAGTATTCGGAGCAGCGTGAAGCCTTACCGTGAATATTCACGATTTGCGCGGTAAGATATCTGCACTCGGTAAAGTCAACGGTTTGACGACCTCTGTGGCGCGGCGGGCGAAGGTACGCCTGTGACCCAGGAAGTTGCGGGTTCGATTCCCACCTCGGAACAAATATTTGTACGTTCTGCAGATATTTGTTCAGGGTGTTCTGGGTATTTTCTATGTACAATAAAAAATATCTGTCTATGTAATATATTGTATTAAGTATATCAGTTATCTAGTACCCATAACACAAGCTCCGCTTAGGTTGGGGATAGATAATGTTGTGTGAAATGTCCAGTAAAAAAAAAACTCGTGCAATCGCATGAATTCGATTAAACAAAGTATTAAATAAATTGGCTCAACTCACGGTACCCCGAATACCACTGCAGCAAACAAAAGGTTTACCTGTTTTGATGGTCAACTTACCGAGAATCATCGCTATCACCTACTTAGTCCAGAAAAGGTCATGTTGGACATCTGGTGTCCAACAAGTTTAACAAAAATATTATAAAATTGCCTGACTGACTGACTCACTATCAACGCACAGCCTATACAGGACCTGAAATTTAGAAGCGCACGTTATTTTTGTTATCTAGGGGTGCACCATAGTCAACGACATTCGTCACTTACTGGTGAGAACGCGGAAAAACAAAGCTTTACTAAAGTAAAAAAAAATACGCTATAAAGTTTAGAGTTAGCACCAACCCTACATGTTACAAAACACTGAGGAAAGAGGAGGTGGGGTAAGGAAGGACGTGCTCCAAGTTCGCGATACCGACGGTTGGCAGAAGATTTATTTGTGTATCGCAGCTTCCAAATATATTGGCTTTTACGAGATAAGGGGATGGGATTTCGGGATTTCTAAGTTGTAGCCTTACTTAGAAAGTGCGATACATCATTTGTATGGAAATTCAAGTGTAACTTATGTAAGGATTTAGTACTTACTAGTACTAGATGTTTGATTCAGAATTATCTATTGCCTAAATTTAGTCTAGGAGAGGTCTAAGTCACGTTGCCTATCTGTAATGAACCCGGACGACGCTTTAGTTTGAACCAATTTTATAGAGGTTGCAGAAATTCGGTGGATGGAGGTGGCACAAGATCATAATTCTATAGGACAGGCCGATGTCCACCAGTGAACTTCTGAAAGCTGACGATGATGATGATGGCGATCTATAAAGTTAGTTTGTATATTTATTACAACGAGTTTTTTTTTCTATTCTTTTTTCCCTGATCAATTGTTTAGGCCAGAGCCTTTATCTATGATTGACATATGACGGGTAGCGAACTTGGTTTGCCCCATTATATTTCCACGAGAAACTGCTATTTCGCCAAGATTGAGTAGATGAAACACTACTTATTTAGTGAAATTCAAGTTTTAATATTTTTTTACTGCAAACATGGAACATTTACATACAATTTAATAATTTACATACAAGTTATAAAGAAAGACGTGCAAAACTGTATAATAACATGATAACATAATAATCATATATATATATATATATAATATATAAAACATGATAATATGATAACATAATGTCATGTCTAGGTACTTAATGTCATTTAATGAACGGTTTACGCCAATTACACTAATTAATTTACATAACTATGAAATTGAGTAATTAACAAAAAAACTAAGTTTTAATTGAAAAATTATTTATTGCACAACTTTAAAAGTATTGTACATAGGCGAACTTAATGCTAGATTAAACAACATTGAATTGATTAACATGATTAAATATAAACTATAATTTTAAGTCTAAACAATATACTTAATATTGATGAAATCTTATCCCTTGATTTTCCATGGGAATTTGAAATATGTCGCCTAGAAAAACTCTATAAAATAAATACTATTTTCTGAAATTCCAGTTATAGTTGTCCTTTTAAGTTGACAATGTCAATCATGAACAGTTATTTAAAATATTATAAACTTAACATAACATAACACCCAACAGTCGCATACATAGTCCTGATCCCACACTAGGATCCCCTGTGCCGTGGGCATCAGGAACTACGAGTACCATGGTACCTACCATAACACCCAGACCCGGACCAAATATTTGCAGATCATACAAACATTTGTCTCGCAGCAGGAATCAAACCCGCAACCTCTTGCATTTCAGTCGGCTTCTCATCCGACGTGCTACAGAGGTCGTCATGCCACCAAACCACAAGCAATGTGACAAAAACGAACCCAAAATGATGTGCTTACTTACCTGCAGAAAATACAAAACTTGTTTCTCCCCTGAAACGCAAGCAACATTTTATTCCAAGATCGATACGTACATCTAAGCGTTATAACATAACCCGCCCTCCGTTAGTCATTCGCCGCAGTCGCCGCGAAAACAGAGACGTTCGCGCGCTCCCGCGAACCCCCCAAAACTCCCCTCTCTCCCCATTAGGGAGGGCCATGGGAGGCACCTGAGACACCGCTAAGACGAAGGCACTCAAAATTTCGCTTATATAACGTGGAACGGAATTAATTAGTTTTATGGAGTAAAGTTTTACCATAACACTTTTGGTTCTATACCTTGGGTTTTGATGGTATATCGTTAAGTTTATGTCCTTCGATATAGGTACTGTGTGAGTTATTGGCCATCATGTGGGATTGAAACTGATATTTTATGGTTAAGATGGAGTATGCCGCAGAATTCCTAATCTTAGATTTGATTTTTAACAGACTAAATCAAGTAGGTACAATATTCAAATTAACAATATACAAGGATACCTACTACATTAGAATTCCGAGGGATCACTGTACCAGAAACACGATAGATCATTATTTTCTCGATAGAAACAGAAAACAAAGTTAAGTATTTTTTTTGCCTAGATTCCATTGTTTATTAAAATGGTGCATGTTATTGGGTAAAAAATTTGATAAATAAAATCAATATAACAAAGTCAAGGGTTTACTGTAGAGGTTTTGTAAAATTATCTACATTTTACGAGCTATTAATAAAAACCGCTTTTTCGAGCGGCGCAAGTTGTTTGTTTTGTATGAAGATTTCTGCCTGGAGTTAGTAAAATACGTTTTCTAAGGGCGTTGCAAAAATATGTAAGAAAAGTTAGATTTTACTACGTGGTTATTTATAATTTGACAAACTTAACCCCTTTGAAAGCCTTATTTGTTACTAGACTACATCGAGTAAATATTTTATACCTTGCTAGCGCTCGTACTTTTTTATTTTACTACTAATGTTCGTCAAAAAAAAGGTTGGGTCATACTATGATATTAACTTTTATCTAGCTAAGCTTAAGCGGAATGTGTTGGACATAAATATAATTAAATAACATCTTTAATTTAACCACATTTTATGCAATATATAAATTTCATTTCATTTCATTTCTGCTTAGGTATAGTAACCACTTTCTACAATTAAATTTCTCACATATTCGTTCTATCTGTGGTGTCAAAGTCAAAGTCAAAGTCAAAAGTATTTTATTCATTGAAATCACAAGGATCATTTTGAATCGTCTTAAAAAATAAATTTACAGTTACTCCTGTTCCAACGCAACCAGACCTAGAAGAATCAGGCAACAAACACGGTCTGTTTTTCTTTTGATGATCCTTCTTACTACTAGGTGGAGAGCGCCTGTGTGGTGCCTCGAGAACAAGTTGAAGCTGATTCAAGGAAAAAAGGAAAACCAAATTAAAAGCCTTACTTAGGTAGGCAGTCAAAAGTAAGATGATAGAGAGAATCAGCAAAAGTTCATAAGGCAGCACACACTACGCTTGATATACACATAAATAACACATCAGTAATAAATTATATGCAGGTACAGACATTGCAAATTGACAAATTAGGTGTCGAGGGGCAGAGCGACATCAGGCCACGCGGCTTTATCATTAACATAGTCATGTAGTGTGTAATACGCTTTCTTAATTAAATTATTCTTTATGTAAGATTTAAATCTTCGAATCGAAAGTTTAGAAGCACTTTCTGGAAGTTTATTATAGAACCGAACAGAATTCCCCATAAAAGACCCACTTACTTTTTTTAATCTAAATTTGGGAATACTCAGTTTATTTTTATTTCTCGTGTTAAAACAATGCACGTCACTTTTTTTCATAAATCTATCTAAGTGTTTATGTGTATATAATAAGGTTTCGTAGATGTATTGCGATATTACGGTGAGAATGTTAATTTCCTTAAAACGCTCCCTCAAGGAGTCACGTGGCTTCATTTTATAAATGGCACGTATTGCCCGTTTTTGTAAAACAAATATTGCTTGGATGTCTGCTGCTTTCCCCCACAGAATGATGCCATATGACATAACACTATGGAAGTAGCCAAAATAAACTAGCCTAGCTGTAGCTTCATCAGTAAGCTGCCTTATCGTACGAACTGCATATGCAGCGGAACTAAGTCTACCCGCAAGTGCCTCAATTTGTGGTCCCCACTGCAAACTTGCATCAATATTAAGTCCTAAGAAAACAGTAGAGTTTACAAGATTGAGTGTCTCGCCATTTACTTTAATATTAGTTGGGTAATGTTTTACATTTGGCAAAGTGAATTTAATGCATTTAGTTTTTTTAGCATTAAGCAACAGATTATTTACTGTGAACCAATCAAGAACTCGCGATAGTGATTTATTTAGATCATCGTAATTAGCTTTTGACCTATCAACTTTGAAAATTAAAGACGTATCGTCAGCAAATAAAACTATATCACATATGTCTTTTACATAAAAAGGGAGATCGTTAATGTATACTAAAAATAGAAATGGGCCTAGTATTGAACCCTGGGGCACTCCCACAACAATAGACGATCCTGAAGACCTTTCACCACCAACGTCAACTTTTTGTACTCTATTGGATAAGTAAGAATTTACAAGGTTAATTGCCTGATTTTGGATGCCATAATGTTTTAACTTCAAAATTAGAGTAGCATGACTCACGCAGTCGAATGCTTTGGATAGGTCGCAGAATACTCCGATCGCGTCTTGCGAGTTTTCCCATGCTTGAAATATGTGTTCCAAAAGCAAGGTACCAGCATCAGCTGTTGATCGACCCTTGGTAAATCCAAATTGATAACTATGAAGTAGTCTGTGGAAGTTAAAGTGTGACAATAATTGAGTAAGAATAAGTTTTTCAAAGATTTTACTTAACGCGGGCAATATAGAAATCGGCCTATAATTAGCTGGATCTTTTGCATTTCCAGACTTGAACAAAGGAATTAATTTACTATGTTTCATAAGATCTGGAAAGATTCCGTCGTCAACACATCTATTAAAAATGTAGGCTAAGCATGGAGCAATATCAATAATTATAATACCTAACACCTTTGTGGATATTCCCCAAAGATCTTCAGTATTTTTTATATTAAGTGACTTAAATGTCTTAACAATACTATCGGCATTTACGTATCTAAAGCTAAACGCGATCTCACATTTAGCAACACTTAGTTCCAATAAAGTAGATGCTCCAGAGGCAGATGATTGTAATGACTGGGTTACAATAACTGGTATATTAGAGAAAAAATTGTCAAAGGCATTCGCGACATCAATCTTTTTTGTCAATATTGTATTGTTTATGTTTAATTTGATCTGCTTATTGCGTGGCTTAGATTTACCTGTTTCATTATTAATTAATTTCCAAGTTGCCTTAATTTTATTCGATGATTTTTCTATTTTTTTTCTCAAATGTAATGATTTAGCTGCACGACAAACTTTTTTAAAAGTATATGAATAGTTCTTTATATACAAAATAAACTTTGGGTCATGCAACATTGATTCCCTAGCCGCATAGAGATCATATAATTTATTCCTACTTCTATAGATACCGGGTGTCGCCCAATCAGCTAACCCGACATTAGATTTAGCTATACATGTTTTTAACTGAAATATCTCAGTATGTTGCTCATTTATCAAATTAGACAAGGAGGTAAAAAGGTCATTTGGATCATCTACGCATGGTAAAAGGGGTATTTTAAGTTCAATACTGCTCTGAAACTTCATAATTCGACTTCCTGTGATAGGCCGATAAGTGAATTCCTTAGGTTCATCTACCAAATTACAAGTAAATATAGCACTGTGACCGTAATGATCCGAGGTGAAATGTTTAATTACTGCTTTATCAATTGGAACACTACTGCAATATATATTATCCAAACAGGTGGCTGATGTAAGTGTCACCCTTGTAGGTTCTTCGAAAAGGTGACGTAAATTGAAACATTTAAATAAGTTAAGAATTCTCTCAGATAGAGGATTCACAGGAATATCTATATTGAAATCTCCGCAGACTATTAACATTTTACTACGTCCAAAAGTTTTAAGCAGTACGTCTTCCATAGTGGATTCAAATAACGCGAAGTCCGCGTCAGGGGGACGGTAAACACTCACAATGATATGCCGCTCAAGCTCAACACACGACAGCTCAATAGTCCTCTCAATAGTGAGATTTGCAACATCTTTACGTTCTTTGCATTTTAAATTATTTCGAGCAACAATTAAGGAACCGCCACGTATGGCGTTCTTGCGTTTGAATGAACTTACAATATTATAATTCTCATAATAAGGGAGTAAATCAAATTGTAATAACCAGTGTTCAGTAACACACATGATATCTATATTAAACATGTTTAAAAATAATTCTAATTCTAATATTTTGCTGGGAAGGCCTTGCACATTTTGATGTACTACATGTAATGTGCCAGGCTTTCTCATTGTCGGACTCGTCAGTTTAAACAAATATTGTCAGCTGACCCTCCTGCTTGTGTGCCCCCATTAGTAATACTACTAACTACAGGCACGTCGATTAACTGCGTTATAGTACTTATAACGGGATCAAAAATATTAAATGCTAACAATTTAGCAATTATCAGTTTACTATGTCTACTAAGAAGCACAGTATCTCTGGTCAAAATAAAATTACTAATAAAATTATTAGTATCAAAAAACAAAACGTCTCTATGACGACAAGTCAAATTATAAAATATTAAATTAAGATTCCAAATTGCTTGATTGTCTTTGGAACTCAAAGATTTTGAGTACGGGAATGCACATAAAATTAATTTTCCCAAACCTGAATCTAGCTTATGTAGCAAAGTCTCAACTAGCTTAATTATATCTAGTCGCATGACACCACTACTCTCACCTAATTGAACTATCAGAGTGGTGTCATTGTCAAAGCGATCTTCGCTCTTTATACAATCTATAAACTTATGAATGGGGGCATTTTCAAAGCAATTATTAGTGACAACTTGCCCTAACTGATCACTTAGTAGCAAACCCATGCCAACGCCTATCTTATCAGAATACACCACAGTCTTCCGGGTCTGCCGACAGGATTTTCCCTGTCTAACCGGAGACTGTGCACCAGGTGTATGAATTACTTCAGCCTGTAAAGTAGATGTAGTTTGACTCTGTGATGTAAGTGGTGCCATCTGTATCAAAGAATCCAAAGATGATATGGAAGCCAACTGGTCTGACACGGGATGGTCAGTCTGTGAGCTACTATTACATACTTGTACATATATGCTATCATTATTCACTATCTCTACAATATTGTTCATTTTCTGAACATTGTCAGCTGCAAATTGTTCAGCTTTTTTATATTTATGTGTTACATCAAGAAGTGATGTTTCTAAACACTTAACACGTGTGTCTGGTCTAAGAATATACCCCTTCGTCTCCTCCCGTGGATGTCGTAAAAGCCGACTAAGGGATTACCCGGACTTGTTGTTAAGATTCGTTGGTATAAGATTCCTGGCTGCTAGCTTATTATGGAATGTGTTATTACTGGAAGAAAGCGTTAGCTGAGTCAGTCGTGGGAGGCAATGACGGCGATGAGCTCACCACTTGTCACGTCTATATTCCATGATGGTGCAACCCACTGTGAAAAGAGGTCCATTGAGGCTCTGCCTACCCTTTCGGGGAAAAAGGCGTGTGTCTATGTATGTATGTTAAAAAGTATCTACACGTGGGTAGATATTATTTTTTGCCATACACATATCTATGACAATTACTCTATGCATTAAATATACCACAACTTTGAAATGTTACTTGCAAATACATGGATGTTGGCAGAAACATTAAAGTTCCATCAGCCACGCAAAGAAGCCGTAATAACATCGCAACGTCATTATTTTAATGGAATCTTGTTAATCCTGGGGCTGGAGGGTGTCCTTGGGGGTAAAAGGAGGGCGTAAGGTGCACAGCTTAGAATATATATTCGAGTCATTCTCCAAATTTAAGTCCTCTAACTTAGTCACGTATGCGAGCGCACAGCGTGCTTGGTACATCATACATCTGTGATTCTATAGCACTAGAATACGCTCCCGGCTTTTCTCGAGTAGTGCCGAGATAAAAAGCCTGAGTCAATCTTAATAATATCCTCTGTACCTTTCATAAAAATCGTTTTAACACGTTCGCTGCTGGAAAACAAACACTTAGTGTTATATGTTATACGTTTTGTATCGAAAATTTATTCAGCAGCGAACGTCCGTTACCTTGTTATTAAGTAACAAAAAAATAAACATCGGAAAATTAACATAACATACATAACATTGTTATGTTATGTATGTTAAACCAACATACATTTGACCCAACAGTCAAATACTTATAGACCTAGGATTCCCTGTGTCGTGGATATCAGAAACTACGAATACCATGCTACCATAACACCCAGATCCGCAACGAATATTCGCAGATCATTTATTTATTTATTTTATTTTAGGAAGACTAACAGCACAAAAAACATCGCTGAAAAAGAAAAAAAAAATACCTGAAGATCGCTTGTAGCGGTCTTCAGGTAGCACAACTGTTTCATATGTATTTTGTACATACCTTGTATTATTCTTTCTGTAAATAAATGTTTACATAGAGAAAAACATCATAAATATATATAAATTTAGAATCATAAGGCTAATGATAAGTCTTCACTCTTAAAAAACAAAGTAACAGAGCAAGTTATAAGTACAAGTTAAACATAAACATAAAACGAAGTTAACAAAAAATAATGATAATGAAATATTTAGATTAATACAAACAGATTAGACAAACAGTACCTACACATTAAGATTAACCACAGATAAAATAATACTAAATTAAGTTAACCAAAGAACTCAGAGCTCAACAAGCGCCTCATCCTCGGTATACTACAGTTGAACAAATCAACAGTAGTACAATGCTGTTTATTGTAATTATCACACGCACGCCATATATAAGAATTACAACGATAATTTGTGGACACAAATTCTAAACTGAATGTGGGAATAAACCTACGAGACCTGCCAGGAACGTAGAGTTGCAACTTGCTTAGCAACTCAGGACAATCAACATGACCAGATACCAACTTACCCAAATAAAGAACATCAGCAATTTCACGTCGTTTAGTCAATGGTAAGAGGTATCAGGTATACCTCTTACAAGCTAAATCATAACCACGTATATACATTCTTGACCGAAAATTTAAGAAACGTATAAACTTCTTTTGTATTTGTTCAATCCGATCTTTATAGATATTATAGCGAGGATTCCATATCTGTGATGCATATTTTAATTACTCCTCACAAAAGTACAATATAAAATTTTCAATGTTTTGATATTATTGAAGTCTTTTGAAGTCCTTATAATAAACCCCAGAGCTTTATATGCTTTAGAGATTATAGAATCAATATGGTTGTCAAACAGCAACTTACAATCATGGATGACCCCGAGATCACGAACAGAGGAGTCTCTAGCGAGAGTGTGGCCTTTAAGACTGTAATCAAAATCCAAAGTTTTTAACTTTCTAGTGAATGTGATACAAGAACATTTAAGAGGGTTCAGGTCCAACTTATTACATTTACAATAATTATCTAAACGTTGAAGATCCTCCTGTAGTATCATGGAAGCTTTTGTCCCGCAGCGGGAATCAAACCCTTAACCTTTCACATCTCAGCCGGCTACTCGCCTGACGCGCTACAGAGGTCGTCATAATTCGCATTTATAATAAAAGAAGGACAATAAATAAAATAATAAAAATAAATAATGCTGAACAGTTCACACAACATTATCTAGCCCCAAGCTAAGCAGAGCTTGTGTTATGGGTACTAGACAACTGATATACTTTTTACAATACATTACATAGACAGATATTATTTATTATACATAGAAAATACCCAGAACACCCTGAACAAATATCTGCAGATGGCACAAATATTTGTTCCGAGGCGGGAATCGAACCCGCAACCTCCTGAGTCGCAGGTGAATTGTCGCCCGCCGCGCCACAGAGGTCATCAATGCATATCCAGGGGCCGAACCACGAACTATTTTAAAACTATCACGTTTCAGAGCGGTTTTTTTCAAGCTTATTGTAACAATACTTCGATTCGTTCCATGATCTTTTTAAACAATAATGTTTTATTCCTGCGTTTTGGTAGAAAATAATGAATGATGCTAGTGACTCGACGCGCTACTGAGGTCTACGCTCTGTGTGCAGTGACTCAGCTACACTATTCCGACTGTGGCCGTCGTATAAAATTACACAAACAGAAACCATTATATTATAACACTCAAGACGTTCAGTTTAATTAAAATTTAATTAATTCCATCTTCTGCGCCATAAGCAGTAATATTGTTCCACTGGGTTAAATAGCCTTTGAAGCAAAGCCTTAAGATTGCTTATTTACTAAGTTCCTGTTAGGTAATGGAATTTACGAGCAGGGTAATTATTACAGGCTTCAAAATGATATGAGTATTTCGAATCTACTACACGTAGATAAGGGTTTTTATTTTATTGGAAAGTTGTGTATTTTATGTGCCTATTTATTTTTTATATGTTCTTATCACGAGTCAGTAGTTTGAAGTGTAATTGTTTATAAAAATATATAAGTTTTTTAGGAATTATATTTCCTACATAGCAAAGAATAGACATTTAAATCGATCAATTCCCAGTAGTTCAATTAATAGATCAATTGATTGATCTACTGAGACTTTTTATTCACATTAGTTCCATACATTTATTTACAGAAGGAATAATAAAACTTATTTTTTGAGTTGATTATAGGGAGTTGTTTATAAAACTTTACAAGACATATCTGATGCCATTATTAGAGTATGCATTCTAGATTTGGAGCCCGTACTTCAAAAAAGATATTAACCTTCTCGAACGAGCACAACGTAGAGGTACGAAAATGGTGCCTAGTCTTAAAGCACTTACATATGAGGAACGACTTCACGAACTTGGATTTACTAACCTTCAGCAACGTAGAGAGCGTGGAGACCTAACAGAAACCTACAGCATCCTAAACAACCACTACAGTATACCAGATTTATCACAGACACTATATACCATGAACAATAATATAGGACTCAGAGGACACTCGCTGAAGCTGCAACGCGGGCCAAGTACCAGCAATCCGAGGATGCACATATTGCCTAATCGCGTCGTGCGCACTTGGAACCGGCTACCAGACTCAGTGATCAGTGCCCCCTCAGTGAATTCTTTCAAAAATAGACTTGACAAACATTTAAAGTGCACTGATAAGGACTAAGATACTGCCTGTGTATTATAAATAAATAACAAGATGCTGGCTGCATTGCCATGCTGAATGGCAATACTAATGCGTTGAGTCAGATAAGAGCCAGCTCTCGGGTCACGCATCGCTTCAACCAGACGCCCTGAAAGAATTTTCAAAACGTGAAGGGACCCCACGGATTCACAACCCCGCAAGGCTCAAATAAGTAAGCTCTATCGAGTCTTGCATATTTGTGCCTTTTGATGTCCTCAGCCGAGTCTGCTGCCTCACAAGCCCTAGCTGATGTTCCGGACAGATAAGATGGCGGAACGGTAATTAAATAATGGCATTTAGTTCATAGTTGTTTATTGGTAAAAAAATATTACGTGTCAGATTTTACATTTAAAATTGGTACAATAGTACAGTATACTTAAAGAGCTAACATTTATTATTATGAACATTGATTCAATTAAATACCTGATGGTATTGCAAAATATAATGTCTATGATGGTACAATATGTCAAATTATTATCAGTTAAAGAAAAATATAGTCATTGTCAAATAAGTATTATACAATGTCATGAAAATTAAATTCATACGGCGCTAGGTCAACTAACCATTTAATTACGTTAGTTCAATTAAATAATTTTATTGACCTACTGACATCCAATAGTTTCAGTAGTTCAATTGATTGAACTACTCGGTACAAGAAATATGTAGTTGACAATGAATCGATGTTTTAAAGTTGGTTTTGTTCAATTAATGATACATAAGGCTTAAGTAGGTCTGATACATAGGCTTTAATAAATGGCGATATTAGTATAGCGGTTCAAAGACGTTTGCCTTTATTATGTAGTTTCACAAAGTAAAACTTAAAATCGACAGAAAAATAGAAAATGATATATGCACAACACAGCCATTCTATTCGTTAGCTGATTCTTTATTTTATAGTTGTCGAATGTAAACGCCCTTGTAAAAAGTAATATATTTCAAAGGCTACGAAGGCTCTACGCCTAGCACCAGTCCAATATTAAGAATATTTTAACCCTTTATAGGAGACAGAACTTACCATACCAATATAAATGTTTTCGTAGATATCTCAGTAGATACCTCAGGTGGCAATCATTCCCCAGCGTCGGTAAGTTCCCGTCTGCGTCAGCTTATCTGCTATACTCTTGATGATTGTAATATAACACGAGTCAACTCAGGAAATAAAGGCCGCGATCCATTTCGGTAAAGATTTCTTGTCGTTCCAATGTTTTATTGTTCTAGATGAAGTGTAACTACGCCATCTTGACAATTATATCGACTCCTTGGGGTCGCCTGCCTTGTTGCTCTAAGACTCCTTAATGTCGCGTGGAATAAGGTTGACTTTTGAGAATTACTAAACGAGATAGGACACAAACATAAGCTCACGCGGTCACTCGTTTCCTATAAATTCAAATTCAAATTCATTTATTGCGATATATGGGTTAGTAGCTGGTGGTTAGTGCTACAGTTAAATGTTCAGCCATAATCGGCGTTTAACGCATGCAAAACATATATCAGTATTTCAAATAATTAAAAATTAAAAATCACCTAAGTAGTCCTATTTAGTCACTTACTCCTAGTCATTGACATTTTTATTACCTAGGAAATCTTGTGTACTATAGTAAGCTTTTCGTGTTAGCATCTTTTTCAGTCTTCTCTTGAACACATTAAAACTGGGAGCATCTGGAACATTAATCTGGGAGCAGATTTAGAAAGATGATTATAAACACGCACAGCCATACAAACTACACTCTACACCACTCTACACTACACTCTTGCTATACAAAGATGTTTTCCTCAAGTAAAACATCTTTGCATAGAAAGAGTGTAGTTTGTATGGCTGTGCGTGTTTATAATCAAAAAAGTAAAATTAAAATTTTTCATCTTCCTAGATCTGTACTAGATGCTCTCAGTGTTAATGTGTTCAAGAGAAGACTGAAAAAGATGCTAACAGGAAAAGCTTGATTGATGATGATATTTGATTGATGTGCCGTTTACTTTTACGCTTTATAAATAGGTCCATATTATTTTTTACAAATGTCGAAATTTCATAGATGTAAACAGGGTAATATGTTAGTATTTTAAGTTAAGTGAAGTATGGCCTACAGCTATCAGTTTTCTTAATCATATATAGTAGATAAGTTTTGAAATTTAAATATTGTAATACTAGAAGGTAAGAATCAAATCTGTTTATTTCACACACGAATACTTCGCTTAGGGATATATTACATGATTCAATGCACACAGTTTTTAAAAAGAAATACGCATAATGGTACTTTTGAATGCCTAAACAGCAACTAATGCTTGGAATCTGCTGATGAAATCAGATATTTTTAGGTAACTGTATAAACCGTTATTTGATCCATTGTTATCCATCGTTACAAGATTTATTTTAACTTGCAATGTATGTTTGTTTGGGTGGCATCCGGGTGGAATTTTGCAACTGAATTTTAAAGCAGTTATCCTCAACCGATTGTGCTGAAATTTGGCATACCTACGTTTCAAGTTCCAATGACAATACAATATGATGGTGGTGTTGTCATTGGACAATACAATACGATCTGATCTGATGACGGAGACGGAAGGTGGACAACGGAACTCCTCGATGGATAATAGTAGACTGGACGTGTTTAGGCTCATTTTGATCAGCACACGGTTACGATCACTGATTTTATAAAAGCTTATATTGAAAAAAAACTTTCCCAAAAAACTTATTTTACAGCAACTAATGCTAGGAATATGCTGTTGAAATCTGATATTAGTAGGTAACAATAAACCGTTAATTCATGTTATCCATAATTCCACCATATTACTCGAACCCAGTTAAAATGCCGCATATTTAAACGCTGGCGGTAAATGGCAATTAGCCCGCACATCTTATCCCTCCCTTCTAACGTCTCATCTTTCCGCTTGAAAGTGAATCTCAAACTTTACTGCCTTGACTTTACTTGTCTTTTTACAAGTTTTCATTTAACTTGTAATGTATGTCCGGGAGGAATCTTGCAACTGAAGTTTAAAGCAGTTACACTCAACCGATTGAGATGATATTTTGCATACATGTCAAGTTCCGATGACAATGCAATATTATGGTAACAACGAGCTGATCTGATGATGGAGGCGGAAGGTGGACAGCGGGACTCCTCGAGGGATAATAGTAGACTGGCCGTGTTAAGGCTCATTTTGATCAGCATACGGTTACAATCACTAATTTTATAAAAGCTAGCATTGAAAAAAATATTTTCACAAAAAACTTATTATTCTTTGACGTATCGATGTTGGAATACAGCTATGATAGCAACAGGTGGGTGTTTAACTTTGCTTGCTTCTGGTACTTAGCCATTAAGATGTTCTGAGAGGCTTCTTACAGATTTAACAGAAGTTTCTACCCTGGTAGAACGCACTTGCTTTTTTGCGTGTCAATGTCTCAATTTCTAGCTCTTTCCCCGGGTCGCCCAAAAAGCCTAGAAAACAAAATTACGCAACAGCCACTAGCCATTAGTATGTCACCTAGCGACGGAGTGGTGTATGCTATCGCAATTATCCGAAAAAAAAACAGCATTCTAACGTAGAAGTACCTACGTGCGAGTATGAGGTTAAACATACAAATTTAAATAAGATGACGATGATATTATCAAGCAGAACTGTGAGGTTATCAAAATAAGACTAAACACGGCCTGTTTACTACTATCTACCGAGGAGTTCAGGTTTTCAACATCAGACCAGCTTGTTGTCACCATAATATTGTATTGTTATCGGAACTTGACAGGTATGCAAAATTGCAACTCAATCAGATGTCAAGAAGTGGTTCTAATTCAGCTTGCAAGAAATGTTTGTACGCTGAAATGCAGAGTCCAGCGATCTACACCATACCTAACCTACCAACCAATGTAATTTACCTGGATTCACAAACAATTAATGATTTATGATTTTTATGATTTTAAGATTTTATATATATATATATATATATATATATATATTAATATAGGCATTTAATAAATGAAAATCTTCTAAATTTAAAAACTCGTAGAGTTAAAGTTATTCGCCATGATGTGTAGAATACCCCCTCCCCGGGCTTATAGGGATATTATATTACACCCTGTATACATTGCAAGTTAAATGAAAGCAACAACTTTGACCACATCTGTGGCGCGTCGGGCGAAGGTTCGCCTGCGACGCAGGAGGCTGCGGGTTCGATTCCCGCCTCGGAACAGATATTTGTACAATCTGGAGATATTTTTTCAGGGTGTTCTGGGTGTTTTCTATGTATAATAAACAATATCTATCTATGTAATGTATTGTATTAAGTATATCCGTTATCTAGTACCCATAACAGAAGCTCTGCTTAGCTTGGGGCTAGATAATGTTGTGTGAACAGTCCAGATTTATTTATTTATTTATTTACTTGTTGTTGTATAAACAAACTCTTAAAATGATTCACTTTTTATAACCAAAAACCTCCCAGTTTAAAAAAAGGCATGTAGGCTTTTTCAGAGTAAAAAACGCGAGCAAATTTGTAAAAAAAGGTTGTGAAATAGTTAAACTTTCATAGTTCTACCATGGTTCTACCAGTTAAATACTTTTCAAAAACGTTGAGCACCTCTGCTCCGTCTGCCTCTTGTGACTGCTTGTGAGTGGCATTATGAAATTCCACGCGAATGACGGAAATCGGCTTCTATTTGTTTCCACTGTCTTATTAGCTGGGGGTTATGTGTATGGGTGCATGGGTTTGTATGGATGTGTGGGTGTGTTTGTGAGAAGGGGACCGAATTAAACTTATTCAGCTAGTTAGGCAGCGGTATGGTGAGCCAATTGTTTTCATTGTTATTAATAACAGTAGTTTTCAACGCACTTGCTCGTAATGTGGCCCATAATGTTGTGTTTAAAGCTGGCTGTACACATTGGGCCAAGAAGTTGGGCCAACGTGTTGGGCCAATGTGTAGAGAGCTACTCGGCGGTAAGCTTATCTAATTGGTCTACTTGGCGCCAACATTGGCAGGCCAACCGAATAGTGTCGTTTTATTTTGCACATTGCACATCAAAGGATCTTGGCGCGCTCCGCAAACAGCGTTCACACGTTGGCGTCTTGTTCAGTTCGTTGTTACTCTTTTGCGCCATTTCTTTTTAGTCACTCTACTTTGGTGCACATGTATGTAATAATTAAACGCACTGTATAAATTAATAGCTGCGGCTGCAAGAACTTCTACGTCCATCTTTCATCGAAGCGCCAATGCAGAATGATCAGTAAGCCAATGTGTGAAGAGCAACCTTGGGGGATGCATAATTTTGGCCCGACATGTTGGCCCAACACCTTGGCCCAATGTGTACAGCCGGCTTTAAGTTTGTGTAATGACCAACTCAGGTCGCTTGTATCTGCTATTTTTTACTTACGAGAGACGTAGGTCATATAAAAAAAGTTATTAATTTTGTAAAAATTAAAAAAACCTTCAACGTAATGAAACGGCTGAACCGATTTTGATCAAACATAGCTAAGAACTCTCCCGACAAATTCACCTTTCAAACAAAAAAAAAAAACGAAATCAGTTCTTCCGTTCGGGAGCTACGAGGCGACAGATACACACAGACAAGTCAAACTTATAACACCCCGTCGGTTTTGCGTCGGGGGTTAATGAGAATAAAATAAGCTTAGATAATCTATAAAATAAGCAAGCAGCGCACAATTCTTATACCAACGAATCCAGACATTTTAACATAAAACGTTGCCTCAAATCCATGTGATAGCAAACTAATTGTGATTTTCACAAGAATGTAAATGTTACCAACTATGTTAAAATACAGACCAATTTATCAAAAAGGTATTAATTGTGAAAACTATTGGACAATAAGTTACAGTAATTAATGTAGGGCCCTGAGGGAACATCTACCCTAATGGGGAAAGTATTCGAAGGTTTTAATTAGAATAACTTTACTAATAGTTTCACTAACGTAATCCATACAAATATATTGAAGTCCAAGTCCAAGTCCACCGTTGTGTTTATTTGAGAGATAAAAATGATATATTTTTTCGGTTTTTATTATGTATCAAGATTCAGGGCATCAACATTGGAATCATTTCAGGTCTTAGTGCCTTAACAGAAAAAAATTGGATATACGAACACTTTGTTGTCCGTCTGTCTGTCTGTTAAAACCTTTTTTCCCAGGAACAGCTAAAGGTATAGACTTGAAGTTTAATACCAAGTCTGTGAGCATAAATACGAAGACTTCCGTGGCGCGGAGGGCGAAGGTTCGCCTGCGACGCAGGAGGTTGCGGGTTCGATTCCCGCCTCGGAACAAATATTTGTACGATCTGCAGATATTTGTTCAAGGTGTTCTATATATTTTCTATGTATAATAAAAATATCTAGGTATCTATGTAGTGTATTGTAGTAAGTACTAGCGACTCGCCCCGGTTTCGCACGAGTAGCTCCCGGTGACCCCCCCCCCCCCCCCCCTCCTTATTACTTATTCTGCTATTCGGAGCGGAGAAGAATCCACCAAAAAAGAGATAACTAACATCGGTCCAGCCGATCTTGAGTTATAAGTGGTGTATAACTAACACGACTTTGATATAGATATCAGTTATCTAGTACCCTTAACACAAGCTCTGCTTAGCATGGGGTTAGATAATGTTGTGTGAATTTGTCCAGTATTATTTATTTATTATAAGGCTTTAAATTGACGCTGTGAAAAACCTTCTGACTTTACACGCAAAATAATACCACTTACTACATTGCATTTAATATTAAACTTACAATTCAAAGCCTAAACACGTTTCTCTAACAAAAATGTGACACATTACAAAATTTATAAAAATCAGGTCAAACATAACACAATGGTTTGTTCGTACCCACGACCTACCAACTTAACAGGTTGGCAAGAACTTGAAACCCTTTCTAAAAAAACACTGTCTTAAAAGCAAGGGGTGTGTAATTCCCAAGACAACTTGATTCCAATAGATATCAATACAAGATAAAGATGGATTGTAGACTTGTTTTGAGTTTATTTCAAGTTTTTTGATTCATTTTCACACGGAACATGTTTTTCAAATGTACAACAAGAGAGTTACTGTGAGATAGATATTATTGTGTGTAAGTAGGTGTGTGTGTGTGTGTGTGTGAGTGTGCGTTATGTTCAAATAAAAAATATATAAATAAATCGAGCATAAAATAAAATAACATATTTTTTATTTTATTTTTAAACTTTTGATAGACCTTTGCCACGATCTCACCTGTTGGTAAGTGACGATGTGGCCGAAGATGGAGCACAAAGGTCTAGAAGGCACCTATTCACTCTAGCCTTGAAGAGACCTATATGATAGTTTTTAGGAAAGACAGACAAGGGTAGTGTATTCCACTTCTTAGCACTCCTTATGTATTCCTTATACATAACATAACACTCAACATACTAGGGTTCTCTGTGTCGTGGGTATCAGAAACTACGAGTACCATGGTACCATTCCTCACGCTAACTCAGAAATAACGGTGACTGAAATTTAGAAAAGAAAACAGAATTGGGCATCATTAATAATTTACAAAAATCTATTTTATTTTAAAATCTTAAGCCTTTCAAGTCCCTATGGAAACAAAAACAAGTGAGAATAGAAATAAGTAAAAAAAAATTGCAAAATTTCATGGAGAATTAAAAGTTAAATTGATCTACTAACTATGGTAGCCTATTACTTGTACGGAACCCTCTCTACATGGGCCTGACTCGCACTTCACCTGTTTTTTTTTTCAAAACCTCTTTCAGGGCTTCGTCAGAAATACTTGGTGTTTGACATTGCAATCACTTTAGCCACTATACATAAATTATAATATCATCTACTTTCTCAGACGTTAAACGACCCAAACAACCCAAACCTATCACTGAAAATTCAAAGTGACTACCCGCATCCTTCAACATAGGAAATCAACCGATAAGAACTCCTAGGTGTCTACAAGACTAATGTTTCCGCTTTCCTCGGGGTCCCTTAGACCCTAAAAGGGCTTATCAAAAGGTATCGGAGACGGACCGGCCCCTCTTTATAGAATTTTCGGCTGCGGGTGGGGGGGTTCCCCCTTTTTGCTACGTACATTTTCATTTCCTTCATCTTTCTCCGCTTTTGAGGTTTAGGGGCCGGATTCAGAGAAAGTTTTATTATTACATTTTATTTTTGGTCGAATTCAATTCAAATTAATTCATTTATTTCCATAAATCCAAAAAAAATAACATTGTGTAGGAAAGTTTACATATAAAGTAGCTAGTAATTATTATCATTCATAAAATAAAATGTCAATAAAAATTAATAATCAAATAAAAATTAAAAAATAACAAAACTTCAAAAACAAACACATTAATTACAATTATAATTAAAAAAAAACAATTCAATACAAGATGTGGGAGTGATGGACACGTGGCTCATTATAATTACGTCAGAACATGGTGATGGTGATTAACTAATAAATAAAGTGGTTTTTTTTTATGTGTATGTTAGTATCTAAGGTATTTATGTTGATATGGGCTTACTGTTTAGGTTTAGTGCATTTCTCAGTAAGTCAGAAATAAAGATTTTGAATTTGAATTTGAATTTTATGTATTATTATTCAAATACCTACATATTTTTATTTTTTTTAATTTTTATTTTTAAATTATTTATAAGTATAGTTCAGCATACATGGACACACGCCTTTTTCCCCGAAGGGGTGCGCAGAGCCACAAAAGACCTCGTTTGACTATGGGTTGCACCATCGTAAGAATATAGACATGACAAGTGGTGAGCTCATTGCCGCCATTGCTTTCCATGACTGACTCGGTTAATACTTTCTTCCAGTAAATAACACATTCCTTAATAAGCTAGCAGCCAGGAGAAATCATATACCAACGAATATTACTAACAAGTCCGGGTAATCTCTTAGTCGGCTCTTACGTTATCCATGGGAGGAGATGGAGTTGTCTTTTCATAGGCTGGATACATTATTTTTATAATTTGAAAAGATCACCAACATAGCTCTCAGAATTAGCAAGTTGAAATGGCAATGGGCAAGCCATATAGCTCACAACACTGACAACTCGATAGACCAAAACCATGATATAGGTCGCAGGAAGTCGGTGGATGGAGGCGTCTTAAGACCGGTCATCGTGGCATTCTATGGTGGAAGCCTATGTCCAGCAGTGGACTTTTATATGCTGATGATGGTGGTGATGAAGATGATGCAATTTTTAGGTTTGATAAACTACCATATTATGAAAGCAAAAGTTTGGATGATTGAGTTTTTTCGTAAAGGTAGTTGACCTGGACCTACATATAGGATACTTTTTACACAAAGACTTCTATTAAAACTGAGGTTTAATAAAAAAGAAACAAAAGATTAGTTCTGGTTCTGGTTCTGGTTTCTTCTGGTTTTTTAGAAGTCTTTGATTTTACTTGTTAAAAAACTTATTGAAATAATCTATTATGAAAATGTGATCGGAACCGTGAGATGATTCTAATGGACCCTAACACTTCCAGACTAATAATAGCCCTCGAGGAGTTACGTTGTCTATCTCCCGTCTCCATCATCAAATCAGCTCGTTGTTAGGTACTATTTACATTCAATTTTGAACCGAAAATTTAGACATACGACCCCACCACGTTAAATACGAGTAATAAGTTTTTCAACATATTCGCTCAAAAACTGCATTCACGAAGCCTGTACACATGTTCGAAAGTAAAAAATTACGCATTTTTCAACGGACTGTGCGGTAAAATAGGTACTTAGGTGAGAGTACCTATTTTACCGCACGTTCCGTTGTTTTTTAAATTTCCGTAAAAAATATAAAGGAATTTCGCCAAGGAGTTTAAAATCACCTCAATTCCATTCGAGGTTCGATTATTTCTCAAGCTGAATAATCGAATCTCCTTGGAAGCGCTTTTGCTCAATACTTTTGTCTCACTAGAGAAAATGAGACGAAAGATGTAGTTCTAATTTTAACCACGCGCACTTGGCTCCATTTGCAAATTCATGCCATTTTCATATTAGAAACGTCAAAGATTGTTGCGACTTTCCAACTGATATTTATAAACAGAATAATAATATTAGTTCAAGCGGGAAATCCGACATTAATAATATGGAATCTGCTTGAATGAGGCACAAATTGCAGAAAATGTTCTATTGCCGCCAAAATAGCGTGAGCGCTAATTAATGATTTACAATAACTTTATATCATGGACTCGCAGAAAGTTTGTTTACCTATTGTACTGTTTTCTCGCAAATGTGTTGAAAAACGTTGCATGAGCACACGTGAGGAAATAGTTTTTTTACAAACTCGTGACTATAGTAAGCCCTTGACTTCGTAAAAACCAACTTACCACACTAGCCGCGTATCATAAATAACTTTTAAAACATTACGTGAAATTACTCTTCTGAAATCCACCCCTGCATCCAATTCCCCGTCTTACACCAGCCTTAGACACTCCCGACCCCCCCCCCCCCCCCCCTCAACACCCACCACCCGCGCACTTCGTTAGTAAACTTCCATACTTTGTAATATGCAAATGTAGTGTCTAAGGGGATGTTTCTAAGGGGACGACGTTAGGCGTCTTAAAATGAATTAATGACACAGGTAACTTGCTTCTACGGACGTTTATATAAGGGAGGTACCTTCTCCAGATTAAGAGGTTTTATTAGGGTGAGCAAAGAGGAAGTTTAGATGGAAATTAAGATGGTTTTATTACTCGTTGTACTGAGTTTCGAGAGGAAAATATAAAAATAATTTAGTACATCTCAGCATCTTCTTCAGTGCGCAGCGGGCTATGGAGAGAGCGATGTTTGGAGTTTCTCTTCGTGGTGGACACGAAATAAGGAAATACATACGTAGAAGAACCAAGGTCGCCTACATAGATCTCAGAATTAGTAGAAAAAAAATAACGGCAGGAATGACGGTACTTGCAGTTTGCCCACCTGATGTTAATCGGTGACCTCTGCCTTTAACAATGCATTACCCCATAGGTCACGTCCACCTAGGACGCACCCTATGTGGCATTGCACTGCGCCCGCCACCCTGCACCCTGAGAAATAAAGCTGAAAAGTCTCATGTGCCTGTAATTTCACCGGTCTTTAAACCGGAACACAGTACTAATGCTTAGTGGCAGAAATAGGTTTGGTGGTAGTAATTCCCCGGACGAACTCTTTCGCATATGATTTGCTTATTTTAAACTGTTATTTGGGAATAAACAAATTTAAATTGGAATGATGCTCTTCTATTTTCTGTGTGATTCCAGTTATCCCGACGGTGAACTCTTGTAACTTCAAAGCCGTCGGAAACGGTGCAATCCTTCAACTTTTGCTATGACTACAAAATGTCAGGATTAATAATGAAATAACTATTTGAATTTACGTAGGTAATTGATTTTGCATCTTACAAAATAATAAGCTTTTATAAAATTTGTGACTGGAATCGCGTGCTGATCAAAATATGCCTAAACACGGACAGTCTTCTATTATCCATAGAGGAGTTCTGTTGTTCACCTTCTGTCTCCATCATCAGATAGCTGTCACTATAATATCGTATTGTCATCGGAACTTGACAGGTATGAAAAATTTAATCTCAATCGTTTGAGGATAACTGATATGAAATTCAGTTGGAAGATTTGTCCCACACATACATACTTACTCAGAAACATTGCAAGTTAGTAAATCATAATAAAATAAGAGCTTGTAAAATTGAAGTAGGTGTCTTTACAACGCTTCTGAATTCCTTTTCATAATATTTTGATAAAACGCAAGGAAAAATATAATTCTACTTATAAAAATTAGTATTGCGGACAATAAAATAGCTGTAAAATAATAATAACGTCCAGTTTTTTTGTACAAAAATGTTTTTTTTTTGTTAACTCTAGTTCTATTTTTGTCAAAATCACAAAGTCCTAAAGACGGTAGTGTCTGTCGAGAAATCACAACAATGTTACAAACAGCGACCAGACCAAACAATTAGCTGACCCAAACACGCACAACCATACACCCTACTTCAAGAACTCATGAATATATAAAGCTTTACTTGGAAAGTGTTATGAATTGTAAAAGAAACGACGGGAATTTCGGGGAATATATTGAATGAAGACTGCAATATGAAATGTCAATAATGAGTTCTAGAATTTTTATTTTGATAGGAGTTCTTATAGTTTCTAAAAAGAAAAAAATATATGGTATTCTTAAGCTTTTCATGTAGTTTAATTATAATATAGTTTAATTATTAACTATTTGAATTACCACACACGATAAAAAAAAACAAAGATAACACTTTTTTTAAATTTTAAGTACAATTTTAGACTTAATTCTTAGATAGGTACACGTTTTAATTTTTGAGACTTTTGGTTACTTAGTATCACAGATAAAAGAATACTATACTAGTACTTAGTATCACAGATAAAAGAATACTATACTAGTACTTAGTATCACAGATAAAAGAATACTATACTAGTACTTAGTATCACAGATAAAAGAATACTATACTAGTACTTAGTATCACAGATAAAAGAATACTATACTAGTACTTAGTATCACAGATAAAAGAATACTATACTAGTACTTAGTATCACAGATAAAATAATACTATACTAGTACTTAGTATCACAGATAAAATAATACTTTACTAGTACTTAGTATCACAGATAAAAGAATACTTTACTAGTACTTAGTATCACAGATAAAAGAATACTATACTAGTACTTAGTATCACAGATAAAATAATACTTTACTAGTACTTAGTATCACAGATAAAAGAATACTTTACTAGTACTTAGTATCACAGATAAAAGAATACTTTACTAGTACTTAGTATCACAGATAAAAGAATACTATACTAGTACTTAGAATTCATTGAATTAATGAAACTTTCAAGGGCATTTTCATATATCTTTATACACTAAAACATGGTATCTTAGTGACGTTTCCGTCTAGTAGTATTTTGTATCAGTTGAGCTATCAGCTTTGTGAAGGATAAGTTACCTACAAGAAAATATCGACCACTCATTATCAACTAAAGCCAGATTTAGCCAAGAACACGACCAACCGTTATCACTGAGCTTAGCTACGAGTACTAACGTGAAGTTTCCATTCAGGCATTTGTTGAGAACTGACAATTTTTAGGGTTCCGTACCCAAAGGGTAAAAACGGGACCCGTTTTTATAGATAATGGTAGGGAACCCATCGTGCGCGAGTCCAACTCGCACTTGGCCGGTTTTCTTTTACGTTGTTTAGTAACGCTAGTGTGTCCGCCCGTGCCTTTGCGCACGTTTTACCTAAATAAAAAGTAGCCTATAGCTCACTCCACGTCATAGTCTATCTATGTACCAAATTTCATCGAAATTGGTTCAGCCGTTTCGGCGTGATTGAGAAACAAACATGCAAACATCGTAACTTTGACATTATGATATTAGTGGGATAAGCGCGTGGATAAGCTTGACAAACTCTGACACCAGAGGCCAGCACTTACCTCATACGAAAAGAAGAAGAAGCGCCATTTACTTGCATTTTATCTCCTTCTTCTTCTCATCTTATAATGTTGTTTTTTGTAACAACTTCTGAGTAACAATTTCACCAATGTCAAGTTTTTTTATTTTTATAATCGAGTCGTCAAAAGTCTCCGTCAAGTCATAACCCAGTTAAACATAGGTTTTACAGGGAAAAATCAACCATTTCGAAAAGACATGCTTTACACTTAAAATCACCACACATGTGCTATTTATCCAAGTTACATTTTATCAGATCAACTCTCAATGAGGCGATCAAAGTCAAACTCAAAAATACTTTATTCATTAAAATAACAAGGATCATTTTGAATAAACTAAATTAATTACAGAGATGTTATTTTTTTTAGCTTTGTTTTCATTCGAGATCCTCAAATGGTAGAGGATAGCACATACTGCGGGGGTCACCGGCCGCTGACCGCCCGATCTCAGCTCGCTTTGACGAGCTATCAACACCTTCCATCGACAAACAGCTAATAGTTTGTGGATTTCACTGAATTAATATTTGGTACTGAATGGATGATTTGAGGCGCTTAGAAGCCAGCTGGAATGAAAAGTGTTTTAGGGATTTCCTTGGGTTTATTATTCAGAGCATTCTTCGTAGGTACCTACGTATATTATTTCTATCTATTCAGCCGGTAACACCCACTGCTGAGTAAAGGCCTCTTCTCTAGAACGCCACTCCTGGCGATCTTGTGCCAGCCGGATCCACTGCTCTCCTACTGCCTGCACAATATCGTCTGACCATGGGGCAGGTGGTCTGCCTCGAGGCCGCCGCATATCTCTCGGCGTTCATTCGGTGACTCCTTTGGTCCATCGGTAATCCTCTCGCCTTGCCAAGTGTCCCGCCCATCTCCACTTGAGCCTCGCAATCCGTATACCTACATCATCGACCTTAGTCCGGCGTCGAATCTCGACGTTTGGTATACGGTCCACGAGGTGGATACCTAGCATGGCCCGCTCCATGGCTCTTTGAGCAACTCTTATAGTATATACGTGCTCATTTGTGAGTGGCCATGTTTAGGCTCCATAAGTGAGAATGGGCAGAACACATTGGTTGAATGTCCTGGTCTTATGACATTGAGGGATTTTCGATTTAAAAACATCTTCCAACTTACCAAAAGCAGCCCACACCAGTTGTATACGCCTCGTGATTTCCCTCATCTGTGAGCCTCGGCCAAAAGATAAACGATGGCCAAGGTAAACATACTCATCAACTGCATCTATCCTGTGATCGTTTACAGTGATGTTGGGTATGCGATATTATTTTAATTAACATAATAATTAATTAGACCAAGAATAATCAAGAATAATCACAAATAATCAATTTATTGGTAAATAATTTTTTACAAGTACAACCCCTCCGTCTTCTCCCGTGAATGTCGTAAAAGCCGACTAAGGGATTACCCGGACTTGTTGATAAGATTCGTTGGTATAAGATTTGTCCTGGCTGCTAGCTTATTATGAAATGTGTTATTACTGGAAGAAAGCGTTAGCCGAGTCAGTAGTGGGAAACAATGGCGGCGATGAGCACACCACTTGTCACTACATAAGCGATACCATATGCTAATAATTATGGGCAAAACAATGGATAAAAGAGATTGGAACTGGGATGTCTATTAGTCACGTTGACTATATTCCACGATGGTGCAACCCACTGTGAAAAGAGTCCCATTGGGCTCTGCCTACCCCTTCGGGGGAAAAGGCGTGTGTCTTTGTATGTATGAGGATAGCGACAACTGTATTTTATTTGATTTAGCACCACTACTCTGTCGCGGTACACAAGATTTTGAGTAAAAATTATTCATTCGTTATTGCTAGAGCGTCTAAATCATAAATTCGGAATTGGCTGCATTGCCACGCTGAACGGCAATACTAATACGTTGAGCCAGATAAGAGCCAGCTCTCGGGTCAAGCGTCATTCCGACCAGACGCCCTGAAAGAATTTTAAATACACGAAGGGCCCAGTAATTTTTTTTTGTTAGAAAATTAACTCTTCTTTTTCTTATGAGTTCCCGTAAAAAAGCTTGTATAAAAGTATTGATCGTAACCGTGTGCTGATCAAAATGAGCCTAAACACGGCCAGTCTACTATCATCCATCGAAGAGTTCCGTTGTCTACCTTCCGTCTCCATCATCAGATCAGCTCGCTGTCACCATCATATTGTATTGTCATCGGAACTTGATAGGTATGCAAAATTTCAGCTCAATCGGTTGAGGATAATGCTTTAAAATTCAGTGGCATGTTTCTACTCGGATTCCACCCAGACAAACAAACATAAAAGATTGTAAAAAGGGCTTCCTTACTAGGTGGCGTAGTACATAAAATCCTACAAGCTAAATTACAATTTAAAGAATAATTTTCATGGGCGTGCACGGTGGCGATCCATTCTCTTACCATTGATCGCCGCCGTGCATGCCACTGAGGACGCGGGCTAATCGCGTCGGTTTGGCCTTAGCTTATGTGGGCATAAAAAAATATACACTTTGTCTAAATTGACAACCTCTTGACAAATTTTGCTCATATTTAAAACTCTGAGTTAAACTATTTCAGTTAGTTAAGTTAACTCTAATCTCTTCTATCCAGTGTTTGCCCATAATTATTAGCATATGGTATCGCTCATGTTGTAACTTGTAAGACCTGGACCCGAAGTCCATGGTAAAGCTTGGTCTTTATGTCTCAGGGTGGCGGGCGCAGTTCAATGCCACATAGTAGTCTTAGTAGTAGTAGAGCTTTTGTGAAAGAGTTCGTCCGGGGAAGTACTACCACCATGCCTATTTCTGCCGCAAAGCAGTAGTGCTTGCATTGCTGTGTTCCGGTTTGAAGGGTATGGGTGCCGGTGAAATTACAAGCACATGTTTGAGACTTTTCATCTTTATTTTCAGGGTGGCGGGCGCAGTGCAATACCCCATAGGGCGCGTCCTAGGTGGACGTGACCAATGAGAGTGATGAGTGAGAATGCACTGTTCATAGGCAGAGGTTACCGCTTAACATCAGGTGGGCCATCTGCTTGTTCCGACATTCAAGTAGTATAAAAAGAATTAAAAAAAGACATAGGGCGCGTCCTAGGTGGACGTGAACTATGAGGTAATTCATTGTTAAAGGCAGTGGTTACCGCTTAACATCAGGTGGGCCATCTGCTTGTTCCGACATTCAAGTAGTATAAAAAGAATTAAAAAAAGACATAGGGCGCGTCCTAGGTGGACGTGAACTATGAGGTAATTCATTGTTAAAGGCAGTGGTTACCGCTTAACATCAGGTGGGCCAACTGCTTGTTACGTCAATCGTTAAAAAGAAAAGAAAAGTTAATTTATTATATAGTATTATAGGTAAGTCAACTAGGTAGGTACCATTTTACATCCGTGTTTCGTACGTGACACGGCTTGGACCCGGCTAGGTCTAGTAAATATTCCTTAAAACTAAATATCCTACGGCTAGGTCACGATTAAGCCCACTTATTTTATTTGTACTTTTCAAACAGCTTGACACTTAGGTAGGTAAAATCTTTTAACATAGCTTAGTTTCACTTGTCCTGGTGCTCGAATGAAATCTTATAAGAAAATTTTACATACTTTTCGGTGTTCGATTGAGCTGAAATTTAGCATACCTGTCAAGTACCGATGACAATAGAATATTATGGTGACAGTGAGCCGATCTGGTAATGGAGACGAAAGGTGGATAACGGTACTCCTCGATGGATAATAGTAGACTGGCAGTATTTGGGCTCATTACGACCAGTTCGCACCTTTCCGATCACTGATTTCGTGAAAGCTTGTTTTGAAATAGAGTTTATGAAACTGTCACATAATAGGGGAAACTGAATGAAACTGTCACATTAAAACACAAGTGTGACTTTAAAAACTGAACTTTGGCGAGGTTTTAATAGTAGGTATCACATGAGTGTTTCAATACCAATTTATGTGCAGTTTCATTCACTACTTTATCTACACTCATGCAATAAAACAGTTTCTTAACCAACAAAGAACATGAAAAACAGTAACGTAAATAAAAGGCGCAAGACCAAGTAGCGCGCGTAACCAGAGACTATTAAAAAAAAGCGACCAAGTGCGAGTCGGACTCGCCCATGAAGGGTTCCGTAGCAGCAAGTAACATAATATAAAAGTTCTTGTGGTTTGTTGTAACTTTGACTACTTACTAGATCTCGTTCAAACCAATTTTCAGTTGAAGTTTACATGGTAATGTACATCATATATTTTTTTTAGTTTTATCATTCTCTTATTTTAGAAGTTACGGCGGGGGGGGGGGGGGGGGGGGGGGGACACACATTTTACCACTTTGGAAGTGTCACTCGCGCAAACTATTCAGTTTAGAAAAAAAAAAATTAGAAACCTCAATATCATTTTTGAAGACCTATCCATAGGTATATACCCCACACGTATGGGTTTCATGTTTTTTTTTTTAGTTTCAGTTCTATGTCTAACCCCAAAAATGTAGCGTTTTTTTTTTAAAAAAATTGTGAAATTCTTAATGCGGTTCATAGAATACATTTACTTACCAACTTTTGCACAGCCTAGCTCTTATAGTTTCGGAAAAAAGTGGCTGTGACATACACGGACAGACAGACAGACATGCCGAATCTATAACCACGAACCAAAAATTACGGAACCCTAAAAATGGAAAAGAGTGTATAATCCTCCTTGGTCTGGCGTAGTGTATTAGTGTATAATGGAAAAAAAGTTATAACATTATTTGGTTTGAGAAAAAGTGTTATAATAAGATTCTATATTTATATTTCGTTATTGTGTAATATTAAATAGTTTTGAAGTTTGTAATTCGAATTTTACGATATGAGAGTAGATAAAGGTATATTTTAGGCAAGAAAAGCAACTGTCATATTTTACTATCAACAGCGTAGTAATCTCGTGAATGAGGTAACTTGATTTTGATGTAACAGTTTGCTGGACAATAATACTCCGTGTCCGGCCTTGACCGGGTCTGACCTAGTAGGACTCCTAAGGGTCACTGGTAACAGCGTTGTACTGGTCCAATTAATAATGTTTCGTACATAATGTGGCGAGATTTGAGACAGATTGTGTTAAAGTATTGATGTATTATGAGACATAAAGTAACTAACTGATGATACTGATTTTTTTGTTTCTATTGTACAACCTACAGAATAAACAAGTAATTAATTATGTAAAAAAAATAAAAACCCCCTACGCACTGAAACGGCTGAACCGATTTTGATCAAACATAGCTAAGAACACTCCCGACAAATTCACCTTTCAAACAACGAAAAAAAACGAAATCGGTTCATCCGTTCGGGAGCTACGATGGGACAGACAGACACAAACACACACACACACACACACACACACACACACACACAGACTCGTCAAACTTATAACACCCCTTGGTTTTTACGTCGGGGGTTAAAAAAAGGACTCGGAACAACAACGTTGAAGGAACTTAATACTCGTATTAACTAGTAGGGTTATCATAACCACAATAGTTGCTATTGAATATTAAAGTAGTTAATTTTCTGAAAGAAATGGTATTATTGAATTTCAAAGCATTACTGGTTTTGTTTATAGGTACACCTACCAATAAATACCAGTAAACAGTGTATCCTACGGCCATATATGAAGGAAAAGTACTTTACATATAAAAAAAAACTATTTTAAATTTAAAAGTTATCGGAAGTTTTGTGTAATGGACTTTCCTTTATTTTTAAAGTCAGAAATACTGCATTCGAGGTTATTTCAAAAATTACATAAATAAGCAGGGAACACGCTAAATAAAAAAAAAACTGTATTTTTATGATACCTACCGATAGAAAGGGTAAAATACATATAACACAGGATCAATTCCTTATCAATAGCATAGTATTCCAAAATAAAAGAACAACGTTTCGTTTTTTGTTGGGTGTTATTGTGTTCTTATGGGTCCCTCTAGAGTTACACTAAGAAAGGAATTTCCGAAGTTCACTGCTCCAACAAATTAATCTGCTCTGATTTCAACAAATTAATATGAAAAAAATACTGTTCGTGGTTCAAAACGCAACATACTACTAGACTTTTATAAAAACAACTTAAGAACTACTTTTATCTGTACCTTCTTCGAGTAAAATGTATAAAAAGTAAAGAAATAAAACACCCTCTTGTAATAGTAGGTAGCTCAAAAGACCTGTTCTATTTAGCAGGTTCTTGAGTAACCGGACCGATTAGGGTCACTCTCACGCCAAATTCTCACAATTAACTTGAATTTGGTAAAATCTCTTGTATGAACTGGTTGGAACAGGTTTTTGGATCTGATTTATAGAAAGATGTTTAGATCGGTCAAGTTTTGGAGGTCAATAATGTCATGGGAAAGGATATTTCAATTTCGTGGGAAATTTGTGGGTGCTCTAGAACGAGTTTGTTAATTTACCTAATTGAAACATACATATATATATATATATACTTATATACATACATACCTACACACATAAACATACGCCTTTTGTCCCCGAAGATATTTTATACTGAACTGGACTGGAGTAATCTCCAGTCACGAGTCAGAGCTGATACAAACTCTTTTTTTTTCTTATTATAGTTGGCACACTTTTTCTGATAATAATTTGAATAATTTCGTGTAGTCTATGAAAATACAAAAAAAAAAACCTAACCATCCAAAGTCCAATCTTTATCATAAAACTATAATAAACGAATAACAATAGATATTTCATTCAAACGAATGTCCAAAATCTTACATAACAGTCTTGAAACAATGACAAAGCACGAAGCATTCTCCCACTGAAATACTACCGAAAATTCAGCGCTAAAATCGCTTTACAACTTCTTATTAGTTGTTAACAAAGCTTATACAAAATTGACTGCAGCGCTACAGCGGCTAACTCCCAAAACTTACCCCTTCATAACTAAACAGAATACCCCACCTATTCCTCCGAGAAATTTAAATTTCGAACGCCTCTCCGCCATCTTGCGCAAGACGTCGATATAGAATAACTACACGCCGCGTATTTTTTTCGAGAACGTCTTAAGTTGCTAATTTTTAGGCCACTATAGCCCTTACGCCTTCAACTTACGTTGGTAAATCGCTCGCGGAAAAATTACGCTCAGCTCCTTCACGGTTTCGCATTCAAAACTTTCTAAATCCCACTCGCACTAATCCATCTTCAACCTTATTACAAGAAGAAAGTATCTAAAATAGCTTGCACATCTAGCGAGAGTTAAATCATTTTGAAATGCATCACTAAAACTATAATAACAATGCATGCGGTCAGGCTAGTTTCCATCCTGTTTTACGACGGTCATATTAGCATGCCAGAGAGAGATGGGTTTATGTAAGTTGGTGCGTCTTTATGGGCGGGGTTTAAAATAGTTTGGATAGTGGAGCAAGTTTTGGAAGAAGTTTGAAAGAGGGCTCGCTTTTATTGGATTTAGTTTAGCGGTTCGTTCTCGAACCTTCGTCATTTAAATATCAATAGTGAAGTCTAGTAAAATTTCACATAGGTACTAATAAATTGTAATTTACTAAAGTTTTTTTTTAGTATACCTATTTAATGTATCCACCAAAAGGATATCATGTTTTTCAAATCGTATCTGTACAGTCAGCAAGGTTTATCCTTTGGAACCCCGACTACATACAATATCTCTACGGTAAGGCAGTAGACCTACAGCCTGAACCCCAAGTTCCTAGCGTCCTAGTCCCCTAGTTCCCTGATGGCCCTAAATCCCTAGCCCTGACCATGGAGTGATGATAAATAAACAGATATAATAAGTGCGAGATATCCACTACCAGGAGACCTAAGATAGCAGACGAAGTGTTGGTTAGGATACAGGAGTTTTTTTTTATTCTACTTGGATTGACGGATCAAGGAGATAGCCCACCTGATGTTAAGCGGTACCCTCTGTCTATGAACAGTGCATTATCACATAGGTCACGTCCCGTAGGACGCACCTTACCTATGTGGCATTGAACTGCGCCCGCCACCCTGAGAAAAAGATGAAAAGTCTCATGTGCCTGTAATTTCACCGGCACCCATAGCTTTCAAACCGGAACACATCAATGCGAGCACTGCTGTATGCGGGGGGTATGGATAGATTGGTTTTCTCACGCCAGTTAGGCTCACAAGACTGATTAAGGCCGTAAGGGTGTTTTCGCCACGTGAGAGGTGTACGGTGAGGTAGGATGCATCAGCGATAAGGCAGAGCCTCAGCGCTTTAGCAGGGCATAAGATCCGGCCGTCTGAGAGTAGCCCAGACCGTGCCGGTGGAAATGAGACAACCAAATGCTAGGTAACGTCTGATGTATATTCACAATTAGCACTAATTATACTCGTAACCATACAAGGTCTAACACATACTAACTCTAGTTTGCCTATTCCATCTCGTGACGTTCTGCGTAGGTTGAAGGTTGCTGGTAGACATGCGGTAACTGCTGATACCACCGACCTCAATCGCGTGGTGTTGGGAATGCATGTTCAGCCTTGAACAGTATCTAAAACAGATTTGAACATCATGTATTTATAACAGGTCTACAAACACTCGTTACTGTAAGTTTTATCCAATGAGAATTACACTGATTTGTTCCTTAGTTACTCCTGTTTTAGAGTTCCGTACCCAAAGGGTAAAACGGGACCCTTTTACTAAGGCTCCGCTGTCCGTCTGTCTGTCCGTCTGCCACCAGGCTGTATCTCATGAACCGTGATAGTTATATAGACAGTTGAAATTCTCACAGGTCTATTCAATGTTAAAAAAAGTGATGTATTTCTGTTGCTGCTATAACAACAAATCCTAAAAAATAAATATTTCGGGTTATAGATTGTTTAATCTCATTAACAATTATAAATTCACTTACATAAGAACTTACATAATAATATTAAACAGTTTTATAACGTACAGTTTTATTTAAGGTAGCTTCCATACAACAAACGTGTTTTTTTTGCCGTTTTTATAATAACGGTACGGAACCCTTCGTGCGTGAGTCCAACTCGCACTTGGCCGGTTTTTTTTGTATGCATGACTTACTTAATGTAAATAGAAGTTGTACCTACCTAGGTAAGTGCTTAAATATGTTTCTCAAAAGGTGCCCACAAACCGGACGACGCAAATAAGAGATACCCCTCTTTAGATAGATCAAAGAATACCTGGAAAACTGGAACATATTATGTTACTGATGTTACCTTTGCTTGAACGTGACCTACGTGGTATTGCATGGAGTCCGCTCACCCTGAGGTATGAAGATTAAAACTTGCATGCGCCTGTTGTTTCACTGAATGTAAGAAATTAGATGACCTAAAATATTTTGTAGCACTTTGTAGCATTTCTCGTAGCGCTTCGTAGCAGTTGTCATTAAACCTGTCTATAACGAAATGTGATATTTTCTTAGATCTTATTTGGAGACTTTCTCCTCATAGAGGAGAATGTTATGTGCTGAAAATTTTTATGTAATTTATTAACCTTTTATCTGTACAGTGAACGTACAACAATGTTCTACCTGTTCATTAACTATGTAAAAAAAAACGAACAATGTATGCTATTTTCGATTGTACATTTGATTTTACTTCTAAACAACTCAGAATTTTGTACTTTTTCTTTCACTATGCCGGCAAAGACTTTATTTTCAAGTTGAACTATGATTCAGTGATACGACTGTTTTTCACGTGACAATACTCAATACTCAATATATTTATTGCTTTCACATGGAGTAAGTAAGTAATTGTTTTTCGTGATTTTCACTTACTTTTAATTTTCGAGCGCTGTTCTGTCACTTTATAACTTACCAGAATTTTAATGAGTTAGAAAGTGACGGAGTTTGGCTCTGGCCTTAGTTAATTTAAAGTAAGTGATTTCTTTAATAAATCTTTCATCACGATTTTGTTTTATTTTTAACCCCCGACGCAAAAACGACATGGTGTTATAATTTTGACGTATCTGTGTGTGTGTGTGTGTGTGTGTGTCTGTCTGTGGCATCGTAGCTCCCGAACGGATGAACCAATTTTGTTTTTATTTTTTTTGTTTGAAATTTGAATTTGTCGGGAGTGTTCTTAGCTTTTTGATCAAAATCGGTTCTGCCGTTTCATTGCTTTGAGGGTTTTTTTAATTTTTACAAAATTAATTACTTGTTATTAAAATATTTACTAAGAAATTAGGATTCTGTTAGTGCCAACCGGACCTTAATACTAAGCCTGCGCAGCGACCCGTCTGTCTGTCTGCCTGTCTGTCTGTACTCTATCATATATATGTCGTCAGCCGTAAGAGGTAGCCAGTTATAATTTTTACAGATTATGAGTTGTTGGGGCATGAACCCAAATAATAAATATGCAAAATATCTAATCCCAATGGACCTGCACAAGAGTTCTTGAAAGATGGGTGTTATTTTTTCAAATTAACATACATAAGTATTTATATAAATATATTGAATAGATATTGACACACGCCTTTTTCCACGAATGGGTAGGCAGAGCCTCAAATGGGCCTGTTTAGACCTTAGGATGGTAATTTTGCGTTATGTGGAGTACCTGGGGGGGTTCGGGCGTCCCCGCAGGCTCCAGTCTAGTCTCCCACTGGCGCAGGAGCCTGCTGTTGTATCTAGGTTTTCGCTGACTAGTGCCTCGCTCAACAGCCGTTTTTCCCACTAAGCAAATATGAAAAAGTCAAAATATAATAAGTTGTGCTCACAGCGGAAGCACTTCCTCTCGCTTCAAGTGCACCTCTCAAACATTCGAGGTCTGCACTCCAATCTCGATCCGGTCCACCACCACCTAGAGACCGCCAAGCCACACTTATTATTCCTCACGGAGACGCAGATTCAATGTCCTCCCAATACAGCATACCTCACATACCCAGGCTATGCTCTGGAGCACAACTTTAAACCTAAAGCTGGTATCTGTTTATTTGTCCGGGAGGACATTTGCTGTCTGCGTCTTCGTGACCTTGAAGAACCCGATTTCTCCGTTTCATGGACTTAGGTGGACACCGGACAAGCGGAAACTGATTCAAAGAAAAGAGGAAAACCAACTTAAAATATTGTACCTATATTGTACCCGCTGTTGTTACCTACATGTTGCTAAATTATGTAAGAGGTGTAGTTTATGATTAAGTACTTACCTATTTATGTATCTTTTAAAATATATAAATTAGTTAATAGTGCGAGTTAAGCTAATGTGAGTAACCATCACAAATATTACCTTGGTTTACGCGGTTACATCAAAACAATGGAGTATGTAATGAACCTTTTTATTATTAAACGTATCTATCTATTAACCTTCTCATAGATAGATAGGTTAACACTTATAACCTGCTCATAGATTAGTAACATCATAGTGTATCACCTAATATGATCCATTATCGGTACATCGGCGTCCGGCACGCGTCCGGCTCAGGGCGCCGCATTCCACGAACGCGTGTTCCGGACGGAAAATCCATGGAGTAGCAGATATTACAGTTTTGCCCATTTAAGTAACAAGCTTTCAATGTATGTTTGTCTGGGTGGAATCCGGGTGGAATCTTGCAACTGAATTTTAAAGCAGTTATCCTCAACCGATTGAGCTGAAATTTGGCATACTGTTAACTTCCATTGATAATACAATATGATGGTGACAGCGAGCTGATCTGATGATGGAGACGGAAGGTGGACAACGGAACTACTCGATAAATAATAGTAGACTGACCGAGTTCAGGTTCATTTTGATCAGCACACGTTACGATCACTAATTTTATAAAAGCTTGTCTTGAAAAAGATATTTTTTACAAAAAACTTATTCATTTTTAAGTAGCAGTTGAGACGGAAGGTGGACAACGGAACTCCTAGATAAATAATAGTAGACTGACCGAGTTCACCGGGGCCACCTGCTTGCACCTTCATTTCAAGTTGTATAAAAAAACATCAGTTGAAAACGTTGAAAACCCTTGAAAAGGGACTTCGAAAGATCATCATCAACATCATCATCATCAGCAAATAGGCAATGATAAGTGGTCTTCAGCTACCTCCATCCACCGACTTCCTGTTACCTTAAACTAAAATGTAACGCTAGCCCGCACGTTACAAAACGAAGTTTGATCCTTATTTATTTATTTAACTCTAGTGAACTAAATGTTGTTACCACTATCTAGAGACTAAGGGCCCTAACTCACCGAGATGCCATGGCGACGTCACCGGCTACGTATACAAACAATTCATATTGAAATTTATTTCAGTTAACTTACTTGGGAACAGTTTGGCAACGTCGCCAATTTGGAAACGCAGCCAGAACCAACCATACCAGGAGCAAACTCCGTTTGTATGGAAAGGCGTCAAGCGCGCCCTAGCGGTAAAATGTTAGTCTATCGATAAGTGGGCCTTTCTACACTGCGTCGTCTGGTTTGTAGTCATCAATCGAAAAACCTTTGTTCCCAACGGTTATCTGTTCTGCGAGCTATATGGCCTGTACATTGCCACTTACACTAGCCTATACATGAAAAATGTTACCAATACATTCTAGTTGGAAATCTTTGTGTCAGATGGCGTTGTAAGCAGAAGGCGGGTATGAAAAAAACTACCATTTTATTTGAATTGTTAGACCCTGCTCAAACTACAGACTTTTAATCTGCCGATAGTTAACTGATCGATCAGTTTGAAGGCATTATCAGCCGATACCGAATCGTTATACTGTGCGCACTTGCATACTTTTTCATACTGATAAAGTACCCGACTGAACTGTCAGCCGATAGAAAGTCTGCAGTATGCGCAGGGTCTTAGGCAACATAATATTGGTTAAAGACCTATGAATCTGTGCCTGTTACGAGTTTATTTCCATTGCGTCCTACTGTCTTACAAGAACTGAAATATATAAATAAACTCTGACATAACGCCGTCTCCACACCACCCTGTCCGAGGTCATTGCTCGCGGCCGTTTGACCGCCCGTCAGATCGACAGATGGACTTCGCACCACTGTTTATAGTTTCGATTGCAGTCTCATTTCGTATTACAGAAATGTAATATATTGGAATCCTTACATATTTTAATGTAAAAAGCTCATGAAATAAGTAATTGGAGCAAAGAGTTGCGAAATTTGCCATCCATCACGTCCTTAGAAGACGTACTGTATGACTTTTAAAAGTTTCTTAATAAGTATTTATACAAAAATAAAACTTAAATTGTTAGGCAAAAGCTCTTTAAAGGGCAAAGATTCTTTGAACCGCAATAAGAAGCTTTCTTGTTCAAAATAGTTCTCATCTTGTCCGATAGAGGTGCTTATGTGTCAACAGAATAATACAGTAATGAGATCTTACTCAAAAAAATACGACGACATGCGTTAAAATAATCTGTACAGACACAAAAAAATATGTTATTTTTCACATATAATTTTACATAATATTACATGTGTTAGTTATACGCAAATACAAAACCACTCAGCGCTAGATGGCGCACTCGACAGTTGTTGGATACTTGTCACTAGATGTCACTACAAATAGTTACAATTGTTGTCAAATAGATGTCGCACTGTGTCTTTGGTTTTCTTATTGGAAACTGTTGGTCAAGCATTTTCTTGAAGAGTTTGCTCTTAATTTTGGACTCTCCAGATTCAACAAATAATAGCTATTGTAGTAAGATACCGACTAGGTACCTGCATAGCATACGTATCCTATTAAAATCCCTCTTATACCTAGGTGTGTACCTACAGCCTGAAACGTGGCTTCAGTGTACTTTAATAAAAGACCGACACAAAAGTAAGTAAAGTTTATTAAAATTGGTACAAGAAATATCAAACAAGTGTTTTACAAATATTGTGTATAACTAAACTAATAAGTTGTAACAGTAAGTTGTAAGTTGACAAACATTTGTTAGTGCACTAGCAACCCACCTTAGGAAAACCTGTGTTGTGGTTAGCTAGTCCTCTTGCGTAGTGCGACAATTGTGTTTGTAACTGTGGAGAACGTACGCTAAATAAAATGCAATAGTTGCAAAGTAAAAAAAAAACAAATTCGTTTGTGAAACGAAAAATAAGAAGTAAAATGTATGGTAATGGGTAAGGCAAACAATGACATGGTTGACATGTACAGACCGTTCCCCGTAAGTTGGCACCTGTCATGGAGTATTTACAGGTGCCATCTTACGGTGAACGATCTGTAATTTAAACCCTTCAATATTAATGTCTACCAATGCAATTACATCTAAAATTGCTGTAAAATAAATGAATACGTTTTATAGTAAAATTCTAAATCTGTGTTCCTGCTTAAAGGTATGTGGGTGCCGGTGAAATTGCAGGTATAAATGAGACTTTACAATTCATTTGTCAGGATGACAGGCGTACTGCAATGCCACGTTTGGTGGACTATGTGGACATGACCTATGAGGTATTGATATTGTATTGGTCTGGGAAGGACAATATTGACAATATTGTACAACAAAAATTAGGTAAGTTTGCTGTTTAATAAAATTTATCAGAAAACTTGTTCAATTTGAATTAGGGACTTTTCTGAATGAAACTCTTCTTCGAAAAGTAAGTAATATTTGTATAAGCACCACACAGATGCTTCCTACAAAGTAGTAATATTTGTATAAGCAGCACACAGATGCTTCCTACAAAGTAGTAATATTTGTATAAGCACCACACAGATGCTTCCTACAAAGTAGTAATATTTGTATAAGCACCACACAGATGCTTCCTACAAAGTAGTAATATTTGTATAAGCAGCACACAGATGCTTCCTACAAAGTAGTAATATTTGTATAAGCACCACACAGATGCTTCCTACAAAGTAGTAATATTTGTATAAGCACCACACAGATGCTTCCTACAAAGTAGTAATATTTGTATAAGCACCACACAGATGCTTCCTACAAAGTAGTATAGTTAAGGATCATCAAATAAAGCCTAGCCATGGTTTTTACCCTGATTTTTCTAAGTTTGGAACATAATTTTTATTGGAAGTTTAGTCTAGAGTAGACGATTCAAAATGGTCATTGTGATATGAATAAATAAAATACTTCTTTTTTTTACATAACGTTAACGTTAACTTGTTTTACGTTACGTAGGTATGGTGACGTTCTCAAAAATCCATCCAAATTGTGTAAAGACAGGTAGCACTCAACAAACCGTAGTAGCTATTTCATGAAATAAGGTACAAATCTTCAATGTCGTGTGTTCATTCACTCGGAAAGCCACTTTGGGTCATTTATACTCTGTCCTAGGCTAGAAATAATCTTTCAATAAAGAATAGTTCACCCCGAACTGAGACATCGCGATAAATCCATTACAGATTCAGCTCATATTCACATAATAACTCCCAAAACTTAGATACACAAAGTCCTGATCCGACACTAGGATTCCCTGTGTCGAGAGTATTAGGGACTACAAATCAAAACAAAAAAAAACTTTATTTTAGACTTACTGAGAAATGCACTGAATATAAACAGTAAGTCCATATCAACATAAATACCTTAGAAACTAACATACATCAAAACACTTTATTTATAACTTAATCTAACACACGTGTGATCGCCGACGCGTCGCGGCCCGCGGGGGACTACGAGTACCATGGTACCCCAAGCCCCCGTTGAAATACTCACAGAATTAAAACAGTGGGAATCGTACCCGCACCTGTTGAGCCTCAGTTGGCTACTTGCCTGCTGAGCTACAAAGGTAGCCAACTGCATGTGATATTGAAAAAAAAATGTGTTAAATAGTTTTAAAACGTATCATTATTTTCACAAAGAGATGAAAAGTACTTCAAAGTCACAGATAAAACACAAAAGCCCTTTCAAATTTCAACCCTACCATTCCCACGCGCTGACCACTGTCCGGTAACATCTTGGGGTCATTCTGACCGTCATTACCATAATAAAACCTGTTTTAACGCAAGTGTGTAGATTTCTTAGATAACCGGTTACGGTTCCCATAGTGGACATCGGACAGTAATTTTGTCATTTTTAACATTACCTCGGTAGGGTTAATATGTTCCAACTGAAATTAAATTTACTGTGAGAAAAATGTGATGTGGTGTACTATGTGTAACATTGATAGACCTTTGTTTGACCGCGATCTCACCTGATGGTAACTGACGATGTGGCCGACGATGGAGCACAACAGTCTTGGAGGCAACTATTCACTATAGCCTTGAAGAGACCCAGATTTTAAGTTTTCAGGAAAGACGGTATGTTTTCCCCTCCTTAATAGTTCGTATTTTTAAATGTAAAACCGAAAAGTTTAGTATGAATAGAGGTTATACTAATGAGGTAAGGATGGTACCAAGCCGTGCGCCTGCTCGTCCTATGATGAAAAGGAGATGGTGGGATCAGATCGTGAAGTTCCTGCGAGCGTTCCCCGAAATGTAACCTATAGCAGATTGAAAGGCATGCAACCTTACGGCGGTGCTCGAGACTCTGGATCTTACCTTCCGCCATATGTTGCTCTCCTATAAACCTAAAAGCTCTGCGTTCGATCGAGTCCAAGGCAGCAAGCTGGTGTAATAATCAATAATCAATAAACATTTATTTCATACATTGCCAGAACTATACGTCACTTTTTTATACATCGGGTAGTACGTAGGTACTACCTTAATAAACTTGAATAAAAAACAATAGTTTATCTAAGAATAAACAGTTTCAATAAATATAATCACAATGTCAAGCATAATCTAAGTAAGATAAATGAGTAATCTACCTATACGACGCAACCTATGTGAAGTACCTATGAAAAGTCTCATGCGCCTGTAATTTCACCGGCAACCTTACCCTTCAAACCGGAACACAGCAATGCGAGCACTACTGCTTGCGGCAGAAAAAGGTATGGAGATAGTACTTCCCCGGACGAACTCTTTCACAAAAAAGCTCTACTACTACTGTTACTATAGGTAATGCATCACTTTTACAGGCTAGGAACTCCTCGTAGCTGTAAAAGCTGTTGTCAATGAGCCAGTGTTTTAGCTTGCTTGTGTTTTAGTGTTTGGCTGAGCCATCCCAAACATGGCAGCAGTATTCCATACCAGCCCGGACTTGTGCTTTATACAGACTGAGAAGCTGTCCTGGTGTAAAGTAACGCTTTACCTTATTCAGGATGCCTAGCTTCATAGCAGCTGTTAGCTTCTCAAATGGCATTCGTCGTTGAGCCTTTTTACAATTACCTACCAGTGCAGTGTCGAAAGATTGAGATGTTCCCTTATTCCGTGTAGATAACCGAGATCCATAACTAGTTATCTGTGATGTTTTTTTGTCATCTGGTTCTACTTCAAGGATGAATTTGATTATCCAATGACCCTGAAAATAAACAAAACGTAAGCTTAACATCAACATAACCAAAATTTTACTATTTATAGCACTATCGCGATTTGCTACGAGCGTAACGCGTGGTGCTACGATGGCTACGCGCGTAGCAAAAACGCATACGCAGGCTTCCTACGAAAATTATAAACATTGGTCGAAGCATTTCGTAACGAATTTTCTAAATGATTGTATCGCACCAAAATCCGTTGCGTAATTTAGATATAGTAAGCGGAGAGACACAAAGTCGCGGATAGATTTATTTAAAAAGAAAGTTGTATCCTTGCCTTGTATACCATTTTTTGAATTAAACTGTTAGGCAAACTAGCTTACGGCCCATCTGATGTAAAGTGACCACCATCACTGCCGTCGATCACCGGGGGGTATTGTCGATGCACTGCCTACCCTGAAGGAATTTACGATCATTATTCTTGAAGCGACACATGTCGTAACCAACCGGGAAAACCTCAGATGGAAGCTCATTCCATAGTTTGTAGGTATGGGGAAGAAATGATTTCGAGAAACGAGTCGTACGAGAAACAAGTCATACGAGAAACCCAGGGTTCTATGATGTGCGGATGAGCTTTGTCACGGTGCCGGGAAGAGCGATGGTAAAATCTCGATACGGGGATGAGATCGAAAAGCTCGCCAGAGCATTCCCCGTTGTAGAGGCGGTAGAACACGCAAAGACATCTCTGTAGGGAGTCAAAGTGAAGCAGCTGGTACTTGGGTGCCCCGTGCCAAAGATATGGGAACAGTATTTAGCGTGTGGCCTAACTTGTGCTTTGTAAAGCAACATACCTTACTACCTTTATTTAATAAAACCTTCCTTAGCCTCGAGAATCTAGAAGGGGCTCTGAACCATCCTTAAGGCAGGTAATTTTTCCCCGCCGTAACCCGCGTAGCGTCGGAGGCAGGTGGTCATAAATCGTCGGGAACGGTAAAACGTAATGAAACGCCGTGCATTTTCTCCAGGCGGTGGCATCGCTCACAGCGATCTACTTGTAGAAGTCTGTAAGTAACAAAACATTACTTCAAGTACGCAGCGCAATTTATATTGTAGGTAACTATTAAACAAATCAAAAAATTATCGTAGGAAATATAAAAAATATCATATATATTTTCGAAAAAAAAAACGATTTCTCTTCACCAAATTGAACTTTCTGAATGCACATGCTCGACTTGTTGCTGAAAATACTGAAATCGCTATTTGTGTGCCATATTTGAGGAGTTCCCTGAATTCCTCATGGATCCTATCATCAGAACCAGATTTTGATGACATTGGGACCAACCTGGAAGCATAAATCAAGTCAACTAAAAAATAAAAAACATATCGGTCCATAAACGACGGAGATATTATGAGGGAACATTCTCCTTTTCTAGAAGTCGGTTAAAAAATGGATTTGTACAGTGCAGAAATTTTACTTTTATTTGTAACTAGCCTTTTGCCCGAAGCTTTGCATGCGTATTGTTGGGATAAACAGACTCCCTTTCCGCACTTAAAAACATGCAATCTTTATATATTTATAATATTAGTGTAGATTTAATTTATTTATCGTAAACGCCAATAGCGCACAGAATAAAAACAATCAAAAATGTTTTAAAATAATAGGTACTAAATAAATGGCAGCTGACGAATAAGCACCACACAGATATGTTCGTCTTGGCTTATATGCCTTATTTATATTTGTTTTCTTGTTTCATTATTTGTAAATCGTTTTGTATTATGGTGTGCAATAAAGTATTTTCTATCTATCTATATAAGGTCTCAACTTCTTTATGCTGGATAACCTAAAACGCGTAGAATGTGCGTTATTACAATGAAATTATGAAAACGTGCAACAGCTTAGAAGAATAAAAATTAAAGTATTTCATTGCTTTAAATACGTTATTCAATTCTGTTCCTTTGTGATTCTGGCAATTACAATAAAGAATAACAATTAGCATTGCCTATGCTAATCGTAGTTTGGACTGATATTTAAAACTTATATACTACTCTATGTTTAAAAATAATTCAAATTTTACTAAATTACTGGAGATTGGTCGTAGCAAGCGTATATGATATACCAAAAATACCCTACAACCTTTTTCCAAATCCAGACGTAAAGCTGTACCACTTTATTCAGCTAGAGCGACATAAGCCAAGAGCTACAGAAAACAAATTACGAATCATCTCCCCCCGCAAAGACAACCCCCCTTCTCCACCCCCCACCAAATGACTCAGTTAGAGCTAAATTGCTCCACCATATTGCTTGCCGGCAAAATTTCCGTAGTCTAAATTTCCAAGCTGTGGCGCTGTTTTAATGAAATTATATCGATTTAATATTGAATCGATTATTGCGATTCTATTTAATAATGAAGCCACTGGTTGTGTAGTGGAAGGGACCCCGACTTCAGATCCTAGTGTCGTAGGTTCCGATACAAGAACCGAATGATTTTTCCACTAAAAATGTGTCCGCAATCATTTGTGTTGTCAATTATAATGGCAAAGAAAAACATCGCTAGAAAAACATCGTTAGAAAACCGGCATGCAAAACCAAATATTCAAAGATATGAGCATGAAATAAGACTTCCTGCTAGGTCCACTAATAGTAGATTATGCACTATGGGAATAAAGCAGTGTCTTACGTCGCGGGCGGCATATTAGCGAGGTTATAGAGTACTGCGTGGAGCGAGGGGTCAAGCTGCCCAAGACAAAGACAGGCTTTATTCCAGAGGAGCATACTCTATACTCTGCACTTCTGCGAGACCATAAAAATAAACTGAAAATCACAACACCAAACACTGTCTTTTGTTTCGTGTTACATTCTTTGTAAACGCACATTTTTCTTTTCTTTTTTGAGTTCTGCTTATGGTGGCCAGTTCGATTTTCGATAAAACCTCTTTACAAAGCAATATGGGCATTTTTTTACTCAGAGTTTTTCACTAGTTTCCATACGAATTTGACGTTCCAAATTCAAGTCACTTTATTCCCTAGGGAGTTTCATACAGCTTTATATCCCTAGGGAAATAATGCTTTACTTTAAGTTGAGGTTGCATTGTATGTATTTGGACATTGTCGAGCAGGTGGTGTGAAAATAATTTTTCATCCCATCTATTCGAATAGGACGACTGGGTTCGCCTTTAAGTGCACCCAACGGTGGTGTTTTCTATGAGAAACTTTTAGCGGGCAGTAATGAGTTTTCCGGCGCACTTATTAAGTTCCTAATTCAAAAAGTGCGCGGCAAAGATAATTGCGGCGCACTTATTGAATTTGGAACCAGCGCCAAATAATTCGAATGCAAATATTGTTTGAATAAATACTGGCTGGTACGACGGCCCAAAACCCAAAACAAAAAAACCCAAAACACACAAAAAACACAAAACACAAAAAAAACACAAAAAAACACAAAACACAAAAAACACAATACACACAAAACACAAAAAAAACACAAAAACACAAAAAAAACACAAAAAAAACAAAACACACAAAAAACACAAAATCACAAAAAAAAACACAAAAAAACACAAAAACACAAAACAAAAAAAAAACACAAAAAACACAAAAAACACAAAACACAAAAAAAAACACAAAAAAAACACAAAATAAAAAATACACAAAAAACACAACACAAAAAAAAATAAAAAAAAACACAAAAAAGCACAATACACACAAAAAACACAAAACACAAAAAAAACACAAAAAAAAACACAAAAAAAAACAAAACACAAAACACAAAAAATCACAAAACACATAAAAAAACACAAAAAACTTTAAAAACACAAAACACAAAAAAACACAAAAACAAAAAAAAACAAAAACCACAACACAAAAAAAAATACAAAAAAAAACACAAAAAAACACAATACACACAAAAAACACAAAACAAAAAAAAACACAAAAAAAACACAAAAAAGCACAAAACACAAAAAAACACCCAAAAAAACACAACAAAAAAAACACAAAAACACAAAAAAACAACCATTTGTTTTATTAAATAATAATATTATTACAATAACATATGAGGCGCCTTTTATTTTCTCATAGTGGGTGATGAAAAGCAGAGTGTATCACACGGGCGCAACATATATTTTTGGCTCGGGCGACGTACTTTGAATCCCTCGCTACGTTCAGGATTCTACTAAAGAATCTCTCGCTACGCTCGGGATTCTACTCTAGAATCCCTCACTTCGCTCTGGATTCAAAAAAGCGCCCTCGCCGTAAAAATATTATGTTGCTCCCTTATGATACAATCTACTATTACCACACTGTTTTTTTTTACCCTCGACGCAAAAAGAGGGATGTTATAAAGTTTAACCGCTATGTGTGTCTGTGTGTCTGTCTGTGGCATCGTAGCTCTTAAACGGGTGAACCGATTTGAATGCGATTTAATATTGTATTTTTAACAAAATTAACTTTTTTAAGCCTCAACTTGCTTCGTTATTTGGTCTGTCTTTCCGGTTCGAAACTATTCCATTTTTGAAAAATTGATCACAGAGAACTTGCCCTGAAATTGAAATTGTTGAAGTGTGCATACCTGTCCAGTTCCAATGAGAATACATTATTATGGTAACAACGAGCTGGTTTATTGATTTAGAGAGAAGGTGGATAACCTAACTATGCGATGTTTCTTTTTACCCAGGCAGTGTGTTTTGGCTCATTTCGATCAGCTCACGGTTCTGATCACTAATTTCATAAAGCACCAGTAAAACGAACAAGGATTTAATCGATTATTTGATTTCCACTGAATCGCGTACAAATCGGTTCTAGCACCAGATTTAAATCGGGAGCTCGGATCGCGTGGTTTCGAAGTTGGGCGATTCGTTATACGTTTCTCAGATATTTCTTGTTGAAGGAGATTAAACATTCTGCGGTTTTGTTTTGTGTATAACAGACGATTTCGGTTAACGTTTTATACAATGTTGAAGTATTGTTACATTTTAATATCTTTTTATTGGACTTTAATAGTTTAATATTAGAAACGGACTTTTTAAGAAAGGGCCGTTATATGGTTACGCCATCCCCAGGCAGAAATCTTCATACAAAAAAAGCGTTGCGTCGCACGAAAAAGCAGTTTTTGTTGAATATCTCGTAAAATATAGATCATTTTACAAAACCCTTTAAGTAAACCCTTGGCTTTGTTGTATTGTATTGATTTATTTATCTAACTTTTTACCCAATAATATGCTCCATTTTAATAAACAATCGAATCTAGCCAAAATTTAGTGGTAACTTTAGGTTTTTTCTATCGAGAATATATTGTCCTGCCGTGTTTCTGGTAGAATGATCCCTCGAAATTATAATGTAGTATCTATGTATATTTTCAATTTGCATATTGTACTTGATTTTGTCAATTATAAATCAAATCTAAGATTGGTAATATTGCGTTGGCCGTTTCGAGAACGGGCCGTTTTGAGCGAGACATTTTGCGATATGGACATTACCGTCTGAATCACCTGATTTAGTTAAAATGTTGCATAGCTATGAAGTTCCGATGATAATTCAATTTTATGGTGACAGTGAGCTGATCTGATGATGGAGATGGTCGGTAAAGAAAGGAACTCCTTTTAACCAGAAGAGGCATTTTAACCGGTGTAAGTTGAATAAATAGCACATGTGTGATGTAGTGAAATTTAAGTGTATTGCGTGTTTTTTCGAAATGGTGGATTTATCCCTGTAAAAACTCTGTTTTTCTGCCACAATTTAAACTGGGTTATGACTTGACGGAGACTCTTGACGACTTGACTAATTTTATTACAAATTAATATCACTTGACATTGGGGAAATTGTTTGGAGCCCTTTTCGGAAGCCATTATAAGAAGAAGATGAAGAATGGAACTCCTTTTTGGTTGATAGTAGCCTGGCAGTGTACCTGGGCTCATTTTGATTAGCTCACAGTTTCGATAACTTATTTGATAAAAACACGTTGTTTTTTTTCAATTTTATTTTCGAAATTTGTTTAAGTATATTTTCGAGTGGCGACCACATACTGGACGACGCAGAGTAGGAAGGTTTCGATGGACCACGGACATTATAATAAAGGAAGTTGGTGGATGAACGTGGCTCAGGACCGCCTGTTATGGCATTATATGGGACCTATGTCTATCACTGCTGATGATGATGATAAAGACGACGACAAATTGAATTAGCGTATCGCCGGTCAGTTTCCTTATTCGTCAATTTTGCTGATTCAACAGTTTACCTTCTGGTAATTTTCACTAGGTTGACAATTTCGCTAGTGGGTCATTTTCCTAAACCTTCAGTTTACTCCTTCGCCAGTTTTGCTAGGCTTCAGTTTCGTAAATTTGCTAGTTTCCGTATGTGCTAATTTAATTATTCGTCAGTTTGGTCAAATGGTCATTTTCCCTAGATAATCAGTTTCTATATTCACTAGTTTCACTAGTTGCCAGGGTCTTATAGTCGTGTTTCGGTGTATCAAATATACAAGGTGTTTTTTTTTTTTTTTTTTTTTACCATCGGTTCGTTTTTTTAGCATTTCGTGACTTTTAGCTGAGTACAAAATATGTCTTGTATCGCCTTAAGATCGCCTTAAAAACAGCTGGGTTCCTAGTTTACTACGAAACCCCAAAATTAGCAAATCATAAACATGACGAGATGGGAAAACTGACAAACTAAACTATCAGATGAACAAGGAAAGTAACGCATTAGGAAAATGACGAAATAGCAAAACTGACAACTTAAGATAATTGGGGAATAAGGAAGTTTGCGAGTCAAGAAACTGCCTTAATAGAGGCTCTGACAATTTAGTGAAACTGGCAAAAAAGGAAATTGGCGAATTAAGAAACAGTCTAATCATTAAACTGTTGAATCAGCAAAATTGACGAATAAGGAAACTGACCGGCGATACGCTAATTCGACAAATTATAAAGTTTCAGTTTACAATTACATAAAGCAACAAAATACTCCCCCTACCAACAAAACCTTTGAAATCCCCTGTTTTAATAAAGTAAATACACGCGAGATTCTTCACAAGATACTCAAAGTTCACCCCCATCCCCCCCCCCTGTCTAAATAATGCATCATAAAAGTGTGGGGTCTATAAGACCGCGCGAGGGTTATGTCTCAAAGAGTAAAGATGAGTAAACGAATCCAACTCCTTTATATTCTAAATAATATACAGGCTGTTTCGTTAGCAGTAGTCTTTTTGGTCATAAATCCGTGGTCAAATCGGGTTTGTAAGAGTGATCTTACGAAATACTTTTTATGCATACGGCACCGTCAGATTAATAAGAAAAAATTATAAAATATCGCGAAATAAAATTATCTAACTCTCGTGTAGATGTCTTAAAAGCCGATTAAGGGATTACCCGGACTTGTTGATAAGATTCGTTGCTATAAGATTTGTCCTGGCTGCTAGCTTATTATTGAATTTACTTGAAGGAAGCGTTAACAGAGTTGGTCGTGGGAAGCAATGGCAGCGATGAGCTCACCACTTGTCACGAAATGTTCACGCTGTAGTTTTGACTGCGCTTGTCCCACTTGTCCCATTTGAGGCTCTGCCCACCCCTTCGGGGAAAAAGGCGTGTGCAATATATGACGATCTCTGAGGCGTGACGGGCGAAGGTTTGCCTGTAACGCAGGAGGTTGCGGTTCCGATTCCCGCCTCGAAACAAATATCTGTAAGATCTGCAGATATTTGTTCAGGGTGTTCTGGGTATTTTCTATGAATAATAAAATATATCTTTCTGTGTAATATATTGTATTAAGTATATAAAGTAAAGTAAAAGTTTATTATGAATAAATAGATTAGATTAGAATAGATTTCCAGTAGCATTTCATCCGACCTCGCTTGGTTCTTAACAAATAATTTTTAAATAAAGCAAATTTTATCTAGATAAGAATTCAATCACAAGCGGGTATAACCAAATCCAAAACACTTGGTAAGATCTACTTACTACATACAAGTATAAATAATAAAGTGAGTCTGTTACAATAATTTTTACATACAGACTTGCCGAACACTTTTATTCTATGTATAGATTTTTGCCTTATGTAAGACTCAACAATTATATCAATTGCCCATCTGTATGTAGGTTCCTAGTCTGTGTGTACAATTCACCCAGTGGGCACAGAGCTATCTTACTGATATCAACAAATCATCAAAATACAACAAAACAATGTAATCATACTCAACGGATAATCAATCCGTTGGACATTGGCACAAGATATAAAACAATTACAATAACCTAAGCTCAGTGGAAGCCTTAGTCTTGTCCGAGGACAATACAATGTTGTCACAATGCTCGGATGGTTTTATACATTCCAATACAGTGAACTTATCAAAGTTCACTGAATAACCACGCTCTGCTACCAAAAGTTCTCTGCCCACGGACCTGACAAGCCCTCGTGGTGGGCTGCGTGGACAGGGTGTAGGCCGCGATACGCGGCGCTCTGACCAAAGCAAACTCTTGGGTTTGACCCAAACGCCACCTGGTATTAATGTCTTACAGTTGTAACTCACAGTTTTTCTGCATCCAGGTGTCCAGGTGTCCGTCAAGCGAGATACTAGGTACCGTTCGCCAGCTGGAAACAAACGGATTAAGGGGGCTCCCGACGACGGGACCTTCACGCACAATTCACCAGCTAACCATAAAATCACAACTTAGTCCATCCAAGGTGGTATTTCAAACTACACCTCCCGGGAGGCTATCAAAAGTCCAATTTTCTCCCCCCGATGAGGCGGATACCAATCGATTTTATATATTTTCCAAAAACCAAAATCCAATACGTGTTCAATCGACCCAAAGACAAAAACAAGAAGACTTTTTTGTTACCAAAAACTCACAGAGAGTGTATCTGTCAAAGTCAAAACCCACAGAGTACAAAATGTCTCGGCTCCATGATTATATGGAGGCGGCCCCATGGAATTTGACCCGAAATCAAACAACCATAGTTGGTACAATTTACTATATTTTTTTTTTTTTTTTATTTCAGTTATCTAGTACCCATTATATCATATAATATATCAGTATATCAGTTATCTAGTACCCATAACACAAGCCCTGCTTAGCTTGTGGCTAGATAATGTTGTGTGAACTGTCCAGCATTATTTATTTATTTATGTATGACGTGTAAATTAAATAAATAAATAAATAGTTCTGGACAGTTCACACAACATTATCTAGCCCCAAGCTAACCAGCGCTTGTGTTCTGGGTACTAGATAACTGATATACCTAATACAATATATAACATAATTATATCACAAAGGCAATACATATGAACAATTATCCTTATTAATCATCACCTGAAACTTCACAATGCTAGTTTGAACAAAAACATACCCGCACATAAATTGACACCCTATATAAACATTCGCACCCTAGTGAAAATCTTCGCGACTCATTACCGCGGCCCCTTAACCCCCCAGTGGGGGGAATCTTCGTTCAAATCTCTGACGTTTTATCTAAATGGGCCTCGGAATGGGTGTCGTTTCTACTAATGACCCCGAAGAAATAGTAAGACGCGGCGTGACAGTGAGTTACCGATTGTAATTCTGTTGTTTGTGTTGTGAATGGAAAATTGTATGTGCAATTAGCTTGGCTTGAATACGTGGATTGACATTTTTCAACACAATTGCTTGTAAAGTGGCCTTTATTGCATCGTTTTTAGGGGCATAATGCAGTATAAAAAACGTGTTTTTTTTATACTACTTGGAATGACGGGTCAACCAGGTGGCCCACCTGATGTTAAGCTGTACCCTCTGCCTATGAACAGTGCATTATCATATAGGTCACATCCACCTAGGACGCGCCCTATGTGGCAGTGCACTGCGTCCGCCACCCTGAGACATAAAGATGAATAGTCTCATGTGCCTGTAACTTCACCGGCAAACATACCCTTTAAACAGGAACACAGCAATGCGAGCACTACTGCTTTGCGGCAGAAATAGGTATGGTGGTAGTACTTTAGTTTACATAACCTTAGTAGTGGGGTAATTTTTTTTGGGATGCCTGACCCGAGTGCTGGCTCTTATCTGGCTCAACGCATTAGTATGGCCATCCAGCGGGCAATACAACCAGCATCTTAGGGATGCTTCCGTCTGCTAGTGATTTTGATCAGACGAGCTACCTTTAGATCGTTAGCAGCGGTCTTCAGGTAGCTCAGCTGTTTAATTTGTTTGTTTTTTAATTTTGTACATTCCTATTTGAATAGTTTTATTATTCTTTCTGTAAATAAATGTACATTTCTTTGTTATTAATACTTTTTCTTTCTCTTTTTTTAAATGCCAACATAAGCTTTATTATTTTAATAATCGTAATTTCAGTAATATCTTCAAAAATTAAACTTTTTATCAACAAAATTAGGCATTGGCAATTACTTTATTATACCTCGCGTGATAAAAACGTCGCATCGAAACCACAGATCTCGATATATAGTCTACTACTTCTTATTATAAATAAAGTATTTTAAAAATAATAAAGTATATGGGTTCCGGGCCCATCGCGTTTTCAAAATTCTTTCAGGGCATCTGGTCGAAGCGACGCGTGACCCGAGAGCTGGCTCTTATCTGGCTCAACGCATTAGTATTGCCATTCAGCGTGGCAATGCAGCCAGCATTTTAGGGACGCTTCCGTCTGGTAGTGATTTGGATCAGTTGAGCTACCTTTAGATCGCTTGCAGCGGTCTTCAGGTAGCACAACTGTTTCATATGTATTTTGTACATACCTTGTATTATTCTTTCTGTAAATAAAAGTATTTTAAATAAACGCTATGCTCCAGCTTCAGATAAGTTTTCAAAAATTTAACTTTTTAAAAAAAAAAACGCAATGTTTATCATACCTACAAAAATACCAATCAGCGAAGGTTTTTTTTTTTAGAAATGTTGGTGTCATTTTATCCGGTGTAACAACTGTACACAACTGTGGTAATATTAAATATAAGTGTAATACGTGCGTTTTCAAATGGATGGAAATTTCCCACCAAAATCTTAGTAACCACCGCTCTACTAAGGCATGACTTCATTGAGACTTTAATGTCGACCTAATTTCATCAAAAAACTTGACACTAGAAAAAATATGAAAACTATCATCAGAAGCAATAATATAAAAAAAATACGAAAAGAAATTAAGGTGGATGCGCACGCTTGCGGCGCGAAATTCAAATTTTTTGGTGTTTTTTCCCCATTACAGCTCATGAACACTTCTTCAGGTAACAAAAGTTGAGTTCGCGACAACTAGGAGACTTAACACACATGTTTTAATTGATAGTATCTCATAAATATCATCAGTTTAGCTATGATATGAACACATTTTTACAGTGTTTTTGTTTGTTTAGGGGTATCGTAGCTAAACTGATGATATTTATGAGATACAATCAATTAAAACATGTGCGTTAGGTCTCCTAGTTGTCGCGAACTCAACTTTCGTCATCTGAAGAAGTGTTGATGACCTGTAAAGGGCAAAAAACACCAAAAAATTTGAATCTCGCGCCGCAAACTTGAGCATTCACCTTAACAAAAAAACAAAGCAAACCCATCAAATCCTATGATCCTTTAAACACTATCATCATTGTATAAAATAAATGTCTAAAAACCCGCCATCTTACATTACCAAAAGCGTCTTCACTAACCGAATTTTACCCAAAAATTCAATAAAGATATTTCGCAGACCGCAAAATTATCAGGCGGCCCGCGCCATTATAGTAACCAAAAACTTCGACCCTTCTCAATTCGTTAATAATACTTACAACTATACACACACAGGCGAAGAGGGTAATCTACCCGCCTGCCGCGCAAAAACACCTCCTGCCTTGGGGCAATTCTTCAAAGGGTGAAAAAACCACCCGGCCCCCACCCCTTGGGGGCGCGCCTTAGCGATTCTTGGGTTAAAAAAGGGGTGGTACTTAGCAACCAACTATGAGCGCAGTGGGGTCGCTTTTTGTTATATTTTTATTTGGTTTCTGAACGTTGGCAGTTCTAATTTTGAAATCGTATAAAGAACTCCTTGGCTAAAGATAGTTCTTCTTTTTTATTTTTTTACTTTCGTCGTTATATTTTACAATATTAGTTTCATTCAGTTATCGGTTTATGGCCGCGTGCGTTACTTCCAATTTTGAAATCATAAAGAACTCCTTGGCTAATAGTTCTAATTGTTTTTTTTTATTTTGTTTTACTTTCGTCTTTAATTTATTCAATTTTAGTTTCATTCAGTTATCGGTTTCTGGCCGCGTGCGTTACTTCCAATTTTGAAATCATAAAGAACTCCTTGGGTGTAGGTAGTCCATAATCATGTTTGAGTTTAATTATTTGTTTTTTACAATCGTCGGTAAGTTTTTCAATTTTATTTTTATTCATTTAAGCTAAGGACCAACCAAAGTGTTCAGCCCGCGTCCGCGGTGGTATGCACGGTGGCGATCCATTGTCTTACCATTGATCACCACCGTGCACGCCACTGAGGACGTGGGCTGAACGCGTTGGTTTGGCCTTAGCTTTATCGCTTTTCAAAGTAAGACTTCCTACAATAGCATTCCAGCTCTACTTTGGTGCAGGTATTTGTAATGATGGTATATATATTATATTTGATGTATAGGCAATTTTATTATGTGTAGTGTGTAAGTAGGTAAGATGTTCGTATTCGATTTTAATTAGAATACCTAACCTGTGGTTTAAGGATAACCTTTCTATGCTACAAATTCCCAATGATAAAATTTTCGATCCCATTTTGTGACCAATGCAAGTTCCTGCCGTGACTAACGTAAGTTCCTGACCAGTTTCAAAACATTTTTGCTTGCAGTAATGATCGTGGACTAGGTCTGCCCATTTTTTTGTTTACCAATGAGACATGATGTGATGTCCTTTGTATAAGAAAGTCGTTTTCTATTAGATTTTTAGCGTCAGTTGAAAGTGTTTTTGTTTACGGTAATTGAACTACGTGCCAGATAGTACCTAATAAAAGTTTTACTTGAAACCAGATAACATCCGATGCTCTATATATCAAAATAATGTAGGATGAATACCACCTACAAAAATAATAATAAAATAAATTAGTACAGTGTCTTCGAGCCGTATGTTTGCACTTAAAACATTATTACATACGTTGTTTCCTAGCATCTGTTGTTTAAAAAATGTTGGTTGGCTTACCAACTCAAAACTAAAGACGCTTTAAACGTCAAAAAACAAAAGACAATAAAAAAAAAAACTGCTTGAATGGCGGAACATGCAGTTGGCCCACCTGATGTTAAGCAGTGACAACGCATTACCTCATAGGTCACATCCACCTAGGACGCAACCTATATGTGGCATTGCACTGCGCCCGCCACCCTGAGACATAAAGATGAAAAGTCTCATGTGCCTGTAATTTCACCGGTACCCCATCAAATCGGAACAAAGCAATGCAAGCACTGTGGCAGAAATAGGTATGGTGGTAGTACTTCCCCGGACGAACTCTTTACCTAAAAGCTCTACTACTAAACAATATCTTACTATAGCATGTAAGTACTATTATTTATTCTGTGCTATATCTACTTAAAGCAATATCTAAAATACAACACACATAAACAGCTATCCCTAATCTCCGTAATTCAAACCGTCGACCCAAAAAGTCAAACCCAAAAAGTTACTAAAAATAGCGAACGAGATTAAAACTACTCAGCAACCCGTATAGTTTTTACCAGACATTAAATTTTACCCTTTTCAGAATAAAAGCTCGCCCGAAAAACCGTTCACTAACACACGCGAACAGCGCACACAAATAAAAATACACACACGAACAAAAAACGGTAACTACTCCCCCCTTCTCCCTAAGGGTGGGGAGTAGGTACCCTCATATCCTTGTAGAAATTTTGTTTACTTCTCTCGGCAAGGAACCGGGGTTTCCGGGAACGCAGCTTCGTTTGAAATAGGAACTCGGTGGGATTGCTTTCGAGTTCGAAATTCAATTTTTGATGTTTGTATTTTTTCCTGAAGAAAGAGAGATGGATTGCTTATGTTTTTTTTACTGCATAAAACAGTTATTTTTTTGGCGTTTTTTTATTTTTTTTTGGTCTCAATTGACTATTAACTGTGAAAAAGTATACGATATTTTACTTATGGTTCTATAGGTTTGCGAAATGTCTGTATTAAGCTCTAGAATTTTTTAAGTTTTTGAAAAAAGTTCTTATAATTGCCAAGAGTAAAATATGAATGTATTAAAAAAATGTTAAGTATTCTTAAGTTTTTTATCTAGTGTAATCGTAATTTCAATACACTATTTTTATTACTTCAATCGATAAAAAAAATAACGATACGACTTTTTTAAAATTTCGATCCAATTTTATACTTAAGTACTTCTAACGCGTTTTTATTTTTGAAACATTTCATAACAGTTAGTGAATTCATCAACAAAATTTAACAGAGGGCATTTTTTTATTATTTTAAATCTATTATTTTATGTTTTGTTGCGTTTGTTTTGTCTTGGAAAACTGTCTTTGATGGTAAATTTATAACCTATAATGACCATGTTAGGGTCAGATTTAACTAATTAGTACTATAACATACATCACTCACATTCACTCACTCACTCATTATAATTATGGCCAATGTAATAACTTTAATAACCCAGTACCAATCTGCATATATTTTAGCCGTATTTAAAAACTACCCCAAGTCAATTTAATAGCGCGATGCCGCGGGCATGATATGAAAACTCGTGCTTCGAATACTGAGCGTTCTCAATTCAAAACTTAAATTTAAACGTAGAACGCCGCTCCAAGTTCCTGAATTTGGAAATTAAGCGACTTGTTGGTAATTCAATATAGTACAGGCAAATTAGGTGATTTTTAGCAAAAGTGTGGAAGTAATTAGATGTAGTCACAAAACCTTTTCTAATTGTTTTGTTTGGCTTGAAAATCACCTCTAATATAACTTTCAGCTAATTCACCCCCCCGGAACAGGGTGAAATAGGGTGAAAACCTTATAATACCTGTAACTTAATGGGGAAAATAGATGTAGTCGGTGCAATTTTGCATACACTTAAGACCGTTATGATCTACATTTGCACCAAGTATTTTTTAAATCCGACTTACGGAACATACGAAAAAAAAAACATTTCTAAAAAAAACTTTTTTTGAGTATTGCGGCTCAGGGGAAATTGAAGTAGTCTGTGCAAATTGACAGAATTACCAGAAAAATGGGCCAAATAAATTACCAGGTTTGCACCTGGGTACCTCACACGGAAGTCACTTTTTCCATATTTTATTGTCGCTCTTCTTCGGGGAAATTTCAGGCAATTCTGGAATTTCACTTAAACTTATTCATTTGATTAGTACTACATTCGCCGGCCATTTAATACTGGAATTTATATACGGAACATGCATTTTTTAAGTATTATATATGTAAGTTCAGTGCGGTGCTAAGTAACTAATATATATACTGTGGCGCTGCACTGCTTACACTGGGCCCCGACCGCGGGGTGCATCCGTATTGATCCCAGAAAATCATGCCACGAGCTGAAAGTAATAATAATTATTCCGGATTCATACCATTAATATTCATTTCATTTTAGAGTCCGTATTTATCCCACCCAGAAATACCTACATCTAAAACGAGTGAAAGTAGCGTCAGCAAAAAAATATGTTATATGGAACATCTATTTATTTCATAAAATTGTCGGTATAAAATAATCAACAAAGTAATAATATATACAGTGTGTCCCAAAAAGTAGTGTCAAGCCGAAGTCCAAAGAAAGGTTACCCCCAGAGGTACCCGAATCACCCCTATGTATGTTCTGCGATTTTTAGTAGTTTTCGAGTTATGTGTTTTTAAGACAATCGGAGCTCTTACACTTTTTTGCCCATTGTGACTCGATTCGTTGGCCTGTTTTTTTTGTTGTAAATAAGCTAAATACTAGGGCTACCTTGTCTAATATCATTTAAATCAACAGCATCTATTATTGCATTAAAATAAAAATAAAAATATGAAGATATATTTTTTTTTGTTTAATCTCTTAATTTAATGAACGTTTAAAAAAAAGTAACATAATCTTTTTCATCCAAACCTATCTTAGAAACATGGCTGATAAATGTCAGCTATTAGTCATGTAACTTTGTTCCAGATTCTTGCACAGGATCATAAAAAACACTCAATTTAATAAAAGTAAGTTCAAAAACTAGTTTTTGAAAATGTTCTGCAAGTCGGGATTAAAAAGAAATCTGGCAGTCTGAAGATTGTATTACACATAAGCAATAGTAAAATAACCCATCTTTGTTGTTCGAGAACATTATTTTCTTCCTACGAGGCAGAAACCTGCGACAGATTGTGGGCCCATTCCAACTGCCAGATCGTCTAAATGGCGAGTCATACTTGAACTTTTTAAGAGAAGATTTAAATGGATAATCCACAGACACCATTTTACTAACACGCCGAAACATGATTTTTCAAAATGACGGCACACCATGTCGCTTTGCATCAGTAGTTACACAACATCTTAATGACAGGTTGTTTTTTATATACTACTTAGAATGACTGAACAAGCAGATGGTCCACCTGATGATAAGCGGTACTCTCTTCCTATGAACAGTGCATTATCACATAGGTCACACCCTCCTAGGACGCGCCCTATGTGACATAGCACTGCTCTGCCACCCTGAGATATAAAGATGAAAAGTCTCATGTGACTGTAATTTCACCGGCACCCATACCCTTTAAACCGGAACACAGCAATGCGAGCACTTCTGCTTTGCGGCAGAAATAGGTATGGTGGTAGTTCTTCCCCGGACGAAGTATTTCACAAAAAAGCTCTACTAAATGTGATACTTGGTGATACATGGATTGGCCGAGGCGGGCCTATCGCATGGATCCCCACGATCTCTCGACTTAAACCCCATTGACTTTTTTATTTGGGGATATTATAAAGAGATTGTTTACTCTCGAGAGTGCCGATATGTGCAAGAATTGCGAAGAAGGTTGACCCAGGCGGAAGCAACAATCAAAAGCAACAGAATCGCTTTTCTACGCTTTAAAGAGAATTTTTTTAGACGATGCTTATTATGTATTGAGCAAGAAGGTCGCCATTTCGAAAATTTATTGTGATGATTCACTGAATACATGCAATGCTGAAAGTTATTATTTAGTTTTATTTACGATTTCACTTAATCTTAAAAACTAGAATTTCGCATTCAACTGTTTAAATTGAATATAATGAATGATCCGGTATAAGATTTTCAATCAAATTTACATGATAAATAGCTGACATAATGACCAAGTTTTTAAGAGACTTTATTTCTAAAATGTCCTCAGAATGTAAGGGACTAAACAGATTTTTTTAATTTTTCAATATTTTTAATTTTATTTCAATGCAATGGTTCGTGCTGTGGATGCAAATGCATTTTTTTGTTACTGTTTCGATTACTTTAAAAATCGATATCTGAGGTTTACTGTCATCACAGAACAAAAATAAGCATACAACATTTAAAAAGAAAGTGGAAGCCATTTAAAAAAAAAAACAGAAAATCGCGGACTAGTGTAGAAATCGTTTCAGAGAATCAGAATTTTACAATTATTTATAACACAAGCTTTTAGATAACATCAATATCCTATACAACGAGCAAAGATTCGTATATTATTATAAATATTTTTAATGGCACAAGAGACAATTGAGATTACTAAATACAGAAATTTCAATAGAGAAGATGGTTTTCAATTATCTGGAGTATGGAAGCCTGCGGTGAGAATGTGTAAGAATCACAAAAGTGTGGTACCTGCTACGCGACCGGATACCGATAGTGTTGTGTGTCGAGTTGGGGTGAAGTATGACAATGAAACCGATGATAGTGGTATCGTTCATAATAAAAGAGTGAGAAAGAGGGTAGATCGATATATCTGCCAATAACATCTACTCGCAAAGACATTAGTTAGTTCTCCCGTGATCAGATACGATTAGAATACGATTTCAAAATATTTTTTATTGCACTCAATCCAACCTCATACCGAATTTGTGCAATTTATAAATAAAATGTGCAATTACTAAATAAATAACGAAATTCCGATATTAATACTGAAATTCCAATATTGATATTTAACATCGGAAATCAGTATAGGAATTGAAAACCTTCCGATATTACATGCCCTAAACGTGACAAACAAGCAGATGGCCCGCCTGATGTAAAGCAGTCACCGCCACCTATGGACAACACCCACGGTATTGCAAACGCGCTGCCTACCATTAAGAGCCCTATTGATATTTCTCTTGAATTTACCCATATTGTATAATTTATAAATATTTGTACTATCTGCTGATATTTGTTCAGGATGTTATTTATGTTATGTTATATGTTTTCGTTGGGTATTTTCTATGTATAATAAAAAATATCTATCTATGTAATGCATTTTACTAAAAGTATATCAGTTATCTAGAACCTATAACACAAGCTCTGCTTAGCTTGGGGCTAGATAATGTTGTGTGAACTGTCCAGCATTATTTATTTATTAAATATTTATTTATGATGGTGACAGCGAGCTGATCTGATGATGGAGACGGAAGGTGGACGATGGAACTCTTCGATGGATGATAGTAGATTACTGGAAAACCTCTAGAGGTTATTTATTTTTTCTTCTTTGCTTATATCCCAAAAGTTACACAGTCTAAAATAAAAATAAAACAGTTTTTGAAACGTCTATGATTGTTTCACTTTTTTACCCTTTCTTTGGCCCCAATATCTTGTACAACCCCCGAACCAATTTAGCTCATAACCTTACTCAAATTTTAGTTCTTATACTATATACCCATCTACCAAATTGTATAAAGAATATATCAACAGTTCGCAAGTTATCTTCCAACAAACATACATACATACGACCGCCAATTATTCATAATTTGCATCCAACAAAAATATATGAAAATGATAGTAAAGATCTTGCATTTTTCTGTCTGACCGTACTAATATCCATTGTTAAAGGCCGTGGCGTGGTATGAATCCGGACTACATTTTGCGATTAATACGGACAAATATACAATTTTATTATTCGTGGGATGAATACGGCCTACATTTTGGTATGAATCTGCACCCCACCCACGCCGTTGATTTTTTATTGAGATTTATTATTAAGAAGTACTTCCGGTACGAAATTTGTGTTTTTTTTTACGTGCGAATGTGGTAAACTGGTAGTATATACCATAGTAAAATTTGCACGACTACATAAATTTCCCACGAAGTACAATTTACAAAAAAAGAAAAAAAACTATGTTCCGTAATTCAATGAGGTGTGCAAAACTAATATAGTGTTTATAATACTTATAGAAACCTTGTGTAAGTTTGCACCGAGTACATAAATTTCGCCCGAGCCGTAAACTAAAAAAAACAAATTCACAGTGTTTCCCACTATGCACGTAGTTTTAATTAAAATCAATAACGCAATAAGACTGTCTCTTTAGGTAATTGAACTTGCACTTAACATTTTTTTGTTTATTCAAAAGTTACAATTATTCAAAGTTTGTACCTAATATTTAAAAGCCTTCCGTATGCGCTAGAAACGGTGCAAACTTGGGATAAGCTTCTATTCGTGTCATCTATCGATTCCATAAGAATCCACGACTACTCGACTTAGGGCCACACTTTTTCCTAATTTGCCTGTACTAATACAGTATGGCATCGAGCTTCGTTCCGTTTTTAAGGTTCTGTACCCAATCGGTAAAACGGGACCCTATTACTAAGACTCCGCTGTCCGTCCGTCTGTCTGTCCGTCTGTCACCAGGTTGTATCTCATGAACTGTGATAGCTAGACAGTAGAAATTTTCACATATGATGTAGGTATAATTTCTGTTGCCGCTATAACAAAAAATACTAAAAAACAGAATACAATAAATGTTTAAGGGGGCTCCCATACAACAAACATGTTTTTTTTGCCCGTTTTTATAGGTAATGGTACGGAACCCTTCGTGCGCGTGTCCGACTTGCACTTGTCCGGGTTTTTTTAGCCTTTTTTTTCTCTATTTCAAGTGATTGTAGGGACACAGTTCAAGTATGGTCTTCTTTGTCATCCTTAGCAGTCATTCAGTCTCATTATTATTATGTTCTAGTATCCGCTCGCGGCTTCGCTTGCATATTACCTGGATGAAAATCAATCCTCATTATCTATGTACCGAATTTCACCGAAATCGGTTTAGCCTTCTCAGCGTGGTTGAGTGCCAAACATACAATTATCTGAACCTCCAAACTTTTACATTTATTGTATTAGTGGGATGGAACGAGAAAAAGTGATACCATAATTAATTGTCAATCTATATTATCTATATCTTTGTCAAATCAAGAGGTATATTTACGACCAACTTCAAAATCTAATAAACGAAACGCAAAACGGTTTGCTCTCAAATAAACTACGCAATAACAAAACGTCAAGTCTTGTTACGCGCATAATATAAATAACAATATTTCTTGAAACTCAAATTAGAGCTCATTGTGAAGCGAGGCACACCTGCTCTCAGAAATTTTCATGTTACGAACTTGTAATTAACAAAATACATTCAGAAACTTGTAACAAGATTTAAATAGTAACGCTGTCTATAGGGACGCGAATTTTATCGATAAAAACTTCTATCGATACATTTATGAACTCGGATGACTCTATCCACCATTTTCAAAACGAGACGTTTAATTATTAAACGTAAAATTAAAAATTAAACTTTTGTTTAGTGTTGTTTTTTTTGAGTTTTTTTGTGTTATTTTGGTGGCATTTTAACCAATTACCTCGTCTATAGAGCACAAACGAAATAAAATGGAAGCGTAATGCGTGACTTTTCAAATTGGTGGAAATTTTTCTAACAAAGTTTTTGTAAAACGGCCACTGTTTTACTAAAACATGACTTCACTGTGTCTTTAACGGCTTGCAAGGATTGTAACATTGCAAAATACAATAATAAAGTTATACTTGATAATGGCAATTGCACAAACCGTGCGACGCCAATTATAAAGGAAAAAAAAAACTCGGATTATCCATGGAACACATTACACAGTTTAAAAAATTTACGACTATACATCTCGTACTTTACTTTTCTCTTGCTGACGTTTCTTTGACCATTTAGAGGTCCTTCTTCATGAGCACCGACCGCGACCACGCTCAAAGGCCGTGAGACGGGAACACCAGGGAACACGTGGTGATTGCCTCATTCTTCTAGGTCTGGTTGCGTTGGAACAGGAGTAAATGTAAATTTATTTTTTAAGACGATTCAAAATAATCCTTGTGATTTCAATGAATAAAATACTTTTTGACTTTGACTTTGTATATTTCTAAAATGATACCAAGCTACGGTAATTTAAATTGTTCCTTACACAGTATTTTGTATTTTGAATTTACAAGCGTTTGAAAGCGACAAAACACGGTGTAAGTTTCTCAAGGATATTTCGATTTTATTAGTATCATGTATGTTTTGCACGTGAAAAGTTAAAGTATTTTATGATCCCCAATTCAATTCTTCAAGCTGGTAAAAAAAAACCTCACTCCGCTAAGCCCTCTTCCACAGAGCTGCGCTGAGTGAGGCTAGGACAATGAAGTAATCCTATTAATGGATTTTTGCCTAGCACACACTCACCTCGTATAGCACTGGCGGAAGCGCAGCCTTAGAGCCGTTTTAAAATGGATATTTCAGTTTTGTTTCAAATATTATCGTAAGCCTTTTGAATCTATAGATTAAACCGAAAACTTGAAAGGCGTTGAGGTAATTTATAAAAGTAGGTCTGGTTTTTTTTTCATCGATATCTTCGTGTAAGTATGAACCCCATCCCTATTCCCTATACAAAGAGACACTAAGAAATTATGTATTCCCCTTAGCGTAGTTTCGGCAACTTTATTGAATTTGTTCCTAGGTGTTCAGTCGACTTGAGATGCAGCACTTTTGTCAGATGTTCGTGATTTGAATGCGAGACGCTGTTCGTTAGAAAGCTGTTGTAAGTTACGCCGCCATCTTGAAGCGTTGGATTTTTGAATTTTAAATGAGGTTTGGAAGTTCCTATTTTGAATTTTAAATGAGACGTGGGAGGTACTACATTAAAAGTGAAACAAAAGAAGATATATTTATCTCTATTCACTGAACTTTTCCCCAAATTCAAATTCTAAATCGTTTTTTCAGGTCGTGAGAATAGCTTTGCATGGCCTTGTTTTTTTTTTTTTAACTCGTTTTTGGCTGAACAAGCTGATTGCCCATGCACCTGATGTTAAGCGGTAACCTCTGTCATTAACAATGCATTGCTTCATTGGTTACATCCACCTAGGACGCGCCCTATGTGGCATTGCACTGGGCCCGCCACCTTGATACATCAACATGAAAAGTCTCATGTGCCTGTAATTTCACCGGCACTGATACCCTTCAAACCGGAACACAGCAATTTATTTATTTATTTATTTCCTTTGTTTAAGAGTTACACCGAGGTACACAAATAAACATGTAAATGTACAATGGAGAGCCAATTATAATGCGAGCACTACTGCTTTGCGGCAGTAATAGGTATGGTGGTAGGCTGGTAGTAATTCGAACAAAAGTTTTTGAAAGAGTTCGCCCGGGGAAGTACTACCGCCATACCTATTTCTGCCGCAAAGCAGTAGAGCTCGCATTGCTGTGTTCCGGTCGAGAAAAAAAGAGTAGTTAATGTGTTTTTTTTTCATGAAATATATATTCAAACTAGCATACGGCCTACCTGATGTGAAGTGGTCACCGTCGCTTGTACTATTATTTATTCTGTGCCGTCGCTTATAGACGTCGCAACATCCGGCGAATTGTCGATGAGCTGCCTACCCTGAAGGAATTTATGAACATTTTTCTTGAAGCGACACATGTCGTAACCAAGCGGGAAAACCTCACATGGAAGCTCATTCCATAGTTTGTAGGTATGGGGAAGAAATGATCTCGAGAAACGAGTCGTACGAGAAACCCAGGGTTCTAAGATAAGCGGATGAGTTTTGCAAAAAAAAAAATGTGAGCCATCTGGGATCTATCGTACACATTTTCCGAATGAATAAATGATTGAATTGACTGAACAACCTATTAATCTCGTACCTAGATACTCGTATATCATACGACACAGCCATATTTTTCGCCATTACTTTAAATAAAATACAAAGTTTTGTGAAACAGCTTTTAAAGCGATTCGCATAAAGGATTCACCGTCGAAATGTTTTCGATAGTGCAATATGTGGGTCGCGCTCACAAACTTAACAGACACGTACTAAGGTTTAATAAACCACACTGTTCCTATTATTGCGTGAATTGCGTCACATTTAGTAGTAGTAGAGCTTTTTTGTGAAAGAGTTCGTCCGGGGAAGTACTACCACCATACCTATTTCTGCCGCAAAGCAGTAGTACTCGCATTGCTGTGTTCCGGTTTAAAGGTAAGGGTGACGGTGAAATTACAGGCACATGAGACTTTTCATCTTTAGTCTCAGTGTGGCGGCCGCATTGCAATGCCACATAGGGCGCGTCTTAGGTGGACGTGACCTATGTGATAATGCACTGTTCATAGGCAGAGGTTACCGCTATTTCCGTCATTCTTAGTATAAAAAAATGTATAATGAGATTCGTTGGTATAAGATTTGTCCTGGCTGCTAGCTTAATTAGTGTTATTACTGAAAAAAAGCGTTAAGCAGGGTCGGTCGTGGGAAGCAATGGTGGCGATGAGTTCACCATTTGTCATGTCTATATTCTACGATGGTGGAACCCACTGTGAAAAGAGGCCTATTATTGAGGCTCTGCCAACACTTCGGGGAAAAAGGCGTGTGTCTATGTATGTATGTATTTCTTGTAAAAGTTAAAATATATGGCACCTAATAAAATGTATTTTCTATAAAATTACAGCTCTCGATAAAAATGAAGAGGTCCCAGCCTCAAACGAGGATAATGAGGCAACGCCAGCCAAGTACAAACAGGGCCCAACGAAAGAAGACTATGAAGGATGATGATGATGATGATGTAAACTACCCAGAACGATATAAGGAGACCCTAGCCTAGAAGAGTATGGAGGGACCCTAGACAACTCAAGTCAAAGATGAGTATGGATTAATAAGCAGCACTTATTTGGAACATGAAACAGTAAAATATTTGAATATAGAGGTAAGAAATTAATTTTGAATGTCGTTTATGAGACATATCAAAATTTAACCAACTAAATATAAATAACAAAACATGATAGTTTAAACTGATGATGTCCACTATGGGAACTGAAACCAGTTTTAAAATCTTTTTAAAGAAATAACTCCGGTCAAACGGGTTCTTATAGATAAAAGGAAGGGTATAAAGTGACCCAAGATGCTACCGGACAACGGTCAGCGCGTGGGAAACGTAGGGTTAACAATAATCTTAGAAGAATGGTTTAATTTTGTTGTTAAAAAATTGTCTTAGTCAATTTAAGGGAACTGAAACCGGTTTTCTAGGAAAGAATACTTGCGTCCAAGCATGTTTATCATTTAAATGAGGGTACAGGCTTTTAAACCTTCTGCGGTGCAGTGAACCAAAATGTATCACCGATGCTAACATCAGCGTCCAACGCATGGGAACACGTTGGAGTGGAACTGTACAAACAATGAAATACAAGAATGCGTCGCTATTTATAAATTATTTTAAATCGTAGCAAGTAATTCACAAACTATTTAAGAAATCAGTACTTTTTACAAGCTTTTAGTTTCACCTGTCCTAAATTTTACAATTTAAAGACCCACTTCCCGGTGTTCGATTGAGCTGAAATTTGGCATACCTGAGAACTTGCAATGACAATACAATAATTCTAGTGAGAGAGAGCTGATCTGATGATGGAGTCGGAAGGTGGACAACGGTAGGTACTCCACGATAGATAATAGTAGTTTTGATCAGCACACCGTTTCAAACTAGCTTGTTTTTAAAAAGAGTTTTTTAAAAAAATACTTATGTTATATATAACATAAGTATTTTTATATAAAAAACCATAGAATTGGCTCACCTGATGATAAGATATCCTCTGCCTATTACAACTGTATTACGTCGTAAGACACGTTCAACTATGGCATACCCCATGTGGCATTGCATTACATTCATCATTTATGTTACATTGGGTGTTACTCGATGAAAAAAAAACCTTACGAGTAACATTGTTACTCGTTACTCGATTATGTTATTGAGAACTCCGAGACATTTTTTTCCATTTTTTTGGTAGTGCTCCAAAGACAACATATCTGAGCATACCCTTTCTCATACCGTAAAGCAGTACCATTGCTGCGTTCCGGTTTGAAGGGTATGGATGCCGGTGAAATTACAGGCATATATTAAGACACTTTTTATATTTATGTCTCAGGGTGGCGGGTGCAGTGCAATGCTGCGTAGGGCGCGTCCTAGGTGGACGTGACCTACAAGGTAATGTGTTGGTATAGGCAGAGGTTTCCGCTCAGCATCATGTGAACCATCTTTAGTTAGTTAGTAGTAGAGCTTTTTTTGTAAGAGATTTACTCTCGGTTTAGAAGACTTTGTTTGATAATAAGTTTTTTGTGAAAAATATATTTTTCAATACAAGCCTTCATAAAACTAGTAATCGTAACCGTGTGCTGATCAAACTGAGCCTAAACACGGCGAGTCTTCTATTATCCATCGAGGAGTTCCGTTGTCCACCTTCCATCTCCATCATCAGATCAGCTTGTTGACACCATCATATTTATTTTCTAAGCGATGGTAGCCTAACGGTTCAATAGTGCAACTCAGAATCCAACGATTCAAGACAACTAGACAACTATTAAATATATAATAACAATATATAACATAATATGTTATGTTAATATATAACAATAATAATAATAATAATAATAACAATAATATAACCATAATATATAACAACTATACAACAACAACATTCTAGACAACTCAAGTCAAAGATGAGTATGGATTAATAAGCAGCACTTATTTGGAACATGAAACAGTAAAATATTTGAATATAGAGGTAAGAAATTAATTTTGAATGTCGTTTATGAGACATATCAAAATTTAACCAACTAAATATAAATAACAAAACATGATAGTTTAAACTGATGATGTCCACTATGGGAACTGAAACCAGTTTTAAAATCTTTTTAAAGAAATAACTCCGGTCAAACGGGTTCTTATAGATAAAAGGAAGGGTATAAAGTGACCCAAGATGCTACCGGACAACGGTCAGCGCGTGGGAAACGTAGGGTTAACAATAATCTTAGAAGAATGGTTTAATTTTGTTGTTAAAAAATTGTCTTAGTCAATTTAAGGGAACTGAAACCGGTTTTCTAGGAAAGAATACTTGCGTCCAAGCATGTTTATCATTTAAATGAGGGTACAGGCTTTTAAACCTTCTGCGGTGCAGTGAACCAAAATGTATCACCGATGCTAACATCAGCGTCCAACGCATGGGAACACGTTGGAGTGGAACTGTACAAACAATGAAATACAAGAATGCGTCGCTATTTATAAATTATTTTAAATCGTAGCAAGTAATTCACAAACTATTTAAGAAATCAGTACTTTTTACAAGCTTTTAGTTTCACCTGTCCTAAATTTTACAATTTAAAGACCCACTTCCCGGTGTTCGATTGAGCTGAAATTTGGCATACCTGAGAACTTGCAATGACAATACAATAATTCTAGTGAGAGAGAGCTGATCTGATGATGGAGTCGGAAGGTGGACAACGGTAGGTACTCCACGATAGATAATAGTAGTTTTGATCAGCACACCGTTTCAAACTAGCTTGTTTTTAAAAAGAGATTTTTAAAAAAATACTTATGTTATATATAACATAAGTATTTTTATATAAAAAACCATAGAATTGGCTCACCTGATGATAAGATATCCTCTGCCTATTACAACTGTATTACGTCGTAAGACACGTTCAACTATGGCATACCCCATGTGGCATTGCATTACATTCATCATTTATGTTACATTGGGTGTTACTCGATGAAAAAAAAACCTTACGAGTAACATTGTTACTCGTTACTCGATTATGTTATTGAGAACTCCGAGACATTTTTTTCCATTTTTTTGGTAGTGCTCCAAAGACAACATATCTGAGCATACCCTTTCTCATACCGTAAAGCAGTACCATTGCTGCGTTCCGGTTTGAAGGGTATGGATGCCGGTGAAATTACAGGCATATATTAAGACACTTTTTATATTTATGTCTCAGGGTGGCGGGTGCAGTGCAATGCTGCGTAGGGCGCGTCCTAGGTGGACGTGACCTACAAGGTAATGTGTTGGTATAGGCAGAGGTTTCCGCTCAGCATCATGTGAACCATCTTTAGTTAGTTAGTAGTAGAGCTTTTTTTGTAAGAGATTTACTCTCGGTTTAGAAGACTTTGTTTGATAATAAGTTTTTTGTGAAAAATATATTTTTCAATACAAGCCTTCATAAAACTAGTAATCGTAACCGTGTGCTGATCAAACTGAGCCTAAACACGGCGAGTCTTCTATTATCCATCGAGGAGTTCCGTTGTCCACCTTCCATCTCCATCATCAGATCAGCTTGTTGACACCATCATATTTATTTTCTAAGCGATGGTAGCCTAACGGTTCAATAGTGCAACTCAGAATCCAACGATACCGGGTTCGATCCTAGGCTCCGCACCAATGACTTTTCTAAGTTATGTGCGGATTTCCATCGCTCTGTGCTTCGGAGGGCACGTTAAGCTGTCGGTCCCGGCTGTTATTGATTAATAGCAGTCGATAAGCCATGTCAGAGGCCCTCGGGCGGCTTGACAAACTCTGACACCAGAGGCCAGCACTACCTCATACGAAACGAAACGAACGATCGGAACTTGACAGGTATGCCAAATTTCAGCTCAATCGGTTAAGGAAAACTGCTTTAAAATTCAGTAGCAAGATTCCACCCGGATTTCTTCCAAACATACATACTTACATTGCAAGTTAAATAAAAGCTTGTAAAAATAAGTCTCATTTCGTCCCTGGTGAACCCGGTCGGAAAATATAAATTGGGATTCATATATTTTAGTGCCCCCACTATTTCGAAAGTGTTTTGAAAAGTAGTCCAACCCCCCACCCTGTTAATTCCTTTAGTTTTACTGCCTTTTTGGACGGTTTTTAGCTTCGGGGTTGTTTTATAAGGGTCGATGTTTGGTTAGGCCGACCTTTTTTGTCCGTAGGGACCGAATAGTTTTAGTTTTTGGTTGTAAAACGTGAATAGTGCTTTGGAAATTTTCTATTGGAAATGGGTTTTTAGTGATTGACGTTTTCAAATTAAGATAATGTTTTGTTATTTTTCGGTGGCAGTAGATATTGCGAACGCAATGGATTGCATATCTCAAATCTATTAGAAAATAAATTAAAGAAAAGGGTAGGTAAACTGAGCTGTTTTTTATATTAAATTTTTGCTCCTATAATTTGCTCCTATAATCTAGCCAAACTCAAACAAACTATTTATTACCTATGCATTCTACATTATAGTGACAAAACAGTTTTATATTAGTTGTGATTTGGATCAGTTGAGCTACCTTTAGATTGTAAGCAGCGGTCTTCAGTTAGCATGCTGTTTCATATTTTATTTTTATTTTGTCCATATCTACCTACTTGTATTAGTTGTATTATTCTTTCTGGAAATATCATATGTAGCTTTTTTCAGTTATAACTTAAAACAATTCTGGAAATTGGACAAGGTTTTGTATTTAAGTATATCAATATTGATTTATATTTATACAAGTTAGTGACAAAAAACCAATGCATTTGTAGCTTTGTACCTACTTATTAAAGCGATTGATTTTTAGGGTAAGTATGGGTAAGTAAGGTAACTCACGTACAAAATAGCAGAACTATAGAGACCTCAAATGAAAAAGGTAAGTAATTTTGTTAAATAAATAAAATAATATATAAATGATTCAACCAAATTTACTCTGTCTATCATTAGAATACAGATTTCAAACTCAAAGACTTGACATGCATGACAATGAATTCGATTTTGCTATATATGGACCAAGTCAAGAAGCTTGAATTTGGGTATAACTTCATGAACCAAGTCCATCCATGATAGACAACTTTAATATTCTAAAAAAAAACTAACGGCACGGACTTTTCCCGCCATTTTCGAAAAGAAACGTCGTTTACTTTTATTTTATTTCCTTTTGTTTTTTTGAGTGGTTTTGTGTTATTTTGGTGGCATATTAAACCAATGTAGTTCATATATATAGAGCACAAGTGTAGTCAAAATAAATGGAAGTGTATCACGTGACTTTTCAAGGTGGTGGAAATTGTCTACCAAAATGACTATGACGACTTGGAAGGATTGTAACGTTGCAAATTATATTGAAAATACAATAATATATTACACTTGAAAATGGCAAATGCACAAACCGTGCGACGCTAATTATAAAGAAAAAAAATAACTGACTGCACAGATGTCACAAAAATCTACTAACTAACCTCGAAAGCGAAGTTGAAAAATTGATTAAAGCGCCAACCGCAGAGAACCTCCCTTACCCCCCACGGAAACGGTGAAGTTGCAGGGTGGGGCAAAAATAGCGAAGACGACTTGGACGGATTTGAATTTCGAATGCGGTTTGTTTTTCTCTCCCGTATTTCATGACAGTGCTCTGCGTTTGTGGATTATTCTAATTTTAAATTTTTGTAAATGTTTTATTATTGAAATAACTGCTTGATTTGACTCTATTATAATAGCTTTTAATAAATTTTACCTGTTAGAAAGTTTGTTAGTTAGTACTTGGGGGACAAAACATAAAACTGAATTTTGAACCAGTTGTTAACCTCGACCGAACTGATTTTTTTTATTAACCTGTCAAGTTTCGATGAAAATACAATATAATGGTGACAGCGAGCAGATCTGATGATGGAGACGGAAGGTGGACAACGAAACTCCTCGATGGATAATAGTAGACTGGCCGTGTTTAGGCTCATTTTGTTCAACACACGGTTACGATCACAAATTTTATAAAAGCTTGTATTGAAAAATATATTTGTCACAAAAAACTTTTTTGTACACTAGAAAGCAGAAACCCCAGTTTTTGGACCGAGCACTGGTAATTAAAAATCTAGTGCTGAAATACAATGTAGTTCCGAGCGGCAGGAAATTAGATTGCATTCCACTAGACTTTTGTATAGTAGGTCACAGTTACTGGCTGCATGTAATCTGAGCGCCATCTTGTTGCAATTCCAAATTCAAATGAACAGCCATATGCATAACGTCGTTAGTGACATTTGGCATAGACAAGCGGTACTTTTTGATGGTTCTGTTTTCAAATCGAACTCATAAACCAATTTTTTTTGACGTTAATTCTTTCTTGAGATATTTACGAAATGAGACATCTACTTTTATTTTATTTCATTTCCTAGTGTTTTTTTGAGTTGTTTTGTGTAATTTTCGTGGAATTTTAACCAATGTTGCTCTTCTAAGAGCACAAGTGTAGTGAAATGAAATGGAAGTGTATTGCGTGACTTTTCAAATTGGTGGAAATTGTCTTATCAAAGTTTTTGTAAAACGCCCACCTTTTTACTAAAACATGACTTGACTGTGACTTTGATGACTTGGAAGGATTGTAACGTTTCAAATTAGGTAAATTGAAAATACGATACATGATCACTGCGGATTTAATTATTAGTATAAATTATTATGAAAATAATCCATATGAAAAAAAAACACAGACGTCGTACTTATGTATTTTTCAGCAGGATCAAATTAAATGGCAAATTCAAAAGCCGTGCGAAGCCAATTACAAAAATAAAATAAAAAAAGCTGTGCTGAATATTTTTATCTAGGCACAAGAGTTGGACGACATAAAAGGATACGCAGGCTATCACTGGATGGCGAAAGCAACTGATCGACTCGCGTGGAAGAAATTGGGAGAGGCCTACGTCCAAAATTGGACATATTATATAATGCGAACTGCTAAGGAGTGGAATACACTACCGTCGTCTGTCTTTCCTGAAAACTATACTCTGGGTCTTTTCAAGGCTAGACTGAATAGGTGCCTTCTAGACCTTTGTACTTCATCTTCGGCCACATCGTCACTTACCAACAGGTCAGATCGTGGTCAAACAAAGGCCTATCAATGTTAAAAAAAAAAAACTCTTGATGATGATGACTCAGGTGGATGCTGCCCATCCCCTGGTGTACCTAATTCCTTAGTCGGCTTCTACGATATCCACGGGAGGAGACAGAGGGGTCAATTCTAGGCCAGACACCACGGCACAATTCCTCTAGCTGTTCACTGATCTAACGTAAGGTTACCAAGAAAACACTAGTTAAACGAAGTAAGTCTAAGTATTCCATACACCTATTTGTTTTCCCAAACTTTAACCACCCCATTTCTTGCATACCAAAATATACCTACTCATATTCTAAGAGGTTCTCAAACTTTCCTTCCCGTTCCCTAAATACCTACTACTTCAAAATAGCGGCGTTTGAAACGTGCAAGCTAATTTAAATTTCTATTAAAACTTACCGCGGCAGTGTCGTAAGCAATCACAATGTTTTAGCTGTATTCAGCAATAATGTGCAAGATATTGTACTCAGACGAGACATGCAATTTAAGCTCATAAACTCTCACCTCCCTCTCTCGCTTTTCTTTTTCTCTCTATCTCTCTTTCTTTTTCGATTCCTCAGTGCGGAGCGTTGCGGCTTCGCCATGATTCTCTCTTTTATAAGAGTCTTCCACTTCTTTCGGATGAATAGCATTGAGTTTAGTAGTTGAGTATCAAGTGTGGCTCATATTTGTTTACATTTTTCCTTAGGCTTTTTCCAAGGTTCCAAAGGGGAGGCACGATCTCAATGAAAATAATAAAAATAATAAAGCCTTTATTTATTACAAGCAGCGCCCTACGGTTTCACCCGCGTAAGTCTCGATCCGGTGGGAATATTGGAATAAAAATGTACCTATATGTTATTCCGGAAGTCCAGTCCAGTCCAGAGAGATCTTCATTCCAAATTTCATCCAAATCCATCCAGTAGTTATTACGTGAAAGAGTAACAAACATACATCCATCCATCCATCCATACTTACAAACTTTCGCATTTATAATACTAGTAGGATTTATACGGTTCCATTGTGCTCGATCCTGTGGGAGTCAACTCCAGACCTTCCCCGCCACCTCCATGATGTCGTTGCACCACCATCTCCTCAGTCTACCTCTCATCCTTCTCGTGTCTCGTGGGTACCAGTGCAGGATCCGCTCACTCCAACGTCCATCTTGTGATATATCTCTGGTTATCAGGACCGTCAAATCACTTCCTATCTTCAAAAAGCTATTGCTCAATCACTTTTTGTCGATCTCGCGGAGCTGTTAATTCTAGTAATATGTTCAGATGTTTTATTTATTTATTTAGTATGTTTTGTGTAGTTATAATATGTATTTATGTATTTTAAGGTGGATGCTTACGCTTGCGACGCGGTATTAATTTTTTTTGGTCTTTTTTGCCCATTACAGCTCATCAACACTTCTCCAGATAGCGAAAGTTGAGTTCGCAAGAACTAGGAGACTTAACACACATGTTTTAATTGATAGTATCTCATAAATATCATCAGTTTAGCTACGATCCCCCTGAGAGAGCTAGAGCACCATGCCGATTGCGTCAGTGACCTTTGTTATAGCTCTTATATCGTCGCACCTAACTCTATCTTTCAATTTGATGCTTAGCTCACAGATAACAAGATGATAATGATGGCAAAGCCACAAATTAGAAAATCTACTAGTTCAAATTTAAATTTGCTCCAAGTTGGTATGAAGACGCTGGCAAAGTAATCGCACCATCAACTTATGATTGTCAAACAAGAGGCAACGCGGGACTTAACTTTGAGCCATTTCATTCGTCATGGAGTAGTGTTGGACGTAAAACTAATCGATGAGAAACGGTTTTCGTTATTTGGCACTGGCATAATACTCAAGCAACGCCTTCTCATTCGGAAAGGAGAAAATACCCAACAACTTCTTAATTTTGCTTTAAGTCACACTCAAAATGAATTTCATTATTGTGAGCGTGGTACGTTTAAGCGTGGTAATTTTTAATGTGTGGTGGGTTATGGTGATCTTGTTTTCACTTACATGGTTCCAGCGGAAGATCAGCGTTGTGTTGCAAAACAACAAATTCTGAGCTGGACGCCAATTTGTGTCAGTGATGCGTGACTGGTACTGAGAGCCCCACATTTTTTTTACATGACATGTATGGTAGTTAATGCAACTTTTTTTTTTTTTTAACATTTATAGACCTTTGTTTGACCACTTTCTCGCCTGTTGGTAAGTGACGATGTGGCTGAAGATGGAGCAAAAAGGTCTAGAAGGCACCTATTCACTCTAGACTTGAAGAGACCCAGATTATAGTTTTCAGGGAAGACAGACGACGGTAGTGTATTCCACTCCTTAGCAGTTCGCATATAACGGTAGAACCGAAACGTTTTGTGCGAATAGAAGGTATACCATTGAGGTAAGGATGGTACTGAGCCGTACGCCTGCTCGTCCTATGATAAAAGGAGATGGTGGGATCAGATCGTGCAGTTCCTGGGAGCATTCCCCGAAATGTAACCTATAGAAGATTGAAAGGCATGCAACCTTACGGCGGTGCTCGAGGCTCTGGATCTTAGTCTCCGCCATAAGTTTTATGTAGTTTTATATTTTTTGTTATTCTTTGTTTCTGTTTGGGTATGTGCGTGTGTGTGTGTCGTTTTGCATCTGTACCTATCTGCGTTCATTGTCAAAAATAAATGTTTTTTATTTCTTCCTTTCCTTCTTAGTTTTAGAGAACAGTGGTTAAGTGTTTCAGTTTTTATCAACCTTCCTTTGAGTAATAATGAAAACATCAATAGATCTGGCTTTATCGAATTCATTGATATTGTAACTAGAACTTGCAGCTGGTTGTGTTCATCGAGTTTTAATACATAAAGACATTCATAGACACACGCCTTTTTCCCCGAAAACCCCTTCGGGGAAAAAGGCGAAGCCTCAATGGGCCACTTTTCACAGGCGGTTGCACCATCGTGGAATATAGAAGTGATAAGTGGTGAGCTCACCGTCGCCATTGCTTCCAACAACTGGCTCGGCTAACGCTTTCTTCCAGTAATAACACATTCCATAATAAGCTAGCACCCAGGACAAATCATATCAACAAGTCCAGGTAAACCCTAAGTTGGCTTTTACAACATCCACGGGAGGAGACGGAGGGTTCTATTCTCAAGCCGGACACACCACAGCTTACTCATTTTTGATACATTTTTTTTTATTATAATTTAACATACGGTTGCGAAACGTGGGTGATTACCGACACGAACATGTATAGGTTAAAGGTAGCGCAGAGAGCAATGGAGAGGTCGATGCTACGGCTATCCCTGCGAGATGAAGTGCGAGATCAGGAGATTCGCAGACGGTCCAAAGTCACGGACATTGGGAAACGCATCTCACAATTATTGAAGTGGCAATGGGCAGGACACCTCATGCGCTGCACGGATAACAGATGGAGCCGCAGGATAACCAAGTGGAGACCTTGGGTAGGAGGCCGAAGACCAGGCAGGCCGAAGGCACGATGGACCGATGACATTAAAAACATAGCTGGCCGCCAGTGGAGTCATGATACTGGGAACAGAGCCGACTGGAAGAAATTAGGGGAGGCATATATTCAATATTGGACGGAAAGATGCTGATAAATGATGATGATGATAATTTATCGACAACTATGCTTAAATTTATCGATAACTTGATTCAAATTCAACGACATGCGCCCTCCCTATACGGAACTAGCGTCTCGAAGCTCGCCGGCTTCGTTCGGCAAGTTTTGATAGAATTTTCAATTACCTTCCTTTGTTTCAAGTTTCGCTAGAGTTGTGTACCTACCCGCACGCCCCTCGTCTGGAGTACTTCCTAGGTGTTGGGAGTAGTTTTTGTATACGTTTAAGAAGTTATAGAGGATTTTTTGATGATTTTTGGGACACGAATTTAATCTAGACAGGTTTTAAAGTCTATTGCGGGGAACACTGCTTGGTTTGATGGAAGAATACGTAGTATACCTACATTTATTCTTGTATCTAGAATATTACCTACATTAGACACATGGGCCTCGCCTATAGAACGCTAGGACGAATGGTTCAGCCTACATTCACTGACTTCCTTTAAAATGTTGTCGGTCCATCAAAAGGGAGGAGGGGAGGGGGGGGGGGGGGGGGAGGGTCTGCGTCTTCTGGTTCTCGTGTGGTTGCTTTTTCATACCAGCAGGTGAGATCGCGGTTCTTATAAAGTAGAATAAAGGTATAAGTATAAAGGTTCTTAAGGTGGTTGCTTTTTCATAAAAACGTATTTTACCAAATATGGGCGAACAGAGTATAATTTTACACTGAAATGACTGTTGTTGGCTTTTATATTGGTCATTATTTGCGGCAAATCATATTTGGTTAAAGAAAACAGTCGATTAATAGCGAAAATAACTTCGAAATTTTAGTCTATACAATTCATTTCGACGTTATTTTCGCTATTAATCCAGTGTTTTCTTCAATTAAATATGATTTGCCGCAAATAATAACCAATATAAAAGCCAACAACAGTAATTTAGGTATAATAGGTATTTTTCTTATCAAGGCGCAATGTACTTCAATTTCGAAGTACTTTTATTCAGGTACTTCACAAAAACTTAACGTACTTACACTATTCTATGAACTTAATTATTAAACTTTAATATATACAAGTGTTTCTCAAACTTTTGCCAAGCACTCTCATCAACGTATTTGCTAAAGAAAATTCATTTAAAGTTAGAATCGCTCCTCAGTTCTCAATACGTTTGAAGTTAGCAAAATTCAATTACGTTTTCAATTCGAGACTTGAAAACCAATTTGGTGTACAAAAACTTTATATCTTGAGAGAAATAAATACGATCTCTTGCTGAAGTAGAGAGAGAAGACAAAGAAAAGAAAAGAGCATTAACTTAAAATAAAAAAAGTTGCATCTGAATCCCTAATTCTAACATAAAATTATAAAGCTAACTTAACCTACATTAAATTACATTAGGGTGTTCTGAGTATTTTTTATTTTCTTTTGTCAAGCATTATTATTTATTTATTTATTAATTTATCTTAACTTATTTTAATAACTTATATTCTTTGTTACTTTTGAAATCTTCAAAATTCTGTTTTTCTATTTAATCCAAGTAACCTGTATTACGGAAGTGCGAGACCCTCTAACACAGGTATTTTTCTCACTTAAAAGAGGGTTACCAACCAATGCTATTGTATCCTAGATTATGTTTAATGAAATAAAATATTTATAATTGTATTTAATGTGTAACATCTGACATCTCACCTTGGCAATAAGCAACATGGCTGATAGTACAGAGACTTTTCATCATTATGTCTCAGGGTGGCGGGCGCAGTGCAATGCCACATAGGGCGCGTCCTAAGTAGACGTGACCTATAAGGTAATGCACTGTTCATAGGCAGAGGTTACCGCTTAACATCAGGTGGGCCATCAGCTTGTAACGTCATTCAAGAAGTATAAAAAAATAAAAACCTCTCAGCTTGATAGGCTTGATAGTCGGCTTTTACAACATCCACGGGAGGAGACGGAGGGGTCTATTCTTAGGCCAGACACACTATAAGGATATTTGTAATACGTAGTTTAATGATTATTGCATTAGTAAACTTTAAACCAAAACCCTACTTAATAAATAGAAATAGCAAGGTCTATATTCCAACTCCCGCCCACAATTTCGTATGAAAGTTAGCAAAATAAATGACAAACATTAATCTAAGTAAGCGCCATTAACATCAAGATATAAACTTACCTTCCCGTTTCCAAGTCGGATAAACCGGGATAACTTTTCACCCCCCACCAAGACGAGAAATATTTACATAAATTTACAAATTTCGCTTCGAAATAAAGTTGAGTAGGGGTGCCACAACGTTGAAGGCAAATTCCTATGCTGTCGTTGTATGGCGTCTGGTTGAAGTGACGCGTGAGCCGAGATCGCTAGCTCATAACTGGTACAAAAGCACAATGCATCCAGCATTTTACGGAAGCTTCCATCTGGTTGAGATTTGGATCAGAAGAGCTACCTTTAGATCGTTTGCATGCAACGGTCTTTATGTAGCTCAACTGTTTAATTTGTAGATAGGTAGATAGATAACACACCACTTCAAAATAAACACATTTAAAACAATCAAAAAATAATCATGGAAGTGCAATGGGCGGTCTAATCGCTGAGAGCGATCTCTTCCAGATAACCTTGGGAATTTTTATTAGTTGTATGATTCTTTCCATACCGTTATATTAGTTGTATTATGTGCGCTTTTGTGTTATTAATAATTACTATTAGATTACTTTTGTTACTATAATGTACCCAGGGATCATTACTAATGGATAAGTACTGTTACCACACTATACTTAGTACATTTGTCCTGCAGCGGGAATCGAATCCGTAACCTCTCGCATCTTAGCCGGTTACTCACTAGCCGTGCCACTGAGATCGCCATCATCAAGACATCCACTGTTGGACATAGTACTCCAACATAGAAAAATAATTTATAATATATTATATTATATTTATTTATTAAAGTCACCAACATAGTACTCGTATACACCGATACAAGTAAACACACACATGATGAAAAAAAATGCTGGACAATTCACACAAAATTACCTAGTTCCAAGTTTTTATTTTACTTAGAAATTACCCAGAACACCCTGAACAATTACCTGCAGATCGTACAAATATTTGTTCCGAGGTGGGAATAGAACCCGTAACCTCCTGCGTCGCAGCCGAACCTTCGCCCGCCGCGCCACAGAGATCGTAAAATTTCGTAAACGGTTTTGAGCTGCTTTCATTCACATAAGAGTATTTACAAAATGAGGTCGAAAACAATTTGTTTTCGGCGGCGACAACCCTAGCACTAGGAGCATAGTTCGCGCGGGTCACCCCCCTAGGTAGTTGTTAGTGGGGAGGGGGGCCGTTTTTCATGTTTAATTTTAACTTTGCAAAACTGGCGTTTTAATAACGGCCCGTCTTTCGCGCTCCCAATTTTATGCTCGGCCAGCAACCTTTTCGCCGTTTCGAAATGAGAATTTTCAGTTTAATGCCACACTGGAGACGCCAAAGTTTTATTGTGTACGAATTAGTTTTCGTGTAGTCGTTTTCAAAAATTGCTTATTTATATTTTGTATTGTTTCGTACAGTGAGTTTACAGTGTGTTGCCATGTTTTGTATTGTTTCGTACAGTGAGTTTACAGTGTGTTGCCATGTTTTGTATTGTTTCGTACAGTGAGTTTACAGTGTGTTGCCATGTTTTGCTTTGGTATTTGAAGGTGTTTGTTTTTGGTGCAATATTACATACGTTATGATTGGAAGCATGGAAAACGTGTCTTTGATTAACCTTAGCAAGCACCTATACCATCTACCATCATAACATAATACCCAACAGTCACATACATAGTCCTGATCCCACACTAAGATTCCCTGTGTCGTGGGCGTCAGGAACTAAGAGTACCATAGTAGGTACCCTAACACCCATTATCATAGGCCTATATCAGTCCACTGCTGGACATAGGCGTCTCCCTATGCGTGCCATTTAGACCGATTTCCAGTTCTTCCCATCCACTTTCTAGCAGCCGCCTTACGCAGATCGTCACTCCAACTAGCCAGGGGGCACCCCACACTACGTTTACGAGACGTGGTCTCCACTCTAAAAAACTCAGATACGGAACTAATATTTGCAAATCATACTAACATTTATCGCAGCGGGAATCGAACCCGGAACCTCTGGCATCTCGGCCACTCTCAGCTACTCGCCCGCCGCACTACTTAGAGGTCGTATCGATTATTTCATTTGAACTTGGCTACAATACAAGCATACTAGAAATCTTTTCACTGTAGATACCTCAGGCAAGCATACTAGAAATCTTTTTATGTTGGTGTAGAGCCTGCTCTCAGAATCCCTTGTCCAAAATACCTTTGGAGTATGATATAAGTCCTATTCCATAGAATACAAATGTATAATCAAATCTCAGTAAATACATAATGCGCCTAAGCCTCGCACTACCTCGGCCGTAAAACAAGGAGCGGAATATTAAAACCGGCACAGAACATCATTAAAATGCGTAATTGCTGGATTAGGAGCCCAAGATTCCTCTATTTCCCTCCACGGCCATGTTCAGAGTAGGATACTTTACAACTACCAATAGAAAAATACGATTAATAAGTTTATTTATTGATAATATATTTTTATAGAACAAATGGCACTGAGCACGCACATGCTGATTTTCTTAGATCCATTTTGGCTATTCTCGTGAAAAAGTAGTGTTTTTTTCTAAAAGCACTACTTTTCGCGCTACTTTTACTCACTCCGCTCGCCTTATCTGAGTAGACTATAATTTTGGCAGTTCTAACTTCGAAAAACATAACTTTCAGAACTTGCTCCGCTTACCAATACTTTGTCGCTGTTCTCGCTTTTAAAACAACAAACATTTCGTGGATCGCTCTGCTCAGTGGCAGTGCGCAGGAAATATAGCTCGCAGAGCTGGTAACTGAGGAATGAACGTTCTCGTAGTGACCTTGAATCCAACGACACAATTTAGGAAGGCCTTTTCTTTTTGATCGAAGACATTTGAAATGAAATCGGTGGATAGAGGCGGCTTAAGATTGTCCACCGTGGCTGTTTATGGGAGAGGCCATTGCTTAGCAGTAAACTTCTTTCTTTTTTTTTATTCTTCCTACCAAGGTATCAAGCAAGCATACGGCCCACCTGTTGGTAAGCGGTTACCGTAGCCTATGGACGCCTGCAATACCAGAGGCACTCAAACGCGCGTCGCCGACCTTTTAAAAGTTTCCAAACATCCCTTTTAAGAACCCCATACTGTAGTCACTTGGGAAAACCTCTGCAGGGAGATCATTCCACAACCTGACTGTTTGCGGGAGTAAGTTCCTCTGAAACCGCACAGTCCGGGACCACCCTGGCTCTAAGGTGTGCGGATGAATCCCCTCCCGATGGCGAACGGTGTTGTGAAAAAAGGTACGTAGGTTGTAGGTACTTCTACAAGCTTATGATGATGATGATGAATGGTGTTCTAATATGAACGCGGAGCAACGTGCCTCACATACGTCATGAGCGAGGTCTCAAGATTAGGCGATTACATCGGCTTTTTCGTATTTCGAACGCACGTCTCTACGTTTTATGCCTCGAACTCGGTTTAGGAACGTTCTGAATTTAAATGGATTAGGTGCCCGCTTTGGAGTGATTTGAATTTGGAACGTGTGTTTTTTAATTGAAACAAAATTGTTGCCATTGGATTTGAGAGGTTAAATAAAATAGATGTGAAGGAATTTGCAGATATGAACAATATTATTTATATTAAATGAAAATATATTTTTAGTATATGCACAAGTACCTAAAAGAATAAATAAAATAATCCTATCGTCTGTCGGTACAATGTTCAGATCGTTCACCGTAAGATGGCACCTGCCTTCCGTGGCACGCCAACCAAGGCAGGTGCAATCTTACGGTGAACGAGCTGTAGTTGCAGACTTTCGCTAAAGTATTATTTAGTCTGTGGCCGAAGTATTGATAAAAAACGTTATTTTATCTTATGTTGGGTAATGGCTTCTGCGCATTATTTGCAACAAATATAGACGCACTAGATGTCACAGTCATATTACTGATATATATTGAGACGTCTTTGCCGGCCAATATTAGGAAGGAATGATTAATTGTCTGTGGTATTTTAAGAAAAGGCGTAAGATACGCCCGGTTTCTATTATCATGCCGTCCAAATCATTGAAAATTAACTTTCTATTATGTAAATTACGGCCTGAGATCAAATCAAAAGTTTGATAGAATAAATCATTGCTTATATTCTAATAATGTAAGTACAGTAACTACGTATTTCAGTGTATAGTTCTATCAAAAACAGAGATAACGAACCTTTTCATTAAAAATGAAAGACCAAATTCATGGAAACTGCCACAAAAATGAAAAACATTAAGCATTCATATCAGCCATAAAAACTACCCCCACGCGAGAGGGAGGCATTCCCTATCTGTACACGTATAAATCTATATGACGTCATTAAGAAAACAGCGCTATCGTCTTGCGTATATCTATCTCTTTCACACTTACGTGCTGTTACAGGTAAAAGCGAGATGGGGTGTATCTTAGGGGGGTAGCGCCTTACAATGGAGAAAAGACGGAGAAATTAAATAATACTTTGTCGTTTAAATTGAAAGGGTGGAAGGGGTAGTTTGGAAAATTTTCGGGGGTAGGTAAAAAGTATTGATTTTAGTGGGATTAGATGGTTTCGTCTCTTTTGCGGTTAGATAGTTTTCCTGGGTTTATGTTTTTAACCCCCGACCAAAAACTAAGGGGTGTTATAAGTTTGAATTGTCTGTGTCTGTGTGTGTGTTTGTGTGTGTGTGTGTCTGTGGCATCGTAGCTACCGAACGGATGAACTGATTTCGTTTTTTTTTGTTTGTAAGGTGAATTTGTCGGGAGTGTTCTTAGCTATGTTTGATCAAAATCGGTTCAGCCGTATCATTGCATTGAGGTTTTTTTTAATTTTTACAAAATTAATTACTTGTAGTAAATAGTGATTTTGGTTCTGGGCATTGGTGTTTTTTATAAGGTATTCTGGTTCGTTTTAGACGCAATGCTTCTTTTTTTTGGTTACAATGCGTAAGTTGACTTATGGTTAAAACGGCCTTGTAACGGATAAAATAACCTCCTCCTCCTCGCGTCGTATTCCTCAATGCTGAGGGTCGTGACCCCCTCCATGGATCACTTTCTGCCGGACGATGTTGCGCCAATGAGATCTGTTGCCAGCGAGTTGCACAGCTTCGTGGAGTCTTGAATCGAGAGTGGTGCGGAACTGGTCTGACCAACGTAACGAGCTACGGCCTCCTGGCCTCTTTCCCTCGATTTTGCCAGTGATAATCAGCTTCTCTAATTGTCACTGCCTTTTTTTTTTACTACGTTGTACTAACGGCGGAACAAGCAGATGGCCCACCTGATGTTAAGCGGTAACCTCTGCTTATGAACAGTGCATTACCTCATAGGTCACGTCCACCTACGACGCACCCTATGTGGAATTACACTGCGCCCGCCACCCTGAGACATAAAGATGAAAAGTCTCATGTGCCTGTAATTTCACCGGCACCCTTACCCTTCAAATCGGAACACAGCAATGCAAGCACTACTGCTGTGCGGCAGAAAAAGATATGGTGGTAGTTCTTCCCCGGACGAACTCTTTCACAAAAAAGCTCTACTACTAGGTACTAAATAACAAAAAATAATGCTACTTTCCGTTCTATATGACCAAAATACTCAAGGACTCGCTGGAGGCAGATGGAGGAAAGCCTAGTAGTTATCTTGAGTTCCTTGAGTATTGACTCATTCGTCCTACGTGCTGTCCAGGGGATTTGCAACATCTGTCTCCAACTCCACATCTCGGTTTCTGCACCGTGAAGGAATATAGAAAAGACTAGGCTCCGGATGAGTCTAATTTTGGTCCTATAGGTGATCCTCCTATCCTTCCATATAAAAAAACCAGGGTCATGAAAGTCATTGCACCTCGTTGAGACCACATTCTAGCAGATGCCACTTTTGAACTCTTGGTTCTAGACAATCCTAGAAACAACATTTCAAAAAGTGGTTCCTCTCGTTTTTATTAAATGTAATTTTTGTAATCTAATTAAATAGGTACTTAGGTTTTTTTTGTAGTATGCACAAATTAAACAGTTGAACTATCTGAAGACCGTTACAAACGATCTAATGGTAGCTCCACAGATCCAAATGATTTTTACTAGTACTAGACCTTTTTTTATGAAAGAGTTCGTCAAGGGAAGTTCCTACCTATTTCTGCCGCAAAGCAGTAGTGCTCGCATTGCTGTGTTCTGGTTTGAAAGGTATATGGGTGCCAGTGAAATTACAGGTACATGAGACTTTTCATCTTTTTTTCTGTCTCAGGGTGGCGGGCGCAGAGCAATGTCACATAGGGTGCGTCCTAGGTGGACGTGACTTAAGTGGTAATGCATTGTTAAAGGCAGAGGTTACCGCTTAACATCAGGTGTGACATCTGCAAGTTAGTAAAAACTACCAGACGGAAGCGTCTTTAAGACGCTGGCTGCTTTACCTTGCTAAATGGCAATAACAATGCATTGAGCCAGATAAGAGCCAGCTCTCGGGTCACGCATCACTTCGAGCAAATTTCAAATTAGATTACTTATAAAACCGTAATTCCCCATCCAAATCTTCAACCGAACAATACCGATCGTTACAATTCTTCGGCTGAATAAAATAGGCGATACTCCCCCCTCGCCGGGCAAATAAGCCATTAAAAGCCTTGCGACGCTTGGCTATAAAATCTCTGCTTCTTGGCCCCTTCCATAGGGGGGGGGGGGGGGAGGGCGATAAACTGCCTTTATAACGTTCCGTGCGATAATTAAAACGACGTTTTCTAAGTAAAATGATCTTTGTCGTTTATATGTTGTTTGTGAAACTAAATATCTGGGTAGGTTACTCCAAACATGACCTCGCATTGCATACATACGTAGATACACGCCTTTTACCCCGAAAGAGTAGGCAGAGCCTCAAATGGGCCTCGTTTCACTGGGGTTACACCATCGTGGAATATAGACGTGACAAGTGGTGAGCTCGTCGCCACCATTGCTTCCCACGACTGACTTAACTAACGCTTTCTTCCAGTAATTACACATTCCATAATAAGCTAGCAGCCAGGACAAATCTTATACCAACGAATCTTATCAACATGTCCAGGTAATCCCTAAATCGGCTTTGACGACATCCACGTGAGGAGACGGAGGGGTCTATTCTTTCGCCAGACAAACCACATCCAACGACGTTTTCTAAATAAAGTGACCTTTGTCTTTTAGATAGATAGATATAGATAGATTATATATATTAACACTTTATTGCACACCAAAAAATAAAACACTAAATGTATTAACTAAATCAAATTGTAGTAAAATGGGCGGCCTTATCACTATAAATTATTTCTTCCAGGCAACCTTTGGATGGACAGTAATGAGCGAAGTAATAACGATGTTGCTGGGAAACTAAGCCAGTAGTTCGCCCGAACATGACATCGCAATGTATAGTTTATCCTCTTGGACCTCTTGGACCCTTATAACCTTCGACCAAAGTACTTTGGTCGAAGGTTATAACTAAAAAACCGGTTAAGCTTATTAGTACCTACCTAGTAGAGTTTTTTTGTTACCCCGGAGAAGTACTACCTCCATATCCATACTTCTCATCCTATTTCGATGAATGATGTGTCATTCGATCCGTTATTTGTCCGGTAACATTTTATATGGTAAGGAGGCCGCATTGCTCTAAGATATTACATGAACAAAATCAATATGATAGGCGTTTTTTTTTGTTTTTTTTTATGCTACTTTGATTGACTGGTCTAGCTGATGGCCCACATGGGGTAAAGTGGTACCCTCTGCCTATGAACAGTGTATTACCTCACAAGTCACGCCCACTTAGGACGCACCCTATTTGGTATTGCACTGCGCCCGCCACCCTGAGACATAAAGATGAAAAGTCTCATGTTCCTGTAATTTCACACAGCCTTACCTTTCAAACCAGAACACAGCAATGCGAGCACTACTGCTTTGCGGCAGAAATAGGTATGGAGAAATAGGTGTTAGAGATCCACTAACTTATCTGTAGAATGAAATGTATGTAGATGATAGAAAAATGTAGGTAAATGTTTCTACGGATTAGTTGGTGGATCTTTACAAGGTTACAGCCAATAAAGGGAGGTTAATCTACCTTTTTTGGTACCGTAGCATATCAAATGAAAGATGAGAAAATTCAGAGTTAATTGAGATTTTTGTTTACATTCTACAAATATTTAACTTACATAAGTACCTAAGATAAGATAAGATAATTGTTTATTTTCTGATTTCACACATTAAAAAATTGACATGTCATTTATATTGTTAATAAATTAAATCTTAAAATTAAAGTTAGTAAGTATACAAAGTTACAATTATTAAATTAAGAATTATATTAATTCTAATTCATATTCATTAATTAAACCTAAGTCATAGTTCATAGGTCGAATATTTCTTATAACTTTTGTTAGTGATATATAACTTTTTATATTTGTAACTGAACAAGTTAAACACGTGTTCAAACCAAAGACTTCTATTAGTTTTAGTAGAAGGTCTTTGGTTCAAACCCCCAATTTATTATCAAAAAGCACAATAAAAACTCGATCTATGAAATCAATTTCAAATCTAGTTTTTAGAATGAATCGTCATAATTCAAAAAGAGAACCGGATTTAAGCCCTTCGAATGATAAAAGAATTGGAACACGTTTGATGGCCAGTTGCAGCAGTTGCCTAGTTTGGCCGGTGTCCGAACAATCGAATATGGAACGAGTTTTTAAATTTAGAATTATCCATTATAATCATTGACAATTTTAAATTCCAGACAGACTAAAAATAAAAATGTTGTAGTAAAGCATCTAAGTAGTAGTAGGTAGGTACCTATAGCTTATTTGTGAAAGAGTTCATCCGGAGAAGTACTACCACCATACCTATTTCTGCCGCAAAGCAGTAGTGCTCGCATTGCTGTGTTCCTGTATAGAGGAACGTATGGGTGCCGGGAACGAGTATGGGTGCGGATGAAATTACAGGCACATGAGACTTCATCTTTATGTCTGAATATGACGCAGTGCAGTGCCACAAAGAGCGCGTCCTAGGTGGACGTGACCTATGTGGTAATGCAATGTTAAAGGCAGCGGTTACCGCTTAACATCAGGTGGGCTACCTGCTTAATTGTTCCGTTTTATAAACTAAAATAAAACAAGTAAAATAATGTACTTCCACAAAATGGCGGAACGTAATAGACGAAACTCATAGTTATAGTCAAAGTAATTAAAATATTCCATAGAATAGATAAAGCGGCGTTAATTAAAGGGATGATCAAAGAAAGCCGCCGCGAACAGCTATTGTGCTGACTTCCTGTCTCGTCCGACAAGTAAAATGTGGTAAGTGCAATTTATTCCGAGAATAACTCTTATATTTTATATTTTGACAATAATAAAAACTATAACGACGACCTCTGTGGCACGGCGGGCGAAGGTTGACTTGAGACGCAGGTGGTTGCGGGTTCGATTCCCCCCTCGGAACAAATATTTGTACCATCTGCAGATATTTGTTCAGGGTGTTCTGGGTATTTTCTTTACGAGTATATAATCAAAAATATCTATCTATGTAATTTATTGAAATGAAATAATAACTTATTGCATGAAATATGGTACAACAGGATTAAAATAAGGTATTTTAGATTAAATAATCTAAGGACCAGCATATCTATCCATGAATTAGCAGCAATTTTAATAATAATTTTAGTCTCTAGCCTACAGTATTTCAGTATTACAGTAGTATTTCTTCTTACAATATAATTCAATAATAATGACAACGAAAACAAGGTAAAATAATAGTGAATAATAATAAACCATCATAATATTAAATGTCACAAATTTTATAATTACTTAGACATTTTATAATAAGTAAATTCTTATATATAAAAATATAAAAACATTGCTTTACTAACCAACTGTGTAATTTACTTGGAAATTTCCGCTCAGGGAGTTCTATAATATTATTAGGTATGTGGTTATATACTTTTATTGCCATATTGTACCAGTTATTGATCTAAGTGCAGTTTTACAGTTGTACTTAGTATATCAGTTGGAACAGATTGGCTCAAGAAAGACAAGAGTGGAAAATGTTGGAGGAGGCCTTTGCCGACTGGCAAACAGATCCACAGAAAATTAGTAAAATCCAAATAAAAGACTAGATTAAGGATTATATAAAATTTAGGTTTTCTATGTAGGTATAGTATAGTTTTTACTGTAATATGGATCTGAATAAAATGCTATATTATTATTATTAAGTATATCAGTTATCTAGTACCCATAACAAAAGTTCTGCTTCCTTGGGCCTAGATGATTATGGGGCCTTATGGGCCTTATGTGAACTGTCCACCATTATTTATTTATTAATTACAAAAATAGGAGATCCGCCCTCATACCCGTAATGGCTTCCACCGGGCGCCATCTTGGAGGAAAACACAAAGATGCTGAATGGCGAAATTTTCTTGTGTAATTTTCACGCTTTTCCGCCCCTTCGCCCACCCCTATACGTAGGGTTGTTAGACTTACTTAAATGACCGACTACTTACCGACCGACTACCTATCCGACTTTTTTGAATCTTATACAGTAAATATATACATACATAGATACACGCTTTTCTTAGATAATTAAGGCGAATGCTCACGCTTGCGGTGCGAGATTCAATTTTTTTAGTGTTTTTTGCTCATTATAACTCATCTTCAGATAGCGAAAGTTGAGTTCGCGAGAACTAGGAGACTTACACACATGTTTTTATTGATAGTATCTCATAAATATCATCAGTTTAGCTATGACAGACCTTTTTTTGTTAGGTGTATCTTTGATAAACTGATAATATTTATGAGATACTATCAATTAAAACATGTGTGTTTAGTATCCTAGTTCTCGCGAACTCAACTTTCGCTATCTGAAGAAGTGTTGATGAGCTGTAATGGACAAAAAACACCAAAAAACATTCAATTTCGCGCCGCAAGCGTGAGCATCCACCTTAATGGCAATTAACAGGTTGAAGACAGGATTGGTCACTGGGGAATCACTTTGAGAGTTTTTGTATAAGTAATTGTTTTTTCATTATTAATTGTTGTGCACACGACAGAAGCTTTTTATGAAGAGAGTAGTGTAGGGATGGGACGGGTGCAGGAAAAATAGGAAGCTAGTGTTGCACCTTAATCAAACAAAACTGCAAACCCTTTTTCGATACTATTGTGGTGTGACAAATAAAGTAATATTTGGATGCTGCATATACGTAAGAGCCTTTTTCCCCGAAGGGGTAGGCACTGCCTCAAAAGGCCTCTTTCCACTTTCTTTCTTTTCCACCGTGGGTTACACACTATCGTTGAAATATAGACGTGATAAGTGGTGAGCTTATTGCCGCTATCGCTACTCGCTTCCAGTAATAACACATTCTTTAATAGGCTAGCAGCCAGGACAAATCTTTTACCAACGAATCTTGAAAACAAGTTCGAGTAATACCTCAGTTGGCTTTTACGACATCCATTGGAGGCGACGGAGGGGTTTATTCTTAGGCCAGACACACCATAGTATCTAGTAAAAATTACACAATTTGGAATTTATTAATAATTTATAATAGTTATTTATTTATTTATTCGACCAGCGTAGGATCATTTAGATTACCTACACAGTACACAAGGTAACACACAATAATAACAATAAAAACCAGCCAAGTGCGAGTCAGACTCGCGCATGAAGGGTTCCGTACTATTATCTATAAAAACGGCAAAAAACACGTTTGTTGTATGGGGTATTTATTGTTATAGCGGCAACAAAAATACATCATCTGTGAAAATTTCAACTGTCTAACTATCATGGTCCATCTAACTAGCCTGGTGACAGACGGACATACGGACAGCGAAGTCTTAGTAATAGGGTCCCGTTTTACCCTTTGGGTACGGAACCCTAAAAACAACGTATATAAAAAGTGAATACAATTTCTCTTAGAATTTTGTCGAATTTTGTATTTTCAAAAATGATAAGTAATGATATTCAAATCACCCCTTTTAATTCCCACGCTGAACGATGACCGGTTACGTCTGCTCATAATATAATGAGGGTTTTAGATGTTACTGGACATAGAATATTGTCAAAAACCTGTTCTTATGAGTATTTTATTGAATAGTAAACCCGAGAAACAAATTTGGTATCATCATCATCATCATGTAGAAGTCGACTACTTGACAAACACCTACATAATGCCACGACAACCGGTCTTGGACCGTCTCCATCCACTAACTTCCTGCGACCTTTCATGTCGTCTTTTCATCGAGACAGCCATCCTACAGCGTTGTCAAGTTCGTGGTCGCCACCCGCATTATTTCTGCACTTTGCACTATTTCCTATTTCGCACTATTACTGCCGCAAAGCAGTAGTGCTTGCATTGCTGTTTTGTGGTTTGAAGGGTATGGGTGCCGGTGAAATTACAGTCACATGAGACTATTCATCTTTGTCTCAGGGTGGTGGGCGCAGTGCAATGCCACATAGGGCGCGTCCTAGGTGGACGTGTCCTTTGAGGCAATGCATTGTCAAAGGCAGAAGTTACCACTTAACATCAGGGGGGCCATTTAATGTTCCGTCATTCACATAGTAAAAAAAAAATGAACTACTTTTTCTTTCAACTAACAAATATTTCTCCGGCTTTTATACTTACTTCTTATACAACACTAGCCCAAGGCAATTTGCTTACCACCAGTCACTACAGACCCCCAACTTTACGTGCGCTAACTGTTAAAGTATTTAATTTTACTGTGTTGGTGGGTCTACTTATAGCGGTTATGTGTTTACAGCGAATTTTAGATTCATAGAACTGTAAGTTCTTAATTGAATCGTAGTTGTAAAATGTGTCGTTATTTAGTAAATAGGTCAAATGTGGCTCTATATATATATATAGAAACGAACCACGGGGTTCATGGGATGGTTTGATAGATAGATTAGATAGATTAAACAAAATAAAACAAAAACACCAAAAAAGGAAAATCAAATCATAGTACAATGGGTGGCCTTATCGCTGAAAGCGATTTCTTCCAGGCAAGATTTGAGTAAGATACAAAGGAAATTGCAGTATATATTTTCTACCAAAAGACTTCAATCAATATCTATAAAATTATTTCATGACTGACTGGCTGGTTTACTGAATGAGTTTCATGACTGATTGACTGGCTCACTGAATGAGTTTCATGACTGAATGACTGACTGACTGACTGGCTTAGTGAATGAGTTTCATGTCTGAATGACTGAATGGCTCCCATACAAAAAAACGTGTTTAATTGGCGTTTTTATAGATAATGGTACGGAACCCTTCGTGCGCGAGTCTGACTCGCACTTGGCCGGTTTTTTATATACCTATTTGATAAAATTAGGAACGTTTTAGCTTATTATGACTGTAATTATGTTGGCCCTAAAAAAGCTGGGTTAGGTTCATGTCACCCCAGGTTCAATTCACCCCGAAAAAGATTACCAAAAAGATTCTATGCGCGAAATCAAATCCAGTACTGTCGCGGAAAAAACGTTACAGTACTGTTAAGATAACTATTTACGTATACGTACGTACCTACTAACATATTATATTATAAAAAAAATCTCTATATGATAAATTAATTGAATGAATAATCTCAAATGAAAAATCTACAATGAAAAATCTCGAATGAAAAATCACGAATGAAAAATCTCGAATGAAAAATCACGAATGAAAAATCTCGAATGAAAAATCACGAATGAAAAATCTCGAATGAAAAATCTCGAATGAAAAATCTCGAATGAAAAACCTCAAATTAAAAATCTCGAATTAAAAAAGCTCGAATTAAAAATCATTATGTACAAATACCTAAAACCTAGTTTCTATTGATCTAATATATTCTCTCATCACAAACTATGTCTAAATTCCAAACTATTGGATCCAAAGCTTTATTAGCAGATAACAAAGGACGCCATAAATATTTAATGCTGTCAATATACGAGTATAACTGGAACTTATCTGCTAGATATTATATACACGCCCCGGGGTATCGAGGCGGGCGGCGTAAGGGCGCGTGCAGACCGCTCGCGAAAACGCAGCGTTTATATGGGTTTCTTTTTTTATTAACGCAAGCACATACATACATACATAGACACACGCCTTTTTCCCCGAAAGGGTAGGCAGAGCCTCAAATGGGCCTCTTTTCACCGTGGGTTGCACCATCGTGAAATATAGACGTGACAATTGGTGAGCTCATCGCCGCCATTGTCTCCCACGACTGACTCGGCTAACGCTTTCTTCCAGTAATAACACATTCCATAATAAGCTAGCAGCCAGGATACATCTTATACCAACGAATCTTAGCAACAAGTCCGGTACGCAAGCACACACTGCTAAATATTCTCTCTGAAAGATAAAATGCTCAAAGATTATCTGACAGAGGGCTAAAGTCATTGCAGCACTGGATTATCAAGTTGAACTGTCAATAACCACTGAAACCTCGCTTCGCTCAGTCAATAATATTTCAGAGACATCATGTAGGGTTGGCGACAGAGCTGCCGTAATTTAGCCTTTCGGGGTAAATCCTATTCCCGTGAGAAAAGGGCCCCTTTCTTGTTTTCAAAACCTCTGTGTTTTCAAAGTCGACCTCTGTGGGCGCGGTGGGCGAAGGTTCGCCTGCGACGCAGGAGTTTGCAGGTTCGATTCCCGCCTCGGAACAAATATTTGTACGATCTGCAGATTTTGTTCAGAGTGTTTTGGGTATTTTCTATAAAAATATATATCTATGTAATGTATTATATTAAGTACCGCTTAACATCAGGTGGGCCATCTGCTTGTTCCGTCATTAAGTAGTATAAAAAAAAACATTTATCTTATACCCATAATCCAAGCTATGCTTAGCTTGGGGCTAGATAATGTTGTGTGAACTGTCCAGCATTATTTATTATTTATTTATTTACTGCTAAATATTCTCTCTGAAAGAGTCCTCAACGAGTCAGAGAGCTAAAGTCATTGAATCACTGGATTAGCAAGTTGAAGTGGCAATAACCACAGAAACCTTGCTTCGCTCTGTCAATAATGTTTTAGAAACATCATATAGGGTCGGTGACAGAGCCGCCATGTTTTAGCCTTTCGGGCTAAATCCTATTCCCGTGAGAACAAGCGACTAATATTGTAAAAATTAAAAAAAGACCTCAACGCAATGAAACGGCTGAACCGATTTTAATCAAATATAGCTAAGAACACTCCCGAGTAATTCACCTTTCAAACAAACAAAAAAACAGTTCATCCGTTCGGGAGCTACGATGCCACAGACAGACACACACACACAGACACGTCAAACTTATAACACCCCGTCGTTTTTGCGTTTTTGCGTTGCGAAGGGACACTTTCGCGTTTTCAAAACTTTTTAGGGCGTCTGGTCGAATGCAGCATTAGACACAGATGGATTATGACCAATATTGACATATAGGCTACTTTTGATCTAGGTATAACGCAATTAAAACCATGGGAGGACAATCATACAAAATAATGCTGGACAAGTTCACACAACATTATCTAGCCTCAAGCTAAGCAGAGCTTGTGTTATGGATACTAGATAACTGATATACTTAATACAATATATTACATAGATAGATATTTTTTATTATACATAGAAAATACCCAGTACATCCTAAACAAATATCTGCACATATATCGGAACATATATTTGTTCCGAGGCGGGAATCGAACCCGCAACCTCCTGCGTCGCAGGCCAAGCTTCGCCCACCGCGCCACAGAGGTCGTCAATAAATAATAGTAATATTGAACCCCAGTGTGAAATCCCCGCGTGCCTTCCGTAATGAGCCCCGGTACAACTTTCTGCAGAGCCGCGAAAGTAGCACGGAAAACTTTAACAGCGTCTTGGTAGTGTAGCCCCAACGCGATGAGTTGATACTTGCAACTATTTAATAAGAAATTTATCTTTCAGCACCTAACAGTTGGGTTATAGTGCGCGTCATGTAAAAATAACGCTGGCGGTCAAGCTTCTACAGGCGTGCCAGCGTTCTTTTTACATGACGCGTACTATTTAATTGTACATTATTTGTAGTAAACTAGGTAGGCACTCATTCAATGCATAGGTATACATCTCTTAAATAAGTAGAAAAGTAAGTAATCTTTTAAAAATAACGCTGGAACGCCTGAAGAAGCTTGACCGCCAGCGTTATTTTTACATGACGCACATTATACCATGAGCTCCTAGAGCCATTCAGTTCAAAAACTATTCAATAACAAATGTCGGTTCCGTGATGTCCACAACTATATTTAAAGGCACAGTCCCACTAATAAAACGTAGATGATTCTGAAAAGGGGGTGAAAATCAACAATTTATATGAAATTAAGAATTTGTAGACAAAATCAGAAAGGGGGCAAATAGCGAACAGACCGTCCCAAAGGATCTGCGATTAAAGTTATTCAACGACGGGGAAGTCAACGCCGAACCGATATTTTGCTCTGAATAGTTTTTGAACTGAATGGTTATAAAAGCTCATGGTAACCCCCCTGGCCGTACCGCTAAATAACAAATCATAGATTGTTATTTAGCGGTATTGCCAGGGGGGTTAAATCATAGATTCAATCAATATTCAGATTGAAAATAAACATGGATACTACATTATAATTCCGAGGGATCACTGTACCAGAAACACGATACAGGACCTTATGGCATTAAAAAAGCTATGAGGATAAGACAATTTATATACAGCGATAAAAAAACGGACGAGGCTCACAGTAACCGCATAATGATGTGTGTAACATTTTACATCACACCTCCTTGGTAGTAAGCAACATAATTGAAAGTTTTTTTTTATACTTCTTTGTATGACGGATCAAGCAGTTGGCCCAACTGATGTTAAGTGGTACCCTCTGCCTATGAACAGTGCATTACCTCATAGGTCACGTCCACCTAGGACGCAACCTATGTGGCATTGCACTGCGCCCGTCACCCTGAGACATAAAGATGAAAAATCTCATGTGCCTGTTATTTCACCGGCAACCATATCATTGCCATTTTCATTCACCATTTTTCATCTTTATGTCTCAGGGTGGCGGGCGCAGTGCAATGCCACATAGGGCGCGGCCTAGGCTGACGTAACCTATGTGATAATGCACTGTTTATAGGCAGAGTGTACTGCTTATCATAAGGTGGGCTATCTGCTTGCACCACCAGTAAAAGTAGTATAAAAAAAAAACATGTCCTCATCTAACGGTGTTGAGCCACCTCCATCCACCAAATTCCTGCGGCTTTTTAAATATCGTCTATCAATTGAGAATGGGGTTTTCGTATACTGCGTCGCCCGGTTTCGTGAACCTTTAAATCGCAATGATATCAGACTCATTATAATCATTCAAAATTATACTGCAAATCAATTGTCCAACAAAAAACCTGTTCTTCACAAAATATTATTTGAAGAGAATTTATGAGAACTAAAACAGGATTCTCAAAAAACTGTTGCTTCCTAAACAGGTTTAATCATTATAATGCGGGTCAATCTGACCCCAAGACGTCGGACAGCGGTCAGCGTGGGAAAGGGTTAATAAGGGTCACAACAATTACACCACCGAAGATGTCTGTTAGGTCATGGATTTGATTTTGAATATTAATATGGTCAATGAAAGGTGTGATGGAATTGCATTACAGGTCTAGCGCTAAAGTGAGTCAGTCCCTGAGGTATGGGAGCGGGGGTGGGTTCGTCTCTTAAATTATCAGATAACATGAAGCTACGCTTCATTTTGACGAAACGACAACACCCCAACCGTACCGCTTCTATACCTCAGGAACTGACTCAGTTAAGCGCTAGACTCGTTGTTCTAGATTTTACGCGCCAAAGTTTAATGCGTCCCGTGATTAAGTGCTTATTAGTAAATCTGTGCAAACCGGACGATGCAGTGTCGAAAGGCCCTCAGTCAGTGGTTAGAGGTGGTCTTAAGTTCGTCGTGGTATTCTATGGGGGAGGCCTTTGTCCAGCAGTGGACTTCTAAGGCCGATAGTAAGTAAATTATTAGTACTAACTACGAAGTAAAGCTACAGGTACGCAATTTCTTGATAAACTTTATAACCGAATTTAAAGTTACAACTTAGAATGACAGATCAAGCTGATGGCCCACCTGATGTAAAGCGGTAACCTCTGCCTATGAACAGTGCATTATCACATAGGTCACGTCTACCTAGGACGCACCCTATTTGGCATTGCACCGCGCCCGCCACCCTGAGACATATAGATGAAATGTCTCATGTGCCTATAATTTCACTGGCAACCATACCCTTCAATCCGGAACACAGCAATGCGGCACACTACACTACTTTTACTTTGCGGCAGAAATAGGTATGGTGGTAGTACTTTCCCGGACGAACTCTTTAACAAAAAAGCTCTACAAATAATACGGATGTCCTAACGGGGTTTATGTGTACCTAACTACCCTTAATGTATAAATAAGTAAAATACTAATATGAATGTACACCTACTACATAACTATACATACATACTTGACACATGTCTTTTTACCCGAAGGATCGCCCTTGAGGCAGAGCATGACGGATTTACCCACTTAAAAACAAGAAAAAAGTACTGAGAAGCTATCAGTGGGTCTACAATCTACAATGGGTCTTCACATACACACATATAACTAGTCATTGACATAGCCCACCGGATTAACAAGCTGAAGTGGCAATGAGCTGCTCATATATGCTGTTTAACCGAAAACCGTTGGGGTAAGCGAGTTCTTGAGTGGAGACCGCGTCTTGGCGCCCTCTGGCTAGGTGAAGCGATGACCTACGAAAGGCGGCGACAGGAAGTGGATGAGAAGAGCCGAACACTGGGCTCAGTGGCGCGTTTTGGGAGAGGCGTATGTCCAGCAGTGGACTAGTGTGGGCTGATGATGATGCACACATACTATGTCAGTGCTGTTATATTAAAATTAATGTAATTGGGTTACGTAACTCAAGTATCAAGGCTTTCGAGTCATACAACACCACGCGGGAGATAAATTTCGGAGCGTCAGTGAAATTTTAATAACTAATTTTCTTGTAGGACTTTGGCCCGGGGCGCGTCTATGCATCGCGGAGTTATGTACTCCTCTCTATGTTTTTACATCTTATGTACTGTTATTACCTATTATTATTATTATTGAGATCGATAGATAATATGATATCAGTTATCTTATGTACAGAATCAAAAAAATACATAAGAAACAGTTGAACTGCCTGCAGACCGCTAAGGTAACTTTAACTAACTACGTGAATGGCGGAACAAGCAGATGGCCCACCTGCTCTGCCTATGAACAACGCGTTACAACATAGGTCACGTCCGCCCAGGACGCACCCAATGTGGCATTGCACTGCGCCAGCCACACTGAGACATAAAGGTGAAAAGTCTCATGTGCCTGTAATTTCACCCTTCAAACCAGAACACAGCAATGCGAGCACTACTGCTTTGCGGCAGAAATAGGTATGGAGGCAGTACTTCCCCGGACGAACTCTTACACAAAAAAGCTCAAAAGCTCATAGGTAGCTCAACTGATCCAAATCACTACCAGATAGAAGCATCCCTAAGATGCTGGCTGCATTGCCACGCTGAATGGCAATACTAATGCGTTGAGCCAGATAAGAGCCAGCTCTCGGGGCACGCGTCGCTTCGACCAGACGCCCTGAAAGGATTTTGAAAACGGGAAGGGCCCCGGTTCGCCACGGACCCAGAGTCTCGACCCCGAAAGGCTCAAATAAGTATAAGCTCTGTCGAGACTTGCATACTATTCCCTACTTGTATTAGTTGTATTCTTCTTCCTCGCTGTTATATCCTCGGCTTGTCTCAGGGCAGCGGTGACAGGGAGGCCAGTGAGCGCCTTGATTTGATCAGACCAGCGACTAGGTGATCGGCCGCGCGGTCTTTTTCATCCACTTTTCCCACTACAATCATTTGTTCAAGGTTATCTGGCGGCCTTCAGGCTATGTGTCCAAAATAACTGAGAACTCACTGGTAGCAGGTGGTGGAGAGTCTGGTCTTGATGACCAGCTGGTTAAGAATGGACTTATTGGTACTTTAAATTTAAGAATTTATATTTTTGTTATGTGTTTTCACCTATGGCAATAAAAAATTCTATTCTATTCTATTCTATTCTATTCTTTTTGCCGTCCACGGGATGCGCATAATTCTCCTCCAGCGCCACATCTCAAAAGCGTCAATCTTTTTCCTATCCATCGTCCATGATTCGAAGCCATACAGAAATATGGAGAAGACCAATTTTCGGACGAGTCTCTTAGTTGACTCAATCTTAAGAAAGCCTTAACATACAGCGTATTCTAAAAAATCAATCGCCCAAACTGACACGTTCCCCGTCCGTCATCTTGCCCTCCCACTAGGCCACGGGGCGCCCCCACGCTCCATTTATCCACATTAATATAACTCGACTTGTGATAAATTGCTCCGAACCCAGCCCTACGTTTTCTTAGACGAATTTTGCGGGATGGCACAGGGTGTTCCTATAGTGAGATTCAATTAGAGGTTCCTTGGAAAATACGTACAGTACAGTACTACTACGACAGTAATAGTCCTTACCTCATTAGCATAGTATTTGTACTAAACGTTTCAGTTCTACCTTTATAATGCGAAGTGCTGTGGAGTGGAATACACTACCGTCGTCTGTCTTTCCTGAAAACTATTATCTGGGTCTCTTCATGTCTAGAGTGAATAGGTGCCTTCTAGAACTTTTTGCTTCATCTTCGGCCACATCGTCACTTACCAACAGCTGAGATCGTGGTCCAACAAAGGTCTACCAATGTTAAAAAATAGCCTAGGGTTGGGCTAGGTTTTGGCTTAGGGCATCGGATTTTTGAAACATAAATATGATTGGAAGTGATAAAAAAAGCAACTACGCAAGTCAAGAAATGAACGACGATTGCCAAGGCACATTGTTTTCCTAGTAGGTACCGTAATTTCCAATGTTTTTTAATTTCTTTATTAATGTGGTCAGTGAAATTGTTTTGTTAAGGGCCTATGCATACGACGTTTTTTATCAGCGCTTAGTTTTTGATAAACAGGTACTTTAATAGATAAACATATTATTGCACACTAACATACATACATAGACACACGCCTTTTTCCCCGAAGGGGTAGGCAAAGCCTCAATGTGCCTCTTTTCACTTTGCGTTCACGCACCATCGTGTGAATATAGACGTTACAAGTGGTGAGCTCACCGCTGTCATTGCTACTCACGACTGACTCGGCTAACGCTTCCTTCCAGTAGTAACATACATACATACATACATAGACACACGCCTTTTTCCCCGAAGGTGTAGGCAAAGCCTCAATGAGCCTCTTTTCACTGTGCATACACGCACCATCGTGTGAATATATACGTGACAAGTGGTGAGCTCACCGCTGTCATTGCTACCCACGACTGACTCAGCTAACGCTTCCTTCCAGTAGTAACATACATATATACATAGACACACGCCTTTTTCCCCGAAGGGGTAGGCAAAGCCTCAATGGGCCTCTTTTCACTTTGCGTTCACGCACCGTCGTGTGAATATATACGTGACAAGTGGTGAGCTCACCGCTGTCATTGCTACCCATGACTGACTTGGCTAACGAGTAATAACGCTTGTAGCTGCCACGACAAATCTTATACCAACAAATCTTACAAACAAGTCCGGGTAATCACTTAGTTGGCTTTCTACATCCACGGGAGGAGATGGATAAGTCTATTCATAGGCCGGACACAATGCAGTATAACAAAAAATGGCTAAACAGCAAAGTGAAATGTATATTCCATTTCTTATCGAGCTTTAGCTGAAAACTGACATCTTAATAAAATAAAGTCGTGTTAGTTACACCACTTATAACTCAAGATAGGTTGGACCGATGTTAGTTGCCTCTTTTTTGGTGGATTCTTCTCCGCTCCGAATAGCAGAATAAGTAATAAGAAGGGGGGGGGGTCACCGGGGGCTACCCGTGCGAAACCGGGGCGAGTCGCTAGTAGAAATATAAATTGACTACGAAGAAACACCAAGAAGGGTGTAAGAAACAGCCTGTAGATATTTTCGGGCGAGTAATTAACGACGAAGGAGGCCTTTTCACTCACAAAAAACATTTTCCTCACGTTCTAAGAACCACACGTCTACTTCAGACATCGTGTATGTGGGTTTTATGTATAGCTACGGGTAAAATTTGATGTAGGACAACGCTACTTTAGAAGGGTGAGGGGGGATGAAGGAAGATTTTAAGAAACACTTTAAAAGATGGCGGGATTAGCAAGTTTAAGCAAGAATTTTAGCATACCTGTCAATTTCCGATGACAATACAATATTATGGTGACAGCGATCTGATTATGGATACGGAAGAAGGACAACGGAACTCCTCTATTGGTGATATTAGACTGGCCAAGTTTAGGCTTATTTTTACCAGCACACGGTTACGATTTCTAATTTTATTTCATGTCGGTTTGTTTCAAAAGAATTATAAATAAATAAATAAATGATAAATAATTAATGCTGGACAAGTTCACACAACATTATCTAGCCCCAAGCTAAGCCAGAGCTTGTGTTATGGGTACTAGATAACTGATATACTTAATATAATTTACATTACATAGATACCTAGATATTTTTAATTATACCTACATATAAAACATCCAGAACACCCTGAACAAATATCTGCAGAACGCACAAATATTTGTTCCGAGGCGGGAATCGAACCCGCAACCTCCTGCGTCGCAGGCGAACCATCGCCAGCCGCGCCACAGAGGTCGTCATATAATAAAGGTAAGATAATTAAGGTCTGTTCAAAAATTCCAAAATACAATAAAATAGATTACTTGATTGTACAATAACTTCTAACGGTTACTGGAAGTCGGTGGCTGGAAGCGGCTCAAGATCGTTCGTCATGGTACACTATGGAGCCTTTGTCCAGCAGTGGACTTCCAGGCTCCTACACTATGTGATCCAGTATGTCACTCGAGAAAGTTTTATGAAATATTTCAAGACGTGTTAGGTACCGCTAGAGCGCTTGAGATCTCTGCATACAAAATAAATTCGCTCCTATTTTGGATAGCACTACTACAAACTTCTTGAAATTTTATACACTATTATCTAAAAACCCTAAGCCCCCTTATGCCTAAGCTTTTAACCCAATTAAGTTAAAATCCTATGGGTATATTTTGTGCCGTATTTCTTTTTTTTTTATTTCTTTTTTTATTAGTTTCTCTAAAGTGATGTGAGTGTGTGGGCTACAAAAATATATCTTTATTATTTTATTCTTTAAACATACAATTTAAATTACCGTACTAATCACTAAGGTAAAGAAGGAATAAACCTCTGAGGTATATAAACTTGTGGTTTCTTATAAAGTTACATGGTTTTTAGGGTTCCGTACCCAAAGGGTAAAACGGGACCCTATTACTAAGACTCCGCTGTCCGTCAGTCTGTTGTATGTCTGTCCGTCTGTCACCAGGCTGTATCTCATGAACCGTGATAGTTAGACAGTTGGAATTTTCACAAATTTTATATTTCTGTTGCTGTTATACAAATACTCAAAAAAGCGGCCAAGTGCGAGTCGGACTCGCCCATGAAGGGTTCCGTAGCAGCAAGTAACATAATATAAAAGTTCTTGGATTGTTTACGATTTATGTCGTATTAAAAAAAAACTACTTACTAGATCCCGTTCAAACCAATTTTCAGTGAAAGTTTACATGGAAACGTACATCATATTTTATTTTAGTTTTATAATTTTCTTTTTTTAGAAGTTACAGGGGGGGGGGGGCATGCATTTTACCACTTTGGATGTGTCTCTCGCGCAAACTATTCAGTTTAGAAAAAAAGTATATGAGAAACCTCAATATCATTTTTGAAGACCTATCCATAGATATCCCACACGTATGGGTTTGACGTTTTTTTTTTTTAAGTTGCTGTTCTAAGTATGGAGAACCCCAAAAATTTATGGGTTTTTTTAAATTTTTGTGTGAAAATCTTATGCGGTTCACAGAATACATCTACTTACCAAGTTTCAACAGCAACGCTCTTATAGTTTCGGAAAAAAGTGGCTGTGACATACACGGACAGACAGACAGACAGATAGACAGACAAACAGCCAGACAGACAGACAGACATGACGAATCCATAAGGGTTCCGTATTTTTCCATTTGGCTACGGAACCCTAAAAAGAGAATAAAATAAATATTTAAGGGGTCTCCCATACAACAAACGTGTTTTTTTGCCGTTTTTATAAATAATGGTACGGAATCCTTCGTGCGCGAGTCCGACTCGCACTTGACCGATTTTTGACTTATGGAAATCTTATAACCAATGTTAGTTTGATTCTATACAATTTAATTGGAAACTAACATCCACAGGTCTAGGCTGGTCTCGGTTTTAGTTAGATTGTACGAGTATCTACAAAAATCATTTACTTGAATTCATTATTAACTAATTGAGGATTAAATTTAGTTTTGTAGTACTTACGGAGAGGGCTAGCGGTACACTTGCCTGGTTATTTTTTACTCGTATCATTGGTTCTATCTTGGTCACCCAACCAGTGGTATATGAGACCATAAATTTTGACCATTACTATAAAGAACCAGTGTGGTGAAAAGATACAGGATGCGTCCGTAAAGATGGATTTTTTCAGGTATGAAAATTATGTTTCATCCCGTCATCTTCATTGAATTTTCTCCACGTCCTTAGACATTATCGAATCTTATCTCCCTTTATCCTTGGCGAAACTCTTATAAGTGCGAATAATAATTACAAGGGGCGTCGCTACCCTCGCCCCCCCACCCCCCAAGGGGGTTCGTTAGCCCTAATGCCGGCAGACATTAATCATTCCTTTCATAAAGAGTGGGGCCCGTAGATAAATAAGTGTAGTATGTGTTTTCTTAGGCTACCCCTTCTTGAGAAGACGGTTGATTTGTATGGGTTAGACTGTAATAGTACATTATCATGCTAGTGACCTAAATTGGACATTACAGTCGAGGTATTGCAGACCTACTTGACAGGAGACTAAAGGATGGAGTAGAGATGTGTACCTAATGAGCATAATTAATATCCCACGAAATACCTCCCTCAAGCTTCATTTTTAGAGTTCCGTAGTCAAATGACAAAAAACGGAACCCTTATGAATTCGTCATGTCTGTCTATCTGTCTGTCTGTCTGTCTATCTGTCTGTCTGTCTGTCCGTCCGTATGTCTCAGCCACTTTTTTCCGAAACTATAAGAGCCGCTAGTAGTAGTAGAGCTTTTTTGTGAAAGAGTTCGTCCGGGGAAGTACTACCACCATACCTATTTCTGCCGCAAAGCAGTAGTGCTCGCATTTCTGTGTTCCGGTTTGAAGAGTAAGGGTGCCGGTGAAATTACAGGCACATGAGACTTTTCATCTTTATGTCTCAGGGTGGCGGGCGCAGTGCAATGCCACATAGGTTGCGTCGTAGGTGGACGTGATCTATGAGGTAATGCACTGTTCATAGGCAGAGGTTACCGCTTAACATCAGGTGGGCCTCTTGCTTGATCCGTCATACAAGAAGTATAAAAAAAAAAAAAAAGACCCACAAATTGCCATATTTTTTTATATCTGTGTAATTTGTTTTTGATTTAGTTTTTTTTTGTCACGTTTGCTTTTGCGTGTTGCATGTGTGTGTCTTTGATGGTTTAGTCATAAATAAACGATTCTTTCTTTCTTTCTATTATGTAAACCGCATTAAAATTTTCACACAAAAATAGAAAAAAAACAATATTTTTTTGGGGTTCCCCATACTTAGAACTGTAACCCAAAACAAAAAACATCAATCCTATACGTGTGTTCTACGGATAGGTCTCCAAAAATGATATTAAGGTTTTTAATATAATTTTTTTCTAAACTGAATAGTTTGCGCAAGAGACACTTCCAAATTGTTAAAATGTGTCCCCCCCCCCTGTAATTTCTAAAATAAGAGAAAGATAACTAAAAAAAATATGTCATGTACATTACTATGTAAACTTCCATCAAAAATTAGATTGGACGAGATCTAGTAATAAGTAGTTTTTTTAATACGTCATAAATCGTAAACCATCCAAGAACTTTTATATTATGTTACTTGCTGCTACGGAACCCTTCATGGGCGATTCCGACATGCACTTGGCCAAGCGGCCAAGTGCATGTCGGAATCGCCCAATTTTTTCTTTCAATAAAGCTGACATCATTTTGTTCTCATTTTATACAAGTCCTTGGGAGCATGGAAGTATGCGTTCTCCCCATCCTCACATGCAGTGCACAGACTTGATCTTTGACAATTCAGCAAAGGTCCAGACTCGAGGTGTGCCAGCGGGCTATGGAGCGCACTATTTTAGGTGTCCGACTAACAGACCGAATTAGTAATTCAATTCTGCGGTCGCAAACAAAGGTTTACGATGTCAGCAAAAAATCAGCCCAGCTCAAGTGGGATTGGGCCACGTCTGCCGCATGTCGGAAGATCTATGGACAAAATCCACTACTGATCGGGTTCCTCACGCAAGACGCCGCGCGGCAGACCACCACGGAGATGGCGTGACGAGTTGGATGTGCACCTACCAGACTGGCCTGCTGCAGCAAGGGACAGAGAGAACTGGACAAAAAGGGAGGGAGGCCTTTGCCCTGCAGTGGGACAATATGGGCTGAAAATAACATAAAATAAAATAAATGCTAACGTATTCCAGCCTCTGGAACCATAGATAAATTACTTATACGTATTATTGGGTTTATAGATTTCTTACGTTTACTTTTATACATATTTTAGTAGTAGTAGAGCTTTTTTGTGAAAGACTTCGTCCGGGAAGTACTACCACCATGCCTATTTCTGCCGCAAAGCAGTAGTGCTTGCACTGCTGTGTTCCGGTTTGAAGGGTTATGGGTGCCGGTGAAATTGCAGGCACATGAGACTTTTCATCTTTATGTCTCAGGGTGGCGGGCGCAGTGCAATGCCACTTAGGGCGCTTCCTAGGTGGACGTGCCCTATGTGAGAATGCACTGTTACATGCAGAGGTTACCGCTTAACATCAGGTGGGCCATCTGCATGTTCCGTCATTCAAGTAGTATTTAAAAAATATATTATATATATATATATTTAAGTTGTCACACTCTTTTACATTGTTAGGTAACTTATTATACTGCTATGCGCCACAACACAATATTGTTTTCTTTTCGTAATTGGTTCTTGCCTTAGTGAGATGTAGTTTAATTTTGTTTCTTATATTGTATTTATTTGGTTTATGATGTATATGTATGTTGGACTGAACGGATATATTCATGTCGTCTTATCCACGTTAATCTAGCACAATTTCCTCAGCGTAGCAAGGCGGTGCTGCCACATAATTATTCATCTTAAATTGCACGTGTATGTATGTGTGTATGTAGTACAGTTGAGCATAACAAGGTTATATTAGAAACCAAAAATTTTATTTATTTATAAGCCAGAAGTTCCCACTAAAGGGAAAAAGTCTCCATTCCAATTATTTCTATCCTGAGCTATTTGTGGCCAGTCCTTGTTGTGGGAGTCAAGCTTATCCTGCCATCGCCGTCTGGGTCTACCACGTGGCCGCCGCGCGTTCGGAACCCACTCTGTAGTTATCTTAGGCCAGAGGTCCCCGGGCATGCGGCTAACGTGTCCAGCCCAGTTCCACTTTAGGTTTTTAGCTTTCAGAGCTACATCGGCTATTTGTGTTTGGGAGTGCAGTATCGTATTTCTAACGCGGTCTATAAGTTTGACTCCTAAAATACTGCGCTCCATAAGTGTTCATCATCCACAGTCTGACTTATAGTACTGAGTATAGGCCTCTCTTTGCCTGTGTTTGTTTTTTTTTACCTCACGGTCCCGTGCCTGTCTCATCCAGGTTCGGTCCACGACGCATGCGATATCGTCTGCCCATCTTGCTGCTGGACGACCAACGTTTCTGTACCCAGTTCTTGGACGCCATTCAGTTAGCGCCTTACTCCACCTATCGTCACCTCGTCTTGCCAGGTGTCCTGCCCAACTCCATTTTAGTTCCGTTATATAATTCCCAACATCTTTGAGCTTCGTTAGTAAATGTTACTAGAAATAAAATGGTCCTCAAATATTATAAATGAGCGGCAACATTTGGAACCATTTATTTATGTTGAACGGTATTACTAAATCAACAGTGTACAGACCAGTTGAACTTCTTTTTATTTTAATTTATATTACCATCAGTTAAATAATATATTAGCAGAGTAGAAGAAAACAACCTGGCAAGTACTACCACCATAACTCATTCAGTCACCAAGCAGTAATATTGCATGATTTCGAGTACTTGGTAGAAAAGCTTTTTTGTGGAAGTTTTCGTCCGGGAAGTACTACTACCATACCTATTTGTGCCAGCAGATTTAATAACACAACATATAGAGTCACAAACATAGTCCCTTATTGGTATCATAAACTACGAGTACCATGCTACCACTACACACAGACCCGGAACAAATATTTGCAGATTTAAAACATTTGTCCCGCAGCGGGAATAGAACCAGCAACCTCTCGTATCACGAGAGGACACATATTACACGCACATGAGACTTTCATATTTGTCTCAGGGTGGCGGGCACAGTGCAATGCTACATAGGGCGCGTCCTTGGTGGATATGACCTATGAGGTAATGCATTGTTTATCGGAAAAATTAAAAATATGACAAGACATTCAACTCTTTGTTGCAGGGTAATTACAATACCGCCTAGTCCACGTAGGACGTGCTATTTGCGCGTGACGTGACTAAGAGTACCATGTGCGTCCTTGCGGCTTACTTCTTCATCAATAATAAGTTTTAAGTTAAGGCGAACCTTCGCCCGCCGCGCCACAGAGGTCGCCACAGAGGAAGATAATGGAAGAGCGCAAATTGAAGAAATGGGAATGATGCAAGAATTCGAAGCAGTTTCTAATACTTTATTTTTATTTTTTATACTACTTGAATAACGGAACAAGCTGATGGCCCACCTGATGTTAAGCGGTAACCTCTGCCTATGAACAGTGCATTACCTCATAGGTCACGTCCAACTAGGACGCACCCTATGTGGCATTGCACTGCGCCCGCCACCCTGAGACAAAGATGAAAACTCTCATGTGCCTGCAAGGCAGAAATAGGTGTGGTGGTAGTACTTCCCCGGACGAACTCTTTCACAAAAAATCTCTACTACTACTAAAAAGGACTACTACCTGTCTTTAAGTTTTGTGAGCGACTGTACACGAAACTCGGAACCGGTGAGACTCAAATTACTCCTTTTGTAAGAAAACTCGCTCGCTCGGCGAAAATTTATAAATTTATTAAAGATTTCTCTTCTGCGCCTTGGAATTTAATTATGAGGGGTGAGTATGGTATGGCGTATATTTAGATCTTTACTTGGAATGGGGTGGTAAATAATAAGACTATTAATTCCAGAGGTAAGTTTATTTATTTATGAATATGTGACGTGACTTCGAAACAATCTTCTTCTTCTCTTCTTATAATGGCTTGTGAGAAGTGCTCCAAGCAATTTCGCCAATGTGAAGTGATATAACTATATTTTTTATAGTCAGGTGCTAAGGAAGAACTGCTTAGGAGTGGAACAAACTACCGTCGTCTGTCTTTCCTGAGAACTATAATCTGGGTCTCTTCAAGGCTAGAGTGAATAGGTGCCTTCTTGACCTTTGTGCTCCATCTTTGGCCACATCGTCACTTACCAACAGGTGAGATAGTGGTCAAACAAAGCTCTATCAATGTCAAAAAAAAGTCAAGAGTCTCCTCCAAGTCTTAACCCAGTTTAAGGCGCTATAGGTTCAACGAACATTTTTGTATGAGGCGAAGAAGGCGAGCGCACGCTCTGATACCGTGTTTTTATGTATAAAAAAAATATATTAAAATGTCGTTCAAAGTTTTGTTTAATTTTGTTGATGAATTCACTAACTCAAATAATAACTAACATGTAACCAAATGTTTCAAAAATTAAAACATGAGAGAAGTGAGTGAAAAATAGCATTTAAATTTTAAAAAGGAGGTATCTTTGTAATTTTTTTTATCGAGTGAAGTAATTCAAATATTGTATTGAATTATTGATTTCACTAGATAAAAAGCTCAAGAATATCATTTATTTTTTTCTTCATAGAAAACTATGAAAATTCTTATCAAAAACTTTAAAATTCTAGAGACATTTGAGAACCTATCGCGCCTTAAATAGTGGCAGAAAAATCGAGTTTAAACAAAAGAAACACTATTTCAATCTTTTTCACAATTCAACTTACACTCGTTACTCCAATCCCACTAATAATATATGGGATATGATATTTATGAGATACCATCATCTAAAACATGTGTATTAAGTCTTCTAGTTCTCGCGAAATCAACTGTCGCTATCTGAAGAAGTGTTCATGAGCAGTAATGAGCAAAAACGCACCACAAGCGTGAGCATTCACCTTAAGTAACTATTTTTATATAAGGCCCATGGTACGCAAATAGATTGGGAGTAAAATCGAGCGTTAACAAATGGTGAACTTTATTCATTTTTCCCTCTGCACAAGATATTTGCGCATCTTATACTGAACGGGATTAGACTAAACTCCAGTCATGTGGAGCACAATTTTTGTATTGTGTATGTGCTGGGAAGTAATCAGGAACGTTATGCCTTCTTTATCTGCTTAAACTAAGTATAAAAAGCTCGTCTTTCAGTATTTGTTCAAAACCAGACAGTGTTCGCAATACCCAGCAAAATAATATCCCCACAAGAAGTAGGTACTTCCCAAATATATTTAAATAATATGATAATATAATGTTTGTGCTGGCCCCAAAAACTTGAACCTCCCTTTCTGGAGCGATATTTCTTCATTCCACCCCCTCACCCTGAGGGGTGGATCCACATTTTAATTAAATCGCGCCGACAGGGTAAGAAACGGCATTTTCTTTGAGGAACAGGTGGGGGTAAGTTCTTATTTGTTGCGAACTAAGGGGAATAGATCTACATCCTTGATTGGGTACCCACCTATCTGTAGCTGCATCGACCCAGCAGCTTGAAAAGAGACAATTCTTAAAAGATAAATACAAAAATTTTTTTTTTTGTAGAAATCTAAAGGACATTTTGACCCATCATGGACACATTGCGATCAGGTCTCAATTTATTGTTCACGACTCGCTTTGCATGATCCTATTGCTGTGTATCTCTTTGGTGTTATAACTTGGACTCGAAACAAAAAAAAACACTAAAATAAAAATAATAAAACTAAACTAAAAAAAAACACTAAAATTGCCAATGTGGGGAACAGAACAGCAAAGCTCAAGTGGGAATGGGCTGGCCACGTCAGTCAGATGCACCCCGGGATGACTGGAAAATTTTGGAGGTGACCTTTGCCCAGCAGTGGGACACAATAGGTTAAAAAAAATAAGAAAAAAGCTTTTTACGAAACTAGACTCAAAGATTTCTCCACCAGCATCAATACAAAGTTTCATGCATCTAATAGTAGATTATGCACTATGGGAATAAAGCAGTGTCTTACGTCGTGGGCGGCATATTGAACCCTGAGCGTAACTTATATACCTATAGTCCTGAGTGAAGCGAGGGGTTCAAGCTGCCCAAGATGAAGACAGGCCTTATTCCAGAGGAGCATACTCTACTTTTCACACCATCTGCGAGGCAATTAAAATTCATTGAAAATCACAGCATCAAACACCGTCCTTTGTTTCACATTCTTTGTAAACGCACCTTTTTATTTTTTTCTGCAAGATGCATGTTCTGCTTATGCCCAGTTCGATTTTCGAACAAACCTCTTTACAATGCCATAATGGGCATTTTTTTACTTAGAGTTCTCCACGAGTTTCCACACGAATTTGATGTTCCAAATTCAAACCACTTTATTCCCTAGGGAGTTTCATACAACTTTATAACCCTTAAGAGATAATGCTTTTCTTTACGTTGAGGTTGCACGATATGGAATTGGACATAGTCGTGCAGGTGGTGTGAAAACAAATTTCCGAAACACTTTTTCCAATCCGCCTCAGACTCTGTGAGGTTATACTGAAACCAGCGCCAAACTATCCTCCGCACGTGAAGATGTTCTTGCAGAAACTCGTAAAATCTTTCCGATTCAATCTGCAGTATGTACTGAATCTCTTCATACTATTATCTACGTAAAACCCTAAAGTATAGTTAAAAACAAGGTTAAACAAGTCTTTAGAATATACCATTATTATGACCCATCAACACCCAGAAAAAGTACCCCGAAATACAATTCACAAAACACTACCCCGAACAAAAATAGTAAAACCAAAACGAAAGCACAACAGGTTAAATTAACAGTTACTGTTGCGGTTAAACGGTAAAAAGTCTGCGGTTAAAAACCTGTAGATTAACTGATCCACTGAGGCCAGTAATCAGTGCTCAGGGCGTATGTCCGGGAGGAAAAAATAAGGCTACGTTCGAGTGGAGAGAGACCAAAATTAGTTATAAAAATGCACTGACTTCAAATAAATCGACTTCGGGTCAGCGCTAAAAATGTGTCCGAACCAAAAGGTACAAAAGGAAACAAGTCTGTCAAGTTGTACCCGTTCATTGCTGCTTGATTATTGAACACGTTTGAAGTGCTGGAGTGTGAACCGGCAGTATATCGAACTCATTTTTCATAGTTCGAATTATCAGAGGTGCCATATTTTGGCGTTAATAGTGTATGGAATGCTAATTCCATCGTAGGGTTTTTAGAAAGTCTGCCAAAATTACAAAAACTGGGCATTTATTTATTAAGTCTTCTTAACTTATGCCGTGGTGTTACGACGCACTGACAATACATCAAGCGTGCCTCATTATTTTGTTACTTGGTACGAAATATCTCCATTTTTTTTAAATCTACAATGCACCTAGTCCCTATAGTCTTAATGAGACCCAGATTATGGTTTTCAGGAAAGACAGACGACGGTAGCGTATTCCACACCTTTAGCGGTTCGCACGGCTAGCTGATTTCAAAGAATTTGTACAGTTCACTAAGACGCGTAGGCGCAATTAGGCATTGACGGCCGAGATCGAACTGAATAGAGGTTTTTTCTTTTCTTTTATGCTTCTTGGAATGACGGGTCTAGCAGATTGCCCACCTGTTAAGTGGTACCCTCTGCCTATGAACAGTGCCATTACCTCACAGATCACGCCCACCTAGGACGCACCCTATGTGGCATTGCACTGCGCCCGCCACCCTGAGACATAAAGAAGAAAAGTCTCATATGCCTGTAATTTCACCGGCACCCTTACCATTCAAACTGGAACACAGCAATGCGAGCGCTACTGATTTGCGGCAGAAATAGGTTTGGTGGTTAGTACTTCCCCGGACGAACTCTTTCACAAAGAAGCTCTACTACTACTAAAATACTAAAGGTTTACTAGTATTGGAGCATTGCTCAAACTTCGAACTCGCCACGTATTGCGCCAAGTGACACGCAAAGCAGGTGAACTCGCGTTACAGAGCATCATACATTTTGCGAGTGAAAAAAATCCATAAATAAATAACTGCGGTTCGAACCCAAGACCTTACAATCGAACGAAATTACGTAAAACAGAGCTTTAAAGATATGTTAAAATAAAGCCTATTCTATACCCATCACCCCAAGAATCGTTCTTACAATAAATCACAGGCTTCCACAAACGCCACTTAAAAATCCATTCCCTGTTCATCCCCTGTAATGGAGACTAGAGGGATGTTTCCAGTAAAAGAACACAATTTTGGGGGATTTTTTACCAGGTCCATTGAGAGTTCTTGCAAACGGCGCGCGTAAAGTGTTGCGACATGTCGCTGTTGTAACTGATGTGAATAAGCCAATTGAAAGTACTCGCTGTCATTGTTACACATACATGGTTATTGTTAATTTGACGTATATGACGACTTTGTGGCGCTTCGGGCGATTAGCCGGCTGATGCAAGAGGTTGCGGGTTTGATTCCCGCTACGGGACAAATGTTTGTTTATGCAAATATTTGTGCTGGGTCTGGGAGTTGGGTACTATTGTACTCATAGTTCCTGATATCCACTACACAGGAATCCTAGTGTGGAATCAGGACTATGTACCTATGTAAGTAAGTAAGTAAGAAAAAAGTGTATATTAATACACCATACACATAGTAATTTTTTCATTCAGTTTTATTATGATACGAGCATATGATGTGACTTTCGGGCGTTATTTTATGTTATTCCCGTAAAAACGTGATAGTTGAGATTATAAACTACCAATAGAGCCATTTTTTTTTATGAAACTATTAGGCAAACTAGCTTTACGTCCCACTTGATGTAAAGTGGTCACCTTCGCTTATAGACACCGGCAACACCGGGGGTACTGTCGATGTGCTGCCTACCCTTAAGGAATTTATGAACATTTTTCTTGAAGCGGCACATGTCGTAACCTAGCGGGAAAACCTCAGATGGAAGCTCATTCCATAGTTTGTAGGTATTGGGAAAAAATTATCTCGAGAAACGAGTCGTACGAGAAACCCAGGGATCTATGATGTGTGGATGAGCATTGTCACGGTGCCGGGAAGAGCGATGGTAAAATCTCGATGCCAGGATGAGATCGAAAAGCTTGTCAGAGAATTTCCCGTTGCAGTAGAACACGCAAAGAGATCCAATGGCTCTGCGTTGGCTAAGCGGTTCAAGAGTATTGGAGAGCTTAGGGTTACCGATGATTCTAATGGCTCTTCTCTGTAGGTAGTCAAAGCAAAGCGAAATCATTTATACATTGTCTAAATGTGATCGTTTTCAAGATAGGATTAATTATTATATTTCATAAAAGTAATAATAAATACCGGATAGCGGTCGCCTTAATTTCATTGGTATTCCAGGTATCCAGTTACCGGACTACTGCTTGATAAATTTCTGACACCTGGATAATGATATAATGCATTTTACACTTCTAGAGGTTGGCTCAAGGTGCAACGTTTCGGTTTTGGCGCGAAATTAAAATTAATTGTGTTTTTTACTAATAACAGCTCATCAACACATCTAGAGATAGCGAAACCTAATTTTGCGGAAAGTATTTGAACTATCACACATGTTTAGACTGATAGTGGTGTCGATTCTGTGCAGCATTCTCTAATTTTAAATATTGTTAAAGTTGTCGCGCGCCCTTTCTAATAGACTGAAATAAAAGAGACCGCGATAATTTTAATGCGGTTTAAAATTAGAGAATGCTGCACAGAATCGACACCACTGTCTCATATATCATTAGCTTAGCTACGAATGTCATTCAACAATTTTAACAGTGATTTTTTTGTTCATTACATTCGTAGCTAAATTAATGATATTTATGAGACACTTTCAATCAGAATATACATCTTAGGTTTCATAGATTCTGCAAAATAATGTTTCGCTATTTCAAGATGTGTTGATAAGCTGTGATTATCAAAAAGCACAATGAAATTTGAATTTTGCGCCACAAGCGAAACGTTCCACCATAAGCGTTTAGCAGTACAGTTTTTTTGGGATTAATCATCATCATCATCATCATCATCATCTGCCTACAGAAGTCCACTGCTGGACATATGCCTCTCCCATAGAATGCCACGACAACGGTCTTGAGCCGCCATCATCCACCGCTTTCCTGCTACCTCTATAATGTCTTTGGTCCATCGAAAGAGGGCTTTTCTCTTTTGCGTCATCCATTTAGGATGAAATATTATAGACTTATTAAACACTAGTGTTCACCCACGGCTTCACTTGTATTTTACCAGGATAAAAAATTTCCTGTAGCTCAATCCAGATCATAATCTATCTGTGTACCAAATTATATCGAAATCAGTTACCGTTTCGGCGTAAATGAGTAACGAATATGCAAACATCGTATCTTTGACATATATGATATTAGTGTGGTTAGCGCCTTCACTATCTGCGATACCCTTCGTGCGGTGATAAACTTTGTACCAAAAACTACGGCGTGCCGCTATCGTGTGCAAGAGCCATTAGGATTTTAATTTTGTGGCCTCAGGGGATGTTGGGGGATTTTTTCAGCTTGTCGGCCGATTAACTTAGCCTCTTTATTATTAGCTTTTACAGATATTTCACTTGTTCGGCTTTTCAATTATGGGGCAATTTTCATTTTTTTTTTTAATAATTCCCACTAATCTGTTATTACGTAGTTACGTTCCGTATCTCAAAAGGATTACCAGCGTAAGGAGGTGATCCATTGGCGAGCCGGCGAGTTAACGGTATAAACTGTTGGCTCGTTGGGTTGTCGACTCGCGTTGGTGATCCATTGGCATACCAAATAGTTAAATATACCTACCGGTCATTCTGCCGCAGTCTCAGGATTTGAAGAGCCAACGAGCCAAACCGCGGTTTTGTAGGTGCTCCATTGACGGCCTATACCTGTGGCTCGCAGGCTCGCTGGCGTACCAGCGGTTTTACTCGCCAATGGATCACCCTCTGTAAACCCTGACCAGTTTTAAAACATTTTCGTGTGCAGCAATGACCGTAAACTAGGTCCGCCCATTTTTTTGTTTACCTATGAGACATGATATCCTTTGTATGAGAAAGTTCTTTGTTTTATGATTTTTACAAATTACAATCTTTTACGACATCCACAGTCAATAAGCTTTTTGTGAAATATATGAAAGCTTTTATAAAACTAGTGATCGTAACCGTGTGCTGATCAAAATGAGCCTAAACACGGCCTGTCTACTATTTTCCATCGAGGAGTTCCGTTGTCCAGTCCACCTTCCGTCTCCATCATCAGATTAGCTCGCTGTCACCATCATATTGTATTGTCATTAGAACTTGACAGGTATGCCAAATTTCAGCTCAATCTGTTGAGGATTACTGCTTTAAAATTCAGTTACAAGATTGCACCCGGATTCCACCCAGACAAACATAAATATTGCAAGTTAAATAAAAGCTTGTAAAAACCAATTAGTTCGAAAGTCAGTTTGGCGCTTGCGACAAAGGCACAGCGCCTTTGATTGTTATTTGTGCTTATTGTTTGGTCGCCGTTGTCCAAAAAAACCTTAATCAACGCACGCAATTCACTTCTATTGTATTTCACTACACTTGTGCTCAATAAACGAGCTAAAGTAGTTAAAAGTAAATGTTGAGTAGTAGTAGAGCTTTTTTGTGAAAGAGTTCGTCCGGGGAAGTACTACCACCATACCTATTTCTGCCGCAAAGCAGTAGTGCTGGCATTGCTGTGTTCCGGTTCGAAGGGTAAGGTTGCCGGTGAAATTACAGGCACATGAGACTTCTTTATGTCTCAGCGTGGCGGGCGCAGTGCAATGCCACATAGGGTGCGACCCAGGTGGACGTGACCTATGAGGTAATGCACTGTTCATAGGCAGAGGTTACCGCTTAACACCAGGTGGGCTATCTGCTTGTTCCGTAATTCAAGAAGCATTTAAAAAAAACACCAAAATAACACAAAATAACTTATTAAAACCAGGAAAACAAATTTATTAAAAACCATGCCGTCTCTTTTTAAAAATGGTGGAAAGAGTGTCAAGAGTGGATTTTTAGTTGCGTTTTCACCGATTTAAAATCTATCAAGAAAAATACTTCCCAATCGTAGCATTACCTTAATAGTTCATCTACTCCACAACAGATGTCGCGACAACGATTAATTCATCCTTCCGTCGCACCCTTAGCGCCACCGTCGCTCCAAATCCAATAAGACAACATTCAACATTTGACCCAAATCCAATAATCCTCGTAAGCTTGCATAAAAACACAACTGAACCCTCTCAGTTACAAGCCAATGAAGCGAGCAAATAAGCGAAAAATCCGCTCCACTCGTGGAAAAAAAGATAAATTGAAAAAAGGAAAAGCGAAAAAACGTCACTCGTTGATGTTCAGTCGTCCGCGGAGTAATTGCAAAAGGGCGGGAAAAAATACTGCTATTGTTGGAACTCGGGCTTCGGGGTTCCGTGTGTATTGGAATAATGAATTCCGGGATATTTTTCTTTTTGGTAAAGGAATAATGGACGCCACTGGTCTAAGGCAACGTGCGCTACTAGAGATGTGATTATTCTAAAGGTTTAGGATGAGATAAAATATTTTGCGCCCATACTAGATCATGAAAAATTGATGTGTGTAGTGACAAGAATAGATAAAATAAGGAATGAGTATAATATAAGAGGAAGTTTTAAAATTACACCAGTGACAGAAAAACTGAAAGGAAATCGTTTATCTTGGTATAGCCATGTTATGAGGAGGGATGAAGCGCATGTAACTAAGAAAGTTATGAATATGAATTTTAGTGGATGGAAGGGAAGAGGAAGACCTAAGAAAAGGTGGATGGATTGCGTGAGAGATGATATGAATGAGAAGGGAGTGAATGATTAGGTGACGGCTGATAGGGGAGAGTGGTAGAAAAAGACGTAGGTACTGCGCCGACCCCAAATAAATTGGGAAAAGGGCAAGGCAATGATGATCATGTTTTTTTTATATTTAATAAGTTAGTTAACAGACCCTGCTTAAAAGAGGATATAATTCTTATTCAAATAATTATGTAAGAATTGATCAGCTAATAAGCACTTTCTAATAAGGTATTGTGTACCTAATAGTAGCGGTATAAGGCAATCTCCTGTACATTTTTCCCAGCCTCCTTTACATAGATTGGGATGAATATAAGGATTGATAAGTACCTCAAGATGGTTATAGTTATAGTTATAGTTTATTTATTTATAACAGATTATTGTTACATGTCAATTAGGTTTATAAAGCATTTACGTCATAGGTATAGGTGCATACTGACATATTAATACAATTTAAAAAAACAGAAATTAAGTAGGTACTTAGGTCACAAGTTCGTCAATTATAAAATTCAATAAAATAAAATAAATAAATTAAGATGCTGTAAGATGTAAGGTCTGTTCATGGTACCATAGTAATTATAATACAGTTGAGTTTTTTTTAGCAACTGTGCTTGTAATTATGTCGGTACTGTTTCTATTTACCATTAAAATGATACACTTACTGATATAGTATTGTTTCTATTTACCATTAAAATGATACACTTACTGATATAGTATTGTTTCTATTTACCATTAAAATGATACACTTACTGATATAGTATTGTTTCTATTTACCATTAAAATGATACACTTACTGATATAGTATTGTTTCTATTTACCATTAAAATGATACACTTACTGATATAGTATTGTTTCTATTTACCATTAAAATGATACACTTACTGATATAGTATTGTTTCTATTTACCATTAAAATGATACACTTACTGATATAGTATTGCTTCAGTTGGTAAGAAAAATATTTCAAGTAAGAAGGCACACTTAGTTTTTTTTCTTATGTGACGACCTCTGGCAGCGCGTGAGTTGCCGGTTAAGTTACGATAGGTTGCGGGTTCAATTCCCGCTTTGGAACATAATTATTTGCATGATCTGTAAAAAGGCGTGTGTCTATAAATGTATGTAGTTTTAAAAAAATCATAATAAGGTGACAAACAAGCAGACGGCCCGCCTGATGTAAAGCATTCACCGCTGCCTATAGATATCTGCAACACCCACGGTATCACAAACGCGCTGCCTACCATAAAGAGCCCTAGTTATATTTCTCTTGAATTTTCCCATATTGTAGACCTGTGGGAAGACATCCAACGGGAGCTCATTCCACGCCTTGCAGGTGCGGGTGAGCTCGCTCACGATGGCGGGATGTGCGGTTATAGTATTTCTACTAAATCATTTGTTGCGTACGTTCTATAAACATCAGTTAATAAGAAGAGTCTGGTACCTTTTGAAATAATATAGGTAACTACGGAACCCAGAAACAAAATTGCGGAAAAGAGAAAATAATAACTTTCAACTTGTGATGTCGATCGCTGCTTGTCAGCCGAATGAGGGATTATTGCAAGCTTTATTTTCATTAAATTTAATATACTGTCATTGTATTTATTATTCGCACTTCATTTTCTGGATACTTGATATTTATTTCTGTCATAAATATGTGATTTAATTTAAAAAAGTTAGTGTCATCATAGATCATAGAGTTATTCGTTTTATTTTCTGTGCTGTTTTTAATTTGGTACCTACCTAGTAGAGTAGTACTAGAGAGTAGAGACTAGTAGAGTTAGTACAGACCGTTCACCGTAAGATGGCCCCTGCCTTGGTTGGCGGCCAACCTAGGCAGGTGTCATCTTACGGTGAACGAGCTGGAGGGCAATTCTCGGATTGTAGACATTATCTCTAAATTAGACATAATGTCGAAGCATGAATGTCTACAAAAAATGTCACGAAAATGTCACAATAACCATCACATCATATTCGATTTGAATGATTTTGCTCGACTTATGTCTATTTGTGACATCACGAGAATAGCATATTAAGATTTTATTCGACATTCGCCATCTTTTTTCGACATATGTCGAATTCGACTTAATCTCTAAAGCACGAGAATTGCCCTCCTGTACCTATGAACTTACCAATGTCGATTTTTTTTTCAAGTAAGAACGCTGTAAACAGCAAAATAGCTGAAAAAAATTATATCCGACTTAGTCTTGTTTACGTACTAAGATTAATTAAGAACCTATGTAACTATTTTAAAACAAGCTAAAACAAAAGCTAAAAGTGTCTTTCTTTAGGATTTGATGGTTCAGCTACTGGACAATAGATGGCGCTAGCTTTGCACTAAATCTTTAAAAGACGACTTTTATAATGAAGCCTAATAAGTTCTTTTTATAGTTAGTAAATTGTAGTTACTTGATATAAAACGATATAATAAGCCAGAAAATTAATAAAAACAGGTACCAACACAATGACTTAGCGGTGTCATTTCCCTGTATGACAAAAGAAAAGGTGAAAACAGTATTTTATACTGAAGCTATTTAAGGCGGATGTTTTTAACTCATTCCCAAACTATATTTTATTGTATAAAAAACTAGCGACTCGCCCCGGCTTCGCACGGGTAGAAAAACAGCCCCCCGATATTTTATTACTTATTCTGCTATTCGGAGCGGAGAAGAATCCACCAAAAAAGATATAACTAACATCGGTCCAGCGAATTAGCGTATCGCCGGTCAGTTTCCTTATTCGTCAATTTTGCTGATTCAACAGTTTAATGATTATACGGTTTCTTAATTCGCCACTTTCCTTTTTTGCCAGTTTCACTAAATTGTCAGAGCCTCTATTAAGGCAGTTTCTTGACTCGCAAACTTCCTTATTCCTCAATTATCTTAAGTTGTCAGTTTTGCTATTTCGTCATTTTCCTAATGCGTTACTTTCCTTGTTCATCTGATAGTTTAGTTTGTCAGTTTTCCCATCTCGTCATGTTTATGATTTGCAAATTTTGGGGTTTCGTAGTAAACTAGGAACCCAGCTGTTTTTAAGGCGATCTAAAGGCGATACAAGACATATTTTGTACTCAGCTAAAAGTCACGAAACGCTAAAAAAACGAACCGATCGTAAAAAAAAAAAAAAAAAACACCTTGTATATTTGATACACCGAAACACGACTATATTAAGACCTTGGCAACTAGTGAAACTAGTGAATATAGAAACTGATTATCTAAGGAAAATGACCTTTTGACCAAACTGACGAATAATTAAATTAGCACATACGGAAACTAGCAAATTTACGAAACTGAAGCCTAGCAAAACTGGCGAAGGAGTAAACTGAAGGTTTAGGAAAATGACCCACTAGCGAAATTGTCAACCTAGTGAAAATTACCAGAAGGTAAACTGTTGAATCAGCAAAATTGACGAATAAGGAAACTGACCGGCGATACGCTAATTCGGTCCAGCTGATCTTGAGTTAGGTGGTGTAACTAACACGACTTTGTTTTATATATTTCTTGATTGATGTGAAAAGAGGTTTTTAAAAACTCCAACATACATACATAGACATAGGTATGCATTCTTCCCCGAAGGGGTAGGCAGAGCCTCAAATGGGCCTCTTTTCATTGTGGGTTGCACCATCGAGGGAAATAGACGTGACAAGTGGTGAGCTCATCGCCGCTATTGCTTCCCACGACTGACTCTTCTAACGCTTTCTTCCGGTAATAACACATTCCTTAAACAAGGCAGTAGTCAGGACAAATGTTATACCAACGAATCCCACAAACAAGTGCGGTTATTTAAATAATTTGTGATTTTGGTTTTGAGTAACTACTTAAGTAGCCCTTAGACTTTGATTGACTCTATAGAGACCTCTACCGTGTCAGACATTGAAATAAATAATAAGTATTTAGTAAATATCTTTTTAAAACAAGCTTGTATAAAACTAGTGGACTGCCCACGAGTTCGTGCGTATGTACTTTTCCATACAAACTTCAATACCCCGCAGCACCCCCTTTGGGGCTTAATGCACCCCTAGACCACAAAAGGAACGTACTCTCCAACTTTCAGGTCTCTAGGACTTACAGTTTAGGCTGTGCGTTGATCGTCAGTCAGTCAGTCAGTCAGTCAGTCACGCAACGTTTTTATATATATATCGATAATGATTGAAACCGTGAGCTGATCAATATGAGCCCAAACACTGCCAAGCTACTATACTAATCATCGAGGAGTTCCGTTGTCCACTTTCCGTATCCATTATCAGAGCTTAATCACCATAATATATAGTAAGTATAATCATCAAAAGTTGACAGAAATACCAAATTTAAGGTCAAATATATGCCAATTTAAGGTCAAATATATGCCAATTTAAGGTCAAATATATGCCAATTTAAGGTCAAATATATGCCAATTTAAGGTCAAATATATGCCAATTTAAGGTCAAATATATGCCAATTCTAATAAAAACTAGAAATACATACATAGGATCTTACCGAAAAGACAGACGCACGAACGAAGTTAGAGGGTTTCCATATACCAGTCTATTTTCAGAGATTTTTCATCCAGAGTATTAAGAACCTTTATTTTCTGTAACATCATAACATTTTCCAGACAAAATATTCGTAACAAAAAACATAAATGTATAAAAACAATTCACGGTTGAATTCACGACAAAAAAATCCTCTCAGAAGCATCGAACCGGCACTAACTCCCGACATAGACCGGCAGACAGTTCATAAAAACAAATTAATTTTAATACACCTTTTCGTTCTTTAGGTAGATAGCTGGTTGAGTTTTCAGTGTGCTCTTACCTTTATTTACGATCAAGGTCTACGAAGTGCTACGCAGGCTCTACGAATGTTTTCATAGGAGTTTATAAAAAAACTCATCATCTCTTTGAAGTCCGCTGCTAACCTTAGGCCTTCAAAATAGAACTCCACGACGAGCGGTATTTTCCGCCTCCATGCACCGACTTCCAGTGACGATTAAAATATCGTCGGTCCATCGAGCCTTCCTACACTGCATCATCCGGTTCATATACTCGTAGTCGCTAATTAAGAACCTCTAATCACTAATGCTTGTCAGTGCTGCTAGATAATGGCCTACCCATTGCTATTTCTACTTGCTTATTCTGAGATGTCTAACATGTGTTTTTGTATATTTTTTACAGAAATAATAATAATACAACTAATACATTATATTAAATTAATATAATAGAAGTGACTTTGCTTCGCCTGGCCAGATATATCTTCGTAAAAACACATTTATCCATAAAACCAAGAGCCCGGAAAATGGGAAACTCCAAAATATAATAACCATTCTCAGAAACACTCGCATTAATATTAAAAACTTGAATGAAAAAATATTAAAAGGTGTACCCTAAAATTTATCCTTTTTTCCATTAGACGTGGTCTCAAGAACAGAGCAGGGTGTTGAGTAGACAGCTATGTAAAATTTTCATCAGGCTTTTTTTGGCTGGCGTATTTTGTTGCTATTTTACCCGGACTTGTTGATAAGATTCGTTGGTATAAGCACGGGGTCTCATCCCATAGAAAAAATATATGGTTCTATTAAAGTTCAAATGATGGCGTTACAGGTATAGATTTGGTATTGAAGTATGTAAAAAAACAATATTAGGTCTTGAAAAAATATTTTCTAATACCAAAAAATACCCACAACACGGGAAAATTAAATAAATGTTTCTACAATCATGTTTAATAATTTTTACAAACATTTAATTTTGTCTTTTTTCTGATGGTAATAATTTGAACTAAATTGATGATGACACCAGTTTGTTTGTAGTACCACAAGTAGAAATGACATGATGGATGGCGTTATTTAAAAAAAAACAGGTGACACGCCTATGACGTCATGCCCGAAATGAAAGAGAAAATTAGTATTTCCTTTTTATTTTAAAATTTTCAAATAAAATGTCAGACATCATTTGATATCATTGTGTCCAAAGACGAATATATATATATAAAAGACAATGTCCTGAATGACTGACTGACCGAGTGCCAACGCACAGCCTAAACCGCGTAGAGACTTGAAATTTGGAGGGTGTGTTTGTCTTGATTTTGCATCAACTAAGAAAGGAATTTTGAAAATTCATAAGCTAAATGATTCTAACGTAATACAAAAATGCTCTGTATTTCGGAAAGCGTTAGCAGTAGATAGTTACTTGTAGTTTCCGCTTCGACCGTCAAAGAAACCGGCGATTCGTAACTGGTTCATAGGTACTTTCCTCAAATAAAATTAACAAACATGAAAATTTGCGGTATACGAAAAATGCCACGGGAACGAAATATGGCAGTGTATTTCGACGTAAAATATAGTTTCACGGTATAGGTAGTTGTTGGGATTAAAATATTTTCAGGAGTGGGACTGCTAAATTGAAATACTTGAATGTTCGTTCGTTTCAAAAGTCATATCACGGTGTGGTTGTTAATGATAAAGTTGTTTTCTGCACGCCAGGAAAGTATTCTGACTACGTGCGGACGAAGTCACGAGCGGGTCATCTGTTGAGTTTGAAAAATCATAATAGTCATACAGGGTGATTGGAAGATGGGTGCAAAGCTGTAAGGGGAAGGTTGTCTAGACCATTTAGAACTATTTCAGCCATAATAGTTATAAGACGAAGTCCGACTATTTCTTTTTTACCGTTTTTTTTCGTAATACCCAGAATTTTTCAGTTAATTGCTAATAATTGCCAGTTTTATTGATTAATGTTTTTTTTATTTTATGTTGTAATTTAAGTAATGTGTAAGCAATCTAAGGATGCATGGTCTAAGCATCGGTGTCAACAGACATTTTCAGTACAGACACTTTAGTTCACAAAAAAAATGAAAGATTTAAAGAATCAGGTTTTTGGAAACTTAGCTAAAAAAAACAAATGGTACTTTTTTGTTAAAACTTTTTTGAATAGGTACATGAAAAAAAAGAATTAATTCAGCGTTCGAAACGATGAAGCTGGAGATGATGTTGAAAGTAACAACAACCAAACTGAGATGACGGGCCCTTGCTTGTGTTGTTGGGAACCGTGGCAATCATTTTGAGCACCAATAAATTAATAAATTGAATTAAAATGTTGTTTTATAAGAATGCCTAAAATTTTAAATTTTCTCCCTCAATCTGGTTTTTAGGTCCCAATTTTATTAATTTGTAATATATCCGTGTAAATGATACCTCAAATAAAAGAGTATGAATACCAAGCATGTATTCAAAAACGTTTGAACAAAAAAGCACCAGCTTTATATATAGCTTTTTTATAGCTGATAGTCGCTGCATGATGCAGAGTTCTTGGAGTATGGACTGATTGGTACGAAACTCAGTCCACGAAACCCCAAGCATTCTTCTCCAGCACCACCTCTCAAGTGCATCTATGCTCTTTTTCTCGCTCTCCCTAAGAGTCCATATTTCTGCAGCATAGAGGAATATGGGAAACACCAACGCTCTAACGAGACGGATATTAGTAGATTTCGTTATGCTACGATTTTTCCATATCTTCCTCAGCTTATCCATGGCGGACCTAGAAATCGCCATACGCCGCTTGATTTCGTCAACGCATCCACCATTGTTTGTGAATTTTGTGATCAAAGATCCGAGGTAAATGTATGATTGAACCACATCACAGTTTGCGATTTGCTTGACTTCCGGCAAGTTGTTATTGATATGGTCAACAATCATCACTTTCGCGTTGCTGCGGTCGATCTTCAGTCCAAACTCGAGGCTGATGTTTTATATGTTGAAAAGACTAGTTTTCCCTTACAGCTTTGCACTCATCTACCAATCACCCTGTGTACGTGTCTGTGTTTTTTCACAAACGCCATCTATTGAGTGTGTGCCCGTTTTACGCGGTAATTACAGTTGCTGGAGCTAGGTGGCTATCATTTCCCTGCTAGCGGCATCTAGCGCCCAGGTAAGGCAACCAAAATAGCCCGCAGAATAGCCCGAGTTATGGCGGTCACGTTTTGTTGTATGGCATGAGGTATCTGTACTAGTATAGTATTCTTTTATCTGTGCACAGATAAAATAATACTATACGTATAAGATATGTCCTGGCTGCCAGCTTATTTAAGGAATGTGTTATTACTGGAAGAACGTGTTAGCAGAGTCAGTCGTGGGAAGCAATGGCGGCGATGAGCTCAAGACTTGTCACAGCTATACTCCACGATAGTGCAAACCCACTGTGAAAAGAGGCACATTTGCTGCTCTGCCTACCTTTTCGGGGAAAAAGGCGTGTTCCTCTGTATGTATGTATGTATTTTGTCGCTAGTTATATTAAGGGTTCCGTGCCTTGGGTCTCTGAATTTGTGCTTAGTGCCCCGTAAATACGAGTGGACTACATAGTCAATATTTACCTATCTTATTTCAAATCTCGAGGATGCAAGGTGCAGTATTAATAACATTAACTGCACAGATTCTTCACAAGCTAATAAACGTCTTTTGCCGAACTTAGCCTCGTCCATAGAATAAAGGGTATTTGCCATAATCACCACGCTTGACAGGCGGATTAGTGATGGCTTTATTGATGTTGAATACTCACGTACTTACATGTTGCTGCCAATCTTCTGGTGTAAACCTTTAGTCGTTTTCATGACATCCACTGGAAGAGAAAGGGGTCTATTTAGGGCCAGACACAACACTGCTTAAGAATTTTTGTCTAAAAAGATAATAAATTAAATTTAATAAGTATCAAATCAGCTCCACAGATTGATTATTCTTTCCTGAAAATAAGTACAGTCAACTTTATAATACACTGTCATGGCAACCCCTTTTAGGACGCTGTATACATAATATTATGAATTTATAAAACGCTCATTTTATTGATTACTAGCTTTTTTATTTATGATAAAATGACAGAACTGGCTGACGATCACACTTATGTTAAAATCATATAAATGGTAACCTCTGCAGCAGCTATTATAATAAATATATTATTAGAAGTAGGTAATAATTAAATGTTTTTTATGTGTTAATGTTGTTATCGAAAACAATTTCCTAAATGCCATGAATGCATCAACATAAATATATCAATATATAATAAACTATAATGATATTTTAAGACACTTTCAATCAAAATATACGTTTTAGGTTACCTAGATTCCGCAAAATCAGGTTACGCTATCTCAAGATTGTGTTAATGAGCTGTGATCAGCAAATAACACAATACAATTTGAATATCGCGCCACAAGCGAAACGTTACACCTTTTTTTTAAATCTTTATTTATTTAAGAGGGTCAGGCAAAAAACTTCATACAAAAAAAAAACGCCACGCGCCGCTTGAAAAAGCGGTTTTTATTGAATATCTCGTGAAATATAGATAATTTAAAAAAAAACGTGGATTTACCCTCCGTTTTATTGTATTGATCTTATTTATCCAATTTTTGACCCAATAATCTGTATTATATTGACAAATAATCGAATCTAGCCAAAAGTTAGAGGTAACTTTGTGTTATATTTTTGTATCGAGAAAATTTTGTCCTATCGTGTTTTGTCTGGGTGATCCCTCGGTATTATTATCCATGCATATTTTTTATTTGAATATTTTTTATTTTTTTTATTATATTTTTTACTTGATTTAGTCAGTTAAAAATCCAATCGGTAATTTTGCGTTATACCCCACCTTAAACAAAACAAAATCCATCTTAACATCTGCACCTGACAGTACCGACCGTACTTTTTCTTTATAAAGCAAAAATAAATATTTTAATCTGTGGGTGTTTTGGATCCCAATTATAAGCAAGGGACGCCTCAGAGGGTTTGGAAGTAGGTATTATCATATTTTTGTTTGGAATTTAAGAATATTTTGTAATCATTCGTCGGTACTGTGGTTATTTCTTGGTTAACTAGCACTGGGTCAGTGATATAGTCACATCACAAGGCCATTTTCAGAGTCATCGTAACCTAAAGGGCAATTTTATCAATAAAAATAGTTAAAATATAAATAGATTCGGTCTTCTATAAGTTACATTTCGGGGATTGTGCCCAGGAACTACATGATCTGATCCCACCATCTCCTTTCATCATACGACAAGCAGGCGCACGGCTCAGTCATTCTTACCTCATAAGTATACATTCTATTCCCACTAAGCGTTTCGGTTCCACCTTACTTACTTCGGTTAGACCCACTTTAATATTTATTTTTAACATTTTGTTCTTTTTGTTGTTATAGCGGCAACAGAAATACATCATCTGTGAAAATTTCAACTGTCTAACTATCACGGTTCATGCGATACAACCTGGTGACTGACGGACAGATGGACGGACAGCGGAGCCTACTAAATAGGGTCTCGTTTTACCCTTTGGGTACGGAACCCTAAAAAGAGTTTTTTTTTTGAGAAGCGCCATTTGCCATTGGTCGATGAACAAAGACAACTCAAAATTCAATTTAACGTCGCATTTAAAAGTCAAAAAACGCAAACTCACTAATTTTTCTCGTCCTAAAACCTAACAAAACATTATCAACGAAATTCACTTAGCTACTTACCAAAAACTCTGAACAATACTCCCCTTAATGTACCCCAGAAAAATGCTCTTAAACCCCCCAACCACCCTTTTTATCCCCTTTAAGGGCCAATTTTTGCAAGGGTCCCGATTTTCTTTTACCTGCTACGTTTTGTAACGATCTTTTGAAGATTGGGAATGATTTTTCACTTCAACGATCTATAAATGTAGGGCTTATAATTATTTATAGTAGATAGCGGATTGTTAAAGAGTGAATCGATTAAAAGTTTAATTCCAGATTCTCACCTCATTCAGCACTGGACCAAGATGCATTCAATTATGGCCAATTAAATTGCATTAAATTAAATTACATGTAAAATTATTAAATTACACATGCACTACTCACATACATTACTGAGTGCATTTTGGCCTAGTAGTTAGAATACATATTAAACTGTGTTAGTGTAGGTATTATTAATATTTTCATAAGTGCTCTATTTTGTTACTAACCAAATTATGGATCTGTGAGTCGGAAATAAAGTTTATTTTTTATTTTTATATTAAATATAAATAGAAATGGTTTGTTAGCTCAGACGTGCGACTGGAATTTATTCCAGTTCAGTATAGGATACGTGAATATGTTGCGCAGATGGACACATAACGGAGTTCGTTCTATTTCAAAAACCAATTATTTCCATAGTAACTCTTACATGCTATGGATCCTCAAAAGTAGCTTAGATTAAATAATAGTAGATTAGTAGCCAAGGGCTGTAAGGCATCAATTGCAGCCCGAGATATTTAGGCGCACGAGCGCAGCGAGGGCACCTATAGTTCGAGGGTGCCATTGATGCTTACACCCGAGCTAACTACTCTGCTTTACATCTCGATTATGAGGTAAGTAGAAAAAAACCGGCATTACAAGAATAAACCATTTTATTAGTTAAAATTTTAACATTGAATAAATGCACCACAAACTAGATGGCTGCAGCTTTTTTGATAGCTCACTAAAGTATGTTAAGAATACAGTCTCAGATAAAGACTTTACTCGTTTTTCTTTTCGCCACTTCATGAACTCGTCGTAAGTTTTCCAATATCTCTCTTTAGAACTTTCAGGCAAAATATTGTTAATTGCTGCTTCAGCTTCCATTTTCATTGAATCGGGAGTGCAGCTTATATCTTCATCACTTGCAGAACTCATGTTTTTTTCCTAATTAGCACGTAATTATAAAAAAAACCCAAAAACAAACAATATTTAAAGTAAAAGTTTTCTATTCCCGCCTTTTTTCATCTTTTTTAAATTATTTTTTTCAAAAACGAAATTGAGCTTCGCCGTTCGATATTTAAAATTGATGACTATTTATTATACTCATACGAAGACAAGGCTGAATAGCGAAGCGACCTCTTTTGTCATTGGGCTGAATGCATGATGTCTATTGCCAGTATGATGGTTAGATGTACGCGAACTTTTTTAAAGAGTGAAGTTTTTTTAATTACTTACCGCCCTAGGGCTTTTCTAGCTACATTATTACCCTAGAGCGCTAATTGGTCACCTACAAGCCCCATTTGGGGGTAATAAGGACCTACTTACCGAATATGAGAGATGTAAAATTAGATAACTAGCTATCTAATAGCTATACCACATTCTCAGCCAATAATTTCTAAAATACCAACACATTATTCTTCAAGTTACTGGTTTTTTCTTGGTCATTATTTTAAGTTATGGTGGCCGCGATGAGGCCTTGTCCGATGATATTGTCATGCCTTACACAGAGGTTCATTTATTGGCTTAATTCAACAACGTCAATTCATGTTTAATTTCCTCTTAGAAAAGATTCAAATATAAAGATATTTTTTGTAACGAAAACAACAACACATGTGACAACAATAAATGTTGATTGATTGATAGATTCAAACATCACAAATTTAATTTATTGTGGGCTCATACTAGAATTCCCTGTGTCGTGGGTATAAGGAACTACGAGTACCAGACCAGAACACACAGAGATAAAATTATTTGCACATTATATAAACATTTGTCCCGCATCAGGAACTGAACCCACGTCTCTCACATACCAGCGACGCTACGGTTGTCCTTGAAGAATGTTAAGTTTCAGCGATGGTTTTTTGCTGGAACTATGATTTATGAACATAATAGAATATGGAGCATAAAATAAGGTTTTTGTGAAAAATAAATTTTTAATTAAATCTTTTATCAAATTAGTGATCGTAACCGTGTGCTGATCAAAATGAGCCTATACACGGCCAGTCTACTATTATCCATCGAGGAGTTCCGTTGTCCACCTTGCGTCTCCGTCATCAGATCAGCTCGCTGTCACCATCATTTGTATTGTCATCGGAACTTGACAATACAAATAGGTATGCCTAATTCACCCTAATCGGTTGAGGATAACAGCATCAAAATTCAGTTGCAAAATTCCAACCAGATTCCACCCAGACAAACATAAATACATTGCAAGTTAAATAAAAGCTTGTATTAATCTCACTTATTCGTTATTAACTCAGAAAATTAGTGAATCTGATTTACTAACTTCAAACTATAATTAAAATCTTCAAACAGCTCTATAAAATAACATAACTCGCTATAAATTTTAACAGAAGTAAATTATCTAGACTCTCACATAAAAATATGACTGTGAAATTCGTCGTCGCGTATAAAAACAAAAGGGTACAGATAGGTAGTACTAGCACGCTACATATAAAGAAGGGGTATATTTTTGTGATAAGGCAGATTTATAGAAACGAGTCTTCGCTGCCGGAGGCTTGCGGTGTCTGCCCCCGCCTTTAAGAGCTAGTGTAGTATAGAGACGGCTTCATTGATGCCAAGTCATATTTTTTATTCCTAACAAAAATAAAAATAAATGCTGTACAGTTCACACAACATTATCTAGCCCCAAGCTATGCAGAGCTTGTGTTGTGGGTACTAGATAACTGATATACTTAATACAATACATTACATATATAGATATTTTTTTATTATACATAGAAAATACCCAGAACACCCTGAACAAATATTTGCGATCGCACAAATATTTGTTCAAAGGCGGGAATCGAACCCGCAACCGAGGGCTGTTTTTGAGGCGACTGTGTATCTGTCTGGATTTATGCGTGTGCAAGGGCTACTGTAGTAATGTGCCGGCTTCATTGATACCATTTTATATTTTTAATTCCTAACTAAAATGAGGGGTGTTATTATTGTGAGGAGATAATGTGTCTGTCGGTCTTTGTGCGTGCTTAAGGCCTAGTATAGTATGGAGCAGATTTCATTGATGTCATTTCGTATTTTTAATCTCTAACTAATAAGAGGGGTGTTTTAAATAAGAAACGATAATGTGTCTGTCTGTCATTGTGCGTGTTTAAGGGCTAATAGTGTATTATGAAGCTGGGTTCATTGATGTCATTTCATATTTTTAATCCTTAACTAAAAGGAGGGGTTGCGTGTTTTAAGTGTGAGGCGATAGTGTGTCTTTCTATTTTTATGCGTCTTTAAAGGTTAATTGTAGTACTGTACCGGCTTTATTGATGTCATTGCTGGTCTTATGAATAATTAATCTAAAATAAATTATTTTCATCCTGTTGTACCATATTTAATTGAATAAATTATTATTTTATATCATTATTTCATTTCATTAAAAGTCTCGAGGTTAATTTTGTAAAATATTTGCTAAATAAAAAGTGGTCTCCACACATAGGTAGCACTTTCCATCCCTTTGTCTTGCCTCGCTCCGTATTTTTTCCCCATTACATTTTCATTTTATTTCATATTTCTCCTTTGGGGGAGGGGGTGGATAATAAAAATTTTCCCTTCGCTCCCGTCTCTTTTATTTATAGGGGTGGTTAAGGCACAGAATATGTTTTTCCTACATTTCGGTAATGAGCCAAATTATTAGGGATGTTTTTCTGATTGCCGGCCATTTTTATACGTTTTCTTTTTTTAGGGGTTAGGTTACTGTTTGTGCGAGATAAGTGTCGTATGTCATTGACAATATAAAAAGCGTTTGTTTACATCATTATCAGCCTATAGAAATCCACTGCTGGACATACGCAGTGGACTAATGAAGTGGTTTTTAGCAGAGCTTTTTTGTGAAAATGTTCGCCCGGGGAAGTACTACCGCCATACCTATTTCTGCCGCAAAGCAGTAGTGCTCGGTTTGAAGGATGTGGTTGCCGGTGAAATGACAGGCACATGAGACTTTTCATCTTTATGTCACGCAGGGTCGCGGGCACAGTGCAATGCCACACAGGGTACGTCCTAGGTGGACGTGACCTTTGAGGTAATGCATTTTTATAGGCAGAAGAACATCAGGAGGGAAGTATGATTGCTCAGTCATTCATTTAAAAAAAATGGTATTGTTGGCTGATGAAGAGTTTTATGTTTCATATGATTAATATGACTAAGTTTAAAACAATAACATTTTGTTGCTTATAGCTTTTAAGAAGAGTATGATTGATAATTATGAAAACAGTAAGCAGAACCGTGTACTGATCGAAATGAGCTCAAACACGACCATCCACTATCATCCATAGAGGAGTTCCGTTGTCTACCTTCCGTTTCCATCATCGGATCAGCTCGCTGTCACTACAATATTATATTGTCATTGGAACTTCACAGGTATGCCAAATTTCAGCTCGAGTCGAGTTTTACTGGTTTAATATTTAGTTTCAAGATTTATCCCACACAAATACACTGACTAACATACTAACAGCACAGAATAACTAATAGTACTTCAGGTCGAGTTAAGGTTTCCCAATCCAACCAGAAATCTTCATACAAAAAAAACGCCTCGCGTCGCACTATAAAGCAGTTTTGGAATATCACGTAAAATATCAATACCCCCACAGTAAACCCTCAGCTTTGTTGTTTTGATTTTATTATCTATTTTTTTACCCAATAATAAACTCCATTTTAATAAACAATCGAATCTAGCCAAAAGTTAGAGGTAACTTTGGGTTTGTTTTCTATCGAGAAAAAATTGTCCTGTCGTGTTTCTGGTACATTGGTCCCTCGGAGTTATAATGTAGTATCTATGCATCAGTTATAATGTAGTATCTATGCATCAGTTATAATGTAGTATCAGCCTAAATAGGAAGATTTTGGCATCTGACGCGCGCGAGTCGCGGCGTACAAATACGCGTAGCTACGTAGCTAGGCTTGACAGATAGCGGGTTCGGCCCGGGCCCGGCCCAACAGCGGAGACGATATTATAATTTGAATATTGTACTTGATTTAGTCAGTAAAAATACAAATCTATGATTGATAATTTTACTTTATACCTTAAATAAAAGCTTTTAAAAGTACCCAAATATGAACACTGCTAACATTAGGAAACCTTTGCCAACGCAACGTGCCAAATTTACGTTTTTCGCCGACAACGCTATCGCACTAACGTTGCAAGTAAAACCTATATTTTTGGCTTTTTGTAGTCATTTGGCATCATTCCGCTGAGATAGGGAGCTTGTGTTCTATAAACTGTGTCAAAATAAGGGGGGAGATTGTACGAGTACCTAACGACCGTAGCCTGTTGCGGTTCGGGCGAGTAGCCGCTGAGATGCAGGAAGTTGCTGGTTCGATTCCCGCTGCGGGACAAATGTTTGTATGTTCTACTAATATCTTTTCCGGGTCTGGGTTTTGTGGTAGCATAGTACACGTAGTTCCTAAAACATACGACACGGGGAATCCTAGTGTGGGATCTAAATGTGTCTGTTGGGTGTTTTGTTATTATGTTATAAGAACGTGCTAATTCGAAGAAAAAATATTCTTCTTCTTTAATAATAATGACCTATGAGGAAAGTATCCTTATTGTTGCCAGCGTCTAGTAATACACACATACACACACGCCATTTTCCCCGAAAGGGTAGACAGAGTCTCAAATAGGCCTCTTTTCACCGTGGGTTGCACCATCGTGAGAAATAGACGTGACAAGTGGTGAGCTCATCGCCGCCATTGCTTCCCACGGCTGACTCGGTTAACGCTTACTTCCAGTAATCTAGCAGCAAGGACAAATCTTATACCAACGAATCTTACAAACAAGTCCGGGTATCCGTTAGTTGGCTTTTGCGACATCCACGGGAGGAGATGGAGGGTCGATATTTGGGCCGGGCACGTTGCCCGCGTTTGAATTGATAAAAATAGGTCAAGTCAAGTCATAACTTAGTAGAGCGGTGGCAGTTCTAATAAGATGATATCGTTTGACGACCTCTGTGGCGCGGCGGGCGAAAGTTCGCCTGCGTCGCAGGAGGTTGCGGGTTCGATTCCCGTCTCGGAACAAATATTTGTACGATCTGCCGATATTTGTTCAGGGAATTCTTGGTATTTTCTATGTATAATAAAAAATATCTATCTATGTAATATATTGTATTAAGCATATCAGTTATCTAGTAGGTACCCGTAACACAAGCTCTGCTTAGCTTGGGGCTAAATAATGTTGTGTGAACTGTGCAGCATTATTTTTAATATATTTATTTTATTAATAAGACCGATCGAGCAAAGGGTCTTAACTTTCGATCTATGACGACCTCTGTGGCGCAACGGGCGAAGGTTGGCCTGCGACGCAGGAGGTTGCGGGTTCGATTCCCGCCTCGGAACAAATATTTGTGTGATCGCAGATATTTGTTCAGGGTGTTCTGGGTATTTTCTATGTATAATAAAAAATATCTATCTATGTATTATATTGTATTAAGTATATCAGTTATCTAGTACCCATAACACAAGCTCTGCTTAGCTTGGGGCTAGATAATGTTGTGTGAAATATGTCCAGCATTATTATTTTTTATTTTTTTTATTTATGGTCCTAGCAATAACTGGCAAAATTTGCTTTCATCTGTCAATCCTTTACCTAACCATTTTGACTAGACTATTAATGTTGAACAAAAACTTACGAGGACTGGCTAACAACATATTCAACAAATAAACACACGAATGAAATCCGGTTTCTAACAAAAATCCGCCCCAAAAATAGACTTAAAAATACATTTCCGCGCATTATCGCATCGAAAAACTCCTTGCGGTGGCACACAGACACAACATGCATCTGTGTGAGTAAAAGTACATATACAGACACAAAAGGTTTGTCTGTGTGCGTGCTAGCCGCTCTGTGTGCGTGCTAGCCGCTCTGCCTCCATTGGGCACAGCGCAATTTCTTTATTGATCCATATTTCTTCTTCTTCAGACTGGCCGAGGGTGGTCTCCTCACCCCCTTTCCACCATACGAAGGTGTTTTTCTACAGTTTTAATGAACGAAGGACGATGGAGGAAGGAGGGGGAAGAAAGGTTATTAATGCTTTTTAAGCCGCGTAATTTTCGCCCCTAATGTTATGGATGTTGTAAGTTTTTTTTTTGTACGGGAATACCTTTTAATTTAGTGGATAGTAATGAACCTGTCTGGGAAATTAAATATATTTAATTAAGTTCATTTGATTATAACTTTAAAATTTGCATAGGGGCTACGCAGAGCATTGTCAGTCCGGGCGAATATGCTGACCCGCAGATTCGCTCGATGTATAGACGCAGTGAAAGGTACTTTGTTCATGGCGTACTGTACATCTCTGTACTCAGCTATTCTGTGGTTCAACTAAACCCAAAAAGCTTACAATGCTCTGCGGGTCCAGTACAACAATGCGTTTAGGGCTCTGTTGCGGCTTCCGCGCTTCTGCAGCGCTTCAGGTATGTTTGCCGAGGCGCGTACCGACACCTTTGACGCCATCTGGCGCAAAAAGACGGCCTCACTGTTGAGCAGGCTTCGCACGAGCAGCAATAGCATCCTAAGCGCGTTCTCTGATCGTTTCGATTGTCCTCTGGTTTGGAAGCTCATCCAGATGATTAAATCATTGTTAATTATTAAGTACTAACCTAGTTTTAAGTTGTTTACTAACAAATTTGACTCAAATTTGTAATAAATAAATATTATGTTACTGTTAGCCTCAATTATCCCATTGTTGAGCCTCCCCCCATATCCAAATATTATGTATGCGCATTATTGCGCATACATAATATGTGATCAGTGTAAGATGGAAAAAAGTTTACTAAAAAAGTTTAAGAAATTTAATTAATCTAATTAATTTAATTTATTTAATTTATCTTATCCTTCTCTTGACGAATATATATAAAAGTGGAACATTGTCTGCATTATTTAATTATTGGGATGTTTGTCAGTCTTTAGCCCCTAATCGGCTGGGCCAGTTAAAATAAAAATCGGGATAGAAATGGATGGATTAAGATATAGAGTACATTTTGTCTAGTCCAGTGCCAGCCAGTCTAGTCTAGCCACTACAGTTTGTGCAGTGATCCCTCGGAATTATAATGTAGTATCCATGCATATTTTTAATTTGAATATTGCACTTGATTTAGTCTGTTAGAGGTAGGTATACATACATACGGCTTTCCCTTCATGTTGCATAGTCTTGGGACACCCTGTATATTTGAAGCAATAACAAAATCCAATAGAAGTTTTTTGTGAAAAATATATTTTTCAATACAAGCTTTTATAAAATTAGTGATCGTAACCGTGTGCTAATCAAAATGAGCCTTAACGCGGCCACTCTACTATTATCCCTCGAGAAGTTTCGTTGTCCACCTTCCGCCTCCATCATCAGACCAGCTCGCTGTCAGTATAATATTGCATTGTCATCGGAACTTGACAGTTATGCAAAATATAATTTCATCGGTTGAGGATAACTGCTTTAAAATTCCGTTGCAAGATTCCACCCGGACTTACATTGCAAAAGCTTGTAAAAACTAGCTAGAATACGTACTGAGAATGGCCTTGTTTCAAAGTAAATATATATATACAAGCCTACCCACAAAGATAACAAAGATAAACAATAAAGAATCCTCCCCTCCATCCATCTTCCCAACAATACCTCCCCCTTCCACCGTAATAATTTTCTTAAGCCTTTTTGCATCATTTACGTTCAAAACAAAACAGCACCAGCCAATCTATCCAGACCCGTCGTATTCTTAGCTTTGGAGGAATTTATGTGTATTTTTTCGAGGAGAAGGGTCGAAGGAGGTCAGTTTATGCTGGTCGCTTTTGTGCTGAATCACGTAAGGATGTCAGATGGTTGGTTATAGCAAAATTAATGTTACTGCTACTTCATATCACTGGTTTTTTCTTGGTCGCCCTTCGAGTAGGTACCAGGTAAGAAACCAGAGTGGTCGAGAAGCTCGTTTTCACCACATTTCACAATCTTCGAATATTTGGTTCCAGATCATGCCGGATCCCTGAAGATTTTTTATTCGAATGGAAAAATCCATTGATGTGGTCAGTATTTGAACCCATGACCTCAGGATTGGAAATCAGGGTCCCTCCCACTAGACCATCAGTGCTCTCAAATACAAACGGTCTTATTACGAGAGTCTGTTTAAACCCAACCTGAGTTTTAGACCACTTACCAGTCCAGGCTTGAATGTCGAACATTGGTGTAAACGACTTTATTATAAAAGCAAGTGGTTTGTTTTCTGAAATAATAATAAAAACGATCTCATTACGAAAGATAGTTTAACCCAACTGAGTTTAGACCACTTACCAGTCTAGGCTTGATAAAGATAAAGATAATTTAATTTCTTAAACATATGTACAAATTGATGGTAAAATAGGAGTAAGACACAATATGTTTGGCCGCTGCCGGCGTGCAAATGGAGAGGATGGCATGCTAATTTAGTTATCATATTTATAAATATAGAAAATTTAAAAACACAACCAATTCATTTGAAATAATATCATCCAAATTCATTATTAAATACAACTATTATGAGTCAATTTTACATTAAATATAAATAAAAATTACTAAAAATACGTTAAACAAATTAAATAAATTAGGTGCAACAAATCACCTGCGGATTGTTTTCTGAAATAGTAATAAAAACGATCTCATTACGAAAGATAGTTAAACTCAAACTGAGTTTAGACCACTTACCAGCCTAGGCTTGAAACCATCGAACATTGGTGTAGTAAACTACTTTGATACAAAAGCAGCCCCCATATTAGCTATGACTAAACGTGACATAACGCGGGCTCGTTACGATATCTGCGTGGAATCATATTTCAGAATACATTATGACGTCACACGACATTGGCAAGTAATCTCCTATGGTCATAGCGAATAACAGCCCAGGTGGTTTTTAAATCACATTTGAACTCAGTCTAATGTTTCTGGTTCTTGTGATTCCTATAAACCATGACGTTATTTCTTACGAAAATGTATGTATGAAAAATATATGAGAAATAATAAATATGTGCAAATGCAAATAATATAAATATATGAAATGGAAACATAAAACATATTATCATACTAGCTGCGCCCCGCTGTGTTACCCGCATAAGTCTCGAACCCGTGGGAATATCGGAATAAAAAATAATCTATGTGTTATTTAAGGAGTCCAGCTATCTCCATTCCATATTTCATCCAAATAGATCAAGCCGTTTCAGCGTGCAGAAGTAACAAACACTCTCACACACTCACAAACATTTGCATTTATAAAATAAGTAGCGGTGCCCCACGGTTTCACCCGCGTAAGTCTCGATCCCATGGGAATATCGGGATAAAAACCTATGTGTTATTCCGGGAGTCCAGTTATCTCCATTCCAAATTTCATCCAAATCCGTCCAGCCATTTCGGCGTGAAGAAGTAACAAACACACTAACACACAAACTTCCGCATTTATAATATTAGTGTGATAAGTGTGATATAGTGTGAATGTGATATTTCATCTTAATCTTTTCTACCGAGTTTAAATAATTTATAAGAATGTCAGTACAAAAAAAACAGACCTTATTTTTAATTCTCAAGGTAAGTTTAAAATTAAATGCATTAAGAGAACAAAGAGGCTGTACAACAATAAGTATTGGACCGATCGGGGGGAGCTCTGAAGAAATATGTAAAACAGTACGGAACCCGAGCGGCATGATACAGGGACGCACTTGCCTTCTAAATTACTACAGACATAAATACATAGACTCACGTCATTTTACCCGGAAGGGTAGGTAGAGCCTCAAACGGGCCTCTTTTCACGTGGGTTGCACCATCGTGGGAAATAGACGTAACAAGTGGTGAGCTCATCGCCACCATTGCTTCCCACGACTGACTCGGCTAACGCTTTCCTCCAGGAATAACACATTCCATAATAAGCTAGCAGCCAGGACAAATCTTATACCAATGAATTTTACAGACAAGTCCGGGTAAAAATAATACTTACAAAATCTGGCAGATGTGTGTTTTTTAATATTTTTGACGGGGCGTTATAAGTTTGACGTGTCTCTGTGTGTGTGTGTGTGTGTGTGTGTGTCTGTCTGTCACCTCGTAGCTCCCGAACGGATGAACCGATTTAGTTTTTTTTATTTATTTGAAAGGTGAATTTGTCGGGAGTGTTCTTAGCTATGTTTGATCAAAATCGGTTCAGCCGTTTCATTGCGTTGACGGTTTTTAAATTTTTACAAAATTAATTAGGTACTTGTTAATTAATTACCTGTACTTGTTGAGGCTTAACAACAGCGTGGATTAGCCCTCGACCTTACAATAGCCTAAATATTATAACTATACATATAACCTTTGTACATATGTATGTACATGTAACATATAACCTAAGGAATAAATGGTCTTTTTTGTCGTTGTTGCGTAATGAACACATCATTTGAGTTTTTTGGATTTATTTGCAAAATATTAAGTTTCAGCAACTTTTTGCTTTGTCAAGTAGTGAAACTCCAAGCATAGCTCTCTCCATAGCTCACTGCGCAACTATGAACTTATATTATAAGGTCAATAGCACAGAATAAACAATAAATAAATAAATAATGCTGGACAGTTCACACAACATTATCTAGCCCCAAGCTAAGCAGAGCTTGTGTTATGGGTTCTAGATAACTGATATACTTAATACAATATATTACATAGATAGATATTTTTTATTATACATAGAAAACACCCAGAACACCCTGAACAAATATCTGCGATCCCACAAATATTTGTTCCGAGAACAAATATATAGAGAATAGAACTCAATAGTTAGCGACCACGTCTAGTGCGTAGTAATACATTGCTGGCAACACGCTAAAAAATAATAGCTGTCTCCATAGCCTGTTGGGTGACGTCGAGTAGATATCGGTTTTAACTTATACCAAATCAATATATATAAAAACGTTGCGTGACTGACTGACTGACTAACTAACTGACTGACTATCAACGCACAGCCTAAACCATAAGTCCTAGAGACCTGAAATTTGGTGGGTTCGTTCTTTTTTTGGTCTAGGGGTGCACTAAGAAAGGAATTTCAGAAACTCAACCCCTAAGGGGGTGCAGCGGGGTGTTTAAGTTTTTATGAAAAAGTACACGCGGACGAAGTCGCGGGCATTCCACTAGTCTCACTATAACTATAATGTAAGTAGTAGTAGAGCTTTTTTGTGAAAGAGTTCGTCCGGGGAAGTACTACCACCATACCTATTTATGCCGCAAAGCAGTAGTGCTCGCATTGCTGTGTTCCGGTTTGAAGGGTAAGGGTGCCGGTGAAATTACAGGCACATGAGACTTTTCATCTTTATGTCTCAGGGTGGCGGGCGCAGTGCAATGCCACATAGGGTGCGTCCTAGGTGGACGTGACCTATGAGGTAATGCGCTGTTCATAGGCAGAGGTTACCGCTTGACATCAGGTGGGCCATCTGATTATTCCGATATTCGAGTAGTATAAAAAAAAACACACCAATAAAAAGATTTTTTTCTATCATAAATTCTAAGTGCCTAGTAAATCTAGGTTAATGTACATCTTACGATTCTGTATAAAACTGAAACCTAGACTGTAAAAGTAGACTATTAGGCGATAAAATAAATTGATTAACTATCAAATTGAAATATAAAGTTTTATATATAGAAGTATCTGTCTCTTTTATCTCCCGACGCGTAAAGAAGGTTTTTACAAGTTTGTGGTCGTATCTGTCTGTGGAATTGTAACTCCCAAACGGCTGAACCGATTTTGATTTAGCTTTTTGTTTGAAAGGTGATTTGAGTGTTCTTAGCTATAATTGGTGCAGCCATTTCCAGGATCATCAGCCCGCAATAATAAACGTTTTTCATTATAGTAAAAAAAACATAGTCTATGAAAAAATTAAACGAGTTTTCCAACTTGCTCGATAGATGGCGTTGACCCAACACTTCGCTCACCACTTGTCAGTTGTCACGTCTATTTCCCACGATAGTACACACAGTGAAAAGAAGCCCATTTAAGGCTCTGCCTACTCTATCAGGGAAAAAGGTGTGTGCCTATGTAATTTTATAAAAAAAAGTTAGTGCTATCAAAACATATTATCAAAATTAGGTTAAAAAACCCATAAGTTTCACATAAATAAGGTCCTCAGTCCGCCCCGAGACGCTGGCCGCTCCGCCCGGGGGGGAGGGGAGTCCAACACACCACTCCTTTTTACGCTCGCGCCGCGCCAGGGGCGGAAATCATTTTCTTGGGATTACGAAAATCTTTTCCGGAAAATAATTTAATAACATAACACCTTTTTTATTTATTTATTTCATACGCAGTACATTTTACATATTAATAAGAATATTGTACCTTCAAAACCTCCAAAGGTTTGACATAATACACCCAAACCAACCTTCCATATAGATTTAGCTCGTATAACTACAAAGGTTGTATGGAAGAGATCGCTTTTTATCGGTAAGACCGCCCCTTGTACATTTAGTTTTATATAGTAGTTTGTAAGGTGTGCAATAAAGTATTTTAATTCAATAATAATTTTATTGTATAGAATTAAAATAAATAAATAAAAAACTGGCTGTGGTGTCGGCCTGATAAGAGGATTCTTCAAAATCCTCCCGTGGATAGCGTAAAAGGCAACTAAGGGGTTACGCTAGGGGATGGGTATCAGCATCCATCAGAGTATTTAATACCAATACTGCAATCACCAATCCACCTGCCAGTTGATGCGTCCTCCCCCCTATTCTTGGAGGAAACCTTCATCCAGCAGTGGGTGTATACCAGCTAATGCAAAATAATAAATGAACAAAAAGTAGGTTTTCATTATAATGTCCATTACCAGTTTCAAAATCTTCAATGTTTTAGTTTAAAATGTGACCAGAACATTACATTCTAGCGGAACTCAAACCCACATCTTTATAGGTACCTATTTAAATTTAATGTCTCTTAAATTAAAATTGTTAATTATTATTTTAAAAAGATTATAACAATGTTGTAATATATAACAACAAATAATGTTTTTTACGTTATAAATGTTATTCTAAAAGTAGTCTATATTTGACCAAACGAAGCGAAGTCTATTGCAGGATGTGGCATTTGTATGTTTGTATGTATGTGTGTTTGTCTGACGATAACTGCAGAACCCATGATCCAATCTGGATGAAACTTGGTAGGTAGGTAGGTTATGTTAATATATTTTTTTTTATTTGAACATAAGCTTGATTGTTGCATGTCTTTTTGAGCTTCGGGGGTATAACTGAGGTCACGTTTTTTACTAAGGTTAAAAATCACGAACCTTTCAATTAACTTTGTATTCCGAATTTCTGAATTTTAACTTAAAATAGGCATATTTATTTAATAATAGGTATTTAAGTTCAAACGAAGCCAAATGTTCCGCACTTCTTCCACAAGAAGGTGTGAGAGCCGCGTCGCCTCAAGAATGCTACAATTTTCCTGAGTTTTCCATTTCTCGACCCTCCCCATCCCCTTACTCCCTTTTTTCACCCCCACAGGGTAGCTGAGGGGGTGAAAAAAGAAATGGTCTCTCGGTTGCTAGGCGACGGATTCCTTAGGACTTCTTTTGTGGGGTGTAGAGTATACATACCTACTTTGCGTGTTTTTACTGTTTTGAAATGATAAATGTTGCCAACATTTTGGAGTTTAAATGTACCGAATTATGCGTAAAATGTTTGAAGAATGTAGATAAAATGTTTTTAATGGCAACATTTTGCTACTACTACTTCGTTTTACTGGTTCTGTCTTGGTCACTTATTTATTTTATTTATTTATAATAAGTCCAATATTTACATAAATAGTCATCATCATCATCATCAGCCGACACTAGTCCACTGCTGGACATAGGCCTCTCCCAATACGCGCCACTGAGCCCGGTGTTCGGCTCTTGTCATCCACTTCCTGTCGCCGCCTTTCGTAGGTCATCGCTCCACCTAGCCAGAGGGCGCCCCACGCTACGTTTGCCAAGACGCGGTCTCCACTCAAGAACTCGCTTACCCTAACGGTTGTCGGTTCTTCGGCATATATATGACCAGCCCATTGCCACTTCAGCTTGATAATCTGGTGGGCTATGTCAATGACTTTCGTTCTCTGTCGGATAATCTCATTTCGGATATTATATCTTTCAGAGAAACTCCGAGCATAGTCCGTTCCATAGCTCGCTGTGCAACCTTGAACTGGTGGATTAGCCCTACCGTGAGTATGTGTAATTATCTTCGACCAAAGTAATTTATTTACGTCGATGGTAATTATAGTAATTTTGTTAAAAAACTTAGAAAGGCGCCTTAGCCTGCCAATTTACTTGTAATTTTAAGCTTTATTTAACTAAACTGTGTTTAGTTCTAATAACATACATAGATACACGCCTTTTTCCCCGAAATGGTAGGCAGAGCCTCAAATGGGCCTCCTTTCACCGTGGGTTGCACCATCGTGGGAAATAGACGTGACAAGTGGTGAGCTCATCGCCACCATTGCTTCCCACGACTGACTCTGCTAATATTTTCTTCGGGCAATAACACATTCCTTAAGGTAGCAGCCAGGACAACTCTTATACAACGAATCTTACAAACAAGTTCGGGTAATCCCTTGGGACATACAGAAAAATCTCCAAAATCTCCATGATACTAAATGTATTTTTTTAAATTAATAAATACCGTTCGCTTGTAAAAATCATCAACAATTTATAATTAATTATATCAAAGTTCCATCGTCCGGGAACTTTTTGGCGCAACAAATCTCCGTCGGCATGAAAATATAAAAATACTATAAAAAAGCCTATGTCCAGAACTTGAAAACCGTTTAAAACTCAACCTTACATACCAGAGCACAAGTTTGAATTCAAATCACGAGTTTAACTTTTTACGACTTTTACTCAACACACCCTAAACCACACAACTACTTTAAAACTCCAAAGAAAAATGCACCTTAATTCATTGAGACTAAGTTGTTTTTTCTAAGGAACTTTTGTGTGATATAGGACGTTTTAATTTATTTGGAGCTCCAAGACAGTGTTGGGAGAAATCCCGAGTGTTCCCCCTCCCACCCTACTTCTTTGCTGTGTTAATTTACATTTTAAATTGCACTTACATAGCCGAACGGCGACTTGGTCTGTTTTGTAACGTCCTGTATATACCTTCCTTCAGGGGTGGTGAGCATTCTCTATAACGGATCGAAAAACAGCGTAAGCGACGTTATCACGTTCATTGAACGAGTTTTCTGTCGTCTATTTTCGCAACTCGTAAATTACTAATTAAATAATATTCAAATGATAGTTTTCATAGCCTTTATTATTTCGTGGTGGATTTTGTTCTATTCATAATATTTAATTTCTAGTCTCATTTCATTATGTTGATTTTATATCTTTCATACTATTATGTAATAGTACGTTTTGTTAGTAGTAGAGCTTTTTTGTGAAAGAGTTTGTCCGGGGACGTACTACCACCGCACCTATTTCTGCCGCAAAGCAGTAGTGCTCGCATTACTGTGTTCCGGTTTGAAGGGTATGGGTGCCGGTGAAATTACAGGCACATGAGACTTTCCATCTTTATGACTCAGGGTGGCGGGCGCAGTGCAATGCCACATAGGGCGCGTACTTGGTGGACGAGACCTATGAAATAATGCACTGTTCCTAGGCAGAGGATACTGCTTAACATCAGATGAGCTATCTGCTTGTTCCGTCACAAAATTAGTATTAAACAAAAAAGTAGGTAAGTTTTAGGTAAGTATAATATTTTCATAATAATTCATAATAACATCCTATACTTTTAAAATTCTGCTCTCAGATTCTTGTTCAGTTATCACAGAGACCCATAGATATTGATTTTGAAAGCAATCAGCCAAGGAACAAAACAGTTCAAAATGGCGTCTACTTTTAAATACTGGCAACAGATTCATATTCGGTCATCGGAAGGAGAATAATAATATTTTTTTAAGATAGATAGAATATTACCATTGAGCTGCTGTGGTATTTTATTTACGTCGATGGCTGTAGTAATCTCATCGAGTTTTGGGCTCATCAGATTATTAAGGGGGGCAACAAAGGGCATCAACGTCGGTACTTGCGTTTTCCTGATGATATTGTCCATTTTGCCCCAACAGCATGCGACCTCTAAATGTTGTTTGACCAACAAAGCATCATGGAAAATAATAACTTAAATGGTGTCACCATTTACATTACTACAGCAGCCAAATAAATGATCTTACATAGTTTATTCACAATCTCCTTCTGATGAGCGAAAATTAATCTGTTGCCAGAATTTAAAATAGGACGCCATTTTGAAGTTTTTTATTTCTTGGCTGATTGCTTTCAAAATCAATATCTATGGGTCTCTGTGATGCGTAAAAAAACAAACACCATTCTGCCCTCGGAATAAGAACTAAAGCATGGAACTAAGGCTAAAAACGAAACGGTATCGATTATACCAGTCTCATTCTTTTATATCAATGTATTCATGTGTTGGAATGAGACAAGCATAAATCTATCTGTTCTTATTTGTGTTAGTCGTACCAGGCCAAATGTCAAATTACTAGTACATTCATGGTAACAATCTAGGGAGATGTATATGCATGATACCAAAATTCAGGGTACGGAACGGAAAAACGACTGTCGTGTGACAATATATTTGTTTCTCTCTAACATAGGATAGCAAGCTATCTTCTAGGATAGGAGTAAGAAGGTACACTCTATGCTATTTAAGCACTTAATCCATGTAATGTACCACTACATTCATGATTCTACCTCGCAAGTGCTCGCACGCATGCCTCGCTGCGCGCGTAGCTATAGACCATAGACTAAGTATGGTACTAAAATGAGTAAACATTCAATAGGACCGCCTTGGTCTGGCCTTAGTGTATTGTAACGGAAAAAAAAAAGCATTTTTTTCTTTGGAAAACAAGCATTTTTTTTTCTTATTACAGGCGAAGATAATAAAATACTCTATAAAAACACTACTTTTGAGTTCGTAATCAAGATTTTACGCTAAGAATGTAGATTAACCATATTTTATATATTTGTAGGGATTAAAGATAGATCGGGTTCCGTTGTTAAGAAGGAAGTAACTTCTTTGTGTCTCGCGTTACAGTTTCCGGATGAGAAGATTTATGTTTCACTCAACTTTGCAAAGTTGTGAGCTAGCTCTGTCATTATATCGTCATCATCATCATTATCATCAGGCCGTAAAACATTGACGATCTCTGTGGCACGGCGAGTGAGTACCAGGTTGAGATGCTAGAGGTTGCGGGTACAATTCCCGCTGCGGGACATATGTATTCTTTCACCCTTACCCTTTCACGGCACTTTTCACGGCACGATATCATAGAATAAATAATAGTACAAGTACCCATACCCTTCAAACCGGAACACAGCAATGCGAGCACTACTGCTTTGCGGCAGAAATAGGTATGGAGGTAGTACTTCCCCGGACGAACTCTTTCACAAAAAAGCTCTACTACTACTAAACTTAGTAGTCTAAATACTTAGTACCTTTACTTATCCTTACCTTTCTTACCCTTAAAAAAGCATAATGTGACTTTGATTAGTCATAATCACAGCACAACACAACAAATTCCATCCGGTATTCAAAGATCCAAAAACAAAATCGTTGAAATCGACCTTCGCTGTCAATTTCTAAAGACTGTCATGACATGTGTCCTCACCTTCTTACGGCTATTTTTAAAGAAACGAATATACATCCCTACAAAATTACACTATCCTTTATCTACATGTGATAAGGTTGCAATTTAAATAGCTCTCTGTCTTCAAGGATATCTGGTTAAGTTGGTACAAAGGAATTTGAAGGAAGTATCCATTTTAAAATTCAATAAGTTCACTTGCAATAAATAAACCTTCGACACCTTGTTAGGATGGGCATAGAGTAGACAGGGTTGGAACAGATGGTATACAGGGCTTTCCAAGACTATGCAACATGGAGGGAAAGTACCTTAAATATTGTAGATAGGACATTTTGCTGAAAGGAGACTTTATTTTATTTTTAAAACATAAAATACTACATTCTAAGATTTTCTAAAAATTACTTGCTTCGTCTAGGAATTGATCCTACTGAAATGTGAAAAAAAAAGTTCGTATTTTATGCTGCCAATCGAAAGAATGCCTACAAAATAATAATCCCTCGTAAGTAACATAGTATCTTATAACAAAAGAATAACGTAAAAATTTTGATTCCATTTGTTCGGGTAGATTACCTGACGAAGCAAGTAATTTTTAAAAAACCTTTTAATGCAGTATTACTATGTTTTAAAAATAAAATAAAGTGTCCATTCCGCAAAATATCCTATCTACAATATTTAAGGTACTTTCCCTTCATGTCGCATAGTCTTGGGGCATAGTCGAAAGAGCCTGTGGTGTTCCACTGCAGGGCAAAGACCTCCCTTCCTTCTCTACAGTCTTCTCTATTTTGGGCCACTGTGGACCAACTATATCTAAAGCGTCTCTCCATCTACGCCGCGGTCTGCCACGAGATCGTGTTCCGTTCAGAGGCGTCCACTCTGTTATGGCTTTAGCCCATAACCCGTCTGATATGCGGCAGACGTGACCCAATCCCACTTCAATTTACCTGCTTTCTGTCCAAGCCAAGCTCACCGTCCCGTGGTACACCAGCCAGCAAACGAGGCTCTGGCGATCCAGCAACCCGCACTGGACCAGTGTGGTAGGTAACGGTCCAAACCCCTTTCTTCATTAAACAGGTGGTAATTTTGCCTACCTTCGATTAATACCCAACTTTGGTAGAGACTGTAGAAACCAATAGGGTCTAATTACGAAAGATGGTTCAAACCTGGGTTTACACCAGACCAGTCCAGGCCTAAACATCGGCTTTTGGTATATAAGACTTTGATACAAAAGCAGATGGTTTGTTTTCCGAAATCAACTCTCGAGCTAGATAGTCGAAAGTTATGTCAAAAATTGCAGAACCACGGAATAGCTCTGGTTTTTCTGAAATCAATGCGAATGTCCTATCTTCACTCCACATCGTTGCCTAAAGCCGTGACCACACATCATCGTGAACAAGGAACACATGTTCAGGTTCCAACTGGCCGTCACCTGTTGTGTTTTTTCATTGTTTGGGCAACTTTATGACGTTTCACTTTCTTAAACCTTTTTTAATGACAGATTGTCCACCTGTTACTATATGTTAAGTGGTTTTTAATATTGAGGGTTTAGGTTAGTTATGGTTTAAGGAGCTGTCGGATTATAGAGACCATAATAATTAATCAGGTACCAGGTAGTTTTTCAGGTACCATAATAATTAATCAGGAATCACATTGTGATGGTACAAAATTATAGGTAATATATTTGTCTTTCGAGATAGCTATTAAAAATTTGGCAGTCTAATACAAAATTTTCACATAGATACGTTTTTACCATCGCAATAATCGCTGAAAATAACGAAAAATGGGGTCTGTTTAGGTACCAGTTTATCTAAATCCACTACATATTTTAATGTGAAAATAATAACAAATAGTCGCTTTTATATTCCTCTATACGTCTACCTTATTGTATTGCGCTCAAATAAAGTACTTTTTCATTTATGAGAAAGAATAGACAGTATAAAACACACTATAATTTATCCATACATTTTTCCTTGTCTTTCCGCGCTCGGACGCGCTCGTAGAAAATGTTGTCGTGTGATGAATCTGTGACCACGGGATTTTAGCCAGACAATACTACTTACAATAGTAGATGGATACAAGGAACTAAAATCACCCATTATATTTAGCGAGGGTGTAAATAGAAACCGAGTTTTAATGCTGGGTTTTTAGCGCCGTGTGTTACATTTCACTTAACTACGATTGCGAGAAAATAAAATAATCCAATACAATATGAAAAAATAATTACGGTCACTACCAATTCAATTTGCAATTAGCAAAAAATTCTAAAGATTTCGCGCTATTTTTTTATTTCTTCTGTAGCCGCAACGCATTGCATGCATTCTACCAAAGAGATAGTCGAAACCAGTTCTTTTTTCAAAAATAAAATAATGTTCTTTTTTTTATGAAACAGTAATAAGTCGAGTCTTGATGATTATTCTACTAATGCCTAAATACTTTTTCGTGTTTGTAGGCTCATAGTCATATGAAAGACAACAATTAAAAAAAAACTTAACCCTAGTTGAAGAAATGCAATTTTTTTCTTCGCTCTGGTATGCCACAATGACGGTCTTATTGAGCAAGAGGAGTGAAAACAATATTTTTATTAACCTATACCTAATATAAGTGGGTAGTCCAAATAATGACAATGATGATGATAGGATAGTAGGATTTCGTGTAGGTTAATATGGAGTTTCAGAATGTAGGTACAGTTGAATTCGTAAAGTCTTAGCAATTTCTAATTCAGTTTCGAAAGCACTAAAACAATAGAATTTCCACACCCGGCAAATATTCAGGTACAGTCGAGTGGCAAATTTTTAGTGTGACGTCGTCCGGATATCCGCACCCGGCAACTATACCTCTCGCCGGATAACCGGTGTAAATCTTACATTTGTACCCGGTTGTACGCATGGAGGGGATTGTTGATTTTAGTTACCTTTATCTATGACGAACTTAGTGGCGCGGCGGACGAAGGTTCGCCTGCGACGCAGGAGGTTGCGGGTTCGATTCCTATGTATAATAAAAAATATCTATGTATGTAATGTATTGTATTAAGTATATCAGTTACCTATCTAGTTATAATTTTGTTTGAACTGTCCAGCATTATTTATTTATTTATTTTTTACAATATTAATCAGACTTGAAATTCAGGTAATAATATGAAATTAAATAAAAATGAAATTAAAAGCTTTTTTTTATTCAGATCAAAAACTTGGAGAAAAGAATTAGAGAGGTTGTAAAACAGGATACAAATAGGAAATATTAACTTAATTTAGTTAAGTTAAGTTACAACATTATCATTTTTTTATACGGAATGTCCCCCTATTTTTTCCCACTTTTAAGCGTTCGTGCACGCTAAAATGTTTTTTTTTTCCTTTAACTACCTGATACTAAATCCTATACGAAATAATACTTCATCAATGCCTCTCATAAATACACTTTTTTGAACCCCCTGCTCCACTCTTGCAGTCTTATTACCACAAAACACATAGACACGCCTTACACACGTATTTAACAGTAGTTTAGAAAAAGTGAGCAAAAGTAATACCACAAAACCATATTTTACTGTTGTTTACGGTTTCACATGGTTTCAGACGTTGTTTAAAATACTTTTCACTAGAAACCGGATATTTACCATGATTATTGAGTTTTGATTGTTCCAGATATTTCAGCACAGTTGCATGCGCTATGATCACGGGAAAACGATTCTCCCGTTTCGTTCACGGGAGAACGGTGATAATGGATCTCCCGCGATCATGGCGCATGCAACTGTGCCGAAATACCGTGAACGATCAAAACTCAATTATCATGGTAAATATCCCGTTTCTAGTGAAAAGTATGTACACAACCATGATAGTTTCAAAAGTTGTCTAAATTGTTGTAAACACTTGTTTTATCCCTTAGATACTGTTTAACTAAACACGTGTTTAAACAGTTTTTTTTTGGTGTAAGAATTTTGATATTTGTATGACTGTGTAACAATAATCAATTTCTGACCTACACCGGAGTTGTACAATCCACATTCGCCTGCGCGTGTACCACGTATCAGCGGAAGGCGGCAATAATTCGCGGTTGTTTTCGCGAATTCTTCCCGCGCTCGCGTGACGTCACCAACGCTTCCTGTCTACGTGCCACTTCTGGGTTTTGTAAGTATGTTATCTGCGGTTAGTTTATATTGCTACGAGTAGATTCGTCCGATTATAATTCGAGTATATTCATGTAGTGTCCGGTTTAAGAATATACCCCTTCTCTAGTAGTTACCAATGCTGGCACAACTATTGGGCCAGAGTGTAAATTACCCACAGACTATAATCATGATAGACACCGCAAACACGTAAATTCATATGAAACTAAGCGTGCCGTTTTATTTTGCTCCTACTTTGCTACGAAATATCTCCATTCGCACGGCTAGCTGATTTCGAAGAATTTTAAAGTTCACTATGGCGCAATTAGGCATTTTTAGGGTTACGTACCCAAAGGGTAAAACGGGACACTATTACTAAATACTATTACTCCGCTGTCCGTCCGTATGTCCGTCTGTCACCAGACTGTATCTCATAAACCGTGAAAGTAAGACAGTTGTTCATAGATGATAATTTTTGTTGCCGCTATAAAAATAAATACAAAAAAACTGAATAAAAAAACATTAAGAGGTCATACAACAAACGTGATTTTTTGCCATTTTTATAGATAATTGTACGGAACCCTTCGTGTGCGAGTCCGACTCGCACATGGCCGGTTTTTTCTATTAAAATCCGATGTGCTTTCGCGAAGACGGCCGAGAGCGACCTTTTTTTTTTTTTTTTTTTTTTTTTGTCGAGGTGAAATCTGCTAACAGATACCGTATTGCATTGAGGGTGCAATACGGTTATGTGAGGTTCACGGACTCGTGGACTCACTAAAACACCCCGGTGGCCATCCTCTGCGCATGTCGATGGGCTCCGGGATCTCCTACGGAACGCACCGGTGCCCATCTCGCGCGACGCCCAACAGGGCCCATCCCGTGGTTGGCCAAAAAGCCAACCACAAACACTCCCTCCAAATGCGGCAGCACAGGGTCCACTCTGTGCTGCCACCATCCAAAGGCTCGCAGGAGGGTGGCCAGAGCCCTCACTCCGACCACCACGCGAGCCCAGTGACATTTCTCTCCTCCACCACGAAAACGTGCTCGTGTCATCGTGGCAAAAGAGGGAGATGTCACTTCCTACCTGGCCATCATCTATCTTCCGAACATAGCTCGGCGGGAGTGGCACCAGCTACGCCCGGAAGGTAGAGAGGGCAAACTACCTTTTCGCCGTTTATTCCCACATTTGAGTTTGGATTAACCTAAAGTCAAACAAGGGAATAAACAGCCCTTCCCTGCTGTCTCATCATCCAGGCATAGTAGGGAGCCACTCTGCCTGGGTGATGAGAGGGCAGCTCCTCCCCGTTGCGAGTGGCGTCACGCTCGATGGATCGAATGTGCCGCCAGTCACAAACAAGGGTACTCCACCTTACCCATCGGGCACCTCTGAGCGGCCCTCTCACTGTGCCCTCTGCTAATCAGAGGGACACGCGGAGGGCCAGCTGCCTTCCCACCCCAAATATGGGGGGAACGCCTAAGGTTGGGGTCAGGGCGATAGTCGGCCCACTCTCCAACTCCTCGCAAGTTAGAGAGCCAACACACCACCACCCTAACCCCAACACTCCATCCCGTTGGCGGTCTCTTTCCCTTTCACTGCAGAGATCTGCCATGCAGTGATCTGGAGAGAGACCGCCTGTCTTCCCTCCGTCGTATCATCCAGATGAACCTCGAGTACACCTAGAGGATACGAAGGAAACGCCTCCCTGTTTGCAAGTGGAAGCAAACTCACGAGGGTTATGAGTTCACTGCCAGTCTCAAACAGGGGTACCTACCTACCTACCCACCAAACCACCGACGAGGCGCCACCCCACCCAGAATCCCACAAGAAAACTGACCCATACAGCCGGCTCGCGGGAACTGAGCGAAACGACACCTTATCAACAGTTCAGTGGGCACCTACACCAACACGGTCCCTAGTGGACCGTGAAGGCGCCTGATGGTTTCAGTTACATCTATTTCAGAAAAAATAGACCAAAAACAGGCAGCAACCACGTGAAGGATGACCACCAGACTTGCCTTGGGGATCTCAGCGACCCGCGCTCCTCCCAAGACCATTCGCCTCCTTGCCAACTCACTCTTGAGCGGGCAAGGAAGGCCTGCATTTATCCAAAACCGGAGTTAGGCCGCAGCAACTATTAATGGATAAACACAGACCCGCCCGGCCGAGAGCGACCTAATTTGAGGTTTGCCAAGCGCTAGCTTTTGGACTGGCAAAGTAGGTGCCCTTGCGGTGTCTATCTTAATATAGGTCTGTGCCCATAACATTCACGATCGGAACAGGACAAAAAAATAAACATAAAAATATGGTAACATCGAATAAAAACTCGATAAAATCTATAATTGTAAACCAAATAAGCCCTTTCAAAAATCAATAGACAACGCGTGACTAAAGAGTTTTTTTATTTAACCCTTTCACAGCATATGGCTGGCCATAGATTATTACGTGACCATAATAAAAGATTGTAAAAAGTATAACGTGTGTTTTAGACGGCTGTCCGTATGTCCGGGTCTATTATTGTAGTGTTTTTGTTTATATTGTTTAAAATTTTCAAAAGATACTTTGTAAGGGATGGTCAGTATGACAGGGTGACCATACGCTTTGTAGTTTATTTTGTTTTAATTGAAGGCCTACTAAACGTACAAAAAAAAGTAATTAATTTTGTATAAATTAAAAAACCCTCAACGCAATGAAACGGCTGAACCGATTTTGATCAAACATAGCTAAGAACACTCCCGACAAATTCACCTTTCAAAAAAAAATACGAAATCTGTTCATCCGTTCGGGAGCTACGATGCCACAGACAGACAGACACACCCCACACACAGATACGTCAAACTTATAACACTCCGTCGTTTTTGCGTCAGCGGTTAATAACGTATGTTTGCAGACGCGCGCACTGATGACTTCTTTGCAATGGTGCTTAGAAGAAATGTATTCATGTTTCATGAGACACTGGATGGAAGTGGAGTTAGTTTAGTTTAATTAGTATCCAAGTAGATTTTACTTAAATTTTGTTTTTAGTGTTTAAATATTTAAAATTAATGACTTATAAATATAAGCAATTTATTGTACTAACATAATTTTAAGTATAATTTTTCTGTTACTGACCCAATATGGACCCCATTGGTTTGAAATAAAATATTCATTATTATTTTATTATTTTAGTCGATTCAAAATTCATATTTTTTGTAACTATGTTAGAACTTTTTTTGGCCACGATCTCACCTGTAAGTGACGATGTGACCGAAGATGAAGCACAAAGGTCTAGAAAACATCATCTTGCTTGTTACTTCATCTTGTGTTTTTAAAGAAAAGGACACATTTTAAATAAAATAAAAAAGTATTACATTATGGTTACTATCAAAACTCACCGGATAGAACCGGTCGCGGAACCGGCTAGTTCCGGTTCTGACCATTGAATGACCCTTTCTTACTTCTATTGTGCCGGTTGGGGTGAGAGGTCACTCGGCAGATGTTACCTGGCGGACACGTAGCGTACAAGGGTTGAATTTTGTTAGGAATATTTTACTTGCTATTTATACTCATAGAAGAATAATTAAAATACAGAAACCATTTTCAATTTAGCTACCTCTACGTAGTAATCATTGGCGACTTCTGTGGCGTGGCGGGCGACTAGTCAGCGATGCGAGAGGTTGCGGGATCTGCAAATATCAGTTCTGTGTCTTGTGTTGTGGTAGCATGGTACTTATAGTTCTCGATACCCAGATAAGATAAGATAAGATAGGTTTATTTCACTTAGAATAGGTACAACAAAACATAAATTAACATGAGCATTAATTTCAAAGATGTTCGTAAGTTTATGAAAATAAGATGGCTTCCGTGCTAGTTAAAAAACTGTGTTACGGCAAGGTAACGCTTCTCACTCCATATAGATAGTAAAAATATACCTTAACATTACGCCCATACCTTATAAGCTAACATACATATTTTATACTTAAAATATATCACTTAACGTCAATAGTGGGTTTTGGTTTCGATAACGCTTCCCTATAGCGTCGGTAAATAATCCCAGGTGGCCAGAAATCCGGATCAAGGAGCACATCCTTGTACTATGCCTGGACCTGGAGAGCATATGACTTGAAGTCAGCGGCCCTGTTGGTCTGTAGGCGCTGGAGAGACATAGACATACAGGCACATGAGACTTTTCATCTTTATGTCTCAGGGTAGCGGGCGCAGTGCAATGCCACATAGGGTGCTTCCTAGGTGGAGGTGTCCTATTAGGTAATGCACTGTTCATAGGCAGAGGTTACTGCTTAACATCAGGTGGGCCATCTGCTTGTTCCGTCATTCAAGTAGCACATAAAAATAAAAATAAAGATACCATGACACAGGGGTCCTAGTGCGGGCTCAGGACTATGTATGAGACTGTTGGGTGTTATGTTATTGTATTGCACTGCACTATAGCACTAGCAATGTCTCTTCTTCATCGTATTCTTCATTACTGAAGGTCGTGTCCGTCTCGAAAGGGTTTAGTAGAGATGCAGACGAGCTTCTTCCACGCTGTTCTATCCTCGGCTTGTCTTGATAGGGAGGCCAGTGAGTGCCTTCACTTGATCAGACCAGCGACTAGGTGATATGGTAGATGATCGAGTGCTATGGGAATTGACAGCGTTACACGTTCACTGCTGGGCGATTCCACCCATAGAGTTTCCCCATAGAGTGCTTTTTTCTTCTTCTTCGTCGTATTCTTCATTACTGAAGGTCGCGCCCGTCCTGAAAGGATTTAGTAGAGATGCTGACAAGCTTCTTCCACGCTGTTCTATCCTCGGCTTGTCTCAGGGCAGCGGTGATAGGAAGGCCAGTGAGCGCCTTGACTTGATCAGTATCTGACAATATACTTCTTTTTTTTAACTATGATAGACCTTTGTTTGGCCACGATCTCACCTGTTGGTAAGTGACGATGTGGCCGAAGATGGAGCACAAAGGTCTAGAAGGCACCTATTCACTCTAGCCTTGAAGAGACCCAGATTATAGTTTTCAGGAAAGACAGACGACGGTAGTGTATTCCACTCCTTAGCAGTTCGCATTATAAAGGTAGAACTAAAACATTTAGTACGAATAGAGGGTATACTAATGAGGTAAGGATGTTACCGAGCCGTGCGTCTATGGCAATATAGCATAATAGACAATTGAAGAAGTTAGGATTTTGTATAGTATCATATAGTGTTATAATAATATAGTTCAAATTTATTTATCATCATCATCATCAGTTTATAGATATCCAATGCTGGACAAATACATTATAGAATACCACGTCAAACGGTCTTGGGCTGCCTCCATCCACTGACTTACTGAGACCTGTGGAGCCCCAGGGACTGTGAGCCATTTTGTATGCGTTGACATAATCACCAAGCTTGGTGGTGGATTAGTGATCAAACTATATATAGTATGTATGTATAGTTAGTAGTAGTAGAGCTTTTTTGTGAAAAAGTTTGTCCGAGGAAGTACTACCTTCAAAGTACTATTTACGCCACATTATGTTCGCCGTATTTATGTTTGTGAAATGAAGTACTATTTCTGCCACAGAGCAGTAGTGCTCGCATTGCTGTGTTCCGGTTTGAAGGGTCGGTCAAATTAGAGGCACAGATACTTTTCATCTATATGTCTCAGGGTGGCGGGCGTAGTGCAATGCCACATAGGGCGCGTCCTAGGTGGACGTGACCTATGAGGTATAATGCATTGTTTAAGGCAAAGGGTACAATTGATGCTCAAACCGTCATTTACAAAGTTAAAAAAAAAATATAGTAGTCATGTGGGGTGGATGCTGTTGACCATCCCTTTGGTCGGCTTTTACGTCATCCATGGGAGGAGAGGGAGAAGTCTACTCTAGGCCGGAAACCTACAGCTAGGTTACCATATACAACACTTATTACATTATCAAGTATCAGAAAGAAGAAGAATTAAACTTTATATTCTTTCATCAAAAATGTGTTTAGTTTCAATCAATCACAGCTTTGTACTCCCCTGTCGTAAGTTAAACTACAACTAAAAATAAAATTGAAAATCTATTTTCACGATGCTATCAAACCGTACCAAGCAATTGAAAACAATCGATGAAAAAGCGACTCGTTTCATTGGAGTTTTATAGAGTTAGCGTGATGCCTCCACTTTACAGAGCTGCCGTGCAGAGCGGCATTTTGAAAAAATACACAATTCTACTTAGTTGGTATTTCACTGAGTACATCATACCAAAATGTACAATCAGGAAGGTATATCCTTGGAACCCCTACTGCACATGCAATATCTCTACGGTAAGGAAGTAGACCTACAGCCTGAACCCAAGTTCCTAGCGTCCTAGTCCCCTAGTTCCCTGATGGCCCTATATCCCTAGCCCTGACCATGGAGTGATGATAAATAAATAGATATAATAAGTGCGGGATATCCGCTACCAGGTGATCTAGGGTATATAGCAGACGGAGTGTTGGTAGTATCCAGGTATATACCTAGATAGACGGTTTTCTCACGTCAGTCAGGCAGGCTCACAAGACTGATTAAGGGCTGAAGGGTGTCTTCGCCACGTGAGAGGTGTATGGTGAGGTTGGATGCATTTGCAGTAAGGCAGAGCCTCAGCTCGAAATTCTCCAAAAGGGTAGGCAACGCCTCGATGGACTCCCTTTGACCGTGGGTTGCACCATCGTGTGAATACAGACTTGACAAGACGTGAGCTCATCACCGCCATAGCTTCGCTTAACCCCTCCCGATTTGAACTAAAACCTTGTAGGTTTGTCCAAATAAATGTTTGAAAGAGAGGCACTTTTAAAAATGAGAGCCAGTGCCAAATGTCTGAATTAGAAGTCGGGAAATTCCGCTTCTTACTTGTGAAACGGCAATAAATGCGCAAAATATTCATAAAACTTGTTCCAGGACGTACGTGTTTTAGAGAAAGCCTTGTCTTACAAGCGCAGTTTGTGATAAAAAAATTGCCATTTAGAATCTACATAATATGGACAAGGTCTCACTGACGTTTTTTTTTTTAATTTTATAGTTTATATGAACATTATGAATATTAAAATTTCAGGTTAAAATTGTGCAAAGACTTTGCAAGACACACTGAATCCTTGCACCACACTGATTCTTCTACCATCCCAACCAGCTGGTTTCTGACCTTATACAGGATGACCAGGAAAGAACCAGAGACTCAAAGCAATAGTAGTAGGTAAAGTTCTGTGTTGCCTCTCGTACCAGACTTGGTATAAAATGTGGCACTGTTGGGATTACCTAAGGATTGTGTAGCTCAAATCAGCTCGATCCAATGGTTTGAACCAGATTCAAAAAGGCTTCTGGGGGGAGAATGTTTACACCGCTCGAATATACTTCTTCAAACCAATAAACTCAAAAGTTAAAGTAAATATCCCGTTTAAATTATATCAACACTTCTTCTACAAACTATTCCATCTCAATTCTCCCCTGCCAATGAAAATACGGAACGCCATATAGGTAATAACAGACTAGGCATCCGTCGATAGGCGGCACTTATAAATCGTTCATTTTATAATGCTGTACTCTTTCAGTAAGGTACGCAGCTTGTAGCCTTCGTGTCGAAGCCACCCCTATAAATGGTATGCTTTAGTAGAATTCACTTAATAGATGAAACTACCTTTTAAGTTATCACACTTATATTATAAATGCTAAATTTTGTGTGTGTTTGTGTTGGTTACTTCAAGCTGAAACAGCTGGACGGATTTGGATTAAATTTGGAATGGAGATAACTGCAGGTCTCCCGGAATAACACGTAAATTTTTATTACGGATCGAGACTTACACGGGTGAAACCTCTATGGCGCGGCTGGCGATGTTTCGCCTGCGACGCAGGAGGTTGCGGGTTCGATTCCCGCCTCAGAACAAATATTTGTGCGTTCTGCAGATATTTGTTCAGGGTGTTCTCGGTGTTTTCTATGCATAATAAAAAATATCTATGTAATGTATTATATTAAGTATATCAGTTATCTAGTACCCATAACACAAGCTCTGGCTTAGCTTGGGGCTAGATAATGTAGTGTGAATTTGTCCAGAATAAAATAAAACCGCGGGGCGAAGCTAGTTAATAATAATAGTAATAATACATGTTGACGTCACTATCCCAAATAATGCTAATCTCGTGAAAGCTGAGAGCTAGTATCTTGACTTGGTCCTCGAGATTACCGCCATGTGGGATGTCGATTCAACGATTATCGTGCCAATAGTAGTTTCAGTGAATGGACTGATAGCGAAGAGCTTTGACCAATACCTGAAGAGGCTCTTGCTAAAGGGTTTGATCAAGGGTCAGATTCAGAAGGTGGTACTCCTGGATTCGGTACACATAGTTGCCTTTTAGTAGTAGTAGAGCTTTTTTGTGAAAGAGTTCGTCCGGGGAAGTACTACCACCATACCTATTTCTGCCGCAAAGCAGTAGTGCTCGCATTGCTGTGTTCCGGTTTGAAGGGTAAGGGTGCCGGTGAAATTACAGGCACATGAGACTTTTCATCTTTATGTCTCAGGGGGGCGGGCGCAGTGCAATGCCACATAGGGCGTGTCCTAGGTGGACGTGACCTATGGGGTAATGCACTGTTCATAGGCAGAGGTTACCGCTTAACACCAGGTGCGCCATTGATTGTTCGGTCATTCAAGTAGTATACAAAAAAAAAAAGGGTGTTGGATAGATTCTTAGCTGAAACCACAGACAAAGTCGTCACTGTCTTCAAAATGAAAAGACAGTCTATTAGCTACAAAAACATTGTCTATAACAAAATAAAAACCAATGCTGAAAATAAATAAGAACTCAACAAAAGATATTCGATAAAACAGACGATATCGGTTTACAATACAAATTTGTATTCAAGGAAACGACCCAAAATGCAAAATACAATTTGTTTTGTCACCAAAACCAGTTCGGGAGCAGCTGCAGTAAAATCCTGACACTTACAAAACATTTAAAAAGGATAAGGAAGGGTCAGCAAAACCAGATTGACCAGTCCTATTCATAAATAGACAATAACGCAACGGTCCTAGCGCTGACCCTTGGGGGATACCGGTCACTTTCGCGCATTCCGCTTAAACCGGTTAGACAAAAAAAGGGTTTTTATTTGGGTATTGTTATTATATTCGATGTCCACGTGAGCTGATTGCAATGGTCAGTTTAGGATTAGTTTTTGTGTTAGTTTCATGTGATCAACAGTGTCGGAAGGTTTAGTGAAATCGGTGTTGAAAAGTGTTCTGTTTATAAAACCCCTGAAGTGAATGAAAAACTGTTTACCAAAACATTTAAAATGTTTAGTACAAAAATAAAATTTTAAGAACTTTAAGTTGCATTAGAAAATTTTTAGTAGTTTTATCAGTGATTATCTTTTAGTACCATTCATTGGAAATGTTATTTCGTTCGTCGTATCAACGTTTTTTTTGCACAGACCGCACCTCTTCTTTCTTGGTCAGCATTAGGTCAGTGACCAGTTTGAAATATGACCCCGAAATGGTCCTTGTAGCGTATCGTGAAAGAACCAATGTGGTGAAAGGATTCAGTGGTTAATTTCATGCAAAACCATCCAACCGTGACATAGAATCTACGGAGATTTTTGTTTCTTAAAAACTTTAAAATTAGTCTTTGTAAACAACCTATGCAAAATTACCCAAACATTGTTTTTTTTTATTGTGGCCTCTGAGTAGAGTCCACATAAAAAACTTAAAAAACTGCAAAGTCAACTTGCCAGTGTAAAGTTTATTAATTTGATAAAATTAGACAAGAGTTTCAATCAAGACCAATTCTACGAAAATTGTTACAGGATTATACAAAAATTAGGGGACAAAATCCACCCATTCGAATAGACATACACACCTTTTTCTCTGAAACGGTAGGCAAAGTCTCAACGGACTTTTTAATGTGGGTTGCACCATCGTCGAAATATAAACGTGACAAGTGGTTAACTCGTCGCCGCCATTGCTTCCCACGAATGACTCGGCTAACGCTTTCTTCCAGTAATAACATACTCCTTTACCAGGGCAAATTTTATATCAACTAATCTTACTAACAAGTGAAACTTATTTTAATATCAGTAAACGTGCTCTCTCTCATCGGTTAAAATACCAACATAATTAAATAAAAATTAAATAAATAATGCTGGACAGTACACACAACATTATCTAGCCCCAAGCTAAGCAGAGCTTGTATTATGGGTTAACTATATGACATATATTGACATATATATATATATATTGAATTAACTTTATGACAACTGATATAGTTAATTCAATATATTAAATAGATAGATATTTTTAATTATTTAATTCTGAACAAATACCTGCAGGTTGCACAAATATTTGTTCCGAGGAGGGAATCGAACCCGCAACCTCCTGCGTCGCAGGAATTGCATTGTATTACGCAAACAAACACAAAAATTAAATAAAAGTAAGCGACGATTCTTCTAAAAATGACAGATAGAGTCCTTGGAAAAAATAATCACATTGAGTCCATTGGAGTCCATGACGTTTTTATAGACGTGTTTCTTCTTCTTCTTCTCTTCTTATAATGGCTTCTGAGGAGTTCTGCAAACAATTTCGCCAATGTCAAGTGATATAATTTTTATAGTCAAGTCGTCAAGAGTCTCCGTCAAGTCATAACCCAGTTTAAATGGTGGCAGAAAAACCGAGTTCTTACAGGGAAAACTCCACTTTTCGAAAGGACACGCGCAATTCACTTTAGTTTAACTACACATGTGATATTTATCCAAGTTACACCAGTTAAAATACCACCAAAGTTACACGAAATAACTCGAAAAAACACATTCAAATGTTATTAAATAAAAATGACGACGTTTCTTCCAAAAATGGCAGATTAATCCAATAAATTAAACAAAAATAAGCAACGATTCTTGTGAAAATGGCAGATTGAGTCCATGAAGTTTTTTATCGACGTCTTTAGGTATTTAAGTATAGGTACTCATTTCAAGTCTCGCTCAGTTGCCACTTCCCACGCCTTCAAAAGCTTCCAAAGTACAAAATTAAAAAAAGGTTCCTTCCTTGGCCGTCACAAAAAACCACCCCACATTATCACCTCCATTTTGTTCGGCAAATAGAATTAGGCGTGAATTAAATTAGCCCGGGAATTAACAAGGATAATACCCGGTTCTTGGTTTTTTCCTCTTTTCCCTTATTTTTCCCTTCAAGCGTTTTTTTGCTAACACGTCCCTCGTGATGCGGGAAATTTACCCGCCAATTTCGAAAGACAAATGGCGTTCCTTATTTAAATAATGTTTTATTTTTTGTGTATTCTGAATTGAGAAAGGAGGTCAGCCACCATTTTAAATTTCGAACCAATAATGTGGTTATTATATTCTTACTAAATTATTTTCCTTATAAAAAGACGCAGTATATTTTTATTAGATAGTACTTACTTAAATATCCTTTCTGTTTACGCTTTTTTATATTTTACAGCTACTTTAAGTACCCAATTAAACAAAATAGGTATATTTAAAAAGCAATGTCTGGGGCAATTATAAACGATATTCGTTCTGAAATGGTTATAACTTTCTTTGGGGAGCGACTCATGAACATAGAGTTGCTTGATGTGACATTCTAAATCAATACATTACTTTTCACTCCACTTGCTCAAAAAGACCGTCATTGTGGCGTACCAGAGCGAAGAAAAAAATAACATTTCTTCATCTAGGGGAAAAAGTTTTATTTTTTATTTATGTCTGTCAACTGACAATGAGCCTACAAAAACGAAAAAGTCTTTAGTCATGAGTAGAATAATCATGAATAAATTCTTACTCGACTTATTAATGTTTCATAAAAAAGAACAACATTTTATTTTTGAAAATGGAACTAAATTCGGCGATCTCTTTGGTAGAATGCATGAAATGCGTTGGGGCTACAGAACAAACAAAAAAAAGACACTGGCGCAAAATCTTTAGAATTTTTCTCTAATTGCAAATTGAATTGGTAGTGACTATGTAATTATTTTTTCATATTGTATTGAATTATTTTATTTTCTCATAATCGTAGTGAAAAGTAGATTGTAACACACGGCGCTAAAAACCTATTAAAACTCGGTACAACTACCTCGCGTATATAATGGGTGATTTTAGCTGCTTGTATAACAATCTACTAATGTCTTAAAAAAATATAAATATTAAAATTTATAAGTCACGATTGTTTTCAGTGCTCCAACTCCCAGTTTTCATACAAATAAAACCGCACTGGAATCGTATCACCCGCTGCACTCTAGATCCTGTTCATCCTGTGCTGGTCATCATCAGACCCTGGAGTCTGCGGGAGGTCATCAAAAAAGTTATAATTAGTTAGCTCTGTTTAAGTACTATGTACTTAACTTTTGAAACTATCATGGTTATGTACATAATTTTCACTAGAAACGGGATATTTACCATGATTTTTGAGTTTTATGTTTCCCGATATTTCGGCACAGTTGCATGCGCCATGATCACGGGAGAACTGACTAAAGTCTTTGCGAGTAGATGTTATTGGCAGATATATCGATCTACCCTCTTTCTCACTCTTTTATTACGAACGATACCACTACCGTCGGTTTCATTGTCACAATTCACACCAACTCGACACACAACACTAACGGTGTCCGGACGCGTAGCAGGTACCACACTTTTTTGATTCTTACACATTCTTACCGCAGGCTTCCATACTCCAGATAATTGAAAACCATCTTCTCTATTGAAGTTTCTGTACTTAGTAATCTCAATTGCCTCTTGTACCATTCTCGGTATGTAATGTCGCTCTGTCGAGATTACCTGCGGACTGTGTAGCTCGATCCAATGATTTGAGCCAGATTCCAAAAGGTGTTCTGCTATGGCTGACTTATGTATGTCCCTGTTCTTGACCGCTCGTATGTGCTCCTTAACCCGACACGCTATCGTACGTTTCGTTTGGCAAATGTACGAACTCCCACAGCTACAATCAATTTTATACACCCCTGGCTTTTCAAGTGGAAAACTGTCTTTTGGTGAACGCAAGTAGTGCGATATCTTCTTTAAGGGAGTGAAGATGGTCTTTACGGAAAACTTTTGCAGGACTTTCGCAATTTTGTCCGTCACCCCCTTAACATATGGCAGAAACGCTGGCCTACGTTCTACTCTGCATCTGTGGGGTCTTGGCCTAGGTCGGGATGGTAATGACCGAAGCTTATATCCATTCTTACGCAACACATGCTGGACATGAGCTAGCTCACTTTCAATGTGATTCTCATCACACAGGTCAACTGCTCGGTTGGTGAGAGATGTTACCACTGAATTGAGCTGCCGAGGGTGGTGGTGCGAATCAGCATGAAGATATCGGTCCGTGTGTGTAGGTTTTCTGTAAACAGAGTGGCCTAACCCACCATCTTCTCGGACCTGTACCAATACGTCTAGGAAAGCCAAACGTCGATCACATTCCATCTCATACGTAAACCTCATCTTCGTATGTACTCCATTAAGATGTGCCAAAAGTAGTTCTATTTCTTCATTCCTTCCTTCCAAAATACAGAAAATGTCATCAACATACCTCTTCCACAATTTAATCGGTAAGGGGGCAGTCGAGATAGCCATATTCTCGAAATACTCCATCCAAATATTTGCCACTACGGGAGCAACTGGACTTCCCATAGCTACCCCATCTATTTGGAGATAGTAATTTCCCTTGTATACAAAATAATTTGTGGAGAGTATATGATGCACAAGCTTGGCGTACTCTGCAGGGATGTCATTTTCCTGTATGCTCTTCTCAATCACCTTCATACAGTCAGCTAAGGGGACGTTTGTGAAGAGGGATTCCACATCGAAACTCACCATCTTCTCGCTGTCATGGTAAGCAATGGCGGCGATGATCTCACCACTTGTCACGTCTATCCATGATGGTGCAACCCACGTGAAAAGTGGCCCATTTGAGGCTCTGCTTACTCTTTCGGGGAAAAAGGCGTGTGTCTATGTATGTATTTGTATGTATGTATGTAAGTATCAACAAAATATAAAAAAATAAAACATATTTTTGTTGGTTATTTTTATTTATATAACTAGGTATAATATGTATATGCTTTTTTACAACAAAAAATATATTAAAAAATTCTATTTCTCTTCCAGTGAACCTATAGCGTCAGAAAGGGGAATAAGAAAAGGGTCTTTAAAATGTCAAAAGAAGCCGAATTTCCCTCAGGGAGTACAACCCCCTTAATTATATCTTTTAATGTGATGTCTGAGTGCATTTTTACCCCTCCTTGTACATAATGACTTCGAGGGGAAGAAAAGAGGGTGATTTTGGGGGTCGAATGTATTATTGAATTTTTAGATGTGGGTGGGATAGAATTTGAAAATGTCTGCCAAAGGTAGATTTACTTGAACATTTAAGGTGGATGCTCTCGCTAGGTGCACGAAATTCAAGTGTTTTGGTGTTTTTTGCCCGTTGCAGCTCATCAACACTTCTTCAGATAGCAAAAGTTGATTTCGCAAGAACTAACAGACTTAACACATAATATGTTTTAATTGATACTATCTCATAATTATCATCAGTTTAGCTACGATCCCCCTAAACACATTTTTACTGTGTTTTTTTTTTGTTTAGGTGTATCCTAGCTAAACTGATGATATTTATGAGATACTATCAATTAAAACATGCGTATTAAGTCTCCTAATTCTCGCGAAATCATTTTTTGCTATCTGAAGAAGTGTTGATGAGCTGCAATGGGCAAAAAACACCAAAAATTTGAATTTCGGGCCACAAGCGTGCGCTTCTGAGCATCCACCTTAAGGCGTAGAATTCAAAATCGATGAACACTTACGTAGGTAAGTATATGAATTTTTCAAACGAAATGTTTAAGACACATACGACATATTAGGTACGTACAAGATCCCACACTAGGATTCCCTGTGTCGTGGGTATCAGGAACTACAAGTACCATGCTACCATTACACCCAGACCCAGGACAAATATTTGCAGATCATACAAACATTTGTCCCGCAGAGGGAATCGAAACCACAACCTCGCGCATCTCAGCCGGAAACTCGCCTGTCGCGCTACAGTGGTCGTTACTTAGAAGAAAAAACGTATTTCATCGAAGAGTACCTGAATCTGTCATCTGTTTTGTTAGTAGTAGAGCTTTTTGTTGAAGAATGAACTCTGGGGAAGTTCTATACCTATTTCTGCCGCAAAAGGAGCAGGGCTCGCATTACTGTGTTCCAGTTTTCCAGTTTTGTCGGTGAAATTACAGGCGCATGTGACTTTACATCTTTATTTCTCAGGATGGCGGGCGCAGTGCTATGCCACATAGGGCGCGTCTTAGGTGGACGTGGCCTATGGGGTGAAGGCAGAGAATACCGCTTAACATCAGGTGGGCTAACTGCTTGTTCCGTCATTCACGCACTTAAATAAAACTGTATATAAAAGAGTACCTACGTAAAATTTACCATAGAAAGTGAATACCTAAGTACCTAAATCTATACATAGACACCTGAGCTATTGATCCACCCAAAAATCTTCCTTGTTTATCAAATCTCAAAAATCAAATCTGACAAAACTGACACTGTAATCATGTAATCACTGGTTGTTTCTTGGTCCCTATGTTTTAGATCACTATCCAGCTTGTGGTATGGTAGCCTTAAAAATACGAGCAAGTCTTTAGAATGGACACCAAACATAAATATAGTAAGATTCTTACCGAATTTAAAAATCTATAGGAAAAAAGCGGCATAATTTATCCCAAGCCTAAACAAAATAAATAAAAACATTAGAAACGCTCCCGCATCTTAGCAACTTAAAACAGGGGTTTCTCATTTATTCCTTCTTCTGTCACCCCCTACAACCCCCCTCGTTATTCTTATTTCAGAGGGGTTGGGGAGAAAAAATTGTTCTGACTCAGCCGTTAATACATGGGCTTGTAATTTGGACTAAATAAAAAACATTTTACATTTGTGTTCATTTTTAATACTGTCCATTAGGAATTTTCAAGAAAGCTCAACATTTAAACAAGTACTGTGACAACCTCTGTGGCCCTGTGGGCGAATCTTGGCCTGCGACGCAGGAGGTTGCGGGTTCGATTCCCGCCTCGCAACAAATATTTTTGCGATCGCGGATATTTTTTCAGGGTGTTCTGGGTATTTTCTATGTAAGTATAATCAAAAATATATATCTATGTAATATATTGTACTAAGCGGTCTTCAGGTAGCACAACTGTTTGATATGTATTTTGTACATACCTTGTATTATTCTTTCTGTTAATAAATGTATTGTATTAAGTATATCAATTGTCTAGTGCCCATAACACAAGCTCTGCTTAGCTTTGGGCTAGATAATGTGAACTGTCCAGCATTATTTATTATTTATTTATTTACTGTACCTACTTTGCTATACGTAAGTACAAAATGACTTTTTCTTTGCTCACGAATAATATATATGTCTATAAACAAAAGACTATCCTGAACATTTAAAATCAGAACAAGTCGATCGATATAAAATTCAAAATAACTCCTGAAGTTTGAAAATGGAATCGCTCCAACTCGCCCGCGGAATTCCAATGACGAATCGCGTAGGCTTTTTCTTGTTTCACATTACAGTTTTCTTTCTACTTTCAAAACCAATCCAAATCCGAAAACGACGTTCTTAAAATGTAAGTATTACGGTTGGTATTCGTATGGCTGGGTTTGGAGACATGGTAAGATAAGTTGGTAAGTCTCCCTACTGTCTCTCCCAAGGATTTATCGTCTTGCAAGGGGGAAAGAGTGGAAAAATAAGAAAGGGTTGTTTTTCCTAGGGGACGCTGGGGAGAAGGGGGTAAGAGATTCAATTAAGGCGGGCGCGGCGCGATTAATTATGCTTTCAAAATTATTGTGGAAGAAAAAAATACATTTTGTGCAGATGACGCGGATTTAAATTTGGAAGTGAAAGTTTTGGTCATTATCTCGAGCCGCTAGCAAGGAGTTTTTGCTTAAGATCTTACTAAGAAGATTACTAAGGTAGATACTTACAATTTTGAAAATAAGATTCGTAAGCGTCTTTGTATTTTTTCTTCGAATATATTTTTTCAGTCTGTAAGTACGTTCGTGACACATCACTGGTTATTTCTCGGTTAGCTTGGTTTCCGCGTGGCTCTCACAATGTGATGGCTCTGAAAAGGTCATTGTGACCATACAAGGAGTCTGTATCAACTTACTCGCTTTCATTATTATTTTAAACATAATAAAGTGTTTTTTTTTAAAAATTGTTTATTCAATGTATTATTTATTTCAAATTTATAAATCTAAATTGCGAATAGCCTCTGTCTTGTCACCTTATTATGTAATTAGAACGACCATTACGTGAAATGTGACTGTTTTTTGTATACTGACCACTTTAGTGACACATATTTGTCATAAGTTCTACGAAACCTCGAGGAACCATGACCTAAATACCAACCAGCTTCAATCAAAACATACGTTACACATACGTTGCCCCACTAATATGTAAAGGTTAAAGACCTCACAGCCTTAATTGATAGAAATAAACTCCTATTTAATAGAGAATAAAGTCTATTTTACCATGTATTCGTTTTCACGTATGAATATCAATTATACTTGATAGACAAAGTTGGAATGGTGACGTTGTAAAATCTATGGCAGTTATTTGTTTGACCACTTCTAGTTATAAATATAAAAAAACAGAAAAAAAGATTTTAATCATTATGAAATTGAATAATCAGCAAAAATAAATATCAGAAACAGTGAACTAAAAGAAGTACCTAGGTACTATGTAAAATAATCCTGTGATCATAAAATAATTTAAACGAAAACTTTTCCCCCACAATTAAAATTTCCAACGAACAAAGACGATTCGAATTTCAAAAAGCAATTTAAATTTCGAACGCAATCGAATCCTCAAGTCCCAGTCTTGGCCCCCACCTCGGAAGGTACACTTTTATTCTTAGGGGCAGAGTCCACCCCATTTAAAAGAAGCCATCTTGGGATTGGTTGGGGTGGACCCCTCGGGGGCGTCCCCCGGAGGGGGAACCACTTTTCTCTCGGCGAAGTGTTGTTTTAATTCTACCAAATATCTTTTCGTGAATACCTCAGAAGTTCAGATATAATTTCTTGGGTAATATTTATGCGTTTTAGGTGTAAAGTCGAAATGAATGCGCTCTTTTAGAATTGTAATTGTTTGAGCAATATTTTAAAATAATGTTTTTTGTTTTTGAAGTTACCAACATTAAGTAAGTACTTAACGTCAGCGCAAGAATAAAATATGTGAAAATGCTAATTTATTGATCTTTTACAATTAACCAACAAAAAACCTTGATAAACTGATAAACGTAAAGATTCCTTTGATTTTTACCTTTATTTTCGTTGCAGAACTTTTATGGAAACAGCTAAAATAAATAGTTCTAAATTTAAAAATAATGTGGAACTCGGTATTCGCATAAGTTTCGTTCAAAAACCCAAGTCAATCACCAAGTTTAAAACAGTTTCCAAATTAGAATTCGACGACGCTTTGTAATTCTACGCCATAGTTGGGCAAAGGAATTCCACTTGGGTCCACTAGCTTTCGGCGTCCAGGTAAATTTTAATTTCTATGCAAATGTAAGCTTTCATTCAGGGTTTAATCTACGAGCTTTGCTAAAGTGACGGTATCAAATCGCGATAGGAAAACTTAATGAAAATAAGGTCGGAGCGTGCCGCCATTTTTAGCTGATTCTAAATTCAAAGTTTGAAGATACCTACTATGAAGCTCGTTCCTTTGTGCCGAATTTTATCTATGTATTTTGCCAGTGTTTTTGTAATTATAATACAGTACTATAAACAAGTAAGTTTGACCAGTAAAATATAGTTTTGGTAAAAACACGGATGTTATTTGAAGTAGTAGCTAAAGCCGGTTATTTACCTGAAGCAGCGTAACCAAAAAAGAACCAGTGAATTAAGAAGAGAAAGAGACAGTAAATATAAGACAATAAATGTGACAACTGATGATCAACTTAAACCAAGTCAACCAACATAACAGATCCAAACCAAAATGTGGATTCAAATTGGTTTCAGAATAGCATAGAATTGTGTATATTAACACTAACTATAAGATAACTATGACTCATATATTAATCAAATAAAATTAAATAAATAAAACAGTGAACTATATTTAAAATATCACTTTTTATCATTTTTCACAGCAGATACGGATATTTTAAAACTATGTTATATCTAATCCTCACTGTAGGTAATACCTATGACGAAATATAATTAAAATAAAGACTTTTAAAACATCAACATTTTACTTACGTGTTGGTCAACCTTAAACTTAGAGCATTGCGGCCTCCGTACCGGAGACCGTAGACCACAACAAACCATTAAAATCTAAATAAGCAAATCAAAATTAGTTTCGTTTTCTAAACCACGAGAATGATAAAAAATTAAGAATAAAGAGGATTACCAGAGCAATAATAAAGAGGAATATCTCGTAAAGTCGATTATAACTCGACTGTGTAACGACTGAAAGAATTCGAGGCGGTTTCAGCGTAGATACTACTATTTGCTCGACTTAACTCGAATAGAAAAATTCAAGAACAATTCCTAGGCTCCGCACCAATGACTTTTGACAATGAAGTTATGTGCGGATTTCCATCGCTCTGTGCTTCGGAGGGAACGTTAAGATGTCGGTCCCGGCTGTCATTGATTAATAGCAGTCGATAAGCCATGTCAGAGGCCCTCGGGCGGCTTGACAAACTCCGACACCAGAGGCCAGCACTACCTCATACGAAACGAAACGAAACGAAGAACAAATTCACATGCCTCCTGAAAAGGCTAAGTAGATGGACAAAAACGAATATACAACCTGCTTTAATAACTCTATTATGTGAATAAATAAAGTCATTAAAATTGATACGGCTGAACAATATTTTAAAGGTAGCTCGAAGTCAGTAGATAGAGGCGTCTCAAGGCCGTTTTAGTAATAATACTCGTGGGTACTTTTGTTACGGTGTTTGCTCTCTTGTGATTACGGACTGCTTATTTGGGAGTAGGCGTGTTTTAATTTAATATAGAAACTGTGTAAACTTCTTATAAACGTTTATATTTTTATTTATTTACTATGCAACGCCAACAGCCTACGTAATTTATTATAAAAAAGAATCGAAAACTTTATTCGACAACTCGCTAGAATTTCACACAATTTGTCCGCATTTCACTATCCTAACGCATTCCACTAGTAGTCCCCACATCCCGCCAACCCGAAAAGCCGGTGAGATCACGTATACCGATAACATTACCAAGTTTCCACATTACGGGAACTTTTATTACACTTATCTTGCAGCCAGCCAGGTATGTGTGCAAAAATGTACTCTTTGCTACAATGTCTATCGATTTGAATTTCGAATTACTTTTTTTATGGGCAATGAAGAAGAGAATGAATGCATTGCGTTGACTCTTTTTATATCTTGTTTTATTTTTCTGTTATTTGAATTTGGAACCGACATTAAAAACTCCTTTTGTTGTGTTATAATGTCGAAAATGACCTCTAAAATTTATTCGATGTTTAAAGTTGTGTGCTCTTAAGCAAACAGCTTATTAAAATTCCAATAAGACTTTTATAGTAAGCTCTTGCATCTGATTTAATTGATATTATAGCCTATTGGAATGGTCTATTGGTTAAAAAGCCAGTGAGATTACTTAGACTGTTTACCGATAGATATGCCCAGTAATAATAAATGGAACATTATCTTGCGTGCACCAAAAATAAAACCTAACTCTCAGTCAGAGTTTCGACTTCGATTTATTAGGCAAGTTAGTAACTAACTTTTAAAACATTACCTTATAGACATAGTGTGTGTGTAAAAAAGTAGTAAACTCTTTGCTACAATGAGTCTATACATTCCAATTTTGAAAACTTAATTTAGATATGATTGTTTAACCTAGTTTAACCAGTTTTAGAGAGTAAAAAAAAAAATTCATGCTTCTACAATATACTAGGTATAGGTAATACTTATTGTGCCTTGGTAATCTTTGTTCGTGACTGACTGTGACTTTCATAGAATATTATTATATTAGTAGGTATAGTGTTAGTAGTACCTAGAGCTTTTTTGTGAAAGAGTTCGTCCGTGGAATTCTACTTTTATACATAGGTATAGGTACCTATCTCTGCCGCAAAGCAGAAGTGCTCGAATTGCTGTGTTCCGGTTTGAAAGGTGCCGGTGAAATTACAGGCACATTAGAATTTTCATTTTTATGTCTCAGTGTGTCGGGCACAGTGCAAGCCACATAGGCCGCGTTCTAGTTGGACGTAACCTGATAGGTAATGCATTGTTATAGGCAGAGGTTTATAAAAGCGGCAATCTGCACGGTCCGTCACTCATTCAACTAAAAATATATTTATAAAAAAGATAAGAAAGGTAGGGCTTTTTCCGCCATTTTTGAAAAGAGACGTTGTCTACTTTTGTTTTATTTCTTTCCCTAATGTTTTTTTGGTTATTTTGAGTTATTTTGGTGGCATTTTAACCAATGTAGCTCGTTTAAAGAACACAAGTGTAGTGAAATGAAATGGAAGTGAATTGCGTGACTTTTCAAATTGGTGGAAATTGTCTACCAAAGTTTTAGTAAAACGGCCACCGTTTTACTAAAATGGCCACCGTTTTACTAAAACGACTTGACTGTTACTTTGACGACCTGGAATCGGAAGGAGTGTAACGTTGCAAACAGAGCATTGGAAGCCTCCGGTAGCAAATTATATTGAAAATACAATAATATACTTGAAAATGGAATATGCAGAAGCCTTGCAACGCCAATTATTATTATAAAGAAAAAAAAGAACTCTGTAATAGTGAACTGTTTACACTATGACCGCAGATTAATCAATAGTAGTTACGTCTCTTCATGTATTTCAACTAAAATATGTGACCCAATCAATCTAAGAAGCACAATAAAAAAAAATAGTCCGAGACTAGCTAAAACCTTATAAAACAAAATGTCAACCATAAATATACGTCTACGACTATACAATCAGAACAAATGACCGACGCTAAGTGAGTATGGAGTCGGTTTTACGACAATGCCTATAAGAAAACGGGCGCGCGTTATAAAATTTGCATTCGGCGGGCGCTGCAGGCCGGTTGGAAGCTCGTTTGCGTGGAGATGGCTTCTCTTCTTATACTGGTAATGAGTAGCATGTATCACCGAAATTTTTACATATTTCTGGACAAACGTGCTTAGTCACGGAACTGCTTACCAACTGTCTACCCTCTGGACTCCTTACAAGGCAGAGCTGTCATTGGCATATGCCGAGATAGACTTTGATAAAGTTCTGGAAAAAGCAGTGGAACTACTGGGACTTTATTTTTCCAAGCCTCTTTACCATGGAACAGTTGGGATTATTTTTTCCACTACTTCCAGCATGGAACTAGGCAATGGAACTACTGGGACCAAGCGAGATATTGGTGTGCTTAGCGTCTTTTATTAGTTTTTAACGAAAAACTCTGTTGAGCTCTTTGAACTAATTCCAAAGTCACACGTTTCTCATCCGCACGTTTTGGATGCGTGGCGGTCTCGCACTGTGCGTTTCACGCGCTCGTTTCTCCCTGCAGATCGTGGAATGAGTATCCATTGGATGACTTCCCACCGGGCTCCCGTATTCCCTCCCGAGCAGCAACTCTAAGTAGCAGAAGCCTAATTCTAGTAATACAAATAGTCAAATTAAAGTTCGGGTCATGTTCCGATCTAGTGTCGATGTCACAAACGCCAAAAATGGCACCTGACAGTACAACGCGGAATGTGATTACCTATATCGAAATGTAACTGTAACTTGAATAATACTTTTCACTAGAAACGGGATATTTACCATGATTGTTCCCGGTATTTCGGCACAGTTGCATGCGCCATGATCACGGGAGAACTAACTGAACTTTACTGATATGTATAAACGCATATACCTAGCCATGATAGTTTCAAAATTTGTAACTTTAATGTTCCAAAGTTCTTATAATTCTCTTTTTCACTCTTTACAATTATTATATAGCACTATCTTCCTCTAATATATGGTCGCAAGAATCGTAAGTACTAGATGTTTTTTGGAGCAAAATTACCAATTTTTCAGTCAATTCACAAAACACTCAACAATTCGATCAACTTGCAGTGTGCCTTTGAAATAAATAAGAGAATTGCGCTGCAGAACGTCTTACTACGTGTAAAGTTTAAGGGAATCGCAATAGGGCTTTTAATGGTAGGAAACGCGTTTACAATACCGAGGGGTCTTGCAGATATCCATAGGCGACGGTGACTGCTTCCCATCAGGCTGGCCACCTGTTTTTTACTTGTTGTACTAGGCCAGGGGTTCCCAAACTTATGTTGCCTGATGCCCACTTTGTGAATAAATTATTTTTTAGCGCCCCCATTTTTTCACCTTTTTAAAAACTAATATAACTTTAAATTAAACATACAAAAATCAGGTAATTTAACAAAAACTTGTTAAAACATGATTTTCCGCGGTCTACGAAAATGACCTATCTAGGAATACTAATAACTATTAGAATGCGAAAGTGTGTCTGATTTGACGCCCCCATTTTTTTTTGGGTCTCTTACCGTTTAGGTTTGCACGTTATCTCCCACTTTGGGAACCCCTGTACTAGGCTATCCTCCATTTGCCTCCAGCGAGTACCTACCTAAGCATTTTGGCCATTTTAATCCGGTTTGAAGGGTATGGATGCCGGTGAAATTACAGGCACTGGTGACTTTTCATCTTTATGACTCAGGGTGGCGGGCGCAGTGCAATGCCACATAGGGTGCGTCCTAGGTGAACGTGACCTATGTGATAATGCACTGTTCATAGGCAGAGGGTTCTGCTTAACATCAGGTGGGACATCTGCCGCCATTCCAAGTAATATAAAAATGTTATCTTACTTTCATTTTTGTTTGTTTTTTTTTTTTATTTTATTTTATTTAAGTACTTATATTGTTTTTGTAAGTATACCTACATAATTTACCTATGTAAAGTTCTAATCTACCTCATCCGGCTTACTTACTTACTTTGCATGCGTACCGACCTACTTTGTATAAACGATCCGAATACAAAATGTGGATTCAATTTAGTTTCAGAATAGCATAATTATTATTGTATAGCTTAAAACTAACTATAAGACAACTGTGAATCCTAGAAAAATAAAATAAAATAAAATAAATAAAACGCGGGATCCAAGTGTTGTTTATTTATTCTTAGAAAAGCTCCATGACTCTGGTCAAACACCGCTGTATTCATTTCGATGTAGGTATATTTCTAGAAGTCATATAAGTTCTGCTGCCTCATAGAATTTAATATATTTTTCATAATCACCACGCTTGGCAGGCAGATTACAGTATTTGTGATAATTACTCAGGTGGATTTTGCTGTCCATCCCCTGGTGTAATTCCTTGGTCGGCTTATTCGACATCCAAGGGAGAAGACAGAGGTATTTTCTAGGCCGGAAACAGGCACTCTCATCACTATAATCACCTCTGCAATATATCTTTAAAAAAGTACGAAATCTTGATAAATAAGCAGACGCCATACTTTATTACCCACCCAGGGGGGTTGTCCGACCTCTTTGCGAGGCGAAAAAGGGGGGTAAAGTCTAACAGGAAAAAGGAGGGTAGCAAAATTTCCATTTTCTTACGTCTTTCGCTTTATGCAGCAGTTTTTGATTAACGGACGAGTACGAACGAAATTTCATTATGTATTCATCCCCTTAGACTTATTTACTTCCACCCGGTGGGGGAGGGAGGGTTATTGTTTGGGATTTATGTTTTAGAAAATATCTGAATGGTTTTGTAATTATCTGTATCTGGGGAAGGAAAGTTGCTTCAAGAAACCTTATCATACAATATTATAGAAAGAATAATACAACTAACAAGTAGGTAACAACGTCCAAAATTAAAAAAAATGCATCTGAAACGGTTGTGCTACCTGAAGACGGTTGTTGACGATCTAAAGTTAGCTGAACTGATCCGAATCAGTACTAGACGGAAACGTCCCTAAGATGCTGGCTGCATTGCCACGCTGAAGGCAATACTAATACGTTGAGCGGGAGCCAGATAAGAGCCAGCCCTCGGGTCACGCGTCGCTTTGACCAGACGCCCTGAAAGAATTTTGAAAACGCAAAGTGCCCCGGTACCCCCCGGACCCAGAGTCTAAACCCCGAATGGCTCAGATAAGGAATTGAACCCACGATCTAAATATCAGCAAAACGACTAGTGTCTGAGATAGATAGATGGATAGATTAACTCTTAGTTTATTATTTTTCAAACCACACTTTTTAGATAACATTAAATTTAAATACAACCCAAAAATTTCGTTCCAGCGGGACTCGAACCCGCAACCTCGCCTGTGATCAGCGATGCCTTTACCTTTACCTTTACTCGTTTTATTGCCGAATTGGTAAAGGCATCGCCGATCACAGGCGAGGTTGCGGGTTCGGGTACCGCTGGAACGAAATTTTTGGGTTTTATTTAAATTTATATTTAAATTTAAATTTAGATTAACTCTTTATTGTACACAAATAATTTTTGATATTTAGATCGCAGGTTCAATTCCTTTCGGGGTCGAGACTCTGGGTCCGAGGGGTGGGACCCATCGCGTTTTCAAAATTCATTCAGGGCGTCTGTTCGAAGCGACGCGAGACCCGAGAGCTGGCTCTTATCTGGCTCAACACATTCGTAATCCCATTCAGCGTGGCAATGCAGCCAGCATCTTCATTTCATAATAAGCTAGCAGCCAGGACAAATTTTATACAACGAATTTTAATAACAAAATCTTTTTAAAGACGCTTCCGTCTGGTAGTGATTTGGATCAATTGAGCTACCTTCCTTTAGATCGTTAGCAGCGGTCTTCAGATAGCACAACTGTTCATAATTTTTTATAAAAATTTTGTACAACCCGCTCATAATATATGTTCTCTGAAAATGTTAAAATTCTTAGAGTTCCGTATAAAGCCATAATTAGTTCAGCTACTCGCCACAAGATATCGCTACGTGCGAAGACAACTTGTCAGAAACCCATTACATTTTAACAATTTTGTCTTTACAGATGATTCTTTGAAATGAAATAAACAAAAATATATTAATTGATGGATTTGTTTGTAACAACTCCAAATAGTCATTACTTAAGGATGCAAATTCTCTGTATACTATATTTCAGATTACGTATTCGTATCACAGATGACGCTGTTTTCAACTATAATTAGTTCATTGCCTGGCCGTGGCATAGCAGATGTCAGCACTTGACGATTTCAGTTCAAGAATCCGATTATTAGTGCTAATACATAATTTGGATCTTGGATAATTGCTGTTTATTCAATTATACTACTGAAACCAATTTCGATCAAATTTGGATAGGAGATAGACAGAAATTGACGCGTTGGTCATATTTTTTCATTAGGGTCGTAATATTTATTTTTTATTATTGGGAAAGACCAATTTTTACCCTATCTACACGTAGGGTCTCGCTTATGTTTAATTTTAAAACCTAATGGGTGTCTTGTGTTTTATGTTTATTTTTATAAACATTTGTTTTCCCTATTACGTGTGTGTGCTACAATACAAAGTAAATATTTATATTCTTTTTAACACGATGAAACATCTTGAACCGCCTCCATCCACTGATTTCCTGAGACCGTTATAATTTGTTAGGTTTGTGGTCGTCACTTGAGGCCTTTTACCTTCAATGGTTGTCGGTTCTATGAGCTGCCGATTGCCACTTCAACTAGCTATGTCGGTGATCTTGCCACTTCAACTAGCTATGTCGGTGATCTTGCCACTTCAACTAGCTATGTCGGTAATCTTGCCACTTCAACTAGCTATGTCAGTGATCTTGCCACTTCAACTAGCTATGTCGGTGATCTTGCCACTTCAACTAGCTATGTCGGTGATCTTGCCACTTCAACTAGCTATGTCGGTGATTTTGCCACTTCAACTAGCTATGTCGGTGAGCTTGCCACTTCAACTAGCTATGTCGGTGATCTTGCCACTTCAACTAGCTATGTCGGTGAACTTGCCACTTCAACTAGCTATGTCGGTGATCTTGTTCCTTCCATGGATCTTCTCATTTCGGTTCCTTCTTCTTCTTCGTGTCTTTAGTTCCCAAAGTTAATTAAATTGTTTTAGACCAAAATGTAGTCGACGTCACGTCACGTCGACATCATTTTCAGTGGCTTCGCACTGGTCATTTAGGGTGCAGTGTTGGTGCACAGTGGACAGGACAGCAAGTGAGGCATCGTCTGTTTCGTTTCGTTTCGTATGAGGTAGTGCTGGCCTCTGGTGTCGGAGTTTGTCAAGCCGCCCGAGGGCCTCTGACATGGCTTATCGACTGTTATTAATCAATAACAGCCGGGACCAACAGCTTAACGTGCCCTCCGAAGCACAGAGCGATGGAGATCGTCTGTGGAGTGAACACACAGTCACATTGTGCCTCGTCGGAATGCTCCCATTTAACTAAGTTATCTGAGTGTCTGTCCTACCACAGTTTTTTTCACAGTTCGGTTCCTATCACGGTAACCAATCAAATGATTATGTAAGATTTCTAGTCACCCTTAGTCATTGGCCAATATTAAACAACTAGCAGTGCGCCGCGGTTTCACCCGCGTAAGTCTCGATCCCGTGGGAATATCTGGATAAAAATGTACTGATGTGTTATTCCGGGAGTCCAGTTATCTCCATTCCAAATTTCATGCAAATCCGTCCAGCTGTTTCAGTGTGAAGAAGTAACAAACACTCACACAAACTTTCGCATTTATAATATTAGTAGGAGTAGGATAACCTATCGTCGCGCTAGTGTCTCACTAACTTTTTGTATACTACTTGGAATGGCGGGTCAAGCAGATGGCCAAACTGATGTTAAGTGAGTTGCTTGTTGAGTTGTTTCCTCAAAATAAAAGAGTGGTACCCTCTACCTATGAACAGTGCATTAGGTAACTCACAGGTCACGTCCACCTAGGACGCACGCTATGTGGCATTGCACTGCGCCCGCCACCCTGAGACATAAAGATGAAAAGTCTCATGCGCCTGTAATTTCACCGCACCCTTACCCTTCAAACCGGAACACAGCAACGCGAGCACTACTGCTTTGCGGCAGTAATAGGTATGGTGGTAGTACTTCCCCGGACGAACTCTTTCACAAAAAAGTTCTAGTACTACTATAACTTAACTAATTATTCGTAACTAACTAGTTCACGTTATTTCGTACGTCCGTATTGAGGAATTGCTTGAATTGGCTTGCAGCAGCAGCGAATTATAGAAATCTCAGCTCAATTCAGGCAAGGATCCCTCAATCCAGACGTATTTTTGTTCAAAATAACGTTTTGGTAAATTAGCGCGACCCTTATTACCGCAAATCTATCTCAAAATGTGATTAGAAAAAACAAGAAAATTTGTATTTCGCGCCACTTGGGAATCGTTCCATCTTAAATTCTTCTGAGTTGTATTAATTTGCCACAAAGTCACTAAAACAACACATTCCTAGAAAACGTCATGTAAAAATAATTACCAATTTCATGGCAAATAAACCACTATAAAATCAATAAATAATTTTCTGAATTAAAATTCATTGTTTGTATTTCGGAGTAGAAGTACAACCGTAATGATTTCAAGATAAATTTTCATTATGGTTTACTATATTCTCCTTTTATCAGTATTGTGTTTTATTCTGCCTGTACAACTTGGTAACAGTACGTAAATATCCTTAAATTTATTAATGCAACGCCATCTATCTGTATTTTATCACCATCATCATAAATAAATCCACTGTTGGACATAGGCCTTTCCAAATACGCGATATTTCCAGCTCCTCCCATCCGCTTTCTATCAGCCGGTTTACGCAGATCTTCGCTCCACCTAGATAGGCATACGCCTTACACTACGTTTACCAAGACATCTCCACTTTAGAACACGTTTACCCCAGTGGTTGTTGGATCTTCAGCATGTATGCACAGCCCATTGCCATTTCAGCTCGCTAATTATTATCTGAGCTATGTCGATGACCTTAGTTCTCTGTCGGATGACTTCGTTGCGGATTTTATCCCTAAGATAAACTCCGCGCATAGCTCGTTCCATACCACGCTGAGCGACCTTGAACTGATGGACCAGGCGCACCGTGAGTGTTCACGTCTCGTTAACTTCACTACGAGTAGGATGCATTGATTGAAGGCTTTCGTCATCAGGCATTGTAGTAGGAAAACGAAAAGACTCGACATAATTTACCAAAGGTTGCCCAGCCTAGCTGAATTTTTCGTTTGGACCTTTCAAAGTTGTTTTTATCCAGCTGGACAGTTTGTCTGAGGTAAAAATACTCTTGAACTACTTCGAGAGTTCTACGACGGAACCTGTATTAACTCATTTATAACTCGAGTTCTATAAAACGCATTTATATGCGGTTTTTAATTTTATGTGCAGTTTTTACTAGGTTTTAGTATCATCATCATAATCTTCAGCAGCCTTTAGACTTCCACTGCTGGATGAGGCATCCCCATAATAATGGGGGATTTCCATAATCACCACGTTTGGCCGACGGGTTTGTGATCGTATTGGTGTTTAAGCTGGATGCTGCTGCCCATCTCCTAGTGTAATGCCTTAGTCAGCTTTTAATACATCTACGGGAGGAGATGAAGGGGTCTATTTTCAGGCTGGGTACGCCACGGCAAGAGTTCAACTAAACGAATTTATATGTGGTTCCTAATGTCGTACAGGGTTTTTATTGTGAAAGTTTCTAATTATACCTATATCATAATACATTCATATTAATTGATATTTCCCAGCTCGGCATGCGGTGGTTTGTCCACTACTGCACATAGGCCTTATTATATAAACAAAGGCACTCCTTGCTGCTTCCTCCTTGCGTCTCTGTTATTATATATTTGGGGCCAATCCTTCAAGTGGAATAAATCTCCGTTTGGGCCTTCCACGTAACCGTCGTCTGCCTGTGATACATTCCGCGGTGGTCTTCGCCGATAGTATTTCCGACATACGACAAACATCCAGCTCAGGACCACTTAAATTTCGCATTTTTACATAGTCCTTGGTTAAATTTATTCTATTCGAAGTAGTGTTTCTAATAGGATTATTTTATATATTATTTTCTTTGATGATCTAGTATTTTATTTCAGAATACGACATTATTATTATACCAATTTTAAAAACACGCTTACCCGTTAACTACAATAAACATCACCCTTATCCAATACAAAAAATACGGAGCTTGGAGAAATCTAAACACCAAAACAACCTAAGAATAGACATTGAAAACTATGAAGACCCAACCACTGTACCTGATTTAGATAACATCGATTACATGAAAGAAAGATATGGCACTAAAAGGACAGAAGAAGATATGTATGATATGGAGGAAAACTATGGGGATAATAAGATTGTTGGGGGTAGAGAGGTGGAAATCAATTTGTATCCGTATCACGTGGCTTATGGAACTAATTGTGGAGCAGCCATTATTGATAAAAAGTGGATAATAACTGCAGGACATTGTGGGTAAGTAAGATAACCAAATAAACAAAATAAAAATCTCCAACGCCTGGAGTGACAGGTGTCACAGCAGATGATATTAGGCTAACGATGATTATAAGGAGGCGATAAGATGATCGGCTCTCAATGCTATTTAAAAATAATACCTTATTTTTATTAGATTTTAATTTCTAGTGGTTTTTTGGGGTAATATCATGTAATTTTGGTGGCATTTTAACCGGTGTAGCTTATGTAAAGAGCGCAAGTCGAGTGAAAATATAGTGTATTGCGCGTTTATAAAATGTATGGAAATTAACCACCGAAATCTTAGTATTTTTGCCACCTCTTACTTGACTGAGTCTAACTATTTTATCAAAATAAAACTTGAGACTGGGAAAATTTAGGAGATTTTCCTCAGAGGCTTTAATTTAGACAAGAATAAATAAATAAATAATACTGGACAGTTCACACAACGTTATCTAGCCCCAAGCTAAGCAGAGCTTGTGTATGGACAACTGATATATACTTAATACAATATATTACATAGATAGTTTTTTTTATTATATATAGGAAATACCCAGAACACCCTGAGCAAATATCTGCAGATCGTACAAATATTTGTTCCGAGGCGGGAATCGAACCCGCAACCTCCTGCGTCGCAGGCAAACGTTCGCCCGCCGCGCCACAGAAAAAATGATGAGGCAGACTTCGACCAAAGTACTTTGGTCGAAGGAGGCAGATACAACTTAAGTACATTTTATTTGGTCGATTTGGGTATTTTTTTCTTGTGAAGAGACTCATAGTAATGACACTTGGAAGATATTTATTTTATTACAAAATAGTGCTATTAAGCGTTCCAGATACCGGAATTGCAGAAAATAATAAAACAGAAAAATGTCTAGAACAATAAAACAAACAAATTGAATAAGTTTTTTTTCTACTTCCTTGTTAAAATTTTCTAATGTTTATATTTGTCTATTTCCAAAGCAAGAAACCATATATAAAAGTGGGCTCGAAATACTTGAACCAAGGTAAAAAGATCAACATCAAAGAATCCATCGTCCACCCAAACTGGAGTGCGAAGAATAAGGATCATCCTTTCGATTTCGACTTTCAACTTCTGGAGACAGAAGAAGATTTGAATTTTGATGAAAACATACAATCTATAAAGATAGCCAGAATAGAAGATATGGTTATTGATAAAGTCATCACCGTGACTGGATGGGGCAACACTGAAGAAAACGTAAGTAAATATATTATTTGTATTCCCAAAATACAAGGAAAAATATTCCAAGCTAGCCAGAAACTCATCATGCATCTATAGTACCTACAATTAAATTTTGTAATTAAGGTGGATGCTCACGCATGAAAATGTGTTTATGGGTATCGTAGCTCCACTGTTTTTTTTTCGATATCTTCAGCTACCTGAAGAAGTGTTGATGTGCTGTAATGGGCAAAATACACCAAAATTCCCAAATTTCGCGCCACAAGCGTGAGCATCCACCTTAAATATTTTTATGCACAACAGGTAGAATAACCTAATTATGTAAAAGGCAGAAACTACTATTTTTTTATAATTTAAATTTGACCACATTTTGGGATTCTTATTCAATTAAATAATAATCATCAAACTCGGACTACTTTAGTTATGGGTAAAACAATAATAAGAATAAGCTCAATTTTATAAACACAAATTCAAAATACACTTTTCATTTAAACTTTTAAAAAGTGTACATCTGACTGATAATGATGATGAAATTAGTAAACAGAACCACAAGCTGATCAATAAGCCCAAATACGGCAGTGTACTGTCAACCATTCAATATGCCTAAAGATTAGTTAACCATTCAATATGCCTAAAGATTAGTTAGAAAAAAATTAAATAAGTTTCCAATAATTCGACATGATAACCAGCTATTGAAAATTATAAGACCATTGGTTACGCCTCTCGCCATGTTTCAATTATCGTGCGATTGTAGCAATACGAAAAGTAAATTGGTTATCCTATTATGTTCCTATTAATATGAGCCGTGGTGTGCCTGGCCTAAGAATATACCTCTCTGTCTCCTCCTGTGGATGTGTGGGAAAGGCAGCAGCATACACCTAAATACTGGCTACACCAGCAATACAGCGATCATAAATCCGCCTACCAAGCGTGTTGATTATTGAAAATCCCTCATTGTATTCTGACGACCTCTGCGGCGCGGCGTGCGAAGGTTTGCCTGCGACGCAGGAGGTTGCGGGTTCGATTCGGAACACATATTTTACGACTATCATAAAAATAAAAGTACTACAAGATCAATTAGACCTCACAGATGGAAAGACAGATAGGCCAGATCCAACAGAGCGACAGTATCAGGCAGGATCCGTGGATTGTAAGTAAAACTGCTTACTTCCAGGGTCCATACTCCAGCGTACTCCGAGCTGTCCGCGTCCCCATCATCTCCAAGGATAAATGCCAAAACGTGCCGTTTCCATACTTTAGGGGTTCACTCACAGACAGGATGTTCTGTGCTGGTTTCAATGAGGGAATGAAGGATGCATGTCAGGTAAGAAATACTGATAATATGTTCTAGGAGAAAATAAACAAAAGGCAACAGAATATACCTATATAGTACCATGTACAGAAAGGTTAACCAGAACCCCATGAGGCATAGCATTGCGTCCGCCACACGAGAAATAAGGATGAAAGTCTCATGCCATTTAAACCGGAACTTTTTTTTTCTTTGATAGACCTTTGTTTGACCACGATCTCACCTGTTGGTAAGTGACGATGTGGCCGAAGATGGAACACAAAGGTCTAGAAGGCACCTATTCACTCTAGCCTTGAAGATACCCAGGTTATAGTCTTCAGGAAAGACAGACGACGGTAGAGTATTCCACTCCTTAGCAGTTCGCATCATAAAGGTAGAACTGAAAAGTTTAGTACGAATAGAGGGTATAATAATGAGGTAAGGGTGGTACCGAGCCGTGCGCCTGCTCATCCTATGGTGAAAAGGAGATGGTGGGATCAGATCATGAAGTTCCTGGGAGAATTCCCCGAAATGTAACCGGTGTTCACCTGAAAAGCTCTGAAAGCTCTGCGTTCGATCGAACACACAATTGCTGGAACACAGCAATTGCCGCAGAAATAGGTATAGCGGTAGTACTATCCCGGATGAACTCTTTCACAAGAAAAGCACTACAATATTAAAGTATTTTTGGTTTGTTCTAGGGAGATTCCGGTGGTCCAGCAGTGTACGATGATCGTCTCTTTGGTATGGTCTCTTTCGGCTACGGCTGCGCAACCCCCGGCTCCTACGGCGTGTACAGCAAAGTGGCTAAGGTCAGGAACTGGATTGAGGATGTCACAGGGCTAACACTAGATTAGATAGTGCCTGACCTTCGGTGTTTGTAACCCAATCTCAAAATAAATATTTTCACAGTGAGAGCAATACATGTATTTCGTATAAAATAAAGAAGATGCTTGTTTTCGTTTTTTTATTTATTTGTTTATCTGTTCAATTACAATTGTTTTTAGGTTACCGTACCCAAATGGTTCCAAACGGAACCCTATAAGGTTGGGTATGCCGCAAAATCATCAATCGTAGTACTAAATTAAGTTCCAGTTAAATATGTATGGATACTACATTATAATTCAGGGAGATCACTGTACCCGAAATATGATAGAACAATATTTTATCGATAGAAAAAAAAAAGATACCTCTAACTTTTGGCTAGATTCGATTGTTTATAAACGAATCAGTGATCAGTGCTTAATAATCGGTTAAAAATTAGACGTATATAATAACACAAAGCCCAGGTTTTACCTAGGGGTTTGTAAAATTATCTATATTTTACGAGATATTCTATAAAAACCGGTTGTTCATGCGGTGCGAGCTGGTTTTTTTGTATGATGATTTCTGCCTGTGGTTGGCGTAGTCTTAACGCCTACGGTATCTGTCCGTCTGGATTATATATATAGGTATTCAGGGAGCCAGTTGAAATTTTCACAGATCAAAAGTTTTACCTAAAAAATTATAAACCTGTACAAATCTATCTAGATATCCAGTCGGTAACACCCACTGCTGAGTAAAGATTATATTATAAACCTGTACAAATGTATCTAGATATCCAGTCGGTAACACCCACTGCTGAGTAAAGATTATATTATAAACCTGTACAAATGTATCTAGATATCCAGTCGGTAACACCCACTGCTGAGTAAAGATTATATTATAAACCTCTACAAATGTATCTAGATATCCAGTCGGTAACACCCACTGCTGAGTAAAGATTATATTATAAACCTGTACAAATGTATCTAGATATCCAGTCGGTAACACCCACTGCTGAGTAAAGATTATATTATAAACCTGTACAAATGTATCTAGATATCCAGTCGGTAACACCCACTGCTGAGTAAAGATTATATTATAAACCTGTACAAATGTATCTAGATATCCAGTCGGTAACACCCACTGCTGAGTAAAGATTATATTATAAACCTGTACAAATGTATCTAGATATCCAGTCGGTAACACCCACTGCTGAGTAAAGATTATAAACCTGTACTGTACTATCTAGATATCCAGTCGGTAACACCCACTGCTGAGTAAAGATTATATTATAAACCTGTACAAATGTATCTAGATATCCAGTCGGTAACACCCACTGCTGAGTAAAGATTATAAACCTGTACTGTACTATCTAGATATCCAGTCGGTAACACCCACTGCTGAGTAAAGATTATAAACCTGTACTGTACTATCTAGATATCCAGTCGGTAACACCCACTGCTGAGTGAAGATTATAAACCTGTACTGTACTATCTAGATATCCAGTCGGTAACACCCACTGCTGAGTAAAGATTATAAACCTGTACTGTACTATCTAGATATCCAGTCGGTAACACCCACTGCTGAGTAAAGATTATATTATAAACCTGTACAAATGTATCTAGATATCCAGTCGGTAACACCCACTGCTGAGTAAAGATTATATTTTTGTAGTTTCATGCGTTTTACCATTCATTTACTTATTTCGATTATAATACTACTTTTTAAAGGTTATTTTTTATATACATTTGCCAACATTTTGCCAAGCACATGTAGTATTGCAATCATATAACTGATAAGAAATGGGAAGTCATGAAGTTTGTGGTTTTAATGGTTTTAGAAATGTTTAATGTTGTTTTTGGGTGAGTACTAGACATAACTGTAGCTTATTAGATACTGTGGCCCATCACTGGCAGTACGGGGCGTCGGTTTAACAGCTTGATCACCACGGATTATCGTTCACCAGGACCACCTTTCCCCACGCTAGCGTTAGTTATATAATTCGCCAGCCCTTTACCAGAATCGACGTTCCAGATGCTCTAGAGCCGAGTGGTCTGCCACGTCACGATACGCGCCCTGACGACATGACTCATGTTCCGTGGGAGAAGGGTAAGCCTTTGGTGTGGGACGCTACAGACCGTGCAACGTAATATGTTCCCTGCGTTACACTCTTAGTCTGTGCTGTGTCCTTGGGAATAGTGCCAACCATAGAAAAAATTAAAAAACTAAGCAAACGTAGTGTAGGACACCCTCTAGGTGGAGCGACGACTTGCACGGGGTGGCTGGCAGAAACTGGATGAGGAGAGCCGAAAACCGGGCTCAGTGGCGTGCCATGGGAGAGACCTGTGTCCAGCAGTGGACTGCATTAGGTTGATGGTGATGATGATAGAAAAAAATTATACTCCACATCTTACGGTGAACGGTCTGTACATGCTTTGATACTCTTGCTATAGACCGGGAGATACGTTTACAGTACGGATTAAAAACTTTAGTATATTATTACCAGATTAAAACCTTTAGATTAGGTTAAGACGACCTCTGTTGTGCGTCGGGTGTGTAGCCGGCTGAGATGCGAATGGTTGCGGGTTCGATATACGCTGCGGGACGAATGTTTGTATGATCTGCAAATATTTGTTCCGGGTCTGGGTGTTATAGTAGCATGGTACTGGTAGATTCTGATACCCATGACACAGGGAATCCTAGTGTGGGATCAAGACTATGTGTTTGACTGCTGGGTGTTATGTAACCAATTTAGCACAGGCTTATAGTGACTGTTGGGTCTTATGTTATGTAACCAATTTAGCACAGGCTTATAGTGACTGTTGGGTCTTATGTTATGTAACCAATTTAGCACAGGCTTATAGTGACTGTTGGGTCTTATGTTATGTAACCAATTTAGCACAGGCTTATAGTGACTGTTGGGTCCTATGTTATGTAACCAATTTAGCACAGGCTTATAGTGACTGTTGGGTCTTATGTTATGTAACCAATTTAGCACAGGCTTATAGTGACTGTTGGGTCTTATGTTATGTAACCAATTTAGTAAAGGCTTGTAGGTGGAAGAAACGTCAGCATACTCCAAGCACCCTTTCAAGCCAACTACGCTGATATCTGCGGAGCAGTCATCATACACGCGAGATGGGTACTGACGACTGCTCACTGTGGGTAAGACAAATACACATTAAGAAACACTCAATCCAGGTCATAACCAATCTGTGAACTGAATTTCATCAAAATAGTTTTTTTTTTTTTATACTACTGGAATGGCGGAGCAAGCAGATGGCCCACCTGATGTTAAGCGGTAACCTCTGCCTATGAACAGTGCATTACCTCATAGCTCACGTCCACCTAGGACGCGCCCTATGTGGCATTGCACTGCGCCCGCCACCCTGAGACATAAAGATGAAAAGTCTCATGTGCCTGTAATTTCACCGGCACCCTTACCCTTCAAACCGGAACACAGCAATGCGAGCACTACTGCTTTGCGGCAGAAATAGGTATGGTGGTAGTACTTCCCCGGACGAACTCTTTCACAAAAAAGCTCTACTACTACTAAACAGTACTACTACTAACTACTACTACTACTACTAACAGGTTCAGCCGTTTCGGTGTTATTGAGCAACAAACATCGAAACATCGTAACTTTGACACTAATTATATTTCTAGTGTCCACCCGCAACTTCGCATGACTTTTACCAGGATAGCCTAACTCTCAATCCAGGTCACAATAATTATATCTGTGTACCAAATATTATCGAAATCAGTTCAGCCGTTTTGGCATGATTGAGTACCAAAAATCCAAACATTCAAACATCGTAACCTTAATATTTATGATATTAATATGTTATATTGGGATTGGGATCCTATCGATCCTCTTCCCTCCCTCAGTCAGCCCCTCACTGTTCAGGTTCGTGACTCCTTACAAATACATCTTCGAGAGCTTCCCTCCACCTTCCATGCTCCTTGGCTTGGTAAAATGCAACGTGCACTGGCATTTCCAAGCCACGATACACCTTTTTAACCCCTGACGCAAAAATTACGGGGTGTTATAAGTTTGACGTGTCTGTGTGTGTGTGTGTGTCTGTCTGTGGCATCGTAGCTTCCGAACGTATGAACTGTTTTTTTTATTGTTTGGAAGATGAATCGGGAGTGTTCTTAGCTATGTTATCAAAATTGGTTCAGCCGTTTCATTGCATTGAGGGTTAATTTAATTTTTACAAAATTAATTACTTGTTTTAACATGGAGATTGCTCACGCATACCGCACTGCTATGGGGAGACAGCACGGATATGCTGTCCATACTGGGCTTGGAGGCGTTGCAGGCAAAGCCCTGAGGAGCAGTCCACCTCGGGTTCCTCTTTGATTCACCACGGGTGACCAAGCTACGGTTACTAAGCACCCCACCACGACAAGACAGGAACCCTCGAAGGGGAAGCTATGAGACACCTTTTTTAACGAGGAGATTGCTCACGCATACCGCTCTACCACGGGGAGACAGCACGTTTATGCTGTCCGTACTATACTTGGAGGCAAAGCTCTGAGGAGCAGTCCACCTTGGGTTCCCCTTACCTTCAAACCGGGTGACCAAGCTACGGTTACTAAGCACCTCTCCACGACAAGACAGGAACCCTCGGAGGGGATGATATGAAACACCTTTTTTAAAAAGTTGGTATATCCGTAATGGATGCCCGCCTGCCTCGGGGGTGACAGGAAGGTTATGTCAGACTTGAACCGGCAAAAACCGCCACTTTGTTCATCCGGTCGCCTTTTGTCGGGACAGCGGGTACGCTGTCACACTCTTCCGCTGTCCCGACAGCGTTGGTCCCCTACGGAGGGGACACCTTTCCGGTGGAGTGCAGCACGATACCCTACCCTATCTCCAAGAAGGACACGCAGGAATACTCCTGGTCCAACCATCGCATTGGACCCCACGCAACACAACAAATGCTGAGCTGGATGCCAATTTGTGTCAGTGATGCGTGACTGGTAATGAGAGGCACTATAGATTTATCTTTCGTTTTTGTTTCTGTATGTGTGTGTGTCGTTTAATATCTGCGTTTGTTGAGACAAATAAATTTATTTTTTTCTTTCTTTCTTGCTCTTGGTCGCTTGACCTCTATTTTTGACGACCTCTGTGGCGCGGCGGGCAAACGTTCGCCTGCGACGCTGGAGGTTGCTTGTTCGATTACCGCCTCGGAACAAATATTTGTGCGATTTGCAGATATTTGTTCAGGGTGTTCTGGGTATTTTCAATATAATTATAAAAAATATTTATTTATGTAATATATATTGTATTAAGTATATCAGTTGTCTAGTACCTATAATACAAGCTCTGCTTAGCTTGGGGCTAGGTAATGTTGTGTGAACTTTCCAGCATTATTTAATTATTTATTTATTTATATTGCCAGTTATGATTAGCTTCTCTATGTTGTCAGCGTTTCTACGTGCGATGTGACGGAAGTATTATATAATTCAGAACAGGCAAACAGAGGACAGGACCATTCTGTTAATAAAGAGATTCGAACACATAATCTTCAGAGTATTGAGCACCGCCGTAAGGTCGCGTGCCTTTCGATCTTCTATAGGTTACATTTCGGGGAATGCTCCCAGGAACTGCACGATCTGATCCCACCATCACCTTTTCATCATAGGACGAGTAGGCGCACGGCTCGGTACCATGCTTACCTCATTAGTATACCCGCTATTCGTACTAAACGTTTCAGTTCTACCTTTATAATGCGAACTGCTAAGGTGTGGAACACACTACCGTCGTCTGTCTTTCCTGAAAACTATAATCTGGGTCTCTTCAAGGCTAGAGTAAATAAGTGCCTTCTAGACCTTTGTGCTCCACCTTCGGCCACATCGTCACTTAGCAACAGGTGAGATCGTGGTCACGGAAAGGTCTAAGAAAAATATATTGATACCTACTACTTTAAGCGCAGAAGGCACCTTCATCAGAGCCGGTAGCACCAATCGTCTCACAGGAATCAAGGTTCAAATAGTGAGACACGTCATACACCCCAAGTATCTTGGCCAAGGTCAGTAAAAATATGGAAATGCCTCACCTTGTTTACAAAGCGTATGAATTCACCTTATTTAAATGATTATTGAAATTTTTATGAATAATGTACTATTCATTGAACTTGACCTTAACTTTGACCTTGAAATTTACTTTAACCTTGAATTGTACATCATCCATAACTATATAATTCATATGGTGACTGCCGGCACAACGAGCTATCCGTAATTTATTGCTTTTTTGTTGATTTGTATGACTTAACAAGTGAATGTCACATATATCATGATAATTGGTAACCTCTATAATGCATCAAGTAGGACCTAGGACGCGCTCTATGTGACATAGCACTGCGTTATCCACCCTGGCTTCGTGTTCCTGTAATTTCACCGGCACCCATACCCTTCAAACCGGAACACAGCAATGCGAGCAATACTGCTTTTGCTTTGCGGCAGAAATAGATACATGATAGTACTTTCGCGGACGATCTCTGACAAAAAAGCTCGACTACTACCAAAAACTAATCCAAGATCCAAGATCCATCCGCCGGACTTAATTTTCATCATCTGCCTCCCAGCACTCAGGTACAGTTCTTCCGATAGATCTTGGCCGTTCGGAACTTAGCCATTTATCTGCACAATGGATTTGTATGTACTAATTTGTCTATGCGCATCATAACGGCTAACTTCAGCTTTGTCAAGATTCAAGATCCATCGGCAGAACTTTTACAAGCTTTTATTATCGTCTGTCTGTCTGTGGTGAATAAATCTTGCAACTGAATTTTAATCCATTTGCACCCAACCGATTGAGCTGAAGTTGGGCATACCTGTCAAGTTCTGATGACAATACAATATTATGGTGACAGCGAGCTTATCTGATGATGAAGACGGACAATGGAGAACGAAAGGCCTTGATGATTAATAGCACCTTGGCAGTGTTTGTGCTCATTTTAATCAGCACAAACCGATTAACCGATTAGGTTCCGATAAAATTGCATAAAAGCTTGTTTTGAAGTAGATAATTTACAAGAAAAACGTATTCTTATTCCATTCCTCTCTATCAGTATCTTCTTATTTAATTATTTATTCAATGATTCCGCACAATCTATCCATTTTTTTGTATACTACCAAGGTAGCAAACAAGCATACCACCTGTTGGTAAGCGGTTACCATAGCCTATGGACGCCTGCAATACCAGAGGCATCACAAGCGCGTAGCCGACCCTTTAAAAATTTCCAAACACCCGTTTTGAAGAACCCCATACTGTAGTTGGGGTTATTATTATTATTATTATTGTTATTACTTCACTTGGGAAAACCTCAGCATCCGGAGATCATTCCACAACCTGAAAATTACCTGAAATTACCTGATTTAGGCTTCCTTTTCTTTATCATCAGTCCGTAGAATTCCGTTGCTTGATATTTCAATAGTAAAATCTCTAAAAAACCCATTGTACCCCATAGTTGGCCTCCCCCATTGAAAGCCATGACGGCATCTTGAGGCGCCCCCATCGACCGATTTCCTGTAACCTTTACAATGTCAGTGGCCCAGTGAGAAGTCTTCTTTGTCTACACCATAATAAATGCAATTCGAATAGGTACGTAGGTTTTTTACTTAGATTTTGTGGAATCTCTGTATAGATTTTATTTGATTCTTCAGGTTATTTCGACTACGACATCCAACTCCTGAGGTTATACCAAGGACTGAGGTTCAGGAGACACTTGCAGAGCGTGGGGATCTGTGACATCTTAGAGTCTCCTGTCTGTGGAGGGGAATTAAATGTGTTCGGGTGGGGGTATGGAAGAGAGAAGGTACCGTGGGTATTTTTAAATCTGAGGACTAATTCCTGTTATAGTGACTAGCACCTATCTACAGGTGTTGAGTTCCCCCAAGGTAAGGTAAGGTTTCCCCGTCCCCTTTTAAGAGGGGGAGGGGGAATCTTCTTGTACTGCATCGTCTGGTTAGTGATCGCCACTGAAGTTTTTTATGTTCCAACGATTAGCAGTTCAGTGCGGTACGGAGGCCTGCGTTGCTCGATGGTTCAGTGAGGTATTTGACCTGTCCAATGCTACTTTAACTTGCTAATTCAGAGAGCAATTTCCGGATTTCAGAAACTACAAGGACTGCTCTCTTCAAAGCCAGTTGTACGACCTTAATATAATTAAATACTTATTGAGTATCCGGCTGAGATGCAATAAGTGCGGGTTCGATTGCCGCTGCGGGACAAATGTTTACATGATCTGAAAACATGTTTTTCTTGTCTGTGTGTTGTGGTAGCATGGTAGGTACTCCTTCCTGATACACACGACACAGGGGATCCTAGTATAGGTTCAGGACTATGTAAGTGACTGTTGGGAAAGAATTCAAAGAATTCAAAAAAAAGGAAACCTTGTGCAGGATTAGGACTATTTGTGAAACTGTTTTGTGTTATGTTATGTTATTGTTATTTTGCAGGGAGACTACAGTTCCCAACTTCAAATGATTCAAGTTCAGAGAGTTCCTTTAGAAGATTGCCAAGAGATCCCGAAGTTGTTGCAAAATGAAATAGAGTTGACCTCTCGAATGTTCTGCGCGAAAGGTGATGGACAAGACGCTTGTCAGGTAATGGCGTCCGTGAATTTTACAAGCTTTTATTTAACTTGCAATGTATGTATGTCCGGGTGGAATCTTGGAACTGAATTTTAAAGCAGTTATCCTCAACCGATTGAGATGATATTACCTTTCAAGTTCCGATGACATTTCAATATTATAGTGACAGTGAGCTGATCTGATGATGGAGACAACGGAACTCCTCGATGGATAATAGTAGACTGGCCGTGTTTAGGCTCATTTTGATCAGCACACGGTTACGATTACTAATTTTATTAAAGTTTGTATTGAACAAGTAATTCATTTTGTAAAACTTAAAAAAAACCTCAACCCAATGAAAGGGCTGAACCGATTTTGATCAAACATAGCTAAGAACACTCCCGACAAATTAACTATTAAAAAAAACGGTTCATCCGTTCGGGAGCTACGAGGCGACAGACAGACAGACACACACACACACACAGACACGTCTAACTTATAACTTATAACAGTTTTTTTGCGACGGGAGTTAAAAATATATTTTACAAAAAATAAGTTTTTAGTGAAACATATATTTTACCAAAAAACTTATTTTTTGTAAAATATATTCGAACTCCCGACACAAAAAAAACAGTTATAAGTTAGACGTGTCTGTCTGTGTGTGTGTGTGTGTGTGTCTGTCTGTCGCCTCTTAGCTCCCGAACGGATGAACCGTTTTTTTTTAATGATTAATTTGTCGGGATTGTTCTTTGCTATGTTTGATCAAAATCGGTTCAGCCGTTTCATTGCGTTGAGGTTTTTTTTAAATTTTATAAAATTAAGTACTTGTTTGTTGTCAGTCGGCGGATGCAGAAGATTTTGCTTTCGTTCGCCCCGAATGTTATTTTACGTGGACCCCAGTAGCTCATATATATCTATATCACCAGCTCATTTTCGGACTTAAAAATTATATTCACATAACCTACTTACCGATAATCAGTTCTACTGTTATCGTCGGACAAACACATACTGACAAACATACAAACGCTGTGAGACCATGATTCACTCGGTCAATAATTACATACTCGTACATCTGTTTTGACAAGCTTTAAGGTGTGTAAAAAATCTTGAAACTGAATTTTTAACCAGTTAATCTCGATCTATTGAGCTGAAATGATGCATACCTGTCAAGTTCCGATGACACTACAATATTATGGTGACAGCGAGCTGATCTGATGATGGAGACGACAATGTGGTCGTTGAGGGAGTGATGGCGGTTATTATTATTATTATTAAGAGCCTGTGGTGTCCCACTGCAGGGCAAAGGCCTCCCTTCCTTCTCTCCAGTCCTCTCTATTTTGGGCCACTGTAGACCAGTCCTTTAAATAGGTATCTATTTCGTCTCTCCATCTTCGCCGCGGTCTGCCACGAGATCACACGAGTGATGGAGGTGAAGGTGAATAATGGAACTTCTTGATTACTATCGAGCTGATCGCCCAAGGTTCCAATTACTAATTATAGAAAAGAGTTTTTTTTACAATAAATAGTAAATAAATAATGCTGGACAGTTCACACAACATTATCTAGCCCCAAGCTAAACAGAGCTTGTGTTATGGGTACTAGACAAATGATATACAAAGTCGTGTTAGTTACACCACTTATAACTCAAGATCGGCGGGACCGTTAGTTATCTCTTTTTTATGGATTCTTCTACGCTCCGAATAGCAGAATAAGTAATATGGAGGGGGGGGGGGGGGGGGGGGGGGGGGGGGGGGGTTCACCGGGGGCTACCCGTGCGAAGCCGGGGCGAGTCGCTAGTACTTAATACAATATATTACATAGATAGATATCTGCTGATCGCACTAATATTTGTTCCGACGCGGGAATCGAACCCGTAACCTCCTGCGTCGCAGGCGAACGTTCGCCCGCCGTACCACAGAGGTCGTCATAAAAAACTTATGGCTTGTTATCTAAATGTTTCTTACCTTATCTCATGTTATCTTATGTAATCTAATAAATAAATAACTCATTGATATTCAAGGGTGACAGCGGCGGAGCAGCAATATCCTCATCATCAGGTCTACTCCTCGGCTTATCATCCTTCGGGTACGGGTGCGGCCGTGACCTGCCCGGAGTCTACGTCACTGTAGCACCATCACGTGATGATGACGGTGTCCAGGATCCGGGATATGACATCCGGGCGTGGATCAAGCATCATTCGGGGGTTTAGCGTAGTAGCTATTAAGACTGCGCCACCGCCAAGCAGAAGTCTTCATACGAAAAAAAAACCTCACGCGCCGCCTGTAGAAGCGGTTTTTATTGAATATCTCGTGAAATATATAGATAATTAAAAAAAACCCGTGGTTGCTTTATTGTATTGCCCGTATTTATCCAATTGTTGGCCCAATTAATCTGTTTGTCTGACAAACAATCGAATCAAGCCAAAAGTTAGAGGTAACTTTGTGATATTTTTTATCGAGAAAATGTTGTTCTATCTTGTTTCTGTCTTGGTGATCTCTCGGTATTTTATTGTAGTATACATGCATATTTTTTATTTGAATATTGTACTTGGTTTACTCAGTTAAAAATCTAATTTAAGATTGGTAATTTTGCGTTATTTACCTTAAGTAATCTGTAGCAAAATATTTAAAAATACCTACCGTTGCTGAATTGTAGATTCAAATTCAAAAACTGTCTGTAGAAATAGTACCCACCTACTCTTTGTCTTGGCGGTCATGATAACAGCGTAAAATAAACCTTACGGGTAGGTGATACATTACTCAAGCATTTGCAGCTGAAATTTAGCATACCTAGAATACCTTATACCTTAGTAGAGGCACAGAATAAATAATAGTTGGTAGAGGTACAGCTTTTTAGGGTTCCGTAACCAAAAATTACGGAACCCTTATAGATTCTTCATGTCTGTCTGTCTGTCTGTCTGTCTGTCTGTCCGTGTATGTCACAGCCACTTTTTTCCGAAACTATAAGAGCTAGGCTGTTGAAACATGGTGGGTAGATGTATTCTGTGAACTGCATTAAGAATTTCACACCTAAATATAAAAAAACAGTAAATTTTTGGGGTTCCCCATACCTAGAACTGAAACTCATTTTTTTCCCATCATACCCATACGTGTAGTGTGTCAATGGATAGGTCTACAAAAATTAATTTGAGGTTTTTAATATAATTTTTTACTAAACTGAATAGTTTGCGCGAGAGACACTTCCAAAGTGGTAAAATGTGACCCCCCCCCCCCCCCCGCAACTTCTAAAATAAGAGATTGATAAAACTAAAAAAAATATAATGATGTACATTACTATGTAAATTTCCAACGAAAATTGGTTTGAACGAGATCTAGTAAGTAGTTTTTTTTTTAATACGTCTAATCGTAATCCATCCAAGATCTTTTATATTATGTTACTTGCTGCTACGGAACCCTTCATGGGCGCGTCCAACTCGCACTTGGCCTCTTTTTTGTATAAGAGTTCGTCCGGGGAAGTACTACCTCTATATCTACATATTTCTGCCGCAAAGCAGCTCTGCTCGCATTGCTGTGTTCCGATTTGAAAGGTATGAGTGCCGGTGAAATTACAGGCACATGAGACATTTCATGTTTATGTCTCAGGGTGGCCACATAGGTTGCGTCCTAGGTGAACGTGACCTTTGAGATAATACATTGTTAAAGGCAGAGGTGGGTCCATCTGCTTGTTCCGTCATTCACGTAGCTAAAAAAAACGGTTTTTATTAAAAATAAAATTTACGACAAAAAAACTTATAGCAAGATCCTCATCGAAAAATCATTACTCTCAAAATCCAATCCAATCACACGGGACGCCGTCACACGTTCCCAAATTGGAAAATATCTGAAAAACATTTTCACATTTTTCAACTATCCCCCCCTCTATATACCTTCCCCCCACATAACACCCGCTATATATTCTGTTAATGTAATTATCGCGTTCATTTTGTGTTGGTTTACAAGTGTGAGTAGATGCGTAAGGGTTTGTTTTATCTACGTTGTTTGCTATATTGACGTGGGGGAACCCCCTCCCCCTATAGGGGGAGGCATCATGATGATTCGAGTCTGCCTGGCTGCGAGAGAGAGATAGAAGATGTAGGTAGACCTAGATATAGGCTAGCTATCGGCACTTGTGTTGGATGACTAGTGATTTGACCCGGAAGTAGTCGCTTTATATCATTTTGCTATAGCATTTGCCTGTGGCTTCACCCGCGTGAACCTAAGTTACTTACATAGACATGTTATACTAAAACTTTCATCAATAAATTTCCTAGACGACAGAATACATACATACATACATACATAGTTATGTATGTATATGCATATTGGTTAATAGTAGAGCTTTTTTGTGAAAGTGTTTGTCCGGGGAAGTACTACCTATTTCTGCCGCAAAGCAGTAGTGCACGCATTGCTGTGTTCTGGTTTGAAGGATATGGGTGCCGGTGAAATTACAGACACATGACACTTTTCATCTTAATGTCTCAGGGTGGTGGACGCAGTGCAATGCCACATAGGGCGCGTCCTAGTTGGGGCTCTTTTGGCTCATTTGGCTCCGCTGAGAAATAGCAAACTATTTCATACTATGTAACATACGAATAATATAAGCGAATACGAAATAGTGAAAAAAAATGTTATGTAAAAACTTTTTTCCTAGAGTTGAGATCGATTTTTCGCCTCCAAATACCTGTATAGCGAAATCGTTAGAGCCGTTTTTGAGAACATTACTAATAATAACATAACATAACATAACACCCAACAGTCACATACATATTCCTGATCCCACACTAGGATTCACTGTGTCGTGGGTATCAGGAACTACTAGTACCATGGTACCATAGCACCCAGACCCGGGACAAACAGTTGCAGATCATACAAACATTTGTCCCGCAGCGGGAATAGAACTCGCAACCTTTCGCATCTCAGCCGGCTACTCGCCCGACGCGCTATAGAGGTCGTCAAAGGTTAAGAAACCTTTAAGAATCCTAGCTCTTAAACGAGCTAGGATTCTTAGGAGTATAGGATTAACTTGAAGTGTGAAGACAATCAGCCTGTGATTATTATGTAAAATATGAATAATCTTGTTTAGAATAATTAGTCACACTAATATTATAAATGCGAAAGTTTGTGAGTATGTGTGTTTGTTACTTCTTCACGCTGAAATGGCTGGCAGATTCGGATAAAATTTGGAATGGATATAACTGGGCTCCCGGAATAACACATAGGTACATTTTTTTTTGTATAGTCCCACGGGATCGAGATTTACGTGGGTGAAACCACGGGGCGCTGCTAGTTAGTATATAAAATAAATTTCTTCGGATGAAACTGTCTCATTATTATGGACAAACGTCACTTGGTAAGTATGTTTAACCATCAAATATGCTGTGGTTTGTCCGGCCTAAGAAAAGAGCCACCGTCTTCTCCCGTGGATGAAGAATACACCAGGGAAAAGACAGCAGTAGGAACTCAACACCAATATTGCAGCGATCAGCAACCCGCCTGCCAAGCGTGGTAATTTTGGTCAACCTCTGTGGCGCGGCGGGCGGAGGTTCGCCTGCGACGCAGGAGATTTCGGGTTCGATTCCCGCCTTGGAATAAATATTTGTGCAATCTGCAGATATTTGTTATTTTCAATGCATGTAAAATATATATATCAGTGTAATGTATTTTATTACGTATAACAGTTACCTATAACAGAAGCTCTGCTTAGCTTGGGGCTAGATAATGTTGTGTGAACTGTCCAGCACCAATATTATTATTATCAAATCCGCCCCATTGCATTCTATAGGAGGCCTCGTCCAGCAGTGGACGTCTAAAGGCTGCTAATCATGACGATGATGATGAAGATCATGATGATGGTGATGATTGTGATGATGGTGATGATGGTGATGATGGGTGTAAATTGCTAACTACTGAGCAAAAAGGAGTGAGGCCACCAGGATCCCCTAACCCGTTTTAGTAGTAGTAGAACTTTTTTATGAAAGAGTTCGTTCGGGGAAGTACTACCACCATACCTATTTCTGCCGTAAAGCAGTAGTGATCGCATTGCTGTGTTCCGGTTTGAAATGTAAGGGTGCCGGTGAAATTACAAGCACATGAGACTTTTCATCTTTATGTCTCAGGGTGGCGGGCGCAGTGCAATGCCACATAGGGCGCGTCCTAGGTGGATGTGACCTATGAGGTAATGCACTGTTCTTAGGCAGAGGTTACCGCTTAACATCAGGTGTGCCATATGCTCGTTCCGTCATCCAAGTAGTATAAAAAAAATGTACTCAAAAAACCCGATCACCCAGGGGATCCCAGTGAACTCATCAGTTCACCTGAATCCCCTTGAAATACAAATTGGGCATGGACTTATCTCTGACTACACTTTGTAGGATCTCCACCTTGATCTGAGAATATCCAGCTTGCTGCCTTGGACTCGATCGAACGCAGAGCTTTTAGGCTTATAGGTGAGCAACATATGGCGGAGACTAAGATCCAGAGTCTCGAGCACCGCCGTAAGGTCGCGTGCCTTTCGATCTTCTATAGGTTACACTTCGGGGAATGCTCCCAGGAGCTTCACGATCTGATCCCACCATCTCCTTTTCATCATAGGACGAGCAGACGCACGGCTCGGTACCATCCTTACCTCATTAATATACCTTTTATTCGTACTAAACGTTTCAGTTCTACTTTTATAATGCGAACTGCTCAGTAGTGGAACACACTGCCGTCGTCTGTCTTTCCTGAAAACTATAATCTGGGTCTCTTCAAGACTAGAGTGAAAAGGTGCCTTCTAGACCTTTGTGCTTCATCTTCGGCCACATCGTCACTTACCAACAGGTGAGATCGTGGACAAACAAAGGTCTATCAATGTTTAAAAAAACATGTGAATATAAGTGAGCCTATTTATGTTGCTGTGAACAGCCTAAGTTTAGACCCTTTCGTCTCCTCCCGTGGATGTCATAATACACAAGAGAGTAAACAGCAGTATACAGCATTGCTCTTGGGTACTAGCTGAAAATCAGTGTTTGCTCTTTGAGAAAGTTAATTCGCTGAGCTATTAGGTACCCATTTGTAATGCTGCAACACACACGTACTTTTAGTTATAGTTTTTATATGGTTTAAATTTTTATTTTAGTCCATTGCTTTGTTTTTGTGTAACGATGGTTTTTTATCTAGTTTTTAGTGCACAGTCTTTAATTTGTTTTGAATGTACGTGTGTGATTGGAGATACAAATAAATATTTTATCTATCTATCTATCTATCAGTATACCTACACCTAAGCTAAACACCAATATTGCGATCCCCAATTCGCCTGACAAGCATGGTGATCATGGAAAATCCCCCCCATTGCATTGTATGGGAGGCCACGTCCAGTATTGAACGTCTACCAGATGATGATGTTTGTATGAAGACGAGCTCCTGAGAGAATAGTGATAGCAAAGTTTCCTGTGCGCTTAGTCTTCGACCAAAGTAAAATGCTTAGTGATGGCCCTTTTTAACTTTGACCAAAGTTTACTTTCGTCGAAGCTTTTTAATGAGTTTGCACATGAATGGAGCCTCTGCGTGGTGCAATCCGTTCACCACAATGGTTCTTTAATTATAATAATAATAATAAATAATGCTGGACAGTTCACACAACATTATCTAGCCCCAAGCTAAGCAGAGCTTGTGTTATGGTTACTAGATAACTGATATACTTAATACCTTCGACCAAAGACTTTGGTCGAAGCTTAATACAATATATTACATAGATAGATATTTATTATTATACATAGAAAATACCTGGGTATTTTCTATGTATAATAAAAAATATCTGAATTAAATATAATAAACAACCTGAACAAATATCTGCAGATCGCACAAATATTTGATCCGAGGCGGGAATCGAACCTGCAACCTCCTGCGTCGCAGGCGAACCGTCGCCCGCCGCGCCACAGAGGTCGTCTTCTTTGGTTCTTTATTTTTTTTGGGTTTTTTGTTCATACCTTCATGTAAGTTCAATTATGGACAGGCGCGTTGTTTAGACCGATTTTCAGCTTTTTTACATCAGATTTGTTTCTGCCAATAACCCTCCGTCTCCTCCTGTGGATGCCTTGAAAGGTTACTATACTTTTACAACAGGAGATTGGCAGCAGCATCCACCTGAGTACTCAACAGTAATAATACTGCAATCACCAATCCGCCTGTCAAGCGTGGAGGAATGGAGCTACGTCTACAGGCATGATGTTGATTATAATTGATATGTTTGTTTAACAATGTTTGTATGTTTGTTTAACAATGTTTGTATGTTTGTTAGTCAATTATGCCTGTTACGGCTGTTTTTTACTGAAATTAAAATGTACCGAAGCGGCCATAAGCCGTGTAAGGCCATACAAACATTATTTAAATTTACAATAATTTTTACACTGCATTCGCATCAGCCTGTGACAGTACCGTCTGCAAAAACGGAATTCGTATTATTTACTGCCATAAAAATATATGGACGCCTTTAAAATACACTTTAGACTACATATTATAAATTTAACCATACCTTACCTAAACTAACAGAATTTGGTGACCGTTAATCCATAGTAATTTGGTGACTATTTATCCATTTTGGTAAACGTTGAGTACTTTTTTGGGCGATGTTTATTTTATTTGGTGCCTAGGCTTAGTCTCAAAAATATTTTTGGTGACCGTCTAAATTATACCCAAAAAAAAGAACTTCAACCTCGCTCTATCAATTATTATTATTAGCTATTTATTCATAGGTAACAATATTGGAGTTGTTAGTAAGATTTTTTGGTATAAGATTTGTTCTGGCTGCTGGCTTATGTGGAAGTGTTAGCCGAGTCAGTCATGGGAAGCAATGGCGGCGATAAGCTCACCACTCACGTCTAATATTCCTGCGATGGTGCAACCCACGGTGAAAAGAGGCCTTTTGAGGTTCTTTCTACCCTTTCGGGGAAAAAGGCGTGTGTGTATGCAACAATCTTTAACTAAGAGACAAATAAACTCTGAGACTATCCAGTGCATTATGTTCTGACTGTTTTCCAGCTCCACAAAACCGTAACCTCTCAACTAAATTATCAAAACAGGCACCGTTATGTGGGTGCCACACCACAAACGCAGAATCTCCACATCATTCCACATTACAAATGCACAATCGTTGGCTTCTTTCACCTTGCAATCAAGCACTACTCACTCAGCTGTCGCTTTAATATTTAACAGCCTTTTATGCGAACTGTACTGGTTAATAATGACATATTTAATTTTGCGAACACCCTGTATCCTGGATTACTCGATAGGGCTGTTGTGACGTACTGTATACTGCAGTTTGGAAAAAGATTTACATGTCCCGCGTTTTGTATGGGTATTTATTTTGACAGGCTTAACATGGAATTGCTTTTTCTGTCTGGTAGAGGTAGGTCTGTGGATTTGTAGATAGCAGCAGTTTACCATGGTGTATCTGGCCTAAGAATAGACCCCTCTGTCTCCTCCCGTGGATATCGTAAAAGCCGACTAAGGGATTTCACCAGGCTATGGGCAGCAGCATACTTTCCACACAAACGTTCGTACGGAATTATTCGTGACTAGCAGCGCCCTGCGGTTTCACGCGCATACGTCTTGATCCCGTGGGAGTATTAGGATTAAAATATGCCTAAGATATGTTATTCCGGAAGTCCAGTTATCTCGGAGTACTCTCTCCTCTTCTTTTCTCTATCTTCATAAATACTCTAGTTTCTGGTCTAAGTTTTGCTTCTTTTCACTTGTATGCTGATGACGTACAATTATATCTTTCTTTCCGACCTGATGACATTCTTGATGCGGTAAACCTGCTGACTGAAGATTTACGTGCTGTTTCTTCATGGTCACAGAAGTTTGGTCTTCATATTAACACCAGTAAGACCCAAGTGATGATCACCGGTAGTAGGGCTTTTATTTCTAGACTTGACAAAAACTCTCTCCCTTCCGTCAAATATAATGACATTCCTTTGGTCTATTGCTCTGAGGTAAAGAATCTTGGTCTTATCCTTTCTGAAAACCTATCCTGAGAGCAGCATATCACTGAAGTCAGCAGGAAAATGTATGGTTCAATGCATGCTCTGAAGCGCATGCAAAATTTTCTACCTTTTTCCGCTAAAGTAACTCTTGTAAACTCTATCCTACTTCCTATCCTAGATTATGCAGACGTGTGTTATAGTTATGACGCTACCGAAGAACAGCTTAACAAACTTGAGCGGTTGTTGAATCTCTGCATCAGGTACATTTATGGTCTACGTAAGTACGACCACATTTCACACTACCGCTCACAGTTAAAATGGCTCAAAATTCGATATCGTCGGGATACACACTTACTCTGTCTCTTTTACAACATCCTCCACAATCCTCTTTCACCAAACTATTTAAAAGAACGTTTCCCTCCCCTTTTTTCTCCTGACCATCTATCTCGATCCTCTCAACATCTTCTACTCATAGGACCTCTTTTTACTCATACTCTTTTACGGTCACTTCGATCCGCTTGTGGAACTCTCTTCCAGTAGAAGTTAGGAAAGCCGCTTCCATGGGAGTCTTCAAGTCCAAACTGTACCAATACTTTTGGTCATTGCAAAATGTCCAACAAAATTGAGCTTATGTTATTTATTGAATTATTTATATATATTATATTATGTTAGGTATTTATATAGCTAGTTATTTAGAGTAGGTATTTAGTTATGTTATCATTTAATCTCAACCTATAATTAATTTTAATAGCACTACCACCCACTCTACATTACACAAAGGTTAGCTGGAAGAAAATGCTAATTAGCATTAAGTTCGCCTATGTACTGCTTTTTGTCTTGTGCAATAAAGAATTTTCTATCTATCTATCTATCTATCTCAATTCCAAATTTCATCCAAAGCCGTTTCAGTGTGAAGAATCAAAACACGCACACAGTAACACACAAACTTTCGCATTTATATTAGTGTGATTATGGCGTTGTAACATTTATATTAGTGTGATTATGGCGTTGTAACATTTATATTAGTGTGATTATGGCGTTGTAACAATTTTTATTTAGCTATTTGAACAAATAGGTACAATATATTTTGCGCTCTATCTAGGTTTCTATAGAAGTATCTAAAAAAACGGGTCTACCGGGTAAAGCGGAACCCTATTACTAAGACTCCGCTGTCTGTTCGCCTGTCTGTCCGTCTGTCACCTGGCTGTATCCCATGAACAGTGATAAAGACAGTTGAAATTTTCACAGATGATGTATTTCTGTTGCCGGTATAACAACTAATACTAAAAAACAGACTAAAATAAATATTAAAGGGGGCTCCCATACAAAAAACGTGTGACTTGCACTTGGCCGGATTTTTAATGTACTTAATAAATTGCAGAAGTAGGGCTTTTTTGTTAAAGAGTTCGTCCTGGGAAGTACTACCCTCATACCTATTTCCGCCGCAAAGCAGTAGTGCTCACATTGCTGTATTGCCGGTGAAAATACAGGATGAACTTTGGTATACTGATAGACTATTACAAAAACTAGGCATCAACTATCTTCAAGAACTAGGCATCTCATAGAATAGAATAGAATATAAAAGAATAAAAATATTTTTATTTGTAACAACACAGCTCTGTTCATCGTAGAATGCCATGATGAACGGTCTTTAGCCGCCTCCATCCACATTCCTGTTCCAAAAGAATTTCATCACTCCATTGAGTGAAGGTTATTTAAATGGTGCCGCCTATGGACACCTATTTATTTTAACGGGTGATCAAAGGACACTGGAGTGTCGTCTCTGATCACCCAGGTGATCAATGGAGTCACATAAAACCAACGCTGCAGCAGCGTTTGCGTTATTGCAGCATACGCTGAGTAGCGACGCTTTTTGCTGATATGAGTAATAATTGGAAGTATTTTAATTAAGTATTTAAGTTTTTATGTTGTTTTAACAAAATAAATATTTTTATATTTGTATTTGTAAAGAACACTGACTATGATCATCTGGTGATCAAAGGACATTAAAATGTCGTCTCTGATCACCCACGTGATCAAAGGACACTAAAGTGTTACCTATGATCATCTAGTGATCAAAGGACATTAAAGTGTCGTCTCTGATCACCCACGTGATCAAAGGACACTAAAGTGTTACCTATGATCAACTGGTGATCAAAGGACATTAAAGTGTCGTCTCTGATCACCCACGTGATCAAAGGACACTAAAGTGTTACCTATGATCAACTGGTGATAAAAGGACATTAAAGTGTCGTCTCTGATCACCCACGTGATCAAAGGACACTAAAGTGTTACCTATGATCAACTGGTGATCAAAGGGCATTAAAGTGTTGTCTCTGATCACCCACGTGATCAAAGGACACTAAAGTGTTACCTATGATCATCTAGTGATCAAAGGACATTAAAGTGTCGTCTCTGATCACCCACGTGATCAAAGGACACTAAAGTGTTACCTATGATCAACTGGTGATCAAAGGACATTAAAGTGTCGTCTCTGATCACCCACGTGATCAAAGGACACTAAAGTGTTACCTATGATCAACTGGTGATAAAAGGACATTAAAGTGTCGTCTCTGATCACCCACGTGATCAAAGGACACTAAAGTGTTACCTATGATCAACTGGTGATCAAAGGGCATTAAAGTGTTGTCTCTGATCACCCACGTGATCAAAGGACACTAAAGTGTTACCTATGATCAACTGGTGATCAAAGGACATTAAAGTGTCGTCTTTGATCACCCACGTGATCAAAGGACACTAAAGTGTTACCTATGATCATCTGGTGACCAAAAGACACTGAAGTGTCGTCTCTGATCACCCACGTGATCAAAGGACACTAAAGTGTTACCTTACCGCTTAAGTGTTATCATCTGGTAATCAAAGTAGAATAGGCCTTTACCTACCTACTTAAATTATTGTGGCACCCCTTTGTTTTCGGAAAATACTATAGATAGGTTCATTCCACCCCCTTCCGCGAAGGGGGGTAGGTAGGTAGGTATGTCGATTCATTACGTATGCAAAACCGGTACAAATTTAGTTTATTATACATACCATTTAAATTAATAACAATTAAATTGTTTATTCAAATGTAGTTATAGACACACACACACACACATAGTGCTTAGAATGTTCTAGAGCCGCCTACCACGAAGTGTTTTAATATAAACTGAAATCATTATTTGATGATTTCGAGGTGTACGCGAGTCATTGGGGTGGGGTAGGCCGGGGTGGTGGGGTCACCTCATCCTCTGACCAGGGTGGTCTCACTGCAGCGCCGATGCACAGCCTTACAGCATCAGTGTGGCCGGTGTGGCTTCTGCCGACGCGTGTATTCCATCTACGCAGCGCGCAAAAATAACCAACCGCGCAAAAAAAGAAACAAAAAAAGACAATCGAAAAAAGAATAGAAAAGTTTAAAAAAACAAACGGCCTAAATTTCAAAAAACGAATTCTATAAACCAATAATTTGGTTCGAAATTCAAAATTTGCGCGCATGCGTCTCTAGCGTACCCGCCCGCCGTCACATTCAAGCGATAGTTTTATGCAATAGACAGCAATTCATTTTCCTCACAATATAATCAATAGTTTTAAGTGATTTATAACCAATAGTATTCAGCAACACTTGAACTCTCACAATAGACTAATATCAACCGGATTAATTTCTACAAACTGTAAACTAGTGTTAAGGCAACTGGAGGAAGTTCAGCTCGGATCTGTCGTAAAAGGGCTTCAATAACATCAACGATCATCCGGGAAGAGCAACCTATTAACATAAGGAAGAAAAGGAGATTCATGGGAATACCACTCAGAATACCATGGAATCGTAGATGCAACCACCTATAAGTTAAATGCGCGAGAAGAGAAAAACCAGCAAGATTTCATAGCAAGGAGGAATCTAGCAAACAATAATTAAAAGCATCGCCATTTGACGATAAAGAAACACGTTTTTTCGCAATAGAACAAGTTTTATGTTTATATCAACCGTTATTATCGAAACCAATAGAAAGGAGATTTTAAACATTTGATTTCTTTAAGTACATTTAAACAAAACTGGTTAATTTTGGAACTTTTCAATTTATTTACATTAAGTTTTATATACAGACTCTCTATATATTTAGTGAAAAGTAATTTAGTGAATAACTCTGGACTACAAGTTAAGGCTAAGTTATATTGGAGACTTTTGGCAGATAAGTGAGTTTTGGAACAAATTTCGACCAATTTTCATCGACCGTTCCTGACTGTATGGGAGGTGAAAACAAAATAAAAAAATAACAAATTGTGCCTTAAATTGGCCTTAAATTATTATAAAAGGTCAGCCAAAAAATTACAAAAAACTAAATTTACCATTTATCTACCTGTTGAAATGACTTCTACATTTGTTTGATAGTACAAAATTAAAATTAAAATTAATATTAAGACTTAGTTAAATATTTCTGTTATTTCTATAACTATAACGTTTTTATATGAGTATGTATATATTTTAACGGGCTATAAAAGAACTAGTCATATAATAAAGAAGACAATACTTGAAGAAGAAAAGAAGATAGAGATAGGGAATAAGAAAGAAGAAGCAAGAAAATTATCAAAGACAACGAACAAGAGTTTAAAGACATTATACTACACAATCTGACGAGAACATCACCAGAAACTATACAGGTAAGATTAATAATCTTCAATAAGTTTTATATAAAACTTATAATGTATTCTGGTGTAACTCAGACAACCTAAAGAATGTAAGTTGGTAATCTTAATATAGTGTCCTGATGATAATCTGCGAAAGCTCTACAGATATCTGAAAAAACCTGAAAATGCATAATTAGTGATGCATTTGCCTTAACGATGCGTGAAAAGCGTAATTTCGACACGGCGTGGCGTCATTATCGCCACAAAATGGATATATCTATTTGTCTCGCTTGCACTTACTAAAATCATCCAAGCGTCGTGCGAAACAAACTCAATATTAATTTTCAGTGGGTATAAAATAGCGTCTCTTTCATGTGTTTCAGTTTTAAATTTTATATCATCTTTATTTTAAGGTTTGATTAGATCATTTGCTAATAAATTGTCTTTAACAGCACCTTTATCATCACCATATAAGAAATCATCACCGATTTTTTGTATAGATATATTTCTAAGTGTTCAACAACATTCAGTATCCAATGCCAAGAATGGAGTAGAAACATTAGCCTCTAACTTTCGTTTTCGCCAAGTCAAGTTCAGGTTTTGCCGATGACTCGGACGGTTCCACTGCGCATGCCTAAGTCATCGCAGTCATTGCCCAGCCGAATTATTGATCCCAGCCATGGTGGAAAATTGCAGAGGTGGGGGGCATCATTTACCACCGTGATAGTTTTCACAGCGCTCAATTATGTAGGGTGGGGTGGGGTGAAAAAATGTGCATATCAAAATGGCGGATTCTGTTGGGCTTCATATTAAAACCTATCGGTTACGCCTCCCGTTCGCTGAATTTATGACGGGAGACATTATCGATAAGATACTTATTATAAATATGTTGATGAACGAAAATAAGCTTTTTGGTAATGGAAGAGAACTTTTGCGAACGGGTTTTGAGATTAACTTTTTCGAACTCATTTAAGATGATATTGTCAAAATGTTTTTGTTATAGCTTGATTAAAAATATGTTGTTGCATAACACCATCCTTATTAAACATCACTCAAGATTTTTGATGTCTCTTTCCGCTATTTTTTAAAAGAGACGTCGTTTCTTTTGTTTTCATTCTCCTCCTAGTGGTTTTATGAGTTATTGTATGTTATTTTGGTGGCATTTTAACCAATGTATCTCGTTTAATGAGATGGAAAAAAGAAAAATGGAGAAAATGTATAAAAAATATCATGTATGTAGATAAAATGTCTGGGTATGGCACCAAAACTGTTCAATAAAACGCCAATATCAATTGCAGAAATAGAAAACAAAATGTTTTGGCCCTAAAGGCATATTATTCCATGAATGAATTCTTGACTGATAAATTATTAGAGTAGGTAATCGTACACATTATTTTTGTATTTTCTTATTGTTGGCATGTGTAAGTATTCCTAATGTGTGTGTTTAATTAATTGTTTGATTTTAATTGTTTGTGTTTAATTAATTAATAATATTTTAATCAATAATGTGTTTGAAACCTGTAAATTGCTTAACCTAGAATGGTGAAATAGAATGGTTCTGTGTATAGCTGTTTTAAGAACCTCTTCAACCCTATTTAGCAAATAAATTATTTGATTTGATTTGATTCGATCACTCGGTCAATAAAATCTTTGCGTGACTGTCTGACCAACTGCCTCACTGACTGACTGCCTTACTGACTGACTGCCTCACTTACTAACTGGCTCACTGACTGACTAACTCACAGCCTAAACTGAAGCCCAATTCTCTATTATTTTAAAGGCACACTGCAAATTGACCGATAAGAGACTGTATTGTAAATTTACTGAAAAAACTATATTCTGCTCCCTCATAACAATAATATAATCTACTTTCGATTATTGCGACCATATTAGAGCTTCTTTGTGAAAGAGTTCGTCCGGGGAAGTACTACCACCATACCTATTTCTGCCGCAAAGCAGTAGTGCTCGTATTGCTGTGTTCCGGTTTGAAGGGTAAGGGTGCCGGTGAAATGACAGGCACATGAGACTTTTCATCTTTATGTCTCAGGGTGGCGGGCGCAGTGCAATACCACATAGGGCGCGTCCTAGGTGGACGTGACCTATGAGGTAATGCACTGTTCATAGGCAGAGGTTACCGCCTAACATCAGGTGGGCCACATTCTTGTTCCGTCATTCAAGTAGTATAAAAAAAAAAAAAAAAAATAGTAGGTTAGTGCTATATAATAATTAAAAAGAACCTTAAAACCTTAATTCTCGGAACCTTGAAACATTCAAGTTACAGTCACATTTCGATATAATCACATCCCGAGTTGTGTTGTCAGGTTAGAAGAATAGCATTTTTGACGTTTGTGACATTGTAACATGATCTGAGCTCGAATGTGACTGTTTTTACAAGTTTTATATTAACTTGCAATGTAGGTATGTCCGGGTGGAATATTTGTCCGGGTGGAATCTTGCAACTGAATTTTAAAGCAGTTATCCTCAACCGATTGAGCTGAAATTTGGCATACCTGTCAAGTTCCGATAACAATACAATATGATGGTGACAGCGAGCTGATCCGATGATAGAGACGGAAGGTGGACAACGGAACTCCTCGATGGATAATAGTAGACTGGCCGTGTTTAGGCTCATTTTGATCAGCACACGGTTACGATCACTAATTATATAAAAGTTTTTATTGAAAAAAATATTTTTCACACAAATCTTATTTAGGTATTACGAGGCTTCAGAGACGAACAGGTCCTAGAGACCTTGAATTTGAAGGGTGCATTTCTTTTGTCGTAGAATAGAGATGCACACTGAAATTCTGAATTCTACATCTAAATTTCAGATGTTCACCCACTAAAGGGGTGCAGTGAGGTGTAAAAAAACTTTACTTACCTAGCAAATAGCCTCACTATCAATACGTATGATGGACATGATTATAGTTTTTGTACCTCATGTCGAGTTATTTAATTTGAAATCGCATTAAGGACGATCATAATGACAGGAAGCAAAAACAGATAGTTTTTCATTCAATGATTTGCCCATTATATTAGGTATACGAGTAATACTAATAACTTGCGTAAGGATAGGGCAGATGCCATGATAAAATGACTGCCAGTTTTGTGGTGTTAAACCCGGATACGAGACACGTTTTTTTTAAATATTTATACATTATTTTGTTATAGCCACCATGTTATTTTGGTGGCATTTTAACCAATGTAGCTCGTCTGAACAGGCACAAGTGTAGTGAAATGAAGTGCAAGTGAATTGCGTGGCTTTTCAATTTGGTGAAAATTGTCTACCAAAATTTTAGAAAAACGGCCACCGTTTTACTAAAACATGACTTGACTATGTCTTTTTTTCTAAGTCGCAACGTAACGGAAGTGTAACGTTGCAAATTATATTGAAAATACAAAAACTTGAAAACTTGCAAATGTCCCAGACGTGCGACGCCAAATAGAAAGTAAAAATAAGAAAAAGATTTCGGCAAACCAAAAATTGCCCTCCATATCGATAGATGGGAAAGCCTCATCCCTGTAGAAGATAAACATGAGGACACGAGACCCAGGAAGTAAGAGGCGGCATCACAAAAGACACTAAAACAATATTTGCGCACACGCACGGGTAGCGTTCGCGCGTTTTGTATGTGCGCAGGAATGTACAGGGAAGAATGTGTGCAGTAAAAACTATGCAGAGGATTACGGCTGGCATGATGCTCTACTTTCTTGAGATCACTCTTGGTCTTGACCCTATGAGGAACTTGTATAATAGTTGGATCAAATAGTTGGACGAGTAATGATGATATCGCTAAACATAGAGGCAGGTGGATAGGGCAAACGTTGGCCAAACTATGTTACAAAATATCAGGGCTTCCCAAGACTATGCGACATGATGGGAAAGTACCTTAAATATTGTAGATATGATATTTTGCTGAAAGGAGACTTTTTTTATTTTTAAAACATAGTTACTGCATTCAAAGCTTTTCTAAAAACTATTTGCTTCGTCTGGAAATCGAACCGAACATTTAATGGAATCAAACATTTTACGTTATTCTTTTGTTTTTATTCGTTTGTCCTTTGTCAAAGAGCATACTTCGTTTGAGTACAACTGTCTCCACGAGCGAAAGAATCGCGGCGATACTCGTATTAACGTCGTGTCATGTATTTCTATGAACGCGTCTCCACACGGCGATGTTATCGCGGCGATAATTTGTATGGGCGAGCGCGGACTCGTCGCAATTCTCTCCTTCGTGGAGACAGCGAGTAGTTCCTGTTTGATCCATTTAGATTGATCCATTGTCCTGTTTGATCCATTACAGCGCCTAAGTGTTAGTGCGGTACAATCCTCTGAAAGTTTTCAAAGTAGAGCAACATGCCATCCTTACACCATTGGGCATACATCGCGTCAATTTTGCAACACCATCATCTGTTTCTTGTTTTTGTCGAAGAAAAATCTGTCTTATTACATTACGGACACCGTATGTCGTGTCTTCTTAGATTTTGCAATCATTTGTACTGTCAATATGTGCGGAACCAGTCGTGAGGGGCTTAGTTCCATCGATTGTGGATTGTGAAACTTCAGAAAATTATAACTGTACCTACGTTATGCCAAATGTACATTTTATAGAAGCTTTTACGGTATAAATATTTTTTCACAAAAAACATAGTTTAAAGTCATATTCCTTACATTGGTCGTTATTCCTAAATCTTCATTTTAGAGATTTAAAATTAATTTACTATTAGTACCTACTCCCATCCCATTATCACAGTACACAAATCCATAATTAATAAGTGGCACTTAATAATTGTCTGTCACATTTTTTCGCCTTATCCGCTGAATATACCTATGTCGACAAAATTTAGTAAGGAGATAGATTGCATCCTAAGAAAGGATACAAATTACATTTAGTTTTAAAAAAAATATCCCCCTAAACAAAGTCCCGAGCTGGACACCTAGTAGGTTTATTATAATTTGATAGTTAACTATGTGTCTTTCTATCTGCTTGTTACCTTTTTACAACTAAACGGCTAAACCGATCTTGATGACGTTTGAAAACGTTATAGTGGGTTTTATGAGACAGGACATAGAATACTTATTTTAAGAAAAACAGTTTTCTTTAGGAATTTCTAGAGAGTGCTTATTATCTGATATCCGCGGTTATTTGAAAAAAATACCACACAATCCTGATCCATAATTAAGCGTTTATAACATTATCACGTTCGTCCATCAATACCCAATTTGCCAGCCGCGACCCTATCAACGTATGATTAATATTTCGTGCCAGTTAAAATCGCATTGATATCCACCACCAAACCAACCACCAATCGCCTTTGTTAGATCCTGTCATAAATGAATAATAACTGACCCAAAACACTTCCTTGCGGTACGCCGTGAAAAAGGAAACTAAACCTACAGTTAAACCTACGGCTTAAATAAAAAACTTAACATGGAAAATTCTTATTAAAATTCCGAACTTAAACCGGTACCACGCGCCGTTAGATTCCTGGTATTAACCGTACGAAATAATATATAGATTACTACTGATATTTTACAATGTAGATAGTAAAATAGTCCTTTAGAAAGTAAAACATAATCATCCAATGACACTATTTTTATAGGTACTCTCCAAACCTAGCAAAACCAATAAACTTGCCCAATATATACCACAATGCCAACCTAACGGCAAATATTTCTAACATTCGCCGCGTCCTAGAAAAGACGCCCACAGACCAGCATTTCTTTCTACATCTAATGCCAGTATACCTAACTAAAATTCATAGTGAAATAAGTATAAGAACCTAGCTTCAAAAAAGTAGCCAACACTAGATCCCTATCCAACTTATCGCACCGCACAATTTTACACCATATTATAACTTATCCAAAGATCAAAATAGAAGGAAGAAGGAAGGGTGTTAGGACGTTCTGGATGATAGGTAATCATGGTTGTGCAGGCCAATGCACGATGCATACAACTAACTAGTGTTGGGTCGTTGCAAATATCTGTTTTTAGTGCTGGGGCTAGCAGTTGTATGTAACGTTTTCAAGATTTTATAATATATAGTAGTGTAATATTAAGATTGTTGTATAAAAAGTAAAGATTCAACGTTACATGATAAAAATAAGTAAAAACCTTACTAACTTTGCTCAATTACTACAGCATGTTGTTCCTAGTTTATTATTTTTCTAGTGTAAACCACACTTTATGGATAACATTAAATTTAAATGTAACCCAAAAATTTCGTTCCTTCGGGACTCGAACCCGCAACCTCGCCTGTGATCGGCGATTGGGTTGCATTTATGTTGTTCCTTTGGATAAGCTGCTGTAAAAATGTATGCGCATTACAACTAAAATATCTTTATGATCGTTGATGTTGACTTTTTATTTGTCAGAACATAAACTTCAAAGTTTTATTCGTTTGTCATGATAGCCTTCATCGCAAATGCTGAGCCATTTGATCTGTATAATTAACCGTTTTGTAACTAACGTTACAAAATGCTTTTCGTTATCAAAATAACGTTGCAAATAACCGTTTTCGGAATCGGCGCGAACGCAGGCCGTCTATGCCTGTAAGCGCTCAATATAGGCTAAAACATATTATTATATGCAAGACGTTTCTTGTACTACGCGAACCCTAGGGCTGGGCTCTCTATCGATGAAGGGAACATCGATAAAATTCTACACAAAACCAAGAACCTGTTTCTAATTCTCTACTTGTTTTAGCAAATAGTTTATCAAAGCAAGAGGTAAAGTTTAACAAGATCTATAAGGTCCAATACGATATAAAAGGCATTTAGAAAGTCTTCCTACCTTGACATCATTATAATTATAGATTCTGAGTAAAGCACTTGTTTGATGCTAATGTAAGCCCGTGTCTTCTGTTGCGTGGTTCCCGAAATGAGAAGTAGCATAGGTATCCTGCAGGTTTATAGCGTGAGTACCTTCTTTTTTTATGTGGGGAATTTCTTCATAGATACCCGCCTACCACGGGGGTGACAGGAGGGTTATGTCGTTTTTGTTTAACATTGTTATGCCTTTGTTTGACTACGACCTCACCTGTTGGTAAGTGACGATGTGGCCAAAGATAGAGCACAAAGGTCTAGAAGGCACCTATTCACTCTAGACTTGAAGAGACCCAGATTTTAGTTTTTCAGGAAATACAGACGACGGTAGTGTATTCCACTCCTTAGCAGTTCGCATTATTAACGGCTAAAACCACCGCTGTATTCATCCGGTCGCGTTTTGTCGGGACAACGGGTACGCTTTCGCACTCTTCCGCTGTCCCGACAGCATTGGTCCCCTACGGAGGGGACCCCGTCCCGGGGGGTAGAGCACGATATTCCACCCTGTTTCCATGAGGGGGCATGCAGGAACACTACGCGCGCAACCACGGGGTCTACACCATCATCGGCAATGGACGCCCTCGAGTCCGCTGCCTAGGCGGTTATAAGGGCTGATGGAAGCGTGGAAGCCTTCTCCCACGCCCGGCTCTCCTGCTGCAGATTGGGAGATCGCTGGAGATTTCCCTCTCCCGCTCCGCAGCTTCCTTCTGTGATATAACACATTCACAGAAGAACATAGCATGAGCGCCTAAGAAAACGGTTTGTCGACAGAAGAATGGAGAAAAAAGTCGATTAGCAACATTTTTACTCTCTTATGTATCTCAAGAATAATGTGAAAGGTAGTTGATATGCTACAAAAATCTACTTTTAAGTTTTTCAAACGGCTTTTTTTTTTGTTAAAATATTTTTCAATGACGTATTACTGTAAATATTACAAGTTAAACTACTTAAATCTCTGAAATCGATCACATACTACTCGTATGACCAAATAAGGACCAACTATCACAGACAAAGGGATTACCCGGACTTGTTGATAAGATTCGTTGGTTTAGGATTTGTCCTGGGTGCTAGCTTATTATGGAATGTGTTATTAATGGAAGAAAGCGTTAGCTGAGTCAGTCGTGGGAAGCAATGGCGGCAATGAGCTCACCATTTGTCACGTCAATATTCCACGATGGTGCAACCCACTGTGAAAAGAGGCCCATTGAGGCTCTGTCTACCCCCTTGGGGATAAAAGCGTGTGCCTATGTATGTATGTAAAAATCTACGTTGGGCGTGACGAACATAGAGATATCATTCTATCTATCCTTGACACTTTAGAGCTAGAGATATTTCTTGAGATGTGGACAAAGTGTGTTTTCTATCCTTGGAAGAGAAGACTTGGAAACTATCATGCTATGCCTACGGGTCATATTCTTTCTAAGAAACATTAAAGTAGATTCAGCTGTTTCGTCTGTTTGGTCGTCGAGTTACAAACAAACATCTTAACATTACATTTCAGATATACTAAAGCAAAAGCAAATTTTAAGAGCATTTAATTTTGAAAACAGGCTTTCAATTATTGTTGAATAGGAAGCAATGACTAGATGAAGGTCTCAGGTCTAGATTCTAACTTCCTAGCACAACCCTACGCCCCGCAGGCAAATATGAACGAATGTAAGTTGACTTAGAATAAGTATGTTCTGCAATCGGTCGCCAGTGTTAGATCATAATGTGTTGAAACTGCATGTGCGCGCAACACTAACAACTTACAACAATGAAAACGTACAGTTTCTCGAAAAATTTGAAATAGGAACGTGGTTTTACCTGAAGATGGGAGAGCGTTATAGGTTTTTTTCGGTTCGGCGTCGGCGTCGCGGCGAAAGTCGATACCCGAACATGTGAATGTCAATCACTAGCCGAAAATTTTCATTTGTGGTTTTTCAATAACTTTTTTCGTAATAAAAATTAATAATCGCGTTCAGTAATCTGTGAAATTGGAAATAAAAATAGTTGCGCAATAAAAACAGAGTGCGTCATCGCGAAAATTTGGCGCGTTGTAGCGTATTTTGGAAAAGACGTTTGTTTTCTAAAACACGGACTTTTAGTGAAGTGTTCGGAGATACATAGAGGTCAGTTTTTATGTACATTTTAAGTTTTAAATGTCAATATGATTTTTTATGTTGTACTAGCTGAACCGTATGTAGGTATAATATGTATGTATGTATCCATATGTGTACGTATGTATAACCAGAACTTATTAATAATAATAGTTATTTGTATTACTGTTATTAATTTACGAAAAAAAAACATTGATTCAGGGATTTACAAAAGGAATTAACATTTATAAAATTATGCTGTTATTTTATTAGAATTTATTTTATATAATATTTATAACACAATTAAACATATTTATTATTGAATTTTGTAGGTATAGAATCACTATGCCCGTCCTTTTTATAGGGTTTCGTACCGAAGTAATGTAAAATGGGACCCTAATACTAAGCCTACGCTATCTGTATGTCTGATTGTCACTGGACAAGAGGTAGACAGTTGAATTTGGAGATATTGATTATGTGTTACTGGGGCATGGACCCTAAGCAAATATTAAATCCGCTATCTTTGAAAAATGTCTCAATTTTTATTTTATTTCATTTTACTGTGATTTTTACAAGCTCTTATTTAACTTGCAATGTATGTCCGGGTAGAATCTTGCAGCTGAATTTTAAAGCAGTTATCATAACTGATTGAGCTTAAATTTGGCATCCTTTTCAAGTTCCGGTGACAATACAATATAATGGTGATAGCGAGCTGATCTGATGATGGAGACGGAAGGTGGACGACGGAACTTCTCGATGGATTAGTATAGACTGGCCGTGTTTTGGCTAATTTTGATCAGCACACGGTTACGATCACTAATTTTATAAAAGCTTGTATTGAAATATATATTTTTCACAAAAAACTTATTAAGTTACATGTAACGTTTGGTGGGCGATGGGGTTAATATTCCCCGTGGTCTACTTAGGTGGATACGCAAGTGATCACGGGAATAAGCGCAAGAATATTGTAGATAGGTACTTGAAACATAATGAGCTAAAATACTCAACTTTATCACATTTTAGGATGGTTTATTAAATTAGGAAGATTGAAAGTACAACAGAAGAGATATATAGATAGATAGATTAACTCTTTATTGTACACAAATAACACACAGAAAAACAAAAATAACTCAATAACAAAATAAATAACAGAAATGTACAATGGGCGGTCTTATCGCTTATAGCGATTTCTTCCAGACAACCTTAGGATGGAGAGGACTATATGGAAGAATGGGACAGTGGTGTTATCACCTTGACAAATAAACATATCATTAAATAAATACAAACCTACATTATAATACATAAAATAATATACACAATAATATAAACACAACATAAAAACAGACAAAAACAATGAATCGATAAGAATGAAAAGATGAGATAGATAAAATATTTATATTTATATTTATATTTATTATATTTATTATAAGGAAAACCAGCAGCACATACATACAAAATAAATAAAAGAAGTTAAAGCAGAAGGCTTTTAAAAGGTTTTCACGTTTAGAAATAATAATAGATACATAAAAAGAGAGAACAGGCTGAGTGGACTAAAAACGACTATAAACTACAATCTGGTATACAAAACACATAGCAGAAAAATAGAATAAAAAATGAGAGATACAAATGATGAATACATAAAAAACAGAAAACAACAGTATAACTATAACAGTAAAAGTAAAACAAACAGTATAACTATAACAGTAAAAGTAAAACAACAGTATAACTATAACAGTAAAAGTAAAACAAACAGTATAACTATAACAGTAAAAGTAAAACAAACAGAATAAATGAAGGAAACAGATAGAAATAATAGTAAACAAAAATAATAAGAATAAGAATCAAAAAAGTAAACCACACCGATCTCATGACGAAATTGCATCATCCTCCGCGGAGGGCGAGAAAAAGTCAGAACTGAGCCGCCGCCTCACGGAACCGACACTGAAGTAGAATAGGTCTAGACCTATTTGCTTAGATAATTTATTAAATTGGTTACCAACTCGCCATAAATAGGAGTTTTGGCGATAATTAGTTCTAACTATTGGTACATGAATAATCTCGTTATATCTAATTATTGTACGGGGAACAACAAGTGTTATTTTACTAAGAAGTTCGGGGCAACTAATATGATTATTAGTGATTTTGAGCAAGAAAAGCAGGTCACCAATTTCACGCCTTTTTTTACAAAATATGTATCTAATATTTTATTTTCAGCCCATATTGTCCCACTGCAGGGCAAAGGCCCTGAATTTATCTTTACATTTTTCCCCTTTTATCTATCTATATAGACACTTTATTGGGGTAGTTCCTGTTTGTCCCCCCACCCGAATCTGTCCCCGAATTTGGATTGAAGGAAAAACAAAAATTACATAATTGTAATAAGGTAAGTAATCCTAATGCCACTGAATTTAAGTCAATAGATATCGCAACAAGTAGCATTAGCAAGTAGCGATCTAGCTGATTCTTGCAAACCACATAAAAAATAACACATGAAAATCAATCTACCCACACCCAAGTACTAGCTGCTTCGCTTTGACTCCCTACTGATAAGAGCCATTAGAATCATCGGTGACCCTAAGCTCTCCAATACTCTAGAACCGCTTAGCCAGCGTAGAGCCATTTGATCTCTTTGCGTGTTCTACCGCCTCTACAACGAGGAATGCTCTGACGAGCTTTTTGATGCCATCCCCGCATCGATATTTTACCATCGCTCTTCCTGGCACCGTGATGAAGCTCATCCACACATCATAGATCCCTGGGTTAATCGTACCAATCGTTTCTTGAGATCATTTCTTCCCCATTCCTACAAACTTGCAATGAGCTTCCATCTGAGGTTTTCCCACTTAGTTACATGTGTCGTTTCAAGAAAAATGTTAATAAATTCCTTCAGGGTAGGCAGCGCATCGACAATACCCCCGGTGTTGCCGGTGTCTATAAGCGACGGTGGCCACTTTACATCAGATGGGCCGTAAGCTAGTTTGCCTAAAAGATTGATAAAAAAAAACTTAAAAATAAGTATGGACGCACAATGTGTGGTCTAATGGGATGAGGAGTTAAGTAAGCGTGGTATGGGCATGTTATGCGGAGGGAAGAAAGCCATGTGATAAGAAGAGTAGTTGCAGGCCTAAGAAGAGATGGATGGACTATGTGTGAAAGATGACATGTGTTGGAAATTGCGAGTGCTGATATATGATGGGAGAGGGGAGAATGTGAGAAAAGAACATGCTGTGCCGACCCCACTTAAGTGGGATAGGTTAGGGAGATGATGATGATAATTGAAGTTCTAGTTTTTTTTCAACCGTGTAAATAAATTCAGGGTCTTACAGATAGATCTATAGACCACTAAGGAACTCTAACATAAACGAGACACAACACACGGTATGTCATATTATTTTGAAAAATGCTTTAAGTATCACTTTACTTTTGTTTAGAAAGGGTTCCTTTGAAAGGCCACTCACGATCAGTCCATCACGTCAATTATGTGAGCCTCAAACATTTTTGTAAAATTTTGGCGTGACGATAACGCAAGGATTTTCAGTGCCCGCCACTATCCATAGCCTCAAGCGATTTGATCTCGTCAGGCAGCCCGTGAATGTGTGGACACACATCCATTTGTGTTCATTCCGCTGAAAGACGTAGAACAAAGACAACAATACTAACGTAGAATGAGTCGAATGTCAATGTGTTTGGTTTTCTAGTGTTAATATGGCAACAAACAGTAGCTGCAGAGAGTAAATTCTTCAGAATCCGAATCCACATATAAAGTTAATAATATATAATTTGTTACAACATAGATTAAAACCTGATCCGTACCATTATTTATAAAAACGGCAAAAAACATTTGTATTGTATGGGAGCCCCCTTTAATATTTATTTTGTTCTGTTTTTTAGTATTTATTGTCATCGCGGCAACATAAATACATCATCTGTGAAAAATTTCAAATGTTTAACTATCACGGTTCATGAGATACAGCCTGGCGACAGACGGATAGACGAACGGACAGCGGAGTCTTAGTAATAGGGTCCCGTTTTACCTTTTGGGTATGAAACCATAAAAACCGACATTGAAACTTTCAATAAACATGATTTATCCTTAGTTTTCCACCCTTAGAGGTGGAATATTTCCATTGCAGAGATATAACGTATTCAATAAAACAATTATCATTAAATCAATTCACAAACGGTGAAGATATCACAAAACATGCACACAAATAATACAGTTCAATTGAGAACCTCCTCCTTTTATTGAGACAATAAAAAATACTAGAAGAAAGCTAGAAATGAATGTGCTCTAATAATTGGCTTCCATCTATTGAGTTCAGTCGAAAGGAGTCACGCCAAATGGCGCGACCGTGAATGCCTAGCTATAGCTACTTTTCATCACGATATGCACATGCCAATATATAATATAAACCTAGCATGTGCGAAGCCACATGCACATGTGTTTTATGTTTCATTAGCAAAATCTCAAACAACGCTCTATTTCAAAGAGCACAATGGTCGCTCGTTAGACGAGAGTCTAGAAATATGGGGGGGGGGGACTTATTTATACCGACTTTGTACGACATAGTACCTCTCAGTGGTTCTCAATGGATGATCCTAGGACTTGATGATCCTAGGATGGATGATTGCTGGGCGGCTTGTCCCCACCGAAGCCTATTTGATCACCTAAAAGATGAGAGCACCAACTGAGACCTAAGAGACCCACTGAGTCTCTGAGAACGCGATGGGGACGCGCATGATCCAAAAAAACAAGGTGTGCTACTCACACCAGCTGACGTCACTATTCAGTTACCATTGTCACAGATAAAATAATATTCGTACTCGTTTACTAAATAACGAAAATATTTTCTAAAGCAAAAACATTTAATTTGTCATTTTGTTTGTGTAATTAAATATAACCAATCAATGAAAGTATTTTTTTTTGATGTGTAATATCTTTCCCCTCGCTTTCCTGCAACCTGTGGGAGTGATTTCGTGAAAAGGGACGGAAGTGTGTAACAGGAAGCGCACGTTTTTCCGAGAGGTTGGTACTATCAGCAATGTTGCTTATTACCAAGGAGGTGAGATGCCAGATGTTACACATCATATGCGACTATACTGTAAGGCTCGCTCGTTTTTATGGTTCCGTACCCAAAGGGTAAAACGGGACACTATTACTAAGACTTCACTGTCCGTCCGTCTGTCCGTCTGTCTCATGAACCGTGATAGTTAGACAGTTGAAATTTTCACAGAATATGAAGTATTTATGTTGCCGCTATAGCAATAAATACTAAAAAACAGAATAAAATAAATATTTAAGGGGGCTCCCATACAACAAACGTGTTTTTTTGCCGTTTTTCTAGAACGGAAAAACGGGGTTTTTTTTTTTTTGGTACGGAACCCATCGTGCGCGAGTGCGAATCGCACTTGGCCTTTTTATGTTAAGATAATTGTTGCAGCAAAATTTTAAATCGTAGATTTTATTATTAATTGAGTAAATAAGGTGCAATTCAGATACATTATAATTCCGAGGGATCACTGTAAGTACCAGAAACACGAAAGGACAATATTTTCTCAAAATATTTTTTTAAAAACTTATGTACGTTTAGCTTCAAAGGCTTTTTGACTTAAGGGATCTTAGTAAGAATATTCTCGATGGGATTTAAGTTGTGAGATTATTGTATTTGAGCTTACTTTTTGTCATTATCACAATACCTATCGTATCCACATAAATTATAGATTTTATTCAACTTGAAGAATATAAAACTTAAGTAAAGGCGCACAGTAAATCAAGTATTTTATATCTTTAAAAATTACAAGACATTATAAGTCATAGTTTTATCCTCAAACAAACATTAATAAAAGTCACTTGCGCTATAAAATAATACTGCATAGAAGTGATACTCTGAGATTACGCAACTTTATTAGTATCGCCTGGACCACAACGCAAGCAAGGAAGCACGGCCACTATAGCAAATGTTATGTGACCTAATAATAATAATATTATTTTTTGTAGATAGTATTCCTTTATAGTGAAAATATATATTATTACGAGATTTTGATTAAATGAGTGAGATAATAATAAAGAAGGACAGTTCACACAACATTGTCTAGCCCCAAGCTAAGCAGAGCTTGTGTTATGGGTACTAGATAACTAATATACTTAATACAATACATAACATAGATAGATATTTTTTATTATACAGAACACCTTGCAGATCAAAATCTGCAGATCTGTTCCGAGGCGGGAATAGAACCCGCAACTTGAGGTCGTCAAACCTAATGCAGCGTTACATTGAAAATGGCATTAAGATTGATAGTTTCTTTAATTACCGCAATACTACAGATCCGTTGTTTATCATTATTACGTTTTATAACATCCAATTTAATTGTAACTAAAATAAGTTTATGTGCCGCGGTTGTCTGGCCTAAGAATATACTCCTCCGTCTCCTCCCGTGGATTTCGTAAAAGCCGACTAAGGGATTACCCGGACTTGTTTGATAAGATTCGTTGGTATAAGATTTGTCCTGGCTGCTAGCTTATTATGGAATGTGTTATTACTGGAAGAAAGCGTTAGCCAAGTCAGTTGTGGAAAGCAATGGCGGCGATGAGCTCACCACTTGTCACTTCTATATTCCACTATGGTGCAACCCACTGTGAATAGAGGCCCGTTGAGGCTCTGCCTACCCCTTTGGGGAAAAAAGCGTGTGTCTATGTATGTGTGTACGTAAAATAAGTTATTGGTTGAAAAATATACTTTTCAACACAAGCTTTCATAAAATTAGTGAAGTTCGCTCGCTTTCACCTTAACATTGTATTGTCATCGGAACTTAACAGGTATGCAAATTTTAGCTCAATCGGTCGGGGTTAACTGGTTCAAAAGATTGGATGTTAAGTTGTGTCACTTGTCCCATTGTCGATATTATTGGCACTACCTGTAACTGTAGTATCACTAGAATCATTGAAATAGAAAGAGAGAGCAAAATAATATTTTATTTGTAACTCAAAAATAAACATCATTAAAAATAAAAGACAAAGCTTACTAAAAATTTGCTTTGAGTCATAAAACGGTCTCTGTCTCAGCATGAGCCAGTTGTAACCACGTTACAACCAACGCTGGTCTTCAGACAGAGCCGACACGGAAAATAAAACATGAGACACAAAACAATAAAAATATAACAAAAAAAGAAATATTTACGGCAACGGGCATTAAAGCTTGTCAATAGAGCACTTACACACTCAAGACTTCTATCGATCTTGTCAGATGTTTACATGAAATGCACTTCTATACGCTAAGTATTACTTTTTGCAAGGTTGAACACTTATCCTTGAATTTTCACAAAGAAGTGTCATATGTGTAAAAAATACGACATAATTAAACATTCATGCAAATGGAGTCATACATATTGTATGGAAGTGGCAACTGGCTGAGGCAGTTCTAAAACCATGCAAAATTTTTATGTATAACATATTTTCTCTTAAGTTCCTGCAATCTGTGGGAGTGATTTCGAGAAAAGGGACTGAAATGTGTAACACCGTTCATCGTTAGTTGGAACCTGCCATGGAGTATTTACAGGTGCCATCTGACGGTGATCGAGCCGGACCGTTCACCGTAAGTTGGCACCTGCCATGGAGTATTTACAGGTGCCATCAATTACGGTGAACGAGCTGTACTGGGCTTGCTCGTTTTTTTCTGATGTTTCATCGTCATCAGCATGTTAGTTGACCACGATCTCACCTGTTGGTAAGTGACGATGTGGCCGACGATGGAGCACGAAGGTCTAGAAGGCACCTATTCACTCTAGCCTTGAAGAGACCCAGATTATAATTTTCAGGAAAGACAGACGACGGTAGTTTATTCCACTCCTTAGCAGTTCGCATTATAAAGGTAGAACTGAAACGCTGAGTATGAATAGAAGGTATACTAATGAGGTAAGGATGGTACTGAGCCGTACGCCTGCTCGCCCTATGATGAAATCGAGATGGTGGGATCGATCATGTGTAGCTCCTGGGCACATTCCCCGAAATGTAGCCTATAGACGATCGAAAGGCATGCAACTTGACGGCGGTAAATTTTTAGTCAGCTTTTACGACATCCACGAGAGGAGACGTACATCAAAAGACAGAAAACAGTTAAGTTCCGTCACTACCTAACTCAGTAAAATTCACGTAAGTTATAAAGTGCCAGAATAGAATTCGTGCAAAAAAAAAAAACAGTAATTAAACAAATATTTGCTGCGTAAACGAAAATATAAATCTACTATGTCCTCTAAAATAATATAATTTTTTACTATTAATGTTATCAATTTAAGTTGATAGGTAATAGAGATATTTACGTTATAAGCGCAATGTATAGATCACGATTTTTTTTATCGAGAAAATTTATCGATATCTTATTTTGGGCTCTACCATGCCCTTGTAAATATGATAAAGTTTTTTTTTTGTTGTTGTAACAAACAATGTAAATTTTGCTAAAAATACTTGCTAAGAAGCCTATTTAACTCTTGACAATATAGGCCAACCCCAGGCGCATCTTCATACAAAAAAAAACGCCTCGCGCCGGCCGCACGTAATACCAGTTTTTATTGAATATCTCATAAAATATAGATCATTTAACAAAACTCCTACTAAGCCCTTGGCTTTATTGTATTGATTTTATTTCACTAATTATGTACCCAATAAATAAAATAAAATAATATAAAATAAATGCTTTATTGTAACTTAATAATATTCTCCAATTGAATAAAAAATCTAATCTAGCCAAAAGCTAGAGTTAAGTTTGAGTTTTTTGTATATTGAGAAAATATTTTCCTATCGTGTACAGTGATCCATCGGAATTATAATGTAGTATCCATGCATATTTTTAATCTGAATATTGTACTTGATTTAGTCAGTTAAAAATCAAATCTAAGATTGTTAATTTTTCGTTATACCCCATCTTAATAGGCCGTTATTTTTCCTATATTGTGCTACACACACACATCTAAATCATGCATGTGTATTGCACTACCACACACACAACAGTAAGTTACGTAACATGACTTAAAGGCAATAAGTTGTGTGAAGCACCTATTATGCATACGTGGATGCCTGTGTGCGAGTCCATTGTACTATTAAATAACGGATGTCAGGAGCTTTGATCTGAGAAGTTGGATATAGATTGAAGTCTAAAAACTCTCTTCATTCATCATTTACTTCGCATTCGGATTCATCCGCACACCTTAGAGCCAGGTTGGTCCCGGACTGTGCGGTTTCAGAGGAACTTTCTCCAGCGAACACTCAGGTTGTGGAATGATCTCCCTGCTGTTTTCTCAAGTAACTACAGTATGGGGTTCTTCAAAAGGGGTGCTGGGAATTTTTTAAATGGTTAACATGCGTGTGATGCGTCTGCAGGCGCCCATAGGCTACGATAACCGCTTACCAACAGGTCATGCTCATGGTCAGGTATGCTTGTTTCCTAATTTGGTAGTATAAAGAAAACTATAACCATAGTAATAGCGTCAAAGTGATATAAGTAGTGTGACAGAAGTTTTTTTTTTTAGCTTTTTATATGACGGAACAAGCTGATGGCCCACCCGATGTTAAGCGGATGCGGATGCGGATGCGGGCGGATGTTTAGCGGTCCTTTAACAATGTATTATCTCATAGGTCACGTCCACCTAGGACGCGCCCTATGTGGAATTGCACTGCGCCCGCCACCCTGAGACATAAAGATGAAAAGTTTCATGTGCCTGTAATTTCACCGGCACCCTTACCCTTCCAACCGGAACACAGCAATGCGAGTACTACTGCTTTGCGGCAGAAATAGGTATGGTGGTAGTATTTCCGCGGACGAACTCTTTCACAAAAAAGCTCTACTACTACTAAACATACCAATACCGATACAGAATACCGAACCGTTATTTATTTTCCATCAAGACTTTTTCGTTTGGCAATGCGAACACTGCTTTACGGCAGCAAATAAGTATGGTGGTTGTACTTCCCGGTTGATCTCTTTGATTAAAAAGGTCTGCTACAAACAAAAATAAAATGAATATAAAAACAATAATTCAATCGTAGAACAATATTTAGCTGATAGTTTTCACTAGAAACGGGATATTTACCATGATTTTGATTGATTGAAAATCACGGTAAATATCCCGTTTACAGTGAAAAGTATGTACGTAAGCACGATAGTTTCGAAAGTTAATAGCTGATAGGTTTACCAAGTCCATCAAAATCATTTTTTACTAAACTCTGAAGACAATGGAAACACACAAAAGCGGATCGCCCAGCTCAATACAAACTTTACATATTTTAGTATAACTAGTTGGAAAAATGCTGCACTAAATACCGGGAATCGAACCGAGATTTCGCGATAAAGTTGCTGTCGTTTAATCACTATGCCGACACTGATTTGAAGGAACTGCGATTTCTAAAGCATATTACTGATGTATATTATAAGACCAGGAGTCCGGCCGAAAAACAGCGTAAAACAGACCCTCACTGGATAAATGAAGACGTTGACGCAAGTTGGTGGATGGAGGCGGTCCGAAACTTTTAGTCGTGGCATTGGAGTCTTATACCTACAGCGTGACGTCGATGAGAGTAGGCAACTTTTTTTTTATAATTGGCTTCGCACGTCTTGTGCATTTGCCATTTTTAAATATATTTATTGTATTTACTATATAATTTGCAACATTACTCTCCTTCCATGCCATCATAGTCAAGTAATGTCGTAGTAAAACGGTGGCCGTTTCATTAAAACTTTGGTAGAAAATTTCCACCAATTTTAAAAGCTACGCAATTCACTTCCATTTCACTACACTCGTGCTCTTTAAACGAGCTACATTGGTTAAAATGACACCAAAATTACACAAAATAACCCAAAAAACACTAGGAAAAGAAATAAGCCGAAGTTCTTATTTCGCCCTCAGGTGTTGCTAGACCATCGCAGTCTAGGCTATTTTTCTAGTCTAGCCTAACTGTTAAGCCTGGATCTGAGTCTAGATATCCATGTAAAAGTAATGGTTGGAATGTTAAGTGGTTTTACACTTTTTCGATGGGTAAAATGTCTTAGATAAGTAAAGCTGTACAGAAAGCTAAGCTATATAAATACCCCTAGCTAATTTTCAAACAACTTTAATACATACATACATAGACACACGCCTTTTTCCCGAAGGGGTAGGTAGAGCCTCAATGGGCCCCTTTTCACAGTGGGTTGCACCATCGTGGAATATTTTTATATGATTTTTATATAGCTCATATTTTAACTTTAATATGAGCTATAAATTACTGTTTAAAATAAGTCGAGTTAACATTTTGTATTGTGACAGTTATTTTTACAAGCTTTGTATTAACTTGCAATTAATGTCCGGGTGGATAATGTATGTCCGGGTGGTTTATGTATGTCCGGGTGGATTATGTATGTCCGGGTGGATTATGTACGTCTGGGTGGAATCTTGCATTATACCTGTTAAGTTCCGATGCTATACAATATGATTGTGGCAGCGAGCTGATCTGATGATGGAGATGGAAGATGGACAATGGAACTCCTCGATGGATAATATTAGACTGGCCGTGTTAAGGCTCATTTTAATCAGCACACGGTTACGATCACTAATTTTATAAAAGCTCATACTTATTGAAAAATATATTTTCACAAAAAAATTCAAATTCAAATTTAGTTCAACTAATTTAAATTAGGTAGTGTAAAACCAATTTAAATATTTTTCCAATATAATATAAAATGCAAGTACATACTTACATGCATAGTCACAAGCTTTTTACCCCGAAAGGTAAGACAGAGCTTCGATATGTCATGTACGAGTATCTTTTCAATGTGTAATCACAAAGAGAAATGAGGCATATTGGCTCTGCATCATTGTGGGAATATAGACGTGACAAGTGGTGAGCTCATCGCCGCCATTACTTTCTACGACTGGACTGACTCGCTTTCTTCCAGTAATGACACAATCCTTAATAAGCTAGCAGCCAGGACAAATCTTATAAAGAAGTCCTGACAACGCAATGTCGGAACCCTATTTCTCATCGCATCGCCTTGCTCCAAGTACTATACAAGCACATACAGGATGCTGGACGGCAGCCAACTGCTCCGGCTCAAATACAAAACATCTGTATGTATGGCGTTTACTGATTTCTACTCACGAAAAGTGCATTTAGTAATTTTATTCTTTTCAACTTTATTTAGTAGTAGTAGAGCTTTTTGTGAAAGATATTGTCCGGGGAATTACTACCTCCATACTTATAGGTGAACCCACAGGTGGATGTATTTCCACTAACATCATAAATATCAAAGTTTGGGTGTTTGTATGTTTGTTTCTCAATCACGCCGAAACGGCTGAACTGATTTCGACAAAATTTGACACACAGATAGATTACGACCTGGATTGAGCTATAGGCTAATTTTTATTCCGGTATAACGCAATCGAAGCTGTGGGCGGACACTTGTTTTACAACGTTTTCATCACCATTATCTTCCATCATAGCTTTTTCCGACTTGAAATAAACATAGGTTTTCTAGGTATTCAAAACCTGATTCCTAGTCTATACAGGGCGTCCAAAGACTATGCGACATGAAGGGAAAGTACCTTAAATATTGTAGATAGGATATTTTGCGGAAAGGAGACCTTATTTTATTTTTAAAACTTAGTAATACTGCATTCAAAAATTTTCTAATCAATACTTGCTTCTTCTGGGAATCGAACCGACTTAAATGTGAAAACAACAACTCCATATTTTTATGATGTCCATCGAAAGAATGGATTTAAAAAAAAAGCTATTAAGTATCTTATAACAAAATAACAGTATATAGTACAGTTATAGTATCTTATACCAAAATAATAACGTAAAATGTATGATTCCATTATATGTTCGGTTCGATTTCCAGACGAAGCAAGTAATTTTTAAATAAAAACTATGATTGCATTATTACGTACTAATATTTATTCCGTGATATTACTAAGTTTTAAAAATAAAATAAAGTCTTGTTTCAACAAAACATCACATCTACAATATTTAAGGTACTTTTCCTTCATGTCGCATAATCTTGGGACGCCCTGTATATCTGAGGTTCTAAGCATTGCAAACAATACCCATGTTTAGATAATAAGCCGCTGGGAGGCGGCTTGCCGGAAAAACGTCACAATAGGTATAGTTCTAGTTTATAAACTTTAAGTGATAGTCATTGAATTCTTTAGGAAACTTTCATGATCGAGAGTCAAAGGATAATGGGCTTACGCGAGGAAACCAGCTAATATACTCCAGGTCACATCCCTGTTCGGGAGCCTATTAGTAATAGGTAATAGCCTACTATCAACTTTGGCTCCTACATCGAGTCTAAAGCAAAAACAGCTGCCATGAAGCTAGGCATCCTAAATAAGGTAAAGCGTTACTTCACACCAGGACAGCCTATATAAAGCTTAAGTCCGGGCTGGTATGGAGTACTGCTGCTTCCCTCCGTAGACCAAGACACGTTCTTGGTGATCCCGATGACCCTATCACTGCCGCTAGTGCGGTAGTGACGTCATCCAGTCAAGACAGAGAAAACACTACACCCTTACACCGACCACGCCGGCGAGGTCGAAGAACCTTCTAAGTACCTTCTGTACCTTCGCCTAAACCGGTACAAGCATGTTCCGGGGCGTTCTGTTCGATCCTCCCAACCTGGCAACAGCCCAAGCCGAGGTTCGTACCTAGTGGTGCCCTTGTTCTCGTTGCCCCAACCTAACTTTACAGGTTGAGCGCCATCTGCGCTCACCAAAAGCCCGGTAAAGCAGTCATGGCCCCAGGCGGACAACTGCATTAAATTACAATAAAAAAAAAAAAATGGTATGGAGTACTGCTGCCGTGAGCAATATATGGCGGAGACTAAGATCCAGAGGCTCGAGCACCGCCTAAGGTTGCATGCCTTTCAATCTTCTATAGGTTACATTTCGGGGAATGTTCCCAGGAACTGCACGGTCTGATCCCACCATCTCCTTTTCATCATAGAACGAGCAGCCGCACGGCTCAGTACAATCCTTACCTCATTAGTATAACCTCTATTCGCACAAAACGTTTCAGTTGTTCTACCTTTATAATGCAAACTGCTAAGGAGTGGAATACACTACCGTCGTCTGTCTTTCCTGAAAACTATAATCTGGGTTTCTTCAAGGCTAGAGTGAATAGGTGCCTTCTAGACCTTTGTGCTCCATCTTCGGCCACATCGTCATATACCAACAGGTGAGATCGTGGTCAAACAAAGGACTATCAATATTAAAAAAATTAAAAAAAGGTAATGAACGTTCGTGGTCATCTTCTAATTCTAATTCTAAATAGAGGAAATACGATCTGCACTGTCGTCCCGCATTGGGGTGTATTGTGCATTGTCCCCGCAATCCTAGCCCAGCCCAGCTCCTTAAAATAGCGGAGAAGGAATCTGGGCTGATGGCAGCACTGTTTCAGTATCCCCGAGGGAGCTATAGATGAAGTGAGACAACACCTGATCAACTCTGGAGTCTGTTTTTTTCTCCAGCTTCATTAGTGACTGTGCAGTGTAGTATCACACGCTGCACTGTCTCCTCGTCTTGAAGACAGCCGCGACACAAACCACTGTCCTTGGTCCTCTCCAATCTGCAAGAAAACGCGAATCTAAATATCTAATCTAGATTTCGCCGGGCCCTTACCAGCGTTAACATTCCAGCCATTCTAGAACCGAATGGTGTGTTACGTGACGATGGTAAGCGGCCTGACGGCATGACTCTTGTTCCGTAGGAGAAGGGTAGGCCTTTGGTGTGGGACGCTACATGCGTTGATACCCTTGCGCCATCTCATCTGTCCGGGACATCAGTTAGGGCCGGTGCGGCGGCAGATTCCGCTGAGGACCTCAAAAGACGCAAATATGCAAGTCTCGACAGAGCTTACTTATTTGAACCTTTCGGGGTCGAGACTCTGGGTCCGTGGGGTTCCGGGGCCCTTCGCGTTTTCAAAATTCTTTCAGGTCATCTGGTCGAAGCGACGCGTGACCCGTGAGCTGGCTCTTATCTGGCTCAAAGCATTAGTATTGCCATTCAGCGTGGCAATGCAGCCAGCATCTTAGGGATGCTTCCGTCTGGTAGTGATTTGGATCAGTTGAGCTACCTTTAGATCGCTTGCAGCGGTCTTCAGGTGGCACAACTGTTTCATATGTATTTTGTACATACCTTGTATTATTCTTTCTGTAAATAAATGTAATTTAATTACATCTAGATTTTATTGAAACTATAAAAACTAGGTTTATAAGCTATGACCAAACATGACATAACGCGGGCTCGTTACGATATTTGCGTGGAATCATCGTATAGAATACATAATGACGTCACACGTTATTGGCAAAGAATTTCCTATGGTCATAGAGAGGAATGGCCCTTACCATTTATTTACAAGTATCACTTGTCCCGGTGTAAGGTTGTAATCAAATCTTACAAGTTCTTGACCCACTTCCCGGTGATTGATTAAGCTGAAATGTGGCATACCTGTCAAGTTCCGATGACAATACAATATGATGGTGACAGCGACCTGATCTGATGACGGAGACGGAAGGTGGACAACGGCAGATAATAGGAGACTGTCAGTGTTTGGGCTCATTTTGATCAGCACACCGTTCCAATAACTAATTTTATAAAAGCTTGATTTGTAATTATATATTTCTACAAAAACTTTTATACATTTGTAATAGATTCTTTAATTTTTCATTTTGTGAATGTGTCCAATGTCGTCCATATCTTTTTAATCACACCTTTTCGAAAAACGACAATTTATATTTTATTTTTTAATTTTTAATTGGAATCACACGGCTTGTGCATTTGCCATTTTCAGTATAATTTATTAATGTGTTTTCAATATAATTTGCAACTAAGTATGCAACGTTACAAGTCGTCAAAGTCACAGTCAAGTCATGTTATAGTAAAACGGTGGCCGTTTTACTAATTAGACAACCGTCAATTAGACCGTTTAGGCAATTTCCACCAATTTGACAAGTCACGCAATACACCATTTCATTTCACTACACTTGGGCTCAGACGAGCAACATTGGTTAAAATTCTACAAAAGTTACACAGAATAACTCGAAAAAAACACTGGGAAATTAAATAAAACAATAGTAGATCACGTCTGTTTTCGAAAACGGCGGGAAGAGTACAAAAACGGCAATTATCCTATTCTACTAATATTATAAATGCGAATGTTTGTGTGTGTGTGTGAGTGTGTTTGTGACTTCTTCGCGCTGAAACGGCTGGACAGATTTGCATGAAATTTGGAATGGAGATAAATGGACTCCCGGAATAACACATAGGCACATTTTTATCCCGATATTCCCACGGGATCACGACTTACGCGGTTGAAACCGTTGGCGCTGCTAGTTGGCTATAGAGGATATCGAGGGAGTTCTCTCTTCTGATTGATCAACATCCGTGCTTCTGATAGATTATAGATTAGCGAAGTTAGATTAGAGGCGCAAAATTGAAGAATGAAAGTACTTAGAAAAAAAAACAACTAACTGACATTCAATTCTCTATGTTGATAAACACATTTTTGGACTCTTCCCGCAATTTTCCAAAAGAGACGTTGTTTACTTTTATTTTATTTATTTTCCTTGTGTTTTCTTGAGTTATTTTGTGTTATTTTGGTGGCATTTTAACTAATGTAGCTCGTTTAAAAAGCACAAATGTGAAATGAAATGGAAGTGAATTGCGTGACTTTTGAAATTGGTGGAAATTGTCTACCACAGTTTTAGTAAAATTGGCCACCGTTTTACTAAAACATGACTCGACTGTGACTTTGACGACTTGGAAGGAGTGTAACGTTGCAAAATATATTGAAAATGCAATATAGTGAAAATACAGATACTTACTTGAAAATGGCAAATGCACAAGCCGAGCGGCGCCAATTATAAAGAAAGAAAAAAAATCATTTTTGTGTGATTGGTTAGCAAGGAGTTTGTATTATATACTAACTCTGTTGATTAGTACTTATGTGAAGTTAACCAAAGAGGTCAAACGCATAAAGGTGAATGCCCACGCTAGCGGCGCAAAAATTCAATTTTTTGGGTGTTTTTTGCCCAATACAGCTCATCAACACTTCTTCATATAGCGAAAGTTGAGTTCCCGAGAACTAGGAGACTTAACACACAAGTTTTAATTGATACCATCTCATAAATATCATCAGTTTAGCTATGATAGCCGTAAACACATTTTTACAGTGTTTTTTTCTTGTTATTGTAGCTAAACTGATTATAAAACATGTGTGTTAATGTTAATGTTAAAGAACTCCCTTTTCCGCATTCGAAAACTATGGGCGGTCCATTATGCGTGAAAAAAAACATGTGTGTTTAGTCTCCTAGTTATCGAGAACCGAACTTTCGCTATTAGAAGAATTGTTGTTGAGCTGTAATGGGCAAAAAAAACAAAATATAAATAAATAAATATAAATAATGCTGGACAGTTCACACAACATTATCAAGCCCCAAGCTAAGCAGAGCTTGTGTTATGGGTACTAGATAACTGATATACTTAATACAATATATTTCAAAGATAGATATTTTTTTATTATACATAGAAAATACCCAGAACACCCTGAACAAATATCTGCAATCGCACAAATATTTGTTCTAAGGCGGGAATCGAACCCGCAACCTCCTGCGTCGGAGGCCAAGCTTCGCCCGCTGCGCCACAGAGGTTGTGAATTGAATTTCGCGCCGCAAGCGAGAGCATTCACCTTAATGTATGCAGAAGTTACTGGCTGGTTAGGCTTTGGCGGCAATGCGTGCTGAAATTGTACTCGTACATTTTTCTTTCTAGTGATAAAAAACAATGTGTCACTTGCGCTCTAGGGACAAAATATTACTTTATAACACAAGTAACTATTATTCTACCAGTTTAAATAACAGAAAACGGGTTCCTTACCTCATTTTGACACCTAGTATTATTTCTCGTTTCTCGTAGTTTCGAACCCCGCCGACCATTATCCGAAAGACAGTGCGTTTGTTTTCTTTACAAACGTGCACAAACACACACACAATGTTTACGTATTTTTCAAACACACACAGATATGGGATCCATCACGTAAACTGATGTTTGGCCGCTGTGCCAAAAATCACAAAGGAGTTGAGAGTATGGATAGTCTTGATACTTAAATTTTGCACCAAACAGTTGTAGGAGACATAAAATGTGATAAAATCCGAAAGCTTCGAATTTGAGTGCATAACAGGTTTGATAAAAAAAATAAAAAAAAACAACACCTTCCGGCAACTCCCATGGATTTCGTAAAAGCTGAGCTGGGGTTTACCCGGACTTGTTGATAAGATTAATTGGTATAAGATTTGTCCTGGCTGCTAGCTTATTATAGAATGTGTTATTACTGGAAGAAAGCGTTAGCTGAGTCAGTCGTGGGAAGTAATGGCGGCGATGCGCTCATCACTTGTCACGTCTACATTCCACGATGGTGCAACCCACTGTGAAAAGAGGCCCATTGAGGCTCTGCCTACCCCTTCGGGGCAAGGGGCGTGTGCCCATGTATGTATGAAGACCTCTGTGGCGCGGCGGGCGAACGTTTGCCTGCAACGCATGAGGTTGCGGGTTCGATTCCCGCCTCAAAACAAATATTTGTGCGATCCGCATATATTTGTTCAGGGTGTTCTGGGTATTTTCTACGTATAATAAACAAAAAATATCTATCTAATATATTCTATTAAGTATATCAGTTCTCTAGTACCCATAACACAAGCTCTGCTTAGCTTGGAGCTAGATAATGTTGTTCGAACTGTCCAGCAATATTTATTGATGTATGAATGTGTGTTATTTTTGTGAAATAAGTCTTTGCTGATAACCCTAGGTACTTTACACAGCTATATTTAAATGTTTGTTTGAGAGCTTGTATAATAAAGCTACATTAAAAGTATCATGACGCCTGCACCGCAGTAGGAAAGGGATAAAAAGTCATTAACGCAAAAATAGACTTACGAAAAATATACTATACTTATAATACCTACGTTTTGAGCTGCGCGAGCGTCGCGTGCGCACCAATAATGTTTCTAACGCGCATGTGTGTGTGGCCTTAGACGAATTTTTACAAGTGTGTCTTTTAACATGGGTTTTTATTGGCTGGTCGAAATAACTATGATGACGATGAGTGTGGGTGGAGAGGTTACCGAAATTTTATTGAATAGTCTGTCTACGTGTTTGTCACAAAGCTAGGTACCTCTCTGTAAGAATAAAATATATTTTTTTTTACTACGCGCCCTATGTGGCATTAAACTGCGCCCGCCACCCTAAGACATAAAGATAAAAAATCTAATGTGCATGTAATTTCACCGGCAACCATACCCTTCAAACCGGAACACAGCAATGCGAGCACTTCACTGCGGTACTACAAGCTTACGTTGGGGCTACATAATGTTGTGTGTACTGTCCAGCATTATTTATTTATTTATTTATTTTACTTAAATTGTAATTTTAGTCCGTACAAGTAGTCGTTTCGATGTTATTTTCACTACTAATCCAGTGGTTTCTTCAACCAAATATGATTTGCCGCAAATAATGACCAATATAAAAGCCAACAATAATTATTTCAGTGTAAATTTATACTCTGTTCGCCCTTATTTAGTAAAATACGTTGAAAAAATAGTATGAATAAGCAAGCAGCCGTCTAGGCTACAGAGCATGCCAAGGAAATACCTATATATACATCCATACATATCATACACTCGAAAAACATAACCCTCCTTCTGGTGTAGTCGAGTAAATAATAGACATAAAAAAATACTGGAAGAAAGCGTTAGCCGATTCAGTTGTGGGAAGAAATGGCGGCTAGGAGCTCACCACTTGTCTCGTCTATGTTCCGCGATGGTGCAACCCACTGTGAGAAGAAGCATATTGAGGCTCTGCCTACCCCTGCGGGCGATAAGGTCATGTGTGTGTGTCAGGCGTGTATTGTAACATAAGTTTCATTGAACGCTGACGCCATGAGATGGTAAACCAGTAATTAATTTTGTAAAAAATCAAAAACCCTCAACGCAATGAAACGGCTGAACAGATTTTGATAAAACATAGCTAAGAACAAACCCGACAACTTCACATTTCAAAAAAAAAAAAACGAAATCGGTTCATCCATTCGGGATCTACGATACCACAGACAGACACACACACACACACACACACAAGAGACACGTCAAACTTATAACACCCCGTCGTTTTTGCGTCAGGAGTTAAAAAGGGAATAAATCGAAACATAATTTTGTTATATTACTAAATCGAAAATAAGCTTTTATCTGAATCGTTTGAAACTCTCATAAAACAGATTCGCAGATACACCGAGGGATTGCAGCGTGTTATTTTTGAATTTCAGCCTTGAATTTTGTGAGTATTTTTGTATGAACAGTGCACTTGGCTCCGATGCAGATTGAAAAAATAAATGATGATGAAGCGACTACAAGGTTGGGTATATGCGCACTTTTCAACGAAATAAAATTGTTTTAAGGAATAATCTTGCTTATGTATAAATCTTTGCAAGTTTTCTATGATTGTATATTCATCAGCTTACAGAAGCGCACTGCGCCACATAGCCCAATAGAATTCCACGAGGAAAAAAACCGTATTTTCCACAGTCTTGCCTCACCTTGACACCAGTCTTGACACCGCTTTTGACACCTTCTGATGAACAGGCACCTCTGCAAACATCATCAGAAAATTATTTTCAATGATAAAGGACAGTATCAGGGGCCCAATTTTACTAAACCAATTGTATTTAAATTGTTAATGAATTGTCTCATAATTGACACTTCTGCAATTCTACTAACTTCAATGGTTTTTCAATTGCATTATAACTAATTGTTATTTTATAAAAACGGGAAATTTGCAAATTGGAAATGGAATTGCAAATTGGAATTGGAATTTTTTGATTTTGCATTTTGAATTTTTTGGGTGTTTTTTTTTTTAATTGATATTATTTACGAAAGTTTTTATAGTAAAATTGCATTATAACTGTGACCATTTATATAGTTAACACCATTTATATATTTTACACCATTTATATATTTTACACCATTTTTATATTTTTATATATAAATTTGGTTTGTTTGGGCATTTAGAAATGATGGACGATAGTAGTTTGACGAAACGGGTACATAAGACGAGCGTGAATGGGACAGTGGGAAGGGGAAAACCTCGGCAAACGTATTAAAACCAGATCGGAGACTTTCTGGAAAAAGGCCAGGTCAAGAGTACCCTTAACCGACGAGCATGTATGAAGAATGTGATGAGAGTGAATGAAGCAAAAGAGTTGTGTCAGGATCGTAGCAAGTGGAAATCCTTGGTCTCTGTCTAATCCTCCGGGAAACAGGCGTGAGTTTATGTATGTATGTATATATATGTAGTAGAATCGAAAACGATTATAATGGCTACACAGATCGCATTTCTAGAAACAATTCTACAACTAGACAATTACAATTCAATGGAGATACAATCATAAATTTAGTAGAATACCTACCATTTTAAATGACAATTGTAATTGAATTGTAATAGAATGGTTTTTCTTTAAAACTAGTAGAAATGGGCCCCTGAATAATTGAATCTAACAGTGGTCTCACTTCGATACACATTGCATCATGACTCGCGATCTATTTATACTCAACAAAAAGAACTAATCATGAATCAGAACGAAGCCGTTATTTTAGTCACTCCATTCATGGAATAGGTGTGGCTTAGATGCATTAGATGACACGCCTAGAACAATAAATAAAATCGTAATTACAATATAATTTGAATATGGAATTTGAATTTGAATTGACAGTTAATTTTATAGAAATGGAAGAACCCCTTACTGTTTTTAATGTTGCAATATTACCAATGAGATTTGATATTGAGTACAATATTCAAATTATAAATATGTATGGATACTACATTATAATTTCGAGGGATCACTTTACAAGAAACACGATAGACCAATAATTTCTTCATAGAAAAAACACAAAGTTACCTAAGTAAAATTTTGGATTAGTCTAAAGTGTATTTTATAGGCGTCCATATATTTTTATGGCAGTCAATAATACGAAAAAAAGGATTTATTTCATAATATTTTAGGAAACGTAATTTGGTGACCATTTATCCATTTTGATAACCGTTTAGTACTCTTTTGGGCGGTGTTTAAACACAAGATATTTTAAAACATAGTAAATCTGCATTCAAATATTTTACTTGCTTCGTCTGGGAATCGATCCAACTGAAATGTGAAATAAAACTGCCCCGTATTTTTATGATGCAAATCGAAAGAAATTCCTTTAAATATTCGGTTCCATTCCCAGACGATTTAAAAAAAAAACATAGAATTCAGTACCAATTACTCAATTTAAAAAATAAAATAAAGTCTATTGTCAACAAAATATCCAGACTACAATATTTAAGGTACTTTTACTTCATATCGCATAGTCTTGGGACGTCCTGTATTCGTATGTAAAGTGTACACGTAGTTATATGTGGTTATATAGCATTTTAAAAAAAAACATTGAATTCAGTATTACTAAGTTTTAAAAATAAAATAAAGTCTCCTTTCAGCAAAATATCCCATCTACAATATTTAAGGTACTTTCCCTTCATGTCGCATAGTCTTGGGACGCCCTGTATATTTATGTAAAGTGTACACGTAGTTCTATGTGGTTCTATAGCATTGGAGCAGAAACAAGTCAGGCCAAATAAAGTGGTCGTTGATTCAAATTTAGTGCACTGCCTAGTCTAGAAAAACTAGCGGAAATGACTAAAAGTCACACGCGAGAGTGGGTTAATTTAAAAATGGCGGTGCATCCGGCCTCGCTGTAAATTTGTGCATAAAACTCCAGTGCGCATAAACCGATCTGTACATTTAAAATAGAATTTATAGAGCTGCGTACACACTTGATTCAAATTTGCAAATAATAACGTTGAAGTGCCAGTTACTAGGCTAGCCAGTCGCATGACTAAGTCAACGTTAGGAGACATTCTATATGAGGAGCACAAATTTGAAGAGCTATCTGAATAGTACCAACGCTATTCCACGAAGATTGAAGACCTATCTGAATAGCACCAACGCTATTCCACGACGAGCAGCACTTTGAAGAGTAGCACTGTTATTCCACGAAGAGCTCCAATTTGATGAACACCTATCTGAATAGAACCAACGCTGTTCCATGAATAGCACCAATTTTAACAGCTATCTGAATAGCACAAACGTTATTTCACGAAGAGTAACACTTTGAAGAGGAGCTATCTGAATAGCACCACTGTTATTCCTCGAAGAGCTCCAATTTGAGAATAGAACCAACGGTGTTCCATGAATAGCAACAATTTTTGTTAAACCTATCTAAACAACAGCAACGCTATTCCACGTAAAGCATTAATTTAAAGATTATCTATCTGAATAGCACCAATTCTATTCCACGAAGAGCACCAATTTGGAGAACGCTTATCTGAATAGCACCAATACTATTCCGCGAAGAGCACTTTTTAATATTTGGCGTGATGCTATTCGCGGACTAGTAGAAAATATTACAATGTTTTTACGAAGGCCACCTACGGTTCTATAGCTTTTAGAGATGTTGAATATGTTTTACTTTTGTGACTGACATCATATAAAAGAGTCTACATCAAAATTTGGTAGACAATAGACATCTTCTGCTAGATATAGGCTTCCTAAACAATGCCACAACGAAAGGTCTTGTGCCGCTTCCACACACCAATTACTCATGTTTTTTATGTAAAAACGTTATTAAGAGATATTCACTAAAAAAAATACGACTGTGCATCTTACGACTTGGATTTTATGACGGATTTGTTCACCTACTACTATCTCAAGCTGGCTAGTGACAGCGACTTAGCGTTCTGCACGTTTTAGAGCGAGTTACTGTCAGAATTCAGACGCGGCTTAAAGCTTAGTGCACAATGAACAGAGGATGTTGTTCACTTCCTTATGCAATATCCTTAGGGAATACTGATTGGGTATTAATTATGGATTTAAATACATTGTATGAATAAGGATTTTATAATTAATAGCAAGATGATGGGAACACTCAGAAACCCAATTCTCGTAATAAACAAGTAATTAATTTTCTAAAATTAAAAAACTCTTAACGCAATGAAACGGCTGAACCGATTTTGGTCAAACATAGCCAAGAACACACCCGACTAATTCACTTTCAAACAAAAAAAAATCGGTTCATCCGTTCGAGAGCTACGTTGCCACAGACAGACACAGACACAGAGACACACACAAACACGTCAAACTTATAACACACCGTCGTCTTTGCGTTGGGAGTTAAAAATAGTCAAATTATAGTTCGGATCATGTTACGATCTAGTGTCGATGTCACATACGTCAAAAATGTTATTCTGCTCACCTAATAATACAACGCGGAATGTGATTATATCGAAAAGTGACTGTAACTTGAATGTTTCAAAGTTCTGATTATTCTCTCTTTCACTCTTTTCAATTATTATAAGCACTATCCTACTCTAATATATGGTCGCAAGAATTGAAAGCACAGTCGGACGAGTATAACTTGGCGCGACTTGTGGCCAGTGTTGTGGCGCTGTTTTGATGATTACAGGTTTAGTTCCTCAAAAGCACAACGTGCCAAATTATTATCGTAGCACTGTAGATTATAATTGTTATGTGGGAGCAGAATACCAATTTTTCAGTCATTTTACAATACAGGCTCAATTCGGTCAAATTTCAGTGTGGTTATAAAATACCTATGATTCGTAGTTTAGGAGACAATGGCACAGGCAAAGAGAGGCCTATACTCAGCAGTGGGTGAAGTCAGGCTGTGGATGATGATGGTGATGATGGTGGTAACTACGAAAACAGAGGCTACTTTGCAAATTTATTTCCTAAATTTTAAGTTATTTAAAAAAAAAGACATGTTTTATATGATTTAGATTAACATACATTTTTTTTGTAGATATTTCGGTAAATATCGTGGAGAAAAAAGGTTTTTATGCACCACATTTCACATAGGAGTAAACTAAAAAAAAACTAATAATGCATAATAATGTATTTCTCTAAACACTCCAATCTGATTTAGAACCTTTATAACGGAACTAAAACTATTTGTGCTAGTATTGGGAAGCCTCCCTTACATTGCGCAATTCTGCAGTAAGCTTAACAAACGCCAGATTGCCTTCTTTCGGCCAGCTAAATAAACATTCACGTTATTTAGCTCTTTCAAATGCATTCGAGACTACTATAGAAACGCAGGCGTGTAGTAGGTACTTATAGGTTTTGCTTTATAGAGACGCAGGCGTGTAGTAGGTACTTATAGGTATTGCTTTATAGATACGCAGGCGTGTAGTAGGTACTTATAGGTATTGCTTTATAGATACGCAGGCGTGTAGTAGGTACTTATAGGTTTTGCTTTATAGATACGCAGGCGTGTAGTAGGTACTTATAGGTATTGCTTTATAGATACGCAGGCGTGTAGTAGGTACTTATAGGTATTGCTTTATAGATACGCAGGCGTGTAGTAGGTACTTATAGGTATTGCTTTATAGATACGCAAGCGTGTAGTAGGTACTTATAGGTATTGCTTTATAGATACGCAGGCGTGTAGTAGGTACTTATAGGTATTGCTTTATAGATACGCAGGCGTGTAGTAGGTACTTATAGGTATTGCTTTATAGATACGCAGGCGTGTAGTAGGTACTTACAGGTATTGCTTTTAGTAAAGTCTAGCGTTAGCCCGTGTCTTTGCTTGACATACTAAGAGCGAACCGGCCAAATACGTATGGGAACGCATAGTGGCGCGGCGGGCGAAAGTTCGCCTGTAACGCAGGAGGTTGTGGGTTCGATTCCCGCCTAGGAACATATATTTGTACGAGCTGCAGATATTTGTTCAGGGTGTTAGGGTATTTTCTATGCATAATAATAAAATATGTATCTATCTAGGTGCTCTGGTGTGTCCGGCCTAAGAATAGACCTATCCGTCTCCTACCCGTGGATGTCGTAAAAGCTGACTAAGGGATTACCCGGACATGTTGATAAGATTCATTCGATTTATCCTGGATGCTAGCTTATTCTGGAATGTGATATTACTGGAAGAAAGCGTTAGCCGAGTCAGTCGTGGAAGGCAATGACGGCGATGAGCTCACTACTTGTCACGTCTATATTCCACGATGGCACAACCCAGTGTGAAAAGAGGCCCATTGAGACTTTGCCTAGCCCTTCGGGGAAAGAGGCGTGTGTCTATGTATGTAAGTATGTATGTATTATTTGATGGTATATGACAATAATAACACATCATCATTCATCATCATCATCATCATCAGCCGTTAGGGGTCCACTGCTGGACTAGGTTTCCCCCATATAATGCAAAGGAGGGATTTGCCATAATCACCACACTTGGCAGGTTGGTGACCACAGTGGTGATAGGTTCTGCTGCCCATACCCTGGTGTAACATCTTAGTCAGCTTTAATGAAATCCATGGGAGGAGACGGAGGGGGTATATTCTTAGGTCGGACACACCACGGCTGTCTATACCTACATACATATATACTTATATATATATAGACATAGACACACGCCTTTTTCCAAAGGGCAGAGCCTCATTGGGCACTTTTGACTGTGGGTTGCACCATCGTGGGAATATAGACGTGGAAAGGGGTGAGCTCATCGCTGCCATTGCTTCCCATGACAACAACAACAACAACAACAACAACAACAACAACAATTACATTTATTCATACAACCTGCACACTGTGACTAGTTAAAAAAATACACAAAAAAAACATTAAGAAAACCAAGCGTATGCGCATGTGGAACGCTGCCATATAAAGAGTTGTACAGCATGTGCTGTGAACGAATCCACAACGCTGATTTTCAGCACAAGACTCAGGCTGACGCACGAACATAATAAACTAAAAATTAATGAAACAAGGTACATACATACCTACCCACAAATAAATAAAAACAATATGTATGTAAATAAAAATAAAAAAAACATAAAACAAAAGAAGAAACAAACACAACTAGAACGAAATATAATAAAAATAGCGCTACGTAAATTAGACCATGACTGACTCGTTAACGCTTTCCTCCAGTATAGGTAAAACAAATCAAATCAAGGACAGATCTTATAGCAATAAATCTTACTAACAGTCCGGGTAATCACGGCTTTTACGAAATCCACGGGAGGAGACGGAGGGGTATATTCTTAGGTTGGACACACCACAGCTGTTTATACCTACATAGCTTTAGGTAATAGATTGTTTATAAAGAACGTATATATTTTGTTTGATCTCATTGGTTCGGCTTTGTAAATATTTTACGTGGGAGTTGTATATATACCTAGCGTTGTTTAAATTATCTGCTAGCTAACTACTATAGGTGTAAACTCTATACCTACGTGGTGAAGTTTGTGGTAAAATGAAGGTGAATAAGTGGTTCGCCCCGAACTGATAACTCACGAATACATATGCGATGTAAATAACTTCAAAAATCAAAACTGAAACTGAAACAAAAATATACTGAGTCAAAAATATTTCTTCATTTTTATTTTATTCATGTAATTGGTACTTTTGTCAGGAAAAAGTACCCTAAGATTAACGCAAATAAAAAAAAACCTACTCCTTCCGAACGCCTATGAAGCGATTTTAATCAGTAGTCCCTGTTCCCTTGGCTATGATCCATTGCACTTTGATCGTCTTGTTTTATCCCGTAACATTTTAGGCAACTTTTAAATTCCTGATGGATCCCTTGTCGATTTTATTAGTGAAGACTGGTTTCTTCACAAATATAGGTTTATATAAACAAATGTTTAGATCATAGTTTATTATTTTTCAAGTGTAAACCACACTTTATGGATCCCATCAGCGCTATAGCCGAGTTGATAGTGCCCACAAATTTCGTCTTCAGCGTCATAGTGTTCTATGGCCGAACTGGTAAAGGCATTGCCGATCACAAGGTTGCGGGTTCTTGTCCCGCTGGAACGGAATTTTTGGGTTACATTTAAATTTAAATGTTTAGATTATTGGAAACAATCAATTATTTGAGACAGTTGTGATTTTTCATGATTTTTGCTCACACAACAACCGAGTGAAGCTCAGTAGCATTAGAAAATTAATAAAAAAAAATAGAATATAAATTAATTTTATAAAAATGGTATTTTTTTTAGTACCGTTTTACGGTGGATGCTCTCGCTTGTGGCGTGAAATTAATATTTTTTGGTGTTTTTTTTTGCCCATTACTGCTCATGAACACTTCTTCAGATACCTAGTGAAAGTTGAGTTCACGAGAACTAAGAGAACATGTTTTACCTAATTGATAGTATCTCATAAATATCATCAGTACTAACTAACTACACTACTAACAATACTACTACAGTAACTAAGATACACATAAACAAAAAAAAAACACTGTAAAAATATGTTTAGGGGGATCGTAGCTAAAATGATATTTATGAGATAATCAATTAAAACATGTGTGTTAAGACTCCTAGTTCTCGTGAAATCAACATTCGCTATCTGAAGAAGTGGTGATAAGCAGAAAGCAAAAAACGCCAAAAAAAAATGAATTTCGCGTCTCAAGTGAGAGCGTCCACCTTAACGGTGTGTTCCCGTTTTAACGAAATGAAAAATTTGGTCCACGAAAGTTTTAATAGGAAAAGATATAGAAGATTTAAAAATGCATAAAAATTACCTACTAAGTCCATTTACCCAACTGACGGCAACATAAAAAGATGGCGTAACATTTTTTCTTACATCATAGCCGTTCACTTAGCGGAATATTTACCTACTAGATGTTGTAGGTCCTCCCCCCTTCTCCTCCCTCCTCCAACGAGCTGTGTCACTATCAATCGGCCGTCAAAGAGAAATGTGGTTTATTGCGTTTACTTTAGACTCAATATGGCGCGGTAAGCAATTTCAATGACGACAAAACGGATGCTTCCATTAAATATTCTAAGATACAAATAGAACAGTTCGCTTAAAAAATACAACTTATAAATCTGTTGGTTCACGTCCGGGATTGGAACTTACGACCATATGATTGGAAGTCTTGCTCACTACCACAAACCATGAGTGCTCTTTACTGTTCCAATATGCACATGCGTATTGCTGTGGTGGTCCGGCCTAAGTAAAGACCCCTACGTCTCCTCCTGTGGATGTCGTAAATGCCGACTACGGGATTATATCAAGGGATGTCAGCATCCATCTGAGTAAACCCCAATACTACAATCAATATAAATATCCACCAAATATCTGGGTCTCTTCAAGGCTAGAGTGAATTGGTGCCTTCTAGAACTTTGTGCTCCATCTTCGGCCACATCGTCACTTACCAAGAGGTGAGATCGTGGTAAAACCATCTGTAGATGTGATGTATATACAGTATATTATATAGAAGGGACAAACAAAGGTCCATCAATTAAAAAAAAATCTATCTTCCAACCGTAGTGATAATTGCAAATCCCCCATTTGGTTTAGGACGAACGAAATATCAGAGGTCGGCATAAATGTGTTTCACACAACACACAATCTTTGTGCAATGTTTATGCAATGTTTGTGCAATTATTACGTTATATATATGCATTGTTTATGCAATGTTTATGTAATCTTTGTGCAATGTTTATGCAATCTTTGTGCAATGTTTATGCAATCTTTGTGCAATTTGATTGTTATATACCTATATGCATTGTTTATGCAATGTTTATGCAATCTTTGTGCAATGTTTATGCAATCTTTGTGCATTTTGAATGTTATATTTATGCATTGTTTATGCAATGTTTATGCAATCTTTGTGCAATTTGAATGTTATATATATGCATTGTTTATGCAATGTTTATGCAATCTTTGTGCAATGTTTCTGCAATCTTTGTGCACTTTTTATGTTATATTTATGCATTGTTTATGCAATGTTTCTGCAACCTTTGTGCAATTTTTATGTTATATTTATGCATTGTTTATGCAATGTTTATGTAATCTTGCAATCTTTGTGCAATGTTTTTGCAATCTTTGCGAATTGTTTATGCAATGTTTATGCAACCTTTGTGCTATATTTAGTACGAATCACATGAAATTTCGGTCCGAAACTTCGGAATTACGGATCAGCTTAGACCGGCTGATCCTTTGTTCGGTTTAGGATTAGATTCTGGATTGAACAGATCAGATCAGTATTCTGTGCACAAATGTTCATTTTCTGCCGACTAGCTAATCTGTTGAATCTAAGAATCTGCCCAATTTACGAATCTGTATGACGAGAGACATAAACATGAAAAGTCTCATGTGCCTGTAATTTCACCGGCACCCATACCCTTCAACCCGGAACACAGCAATGCGAGTACTGCTGGTTTGCGGCAGAAATAGGTATGGTGGTAGTACTTCCCTGGACGAACTCTTTGACAAAAAACCTCTACTACTACTGACTAAACGTCTAACGACTGATGATGATAATGCTATGCTTTAGTATAGAAGTGAAACTTGTGTATGATAGTACTATTATCTCCTATGTGCTAGTAGTGAGTCAGAGGTGCGCGGGCGACGGTTTTGCAACCGAAATTCTACCGGTTCTAGACAATGGCATTATTAGGTGTAACGACGCCATTTTGTTTTTAAAATGGTGGCTGGTATTTAGGAAACTAATCAAGGGAATATATTATATCGTACATACCTTGTTATGCAGATTATTTACTGTATTTAAACTGGTTCACATACACAGATCAGTAAAATATTTTACAGGTTATAGACCCGATGTAAATGTAGAGACGCCATTTTGTTTTTAAAAAAAGTAGCTGGTATTTAGGAACCTGTATGCATAGACTCACGCCTATTTCCCTGAAAGGGCAGGCAGAGCCTCTAATGGGCCTCTTTTCACTGTGGGTTGCACCATTGCGGAAAATAGACGTGACAAGTGGTGAGATCATCGACGCCATTGCATCCCACGACTGACTCTGCTAACGCTTTCTTCCAGTAATCAATATTCCTTAAATAAGCTAGCAGCCAGGACAAATCTTATACCAAAGAATCGAATATATTATACCGTACATAGATAAGAAACAAAGTAGGAACTTTCCGTAATTAAGATGGTCCTCATACAGCGATCAGTTCAATATTGTACAGGTTATAGAATATATCTTCTTTTTTACTTTCGTATACATTTGTTTAACCACTGAATAAATAATAGTACAACCGCGATCTCACCTGTTGGTAAGTGACGATGCGGCCGACGATGGAGCACGAAGGCTAGAAGGGTGCTATTCACTCTCGCCTTGAAGAGACCCATATTATAGTTTTCAGGAAAAACAGAGGACAGTAGTGTGTTCCACTCCTTAGCAGTTCGCATTATACCTAAAGGTAGAACCGAACGGTTTAGTACGAAACGAACGGGTAAACTATTGAGGTAGGGATGATAGTACCGAGGTTGCGTCTGCTATTATTCCTCCTCCTCGCGTCGTATTCCTCAATGCTGAGGGTCGTGACCATGGATCACATTCTGTCGGACGATGTTGTGCCAATGTGATCTGTTGCCAGCGAGCTGCACGGATTCGTGGAGTTTTGAATCGAGAGTGGTGTGGTGGTCTTACCAACGTAACGGGCTACGGCCTCGTTGGAGGTAGATGGAGGAAAGCCTAGTAGTTATCTTGCGTCTGCTCGCACTCTGATGAAAAGGAGATGGTAATATAAAGAGACGACGCCATTTTCTTTTTAAAATGGTAGCTGGTATTAAACTAATCTAATACTTTGAATATATATGCTGCCTATCCCCTGGTTTAATCTCTTTGTATCTACAACATCCACGGGAGTTGACGGGCCAAGAAAAATCCAGTGACACGAAGTAACTCTGCGTTATAAAATAATAAAGTTGCAAGATATTCAAACGTTATTCAAATGATTCATAAAACGCGTCGAAACTCGATACTTAAGTAGAAAAAACAGGTTGAGCTGGCTGGCATGGTTCGGTAGGTCGGACACACACAATGTTATTATATTTCTTTGATATACTTGTTTATTGCGTAAGGCTTGGATAAAATACTAAGAATATCTTATATTCAATTGAGTCCTTGAGTCTTGTTAGACACTAACGCCATCTATCATCGTCATCATCAACCTATTCCAACATAACTTCTGGCCGAAAGGGGTGAAGTTCCGGCGTTTCAAGGGCCGTCTGTCACGTGATCCCCGGGGCCACGATGCCCCGGTGATCACACGTGTGTTAGATTAAGTTATAAATAACGTGTTTTTAATATTAACGTTTCTAAGGTATTTATGTTTCTATGGGCTTATTGTTTAGGTTTAGTACAATTCTCAATAAGCCTGACCTAAATATTTTGAATTTGAATTTGATACCGTTCTGAAAAGCCAATTTTTCTTTTTAAGGCGCCGCAGTAGGTTCACAGCATGTCTATAATGAGCTCTAGAATTTTCAAGTTATAGATAAGAGTTCTAACAGTTTTCAAGAAGAAAAAAAAATATATGGTATTCTTAAGCTTTTTATCTAGTGAAATCATTAAATCAAACTAATCGAATTACTTCTCTCGATAAAAAAAATATATCAAAGATACTACCTTTTTAAAATTGAAATACCATTTTTGACTTCTAGGTTTACTGTAGGATTTTGTAAAATCTTGAACTTTTTTTGTTTGATCTCTTGTTTGTAATGGCTTAATTCAAAAACGACATAATTTATTTAAAGAAAAACACATCTAAAGCTACATTATCAGCGTGTTAAAAGCTTTATTACTAACAAAATTCTACACTTCGTTATCCGAAGTCCCAGGATCCGCAGAAATTATAGAGATTCCCAATTAGCTCCTTACGATTTAGGAAGCATCATAAAAATAGCTTCGATTGGCGGTACGTTCAGAACTTATCTTGTCTGAATAAGGCGAAGACTCCCTACACACACATACTATCTGAAAGAAAAAAAAAATAAGGATTCTTTTTTTTGTACTACTTGGAATGACGGGTCAAGCAGATGGCCCACGGTGTTAAGTGGTACCCTCTGCTTATGAACAGTGCCTCACAGGTCACGCCCACCTAGGACGCACCCTATGTGGCATTGCACTGCGCCCGCCACCCTGAGACATAAAGATGAAAAGTCTCATGTGCCTGTAATTTCACCGATACCATTACCCTTCAAACCGGAACACAGAAATGCGAGCACTACTGCTTTGCGGCAGAAATAGGTATGGTGGTAGTACTGCCCCAGACGAACTCTTTCACAAAGAAGCTCTACTACTACTACAACGTCCTGAGCCACCTCCATCCACCAACTTCCTACTACCTTTAAAAAGTCTTTGGTCCATCGAGCCATTAGCCTTCTCTTCTGCGTTGTGTGATTTGTGGTCGCCATCGAGAACCTGTATTCCCAAGGTTTATCTGCGAGCTATAATATGGCCTGCCCATTGCCACTTCAACTTGCTAATTCATTAATCGATGTCGGTGTTCTTTGTTCAACGGATCTCCTCGTTTTAGATTCTGTCACGTAGTAAAAATCTGGGCATAGCTCTCTCCGTAGCCCAGTTTTTTGACTAAAAGTTAGGTACTAAAAACATTATACTAAATGAAGGTATTTTTTTTTCAATATACGAACGTTAAAAATCAGTTTTTTTATTTATAAGTTGATGTATAGTTTACATTATTTTCGTACTATAGCACGAACTTGCCCTTAAAAAGTACAGTATAAATATGTCTAGAGAAAAAGCATCAATTAAAAACGCTTTGTGAGAGCCTTAAATCAACGAACCGCCAGATTCATTATAATAATCAAAGCCTCTATTTTGATTCTAAACCATCAGAAAATACAGTTCACTTTCGCAAAGCTTTGTCTGAGAGCTCTAGGAAGATAAAATAGGAACTTAGTAATGGGGTGAAAAAACTTGGACTTGAATTTTTATTTCTTACGAACGACCTGTACTAGTTGGTTAGTTTTTTTTACTGTACGTATGACTGAACAAACAGCGGCCCAAGCTGATGTTAAGCGGTAACCTCTGCCTTTAACAATGCATTACCACACAGGGCACGTCCACCTAGGACGCGGCCTATGTGGCATTGCACTGCTGCGCCCGCCACCCTGAGACATAAAGATGAAAAGTCACATGTGCCTGTAATTAGTTTCTTGTGGAAAATATGTTCTAATAATTTCCTAATAGCACAGATAAAATAATAATATACTACTACTACTAATAGTACTAGCAATTGGTATGCTTAGATGGTTTGGGCATTTAGAAAGGATGGACGATAGTAGATTGACGAAACGGGTACATAAGACGAGCATGAATGGGACAGTGGGAAGGGGAAGACCTCGGCGAACGTATTCAGACCAGATCGGAGACGTTCTGGAAAAAGGCCAGGTCAAGTACCCTTAACATAGACTAACTTAGTCTATGCCCTTAAGGAGTAGGTACTCTTAACCGACGAGCATGTATGAAGTATGTGATGAGAGTGAATGAGGCAAAAGAAGTATGCCAGTGGATCGTAGCAAGTGGAAATCCGTGGACCTTGCCTACCCCTCCGGGAAATAGGCGTGAGTTTATGTATGTATGTATGAAGTAATGGGCTTAGATTTTATTTATTTATGAACTTGTTTTTTTTAATTAATCAGTATTTTTTTATTACTTAACAAAACTTAACTTTTAATTTGTAACAAAATATTTGTAACAGTTTTTTGTTTTGAAAGTAACAGTTTTTATTTTTATTATTCGTTACAATGATTTCATTTGGTAGTTTAATTCAATAATTTGTGTTGTTATTAATAATACTTTATCTAAGTACTTTATATACAGAAAGAACTATACAACTAATTAAGAAAATTATATGAATTTAAAAAAATTAAATGACGTTACGAAATCGTTGCAAATGATCTAAAGATAGCTCAAACTATCTTAACCACTGCACGACGGAGATGATGCTGGCCGCATTAATGAGTGTTTATTTTCTAATCGTCATTATTTATAACACCTTCTACAAACTAAAGTTAATCTTCGCTATAAATTATATCAGTCTAAAAACCAAAGCAAAACTATAACGCAGACTAAAAAAGGAACAAATTCAAAACAGGAAGAAAATTTTGCCGGCATCCCAGCGCCCCTAGCGGCAATGCTCGGTACTAAAACGAGCGCGAACGACCGCCACTCTTTCCGCGCGCTTTCTTTTCACCCGTCTCTTTCGCACTAGTTTTTACTTCCAGCTATTTTGGCGCGAGAACGGGATGGATTGTAAAAAAATAAGGAACGCACATGTGCGCGGGCGCTGTTTTCGTCTTATTATTCGCAAGTCGTTCACCTCAGATATTCGCGGCGTTCATTTTGCTATTTTTTTCCTTTTTTTTTTGTTTTCTCTCCGTGTGTGTCCGTCCTAGGTCGCGTGCGTAGGTTGTTGATTTATTTTTCGCGGGATAATCTTGTATTTCTAACATGGAGTATTTCTAACTCGGATTTTATGGGGCCTATTTAGATTCTAGCGTCGGTATTTTTGCGACCAGTTTTATGGTCTGGCTTTCTTTACGTGTTGGGATTGTATTTCAAAGCCTTGATCTTGCTAGGTACCTATTGTAAAACCAGCTTTCGCTATTTCAATCTCATAACCAACTTCAAATATTATTGAGGAGTGAAGTTAGCTCACTAACTTCACTATGGCACAGAATAAATAATAGTACAAGTAACTATGGTTCTAGTACAGTATAGTTATAGTATAGTATAGTTTATATACAGGTATAGTTGGTCCTACTTCTTCTTCTTCTTCATATAATCATTCAGTACTTTAATTGATATAATTTATATTGTGCTATAATTTTAATTAATCAAGTGTTATATTTATATTTTTTATAGTCAAGTCGACAAGAGTCTCCGTCAAGTCATAACCCAGTTTAAATGGTGGCAGAAAAACATTTGCAGGAATAAATCTACCATGTCGAAAAGATACGCAATACACTTAAAATACACTACCTACATCAACATGTACTATTTATCCAAGTTACAACGGTTAAAATGCCACCAAAATTACACAAAATAACACTAGGAAATGAAATAAAATACAAGTAGACGACGTCTCTTTTCGAAAATGGCGCAAAGAGTCGGCAACTGTTTTGCTAACAATAAAAACTCCATCTTAGTAACATAAGGTGTCTCAAAACATGTCAGCCCGATAGAGAAGTGGTGATTCTACCCAGGAAAACCACCCATGAACGTGATTCTATCCCCTATAGAATGCAATAGGAGGATTTGCCATCATCACCGCACCTGGCAGGCGAATTAGTGATCTCAGTATTGTGTTAAGTACTCAGGTGGATGCTGCACAACATCTAGGGGGTTGAACGTGGGGTCTATTCTTAGGCCGGACACCATTATGGCTATGGATAATAGTAATTATACAAACGCTACAAGCTACCCTAAAACAATGAGGAAGAAACAAAATCGGTTTAATTAACCAACTCAATTAATATTGGAATTTTCTAATCAAAGTGCGCAGTAAAAAGATTTATCTTGCGCAGGCGCAACTTCGCTGTAGGGTTGCCAGATAAGTATCGCGTAGCTAGAAGTAGCGAGTTTTGCAGTTATTACGGATCTTTATCGCTATTAGTTTAACTTGTATTTTCACCTGTCTTTGCGCACGTTGATCCTATGTTTGTTTGTTTGTTTATTTATTCATCTCAAAAAATTAAATACATATTTACACTTATTTAAATACCATAAAACCCTGCAAGGTTTGTCTTGGTACTTGATGTAGTTACTCGGATCATATCTACAGTAATATTATTATACAGAGGTTAATTTTTTTGACACTTGGGTAGAAGGAATGCCGGAAGATGGACCACGGCTATAACGGAATGGTGGCCAAGAGATGCTCGGCGACCAAGAGGCAGACCACCCGCCCGATGGTCGGATGACATCGTTAAAGTAGTTGGACGATAATGGATGAGAACAGCACAGGACCGGAGAGAGTGTTAGAGAGGAGGCCTATACCCAGCATTAGGTCCACACAGGCTGAATAGATAGATAGATAGAAAATTAGTTTGCGTTTCTTTTTTTGTATGTCAGTAGGTGACAATCTCCGGAACTGCTGATCAGATTCTTAAATCTTTTTCATAAGCTGGAAGGTCCATTATTTAGGTGTATTCTGGGCTATCTTAGTCTTATTAGCTTCCGCCCATGGCTACCCTTTCTACGCTACGCTGGCTACGCTATAATTATGTGTTCCACTCAACTCCGTTACAAATACTAAAAATATTAAAACATAAAAGCGTCTGAATAGCTAATACCTAACCTACTATTATACAATAATTACTTATTCGACCATACTGAGTACTCACACAATGTTTTTTTTTTTTTTCATAATTATGTCCGTATTAATGCTGTGGCCTCCGGCCCTCGTCGTCACCGGTTGTACGGCTATCACACGCCGCAAACTAAACACGTGAACTACGACAACCCATGTACGATTAATACATATTCTTCATTCATACACGAGTCCCAAAATATTGATATTTTTAATGGCAGCCTTTATCATATATAAGACAGTAAAAGTTTTTAAGATATAACATTTAAGTGTAAACTGTAAGCATACTAATTATTCTGAAAAGAAATAATTGTAATACTCGTTTTTTTAGGTTTATAAAAAATAGGTGACCTTCCTCTTATGTTAAAGCGTCAACTTATCGACATGTGTATCCTGCCCGTCCTAACCTACGGTGCGCAGACATTGTCGCTGACCGAGTTACAGAAGTCCAGGCTCAAGATTTGCCAGAGAGCAAAAAACGCAGCATTCTCGGTCTTAAACGCATCAACCGAGTGCGGAACACCATGTTGCGTTCGATAACTAGCATTGCCAATGTGGGAAACAGAACAGCTAAACTCAAGTGGGAATAGGCTGGCCACGTCAGTCGGATGCACCCCGAGAAGTGGGCGAGCATATTACTCCTTGGGTGCCTGAAGACGGAAGGCGGTGACGGGGCCGGCCGAGAAAGCGTTGGCGGGACGATCTCGAGGCTAACGAGAAAGAGTGGTGGAAAACTGCCAAAAACCAGGATGAGTGGAAAATTTTGGGGGAGACCTTTGCCCAGCAGTGGTATATAAAAGGTTAATTTTAAAAAAGTTCTAATTCCTATATTTTTGTTTTGTAAATTTTGTTTTTTTTTTATATATAAGTATTAACTGTTTTGGTAGAACTTAAAGTATATCTTATCAAAGACAGCTATATTTTTAGGGCCCAGGTGGCAACACTTGTATTCCGTTAGAGAATAGCGCTGGGGTAATTGGTATCAATATCGAGGTTATACTTATGGGCAAGATTTTATCTAATTAGATACAGATTGACGATAAAATCACTAATCTTATAAGTATGTAGGAATCAAGTTTGTAACCAAAGGTGTGTCCACACGTAAAATCTATTTCACCAACCTATGAGGTAATGGTAGAGATTACCGCTTAATATTAGGTGGGCCACCTGTTAGTTCCGTTATTCAAGTTGTTAATAAAACACTGGGAACACTGACAGAGCCATCTAAGTGAGAATCTCAAGCGCCCAAAATATTTAAGGTGCATTTATAAACAAACAATTTTTTTTAATTTATTTATTGTGTTCTGTAACACATTCCGTTACCTTTTTTTATAATATACTTAGCTAAAGTTACTTTTGATCATCAAAAAACCAATAGATAGACAAAATTATGTCAAAATATTCATCCATCAACTCGCTCACTCATGGGTTGGTACTTCACTAGGTTTTCTAGACTTATCTAAAGACCAGTACAGTAGGTACCAAGTCTAGATAGAAATAGCTATTTATCTACGCTCACAAAGAAGTGTTTTGATACGTATAGTGCCTAGGTAGTGCAGATAAGGCGTTTATTATAAGGATGGTCCGATTCATAGTCAGGGAGGTATGAGTACAGATAGCAAAACAATTTTGTTAACACTTACCCGGACTTGTTTGATTTGATGGTATAAGATTTGTCCTGGCTGCTAGATTACACTGGAAGAAAGCGTCAGCATTCAGTCGTGGGAATCAATGGCGGCGATGAGCTTTACCCCTTGTCACGACTGTAACCCACGATGGTGCAACCCACGGTGAAAAGAGGCCCATTTGAGGCTTCTGCATACCCGATGTATGTATGTTTGTATTTTTACATTTTACACATCTGTAATTTCGGGACAGCCAGGACAACATTTTTGATGCAATGGATGCAAGAAAATGACATTTCAAACCATTGAACTCGAAGTAAATCTATTACAGGTTAGCGCTCGTGTTCCAACCAAAAGAGAGAGAAAACGCATAATGCGAGGGGCAACTCTACATTACTGCTTGATTATTAAACACGTTTGATGGACCAGAGTGTGAACTCATTTGCCAACATTTGAATTTTCAAAGTTGCCATATTTTGGTGCAAATCAGACCCGGAACTTTTTTGTTTTTGTAACTTTGATAGACCTTTGTTTGACCCTTTGATATCAAAGGTTTGACCGCGATCTCACTTGTTGGTAAGTGACGATGTGGCTGAAGATGGAGCACAAAGGTCTAGAAGTCACGAAATTTTTCAGTAAAGACAGACAACGTTAGTATACTCCACTCCTTAGCAGTATGATTTGCAGAACATATACAAACTATATGTCCCGCAGCGGGATTTGAATCTGCAACCTCTCGCATCTCAGCCGACTACTCGCCTGCCGCGCCACAGAGATCGTCATTAGACATGCATACTTGCATACCACTTAAAACCCAGATTAAATAGTAAGCTCATTCGTAGTATCATTTCGAAAGGCATCTCCATCTAAAAACAAGTGTGAAATGTTTATGTAAATAATAATCAACAAAATAATCCGGGCTATAAATTGGACCGAAGAGCTTTTTTTCCACTCGCTACGAGGCGGGGTTATCGCGGAAAAGTCGAGGATTTTTCAAAATTTTATCAACTCCACTGCAAGTAAAGATAACACGCACACAGACGCAAATAGGGATGTCCTTGCGCTATCCCTTAGTCGATCGATTATACAAAGGCTGATTCCATAGACAATAGTTATTTTGATTTTATGATGTTTTTGTTCGACAGGAATATCAATTTAACTAACTAACGTATTATTTATCAGGCATTTTACGTATAATATTTTATGTAATAATTTTAACAACTTCTTGTAATAATTTGATATATGAACTTTATTTTTGGTTTCTTGTTAGAATCTTTTAAAATCACCCAGTAATTAAAACAACTTTTTTTTATTTCAGTAGGTACAATATTGGGAAGTTATTCCCATAGGTTATTAGGTTACTATAGGTTTATTTTTCATAAACTAAATCATCGGCGCTCATTATATAATTCGATAACTTATTATATATTCGGGCCAAGTTGATAGTGCCCACAAATTTTGACGTCGGCCTTAGGTCGTTCCATGGCCAAACTGGTCAAAACATTGGCGAATAAAGGTGAAGATGCGGGTTCGAGTCCCACTGGAACGGAACTTTTGGATCGTATTTAAATTTTATCAAATCGGTATTTTAGGAAATCAATAGTGTGGCATTTTTTTCTTAGGGCTTAGTGGTTTGTCTTTGTTTTGCATTCGGTATCCCGACTATAGAATTGTGAGTCGATATTTTGTTTTTATGTATGGTTTTAATATTTGCTCAAAAAGTCCGTTTTGGGCGCTTATCATTTTCTGCGTAAAAAAGCGATATTACGAAAGAATAAATAATTAGTTGGTTATACCGAGAGGTTTCAAATAACAAACTTGTACCACAGAATAAATAATACACCTAAGCCTTCTGGTCAAGTCTGACAAATTCGTATCTATAATTGAGTATTGGAGAGAATAATAAGCTTTTTTTATGTTATGATTGTACCTACTTGCCTACCAGGGAGGTGTCAAACGGACACACATGGTGTGTTACCACTAATGTTCTATTTTTCAAACATGTTACTGAACCTTGCTGCATGTAATATAACACCTAATTTATGAGAACTTTTTTCTAGACGTTATGTATTGATTCCGTTGTGTGATTTTGAGTTTTAGGTTGTGATTAGGCATCGCAGTACTATTAATTCTGATTAATTTATTATTTCATTAAAATTGAAACACGACGCATTAGTGTTTATAAAATTTTTGTTTTTATATTTTGTTTAGTATTGAAGTGTTTTATTTATGATTTAAAGGAATGTTTAGATAAATTTAATTGCCACACGACACTAACCATAACAGATTTCAAATATGACTAGAATACGTCATACAGACTTCAGAGCAGAGTTTATAAAAGTTTTAAGCCCCACTAGAGGGCGCTGCAATTATTTTGATTATTTCAAGTTTAATGTATTCTACATAATTTTTGAATTAGTAACAAATCCAAACCATTTTTTTTATACTACTTGGAATGATGGGTCAACCCGATGACCCACCTGATACCCACGGTGGTATCCTCTGCCTATGAACAGTGTATAATTCATACATCATACTTCCAGTGTCTAAAAGGGCAGGTAAAGATATATTTTTAATCATTATATTTGCTTAGCATAAGTATAGCCTGCTAGCAATGAATAATTATAACTATGCAAGAAATTTATTCATTATTATTATCTGTGGTACGGGTGTGTCCAGGTCAACTAAGAAATCTCGATTACGGTTACAAGATTCGTTACCCCATCTCTAACAATTAAAGTAGACCAAGGAATCAAGCGCACATTCCTAAAAGTCTTATAAGAACTTTGCTTCCAATAAAAAATATTATTTATTTAATTTCCTATAAGGTGCAAAATCCTGTGTTTATTTTCGGTTTTTGTGGCTTGAAAAGACTAGTGAAAAATGCATTTTTTTGATAGAAAAATGATAATAACGTTTTATGTTTTAAATGGAAATTTTATAAGAAGACTCTGCGCTGGGTGGCTGTTTTTTCCGCACGAACTAGGTAAAATTTTCCACTTATATTACGCAATAATTTTTAATCAAGCACTTGCAATTTATTTATTCTTTCGGTTTGTGAATTAAAATGGCGTGTCGAAATACTTTCAATTTGTGACAAGAGAAAAAAGTACGCTTTGTGTGCGTTTTGGGCAAAAAACGTGTAATGACTAAAACAACTGTTTTACTAAGTTTTTAAACCTAATATTTAGAGAACAAAGGAGGCCATGCTTTTTTCGAAACCTTGTACAATAACAAATAATATGTTATTTTTTACGAGTGGTATTTTTAATTGGACTTTGACCTCTTACATTTGAGATACATACGACAACCGCGTGCTTCTGAGTCACGGGTTATTTAAAATGCTTCATAATAAAAAATCATCAAATGTATTTGTGTATACCGTGATATCCTCCGTCTTTGGCCACTTTATGTGACTTTTTATAGAAAATTGGTTGGCAGTTAAAATAAAATATGACAAAGTGTAGATTTAATGAAGCGCAAGCTAAGTGTACACTAATTAAACCAAAAAGCATAAAACAACTTTAAAATTTGTATGATTTATTGTTTTTTTTTTGTTACCTATCTATCGACTCTCGAACACTGGTTAGCTAGCTTACCCTATTTTAAACCCCTAGAATTATTAAACATTACATTTTCAACGTTCTTTTGTATTGTGAAGCGCATTGCGTGACTATTTTCATATCAAAAAGTACTTCCATGGCATAAAACAAAATATTTAACGCATAAATTATGCAGTGTTAACGTTTAAAAGCTATAATCTTAATAAAAATTGACGGCTGTAAAACGCAATGCCTCTGTAATTGACACAAAAAATGCACCCCTCAATAGGCTGTATGGCACGAACGCTCAGTGTCAGGGAAAATAAAAAAGTGGGCCGGGCACGCGCCAATTTACTCTTTTTTTTACGTGTTTTTTTTTTCTTTTTTTATTGGTTCGGCCTAATAGCTAGGGGCGGTTTTTGTCGACTTTTTTCTAAACAATATGTGTCAGTGTTTTTTTATTGGTCGTACCGTTTATGAGCGGTGGATTTTGACACGAGATCAGATGCTTTGTCACTTTTTTCCATTTTCGTTCGTTCGTTTTAGGGTTTTTTTAATCGTTTTTGTGGGTTCGGTATTCGGCTACTGTTTAACGGTTGGGTTGCGTGTGGGGCGCTTTTTTGGTAGTTTTTTACTTGTTTGTTTAACAATTTAAAAGCGATACGTGTGTTGAATGGATTTGTCAATGTTGTTTTAAATAGATTCGATTTTATTTCTGGGATTTAATTTTTATTGACTTCTATCCTTTTTTTGTGGTTCTCATTTTACTAAAGAATATGTTCAGTGACCATAATATACTTTTTTTTTACTTAATTAAAAAAATTTTGGAGTTTGCTCCCTATGAATCGATTTTCAAATTACGAGTAAGGCCCACGCAAATGGAGAGTCGCTAAAATCGTAAACCCGAGCGTTTACAAAAAGTGAAGCCCGTTATGTTTCCCTTTCGTTTCGTTTCGTTTCGTATGAGGTAGTGCTAGCCTCTGGTGTCGAAGTTTGTCTAGCCGCCCGAGGCCTCTCTGTTTCCCTTTGCTTTATATGTATTACTACTATTATACTGAACTGAACTGGAGTAAACTCCATCAGCGTCGGAGCTGCCACACACAGTTTTTGTATAATTTCCTCTTGAATTGATTTTGATATTGATATACCTAGGTTCTGGGTTTTTTGACGACCTCTGTGGGGCAGCGGGCGAAGGTTGGGCTGCGATACAGGAGGTTGCGGGTTCGATTCCCGCCTTGGAACAAATATTTGTGCGAACGCAGATATTCGTTCAGGGTGTTCTGGGTAAAATTCTATGTAATAAAAAATATCTATCTGTGTATTATATTGTATTAATTATATCAGTTATCTAGTACACATAACACAAGCTCTGTTTAGCTTGGGGCTAGATAATGTTGTATGAACTGTCCAGGATTATTTATTTATTTATTTATTTGTTCTATCCTTCTTAGAAATGAATTACTTCATATCAGTTGGTAAGTAGGTCATTTGGTCCTACCTAAACATTTGTGTGTTTTTATTCCGGGCTAATTTGCCGTGATATATCTGACTTAAGAATAGACCCCTCCGTCTCCTCCCGTGGATGTTGTAAAAGCCGACTAAGGGATTACCCGATCTTGATAGATTCGTGGATGTAAGATTTGTGTGTGTTAGTTTATTATGGATGTGTTATTACTGGAAGAATACGTAAGCCGAGTCAGTTGTGGTAAGCAATGGCGGCGATGAGCTCATCCCTTGTCACGTCTGTTATTTCCAATATGGTGCAACCCACGGTGAAAAGAGGCCTATTGAGGTTTTGCCTACCCCTTCGGGGGAAAAGGCGTGTGTCTATGTATGTATATATGCATGATTTCGGGAAGAAAGCGTAAGCCTATTCAGTCGTGGGTGAGCAATGGCGGCGATCAGCTCACCCCTTGTCACGTCTTTTATTCCCATGATGAAAAGAGGCCCGCTGAGGCTCTGCCTACCCCTTCGGGGGAAAAGGCGTGTGTTAATTATGTATGATTTCAATAATTACTTTGCACTTTGTTAATACATTTATTTACAGAAAGAATTATATAACTAATACAAGGTATGTAGTACAAAATATATATGAAACATTTGTGCCACCTGAAGACCGCTGCTAGCGATCTAAAGGTAGCTCAACTGATCCAAATCACTACCAGACGGAAGCGTCCCTAAGATGCTGGCTGCATTGCCATGCTGAATGGCAATACTAATGCGTTGAGCCAGATAAGAGCCAGCTCTCGGGTCACACGTCGCTTCGACTTTGTTACTTTTCCAAATAATATTTTATTCGAATATATCCATTTTAGTTGAGTTATCGATCAGTCAGACGGTCACGCTTTGTTTTCGAGCGGGACACAGTTGTCACGGAATCGTGCCATCAATAATATTTCACTGTGAATAGGTTGGTGGTATGGAGTAGGACTATTTTTAAGAACCTTGTTTTCGTCTGTCTGATGTGTGTGTTTAAGGCGTATACAGCAGCTAATTGGTCTTATTTGGAGGCTTTCTCCACCTAGAGGAGTCAACGTTATGTGCAGAAAAAAATAAATTTCGTTTATTGTCCTGTCTGTAAAGTAAACGCACAAAAATGTGTTACCTGTTTATTAAACATGTAATTTTTTTTTACAAAGTGCAGCTGTTTTTGACTTAATTTTTGATTCAACTTGTAAACGACTCAGAATTTTGTACTTTTTCTTTCACTAAAATGTCAGCAAATAATTTTTCTTCAAATATAGCGTATGATTCTGTAATTCAATTCAATTTCAATTCAATATGTTTATTTCAGACAACAATACATTATAATAAAAATAAGTAAGTGTCCATATTTCGAGTAAAATCATAATTAAAAATAAAATTCGCAATCAATTCAAAATCAAAAGTTAAAATAAATTCGAAATATCAAAAATTAAAATAAATTAGTAAAATTAAAATTTAATTAGTAATGAGACGGTTTTTTTTGTGGCACATAATTGTGTTTCGTGATTTTCATTTGCCTACTTTTGTTTCCACAAGCGATATTGTGTCACTTTCTAACTAAAAAACCCTCACCGCAATGAAACGGCTGAACTGATTTTGATAAACATAGCCTAAGAACACTACCGACTCAATGAACTTTATAAAAAAAAAACTGTTCATCCCGTCGGGAGCTACGATGCCGCAGACAGACACGCACACAGACATACACACACACAGACACGTCAAACTTAAACACCCCGTCGTTTTTTCATCGGGGGTTAAACACACACCTTTTCCACCGAAAAAGTATACTCAAACTTCAATAAGCCTCTTTTCACCGTTCTTTTTATCGTAGGAATACAAACGTGATAAGTGGTGAGCTCATCGCCGCCATTGCTTCCCATGAATGACTCAGACAACGCTTTCCTCATCAATAACACATAAGCTAGCAGCCAGGACAAATCTTACACCAACAAATCTAACTAACAAGTCCTGATATATAATAACGTGATTAAGACTCGTTTCGTTTCGTATGAGGTAGTGTTGGCCTCTGGTTTCGGAGTTTGTCAAGCCGCCCGAGGGCCTCTAAGTAAAAGTAAAAGTCAAAGTCAAAAGTATTTTATTCATTGAAATCACAAGGATCATTTTGAATCGTCTTAAAAAATAAATTTACATTTACTCCTGTTCCAACGCAACCAGACCTAGAAGAATCAGGCAACAAACACGATCTGTTTTTCTTTTGATGATCCTTCTTACTACTAGGTGAGGAGCGCCTGTTTGGTGGCTCGAGAACAAGTGGAAGCTGATTCAAAGAAAAAAGGAAAATCAACTTAAAATCCGTACTAAGGTAGGCAGTCAAAAGTAAGATGATAGAGAAAATCAGCAAAAGTTCATAAGGCAGAGATTGAATAAATAAAAATACTCTTTAAAGTGAGCCAGTTATCCATTTTACAGTATCTATAGGTAACTGATTTTCAATTTACCGGTCATTCATATTTCAACTTACTTGCTTGATCAATACTTCAATGCATTCCATAAATCATTGAAATTATGCACCTAAGTAATCGGACTCATGCACGCGACCGAGTCTGAACCCACGACCTATTGAATCAAAGGTGGAGCTGTTTCTCATTTGGTCCTTTTACCGTAAGACCACAGACATACATTAAGTTACTTAATAATACTTGTATTAATTAAGATTTTGATAAAAATGGGACTAATCTAAAGTATAATGTGTCAAATAAAAAAAAAAAACATAATAAATGATGGAGATGTGAGAAAACAAACATAAAAAAACACGAATTGAGTCCTGTTGTTTTGAAGTCGGTTATAAGAAGCCGTTTCCACATTATCACACTTAACCCTTCACGGTTCTTCCAAAAATGATTAAAAATAGGTCGCGGTGCGTGAGCGCGGTGTCATTACGACCCTAAGAACTTTTACATCGGAACTACTTCCGTGAGTTTCTTATTGCTTTCCAAAACGACTTTTTCGAAGGTAAATTAGTTTTTGATTGATCTTCGTTTTAGTAAACTTTGTTGTGAATAACTTAAAGGAATTTTACGGTTTTTTAATCATTATTTACTAAATTACTGGTTACATTAAACGCAAAACAGTAGTGCTCGCATTACTGTGCTATGGTGGAAGGGTATTGGTGCCGGTGAAGTTACAGGCACATCAGACTTTTCATCTTTGTCTTAGGGTGGAGGGCACAGCACAATACCCCATAGGCCGCGTCTTACTTATGTGGACGTGACCTATGACGTAATGCACTGTTCATAGGCAAAGGGTACCGCTTAACATCAGGGCCATCTGTTTGTTCAGTTATTTCAAGTTTTATAAAACAAAATTAGATAAAAATGAGGAATAGTGTAAATACTTACGTGAATCATATCAATTATTTTATAAAAACAGGAAATCACCTTGAAAAACACTCTCGAAACGGGTCGAAACAATGTCGGTGCTCACATCGATTTAACGATACGTGAAAATTTACCGTTTTTATAAAATAATTGAGGAATAGTGTGTTTTGAAAGCGATGTGAAATTAAAGAAGACGTAGTGACTAGGATTGAGAAAGGAATGCTTAGATGGTTTGGGCATTTAGAAAGGATGGACGATAGTAGATTGACGAAACGGGTACATAAGACGAGCGTGAATGGGACAATGGGAAGAAGAAGAACCTCGGTGAACGTATTCAGACCAGATCGGAGACGTTCTGGAAAAAGGCCAGGTCAAGAGCACCCTTAACCGACGAGCATGTATGAAGAATGTGATGAGAGTGAATGAAGCAAAAGAGGTATGGCAGGATCGTAGCATTATGGAAATCTGTGGTTTCTGCAAATTTTAGTCCATACAAGTCATTTCGATGTTATTTTCGCTATTAATCCAGTGTTTTCTTCAACCAAATATAGTTTGCCGCAAATCATGACCAATATGAAAGCCAACAAAAGTAGTTTCATTGTAATATTATACTTTGTTTGCCCATATTTGGTAAAATACGTTAGTATGAAAAAGCAACCACCTAAAACAAATACCTTTTTTTTTCTTTTTTTTTTATGTAACTTGGAACGATGGATCAAGCAGATGGCCCACCTGATGTTAAGCGGAACCCTCAGCCTATGAACAGTGCATTATCACATAGGTCATGTCCACCAAGGACGAACCCTATGTGGCATTGCACGGCACCCGCTACCCTGAGACAAAAAGATAAAAAGTCTCATGTGGCTGTAATTTCACCGGCAACCATTCCTTTCAAGCCGGAACACAGCAATGCGGGCACTACTGCTTTGCGGCAGAAATAGGTATGGTGGTAGTACTTCCATGGACGAACTCTTTCACAAAAAATAACTATTACTACTAAACCTCTATTGGTTACTGAGTTAACCTGAAAAACACATGTCACTCTTTTGTAGTTTGGGAACCGAAAACAAGGATTTATTATTCATTCATAAAATCATGAGACAATATTGTCCTTATCAATCACTAAACGTGTTTTTGGTATAGAAACGTTGCTAACAAAACCATAGAGATTTTTTTGTCACACAGAGCTGTTCTCACAACGAATAATAGGACAGTATCAAAATTCAAGTCTTTTATCTCAATCTTGTCTTTGATCCTTTCCCATAGAAACAATACCCAACCAAAAACAACCGGTTTCTATTCTATTTGTTTTATTTCAATGGAAAACAAAAAAGTGACATTATTAGGGCCCTTGTGAAGGTACGAATATTTGCATAATTTTTATGGGGTCAAATAGACCTATTGTGTTTTTGCAGTGTTGAGTACTTTGGAACGAATTGATGTGTTTTGTCTAGTTTTGGGTTTCATCTGGTTTTAGCCGACTGTCAAAGTGGTAAAGGTGGTAGCTCTTTTTAATTATCCCGCTAATATCATAAATGTAAAAGTTTGGATGTCTGTTAATCATTAACGCCAAAACGGATGAACCGTTACTTCTTCACGCTGAAACGGCTCAATGGATTTGGATGAAATTTGGAAAAGAGATAGCTTGACTCTCGGAATAACACATAGGCACATTTTTATCTTGATATTCCGACGGGATCTAGGCCCATGCGAGTAACACCGCGCGGCGCTGCTGGTATTATATAAATCTAAACTACCATTTGCTGTTTGACGTGTTTGTTCTCCCAGACACGGTCGTGGTGGGGGGAAATGAATATCGGGATCATATACAGGATGCTTCAAAGACCCCCTCCCGACAAATTCATTAAATAAAAGTCAGTCAGTCAATCAGTCAAAAGGAAGGAGAAGGGGGAGGCCTTTGCCCAGCAGTGGGATAAAAGGCTAGAAAAATAACAAAATAGAAATGGTCTATACTATTCCCATTGCTGAGAGTCTGGGCCTACTTTCAACGTTAGTCGGTTTTTTATCTACACTATAATGTAAAATCTTGATTAAGAACTCAAAAATAGTGTTTTTATGACATGTTTTTAAATACCTTAGCCTGTAATAAAAAAAAGACTTTAAAGCATTGTTTTCCTAACAAAATAATAATCCAAAATAACAGTTCTTATTAAAAAATATATAATACACTATGGCCAAATCAAGGAGGCTTTATGAGATTCTATGGTCTATGGACATGCGCGTTAAAATGGTGCTTGTTTTTGTACGCTTATTTATTTGACGCCATTTACGTTATTATTTTTCATTGTACTTTGTTGTTCAAATAAAAGTCTTCTGCATGAGTTTAGATAAAGTAGTGTATGAAACTGCACACAATTAGGTATTAAAACACCCGTGTGAAACTATTAAACGGTTCATCCAGGTGGTCTCAGCGAGGTGGACAGTCGGTAAGAACCGAAAACCGAGCCGTACACTCGTGTTTTAATAATCCCTGTTAGTAACAGTTTCATATAGGTACAATTATTATTTAACTTGACCTGTAGTATAAAAATTATAAAACATAAATAAATAATGCTGGTCAGTTCACACAACATTGTCTAGCCCCAAGCTAAGCAAAGCTTGTGTTATGGGTACTAGATAACTGATATACTTATACATAATTAATAAAATTTATTATGATAAATGATAAATGATTTATTGCTGTTAGATCTAGGTGGTAACATTTGTTGGTGTTAAGGTCTTAATGTGCATCTCTAGTCTGCCATGTCTGGCCTACAACATTTTATACAAGCAAATAACAAAATTAATTAAGAAATGTCAAAAAATAATAATAAAAAATACAAACAAATAATATGAAACTTAAATAACATTGAAATTGATATAAATAAATTAGATTGTTTAACATTAAAATTTATCAAGATAAGATTATAGATGATGATACATAGATAGATATTTTTATTATACATAGAAAATACCTAGAACACCTGTATGTTAGTTAATAAGTTACTGTGCTATTAGGAAACGCCCGAATATCCATCTCTTTCGCTCGAATTTGAAACTGCTTGTGAATGCAAAAGACAAAACACTGAAACTGTCCCAAGGATTCGGATAGTGTGGGACAAATCTTGAAACTGAATTTTGAAGCAGTTAACCTCGACCGATTGAGCTGATACTTTGCATATCTGTCAAGTTCCTCAGTTTCAAGTTTCTAGTGTACTTTTTGATCATTATAATATGTAATTTTACATAATATAATATTATGTAATTTTAGTGACATTTAAACTGGCTTAGTTAAAATGCCTGGATGCGTTCATAGTTTTCTAAGCAATATCTCGGTGTTGCTCTGGCCATTTATTTCGAAAATCATTTTCAAAATCACTAGAGTTTCCTTAAGCATAAATAAATAAATAAATGCTTTATTATGAATCGCTCTATAAACTATGACTAATAATAATAATAATATGACTTGATATTAGGTTAGGTATACCATGTTTTGATACTAAAACTAGGATTTGAAAAATAAATTCAAAAATTGGGGTTTCTAAAGGTAGTTAACAAGGGTCCGAATGACCTACTGGATAACTATTCAAGTTGAACTTATTAAAAACATTGGTATTAATAATGTTTTGGTAAAAGATATACTGAAACTGGATCAATTTAAACGCTGTTTAAGTTATCACAGTGTGATTAGATTAACGATATATTCAAAAGATCGTAATTATAAACTATCTCAGAAATTCCCCTTATAAATAAAAAAAAATACACCCCATATTGCTAGCTGGTGTAACTATAAAACTCGAATTGTCCTTGGGACAGTTTCACAGTGTTTTGTCTTTTGCATTGACAAACAGTTTCAAATTCGATCGAAAGAGACAAAACACGGAATTACTACTCGAAGTATATTCCGCGTTTATTAGTAGCACGGGTAGAGAATACCGTCAACGAATATACTCGTACCACATTACAGCTTATGTCAAAATCTTCATTACGATTACACCAAAACACGTTTCTTTTTTATCTATTCTCTTTTAATATAGGTTTATTTCATGTTTAGGTAACGTTTATGTACTTAATATGTCATTTACTTATGTCAGGAAGTGCGTGGGTTCGGGTATAAATAAAAAAAAAACAATTATGTCGAATAACGGTTTTGACCCGTAACGATCCCGTCAACACACGTTTAGCCAGTAAGGATTCCGCAAAACCACGTTTTTGCCGGTACCGTCACTGCCAACACACGTTTAGCCAGTAGGGATTCCGCAAAATCACGTTTTTGCCGGTACCGACACTGCCAACACACGTTTCCGCCAGTAACGATTCCGCAAAATCACGTTTTTGCCGGTACCGACACTGCCAACACACGTTTCACCAGTAAGTATTACGCCAAGTCACGTTTTTTCCGGTACCGACACTGCCAACACACGTTTCCGCCAGTAACGATTCCGCCAAGTCACGTTTTTGCCGGTACCGACACTGACAACACACGTTTCCGCCAGTAACGATTCCGCAAAATCACGTTTTTGCCGGTACCGACACTGCCAACACACGTTTCACCAGCAAGGATTACGTCAAGTCACGTTTTTGCCGGTACCGACACTGCCAACACACGTTTCGCCAGCAAGGATTACGTCAAGTCACGTTTTTGCCGGTACCGACACTGCCAACACACGTTTCGCCAGCAAGGATTACGTCAAGTCACGTTTTTGCCGGTACCGACACTGCCACGACACGTTTCACCAGCAAGGATTACGTCAAGTCACGTTTTTGCCGGTACCGACACTGCCAACACACGTTTCACCAGCAAGGATTACGTCAAGTCACGTTTTTGCCGGTACCGACACTGCCAGCACACGTTTCACCAGCAAGGATTACGTCAAGTCACGTTTTTGCCGGTACCGACACTGCCAACACACGTTTCACCAGCAAGGATTACGTCAAGTCACGTTTTTGCCGGTACCGACACTGCCAACACACGTTTCGCCAGTAAAGATTACGTCAAGTCACGTTTTTGCCGGTACCGACACTGCCAACACACGTTTCGCCAGCAAGGATTACGTCAAGTCACGTTTTTGGCGGTACCGACACTGCCAACACACGTTTCGCCAGTAAGGATTACGTCAAGTCACGTTTTTGCTGGTACCGACACTGCCAACACACGTTTCGCCAGCAAGGATTACGTCAAGTCACGTTTTTGCCGGTACCGACACTGCCAACACACGTTTCGCCAGTAAGGATTACGTCAAGTCACGTTTTTGCCGGTACCGACACTGCCAACACACGTTTCGCCAGTAAGGATTACGCCCAGTCACGTTTTCACCAGTAATGATCCCGTCCAAATACGTTGTCGCTAGTAACGATTTAGCCGAAACACGTTTTCGCCAAATCACGGTTTCACAGCTAACAATCCTGACAAAACACGTATCCACCAGTTAGAATTCCGCCATGTCAGGTTTCTGCTTGTCACAATTCCGCCAAACCACATTTTCATCGATATAAGTCATCTCTTCTACATGCACACGTTTTCGCTAGTAAGAATTTTAGCCAAATCACGTTTTCATCGGTAACTATCCCGTCCAAATATCTTGTCGCTAGTAACGATTCAGTCAGAACACGTTTTTGCCAAAACACGTTTCTGCCAAATTGTAACTTGTAACTGAAACAATTTGTAACTGTTCAATTTGTAAAATACGAAGTGATTGAGTACAATTTGTTAAATAAACTGTAATTAGGCGCCAACATTTTTAACTCATGTGTTTTTTATTTGATTTATTTTACTCTCCTGAATTTCTAGTTTTTAGGACAGAACTGACGTCACAAAGGCACACGGTGATGGAAAATGCGCATGCGCATTTTGATTTAACCTCATTGCCTTTGAAATTGTGATGGATACACTTTGTATTCTATTTGCCTTAAATAGATTTTACTAGCATCTGTCTACGTCCTCACTCACTGCGATACGGCACCTAGATAAAAGTTGGCCCGTAAGTCAATACAGCTCGTTGTCTATCTGTGTACCAAATTTCATCCAAATTGGTTCATCCGTAACGGAGTAATTGAGTCACAAACAAACATCCAAACTTTTGCTTCCGACTAACAATAATTACAAAAGTGAAAGCTTAGATGCTTGTTTGTTTGTGAATCACGCTGTAACGACTGAATCTATTTCAATGAAATTCAGTACTGAGAGATATTATGATGTAGTCAACATATAGGCTACTGTTTATCATTGTTTCTTGCAAATAGAAGCCGCAGTTTGATCATCCTCATCATCATCATCATCCAATAGAAGTTTTCTGCTTTTTTTATACAAGTTTAGATGACGGAACAAGCAGATGGCCCACCTGCTGCCTATGGACAGTGCATTATCACATAGGTCACGTCCACCAAGTACGCGCCCTATGTGGCATTGCACTGCGCCCGTCACCCTGAGACATAAAGATGATAAGTCTCATGTGCCTATAATTTCACCGGCACCCATACCCCTTATACCGGAACATAGTAATGCGAACACTACTACTTTGCAGCAGAAATAGGTATGGTGGTAGTACTTCCCTGGAAGAACTCTTTCGCAAAAAAGCTCTACTATTTCTAAACCCTATGTCTATTGGACATAGGTTTCCCCCGCAGAATGCCCTGACGAGCGGTATGGGTTTTTGCCATGCCACCATTTTACCTTTCATGCCATAAACACCATGCTTGGCAGGCAGATTAAAGATGGCAGTTTTAGTGTTAAGTACTCAGGTGGATGCTGCAGCTGATTCCCTGTTATAGCCCCTTAGTTGGCTTATACGACATCCACGGGAGGAAAGCTTGGCGTCTATTCTACTACTGTGATGACATTTGTGGCGTGGCGGTAGCCGGCTGACATTTTGAAAGGTTGCGGGTTCAATCACGAAAACCAGCAACTGTCTCAAATAAATAGGCAAAATGGGTAATACTCATTGTGGTAGGGTTTTTAGTGTATAATTTTTTTTTTGGCTTAATTATAAAGATTTAAAATAAAAATAAAAAACTAATCTACACTAATATTATCAAGAGGAAAGATTTGTATGTTTGTAATGAATAAACTTAAAAACTACTGTGCCGATTTCAAAAAATATTTCACCATTGGAAAGCATTCACCCTGAGTGACAAAGGTTACCAGGGTTATAGGAGGGGCTGTTTTTCATCCTGAAACTACCCGTGCGAAACCGGGACCAGTCACTAGTATTTTATAAAACTATAAATTGCCTTTAATATTGTGAAAGAATCATCAAAACAGCTAGAGGCGTTTGGAAGCAGTAGTCTTTTTTAATGTAAACCATAGGAAATTTTGCATTTTTTCCTGTCAAAAACAACGTTAATTTAAAAGTCAACTAATATTTATATTTTTGACGATACTATATCCTTATGTTTTTTTCATTATTTGGGTCATTTGTTAATGAGAAGTAGGCTTTCTAATATAGGTCTCTATTGCAGTGTTGAGTCTATGATCGCCTTAAACAATGGCGTCCATGATTTGGAACGTTCGGAATTATATTCGTTTATTGTACAGCTGTCCCTTAGATTGGGGTCAGACCAGCCATTTTAGTTTTTCGATTATAATTATTATTAATACATCATGGTCTGTCTGTCGGATTTGGAAAGGGTTAATTATAATCAATAATAGTTAAAACGATGTGCATGTGTAGCCATGTTTTTATAGCTACTACTTCATGTATGTACTCTAGTAGTAGGTACGTCTTCTTCTTCTTATCTTCTTATAATGGCTTCTGAAGAGTGCTACAAAGAATTTCGCCAAAGTCAAGTGATATAATAGTAGATTATGCACTATCGGAATAAAGCAGTGTCTTATGTAGCGGGCGGCACCCTGAGCGTAACGAGGGACTCTACAGTTATAGAGAGTCCTGAGTGAAGCGAAGTGTTCAAGCTGCCCAAGACGAAGACAGGCTTTATTCCAGAGGTGCATACTCTACTTTTCACATCTTCTGCGAGACTATGAAAATTCATTGAAAATCACAGCACCAAACACAGTTTTTTTGTTTCACATTTTTTGTAAACAACCCTATTTTTGAGTTCTGCTTATGGTGGCTGTTCTATTTTTGAACAAACCTCTTTTCAATGCCATTATGGGCATTTTTTTTCTCAAGTTAATAGTATATTTATCTTGAAAAATACACAGACAATTTCGTTTAAGTATAATTTTATTTTAGGTCATTATCCATTATTATAATATGATATTACATACATACATAAATAGATACACACGTCATTTCCCCGAAAGGGTAGACAGAGCCTTAAATGGGCATCTTTTCACGTGGGTTGTTAGTAATAAATAAGTGGTAAGAAACATATATTTCAAAAAGAATAATACAACTAATACAAGTAGGTATGTACATAATTAAAGAATAATACAACTAATACAAGTAGGTATATACATAATTAAAGAATAATACAACTAATACAAGTAGGTATATACATAATTAAAGAATAATACAACTAATACAAGTAGGTATATACATAATTAAAGAATAATACAACTAATACAAGTAGGTATGTAAATAATTAAAAAAATACATATGAAACAGTTAAGCTACCTGAAGGTCGCTGCTAACGATCTAAAGGTAGCTCAACTGGTTCATATTTTTTTTTTTTTTTTTACATAACTAAATTGTGTTAGTTGCGTTATTATTTCTGAAAATAAATGTTTCTCGCCTGTTATTTATTACCTTGTCACGTAAGTAAGTAATAAGTAAATAGTGGTAAGTAAATTATATTATCAAGAAATTTCGGAACGAAATCCCAAAACGGTTCAAATAGGTTATCCTTTTCTGACAACCCCAGAACCTTTCTCACTTCGGGTTCTAACATCAACAGAAAATAGTTAACATTTTCACTCTAGGGTTGTTCCTTTTGCTAAGAACAGGCACCCTTACCACTATGGTTCTTGTAGAAGTATAATTTTTGTTCATTAGGTTCGTATATAAGTTGTTCGTATTTCGAATGTTATTTTTACAGAAAGATTTTCCAAATTAATATTTTTAAGTTTGGAGAAATTAAAATAGCGAAATACTAAATGGTGGTTCTAAAAAAAATGTTAGGTTTTTTTTATTTTCATGAATTTTGTGAGTACTATACGTACTATGCTATTTTATTATGGCACCAAACTGAAATGTAATACTTACCTACTTAAGACTGGGGCAGTACCTATATAGTGTAGCAAAAATAAATACTTACTGAAAAAAATAAAAACACCCTCAACGCAATGAAACTGCTGAACCGATTTTGATCAAACATAAGAACAAACACAACTAATTCACCTTTCAAAAAAAACTGTTCATCCGTTCTGGAGCTATGATGCCAGAGACAGACACACACACAGACACGTCAAACTTATAACACCATGTCGTTTTTACGTCGGGTGTTTAAAATGAATAACACTTTTATCAAAAATAAAAACTCCTTTTGACACAAATGGGTGGCTTTCATGTAAATAAACCCTTTCAGCCGCCATGGTAACTGTGTTGTGTAACCTTGGAAGAAATTGTCGTCTTGTCTCTTAACCCAGTTACAAACGAAGAATTTTTTCTGACAACAAAAACGAAAAAACACGTAATTTTTTTAGTGACAAGTCTTATACCATTGAATATACATTATTCAGTGACGGCCTCCCTGATCAGTCCATCGCCCATCAGTGATCATATAACAGTGACGTAATCATTTTTAAGATATGATTTTTGTTAAATAATTTCTCACGTAAGGCAGTAGAGTTTTCCCACAGTTTTAACTTTCGTTAGATCCCTTCAACACACAAATCATAAAAAAAACACAAAAACAAATAAAATCTGAATAACAAACGTAGATTTCTTAAAGAGATATAGAATCTACCACTAAGGCCGTGTTCACACACCGTGGAAAAGAATGAAGTCACTCCCATGTGACCACACCTCTTCATTACGGCATACCTAACTTGGCAATTGTCTTAGTACATAGATTTAATGATTAGAATACGTACTTTGCCAACTATTATTTGTCACGCTTTGCGATTTTGCACTTTATGTGTTAGAGTTTCGTTTTCTTTTGTTGTCTAGAAGGTTTTTTTAGAATCGACATCATCATTATATCCTTTGAACGTCTACTATAAGACGAGGCTATAGAATCGAATTTGCCATAATCACCGAGCTAAGCAGGCAATTTGGTGTTCGCAGTGTTGATATTAGATACACAAGTGCTTCTGTGAATTAGGCTTTTAAGACATCCACGAGAGGAGACGGGGGTCTATTCTTAGGCCAGACATACCACGGTAATATATTTAAATTATCTTTTGGTTTCATGTTTTTGCGTTTCTGTCATATAAATTATAGGAAATATTCTAGCATTTACGCCTGGGTACCCATCTAAGAAGTTTTATACACATATAATTAAATAACAATAAAATTCAGCCAGTGGAACTTATATACAGACAGACAGACGTTGCCTTTAATAAATATAGAGATGAAACTAGTCCCTAAAAATTTCAGCAGAACCGGATATTGTGTACAATGAATCAAACAATCTGGCGGTAGAGTTGACTTATGGCTAAAAACTTTGCGTGTTAATGTAATAAAATTCCTTATATTATTCTATTCATTTATTTATATAGATTTTTGCTTAAAATTTATTTCTAGACAGCTTGAAACAAAATTTTTATAAGTGTCGATTATTTGAATGACGTATACTTACTTTAGTTTATTTTTATTTAATACCCAACATGACAACAATTACCGATGAGAATAAATAATAAAAAGTAATGAAAAGCCGTCAGCAGTACGTCTCGTAGCGCTACGCCATCTACCGCGGGGTAGCGGGCCGAGGTTTCAGAACCTCTACGAAGGATAACCTCTTAGCATTTATGTTAGAACCAGGGTTCTACTTTTGCGTAAAAAATGCTGAAACTTAAATTATTTTCCCTTGAAATGTTAACGGAAGTAGACTATGATAGGTTGGTTAGAAAAAAAAGAAAAACAAAGTTCTGTGATTGGTCAAGTCATACAGGAAAAAAGTTTAAAAACTCTCATTTTCGTAGTTTAGGTAAACACGGAAACACGAATAAACGGCCGCCAGCTAACCCCATAAGCTCCGCCTGAGCCATTAACACAAAAAATATACAATAGGAAAGAGGCGTTAAAAAGAAATCGTCAAAAACTCCACGCGAGATAGGCAGATGCAGTCGGCGTAAGTGCGAGCGAGATGGTTGCTATTAAGAAAAAATCACAAAGAAACCCATTCTTTTTCATTTCCTCCCTCACTAATAGCGGCTTAGAAAAAAATGGGGAGCGCTACCCATCTCTTTCTGCCGCGCAGGGGTGGGATGGTGATAGAGTCGGGCGAGTGAGAGCGCCGCCACCCTGCTTAGCGCCCTTTTATAGTTCTTATTTGGGCCTCCGTCCGAGCGGTCCGTCATGTGCCGAGCTCAGGGGAGTGTGTGAGAATGTCCACCGCGCGGCGCTCGGACAGACGCCGCGCGGCGCGCCGCCGTCTTTTCCTTAGCCGGACGCATTTTTCCGCGGAAAAAACGCGGGGCGCACGCGCCCAGACGGCGGGGATGTTCTTGTGGACGTCTAAGGCGACGGGGGCGGGCCGCGTCTTGCTAGTTGGAGCGGCGTCTTCGCGTCGCGCGCGCGTCCGCCCCACCCCGCAAGAAGCCGTCGCGACAACCAAGTTTTCCACCAAGAAGTTAGTCGTTCCCCACCCGCGTCTCGAGGTGGTCTTTCCGCTTTTCCGGGAACCGCGATTCAAACTCGAACTTTTCTTCTCGCAGGCACACGGCGAGTCGCATGCTATCGTGACGACACGTCCACAACTGGAATTAATGTTGAAGTACTTCAATGAGAACATATCCCTAGCGCTGCAGGAGAGGTATAGGGACCTCTATGAGTATCGGAAGACGGAAGCGGTAGAGGAGGGCTCACATAGGGAGGCTAAAGTTCCGAAAATAGCGGAGGAAGGGGAAAACGTCGGCGGCGGAGGCGCTTTTGAAAACGCCGCGCCGCCGTTTAACCGCCTTCTGGAGCAGCCCAAAGAGGAAGACAGCTTCGTGGCTTCCTGGCTCCACAACTCCTTTAAGATGACTGCAGCGGAGGGCAACCACCCCCCCAATAACACTGAAACACCTGGAGGAAGCGCTTTGGATCTCCGAGCGGCACCGCTATCCCTCCACATACCAGCTCTGCAGCAAGCCGAGGCTCAGAGGCAGTTCAAGATGGAATTCTGGAACCGGAGTAGGCCGGGGTCACCGGAGGCTCACGAGCAGCTCGGGCCGCCGCCAACCCCGCAGCCACCAGCGACGCCAGACCACAAGACCATGACGGAGAAGCTGGTGAATGAGATACAGGTGAGTCTTTTCAATTCTTGAGAAATTGTATCGAAACTTTAAAAACAGTTTTTGGAGGAATTTTCTGATAGTAACTTAGTTTTTCTTGAGATACTTAGGCAAAGTTTTTTTTTAAATGGTATCTAAAAAAAAATGTGCTTATATTTCAAATAAAAAAGTGAATTGTTAAGACTAATCGTTTTTATAGGAATGTGAAAATTATCAAATAGTTTTCATTAATTTTCTTCACCCGACCGACGGCATAGTGCGATGAAAATTTTAACTTGCCGGGATAGTAAAGTGTATAGTTTTTTCTTTAAAAAAAATATTTGAATGCGTTAAGACAAGTATGGAATAAATATTTATAACTTATAAACAAAAAATTCAAAACAGTAAATTAAACTTACGTTTTCAGATCACTTTTTTGATATTTGAAATAATCCTAAATAATTCTTTGCTGATTTTAATTATAAACCAAAATAACTATTTAATTTAATTTAACAATCTCAAAACAAACTAAAGATCGTGTATCGTCTTCAAAGATCCAAGATCAACTGACCTCAGGAAATTACACACGGCGAGGTCTCACAGAACTCGTTCCAAATTTGAATGATCCTTATAAAAAATAAAAAGTCTACGGCAACATATTGTAAAGCTTTTGTTAACACAAGAAAGGGTTAAGGTCTGCGTCAAACTTATTATTAAATCGTTTTTGTCCTTATGTTGCATCCGGTGTTACAAAAGGATATTTAAATTACAATAATCTGTGATAATTCTATTATTTCTGTATTAGTGTGATCAACTTGTCGCCGGCATTTTTACCTTCTTTTTGTTGTTTTACCTTCACAAATGTTTGTTTTGAGCATATGGCCTTCTTTATTGGTGACGTCTCGGTTACCGTGTTTATTGTAATATCCTTTTAGGTTTTTCGGTTTGATAACGTGTAATTTCGTTTGCATTAAAAGTGAATTAAAAAGTTGCAACCGTAGAAAATGCAATAAAAATTCAAATAAAGAACGTTGTGCAGTCACGGAATTAAAAACAAAAGAGGAAAGAGTATTACTTTTTAAATTAGTTTCGAATACGCTCACCTTGCATTTGTCTATTCCCACGGCTCGGATTAGGGTAGGTACGTTCTGATTCCATTTTTAATTTTTTTGGCGCTTTGTTTCACGAAGGGGTGTTGACAGTTATTTGTTACAGCGAATCTGTCTGATTTTTTGTTTTTCGAGTTTTGTGTCGAACCGGTTTTAACATCCTGTATGCATTCAATCGTTTTTTTTCTTAAAATGAAAATTTAACGGTTCACTACGAGTGTTTGGCCTTTTGTGGTTAGATTTTTTCTTACGAACGGTTAATTAAAATATGATTTATTAATATTTTTGTATGTCACTCGAGTCAAGAGCTTATTATCACAATATTAGTTTAGTTTTATTGCAACAATCGTTTTTTTACTTTATAAAATCTCACAGTAAGTATGTTCCTTAAGGTGGAAGGTTTCGCTTGTGGCATGAAATTCAAATTTTAATGTGTTTTTTGCTCATCATCACAATATCTTGAGATAGCGAAACCTAATTTTGCGAAATCTAGGAGACCTACGATGCAGATTTTAATTAAAACTCAATTTTGAATGTCAATGAACAAAAAAAACAGTGTAAAAATCATTGAATGGCATTCGTAGCTAAACTAAGATATTTATGAGACACTATCAATCTAAACGTGTGTGTTATTTCTCATAGTTTCCGCAAAATCAGGTTTCGCTATCTCAAGATGTGTTGATGAAAATAATAAAATTCTAATTTCGCGCCAAACTCGAAACACCTTAACATTAAATCTACATATAATTTTTTATATGTTGCTTCGCAATATTAGGAAATGTTCTTGGTACGATTTTTTCTTTATTTATACGTACACGATTCGGTCCTATGAGGTTTACTAGTACATGTATTTTTAAGATTTTACACTAGCTTTTCTTTCTCTTTTTTTCACGCTACTCTTCTCACGTTGGAACGGGACAGCAACAACAGCAATCTCCATCTGCGGACTCTACGATGAGTGAGCGATCGCTCGTACCGTTTGCATTGGTAAATTTACTATCAACAATTAATAACAATAACGTAATTATATTATAACTCATTAAGTGTGGTATTTAGTTTATTTTTGAAGTTTTCAAATTCAGTTTTTCCTACATTTTTTGCAACTGCTTCTATTAATTTTACAAGTTATTCTAACCTATTTGACTAGTAATATAAAACCGTTTTAAATTGGTACCGATTCGAAAGAGTTAAGAAAAACGACTCGCTTATAACCTTTGTTCCTTTTCTACCAATATTTCGTTCGGTAACATTTTTTATTTTCCTTTATAACAAAAGCGCATCCTTGCGTCCTGACCTTATTCGTTTTAATTTTAAATCGTTCCATTTTTGATTTGCGTAACAGCATGTTGTGCCAGTGTTGTGCATTATATTTTTGCTTTATCGATTTTTGTGGTTATTGTTTTGTTTTCTTTTTAGATGTTAGACATTGCCGCGCACCTAATACTAAGTATACTAACGCTAACTACTAATATGAATAGTATTAAACCTTAATTTGTTTAAGAACGTTACTCATCATGCATGTTTTTAGAAATTTAGAAATTTATTAATTATTACAAATGCTATAATTATGCTTGCTTTGTCATTGTGTTTTTTGAGCTCAATATATTTATTTACAATTATATATTACCACTTATATATGTAATAATCATTTGGCAATATAGGTAAAATTCTTTTTGGAACAATCTTTTGAATATTATCACCAAAATAAGATATGAGTAATACTAATGCGTACAGAAATTACTCGTTTTTTATATCATTGTCATTGTCATCATTATTGGCTAGAAAGAGGTTCGAAGATTATTTCGTGTCTTTCCTTTGTAAATTCAAATTAATTCCTCATTTTACTGACCGCAAATACCTCTTTTGTGGATGCAACTGCATTTTTATGCGTATTACTGTAATACAATAAAATGATACAACCTATTTCTATTACTGATTGTATAAGCAACAAATATTTTAGTGTTTTAGCAAAATCCATGCAAAAATTAGGTTTAGTGGTATACTTTCTTATCGATAATTAATAAAATGTTATTTTTTCACGCAGCCTCAACAGCAGTCGCCGACAGGAGACGCGGCTGTCGGCGATCGGAACTCGATGTTGCCATTTGCATTGGTAAATGTCCTGAATAGCCTGAATATCGATGTAATTATAATAATTTCTTTCTTTTACTTCACTATCGCGGATCACGGGAACTCATATTTATAAGAATCTCTCAAGGTCTCTTCGCAACTAAAACTTTTCCCTTTATTATAATAGATAGATAGATAGATAAACACTTTATTGCACACCAAATAGACAAATAAAAAGATAAAAGAACAAAAAACAATAACAGTAATGTACAATGGACGGTCTTATCGCTAAAAGCGATCTCTTCCAGACAACCTTTGGATGGACAGGATAATACAAAATTAAAATACGGCGGTGCGCAAGTAAATATCTACATAAATATATACCTAGACCTAACTATAGTTATACACTAATAACTAAACTACAACATATATTATAGGAGACTTTTATATATGGGACATTCCTATTTAAAAATGTTCTTCTTTATTACTGAATCAGAATAGTGAAACAGTTACCGTTACAGACCTTTCACCGTAAGAGGTCCCCTGCGTGAAACCCTTTTTCTTACACCCGTTTTCACTAAAGCTAGGTGATGCCTAAATCGGATGGCTAAATATTAAGGAGTTGCCTAGAGCAAAAAAACGATTCACCAACCTTTAGGTGATGACTACGACGTTAGGCGTTGCCTAAGGTTATGACTATGCTAAGCTATGATTAATTTATGCGTGGCGTAATGTTAGGCAACTTACCTAAACTGACAGATTGTCAACCGTTTTCACTAAACCTAGGTGACGGCTAAATCGCTAAAAACAAACAAAACCATAGACAATTGTTAAAAATTTAGGCAACTCCTATTGTAAGATTCAACTAGTGAAAATCAATTGGTGAAATGTTTTTTTTTTGTTAGAGAATTGCCTAGACTAGGCGATTCTTAGTTAGGCGACTCCTTGATCGTCGTTAATGAAAACGGGTGTTAGTCTGTGTCCCCCTGCCTTGGGAATAGTGCCGACCATATAGAAGTAAATACTCCATGGCATACATCTTACGGTGACCGGCCTGTACAGTTACCTATCTGATTTTGAGGATATCTACTGATAGTACTGAGCAAGCTAATAATCAAAAGAAGACTCCATGAAGAAGTAATTAGAATTTTAATTTTAATTTTTATGTTTTTGGAAGATTGAGGTTTTATGAAATCTATTCTTTTAATTGCATATAACGGCAAGATTAGACAGATTATTAACACTTTTGATAGGTATTATTTTTATGACAACAAAAATAAATTAAAAATTAAAATAAAAACAAAGAACACCAAAAATGAGATTAATAGTATAACGAGCACAATAGGTAAGGTATCTTTAATTACTGAAGTTAGCTGAAGGTTTTAGATTGAGGCGCGTTTTTTTTTCAAATGTTTTTTCTCTTCACAGCTCATCAACACTTACTCAGATAGCGGAAACTGCCGACTAACTGAACTGCGGATTTGCCGGTAATTATATGACCTAACACACAAGTTTTAATTTATAGTATCACATAAATGTCATTAGTTTAGCTATGAATGTATCTGAAACAAAAACACACTTTAAAAACCAATGAAGCACAATCGTAGCTAAGCTAGTGATACAAATGATAGGTACCATAAATTAAAAATTGTGTGTTAGGTCATATTATAATTACCGGCAAATTAGTTTTCGCTATCTGAGTAAATGTTGATGATCTGTGATGAGCAGAAATGATGAAAAAATAATAATTTCGCGCCACAAACGATAAGCAACCACCTTAATATACTCGCAGGTAGGTGTATCTGCTGAGGCAATAGTATAGAATGAAATTCCCATAAATTTATTCATCTTATTTAGTATAGACATGTCCAAAATATAATAACTACTCCAAATATACTGACATTTCTGCCGTTTCCTTATATTGACTTCCTATACAATTTATAATAATATGTTTTCTACTTAAATCCTACTCGATTATTTTTGAAGCTTTTACGCAGAAAACTTAGATACGTTACTATAATGTAGATTCGTTCAAAGAAATCGTTCCGTTCAGTCAATTTCTTGGAATTATAGGGTGTGAAAGCAATTCCGATGAGTTTCCGTGGTTCCCTTCTGAGCTTTAAAGAATAGTGAGCTTTATATCGAAGATCCTAAGATCATTTTCGCATAAACAATTTAATTACTAATACGATTTTTAAATCGATCGCAATTTAAAACTCACTGTTATACAAAATTGGCCTTAGCTATTTTTAAAATGGGTCGGTTATTTTGTTTCTAAATTTAAATTCTTATTCTTAGAGTCAATGCTTAGTGTTCAAAAAAATCAAGTGTGAAAGCAGTTTTTTTAAAGATAAACGCGCCATTTTTTTTAATGAAAATAAATACTTAATTGGTTTAAATATAAAATTAGCTAACATTGTTTTGAGATTGAACTTGTTATTTTTTGTAATTCCTGTGTTTTTGTTCAATTATGACTTGGCTAAGGGTTTTAGATTGCACACTGCGGCCCGTGACGAATGTAAAGATTACTGACGGTGTTGAATTTACCCACAAAATTATCACCTTAGAATGTTTTTTCTTTCTTTATTTAGCGGCTTTTGAACACAATGATCATGTCAGCCCGTATTAACAAACACTAATAAACTTCTAAAGGTACAGAATGCTAAAATGCGTAAATCATGTACAAAACTGTAATTTAAGCCAGTTCACCATTCTTCTTGCGATCTCTTTACAATTAAATCGGTCAATTCAATTCTGTCAAGAATCTATGCTTGAATTCGATTGAATTTGAATTTTGTTCTGTAATATGGGTCGTATTATGTAATAAAAACCCATAATCAGTACTTTAAGGTGCAATGTTTCGCTAGTGGCGCGAAATTAAAATTTTATTGCGAATTTAGCTCATTACAGCTCATCACACATATCTTGAGATAGCAAAACCTGATTTTGTGGAAACTACGAGAACTAACACCCATATTTTGATTGATAGTGTCTCATATATATCATTAGATTAGCTACGAATGTCATTCAATGATTTTTATAGTGATTTTTTTATTCATTGACATTCGTAGCTAAACTAATGATATTTATGAGATACTATCAATCAAAATATGCGTGTTAGGTCTCTTAGTTTTCGCAAAATCAGGTTTCGCTATCTGAAAATGTGTCGAGGAGCTGTGATTAGCAAAAAAACACAATAACATTTGAATTTCGCGCCTCAAGCAAAACGTTCCACCAGGTTTGGTATAAAACCTTTTTACAAGTGAAACTCACACATGCCTCTCATTCCCCCAACAGCAACAAGCGCGGTCGGGCCAGAGCATCAGCGAGCGCACTCTGGAGGAGTGCTGGTCGACACTGCAGCGAGTGAGTTGGCATCTGTTTCAATGCGTATTGTTATCTTCCAAGGGTAGGGGACGCGCGGCGGTGCTTGTGGACTCGTTCTATTCCAAATTTGAACTTTAGATTGTTAGAAAAAATATTTCTAATCACGTTCGAAACTTGAATTTTATGTTTTTATGCGACATTTTCACATTGTTTGCTTCACAGATAAACTTAGGATATTCGTTATTTTTTTTCACTTTTATTTTATTTCTTTTCCTAGTATTTTTTTTAGTTATTTTCCGTAACTTTGGTGGTATTTTATCCAATGTACCTCGTCTAAAGAGCACAAGTGTAGTGAAATTAAATGGAAGTGAATTGCGTGACTTTTCAAATTGTGGGAAATTGTCTACCAAAGTTTTGGTAAACGTCTTACTAAAACATGACAGTCTTTGACGACTTGTATATGGATTGTTACGTTGCAAATTATATTGAAAATATATTTTTACTGGAAAATGACAAACGTACAAGAAGTGCGACGCCAAATATAAAGAAAAAAAAATGCTTTCTAATCACGTCTGAAACTTTAATTTTATGTTTTTTATCAGGTTCTTATGCTATATTTTCATATTGTTTGCGTATTCCTTTAATTTTAATTAGGAGGTTATAATCATTTTCAAGAGCCGGAATATAATAAATCTTAAAATGAATGCAGTACCACAACCACTAAAACGTATCCCCTAATGGGGTATTTGTACTCGTTTCTAATTATAAGGTGAGTTTTATTTCCTTTTATATAATTCTGCCCTTACATGTCTATTTTTTCTTTTTTATCGACGATCTAGCAGTGGGTGGCAAAGGAAATGTAGCTATACAGCCAGATAGGGTTTTTACTGTAAATATCTAGTGTCGATCTATTTGAATATTCATTAAAACATTTTCGCATAGTACATCTGATAAAAAGTTGTAGGGCCTGAGGGCGTAACGATTTATCGAGATTCGCGGGTTTTTTACTCGTTTTTATTTAGTGTTGCGAAAGAACTAGTGATGTCAAGTGTATTTTAAATGATTGATCATTTAATTAGGACACAATAGCGATATCAGTTTTCCTTATATGTTCAGTTTTTTATTATAAAATTTTCCTAAAATGATTCTCAATTTGAAATCAATATTTTAATAAAAACCTAATCAAAAAGTCTTATATTTAAATCATTTTAGCATACCTAGTACACCTTATAAAAAGATGTAGGGCCACAGGGCTTAACGATTTATCGAGATTCGTAACTCGTTTTTATTTAGTGTTGAAAGCACTATATAGTGATGTGTGGTGCATTAGGTATAAGTGATTTATCAGTTATGACACAAAACGGGCGTAAGTATTCCTAATAAGCTCAATTTTCTTACAGGTTTTTTTAATAATCCCCTGAAATTACACTAATAAGTCAATATATCAATGACATATAATCAAACAAGCACCATTTTATGCTTTTAACTACTAAAAACAATATTATGATAGATTCTTCTAACGACTATCCTGAAATATCTACGCAAAGATTTAATATGATATTATGATCTACATAACCTTAGTAGAGCTTTTTTGTGAGAGTTCGTCGGGGGAAGTACTACCACCTATTACTACCGCAAAGCAGTAGTCCTCATATTGCTGTGTTCCTGTTTAAATGGTATGGGTGCAGGTAAAATTACAGGCACATGAGATTTTTCATTTTTATGTATCAGGGTAGGAGGCGCAGTGTTATGCCACGTAGAGCGCGTCCTAGGTGACCTGACCTGTGAGGTAATGCATTTTTATAGGCAGAGGTTACCGCTTAACATCAGCTGGGCTGAAAAACATAGTAAAATAAATAATAGCCGTCGTATGGCCGGACTAAGAAAAGCCCCCTCCATCTCCTCCCCTGGATGTCGTAAAAGTCGACTAATTGATTAATTACCTGGACTTGTTGATAAGATTCCTTGTTATAAGATTTGTCCGGGCTGTGGAATGTGTTATTACTGAAAGAAAGCGTTAGCCGAGTCAGTTGTGGGAAGCAATGGCGGGGATGAGCTCACCATTTGTCACTTCTATATTCCACTATGGTGCAACCCACAGTGAAAAGAGGCCCATTGAGGCTCTGCCAACCCCCTTCGGGGAAAAAGGCGTGTATGTATGTTTTTTTCTTTTTTTATTAACATTGATAGACCTTTGTTTGACAACGATCTCACCTGTTGGTAAGTGACGCTGGCCGAAGATGGAGCACAAAGATCTAAAAGGCATCTATTCACTCTAGACTTGAAGAGACCCAGATTATAGTTATCAGGAAAGACAGACGACGGTAGTGTATTCCACTCCTTAGCAGTTCGCTTTATAAAGGTAGAACAAAAACGTGTATATTGTATATTGTGATATTAGGTGCATCCCTACGACCATTTGTAGCTGACCATCTGCATACAAGGTGGCGTATGACCAGGAAGCGGTTACGGGATGTTAAGGAACATCTGTAGGCCGTACACTAACCCTGCTTTTTGAACAACAGGTTAGAGAAATTGACGGTGGAATTACAGGAACTGGGTACTTAGTTATGAGTTGTTACATCGTTATCACTATATCGTTCGTCACTAGTATCACTCGCCGTTGGATTTCGTAAAAGCTGCATGAGTAAAGGATTACAACATAAGCCCATTGTCGTAATAATAAAAAAATTTTTTTAGTTTTGGCTAGAATTTGGGAATATTAGACAAATATTCTCTTAACTCTTACCAATGATACCGTCCTTTTGACGACCTCTGTGGCGCGGCGGAGAAGGTTTGCCGTCGACGTAGCAGATTGCGGGTTCGATTCGCGCCTCTGAACAAATATTTGTTCAGGGTGTTCTGGGTATTTTCTATTAGGTATAATATAAAATATCTATCTATGTAATGTATTGTATTAAGAATATCAGATATCTAGTACCCATAACACAAGCTCTGCTTAGCTGGGGGCTAGATAATGTTGTGTGAACTGTCCAGCATAAATGTAAATAAAATCAAAACTTACTCGAATCTTTCTTTTAGTAATTTCAGCCTTTAAAGGTTCACTTTTAAAAAAGGTCTCCCCATAGAATTATAGGGGGGAATTTGACATAACAACATTCAAACAAAAAAGATTTTTAATAATCTTAAAAAAATACACATAACCTACTCCTTTTTCGAAGTCGGTTAAAAATAAATAAACTCAATAATGAAACTCGCAACACAATGCAGCATGCAAAGTACAGGTGTACGAAAAAATAAACCCGCACTACGAAACGGAAAAGTACACTCACAATAAAAACTGCCGTACTTGATCTTTTGAGGAGGGCGGCGCACGGAACAGGGTCAATGGAGCGGACTTTTTCATATTACTTACAAACTTTTTATTTTAGTTACGTTATATCTAATAAAAGGAGTAGAGGACAACCACAGAAACATACTTTTCACCAGAAACGGGATATTTACCCGATGATTTTCGAACAACCAAAACTTAAAAATCATGGTAAATATCCCGTTTCTAATGAAAAGTATGTGCTTTTCCGTGATAGCTTCAAAAGTTTAACCACAGAAACGTTTGGACGACGTATTTAGAAAAGAATGTGGACTAGACTGGATGAGACAGGCCAGATACAGAAAAACATGCAGAGATATTGTCTGTGCCAAACGGGCGACTTCTGCCTGACTAGTATGAACTCTATTAAGTACAATATTTTATTGACAATTACATGGACATTTATAAAATTAATTAATAACAATTAAATAATTCAAAAGCCAAAAATTATGTTAATAAATAGCCCTTTTATTGCTTTATTTTATTAGGTACGTTCTTATTATCTCGTTTTTAAGGTATTTTTAGTTAAATGTTTAATTTGATTGTTACTATCAAAAAAACGTAAAAAGATTACAAGGAGTTGAAAGTTTTAAAAAAAGTCCACTCTACGGATCGTCTCCTCCAAAGCAAAGCAAAGTACACGATGCACGCTGTTGAAAAAAATCCCTACATTTGCATGTCGATCCGCAATGAATTTATTGTTATTGCCATGAGATTTATTATCCCGCCGCTTTCCGAAAAAATCTACCGAAAATTACCGCGTTCCACATTTGAAATTCAAATCGCAATTGTTTTTCGTTCCGAAATTGAGACGATTTTGACATTCGCCGTCCGCCATCAACATGTTTTAACCTTTTTACGTTTGGGTGTGGTTTTTGTTTTTAAATTCCGAAGATAGTAAATCAATTCGAGTTGTCGCGTTTTTGCATCGGCGTCTTTTCTCTTATTAATATTGTTTAAAAAATGTTTTAATGATGTACGGAGTTCCACAAAGTGTTGCTGTGTTTTTTATGGCTCCTTGTTTTAGATTTGGATCTTTTTTTGAGTTTACTTTTGCAAACTTTTTCTTTGTTACTGTATTTTTTCAATTAAGTATTACGGAAGTCAAACAACTTAAATCTCATTTATGTACTATGACCAACAAGATTCATTCGTAGATTTTTCCTGGCTGCTATCTTATAAGGAATGTGTTAATACTGGAAGAAAGCGTTAGCAGAGTTAGTCGTGGGTAGCAATGGCATCTATGAGCTCACCACAGGTCACGTCTTTATTCAACGATAGTGCAACCCACTGTGAAAAGAGGTCCATTCAAGCTCGGCATTGTTGTTTGGCTACACAGCGCTGCGTAGGTACTTATAGCAGATAACACATCGTAGGCACCTTCCGGTTTATTCTATATTCTAAGTTTATATTACAGAAAAAACTTCCAAAGGCTCAAATTCAATTGAAATCAAACATAAAAGAATCTTCTTCAAACTTTGCAAACATTTTTTCCTTAACTGTAACATCTTTTAACAAGAATCAGACGGTAAAGGGTGGGGAGGTTGCGGTAATTATGAAAAGTGTCCGAGGAGGGAGGAAAAATTGTAAGTGAGGACGTTTAAAAAATTGGTTTAATGAGCGAAAGGCTTTTAAAGTTAATAGGTCCGGAGAGCTGTGTCGATAGTCTCTAGAAAGTTCTGCTGGGATCCGTTTTTATAAAACTACCATAGAGAGTAGTTTTACAAACTTACTCTATTTTAAAAGTAGATAATTTCTGCTGATCATTTTTGGGACTTGATTTTGAAGGGGTTAAGACTATAACAGACCCAAAACTGAAATACAGATCTATCTTAAAAAGCCTATTTCTACTAAACAGATGGCCCAAATAAAAAAAAAACATAATAGATATAAAATAGCATGGAAAAGAAAGTGTACTTTTTTTAATTTGCTCTTGATTTTGACAGGAAAGTTTCCAAAGTTTCCTATGGTTTTCACAAAAAAAGCCAAACTTCCAAACGCCTGAAACGATTTTAATGATTCTTTTACAATATTAAAGGCAATTTATAGGTTTATAAAAATATGAGTTTAGATATTTGAAAATAGTCATATACTTGAGGCAGTTGCGGTTTTTCGTGATTTTCGCTCACTATTTATTTCGCGTACTCTGTTCTGCCCCGTTCATACTTATATGAACTTTACTGAGTTAGATAGTGACAGAATTTGGGGTGACTAATCACCTTAAGAGTAAATCATTAAAAAAACGAAAAAAATAATGTTGTGTTTTCTTAACTCCCCGTACAACGTCTTGTCATTTTTCCGTCCCCACTGTAGGTAAGTAATCGTGTTTTCCTTCGTTAATAACTCATAACCAGTGTCTTTTTAGGGTTCTGTACCCAAAGGGTGCTAACAGAACCCTATTACTAAGCCTCCACTGTCCGTCCGTCTGTTTGTCAGCGGGCTGTATCTCATGAACCGTTATAGGTAGACAGTTGAAATGTTCACTCAGTGTGTATCTATAGTGTTTTGACAAATGTTTGTATGATCTGCACTTATTTGTTCTGGGTCTGGGTGTAATGGTACCATGGTACTCGTAGTTTCTGATACCCACGACACAGGGAATCCTAGTGTGGGATCAGGACTATATATTATGTGACTGTTGGGTGTTATGTTGTATCGACACTATAACAGCAAATAGTCAAAATTAAGTTAAAAATTAAGTGTTCATATAAAAAACGTAATTTTAACGGCGTTTTTTTGTCGACCTTAACATTCGCTTTATCTCTTTAACTGTAATAAGTAGACACATTAAATTTAAAAAAAATGGGTAATGCCAAAGCTGCAGTAACAACAAAGAATTAAAATAAAAAAAAGTTACAAAATATATGGGGTCCCCATTATAATAAACTTTTGTTTTTACTCCATCATAATAATGACTGTACGTAATAGAAACATGAAATTTTCACATTATTACTATAATAGTTTATATAACAACAAATAAATAAATAAAGTTAATTCTTGTACGACAGTACAGAACCGTTCGTGTGCGAGTCCGTCTCGCGCTTGTCCGGTTTTTTCACCAAACTTGGTAATTTATTTGGTAATTAGCGGTGGGCTCTTAAACTCGAGACATTATTAGAAACTTCTTTATAGCTCGTAAAAAATGATATTTTTCGACATAAAACACCTGTGTTTTGTACAACTTTATGTACAATGTTGGTGAAATTTTGTTTTATACGAAAACTTATGGAAAAACGAAATATTTTGTTGCACAGAGTTAGATAATAATAAACTTATTTAAGAGCTCTAACGGTCACAGATTAAAAAGTGGGTAACCGAATAAAGCAATTACTTATTTAGAAAAAAAAATATACATAACATAATACATATACATATTTGCCGATCATACAAACATTTGTCTTAGTGGTGTGTCCAGCCAAAGAATATACCCCTTCGTCTCCTCCCGTGGATGTCTTAAAAGCCGACTCAGGGCTTACACGGACTTGTTAGTAAGATTCATTGGTATACGTTTTGTCCTGGCTGCTAGCTTATGTTATTAATAGAAGATGGCGTTAGCTGAGTCAGTCGTGAGAAGCAATGGCGGTGATGTGCTCACCATTATGGTGATTGTCACGTCTATATTCCCACAGTGGGCCTCGATAAAATGAGGCACATTGAGGCTCTGCCTTTCGGGGAAAATGGCGTGTGTATACAATATCTTAATAATTTGTAAGTGCGTAGTAATACTTAGGTATTCATAAATTGCCATTGTTGTAACGTACACTCAACAACAAAAATCATTATAAGTTCGTGTATAACATATCGTTTCCGTTTGAACAAAACGGAATTAAAAGTGACACAAAACGAAAAAAATAACATTTAAAACGCTTAATTAGCAGTAGCAGAAACAAGACAACGGTTTTTAAGGTTCAATTTTCACAAACACATACAAATTGGCGGGAAAACAGCGCCCTCTGGGACACGGTGGAATAAGAGAAAAACTCAACAAAAATTAGATTTCTTCAGTACTGTACGGTGTAGCATGCTTCTTGATACTTTAATTCATAATAATAATAATTTCTTCATTTTACGGCCACTATTATTAATCTGTGGCACGGCGCCGAAGCATGGACGCTCACTATGGAAGCTTGGTCAGCTTGCTCCGTCATTCAAGTAGTATACAAAAATAAAATAAATAAAAACTGTGCATAGAATGAGAGTCGCCCAAAGGGCTATGGAGCGTGCCATGCTTGAAATATCTTTACTGGACCTTTTTTTTATAAATATTGATAGACCTTTGATTGACCACGATCTCACCTGTTGGTAAGTGACGATGTGGCCGAAGTTGGAGCACAAAGATCTAGAAGGTACCTATTTACTCTAGCCTTGAAGAGACCCAGATTATAGTTTTCAGGAAAGACAGACAACCAAAACAAGCAAGACAAGACAAAAGTAGTTTGATGGTTTTACCGTGTCCGCAATACGGAAATCCGAAGGAGGACAAAAGTGGCAGATATTGGAGACCGTATTGCGAGACTAAAGTGGCGTTGGGCAGGCAGATCACTTACCCAGATTTGGTAAAGGCAGAGTGTGTGAGGCTTTGACCGAGTGGTGGCCGAGAGGGAGCACTAGAGGCCGTGGCAGACCATCATTCAGGTGGGCGGAAGATATAGAGGCCGTTGAGTGAAAGACATGGATCACAGAATAAACCTGGATGCGAACAGAACCGTTATGGAGTGGTGTTTGAGGGAGGAGGCTTACCGATACCCAGCAGTGGGCTATTATTTAAGCTTCCAATGATGATGATGAATGTGGTAGTACAAGTTAATTTAGGGGCTCACATGTCCCATGTCTGTGATACAAATATTTACTAAAATTACCCAAAAATTAATTTAAAAATTACTACATCCATTAATGAATTTAAACAAACAATGTTAGAAGTTCATTGTTAGTTTTTTTACACTGTGTTCCAAAACTTACTTAACGTACTTTAGTAAACGTTACTTGTGTTTTACAAAATTCGTATAATCCTTGGAATAACTTGTTACACAGTGGTTTGTCTTAATGCATTGACAGGCACTTTCAAATTCGATTGAAATTGACAAAACATTGCGTAGCTATTCCATATAATATTTTGCCTTTATTAGTAGCATGGATAAGAGTTAAAAATTCGAATATTTAAGAATCAAATATATAACACTGCCAAATAATAGTAGTTTATTTAACAAGGTAATAAAACGACTGATTTCAGACTATAGATTCGTGTATGAATGGGTTTAGTCCCGGGCCCGGGTTAAACACTACTTTTTAGTTCGATTGTGAAACATTATTTTAGAGGGCATAGTCGATTTACATTTTAAATTACCTGCCAAATTTTTGTTTAAATACTGTTTTCGTGATTTTCGTTCACTTTTCGTTTGGCGAACTGAAATTCCTACCTTATCTTAGCTTTATTAAAATAGATAGTGTCAGAACATGGCTAATGGCTGCCTATTAAAAAAAAGTTTTGAAAAGTATTTACTGTTAATTTTCATTGTTTAAAGTAAACGAAGGTGTGTGTCAGCTAAAATCTGTGATTTTACGATTTTACATATTAATCTATTTGCGTACTGTATCTATTTGGGCATTAAATGAAGATCGATTCTTAAGGAGTAAACTATAAAAATGTTTTCCCTTTATTTCAAAGGATGTTTCAAGTATCAAAACAGCTCGCACCTGCACAATCGCAGCTAATGGTCCGTGCTCTGTAAAAATGGCGACGGACGCCGGCAAGATAAAAATTAGCTGAAATTAAAAGAGGCTAACGAACGCCATTCTAGCGTCTTGCAACTAATATCTCAGTTTGTTCCTAGCAGGAAAACATTTTATGATAATATCTGGCTATTTGGTACTTTTAATAGGTTTTAAAGAGGTTTTTTTAAGGGCTGTTTATAACATTAATGTGGTGTTTTGTTTATGATAGTGTTTATATGTAATTTTGTACAAATTCATAATAATGCTGAACATATTATCACACAACATTATCTAGCCCCAAGCTAAGCAGAGCTTGTGTTATGGGTACTAGGTAACTGATATACTTAATACAATAAATTACATAGATAGATATTTTTTATGATACATAGAAAGTACCCAGAACACCCTGAACAAATATCTGCAGATCGCACAAATATTTGTCAAAGAAATCAATTGTACTACGAACTAGAGTCATTTATTTATGGAAGAAAGAAGTGAACTTAAAAAAGTGAACTGTGTTATTTATTTTTAACATAGACATACGCCTTTTTCCCTGAAGGGGTAGGCAGAGCCTCAAATGGGCCTCTTTTCACCGTGGGTTGAATCGTGGGAAATAACAAAAAAACCCGTACTTTAGCTGTAGAGTACCCTCTTAGGTATCATTAAAAATTCTTGGAAGCACCCTAAAGGTGTTGGACCGGACTTGTTAGTAAGATTCGTTGGTATAAGATTTGTCCTGGCTGCTATTACTGGATGAAAGCTTTAGCCGAGTCAGTCGTGGGAAGCAATGGCGGCGATGAGCTCACCACTGTCACGTCATATTCCCACGATGGTGCATCCTGCGGTGAAAAGAGGCCCATTGAGCCTCTGCCAACCCTTTCGGGGGAAAGAGCGTGTGTACTTTTGTACACACGCTTTTTTTGTAGTCGTTGGAAGCAATGGCGGCGATGAGCTCACCACTTGTAACGTCTGTATTCCACCATGGTGCAACGCACAGTGAAAAGCGGCCCATTGAGCCTCTGCCAAACCTTTCAGGGGAATGGGCGTGTGTATGTATGTATGTATGTATTCAAAATCATGTCAAATAATCAAATGCCGTATTATTTTATTAGTTTATGCTAGACTTTAAAAAGTTTTTTTTTTTTACTTCTAAATATACTAAAGGTATCCCCCCACTTTCAACCACTCCTCCTGATACAGGTCTACGCATTCCCTGTTGAAGAAATCTGGCCTTTATTTGTTTAATAAAGTCAGAAAAAGATTTTATTATATTTTTAACCCCAGACGCAAAAACGACGGGGTGTTATAAGTTTGACGTGGCTGTGTGTGTGTGTGTGTGTGTGTGTGTGTGTCTGTGGCATCGTAGCTCCCGAACGGAAGAACTGTTTTTTTTTGTGTTTGATAGGTGAACTTGTCGGGAGTGTTCTTAGCTATGTTTGATCAAAATAGGTTCAGCCGTTTCATTGCGTTGAATTTTTTTTTAATTTTTACAAAATTAATTACTTGTAAGTGCATAAAAGGATATAATTTTTATTATTACAATTAAAAAAAAACAAGAACTTGGAACATAACTTGTAAATAGCGCGGCGATTAAAAGTAATAAGGAAAAATATATTGTTTTTTTTTCGAACCCATCGAAAATCAGTAATAAAAATAAAATTGTCGATTATAAAAAACCACACACCGTGAAACGAGCTAATAACATATTTCCATATCATATTAAAACTATTAAAAGTGTGTAGTTAGGTCCTATTAGGGCCCACCGGACCGACCATGCGTTGTATGGCCTAATGATAAGGTGGTTCCATTACCATAGGTTAGGCTATAATGACTTGTTGATAGTAGCTTGCACATATTGTCAACTGTTTTGCCAGTAGTACGAGAGCCGGCCGTGAGATGACAGCACTGATATGGATTTTAATCAGGCGTATCTTCAATGAAAGCTACAATGGAATGAACCTATGCGAAGCGCACTGAAAGTTTTCACCGCAATGGTTCTTCCAACATTAACAAATAGTTAATTTTGTAAAAATTAAAAAAAACTCTCAACGCAATGAATGGGCTGAACCAATTTTGATCAAACATAGCTAAGAACACTCCCAACAAATTCTCCTTTCAATTAAAAAAACAGTTCATCCAATCGGGAGCTACGATGCCACAGACAGACACACACCCAGAGACACACACACACACACGCACACACACGCACAGATACGTCAAACTTATAACACCCCGTAGTTTTTGCGACGGGGGTTAATTAAAAAAAAAATATGCTGATCAGTTCACACAACACTGTCTAACCCCAAGCTAAGCAGAGCTTGTGTTATGGGTACTAGATAACTGATATACTTAATACAATACATTACAAAGATGTAAAGATGATTTTTTGTATGTATCTAATGGTTCCACAAACTGGCATACGGCCCACCTGAAGGTAAGCGGTTACTATCGCCTTTTAACATCTGCAACACCGGAATCATTGCCAAAGCGTTGCCTGCCCTGAAGTACTCTTTTTACATTTTATTTATTTTTGTTTTACTATACATAAAACAGCCCTGTAGCTGGTGGAAAGTGCGACAGCTTTTGAACACGCTACTCGAAACCTATAATGTGGATATTACAGTTTGCAATGAATAAAAAAATCAGAAGTAATTAAAATATGCGTTTAAAATTCAGATGAGTGCAATTATCTCAAAGGCTGGATCTTGGACTAAAAGTCACGCGTTGCGTTTGAGCAATGGAGCGAGTATCTGGTTTTAAATGTAGTATTATTTATGTAATTTAATAGTAGTAAGTAGAGCTTCTTTTGTGAAAGAGTTCGTCCCGGGAAGTACTACCAATATACATATTTCTGCCGCAAAGCAGTAATGCTTGCATTGCTGTGTTCCGGTTTGAAGGGTATGAGTGCCGGTGAAATTACAGGCACATGAGACTTTTTATCTTTACGTCTCAGGGTGGCGGGCGCCGTGCAACGCCATATAGGGCGCGTCCTAGGTGGACGTGATCTATGTGGTAATGCATTGTTAATGGCAGAGGTTACCGCTTAACATCAGGTGGGCCATCAGCTTGTTCCGTCATACGAACACGAAATTTAAAAAAAAGGTCGGTTAGTATTTTTTATAAATGGGATTGTACCCATTTATTAATTTTATAATTTTGACAAAATTATTGATACATATTTATTTTACAATCACGTCATCAGAAACAATAAACTTAATTCGAGTTAAAAACAAAAAATATGAGTCATTTTTAACAACCACTTAACAAAAATTACATCATCGAAATATATAATCGCATAAATATCCTCTCCGATGACCATAAATAAAAATCTAGATACTCGACCACCTACGTGTGATAAAAAATACAACATTATAAAACTTTCAAACATGGTAAGGATATAAAAGTTTTATCTTGAAAAAACGCACGGAGAAAATGTATATATCGCTGTCTCGCTCACTCGCACTATCGAAAGGAAGTGGTTTTGATACTTGGGAATTGCAATTAATCAAGCAGGCAGTAAGATAGCAAATGGTATTTATAGACGTAAAAAAATATTCTCTTTATCTTAAGTCACTAAATGAAATAAGTAAATACTATTAATTAATACCTTTAGATCCGACCTTTAGAATTGCCTTTAGATCGTTAGCAGCGATCTTCAGGTAGCACAGCTGTTTCATATGTAATTTTTTAATTTGTACATATCTACTTGTATTATACTTTTCACTAGAAACGGGATATTTACCATGATTTTTGAGTTTTAATTGTTCCCGATATTTTGGCACAGTTGCATGCGCCATGATCACGGGAGAACTAGTTTCAAAAGTTATACCTACTTGTATTAAATGTAATTATTCTTTTTGTAAATAAATGTGATCCTTAATTAATATGAAATAACATAACATCCAACAGTCACATACATAGTCCTGATCCCACACTAGAATCCCCTGTGTCCTAGGTATCAGGATTTACGAGTAGGTACCATACTTCTACACACACAGAAACGGATCAAATATTTGCAGATAATACAAATATGTTCCCTGCAGCGGAAATCAAAACCACAACCTCTCGTATCTCAGCCGGCTACAGCCCGCCGCGCCACAGAGGTCGTTAAAACAACAAATAAAAAACAGAATGTTTACATATTAAATGCATGTGTAAACTATAAATACATATGTAGCAACCACCGTTAGGTATGTAGGGAATAAAAAAAAATGAACCTTGGTACTTTATATTTCATCTCAGAACCTGTATAGTACGCGTCATGTTAAAAGAACGCTAGAACGTCTGAAGAAGTATGACCGCCATGCGCCAGCGTTCTTTTTACATGACGCGCATTATACCTCACAACAACGCTTCCAATCGTAAAAGTACCAAGAACTTATCTTGTTTCTAAACACTAACATTCTTTTTTTAAACTTTAACAAAAGCGCATCGCAAAAAGTATTACATAACAAAGCACCAAGAAGGCTCAACTTCAAACTTGGAACCGCTGGATACAACTGAGTATAATAAAAACTTAGCAAGTACACATAAGTGCATTACGATGGCAAGCCCGGCTCCAATCACTCTGCATTGGCATTCAATGTAAAATAAGCCTTAATGTGCTATAAATTAAATTCAAAATTACTCAGGCACGTAGTCTTTATCAGGTGAAAAATAAGGGTGTCAGCACTGATCGCCTAATTTAGTCACACGAAATTGAGCAGTCTCTCTCTGAATTTAAGTCTCAATATCACACGTGTCACGAACACGTGTGCGTGGTAGAGTTACATCGGTAGGTATTATTGCGTCTGGAGTGATACAACTACGTATCGTTTGTGTTATATCTTCTGTGGGACTACTCTATAACTATACGAGCAACGCCAACGCGCGGGCGCAGCGATTTTTTACCGCATTTGAAAAATACATTTTGACGTAAACAGACACATTTTTTGCAACAACTTAAACAAATTAAACTTGTTTACTTTTTTTTCTGAAGTTTTGAGTTAGAAATGTTTATTTTTACGTTCTTTTTTTGAATGTAATGTGATTTTTTAAAGTGAATGTGTGTGAGTGAGTTATGAACTTTCGAATTTGTGAAGGATTTGTGGCTGAGCTTCGATGCAGGTATATTTTATTATACTTCTATAGTCTTGTATAGTTCTAGAGCCCTTGATTTGTGGCTGAGCTTCGATGCAGGTATATTTTATTATACTTCTATAGTCTTGTATAGTTCTAGAGCCCTTGATTTGTGGCTGAGCTTCGATGCAGGTATATTTTAATATACTTCTATAGTCTTGTATAGTTCTAGAGCCCTTGATTTGTGGCTGAGCTTCGATGCAGGTATATTTTATTATACTTCTATAGTCTTGTATAGTTCTAGAGCCCTTGATTTGTGGCTGAGCTTCGATGCAGGTATATTTTAATATACTTCTATAGTCTTGTATAGTTCTAGAGCCCTTGATTTGTGGCTGAGCTTCGATGCAGGTATATTTTATTATACTTCTATAGTCTTGTATAGTTCTAGAGCCCTTGATTTCGGCTGTTACGTTAGCAGAAATAACCTGTGTGGTGAAAAGAGAGTGAGTTTAATATTCCTTTCATGCAAAATGTTACTAGTAGACTATTTTGTACAGTCAACGCTAAAAGTAATTTAAACTAATAATTGAGTAATAACCTTTTTATAAAAATAATAAAGGTATTTAAAACTTTAAAAACAATATTGCGGTCTTATTTTTTTTATTAAGGACCTCTAAACTGGTGCAAAGCCCATTGTATTATAAACAAATATAGTCATAAATAATCATTTATTTCCTCTTTATACATGTTCTTGGTACATTTTACAATTTAAAATTAGGAATACAACAATATAATTCAATATAAATCTCATATAATTTATTATTAAGACTGTAACACCTAAATAAACTGAAGTGAATGAGTGAATAGGTACCTTCCAGACCTTTGTGCTCCATCTGTGAAAAGAATTTTGTGAATTTTGTAAAAAGAGCTAAGGATTTAGTCATTTTTGTCTTCAGCCCATTGCATATAATATTTTCGTAATAAAGGCACAATTATAAGATGCCTCTTTATTAGTCGGTTAAAAAAATATTAAGTTGTACACCGGGTTTAATATAAATACAGATAGGTTTAAAGTCACGAAATCGTTCGTTTACTTAATCTAACTTAGTGTTTGCTTCTTCGATCAAGAACACAACTAGATGTCAGGTCGGCGCAAAAAATACGTCACGGTGAATAACAGCTCACTTGAAAAGTGAGCTCTTATTTTTTATATGTATTTGTGAGATCTTTGTACGTAGCTAAAATTAAGGTAGATTTTACACTAAATGTTGATTAACCAATATCTTTTTTTTCATTTCTAAGTGTCAGGAGAAATTTATTGCTTTGCTCGTTTTTTGTGACGAATGATCGTAAGTATAAGATATCATTTTGAAGATTTGCTAATGTATTGCATGGTGTCATGTTTTTTTTTATACTACCGAATGACGGAGCTAGCAGATGGCCCACCTGATGTTAAGCGGTAACCACTGCCTATGAACAGTGCATTACCTCATATGTCACGTCCACCTAGGACGCACCCTATGTGACATTGCACTGCGCCCGCTCCCCTGAGACTTAAAGATGAAAGTCTCATGTGCCTTAAATTTCACCGGCACCCTTACCGTTCAAACCGGAACACAGCAATGGGAGCACTACTGCTTTGCGGCAGAAATAGGTATGGTGGTAGTACTTCCCCGGACGAACTCTTTCACAAAAAAGCTCAACTACTACTAAAACAAGAAAATGGTTAGGTAGTAATTAGGTTGATCTTAGAACTGTTTTAAAACTTGTGTTTCAGTTCGTTAGTAAATAAATAAAGATGTATAAGTATGTATACCCACGCAGACGGTATTTAGATTTGATTTTGTACTTGACCCGAAATCTAGTTGCATTCTTGATCGAAGGTTTGCTTGGTGAAAGCCTAGCCTAAGCCATAAAAGTCACTGTGACATTTACCTTAGTTTTTTAACGAGCTTTTCGTTTCAGTGAAGTGTTTATTTAATGCATAGCAGTGTTATTTTTTATTTATTTTTCACAATTTTTGTTTCACATTTTATGAAGACTCTTTTGGGAAAGTGGTCATTATGGGAAAGTAGACATTAAGTACCTAAACGATGTTTTCCTAATTCGTCCACTTTCATAGAAACAAGTTAAATATCTAATATTTAATTTCAAGGGTTTTGTTCGGCCGTTTAAAAATTGTTTCTCACGAAGAAACCTACCAATATTGAGAATTGAAATAGGCATCGACGTAAATAAAATGAATGGACGGGCCTTAGAGAACGATAGTTTTGAAGCTTCTAAACAGACCTAGCTAGTATACTTCGCTTCAGTCAGTCTTTGTCACGGCAACGAGTGACAGCTATGCTGAAAAATACCAAAATTAGATACCTTGGTAATACAATGCCTTGCTGTGCTTTTCTGCAAGTGCAAACAACACAAGAAATACAAATAAAACATCAAGCATCGCATTTAATTCGTAAGTAAAGGTTTTGTGATATAATTTTCATCAATTGATAAAAAACTTATAAATCGTCGTGCGGTAGGAAAACTACATAACTAACACATTTTCCGAAATCGACTTTATTGCATAGTTATGATGGCCCATACATGTCGATGGACACGTCTTGCTCTAGAGGACGAGCGACAAGGAGGACTACGCCCCAGGACATTATCTCAATGTTCCCCACTCTGAATGAAAGTTAACAGACACAAGTTTATACTCGTAGATAGTTTTAATTTTAGTCGACATACCTTTTTCTTTTTGATACTTAGAATTATTGTGTTCCACAATTTTTTTTCATTTTGTTGATTTTATAAGCATGAGTCGTATGATAAGTTTGTTATGTCACTTACTTTGAATTTATAAGTCTGCTAAAATAATGTAGGTGATTCAGTAGTTTTCTAATATTCAGTCTTGATAAAAAGAAATGATTATAAGTTGGTTTTATTTTAAAATATATTTTAATATTATATAAATCTATACCCATGGATAGGATTGTCATATTCAAATAAGTAAATAATAGATCATTTCAATTATTCAAAACTTTGGCGAGGGAAAAATACATAGTCGTTTTTTTATTTTTTTCTCTTAATCAAATGAACTAAAATGTATTATCATTAAATTCGAAAATAGATACAGTACCAATCTATAACATATCAAAACACGGACTGAAAAATTAGTTACGATAAAAAAGTTATTGCCATTTTTGACGCAATAAAACAGTAAATCGCGTTTTTCTCGCGATGTTGGTTTTGTTGTTGTTATTACTTATTTAGTTTTCCAACTACAGCGACGAAATATTTGACAAGACTTCACGCATGACGGATGGTCCGGTACAGACTGCAAAAAAATCTGATGCCTAAGGGGTATCGTATTGATTTAGAATTGTAATTTGCATTATTTACGTCAAAACATTGCTAAGCACGTCGCTTTAGGTAATTGCATATCATATGTAATGGCATGTTAATTAACCTTATAGCTTTCCAAAAAAAATCTAAGGTAAACAAAAATGGATAGAAGTCATAAGACGAGCAAGAACAGACGACTTTTGGAAGTGGAAAACATTTTCCCGTATTTGCTCTGATCATTTTCTACACAATGAATTCTATACGCCAAAAAACGGTTAGTAGTAGTAGAGCTTTTTTGTGAAAGAGTTCGTCCGGGGAAGTACTACCACCATACCTGTTTCTGCCGCAAAGCAGTAGTGCTCGCATTGCTGTGTTCCGGTTTGAAGGGTAAGGGTGCCGATGAAATTACGGCCACATGGGACTTTTCATCTTTATGTTTCAGGGTGGCGGGCGCAGTGGAATGCCACATAGGGCGCGTCCTAGGTGGACGTGACCTGAGGTAATGCACTGTTCATAGGCAGAGGGTACCACTTAACATCAGGTGGGCCATCTTCTTGATCTGTCATTCCAAGTAGTATAAAAAAACTCATTGTGCAAAATTCTTAAAACTGCACTCTGCAGTTTCTTAAGTACTGGAATTTTTATACATTTATGTTTCCGTACGATTTTTATGATATTTTCTTAGTTTATTGAGTGATGAAAAATATATTTTTCACAAATTGATTGAGCTGAAGACCTTAGGTGGACTTGCTTTTCTATTATTGTGTATGTTTGAGAGCTGAAAAATAGATACGTAACTACATAAAACAAAAGGGAACCATGTATTTTTGTAAAAGTTTCATTCAATAATTGCATTTTTTTCGGCGATTTTTTGTACTATAAACCTACTGAAATAACTTTAGAAAACACATTGCATCTGTTAAAGTATTAAAAAAATACAGTTTTTAAGAAGTTCAATAATTTAATTTCACCTAGTTTATTTAAAAGACCGCCAGGAGTGGCGCTATAGAGAAGAGGCCTTTACTCAGCAGTGGCTGGATAGATAGATAGATAGATAGATAGTTTATTTGTTGACCGTACCCTAAATCCGAATTGTCTTATTTTTCACGGACGTATTGTATGGGTAAGGCCAGTCCATTTATTTTACTTTGGTCGAAGGAAATAGGTATATTTTGATGTTGGTTATATGTTGTCGTGTTTTCACGTCCAAACGGCTTGCCTGATTATGAAGAAATTTGGTACACACAGATTTAACCATAGGATTCATTTATGTCGAAATTCAGTTCCCTCAGCAGAATAACGCGGATATAACCGCGGGCGATAGCTAGTAAGATATAATTTATAGGTAAAAGAGATATAGATAAAAAAAATAAAAAAAGCATTTTTGATAAGTAACAAAAAACATTTTTCTTATTATACTTAGAATTCGATCAAAATTTGAATCCTGCACAAAAAATCTTAATCCCATGAAATACAACCTGCATCTGCACAACCACAGCAAGATTGCAAAAAAAAACCAACTATTTCACAAAGCAGTAGTGCGCGCATTGGTGTGTTCCGGTTTGAAGGGTATTAAGGGTTCCGACAACGGTTTCCGAAAAACTAATTAACTTTATTTACTAGTGTCTACCCTTGGCTTCGCATAATCTGTCGGTCTAACAAATTACATTGATATTGGCTCAGCCATTTCAGCGTGAGTAACAAACATCCAAACATCGTAACTTTATGATATTAGTGGGACCAAAGACTTTAATTCTTATAGTATGTTTTTTTTAATACTACTTGGAATGACGGATCAAGCAGATGGCAAACCTGATGTTAAGTGGTACCCTCTGCCTATGAACAGTGCATTATCACATAGGTCACGTCCACCAAGTACGCGCCCTATGTGGCATTGCACTGCGCCCGCCATCCTGAGACATAAAGATAAAAAGTCTCATATGTGCCTGTAATTTCACCGGCACCCTTATACCGTTCAAACCGGAACACAGCAATGCGAGCACTACTGCTTTGCAGCAGAAACAGGTATTCTAGGTAGTAAATCCCAAGACGAATTCTTTCTATGGAAGATCCGCGCTGGGTTGCCAACGTGGCCTAGCAAACGCTGAGTTGAGGACCCTATTGTGGCTTGCGTCACGCACACACACACACAAATTGTCTTTTTTTATATCTGTGTAATTTGTTTTTGTTTTAGTTTTTATTTAGTTCATATCTTGTTGGCTTTTTTGTTGGTGTGTGTCTTTGTTTGTATAGTCATAAATAAATGTTTATTTATTTATTTCTTCTTTCTTTCTTTCTTTCACAATAAAGCTCTGCTACTACTAAAGAAAAAAGATCATCCATTATGTATTTTTAGCCGCAATTTCCATTATAAATGTAAAATTATTTTTGCAAAAATATTTTAACTGCAATCAGTTGCACGTGTCACAAAAATCTCGAACCAAAAACTGCGAGATTCAGATAAAAACTCTTTCTCAAGTGAAAACATAATTATCTAAAGTTGACTCACTACAGACAGACGGACAAAAGGTTTATTTTTATATACGAACAAAGAGCTTGAGGCTGAGATGCGATGTAATTATTTTATACAAAGAATGGGGGAAAAAAAACAGGTATTTATAATGTATGAAAACTCGTCCAGTTAGGAGATTCGTAGAAGATCGGTGTACCAAGGAATCTGCAAGTTGAAGTGGCAATGTGCAGGCCATATAGCTCGCACAACTGTCGCACAACTGATAGCTGCTCGGTGGTGACGATGAACTCACCACTTGTCACGTCTATATTCCACGATGGTGCAACCCACGGTGAGGTCTATTGAGGCTCTGCCTACTCTTTCGAGGAAAAAGGCCTGTGTCTATGTATGTATGTATTTTTGAAAACCCTTATAGTCAGCTTTTGTCGCCATTTATTTACCTTTGCATGAATATATATCATTCAAATTAAATTAATCAAGTAAATCAAACAAACACAGAGACAGGAAGTAAATCACGCTTAATTTTATTTACACTACTAGTCTCTACCCGTGGCTTTGCTCGCGTTTTAGCAGGTCAAAAAGTAGCCTATAGCTTAATCCAGTTCATAATCTATCTGTGTACTAAATTTTATTGAAATCGGTTCAGCCGTTTCTGCGTGATTGAGTAACAAACATACAAATATCCAAGCATGGTTGACATTTATGATATAAGTGGGAAACCAATTAACTAATTTTAAAATTATCTATAAGTTACGATACACTCAATTCAGTAAAATTGTCTAATTTAAAAAAAAACTCTTAAGTGTTAGGTTTTCCCTAATTAGTTGTTAAAGTGAGCATTAATCTGACGGCATATACATACATTACATACATACATAAACACACGCCTCTTTCCCTAAGGGGAAGGCAGAGCCTCAATGGGCCTCTTTTCACAGTGGGTTACTCCATCGTGGAACATAGACGTGACAAGTGGTTAGCTCATCGCCGCCATTGCTTCCCACGACTGACTCTGCTAACGCTTTCTTCCATTTATAACACATTCCATAATAAGCTAGCAGCCAGGACAAATCAAATAACAACAAATCTTATCAAAAAGTCCGGCTAATGTCTTAGTCGGCTTTTACGACATCCATAGGAGGAGACGGAGAGGTCTATTACTAGGCTGGACACACGACATCATATACATTTTTACCAACAAAAATCCATCAAACGGCTATTTAGGTCATATTCATTTATTAGCGATGTGACTACAGCCACAGAATAAATAACAGTACCTACAGCCACTCAATGAAAAAATGTAACGCACACACACACACACTGTTGTCGTAGGTCAAGCCCCACGCACACATGCAAGGTTTAAAAACGTAAGGAGCAATGCTCGACCGCTGTGTCAGTTTTACCGAATTTATATTTTTTTACGGTTGTGTAAGGTTTATTTTTGCAATTTTATGCGTATCAGTGTTGTTTGTAATGTGATAATGCTGTGTAATCGGGTTGATACTAAAAAGTACTTTGTTTCTGTAAGGACTATTGTTTATATACCATGTTTTTGTACGAGTAATTACATATTTTTTTAACATTTATTTACCTTTGTTTGACCACGATCTCACCTGTTGGTAAGTGACGATGTGGCCTAAGATGGAGCACAAAGGTCTAGAAGGCACCTATTGAAGAGATCCAGATATATAGTACCAGATTTATAGTTTTCAGAAAAGACAGACGACGGTAGTGTATTCCACTCCTTAGCAGTTCGCATTATAAAGGTAGAACTGAAACTTTTTGTGCGAATAGAAGGTATACTGATGAGGGTATATACAGAGAATGCGTTTTTATATCACAGTAGAGCTGTCTAATACCGTTTACCTATTTTTAAATCATTGACTCATATTGATTCTTAAAATGACCTACTACTATCTGATTTAAGTGAGCTGACCTGAGTTTTGTGGTGTATCAGGCACAAGAATAGACACCTCCATCTCCTCCCGTGGATGTCGTAAAAGCCGACTAATTGATTACACCATATGCAGCAGAATCTACCTGAGTACTCAGCACCAACACTGAGCCGACTAAGGGGTTACCCGGACTTGTTTGTAAGATTCGTTGGTATAAGATTTGTCCTGGCTGCTAGCTTATTTAAGGAATGTATTATTACTGGAAGAAAGCGTTAGCAGAGTCAGTCGTGGGAAGCAATGGCGGCGATGATCTCACCACTTGTCACGTCTATATACGATGGTGAAACCCACGGTGAAAAGAGGCCCATTTGAGGCTCTGCCTACTCTTTCGGGGAAAAAGGCGTGTGTCTATGTATGTATGTATGTAAGTACCTGACTTATAACTCGGTTTTTTTTATAAAGTTATTGTATTGTATAGTATTGCTGTACATAGGCCTCTCTCACAGAGCCACAAAGAACTTGAGCCGTCTTAGCCGCCTCCATCCACCGCCTTTCTAAGTCCTTTATAATGACTCTCGACCATTGAAAGGGGGCATTCCTAAGCAGTAGTGCTTGCATTGCTGTGTTCCCGATTGAAGGGCATGGTTGCCGGTGAAATTAACAGGCACATGAGACTTTGCAATGCCACATAGGGCGCGTCCTAGGTGGACGTGACCTATGAGGTAATGCACTGTTCATAGGCAGCGGGTACAGCTTAACATCAGGTGGGCCATCTGCTTGACCTGTCATTTGAATGACAAAGTTGAGACAAAGTTGTGTAAAGTCTGTATTCTTGTGCCTCTTATTTCACCGGAAACCATACCCTTCAAACCGGAACACAGCAATGCGATCACTACTGCTTTGCGGCAGAAATAGGCAGGTGGGCCATCTGCTTGACCTGTCATTCAAAGTAGTATAAAAAAAGAACTTTCTTCCCGAACAGTTATCAGTTCTTATAGCCTGCCCATTGCCACACGGGATGTTGACATCCTGGCCCATCGTACGCAGCCCATTGACAGCGCGACCCATTTCTCATTATTTCTTATATTTCCTTATTGGCTGTAGTATTCATTTGAATTATACTATGAGAATCAATAATTAATCATCGAATAATCTTACTTTCATTAAATATATCCTCCTCAGTTCACATAAGTAGTACTAAACAAGACCCAAATGAAGTAAGTTTTTTTTATTATTTACTTCTTAGAATCTTTCTCTTCCTGGGTTATATTCCCGGTAGTACACATGCTCAGTACTTTGACGTTTTATACGTCTGGAATTCCGGGTTCGTAGCCAGGCAAATTTTTTTGAATGCAACTGATGCAAGGATGTGATTTAAGTAGGTACCATATACCTGGTTGGTATACCTATTTAAATATAGTTTAGGTAAAAGTATAGTATTATTTTATCTGTGGTTTAGGTAAATAAATAATAAAAACTAAATGCCCTATTTCTGATTGCCTGCATAAATGTTACTTAGAAATGACGTCTAAAACGAATATGGACACAAACACAAAATGGACCACTGAGGGCATGTTTTTATATATATATTTTTATCGTTTTTATTTATTACTGTGTCTAAGTTTTATTTTAATACTGTTTTTAACCACCGACGCAAAAACGACGGGGTGTTATAAGTTTCACGTGTCTCTGTGTGTGTTTGTGTCTGTCGCCCTCGTAGCTCCCGAACGGATGAATCTTTTTTTTTTGTTTGTTTGAAAGGTGAATTTGTCGGGAGTGTTCTTAGAGCTTTGTTTGATCAAAATCGGTTCGGCAATTTCATTGAGTTGAGGGTTTTAAACTTTTACAAAATTAATTACCTGTTTTATAATAAAAAATAAAAGTGGTGAAACTTTGACACGAAAGAAGAAGAAAATCTACACGGGCCTGAACTCCCAATCTTAATAAAAATTGTGCATAAGATACAGGAAGACAAAAAAAGGCTAAACCCAGAACATCCAGCCAGAATAGCCGGCAAACTGCGTACCTAAAAAGAGAATAATAATTCTTCCGTTTGTCTAAACTTGCTCCGCGCACGCGCTGCGCTTGCATGTGGGCGTGACATGGATGTGTGCGTGCACGCAGTGCGCGTATAGCGCGACCTACAATGTGGCTGTGTGTGTACACTCTTGTCTTAGGTTAGGGAGGTGATCGAACTCTGCTTCTGCGCAGATATTTTATTTTTATAATGGTCCATGTGAGCACGTGGTGCAGATACTGTTTTAATGCGTTACCTTCCTCTTCGGGGCCGGGGCCGTCAAATGAACTCGTGTTTTGGAATTTTAAAGAAAAGTGTTTATTGAAAAACAAAAATAAAAATCCAGCCAAGTGCGAGTCGGACTCGCGAACTAAGGCATCTGTACCATTATCTATAAAAACAGTAAAAAAACACGTTTGCTGTTACGGGAGCCCACGTAAATATTTATTTTATTCTATTTTTAGTATTTGTTGTTATAGCGGCAACAGAAATACATCATCTGTGAAAATTTCAACTGTCTAACTATCACGGTTCATGAGATACAGCCTGGTGACAGACGGACGGACGGACAGTGAAGTCTAAGTAATAGGGTCCTGTTTTACCCTTTGGGTACGGAACCCTAAAAAAGGTTAAAAAATTCAGGAGCATTGTATACCTATTTTTTCGTTTTAAACTTCCTTGAATTTATTATAGATTTATTTACCCGGGCTTGTTTGTAAGATTCGTTGTTATAAGATTTGTCCTGGCTGCTAGCTTATTTATAGAATGTGTTATTACTGGAAGAAAGCCTTAGCAGTGTCAGTCGTGGGAAGCAATGGCGGTAAAGAGCTCACCACCTGTCACGTCTATTTCCCATGATGGTGAAAACTGTGAAAAGAGGCCCATTTAAGGCTCTATGTATTAATAGGTAATAAATATAATACTTGTAAATTTTTGGTCATTCATAAAACCAAACAAACCTTGAACGAAAAGTAAAAGTAAGGATCTGCATAAAAAGTTCTTAATGAAAGTATTAACATACAATCACGTAATAATTGGAATACAATTGGAAAGGAAATAACTTTAAAAACGGAATCGACTTAGCCGCCATTGTTGTAATCGTGTTAAAAATGCAAGTTCGACGTCCCTGATCGTGACCTGCGCGGGCGCATGAATACTGTATGAACGTCACTTACCGCCTTTTTAAACTGTAACAACGATTGTCGCTTTTATTTTTCAGATACGTCATTCATGATGCAATTTAAACCGACTTCCGAGAAGGAAGAGTTTCAATGTTCATCTCTACCTATGTTGTTTTTTTATGTATGTTCACTGATATCTCCGTCAATGGGGAGCCACAGGCAAAGCTAATCTTAGATGGCGCCACCATCGCTGGTGCTTGTCATTTAGTGGTCTTGTCTTTTTCTCATCAGATGGGAAACGGTGTGTACCTTTATTTGTACACTGAAATACACTGCACAGAGGCATGTTTTATACCAGACTATTATATAATGTTTATTTACTCAAATTATCCATTGATATCTGACACTTTTGACAGTTTTTTTTTAACATTGATTGACCTTTTTTTGGCTACGAAACAACACCAGCGATTATGCGCCACCTAGCGTGATAGAAAGGCAGTGTGTCTCCCCATTGAACCAAAATATAAAAAATAAATAAATTTTGTTTGAATGGGCATACTCCCTATGTTTTCCCATATTCACCAAGTCAGGATCTGATGATGGAATCACAGAGAAATCGAGAGAAATCCACAAAAATTAATGGCACGTACAGTGTGTTTGTTAATTTTTCATAAGTTATTCAGACCTTGGGGTCGGCCGAGAAAGCGTTGGCGGGACGATATTGTAAATTTTGAGAAAGAATGGTGGGAGACTGCCAAAGACAGGGATAAGTGGAGGAATTTGGGGTGACCTTTGCCCAGCAGTGGGACAATAAAGGTTAGAAAGAAATGAAAAACTGATGGGAGGAATAATCTCATGCTTAGCTGGTGATGAAAGCCGCAGCACTCCTTATTGATTTACCCTAATATCTCTAAATACTTATGTAGTTTTTAAAAACAATATAAAAAATAGTTTTGAAATTTCGAAGCAAGGGGCTTTCACATGACACCCCATTTGATCTGATATTCTCACTTTTAATTTTTTTACCCCCTTTTAGACCCCAGTAGGTATATCAACAACCCCCCGGCCGATATAGCTAACCTTACCAACAAATTTTACCAATACTATCTACCCTCCAATCAAATTTCATGAAGATCGGAATAACGGTTCGGAAGTTATGCTCGGACAACCATACATACATACATATATACAAACATACATACAAACGCCGATTCTGCCAAGTTGACTCAAGAACTCGCTTCGCTTATTCAATTACTAATGATTCTAGAGAATAATGCAGTACTTTATAATGGGTATAATTTAGACAGTCACCAAAAATATTTTTAAGACTACATTATGATCCAAAATAAATGAAATAATATCAGAAAAATCGCAAGCCTTGCACTAAATATAATTTATGGTTCCTAAAATGGATTAACGGTCACCAAATTCTGTTTCTAAAATGGATTAACGGTCACCAAATTCTGTTTCTAAAATGGATTAACGGTCACCAAATTATGTTTCTAAAATGGATTAACGGTCACCAAATTCTGATTCTAAAATGGATTAACGGTCACCAAATTCTGTTTCTAAAATGGATTAACGGTCACCAAATTCTGTTTATAAAATGGATTAACCGTCACCAAATTCTGTTTCTAAAATGGATTAACGGTCACCAAATTCTGTTTCTAAAACGGATTAACGGTCACCAAATTCTGTTTCTAAAATGGATTAACGGTCACCAAATTCTGTTTCTAAAATGGATTAACGGTCACCAAATTCTGTTTCTAAAATGGATGAACGGTCACCAAATTCTGTTTCTAAAATGGATTAACGGTCTCCAAATTCTGTTTTTAAAATGGATTAACGGTCACCAAATTCTGTTTCTAAAATGGATTAACGGTCACCAAATTCTGTTTCTAAAATGGATTAACGGTCACCAAATTCTGTTTCTAAAATGGATTAACGGTTACCAAATTCTGTTTCTAAAATGGATTAACGGTCACCAAATTCTGTTTCTAAAATGGATTAACGGTCACCAAATTCTGTAAAGTTAGGTGAGTGTGTATTTTAAAGGGGTCCATATATTTTTATGGCAGTCAATAATACGAAAAAAAATATTTATTTCATAATATTTTAGAAACGTAATTTGGTGACCATTTATCCATTTTGGTAACCATAGGTACTTTTTTAGGCGGTGTTTTAACACAAGCCCTTTATAATGATCAAACAAACTTCTAAGTGAAGTTCGAACGTTATTTTAGGAGGTGTTATACTCAAACACATTTTGGTAGAAAACATAAAAACTCAAGGTCCCATGGAAAGTTCATCGCCCACCAACGAGTAGGTAAAATACCTACTGATACTGTCCTTTGTATTTCTTATCAAGTAGCCCTGAAGGGACACTCACCTTTTAAAGGACTAAGACGTTTCACTTTCGAAAGTATTTTAAACTGGCAACTTTTAAAAAGTATTTGATAAGTTATCTTATTTTGTTAGGCCAAGAGATTAAGAAGTTTAATTAAAAAAATATGACTAATAAAACATTAAACTTCGGTTCTGGACCGACACGCCGCCATCTGATCGCCGCGGGTCGCTTCGCTCTTCCCGTGCGTTGTTGATATTTGATCACCATTAAAATAACGTCGCTACGCTCTATTCTGCTCTATTAGCTTAAAAATGTATATAGTATTAGTTTTAATATAATATGCCCTATTATATTTTATACTATTCGCTACATCTATTCTATTCTATTCTATTCTTTGACGACCTCTGTGGCGCAGCGGGCGCCTGTTCGCCTGCGACGCTGGAGGTTGCGGGTTTGATTCCCGCCTCGGAACAATTATTTGTACGATCTGCAGATATTTGTTCAGGGTGTTCTGGGCATCTTATACCATGTATTAAAAAAAATATCTATCTATGTAATAAATTGTATTAAGTATATCAGTTACTTAGTACCCATGCTCTGCTTAGCTTGGGGCTAGATAATGTTGTGTGAACTTGGCCAGCATTATTTATTTATTTATTCGCTTTTTTCTATTCTGGTGCTTTAAAGGTGAGGTTATTAAGGTTAATAGGTTTTTATTTAATAAAATTGAAAACTTCTAAATACATAAATACTTAACAGTATAATCTCCAAAGTGATACCGCTTTGATTTAAAAGATTGGTTTCCCTTATCTGAATACGGCCCTTTACTTTCTTTATTTACTGACCTATTTTTAGTTTTATTACACTTATTTATTACTGTTTACAAAAATCAAGCTTTTATCGAAATAAAATAAAGTAATCTTCTTATAAAGAGTACATAATCTTTGTAAATATCTTCCAATGAAAAAAAATAGTACATAGATCACTGACGACCTCTTTGGTGCGGCGGGTGGGAAGTGAGAGGGTGCGTGTTTGATTCCCGCTGCGCGTTTTTTTTTGTATGATTTGCAAATATTAGATCCGTGTCTGTGTTGTGCTTGCATGGTACTCGTAGTTCCTGATACGCGCGATACAGGGGATCCTATAGTGTGGGTTCAGGACTCAATATGTGACTGTTGGGTGTTATGTTATAATGATGTGATAATGGTCGAACGGGAAAATGTGGCCTAGTTCCAGCTTTTATATAATTTTGAAAACTATAACAATCCTAAATGTGATAATTTTTATGGTGAAATTTCCTTTTTGATAGCTCGACAGATATGGATTTTCATGCTAACATTGCTGGCCTAGGCCAGCAATGTTACTAATAATAATAATGTAATACTAACTAGAAGCAACTCGAAAAAAAAACTGCTCCTATTATTATGACCAAACTACCTGATAAAAAAAGTCTTACCTAAATTAATCTATCACAAAAAATAGGTGTGTGTCAGTTTCGACGCGCGATTGGAGTTTACTCAAAACGAGAACTGTAATATTTTCAAAAACATAACGACTTCACTATTTGTTAACGATGTCACGATTTAACTTTCCCATCTATTTACGTATCCTGAGCCTTTTACGAAATTCGGTTCATACGGAGTAAACTCCAGAAATAGCACCACAAATAGGTTAGATCGTGGTCAAACAAAGGTATATAAATGAAAAAAACTATTTTAAACTCAAATAAAGAACTCCGTCGAACATTTAGTTTCAAGGCAGACACCTAATTTGTAAAATAGTCACACCCACATTACATAACAATATAAAAATTCACGCCGCATCGTCATTTCTCTGATAAACATGATTAGGAATTGCATCACCGTACACTAACCTACTACACACACACACAACACACACACACACACACACACAACATGCAATTGTATTTTTTACTGTGCTGTAAATGTGTGCTAAATTCTTCAATGACATATCAGGTTCACGAAAGCTTTTGTTCGATTTGTATACAAACGTCAGCAAAAATATGAAAAATAATACTAGCATAGTGCAAGAAAATGGTGCTAAGTATTTCTGTACTAATCATTGGATTTTATTTTGTTTTTTTATATTACGTTTTCCTAAACAAAAGTACCAGCTTTTACATAATATTTCTCAAAATAGCCCCTTCCGTCTCCTCCCATGGATGTCGTAAAAACCGAATAAGTGATTACCCGGACTTGTTAGTGAGATTTGTTGGTATAAGATTTGTCCTGTCTACTAGCTTATTAAGCAATGGCGGTGATGAGCTCACCACAGGTTAGATCTATATTCCTATGATGGTGCAAGCCACGCTAAAAAGAAGCCCATTGAGGCTCTGCCTACTCTTTGAGGAAAAAGGCATGCAAATAATTAGATCACTTAGCAAGTCAAATGAAAAGCCAGCATCTTAGGGACACTTCCGTCTGGTAGTGATTTGGATCAGTTGAGCTACCTTTAGATCGCTAGCAGCAGTCTTCAGGTAGCACAACTGTTTCATATGTATTTTGTACATACCTTGTATTATTCTTTCTGTAAATAAATGTATTGCAATGAAAAGATATCAACGCAGTTTCCGTTGTTGATCCAGTTGTCCACGGGAGGAAACGGAAGGGATTTCTTAATTTAGACACACCACGGCATTTTCGATCTATTTATTTGTAAAGGAATTACCAAAAATCTTTCTCTCATGCCTCAAATCTAAAAATAGCTGCTTCTTATATTCTTTCACCGTTTCGTGATCTAAATTGTAAATTCCTTCTGGCAGGACATGTTTGAGTAACGAGTTTCTAGTGTATCATTCGTATCATGATTGTGTTTGGGTGTGTGCGTGGTATCGCGGAAAGAAATGAGGTTATCTGAATGCGCCTGTCATTGTCTGCTCGCTAGTGTGATCTGTAGATACATTTTATTGCAGAGATAAAAAAACACACAAAATATTAACAGGTGTTTAACATTTTCATGCGAGTAATCTAAAATTTTAAGGTATACCCCTAAACACATTTTTACAGTGTTTTTTATTTGTTTATGGGTATCGTAGCTAAACTGATGATATTTATGAGATACTATCATTTAAAACATGTGTGTTAAGTCTCTGAGTTTTCGCGAAGTCAACTTTCGCTATCTGTAGAAGTCTTGATGAGCTGTAATGGGCAAAAAAACAAAAAAAAACGCGCCGCTAGCGTGAATATTCACCTTAAGCGCCGAATTTAACATCATAGGTAAAACTTTTACGCAGTTTAATAAGTGTAAAAATAGAATAATCTATTTTATTGACATATTATAGTACACCACATTTGAAAACACTTACTTTTTTTTTTAATTTTCTATCTTCCGCTCCTAGTTTTACTGAAAACTAACTAAAATTCGAAGTCCAATTTCCTTTGCTAAAAGTATTATATTATTTTACTATTTCTTATAATAGTGCTGTTATGGAATATTTATTGGCTAAGCTCTGGCTGAAGAAAGCACTTGATTATTTTAATAATTTTTGTTCGTTTATTATCTATATGTTTTATTATTATTTTATTATTAATTGTGTGACACCAATTCAGAAATAAAAAAGCCCGCTGATAGCGATGTAAATACCCCTTAGATACATCAAAACCTTGATTTAAAAATATAATACTTTTTATCCAAATACTCATTGCTCTTGGGAGTAACGTAGGTGAAGCTACATGTCACCAGTACCTACTTCAAAAAACGAGCGAGCCTTACAGTAGTCGGATATGATGTGTAACATCTGACATCTCACCTCCTTGGTAATAAGCAAAATGGCTGATAGTACCAACCTCTCGGAACAAAACGCGCTTCCTGTTAAACACTTCCGTCGCTTTTCACGAAATCACTCCCACAGATTGGAATATAGACGTGACGAGTGGTGAGCTCATCGCCACCATTGCGTCCCACAACTGACTCAACTAACGCCTTCATCCAGTAACAACACATTCCGCCAGGACAAATCTTATACCAACGAATCTAACTAACAGTCCGGGTAATCCCTTAGTCGGCTTTTACGACATCCACGGGAGGAGAAGGAGGGGTCTTTTCTTAGGCTGGATACAGTTGACGCGCCATAGAATACCACGATGTACGACGCAAGAGGTTGCGGGTTCGATTCCCGCCTCGGAACAAATATTTGTGTGATATGCAGATATTTGTTCAGGGTGTTCTGGGTATTTTCTATATATAATTAAAAAAAAACTATCTATGTAATATATTGTATTAAGTATATCAGTTGTCTAGTACCCATAACACAAGCTCTGCTTAGCTTGGGGCTAGATAATGTTGTGTGAACTGTTAATGTAAAAATAATAATGATAAAATAAATAATTAACTATATATATAAAATTAATAATTAATTAAAATTAATTATTAATTAGTTTAACTGTTCTGTCCAGCATTATTTATTTATTTACTTATGAACTTGTTTTGTGCCGTCATGATTCTCTGAATACGTCACTACTCTACATTAGCACATAAACATTTCATTGTTGGTATAAGTCAGTAACCATACAAAAAAACAAATGCTTTTTTAAAATGCATAAAACAAAATCATTCGTACTCTCTGTCCATACCTACTCTACGCACACACACACACACCCACACACACAGACATGCACACAGCACGTAGACACAGCTCTGTTTGTTGACATAGGTCAGTGGCGGAACGCGAGCCTCTTGTCGCTTTATTTTATAATGAAAGCACGTAAAAATTAAAAAGATATTACAGGTATAGAGTTTACTACCTAACTTTTTGTTACAAACAACGAAATTTATAAAGGACTAGTGACTCGTCCCGGCTTCGCACGTGTAGTTTCAGGATGAAAAACAGCCCCCCCCCCCCCCCACCCTGGTAGCCTATGTCACTCAAGGTGAATGCAGCTTTCCAATGGTGAAAGAATATTTGAAATCGGCACAGTCGTTTTTGAATTTATTCATTACAAACATACACGCACACAAAAATACAAATCTTTTCTGTTTATAATTTAGTGTAGATAGATGACATCATTAGGGAAGCATTAATAGGTATTTAAACATGAATAGACCCCTCCGTCTCCTCCCGTGGATGTCGTAAAAGCCGACTAAGGGATTACCCGGACTTGTTAGTATGATTCATTGGTATAAAATTTGTCCTGGCTTAACAATGCGCCAACACAAGGCAGAAATGTTTATACAAAAAAAAACGCCTCACGCCGTACGAAAAATCAGTTTTTATTGAATAATATTGATAATTTTTTTAAAACACCTTTAGTAGCCTCGGCTTGTTTTTTTTTTCTATCGATAAAGTATTGTCTTATCATGTTTCTGGTACAGTGATCCCTCGAAATTATAATGTAGTATCCATGCATATTTATAATTTGAATATTGTAATTGATTTAGTTAGTTAAAAAGCATATACATAGCGTATTGATTTTATTTATCTAATTTTTTAACCCAACCTTGTGCACACTTTTAATAAACAATAGAATCTACGCAAACAATAGACGTAACTTTGTATTTTTTTTCTATCGAGATATTAATTATTATCCTATCGTGTTTCTGGTCCAGTGATCCCTCGGAATTATAATGTAGTATCCATGCATATTTATAATTTGAATATTGTACTTGATTTAGACAGTAAAAATCAATCAAATTTGTAATTTTGCGTTAAACCCTAAATTGGTCCCGTTTTCCTGTAAATGGCAAATCTCTGAGAGATGTCTTCGATATTTTTTCTCTGTTATAAAAGTTAACCAACCGTGAAATGCTACTACAAAAAAAAGAACATTTTTATTAGGGTGCGTCCTAGGCACACGTGACCTATGAGGTAATGCACTGTACATGGGCAGAGGGTACCGCTTAACATCAGGTGGGCCATCTGCTAGAAACGTCATTCCAAGAAGTATAAAAAAAAAACTTGCTAACAGTGAGCTATGTCGATTTTCATTTCAATCTAAGGTACCTAGTTTTAATTGCAATGAAAAGGTTGGTCAGTTTGTATAGGGTTTCTATATGGACTAGGTTCTAGTATCCGCCCGCTGCTTTACTCACATTTTGCCATAGGTAAATAGTAGCCTATAGCAACCCATCCTATCTGTACTCTATATAGATACGCAGCGGTACCCCGCTTAAACTCAGGTGGGCCATCTGCTTGACCCGTCATTCCAAGAAGTATAAAAACAAAAAACTATGCGTCTCTAGGTTAATCTTCTCTAGACTCGTGTCACGCACACACGCGTCGCGATGTGACAGGTCAGTGTAGTTTGTCAAGTGACCGACCTTTTTTTATTGGCACCGGACTGCTTTGTATGGGTGTTAGGTAGGTAGGCAGGTGAAATTACAGGCACATGAGACTTTTCATCTTTGTCTCAGGGCGGCGGCGGGCGCAGTGCAATGCCACATAGGGCGCGTCCTAGGTGGACGTGACCTGTGAGGTAATGCACTGTTCATAGGCAGAGGTTACCGCTTAACCTCAGGTGGGCCATCTACTTGTTCCGTCATTCCAAGTAGTATACAAAATAAAAAGTATTATGTGTCAGCTCTTGTTCGAGTTTACTCCGTAAGAATAGATTTTCATATAAATCCACGGTACAGAAATAGATGAGGAGTGACATTGAAAAATCAATCGATATAGTGTGGGACGTCCAATTACCAATCTTGTATATGCTTTTTAACTGACTAAATCAATTACAATATTCAAATTATAAATATGCATGGATACTACATTATAATTTCGAGGGATCACTGTACCAGAAACACGATAAGACAATACTTTATCGATAGAAAAAAAAAACAAGTTAAGTCTATCTTTTGCCCTGTACTGTTATTATATTTATTCTGTGCTTTTGCCTAGACATAGAATAAATAATAGTACGTCTAGTTTCGATTGTTTATTAAAATGGTGCTTATTATTGGGTAATAAATTAGATATATACAATCAATACAACAAGCCGATGTTTTACTGTAGGGGTTTTGTTAAATTATCTATATTTTACGAGATATTCAATAAAAAACAGCGAAGCGTTTTTTTTGTACAACGATTTCCTGCCTGGGTTTGGCACAGTCTTAAGCCGATGGTTGACTTTCGTAGTAGTACTTAATGTACAGTGACATAGCCATATCAGAACCAGTAATTTGAATAATTTAATAATAGATATATTACATGCTGACATGCCTGTAATGATTTATTATTACATCAAGGAGTGCTAAATGATAGAATACACTTTTCAAGACAAGGTTAACTCGTGATAAGAGGATGTATATAAAACCTTCATGGAAATTAAAACATATTTTGAGACAGTTGCATTTTTTTTATTGTCAAAAGTTTTTTTAGGTTTCCGTACCTCAAAAGGAAAAACGGAAACATTATAGGATCACTTTGTTGTCCGTCTGTCTGTCTGTCAATACCCTTTCTCTCAGGAACGCGTGGAGGTTTCAAGCTTTAATTCATATCAAATACTCAGGTCTACTGTCTATTGGGTGTTATGTTATATTATGTTGCGCCTTCGCTCGTGATTAACTATATTAGTTAAACACGAGCAAAAGCGCAGGCGGACGCTAGTAGATTGTAAAACCACAATGACTTATTTTTTCTCAATTATCGAAAAAAACATAGTTGTATTTATTATATAATATTGTTTATTTCGATGAAGGTTGAGTTTATTTTGAGATACGCAACAAGCGATGAGTAACAGCTGCCTTGAATCGTTAGTATAACATTTATTTGTGAGCTGTTTTTGAAAAGAACGCATTTTATGTTTCATAAATGCAAAAATCTTATTTTCAATGCCATGTAAAACAACGATTGAGGCATTCAGTAATATTTTAATATTTAATTGCGCATTATAATTATTTATTTAATTATTTATTGCAACAAAAACCCAAGGAAATTGTACAAATGGAGGACTTAATGCTAAGCAGCATTTTCTGCCACTCATCCATGAAGATGAAACCTCACCTCCTTACCTCATTAGTATATATACCCTTTGTTCGTACTGAACGTTTTAGTTCTACCTTTACAATGCGAACTGCTATGGAGTGGAATACACTACCATCTGTCTTTCCTGAAAACTAATCTGGGTCTCTTCAAGGCTAGAGTGAATAGGTGCCTTCTAGACCTTTGTGCTCCATCTTCGGCCACATCGTCACTTACCAACAGGTGAGATCGTGGTCAAACAAAAATCTATAAGAGTTAAAAAAAAACTGGCCTAGTGCGAGTCGGACTCGCACATAAAGGGTTCCGTACCATTATCTATTAAAACGGCAAAAAAACAAGTTTATTTAATGGTAGCACCCTTAAATATTTATTATATTCTGTTTTTTAGTATTTGTTGTTATAGCGGCAACAGAAATACATCATCTGTGAAAATTTCAACTGTTTAACTATCACGGTTCATTATACAGCCTGGTGACAGACAGACAGACGGACGGACAGCGGAGCCTTGGTAATAGGGTCCCGTTATACCCTTTGGGTACGGAACCCTAAAAATCTTTTTTGCCTTAAAATAAAAATATACCTGTAACACATATACTTATAAGTTAATTATGCTCGTCCTGGTTGGGGCAATTAGGCCTAAAAGTGACAGTCGTAAGTATCACTTAGACGTTAAACAACACCTGATATCAATCTACACTACAATATGGTGTACGCGCCTTAATTTGTCACTAAAGGTGTTATTTTTAAAACAAACGAGTGTGTTAATAACACGTTTAATTCCATGTCTTTTTAATTACAGGTTTGTGTGTTACACCTTTTTTTACCCCTTTACAAATACCGTCAGCAACAAAGGTTAAAATATTTCAGTTTGAGAAAACGAACTGTGAAAGTAGACAACGTATTCTTGATGTGTAACATCTTTCCTCTCGCTTTCCTGCAATCTGTGGGAGTGATTTCGTAATAAATAATGCTGGACAAGTTCACACAATAATTTCTAACCTCAAGATAAGCAGAGATTGTGTATATGGGTACTAGATAACTGATATACTTAATACAATACATTAAATACATGGAAAATGCCCACAACACCCTGAACAAATACCTGCAGATCGTACAAATATATGTTCCGAGGCGGGAATCGAACCCGCAATCTCCAGCATCGCATCTGCCGCGCCACAGAGGTCGTCAAAGAAAGAATAGAATAGAATAAAGCCAATAGAATAGATATAGCGAATAGAATAACAAATAATAGAGCGTATATTAAAAAGAATATATTATGTTCTTTTTAGGTAATAGAGCAGAAAAGAGCGTGACGACGTTCTCTTATTTATTTTTATTTATTTTACAAAAACATTACATTACATATGTATTAGTTGATACATAAAACACCGAGAAAAATGGTCATTAAATATCAACAACGCCGGGCCGAGCGAAGCGACCCGCGCTGACATTTTCCAAGAGGTTGGTAGCGCGCATTTTTCCGAGAGGTTGGTAGCGCGCATTTTTCCGAGAGGTACTATCTGCCATGTTGCTTTTTATTCCCGATGTCTATGTTATCGTGGACGTAGCCAACGTGTACAACGGGAATATACCTTGCTTATTACCAAGGAGGTGAGATGTCAGACGTTTCAAGTGAAATCACGGTTGTTGGCTTTTATATTGGTCATTATGTGCGGCAAATCATATTTGGTTGAAGAAAACAGTCAGTTAATACCGAAAATGACTTCGAAATTTCAGTCCACTCAAGTCATTTTCAAGTGATTATATACTCTGTTCGCCCATAGTTACAATACATTTGTATGGAAAAGCAACCTGTTATGTTATAATAATAAAGTAAGTGCACATTTCATAATCCAAGTAACATACACACATATCTTATACATACATACCACGCCTTTTTCCCCGAAAGTGTAGGCAGAGCCTCAATGGGCCTCTTTTCACAGTGAGTTGCACCATCGCAGAATATAGACGTGACAATTGGTAAGCTCATCGCTGCCATTGCCTCCCACGACCGAATCGGCTAACGCTTTCTTCCAGTAATAACACATTCCATAATAAGCTAGCAGCCAGGACAAATCTTATACCTACGAATCTTATCACATATAGTTCATCTATAGTTCTGGTTATTATTATTCGGCTTTTACGACATCCACGGGAGGAGACGGAGGGTTCAGTTATTAGGCCGGACACTGTAAATTAGAATCATTGTTAATTTTAATTACACTATAGTAGTATCCAGAAAAAAACCTCTAGGTTTAAAACTATTAGCTTGCTCTGCCAACCGTATATAAAGCTGCATTCACATAGGAAGTGATAACTCGATAATTGGCATGTGTACACCTGTCCTTACCCGTTCTGATTCGACACATGTTCTAACACGCTTCCGTGAGAAAAGTACACTATGTGTTGACTTTTTTTAATGAGGAGTATTTCTAGTGTCATTATAGCATTATTTATCTCTCGCTAGATGGCGTTGGCGACAATTTTGGTAACAGTAAATATTTCATAATACGTAAATATCACAAAGATATTAATTGAAACATAATTTTACAGGATTTTGTACTTTTAAAAATATTTAAATATAAATAAATAAATAATGTTTATTAGCTCACATAACATTAACTAGCGCCAAGCTAAGCAGAGTTTGTATTATGGGTACTAGATAATTTATATGTTTAATACAATACATTACAAGGATATATATTTTTGATTATATTTAGATAAAAAATACCCAGAACACCCTGAACGATCACGATCTGCAGATCGTGCAAATATTTGTTCCGAGGCGGGAATCGAATCCGCAACCTCCTGCATCGAAGGCGAACCTTCGCTCGCCGCGCCAAAGGGGTCGGCATAAGATTCGTTGATATAAAATTTGTCCTGGCTTATTATGGAATGTGTTATTACTGGAAGAAAGCGTTAGCTGAGTCAGTCGTGAGAAGCAATGGCGGCGATGAGCTCACCACTTGTCACGTCTATATTCCACGATAGTGCAAACTCACTGTGAAAAGAGGCACATTAAGGCTCTGCCTACCCTCATTCAGGGACAAAGGCGTGTGTCTATGTATGTAAGTATACAAAATCACTTTGCTGTAATAAAACACACATGAAAAAGAAAAAATACACCCATAAATATGGAATAAAAATATACAATCTCAAGTGAGGTTACTGGGCGAGCTTTGTAAACTTGACTCCAATCTTTTTGGGTCGGTTTAAAATAAAACATGACTTTCTTTTTACGACGAACATTTTTTCCAAACATGCGCCAAATACGCCGTGATCCGTTTATGGACTCTTTTGGTCTCCGCCTAAAGTTCACTATCGTATGGCGCACGCGTTATGATAACACAATGTTTATTTTTGAATCTTTTCACCACACTGGTCCTTTGACCTAATGCAGGGTGACCAGGAAAGAACGGGTGACGTGAAGTAGTAGCTTTATTTACTTTTGTTTGGTTTAAAGACCGTGGTCTTATGCGAGTACATTAATAATAATAGAATTGAAATTACCTTGGCTTGGTATCGTTTTATACGGTACTGTCAGCAGGAGAATAGTAAATTACGTGGTGTATAGTAAAGTATGTGAGAGTAGTCTCTTAAGAGACTGGTGGTAGCAGGAGAGCCCGTACTTATATTCACCCACACCGCCCGGCACACCACACACCAGACACCCACCCACACACAACACACCCACATAATTTCTCACACTTGGTTACAATAACTAACAAAAAAAAAACTCTGCGCTGTCTGTTTGTTGTTTGGATCTCTGTTTTCTTCCTAAAATGTTTATTGTTTTGTTTATGTACTACATTAAATTTCAAACGATGGATATAGAAGAGCGGTATCTCCTAACACAACCATATTTTTGTTAAATTGTACCTTAAGTTAACGATTTTATTTTTTATTTTTTTATTGGTGAATTGTCGTAATTTCTCTAAAATATATAATAATCGTTTGACAGCATACTATATATTAATAAAACATTTGAACTAACAGTTTATCCATGCGTTGCCTCAGGGCAAAAAACAATATGTAAGTAATATTGATAAAACACCATAGGTAGGTAGTAGTTATTTTTTCCTGCTAGGCTATATATCTAAACGTTGAAACTATTTATAAATATATCATACCTACATAATATTTTTATCTATTCGTTCCTATTTATTTGCGTAGTTACCTGTTAATATTAAATATGGTACATTTAATAAAAACAAATTGGTACCTTTGAGTCGCGGAAAAATCAAGCCTAGGTAAGGCCCGGCTAGCAAACACGAGTAAAAACTGACTATGTTATATTTATGTAACAATTGTTATGTTTTGGTCTATGTATATATTATGTAGGTATGTTTTACTTGCGTACCGCCACGCCGTCTCTTGATTTTGTATTATCCTGTCCATCCAAAGGTTGTCTGGAAGAGATCGCTTTTAGCGATAAGACCGCCCATTGTACATTACTGTTATTGTTTTTGTTTTTTTTATCTTTTTATTTTTCTAATTTGGTGTGCAATAAAGTGTTTATCTATCTATCTATCTATCTATTTTACGGCCCAACCGGCCAAGCACCAGTAAAAACAAGCCAAGTTACGTCCCAGCCGCCCAAAACGAGAGTAAAACAGGTCTAGTTATGTCCTGAGAAGCCAAACGAGAGTAAAACAGGTCTAGTTATGTCCTGAGAAGCCAAACGAGAGTAAAACAGGTCTAGTTATGTCCTGAGAAGCCAAACATAAGAAAAAACCAGCCAAATGCGAGTCAAAGTCAAACTATCACGGTTCATGAGATACAGCCTAGTGACAGGCGGACAGACAGAGATACGGACAGCGGAGCCTTATTAATAGGGTCCCGTTTTACCCTTTGGCTACGGAACCCTAAAAACGCAGGGCTAGTTACATCCCTCTTGCCAAACTTAAGAAAAAACAGGCTTTATTTTGCAAAGGCTAGCCTAACACGAGAAAAATAGCCCTGAATAGGTTTCGGCCGGCCATACAAGATAAAAAATTACCCTAGTTAGGTTCCGGCAGGTCAAATACGAGAAAAAAACAGTCTATTTAGCGAGACTAAGGCTTTGTTTCACAATCAATAAGTAAAGTTCTAAGTAAGCTACTTCAAATATGCTCAGTAAACAAGTGTTTGCGTTTCACAATCCCTCACTAGTATTAATCACCACTTTATGTGCTCAGTAAGTTAAAAGTTAACGAAAGGATTGAAACTCGCAGTGTTCGCATTGCTGCGTTCCAGTTTGAAGGGTATGAGTGCCGGTGAAATAACAGGCACATGAGACTTTTCATCTTTATGTCTCAGGGTGGCGGGCGCGGTGCAATGCCTTATAGGGTGCGTCCTAGGTGGACGTGACCTATGTGATAATGCACTGTTCATAGGCAGAGGGCACTGCTTAACATCAGGTGGTTCATCTGCTTGATCCGTCAAACCAAGTAGTATAAAAAAATAACGCTAAGTAGTTAACTCGCTGAGTAAATACCTTTACATAATGATTGGTGAAATGTATTAATGTGAAACATAACCTGACACCCAACAGACATTATAATATTTCTGATCCCACAATAGGATTCCCTGTGTCGTGGGTATCAGGAACTAAAAGTATAACGATCCACTACTCACAAACAAACAGCAAACCAAATTTTTATTGTCGTGTTTAACGGTTCAGTCACAATTATTCGTCTGAAATATTTCTTAAAATTGCAATTTCCTAAAGGGTTGCTTCCAATTTTTCCTAATAGAGCCATGATACTGAGTAACAAATTATGTGGAAAGGGACTTTCATTTTTTATGCGTAAAAGCCACTCAATTCTTTACGCTGCTAATTACACCCAGTTTGCTTGTACGAGGGTGTAAGCGACACCAATTTGTGAATCGTTTTTTTAAAGATGGCTTGTACGCCTTTAAGCTGCTTGTGTATTTAGTGTGCTGGGTTCTTCAAATGTCCGTGTTAATAGTTCTGTAACCAGTTAATTATTTTACAAAAAATAATAAATCGCTGACTTTTTTCAGTGTTCGTACACCAGCTAGCGGATGACGTAACCCTGTTGCTGCCAGTTTCAATGCTGTTTCTATCTGAAAAGACCCTTATTTACGATTACCCAAAGATTAATTAAAAATTACCCAATTTACGTAGTTTACCTGCAAAGCTTGAATGTAACTAGACTGCGTAAATTAGGTACTAGCAAGAACGACATCTATATAAATAAAACAGTCGTGTTAGTTACACCACTTATAACTCAAGAACGGGTGAACCGATTTGGCTGAAAATTGGTGGTGAGGTAGCTTAGAACCAGAAAATTGACATAGGGGAAGAGGGGGGGGGGGGGGGGGGGGGGGGGTTCACTGGGTGCTACCCGTGTGAAGCCGGGGCGAGTCGCTAGTTTCAAATAGAAACAGAGTTACGTAAGTACTGTAGATTACGTATTGTCAGTTTTCATCTTTTCGCCTTAGAACCAGGAAATTGACACAGGGGGAGGGGTAGGAGGGGGGCGGGTTTACCGGGGGCTACCCGTGTGAAGCCGGGGCGAGTCGCTAGTTTCAAATAGAAACAGAGTTAGGTAAGAACTGTAGATTACGTATTGTCAGTTTTCATCTTTTCGCCATTTTCGAAGAGCGACGTCGTCTACTATTATTTTATTTTATTTCTTAGTTTTTTTTTTGTTTTTTTTTTGTTGGCATTTGATCCAATGTCGCTAGTCTATAGAGCACAATTATTGTGAAATAAAATGGAAGTGTATTGCGTGACTTTTCAAATTGGTGAAAATTTACTACCAAAGCTTTAGTAAAACGGCCACCGTTTCAATTAGACACACCGACACAGAATGGCCGTAAAATTTTGATATCCTTCATTTTCGTATTGGTCAAATGTAGGGTTCCATTCTCTATACAGTTTTGTTGCCAGTCCTTTCTTTCCTTCTCTTACTTCATGCACGTCTGTCGCTTCGTTGGCGATCTCGTCCTGCCATCTTTCCACTGGTCTCCCTCTTCTCCATTTACCATTTGGGCTCTTCCATAGGGTTGTTTTTCGAGTCCACCAGTCCTCATCTGTGCGTACCAAGTGGCCCACCCATAGATCTAGTATGTACAAAATTCTACGTCTATGGGCCCACCTCCATTTTAAGGCTTCCTTTTCAAATTATGTAATTTGTTATCGTTCGAGTCTTGTATTGTAAGAGAACCAATTATTTAGACAAACCTAACGTAGGTAGTAAGTAGTAGAGCTTTTTTGTGAAAGAAATCGTCCGGGGAAGTACTACCACCATACATATTTCTGCCACAAACCATTTGTGCTCGCATTTCTGTGTTGCGGGTTGAAGGGTATGGTTGCCGGTGAAATTACAGGCACATGAGTCTTTTCATCTTCATCTCAGGGTGGCGGGCGCGGTGCAATGCCACATAGGATGCGTCCTAGGTGGGCATGACCTATGAAGGTAAAGTAATGCACTGTTCATAGGTAGAGGGATACCGCTTAACACCAGGTGGGCAATCTGCTTGATCCGTCATTCCAAGTTGTATAAAAAAAGAAGGTTTTAAGATATTATTAACCAAAATATATTAAGATCAGTTTGTATGATAAATAAAAATAGTAAATAATTTGCCTCGCTAGGTAACTGGTCCTAAAATGAGAATTGATTGAAAAATCAATATTACTAGGTCCCCGAGGGCGGACAAACGGACAAACTCTGACACCAGAGGCCAGCACTACCTCATACGAAACGAAACGACTAGGTCCCCAACACACGTGGTTTTTTCGATTCTATCCCGTACCGTGTGTTTTGTCCATATTTGTATTACCGTTACAGGAAGCACAATCACAAAATACCATAACCTTAACTTATAGGGATAATATTTTCTTAAGCCGATTCTTATTTGATATTGCCACAAAGCTCTTGAAATATATCTTTTAAATCTTATAGCTTTGTCAGTTTATCAGGAATAACGTTTTGATCGAAGTAACGATTCCGCGAAGTTAAAGCGAAGCAAGGGTATCACTATGTTAAAAAAAACCTCACGTGTAAAATTATCTATGTAATGAAATAATGAAATCCGTTGCGTGGTTTTGGAGGAGTTAGCGGATATACAGACAGACAGACGCGGAAAGCGACTTTGTTTTATACCATGTATTGATATTGATACTATATTCTATAGTAAGTTTTGAGCTCTAAAAGTTCATTTTGAGGCTTTCCTGAACCAGAGACTCCATATCGGCTCAAAATCATAAATTCTTTGCCATTTCTTAGTTGCGTGATCCAACGTCTGGTTCTCCACTTTCTACCACGCGTGAAAGGGTTATAGTGCGGTGCAAATTATTCGAACCTTATTATTACCTATATTTTGTATTAATATTATTTATCTCACGAACGGGCACTTTTTAAATCGATAAACGCATAAAACATTACTTACATGGATGCTGTGGGCATATGAATAGCTAATAACTAAGTAGAAGTGATCATCACGTTCTTTTGACGACCTCTGTGGCACGGCGGTCAAAGGTTCGCCTGCGACGCAGGAGGTTGCGGTTTCGATTCCCGCCTCGGTACAAATATTTGTGCGATCTGCAGATATTTGTTCAGGGTGTTCTGGTTGTTTGTTATGTATAATAAAAAAAAACTATGAAATGTATTGGTATATCTGTTAACTAGTACCCATACCATAAGCTCTGATTAGATTGGAGCTAGATAATGTTGTGTGAACTGTCCAGCATTATTTTAATTATTTTAGGTAGGTAGGTAGGTACAATTACCTTAATAATGAGAAGGAGCAAAATACGAGTAGTTTCTGTCTGTCCCCGAATCAGTCCCCTGTCTGTCCCAGAAATTTCAATATATATATTATCAGTTATACATAATTATTTATTTAGGGATAATACTACCCTGATGAGTTATACCATGTTTTCTGTAAATCGAACAATAATCGTGAGAACGAGGTGAGCGGCGCGGCGCAAGCGTCACGCCGTCACGCGTGCTTCTGTTCGGCGCTGTCGCCGGAGACGGCGCGGCAGCGCTACGCTGGCGTATGTCGTTTCTATAGTGTTTATGTATGCTATGCTCTGAGGTCACCAAGATACAAGCTTTGTGGCGCGGCTGGCGATGGTTTGCCTGCGACGCAGGAGGTTGCAGGTTCGATTCCCGCCGCGGGAACAAATATTTGTGCGTTCTGCAGATATTTGTTCAGGGTGTTCTGGGTGTTTTCTATGTATAATAAAATATATCTATCTATGTATTGTATTATATTAGGTATATCAGTTATCTAGTACCCATAACACAAGCTCTGGCTTAGCTTGGGGCTAGATAATGTTGTGTGAAGTTGTCCAGAATTATTTATTTATTTATTTGTCTAGTTTGGGAGCCACCTTCAAATCGTATCAAATTTTTTATTTATCTGAGTTCTCCGCATAACTTAGTTTGATGCATTATTATTACCTGTATTTTGTAACTGAATAAAATCTTTATCTTATCTCAAACTAAACAAAATAAAAACACAAATGCACTTAATTCAAAAGTTGCAAGATACATTATGAGAAATTTCGAATTAACTTTATCATGTCATGTTTGCCATATTTGTATGAAACTTAGTTTAGCTATTGTTGCGATCACAATAATAAAATAATAAATATCTCCTACGACTGTTTTTTCGAAACAATACACAAAAATATCCAAACAAGAAAATATTTGTTTTCATGCACAAACTGTATCCTACTGTAGGGAAATTCTGCTAAGGATTTCTGGTTAAGGTGGGATATGCCGTAAAATTCCTAAGATTTGATGTTTAACAGACTAAATCAAGTACAATATTCAAATTTTAAATAATGTATGGATACTACATTATAATTACGAGGGGTATCAGAAACACGATATGACAATATTTTCTCGATAAAAAAACTGAAGTTACGTCTATTTTTTGCCAAGATTCGGAGCATATTATTGGGTAAAAATAAGATGAATAAAATTAACAAAGCCGAGGGTTCACTGTAGAGGTTTGTAAAATTATCTTTAGTTTACGAGATATTCAATAAAAACTGCTTTTTTGAGCGGCGCGTGGCGTTTTTTTTGTATGAAGATTTCTGCCTGCTGTTAGATGTTTAGTGTAGTGAAGAAAGTATCAAGTAACGACTAAGAATATGGTTAGTCGCAATCTTTTGGTATTTATTTGTTTCTTAATATTAAGTACTTAGGTTATACAGTTAAAAATATTTCTGTGGATGATCACATATTATGACAGAAATACGCACAAAACTGGCACAACCAAGCTTTTGGCCTACTTTTTCCTCTTAGAGACAAAATAAACAAGGAAGGGGATATTTAATGAAATAAATTTTAATAAATTGTTATATTTATGTATATTTAATTAACAGATAAATGCTCAATTATTTTTTCATGTCATTTTCCTTGTGTACTGAATCCAGAAGAATCATTATTGTAGTTTAGTTTATTAAGCATCCTAGACAAGTGTGGTTATGTGGCTTCAATTAAATAATTACGGAGACAGTGGCAAGATGTGGTACCCTAAAAAATCGGACGATTTGCTTAAGGTATCTTGACTTTTTATTTACATACATACATACATACATAGACACACGTCTTTTTCCCCGAAGGGGTAGGCAGAGCCTCAATGGGCCTCTTTTCACAGTGAGTGCAAATATTTGTCCCGCCTCGGAACAAATATTTGTGCGATATGCAGATATTTGTTCCGGGTGTTCTGGGTATTTTCTATGTATAATAAAAAAATCTATCTATGTTATATATTGTATTAAGTATATCAGTTATCTAGTACCCATAACACAAGCTCTGCTTTGCTTGGGGCTAGATAATGTTGCGTAAACTGTCCAGCATTATTTATTTATTTATTTACAAAAATTGTTTACTGGCACAGCTCCGACGCGCGACTGGAGTTTACTCCAGTCCAGTTCAGCATAAGATGCACGAATATGGAACGCATAGGGAAAAAATATAATAATAATGTAATAAAAAAAATGATCCATATTGGGTTATTAACCGAAAAAAATACTTAAAATGATGTAACATAGGCTTAACTAATTGTTTTACGATTCTATTCCTCACCTATTTTCGTTGTGATTCTTAAAACTCCAATAAAAAAATTACAGGTACTAGAAAGTAAAATATGCCGTTTTTGTTTTAACTACGAGTGTTCCGTTTCCATGGTCTGCAGTGTACAGTTGCGTGTGCAAAGTCGTTTCTTTGCAATCGCAAAGCGAAGGGTTTTCAATAAATATAGTGGATGTATACGTGAGTGTATAGCACTATACGGAAGATTAGGTTGAGATTACAGCAGTCTTACTTGACAACCGATATCGATAAAACTTTGAGGTTGTTTTATGGTAAAGAAGTTACGCAACGCGTTTTCAGAATATAGCGTTAAGCTACCCAGAGTAGTAGTTCGCCCGATTTAAACCGGAACACAGCAATGCGAGCACAAGGCTTTGCGGCAGAAATAGGTATGGAGGTAGTACTTCCACGGACGAACTCTTTCACAAAAAAGCTCTAATACTACTAATTCAACGTTTTTGATGTTTTTGCTCATCACTAGTACGCTTCATTAACACTTCTTCAGATAGTGATTTGTGTACTTAACTGTAAACTAAGAGACATTATACCCATGGATAGTATCACAAATACATTGTTGATAAATTTGAATTTAGCGTCACAAGCGAGTCGATATATATTTGTTATTTAAGAATGCGCCAACACCAGGCCGAAATCTTCATACAAAAAAACGCCTCGCGCCGCCCTAAAAAGCATTTTTTATTGAATATCTCTACAAATATAAATAATTTTACAAAATCCCTACAGTAAACCCTCGGCTTTGTTGTATTGATTTTATTTATCTAATATTTTAGCCAATAATATGCACCATTTTAATAAACAATCGAATCTAGGCAAAAAAAAGACGTAACTTTGTATTTTTTCTCTATGGCAAAAATATTGTCCTATCGTGTTTTGGTGCAGTGATACTTTGTAATTATAATGTAGTAGACGAAACCTAGACGACCTAGAGTACCCTTAACTGACGAGCATGAAGGTATGATGAATGTGATGAGAGCGAAAAGGGGTATGTCAAGATCGTAGCAAATCGTAAACTACCGTCGTCTGTCTTTCCTGAAAACTATAATCTTGGTCTCTTCAAGGCTAGAGTGAATATGTGCCTTCTAGACCTTTGTGCTCCATCTTTGGCCACATCGTCACTTACCAGCAGTGAGATCGTGGTCAAACAAAGATCTATAAATGTAAAAAAAAATTTGTAAATCCGTGGTCTCTGCCTACCCCTCCGAGAAACGTGAGTTATATGTATATTATGTATGTAAAACCCTCAGCATACTGATATCATTAGCAAGGCCAATATTCTCCAAATCAAAAACAAGTAGAATCGCGTTTTAAGTCCAACAATAAATATTATTAAGTCCCTATAATTTGAGCTTATCTGACACACAAGACGGCTATTTCTTTGCCGCAGTGGAAATTATAGGACGCCGTGAAAACTAACACCGTATGTTGCGATATTCATTGCCAGCTTTTGTGTATTATACTATACATTAGTTCTTATTAACAGGTACTACATATATACCTTTGATCTAGCACTATATCGTTATAATCATGTTGCGATATTCACTAATTTCAGCTTAATAATAGCAGACTGATGGCTGTGTTTAGGCTCATTTTGATCAGCACACGGTTCTGGTCACTAATTTTATAATTAAAGCTAGTATGGAAAAAAAAACCATAATTTATATGAACAGGTACTTTTTAATCTAAATTAAAAATTAACACTAAAATTTCTTATGAAATGATTTATAGGCCAAATAAATCGATACTTTTATTTTTCCTTTTGTTATGAAGTTCCATCTCTACATTTTCTTTAACTTACGTCCACTATCAGATTTTTCAGATAAAATCTTGTTACAGATATTCATGCACAAAAACGCAATGCAGATGCATGCCCGGGAGCTCCAGCGAGGGTTAGGGGGTGAGGTGAAGCCCCACCAGTGCCAGCAATGCCTCAAATCCTTCAGCTCGAACCACCAGCTGGTGCAACACATCAGAGTGCATACGGGGGAGAAGCCCTACAAGTGCTCCTACTGTGACAGGAGGTTCAAACAGTTGAGCCATGTACAACAGCATACGAGGTTGCATACAGGTAAGTGCATATACTAGCATTTAATGGTACCTTTTGGACCCTGATTTTCATGTGATCCACCGCTATATAGGGATTTGTATACAGAACAGTGTATGCGATTTGAAAGTGGCCTACCATTCTATAGGGATTTGTATGCAAAACAGTGTCTGCGATTCATAAGAGGCCCACCGCTCTATAGGGATTTGTATAAGAACAGTGTATGCGATTTGAAAGTGGCCTACCATTCTATAGGGATTTGTATGCAAAACAGTGTCTGCGATTCGTAAGAGGCCCACCGCTCTATAGGGATTTGTATCGTCGTCGTTTCGTATGAGGTAGTGCTGGCCTCTGGTGTCAGAGTTTGTCAAGCCGCCCGAGGGCCTCTGACATGGCTTATCGACTGCTATTAATCAATAACAGCCGGGACCGACAGCTTAACGTGCCCTCCGAAGCACAGAGCGATGGAAATCCACACATAACTTAGAAAAGTCATTGGTGCGGAGCCTAGGATCGAACCCGGTATCGTTGGATTCTGAGTTGCACTATTGAACCGTTAGGCTACCATCGCTCTCTTACCATCTTAGGGATTTGTATAAGAATATATATAAGAACAGTGTATGCGATTCGTAAGTGCCCTACCGTTATATAGGGATTTGTATGCAGAACAGTGTATGCGATTCGTAAGTGCCCTACCGTTATATAGGGATTTGTATGCAGAACAGTGTATGCGATTCGTAAGTGCCCTACCGTTATATAGGGATTTGTATGCAGAACAGTGTATGCGATTCGTAAGTGCCCTACCGTTATATAGGGATTTGTATGCAGAACAGTGTATGCGATTCGTAAGTGGCCCACCGCTCTATAGGGATTTGTAGTCAGAGCAGTGTCTGCGATTTGAAGGTGGCCTACCGTTCTATAGTGATTTGTAGTTAGAGCAGTGTCTGCAATTTGAATGTGGCCTACCGTTTTATAGGGATTTGTAGGCAGAGCAGTGTCTGCGATTTGAAAGTGGCCTACTACTCTATAGGGATTTGTATACAGAACAGTGTATGCGATTCGTAAGTGCCCTACCGTTATATAGGGATTTGTATGCAGAACAGTGTATGCGATTCGTAAGTGGCCCACCATTATATAGGGATTTGTATGCAGAATAGTGTATGCGATTCGTAAGTGGCCCACCATTATATAGGGATTTGTATGCAGAACAGTGTATGCGATTCGTAAGTGGCCCACCATTATATAGGGATTTGTATGCAGAACAGTGTATGCGATTCGTAAGTGGCCCACCATTATATAGGGATTTGTATGCAGAACAGTGTATGCGATTCGTAAGTGGCCCACCATTATACAGGGTGTAAAATAATATCCCTATAAGCCCGGGGAGGGGGTATTCTACACATCATGGCGAATAACTTTAGTTCTACGACTTTTTAAATATCGAAGTTTTTCATTCATGTAATGCCTTGTAAAAATCCTGAAATTCCTCCAGAAATTCCTGAAATTCCTCCGGAAATGTACCTAACATAACATGAGGCAGACCTGCGTAATGTACCTTAACGTACTGTACCATCCTTAGGCTGCGTTTCCATTGACGCGGAGTTGGGCGGAGCGGTGCTTAGCGGTGCATGAATTGACCAATCACTATGCTCGAAATCTCTGCTCCGCTTCAATGGAAACAGCACGAGCGGAGCGGGGCAGAGCTGAACGGATATTCATATAAAATAAGCGAGGTGATGCGGAGCGGAGGACAGCGGGGCGGTGCGTAGCGAGGTGATGCGGAGCGGAGGACAGCGAGGCGGTGCGTTGCGGAGGGTAGCTAGGAGAGCTAAAAGAAAGATATAAAAGGATTGCTTTTTTTCTTTTTAAGCGACAACATGACATATGCTCTTTCTGAAAGATGGAGACAAACTGAGCTCAAAATTGCGCAATTCCAAAGTTAGCTCCACTCCGCTCCGCTCCTCTCCTCTCCGCTCCGCTCCGCTCCTCTCCTCTCTGCTTCAGTGGAAACACTTACCACTTTTCACCGTTATTCTCCGCTCATCTCCGCACAGCTCCGCGTCAATGGAAACGCAGCCTTATGCTGAGTAAGGGAATTTTTTGAGGAATTTCAGGATATTTACGAGGCATTTCATGAATTAAAAAATGCCAATTTTAAAAAGTCGTAAAACTAAATTTATTCCCCATGATGTGTAGAATACTCCCTCCCGGGGCTTATAGGGATATTATGTTACACCCTGTATAGGGATTTGTATGCACAACAGTGTATGCGATTCGTAAGTGGCCCACCATTATATAGGAATTTGTATGCAGAACAGTGTATGCGATTCGTAAGTGGCCCACCATTATATAGGGATTTGTATGCAGAACAGTGTATGCGATTCGTAAGTGGCCCACCATTATATAGGGATTTGTATGCAGAACAGTGTATGCGATTCGCAAGTGGCCCACCATTATATAGGGATTTGTATGCAGAACAGTGTATGCGATTCGTAAGTGGCCCACCATTATATAGGGATTTGTATGCAGAACAGTGTATGCGATTCGTAAGTGGCCCACCATTATATAGGGATTTGTATGCAGAACAGTGTATGCGATTCGCAAGTGGCCCACCATTATATAGGGATTTGTATACAGAACAGTGTATGCGATTCGTAAGTGGCCCACCATTATATAGGGATTTGTATGCAGAACAGTGTATGCGATTCGCAAGTGGCCCACCATTATATAGGGATTTGTATACAGAACAGTGTATGCGATTCGTAAGTGGCAAAGTCAAAGTCAAAAGTATTTTATTCATTGAAATCACAAGGATCATTTTGAATCGTCTTAAAAAATAAATTTACAGTTACTCCTGTTCCAACGCAACCAGACCTAGAAGAATCAGGCAACAAACACGGTCTGTTTTTCTTTTGATGATCCTTCTTACTACTAGTGCCCACTATTAGGATTCCACTATTAGGGATTTGTATACAGAACAGTGTATGCGATTCGCAAGTGGCCCACCATTATATAGGGATTTGTATACAGAACAGTGTATGCGATTCGTAAGTGGCCCACCATTATATAGGGATTTGTATGCAGAACAGTGTATGCGATTCGCAAGTGGCCCACCATTATATAGGGATTTGTATGCAGAACAGTGTATGCGATTCGTAACTGGCCCACCATTATATAGGGATTTGTATGCAGAACAGTGTATGCGATTCGCAAGTGGCCCACCATTATATAGGGATTTGTATACAGAACAGTGTATGCGATTCGCAAGTGGCCCACCATTATATAGGGATTTGTATGCAGAACAGTGTATGCGATTCGTAAGTGCCCTACCGTTATATAGGGATTTGTATACAGAACTTATGCGATTTGTTTGCAACCCACACCTCTATAAGTAGTTGTATGCAGAACAGTATAACCTAACATAACACATGACAAAAACTGTTTTAAATTAAAATCCCTTAGTATCTGTTCTTAGTAAGAATAGCTCTTGGTTCAGTTCATACTTCAATAAAAAATTTAGTAACATGTTTCGCAAAATCGCATATTTGTATGCCTAGTTCTTTCTTGAACAAATACACAACCGAATAAAATACTTCAAAATGTGTTTAAGCCAATTTGGTCATAAATATTGTTGGAAGGAGTAGCATGGGAACCGATTCCGCTATTTGATCCAAAGGTCACGGGTTCAAACCCAGTGGCGGGCGTGCACCAGTTAGCCTTATGACTGGTGTGCGCTTTATAGAGCTAGACCAGTTTTCAATGTTCTTTCGAAAAATACGAACCTCTATATTCACCAAATAATTAGGGGACACCTATGCTTACGAGACACATAGCGCGTAAATTAACAGCTGTCATAGAAACCTGTAAATTTGACACGAGTTAAGTTTCCCGTAAATGTTAGGTGACCGCTAGTAAGTTGGTGAAATTAAGCATAACATTTCACTAAGTTTCTGAGCTCATTTCTTAGTGATTAGGTAACTACATTTAAGGGTTCCTTTTGTACTGTTATTTATTCTGTGGTTCCGTTCCCCAAAGGCTCCAAACGGAGCCCTATTGCTCTCGCTCATCAGCCTGTCTGTGCTTCTGTCACAAGGGGGTCGTAACGTAACACCCAACAGTCACATACATAGTCACATACAGCTTATCGCCCGACGCGCTACAGAGATCGTCATTGCACTATGTGCACTACCTATATATATATACTAGATGACCCGCTCGCGACTTCGTCGACGCGTAGACTTTCATACAAACTTAACACCCTTTTTCAACCCCTTAGGGTGCGAATTTACAAAAACTGTTTCTTAGTGCGCGCCTACACCCCATAATGAATGCTTGTGCCAAATTTCAGCCCTCTCGGCCCAGTAGTTTCCGAGATTTCGTGATGAGTGGTCAGTGAGTGGACTTCTCTTTTATATATATATATTATACTAGCAGCGCCCCGCGGTTTCACCCGCGTAAGTCTCGATCCCGTGGGAGTATCCGGATAAAAATGTGCCTATGTGTTATTCCGGGAGTCCAGTTATCTCCATTTCAAATTTTATCTAAATCCATCGAGCCGTTTCAGCGTGAAGAAGTAACAAACACACACACTAACACACTCGAAACTTTCGCATTTATAATATTAGTGTGATTACTGACCCAAGGAAAATAGGTAACGGTGTTGTTTTCCCGTAAAAGTAAAAGTGGCATGAAAAAAAAACTGTCCTTCGCGGTTATAATTTTTAGAACTCATTGAATAGAGTAAGAATACATTTTTATTTTCAAAAGTAATGGAATTCAAAGTCATGAGAGGCCGTCAAATTCAGTGTTCCTAAATTTTTTTACCAAGTTTTTTTAACTTCTATATGACTTAATAACTATTAAATATGTAAATGTGCAAATATAATTTATCATTTATATTTACCAAGAAATAACAATATATAAAAAAATGATACATTAAAAAAAAAAAAAAAAATACTAGGAATCTTAATTTTGCTTATGGATTTACTATACTTTTACAATTGATAGCTGACACATTTGATTCGAAACTCTGAATAAGTGAGGACCAACGCGCACTTAGCCGTTTTTTTAATACCCACACAAAATAGGTACTACGTTAGGACTTAGGTACCTACCTACCTACCAACGCATTAGTATTTCCATTCAGCGTGGCAATGCAGGCAGCATCTTAGGGATGCTTCCGTCTGGTAGTGATTTGGATCAGTTGAGCTACCTTTAGATCGCTAGCAGCGGTCTTCAAGTAGCACAACTGTTTTATATGTATTTTGTACATACCTTGCATTAGTATTAGTTCTTTCTGTAAATAAACTTATACCTACCCAATATAAACCATTCAACGGCTGTTTATAATTACATAAACAGTAGGAACAAACTATATATAAATACGGGAATCGTCATTCCCAACCTACAAAAAGCCAACAATCTAAAAATAAAGAGAAACTATCAAAGAAACATTTACAATTCCAAATTCGAATCTACAAAAGCCAACTGCAACTTGTTAGGAACAAACCGCAAAAAAATTGAAACAACTTTTATAATTAAAACAGCGCGTGTCTATTGGCCGGAGTTTTCACGGAAAAAATAGATTGCCCGTATACGTGAAAAGCGTAGAAAAAAAACTGTCCAATGGACGCAGCGGCCGCTCGCCGCCGGCCAATCACGGTCCAGTGGCGAACGCAACGTAACCTACGTGGGCTAGCAAAAAAATCACGTGTTTTTCCACGTTTGAACTAGCCAATGGGCGGAGCTGTCGATTCGTATGCGCATTATAATTCAATTTGTTTTATTTATTTATAGAACGATATAGCGCTTTCTGATTAGAACTATTTCTTGTGATCTTTTTCTATTTATTGGCTGCTACGTGTGTGATGATAATTGTATTTACGGTATGGGTGCAGGTGAAATTACAGGCACATGAGATTTTACATCTTAATGTGTGTAGCAGACGCAGTGTTATGCCACGTAGAGCGCGTCCTAGGTGACCTAGGTAATGCATTTTGTTATTCAGAGGTTACCGCTTAACACTAACTGGGTTAAAAAACACAGTTAAATAAATCATAGCCGTGGTATGTCCGACCTAAGAATATACCCCTCCGTCTCCTCCTATGGATCTCATAAAAGCCAACTAAGGGTTTCACCGGACTTGTTGATAAGATTCGTTGGTATAAGATTTGTCCTGGCTGCTAGCATAATAGAAGTTGTTATTACTGGAAGAAAGCGTTAGCTGAGACAGTAGTGGGAAGCAATGGCGGCGATGGGCTCACCATACGTCACGTCAATAGTATTCCACGATGCAAACTACTGTGAACAGAGGCCCATTGAGGCTCTGCCTACCTCTTCGGGGAAAGAGGCGTGTGTCTGTGTAGGCACCTATGTATGTATGTAAATTTAAGACTTTAATCATTGATCACCATCAGGCTGACGTTCACTGCTGGACGACACCTCCCCTCTTGAACGAAATGGTGGGATTTACAATAATCATGACAATTGGCGAATTGGCGATCGTATTGTGTTGATTTCTCAGGTGGATTTTTCTAGTTATGTTGTTGGTGTAATCCCCTAGCTTTTACGTGATCCACGGGAGGAGACGTAGGTTCTACTTATACCGTGCGACTAATAAACGCGGTATATCCTTTGAATACACACCGTTCCTTACACCGTTTTTCCTTATTTCATTGTTTTTCCGTGTTTCTTTACACCGTGTTTTGTCTCTTTCCATCTAATTTGAAACTGCTTGTCAATGCAAAAGACAACACTATGAGTCACTATGTAACAACTCTAAGGACAATTTGAGTTCTATAGTAAATACGACACCACAGTACTAATAGTAGATTTTAAAGTGTTTTTCCATTAAATTGTTCCATCCAATTAAAAGTGCGTAAAGCTATACTATTATGGATAATAGCTACAACATACTACACAATACTTTTTTTTATTTTTTATTTAACCTATTGCTTCCCACTGCTGGGTAAAGTTCTCCCCCTTTTTGTCTCTCTCCCCGTTGGGGGAGACACAATACCATACATTAATAATACTATTATAATGTTAATAATATAACAATAATTCATATAATTCAGACAACACAAGGTCCATTTTTTTCTTTGTAATTTGCTTCGCACGTCTTGTCCATTTGCCTTTTTCAAGTATAATAATGAATGAATTTTCAATATAATTTGCAACGTAACAATCCTTCCAAGTCGTCAAAGTCACAGTCAAGTCATGTTTTAGTAAAACGGTGGCTGTTTTACAAAAACTTTAGCAGTCAATTTCCACCAATTTGAAAAGTCCGCGACCGACTCACCTTCACACCGCTCTGTCACACTGGTGTGATGGTTAGGAAGAAAATTTCCTCGAAGTAACTCTAAGTAAGTACCAAAGGTGCGAAGCCACGGAAAAAGGCTAGTGTTATAAAATATGATACTTAATGAAAAAACTATGGAGATATTAATTTCAACTCTACTAATTTTGAGTAAAAAATATTGTTACTCAAAATTAAAAATTGACTTTCTGTCTTCTAATAGGCTATATTTCGGGGAATATGCACATGAATTACATGATCTGATCCAACCATCTCCTTTTCATTAAAGGACAAGCAGGCGCACGGATCAGTACTGTTCCTATCTCATTAGTATACCGTCTATTCGTACTAAACGTTTCGGCTCTACCTACACACACCGTGGAATACACTACCATCGTCTGTCTTTCCCGAAACTATAATCTGGGTCTCTTCAAGGCTAGAGTGTATAGGTGCCTTCTAGACATTCGTGTTCCATCGTCGGCCACATCGTCACTTACCAACAGGTGAGATTGAGGTCAAATGAAGGTTATGTAAAAAAAATACAAAATTTTAATCAGCTTGTACAAATTAAATGCAACATACATGGCTTTTCCATAGAAAATTAACAGAATTAATATTTAATAAGAAAGGGGAATGGCTAGAAAACTCAACTAGGAGTTGAGTTTTTCATAATTATTGTCAATTACCTGCATTGAAGAAAGCTTATGAAGGCATAATTGTAGGAAAATTATGGCTTACAATTTTTAAGTGGTGAGTGGCGTTTTCTCTTTATTTGAATTCTGAATAGTAACAATTGTATTGTTTAATATATATTTTATTTGTTACTGGTAAAACTTAATAAATAATAATTCAACATTTTTTTTTTGTAACTTAATTATATAAATCTATTGTCGTTGAAGAAAACGTGGATGATAGCGAAAATAACATCGAAATTTTAGTCCATACAAGTAATTTCGATGTTATTTTCGCTATTAATTCAGTGTTTTCTTCAACCAAATATGATTTGCCGCAAATAATGACCAATATAAAAGCCAACAACAGTCATTTCAGTGTAAAATTATACTCTGTTCGCCCATATTTGGTAAAATACGTTAGATCCAACCCCCTTAAATAGAAGAACCTTCCTAGTAATAACAAATTGACAGCAAGGATCCATTTGACCTTGAGTGTCCTAAAAATAATTGCCCTTAAAACAAAAGAAGTTCAGTTTTGTTTTAAAGCCAACCTATTTTAAATTGTAAAATAAAAACTTTAACTTAAGAAACATATACATAAAATGAAAATGAGCTATCAGGTGTCTCAACTTCTCTTTGTGATCAAACGAAAACTTCAGCCATTATGCCTCGAATAAGAAAACTTCTATAAAAACTTAAAGGTAAATGTCCACTAGAGCATCCGTTTTTTGCCCCACTACTTTTTAGGGTTCCGTAACCAAATTAGAGAACCCTTATAGATTCGTCATGTCTGTCTGTCTGTCTGTCCGTGTATGTTACAGCCACTTTTTTCCGAAACTATAAGAGCTATGCTGTTGAAACTTGGTAAGTATATGTATTCTGTAAACAGCATTAAAATTTTCACACAAAAATAGAAAAAAAACAATACATTTTTGGGGTTCCAAACTTAGAACAGAAACTAAAAAAAAAACATCAAACCCATACTTGTGGGTTCTATGATGGATAGGTCTTCAAAAATGATATTGAGGTTTTTAATTATTTTTTTTTATAAACTGTATAGTTTGCGCGAGAAACACTTCCAAAGTGGTAAAATGTGACCCCCCCCCCCCAACAGTAACTTCTAAAATAAGAAAATGAAAAAAAAAAATGATGTACTTTACCATGTAAACTTCCAACGAAAATTGGTTTGAACGAGATCTAGTAAGTAGTTTTTTTTTTTAAAACGTCAAAGTCAAAAAGTATTTTATTCATTGAAACCACAGGGATCATTTAGGGTCGTCGTAAAAAATTCATTTACATCTACTGTTCCAACGCAACCAGACCTAGAAGAATCGTCATAAATCGTAATCCATCCAAGAACTTTTATATTATGTCACTTGTAGCAGCAACCCTTCATGGGCGAGTCCGACTCGCACTTAGCCAATTTTTACACATATACACTTGAATTCTTTAACTTACGTCCTGTAGGCCGCCCTTTGTACTATATTTTTTTAGTTAATTCTTTTTTTCATTTTTTATTTTTTGCTGTGCTATAAAGTGTTTATCTATCTATCTATCTATATTTTATCTTTTGACCTCGATTTTTGCAAGGATCACGGCACAAGACCACACTCCGAACAAACCCTTCTAGGATTTTGTATGGGATTTGAGGTTCTCAAGGTAACTGCTACAGGCGCTCTTCGGTTTCATCATCAGCCTATATCAGTCCACTGCTGGACATAAGCCTCAAGCACAAGCATCAATTCTATAAGTGCGTAATGCACGCGTGATTGCGACGCTTTAGTGGAAAGTGGGACTTAGTAAAAATACTGGACAACCTTTAAAAGGCGAGATTCTTAGAATTATTTAAAATGTTCCGTTGAAAAGTTAGTCTTTTGTATTTCAGTGAATTTTTCACTCGGAAAGTTAAGTTTAATATTGAGTTTCGCCGGAAAAAGACCTTTCAAGTTTCACTGGACACCTGTAAGTTACAAGATGCACAAAAGTTTTTGAAAAACGGTCACTAATTCTATTTTAATTGATTACTTTTAAGTGAGGTGTGTCCGGCCCAAGAATAGACCCCTCCATCTCCTCCCGTTGATGTTGTAAAAGCCGACTAAGGGATTACGCGGACTTGTTTGTAGATTCGTTGGTATAAGATTTGTCCTGGCTGCTAATGTGTTATTAGTGGAAGAAAGCGTCAGCAGAGACAGTCGTGGGAAGCAATGGCGGCGATGAGCTCACCACTTGTCACGTCTATTTCCCACGATGGTGAAACCCACAGTGAAAAGAGGCCCATTTGAGGCTCTGCCTACCCTTTCGGGAAAAAAGGCGTATATTATGTATGTATGTGAGGCCTTATAGGAGCAGAACCTACAATCGTGCGAATAAAGGTTCTCGAGTGGCGACACAGTATAGAGTATTTCGATGGACCGAGGACATTTAAAAGTCGCAGGCAGTCGGTGGATGGAGGCAGCTGACGACCATTTGTCGTGGCATTCGTGGGGAGTTCTATGTCCAGTGGGCTTCCTCATTCTGATTAATATGATGTGAGACTGTGATGTGTTTAAATCCCGCATTTTTGGGCAAAAACTTTTAATAGGCATGCTTGTATCAGGCATACTAATTCTAACAGACAAAAGTGAGCTTACCAGTTTATTTAAAAAAAAATAGGTTTCTTCTTCTTTTTCGTCGTTACACTCTTGGCAGAGTGGTCGTGATCGTCACTTCAGGGTCTGTGGCTCGCTTCACAATCCTTCGCCACTCATCTCGCACCGCAGCTTTCCTGGTGCATTCATGCAGTGGACCGCTCAAACCTGCCTTGATCTTGGTCAGTCGATCTCATGGGCCACCTATGGGAGGTTTAAGTACTGTTAAAGCAGTTATTAGGTATTTTATTTTGGTAATACGGAAAAATGAATAAACTTTGGACTTCCTTTTTTGGATATATATAGTGGAAAATTAACTTGTACCTACTGCTCATTAAACAGACAGAAAATCCCCAGTTATCACACACGAAGAGATGAGAGAGAGAGAGAGAGAGAGAGAGAGGAGAGTAGAAAAACCTAGGAAGATGGACTAAAGGCATGGAACTAAGGCTAAAAACGAAACGGTATCGATTATACCAGTCTCATTCTTTTATATGAATGTATTCATGTGTTGGAAAGAGACAAGCATATATCTATCTGTTCTTATTTGTGTAAGTCGTACCAGGCCAAATGTCAAACTACTACTACATTCATGGTAACAATCTAGGAAGATGTATATGCATGGTGCCAATATTCAGGGTACGGAACGGAAAAACGACTGTCGTGTGACAATTTATTTGTGTCTCTCTAACATGGGATAGCAAGCTATCTTCTAGGATAGGAGTAAGTAGGAACACTTTATGCTATTTTAGCACTCACTCTATTACTATTATACCTCCATGAGAAAAACTAAAATCACCTACATAGCTCTAAGAGATTCCATAAAGTCTCGAAAGGGCCGGCCATTTTTTATTTTTTATACTATTTGAATGACGTAACATGCAGATGGCCCACCTGATGTTAAGCGGTAACCTCTGCCAATGAACAGTGCATCACCTCATATAGGTCACGTCTCCTAGGACGCGCCCTATGTGGCATTGCACTGAGCCCGCCACCCTGAGACATAAAGATGAAAAGTCTCATGTGCCTGATGTGTTCTATAGAATATAATGGAATAAATGGAATAGAACAAATAGAGTAGAACAAACATTATAGAATAAATAGAATAGAAAAATATTTATTTGACAAAAATAACACCTAAAACAAACCAGCACCGTAAAACAAGCACATAAAAACAAGCACATAAAACCAATCACATAAAAACTAGTACCTAAAGTAGGCAATATAAATCGGCTCAATGAATGTGTGCGAAAATGGCGATCAGCTCAGCATAAATGTTGGCAGAACCGAAAACCGTTGGGTAATGGTTCTCGAGTGGCGATAACGAACCGGACGAAGACAGGCAGACGGTTCCTACATAGACTGACGATATTGAAAAGGTCGTGGGAAAAGGTGGATGGACGCGGCTCAAGCTTATTCATAATGGCATTCTATTGGGCAAGGCAGAGTAAGTAAGTCCTGCAGTGGACGGTCTGAAATGTATTATGAAGTCACTATTTTTTCGGTCGAAATACAGCATTTTCAATACAAGCTATTATGCAATAGTGATCGAAACCGTGTGCTGATCATAATGAGCCCAAACACGGCCAGTCTGCTATTATCCATCGAGGAGTGCCGCTGTCCACCTTCCGTCTCCATCTTCAGATTAGCTTACTGTTACCATAATATTGTATAATCATCGGCACTTGACGTATGCCACATTTCAGCTCAATCAAACCGGGAAGTGGGTCAAATTTAACTTGTAAGGTTTGATTACAGACACCAGGACAGGTGAAACTAAATAAACGATTGTAAAATATTCCTCAACTAACAGCGCCCCGCGGTTTCCCCCCCGTCGTCTGTCTTTCCTGAAAACTATAATCTGGGTCTCTTCAAGGCTAGAGTGAATAGGTGCCTTCTAGACCTTTGTGCTCCATCTTCGGCCACATCGTCACTTTCCAACAGGTGAGATCGTGGTCAAACAAAGGTCTATCGGGGGTTAAAACCCAAATCAAATATTTCAAATAATTTTGCGTTATACCCCACCTTAATTTTACGAGTGGAATCTGTTACACTGGTAATAATACCAAAAGAGTGACGTGGACTGTGCCCCACTAGTGGGTCGCCGTGGAGGGGCAAAGTAGAAACATGATAATTATCTCTCCAATGCTAAAAACAAATAATTTGTTAAATGTATCATCAGCGCTAAAAGAACAAAAGAAGTTAAAATCTTTCAAACAAACAGAAAATAAAATATAAAGAAACAAGTTCGACACATCACAAAGAACGACCGACGACAATGTAAAACTTTTGTGTTTTTGGTGAGGGCCGGTTCTTTGTTTAATGAAAATTTTGTTCTAATGTTCCTGTTTTTTGTTAATGAGTGTATATTTTCAAGTTTTTAAGAAAATTGTTCCTTAATTAAAATTTCTTCGAAATTATTTAATAAACAAATATTCATTCTTTCGAATTAATAATATTAAAAAAACAATGATTTTTTGTAATGCCCTTAATGTATATACGCACGCGTCAGTACCATCCTTACCTTATTTGTATAGGTACCCTCTATTCGTACTAAGCGTTTTGGTTCTACTTTTATAGTGCGAACTGCTAAGGAGTGGAACACATTACCGTCGTCTGTCTTTCCTGAAAACTATCATCTGGGTCCCTTCAAGGCTAGAGTGAATAGGTGCCTTCTAGACCTTTGTGCTTCATCTTCGGCCACATCGTCATTTACCAACAGATAAGTTCCGTTCTATCAACGTTAAAAAAATATCTTCTTTACCATAGATTAAACTAGAAAATAACCTCGGAATAAGAACGTACATACATTCATGAAAATAACCTAGAAAGAAGTTCAACTCTTTGTACTGATCGAAAATCGAACCGATATTTTTCGAGAATGAATTATTGGCAAGTAAAAAAACAGTCAATTAGTTCTTTGATAAGGACTATTACACACGTTTAAACGTTAAATTATGTACAATTAGTTCTTTGATAAGGACTATTACACACGTTTAAACGTTAAATTATGTACAATCGCGTGCACGGTCAATAATTAAAACATTAAAATTTATAACCGGTATCACAATGCAATGATTGTCGCGTCGACGTGTAACAAGTTTTTATTTAATTAGCGTAATTTTCCTGCTTTTGCTACCGTACGTGAATGTATATAAAAAAAAGATGTTACAAACAAATATAAAATATAAAAATAAAATATAAAATGTTTATATCATTAACAATTCTACAATTAACAGGACGAAATCTTTCACAATTACAAATAACAGGTCTACAATTTTACAGGGTTTAGAGTCTCCTCGAAACCCAGGGGTTGGAATGTTCTTTCTTTTACATTAAGAAAGAAGTTGATTTTTATAACATGTCATAAGAGACTCTTCCCGCCATTTTCGAAAAGAGACGTTGTCTACTTTTATTTTATTTCTTTTCCTAGTGTTTTCTTGAGTTATTTTGTGTTATTTTGGTGGCATTTTAACTAATGTAGCTCGTTTAAAAAGCACAAGTGTAGTGAAATGAAATGGAAGTGAATTGCGTGACTTTTGAAATTAATGGAAATTGTCTACCAAAATTTTAGTAAAATTGGCCACCGTTTTACTAAAACATGACTCGACTGTGACTTTGACGACTTGGAAGGAGTGTAACGTTGCAAAATATATTGAAAATACAATATAGTGAAAATACAGATACTTGAAAATGGCAAATACAAAAGCCGTGCGGCGCCAATTATAAATAAAAAAACAGAAAAAAACATATCATAACATACATAACACCCATCAGTCACATACATAGTCCTGATCCCACACTAGGACTCACTGTGTCGTGGGTATCAAAAACTACGAGTCCCATGGTACCATATCACTTAGACCCGGGACTAATATTTGCAGATCAATAGAAACATTTGTCCCGCAGTGGGATTCGAACCCGCAACATGTCGCATCTCAGCCGGCTACTCGCCCGACGCGCATCAGAAGACGTCAAAATACATACATAATACATACAAACAAAGCCACACACCTTTTTACCTCAAAGGGTAGGCAAAACCTCCATTGGCCTATTTTCACCGTGGGTTGCACCATCGTGGGAATAGACGTGTTAGGTGGTGAGCTTATTGCCGCTATTGCTTCCCACAAATGACTCAGCTAACGCTTTCTTTCAGTAACAACACATTCCTTAATAAGTTAGCGGCCAGGACAAATCTTATACCAACCAATATTTTTTTTATACTACTTGAATGACGGAACAAGCAGATGGCCCATGATGTTAAGCGGTAACCTCTGCCTATGAACAGTGCATTACCTCATAGGTCACGTCCACCTAGGACTCGCCCTATGTGGCATTGCACTGCGCCCGCCACCCTGAGACATAAAGATGAAAAGTCTCGTGTGCCTGTAATATCACCGGCAAATCCTTCAAACCGGAACACAGCAATGCGAGCACTACTGCTATGCAGCAGAAATAGGTATGATGGTAGTACTTCCTGGGACGAAATCTTTCACATAAAAGCTCTACTACCACTACTACTCTCTTATCTTATTTACCTAATCAATATTAGTTTCACCTAGCTTTTTATTTCCACCTACATTTAGTTCTGCTGATTATAATGTATGTTTCCGACCTGCATGTTAACATACATACGCGTAATTACACAATACCTACAGCACAATTTACCACCTTTTAGGGTTGTCACTAGTAACCCCAACCCCCCATCTCGCGAGGGTGGGGGTTGGGGGGAAAATCGATGGAATCATTGCAGCTACCCGATGATTTCAGAGTGGCTCGCGAAACGGCTATACATAGAGCTATGGGATGAAAATGACTGGTTTACGGCTAGTAAGGATTTTTAGTGAAAAGGGGGGTTTTAGCATCTCATTAGTGGAGTTAATTTCAATAGTAATGATCTATATAGTACTAAACGAATATCTTAGCCATACGCGTTTTCAAAATTCTTTCAGGGCGTGGTCGGAGCGACGCTTGACCCGAGAGCTGATTCAGCGTGGCAATGCAGCCAGCATGTTAGGGACTACATATATTTATCTTATCTCATCTACTCGCAAAGACTTTATCTAGTTCTCCCGTGATCATGGCGCATGCAACTTGCCGAAATATCGGGAGCAATTCAAACCCAAAAATCATAGTAAATCATAGTAGTCCCGTTTCTAGTGAAAAGTATGACCTATGTAGTAATGCATTGTTAAAGGCAGAGGACTGTTAAAGCTTAAGACTGCGCCAGCTATTATTTATTCTATGGCCAGGCAGAAATCTTCATACAAAAAAAACGCCAAGCGCCGCTCGAAAAAGCGGTATTTATTGAATATCTCGTGAAATATAGATAATTTAAAAAAACCCCTTGGTTGGACCCTTTTTTGTAATGTATTTATTTTATTTATCCAATGTTTTACCCAATAATCTGTACCATATTGACTGGAATCTAGCCAAAACTTAGAGGTACTTTGTGTTTTTTTATTGAGAAAATTTTATCCTATCGTGTTTCTGTCTGGGTGATCCCTCGGTATTATAATGTAGTATCCATGCATATTTATAATTTGAATATTCTACTTGAATTAGTCAGTTAAAAATCTAATCTAAGATTGGTAATTTTGCGTTATACCCCACCTTAACATCATCTGGCCTACTATACCACTTGTTATATTAAACATTATATGTTTATTATATATTATTGATATACTATACCTACTATACTTTACACCATCCATGCAGTTAATACTAGCAAAATCTTTGGTTTCACAGCTCGTTTGGCTTAATTATACTAAGAAACGTCCTTTAAGATCAGTATCCACACCACAGTGGTCCATTCTCACTATTTAATATACCAAAATTTTACGCCATTTACGTGGTAAGCTTCGCGGAAATAAAGTAATATTTTACTAATATTAAATTGAGGAAATTAATTCTAGTAAAATTATCTATGTAGGTATAAAACCGCAACGCTGCGGCTCGCTCTACGTATGCAGTTCTGTTAAATGTAACTAATGCTTTATTTGATGGTAAATTATAATATCGATTCTAAATTTTGGTTACCGTTCTAATGGCTAAGCATTATTATTGGAGTCGGGAAACTAATGAGTTATCAAACATTATTTCAAATTAATTTTGAAATAACTGTTTGAATAAATAGAATGTTGCTACGGTTTTGCCACAAAGAACTATCGGAAGAATCGCGTATTTTTTTTATTATATAAGTCCTTCATAAAAAAACAATGAAATAATATATTGTGTTATTTTACTTACTTGACTTGTTATTTACTTATTTGACTTTTTTTATTATTTATTTTTTTATTTATTATATTTATTTTTCGTGGGGCTATAGAGCAGGAAACTTTTGATGTTACATCAGTTATTAATAGCTGACAGTAACCCAGGCAGGTCGTAAGCCTGTTTGCATCGGAATAGCATTAAAAAAACCGGCAAAGTGCGAGTCGGACTCGCGCACGTACCGTACAATCTATAAAAAATAAAAACGGCAAAAAAAACACGTTTGTTGTTGTATGGTGCCTCCTTAAATATTAATTTTATTCTGTTTTTTACTATATGTTTTCATAGCGGCAACATAAATACATCATCTGTGAAAACTTCAACTGTCTCATTATCACGGTTCATGAGATACAGCCTGGTGACAGACGGACAGACAGACGGACGGACCGCGGAGTTTTAGTAATAGGGTCCCGTTTTAGCCTTTAGGTTGGAACCCTAAAAATTATCTAATTTGGCAACCTATGGGTATTTGCCACAGGTTAGTTATTTATTTATTTTTGTAATGAGAATGTATGACAAATGTAATAAAAAAAACGGAACCTTCTTATGTAATAAACCTTATGTGGACCAACATTTATAATCATCATAAAATAATCTTAGTCTTTAATCTTCAAAAATCAACCCGCCATATTTAATCTCAGTACCTAAACCACATTTAAATCTATATAAAAACCTCAAGAATGGGGCTCTATGCCTCAGGGAATAGTCGTAATCCATCTTATCACGAAAAATTTTAATGGAATTTTTTGTCCAAGTGAAAGAACATTCGTCCCACTGGGATTGGGGTTGTACAGGGTGATTATTGAGGTGGTATATATACCAACTATGTGAAAGGACAAATCATCTTCTGAATGAATAATGAACTTACCCCACAGGGTCTATGCTCTAACTTTAGGATTGGGTTGAAACAAGAACGGAAATTTAGTAAAATGGGTTGAAACGATACAATACCTAAATTTAGTAAAATGGGTTGAAACGATACAATACCTAAATTTAGTAAAATGGGTTGAAACGATACAATACCTAAATTTAGTAAAATGGGTTGAAACGATACAATACCTAATGGGTAGAAAATTATTGAGTAGAAACAAGAAGCACTGAGGTATCCGCTAAACTAAAACATGAGCCGCTTCAAAAAAAAAAAACTCCTACAGGTCAGGCAACGCATTGGCAATACCTCTGGTGTCGCAGATGCTAATAGGCGACGGTAACCTCTTGCCATCAGGTGGGCCGTATGCCAGTAAGTCGAGCTATTACAAAATAATTAAAAAAAAAAACACATTTGAACCCGATTAAAATTCTAAATGAGTTATAAATACTAACATACATACATAGACACACGCCTTTCTCCCCGAAAGGGTAGGCTGAGCCTCAAATTGGGCTCTCTTCACACGATGGTGCACATCGTGGGAAATAGAAGTGACAAGTGGTGAGCTCATCGCCACCATTGCTTCCCACGACTGACTCTGATAACGCTTTCTTCAAGTAATAACACATTCCAAGCTAGCAGCCACGACAAATCTTATACCAACGAATCTTATCAACAAGTACCGGGTAATCCCTTAGTCGGCTTATATGACATCCACGGGAGGAGATGGAGGGGTCTATTCTCAGGTCAGACACACCACAAAACCACAGAAAATATGAATAAATTTTAAATAATAAACAGAAGCTGTTACCAATAAAAAAGCGTAATTTCCATGATTGGTTCAACTGAGAGGGATTCGGTTATCTTTTCTGTCGCTTTTTTCATTTTCCATCGTGTCTTTGTGCCACCCTCTAGAAAGAGGGCAGATTGTACTTGGCGGATGCAGTCTTGATACTTTGTATTATTGTTTTTAAAAAAAAGTACAGAGGAGAGAGACTCCGGCTTTCGATCCTTAGTTCATGTCATGGGTTTAGTCCAGCTCTAAAATAAAGTAACATTTAGAAAAAATGTGCTCAAAAAAACAACGTGCGTCTACCTGCATCCATGGAAACTGCAAAGAATTGGATATTTCACAATTAAAACAAATAAAATAAAAACGTGATTAATCTTTTACAATCAAGAAAACCCAAGATAGGCCATATGTTAAAATATCAAATGGGCGGAGTCTACCAAGAAAACAATAGCTGCCAGAAAATGACAGCGCTATTACTCACTTGAACCCAGGAAGAGATGAGGTGTAGATTTCTGCCGCTCAGAAGTAGGTAACTAACGTAAACAACAAATAACAAACTTCGTTTTGCTTCTAATAAAGTAGCAAATATAAAAATAAATAAAATTCAAGAATTTCAAAAAAAAAGTCTATCTAGATAAAGTTTACCAATCGTGTTTCTGTTCTTGTTTTATTTAGATTACATACTCAAGTAGTTACTGTGTGAATATCAAGTTTGTAATCTTTAGCTTTATTGAGTGAACGTCTAACGCAACGACTCCATAATTTTAACATATCGCCTTAATAACCTTTTTTTATGAATATATAAGCTTTTTTTTTAAATTGTCTATTATATTATGTGAATTCATTCCTGTTCCAACAACACCAAATCTAGAAAAATAAGGGCAACATAAGCGCGCTATTTTTATGATCCTAAATAGGACCAACACAGTAGGACCACGGGCGCTACAGGTTAATTTCAAGTCTCAAAACTACTTGTACATAGTACATAGAAGCCTATTTGCAGATGCCGAGATGGAAAAAAGGTTGTTTCGCGCGATCGGTTTTTATTTGATTTCACCAATGTTTGCGTCGAAATTAGTAAGCGTCGGTACCCCGGGGTTTTTGTTTATTTTTCTTGTATTTTTTTGTTTTTGAACCATTTGTTTTAAAAGCTTTTTTCATAACTTTGGGACCGTTGAAGAGACGAATGATTCATCAATAATAAATTCAATATTTTTCACACTACCTGCTCGACAATGTCCAATTACATAATCGTGCAACCTCAACGTAAAGTAAAGCAAAGCAAAGTTTTATAAAACTCCCTAGGGAATAAAATTATTTGAATTTGGAACATCAAATTTGTGAGGAAACTCTAAATAAAAAAATGCCCATATGGCATTATAGAGGTTTGTTCGAAAATCGAAGTGGCCACCATAAGCAGAACTCAATTTCAAAGAATGGGAAAGAAAAGACGGTGTTTGGTGATGTGATTTTCAGTGATTTTTTACTGTCTCGCAGAAGGTGTGAAAAGTAGAGTATGCTCCTCTGGAATAAAGCCTGTCTTCGTCTTGGGCAGCTTGAACTCCTCGCTTCACTCAGGCAGGACTCCACATAACTCCCTCGCTGTCATATCTTATAAGACGACCAACTATCTTATTTCTTCTATACTCTTAATAGTTCTTATTAGAGCTCTTTTCTTGGTCCCTTTTTTCAATTAATCTTCATTTGTAGTCTACTTTGTCTATTTTTTTTTATTTTTTTTACTTGTAATGACGGATCAAGCAGATGGCCCACCTGCTGTTAAGCGATACCCTCTGCCTATGAACAGTGAATTACCACATAGGTCACATCCACCTAGGACGCACCCTATGTGGCATTGCACTGCGCCGCCACCCTGAGACTTACAGATGAAAGTCTCATGTGCCTGTAATTTTACCGGCAACCATACCATTCAATCCGGAACACAGCAATGCGAGCACTACTGCTTTGCGGCATAAATAGGTATGGTGGTTGTACATCCCCGGACGAACTCTTTCACAAAAAAGCTCTACTACTACTATTTAATCATTCTCCTCCACACATCTCAAATGCCCCAAACCTTTCTCTATCTCTCTTCGTTACTGCCCACTCCTCCCTCCCACACATGCATGACTCCAAACATGTTTTAATAAATTTATAAGCCAAGGTGTTTCCAGGCTTAGAATAGACCCCTCTGTCTCCTCCCGTGGATTTCGTAAAAGCTGACTAAGGGATTACCTGTAAGAATTGTTGGTATAAGATTTGTCCTGGCTTCTAGCTTAATTATTGGGGGATTTTTATTATTGGAAGAACGCGTTAGCCAATTCTGTCGTGGCGGGCAATGGCGGAGATGCGCTCACCACTTATCCCGACTATAAAACCACAAAGGGAATACCAAAGGGGGTTTTTTTTAATAAAGCAATATTTTTACCAAAACATTATGTAGTAATCAATGTTTTTTACATACTTACATACAACATATTCCCACAATGCTGCAACATGTATTGTATATTACATACATACATAATAGACACACGCCATTATCCCCGAAAGGGTAGGCAAAACTTATTTATTCTGTGGCACAACCTCAAAAGGCCTCTTTTTATAGTGGGTTGCACCATAGTGGGAACATGTATGTTTTAAAAAAATATTGATTTCTGTATAATGTTTCGGTATCAAAAATATTTTATTGAAAATAATAATATTGTAACCCATTTTGTACAATTCAATTTCAAAAGTACGAGGTTGATCGTAAAAAAACTTGTACAAAAAATAATATCTAACAAAAACACCTGAAAAAGTGTACGAAATTGAAAAAGGTCAGAAGTTGATAAAGTTCGTAATGTAAAGTAAACCCGAGGTTAACCCTTCTTTAAAAGAATACAAGTTATCTTTCAATTAATTATAAAAGCCGCGTAGGATTTGAAATTAAATCTCCTTTTTTATGTTATTAAAAATGATTTTAATAACATTTCAGAAATCAAAACACTGTTTTTTTTTATTATTACACACCACTATTCAATAAAAGAAAAGGTTTTTTTTCCCGGACTTTTTAGTAAGATTCGTTGGTGTAATATTTGTCCTGGCCGCTAGCTTATTAAGGAATGTGTTATTACTGGAAGAAAGCGTTAGACGAGTCAGTCGTGGGAAGCAATGGCGGCGATGAGCTCACCAATTGTCACGTCTATATTCACACGATGTGCAACACTCAGTGAAAAGATGCCTTTTGAGGCTCTGTCTACCACATCGGGGAAAAAGGCGTGTGTTTGTGTATATGTATGTATATCATAGCAATAGACACATAGCTGGTTCTATAGGAGTGTGTCGTAGGTATCAGCAACTTCGAATACATAGAGTATATTTTTACAGATCGTACAAACATTTGTCATGAGGCGAGAATCAAACCCGCTCCTTTTGCGTCTAAGCCGGCACATAGGCCGCGGCACAAAACTCTTCTAAAAACCTGCCAAGTGCGATTCGGACTCGAGTACTAAGGGTTCCGGACCATTATCTACAAAAATGGCAAAAAAAACACGTTTGTACTAAAATTAAAATTGCACGCAAAATGTGGTCACCCATCCAAAAACTGACCCCGCAGAGCATTGCTTAACCTACATTTCACATTTGTTGTATGGGAGCCCCCTTAAATATTTATTTTATTCTACTTTTTAGTATTTCTTGTTATAGCGGCACCAGAAATACATCATCTGTGAAAATTTTAACTGTCTATCTATCACGGTTCATGAGGTGACAGACGGACAGGCAGGCAGACGGACCGCCGAACCTTAGTAATAGGGTCCCGTTTTAACCATTGGGTAAGGAACCCTAAAAAATAAAAATAACACAACCATTTTGGGATGATGAATGTTGAAATACCTACCTCCCTACCACTCAAGTTGCAATCGTAAGAAAAAAGTCCCAATACTAATGGGAAAGAAATCACATCCCTCACCCTCTCCCCTGAGGGCCGCGAGGGCCCAGATGTCGTTGCGACGATTTTTAGGCCAAAATGAGCTTTTGCCTAATTTATTTTTTGCCGCCTTCTTTATACCGAGTAAATATTGGCTCTCGAGCGTTTAAAACGAATGGACATGCCTCTAGTAAAAGAGCAAAATCTTGAGTGCTGAATGGTCCAGTACAGAACATCTAGGCTGATGGAGAGGACGAAGAATTGCTGTTTTTTTTTCTAAAACATATTTAATAGCTTACGGCCTGGCCCACTTAGTGTAAAATGGTCACCACCACCTCCGGTGGGGTTTGATTCGTTCACATTTTTAACTTATGTAAAAAATGTCGTATATTGATGATTTTCGATGAGCCCTACTTCTTTGTAATAATGAAAGCGATTTGGATATTGTTTGTTGCTCAATAACACCGTAAGGGCTGAACCAATATCGATACAATTTAGAAGAGATTGATATATTGTCTTGATTGATATATACCTAGGCCTACTTTGTCGGTACCAATCAAAGCAAAGCTGCAGGTTGAAAAGTATACCAAAAAATTTGAAAAATTTGTTAAAAATACCACTTGCCCGTTCCATACAAATGTAATTTAGATATTAATCTGAAGATTGTTGAGAGTGACATCTTTTGACGTAAAATAACATTAACCTAAGTGTTTTATTCTTAACCTGTAGTACTATTAATGGTATATGTCCGAAAAAAATCGTTACTTATTTAATTTATGTTTTTTTTTTCGTTACTAACACAATTTTTAAATTATTAAATTTAGATTTATTTCGAAATCCCCTCTTAAGTTTGTTATTTGGAACAACGTGCTGAAAGTTATGTCACAGATACTTAATAATTCCCATATTCTAAATTACTAAATTTCAAGTGTAGCTACTGCACATTGATGTTAACTACGTTTACCTTTTTCTTAAGAGTAATGTATGATACCGTGTTTTCTTGAGAGTAATTTACATGACTCTCAAGAGAAAGATCATATCCATGTTATGCCTATTTTTGACAAGACGGTATTCTTCGTTTCGTATCTCTATTTTTTTCCCGGAAACGGACGTTCAGTCCGGTGATTAGCAAATTTCGGAGGGAAAATTCTTTGGTTTTTCCTCTTTAGGTGTCGGACGATTGGTTATTAAATAAGACGGAGTTTCGTTTTAATTGTCTGAAGGTGTCGAAAAGTTTTTTAATAAAATAGGTCGGAGATTTTACAAAATAGGTACGTCTTTGTATTACCAATCTGCATACATGTTTGTGTTTTGTTTATTAGTTCCGTGAATAAGTGTTGTGGTAGCATGGTACTCCACGACACAGGGGATCCTAATTATATCCTAATTAGATCCTATCCCTTTTAGCTGTACCCAAAGGGTAAAACGAGACCGTATTGCTAAGACTCCCCTGTCCGACCGTCTGTCTGTCCGTCTATCACCAGGCTGTATCTCATGAACCGTGATAGTTAGACAGTTGAAATTTTCACAGATGATGTATTTCTGTTGCCGCTGTAACAACAAATACTAAAAAACAGAATAAAATAAATATTTAAGGGGGCTCCCATACAAAAAACGTGTTTTTTTGCCGTTTTTGTAGATAATGGTACGGAATCCTTCGTGCGCGAGTCCCCCGTTTTATTTATATTCGGCACTATATAACACTTGTCTCTTCTAAAGTATTCCTATAGGTATCTGCCATGTCTTATGGAACGAGAAGTGTTCTCTAAATATTGCACTCGTAATAATCCTAAAATAATCAAGTAGCCAGGACAAATTATATACCAATGAATCTTACAAACCACAAGTCCAGGTAATCCCTTAGTCGGCTTTTAAGACATCCACGGGAGGAGATAGAAAGGTCTAAGGTCTAAGGTCTATTCTTGGGCTGAACACACAATGATGAGTATAGTAAAGTATAAACCTGTTTCTCTCGACGATATTGTTTCGCGTCCATTCATTATGCGATGGTGATTGTGATGTTAAAATCGGACATCTTTGTTTTACAAATTATGACCTCGATTTGCAATGCAGGGAAACTGTACCTAGTGGACTTAAAAAGGAAATAGAACTAGGTGCTTCATGACGTCGTGAGTCAGTATATCTGTTTACAACTAGCGGCCCGCTCGCGACTTTGTTCGCAAGCTTTTTGTTTTTTTTGTACTAAGTACTTGGAATGACGTGTCAAGCAGATAGCCCACCTGATGTTAAATGGTACCCTCTGGCCTCTGCCTATGAACAGTGCATTATCACATAGGTCACGTTCGCCTAGGACGCACCCTATGTGGCACTGCACTGCACCCGTCACCCTGTGACATAAATATGAAAAGTCTCATGTACCTGTAATTTCACCGGCACCCTTACCCTTCAAACCGGAACACAGCAATGCGAGCATTACTGCTTTGCGGCAGAAATTGGTATGGGGGTACTACTTCCCCGGACGAACTCTTTCACAAAAAAACTCTACTACTACTAAGGTCACGGTGACCCGAATGCTGCGCCAGCTACATATTTTTTTGTAAAATTTATTTTTTAAGAACCATTTCCTGAAAATAAAATAAACAAAAAAAAAGCGAGATCTATCCAGCCGTTCACGCGTGATGCCGTGACTAAGGGAAATAGGGATTCATCTAATACCTATATATATAAGAGCTTAACCTGACAGACAGACTGACTTATTGACTCATCATTGCCGAGCCAAAACAGCTGGACCTAGAAAGCTGAAACTTGGAGCGTAGGTTCCTTTTATAGCAAAACCACCCACTAAGAAGGGATTTTTGTAAATTCAAACCATAAGGGGTGAAACCCATTGTATGAAAAACCGTACTTCTTGAACTTACAAACTTGAAACTTTGCATAACTATGCGTCAATACAAATCATAAACGGTATAATATTTTTTCCCTGAACTACCCAAAAACGGGTGCAATGGGGTGTTAAAGTTTGTATGGGAACTTAAAATTTTATCACGGTAGTGAAGAACTTCGTTCAGCCAATGTAAACAGTTAAAAAAATACAAAACCCTGTTTATTATGTAATAATTAATATCTTTGTAATAGTTTATTATTTTTCAAGTGTAAACCACACTTTATGGATAACATTAAATTTAAATGTAACCCAAAAATTCCGTTCCATCGGGACTCGAACCCGCAGCCTTGCTTGTGATCGGCAATGCCTTTACCAGTTCGGCCATAGAACACTATGACGCTGACGACGGAACGGAACTTTTGGGTTACATTTAAATTTAATCTTTGTAATAACTACGTATTTTGAAATTTTTATACTATTACCAAAGCTGTCGCCAACGACATCTAGCGAGAGATAAATTATGCTAAAAACTCACTACGAAAACTCCTTATTAATTAATTACTCATTATTAATTCGTTTTGGAGCAGGCTAGCGGTCTTAAACTTAATCCTTGAAATTTCTCATTACTAACCCTTAAGGCATATGGCATAATAAGAAGGGTGCTAAAAACAAAAAAGGTTGAGAAACAAAAAAGGTTATAATTAATATCGTCAATTAATTGTATTCTTTGTGAGAGCGTAATAAAAGTAGAAGAATTCATTCGTTAATTTTTGACGCGACGTAGACTCCTTTGTTTTTTTGTGTAATTAGACATTTTGTTTCAATTATTATTTTATGGTGCGCACCTCTGTGGTGCGTCGGGTGAAGGTTCGCCTGCGACGCAGGTGGTTGCGGGTTTGATTCCCGCCTCGGAACAAATATTTGTACGATCTGCAGATATTGTTTGTCCTGGGTATTTTCAATGTATTATAAAAAAAATGTATTGTATTAACTATTTCAGTTATCTAGTACCCATAACACAAGCTGTGCTTAAGCTTGGAGCTCAGATAATGTAGTGTGAACGGCCCGGCTTTTTTTTAAATCTTTTTTGGTATCAATCATCAGCCTACTGAAATCCACAGTTGGATATCCTCCCAATCCCCGAGTTTTTGAAATTACATGTTCTGGAAACAAGAACTTACGACTGAGTTTTTTAATGACAATATACCATACCACTTACAAATAAAGTCCTTTTTTATAGCCGATCCTTTTCCAGTTCTTTTCGTCTTCCTTCCCCGTGTATAGGTCCAGTATAAACCTTCTTATCCATACCAAATACGCATAAATATTTACACAACTATATTACAAACATGCTTACTTGCGCAGCTAACCGATAATTTGTTGCTATCAAATATATTCGGTTTCCTATCTGTGATAAGTCTAGTTAGCCCGTGTGCACCCACTGCTGGGTATAGGCCTCCTCTCTAACACGCCACTCTCTCCGGTCCTGTGCTGTTCTCATCCATTCTCGTCCAACTACTTTAACGATATCATCCGACCATCGGGCAGGTCTGCCTCTTGGTCGCCGAGTATCTCTTGGCCACCATTCCGTTATAGCCTTGGTTCATCTTCCGTCATTCCTTCTAGCCAAGTGTCCCGCCCATCGAAACTTTGATAGGTATTTTCAAGAATTATTTGAATAAGTTCTAATGTAATGTTTTTTATACAGTAAATAAGTAACAGGATAAAAGCCTCGAGATCTTATAGCAAGTAGTTTACTTTCTTCTTAAACTCACTTGATCTTAAAACATCCATTAAACATCTGTTGTTGCAACTGTTCCCAAAAATCCCGGTAAAAAAACATTAAAAAATCACTACGCTATATTGATGAGAGATTTCCGGTTTTTTGGAAACTTAAAGAAGACTTTACGACCGTATCAAGAAACAGCTGTTCCCGGTTTTTGTGTTAAATCGATTTATGGCATCGATTTTTGACTTTATACCGGTTATTATAACTTTCACTTCTATATAAAAACCCTGTTTGTTAGTATATATTGGATTTGTATGGTTTCTATTCTCGATAAAACATAATTTCTCAATTTAGTAATCTTCAAAACATACAATTGTAAATTATAAATCACAATTCACAAAAATAGCTACGAAAAGCAGCACAAAAACAAAATATTGTGTGAATTAATTCAAAAATGGAATCTCGCAAACTGACGCGAACATGCAAACTCGCTCTCATTCTGTTTTTAAATCCCGTCTTTTGTTTCTTTTTAAAACTAACTTGGTACTTAGACGTTTCTTTCATTCTCCCCGAGTCGTTTCTTTAATTAGCAACAAAGAATACCATTGCGTGTTCCTTTACTTTTTAATTTAATTACTGCCACGAAAGACAAAAGAAATAATGCGTTGAAACAATTTACGAATTATGACATGCAAATATCTTTTGTTTTTAAACTGAAATAATGGGTGACTATACTGACTATTATACGCGATTTTCCGTTGGATAAACGCGCTATTATGTTATTATAGGCATCAAAAGTTGCATCAGTACCAGATGCTGAGTAACGGGACCCGACTGTGCAATACGCTGTTACCGTCCAAAACTGGTTTTGTTTAGCAAAAATATGTAGATATATAACACGTTGGGATTTTGTTGCGTGCGGGCACTCGCGACCTTTACCGTAGGGTTAGCTTGCCTATGGCCAGATTGCCACATTCATCTAAGCTTAAAATAATTTTCAATCGTTTTATTCACTTAATTTAAACTCAAAAGATACTCGAGATAATTGCTCTTCGGTTCCTTTCAATGGGTTTGAATCGCGTTTTGTACGGGAGCAATTTTCATTCATTTTCCCCATTTTTTGGCATTCTTAAAGGAGGCGGGGTTCTCGAAGGCCATTGTAAGAAGAATCGGTGATTAAAATTCAATTTTGGAACAATCGGATGTGTTCGGGGTTGAGATGACGCGGTGCATTTTAATTGGATGAATAATTGATGGAATTAATAGCGTTCGGTTTTTAAAATGTTTGTTTTCCGAATAATTTGAATACATCTTTTCATGAGCTTTTAGGGCAATTGATTTTAGATTGGCCCAGCAAAACTAAAAGCAGCTTATCAAGTCTTTATACAACCGTAAAATATTAATAGACATTTTGTTAAATCATTAACAAGACCATATGCGGAATAATTTATCAAATTAGTAACGCTGTGGTCGAAAAGACAAAAGTTAACCCTACATCTGCGTTATGAAAAATTACACATAAATAGGGTTGGATGGACAATGAGTCCGTCCGGAAGATATTCTTCCTTACCTGTGAAAATAATAGCTTTCACTGCCAAAATTTGCATAATAATGCATCTGAACTATTATTTCGGGGCATTGGCCAACAAATAGCTATTATTTCTAAGGACAGCTGCGGACCAGGTCGTTGTCCATTCTTTGGATGCGTTTGATAACAATACGGTGATCACGGGTCAAACCTTTTATGTTTTTTATTGAATTGTGAAATAATAAGTTTGAACTTCCGTGTTATTATTTTTATTAGCTTGTTGTTTGACGGTTTTTTGATATTGGGATAAGTATTCGTAATTCAATACATCTGAAGTTTTCTGTAGCAATATTAGATTCTCTCATTTAAACGTCAATTTACTATTAGTGGTTATATTACTTACTCAGGCCACTTATTATATAAGCAATCAATCAATATTGCGCCAGCGACGCAGGAGGTTGCGGGTTCAATTCCCGTCTCACAAGAAATATTTGTACTTTCAGCGTGTTCTGGCTTTTTGTTTCGTGTTTTGGCTTTTTTATGATACACAAAAAATATCTATATATGCAATGCATTGTATCAAGTATATCAGTTATCTAGTACTCATAGCACAAGCTCTGCTTAGCTTGGGGCTAGATAATGTTGTGTGAACTGTCCAGCATTATTTATTTATTTTTTATTGATTGAATAAATCATATATTTGAGCTTAACACGGTCACATACAAGTTTCTTGAACTTACTATCTCGCTACTAAAACATCAAAATACACTTCTTAAATTGATTCTAATAAATCTACCATTGGTAATAATATTTATTTCATTCTATTAATTAACACTGCTAACGAGCGAATTTCGTTTTTTATTCCGACTAAGCCGAGTTTCAATTAATAAAACACAAACGTCGAAATAATAATTAAAGCGACATGCGACAAAAAACTGTAGTGATTGTCACCGGACCCTTCAATTGGACTAAGACAAAAAATAATAACAGGTATCCGAAGGGTTAACTTCTAATAATAACTGTTAGCGTTGAAAGACAAAAAATAATCAAGGGTTGAATTTGGAACGGAAGTTTCAATGAGTTCCATTTCTAAAAAATTAACGGTCACGATGATACCTTTTTATTTTATCGTGATTCGGGTTTTTTTGCTATATTTTCGTCCTTAACACAAGTATACACAAAAATACAGCGCCTGAAAATCTGTTTTCCCTGCGCTCTATATACAAAATTAGCCCATCAAATGGCAATGCATTTTTAAATAGTTCTTTTTCCGGAAACCGCAGACCGATGAATAAGAATAATCTTCCGGCGGGAGTGATGTCTTTGGCGACCTCTCACTATTCACACGTTTAGACTGGTAGGGCTGTCACACGACTTAAACGCCTTTAAATTATTTTGCTTGCTACTTATTTTCTTTTCACATTAATAGCCCTTTGTTTGACCACGATCTCACCTGTTGGTAAGTGACGGTGTGGCTAAAGATGGAACACAAAGGTCTGGATGGCACCTATGCACTCAAGCCTTGGAGAGACCCAGATTATAGCTCTTACGTTTCATTAGTGTTTCAGATATTTTCGCCAAAGAAAATTATATAAAAAATCTTATTATTGTATTCAGACTCCATAATTTGGATTCCCACCGCGGGAAAAATGCTTTCATTATCTGCAATAAAACGTTCTGGGTGTTGTGGCGCCATATAACTTACTTGTAGTTCCTGATACCCAACACATACAATTCTAGTGTAAATAAATAATAAATAAATAATGCTGGGCAGTTCACAAAACATTATCTAGCCCAAAGCTAAGCAGAGCTTATGTTATGGGTACTAGATAACTGATATACATAATACAATATACATTTAATTTATTATACATAGAAAATACCCAGAACATTCTGAACAAATATCTGCAGATCGCATAAATATTTGTTCCGAGGCGGGAATCGAACCTGCAACTTCCTGCATCGCAGGCGAACCTTAGCCCGCCGCGCCACAGAGGTCGTCAAAAGTGTCATAAGTGATCAGGATTACGTACATTACTGTTGGGTGTTATTTATTTTTACATGCTTTTCCTAATTCTATTACGTTATAGTATAAACTTACTTGATTTAACATGCGATTGTATAACCGTTATACAATCGCATGTTAAATCGAGTAAGTTGAACTAAGTTATGTTTCGGTTTCTGCCTCAGCATTACTAGCATAACTTTACTTCCGTACCCTACATTTTAAACGACTTCCCCATCGTAGTTATTTATTTTTCAGACTAAAAAATGCAACTTAAATTACTTTAAAACTACGCAAACATTAAGATAAAACAAACAGGAGAAGTCGTTAGCGGCAACCCTACCGTAAACCCAGACGCTTCCAGCAACTTCGGGAAAACTTGGCAACTATTAGTTTTGCTCTTTTTGCATTTTTCCTCGGAACATTTTATTTTTTGTTTCTCTCTCTCTGTTAGTTTTTTATTCGCGAGAGGTTGGTTGAATCTTCTTGCTCGAAATGTGTACCCTTTTCAGGAGTTGGCTGGCTATCTTTCTTAACTTGACTGCTTGGTTTCTGAAAACTATAGAGCTGCTAAAGTTAAAGATTGCAATTTTTTTAGGCACACTTAATTTAGATTTCCTCCAAGGTGCTGTCCAGCCAAATAATTGTTTGTTTCTTCCTTGGATGTAAAAACTGACTGACTCCTGATTCATCATCATCATTATCATCATCATCATCATCATTATCATCATCATCGCCATCATCATCATCAGCCATATTCTATCCATATTGCTGGCAGTTCTCCATAATAAAAATACAATGGACTATTTGCCATAATCACCACGCTCGACAGGTGGATTGCTAATCACAGTATTGGTGATGAGTACTCAGGTGGATGTTACTGGCCATCCTCTGGTGCAATACCTACCTTAGTCAGGCTGTACGACATCCACGGGAGGGGACGGAGAGTTCAATTCTTAGGCTGAATACCTGAACTAAAACACATGAAAACAGTGGATTAATAGTGAAAATAACATCCAAATTGTATTCCATACAAGTCTTTTCGATGTTATTTTTGCTATTAATCCAGTGTTTTGTTGAACTTAAAATAATTTTTCGTAAATAATTACCAATGTAAAAGCCAACAAAATCCATTTAAATGTAAAATTATACTCTGTTGGCCCATATTTGGTAAAAATATGTTAGTATGAAAAAGCAATTTCTCAACTAACGCAAACGCATGCAAATGTGCAAAATTGACGAAACAGATAAATTACACCGCCATGTTCGTTCAGTTTCAAAAACTATTCACACCATTAAATCTAAGACAAGCGTCCATTTATCATTGTTGGTGAAGGGAAACATCGTGAAGAGAACGCCATGTCCTAGGGACAAAAATTCGAAGACAACATTTTATAGACCCACACAATTTACTCAGACCTTAGAACATAAACTAGTCTAGAAGTATAACTTTTGAAGCTATCATGGTTATGCACATACTTTTATCAAAAACGGGATATTTACTATGATTTTTGGTAGTGGTAACGTTCGTAATAAAAGAGTGAGAAAGAGGGTAGATCGATATATTTGCCAATAACATCTACTACATCTATTGAACCAAAAGAGAAACAAAACGGATAAAAAGAAACAACCATGTCAAGTTTGCATCCATTGCTGCTTGATTATTGAACACATTTGAAGGACTAGAGTGTGAAACGGCAGTGTATCGAACTCATGTCTCATCGTTCGAATTTTCAAAGGTGCCATATTTTGGCGTTGATAGTGTATGGAATGCTGGGTCCGTCGTCGAGTTATTAGAAAGTGTTTGCCTCGAGAAAACTGAATCGCGTATAACATACCACGCACACACTAACACTAACTCACCAACAACGAGCAACAACTGATGACAACAACAACGGGTGCTGGTGAAATTACAGGCACATGAGACTTTTCATCTTTATGTCTCTGGGTGGCGGGCGCAGTGCAATGCCACATAGGGTGCGTCCTAGGTGGACGTGACCTATGAGGTAATGCACTGTTCATAGGCAGAGGTTACCGCTTAACATCAGGTGGGCCTCTTGCTTGTTCCGTCATCCAAGTAATATTTAAAAAAAAAACAAAAAAAAATTGCATGGTTTTGATGATCTGTGTAAGTGCATGTTACTATACTTAATATTAGTTAATCTGCGTTACAAGCATGATGTTCGACTTCATTCGTATAGTGTGCCGTGTTCCGTCTCAACATAACCTTTTTATTTATCTTTTACTACCCGCAACTACGCTGGATCTTAGTGTCTGAATGTGTGTTTTGGTTTACATGAGGGTAATTCCTGATTGATCATCCCTTGACCATGATAGGAAACCGACCAACTAGGGATAGTATTTTTTTGTAGATTTCTCGTGCCCAGCTATCTATTTTATACCTGTCTGTATATAATCAAAAACTGAGGCTCAATTGCGCTAGCCAGATTAATCCTAGGCTAACATCTTATTACCGCAGGGTTAGGCTAACTCAGAGTTAAGGTAACCCTGGTTGATGCAAGTCAACTCAGTTGTTTACGATGTTGGAAATACGTAATCTAGTTCTTAGATTCTGTTTCAATTTTATTACGGTTGTTATAATAGATTCTAAATAGATCTAGGGATCATTTACTTAGAAATATATATCCGTGAGTATAGGATTAACCTTCATGGAGTCTTCAAAGAAACCTTAGAGCTCCTTCAGTTCAGTGGTCACTTCCTCAAAATTCTCTTCTTCGTCGTAATCTTGATTACTGAATGTCGTGGATTTAGTAGAGATGCAGACGAGCTTCTTCCACGCTGCTCTATCCTCGGCTTGTCTCAGGGCAGCCAGTGAGTGCCTTGACTTGATCAGATCATGATTGATTGATTGATTTTTCCCACTACAACCAGTTTGTTAAGGTTATCTTCTGTCTTCGGTTACTCATAGTTAAGAGTGTCAAACTTTTTGTCTCAAACCTTATGCTGTATCGTTGTAAAATTGTCTATCAAATCATTAAAAGTATTTATTAACACCAAAATACTTTTCTAGTTGACTCAGGTACTATAAAAGAGATCATTAAAAGCGAGTCGAGTTGGTGAACAAAAATAATCAATATTACCAATGTATCAACTCGCCCATTTGGTACGTAGAAACTTTGGGCAACTTGTTACATTCGTTTTAAACGAGAGTGTCTCTCAAATGGCTAGTTTGACATGTTTTAATATCTGTTTGTTTTTCTTTTATTTTTATAATGTCGAGTATTACGCCTTATATATTTTTTTCTGTATAACGCAACTATAATAATAAGCAAAAAAATAATAATATAATGTAATTAATTATTAGGTATTAAGATATACTTATAAAAAAAAGTAAAATTAGCAATTAATTTTTAAATAAATTAAGTTTAATAATATTATATACACAAATCCTATTTATACATCCATACATAGACACACGCCTTTTTCCCCGAAAGGGTAGGCAGAGCCTCAAATGGGCCTCATTTCACTATACTTTTTTTGCTTTAAAAAAACAGTTATCTTATAGTTTTTTATAAAAGGCACCTTTGTTATTTACGCTGCGGTCAGAAACGAGCGTATCCGGACGTCCCGGAATCTATCCTATCGATCTTGTGAGATAACTAATTTAGTAACACGGTAGTATTATTTTATCTGTGGTAACACTATTGATGGGGTCTCTGCTTAATCGACTGAGAATATCCTACAGAGGAATTTCATGCAAAAATTATATAGGGGTATGAAACTGTAGGTTGACTTTTGGTATTTTTCCTTAGAACTAAAAATAGTGCAGTCTTTTAAGGTTGGATGGGTTGATTTTTAAAGGTCATTGAACATTGTAAACTACTTAGGTAAAAGCTATTTTGGTTAATTTTGTCGTCCACTTAGTTTCTACAAATAAAAATATGAAAGAACAATGGAAGAAGTCTCAAAGGAAGTTTTGTTCCTTGAAAACTCCTTAAGTTTTTATTTGACCACTGAAGCATTCGCGAGATAGCGAGCGCGATGAAAATTAAAAAAAGAGTCCATTCGGGATAAAAGTTCCAACACGGCAGAAGAGGGTTAAGACCTCTTGAGAGATACTTTTTATTGCTTTTCTTTCAAACAATTTAAACAAACTCGTTTGTTTTTCCTTACAAAAATTAAACATTGAAAACTTTCTCATTTTACAATTTAAAACAACAGTTTTGTTAATTTAACGTATGAAAACAAAATGGCGGACCAATATCCATAATTTAAGCGTAACGTCAATACAAATTCCACCCGTCGCGCGCAGGTGGAATTATATTTTTTTCATGCCCACTGCCCACCCCAAATAGTTGGAGGTTGGGGGTGGGAAATAGTTGGGTGGGTGTGCGTGACCCGACCCCACCGCCCTCTGCCCCCTCGCCCCTCTGTGGGGGCGTCCCCCCGCGAGTGCATTTACCATGTGTGCACGCAAATTCATGCCCAATAATTTAAATTTCGAATAGCTATGATTAATGTTGTATTAATTGTATAGTAACACATTTTGTAAAGGCTGTGTGGCACAATGGTACAATATTTTATAATTCTCGGCCATTATAATTAGTTTAAGAAAATTATTGCCACCAATCCATTGCGTCATTCACTAATTGACCAGCAAGTTTAAGGAACGCCAAAGACTACAATATTCTCACATAGGTATTTAGGCTAGGTATTAGCATTAGGTACTAATACCTACTTATAATAAAATTTCAACATATAGGTAACTATCTGATGATCTAAAAGCAATAGTGTATCTTGGAAATGATAAGAAACCAAATACACTGGTAATTCAGCAATCGGTTGACCTTGCATTAAACATAAAACAACTTATATAAAACTATGCATCATGTCGATCCATAAAGATCAAAAAAGAGCCTAAAAAACTTTTTTTTTTTACGTTATTTTTCAGAGGAACCATAAATTCATTTCCTTCTTTTTTTGAATGCAGAACTTGTTATTTTCAAAAACGAGCCTGTAACTCCTACTTGTAGACCAGACTCTTCTCCGCAACTAGGCCACCAACGGGCCCTTTTTGCGTGATGGGTGGAGGCTGCTAGTCCAGCCACCCGATGTCCTCCAGGAAGGCTAGCAGCTCGCCAATGCTGGCGCAGGCCTGCCTGGGCGTCCTCGGTGTCCCGAGGTATGCTTTCCTCTGGGACGCCACGCTGCTGCACTCCAGGAGTACATGCGCTGGCGTCTCATCAGCTACTAGACAGCCTCTACATAGGGGGCTATCTGTAATACCCAGAGTAAATAAATGTTTATTAAGAGCACAGTGACCCGTGACAATCCCGACGATCAGCCGTAGCTTGTCGCGCTTCAGATTGAGGAGTTTACGGGAGTATTTCGGATTTAGGTCCGGAAACGCCTCCTTTGACTGCCTACAATCCGATAAATTTTCCCATAGCTCTTGGTGTAGATTGACAGTACGTTTACGGATCCAGGAGCGTATCTGGCTAAATGGCAGGGGTAAAATGGGCTCCGGTCCTGCTGGTAGCAATTCCGAGCCTCTCCTGGCCAGTTCATCAGCCCCGTCGTTACCTCTGGAGCCACTATGCCCCTTGATCCATTGCAAGGTTATGTTCCTGTAACTCCTAACATCAGTTACTCAATTACCTACTAAAATTACTAAGTAATTGTTTACGGTAGATTTAGTAAGAAACGGAACAAAATTACTAAGTAAGTACCTAACCTACAACTAATAGGTATACCTAATACAAACCTAGAGTTGTATAGTGAGATGAACATTAGAAGACTTAAAATGATCCTTCTGATTAAAATGAATAGATAACTATTTACTCTGACCTCATTACTATTACAAAGTAACAAGTGTAGGTAGGTTTAAATTAATTGTAGATATAGGCACTCTAAACCCTTTTATAATGAATGAATTGTATTTCTACAATGTTTTCTTTATAATTTCAAGCACGCATTAATTGATTACTCTAGCAATTGATTCACGCAATCAAATATTAATTGTCAAACGACTGTCACTGTCAAACTGACTCTCACATATCAATGTCATCAAAATAAATAATAACAGACTCATAATGGGACTTCTATTCGACATTTTTGAAAGAAACTTCTTTATTTTTGATCTAATTACATTTTATTGTTTGTTTTAAAAGTTAGATGGTGTTAATTTTGTGGAATTTTAACCGGTGCAGCGGTGTAACAAATTTAAAGATAACACGTGTGGTGTTGATCTGGTGGTGGTGTAGAAGTGCGTGTCTTTTCGGAATGGTGGATTTTGTCCTCCAAAACCTTGGTTTCTCTGCCACCATTGTAACCTGGGTTATGACTTGACGGAGACTCTTGACCTGAATTAGTTTTATTACTTGAATTTATTATTACCTACGTCATGACATTGGCAAAAAAAAAACAAGACTCATCAGGTGAATCTGACGTTTTTGATAATAGGTATCCGTCTTGTTTTGAAAGAAATTCCTTATTTTTTATATAATTACATTATAATGTGTTTTACGGTTTATTTCTTGTAATTATGGTGGCATTTTAACCGTTGTAATTGGCAACACATTGTATCTCTTATAACGCTTAGCTCCTTCATTTTATAACCGTCACTTTACATGACCTAAGTTTTTTTTTTGTTTTTTACCGCAAAACTAACCCGTAATATTAGTTTTTTTAATTTAAGTAGGTAATAGCATTTTATGCAACTGTCATATAAGAAGTTCGCCTCATGCGATAATAGGTTTACTCGAGTGTTTTAATACCTAAGTTATATGCAGTTTCATACACTACATTATCTTCACTCATAGGAAAAATTGAAATTAAATAAGGTAGAATACAAAACACGATCGGCAAAAAAATGTATGGGAAGCGCGGGAAATTAAGTTCAAACTACGCATGCGTGCGCTATTTTTTCACAGTTCGAACTGCGCATGCGTGCGCCTTTTTTTCATATTCAGGCTATAACCATCGACTAGTTTAATGAATTAATATTATGTTTTATAAAGTGCGTCTGTATAGAAACGTCTTTGAATTCGTAATTCGAATTTTTCGATTTGAGTGTAGATAAAAGATTTTATTTACTTTCACCTGACACGGTGTCTGTTATAAAAAAATTGAAGTTAAATTTGACCCATTTTCCGCTGAAATTTGGCATAGGTACCTGTCATGTTCCGAAGACTACAATATTATGGTGACAGCGAGCTGATCTAATGATGGAGACGGAAGGTGGACAACGCCACTCTTCTTTGCTTTTGCTACTTTCAGTGCTTGGACTCATTTTGATCAGCACACCGTTCCGATCACTAGTTTCAAAAAAGATATTGTTTAACATTAAACTTGTTTAGACTTTACTTAAGTGGTCTGTGGTCACTATTTACCGTATAAACAATTTTATTTTTATAGATTTGGAGAGATTGTGACAAACAGATAGTCAGTGACAGTATAATGGTTCTGTTGCTTCGATCAATAATAATACTAGATGTCAGGTCGGCGCAAAAAATACATCTCGGTGAATAACAGCTCACTTGAAAAGTGAGCTCTTATTTTTTATTTATATTTATGTGAACTTTATTAGTAGCTCTTCAAGGTTGATTTCACACTAAATGTTGTTTAACCTACGTCTTTTCATTTCTAAGTGACAGGAGTAATTTATTACTTTGCTCGTTTTTTGTGACGAATTATTGTAAGTACCTGTAGATAGTACAAATATAGCTGTATAAGTGCGAGTATATATACCCACGCGGACGTTATTTAGCTTTGCTTTTGTACGTGACCCGAAATCTAGTTGTATTCTTGATCGAAGTTCTGTTGTCACCTTTTTGGTTACAGATCCCTACAAATGTTAAGGACATATTTGGTACTACGTTTTTTTAAAGGTCGTGTTAGTGGACAAATACACAGTGCGTCTATACCTAGGCATACATACATTATGCTATAGTTAGGTACAACTAGTATATGTAGTACTACAGCCTCCCCATATCGATCTGAGTGACCACTACGAATTATTCTCCCGTGATGTGTTGCGTAAAAATAACGTATCTCTTGATAGTCTGTGAATAACATTGTGATTATCAATTTACTAGGTAGGTATATATTTCGTTGGTAAAAGTATATTAAGGGACTCAATCTGGCATTTTTTTAAAAAAAGGTCATCACTTTTATTATATACATTTTAATGTTTATTTTCGAGTTATTTCCCGTAATTTTGGTAGCATTTGTGTAACTTAGATAAATAGCACAGTGTGGTGTAGTTATATATAAGTGTATTGCGTGTCATTTCGGATTGATGGATTTTACCTCCTTTTGTGGTTTTCTGCCACCGTTTAAACTGGGTTATGACTTGACGGAGAATCTTGACGACTTGACTTATTTTGTAACGTATGGAGTATTGCTCAAAATACATTAAAAGAAGAGAAGAAAAGTATACTCTATACATACATAGTTTTAGTAGTAGTAGAGCTTTTTTGTTTAGAGTTCGTCCGGGAAGTACTACCAATACACCTATTTCTGCAGCAAAGCAGTAGTGCTCGCATTGCAGTATTCCGGTTTGAAGGGTATTGGTGCCAGTGAAATTACAGGCACATGAGACTTTTCATCTTTGTATAAGGGTGGCTGACGCAGTGCAATGCCAAATAAAACGCGTCCTAGGTGGACGTGATCTACAAACTGAAATAGACGTTGAAAACATTACCCTTTCTTACTAAAGTAGTCGCTCAAAAAGGAAAAATGTATTATTCAACACCTCTGCTAGCTAATCTTAGTAAAAATGGCCTAATAATATTGTTTTCAAGATTTTTTTGTAAAAACACGAACATAATCAAATAAAAACTACGCAGCGCGTTAATAACTGGCAAAAACTCGAGATTCGAATGCGTTCAGAATGGCGAGAGTCTGCGTTCCAAATTCAAAAATAAATTCGCAACACGCACGCGTTGTCGGCCATCATGTTTTATTATCGACACGAAACGTCACACTTAGAACTTTACAGAATATAATTTTATAAAATATACTATTTCCATTTTTGAATAAAACGTTTTAATTTTTATCTCATTTAAATTTATTGTTTTTAAGTTTATATCGTGTATAGTTTTGGTGGTATTTTAACCAGTGTAACATATATAAAGAGCACATGTGTGAGCACATTTATAGACAATCAAAGGTGTAATATAGTACTAACAAACTGACAAAGCCTATGTACAGCTGCTAAAGTGTATTGTATTAACAAAACCAAGTGTTCCACGTGTCCAAAGGTGATTAAATTATGTATATGTATATGAATAGTATGTGATGTGTAGATAGATAAGTATTATAGCGTGTCTTTTTGGATTAGTGGATTGTGTCCTCTAAAACCCTGTTTTTTTTGTCACCAGTTTAACCTGGGTTATGACGACTTGACGGACACTCTTGATGGCTCAACTTAATTTTATATCACTCGAATTGAATAATACTGATCTGATGATGGAGACGAAAACATCATGAAAAATGAAACTCCATCATTAAGAAAATCATCTTTGATTCGATTTATAACAGACTAAATCAAGTAGGTACCTACTTACAATATTAAAATTTAAAAATATGGACATATGGATACTACATTATAATTCCAAGGGATCACTGTACCAGAAACACGATAGGACAATATTTCCTCGATATAAAAAAAAACCCAAAGTTACGACAATTTTTTGCCTAGGTTCAACTGCTTAATAAAATGAATGACTCTACCATTTTTTAATGAGATAACAATTCCTGTCGAACATCACTTACAGGGTAAGTTTGTTTGACTAATTAATTATGAGGTATATTTTTTTATAAATAAAATCAATAGAACAAAGCCGAGGTTTTACGGTAGGGGTTTTGTAATAGTATCTATATTTTAAGAGATATTCAATAAATACCTTATTTAATACAACCTTTTAAACAATACTAGGTAAAAAATACTTCTAAGTACTTGGAATGTTTAATGCCTATGCGAAACCAGTCAAAAGGTGCTTGTATTACTTAAGGAAGTACTTTTGTATGTAAATCAAATGCGTAGGCTTCGTGCTGCGATCTCTCAGCTTAGTTAGGGCTAGACATGGAGAGAATGCTTAGATTTAATACTAGTTATTAAAGATACAAGAACTAGAATTATTAAAGATGCACAGATACCATAGATCGGTCGGCAACAGGCGGAGTCGAAACTTGGACCACCGAATATTATTAAAAATTTTCTATAAAATATTTAAAAAAAACAGTTCTTGATTAGCGGACGCCCATCTTGATGACACTCTTCGCATCAGCTGTTACCCGCGAAAGCCAAATTTAAAAAATCTGGCTGAAGACCGCATGTGCACCTAATTTATGTTAAGTAATTAATTTTAAAGAATACCTATAACAATACCTATTGTGTTTTATATAATTACCTTATTTAGCCTTATTATTGCCATCAAAATAAAAGTTTTCAACTAGTAGGTAAGTAAGTATTATGAGTAATTTTTTTGTAGACAAATCGGATGACGCAGTGGAGGTACCAAAATCAATCAATCGGGTTATCAGCAGCTCTTTGTTGAGCTGCGGGTAAGGGCCTCTACCCTACTCTACTTACTCTACGGGAGCTTTTTACCCTAGTTTCTTCGCTGGAAGCTAAGACTTCCCCAGATGCCATCAGATGGTCCATTTGTTTGTAGGTCATATAACTTAGCAACATTACACCCATTAGTCACACACACATAGTCCTGACCCCACACTAGGATTCCCTGTGTCGTGGTAGGTATCAGAAACTACGAGTACCATGGTACCACAATACACAATCGACCCCCCTCCCCGCCCCCCCGATATCCCGCTTGCGATGGACCAACGATATTTAACACAACGAAATTATCTGTAAAAAATTAAAATTATGTCAATAAATTTACTAATTGATAAAACTCTCATTGCTTAAGAAGTTACTGTTATTATATTAAAAGCTGCGGAATTTGGACCAATAAAAAAATAAAAACTACTTACTAGTGCCCTCTATACAGCAATAGGGAACTAGCCTGGCCTACCACGGAATATAAACTGAAGTTTTCTCGCTCGGTGATAAATATATTGAATACTAAACACTTTTACTAAATTCCACATTTACCGCATAGACACACACCTTTTTCCTCGAAAGTGTAGGCAGAGCTTCAATGGGCCTCTTTTCACCGTGGATTGCACCATCGTGTATAGACGTGACAAGTGGTGAGCTCATCGCCGCCAACCTACCTATTTTGTAATGGAAACTTTTACATACTGCTACTGATACGGCCTATCAAACAAGCTAATCTTATTTGTTTATTTGACGAGAACGGCCTTGGCCAATATTACTACCAATTATTGAAATGACTTATTACAAATTATTAAATTACTAGCGACTCGTCCCGGCTTCGCACTGGTAGTTTCAGCATGGAAAAACAGCCCCCCTCCCCCACTGGTAGCCTATGTCACTGAGGATGAATGTAGCTTTCCAATGGTGAAATAATTTTTGAAATAGGTTCAGTAGTTTTTGAGTTTATTCATTACAAACATACACACTCAAAAATACAAATCTTTCCTCTTTATAATATTAGTGTAGATAGGTAGGTTCCTTCTTAAGGAAAACTATATTTAACGATGATGAGTAGGAGATAGGCAGAGCATCCACCTGAGTACTCAACAACAAGACTGCGATAGCCAATGTGTCTACTAAGGGTTATGGCAAATCCACTCAAATAAATAAATATAAATAAATAATGCTGAACAGTCCACACAAAATTATCTAGCCCCAAGCTAAGCAGAACTTGTGTTATGGGTACCTACTAGATAACTGGTATACATAATTCAATACACATATAGATATTGTTTATTATACTTACATAGAAAATACCCAGAACACCCTGAACAAATATCTGCAAATCATACAAATATTTGTTCCGAAGCGGGAATCGAACCCGCAACCTCCTGTGTTGCCGGCCAACCTTCGCCCGTCGCGCCACAGAGGACTAACAAATAACTTTCCCAATGATTTTTAAATTTAATAAAACGTGCTATTCTGTCACTTTTTAACTTACTATGAGTAAGATTGTGACAGTATATAGTGACAGTATATGGCGTCCATCGATGCCTTAATTGGTAGTCTAATCTATTCTATTATATTAACGCATCTTAATTATTATTGATAATTATTCCTGTTATCGATTAATAGCAGTCGATAAGCCATGCCAGAGGCCCTCGGGCGGCTTGACAAACTCCGACACAGAGGCCAGCACTACCTCATACGAAACGAAACGAAACTCATCTAAACTATGTATTTATTACGTTTATATTTGCCGTTAAACATTAATAAATTCCTCCCAATAGACACTCACAATCTAAGAGCCATCCTTTAGACATCGCGTCCAAACTGTGCTAAGGCGAACGCCTTTCCCTTGCCTACATTTATTCATAGAGAAATAACAAAAATATCCATAGACACACCATCCAGTTACAATTGACCTCCCACGCGGACTGTTCCGCACCGTTATGAGAAGCGAGCAGAGGTCAAGACAAGATGGTCGCTGAACGCGTAGGTTGTATACGTTGAAAAATGGCTGCTCGGCCACAATAGTATAAGGAACGCCGAACCCGGAAGAATTTGCAATAGACAAGATTAATCTATGGTCTATGATTTAAAGATAGAAAAAATATTTTACTTTACACGTTACGTTCGAAGGGTTAAGAATATTAACGCCCCAAATGCTCTAACCCGGATTAGCAAGTTAACCCTAGGTAAGAATCTGACTCAACGATGACGTAGTTTAACATAACTGCGCATTAAATTAACTCCCGAGTTAATTACGTAAACGTGATAGACTTTTTTATGGTATTACATACATACATACATACGCACACGCCGTTTTCCCCGAAAGGGTAGGCTGAGCCTCAGTGGACTTTTCACTGTGGGTTGCACCATCGTGGAATATACACGTGACAAATGGTGAGCTCATCGCCGCCATTGCTTCCCACGACTGACTCTGCTAACGCTTTCTTCCAATCGTTCGTACCAACGAATCTTCCAAACAAGTCCGGGTAATCCAATAACCCAAGAATAGACCCCTCCATCTCCTCCTGTTGATGTCCTCGAGAGGAGATCGAGGGGTCTATTCTTGGGCTGGACACATAATGGTATTTTTTGTTCTTTCGAATAATCCACAACCGGAAATTTTTTCAATGTACAAGTTAAGAAGTTAAGGATACTTTTTTCACTTTATGCTTACACTTTCATTTTATTATCACTATTAATTTTTTGTGGTATGTTTGGCCAAATAATAGACCGTTCCGTCTCCTCCCGTGGATGTCGAAAAGCCGACTAACGGATTACACCAGGGGATTGGCAGCCACATCCTCCCGAGTAATCAACACCAATACTGCCAAGCATGGTGATTATGGCATATCCCCCCCCCCCTGCCAGTGACGTCTAAAGGTTGATGATGATGAAGATTTTTTCTAATAAGAATCAAACAAAAAAAAGTAAAATTCGAAAGGTAAAAGTAAAATTCATGTTTGATTAAAATTCGTCAAACTATTCTGCTTGGTATTTTGTTTGGTACCTACTCAATAAAGCTAAAAATAATCTTTTCTATATAATTTAGCAGGGAGATAGATTATGGACTGAATGAACAGATAGGATCCTTTCTATCCAAAGGTTGCCTGGAAGAGATCACTCTTAGCGATAAGACCGCCCATTGTACCATTTTGTAGATAATATAAGTAGGCTGCTATTTTATTTTAAACTGAATACAATTAAGTTTTTTTTTTTTTTTTTTTTTAGATAGATAAGTAATTAATCCCGTACCACGAGATAATTACCCGAGTGGTGTTTTTCAAAAATATATCCGTATCAAATATATCCGTATCAAATTGTTATTTTCCTTAGACCCTATACCGAGACATTGCATACAGCAATAAGCCTTAAAATAAACATTCTAATTGTACATAAAATATGAAGTAACGTAATATTTTACACATACTTTTATTTACAAATGCAAAACTTAAGTCAGTTACAAAATTTAGTGTCAATAAATAAGCCAATAGACCGTTAGTGCCCGATTAGTACAGACCAGATAGCATGCACTACGCTTCATACAAAGGTACCTAGCCATATATCTTATAACATCTAGGAAATAATTCTACAATATCTTTCTACAAACGCATGGATATAATACGAACGCATTCTTCTCGTACATGCAAAATCACCAACACAACGATGTGCAAGGACCATACTACGTACCTATGCCTATCTGTGTGGGTTCCTATGTATGCGTGCGTTCATTGACCTATGCATTTGCTTGCAGTACAGGCTAAAAGTATGCGTTCATTTTATTATGTTCTTATTTTAAAAATGGTTCGGATTTCGCGCGTTGGGTTAGGTCAGAATTTGGCGCGTTCTCGAACGAAATCAGGTTATTCAGTGAGTTCGGAAACTGGTCAGGACCATTTGGTATTATGTAATCCTTTTGTGTTACCGTGTTCGAATTACAAAACACATCAACTTTTTTTTTTCTATTTATTTTTTATTATTTTCAAGCAAAAAATACTTTTTTCTGTAAATAGGTTCGATTAACATTTTAAAAAGCGAAAATTGATTCATATATTTTCTAGGGAGATATAAATAAATATCATAAATTAACATTATGGTACTTAGTTTTCTTCCAATGTAGATGGAATTAATCAAATTACTATGCAAAGGTTGTTTAACTAATTCACATATTGAAAGTTCACTGTGGATACAATGTTTGCTTATTAATATTATCTTTATTAGTAAATAAGTACCTACCTCAATTAAGCCTTCAATTAAACTTTACAACATTGAAAATTGAGCCTCCATAAATTTTCTTTTTCAGTCATGCATTTTTAGAGATATGTAGTATCACTTCTCTTGAAAGTCTTTATATACCTAACGTGACTCTCTATCCGTCTGAGTGATATGATAGGACAGACAAATAGACCTTAAAAGAGGCTACAAAGTATGACCTCTGTTTTGTGTTTCTTCATCGTATTTTAATTGGGTAAGAATCGGAACAGACAGACCTAACTGAACATGATGTTAAGCGAGAACCTCTAACCATTAAAACTGCAATACCTTGGACCTCCACCTAGGGTGATCCCAAAGATGGTATTCCACATACATACATATATACATACGTAGACACACATCTTTTTAGAAGTGAAGGGGTAGGCAGAGCCTCAATAGGCCTCTTTTAACAGTGGGTTGCACCATCGTGGAATATAGACGTGACAGGTGGTGAGCCCATCGCCGCCATTGCTTCCCACGACTGACTCTGCTAACGCTTTCTTCCAGTAACACGTTGCATAATACGAGTAAGCTAGCAGCCAGGACAAATCGTATACCAACGAATTTTATCAACAATTCCGGGTAATACCTTAGTCGGGTTTTACGACATCCACGGGAGGAGACAGAGGGGTCTATTCACAGGCCGGGCACACCACAGCGCTCTAGTAATCCACTATAAAAAGACCTGCCAATTCCCGTGCAATTTCACTAGCTCCCATAAACAGAAACACAGAAATGCGTGCTTTGACCCAAACTTCAGACTTGATTTTTTGTTGTAGGCGAGCGTCCATACAAATGCCATCTCCCTGACTGCGGACGTGCCTTCATCCAGCTCTCGAACCTGCAGCAGCATCTGAGGAACCACGACGCCCAGGTGGAAAGAGCCAAGAACCGGCCCTTCCATTGTAATATTTGTGGGAAGGGCTTCGCTACCGAGAGTAGTCTCCGAACGCATACGGCAAAGGTCAGTATCTATATGAATTCTAAGATATACTTACCTATATATATGGTTCATGCTGTTAATTTAGCAGTAGTGGAGTAAACAAACACAAAAACATTGTGTTTGACCAAATTTGACTATGGTTTTTCATGCTGGGGCCCAGTTCTACTATTTTTTAAGAAAAACCATTATTGTACTATGCAATTACAATTCAATTACAACTGTCAATAAAAATCGAAGCCTGCTAAAATTATTTTATGATTTTTTACGTAGAATGATTTTACAATTGTTTCTAAATGGTCACAATGATAATGCAATTGAAAAACCATTTATGTTAGTAGAATACCAAAAGTCTAAAAAGTGACAAGTATGAGACAATTCATTAACAATTTTAATACAATTGGTTTAGTAGAATTGGGCCTTTTTCTGGTAGTAGTGGTTTTTTTAACTATTTGAGTGACGGAACAAGCAAATGGTCTATCTGATGTTAAGCGGTAACCTCTGCATTACCTCATCATAGGTCACGTCCACCTAGGACGTATTACCCTATGTGGCATTGCAATGCGCCCGCCACCCTGTGACATAAAGATGAAAGTCTAATGTGCCTGAAATTCTACAAAAAAAACAAAGAAAAAACGTCAGAAAGTTGGTGAGATCTTGTCTATGGTTTGAGGATGATGATGATGATGGATTATGCCTAGCTTGACTTGAAATTGATGACGAATTATCTATGTTTCACTTTAGTATCGTTTGGTGGTCTAGGTGGCCTATTGTGGTATTATTTTCTTCAGTTAGTAGAAGCTACTTATCAAAATTAAACTGGGTTGCATACCAAAAGATGATGTTTTGTGATAAATGCAGTACCTTGAGCTGTTTTAATTTGAAACATCTTGAAATTTGTAAAGTTTTGGCTTATATATTTTGTACGAAATGCCCTACATAATTTGATGAATGGTTACAATGTTTAGTAATCTTGCCTTTGATCAATGTTTTTATCCTTACAACCATTTTATAAACTTATTTTAATTTACGTCGAATTGACGCTCAAAATTACTATTTTGGCTATTTTTATTTCAAAATTCCCTTTTGACTGTTATATTGTGTGTTTTTTTACCATGTACCTAATCTTTGTAATGCTATGCCCTCATCGCCGCCGGGCACAGGAGCTTCAGCTGCACCTTGGTGTTTTGCAGCAACACGCTGCCCTCATGATAGGCGGGGCCTCTGCCACGCCATGTCCGATATGCCACAAAGTCGTATTCGGTGGCGAAGCACTCGTCGAACACATGAAGAACACGCACAAAGACCCCAATGCATCCGGCGTTGCGAGTAAGTTTCAGAGTGTTAGGATTTCAAAACAGTTGTGTTCGGAAAAATAATTCTGTGGCGTTCTTTTTTCGATTTAAAATAAGAACTCTCTCCTGCCAGCAGTTGTTATTTTATAAGGAATTCAAGTGTTATACAAATACTGGCAGGAGAGATTTATTAGCTCGTAATTTCTGCCACTGGAAGGTTGTAGATAAAATATTTGCATCATCATAATAGCTACAGTTAAAAATAATTTTGCTACATGTTTCGCTTCTAAAACCTTCCAGCTGGCACAAAGCCATAAGGGGTGTTGGTTGCAAAATCAACGGTAAAACAAAAACGTATCGTTTCCATAAATCTTAGCACTTACTTAATAAATAAGGTCTGTTGGTAACGCATTTCGAGGGAGTGGATACTATAGACAAATGTTATTGTTATAAAATCATTGGAAGGGTATAGTGTTTTGCAAACATTTCTTGTCTGTGGTAAGACAAATTCTTCGGATGGCGTTCTAACTGTTATGATAACATGTTTTGTTTATGTATTTAATAGTGACATTTTCCGTTTTCTATGGACTTCGTGTTCCGTTAATTGAGTTATGTTTTTGTTTTTCATTTGATTCTATCTTCGCTGTTATTTGTTATGGTTTCTTGATTTATTTTGGGTTTCATCACTTATAATATAGCTATAAGGTCATAGACGACTTTTGTTACAACAATTTTCTTAATATCTTAGCATAAAGTAATACAAGTTCTTACAACGTCTCCGTACACTCCGCAACCTAACGGAGTAAACCAACGTCGTCTATGCTTCAAACAATTATAACCTCAACTAACCTATTATTTTTTTCTTCCTCCCACCCTAACCCACTAACCTGCCCATTCCTGGTGACGTCAGGTCCCCCTGCCACGTCACCGTACCCAGCGCAAGCTAAACCAACTGATCCTTATATAGCGAAGCGGAGGACGGCGAACCACCCTTGTCCGGTGTGCGGGAAGCATTATGTCAACGAAGGGTCACTGAGGAAGCACCTAGCTTGCCATCCAGAGACGCAGTTGACAAGCAGCCTGAGGATGTGGCCGTGTTCGGTGTGCCAGGCCGTGTTCACACATGAAAGTGGTAAGGAGCTTTTTCCATTGGGTTTGGGACTAACTATGACAGTTTTATTGGTATTAGAGATGAGTTATGAACTGACTTTTAATTGCAGACAAACCGTAAAGTTCACTTATAAACAGTATCTGTTTATTTAGGAGTTTCGATATGATGCTTCTCACTAACCTCTTTTCATAAGGTTCTCTTAGAAGTATTGGTCAAACAAGACTTATAACTAACAGTACCTACCTACAGTACAACTTTGAATTATAAATTAAAACTGTTAATCTTAAGTAAATCTATAACTAAACTAAAAACCTACCAACGAGATCAGCAAGCCGTCACCCGACGGCAGCGTGCCCAGAATGCTGGCTGCATTGCCATTCTGAATGGTAAGTTCTTTGAAAATTAAATGTGCTCCTGATCCCCACGGGCCTAGTGTTTCCACCACAAACGGCTCAAATATGTACCATCTGTCAAGTAATGCATACTTCCGCCGTTTGATGCCCAAAACGGTCTGCCATCCCGCGACACTAGCAGCGATATGCCATTCAACACGGAGGGTGTATTGTTATGTATTGTTGTCCAAAAGTGTCCCTAAATTTTTTGGTGGTAGTGTGTGCTACTACCAAGATCCAAGCCTCGGAGACGGCCAGAAGTCGAGCGCGCTCTGCTGAGGAACTGGACATTTCAGTAAGGTTATTCCGAGTCCGAGATGAGTAAGATAATACTGATGAATATTTAGAAGGCATTTGCAGTAGTCAGTGTATGTTTCTCTAAGTATGCTCAAAATAAAGGCTTTTGACAAAAACAACATGATATTGAAGCCCTTGAAGAAGTTACTAATCATGACATCCACACGTTTTCTATACAACTTAACGTTTACTTTGCAGTGACTTCGGTGCCTAAACCCAGGTAGAATACTCACTCATGCCCCATTTTCTGTTTCCAGGACTCCTCACCCACATGGAACACATGAGAATGGATCCGAAGCATCAGTTCGCAGCACAGTACGTCCTATCACGTGCAGCAGCAGAACGGCGAGAGAGGGACCTACTAGCTGCAGTCTCCGCTGGAGGGTCCGGGCTACTCAACCTGGCTCCTCCCTCTCCGGCCCACTCCGATTCATCCTCCAACGGCCGACTTTCATCTTCTGCAGGGTCTGAGGCCGGTGCTGCAGTAAACAAGCTGTCAGATATATTACGTAACAACGGACATCAAGCGTATGGAGACGAAAGAGTAGCGGCGATTGCCGCTGCAGCAGCAAACATGATGGCTCAGCCAGGAGAAGGCGCCAACGCAGTTCAAGTAGCTGCTGCTAATCTAGTATCAGCTATGAGACAGCAACTGGCCGGCCGAGAACAGCCACCAGTTCAACCCCCAGAAACACCCCCAGCTCCATCCGAAGCTGCCCTCAGAATCCAGCAAGCGGAAGCCTTGTTGCGAAGTCAAGCGGAGGCTTTGAGACTAGCCGTCTCTCAAGCGGCTGCCGCACAGAACGAAGCACCGAGTCCGCTGCGTCACAACGGAGGATTCCCTCCGCAGCCGAACGACGCCAGCGGACAATTGTCTCCGGAGTTAGTGGAAGCGTTTAGAATCGCACAAGAACAGAGGCTGGAACAGGCATTGAGGTTGCACGATCCAAGAATGCTGGGTTTTAATATTCCATCTCCGGCTCAGCAGGCTGCACAGCAAGCAGCTCAGCAAGCAGTGGCTGCTCAGCAAGCTGCTGCCCAGCAAGCTGCCCAACAAGCTGCCCAGCAAGTTGCACAGCAAGCTGCTCAAGCCGCTCATGCCGCGCAGCAAGCGGCTCAGCAAGCCGCTCAGGCGCAACATCAGCACATGCAGCAGGCCGCGCAAGCCGCTCAGCAAGCCGCTCAGCAAGCCGCTCAACAGGCTGTGCACCTCCAACAGAACCCTCAACCATGAAAATTCAGCTATTACTAATCCGACGCGATTTCGATTCATTCGTATAAAAAATAGGTTCGTGATAGCAAAATTTATCTAATTCCGTATTTTGTGAATATCATTGTTTTTTGGCGTGAATGAAATCGCCTCTGACTAGTGATTTGTTTTAAATAGTTTTTGTTTCTTTAGCTGGTGAAAATGTATACAATTGTCGTAGATAGAAGTAACTTGTACATAAGGAACGTTCTAGCGGAAACTAAAGTTGTATATATAATATGAAATGGTACCTAAATTATTGTAGAATGATTGAACAAAAATGGAACAAAAACTCGCCCGAACAAGTTAGATGTAGCAACTATGACAAATAATGTTCAGTGCAATTCAGTTATTATTATTGATAATGTTGTTATTATTATTGGCTTATCATTGGATTTGAAATCATTACATATTTTTGTTAGCTTTACACAAAGCGATGTATTTATTAGCTTAATATAATTTGGAAGTGCCAAACAGGTATAAACACCATCGCATTTAGCGATTTGCTAATGCGATTTGCATCCTTTGCATTATTAAGTTTACTTTAGGATACAATATTATTTTATATAAATATTTTTATTTTATTATATGTCTTTTCACGCAATAACACATCTTATGCTAGTCACGTTATAAACGCACAAAAGAATTCTATTAGAAAAACAAAAATTCGCAGATGTTTTTATTTTTATTCAGTTTTCTTAGATTTATTTTTATTATTATTTTAATGTTAATGCCATATTAGATAATAAAATTGTATATAACTAAGACATGTTACGTAATGTTAACACTTTTGTTTTTTGAATGAAAATTACATTTTATTTTATTATACGAACGATTTTAATTTTACAGAAAATAAATTATTTACACAAATTATCTATAGTTGTATATAAAATTACTGATTTATTTTGTTCAGAAGACTGCCGTTGATTAATTTTTGTATATAAAATATTGATTTTTGAGAATAAAATAGCGATTTTTCACTAAACCGAGACGAGACAATAAGATCAATGATTTGAAAATGTCGGAGCAAAATAAATATACTGAGAGCTCTTGAAACTTGAATAGAAGGAAACAACAAACACAAGACATTCTTCTTTAAAATGGATGTTCATACAATAGCCCAAATAATATAATACATGTATTTATTTATTATTGAATAATCATAATTGACTTTCAAACTGCAATAGCCCAAATGTTTTAATAATGGTTTTAATGATATTTCATAAAACCACGTCAGCATTTTAATAATGCTGAATACAGTTGCCACAGCAATAGTTTTATAGTTCGCTGCGTTTTGCAAAATAGTTCTGACCCTACCCAATACCGCAGTAGGAACTTTTTGCAAAACGGAATTAAGAGAATGTCAAGTGTTGCCGAATATTAGTTCTTTTAATATTTCATCGTGTATTATAAATAAGTGACAATGTGTGTGAACATTTGGACACCCTTTCCAGTCTGTTTGTTCAGATATATTGTAATCTACGTATAATCATAACATAGGTAAGGTACTAGTAAGCTGAATTTAATGTACGTAATTGTTTTATTCTTGAATTATTGAAATTTCCGTAGAACAGTAGTTTTATTGCACGTAAAATTTGCTACTGTTACGGTAACTTCAATGTAAAATAGAAAAAAATACAATGCAATAGCCCAAGATATTAATAATTTTGTGTCGTGTGTTTTAGTTATCGACGAGATATATTTCTTGCATTATTTTCATTAATTATTTAATTTGATGATATACAAAACTTTTCGGCAAATTTTATTATTATTTGGAATGAAAAGAAAGTACCAACGAGGCGCAAAGGTTACCCGATAAAGATTAAGTTTTCGAGGAAACGTGAATTAAAATTTACCTTTAGGCAACAAAAACTCAATTTGACTGAAATAAAACAAAAATACGATAATCGCAATAAAAAAAAACAAAGTGAATGGATCGCTATTTATGTAAAAATATGTCCTCATAAATTTAATATATAAATTAATTAATATAACAACAAAAGAAGTTCCTATGAATATTGTATAGGTAAATTGTATTGTTTTAAATTTAGGTCTTAGTAGAAGGAAAAAATTTATGGACGTTTGGTATTTTTAAAGTTATAATAAAGAACATCGTGTTAGGAACTGACTCAGACTCGAGTTGTACAAATGAGAAGCACGGATCGTGAATCCTAACAGTAGAGTTTAGATCAAAAGTTACGTTTCCAAGAAAGTGTTCATGTCATGACGCACTATAGTCTCCATTTTTGTGCAGCATTATTTTAAATTTTAATATAATAATAATGTTTGTATTGAAAATATTGACATAGTATTTTCGGGATTGAAAATTTAGATTAGATTTTTGTGGATTTACGACAAACGCACTCAATAAGCATATAATTAGGAACAGAATGCAGTGCAAAAATGTTGACAGTTTATTCTCTGTGATCATCGAAAATGGAATAGTTTTATCGTGTCTGAAACTTGTCCGATTATTTTTAAGTTTTTGATGGATAATTCTTTTACATGTTAAAAAAAATTGAGAAAAATGAATAATATTTTCTACATTTATTTTATGACGAAAAATTCCGTAGTTAAGCTGTGTAATTTAAGCATCCTCTATCAGGCGATTCTTTTTATCGCTGAAAACCATTTTGTAATAAAAAGAACAGGTATCTGTTCTTTTTATTAAATTATGGGATTAGTATCAATAGTACTGGTTTTATTTAATATCCTTGTAATGTGTACCCCACGTTGCAACTCAAAATGCGTTGTCAGTTGTGTTATTGTTAGAAATGGATATGGCGACCTAGTTATACGGCATTTGATGATTGAAGTTACTTTTGTTACAAACGTTTTGTTAATAGAAGGATTCGTTGAATTATCTCGTTCTTCTGTTTGTTGTCTATTTTTTAGTTCAACAAACGGAAATCCAATCAAAGTTTTAAAGAAATCGCTTCTTCCAACTTGCGATTACATTACATTTTTTATTTTTACAAGTTACACGAAATATCCTAAAATGAGTTCACTGTGAAAACTAACAAAATTCAAAAACTACCATCAAACTCTAGTGAATTCGGCGTGGAAATTATTTCTGAAACATTATTTGGTGGTAAATTCATTATAAAGTATTATATGGGAAAACTAATGAATAATTATGGAACAAATATAAAATAACAGGAACACATTTTACGATATTTTAATCGTTAAGTTTTTAATAAATAACTTGCTGTTGTGTTCTCATTAAACATCCTTATTGACTGTTCAAGTTTTGATTTAGCTTCATCGTTTTGTTGAATATATCTAAGCTTGTTTTAATCTACAATTTAGCTAAATATACCAACATTTACTCTTAATATAAGCAATAGACAAGATAGCCCGGTTTTCAATTCATAATCACATAGTAGTAATTACAAGTATCTTTATTCATAAGTTAGTATAATCAATGTAATGTAATAGTACTTAGTCATTCATAAAAATTCTGTAATTACTGATTATTATAGAATTTTTTATAAATGGCGAAATATAAATAACAAAAACGATGTTCTTGTGAAAGAGCTTAGTTTCTGTTAGTGTAGTAACAACGAAATAAAAACATAAATACCAAAAAAAATACTTAAATGTCATAGTTAATATTTATAACTGGTGTTATATTTATGGGGGTAATAATATCCCTTCCTATCGTCATATCCATTTTAAAGCGAGAATTACAAACAAAAAGGAGAGAGACAATTTTGGTAGAAAACTATTTCGTGTCTGATACAAAAACTAAATATTATGGTAAATATAAGGAAACAAATTGAACTTTGTCAATAAAATATATTGGCAACGTAACATAAATTATCGAAAAAAAGAATTTTAAATACTGACAGCGCATTATTTTCTATATTATTGTATGCCTAACTCTGCAATGTCACAACAGCATTTACATTGTTGTTACAACATGTTTGTTAATGTTCACCCATGTTCATGTTCACTCATGTTCATCCCTGTTCATGTTCACTCATGTTCATCCCTGTTCATGTTCACTCATGTTCATCCCTGTTCATGTTCACTCATGTTCATCTTTGTTCATGTTCAAGTTAAATTTTCCATGTTCATCATTATAAAAAAAAACTCTCCAATTGGTGTACTTCTAGTCTTATTTTACGATTTATTGCTCTTAATGATTGTCGTGATTAATTCACCAAAACAAATGAGTTATTCACCAGAATGAATAAGACATTCACAAAAACGAATGATTTATTCACCAAAATTATTGTCACTTTGGAAACTAAAATTATATTGTAATTGGAAAATACAATGTTTGGATGTATGTAAATTAATAATGTAATATCAAAATTATCGTATTTCGGCATAAAAATGTAAAATTCAATTTAGGCACTAGAATAAAGTCGAAATTCATGTTTGGCATGTTTATGTATGAATGTAAATATTTTAGGAATGTGATGTGACGATATTATGTACCTTCGGTGTTAGCATCGTACATTATGGAAATATTTATAATTAGATGACTTTATTGTAAGAATCACGAGTGTTCACGACATACACATTTGTTTATTAAATATTATTATTTTATTTATTGTAAAGTTACACCCTGTATAATTTTGTAAGCCTATAGTTACGTTATAAATCGATGCCATGTTTTAGGTAGGTATTTAGATTTGCAATGTGTTTATTCAATTATATTTTTTATAAAAGTTATTTTTTGTAATCTTTAAGTAATGAACTGCTATGTAATATAGATGTAGTTGAGTTTATGTTTAATTATTAATTTTACAATTTACGAACAAATTAACCCTTTTATTTTTATTGTGAAAACATTTATTTTAACAACGGTAAATGCTTATTGTGTCATTAATGAGATAGTAACTATTATTGCCGAAACGGTTAGCTATAATTATTTTAAAAATAAAACGAATGATTCATAAGGTTGTTTTTTTTCAAAATGTTAGTAACCTACCCTTAAGGCGATATGTTAAAATATCGAATGGGCGGAGTCTAGCAAGAAAACAATAGCTGCAAGTAAGTGACAGCGCTATTACTGGCTTGAAACCGGGAAGAGACGAGATATAGATTTCTGACGTTCGAAAGTAACTGACGTAAGCGACAAATGATAAAACTTCATTTTGCTTCTAAAGTGGCAAATATAAAAACAAATCTCAATGAAACGGCTGAACCGATTCTGATAAAACATGTCTAAGAAACATAGTAAGAAAACTTGCTTAAAATTTTTAAAAAAATCAAATCGGTTTATTCTTTAAAAATATGCATGTTCTGTTTTTTTTTTATTTTTATGATCACCGTACCAAAAACAAGATGGGATAATTTTCACAATAGAAAAAAAAACAAATTATCTGTAACTTTTGCCTGGATTCCATTGTTTATGAATAAATTGTATATTTCATTTATTCATGCTTAATGCATAGTATAATAAGCGTAGATGCAATTGAGTAGCTAAATGTTAAGTAGATCTCCCTGCAAGGGCGCTGCATGTTTATTACGTTTTTATTAGTATATTCTTTTATTGGATACATTACAAACACACTCATTACGTTGGTAACACATTACAAACACACATATTACATTGGTAATACATTACAAACACACTCATTACGTTGGTAACACATTACAAACACACATATTACATTGAAACACATTACAAACACACACATTACGTTGGTGACACATTACAAACACACATATTAGATTGGTAATACATTACAAACACACACATTACATTGGTAACACATTACAAACACACACATTACATTGGTAACACATTACAAACACACACATTACATTGGTAACACATTACAAACACACACATTACGTTGGTGACACATTACAAACACACATATTAGATTGGTAATACATTACAAACACACACATTACATTGGTAACACATTACAAACACACACATTACATTGGTAACACATTACAAACACACACATTACATTGGTAATACATTACAAACACACACATTACATTGGTAACATATTACAAACACACACATTACATTGGTAACACATTACAAACACACATATTACATTGGTAATACATTACAAACACACACATTACATTGGTAACACATTACGTTATTATTGGGTGTAAAGTAAGATAAATAAAAAGCTGAAGGCTTACCTACTGTACGAGTTTTGTAAAATTTACTATATTTTACGAGATATTCAATTAAAACAGGTTTTTAGAGATCGAGATTTCTGATCCGATGATGCGGAAGGTGGTCAACGGAACTCCACGATGGACAAAGTAGTCTGGCCATGTTCAGGCTCATTTTGATCAGCACACGCACGGTTCAGGTGACTAATTTTGAAAAAACATGTTCCAAAAATATATTTTTCTTCAAAAATTTTATACACCTTGCATAGGTATCTAGAAACGTTGAGCGTGCAGCGAGATATTGGCGCGCTTAGCGTCTTTTGTAAGATCTGAGGAGCTGTTTGAACTAATCCCATCAGCTTCGCACTTTTATAACCGCACATCCCGCCAAGATCCCGTCATCGTGAGCGAGCTCATTGTGCACGCGTGGAGGTCTCGCACAGTGCGTTTCACGCGCTCGTTTCTCCCGCGCACCTGAAGGGCGTGGAATGAGATCCCGTTGGATGTCTTCCCAGAGGGCTACAATATGGGAAAATTCAAGAGAAATATCAATAGGGCAGCGGGTTTGCAATACCGTGGGTGTTGCAGATGTTCATAGGCGGCGGTGACTATACATCAGGCGGGTTGTCTGCTTATTTGTCACCATATAGTATAAAAAAGTCATCATCATCATCAGCATGTAGAAGCCTGTAGATCACTACTAGATATTGACCTCCCAGTACCATTTGCCACAACAAACGGTATTGAGCCACTTCCATCCACGCCTTCATTCGTCCCTTAAAATGTTCTTGGCAAAAAGTAAGGGTCTTTGTAAACTATAATTATTGGTAATTCAAACGATGTAAGTAGATACTGCCAACATAAATGAAGTTTTCTCACTCAGGTATTTAGGTACGTACCTTCAGTACCAATATAAACTTTTCCATAGTTTATCCTAAAGATAACGAAAACATAATCAGCCAATGGAAAATGTAAAGATCCAATTAATAAAAACCGTTCTAATTAGTCAATTTATCAAGTTAGAAAACACAAGCTATTTCATTAATCAGCTACTGCTGCTGCCATCTAGCGTCGAGTAGATGAACAAAATAATTCGCTAGCGTAGGATTTTGTTAGAAAATGGGTCAAGTATGAATATTCAGCTCCTTACATATTTGATTACTTGTTTAATAGGTACATTGTTATTAATGTAGGTATACTAATTCATTATTAAATAAGTATCTACTTATCTTATAGTTCTCATAATTATGCAGGTACCTACCCTAGGTACCTACGTACTTGTTATTTATTACACTGTTGGACAACTAATAATCGTACACATGACCTTAAATATGTCGTGGATGCTCTCCAAAAAGTTCGAGAACTAAAAAATTCGCTTACTAATGGTTATTTAATATTTCCACAGAGCAATTCAGTAAAGAACCTGGCACAGTTATAAAGATTATGAAAACTGCGCCATCTTGTGAAATTAAATATAACTATTTCTCTCTTCAGTGCAGTCTGTTGAAGAACCTAATTAAGCGCCATCTGTACTTCCCAAGCTAAACTTTTCAGTGACATCTGTTGGATTTTAAGATAACTACAAACTAAGCTACGCTTGCATTGCGTTAGAGGCTGAATACATTTATAACAAAACATACTGAGGGCGGGCAGTCTCTAGTAGGTTTAGCAGTTCATTGTTTATTCAACAGATGGCGCGACATACTCAACCACATAAAATGTAACTAAAGCCATAGAATAAATAATAGTAGAAATTCTGACCCGCGACCCGTGCACCCACTGGCTTCACCCACCGGTGGGTGTAGGGGTAATTCCTGTTTACCCGTGTACCCACTGCGATAAGGTTGGAATTAATTATCGATGAAAAAAATAAAATAATAATACGATAAGTTCGATGTTAAAGAGAAAAATAATACAAAAAGTTTTAAACCTATATTATTAGACCTATTTATCCAATGTAACAGGCTAGCAGAAAAATGCAGGAGTAATCGAGACTTATGTGGATAACACCGCAAGGCGCAGCAGCAATCGAAGACTTTTCATCAAATGTACCAGGCGAGCAGCAGAATGCAGGAGTAATTAGGTAACCGAATATCTAGAATACCGGTGAAATGGGGGCGAAAGTTTATCCAATGTACCAGGCTAGCAGAAAAATGCAGGATTAATCGAGACTTATGTGGATAACACCGCGAGGCGCAGCAGCAATGCAAAGATTTTTTATCGAATGTACCAGGGGAGCAGCAGAATGCAGGAGTAATTTGATAAACGATTATATTCCCACGGGATTTAGACCTATGCGGGAAACAACGCGGGCGCAGCAGTTAATGCGAAGATGTCATGCTCTGTCATGCTCTGTCATTATCTGTCATTCTCTGTCATGCTCTGTCATGCTCTGTCATTCGCTGTCATGCTCTGTCATGCTCTGTCATTCTCTGTCATTATCCGTCATTATCTGTCATGCTCTGTCATATTCTGTCATTTTCATTCATTTCTCTTCATTTATTATTTTATTTTTTTCATCGATAATTAATTCCAACCATATCGCAGTGGGTACACGGGTAAACAGGAATTACCCCTACACCCACCGGTGGGTGAAGCCAGTGGGTGCACGGGTCGCGGGTCGAAATTCTGTTGAGTAATATTATACCTACTCTAGCCAAACTCGATGTAGTTTAAAAAACCACCATGTAATTCTAAATTATTGTAACAAATCTGTTACACGCACAGAATAAATAATAGTACCTACAAGTACTGATGGTAATTAATTACATACATACATACATAGACACACGCCTCTTTCCCCGAAGGGGTAGGCAGAGCCTTAATGGGCCTATTTTCACTGTGGATTGCGCACAATCGTGGAATATAGATGTGACAAGTGGTGAGCTCATTGCCGCCTTTGCTTCCCACGACTTACTCGGCTAACAATTCCTTCCAGTATCAAAGTATCAACACATTCTATAATAAGCTAGCAGCCAGGACAAATCTTATACCAACGAATCTTGTCATCAAGTCCGGGTAATCCCTTAGTCGGCTTTTACGACATCCACGGGAGGAGACAGAGGGTATATTGTTAGGCCGGACACACCACAGCTTATTAATATTAATACAAATTAAAAATTTACCAGGATGCGTTCCGTAGCTCCTGTGTGTTTATCTGATAGATGCACGCAATTCCAAAGTTTAATCATTCATACCTAATAACGGCGATAGAAGCGTAACTCCTTTATTTACCAATAGCGCGAAATGAATGAGTTCGTACATGGAAATACTACCACTATATCTATTTCTATAGCAATGTAATAGTGCTCACATTGCTGTGTTCCGGTTTGAAGGGTATGGGTGCCGGTGAAATTACAGGCACGTGAGACTTTTCATCTTTATGTCTCAGGGTGGCGGGCGCAGTGCAATGTTACATAAGGCGCGTTGTGGGTGGACGTGATCTGTGAGATAATGCATTGTTATAGGCAAAGGTGGGTCATCTAAATGACCCACCCATAGTCATTCTTTCAACTAAAAATAAAAAAAACATCACCTCCGTGTAGAGGAACACGTGTGTGTCCATATCTAATAAAAATAGACCTCTCTGCCTCTGCCAGTGTATGTCAAAATGTCGTAGGTATAAATCAGCTAAGGGCCGACCAAGAGCCACGCCTGAGGACATATATCAAGATATACTCGTTTATTCCATCCAGTCCTACCAGTAGTTCGATAGTCGAACTGTTTGGATGTTTTTTTTCCAAATTGTTATACTGACGGTTCGAACTATTTGGAAACATGGATTTTATTCCAAATAGATTTACTAACTCCGAAGTACAGTCATCGATTTACGTAGTAGCAAATATATTTTTAGAACATTAAAACATCAAAACATCTGTAAACCTTTCCCTCTTACTATAATATTAGTAAGATTTTACCTGCAGTGTAACTGAACCAACGCTCTGCTAATTTTGCTTGAAGCACATTTCCAGATAGCTGTACTATTTTAATATGTTTTGTTTTTGTAATATTGGTGTCCTGCATATAGCAGCACCGTACCCCTTCCTCTCTTTAAAAACACAACACTCGATTCTTCATCATTTTCTTCCATTTTCGCTCCACACGTATTACTTATTCACCTCAACACAAATCATTAATTTACATGACAAATAAAATAAAGTATATTATAAGTATACTTCATAATTCGTTTTAAGTGATCCTTCAAAGAGGATATATCGAGAAAGGATTTATTATCTCATAACAAAAAGGACAATTTCCTCTCAAGATACAAATGCATTTGAAGTACCATTTCTGACTGTACCATTATAATCATAGTAAATCTATTTGGAATAAAATCCTTGTTTCCAAATAGTTCGATCCGTCAGTATAACAATTTGGAAAAAAAACATCCAAACAGTTCGACTATCGAACTACTGGTAGGACTGGATGGAATAAACCGATATACTTAGGACCTATATCGAGATATGGGACCTATATCAAGATATGGGACCTGTATCAAGATATAGGTCTGTGGCTAAGGGATTAAGTTAGGTAGCAGCATTTACCTAATTACTTATCGACACTGCGATCATCTAAAGGCGGGTGATAATTACGCAAAAAATGTAGTTAGAAGAGTGTAGAAATATCTATGTTAGTAAAATTACGCGTATCGCCTGTATTATTGGGATGAATTAATAAATCAAGTTGTTAACGTGTTCACATTATAATAAGATACAAATGCATCAGAGGAGGCCTTTATTATGTCCTGTACATCCTTCAGCTAGTATTTTTCCTACCTCCCATATTGTGCGTTATTTGTAGTCTCGATTAAATGGTGGTTTAATTTACATTATATGTCCGTTTACCAGTAGAGCGAAATAAAAGAGACGTACAGGGAAATACCACTATATCTATTTCCATAGCAATGTAATAGTGCTCATTACATTGCTCAAAACACAAGTCCGAGGTTTATAGATCGTAAAGATCGTAACGATACCCGCAACGACGATCGTGCATGTATTACGTAGTAGTTAGCTAGCGCATAGATACGGCACAGATTAAGTGACGTAATACACGGACGATCGTCTTCACTGTCATCGTAACAATGGTTGCTGCAAAACTCTGACTTTCGCGTTAAGTCGCGAAATTATCTCTTTGTAGGAGTTTCGCTTCCACGTTCTGTTAACTAATTAATGGGTATACATAAAAATGGTAGATACAAATTCGTTTATTTTAATTGCAATGATAATATGATAATTTGCTGGACTTTTAATGAAAAAACGGTCAATGTTTGTTGTTTTTAAGGTGTAATGTTGTAAGCGATATATTTTTTGGTACACTTTTTAGCGGCCCTTTGTAACGCCTCCAACTATATTGTCTGTAGTATGCATCTCCTATGAACTTCTCCTTGAACTATTTCTTTGTGAGTTTATCCATTACAAACAAACAAATAAACTTTACCTGTTTCAAATATTAGTGTAGGTGTAGATAAGTTTTCAGTCTGGCATCTCAGTATTTCCACAAAATAAAAAATTGTACTTTTTTTTTAAGAATATTTGTAAATCTAGTTGGAAGAAAAAGCACTTTATCCGCGTGCGCTGACAAAATGAAGATAAACCTACTTATCCACGTGAAAATAAAGTACTACAGAAACGTAGATAAGTTTAATTTGCGCGATATCTGCTGTTGGACGGCGGTGGCCGGACAGCGAACATTTCCGCCCACCAGCTGGCTCGCTTCGCTCGCTGTTGTATATTACAGCAATACCTATAGCTTTCACAGCTCACTCCTCTCGCTGAAATATATATTATACTGGTAAATATCACTACTGATGCACTCTCTTTGAGCTAAAAGCACTTTATTTTTCGCAGCTCGCTCCGCTCACTGTTATATTTTGGGGTATTAAGTAAGTATAATTTTCTGCACTTTGTTTAAGCTACACTAAATTTTAATCTATTGTATTGTATAAATATAATTGTGTAATTTTAATTTTAAACTGTATTTTTTGATGGAATCTCCTCGAAAAACTCCCTCGCTCACTCCGCTCGCCTATGTATATTTTAGCAGTAGCATTTTTTGCTGCTCTGTCATTAAGAAACAGAAAAAAATTAATGAAAATTTGAAGGTGCTGAGCTACTTTTTGTTTTCTAAGATATTAAGTAGGGGAGGGCGGGACTCAAAGTGCCGATTTTAACAAATTGGTTTAAATAGCCATAATAAGCTGGCAGCCAGGACAAATCTTATACCAACGAATCTTATCAACAAGTCTTTACTATAAGTACGCATAATAAGTATAATATTATGTAAAAACAAAACAAAACAACAGTTACTTGCGCTGTACCAAGCTCAAGTGAGGTCGTGCATGGAATACTGCAGCCATCTATGGGATGGTTCCGCAAAATATCAGCTTGCTGCTTTGGATCGCCGTTAATAGAATAGAGCGCTGTGCCAAAAAACACTGGTTGCGAAAAGGTTACGGAGCTCAGAACATCATCGAAGAGTTGCATGTTTGTGTATCTTCTACCGCATGCATCTAGGTGAGTGTGCTCAGGAGCTGCACGATTTGATCCCTTCGTCTCCATTCCACCACCTGACGACCAGACGTGGAGAGTCGTTTCACCCTTTTGTTGTCGACATTCCACCGTCGCGTACAAACCGTTTCTCGAGCTCTTTCATCATGCGGACAGCAAAGGCCTGGAACTCTCTTGCGGCTTCTTTATTCCCTTTATCATACAACTTGGTTATCTTCAAACGAATCTAATAGGCATAATTTAATAGGCATCTTCTGGGCGAGCGTGCTTAAATAGGCCTCATCGTCGCTTCCCATCAGGTGAGAAGTAGAGAAACGCAAGCCTATATCAGATTTTAAAAAAAAACTCTAGATAAACCAAGAAATAGTATATTATTATTTTTTTTTTTTTTATACTACTTGAATGACGGAACAAGCTGATGGTCCACCTGATGTTAAGCGGTAACCTCTGCCTATGAACAGTGCATTACCTAATAGGTCACGTCCACCTAGGACGTGCCCTACGTGGCATTGTACTGCGCCCGCCATCCTGAGACATAAAGGTGAAAAGTTTCATGTGCCTGTAATTTCACCGGCACCCTTACCCTTTGAACCGGAACACAGCAATGAGAGCACTACTGCTTTGCGGCAGAAATAGGTATGGTGGTAGTACTTCACCGTACGAACTCTTTCACAAAAAATCTCTACTATATACAGTTGTGGTCATATAATTAAGAACGATTTGAAGTTCTAGAAGTTTTTTATTTAAATCGTATCATACACAGAGATGTGTACCTTCTGAGAAGCAACTAGTTATGTTATATAATAGTCACATTAATAGAGCAACCTGACTTAAGAATAAAGTATGAAATCGCTAACTATTTTTTGCACATTTTATTGATTTTATCAAAGTAACACATTCAAATAGTACTGAAACTGGACAAATAATTAAGAACGATTTATTTAACTGCTCGGGAATTGTTTTGTATGACACTTAGATTTAAAAAATCACAATATTATGTAGCACAGGAAACATAAAAAGAAATTTAATAAATATTTAACTAAAATTAATAGTTAATAGCATATCCACGGCTTTTAATTACAGCTTTACACCGGCGAGGCATTGACTCTATTAATTTTTGACATTTCGCAAGAGAAATAGAGTTCCATTCTTCTAAAAAAACGTCATACAGCTCTCTTAAATTTCCACACTGTATTTGAAACCTTTTTCTTTACTTCAAACCACAGATTCTCTATTGGGTTTAGATCTGGACTGTTAGCAGGCCAGTCTAAGACAGAATCTAATTGCGCTGTAAGAAATTCCTTTACGGTGCGTGCAGTGTGCTTTGGATCATTGTCATGCTGGAATGTCCAAATGACCGGTAGAACGTCTTCAGCGTATGGTAACATTGTTTCTTCCAGTATATTTTTGTATTGGAACTGATCCATGTTACCTTCTATCAACTTTACAGGTCCTACACCATGTCCAGAAAAGCAACCCCAAATTTTCACATTTCCACCACCGTGCTTTAATGTAACTTTCGTGTACTTTGGGTCGAATGCTGTATTCGGGGGACGTTGTACATATCGTTTTCCATCAGAACATACTCTGTTTATTTTCGTCTCGTCAGAAAAAAGTACATTTTTCCACTGTTGCACAGTCCAGTTTTCATACTTTCTCGCACATGCAAGCCGGGCTTGCCTGTGGCAAAGTTTTAACATGGGTACCTTTCTTGCTATCCTACCGTGCAATTTTTCTTCTACCAAACGTCTTCGAATAGTGCGTGCTGAGATTGCTGAAGGGTTGTTTTCACCAAAATATTATTTTCTAAGCTCATTGGACCCTTTAAAAGGATTTTGTTTTGCCATACGAACGATGTTTCGGTCATCTCGAGGAGTTGTTTTTCTCTGTTTAGGTACACGTGGAACATTCGAAGTAGTTTGATACGTAGCAAAATGCTTTACAGCGTGGAAAACCATCGTTTTTGAACATTGCAGATGGTCGGCTATCTTTTTATAAGACCAATTCTTCCGGCGAAGTTTTATTATAACTTCCCTTGTAGATTTATCACAACTTTTATTTTTTCCCATTGTTTTTTCTAAAGAAGCAATCACCTTTAATCTTTTACAGCACGTAATGGCGCCAAAATTATACAAACAGTAACAAATCGACTGAGTGTTCTCTATTTAAATTTGAATAAAGGTATAAACTACTTAGCGTTCTTAATTACGTGACCAGCCAGTAATAAGGAATACTTTGTTTAAAAGTAGTGTAAAAAGTTTGCCTATTGATTTTTAGCCAATCATGTGTATCAATGAATACAGGGGTAATATGGAAATGTTTTACGATACCGAGAGAAATAAAAACAAATGCATACAATTAGTTTTGCATCTTAGTTGGAAAAAATCTTCCCTTTATATCAGCGTTCTTAATTATATGGCCACCACTGTATATGTTATGTACTACTACTATATATATATACTATACATATGTTATGTTATGTACTATATATATGTACTATACATATGTTATATGTACTGAATACAATGGCACTAAACGGCCTAGCACGGCCAAGACTAGTCCACCTCTGGCCGCTAGAAGACTATAAAGTTCTAAACTGTGTTTCTTGCTATCGTCATTACATCTAAGATTTTATAGGCGATGGAAATACCCTTATTTGTTAGAAAACTACAGACCGTGCACTGGACGTGGGAGAAAGCAGTTGTCGCAAACCTTTATAAAAAAAAATAAGTTGAAAAATCTGCCTACCGTATATTATAGCTGCAGCATGCCGTGGCATATCTAGCCTGATAAAAGACCCCCCCGAGCTCTGTCTCCTCCCGTGGATGTCGCAAAAGCCTATAATTTTTCTATATAATTGGCGTCGCACGGCTTGTGAATTTGCCATTTTCAAGTATAATAATTATTGTATCTTCTATATAATTTGCAACGTTACAATCCTACCAAGTCGTCAAAGTCACAGTCAAGTCATGTTTTAGTTAAACGGCCACTGTTTTACTAAAAGTTTTTCAGACAATTTCCACTGTAGCATCCCCCCTAATAAATACCGTTTATACAACCCTCTCCTTTTTAGGAACTACAACGACTATAACTAGGTTTGATGATATGTTAGGATCTGGTATAGGCTCGTGAACGTCTAGTGAATAGGACCTCTTAATTACGTTGTGATAAGTAGCTACCTAGTTCTCAGGATAATGGCCTACAGGATTGCCCCAAGGCTTGGACCGGCACTGACAGAAAACCGCCCCACTCATACGCAGGAATTCTATGACCAACCTCCACTATTAGCTTGATCTCTAGTGCCCAGGAGTATTGAGTACGAACAACCCAATACCTACTCTAACTGCCTCCGTAGCAAGTGGACAGATTCGCAACTGGACATATTCTCAACTGGACAGATTCTCAGGTGGACGGATTTTTAACTAAATCGGAGCTAACCGATATCCTCTTCTCCGTAATTAATTCAGGAAATCACTAGCAAATCTACCACAAAAATAAATGCTAGGCATACCTACTAATATGTGAAAAGTTCTAAAACTCTGTTCTCATTCATTTAATCCAGTGATCTCAGGACTTCTTATAAATCCAGAAACCAGATTCTTCAGAAAGAACAAGGTTATCCTAGTAATCATTTATTTTTAAGCTCTATCTATGTAATTGTAACTGCCTTACCCGATTCAGAGAAGAAATATGTTAATATACTCATTTTATCACTAGAGGAGAGGCTTTTTATGTAGTTTATTTCCTCATATTTAGGACGATTTTCTAGTTATCTGAAAAATGCAGACAATTTCACGATTTTTTTCATTCAATTTTTTTTATCCAAAAACCAAGATGCCAAGGCCTTCTAAATTCAAATTAAATATCTCTTTTATTTATTTTTGCCTAGCAAAGAGTTTTTATCATTATCGACTTTCAAAAGAGTTCCTATAAGCTCAAACACATAGCGCGTAGAGACAAGTTTCAGTAATGAAAAGTCACCAATCCACCAATTTGAAAAGTCATGCAATACACTTCCATTTCATTTCAATGCACTTGTGCTCTATAGACGAGCTACATTGGTTAAAATGCCACCAAAATTACACAAAATAACTCAAAAAAACACAAGGAAATAAAATAAAACAGAATAAAAGTAGACGACGTCTCTTTTCGAAACTGGCGGAATGAGTCAAACTAGAGTCTTCAAGGCTAGAGTGAATAGGTGCCTTCTAGACCTTTGTGCTTCATCTTCGGCCACATCGTCACTTACCAGCAGGTGAGATTGTGGACAAACAAAGGTCTATCAATGTTCAAAAAAAAACGGTAATTTCGAACGAAATCCTATATGAAAGCATAAGATTTCGTATAAAGTAGTAAACGCTAAAAACTGTTTCTTGCCTTTAGTAGTACCACAGATAAAATAATACTATACTGCAGTAGCTACACGATGTACACGCACCCCGCACAGTGAATGTCTCTCAAGTTGTAACATTTAAATTAACCAATACTTACGCAAACCAAGAAACAGTCAATCTTAGAAGAATGTCACTCCCACTTCCTATTTCAACCGAGAAAACACGACAAATTGTCACTTGACATGCAATAGAACCATGGGGGCTTACACGTTGGCGTTGGCCCAACTAGCTGGGCATGGGAAAGAGTGCTGGGCGTATATTTTAGTCCTTTTTACGTCCGCATATAAGCATGCCTGCTTGCTTGTACAAGCCCAACTAGCTGAACTAGCTAGTAGTAGTAGAGCTTTTTAGAGAGAGAGTCGAAACTACCACCATACTTATTTCTGCCGCAAAGCAGTAGTGCTCGCATTGCTGTGTTCCGGTTTGAAGGGTATGGTCACAGATATATATATACAGGCACAGATAAAATAATACTATAGATACAGGTATAGCTGTTGGTGAAATTAGGTCCATGAGACTTTTCATCTTTATGTCTCAGGGTGGCGGGCGCAATGCAATGCCACACAGGATGCGTCCTAGGTGGGCGTGACCAATGTGATAATGCACTGTTAATAGGCAGAGCTGTTCATATCCCGCTTTACATCAGGTGGGCCATATGCTTGATCCGTCATTACAAGAAGTATAAAAAAAAATGGGCCAATTTTTTGCCGAGGTAAAAACATACACTGTCAACACACCCCACGACCGTAGCGCTTGGCCAACAAGTAAACACATGGCGTATTAGAGCCACGATGTAATGGACCAATGCTATGCCAAGTATTGGCCCAATCGTTGGGCCAGCGTGTAAAAGGCCCTTTACTTACACTGAATTCAAATGTCCAAAGAAAAAAATGTTAGCAATATAATAATTAATTATTAAGAAAAACGTTAAAATATTTGACGAAAGCACGTTGTCAAAATAAAAACTACTTAAAAAAACTCTAGTGAGGCGCCCCTGACTTGAAAAAGCGGTAAGTCAGAATGAAAATTGCATACGGTCGATATGAAAAAGAGTTTAAAAAAATGCACTTAATGTATTCTTTGTGATAAGCGAATCACGCGATCGTCTTGTTAATGTGGATATACCACGTTATTAGTTAAATGTGTATCCACTAGGCAATATACCCTATAGACATATTGACGACCTCTGTGGCACGGCAGGCGTAGGTTCGCCTGCGACGCAGGAGGTTACGGGTTCGATTCCCGCCTCGGAACAAATATTTATGCCATCTGCAGTTATTTGTACAGGGTGTTCTGGGTATTTCCTATAATATATAATTTTGAAAAAAACTATGTGAAGTATTGTATTAATTAATTCAGTTAGCTAGTACCCATAACACAAGCTCTACTTAGCTTTGGGGCTAGATAATGTTGTGTTAACTATCTAACATTTTTTATTTATTATTTATTTATATTATTTTCGTATGTGTTTCGCTGTGGTGCATCCTTAAGAATATATCTATCCGTCTCTTCCCATGGATGTCGTAAAAGTCGACTTAGAGATTACATCAGGAGATGAGCAACAACATCCACCTGAGAGACTAGTAAGTACTGAAGTTACTGAGTTGTTATGGCTATATTAAATAACTAATATACTTAATACAATATATTAAATAGATATTTTTTATTTATTATCCATAGAAAATACCCAGAACACCCTGAACAAATATCTGCATATCAATGTAGCCGCGCCACAATGGTCGTCGTCATTGGTGTGAAGAAACAAAAATACGGCTAAAAACTAATTGCCTATAGAAATTAGTTCAGGTGTTGGGATGTATAACTGAATAAAAAACATGTCAACAGACAAATAAAAACATTAAATATAAGCATTTATTACTTGTATTGCATAGTCTTTATTTAAGTTGTTATATACAGAGTGTAACATAATATCCCTACGAGTATAAGCCCGGGGAGGGGGTGTTCTACACATCATGACGAATAACTTTAGTTCAACGACTTTTTAAATTTGGATATTTTTCATTCATGAAATGTCTTGTAAAAATCCTGAAAGGTCTCGCGAAATTCCTAAAGTTCCTCCAGTAATTTGCTTAACACCACATGAGGCAGCCCTAGGTACTTTAACGTATAGTTACGTCCTCATGTTGTGTTACGTACATTTACAAAGGAATTTAAGGATTTTTAAGCGGCATTTCATAAATGAAAATCTTCTAAATTTAAAAAGTCGTAGAGTTAAAGTTATTCGCCATGATGTGTAGAATATCCCTTCCCCGGGCTTATAGGGATATTATGTTACACCCTGTATATAAATCAATCATGAATTTCTTGAAGTCGTAAGTAGGTAGTTCTTAACTATGTGAGTGTTTGTTGATTCCCATTGGGTTAAACCATGACTTTATCTACCCTTCCTCTATCTATCCTTTTCTTTTATATATCCTTCTGGAACCTGCTGTAGCTTGGCATCGCCCCTGGTTAGTATTCCTCACCAATCACCAGTCGTGATATCCTCAGTTGATATTTTCTGATCCAAAGTTTATAACCATTATCTCACTCTCATGATCAAATCCTACATATTATTTATCTCCCAATATGTGTCCTTGATATAATGTCTAAGTGTTACCTGTGTTAATTGTATAGCTATGATATATGTCACCACGTTTATTAAATATGTGTGTATGTGTTTATTTATTAATTCTGTACCTATTGTAGAAAATATGTTATATTTAGTTTATTTTTAATGCTACATAATCTACCCTTGAATCAAATTGTTTGTGCTACCTTTAAATTATTTTCCACAATATACAAAGCTTAGCTGGAAGATAATGCTATGTAGCTTTAAGTTCGCCTATGAACAGTACATTTTAAGTTGTGCAATGAAGAATTTTCTGTGTACCTATCATTGGTTCAGTTTTATAAATTTGGTCGAACCATTCTATTTACCAGGCTTTTTTATTTATGCCAAATCTCTTTCGGTTAATCCTCCCCGTACTTTGAATCCACGTCATCTTCATCACTATGATCAATATCTCTATTATTGGGATCTTGGCTATCGCCACCTCCACCTGGTGGGTAACGACTACCACCACCTTTGCCCCGTGGGAAATAACTAACACCCCCTTTTCCTGGTGTGAAACGAGTACCACCGCCTTTGCCTGGTGGGTAACCGATATCTCCACCTGGTGGATAATGACTACCACCGCCTTTGCCTGGTGGGTAACCGATATCTGCACCTAGTGGATAACGACTACCACCGCCTTTGCCTGGAGGGTAACTGATATCTCCAGCTGGTGGATAACGACTACCACCGCCTTTGCCTGGTGGGTAACCGATATCTCCACCTGGTGGATAACGACTACCACCGCCTTTGCCTGTTGGGTAACCGATATATTCACCTGGTGGATAACGACTACCACCGCCTTTGCCTGGTGGGTAACCGATATCTCCACCTGGTGGATAACGACTACCACCACCTTTGCCCGATGAGAAATTACTATCACCAGCTTTTCCTGGTGGGAAATAACTAACACCGCCTTTTCCTGGTGGGAAACGACTACCACCGCCTTTGCCTGGAGGGTAACCGATATCTCCACCTGGTGGATAACGACTACCACCGCCTTTGCCCGGTGGGAAATTACTATCACCACCCTTTTCTGGTGGAAAGTAACTAACACCGCCTTTTCCTGGTGGGAAACGAGTACCAGCACTTTTGCCTGGTGAGTTACCGATATATCCACCTGGTGGGTGACGACTACCGCTGCCTTTGCCCGGTGGGAAATTACTAACACCACCTTTTCCTGGTGGGAAACGACTACCACTGCCTTTGCCTGGTGGGTTACTGATATATCCACCTGGTGGGTAACGACTACCACTGCCTTTGCCCGGTATGAAATGAATACCACCACCTTTTTCTGGTGGGAAATAAGTACCACCATCTTTGCCTGGTGGGCTACCGATATCTAAACCTTCGCCTGGTGGGTGACGATAACCACCGCCATTTCCCGGTGGGAAATAACTACTACCACCTTTTCCTGGTGGGAAACGATTACTACTGCCTTTGCCTGGTGGGTTACTGATATATCTGCCTCCACCTGGTAGATGATGACTACTACCATCTATTCCTGGTGGGAAACGACTACCATTGCCTTCTCCTGGTGGACGACGTTTACCACCACCTCCACCTGGTGGACGACGTTTACCACCGCCTCCACCTGGTGGAATACGATTACCATCGCCACCATCTGATGGGAAATTACTACCGCCGCCTCCACCTGGTGGGAAAAGACTACCACTGCCATCGCCTGGTTGGTTATCACTATCGCCGCTATTGCCTGATGGGGTATCATGTTCACTGATTCCACCTGGAGAGATACCACCATCATTGCCTCCATTTGGTGAGTAACTGGTATCTCCGCCTGGTGGGTAGCGACTACCGCCACCTCCACTACTGCCTCCGCCTGGTGGGTAGCGACCACCAACGCCTCCGTCATTACCTGTGTATAAAAAAATATTAAAGTGAGGGAATTATTAAAGACAATTATTGAGTCATCAATAATCCCTAATACACTCATAGTAAGTTATCCTACTTATGCTATTTGTCCTGGAGTTAGAAAAATTAATAAATTAGTTTCTTGCTATACGGTTTGTAAAGAAAGAAATAAACATAATTTATTCACAAGACAGGTAGATTATAAAATTTAGTAGGATCAGTCGTGTTGAAAAGAGTATCAATCCTTGATTCTCCTAATGATATTGGAAACATTAGAGTCATTAATATTTTTTTTATAAAAGCGGGCCAATAACCGAGCCTTGAGGAACCCCAGCGTACCAGTAGAACCTAACCATATTCTTAAATATTCATTTTTAACAATTTTTTGACACAGATTTTGGGATAGAGACGTCGGGTTGTACAAAATGGAAACCACCGCCGCAACAGATTATCGTTTCCCGAGCTAAATGCCGTTCACACGCTATCTAGGAAGTAGCTCTTTTAACCTTATCAAAGGCCTTTGAAATAACTGTGCATACTACATTTACATCTAAAAGAATAAATGATGTATTTTGTGTATTGTGTTTTGTCTTGTGCATTTTCTGGTAGTTTCAAATTCAATTGAATGAGACAAAACATGGTGTAACGATTCCAAGGTTAGTTCGTTTTTATTATTAGCACGGTTATATTATGTTAAAATCCGAGTTTAATCAACGTTCTTGTATCTGCATTACCTTTTTATCATTCAGTGAATACTGCTTGGTGATTCTGGGTGATTATATGTATCATCATCATCATCATCATCATCATCATCAGCCTATATAAGTCTACTGCTAAACATAGGTTCCCTCATAGAATGGCACGACGAATGGTTCTGTGCCAACTCCATACTCCGAATTCCTGCAACCTCTATAATGTCTTTGGTCCATCGAGAGGGGCTTTCTCTACTGTGATGTCTCATCGTATCTATCATCATCCATAGCCTTTCAACGTCCACTGCTGGACGTGGCCTCCCGTATATAATGCAATGGGGGATTGGCATAATCCTCGCAAATTCTGCATCCTCCTATTTCTGCCGCAAAGCAGCAGTGCTCGTATTGCTGTGTTTCGGTTTGAAGGGTAAGGGTGCCGGTGAAATTACAGGCCCATGAGACTTTTCATCTTGATGTCTCAGGGTGGCGGGTGCAGTGCAATGCCACATAGGACGCGTCCAAGGTGGACGTGACCTACGAGGTAATGCACTGTTCATAGGCAGAGGTTACCGCTTAACATCAGGTGGTCCATATTCTTGTTCCGTCATTCAAGTAGTTTAAAAAAAAAAACTTGGCAGGAATTGGTAAATACTCAGGTGTATGCTGCTGCCCTTGGTCAAGGGTGACCAAGGGACCAATTCCTTAGTCAGATTTTACGACATTCACGGGCCGAACACGCCACGAGAAACCACTCAAAATCACTTTTTATCGGTTTTTAATGTGTGTGCGTTTTAAGTTGCCACGTACATAGATCGTGGAGTTGGTAGCTGGATATATTTTCGGAGTCCCTCACCACTTGCTCAGCTGTACCATTGCCAAATTCATCATCTCCCTAACTATACTTTTTTCTAGTTAGTTTCTAATAAAGTAGGAACCTCCAAGGACTTCAACGCCTTCATAATAGCCGCTTTCATCACCTGGTTGCTCTCCATCATCACACAGCCTGTTCTTCTTCCCTTTAGCCACTATGTTATATCTAAACATAAAAGTAGACTTAATGCAGTGGAGATGAGAGATTAGTGAAGGACTTATTTGTGGGGAAAATGAGTTGTAAGGAGCAGAGTAATAAAAAAGTTGTGGAGAAAAAGTACGAACGATTATGACGGACTTAGTGATATGAATTGTGATAGGTTAGAATAGCATATTGAGGGTTGCAGGCCACACCTGTCCGCATGAAAACGTATTTTCCCTTTATACTATCCCTTTCTTTAAAATTTAGGGACGCTTTTGGACAACAATGCTTTTGGGATTGCCACTTTCCTCTGTGTAGTTGCTCCCTGTCAAGACGACCTCTGTAGCGCGGCGGGTGAACGTTCGTCTGCTACGCAGGAGGTTGCGGGTTCGATTCCCGCCTCGGAACAAATATTTGTACGATCCGCAGATATATGTTCAGGGTGTTCTGGATATTTTCTATATAATAATAAAAAATATCTCTCTATGTAATATATTGTATTAACTATATCAGTTGTCTAGTACCCTTTTCACAAGCTCTGCTTAGCTTGGGGCTAGATAATGTTGTGTAAACTGTCCATAAATATTTATTATTTATTATTATTAGTAAGTGGCACATCGCGAACCGAATGGCTAGATGCGTGATGATGGAAAAAGACCAGAGGGTTTTATACTGATCTCCTGGTAGATGGGACAGCCTCTGGTGTGGGTCACTACCTACGTCGATACACTGGTGCACCATCCAATCTCTGCGGGGCAAATCATGAGACTGGCTCCGCAGCAACATCAGCGGAGTCAAATGGCTCGCACTGCTGTGCTTTGGTTTGAAGGGAATGGGTGTCGGTGAAATTGCAGACACATGAGACTTTTCATCTTTATGTCTCAGGGTGGCAGGCGCAGTGTCACAAAGGGTGCGTCCTAGGTGGACGTGACCTATGTGGTAATGCGTTCTTAAAAGCAGAGGTTACCGCTTAACATCAGGTGGGCCATATGCTTGATCCGCCATTCACGTAGATAAAAAAAACGTGGTACGCTGTCATAGTACCTGGACAAACTGCTATGGGGCGGCTTATAGGTGATTGTCACGGTGTTGGTGATCTTATTGTAGGTCACAACCGGTGGCTTGCTGGTGTACTTCGTAACTTCAACCTTCACATATTTGATTTCCGTGCATGGTGGAACCTGAGAAGAATTTTTGATCAAATTAGCAAATCCCCATAAACAGACACAGTCCAAACTTACCAAAGGTCTATAAATCTTTGGTTCCGTAAGTTTTGATACACGGATATAACGACAATGCAAAGAGAGACTAATAACTCTACGGTGGGCTTTTTTTTATTTTTTTTTAACGTTGATAGACCTTTGTTTGACCACGATCTCTCCTGTTGGTAAGTGACGATGTGGCCGAAGATGGAGCACAAAGGTCTAGAAGGCACCCATTCACTCTAGACTTGAAGAGACCCAGATTATAGTTTTCAGGAAAGACAGACGACGATAGTGTATTCCACTCCTTAGCAGTTCGCATTATAAAGGTAGAACCGAAACATTTTGTGCGAATAGAAGGTATACCAATGAGGTAAGGATGGTACTGAGCCGTACGCCTGCTCGCCCTATGATGAAAAGGAGATGGACTTAGTATTGCATGCACAATAACGCCAAGATAAGACACCTTTGAAAATTCGAACGATGACAAATGAGTTCGATACACTACCGGTTCATACTCTAGTCCTGCTATTCGACTCTGGAATAGTATCCTCAGTTGATGTTTTCAGATCCAAAGTTTATAATCATTATCTCACTCCCATGATCGAATCCTCCAGATCATTTATCTCCCAATATCTGTTTGACATTTAATGTCTAAGTAAGTACCTGCCTATTATTGTATACTAGCTGTTACCCGCGACTTCGTACGCGTAATATTATTTTATCCATAATAAATAATAATAATAACTATAACTGGTTTTTTGCTTGACTTAAGTGTGTGTGTAATCTTAGTAGAAAGTCGCACTGCGCGCTAAGGTAAACTCGGTTTTGACACTGTTACTTAATCTGTGTTATGTATGTAACTTATTCTCTCGCGTCCAGTTTTTACTCGCAAATCTCACAATCTGTAATATTATAAAGAGGAAAGATTCTCTGTTTGTTCGCATTGAAATAGGCTAAGAAACTACTGAACCGTTTTGAAAAAATATTTCACTGTTGGGTAGCTTCTAGCTACACTATCTCCGGGTACCATAGGCTATATTATATTTCCATAAAATTAGGGATCCTTACTAAAACTCCAATAATGTAACCCAAGGTGTAAAATAATTTTGTTTGTATGGATAAACTAAAAAACAATTTTACCGATTTTAAAAATTCTTTCACCTGTAAAAAGCTACATTATCATCAAGTAACATAGGCTATGGTTTATTAACTTTCACCCGCGGCTTTACTCGCGTATTTGTATGTTTGGTTGTAATGGATAAACTCAAGAACGACTTGACTGATTTTAAAAATTGTTTAACACATAGAAAGCTACATTATGGCTATAGGATTAAGGGGCGGGAGGTTCAGCGGAACTGTTTTAACTGTTTTTTGCTGGACTATGTCTCTTATATTTTGTAAGATACCGTCTAACGACCTTTGAAACGACACCATACTTAAGTTTTTAAATTTAGGGGTCCCATTTTAACCATGAGGTCCTGAAAATATTTTGACCTTAATGACTTCACCGTGAAACTAACTTTGAAATTGTCTAAATACGCTGAAATCTGGCTAAAACCTAAAGTGTATTTATTTACAAAGAAAATGTTCCCATTCCGTTTTTCAGATAAATTTCAGGTACTGCCGAAACTTACGTTGACTATTTTTGTTTGAAATTTACCTGTGAATTTTCTTGTATCTACTACCAACGGTTTCCGAATTATGAATCATTTTAGTTTTACATTAAAAGCCATTTTGGACACCTTCCAAGGTGATTTTTCAAAAACCCTTTCTTAGTACACCCTTACACCCAAAACAGAATACATCGTCCAAATTTCATGTGCCTTAGTCCAGCGGTTTATACTGTGCGTTGCAAAACGCAAAGTGAATACGTTAAAAGCCCATTTTGGACCCCTAAGACGGTGAATTTTCCAAATTCCTTTCTAAGTGCACCTTTACACCCTAAAAGGAATACACTCTCCAAATTTTAAGTCTCTAGGACCAGCGGTTTGTAGAAACTAATTTTTTTTTATTTTTTTGCAAAAAAACGTTCCCTTTCCGTTTTTCAATAAAAAATCAGGAATCACTGAAACATCTGTTTATTAATTTTATTTGTGGAATCTCCATGTAAAATTTCAAGGTTCTACTGCTAACGGTTTCTGAAATACAGAGCTTTTTTGTTGTATATTAAAAGCCCATTTGGACCCCTTAGCATGTGAATTTTCAAAATTCCTTTCTTAGTGCACCCCTAGACCACAAAAGGAACGTACCCTCCAAATTTCAGGTCTCTAGGACTTAAGTTTTAGGCTGTGCGTTGCAAAACGCAAAGTGTATACGTTAAAAGCCCTTTTTGGACCCCTAAGAGGGCGAATTTTCCAAATTCCTTTCTAAGTACACCTTTACACCCTAAAAAGAATACACTCTCCAAATTTTAAGTCTCTACGACCAGCGGTTTAGGCTGTGCGTTGTAAAAACTAAAGTTTTTTTATTTTTTTACAAAGAAAACGTTCCCTTTCCGTTTTTCAAGAAAAAAACAGGAATCGCTGAAACACATTTTTATTTATTTTATTTGAGGAATCTCCATGTAAAATTTCAAGGTTCTACTGCTAACGGTTTCTGAAATACACAGCTTTTTTGTTGTATATTAAAAGCCCATTTTGGACCCCTTAGCATGCGAATTTTCAAACTTCCTTTCTTAGTGCACCCCTAGACCACAAAAGGAACGTACTCTGCAAATTTCAGATCTCTAGGACTTATGGTTTAGGCTGTGCGTTGATTGTCAGTCAGTCAGTCAGTCACGCAACGATTTTATATATATTGATATTCACAAATATGTGTGTATGTGTTTATTTATTAAATCTGCACCTATTGTAGTTAGTAAATATGTTATATTTAGTTTATCTTTAATACTACATAATCTACCCTTGAATTAAATTTATGTGCACTTCCTCTAAATTGTTTTCCGCAATCACAGCATAAATAATAGTAGGTGCAACCACAATACACAAAGGTGGAAGAGAATGCTATCTAGCATTAAGTTTGCCTATGTTCAATACTTTTTATGTTGTGCAATAAAGAATGTACTAACTATCTATCTAGAATTTTCTATATAGGTATCTTTTCTTGTCCTTCAAATTTGTTCAATAATCAAGCAGCAATTAGTAGGTACAAAATAAAACGGCACGCTTGGTTTCATACACATTTACGTGTTTGCCGTCTTGTGGTGTCTATCTTGATAGTAGTAGTACTTAGGGCTTTTTTGTGTAAGAGTTCGTAAGCAGCATAAAAAACAAAACAATTTTTTTTGGGGAATTTGACATAGCCTCAACCATCAACCTTACCATTTTTTTTTTTATGTGCTACTAGAATGATGGAACAAGCAGATGGCCCATCTGACTCTGCCTATGAACAGTGCATTACCTCATAGGTCACGTCCACCTAGGACGCGCCCTATGTGGCATTGCACTGCGCCCGCCACCCTGAGACATAAAGTTGAAAAGTCTCATGTGCCTGTAATTTCACCGGCACCCTTACTTCAAACCGGAGCGCAGAAATGCGAGCACTACTGCTTTGCGGCAGAAATAGGTATGGTGGTAGTAGGTACTTCCCCGGACGAACTCTTTCACAAAAAAGCTCTACTACTACTAAAATTGCCCGAGTAGACGTGTATTGTACTACACTATTGTGTAGTTGTACTGCGGTGACAATAATTTATTTATTTTCATTTATTTTATTTTCTTTGGAAAACAAGCAGTACTTAAAATATAACTACTTATCTAAAAATTAAACTACCTACTGACCATTAAGACATTCATAATGATTATAATAGCGTGGTGGTATCTTTACATCCAAAGATTCTATTAAGCCATTTATAAGCAAACGAGCATAGGGATGTCACGCTAATGTTATTCAAATGGATTTACTCGTAAAATTACTTATTGGTAGGTACGTAATGTATCTTATCATCATTATCATCGGCCTACAGAAGTCCACTGCTGGACATAGGCCACCCCATAGAGTTCCGACGAACGGTGTTATACTGCCTCCATCCACCGATTTACAGCGAACTTTGTTGTATTGATTTTATTTTTAAAAAAATACTCAATATTATTTACCATTTTAATAAACAATTGAATCTAGGCAAAAAACAGATGTAACTTTGGTTTTTAGAGTTCCGTACCCAAAGTTTTTGCCGTTTTTATAGATAATGGTACGGAAGCCGTCGTGCGCGATTCCGACTCGCACTTGGCCGGTTTTTTTTTACCCAATAATATGCACGATTTTAATAAACAATCGAATCTAGGCAAAAAAATAGACGTAAGTTTTTATTTCTCTATTGAGAAAATATTGTCTTATCGTGTTTCTGGTACAGTGATCCTTTTGAAATATAACGTAGTTTTCATGACTGTATATTTATATACTTTTCACTAGAAACGGGATATTAACCATGATTCTTAGTAGATGGTAGTGGTAAATAAAAGAGTGAGAAAGAGGGTAGATCGATATATCTGCCAATAACATCTACTCGCAAAGACTTTAGTTAGTTCTCCCGTGATCATGGCGCATGCAACTGTGCCGAAATATCGGGAACATTTCAAACTCAAAAATCATGGTAAATATCCCGTTTCTAGTGAAAATTATGTACATATCTATGATAGTTTCAAAAGTTGTGTATTTATAATTTGAATACTGTACTGGATATAGTCAGTTATAAATTAAATCTAAGATTGGTAATTTTGCGTTTCACCAATGTATTACTTACAGGTATAGAAATCTGCAAGAATCTCTCCAATGGCCCAATCTGCGATGATATTAAAGACCTGACATCCAGGTTCCTACTATCCTGCCCGAACTCCTCCTTGAACGACTCTGCCTGTCGAACAAGCAGAAAAGCTGCCAGAAGGCAGAAGATACGGCTCATGACCAAACCGTATTGCAGTGTGAGGCAACATTGAAAGACTCGATTTTAAGTATCCTCTTACATACCTACATACTGCGATATCTTAGAGTACCGTAGTTTAAATGAACTAAGCAAGATAAGATAAGATAAGATACATCTATCTTTCTATCTATCTATCTATCTATCTATCTATCTATCTATCTATCTATCTATCTATGTATCTACCTATCCAACAGGTAACACCCACTGCTGAGTAAAGGCCTCTTCTGTATAACGCCACTCCTGGCGGTCTTGTGCCTGCCGGATCCACCGCTCTCCTACTGCCTGCCTACATAAATAAATAAATAATGCTGGACGTTCCACACAATATTATCTAGCCCCAAGCTAAGCAGAGCTTGTGTTATAGGTACTAGATAACTGATATACTAAATACAATACATTTAATAGATAGCTATTCTTTCGTAATACATAGAAAATACCCAGAACACCCTGAACAAATATCTGGAGATAGCACAAATATTTGTTCCGAGGCGGGAATCGAACCCGTAAGCTACTGCGTCGCAGGCGAACCTTCGCCCGCCGCGTCACAGAGGTCGTCAATGTATGTCATACTGCATAACATACATACATACATAAAATGAAATGAATGAAAGACACTCTCTCTGAAAGGGTAGACTGAGTAGGTAGTATGATTTTTAGCTAGGTGTACCTACTTAGAATTAACTCAATCAAATGAAATCTGACAAGGCCTATGTTCAGTCCGCTTATATGTATGCACCTAAACAAAACCAAGTGCTCCCAGTGTTCCTATGGTGAATAAATGATATGACTATGACTAAGAGCCTCAAATGGGCCTATTTTAACTGTGGGTCACCATCGTGGGAAATAGACGTAACAAGTGGTGATCTCATCGCCACCATTGCTTCCCACGACTGACTCGGCTAACGCTTTCTACCAGTAATAACACATTCCTTAAATAAGCTAGCAGCCAGGACCAATCTTATACCAACGAATTTTACTAACAAGTCCGGGATAATTTTATTTGCCAGATCATTCTAGCTAGATGAAGTCCACTTAAGTTCTACCTTATTACTATAGGCATGCATTTTGAAATTGCAAGTACCTACCTAGGTGCTTGTTGCCAGTGATGACTTACGGCACTTACCCAATTTGCTATATTGGGGTTTTTTGGGGTGAAAAGTCGATCTAGTAGGTCTCTTCTCTGATAAAAAGAGTTTCTCAGAGAAAACGCTTTTTTCCAAATTTAAGTTAAACCATGATATGAGAAGTCAGTTTTTTTAAAACTAACTGAATCTCGGTCCCACCAGATATTAGGTATTTTCTCTATAAAAATAAATAAAAGATAAATAAATAATTATCTAGCCCCAAGCTAAGCAGAGCTTGTGTTATGGGTACTAGATAACTGATATACTTAATACAATACATCAGATAGATAGATATTTTTATTATACATAGAAAATACCCAGAACACCCTGAACAAATGTCTGCAGATCGTAAAAGTATTTGTTCCGAGGCGGGAATCGAACCCGCAACCTCCTGCTTACCGCATAAAACAATTTTTTTTTTCTATTTTCAGAAATGATATGGTTTATTTGCTTCAAACATGGTTAAAAAGTTCTTACAAGTACCTATGTTTACATGTTTCACCAAAAACCGATGTTATTGGTAAAAAAAAATAGAAAACCTAAGTACGCAGCAACCTAGGTTTCTACGATAATTGAAACCTAAAATAGAAATAGAAAAAAACGTTTATTTGAGACAAAAAGCACATAAATACAAAAATACAAAGCCGATAATCCAAAAGAAGGAAACACAAAATTAAAAGAAATAAAAACAAGCACCTAAAAACTAGTACCTAAAGTAGGCAGTATAAATCGGCTCATGTAACTAGTACCTAAAGTAGGCAGTATAAATCGGCTCATGTAACTAGTACCTAAAGTAGGCAGTATAAATCGGCTCATGTAACTAGTACCTAAAGTAGGCAGTATAAATCGGCTCATGTAACTAGTACCTAAAGTAGGCAGTATAAATCGGCTCATGTAACTAGTACCTAAAGTAGGCAGTATAAATCGGCTCATGTAACTAGTACCTAAAGTAGGCAGTATAAATCGGCTCATGTAAATAACATGGATAGACATAGATAGATTAGATAGATTAAAAAATAATAATAAAAAAACACAATAATAAAAGGATTAACTAAATCAAATTATAGTTCAATGGGTGGCCTTATCACTGAAAACGATTTCTTCCAGACAACCTTCAACATCGTTCATTTTATAATGGCGTTCAGCTCAGCATAAAATGTTGGATGTAATTGGAGACAGGATCGACCAGAAAAAAGTTATAGGTATAATGGATCGAACAGGACAATGGATCGATCTCAATGTATCAAACAGGAACTACTCGTATCGCCCATCGCTGATTTTCAGCTGAAACCAGAATGGACATACTGGACCAGTGTACGTTAGAACGATATACGCTTTGCCTTTTAATGGCTGTTGTCTACCTACCTATAGCAAAACTAATGAATTAACACGCGAAATTACAATTTGACTGAGAATTTTCATCGAATTATTGAGATATTCAATAATTAAATGAAAATTCTTTCCGTAGTAATTACTAATCACTGAATAGTTTTTTTTTTTTTTTTTTTTTTACATTGATATACCTTTGTTTGACCACTTCTCACCTGTTGGTAAGTGACGATGTGGCCGAAGATGGAGCACAAACGTCTAGAAGGCACCTATTCAATCTAGACTTGAAGAGACCCAGATTACAATTTTCAGGAAAGACACAGGTTTCAGTTATAACTGGTATAACTGGTTAGTAACACCTAACTGTAAGGTTAGTAAATATTACAACTATTATCTAAATCTAATTTAAAGGTTTTTTTTTTCTTGAAAAATTAGGGAGCCAGTGTTAGTTGGGGTTAAAGGGAGTTAGTGAGTTAGTGGGAGGTAATGGGAGTTAGTGCGAGTTAGTGAGAGATAGTGGGAGTTAGTGGGAGTTAGTGGGAGTTAGTGGGAGTTAGTGGGAGTTAGTTGGAGTTAGTGGGAATTAGTGGGAATTAGTGGGAGTTAGTGGGAGTTATTGCGAGTTAGTAAAAGTTAGTGCAAGTTAGTGCGAGTAAGTGGGAGTTCGTGGGAGTTAGTCGGAGTTATCGGGGGGATATCGGCCTTTTGACATTTCCTTTTTATACAAATATTACCATTCGCTATTTGCTAATCTGTGTCAATCAATAGAACACAAAACTGATAATATTCATATGTTTTTTTTAATAACTTAAGAGGAATCTAGCTGCCAACTTCCATCAATATCTAACTCGGTAAAGTTCAGGTAAGTTAGAAAGTGACAGAATAGCGCTCGCGCAACGAAAAATTAAATAATTGCTTATTACAGCAAAACTATACAAAATTGAAAAAAACGGTATTAACTCACGTAGGTACTGTTCTCTTTTTTTTTACTCGGAACAGTACCTGCGTGAGTTAATACCGCTTTTTTTTCAATTATGAATATCACTCACGGAAGTTTTAATAGTATTAAAACTATTCAACTTTGCAGTTTTAAGAAATAAATATTTCCTACTTGTTATATACAGGGTGTAACATAATATCCCTATAAGCCCGGGGAGGGGTATTCTACACATCATGGCGAATAACTTTAGTTCCAGGACTTTTTTATATTCGAAGTTTTTAATTCATGAAATGCCTTTTAAAAATCTTGAAATTACGCGATAAATCCTGAAACTCCTCCAGAAATGTACCCAACATAACGTAAAGCAGCCCTACGTAAGGTACCATAACGGACCGTAACATCCTCAGGCTGTGTTAGGATTTTTTGAGGAATTTCAGGATGTTTACGTGACATTTCATGAATTAAAAACTGCGAAATTTAAAAAGTCGTAGAACTAAAGTTATCGCCCTTGATGTGTAGAATACCCCCTCCCCGGGCTTATAGGGATATAATGTTACAACCTGTATAGTAAAAATGTTCTTGAAATATCATATGGTTCCTGATATCTCATTCAAAATGTGTGCGAAACAAGGATTTTCCATATTATTATTTTATAGGGTTTTTTTTTAAATGTTTGACACTTAGGTAGGTTTTCACCAACGGCTGTTTAGTATAAACAACTCTTTTTGACAGATGTTTTCATACGTTATCTGTCACTCTGACGATTGGTTATAGTAACCACCGATTTATTTGTTCGTGAACTTGGGCCTTAGAACCCGTAGATACTGAGTTCTAAGACAATTTTGGTTTCACATGTTACAGCCTCTTAACTAGTTCATTAAGGTGGGGCATGCCGCAAAATTGCCAATCTTAGATTTGATTTGTAACTGACTAAATCAAGTACAATATTCAAATTATAAATATGTATGGATACTACATTATAATTCCGAGGGATCACTGTACCAGAAACACGATAGGAAAATATTTTCTCGATAGAAAAAAAAACAAAAAATACATCTAAATTTTGGCTAGATTCGATTGTTTTTTTAAATAGAGCATATTATTGCGTAAAAAAATATATAAATAAAATCAATAGAAGAAAGCCGAGGGTTTACTGTAGGAGTTTTGTAAGATTATCTATATTTTTATCCCCCGACGCAAAAACGACGGGGAGTTATAAGTTTTACGTGTCTGTGTGTGTGTTTGTGTGTCTGGCTGTGGCATCGTAGCTCACAAACGGATGAACCGATTTAGTTTTTTTTGTTTGTAAGTTGAATTTGTCGGGTGTGTTCTTAGCTATGTTTGATCAAAGTCTGTTCAGCCGTTTTATTGAGTGGAGGGTTTTTTAAATTTTTACAAAATTAATTACTTGTTTTGTATGAAGTTTTTAACATTAATTTAAAACTTGATGTTGATTAAACTTGAACACACTGTTCTATGAATATTGCAAGATGCCCTGAGTGTGTCTAGGCTTTATGAAACAATGTTCTAACGCAATTACCTATGCACCTACCCACTAGAAACTCCTATGAGAACTGCTTTCCAAGAAAACTTAATTACATTGCGTATGTTAAATCGATATTATTAACTCTCAGGCTTTGATTAAAGAGGTGATTACTTACCTAATCAGTATGAAAACAAGAAGAAATTTAAAAATGTAATAACCCCCAACGCAATGAAACTGCTGAACCGATTTTGATGGCAAATCGAAAATTCGAATTTGATCGAAATCCTGGCAAATTTGGGGCCACGAGGCCGTAGTCCGCTACGTTGGTCAGACCCAGTAGGTATTTGCTCTTAGGTACTCAGGTGGATGCTGCAGCCCATCCCCTGGTGTAATCTCTTAGTCAGCTTTTACGAAATCCACGGGAGGAGGTGCAGGAGTATAGTCTTCTTCTTCTTATTTCGTGTCGATGTCTCACTTAAAGACATTTTGGCCAATAGGTTGGCACACCCACGGCATTGTTGAAGCAGGTCATCGTCTTCTTTAGCAGGAAGGCAGCAGGTCTTTCTTTTCTTCGTCTTTTTGCAGGAATCTTTCATAGTGCAGGAGTCAAGATGGGTATACAAGGGCGTGTGGCATGGTGGGACTGGGCATCAGAGTCACATTGCATCGCGAAGACTGCGATCATAAACCACATTTAACTTCTTTTATTTTTACTTTGATGGTTTTGTTTTGACCACGATCTCACCTTTTGGTAAGTGACGATGTGGCCGAAGATGGAGCACAAAGGTCTAGAAGGCACCTATTCACTCTAGCTTTGAAGAGACCCATAGATTATTGTTTTCAGAAAAACAGACGACGGTAGTGTATTCCACTCCTTAGCAGTTCGCATTATAAAGGTAGAACTGAAACGTTTAGTACGAATAGAGGGTGAGGTAAGGATGGTACCGAGCCGTGCATCTGCTCATCCTATGATGAAAAGGAGATGGTGGGATCAGATCGTGAAGCTCCTGGGAGCATTCCCCGAAATAACCTATAGAAGATCGAAAGGCACGCGACCTTACGGCGGTGCTCGGGACTCTGGATCTTAGTCTCCGCCATATGTTGCTCACCTATAAGCTCTGTGCTCGATTGAGTCTAAGGCAACAAGCTGGTGTTTGGCCTAGCTATCCCAAACGTAGCAGCAGTACTCCATACCAGCCCGGACTTGTGCTTTATATAAACTGAGAAGCTGTCTAGGTGTGAAGGAACGCTTTACCTTATTCACGATGCCTAGTTTCATGGCGGCTGTTTTTGACTTAGACTCGATGTAGGAGCCAAAGTTGAGAGTAGGCGTGAGTAAAACACCTGAGAGATTGAGGTGACTTGTTGAGATTAAACCGGCAGCGGCCGACTTGAGTGCACAGGTTGGTGACCAGGGGGTAATTCCTCTGCAGGTGTTAATATAGCCAGGTGGAGAAGCTTTTCTTAACATCCCGACATCTGGTCGAGACGAGCATCACTTGTGTTAGTTTAGTCTGCGCGGGCACACAACGCCCACGGACATAACTTAGTTAGCCTGAATAACAGTTTAAATACTGCTTGTGAATACGTTACACGAAATTAACTTTTATTGTCAGTTAAACTGCATTTACCCGCGTTTAACCAAACAGTAATTTTCGCAGTTAAATTTTATATCAATGTTTCTAGCAAAGTATGAAATCAGTAATTCCATAGAGTTTCCAGAACGTGGCCCTTTATCTTCTCTGTAACCCGTAGTTTCTCATTTGTTATCTTAAAATCACTGAATTAATTAATCACTTGCCAGAATTTTGCCACTTTTACGGCGTTGTCAGATGCAGTGTATGTGTCAGTCAAGGTACAGGTGTTGGGGCACATTGGGCAAGTCATTAGGTGTGTCATTGTTTGAGGATCTGTTCCGCAAGGACAAGTTGTCGCTGTCTCTTCTGAGTAGCCCCATTTACTCATATTGAGCCTGCAGCAGCCCACCTGTGTTAAGCGATTTCCCGTGCGCCAGGGGAGGTCTTTACCTGGCGGGAGTTATTCTGCAGGCTCGATATTGTTTAGGGGGGGAGGGTGTTCCTCCAACCAAAGCTCGCGTTAGGCTTGGCTTGAGATAGGTCACTCGATGGGTCTATAGGAACTGTGGATTTTAGGAAGCTGTGGCGGCTTTGCGTTGCTTCGGTAGTTAGGCGCCAAAGAGTGGATGTCTCTCATTAGACTCCTATTTGTGTTTCTCGGTGGCACACGTGACCTCTCTGCGGATACTAGGCGGGGCAATGCCGGCTGTGGGGTACAACTGGTTAAGAGGTGTCGGCCTGAGGCAACCAGTAATGGTCCGACAGGTCTCGTTCAGAGCAGTGTCTACTTCTCTTGCATGGGCGGATCGATGCCACACTGGACATGCATATTCACCTGCAGAGAACCAGATTGCTAAGCCTGTGATCTACAGTGAACGGTAAGAATGGTGCCGCAAACCAACGACGTAAATAAAATGAATGGACGGGCCTCAGGGAACGATAGTTTTGAAGCTTCTAAACAGACCTAGCTAGTACACTTCGCTTCAGTCAGTCTTTGTCACGGCAACGAGTGACAGCTATGCTGAAAAATACCAAAATTAGATACCTTGGTGATACAATGCCTTCCTGTGCTTTTCTGCAAGTGCAAACAACACAAGAAATACAAATAAAGCTTCAGGCGTCGCATTTCATTCGTAAGTAAAGGTTTTGTAATATAATTTTCATCAATTGATGAAAAACTTATAAATCGTCGTGTAGTAGGAAAACTACATAAGTAACACATTTTGCGAAATCGACTTTATTGCATGGTTATGATGGCCCATACATGTCGATGGACACGTCTAGCTCTAGAGGACGAGCGACAAGGAGGACTACGCCCCAGGACATTATCTCAATGTTCCCCACTCTGAATGAAAGTTAACAGACACAAGTTTATACTCGTAGATAGTTTTAATTTTAGTCGACATACCTTTTTTTTTTTGATACTTAGAATTATTGTGTTCCACAAATTGATTTCATTTTGCTGATTTTATAAGCATTAGTCGTATAATAAGTTTGTTATGTCACTTACTTTGAATTTATAAGTCTGCTAAAATAATGTAGGTGTTTCAGTAGTTTTCTAATATTGAGTCTTGATAAAAAGAAATGATTATGAAGACGACGTCTGTGGCGCGGCGGGCGAACGTTCGCCTGCGACGCAGGAGGTTGCGGGTTCGATTCCCGCCTCGGAACAAATACTTGTGCGATCCGCAGATATTTGTTCAGGGTGTTCTGGGTATTTTCTATGTATAATAAAAAATATCTATCTATGTTAATATTGTATTAAGTGTATCAGTTGTCTAGTACCCATAACACAAGCTCTGCTTAGCTTGGGGCTAGATAATGTTGTGTGAACTGTCCAGAAATATTTATTTATTTTTTATAAGTTGGTTTTATTTTAAAATGTATTTTAATATTATTTAAATCTATACCCATGGATAGGATTGTCATATTCAAATAAGTAAATAACAGATCATTTCATGATTTCACTATTATGGGAAAATTAAATAATGGCACTTATAATTAGCTTTTTGAACCTCAGTGGAGATCATTGACGAAGGAAAACTAAACAATTGACATGCAACAATAAATAACTGCATCAATTATTCAAAACTTTGGCGAGGGAAAAATACATAGTCGTTTTTTATATTTTTTTCTCTTAATCAAAAGAACTAAAATGTATTATCATTAAATTCAAAAATAGATACAGTACCAATCTATAACATATCAAAACACGGACTGCAAAATTAGTTACGATAAAAAAGTTATTGCCATTTTTGACGCAACAAAACAGTAAATTTTGGTTTTGTTGTTGTTATTGGTTATTTAGTTTTCCAACTACAGCGACGAAATATTTGACAAGACTTCACGCATGACGGATGGTCCGGTACAGACTGCAAAAAAATCTGATGCCTTAGGGGTATCGTATTGATTTAGAATTGTAATTTGCATTATTTACGTCAAAACATTGCTAAGCACGTCGCTTTAGGTAATTGCATATAATATGTAATGGCATGTTAATTAACCTTATAGCTTTCCAAAATAAATCTAAGGTAAACAAAAATGGATAGAAGTCATAAGACGAGCAAGAACAGACGACTTTTGGAAGTGGAATACATTTTCCCGTAATTGCTCTGATAATTTTCTACACAATGAATTTTATACGCCAAAAAACGGTTAGTAATAGTAGAGCTTTTTTGTGAAAGAGTTCGTCCGGGGAAGTACTACCACCATACCTGTTTCTGCCGCAAAGCAGTAGTGCTCGCATTGCTGTGTTCCGGTTTGAAGGGTACGGGTGCCGATGAAATTACGGCCACATGGGACTTTTCATCTTTATGTTTCAGGGTGGCGGGCGCAGTGGAATGCCACATAGGGCGCGTCCTAGGTGGACGTGACCTGAGGTAATGCACTGTTCATAGGCAGAGGGTACCACTTAACATCTTCTTGATCTGTCATTCCAAGTAGTATAAAAAAACTCATTGTGCAAAAGTCTTAAAACTGCACTCTGCAGTTTCTTAAATATTGGAATTTTTATACATTTATGTTTCCGTATGATTTTTATGATATTTTCTTAGTTTATTGAGTGATGAAAAATATATTTTTCACAAATTGATTGAGCTGAAGACCTTAGGTGGACTTGCTTTTCTATTGATTTATATTGTGTATGTTTGAGAGCTGAAAAATATATACGTAACTACATAAAAAAGAAGGGAACCATGAATTTTTGTAAAAGCTTCAATTTTTTTCGGCGATTTTTTGTACTATAAACCTACTGAAATAACTTTAGACAACACATTGCATCTGTTAAAGTATTAAGTATTAAAAAAATACAGTTTTTAAGAAGTTCAATAATTTAATTTCACCTAGTTTATTTACAAGAACGCCAGGAGTGGCGCTATAGAGAAGAGGCCTTTACTCAGCAGTGGCTGGATAGATAGATAGATAGATAGATAGTTTATTTGTTGACCGTACCCTAAATCCGAATTGTCTTATTTTTCACGGACGTTTTGTATGAGTAAGGCCAGTCCATTTATTTTACTTTGGTCGAAGCCGCAAACAGACACACATAGCGATCAAACTTATTTATATTACCTCTCTTTTCGGGGGCAAAAGTGGCGCTAACATAAAATTTGTTAGAATTTGAGAATGCTTCTGGCAAGTATTCCTCAACGATAGGCGTTTTGCAAAATGACAGAAACACCACACTTTGAAGGCAACCTAACCATAAAATAATAACAACACAATTCAGAATACCACACGACGGCACGAAGGTAGGCACTTAATTGAAATTGCAACGTTCGTATGAAGATCGTAGATAATATTAATTAAAGCTTAACGCGATTCTTATATATTTTCTTTGTATTGTTAATGGAGGCGTGTTAGAAAAATAAGGTTTATACAATCATACTTAAGACCTATGGTGCCGAGACGTAGACACTTACGGTAGGGCTAATCCACCAGTTCAAGGTTGCACAGCGAGCTATGGAACGGGATACGCTTGGAGTTTCTCTGAAAGATATAATCCATAATGAGATTATCCGACAGAGAACTAAAGTCATTGACATAGCCCACCGGATTAGCAAGCAGAAGTGGCAATGGGCTGGTCATATATGCCGGAGAACCGACAACCGTTGGGGTAAGAGAGTTCTTGAGTGGAGACCGCGTCTTGGCAAACGTAGCGTGGGGCGCCCTCTGGCTAGGTGGAGCGATGACCTACGAAAGGCAGCGGGCAGAAAGTGGATGAGAAGAGCGGAACACCGGGCTCAGTGGCGCGTATTGGGAGAGGCTTATGTCCAGCAGTTGACTAGTGTGGGCTGATGATGGTGATGATGACTTATGATAGGAACTTTTTTTCTATAAATAGGCTTATGAGAGCAACATATGGCGGAGACTATAGGACCCAGAGTCTCGAGCACCGCCGTGCATGTCCTTATGAGCCAAGCTGTCAAATAATATTTCACTGAGTGTACCCTTACATTCTCTAATGTTTCTCTTCAGCCAGTATTATCTATTTGAGTTTAGAATAAGCTTGTTCCAAATTCGAATTTAGATGTTTTTTTACTGATTCCTTGAACGACTCAATACGCTGGGTTGTCTGAAACAAAATAGCAATTAGTAGGTATTCATAATAAAAAAAGAGTTTTTCAGGAAAAACACCTTTATACAAAGAATATAATAATAAACTTACTCGTTTCGTTTCGTTTCGTATGAGGTAGTGCTGGCCTCTGGTGTCGGAGTTTGTCAAGCCGCCCGAGGGCCTCTGACATGGCTTATCGACTGCTATTAATCAATAACAGCCGGGACCGACAGCTTAACGTGCCCTCCGACGCACAGAGCGATGGAAATCCACACATAACTTAGAAAAGTCATTGGTGCGGAGCCTAGGATCGAACCCGGTATCGTTGCACTATTGAACCGTTAGGCTACCATCGCTATAAACTTACTTATATAAACTTAAAGAGCAGAACCTTATGTAAAAACATGGTTAGAATCGTTTCCGAGATCTCAAAACATGAGTACAAATATATATATTTTACTTTGTATGTTGTATGTACCTACTTGTACTAATTGTATTATTATTTTGAAACGTACCTACATACATACAATAAATAGACACACGCTTTTTTCCTCGAAATGGTAGGCAGAACCTCAAATGGGCTTCTTTTCAAGTGCCTTTTTTCTTTTCTTTCAATTTAATTTAATTTTTAAAATTTTACAGAAACTAACAGCTAAGCACAAACTATGGTATTTATATATAAAATAACATGTTTAAACATGTTAAAAAGCAGAAGGCTAATTATAAGTTTCTACAAATAAACTACTAAATAGATAAACTAGAACTAAAAATCAGTAGACGACAAAAGAAAAATAAACCATAAAGATATTAAACAATAATAAATACTTACACAGCTACAAGATGGCGGCGATGAGCTCACCACATTTCACGTCTTTTTCCCCACGATGGTGCAGCCCACGTGAAAAGAGGCCCATTCCAAACGTAATGTTATTTTAATTCGTTTAACTGATAACTGTATACCGTTAGTACATAAATCAATAAATAAATATACCCGCGCAGGCGCACGGAATACATGCTCCGTAAAAGCATTTTCCATCAATTATATCTCCCTTGTCTAAGAAGCGTACAGCTATTTTTTAACGAGTCCAATTACGCAGATCGGTGGCTATAAGATACGGTCGGCTTCACACTGATGTTACTCAATTATTTTATATGCCTACTCGAGAAAACTGACCCTCTAGCCCGCACTATACGAACTGAATATTTCTACTCGAAAACAATTTTTTTTTAAGGCGCATCTGGTTCACAGCATGTCTGGAGCTCTAGAATTTTTTAGTTTTTGATAAGAGTTCTAACAGTTTTCAAGAAGAATAAATACATGATATTCTTAAGCTTTTTATCTACTGAAACCATATATGCTATAACTATTTGAATTTTTCACTCGATAAAAAAAAACAAAGATTTAAAATTTAAGTATTATTTTAGACGTACTTCTTACACGACTTCTTACACGTTTTAATTTTTGAAACATTTGGTAACTTGTTAATTATTATTTAATTTAGTGAATTCATCAACAAAATTTAACAAAACTACAAAGGGCATTTTTATATTATTTTGTTATCCACAAAAACACGGTATCAGAGCGTGCGCTCGCATTCTTTGCCTCATACAAACATGTTCGTTGAAACTGTTTGAACCTATAGCGCCTTAATACTTTTTACACGACTTCCTCATCAATAGGAATGTATCGTTTTCAACGGACTTGTTGATAAGATTCGTTGGTATTATATTTGTCCTGGCTGCTAACTTATTATGGAATGTGTTATTACTGGAAGAAAGCGTTAGCCGAGTCAGTCGTGGAAAGCAATGGCGGCGATGAGCTCACTAATTGTCACGTCTATATTCCACGATGGTGCAAGCCGCTGTAAATTGAGGCTCTGCCTACCCATTCGGGGAAAAAGGCGTGTGTCTATGTATGTATATAGACGAGGACGAGCAGGCGCACGGCTCAGTACCATTCTTACCTCATAAGTATACCCTTTACCCTCTATTCGTACTAAACGTTTCAGTTCTACCTTTATAATGCGAACTGCTTAGGAGTGGAATACACTACCGTCGTCTGTTGTTCCTGATAACTATAATCTGGGTCTCTTCAAGGCTAGAGTGAATAGGTGCCTTCTAGACCTTTGTGCTCCATCTTCGGCCACATCGTCACTTACCAACAGGTGAGATCGTGGTCAAACAAAGGTATATTATCAACGTTAAAAAAAAAGTATGTTTGTTTATTTCACCATATTTTCTTAACCAATTTAGATGATTGAGGTATAACATAACATAACATCCAACAGTTACATACACAGTCCGGATTCCACGCTAGGATTCCCTGTGTCGTGGGTATCAGAAACTACGAGTACCATGGTACCATTACACCCAGACCCAAAACAAATGTTTGTCCCGCAGCGGGAATCGAATCCGTAACTTTTCGCATCTCAGTCGGCTACTCGCCCTCGCTACAGAGATATCATTAGAATCTGCACGTTACCTGATACGAAAGTGTTTGTTTTTTTTTGTTGTAAAAATCATATTATTCAATACAAACTTTTATAAAATTAGTGATCGTAACCGTGTGCTGATCAAAATGAGCCTAAACACGGCCATTCTACGAGGAGTACCATCGAGGAGTTCCGTTGTCCACCTTCCGTCTCCATCATTAGATCAGCTCGCTGTCACCATCATATTATATTGAGGTATGCCAAATTTCAGCTCAATCAGTTGAGGATAACTGCTTTAAAATCAGTTGCAAGATTCCACCCGGACAAACATACATTGCAAGTTAAATAAAGGCTTGTAAAAAATTACTACTCGTGTCTCGAAAAATCAAAACAAGTTGCCATCATTTGGAAAATGCTTATACAAATGTATTGCTTTAATTTCTTGGCGTAACGATTCAACCGCGACACATAAAACTCTAAATGCTGGTTCATTATTGATGTTAATTTGTATTTAAGCTGCTCTAGAAAATATGAGAATTCATTAGACTTTGTTAGTGAAGAACAGTGTTGAAAAAGTGCCTTGAACAGCCGAGTTTACAAGTAGATAGAGCTATGATTCTGAGAATTTCTGTGAATTCTGATACCACATCCTTAAAATTTTTAGACAGCTTTCATTTGGGATTCGGACGGGAACGTCCCTTTGACTCAGTGATCGAAACGTTGGGTACGAAACTGCGATCACAGATTCTTGATCGAAGGTACGAAAGGTTCTCGAGTGGCCACCACAAATAGGAAAACGCAGAACTTATAAAAATAATAATAAAAAAAAAAAAAAAAAAAAAAAAAACTCATTGTTGCATTACTTTCCGTTGAATTGACTTAAATTCTGTTATCTGTTAAACTTTTTTAGTTCTGAGGTTACTGGATTTTTTCCCTAGAGATTTTTGTATTCGTGACTGTTGGGGGCTTACTTCAAATTTCTTAATTTTGAGGTTATATGAAGTTTTCCCTAGAGAGTTTTTGATTTTGCGACTTCTTTATATGGTTACTCTTGTGTTAATTATTAATATCAAAATGAAAGCGGGAAAGGTTTCTTTACCTTTTAGTTACACAAGTTATGCCTAGCTTACACCTGTAGAGGGCAGGTCAGTGACGCGTCACTATTATAATATAACTGACTCATTTTATAATTGTAGTGTGATATGAACCGTGGATGATATAGGTGTTCTAGAGTGACGTGAGTCGACTTTTATTGTTAATACTATATTTTTTGATATGCAACATCTTTCCTCTCACGTTCCTGCAATCTGTGGGAGTGATTTCGTGCCTAGTATCTATATCGAGTTCTCGGTGGTTGTCCTGCTGGTTTTTTTCAATAATTGTGCCCTTATTTGCTCTTTTTTTGGGAACAGCGTATAGCTTCCGAGACGTATCATGGCTGCTATGACGACAGCAGCATTCTAAGGCGAGGCTGACAAACAGCGTGGCTGAGCCATTGACCTTTTCTTTAACACTAGCCTAAATATTATAAATATACTTATAACCTTTGTAAGTAATGATAGTGTAAGGAATAAATGGCCTTTTATTTATTTTATTTTACGGAACGGAAATATGTAACAGGAAGCGCACATTTTTCCGAGAAGTTGTTTTTGTTTATGCAACTTGTGATGACGCAACAAGCAGATTTCCCACCTGATGTTAAGCGGTACCCTCTGCCTATGAACAGTGCATTATCTCATAGGTCACGTCCACCTAGGACACGCCCTATGTGGCATTGTACTGCGCCCGCTACCTTGAGACATAAAGATGGAAAGTCTCAGTGCCTGTAATTTCACCGGCACCTATACCCTTCAAAGCGGAACACAGCAATGTGACTGCGAGCACTACTGCTTTGCGGCAGAAATAGGTATGGCAGTAGTACATCCCGGACGGACTCTTTCGCAAAACAGCTCTACTACTAACAGCCATAGTACTGGTACTATCAGCCATGTTGCATATATCCTCTCCACACCTTTCCTAGTATAAAACCAGCGTCACAAGCGGAAACGTTGACATTTTATAAAAGCTATGCGTTATCCGTTTTGCGCGCAAAAACAGGTGTTTCTCAAAAGGTCAGGAGTGGCCGACCCGTTGCGAGAATGTAACGTCTATAAAACAGGTTTAATTTACAATTAGATTTTGAGATATTTATTGTATTAGATGAACTATTGATAGTTACGCTCTTAGAAGTTTTTTTTTTTTTTTTTTTTATTCTACTTGGATGACGAAACAAGCAAGAGGCCCACTTGATGTTAAGCGGTAACCTCTGCCTATGAACAGTGCATTACCTCATAGGTCACGTCCACCTAGGACGCACCCTATGTGGCATTGCACTGCGCCCGCCACCCTGAGACATAAAGATGAAAAGTCTCGTGTGCCTGTAATTTCACCGGCACCCTTACCCTTCATCTTATCATTCAAAGAAGATACAGTGTCTTTATAAATTACACATGAAAGGGGTGAAAAAAGACCTTATTTTATAAAAAAATAATTAATTTTGTAAAAATTAAAAAACCCTCAACGCTATGAAACGGTTGAACTGATTTTGATCAAACATATCTAAGAACAATCCCGACTAATAACATTAAAACTAATACAAATTTTAAACATAAAACAAAAAAAAAGGGTTATCCGTTCGGGAGCTACGATGCCACAGACACAGATGCCACAGATGAGCACAGACAGACACACTCACAGACACACACACAAACAGACACGTCAAACTTATACACCCCGTCGTTTTTGCGTCGGGGGTTAAAAAACAAAATGGTCGAAGGGAAAAATAATTTAAAAACAATCTGTTTCTTGTTTTTTTTTATAACTGATCTTTCATAAAGAAAGAAATGAAAGAAAGTAGTAAGAAAAACATTGATTTTGTCAACAAACGCAGATACAAAACGACACTCCATCTCCTTTTCATCATAGGACGAGCAGGCGCACGGCTCGGTACCACGCTTACCTCATTAGTATACCTTCTATTCGTACTAAACGATTCAGTTCTGCCTTTATAATGAGAACTGCTAAGGAGTGGAATACACTACCGTCGTCTGTCTTTCCTGAAAACTATAATTTGGGTCTCTTCAAGACTAGAGTAAATAGGTGCTTTCTAGAACCTTGTGCTCCATCTTCGGCCACATCGTCACTTACCAACAGGTGAGATCGAGGTCAAACAAAGGTCTAGAATGTAAAAAAAAAAGATACACACACATACACACAGACACAGAAACAAAGATTAACAAAGAAAGATAAAACTAATTTGTGTCTCTTAGTACCAGTCACGCATCACTGACACAAATTGGCAATTCTATTGAACACTTCCGTACCTAAAAAGGTAACAACGGAATCAATATAGGATCACTTTGTTATATGTCTGTCTGTCTGTTACGACTCTTTTTCGCTGGCACGGCTGAAGTTATAAACTTGAAATTCATACCAAATATAAAGGTATGTTACATATACACAGACACAAACATTTTCCCCCGAAAGTGTAGGCAGAGCCTCAATTGGGCCTCCTTGTGGGTTGCACCACGGTGGGAAATATAGAGAATTAAAAAAAAATGTCTGGCACCATCAAATTGGGAAATAGACATGACAAGTGGTGAGCTAATCGCCGCCATTGCTTCCCACGACCACACACGACTGATGACTCTGTTAACGCTTTCTTCCAGTAATAACACATTCCATAATAAGCTAGCAGCCAGGACAAATCTTACACCAACGAATCTTACAAACAAGTCCGTGTAATCCCTTAGTTGGCTTTTACGACATCCACGGGAGGAGACAGAGGGGCCTATTCTTGGGCCACACACACCATGACAATGCTTATAGTTATGTATAAAAATCTAACCTCTAACGCAATTTCTTTTTTCTTGACTCGCGCGGTCTTTGTGCTAAATATTGCGGAAGAAATATTGCTATTTTAACAAATTTGCGGGATCTGTGGATCCCCGTTTGCCAGGTGAGGGGTCCCACAGGCTCAAAAATGGTGTGGATCCCGCGGGATGGCGTCATTTGCGTGATATGCAGGATTGCAATCCCTAGACTTGACCTATGAGATAATGTATTGTAGGCAGAGGTTACCGCTTAACATCAGATGGGTCATCAGCTTGTTCGGTCATTAAAAGAGTTCAAAAAACTCATGGCATTCTATGGGGGAGGCGTATGTCCAGCGATGAACTTCTGTAGGCTGATGATGATGATGATGAAGAGTGAGCAGTATAAGGCATAAGCATAAGGCAGCTGTATAAGGTATAAGCCTGTAAGGTAGGGCATGCCACAAAATTCCTAATCATAGATTTTATTTTTAACAAACTAAATCAAGTACAATATTCAAATTATAAATATGCATGAATACTACATTATAATTCCGAGGGACACAGTACCAGAAACACGATAGGACAATAATAAATCGATAGAAAAAAAGACAAATTACGTCTATTTTTTGGATAGATTCGATAGTTTATTAAAATGGTGATATTATTGGGTATAAAATTAGATAAATAAAATTAATACAACAAAGACGAGGGTTTATTGTAGGGGTTTTGTGTTATTATCTATATTTTACGAGATATTCCATAAAATACGCTTAATCGAGCGGCGCGAGGCATTTTTTAACCCCGGACGCAAAAACGACGGGTTGTTATTATAAGTTGGACGTGTCTGTGTGTATCTGTGTGTCTGTCTGTCTATGGCATCGTAGCTCCCGAACGGATGAACCGATTTTGATTTTGTTTTTTTTTGTTTAATAGGTGAATTAGTCGTGAGTGTTCTTAGCTATGTTTGATCAAAATCGGTTCAGCCATTTCATTGCGTTGAGGGTTTTTTTTTATTTTTACAAAATTTATTACTTGTATTATTTTGTATGAAGATTTCTGTCTGGCTTGGCGCAGTCAGTAATTACCTCTTTCTCCAGCCTCAGTTGAAATCATCACCGATTCGCACGCCCACACAATGACGCACAAAAACCGTCGGCTCCCACACGTGGGCAGACTTTCGCCCCGATAATATCAATCGGGGCATGCGCTGGTGTAACTTAGTTTTTGTCAACCTAGATAGCTACACAATACTGGTACAGGCTGGTGTAAAACCTAGGCCCCATCACCATCATCATCATCAGTCTATAGAAGTCCACTGCATAACACAGGCACCACGAAGAAAAGGCTTGAGCATGAAAATAAAAATAACATCATGTTGTAAGAAACTCCAACATCTACACTTGTACCAATATTATAAAGAGGAAAGATTTGTATTTTTGTGTATGTTTGTAATGAATAAACTCAAAAACTAGTGTGCTGATTTCAAAAAATATTTCACCATTGGAAAACTACATTAACCCTGAGTGACATAGGCTACCGGGGGGGGGGGGGTAGGAGGGGGGGGGGGGCTATTTTTCATCCTGAAAATACCCGTGCGAGGTCCGGACGAGTCGCTAGTCTTCTATAAATTTGACGACCTCTGTTGTGGCACGGCGGGTGAAAGTTCGCCTGCGATGCAGGAGGTTGCGGGTTCGATTCCCGCCTCGGGACAAATATTTGTACGATCTGCAGATATTAGTTCAGGGTGTTCTGGGTATTTTCTTTGTATGATAAAAAAATATCTATCTAAATATGAGTATCACTTTTGAAACTATCATGGTTATGTACTTAATTTTCACTAGAAACGGGATAATTACCATGATTTTTGAGTTTTGATTGTTCCCAATATTATGGTAAATATCCCGTTTTTATCTGCTTAGCTTGGGGCTAGATAATGTTGTGTGAACTGTCTAGCATTATTTATTTATTTGACCTCTGTGGTATGGCGGGTGAGTAGCCAGCTAAGATATATAAGAGGCTCGATTCCCGCTGCGTGATAAAGTTTACATAAATACAGACATAGACATACGCCTTTTCCCCGAGAGGGTAGACAGATCCTCAAATGGGCCTCTTTTAACCATGAGTTGCCCCATTGTGGGAATATAGACGTGACAAGTGGTGAGCTAACGCTTTCTTCCAGTAATAATATATTTCCTAAATAAGCTAGCATGCCAGGACAAATCTTATACTAACTATCAAGTCCGGATAATCCCTCAGTCGGCTTTAACGACATCCACGGGAGGAGATGGAGGGGTCTATTCTTGGGCTGGACACGCCACGGATGTAAATATTTGTCCTCAGATAAATGAACATTGCCCTATATAAATCTGAGTCCAGTTTTATTTGGGCATGCGCGTTTCAGGAGCGATTAGCTTAGTTTGGATGCATTGTCTGAGTATGTGTAAGTACGTGTTGTACTATTAGTTATTGTGTTTACGTGCATAGTTTTTGGCTTCACTTGAATAGAATGCCATGTTCATCGGCGACCCCAAGCTCTCCGAAAATCTAGAACTGCTCAGCCAACGCAGAGACATCGGATCTCTTTGAGTGTTTTACCGCCTCTACAACGGGGATTGCTCTGACGAGCTTTTCGATCTCATCCCCGCATCGAGATTTTACCATCGCTCGTCCCGGCACCGTGACAAAGCTCATCCACACATCATAGATCCCTGGGTTTCTCGTACGACTCGTTTCTCGAGATCATTTCTTCCCCATACCTACAAACTATGGAATGAGCTTCCATGTGAGGTTTTCCCGCTTGGTTACTAAGACATGTGTCGCCTCAAGAAAAATGTATTAAGGTATAAGGATAACGGGATATAACGAAAAATTACTAACATAGATTCGATTTGACTGACTAAAGTAGGTTTTCACCAACAGATTAACGGACGTTTAAACGGCTGTTAAGCTTAAACAGCTCTTTTTGACAGATGTTTACATACATTATCTGTCACTTTGACGATTGATTTATTTGTTCGTGAACTTGGGCCTAAATCTATTACAATATTCAAATTATAAATATACATGGATACTAAAATATAATTCCGAGATATCACTGTACCAGATGCACGATAGGACAATATTTTCTCGTTAGAAAAAAACCAAAGAATCGTCTATTTTGTCTAGATTCGATTGTTTATTAAAATGGTGCATATTGTAGGGTAAAAAATTAGATAAATAAAATCGATGCAACAAAGCCGAGGGTTTACTGTATAGGGGTTTTGTAAAGTTATCTATATTTCAATGATAAAACAAATATGCAAAAAAAAAAAAAGTATTAAAAAAACCTAAAAAAAATAAAATGGTAATTTTCTATATTTCTATTTTCTATATTTTTATGATGTTCAATAAAAACCAGTTTTTCCAGCGGCGCGAGTCGTTTTTTTTGTATGAAGCTTTCTGCCTGGTGTTGGCGCAATCTTAATTATTTCCGTGAGGGTAGGCAGCGCATCGACAATATCCCTGGCTGGTGTTGCTGGTGTCTGTTAGCGACGGTGACCACTTTAAATCAGGTGGGCAGTAAGCTAGCTTGTCTACTGGTTTCATTAAAAAAAACGTCTATTCCCCACAAAACTGTCTGAACTTTCTCTATTTGTCTGGGTTCGTGTCTGTGTTGTGGTAGCATGGTACTTATAGTTCCTGATACTCACGACACAGGGAATCCTAGTGTGGGGTCAGGACTATAGGTGCGTGACTGTAGTGTGTTATTTTATAAATTAAATAGCCACATTTACTTTACTAAATATTTTATTTAAGTTGCAATATAACTCGTATGTGTGTCCGTCAAATCTTGCAACTGAATTTGAACTAGTTAGCCTCGTTCGATTGAGCTGTAATTTTGCATACAGCTCGTTCACCGTAAGAAGGCACCTGTAAATACTCCATGGCAGGTGCCAACTTACGGTGAACGGTATGTACCTGTCAAGTTCCGACGACAATACAATATTATGGTGACCGCGAATTGATCTGATGATGGAGACGGAAGGTGGACAACGGAACTCCTCGATAGTTAATAGTAGACTAGCCGTGTTTGGGCTCATTTTGATCAGCTCACTGGCTAAATAATGTTATCAGCATCACTATCAGTCAGATGTACATAAATAAACGTTTTTTATGAAAAATAAATTTTTAACATAAAACTTTTTTGAAATTTTTGATAATTCTTTTATTTATTTTTAACATTGTTAGACCTTTATTTGACCACGATCTCACCTGTTGGTAAGTGACGATGTGGCCGAAGATGGGGCACAAAGGTCTAGAAGGCACCTATTCACTCTAGCCTTGAAGAGACCCGGATTATAGTTTTCAGGAAAGACAGACGACGGTAGTGTATTCAACTCCTTAGCAGTTCGCAGTTTTAAATTTATTTGCTTTGGCTGTTTCTTAGTTGTAACTTACAAGTAAATTGTTTATTTTGGTTACTGCCAGCACCTTGTATCAATGTAAAGGCAATTATTAATCTAGTGGTTGATTTAGGTCGATTCCGTGTTTTTCCCAGCGTATTATAAACTTAACTCTATGATGTGACTGTTCTGGCTCTAAAAACGGTTGTTGACATCATAATGTTTCTTTGTTACTTTTAATGTGCCATAAATGTACACATGAGCAGTGAGACCTACATTTTGTCGCTGTAACGACTGAACTGGTTTTGATGTTTGGGGTAGGCCCACAGAATTATTAAAAATAAATCTATTTAATCAAATAAAATAAAGTAAATAAAATAGAATACATACAAGGAGTGGCCTATGTCCAGCAGTGGACTTCTGTACGCTGTTGATGACGTGATCCCTCCATCTCCTCCCGTGGATGTCATAAAAGCCGACTAAGGGATTACCTACGCGGATTTGTTTGTAAGATTCGTTGGTATAAGATTTGTCCTGTCTGCTAGCTTGTTATTACTGGACGGAAGCGTTAATAAAGACAGTCGTGGGAAGCAATGGCGGCGATGAGCTCACCACTTGTCACGTCTTTTTCCCATGATACCCCCCAGTAAAAAGAGGCCAATTTGAGGCTCTGCCTACCCTTTTGGAGGAAAGAGGCGTGTTTCTTTGTATGTACCTACCTATGTAGTCACAACTAAACTGGTCTACTACAGATTAAAAAGAAAACCTCTCATTATATAATTTAGTAGGGATATCGATGAGAAGTTTTGTTAGCGAAAGATTTTCCTGACAGAGAGGCCACGATAGATTGATGCTGTTGTCTCTTTCTACCGTGGAACGTATGTGATAAAATGAGTTTGGTAAGGACGCACTTTTTGCTGATCGTCTGCAGGGGTAGGCGGCATATTTGCGGAGAACAGCGGAGGGTATGGAGATGTGTATATAAGTTTGATTTTAAAACTTTTGATTTTGTAGAAGTTTGTTTGACGTGTCACCGGTTTTTTTCTTGGTGTTGTAAGTAACCAGGTATGGCAGCTCTGAGGCCCAAGTCAGAGTTTTGCAGCAACCATCGTATCTAACGATGACCGGACGACGATCGTCCGTGTTATTACGTAGTAACTAGCTATTCATTTGTGAGCGCGCTCGATAGAAACAGCACAAAATAATAACTAGTTTAACTACGTTATACTATGTAATGTATTGTATTAAGTATATCAGTTATCTAGTACCCATAACACAAGCTCTGCTTAGCTTGGGGCTAGATAATGTTGTGTGAACTGTCCAGCATTATTTATTTATTACTACACGGACGGCAATCGTCACGGTTATCGTTACCATGGTTGCTGTAAACTATGCATGGTTGGTTGGTTATTTTCAACTCAATCGGAAAGTGGTTGAAAATTCGATGCAAGCATTTGATAATTGTAAATCAAATCGATCAAATCTTGTCATCGAATTTTCACCCGATTGAGATGAGATTTTGAAAAAATTTAGTAACGCACTACACTGTATTGTCATTGGAACTAAATGTGTATTGAATACAATGTTGTGTTGTGGTTGTCTGTCTGCATCAGCTCGCAATTAGTAAGCCGCGATCTGATGAAGACGAACGGTGGACACCAAAACTCCTCGATGATTATGGTGAGCGAAGCGAGTCCTCTACTATCCCACAACCTACACAATTATGTGGTAGACTTTCTGAAAAAACTATCACACCTCTAAATTTGTTATTTAAAAAAGTTATTTAAATTCATACCTACCTATATACGTTCTAAAATTAAAAAAAACAAGTAAAAAAACTTGCAAGTTCTTACAAGGCTTTTTTTTTGCTAGTAAGTAGACTAGTTTACGCCTTTTTGGGCTTATTTTAATCAGTTCACGTTTTTTAATACTACGCGTAAGTTCATCATCATTCAGCAATAGAATAACTTCTCAAGCGATTGTATTATTTATCTGGTGACTCCATTCTTGTTATTGTTCCGCGCAGATGACGACCAGCATTGCGCGGTCACTTTTTGTACGTTATCCGAACTGGACGTTCCAAGTTCAAATTTGAAAATTGGAAGCCGAAAGGATTCGATATTTGAAATTTAAAATTTAGCATAAAATACTGGCTATTGAGAAATTCTTAAGATTCGTTTTTTTTTTTTTTTAAATCTTTTCTGCTGTGTCTTATTAGGCTTGTTTCTGTTGTTTTTGCTAGTCGAGACATAATTGATTATTTTTTAAGGATGCTGTTACATTTTGATTGCGTCACAAGTCACATCACACGACACACACATTTTGATTGCGTCACAAGTCACATCACACGACACACACATTTTGATTGCGTCACAAGTCACATCACACGACACACACATTTTGATTGCGTCACAAGTCACATCACACGACACACACATTTTGATTGCGTCACAAGTCACATCACACGACACACACATTTTGATTGTGTCACAAGTCACATCAAACGACACACACATTTTGATTGCGTCACAAGTCACATCACACGACACGCACATTTTGATTGCGTCACAAGTCACATCACACGACACACACATTTTGATTGCGTCACAAGTCACATCACACGACACACACATTTTGATTGCGTCACAAGACACATTTTGATTGCGTCACAAGTCACATCACACGACACACACATTTTGATTGCGTCACAAGTCACATCACACGACACACACATTTTGATTGCGTCACAAGTCACATCACACGACACACACATTTTCCACGACCGCGTAAATAACATAAAACGTTATTTTCGCTCATTTTTCATTTCACATACGCTATTCTGTCACTTTCTAACTTAACTGAACTTTAATGAGTTAGAAAGTGACATAACTTGGCGCCGATCGACGCCTTAAGTTAACGTCCATTCATGAATGAGGATCCAAGATGACCCCAGCTAATTACTGTGAAAGATAACGCAGTTAATCTATGAGTTACTAAGTAATTATATACTTAACAACTTTTTACTAAAAAGTTGTAGCTAAATACATAGTTAAGACTGCGCTCCCGCCAAGGCGAAATTTTCATACAAAAAAAACGCCACGCGCCGCGCGGAAAAGCGGTTTTTATTGAATATCTCGTGAAATATAGATAATTTTAAAAAACCCCGTGGGTGAACTCTGCGTTTTATTGTATTGATTTTATTTATCCAATTTTTGACGCAATAATCTGTACCATATTGACGAACAATCGAATCTAGCCAAAAGTTAGAGGTAACTTTGTGTTTTTTTTTATCGAGAAAATGTTGTCCTATTGTGTTTCTGACTAGGTATTATAATGTAGTATCCATGCATATTTTTAATTTGAATATTGTACTTGATTTAGTCAGTTAAAAATCTAATCTAAGATTGGTAATTTTGCGTTATACCCCACCTTATGAGGTAAATAAACTCTGTTCACCCTAGAACTAACCTACCTCAAGCGAAGAAAATTAAAAACATACACGTTTCATAGTTCATCCTTTAAAAAAAACAAGTCGCGACAATGCACTTGGCACAAAAAGCAGTCCTACACGTATAGCCCAGCAAGCCGTGTATCTTCACTTATGCAAACTTAGTCCCCTCCCACAATACACGCCCACACCTATATTTTCCATCTTTTTCTTACTCACAGGAAAGTGTATCTCCGTCCCGCTTCCGTGCATAACGCCTCCACATTTTCAGAGGCAAGTTTTTAGTTGTCGCAAAGACTTCGCCCAGGTTAACGGTCCCGGGACGTGCGGGCGAAAAAAAACCGGTAAAAAACGGTTTTTTATGATATTTTGGATTTGGAATAGTTTTTTTGAAAGTGGTGATTGTGAGAGTGACGGGTGCTTTGCATCTCGCTTACACGTTTTTTCTGACTGTGTGTGGTTTTTGTGTTGTGTTTGAGGGAGTGATACCGTTGTTTACAGGTAATCTATGTTTAACCACAGAATAAATAACTAAGGTAATGTTATTAAAGGCAGAGGTTACCGCTTAACATCAGGTGGGCCATCTGCTTGTCACGTCAATCACAAAGTTAATAAAAAACACAGAAATTCACTTCTCTCTCTCTCTCTCTCTCAGAGAGTAGAGCTATGACAGGATAGTAGATCTTTTTTTAAAAGAGTTCGTCCGGGGAAGTACTACCACCATACTTATTTCTGCCGTAAAGCAGTAGTGCTCGCATGCTAATATTTGCTTAGGGTTTAAGTGTTATGGTACCATGGTACTCCTAGTTTCTGATAACCTAAACACAGGCGATCCTACTAATGTAGGTATGTGACTGTTGTTAAGTTACCTATCCGCACCTGATTTTTATTGTATACATCTTGGAATGATGGATCATTCAAGATGAATACAAATTGAATGAACCTGCTGAGGTTTTCCCGAGCGACTACAGTATGGGGTTCTTCAAAAGGGGTGTTTGGAAATGTTTAAAGGGTCGGCATCGCGCGTGTGATGCCTCTGGTTTTGCAGGCGTTCATAGGCTACGGTAACCGCTTACCAACAGGTGGGCCGTAAGATTGTTTGCTACCTTGGTAGTATAAAAAAAAAGAAAAAAAGATGGCTGAGCGGTACCCTCTGCCTATGATCACACACAGTGTATTATCACACCCCGCACCCTGTGGCATAAAGATGCATTACATATTGACGACCTCTGTGGCGCGGCTGGCAATGGTTCGCCTGCGACGCAGTAGGTTGCGGGTTCGATTCCTGCCTCGGAACAAATATTTGTGCGATCTGCAGATATTTTTTCAGGGTATTCTGGGTGTTTTTTATTTATAATAAAAAAAAACTATGTAATATATTGTATTAAGTACCATATCAGTTAACTAGTACCTATAACACAAGCTCTGCTTAGCTTAGGGCTAGATAATGTTGTGTGAACTTGTCCAGCATTATTTATTTATTTATTTATGATAAGTCTCATTGCGCCTGTAATTTCACCGGCACCCATACCCTTCAAACCGGAACACAGCAATGCGAGCAATACTGCTTTGCGACAGAAATAGGTTTGGTGGTAGTAGGTACCTAGGTAGGTACATAATTCCCAGGACGAACTCTTTCACAAAAAAGCTGTAGGTATACTCACTACTATAAAACTTATTAGATACGGTACTTTAAGAATTTTCAATTTTCTGCAACAAGTATTAAATTTTGTAAAAATTAAAAAACCCTTATCGCAAGTAAACGGGTGAACCGATTTTGATCAAATATAGCTAAGAACACTCCCGAATAATACCTTTCAAACAAAAAAAAAAAAATGGTTCATCCGTTCGGGAGCTACGATGCCACAGACAGACACACACACAGACACACACGCAGCCATATACACAGACACACACACAGACACGTCAAACTTATAACACACCGTCGTTTTTGCGTCAGGGGTTAAAATAAATAATAAATAAATAAATAAATAATGCTGGACAAGTTCACACAACATTATCTAGCCCCAAGCTAAGCCAGATCTTGTGTTATGGGTACTAGTTAACTGATATACTTCATACAATACATTAGCATAGATAGATATTTTATATTATACATATAAAACACCCAGAACACCCTGAACAAATATTTACAGATCGCACAAATATTTGTTCCGAGGCGGGAATCGAACCCGCAACCGCCTGCGTCGCAGGCGAACCATCGCCAGCCGCGCCACAGAGGTCGTCAAAATGATGTATCCTGAATGATTTGAGGTCAGTTCAGTTCTTGAACAAGTGGCCCTTGCGGAATAGACCACAATTTCGCCAATGTCACGTTTTAAAACAAGTTCAGCTTTTGCACGAAGGTTACTCCGGTGTATGGAAAGAGGAAGGTGTGAAAAAAAAAAAAAAAAAAAACAAGCAAAAGTATCTAGTTGAACTACCTACTAATTCAATCTAAAAAACACAACTAAAATTTTATATTACAAATTGAAACTAATTATATAAGTAATTATAACAACACAAGATAGTACGAAACTTAAAGATTAATTTTAAACTTATCTATATATTTACATAAAATATTTACAAAAGGTGAAGAAACAAGGGCAAGGAGACATTTAAAGGAAGTGGGACGAGGAATATCAGAGGGAATAATATCATACAGAGAAAAAGGTTTATTTTTACAATTAAAGAAAATATGATCAACATTACCCTCATCAAGACCACACTCACAAAGAGAGTGATCCCTTAATGATTTGAGGTCATCATCAGCCGTTAAGCATTGAGTACACCTAACGAGTACAGTGGCGAGTCAGTGTCCAGAATCCCAATCTGTTTACTAGGCCGAGTACCCGCTGTTCGCCACTCGCCACTGTACTCGTTAGGTGTGCACGCTCCATTAGACGCCCACAGCTGGATGAGGCCATAGAATACAATGGAGGATTTTCCAAAATCACGACGCTTGGCATACAGATTAAATAAAATAAAAAATTAAAGGTTCTTTATCTAGGTATACTACTAATTATAAAGAGGAAAGATTTGATTGATTGTTTGTTTGCATTGAATAGACTCCGAAAATACGGATCCAATTTGAAAAAATATTTCACTGCTGGGAAGCTACGCTATCCCCGAGTGCCATAGGCTATATTAGGTGAAGGCCGTAGAGGTGGTGGAATACATCAGGAAGAAAGCCGGAGTGGGTTTGAGGGTCATGAAGTTGAACTCTCGTCATAATGTGAGCTTTAGCTCATTTATGGTGAGGGTCTCTACGGAAAGTGTGATGACTTACTTGAGCCCTGACTTCTGGCCGAAAGGGGTGAAGTTCCGGCGGTTTAAGGGACGCCTGTCACGTGATCCCCCGGGCCGCGACGCGTCGGCGATCACACGTGTGTTAGATTAAGTAATAAATAAAGTGTTTTTTTTTATGTGTATGTTAGTTTCTAAGGTATTTATGTTGACATGGGCTTACTGTTTAGGTTTAGTGCATTTCTCAGTAAGCCTGTTTTTTTTTTTTTTTTTTTATATTATACCTATTTTCAAAAAAAATAGGGATCTTTACTAAAACATCAATAATGTAACCCAAGGTGTAAAAGGGAGTAACTAAGGGGGAATAACTTTAGCAGGCTTTTGTATCTGGTGTGTGGATAGATGGGGGTTGGGCAGGGGGAGGGTTAAGGGTATCTCGGCACTACCCGTGCGAAGCCGGGGCTAGATTCTAGTTATATAATATACCTAGATACAAATTCCAGTGTAGGTATTCTAGAACTATACAACAATATTTAAAAACTATAGATACCTACGTTTTTCAAGCGATAGGTATAACTTATTAAAACTTATAAAAATAACATAAATAACAATAACATAGTCATACACAGTACATAATATTAGATTTGGATATCCGTGGTCTCTGCCTACCCCTCCGGGAAACAGGCGTGAGTTTATGTATGTATGTATGTATCTACGATAGGTTTGCATGTAAGATTTGCAAAGCGGTACATTATGACAAGTAAGTTTTTTTAGGACCCTATTGATCCTATCTTTAAATTTAATTCTTCGTAGATGGGTCTACGAGCGTTGGAAAAATACCTATAGCTAAAAAACAACAGAACAAGATTATTTTGCTAACAGTACTGCACTATCTCCCACTATAACTTATAGTTTCGGATAATGCATTAGAACTTCTTTATGGCGCGGAATATTCTCATAATTATATGAGAATATTTCCGTTTATTTGAGATAACACAAAATTATTAATGACTACGTTAATTATTAGTTAAAAATTACGTTTATTAATGATAACACAAAAACACAAGCTAACTTTATAATAATAGTACATTATGGTACAAGTGTGTAATGTTGGTGATTACCGCTGAGGCGCCATTGAGACCCGAGCCGTTAGGTGAGGATCTTAAGAGAGCCGAGGACGGTAATCATCAATACACACGTGTATCATACGACGTTTTTCAAAACACTTGTGAAGAAACTAATAATAAAACAGAAATACACACTCTGTGTAAATGTTCAACTGTCTCTATAACTCACTTGTGAATAATAGCAATGAAAGAGTCACAATTTGATTACAGGTGTCATTTTGTGCCTAATTGCGGTGAAATTAAAGCCACTTTATGAGCAAGTGTGTTGAAAAATACAATTTGAAATATTAAAACTGTTTCACATCAGCATAGAATGTAATGGGGTGGGGGGGGGGGGGGGGGGGGGGGGGTTGCCACTATCACCATTCTTGGCAGGTAGGTACCTACTACCCATATTCTGTTATAATATAGTTGATGATTTTTATGACATCTGTTGGAGGAGACGGTTGGGTCTATTCTTAGGCCGGAACGGATAAAGGCCAAGCAATAATATATTTTCAAAGAGAATATAATAAGGTATTACATATGATTGACAGCCAGCGAAAATCAAATATAAAACACTTTGTTTTTTAATTGGAAAGTTAATCAATGCATCCTTAAAGCTATTTTCACACCACCTGCTCGATATTGTCCAATTACATATCATGCAACCTCAACATAAAGTAAAGCATTATCTCTTTAGGGATATAAAGTTGTATGAAACTCCCTAGGGAATAAAGTGATTTGAATTAGGAACGTTAAATTGGTGTGGTAACTCGTGGAAAACTCTAAGTTTAAAAATACTCGTATGGCATTGTATAGAGCTTAGTTCGAAAATCGAACTGGCCACCATAAGCAGAACTCAAAGAAAAAAGTGCGTTTACTAAGAATGTGAAACAAAATACGGTTTTTGGGGCTGTGACTATCAGTGTGTTTTTGTTGTATCGCAGAAGGTATGAAAAGTAGAGTATACTCCTCTGGGATAAAGCCTGTCTTCGTCTTGGCACAGAATAAATAATAGTCTTGGGCAGCTTGACCCCTCGCTTCACTCAGGACTCTATATAACTCTAGAGTCCCTCGTTACGCTCAGGGATCAATATGCCGCCCGTGACGTAAGACACTCCTTTATTCCCTTAGTGCATAATATACTATTATATTTTAGGTCGTTAAGACAAATCTATGTAAATTTCTTGGAAGCTTGCTTGTAAAACGGCTCATTACACTCTCTCCGATTAAAAACTATGAATGAGACTCTACTAACGGACAACAAGCCATGAACTTTGCGATTGCCTGCAATAATTGTTGTATTAACAAACCGTTTAAAATTAAAACGATTCGTTCATTTACCAATTACAGCATAAAAGTTCAACTTTAAATTTAATGGTTCCGTACCTAAGCAGGAGAAAACGAAATACTTAAGACTACGCCAACCTCGCAGAAATCTTCATACAAAAAAAACTCCTAGCGCCGCTTGGAAAATCGGTTTTTATTGACTTTGATGTAATGGTTTAACTGATCTATTTTTAAACCCATTAGTATGCACCTTAAAGCGCTAACATTAGATAAATCCTGTCACTGTCGAACTCATTACTGTTCATATCATTGTTGACGACCTCTGTGGCGCGGCGGGCGTACGTTCGCCTGCGACGCAGGAGGTTGCGGGTTCGATCCCCCTTCGGAACAAATATTTGTGCAATCTGCAGATATTTGTTCAGGGTGTTCTGGGTATTTTCTATATATAATAAAAAAATATCTATCTATGTAATATATTGTATTAATTATATCAGTTATCTAGTACCCATAACACAAGCTCTGCTTAGCTTGGGGCTAGATAATGTTGTGTTGAACTGTCCAGCATTATTTATTTATTTATTATAAGGTGACAGAATAGCGCTCGCGAAACGAAAAGTGCCCGCAAACCAAGAAAATTATTTAAACAAATACAGATACAGATAATTTATTGGTAAAATGTTATTTTACAAGTCAAATATTATCAATAAGGTACAGAGGTACACAATGATTATATTTATATAAAGAAAAAGAAAAAAAAAACAATTTATACGCTAATAAGTACAAACTTATTTAATTTATCATCTACGAAGTCACTTACCGAATAGTAGGCTTTTTTTATTAAATACTGTTTCAGTTTATTTCTGAACACGGCGTCTGATTTTGCATCCCTTATCTCATCTGGCAGTTTATTAAAAATGGTGTCTCCTATCACATAAGCAGATTTTTTAGACTTTTTGAGCCTGTGCTTTGGGATCTGTAGCCTAGTTCTGTTTCTGGTTAAGAAGCGATGAGCTGCCCCTAACGTTACAAATTTATCAATGTTCATGCGAACAGAGAAACTTATCTGATAGATGTAGATTGAAGGTACGGTAAGTATATTGAGCTTGGTAAAGTATGGTTTAGCAGAGACATCGGATGGCACTCGAACCAAGGCGCGAATTGCTCGTTTTTGGAGAATGAGAGCCCTTTCTAGAAGAATATAACAATCTTATAATGATTACCTGGACTTGTTAGTAAGGTTCGTTGATATAAGATTTGTCCTGGCTGCTAGCTTAATATGGAATGTGTTATTACTGGAAGAAAGCATCATCAGAGTCAATCGTGGGAAGCAATGGCGACGATGAGCTCACCACTTGTCACGTCTACATCCCACGATGGTGCAACCCACTGTGAAAAGAAGCCCGTTGAGGCTCTGCCTACCGTTTAGGGAAAAAAAGGACGTGTTTATGTACTCTAGTACGTAACATTGCAAAATGCCAAAATTCGACAGAATAGGATAATTTCAGTCTACTAACGTTATAGAAGCCTGAGGCTTCTATAACGTTAGTAGACTGAAATTATCCTCCTGCTAGTGAGTTTTACTCGCACTTGTTCATTTATTATAAGGGATTGCTGTTTAAAAAGCTAATTAGTGGCTGATTTAGCAACAAAAAGCAAACGTATTGGCTCACAATGCAAAATAATTAGGTATTTAATTTTCATGCAAATGCATCGAGTTGGTATGACGCCAAACCCAGGCAGAAATCTTCTTATAAAAATAACGCCTCGCGCCGCTCGAAAGAGCAGTGTTTTTTTTCAATTTCTTCTAAAAATTTTTTTTTTTTTCAAAACGCCTTTTGTAAACCCTCTGCTTTGTTCTATTGATATTATTTTTCTAATTTTTTACTCAATAATATGCACCATTTTAATAAACAATCCAATGTAGTTGTCGATTTTAGTAGCATGTCTGTGTTTCCTGTTTGTTTGTCTTTTTGTTTAATCGAGGTCTCTAATAATAATGTAAGCAGCCATTTATCAAAACATCAAGCAACGGTTGCAACCTATTGCATTTAGCATCCGTTTTTCACCATGTTATGAACGTTTTTTACTTGCTTTGCATATTAAGATAACGTACAAAAAATTGCCATTCATTGCCAATGTTAAGGCGTGGATATTGTGAAATGTGGTGAATTAAAAACATTTTTATCAACGATCTTTGTAAAAAAATCTACAAAAAAATATACATGATAATCTTCATAAAAAAAGCATGTCCACTAGGTTTCAGAAATTTTAAAAATTAACTTAAAATATGAGAAATAAATTTGCAAAGTAGCCTCTGTTTTCGTAGTTACAACCATTTTTATCTTAAACTACATACATACATACATAGACACACGCCTTTTTCTCCGGAAGGGTAGGCAGAGCCTCAGATGGGCCTCTTTTCACCATGGGTTGCACCATCGTGGTATATAGACGTGACCAGTGGTGAGTTCTTCGCCGCCTTTGCTTCCCACGACTGACTGCTAACGCTTTCTTCCAGTAATAATAAATAATAATAATATATATTGCTGGACAGTTCACACAACATTATCTAGCCCCAAGCTAAGCAGAGCTTGTGTTATGGGTACTAGACAACTGATATACTTAATACAATATATTACATAGATAGATATTTTTTATTATATATAGAAAATACCAAGAACACCCTGAACAAATATCTACAGATCGCACAAATATTTGTTCCGAGGCGAGAATTGAACCCGCAACCTCCTGCGTCGCAGGCGAACGTTCGCCCGCCGCGCCAAAGAGGTCGTAACTAATATAATACATAATATAATATAACATAATATAGTCAACAATAATACATTTCTTAAGTAAGCTTGCTGGCTCAAACCAGGACAAATCTTATACCATCGTATCTTACAAACAAGTCCGGGTCCCAAGTATTAGTCGGCTTTTACGACATCCACGGGAGGAGATGGAGGGATCTATTCTACGGGCGGACACACCACGGCTCTTAAACTATCAACCATAAAATGTTTTTCACACATTGCTCGACAATGTCCAATTAAATATCTGGCAACCACAACGTAAAGTAGAGCATTATCTCTTTAGGGATATAAAGTTGTATGAAACTCCTTGAACTCCTATGAACAAAGTGATTTGAATTTAGAACGTCAAATTAGTGAGTAAACTTGTGGAAAACTCTGAGAAAAAATGCCTATATGGTATTGTTTGTTCCAAATTTGAACTGGCCACCATAAGCAGGACTCAAAGAAAAAATAAATAGGTACGTTTACAGAGAACACAGACCTAGAGTGTACTATACAAAGAATTTGAAACAAAAGACGGTGTTTGGTGCTGTGATTTTCAGTGAATTTTTATTGTCTCGCAGATGGTGTGAAAAGTAGAGTATGCTCCTCTGGAATAAAGCCTGTCCTCGGTTTGGGCAGCTTGAACCCCTCGCTTCTCTCATGACTCTGCATTACTCCCTCTCTAGAGTCCCTCGTTACGCTCGGGGTTCAATATGCCGCCCGCGATGTAAGACACTGCTTTATTTCCATAGTGCATAATCTATTATTATTGCCTTTAGTATATTAAATAACACAACGCCGGCGTCGTGGGAACCATGGTATTATTTTTGAAAATTACTCTTCCAATGATTTTTAATTTACAAAAAAACGTGATTTTCGCTTACATTTCGCGAGCGCTATTCTGTCACTTACTACTTTTTTTTTTTTTTTTTTTTAACATTGATATACTTTTGTTTGACCACGATCTCACCTGTTGGTAAGTGACGATGTGGCCGAAGATGAAGCACAAAGGTCTAGAAGGCACCTATTCACTCTAGCCATAAAGAGACCCAGATTATAGTTTTCAGGAATGACAGACGACGGTAGTGTATTCCACTCCTTAGCAGTTCGCATTATAAAGGTAGAACCAAAACGTTTTGTGCGAATAGAAGGTATACCAATGAGGTAAGGATGGTACTGAGCCGTACGCCTGCTCGTCCTGTGATGAAAAGGAGATGGTGGGATCAGATGGTGCAGTTCCTGGGAGCATTCCCCAAAATGTAACCTATAGAAGATCGAAAGGCATGCAACCTTACGGCGGTGCTCGAGACTCTGGATCTTAGTCTCCGCCATATGTTGTATCTGAACTTTAATGAGATAGATAGTGATATAATTTGACGTCCATCGACGCCTTAATGGAATATAATTAGTTATATGGTAATTGCGGTGGGTTGGTAACAAAGTAATGAGTAAGTTTGATATGTGGAATGATATTACGGGATGCGTATCAGTTAGCGGGAATACCTCGACGATTCCAGATTCCCGTATGTTATTAGGAATACTTATGAAACCGTGGAGAAAAACTTTTTCTAATAACAAAACTTATAATTTGTAATTTACGGTAGAAAACTCCTAAACCCGAGTGATCACTGTACCAGAAACACGATAGGAGAATAACTTTTGAAACTATCAAGGATAAGAACATACTTTCCACTAGAAACGGGATATCCATGATTTTTGAATATTTATTGTTTCCGATATTTCGGTATAGTTCAATCAAAACTCAAAAGTCATGGTAAAAATCCCGATTCTAGTGAAAATTACGATAGGAGAATGTTTTCTTGATATAAAAAAACACATGGAACCTCGAACTGTTGGCTAGATTCGATTAATTATTAAAATGGTGCATATAATTGGGTAAAAACATAAATAAATAAAATTAATAAAACAAAACTGAGGGTTTACAGCAGGGGTTTTATAAAATTATCTATATTTTGCGAGATTTTCAATACAAACCGCTCCTTCGAGCATTAACTTTTGTATTACTTTTTTTCGATCGGTATCATAAAAATACAGTTTTCTGTAATTTAGCGGGTTCGATTTCTGGCTTAGGCGAGTGACTTTTTAGGGTTCCGTAGTCAAAGACAAGGAACCCTTATGGATTCGTCATGTCTGTCTGTCTGTCTGTCCGTGTATGTCACAGCCTTTTTTTTCCGAAACTATAAGAGCTAGGCTGTTGAAACTTGGTAGGTAGATGTATTCTGTGAACCGCATTAAGATTTTTACACAAAAATAAAAAAAAACAATTATTTTTGGTGTTTCCCATACATAGCACTGAAACTCAAAAAATTTTTTTTTATCAAACCTATACGGGTGGGGTAACTATGGATAGGTCTTCAAAAATGATGTTGAGTTTTATAATATCATTTATTTCTATACTGAATAGTTTGCGCGACAGACACTTCCAAAGTGGTAAAAAGTGTGTCGCCCCCCCCCCCATAACTTCTAAAATAAGAGAATGATAAAACTAAAAAAATAAATATAATGTACATTACCAAGTAAACTTTCACTCAAAATTGGTTTGAACGAGATCTAGTAAGTAGTTTTTTTTTTATACGTCATTAATTGTAATCCATCCAAGAACTTTTATATTATGTTACTTGCTGCTACGGAACCCTTCATGGGCGAGTCCGACACGCACTTGGCCGCTTTTGTTAATATCCTTGAATGCAGTATTACCGACTTTAAAAAATAAAGGTAAGTCTCTATTATGTAAAACTTCCTAACTTCAATATTTAAAGTAGGTACTTGTCCTCCATGTAGCATGGCTGTGGGACACTGTAGACTAGCGTGTCTTCACGACATCGGATATCCTACCCTATCCTTACCAACATAAATATAGTTTTAGTATTCCGTTACCGTGGTAGAATATAATATAGATACATAGATAGAAGATAGAAAATACTTTATCGCACTAAAATATAAAAGGATTTACAAATAATAAAATTGAAACTAACTATGTTGTTCAATGGGCGATCTTATCGCTTAGTAGCGATTTCTACCAGACAACCTTTGGATGGATAGGACTATATAAAACTAACACTATAATATATAACAATATGTAACAGAGAATATTGTACAGACTAAAATAACAAAAACCATAAACAAAAAATATTATATCTAAAAGTAGGTAAAATAGACGGTCTTGTCGCTTAGAAGTGAATTCTGCGTGTTTGATTTAGAGCAAAGTGTTACTGGCCTAAGAATAGACCCCACCGTCACCTCCCGTCGATGTCATAAAAGACAGAGGACTACATCAGAGGCGATAGGCCGCATCAACCTGATTACATGATAATCTGGGTCTCTTCAAGGCTAGAGTGAATAGGTTCCTTCTAGAACTTTGTGCTCCATCTTCGGCCAAATCGTCACTTACCAACAGGTGAGATCGTGGTCAAACAAAGGTCTACCAATGTCTACCTATAGTAGGTATAGTATTAGTATACCTACTATATAGTATAGTATGGTAACCTATAAGGTCTACCAATGTTAAAAAAAACCTATAGTAGGTACATACAAAGCTCCTGAAAAGCCTGGTGATTATGGCAAAACCCAGGCCTCACCAAGCAGTGTACATCTACCTACAGGCTGATGATGACTGCGTAGCTGTGGCGTGTCCGACCTAAGAATATACACCTCCGTCTCCTCTCGTGGATGTCGTAAATGCCAAGCGATTAAACTAAGCCACAGGCACCTGATAACATACCCTAAAACTGCGATCATCAACCTCCTGCCAAGCCTGGTAACTATGGCAAAACCCAGGCCTCACCCAGCAGTGTAAATCTACAAGCTGGTGAATCCATGGCTGTATGTGTGTCTGGCCTTAAAATAGACTCCTCCGTCTTCTCCCGTGGATGTCTAAAGATGACGAAGGAAATAAACCAGCGGATGAGCATACAATACTGCCAAGTATGGTGATTATGGCATATTATAGCATTCTATGAACGTCTACCGGCGGTTGATAATGATGATGAAGTCACTATCAACACCAAAACTTATGACGTCATTCGAGGTAGGCGGGGCGCTGAGGGGGCGTGGCAGGGGGCGTGGCGTGCCGGTTGTTGACCCCGCCATACAGTGTGTACTTGTATGGTGTATATCTTATTTGCAATTCTATTAGTCGAGATTATGGAGTGTTTATTACCTGAGTGGTATTTTAAGCTCGAGACTGCATTTGGATGAGCGTCCATGACTGGCGTGCTTTAAGGCTTAGTCTAGTTATTTGAACTCTATCTTTCCCGGTCTTACAAACACAAGTTTTCACCTCATTTGGATAATTAGTTTAAGGCGATATGTTAAAATATCGAATGGGCGGGGTCTATGAAGAAAACAATAGTTGCAAGCCAGTGACAGCGCTATTACTCACTTGAACCGGGGAAGAGATGAGGTTTAGATTTCTTCAGCTCGGAAGTAACTCACGTAAAGTTATTATTATTGATTATTAAGAGCCTGTGGTGTCCCACTGCAGGGCAAAGGCCTCCCTTCCTTCTCTCCAGTCCTCTCTATTTGGGCCAATCCTTTAAATAGGTATCTATTTCGTCTCTCCATCTTCGCCGCGGTCTGCCACGAGATCGTTCAGAGGCGTCCACTCTGTTATGGCTTTAGCCCATAACTCACGTAAGCTTAGAGAATAAAAAAAAAGAAAACAAAGGGTGCCAATATATAATCAAAGAACGTAAGCGACGAATGATAAAACTTCGTTTTGCTTCTAATTTAGCAAATATAAAAAATAAATGATCTATAATTAATCTAAGTACCTAATGTGATTACCCACTGATTAAAATAAAAAATTACGCATAACATTGTCTCTAATCGAAGGAGAGACCGATACGGGTTTTAGGAGGGCCAATTTCAAAAAATAAAGCTATCGAGAAAAGTTTCCCCATTGTGGTTTTTGTCTATGATTTATTTATATTACATCCTCAAGTAATTACTGTATTAACATTAAGTTTGTAACCTTTACTGTTACTGAGTGAGCATGTAACGCAACGACTCCAATATTTTAACATATCGTCTGAGTCAATGACATTTTGCTGACACAATCTGTATCTGTGGTTCGGTTAGTTTGTATAATCAACAAAATATTGGAAATTTTATTTTGCAGCGTGGCAATGCATCCATCATCTTAGGTACGCTTCTATATTATGGTAGTGATTTGGATCAGTTGAGCTACCTTTAGATCGTTAGTACCGGTCTTCAGGTAGCACAACTGTTTCATATGATTCTATTTTGAATTTTGTACGTACTTACTTGTATTAATTAGTTATATTATTTTTACTGTAAATAAATGTATTTTATTTATAATCAAGTCTATTTGAGCTACCTTTAGATCGTTTAGCAGCGGTCTGCAGGTGGCACATCTGAAACATATGAAACAGTTGTGCTACCTGAAGACCGCTGCTAATGATCTAAAGGTAGCTCAACTGATCCAAATCACTACTAGACGGAAGCGTCCCTGTGCTCGCATTACTGTGTTCCGGCACAGAATAAATAATAGTACAAGTGAAGGGTAAGGGTGCCGGTGAAATTACAGGCACATGAGACTTTTCATCTTTATGTCTCAGGGTGGCGGGCGCAATGCCACCTAAAGTGCGTCCTAGGTGGACGTGACCTATGAGGTAATGCATTGTTAAAGGCAGAGGTTACCGCTTAACATCAGGTGGGCCATCTGCTTGTTCCGTCATTCACAAAGTTCCCGGTGTGTGTGTTGTGGTAGCACGGTACTCATAGTTACTGATACCCACGACACAGTGAATCCTCGTGTAGTGGCTATGTGACTATTGGGTGTTATGTTATATTATTGATAATATTATAATTGGATATAATTGAAGATCTCTGTAGCGCGGTGGGCGATGATTCGCCTGCAACGCAGGAGGTTGCGGGTTCGATTCCCGCCTCGGAACAAATATCTGTGAGATCTGCAGTTATTTTTTCAGTGTGTTCTGGGTATTTTCTGTGTATAATACAAAATATCTATCTATGTAATGTATTGTATTAAGTATATTAGTTATATAGTACCCATAACACAAGCTCTGCTTAGCTTGGGGCTAGATAATGTTGTGTGAACTGTCCAGCATTATTTATTTATATATTTGTATTATAAATTATATTTTGTTTGTTGCAGATACGAAGAAGTCACCATACAAAACAAACTAGTTAAAATATCTTGTTTTAGATTAGTATATGCAATATTATTGAAAATTTATTTGATTTAAAATCAAAATTATTATATTTTACAATGTAATTGATTTTATAACTTCACATAATTTGGATCTTGTTTTTGAAAAGTCAATTTTACTGTGATTCAATTTATACGGGATAGCTCAATTTATAGGACATAAATATTTACAGAATGGCGCGGACTTTACTAAGAATTTAGGCAGAGAAAACTGACCGTGGACAAAGATAAAAACAAATGTTAAAGATAATGAATTCCATCAATCTAAGATAAATGACGACTCAAAACTACAAAGGTTGAACTCCTACGATGAACCAATTTAGTGAAAAATAATTAAATTGACAGTGAAAGTCCAAAATAACAGTGATGTGCTCAGTACAATAGTGACAGTATAAAACAACAGTGACAACGTCACAATAAAAGTGACACAGTCACAAGAAAACAGCATTATCAGATATAACATAGTTAAGTGACGTGAAATATCAACAACAGTGTCACAAATTGATGTGTTCATAGCAAAGAAAAATCAACAGTCTTTTAAAATACCTATATAGTGAAATGTCGTATTTATGAGTAATAAGCGAGCGTCAAAACCACAAAGGTTGAACTCCCTAAGCATTAAATATGAATCAATTTAGTGAAAAATTATTAAACTGACAGTGACAGTCCAAAAGTGATGTGCTCAGAACAATAGTGACACTATAAAACATCAGTGACAACGTCATATAAAAAGTGACAGTGTCACAAGAAAACAGCATTATCAGTTATAACATAGTTAAGTGACGTGAAACATCAATAACAGTGTCACAAATTGATGTGTTCATGTTAAAAAAACGGTGTTTTTGAAAATATATAGTGTAATGTCGTATTTATGAGTAACTGCGAGCAAGGCTACGGGATGTACGCCACGTGGTATCGCGGCGACAGTGGCATGCACCATCACCAGATGGGGCAGCTGTACCACCACGGGCCCATGATCAAGACTGAAGCTGGTGTGAACAGCGACTGTATGATGGCCGTGGACTATGCGCCGCCGATCAAGGTACGACTCTCTCAAAAGCTTCCATGCCACTTTCTAACGCCAAATGTTTTTTTTTCTATTGGTTTTCTATTGATTTTCTTGAGGTGTTAAGGTACCATGTTGTTGTTTTTTATATATTATGAGGTGACAAACTAGCAGACGGCCCGCCTGATGTAAAACAGTCACCGCTGCCTATGGACATCTGCAACATCCACGGTATTGCAAACGCGCTGCCTACCATTAAGAGCCCTATTGATATTTCTCTTGAATTTACCCATATTGTAGCCCCGTGGGAAGACATCCAACGGGAGCTCATTCCACGCCTTGCAGGTGCGCGGAAGAAACGATCGCGTGAAACGCACTGTGCGAGTCCTCCACTCATCCATAATGTATAAAAGTGCGAAGCTGGGATTAGTTCAAACAGCTCCTCAGAGCATTCCCCTTTAAAAATCTTATTCGCACGCTCAACGGCTCTAGATCCCTGGTAACTTTGGGTGCGTCGACAATCCTAACAGCTCGGCGTTGTAGGGAATCCAGAGGTTGCAGTTGGTACTTCGGTGCACCATTCCAGATGTGAGAGCAGTATTCCTAGTGGGGCCGGACCTGCGCTTTGTAAAGCGTAAAACGTTGCCCCGGTGTAAAGTACCACTTCGATCTGTTGAGTACACCGAGGTTTTTGGAGGCAAGAGCAGCTTTGCTCTCTAAATGACCCTTGAACTGTACTTCACTCGAAATATTGACACCCAGGATCGAGAGACTGTTTGAAATGGGAAGGGTAATACCCTGAAATTGCGGGGCAACAACAAATGGAGCCTTTTTAGAGGTGAAGGCACAGACTTGGGTCTTGGTGGGGTTAAATTGGACCAAATTTAGACGCCCCCATTCTGAGACCAACTTGAGTAAGCACTCAACTTCGGATACAAGCATGTCTCGGTGTGCATCCACCTCTGCCCGAGAGCCACTCGCACGGCCTGCATATCGAGCCTCGCAAGTGCTGTCATCCGCATAGCAGTGCATGTTATTAATGTTCAGGAGGTCGTTGATATGCAGGTTGATATGGTACTCCTAGTTTCCGATAGCCACGACACAGGGAGTCCTGGTGTGGGGATCAGGACTATCTATGTGACTGTTGGGTGTTATGTTATGTTATGTATTGGTTTGTCAGATATAGACACTTAAAGCAATCGGTATGTTTATAATCAAAAAACTTTACTGAGTTAGATATTGACAGAACTTGGGGTGACTAATCACCTTGACGCTATGTTAAAATGTTGGAGTCATTGCGTTACATGCTCACTCAGTAACGGTAAAGGTTACAAACTTGATAATATGAATACAGTAATTACTTGAGGATGTAATCTAAATAAACCATAGACTAGAAACACGATTGGTAAAACTTTTCTCTATAACTTTATGTTTTGAAATTGGCCCTCCTAAAACCCGTTTTAGGTCCCTCCTTCGACTAGAGAAAATATTAAGTTTAATTTTTTATACTATTCAGTAGGTTATCACATTACATAGATTAATTAAAGATAATATATTTTTACTGCTACTTTAGAAGCAAAACGAAAGTTTGTCGCTTATTCAGCTACTTCCAAGAGGCTGAAATCTATACCTCATCTCTTCCCGGGCTCAAATGAGTAATAACGCTGTCACTGTCTTGCAGTTATTGTTTTCTTGATAGACTCTGCCCATACGATATTTTGACATATTGCCTTAATGGGATTCTCAATTTGGTCTCAAGTATCAATGGTGCCCCATGAATCACCACAGAAATAAATCTCCCGATCAATGATGGGTGCACCATGAATGACTTCACCCAACCATGAATGGTCCATCGCAGAGCAAAGTCAACAGCTAACTAGCTGATTACCCACGTAGCGGGAACGTGACGACTTTTTACTGGCGGCCGCATGATTCAAATAGGAAGGCAACGGATAGGAGAAATAAAATAAAAGTACTGGAGCGTAAGTGGGAAGCTGTTGATTCGTTGAGGGTCCTGCAGTAAAATAATATTACAACATGATATATTATAGAAAAAAAAAAAAGATTATATATTTATTTGTATACAAGAGCTACACAGAAACACGTATTAAACTAAGAGGAAACAGATATGAAGGTACGAGGTGTAAGTCAAGTAACAAAATGGCTCTGCCTCAGCATGATCATTATAATCATATACATATAAACACAATTTTATTTATTTGGTGATACAAATAAATACCGTGGCTTTTAGTAAATCCACGGGAGGAGACGGAGGGTAATTCTTTGGCCGGAATTTTCTTACATCCACGGGAGGAGACGGAGGGCGTATTCTTAGGCCGGAACACCATAGCAGGCTTTGTGCTTTACTTACTAATTAAAAACTAGTATCCAACCGCGACTTCGCTCTCGTTTTACCAGGATAAAAAGTAGCTAATAGCTCAATGCAGGTCATAATCTATCTGTGTACCAAATTTAATTGAAATCAGTTCAGCCGTTTTGGCGTTATTTAGTAACAAATATGCAAACATCTAAACATCATAACATTGCCATTTATGACATCATCATCATCAGCCCACACCAGTCCACTGCTTGACATAGGCCTCTCCCAATACGTTCCACTGAGCCCAGTGTTTGGCTCTTCTCATCCACTTTCTGCGGCTGCCTTTCGTAGGTCATCGCTCCACCTAGCCAGAGGGCGCCCCACGCTACGTTTGCCAAGACGTGGTCTTCACTCAAGAACTCGCTAACCCCAACGGTTGTAGGTTCTTAGGCATATAATATGACCAGGCTATTTCCACTTTAGCTTGCTGTGGGCGGGTGGGCTATGTCAATGACTTTAGTTCTCTGTCGGATAATCTCATTTCAGATTTTATCTTTCAGAGAAACTCCGACCATAGCCCGTTCCATAAGTGGGCTATGAGGGTGACTTCATAGAATGCCAGACGATTCTTCGTGTCATTGTAAAGTCAAAATCAAAGTCAAAAGTATTTTATTCATCGAAACCACAAGGATCATTTTGAATCGTCTTAAAAAATAAATTTACAATTACTCCTGTTCCAACGCAACCAGACCTAGAAGAATCAGGCAACAAACACGGTCTGTTTTTCTTTTGATGATAATTCTTACTACTAGGTGGGGAGCGCCTGTGTGGTGCCTCGAGAACAAATGGAAGCTGACTCAAGGAAAAAAGGAAAACCAACTTAAAAGCCTTACTTAGGTAGACAGTCAAAAGTAAGATGATAGAGAGAATCAGCAAAAGTTCATAAGGCAGCACACTCTACGCTTGATATACTCATAAATAACACATGAATAATAAATTATATGTAGGTACAGACATTGCAAATTGACAAATTAGGTGTCGAGGGGCAGAGCGACATCAGGCCACGCGGCTTTATCATTAACATAGTCATGTAGTGTGTAATACGCTTACTTAATTAAATTATTCTTTATGTAAGATTTAAACCTTCGAATCGAAAGTTTAGAAATACTTTCTGGAAGTTTATTATAAAACCGAACAGAATTCCCCATAAAAGACCCACTTACTTTTTTAATCTAAATTTGGGAATACTCAGTTTATTTTTATTTCTGGTGTTAAAACAATGCACGTCACTTTTTTCATAAATCTATCTAAGTGTATTATGTGTATATAATAAGGTTTCGTATGAGGCCTATGTCCAGCAGTGGACTTCTGTAGGCTGATGATGATAGGTGTGGGTATTTTACGTGAACCTCTGCAGTACCCTAAACCAGCGTAGACTCACCCGACGCCAAAGCATAGAAAATTGCGAGCGTTCGTGCGTAACTATTTTAGAATAACTTAAACAGGTTGTTGGTTTTTTGCGGTATTTTTTATATCTCTCTCTTTTATATTTTGTCTTTGGTAATGCTCAGCACAAGTCATGGACCCGAGAGCGGGAGATTAAGGTAATTGTTCTGGCACGAGTAGCCGCTTCACGGAGTGGTTACGATATTTGGTCTAACATCGATATCAGCTTTCAATTACTCCTAATACGTGTTTAAATGCCACATGCCTCACAATGGTGGTTTGTGGACCTGTGTGGCGTGGTTGGCGAAGATTTGCCCGCGACGCAGGAGGTTCGAGGTTCGATTCCCGCCTCGGAACAAATATTTGTGCAATGTGCAGATATTTGCTCAGGGTGTTCTGGGTATTTTCTATGTATAATAAAAAATATCTATATATGTAATGTATATTGTATTAAGTACTAGTGAGGATTGTATTAAGTATTCGCTCTGTGCTTCGGAGGGCACGTTAAGCTGTCGGTCCCGGCTGTTATTGATTAATAGCAGTCGATAAGCCATGTCAGAGGCCCTCTGGCGGCTTGACAAACTCCGACACCAGAGGCCAGCACTACCTCATACGAAACGAAACGAAACGAGTACTAGTGACTCGCCCCGGCATCGCACAGGTAGCCCCCGGTAACCCCCCGCCTCCTAATCTCCATCTATGTCAATCTCTTGGTTCTAAGCTACCTCCCCACCAATTTTCAGCCAAATCGGTTCACCCGTTCTTGAGTTATAAGTGGTGTAACTAACACGACTTTGTTTTATATATATAGATATCAGTTACCCATAAGCAGAGCTTAGCTTGGGGCTAGATAATGTTGTGTTAACTGTCCAGAATTATTTATTTACTTTAATTTTATTTATTTATGCCTGAAACCAAATTGTATAACCAATGTGTCCTGCCCACAATGACGTACGGCACCGAAGCATGGACGCTCACTAAGGAAGCTGTGCATAGAATGAGAGTAGCCCAAAGGGGTATGCAGCGTGCCATGCTTGGAATATCTTTACTGGATCATATCCGCTACACGGAAATCCGAAGGAGGACAAAAGTGGCAGATATTGGAGAGCGTATTGCGAGGCTAAAGTGGCGCTGGGCAGGACACTTGGTGAAGGCAGGTGGTGTGAGGCCCTGACTGAGTGGTGGCCGAGAGGAAGCACTAGAGGACGTGGCAGACCATCAGCCAGGTGGGCGTATGATATAGAGGCCGTTGAGTGAAAGACCTGGATGCGAATCGCACAGAACCGTTTGGAGTGGCGTTTGAGGGAGGAGGCTTATACCCAGCAGTGGGCTATTATTTGAGCTGCCAGTGGTGATGATGATGATGATACATGTTAATGGTAACAGAATTAGCACTCATGATCTGATCCCGCCTTCTCTTTTTTATCATAGCACGACTCAGCAAGATCCTTACCTCATTAGTATACCTACCCTCTATTAATACTAAGCGCTTCAGATCCAACTTTATAATGCGAACTGCTAAGGAGTGAACTCGCTGCCGTCGTCTGTCTGGTTGATTTCGCTTGTAGCGCGAATTTCGTGTTTTTTGCTCATCACAGCTTATCAACACTTCTTCAGATAGCGAAAACTATATTGCCGGTAATTATATGACCTAACACACAAATTTTAATTTAAAGTATCACGTAAATATCATTAGTTTTGGCTACGATTGTGCTTCAATGGTTTTCCAGTGTTTTTTGTTTCAAGCACAATCGTAGCCAAACTAATGATATTTATTTGATACTTTAAATTAAAACTTGTGTGTCATATTATTACCGGCAACATAGTTTTCGCTATCTGAAAAAGTGGTGATGAGCTGTGATGAACAAAAAACACGAAAAAAAAAGAATTTCGCGCCAAAAACGAAAGCAACCCCCTTAAAACAAACCACAAGAACGTAAAAAAAAATAAAGTTGTTTATGAGACAGGGGTAATTAAAACACGAGAGTTTCACACGAGTGTTTTAATACCTGTCATGCACGTCATCACCCTGAGATGGACAGAAAAAATTAAGACCGCTTTTTAAGACCGAATCGTCCACTGCGTGATGCGTGAATGCACCAGGAAATCTGTGGTGCAAGAAGAGTGCACGTTAAAAAATATATGAAAATAACATTTTCTATCATCAATTGTTAATCCAAGAAAACATGTCGGCGTTATCATACATCAATGTCACAAAGTGAGATCTCCTAATCCGCACTCCGGTTCCAATATACGTTAATAGTGATATGTGAAAAGTATTTTAAGTGTTTGACAAATTATTGAAGTTGAGAAGGTTTTTTTTTTTTTTATTTTTCTTATTGAAGGAATAAGCAGATGGCCCACCTGATGTTAAGCGGTAACCTCTGCATACGAACAGTGCATTACCTCATAGGTCACGTCCACCTAGGACGCACCCTATGTTGCATTATGCCCTGCGCCCGCCACCCTGAGACATAAAGATGAAAAGTCTCATGTGCCTGTAATTTCACCGCACCCTTACCCTTCAAACCGGAACACAGCAATGCGAGCACTACTGTTTTGCGGCAGAAATAGGTATGGTGGTAGTACTACCCCGGACGAACTCTTCTAAATGTAAGAATATCGTAAACCGAAGCAGATATTGAGCGTAGTTCCTGTTGGATCCCTTGGCTATATGATCCTGTGGACTTCGATCGTATACCATTTAATGATTTATTCAACAAGTAATTAATTCTGTTAAAATAAAAAAAAAACCCTAAACGCAATGAAACTGTTGAACCGATTCTGATCAAACATAGCTACACACCCGACAAAATCATCTTAAAAAAAAACGAAATCGGTTCATCTGATCGGGAGCTACGATGCCACAGACAGACAGACACAGAGACACACACATACACACACACACGCAGACACGTCAAACTTATAACACCCCGTCGTTATTGCGTCGGGGGTTAAAAACAGACAATGGCGACGAGTGGTCGTGGTCGTCACTAAATTCAGGGTCTGTGGCTCGCTTCACAATCCTTGGCCACTCATCTCGCATCGCAGCCTTCCTGGTGCATTCATGCAGTGGCGCAGAATAAATAATAGTATGCAGTGGACCGTCCAAAGCTGCCTTGATTTGGTCAGATTTGCGGTCAAAACAATGAATAAATTTGAAAAGGCCAGTACCTACTATCGAAAACATAACCTACTAAGCAGAGTTTTTGTCCATTTTTCGTCTACTGTTCTTAGAGTCCCAATATTTAGCCAGGACAATCCAAATAGACAGTGATACGAGCACGGTAATGACGTAACGGGATTGTGACGTCATTAATCACACGATTTGGGGCGAGGGCGGTCTGTGTGTGGAAATTTAGTCATGAGAAAATTCGAGTTGACGATATCAGCTTTCTGCTGAGACGATTTACGATGAAACGAATTTTTTCAGTTTATCTTGTTGGTAAATTTTCGTTTGCACATGATTTTTCTTAGGAATGTGTTTTTTTTATGTAATGGCTCGACAAACTGTATTACAGTCCGCCTGATGAAAAGTGGTTACCGTCGCCTATTGACATCTGTAACACCAGGGGCATTTCCAATGCGTTGCTTGCCATGAAGGACACTTTTTTTTTTTTTTGAAACGGCTCAATGTGGAAACACCTCAGGAGGGAGCCCATTCCACAACTTGCACGTATGGGGGAGAAAAGATCTCGTAAAGCGAGCTGTACGAGATACCCACGTGTCGATGCTGTGTGGATGAGCTCCCTTGCGTTGTCGAGAAGTGCGATGGTAGAACCAGCAAGCGGGTATGAGATTGAATAGCTCCTCAGAGCACTCCCCATTATAGAGTCAATAGAACACACAGAGCGAGCCGATGTCTCGGCGCAGGCTCAGCGGCTCTAGTGAACTGGAGAGCTTGGGGTCGTTGACGATTCTAACGGCTCTTCTCAGTAGGGAGTCAAAGCGAAGCAGCTGGTACTTAGGGGCCCCTGCCATAGGTGAGAACAGTGTTATCACCTACTGGAAGAAGGCGTTAGCAGAGTCAGTCGCGGGACTACAATGGCGGCGACAAGCTCAAGGTTATGTCTATATTCCTGCGATTGTGAAACTCACGTTTAAAAGGGGCCCTTTTAGGTTTTGCCTATCCCTGTGGAGAAAAAGGCGTAGGTATGTCATTTTGTATGGTGGCTGTGGCTTAGAGTGGGCTGTGGGGGGTTTCTAACATATTTTTTAAATGAATTTCAGACTACTATATCTTCTAATATATAAAAGAAAGTCGTGTTAGATACACCACGTATAACTCAAGAACGGGTGAACCGATTTCGCTGAAAATTGGTGGGGAGGTAGCTTAGAACCAGGAGATTGACATAGGGGGGAGGGGTAGGAGGTGGGGGGGTCACGGGGGCTACCCGTGCGAAGCCGAGGCGAGTCACTAGTACTTACTAAAACACGTTTAAGTGAAGCGTTTTTGACTCTAGTCTTAACAGCCTCTTTAGTACTGTATTAACTTTGATCGCTTGTCTATTTACCCTCTTTTATCTATCTTCCTTTTATGTATTAATTTAAACTTAGTCTCCTTCAATCACCTATTTTCAAGGCACACTTGGGTACTTTTTCTCGTTTTTTAGGGTTCCGTACCCAAATGACAAAAAACGGAACCCTTATGGATTCGTCATGTCTTTCTGTCTGTCCATGTGTGTCACAGCCACTTTTTTCCGAAACTATAAGAGCTATGCTGTTGAAACTTGGTTTCTGTGTACCGCATTAAGATTTTAACACAAAAATTGAAAAAAAACAATAAATGTTTGGGTTTCCCCATACTTAGAACTTAAACTATTTTTTTTTTCATCAAACCCATACATGAGGGGTGTCTATGGATAGGTCTTCAAAAATTATATTCAGGTTTCTGAACTGAATAGTATGCGCGAGAAACACTTCCAAAGTGGTAAAATGTGTCCCCCCCCCCCCTCGTAACTTCTAAAATAAGAGAATGATAAAACTAAAAAAAAAATATGATGTACCATATAAACTCTGACCTCTGTGGTGCGGCGGGCCAAGGTTGGCCTGCGACGTAGGAGGTTGCGGGTTCGATTCCCGCCTCGGAACAAATATTTGTGTGGTCGCAGATATTTGTTCAGGGTGTTCTGGGTATTTTCTATGTATAATAAAAAATATCTATCTATGTATTATATTGTATTAAGTATATCAGTTATCTAGTACCCATAACACAAGCTCTGCTTAGCTTGGGGCTAGATAATGGTGTGTAAAACTGTCTAGCATTATTTATTTATTTATTTATTTTAACTTCCACCGAAAAATGGTTTGAACTAGATCTAGTAAGTAGTTTTTATTTAATACGTCATAAATTGTAAACCGTCCAAGATTTTTTATATTATGTTACTTGCTGCTACGGAACCCTTCATGGGCGAGTCCAACTCGCACTTGACCGCTTTTTTTAAGGCTTATTATATTAGGTGTTGTGTTGTGACTCGGTGACGCGCCCACCCGGATCCGGCGGAAGATCAGCGTTGTGTTACTATACGCAATACGCAACATGATGCTGAGTCGGACTCCAATTTGTGATGTCACCGCATGGGTGGCACTGAGAGACAATTAATTTTAGTTAAGTTAGGGCACGTTCATATAGAACGTCCTTTTTACAGGTCCGTTTAAACGTATATGTTATTAGCGTAATATGTAGTTGTATGAGCGAGTTCACACACTTGGCAGTATTCCGGATCCAGTAATGCGACAAAATAAGCAGCAATCCGTCAGTTAAAAAGGATCCTGTAAAATCAGACGTTCTATGTGTAAGCGCCCTTAGATATACTTATATTTTGCCTTTTGTATTACCTATTAATGTTTTATCTTGTTGTTTTGTTTTTTTCTTTTTTCTTTTTATTTGTCATTCCGTGTTATTCCAAATAAAGATGTTTTATTTTTATTTTTTCTTAATGGAGGCGGCTCAATACGTTACGTTATAACATAACATAACAACACCCAACAGTTACATACATAGTCCTGATTCCACACTAGGACTCCAAGTGTCGTGGGTTTCAGACACTACGAGTACCATGCTACCACAACACAGACACGGAACAAATATTTGCAGACCATACAAACATTTTGTCCCGCAGCGGGAATCTAACCCGTAATCTTTCGCATCTCAGCCGGCTACTCGCCCGACGCGCTACAGAGGTCGAGGTGATGTTATATAGGGGAGGCCTATATGTACAGCTGTGAACATCAAAAAGCTGACGCTGATGGTATTTTTCAGGTAATAAATAAATAAATAAAATAAATAATGCTGGACAGTTCACACAACATTATCTAGCCCCAAGCTAAGCAGAGCTTGTGTTATGGGTACTAGATAACTGATATACTTAACACAATATATTACATAGATAGATATTTTTTATTATACATAGAAAATACCCAGAACACCCTAAACAAATATCTGCGATCGCACTAATATTTGTTCCGAAGCGGGAATCGAACCCGCAACCTCCTGCATCGCAGGCCAAGCTTCGCCCGCCGCGCCACAGAGGTCGTCACAGGTAATAAGTAAGTGCTAACGCGTTGAAGAGTTTTTTACCTAATAGTTTAAAACAGGCGTGTTTTAATAGCTCCTAATAACTCCACCAGTTATTTGGCACGTGCGGGCGTAAAAACTAGTATTAACGGAGTGTAATAATTCAAAAATGTAACTACTAATTCAATTTGTTAGAGCTAGAGCTTGCGCCAACGCCAGGCAGAAATCTTCAAACAAAAAAAACACACTTAAGTTGTTATCCTACTAATATTATAAATGCGAAAGTTTGTGTGTGTTCGAGTGTGTTTGTTACTTCTTCACGCTGAAACGGCTGGACGGATTTGCATGAAATTTGGAATGGAGATAACTGGACTCCCGGAATAACACATAGGTACATTTTTATCCCGATATTCTCAAGGAAACGAAACTTACGCGGGTGAAACCGCGGGGCGCTGCTAGTTATTGAATATCTCGTAAAATATACATACATACATAGACACACACCTTTTTCCTCGAATGGGTAGGCAGAGCCTCAATGGACCTCCTTTCACAGTGGGTTGCACCATCGTGAAACATAGACGTGACAAGTGGTGAGCTCATCAACGCGATTGCTTCCCACGACTGACTCTGCTAACGCTTTCTTTAAGTAATAACACATTCCATAATAAGCTAGCAGCCAGGACAGATCTTATACCGACGAATCTTACTAACAGACTGGGTAATCCCTTAGTCGGCTTTTAAGACATAAAAAACCACGGGAGGAGACGGAGGGGTCTATTCTTACGCCAGACACACAACGAGAATAAATTTACAAAACCCCTATTAAACCTTCGGCTTGGTTGTATTGATTTTATTTATTTATTTATTTTAGAAAGAAAGAAAGAAAGAAACATTTATTTATGACTATACAAACAAAGACACACACCAACAAAAAACAAGATAGGAACTAAATAAAAACTAAAACAAAAACAAATTACACAGATAAAAAAAATAAGACCATTTGTGTGTGTGTCTGACGTAAGCCAAAAAAGGGTCCTCAACTCAGCGTTTGCTGCCGCGTTGGCAACCCAGCGCTGATCTTCCGCTGAGGCCCAGAGTGAACCACGGATATCCGACCAGGTTCCGATTGAGTTTCGTGCATGCAGATACAGGCAATTTAAAATTAAATACATTTTTAGCATACTTATACAACTAACTAACTATAAAACACAATAGTATGATCCATTTTAATAAACAATCGTAACTAGCCAAAAGTTAGAGGTAACTTTGGGTTTTTTTTTCTATGAAGAAAATATTGTCCTATCTTGTTTCTGGTACAGTGATCCCTCGGAATTATAATGTGGTACCCATGAATATTTGTAATTTCAATATTGTACTTGATTTAGGCAGTTAAAATCCAATCTCCAAGCTCTCCAGTTCACTAGAGCCGCTGAGCCTGTGCCGAGACATCGGCTCGCTCTGTGTGTTCTACTGGCTCTATAATGGGGAGTGCTCTGAGGAGCTGTTCATTCTCATACCCGCATCCAGGTTCTATCATCGCACTTCTCGGCAACGCAAGGTAGCTCATCCACACATCATCGACACGCGGGTGTCTCGTACTGCTCGCTTTACGAGATCTTTTCTCCCCCATACGTGCAGTAGAATGGGCTCCCTTCTGAGGTGTTTCCGCTAAACTACAACATGAGCCGCTTCTAAAAAAAATGTGAAAAGAGTCCTTCAGGGCAGGCAACGCATTGGCAATACCTCTGGTGTTGCAGATGTCAATAGGCGACGGTAACCGCTTACCATCAGGTGGGCCGTAAGAAAGTTTGTCTAGACATTACAAAAAAAAAAACGATTTGGAATTTTGCATTATACCCATATATACCTTAACTAGTAATAAAACTAAGTTACGGCGTAAGTATCACTTGTACTATTATTTAGGTACTCTGTGGTATAAGTAACTTGCTTATTAAGTAATAAATAACGGAAAAATCATTAGTGTATTTGAAAGGCGACGTAAACTACAGTTTTAATAAACATTAGTTTTTAGTTAGCTTATTATGTAATGTGTTATTACTGGAAGAAAGAATTAGCAGAGTCAGTCGTGGGAAGCAATGGCGGCGATGAGCTCACCACTTGTCACGTCTATATTCCACGATGGTCCAGCCCACTGTGAAAGGAGGCCCATTGAGGCTATGCCTACCCCTTCGGGGAAAAGGGCGTGTGTCTTATGTATGTTATTTGCAGAAAAAAAAAAAAATTAAGTAGGTAAACAAAATGTCAAATAGCATCTTTCGTAGAAAATCCGTACCTATCTAATGATGATGATGGTTTGATTTTTTCGTGCTTTCACGCCAAAATGGCTAGGCCAATTTTGATGAGATTTTGTAAACGGTATGTTAAAACGTATATACGTTTTTTATGATAAATATATTTTTCAATACAAGCTTTTATAAAATTAGTAATCGAAACGGTGTGCTGATCAAAATGATGAAAAATAAAACACGGCCAGTCTACTACTATCCATCGAGGAGTTCCGTTGTCCACCTTCCATCTCCATCATCAGATCAGCTCGCCGTCACCATCATATTGTATTGTCATCGGAACTTGACAGGTATGCCAAATTTCAGCTCAATCAGTTGAGGATAACTGCTTTAAAAGTCAGTTGCAAGATTCCACCCGAATTCCGCCCAACATAGGTTGCAAGATACATTGCAAGTTAAATAAAAGCTTACTACATAGGCTTAGCTTACATAGGTTACTTTTTATCGTGAAATTCAGTTCCCTTGCTAGCATAATACGGGTGAAACCGCGGGCGACTGCTAGTAGGCTATAAACACAAGCGCTTCTAAAGCCGAGCACACACCCAAGAAACAATTAATTTAAAAGACGAGCGCTGTTCTTTCAACCGCACGCTCCTATCATTAGTGTGCGCACTTACTTAGATGTAGGGTTGTCACAGGGGATCGTTTTAAGGTAGTTGCTTTTTCATACATACGCGTATCGCAAATATGGGTGAACAGAGTATAATTTTACACTGTAATGACTGTTGTTGGCTTATATATTGGTCATTATTTGCGGCAATTCATTTCTGGTTGAAGAGATTACTGGATTAATAGCGAAAATAACATCGAAATTACTTGTACGGACTAAAATTTCGAAGTTATTTTCGCTATTAATCCACTGATTTCTTCAACCAAATATGATTTGCCGCAAATAATTACCAATATAAAAGCCAACAACAGTCAATTCAGTGTAAAATTAAACTCTGTTCGCCCATATTTGTGCAAATACGTTTGTATGAAAAAGCAACCACCTGAAACATTGTGCGTGTTATTTATAAACGTGGCTATACATCACTATTCCAAATATACCATAAAAAAAATACTGGATATTAAGTATTCAGTACAAATTCAATCTGCGTAATCTTTATTTTTTTCCAATGTAATTATATAAAAAGTTTTTTTATGTATGACGAATCCTTTCCTTTATCCTCAACGGAACCTTTACTTTTTATGATGACTGATTCCGAATGAATAATGTTAAGCTTAATTTTTAAATAATTGTAATTTTTGTATATATGTATCCACATTATTTTTCTTTTTATACTACCTACTTAAAATGACGGAACAAGCAGATGGCCCACATGATGTTAAGCGGTAACCTCTGCCTATGAACAGTGCATTACCTCATAGGTCACGTCCACCTAGGACGCACCCTATGTGGCATTGCACTGTGCCCGCCACCCTGAGACATAAAGATGAAAAGTCTCATGTGCTTTTAATTTCACCGGCACACTTACCCTTCAAACCGGAACACAGCAATGCGAGCAATACTGCTTTCCGGCAGAAATAGGTTTGGTGGTAGTACTTCCCCGGACGAACTCTTTGAACTCTTTCTTTGTCTCTTTCTCTTTTCTTTTTTGTTGTCTTGCCAAAATCCGTATTTTATGGACATAATACTCATGCTTGAGTTTGCACGGTGACGCACGCGTCGAAATAATAACTTGGTAGTAATCTATGGCGCATGCACTATTCAATAGTTTTGACCAATTGTTCCCATTTTTATGGATATTCCTGGAAATTGTTATTTGTACTTTTTTTGCGAAGATTCAATCTTTATCGAATACTGATTATCCAGGTTTTTTTAATGGTATATTTGGAATAGTGGTGTATTGTACTATTCATAAATGACCGGTACAAATAACGCTAAGCTGAAGCTAACTGTATAACCACTAAAGAAAAATTTTTTTTTTTGTTCTTGGCATTATCCGTACTTTTTCGATCTATCATCCACACTGGCGATTTCACGTTGGACGATACCGACACGACACGATATCGTGACGATATCGTCGACGATACCAGGGGCGAAACGATGTACGACACGACCGCAGCACATCGAGTAAATACAGGAAACAAAGTAATTAATTTTGTAAAAATTAAAAAACCCTCAACGCAATGAAACGGTTGAACCGATTTTGATCAAATATAGCTAAGACCATTCCCGACAAATTCACCTCTCAAACAAAATAAATCGGTATCGGTTCATCCGTTCGGGAGCTACGATGCGACGGACAGGCACACACTCAGACACACACTCACACACAGACACGTCAAACTTATAACACCACGTCGTTTTTGCGTCGGGGGTTAAAAAGTACGGTTGTTTTTTTTAACAACGTGAATAAAGGATCAAGCAGATGGCCCACCGGTAATATTAAGCGGTAACCTCTGTCTTTAACAATGCATCACGTCATAGGTCACGTCCACCTAGGACGCGCCCTATGTGGCATTGCACTGCGCCGCCACCCTGAGACAAAAGTCTCATGTGCCTGTAATTTCACCCCCTTCAAACCGGAACACAGCAATGCAAGCTCTACTGGTTTGCGGCCGAAATAGGTATCTTTCACGATCTCAGGAATCTGTAATTTATACTAAAAATATTATATATATATGCAAAATAATATTACTACTTACAATAATAATAATTAGAAAAAAGTACCGTGATATGCAAACGCGAGCGGAGCGAGCCGCTATAAATTATGTGATTAACAACTCGAAAAAAATGCGCTATCGAGCCCAAGCGTTGTATCGGCCTTCTTGGTCCCCGTCACAGAATAAATAATAGAACAAATACAAAAGGCTCACTTCAAGAAAATATATATATAAATAGTGACTCTTGGTGGATAGCAACAAAGTGCAATTCAGCTCGCACTGGTCGTCAGGTCGGGGCCCTGGGCACTTTAAGACTGCGCTCCCGCCAGGCAGAAATCTTCATAAAAAAAAACGCCACGCGCCGCTCGAAAAAGCGGTTTTTATTGAATATCTCGTGAAATATAGATAATTTTAAAAAACCCCGTAGGTCAACCCTCCGGTTTAGTGAATTGATTTTATTTATTCAATTTTTGACCGAATTAACTGTACCATATTGTCAAACAATCGAATCAAGCCAAAAGTTAGAGGTAACTTTGTGTTTTTTTTTATCGAGAAATTTTTGTCTTATCGTGTTTTCGTCTTGGTGATCCCTTAGTATTATAATTTAGTATCCATGCATAATTATTTTTAATTTAAATATTGTACTTGATTTAGTCAGTTAAAAATGTAATCGAAGATTGGTAATTTTGCATTACCTATACATATCGTGACCATACGACCCGGTTTGGGCGGGACAGTTCCGGTTTCAGGAAGTTTATCCCGGTGTCCTCACAGAAGCCAACATAGTCCCGGTTTTGCAAGCAGACCCAACGATAGTACTAACTTACTGACACCACTAACGCACCAGTCCAAAGAGTTTTTTCCCAAATTAACAATGTCCTGCCGTTTTTAAGGTGGGGTATAAGTTAAAGACAACATTGGGCACCAATACTGGTTGATCCAACTAGGTGATCAGGGTGTGCAAGGCCGACGGTGTCGTATCCCGATAAAAAGTAAGTGAGATTTAACAAATTAAACTATCAAACTCAGACCACCCTCCGACGGGTGACATCTTGGATCGTGAAAAATCGCTTTTTTTTCGTCTGCGGACGACACGAGAGTGTGGAGATTGTCATTTGTTATTATCATCACGTGACTGGAGGGGGTGGGCAGAGGGAATTGGAGCATTTAACTTGACACACTTTGTTTTTCCAAAATACTGTGCCCTAAAACTGAGACCTCAACGATCTCAACGAATCCTTTAGGTACCTTTAACCTTTACTTTTTATGATGACTGATTACGAATGAATAATGTTATGCTTAATTTGTAAATAATTGTAATTTTGTATATATGTACCTATCCACATTCTTTTTCTTTTTATACTACTTAAAATGACAGAACAAGCAGATGGCCCACCTTATGATAAGCGGTACCCTCTGCCTATGAACATTGCATTATCACATAGGTCACATCACGTCCACCTAGGACGCGCTCTATGTGGCCTATCTCCCTATGTGGCCTATCCGACACTGCGCCTGCCACCCTGAGACATAAAGATGAAAAGTCTCATGTGCCTGTAATTTCACCGGCAACCATACCCTTCAAACCGGAACACAGCATTGCGATCACTACTGCTTTGCGGAAGAAATAGATAAGGTGGTAGTACTTCCCCGGACGAACTCTTTCACAAAAAAGCTCTACTACCTACTGGTACTAGTATAGTATTATTTTATCTGTACCTGTGTGTTCTGTCTGTTTTGTCCTTACCTACTACTATAGTAGACTGGCCGTGTTTAGGCTCATTTTGATGAGTGTTCCTGTGGATTAGGGGCCTATCGTCACTACACCATTTTTTGTGCCACCTTTGACTTCCATACATCGAGGGTTTTTTTTTTATACTACTGAATGACGGAACCTCTGCATATGAACAGTGAAACGGGTAAACTCGTCACTACCACAGATAAAATAATACTATACCTACTAGTATCACTACTAACATTTTCTAAGGTTTTGCACAATTTTGTGAGGTTATTGTAGAATAAGGTTACATATTCTAATTAAGAATCTCGAATTAAATATGTTGACTCATAAATCTCGATTGTAAATTCTCGAATGGAAAATCTCGAATGAAAAATCCCGAAAGAAAAATCGCGAATTAAATATCTCGAATTAAAAATCTCGAATGTTAACACAGGGGCACAGGGTTCCGATCACCAATTTTATAAAAGCTCGTATTGAAGAATATATTTCCACAAAAACATAGGAAATAGGGATCACATAGCGCAGTTAGTTAAAAAAAATGCCACGCGCAAACCGCGCCCTCAAATTTTTTCACCGCGTCTCGTTAGAGACATCTGAAAAACCACTAAAAACAGTTACAGTTCACATCGGCTAGATGGCGCTCTACTGAATGAAGGGACCATTTCTTATCTCATTTTTTCACTGCATTTTTGGTGATCTTGTTATACCATTGATGAGTTGAAACTTGAATTCCAGGCTTAACGGGATTTGTGTCGCTACGTGCGATACTTTCAGTATTCTTTATTTTGGATGTAATTGGAGTTGCTACCTTGTAGTACTTATACCACCAAGTTTTTACCCGACTACGTCGAAGCAAAAAGTAGGATTAGGAATTTGACCATTATGTATGTGTGTGGGTATGTATGTTTTTTTCTTTTCTTTATACTACTTGGATGACGGAACAAGCAAGAGGCCCACCTGATGTACCTATGTCCATCTGTTCCCTCGCAACTTCTAAACTACCAATCATAACCTTGTACTATTAATTATTCCGTATCAGAACCTAGACTTGTTTGTAAGATTCGTTGGAATAAGATTTGTACTGGCTGCTAGCTTATTTATGGAACCAATGTGAAATTACTTGAAGAAAGCTTTAAGAAAAGAATTAAAAATGAAAAGAGGCCCATTGAGGCTCTGCCTACCCTCTCGGGGAAAAAGGCGTATGTCTATGTATGTATGTAAATATTTGCAGATGTACACCTAATTCATCAATTTTAGTAGTAGTAGAGCTGTTTTTGTGAAAGAGTTCGTCCGGGGAAGTACTACCGCCATATCTATTTCTGCCGCAAAGCAGTAGTGCTCGCATTGCTGTGTTCCGGTATAGTATTATTTTATCTGTGGTTCCGGTTTGAAGGGTAAGGGTGCCGGTGAAATTACAGACACATGAGACTTTTCCTCTTTATGTCTCAGGGTGGCGGACGCAGGGCAATGCAACATAGGGCACGTCCTAGGTGGACGTGACCTATGAGGTAATTCACTTTCATAGGCAGAGGTTACCGCTTAACATCAGGTGGGCCATTTGCTTGTTCCGTCATACAAGTAGTATAAACAAATTAAAAAAAAAAACAATCACCGTGGATACTTAGGTACCTATAAAGGTACCTATGTACTAATTCATCATCAACTGTAAGATGTCAACTGCCGGACGAGGCCATATAAAATGCAATGTTGGTTTTGTCATAATCACCACGCCTGGCAGGCAGATTGGTGTTCAGTACTCAGGCTGATGCTGCTGCCTATTCCCTGTTACAACAGGCATCTTTCCCATCCATGGGAGGAGATGGAGGGGTCTTTTCTTAGGCCAGACACACCACGGCACTAAGTACTTACTTTAACCATAAATGTTGGTCACCGTACATTACGTTACTATTAACTAATTTAAAAAAACACGATGAAACGTGTAGATTTCTTGTTTTTTTTCCGTCTTGTATTAGTCTTTTAAAACTACTACATAGTATTTTTTTTCTGTTTTTAGAAGAAATTGCAAAAACCCCAAAAATAATTATTTTCGATTACTTTTCAAGTACATAAATTCATTTCTAGCTTTATCCACTGTATGATGTATTTCGCGATTTGGCAAAACACTTGGCTGAAGCTGAAATTGATGAGTGTTCTCAGATGAATTAGGTTAGAAAGCCTCTGGGTGCCATTCTCATGTCGTGCGATAAGCCTTTTGTATGATTTCTCGCAAACTGATCGAGATTATTTCTACTGCAACGAACGTGTGCAGTCAGCAGCAATATAAAAAATTATAAGAAAAGTTTCCATGTGTTCTTTATTTGGATTGTTGTTTCTTTTTTTTCTGTATTTAGCGGCTTTTGAACTTAATGTTCATGTCTTCCCGTATTGTTGTTTCTTCTATGCCAAATAAACTAGCACCTGCTGGTCTAGGCTATACAATATTATATATATACATATATGTTATAATATTATATTCATGTTAGAATATTATATTCATGATAGAATATTGTATTTCTGTTAGAATATTGCCTTCTTTTGGAATATTATATTCTTGTTCAACTAAAATAATACCCATAACACACATATCAGTCAGCTGCATAGTTCTGACCTCACACTAGGCTAATACCTACCATGGTACAACAACACACAGACCCGGAACGAATATTTGCAGATCATAAAAACATTTGATCCGCAGCGGGAATCTAACCCGCTCTCATGTCTCGGCCGGCTAGTCGCCCGCTACGCCACAGAGGCCGAGGAGAAACGGATTATCTTTTATTAACTTTTCTATCATAAATATGTTAATTATAAAAAGGGTAGGTTAATTGATACACTTAATGAAAAACTACTGTTAAGTTACTGAAAACAAAACAAGTTTATTATTATAATAGTTGGTAATCTGGCATTTGGAATGATTTTAATTAACTCCAATAGAATTTGGGACAAGAATTCGTGAGCCAGGCAGTCAACATCCCAATTTAATGTTTTGTGGTGAATCTGTAGAAGTAAGAATATATTTTGATTACCTACTATTATTAATTACTTAATTTTAATTTAAACAAATCACAAATTATCATGATTGACTTGTATCAATTTAGTAACAATATTTCGAGATTTTTACAATAAAAGCAACTTACCTAAATTATAAATTAAAATGTTCTACGCTTTGAGAATACATCCCACAGCGTCCACCAGCGCTAGAAGATAGCGGGAAAATACTGTACTAATTAGAGATTACACTTCGACCAAGTTGAAAACACCCACGTCGGCGTATAATTTGTTTGTCAAGGGGTGTTTTTGACATAGTCGTATAATACTGCTTAACCCTTTACTGCGCATGCTTCCATACATAAGTAGGGGAGAGGAAAAAAACACAAATTTATACCGGGTAAATTTCAAACCTATACTTTTTTTTCCTACCCAAGCATTTTTATGTCGAACTTTGTATGTGTGAGTGCCAGCTTTAATTACGTATCGACTTAATTTGCCTGTGACTCTCGATTCGAGGCAGAGTTTTGACACGTCCTGAATGAAATTCACTGTTTTCGCAACATTTCTTACTGCAAAAAGTATTCTAATCGCGTTTTCTTGTTGTTGTTGTGACGTAGCAATGATGTAGTGGTTAGTTTCGGGGGGAACACCATGGTTTGCCCTGTGTTTGAATTTGGAAGAGTGAAGACAATTACTTAAATTGGAGTATTCGAATTACGAAAATGTGAGCTGGGTAAGTTCTATAGTACGGAGGCCTGCAATGCTCTAAGGTTCTATATTCAAAACGTTTTACTTTTCATTCCTATTTTTTAATATCGTGATTTATTGAGATTTGTTATGTAATTATGTAAATAGTAATAATTATAACACAAGAACTAATTTATGATTTGAGTAGAGTCATTAAGTAGGTACTTAGTGCTCTAAGTAGGTACATATATTTATGGTAGGTATTGAAAATGACGTATGAAACCACCTGTTGATATTATCATAACTTTGTATTATTCTGTGTCATTTGTATGAGTTATTATGGTCTAATTAACAGTAGTTCAATTAACAGTTCAATTGATTCTGGTTTTATTTCAATTTACTTTGATATATACCTTAGTTATTTATTAAACTAATGACTGCTACCTATCAACACATCGTGTACAAAATATATCGAATCTCTTAGATTGTTTGAAATTTGAATACAATTATTTTTAAGATGTTTCCTCTATTATGTAGATAAAGTAGTAACACTTTATTAACGATAAATATTAAAAAAAGCAATCTTCTGAAGTTTTCAGTAACCTATGCACTTCAAAGGTCTAAAATTGTAACAATCTTTGAATGAACCTCTGCCGTAACTTGATAGTGAAAACTGAACACTAGAACCCTGGGTTCTAGTCTAGTCTAGGCAGCCTGAAAGTGGTGCGATGTAGTTGCCAGAAGAGGGCGCTATTTTAAATTCGATATTTTCAGCTTTATGTATCGTATCTGAAAACTATCATAATATTCTACTTAAATTAAATAGTTAGTTAGTTAGTCGATAATTTGCTAACTACACAAATAGATCCATAGGCTACTTTTAACCCGGTAAAGCGGAAGCGACGCCGCGGGCGGTAACTAGTATTTTATATACTTATGTCTAGGGTATAGTATTATTTTATCTGTGGTACATAGACCAGGGTAGATAATTTTTGAAACCAAAAAAAATTACAGTAGGATGAAACCCATTAGAAAAGGAGGGGAATATGATCAAAATTAAAGGAAAAATAAATTACGGTCGATCCGAGTTCGGGAAGTGGGAGGGGGTGAGTTTTTAAGAGTAAAAAATGGTTTATCTTGATTTCCGGCAAAACTACAAGTCCTATGGAAAAAAGTTAAATAGCAAAGTTGTAGGCAATAAAAAGATCTACAACTTTTGTATTTGCAGATTTTTCACATAACCTCAAAATTTAGGTGAAAAATAAAAAAAACCAAGTTTTTGGTTTTTTATTTATATCTTTTCAAAAAAAAAAAAAAACTACGAAATTTGGTGAAAACTTACCTTATTATGTCCCAAATACACTGTAATTTATTTGATTAAAAATATTTATTTTTTCGCTTCATTTTAACTTAATATCAAAAAAGCACCCTAATTTTCAATCGCAAATTCTGACGTCAAAATATCAGATTTTTTCAAAAAGTTTGGGGGCTTTTTGTTTGTTGAAATATCTACTTTCTAATGGTGTAAAAAAAAATACATTACTATAGGAAATATTCTTAGAAAATGCATAAAATTGAAAAAACCTCAAACTCGTTTTTTTTTTTTAATTACTATGTACAATTTCATCAAAAAAATGTGATTGCTGCAATTTTTTTTAGTTAAAAAGTTTATTTATTTTACTCGAATTACATTCATGTCATAGAAAATCTCATACAAAATAAATATACATGTAAATCGTACTATTGAATTTAGAAACTTAATTCTGATTACGCTATTCATTTTTTTTTTTAAAAAAACGTTAATCTTGTTATTTATAAATACGTTATTTGAAATTCTAATCAGTTACTCATTAGTTTTTGTCTCTTTGGAGGCATTTCTTCATCGTCAGATTCGACAAATCTTTCCAACTCTAGTTGATCGTCGAAATCTTCAAGACCATCATCTTCGCCTCCAATGTTATTTCCAGTCTGCATTGGTTCTTCATCCATAATTTCATCTGAATCATTTACTTCCTCGTAGATTTTTTCTTCCATATTGGAGCAATTTTCAGAACCATGACAATTAGTGCATAAATTTGTGCATTTTAAACCATGTTTTCGGCAGCCACATTTTAAACTGTTACATCCAGTTTCACAGCTGCAGCAAATAGTTTTGAGCAATACTTCCGGAATTAAATCCTTTTCTGTAAATTTGGGCATAATGCCACGCTGATGTTGCTTCCAGCCCCAATCTGTTGCTGTCAATTCGTTACCCAACCAAGTTTGAATAAAGTAAATTTCTCACAAAACACTTAGAGTAACTCAGCCTGCACGTGTATTTTTAAAAACGATGTTGTACACTACTCTGTATCTCGAATACCGGCTAACGGTTTTTACAGCTGCTACGAAATAGCAGGTATGTAGTAAGGCCCAGACCCTCCTAGGTCCGTCCCCACTTCTCAATGAAATAACTTACAATGGGCTTAAATTCACCGAAGGTCACTCAGGTATATAAATTATCTTAAAACAGCAATAAATATGCATCTACAAATATTATTTAAAGAAGATTCTACAACTTTTTCAAAATATTGTAGATGTCTTATTAAATATTAACTTTATTAACTTATTTCTTTGTTAATTATAGAAGTATATTTTAATTTGTAATTTTTTCGTTTATCAATAAAACATGAAATCTTACGTTTTTTGAGTAATAAAAGTGTAAATTTTAATAAATACCTCAAAATTGTACATAATGATTAAAAAAAAAAACGAATTTGAGGTTTTTTAATTTTTTTGCATTTTCTAAGAATATTTCCTATAGTAATGTATTTTTTTTTACACCATCAGAAAGTAGATATTTCAACTAACAAAAAGCCCGCAAACTTTTTGAAAAAATCTGATATTTTGACGTCAGAATTTTCGATTGAAAATTAGGGTGCTTTTTTGATATTAAGGTAAAATGAAGCGAAAAAATAAATATTTTTAATCAATTAAATTACAGTGTATTTGGGACATAATAAGGTAAGTTTTCACCAAATTTCGTAGTTTTTTTTTTTTTTTTGAAAAAGATATAAATAAAAAACCAAAAACTTGGTTTTATGAATTTTTCATCTAAATTTTGAGGTTATGTGGAAAATCTGCACATCCAAAAGTTGTAGATCTTTTTATTGCCTACAACTTTGCCATTTAACTTTTTTCCATAGGACTTGTAGTTTTGCCGGAAATCAAGATAAACCATTTTTTACCCTTAAAAACTCACCCCCTCCCACTTCCCGAACTCGGATCGACCGTAATTTATTTTTCCTCTCATTTTGATCATATTCCCCTGCTTTTCTAATGGGTTTCATCCTACTGTAATTTTTTTTCATTTTTTACCATTTTTGTAGGCTTTGACCCTGGTCTAACAGGTAACATCGTTATTTTGTGATAACGGAAACGGACTTCGATGAATTTTCTTATGTGTGGGTTTTTGGGGGCGAACGAATTTTATTCGATAAAGATTGCATTGCTGTGTTCCGGTTTGACAGGTATGGTTGCCGGTGAAATTACAGGCAGATGGGACTATTTATATTTATACACCACTATTCTATAAAAACATAAACCACATAGGTACCATTAAAAAAAACCTGGATCATCAGTATTCGATAAAGATTTAATATACACAAAAAAATATTTTGTCAAGAAAACAAATGTAAATATATTTTTCATTAGAGACGAAAAAATTCAAAAATTACGCAGAATTAATTGATACCGAATACTTATATCCAGTAATAGTAGTTTATGCAACTGTCATATAAGAAGGGTTATTAAAACACGAGAGTCTGTTTATCGCATGAGGCGAGTGTTTTAATACCTAAGTTATATGCAGTTTCATACACTACTTTATCTTCACTCAAAGGAATAATTTAAATTAAACAAAGTAGGTAGGTTACAAGGAAGTAATTTATTTGGTATAGTAATATGGGAAGCTCGGGAAATTAAGTTCAAACTACGCGTGCGCCATTTTTTCACAGTTTGAACTGCGCACGCTTGCATATTCAGGCTATAACCATAGACTAGTTTAATGAATTAATAAAAAAAATATAGCGGTACTAGAATGAGTTTTATGATACAGTTGGCGGTACTATAATGAGTTTTATTCTTAATTTTATGTATATGCGTCTATAAAGTGCGTCTGTACCTATAGAACCGTCTTTGAATTCGTAATTCGAATTTTTCGATTTGAGTGTAGATAAAGTTTTTTATGGTATATTTAGAATAGTGGTGTATATAATCATCTCTATGTCTCAGGGTGGCGCGCGCAGTGCAATGCCACATAGGGTGCGTTCTAGGCTTAGAGCATTCCAAGCTTCCATACCGAATGGTTCTAGGTGACCTATTAGGTAATGTACTGTTAAAGGCAGAGGTTACCGCGCGCTTAACATCAGGAGGGCCACCTGCCTGTTCCATCATACACGAAGTAAAAAAAAAAGATGGATGCTGCTTTCCATCCGCTGTCGGCTTTTACGACGTCCATAGGAGGAGACGGATGGGTTTATTCTGAGGCCAGAATCACCACACCACAGCACTCTTAACTTTTTGATAGATTTTCATTATAAAGCCAACAGTAAAAGTAAAATTGAAAAAACGAGCGTTACATAAAGTCCGTTATGTTTTCCATCTGCGAAATATATACGAGCATCTTATACTGAACTGAACTGGAGTAAACTCCAGTTGCGCGTCAGAGATCACACCTATTTTTCTCATAATGAAATAAATACCTACATTTTACGAATTCCAAATATTTGGTACTTACATTGTAAATATTGTAATCCCAAAACACAACAGCCCACGTTTTCAGTTGTTAACAATATTTATTGCTAATAAATTAACTGGCATTTTACAGGTCATAAACGGTCAATTTATATTCTTGTACCCTGACCGAGTTTATGGGTTAACGCCTTCATGCCAATTATGACCCGTTCATGCAAAATGTGACCCCATGGTGGTACGAGAGGATTGGATGTGTGTTAAGGACGCTGTCATTTTAAAGGACGTCCTCTATTTCAGACCCAAAAATGTATCTTGTCCTCTAATTCATGGGGAGTCATAAAGGTGATACGAGTATCATATAATGATGCTGTGTACTTACTAATATATTTATTTATATCCTGAGTTCTTGCAGTGTGTGTAGAAACGTCACTTGTAAACGTAAATACTAGGATCGTTATCTCGTGTTTGTTTGTTTGTGTTTGCCGTAGACGTTTTTTTTTTGTTTTGTTTTTTTTTTGTTTTGTTATATTTTTGATTGTTTTGTGTCAATTGTTATTTTCCGTGACGTCACTAAATGGCTCTGTCGCAAGACCAGTGTTGGTTGTAACGTGTTTAAAACTGGCTCATGCTGAGACAGAGACCGTTTTGTGACTCAATGCAAAAAATTGTTAGCTTTGTCTTCTACCTATTTTATTATGTTTTTGATTGAGTTACAAATAAAATATTTTCTTACTTATTTCTTTCTTTCTAATTTAAATCTTCCTAAAGGACAATACTTTGTCCTTTATTTTGGGAAAAATTAACGTATGATCAGAGGGGGTTAACTTGGGTCGGGAATAATCGCGCGTATTCTGTCGGCATTCCCTCTTTAGTTGAGTGAGGTGACGCGCGAACACGACGTAGAGACAGTTTTTTATGACGTTTATACGCTACGAAATATATCTTCTTTTTTGTTTAATTTACTGCAGGGTATAGTGTTGTGTCAGTGTTGCACGGAAAAGTACTATCTACTTATCATACCTCACTAAACATACGCGACGTCCTTTATTTTCATCCAATGTCCCTCTAAAACATAAAACGGGAGTTGGCAAGCCTAGTCACATCACACGACACCATGGACTTACTTAGTATACAAAAAGACTGAGCGCTCTTAAAATTATAATACCGAAACAAGACCTTATTTCATTATGTTAAGACTCAATTTAGATTACCGTCATAGATAGAGGAAAAACGAGCCAAGAGAGATAGGTAGAATAGAGTTAGTTTGTCCCTTTCTAACACTAGAAATGATAGCTTTATGATAGCAATGATGACCAGTAATCAGTAACAAGGTTCGATAACACTTTCTGAAATATAAGAAAAAAAAAGTGTTTCCTACAAACGCAAGCCCAGTCCCGAGTCATCTATTAGGGGAGGTCAACATTTTATTTTACGAAATTAACAAAAAAAGTTATCGATTTGTGATACTGATCACTTACCAAGCCTCCAGTGTGAATTTGGCTGCATAAATAACTGTGATAAATAATTAGATTTAAATAATGTTTGTTCCACTCCACGTTCATAAGTGTCTATGGAAAAGGTCTCCTGGACATGACTTTATTTTATGGTCACCGTAAGTAGACACACTGTCTCTTAGTACATGTCTTGCTCTGAACGTTTTTCAGCTGCCAGAGCTCAGTCCTTTTGTATACTAAGCATAGTCCATGCACGACACACACATTACCACGAGCGCGTTCGAGCGTGAATGACAAGCCGAGCCGAGGTATAGTGCGCGTCATGTAAACAGAACGCTGGCGGTCAAGCTTCTACAGGCGTTCCAGCGTTCTTTTTACATGACGCGTACTATAATTGTACATTATTTGTAGTAAACTAGGTAGGCACTCATTCAATGCATAGGTATACATCTCTTAAATAAGTAGAAAAGTAAGTGATCTCTTAAAAAAAACGCTGGAACTCCTTAAGAAGCTTGACCGCCAGCGTTCTTTTTACATGACGCGCATTATAGCCGTGCATCCCGTACACTTTTACATAGAAACATGTATGGAGAAAATTATAGTGAGTTTTATACTGTCTATTCTTTGTCATGGATGAAAAAGTAATTTATTTGGGCACAGGATAATAAGCAAGACGTGTAGAGGAATATAAAAGCGACTATTTGTTGTTATTTTCACATTAAAATATGTAGTGGATTTAGCTATACAGACCCCAAAAACTTACATATGGTGTCTCCAAAGTGTACAATAAACCTTTAGTACCAATCAAAAGAATGCTTGCGACTTTTAATACAAAATATTATTTCCATGAGGTACACATTCAATAACAAAATTGGCCATTATTTAGAGCGAGTAATTTGTTAAAGTGATTTTATACCAAGTTGAACTAATTGGACATAAACATCACAACTAGTTCTACTTTCATGATTTCATTTATATTGAATAGTTGGAAAAGTGAACTAATTGGAATATCTTTGTCCAATTAGTTCAACTGGTTGAACTTATTTATCATCATAGTCATCGGCCTATATACAGAAGTTCACTGCTGGACGCATGCCTGCCCCATAGAATGACACGACGAAAGGTCTTGAGCAGTCTCCATCCACCGCTTTCCTGCGATGTCTTCGGTCCATTGAAAGGGTATTCCTCCGACAACCTCCGTGGTGCAGCGGGTGATGCAGGAGGTTGCGGGTTCGATTCCCGCCTCGGAAGAAATACTTGTACGATCTGTAGATATTTGTTTAGGGTGTTCTGGGTATTTTGTGTGTCTATAAAAATATAAAAATATATCTATGTAATGTATTAAGTGTATATCTGTTATCCAGTACCCATAACACAAGTTCTGCTTAGCTTGGGGCTAGATAATGTTGTGTGAACTGTCCAGCATTATTTATTTATTATTATTTTACTGCCAACCATCAAACCGGAACACAGTAATGCGAACACTAGGTACTGCTTTGCGGCAGAAATCAGTAGTAGGTACTTCCGCGGACGAACTCTTTCACAAAAAAGCTCTACTACTATTAAAAATTCGGTTAAATACTAACCACTACAAGGAAAAAATTACTATCAATCTTGTTATGAAATACGTAGTCATAGAGATGAAACTTACTAAGTAGACAACATATATAGAGACGAGCTCCTTACAAAAACTGGCTACCTACTCATTTGAGTCGGTAGTCAATCAAGTACGCTCCATACATCTTAAGAAATGTCCTAAAAAATAGCTACCGACACCTTTCATAGTATTTATTTACACCTTTCGAGAAAAAAATACCATAAAATCAACATGTCTATTCATGTTCGGTCTGGCGGCCGTCTCGACGAGTCGTTAAACGTATCGTGTACAGTCAGATACAAAAGTATTCTCCAGTTTGTAAAGAGTCATGGCGAAACTAGATAAATTAATATCCTTGGATAGTACGATAATAATAGCTTAAGACAGACCGTTCCCAGGCAGAAATCTTTATTAAAAAAACGCCTCGTGCATCTCCAAAAAGCAGTTTTTATTGAATATCTTGTAAAACATAGGTAACTTTACAAAACCCCTGCAGTAAACCCTCGGCTTTGTTGTAATTATTTTATTTATCTAATTTGTTTACCCAATAATATGCTCCATTTTAATGAGATATTGGTTAAATCGAAAAATTAAAAAACAAAACCTCTAGGGTACCTACTTCCACTAATCCAACAACGCTGAAATTTGGTATATTTGTAGCTTTTATGACACAAATACTGGGAAATTGAAGAATTTCGAAAGTTGTACTCTATAAAACAATAACCATTATTTGTTTACCTCCCGTTTCTAAAAAATTTGAACGACATTGTAGGACTAACATATCGGACCACAAGTAAGACTATTTTTTCGAAAAAAATAAGGTAACCTACAAAATCGCGTGTATACGCGAGGTCTCAGTTCAGGGCGAACCACTAGTTAGTTGAAACAAATAATTTTTTGATAATATTGATCAGGCTTATTAAAAACAGCCCGTCATGCCGAAAACATCCGAATAGCATAATAGAGATTTTACAATAAATTATTTGTTTTTTTCCCGTACTTTTGTACAAAAACTGATGATGGACAACTATTAAGATACTCTAAAAATACCTGATGACCAATCGTGTACTTACCTACTCAATTTCATTCCATTTTTGGCTAATTAAAAAAGCTTCTCCCTTCTTGTTTCAAAAAGCGCCAACTATGTATATTGGTAAGATAGGTTAGAAAAACTCGCCGCTGCCTTTTTATCTGCCGTCGGAGGCCATGCCATTTTAATTTGCATATAGTTCAATCATGCCCAGTCAACACCTAACCTGTGAAAATTTTCAAATCATCTAGTTACCTCTTAGTGCCCGTGTAACAGAACAGAACGCATAGAGACGGAAAGCGTAGCCTTGTTCCTTAGGCACCCTTTGTGTACGGAACCCTAAAAAATATGTTGCAATTACAATAATTGGAAACAGAAAACCAGAATTTTAAAACAACAAAAACTAGATGGAATTGTTATGCCTGTATTTCTGACTGAAACCACAGAATAAATATTAGTACAAGCTGAAACATTGGCACGACTTATGAGGAAGCTCACTGAAAATAGTGAGTAGTTCCATTTTGTCCCCGAATCTGTCCCCATTCGGGGATGAGTTGAGTTGAGTTATTATGTTTTTGTAAAATTAACTTGTTGGTAGACTTTTGTCTTTGACTGTACCTATCATACAGACTCGCGGGAGGCGGAACGCGTGCAATAAACAAATATTGTATGACGGCTCGACTTTATGAGAAATATGTTAAGAACTTCCCAGGGCATAAAGTTTGCAGAAACGAAATAAGATTAATATTTCAAGGTCATGAAAGCAATGTTCCAAGTCGACTTTATTACAAGTAGCTGTACTTCACTAACAAAATCAACAAGGGAAACATCAGGAATATGAAAGTTGCCAAAAAAAATGGATCGAACAGGACGATCAAAGTCCAATGGATCATTCTCAATGGATCGAACAGGAACTACTCGAGCTTTTTCGTGAAAGAGTTCGTCCGGGGAAGTACTACCTCCATATCTATTTCTGCCGCATAGCAGTAGTGCTCGCAATGCTGTGTTGTTTGAAGGGTATAGTTGCCGGTGAAATTCCAGACACATGAGACTTTTCATCTTTATGTCTCAGGGTGGCGGGCGCAGTGCAATGCCACATAGGGTACGCCCTAGGTGGATGTGACCTATGAGGTAATGTATTGTTAAGGTGGGGTATAACGCAAAATTACCATTCTTAGATTTGATTTTTAACGGACACAATATTCAAATTGAAAATATGCATGGATACTACATTATAATACCGAGGGAATACCCATACAGAAACATGATAGGATTTTTTTTATACTACATAACTAACAGAGAAATAAGACCTTATACTAACAATATAAAAATATCTATCTATGTAATATATTGTATTTAAGTATATCAGTTGTCCAGTACCCATAATACAAGCTCTGCTTAGCTTGGGGCTAGATAATTTTGTGTCCACCAATATATATTTATAAAAAAAAGTGAGTACTTACATGTGAGCAATAAATAAATACAATACCTACAATACAACACAAATAATACCACGCTTATTATTCTTAAAAACAATTATTTTCACATAAATTAAAGAAACACATATATTATATATAAAAATATAAAAATTTATATAAAAAAAAGTGACTCTTTTCTCATTTGATATGTCCTGTATAATTTATCGAAGTTCGATATTAATCCATTGGAGAATGGATCAATCAGGAACAAAAATATAGGTATAATGGATCGAACAGGACAATGGATCATTATCAATGGATCAAACAGGAACTACTCTTATACAAATACAAATACAAATACAAATAATTTATTGATAACGCCAAGTTACAGGTCAGAAGAAATAAGAGTTATCAGGGCTAGTAAAACTCATTGACACTCGAGATGTAATGCTTACTACCAATCTAACGAACCATTAGTAGAACAACGTAATCGCACTAATGATACCAATATAATAAAACAAATAACTAATAAAGATCATCTCAAATAAGATACAAAAAGTTAATGATGCTGTGATTCGTTCCGCGGAGGCGGCTTCCGCTCACCAATTCAAATTTAGTTTTTTTTTCGTTTTTAGGGTTCCGTGGACTTTAACGCAACGCATTAAAAACTATTATTTCGTGTATGATTTCGCATTTAGATCGTAGGTATACTACAAATGGTTTTTTCGTTCGAATTAAAAAAGAAGATTAATTAAAAAAATCCAACTATAGTTCGTAAAACACGAGTCTTGTGGCAGATGTTATTTTGCTTATTTTGGCAATCTTAACACTGTCCAAAAGTTTTGGAACTTAAAAAGAGGAAACTTCTTAACCTAAATCTTACCCATTACCAAGTTTCAAAACTATTGGACAGCGTATGATCAAAATAACACCTGTCACCTTCGACCAAAATACGGCCTATGTACGGACGGGCCTTAGGGAACGATAGTTTTGAAGCTTATAAAGTGAGCTCACTCACTTACTTCGCTTCAGCAGTCCCTCCGTAGACCAAGACACGTTCTTGGTGATCCCGATGACCCTATCGCTGCCGCTAATGCGGTAGTGACGTCATCCAGTCAAGACAGAGAAAACACTACACCCTTACACCGACCTCGCCGGCGAGGTCGAAGAACCTTCTAAGTACCTTCTGTACCTTCGCCTAAACCGGTACAAGCATGTTCCGGGGCGTTCTGTTCGATCCTCCCAACCTGGAAACAGCCCAAGCCGAGGTTCGTACCTAGTGGTGCCCTTGTGCTCGTTGCCCCAACCTAACTTTACAGGTTGAGCGCCATCTGCGCTCACCAAAAGCTCGGTAAAGCAGTCATGGCCCCAGGCGGTCAATTGCATTAAATTCCATTCGAAAAAAAAAAAAAAACTTCGCTTCAGTCGGTCTTTGTGACGGCAACGAGTGACGTAACGTACGTGTGTTGTAATTGTGACTTATTTTTCACGGACGTTTTGTGTGGGTAAGGCTTGTCCATACGTTTTTATTTCACAGTCACCTGTGTGCTAAATTTTACAAAATAAACATATATATATATATTTTTATACTACTTGAATGACGGTACATGCTGATGGCCCACCTGATGTTAAGCGGTAACCTCTGCCTATGAACAGTGCATTCTCACATAGGTCACGTACACCTAGGACGCGCTCTATATGTGGCATTGCACTGCGCCCGCCACCCTGAGACATAAAGTTGAAAAGTCTCATGTGCCTGTAATTTCACCGGCACCCATACACTTCAAACCGGAACACAGCAATGCAAGCACTACTGCTTTTGCGGCAGAAATAGGCATGGTGGTAGTACTTCCCCGGACAAACTCTTTCACAAAAAAGCTCTACTACATTAATAAAGTGTGTGTTTTGACGAATCTGATTAGAAAATTTAACGGTTTAAATCTGTCCCGGTTGCCTGTAAAATGTAAGTCTCCGTTTTAACAAGGTTTATTTGTTTTTTTTTCTTCTATAATAGTTTAACAATCGTGTAATGCAACTTCAAAAAATAAGTCAGTGTTATGAAGACTCAGGTCACCAAATATCACTTTCATATGTTTTGTAATTGCTGAATTAAATCATAAAAATCAGTGAGCTGATCTGATGATGGAGACTCCTTGATGATGAATTAGCCTGGTAGAGTTTGGGCTCATTTTGATCAGCTATGGTATTCGGGGTACCGTGAGTTGAGCCAATTCACTTCATATTTTGTGTCATCTAATTCACGCGTTGCGCGATACGCGTTACACGCCGAACTTTACCGAGTGCAGATTTCTTACTACGCAAATCGTGAATATTCACGGGAGGCTTCACGCGGCCCCGAATACCACGGCTGCTAACGGTTCCGACTGCTAATTTTATAAAAGCTTGTATTTAAAAAAAACACAGAACTTACTGTTTTGGTATACGGAACCAATATTCAAAACCCACAGACGCTCTTGTCCATTTTTTTTCCACTATATCGGGTATGCTTCTTCATCTCTTTTTCCCGCTAATGGTTTTAGATTTTGTTGCGTTTTTTATCAAAATATATTATTGTTTTCGGAACTTCTGCTGTAGTAATTGCGTAGTCCGGTGGCCGATAATGAATTGCCAAATTAAATTTGTATCAAGTAATTTGAAAGGGCTAATGATGTGAAGGCGATAGGGTTCAAAATTGTTGTTTATGTGATATTGGTATGAAATTGTGAGGACTTATTAACTTACTAGCGACTCGCCCCGGCTTCGCACGGGTAGCCCCCGGTGAACCCCTCCCCCCTCCTACCACTACCCCTAATGCCAATCTCCTGGTTCTAAGCTACCTCCCCACCAGTTTTAAGCCAAATCGGTCCACCCGTTCTTGAGTTATAAGTGGTGTAACTAACACGACTTTGTTATATACTAGCGACTCGCCCCGGCTTCGCACGGGTAGCCCCCGTTGAACCCCCCCTCCTTATTACTTATTCTGCTATCCGGAGCGGAGAAGAATCCACCAAAAAAGAGATAACTAACATCGGTCCAGCCGATCTTGGGTTATAAGTGGTGTAACTAACACGACTTTGTTTTATATATACAGATATTAGCCTTATTAATGTATTAATAAATTGACAAGGCCTATGTACAGCCGCTAAAGTGATAGTCTAAATGACTTACCTATTTATTTATTTTAACCCCCGACGAAAAACGAAGGAGTGTTATAAGTTTGACGTGTCTGTGTGTGTGTTCGTGTGTGTATGTATGTGTGTGTCTGTCTGTCCAATCGTAGCTCCCGAACGGGTGAACCGTTTTTTTTTTTTGTTTGAAATGTGTATTTGTCGGGAGTGTTTTTATCTTTGTTTGATCAAAATCGGTTCAGCCGGTCAGCGTTGGGGGTTTTTTAATTTTTACAAAATTAATTACTTGTTAATTGAACGCTTCACTGTATATTGACGTGACTAATAGTAACATGTGATCCGAAGGTATTAATAAATATATGAATATGAATATTGAATCATCGTCATCAGCCTGTATAAGTCCACTCCTGCAGGCTACTGCCAAGACGAACTGTCTCCATCCAACGACTTCCTCCGACCTTTAAAATGTCCTCAATCCATGAGTGCCTTCCTAAACTGCGCCGTGCTAAAATATCAGTGTTACCAACATCAAAGTTTTTCTGTAAATATGTTTTTATTTGAGTAGAGCTACTCAGGAACTAGGACAAGGTCTTCGTACGAAACTGGTTACGTAGAAAGAACATCAATTGGAACCTGATCGGATATCCGTGGTTCACTCTGGGCCTCAACGGAAGATCAGCGCTGGCACAGATAAAAGAATACTATACTAGGCGCTGGGTTGCCTACGCGGCCTAGCAAACGCTGAGTTGAGGACCCTTTTGTGGCTTACGTCAGACACACACACAAATTGCCTAATTTTTTATTTCTGTGTTATTTGTTTTTGTTTTAGTTTTTATTTAGTTCCTATCTTGTTTGCTTTTTTGTTGGTGTGTGTCTTTGTTTGTATAGTCATAAATACGCGTTTCTTTCTTTCTTTCTTTCTTTCATCTTTATACGATACTGGTTACGAAACTCCGGTATCGTAGGCGGCTGAATTTAAAATATAAGTACAGACAATCTCGAACAGTAAACCAATATAGTTAGTGGTCAAACACCGGATGGTCGTTACGGTTTGCAATCATCTGTATTGGGCTCCGGCCTTTGATGCGCCGAGATACGCCGCGCCGAGGTTTGAGCTCTTTAGATAATCATTAACAAAAAAACAGATTCAAGGTTGTCAGAGGCAAGTCTGTTATATTCTAAGTCCATGGTTATATTGGACACAAATCTATATTTTGCATAGGAGTAGAAGTGACGTGTCCTTAGTACGAGTGGCGACCGCATGATCTACCCTTAGAGCATTCCAGGGCTCCGTCTACCCTATGCACCCGATCTAGAGTCCGCGCCATGACTGAAGTCCGGTGACTGGAGCGCTAGTTTCTATGCACAAAGTGCAAAAGCGAAAATCTACCTCTGTTATCCGTTAGATCCTCAAAAGGCCGTCGTACTTCAGTCGTTACGCGGACTTTACTTCGTCATTTGACACTGAGGCAGAGAATAAATAATAGTTGGTACAAATAAGATAATGTGACATCAGATGGGTCATTTGCTTGGTCCGTCTTTCATACAGTAAAAAAAACTGGCCAATTGCGAGTCAGACTCGCGCACGAATGGTTTCGTACGATAACTACAAAAACCGCAAAAAAAAACAAGTTTTTAAAATAGTAAAAATTAAAATTGCCGTTCAATTTCAGTAGATCCATTGTCCAGATCTATAGTAGATCCACACGCTAAAAGTGTAAAAAGACCCCGCAGCATTTGGAAAAATCCCGTTTGTTGTATGGGAGTCCCCGTAAATATTTATTTATTTCTATTTTTTTGTATTTGTTGTTATAGTGGCAACAGAATACATCATCTGTGAAAATTTCAGCTGTCTTACTATCACGGTTTGAGATACAGCCTGGTGACAGGCGGACAGACAGACAGACAGACAGCCGAGCCTTAGTAATAGGGTCCCCCCTTTGGGTACGGAACCCTAAAAAAACGACTTTTTCGTGCGGTGCGAGGCGTTTTTTACGTATGAAGATTTCAGCCTGAGGTTGGCGCAAAGATTGATAGCATGCTTCTGGCCCCATACAACAAACATGATTTTCTTCCCGTTTTTATAGAAAATGGTACGGAACCCTTCGTGCGGGAGTCTGACTCGCACTTGGCCGGTTATTGAATATCTCGTTAACTTAAGATAATTTTACAAGAAGTAAACCCTCGGCTTCATTGTATTGATTTTATTTATCTAATTTTTACCCAATAATATTATGCTTCATTTTAATAAACAATCGAATCTAGCCTAAAGCTAAGGTGCATTCGTATTGATCCCATTTAGAGGTAACTTAAGTCGATAAGCCATGTCAGAGGCCCTCGGGCGGCTTGACAAACTCTGACACCAGAGGCCAGCACTACCTCAAACGAAACGAAACGAGAGGTAACTTTTTTTTTTTTTTCTATATGTAAAGTATTGTCCTATCTTGTTTCCGTTACAGTGATCTCTCTGAATGTGGGCTTTTAATTTTCGATTAATAAAAAAGTTGTTCAATTTGTCGCGATAGATGGCGCTGACAAAATTATGCTTGCCAAAATTAACAAATGCATTGCCTGTGCTTTTGTGTGATACCACGAAAATATATCACTACGTTGTTGACTTTGACATTTCACTTTATTTTGAAAGCTAGGTTCAAAGCAGCGCCATCTATTAGCGCATGATTTGAAACGTCCGTGAAAACCCCACATTATAATGTATCCATGCATATTTATAATTTGAATATTGTACTTGATTTATTGATTTAGTCAGTTAAAAATCAAATCGAAGATTAGTAATTTTGCGTTATACCCCACCTTAAAGATCCGTTTAAGTGATTTCCTCTTAAAACCCATTCATTAAAGTGTTCACTAAGTGATCTGAAGTCAGCTATCATGTTCACTTACAGGGTCTTACCTCATTAATTTTGATCGATTTAAAATCGATTTTGAATAAACATCGACCTCTGTGGCGCTGCGGGCGAATGTTCGCCTGCGATGCAGGAGGTTGCGGGTTCGATTCCCGCCTCGGAACAAATATTTGTACGATCTGCAGATATTCGTTCAGGGTTATCTGCGTATTTTCTATGCATAATAAAAAATATTTATCTATGTAATGTATTGTATTAAGTATATTAGTTATCTAGTACCCATAACTCATGCTCTGTTTAGCTTGGGGCTAATTAATGTTTTGTGAACTGTCCAGCATTATTTATTTATTTATTGTTTATTGTTCGATTAAGTTAAAACTAAGTAAGGCTGGCTCTTATCAGGCTCAAAGCATTGGTATTGCCATTCAGCGTGGCAATGCAGACAACATCTTAGGTTTCCGTCTGGTAGATTTGAATCAAGATCGGGCATCGCTCTCATTAGGTAAGCTTTTATATTTAATTTAATTATTGTCATTTGATATGAAATTAGTAGTGTGTTATTCTGATAAGAAAATTCACTATATTTAATTCACTATATTTAATTCACTATATTTAATTCACTATATTTAATTCACTATATTTAATTCACTATATTTAATTCACTATATTTAATTTTCTCTTTACTAAATTAATTTTATTAATTTTATTTGACTGATTTTAAACTGATAAGAAAAGTCACTACTCATAGTGACGTTTCTTATCAGAAAGAGAGAACTTATTATGAATTAAGGGGTGGTTTACATTTTCATGCGAGTAATCTAAAGCTGGAAACTGACGAGGTGTAATGTAACATTCGCATCGAGCATGTTACGCATTGAGCATGTTCGCTTTGCTCTTAAAAGCGGCTCGTTGCTCGCTGGTTTCCCCGTAACACTACGTACTGACTTCATGGATGCTACTGTGTAACATGTTACATTACACCTCGTAACGTTGGTCAGTACCCAGCTCAATATTTTAAGCACCTATTTTAAAATAATAGGAAAAACTTTTAGACTGTTGAATATGTATAAAAATAGAAAAAAACTTTTATTTACTTATAGTACGCCACATTTGCAAACACTTCTTTACTTGTTATGTAATTATCAACCTTCCGCAAGGAGTTTTACTGAAAATTAAAAAAAAACTAATTTCAGAGTGCTATTTTCCCTTTCCATTCTATGGGGTGACCTCCGGGTCTACATAACATCGGAATTCTACCAGCTGATGTAAAGCTGTTTTAATATTACAAATTGTATTTTATGATAAAGTTAGCGTGTGTTATTTGAGACTACCTATATCATATTATATGAGAATATTCCGCGCCATAAAGAAGTTCTAATGCATTATCCGAAACTATAAGTTATAGTGGGAGATAGTGCAGTACTGTTAGCAAAATAATCCTGTCCTGTTGTTTATTAGCTATTTTTCCAAACCTCGTAGGCCCATCTACGAAGAATATAATTTAAAGATAGGATCAATAGGGTCGATTTATATTTAAATACTTTTGAAATCAGGCCATAAGTGTCAACTTTTCATCAACCATTACTAGATGCAGCCCTAGTAGGTCCCTTCTATGAAGAATTAAAGATGATCGCATTAATAGGGTACACATTTATTGACTTATTGATCGACTTATTGTCTACGTAACAGAGTCAACAACCCGACCATACTAAGCAGTATCACACTATATGTCCCTAATAACTATGTGGCCTCCGGCCGAAGTTCACCTATCACACGCCGCGAACTAAACACGCGAGCAAAGCGCCCACACTTAGGGCGCTAACTTTGTTAAACGCATTCTTACACGAGTTTCAACATATTGATATTTTTAACCCCCGACGCAAAAACGACGGGGTGTTATAAGTTTGACGTGTCTGTGTGTATGTGTGTCTGTCTGTGGCATCGTAGCTCCCGAACAAATGAACCGATTTTTTATTTTATTTTTTTGTTTGAAAGTTGAATTAGTCGGGAGTGTTCTTAGCTATGTTTGATCAAAATCGGTTGAGCCGTTTCATTGCGTTGAGGGTTGTTTTTTTAATTTTACAAAATTAATTACTTGTTAATGACAGCCTTTATTGTATTGTTAACGTATTAAAAGTATTTTTAAGTTATTATTTAAGGTAGTTAGCATTTTTGTGTAAATTGTTAGCGTATACTATCTTTCTGAAAAAAAAAATCTAAATCTAATCGATCGAGCAAAGCGAGCCATGTTCTTACAACAACAGGCAAAAGTATATTGCTACTATTGTCGTATTTTTCAACAAATCTTGTCAAATCTAAAATACATTTATTTACAGAAACAATAATACAACAAATACAAGTAGGTATAGTTCAAATTAAAAAAACAACATGAAACAGTTGTGCTACCTGAAGGCCGCTGCTAACAATCTAAAGGTAGCTCAACTGATCCAAATCACTACCAGACGGAAGCATCCCTAAGATGCTGGCTGCATTGCCACGCTGAATGGCAACACTAATGCGTTGAGCCAGATAAGAGCCAGCTCTCATAAATCTTGATATAGGAATCAGTTTCTATAATTTCATATATTATTTTGTCTTCGGTGATTTTTGATTGCCCCTGCAATCAAAAACATCTATAAAAAATATCTATTCACGCAGCATTATTTATTTATTTATATATTTTATATCCCTGAAAAGTTTGCTGTGGTGCCATTTACAGGCAAAGCATAGCATACGTGAATGTTAAAAATATGCAATTTTTCTGATGTAAGTACTTTGTTGGATTTTGCTGACCTGGTTTCAAATTTATTTAAGCATTTCTAACTGATTTCCTTGGAAACTCTTTCATCAGAACACGTAAATTCGTCTCCAATACTAGTTATAATATTTTTCGTGAAGGAAACTTCAAAACATGAGAACTCAAACAAAAAATATCGGATGCATTCCGTTTTGCAATTTCGCTGAAAAACGCTTTGAAATAAATTCATAGAATATTTTATGTGTTTTCTGACCGTACGAGGCTTTTCGTGTGTACTGCAGGACAAGAAAACAATAGTATAAAAAAAAGTTTATCTAGTGAAATGCCCGTGACTGCAAAACCCTGTTAGCAGTAGAAGTTAGGTGTTATTAGTAGTAGAGCTTTTTTGTGAAAGAGTTCGTCCGGGGAAGTACTACTACCATACCTATTTCTGCCACAAAGCAGTAGTGCTCGCATTGCTGTGTTCCGCTCTGAAGGGTGTGGGTGGTGGCGAAATTACAGGCACATGTGACTTTTCTTCTTTATGTCTCAGGGTGGCGGGCACAGTGCAATGCCACATAGGGCGCGTCCTAGGTGGACGTGAGCTATGAGACAATGCATTATTAAACGCAGAGGTTACCGCTTAACATCAGGTGGGCCTTCAGCACTTTCCGTCATTCAACAGTTAAAAAAAACCCCGTATGAGGCTCAGGGGAATGTCAAAAGGAATGTAATACGCTCTATATTTTAGGTTCTTAGGACTTACGTACGGTTTAGGCTGTGCGTTGCTATCAACGCACAGCCTAAGCCGTACGAAACGTGACTGACTGGACTATTCCAGTCAGTCACGCAACGATTTTATATACACACTTTTCCCCGCGTAGTATCGGGATCAAATGCAGTCCCCCCACCCCACCCCTCTCAGCATCCATCCACACACCAAATATCATTAACATCCGCTCAACTATGTGTCATTTGGATTCCAGTTAACTCCATTTCTAATTTCATCCAAATCCGTCTAGCCGTTTTAGCGTAAAGAAGTAACAAACTCACGCACTCACAAACTTTCGCATATATAATATAAGTGTGATGTGTAGATGTAGATAACATAAATATTGAAGGTTTAGGAACATTAGTAGTGCAAGTCCACATATCTATATTACTTTTCTATATTACATTTCTATATTACTCGTATTGTGGAGAAAAATCAAAAAGACAATAATATGCCTACATCGATATAAATGAAAGTTAGTGGATATGAATATGAATGTTAGTGGATGGAAGGGAAGAGGAAGACCTAAGAAAAGATGGATGGATTGCGTGAGAGATGATATGAATGAGAAGGGAGTGAATGATAAGGTGACGGCTGACAGGGGAGAGTGGGTGAAAAAGACGTACTGCACCGACCCCAAATAATTTGGGAAAAGGGCAAGACAATGATGATCGATATAAATGAAAGTTTTTATAAAAACAAAAGACTAACAGGTTATTAATTAAAAAAATTCTAGATAAAGCGCAAAGCTTGAAAGTAACTGATCAGTAATAAAAAACATCTTTACTATAATGTCTCATCAGACAAGACTCAATTAGTTCTTTTATCCACCATTTATCGCTGAATTCTAAGCGTTTGTGTCACGCACGACAGGTTATTCAAAACAAAAAAGACAAAAACGAAAAGAAAAAAGAAAGATTCAACAAAAATTTAAAAATATCTCTGACTGATAACGCGATCGATAACAATCAACGGAACGTTATGAATTAAAAAAAAACTTCAGCATCAGTTTAATAAAAATATATCTTCCTAAAGAGTATGAACTACAGATCTAACGCTTAACTGAGTTAGTCCCTGAGGTATGGGAGCGGTACGGGAGGCGTGTTTTCGTGTGTCAAATTATCAGATAACACGAAGCCACGAATGACGTGTGTTTGACGAAGGGGTGTTTTTCGCCCTTGTTGAAAACACCCCTCCCGTACTGCTTCCATACCTCATGGACTGACTCATTTAAGCGCTAGACCTGTAGTGTGTTACGTTCTCTATCTTCCCTTCCAAGACCATTTTAACCCCCGACGCAAAAACGACGGGGTGTTATAAGTTTGACGTGTATGTTTGTGTGTGTGACTGTCTGTCGCCTCGTAGCTCCCGAAAGGATGAACCGATTTGTTTTTTTTTTGATAGGTGATTTTGTCGGGAGTGTTCTTAGCTATGTTTGATTACAATCGGTTCAGCCGTTTAATTGCGTTTGAGTGTTTTTTTAAATTTTTACAAAATTAATTGCTTGTGTTATTTTCAGTGCGTGTTCATACCTAACGAAGCAGGCGCGCAGGTTACTCTTATCATAAACTTTCCTATTTTTCACTGCGCTTTCAGAATGATAAGTTATCAGTAGATTTAAAATGATAATGGTTCTGATAATGCGGCAACGGTCGAGTGCGGATTGCTGCGTGCATCCACTGGAGCGAAAGTAGATTCACATATCAGTTGCGGTGCTGGAGTAATTACGGTGTGTTTAATGTCAAAGGTTGAGGACCTAGCTCATACGCACACTTTTTAACCCCCGACGCAAAAACGACGGGGTGTTATAAGTTTAACGTGTCTGTGTGTGTGTCTGTCTGTGGCATCTTAGCTCCTGAACGGATGAACTGACTTAAATTTTTTTTTTGTTTGGAATGTGAATTTGTCCGGAGTGTTTTTAGCTATGTTTGATCAAAATCGGTTCAGCCGTTTCAAAGCATTTTAAATTTTTACAAAATTAATTGCTTGTTCTTCATGACTCTTGATCAAATGAACTTTCTTTGCTTACATTAGGTCAATCAATAGAAATGCTAGTTTCCTCAGGGTGTTTTCCATCACCAGAATTGGGTTGTTATACAGAATTAGGTTGTTATACAGAATGGGGTTGTTATACAGAATTGGGTTGTTATACAGAATTGGGTTGTTATACAGAATTGGGTTTTTATACAGAATTGGGTTGTTATACAGAACTGGGTTGTTATACAGAATTGTGTTGTTGTACAGAATTGGGTTGTTATACAGAATTCGGTTGTTATACAGAATCGGGTTGTTATACAGAATTGGGTTGTTATACAGAATTGGATTGTTATACAGAATTGGGTTGTTATAAAGAATTGGGTTGATTATATTCACCGATGATTAGACTGGTAGTTTTAATTAGTCGTTTATTTTGCTATTACTTTTTAATTTTTTTGTTTCATTTGCATTTCAATAATAATTGTCGAACAATTTTCACTTCAGCTGTTGGTATATTATCGAATTAAAACTATCGTGTAGTGAAATTATATTTTTTTTAACATAATGTTACTAATCACCAGCGAAGTGTCAAAGCTAATCTGAGCCTTATTTACGTATTAAGAAATTACTAGCCTTTTCTTCATAACTTAGGTAATGGCTTCTGGTCGTTATTTGCAACAATTTAGCCAATGTCAAGTGATATAATAATATATTTTTATAGTCAAGTCGTCAAGAGTCTCCGTCAAGTCATAACCCAGTTTAAATAGTGGCAGAAAAACTGAGTTTTTACAAGGAAAAATCCACCATTTCCAAAAGACACGCTATACACTTAAATTACACTACATCACACACGTGCCATGTTAAAACAACGGTTACTACACCGGTTAAAATGCCACTAAAATTACACGAGAGAACTCGAAAAAACACTTAGAAATGTAATAAAATAGAAATGATGACGTTTCTTTCAAAAATGGCAGATTGTATGTTCCGCGACCGATATAATTATTTTCGAAAATAACCGATGTCGTCAGTTCCACTTCACCCAATGGCACTTTCTGAATGCACATGCTTGACTTGTTGCTGAAAATACCTGAATTACTATATTGTGTGCCTATAATATTTGAGGAGTTCCCTCAATTCTTCATGGATCCCATCATCAGAACCAGACTTTGACGAAAATGGGGACAATCAAGGAGTATATCGTGTCAAACAAAAAAAAAAACAAATGAAGAAGATTAAAGGTAACAAATATTTAAAAAAACTCACGAATTGAGAAACTTCTCATTTTTTTTTGAAGTCGGTTAATAAAATATGTTGTTAAAGGTAAATTTAGCACTTTATTTTTGGGGTTATTATTTCTCATGTTGAGTTTTTTTCAATGTGTTCTGTTATTTTGCTACTGAGTGTAATCTCAAGTTTTCGCTGTATAAAAGGGCGTAAGTACGATATGAGTTCGGTTCGCACACATTTATGTGTATGTGTGTGTTGCAGTTGATAGCGGAATATTCACAGATTTATACTGGAAACGCCTTATTTTAACCAACTTCGGAAAAGGAGGATGTTGTATGTTCTTCTGTATGTATTCTTTTATGTTCACCGATATATCTATCAATTGTGAACTAATTTGAAATACTTATACCTATAGTACTTCAATATACACGTAAAGTACATATACGCAAATATAGAGATATATAAATATAGATCAAGTAGTAGAGCTTTTTTGTGAAAGAGTTCGTCCGGGGAAGTACTACCACCGTACCTATTTCTGCCGCAAAGCAGTAGTCCTCACATTACTGTGTTCCAGTTTGAAGGGTAAGGGTGCCGGTGAAATTATAGGCACATGAGACTTTTCATCTTTATGTCTCAGGGTGGCGGGCGGAGTGCAATGCCACATAGGGCGCGTCCTAGGTGGACGTGACCTTTGTGATATTTCACTGTTCATAGGCAGTGGGTACCGCTTATCATCAGGTGGGCCATCTGCTTGTACCGTCATTCAGAGTAGTATACAAAAAACTTATATGTTTTTATATGAATGGGTATACTGCCGAGGTGGTTCCATATTCACCAAGTCAGGATCTGATGGTGGAATCTCGGAGAAATCGAATGCTGAGAGAAGACACCAATTCCTTCGATCAGAAATACACCTATTTACATAATAACATAATAACAAGTGAGGTCTCAGTTCGGAGCAAACTAATAGTATTTCCAGTTAGAGTTAAAAAAAGAAGACATTTTACGCAACATTATCTAGCCCCAAGCTAAGCAGAGCTTGTGTTATGGGTACTAGATAACTGATGTACTTAATACAATACATTACATATAGATAGATATTTGTTTTTATTATAAATAGAAAATACCCAGAACACCCTGCAATATCTGCAGATCGTACAAATATTTGTTCCGAGTCGGGAATCGAACTCGCAACCTCCTGCGTCGCAGGCGAACCTTCACCCGCCATGCCACAGAGGCCACGTCATAACCAAAACTTTGACTTAAACCAATAAATCGTAACAAAACTGACTATTCCATTTAAGTGTTAATTTCTAACATCTACGGTAGCGTTTTATACGTAAAGGTGGTATACGCACACATGCATAGTGTGGACTATTCAGTCTAAGAGTTTTAGGAAATCTTCAGAGTAGTGTTTTCAATTTAAAACTAAATTATTCGGTAAGATGAAATCTAATTTAAATGTTTGATAATGTAAAGCGTCCTATAAAAGGGGCATGGACGAGGCGCGAAAACAATTTTAACTATTAATTTAGTTTTATTATATATCTATCTTATTATCATTGACGACCTCTGTGGCGCGGCGGGCGAAGGTTGGCCTGCGACGCAGGAGGTTGCGGGTTCGATTCCCGCCTTGGAACAAATATTTGTACGATCTGCAGATATTTGTACAGGATGTTCTGGGTTCTTTTTATGTACTCGTATATTAAAAAAATATCTATCCATGTAATTGTATTGTATTAAGTATATCAGTTATCTAGTACCCATAACACAAGCTCTGCTTAACTTGCGGCTAGATAATGTTGTGTGAACTGTCCAGAATTATTTATTTATTAATCTATTTAGCCTGTGTGCACCCACTGCTGGGTATAGGCCTCCTCTCTAATACGCCACCTACTCCGGTCCTGTGCTGTTCTCATCCATTCTCGTCCAACTACTTTAACGATGTCATCCGACCATCGGGCGGGTGGTCTGCCTCTTGGTTGCCGAGCATCTCTTGGCCACCATTCCGTTATAGCCGTGGTCCATCTTACTTAATTAAATTAAATATATTAAACACACACAACATAGTTTTTTATGCACTGAAAATATTCAGGACTTTTTATTTTTTATGTGAAATAACTTGTAAAATAGTTACAAAATGTGGCGTGGATGGAGGCGGCTCAAACCCAAGAACTTCAACGGGCTGAAATGATGACGATGAAGTTGCTACGAGGGTGCTACGCGGAAATCGTACTTGTTTTAATTTGGCGATATACGTTATTATATAGGTACCTATATATTTTGTGTCTTGGTTGTTTTGTGTCTGTGAATTTTGCAATGCACGATAGTACATGAATTGCCCTATGTTTGGTTGTCTACACACAACACTGAACACAAAAGAATTGTCTTTTTTTGCCAGCCCTAGTACTACAGCCAAGCGTACGTAATTACAGGTAATAAATTTTGTAAAAATTAAGAAACCCCCAACGCAATGAAACGGCTGAACCAATTTTGATCAAACAAAGCTAAGAACACTCCCGACAAATATACTTTTCAAACAAAACAAAAAAAACGAATTCGGTTCATCCGTTCATTCATTCAGACACACACACATACACACACAGACACGTCAAACTTATAACACCCCTTCATTTCTTGACGGGGTTAAAAATCAAATTCGCCCAGAACTGACCATCTGTTACCTGTACTATTATTTATTTTGTGCTTCTGTACCATGTATTTTTTCGTTATATGATTATAATTTTTAAGACCAAACTGGGGTATTTGAGCTAGGGCGATCCAAATCAGGTCACGTTCGGGGTGAACTAATTCTTATGTAGTTTTAAAGTGTTGTCTACTCTATTCATTTCCTTAGGCTCTCACACATGTACAACCCTCATACATGAAATCACACCTGTGTGCCCTAAGACCTGGGAATAACATATTTTTGTTGCTGCTATATTTTTTACTCAAGTATTTTATGTTTCCTATATACAAGTATATAACGTCTTGATATATAGGTATATGTCTTTCCAATTCTGAGAGCTGATATATATATGAGTGCCGTGGTGAGTCCGGCCTAAGAATAAACCCCTACGTCTCCTCCCGTGGATGTCGAAAAGCCGACTTACAAGTCCTTACTTGTTGACAATATTCGTCAGTGTAAGATTTGTCCTGGCTGCTAGCTTATTATTGAATGTGTTATTACTGGAAGAAAGCATTAGCAGAGTCAGTCGTGGGACGCAATGGCGGCGATGAGCTCACCACTTGTCACGTCTATATTCCACAATAGTGCAACCCACTGTGAAAAGAAGCCCATTGAGGATCTGCCTACCCTTTCGGGGAAAAAGGCGTATTTCTATGTATGTATGTACTATGTATGTATGTACTATGTATGTTGAAATTAAAGTTCAATTACTAATAAGCTTCATATTTTATTTTTTGTCTATTTTTATTCACTCCTCGAAGAAGAGTTACATGGAGAAAACCTCACTTTGGCGAGTACCACAGCCTTATCTTGCAATGGTATGTTCGGGTCAAATCTTGCAACTGAATTTTTAACCAGTTAACCAAGTCCGATTAAGCTGAAATTTTGCATACCTGTCAAGTTCCGATGACAATCATGGATGTCCTTTAGTTCTTCTTCTGAGATGACAATACAATATTATGGTGTCAGATGATGGAGACGGAAGGTGGACAACTGACTCGATGGATAATAGTAGATTGGCCGTATTTAGGTTAATTTCCGATTACTAAATTTATAAAAATATATTGAATAAAATATAGTTCACAAAAAACTTATTTTGAATAAGTACCGCCTGTTTTCTTCACAATCTGTCACAAGGCCCTTTTCAGAACCACGATACCTTAACCTAGTTTCTGACCTATCGCAGAGGGACCAAGAATGAACCAGCTACGAAAATTTGTAATAATTGGTGCAGCCATTTATATGTACCCCATTGCAATGTATGACTTTCAAAAATATCTTCTACAAAGTAACTATTTATTAGGAATCTCATCTCATAAAATTAACCTGTGTTCTGATTTATTCGACCAAAATAACATAACATAACACCCAACAGTCACATACACAGTCCTGATCCCACACTAGGATCCCCTGTGTCGTGGGTATCAGGAACTACGAGTACCATGCTACCACAACACAGACACGGAACTAATATTTGCAGATCTTACAAACATTTGTCCCGCCGCGGGAATCGAACCCACAGCCTCTCGCATCTGAGCCGGCTACTTGCCTGTCGCGCTACAGAGGTCGTCAAAAGGTTATATCCGTATAGATAGTTGGTTTGTTGTGTCTCAAAATTTAGTTAAACTAACGAAGAAGATAGATTGTCGGGTTAAATAAACATACTTACCATCTAACTAGGTGTACGAAGTGGTTTGCCATTGTAAATGGCTGTTGAGTGTTGTCCAGATTTTCATTTACACCTGATTGTGGAAATAGTGAGACGATCGACTTTTTCGTCCTCATTGTTACTAGCCTCGGTGGCGCAGTAGGCAGCGCGTAAGTCTCATAATCTTAAGGTCGTGAGTTCGATCCTCACCCGGGGCATAATTTTTTCACTCTGAAAGCTTTTCAGCCATTTATGTAATTTGATCTTAATTTGATTGAAATTTAAATTCTTTGAGAGCACTTGCTTTGTGATGAACGTGTCAAGATATCAATTTGCATAAACAAGGTCTTAAAGATAAAAATGGTGCTTTAGACTTATTCGCTTTTTTATTAACATCAAATTTACAATATAAATTTCAAGTACCTACCTATAAAAAAGCGTTGCAAAATCAATTTTATATTACGATCTAGTTCTTTAGCAGTAAACGTGATAGGTACTGCTTTTAAACTAGACATTCATAAAATAGCTCAACGTATTTTCCATCGTCTGAGACCCATAACTTCAACAAAAAATATTAAAAAATAAAGAAAAACCCATAAAAGCAGCCGTCTTGCGATGCGTTATCATTTTTATATGTTCACCCCCTCCCCACCCCTCACCACCCCTCCCGAATGCAACACACACACATCCTATAAATGGGTTAAAGAAAAATGTGTCTACCTGAAAATGTACGATGCATGAAGTTTTTTTACTCCTTACATTTTCTTTGCTATCCGCGATTCTCATATCGCCGATATAAAACTGAAAAATACATTTCGTTACCACATACGAATTTGACCCCTATCGCGAAGACGGACAGGCAAAAAATTGCTTGCGTGCTCTAGAAAAAACAGTACACACACGTGTATATCCTACACATGCACATGAACGTTTAGAAAAAAAAGTGCACAGATATAAATTGCATGCAGCTCGAAAGGGATGCACTCAGAGTCATAAAATACCCACACATACATAGATCCACCCACACGTGCACATGTCGCCTAGTGTCTGGACGTGACGACGTGTACAGCCCTATACATGAAAACTCACACACTGAACTCACCGAAGAAAACTATCCATGTGTTGGAAAAATGCTTTTCTTGCAACCTTACGGGAAGAGTTCCATAGCGAATACCTCGCGGTAAAGACTGCTCGTTCACAAATATTTTAAAATATCTTAAAAACGTTGAATTATCTCAAACAATAACCGAGAATTTCATAAAAACGCAACGAAAATCAATGGAGCATAACAGCTCGAAAAATTTCTTCGACCGTTTCGTCAAACAAAGCGCATTCCTAATTTAAAAAAGTGATAAAAACGCGCCAATGTAAACGTCATTCGAAAATTAAAAAGTTAAAGTATGGTCAAACACGTGTCGCCTATTAGTGAATGTAAATGTGGTCTCTAATGAGTGTGTGGGTGTGTGCGTGCTAGTGTTGTCTTTCTCTGAGAAGCTACGATACTCGAGTGCTTAATAATTTCGCGGTATTCGACTCCGATTATTCGCAGTCAACTTACGTTTAATTAATAACGTATATATTTTAGAGCATATTTTGAAATTTTGACAATAGTTAAGTAGCTGCAATAACAGCTAGGTTCTTTTTACAAGCTTTTATATGTATGTTTGTCTGGGTGTAATCTTGTAACTGAATTTTAAAGGAGGTCGGTTTTTTCCTCAACCGATTGAGCTAAAATTTGGCATACCTGTCAAGTTTCGATGACAATAAAATATGATGGTGACAGCGAGGTGATCTGATGATGGAGACGGAAGGTGAACAACGGAACTCCTCGAAGGATAATAGTAGACTGGCCGCGTTTAGACTCATTTTGATCAGCACACGTTACGATCACTAATATTATAAAAGCTTGTGATGAAAAATATATTTTTCACAAAAAATTTATTAGAACAGAACTTTTCCTTGAGATTTTCTCCAAACATTTTCCTATTAGAATTCTATCTACCATTTGAATACCTTAAACGAAATACATATAAATATTTGCTTGATATCAATTTGCCTTAGGAGAAGAACATTATTTGAATCGCTAAAAATATGACCAAAACAGAACATTTTTTATTTAACACTCTTTACCTCAAGAAGCAATACAAAATTTAAAAAGTTTACCCAACACTTTGAAAGTCTTCATGCCAACATAACTCAAAACGTAGAATAATAGAAGGTACGAATAAATTGCTCTTTATGGTGTTTTCTGTTAATTGGGTGATTTTAATTAATTTACACTGTACTTATTAAGGCGATATGTTAAAATATCAATACCTTCAAGAAAGCGCTATCACTTTCTTCAAGTTGTTTTTGTTTAGACGATTTCTTGATTAATAACTCACTTGAACCCGGGAAGAGATGAAGTATAGATTTGTGCCGCTCAGAAGTATCTGACGTAAGCGACAAATGATAAAACATAGTTTTTCTTTAAAAGAAGCTAATATAAAATTAAATTGAAATTACAGGCACATGAGACTTTTCATCTTTATGTCTCAGGGTGGCGGGCGCAGTGCAATGCCACATAGGGTGCGTCCTAGGTGGGCGTGACCTATGAGGTAATGCACTGTTCATAGGCAGAGGTTACCGCTTAACATCAGGTGGGCCTCTTGCTTGTTCCGTCACCAAAGTAGTATTAAAAAAAAAAAAAAAAACTATTCGGAGGAGTGACCGAAAATGGGTTTTATGAGGGCTGAATTCAAAAATAAATCTATGGAGGAAAGTTTCACCAATCGTGTTTCTCTTCTTGATTTAACATCCTCAAATTATCATCAGTCTGTTTGAAAAACATACAGGAAACTAACTTTTGTCGTGTCGTGTATTCTTTAATTTATAGGGTTCCATACCCAAAAATGGGACTCTATTACTAAGGCTCGGGTGTCCGTCTGTCTGTCTGTCTGTCTGTCTGTCCGCCTGTCACCAGGCTTTATCTCATGAACCGTGACAGTCAAACAGTTGAAATTTTCACAGATGATGTATTTTTGTTGCCTTTCTAACAACAAATACAACAAAACAGAATAAAATAAATATTTAAAAGGGCTCCCATACCATAAACTTGTTTTTTGCAGTTTTTATATATAATGGTGTCACCAGGCGGTAATCTCATGAACCGTAAAAAAAAATACTGTAATCATGTGTTTAGGGTATTCGTAGCTAAACTGATGATATTTATGAGATACTTTCTATTAAAACATGTGTGTTAAGTCTCCTAGTTCTCGCGAACTCAACTTTCGCTATCTGAAGAATTGTTCATGAGCTGTAAATAAGCAAAAACCACCAAAAAATAATAATTTTGCGCTACAAGCGAGAGTATTTTGTTAATTATTATATTTTTCATTTTGTTTCAAATAACGTGTATTTTAAAAATAGGGCACCCTAAGGGCATCCCAAGCAATTCTTAGCTGTGAGCTTTGTTTGTGAAAAACTAGGTTTTCAGGCTGAGGTTAGGGGTGTCACCAAACCAAGTGTTTTTTATTACATAAACAGGTTTCTTAAATTAAAACAATGAGGGGTTTTCACGGACGTTTCAAATCATGCGCCAATAGATGGCGCTGCTTTGAACCTAGCTTTCAAAATAAAGTGAAATGTCAAAGTCAACAACGTAGTGATATATTTTCGTGGTATTTTGTTACCACCACACAAAGCACAGACAATGCATTTATTAATTTTGACAAGCATACTTGAGTCAGCGCCATCTATCGAGCCAAATTGAACTACTTTTTTTTTTTTATTCGAAAATGAAAAGCCCTCATTATTGATGATTAAACTATCAACACTAATAACCATAATGATGCTTAGTCTTTACCAATACGAATAATACTATAATAATAATAGGAGAAAAAGGCAGATTCCTTAATAAGATAATTTCAATAGCAATGACAGTAAAAAAAACAACAGAGCCTTGCATTAGTCTCATATGATGTGTAATATCTGACATCAACCCTCCTTGCCAATAAGCAATATGGCTGATATGAGAGGATGGTACATTTCGGAAAAATGGTGAACCACTCGGAACAATGCGCGCTTCTAATCACTCCCACAGATTGCAGGAAAGTGAACACATCCAATGTTAAGAAGATTTTACATATTAAAAAAACGAGTCCTTCAGGGCAGACAACGCGTCGGTAATGCCTTTAATGTCGCAGGTGTCAATAGGCGATGGTAACCGCTTAGGTACCATGCTTATAGATCACTAGACATTCAGATTATCTTGTAGATAAGAAGATACCAACTAGAAAAAAAAACTGGGTATTTGTTTTTCTAATCTGATACCATTTTTCTAAACATTTTGTATTTCAACATCTATTCTGTGAATTTAGTGATGACGATTACTCAATAATTAAGAACTTAAAAACAGACAGGCATTAGTGCCCTTTCTAACGTAATTAGTCGGGAAAAAATAACCTTTTACTGCACATACTCGTAACTTAAAAGTTTATAGGTGAACTTTTAAGTTATGTTCAGTACCTGCCAACCCTAGCCCTACCTTAAAATATGAGAGCACAACCAAAATATTTTCACCCCGACCTAGTTCCGGTTGTATCCAGCATCCAGACCGATCGATCGTATCTAAAACGATTTAAACTTCAGATACTTCCAGATTTATTATAGAAACATCCAATGTATTATTAATGGCTAAATTGGTTGACTGCAGTTAATCAATTTAGCAGCTAACATTCAGTATTTCTATAATTATATTTAGTTGGCTTACATACCTTTATATCAACTGTAGTAGTAGGTGTGTTAAATTGATTGACATTAAATATAATTTCCAGTAAAATAAAATTTTAAGTTGATTCAGATTTGGATAAAAATAGGGTTGTAGACCAATCCACTATTAATTCATCCATTAAAACAGAAACAATAAACAAATATATAATAACATAAATCCAAATATAAGAAACACATGAATAAACTTATTGTTGACTACAAAAGTATAGGTAACATAATTTAATAACACAAATGTTAGTAACGTTAAAATATGAAGAAGAACGTATCAGAAACATTCTAAAAACTTGAGGTCTTTGATACATATTAAGCAATGATACAATGATAGTTTGGATGAATGAAAAATATTACTGTAGTATACCAAGCTAGAAATTCAACAAAAATCTTATAATAAGACGAAACGGACGAAGAAAACAATACGACTGAAAATGCCCATATTGACATAAAAACTTTTTCTACAGTAACGGTCCAGTCACCTACCCAACGATAGTTCCTATAAATACCTACACAATTACGAAGATATATATTTTTATTTCAATATAGACTTTAGTATAGAAAAATATATTTATAAGTGAAAAGTGCCAAAAATGTCAGTAACGTTAAACACAACTTATATGAAGAATATTATACAAATGAAGCGAGAGTTCAACGATTTTACAGAAGAAAACGAACAGAAAAACGATAGCAATAATTCTAGTGATGTGAATTCGGAGACGAGTGATGTAGAGAATAACGGAGAGGCAACTAACACAGCATTAGATTATACAGACAACACTTTAAATCTGTACCCAATGGCTGATTTGATCAAGAAGGAGTTCCTACCTGAGTTTTACTCAAATGCATTCAGAAATCAAAACCTAACCTTCAAAGATTCACCGTTTCTCTTACCAACACAGCTATACAAGAGCTTTCTGGCAACACTTGGGAAGAGAAGGCGGGATGTTGCCGATTGCTACTCATTGTATCCAAGGAACATGCTGTTTGCAAACAATTTTGGCCTCGAAACATCTGATGATGATGGAGATAGAACAACAGATTCGCCAGAAGAGGTAAAATTCTCCATCAATTACCTATTTTCTCACATCTCTCTCATCAGAGTTGAGTCCAAAGGAGGATAAGATATAAGCTTTTGCAAATACAATTTGATTTGAAATAATACTTGTAGCCTGGTTTCTTAAATATCTGATGATCACCATGGTGTGCATTTATGCCTATGCATTCGACCCTCAAGTTTCTCAAATTAAGAATACCTGACTCCACCCAAAAGAGACTGATTAGACACCCGAACTATTAACTTTTTGACTATTCGACAATGCATTGTAGTAGCGTAATACATAGCACCTGACCCCAACTTCCGATCGTACACCTGATGTTTTTTTACTTGATCATGTTAATATGTGTACGTTACATGCTCTCCAATGGTGAAGGAAAACATTGATCTGAAACAAGCTTGTCCTTACAGTAAATTCGAAGAAGTCTGACATATGATTGAAATTAGTCTCTAGGTGAATAAATTAATCCTTTTACCAGACTGGTTCCGTCACCATTCGTTACTAGACTATTTTCAGGGCACCATAACTTAAACTGGTGTCACCAAACGCATGATGACCAAGAAGGAACCGGTGATACGAAGTGTTATTGGTGGTGTACTGGTCTAGACAAAGAAGTTTTTTACTAATAAGATCCTTTAACCATCCTTGTCTCAGAGATGCGCTAATAACCACAGGTCCTTAATACAGTATTTTGTTTCAGAAGGCAGGGGCGTCGTCAGCATTCGTGTGGAGTGGAGGGGGGGTGGGGGGAGGGCAAGAACAAGCTGCTGCTCAGCCTGCTGCAGTACCTTCTGGTAAGTCATCATCAGAATAAGGATAAAGTTAAGTTAGGTTGCGTATCCATAGCGGGCTGAGGCTATGCTTTGGCTAGTGAAGACGTTTTGAGCCGAAGCATTACGAGCCATGAGCCAGTTTTTTTCCCCTTTTTCCACGTACCTAAAAGCACCTCAGTTAGAGTCGTGTCTTCAGTAGAGATGGAATTAATATCTCAGAGCATGGTACGGATCGTGTACAGTGCAGATCTACAGCTTTCTGTCGACGCAATGTCTCACCACTGAGCCGTGTCGTGCCTCCTACTTTATGGTAACAAGAATCAGTTTGTCTCATCCTGGGGCTGCTCATATGAATGCTCAGCTGAGAGTCCCAAGATACACTTTACTTCAGTGTTTTATACGATAAAAAGACATCTGAATTTTGCCTCTAGGAAATAAAGTAGCATAGCATTCTGCTTTACATAACCCTACAGCTCTATCATCAGCTATATGGGATTTGCACGTTTTCAGTTGACCAAATGAGGTCTGCATAAAGGAAGAGGATAAAATCTAACTGGAATAAGCTGGTGCTGATGCAGACTCTTATTGGCCAGACCAGTATGCATCCTTTTGGATACGTAATAGAGTTAAGAATGTAGCCTCATTAAAGAACGAGGAATGGAGACGACAAATGGCGGTGAAATTACAGGCACTTGAGACTACAAGCTTGCTACACAGTTGTAGTTTGGCGGAAGCGCAGGTTTTGTACAGGTCTAGCGCTTAACTGAGTCAGTCCCTGAGGTATGGGAGGTGTGTTTTTGTTACGTCAAAATGAACCGTGGCTTCATGTCATCTGATAATTTGAGAGACTAAAACACCCCTCCCGTACCGCTCCTATACCTTGGGACTGACTCAGTTAAGCGCTAGACTTGTAATGTCCTCGCCAGTCGTGTTAATCTGCTCATTAACAATGTGTAAATGAGAGAAAATATAATTGACTTTAAAGATGGACTTCTTCCGACCTTCCTAAGAATATAATGCAATTATTTGGGTGTTATTTATCTAATATATAAAATGCAATGTCCTGACTGACTGACTGACTGACTGACTGACTGACTGACTGACTGACTGACTGACCGAGGTCCAACGCACAGCCTAAACCGCTGGTCGTAGAGACTTGAAATTTGGAGGGTGTGTTTATCTTGATGCGTAGAGTTGTACTAAGAAAGGAATTTTGAAAATTCGCATGGTAAAAGGTTCAAAATGGGGTTCTAACGTAAAACAAAAATGCTCTGTATTTCGGAAACTGTTAGTAGTACAACCATGAAATTTTACAAGGAGATTCTTCAAATAAAATTAACAAACACGTATTTCAGCGATACCTGAAATTTTCCTGAAAAACGGCAGGGGAACGTTTTCTTTGTAAAAAAATAAGAAAACTTTAGTTTTTACTACGCACATCCTAAACCCCTAATCGTAGAGACTTGAAATTTGGAGACTGTTGTCCTTTTAGGGTGTAAAGGTGTACTTAAAAAGGAATTTAGAAAATTCGCTCCGTTAGGGGTCCAAAAAAGTCTTTTAATGTATACACTTTGCGTTTTGCAACGCACAGCTTAAACCGCTGGATCTAGATACATGAAATTTGGAGGATGTATTCCTTTTTGGGTGTAGGGGTGTACTAAGGAAGGATTTTGGAAAATTCTTTCTGTAAGGGGTCCAAAACGGCTTTTAATGTAAGACTAAAATGCTTCGTATTTTGGAAACCGATGGTAGTAGATACTTGAAAATTCTCAGGTAGATTCCTTATATAAAAATAGCAAAAATATGTTTCAGCAGTACCTGAAATTTTGCTGAAAAAAGGCAAGGGTACATTTTCTTTGTAAATAAAAACACTTTACGTTTTAGCCAGCTTTCAGCGTATTTTAACGATTTAAAAGTTAGTTTCACAGTGTATCAAAATATTTTCAGGACCTCAAGGTTCAAATGGGACCCCTAAATTGAAAAACTTGAGTATGGTGTCGTTTCAAAGGTCGTTTCACGGTGTCGTTGTTGAAATCAAAATATTTAAAGGACCTCAGGGTTAAAATGGGGCCCCTAAATTGAAAAACTTGAGTATGGTGTCGTTTCAAAGGTCGTTTCACGGTGTCATTGTTGAGATCAAAATAATTTAAGGACCTCAGGGTTAAAATGGGACCCCTAAATTGTAAAACTTGAGTATGTTGTCGTTTCAAAGGTTGTTTCAAAGTGTCGTTGTTAAGATTAAAATATTTTTAGGAAATAAAGTGTAAAATGTGACCCCTAAATTGAAAAACTTGAGTGTGGTGTTGTTTCAAAAGTCGTTTCACAGGGTGGTTGTTGATGTTTAAGTTGTTGTCTGCACGCCGCTTCGGGGATGTTTTCAAACGAAGTCGCACGCGGGTCATCTAGTTTATTTATATAGAGTGGCCCATGGACTTAGAATACAAACAGGACTGAACGCTCGCAGCTGAAAAATGAGCCGAGCAAGATATGAAATACAGAGTTAGTGTGTCTACTTCTAATACGGTGACCATAAATAAAAGCCATGCCCAGGAGACTTTTTCCATAGACACTTATGAACGTGGAGTGGAACAAACTTTATTTAAATCAAATTATTTATCACAGTTATTTACGCAGCCAGATTCATACTGAGGCTTGGTAAGTGATCAGTATCACAGATCGATAACACTTCTTGTTAATTTCGTAAAATAAAATATTGACCTCCCATAGTAGATGACACGGGACTGGGCTTGCTTTTGTAGGAAACACGTTTTTTTTTCTAATATCACAATAAGTGTTAAATCGAACCTTGTTACTGATTACTTACCGCGTGTTCAGTGTCGGCAAACGGCGTGACGCAGCCATGATGTTTGTCGTCTGCCGGGCGTCCCACGATGGTCAACTTTTAGATTTGTAGTATCAATGTCAAGGTCACCCTTGCTATCATAAAGCTATCATTTCAAGTGCTAAAAAGGGACAAACTGACTCTATTCTACCTATCTCTCTTGGCTCATTTTTCCTCTATCTATGGCAGTAATCTAAGTTGAGTCTTAACCTAATGGAATAAGGTCTTGTTTCTGTATTATAATTTTTTAGAGCGCTCAGTCCATGCAGTGGCCAGAATTCAGATCGTAGAGTTAAACGTATGCAACAAGGACGATCATAAATACCGCAAACACGAGACATAAAGTGGCGACATAAACAAAATATACTGATTCCAACTGGATTATTATCCTATTGATTTGTCTAAGATCTGCAGAGACTTCAGAAGATCTGCGTCTTTTCAGTTACGCATACATATACCCCACAATACATAACAATGAATATATCAGAGCACAAAAACACACAACACAAAAATAACACAGCACAAAAATAGTTTAGTTATATAGTCAGGGCAGGATACACCGAAGACAGGCTAAATGGTTTTACAGATATAAGATATATATAAGAAAAAAAATTAAAGCAGGTTGACTGAACTGAACTGAACAAACGTAATGCAATACGTATGTTTTTCAGTCAGATGGTGTGACCCATAAATGGTGTAATATTTAAAGGTTGTCCTATTCAAAATCGGAGCCACAGACAGCCCACCCTGCAGAGGGTGTATGACCGAAAAAGAATCAGCTGCCCACGTAGTCCTGAAATGTGTGGAAGTAGCAGCTCAACGTAAACAAATTCTCAACAACCAGAGGTCACTCCGCCAAGCCTGCGAAGAACCCAGGAAACTTCTGTGCTTCTGGACGGAGTTACGCTGGCTAACTACCTAGTCAGACAACTCTCACGCATAATGGACCACCCATAGAGTTCAAATGCGGAAAAGGGAGTTTTTTTTATACTACCTGTAATGACGGATCAATCAGATGGCCCACCTGATATTAAGTGGTACCCTCTGCCTATGAACAGTGCATTACCTCATAGGTCACGTCCACCTAGGACGCACCCTATGTGGCATTACACTGCGCCACCCTGAGACATAAAGACGAAAAGTCTCATGTGCCTGTAATTTCACCGGTACCCTTACCTTTCAAACCGGAACAAAGCAATGCGAGCATTACTGCTTTGTGGGAAGTAGGTATGGTGGTAGTACTTCCCCGGACGAACTCTTTCACAAAACAGCTCTACTGCTACTAAAAGTTCTTTAACATTAACATTAGGGGTCGTCCTATGATGCAGTTTAAATTTGTGGCCATTGTTGTACCACACCTTACCAATAGATGACAGTTCTCATTTGGCTGGGTTCATACTTCTTTATGTGTGTAATGAGCTTGGGCTTCCTCAGGCACGACTGGCAGTGGGGGCGCCCAAGGCCTGGTCCACTGGATGTCGGTGATGGCTGAGCACATGGGAGGGGGGCACCACGACCCCTCCCACTACGCCCTACCCCCCTGGAACAACGGTGGTGTTGATGTGAGTACTCTTATAAGATTATTTTTGCACGTCGTGATTAGTTTGGCATTGGTGTCACTTTAAAATCGTATTTGTTTTATATTGTTATTCGTCTTACACCCATTTGCACTAAACACAAGTTAGGCTTGTCCTAGTTATGATACACCTAAGCATAGGAACAGCCTACCTAAAAAAATTGTTTGCACTAACTGACTTCTCATAACTACGTCGTAACTTGGGCATTGCCTAGCTAAGAGAATGATTGAATGAATGTAACGATTGTTTTTTTAAACCGGCCAAGTAATGTAGTCCACGGAATATTTTTTATCATTATCTTCACATTAGTTTAGTGATGAGTTAAAAGGAGACAAAAGATGTGGCGTAGGTTTATTTTGTTTGGTTAGGTAATTATAGGATAATCAATATCAAATACGAGTACGGGTAAATACGAGTTTTTATGACAATTCATAGACAAAAACTCAGATTGTGATTGTAAACAAACAAATACTCGGGAGTATTGTTCTCACATCTGGAATGGTGCACCGAAGTACCTACCAACTGCAACCTCTGGACTCCCTACAACGCAGATCTGTTAGGATTGTCGACGCACCCAAAGTTACCAGGGGTCTAGAACCGTTGAGCGTGCGCCGAGATATTGGCGCGCTTAGCGTCTTTTATAAGATTTTTAACGGGGAATGCTCAGAGGAGCTGCATGAACGAATCCCAGATTCGCACTTTTATTAACCGCACATCCCGCCAACGTGAGCGAGCTCACCCGCACATTTTGGATGCGTGGAGGTCACGCACATTGCGTTTCACGCGATCGTTTCTCCCGCGCACCTTTCAAGGCGTGGAATGAGCTCCCGTTGGATGTCTTCCCACAGGGCTACAATATGGGTAAATTCAAGAGAAATATCAATAGGGCTCTTAATGGTAGGCAGCGCGTTTGCAATACCGTGGGTGTTGCAAATGTCCATAGGCGGCGGTGACTGCTTGTTTGTCACCTTATAATATTTAAAAAAAAACTTGGATTCTTATCGTATAATCTATTAATTTGTCTGTTATAAGTTAACATGGAAAATAAGCTAAAACGAAAAAGAAACTTTACGGCGGAGGAGAAAATGAGGTTTTTTAACAATTTAAATTTTATTGAAAAAATAATCACTACGTTTATTGACAAACAAATAATCCAAAGATTACAAAAAATACAACTTAGGTATTGCCTACGCTCTAGTTGCTTCATAATCGGGCTCATAAAGTTAAGAATCTCCTAAGTGGACTAAGGAAAGGCTTAGGGTTAGTGCAAGCAAATTTATCGTTAGGAGTAGACTAAAAAAGTTAGGAAAGAACTTAGGCGATTCTTATGTTTAGTACAAACGGGTGTTACTGTTATATAATATAAAGTTCTAATATTTTTGACTATTATGGCCTCACTTTATTTGGTTCTCTGGCAAATTAATATTTTGGCAGCCTTTATGCACAACGGCACAGTGATTTGAGTTTGCCAGCACACTGTGCTAGCACGATTAAAAGAATTGAGCGAGGGCCTCTTTTGAGCAAGTGTGTTAGCACACGTGCGGAGGACCTACAACTACAACTAGTTTTCTTGTGTTAGGGGGTTCAAATAGGGGTCCAAGAGGAATGCTCAGAGATTAGAAGAGGTACCTTTGTGTTGTTCCTTAGGCGCCTGTTTGACGCTGTTGTGCCTCTCGCGGACCGCTTCTTCCTTCACCGGCTCGGCGAGCGGCGCGGGCGCAGGCCTGGCAGCCGCAGCCGCAGCCGCAGCTCTTGGCAGGCTTGACTTCCTTTAGTACCAGGTTTCGTCCACAAGATGTCGGTTACTGCGGCAAACAAATAAGTAGCAAAAGGATACAATAGTTTTTAATAGTAATTAAATTAATTTAAGGCTACAATAGAATCTTTCATTGATCGAGCGAGTAAAGTGAGCCAAGTCCTTGCAACAACTGGCAAAATTTGCTTTCATCAGTCCGGATGTAGGTATGGTGGTACTCGCGTACAGGTCGTATTTTTCAACGAATCTTGACGAAACTTTATGTACAGGTTGTACAATATCATAGGTTTTTTGACGTCAGTATTTTTTTGGAATCAAATATATTTTTAAAATTTACAGATATTCATTAGAAGATCTGTGGTTTTTGTATAGTTTTCACTTAATTAAAGGCCACAAGATTAATTAACAGAGTTAATAGAATTATAAATAGCATAATAATTATAAACTTAACCAGAAACTCGAAAAAACATTAAATACCAAGACATTTGTAGAACAAACCTAAGAAGACATATCGATCTAAGATAAGTAATATTTAAACGAACTTACTAGCAAACTTATTGGCAACTTTACTAGAAAAACTGAAAATACATTACAAAGACTTCAAAATTTGTGTGTTAAGGCCATATGTTAAAATATAGAATGGGCGGAGTCTATCAAGAAAACAATAGCTGCACGACAGTGACAGCGCTATTACTCACTTGAACCCGGGAAGAGATAAGGTATAGATTTCTGCCGCTCGGCAGTAACTGACGTAAGCGACAAATGATAAAACTTCGTATTGCTTCTAAAGTAGCAGATATAAAAATAAACTATCTTTAATTAACCTAAGTTATGTGATTACATACTGAATAGTATACAATTTACGGTTAATATTTTCTCTAGTCGAAGGAGGGACCTAAAACGGGTTTTAGGAGACCCATTTTCAAAAAAACAATAGCGAGAAAAGTTTTACCAATCATGTTTCTAGTCTATGATTTATTTAGATTACATCCTCAAGTAATAACTGTAATCTGTAATAATTACATCATCAAGTTGGTTACCCCTACTGTTACTGAGTCAGCATATGACGCAATGACTCCAAAATTTTAATATATCGCCTTAATCAGATAGCCTTTTGTCGTATTACATGAACCACTTCATACATATTTACTTATAAAACTCGTCAGTAAATACTTTGAACTTACTATTAAAACTCGTAAATTATTTTGATCTAGTTAAAATATTTACTGTATCAACGAAAGACACCCTCTTCATAACTTCTAAGAATTATACCTCCTCTACTGCACTTAAGTCACTTAACCCTTCTGCACTTAATAGCTAACTTCACTTACAAGTTACGTTATGCTAATAAACTGCTATATTAGGACCAATTATTTGCACACAAGAATTTGTAATGAATTCCTCCAAGTTCATTGTTTAGTAGGTATTACTCGCACATTTACACCTTTTAAACACATTAAAATAATTCATTTTGTTTATTTTTAATTAGAAGTGTTCAAGTAATTCACGTCCGTTTTACGCGCGTACCCACCGTCGCCAATTAGTCTTAATAATTCATTAAATTCACCAGAATTCACCTTTACCTCTTATCTCAGTCATTTATGAACCGAATTGTTTTTTTTTTTAGTTTACTTGATATAGTTCCATTTTCTTCAAAATCTGGTTCTTATGATGGGATTCATGAGGAATTGAGGGAACTCCTCAAATATTATAGGCACACCTATAGCGGTTTCAGTATTATCAGCAACAAGTCAAGCATGTGCATTCGGAAAGTTCCATTCGATGAAGTGGAACTGATAAAGAAGACCAGAGATGGCCATGGAACTACTCAATGATAACTACGGGTGGCGATAAGGGTGACTTTCCGATATCCGATTGCTGTGTTTGGCATACCTGTCAAGTTCCGATGACAATACAATATACAGCGAGCTGATATGATCATAGAGACGGAAGGTGGACAACGGAACTACTCGATGGATAATAGTAGACTGGCCTTGCTTAGGCTCATTGTGATCAGCACACGGTTACGATCTCTAATATTATAAAATTTTGTATTGGGGAAAAAAATTAAATCCTAGCTAAAAAAAGTAGTTTTTTGACGAAAATAATTATATTTAGAAGTATTCTAATAACTCACGTTCATCTTACGCCCGCACCCACTATCGCTAATGTATCGTAATAAAACATTAATTTCATAATAATAAAGGCAATGATAAAATTATGTATTTATTGAAAGTTAAATGATAATATTTAATCGCATTATAAACTAAAATACTTTTCATTCTAACGCGACCAAACCTTCAAGAATCAGGCGTCAAACAAGGCTTGTCTTTAATTGATGGATACTTCTTACTAGATGGGAAGTGCTTGTGTCACAAAATACATTGTACAGAAGATCAGCTCAGTACGCGTATACACGTCGATCTCAGTGAAACTCAGTCATTCTTCGGTTACTTTCAGCAGTGGAATTCTGCCCATTGAGGCCCGTTAAGGCTCTGGCTACACAAAAGGGGGAAAAGGAGTGGTGTCTATGCATAACAGAACAGTTCACATGACATTATCTAGCCCCAAGCTAAGCAGAGCTTGTGTTATGGACTACAAGATAACTGATATACTTTAATACAATACGTCAAATAGATACTTATACATGGAAAATACGCAGAACACCCTAAACAAATATCTGCAGATCGTACAAATATTTGTTCCGAGGCGGGAATCGAACCCGCAACCTCTTGCGTCGCAGGCGAAACTTCGCCCGCCGCGCCTGGAGGTCGTCGTAGACTTCGTATGCATGTATGTATTTTAAAGGGTAGGCTTATTTCTAGCAGTTTAATTTTACAAGTGAATGATGATGATGTTATCTACTTAGTAAACATTTAATTGAAAACATATTTAATTACAGAAAGTTTAATAAAATGTATAACTTGAAAAAACAAATGAAACAGTCGAACTATCAAGGAAACATCTAATGAATTTTTAAATTTAATGGGCATCTCTGAGTAGGGTAACTATGTTTTTGTGTTTCTCTCTTCACCTATACTTTTTCAGTCATTCGTCCTATTAATTTAATTATTTTTAGATAAGGTCTGACGAACTTATTTAAGGAATTCAAATAAAAACTTTTCAGAACTGTTGTTTTTAACGCCAATGAATAATACTTATGTCAATTACTTTTGACATTTGGTTGTTATTAATTTATACATGCTATTTGGTTGTAATAATATAATATAACTAGAATTCTTTAATTCGTTACTTTTAACACAAAGTATCTGTTTTTGTTTGAAATAACTACTTTGGAAATAGGGCTTTTTTTATGAAATGGCTCGACAAACTGGCATACGGTCGGCCTGAAGTAAAAGCGGTTACCGTTGCCTATTGACATCTGCAACACCAGTGGGCCGATTACGAAATTCTGTTGCAATCGGATTCAATCGATTTCAATGCTGTTTCTATTTGAAATGTCGTTCTTGCGATTACCTAATTGATGCAGACTAGTTGCAATCAAGCTTGTATGTAAACTGCGTAAATTGGGTAAGCGTCCTTTCGGATAGAAACATCATTGAAACTGATTGAAACTGATAGCAACAGAGTTACGTAATGTGCTAGCAGAGGCATTGCCAATGCGTTGCCTGCCCTGAATGACTCTTTTCGGGAAACCCTCAGAACGGAGCTCGTTCCCCAATTTGCACGTATGGGGAAGAAAAGACCTGAAAAGTGTGCTGATCAAAATGAGCCCAAACACTGCCAGTCTACTATTAACCATAGAGGAGTGCCGTTGTCTTTGTCGTCAGATCATTGCCATCGTAATATAATATGGTCATCGGAATTTGAGACAGGTTTGCCAAATTTCAACTCACTCAAATACCGGGAAGTGGGTCAAATGTAACTTACAGGGTTTGATTACACCGGGACAGGTAAAACGAAATAAAATCTTGCAATAATTTTTTATTTTAGTTGGAATGGCGGATCAGGCAGATGGCCCACCTGATATTAAGTGGTACCCTCTGCCTATGAACAGTGTATTACCTCATAGGTCACGTCCACATAGGACGCACTCTATGTGGCATTGCACTGCACCCGCCACTCATAAAGATAAAAGTCTCATGTGTCTGTAATTTCACCGGCATCCTTACCCTTCAAACTGGAACATAGCATTGCGAGCACTACTGCTTTGCAGCTGAAATAGGTATGGTGGTGGTACTTCCCCGGACGAACTCTTTCATAAAAAGCTCTACTACTACTCTCTCCGAGTTTAATCACCTCTCAGGCGAAAGCCTTTTATTTTATAAAGCTATGTTATAGGTAGCTTTACCTGTACCTTCAGTATTCGGGAGCTTCCTTTTATAACCGATATTGATATTGGTAATAATAAACTTTAAATAAACAAAAGGGTTTGTACAAATCTCGATACAAAGATATTTGTCAATTTCGAAAAAATAAGTGTTATATATGGACCTAATAGGTTTTCACACCACCTGCTCGACAATGTCCAATTACATATCATGCAAACTCTACGTAAAATAAAGCATTACATTACCTCTTTAGGGAGGTAAAATTGTATGAAACTTGGAATGAATTTGGAACTCCAAATTCGTGTGGAAACTCGTGGAAAACTCTGAGTAAAAAATGCCCATACATTGTAGGGGTTTGTTCGAAAATCGAGCAGAACTCAATTTCAAAGAATGTGAAACAAAAGAGGGTGCTGTGATTTTCAGTGATTTTTAAGTGTTTTTTTTTAGTTTCTTGGTGTAAAGCCTGTCTTCGTCTTGGGCAGCTTGAACCTCTCGCTTCACTCAGGACTCTAAATAACTCCCTAGCCCGCCCACGACACGAGTGTGTCTTAGACACTGCTTTACCCCCTCAGTGCATAATCTACTGTTAATACCGTATGACGTTAGCCAATAATCCAAAAGTGGATGTTACAAGTAATGACAGTTAAATAATATAAGTTTCAAACTGTCATTGGTTACAAGGTGATTTCCGGACACGATTCTATTACACATAACTGTTTTTTAAAATTAATGAATCGTGTGAAAGAGTCGTTACTGTTCAATAGTTTTTTCACACGAAAATTGAATATACATGTGATTTGCATTGCATCACATTGAACTAGATCATTTATTAGACAAATAATGATGGAATCGCGCTTCGTATACCAAATAGACAAAACCTGTTTAGCGATTCAGAACGCATCATTACCAATATAAAAAAAACTCAACTATACATACTAAACTGAACCCTAACTTAAAAAGCAGAGAGATCAAAATACATTTTAAAAACGTAACCCTTTTTTGCATTCCCAAAGTACCCGATTCAATTGAATTTTCGTCGCCCGCAGCGTTGCAAAAGTATGCAAATATTTTTGGACAACCCTGTCGATGTTGGCATTTGATTTTGAACTTTATTTATTAGATGCCATAATTTACTTTTGCGTTGTTTAGACGGACGGATTGTCACACAGTGTCTACGCTTATAAGATGTTACGCAGGACACGGGAACATTTTTGATGGATTAGGCAAATTACTTTGTAAAATGGAATTTCTCTAGGTGATTAATTTATTTACTATATTTCTTGAGGTCGTAATAGGAATATTAAGATTGTTCTCATGAGATTTTGCATATTTATGGCAACGCAGTCTGCATTCGATTATGTAGATTGGGCTATTAAATTAAGTTTTTTCGAATTATATATTTATTTTTATTAAAATTCAAAAGTATTTTTATTTTATTCAATGAAATCAAAAGGATAATTTTGAATCGTCTCATAAACTAAATAAGTCATGTTCTAACGCAACCAACAGAAGAATTTCAATGAAAACGTGCGATGGTCGTGCGATGAACGTGAGTAAGAATATAATTAAAATAAAGTGTTAAATATTATAAAAAAACAGATGTTTATCTAACAAATACAAATTATGTATTGAATTTTTGACTACACGCTTACTTGTAATAAAATATGTAATGCCTTTTAGCGCAAGCGCAAGCTGTTATCGAAATTAAAATTCGTAGACGTGATAAATACTAAGGTGATTTAAATAACTATACATTCACCTTTTATAAAGTCCATTTTATAGTTGACCGAGCAAAGCGAGTTCACAGAGTATAAGTATGTTTGTTAGTATGTGTGTTTGTTTGTGTGACGATAACTACAGAATCATTGATCCAATCTTGATTAAACTGGCACGCGACTTTACGGCGGTTCTCGAGACTCTGGATCTTAGTCTCCGCCATATTTTGCTCACCTATAAGCCTGAAAGCTCTGCGTTCGATCGAGTCCAAGGCAGCAAGCTGGTGTTTGGCCGAGTCATCCCAAACGTGGCAGCAGTACTCCATACCACTTGTGCCGGTTGTCTCCGGACTTGTGCTTTGTACAGATTTAGAAGCTGTCCTGGTGTGAAGTAACGCTTTACCTTATTCAGGGTACCCAGCTTCATTTAATGAGAACTACTATTAAATGAGAAATTCGCGCAGAAAAATTACTATTTAATATTTACGGACCTTGTAATTGATAGATATGAAACGCACGCGATTCATGCTCCGCTACTTCGTGAAAGTGAGGAGTTTAATAAATTACTATTATCTACCTACAATCATATCGTAAAATCCTGGTAAGTAATTAAAAAATAGTATTTTAATGACATGTTTTATAACTTAAGTCTCTAATTAATTGTATAAATAAACCGGTTTAATTAGGAAAAACTTTAATATAAAAAACAAGTACACTACGGCCGTTCCAAGGAGGTTTGATAAAAAATTTACTCCTTTTCCTTTTTTTTTATAAGTAGTCTGTAGTTAAGCGCGCTACAAGGCATGCGCAGTAGAATGGTGTTTTTTACGCTGATTAATTTGACGCCATTGTCTACGTTAGGTATTATTTTTCATGTGGTTTGTTTGTCAAACAACGGTTTTATTGCATGAGTGTAGATAGTGTAGTGTGTGTCAGGGTGGCGGACGCAGTGCAATGCCACATAGGGCGCGTCCTAGGTGGACGTGACCTGTGAAGTAATGTGCAATGTTCATAGGCAGAGGTTACCGCTTAACATCAGGTAGGCCATCTGCTTGTTCCGTCATTCAAATAGTACGAAAAAAAAAAAAAAAAAAAAAAAAAAAAAATGTAGTGTATGAAACTGCACATAAATAGGTATTAAAACATTAGAGTGAAACTATTAACGACTTCAAAAAAAGAAGGTTCTCAATTCATGTGTGACGACCTCTGTGGCGCGTCGGGCGAAGGCGGAGGTTGCGGGTTTGAATCCCGTCTCGGAACAAATATTTGTGCGATCGCATATATTTGTTCAGGGTGTTCTGGGTATTTTCTATGTATAATTAAAATATCTATCTATACACCTAATATATATTGTATTAATTATATTAGTTATCCAGTACCCATAACACAAGCTTTGCTTAGCTTGGGGCTAGATAATGTTGTGTTGAACCGTCCAGCATTTTTTGTTTTTTATTACGTGTAGGCAACTCTAAACTTCGTTTGAGATTAAAATCAAAGACATCAGCTGAGGACTTATAAAATGGCAACACAACCCCGCCAACCCTTTATTCCCTTCATTCGTCACTTCCCGCCATTTTCGAAAAGAGACGTCTTCTACGTTTTTTATTTCATTTCCTAGTGTTTTTACATTGCATTTTGTGTAATTTTGGTGGCATTTTAACCAATGTAGCTCGTCTATAGAGCACAAGTGTAGTGAAATGAAAGTGCATTGCGTGGCTTTTCAAATTGGTGGAATTGTCTACCAAAGTTTTTGTAGTTGTGGTTTTGATTTTGTCATCAAAGCAATGCAAGTGAAATTTATATTTATATTCTTATATTATTAAAATTTACTTTCACTTAGTCATATTTTTCCTTTCTTTGAAATTAGCATAAGCATTTTTGTTAGTATCCATATTTTTTGTAATATTTGAGTAACTCTTTTTTGGCCTTATTGTTGTGTATTTTGTTATTTGGACTATATATATTGTAACGCTGTTGGTTTACCTCAATAAAATAAAATAAAATAAAACGCCCACCGTTTTATTAAAACATGACTTGGCTGTGACTTGGCTTGACTTTCAAGTCGTCAAGACTTGGAAGGATTGTAACGTTGCAAATTATACTGAAAACACAATAATAAATAATACTTGACAAATGCACAAGCCGTGCGATAAAGAAAGAAAAAACCCATCATTGCTTTCTAAAGCACAAGTCTGCCCATGATTCCATGTCTAACGGTAGTCACACCACTACAAGGGCAATTTGTACCCTGGTAAAACTTGAGCGAAACCGCAGGTGGATACTAGTATTTTGTATAAAGTATCTCTCTATAAAATCAATACGAACCATACGCATATTTGATTGTCACATTGTGCCTTTCTCCATAACAAAGACACGCTGTTTCGCACTTTCGATATAGCAAAAAAACTACAATACCGCATACACAACAAAAGATATAAGTCGATTTTTGACTTACGACAAAAAAATTGCCAATAAACATTGTGCGGGACCTTGCTAACGATATTTTGATGACTTCTCTGAGCATCATATTGTAATGAAATAAAAATAATAAAAAACAAAAAACATGAGCTTTCTGGAGGTGGGGCAAACCGCTGCGCAAAAAAAATTGCCTATGTGAAAATGATTTGATAAGATTGAAATGTATTGGGGGATTTTGTTTATTATCTGTTGGTGTGTTCGGCCTGAGAATATACCCCTCCGTCTCTTTTAATTAATGTACGTCAAAAGCAATTATGCACGAATAAAAATCTTGAATACGATTTATTTCGTCAATCATTTATCAAAATCGCTTTAGGGGTTTTGAAACAAACGGTGCTATTGTAGAGCTCACCCCATCGGTATCATACAAGACCAAATACATTCCTTCTTAATATATTTGTCAATAAAAGCTTTATAAAATTAGTGATCGGAACGGTGTGCTGAAAATGAGCCTAAGCACGGCCAGTCTGCTATTATCCATCGAGGAGTTCTGTTGTCCACCTTCCGTCTCCCCGTCTCCATCATCAGATCAGCTCTGTGTCACCATCATATTGTATTGTCATTGAAACTTGACAGATATGCCAAATTTCAGCTCAATCGGTTGAGGATAACTGCTTTAAAATTCAGCTTAAGTAAGATTTCACCGGCACCCATACCCTTAAAACCGGAACACAGCAATGCGAGCACTACTGCTTTGCGTCAGAAATAGGTATGGTGGTAGTACTTCCCCAGACGAGCTCTTTCATAAAAAGCTTCTATCACAAAAAAAAACAATGAATTATGGGACCACGAAGTTAACTGGGATCACTGAGTCGTTAAAGCATTTCCATAAAGCATCTTATTATTATTATTAATTAATTAATAATCATCTAATAATAATTATTATAAATGATGCGAAATGAATCTTCATCTCTCAATCAAGCCCACAATATAAATAACTGATACCAAGTTCTCACAGGAACTGATTTATCGTAAAGTCATTGAACCATCAAAAATGGATTAGTAATTTCAATGCAAGTTAAACTGACTGTCTAATATCTATAACATTTTAATTAATGTACGTCAAAAGCAATTATGCACGAATAAGAATCTTGAATAAGATTTATTTCGTCAATCATTTATCAAAATCGCTTTAGGGGTTTTGAAACAAACGGGTCTATTGTAGAGCTCACCCCATCAGTATCATACAAGACCAAATACATGCCTCTTCTATGGCGTGGATACTTAGAGCATTGCAGGCCTCCGTACCGGAGCGTGGATATATGTGAAATGCGATGCATTAAAACCTTTTTGCTCCGCAATGTTTATTGAAAAATCTACAAAAAATATATATGTTAATCTACATTATATAAAGGACCTCCTGGACTCTTCCGCCATTTTCGAAAAGAGACGTTGTCTACTTTTATTTTATTTATTTTCCTAGTGTTTTCTTGAGTTACAATGTGTTATTTTGGTGGCATTTTAACTAATGTAGCTCGTTTAAAAAGCACAAGTGTAGTGAAATGAAATGGAAGTGAATTGCGTGACTTTTGAAATTGGTGGAAATTGTCTACCAAAGTTTTAGTAAAATTGGCCACCGTTTTACTAAATCATAACTCGACTGTGACTTTGACGACTTGGAAGGAGAGTAACGTTGCAAAATATATTGAAAATACAGTATAGTGAAAATACAGATACTTACTTGAAAATGGCAAATGCACAAAACGTGCGGCGCCAATTATAAAGAAAAAAAAAAAAAAAAAGGACCTCCTGTTTTCGTAGTTTCTAACCATTTTCCTCCTAAACTATCAATCATAAGATGTTTTTATTGCGTTCAGTATATTAAATACTCGGAACACAAGGCCGAGAGAAGGCTTCTTTTTAATTTTGAAAATTATTTTCCTACTGAGAAACGTGAGTTTCGCTCACTTTTCGTTTTGCTAGCGATTCTGGCCGTGTTTAGGCTAATTTTGATCAGCACACGGTTCCGATCACTAATTTTAAAAAAGCTTATTTTAAAAAAAAAAAACCCTAAAAACATAATATCATGATTTCGACTACCTCTGCAGCGTGGCGGGCGAGTAGCCGGCTGAGATACGAGAGTTTGCGGTTTCGATTTCCGCATCGGGACAAATGTTTGTATGAACTGCAAATATTAGTTCCGTGTCTGTGTTGTGGTAGCATGGTACTAGTAGTTCCTGATACCCACGACACAAGGGGACCCTAGTGTGGTATCAGGTGGTAAATACGTGACTGTTGGGTCTACATTTTATTTAATAACCGGCCAAGTGCGAGTCGGACTCGCGCACGAAGTTTTCCGTACCATTATCTATAAAAACGGCAAAAAAAACAAGTTTGTTGTATGGAAGCCCCCCTTCAATATCTGTTTTATTTTAATTTAATTATTTATTTTTAAAGTGAATATATAACTAAATATTCTGTGAATATTTGAAGCATATCTGCTGCCGTTATCAATTACGAGAAATAACGAGCAAAAAAATCACGTTTGTTGTAATAGTTTATCCTGTATTTTAGTATTTTTTGTTATAGTGGCAACAGATATACATAATCTGTGAAAATTTCAACTGTCTAACTATTACGGTTCATGAGATGCGCCTGGTGATAGACGGACAGACAGACAGACAGACGGACGGACAGTGGAGTCTTTAGCAATAGGGTCCCGTTTTACCCTTTAGTTACGGAACCCTAAAAAAGCTGACTAGCCCAAAATGTCATGGGCGTTGCAGCTGCTAATATCGCACCCGCAAAGTTATCTGGCGAGAATTGTAGAAAGCAGAATTATTAAGATCGTATACAAGAGAAACAGCATTGTACGAAACACCGTTTAACCCGTCCATCCCTCCGTGTCTTGTGAATCAAAGACTTGCACGCCTGATTGAGTCTGTATGAACGTTATTAATTGTGTCTACTTAGTGTGTCAGATTGTATTATAAAATTAGCTTGGAATAATCACGGTATTAGCCAGAAGCGATTTGTAATGTCTCAATTAGATCTACAACTATAGGATTATACAGCTGTCGCTTATAATCAACCTACTATATTTTTTGAACATGGCAGATTTAGACTTTGAAACGCTCAGAAGACCAATTCTTTTATTTATTCTAAAACCACATTGAAAGTGACTCAAGCTGTAGCGGAATACCAATTTTCAGTCAACTTAAGGTGGGGTATAACACAAAATTACCAATCTTAGATTTGATTTTGAACTGAATAAAGCTAAGGTCAAACCGACGCGATCAGCCCGTTTCCGCGGTGGCGTGCACGGTGGCGGTCAATGGTAAGGCTGCGTTTCCATTGACGCGGAGCTGGGCGGAGCGGAGCTTAGCGGTGCATGAATTGACCAATCACTATGCTCGAAATCTCTGCTGGCTGCTCGCTCGCCATAGTGATTGGTCAATTCATGCACCGCTAAGCTCCGCTCCGCCCAGCTCCGCGTCAATGGAAACGCAGCCTTAGACAATGGATCGCCACCGTGCACGCAACCGTGGACGCGGGCTGATCGCGTTGGTTTGGCCTCAGCTTAAATCAAGTACAATATTCATATTATAAATATGCATGGATAATATAATATTTCCTATATTGAGAAAATATTATCCTACCGTGTTTCTGGTACATTGGTCCGGGATACCACCATACCTATTTCTGCCGCAAAGCAGTAGTGCTCGCATTGCTGTGTTCCTGTTCGAAGGGTATGGTGGCGAGGGCGGATCTCTTTAATTCGGATTATAATATCTAGTTGTGAAACTCTGAGCATAGCCTTACAGTCCGCTACGCGACTTCAAACATCTTTTTTTTTACAAAAACTAAATTTGTTCAACTGTAGGTAAAATAAACCATAGTCGAACAAGATAAAACAAGTTCTCGAAAGAAAACTCCATGTCCTGCAAGTATACTAATAAAAAAGTTTGTCCGTCGGTTTATGGCCTCCGCGCAGCAATATATCGATTCTTGCACTTTGTTAGTTCTTTTGGTTTGAGACATGACCCTGGGGTGTTCGATACCTAATACCTTACCAAACTGCGAAGGGGGTTAAGTAATGCTTCGGATATCTGTCATTCCTACTGTTGCTGTGGTGTGTGTGCCTAAGACCCCTAGGTCTCCTCCCGTGGATGTTGTAAAAGCCAACTAAGTGATAACTTACTTGCTAGTAAGGTTTTTTGGTATAAGATTTGTCCTGGCTGCTATGTGTAGAAAGCGTTACCCGAGTAAGGGCGCGTACACATAGAACGTCTGATTATACAGGATCCTTTTTAACTGACGGATTTTTGTTTATTTTGTCGGATTACTGGATCCGGAATACTGTATGTAGTTAGCGAGTTCACACAGAATACTGTAAGAACTCGCTAACTACATGCGCTAATAACATAGACGTTTAAACGGACCTGTAAATGGACGTTCTATGTGTACGCGCCCTCAGCCGTGGGAAGCATTGGCGGCGATGAACTCACCACTTGTCATGGCTTATCCCACGATGGTGCAACCCACAGTGAATAGAGGCCCATTGAGGCTCTGCCTACCGTTTCTGGAGAAAATGCGTGTGTCGATTTACCGAAAATTTTATGTTTCTATGCCGATGCCGTGGCGTGTCTGGCCTAAGAACAGACCTCCCGTCTCCTGTGGCTGTCGTAAATTCTGACTAAAGGATTACTACAGAGGATAGGCAGCAGCATCCACCTGTGTACTGAACACCCACAGACCTATAATTACACTAGATAACGCAAGCTCACCTACTTTGCGTGTCACTTTGCCAATGGTAGGTGCAATACACCTATTAGCAAACCTGAAATCAGTTCGCTTTCGGCCGTCTTCGCGATACCACGTCGGATCTTAATAGACAAATACCAAATTGCGCCATCCATAGTGAACTGTAAAAATGCCTAATTGCGCAATCCATAGTAAACTATAAAAATGCCTAATTGCGCCAACTATAGTAAACTATAAAAATGCCTAATTGCGCCATCCATAGTGAACTGTAAAAATGCCTAATTGCGCCATCCAGAGTAAACTATAAAAATGCCTGATTGCGCCATCCATAGTGAACTGTAAAAATGCCTAATTGCGCCATCCATAGTAAACTATAAAAATGCCTAATTGCGCCATCCATAGTGAACTGTAAAAATGCCTAATTGCGCCAACCATAGTAAACTGTAAAAATGCCTAATTGCGCCATCCATAGTAAACTATAAAAATGCCTAATTGCGCCAACTAAAGTAAACTATAAAAATGCCTAATTGCGCCATCCATAGTAAACTATAAAAAATATTTTAAATCGGTACGAATCATAGTAGATACAAAACAAAAGGGCACGCTTGGTTTCGTACAAATTTAATCTTGATATAATATGGTCAATGCAACAGCACACAGCATAGGACTATAAAGTCCTATCGAATAGACACTTCTCTTAAACAATACCAAAAACAATAACGAACTAATAAGCAGCAACACCGTCTCATATACAAGGAAATTACCCATGAACGAGGGTGTCCACAATTAATCCACCAAATTAGACTCGTCCCTAGTAAAATCGATTAGGGAGCTCCGAAATTCGGTAGTGGCAATCCGCAGCCACGTCTCGCCAAGATAAACATGCCAGTTTTTTCGCTACGCCAAAGACATTAACCAAGGATGCTTTGGTGGCCATGGGTTCGGATAATGGGGGATAGTTTGAGGAAAATAGCAAACCTAGAAACTTTCCTTTAATGTTTCTAAACAACAGTTGCCAGTGGTTTCACGCGCAAAATTTTCCCGTAAAATCAAATCAAAGATATCTAAATCCAGCTTTAAATTTATCTGTTTTTTTTTAATTATCCACAATCAGTTGGTGGACTATAGTGGGTAGTCACTTAGCGTTTGGGATCCGGAATCATCAGTCCTTCTTTCCTCGTTATAGCAGGTTGTCCAGAATTTGACTACTCTTCACACGATTAGTGCCGCTCGAATAAAAAATATACATATTTGTATTTAAAAATAACAAGCTAGTTTGACGTGAAAGTATGAGAAACATCCAAAAGCAGCATCATTCATTTAAATTTATCTTTTATGTAAAGTAGCCTACATTATATAAGTATATATTTTTGTAAATTAATTAACCTTTGACACAGATAAAATAATAATATACTAGTACCTTTGTATAGTCCCCAAATAACAAGTAATTAATTTTGTAAAAAAAATTAAAAACCCTCAACGCAATGAAACGGCTGAACAGATTTTGAACAAACATAACTAAGAACACTAGGTACCGACAAATTCACCTTTCCAACAAAAATAAAATCGAAATCGGTTTATCTTTTTGGGAGCTACGATGCCACAGACAGACACACACACACACACACACACACACATACACATACACACACAGACACCCCGTCGTTTCTGCGACGGGGGTTAAAAATAGAAATCATTATTGAAACAAAATCGGTCAGGAGGTTTGTTTAGACTACCTACGTAATCGTAATTTTTGCGTTTTTTTTGCTATTCTATCATAATTAGGTTTATTCAATTTTGCGGTCGCCATGAAGTTGTCATTATGAGGGAGCAGAATACCAATTTTCGTGTTACGTAAAGGACATTTTTTGACATGTTTTATAAAATAACTTAAAAACTAAACAAACTTTATTCATCGAAATACAAAGAACGTTTTATCGCACATCCAAACTACTATTGGCCTCACAGCTAACTACCATCAACTAGCCGAAGTAGCTAAAAAGACAACATATCATGGAACTCGTTGGAACATGACATGACACATAAGGAGAGGTGGTCGCTGGCCCACTTCTGCTACAAGCCCGACTACCCACACCATATCTACTCATAGTCTGAAGGCAGATCGCATATGAAAATAGAACACAAAAAAACATACATACATAGACACATGCCTTTTACCCCGAAAGGGTAGGCAGAGCTTCAAATGGGCCTCTTGTGACAGTGGGTTTAACCAAAAAAATATACTTAAAAACAATTACTACAGGTAGCGCTTAACTGAATCAGTCCTTGAGGTATAGTAGCGGTAACGGAAGGGGTGTTTTCGTTACGCCAAAATGAAGCGTGGCTTCATGTCACCTGATAATTTGAGAGACGAAAAAACTCCTCCCGTACCTCTCCCATGCTTCAGGGACTGCCTCAGTTAAGCGCTAGACCTGTAGTATCATCCATCTATCTCTATCCGAAGTCGGCCCAAAGAAATCCGGGTCGTCCGAAAGTGAGATGGTTCTACGACATCGTATCCGTCGCGGGCAAAACCTGGCTGAGAGACAAACAGGACAGGTGGCTGCGCAAAGGAGGCCTATATACCCAGCAGTGGGTGATTCCGGGCTGAGATGAATCGTCCATCTGCCCATCTGTCCAGCGTTGTATCACGGGCTGAGATGAATCGTCCATCTGCCCATCTGTCCAGCGTTGTATCACGGGCTGAGATGAATCGTCCATCTGCCCATCTGTCCAGCGTTGTATCACGGGCTGAGATGAATCGTCCATCTGCCCATCTGTCCAGCGTTGTATCACGGGCTAAGATGAATCGTCCATCTGCCCATCTGTCCAGCGTTGTATCACGGGCTGAGATGAATCGTCCATCTGCCCATCTGTCCAGCGTTGTATCACGGGCTGAGATGAATCGTCCATCTGCCCATCTGTATAGCGTTGTATCACGGGCTGAGATGAATCGTCCATCTGCCCATCTGTCCAGCGTTGTATCACGGGCTGAGATGAATCGTCCAGCTGCCCATCTGTCCAGCGTTGTATCACGGGCTGAGATGAATCGTCCATCTGCCCATCTGTCCAGCGTTGTATCACGCCCCCGAACCCATGGCCACCCTACAGTGTATGTCATTAGACGAGCGGAGGGGGTGTCATTACCGCGATGAGTAGAGCGACCATTAATCTTCCTGGACCGGTCTCTTGCCTGTCAAAAGTGTGGCCACCGTATATGTTCTCGCGTCATTGTTTTCGACCGTTCTTTGCGGGGGATTAAGAGAGACAATGTTGACAAGTGCTGTGGTGTGTCCGGCCTAAGACTATACCCCTCCGTCTCCTCCCGTGGATATCGTAAAAGCCGACTAAAGGATTATCCGGACTTGTTGATAAGATTCGTTGGTATAAGATTTGTCCTGGCTGCTAGCTTATTATGGAATGTGTTGACTGGAAGAACGCGTTAGCCGAGTACTGACTCCACGACTGCGTGGGAAGCAGTGGCGGCGATGAGCTCACCACTTGTCACGTTTATATTCCACAATGGTGATGATGATGACTTTAAACTTTGGGGGATGGGCAGAGACTATGGATTTATTTATTAAAAGTTTCACTTGGGACCATCCTGACATTGGCTTCATTCACTTTAATTACATCACATTCTTTCATGGAATTGGTTACTCAGTAGGCCATTTTCAATGCCAGTAGCATTTGCGCAACTCCGAGTTTGTGTATTAGGTTAATAGTTAGAGGCTACGTCTCGGCGCCGTAAGTTATCAATACAACATGCACTGATTATCGACTTGATTTGACGACCTATGTAGCGCGTCGGGCGAGATTCCCGCTGCGGGACAAATGTTTGTATGATCTGCAAATATTTGTTCCGGGTCTGTGTGTTATGGTACCGTGGTAAAGTACGCGTCATGTAAAAAGAACGCTGGAACGCCTGAAGAAGTATGACCGCCATCGTTCTTCTTACATGACGCGCATTTCACTCGTAGTTTCTGATAACCACGACACAGGGAGTCCTAGTGTGGGATCAGGACTATGTGCGTGACTGTTGGGTGTTATGTTATGTTATGATTATAAACTTTCTTCTACTCTACTGCTTTAATTGTGTTATTCTTCTTGTTAATTTTCTTTATTTCTGACGACCTCTGTGACGCGGCTGGCGATGGTTCTCCTGCGACGCAGGAGGTTGCGGGTTCGATTCCCGCCTCGGAACAAATATTTGTGCGTTCTGCAGATATTTGTTCAGGGTGTTCTGGGTGTTTTCTATGTATAATAAAAAAAAAACTATCTATGTATTGTATTATATTAAGTATATCAGTTATCTAGTACCAATAACACAAGCTCTGGCTTAGCTTGGGGCTAGATAATGTTGTGTGAACTTGTCCATCATTATTATTATTATTATTATACCACTCATTTCTTAAAAATCTCGTATAAAAATATATTTTTCACTATAAAGGAATACTATCTACAAAAAATAAATAGTCAAAAAATATTATTATTATTATTTATGTTAGTGTGTTTTTTGTTGTATATCGTTGTGAGTAGTTAACCGTAACACCAACAAGTGGTTCTGACGGAAGACCAGCGTTCTAGTTACACCTCGTACCTTAATATCTGTTTCCTCTTTGTCTAAGTTTATTATGTGTTTCTGTGTAGCTCATGTATACAAATAAATATATATATTTATATAATATAAAACAAAGTCGAGTTAGTTACACCACTTATAACTCAAGAACGGGAGAACCGATTTGGCTGAAAATTGGTGGGGAGGTAGCTTAGAACCAAGAGATTGACATAGGGCGAAGGGGTAGGAGGGGGGGAGGGTCATCGGGAGCTACCGGTGCGAAGCCGGGGCGAGTCGCTAGTATATATATATATATATATATATATATATATATATATAAGATTTAGTAGTAGTAGAGCTTTTTTGTGTAAGAGTTCATCCGGGGAAGTACTACCACCATACCTATTTCTGCCGCAAAACAGTAGTGCTCGCATTGCTGTGTTCCGGTTTTAAGGGTAAGGGTGCCGGTGAAATTACAGGCACATGAGACTTTTCACCTTTGTCTCAGGGTGGCGGGCGCAGTGCAATGCCCCATAGGGCGCGTCCTAGGTGGACGTGACCTATGAGGTAATGCACTGTTCATAGGCAGAGGTTACCGCTTAACATCAAGTGGGCCATCAGCTAGTTCCGTCATTGTAGTAGTAATAAAAAATAAAAACATTATCTCATTTCAGAAGACATCATCGGGTTATTGATATCAAAACACAAAACCGAGGACATCTATTGATATCAAAGATCTATAGATAAAAGAATGGCCAATAAATAACATGTCAATACAATATTATGATGTGCGATACTATAACTATTGTTATTAAGTTCATAACGCGCGTATTATTGGGGGCATAAATTCTCAGATTCTAAAGGGTGAGATGGGTTGTCATGACTTATGAGTAAACGCAGCGTTCGGAAAGTCTTGATACTTTCGCGCAGATGGTAACCTCGTATAGGTCGCGCACGCCTCTTCATCTGCTAGGTGAGTGTGGACCACTGATGCACAAACTCAGCATTCATCTGGGCAAACACATCCTAAGCCCGAATGAACTGAAAGAAATCACCCCTAAGAAAATCCTACAGTTTCTAGCAGCTGTAGGTCTTAGCGGTGAACTGTAAAAGCGCTCTCCAGGGGCGGTATGTAACAAGTGGCTATCACAATAGGCCTAACTGGTCGCAGTGATACAATAGCCACAATAAGCTAATAAAAAAAAAATGGGTCGCACAACGAGTTATGAGCGCTGACCTTCAATGCGCAGAGTCATTTTTTGGATCTGTATAGCGAATGCGCGATCAACCCCACCACTTTCGCCGAGCGCTCATAACTCGTTGCGCGACCTGTACCAGAAATGGTACTGTAGGTACCTGTACCAAAACTTGTACAACATAAAAAAAAAAACACGGGTCCACCTCGAGATAATTTCCTTCATCATCAAAAGAACCTTTAAATATAACTAACCAACGGAGCGTAAACATACCTATTAGTATAAGTAGCTGACGAATTAATTGATAACCGCCTTTTGTGAAGTCGGTTATCTTATCAAAATAATCTAGCAAGTGTGTCATGATGGCAGTATTGCAAGAAAACAATATGCATCGTTGTATAGTTTCGAGTATCAAAAACTAGACCTACATCGTCTTTTAAATTCATTGATATGGGAGGTCAGCAACGGATCTTATATTAGTTCTTGTTTTATAACGAACGCAAAGAGAGGAAAGATGTTACACATCAAAAAGATTTTAGGTTATTGTTCAGTCTTTTATTTTCTTAATAAATAAATAAATAAATAATGCTGGACAGCTCACAAAACTTTATCTAGCCCCAAGCTAAGCAGAGCTTGCGTCATGGGTACTTGATAACTGAAATACTGAAATTACAGGCACATGATACTTTTCATCTTTGTCTCAGGGTGGCGGGCGCAAACTCAACTACTTGTACGAAATTCCCAATAGTACTTAGGCCACATAGGGTGCGTCCTAGGTGGACGTGACCTATGAGGTAATGCATTGTTAAAGGCAGAGGTTACCGCTTGACATCAGGTGGGCCATCTGCTTGTTCAGACATTCACGAAGATAAAAAAAAAACTTACCAAACTACCAAAACTACTTCACCCAAGTTAGAAGCAAGTTACCTGTCCCACCATTTAACTCATATACGATGACAACATAATTTTAACTTAAGAAAGGGTTACAATACAAACCGCTACATATCTTAAAATTTTTCATACACTTGTATTTTTTCATACATTTTTTATACACCTTTCTCTTGCACCCTAGGGGACACCTTTTTAACGAATCTTTAAGAAGATTTAGTAGCTTATTCTTTGAACATTTTTTAATCCGTTTTTTGTGTTTTAGATAAATGCTTGAGTAGTCACTGGGTTTAAGAGAGAGCTCATTGTTGTGCTTCTATTTGCGAAGTACATCGTTTGCAGTACGGCAATTGGTTTCCTTCATCATCATCATCCAAAGCTTGACTTCACCCACTGTTTTTGTTATACTACTTGGAATGACGGGTCAAGCAGATGGCCCAGGCCTACCTGATGTTAAGCGGTAACCTCTGCCTATGAACAGTGCATTACCTCACAGGTCACGCCCACCTAGGACGCACCCTATGTGGCATTGCACTGCGCCCGCGATCCTGAGACATACAGATGAAAAGTCTCATGTGTCTGTAAGTTCACACAATCAATCCGGAACACAGCAATGCGAGAACTACTGCTTTGCGGCAGAAATAGGTATGGTGGTAGTTCTTCCCCGGACGAACTCTTTCACAAAAAAGCTCTACTACTACTACTAAGTAGGTATAGGCCTATACTGCTGCCTATACTGCTGAGTATAGGCCTCTCTTTGCCTATGCCATTCCTCACGGTCCCGTGCCAGTCTCATCCAGGCTCGGCCGCGACGCATGCGATATCGTCTGCCCATCTCGCTGCTGGACGACCAAGGTTTCTGTACCCAGTTCTTGGGCGCCACTCAGTTAGCGCCTTACTCCACCTATCGTAACCTCGTCTTGCCAGGTGTCCTGCCCAACTGCATTTGGGGAGGAGATTGGCCATTGGCTTTAAGAATATTAAAATGTCAACTTATTAACTATGAAATGTACTTTAAAGTTTTAGCATAAAGTGCCACGACCAACGGTCTTGAGCCACCTACATTCACTGACTTCCTGCGACCACAGTGTCCATAGTTCATGGAATGTATGAAAAGGAGGTCGACATAAATCCTAACAAAAAAATCTAATATAAGTAATCAAAAGTCAGATTTCTACTTGTACTATTATTTACTCTGCGCTTCTGTTGTGTGTTCGGACTAAGAACAGACCCCTCCATCTCCTCCCGTGGATGTCGTAAAAGCCGACTAAGGAATTACCCGGACTTGTTGATAAGATTCGTTGGTATAAGATTTGTCCTGGCTGCTAGATTATTATGGAATATGTTATTACTGGAAGAAAGCGTTAGACAAGTCAGTCGTAGGATGCAGTGGCGGCGATGAGCTCACCACTTGTCACGTCTATATTCCACGATGGTGATGATGATGATTTTGAACAATAACTTTATTTTCAAGGACTTTATTTTTCAATTTTTTTTAACTGCCTGAATGACGGAACAAGCAGATGGCCCACCGGATGTTAAGTGGTAAACTCTGCCTTAAACAATGAACTACCACATAGGTTACGCCCACCTAAGACGTGCCTGGGGGCACTGCACTGTGCCCGCCACTAAAGATGAAAATTCTCATGGTAATTTCACCGGCACCCATACCCTTCAAACCGGAACACAGCAATGCGAGCACTATCTGCATTGCGGCATAAATAGGTATGGAGGTAGTACTTCCCCGGACGAACTCTTTCACATAAAACCTCTACTACTGCTAAAACCACGGAACTCCACGGAAACGGATATAAAATAAAGAAATAACAATATAAGACAACGAATAAGATCATTAGCTCCCATCCGTGGGACGTAACAATGAGTAACCAATTGTTCAGAAACTGCTACCTAATAATTACCTACTGCCCTCCGTCCTCTGAGGGCGGGCTTGCTACGGCGAAAATAAAATGTTGTGAAATAAATAAAAATAAAATAAAACAAATAATGCTGGACAGTTCACACAACATATCTAGCCCCAAGCTAAGCAGAGTTTGTGTTATGTGTACTTAGATAACCGGTATAATTAATACAATATATTACATACATAGATATTTTTTATTATACATAGAAAATACCCAAAACTCCCTGAACAAATATCTACAGATCGCACAAATATTTGTTCCGAGGCAGGAATCGAACTCGCAACCTCCTGGGTCGCAGGCGAACGTTCGTCCGCCGCACCACAGAGGTCGTCAAATAAATGTAGAGTCCGCGGCATGACTGAACTCCGACGGCCTTTTGAGGAACTAACAGATAACAGAGGTAGGTTTTCGCTTTTGCACTTTTGCGCATAGAAAATAGCGCTCCAGTCACCGGACTTCAGTCGTAGCGCGGACTCTAGTAATAGAGTACCTAGTAGTAAAGCTTTTTTGTGAAAGAGTTCGTCCGGGGAAGTACTTTCATCACACCTATGTCTGCTGCAAAGCAGTAGTGCTCGTATTGCTGTGTTCCAGATTGAAGGGTATGGTTGCCGGTGAAATTGCAGGCACATGAGACTTTTCAATGCCACATAGGGTGCCTCCTAGGTGGACGAGACCTATGTGATAATGCACTGTTCATAGGCAGAGAGTTCCGCTTAACAACAGGCGGGCCATCTGCTTAATTCGTCAAAACTAGTTGTATAAAAAAAAGAAGAAAAAAAAGATGTTTCGTAATAACGTATGTTTTTGCTAAACGTTGGTTCCACTGATACGTTTTAGATGTACCTAGGTACTTCTAGGTGGGATAAATACGGACTCCAAAGATTATGTGGTATGAATAAATTATTATTACGTTTAGCTTGTGGGATGAATTCCTGGGATCAATATGGATGCACTCAAATATTCAGATTTCTGCTGTTTTGAAAACCTCATTGCCCATTTATAGGGAAACCTATAACTTCATGATAAATACCAATGAATTCATTAACAATACTAACAATTAATTAATCAATTATAATGTTGTGGTATCTCAGCAAACGAAGCAAATAAAAATAACCTAGTCCAAATTGTATAATTTATTTCTTACTTATTGCTTTTTAACATAGACTTTTAGTCCAAAATAGAATAACTAAATGTATATACACTAATGCCCCAAATAATTTTTAAAACTTAAAAATATAAATCCGTTATTGTCTGTAAGAATTATGTATTAGACTAAGTAATTATTATTTAAGAGCTGTGGATTTTGTGTAATAAATAAAATAAATATAATTAATAAATAATAGCGAATGTTTCCATTTAAATGTTTCCTAATATTTTAAAAATATGCTGTGAAATCCATGTTCGAACTATCCCAAAATAATACAAAATTCACGGTAACATATACATATCAGTGGCACTTCACTCTTCACTATTCTTTAGTCATTTCTTTTCTATTTTATAACTTTTTTCAATGTACAGATATATCTGGCTCTAGTGTTTTATTCAATAAAAAACAATAATAAAATTCAATTCTGCGCTCGCAAACAAAGGTTTACGATGTCAGCAAAAAATCAGCCCAGCTCAAGTGGGATTGGGCCACGTCTGAAACATGTCGGAAGATCTATGGGAAAAATGCACTACTGATTGTGTTCCTAACGCAAGACGTCCGCGCGGCAGACCACCACGGAGATGGCGTGACGAGTTGGATGTGCACCTACCAGACTGGCCCGTTGCAGCAAGGGACAGAGAGAACCGGCAAAAAGAGAGGGAGGCCTTTGCCCTGCAGTGGGACAATATGGGCTGTAAACAAAAATAAAATAAATAGTGTTTTATTAGTGCGAGCGAAGCGAGTCCTCAGCTATCCCACAACGTATGCAATTTTGTGGTAGACATTACGAAAACTTGGGTGATATAAATCAATGGTTTTTTGGGATTTTTCTGTGAAAGTAACTGGATACCAAATGCTAAGTCATTCCCTATTTCTGATAAGAGTTTTTTTTTAGAATCAGAAGCACCTACTTGTTCATTGTTGGTAAAATAAACAAGGTCAAAGATACCAAATTCGGCGTAGCAAGCCCGTCTGTTATCGCTCCTTCCTCATCCATCTTAGGGCGTCGACAGACTCACGGCCGGCGACTCATCTCGTTAATTTGTTCGTGTGTACGCAGCCTAAACGTCTTGGAAGCTAAACACTGCTGTCAAAGATAGCCTTATTTGTAATTTATATAACGCACACTCACACTAGCTAGATCATCATCAACATTATTATCGTTAGCCTATACAAGTCCACTACTGAACGAGGTCTCTCACATAGGATGTCACGACGAACGGTCTTGAGCCGCCTCCGTCCACCGCCTTCCTGCGACATCTACCCTGTTTTTTTTTTTGCTTTTATTTGACCACTATCTTACCTGTTGGTAAGTGACGATGTGGCCGAAGATGAAATACAAAGGTCTAGAAGACACCTATTCACTCTAGCCTTGAAGAGACCCAGATTATAGTTTTCAGGAAAGACAGACGACGGTAGAGTATTCCACTTCTTAGCAGTTCGCATTATAAAGGTAGAACTGAATCGTTTAGTACGAATAGAGGGTATACTAATGAGGTAAGGATGGTAACGAGCCGTGCGCCAGCTCGTCCTATGATGAAAAGGAGATGGTGGGGTTGAGCTCTGGGGGCGCGCAGCCGACTGGGAGCGCGCCTTCAGACTACAGAAAAGAGCGGTACGTGCCATAGTGCGAGTCTCACGGGACACATCAGCACGACCATATTTTAAATCCCTGGGAATCATGACAGTACCTGACCTTTTCATGTTTCAAGCAGCACTCTATGTCAGAAATAACTTTGATGAGTATGCAAGGTATGGTGACGGGCATAGGCACGCATACAGGTTGAGAGCGCTGCCGCGACGGCTCACGAAAACGGCAAAGCTAATCCGCGTGATAGGGCCGACGGTGTACAATCGTCTACCAGCTGTTATCACAGACGCACCATCGACACAATCTTTTAAAAATAGGCTCTAGAAGTGGCTTATAGAGCAGTCATTCTATGATTGTAACGAGCTTACTTCATTAGGTTTTACGTATTAGAAGTTATGACTTAGGTACCTTACTATTATTAATTTAAAATGATCATGTTTTCTGTTTGTTTTAATTAATATCAATTTATTACATTATTTTATATTATTATTTTTGACCTATAACTATAATCAGTTATTAATAAAGAAACTATGAACTATGAACTATGGGATCAGATCATGAAGTTCCTGGGAGCATTCCCCGAAATGTACCCTATAGAAGATCGAAAGGCACGCGATCTTACGGCGTGTAAAAGATTTCACGAAGTTTTATAAAATATTCGTTAAAATAGTAGCCATCTTCGTTCGCGTGCAAAAGCGTATACCTAAGTGCCTACCCGCATACCTCTCAGTGTAAACACAACAACCTCAAACAGAACCTTCCTATTTTTTATATTTTAATCCCCACCATCTGACAGTTTGTCCAAAAATCTTAACTAGCAGTCCAGTTATCCCGGATTAGGGTGTTTCCCACAAAAGCCATATAATCTAAGGGGGGAATCAGTCAACGTCAGCCGCACGAGATCGCCGGATAGAACGACGCGCGACGTTGATGTGTCCCGCCTTTATACTTTTAAGTCGGTATAAAAAAAATATATGTGCCTTAAGAAGCTGACAAGAGTCAAATAGGCTGCACTTAAGGTGGATGCTCTCGCTTGTGGCGCGAAATTTAAATTTGTTGGTGTTTTTTGCTCTTTACAGCTCATCAACACTCTTCAGAAAGCGAAAGTTGATTTCGAGAAAACAAAAAAACATTATAAAAATATTTTTTTGGATTTTCGTAGCTAAACGATATTTATGAGATACTATAAATTAAAACATGTGTGTCCTAGTTTCCGAGAAATCAGCTTTCGCTATCGGAAGAAGTGTTCATGAGCTGTAATGAGCATGAAGCTCAAAAAACTAACAAATTACAAACCTGTGGTAGGCCCTCAGGACAGATGCAAGCAATTTTTACCATTTGTTGCAAGAACTCACTCGGTTCACTCGCTCGCTCATTAACATTCTTCTTTCTTTTCTTCGGCTTCTGAGGAGTGCTCCAAACAATATCGCCAATGTCAAGTGATAACATTATATTTTTAGAGTAAAGTCGTCAAGAGTCTCCGTCAAGTCATAACCCAGTTTAAATTGTGGCAGAAAAACTGAGTTTTTACAGGAATATATCCACCATTTCGAAAAGACACGCAATACACTTAAATTACATTACATCACACAATATGTGCTGCTTATCCAAGTTACACCGGTTAAAATTAAACCAAAATTACATAAATAACTCAAAAAAAAACACTTGAAGATGTAATTAAATAAAAATGACAACATTTATTTCCAAAATGGCAGATCAAATCGTCATTAACATTTATATATTATCAAACAAAGTCAAAGTCAAAGTATTTTTATTACTTGAAATACATGTTATAAAAGATGACAAATATTATTATAAGTACAAAAATGCTTTATTTTCAAATTATTTTGCCAATTAAAGTCACTACGTCCAAACTCAAATTTAATAAAACATTTCTTAATTTGGAACCCCCAATAAGTTTCAAATGATTACACAGCAGACCCGTCTTAACGATTGGAGGCGGCACCCTGTATGTGACTGTGACGGATGGCTTCTTCTGGATGTGGTTGTATCAGTTTGATAGATACTGTGAGGGGAAGGGCAATTATCATAATGTTTTATTAGGTCAACGACCAACTCACTCCTCTACTTATAAACCGAACTTACGAACCAAAACCCCAAAAAATTAGTACGTGACTGCATGACTGTTGACTTAGAGCCCCACATTTAGTGACCCAGTGTTAGTTGTAACACTGTGTCAAAATGTCAAAAATGTAGTTTTGTACCGAATAGAAGGTCGGACGCGAACTGGTCTCCAATAGATTAGCCGTGTTTGGACTCTTTTGTGTTTACATAAAACTAGATTACGTTGCACAAACATTGAACGAAGTCGCGGGAGTGTGATTCATAAATTCAAATGAGATATGAAGACAATCAAGTAAAAAGTTGAGGAAAAGTAAACCGTCTCCGTCTAGGGTGAATGCCCTTAATGACAGCTGACAGCGCGTCGCAGGATTGATCAGATAAATCACACACTGACTCACTGAACGTGTACGTTCAGACACAGAAATGAAGTGGTAAAAATGTTCTTGTGACACATATATTTTACAATACAAGCTCTTCTAAAATTAGTGATTGGAACCGGTGCTGATCGAAATGAGCCTAAACACGGCCAGTCTACTATTATCCCTCGAGGAGTTCCGTTGTCCACCTATCAGATCAGCTCGCAATCACCATAATATTGTATTGACATTGGAAATTGACAGTTATGACAAATTGCAGGTTGCTGAACGAGATCAGTAGAGCAGCGGGTTTGGTGACGCGCCGTAGCACACACCACACATGTCTGTGCGCCGCACATTGTTTACTGTATTTAACTGAAGTGCTGCGGTCGTGTGTGTGGCCGCCGACAATATCGTGTCGTGTCGTTATCTTTTAATTTAAAAGCGCCCATTTGCAGACCCAAGGCTCTGGTCAAGAGACATTATACTTAACTGCTAAAATCTTTCTTGATTTTGATCAAAAAATTGGCTAAAATCATGACCCTCCATTTGGGTGTCAAGTCGTGTAAATTAAACGCTTATAATAACGTGAATAAAGGCTCGTAATGTGTACCTACACCGCGATAATCTCTCAGTTCCTACTCGGCCAGTTTAGTCGTGACAAATGGACGCGCCCGCAAATTGAGTTTCGATTCTGCCACACGTTATAACGTTTATACATTGGTTTCCCTTCTAAGATAATGTAGAAAAACAAATGTAGGAAAATATAGCACAAGTAATTAGTTTTGTAAAAATTAAAAAACCCTCAACGCAATGAAACGGCTGAACCGATTTTGATCAAACATAGTTTTTTTTTTTTTTTTTTTTTATACTACTTGGATGACGGAACAAGCAAGAGGCCCACCTGATGTTAAGCGGTAACCTCTGCCTATGAACAGTGCATTACCTCAAAGGTCACGTCCACCTAGGACGCACCCTATGTGGCATTTCACTGCGCCCGCCACCCTGAGACATAAAGATGAAAAGTCTCATGTGCCTGTAATTTCACCGGCACCCTTACCCTTCAAACCGGAACACAGCAATGCGAGCACTACTGCTTTGCGGCAGAAATAGGTATGGTGGTAGTACTTCCCCGGACGACAAACTTACTTACTTACTTTTTACTTTTCCGTCTTCCTTAGACACTCCCGACAAATTCAACTATCAAACAAAAAAAAACAAAAATCGGTTCATCCGTTCGGGAGCTACACGATGTGACAGACACACACACACAAACACACACACACACACACACACAAACAGACACGTCAAACTTATAACACCCCTTCGTTTTTGCGTCGGGGGTTTAAAAACAAAAAACATATATATTTAAATTGTATTATTGTTCTCTTCTCTTCAATAGCAATCGAACTCCAATCCATGCTCGAAGAACTAAGCAATGCAAGCCTTGAGGTTCGATTAGAGATGAATATGTCAAAGAGTTCGTCCGGGGAATTACTACCTCCGTACCTATTTCTGCCGCAAAACAGTCGTCCTCGCATTGTTGTGTTCTGATTTGAAGGGTATGGGTGCCGGTGAAATTACAGGCACATGAGACTTTTCATCTTTATGTCTCTGGGTGGCGGGTGCAGTGCTATGCTTTAGACAGGCCCATGAGACTTTTCATCTTTATGTCTCAGGGTGGCGGACGCAGTGCTATGCTTTAGACAGGCCCATGAGACTTTCTATCTTTATGTCTCAGGGTGGCGGGCGCAGTGCTATGCTTTAGACAGGCACATGAGACTTTCTATCTTTATGTCTCAGGGTGGCGGGCGCAGTGCTATGCTTTAGACAGGCACATGAGACTTTCTATCTTTATGTCTCAGGGTGGCGGGCGCAGTGCTATGCTTTAGACAGGCCCATGAGACTTTCTATCTTTATGTCTCAGGGTGGCGGGCGCAGTGCTATGCTTTAGACAGGCACATGAGACTTTCTATCTTTATGTCTCAGGGTGGCGGGCGCAGTGCTATGCTTTAGACAGGCCCATGAGACTTTCTATCTTTATGTCTCAGGGTGGCGGGCGCAGTGCTATGCCTTAGAGGCTTTAGAATAACCCTAAAAAAGTGTTATTTTTGCTCTACCTCGCTTCTTGTACGAGTTTTGTTTTAGAATGCATTGTCATCGTGTGTTTAGCTACCTGAAAGTTTCAGCCGGTAAGCTAACACGCTACCATGCTAGGCCCTGTCTGAAAACCAGCGCTGCACTAAATCTAAGGTCTGGTGCAGCTTATCCTGAAACAGGGACCTACTCGTATTTGACCCTATTTTTAACCCCCGACGCAAAAACGACGGGGTGTTATAAATTTGACGTGTCTTTGTGTGTGTATGTGTGTGTGTGTGTGTGTTTGTGAGGCTGTGGCATCGTAGCTCCCGAACGGATGAACCACTTTCAATTTTTGTTTTGTTTGAAAGGTTAATTAGTCTATTAGTCTGGAGTGTTCTTAGCTATGTTTGATCAAAATCGGTTCTTCAGTTTCATTGCGTTGAGGGTTTTTTAATTTTTACGAATTTAATTACTTGTTAATATTTTTTTTATTTACCTAGGTACTAATTTTTAATTATATTTTTATTTCATTTTTATTTTTGTATATCGGTTGTCCTTAGTACTAGATTTTTGTTTTTGTTTGTTGTGTGTGTGTTGTGTCATCTAGGGAGTTTTTTTTTCTAATCGGTATGTGCTCGAAATTTGAGTTACAAAATACCACCGGGAACGTAGACAGACAACAATAAAGTGACTTAATATAAACGTTTTAAAACAGCACTCACATTTACAATGTGACGATAAACGCTGTTAGCTGCCTCCATCCACCGACTTCCTGCTTCCACTACCAATAAGTCCATCGAATTAAAATTCCTCTTTAGTAACCCATAAACCCTTTCCGAGCGTCTGAAACGAAATTCAGGACCTAACACAGTTATTGATTATCTATACAATGTTATTTCAAGACTCGACAGCATAATATTTTACTACCCAAGACGTGCGCACACATGCATATAGCACATACACACGCACGCACACATATATGTAACACACACATACGGAAGGTGAAGTAAAATTCTCGTCGTGGGGTTTTCTTGGGAATACAAAGCGCATGGAGTCGACTATACATAAATAAACTATTAAAATTATTAAATTAGCATGAAAGCATCCTCAGCGAGGTACACTAAAACCTTTCAGTACGCTGGTTGTTTGCTAGGTGCCCTTTATGCCGTGGTGTATGTGGCCTAAGAATATACCCCTACTCCTTCCTTGGATGTCCTCAAACTCAAAGTATATTTATTGCTGAATTACATGTTAAAAAGATATTATAACTATAATGTTGGATGCAATGTTACCTAAACTTTAAGGGCGTGCAAAGTTTCTTATTTTACGTACAATAATTTGAATTAAAAATAATAGTAGTAATATGAATACCTGCAACAACACAGAAAATTAAATTATTTAAACATGTCATACAAATTACAAAAATCTGAATTTAATTATTAAGAAATTTCATCACTTTTTAAAAAAATATATCGGTCATAACTTTATTTCAGATAATAAGGTTCTCAGCTATGGTCGTATAAGCAGACTAACGGGTTATACAAGGGGATAGGCAGCAGCATCCACCTGAGTACTCAAAACAATACTGCAATCACTAATCCACCTACGAATCGTAGTGATTATAACATTGCATTCCATGGGGGATGCCTCGTCCAGCAGTGGACGTCCAAATGCTGGTTACGATAATGACGATGATGAAACAAGCATCTCAGAACTAAAAGAAAATATATTTCGTGACGTTAATGGCATCCGAACGTCACAACTAAATAGCTACTAAAAAAATCGCAAATATGTTAAGTTTTTTTCGATCGATTGAAATAATTCGAATTGATTTGGGCCCCATAAACCAGGTCAGGATCAGAATATTATCTATATTATTATACAAGTTTGCTGTGGTGTGTCCGGCCTAAGAATAGACCCCTCTGTCTCCTCCCATGGATGTCGTAAAAGCCGACTAAGGGATTACCCGGACTTGTTGATAAGATTCGTTGGTATAAGGTTTGTCCTGGCTGGTAGCTTATTATGGAATGTTTTATTACTGGAAAAAAGCGTTAGCTGAGTCAGTCGTGGGAAGCAATGGCGGCGATGAGCTCACCACTTGTCACGTCTATATTCCACGATGGTGCAACCCACTGTGAAAAGAGGCCTATTGTGGCTCTGCCTACCCCTTCGGGGAAAAAGGCGTGTGTCTATGTTTGTATGTATGTATGTAAGTTTACGAAATAAAACAAGTTTTAAAAATGAAATTTGGGAAAGCACACGTTGAGTGTCAAAATATCTATTGATAAATAGTATTTAATATTTATATAGTAGTGCCCAAGCAGAGGGGCATAATAATTATTTATTTCACACACAATGATCCATAGTACATTAAAAACAAAAATACAGGTTAAAAAAAACTGTACTAGCTGTCCTTATTAGGGCAAGCGAAGCCAGTCCTCTATATCCCCACAACTTTTGCATTTTAGGTTAACTTTTGTAGGATAAAGGTTTGTAATTTAACATAGTAATTTAAATTCATGTCTTAATGTATAAAAAAAACAAGTACAAAAGTCTTGCGAGCCCTTAAATAGGCTGTGGTTTTTGCTAGTAGGTTACTAGCAAAAACCACAGCCATTTTATATTAAATCTTTATCATCGATTTTATTTAATTAAACAGCAGTTTCCATGAAATCGACTCCACACCTTCTCAAAACCTTTTTCCTCCGCGTACACGTATACGACTCTGCGTCACACGTGCACCCGTCTTCTTCACACCTACCGCGTTAGAGCGGGATGGACTGACTTTAGGACTAACATTTTATATGTTGGCCGGGTCATGGATATAAAAATCGTTTTTCCTACGAATATATAACTTTATGTTGTAACGTAGAAAGCATTAGGTATCTTCTATAAAGGAGAATTATGGGAATATAGTTCAAGTCGCTTGCGGTTATTTTCTTGCTATCAACTTTTACGACGTTATAAATAATACTAGTGACTCGTCCCGGCTTCGCACGGGTAGTTTCTGGATGAAAAACAGCCCCCCTCCCCCCCCCCCCCCCCTCCTATCCCCCCCCCCCCCCCCCCTGGTACAAGACGCGGTCTCCACTCAAGAACTCGCTTACCCCAACGGTTGTCGGTTCTTCGGCATATATGACCAGCCCATTGCCACTTCAGCTTGCTAATCCGGTGGGCTATGTCAATGACTTTAGTTCTCAGTCGGATAATCACATTTCGGATTTTATATTTCGGAGAAACTCCGAGCATAGCCCATCCAGAAGTTAATCGATGGACATAGGCCTCCCCCATAGAATGCCAAGTTTTTTTAACTGTTTTAATGACGGAACAAGCAGATGGCCCACCTGATGATAAGCAGTAACCCCTGCCTTTAACAATTCATTGTCATGTCCACCTAGGACGCACCCTATGTGGCATTGCTCTGCGCCCGGCCACCCTGATACATAAAGATCAAAAGTCTCATGTGCCTGTAATTTTACCGGCACCCATACCCTTCAAACCGGACCACAGCAATGCGAGCACAGCTTTGCTGTTTGCTGTAGAAATAGGTATAGGTATAGATAGAGGTAGTACTTCCCCGGACGAACATTTTCACAAAAAAGCTCTACTACTAGTACGAAATTCCCAATAGTACTTATGCCACATAGGGCGCGTCCTACGTGGACGTGACCTATGTGATAATGCGTTGTTCATTGGCAGAGTGTACCGCTTAACATCAGGTTAACACATATTATGCTTGACATTCCAAGAAGTAATAAAAAAAAAATAAGTTCTTAAATTATACTTTTCCGGTTTCTAAGACCTTTTCTCAAGCGTTCGCGATTTTCTACAGGGTATTGTGTTTTTTGAACTCTGTCATTGTTTGTCCAACAGCATTGCCAACAGAAGGATGGTCTGGAATACGCAGCGTGGGCCCGGCCACGGGGTACCATGGCCATCAAGCAGGGCTATGAGGTGAGACTATGGTGTAGTGGCCATCAGAGACGTAGTAGCCAAGAGTGACGTAGTGACCATAAGTGGCGTAGTGACCTTTTGTGATGTAATGATGCTATTCAATGGCGTAGCTGCACGCTATAGTATTAGTGTGCTTTCACGCGTACCACAACCACATCCACAACCACAACCATAACACGTGGGCGGGCGTTGATTTGTATGAAAATGAGTAGTTTAATTCACACGGACCACATTTTGCCTTCAAACGCAACCGTGTGGTCTTTACCGACCACATCGCAACTACAACGCGACACTAGCTGCGCCACCCACATTACCACAACGCGACCACCAGCGACACCGCGCACTAGCCGCGCCACCCACATTACCACAACGCGACCACCAGCGACACCGTGCACTAGCCGCGCCACCCACATTACCACAACGCGACCACCAGCGACACCGTGCACTAGCCGCGCCACCCACATTACCACAACGCGACCACCAGCGACACCGCGCACTAGCCGCGCCACCCACATTACCACAACGCGACCACCAGCGACACCGCACACTATCCGCACCACCCATATTACCACAACGCGACCACCAGCGACACCGCGCACTAGCCGCGCCACCCACATTACCACAACGCAACCACCAGCGACACCGCGCACTAGCTGCGCCACCCACATTACCACAACGCGACCACCAGCGACACCGCGCACTAGCTGCGCCACCCACATTACCACAACGCAACCACCAGCGACACCGCGCACTAGCCGCGCCACCCACATTACCACAACGCGACCACCAGCGACACCGCGCACTAGCCGCGCCACCCACATTACCACAACACAACTGCAAGAATCTGCTGCGACACTTTCACACGTAACCACTTCTTCAGCACTTTTTGTCGCTACGATGCGGTGTGGTGTGGTTGTAGTACTGTGAATAGACCCTTAGATGTTGTGTGACGTTACGTAGGTACGTGTGAATAGTCCCTTAGATGTTGTGTGACGTAGCGTAGTTTTGAGTATTGTAATGTAAGACTATTCAAAATAATCTTTGTTATTTCTATGAACAAAATACTGAATTTTAATGTAGACTTTGTAGTGAAACGCCAGGTTGTGAAATTATTTGCAAATATAATTAAGTGATGTACCTAGTGGCTTATAATATTGCAGTAGCCATAAGTGGCGTAGTTGCCTTTGCTGGCGTAGTGTAACCATAAGTGACGTAGTTAACTTTAGTTTAGAAACTATTTGTGGCTTCACGTATCCCACCGTCGTCGTCGTCGTCGTTTCGTATGAGGTAGTGCTGGCCTCTGGTGTCAGAGTTTGTCAAGCCGCCCGAGGGCCTCTGACATGGCTTATCGACTGCTATTAATCAATAACAGCCGGGACCGACCGCTTAACGTGCCCTCCGAAGCACAGAGCGATGGAAATCCACACATAACTTAGAAACAAGTGGAAGATAGTGGTATAGATGTTTCAATATTTTCGGCACACAGTACGCGGCATGCTGCCACTTCGGCTGCTTATGCAAGAGGTGTGAGTATTGATGACATCAGAAGAACGGCTGGTTGGACTGGCGAGTCTTCCGTTTTTGCGAGATTTTATAATCGTCCTATTATTAGTAACGAACATTTTGCAAATGTGGTTTTCTGAAACACTTAATTGTTAACTATTCTACAATGTTTTAATAGATAAGAAATAAGCTTTTGTTTTCCTCAGAGTTTTATTTTAGTTATTTAAAAACTTTTTACGCATGTAAAACCCTACTCGGGGGCATGTCTAACAATATTTACCAATATTAACCAATATCATTTCAAATACGATGTTTGGATGTTTAGATGTTTGGATGTATGTTACACAAAAACTATGATTGTATATAAAAAAAACTCTACGCTCAAAAACGCCAAAACGGCTGAGCCGATTTCGATGAAATTTGGTACACAGATAGATTATGACCTGGGTTAAAATAAAGGCTACCTTTGTCCTTGTAGACTGCGAGCGAAGCCGCGAGCGGACACTATATATTAATATAACAGTTGCAAATTGTACGCAATAGCTATACATACATTAGCATTTTATTACAAGCTTTATATTAACTTGCAATGTATGTTCGGGTGGAATATGTTTGTCCGGGTGGAATCTTTCAACTGAATTTTGAAGCAGTTATCCTTAACCGATTGAGATGATATTTGGCATACCTGTCAAGTTCCAATGACAATACAATATGATGGTGACAGCGAGCTGACCTGATGATGGAGACGGAAGGTGCACAACGGAACACCTCGATGGATAATAGTAGACTGGTCGTGCTTAGGCTCATTTTGATCAGCACACTGTTACGATCACTAATTTTATAAAAGCTAGTATTGAAAAATATATTTTTCACAAAAAACTTATTTGTGACGTAACGTTGCCATGAGTGGCACGTTTATCTATCAAATAGATAAAGAGGTAAGCACCTACTAACGAGTACCTATTCAAAAGTAGCTTAGTTGTAACGTTGCCCTAATTTATTAATTTTCATATTACCTTTGATAAATCAGCCACAGTTCATTAAACTTAACCAAACAACCAACCACAGCAAAGGAGATAGGTTATAATTCACCGATAAATTGCATAATAAAAGATCACAATAACCAACCACTTTTATGTTTTGGTCGTAAAAAGTATCGTCTAGCTAGACCATGGAAATAGTTTAGTACAGCACCATCTATCCGCGGTTAATGGTAACTTTTGACGTAAACTGCGAACGGGTAACAAATAGGTTTTTGAGCTAATTCCGAGGTTTATGGTTAAGATTCTTGTAAATAAATCTTTAAAATACAATAACATACAAGAGATAGTCTGGATGATTTAAATGTAATACACACAGACCATATATAAACATTAGACACCGCAAACACGTAAATTTGTATGAAACCAAGCGTGCTGTTTTATTTTGCACACTATTAAACTACGAAATAAGACTCATTTCTGTGTCTTATCTTAATAGGTGTCGATGGATTCCTAATTCTGACACTATCTAACTCATTAGTTCAGGTAAATTAGAAAGTGACAAAATAGCACTCCTGAAACGAAAAGTGAGTGAAAATCACGTTCTTTTTAATTTAAATATAATTAGGAAAGAATTTTACAAAAATAAAAACTAGGTCCTCTCGGCGTTGTGTCATTTAATATCTTGAAGACAATAAAAACATCGTAAGATTGATAGTTTAGGAGAAAAATGGTTGATAACTACAAAAACAGTTTACTTTGCAAAAAACATAATTATAAAGTTATCTTTTAAAAAAACAAGATGGCATGATTTATATGCTGTAGATTAACATATATTTTTTTGTAGATTTTTTGGTAAAGAGTGTGGTGAGAAAAAAGCTTTTAATGCACCATATTTCACATATTATATTAAAATAATTGCCAGCTTAGGCAAGTGACTTTTTTAATATCATTTAAATGGAGCTTTAAAAAATAAAAGAATATCCCCATTTTGTAAAACTTCCTAACTTCAATATTTAAAGTTACCCCCTACTTGTCCGCCATGTAAAATGGGCGTGGGAAATACTGTATACGAACATGTATTAGTTGTATTATTATTTATGTTATTCTTAGAGGTACTCATACAATTCTACCGGAACAGTGTTTTTCTTGCACCATTTGGGTTTGCGAGATCAAAACAGCGAATGTGGGCGTACCTACTGCAGGGGACAGTTGCAAATGAGGCTCTTTTGTCACATCTGGCCCTCTGGTCGTGCTTGAGGGTCTACGTGTCGTGGTAAGCACCGCTCATTTGAACGTGAAGATTTTATATTGATCTTTTAGAGATTGCGTATCGCGAGACGTAATGGTCAAGAGGGTACGATCTGTATCACAAAGTTGTGTGACATGTGGCCGGAGTCTGCACCAACACAAGGCAGAAATGTTCATACAAACAAAAACGCTTCGCGCCGCACAAAAAAGTAGTTTGATTCGGGGACAAACAGGAATTACCCTTTTTATTGACTCGTAAAATATAGATATTTTTTCAAAACCCTACAGTAAGCCTCCAGCAGTACCCTCGGCTTCGTTCTATTGATTTTATTAATATTTTTATTTACCCAATAGGTAATATGCACATTTTAAATAAACAATCGAATCCCGGCAAAACATAGACAAACCTAACTTTTTTTTTCTGTCGATAATATATTGTCCTATCGTGTTTCCGGTACAGTGATCCCTCGGAATTATAATGTTGTATCCATGCATATTTATAATTTGAATATTGTATTTGACCTAAGATTAGGAATTTTGCTGCATATTGTCTTCAGGCATTTTTGGATATGCGACGAAAAATCTTGGCAACTTGATAATAAAGAAAACAATAAATTTTTAGTTCGGAGCGAACCACTGGTATCTCTTTCTCACTCATTTAAGACTTAACAATTAATACAAATGTCGTCGAAACCCGCGGTTCAACCCCAAAGTTATCGAAATTAAATTCTACCAGAGGGCGTTATCGGTACTAAATTAATTTGCAACGAAACGGGTCAGATAGTTTAGATTTATTACTGTAACTTTGGGGATAGTTCTGATACGTTAAATAATAAATACATTAATGTTATATTTCAAAATAAAATTAATGTTTTATGTTAAAATACTATCAAAACCGGCTAAGTGCGAATCGGACACGCACGCGAAGGATTCCGTACCGTCGTAAAATCTTTTTAAGGTTGAGCAAAAAACACCGGAAAATCTTCATAGAAGAAACGTGTTTTTTGAACGAGTCAAATATCAACTTCAACTTCAACTCTCTTCTCTGACTTGGAAGAATCAGTGTTTGAATGTATGTAATGTATGTTTATCCGATGAAAACTTCCGTACCGTTAATTACCGTTACCGTACCTGGGTAGGGGTACCTACGAGTAGATAGTATTGGTACAATTTGTATGTTTGGTGCGGTTCCATGACCTGTCTAGAGACAGGCGTCTGGAATACGTTCAACACAGACCATATATCAAGATAGACACCGCAAACACGGAAATATGTATGAAACCAAGCGTACAGTTTTATTTTGCTACGAAATTGCTCCATTCGCACGGCTAGCTGATTTCGAATAATTTTTACAGTTCATTATGGCGCAATTATGCATTTTTCTATTAACATTCGACGTGCTATCGCGAAGACGGCCGATAGCGAACTGATTTGATGTTTGCTAATAGGTGCATTGCACCTACTTCGGACTGGCAAAGTAACACGCTAAGTACCTAGTTGCACTTACGTTATCTGCTGTAATTATAAGCCTGTGTTTCAACATGAAACTAATTCGCCCATACATCACAAGTAGGGTGTCCACAATTCGATAACTCGGAAGTCAGAGGTCTCGTTAATAACGCACGATTTGTCCTGACCGCGTGGTCACTAAATTATGACTGTGGACCTTTGGTTTGTAAAATATTAGTTTCAACTACCCCCTGATTGAAGTTTGTTAGTGGATTTATAAGGAGCTGTTAAAACCCACCAATGTAGATTTCAAATCAAAAAATTACTGACCTAGTGGGGATCGAACGTTATTTATAATGACGGCTTTTCATTTTCGAATTAAAAAAAAGTAGTTCGATTTGGCTCGATAGATGGCGCTGACTCAACTGTGGTTGTCAAAATTAACAAATTCACCGTCTGATAGGTAAAAAAACACCACGGAAACGTTGTTGACGTAGACATTTTACTTTATTTTGACAGTTAAGTACAGAGCTGGCGCCATCTGTTTTCAAGGCTATAAGCATGATATGAAACGGCCGTGAAAACCCCTCACTATATCAAGCGTAGCGTGTGCTATCCTATGAACTTTTGCTTATTCTTTTTACATCTTACTTTATAGTACCTTCATTGGTTCTCTTTTTTCTTTGAATCAGTTTCTCCTTGTTCTCGAGGCATCATACCAGCGCTCCCCACCTATATAGTAGAAAAAGGATCATGAAATAAAGCCGAGCCGTGTTTATCGCCTGATTCTTCTAGGTTTGATCGCGTTGGAACAGGAGTAAATTTAGTTTATAAGACGATTTAAAATGATCCTTGTGATTTCAATGAATAAAATATTTTTGACTGTGAACCCGCGATCATCTGGATCGCTTATCTGCAATCTGTGGGAGTGATTTCCTGAAAAGGGATGGATGTGTTTAACAGGAAACGCGCATTTTTTTTTACATCTTGGAATGATTAGCAAGCTGATGGCCCATCTGATGTTAAGCGGTACTCTCTGCCTAAGATCAGTCATTATCACATAGGTAACGTCCACCTAGGACGCGCCCTATGTGGCATTGCACTGCGCCACCGACACATAAAGATAAAGTCGCATGTGCCTATAATTTCATGCATTTTTCCGAGAGGTTGTTACTCTCGGCCATGTTGCTTATTACCAAGGAGGTGAGATGTCAGATGTTACACACCATATGCGACTACTGCAAGGCTCGCTCGTTTTTTTTCTATACAGTGTGTAACATAATATCCCTATAAGCCCGGGGAGGGGGTATTCTACACATTATGGCGAATAACTTCAGTTCTACGACTTTTTAAATTTCGCAGTTTTTAATTCATGAAATACCCTCTCCCCGAGCTTTTAGGGATATTATGTTACACCCTGTATAATATCGAGGTTATGGTATTATCAACTCTTACAAAATATTATCTGACACATCTAAATAGGAAGCGTCGTTTGTGTGGGCAGCCAGGGGTGAGTTACAGGTTCAACGTTGACTCAAGTCCAAAACAAGTGTTACTTACATTAAGTAATGGCGAATACACACAGTTTAAATAAATTACATAAAATATTTGTTTTTTTTATTTAAATAAAAAAAAAAAAATTACCTCAAAATGAAAATGGTGCGATTTCTGTATGTTTGTATGTTTGTTACTCGATCACAACCGAAACGGCTAAACCGAATTTGATGAAATTTGGTACAAAGATAGATAATGAGCTGTATTAAGCTATAGGAGCAAATCCGCGCGTGGACTCTAACAGGTACTTATATAATTAAACCTAGGTAGATAGATAGATAAAAGATAGAAAATAATTTATTGCACACCATAATATAAAAACAATTTATAAATATTAAAAATAAAACTAACCATGTCGTACAATGGGCGGTCTTATCGCTTAGTAGCGATTTCTACCAGATAACCTTTGGATGGATAGGACTGTATAAATTAATAAAGTATAGCCCTCACAAATAGGGTATATAGCGCAGAGTGTTGAGATCTTCTTAGCCATCCCCGCCATACAGAGCAATTAAAAATCCCTCACCTGAACTTTCGATCTCTTCTGGAAGGGAATCTGGCTGCAAGAACACTTCCAGCTGGTGAACGAGGTTGGGGTATTGTATAAAAATAGAGAACATTGGGAACCCTGTATCTTGGGAACTATAAGACCTAGAAAATTGAATTAAGGCTCCAACTGTTAGGAATTTTGTATACTTTAAAAAAGTAATAGCGACCATTCTCGTCAAAGCCTTCCTATGTCGTGATTTTTGCACAAAACTAAAATAAGTTAAAAAAAATGCTGTTTTTCAGAAATAACTCAGCGCGCTTACATTTTAGAATGCTGCAAATCTGGATAAATACTATCTAGATGGACCCAAACAACATACCATAGTAAACAGCAATTATTGCAATTTCAGTGTTTTTTTTGTGAACGATATGACTGGCAATAAGCCCTCTGAACAGATAAGTTGGTGGCACTGCACAATCTTTGCGTCAGTGTGTCACAAAAGCAAATGCCATCGAGCAACGCAGGCCTCCGTACCGGTGCTCGATGGCAAATGCAAATATTCGTCTTATCTCTATCTTCTCATTCAGCAGTGACCATCAGACGGCCCTTTGTGCTTAATAATTATTTGCAAGAGCATAGTGATTTGTTTGTTGGTCGTAAATTACATGAATTAAGTTAGTGTAGGGTTGACAATGAATTTGATAAAGCTCTATCCATTTGTTATGGATACAAAAGGAATAGTAGTAGTAGTTTTAGTAGTAGAGAGATTTTTTGTAAGAGTTCGTCTGGGGAAGTACTACCTGCATACCTATTTCTGCCGCAAAGCAGTAGTGCTCGCATTGCTGTGTTCCTGTTTGAAGGGTAAGGGTGCGGTGAAATTACAGGCACATGAGACTTGTTCAATCTTTGCTCATAGAAAATGGAGGGTAGATAAATTTCGTTTGCGCCTGTTTTTTTGGCAACTACCTTCGCTTCAAAAATGAGTGGATGGAAGCTTATGGAACTGCCGCTGCCCGCCAGTTGTCTTGTGCGATAGTTATTACACGGTCGCGTCCAAACGTTTTGGACAAAAGCTGTTCCGTGAACAGCCAAGATTAACTCTTTTTCGTGTGAAGACGTTCTTCTCCTGTGCTGTGCAATTTTTGATTGTGTTTAAAAACTTTTGAACAATAGAAGGAGATATACATGCTCGAAAACACCGGTGCTGAGTGAATCCACTAGAAGAGAGGCACGAGTAGGTGTGAAAGAGGTAGGTACAGACTTAATTTATCTGCCTTTTTCATGAGCAAAGATCTTCCTCCAAATTCAGATTAATTGTTATTTTTTCTATATATTTATTTTAAAAGGTCCTTCGATATTTCATAAAACTAAATTACCAGCGCCATACACCCCACATTTTGGCCTACGAGCCGGATTTAAATTCCTTAATTTAATCATTTTTCTCCTGTCCTAACCAGTAAAACTTTCCACGTTGGTTAGTGGTTAGGACCATAGGACGCCATTTTGAAGAAATTACGTTGCCGTGCAACTTATTTATTCAAAGTGTGCATGCAAGCCGTGCTTGTTTCTAATTGAATTTCGTAAATTCAATCATATTTATACATATTTCGGTTATTAAAATAACCTTCCCGTCAAAATGTCTAATTCAGACGACAAAGCTCCATCCAAAAAGGAGTTACAAACTGAGCGAAATATAACCAAATGCCTTGCTAAAAAGCAACGTATTTATTCGCAAATGCAACAAATATATGATCTTTCAAATAAAATAGATCCCTCAGTAAAAGATATGTTCCTTTTGCGTGCCTCAGAGATAACCACACTACGTGAATCATTCGAATGTATTTGCATGGAAATCTATGAATTGCAATTAACGTTAGATGCCGATACGCAGTTCTCAGATAACGATCTCAAAAGCTTCGATGAATTATTCTTTCGCGTGAAATTGTGTGCTTCAAAATACATTTCCAACATGGCGGACGTTCTTCCATGCACAAAAGATAAAAATCCTAGCTTTGATAGTCGACCGCGATTACCTAAACTCGAGTTGTTCACATTTGATGGGAATATTGAGAATTTCACAACGTTTTACGAAACATTTTGCTCTTTGGTGCACAATCATACGGGTATCTCTAACATAGACAAATTTCATTATTTGTTGTCATGCACAAAAGGTTCCGCACTCAGTATTATTAAAAGTGTGCCTATAACCTCAAGTAACTACGAAGTAGTGTGGCAGTCATTGCTTGATAAATATCAAGACAATAGAATGCTTGTAGGTAAATACCTAGATAGGATGCTTAACTTTCCCGCGCTCAAATCGGAGTCTTCTGCCAATTTAAATCAATTTATTGAGACTTTCGATCATTCATACCGCGCAATAAACGCTTTAAATATCGAGCACCTATCTAGCTATGTAATGTGTCATATAGCATTGCGGGGACTAGACCCCAACACAAGAAAGTCGTTCGAACAAGGTGTCGATCAAACGACCATACCTACCTATGATCAGTTAATGTCCCACGTACATAATCAAATAAAGATTCTGGAACATTCGCAGTCACAAGCTAGTTCTACCGTTTCGCAAGTAAGGAATCCTACACCTTACAACTCTAACAAAAAGACGAATGAAAATAACAATAGGAAGGCATTTTCCTCACAGACGCAATCGAAGAGTCATAGTAATTCTTCTAGCAACATTACTTGTTTACATTGTGCTAAAAATCATATGATTTTTCGTTGTGTACAATTCCGTGAATTGACTCCTGAGGGGCAAGTCCGAGTTTACACACACCATCGTAACGATGATCGTAAAGGCGAGTGTACGTGTATTGCGTAGTAACTAGCCATTAATCTGTGACGTTTTTGCCACAGATTAATAGCTAGTTATTATGTTATACACGTACGATCGTGTTACGTTCACCGTTACGATGGTGTTTGCAAAACTCAGACTCACCCCTCTGCACAACGAGTCAGCCGTGCTGACCATTTGAAATTATGTCACAACTGTCTCAAACAAAATCACTCAACTGTCGATTGTCGAAGTGAATTTAAATGCTTTACATGTAATCAGCGACATCATGCGTTATTGCACCTAGACTCTGAAATAAAACCTGCTACGCGAGCCGTGCCCGCGCACAATAGCAGTGCAGAGCCGACAGCTATAGGTGTCACTACGCACGCTAATACGTCACATTCGTCGAGCGTAAACAACTTTAAGACCCATGTCGTTTTAATAGGTACGGCTATAGTCAATGTAATTGACTCGTTCGGTAATTCGCAAGCTTGCCGTGTTCTCATCGACTCAGGCGCTCAATCTAACTTCATAACTTTGAATTGTTTAGAACGCCTAGGGTTGTCGCGTCGAAAATGTCCTTTCAATATTTTCGGTTTAGCCGGAAATAGTGTAAAGAACTTTGGCATGACGTCATGCACTATTACACCAAGACATTGCGATAATCCAACATTCAAAATAGATGCTATTATTTTGCAAAAGATTACTTCCGATTTACCTACTGTAGAAATTCCCGTAGAAGTTGCCATGCAGTATAAAAACCTATTATTAGCGGATCCTTACTTTTATAAAAAATCCCCTGTGGACATCATTCTTGCAGGTGACATATTCCCTGATATTTACGACGGGAATAAAATGATTGTGAGCCCCACACTACCCGCTGCGCTCAGTAGTGTTTTCGGGTTCGTATTGTGTGGGAAGATAGAAGTACCGTGTACTTCCGATGATGTCACTAACATTGCAACGTCTTGCAATTTGGTGTCGTACACCAATGATAGTGACACCATCAACACATACCTCAAATCGTTTTGGGAAATAGAGGAGTCGCCGTGCGACAACCCTAACCTCAGCCCACATGATAAGCTTGCCGAGGAGATTTATTCCGAGCAGCACTATAGGGACGATAGCGGTAGGTATGTATCACCTATCTTACTGGACCCTAATCGCGCCGCCCTCGGCCAGTCTTATAACCACGCCGTGCGTAGGTTACATCACCTGGAGCGACGCTTCGCTCGTTCACCTGAGTTACGAACGCCATATCTAGATTTCATGCACGAGTATGAACAGCTAGGTCATATGCAACCCTACGTCGGCTCAGAACCGAGCAAAAATGTCATCCCACACCATTGTGTAGTGAAAACATCCAGCACTACTACACCTATGCGTGTCGTATTTGACGGCTCAGCTGCCACTTCGAATGGCGTGTCACTGAATGACACATTGCTTACAGGTAGAAAGCTCCATCATGATATTTTGAAAATAATTTTCAACTTTCGCCTGTATGACATATGCTTTACAGCTGACATCGCCAAATTTTATAGAATGGTACATATACATCCTGAAGACCGCTGTTATCAGCACATACTTTGGAGGGACTCGCCTTCGGACGAAATAAAAACCTACGAACTTATTACAAATACCTACGGGTTACGTTCGTCAGGTTTCGTAGCTGTTCGCACGTTGCAACAGTTAGCGAGTGACGAAGGCAAGCAATACCCTCGTGCTTCTGACATCCTTACTCAGGGATTTTTTGTAGATGACCTGTTATGGTCTACACAGGACCTAGCAGAAGCCTGTACGTTACAGGACGAGCTCGTAGCTCTATTGAAACTTGGCGGCTTTGATCTCCGTAAATGGGCGAGTAATTCCCCTGAGTTACTCTCCAGGATCGGTGCCGACCAAGCAGTCGCTATAAATTTCAGTGATGACACCGTGTGTTCATCACTGAAGGTTCTTGGTTTAAAGTGGCTGCCCACTGACGATTGTTTTTCGTTTGATTACAACATGACGGACAATACCTACACTAAACGGTCAGTGCTAAAACTGCTTGCTAGCATTTTTGATCCCGTTGGATTCCTATCTCCGTGCACATTTCTTGCAAAGTGTATAATGCAGGACCTGTGGAAGCTCAGTCTCGGCTGGGACGAGCCAATTCCAGCTGATTTGCGTGACAAATGGTCAACATTCATCACGTCATTGTCGAGTCTGTCGTCAATTAAAATTGACCGGCACTTGCTTATACCTAAATTCTGCGGGATACATTTAATTGCATTTTGCGACGCATCAACCCGTGGTTATGCGGCATGCATTTATGCCCGCAGTGTCGACTCAAACAATGACGTGAAGACCCGGCTGCTTATTAGTAAAAGCAAGGTCGCGCCAATCAAGCCTCTTTCGATCCCGAGACTCGAGCTTATGGCCGCCGTGTTGTTATCCAAACTGGTTGATTTTATACAAAAATCTATAAATCTAAAATATCAATTAACTGCCCTGACGGATTCCAGTGTCGCGCTCGCCTGGTTGCAAACCCCTCCATACAAACTTAAAACTTTTGTATCGAGTCGAGTCGCTCAGGTTGTAGAAGTGGTTCCGTCAAATAGCTGGTACCACGTGAGAAGCGAAAACAACGCCGCCGATGTGTGTTCTCGCGGCGCCCTGCCTACTCAGCTCGTAGCAGAGTATGAGCGCTGGCTTCACGGGCCAGTTTGGTTATCTGATGACGTTCATCAGTGGCCAATTAGTACGTTTTACGTAAACGATAAGACGGATATCCTGGAATTAAAAACAAATGTAGACACATTTTCCTATCCGTCTCAACAGGACGATTTTTCAGAAACGTTTTTTGAAAAATACTCGTCGTTTAAGAAACTGCAGCGCATTATCGCATGGTGTCTGCGATTTTCAAAAAACTGTAGGCTTCCGAAACACGAGCGTTCGATTGGTCCGATCTCAACTCACGAATTAAACACGTCCCATGACGTTGTACTTAAGAGTACACAAAATACCTACTTTGGTAGTGAAATAGGTCAGATTAAAACTAATAAATTTGTCCCATCATTACGGAAACTGTCACCCTTCGTAGACCCCCAAGGTTTCCTCAGGGTGGGGGGTAGAATCTCCCAAGCAGATTTACCCTACAATAGCAAGCATCCCTTGCTATTACCTAAAAAATGCCACATAACAACTTTGATAATCGAACATTTTCATAAAATGTACCTACATGTAGGACCTCGTTCCTTGCAAGGAATTTTGTGCAAACGATATTGGATCGTATCTGCTCGCAGTATGATTCGGAGCGTGTTGTCGAAATGCATCGTATGCTTTAAATGCAGCCCTACGTCTATTCAACCATACATGGGTACGTTACCCGCTGAAAGATTAAAACCTAACAAGGTTTTTGATCATGTTGGTTGCGATTTAGGTGGTCCGTTTTACATAAAAGCAAGTTTAAATCGTAACGCAAAAATCCAAAAATGTTACATGTGTCTTTTTGTGTGCTTTTCTACAAAGGCTGTACACATTGAAGTTCTTAGCGACTTAACAGCTGATTGTTTTCTGGCTACGCTAGACCGGTTCGTAGCGCGACGCGGCCTGTGCTCGTGCCTACATTCCGATAATGGGACGAACTTCGTCGCAGCCGCGAAACATTTAAAAGAAGTTTTTAGTTTTTTTAATAAAAATAGCGTTTCGATCGCTGAAGGCTGCGCATCTCGTTCTGTGAAATGGAACAATATTCCGGCTACAGCTGCCTCCATGGGCGGGCTATGGGAGGCTGGTATCAAATCAGCCAAGCGTCATCTCATTCGCGCAGTAGGTGAAAGGGCACTTACGTTTGAAGAGCTCACCACTGTCTTCTGTAAGATTGAAGCGGTATTAAACTCGCGTCCGTTATGCCCGCTATCCAATAATCCTAATGAATTTGAGACTTTAACGCCTGGACATTTCTTGATAGGTCAAAGCTTACTCGCCGTGCCTGAGTACAGCCTTGACGATGTAGGTATAAATCGACTGTCACGTTGGCAGTGTGTGCAAAGAATCTCCCAAACGTTTTGGAAGAAGTGGTCTGATGACTACCTGCATACCTTGCAGCAAAGAGCAAAATGGTTCACATCACCACCTAATATTAAGGTCGGTGACTTAGTTCTCATCAAGTCTGAGCTAACTCGTTCACTTAACTGGGTCCGGGCCAAGGTGGAACGTCTTCATGAAGGCCCCGATAAAATTGTTCGTGTGGTTACCCTGAGGACGCAAAGAGGAATAATAAAGAGGCCAGTGAATAAGCTGAGCCCTCTTCCTTTTACTATTTAAATAATCGCTCTAGTTATCATAAATTAAACTTCCTTATAACTTAACTTATTATTAAACTTAGTATATCTATTAGGTATACTTAATTTTCTTGCATCATGCATTATTTTTCTAATGACGTTACTTGAAATTATCATAATAATTTCGGTGGGCGGTATGTTCAATCTTTGCTCATAGAAAATGGAGGGTAGATAAATTTCGTTTGCGCCTGTTTTTTTGCCAACTACCTTCGCTTCAAAAATGAGTGGATGGAAGCTTATGGAACTGCCGCTGCCCGCCAGTTGTCTTGTGCGATAGTTATTACACGGTCGCGTCCAAACGTTTTGGACAAAAGCTGTTCCGTGAACAGCCAAGATTAACTCTTTTTCGTGTGAAGACGTTCTTCTCCTGTGCTGTGCAATTTTTGATTGTGTTTAAAAACTTTTGAACAATAGAAGGAGATATACATGCTCGAAAACACCGGTGCTGAGTGAATCCACTAGAAGAGAGGCACGAGTAGGTGTGAAAGAGGTAGGTACAGACTTAATTTATCTGCCTTTTTCATGAGCAAAGATCTTCCTCCAAATTCAGATTAATTGTTATTTTTTCTATATATTTATTTTAAAAGGTCCTTCGATATTTCATAAAACTAAATTACCAGCGCCATACACCCCACATTATCTATTATTAGCTTATTATCATTTTGTCTCAGGGTGGCGGGCGCAGTGCAATGCCACATAGGGCGCGTCCTAGGTGGACGTGGCCTATGAAATAGATAATAGAATAATTAGATAGAGAGATATATAGATAGATTAACACTTTATTGTACACCAAAAAATACAAAATAAAAAAGGATTACCTTCATTTAAATTAAATCAATTTATAGTACAATGGGCGGCCTTATCGCTGAAAGCAATTTCTTCCAGGCAACCTATGAGGTAATGCATTACTGCCAACTACATGTTCACGCAATAAAAAAATGGTTCTATGACAGTCCCGACTTCGTACTGCATTACGTCAAAAATGTTAGTGCGGTAGGTGCGAGACTTGGCATCACTTGGGCTAAGACTGAAAACACTGTCCAACAGTGGATTTCCACAGGCTGATGATGATGGAGATGATGACAGATTCTTACATTACACAACCATTCGACGACCCCTGTGGCGCGGCGGGCAAAGGTTCGCCTGCGACACAGGAGGTTGCGGGTTCGATTCCAGCCTCGTTTTTTTTTTTAAATACTACCAAGTTAGCAATCAAGCATACGGCCCACTTGTTGGTAAGCGGTTACCATTATTACTGTGACCAGAGGCAACACACGTGCGTCACCCCTTTTGAAGAACCCCATACTATAGCCACTATCACATCTATCTATGTAATGTATTGTATTAAGTATATCAGTTATCTAGTACCCATAATACAAGCTCTGCTTAGCTTGGGGTTAGATAATGTTGTGTGAACTGTCCAGCATTATTTATTTATTTAGTCTAAACATCATTTCTCTATGTTCCAGGCCAAAATGAGCACGGTGGATGGCACGGTGAGCGGCCATCAGAAGGTGGACGATCGACTCGGGCACCATCAATCTATGAGTCAGATGCTGTATGGCGCTGGACTGGGTCCTGGCCGGTCAGGTGAGGATCCTGACAATTAAGGCAAAATACATCAAGTAACCTTAGTCCAGTACGGTACGGAGGCCTGCAATGCTCTAAGGTTCAGTATGATCACTTTCTGGTAACACTCCCAAAATTTCATCTTTCGATCATCTTCTGGTCGAAGCGACGTGTGACCCGAGAGCTGGCTCTTATCTGGCTCAACGCATTATTGCAATTTAGCGTAGCTATGCAGCCAGCATTTTAGGACTCTTCCATCTGGGTAGTGATTTGGATCAGTTGAGCTACCTTGACATCGTTTGCAACGGTCTTCAGGTTTATTTTTTCATTCCTAGTAAATAGATACATATTAACTCAATAAGTGCGTGATAAATTATGATACCACCTAGGAAACCGCCCAGCCATGTGCATACAGGCTTGCCTAGTGCGAACACCACAGGATAGTTTTAGTGTTTGTAAATCTTCTTCGGCAAATAAACTTTTTCTTTCGGTTAGTAACTCCTGACTCCTCTCCTTCCAGGCTCATCGTCCTCGTCACCGGTCGGCGGGCCAAACAGCTTGCTCGTGGTTCCCCAGCCACTGGGGAAGGGGCCCACGAAGTTACAACCACTGCATGCCCACGCTAGGAAATACCACTGCAAGATGTGCCCACAGGTATGAATCAGCCATATTTACTTTTATAACGTTGATAGCTGTGCAGTGAGTGACCTTATATGAATGAGTACCTGCTTAGGCATGAATAACTATAAGTATTAAAAATAACAATTTTGAAGTTGACTATTAACTTCGAAGGTTTTTCTCTGCGTGAAGTAAATACCTGAGAGTGTTAAATATTTTTAGAATCTACTCCCCAAGTTCTTCACATTGACCGAGTTAGATAGTGATGTAAATTGGCGGTTTACTGCCTCAGTCACCCCAAATTATGTCACTATCTAACTCAGTAAAAGTTCAGGTAAGTAAGAACGGGGCAGAACATCAGAGCATGCGAAACAATTAGTGAGCAAAAATCACGAAAAACTGCAACTGTCTCAAGTAAATGACTATTTTCAATAATTTTATCTTGTTTTTTTATAAACATAAAAATTGCCTTTAATATTGTAAAATAATCATTAAAATATTTTCGGGCGTTTATAAACAGTAGGCTTTTTTTGGATAAACTGTGTAAAACTTTTTTTTTCTGTCAAAAGCAACAGCAAATTAAAAATAAGTTTTTTTGTGAAAAATATTTTTTTCATTACAAGCTTTCATAAAATTAGTTATCGGAACCGTGTGCTGATCAAAATAAGCCTAACACGGCCAGTCTACTATTATCCATCGAGGAGCGCACCTTCCGTCTCCATCATCAGATCAGCTCGCTTTTTATTTATATTTATATTTATTATAAGGAAAACCAGCAGCACATAAATCAAAAATAAATAAAAGAAGTTAAAGCAGAAGGCTATTAAAAGGTTTTCACGTTTAGAAATAATAATAGATACATAAAAAGAGAGAACAGGCTGAGTGGACTAAAAATTACTATAAACTACAAACTGGTATACAAAACAAAACGCATAAAAGAAAAATAAAAAAAAAAATTAGAGATACAAATGATGAATACATACAAAACAGAAAACAACAGTATAACTATAACAGTAAAAGTAAAACAAACAGTATAAATGAAGGAAACATAGAAATAATAGTAAACAAAAAAATAAGAATAAGAACCAAAAAAGTAAACCACACCGATCTCATTACGAAATTGCATCATCCTCCGCGGAGGGCGAGAAAAAGTCAGAACTGAGCCGCCGCCTCACGGAACCGACACTGGAGTAGAATAGGTCTAGACCTATTTGCTTAGATAATTTATTAAATTGGTTACCAACTCGCCATAAATAGGAGTTTTGGCGATAATTAGTTCTAACTATTGGTACATGAATAATCTCGTTATATCTAATTATTGTACGGGGAACAACAAGTGTTATTTTACTAACAAGTTCGGGGCAACTAATATGATTATTAGTGATTTTGAGCAAGAAAAGCAGGTCACCAATTTCACGCCTTTTTTTGAGTGGTAGAAGGTGGAATTTACGACAAAGGTCAACATAATTAGCAGAACTATACGGAACCTTAAGGCGAAAGCAAATATATTTTTTCTGAAATTTTTCTGAAATCTTGTTGTTTTCTTGATCGAAGCAAAAACCTCTAAATACCTACCTAGTTAATTTGAATGCCATGCGTTGCCACTTTCAATATTAGCTCAAAATGGGTGCATACTAATACGATCTGAGTTTAATTCAGGACTAAACGTAGTTTGACGAGCAAAAACACTAAATAGAGAATTAATTGCAAACTGTACGGACATTGCTTCTTTGTGTACGGTTAGCAACAACACACAGACAGCACTGGGCCCGTTGATAAAGCGAAAAGTAACGAATCGCAAATTGCTATACTCTGATGAATAGAATGCTAGATATTTTATATAAAAAATTATAACAAATAATATAATTATTTTCGAAAAAAAACCTACTTCGAAGGTAGAATTTTTTCCCCAATACAAGGTTTTATAATATAAGTGATCGAAACCGTGTGCTGATCAAAATGAGCTTAAAAACGGCTAGTCTACTATTATCCATCGAGGAGTTCCTTTCTCCACCTTCTGTCTTCATTATCAGATCAGCTCGCTGTCACCATCATATTGTATTGTCATCGGAACTTGAAAGGTATGCCAAATTTCAGCTCAATCGGATATCGGAAACTCATTCTTATAGCCATCCGTGAAATACTTATCATTGAGTTGTTGTATCAATGGCCATCTCTGGTCTTCTTCAACAGTTCCACTTCACCATTTTTTTTTGTCACGTATTAACGTTTTCTTTCAAATGGAACTTTCTGAATGCACATGCTCGACTTGTTGCTGAAAATACCAAAATCGTTATATGTGTGCCTATAATATTTCTCTGAATTGCTCATGGATCCCATCATCAGAACCAGATTTTGATGAAAATGGAACCAACCTGGAAGCATATTGAGGCAACTAAAAATAAAAAATAAAAACTGCTCATAAATGACTGAGATATGAGGTAAAAAAAATACACACAACTTGAGAGCCTTCTCTTTTTTTTGAAGTTGGTTAATGTTATTGATTAATAGCCGTCGATAAGCCATGTCAGAGGCCCTCGGGCGGCTTGACAAACTCCGACACCAGAGGCCACCTCATACGAAACGAAACGAAATGGAATAAATGGGCTCACTGTGTCAGAGCTGTAGATTTCTCATTTTAAACGTTATTTCCTTGCATCCGTTGCGTCAAAGATATTTTCCTGGCTACTACCAAGCTACCAACCCCAAACAACAGACGTAAAGAGATCTCCAACTTTATTTTGCCACCACTACAAGTTGACGAATTGAATTTTGATGGCGCGCGATCGGCTTCATTATCATTCCGACATCCCGCCGGCATTCCACTTGTATGAATTGTATGAATCCAGAGATTCGCATCAGAGCTGCGATTGTATGCAGTGAACATGGGTGAATATAACTTTTACCCTACCAACATCTTCCACATCATTAGAGGATAGAACTCCACCTATTCCTTTCTTCTATTATTCTATTGTTTATTCCTGATTATTGATTATTCCTGATTATTCTAGTTACAGAGCCTCAAATGGGCATCTTTACACCTTGGGTGTAAATCTTTACATCGTGGGATATAGACGTGACAAGTGGTGAGCTCATCGCCACCATTGCTTCCCACGACTGACTCTGATAACGCTTTCTTCCAGTAATAATGCATTCCTTAACTAAGCTAGCAGCCAGGACAAATCTTATACCAATGAATGTTACAAACATGTCTGGGTAGTCCCTTAGTCCACGGTAGGAGATGGAGGGGTCTATTTTTGGGGGGTTATTCTATTTTACTATCTCATGGGTCACGTCCACCTAGGACGCACCCTAAGCAGCATTGCACTGTACCCGCCACCCTGAGACATAAAGATGAATGTCTCATGTGCCTGTAATTTCACTGACACCATACCCTTCAAACCGGAACATAGCAATGTGAGCACTACTGGTTTGCGGCAGAAATAGTGTACTTCCTCGGACGAACTCCGTCACGAAAAGCTCTACAACTACTGAAATTAGAATTGCTAAACGTATTGCCTTGAGCGCCCTCTATTCACAGACTTCCTCCGATGATTCACATAGTAGCATAACTCTCCCATCAGCCATATCATCATCATCTTCTGTAGGTTAAATTTCGGGGAATGTGCCCAGGAGCTACATGATCTGATCCCGCCATCTCCTTTGCATCATAGGAAAAGCAGACGCACGGCTCAGTACCATCCTTACCTCATCAGTATACCCGCAATTCGGAAAGTTTCGGTTCCACCTTTGTAATGTGAACAGCTAAGGAATGGAACAAGTTGCCGTCATCTGTCTTTCCTGAAAACTATAATATGGGTATCTTTAAGTTAAGAGTGAATAGGTGCCTTCTAGACCTTTGTGCTCCAACGTCGGCCGCATCGTCACTCAGGTACTAACAGGTGAGATCGCGGTAAAACGAGGGTCTATAATAGATACAAAAATAAAAAAAAAACAGCCTGTAGAAGCCCACTGCTGAACATACGCCATAGAGAACCACGTCGAACAGTCTTTTCCGCCTGCATCCACCGACTTCCTGTGACTTTTAAGACATCTTTGATGCAATGAAAGCCATCAAACCATACAGAAAGATTATTAGTGTTTCAAAATTATCTGAACTCGTATTTTTCTGTGACAAAAGAAGGATTTTTTATTTTTTTTGGTAGAAATTCCATCGTGATTTTCACGTTTCTAAGTATTTGTGGCGTAATTACATTTTATTCTTATTTTTTTCGGTTTTGTCTGTGGTCGGCGATATCAAACAAAAGGCTATATGGCAGAAGTTGACAACATTTTCTTCACAATCTTTTACTCTACATAGAGGTGTTCATATCGAGTGCTTCTTGTTTCTAACCAATAATTTTACCCAATACCCATTTAGGTTTTGTATCGTTTCATTTTAACTTAATTTCTGTTCTTGTTTCAACCCAATATCAATAATAAAACTAGGCCAAATCTGTTCATTGAATATTCTTTGAAAATTCTGATTAAACTCCTTAATGTGGTTGCTTTTCCATACTTATGTGTTTTTCCAAATACAGGCCAAGAGAGTACAATTTTAAACTGAAATTATTACGGTTGTTGGCTTTATATTGGTTTAAATATGATTTGCCATAAATCATATTTGGTTGAAGAAAACAGTGAATTAATAGCGAAAAAAACATCGAAATGACTTGTATGGACCAAAATTTCGATGTTATTTTAATTATTTTGTAATAATAAGATATGACAAGAAGAATGATGAGCTGAATGAAGCTCATAAGAATTAAAGTCGTTTTTGCTCAAATTGCAAGTCATTCAAATGTAATGAATATAATGAAATAATTTTAGTTTAAATGATTTAAACACCGTTATTTGTTGTACTGCAAATCAGCTCTTATTTGTGTTCTTGTATTTTTTAATTGAATATTACGTACGATGCGTTTGTTTAAATAAAAAAATAAAAAAATGTCCACATTATTTTACAAGAACGCAGTTTATTCAACAGTGAAAACAAAGGTTAAAGATTGTCAGAACAAATCGGGCGAATTAAATCTAATTAATTAATTATAATTAATCTGAGACACCGCCAAATCGGTCAAATCTCCTAAATATAATTCCACTCCCAATATATAGTTTGCGAACTCAGTAGTCATCATCATCATCATCATCATCAGCGGCCTTTAGACGTCCACTGCTTTACACGCCTGCCCATAGAATACTCTTGGCAGGCGGATTGGTGATCGCAGTTTTGGTGTGTATGCTGCTGCCCATCCCCTGGTGTAATCCCTTAGTCAGCTTCAGCGATATCCACTGGAGGAGACGGAGGAGTCTCTATACTCAGGCCGGACACACCACAGCATCCGTATTTATTACATCATCTTAAAAACGGGCCAAAAGTTGACGACCACTGTAACTGGCGTCCAAAAGGACACAGCGTCCAAAAATTTACACAAACGGCCAGAGTATTAAACGATTCAACTTTTTGTCCGTCCGTCTGTCCGATACATTTTTGCGATGACATTCTTTCGCTCCCAACTTTGATTAGAAAGCGGTCAGATTACTAATTTTGGAATGTTTTTATCTCCTCTTTTGGGCACGAAAAAACTATGGATGTCTGCGGTTATTTTTGGCGCCAAAATAATGAGAAGTTTTTGACAAACTTGCATTACCAAAGCTTCACCATAGCATATTAATTATTAGGTATTGAGTTAGTACAAAGCACTGATTCTGATTCTTCTAGGTTTGGTCGTGTTTTAACAGGAGTACCTTTATTTATTTTTCAACAGCCACTTTATGACCCAATTAGAGCCAGTTTATGAGCAAGTGGCTTACAAAGTGGCTCTAATTTCACCGCAATTAGGCACATAATGACACCTGTAATCAAACTGTGACTTTTTCATTGCTATTATTCACTAGTGTGTTATAGAGACATGTGAACATTCACACAGAGTGTATATTTCTGTTTTATTATTATGTTCTTCACAAGTGTGTTGAAAAACGTCGTATGATACACGTGTGTATTGATGATTACCGTCCTCACCTAACGTCTCGGGTCTCAATCGCGCCTCAGCGGTATTCACCAACATTACGTTTTAGTAGTAGTAGAGCTTTTTTGTGAAAAAGTTCGTCCGGGGAAGTACTACCACCATACCTATTTCTGCCGCAAAGCAGTAGTGCTTGCATTGCTGTGTTCCGGTTTGAAGGGTAAGGGTGCCGGTGAAATTACAGGCACATGAGACTTTTCATCTATGTCTCAGGGTGGCGGGCGCAGTGCAATCCCACATAGGATGCGTCCTAGGTGGACGTGACCTATGAGGTAATGCACTGTTCATAGGCAGAGGTTACCGCTTAACATCAGGTGGGCCTCTTGCTTGTTCCGTCATCCAAGTAGTATAAAAAAAAAAAAAAAAAAAAAAAATTACACACTAATATCATAATTTACTATTATAAGACGACTCAAAATGATCCTAGTCATTTTAATGAATAAAATACTCTTGACTTCGACTGGTTTTTGACTTTGCGCGTTTGTTCGAGTTCACCTGTTAGCATTGTGGTGGTGTGTGCTTACTGTTTGTATGTTCATCGAAAGGAGAGGTTGTTTTATACTTTTTAAGGCACATAAAAACGAGGGTTTTCGTTTTTTTTTCAAGTTTATTATTTACCTTTTCTTTAATCATATATTCGTATTAGAAGTGCTAAGTGAGTTGAACACTTGAATTGCCAATAAGTATAATACTAGCCCATCGTTATTTATAGGGTTATTATATTTTCTAGACTGTTAAGAAGATATCGCTTCCAAACGATAAGACTGCTCATTCATTATTATCATACGTTTATTTTAATATTTTTGTTTATTTTTAACGTTTAAGTTCTACCTTTATAATGCGAACTGCTAAGGAGTGGAATACACTACCGTCGTCTGTCTTTCCTGATAACTATAATCTGGGTATCTTCAAGTCTAGAGTGAATAGGTGCCTTCTAGACCTTTGTGCTCCATCTTCGGCCACATCGTCATTTACCAACAGGTGAGATCGTAGTGAAAGAAAGGTCTATCAATGTTAAAAAAAAAAAACCCCGCCTGAAAAAGAGGTGTGTTAGAAGTTTGGCCGCTATGTGTGTGTGTATGTCTGTCTGTCTGTGGCACCGTAGCTCTTAAACGGGTAAACAGATTTGAATGTGGTTTATTTTTATTTAAAGTAGGTTTTCTAGTGATGTTTCTCAGACATGCTTTATCAAAATCGGTTCATAGACGTTTCATTACGTTGGAGGTTTTTAATTCTTTTAATTTTCTCTTGTTGCAATACACTTCATTACAGCAATTCAATTCTTATTGACAGATATTTTCGTACAGTAGGTATCAGCCACTGTCACGGTGTGATAAGCCCTTAGAATCTTACTGCTTCCAGTAAATCTATAAGAAACCATCAAGTAGTTAGTATCATTTCCCCAAATAAAGTAAAGCGCCACTCGATTTTTCATATCCTCACATTCGACCAATACTGCAAAAGACTGTACAAATTCCTATCATTTCCGAAACCAACTCGAACCATCACAAAATCATTGGAAATTCATCTCTAACTTTATCACAATAATGGTAATCCAACTGAAAACCATTGCTTCGCAACTAACCGGGAAATTCTAAGGCCCTATAATTCTTGTGAAACAATCTGAACGTTATATCAATGAGTCGAAGGGTTATTTTCAGATGGTTTTGGAAAATTTCGGTGTCGTCTTTTATAGCTGTCAATTTTTCATGAAGCAAATATCGCATCCGTTTCCTTTCTTTTTCAGTCCCAGCTGTGGGGAGCTTTTTGTGGTAATTTTCGAGCTAAGCAAGAGTAGCTTTATGTTAAGTGATATAACATTAGAACACGTAGTGATAACATAGTGAGGAAACCGAACTGTTCAAGAACCAATAAGTTTTTTGTAAATATTTTTTTTTTCAATACAAACTCTTATAAAATTAGTGATCGTAACCGTATGCTGATCAAAATGAGCCTAAACACGACCAGTCTACTAATATCCGTCGAGGAGTTCCGAAGTCTACCTTCCGTCTCCATCATCAGATCTGCTCACTGTCACCAACATGTTGTGTTGTCATCGGAACTTGACAGGTATGCCAAATTTCAGCTCAATCGGTTGAGGATAACTGCTTTAAAATTCATTTGCAGGATTCCACTCGGATTTTGTCCTGACAAACATTGTAAGCTAAATAAAAGCTTGTAATAAAAAAACTCGAAGCTCAAAAAGTTCAAGTGCTTTTCAATCTCATCCCCGCATCAAGATTTTACCATAGCTCTTACTGGCACCGTGACAAAGCTCATCCACACATCAAAGAACCCTTGGTTTCTCGTACGACTCGTTTCTCGAGATCATTTCTTCCCCATTACAAACTATAGAATGGGCTACCACCTGAGGTTTTCCCGTTGGTTACGAATTGTGTTGCTTCAAGAAAAATGTTCATAAATTCCTTCAGGGTAGGCAGCGCATCGACAATTCCCCGGTGTTGCCGGTGTCTATAAGAGACGGTGACCACTTTTTTTTTTTTAACATTGATAGGCCTTTGTTTGACCACGATCTCACCTGTTGGTAAGTGATGATGTGGACGAAGATGGAGCACAAAGGTCTAGAAGTCACCTATTCACTCTAGCCTAGAAGAGACCCTGATTATAGTTTTCAGGAAAGACAGACGACTGTAGTGTATTCTCCTTAGCAGTTCGCATTATAAAGGTAGATCACATAAGGTGGGCCGTAAGCTAGTTGGTCTACTGGTTTTATAAAAAAAAAATTAAGGCATGACCATGAACGGAGGACATGACATGTTTCCCCACACTGGTCCTTTCACCATCGGTGCCTAGGCCCTTTGGCAGGCAGGTTGGTGATGGCAGTATGGGTGTTGAGTGCTCAGGTGGATGCTGCAACACGTCCACTAGTGTAATCCATTAATCAGATTTTACAACATCCATGGGAGGAGACTGAGGAGACTTTAATTTCATTTTCATTTCATTTTTTTCACCTTATAACATAGTTTGTCACATTAGGCAAGTCACATAAATGTACATTTTCAACATTTCACAAATAAAAATAAAAGTTCTATTATACAAGTATAAAAAATGATATTTCTAATCTAATAAAAAAATATTCTAATATTCAAATACAGTAACTTACAAAAAATAAATAATATTACAAAAGTCAAACAAAAGTTCATTCAAAAATCTAATTTAATAATCTAATACAAAACTATAATCAATAATAGATCGCTTGCAGCGTATCAGGTAGCACAACTGTTTCATATGTATTTTGTACATACCTTGTATTATTCTTTCTGTAAATAAATATAATAGATCATACAAAACTAAACTTACCTAAACTACCTACATCTACGTAATTACGAAGCCGGAAAATATTGCTAATTCCTGGCTAAACATAGTAAACCATTTTCAACAATTTCCCAAAATTTAATATTCACACTCTCGAACCCATAGATGAAATCACAGAATCTTGGACCCTCGTGAACAATGCACTTCCCCGCCCTAATGACGTCATTAGGGCGGCAAAAACTAACCCGGGATATTGTATGAACACCCAAATTACTTATCCATATCTATAGGAGTGCATATCAGGAGTACCCATATCCGTGGTGTATCCGGCCCAAGAATATACCCCTCCATCTCCTCCCGTGGATGTTGTAAGAGCCGACTAAGGGAATACCCGGACTTGTTTGTAAGATTCGTTGGTATAAGATTTGCCCTGGCTGCTAGCTTATTTAAGGAATGTGTTATTACTGGAAGAAAGCGTTAGCCGAGTCAGTCGTAGAAAGCAATGGCGGCGATAGCCGTGGGAAGCAATCGCGGCGATGAGCTCATCACTTGTCACGTCTATACTCCCGCGATGGTGAAACCCACGGAGAAATGCGGCCCTTTAAGGCTCTGCTTACCCTTTCGGGGAAAAGGGCGTGTGTTTATGTATGTATGTATTTATAAGAGTAGGTGGCTGAAAGTATAACCTACCAACAAGACATTATAGTAACTGTACGATGGACTTAGCATTCCATACCCCTAGAATCTTGGACCCCTCCGTCTCCTCCCGTGGATATCTAAAAAGCCGACTAAGGGAATGCTGAGTTAGCAAAAGTCGTTGGTATACGATTTATCCTGGCTGCTAGCTTAAACAATGGCGGCGATAAGCTCACCAATTGTCACGTCTATACTCCCATGATGGTGAAACCCACGGGGCCCTTTGAGAGTCTGTCTACCCTTTTAGGCAAAAAGGCGGGTGTGTCGCTTCTAAGAAAAACTACTTCTAAGCTTTCAATAACGAGTCACTATAAAGAAAATGCGTCAAGTGTCCCTGTAAAACTTACAAATACAAATACCAAATATTTATTTTGCCAACAAACTCACAGAGAAACTTAAAATTAAAACATATCCATATTATACTCAGCAAAAAAGGTCGCCGCTCACTTGAAGAGTTCCCTCGATTTCTCCAGGATCTTATCATCAGATCCTGACCTGATGACCATGGAACCACCTGGGAAGTACAACCACCCTTTCAAACAATAAAAGAGTTTTCCAAATCGGTCCAGGCGTCTTCCAGTGATCGGGGAACATTTACGAAAATAAAAGGGGGAGCCACAGGCAAAACTAATCACAGATGGCGCCACCATCGCTGGTGCTTGTCATTTAGTGGTCTTGTCTTTTTCTCATCAAAACGGAAACGGTGCGTACCTTTATTTGTACACTGAAATGCACAGAGGCATGTTTTATACCAGACTATTATTTAATGTTTATTTACCAAAAATTCTCCATTGATATTTGACACTTTTGACAGTTTTTTTTTAACATTGATTGACCCTTGTTTTGCTACGAAACAACACCAGCGATTATGCGCCACCTAGCGTGATAAAAAGCAGTGTGTCTCCCCCTTTTTCGAAGTCGGTTAAAAATTGGAACTCTGACAAATGAGTTCGATACACTGCCGATTTACACTGTGTTTAATGTTTAAATCAAGCAGCAATGGACGGATAAAACTTGTCAGAATTGTCCCTCTTTGCGTTTTATCTTTCACTAGCGACTCGTCCCGGCTTCGCACGGGTAGTTTCAGGATGAAAAACAGCCAAATATATCCCCCCCGCCCCTCCTGGTGGCCTATGTCACTCAGGATGAATGTAGCTTTCCAATGGTGAAAGAATTTTAGAAATCGGCACTGTAGTTTTTGAGTTTATTCATTACAAACATACACACACACAAAAATACAAATCTTTCCTCTTGTAATATTATTACTAGCGACTCGTCCCGGCTTCGCACGAGTAGTTTCAGGATGAAAAACAGCCCCCCACTCCTATCCCCCCCCCCCCCCTTGGTAGCCTATGTCACTCAGGGTGAATGTAGCTTTCCAATGGTGAAAGAACTTATGAAATCGGCACAGTAGTTTTTGAGTTAATTCATTACAGACATACACACAAACAAAAATACAAATCTTTCCTCTTTATAATATTACCAGCAGCGCCCCGCGGTTTCACCCGCGTAAGTCTCGATCCCGTGGGAATATCGGGATAAGAATGTGCCTATGTGTTATTCCGGGAATCCAGTTATCTCCATTCCAAATTTCTTACAAATCCGTCCAGCCGTTTCAGCGTGAAGAAGTAACAAACACACACACAAACTTTCGCATTTATAATATTAGTGGGATAGTGTAGACGTATTATTTATTCTGTGGTGTAGATTAGTGTAGATTTGCTTCGGACACGTTTTGAGCGCTGACCCGAAGTATGTTTACTTTAAGGTCTTTGCCTACCAACATATCAGTATAGGCAGGTAGGCTGTGATGTCTCGGGCCTAAGAATAGACCCCTCCGTCTCCTCCCGTGGATTTCGTATAATCCCACTAAGGGTTTACACCAGGGGATAGGCAGAAGCATCAACCTGAGTACTCAGCATTCATAATTAGATTACCAGCCTACCAAGCGCTGTGATTAGGATTGTGTGTGTGTGTGTGTGTATGTGTTATTGTGTGATTCCACCAATTTGAAAAGTCACGTAATACCACCAAGAAGCTTGATTTACCTATAACTTCATGACCTACACTTCCATGTAATTTCACTACGCTTGTGCTAAACAGACGAGCATTTTTTTTTTATTTATAATGCTGGACATTTCACACAAATAGAATAGAATCAGACGTCAATGGGAGGTCTTATCGCTTAAAAGCGATCACTTCCAGACAACAGTTGGATGCACAAGCTCTAATTAACAAGAGGACGTTCTTGCTACATACTCAGTACATGACTAACCAACCGTTTTTTGTTAATTGTACCTACCCCTATTACACACATAAAATAATGATGCTAATGAATACCTTACGTGTTTGCATGCGCATGCGCATGGGCAGGTGGGTTTGCAATCACACATCGTCACTGGAACGGTCACTTAGCATTAATTGTGGCCATAGAAAGAGAGTTTAGAACAACATCAATAATCGTGTCCCTAAACTAGGATACCCTGTGTCTTGGGTACCAGGTAGTATCGAGTACTACAACGCACAAACAATATGTTAACAATTTTGGAGTCATTGCGTCACATGCTCACTCAGTAACAGTAAAGGTTACAAACTTGATGTTAATACAGTAATTACTTGAGGATGTAGTCTAAATAAATCATAGACAAGAAACACGATTGGTGAAACATTTATCGATAGCTTTATTTATTGAAATTGGCCCTCCTAAAACCCGTTTCAGGTCCCTCATTCGATTGGAGAAAATATTAAGCGTTATTTTTTATACTTTTCAGTAGGTAGTCATATTACTTAGATTTATTAAGGATAATTTATTTTTATGTTTGTTACTATAGAAGCAAAACGAAGCTTTATTTGTTATTTGTCATTTGTCGCTTACGTCCGTCACTTTCTTGAAGCTATTGTTTCTTGCTAGGCTCCGCCTATTCGGTATTTTAGAACTACATAAGGCTGACGTGGGCCACGTAGTACGCCGATCTAGATGCATCTTAATTTTGTTAAGGCAAGTGTTTTTGTATAGCTGTCTACGTTAGATCCACACCCATGCAACACAACGCTCCGTACGCATTTTTGATATTTAGGGTTCCGTACCCAAAAGTTAAAACGAGATCCTATTACTAAGGCTCCGCTGTCCGTCTGTCTGTCTGTCCGTCTATCACCAGGCTGTATCTCATGAACCGTGATAGTTAGACCAATCGACCTTGTTACACATTGGTAACCAACCTTGGTAACACCAATCGAGCGCAGTCCAAGGTTCATTTCCCGGCTCGCACTGAGAATGTCCGCACTTGAAGGGTCCATAGGTTCATTTATGCTGGGTTACCAAAAGCAAATAAGAAACCAGTAGAATATTTTTTTTGATGTACCCTCTAAATTGAACTGCTTTTAGAATTCAAAATATGCTACAGTTTTACCCAAAATATAAGTCGCCCCGATGTACCTGCGCCGTTGAACGAATTTCTATAGCGCGGGAACCTTCATTCTACCAATAGCAATCGCGCGCTAAAATCTTGCGCTGTTATTGGTTAATCGATTTCGCGGCAAAAACGTGGCCGATCGACTCTTAGATGTGAGTGGGACCGAGCTATACAGGGGTCAGAGCTAAACTATACGTTCGGCTACTGTTGAATATCAGCCTCCGCTTTTCTGCGGTTTGGGTAAAACTGTACCCAACTAAAGCCAAAAAAAGAAAAGAAAATACAATCAAACGAAACCAATTCCGGTACTTAAACATATTATCTGAGAGCCAAAATGATGAACAGAGATCGCTCGCTCCGTGGCCCCACGATAGTTAGACGAAATGAATAGCATTTTTATAACTTTATGCCCAAGACCGTTAAACGCTTGACGCTATCAGCAAGCTTTGTACTAATTAACTATAATATTTGCACGTTTTTTAGAGTTCAATGGCTGCTGAATGAAAGCCTTTAGTAATAGTAAGATATGCCAAATTCCGTCACTATATAACTCGGTAAGGTTAGGTTAGGTACGTAGCAGATTTTCACCTCGTCACAAAAAAAAATGTTCGCTCTATGAAAAGTGAACGTCAATCGCGAAAAAAAGCATTTATATTTAAACAAATATTTGTAGCGCAATCGAAAATGTAAATCTATTAAGCCCTATAAAATAATATTATTTGACACTCGTATTATTTTTATCAATGTATGTGGATAGGTAGTAGACATATGTACGTTATAAGCTCATTGTAGAGGTAAGTTTTAAATTTTTTAATCGAGAAAATTTGTCAAAATCGTGTTGTGGCCTCTATCATGCCCTTTAAAATCATATGAAGATTAGCGATTATTAATATACATATTTTTTTGTCTTGAACTGTATAGATTTTGCTAAAAATACGTATATGAGAAGCATATTTGACTTTTGACAGCCTCTTAATAACATAAGTAATTACAACTTTTAAAACTATCATGGTTATACACATATTTTGTACACTAGAACACAACCAAAAGTTCAAAACCGTTTCTAGTGTAAAGTATAAATAATTACTTTCTTACAAACAAATGTCCATAAAACTCCACTTCTTGTGTAAGAAAATTAAATTTAAATGTGACCCGAAAATCCCGTTCCAGCGGGAGTCAAACTCGCATCTTCGCCTAAATCGGCAATGCTTTACCAGTGTGCCCACAAATTTCATCCCAGTGTTAGCTCTTTCCATGGCCAAACTGGTCAAGGCATCGCCGATTAGAGACCAAAATGCGGGTTCGAGTCCCGCTGGAACGGTTTTTTTGTGTCATTATTATTGTTACGAGCTAGGGTTCAGGATAAAATAAACTCTTAAAACACCGGTGAACAAATTAACACTTTTTAATAAAATAATCCAAAAAGCACAAATTCACACTTCCGTTAAACGCACTATTCAAAATTATCACTCTCACCACTTTACTTGCACTATACTACGCTGTTCTAAATTATCCCTCTCAGGTCTCTTGATTACTTCACACACTTAGCTAGTAGTCAACTGATCTCCACGAATGAATTTACGACTTTATATACGAGCGTCTTAGAGTCTCGAATATTCTAACAATTACGAGCAATCTGTAGAAACGTCTACCATAGTCTAGAACTATCGGGAACTATATCTATCCTGCTCTAACAACAGGATAGCAGGCTCTTGCTACACTTCTCTGACACATCCTTACTCTATGGGTAGAGCCACAGGTTCAGCTACTCGTCAATAGATGGCGTTAAATGTGTTGCCGAATGACTTTATCTGTGGTGCCATATTCATTCTGTGTTGGCGCGTAACATTGCCCCCTCCTTAGACGTGCTCGTCCCGAGCATCGTTAGACCCATAATATCGCGCCAATCTATCTACATGTACAATCTTAGGTGTACCTCGCAGCCCTTTCTGATTTCGGTACGTGACATCTTTAATCCTGGTCACAACACGGTATGGTCCGTCCCATATCCGGACCAGGTCTTCCTGGTAGCGCATCCGCGTTACCATCATGGTCTTGTGAGATCAAAATTCTTGGGACTCTTCTAAAACCGGCCAGCACTCGCCCCGCAGTACTGGCGTTTACTCGTTTCCCTGCTGGTTGTAGGTGGAGGCCAACCACCCGGTCTTACGGCCTCCACCTCCAATGCATGCGCCAAAGCGTTCTTCAAAGATTCGTGGTGCCCAAGTCTCACAGCAGCCCGTACTTCAAGGTCACGTATTCCATCGACAAAGGCTTGGACTAAATTACTGTCGATGAGTGCCGGTGACGATTGATATGCCTTTCGAACCAGCTTTTCTATTTCGAGAGCCCACTGCTGTAGGTTCTCAGAGTGACGCTGCGCTCTCTCCTTTAATTGAGCGCGGAACACGTGCTCCAAATGTGCATCACCATAGCGGGATTCCAATGCTTCGAGCATCTGTTCGTAGGTGAATTCCTTTCCGAGGGCCTCTAAAATGGTAAGCGCCTGGTCACGAAGGCCTAGAGTAAGGGCAGTCATAGCCTGCGCTGTGGTCCATCCGTTGGCCTTGACCACGGCCTCAAACTGGATCTTGTAGGCTGACCACGAAGAGCTTCCATCAAACGGCGGCACCTTGAAGCCTCGGACTGTAGGTGTAGCAACCACTGAAGCCACGTTCCCATCTCCAGACTTCAGCACACCCAGAGCCTTTCTAACATCGGCGATCTGGGTTTCAGCTTTGGAGATGCGACTCTCTTGGATTTGTACCTGGTCTTTTACATCCCGGAGTTCTTTCCCAATAGTCACGTATAGGTCCCTTATGAGGCGAGTCTGTTCCTCTTTATCGCGGCGCAGTAGCTCCTCAAGGCGTTGAACCTGCTCCTCCTGCCGACGAGTCTGCTCCTCCTGCCGACGAGTCTGCTCCTCTTTATCACGGCGCAGCTGCTCCTCAATGCGTTTAGCCTGCTCCTCCTGCCGACGGGCCTGCTCCTGAAGCATTGCCATTAAAGCAGCAAAATCAATTGAAGCGGGAGCTTGGACCGCTGATGGTGGTGAAACCCCGGATGATCCAGCAGCTGGCTCCACCATTGGGTCAGGAATCTGGCGACGCACTTGTGATGGTGAACCTTCAAGTCGCCTGACATCCATTTCCAACTGCCGTTGACTGCGCGTCCTGATACCTTCCGTATCGTCCTTTGGAAGTACCGGCATTATTTTATCCCACTTCTGACACCAATTTGTTACGAGCTAGGGTTCAGGATAAAATAAACTCTTAAAACACCGGTGAACAAATTAACACTTTTTAATAAAATAATCCAAAAAGCACAAATTCACACTTCCGTTAAACGCACTATTCAAAATTATCACTCTCACCACTTTACTTGCACTATACTACGCTGTTCTAAATTATCCATCTCAGGTCTCTTGATTACTTCACACACTTAGCTAGTAGTCAACTGATCTCCACGAATGAATTTACGACTTTATATACGAGCGTCTTAGAGTCTCGAATATTCTAACAATTACGAGCAATCTGTAGAAACGTCTACCATAGTCTAGAACTATCGGGAACTATATCTATCCTGCTCTAACAACAGGATAGCAGGCTCTTGCTACACTTCTCTGACACATCCTTACTCTATGGGTAGAGCCACAGGTTCAGCTACTCGTCAATAGATGGCGTTAAATGTGTTGCCGAATGACTTTATCTGTGGTGCCATATTCATTCTGTGTTGGCGCGTAACATTATCCATCACTTGACAGCGAACTTTGTGTATGAAAATGTTAAAGCAACCACTTCTAAATTGATTTAGCTTGAATCAAATAGAAAATTGGACAATCAAATTGCAAAATGTCAAGTCCCCGAAATTGCATTCTTGGCTTCATACAATGTGGGAAATTATAAATTTTGGGATTTCAGAAGTGGATGTGTAAAGGTTGCTGATGATGATGATGATGAAACTTTTTACATTAATATATTTTCATTTATTTCAAGATAATTAAATGTATTTTGTTTTTGCTTACTGAACCCACCTAGTATATTGTAACCACGCACGACAAGTTAAATTACAATAACTGGCAGAAACTGGCAATTTTCAACTTAACATGAGCTTGGATTATAAAATCATAATAATTAAAGTTACGGCTTGATGGACTATTTATCTTATGGTGGCCGCACAAGGATGTACGAACGAAGTGACTTTTTGTTTCATTTCAAGAAGTTAGAGACATGATAATGAAAAGAGATTTTTATAAAATATTCAATGTTGAAATGTACCTACTGTACTGTAATTTTCATAAACATAATGACTTTTTCAAAACTTCATTGGAAAATTGTTGTGGACATCGAAAAAACTGCCAAAGTAAATAAAAAAACTCACGAGAATCGATTGTGGCTATGTCTTATTTATTTATGATTGAACTTTGAAGCAGATTCATTCAATGTCATAAGATTTGTGACTTGAGTATAAACATTTACATGGTAACGTTACAAATAATGCACAGAAGCCATTACCTAAGATAGAAGATGGTAACGTTAGATAATTATAGAAAAGTTACATTCGAAAGTATTGTATTAATAAAAATACATTTATTTACAGAAATAATAATACAACTACAACAAGTAAGTATGCACAAAATTTTAAAAAATACATTTGAAACAGTTGTGCTACCTGAAGACCGCTGCTAACTATCTAAAGGGAGCTCAACTGATCCAAATCACTACCAGACGGATGCGTCCCTAAGATGCTGGCTCCATTGCCACGGTGAACGGCAATACTAATGCGTTGAGCCAGTTAAGAGCCAGCGTTTATTAATTTAAATCACAATTATACCCGGACTTGTTTGTAAGATTCGTTGGTATAAGATTTGTCCTGGCTGCTAGCTTATTAAGGAATGTGTTATTACTGGAAGAAAGCGTTAGCTGAGACAGTTGTGGGAAGCAATGACGGCGATGAGCTCACCACTTGTCACGTCTGTTTGCCACGATGGTGCACAACCCACAGTAAAAAGAGACCCATTTGAGGCTCTGCCTACCCTTTCGGGGAAAAAAGCGTGTGTCTATGGACGTATGTATGTATGATAATTTTAAATCGTCCTAGAAATCAAGTGAATTCGTTTCGACACTTCAGAAACTCATCGCCAAATCTCGTCAATGACCACATTCGAAGTGTATGCACGGAACTATTCAACTAAGTAGGTACTTCCCATATCAAGGGTTGATATCCCTTCATCCCTCGACCTCCAGATTTGATACAATTAATCTCCACGTCACCTACAGGACAGGGGAGACACTATTTGAATATTTGCACTTTAAAGTTAATGTTATCATTTGAATCCACACCAATTAGTTTTGTAACGAAAATAATTGAAATAACCAATTGAAAATAACAGAAGCGGGCCGCGTCATCCCTAGGCAGAAATCTTCAATTTTGACATTTTTCAGTGTGTTTTTGGCGTTCAGGAGTCAAAAAAATAACTTAATAATCAGATCAATATAAACTATATAAATACTAAAGGTTCGTGCCTATAACATAGTGTAACTATAAATCCTATAGAACCTATACATATAGTTAGGAATTCCGTAAGTGGGTATATATATCACGAGTAGGTATTTGGCAACCTCTTGTGGCGCGGCGGGCGAAGGGTCGCCTGCGATGCAGGAGGTTGCGGGTTCGAAAAAATATTTGTACGATCTGCAGATAATTGTTCAGGGTGTTCTGGGTATTTTCTATGTATAATAAGAAATATCTATCTGTGTAATATATTGTATTAAGTATATCAGTTATCTAGTACCCATAACACAAGCTCTGCTTAGCTTGGGGCTATATAATGTTGTGTGAACTGTCCAGCAATATTTATTTATTTATTTTATTATCAAGCTTATCGTGTGCTATCTTATGAACTTTTGCCGATTCTCTCTAGCATCTTTATTTTTGACTGCCTACCTGAGGCTTTTTCCTTTTTTCTTTGAATCAGGTTCCACTTCTTCACAGGCTCTCCCCACCTAAGGAGAAGGATCATCATATAAAGCGCGCGCCGTGTTTGTTGCCTGATTCGAAAAAAAAAATGCCTGATTCTTCCAGGTTTGGTCGCGTTGGAACAAGAGTCAATTCATTTAATAAGACGATTCAAATGATCCTTGCGATTTAAACTTCGATCACAGATACCTGTGATCTTAATGTGGATTTAAATGAATAAAATACTTTTGACTTTGACTTTGACTTAGCTTACACCAACAGTGAAATCAACACGAATTTATCTATCTATCGTCTTCAGCATGTTAAACAAATACCACGTGCCAAGCGGTGTATTATACTTATAAACAAAGCAAGCACCACACAAGCCTCATCTAAGCCCGTACAGGATACTAGTAAAGTATCTTACCTTTGCGCGTGGTTCTTGAGGGGCCGACTCTTTGAGACCACAAGACGATTTGCGGTCACACCTTTCTTAGACTTTGAAGATTATGCTCGAATGATTGTTTCAAAGCATGTAGATAAATTTGGAATATTATTTTGGAAGCCTTCTAATATTTCTGGGTAAATTTAGAATTTTAAATAATAATGAAGAATGTGGTGTGACTTTGAGAGAGAATGAGGACAGTGCTGTAAAACTAAAGAAGCGTAGTGACAAGGATTGAGAAAGGTATGCTTAGATTTAAAATGATCATACATATTTTTTGACTTTGAGTTTGATTTTGAGATGGTTTGGGCAAGAAAGACAGCGACAAGCAACACTGGGACACTGGGAACAATATTATGGTAACAACGAGCTGATCTGATGATCGAGACCGAAATGGAATACCTCGATGGTTAATAGTAGTCTGGCAGTGTTTGGTCTCATTTTGATCAGCTCACGGTTCTGATTACTATTTTTAGAAAAACGTGTTCTTTATTGACTTCAAAAAAAAAACTTATATGCATAAATACAACCTTCGACTAAATTGTGATTAATAAATCCTGACATTCATCATAAGTACCCTCGCCTGGCAACAGTCTTTAATTTTCTTCTGGTATATTTAAAAACTAAGTTTTTTTTAATTTTATTATATTACTTGAATGACGGAACAAGCAGATGGTCCACCTGATGTTAAGCGGTAACCTCTGCCTATGAACAGTGCATTACCTCATAGGTAACGTCCACCTAGGACGCGCCTTATGTGGCATTGCACTGCGCCCGCCACCCTGAGACATAAAGATGAAAAGTCTCATGTGCCTGTAATTTCACCGGCACCCTTACCCTTCAAACCGGAACACAGCAATGCGAGCACTACTGCTTTGCGGCAGAAATAGGTATGGTGGTAGTACTTCCCCGGACGAACTCTTTCACAAAAAAGCTCTACTACTACAGAATATAATGTAGATGTCCGGAACTTGAGTTAGGGCCTGTGCAGCGGCAGATTACGCTGAGGTCTTCAAAAGACGCAAATATGCAAGTTTCGACAGAGCTTACTTATTTTAGCCTTTCGGCGTCTAGACTCTGAGTTCGCGGGGTACCGGGGCCCTTCGCGTTTTCAAAATTCATTCAGGGCGTCTGGTCGAAGCGACGCGTGATCCGAGAGCCGGCTCTTAGCTGGCTCAACTCATTAGTATTGCCGTTCAGCGTGGCAATGCAGCCAGCATCTTAGGGATGCTTCCGTTTGTTTGTGATTTTGATCAGTTGAGCTACCTTTAGATCGTTAGCAGCGGTTTTCAGGTAGCACAAATGTTTCACATTTTATATTTTATTTTGTTTTACCTACTTTTATTAGTTGTACTCTTAGAGAATTAAAAATTGTTGTGGATATAATCAAAGAGTTGTATTATTATTTCTGTAAATAAATGTTTTTTGTAGAGCTTACCTACGTATAATAAACCTAGCTGTGTTGGAAGCCAAAAAGAACAAACAGACCCCTATTCTCACTATCCCATTCTTTCACCATCTTTCCGGGAAAAGAACTGCATAATCTGCCCTAATTCCTCAAATTAGATGCGAGGCATGTACTTACAGGGTAAGATCTTAAGGGACGTACCTTTTGAAAGTCTTAAGGGTCTCACAGGTTAAACACGGAATCTGAATGACAATGCATTTGTGCGGTAATAAGCGTTGCGGTGCGAAGAGCCATTGTAGAAGATAATCCATCATACGATAAGTAATGCATAGGGATGGGGCGGTTAGTTAATAATATGTCGATACTTGGTATCAATTTAAATATCCGGAGCCTAGTCCTATATTCATGTACGGTGCAGAAACCTAGACTCTCAGAGCGAAGGATCGCAGACGTGTGGTTGCATGCGTGGTGATGGGATAAAAAGCAGCTCCGCCCTCCCTTCCAGCCCCAAGAATCAATCCTAACACGGAATGTCATAAAAATCCGCTCAACCGTGGCGGATTTGAGTGGAACTACACACAACGCGAGCGCAGCCGCGAACGGAAGCTAATTATCATATTTAACCATAGTCTAGCACTTGGGGATAATGTAGCTTATTGTTAGTGAAAGAATTATCGGAATCGGATCAGTCGTTTCGGAGAGTATGGTAGGTAGAACGAACCAGTATCTATACACATTATCATCTACATAGATTTAGAAGGAATATTATTGGGAAGTTTCGTTTAAAAAGGCGTTCATTCAGTTGAGTTTTCTTAAATTGAGAATGTGTAAATGTAACAACTAGAAACTTAGGTTCACTCATGATCTTCATCAACCGTTAGAAGTCCGAATCCGAAAAATAAAAATCACATACAATGCAATTGCGTGTTTTTTTTTGATGGCACTACTAATATTGCAAACAAGCATAGGCCCACCTGTTGGTAAGCGGTTTCCGTAGCCTATGGACGCCTGCAATACCAGAGGCACCAAACGTGCGTTGCCGACCCTTTCAAACACCCCTTTTGAAGAACCCCATACTGTAGTCACTTGGGAAAACCACCATCATAATCACCACTGCTTGGCCGGCGGATTGGTGATCGCAGTATTTTCGTTGTCTGCTCAAATGGATGCTGCTGCCTATCCCCTGGTGTAATCCCTTAGTTGGATTTACGACCTCCATGGGAGGAGACGAAGGTATCTATTCTTAGGGAGGACAAATCACGGCACGTAGATTATTTTTTTCTAGAAAAAACTTCTTATTCATCGCCATCTTTCGTTAAATCGATATCGATGAAACCCAGAACAACCCTACGAATAAATCAAGCACCAGATTGATGGTATTATGTCAACATGCACAATCACAATAAATTTTGCATCATAATTCTAATGGATGTCAATTATTGAATAAAACATTACCTAACTAGAGCAGCTGTGTGAGAAAACACGTATATAGTTAAGAGTAATTTGTCACTGCGAATTGCGAAGAATTTTATGGAAATTTTGAGGATTAAGGAGATACGAGTAGGATATTTGCATGCTCTAGAGAACTTTTCGGTGAGAAATTTTGCCAAAACTAAGCATCTACGTGACAAGATGACTAATGTTTGGATTCTCTGCATTACAATGAAGTAGATCCGTTAGGAAATCAATCTTAAAGATTATGTGGGATCGTCTAGAGATCTTTTTTCTCTATGGATAACATTGACGCCCGTTAAAAATGATGAAAATAAAACTAAATTGAAATGAAAACTTTTATGGTACTAAAATATAATAAAACAAAACAGATGGTGGAGGAAAATTAAACAAACAGAGCATTTCACTAAGAAGGTAAGAGATTTACAACATGGTAATACAATTGGGTACAACAAAATTCAAACTTAATAAAAATAGTAATAGCTAATATTAAAATCACAACGATTTGAGAGTAAATTCTTTAATACGTGATTTCGTGACAAATGTCAATCTCACACTGGCTGGACCTCTTGCTGAGGGGGGCCTGAAATACAGTCTCTATGGATACATTGATAGTTCTTTGGCAAAATCGCTTGACATTCCATTTAAATTGTGGAACAAAAATCCACAAATTAATAGAAGAACTCTTTCAGGACCAACGATATCTTAAAGTTTGCAGAAATTCGGTGTATGGAGGCGGCCTATGTCTAAGCGGGTTTCTAACGACCGATGATGATAGACTCAAAAAATGAGATACCTATTCAGACAAAACTAAACAGAGAAAGAAATGAAAGAAAGAAAAAATATTTATTTGGAACGGAACATTAGGATAGAGAAATTACACTATACAAATAAAAAAAATATATAAAACATAATAGGTACCTAATACACAAGGCAAAAACTACATAAATCTAATTGATATAGATCGTGTAGATACACGCCTTATTCCCCGAAGGGATAAGCAAAACCCCTTAAAACCCCAAAAAACGGGGTATGGGTAGCCTCAAAAGGTCTCTTTTCACCGTGTGTTGCACCATCGTGGGAATATAGACGGAGAAGTGGAGAGCTCATCGCCGCCATTGCTTCCCATGACTGACTCGGCTAACACTAAATAACGCTAGCAAAAACAAATCTTACAAACAAGTCCTGGTAATACCTTAGTCGATTTTAACGACATCCATGGGAGGAGACGGAGGGGTAAATTCTTAGGCTGGTTACACCAATTGACATAAATATAAGTAATCTTAACACCTTAAGTTTTTTTTCTAAAATATATTTAATTTCTAAAAAGTATACAACCCCTTATCGGTTCCCATTGTTTTCGCAACAAACCACAGAAAATCAATTCCACCTTTCGATACCTCAAACAATACTACACTCCAATAAAAGGCTTCCAAAACGGTAACAAGTCCACTTACCCCCTTCGCGCCCTCAACAATAGATCAATAGTCAATAATCTTATAATAAGTTATAAGGGGTGAGACCCTATCGGTAAAACAGCCTATACGTAAAAATATTGAGAGATTAGCTAAGACGATTTTGGTTGACAGCTGCTTGTCGACAGTGATTAGGATGGGATCTAAAGTGGCTTATGTTTTAATGACTAGGTACTAAAATTATGAAATTGTTGCGTTACATACTCACTCAGTAACAAAGGTAACAAACTTGATGTTAATACAGTAATTACTTGAGAATGTAATCTAAATACAATCTAATTACAAATTAAAAGATCTATAGATCATTATCGATCGCACGCGTACATTGATCCATAGAAATATCAACAGTTATGATTTTCTATACCCCCAATCGATGGAATACAATATTTTAAGGGTTGTACATACGTGTGTCGATCAAAAGAGTAATTGTACTATTGTTACAATTTTGAAGGCCGAATTTTTTGATAATGCTATTGAAATCATTATAAAGATCAAGTTTTAGGTATTATTAAATGCATAATAACATTTTATTGAACATTGATATGTTTATAAAACTGTTCTTACATACATTTTAACCATAGGTGCTCAGATAACTAAAAGAAAAGTTTTATTATTAATGAAAATCCCAATAAATTATTAGCAGAAACAATGATACGACTAGTACTAGAAACTTAATTTATAAAATATTGATAAAACAGTTGAGCTGTCTAAAGACCGTTGAAAACGATCTGAAGATAGCTCAACTGATTCAAATCACTACCAGACGAACGTCCTAAGACACTGGCGTACCCACGCGTTGAGTTGAGCCAGATAAGAGCCAGCTAATGGATAATTAGTTATGAAGGTAATTTTATTACTTGCGATATTCATTAAACTATATTTGAAAAAGTTATTATTATTTTAACCTCACTAGTAAAAAAAAGCCAACCGTCATAACTGCCAAACCAAATAAAAAACTCAACGGTATCACAAAAAGCTGGCTATGTGACACAAAAATTAAATCACATACAATAATTATTACAATGAATCCAGACATCCTCATGTTCTTCATACGTCGCGATATTCTCACGTTCTTTTAATTACAATCCCAGCAGATGCTTTGGCGAACAAAGAATCGACAATCAAAGATAAAGGAGCCATAATCAAAGCCCATACAAAAAAACTAAAATATTCAACAAACAAAAAATAATAAAAGAAAGGAAAAGATGACTGCGCATCAAAACCTGAATTCAATTAGACACACAAAAGAAATTACTCCAGGGGACAAACTTACTCTTAATTATTCAGAAAACGAAGATTCACAAACTCACACGATATAAAAAAGCTTCACTAATGATACTGACAAAGCAATTACAATAACTACAGAAAAAACCTGACCCCACAATACATACTGTGAATCAAATTAAAAATTCCGCTATCCTTAAAATAAAGCTCAAAGTAAACATACTGCATCTTACAATATGCAAAATATATGCAAAGAACTGGATATGTAAATCGTGTGAAGTTGAACTCGAAAAACAAATAGTGAAAAAACCAATGTATGGGAGAGTGATAAACATAAAAACAATTTTTGCATTGTCTACGTGCATATTTAAAAGTGAAGGGCCGAGTATCGTCCCTTGCGGTACGCCGTTTTTCTCATAGGTTCAGTATGCAAATGAAAGATACTACCTAATCTTTTATTTTAATGGTATCTTATTGTGTTAAATCCTTTGAGTTCTGTGGGGAGAGCAGAGTAAGAAAAACGCTTTTTACAAATAATGATTGAACGTATGCAAAAAGATCTTTGTGTGGGAATTGTCTTGTGTAAGATAGCATTCAGATTATCTGGGGTGATATTAAAATCCGTTACTGACGAGAAATAAAAAGTGTGAACCCTCACAACAATTATATTTTTTTAAGACGATTAGCTGCAACCTTTATTTTGGGAGGGATTTTTATATGTACCCCATACTAGGGATCTGGCAGAAGGCGGTTACGCGTTCGAGCGTTCGGCGTTCGTGTACTGTGTTCGGGATTGCACGAAAGTCTTTTTAAAATACGAAATTAAATTTTAAACAGGAAACTTTTATTTGAAATAGAAACCTTATGGAAAACGAATTAAAAAATGGAAATTGTATTGAAATTAGAATGAATCTAGGATACGTTTAGGCGTACCAAGACTAGCCTCTACTGTCAGCTGAAAATGCGATATACCATTCTTACAAGTTTTTAAATGTATTGTATGTACGTCCGGGTGGAATCATGCAACTGAATTTTAAAGCAGTTATCCTCAACCGATTGAGATGATATTTTGCATACCTGTCAAGTTCCGATGACAATACATTATTATGGTGACAGCGAGCTGATCTGATGATGGAGACAACTGACAACTGAACTCCTTGAGGGATTATAGTAGACTGACCGTGTTTACGCTCATTTAGATCAGCACACGGTAACGATCACTAATATTATAAAAGGTTGTACTGAAAAAAATATTTTTCACAAAAAAAAAACCCGACTACTTTGAACTTTTCAATGCATAACAGGGTAACAGTTCGCTGTGTTGTAGGAACTTTCATAGGCATACCCTAGGCATTCTGACCGCATCGGTCAACTAGTCGTGAGCAAAACTGCACGCTCGAACGCAGAACGCGAACGCCGAACGCTCGAACGCATGACCGCTCTCTTTCTAATATAGATCCCTCATCAATTAAAAGAATATGCAGGTAACTTTTTGCTCTGACTGTTCTTACAGTGCACATTTGTTCTCATAAAATGGAATGGGCCACGTTGTCAACAAAAAAACCGCATTTTGGCTATTGACATCGTGGCCAACGTCGTGAGCCACGTCGTCAACGAATAATGAAAAATGGGACCGGCTGTTAATGGTCCGCGTACCGTGCCAGGCCAGGCTGTCAACATCCCGTAATTACGATGTTTTTAAAGAAACTGTCAGATAAGGAATATAATTATTTCACAATTAATATAGAATCAGCAGGAGAATAGTAAAGTACGTGGTTACAGATTACAGAGTACAGATTATTAAATAATTACTAAGCTTGAACTAAGTAAGACCCATAGAGGAAGGTACTTATAATCAATTTATTCATATTATGCCGTGGTGTGTCCAACTTAAGAATGGACCCCGTCTCCTCCCGCGGATATCTTAAAAGCCGACAAAGAGAATACCGAATTAGTTTGATTCGTTGGTATACGATTTGTCCTGGCAGCTACCTTTGTGCCAGCTGAGTCAGTCGTGGGAAGCAATGGCGGCGATGAGCTCACCACTTGTCACGTCTATATTCCCGCGATGGTGAAACCCACGGAGAAATGGGGCCCTTAAAGGCTCTGTCTACCCTTTAAGGGGAAAGAGCGTGTATCGCTTCTAAAAAAAGCTACTTCTAAGACTTCAATATCAAGTCACTAAAAAAAACGCTTTAAGTGTGCCTATATAAAATTTGAAGAGTTCCCTCAATTTCTCCAGAATCCCATCATCAGGTGGACTTACCTGGGAAGATAATTTTCCAAATTGTTCCAGGCGTTTTCGAGAAATCGGCGAAGTCAGGCGAACACACGTAAAAAAAACCGATTAATTCAGAACCGCTTCCCTTTTTAAATTGGTCAAAAATCATGTAAAAACAAAAGAAGGGTTCGCTGTAAACTGTGTATTTTCAGAAGTTTTTTTAAATTAATTATTAGGTAAGTATTTATTAATTACTTAAAGGACAAACACTATAAAAACAAAGCTACCTACAGAATTTCGAAGATCTTCATAGGAGTAAAGAAAAATTATTAATTAGACCATGAATTTGTTTTTCTATCGTTAACCACGGATTCATTAGTTACTACGCTTGCAAGATGTTTCGCGGTATGGAGGTATTATTAACAAGTTATTCAATTTCTGTTTTTTGTTCCAGGTACGTACTCTACCCACAATTTGCGTAAGTACAAACACCGTAATTGTGAACTTGTTTACCGGGCAACTGATAAAACACTAATTTATGGACCCCTCAACAATGTAGAGTATCGACTTTTTACGCCTATGAACGACATCTATGAGCAGCCGTAGGAACTAAAGTTTTAGTTCAGTCTATTTTTACTAGGTGGCGGTAGTAACACCGATAAGTAGGCGAAGATTATCAACTTTACTTGTATCAAAATCAGTATAGTTGTGTTTTTTTTGGTTGAATCTATTTAGTTTCTTAACTGCTTTAGAACAAACATTTTAACATTTGTTTAGGTATGCGATGTGTTTAAAAAGGATTTTATTGAGGACATTTTTGTTGAAAAGGTCTTTTTATTATTAAGCTTCTATGAAATTATTTTTTGAAACTATGACGTGATCAAAATTAACAAAAACACTGCCAGGTTTATAAATCATCGAGGAGTGCCATTGCCCACCTTCCGTATCCATCATCAGATCAGCTCGCTGTCACCATAAAATTGTATTGTCATCGGAACTTCTCTATGCATAATTTTTCGGTAGTATGGAACTGTTATAAATTTCAGTTGAAAGATTTGTCCCTCACAGACAGACAGACAGAAAAGCTACAAACACAAACAAACACACCCAACAGTCACATACATAGTCCTGACCCCACACTAGGATCCCCTGTGTAAGAACTACGAGTACCATGCTACCACAACAAACATACACTACTAGTACCATGCTACCACAACAAACATACACTACGAGTACCATGCTACCACAACAAACATACACGGAACAAATACTAGATCATACAAATATTTGTTCCCCAGCGGGAGGCGAACCCGTAACCTCTAGCATCTCAGCTGGCTACCAACCCACCGCGCCATAGAAGTCGTCAGAAAGACAAAAAAGGAATTAGGAAAATTGGCGACAAGTGTCAATCTAAAAGTTAGGGCTAGCCTCTGATTACGCCCTATAGTAGGAGATCCATGCGAATAATTTGTTCAATTGCAACAGTTATGTATATCTTCAAAGAAGGTTAGTAGAGTGGTTTTATCGACACACCACTAGGGGCAGGCCCGGACTTAGAGACCCAGGGCCCCTAGGCACTTGACATTTGGGGCCCCCCATCCCGAAGCCAGTTTGGAAATATACCAAATAAAATATAATTTTAAGTACCTACTTAAAAATAATCAAAAATTGCAAGGTGAAATGGTTTGCGTGATGGTAGAGTACCTATTTGTTTTAAAGTTTTATTTTTTCTCTATAATTCTATTTCTGCCTGCCATTAGACAGGCAAGCTACCTGGTCGGGGTAGCTGGGTGGTTGGGGCCCCTAAGCTGGCTGGGCCTCTAGGCCCGGGCCTTGTAGGCCTATAGGGGAAATCCGGGCCTGAGTAGGGGGCGCAGCATTAGATAATGGAATGTTCACAAAATGAGAATACACTAGATTCGATTATTTGCGGTTCATATACAGTTTACATCGCCACTAGAGGGCGCTGCATTTAATGACGGAATGATTAATATTAAATTTATATGATTAAATTTTGAGCCTTTCGGGGTCGAGACTCGTTTATACTATTATTTATTCTGTGCTCTGGATCCGTGGGGGTACCGGCCCTTTGCGTTTTCAAAATTCTTTGAGGGCTTCTGGTCGAAACTGACCCGAGAGCTGGCTCTTATCTAACTCAACGCATTAGTATTGTCATTCAGCGTGGCAATGCAGCCAGCATCTTAGATACCCTTGCGTCTGTTAGTGATTTTGATCGTTAGCTGCGGTCTGCAGGTAACACAACTGTTTAATGTTTTTTTTTATAAATTTGTACGTACTTACATGTATTAGTTATTTTGATTTTAAATATGTAGGTATTTACTCGTTATGACTAGATGGCAGGTGTGACCTACCTTAACCTAGGTTTACACTAAGTAATTTAAATTTATTCTAATTATCTAAGAAGCATTTGTTCATATACCACTGGGATTATATAAACAATTTTGGCAACGAGTTACAGTGATATTCGATGGGAAAAAATACCAACGAGTTACAGTGATATTTGATGGGAAAAAATACCAACGAGTTACAGTGATATTTGATGGGAAAAAATACCAACGAGTTACAGTGATATTCGTTGGGAAAAAAAAACAACGAGTTACAGTGATAGTCGATGAGAAAAAAAAACAACGAGTTACAGTGGTAGTCGATGAGAAAAAATTGCCAACAAGTGACAGTTGATTTTCGATGGGGAAAATCCCAACGAGTTACAGTGCGACTAGTTTGGGTATATGTATGTATGTAGTTTGGGTGTTACTCGTTGGTAGTCCTCCATTTTGGACATATTACTCCAAGTGTACATTACTCATACTCAGAATAACAATTAAAATAAATACTATACACTCTCCACGTCATGGAGGTTGCTTTAGTTCTTCTTCCGAACTCTACGTATAGTAACAGATTTAATAAAACTTTTGAATTTTTCTAAGTTTTGACATATAACACCATTTTCCCCGAAAGGGTAGACAGAGCCTCAACGGGCCTCTTTTCATCGTTAGTTTCACCATCGTGGGAATATAGCCGAGCTCATCGCCGCCAAAGATTCACGACTGACTCGGCTAACGCTTTCTTCCTGTATAACACATCAGTAAGCTAGCGGCCAGGAAAAAACTTATGAATAAGTCAAGGAAATCCCTTAGTTGGCTGTAAAATCTCAAACGTATTTTTAGCAAAATCTGCACGAATTAAGACAAAAAAAAACTTCATCATATTTCCAATCCAAGGGCATCATGATGGAGCCCAGAAGACGGTTTCGATAAATTTTCTCGATGTCTCTACAATGCGCTTGTAACGTAAATATCTCAATTACCTATCAACATACATTGATCAAATTAATAAGAGTAACAAATAATATTATTTTAGAGTGCATAGTAGATTTATATCATGGATGTAGATTTTTAACATCTTGTACGAAGGTGCGCAACTGTACAATAAACTACCAAAAGACATTAAGGGGGTGAAGTCATTAATAACATTTAATTGATTGCTTAAAGCTCATATTATAAATGATTATTCATTAATAAAAAAATGATTATAACTATACTAGGTACTGAAATATATCAACAAATTCATATCTTTGGTGCAACATCTCATTGATTTACTCACTGGTGCGTAAGCCTTGTTAACATTATCGCGACAGTAGCACGGGTATTGCTCGCTTGCTAACAGTAGCACGGGCATTGCTCGCTTGCTAACAGTAGCACGGGTATTGCTCGCTTGCTAACAGTAGCACGGGCATTGCTCGCTTGCTAACAGTAGCACGGGCATTGCTCGCTTGCTAACAACTAGCCCTAATTACCCACTATCAACTATCACTATCACTATCAACTCTTTTTTTTTTAAACTTGTTCATATTTTATTGTATTAGCATTTATTTTTTATCTTTTTCTATTTACTACTAAATACTATTGTTATTACGCTGTATGGCACCTACTTTATACACTATCTTAATGTTTTCTCTTTAAGTGAATTTTGTAATTCTTTTGAGAGATAAATATCTTTAACCGTATATTATGGTTACGCAGCAAATATTTGTTTAAATTACTGTTTTTCATGAGCGAGCGCTATTCTGTCACTTTTTTACTTACCTGAACTTCACTGAGTTAGATAGTGATGGAATTTGGTTGTTCTCTGCTTCTTAATTATTTATCTACTAGTATCATGACGTGCGCGAGTGCCTCTGACGTGAATCGCGCGCAGCCGCCGTGTCGCGGGGCGCGGGGGGGTGGAGAACCAGATTTTCGGTCTATGCTGACCTTGGCAGACAGATTACATCATAATGCCTTGTTCTACAAGATTTTATTTTGAACTCTAGTGCAAAGGGTATACGGTTGATTTCATTTGGTTTTTAGGGTAGTTGCAACTTTTTGTTTGTGATCATTGGCGCATAGAACATGAATCTGGTAGATTGCTACCTACAAGTTTTTCCGCATTGACTTTCCGCGTCATTTTAGGTGTTAGTTTTGATTTGTGGTGCATAATTTATTTATTAAGAAAATCTATTAGATTAGATATTATATATTTATTAGATTTATTTTTTATTTATTAGATATTTATTTGATTAGATTTTATTCATACAAGTAATTAATTTTGTAAAAATTAAAAAACCCTCAACGCTATGAAACGGCTAAATCGATGTTGATCAAACATAGCTAAGAACACTCCCGACAAATTCACCTTCCCAACAAATAAAAAACTAAATCGGTACATCCGTTCAAGAGCTACGATGCCACAGACACACACACACACACACACACACACACACTGACACACAGACACGTCTAACTTATAAACACCCCGTCGGGGTGCGTCGGGGGTTAAAATATGTTTTTTTTTAAATCAAAGCTTTAATAAAATTTACCTACATCTGAGTGATGATGATGAAGATGATGAAATTTGTTTGCAGAACTGCCAGTCAACTACTTTTCACTTTTTTTTTTGTTGGTATGTTGAATTTTTCGGAAACAAATAAAATTGAAGAATCATGGTAAATATCCCATTTCTAGTGAAAAGTTTGTACATAACCATGATAGTTTCAAAAGTTATAGCTTGTCAACTATTAACTATCGAGGAGTTCCATTGTCCATCTTCCGTCTCCATCATCAGACCAGCTCGCTGTCACCATACTATTGTATTGTCATCGGAACTTGACAGGTATTCCAAATTTCAGCTCAATCGGTTGGTTGGAAATAGTTCAAAATTCAGATATTTAGAAGGTTGCGGGTTCGATTCCCGCCTCGGAACAAATATTTGTACGATTTGCAGATAATTGTTCAGGGTGTTCTGGGTATTTTCTATGGAAAATAAAAATTGTATTGTATTGTATTAAGTATATCTGTTATCTAGTACCCATAACACAAGCTTTGCTTAGCTTGGGGCAAGATAATGTTTTTTTATATATTCGATATTATTGATTAAAAAAATGCTAAACCTTTTGGTGTAACTTTAAAACAATATTGCTTGGATGTATGATGTATATTTTTTAGGTTTCCGTACCTGAAAAGGTACAAACGGATCACTATAGGATTGTCCGTCTGCTTGTCTGTCTTTCAAGATCCTTCTTCTCAAGAACGGCTAAAGGGCCTCTTCATTACGGGCTTTACCATCATGGGAATATAGACGTGACAAGTGGTGAGGTCAACGCCACCATTGCTTCCCACGACTGACTTAGCTAACGCTTTCTTCCAGTAATAACACATTGGTTTTATCATCTTTAAATTTATCATCATCATCATCATCCACAGCCTGACTTCACCCACTGCTGAGTGTGAGTATAAGCCGGCTCTTTGCCGTAAATTTATCTATCTATCTATTCAGCCGGTAACACCCACTGCTGAGTAAAGGCCTCTTCTCTATCTTCTAAATTAATACCTAAAATAAATCTGTAAGCTTGCAGTGCCCTAAAAAAAGAACCTAGAAGGTTAAACTCATGCAATGAATGTTTAATTTTTGTATGGAAATTGCGAAAATGAAAAACTTCTTCTAGGGTAATGAAATAACCTCATAATTCTAAAATTTGGAATGCTAGGCTTTTGTGAGACAAATAAACTAATATAAGTCATGGGAATATAGAAGTGACAAGTGGTGAGGTCAACGCCACCATTGCTGTCACTGGTAGTGTTTGGGCTCATTTTGATCAGCACACCGTGCACCATCATAATTATTTTTTTGTATTTAAAAGTATATTTTTTACATAAAACTTATTATCTTAGTGGGCACTAATCGTGTTCTTTGAGATCTAACTATTCCCAAATTTGCAGCACTGTGTCGTATTGAGTGGCTAAGCCAAGTCTTAATATGTTTTATTATATAAAATGCATATAAAATATGTAATAAATAGCCTGCTATTATGAAGCTTGATTTATTTGTCTATGAATTTATAAATACCCACCTACGTACCTACCTGATCAGTTGGAACTAAATTAAATAACCTTTCTAGTCACTATAGGTTACAAAATGATTGATTATGTACGTAAGAAAATAATAATTTGATAATATGAATATCGAGCTGTTTCTCACAAATAATAACGCATTTTTTTTTCTTTATAATTGGCGCCGCATGGCTTGTGCATTTGCCATTTTCAAGTATCTGTATTTTTACTATATTTTATTTTCAATATATTTTGCAACGTTACACTCCTTCCAAGTCGTCAAAGTCACAGTCGAGTCATGATTTAGTAAAACGGTGGCCAATTTTACTAAAACTTTGGTAGACAATTTCCACCAATTTCAAAAGTCACGCAATTCACTTCCATTTCATTTCACTACACTTGTGCTTTTTAAACGAGCTACATTAGTTAAAATGCCACCAAAATAACACAAAATAACTCAAGAAAACACTAGGAAAAGACATAAAATAAAAATAGACAACGTCTCTTTTCAAAAATGGCGGGAAGAGCCAATAACACATTTAATAGTACAATTAACTAGGTAATACTTTTTTGTATTATTGAACCCGTATAATAAGCAAAACCAAAATGGGGTGACTGAAACTATACAAACCGTACAAAATTTTAATTTGTAGTGTATTTTCTTTTGGCTTTATGCTCACTACGAGGATTATAAAAAGCTTTTAGGTTTTTGCAACTTAATGTTTGAAAGAGAAGCACTCTGAAAAATGAGAGACAGCACTAGAATCAACGGTTCGAATTCGGAAAATTTCACTACTTGAGAGACGGAAATGAAAGCGCAAAAATTTAATAAAACTTGTGTGTCCAGGTGTTTTAGATAGTCTTACTAGTTTATGAAAAAAAATTGTAATTCAGTATCTCCAAGTCAAGCACCAGAAAGTGTCATTTGGTGAAGTGGAACTGTTGAAGAAGACCAGAGCCGGAGATGTCGTTGGGACTACTCAATGATAAGTATTTACACAGTAGTAATAAACAGTTACTACTGTGCTAGCTACCTGAAGACCTAGAGTACCCACCTACCTACCTAGTAGTAGAGCTTTTTTGTAAAAGAGTTCGTCTGGGGAAGTACTACCACCATGCCTATTTCTTTTTAGAAAAATTACGACAATGCACCTGCTGACGTTACTAAAATACGCTGCTGAATAGTAAAGTACGTGGTGTATAGTCGTAATTTTTCTAAAATGATACCAAGCAACGGTAATTTCAATTCCATGATGCCTATTTCTGCTGCAAAGCAGTAGTGCTTGCATTGCTGGGTTCCGGTTTGAAGGGTATGAGTGCCGGTGAAATTACAAGCACATGAGACTTTCATCTTTATGTCACAGGGTGCCGGGCGCAGTGCAATGCCACATAGGGCGCGTCCTAGGTGGACGTGACCTATGTGAGAAGGCACTGTTCATAAGCAGAGGTTACCGCTTAACATCAGGTGGCCATCTGCTAGTTCCGTAATTCAAGCAGTATAAAAAATAAAAAAAAGACCGCCGCTAACGATCTAAAGGTAGATCGACTGATCCAAATCACTACGGAAGCGTCCCTAAGATGCTGGCTGCACTGCCACGCTGAAAAGAGAATAATTATTTTTGGGGTCGAGTCTCTGGGTCCGTGGAGTAAAGGGGCCCATCGCGTTTTCAAACTTATTTCAGGGCGTCTGGTCGAAGTGACGCGTGACACGAGAGCTGAATCTTATCATTCTTCGCAAAAGTAATAGCTTTTTATTCACTATTAACCTTATATCACAAGTTCACGTGATAAAATGATAACCAGTAAGCAATTGACACATTTAAACCTAAAACGTATTGTCCAATAAAAAACATTCATTATCAAAAACTAATAAAAACTACTTTGACGACTTGGAAGGAGTGTAACCTTGAAAATTATATTGAAAATACCATAGACCTACGCCAGATCTACAAACCGTTCACGGTAAGTTGGCACGTGCCCTGGAGTATTTACAGGTGCCATCTTACGGTGAACGAGCCGGACCGTTCACGGTAAGTCGGCACGTGCCCTGGAGTATTTACAGGTGCCGTCTTACGGTGAACGAGCCGGACCGTTCACGGTAAGTTGGCACGTGCCCTGGAGTATTTACAGGTGCCATCTTACGGTGAACGAGCTGGACCGTTCACGGGAAGTTGGCACGTGCCATGGAGTGTTTACAGGTGCCGTCTTACGGTGAACGAGCCGGACCGTTCACGGTAAGTTGGCACGTGCCATGGAGTATTTACAGGTGCCATCTTACGGTTATCGAGCTGGGCCGTTCACGGTAAGTTGGCACGTGCCATGGAGTATTTACAGGTGCTATCTTACGGTTAACGAGCTGTATGTAAAATACAATATACTTGAAAATGCCAAATGAAAATGAAGTGCGAAGACATTTATAAAAAAAAAGTCATTCATTACATTGTTTTAATCATAAGTTTACAATCCGCCATCTTATTTTTTGCTATAAAAGCTAGCGAAAAACGTTTTTACGACGGCAAAAACCATAGACTTTTTATTTACGTTTTTTCTTAAAAATACTAGGTCAATGTTTTTGTATATGCCTTCTTCGACAGGTTTGTGACTGTTTTGTTTCATTCGGTTGTTTCTGAGTCACTTTACCGTTAAATGCACTTATTGACCGAATAATTAATCGAACTTGTAAATAAATGTCTACTTGGCTATAACGCAATATTACAAATTTTAAATTTGATGTTTAACTAAAATTTAAATATGTATGCATACTACATTATAATTCCGAGGGATTACTTTACCAGAAACACAATAGGACAATATCTTCTCGATCAAAAAAAAACCCAAAATTACCTCTAACTTTTGGGTAGATTCGATTGTTTATTAAAATGGTGCATATAATTCGGTAAAAAATTAGATAAATAAAATCAATACAACAAAACCGATTGTTGACTGTAGGGATTGTGTAAAATTATCTATATTTTACGAGATATTCAATAAAAGCTGCTTTTTCGTGCGGCGCGATGTGTTTTTTTTGTGTTTAGGTTTCTGCCTGGTGTTGGCGCAACCTTAAATACCTGCACGTTCAAGGCTCGATATGACTTTATTTATCATCAGACCACAGAAGTACACTGCTAGACCCCCATAGAACGGCACGATAGTCTTGAGTCGCCTCCATCCACCGATTTCTTTCGACTGTCTTTGGTCCATCGAAAGTGGGCATTCCTCTTATGCGTTGTCTGGTTTGTGCGCCACTCGTGAACCATGTTTCCCTACTGTTACCAGTTCCGCGAGCTATATGGCCTGCCCATTGCCACATCAACATGATTCTGAGAGCTAGTCTATGTTATTAATCTTGATTCTTCTATGGAACTCTTCATTTCGGCTAGTCGCAAAAAAGCATCGCCTTTGCCAATGTCAAATTTATTTAAAGATACTATAAATAACTTAAAACAAGTAATTCATTTTTAAAAAATAAAAAACCCTCAACTCAATGAAACGGCTGAACCGATTTTGATCAAACATAGCTAAGAACACTCCCGAAAAATTTACTTTACAAACAAAAAAAAAACGAAATGCGTTCATCCGCTCGGGAGCTACGATGCCATCAGACACACACACACACACACACACAGACACTTCAAACTTATAACAACCCGTCGTTTTTGCGTCGGGGGTTAATAACTTATAGTGAAGCCACTATGCCATAATCTTCTTGTCAATCCGAGCATAGCTCTCTCCATAGCCCGCTGTGCAACTTTGAGCTTTTCAATGCGGCCAATAGTTAGAGGTCATGTCTTAGTGCGTAGGTTAAGTCATCATTGGAACTGATTTATAATCTTTCGTCTTGAGGCTCTTCGGTCAAAGTCAAAAGTATTTTATTCATTGAAATCACAAGGATCATTTTGAATCGTCTTAAAAAATAAATTTACAGTTACTCCTGTTCCAACGCAACCAGACCTAGAAGAATCAGGCAACAAACACGGTCTGTTTTTCTTTTGATGATCCTTCTTATTACTAGGTGGAGAGCGCCTGTGTGGTGCCTCGAGAACAAGTTGAAGCTGATTCAAGGAAAAAAGGAAAACCAAATTAAAAGCCTTACTTAGGTAGGCAGTCAAAAGTAAGATGATAGAGAGAATCAGCAAAAGTTCATAAGGCAGCACACACTACGCTTGATATACACATAAATAACACATCAGTAATATATTATATGCAGGTACAGACATTGCAAATTGACAAATTAGGTGTCGAGGGGCAGAGCGACATCAGGCCACGCGGCTTTATCATTAACATAGTCATGTAGTGTGTAATACGCTTTCTTAATTAAATTATTCTTTATGTAAGATTTAAATCTTCGAATCGAAAGTTTAGAAGCACTTTCTGGAAGTTTATTATAGAACCGAACAGAATTCCCCATAAAAGACCCACTTACTTTTTTTAATCTAAATTTGGGAATACTCAGTTTATTTTTATTTCTCGTGTCAAAACAATGCACGTCACTTTTTTTCATAAATCTATCTAAGTGTTTATGTGTATATAATAAGGTTTCGTAAATGTATTGCGATATTACGGTGAGAATGTTAATTTCCTTAAAACGCTCCCTCAAGGAGTCACGTGGCTTCATTTTATAAATGGCACGTATTGCCCGTTTTTGTAAAACAAATATTGCTTGGATGTCTGCTGCTTTCCCCCACAGAATGATGCCATATGACATAACACTATGGAAGTAGCCAAAATAAACTAGCCTAGCTGTAGCTTCATCAGTAAGCTGCCTTATCGTACGAACTGCATATGCAGCGGAACTAAGTCTACCCGCAAGTGCCTCAATTTGTGGTCCCCACTGCAAACTTGCATCAATATTAAGTCCTAAGAAAACAGTAGAGTTTACAAGATTGAGTGTCTCGCCATTTACTTTAATTTTAGTTGGGTAATGTTTTACATTTGGCAAAGTGAATTTAATGCATTTAGTTTTTTTAGCATTAAGCAACAGATTATTTACTGTGAACCAATCAAGAACTCGCGATAGTGATTTATTTAGATCATCGTAATTAGCTTTTGACCTATCAACTTTGAAAATTAAAGACGTATCGTCAGCAAATAAAACTATATCACATATGTCTTTTACATAAAAAGGGAGATCGTTAATGTATACTAAAAATAGAAATGGGCCTAGTATTGAACCCTGGGGCACTCCCATAACAATAGACGATCCTGAAGACCTTTCACCACCAACGTCAACTTTTTGTACTCTATTGGATAAGTAAGAATTTACAAGATTAATTGCCTGATTTTGGATGCCATAATGTTTTAACTTCAAAATTAGAGTAGCATGACTCACGCAGTCGAATGCTTTGGATAGGTCGCAGAATACTCCGATCGCGTCTTGCGAGTTTTCCCATGCTTGAAATATGTGTTCCAAAAGCATGGTACCAGCATCAGCTGTTGATCGACCCTTCGTAAATCCAAATTGATGACTATGAAGTAGTCTGTGGAAGTTAAAGTGTGACAATAATTGAGTAAGAATAAGTTTTTCAAAGATTTTACTTAACGCGGGCAATATAGAAATCGGCCTATAATTTGCTGGATCTTTTGCATTTCCAGACTTGAACAAAGGAATTAATTTACTATGTTTCATAAGATCTGGAAAGATTCCGTCGTCAACACATCTATTAAAAATGTAGGCTAAGCATGGAGCAATATCAATAATTATAATACCTAACACCTTTGTGGATATTCCCCAAAGATCTTCAGTATTTTTAATATTAAGTGACTTAAATGTCTTAACAATACTATCGGCATTTACGTATCTAAAGCTAAACGCGATCTCACATTTAGCAACACTTAGTTCCAATAAAGTAGATGCTCCAGAGGCAGATGATTGTAATGACTGGGTTACAATAACTGGTATATTAGAGAAAAAATTGTCAAAGGCATTCGCGACATCAATCTTTTTTGTCAATGTTGTATTGTTTATGTTTAATTTGATCTGCTTATTGCGTGTCTTCGATTTACCTGTTTCATTATTAATTAATTTCCAAGTTGCCTTAATTTTATTCGATGATTTTTCTATTTTTTTTCTCAAATGTAATGATTTTGCTGCACGACAAACTTTTTTAAAAGTATTTGAATAGTTCTTTATATACAAAATAAACTTTGGGTCATGCAACATTGATTCCCTAGCCGCATAGAGATCATATAATTTATTCCTACTTCTATAGATACCGGGTGTCGCCCAATCAGCTAACCCGACATTAGATTTAGCTATACATGTTTTTAACTGAAATATCTCAGTATGTTGCTCATTTATCAAATTAGACAAGGAGGTAAAAAGTTCATTTGGATCATCTACGCATGGTAAAAGGGGTATTTTAAGTTCAATACTGCTCTGAAACTTCATAATTCGACTCCCTGTGATAGGCCGATAAGTGAATTCCTTAGGTTCATCTACCAAATTACAAGTAAATATAGCACTGTGACCGTAATGATCCGAGGTGAAATGTTTAATTACTGCTTTATCAATTGGAACACTACTGCAATATATATTATCCAAACAGGTGGCTGATGTAAGTGTCACCCTTGTAGGTTCTTCGAAAAGGTGACGTAAATTAAAACATTTAAATAAGTTAAGAATTCTCTCAGATAGAGGATTCACAGGAATATCTATATTGAAATCTCCGCAGACTATTAACATTTTACTACGTCCAAAAGTTTTAAGCAGTACTTCTTCCATAGTGGATTCAAATAACGCGAAGTCCGCGTCAGGGGGACGGTAAACACTCACAATGATATGCCGCTCAAGCTCAACACACGACAGCTCAATAGTCCTCTCAATAGTGAGATTTGCAACATCTTTACGTTCTTTGCATTTTAAATTATTTCGAGCAACAATTAAGGAACCGCCACGTATGGCGTTCTTGCGTTTGAATGAACTTACAATATTATAATTCTCATAACAAGGGAGTAAATCAAATTGTAATAACCAGTGTTCAGTAACACACATGATATCTATATTAAACATGTTTAAAAATAATTCTAATTCTAATATTTTGCTGGGAAGGCCTTGCACATTTTGATGTACTACATGTAATGTGCCAGGCTTTCTCATTGTCGGACTCGTCAGTTTAAACAAATATTGTCAGCTGACCCTCCTGCTTGTTTGCCCCCATTAGTAATACTACTAACTACAGGCTCGTCGGTTAACTGCGTTATACTACTTATAACGGGATCAAAAATATTAAATGCTAACAATTTAGCAATTATCAGTTTACTATGTCTACTAAGATGCACAGTATCTCTGGTCAAAATAAAATTACTAATAAAATTATTAGTATCAAAAAACAAAACGTCTCTATGACGACAAGTCAAATTATACAATATTAAATTAAGATTCCAAATTGCTTGGTTGTCTTTGGAACTCAAAGATTTTGAGTACGGGAATGCACATAAAATTAATTTTCCCAAACCTGAATCTAGCTTATGTAGCAAAGTCTCAACTAGCTTAATTATATCTAGTCGCATGACACCACTACTCTCACCTAATTGAACTATCAGAGTGGTGTCATTGTCAAAGCGATCTTCGCTCTTTATACAATCTATAAACTTATGAATTGGGGCATTTTCAAAGCAATTATTAGTGACAACTTGCCCTAACTGATCACAAGTGGTATCTGTGACAAGAAGATTATGGCATAGTGGCTTGTGACTTCACTATAATAGTACCTACATTATGGTACAAGTGTGTAATGTTAGTGATTACCGCTGAGGCGCAGATGAGGGTCTTAAGAGTGCCGTGAACGGTAATCATCAATACGCACGTGTATCATACGACGTTTGACACACTTGTGAAGAAAATAATAATAAAACAGAAATACACACTCTGTGTAAATGTTCAACTGTCTCTATAACTCACTAATGAATAATAGCAATGAAAAAGTCACAGTTAGATTACATGTGTCATTATGTGCCTAATTATGTATAGGTAGTTTCTTTATAATTTTGACATTGGCAAAGGCAATGTTTTTTTTACTTTGTATCATATTTAAATAAGTAATTAATTAAGTACTTTATTTTATTTTATTTTTTACAGTCTGTTTGATTTTTAGGTAACGCTTCTAATCTTTTTGTGATAAGTCAAGTTTACGGACATTAATTTCATTATATTTTTAAGGTTCCGTACCAAATGGGACCGTACTAACCCTATGCCGGCCGTCCGTCTGTCTGTATGTATTCTGTCGCACGCAGGGGTATATACAATACAATACAATAACGTTTATTGAACAGAAGCAGAAGACGCTCAACTGGTTTAAAGTTTGAATGAATTAAAATACTTTATTGCACACCTTACAAACTAGTTAAAATAAACACATAACAATTAAACAAAAAACTAAATTCACAATGGGCGGTCTTATCGCTAAAAAGCGATCTCTTACAGACAACCTTTGGATGGAGAGGAGCTAAATTTATATGGAAGATTGGTTGGGGTGTACCCATGTTTAAATGTAAAAGAAACATTTTCAATAAATATACTTGCACATTATTACAAAAAAAAACGGAATAATAGATAAGTAGTAGTTTGGTTGAGGCAACAAGCGTAACGACACCACTAAGCAACTTACCAATGTGGCAACTTATGTGGCGCGGCGGGCGAAGGAAGGAAGGAAGTTGCGGGTTCGATTCCTGCCTCGGAACAAATATTTGTACGATCTGCAGATATTTGTTCAGGGTGTTCTGGGTATTTTCTGTCTACACTAATATTATACCTACACTAATGTATGGTAGCGAAAGTTGGGTATGGCAGAAGAAACATGAAAGTAGAATAAATGCAGTAGAGATGAGAGCTTTGAGAAGTATGTGTGGTGTGACTTTGAGAGATAGAATAAGGAATAGTGTTGTAAGAGAGAGAAGACGTAGTGACTAGGATTGAGAAAGGTATGCTCAGATGGTTTGGGCATTTAGAAAGGATAGACGATAGTAGATTGACGAAACGGGTACATAAGACGAGCGTGAATGGGACAGTTGGAAGGGGAAGACCTCGGCGAACATATTCAGACCAGATCGGGACGTTCTTGACATAGGCTACCATTGGGTAGGAGAGTAGGTGTTTTTCATCCTGAAACTACCCAACTACCCGTCTAAAGCAGGGACGAGTCGCTAGTGTAAAATAAAAAATATCTATCTATATCATTTATCTAGTACCCATAACACAAACTCTGCTTAGCTTGGGGCTAGATAATGTTGTGTGAACTGACCAGCATTCTTTTATTTATTCTAATGGTTCAAGTCTTGGATCTTTGTAAGCAACGGGCCAAGCCCATCATTTTTGTATTGTGAAAGAGTTATGTTATAGAACAAACAAAGTATCTTAAAGAGTTATGTTATAGAACAAACAAAGTATCTTAAAGAGTTATGTTATAGAACAAACAAAGTATCTTAAAGAGTTATGTTATAGAACAAACAAAGTATCTTAAAGAGTTATGTTATAGAACAAACAAAGTATCTTAAAGAGTTATGTTATAGAACAAACAAAGTATCTTAAAGAGTTATGTTATAGAACAAACAAAGTATCTTAAAGAGTTATGTTATAGAACAAACAAAGTATCTTAAAGAGTTATGTTATAGAACAAACAAAGTATCTTAAAGAGTTATGTTATAGAACATAAAAAGTATCTTAAACCGATAATATTATGATAATGCTGATGACACAGTTATAATATTCTCGTAAATATACAAAAATACGCATAATTATATCTTGACCTGGGTTAATACGTTCTTGTTGAGCGGTATCTAAGTAGGGCAGATAGATAAACTATTGACGTGCCTGCCTCAATAATTTTGGCTAAGTGTGATCTATAGTAATCAAATCAAGGGTTCCTTGTTTCAAAAATGAAACAAACCAGTTGAAACAATTACGAATGCGACTCAGGCTTAGTAGTAGTAGAGCTTTTTTGTGAAATAGTTGTTTCGGAAAAGTACTACCTTCATACCTATTTCTGCCACAAAGCAGTAATGCTTGGATTGCTGTGTTCCGGTTTGAAGGGTAAGGGTGCCGGTGAAATTATAGGCACATGAGACTTTTCATCTTTATGTTTTAGTGTGGCGGGTGCAGTGCAATGCCACATTGGGCGCGTCCTAGGTAGACGTGACCTATGAGGTAATGCACTGTTCATAGGCAGAGGTTACCGCTTAACATCAAGTGGGCCACCTGCTTGTTCTGTCATTTAAGTAGTATAAAATCATCAGATCTGCTCTTTGTCACCATAATATTGCATTGTCATCGGAACTTGACAGGTTTGCAAAATATCATATCAATCAGTTGAGGATAACTGCTTTAAAATTCAGTTGCAAGATTCCACCCGGACAAACATACATACATTGCAAGTTAATTAAAAGCTTGTAAAAAATGAGTAATCTTTCAACTTTTTTTTACAGAACCCTTTTCACGTAGACTAACAAAATAACAATTGTAAAGGCGATAAAATAAAATATGCCACGACCTAGCAACTTCGTGTTTATCTAACTTCTAAGTTCATAAGTTAAAGATAAACAAAGTAATTGACAAGGGCTTTTAATTATATTTAGAGAATAACCCAATTGTATGTTTCTAAAAGAATATTTTTGTAACTGAGAACATTGCTCTATAGATAGTTATAAAGAGAGATAGATAGAAAATTATTTATTGCACAACACAAAAAGTACTGTAAGACGCTACGTTAAAAAAACCACTGTAAAAATGTGTTTAGGGTGATCGTAGCTAAACTTATTGATATTTATGAGATACTATCAATTAAAACATGTGTGTATTTTCCAGCTTTGAGATGCAATATAATTTAAAAGAGAACCGAAACTAAATTGCATGAAAATAAGCGGGTTCGAATACAGGTCGCGTGTATCCAACTCCGTATATCAGACAGCGCTGAGTGCGTTGAGTCGTATCATATTGGTAGATGACGCAATGTAGAAATGCATCCCTCTCGATGGACCAACGACATTTTAAAGCTGCAGGAAGTGCGTGGATGGTGGCGGTTCAAGTCCATTTGTCAAGGCATTCTGCGACCTCAGTGGCGCTGCGGGAGAGTAGCCGGCTGAGATGGATGTGGTTGCGGGTTCCATTCTCGCTGTGGGATAAATGTTTGTATGAACTGCAAATATAGGTCCGTGTCTGTGTGTTATGGTAGCATGGTACTCGTAGTTCCTGATGCACACGATACACTGGGGAGCTAGTATCCTCATCATCATCATCTAGAGGACCTTCTTAAGTAGGACTCTATATCATGGTAATGCACATCTTCACACACACATACACACAGACACAACACTACACAATAAACGGTATATTAATAAGATTATATTAAGTTTTATTTTATATAAGTAGGATTTGTTTTACATTCTATTTGTAATGACTGTAATTTTAAAAAGTCAATCACATACGGGAGAGAGCTGTTTCCTGGGCCACAGCTCACGCTTCTCCGGGAGACAGGGCTAAATCTATATATTATCATCATGTTACGGTCAATAAACATTTATTATTTTTATTATTTATCTCAGACGGGAATCACCCACTGCTGGGTAAAGGCCTCCTTTCTCTTCTGTCAGCCTCCTCTGTCCTGTGCGTCTCTCAACCAGGTATTGCCCGCGACGGATACGATGTCGTTGACCCATCTCGCTTTCGGAAGACCCGGATTTCTTCGTCCCGACTTCGGCCACCGCTCCGTTGAGGCTTTTCTCCACCGGCCTTATATAGGAGAGCTTAATATAATGATTTATTTACTGTTGGGTGTTATGTTATGTAAGGCTATGTTCTATGGGAAGCCTGTCTCGCATTGCTACAGGCTGATGCTGATGATGATATCATCGACTTAGGTATTTCCCGAGGATGCTCATTAGAAACGATTTTATCTCATTCAATTTAACAAATTAATTTATAAGCATAATTATGTTTTTGTGACCTTCGCGGTATCTGTAAGCTGCTTTGTTCTGTTCCGGTATGATTATCATCATCATCATCATCATCATCATTGTTGCCGCGCCTACAGGTATGAAGTGAGCGGCGAACGCTTCCGCATATAACTTCAAGACTTACAAAAAACACCACTTTTCATACAGACCGTTCACCGTAAGTTGGCACCTGCCATGGAGTATTTACAGGTGCCATCTTTCGGTGAACGAGCCGGTTGGAACCTGCCATGGAGTATTTACAGATGTCATCTTATGGTGAACGTGCTGTAGCTCGCAAATCGTATCGATATTGTAATAAACTCATTAATTCCCTGAATAAAAGATCTCGAAATAAATTCATTAATTTCCGAAAGAATGACCGTGACATGTAAAGAAGTTCGAAAGGAATCTATAAATTGCAATAAATATCATCATCATCATCATCAACCTAAGCACTCGACCTATGCACTTGTCTACTGCTCCACATAGGTATCTCTCGTGGCGCGCCACTGGGCCCGGTTTTCGGCTCTCCTTATCCAGTTTAGGTAGTTGTAGAGCTTTTTTGTAAAGAGTTCGTCCGGGGAAGTACTACCACCATAGCTATTTATAATAAATAAATAAATAAATAATTAATGCTGCCACACAACATTATCTAGCCCCAATCTAAGCAGAGCTTGGTATTTCTGCCGCAAAGCAGTAGTGCTCGCATTGCTGTGGGTAAGGGTGCCGGTTAAATTACAGGCACATGAGACTTTTCATCTTGATGTCTCAGAGTGGCGGGCGCAGTGCAATGCCACATAGGGCGCGTCCTAGGTGGACGTGATCTATGTATGAGGTTATGCAATGTTTATAGGCAGAGGGTACCACTTAAAGTCAGGTTAACATCAGGTCTGCTTGATCCGCAATCACAAGTAGTATTAAACAAAAAGTTTCTGCCAGCCACCCCGCGCAAGTCGTCACCCTACCTAGCCAGAGGGCGCCCTACACTACGTGTGCCAAGACGCGGTCTCCACTCAAGAACACGTTTACTCCACCGGTTATCGTTTCTTATGCTGACATGACCGACCCACTGTCACTTCAGCTTGCTAATCCTCTGGTCTATGTATACTTTGGTGCTCTGTCGGATAACCTCGTTTCGGATCCTGTCCCTCAGCGAGATTCTAAGCATAAATACCTATATTGCGTGTCATCCACCATCTTGCTAGCTGGCCCTTGACCGTTCGCCAGCGGAATCGAAGGAATCTTCTATTGAAGAATTCGTACTAAATCTGGATCTATACCAGCACCGAACAAGGATTTCAGCTTCACAGCTGGTTATACGCCTCCCCATAGAGTGCCACAAACGGCCACCTCCATGCAATGACTTCCTGCTTTTTATACATTGTGGTAGACTCCACTTTTTTTTTAACTACGTTTATGACCTAACAATCAGATGGCCCACCTTATGTTAAGCGGTAACCTCTGCCTTTAAAAACGCTTTACCTCACAGGTCACGTCCACCTATGACACGCCCTATATGACATTGCAATGCGCCCGCCACTCTGAGACATAAAGATGAAAAGTCTCATGTGCCTGTAATTTCACCGGCATCCATAACCTTCAAACTACTGCTTTGCGGCAGAAATAGATATGGAGGTAGTACGACCCCGGACGAACTCTTTCACAAAAAAGCTCTACTACTACTCTCAGTCCACTACACTGCGTCGTCCGGTTTGTGGTCACCACTTCAGAACCTTTGTCCCAAACGGTTTTCAGTTCTGCGAGATATGGCATTCCTATTACCACTTTAACTTGCTAATTCTAAGGATCTCTAGTGGCAACCACCAGCCGGATGATGCAGTTTACGGAGGAAGGCCCAAAACAAACAAAAAATAATAAAATTAAATAATAAAATAAAAACAGTTTTACCCAAAATATAAGTCACCCCGATGTACCTGCGCCGTTGACCAATTTCTATAGCGCGGGAACCTTCTTTCTACCAATAGCAATCGCGCGCTAAAATCTTGCGCTGTTATTCGTTAATCGATTTCGCGGCAAAATCGCGGCATCTTGTTTATCCAGTCGACTCTTAGATGTGAGCGGGATAAAGCTAAACTCAAACAAACGCTATACGTTCGGCTACTGTCGGATATCAGTCCGCGCTTTTCTGCGCAAACGAAAACAGTCATATGGTAAAACTGTAGCTGGATGTGATTGGATAGAGGCGGCTCAAGAAATATTTAAATTACATATATAAAATACATACATTAAAATTTGCGTTGAAAACCCACCAACTAGCAACGGTTCATACACGCTGTTGCTAAGTACTTATAAAGTATGTAGGTACAGATATGAATGTGTTATGTATATTATTCAATGTTTTTGCCCACGAATCGGTTTGATTGACGTGCAAGCATTAACTGCCAGCTCCTATACTAGCCCGTGTACGGTGACTATACGATTTGAAGAAACGATTTCGAAAATGCTGTTTAAAAAAAATTATAAATTTTATAATTATATAACTATAAGAGCTTTTTTGTGAAAGAGTTCATCCGGGGAAGTTCTACCACCATACCTATTTCTGCCGCAAAGCAGTAGTGCTCACATTATTGGGTTCCGGTTTGAAGGGTATGGTTGCCGGTGAAATTACAGGCACATGAGACTTGCCATCTTTATGTCTCAGGTGACGGGCGCAGTGCAATGCTATGCCACATAGGGCGCGGCGCGTACTTGATGGACGTGACCTATGCGATAATGCACTGTTCATAGGCAGAGAGTACCGCTTAGCATCAGATGGGCCATCTGCTAGATCCGTCATCTAAAGTTTTATAAAAAAAAACATGACTCCTATTACGTATTTTAAGACACCTTTTTAAAAACCGATGAATCTTACAAACAAGTCCGGGTTATCCCTTAGTCGGCTTTTACGACATCCACTAGATAATCAACTCACTATTGTTAGTATTATTGCCTTAACTTTAATTTAATTATTGTATTATTTTATGACAGAAACATTCAACATCTCAAATACAAATACTAATACAACATATACAAATACATTCACGTACAAATTAACGGGTGGTTACGGGTAATGTATGAAGACTACTGTCCAACAACCTGTAACCAGTAGTTTAACCGTCTGGTTATGTGTTGGTGAACAGTGACTGATCATATCTAGTAGAACTGATGGTCACACGATCAACAGGTTTGCGTCTAGCGCTTGGGCCTGACCTCACGATCCTTAATAACTCCAAATAATACTCTTGAGCATCAAGTATCTGTCATCATCAGATCAGACCGTCTGTCACACCGATCTGTTACATTCACCCGGATCAACCAACGTTCTCCCCCGGATAAGTGGAGCAACGATCTACCACAAAAAAATACGTAAATTATTGGGTGCATCCTTTATTTGTATATAACTATATATTCACTTTTTCGAAAAACGAACTCGTAGCTTTCATAAAATACTCTACTACCTTCTAATAAAACCGAATACTAGCCTATTCCCATGACGATGCAACCCACAGTGAAACGTGGCCCATTGAGGCTGTGGCTACCCTTTCGGGGAAAAGGGCGTGTGTATGTATGTATATACTAGAGTCAAGCTAGATTCACTATCTATGTCGACTAATTTAAAAAAAAAACATTTCACGCCTCTAACTACATGTTTTTTACATTGAGCTCAAAGAAAATTTAGTTTGGGTCAGCGCTCAAAAAGTGCCGAACCAAAAGAGAGACAGCATAAAGAGATGACAATTTTGTCAGTTTTATCAATCATTACGGCTCGATTATTGAACACATTTGAAGGACTAAAGTGTGAACCAGCAATGACCGAACTCATTTGTCATCGTTAAATTTTTCAAAACTAACTTATTTTAGCGTTGATTGTGTATCCAATGCCATCTTAGATTGATTAGACATTAATTTTCCTATATCAAATCAAATCAAATATCTTTATTTACTAAAGTATGGTAAAGTTATAGGAAGGTACATAACTATGTGTGCTCATACTTTTGCTTATAAAGCGTGCAAATATTCCTTTACGGTTTTAAAATTATTATTAGGTATCAGGTAGTATTTATGACAAAGAAAAATTGAAATTAAAATTAAAATTAAAAAGTATGTCAAATTAAGAATAAAGTAAAAAAATAAAATCAAAACATTAAAACCTAGCCTCCCTAGCTACTTTACTGTGTGACATACAGCCTGACCAATTTTAGGTACAACCACAGATTAAATATAACTTTGAGTAGGTACAACATTTCCATAGCAAAGGCGCAGCCTTTAAATCATAAGAGTCATAATTCAGGATTCTGCTATGACATCATCACAATAAATACTTGTGTTGTGTTAGTTAACACTTAATTATACTAGGCGATGTATTTTGGCGGTGTATAAACGTTGTGCCTCGCCTGGGCGAAGATTAATGTAGTGTTACCTGTTTTTAGGGTTCCGTATACCCAAAAAAACGGTTAAAGGGTAAAACGGGACCCTATTACTAAGGCTCCGCTGTCCGTCTGTCTGTCTATCCGTCTGTCACCAGGCTGTATCTCATGAACCGTGATAGACAGTTGAAATTTTCACATATAATGTATTTCTATTGCCGCTATAACAACAAAAACTAAAAAAAATAATGAAATAAATATTTAAGGGGGCTCCCGTACAACAAACGCGATTTTTCCAAATTTAAGCAATGATCTGCGAGGTCAGTTTTGGGATGGGTGACCACTTTAGCGTGCATTTTTTTTATTTTTATATTGTTTGTTGACTAACAAGCAGACGGGGCCCGCCTGATGTAAATCAGTCACCGCCGCCTATGGACATCTGCAACACCCACAGTATTGCAAACGCGCTGCCTACCATTAAGAGCCCTATTGATATTTCTCTTGAATTTACACCCATATTGTAGCCTTGGGGGTAAACATCCAACGGGAGCTCATTCCACGCCTTGCAGGTGCGCGGGAGAAACGAGCGCGTGAAACGTACTGTGCGAGACCTTCACGCATCCAAAATGTGCGGGTGAACTCGCTCACGATGGCGGGATGTGCGGTTATTTTTTACAAACTTGATTTTTTTGCTGTTTTTATAGGTACGGAACCCTTCGTGCGCTAGTCCGACTTGCACTTGGCCGTTTTTTGTTTATTTTTTGCATTACTATGCCTGACCACATTGGCTACAATGTGAGGATGAATCCCAATCCAAAATGAAATTGAAACTTAGTTAATTTAAGTTTAGTTTAGTGCTGGCTGCATTGCCACGCTGAATGGCAATGCTTATTCGTTGACCGAAATAAAAGCCAGCATTCTGATATCGCGTGGACTCGAAAAGTCGCTCCGCAAGTTCCTTGAAAATGTTATGTGCCTCTGGTCCCCACGGTTTCCACGCCAAACGGCTCAAATATGTACTCTCTGTCGAGTAATGCATACTTGGGACTCCACTGACGTTGCTGCGGAGCCAGCCCGCACTGATGTAGCCGGAACATGGGTCGGCGCCAGAGTATCGACACAGGTAGCGTCCCACACCAGAGGTCGTCCCATCCTCCAAGGGATCAGTGTCATACCGTAATAATATATATTATAATATCGAGTGTCACAAACAATAAGCAAAATTCCAAATTGAACTTGAGCTCTCAGCATGTAATATGTTTAAGGCGTGGTATGAAATGTAGTGCATTAAACCTTTTTTCTTCCAAACTTAATCGAAAAATCTACAAAAAATATATGTTAATAAACATAATATAAAGCATGTAAGCATGTATGTACCTTTCTTTTCGAAAATTAGCAAAAATAACTTATAATGTAAGAAATGATTTTTCAAAGTAGCCTCTGTTTTCCAACCATTTTTCTCCTAAACTATCAATCGTAACATCACGTTAACGTTATTTCAGTAAGACTAGATTATAAGATTTATATAGGTGATAAACTTACGTGTTTATGTTATGTTATGATATGTTCTCTTTTTGTTATTGTTATGTCTCTTTTATTTTATCATTTTGTCACTTGTTTTTAAGTTTGTAAATGTGTGTATTAATTTGAATTTTTGAAATTAATATTATTTTTATTATAAGATTTTTTTATTGCCTTAAGTATAATAACAACACGCCAAGAGTTCCTTAATTTTACTTTTTAAAATTATTTTCCTAATGATTTATATGATAAAAATACGTAATTTATGCTCGTTTTTCGTTTCGCGAGCGCTATTCTGTTACTTATAACATACCTGAACTTGAATGAGTTAGATAGTGATAGTATTTGAGGTCCATCGACGCCTTAAAATAGAAATGTCATGGTACTTTACATGGATGTGTGGGTCATGGGTTTACTGAAGCCACATGCCCGTAATGTGTTGAGTTATTGACAATTTGACACGTTAACATTTTATAGATAAGACACAAAACGGGATTCAATCTGCCATTTTTGAAAGAAACGTCTTAATTTTTATTAAATTACATTTTAATGTGTTTTTTTGAGTTATTTCGTGCCATTTTGGTGGAATTTTAACCGGTGTAACTTGGATAAATACCACATGTGTGATGTAGTGAAAATTAAGAGTATTGTGTGTCTTTTCGAAATGGTGAATTTTCCCTGTAAAAACTTGTTTTTCTGCCACTATTTAAACTGTGTTATGACTTGAAGGAGACTCTTGACAACTTGACCTATAAAAATATTGTAATAATTAATTATATCACTTGACATTGGCGAAATTGTTTGGAGCACTCGTCATAAACCATTATACGAAAAAGAAAAAGAAGACACAAAAAGCTCGGAACGTTAATTATGTACCGCATCTTTCGGACGACGCAGAAAAGAAAGGCCCCGCCCTCTCAAAAGACCACAAATACATTATAAAGCTAGTAGGAAGTCAGTGAATGGAGGTGGCTCAAGGCTATGGTAGAGGCCTATGTCCAGCAGTGGACTTCTATAATAGGGGGTCAATGATGATGATTGTGAGGACTTTTTCTAAGACACTGTAACTATGTGCAACTTGATTTGAGTCATTGGGTCAATATCATAGTCAACTACTGTTACAATTTGTGGTCAGTCAATTTCCAGTGACCATTTAAGTGAAACCTTGGCATTTTTTCTGAAACCACTGCTTTTTGTTGAGATTATCGTCTATTGGACTCTTCCTACCGACCTTCAGGTGATGACATCGCGATTCGGATCACAACGCAGATAGGTGAAGGTGGTGGGTTTCATTTTACTAGCTTTTAGAACGATGATTTAGGCTCCCTCTTCAACGCACGTAGTAACTCTCACGCTATCTTATTTGCACCAGCGGGTGTCGTGCGCAAAATTATTGTTTTTTATTTCCTAAACCTAAAAAAATGAAAAAAAAACGTAACATTTTCTTTACCTAGTTTAATTATCATGCAGTATAATCAAATATCTATTGTACAATTTTTTACTATTTTTCTATCAAGTTTTTTTTATGGAATCTTGTTTTTCGATGAAAACCATGTTTTTTTTTTAAATTAAACTAATAGGCAAACTAGCTTACAGCCCACCTGATCTAAAGTAGTCACCGTCGCTTATAGACACCGGCAAAACCGGGGGTACTAATGTCGATGCGCTGCCTACCCTGAAGGAATTTATAATCATTTTTATTGAAGCGACACTTGTCGTTTCAGACTTTACCTAAGTGGCCCTGAAAATAAAACTCACCTGTACCACATAATAAATAATAGTACCTAAGCCTGTACTAAACAACCTCTTTACCAATTTTTCTCATATTCGAAATTCTTGTTTAAAAATAACTACCAAAACCAATTGACTTTGGTTTTTGCCAAATATTATCAAAATCCGGCCGGTAAATGGCGCCGCAGCAAACTTCTCTCCTTTTATGGGGGAAATAACATTTTAATAAAAAATGGCCAACGACAAAAAAAACAACGATATTTGTGTTAGAGATACGACCTGTAAAGCGACAAACTGACAGAGGAAAGCAAATTTAACTTAAAACAGAGACGCTTCGCTCGCTCGGTAAATAAATAAAAAAAATAGGAATATCCACACTAACCTCCCTATACATCGATGAATGAAATACAAGTGACAGTAGCTGAATAGACAAGTGTTCCGCACATGTTCGCGTTGACACGCAATGCTGACATCAATGGCATTTCTGGAAGTCCAGATTATGTCAATTATTTCAAGATTTTTCCAAACTTCACAATCTCTTTTACTGTAAATTCTTATAAGATAAATACCTTATAAACTTACATGTGGCCGCCCGCGTACCCATACATAATCAACGTATATACCTTTCATCTATTAGCACAGTTGTTTTAGCTTAAAAGTAAGACGAACAAACACAAAAAAATACTCCTGCAGCCTACTGCTCGCCTGGTTGTTATTGGATAAATTCCGGTATTCCGAATATCGAATATCCGGTAACGCGCAATCCTCTTGCAGCCTGCAGCTCGCCTGCGGTAGATACATTCCGGATTCCAGAATAATGATAGCAACTGCCTCCTGTTTTTCTAGATAAAAAGTATACAGCACAGTCGTTTTAGCGAAAAAGTAGGAACGACAAACAAACAAAAAAAATACTTCTGCAGCCTATAGCTGCTCGCCTGGTCGGTATTGGATAAATTCCGGTATTTCGAATATCCGGTAACGCGCAATCCTCTTGCAGCCTGCAGCTCGCCTGATAGATACGTTCCGGTCGCCCTCTTTAACTCCTTTAAGGATTATTTTTCTAGATCAAAAGTATCGTATAGCTCAATTCAGATCATATACTATCTGTGTAGGTACCAAATTTGATCAAAATCGGTTCAGCCAATGTAAAACTACAAAGTTTCGCATTTTTAATATTAGTGTGATAATGCTATTAATGTTATATTAATCTTAAAAATAAAAAAAAAACAACTCTATTTTCCCAAACGATTTCTAAGATCCGTGAGTGACATAACTTATTTACTTACTTAAAAAAACTTTGTAAATCTTCCCATCGCGCAAAGACCGCATCGCCTCCACATAGACCGCATCGCCTCCACATAGACCGCATCGCCTCCACATAGACCGCATCGCCTCCACATAGACCGCATCGCCTCCACATAGACCCAAATAACCTTTTTCAAAAAATCCGTAACACCTGTTGCGCCCACGCATCCGTCGTGAGACAGCGCCATCTTGTGCCGACCATCTGTCAAAATTCAAATACAGAATACGCCCTATGGCCAGTAAGTAAGACGATTGTGAATATTTCGAAGCCCATGCTCGTGTGCCCAACGTAAATTCAGAATTAATTAAAATACATTATAAATTCATTAAAACAATTACGTCTATAATAAACGAATAATACTGTAAGTACATATTGAGGAAGTAAGCAAGTGTAGACGTTATGACTGGTACGAGTATATAATTTTTGTAATAAGATTTACATACCTATAGCTACTGATTCAATGATATGAGATAATACAAAGTGATACCTACCTAGTAGGTATTAAATTATATAATTCAAGGTTATTAGTATGCAACAATTGGAAGTAGGAACTATTTTGTATACCAATTTGTTTACTGTAGTCTGTAATTTTTAAATTTTATAGCTTTATTATGGCAATAGGAAAAATACTGAGGTCATTTACGTTTTTGCAAAGTGATGTTTTATATTTCACGCTAGTGTCCACGCGCGCTTTTACTCGCGTTTTACCGGTAGTCATCTGTGCACAACATTTCATAGAAATAGGTTCAGTCGTTTTGGCGTGATTGAGTAATAAACATACTACAAACATCCAAACATCGCAACAGTGATAAATTAAAAAAAAATGCTGGACAGTTCACACAACATTATCTAGGCCCAAACTAAGCAGAGCTTGTGTTATGGGTACTAGACAACTGATATACTTAATACAATACAATACATAGATAGATATTTTTTATTATAGGTACATAGAAAATACCCAGAAAACCCAGAACAGATCATATTTGATCCGAGGCGGAAATCGAACCCGCAAGCTCTAGCATCGCAGGCGAACCTTATGTTATATCTTCTTCTCAGTCGTTGCACTCTTGACAGAGCGGTCGTGGTCGTCATGTTGTACTATTATTAGGGGCTGATGTTGCTCGCCTCACGATATCTCGCCATTTATGCCTATTCGTGGACATCCTTGTGCATTCATACAGGTTGCCACCCACTGCAGACTTGATCTGGTCGGTCCAACGCATGGGCGACCTTCCGCGCGGTCTGATGCTTATATGTTATATAAGCTGTTGTTTTATTTGGTGATAGGTATTTATGTTATTAGTGATATTTTTTGCTGGATTGTGTAGAGTTCATTCTACATGTGCCTGTCTCGTCTAGACACAAGAATAGATGCTATCATATGCCCTAGCCAAAGATAGCAAATGATTCTAAATCTCTATAAATATCCGTGTAAATATGAGTAGGTACATTATCGACGATTTTTATGACCGTGACCTAGTTATGTATCTAATCTACTAAATAAACACAAGTTGGACATCAAAATATGGCCTTCACTGAGTACAGACCTAAAATTCGCGGTAAGGATTAAGCATTATATCCCCTTAACGACCTTGTACGCAAGCATTCGCAAAATAATTGCAAGACACGATTTGACCGAAAAACTTGACCGTTCTGACCCGTACCGTCCCTGAGAGGGTTACGTAACAGGGCGAACCCACAAAAAGCAAAGGGCAAAAACACATAACGGGTTGGAGCTCGAGGAGTCAAAAATTTTTCTTTTCCTCCTTTTTTCCATAGAATCGGGGGCAAAAAGGGGAACAAAAAAGGCCACAATGAATAAATGTTTTTGCAAATATGAGAATGGACTTTTTCTTAGCACGTGTTGGCTTTTTGTTAGGTTTGTTTTTGTCAATAATGTTGGGTTAGGTTAGGAATTTGCGTACGTCGGAATTAAGGTTATTGTGACGCATTCGGTAAAAAACGGTTTTTGGTGTGCGACGGTTTATGGGTCAGTGATAAAGATGTGGCGTTGTACTCATATGACTCTTGCGCCGAAAACTGGCCTCAATTTTATTTAGATTTGTGTATACTTGTGCAATTGGCCTTGATAGTTCCACCCTTGAAATTATTTCTCTCGTTAGTACTTTGCAAAGAAATTTTTTATTGTATTTTTTTAATTCGACTTTTTTCCTCGTCCCCGTGATAATATATTGACGATAGTAATTTGCATTGCCTTGTTCTTATTAACGGCGATGATATAAGAAAATCTCATTTCCTACTGATATTCATATTTTTTTAATAATTAATTTAGAATATAAATAAGTATTGCAAAAATAAAATCAAGAATTTGCTCTAAACTGTCACACAACTATTAATCTCTGAAGCTCTATAACTGCAAATTAAATGAAAAAATATGTAAACATTATAAAAACACCTTACATTTCGATGGCAAGTGAAATTTCAGTAAAAAATCTAGCAAAAACCCCCTTTACAATGTCGAATGGCGTCCAAAACTTTTTTCTCCTTTTTTCGTTCGAAATTTAAAAATGCTAGAATCTGCGCAGGAGCACTCTGGCAGGTAAGATGTTGGGTTCGCAGGTAGAAAAAATCATGGTGGATGCTAGAAAAAAAAAGGTTGCTTTATGCGACCCACCCTTAGAATTTACGCCCACGATTTGTTACCCCGTACTCTGATACAGCAGTCTTGATATTTGCGGGGTCCTGTTACTCTAAGCAGGTTATTTTCGTTACTATATAACTTCATCATCATCATTATGATATCTGGAGTACTTAGTAGCACACAAAAACAACCTGCTTAGCACGTCCATAGCTGAATATCTGGATATTAGCCCTCACGCCCATGTAAATACTACTTATAACACCATAACATAACACCCATAGCATAACACCCAAAAGACACATACATAGTCCCGATCCCACACTAGGATTCCTTGTGTCGTGGGTATCAGACACTACGAGTACCATGGTATCATAACACCCAGACCCGGAAAAAGTATTTGCAGATCATACAAACATTTTTTCCGCAGCGGGAATCGAAACCGCAACATTTCGCATCTCAGCCGGCTACTCGCCCCACGCGCTACAAAGGTCGTCGAAAGTACGTAGTTACATACTGTAATTTTCAAAATATTTGAGCCCGTCTAGTTAGTTAGTGTAGGGGAGGAACGATTCAGATGAATGGGTAGTTGCACAAAATTGAGTGAGTTGACTTTGATCCATTGTAAGTAGATGTACCTACTGATAGATCCCATACACCAATAATTGTGTTACTATAAATATAATAAAAATAAATCCTGTCCCCACAGGATCAATTTAAAATTATTATTTTAATTCATTTGTGTTACTGATCCTTTAAGATTTTTTCAAAGAAGTTTTGTGAAGTCAAGAATCAAATACCTATTTATACATATATAAAACTAAAACTCATCATCGATTTCAAATGAAAAAACTCAAATGAAATGGCATCGGACCTCTTGTACAACCCCGAAATATTACCCCGAACCCCCGGTTGTATACCCCGAACCTATTGAATGTACCATTCAATAGGTTCTTATAGGTTATAGGATAGGTTAGGTTCTTAGGCTTAAAGATTAGGTAGGTCTTCTGTAGGTTACTACATCTCGGGGAATGCTCCCAGGAACTTCACGATCTGATCCCACCATCTGCTTTTCATCATAGGATGAGCAGACGCACGGCTAAGTACCACCCTTACCTCACTAGTATACCCTCTATTCGTAATAAATGTTTGTGTTCTACCTTTATAATGCAAACTGCTAAGGAGTGGAATACACTACCGTCGTCGTATCTTTCCTGAAAACTATAATCTGGGTCTCTTCAAGTCTAGAGTGAATAGGTGCCTTGTAGACCTTTGATATGCTCAATCTTCGGCCAAATCGTCACTTACTAACAGGTGAGATCGTGGTCACACAAAAGTCTATCATTGTTAAAAAAACACATGTAGGCCATAATGTCCCAAATGTGAGTCATGAAGTCCCATGTTTTCGTCATGGACAGTGAACAACTTCTTGCTATGTCCAATGCCGAATCTTTCCCATGTCTGTTCTGTGTTTTTGTGTCTTTGTCAAATAAATTTAATTGGTGGAATTTGCGACATATATACACAAAGTATCAAAACCTCCCCATCCACATAAACAGCGGGGGTGGGAACGGCGTGCAACAATGCGTATGCGCATACACACACGCATGTGTGTGTACCTGTCTATCGGACACACAGACACACCCGTATCGGATTGCACTCTAACATGTGGCGTCTTGCGAGATTTTTAAGAGAACTGCTGTTTATTCTGTTTCTACCAGGATTTATTGCAGATGTTTGTAGTTTATTGCAAGGATTTGCATTTGAGTCTCGAGTCATTTGACTTTCCTATAGCCTATTATAGGTTAAAATACGGGGAATGTGCCAATAGGAACTACACGATCTGATCCCACCATCTCCTTTTCATCATAGGACAAGCAGACGCACGGCTCAGTACCAACCTTAACTCATTCTTATAATATATCCTATATTCACACTAAACGTTTCGGTTCCACCTTTATAATGCAAACTGCTAAGGAGTGGAACATCTACCGTAGTATGTCTTTCCTGAATATAATCTGGGTCTCTTCAAGGCAAGAGTGAAAACGTACCTTCTATACTTTAGAGCTCCACCGTCGGCCGCATCGTCACTTACCGACTGGAGAGATTGCGGTCACACGAAGATCTATCAGCGATTAAAAAAGTACATTTTGAACGGAAATCAACGATAAGGTATTTTTAAGATTTCAAATGACCCAATCCTAAGCTCACGAACGGTATTGAGCCCTGACGAGAGACGTTGCCTCTCTCTGCGTGTTCCACCGTTTGTATAATGGGTTTTGATGAGAGGAATTGTTTGACACGATGCCTACAGCTACCTTTTTTCACCGCACCGTTCGCCATTGGTAGAGGATTCATCCGCTCTCCTTGGAGCCAGGTTGGTCCCGGACTGTGCAGTTTCAGAGGAACTTCCTCCCGCGAACACTCGTGGAATCACTCTCGAACACAGGTTGTGGAATGATCTCACTTCTGAAGATTTCCCAAGTGACTGCAGTATGGGATTCTTCATAAGGGGTGTTTGGTTTTTTTATAGGGTCGTCAACGCGCGTGAGATGCTTCTGGTATTGCAGGCGTCCATACGCTACGGTAACCACTTACAAACAGGTGGGCCGCATGCCACAACGGTTGTAAAAAAAAGAAAATAATCACAAGGATCAGAAGAAGAAACAGATGAAAAATGCGCGCTCTCACCTCCTTGGTGATAAGCAACATGGCTGATAGTACCAACCTCTATGAAAAATGCGCGCTTCCTGTTACACACTTCCGTCCCTTTTCACGAAATCACTCCCACAGATTGCAGGAAAGCGAGAGAAAAGATGTTACATACCAAAACTGATGGTAGTAACGACGATTACAGAGGATACTTAGCAAATTCCGTTTTTTTTGTAATTTTGAATCAAATAAGTTATTTTTTTATGATGTAATTGACATAATTTTCACTAGAAACGGGATATTTATCATGATTTTTGAGTTTTAAATGTTCCCGATATTTTGGCACAATGAAACCGACATGAAATGATGAAGTGTGACAATGAAACCGATGGTAGTGGTATCGTTCGTAATAAAAGAGTGAGAAAGAGGGTAGATCGATATATCTGCCAATAACATCTACTCGCAAAGACTTTAGTTTAGTTTGTTTAGTTAGTTCTCCCGTGATAATGGCGCATGCAACTGTGCCGGAATATCGGGAACATTTAAAACTCAAAAATAATTGTAAATATCCCGTTTCTAGTGAAAATTATATACATAACCATGATAGTTTCAAAAGTTATAATTGACATAAGCATATAAATAAAAAGATTATAAAGATAAATATAAATATAAAGATTACAGCAAAATATGTTTTTAGTGTACCGCAATTCACATGTCGACCTCTGTGGCGTGGCGGGCGAAGGGTCGCCTGCGACGCAGGAGGTTGCGAGTTCGATTCCCGCCTCGGAACATATATTTGTACGTTCTGCAGATATTTATTCAGGGTGTTCTGGGTATTTTCTATGTATAACACATAACACAAGCTCTGCTTGTGGCTAAATAATGTTGTGCGAACTGTCCAGAATTATTTATTTATTTTATTTATATCCACGCCTTAATATCGTCGCAATATAATCGACGAATACGTATAGCAGTATAGAATACGAATGTAGAGGCACTTGACTCCGCACTTGCACTCGCCATTGACATTGACATTCAATTCGAGCATAGAATTCAATGTCGTTAGATAAAGTTACATAGTTTTTAATTAATCTTTAGTCAAGTTTGCATTTATTGCTTCCAAGTTATTAGGGCCGGTGGCTACCAAAGCTGAGCAGAGCGGCTTGTGTACTTGTACTATTATATATTCTGTGTTTGTGCTTAATCGTTCACTGAGCGGAGCGCTCCGTACTAGTACAATCAATCAAATGTACTAGTTCAGTCTTATAGGTCTATTAGTACTAATAGTTCAGTGGTACTTGGTTCGTGTTCGTTCGTTCGTTTGTACTCTGTCTTCGTCGTAGACACATCGAGTGATGTGTGGGACGGAGTGCGTGCTCGCGCGTTCACTCTTTTGCGAAAGGAACTAATAGTACATACATACATACATACATATACACACGCTTTTTTCCCCGAAAGGGTAGGCAGAGCATCAATGGGCCTCTTATCACAGTGGGTTGCACTATTGTGGAATATAGACGTGACAAGTGGTGAGCTCATCGCCGCCATTGCCTCCCACGACTGACTCGGCTAACGCTTTCTTCCAGTAATAACACATTTCATAATAAGCTAGCAGCCAGGACAAACCGACGAATCTTATCAACAAGTCCGGGTAATCCCTTAGTCGGCTTTTACGACATCCACGGAAGGAGACGGAAGGGTCTATTCTTAGGCCGGACACACCAAAGCACAATAATAACTAAGGAAGTAATAGTACTATTGAACTAATAAGGATGATCTCGGAATAGTTTGTTCTCGTTCAATAGTGGGAAATAATTCCTAATCATTCTTCGTACTGAACTACACAAATGAATTATTATGATATTAGTGTTTATCGTGCTCTCACGCTAAAACGGCCGGGACAATTTAAATAAAATTTGGTACACAGGTAGATCAAGAACTGGATTAGGACATAGGATACTATGTATCAGCTGTGCAGCTTTGTATCAGCTGTGCAGCTTTGTATCAGTGTGCACGAAAAACAATAATTGTTTTTCGTGATTTTCACTTACTTTTCGTTCCGCGAGCGCTATTCTGTCACTTTCTGACTTACCTGAACTTTAATGAGTTAGAAAGTGAGGGAAGTTGGCTGTTGTATGCGCCTTAATATACTACACCACATCCAATATTTACATAAATACTTTATAAGTATTTATCTTTTCACAGTTTTCCGCATATTTATATGCGATATCAAATTCTCCACAAATAACTAATTTAAAAAATCCTCGTTAGTTTCCCCATTAACCGCCGAGTCACACCAAGCAAGCCTCCACCAACACAAAAGCTATTTTTTGTTGCGATCTAAGGTCACGGTCATGCCTAATAGTTGGTACCTACCTACCTTAAGAGGCAGACAACAGCCAACTTCCGGCACTATCTCACTCACCAGTTGATTAGTTGAGCTACCTTTAGATCGCTAGCAGCAGTCTTCAGGTAGCACAAATGTTTTTTTTTACGTAGGTACCTACTTGTATTATTTTTTCTGTAAATATATGTATTTATTTCTAACACACAATGATCACAAAAAAAAAACAATTGTTAAGTACTCATATTTATTTTATGAATGATGTTAACAGGTAGTAGGTTATACACGTACGTTGGTTTATACGTTCTAATCGCAAATCGCAATTTAGTTAAAAAAAAGGAAAAAAAATCTCGAATATGTTTTTTGGGCTCTTTGGTGCCCTTGAAAATATGATGGCATATGTTTTTTGTTTGTCAAAAACTGTGTAGATTTTGCTTAAAATACGTTTAAGAGAAGCCTATATATAACTCTGGACAGCCTCATTTGAATACTGAGACGACTCGTTGCATCTGCTGTCAACTACATATATTCTGAATCCCAACACTAAGTTTATATTATGTTAGTTCATAATTAGTATACAATCTACAATCTACATTGATGAATGATTGATGAATTGACGACCTCTGTGGCGCGGCGGGCAAAGGTTTGCCTGCGACGCAGGAGGTTGCGGGTTCGATTCCCACCTCGGAACAAATATTTGTACGATATGCAGATATTTGTTCAGGGTGTTCTGGGTATTTTCTATGTATAATAAAAAAATATCTATCTATTTATTGTATTGTATTAAGTATATCAGTTATCTTGTACCCATAACACAAGCTCTGCTTAGCTAGGGGCTAGATAATGGTTTGTGAACTGTTCAGCATCATTTAATAATCATCATCCACAGCCTGACATCACCCACTGCCAGGTTCGGCCGCGACGCATGCGATATCGTCTGCCCATCTCGCTGCTGGACGACCAACGTTTCTGTACCCAGTTCTTGGGCGCCATTCAGTTAGCGCCTGACTCCAACTATCGTCACCTCGTCTAGCCAGGTGTCCTGCCCAACTTCATTTTAGTTCCGTTAGACGAGTCCCAACATCTTTGAGCTTTGTTCGACTTCGTATCTCGACGTTCTATAAGCTTGTTGCCGAGCATGGCGCGATCCATGGCTCTCAGCGCAAGCATTGATAGTACACAAACAATATATATAAAATCGTTTCGTGACTGACTGACTGATTGACTGCAGTCAGTACACTATACTGTACCATCAACGCACAGCCTAAAGTTTAGGCTCTAAACCGTAAGTCCTGAGATCTTTAATTTAAAGGGTACCTCCCTCTTGTGGTCTAGGGGTGCACTAAGAATGTAATTCCAGAAATTCAACCCATAAGGGAGTTCAGTGGGGTGTTTAAATTTGTATGGAAAATTACACGTGGACGAAGTCGTGGGCATTCTACTAATAATATATGTTTGATGGACAGTCTAGGTAAAATAATGAGAGATAGGTACATAGATGAACACTTTATTGTACACAAGGAAAATATCACAAAATAAACATAAACAATTAGTACAGTACAATGGGCGGCCTTATAGCTGAGAGCGATTTCTCCCAGGCAACCTTTCGATGGTCATAAATGATCTAAGCCGAAACAGAAGGCAGAGCACAGAGTTTTTAAGAAAATAAATAAATGAAAAGAACCAGTTATGTTAATCCGAATTCATATACCTAATAATTTAACAAAAATAAACTAATACATATCAATATATAGGTACCTATATGTAATAAATAAATAATGCTGGACAGTTCACACAACATTATCTAGCCCCAAGCAAAGCAGATCTGGAGAATAATAATATCACACTACATTAAGTTACATAATGTATTTATAAACATTATTTGAAATCCAATGGTGTTTATTCTAAGGATTTATCATAGATTTCTGAAACCCAATGATTCTTATTATTTGATGTTATATAAGTTTTTACAACCAAGTTTTTTTTAAGTTTTTTTCTGCAATTTTAATGTCATTTTTGGAAACCAATGATGTTTTCCTGCGTTTAGCAAACGCGTTTTTTTGAAACCCAATGGTATTTTCCTGCGATTTAGCATTTATTTTTGAAACCTATTAGTGCTTGTACTGCGATTTAACAAAGTTTTTAAAACCATTGGTGCACGCTCTCAACCGGATCTTAACATACGATTCTATATATAAAAGAGAATAATTCCTTGTCAGTAATTTGTTGCCTGCTCGTCTCAATTTGTTACTTGTTTCTAAGTAACTTTATCCGTCGAATCTTGTCGACCTTGAAGTGTCGCTGTACGCGTACCTATGTTCTGATGCTACTTGTAATGTTTTTGGCTGTGGTTTAAACAAATTGCCGATTTATTTAACTCTATTATAACGTACATTAGTACTTTTAAATCGTTTTTACTCCATCGCTTTTTAGGATTCTGTAGTCAACAAGACTAGGAACCTGTATAGTGTATACAGTATATACATACACATACCAGAGCTAAATTCCGTCACTTTCCAACTCATTAAAGTTCAGGTAAGTCAGAAAGTGACAGAATAGCGATCGCGGAATGAAAAGTAAGTGAAAATCACGAAAAACAATTATTTGCCACGAAAAACCGTACCGTCACAGAGTCATACGTTCAACTTGAAGATAAAGTATTTGCCAGCATTTAGACTGGGCTCTTACAGCCGGAATGGCTCTCTGAATTAATAATCTGAATGCATATTATTAATTCAGAAAGCCCGGAATTCCATACATTGTAATTATGTTCCATACACATTTTGTTTTTTTTTCAGATTATTAATTTCTCAGATCGATCAGTAAGAATGAACTGACGAGCGTTCTGAATTCCTGATCGGAATATTTATGATTATGAATTCATAACGCACGTAATTCCATACATTTGAATAGAGCGGCACACACATGCTGAAATCAGATTATGTTTTTTTATTGTATACCTATAGCCAAAAGTACCAGTGCGATTAGTATTGATTTCTCTTCCATAGTAGACATTTGCCTCGTGAAAAACAGACCCCGATATTTTATTACTTATTCTGCTATTCGGAGCGGAGTAGAATCCACTAAAAAAGAGATAACTAACTTCAGTCCAGGCGATCTTGAGTTATAAGTGGTGTAACTAACACGACTTTGTTTTATATATAAATAAATAAAATATATCACGCCTACAAAGTGATAAAAATAAACTTTGTTAAGGGTATTGCGGGTGTGATAAAATCTAGTGAAAAACAGTTTCTAGTGAAAAGTATTAAAGTTTCAATTGCTATTTTTTGATAAAGTAAAGTGTGCCCCCCGTCAGGTGGGCCATATGCTTGTTCCGTCATTCAAGGAGTTAAAAAAACAGGCTGTAGAAGTTCACTGCAGGACATAGACCTATAGAATCAAATAGAATGCCACGACAAATGGCCTTGAGCTGCCTTTAGGAACAAAATTATAGCTATAAGGGATCTCCTTATACTTATAGTTTTGTTCCTAAAGGCAGCTCAGGACAAGGGATCAAAGTCAAGGGATCTATCAGGAACTACTCGCCTACAATAACCGAATTCATGCGAATATTTAAAAAAAAACCATTGAGCAATAGTTCTTTATTAGCTATATGTATAGCATCGTCCGTTTTTCATAAATATAACCTATTAATTCAAAGTAATATTTTATTATTACTATTTTTCGTATTTAAACTGCAAGTCCCTTTTAAAACTGTAAGCCATCTCGCTACAAATAAAACTACACAGTTTTCTACAATGTTTAAATAAGAAGTAAGAACATTAAAAAACTTTTAATATCAAGTGATTCTACGGCAAAATCTGTCTCTATTCACAAAACCACCTGAGTTTGGACAAAAGAACGCGACCCCAAAAAATAGTAGAAATGTTTTTTGACTAAAAAAAGTCTCCCACGATACGCAATGCAGTTTTTTTTCTTTTATATTCACTATACGCCTGTCTACAGGCTTTTTATAGCTATTGATTGAATTTTATTGTCAAAAAATCGTATTTCTCTAGATTTTGAGCTATCGAAATCGTCTATTCTATTGCAGGTCAGTGTATCAAAAGAATCGTAAAGTAGGCGCGTTATCATTTTGTGTATTTTATGACAAAGATGAAGCAAATTAGATTAGGGGAGATCATTTTAAATATTTTTACAATTACTTTTAAGAAATTAAAATGGCTATTCTTTGTGGTATACAATATAGTATTTTCTTCTCAACAATGTTTTATAATCACAATACGTACAATATATTTTAGGAGCTTTGATAAAGTAATGAGAAATGTTTCTGGAGAATTGTTTAAGTTATTGTCCTGTTGTTTATTTTTAATATATTTCGGCATTAAAATTTAATTTAATTCTAAATTTATATATATACACCTCTATTGAAAATTTATCTACCTAATGTAGGTAATGTAAGAGATAATCAGAGTTTTTTAATATTTGATCTAATTTCGGTATAAATAAATAAATTAAAATAACGCTGGACAGTTCACACAACATTGTCTAGTCCCAAACTAAGCAGAGCTTGTGTTATGGCTAAAGAGTAAATACTACTAATTGATATTGTTTAATTGAGTACTGGTCGATCTTTATTTTAATTTGACAACTATTCTCGTACCTATTTTCGCAATAAATAAATGAATCTTAATCTGAATCTATACTTGCAAATAATTATTGTTCATATTCTGAGAAAAGTAATCGACCCCCTTCTAGGGCGATGCTGAACCACCCAAGACATGATTCGTAATCTTTTAGTCATCTGCTGACCAGATAAAATTCGCTATTTTTCTAAAACAGCCTCCACGCAGGATGCAATCGATAAATTCCAAAACTACGGTAAAATCCACATTTCTCAAACCCCATAGCAAAATTAGGAATTGCTTCACGACGACGCCGTTGCTAATGATTAAAAATTATAAAAAACAACTCTAAAACAACCCTTATTCTAAAGTAGTAGAGATGGAAATTGGGTAGCTAATCATGAAACTGTAAGTCATTAAGTCTTAGGGGATGCTATTCAAGATGTTGCAGATGCAATTTTTAACATCAAGGACTTATAAATCAATGTTGTCGATCCTAAATAGACTGTAAATCTAAATAATAAAGTTGAAGTTACAATGAAAGGGATTGTTGATATACTTCGCGTGGTGACTGAAGGGATGGTGCAGGTAGAGAAATTCGAACATTTTGAGGGATGAAGGAAAAAAATAAGGGTCGTATTTAAGACACAAAAGGCGGCGTTGGCGTCACGCTGGGCGATGGATGGTCTACGGATGCAGTTTTAGATTTTTGTCAAGATTTCGAATGCAATATACTAACAGTTAATAGAATGTGACCACTTGCAGCTATTCTGATAAACATTCGAAACTGGTGACTGCAATAAACTTGAAGTTTAAGTAGATTCTTTAGCCTTGGTTAGTCGTTAAATTGACAATTATTGAGCAATTAGGAATAGATAAGAAGATTCCCCACAATACATACTAAAACGCCAATGATAGTATTTTTTTTAAACATGCCTACTCTGTCATTATCATCTACAGGTTGCTAGAAGTCCCCCGTAATTATACTACGACGAACTCTTATTCAAAACTTTTACTCATTGAAATCATAAGGATAACTTTTAAATATAACTAATAATGTATTATAAACTTGGCTCCTGTTCCAACGTTTTTTCTAAGGTTCCAACGCAAAAAACCTAGAAGAATCAGACAACAAACACGGCCCGTGCTTTATTTGATGTTTCTTCTTACTACTAGATAGGAAGAACCTGTATGCTTAGGGAAAAAGAAGAAGCTGAAGACTGAAGACAACCAGTCTTAAGCCACCATCCACCGTCTTTCTGAGACCGATAGGTACAATATCATCAGGCCACCGAATGGGAAGACATCCTAGCGAAATACTCCTTTCGGTTCTGTGACTTATATGGCCCACCCATTGCCACTTCAACTTGCTTATTCTGATACTAATGGTAATGCTTTTACTAACTCTACCTATAACTTATTACCACAGGCTACGCGTGGTGGAAAAATACACAAATGGCAATCGAAAACGAAAAAAGACATGAAAGTTCAAAAAAACCTTTCTAGTTCAGATAAAGTTTAACAATTATAACTTATAAATAACAAGTTATATTAATAGTGTATACAGTCCAGTGGGAATTTAATAATGTAGACCACGCGTATAGTATTCTTTTATCTGTGACCACGCGGACATCAATCCCACTAATATTATAAATGCGAAAGTTTGTGTGTGTGTTTGTTACTTCTTCACGCTGAAACGGCTGGACGGATTTGCATGAAATTTGGAATAGAGATAACTGGACTCCCGGAATAACACATGGCACATTTTTATCTCGATATTCCCATGGGATCGAGACTTACGCTGGTGAAACCGCGGGGCGCAGCTAGTCTCAAATAAAGACTTTAAAAGATTAAAAGATTTCGAATAAAATATCAAGACTGGAAAATCTCGAATTTAAAATCTCGAATCAAAACTCTCAAATTACAAATCGTTATTGAAGAAAATCTTGAATTTATAAACTCGAACGTATTATTAGCGAGCGAATAGTAGTGAATGAAAAGGAAATCTTACCAAGGCACCCTATATCTTGATTGATTCCCGCTCTCTTAAACATGGCTGTTATGACAACATCTGCATATACCGATATTATTGAACAAACAGTTAAAAAAACTCTAATCGAACACATTGCCACAATAAAAGCCTCAATCTTACCGAAGTTCGTATGCCAAAGGAGTAGGGTCCAGAATAGAAACTGAGTAAAACAAAAAACAGGCGCCCACATCTTCCGACAGGAAGAGGAACTTATTTGATTATAATAAACATTAGAAATCCTAATAAAAACTATAGAACCAGGTGCAATAGAAAAACCTTTAATTTTTTCTTCTATCAAAATGTTTTTAGTATACCTATTTGTTTAGTACGCACCCTTTGCTTATTGTTTTATTGTTTTCAAGGAGCTAAAATAAAGCAATACTTTTTATGGTCAAAGTTTTAGAAAAGTGAAAGTTTGAAAAAACAGCCATGTCTGCTTTTTTACACGTTTCTTTTAAAGTTTTACTATGCAGTAGTTATCAGTGTTGCTTTTATACTTTTTACATTGTTTTTTATCGAAGAACATTGGTACTTGATAAAAAACTATGAAAATGTTTACAATTAACAAGCTGCCGCCTTTCACAAAAAGTGATCTTCTGAACTACCGACAAAATGTTTCGGTAGGTTACCATCCGTTTTATTCTGATAACTTATAATAAATTAGGTACTTGGAACATTTTTTGCCATATTTTTTTAATTATTTTATCTTGTACGGATTTATATAGTATTGAAGTATCATTGTCTTGAAACGTGATTGTCATCAGCTGGAAGATGACTGGTCTGGTTTAGTTGGCAACACTTGCACACGTTTTTATTTTGTTATCTACGTTAATGACGTTTTAGTAGTAGTAGAGCTTTTTTGTGAAAGAGTTCGTCCGGGGAAGTACTACCAGCATACCTATTTCTGCCGCAAAGCACACACCACTTTTGCTTCATTCAATCTCATGAAATTCTTCATATATTCGACATGGCCTTTTTCCAGAACGTGTCCGATCTACGTTTGCTGAGGTCTTCCCCTTCCGACTGTCCCACTATTTCCTACCATATACTATTTATATACTACCAGTATTAAATCTAGTCCATTAATTATATTGATGGCACAACGACAAAAACTTTCGACATAATTACTGAAATTACTGTATACTATACCAAAATACCCACAATTGTATGAGGTAGGTACAAGGTTTAGTTTGCACCTAGACAATGCCGTATATTACTTTTGTCCTAGGCCATGCATGACCTGACTTTGATATCCATGCTGTAACTTTTAGTAGGTATTTATTCTGCTCATACTATGCCACTAATAATGTCTTAAGTATAGTTACACTGTGTTTTGTATATTTCGATCTAATTTGAAATAGCTTGTCTATGCATAAGACTGTGCCACTATTAGCACGTCTATAGCTCTGTATTTGTCCAAAAGCTACAACCTAAGTGACAATAGAACAAAAGTTACATCATATGAAAACTCATTTATACTTAGTAGCATTATTTGTTATCAAAAATAATAAAGATACTTTAGTTCGTCTCAGAACCTGTCTGACAAGGAATCCGGTTCCAACTTCGCGTGATGGATCACCGGACGCAGCACGCGCAATACCCCGTACCGCGACACTATCGTTCACTTCCTCTGATATATTGTGTACTGTAACATTCATTACTGGCTTTATTCCTTTACCTACACCACCAGCTCTACTAACACCAGCAATGGTTACTGAAACAGCAAGGAATTTGTATTCGAGAGCTTCTCGAATTTATCTGAAACTTCCATGACAATCCGCCTTCATCACTAACCATTGCTGGGTTTCGATCTTTCTCTATAAAATTACTGCTTAAACCAGGAATGGATGTAGGATAGGCGATAGTGTTCGCCATTCTCTCGGAACCATTCATCAATCTTGTCTGAAATTAATTTGTTACAGTATTCGTTTCAACATTCTTGGCTGAAATTACTCATGATAAGTATAATCAGTTAAAACAAAACCAGTAATAGTTACTTGATTAGCAATATTATTCACAATCTTAGCCTCTTTCTCAACGAAATCTTCTCAAACTACTTAAGAAGATGCAATCCGTATTGGATGTATTGGATCTCCTATTGGATCGAAACCAGCAACGGATACCCAAAACGCGATAGTGTTGTGGAGAGTTCCAAAACGTGAACATTACAATAGATTGAGTAGATCAAAATGGCGGACTCCCAAAATACAGGTTCTGTTAAATGTGGGATGCATAATTTGAATAATGATGATGTAACAAAAGAAATAATGCACTTGTTTACGAAGTTGGTATTTGCAGATAGCCATCAGTAGACAATCCCCAGGTTTATTTAATAAAATATCAACCTTTTACAAAGCTTCATCACTTCTAATAAACATATTGAATTCATTAAAACACGGGGTTATGTCTTTGTCCTAGATTTTTTCTCCATTGAAAGTTGATCTTTGTTCAAAACAATAAAGTGTTCAAAATATTAAAATCAGTTTGATTCGGATCTAAGGAGCACCTTCAATCACCTGCAAAGCAGTATTCACCTGATTATTCCCATACAACAAAATATAGACCAATCTCAATAACAATGAGCGTATATCGCAGATCGACATCCTGCTTCCGTACCCTTAAACCAAAAACAGGTGACTTCGAATCAAAATACCACCAAAAACCTATTCATATGACATAAGTACCCTTTCCTTAGTAAAAAACTTCAATGAATATGAAGAAACATAATAGAAAAAAATCGAAGGACGAATGAAAATGAAATCGTAAAAAGTGAACCCTTTAGAACTAGCAATGAGGAAGTAAAAATTGACAATTGTTCAGAATCTTAGTAAAAAAAAGTCTTTTAAATAAATATTCCTCCTAAATGTAAGAAAAAACTTTTGGTAGCGATTAGTACGTCTATTTTTGGAGTAATAATAACATTGTTATTGTTTGAAAATTGTGTTCTTGGTAGGTACCTGTTTTTTGTCATAAACCCGAGTTTAAAACTGAAAGTCTTCGCAAAACAAAGCCCAATAATTTTATGACTGTGATTTAGTCATAAAGTCATAAAACTAGCTACGCCATTATTTCATTGTTTGAACAAATAAAAGACGCTAAAACTTTGGGATCTAATAAAACGCCGAAACATTTTAATCTTTTTACTTTTATTTTTTTATTTATCGCCTCGTTTATAATCATTTAGAATTCGGCTAAACGGTAGTTGTATACAACAATATAGGTACTACTACCCACAACTTACAACTTGTATGGTATATTTTTAATTTAATTTTCTTGTACGTTCTTACCTTCTTATTTGTCATTTTTATTTTGTTTGTGTAAGTGAGAGTTTCTATACGACCAATATCTATATCATTTAAAATTTGATCATCATCACAGATCAAAATAGGGTCCATCGTGCACTGTACTGAGTTGACCATTGTTCGGCGCCGCATCTGCTGAATGTTTTGTTACAGACGCTCCCCTGATTTTGATTAGGTATGTATGCATATTCACAGATTTTTTAATGTAGGGTCGTCCGTTGGTCAATTTAGTGATAGTTTTATCCAAACTTAGCATTTATATTAAATATTTTAGTAATAGTTTTTAAACGCAAAATAAATGCACTGTTCATAGGCAGAGGTTACCGCTTAACCAAATGGGGGCCAAATACTTGTTCCGCCATTCAGTAGTATATAAAAAATGCAATTTCGTCGGTTTGTTGCTGCATCTTGTCATGACATTTTGGGTTTTTAACTTTAAATGTTGTAATATCCCTTATTGTAATCTCTGAGGAAAAGTAGCTGAAATTAAGTTTCAAAACCTACATGGCTGAGTCGTGAGAGACGTGTGTTTCGTTCCCGTTGCAGGACAAGTATTTGTATAGCCTGCAGTTCATTATTCCGAGTGTGAAGGTACCGTGGTACTCATAGCTTCTGATGTTCACGACACATGGAATCCTGAGGTAAGACTATGTGCATGTATGGCTATCTGTATTTATTTAACTGAGCTCTAGCTATACAGGCTTTTACATCAACTACGCTGAAATTTGCCATTTTTATGGTTCCGTACCCAAAGAGTAAAACGGGACCCTATTACTAAGGCTCCGCTGTCCGTCTGTCCGCCTGTCACCAGGCTGTATCTCGTGAACCGTGATAGAAAGATAGTTGAAATTTTCACAGATTATATATTTCTATTGCCGCTATAACATAAAATACTAAAGAATAGATTAGAATAAATATTTAAGGGAGCTCCGATACAAAAAACGTGTTTTTTTGCCGTTTTTGTAAATAATGGTGTCACCAGGCTGTATCTCATGAAAGACAGTTGAAGTTTTGGTTCACTGGTGATGTATTTCTGTTGCTGTCATCGGAGGCCTGCAATGCTCTTAGGTTGCCGCTATAACAATAGATACTAAAATACAGAATACAATAAATATTTAAGGGAGCTCCCATACAAAAAACGTGTTTTTTTTGCAGTGTTTATAGATATTGGTACGGAACCCTTCGTACGCGAGACCGACTCGCCGGCCGGTTTTTTATTATTTTAATTATCAATACTGAAGTCTTTTTTTTATTATTATTTGATCTTCTATATGTTCAAAAAACCATTGCCGTTGTTTTAAATTAAAAGCTTCCTTATCTGTATTCTCTATAAGGGTTTCAATGTACATTCTACCTTCTTAGGTAAGTACTTATTTTAAGTAGTACACCGTTATCGTCAGCTAATCCCTTCTTAGAATACAGATTACAACTGGCCCACTAATCTGCAGAACTATGAGTTGTACTCATGTTTATTTTTCCAAAGATTTGTATCTTCCTCAGGATTAGAATGTTAGTGGTTGCAAGAGTTATCTTTGTCATCGCCATCATCATCGGCCTACAGAAGTCCACTGCTGGACGTGGACCTTCTCCATAGCCAACCCCCAATGCCATAGTCCAAAGGACAATAAAAGGGTTATTGGAAGTTAGTGGATGAAGGCGGCTCAAGAACGTTCACCGTACGATCCTATGAGACCTATATCCAGCAGTGGACTTCTATATGCTGGTGATGATGATGATGAGAATACTTTTATCGTTAGACGATTCTTTCAATGGTCTTCTTTGATAGGTTCTTGTAAGTACAACTTACTTAACAAGACCACATTTATGTATTTTTTTTTTAACCACCTTAATGACCGAATATGCAGATGCCCACCTGATGTTAAGCGGTAACCTTTAACAATGCATTACCTCATAGGTCACGTCCACCTAGGACGCGCCCTATGTAGCATTGCACTGCGCATAGAGACAATGCATCCCTGAAACATAGAAATGAAAAGTCTCATCTGCCTGTATTTTCACCGGCACCCTTCAAACCGGAACACAGCAAAGCGAGCACTTCTGCTTTGCGGCAGAAATAGGTATGGAGGTAGTACTTCCCCGGACGAACTCTTTCACAAAAAAGCTCTATTACTAGTAAAACTACAAGACCACCTTGTTTTTACGACAAGACCATTTTTATCATCAATATTTAAAACAATACTATATTACTGCGGCTTCAATGGTAATCATGGTATCACCTGTTTACGTCCACTGTTAGACACCATGGCTGGCGGATTGGTGATCGCAGAATTGGTTTTGAGTTCTAAGGGGCGTAATTCCTCAGTCGCCTTTTACGACATCCACGGGAGGAGACGAAGGGGTACATTCATAGGCCAGAATAATTATACACCATGCCATAAAAATCGTAATCATTTTATAATAAACTAGTGTCCGCCCGCGGTTTCGCTTGCATTTTACCAGGATTTAAATTAGCCTGTAGCTCAATCCAGGTCATAATCTGTACCAAATTTTATCGAAACGGGTTCAGCCGTTTAGTCGTGACTCTTGATTGATAGTGGGATTATGGCAATGTCTTATGACGAGACAAGTATTTGGATAATTCACTTATCAAAGGTTTTTTGTATATTCGAATTATATAACTTAATGTCTGTTTTTTATCTATTACTTTGTTTATAAAGTTGTTAGAGATAAGAAGTGCTGTTTGCATGGAGACTGCTTTGAGTTTAAATTCTTCCTTTTCTGTCGAGAGGTAGATTTCTGCTCCGACGTTGCATACAATTAAGCACCCTCATTTGCCTCTGGTCAATGACAGCCCTGTTTTAAATCAATAACTTCTTTTCGCGCGGCGTCCTTGGTTTTTTTGCTCGGCGCGACTTTTTCTGCGCGTATTACGTATATTATTACGTATTGTGTGATTCAGCCGCGCTTTTTTCTCTACAAACAATACCTCTAACACCTTACCTCGTTTTCGTAGTTTCCGCAAAAAGCTTGGCAAAAAAGGCAAAAGCTCCGCCAAAATATCGTCTACCAAACAGTATCTTGTATCGCCGGTCTTGTAGCCATTTTAATTATTATTTAATACCGAGGGACGTCGGACGAGCACGTGGCGACGCGCGCTATCTTATTCCCTCTTGCACGGTGAGGGTGCACCCCGGCTCCTTTTTCTCCCTCGCTCCAAGCCCACTTACACACATAAAAATCGTGAATAATAAAAAATGTGTACACATTTTTTTCGCTTAACCACGGCTTGGTTGTGTGCGTGTGACCTCACGCCGTTAAAGCGAGACGCGGCTATGCCGTCAAGCGGGTGCGATTGCCCCCACTCCGAGTTTTTAAGCTCAGCTGTAGATGTTTGCGTCCGTGTGATTTTTTTCATTTTTATGTGTTAGTGTACCCCTCGCGCGGTGTAGTTCACTTTTTCTACTATAGATCTGAATTTCAGTCCCGTTTTTGCCGCGTAGCTCTAAAGGCGGGTGAGCTGACGTTTTGTATTGCATTTTTGTGACTGTGTCTCGTAGTACCAGTGCTGGAGTCTGGCGACGCCGGGGTTTGTGAGCACATGCCGTTGAAGATCCTCGCTGCAGCCGGTGCACGCGCAAATCGCCTAGAGCGAGCGGGATAGAACATCACGTGTGGACTATCCACAGACACAACAAAATTATATAGCACACTCAAATATTGAGCACAAAAAATCTGGTAATTCGGATCCTAGTAACGACGCTTGGCATTCATAATTTACCCGCAGGGTCAAGAGCACGCACGGCGTTTTTTCTCTAGATATTCGCCGGTATTTTTTTTAATGTTTGTTTGGGGACGTTTAGATTTTTTGAGTAATATTGGCGATCTAGCCCCGGACCGTTGCCTTTGGGACGTGTTGTGACATAGTGTTACCATATTATGTGATATATATTTAGTGACATTATAGTATAGGAACAAACTGTGATTTATTATGGTGATATAGTTGGTGTTGTGAAGAATTTTTGGATAGTGAAAGGTGAGTGATATTTTTTCTTAATTAATTTGGAAGCAAGTTGTCTGCGCGCTCCCTAAGAGGGTGGCGGGAGCTTCCAGCCTCCCCCGGAGAGGAAGAGAGTTTTTACGTAAGACCTGCGAATCGAGATGGATGTAGTAGGATTCGTGCGGTTTGGCTGTCTGTCAAAACTGTCCTTGAATATCCCAGACTTTGGATACGGAAATATTTTCGGAGAGAAACGAATGACATTAATTTAGGAATTGATAATTTTCGATTGTTGTCTTTACATTGAAACAGTTTTATAAAATTTAAAAATGTATAAATATGTTAAAATATTGTTTTAATTACGTAAAACCCAAAAAACTGCTCGAAAAATGTATTATCTTTAAAAAAAATATCAAAGCTTTAAATATCAAAAGAGTTTTCATTGAAACTAATAAATAAAGATCAAAGCAGGTGGAGTTTTTCTGCATATATAATATCTAATATTATTTGTCTAAAATTAAACTTATCAATAATGGCTAACATGCAAAGGAACTTTGACGATTAATTTTACATAGAGTTACACCTGCCTTAAAGCATGCATTATTTATTTTTCTCATTTATTATGCATAAAATGCAAAACTTGTTTTTATTTATGAAAATTAATACTAATGAGAATTAAAGAAATATTAAATGATAATTGTCAAGTTAGCTATCTCGAACTTGGTGCATTATAATGTCACCAAATGCATGTCAACTCCTAAACTAGATCATTCGTTTACATACAATTAGGGTAATAGACAAATAAATAAAATACATTCTAGTTAAACATTGAAATCACTTTATTGTACAAAGTTCAAAATAACACATTAATTATGGTTTTATCACCTAAAAGTAAATTATTTAGCTCAAAATTTTTTCAATGAATTAACCACTTTGTAAAATATAAATGTATAAAAAATATTAAAATGTTGATTTAAACTTATATTTATTGGGTGAGTTATAAGATTGATAAAAACTAAACCTATTGACAAACCTATAAAAAGTCCAAGCACTTGTCAAGCAACCTTGTATCGCACGCTTCAGTAACTTCGAAATCTCCGATAACTTGAACTTAGGCAGTTAAAAAACTTAAGCAACAAAAAACGACACTACTTAGCGACAGCTAAGCACTAACAAAAGTGGCCACGCGTCACGTTAAAACAAACTAGCAAAAAATTAGAACAGCTTTTTGACAAGATTGAAGTTATGTAAAGGTTTATGATAATATTATAACAACCAATTTCATTTTAAAAATATGCTTAATTTTTTACTTAATAACAGCGTTGAAAATACTTCAAAAAGTAAACAATTAACGAAAAAATGTATGTAAGTTACAATTTCTATAAAAATAATTCCTCAACAAAAGTAGGTACAGGTACCTACACAACACAAATAGCTAACAAAAAGCTAATTACATGCCCGGAGCCACTTCCCTGGACCAAACTAGTATTATGATTACAAATCTAACCCGATCGAGCGTAAGGCGCTGTACATATACATCACCAAATTATTCCAAGTCATTACCACCTACAGACACCTCCTTTTCAACCTTAAACTCTGAGCAATACGATCTAAAATCGATTGCAAGTTATTACAGTAACCGCAAAGATATTTTGTTTTCTTTTCTATACGCGCAATTATATCTTTGACAGCGTGTTCTGGTACAGGTGGCTACAAAAGTAGTTTAATGACAGTCCGTGTTGAACTTACATCGAACTTGCTACTTAGTAAAAAAACTGCACTTAACACGAGCTGCTATTTTTGCAACACTTTCAATAACAATACTAGAAAAATAATTTAATCCTTATCTTTTTATAAAGTTTGTATAAGCAGTCATTTGTCTTGCAATATATTTGTAATTTGTGAGATAAAATTGTCATTAGCAAGCGTGTGGTGGACTGTACACCACAATGTGATTATCGATGCCTTATTCGATCCGGCATGTGGGCTCCGGGCTAGATCATTGACACAACCTACGCAGAAGCACTCGTCACCTGCTTGGAACTTGCCGCAAAAAAAAGAAAAAAATTACCGCATGTTTTTTATCCTTCAAGATCAAAATAGACAAATTATTTTTTCTATTCGAGTATACCTCTAAAATCATTCTGGTAATTTTTTGGACAAGTCCAAAAATTTCATTTTTAATTTTTTCTTTTTTTTTCACAGTCAATGAAGACGCAAGATCTCGGACATATTCCATGACATTTACCCGATAACAAGACAAGTATTTTTGTAAGGCAGTGCCAAATTAGAGAGAATTTACACAATTTAGATAGAAACTTTATCAAAATGATGGAAGGAAGGACTATTGACTACAGGCCGGACGGTGGCCTGGACTATCACAACTCGCCACTGATGGCCGAAATACACGTAGACAACTACTCTCATATACACAGAAGTATAGAACACCTGAGATCTATAGGGGTGCCGGCTCCGTTAGGGGACCCTCATAGACACTTAGCATCGAATCTAGCAGATTTAAGAAGATATGAGCAGCATGAGGAAATGCCAGAAATCAAGCCGTCCGTTTTAAGACTATCAGACTTCAAGAGCATACATGATATGAGGCAGGATATGAGACACGACCAGGAGAATGACACTCATAGGCAGATGACGCCGCAAGACGATGGAAATAAGGGATACAGCGCGCCCTCAACACCACTTTCGGAGAATGGGGGACAGAACGTGCAAGAAGAAAAGGTTCGTTTATTATTTTGTTTTTAAAGGAATTCACGATTGTTTTTACAAAAAAAGACTACTCATGTTTTGTACTTGTACCTTTACTTGTAGAACAGATTCTTCTCCATAGGCTAATAGGCTACCAGTGGACCCTTTTGGCATGCTCTACTCACGATCATAATAAAATATTTTAACACTTTAATACTTTTATGAATTGCGTTTCATTTATTTATTGCAATATGATTACAATGAGTATTGCTTGTGTTGTTTTCTGTATTGTTATGATTATTCAATATTTTAGCAAAATCAATATAAAACAACCAGGGCGTTTAACATCTACAAGCTAATATTATAACGCCTGACCTGATTCTATCAATATTTTATAAAATATTGTACAAATTGTTAGTTTTCAGATCATTGATCTGATACCTCTAACAATTCATCTATTGATTTGATTAAAAAATCTGGTTTTTGTATAGTGAGTATAAAGTTTTTTATTCTAGAAGTTTTAGGATAAAATTAAAAGCTTTCTTCTCTTACACATAAAATTAAATAGAATTATTATCTATTATTAAACTATTTTTTATCTCTAGTTTAATTTGTACAGATTGGAACTCAAGGTTCCTAATATAATATAATAATTAAGGCTTCATAATCTTAATTAATTACAATTATCTTAGTTTTAACCATATTTTACAATTATGAATCAAATCAGGAAGCATATTAGGCAGGATGTTTGAAAATAATATCCAAGTTTAAAATTCATATTTCCCAATTTCGGTGAAATCGCGGGGTCTATCAATGTTCAAAAAAACATTTATTTTTAAGCAAGCTAGATCTGATGGGTAGGGCAAGTAACAAGCTTAGTAACAAGTTTAGTAGTAGTAGAGCTTTTTTGTGAAAGAGTTCGCCGGGGAAGTACTACCACCATACCTATTTCTGCCGCAAAGCAGTAGTGCTAGCATTGCTGTGTTCCGGTTTGAAGGGTTAAGGGTGCCGGTGAAATTACAGGCACATGAGACTTTTCATCTTTATGTCTCATGGTGGCGGGCGCAGTGCAATGCCACATAGGGCGCGTCCTAGGTGGACGTGACCTATGAGGTAATGCACTGTTCATAGGCAGAGGTTACCGCTTAACATCAGGTGGGCCATATGCTTGCTCCGCCATTCCAGTAGTATAAAAAAAAAAAAAAAAAAAAAAAAAAAAAAAAGAAGCTATGCGTTCTTCGTGATCAAATGCACATCTTCTCTCATAAACTCCAAGACAAATTGTCTTCGAATCTTCTACCGTAATTCTAATCTTCTGGGCTATCTCAGCAGATTTACACCGCCAAGACCCCGGTCCATCAATAGCGTGCTCAACTGGCTCATTACTGGCAATTACGCTCAAATTGTAGGTGTTCATCCTTGAGCACTTCGGAAGTCTTCTGACGTCATTGCCACAGATTACAAATTGAGCGTACATTTGAGCTTATTGTTCACGATCATTATAACATCACGAATGAAGTTCGTTTTCCGCGTGTTGTCTATTAATCTTTGATATTTTATTTTAGTGACAAGCTCATCACGTGTAGCGTCTTCATTGGCTTACGTTTGTCTTGTTTTTTTATTGCATCGTTTTTCTCTTATATGATCTTTGATATTTTATTTTACTAATTAGTATTTTTCATCGAAGCTGATAAGCTCATCACGTGTAGTTTCATCATTTGCTGTTTGTCTTGGTTTTTTTTTAATGCATCTTTTTTCCGTTTTTTTCTAATAAGATTTTGATATTTTATTTTAGTGACAAGCTCATCACGTGTAGTGTCATCATTTGCTAATGTTGGTCTTGTTTTTTTTAATGCATCGTTTTTTTCTAATAAGACATACATACATACATTGACACGCCTTTTTTCCTGAAGGGGTAGACAAAGCCTCAATGGGCCTCTTTTCACAGTGGGTAGCACCATCGTGAAATATACACGTGACAGGTGCTGAGCTCATCGCCGCCATTGCTTCCCACGACTGAATCGGCTAACGCTCTCTTCCAGTAATAACACATTCCACAAAAAGCTAGCAATCAGAACAAATCTTATACCCACAAATCTTATCAACGAGTCCGGGTCTAATAAGACTTTCTTTAAAAATATATTTAGCTAGAAAATTCTACTCAGTTTTTATGAGTCATGTTTCTAATGTTTACTCATACAGCAACTAGACATTTTGTCTACACTTTTGTTTTGATTTTGTTATCTCTAATTGTTATTATTCTAATAATTTGTGTGAGGTCAGTTCTTATCTCATTAACTAGACAAATCACATTGTAAGCAAATAAATTAAGTCTGCGAATCAAAATATGAAGAAAAACTAAATCGAACAAGATTTTATCACCCCGGAAAATAAATCGTCGAAAAGCAGAATTCATTAGCTTATCTATATAATTGCATTAAATAAACAACGTTCAGACAATAGGCTTCGTCCCGTACAACCTCTATACGACCCGGCTTCGTTCGACCTTGGCTCATGTTCAAGGCACATCCGTGCCTACTCCGCAGTTCTATCTAACGCTTTCGTCAGTTACCAAAATTTACAGTAAATAATTTCGGATAATTTTATTTTAATCAAACTCGGAAGTTTGATAAGCGCGAGAACTTGCTACACGTGTAAGAACTTGCTACACGTGTAAGAACTTTTTTACGTTTTGCGTTATGAAATCGATAATTTGTCCTTGGTTGTATATCGTCGTATTTTTGCGATAGTTGTCATTAAAGATAATATACTTATGATTGAGATCCTTATTTTTATGTATTGTTTCTAAACTCAGATATTTTATTTGAGAACTTGCTACACGTGTAAGAGTTTTATTATTGTTTTGGGTTATAAAATTGATAAACTTGTCCTTGACTTATCGTCGTAACCAGTATCGCGTAACGGCAAAAGTCTGCCAAAAAAAATATCATTTTTGCGATAGTTTTCAGTAACGATATTTTTAACAAATAAAATATGGTAAGCCTTTTTTTTCAAAATTTAAAACAAACAATTAAAGATTTTATATTCTAAAAAAGTATTCAATAAAATGTGTTCAAATTTACCCTGTTTATTTTCCTAACACGGTTAACTAAATCCAAAAATTACGTTGTTAGAATCCTTAATAATAATTATTACTTTTAGCTTGTGGGTTGAATTCCTGGGATTGCAAGCTAATATAAAGCTTGCAAAAAAAAAACATTCAAAAAAAATTTATAGTAATAAAGTCAAATCCAGGAATGCATGTGCCGCGAATGTTATGTTGACATTTAAACTTTAATTCATTTCCTACAATTTATGACAAAGATATATTTTTAAGTAGTTTTTCATAAATTTAACCAATGAACTTATCCAATGATTTATTCAGAAAATTTATGAATGAAAAGATAATAAAACATAGTTAAAATAAATAAAAAAAACAAAAAATTACAGGGATTCATGATTTCAGCTTCAGAGATCATTTTAATTGGACATGATAGGTACCTTACAAATTGCGCAAATTATAATATACTAGCAAATCGCCCCGGCTTCGCACGGATAGTGTTGGAATCTCTCTCCCCCCCCTAATTTACTACCCTATGTTACTAGCTGATAATTTAGATTTATATAAGTGAAATAGTGTTTAAAATCGATTCTATTGTTTTTGAGTTTATACATTACAAACAAACAAACAAACAATGTTAATATCTCTTTATAATTAGTATAGATCAGCAAATTTTTAGAACACTTAGGCCGACCGAGATAAATAGACGTATCTTAGCACGGACTAATGCTTGGCATTTTCTCTGTCCCTCTCTAGCATGAGTGAATTGACATGACTGTGAAAGTGACAGGGATAATGCTAAGCAGTATATGTGCTACTGCTAAGTAAGATCTATTTATCTAGGCCTGAGGATTTCAAAGAATCTTAAAATGTTACAGAAGTATTTAAAAAGCGACATTATTTTGAAATCTTCTAAGACAAACTCATAAGTTTTCAAAGATAACGATTAGCCTATAGTGTCCCACTGCTGGGCCTTTGATAGATAGATAACACTTTATTGCACACCACATCAAAATTAACACATTAAAAACAATCAGAAAAATTGGTATGGAAGTACGATGGGCAGTCTTATCGCTGAAAGCGATCTCTTCCACCGATCCAGCGATCATTTGCCTCCCCTTGATCCTTCCACATATCGTCACGGTCATGTGCCAATTGGAGCCATGCTCTGTCAAAGGTATCATCACGCCATCTCTTCTTTGGTCTGCCACGACGCCATCTTGCCGTCTCAGGGCTTCAACGAGTGGTTATTTTTTGGCCCACTCCTCGTCCAGCAGACGGCAGACATGACCAGCCCAGCTCCATTTAATCTTCGCAACAAAAGACGAAGAAAAACAAGAATCAAAAAAATATTTCATATCTGATAAGTTCATCATCACCATTGTGGCAACTCAAATAATAGCCCACTACTGGGTATAAGCCTCCTCCCTCAAACGACACTCCAAGCGGTTCTGTGCGATTTGCATCCAGGTCTTTCCCTCTACGGCCTCTGTATCATCCGCCCACCTAGCTGATGGTCTGCCACGGCCTCTAGTGCTCAAATCGGCCACCCCTTGGTCAGGGCCTTACACCACATGCCGTCACCAAATCTGGCCAAGTGTCCTGCCCAGCGCCACTTTAGTCTTGCAATACAGTCTCCAATATCTGCCACTTTTGTTCTCCTTCGGATTTCCGTATTGCGGGCACAGTCTTGTAAAGATATTCTAAGCATGATAAGTTGTCTGATCAAAATAAATCTATGTATTTTAACTTTTATAATTAAGCAGGAAGCCGTCGCTTCGTCAAATATCTTGAAAGATACTTAGGAAACCACAACCACTTGTGGTAAGCAAGGTCTACTTGCAAGGTACTCTAAATGTTTGTTTTGTAAGCATAATCAAAGTGTAGGTATACTTATAGACGTTTCGAATGTAGTTTCCTTAGTTAAATTTAACAAATTTCATTCAAATATTTTTAGATGATTAGGCACCCCAAATTATGTCACTGTCTAACTAAGTAAAGTTCAAGTAAGTAAGAACGGGGCAGAACAGAGCACGCGCAACAAAAAGTTAGCGAAAATCACGAAAAACCGTAACTCTCTCGAGTAAATGTTTTTTTTTTTATAATCCCATAAATTACATTGATATATTATTTAATTACAAATATTAAATTAAATTATTTAAATCTGAGGGCCTAGTCTAAGTTTTCTATTCGTTATTCAGACTTCCGAATGGCGAGTCGAAATTACATTTTTGTATGGTGAAAATTATACTAGCAGACTTGTTGAGATAATAAGTAACACCTTAAAAAATGTTTCTTTGTTTACAATGCCGAATAGAGTGTATGAATTAAATAAGATTTTATAAATATAGATATTTATTTATTAAATCATTAAATTATAGTTGAATATTTTTACACTTCCTATGTCCTATAATGTTCTACCTAGAATGTCTCGATTCTGTAACATTCTTACTGACTGCCTTATCTAGAGTTTAAACACCTTATCTCTTGGGTACTGAACTGTACTGAACTGAAGGTATTCATAACCGAATTTGGTATTAAATATTGACGATAACATTTACTGAATAATTTCCCGCTTAAAAATAAAAACAAATAATGCTGGACAGTTCACGCAACATTATCTAGCCTCAAGCTAAGCAGAGCTTGTGTTATGGGTACTAGATAACTGATATACTTAGTACAATACATTACATCGATATTTTTTTATATTATAAATAGGAAATACCCAGAACACTCTGAACAAATATCTGCAGATCGTACAAATATAATTTGTTCCGAGGCGGGAATCGAACCCGCAACCTCATACATCACAGGCGAACCATCGCCCGCCGCTCCAAAGAGGTCGTCAAAAAACTTATAAATTCTTCAATACTTATTAACAAATTTTACATTTAAACTTTTAGGAACTTGTTTTATTTTTGAAAATTACTTTCCTGTTGATTTTGAATTTTACAAAAACGTGAAAATCGCTCAATTTTCGTTTTGCGAGTGCTTTTCTATCACGTTCTAATTTACCTGAACTTTAATGAGTTAGGTAGTGACAGAATTTGACGTCCACCGACGCCAAAGGTCTAAAAAATCTAACTAACAGCAATTTTTATATTATCTATAGAATTACCCCCTCTGAGGGTTGTAATTATACATTATACATATTCTGGGTTATCCTGTGATATATGCATAATTCACGTTGTGCATATTCCCGCGTTTTTTGAACACGTACATGTCTGATGTCTGACCCCGCACCACATTTTGTCAAAATTTGACTTTCAATCTGTGAAATTCGACCTTCATATTGACTGATTCGGATTTGGTTATCAAAATCGAACTCATCTAAATGAAATCGCCCGATTTACAAATAAAACTGTAGCTGTGCGGAAAATTCACAAATAAAAACATAAAAAACATAACTTAATTTAAAGTTTTGTTGTTTTTAGATGAGTAACATCTTTCCTCTCGCTTTCTGCAATCTGTGGGAGTGATTTCGTAAAAAGGGACGGAAGTTTTTAACAATAGCGCGTATTTTTTTGAGAGGTGGGTAGCGCATTTTTCCGAGAGGTTGGTACTATCAGCCATGTTGCTTATTACCAAGGATGTGAGATGTCAGATGTTACACATCATTTGCGACTACTGTAAGGCTCGCTCGTTTTTTTTTACGTTGTCCACGTGGTTATGTTTTTTTAATAAAAATATTAAAAATAATACAAGGTCATTCAAACACGTAAATTAGTTTTTTTATTAGGCTTTGTTCTTCTTCCGAAATAACGAATAAGTTAAGAGATTAATTACGAGTAATTTTATACAAAAAAAATGGAGCAATGTTAAAGCAATAAAATGATTTTTAAAAGCAGTAAAATGGCTCTTATAAAACTAGACTGAGCTTGGAATTTATGGAGCTGATAACCTGAACATTTGGAAATGTTCATTTGTGAACCGTGAAAACGGAATCTATAGTGATGGGAAAACGACCAATTATCGGTTCCGTGATGACAAAAAAATAAAAAAACACCTTTAGATTTTTTTCCAATCGTAACGTTTATTTGCCAATCAAACCAAATCTATCTGCACGACTATAAATCTATAGGAAACATAATAGATCTCGTTTCCCGCGCAAATCGCACGCACTCCGCCGAATTCGATTCAAGGCCGCATTCCAATTTCAAACCATCCATTGTCAATGTCACTGGCCAGCGCGCATGACGGATATGTTTTCTTTGGCTGCATCTCTAAGATTTATGTTTTTTTCTCTCGTTGACTATTTTGCTCACAACTTAGAGCATTGCAGTCTCCATGTTCACAAAAATAGTTATTTTTTTAATTTGAAGGTAAATCTTGTTTGTCATTTTTAACGTTTTAGTATTATGAAACTAAAGATTACGTAAAACATATCACATAAAAATGTACATTTAAATGATTTTGTACACATACGAAATAAGAACTTAATGTTGTTGCTACCTTAATCATAGAATAATTAGTAGTCACAGAGTATATTTTATTTATTAAAATAAAATCAAAATAATTACACACTGAGCAGGAACTGAAGGTATAATTTGACGAACTTTAGGCATCGCCTGATCAAAACATTATTCTGAGAACGTATTAAAAATATATAATAGAAAAATTTCCACCACAGCTTTTATGCCTGAAGACATAAGGTCGATAATTACTTGAAAATATTTCAACGAATTTATTCCGTGTGTAATTTTGATTGACACCAACCATTACGGCTGAGTAGTTATTGCGTCAGCGTCTTCCTAAATATAAATAATGATATAACTACCTGAGTACTTCCACGCCATTGAACACCCTATTAAACTGTTCATTACAGCCGAATTTTCCGTGTCCAATTTGCTAATGGTATTTGATTTCACGTACTCACTCATTATATGTTATTTTTTCAACAAGACTTTGGCATTGTCATTCGATGTTGAGCTTTATTCCTACCTGTAATATATGCTATTTTCCATTTTCAAATGTGAGGGTTAATAGATAGCCCGAATGTCCTCTAGCAAATTCAATGTCCTATAATGTCCTTCCTTTGTAAGAAGAGAACAGTAATTAACTCTTAGCGGGTGTGCAAAAAATTCCACAACGTTAAAGTTAACTTTAGCTGTCAAATTGACAAGTTGCGTTAATCTTGTTATGTGATGTTTTTAAAATTAGAATTACAATATTGCGTGTCTCTGTTAGATTCAAATATGAGATCTGTACGTTATAAAATAGATGATCAATTGAACTTCTGTGAAGTTCGATTATTATTATTATATGAGTCACTAAATATGAAGATAATAGTTAGGTACCCTAAACCCACCCGAGTTTTACAGATAGATTGTGTTTTAGACCCATAATAGGAAGCTTTGTTTATAAAAACTCTAAAGGAATGAGGTAAAGTCGATACGCACAGGCTAGAGGTGGGTATATCGATAACGATTATCATACATTTTGTACAATTTGTACAAGTTTATAAAAACTTATTCTACTTTGTTTTCGCTATTTGTGTTTTGATTAATGTAAATACCTTCACTAGCTTTGTAATTAACCTGTGATGCATGCTCACCGCTTAACCATATTTAAGTTATCATAAATTGTCTTATTAGTGAAATTTATGTTATATCTTAAGACGATAAAGATTCTATAAACCGAAACCGATTTGATGTTATAATCGAAAAAATATCTCTGAAAATTTGTGCAAAGTTGCCTGTAAACTAAAAGTGACTCAAAACCTCAAGTAATGACTGTACACTGTTATTATACCTACTATTATCTGAAATATTAAGTGACGAATATATAATTGTTATTACAGACAATTTCATACAGAACTTAGATTTTTGATGATAAACCTAAAACCTGGTCCAAACTTTAACATTAAAAAATTAACATACATCCAACTCTTCCATTATCTATCTTTTTTAAATCGTTTGCAACAGTCTTTGGACAGCTATTGCAATAGTTTATTTTTTATTTTTGATATCTTTCTTTTATTTCTATTACTATTGATGTGTAACATAATTCCTCTCGCTTTTCTGCAATCTGTGGGAGTGATTTCGTAAAAACGGACGGGAGTGTGTAACAGTACGCGCGCATTTTTCCGAGAGGTTGGTACTATCAGCCATGTTGCTTATTACCAAGGAGGTGAGATGTCAGATGTTACACATCATATTCGACTACTGTAAGGCTCGCTCGTTTTTTCTGTAATCAAACCTTTTTTTGAACTAATGAATAATAAGCTGATCTGATGATGGAGATGGAAGGTGAACAACGGAACTCCTCGATGGATAATAGTAGACTGGCCGTGTCTGGGGTCATATTGATCAGCACACGGTTACGATCACTAATTTACTACGGGAAATTGTTTACGAAGGCGCACAGCGTTACAATAAATTACCCTCAGATATAAAAAAAAATACATTAACGCATTCAAAACTAAACTTTCTCATCATATTATATCAATTGTTTACTAATAATTGTATGCGTCATAATGTGTTGGTTGAGTTTCTATCTACCTTAACTTGAACGACCTGAACTATTTTGACTATGTATTGATTCTGATGTAAGTGATAAGTAGTAATTATCTTTTTGAGAATAAATTATTATTAAACTGAATTTTATTAAAGCTTGTATTGAAAAATATATTTTTCACAAAAAACTTATTTCAATTAAATTCTTACCCCATTGAAACCGTTTAGAGGCTAGGCTGTGTGCTGAAGGTCAAGTTAAAAAACTACACATTTAAGTTTCAAACTATGAGTAATACAACTCCAAAATGATACAACAAGTGAAATAATTCGTGGTATAACAAAATTACACTAATCTGTGGGCCGTCACGCGATTCGTCTATCTCTTGGATAATTTGACCGACGCCGGAGGCTGAGGCATTCTTTGGTTTTGTTATGCTTCGTTTTAGGAGATTTGGACGATGATAACATCTACTGAAGATACTCTACTGTACCAGTATGAAATATTATATATTCATTAAAATTAGTATAAGGTAATACATTTATTTACAGAAAGAATAATACAAGGTATGTACAAAATACATATGAAACAGTTGTGCCACCTGAAGACCGCTGCAAGTGATCTAAAGGTAGCTAAACTGATCCAAATCACTACCAGACAAAGATATAAATATATAAGGTGCAAAGCATTCAAGAAATCTTTGTACAAAAAATAAGTGACGCGAGACTCAAAAAAGGGAATTTGAAAAGAAATATACGACATATAGCGAAATACGCCTGTTCAGTTGAGAAATACAAACAGGAAAACGACACCAGACACTCTTTATGACTCCAAGAAGTGCACTAGTAGACTCAAGAGCCGCAATAGCTTCCTTGAGTCGACCGAAACACTCAAAGTGGGCCGCCCTAGCAAGGCTTGCACAAAACTGTTGTTGGAAAGACACCCTCCCCTTGCTGACCACGTTGTACCTGCAGAGAAGCTCCCTGCGGGACATGAACTGCCATGGTATACCTGGAAATCTCTAAACCGGAGTCAGGTGTGCCGCTGCAGGTATAACTTAGTTAAATGGGGGTATTCCGACGAGGCACAATGTGACTGTGGGTTCACTCCTCAGACGATGCCTCACTTGCTGTCCTGTCCACTGTGCACCAACCCCTGCACCCTAAATGACCTGTGCGAAAAATGGGGCCCCGTTGAGGCTCTGCCTACCCTTTCGGGGAAAAAACCGCGTGTCTATGTATGTATGTATGTAGGTATGTACGTAAATAACATATTCCTGATCCCACACTAGCAAATATTTTTTAAGTTAAAATTGTGTAATCTTAAAACAAAATGTATGTAAATGGTAGGTTAATGAACCCAATGTTTTCGCGTTCGATAATCTTTCGATAGTTATTTATGGAACAAAATATTTAAAATATATTAGGAATAAATTGAACAATCTCTTGACTTCTAATGCTTAATACTCGATTAACGAATATCTGGCTAAAAAAATATGGAATGCTATCAATGTATATAAAATCGTTGCGTGACTGGCTGACTGACTGACTGACTATCAACGCACAGCCTAAACCATAAGTCCTAGAGACCTGAAATTTGGAGGGTACGTTCCTTTCGTGGTCTAGGGGTGCACTGAGGAATTACAGAAATTCAACCCCTATGGGGGTGCAGCGGGGCGTTTAAGTTTGTATGAAAAAGTACACGTGCACGAAGTCGCGGGCATTCCACTAGTCTAATATAACATTATTTTATGTGAACATTTTATTTTATACATACATACACAGACACACGCCTTTTCCCCGAAGGGGGTAGGCAGAGCCTCAATGGGCCTCTTTTCGCCGTTGGTTGCACCATCGTGGAATAGACGTGACAAGTGGTAAGCTAATCGCCGCCATTGCTCCCCACTACTGACTCGACTAACGCTTTCTTCCAGTAACAACACACTCCATAATAAGCTAGCAGCAAGGACAAACCTTATACCAATGAATCTTATCAACAAGTCCGGGTAATCCCTTAGTAGGCTGTTACGACATCCACGGGAGGAGACGGAGGGGTATATTCTTAGGCCAGAAACACCACAGTTTATAATATATTGAAATTACAATTTAATTTATTATTTAGCTTCATGAATTTAATTGACTACTCTCATTATGTTAAAACGAATTGTATGGAATAACATCAGGGGGGTTACTATGAGCTCTTATATCCATTCAGTTCAAAAACTATTCAGTACAAAATATCGGTTCATCGTTGAATAACTTTAATCGCAGAAGTCTGTAGACCCTCTGCGATTGTGCCTTTAAATATAGTTGCGGACATCACGGAACCAATATTTTGTACTGAATAGTTTATCAACTGCATGGCAATAAGAGCTCATAGTAACCCACCTGGGGCCTTTGTTTTGATAGTTTTCAAAACTATGAGGTTTCGTTTCCTTCTATACATTAACTTGCAGTGACCCTTAGTTCCTCCACGTTTTTACTAGGGGGCTCAACTAAATGTATGGAAGTAAACGAAATTTTATATACTTAGTTAAATAAAACCAACAAAACCCGTACTAAGGCCTCCTGTCTTGTACTAACTCTATACCTGTGATTAGGATAAATATTTTGGAAGTTATTATTATGTAATATAAGTTCTCGATCACTGTCAAAGCAATGTTTTTTTTAATATACAATTTGGTATGACGGATCAAGCAGATGGCCCACCTGATGTTAACCGGTACCCTCTGCCTATGAACAGTGCATTATCACATAGGTCACGTCTACCTAGGACGCGCCCTATGTGGCATTGCACTGCGCCCGTCACCCTGAGACATAAATATGAAAAGCCTCATGTGTCTGTAATTTCACTGGCACCCATACACTTCAAATCGGAATACAGCAATGCAAGCACCACTGCTTTGCGGCAGAAATAGGTATGGTGGTAGTACTTCCCCGGACGAACTCTTTCACATAAAAGCTCTACTACTAAATGTATATCAAGGTCTCACTTTCGGCATCACGAAAGTGAAAATTGTGTTAAAACCATAAATATGTCCATAAAACCAGTTTTTTATGGTTATCCTACATCAAACGTTAAGTTACTTATAATAAGCATGTGTCTGATAAGATCACTTCCTTTTACAACGAATCTAATGGCCATTAGAAAACCAACTATAATACTATTGGTATTAAATTCACATTTGCGAATCTATAGTCCGATTCTTGATCAAAATTGATTCAAAATTCAACTCTACACCTCTCATCTCAAGGTCGGTTTTTTTTGTTGTTGTGAATTGGGCAGGTGTAGCTATGTCATTGCGTGCTATGAAGTCGTTGAGCACTTCCAGTTCAAGTGTATTTAATATGATAAATGACTTGATGTGAAGAACTTGTACGGTAGTCCTTACAAAGCTTGTTTCTTCATATTTTTTTGCACACCTTTACCTACTAGTCTTCTTATTGAAAGAGCGAAGCGAGTTCTCTGAGTCAACTTGGAAGAATCGGCGTTTGTATTATGAATGTATGTATGTATGTTTGTCCAAGCATTAATTCCTAACCGTTAATCCAATCTTCATGAAATTTGATTGGGGGGTAGACAGTATTGGTACAATTTGTTGATAAGGTTACGTGCTATATCGATAGGGGGGTTGTTGAGATATAGGGGTCCAAGAGGGGGGTAAACAAATTAAAGTGAGAATATCATATCAAATGGGGTGTCATAATGAAAGCCCCTCGCATCGACATTCCAAAACAATTTTTTTAATTTTTTAACATATGTAATTATATCTGGGTAAACCGAAAATGTAAAACAAACAAAACTTCAAGGTCACTTCCACTAATCCTACAACGCTGAATTTTGCTATGTTTGTAGCTTTTATGACACAAATACAGGCAAAAGTTTAAAATTGAAGAATTTCGAAACTTGTACTCTATAAAACAATAACCAGTATAACATCCATTGTTGACCTCCCGTTTCTAGATTTGTACAACGTTTTAGGTCTAACTTCTCGAACCACACGTACGTATATTTTATCGAAATAAATAAGGTAACCTACCTAAATCGCGTGTATTCGCAAGGTCTAAGTTCGGGGCGAACCACTAGTTTACTTCTAGTATATTTATCTGATATACAAATTATTAATATAATTCAATTCCAATGATGTAATACTTATTTCCTCTGACGACGGTTAAAACATCTTAGGAAGCAAATTGGCTGTCGATATCAATCATTACAGCATCCGTGATTAAATGATCCTTGAAATCTTAAGCTTCTCTCTTTTGTCTCTATACTTACTTCCTATGGTACTTCCTTTAAGTTTCCACTTAGGTGATTCTTAAGTTTTTTAACATTAGGCAACAATGCAAAGTAATCACTTTTTTGTTTATATTGTTTGAAAGATTCTACTGCTCTCTTTAATATTTTATTTTTATCACTTTTTTCATTCCTTCTTGTAATGGCTTCTGAGGAGTGACATTTATTCAAGTTATACCGGTTAAATTGCCACCAAAATTAAATGAAATAACTCGAGAAAACACATCAGAATGTAATTTAATAAAAATTACAACGTTTCTTTCAAAAATGGCAGATTGAGTAATATTTTTCAAAGATTTAAACTTTGGTATTTTTATAACTTTGTTTAGTTAAGCGTGTCAATATACCATTGTCAAGGTTAGATGTGTATTTCACCTGTCAAAGTGATTTAATCTCTCTTAATCCCAATATCACTTATCTAAACTTCATAATGAAACTCCACGTTAAACCTGTTTGGTAGCGTTAAATCATTCCGCGGTTGGTAGAACCAAATTCTTGTCCAACCGAAATGTCATATGCTGTATTATGTTTCACTGTAGGGGCCTCTGCATTGTTCGAATGTATATGAATACACTAGGAAGTACTTAGAATGAAAATTATATATTTGCAACTTTTGTTTCGTATTTTTAATTAAAAGACAAATTGCTATTCTCGATATTATTGTGGCTTTATTTAAAATTACAGAAAATATGCACTATTAGTGTAAAAAAATAGCGGTCTTTTGGTAACACAACTGTTCCAATGTTTTTTTTTAAATGTACATAGTTACCTACTTTTATTAGTTGTATTATTCTTTCTTTAAATAAGTTTATTTCACTTAGAATAGTTAACAAGTCATAATTAACATTTGCATTAATTTCAAAGATGTTCGAAGTATTTGAAATAAGAGAACTTTGCCTTCCGTGCTAGTTAAAAAACTGTGTTACGGCAAGGTAACGCTTCTCGCCCCTTATAGAATAGTCCATACTGACATTATAGATAGTAAAAAAAATATTTAAAAAAAATTGTCTGGGCTCAATATACTTGGAAATAATAACAATATCTTCAACTTACGAATAATATCAACTTTTAATATTATTTCTTCCATGCATGACCATAGCGCATAGCGTAATTATTTCATTAATAATAGTAGATTAGTAGCCAAGGGCTGTAAGGCATCAATTGCAGCCCGAGATATTTAGGCGCACGAGCGCAGCGAGGGCGCCTATAGTTCGAGGGTGCCATTGATGCTTACACCCGAGCTAACTACTCTGCTTTACATCTCGATTGTGAGGTAAGTAGAAAGAAACCGGCATTACAAGAATAAAACATTTTACGTACCTTAACTACTTGTACTAATATTTATTCTGTGCCTTAACAGCTAAATATATGTCATCAGGGGCTTCATTTATAAATGTTTTCACGTCTTGCGCTGTAAAAACCTTTGACTTTTTGCTTTTATGCCCAGGTGATTGTCTTTTTAGAAAAGATTATAATTTTGAAAAGTTCTTGATATTGATGTCGTACCACAAACTAGATGGCTGCAGCTTTTTTGATAGCTCACTAAAGTATGTTAAGAATACAGTCTCACATAAAGACTTTACTCGTTTTTCTTTTCGCCACTTCATGAACTCGTCGTAAGTTTTCAACTTTAGAACTTTCAGGCAAAATATTGTTAATTGCTGCTTCAGCTTCCATTTTCATTGAATCGGGAGTGCAGCTTATATCTTCATCACTTGCAGAACTCATGTTTATTTCCTAATTAGCACGTAATTATAAAAAAATCCCAAAAACAAACAATATTTAAAGTAAAAGTTTTCTATTCCCGCCTTTTATCATCTTTCTCTAAATTATTTTTTTCAAAAACGAAATTTAGCTTCGCCGTTCGATATTTAAAATTGATGACTATTATACACAAACGAAGACAAGGCTGAATAGCGAAGCGACCTCTTTTGTCATTGGGCTGAATGCATGATGTCTATTGCCAGTATGATGGTTAGATGTACGCGAACTTTTTTAAAGAATGAAGTTTTTTTTTAAATTACTTACCGCCCTTGGGCTTTTCTAGCTACATTATTACCCTAGAGCGCTAATTGGTCACCTACAAGCCCCATTTGGGGGTAATAAGGACCTACTTACCGAATATGAGAGATGTAAAATGTATTAATGTGGTCAAACGCCAATCTCAGTTCTATAATAAGACTGGTTCGGACCTATTTATCATGATCCTTGTGTCAGTCATCTTTTGAGTAATGTGCAAAATCATATTTCGGTAAATATTAATGAGGGACTTCAAAAAGCCAAAATAGACATGAAGATAAAATTAATGGATTTGATTCAAGCGACTATATAATATAAAGGTTTTTATATTAACTTCTATCTATATATTTAGCCTGTGTGCACACTCCTCTCTAATACGCCACTGTCTCCGGTCCTGTGCTGCTCTCATTCATTCTTGTCGTTGTCACCCGACAATCGGGCGGGTGGTCTGCCCCTTGGTCGCCGAGCATCTCTTGGCCACCAAGTAGGTATATTAACTTACTTTTACTTGTTTGAGCCTTTCGGGGGCTAGTCTCTGGGTCCGCGGGGTACCGTGCGGTGCAAAATTATTCCAGGGTATATCTGGTCGAAGCGATGCGTTATACGAGAGTTGGCTCTTATCTGAGTCATGGCTTTAAACTTAATAATAAAACAAAAACAATTCATGGTCGTTCCACAAAAACTGTGACCGCGATGAACGGTTTTTTTTTCATGTATAAAAACCTCACTGAATAATATAATAATAAGTTTTTGTTAAAAATATATTTTTCAATGCAAGCTTTTATAAAGTTAGTTATCGTAACCGTGTGCTGATCAAAATGAGCCTAAACATTAGTCTACTATTATCCATCGAGGAGTTCCGTTGTTCACCTTCCGTCTCCATCATCAGATCAGTCCGCTCTCACCATCATATTGTATTGTCATCGGAACATGACAGGTATGCCAAATTTCATCTCGATCGATTGAGAATAACTGCTTTATAATTCAGTTGCAAGATTCCACCCGGATTCCACGCAGACAAACATCCATACATTGCAAGTTAAACAAAATCTTGTAAAAAACAAGATGCTTTATTGTCAATGAGTCTATTATCAGCACTTCATTCATCAATGTACTGCATAATCACGATCACCTAATTTACGAAAAATTGTAATACAAACGCACACCCACTGCCGGCGAGTCCTGGCACGGTAACAAACTGTGTGACGTCACACACGTCGGTTTTAGCGTGACCTTCACGGCGACCAATGCCAAGCGCGAGTTGGCTTATTCCCAGGCGCTCCAGCTCCATAACTATTATAACGAGACAGTCAGTCAGCAAAGATGGATATTTTACAAAAAAAAAGTTAATTAATCCTAAAATATAAAAAAAACTTTTTTTTTTTTTTGGAACATAATATCATTAGTAGTAATAAAGATAAAGTATAAAGTAAAGTATTTATTCAAAAAACAATTACAATTAATAAACAGAATACAAAAATACATTTAGTAAATTAGTAGGTTGTGCTAATAATAATAATAATAAGATACAAGTTCTGTTATTAAATAAATATTATGATTATTATGATTATGATTATGTTAGCAGCCATGCTAGGTTGTACCTGAGTTACGGCAGCTTTACTTCCTATAATTATTATAACGAGTATACAATGAACATTACTTATTACTAAGATAAGTTTATTTCATTTGGAATAGGTACAACAAAACATAATTAACATTTGCATTAATTGCAAAGATGTTCGTAAATATATGAAAATAAGAGAACTTTTCCTTCCGTGTTAGTTAAAAAACTATGTTACGGCAAGGTAACGCTTCTCACCCCTTATAGAATGGTCCATACTGGAAATTTAGTAAAATTATTCATAAAAATTAATAACATTAATAGGTTTTTATATTTAATCCCAATACCGAGGTTTTCATTGTAAAACATTTATAAAGTTAAAGTAAAATAGTGTAAGATACGACGTCATTGGATAGGAAAGTATAGGACATCATATGACATTCGGTCGAGTTGATCCCAGATATAATTATGTCGTACTTCAAATGCTGAAATGAGTCACAGATATATGTGGTTTTCCGCAATACACAAAAGTTAGCTGGAAGAAAATGCTATCTAGCATTAAGTTCGCCTATGTAAGTACTTTAAGGTTGTGCAATAAATTATTTTCTATCTATCTAAGGTTAAAATGTTATCGTAGGTAACAAATAATAAGTCTCTGTGTAAGTAACATTTTTAGAGCTTGCAACATTTTTTTTTTTTGGTGCTCTTAGGAGTACGTGAGTGGCACAACGCACGCGGGCGCAGAGTCGCATCCATATCATTCTTGCGTCAATGTTCGTTGCGTAATAAGATTTTTTGTTACTCTTTTTGTGACAACGCATGGCCTCTTCAGTTTTATTTGTTTGGTGACAATGACATTGATCTGCTTGAACTTGTTTTATAATTAATACTACTCTGTAATATGTAACATTTTTAGAGCTTGCAACACAATTTTTTTTTTGGTGCTCTTTGGAATACGGGAGTGGTTCCATCGTACAACACACGCGGCCGCAGAGTCGCATCCATAACATTCTTACGTCAATGTCCGTTGCGTAATATGATTTTTTCTTACTCTTTTTACGACTGCGCATGGCTTCTGTTCGGTTTTATTTGTTTGGTGACAATGACATTGATCTACTGGAATTAGTTTATGGTAAGGTGTTATTTTTTCCGTTATACGTACAATGTTCCAGATTTATAATTTTTAAACAAAAGACATCAACGAGCCTCTTCTTTTTTAAGTTCGTTTCCTTTGAAATATTTTGAAGTTGAAGGATTTTAACATGGTCTTATACGATAACAGCTTTATAAAAATCATCATTGAAGGGAAAATAGAAGGAAAACGAGGAAGAGGAAGACGAAGAATAAGTTACATGAGCAAATTTTTTTTTTATGTAATGGCTCAATGGCTCTACAAACTGGCTTACGGCCCGCCTGATGGTAAGCGGTTACCGTCACCTATTGACATCTGCAACACCGGGAAATCTGGACATCTGATCAAAATGAGCCTAAACACTGCCAGTCTACTATTATCCATCGAGGACTTCCGATGTCCACCTCCCGTCATCATTATCAGACGGCCTGTCTACTACTATCCATCGAGAAGTTCCGTTGTCCGTTGTTTCTGATGTTGTCTTCATCATCAGATCAGCTCGCTGTCACCATAATATTGTATTCATCGGAATTTGACAGGTATGCAAAATTTCAGCTCAATCGAACACCGGGAGATGGGTCAAATTTAACCTAGTAAGATTTAATTACACCTAGACAGTTGAAACTATATAAAAGCTTGTAAAATAGCAGCTCTACTGATGTTTAAAATAATAATTTATCTAAGTTTAAAAGAGCTTATGAATGAATTTAGGTACTTTATCCGCTCTTGCAAAAGAGTGAGTATTCCACACATTCTGTTTTAAGTGTTAATTTTATATTTATGTAAAATGTTTGTTATATTATGATCTTCTTCACTGTTTGTTTTTATATAATCGTGTGTGTGTACACTATACATGTTTTGGAATATAAGCTAGTTAAAAAAATCTGTACTATACTTTTATAATTTATATCTATCTATGTAATATATTGTATTAAGTATATCTGTTGTCTAGTACCCATAACACAAGCTCTACTTAGCTTGGGGCTATATAATGTTGTGTGAACTGTACAGCAATATTTATATTTATATTTAATAATTTTCGGTTGTATTCTGTTTTGTGTGCCATGTGTTATAAATAAATAAAATAGTAGGAAAATAAGGAAGAGGTAGACCGTGAATAAGTTACATGAGCCAGATAAACGCAAAGGCCGCTGTCATGTCGTATTAGGAGATAAAAGAGACCGGATTGGAAATCAATAAATTGAGGCAATTGCATCGGTTGTGCCGACAATAGCCGATATTTAACCTTTTTTTATCCACAATATTATCGAAAAAATCATCGAAAAAAATATGTTTTTTTTTTTTTTTTTTTTTATTTATTTCGTACACAATATGACACAGTTACAATTATAATATAGTATCTTAAAAACCTTCAAAGGTTAATCATATAAAGCAGAACTAAAACTATGTCATCGACATAGCTCAGAGAATTAGCAAGCTGAAATGGCAATGGGCTGGGCATATATGCTAAAGAACCAACAACCGCTGGGGTAAACGTGTTCTAGAGTGGAGACCACGTCTTGGTAAACGTAGTGTGGGGCGCCCCGTGGCGAGGTGGAGCGACGATCTGCGCAAGGCGGTAGAAAGTGGATGGGAAGAGCTGGAAATCGGTCTAAATGGCGCGCATTGGGAGAGAGCTATTTCCAGCAGTGGACTGATACAGGCTGATGATGATAATGATGGTGACATAAAGCCCCTCCTCTTCTTTTCAAAATATTGAAAAAAGAACTTGAAATGTAAGAAATAAATTTGCAAAATACTGTCTGATTTCGTAGTTACAACCATTTTTCTCCTCAACTACAAACATAAGGATGTTTTGATTTCCTTCAGTGTATTAAATAACACAACGCCGAGAGGATGATCTTTTTAGTTTTGAAAATTCATTTCCAAATTATTACGCAATTTAAAAAAAACGTTATTTTCGCTCAGTTTTCATTTCGCAAACGCTATTTTTGACACTTTATAACTTACCTAAACTTAATAATTTGGTGTTCCTGTTCACACAACATTATCTAGCCCCAAGCTAAGCAGAGCTTGTGTTATGGGTCCTAGATAATTGACACTCTTAATACAATACATTACATATATATTTTTGATTATACATATAAAATACCCAACACGAACACTCTGAACAAACATCTGTAGATCGTACAAATATTTGTTCCTAGGCGGGAATCAAACCCGTAACCGAATTCACCGTCGCAGGTTGAATTTACCCGTCGCGCCACAGAGGTCATCATACTTTGGGTCAGAAATTTCTGCAGAAAATTGATGTATAAAATTGGATAGTGGACCCCTAGCAATTAATTACTTACCCAAAACTACAGAGCGCCGGTTGAATTACAAGTGGCAGGAGAAACCACCAGTCATCTGAAGGGGTGAACACCCTCGCAAAGTTATTGGTGATGAAGGACCTATTTGATTTTAGTAATAACTTATAGCCGGAATTACATGCGGCGATTAACGTAATACTTAATTGAATTGTTCCATATTCATATATTTTCCATTGAAAATGGAAGTTAAATGTTAGCGATGTCTCTGAGTGTGGACTCTAGTCGTATACATAATTTTGTGCTATTTCAACAAATCGTAATGTTAACTTTATTAGGAACTTTCAAAAAATAATAATAACTATTTATTTATCTTAAAACTGTCAATAAACGACGATATATAAAAAAAATGTACTACTGCTTTGCGGCAGAAATAGCTATAATGGTAGTACTTTCCTAGACGAATTCTTTCACAAAAAAGCTGTAATATACCAATGGTTTAGGAACCCTTGGCTCAAATATTAATTTTAGCTCATAATAACAAACAGTCACATACAGAACCCTGATCCCACACTAGGATTCCCTGTAACGTGAGTATCAGAAACTAAGAGCCACACAACCATATCCGGAACAAATATACGTTTTGTAGTAGTAGAGCCTTTTTGTAAAGAGTTCGTCCGTGGAAATACTACCTCCATACCTATTTCTGCTGCGAAGCAATAGTGCTCGCAGTGCTGTGTTCTGGTTTGAAGGGTGGGTGCCGGCGAAATTACAGGCACATGAGCCTTTTCATCTTTATGTTTCAGGGTGGCGGGCGCAGTGCAATGCCACATAGGGCGCGTCCTAGGTGGACGTGGCCTATGAGGTAATGCACTGTTCATAGGCAGAGGTTACCGCTTAACATCAGGTGGGCCAACTGCTTATTCCGACATTCAAGAAAAAAAAATGCAGATCTCACAAACCTTTGTCCCGCATCGGGAATTGAACCCGCAACCCCTCGCATCTCAGCTGGCTACTCGCACGCCGCACCACAGAGGTCGTCATTGTGACATATACATACATACATACATACATACATACATACATACATACATAGATCTTTTTCCCCGAAAGGTAGCCAGAGCCTAAATGGGCCTCTTTTCACAGTGGGTTGCACCATTGTGCCACATGTGTTAAATAAAGCCAGGTTGTCAGTTTCCTGCTAAATCTAAGGCTTCTGTCAGGTGTTGGGATTATGCTGGTCATATGGTCAGTGGTCCACTGGACCACCATGTCCGACTGGCCAATTACCATGGGAGAGTGAACAATGATTTCACGCATATTTGACACCATCCTGTGAACATACGGAGAATGTACGTTCACTGTAGCAAGATGGTGACCATTATGGGAATAAATAAATAATGCTGGACGAACTGTCAGCAAATAAAGTACTAAATAATGTCAGATAAATAAAATCAATACAAATGCTTAGCATGTCTCGGAGGTTTCAAATCTTTCACCGACTATCTTTTTAATCACCGATCATTCTCCGTCGTTCGCAAGCCTTACTTACTACGTGACATTGGTGTCGATTCTGTGCAGCATTCTCTAAATTTAAACCGCATTAAAATTATCGTGGTCTCTTTTATTTCAGTCTATTAGAAAGGGCGCGCGACAACTTTAACGCGGTTTAAAATTAGATAATGCTGCACAGAATCGACACCATTGGCGAACTAATGGCAACACCACTCAAAGCCATTCATTCAAAATTGGATTGAATTGAACAAAGCCGAGGGTTTACTGTAGGGGTTTTGTAAAATTATCTATATATTACGAGATATTCAATAAAAACTGCTTTAACGAGCGGCGCAAGGTTTTTTTTTAATGAAGATTTCTGTCTGTGTTTTCCGTAGTCTTAGGCCACACACACCTCTGCTAGAATTTGACAAAATTCACTACCATTTTTCCGTTACGCAATAAAATTTCATATAAATAAATAGTAATAAATAAATAATGCTGGACAGTTCACACAACATTATCTAGCCCCGAGCTAAGCAGAGCTTGTGTTATGGGTACTAGATAACTGATATACTTAATACAATACATTACTTAAATAGATATTTTTTATTATACATAAAAAATACCCAGAACACCCTGAACATACCTGCAGATCATACAAATATTTGTTACGGGTCGGGAATCGAACCCGCAACCTCCTGCGTCGCAGGCGAACCTTCGCCCGCCACGCCACACAGGTCATTTTACCATCCATGTGAGGATGCGGTCTAACGAAGGTCTAAAAATTTTGTAAAAATTAAAAAACCCTCAATGCAGTGAAACGGCTGAACCGATTTTGATCAAACATATAGCTAAGAACACTACCGACAAATTCAACTTCAAACAAAACAAAAAAAAAAATCGGTTCATCCGTTCGGGAGCTACGATGCCACAGACAGACACACAAACACAATTTTATTTTTTATTTTTAAAAAACAACGTTTAGCCTTTCAATAAAAGTCTTATGCGCATTTTTGTCTGTTTAATTTAGTCTGAAATTCAGTATTCCTCTAACTCCTAATCGATAAGGAGTGCTCTGGCTTTCATCATCAGCTCACGAGCATGAGGGGATGACTGCCAGACGCAAACACCTCAATAAGTTATGAAAAATAAAAAAAAATAAAAAAAATATTAACTCGTACTTGCCATGAATTTTTGAGGGTTGCCCTCGACTTCTCTGAGATTCCATCATCAGATCCTGACTTGGTGAATATGGGACCAAGCCAGGAGAAAACCCAATAGAACAAAAAAAAATGAGCGGATTGCATCTGAGTTCTCGAACGTTCTCGGTCTCTATTGGTCACTTATATAAGCGAAACTCGCTCGTAGAGTCAGTCGTTCATTGGCTTTACGAATAAATCCAGTGACTCGAGAGCATCGAGCACTCCGGTACGGAGGCCTGCGTTGCTCGATGCTCGAGAGTGATAAATTGTGAACAGTGCAGTGAAGTATAAACACAGGGTTCATGTGCGAGTCTACCTAAATATATGTAAGAACTATTATGTAATCATGTGAAAGCAATAAATATACTGAGTATTGAGTATTAAGAGTGAATTAGTGTTTTCTGATAATTTTATTAAAAATGTAATTTAGGTAACCGTTCAGTTTTATTATTTTATCCTGAACCCTAGCATATAATAAATAATAGTACACGAGCCTAGCTTGTAACAGAACGTAACATTTGGATAACTATGATATTTTAACTAAAGGTCCAGTCACAAACCTATAAATTAACCCTCAACTAACCCTTGATTAGCATAGATAGGCCCTTAGATTGGGTGCTAAGACGAATCTTATCTTGAAGGTACCAACGAGCAACCTCTGATTTATTTTATCTATTTCTCAGTGTAGATCTTGATATTTTACTAAAGCATATTTTGATAATATTTATAAGACACTTTTTATAAAAATATGCGTCTTAGGTCTCCTACATTTCGCAAAATTAGGTTTTCGTTATCTCAAGATGTGTTGATGAGCTGTGATCAGCAAAAAACAATAAAATTTGAATTTCACGCCACAAGCGAAACTTTGCAACTTAATCTAGTTTTGTCTATGACTTGCAGTATTTTGCTAGGCACACCTGTCAGTTCCTGCCAGAAAAAAAAATACAGGATGTGCGGATTTCGTATATATACAGGAAGCTTTAAGAGGGATGCTTAGACCTGTCTCACGACCCCTAGTGGCGTATCACGTAGTAGTTACCCTCATACGCACCAAAATATAACACAAATTTATAGGAATAGGGTGGATTTTTGATTGTGTTTTTGGGTATTTTTCGTGGGAACAGTTTTACGCGGCTACGGAAATTCTTAAGCTTTTTTGTGTATTATTCGTTTGTATTGCACAATGTCGATAGAGATTTATGTGAATATTAGGGATATTTAGACGCTTTTGTCAATTTTGCATCTATTTAAATGGTATTGTGAGAATGTAGTGTTGTATGAGAGGGGAAGATTATTGATGGACGGTTTTAAATTTCAATGAATCTGGATTTTGTCTCAGATTTCTATCAAACGAAAATTCGCGCTTTCTTATTTAAAACAAAATAAGACACATTTTAAAACATCACTAAGATAAGATAAGATACGTTTTTATTTCACTTAGAATAGGTACAACAAATTATAATTAACACATGCATTATTTTTCAAAGATGTTCGTGAATATATGAAATACAAACTTCTACAACCCGCTTCCCACATGGGGTGAATTTTAGAAATTCCTTTCTTAGTGCACCCCTAGACCACAAATTAACTGTAAACTCCCAGATTTCCGGTAGTTAGGCTGTGCGTTGATAGTCTAGTCAGTGAAACAAACAGTCATGCAACGATTTTATATATATTGATGAGTGGCCCAAATAATCTTACTAACCCGGTTACTAAGATTCGTTGTATAAATTTTGTGGCTGCTAACTTATTATGGAATGTGTTATTACTGGAAGAAAGCGTTAGCCAAGTCAGTCGTGGGAAGCAATGGCGGCGATGAGCTCACCACGTATCTCGTCTATTTTCCACGATATGGAAAGAGGCCCATTGAGGCTCTGCCCACCTCTTCGTGGATAAAGACATGACTCTGTGTATATATGTGTGTGTGATGATTTTTGAATTTCACTTCCTACCGCCAATATTTTTATTCTAAAAAAAAAGTTGAAATGTTTTAAAGTTTTTGACCTATTTTGTGCTACGATTTTTGAAATACTCGTTACATGTGTACATGTTTCGTTGTATCCTAACTATACTACTCATCCAAGTCATTAATACTCCATTTTACATCTCACAAACACAAGGTTACCCAAACTAACACCCAAAAAAACCCTGCAAACGCCCAAATAAACTTTATTACGCGTAAAGGTATAAACATCCCCGTAACGGCCGTCCCGCGCACAATGTCCACCCCTAAAGGGGGTTGAACACAGTAGGGGATGATACAGGGGATGGCTCAGCTGTGACACACTGCCCGATTTCAATACCATTGATTTTATACTTTTGTATGTGATAGTTCTGTATTGTAGTTTTGACGACTTCTATGGCGCGGCGGGTGAAGGTTCGCCTGCGTCGCAGGAGGTTGCGGGTTCGATTCGCGCCTCGTTACAAATATTTGTACGATCTGCAGATATTTGTTCAGGATGTTCTGGGTATTCAAAAATATCTTGTATATATTGTATTAGGTATATCAGTTATCTAGTACCCATAACACAAGCTCTGCTTAGCTTGGGGCTAGATAATGTTTTGTGAACTGTCCAGCACTTATTTATTATTATTTATTTATTGTAAAATTTTATTGTGGAACGGATAAATTAATAGATAAGTAGTGAATTTTGTCAAATTTTAGCCGAGGTATGTGTGGCCTAAGATAGCGGCAACACCAGGCAGAAATCTTCATACAAAAAAAAACGCGTCGCGCCGCTCGAAAAAGCTGTTTCCATTGAATATCTCGTAAATGCTATGTATCTTTATTTTTATTTGAACATTACTTTGTACTTGTTGTTATTCGTGCTTAGTCCGTGCGTCAACCGAGGTCCGTGCTGAAAATCAGCGCTGCAGTTTACTGCAGCATTATGCTGAGCACGGTCCTCTTTTGACAGCACTATACACAGCCAAAACGCTGTCAAAGCCTATCTGTTTTATTTACTTATTTGTGTTGTGTATAGTTTTTTGTCAAAATAAAAGTTTTACTTACTTACTTACTTACTTACTTAAATATAGATAATTCACGAAACCCCTACAGCAAACCCTCGGCTTTGTTCTATTGATTTTATTTATCTAATTTTTAACCAAATAATTTGCACGATTTTAACAAACAATCGAATCTAGTAGTAGTAGAAGAGTTGTTTTTCGAAAGTGTTCATCCGGGGTAGTACCACCATACCTATTTCTGCCGCAAAGCAGTAGTGCTCGCATTGCTGTGTTCCGGTTTGAAGGGTAAGGGTGTCGGTGAAATTACAGGCACATGAGACTTTTCATCTTTATGTCTCAGGGTGGCGGACGCAGTGCAATGCCACATAGGTCGCGTCCTAGGTGGACGTGACCTGTGAGGTGTATGTGCACTGTTCATAGGCAGAGGTTACCGCTTAACACCAGGTACTACTTAATGACACTTATATACTACTTAATGACAGAACAAGCATGTGGCCATGCTTGTTCTGTGATTAAGTAGAATAAAAATAATATTTAAAAAAAAACGTTAATTTTGGTGTTTTTTTATCGAGGAAATATTGATCAATCGTGTTATATTCTGTGATCGTGTTTAATGTACAGTGATCCCTCGGTATTATAATGTAGTTTCCATGCATATTTGTATTGTACTTGATTTAGTCAGTTAAAAATCTGATCTAATATTTGTAATTTTGCGAAATAACCTTTAATACATACCCCTCCGTCTCCTCCAGTGGATGTTGTAAAATCCGACTAAGCGACTACCCGAACTTGTTTGTAAGAATCGTTGGTACAATATTTGTCCCAGCTACGTTATTAGTGGAAGAAAGCAAAATGAAGAAAGAAAGTGAAATGGCGGCGATGAGCTCACTTCTTGTCACGTCTATATTCCGACGATGGTTCAACCCGCAGTGGGCCCATTGAGGCTCTGCCTACCCTTACCCTTACCTTTATAGAATTCATACATTTCGCGTTTTTCCTCAACCAGCTGTTGAACCTGTCAATGAAACAAGAAAATAACATGTTGTTGAAAAGTACAGTCAACAATAAAATTAACTTTCAATTGTTACTTTCGTTGTTATATGAAACAATGCTTGCCATCTGTTTTTACAACATTGTATTAATTGTAAAATCATCATCATTATCAGCCTACAGAAGTCCACTGCTGGACGTAGGCCTCCTCCATAGAAACCAACCAGGCGCCTTGAGCTGCCAGGTGTATTAATAAACACTATGTACCATAGAAATTGAAAAGAAAGTCGGTGTATGGAAGCTGAACGCCAACTCAGGGATTACACCAAGGGATGGGCAGTAGAATCCACCTGAGCACTCAACACCAACTCCGATAACCAATTTGCTTGTAGCGAAAAAAATATTTATAAGTGCTCTTCGTAGCATAGAATCAGAGCTCTTCAAATTGGTGCTATTTTTGGTGATTAAGGCACATACATAGCATTCTATGGCCTCGCCTTGCAGTGGACGTTAGGCTGGTGATGATGTTTTTTTTAAACTTTTTGAATGACGCAACAAGCATTATCCCAGTTGATGTTTAAAGTAGATTTTTCGTTAATGGCGGAAAGAGTCCGTACTAAGACTTGAAACCATTGTTACAAAAAATTCTTAGCATTTTTCTGTACAAATGTACATTTTGACATTCAATTGGCATAGCCAAAATTATAACAGACTTACTTATTGGGCACACAAAGATGCAATTGCATTGACATATGCAGTGTTCAAAATCTCACTCAATTTTATAACTTAGGTTGTTATGTAAAGGGTTCAAATTATCATTTTAGGGTGTATTGTGTCAGCTGTTGTCCTTGATACGTCATAACACCATGAATTACCATAGATGTAATTACTATAATAGACATGACAAGATCTTAAAAATAAGCAAAAATATATTTATTACTAGCTTTGCCCGCGACTTTGTTCGCGCAGTACATTAATATCTTCTAAACTCTGCAAGTTATCGAATACGTAAATTAAGGTTAAAATTCCTGTTTTAATCCATAAAATTTTCATTTAAATCCGTTGAACTGTTTTGGAGTAGATTCGAGTCAATCTCTCAGAAAACATACAGTCCAAAAACTCTTAATACGGACACTTAATATTGGTATAAATATTGGTAATTTTTTATTTTGGAATTTTGATTTTAGATAAAACAATAAAAAGGTAGTTCCATCTGGCTCGATAGATGGCGCAGACGTAAATCCACGGTCAAAAATTCTTAGCTGGTCTCATCTGGTCTATTTTAATAGCACGTTTAGAGACCACAAGTGTAGTGAAATTAAATGGAAGTGAATTGCGTGACTCTACTTAAGGGTACTCTTTTACTACTAAGGGCCTTTTTCCAGAACGTCTCTGATCTGGTCAGAATACGTTCGCCGTGGTCTTTCCCTTTCTTTTTTAACCCCCGACGCAAAAACGACAGGGTGTTATAAGTTTAACGTGTCTGTGTGTGTGTGTGTGTGTGTCTGAGTGTGTGTGTCTGTCTGTGGCATCGTAGCTCCAGAACGGACGAACCGTTTTTTTTTTTTTTTGTTAGGTAGTTCAATTTGTTGGGAGTGTTCTGAGCTATGTTTGATCAAAATTGGTTCAGCCGTTTCATTGCATTGAGGTTTTTTTTTATTTATACAAAATTCATTACTTGTTTTCTTATCGTCTTTTCCCGTGGAGGGGCTAGGCTGCAGCGTGGGTGCTTCCGTATTCATCCTGGGAATCCACCACGAGACTGCAATCACCAATATACCTGCCATGCATGGTGATTATGGAAAATCACCTCAAATTCCCTCATCGAATGCTGATTCAATGACTGATTCTGAGACCCGGTCCAGTAGTGGAAGGCATTACAGACTGATGACGAATTTATTGATATTTTATCTGACGAATAAGGTTATCAGAGATTGGTGTAATTGGACCTAGTAACATACAAGCTTATGTTAATATCTGTCTTCGAAAGTAGTACACGCAATATCAAAATTATTATAGATAGCCACCGTAGAGAGGTAAATCAATACCATTATCTTAAAACCAGTATAAAAATGAAGAATATCGAACTCCAGACCACTTTTCTGCGAAACATCAAGAATTCCGTGGAGCAAATTTCAAGCTTAATACTAGAAAATAAGTTTGAATTTCCAATGTGTTTACTGGGTTATTGTATCCTCGTTTACATTTAGTACACGCAAAGCAAATTTTATCCTTATCACTATAAGATTACAGCTGATAATTCAAGAGTAAACATTTTCAGACGGGATAATACAGCCTTCGAACCTACAGCCTATTTTGGACATTATACAGTAGTGACAGGGTTTAAAATCCATTGTGACGGTACATGATTTGTAGGGCTTTTTGAATGCGTGCGCAGGCGCATCTTACGGCAAAGGGCGGAAATCTTAATGGCTCCTGGAAGCTGAACTAACGATGGGATCCATTGATCCCGCATATTGTAGTGTTAGTAATGTGGTTGAACCGAAATTACTTTAAATCACCCATAATTACAACAAAATATTAAAAATTTATGGCAGTTTAATATTTCGTTTATGTTGAAAATTATGTCGTTATAAATAATCGTCTTTGAAAAATTAATAATATCAATTAATTGCCATCATTTTTTTTATATTCGTAATAAGAATCTGTTCCTCTATTCCGATTTTACACCACGAGTGACAAATAGGAATACAATTACCATCAGTGGTTCACAATGATAGTTCGGTTTCCAGTACGGTGTAAATACAAGGTGACAAGAAGGAATAAAATTTACATTTGTCACCAGTAGTATTAGTAGATTGTTCTAATTTATAGGGTTCAAAAATAAATTTTATAGAGTACAGTCAAAACTCATTATTTTGTATATTAAGTATACTTTTTTGTCAAAATGTCAATAAGTAGTAACGTCTTCGTGTTCTAGTATTTTATAAAATATACGCATCTTACAGCGACTCCGCTCGTATGCTACCGGAATTAAAAGTGACAATCCAGGTCATAATCGCTACCTAACTTCATCAAAATCAGTCCAGCCGGCGCGAGAATAAGTAACAAATAAACAAACAACAAACAAGCGACAAACAGACATCCAAACACATTCATAATATTAGTAGGAATAACTTCTAATAATAAATACGTGCAAGAAGGCTATTACGAGGTTATTTTATTCATAAATAGTTTATTTTATGCAATAATTTAATTCAATAAGGTCAAGAATTGCAAAATTTTAATCTATCTATATTTAAAAACATTTACATTTCTAGCTAGTAGGTATTTGTGTATAAAAATAGTTTTTTTGCATCTCATTACTCGACAATTATGCATTTTATGACTGAAATAAAATCGGCACACTTCTACTTTTATTTAGTTTTATTTTTCATAAAACGTTTTTATTTATAAAAAGTTTTCAGTGTGGGCACAGATAAAATAATACTATAGTATGTATTATTTATTATATTATTATGTAGGTATTTTTTTATGTATTATGTTGGTTTGTATATATTTAATGATATGTGTATTTGTCAAGGTGATAACACCACTGTCCCATTCTTCCATATAGTCTTCTCCATCCTAAGGTTGTCTGAAAAAATCGCTTTAAGCTATAAGACCACATATTGTGAATTTCTGTAATTTGTTGTTATTTAGTTAAGTTTTATATTTCTTTGTGTTATTTAATCGTTAATGTACAATAAAGAGTCTATTTATCTATCTATCTATCGATCAGTATGTATTTTACATTATCGGTTTTATATCTTTGACCTTATGATATTTTTACTAAAACAAAACCTTCGTTAACTAATACCGCAGACGACATCTAAAAATACCGCGTCTGACAATATTTAAAGGACAATACCAATTTTTGTATGAGAGCTGGGCGTCTTTATTTTCTGTTTTTTTTTCTTGCGGCCTTCGGTCTGGTTTGGATATATAACGTGTGGACAGTGTACCAAGCAATATTTTTTTAAGACAGTATACCTCTATACTCAGTCCAAACAGAGTAAAAGAGGTTAGAAGTTTAAGGAAATTCCATACATTTTTCATATGAAGTATTATGAATTTATCAATATACGCAATGTTATTTATTATTATTGTTAAAACTAAGTAAGCTGCTTTTGACTGTGCCTGAGATTTGACGTCAAGGGCACAGTCATCGTATTAATGTAGATTTTTGATAACGAACAATAATGAAATCGGCGAAAACTTCTAACCTCTTTAACTCTGTTCGGACTGAGTTTAGAGGTATACTGTCAAAAATTGATATTTCAATACATAATGGATGGCCGCGGCGGTAAAAAAAAAGACGCCAATTTATGGCATGAGCTTTTATTTGAAATATTGAGTAAACAACCTTCCATTAATAAATAAGCCAGCTCTAGCCCTTTCTTAATCCTACATGCCATTATGGCAGGGCTATTTGCACTTTGCAAGCATCGCTTGTATTGTGTGGAAGCAGTTTTTTTTTAATTCAATCATTCGATAACCACATAGAGTGCTGTAACATTGCATAATCTATCGCTTAACGACATCCACGTGAGGAGACGGATGAGTCCATTCCGCAGGATACACCACGATATTATTCCACCAGTTTTTTTCTGTGTATTCAAGAGATAAATACCCCTTTTTTAACTTTGTGGATGACGGAACAAGCAGATGGCCCACCTGATGTTAAGCGGTAACCTCTGCCTTTAACAACACATTACTTCATAGGTCACGTCCACCTAGGACGCACCCTATGTGGCACTACACTGCGCCCGCCACCCTGAGACAGTATAGTATTATTTTATCTTTGCTGAGACATAAAGATGATAAGTGTCATGTGCCTGTAATTTCACCGGCACCATACCCTTCAAACTAGAACACAGCAATGCGACAGAAATAGGTATGGAGATAGTACTTCCCCAGGCGAACTCTTTCACAAAAAAGCTCTACTACTACAATATGAATATACTCGTATCATCAAAAAATGTATACCTTTCTGAGACCACAGTTACGGTTTGACATGATGTGTCTGGCCCAAGAATAAACTCCTCCGTCTACTCCCTTGGATATCTTAACAGTAGGGATTCAACGCCAATCCTGCGATCACAAGTGGCAATGGGCTGGTTATATATGCCGAAGAACCGTCAACCATTGGGGTAAGCGAGTTGTTGAGTGGAGACTGCGTCTTAGCAAACGTAGCATGGGGCGCCCTCTGGCTAGGTGGAGCGATGACCTACGAAAGGCGGCGGCAGAAAGTGGATGAGAAGAGCCGAACACTGGGCTCAGTGGCGCATATTGGGAGAGGCGTATGTCCAGCAGTGGACTAGTATGGGCTCATGATGGCTGCGATCTTAGAGCATTGCAGGCCTCCGTATGCTCGATGGCTGCGATCACCAATCCGCCTGCCAAGCGTGGTGATTAAAGCAAATCCCCCCAATCTATGGTGGCCTCGTCTCTTAGTTGACGTCTAAAGGCTGCTAGATGATGATGATGATGATGACTTCAATCTTCAGTTAAAAATCATCATCTTAAAATTATATTTCTAATCATTATAGACTCACAGAATAAATAATATTACAAGTAGTAGAAGTCAGTAGAACGCACAAAATCGTGACTTAAAACGGCGGCGCGCGACCAAATTATTAACCAATATTTTAGTGATGTGAAAAGGTTGTACAGATATGTAAAAATTAAATACAATACAAAAATATTTATTTTGCCAAAACAAGACAAAAAGGTACAGTTAAAATACTAATTATTAACAGCGAAAAGGGTCGCCAACTCACCACTCATCGTATGCTGCGACAACGCAAACTCTGCTGCAGCGCTGGTTTTATGTGACGCCAGTGTGTGAAGCAGCAACACTGCAACACGCGTTTTATACCAGCTACAAGTTAATAAACTATTCAATAATTATATACGAAACAACGTGAAGTGAAAAGAAAGAAAGAGAATAAGAAAATATTCTTTATTCTTATTGTACACACCAAATACACGAATATAAAAGCCAGAATGAAAAGACATGTACAAAGGTACATTTACAAAGGCAAAACCCTAAAAAGAGTTTTCTTTCAGCAAACCTCTGAGGCTAGAGATTGGTGATTATTAGAGTGGTGATTGTTCGTGTAAACTAAAGTGAGACACAAAACAAAACAAATTAAACAACATTGGTAAACACGTGTTCTCAGTATAACTCGGCTGTTAGTAACTACAGCTTACTTGTTTTATCTCAGAAACATCACTATCCTAAATTCTTCACGCCCAAATCAACACCAGCCAGTTCAATGCCAATATTAAACGGTTTTTTTTATTCCCCGGCACGATTTCAAACTTTTTCATTCGTTTGGGTGACAAAAGACGAAAAAATCACGAAAACTATTTCACCTGTCTATAGGCTTTATCTCAGAGTAGCAAGGACTGATTCTGTTTAGCAGAGGTTATCTGGGTCTTGGTCGCTTAGATTTATTCTTTACGCTAAAGTAGGAAAATTAGACAACGGAACGCTTTTCAATTGGCACGAGCTACTCCTGCTGTGCTCGAAATTCAAAATTTTAAAATTGAATGTGGTATTTATTGTTATGAATATTTTGAGCATAGAACAGAAAGTTGATCTACACTTTAGATACTCAAAATGTTGCGATATCCCGTATCGTGCATATGTATACCTATCAAGTTGTATTTTGATACGATCTGCTTTTTGAGAAGGCATTAAATGGTTTTAAAAAAAAGCACTATTATAATCATGGAAGCAACATTCTACAATTCTTTACCTTCTAATTTGTTTATTATACTCTGACTAAGCCTTCGTATAATTATGATAAAACTTCACTCATAGGTAAGTTCGTTAAATCACTAATTATGAATACCTATTTAGAGCATCGAACAGAATGTTGATCTTCACTGTACCTAAAATGTCATATAAAAATACAATTTAATTAAAAAATATGTAATCTGTACTAGGTAATTCAATAATTGAATTGAGGACCTCTGTGGCGCGGCGGGCGAAGATTCGCCTGCGACGCTAGAGGTTGCTGGTTCGATTCCCGCCCCGGAACAAATATTGTACGATCTGCTGATAGGTTCAGGGTAATCTGGGTATTTTCTATGTATAATACAAATGTATGTAATGTATTTAACGTTATATCAGTTATCTAGTACCCATAATATAAGCTCTGCTTAGCTTGGAGCTAGACAGTGTTGTGTGAACTGTCCAGCATTATTTATTTATTTTATAATAGCGTATTTTATCAACTGGTAATAAAATTTAAATCATGAAGTAAATCAAAATAATAGATGATCGACTTGAAGCAAATTTAGCATTTAAAATGAGAAATTGTTAAAACCCGATTAGTTATTCAATGTTCTTTTAGGTGACCTTAGCTCTTCTCGATAACATAACATAGTTTTGGAATAGTGTCGAGTGTAGACGTGTTGTGAAAAAATATATTTGATTGTTTTCTATAATACAAAACTCTTGCAGTGCCTTACGTATGAAAGTGAAGAAATTATCTTATAAATTTCATGTTTGTTTTTAGTGTTTTTTAACTTTTGTGTCAACCAATCAACTTATGTAACCACCAATGTGTACCAATGTGTACCAATGTAACCAATGTGTACCAATGTATCAATATTTTTCAAAACCGTGGTACTTACGAAATAGGGTGGTAAGCGAAATAACTAAAATTACATCTAAAAAAAAATATTTATTATTTATTAGTTTTTATTGTTTTTGATTTTGATTTAATTAATTTCTATGTATAACTATTACCTATATAGATACATTTAGTAGCAGTAGTATCATCTGACATTCAATAGGGAGGCCTGTGGCCAGCCGTGGACTCCTACAGGCTGATAATGATGAGGATGTGGACATCTTGCAATTAATCTTACAAATTGATCAAATAATGTAATTTTTTTCTCATGATCTGATTCGCTAAATACAAAATCGTCGGATTTAGTAACATTGCTGCCTGATTTCTCGCTATTTACCAGATTACTTGGTTTTTTCTACGGTTGCGGCAATATTTAACGCATGGACGGTGGTGACATTGGCGCAAAATCGGTTTTTTACCGGTAAAATCATGAGTAAGGTCGATGAGAAAAACTGTATTTGATACAATACTGACATAATAATAACTATAAAAACTTCAATGGATACAGTTATAAAGCAATTCAAGACGTGATTGATATTTTTGTAACAATATTTGTGAAGAAATCTTAATGCAGGTGGAATAAGAATAAAAAGGCTGAGCTCGCTTTAATCCAACTATAAATAAATATAAAAAGGAAAGCGAATGAATGAATTACCTATTACCTATTTCTGCCGCAAAGCAGTAGTGCTCGCATTGGTGTGTTCCGGTTAGAAGGGTAAGGGTGCCGGTGAAATTACAGGCACATGAGTCTTTTCATCTTTATGTTTTAGGGTGGCGGACGCAGTGCTATGCCACATAGGGCGCGTCCTAGGTGGACGTGTCCTATGAGGTAATGCACTGTTCATAGGCAGAGGTTACCGCTTAACATCAGGTGGGCTATCTGCTTATTCCGTCATTCAAATAGTATAAAAAAAAAAGATTTGACACTTTTTTGTATACAGACAGAATGACAAAAAATAAGCAAGTTAAGCAGTTATTTGCGAAAAAGTTAGGTCGCAAATGCAAATGCTAAAGCAAAATGCCAAAGTTAAAGATTTAAAATATGCATAGAAACAACATTATAATAACGAGGACTAACTCTAGCCAAAGCAAGAGCAATAATTTCTCGATAGAAAAAAAAACAAAAAATTACCATGTTTTGGCTAGATTCGATTGTTACTCAATATGGTGCAGATTATTGGATTTTTACATTCAATTAATAAAATCAATACTTTAAAACTGATGAGATGATGATGATGATGGTTCTGTAGAGTTAGTTATATTTTACGAGATATCCTATACTATTACTGAGCAATATTTGTAATCACGTTCTCGAAAACTGCTCTAACGATTTCGATTAAATTTGCTAAATGGGGGTTTTTGGGGGGAACAATTTATATAGACACTATTTTTCGCCCCCAAAATTCCCAGAGTCCCCAAGATCGATACCAAAAATAGTTTTGGACAAAAAAAATTTTTTCACTATCCGCTAATCTACATCAGTCACAGAATATTCAATAGTTTGTTTCGTGTGCACATTACATTTTCATATTTATGTGCCTACATTTTAGTGTGTTAAAAACTACTTCATTTAAAGAAAAGTAGAATACACGTCTTAACATCTCTTATCTCGTATTATCGTCTTAAGTTTTCGAGAACAATATAATACTTCGTGAGATTGGTCTTAAATATCTATCATCGTCAACAACCATGGTTTCTTATGTCAAAGGATTTGCAGTTACAGCTTTATTAATTTAGCCATTACATACAGTTTTCGAAATAAAATAAGCATTGGGATAGCTCTTCCTGCCATTTTCAAAAAGACACGTCGTTTACTTTTATTTTAATTATTTTCTAGTGTTTATTTTTTGAGTTATTTTCGTTATTTTTGTGGCATTTTAACCAATGTAGCTCGTTTAAAGAGCACAAGTGTAGTAAAATGAAATGGAAGTGATATGCATGACTTTTCAAATTGGTGGAAATGTCTACCAAAGTTTTAGTAAAACGGCCATCGTTTTACTAAAACATGACTTGACTTTGACGACTTGGAAGGAGTGTAACGTTGCAAATTATATTGAAAATACACTAATTAAAATGAAAAATAACTTTAAAATGGAAAATGCACAAGCCTTGCGACGACTATTATAAAGAAAAAGAAAGCATTTTATGCAAAATAAACAGTTTTTCCTCAAAAATGATAAACGACTATAATTTCACACCCTGTAAAGCTTTTCAAATTAATCCTTACGAGCAAAAACTATGCCTTATTAAAGCCCTTAGGACAAACCCTTAGATAAACACAGAATGTATGCCCGCGATTTATAATAATTTTGGCGGCAAAAAGTGGTCGAAAGGGACGCGTTTTTGTCACCGTTTTTGCGGCGAAGGGAGCCGTTACAGTATTAACAAAATGAGATTTTGTGGATTTCTATGCAGATAGGTATTGTCTTTTGGCGAAACTGTTTTCCTATTAATAAATTGTAAACGAGTTATGTTAAGACTTTATCTCAATTACCATAACATCAACAACATCAGCAGCGTTTAGACGTCCACTGCTGGACGAGGCAAGAAAATTTAAAATGAAATGCTTAAGTTGGGTTTCCTTTTTTTAACCCCCGACGCAAAAACGAAGGGGTGTTTGACGTGTCTGTGTGTGTGTGTGTGTGTGTCTGTCTGTGGCATCGTAGCTACCGAACGGATTAACCGTTTTTTTGTTTTTGAATTTTTCGGGAGTGTTCTTAGCTACGTTTGGTCAAAATCGGTTCAGCCGTTTCATTGCGTTTAGTGTTTTTTAATTTTTACAAAATTAATTTATTCTCTTTGAATCAGCTTCAACTTGTTCTCGAGGCACCACACAGGCGCTCCCCACCTTGTAGTAAGAAGGATCATCAAATAAAGCGCGCGCCGTGTTTGTTTGTTGCCTGACAGGAGTAAATTTATTTTATAGGACGATTCAAAATTTTCCTTGTGATTTCAATGAATAAAATGTTTTTAACTTTGACTTTGACTTTGACTTTGACTTTGAATGAAATAAGAGGATTTGCCATCATCTCCATGCTCGGCAAACAGATTGGTGCAGTATTGGTGATGTACTCAGGTGGATGATGCTGCTGTGTGTTTGTGCCCATCCCCTGGTGTAATCTCTTACTCGGCTTTTACAAAATCCACGGGAGGAGATGGAGCGATTAATTCTTAGCCGGACATACCACAGCCAATTTACATTAATATAACCAAATCTACAACATTAATTTAACTTTTAACAATTACTTTTAATAATTAACATTATTTCTTTCTTTTCCAATATTTGTTCATGTACAATAAGGCTAAAAATAGTTACAAAAACGAAAACTTAAAGATGCAAGTATGCTTAAACTAGACTTAAACAAAAGAAAATATAAATCATTGAAAAGAAACGCTGTACGGTTACTGCAGTGCGCTTTATTAAGACTTATCTGGTCACCCTTAGGTTTGTCATGTAAGAATGTCACGCATGACACGCAGCTAATCTGGGTCGAATGTCCACTTTACATCCCTTAATGTCTGGGTAAAAGATATCAAGGGGTCAGGTGACATTATTAACGTCATTTATTATTTTAATTCTGTAATCTTAGAACTTATTTTTTTTATATTTTCTTAACAAACTTTTATTACACGCACGTGTATTCTAGCATATTTTTTTTTTTTTTTTTTAAACAATTGTGCAACTATAAAATTAAATACTAGTCAAATAGCAAAACAAAAACGTAGTGCTTATAGTACAACAATTAAATTAAATCCTCATAAAATTACTAACTTAAAACAAAGAAGAATTTAACTTTTTCACGCCTTATGATTTTAGTTAGTTCCTCAAATATAATTTGTATTATTTACATAATTTTACAGTTATGTTAGTAGACGTTGAAAAAATTTAAAATTACTGATTTTTTAATTCACATTTTTGTATCTAGGACTCCGTTTTTGATGGACTTCTTGAAAGGAGTATTGAATTCTTTCACCGCTTGGTCATTCTTCACTAGGCCCTTTTCAAGGCCACCATACCTCAAGCCGGTGACCAAGACAGAACCCGTGACACGAAGTAGTAGTAGTTTGTGTACTTCTTTGAGTAGACAACATTACATTAAACTCGCTAGTATAAACCGGAATTCTAAAATCCAACCTTGACATTAAGTGTTGCCATGTGCTATTATAATATTTCCAAAATTTCTAGCGTTTCCTCACTGTTTTTATCTAATTTTTTATGTTTGTTTTTGCGATTTCCTCAATCTGATTAAGAGCTTTTGTGTATCTGTAAATCACTAATGCTGTTAGAAACACTTTTTTGTTGTGTTTCATCGTCACTTTTTGCTTATCATTCATCAATAGATTCATTTCGATTTTGTTTATTTTAGTCGTGCCAATTAAGTTGTTTTAATTTATAACCTATGTGCCTTATGTTATTGATGTTTTTTCACATTTGTCTGCATTAAGTTTTGCCGTCATCCTAAAATTCTAGAATCTAACGTCATGTTTAAAATGTTTAATGTGTTTAAAATGTCGTAAGACAGCGTGTTCTGGTGCGGCCTTCTGCCTTGTAGTCTTAAATTCTTCTCAAAACAGCTTCATCATCACGGAAGGCTTGCTGTACTGATTTCACGGATTCCTCTCAATCCTTCACGAGCTATCTAACTTGATGCTTCGAATCTCCAGTCGTGCCATTAAGTAGTGCTACAAACTTTAATTACGTTCGGACTGTGACCAATCACGGTCGTGTCTCGATCTCACAAGTCATGCAACGTGCTACCGTATCCTATACCTCCAACATCATTATTGTAAAATCTATTACCACCTTTATTGTTAACAATTTTGAGTCTAAATTCATTTGTATCTGCTGCTCTATCAAAATCATTTCCTAATGCATTGTTGGGTGGGAGTCAAATCAATTTGAGTCCTATGGTTGGAACTGTAAGATTGGTTTTGGGTTTAGGGGTGTTATTGAGTCGTGTTTCATCAGCTAGGTTCCGAAGGACCGCGGTTTCATTGTTGGGCGAATAAAACGTATCTGGTGGATGACACGACGGTTTTCGCTTAGAAACTAATTTGAGGCATCACAATGTTGGTACCGAAACTTTTTGAGTGCCGGTGTCGTCTAATAGATTGCATTGTTGGCACGTGTATTGAATGATTTAGCTACGAACTTCGATTAAACCGTCATGAAATGTATAACTTAAGGTATATACACGTTTTATCTCGAACTTATTGAAACTACCTTTTTGTGCCGTGAAATTGATCAATAACTTTTATCTAGCTCATAAGCATAAAACATGGCTGTTTTTTCTTTTAAAAACACAAGGTGCATGTTTCGCTACCATCAAAGCAATAATAATTATGGTCTTAAAATTTAGTTTTAAGGCATTTGTTCTGCTAGATAATAAGGAAGATGAAGTGCTTGTAGCGTGAAAACCTCCGTGAAGACCGCATCCTGTCTTTGAGTGGAAAAAACCAGACGTTTGAACTAAGATGTATAATTATATAATTTGTTCTGGCTGCTCGCGGATGTCGTTCAAGGACAAAATTCACTTTCTGGTAAACAAAAGATGGGTTTTAAAATGCTCAAGCTAAAGTTTAACAGCACAAGAAACGGTCGTTAGAGGCTGTTTAGCCTAACCATTTTTGATTAATATTATTTTCTTACATGAAATTTCATCACCGAAGTTTACATTAATCGACTGTTTATAACTATGTTAGTGAACTTGAGCCCAAGTAGTTTATATTCATCAGACCAAACACATAATTCACAGTGAAACCATAAGTACCAACAAGTAGCTTGTAGTAAGATGGTTCATCAAAAAATAGCCAAGCCGTATTTGTTGCTTGATTTTTACACACTACAGTCGTAAATTAATTGGTGCGTATTGTAAATTGACTTATATTTTGTAACGAAACATTAAACAGCGCCGATTGTCCTGAGGAGTTTACTTTTAGCCTCGTCCTGATGTTTTAGTAACGTAAACTATAATAATTCAGCTCAGGTACTTACACAGACACAGGCGCAGACACAATAAAAAGCGTATATTCAAAACGGTCACGTCTCGCTAGCGACATCCACGTCTCGCGACCTTGAGTTAATAGTTGCTCTTTTCGTTCCAGGTGTTCGGGTCTAAGGCGGATCTTCAGCTGCACACTCAAATCCACCTCCGCGAAGCGAAGCCCTATCGCTGCACACAGTGTCCCAAGGCCTTCGCGAATTCCTCCTACCTGGCTCAACACTCGAGGATCCATCTAGGGATCAAGCCCTACCGTTGCGAGATCTGCCAACGAAAGTTCACGCAGCTATCCCACTTACAGCAGCATATCCGTACACACACGGGCGACAAACCCTACAGATGCACCCAAATCGGCTGCACTAAAGCCTTCTCCCAGCTATCCAACCTTCAAAGCCACAGCCGCTGTCACCAAACCGACAAGCCCTTCAAATGCAACTCCTGCTACAAATGCTTTACGCACGAGAAGGATCTGCTGGAACACATCCCAAAGCACAAGGAGTCGAAGCATTTGAAGACGCACATCTGCCAGTACTGCGGCAAGAGTTACACGCAGGAGACGTATCTAAGTAAGCACATGAACAAACATGCTGAACGCGCTGATAAGCGACCGCCAATTTCAGCCTTAGGGCTTAGCGGGTTGAACAGGTCTTTGGGAGCTGTTGCTCCAACGCAGCCGTTCGCTGAGCATCCGTACTGGCCTAAAGTGAGCCCAGACTCAGCGGCGCACATGTCCGACGACGGAGGGTACCACCAGCAGAGAGAGAATGAAGAGCACCATGAGCATCAAATGCAGCAGCAACGAGCTCTGTTCGCTCAGCATGAAGCCCAGGATGACAGGATCCAACCTCCAGTCTCCTCGGCGCAATCCGCCTTCACGCCAATCAACTCTATGGCCCCGCATTTAAATGGTTTATCGCACCACAGCGCGTTACCGACACGGCCATACCTGTACGACCCACTGCATTTCCAGCAAGGGAAGCAGCAGCCGAATTCTTTCCCTAATCAGCTGATATCTTTACATCAGATCAGGAACTACGCACACCAGCCCTCTCTTCTCCCCGCGGAACACATCCTCCCTCACGCCCTCTCGCACAAAGACAAGCAGTAACTTGCCGGAGTACATCTACTTTAGTACTTACGATGGTATTACTAGTATATAAAATTTTAATAAAAATATTTAGAATCTCGCTCTCGAAGACAGTGGTATTATAAATACGAATGTTGGTACTATTTAGTGAATGACTTCACGTTTTTAGAAATATAATTATATCTTACGAATACTCTGAATTCTGTAGGTAACAAAATTACTGGGTATTTATTGTGATTTTTATCTTAATTCTCATCAACTGAATTATGTAAAATTTAACTATTTAAAGATAAGTTTTCTTGAAAAGCGTTCATGCTCTAAACAAAAGAGTTGCCAACAGTTTTAATGATTTTATACTGTACTTTCAATTTATCATCATCAATGTCACTTAAACTTTTGACAGTAATGATTCAGGTGAATGCTTTTTAAGTTAGTTAATCTTGAATACGAACCTAATCATAATAATAAATATACCATCGTGGATATTTCTCGAATGCATATTTTTTTTGTTAAAGCATAATAGTGATAAATATGTGTTTTCTAAGTTATACATATTTAGAATAGTTTTACAGAAAAATACATTATTATTGAGAAATTTTGCTGAGTTTTTAAACAAAGAAAACAATCAAAGTTTTAATAAATCAATTTCAAATATTATGCACATGTAAATGGTAGTTTTTCTGTAAAAGTTTCCAAATGTTTGTGAGACTGCATTAGAAATTAAATTTTCCATGTTAGTGAAAATATTACACATTTAAATAAAACGAGTTCCTGAAATCAGAATATGAAATAGCTAACAGTATCATGTCTTAAATCCTTGATTGGTGTCGTTTTCTTCGGTTGCATTTTATCTTTATACCTACTTTAAGATTATCTTTACTAAATAGATCTCTTAACATCACAGTTTCACTCAGTTCCTACTTAGATCATATATTATAATTTAGCATTATTTCTCTCTCTATACGCTCCGTTTGCCTTTAGTTTATTTTCATAAAAGAAAATGTCGTCTTCCTTCAGGTTTCACTGTTTAATAAACAAGTTTTTAAGTTAATTATTTTTAAGCACTACTGAAGGTTGAATATATTTTCTAATTTGTACCTAATCATTTCAATGTTTATATGTATTATCTATTGGGTGGCCAAATTTTCTTCTGCAACTTTCGACACAGAGAAAGGCACACTTTTGTACATATTCTGTATATACAAAACAATTTTGAAAAATATTATTTTTTTCAGTTTACTTTAGTAAAGCTTATGCTCAAATATTTAGCGTTAAGTGATGGTAGCTGGCAATCGGAATTGTAACATTTTAGCACCTACGGCATCTCTTTCGATCAACGAAAACCCTTATTTAGACTTATTTCAAGTATACGAACAAATTGTTGATTTTTTATTTTCTTTTTTGAATCAAAGTTGTTGTGGAGATAGATTGTGATAGGATGGATCGGGGGTAGAATGAATATTTTTGGAGTAACGAACTTTGTTCCAAAATTGTATGCTATTGATCTTTTTATTAGTTTTAAATTGTTAGGTTGTGGTTATTGATTTTCGAATTAGGATTCTCAAAACTGTCACAAAGTTAGCCAAATGCTAATTTTAGTTCTATGTACAAAAACTTTTTGTTCTTTTATTATTTTAAATATACGGCAATACTTATTCTTCCGAAATATTGTTATTAGTGCGTGCACTATTTTAATGTATAAAATTTCATGACAATGAGCCAAGATTTTATCCAATTTTTTTGAAATTTCTTTGTGTTTAAGGAAATTTGAATCGCCAATATCTCTCTATTGTTAGTAGAAATGTGATATTGTAATTTGATTTTTAAGTGTAAACTTATTTTAAATGAATATTTTTGTAAGTAATTTTTCGTTTAACGTTAGGTTCGCTTTGTCTAGCTCGGTTAAGATTTATAGATGGAAGTGAACAAAAACTTTTTGTTACTTAAAATCGATTAAAATTACAATTATGCCAAGAAATTAAAACTTTGTTTATTTTCATTTACCTATTGCAAGGAATTTATTAGTTTACTAGCTGTAACCGAAGTTTCACCCTAGTTATTCTCCTCTTAGTGCCGCTTTCGATCTATCCGACCTAGCAAATTTAATCAAAATTGCTCAAGTCGTTTAAGCGTGAAAGCAAGACTGAGAAACGGGACGACTCCTGTTTGCCTTGTGGTGGTATTGAGGAAATCCAGTATTCGATAACTGGACTATTCCTGTACTCTGCTGCTCGCCTGAATATTAGACAAATATTGGATACCTGGAAAATTCAAACCGCATAGCAGTCACCACACACGCGGTCATTTCACACTTTTAGGGTTTTCCGGATAAAACGTATCCTATAGCTTAATACAGGTATCTATAATGTGTACCAAACTTCACAGGAATTGGTTTAGCCATTTTGGCGTGATTGCGTAACAATCACCAAAACTTTCGCATTTGTAATATTAGTGTGATACGTATGCAGTATCTCATAACTACGACTTCCCTGGAAAAGAACGAATGGAAATACTGGGAATAAATACTTTAGGTACGTTAGGTTAGTTCCACGTGGAACTACTGCAACTCACTAGCTAAAGGGAACTACTGGGAACAAACGAAAATTTCTACCATACAGGAAGCACTAGAGTTTCTGGGTTCCGATACTAAGAGAACTTAATCAACTTGATTGATCCCCATTTTTCCAGTTTTCTTGGTTGCATAACTTACGATAATAATCATACATACATATAGGCTCCTAAAATACAGTTTTAACTAGTTTGGGATCCTATGGATTCAGTAACATATGAAACATTGTATTAGTTCAACAAAGTTTTTTTTTATACATAATACATACACTCACACCTATTTCCCCGAAAGGGTAGGCAGAGCCTCAATGAGCCTCTTTTCACAGAGGGTTACACCACCATGGGAATATAGACGTGACAAGTGGTAAACTCATCGCCGACATTGCATCCCACAACTGACTCAGCTAACGCTTTCCTTTAGTAATAACACATTTCTTAATAAGCTAGCAGCCAGGACAAATCTAATAGGTACCAACGAATCCTACTATATAACAGTCCGGGTAATCCCTTAGTCGGCTTTTACGACATCCATGGGAGGAGATGGAGAGGCCTATTCTTAAGCCGGACACACCACGGATAATCCTACTAACATTATAAACCTGAAAGTTTGTAAGGATGCATGGATGTTTATTACTCTTTCACGTAAAAAATAGTGGATGGATTTGGATGAAATTTGGAATGGATATAACTGGACTTTTGGAATAACACAGGCACATTTTTATCCCGATATTCCCACGGGATCGAGACTTACGTGGGTAAAACCGTTTAGCGCTGCTTGTAAATAATAATTAATATTAAAGTAATGGGATACCTACTGATATTCTGTGGAAGAGGCCTATGTCCAGCAGTGAACTTCCACAGGCTGGTGATTGTGGTGATGATGGTGAATCGGTTTTAAGCATTCCATTTGCAAATATACCTCATACTGACTACATCAATGCAAGGAAGCTGTATTTCGTTTACCTAGTTCATCTGAGATTAATTAAGACTTAGGAATAGACGGAAGATGATCTTCAGGACCACGAAGGTGTACCGTTGACATCTCTTCTGCCACACCTTTGGATAAAAAATAAAATAACAACTGAAGTTTTTCCTTTTTATTTAGATAACAGTCGCAATACAATTAAATAATTAGAACTTATCATAGGTATTTACAATAGGGGTCATTTTACCTACGTAGGTAATCATTCCATACATAAACCATCCAAAAATTAGAAAGCAAAATTATAGCCTTAAAATAAAAGTAATGGCATAAGAAACTTGTTGAAAAAACGACAGATTTTTACAAAACAGTTGTAAATTAAAAAGTGATTAAAAATCTATCGTAAATTTTCAAACTTAATAGGAAACACGAATATAAAATAGAATCCTCTAACGTTGAAGAACTTTTACTAAAAAAAGATGTAGAAGAATCTAAGCGTTAAACAATTCGTGTCACAAATTTAGTTAGGTAGTTAATTAAGCCATTACAAAGCTTAATAATATTGGGAATATTTCAAGTTAATACTTCATATGTATTGTCATTTAGTCGCCCTAAAAACTAAACGAGAATCATATAAAAATGAGTCTAAATCATAGGACATCGTACAATACCAATAAAATACAAAATGAAAATCCAGATAGGTAATTAAAAAGATGGAAATTTTAAATTATTACTGGTATTGTAATATGTGGCTATAATTATTTTTTGAGAATAAATATGGAGATAATGCCAATTATAAGGATGACAAAACAATTTAAGGAACAAGAAATCTTTGAACGCAAAACGGATAGCAAAATGATTTGATAAAGTTTTTAGTTAGTTTATTAAGTAGACGAATTCTAATCTTTTTGCAATCCCGTAGTATACCAAATCAATAAAAAAAAACTTTTTGGTACCTTAAATATGTACTATCAATGCACACTAAGTAATAAAAATCAAAATATTATTATCTAATTAAGCAACAGCGTATGTAGGTAAAATCAAATTGTTGCAATTTTTAATACAAAGTAAAACTATCTAAGACTCAACTAGCATGGAACGTTATATATTTAATTTTATTTGAAAAACTAAAAATAATATAGTCTATTTTTATGTGCTTTGATACAGCTGGATTTCAGCAATAGTTTTTTGACTTCTACTCATATGAAGAAATAATTTCAACAAAACTTGGGAAAAACGATTCAAAATAAACTCATATAAATTGACTAGATTCAACTTTGGTAGATATTGATACTATCGGTGAAGTATCTATACATTTGTAAGGAGATTAAATTGATTCTCTTACAAATCTCAGATTCAATATATTACATATAAACTTTAACATAGATGTAATAATTTTAAATAAATTTTAATTATATGAATATAAATCGCTATAACATAACAAACACAATACAATTAAAGGAACAACTGAAACAAAACGAAGAATAAGCATAGGATACCATACGCTGCCTACCCCCCTTAAACCTCGACCTTGTAGGGTGAGCCGGGGATGTGCTCATCCCCCCACTTGACGATGACGATGTAGTCTCCCCTATCGCGGACCACGTACCAGCATTCATAGTTGTTCTTGCCTTTGTGCTTCAGCTGAACCTCGTCACAAGGTCCCTTGGGGCCATAGATACCGACGTACATGATGTTCGTGCCTGGAAGGAACATACAGGTAAGTAAAGTAACTATGCAGCTAAATCAGTTAATAAGTTTTTTTTACTACTTTAACATTCAGTTGCAAGATTCCACCCGGACAAACATATATTGCAAGTTTAAAAATAATAAAAGCCTGTAAAAATATACAGGTGACCAAGATAGAACCAGTGAAAGAACACGAGCTAGAAGTGTAGGTACTTATTTATCTATAGACAGGCAGATAGACATACAAACAGACGACGTTGACTTTCATAAATATAGAAATAGAACGAGATATCTACGTACATTATCGAAGGTGGGTAAAATGGGTTATTAAATTAAAACAAATTAAGACTTTAATTCAGTGTGAGGAAGAAGCAAAGAGGTATATAGACATTACGGCGAGTGAAGCTCAAAATCAATCAGTAAAAACATAAACAAGAAACTTGAAGAAAGATTTATTAGTAAAGGGCGAGTAAAGGGAACTGCTTGACTTTATAGAGGAGTACAATAAAGTAATACTGACAAAGTAGTCGGGAGTGCCTTGGCTTGAGTCCCAATAGTAGGATTAAATCTGCCATTTTTGAAAGAAATGTCGTAATTTTTATTAAATTATATTTTAATGTGTTTTTTCAAGTTATTTCGTGTAATTTTAAAGGAATTTTAACCGGTGTAACTTGGATAAATAGCACATGTGTAATTTAAGTGTATTGCGTGTCTTTTCGAAATGTGAACTCTGTTTTTCTGCAACTATTGAAACTAAGTTATGACTTGACGGAAACACTTGACCACTTGACTATAAAAAGCTTTAGTCATTGATAAAAATATAATTACATAAGTATATCACTTGACATTGACGAAATTATTTGGAGCACTCCTCAGAAGCTATTCTATGAAGAAAAGAAGAGGAAGACCCAGTAGTAGCAGTGAGGGATGATGCTAATGATGATTTGTCAATAAGAGCGACACTCTGTGATAATTTGAAGACTAAGCATACGGCGTATACCTAATGGGGAAAACAGACTTGACTGGTATAGGTAACTAGAAAATTAACAGTAGAAAACTAGCCTTTATTTACAAGAGGGTACGTACCAGCATCGCCAGCGTGCACCGTAAACTGGTTGTGTTTGTTAAGGAACGCCTTCTTGAGTCCCATTCCCTTGCTGGTGACCTTGGTGGCGTCAGATTTGAAGTTCGGTAGCACAGGACCCTGCTTTTGCGCGCCTTTGGCCAGCTTCTGAACGGTTTCTACGGTGACTGAGGATGTTTCCTGGGCGCCGATTTCAGCTAGGTTGTTTCCTGGTATAAAAATAGACCAGTTAAGTGCCTAGATACATGAGTTCACGACTTTAATCCTTATGGAGGATATCCTCAGAGCTCATATTCGTGAGAAAGTCCTACTATACAACTAGAGTAACAAGCTCTAAAAATGCATTAGGCTCATAATATCAACACAATACAAGCTCCAAGTTGTGTAGATATGGAGAGTGATAAGATCCGAAGCAAGGAGATCCGTAGAAGTACCAAGATCACCTATATCGCCGATTGTAGGACATTAACTTTAATTTTATCTTTAGTTTACCTGTAAGTCATATTGTGTCCTTAATAAAGTTTTATATTATTATTATTATATTATATAGCCGGTGAAATTACAGGCATATGAGACTTTTCATCTTTATGTCTCAGGGCGCAGTGCAATGCCGCATAGTGCGAGTCCTAGGTGGACGTGACCTGTGTGTGAGGTAATGCAGTGTTATATAGAGTATATACCGCTAACATTCAGTGGGCAACCTGCTTGTTCCGTCATACATAATAAATAACCTTGTAAATAAATAATTTAAGTGGCAATAGGCAGGTCATAAAGCTCGCAGAACCGAAAACCGTTTGGGAACAAAAGTTCTCATGTGGCGACCACGAACCGAGCGACGCTGAAGGCCCGCCTTTTGATAGACTGACGACACTTTAAAGGTTTTAAAGGTCACAGGAAGTCGGTGGATGGAGGCCAAGACTAATCGTCGTGGCATTCTATGGACAGTCTGATGGTGATCTGTCATGTGCTTATCCATTGATACAAACAGTAAAATACTTACCAGTAGCCTCGATCTTGAAGGGTGAACCCACGATGTGGTGACCGTTGTACTTGACACTCAGGTAGTAAAAGCCGGGGGCAAGGGGCGTGTAGCGCACCTAAAACATTAGTTACGTTATGTTCTCGTACAATACTAACATTATTAGTACATAATACCAAAAGGAAAGAACCTAGAATTTAACCCTGTGGCACAAAACACATAAAAACTAGTATAACCAGATTTGTTCGCCTTCGTCTGAGTATATTTTGTCAAGGCCGCATACTATACCGCCGGCATGATCGCCAGACATGCCCTAGCTCCTTCAAACTATGCTGCAGCAAACCTGCGTGCCAAAAGCTAATGCCGATGCCAGTGGCATGATTTGTGTGTCGGAGTCATTATACATTTGTAAAGCTTTGGTGTATGGTGTGTCATAGATAGGTACCTCGGTCTACGAACCAATTTTTTCTGAGACGCAGTGCTATATTACGGCCGTCATGGCAAATAGCCAACGTTGCAATCCATTTCGACGTGTGTAATATAGTATTTACGGTCTTAGTGACCCTGTAAAGTCGATTCCGATGGATCAATAAGTCGGTAGATGAAGGGTCCTATGTCCAGCAGTCACTGTCTTACAGCAATTGATGATGTCGATAGCTCACCTTATAACCCTCTTCAACTTCAGTACAGTCCATAGCGACCCTGGATGGCCCATCCATGGTGACGGCCAGGATACCAACTCCAGCATTGCAGGTGTCGATGATGAGGTCGGTCTTCACACCTGTCTTCACGGCGGCGAGACCGGGGCCGTGGACGTGGACTGCGGCGGGATCGGAGTCATCCTTTCCGACCTAGAATTCAGCTCAAAGCATGGTTAAGACTATGTAACGGGGAACTATATCAGCTATGAAAAATCAGTGTTTGACTTCTTGGAAACAAACAATGAATAGGTACCTACACGCTTCGGCAAGCAAAGCAAGCTAAATTCCATGTATGAAAGAAGCAAACAAAACTAAAAGGCATATACAATAATCCCACTAATATGTAAATCATTGACAATATTGATTTAAAAAATCTACAGAGGAAGAAAAAGTGCTAAAAACCGAAGAAGCAAGAGTATTAGAAACAGAAGAAGTAGGAGTGCTATAAACAGAGAATTAAAGGTAATATAAACAGATTAAAGAGTGTTTTAAATAGATGAAGTAAGAGTTATATAAACAGACAAAAATAAGAATAAAGAATCCTGTAAACAGTGAAAACTACACTATAAACAGAGGCAATATCAGTGTTATAAACAGAAGAAATAAGGGTTTTAAAAACAACGGAAATAAGTATGCAATAATCAGAGAAAGTAAGAGTGGTAAGGGTGAGGAAGTAAAAGCGAAAGACGCGATTCTCTTAAAATCAGAAAAAAACTAAGAGAATCTGAAGATGTTTAAAGTACGAAAAAAACTACATACCTTGATCCTCAGAGGAGAGGCGGGGATGTGGATGCCGTTGAACCTGACGTTGATGTTGTGGACTCCGTTCTCGCGCGGCATGAACCTGATGCTGTACTGGTCCCCGTCGATGTTCTGGATGAAGCAGTCGTCGGTCTTGCCTGATGGCGAGACGATCTGCAAAGGAACGAATATATAATTTTATTTTTAAATCGATGCCACAACTATTAGAAGCCTCTTTCCGCTGTTTGATAGAGCTGAAATTGTGCATACCTACCTGTGAAGTTCCGATGACAATACAATATAATGGAAAGCTGATCTGATGATGGAGACGGAAGGTGGACAACGGCACTCCTCGATGGATGAACACTGGCAGTGTTTGGGCGCATTTTGATCAACACACCGTTCCGATCACAAATTTTACATAAGCTTGTTGTGAAAAAGATATTTTTCAACGAAGAACTTATTGGTTCAACCCTCTTGCTCCAGTCTGCACCGAAAAATTGCGAAATGAATGCGTTAAAGTCATTTTCGTCGATCTTCAACCTTCGAGGCTACAGGATTTGAAGTCATAGGGCAAATTGAGAACAGTTCCCTGGTTTCCAACTCACATAATATTTCAAGTAGTAGTGTCAGTAGTACAAGAGCTTTTGTTGAAAGAGTTCATCCGAGGAATTTCTACATCCATACCTAATTCTGCCGCAAAGCAGTAGTGCACGCATTCCTGTGTTTCAGTTTTATGAGTGCTGGTGAAATTTTAGGCACATGAGACTTTTCATTTTTATGTCTCAGGTTGGAGGGCGCAGTGCAATGCAATGCCACATGCAATGCCAGGAGCTTGTCCTAGGTGGACGTAACCTATGAGGTAATGCATCAATTTGTGGAATCTGCTTGTACCGTCATTCACGCAGTTAAAAAAAAGTATCTATCATACATTATTAAAAGAAATTTTCCCCGAAAACACGGAAAAATAACGCTGAAAATATGCAGTGAAAAAACAACGCATGCACAGTGTGTCTTTACCCAATTTCAGCGCCAAAAAAATGTAATAAAACGGGCCGGCACGTGACCGCACAGTGGAACGAATAAATCTCTCCCTTGTTTAATATTTTATGGCGATGAATGCTGGACAAAAGTTTTGCGATGCGTTATAAAAATTAATATGGGGTCGGGCTGCGTGTATCCAAACTCTGTATAAGACAGCAGGCGCTCCCCAACTAGTTATAAGAAGGATCACCAAAAAAAGCCGAGCCGTGTTTGTTGCCTGATTGTTCTAGGTTTTCTTGCGTTGAAACAGGAGTAATTTTATTTTATAAGGCGATTCAAAATGATCCTTGTAATTTCAATGAATAAAATAGTTTTGACTTTGACTTTGACTTTTTGTGTACTAACACAGACATTGTATTGAACTCCTCGCTAAGCAGTCTTATGAAATCTGTTTTGAGTCAACGTCCTACACATCAAAAAACTCTTATCTACCTATTGACTAAAGATAACGAAATATATACTATTATTTACAGAAATTATAACACAACTAATACAAGAGAATACAAACTTAAAAAAAAGAAGCATTTTAGAAGATTATTGCAAAAAAACTAAAGATAGCTCAACTAATCCAAATCACTACCGAACGGAAGCGTCCCTATACTGGCTGCATAGCCACACTGAACTGAATATCAATACCAATTCGTTAAGCCAGATATGCTATAACTACTATTGCTCCCATATTGGTATAACTACTATTATTGTTATAATTTATAATTCTTGTGTAGTAATTAAAAATATTAATGATTAATAATATGCAAAAATTTATTATATAGGCGACTTGTAAAAATGGATATGAGCCAGCTCAGGGCACTAAAAATGTATGTAAGTTCACTTGAGGTCAGGTGTTAGTTAGGGTTTTTTGTATAAAGCTTTGAACCGTAACAGATTTTGTTCATCATACATAGCATTATATTAGGGTGCATCCGTATTGATCCCAGAAATTCATCCCACGAGCTAAAAATAATAATAATTATTCCGGATTCATAATACCATTCATATTCAATTCATTTTTAGAGTTTATTAGCGGGTCCGCAATACGTTCGGGCTCAACTCGTTCAATGCTGATACTTAGTTCCCTTGGCTGTGATGATCGTGTGTACTTTGATCTTTTGACTTTGGCCACTTTACAGACTTTAGTTATTTGCGGTCGGGCAACTTCTGCATAGTGACGTGTGCATAGTACATTTCTGCGTCTTTCTTTCATTTATACTGGATGTCCATCAATCGTAAATTCAGATTCAGATTCAGATTCTTTAGAAATTAGTCGACAATTAGATTTAACCCCTAACCGGAATTGATATTTTGTCCACCATCATTGGAATCAGGGTTACATTTTTGTCACATGTTTATAAAACCTTCTTATTTAAATGTGTTTGATAATTTAAATAAAAACAGTGTAGGTGTAAACAATTTTTTCTTTGTGATAAATTGTTTTTTATTGAGCAAAATACATTGCTGCTTTAAGGTTTTTTTTCACAATCAATAAGTAAAGTTCTATGTAAGCAACTTCAAATATATAAACAAAAAAAATGGACGCAGATTTCTCAGTAAACGAGTATTTGCGTTTCACAAATAATGTAATGTAATAATGAAAGCCTTAATGTTTTTAACTTAGATCCTACTTTTGGCAGTAAATTTTTGGTCCAATTCTTTTATATACATTAAAATACAGAATATAAACAAGAACAATCCAAAAATAACAAGAAATATCCCAAAAATCACGTAACTTATCAGAGCACAGTTAGCCCATCTATCATAACGTGACGTACAGACGGACACAGACCACTGTCATGTTCTCACGATAAATCACGCTGACCCTCGCAGATATTGTCGAATTTTGCAAAGAAAGTATCTAAATCTTAAAATAGGTTTGAGGTTTATTTTCCCATAAGGTTAGGGGTAGTTTGATTGATATACGATTATTTTTATTGATGCTAAAAATATTACGACGAATGATAGGTATTTTCCGTTTGTGTGGGAATGTAAAGATTTTCATTTGGGCTTTCCTGTAAACTATGAACAAGACCTTAAATTTAATTGTTCTTTTCAACATTTTGGTCTCAATTGTATCGGAGATAAGGAAAAAATGCAAAATTTTTGTATAAGTTCTTAAATACCATTCAAATTTTGCATTTTATAATTAAAAATTAATGTATTTCATAAGAAATACATTACTTGTTATCCCTTTTTTTGGACCCTTGTTTGTTTGTTTGTTGTTTGGTTTTGATCAAAATACTTTAAGTACTTTAATTTGGAATGTCATAAGAAGCAAAAACTTTTTTATTTTTCTAGGTTACCCTCCCGAAATTAACCCCGAAAATCAAATATAGTTTTTTTTTCGCTTTATCCTCGTAATTGTGTCAACTTTTTTCGTCCTATACATTCGGAGAAAAATATGCTGTGTCAGACAGAGACGACAGTGATCCAATAATTCAATTCAATTCAATTCAATAAATTTATTTCAGGCAACAGTGAAAAATGTACATTGTACCTAGACAAAGGCCCATAGTAATATATACCTTACAACTAACATACATATAAAGATATTTATAACTTAATCTAACACACGTGTGATCGCCGACGCGTCGCGGCCCGGGGGATCACGTGACAGACGGCCTTTGAACCGCCGGAACTTCACCCCTTTCGGCCAGAAGTCAGGGCTCAAGTAGATCTTCAGATCCTCCGTAGGGACCCTCACCATAAATGAGCTAAAGCTCACATTATGACGAGAGTCCAACTTCACGACCCTCAATCCCACTCCGACTTTCCTCTTGACGTACTAAATGGTTTCAAAAATGCTTCCAATAATGGTTTCGTTGGCACGTTTTAAGGTTGAACCCTAAAAAAGGTTTTAAAAATATATTTTTCAATACAATCTTTTATAAAACTAGTGATCGTAACCGTGTGCCGATCAAAATGAGCCTAAACACGGCCAGTCTACTATTATCCATCGAGGAGTTCCGTTGTCCACCTTCCGTCTCCATCATCAGATCAGCTCGTTGTCATCATCATATTGTATTGCCATCGGGACTTGACCTGTATGCCAAATTTCTGCTCAATCGGTTGAGGATAACTGCTCAAGATTCCACTTAGACAAACATACATTGCAAGTTAAATAAAAGCTTGTAACATACCCTGCCGTCCAAAGCGCCCTTAGCTCCGTTCAGCCTGATGTAGAACTGAGTGGGCTTGTCCACCTGGGCCGAGTCTGGGAACTGGGCCACCTCTAGAAGATGTGCGTCTCCCACCGCCGGGGAGATGTACACTTTGAAGGGACTGTCCGGGATATGTTGCTCGTTGAACTTGAGACCGATGCGGTATTCACCTGTGATTCAAATAAAGATATTAAAACGTCATGTTCAACTGGCAGACGTTCACTGGTGATAAGGCCTCTTCATAGAATGCAGCGGAAGATTTGATGTCACTATGCATATTGGTTACACAGAGAGCCATAAAACGCGCCATGCTCGGCTTCAAGCTTATAGACCGTGTTCCCAACGTCGAGACACGAATTCGAACCAAGCTCAAAGATGTTGGGACTCGTATAACGGAACTAAAATGCAGTTGGGCAGGACACCAGGCTATGCGTGGTGACAATAGGTGGAGTAAGGCGCTAACTGAATGGCGCCCAAGAACTGGGTACAGAAACGTTGGTCGTCCAGCAGCGAGATGGGCAGACGATATCTGGCACGAGACCGTGAGAAATGGCTCTGGCAAAGAGAGGCCTATACTCAGCAGTGGGTGAAGTCAGGCTGTGGATGATGATGATGATGCACTTGGTTTTCGTATGGTATTATAATAGTACAAGCTAAAGTTTTCTAAGTCAAACCACGGACGAATAACAACCATGGTCAAACTAACGTCTTTCAATGTAAAAAAAGAGTGTCTGGCCTTAGAATACCTTCTGTCTCCATCTGATTATATTAGGGATAGACAGAAGCCTCTACCTGAGTACTAAACAAGCGTGCTACACCTATCCGCCTAACAAGCGTGGTTATTATGGAGAATCCCCTCATTGGTTTCAATGGGGGAGGCATCAACAGCAGTAACGTCTAACGATAATGAATTAGATTGACTTTCTAGTAAGGTTTTTATCGAATAAGAATCTAACCGAGCAATAAGACAAAAACCCACTCCAATTTAGCTCGACAGCTTAAATTCTAATTCAGCTCTACCGACAAAATAATAAATTTTCACTGAGGTTGAAAAACTCGACAAAAGTACAGAAAAACGAAGGATATTGGTCCAAAAAACGGAATCGCTGTGTCGTGTCACGGTCGCAAGTTTAACGTGGATACGTTGTTATGGTGGAGTAAAATCTTCGTATAACTTAAATACCACCATCAGCCTATAGAAGTTCGTGGCTTACTTCTTAAAACGCCACAGCGAACGGAAGACCGTTCGTCTAAGTAGAAGTCTAAGAAGTAAAGGGTGTCTTCAGAAAGCCACCTCCATCCAACGACTTCCTGCTACCTTTAAAATGTCGTCGGTCCATTGATGTTATACTCGGTTATGCTTATTTGACAAGAACTGAAACGGTTTTATAACAATTTCCACTGAAAGATTCAATTCAAAAACATTTCTACCATTTTAGGGAAGTTCTGTTGACTTTTTCTCTTCTTCTTTTCTTCTGCAACTAGCTTCTGAGAAAAGCCTCCAACAATATCGCCAATGTCAAGTGTATTATTGAAGTAAAACTAGGTCAAGTCAAGTCTTACCCTACTAGCTTAAAAAGGTGGCAGAAATAAATAACATTAATTATTGGGGACAAAATCCACACATTCAAAAAGACATGCTAGTCCATTTTACAGGTTTGACGTAGCTTAGACGTATCCACGTAAAATCTTATACAGATGCAGCAAACGTCACTCAATCTGAATAACAGGCTAACGATGCCCTCAATATTTCTTCCCAGACTCGAGTAGTATTTAAATATTTGCAAATGCATCGTTTTTTATGAAACTTTTTCTCTAGAGAAGGCTTGTATCAACGCGGTGGTCATATTGTTATAGTGGATTTATTTGCATCCCAAGTGGAGGTTTTTTGGACAGCTTTTTGCTGATTGAACATAAATGTTTCGTTTTTGGTGAGGTTCTTTTGTTTCGGAATTAGGTGAGGGCCAGTGACATCGTGGTGGTAACCGGTTGTTAAAATTAACAGGCAGTAAACTTCGGACAAACTTCTACGGTAAAGTAGTGTAGGGTAGTGTAGGAGTGTATTTTAGTAGTTAGCTTGGTATTATTATTTATGTTAAGTTTATTTCACTTAGAATAGGTACAACAAAACATAATTAAAGATGTTCGTAGGTATATGAAAATAAGAGAACTTTGCCTTCCGTGCTAGTTAGTGATTTTCGATTCGATTGTGAAATCAATAAATTATGAAGCATAACCCACATCTCATATTCTCAAGTTTTACTTCTAAACCCAATTCTTACCTTCCAAAGAATACATACCAAAGATCCAATTATTCTTGAGAGAGCATGAAAAAAAAACAGAATTCCAAAATGTGTATGTGTCTTCGACCAAAGTAAAAACTTACTTTGGTCGAAGGTATGTGCAGTGAAATGCATCAAAACACGTAGACAAACCGTTGGTAGAGGCCAAAGAATTTTCAATGCAGATCTTCTTTGGGCTTTATATGTAAAGATATCAAGCTGGTCTCTGACCTTAAAGGTTGTCTGGAAGATATCGCTTTTAGCGATAAGACCGCCCCCCATTGTACATTACTGTTATTGTTTATTTTTTGTTTTACCTTTTTATTTTTCTATTTGGTGTGCAATAAAGTGTTATCTATCTATCTATTTATCTAGTAAATGGCAGATCAGCCAAAGCAGATCAGATCTTGGCAATCAAAGGTAGTTGTAAAAAATGTTGAGCCTAGAAATCCACTAAATTTACCCAAACTTAAACTGCATATTTATAAGGAAAATTTATGTATGCCATACGGGTCTATAATAAATTACGAAATTGTTTTAAGGATTTGCAATATACTATGTTTAAAAGCAAGCTGACTAAATGGCTAGCCGGTACCACAGAATATATACCCGGTACGGAGGCCTGCGTTGCTCGATGTGGCTAGCCGATCATTGTTTTTATGATATTCATGAATTTATAACCTTTTTCAATAATTAGTTAAACCACATTTTGCATTTTGCAAGTAAAGTCCGGGTAATCCCTTAGCCGGCTTATACTGTCTGTTTGTCTGTCGTTCCACAGGAGGAGACGGAGGGGTCTATTTCTTGGCCGGACACACCACGGCACTCTTATTCTTATTCTAACGTAATGTAACTAAGAAAGAACCGCTGACAGAATATATAGGGTTTGATAGTCTTTAGGAGTCTGCGGATTGGTGATCGCAGTATTAGTGTTGAGTACTCAGGTGGATGCTGTTGCCCATCCCCTGATGTAATCCCTTAGCGATTAGTATCATGATAATAACTAAAATTACTTTTTGAATCCCCTTTAATCTAAGTTTAAAAGTCGTATGACTTTTTTAGTAGTAGTTTTTTTGTGAAAGATTTCGTCCAAGGAAGTACTACCACCATACCAATTTCTGCTGCAAAGCAGTAGTGTTCGCATTCTGTGTTCCGGTTTGAAGGGTGCCGGTGAAATTACAGGCACATGAGAATTTTCATCTCTATGTCTCAGGGTGGCGGGTGCCGTGCAATGCCACATAGGGGTTGTCCTAGGTGGCTTTACCGCTTAACATCGGGTGGGCCATATGATAGTTCAGTCATTAAAAAAGTTAAAAAATAAAATAAAACATGGCTACCGAAGTAACGACAGCTAGTAGATACATTGTTGTACAAATTTTACACTTCGGATTAAGCATTCGAGTTTTGGTGGATGCGGCCCTTACAAATAATGATGTAGGCCTCATGCAAAGCGGTGGTATTGACATGTTACAACCGGGTTCGATGCCCGACATCCTGCTTCTTTCATTTATTATGAGTTTTTATTCAAATTAAAAAATTGAACTTTTTGTGACATAATGTACTGCAGATGTTCTGATGCTATCAGAGATTTATGGAAATAAGAAGAAGGAAAACGATAAGAATTATTTTATATTGTGTATAGGCCGTGGTATCTTGCACTGGGCCCGCGAGACGCGACACGAACACGAGGTAGACCGAGGAGCAGGTGGTGCGGTGACGTGGTATCTTGCACTGGGCCCGCGAGACGCGACACGAACACGAGGTAGACCGAGGAGCAGGTGGTGCGGTGACGTGGTATCTTGCACTAGGCCCGCGAGACGCGACACGAACACGAGGTAGACCGAGGAGCAGGTGGTGCGGTGACGTGGTATCTTGCACTGGGCCCGCGAGACGCGACACGAACACGAGGTAGACCGAGGAGCAGGTGGTGCGGTGACGTGGTATCTTGCACTAGGCCCGCGAGACGCGACACGAACGCGAGGTAGACCGAGGAGCAGGTGGTGCGGTGACGTGGTATCTTGCACTGGGCCCGCGAGACGCGACACGAACACGAGGTAGACCGAGGAGCAGGTGGTGCGGTGACGTGGTATCTTGCACTGGGCCCGCGAGACGCGACACGAACACGAGGTAGACCGAGGAGCAGGTGGTGCGGTGACGTGGTATCTTGCACTGGGCCCGCGAGACGCGACACGAACGCGAGGTAGACCGAGGAGCAGGTGGTGCGGTGACGTGGTATCTTGCACTGGGCCCGCGAGACGCGACACGAACACGAGGTAGACCGAGGAGCAGGTGGTGCGGTGACGTGGTATCTTGCACTGGGCCCGCGAGACGCGACACGAACACGAGGTAGACCGAGGAGCAGGTGGTGCGGTGACGTGTTATCTTGCACTGGGCCCGCGAGACGCGACACGAACACGAGGTAGACCGAGGAGCAGGTGGTGCGGTGACGTGGTATCTTGCACTGGGCCCGCGAGACGCGACACGAACACGAGGTAGACCGAGGAGCAGGTGGTGCGGTGACGTGGTATCTTGCACTGGGCCCGCGAGACGCGACACGAACGCGAGGTAGACCGAGGAGCAGGTGGTTCGGTGACGTGGTATCTTGCACTGGGCCCGCGAGACGCGACACGAACACGAGGTAGACCGAGGAGCAGGTGGTGCGGTGACGTGGTATCTTGCACTGGGCCCGCGAGACGCGACACGAACACGAGGTAGACCGAGGAGCAGGTGGTGCGGTGACGTGGTATCTTGCACTGGTGCCCGCGAGACGCGACACGAACACGAGGTAGACCGAGGAGCAGGTGGTGCGGTGACGTGGTATCTTGCACTGGGCCCGCGAGACGCGACACGAACACGAGGTAGACCGAGGAGCAGGTGGTGCGGTGACGTGGTATCTTGCACTGGGCCCGCGAGACGCGACACGAACACGAGGTAGACCGAGGAGCAGGTGGTGCGGTGACGTGGTATCTTGCACTAGACCCGCGAGACGCGACACGAACACGAGGTAGACCGAGGAGCAGGTGGTGCGGTGACGTGGTATCTTGCACTAGGCCCGCGAGACGCGACACGAACACGAGGTAGACCGAGGAGCAGGTGGTGCGGTGACGTGGTATTTTGCACTGGGCCCGCGAGACGCGACACGAACGCGAGGTAGATTGAGGAGCAGGTGGTGCGGTGACGTGGTATCTTGCACTAGGCCCGCGAGACGCGACACGAACACGAGGTAGACCGAGGAGCAGGTGGTGCGGTGACGTGGTATCTTGCACTGGGCCCGCGAGACGCGACACGAACACTAGGTAGACCGAGGAGCAGGTGGTGCGGTGACGTGGTATCTTGCACTGGGCCCGCGAGACGCGACACGAACGCGAGGTAGACCGAGGAGCAGGTGGTGCGGTGACGTGGTATCTTGCACTGGTGCCCGCGAGACGCGACACGAACACTAGGTAGACCGAGGAGCAGGTGGTGCGGTGACGTGGTATCTTGCACTGGGCCCGCGAGACGCGACACGAACGCGAGGTAGACCGAGGAGCAGGTGGTGCGGTGACGTGGTATCTTGCACTGGTGCCCGCGAGACGCGACACGAACGCGAGGAAGACCGAGGAGCAGGTGGTGCGGTGACGTGGTATCTTGCACTGGTGCCCGCGAGACGCGACACGAACGCGAGGTAGACCGAGGAGCAGGTGGTGCGGTGACGTGGTATCTTGCACTGGTGCCCGCGAGACGCGACACGAACGCGAGGAAGACCGAGGAGCAGGTGGTGCGGTGACGTGGTATCTTGCACTGGTGCCCGCGAGACGCGACACGAACGCGAGGTAGACCGAGGAGCAGGTGGTGCGGTGACGTGGTATCTTGCACTGGGCCCGCGAGACGCAACACGAACGCGAGGTAGACCGAGGAGCAGGTGGTGCGGTGACGTGGTATCTTGCACTGAGCCCGCGAGACGCGACACGAACGCGAGGTAGACCGAGGAGCAGGTGGTGCGGTGACGTGGTATCTTGCACTGGTGCCCGCGAGACGCGACACGAACACGAGGTAGACCGAGGAGCAGGTGGTGCGGTGACGTGGTATCTTGCACTGGTGCCCGCGAGACGCGACACGAACGCGAGGTAGACCGAGGAGCAGGTGGTGCGGTGACGTGGTATCTTGCACTAGTGACCGCGAGACGCGACACGAACGCGAGGAAGACCGAGGAGCAGGTGGTGCGGTGACGTGGTATCTTGCACTGGTGCCCGCGAGACGCGACACGAACGCGAGGAAGACCGAGGAGCAGGTGGTGCGGTGACGTGGTATCTTGCACTGGTGCCCGCGAAACGCGACACGAACGCGAGGTAGACCGAGGAGCAGGTGGTGCGGTGACGTGGTATCTTGCACTGGTGCCCGCGAGACGCGACACGAACGCGAGGAAGACCGAGGAGCAGGTGGTGCGGTGATGTGGTATCTTGCACTGGTGCCCGCGAGACGCGACACGAACGCGAGGTAGACCGAGGAGCAGGTGGTGCGGTGACGTGGTATCTTGCACTGGTGCCCGCGAGACGCGACACGAACGCGAGGTAGACCGAGGAGCAGGTGGTGCGGTGACGTGGTATCTTGCACTGGTGCCCGCGAGACGCGACACGAACGCGAGGTAGACCGAGGAGCAGGTGGTGCGGTGACGTGGTATCTTGCACTGGTGCCCGCGAGACGCGACACGAACGCGAGGTAGACCGAGGAGCAGGGGGTGCGGTGACGTGGTATCTTGCACTGGTGCCCGCGAGACGCGACACGAACGCGAGGTAGACCGAGGAGCAGGTGGTGCGGTGACGTGGTATCTTGCACTGGTGCCCGCGAGACGCGACACGAACGCGAGGTAGACCGAGGAGCAGGTGGTGCGGTGACGTGGTATCTTGCACTGGTGCCCGCGAGACGCGACACGAACGCGAGGTAGACCGAGGAGCAGGTGGTGCGGTGACGTGGTATCTTGCACTGGTGCCCGCGAGACGCGACACGAACGCGAGGTAGACCGAGGAGCAGGTGGTGCGGTGACGTGGTATCTTGCACTGGTGCCCGCGAGACGCGACACGAACGCGAGGTAGACCGAGGAGAATGTGGTGCGATGACGTGTAGAGGTTGCAGGGAGCACCTGGATTCGACTCGCTCAGGATTGTAAGGATTGGAATCGCATGGAGGACTCATTTTTGGGTGCCCAAGTTTTAGTATAAGTACCTAGATTATAGAATAATAATAATTTATATAATGAATACTGCAATTGAATTTTTTTATTATGTTTATGTGTATATGTTATTTGGGAAATAAAGACTATTTTATTTTATTTATTTATTATACGCCGTGGTGTGTCCGGCCTAAGAATAGACCCCTCCGTCTCCTCCCATGGATATCGTAAAAGCCGTCTAAGGGATTACCCGGACTTGTTGATAAGATTCGTTGGTATAAGATTTGTCCTGGCTGCTAGCTTATTATGGAATGTGTTATTACCGGAAGAAAGCGTTAGCCGAGTCAGTCGTCGGAAGCAATGCCGCCGATGAGCTCACCACTTGTCACGTTTATTTCCCACGTGCAACTTACAGTGAAAAGAGGCCCATTGAGGCTCTGCCAACCCTTTCGGGGAAAAAAGCGTGTATCTATGTATGTATGTGTTTACCAAATATTGTGAAATCCACGAGTACCTAGAAATCCCCATATTGGAACAGGAAATTAAACTCCAAGGAAACAGTTATTTGGACCGCCTAAAAAGACACTCTAATCCGCTGGCAAGAGCGTTAGTTGTAAACCCAAATGGAACAAAGAGGTTGAAGAGAAGCCATATTCTGGACAAACTGCTATGAGGGAAGAAGGACTGATGAGTCCGGATTCCAAACGCCAAGAGACTATCCACTCATCCGCCTATAGTCCATCTAATCTATAGATCGCGGATACATACAAACAAGAACAAAAAAATTGTGTAGACGATATACCGCAGTCTAAGAGGCTCTGTGGTATACTATACACCTGTTTTTGATACAAGCTTATATTTAACTTGCAATGTATGTTTGACTGGGGGAAACCGGGTGGAATCTTGCAACTGAATTTTAAAGCAGTTATCCTCAACCGATTGAGCTGAAATTTGGCATACCTGTCAAGTTCTTATGACAATACAATATGATGGTGACAGCGAGCTGATCTGATGATGGAGACGGAAGGTGGACAACGGAACTCCTCGATGGATAATAGTAGACTGGCCGTGTTTAGACTCATTTTGATCAGCACACGGTTACAACCACTAATTTTATAAAAGCTTGTATTGAAAAATATATTTTTCTTAAAAAACTTATTTTTAATCAATGATAGACCTTAATTTCTCTGCAATCTCGTCTGTTTGTTATTTATGATGCAGCCGACGCTAGGGCGCTAAGTTACCTATAGAAGGCATGTATTTACTCTAGCGTTGAAGAGACCCAGATTATAGTTTTCAGTTTTGCTTGAATCACCACGCTCTTGGCAGGTGGATTGGTGATCGCAGTATTGGTGTTGAGTACTCAGGTAGATGCTGCTACCCATCCCATGGTGTAATCGCTTAGACGTCTTTACGACATCAACAGGAGATAGAGGGGTTGCTTAGACCGGAGAAAAAGCATTTTCATGAGCATTTGTTATTTTTATTTTCTAATCTATTAAAAATCATTGACAATGGGTTCCTTTGGTAACCGAATGAGCAAAACAAACAACAAACTTTTTAACTTCCAAAATACTATCAAACGAAAACGTAACCCAGTGGTCCAAATACCGAAACTGCGGCCAAAAACCCGTTCAAAGTTGCATTCCATCATAGGCGTTGTCCTTTCTCCAAAAATCTATTTTAGGGTTCAGTTCCGAGTCGGAACACCGAGCCGTACTAATAAACGCAGGTACTCGTGGACACAGAATGTTTTGTCTTTTGCATTGATAGACAGTTTCAAATGAAATCGAAAGAAATCGTGTATTAGGTTTATGTAGGTTTATGTCTTATGGTTCTACATTTATCTGGTTTAACTATTAATCTTAATTATTTTAATATCACACTGAAAGTTGACATAATAACAATTTAGTCTACAGCTCGTACCCCGTAAGATGGCACCTGCCTTAGTTGGCTACCAACCAAGGCAGGTACCATCTTACGGTGCGAGATGAACTTTCGATTTATGGCGCCCATAAAGCAGGAATGGAGACTGCATTGCTAGATGACGACCATAGATTAGAATGGGATGGTGTTAGATATAATTGGGAAGAGTGAAGAGAGACGTGTCTATTATGCTAAAATCAATTACCCGGACTTGTTAGTAAGATTCGTTAGTATAAGATTCGTTAGTTATAAGATTTGTCCTGGCTGCTAGTTTATTATGGAATGTATTATTACTGGAAGAAAGCATTAGCAGAGTCAGTCGTGGAAAGCAATGGCGGCGATGAGCTCACCACTTGTCACGTCTATATTTCACGATGGTGCAACCTACGGTGAAAAGAGGCCCATTGAGGCTCTGACTTCCCCTTCGGGGGAAAAGGCGTGTGTTTATGCTATACTATTTAATTTGATCTGAACAGGATTCGAACTTTATTTTGGCTATTTTCTATAACAAGTAGGTATTGGTATTTTTAAGTACCTAGGTATTTTAGATGACTGCTAATGCAATTTTAATAAACATCATTTTTGTACGATACGGAAACAATAATGTCCGTGTCCGATACGCACTTAACCGTTTTTTTCAACGATAATTCGGACGGACCTTCAATTAAAATGACTGTTAAACACCAAAAGGGAAGGAATGCCGTCTCTAACAGAATTTGTCTCGAAACGTCTATTGTATTCTGAAACACAAAAAGTCGCCATCATCCGACAAAGAAATCGGTCTTTTTACTCTTAAATACTCTTGAATACTTCATAAATGTATCGCGATTAAAGATTTTAGAAGAATAATGACTTAAGTTTTGGAGTTTATAATGGCTTATAATTTGGTTCAGGCGAGAGGTATTCCTTTGAAATCGTTTTGCCGGGTTTTTGGTCTGGACATTGCGATTTCGGCCCGTTATGCAGTTATACTAGTATAAGCTTAGGAAGAGGGGGTAGAAAAGAGGGAGACGACGGCCCTAACTACGATGACAAATATACAATTTTCGATCTCATCCGCATCGAGATTTTAACTATCGCTCTTCCCGGCACCGTGACAAAGCTCATCCGCACATCATAGAGTCCTAGGTTTCTCGTACGACTCGTTTCTCGAGATCATTTCTTTCCCATACATACAAACTATGGAATGACCTTCCATCTGAGGTTTTCCCGCTTGGTTACGACCTTTGACCAAAGTAAAAAGTAGACATGTCTGTCGCTTCAAGGAAAATGTTCATAAATTCCTTCAGGATAGGCAGCGCATCGACAATACCCCCGGTGTTGCCGGTGTCTATAAGCGACGGTGACCACTTTACATCAGGAAGGCTGTATACTAGTTTGCTTATTTGAACAATCTTGGTCTTTTAGCACGATGGTCACCAGCGGAACATATGTCCGGGATAGGAAAGGCGACCCGGAAGAAAGAGGCGAGAATAAATAAGTTGCAGTAATATTGGCTTATAACATTTTTATAAATAATTTTCGCACAGCGATTACGTAACGGTATTTATAAGCCCACGCTGCCCCACAGCTTTCCAAAAGTATTTCATTCTTAGCGGTCTAACGCTATCCACTATATTATACCATTAAGTAAAGATAGCCCAAAACATTGTTATATTTCAACTAAGTAATCATGATAAAAATATTATTTTACATATTTTCTATATATATAAAACAAAGTCGCGTTAGTTACACCACTTATAACTCAAGAACGGGTGAACCGATTTGGCTGAAAATTGGTGGGGAGGTAGCTTAGAACCAGGAGATTTACATGAGGGGAGGGGTAGGAGGGGGGGTTCACCGGAGGCTACCCGTGCGAAGCCGGGGCGAGTTGCTAGTATTAAATATATGCTTTGACACAAGTCAGTCTAAGTAACAACCCCCTTCAAAGCTATCAATAAAAATCACTTCAAATATGCCTGTAAAATTTGAATAGCTCCTTCGATTTCTCCAGGATCCCATCATCAGATCCTGACCTGACGACCATGAGACCACCTAGAAAGTATTCCCATTCAAACAAAAAATAATTCACCAAACCGGTCCAGGCGCCTTCGATTAATCGGGGCACATACTTTTTTTTGCAAGATTTTACAATTTTGTCACCATAATCACACCATAATTTGCACCATTCAATTACTAGGCTTACCGAAAACATCCTCAGGTTATTGGCTCAGGTCCTCAGGCCTCACCTATTTGTTAGGTGAGGTTTGATCCGATCAAGAAATTACTACTACACGTTAAATTAGAGAACAATTAAACAAAAAATACCGGCTAAGTGCGACTCGGACTCGCGCACGAAGGGTTCCGTACGATTATCTATAAAAACGGCAAAAAACACGTTTGTTTGTATGGAAGCCCCCTTAAATATTTATTTTATTCTGATTTTAGTATTTGCCGTTACAGCGGTTACAGAAATACGTCATCTGTGAAAGTTTTACTGTCTAACTATCATGCGGGTTCATGGGATACAGCCTGGTGACAGACGGACAGACAGACAGACAGACAGACAGGCGGACGGACAGCGGAGTCTTAGAAATAGGCTCCCGTTTTACCCCTTGGGTAGGTGGGAACCCTACAATTTTGTTTTATTCGAGATGTGTTTTAAATTCAAACAGATCTCAGAATCGGCCGACAAAGCCGCCGCCCCGCGCCGGTGTATGCGAATTCATAATCTGTGTTTGTTTTTCTTATAAAACAAAATATGTTTTGTCCTACCCTTTTTGCGTAGAGGCAATGCAAAATAATAGAATACAAGCTTTTACAAAATTAGTGATCGGAACAGTTTGCTGATTAAAATGAACCTAAACACTGCCAGTCTACTATTATCCATCGAGGACTGTCATTGTCTCCATCATCAGATCTGTCACCATAATATTGTATTGTCATCGAAACTTGACAAGTATAAATTTCAGCTTAATCGGATATCAAGAAGTGGATTCAGCTAGCGAGATTTGACCTAAACAAACATACATTTCACCAGATCAGCTGTCACTGTCACCATATTGTATTATCAATGAATCTTGACAGGTATGCAAAATTTCAGCTCTATCGGATGTCGAGAAGTGGCTTGCATGATTTGAATTGATAACTAATTGCAAGAAGCAAAATACTTTTAAAAAGAAAAACAATAAGCATTTGATGCCCTTTCAGCCATAGGAATCTCAATAAGACGTCAGATTAACTTTTATTATAATAAAAATAATAAAATAATAAATAATACTGGACAGTTCACTCAACATTATCTAGCCCCAAGCTAAGCAGAGCTTGTGTTATGGGTACTAGATAACTAATATACTTAATACAATATATTACATAGATAGATATTTTTTATTATGCATAGAAAATACCCAGAACACCCTGAACAAACATCTGCGATCGCACAAATATTTGTTCCGAGGCGGGAATCGAACCCGCAACCTCTTGCGTCGCAGGCCAAGCTTCGCCCGCCGCGCCACAGAGGTCGTCAAAACAAACGGCAGCAAACGCATTCCTGCAAGTAACTCACGACTCAGAAGCAGTAACCTCTAAAGAATTACGAGATTCATTAACAAAAACACAACTCGTAAATAACCTCTGTCGTAAATTGCTTCAATCCTGGCCATCCGAAAATGCAACAACCTACTTGAAAAAAGAACTCTATGGTCATCAGAAAAAAAATAAAACAATAAAAAAAATCGAACTGTCAAAATGGTTCGCGGTAAATTTTGCCGCGCTCGTTGTCCGAGTGGCCAGGATTGGTCGGTGACTTGGAGTAGGCGTGGTCTTGAAGAAATAAGCTGATTTATTTATGAAATTGCATTTCTCTGTTGCTTTTTGTGGTCGGTTCGATATGGCACTGCGGGGGCGGTGGCCATTTGACTTGGTGATTGCGATGCCAACGATAAGCAGACGTAAATATTTTAAGTTTAGGGTAGATACTGTTTTAATTAGTTATTAGGTATAAGCTGTTCCTAATTCTAATTTAACTGTAACATTCCGTAAAAGGAAAGATCTGGAAGTTCAGAACCGATTGGTATGGCATTTGAGGTAGGAGGCTTATTAAAGCACAAGTCCGGTCTGTTTTTTCTTTTTTTTTTACTGTAATAAATCGGAAAAGTAGCTTACGGCCCACCTGATGTGAAGTGGTCACCGTCGCTTATAGACACCGGCAACACCGGGGGTATTGTCGATGCGCTGCCTAGGAATTTATGAACATTTTTGTTGAAGCGATACATGTCGTAACCAAGCGGGAAAACCTCAGATGGAAGCTCATTCCATAGTTTGTAGGTATGGGGAAGAAATGATCTCGAGAAACGAGTCGTTCGAGAAACCCAGGGATCTATGATATGCGGATGAGCTTTGTCACGGTGTCGGAAAGAGTGATGGTAAAACCTCGATGCTCGAGCTTTTCGATTAGTTCGAAATGCTCGTCGGAACATTCCCCGTTGTAGAGGCGGTAGAACACGCAAAGAGATCCGATGGCTCTGCGTTGGCCAAGCGGTTCTAGGGTATCAGAGAGCTTTGGGTCGCCGATGATTCTAATGGCTCTTCTCTGTAGGGAATCATACGAACCAGCTGGTAGTTGGGTGCCCCATGCCATAGATGGGAACAGTATTCTACGTGCGGCCTAACTTGTGCTTTGTAAAGCAATAGCCGTTGATTCGGCGAAAAATACTGTTTAGCACGGTTTTTTAGCACACCAAGCTTTTTGGAAGTCAGTGCAGCTTTTGCTATGTTATATGGAGTACTGCTGTCATGTTTGGGATGGCTCGGCCAAACACCAGCTTGCCTTAGACTCGATTGAACGCAGATCTTTCAAGGGGCTTAGTCCGAGAATTTGATAGTATTCGAAACTATATGAAGTTTCGTTTCCTTCCATATATTTACTTGCAGCGCCCCTAGCGTAAACGAGAAAATGAAAATGAAATGAAATGAAATTGTTTATTGTCCAAAGTATGAGCTACACAACATTTTTAGTTAGTTTAAACTAAAAGAGCGCCACAAATACAACGACTCGTCAAACAGGAGGAGAAAACTAAGGACGTTGTCATTAAATGTATGGAAGGAACGAAACTTCTTATAGTTAGGAATACCATCAAATTATCTTATTAATCCCCCAGGTTTACAGGAGAGCGAGATAATGGCGGAGATGCCGGTATTCTTAATTAGACTCAACCTCACTTGAATTCCATTCGGAAATTGTCATACAAAATATTCTCGTTCGAGGTTGATTCGAGTCAAGGAAAGCTAGAAGAATGACAAATAACACAAGTGTAACAAAAAAAAAAAAGTGAATATGTTGATCTGTATTCTATAGATCACATTTCAGGATGTTTCGATACGTTAAGGTACCTTACGAGGGGCTGCCTTATGATGTGTAAGGTACATTTCTGTAGGAGCTTCAGGATTCTTACGAGGCATTTCATGAATGAAAAACTTTAAAATTTAAAAAGTTGGAAAATTAAAGTTATTTATTATCATTGAGTATAGTATATACCCCCTCCCCGGACTATTTTGTTACACCCTGTCTAAGTATTAAGTTTGATGAACCACAAGGACAGATTTAGGGTTGCGGGGGCAATGGAGCATGTGCCAAGATGGTAACTTTGTGTACTGTGGAGATATCTTTATTACTGCACTCTCTTCGAGCTAAAAATACAGAATTTTTCCGCGAACGCCGTACCTTCACACCGCTCTGTCACACTGGTGTGATGGTTTGGAAGAAAATTTCCTCCACGTAACACTAATAGTAAAACACTCGCGTATATCTTCGCAGCAGGATGACGAAGTGCTGGACATCTTTAGCATTAAACATAAAATAAAACTCTTTATTATACGTTAGAAATAAACTTGAAGTACCATACTTCAAGTTTATTTCTACTAGTTCAAGTATGTATAGGAAGGTCTATGAAAGAATAAAAACAATAGAAAAATTAAATCTATTTTTTTATTTATTTATAATACACAGGCAGCTCTCTTTATTATAAAGACAACGCAACGCAACATATTCAATAAAAACAATAGAAAAATTAAATCTATTTATTTATTTATTTATAATACACAGGCAGCTCTCTTTATAATAAAGAATTAATTAAGATAATTAAGATTTAATATTTAATTTTTTTTATTCTTTCATAGACCTTCCTATACATACTTGAACTAGTAGAAATAAACTTGAAGTATGGTACTTCAAGTTTATTTCTAACAGTTATTGTTGTTTTTAACCAGACGGCCCCTCGTGCCCCTCCTTGAAAAAATCCTGGATCCACCCTTGATGAACCAAGAAAACGTGTTTTGCGAGAGCCTGGTGCCTGAGATAGGTTTCTGTAGTTCCTTTGGTACCTATTGAGGTACGGGACCTTATAAAACTTACCGGGCTCTTCAATCTTGTAGGACACGTCACAGGAGCCGTCCTTCCTGTCCTTGAAGTCGATGTCCCCCTTGCTGGGCCCCTCGAGCGATATCGCCAGCTGGCCGGCGCCTGCCTCGCGCGTCCACACGTTGAACTCATTGAAGCGCCCCGCCTCGCCGCGCTCCAGCCCCGGCCCGCCCGCCTTCACGAGGTGGGCGCCGGAGTCCTTAAGGGGGCCCACGGTGAATTGGAAGGGGGATCCTGGATAAGGGATAGATAGATAGATAACTCTTTATTGTACACACCTTAAAATAATAAGTTTTATGTGAAATATGTATTTTTCAATACAAGCTTTTATAAAATTAGTGATCGTAACCGTGTGCTGATTAAAATGAGCCTAAACACAACCAGTCTACTAAGTATCCCTCGAGGAGTTCCGTTGTCACCATTTATTTATTCACACCCCCCGGGCTGGTGCTATGAACTCACCAGGTATATGTATCTCCCTGTACTTGACGGAGACAGTGTGCACTCCCAGCTCCTTGGGCACGAAGTGGAAGGAGTACAGTCCATCCTCCACCTCCTGGATCTCGGCGTCCTCGGAGACATCCCCCCGGCTGGTGCTATGAACTCACCAGGTATATGTATCTCCCTGTACTTGGCGGAGACAGTGTGCACTCCCGGCTCCTTGGGCACGAAGTGGAAGGAGTACAGTCCATCCTCCACCTCCTGGATCTCGGCGTCCTCGGAGACACCCCCCCGGATGGTGCTATGAACTCAACAGGTATATGTATCTCCCTGTACTTGACGGAGACAGTGTGCACTCCCAGCTCCTTGGGCATGAAGTGGAAGGAGTACAGTCCATCCTCCACCTCCTGGATCTCGGCGTCCTCGGAAACACCCCCCCGACTGGTGCTATGAACTCACCAGGTATATGTATCTCCCTGTACTTGACGGAGACAGTGTGCACTCCCAGCTCCTTGGGCACGAAGTGGACGGAGTACAGTCCGTCCTCCACCTCCTGGATCTCAGCATCCTCGGAGACACCCCCCGGGCTGGTGACGGTGGCTGCCAGGTCGAAGGACGTGATTCCTGGAGGAAAACATTATTGGTCATTTTAAAAACTGATTACGTTGCTAGTTAAATAAAAGCTTGTAATAATAGTAGATTATGCACTATGGGAATAAAGCAGTGTCTTACGTCGCGGGCGGCATATTGAAACCTGAGCGTAACGAGGGACTCTACAGTTACATAGAGTCCTGAGTGAAGCGAGGGGGGGTTCAAGCTGCCCAAGACAAAGACAGGCTTTATTCCAGAGGAGCATACTCTACTTTTCACACCTTCTGTGAGACAATAAAAATTCACTGAAAATCACAGCACCGAACACCTTCTTTTGTTTCACTTTCTTTGCAACCCTAGGAAGATGAACTAAACCTCCATGTTGCAAACGAACCTTTTTTTTTTTGAGTTTTTTTTATGGTGGCCCTTTCGATTTTCGAACAAACCTCTTTACAACGCCATATGAGCGTTTTTTTACTTTAAGTTTCCCACGAGTTTCCACACGAATTTGTCGTTCCAAATTCAAATCACTTTATTCCCTAGGGAGTTTCATACAACTTCATATCCCTTAAGAGATAATGCTTTACTTTACGTTGAGGTTGCATGATATGTAATTGGACATTATAGCGGTGGTGTGAAAAGTGTTTTTATATGTATGTTTGTTTTCAAAGGTATTTATGTTTTTTTTTTATACTGCTTGAATGACGGAACAAGCAGATGGCCCACCTGATGTTAAGCGATAACGTCTGCCTATGAACAGTGCATTACCTCATAGGTCACGTCCACCTAGGACGCGCCCTATGCAGCATTGCACTGGCCCCGCCACCCTGAGACACAAAGATGAAAAGTCGCATGTGCCTGTAATTTCCCTGTGTGTGTTTAGTACATTTCTCAATAACCCTGAAATAAAGGTATTGATTGAAAAGGAATAAGGCAGAAAAGCTAAGAGTTTGTTACCGGGCATCTTGAAGGTCAGCTTGCAGTTGGTGCCGACTTCAGTCAGAGGCGCCTGGTCACGCTGCCTCTGGATCTTCTCCCTCTGCCTGTTGCTGCCTTCGCCGGTCACCTGAGTCAAGGTAGGTCTTATGTATGCGTGTTTGTGTCTCTAAACTAGGCGATAGTATCATACACATCAAATGTCTTCGAATTACTGGGTATCGGTTTCCTCACGATGTTTTGCCAACACATTGTTTCGTGTGGAAAATCAATTCATATCCGGGATTTAAAAACATTATCTTTGGTCGTTGCTTTTTCATACCAACTTTTTTATAATTACCGATATTAAAACTAATAACAACTGTCATTTTAGTCTAAAATTATACTCGACCATAATATATTGAAAAATCTTCGTTCAGTTGTATTCTTGATCGAAGAAAAAATACATAACTAAGTATGAAAAAGCAACTATCTTAAGATCCATAGTCAGAATACGATTAAATCACCACTGCTGTTGCCGAAAAGCTAAGAGAATGGTGCATCAGAAGCAACAATGACCCAAAACCTTCATATGCCGAGTTCCATCGGGCCAAGGGGAGTGTGGACGAGAGAGTGTATATGTGTTTGCGCGCACACTTGTGTACTTAAAAATATCCTGCGCATTTGACTGTATCTGCTTTTAACGGACTCCGAGACTATAAAAGACCCATGGCGATGGACGGAAGTAGAGAGGTTTGGCTTTGATGCTTGCTGGGCTTTGTCCGATGTCTGCACGTGGGCGGTAGAGGGAGAGTGGTCGCTCTTGCACTACCATTATGAAAATAATACCCTCACGTGCAACTACTGCAAACGCACGTTTACAGCCAAGATAGGGTATGTAAGTCACATAAGAGCGCCCCCGCGAAGCTCTTCCGTATAAAGCAGGTAAACAGTCGCCGTGGCCGAAATCGGCCTGGGTGACATCATCATCATCATCATCATGCTGAGTTAGAGACCTTTTTGTAACAGCAAATCTAACTGTAATTTTGTGTATTTTCATGTTTTATTTTGTTTATCTGTGTTGATACAAATAAAAATTATTCTATTCTATTCTAAATCTTCTATTCTATTATGTTCTATTTCTTCTATTTTCTATTTTCTTCTATTCTATTCTTTGGACCAGTTTCCACTTGTTCTCGAGGCTCCACACAGGCGCTCCCCACCTAGTAGTAAGAAGGACCATCAAAAAAAAACAGACCGTGTTTGTTGCCTGATTCTTCTAGGTCTGGTTGCATTGGAACAGGAGTAAATGTAAATTTATTTTTTAAGACGATTCTAAATGTTCCTTGTGATTTCAATGAATAAAATACTTTTGACTTTGACTTAGACTTTCTAAAAAGAAGTACAGTACGGCTCATCTATATCACGTAGGTACCACTGGACAGTACCATCTATGGTTCTAACAATGGTGAGTACTTGAGTAGTGCCGCTAATAACATTAAATGACATACATGGTCGTATTCCATTAGTATGGCAAGATCGTAATCACTTGTACTATTGACTGTACCATTGACTTATACCATAGACTTGTACCATAGACTTGTACCATTGACTTGTACCATTGACTTGTACCATTGACTTGTACCATTGACCTGTACCATTGACTGTACCATTGACTTGTACCATTGACTTGTATCATTGACTTATACCATTTACTTGTACCATTTACTTGTACCATTGACTTATACCATTGACTTGTACCATTGACCTGTACCATTGACTTGTACCATTGACCTTTACCATTGACTGTACCATTGACTTTTACTATTGACTTGTATCATTGACTTGTACCATTGACTTGTACCATTGACTTCTACCATTGACTTGTACTATTGACTTGTACCATTGAGTTGTACCATTGACTTGTACTATTATTGATTATATGTACCATTGACTTGTACTATTATTGATTATATGTACCATTGACTTGTATTATTATTGATTATATGTACCATTGACTAATACCATAGACTTATACCGTTTACTTTAACTAATGACTTGTACTATTTATTTGATCCATTGCCTTGTACCATTGACTTTTACCATTGACTTGTACCATAGATTTGTACCATTGACTTGTAGTATTATTGATAACTAGCAGCACCCCGCAGTTTTACCCGCGTAAGTCTCGATCCCGTAGGAAAATCGGGATAAAAATGTGCCTATGTGTTATTACGGGAATCCAGTTATCTCCATAACAAATTTCATGCAAATCTGTCCAGCCGTTTCAGCGTGAAGAAGTAACAAACACACTCACACACTCACAAACTTTCGCATTTATAATATTAGTAGGTTATGTACCATACCACCATAGACCATACCATAGACTTGTACCGTTTACTTTATCCATTGACTTATACCATTGACTTGTACCATTTACTTATACCATTAACTGGTATCAATCACGTGTACTATTACCATTAATGGTAGATGGTACCAGTGACAGCGAGGCTGACCTTAAGTTAGCCATTTTGATGCGCTGAGACAAAGTTCCATATAAAATATGTGCAGGCCAGACAAACGGCTAACTTCAAGTCGGTATAGTTGTATCGGCAGAGTTATAAGTACCTTGACAGTGTATGGAGAGCCCTCGACGTGATGGTCGGCGAACTTGAGGTTGACGATGTAATATCCGGGTTCAGTTGGCTTGTAGCTGATGGACAGGACTCCATCCTTGCTATCAGCGCACAGGATCTCGGCCTTGCTGGGTCCTGAAAAATACAATATTTTTTGTGTTTTTTTTTCAATACAAACTTTTATAAAATTAGTGATCGTAACTGTGTGCTGATCAAAATACGACAGTTATCTCGTACCCATAACACAAGCTCTGCTTAGCTTGGGGCTTGATAATTTTGTGTTAACTGTCCAGCATTATTTTTTTACCTTCAATAGACAGCGAAAGACCACCATAGCCCGCATTCCTGGTGTCAACAGTGAAGGTATTCTCGCTTTGGGTCTTGCCCTCTTTCAGAGCTTGACCACCGACCTGACAATAATAAACAAATACATATTAATAAATAAATAACACCCAACAGTCACGTACAGTTACTAGTAGTAGAGCTTTTTTGTGAAAGAGTTCGTCCGGGGAAGTACTACCACCATACCTATTACTGCCGCAAAACAGAAGTGCTCGCATTGCTGTGTTCCGGTTTGAAAGGTAAGGGTGCCGGTGAAATTACAGGCACATGAGACTTTTCATCTTTATGTATCAGGGTGGCGGGCGCAGTGCAATGCCACATAGGGCGCGTCCGAGGTGGACGTGACCTATGAGGTAATGCACTGTTCATAGGCAGAGGTTACCGCTTAACATCAGGAGGGCCATCAACTTGTTCCGTCATTCAAGTAGTATAAAAAAAAACATAGCCCTGACCCCACACTTTAGTCTCCTGTGTCGTGGGTATCAGGAACTACGAGTACCATGCTACCACAACACAGACACGGAACTAATATGTGCAGAACATACATTTGTAACGCAGCGGGAATGGAACCCGCTACCTCTTGCATCTCAGCTGGCTACTCGCCTACCGCCCCACGTAATGCCCCTATCTCACGTAATGTGAGTCCATCAACGCCTTATATTGGCTTTATTTTGTACATATTTTTTCTCAAACAATGCGCGCATATTCATATATAGTCCCCCATGCCTTCGATGGCGTTTACCAGGATAAAAAGTATAGCTCTATCCAGGTCTAATCTACCTGTGTACCAAATTTTATCTAAAACGATTCAGCCATTTCAGCGTTATTATTATTAACAAACATCCAAACATCGTAACTTGATTGACCGGTGACAGATACAATGTGACAGTTGGTTACAGATTTTCGTAGTGAAATTGCCTTTGTGATAACCACGACAAATATGGACTTTCATACTAATATTGCCGGTAAATACTGGCAGGGTTTATTCATCTCGAAAAGGTTATCTAAATGATGCAACATACAAACATGTTTCAAAATATTTATATATTTTTTTGGTGGAAATCAAAATATAATTAAATATAATATCGTAGTGACGCGTGACCCGAGAGCTGACTCTTATCTGGCTAAAAGCAGATTTGCCATTCAGCGTGGCATAAGATAGCATCTTAAATTCAAATTCAAAATCTTTATTTCAGGCTTATTGAGATATGCTCTAAACCTAAACAATAAGCCCATAGCAACATAAATACCAGAAACTAACATACATATAAAAACACTTTATCATGTGATCGCCGACGCGTCGCGGCCCGGGGATCACGTGACAGGCAGCTCTTGAACCACCGGAACTTCACCCCTTTCGGCCAGAAGTCAGGGCTCAAGTAGGTCTTCAAACTTTCCGTTCACTTCACACTCACCATAAATGAGCTAAAGCTCACATTATGACGAGAGTTTAGAGATCTTAGGGACGCTCCTGTCTGGTAGTAATTTGGATCAGTTGAGCTACCTTTAGATCGTTTCTAACGGTCTTTAGATAGCACAACTGCTTCATTAAAATTACCTTGACTTTCTTTGCGTCGCCCACTTCTTGCAGCTGCACAGTGATGTTGAAAGGGGAGTTCTGGATATGCACGCCCATTTTCTTAACGGAGACGATGTGCTGGCCGACCTCGCGAGGAGTGAAGCTGATGCCGATGTTGCCAGACGGTAGCTTCTTGAGGAAGCAAGGCTCTTCGAGGCCTGATGGGGCCTGCGGAAACGAAATAAACCATCTTTCAGAAATTGCTGCAAAATTCCTAATCGTAGATTTTATTTTTGGCCCGACGCAAAAACGGCAGGTTGTTATAAGTTTGACGTGTCTGTGTGTATGTGTGTGTGTGTGAGTGTCTGTCTGTCACCTCGTAGCTCCCGAACGGATGAACCGATTTAGATATTTTTTTGTTTGAAAGGTGAATTTGTCGGTAGTGTTCTTAGCTATGTTTGATCAAAATCGGTCCAGCCGTTTCATTGCGTTGCGGGTTTTTTTTTATTTTTGCAGAATTAGTTACTTGTTAAGTGACTAAATAAAGTACAATATTCAAAATATAAATATGCATGGACACTACATTATAATTCCGAGGGATACAGTAATTACCAGGTACCTTTTAATTACAGAGGTACCAGAAACACGATATTTTCTCGATAAAAAAAAAACCCAAAGCCACCTCTAACTTTTGATTAGATTTGGTTGTTTATGAAAATGGTGAATGGTGATTTTCTAGTTTTTATTGGTTTTAAATTAGATAAGTAAAATCAATACAACAAAACCGAGGGTTCACTGTAGGGGGTTTGTACATCTATATTTTACGAGATATAAAAAAAACGGCTTTTTCGAGCGACGCGATTTTTTTTTTTTTTTATGAAGATTTCTGCCAGTTGTTGGTTCAGCCTTAAGACAGTCGGATGGGTATATTCTTAGGCCGGTAACACAAATATCTACAAAACTTAAACCCCTTTCTTCGTGAGCTAGTCTAAGTATAGGGTTTGCTTAGACTTTGATTAAACTAGCAAACGTGATGGTAGCAATATAAATCAAATCAAATTACCATTGCTGCCCAGCCCCTAGTTGGCTTTTACGATATCCAAGGGAGGAGACGTTTGGGTATATTCTTAGGTCAGGCACACCATGGCAATTTATGTGGAAAACTCAGAGCTGGTCTAAGTATAACCCAGGATTAGGGTTTACTCAGACTTGGTTAAACACCATACCTATTTCAGCCGCAAAGCAGTAGTGCTCGCATTGCTGTGTTCCGGTTTGAAGGGTAAGGGTGCCGGTGAAATTACAGGCACATGAGACTTTTCATCTTTTTGTCTCAGGGTGGCGGGCGCAGTGCAATGCCACATAGGGTGCGTCCTAGGTGGACGTGACCTTTGAGGTAATGCACTGTTCATAGGCAGAGGTTACCGCTTAACATCAGGTGGGCCTCTTGCTAGTTCCGTCATCCAAGTAGTATAAAAAAAAACAACGTAATTTATTTACCGTAGCAATCTAAGTCAAATCGAATTACCCTTGTTACACATCCCCTGGTTATCTCTTAGTCGGCTTTTAAGACATCCACGGGAGGAGATGGAGGGATCAGTTCTTAGGCCTGACACATAACGGAAATAAATGGAAAACACATAACCCTCATTACGTGAGATGGTCTATGTAAACCCCAAGTTTAGGGTTTGCTTAGACCATCAAGCGTATTAAGACCGGAGCGATTTAAGTCAAATTGAATTATGAATAATTAATTATAGTAAAAAACTCAGGTACCAGTAAGTTCGGTTCCACTAAACATACCTTGCATCATCAGATGTTCCATCTCATTGAAGGTAATCAGTTAATCATTTGGGTTTTGTCTGACCTTTGAGGAACAAATTCGAGGTTGTTGAAGAACTAATTATTCAAAGTTATGTACCTTGAATTTGTTGTTCAAATGTCATCGAAACCAAACAAATGAACCGTTGATGATTGGCCATCATTGCAGAAGACATACATCCGCGCTAGCCCTTAATATTTTTAAAAGTAAAGTCTCACTATCACTTCTTTTAATGATATTAGCATAGACTAACTAAACACAATAGACTGCCTATCTCATACAAGAAAACGTGCATCGATAAATTATTGCCTACAATGACGCTAGATATCGCCGAGTATTTTGAATCGGCTATAAACGATTGTAATGATTTAAACTCGAATAGATCGACCATAGTTTTATAATTAATAAAACAAAATATAAATTTAAATGTTTATTTTTAAAGAATAAAAGGAGAATAGGTTAAAATGCTGGTTGAATGATTCCCAGGCTAGTTGCTAGCGCCATCTAGAAATAGCCTGGAATTTGTACTTTTTTCAGTCACGTTTTCTTGATATTAGGTAGTATTTAACCACACACCAGTAAATCCCCGTGGTTATAAACCAAATCAACTAGTGTCCTATCAACAATACTAATTGCACATCAACATATGCACACCGAAAGAAAGCAAACCCAGTATTTAGTTAATACGTCAAGCAAATTATTATTCGAAAAACGATGATTAATTCTCACATAAGTGCGAGCAAAGATACTTTCATGGATAGATAAGAAAAGAGTTTTTTTTCTTCTTTTTTTTTTCTTTATAATTGGCGCCGCACGGCTTGTTCATTTGCCATTTTCAATAAATTGTATTTTCAATATATTTTGCAACGTTACACTCCTTCCAAGTCGTCAAAGTCACAGTTAAGTCATGTTTTAGTAAAACGGTGGCCAATTTTACTAAAACTTTGGTAGACAATTTCCACCAATTTCAAAAGTCACACAATTCACTTCCATTGCATTTCACTACACTTGTGCTTTTTAAACGAGCTACATTAGTTAAAATGCCACCAAAATAACACAAAATAACTCAAGAAAACACTAGGAAAATAAATAAAATAATAGTAGACAACGTCTCTTTTCGAAAATGGCGGGAAGAGCAAGTAAAGAGTTAAGAGTTTTGAATTAGGAACATGAATATTGTTTTAATGTTCCAAGACCAAAGAGACCGAATAAAAATTTATATGATAAAAGTAACTGGCCGGTAAGCAGGACATGGTGCCGGCTATATTTAAAAAAACAAACGAAAAACACTTGAACTACGTTTCTGTGACTACGTCCTCTCTCTCGGATTATTCGTGGGTTATTATTGCAAATAATATCGAAAAATAACAATAAGTTCAACAATTGGTTTATTCCCGTTGTCCACGTTGAGCTTGTCCACGTTAACGTGAATAAATTAAAATAATACAAAAACATTTAAAATATTTTATCAACACCTGAACTTATTAGAACAGAGACGCAACAAATATGATACAGAATATATTGCCCACTAAACCCCGGGAAATATATTTTAAAGCCAAATTCATCTGAAATTTTAAAGAATGCCAAAGTCGTGAAGTCTTATCAGAAACTGTATTTTTGCCCTACTTTTAAGAATTACACACTTCTAAGAAAACTTCTACTCTGTGGAGAATGAACTAAATGCATAAACCGACAGTCAGAACGTATAATAACATTAATGCGCATACAACAGCCAAATTCCATCACCTTCTAACTCATTAGAGTTCAGGTAAGTCTGAAAGTGACAGTATAGCGCTAACGAAACGAAAAGTAAGTGAAAATCACGAAAAACAATGATTTGCCACGAGAAAAACAATTATTTGCCATCACAGAATCATACGTTCAACTTGAAGATAAAGTCTTTGCCGACATTTAGGTGAAAGAAAAGTACAAAATTCTAAGTCTTTTTTTTTATACTACTGGAATGGCGGAGCAAGCAGACGGCCTACCTGATGTTAAGCGGTAACCTCTGACTATGAACAGTGCATTACCTCATAGGTCACGTCCACCTAGGACGCGCCCTATGTGGCATTGCACTGCGCCCGCCACCCTGAGACATAAAGATGAAAAGTCTCATGTGCCTGTAATTTCAACGGCACCCTTACCCTCAAACCGGAACACAGCAATGCGAGCACTACTGCTTTGCGGCAGAAATAGGTATGGTGGTAGTACTTCCCCGGACGAACTCTTTCACAAAAAAGCTCTACTACTACTAAAGTCGTATAGAAGTTGAATCAAATTTTCAGTCAAAAACAGCTGCACTTTGTTATTTTTTTTTACATGGTTAATGAACAGGTAAAACATATTGGTACGTTCATTTTACAGGTAAAAGGTCAATGAACGACATTTTTTTTTTTAGCACATTACATTGACTCCTGAGAAATCCTCCGAATATGATCAATCGGGCAGTATACGCCTTAAAGTCGAGACCTGCACAAAATTTATATATTAAAAAAAAAGAAAAAAAAGTGTAGTGTATGACTCGGCCGCAAAATTATTTTCCTCGGTATATATTGAATCCCTTCAACTTGGTATCACTAAGAGTATTTTTATGGTTTTATTAATTGATTTTATGTTTTCCGCCTTTGTACGCTAACTAACCTACAATAGTAGATTAGTAGCCAAGGGCTGTAAGGCATCAATTGCAGCCCGAGATATTTAGGCGCACGAGCGCAGCAAGGGCACCTATAGTTCGAGGGTGCCATTGATGCTTACACCCGAGCTAACTACTCTGCTTTACATCTCGATTGTGAGGTAAGTAGAAAAAAACCGGCATTACAAGAATAAAACATTTTACGTACCTTAACAGCTAAATATATGTCATCAGGGGCTTCATTTATAAATGTTTTCACGTCTTGCGCTGTAAAAACCTTTGACTTTTTGTTTTGTGCCCAGCTGGTTGTCTTTTTAGAAAAGATGATAATTTTGAAAAGTTCTTGATGTTGATGTCGTGTTTAGTACTCATAGTTGCTTTTAACATTGAATAAATGCACCACAAACTAGATGGCTGCAGCTTTTTTGATAGCTCACTAAAGTATGTTAAGAATACAGTCTCAGATAAAGACTTTACTCGTTTTTCTTTTCGCCACTTCATGAACTCGTCGTAAGTTTTCAAATATCTCTCTTTAGAACTTTCAGGCAAAATATTGTTAATTGCTGCTTCAGCTTCCATTTTCATTGAATCGGGAGTGCAGCTTATATCTTCATCACTTGCAGAACTCATGTTTTTTTCCTAATTAGCACGTAATTATAAAAAAACCCTTTTTCCTAATTAGCACGTAATTATAAAAAAAACCCAAAAACAAACAATATTTAAAGTAAAAGTTTTCTATTCCCGCCATTTTTCTTCTTATTTTAAATTATTTTTTTCAAAAACGAAATTGAGCTTCGCCGTTCGATATTTAAAATTGATGACTATTATACTCATACGAAGACAAGGCTGAACAGCGAGCGACCTCTTTTGTCATCGGGCTGAATGCATGATGTCTATTGCCAGTATGATGGTTAGATGTACGCGAACTTTTTTAAAGAGTGAAGTTTTTTTTTTATTACTTACTGCCCTAGGGCTTTTCTAGCTACATTATTAGCGCCAATTAGCGCTCTAGGGTAATCCCTAGAGCGCTAATTGGTCACCTACAAGCCCCATTTGGGGGTAATAAGGACCTACTTACCGAATATGAGAGATGTAAAATTCATTACCTCTCTCAAGCTGAAAAACAAAGCTATGCTGGAAGAAATTTCTTCTATGGAAGAAAGCTCGCCTTTGTACATTGTTTTTTAACTCCCGACGCAAAAACGACGGGGTGTTATAAGTTTGATGTGTTTGTGTGTGTGTCTGTCTATTGCCTCGTAGCTCCCGAACGGATGAACCGATTTCGTATTTTTTGTTTTTTTTTAAAGGTGAATTTGTCGGGAGTGTTCTTAGCTATGTTTGATCAAAATCGGTTCAACCATTTCATTGCGTTGAGGGTTTTTTAATTTTTTACAAAATTAATAACTTGTTAGAATAAAAGAAGAACACATGTTGTGCCGAGCCAACCTGTTAGTGGGATAAGGTGAAGAAAATGAATGAATATATTTACCTGAATAGATGCGTTAAGGCTACGGATGTCACTATCAGCCACCTTGCCAGGGAGTGTCACTTCGCTGCAGCTTCCTACCGAGATCTGGTTCCTCTTGCGACCTTCACCAGTGACCTGAAACACGCCATGAATATATTCAATAAAAAAAATCTCTTCGCTTAGTTGAGAAATCAATAATGAAACCACATTTAGATTTTAAAAGACCTTTCAAATAACACACATCACACGATATGGTATGCGTAAAATATATATAATATATAATTATAGAATTTAAATTACCGTGGCTTGGTATCATTTTAGAAAAATTACGACTATACACCACGTACTTTTACGTACCTACTTTATTTTACGATTTTTAACGTCAGCAGGAGAATAGTAAAGTACGTGGTGTACGAGTACAGTCGTAATCTTTCTAAAATATGTAAATTGTCGTGCTCCTTCAAGATAACGTCACATAAAACCGTAGTATTTTTTCCTAAAAGACCACGGTTGCCATTTTTTGAAGTATTTAAATCCAAGAAGCACCCTGTGATAAAGACTAAGCGATTGGCACCGCGTTCATAGAATACACACATACATAGACACCAAACTCATTAGTCAGGCAAAAATAATTCACAAAAACATCTTTCTAATACCTCCAAATGCGAAAGGGGGCGCAACGAAACTACCTTCTACGTTGGACACTTGTTTATTACTGCAGGTGACCGCGCTGCGGCTTGCATATACATCATTAGGGCTTTCTACTCGATGATAACGATCATACTATCACCATTAGTATACCAGCATAGAGCATTGCAGGCCTCCGTACCGGAGTGTTGCTCGATGTACCTATACCAGCATGTTAAAAACAAATCTTAGGTTCTTTATGACCTAAGCTCCTTCAATCTATCATCAGAAATCCCAGTGTTTCTGGTGTCTGACTGACCTTGGCCAAGAAAGGCGATCCTTTGATGTGCTTGTCTCCGAAACGCACGGAGACCTTGTACTCTCCAGGTGCAGTTGGCAGGAAGGACACAGCAACGGTGCCATCTTTGTTGTCATGGCATGTGATCTGGAATTAAATATTAATTTATTATATTAATGCTACATTTATAAAGTTAGGAGCAGTAATTACAGGTCTAGCGCTTAACTGAGTCAGTCCCTGAGGTATGGGAGCGGTACGGGAGGGGTGTTTTGTTCACATTATGTCACATGTTTTTAGTATTAGTAGAGCTTTTTTGTGAAAGAGTTCGTCCGGGGAAGTACTACCACCATACCTATTTCTACCGCAAAGCAGCAGTGCTCGCATTGCTGTGTTCCAGTTTGAAGGGTATGGGTGCCGGTGAAATTACAGACACATGATTCATATTTATGTCTCAGGGTGGCGGGCGCAGTGCAATGCCACATAGGGTTTGTCCTAGGTGGACGTGACCTATGTGATAATACACTGTTCATAGACGGAGGGTACCGCTGAACATCAGGTGGGCCATCTGCTTGATCCGTCATTACAAGTTATATAAAAAAAACCATCATATAATTTGAGAGATGAAAACACCCCTCCCGTACCGCTCAGGGACTGACTCAGTTAAGCGGGTCTAGCGCTTAACTGAGTCAGTCTCAGGTATGGGAGTGGTACGGGGGGGGTGTTTTGTTCACATTATGTCACATACCTCAGGGACTGACTCAGTTAAGCGCTAGACCTGTAATTAGTTATAGTCGAGCCTTGCAAAAGATTTAGCCTGGGAAGTACCACTATGCCTATTTCTGCCACCATGTTCGCATTGCTGAGTCTGTTTAACAGGATCCCAGTGATATAAGAAGTAAATGAGACTGTAATTGGTAACATGTTACTTTAATTGACTCCTCCCTCTCCTCCCGTGGTTATCGCAGCAGCATCTGTCTCTATCAATACTGCGATCAAAAATGCGCCTGCCAAGCGCGGTGATTTTGGCTAATCCTCTATTACGTTCTATGAGTGAGGCCTGGTCCAGCACAGGACATCTAACGGCTGATGATGTGATGTGATGTTAGACTGTAACTTTGTCTCAAGGTGACGGGCATACTTCAAAGTTAGTTGAAGGTCGTCTGAGGTTACTCTATACCATATTCCTGTAAAGTTCTTCTTTTATCTCAAGTTCCAACTTGAGATAAAAGAAGAAAGTAAAATAAATGATAAATAAATAATGCTAGACAGTTCACACAACATTATCTAGCCCCATGCTAAGCAGAGCTTGTGTTATGGGTGCTAGATAACTGATATACTTAGCACAATACATTACATAGATAGACATTTTCTATTATACATAGAAAATACCCAGAACACCCTTAACAAATATCTGTAGATCGTACAAATATTTGTTCCGAGGCGGGAATCAAACCCGCAGCCTCCTGCGTCGCAGGCGAACCTTCGCGTGCCTCTAAGTGGGCTATAGTCTCTCAAAATTACACACAAAATGAAGGATTCTACTACTACTCACCTCAGCCTTGCTAGGTCCCTCCACAGCCATAGACAACCCACCAGCACCAGCGCCCTTGGTGCTGATCGTGAACTGGCTTGGCTCGCCGCTGACACCGCTGAGCAGGCCGGAGCCGTACGCCGTTACGTAGCCTGAGGAGATGGAGTCCACGTGGAACTTGTAGGGCGATCCTGAAGAGATAGCAAAAAGGTTGGTTAGCGGAACGTGAAAACTTTTTCGGTAAGCGGAATTCTTTGCCAATAACAACGAGGACATCGTAAAAAACGAAACCAGTTGCCAGTTGCAATGCAAGACGTTGCAGGTTGGATTCCCTCTGCATACTCTTGGTACTCATACCCACGACACTGGGAGTCCTAGTGTGGGATCAAGACTATGCATAATGTAATAGGTTCATGATCGTTAAAATTAACAGACAAGCCGAACTTCGTGTTTAACAGGTTTGTTGTTTCAGCTGATCATATCCAGGACTTTTCAAAACTAGATTGTTAACCCTGGCAGGTTGTCTACCATCATTTTATATTTAATTCTATTTTTTTTTTAAACTAATTTATTGGCTGAACAAGCAGATGGCCCACCTGATATTAAACGGTAACCTCTGCCTGTGAACAGTGCATATAATCTACCGATCATTCAGCATGGCATGTTTCAGTAAGTTTTACTGGAAGAACATTAAGCAGAGCGTGTGGACTTCCCTGGACGGACTACACAAAGTTTTTTTTTTTTTTATACTACTAAGTTAGCAAACGAGCATTTGGCCTACCTGTTGGTCCGTAACTTATGGACGCCTGCAATACCAGAGGCATCACACGCGCGTTACCGACCCTCTAAAAATTTCCAAACACCCCTTTTGAAGAACCCCGTACTTTAGTCACTTGGAAAAACCTCAGCAGGGAGATCATTCCACAAACTGAGTGTTCGCGGGAGTAAGTTCCTCTGAAACCGTACAGTCCGAGACCACCCTGGTTCTAAGGTGTGGAGATGAATCCTCTGGCGATGGCGAGCGGTGCGGTGAAAAAAGGTTGCTGTACGCATCATGTCAAACAATTCCTCGGAACAAAGCCCATTATACTATCTGTAGAACATGTAGAGAGAGGCAAAGTCTCTCTCTGGCAAAGAGTTAAGGGCCCAATACCGTTCGTGAGCTTAGGATTGTCGACAATTCTCATTATACGCCTTTGAACCGATTTTATTTGATGTGAACTTGACCTGCAGCTATTCTGCATGGTACTTGACTTACCTCCCATGGGCGCTCTTCTAACGAGAGCTACTTCCCATGCTGTACCTACTTCTTGTGATTTTGACGACACCATCGTAGGCTAATGAGGACCATCCTGCTCTTTAGCCGATGGCGGTGCTGCCCTCATGCTGGTGATATAACGATGACGGATGACTTACCCTGCACATGTTCTCCATTGTACTTCACGTACAGCTCATGTACTCCCTCCTCGCGAGGGTCGTACTTGATGCTGACGGTACCGTCATGGTTGTCCTCGATGACGGGCTGATCAATGTGGCCGCTCGGCATCTTGACTTCCGCTGGAAAGAGATGGATGTAGGTTATTTAGTGTTGGTTCAACAACCGTTCTTATTGTATTCAGAAACTGATATGTACATAACTTTTGAAACTATCGTGGTTATGTACATACTTTTCACTAGAAACTGGATATTTACCATGATTTTTGAGTTATTTTTGTTCCCACAATCCCGGGAACAATCAAATCTCAAAAACTATGGTAAATATCCCGTTTCTAGTGAAAAGTATGATATGAACATGTATGACGGTATATATGTAAAACCCGGTATACGAAAAAAAGAGATTGTTTACCCTTGGTCTGGTATGTCAACCCATTACCGTCCAAGGGTAATTTAAATTACCCTTGGTTACAAGACATTAGGGATTACAATTGATAAATAATTCGACTACTGATTATATCGATATAATATGATTACATTATGATACATATTATTACATAGTACATCATGACAAGTGAGCAAAGTTGGTCATTACAGTCGAGGCCGTTAGGCGAGGGCGTAATGAAGCCGACAGCTGTAATGCCCAATGCTCACGAGTGTCATACAACGTTTTTCAACATACATGCGAGGAAAAATTAAAATAATATCCCGCCAAATACCAATCTCAAGAGTCTTTTCTTCGTATAAAGAGGGAGCTTAGTAATGTGAAACGGTTCCTTTCCAAATACATTAAAACACTATTAATACACAATTTTATAATGTCACAAACATCTACACATATTTTGAATCCGTCCAAAATTAACTGAATAAAATAATAAAACCCACTGGCCCTCATTACAGTTGGAATCTTTGACGCACGAGATCGCCACTAGCTATAAATTGTAGCAGGCAGGGAGTGGCAAGCATTCCAATAAATAAACTGGGAAATTCTGAACATTATCACAATTTACACAGTTCTTAGCTAGGAAGATTGGACAAAATACGATTTTGATAAGAAAAAACATTGTAGATTCGAGTACTTCAATGGTAATTTTATTAAGATTACGAGATCCTGGAATGAGTTTTACCTATTTCTGCCGCAAAGCAGTAGTGCTCGCATTGCTGTGTTCCGGTTTGAAGGGTAAGGGTGCCGGTGAAATTACAGGCACATGAGACTTTTCATCTTTATGTCTCAGGGTGGCGGGCGCAGTGCAATGCCACATAGGGTGCAACCTAGGTGGACGTGACCTATGAGGTAATGCACTGTTCATAGGCAGAGGTTACCGCTTAACATCAGGTGGGCCATCTGCTTGTTCCGTCATCCAAGTTGTATAAAAAAAAATGAGTCTATGAAAAAACATGAAAATACTAGTGTAAAATTTCAATATTTACCAATTCTTCAAATAAAGAAGGAAGCCAAAATTTGTTTTTTAAAATAAGTATGCTTGTAATAAGTTGTTTCGTTTCGCTTCGTATGAGGTAGTGCTGGCCTCTGGTGTCAGAGTGTAATAAGTTGTAATATCTCAGTTTTGAGGATATGACGTTATATTTTTCTGCGTCGCATAATCTCTTAATTGCGCATAAAATGATCTACGAACATTCAGTAATAAATATACAAACCTTTCCTCGAATCAATGTGGTAACAGGATATACAACTCAACGGCGTGTAGTTGATTCCGAACCCCCCTGTTTTATTGAACGATATGTTATGTGCCTCGCTGAACACGATAACGTTCTCCTCCTTATCAACTTCGGATACTGAGAAGTATTTCTTGGTTGTATCTATGAAGAGTTGGGATATAACGTGCCAATTTTCTTCTTTATCGTTGCCTCCGACGATGGAATTCCACAGCCCACTCATAAACGCCATCACCCTTTACTTTCAGAAAATGTGAACCTTTACGGATTTTTATATATCATCTTTGTCGTGAAGAGTTTGTGTCACTCAACTACGTAGCCTATAAGGGATTTTTGTTGTAATTTGTACCTAAATTTCTACTCAATGAGACTACTAAAAGCTATTCCGTTCGATCAATTCAGGAACACACATTGTTTCATTTTAGGTTATGGGCCCAGGGTTCAACTTTCTTAATTTTTTTTAAACATCTTTACCGTGATTAATTTATTTCACTTATCTGCATAGCCTACAAGGAGGAAGGTTAACACTCATTAACTCGTCACATCACTTTATTAAATCGTCTGTGCCGTGAACTATTTCTGTCACTTAACTCTACGGAGGCCTACAATGCTCTAAGCTTAACTGTATAGTCTATAAGAAGGGGAGTATATCATAACGAAATCTGTGTTATTTATTAATTACTAACTCCTAATCTTAAGCTTACTAACACTATGGACTATGTTGTCTGAATAAAAATTTTTTTTTTTTTTTATAAAATCATTAGAAATAGTTCCCAATCGAACCACATCATCAGTCCGGTGGTATATACTGGTTGGCATTTATAAGAAATCTTAAAGACCTATCTATTTCTCTTCTTTTAATGATTTCTGAGGAATACTCCAAAGTTCACCAATTTCACAATATCAAGTAATATAATTGTTCAAGAATCTCCATCAAGTCATAATCCAGGTTAGATGGTGACAGAAAAACCAAGTTGGAGGACAAAAACTACCAACCCGATAGACGCGATAACACGCAAATATTAACTACACCACGCATGTGTTCGTTAGGCACACCGATTAAAATGCCATTTAAATTACACGAAATAACTCGAAAAAACACATTAGAAAGTAATTATATTAAAAGAAAACACGTTTTTTTTTCAAAAATGCCAGATTGAGTCCATTCCAGGCCCATCTTACCCCAGGCAGAAATCTTCATATAAAATAAACGCCTCGAGCTCGAGCCCGTAAAAGTAAAAGTGGTTTTTATTGAATATCTCGTAAAATATAGATAATTTTACAAAACCCCTACAGTTAAGGCTTTGTTGTATTGATTTCATGTATCATATTTTTAACCCAATAATATGGACCATTTTAATAAACAATCGAATCTAGCCAAAAATAGGAGGTAACTTTTTTTTCTATCGAGGAAATACTGCCCTATCGTGTTTCTGGTACAGTGATCCGTCGGAATTATAATGTAATAATATCCATACATAATTTAAATTTGAATATTGTACTTTATTTACTCAGTTAAAAATCAAATCTTAGATTAGGAATTTTGAGGCAACCTTTACGCAGTGTGCTTAATTATAGTGGGGATTCAAATGTATGTTACATCTTCTTTATGTATAGATAATTTATAATATGGCTTTATGTGAAATTCCATTTTTATCTGGATTTTATCCAAAGGTTTAATATGCATATTATTATTTATGACTGCATATTTGTCTACCTCCTTCCCATGTCATTAACCATTACGGTTTTTGCTCTAGGGTATTGAATCTTTCCGTCTCAAATCTTTAATAGGTATTTGTAAACTATCTTTTGATCAACTAAATTGCTCTGAAACGCGCAGTGCGTGTTAATTTTAATATAACCCAGATTCAACTCGAGATATTTTATTTTAATAAGCTGTATTTCCGGATTCTGTCTGTATGCTTCTGACATGTAAAGCCCATAGTCTACTAAACCGTCACTAGCGTAAATCCTGCTGGATTATACAGCAATGGTTACCGCTCTAATAATGACTAAGGCCCAAGTTCACGAACAAATAAATCGGTGGTTACCGTAACCAATCGTCAAAGTGACAGATAACGTATGAAAACATCTGTCAAAAAGAGTTGTTTAAGCTAAACAGTCGTTTAAACATCCGGTAATTTGTTGGTGAAAATGCGTCTAAATTAGCTACATTGGAATGGCACTGTAAAAAGATGTCTATGCCACGCTTCAGCCGACATTGGGCTTGATACTGACCTAATAAAAGTCGTCTGTTTGACACAATCTGACACGTCAGTAACCACGGTAGTACGGTCCCAATTCCGCGATAAAAATATATATTTATTATGCTTTGACATCTCAGAAATCGTAAAATTCTATGGTATAAATACTTGGCATAGTGATAGGCGAAAAAAGACGCGCAGATCTCAATAACTGTGGGTTTTATAATGACGAAATTTTGATCACTAGTAATAGTCGCTGTGACTCATTTTGAAACCTAATAAATTTGTTTTTTTATTTATTGTTTAAAATAAACTTAATTATGCGTTGTAGTGTCATTTATTTAATAGTCGGGCAAGGCTTATCGTAAATTTATTGTTATAACAAAAATGTGTTTATCGATGTTCGAATCCATGTCAGCAGTTTAATTTGAGTAAAATTATGTTATAGTTTTATGGGTTATATGAAAGTTAATGTTATTGTATGATAGTTTTATAACGGTGGTGGATGTTGAGACAAAAGACGTTTGCTCAATACTAAAAGAATGTGGATATAAGAAGGCTCTGACGAGAAAGGTCACTATCACTTTTTTAAAGTAATCAAAATTCATGACAGTTTGAGCCCCAATACAATTTTCTAGGTGCAATAGCTCCCAAGATACAGGGTTCCCAATGTTTTTCAGCAATAACTCAACTTACATTTTATAATGCTTCAAATCTGGATAAATACTATCTAGGTGGACCCAAACAACGTACCAAAAAAGCAAGTTTACCGCAATTATTGCAATTTCGAATGTAACATATGACTGGCCTATAAGTCGAGATTAAATTAAATGTCAAAATAACTACTATCCTCCATTAATAGGTACTAGATTAATTACTTAAGGTACTAGTATAGTATTATTTTATCTGTGCTTAAGGTGATAGTCATCCCAGATTCTGTCACTAAATAACTCAGTAAAGTTCAGGTAAGTAAGAACGGAGCAGAACAGAGTACGCGAAACAAATAGTAAGCGAAAATCACGAATAACCGCAACTGTCTCAGGTAAATGATTATTTACAAAAATCATATTATTACTAATCTAACGTAAAGGAGTTCAGTTGACAAACTGAAATTGTATTAAAACCATACTGAAAGTTGACTGAATCGAGACTGAATTGTGAGTTGACTGAAAATTGGTATCTGTCAATCAATTGTCTGGGTGACAAAAGCTACATTTTTAGAAGCTTTTATTTACCTTGCAATGTTTGTATGTTTGTATATTGTATCTTGAATTTTAAAGCAGTTATCCTCAACCGATAGAGATGAAATTCTGCATACCTGACATACGATGACAATACAATATTATGGTGAAGCGGGCTGATCTGATGATGGAGACGGAAGGTGGACATCCGAACTCCTCGATGGATAAAGAAGACCGACCGTATTTAGGCTCATTTCGGTCAGCACACGAATCTAATCACTAATTTTATGAAAGCATGTAATGAAAATTTTTTTTTTTTTTTACAAAAACTTATATACGAATAATATCAATATGCATCAATATTTTACATCAAAAAACGGGGTATCTAATTTATTTATTTTTTGCTTTCTTATTCTTAGTGGGACGGGACGTAAAGAGGAGAAAATTTTGTTCATTGATATTTTTATTTAAATTTTCCATTAAAACATTGTACGTAAATAAGTACCAGACGTTATGGTGCATCATAGTCCGGCTAAATAATTTTAATAACTTTTTACTTATTACGAATATGAACGAATATGCGCGTGTATTTATTTCGAAGAATAGTAAAAAATAACAACATGATAAAATCATTTAATATCATAGTAATTTACGAGCAGTATGTCCAACAACAATTTTGTATATTGTAACTTCGGAAACTTCAAAGGGCTTACATATTAATTTTATATGCCGTCGCCAGTTCGCGGTTTTAACACTACATACACGGTTGACGTTTATTGTACAAGGTAATTACTGGGATCTCTGTTAGAAGTAGGTATTCTCAGAAAATAAGATGTTTGAACTGTGGTTTCTTGATTTTACATCTCGTAGCTAAAATCTTAGCTGCAGGAGTCATGGTTATCGGGTTCTGCAAACAGTATTGTCCGCAGGAGATTGCGAGTTTGATTCCCGCCTCGGAACAAATATTTGTACGATCTGCAGATTATTGTTCAGAGTGTTCTGGGTATATTCTATGTATAATAAGAAATATCTATCTATGTTATGTATTATATTAAGTATATCAGTTATCTAGTACCCATAACACAGGCTGTGCTTAGCTTAGGGCTAGTTAATGTTGTGGGAACTGTCCAGCATTATTTATTTAGTAGCCTAACACAAAAACCACATCTCCACAACGATCTTAAATTTCTAGACTTAGGTATTGGTTTAAATAATCCCATAGTATTTTTTTAACTACGTTATTACGGAACAAGCAACTGGCCCACCTTATGTTAAGCGTCAACCTCTGCCTATGAACAGTGCGTTACCACATAGGTCACGTCCACCTAGGACGCGCCCTATGTTACATTGCACTGCGCCCGCCACCCTGAGACATAAAGATGAATAGTCTCATGTGCCTGTCATTTCACCCTTCAAGCCGGAACACAGCAATGCGAGCACTACTGCTCTGCGGCAGAAATAGGTATGGTGGTAGTACATCCGCCGACGAACTCTTTCACAAAAAAGCTCTACTACTATTCGTTTTATCAGTATCTTTTGTTTAGACAAATTAATTTACAGTTTAGAAACAAAACGCGCTATTTTATTTATACTACGTTATAATTTGACGTAACCTTTTAAGAAACAAATGGTAATCGTAAATATTTTGGTTTGGATGATTCATTCGAGATCTCAACTCGATTAACATTCTTTGGAATAAATCATCGCAAGTTATTTTCGATTTGTTTGCTCAGGAAGATTCCATACTGGTCGGTGTGAGTGAGGGGAATAAGTTAGCTGCATTTATTTTTAAACAAATTGAAATTTTGGAGTTGTTGCGTTACATGCTCACTCAGTAACAGTAAAGGTTACAAACTAGATGTTAATACAGTAATTACTTGAGGATGTAATCTAAATAAATCATAGCCAAGAAAAACGATTGGTGAAATATTTCAGGACAGCTTTATTTTTTGAAATTGGCCCTTTTAAAACTTCGGTTAGAGAAAATATTAAGCTTAATTTTTTATACTATTCAGTAGGTAATCACATTACTTAGATAAATAGTTGATAATTTATTTTATATGTTTGTTACTTTAGAAGCAAATCGAAGTTTTATCATTTGTTGCTTACTTCAGTTACATTCGAGCGGCAGAAATCTATACCTCCTCTCTTTCCGGGTATGCGCTAAAATAGCGCTGTCACTTTCTTACAGCTATCGTTTTCTTGCTAGACTTTGCCCATTCGATATTTTAACAGAGTGTGCCACTAGGACACTTGAGCCCTTGCATACAAACGAAGTTTTTTTTCTATTTTGGTTATTCATAAAAGTTTATAAATAAATAAATAAATAATGCTTGACAGTTCACACAACATTATCTAGCCCCATGCTAAGCAGAGCTTGTGTTATGGGTACTAGATAACAGATATACTTAATTCAATATATTACATAAATAGATATTTTTTATTATACATAGAAAATACCCAGAACACCCTGAACAAATATCTGCCATCGCACAAATATTTGTTCCGAGGCGGGAATCGAACCCGCAACCTCCTGCGTCATGTGTGTAACGTTTATATATGTTCATGATTGTACACTAATATCTAGAACCGAGGTTGGTCACTTTATATCCTGCATTGATAGAGCTATCGAAAATAATCATCTTAATATTGACCTAACTCAACTATATTACAAGGTATGTACAAAATACATATGAAACAGTTGTGCCACCTGAAGACCGTTACAAGCGATCTAAAGGTAGCTCAACTGATCCAAATCACTACCAGACGGAAGCGTCCCTAAGATGCTGGCTGCATTGCCACGCTGAATGGCAATACTAATGCGTTGAGCCAGATAAGAGCCAGCTCTTGGGTCACGCCTCGCTTTGACCAGATGCCCTGAAAGAATTTTGAAAATCGATGGGCCCCGGAACCCCATGGACCCAGAGTCTCGATCCCGAAACTAACTTAAATTAACACACAAACACTATTTCCATACAAAAATGCGCATAAATCGTTCGATGAACTGAATTCCCGTGCAATGGCTGACACCGAATATTAATAATATATTAATTACGTTGGCCCCGAGCCTATCAATACAAACAAATTCGGAGAAATGTTTATAATTATGTACATCGCAATCTGTCACGCACGTGTGGAAACATTATCTCTATTGATGAAAAATCTGTTTTTCAGGAAAATGTGAAGGAAAATATGTTTGAGGGGCTTCCACGATCTCGAATTAAAATTAAATTTCGATTTAGCGTCGAGATTAAATGAATGGTCAAAATAATTACTATCCGCCATAAATAGATAGTCACCCCAGATTCTGTCACTGTCTAACTCAGTAAAGTTCAGGTAAGTAAGAACGGCGCAGGACAGAGCACGCGAAACAAAAAGTTAGCGAAAATCACGATTAACCGCAACAGTTTCCAGTAAATGATAATTTCCAAAAATCTAATTATTACTAATCCAATTAAATTATTAGTAAGTAGTAGAGCTTTTTTGTGAAAGAGTTCAACCATAACTATTTCTGCCGCAAAGCAGTAGCTCGTACCAAGTAACCAAGTAGTAAAAAAAAAAAAACAAGGAAATTTTACAAAGCAGTGTTTTGACTGCGGAACCTTACACTATGCGAGAGGGGATGCAAATCCAGTTTATTTTAAATTGACGCTGTGTTTCTAGTCAATTTCATGAACTACCGTTTTTCTTTCCACGATTACAATTCGCGTTGGCAACACAGAGACAGTCTATTATTATTATAATTTATTACATTTGTTTGTAGTGTTAATCTGACACCGCGATGGCCACATCCTGTGTTTTCGTCGCGTGCGTGAGACCTACCATTACTTCGTTGCTGTTGATATATGTGAACGGCCTGGGCTTTTAGCAGAGTCGAATAAATCATAAAATAACGTATTGAAATTCCCGCGGCTTCTACTGAAAGGAGCTTGAAATGATGTCAGAAAAAACTCTTGATTTACTTGGATTGAAGAATTCAACTAACACTTTTGAAAACTGTTAGTTACGCCAGACGTAGCTATAATACATTTAAGACGCTGTCAAGAGTCAAATAGCCTTTTTTAAACGTACTTTTAGCAAAATCTTCACAGTTTAAGACAACAAAAAAAATAGGTTAATCTTCATCATATTTCCAAGGGCATGATAGAGCCCAAAACATGATTTCGAAAAAAAACCATCGATAAATCACCCATGCCCCCTGCATGGGTGATTTATATTTTCGATTACGCAACAAATTCTTTTTTTTTTTAGACCAAAATACAACCATACTTAGAATAAATTTCATTTATATTTAAATTGATTAACAGTAATTTAATTTAATTTACAAAACTGCGTATGCGTCGATGAAGCAGAAGCTTTAGGTTTTTTTTAATTATGTGAACTAGCTTTGTATAATCCTTATATTCATTTTATAATTCCCTCTGTTAATAAAGATTATTGAATTTAGAACAATTAGACACATTCTACAAGTAACTACTAAATCTACAAGAAAGATCTACCATAAATTAATTTACCACGTATAAGATTAATGACGCAATTGTATTGTCAGACATTTTGTTTTACACAAACTCATTCATAATCTGATCACAAAAGAAATCAACACTGAAAATGTGACACCAACTCTTAATTTCCTGTCGCGTATTGTGGAAAATGTTTAATAAATTCGTATCTATCTGGTAATAAATATATCAACAATGTATAGAAGATATTTGTGTAAATTATCGCTCTTACAACATTAAAAGAAGTTGAAAGCGTTTTTAAATATCAAAAACCTTGTAAAAAAACTAGAAAAATCACACTACGAGCTTAATCATAATCAAAGTTTTGATGTTATTTCATTCTTCTGATGTTATGTTGATGACAAATTATTATGTTCAAGGAAATACACATGAATGAACTGTTTTAAGGTGGATGTCTCGCTTGAGGCACGAAATTCAAATGTTTTGTTGTTTTTTGCTCATTACAGCTCATGAACACTTCTTCAGATAGCGAAAGTTGATTTCGCGAGAACAAAATGACTTAAAACATGTTTTAATTATCTCATAAATATCATCAGTTTAGCTACGATCCCCCTAAACACATTTTAGTGTTTTTTTTTGTTAAGGGGGATCGTAGCTAAGTTGATGATATTTATGAGATACTATCCATTAAAACATGTATGTTAAGTCACCTAGTTCTCGCGAAATCGACTTTCGCTGTCTGAAGAAGTATTCATGAGCAAAAAACACCGAAAAATTTTAATTTCCCGCCACACGCGAGACATCCACCTTAAACACATAAAATAGGAACAAAACTGAGAATTTGTTACCTAGTTTTATTTATTTAGGACAAGAATTGTCTGCTCCGCATAGTCACAGTACAACATCGTGCAACGTTTAATTATACTAACTACTAATTAACTATAGTTTTAAGTAATAAAGTTCTGCCTACAATGACTTACAATGCGGAGACATAAACGCTCGCGCAGGAGGCTGTGTTCAGGATGAGAGTTGCACAGAGAGCCATGGAACGTGTCATGCTCGGCATCAAGCTTATAGACCGTGTTCCCAATGTCGAGATACGAAGTCGAACCAAGCTCAAAGATGTTGGGAATCGTATAACGGAACTAAAATGAGTTGGTCAGGACACCTGGCTAGGCTAGGTGATGATAGGTGGAGTAAGGCGCTAACTGAATGGTGCCTAAGAACTGGGTACAGAAACGTTGGTCATCCAGCAGCGATATGGGCAGACGATATCGCATGCGTCGCGGGCAGACCTGGATGAGACTGGCACGGGACCGTTAGGAATAGCTCTGGCAAAGAGAGGCCTATACTCAGCAGTGGGTGAAGTCAGGCTGTGGATGATTCGATGATGATGATGATGATGAAGAAAGAAAATACTTCTTTTTAGCGTTCGTGGGACAAAATTTTCTCCGTTTCCTTGTACCATAAAAAAGCTAGTACTTAAGCATAACGTTCCTAGAGGTAGGTACTTAAATGATCAATATCAATGTATTCGGAACCTATACAATATACCAAGTGAGCAGCAGGATGCAAGAGTAGTACGGCTATCATCTGATATTGTCAAATTATCTACCAGGTATCCGGAAAACCGGAATTTATCGAAAGCCTACACCAGGCAAGCAGCGGGCTGCAGAAAGAGTTTTGTTTGTTTGTGCTTTCACAATGAAACCACTGGACCAATTTTGATGAAACAATAACATTACACCATACCTTACGGCTTTTCATTTCAGATAAAAAAAACTGTTCTAACTGACTCGACAGATGGCGCTGACTCAAAACTCACTGACAAAAATTCTTAGCCGGTTTATTTTTGTTGTTTGTGGTCTATTTGCATCAAAGCAATTAAACATAAAAGTGCTTTATAGAAGAATATTCCTGATGGAATCGTGGGCGACAGCTTGTACTAATAAAAGTTCAAACGCACTAATGTTCGGTATTGCCCTTACCCATAAGTTGGATATCCTCACGGATCTGAGTAAGATCGGAGGATATCTTTCTCACAGTCGTGTACCATGGAACTAGTCTATGAAGAATATTCTAACATGTCGTGTCACAAGATTCAAATAATAAATGTTAGTTGTCATATTGGCGCCACTGGACAAATTATAAATACAATTTGAGCTATTTTGTGACGTGGAGTCTAGAATTAAAATTCTTAAACGTTAAATAAATCAGTTTCCGTGAATTTTCAGTGCAAACTTCAAAGGAAACTTCAATATGACTGATTTTTGTGGTATTAGAAACGACCGTATTATTTGTGACAAATTATTCCAAAATCGCAGACCTTTTTTTTCTTACTTCATTTTAACCCCAGACTAAAAAGAGAGGTGTTATGTCTGTATGTAGGTATGCAAAATTTGATGTTACGATGACCTTCCGGTGCTTTGATTTCACATAAAAATAGTGTTTGGTGGAAATTGATGCAGTCGCTTCCAGGATCATCATTAACTCACAGTATTTTTTTTAACTAAGGGCACTAGTGTTTTATTCTTGAAGCTGAATTTCTCATAAGATAAAAAGTAGAGTTCACGAAAGCAACGACGGAGCACTATAAAATATTAATCATTTCACAGGATTTGTTTTAGCTAGGGCACTGCTTAGTTCTTGAAGCTAGATTTCACAAAATATTAAAAAAAATAACCATCAACTAGAATAAGATTTGACGAATAATATTAATAGTCTACGGCTCATTTCCTAGCGATTTCACCAAATGCCTATATGTTTGAACGAATGTAGATATTTTATTATAATCCGAGTAAATTCTAACTCTCTAGCTGTTCACGTACAGGCTGTTTCGTATTTTAACCAAGCTCTTTAAAAATAACATCTAGTTTTTACTATTTTATGAGATTTCTGCTTACAAATGTGTACCTACGTACATGTAGGTGTAGTTTATTATTATTGAAACTTATTCGTTTATTTTTAGGTCAGTTTGGTTTAAGGCCTTAGTAAGCCTCGTTACACTCTGGATTATTTTTTCAGAATATGTAGTTCAAGAGTATTCTAAATAAACTAAATCATATGAACCGGTTGCGCACTTAGGTCACGAATTTAATATAAGCATGATTTGAAATAGTAATTTTTCATCAAAAAACCTAAAGTTTCAATGGAAATAAAACTGTCTGTTGTTAGTTTTTCTTTTTTTATATGGCAACAATTGAATATCACGCTTCTAAAAATAAAAGAGATTTTATTCAACTTGCTTCGTTCGTATACCATTTCATTTCAACATTTTCGTGTATGTTCGGTTCATAAGTACCTAAGTAATCAATTTGAAAGCACTTTCTGGCATCCAATTGAGCTGATATTTGACATACCTGTCAAATTTGAATGACAATACAATATTATGTTGACAGCGAGCTGATCTGATGATGGAGACGGAAGGTGAACAACGGAACTTTTCGATGATTAATAGTATTCTGACAGTGTTTACGATCATTTTGATCAGGTCACGGTTCTAATCACTAATCAACTTTTTTTTTTATGAAACTACAGTCGTACTTGCTTACGGCCCACCTGATGTAAAGTGGTCACCGTCGCTTATAGACACCGACAACACCGGGGGCACTGTCGATGCGCTGAAGGCATTTATGAACATTTTTTTTGAAGCGACAAATATCGTAACCAAGCAGGAAAACCTCAGATGGAAGCTCATTCCATAGTTTGTAGTTATGGGAAAGAATGATCTCGAGAAACGAGTCGTACGAGAAACCCAGGGATCTATGATGTGTGGATGAGCTTTGTCACGGTGCCGGGAAGAGCGATGGTAAAATCTCGATGCAGGGATGAGATCGAAAAGCTTGTCAGAGCATTCCCCGTTGTAGAGGGTAGAACACGCAAAGAGATCCAATGGCTCTGCACCGGACTTATTTTAAATTGAAAAAACTGAACAGCCTGTATCCAAGTATCATATCGAGCGTATAATATTTTGCGCAAGCGTCCCATTTTAAACATGGAAACTGGAACGGGGATTTGCGGGATAACCACAACACTTATGTTCCTAACTGTACAGTGAACACACTGTCCACAACACTTGTGCCTTTTACTGTACTGAGAAACACTGTCTGAAATTAATATGGAAGATTGTTTGTCAGTACTTACAAAAAGATTTTGGGGTTTTTTGCTGTTTTAAAAATCTGAAATTTCAGAGCATAGTGGAGTGTAATAAAACCGAAGTGTATTGCGTGACTTTTCAAATTGGTGGAAATTGTTTACGAAAGTTTTAGTAAACGGTCACCGTTTTACTAAAACATGTTGACTGTTACTTTGACAACTACAATCGCAATTGCAACGTTACAATCCTTCCAGGATTGTTACGTTGCAAATTAAATTAAAAATACAATAAATATACAAGGAAATGGCAAATGCACAAGCCGTGCGACGCCACAAATATAAAGAAATAAAAAATAGCCAGGCCTCAATTTTTGACTCAATGGATGCAAGGAAATGACATTGGAAATGACGTTTAAAACGAAAAACCCATGACAGTGACGCATAAAACAAAAAAAACGTCTCGAACTCTCAGACACACTCATGAATGTAGTAGTACAACTTCTTCCTATTGTAGGACACACTGAACCTATTTTTTCTTTGTTTTTATCAAAACTTGTTGGATATATTGGATTCAATGGTTCCTTCACTTTAAGAGTCTTGCTTGGTTCTCAAGGATTTGAAAACTGGCGCTGAAAGGATTAGACACAATTTCACCAACATATTAACGGACGTTTAAACGGATGTTTAGCTTAAACAACTCTTTTTGACAGATGTTTTCATACGATATCTGTCACTTTGACGATTGGTTACGGTAATCACCGATATATTTGTTCGTGAACTTGGGCCTTAGTCTATTATTGTAACTAGACTCCGGTACGGAGGCCTGGAATGCTCTAAGTATCTACATGACAATAATATAGAATCTTTTTAAAAACAAACAAATATCCTAAAAAAAGTTGAACTACATTGAACTTCTTTTAGAACTATTCACAATTTTTGAAAAATTACTACATTTGCAAAGAATGAACAAAGTGCCATTTCCATTATAAACATTTTCATCTTACTCGTAGTGACTAATAGTCAAATGTTGACAGAAGCACGACTTTTCGACGATGAATTTACAATAGCCTGTAAATCTAACCGATTGTGTTGACGTTTCAATATAAGTGAAAAATTTCACTGGGAATTTGCGTTTTTTTTAAATTAAATTATTTTATACATATTGAATATCACAGCCGTTTTAAGAAATTACTTTTGGTGATTTGCGAATGGACTTAGATTTATAAAAGACTAGTGGCCACCTGCAGCTTCGCTTGCGTTTACCGTCATTAAAAGTGACCTGTAGCTCAATGCTCTGCATAATCTTTCTGTATAACAAATTTCACCGAAATAGGTTCAGCGTTTCGGCGTGATTGATTAACAATAAACATCCAAACATTGAGATTTATGATCTTAGTGAGATATACTACACACTAAATACATATTTACACATACACTACTACATACGTGTAACATAAAGATAAAAATTAAGATAAAGATAAAGATATATTTATTTGTTTAACATAAGGTCTTAAAAATAAGTAGGTAAGTTCCAATTATGTTCTACCTAACATATTACATAATAATGTAGGTACTCGTAAATGTACTAAGATCAAAAATTACAAATATTTTACTACTTGATATTGTCGCAATTACTTGGACTATTTCCTCAGAAGCCATTCAAAAAAAGAAGAAGAGGCACAGATCCAAAATAATAATTAAAAAAAAAACAGATATTACAAAGAATTACAATATTTCGTAGATGCAACTCAACGAGTACATGTTCATACATTTACACTCGTCGAACAAAATGGCTCCGATCATTCAGCACACAATAACACTCGATCTCTTAACCCAAATCGAGATTCTCACTTCAGTATTTTAAAAGCGTATATACAAAACATTGGAAATTATTGTTATTAGTTCCAACATTACAAAATTAATATCAAACACTCGCTAGATGGCGTTGGCGACAGTTTTGGTAAAAGTCGTATGTCGTATGACATTCTGGGTTCCCTTGTTTATGGGAAGTTATGCGTCAGTTTTGTAATAAATTCATTACTTATGGTATTCATTAGTAGTATTTTTAACCTCCGACGCAAAAACGACGGGGTGTTATAAGTTTGACGTGTCTGTGTGTGTGTGTGTGTGTGTGTGTGTGTGTGTGTGTGTGTGTGTAGGTGTGTGTGTGTGTGTATCTGTCTGTGGCATCGTAGCTCCCGAACGGATGAACCGATTCCGTTTTTTTGTTTGTTTGAAAGGTGAATTTACCGGGAGTGTTCTTAGCTATGTTTGATCAAAATCGGTTCAGTAGTTTCATTGCGCTGTGGGTTTTTTTGAATTTTTACAAAACTAATTACTTGTCTACCCTCATGTTCGTTGGTTTGATAATGGTCCATATGTGCTATAAAACGTATTGGAACTTTTTCCTACAAACTTCACCAATGAGGTAAAAAGTCGAAATTCCTCAATTTTAAGATTCGAAAAGCGTTCTTAATTTTCGCGATTTCCACAAAAATTCGACACTCATAGCCATAGAATTTTAATTCATTGATTTAGAAGGTACCTAGTTGATACCCCTTAGTTGTTACATTAGATAAATTTTCCATAATCACCATAATCATCACCAGGCGGATTGGTGATCCCATTATCAGTGTTAAGTACAGACCGTTCACCATAAGATCTCCCCTGCCTTGGTTGGCACTATTCCCAAGGCTGGGGACATCTGAACGGTCTGTAGGTTCTCAGTTGGATGCTACCAACGCCTGGTGTAATCTCTTAGTCAGCTTATACGACATCCACGGTAAGGACATGGGAGGGCCTATTGCGGGATGGACATACCACAGCAATAACTTTTTTTTTATGTCTATAAATCGTGTGTCCTCGATCTCACTTGTTGGTAAGTGCCGATGCGGCTGACGTTGAAGCCATATTATATTTTTCAGGTAAGACAGACGACGGTAACTTGTACATTCTTAGCAGTTCGCATTATAAGGGCCGAACCGAAGCGCTTAGTGCAACTTGCGGGGACCTAAGTCTACATTCAAATACGTTTAGTAGCTTCTGAGTTGGTAAGAGGCAGATGAAGTGAACATGAAACTTTCTTTTAATAATCTGGTGTATAAAACGCGGAAGATATTCTTGTAACTACGCTAAAATATCAATATATTATGAGACGTTAGTGATCGCTAGTCTACCGTGACTGGTGAGCAGCCAAGAATTTTGTAACAGAATTATATATCCGTCCGATAATCTAATATTTTATATGACGAGCACCTGCAAAAGCCATGTCGGGAGAAGTTTGTTTAATTATTCGTATCAGTGAAAGAAAGCGCGTAGGAATAAGAAATAATGACGTACGAAATAACGTGAATGGTTTTTGGTAATAATATTCGAGATGGTCTTGTGCCGTTGGGCACTATGTCACTTTTCAGGGACATCATATCTCAAGCTAGTCTGTGACCTAACATAGACATCATATCTCAAGCTAGTCTGTGACCTAACATAGACATCATATCTCAAGCTAGTCTGTGACCTAACATAGACAGAAACGGTGACACAAAGTAGTAGTATTGAGTTAGACTAAATCTGCCATATTTTAAAGAAACGTCGTCATTTTTATTTATTTTCATTTTAATGTCTTTTCGAGTTATTTCGTGTAATTTGGTGGCATTTTAACCGGTGTAACTTGGATAAATAGCACATGTGCGATGTAGAGAAATTTAAGCTATTGCATGTCTTTTCGAAATGGTGGATTTAACTATTACACTATTCGTTTCGTTTCGTTTTGTATGAGGTAGTGCTGGCCTCTGGTGTCGGAGTTTGTCAAGCCGCCCGAGGGCCTCTGGCATGGCTTATCGACTGCTATTAATCAATAACAGGCGGGACCGACAGCTTAACGTGCCCTCCGAAGCACAGAGGGACTATTTAAACTGGGTTATGACTTGAAGGCATCGAGCAACACGGAACGGAGGCCTGCAATGCTCTAAGCTTAACGGAATCTCTTGACGACTTGACTACAAAACATTACTAATTAAGTCACTTGACATTGGCGAAGCAGTTTGGAGCACTCCTCAGAAGCCATTATAAGAAGAGAAGAAGAATATTGAGTTATTAATTATCAGTTTAGTTTTTTTTTTGTCTGGCGCTGATGTAAACATATATTATCAGGCATTAACCTAATACTAAATTTACATGACACTATTGAACCTGTGGAGGGATTAACATGCCATTTAATGGTATTAATGGTGGTGGTGCTGTGGTATGTCAGACCTTAGAGTTGACCTCTCCGTCTTCACCTGTTAATATCGATAAGCCAACAAAGATTCACATAGGGCATACCCTATGTGAATCCCTATGTGATAATAGTACCCTATGGTACTATTATCTATTTTGTGGTTTGGGCAACAGCACCTACCTACTCAACACTACTGTGATCATCAATCCCATGCGGCTAAGCTGCAAATCCTCCCAGTTTATATTAAGGGAGGCTTCGTCCAGAAGTGAACGTCTTAATGAAGATGATGATGAAACCGTATTTTCCGTCTGACACTTCTGAGAAGCAAATAACTGCCCTGGCTTATCCTAATTACCAACAAATGCACTTACAGTGTTGCAACTGCATTCCCCTGTCACACCGAACCATAATCTATTCGCGAAAGCTATATATAACGCCTAAAATCACAACTGAAGCTTAAACAGTTGGTGTTCCTAATTGAATTACAAGTGGCCAAGCAGCTGACTATTGCATCAATCATTTTTAGTCGTGACGTTCTATGGGAGAAGCCTATGTCCAGCATTAGCCTTCTGATGATAACTAATTCTGCCATGTTGTCGTTCTGACCGTCAACATAACACATGACAGTTCAATTATGTCCACTACGGCGATGATATGTGCACTCAATCCATCATTTTGATAAGAAACGTCATCATTTTTATTTAATTCCATTTCATTATTATTTTTAGTTATATCGTGTGATTTTGGTGACATTTTAACCGGTGTAACTTAGATAATGAGCACATGTGTGGTGTAGTTAAATATAAGTGTACCTATTGAGTGTCTTTTCGAATTGGTGGATTTGTTGTCCAAAAACTTAGTTATTTCTGCCACCGTTTGAGCTACTTACGTAATGAGTTGAAGTAGACTCAGACTCTGACTAACCTACCACCTAATTAACCGCCGACGCAAAAAGAGGGCTGCTATAAGTTTGACCGCTATGTTTGTGTGTCTGTCTGTGGCACTTAAGCAACTTATGGTCTCTTACGGGTCCCAATTTGAATGCGTTTTATTTTTATTTTATGCCGGTGTTCAGTCACTTCAGTCAAATGCTTCCCAACAGGTGTGGAAAATCAGCACACCCTGGATATCTGAAGGACGGCGACCTAGGGGTCGGCTGAGAAAGCGTTGGCGGGACGATCTTGTAAATTTTGAGAAGGAGTGGTGGGAGACTACCAAAGACAGGGACAAGTGTATGAATTTGGGGGAGACCTTTGCCCAGCAGTGGGACAATATAGGTTACGGGAAAAAAAACGGTTTTCAAGCGATGGTTCAAAATCGGTTCAGCCGTTCCATAGGGTTGGTGGATTTTTTAAATTTATTCTAGTACCTTTATTTTTTTACCTAATTATATACTTGATAATGGCGAAATTGAAGGAGAAGTTCCTCAGAAGGTATTAAGAGAAGTGAAGAAAAAGTGCACTATTTCCAAAGCAAAAACATTGCGTTATTTTTCTGTAAAACTGACATTCATGTCAGCTACGCTAATGATGGCGTTAATTATCATCTGTCATAAAACTCGGAATTTTTACAGTTAATCAATTTATTCAACTGTCGACATCGAGCAACGCAGGCCTCCTTACCGGAGGGGAGACGCCTTAGAGCTGTCAACCGATACATATTTATTCAGAAATTTTTGGGGGGGGCTTCACGCACTCACTTACAGTTTAATGCACACTTTTGTAACCAGTCGTTCTATCGCTATAAACGCACACATCTATAAACAGCAACACATCAAAAATCTTTATACACACATAGATGCTTTCTGTGTACAAACATCATGTTATGTCACAAAATTGACAGTAACACCCGTTCTAGGGACTTCCAGCACTCAAGTCGATAAATAAATAGTATCGATAACTTTTTGGTAGGAACTTACTTTGCCTACTGTATATATTCTGTGCTACCATCAAGGGTCATTGAAGGGATTTAAGGGCGGCTAGGTATGGGGGGAAGGGTTGAACGCTCTCTGTGAAGGAGGAGTTCCGGAGTTGTTATCGAGGATAACATACAGATCATTTTGTGGATCACTATGAAATTTTAGATTAGTAAAAGGTAGTAGTAGGCTGGACAGAGAGGGGGTAAACGCGGAAACTTAGAGTATAGAGAAAAAATCAAGAAAATTTTGAGTACCCCAGGTACAACCACTAGCTCATGGGATGATTAGTTCTTGGGAAAATTTAATTAGAATTTTGTTCAAAGCATACAATAATTTCATAAAACTATGGGTCGGCAAGTCAAAAGAGACGAAAGGAAAGGAAAGGAAAAAACGCTTTACTTAGCTGCCGTCATCCTTCTAACCTACATAATCCATGTCGGTTCTGGCCACGAAATATACGATGTATTATATCTGTCAGTCACTGTTATTGTCAAAAACCAAAAATCATGATCCTAAGTGCCAAAAAACTACATTAGTCATTAAAATGTAAAATAGTTTTTTTTTTACATTTCAGGCATAATTATCCCACGTCACATGGGATCCTAGTGTGGGATCACAACTATGTAGGTATGTGTTGGGTGTGTTAAGTTATGTTAATGTTAAACAATGGTAGGTAAAGTAATACTTAGCGCTTTACCTAGTGAACAGAATATCGCGTTGAAAAAATTATACCTAGCAATTTTTTTTTTAATTCTTTGGTCAAACAAAGAATAGGATTTGAATAGGAAAATCCCACGACACAGTACGGACACTCATGACACGACTTTTCTTGAAAATGAGTAAATGAGTTCAAACTGGGAAATGCTTTTGTTAATTTATCGTGATCACGTATCCCACAACCTAGGTAGGCATGCAACTTTTTACGAAAAACTATCACACCTCTAGATTTGTAATATCACATAGTAATTTAAATTCATGTCAAGATGTCGTTCCCCTCTGGCTATGCACAATTTCATTTGGGCATACGCGTTAGTAAAACTGTTTTCGCCCGATCATTAGGGCGAGCGAAGCGAGTCCTCTACTATCCCATGCAATTTTGTGGTACACTTAACGAAAAAATTATCCGTTGTAATTTAGCATAGTAATTTAAATTCATGTCTTTGTTTAAATATAAATAATCACGGAAAAAAAGCTTGCTAGCCCTCACCAAGCATGTTTTGCTTTTGCTAGTAATAAAATTGTATCATGATGGGCCGATTGCTCTGTCAGACTGAACCGATCGTGTGACGCATAGAGTAAAACAGTGTGACAGTGCTACAAATACTGAAATGTCGAATCGTTACATTTTCAGCTCTAAATCAAGGTCTGGAACATCGAATTTACGAAAAGATGGTGTTTTCTTTCACATTGTACCTAAGTGAATTTCATTATATATATAAGTATATTTATTTTTATTTTATTTTTTGATGCTGGACACAGTTCACACAAGATTATCCAGCCCCAAGCCAAGCACAGCTTGTGATATGGACTAGATAACTGATATCCCTAGTACAGTACATTACATAGATATTTATTTTGCATTAACATAGAAAATACCCAGAACACCCTGAAAAAATATCTGAAGATCGTACAAATATTTGTTCTGAGGCGGGAATCAAACCCGCAACCTCCTGCGTCACAGGCGAACCTTCGTCCACCGCGCCACAGAGGTCGTCAACTTATGGTATAAAATGAATAATTTCAAATTAAAATCATAACAGTTACCTACCTTGTTACATACCAATACCTTCATGGTGATTGGATTAACGGTTAGAAAGTTAGGTTAGGCTAGGCTATGGCTCCCGAATAATATAAATCAAATTTCAATAGCTTGTAAAACATATTAAACGAGCATTTATTTTATCGATAAATAATCTACTTTATTATTGAGGCACATCACTAATTTAGTTGTATAAAAGAAAACACGGGCAACTCACATACAGAAATTTTTGGGAAATAAAAAAAACTGTTAAATGAGCACAAAGCTGTTTCAGTGTTGCTTATTTAATATAAAAAAAATTAGGTTTACCAACAGTCTACACATGTATGTCGGAGAGAGAAGTCATATGATGAATCTGGAGAATAGATCTACTGAGATTGAAGGCTTATAAACACCATGTGTACGGCTGCGAACAATCGTATTCTGTCGTGTCGCGCCACCCAAACGAATGCGCCCGAGTCTTGTTTACGCAAAGACGCAAAGCGATCGAAGCTCGGATATTATATTATATTATATTTATTATATTTATTATAAGGAAAACCAGCAGCACATGCATACAAAATAAATAAAAGAAGTTAAAGCAGAAGGCTATTAAAAGGTTTTCACGTTTAGAAATAATAATAGATACATAAAAAGAGAGAACAGGCTGAGTGGACTAAAAACTACTATAAACTACAATCTGGTATACAAAACACATAGCTGAAAAATAGAATAAAAAATAAAAAATGAGAGATACAAATGATGAATACATACAAAACAGAAAACAACAGTATAACTATAACAGTAAAAGTAAAACAAACAGTATAAATGAAGGAAACAGATATAAATAATAGTAAACAAAAAAAAAATAAGAACAAGAACCAAAAAAGTAAACCACACCTATCTCATGACGAAATTTCATCATCCTCCGCGGAGGGCGAGAAAAAGTCAGAACTGAGCCGCCGCCTCACGGAACCGACACTGGAGTAGAATAGGTCTAGACCTATTTGCTTAGATAATTTATTAAATTGGTTACCAACTCGCCATAAATAGGAGTTTTGGCGATAATTCGTTCTAACTATTGGTACATGAATAATCTCGTTATATCTAATTATTGTACGGGGAACAACAAGTGTTATTTTACTAAGAAGTTCGGGGCAATTAATATGATTATTAGTGATTTTGAGCAAGAAAAGCAAGTCACCAATTTCACGCCTTTTTTGAGTGGCAGAAGGTGGAATTTACGACAAAGGTCAACATAGTTAGCAGAATTATACGGAACCTTAAGGCGAAAGCAAATAAACTTAATAAATTTGGTTTGAATACGCTCAATTCTGTTGATATAGGTATCATAACGTGGACTCCAAATTTGAGAAGCATATTCAAGTATGCTGCGTACGTAAGTGCAATATAAAATTTTAAATGTTTTACATCTACTAAAACTAACGGAGCTTCTCATTATAAAGCCTAAAGCTTTGGACGCTTTAGCAATGATGGAATCGATATGAGAGTCAAAGAGAAGTTTAGAATCATGCAGCACGCCTAGATCTCTCGTAACCGTGCAATCCTGCAACCTCTGATTTTTTAATAGATAAACTGATTTGACTACAGTTTTTTTGCGAGTATATGTAATAGTAAAGCATTTAGACGGATTGAGATCTAGTTTATTACTAGCACAGTACGTGTCAAGTCGATATAATTCAGCCTGCAAGTCAAGCACATCCCGAGGAGTAACTATAGTCTTAAAAATCTTCATATCATCAGCAAATGAAAGCAGGTTACTGTTGACAAAACAGGAAGAGATATCATTAATAAATATCAGGAAGAGCAAGGGTCCGAGCAGTGATCCTTGGGGGACTCCACTAGGAATAAGAACCCAGCTGGACATATAATTATTAACAACAACATCCTGCGACCTACTGCAGATGTACGACGATGTATCCCCTCTAATACCCATACTAAATAACTTAAGCAACAGAAGGCTATGGTCAATCCTATCAAAGGCCTTGCTGTAATCAGTATAGATTACGTCAACCTGACGACCATTATCCATTGACTCACTCAAGAACTCATTGAAAATAATAAGGTTAGACACAGTCGACCGCCCTTTAAGGAACCATTTTTTTTTTTTTTTTTTTTTTTTTTAACTTTGATAGACCTTTGTTTGACCACGATCTCACCTGTTGGAAAGTGACGATGTGGCCGAAGATGGAGCACAAAGGTCTAGAAGGCACCTATTCACTCTAGCCTTGAAGAGACCCAGATTATAGTTTTCAGGAAAGACAGACGACGGTAGTGTATTCCACTCCTTAGCAGTTCGCATTATAAAGGTGGAACTGAAACGTTTAGTACGAATAGCGGGTATACTAATCAGGTAAGGGTGGTACCGAGCCGTGCGCCTGCTCGTCGTATGATGAAAAGGAGATGGTGGGATCAGATCATGAAGTTCCTGGGAGCATTCCCCGAAATGTAACCTATAGAAGATCGAAAGGCATGCGACCTTACGGCGGTGCTCGAGACTCTGGACCTTAGTCTCCGCCATATGTTGCTCACCTATTAGCCTAAAAGCTCTGCGTTCAATCGAGTCCAAGGCAGCAAGCTGGTGTTTGGCCGAGCCATCCCAAACGTGGCAGCAATACTCCATACCAGCCCGGACTTGTGCTTTGTACAGACTTAGAAGCTGTCCTGGTGTGAAGTAACGCTTTACCTTATTCAGGATACCCAGCTTCATGGAAGCAGTTTTTGCCTTAGACTCGATGTAGGAGCCAAAGTTGAGAGTAGGCGTGAGTGAAACGCCTAAGAGCTCGAGGTGATCACCTATAGCTACAGGTACATCTCGGAAGACAGGAACTTGGAGAAACGGACTTTTTTTCGCCGAGAAGAGACAAGCCTGCGTTTTAGAGGCGTTGAACTTGACTAGATTGGCATCACCCCAATCGGATACAGCCTTGAGAGTCAAATTCAGACGCTGCAGCATCTCATCTCTTAACTCCAGAATTTCATTCTGCCTAGCACGCGCAGTGGAAACGTATCTCTCCACAACTGTGCTGTCGTCTGCATACCCAATGATACTGGGCATTAGCAGATCATTAATATGCAGCAGAAACAGTGTGGCAGATAGCACTGACCCCTGAGGTACCCCGGCATTTATAGCCATTTGATCCGACGAGCAGCCGTCAACAACTACTCGAATGGATCTTTCCCTCAGAAAGTCTGCGAGCCAGGAGCAGAATTGAACTGGCAGTCCGTAAGCAGGAAGCTTGCCAATAAGGCTAGCATGCCAAACCCTGTCAAAGGCCTTCGAGACGTCAAGTGAAACAGCCAGTGCTTCACCATGCTTCTCGATGGCCTCACTCCAAATGTGCGTGGCATACACAAGAAGGTCCCCAGTAGACCGATTTCGGCGAAATCCGTATTGGCGATCACTGAGGAGGTCGTTACCTTCGAGGTATGCAAGGAGTTTCCTATTCAGCACACGCTCCATACATTTACATAGCAGGGAGGTGACCGAGATAGGGCGGTAGTTCGAAGGGTCAGCACGACTGCCTTTCTTGGGCACTGGCTGCACGTTAGCGAGCTTCCAAGACTTGGGAACATCACCAGTTTTCAAAGAGAGGCGGAAAAGTCGCGTTAATATTGGAGACAACTCAGGGGCACAGGTTTTTAACACTACGGCCGAGATACCATCCGGACCGCTAGCTTTATTCACGTCGAGACTACGTAGCGTTTTGAGCACTTCCTTTTGCTGAATGCGAATTTCTTGCATAGAAGCCCCGCACCGAGAAAGGCTGGGTGGAATTTCGCCAGAGGTGTCAAGACGCGAAGCCTCCGCAAATTGATTGGCAAATAAATTTGCTTTCTCAACCGCAGCGTGAGCTAGGGACCCGTCTGGTTTCAGTAGTGGGGGGAGTGAAGGGCGGCAGAAGTTCGCTTCCACCGACTTAGCCAGAGACCAGAAAGCTTTACTTCCCGCAGGGTATGCGGCAAGCTTAGCCCCCAGACGGCCAATCCGATTGAAGCGAGCCTTCCGTATCACCTTCTTGCAGGACTTGGCGGCTTTGTTAAAGGCTTTCTTCTTAATCCGTGCATCCGAGGTTTTACCGTTTCTTGCGTCAACCCAGGCTAGGTATGCCGCACGTTTTTGCGCTTCCGCGCTAGCACACGCAGGACTGAACCATGGGCGAGCATTGCTTGAAGGTGAAGCATCAGAGAATGGAATAAAATACTCCATTGCTCTTTTGATCACCTCCGTAACGGCATTCGCACAGACCGTCGGGTCACAAGAAGAAAAGCAGGTTTGCCGCCAAGGATAAGAAGCGAAGAAGTGTCGCATCTCATCCCAACCATGCTGGAAGGGGGAGAAGTGCTGATGAAGCGCTGAATAAATCTGATTGTACACTATCCTTTCAAATAGCTTAGCAACTAAGCATAGCTTGGAGATAGGCCTATAGTTGATAATCTCACATTTAGAGCCCTTTTTATTAATTGGCGATACAAATGCTGCTTTCCAGAGCTTAGGTACGGCACTCAAAGATATTGATTTCTTAAATAAAAATGAAACAGGAATGTAAATTGACTTAGCACACGACTTGAGGAAGACAGGGCTAACGTGGTCTGGGCCAGCAGACTTGGATAAATCAAGGTTAGAGATCAATTTAAACACCTCATCAGGATCGATCTCAATACTGCCAATATCGCATTTCACAGCCTCTGAAGGGACTAATGAGTCAACGTTATAAGAACAGATGCCAGAGGGGACAAGGAAAGTAGAATGAAAATACTTAGAGAATGCTTCGCAGATAGATTCACCTGTAGCTACTGAAGCGTCTAAATAATTTAGATGTGAAGGTACCTATACCATTTGATTTCGAGCGACTTTATGTAGGACCAAAACTTTTTTGGATTTTGTTCAATACTATTCTCAATGGATGACATATAATCGGCGAAGCATTTCTTTTCCAAGAGTTGGATTCGATTACGTAAAAGTTTGTAAGTGGCTAAGTCTGTAAGTCCACCATAAGTTTTATATTTCCTATAATGCCTATATTTTTCCTTAATTAATCTAATGAGTGCCCGGCTAAACCACTTAGGGTAAGAGCTGTCACTGACCAACCTAGACGGGACATATTGGTGTTTAAGCTGATCTAAAATCGAATAAAAAAACTATTCAGCATTCCAGTCCATGTCCGCGATCTTGTTGTTAATAGATAAATAATCACCTTTGTTATAAGAATATTTTAAATAGGACTGAGATTTAAGGCAAGATACATTCAGAAAAGAGGCTCTGAGAAGAAGAGGTTTGTGGTGTGGTTTGTGGATATAAAAGGAGCGTACGAAAGCGCCAGAGCTCATTATTACATCGGCGTTGGCAGAGTGCACACGATTTAATCAACAAAATACAAAATCAAGTTCAAAGTCAGTTTGAATAAAATCTTAGTGAAACCTCTTTTGAATTTTCCTCGTTTGCACGAGACCCACTGGAAAGCCCCTAAGTTGCCTTTTGCCGCTCGGAGGGATCTTGAGGATCCGACATGCATATATGAACTATATACCTATCTTTAGCTACAGAAGAAACCAATGGGGGCTTTTCATTTAAGTTTTTTTTTTAATTCAATTTGGCTCAATTGATGGCCCTGACTCAACTGTGGTTGTCAAAATCAACAAATCCATCGTACCTCTGTTATTTTGTGTGATAGTAACAAAATACCACGAAAATATATCACTTCGTTGTTGACTTTTACATTTCACTTTATTTTTACAGTTAAGTACACAGCAGCGACATCTATTTTCAAGGGTTTATAGATGATTTGGTATGGCCGTGAAAACCCCTCATTATAGGCAAACACAACGTGCAAAGATTGTACAGTAACCTCACAATGGGCGATCAACGATTTTTTTAAAGCATCTTTATTTACTTTTAGCTGAAAAGAGTAAAGTTATTTAAGTATGATCAATATTGCCGATTTTGATAAAATTAACCACGTAGTTTTATTCTTATTATAAACTAGAAGCAACCCGCGATTTCACTCGCATAAGTTTTGATCCTATGGGAACATCTAAATAAAATTTAAAACTATTCCAGTGGTCCAGCTATCGCCGTTCTAAATTTCATCCAATCCTTAGAAAATTTAGCATTTATAATATTACAAACATACACACATACTCACGCCTGTTTCCCAGAGAAGTAGGCAGAGACCATGAATTTCCACTTGCTACGATCCTGGCATACCTGTTTCGCTTCATTCACTCACATCACATTCTTCATATATGCTCATTGGTTAAGGGCGCTCTTAGCCTGGCCATTCTCCAGATCGACCCTGATCTATTCTGAATACCTTCACCGAGGTCTCCCCCTTCCAACTGTCCCATTCATGCTCATCTTATGAACTAGTTTCGTCAATCTACTATCATTCATCCTTTAACCAATAACCCAAACCATCCAAGCATATTTTTCTCAATCCTTGTCACTATACACGTGCTCTTTCATTTTACAATGCTTTCTTAACACACAGTTTCTTATTCTATCTCTCAAAGTCCACCATACATACTTCTCAAACCTCTCATCTTCAGTGCATTTATTTTACTTTCATGTTTATTCTGCCTTAGCAACTTTCGCAACCACCATACATTAGTTTTGGCACTAACACTCCTCTATGCACATCCAGTCGTGCCTTTTTGAATACGTTCCGGCTGATAATAAGGCGTTAAGTTCACCTGGTTTCCAGAATTTACTCTCATTTAAATATCATCTTCATGCTTGCCATCTCTTGTAATCAAAGTTCCCAAATGTACAAACTTTTTCATGTTACACTTGTTGTTAATAGTAGTGTGATTTAATTCTATTTCTTTAAATATAGTTACACATGACATTTACGTTGACATATCATCATACACCTCTGCGAGGCACAATTAATCCTTTTACCATACTGGTTCTTTCACCATTGGTCACTAGGCCCCTTTCAGGGACACTATATCTCAAGCTGGTTAGTGAACCAAGAAAGAGCCCGTGACACGAAGTAGTAGTAGTTAGTAGTTACCGGTTAGTTAGTGGTTACATAGCCATCAAATACAAATACACGTTATTCCACATGTCACATTTTGTCGAACGTGTTTAATGAATTGTATTTAGTAATCTAGGATATTAAGTAATCATCCACATCTTGGCTTACTGACATTACACGTTATATACATGTTTACGTCAGCAGAATAAATCCTGAAATGCACATTGATGTATTATACACATTTATATCTACGCTTTTGGTCACTTTTATGTCGCCCCTGTGTCTCACGATTAAGTGGAGCTCGATTGACGAGCGAGCAGGGCAGTCGTAAGGGAATTGGCTTTCATTGCGAATAAATCACGTAACTTGGCAGTGATTTTAGAGTAATGAATGACCAGTGTACTGAAGTGCAGTCGCAGTGAAGAGTGAACCAGTGTTATTGAATAAAATATTCACGGTTTGTTTTGTTAAACCGTTCAGTTTTATTATTTTATCCCGAACACGAACTCAAAAATTACAAAATCTGAGATGGCCACTTTTGATTTTATACGGCTTAATTTTACTTGGTCAATTTTCATGCAATAAGTTATAATAATTTAATTGAAATTCAGGTACATGTGAAAGGAAACACTATCTTTTTGTAAATTTGATGATCCAATCATTTTTTTACAGCATAAAACTGAACAATTCGGCATTTTTCTTAGAGCACTATCTCCCACGCGAGTCGATTCAGTCTGACAGAGCGATCGACGACAGCTAGTTTTTTATAAGCTGTATGCCCTCGAGGGCATTCAATTTAGAGGGGAACTACAGCGGGGAATGCCTTTGATGGCGTCTCCATTCCGTGTTGCTCGATGACTGTCGACATTATTTTTCTTTCTATAAACTGTTGAAACTCTCCTCAAGATCTCTCCGGAAGTATCTCTCTAGGATAGAACCTTGGTCTCCTTTATTGCTTTCAACATCACTAATACGCCTGTTGAAATTCAAATTTTACATAGCGAAGCACTGAAGTAACAGCAAAAATTTTGGCTCAAACTTCTAAAATAAAAAACATTAATAAATTTTAAATTATTGTATGATAATATAACTAAAGCTAGCTCAGAATAAACAGATGATCATAGTAAATGTAGTATTTTACGAGTAGTTTCTCGTAATCAGCTACATCTTTTGCGTCATTACTGATAATAATGATAAAGCCGCGTGGCCTGATGTTGCTCTGCCCAACAGCTGACATGAGAATTTGCAATATCTGTACCTACATATCATTAGGTTGTTATTTATAAGTATATCAAGTGTAGCGTATGCTGTCTTATGATTTTTTGCTGATTCTCTTTATATTTAACTTTTTTCTACCTAAGGTTTTTAAGTTCTCTTTTTCTATGAATCAGCTTACTATACCTGTACCATAGTCCAGCCATAGTCATAGTCATGTCATAGTCTGTGACCCACACATAGTATTGTAAGCAAAATAAAGTTTTTAATTTTTCCTCTTTGTTCTCGAGGCTCTATGCAGATGCTCACCACTCTAGGTGACTATATAAATGATAAAGCCGCGTGGCCTGATGTCGCTCTGCCCCTCGACAACTAATTTAATTTTTTAAAAATCTCTACCATAAGGTAAAGATTTTTTGTGAAAGAGTTCGTCTTGAGAAGTACTACCTCCATACCTATTTCTGCCGCAAATATGTAGTGCTCGCATTGCTGTGTTCTGGTTTGAAGAGTATGGTTGCCGGTGAAATTACAGGCACATGAGGCTTTTCATGTTTATGTCCCAGGGTGGCGGGCACAGTGCAATGCCACATAGGCTGCGTCCTAGGTGGACGTGACCTTTGAGGCAATGCATTGTTCAAGGCAGAGGTTACCACTTAACATGAGGCGGGCCATCTGCTAGTTCCGTCAAACACGAAGTAAAAAAAAAAGTCAAAACCTTGCATTTTCCGCATTTATTTTTTGAACACTTAAAAATGTTTACACCAAGTTTCTTGCTATCGCTTACGTCTGTATATAAGCTAATTTTGAATAAAACTGTATACGTTTTGAACCTATTTTGATCATTAAATAGACTATTTATAAAGGAAGGCTTCCGTAGCTAGTAGTTTTGCAAAAGTTAGTTAAGTCAGAGCGGGTAATTTTAGAGCTCTTTAAATAGTTCTTCTTCTATCTTAGGTAATGGCTTCTGTGCATTATTTGCTACAATTTAGCCAATGTCAAGTGATATAATTATTATAGTTTTATAGTCAAGTCGTCAAGAGTCTCCGTCTAGTCCTAACCCAGTTTAAATTGTGGCAGAAAAACTGAGTTTTTACAGGAAAAAATCCACCATTTCGAAAAGACTCGCAATACACTCAAATTTCACTACATCACACATGTGCCATTTATCCAAGTTACACCGGTTAAAATGCCACTAAAATTACACGAAATAACTCGAAAAAACACATTAAAATGTAATAAAATAAAAATGACGACGTTTCTTTCAAAAATGGCAGATTTCAACCCCTTTAAATAGTTTAATTGCTCATTTATTTTTGGCATTAACAATTATTTTCTATCATAAATGTCATTGATCTATGACAGAATGGTGGCCTAGATACACACCTGTCATGTCTCATAACAGGAAGGTCACATAAATTTATCTGGAGAGAGGTTTTAATAATATACCTATGTTTAATTTTGTTTTAATGATTTAATCGTAACTATTTCGATTTTGAACTAAACTGCTTAGAGATAAACTAGGTATTTAAACTATTGGAACTTTCTACTTTTCTCTCTTGAATCGCTGGATCTTATGCAATTTTTTATCTGACCTCAAAAAAAACATTTGGTTCGATAAATATTTTTTAAAAGAACTAAATCCTGTTTTTACCAGGGTTCATCACGACTAAACAACTTTAAGAATATATTTTGTTGAAGAATATCGGCTTATAATATCCTATTATTTCAACGTAAATAAAATTCAGATTTATAATATAATGTCAAAATAAATTTAGTTTCAGCAATTACGAACATTGATCATAGCTATAAATCAGTTTCGTAGCCGCGTAGCACTATCGTAGAGCTTCGTAGCAAGCTTATAACTACGCACCGTTGAGTGACACAAACTATATTTGAATATAATTAATATAAAATATTAATTAGTTTATGAATTTACATAAATTTGTTGTAAAAAAGAAAATTAGAAAAATAAAAACTAAAAACTAAAAATTCCGTACTGGCTCCATTCGCTGTTTAAAAAACACCAACCGTATTTTCAAATTAAAATACCACTACCACTTTACACTTGACACTTTACAAAATGAGTCCGTTCCAGAATGTACCACCCGGTGGAAAGCGCGTCGACTGACTAGGAGGCCGCCGCCCGAACGCGTGGAAAGATCATATTATTTATATAATTTTGCACTAATTATATTCATTTTTTAGCTATTTCGGTCACAATAAATCGATTTATAATTATAATACTTTGACATTTATAACCGAATTCCTCACTCTTCAACTTCAAACTTGGAAATGAAAAAGTATTTGAAACATTAAACGATTTTAATTGCAAGCTGTTTACGAGTTTGGTCACCTTTTTAACCCGAAGGTTGAATTTGCCGGGTTATGATTCAATGACATTGGATGAAGGAGTTTCTTTGTACATATTATGCCACCTAATTTTCCGTTTTTATTGGCCCATTAGTCATAGCTAAAGCTAAACTGCAAACCTTCTTAAACTTTATTCGACGAATGACATTTGAAGACTTTATTTTATTTAAGTCTTTCTTGCGATCATAGCAGTTGCAAACGAGACGATCAAAAAATAAGAAGCCAAATCAAAATCTAGGTACTTATGATGATAATGTTTATGCATGAATGCAAACCTACGAAAATAAATAAATATTACTCAAACGAAAACTAAATGCAAATAAATGCTAATAATAACATCAAAACAGTCTTAAAAATATCTTGCATATGGCGCAATAACTCTATGCGGTCTACGATGATTCTGAATTAATTTAGCAAGCATGATTTTTATTTGAATTTTTGGATGAACCTACCGATACAACAACTTTGATAGGATACTGTTTAGAAATCCTAAATGGGTTTTAGATTTGGGTTTTTGACAAATTAAATTTAACAAAGTGCCTGTGGCACTGTGTTAGTGACACAGGGGATCCTAGTGTGAGATCAGCCCTATTCCCTAGATTAAAGTCACTCGGTGACTAACGATTGACAACTAGAATGACCAAAATTAAAAAAATGCATTAAGAATTGTCAATTGACATTGTTGAATTGACTTGTCAAACGTTGGTCACCGAGTGACTTTCAAGATAGGAAATAGGGAGGCAGGACTATGTATGTAACCTAAAATTATATTATGTTTATTTTTGTGTGGCGCCGTGGTGTATCCGGCCTAAGAATAGACCCTTCCATCTCCTCCCGTGGATGTCGTAAAAGCTGACTAAGGGATAACCCGGACTTATTTGTAAGATTCGTTGGTATAAGATTTGTCCTGGCTGCTAGCTTATTTAAGGAATGTTTTATTACTGGAAGAAAGCGTTAGCAGAGTCAGTCGTGGGAAACAATGCCGGCGATGAGCTCACCACTTGTCATGCCTATTTCCCACTAAGGTGCAACGAACAGTGAAAAGAGGCCCATTTGAGGCTCTGTTTTCCCTTTCGGGGAAAAAGACGTGTGTCTATGTATGTATGTTGTGTTTTATCTACTTAGCTTTTGCCTAATTTTCCCACTCTAAAGGAAATCCCCGATCGAACTTCCATTTGATGAGTTTATATCACTTTTCGAGAAACCAATACCCTATATTGAGATTGATTTCAAAAAGATTGTTCCAACAAGTTGGAAGGAAATACCAAACATGTTGTTGGCATCCGTCGAGTTATTTCCATACGACAAAAGAAAACAATCATTCAAGCATTTAATTCGTCCAAAAAACAGCATAATCGTCAATTATTCACGATTCTTTAGCACTTAAACAATGCATTTTATGGAAAGTTCAATAACCTCCAGGGCTTTCAATGATAAGTTTTTTGATTCTGTAAATAACGAAGAATTTAATTAGTGTTAATTTAACGTCGGGTCACAGAGTAAATAATAGTATTGAGTGCAGAAGTTTCACTTTGACGTCACTCTCACTGCTGATCAAAGATTTCAGTGGCCAAGCTTTCTTACACGAGCTGAATTGCGTCGCTATCTATACTCAGTAAAGTTCAGGTAAGTTACAAAGTGACAGAACAGCGCTCCCGCTACGAAAAGTTAACGAAAATCATGAAAAACGGTATTTAAACAAATATTTGCTGCGTAATCGAAAATATAAATCGCCCATGCCTTCTAAAATAAAATTATTTGTTACTCTTTTATCATTGTACGCTGATAGGTAACAGAGATATGTACGTTATAAGCTCACTGTAGAGGAAAGTCAAGGATTTTTTTTGGGTTTTTTTTTCCAAATCTTGTTTTGGGCTCGGTCATGGGCTTAAATATGATGAATTTTAAACGGATAATTATTATATTTTTTGTAGTCTTAAACAGAGTATATTTTTCTAAAAATACGTTTAATAAAGCCTATTTGACTCTTGACTAGGGTTACCATATCTCAGGATTTGTCCTGAGATTTCAGGATTTTTCGACTCTTCTCAGGATTCCGGCCGGATTTAGCAAATCTAGTGATAGCTCAGGATTTTCAATAAAACACAGGTTACATTTTAAAGATCTCTCTTATTAAACTACTAAAAATAATTTTCTTTTGGTAACGATTGAACAGTTCAAATCAATACTTATTTATCAAAGTAAAACAAACTAAAAACAATCTTCTTTTGGTAACAATTGCAGTTAAAATCAATACCTCCACCCCGCTGTTTTGAGTGCGATGTACATACAAGCTTGCAACGCGTCGCGTAAAACGCGTGCGCAAGATAATAATACGTTTTTGAGAGAAAATTCTCAAGCTGTAGAAAATCTCAGGACTTTTCCATGGAAATCAGGCCTTTTCTCCGGACTTTTGATTTTTTCATCTGGTAACCCTACTCTTGACAGTCTCTTAACTACTCCTGAGGAAAAATAACATAAAAATGAGGACGTTTCTTTCAAAAAATGGACCAGCGATATTGTAGAAGTCCCAGGAAGGCGGTGGATGAAGGCGGCCCAAGACCGTTAATCATGGCATTCTATGGGGGAGGCATATGTCCTGCAGTGGAATTTTGTAGGCTGATGATAGTTTCAAAACTAGACGATCAGCACCAGCAAACGGGCAACCTAATTTTTCGGAGTTCTAATTACTTGCATGCAAGCTATATTTATTCTCAAGATAGCGCATAAAAACACGTTTTACAGTGAAGGTTAATTTGTAGTGACACGGGCACGGTATGCAGATTTGGTACGTGTCCAAAAGTGAACGATAAATGACAGGTTTCCAGATTTTGTCGATCACGTGGATACGTCCAAAACTGGATTATGTACATTATAGTTTACCCGGACTTGTTAGTGAGATTCGTTGGTATAAGATTTGTCATAGCTTATTAACTATTGACTATTACTAAGCGTGTCGCTGTAAAAAGGTAAGGTATTTGTTTGTCAGGTAGTACCACGGGCAATAAACGAAATTAATTGCTGACCTTGTAAAAAGAGGCACGCGAAAAGGGACAAGCAATATTAGGATCTGTCTTTTTATTAAGAAACAAATAGGCAAACTAGCTTACGGCCCACCTGATGTAAAGTGGTCACTGACGCCTATAGACACCGGCAACACCAGGGGTATTGTCGATGCGCTGCCTACCCTGAAGGAATTTATTAACATTTTTCTTGAAGCGACACATGTCGTAACCAAGCAGGAAATCCTCAGATAGAAGCTCATTCCATAGTTTGTAGGTATTGTGAAGAAATGATCTCGAGAAACGAGTCGTACGAGAAACCCAGGGCTCTATGATGTGCGGATGAGCTTTGTCACGGTGCCGGGAAGAGCGATGGTAAAATCTCTTTTCTTTCTTCATCTTGCATACATTTTTTTTTTTACTTACGTAAGTGAGATAGAAGTTTCCAGCATTCTATAGGTACTCTTCACAGCCTAGACAGATCTAGGCTACTTTTTATCCTAGTAAAACGCAACTGAAGCCGTGGGAATACAAGTAATATTTAATACACACCTACCTACACTTAACTTAAATTGTTCAAAGCTCATATTAATGGCAACGAACTGAAACGATTAGCGCAGAAAGTGGAATTTCAGTAACTATTTGCAAAAAGTATGTCTAGTCCCGTCACGTTAATGAATGTCTTCGATAACTCTCCAGCGTACATTACCCGAGAAGACGTTAGTCGCTTAGTCGTCACGCGAACCGACAACTGTAGTCATCTTGGTGAGAACAGCTGGTGAACTGACGATCGACTCCAATAAAGCGTACGTCAAACCGAAGTGTGGACGAGAGGGTGCATCGGTGTTTGCGCGCACACTTACGCACTTAAAAATATCCTGCACATCTGACTGTATCTGCTTTAACTGACTCCAAGACTTTAAAAGACCCATGGCGATGGACCGATGTACAGAGGTTTGGCTTTGATCATTATGAAATAATACCCTTACGTGCAACTACTGCATACGCTAGTGGTAGAGCTTTTTTGTGAAAGAGTTCGTCCGGAGAAGTACTACCGCCATACCTATTTCTGCCGCAAAGCAGTAGTGCTCGCTTTGCTGTGCTCCGGTTTGAAGGGTAAGGGTGCCTGTGAAATTATAGGCACATGAGACTTTTCATCTTTATGTCTCAGGGTGGCGGGCGCAGTGCAATGCCACTTAGGGTGCGTCCTAGGTGGACGTGACCTATGTACTAATGGACTGTTCATAGGTACCGCTTAACATCAGGTGGGCCATCTGATTGATACGCCAATGCAAGTCGTTAAAAAAAAACACAGCTACGTTGAGTGAGTCAGCCGTCTGTCTCCAGGCTGTGCGCGCTAGTGCGCTGGTTTTATACACATAATTATAATAATACTGTATCTATAATAAAATGTTAGAATATCGCTTGGCAGTGGTTCAGTGTATGCATGAAAAAGTGTGACATATTCAAAATGCCTTCGCACTGAGTCATAACACCGCTGGCTTACTAAATTGTATTTTGATATAGAAACAGGGGTTGAAACAATTAATACTTAGCTAATAAGACGTTTTGAACCCATATATGTGTTAATTTTGGTTGACTAGCATCGGCGCCCGTCTATATATTATATAGTGTACAATAAGCCCATAGAAATAAGGACGTAAAAGTTATGTGTAAGCCAACTTCATACTTTTGTTTGTAAAAGGTAGATGTATAGAAAATAAGTATTTGTGAATCTAGCCTTTGAACATAGTCGTGACGTTTTATTTCTCCCCTTCTGTCATTTAGAATTGATCGAACGCAGAGCTTTCAGGCTTATAGGAAAGCAATGTACTATGAAAGAGGCTAAGATCCAGAGTCTCGAGCACCACCTTAAAGTTTCATGCTTTTCGTTCTTTTATATAGGATAAATTTCAGGGTACTCTCCTTACCTCATTAGTATTCGATCTAAGGATTCGATCTTTACAATGCAAACTGCTAAGGAGTAAAATCGACTACCGTCTTTTGTCTTTCCTGAAATCTATAATCTGAGTCTCGTCAAGGCATGTGTGGTAAAGTAATAAGTGCCTTCTAGTCTAGACCTTTGTGCTCCATCGTCGGCCATATCGTTACTTTCGCTCTGAGGCTTCGGTATCGTTATTGACTAGCCAACATCTAGTAAATTTTGCCACTACATTAATACACAATATTCACACACCTTTTTTCTCCGAAGAGGTAGGCAGAAAGTCAATGGGCCTCTCTACACCGTGGGACATATAATCCCAGGAGTATAGATGACCAGTGGTAAGCTCTTCATTAAAAACACTTAAGAGGCCGGATCTTGTAAACCTTACAATTTAAATTTGACCCACTTTCCGGTATTCGGTTGAGCTGAAATTTGGCACACCGATGTTCCGATGACAATCCAATATTATGTTGACAGCGAGCTGATCTGATGATGGAGAAGAGAGGTGGACAATGGCATTCCTCAATGGATAATAGTAGACTGGTCGTGTTTGGGCTCATTTTGATAAGCGCACCGTTCCTAATTTCATAAAAGTTGAAAACAAATTTGTGTTGATTTATAAACTTGTTTTTCTGAAGACTTCAGCATCATATCTCATCTTTCTCAACTCTAGCTAACGAGTAATTTTTATTTGTACTCCATGCAATTTACAGATTCTCTACGCCCCGGCTCCAGCCAAGGCCCTGACCTACCCCGCTTCCGCGAGCCGAGGGTATTGGCGCAACCAACAAGGTTGCTATGGCCTCTTAGACACACGTGCTTATTACTCATCGCATCCTATTAGTCTTCAGCAGACAGCTCTTAAAAGACAGTTCACATATGTAATAGGCTGATCAATTTAAGAATGAGTCCCAGGCAGATATCTTCATACAAAAAAAACCACCTCGCGCCGGATGAAATAGTAGATTTTATTGAATATCTCGTAAATTATAGATAATTTTACAAAACCCCTGCAGTAAACCCTCGGCTTTGTTGTATTGATTTTATTTTCTTATTTTTTTCCAATCATATGCTCCATTTGAATAAACAATCGAATCTAGTCAAAAGTTAGAGGTAACTTTGGTTTTTTTTTCTATCGAGAATATATTATCCTATCGTGTTTCTGATACACTGATCCCTCGAAATTATAATGTAGTTATGCATGCCTATTTATAATTTGAATATTGCACTTGGTTTATTCAGTTAAAAATCAAATATAAGATTTGTAATTTTGCGTTATACCCCAACTTAAGTCCACTGCGGCAATGCAATAGTACATCTTAGAAGATTTTTATATAATTGTTAGTGCCTCATAGCTCCGAAAATACTTGACATATTTTGACATGTGAGGTGTCATATGAAGGGCCTTGATATTCCGCATATTATAAATTACATGAAGACACAATAAATTCGATATGGTATAAATATACATTTATTTACAGAAAGAATAATACAACTAATACAAGGTATGTACAAAATACATAGGAAACAGTTGTGCTACCTGAAGACCGCTGCTAGCGATCTAAAGGTAGCTCAACTGATCCAAATCACTACCAGACGGAAGCGTCCCTAAGATGCTGGGCTTGCGCAAAGAATAGTGAACGAAAATCACGAACAAGTAAATAATTTTGTAAAAATTAAAAAAAAAACTCAACGCAATGAAACGCCTGAACCTATTTTGATCAAACGCTCCTGACAAATTCAAATTTCCAACAAAAAAAAACGAAATCGGTTCATCCGTTCGGGAGCTACGTTGCCACAGACAGACACGTCAAACTTATAACACCCCGTCGTTTTTGCGTCGGGGGTTAAAAACAGTACTTAAACAAATATATGCTGCGTAATCGAAAATAGTAATCTACGATGCGCTCTATTTATTTGTTACTCTTATTAATTTTATCAGTATACGTTGATAGGTACGATACGTAAGAAAATACTGAGTTGATAGTTAAGAAAAGACTGAGAATTTATTTTTACTCACTTTCTGAGTTAAAGAAACACATGTGTGTCACATTAATTCATTACTTAATGGTGTTCCTTTAATTTGAGATGCTACGTTATTGAGAAGGAAGTGATCCTTGTAATTTATCCTTTCGATTGCTATTATAAAATACCTTTTTTTAATTTAGCAGGGTGTAGTCCCTGCTTAGACAAGTGACTTTTTTAATCTTTTTCTTAGCTTAGGTAATGGCTTCTGTGCATTATTTAAAACAATTTAACCAATGTCAAGTGATATAATTATTATAGTTTTATAGTCAAGTCTATATTTACCAGATAGCCGGTATCTTCGCTCGTGCGGACACGCTGAAGAAGGTGAGGAGTCGTCAAGAGTCTCCGTCAAGTCATAACCCAGTTTAAATGGTGGCAGAAAAACTGAGTTTTTAAAGGAAAAAAACCACCATTTCGAAAAGACTCGCAATACACTTAAATTTCCAACACACACATGTGCCATTTATCCAAGTTACACCGGTTAAAATGACACTAAAATTACATGAAATAACTCGAAAAAACACATTAAAATGTAATAAAATAAAAATGACGCCGTTTCTTTCAAAAATGGCAGATTTCAGACTTTTTTAATATCCTTGAATGCAGTATTACTTACTTTACAAAATAAAGGAAAGTTACCATTATATAAAACTTCCTAACTTCAATATTTAAAATACTTGTCCTCCATGTAGCATGGCTGTGGGACACACTGTATAAGCAAACACGCATGTCAAGTGCCAGCCAGTATCATATTTTGTACGGTCCACTACGATCATGACTAATTATTCCAGTGCGTACAAGCTTAGTACTCATGGAAGTAGGTACGTCCCAGATAAAATGAATTTAATAATTTGGCACAGTTTGCTGAATTTTGTAAATTAGACAGCACAGCAGTAGGTTTTCATTAAAATGTGGAATTTGGGTAGATAGTTCATTCAGCCTGACGGTTATTCTACATACATACATAGACACACGCCTTTTTCCCCGAAAGGATAGGCAGAGCCTCAAATGGGCTTCTTTTCACTGTGGGTTGCACCATCGTGGGAAATAGACGTGACAAGTGGTGAGCTCATCGCCGCCATTGCGTCCCACGACTGACTCGGCTAACGCTTTCTTCCAGTAATAACACATTCCATAACAAGCTAGCAGCCAGGACAAATCTTGTACCATGAATCTTATAAACAAGTCCAGTTAATCCCTTAGTCGGCTTTTACGACATCCACGGGAGGAGATGGATGGGTATATTCTTGGGCCGGATACACTATCACGGTTATTCTAGAGTACTTATAACTCTATAGCATTCGCCCGTGGGTTTAATTGTATAAAAATAAGAATGTGTGTCAATTCATATCATCTAATCTATCTTTGTTAGTTTCTAAGGTATGTATGTTGATATGAGCTTACTGTTTAGGTTTAGAGCATTTCTCAATAAGCATGAAATAGTTTTTTATTTTTTTATTTTTTATTTTGTACCATTTTTTTATATATATTAGTTTTAATTTGCCCTTCATCACTGCCCGCGCAGTACGGCTGTTGATCAGCTTGGTCACCACGGATTATCGTGCAACAGGACCACCAGCAGTAGGATTTCCCGCCTTGCTAGCCTTAGGCTGTCAGGAGTCATATAGGCTTCGTTTAGCAAAATCTACACAAAGTTTGTTATTTTTAAGTGTAAACCACGCTTAAGGATAACATTAAATGTAGATGTGACCAAAAAATCGCCGCTTAGCCCAGTTGATAGTGTCCACAAATTTTGTCTCCAGAGTCATAGTTCGTTCCATGGCTGGTCAAGACATCGCCGTTTATAGGCGAAGATGCGGGTTTTTGGGTCACATTTAAATGTAAAATCTACACAGGTTATGTTTTTTTTTTTTTTTTTACCATTATTCTATGTATTTCCAAGGGCCCTTATAGAGCCCAAAACACGATTGCGATTAATTTTCTCGAACGAAAACGGCTTGGTTCGGACACGCTGAGACCATTTATTTTTCAGTTTTTATTATATATATTTTTATACCTTATTGACTTTAATTATATCTGCATAATCTAACTTGTAGTTTTAAATTTTAAAACGAAAATAAGAATGAATGAATGAAACACTTTTTTGTTTATTCAAAAAACTACGCGTCAGATCTTCTTAAAATTGTGCAGACACAATCAAACTTATCAAGCACCTAACGATATTAAATAGTTATCAAAATAATACCCAAAAACACAGTAATTCAAGCAAGATTCGTCCGAAATGTTATCCGATCCGTACGGGTACTAAACCCTCTTTTAACACAGCCATTCAGTGGATAGATAAATACTACACCTGTTCGAATAAAACATAATACTTGCGTCACTCATTTTTAATAAATATAACGCTGTAAATTATATGTTGTTTTTATTTTTGGTAAAGGGCACGGTGGCGATGTTTTGAATTCCACAGTTTAAGGAATTAGATGAATTAATTATATAACTCATGTTTTTCATTCGTTTTATAAATGTTTCACATACCTAACATAACACACAACAGTCACATCCCCTGTGTCATGGGTATCAGGAACTACAAGTACCATGATACCTCAGACATGGAACTTATATTTGTAGATCATACAAACATTTGTCCCGAAGTGAGAATCGAATCCGCATTTCTCGCGTGTCAGCTTGCTTCTCGCCCACGGAGACCATCAAGGTCAAACATGTGAGAATTTGTCAAAACGGTACCTTGTTTTCCTGACTGTTTGTCTATGGGGGACAAACCTTGTACCTAACTGAGTTTTAAGAGGTCTCCCTATGTGGGTTTGCCGCCCAAAATCGTGTCGTAACTCAGTATCTGGGGGGTCTACGAGTCTATTTTTTTTGAAATATGGTGATATGTTTTCATTGATCCCTGTAACATGAAAACAAGAAGTAGAAAAAGAACCTTGATAAAAAAATATATGAAAAATCCTTGTTTCTCACACGTTTTGAATGATATCTCAGGAACCCTAAGATATTTCGAGATACATTTTAATACAAATAGGTAATAACTATTTCTCAAAACAGTTTTTGAGAACCAGTTTTCTCAGACCGATTGAGCTGAAATTTTGCATACCTGACAAGTTCCGATGACAACGCAATATTATGGTGACAGCGAGCTGATATGATGATGGAGACGGATTTTGGACAAGGGTACCCCTCGATGGATTATAATAGACTTGCCGTGTTTGGGCTCATTTTGATCAGCACACGATTCCGATCACTAATTTTATAAAAGCTTGGTTTGTGAGAGATAATTTACCAATACAAAACATTTTATGTTTGGGCCAAATTTAAACTTAAAAATATATAAATCTAGATTCAACATTTAAAATGAAACTAATGGTTCCAGAGCACTCTGACACTAAACGTTACATAATTATTTATGACGATTAAATAAAATATAAATATGAAGAATCACCTTGTACATGACACGGGACATTAAGACCGCCTTCTCATAAACTTGTTTTATATTCGGTATTCCTAACTGCTTTATTTTTTTTAATAGTGTATTATGAATGATGACTTTGCTTGTGGGAAAGTAACCTTGAAAGATCTTTTAGATCTGTGGAATGAATGAAAATATTCACTCTAAACCTTTAATACGAGATGAATAACTTTCTTAGTCACAAATGTTTTTTTCAAAAATGCTTTAAATTAATGTGCTTCCAGCAGCTGATAATTTACTTAATCAGAACTCATGGCTCATGACAATGAACCTAAACTCGACCAGTCAACTATGTCCCATCGAGGAGTTCCGTCTCCATCATCAGATCGGCTCACTGTCACCATAGCATTGTGTTTTCCTCGGAACTTGCTAGGTATATCCAAAATTTCAGCTCAATCGGTTGGGTGGAAGGTTTCAAATTAAGAATGCGCTAACACCAGGCAGAATTCTTCATACAAAAAAACGCTTCGCGCCTCACGAAAAAACAGTTTTTATTAAATATCTCGTAAAATAGAGAGAATTTTACAAAATCCCTACAGTAAAGCCTCGGCTTTATTGAATTGATTTTATTTACCTAATTTTTAACCCAGAAGATTGCACCATTTTAATAACGAATCGATTCTAGCCAAAAGGTAGCTTTTTTTTTATTTTCTATCGAGAATATAATTATCCTATCGTGGTCCCTCGGAATTATAACGTAGTATCCATGCATATTTATAATATCAATATTGTACTTGGTTTAGTTAGTTTAACAATCAGACCGAAGATTGGTAATTTTGCGGCATATACCCCACCTTAAGTTGCAAGACAAAGACGAACTTTTGATTTGACGCGTTTTTATGCCACAATAATTTAAATGCTTGTTAAATATAAATACATTTATTTATAGAAAGAATAGTACAGCTAACACAAGTAGGTATGTACAAAATTTTAAAAATACATAAGAAACAGTTTTGCTGCTAACGATCTAAAGGTAGCTCAACTGATCCAAATCACATCTTAGGGACGCTTGTCAGCATTGCCACGCTGAATGGCAATAATAATGCGTTGGGACAGATAAGAGCCAGCTCTCGGGTCACGCGTTAAATCACTTGATATATATGCCTAAAAGTATTTCATCAGATTTAGGTTCAGATTGTAGATACCTATTCATTATTGTGTGAGAGTTTAGCAAAAGAAATGAACTCATCTGATAATAAAATAAAAATGTCTAAAATAGTTCTTCTTAGGTAATGGCTTCTGTGCATCATTTGCAACAGTTTAGCCAATGTCAAGTGATATAATAATATATTTTTATAGTCAAGTCGTCAAGAGTCTCCGTCAAGTCATAACCCAGTTTTAAATAGTGGCAGAAAAACTGAGTTTTTACAGGGAAAAATCCGCCATTTCCCAAAGACACGCAATACACTTAAATTTCACTACATCACACATGTGCCATTTATCCAAGTTTCACCGGTTAAAATTCCGCTAAAATTACACGAAATAACTCGAAAAAACACACCAAAATGTAATAAAATAAGAAAGACGACGTTTCTTTAAAAAATGGCGATTTTGTACCCCGTCTAAAATTTTTGGCCAGGCTAACATGAAATTACAAGTCCATGGAAATTACAGACGAAAACGTCAAATTTAAAACGTCAAATATCATAATTATTTGTATAAAAATACGCTACTAACTTAAAAAGTTTATGCATAACTGAAAATAAATGTCGAAAAACCATTTCATTGGATAAAAAAATTGTCTGGATGGATATATAATCAAAGGATAAAAAAAAGATACAGGCTCACGTTAGTGCCATCTAACGTAAAGTAGTAAAACTATAAACAACATCATTTCATGTAGACACACTGCCGCCACCTAGCGGCATATAACAAAATCACTATAAAACATCGTCGGAGAGAAACCTTGTCGCTTTGGTTGGCAGGTGACCAAACAATTAACTATGAATGCTAGAACATAGATGTCGCTTTTGGGCAAAACTTTAAATATTTTTGTTTTGATGCACGGAGAAAATAGATGGCCAACACAATTTACTTCATAATCAAAACAATGCGTCTTAAGCATTATAATGAAAATAGAATGATGTATACGTGGTTTTCTTAGGGCTCTCAAGGATACCTTCCTAGCGAGGTGTTCAAGCTGCCCAAGACAAAGACAGGCTTTATCCCAGAGGAGCATACTCTACTTTCCACACCTTCTGCGAGACAATAAAAAATCACTGAAAATCACAGCATCAAACACCGTCTTTTGTTTCACATTCTTTGAAATTGAGTTCTGCTTATGGTGGCCACTTCGATTTTCGATTTTTTCGATTTTCTTTTTGATTTTGAGCTTACCTACCTACGTTACCATCACTGAAACAACTTCTGGATTAAATGTACGCTTACCTTCTAAGAACTGTTTGGTGGGTAGACGGAGGGAGACCTTCAGTGAAGAGGCGTAGACGGAGTCGATGTACCAGTGCGGATCGCGCTGGTCTCCCAGCCTCGAACTGCCTCTGCAATGATGGAGAGGGTTCTTAGATATCACTTTATGAAACCCAATAGACTAACTAGGCCCACCTGATGTAAAGTGGGGGCTTAGAACGAGAATTTGATAGTATTCGAAACTATATGAAGTCTAGTATAGTAGTATTGTTTAGTTTCCTTCAATACATTCATTGACAGCGTCCTTAGTTTTCTCCTCGTTTCCGCTAGGGGCGCTGCAAGTTAATGTATGGAAGGAAAAACAACTTCATATAGTTTCAAAAAACCATGAAAACTCGTACCTACCCCCCCGTGGTCACCGTCGCTTATAGGTATACGCGGCAACACGCGCATTACTTAACAAGGATCTTTCTCAGCGTTGTATTGTAATACAGGCTAACAGTAAGTAGTTACAACAAGTAATTAGTTTTGTTTAAATTAAAAAAAACCCTCAAAGCAATGAAACGGCTGAACCGATTTTGATCAAACCTAGCTAAGAACACTCCCGACAAATTCACCTTTCAAACAAAACAAAAAAAAACTAAATCGGTTGATCCGTTCGGGAGCTACGATGACAGAAAGAGGATGAACTTTGATTGGAAGAACTTTTGTTTAACACATCATATTGAAATTCGACTTGTACCTTCCCAAATATATCATAAACATGACATCATCATCATCATCATCAGCAACAGCCGTTAGAAGTCCACTATTGGATGAGGCCTCCCAGATGTACTGCAATCAGGGGATTTGCCAGAATCACCACGTTTGGCCGGCAGACTTAGCTAATTAGCTCTACCTACGCTCTGGGGTAATCCCATAGTCGCCTTTTTTAGGGCATCCAAGGGAGAAGAAGCTCCGTTTCTCAGGCCGGATATACCACGGCACATAAATTGGATAGCATTCATAAAATCTGTTATTTTATGCACAATCTTGAAGACAAACTTTCCTAAAAGTTACGAGTATGTGATGCGAGGTAAATTGTTTTGTGTCGATTTTTAAGAGCTATTTCCGACATGCTGTTGAAGTCAGCATGCGACGTGATCGCGACCTTGTCTGCGATATTTTAAAACCATTTTACATTATGCCAAAGAAAGAGAATAGGTTTAATAATACTTTTGAAACTATCATGGTTATGCACATACTTTTCACTAGAAACCGGATAGATTTACCTAGGTACCATGATTTTCGAGTTTTAATTCAAAGTCAAAGTCAAAAAGTTTTTAAAAGTTTTTAAATATTTTTAAGTAAGTTAGTTAGTTAATTAAGTTTGTTTTAAGTATTTTTAGAAGTGGGTAAAATTTACAGTTTTTGAGTAGACAGGTAGTTAAATAATTTCTACCAGTCATTAATCTTCAACAACGACAGTTAAGATATTATGGCCGCTTCAAGAAAAAAAATAAAGAATTGCTTCAAGGTACTAGTATAGTATTATTTTATCTATGTTCAGGGTATGCAACGGCATCGGCAATACCTACGCCCGATGTTGCCAGTGTCTATAAGAGACGGTAACCACTTTACCTACATCAGGTGGGCCGTAAGCTAGAATACCTACCTGTCTATTTTCTTTTCGAAAGGGAGTTATTTTAAATAACCGGACAAGGGCTAGTCATGAAGGGTTCCGTTTTTAAAAATAGCAAGGTATTTATAATGTTTTTCTTATAGATGGGAAATTTAAATAGTTACACAATTTCAACTATCTATATAAATTACGGTATAGGAGATACAGCCGTAATAGGGTAGGTATAAAGCTTATGAAATAGGTACCAGACAATTCATACCTACCTAGAGAGTGAAAAAATTACGAGGGTAACAGTGAGAATAACATACGGGCTTAGACAAGACATAATTAGACAAAGAATTGTGACATTCTAATTTTATCTGCAAATAAATCAACAAAAACAAAAGGATGAGGTTAGGTAGAGCGAATCAAAACATTGGCGGTCTTGACTCCTTGCCATCGAAATAAACAAAACGCAATCAAAATCCATAATTATATATTTACCCTGAGTCCATGTCGACAACCATTTATATCGGACGCACTTATAAATTCAAAACATTGGTTAATGTGTAAGATTTTCAATATAAAACATGTAAAAACTACATGTTTTCCTTCGTTCATATGTCAAACTAAAACTATTTCCGTCCACCCCAAGTTCACGTTGGTTTGCGTACATAAATAAAATATGACTTTCGCCATGTTGCGGAATTTCTACGATTCAGTTTTGTTTCAGTAGGGTTCGGATAGTTGGAAGTTCACACCTCAAAAATGTAGATGACGCTAACCTTTCGATTGCGTATTATCAGATATACTACTTGCCGATAGATGGCGCTAGTAAGCTGTTGCTGAAAGAACTTCTGAAGACTTCCACTGTTTCAGCTGTTTATCTTTTTAAGTTGTGTGAGAACATTATTGTATTTTAATTATTGATGTCTTGTTGTTATCAAACACAGTTCAGATATTTTAGAGGAAGTTCTATTTTACAATCTTCAGCAATTAGAATTTAATAGTATTAAATTCAAGCCTGCTAATTCTTAAGCTGTCCCAACCAGCCACGTTCGTCTGCGAGTTAAGTCGAAAGTCCTATAGATTTCTCAGATATTCAATAAAAACTGCTTTTTCGAGCGGTGGGAGGTGTTTTTTTTTTGTATAAAGTTTTCAACCTGGAGTTGGCGCGGGGAATATTTACAAGGAATAAATACAGGTAATTTCTGAAGCAACCTTTACACATCTACATTTATTCGGTGCGTGCGTTATAAATGGTAGGTACATAGTTGCTATCAAAAGACTTACAAGACAACAAAAATAGCTCATTTCGAAGTAACATGTTTTTGTTTTTGCAGCTGTTCACTAGATAAAAATTCTCGTAGTCGAAAACTTTGCAATTTGTGTGTTTTGCCACAGTTGCGTCAGGATTATGAACTATCAATCTTTGCGCGACTTACTGACTGACCTGACTGACTGATTGACTAACTGACTGACGATCAATACCTTTGATTATACACTCATCAACACGGTCTAGGGATATTTCATACTCAATTAAATAACTCGAAAAGTATTGGCCGCATTGGAATCTTTTATACACCGATTTGTTTGTAATTTATCTCAGACTAATTCCAAATTCAAATTTTTGAAAATTCTTTTGTTTCGGTGGCATAAAAATGTCTTGATGTGTAGGAGAGGGAATTTTCATTTGTGCGAAATTTAGAAAACAATACGAATTACGTTTAGTTACAGTTTTTTTTCATTTTTAAACGAAAGATAAAGTTAAAATTGAGGTATTGTAGCCATGCAACGCCAACATTTGACGAGGGCGGAGATGTTACGAGCTGTGGGAATGCTGGAAGCTGGGTCTGTTCAGCGTAATGTTGCTGAGGCCATAGGGACCCACCAAAATGTAATTTCAAGATTGTGGACACGCTATCGTGCCACAGGTGAAGTAGCGGAGAGGCACCGGGGGCCAAGTCGCATCACTATCCCCAGACAAGACCGTTTTTTGCAAATTACTGCGCGAGCTCAACCAAATGCAACGGCGACTCAATTGGTCCAAAGGCTGCGAGTGGAACACCAAGTGCTTGTGAGTGACCAAACTGTAAGAAGGCGACTGCATGAAAGCAAGCTACGCTCTCGTAGACCACTCCGGGTCCCACCTTTACGGAGAGGCAATCGTGGACGACGATTAGAATGGGTTCGGAACCACGTGGACTGGGGCCGTGAGCAATGGTCCAATGTGCTGTTCACGGATGAATCCAGGTTCGGCTTCCATCCAGATTCATGAAGGACGCGTGTTTGGCGAGTTCCTGGACGATGGAGCCGTCTTCAGAACCCTCAGGAAGTTCACCCATACCAAGGAGGAACAATTATGGTTTGGGCAGGAATTCGTCTTGGAGGACGGATGGATCTCGTTTGGGTGCGGGGCAATATGACGGCAGAACGATACGTCCAACAGGTGCAGGGGCCCGTAATCTTGCCCCACAGAACACAAATGGGGCAAGATTTCCTGCTCATGCACGACAATGCCCGGGCACACACGGCGAGAACGGTAGCAGCTTGGTTACATACACACAATGTTAGGGCCTTAGACTGGCCTGCTCAATCGCCAGATCTAAATCCTATTGAGCATGCGTGGGATATGCTGCAAAGAAGAGCTCTGAAGGAAGTTCCTGAAAATCTGGCTACAGAAGATCAACTTTTTGCGCACCTCATGTGACAATATTCCGCAGCAAGACATCGACAACCTTGTTCTGAGTATGCCGAATCGTTGCCGATGTGTTATGAACATCATGGGCGCTTCCTCAGACTACTAACTTCAAGTTTATAAACACAAATTAAATGATTTTTCTATTTTTTTTCAGTTTTTACTCATAAATTAAAAGTTAATTCATATACGGTTTCCGTCTATGCTTCATTTTTTTTCCATAAAATCCTGAAATTTTAATCGAAGTACCATTATTAAAAAATGGTAGAATAATATAACGTATCTTTTAAATATATACATGTCATAAAAATAATTAACACATTGATAGTAATTCGCTTTTTTAAAAATATCCCTAGACCGTGTTGATGTGTGTATATTGGCGCCAGTCAAAAAAATTTAATTCTCTAATACGTACACAGCATAGACTGTACCTAAGGCTTTGAGATCTGACATTTGGGGCGTACGTTCCTTTTATGGTCTAGGGCAAGAGAAGAAGAAGGGAATAGGGGAGAAGGAGGTAGCTTAGGGGGCACCCTTAGACATTGGAGATTTCTCCAAAACCGTAGACATTTTTTTGGCAGAAAATGCATTTTTAGAATGGCAAAAGTACACACAAGTCACATGTCATTCGCCACGCTGTCACCTGTCAAACTGACTTATTAACAGGTCGGGATTTTCGGTGGCTGGTGTAAATTTTTCCTCTGGACTACGTATGTGTTTATTTGCTCATTATGAGAATAAATTATAAGTTTTTTATATTTTCTGTTAAGTTTGGGTATCTATGCATGGATAGAGCTAAACGTATTAGTTTCAAATTAAATAACAATTGTTTTATGACACAAAGTTTCTTAAATGGCGCCTTGGGGTAGGTTAGGACTTATATTTTGGGGCACTTTAGGGCACACATGTCCTGTCTATGTATGTGTCCTAACCTACCCCCAGGCACCATTTAAAAAACTTTGTGTCACTTTAGGTGTTTTCATTTATTTCAGATGCTTAAACAAATACATTTAAGTAATAATAAGCATATTTGATAAATAAAAAGTTTTTAATACTATTATGGCCATTTAAATTACAAGTCCTAAACTGCCTCCCAAGGGGGGCAGTTTGGGAACTTGTCAGTGGCTTACTAAAATTAAAATTTTACCTATTCTACTCAATAAATATGTTTATTTTATTATTGTATTGTAAAGGTAAAATACAAATGTAGGTTTTACTGCATAAAATGCACCAATAGAACTAATAACAACTAATAACAATTAGAACTAATAACAATTATTTACTGAAACTGAATGATAAAATTATTGATGACACTCAAGAAATAACTGTCATTTTTGCGTAACATTTTGATTTTGGTAGTAAAGACATTAATTCTAATGAAAAAAAAGCCTCGGCATTGAAATTTTTGACAGAACACTCTAATAGAGTTGTTACTGACATGGAAATGAGACATACTGACAGAAATGAGATTAAATTCATCATAAAGAGGATGCAAATAATAAAATCTTATGGGTATGATGAAATACCGATCACAGTAATAAAAGAAAATATTGACCTCCTTGCTGAACCACTATCAGAATTTCTTAATAATTGTACCACTGAAGGTATCTTTCCTGATCAATTAAAAATTGCAAGAGTTATTCCTATCTACAAAAAAGGTAAAAAGAATGATCCGAAGAATTATAGACCAATATCGTTGCTACCTATTTTATCTAAAATTTACGAAAAAGTCTTAAAAGATAGGATAGTATCACATTTAAATTTAAACAAGATTATTAACGAACGCCAATTTGGCTATCAAATGTGTCTTGGTACTGTTGATGCTGTTGATCTACTAATAAATGAAGTGTTAGGAGATCTAAATAGAAAAATAAAAGTTGCAGGTGTATTTTTGGACTTATCCTCTGCATTTGACACAATTGATCACGAGATTCTACTTGCTAAGTTAGAATTTTACGGACTAAGGGGTAACGTTTTGAGCCTTATAAAATCATATTTAAGCAATAGAAAACAATTTGTCGAAATTAAGAATATTTTAAACGGACAAGAAGTGGTGACCAAATCTAAGTTGATCAATATAACACGTGGAGTTCCACAGAGCTCAATTTTAGGACCAATTTTCTTTATTATATTTTTGAATGACATGATAGATTTTATTACAAATACTATACCAGATATTAAATTAATTGTTTATGCTGACGATACAAACGCAATCATTCCAGCTACTTGTTTACAGGAACTCGAGTTTAAAATTAACGATGCGCTTTTGGCATTTAACGAATGGTTCCATGTTAACAATTTAAAATTAAATATTAATAAAACTAACGCTATATTATTTCGAACGACTTCCCGTAGACATGAAACTATTGACATAATTAGTAACGGTGTGAAGGTAGAATTCACTGATAGCGTTAAATTTCTAGGGGTCCATATTGATCAGTTCTTAAACTGGAAATCAGAATTAGAATCAATTGAGAATTCGATAACTTCAGCTTGTTATGCCATTAGAAGCTTAAGAGATGAAATGGATCTTGATCAGCTTAAAACCGTTTACTACGCTTTGGTGGAGTCAAAGCTAAGGTATAGTGTCAAATTATGGGGGAACAGTTACGACTATAATATAAATAGAGCTTTTGTAATTCAGAAACGTGCCATCCGCACTATGGTCCGGATACCTCCGTGGGAATCATGTAAAGATCACTTTCGAAGCTTAAACATTTTAACTCTTCCCAGCCTCTACATTTTAGTGGTTCTTGTGGATGTTGTCCGGCATCCTTCTAAGTATGAAACGCCAGTACAAAGAGAACTTAGATTAAAAACAAGAAGGAAAGATTTAGTGTCCTAGATTAGGAGTTGCAATGCATGGCTGTCGGTATCAGGCAGTTAAATTATATAACTCGCTACCTGTTGTAATGAAGACCATTGATAGTCCAAGTGTATTCCAAAATAGACTAAAAAAGCTTTTGTTGGAAGAGTGCTATTATTCTTTAGATGACCTTGTCCTAACTAATGTAAATATTGATAGCACCTGACATTATATTTTTATTATTCTGACTATTTGTGAATTTATATGACATTTTGAATAGGTACAATACTTAATTATCTTTAAAATTTAATTGTATAAAGTCCTTATTGTATGTTATTTTATTATGTAATTTCAGATACAATTGTAAATTGTTTTTAATTAAATGAAATGAAATGAAAAATGAAAAAAATAAATTAACAACAACTTAAACTAGGACCTATTACGTAAAAAGTGTCCTAATGTCCCTCCTTCTCCCCTATATAGATAGTGCTGTTCTGAGTTCTAGGAGTATACTCAGGGAATTTCCGAAATTAATTAAATTTTTCATTATTTTATTAAATTATTACTCGATAGCACTGTCAATACTGATTGCCGTGGTGTGTCTGACCTAATAATAGAGACCTCCGTCTCCTCCCGTGGATGTCTAGTGAAATGGATATATTCATAATAAACGTGACGAAGTGGTACGGTCGTGTGTATGCCCTCGTGTGGTGCGTCGTGTTGCCCTTAGTATCGTCACGATATCGTATCGTGGCATTTTTTTTTTCTTTATTATTGGCGACGCACGGCTTGCGCATTTGCCATTTTCAAGCATAATTATTGTATTTTCAATATAATTTGCAACGTTACAATCCTTCCAAGTCGTCAAAGTCACAGTCAAGTAATGTTTTAGTAAAAATGTGGCCGTTTTAGTTAGACAATTTACACCAAAAAAAATAACAATAGGTATCAAACATACATGCTTTATTCTCTTGACCTTAATTCGCTCTTAATGTTTAATATTTTCCAATATTTTTCCCGAGTCTTAACCAATAAATGGATATTTTTACAAAATCTATGATTGCAGTTTTTATTTTCAAAGAAATCCGTGACGTGAGCCCTTCCAGCATTTTTTATATCTCTTACTGTTTAAGATTTTCCCTCACTGACACATTACAATTAAACATCCTGTAGGTATAGCACATTCTTTCAAACCATTTTCAAACAGCTAATCCTTATAATATCTTAAATGTCAAAGTAACGCTGTTTGATATTCGTATGTTTGTTACTCAATCACGCCGAAACGGCTGAACCGATTTTGATGAAATTTGGTACACAGATAGATTATGACCTGGATTGAGCTATAGCCACTTTGTATCCTGATAAAATGCGAGCGAAGCTGCGGGCAGACAGTGGTTTAATAAAAAATTAGAATTCTTGACACACTGAATTGATTCACCCCATTTCACTACGGTGTGAAGTTATTTGCTATTTAACTCCTAACTTCTACAAGTAGAAAAATAAATTACAAAAATCTCTAAAAGACGATCACTTTTTTCTGACATCTGATTTTACATTTGAGAAGTAAGTACGTGTGGTGAGTCTTTGAGAGATAGAATGAGGAATAGTGTGATTAGAGAGCGTTGTAAAATTAAAGAAGACGTAGTGGTGACTAGGATTGAGAAAAATATGCTTAGATGGTTTGGGCATTTAGAAAAGATGGACGATACTCGTAGTAGATTGACGAAACGGGTACCTACATAAGACGAGCGTGAAAGAGTGAAATGTACACAAACACCGGGTTCTACTGTTTTATTTAGATTAAGAGTTATTTATAGAAGGTTATATTGCGTAAGCAAAGTGACCCACAATGTGACCGATAAATTATTAGGAATTGCGAAAAGAATTCCGATCCAACATTGTTAAATAAATTCACGGAATTAACAATTAAATACACAATGCAGATGCCTGGCTACAAGTTCTGATAGGTGTTGTGGGTTGCCAACGATTTAAAACGATAAAGTAGGATTACTGCTTCTTTACTGCACGAGTTCGCGATGTCTTGATCAATAGTTCGCAGTCTAATAATTGTCTAATAAATGGTTATTGTAATGATTTAATTATTAGTTTTTTGCTTCATTAAACGTCTATAATTTCTCGTCTTATTTTTGGTAGCTAGGAAATGAAGTTACAAATGACAAAGAAAGAGAAAAAACTATGGATCGGAGCGCTTTTTAAAAAAATATTTTTATAAGTAAACCGAAGTAAACATTTTATAAATTTAGTGATTGTAAGCGAGAGCTGATCAAAATGAGATTGCCATTAATCATCAAGGAGTTCCGTTGTCCACCTTCTCCATTGTATTGCCAACTTGACAGGTATACAAAGCTGCAATCGGTTGGGTCAAGATTTGACCACATACGTAAAGTTTTCGTCCTATTTTAATAGGGATACATATTAAAATAGGTAATAGGTACTAGTATGTGTAATATTCTTTGGTTTTCGTTTTTGGAGACATATCTAATACCAAGAGATTTAAAAACAACTTTTAAAACAAATATTAATTATAAAACTCTTTTTTATTTATTTATTATTTTAGTACTATGTATAAGAAGAAACATACAGAACAGGCAAAAGAAACATGAAAGAAGAATAAATGCAGTGGAGATGAGAGCTTTTATAAGTACGTGTGGTGTGACTTTGAGAGATAGAATAAGGAATAGTGTCATAAGAGAGCGTTGTAAAATTAAAGAAGACTATTGAGAAAGGTATGCTTAGATGGTTTGGGCATTTAGAGAGGATGAATAGTAGATTGACGAAACGGGCACATAAGACGAACGTGAATAGGATCAGACGTTCTGGAGAAAGGCAAGGTTAAGAGTACCCTTAACCGACGAACATTTATGAAGAATGTGATGAGAATGAAGAAGCAACAGAGGTATGTCAGGATCGTAGCAAGTGGGAATCCGTGGTCTCTGCCTACTCCTCCGGGAAATAGGCGTAAGTTTATGTATGTACGTAGTATGTATAAGAGTTTAATAATTCAAACTCAGCTATATCGGCAATAACTGAGACTCTAGCAGTAGACCAGAGTTGAGGGCTTCATGTTGTAGACCTCTACGGTAAACCGTAGCTGTTCCTATTCGTAGAGGGTCTACGAATACGAGACCTTACTTTCAAGCTACGTTTAAACGCTATACAGGATATGCAGCATTCTGCTTCAAGAATAAAGGTGATGAAAATTGAGGTTAAAAATCAAATAACAAACAAAAAATTAAACTTGTATTTTCGCAAAATAGGTGACATTGTAATTTAATAGCAGCAAATAATTCAAAGTGGGATGTGTGTTTTGTAACACTATATCGAAGCGCCACGTTTTGTAACACTATATCGAAGCGCCACGTTTTGTAACACTATATCGAAGCGCCACGTTTTGTAACACTATATCGAAGCGCCACGTTTTGTAACACTATATCGAAGCGCCACGTTTTGTAACACTATATCGAAGCGCCACGTTTTGTAACACTATATCGAAGCGCCACGTTTTGTAACACTATATCGAAGCGCCACGTTTTGTAACACTATATCGAAGCGCCACGTTTTGTAACACTATATCGAAGCGCCACGTTTTGCCGCCAAAAATAGCATCATCAAAATGTTGTCGACACAAATAAATTGAACGTTTTTATATTAGAGAGTTGAATGCTCCGGGTGCCTTGGGAGTTCTTAAATGCCGTTTTTTAACCGATTTATAAAGGATTTATTTATAATTCGTAGCCATTTTATTTTTTTACAACCTTTTATTTAACTTTCAATGCACTTATGTATGTTTGGCCGGGTGGAATCTTGCAACTGAATTTTAAAGCAGTTATCCTCTTTTTTTTTTTAACATTGATAGACCTTTGTTTGACCACGATCGCACCTGTTGGTAAGTGACGATGTGGCCGAAGATGAAGCACAAAGGTGTAGAAGGCACCTATTCACTCTTGACTTGAAGAGACCCATATTATAGTTTTCAAGAAAGACAGACGACGGTAGTGTATTCCACTCCTTAGCAGTTCGCATTATAAAGGTAGAACTGAAACGTTTTGTGCGAATAGAAGGTATACCAATGAGGTAAGGATGGTACTGAGCCGTACGCCTGCTCGTCCTATGATGAAAAGGAGATGGTGGGATCAGATCGTGCAGTTCCTGGGAGCATTCACCGAAATGTAACCTATAGAAGATCGCAACGCATGCAACCTTACGGCGGTGCTCGAGACTCTGGATCTTAGTCTCCGCCATATGTTGCTCACCTATAAGCCTCACATGTAACCTCAACCGATTGAGATGATATTTTGCACACCTGTCAAGTTCCGATGACAACGCAAAATTATGGTGACAGCGAGCTGATCTGATGATGGAGATGGAAGGTGGACAACGGAACTCCTCGATGGATAATCGTTGACTGGCTGTGTTTAGGCTCATTTTGATCAGCTACGATTACGATCACGGCTATGATCACTAATTTTGTAAAAACTTATATTGAAAAATATTTTTTCAGTAAAACTTATTTTATATACTATTGATAATAAGCTACGGCTGGCCCGATTTGAATCTTAATTTATTTGCTGTATGGTAAATGGTAATATGAAAATTTAAAATATTCATTTGGGAATGGGTATGTATGTACATACATACATACATAGATACACGGCTTTTTCCCAAAAGGGTAGGTAGAGCCTGGATAGGGTAGGTAGAGCTTTTCACCGTGGGTTGTACCATCGTGGGAAAATTAGACGTGACAAGTGACAACCTCATCGCCGCCATTGCTTCCTACAACTGACTCAGCTTACGCTTTCTTCCAGATTCCATTAAGCTAGCAGCCATCACAAATCTTATACAACGAATCTTACTAACAAGTCCGGGTAATCACTTAGTTGGGTTTTACGACATCCACGGGAGGAGACGAAGGGGTCTATTCTTAGGCCAGAAACAACACGGTGTGTATATAAATTTTTCATAAAATCAGAAATGGTTTAAGCTACGTTTTGGTTGGTCGCTACGTACATACCTTTTGGGTTTCCCGTAGTTGGGTAAAAAAACATAAAATGCCACCTTAATTTATATTTTGTATATAAATCAAGCTACGATTGACAGTGATGTGTTGATTACTCGTATGAGCAGTCCCGAATAGATATAACAACTAATATCAAAGGTTGAAGTTTTATGAACCAACCTGACTGTAAATTGTTTATGAGTGCTATAAATTACATTTACAGTCATCTTGTACGTGTTTTACAGTTGATTTTACGATTGGTAAAGTTTTGGTTATTTACATAAAAGATTTGGATACTTCAAAACCATAATGAGGCAATTTTTTACAAAAAAAACTTACTTTTAAAAGTAGATTTCTACCTAATTCTGTTATCTGATCTCAGACAAAAGAAAAAGCTTGCCATGACTAGCGTGCCAAACCACATGCCAAACAACTGAAGCCAGTTTTTTAGCATTAACTGAATACCCCCGGGCTTTGCTACGCATCACATCACATAACAAGTAATTAATTTTGTAATTATTTTTAAAAACACCTTCAATGCAGTGGAACTGCTGAACCGATTTTGATCAAACATAGCTAAGAACACTCCCGACAAATTCACCTTTCAAACAAAAACAAAAAACGAAGTCGGTTCATTCATTCGGGAGCTACGATGCCACAGACAGACACACACACACACACATAGACACGTTAAACTTATAACACCCCGTCGTTTTTGCGTCGGGGGTTAAAAACGAAGCCAGCCCTTTTTACCCATTTTAAGGGTTAGGTATTTGATAAATCCTGAAATATGTGTTCTATTATTCTGTATTTTAATCACCCATACCTAGTTTCAAGCAAAAGGCACCACGCGATAAATAGTGTCCATACAAACTTTAGCATAACATAGCGATGGCAGCCTAACGGTTCAATAGTGCAACTCAGAATCCAACGATACCGGGTTCGATCCTAGGCTCCGCACCAATGACTTTTCTAAGTTATGTGTGGATTTCCATCGCTCTGTGCTTCGGAGGGCACGTTAAGCTGTCAGTCCCGGCTGTTATTGATTAATAGCAGTCGATAAGCCATGTCAGAGGCCCTCGGGCGGCTTGACAAACTCTGACACCAGAGGCCAGCACTACCTCATACGAAACAACAACATACAAACTTTAACAGCCTATTGCACATGCTTTTGGGGGTAGTTCGGGGAAAATATATTTTAACCTTTTATGATTTGTATTGAAGCGTACTAATGCAAAGTTTCAAATTTGTAAGTTCAAGAAATATACGATTTTGGTAAGACGGTTGTTTCGCTATAAAAGGAACTTACGCTCCAAGTTTCTGCTTTCTAGGTCCAGCTGTTTCGCCTCAGCGATGATCAATCAATAAGTCAGTCAGTCAGTCAGATGGATGCGTGTCACACAGATAGTGCACGCCGCACTCTCGCAAACACACTCTCGCTAACATACACTATCAAAGACTAAAGATTGATGAGCATAGTTATGATGCATTATCTGTGCGAGTGCGTGTATTTACTTGAAGTACTATTAGTTCTTCTGTGTCATTGAGCATAGTTTTCGGCTTCATTTGCATCGTAACCTGTGCTCTGTCTTAACTTTCGTTTGTCTGAGTTTCCTATTCAATTGCGTCAATTCTCATTCCCTAGACTTTTTGTCTCTTAAGTTCCTTTGTATCATCTAAAGTTACTTTTAGGGTACCTTACCTAAAGGTATCAGCGGAACCAATAAAGGATCACTGTTGGAGAGTAGTAAAATAAATAAAATTAAATAAATAATTCTGGACCGTTCACATAACATTGTCTAGCCCCCAAGCTAAGCAAAGCTTGTAATATGGTTACTCGATAACTGATATACCTAATACAATACATTACACACATAGATATTTTTATTATACATAGAGAATACCCAGAAAACCCTGAACAATTATCTGCAGATCGTGCAAATATTTGTTCCGAGGCGGGAATCTAACCCGCAACCTCCTGCGTTGCAGGTGAACCTTGACCAGCCGCGCCACAGAGGTCGTCAATAGGTAGTTTATAGAGTATGTTCCTTGGTCAAGTGACTAGTGACGTGCCTCTTCAAGTGTAATTTTCATCACGACAGGTTTATATATAGAATTCATGCATCAGCCCGCTCACAATACAGATTATAAATCATTGCAGCGGCTCGGTGCCGGCATCAGACACTTCATTTGATAGCAGAGATGAACAGATGATTAAAGATTTCGTCGGAATTCTTTTTTGGGTCACTGGTTTCTTCATAAATAAGACCAATTTGTCTTTTTTTTGACGTTTTAAACATCTGTAGTTTCAGTTTGGTAGCCAAACGAAAATATTTGATGCAACGGTGCAGGAAAATTAAGTTTACTACAAAAAATCTACGGCTTGGGAGACACCGAGCCTAATTATTATTTTACGAGCTTTTATTTAACTCCACTCCATTGTTAGTGGCAATGAAGCCAGTATCTTAGGGACGCTTCCGTTTGGTAGTGATTTGGATCAGTTGAGCTACCTTTAGATCGTTAGCAGCGGTCTTCAGGTAGCCCAACTGTTTCATATGTATTTTTTAATTTTGTACTTACCTGATTGTGTTTATTGTATTATTCTACCTGTTAGTTAGTATGTTTGGGACCACATACCTATATTACAATATATTTATTTACAGAAAGAATAATACAACTAATACAAGGTATGTACAAAATACATATGAAACAGTTGTGCTACCTGAAGACCGCTGCTATTACAATTGCCTTATTGCTTGTCCGAAGTAGGTGCAATGCTTAGCAAACAAACCTCAAATCAGTTGACTCTCGGCCGTCTTTGCGATAGCAAGAACACGAGCCAGCCATAGCGAACTGTAAATATTCTTCGAAATCGCTAACTGTGCGAATGGAGATATTTCGTAGGTTAGTAGGTACAAAATAAAACGGCACGCATGGTTCCATACAAATTTACGTGTTTGCGGTGTCTATATTGATATATGGTTTGTGTTTGGGACAAATCTTGCAACTGAATTTTGAACTGTTTCCTCTACACTGATATTGCTGAAATTTTGCATACACCTTTAGTTCTGGTGACAATACAACACTATGGTGACAGCGAGCTGATCTGATGATGAAGACGGAAGGTGAACAACGTAACTCCTAGATGGATAGACTGGCCAAGTTCATTTTGGTCAACACGCGGTTCTGATCTGCTTTAGAAAAAGTCAGATAAACTTCCTTATGTATCACAGACTTTAAAAAAATAGCCCTAATTCAAATTGAAACACTCAACACCCACATTCACGTCCACCATTTGCAACTAAAAATATTGATGAAACTAAAATATTTAGAACATATTCGAAGATGAGAGATACAAGTTCAATAATATTTGCGTACGATTAATGGGCATCCGGTAAGTCAATGACGATACACGAGAGAATTTTCAGCAAAAATATTTTTTTGAAAATTTATAAATGTAATGTTGAAGGCTATGTATTTTTAAATGTCGCCGGAAATCGGTGGATGGTGGTTCAAGGGGGTTTGTCGTGGCATTATATGGGAGAAGCTTATGACTAGCAATGGATGCTGGCTGGATGATGGTAATAGTTATTTATGATACTAGAGCGGTAAGTTGGTTTTTACAAACGAGTTGACGAATGTCGAGGGCTTACTATAGTCACGAGTTTGTAAAAACCAATTTCCGCACGTGTGTAATACACCGTTTTTCAACACATTTGCGAGAAAACAGTACAATATATTATTTTATCTGTGGCAATAGGTAATGAAACAAACTTTCTGCGAGTCTTCCATGACTTAAGTATTACCCGGACTTGTTGATAAGATTCGTTGGTATAAGATTTGTCCTGGCTGCCTGGCATGTGTTATTATTGGAAGAAAGCATTTGCAGATTCAGTCGTGGGATGCAATGGCGGTTATGAGCTCACCACTTGTCACGTCTATATTCCACGATGGTGCAACCCACTGTGAAAAGAGGCCCATTGAGAAAGAAAGAAAGAAAAGAAATAAATAAAATTTATAAATTTGTTAATTTATTTATTGAGCCTTCGGGGATAAAGGCGTGTGTCTATGTATGTATGTATGTAATTTAGTTTATAATTAGGGCGATAGGTGGCAATTGGCATTCACCGAATAATTTCTATAACAGCTGTCAATCACACACAATGGGCAACGGGCACTGAGCCAGCATATCTGTCAGCGATCCAATGAGATGCCTCACCAGCTTCTCACCAGTGATGACAGGAGTGCAACAGAATACGGGCTTTTTTAGGGTTCTGTGTTTAATAGTGAACCCCTATAAGATCGTTGGGGCCGTCTCGTCTGTCACAGCGCCTAGCATTCACAGTTTTGAAATAAATACATAAAATTTGGTACAGGGATACTTTAGAAATAGATTTTAAGACTGCGCCAACAACAGGCAAAAACCTTCATACCAAAAAAAACGCCACGCGCCGCTCTTAAAAGCAGTTTTTATGGAATGTCTTGTTATATATAGATACTTTAAAACACCCCGTGGGTGATCCCTCCGTTTTATTGTATTGATCTTATTTATCCTATTTTTGACCCAATAAACTGTACCATATTGACAAACAACCGAATCTAGCCAAAAGTTAGAGGTAGTTTTGTGTTTTTTTTATCAAGAAAATTTAGTCCTATCGTGTTTCTGTCTGGGTGATCCCTCGGTATTATAATGCCATGCATATTTTTAATTTGAATATTGTACTTGACTCAGTTAAAAAATTTAATATAAGATTGGTAATTTTGCGTTATATTCCACTTTAATCTTGAAAAAATAAAACCTCATTTTTTTTTTTACCATCGTGTACAGTGAGTTTGGACTTTTTGGAGCGGCCTCTCATGATATATCGATAAAAAACTCATGTTCATAGAGCCATAAGTGTTTATAGAAATCTGAGGTAAGCCACCAGAATACATAATATAGTACAGGAACAGAAGGAGAACTCCGCAATATCATTTAAATAAATAGCGATTCTTGCCCTCACACTATAAAGTGCAATTCTGGTCGCACAGCGCTAATTACCTACAGCTAAAATCACCTAGTAGTTACCTCTCTTTCGCGTAACTCTTATCTTGTCTGACTCACTGAACTGACTCAACAAGTCGAGCCCGCCGGTACTTGTAGCTTCATACATAAAGTGCGGAGTGGGATGCGTGTCGCCAGAGTTTGAGCAAATTGCTCATTCAAAACCGCTTCAAAAATTCATGCTATTTCAAAACAGTTTTACCTACAAGCTAGAACCATGTAAGAGCATCATAGTATTATAGAAAATATCGAGTTGTGATGGGAAACTGTGACACGACTCCGGAACCCTATACTGTGCGTGGTCCGATTCGCACTTGAGTGCTTCTAACGTAAATATCTCTATTTCCTTCAACGTAACAACGTATGTTGTAAAAATTAATATGAGTAACGAAAAATATTATTATGAAGAGCGAAGAAGATTTATATTTTCGATTTTACGCATCAAATATTTGTTGAAATATTGTTTTTCGTCATTTTCGCTCACTTATCGTTTTAGTTAGTAGGTGCTAGCTGTGCCCGAGACTTCACGCGGTATATTCATATCGTCTGAACCTTGCAAGATATCGAAATGAACATACACGAAAATTTGTGCTAAAATTACTGTTTTAATCGCTTAGATTTTCATTGAAATCCGTTGAGCCATTTTAGAGCCTGTTCAAGAAAAACTTTCATGAAGACAGACTGATAAAAATTCTAAAGTTCTCAGATTCAGATTCATTTATGTATTGCCAAAATGGGTACATAAATAATGGTCAAATTAAAATAAAGATCCACCATAATCCGCTTCAGAGCATGCAATATAACTAGTACTAAATTTAGGATTTCCCGCCTCGCTAGCTTTAATGATATCATTCGCCGGGCCCTTACCAGCGTTAACATTCCAGCCATTCAAGAACCGAATGGTGTGCTACGTGACGATGGTAAGCGGCCTGACGGCATGACTCTTGTTCCGTGGGAGAAGGGTAGGCCTTTGGTGTGGGACGCTACATGCGTTGATACCCTTGCGCCATCTCATCTGTCCGGGAAATCAGTTAGGGCCGGTGCGGCGGCAGATTTCGCTGAGGACCTCAAAAGACGCAAATATGCAAGTCTCGACAGAGCTTACTTATTTGAGCGTTTCGGGGTCGAAACTCTGAGTCCGTGGGGTTCCGGGGCCCTTCGCGATTTCAAAATTATTTCAGGGCATCTGGTCGAAGCGACGCGTGACCCGAGATCTGGCTCTTATCTGGCTCAACGCATTAGTATTGCCATTCAGCGTGGCAATGCGGCCAGCTTCTTAGGGACGCTTCCGTCTGGTAGTGATTTGGATCAGTTGAGCTACCTTAAGATCGCTTGCAGCGGTCTTCAGGCAGCACAACTGTTTCATATGTATTTTGTACATACCTTAATTTAATTATTCTTTCTGTAAATAAATGTATATTTTGTACTAAATTAAACATTATTTAGGTTAAAAATAGCGTAAGCCGAGTCAGCCGTGGGAAGCAATGGCAGCGATGAGCTCACCAATTGTCACGTCTATATTCCACGATGGTGCAACCCACGGTGAAAAGAGGCCCATTGAGGCTCTGCCTACCCTTTCGGGGAAAAAGGCGTGTATTTATATATGCATGTATATATGTTGTAGATACTCGTAACTCATAATTATTTGCCTAACATTTTATTACAAATATTTCCATGAACTGAATCAATGTTTATGATTTTATCCCGATATCATACAGGTCGCTCACCACTTGAAGTTAAATCAGTCAAGGACAAAGAGCCAAGGTCACAAAAACGCCGGTGAAGGGTCGCGACCCAAAGTTCACGGAAGCGACCTTCCGTTTCGAGGCCACGTCCTTCATGGAAGGCTGTACGAATGTCCTTGACCAAGGACTAAGTTCACGACACGCTCTTAACAAGGTCATTCCGTCCGGAGCCTTCGAAGGCCATCTGAAGCCAAGTGACGCTGTAAGTTCAAGGCCGAGGTCGACCCTGGATAAGGATTTTGGAAGCGTTCAAGGTCATTTCCTCAAGATTTTCTAGCTAGCCAAGTTAGTGGTTCCACTGGGTCACAGGTTCAACGCTTTCGCAAATATTTTAGGAGTATATTTTTGATGAAATTATAAACCGTAAAATGTCACGTAAACTAACCGTAAATAGTAAATATAGTATTAAATAGTCTAAAAAATATATGCAAACATTAATTTAAATAGTTAGTTACGAAAATAAAAGGCTAAATTATTATTTTTATTATTTTATTATAAATCTAACATTCAGTAAATAAAATAGGCAAGGATACTACATTATAATAAAGAGGACTAACTCTAATAAAAAAACAAATATTCTCTCAAAAAAAAAACACAAAGTTACCTCTAACTGTAAACTTATATCGTTTGTTTCTCAATATAGTGCACATTATTGGGTATTTTTTTATAATGACTCGGAATATATTGCAATAAAAACGATATTTTGCGAGATATTCAAGTAAAATGTATATTACCAGCAGCGCCGGTCGTTTTTTAGGGTTCCGTATCCAAAGGGTAAAACGGGACCCTATTACTAAGACTCCGCTGTCCATCCGTCTGTCTGCCTGTCTGTAACCAGGCTGTATCTCATGAACCGTGATAGGTAGTTAGACAGTTGAAATTTTCACAGATGATGTATTTGTGTTGCCGCTATAACAAAAAATACTAAAAAACAGAATAAAATAAATATTTAAGAGGGCTCCCATACAACAGACATGATTTGTTTGCCTTTTTTATTGATAATGGTACGGAACCCTTCGTGCGCGAGTCCAACTCATACTTGGCCGTTTTTTTATATGAAGTTAATCAAGTCATCATAGACTGCAATTAATCAAAAATCACAATATCCCACTAATATGTTTGCCCCTGGATCTTTGTATTATATGTTTGTTACTCAAACACACCGAAACGGCTGAACTGATTTCAATGTAATTTGGTACACAAATAGATTATGACCTTGATTGAGCTATAGGCTATTTTTTATCCTGGTAAAATGTAATCAAAGCCGCGGGCAGACACTAGTTACATGCAATTACACTGCGAATTTATCAAGCTTGAAATAGACGTCAAGATGTACCTATACGTACGTCATAGTGATTTAAAAATCATTAGCCGTTTTAAAAATGGAACATTCACCGTCAATACACAAAAGATATTGCAAAAATAAAAGCTGGATAAAGATGGATTCTCTCCAATTTCCTTCCAATTTGTTTGATGTCTAAGGTTATATACGTGTATCTACTACAAGTAGGCTACTTGTCAACGTACATTAAATTAATTAAATTCTTGTTAGTGGTCGATGACACACACCTGTTAAGAAGTTTGACAGCCGATTCCACCATTTTCCTTTTTAATTTCATTTATTTCTCGCCTCATTTGTCACCGACAATAGAGCTGTCAGTTTAATCACAAGACAGTGTACTACATGTTAAGATGAAACAAATGCCTATAGGTATTAATTAAGATTAATGTTTTAGAATCTAGAGAATGCCTATATTATTCTGTTTCTAAGTAATTTTAAATTTATTTATCAATTATTCGACTTGGACCATTTGTTATACAATATTTTGACATTGAATTAATTTAGAACAAATAGGAATTTTACAAATGTGGTCCAATGGCAGATTAACACATTTCACATTTGTCAGTCTTAGTTTTTTTTTTATCCAATCTTTTTTTTAACGGACTTCAAAGAAAAGGGGGATACTCTCAATTCGTGTGTATTTTTTAGATATCTTTATAATCTACAGTTCAATGTACAATGAAAGAGAACAGGGAAAAGTCATCGGAAAGTGAGCTTTTTGATTTAGAAAAAACGGACCCTTTGCCGCCTTAAAATCTGCCACCCTCAAGCCTATTCAGCCTGGTGGTAAATTCGCCACTGCCAGGCACCACACAGGCGCTTCCCGCCTAGTAAGAAGGATCATCTAACAAAGCCGAGCCGTGTTTGTTGCCTCATACTTCTAGGTTTGGTTGCGTTGGATCAGATGTAATTTAGGACGATCCAAAATGATCCTTGTGAACAATTCTGACTATGACTCCAATGGTAATAGGTAGTAGGTATATTCTTTGCTTTGACTACACTGAATGAATCACATAAGCAAAAGGAACTTTGATTCAACAGTTTAAATTTCAAACAACAAACGCCGAATCTCGTGTTAAAAACTAAAAAGCAGAACAGATACTAATTTAAATTTTTTAAAATAAAGCTCAATTCTCACTGGCCACTTACACTTACCAAAAAGGGTTTTTATCACAGAAAAATCACTAAGAAGCCAAAATCCTGGTAGAGGAACGACTTGACGTATCGTCTACGTTAGTAGTAGTAGCCGAAATATTATGTACAGACTTCGGATCGGTCAGAAATGCCGGTTCTAAAAATAAATCGTCGTGCATATCGTAATAATGAAAATTCGTAAACGCACGATTTTATGGAAACTCGGTCGGAAGCTTGTGGTTTCAATGTCCCACATTCTGGAAAAATTATGCATCTCCTAGACATATAAATTAAATGCCTAGGAAATGTGATAATATAATCTTTTTATAAATCTTCCGAACGCAGTGACCTGGGAAATTGCGAGAATCAGATTTGTTTATAGTGAAATATCCAAAGAGAAAAGAAAAGTGCACCCATTTTTCGCAACCACGTAGAAGAAGAGATATTTGCCTATTAGTATTCTGTCCTGCCCTTTCTCACGTGCGTCGACATCATCATCAGCCTGCAGAAGTCTACTGCTGGACATAGATCTCCCCCACAGCATGCCACGACGAATGGGTTCGTGGTCGTCACTCGAGAACCTTATTCCCCAACGGTTGTCAGTTCTGTGAGCTATATGGCCTGCCCATTGCCACTTACAGCGCTATATCGGTAATCTTAGTTCTTCTACTATCTCTCCTAGATTCGAATTTTATCACGTACCTATTGAAACTCAGAGAATACCTTTTTCCTAAATGCCTAATTTATTTGAATGAAAAATTAGATCGAAAAATTTTTATTTTTGAATTCCAATGTGTAATTCTGTTCAAACATCAGACGCGACCAAATTTGGTCGTTTTTTAAAATATATTTTTTGTAGATACCTACAGCTCTTTCACCGTAAGATGGCACCTGTAAATACTCCATGGCATGCCAAATTACGGTGAACGGTCTGTAAGTGTTTCGCTACCCTTAATACAATCTGTAATGTTCCTCTTCAGCCAGTTTTGTCTATTTGAATCTTAGAGCATCGCAGGCCTCCGTACCGGAGATTTGAATCATTTGAATTCAACATAGCCCGTTCGAAATTCGATTTCAGGCGCTAGGCCGCGGAATGGCAAACTATTCAATATTCATGTATTGGCGACACAGATTAGCAAATAGCGAAAATTAGATTAGGAAATAAGCGTAGATTAGCGTTTTCCCAGAAATAAATAATAAATAATGCTGGACAAGTTCACACAACATTATCTAGCCCCAAGCTAAGCCAGAAGTTGTGTTATGGGTACTAGATAACTGATATACTTAATATCATACATTACATAGATATATATTTTTTATTATACATAGAAAACACCCAGAACACCCAGAAATGAGAGCTAAAACAATTTGTCGCTCCCAAAAACTCCCATATAGCAATGTTCATCGAAGTCGTTAGAGCTGTTTTCGATATCGAAATTTATATCAAATATTTCTCGTTTTATATCGTATAGGCTAGAGATCTGTTTACAGTTAATGCTTTAAGCTCAACTAAAATTTTGGAAACCCATTTGTTTATACGTTCAATGGTATTTGTTTACTCTTTAACTCAAGAATGATAAATATTTGCATTAGCAATGGTTTTACGATTACATCACACTTATGTTCGACAAGCTCTACATCTATCTATACCTATATAAGAGCTTAACCTGACTGACTGACTTATTCATCATCGCCGACCCGAAACAGCAAGACCTAGAAAGCTGAAACTTGGAGCGTAGGTTCCTTTTATAGCAAAACCACCCACTAAGAAGGAATTTTTAGTTAGTTAGTTAGTTAGTCATTTATTCGCTTAAAAATATGGTAATTACAATGTTCTTAATAGATATTTAGTTTCACATATTTTTACGAAAAAAAAAACGTGGGGGGGTGACATAGTTGGGTATTATAAAGCTCCTGGATATATTTCTTTTGACTAAAGGTAGACTAAATGTAGTTAAAAATAAAGTGAAATAAAGTAATAAATAAAGTTAAGTAATAAAGTAAGTAGTTAATAGTAAAAGTCACCCGTAGTCGGTAGGTCGTAGTAGTAGGTAGTGTAAGTAGTTAGTTAAGAAATAAAGTTAATAGCCCTTGATAATGACGCCATATACATATAAATATTATAAAAATATTTTTTACTAGAAACGGGATATTTACCATGATTTTTGAGTTTGAAATGTTCCTGATATTTCGGCACAGTTACGTGCGCCATGATCACGGGAGAACTAACTAAAGTCTTTGCGAGTAGATGTTATATGTTGATGTTAATATTATGTACATAACCATGATAGTATCAAAAGTTATATTATAAAAATATTTCAGTCCGTCGTCGCAAGAAAATTAAGATCTCTAGAAACAGCTCCTACAGTATTTGCAACAAAGCTGGCAGTTCAAAAGACGAACTTAGTTCAGAAATCCAACGAGCTGCAGAAACAAAAGCAGTCAGCAACAGTCAGCCCACGTGATCAGAGAACCTACGCCGTAGAGACCCTACGACTCTACGCCGTAGCATCTCTACGTAGGAATTCACAATACCGCAATATTTTTAACAACCTACTCAACGACATCCTACACCATGGGATAAACGAAAAATAAAATTTTCCCACTTAACGTGTACCATAAAAAAGTTTTTTTTTCTAAATTTTATTTTATCACTTTGTTGACACCATTAGTATAATACCCATGCTAAATTACAGCTTTCTAGTACTAATAGTCTCTAAGGTAAGCCGTGGGTAGACAGACGGACGGGCATGGGAAAACTCTAAGGGGGACTACTAGGGGGTCTTGTTGCCTACGGAACCTTTGAAAATGGCCTACGTGTTCTCAGCTCAATCACAGAATAAATAATATTACTCTTTAAACACACTGGAGGGTAACATAGGGATGTTCAAAAAATATCGTCATAAAATGATCGATATAATATCGACGAAAATTTTAATCCCGATATATCAATATTCGATATTTATTTTAGAGTATCGAATTCTTATAATTTTTTTTTTTTATAAGGAAAACGTTCACCGAAGCACTTTAAAAAGGCTGGTTCTTAGTACCTACTTATGTATAATTTTTTCCGAATATTTAATGTATTGTGAATAACTCATAATCACGCTTGGGAAAACATTATGATATATCGGTATTGTTTACTCAATAATTATCGATACCTACTGTTTAAAAACATCGATTCGATAAATATCGATTTATTTTTTTCTCTTGTCCATCCCTACGGTAACCAGTTCTTGCTGCTATATATACATGTTATTTACATCACTCGCATTCTTAGAGTTTATTTTATGAACCTTTGGTAATCGTTCTGTCGACGAGAGAGAGCCCAACGCCTTACCACAGTTTAAATAAATACGCTATACCTATTTAAACTGTGTATACTGTGTCCCGTAAACATACAAATATACAACACTTGTGAAATAAAACTTAATAATTGATTAAACAAACTTACCTTGTGACGTTTGACCATAATTAAACAAGCCTTGCATCCGAAGAGATTTATGCTAAGTAGGTAAATTTATGCTGATTTGTACTGAACAATTGAAACTACTTTTTTTCTAAGATGTTATATATTTATTTTCAACACAGTTGCTCATAAAGTGGCTCTAATTTCACCGCAATTAACATTATGATATCTGTAATCAAACTATGACTTTTTCATTGCTATTATTCACAAGTGACAGACTGAAGACGGAAGAAACAGTTGAACATTTACACAGAGTGTATATTACTGTTTTATTATTATTTTCTTCCCAAGTGTGTTGAAAAACATCGTAGGATACACGTGTGTATTGATGATTACCGACCTCGACCCTCACCTAACGGCTCGAGTCTCAATGGCGCCTCAGCGGTAATTAATCACCAACATTACACACTTGTACCATAATGTACTATTAATCAAAATATTTACACTCATTATCTATACATTGCTCCCATCTAAACGGAAGTTCATTCATGCCTTCTTCTTCACTAATTCTTTCCTATGGTGTATAAAACCGAAATAAATGATATAATAATAATAATAATAATTTGCGATATAACTGTGGGGATCTAGATTCGAAAAACAATGTGAAAGCATTTTTACTGCCTCCTAGGAATAGTGGGATATTTAAAGCCACTCAATGTATGGGAACCAATATTTTCACACTTGTTCCTCAGGTAGACCAGAGTGGAAAACACCCGGGAGATAGAGGAGCCACCCTGCTGGGGGGAGGGGGGAAGTTTTCTTACGCCGCACGTACTGTTGGCCGTAATAACGGCTAATTTATAGCTACTATGACGACTGAGGTAAGGTTACTTTATTGACATCACGGTACGAAATTGTAATGTAATACATTGAGGTAATATGTACCACGTACTAGAGCAGCCACGTCAAACAAAGAGTATAGCATAACTAGATGACGGCGGGGCACGCGCGGTGCGAGCGGGGGTGTCTCTGTTCTCATAGATAACATGCAAGCGAACCTCCTTAAGAGATCATGGTCGGCCCCAGATCAGCTCGCTGTCACCATAATACTGTATTGTCATCGGTCCTTGATGAGTATGCAAAGTTTCAATTTAATCCTTCGAATCCGACGTTTAAAAGTGTGTGAAAATCGCGTTCAAAGATTCAGTTACATACGTGTAGGTACAAACATACAAATATTATACAGACCAAGCTAATAAAAGCGTGTTAAAACAAAATAAGATCTAGCTATCTATCCACGAGTGTCCAATCTATCTTCGTTACAATGTTGTAACGAGATTTACCTCGACGCTACATATCACTATATCTTCATTCGTTGTATGGGAAGCCAAACTATCCAGTTATGATTTCCTGGAAGACTTCAAAATAGCTGGATAATTAATAACCTAGCAATAGCAACGCAAGAGCAGATTCAATTATAGGATCATCATCATCATCATATCATCATTCATTATCATCGTTTGACGACCTCTGTGGCGCGACGGGCGAAGGTTGGCTTGCGACGCAGGAGGTTGTTGGTTCGATTCTCGCCTCGGAACAAATATTTGTGCGATCGCAGATATTTGTTCAGGGTGTTTTGGGTATTTTCTAAGTTTAATAAAATATATCTATCTATGCAATATATTGTTTTAAATATATTAGTTATCTAGTACCCATAACACAAGCTCTGCTTAGCTTGGGGCTAGATAATGTTGTGTGAACTGTCCAGCATTATATATTTATTTATTATTTATTTATATCATCATCACCAGACGAGCTGGTCGAGGCCTCATAATCACCACGCTTGGCAGGTATTTTGGCGATCACAGCATTGGTGTTGAATACTCATTTGGATGCTGCTGCCCATCCTCTGGTGTGATCCTTTTTGTCAGCTTTTACGACATCCACGGGAGGAGATGGAGGAGTCTTTTAATATCCGTGGTCCCTCCCGTAGTCCTTGGAAGGTACCACGTCTATTCTAAGACACCACAGCCCGAATATTATTAAAATAAAATAAAATCCATACATTTTACCGCCATCGAGCCGACATATTGATAATTTGATGACATGTCTGTCAGTTCCTGCTGACATTGCTAGGCCTCCTCCATCCAGTCAATATTTGTTTTAAAGGTTCCGTACCCAAAGGGTAAAACGGGACCCTATTACTAAGAGTCCGCTGTCCGTCTGTCCGTCTGTCACCAGGCTGTAACTCATAAACACTGATAGTTAGACAGTTGTCACAGATTATGTATTTCTGTTGCGGCTATAACAACAAATACCAAAAAACAGAATAAAATAAATATTTAAGGGTGCGCCCATACAACAAACATGATTTTTTTGTTCTGTCCGTCTGTCACCAGGCTGTATCTCATGAACCGTGATAGTTAGACAGTTGAAATTTTCACAGATGATGTATTTCTGTTGCCGCTAAACAAAACTAGAATAAAATAAATATTTACACTGAAAAAAAAATACAGTTCGAGTAACCCGAAAACCGATAAAAGTTACCGTTCTGCGAGGTTAAAATGGAGCCAACACATTAAACACGTTAGCATAACTGAAAAAAAAACAGTTAAAGTAAAAAAGTTCATTTTACTGTCTTATCCGGACTGATGTTTAACCGTTGAAATTTAAATTACTGCCAGGATACGTTGTTATTATTGACCAAAAAGTTCCTGTAACTGTTTATACATATTTATTTACTGTTTGCTTCCTGTTTTTTTGCAGTTGCCCCAACGGTGTAAATTAATTAGATCTCAATGAAAAATATGTTGTAGCAACTGTGTAAATTTTAACTGTGCACTTTTTGCACACAGTTAGTTTTTTTTTTTTTTTTTCAGTGTAAGGGGGCTCCCATGCAACAAACGTGTTTATTTTGCCGTTTTTATAGATAATGGTACGGAACCCTTCGTGCGCCAGTCTGACTCGCACTTGGCCGGTTTTATGTATAGTTTTAATGAGTTTCTCTACCTGTCCGCTAGGGGCACTTATCATTTTCTGCATACAAAAACGACATATCGACTCGCAATTCGGTTTTAACGAAAATTCGGTTTCCTAGTTGTAACAAATGGCCCTCAGGAAGGATTTCAACTGTTCCGTGCCTTTGAACTCTACAGTTTATCAAATCTTATGGATCTTACGGTAGTTACACACGGTACACGGTTACACGGTAGTTTTTTATTTTATTTAAGATTCTGTGGTAGTAGTAGTGATAAGTAGGTAGAGTAGGTAGGTAGGTAGAGCCGCATAGACTACTTTCATGTATTTTAGCGAAAATCTTAATTCATCCCGAATCTCGTGACTGGTGTGAAGGAGTAGGTGTCACATGACACAGTAGGTACATTGATTTGAGACAGACATTCCTAGCTATAAACGTATAAATAGCCAGTCTAGTTTAATTAATGTTCCGTGAACGTTCTGGTATATTTTTGTTTGAGATAATTATGTTTCATTGAGCTTTTTTCGTTTTGCGTTTTGACAGATAAAAGTATCGCTCGGGATTAGTGTCCGGGGAATATTTTATTAGGTTACCTACAACTGTAGATAAGTATCTAGTAAAATATTTTAACCTATTACAATTTATTAAGTGGGTAGTACGTTTCTTATTCCACACGGCTGCGCTTAAGGTGGGACATGCCGCAAAATTCTAATTCGTTGATATAATTTTTACCTAAGTAAGTACAGTTTTACCCGAAATATAATCGCCCGATGTACCTGCGCCGTAGACCAATTTCTATAGCGCGGGAACCTTCTTGCTACCAATAGCAATCGCGCGCTAAAATCTTGCGCTGCTATTGGTTAATCAATTTCGCGGCAAACTCGCGGCATCTTGTTCATCAGTCGACTCTAAGATGTGAGCGGGACAGAGCTATACAGCGGGACAGACCTATACTATACGTTCGGCTACTGTCGGATATCAGTCTACGCTTTTCTGCGCAAACAAAAACAGTCGTTCGGACTTATATTTTGGGTAAAACTAATATAAATAAATTACAATATACAGATTAAAAAGATGCATGAATACAACATTAAATTTCCGATTCACACATCTTCTCTTCTTATCTTATAAGGAGGTGAAGGCTTATGTGGAGTGCTCCAAACAATTTCGCCAATGTCAAATGATATAATTATATTTTTTAAAGGTCAAGTCGTCAAGAGTCTCCGTCAAGTCATAACCCAGTTTAAATGGTGGCAGAAAAACTGAGTTTTTTTTGCACATAACATTAACTCCTCTATGAGGAGAAAGCCTCTAAATAAGACCATGTTTCAATGGGCAAGGGCATTGTTTCTCCGTAACATGAGTCCATAATTGAACCGTTGACTCATGTATAGGTCATATCAGTGCCGTAAATCTCCACGCATCAGAGCACTGTTTATACTGGCTCGTTGTGGAGTGTGTGATTTATAGTTAGTACTTATTTCACAAGGGTCGTTAACTACACCAGTTTGGCTGCTGGAGACGTTTTTGATGTAGGTGTCCTGGAGCGTGAAAGTGGTAGTATAGTAAACAGCTTGTAGGCAATAATCGCCACTACATGGTCAAAACTTTGAAAAGTGATTTCTCGACACATTTATGAACTACTAGTCCGCCCGTGGCTTCACTCGCATTTTACCAGGATAATAATAATAATAATAGCATGTATTCCATTAAAGTTTTTTATTTTATAACGAGTTTTAATTAAAATCTGTGTCATACTTAGTAATAATAAAGTTTATTGAACAGAAAATACAGTTTACAAAACATGACATCGTCGGTCCCATATTAATGAAACCAATTCTTCTTTAACATAAAAAATAGGTACTAGAGTTGAAACTATCGTGCTTTGGAATCATTTTATAATGAATAAACGTCTTACCGACACTATTTTCCGTCGTTTTTGTGTTTGGAGGCCTCTGTATTCAGAAAATAGAACTGGGTATATTCTGTGACTGGGTCAAAAATGTCGAAATATTCCAATTTTGACAACTACAAAAATGTGAGGTTACTGGAAGTACCTTAGAGGTTTTAATTTTCGCCATTTTCATACAAAAATTAGACATTAATTCTCATATCTTTTTAATGTCTTAGTTATAAACTTAACTTCTTGGGTACTTATAAGCTCTCAGACCTTATACCTTTATTTGGTATTCATTTCAAGTTGATAACTTTAGAGTTCCTAAGAAAAGAAGAAATTTAAAAAAAAAAAAACCCCATGCACTGAAACGGCTGAACTGATTTTGATAAAACATGTCTAAGAACCATCGATAGAAAACTAGCTTTCAAATTAAAAAACCGCATTCAAATCAGTTCACACTTAAAAGAGCTACGGTGCCACAGACAGACACATATCGGTCAAACTTACAACACCACTCTTTTTGCATCGGTGCAGCGGTAGTTAGAAAGGGTCTTGATAGACAGACAGAAAGACGGAGAGAGAGACGGACAATAAAATGATCCTATAAATGACCATAAATGATACGTATGTAATGGATCCACTTGCCCTTTTTAAGACACAAAACCCTAAAAAGAGTCCTTCAAGGCGGGCAACGTATCGGCAATGCCTCCGATGTTGCAGATGTCAAGGCAACGGTACATCGTTTACCTCCTATAAGATGGCACCTGTAAATACTCCATGGCAGGTGCCAACTTACGGTGGGCGGGTCTGTGTTTATCCATTAATAGTTGCTGCGGCCTAACTCCGGTTTTGGATAAATGCAGGCCTTCCTTGCCCGCTCAAGAGTGAGTTGGCAAGGAGGCGAATGGTCTTGGGAGGAGCGCGGGTCGCTGAGATCCCCAAGGCAAGTCTGGTGGTCATCCTTCACGTGGTTGCTGCCTGTTTTTGGTCTATTTTTTCTGAAATAGACGTAACTGAAACCATCAGGCGCCTTCACGGTCCACTAGGGACCGTGTTGGTGTAGGTGCCCACTGAACTGTTGATGAGGTGTCGTTTCGCTCAGTTCCCGCGAGCCGGCTGTATGGGTCAGTTTTCTTGCGGGATTCTGGTTGGGGTGGCGCCTCGTCGGTGGCTTGGTGGGTAGGTAGGTAGGTACCCCTGTTTGAGACTGGCAGTGAACTCATAACCCTCGTGAGTTTGCTTCCACTTGCAAACGGGGAGGCGTTTCCTTCGTATCCTCTAACTGTACTCGAGGTTCATCTGGAGGATACGACGGAGGGAAGACAGGCGGTCTCTCTCCAGATCACTGCATGGCAGATCTCTGCAGTGAAAGGGAAAGAGACCGCCAACGGGATGGAGTGTTGGGGTTAGGGTGGTGGTGTGTTGGCTCTCTAACTTGCGAGGAGTTGGAGAGTGGGCTGACTATCGCCCTGACCCCAACCTTAGGCGTTCCCCCCATATTTGGGGTGGGAAGGCAGCTGGCCCTCCGCGTGTCCCTCTGATTAGCAGAGGGCACAGTGAGAGGGCCGGTCAGAGGTGCCCGATGGGTGAGGTGGAGTACCCTTGTTTGTGACTGGCGGCACATTCGATCCATCGAGCGTGACGCCACTCGCAACGGGGAGGAGCTGCCCTCTCATCACCCAGGCAGAGTGGCTCCCTACTATGCCTGGATGATGAGACAGCAGGGAAGGGCTGTTTATTCCCTTGTTTGATTTTGGGTTAATCCAAACTCAAATGTGGGAATAAACGGCGAAAAGGTAGTTTGCCCTCTCTACCTTCCGGGCGTAGCTGGTGCCACTCCCGCCGAGCTATGTTCGGAAGATAGATGATGGCCAGGTAGGAAGTGACATCTCCCTCTTTCGCCACGATGACATGAGCACGTTTTCGTGGTGGAGGAGAGAAATGTCACTGGGCTCGCGTGGTGGTCGGAGTGAGGGCTCTGGCCACCCTCCTACGAGCCTTTGGATGGTGGCAGCACATAGTGGACCCTGTGCTGCCACATTTGGAGGGAGTGTTTGTGGTTGGCTTTTTGGCCAACCACGGGATGCGCCCTGTTGGGCGTCGCGCGAGATGGGCACCGGTGCGTTCCGTAGGAGATCCCGGAGCCCATCGACATGCGCAGAGGATGGCCACCGGGGTGTTTTAGTGAGTCCACGAGTCCGTGAACCTCACATAACCGTATTGCACCCTCAATGCAATACTACGGTGAACGGTCCGGCACGTTCACCGTAAGATGGCACCTGTAAATACTCCATGGCAGGTGCCAACTTACGGTGAACGGTCCGGCTCGTTCACCGTAAGATGGCACCTGTAAATACTCCATGGCAGGTGCCAACTTACGGTGAATGGTCCGGCTCGTTCACCGTAAGATGGCACCTATAAATACTCCATGGCAGGTGCCAACTTACGGTGAATGGTCCGGCACGTTCACCGTAAGATGGCACCTGTAAATACTCCATGGCAGGTGCCAAGTTACGGTGAACGGTCCGGCTCGTGCACCGTAAGATGGCACCTGTAAATACTCCATGGCAGGTGCCAACTTACGGTGAATGGTTCGCACGTTCACCGTAAGATGGCACCTGTAAATACTCCATGGCAGGTGCCAACCTACGGTGAACTGTCCGGCTCGTTCACCTTAAGATGGCACCTGTAAATACTCCATGGCAGGTGCCAACCTACAGTGAACTGTCCGGCTCGTTCACCTTAAGATGGCACGGTCTGTAAATACTCCATGGCAGGTGCCACTTACGGTGAACGGTCTGTAACCGCTTACCATAAGCCAGAAGCATGTTTCCCTAAATATTAGATTTTTTAAACAACACAAGCCCTCCAGAAATGTCACAGAATCAGCCTAGATTCACGCTGACTTGGCCCAGTTTCAGCTAATTAATTAAGGAACCCAGACACCGTAAATAGCACACACTACTTAAATAATTATAATTGTTTAATTATAACTCAAGATTGGGCGGACACCAGTATTTATTAGCCTTAAGATGTTCATTCAGAGAAACAGGCGTGACAGAAACATGGACGACCTACATTATGTATACTACACTTTTTAAATTAGGTAGAAAGGCGAAGAATCTTGATTGAGAGCAATGAAACTGAGGTCGGTGGTTGATTTGGATTGAAAGGAGCCTAAACCATGGTACAATAATATACTTCGCCAGGTATGCTACTCCGAGATCCGATGGACACGTGCTTAAACACCAGACGACGTCATCATCAATAAGAGCAGCCTGTCACGATGCTACCTGCTGGATTACCATGAGCTCATACTTCATATAGTTAGACGATTCAAAATGATCCTTGTGATTTCAATGAATACAATACTTTTGACTTTGAGTCACAGAGGTTCTATAGACTTTTTTTTAATTTTGTGAATGACGGAACAAGCAGATGACCCACTTGATGTTAAGTAGTAACCTCTGCCTTTAACAATGCCTAACTTTAACCTTGTACTATTATTTAGTCTGTGCTTTAACATAGGTCACTTCCACTTAGGACGTACCCTATGGGCATTGCACTGCGCCCGCCATCATAAGACATAATGATGAAAAGTCTCATGTGCCTGTAATTTCCCCGGCACACAGCAATGCACTACTGCTTTGCGGCAGAAATAGGTATGGTGGTAGTACTTCCCCGGACGAACCCTTTCACAAAAAAGCTCTACTACTTCTAAAAACGAAGTCCACCTTCCGTCCCCATCATCAGATCAGCTCGCTGTCACCATAATATTGCATTGTCATCGGAACTTGGTAGGTATGCAAAATATCATCTCAATCGATTGAGGATAACTGCTTTCAAATTCAGTTGCAAGATTCCACCCGGACAAACATTTGCAAGATTCCACCCAGACAAACATATGTACCTATACATACATTGCAAGTTAAATAAAAGCTTGTAAAAATCTGAATGAACGTCTTAATATTATGCTAAATCATATATATCAAAATTTAAATCAAACTAGCTGCATGGTTGACACTTATAATAGTATAGTATTAAATATCGTGCTACACAAAAAATCACGCTACTTTTTAAAATAACGATAAGTATCCCAAATCCGAAAATAGCTGGATTCTCTACCCGATTACATCACATCACGCATGACACTCGGCTCGTTTAATATTTCTCGTAACTTCACGAAATCCAACGTTCTGCCAAGCCCAATTTAATGAAGCCGTGATTCGTTAAAAGCACTAGGTTCGAGAATAAACAGTTTGAATAGGTAACGATATAGGAAGCTTAAAACTAGCTTACCTTACTTGATTTAAGTTGAAAACACCCACTCACAATACAGCACAATTTTTATTGGCTGAATGATTGCTCTGATTGCACACTTATTTCCGGGAATATGAAAAAAAAAACGTTTCAAGATGGCGGCTGAGAAAGCGCGCGTAAGTCTTCCGTCGCTATTAGAACAAGGGTGTCAGATAATGTAATATTATCGAGTTTATGAGTCTTGATGGAATTTTTATCACCAAGTCTGCGCTCCCGGCTACTGAGCATACGTGACTAAGAATTCACATCATTTTAATATAAAATTTAGGTGGCACAGCACGGTAGGTAACGATGTAGGTATTTTTGACCGCGTCGTGCTTGCATGGAAATAATAATTGGAAGCTTAGTGACTCATGATACGGTAGGTATGAGGGCGCTGTATGGATGTGCTGACGAGATGTTAATGATAGCGCTAGGCAGTTAGCTGTTTCCTTTCCTAGAACTCTTGAAGTTATTTGATTCGCTGGTGCCAGGATCGCTCACTACGCAAGTCAATGATTATACCTAAACGAAACTCGACACGTTTCCGCAAGAGGTCCATTTGGGCATAGAAACTAGCGGAACCTCTTTCGTACAACGGACTCTACACTACACCTGGGTGTATGCTGATTCTTATAATCAGCAAATTGAATGATACCTATCTGTGTATATTTCTCAGAGATATTAGTTATATTTTATCAGGAATTCGACACCACTTGAACAATGGTAGAGAAACAAGCTTTTTAACCGACTTCAAAAAAAGGAGGAAGTTTTAAATTCATCTTTATTTTTTGTGTGTATGTAGATATATCGATATCCCGATGTCTCCGTCAATTGTCTTCAAAATATTTAATTATTATAATAATTAATTTATAATTATTAATTATTATTATTAATTATTATTTGTTATCTTTAATTATTTACTACTTTTAGGCTCTTTACAGGCGGTTTCTTAATTATACCCGACTGCGGCGAAGCCAAAAATATGAGGGTTATGTGTTTGACTTGTATGTATGTCCGTCCTTATGTTTCGTTGTAACTGCGGCTCAACCTATTTTATGATGTCGTTAGGTATGACACTGGGTATCCCACTAATATTAGAAATACGAAAGTTTGTGTGTATGTTTGTTACTTCTTCACGCTGAAACAGCTTGACGGATTTGCATGAAATTTGGAATGGTGATAACTGGACTCCCGGAATAACACATAGGCATATTTTTATCCCCATATTCCCACGGAATCGAGACTTACGCGGGTGAAACCGCGGGGCGCTGCTAGTCTTAAAAATATAAAGAACATTTATCATGGCGCCAAAATGTACGTTTTCAAAAAAATAATCATGTTTGGAATTAAAAGAAAGGTAGATAGATATAATAACACTTTATTGTACCAAAGAATAAACATAGGTAATACAAACGCCGATTCTTCCAAGTTGACTCAGAGAACTCGTTTCGCTCGTTCAATTATCAAATAAAAAATTAGACACCATTTTATTCTTTTGCATCGCTTCTTTGAAGGAAAATTCGTAAATTAAAAATATCAATGTGAATTAACATCTTGTTAGCCATACAACATGTTTTTGAACGAAGTGTTGTCATGCATATTTCCGATCGAAATGTTTATGAGGCCTGCAATGCTCTAAGCCTATGTCTAATTTAATAACTATGTTTGAAATTAAGTATTTTCGATTTGCAGCAAATGTTTGTTTAAATACTGTTTTTCGTGATTTTCGTTCACTTTACGTTGCGCGAGCGCTACTCTATCACTTTCAAACTTTACTGAACTTTACTGAGCTATCTAGACAGAGACGGAATTTGGCTATTGTCTGCCTCTTATTATAATTTTGCGAAATGATACTAGAGCGTAAAATATTCTCAGAATTAAGTAAGTACTATTATCTCAATGAGCTCATCCATAAACTATTTTATGAATGTGTTAACGTCAGTGCAATTAATGTCGTAAATAAAATGTAAAAACACTTAGTACATACCTACCTACTTTAGTTTGCAATTTATCGAGCATTGTACACAACATTTTTAGACGCTGTGTTAATAAAAATACGGGCCTATTTAAATATAATGAAGATGCTTTCCACTAAAATTATTCTATGATGAATGGTTATGACAAGATACTAGCATCTTCTAGTGGCTTTGCCCGCGTGGTATTAGGGATGCTATTCTCGGATAGTAGACATAATTATGTCACACTCACATTTTCACACTTTGTAAGTAACATAGATCAAGCGAATATTCAATATGAAAGCCATTTTTAGGGTTCCGTACCCAAAGGGTAAAACGGGATCCTATTACTAAGACTCCGCTGTCCGTCCGTCTGTCTGTCCATCTGTCACCAGGCGGTATCTCATGAACCGTGCTAGTTAGACAGTTGAAATTTTCACAGATGATGTATTTCTGTTTGCTGCATAACAACAACTACTAAAAAACAGAATAAAATAGGGGCTCCCATACCACAAAAGTGATTTTTTTGCTCGTTTTTGATCGAAATTGATAACGGCAACAGAACGCTTGAAATATTCACAGAATATTTAGTTATATTAAAAATTACATTAAAAATAAATAATTAAATTCAAATAAAACATACAACCCATTACAAAAAACGTTTTGTTTTTGCTGTTTTTATAGATACGTACGGAAGCCTTCATGCGAGAGTCTGGACTCGCACTTGGCCGGTTTTTAATTGAACGATTTTGCGGGAAGTTACAAAATCCCTTCCCGTTGTACGCGTTAGCTGTCCCCGCCAATGTGGACACAGGGAAATTACTAAATCCCTTCCCGTTGTCCACATTCCGAGATAAATTCCTTCACGAGATAATTTCGATATTTTTTCACATGATTGAATGAACGTTTGATCTTTCGATGATGTGGAGGAAATAATTTCGTGGTAGTCCCGTGAAGATCTCAGTAAATGTTTTTAGGAGTCGGTTAGATGTTACAAAAGTAGATACCTACATCGCGTGAATTCGCGAGGTAAAGTTCAGGGCTAACTATTAGTAGAGCTTGTTAGTAGTAGGTAGAGCTTTTTCGTGAAAGAGATTGTCCGGGGAAGTACTACCACCACACCTATTTCTGCCGCAATACAGTTGTGCTCGCATTGCTGTGTTCCGGTTTGAAGGGTATGGGTGCCGGTGAAATTACAGGCACATGATACTTTTCACATACTTGCCACATAGGCCAGTGCGTCCTAGGTGAGCGTGACCTATGAGCTAATGCATTGTAAGGCAGAGGTTACCACTTTACATCAGGATGGGTCATCTACTTGTGTCACTAAAGAAGTAAAAAAAAGAACGAAATTCTCTAATTTTTTATTTCGTAGTAATTTGGTATTTGTAATGTTACTATGTTGTCATATTTATTAATACGTTTAAAATAGTGATTTTTACGTAGGTACCTACCTACCTACATGGTACAATATACCATTACATGTAATTCTGCTGTGATTGCATCTAAACTATCTGGGTAATGTCGGAAATACCTAAGTAAAGATTTTTATAGATATACCTATTACCTATTCAACAATGCGATGTTGCGCGTTCTAGGCACCGAGTAAATTAGGTAATAGGTATACGAGATATCAATGATTCTATAGGCTTTAGGTACCTCATAGAGGTTCTGGGTAATTATTATCTCCTCTCCACAATATCTCCTCTGTCTCTACCAACCAGCACCAATCATATAGGCAAAATTGTATACTCTGACAACGCCATCTGCCGCCGAGTAGTGGCAGCTTCGCTTGAAACACTTTCTCATTATGTACGAGACGGCAGTGCTAGAGTTTGATGTTTTAATCGATTGAAGTGCGAAGTTACGGTCGATCACATTTTATCGAATGAAAACTTTTTTACATTTATTATAAAATACGGATGACTGAAAATCAAATACACTTCTCTTTGACCTTGTTTTATTTTTCAAGAATTCGTCTATTGAAAGCATGGACTTAATGTATACTACGTCCATGATTGAAATGAAAGAGAGAAGGCAATATAAGGGTAAAATCGATCTCTGTCAAATTCATGGATGTAGTATACTAAGTCCATGGTCAAATCACATTACTCGTTCGTTACAGCTTTTTTAGTTCCCTATTTAATTTTATTTATTTGTTTGTGTGAGTGTGTGTTAGTGGAGTCGAGCCGAGGATGTCGATGTGCATGTAAATGTATTTTTTTCTATAAAAATGATCGTTTTCTGAAATCTTTCAAACTAAAGTCCTTTATGTGCTCATGTAAAAGTGGAAAATAGTGCCAGTTTATGTAATGCCGTGTGTTTAATCTAATTAAGAAACACGGCTATAGATATAAACCGTGATTGTGGAATGTGCCCGTCCCCGGTCGTCCTGTGCAACAGAGCAGAGCTAAACAAACAGCTGTACATTACAAAGTGTAGTTGTGTGCTTGTTCATCGCACTTGTTGAGTTCTTGCACCACTTTCAAAATATCGAAATTTACCTGTTTATGAGAAAGTGAATAGCTTATTTGCATGCACTACTCATCTTGTGTTTACCGTTATTGTCTCGTGTACGTGGAAAATGTGTTGATTATCGAAGTTCGTTACGTTACGATGCACCTGCGATGCAAAATGATTGCAGTATTGAAAATTGTTGTGACGACAAACTAATCAGTATCCGGTTGTTTCACCGAAACCGCAAGCTGCAACTCGAATAAAGTACATGATTGAACAAGTTAGTGAAGAGGCAGGCCCAAAATGACTCATTTGTGGTCACTGGCGGAATGGTATTGTTTTGTTTTTATGAAATTCCTTACTGCTGAGTAAAGAGGATGCTAAACAAAACGTGTGCTGTGTCCCTCATAATTTTAAAAAGAAATAGTGTTCTAATTTTGAATTATGCTAACTGGCGGGAAATTCGACTGAAAGTAGACTGAAAAGTGATGTGTTCTAATTAATTTTGCTCTGTAAAATGGCCCAAAGCTCAGTAGACTCTGATAAACTCTCATCGGCTGGTATTTCAACGCACAGTTCAGGCACTGTGAATACGGTTGGAGGCTCTGTGGTTGGAGTGAGAGGCCCAGAAATCAAAAGGGATGATGAAGAAGAATATAACCTAGGACCACTACCTCCAATGTGGGAAAAAGCTTTTACCGCCACTGGAGAAACATATTTTATTGAGTAAGTTTGTCCGTTGTTAGTAAACGCATGAGCCTAACTACAAAAAGCTTCACAGCCTCATTTAAAATCATGCCTCCTTACAACTGCATGCTAGTAATCTAGATAAAAAGAAAATTGCTCAGAGAGTGAAATTATTTCTTCTCATTTCTAGGAGTGGGCTTTCTAGCATCCTAATCAGACCTCATATTTCTAATAACCATAGCATAAGCTCCAAGATCCTTCCGATAAGAAAATAATTTAATACATATGCTGACTTAGCCATACACAGCTCTCCTAAACTCTAAATAGTTTGTAAACGTTTAATACTCACACACTCAATACAATCTTTCTGCCAAGTGTGTTGATTAAGGCAATCCCGCATTGCATTTTAAATTAAATATTTCTAATAATCAGCCCCAATAGTGAATGAATAACTAGTTTCATTCACCTGCACTATTTATTTAGTAGGTCACCTCACATTCAAGATCTAGATACCTACAAAGGTAGTCTTAGATTTTACTGCTCGGGGTAACTGCTGTGGTCTACTATAATCTCTTACATAAACTGTGCGCGATAAAAACGGACGGCGTGGAGAGCGGATGTTCTGTTTTTTTTTTTAGGCAGCTTGTTATGACGGATCATGCTGATGGCCCACCTGATGTTAAGTGGTACTCTCTGCCTATGAACAGTGCATTACCACATAGGTCACGTCAACCTAAGATGCACCCTAAGTGGCATTGCACTGCGCCTGCCACCCTGAGACATAAAGATGATAAGTCTCATGTGCCTTTAATTTCACCGGCACTCATACCTTTCAAACCGGAACACAGCAATGCGAGCACTACTGCTTTGCGGCAGAAATATGTATTGTGGTAGTACTTCCCTGGACAAACTCTTACAAAAAAGCTCTACTAGTACTAAATGTAGTACTGTAGGTAGTACTATACATATATTTCGGGCTGCTGCTCAGGTGATATATTGGATAACTTCCAGGTTGATGTATAGTCAATACCAGATAGAATAGAATAGAAATAATTTATTTTGAACAGCAGCAGATAGTGTTCCCCCTCATCTATCTGTGTACCAAAGATTCAGCTGCAGCTTGAGTAACAAACACCAAGTTTTAGCATTATCACAGAAAAAATAATACTAGCATTATGAATGAACATTCTTATAAAATGATCATAGTTAAGTGACTGATGTCCTGTGGAATGTGGTCCACAATTCTGGTTTGTTTATAAACTTGCTATTTTTAGTTTGAATGCACCTGCTATCTACTTTGATGGTGGTCATTACCTATGTGCAGTGAATTCATCAATCAAAATTAGACTTTATGTCCATGGTTATTAAAACATGGTTTGCTATAGTTACACATCCAGTTATTATATTTCCGCTTGACAAGTGAGTTTAATTAAAAGCTTGATACTATAACTGAATAGGTAGTTAAGATAAGTTAAAGCAGGGCCATTTTAATAGGTCATATTTGACACTTCTTCAAAATAAGCTTGTAATGGCCACATAATATTATTTATTTTCATAATTCACGTCAATTTCACGATTTACTTTTATTAATAAACCTTTTTATGCATAATAAATGTTGAACAATCAAAAATAAAATAAAAAACAAGTAAATAATTTTGTAAAAATTTAAAAAAAAACCCTCAACGCAATGAAACTTCTGAACTGATTTTGTTCAAACATAGCTAAGAACACTCCGGAGTAATTCACCTTTCAAACAAAAAAAAAACAAAATCCGTTCATCCGTTCGGGAGCTACGATGCCACAGACAGACACACACACACAGACCAGTCAAACTTACAACAATCCGTCGTTTTTGCGTCGGGGGTTAAAAAAAATAAAAACACTTAACTCAATCATTGAGTCGTTGCAATGGCCATCTCTGGTCTTCTTCATCAGTTCCACTTCACCAAATGGCACTTTCTGAATGCACATACTTGACATGTTGCAAAAAATACCGAAATGTGTGCCTATAATATTTGAGGAGTTCCCTCAATTCCTCATGGATCTCATCATCAGAACCAGATTTTGATGAAGGTGGGATCAATCTGGATGTAAATTGTATCAATTAAAAAGAAAAACTTATTGGTTCATAAAAGACGAAGAACTGAGGTAACAAACATTTAAAAAAAACACGACTTGAGAAATAAATAAAATAAAAATATAAATAATGCTGGACAGTTCACACAACATTATCTAGCCCCAAGCTAAACAGAGCTTGTGTTATGGTTACTAGATAACTGATATACTTAATACAATATATTACATAGATAGATATTTTTATTATACGTAGAAAATACCCAGAACACCCTGAACAAATAACTGCGAACGCACAAATATTTGTTCCGAGGCGGGAATCGAACCCGCAACCCCCTGCGTCGCAGGCCAACCTTCGCCCGTCGCGTCACAGAGGCCGTTCACGTCGAACCTTTCTTTGAAGTTTGTTAAAAAGTATTTACATTCATATAGGTATTTACCTATTTCAGCAACAACACCGGCACATCCCACTGGCTAGACCCGCGGCTGGCTCGGGTCCGTAAACGTTCCCTCGGGGAGTGCGGGGAGGACGAACTGCCCTACGGCTGGGAAAGGGTCACGGATGAGAGATACGGCTCCTACTATGTGGATCACATTAACCGGAGGACTCAGTACGAAAACCCTGTGCTGCAGGCTAGGAGGTTAAGAGGTAATTACGTATGTGTATGTCCACTGCTGGACATAAGCTTCCCCATAGAATGCCACTATGAACGGTCTTAATGGTTTCATAGTCTTAACGTGGTTAATCTTAGATAATTTTTAAATAGTCTAAGTTAGATAAAATAAGCCTCTCTACTTATTTATCTCCACGTTTTTTTTCTCTTTTCCTTTTATTTATTAGTTTAAACTTTTATCTCCATCAAGCACCTATTTTCATGACACACTTTATATGTATTTCTTTGTTTTTTTTAAAGATTAAAGTTTTAAAGTAAGATTAAGGTTTTAAAGTATTATGTTTTGACTTGTGACTGGGTGACGCACCCACTTGGATCCGGCGGAAGATCAGCGTTGTGTATACGCAATATCATGCTGACTTGATTTTACTTTGGTCGAAAATGCTGACTTCTTTGGTTGAAGCATGCTGAGTCGTACTCCACTTTGTGACGTCACTGCGTGTATGGCACTGAGAGACACTCAATTAATTGTAGTTGAGTTACATATACAACTTATTTTTTGCCTTTTGTATTACCTATTCTATTTTATTTGTGGAGTATCATTTTCTCTATCCATGTGTGCCGTTCCAAATAAAGATTTTTTCTTTCTTTCTATTTAATAAGTTTTTTGTGAATAATTATTTTTCAATATAAGCTTACCGATACCGGGTTCGATCCTAGGCCGACCAATGACTTTCTTAGTTATGTGCGGATTTCGATCGCTCTGTGCTTCGGAGGGCACGTTAAGCTGTCGGTCCCGGCTGTTATTGATTAATAGCAGTCGATAAGCCATGTCAGAGGCCCTCGGGCGGCTTGACAAACTCCGACACCAGAGGCCAGCACTACCTCATACGAAACGAAACGAATATAAGCTTTTATAAAATTAGTTATCGTAACCGTGTGCTGATCAAAATGAGCCTAAACATGGCCAGTCTACTATTATCCATAGAGGAGTTCCGTGGTCCACCTTCCATCCCCATCATCAGATCAGCTCACTGTCACCATAATATTGCATTGTCATCGGAATTTGACAGGTATAGTAGTAATAGAGCTTTTTTGTGAAAGAGTTCGTCCGGGGAAGTACTACCACCATACCTATTTCTGCCGCAAAGCAGTATTGCTCGCATTGCTGTGTTCCGGTTCGAAGGGTAAGGGTGCCGGTGAAATTACAGGCACATGAGACTTCATCTTTATGTCTCAGGGTGGCGGGCGCAGTGCAATGCCACATAGGGTGCGTCCTAGGTGGACGTGACCTATGAGGTAATGCACCGTTCATAGGCAGAGGTTACCGCTTAACATCAGGTGGGCCTCTTGCTTGTTCCGTAATCCAAGTAGTATAAAAAATAAACAAAAATATTTCAAACTTCAGCTCAATCGGTTGAGGATAAAGTTATCCTTCTTGCAAGATTCCACCCGGACAAACATCCATTGCAAGTTCAATCAAAGCTTGTAAAAAAGCAACATCTTTAACGGTAGATAGGTTCCCCACGCTACGTCAGTGGCTCAGGCATCGGAGTAGGTATATCAATGTACACACATCAACACGGTCTAGGGATATTTTTTAAAAAGCGAATTACTATCTTCTTCTTCTTCTTCTTTTTTGGCGTGTTCAGCGGACCGGTAGTGGTGCCACAAGAGTTTGCCAATGACAGGTGATTAACTTGACATAAAACCAAAAAAGTGCTGGGAGTTTGAGGAAAGATAAAGGTACGGTTTAAAGGGAGAATCGTACGAGATTAAGTAATACAAATTGATTCACACTTAACTGAAAAAAAAACTAATACACATAACAACAAAACAAAATATTCACACAATCAATATACATACAAAACTATACACATAATATACATTTATATTGTACATGATCTTACAATTTTATGTTGTTTCTACTGATAAATTTACACAATATACATATAAAGCGAGTATATACAAGGGATAAAAGGGATTTAGAGGAAAAAGGACGAGGGATTTCTCGGGGAGAGACATCAAACAGAGATAGCTGAAGCCGCGGGCATGAAAATAAGATATGATCAATACTCCCTTTATCTAGACCACATTCACATACAGAGCTGTCCCTAATCCTTAGCTTGGCTAAGTGCACTGGTGTGCATACATGGCCTAGTCGGAGGCGAATTACTATCAATGTGTTAATTATTTATGTGACATGTATATATTTAAAAGATACGTTATATTATTCTACCATTTTTCAATAATGGTTAAGGTACTTCGATTAAAATTTCAGGATTTTATGGAAAAAAAATGAAGCATAGACGGAAACCGTATATGAATTAACTTTTAATTTATGAGTAAAAACTGAAAAAAATAGAAAAAACATTTAATTTGTGTTTATAAACTTGAAGTTAGTAGTCTGAGAAAGCGCCCATGATGTTCATAACACATCGGCAACGATTGGGTATGCTCAGAACAAGGTTGTCAATGTCTTGCTGCGGAATATTGTCCCATGTCCTTCTGAGGTGCGCAAAAAGTTGATCTTCTCAAGCCAGATTTTCAGGAACTTCCTTCAGAGCTCTTCTTTGCAGCATATCCCACGCATGCTCAATGGGATTTAGATCTGGCGATTGAGCAGGCCAGTCTAAGGCCCTAACATGTGTGTATGTAACCAAGCTGCTACCGTTCTCGCCGTGTGTGCCCGGGCACTGTCGTGCATGAGCAGGAAATCTTGCCCCATTTGTGTTCTGTGGGGCAAGATTACGGGCCCCAGCACCTGTTGGACGTATCGTTCTGCCGTCATATTGCCCCGCACCCAAACGAGATCCGTCCGTCCTCCAAGACGAATTCCTGCCCAAACCATAATTGTTCCTCCTTGGTATGGGTGAACTTCCTGAGGGTTCTGAAGACGGCTCCATCGTCCAGGAACTCGCCAAACACGCGTCCTTCGTGAATCTGGATGGAAGCCGAACCTGGATTCATCCGTGAACAGCACATTGGACCATTGCTCACGGCCCCAGTCCACGTGGTTCCGAACCCATTCTAATCGTCGTCCACGATTGCCTCTCCGTAAAGGTGGGACCCGGAGTGGTCTACGAGAGCGTAGATTGCTTTCATGCAGTCGCCTTCTTACAGTTTGGTCACTCACAAGCACTTGGTGTTCCACTCGCAGCCTTTGGACCAATTGAGTCGCCGTTGCATTTGGTTGAGCTCGCGCAGTAATTTGCAAAAATCGGTCTTGTCTGGGGGTAGTGATGCGACTTGGCCCCCGGTGCCTCTCCGATACTTCACCTGTGGCACGATAGCGTGTCCACAATCTTGAAATTACATTTTGGTGGGTCCCTATGGCCTCAGCAACATTACGCTGAACAGACCCAGCTTCCAGCATTCCCACAGCTCGTAACATCTCCGCCCTCGTCAAATGTTGGCGTTGCATGGCTACAATACCTCAATTTTAACTTTATCTTTCGTTTAAAAATGAAAAAAAACTGTAACTAAACGTAATTCGTATTGTTTTCTAAATTTCGCACAAATGAAAATTCCCTCTCCTACACATCAAGACATTTTTATGCCACCGAAACAAAAGAATTTTCAAAAATTTGAATTTGAAATTAGTCTGAGATAAATTACAAACAAATCGGTGTATAAAAGATTCCAATGCGGCCAGTACTTTTCGAGTTATTTAATTGAGTATGAAATATCCCTAGACCGTGTTGATGAGTGTATATGTACATTAGTTGATCGGTGTCAGATTCCAAAACAGTAGATGTCATGTGATTTATAAATATTTTTATAATATGGGAATCTAACGTTACAAGTATCAATACACTTGTGACCCTTAAACGCGAGAGGTGCTGGTTCGATTCCCGCTGCGGAACAAATGCTTGTATGATCTCCAAATATGTAAAAACAAAAAATAAAAAAAACATATATATTTTGAATTTATTTGTATCGGATCTGTGTGACGTGGTAGCATGGTAATCGTAGTTCCTGATACAAACGAGACAGGAGATCCTAATGTGGGCTGATCCCACACTTTTTGACTGTTGGGTGCACATATGGGATGTCATTATCCCTAACTCTCTAAATCTATCTATTAGTTTTGCTGATAGAACAATTGTTGAGGAAGTTTTTAGTTTTTAGTCCATTCGAGTTATCTAGGTTAGGTTAGGCCCCGCAGACAATGCCAGTTTCTCATAAACAATCGAACTTAGTTAAGGCGCACACAGCAGCTGATTGGTCTTATTTGGAGGCTTTCTCCTCATAGCGACGGTAACCGCTTACCATCAGGCGGGCCGTAAGACAGATTGTCGAGCCATAACATACAAAAAAATAACATAAAATTAGGAGTCAATGTTATGTGCTGAAAAATTATATATGTCAGTCATTAACCTTTTATCTGTAAAGTGAACGTACAAACATTTTCTATCTGTTCATTAACCATAAAAAAAAACAAAGTGCAGCTGTTTTTGACTAGAAATTTGATTCAACTCTAAACGACTGAGAATGTTGTACTTTTTCTTTCACCTAAATGTCGGCAAAGAGTTTATCTTCAAGTTGAACGTATGATTCTGTAATGCGACGGTTTTCACGTGGCAAATAATTGTTTTTCGTGACTTTCACTTACTTTTCGTTCCGCGAGTGCTATTTTGTCACTTTCTAACTTACCTGAACTTTAATAAATTAGAAAGTGACGGAATTCGGCTGTTGACTAGGTCGTTATAACCATGACAATCCACCATAAGGAAGCCAGACCTAGAGTTATTCGGTATTCGGTAACACATTACATGCATTCTTCACCTAAGAAAGCGTTTTAACACCTCCAAGTCTTATTGAGCGTGACGTTACGTGCAATAGGTACGTTGATCAATTGATCATGCATGCAAAGACACACTTCATTGGTTTTTAACGTTTGAATTTACAACACGCCTTTTGCCCCGAAAGTGTAGTCAGAGGCTCAATGGGCTTCTTCTCATCGTGGGAATACGTGACAAGTTTTTTTTTTTAGTACTTCTTGAATGACGTAACAAGCAGATGGCCCACCTGATGTTAAGCTGTAACCTCTGCCTATGAACAGTGCATTCTCACATAGGTCACGTCCACCTAGGACGCGCTCTATGTGGCATTGCACTGCGCCCGCCACCCTGAGACATAAAGATGAAAAGTCTCATGTGCCTGTAATTTCACCGGTGTTTCAAGTGGTGAGCTCATCGCCGCGATTGCTTTCCACGACTGACTCTGATATCAATAACAAGCTAGCAGCCATGACAAATGTTATACCAACGAATCTTACTAGCAAGTCCGGTTAAAAGTAAATACATACATAGACACACGCATTTTTCCCTGAAGGGGTAGGCAGAGCCTCAATGGTTCTCTTTTCACTGTGGATGGCTCCATTGTGGGAGCATTGACGTGACAAGTGTTGAGCTCATCGCCGCGATTGCTTCCCACGACTGACTCGGATATCAATAATAAGCTAGCAGCCAGGAAAAATCTTATACCAACTAATCTTATCAACAAGTGGGGGTAAAAAATAATATTGGTATAAAACGTAGATAATTGTAATTAATTATGTATAAAATAAAAAAACCCTCGACTCAATGAAACGGCTGAACCGATTTTGATCAAACAGAGCTAAGAACACTCCCGACAAATTCACCTTTCAAACAAAAACAAAAAAAACTAAATCGTTTCATCCGTTCGGGAGCTACGATGCCACAGACAGACACACACGCACGCACACACACACACACACACACACACACACACACACACACACAGAGACACTTCTAACTTATAACACACCGTCGTTTTTGCGTTGGGGTTTAAAAATAGTTAGGGCCGGTGCAGCGGCCGATTTGGCTGATGATTTGGATCTTTACATTGTTTGCATTGGTCATTAGAGAGCTCTTTTTTTCTTTTTTTTCCATTTTTTTTTACGTTGATAGACCTTTGTTTGAGCACGATCTCAATTAGTTTTTTTAAATAGAACTAGTAGTTTCTCTTATTAGTTGTAGATATTATTATTTCTGTAAATAAAGCTTCCGTCTCTCGATGGACCAAGGGCATTATAAAGGTCTTAGAAGTCGGTGCATGGAGGCGGCTCAGAGCCCTTCATCTTGGCATTCTATTGGGAGTCATAAGTAAAGCAATGGGCTACAAAATGATGCTTCTGCATAACTTCATAGTCAGTGACTGAGTATTGTAAGAATGGACATATAATATCTTGATTTTTTCATCCCACAAGTTACACCGGTTAAAATGTCACTAAAATGACAAGAAATAACTCCAAAACAAGTAATTAATTTTGTAAAAATTAAAAAACCCTCAACGCTATGAAACGGCTGAACTGATTTTGATCAAACATAGCTAAGAACACTCACGACTAATTCACCTTTCAAACAAATCAAAATCAAAATTGGTTCATCCGTTTGGCAGCAACGATGCCACAGGCAGACACACACACAGACACGTCAAACTTATAACACCCCGTCGTTTTTGCGTCGGGGGTTAAAAACCCATCAAAATGTAATTAAATAAAAATGACGACGTTTCTTTCAAAAATGGCAGATTGATGCCTTCATAAGTGATTTGCTACTAACCAAAATATAGATGGGTCTGAAATAAAGTTTTTTTTAATACTGTTGGTATTGTGTTTCAGCTGAGAAGCTCGCCGCAGAGAATGGTAGCAGTCAGAACAACCTTCAAGGGCCGCCGCCGCCGGGCGAGCTACACGGCGAGCGGTTCACTCTCTCCCTCACTAAAGGCACTCAGGTTTGTAACAGTCTGTGCGGTAAGAGAACGGTAGCAGTCAGAACAACGTGCAAGGGCCGCCAAGCGAGCTACACGGCGAGCGGTTCACTCTCTCCCTCACTAAAGGCACTCAGGTTTGTAACAGTCTGTGCGGCAAGAGAACGGTAGCTGTCAGAACAACCTGCAAGGGCCGCCGCCGCCGGGCGAGCTACACGGCGAGCGGTTCACTCTCTCCCTCACTAAAGGCACTCAGGTTTGTAACAGTCTGTGCGGCAAGAGAACGGTAGCTGTCAGAACAACCTGCAAGGGCCGCCGCCGCCGGGCGAGCTACACGGCGAGCGGTTCACTCTCTCCCTCACTAAAGGCACTCAGGTTTGTAACAGTCTGTGCGGTAAGAGAACGGTAGCAGTCAGAACAACCTGCAAGGGCCGCCAAGCGAGCTACACGGCGAGCGGTTCACTCTCTCCCTCACTAAAGGCACTCAGGTTTGTAACAGTCTGTGCGGCAAGAGAACGGTAGCTGTCAGAACAACCTGCAAGGGCCGCCGCCGCCGGGCGAGCTACACGGCGAGCGGTTCACTCTCTCCCTCACTAAAGGCACTCAGGTTTGTAACAGTCTGTGCGGCAAGAGAACGGTAGCTGTCAGAACAACCTGCAAGGGCCGCCGCCGCCGGGCGAGCTACACGGCGAGCGGTTCACTCTCTCCCTCACTAAAGGCACTCAGGTTTGTAACAGTCTGTACGGCAAGAGAACGGTAGCTGTCAGAACAACCTTCAAGGGCCGCCGCCGCCGGGCGAGCTACACGGCGAGCGGTTCACTCTCTCCCTCACTAAAGGCACTCAGGTTTGTAAAAGTCTGTACGGCAAGAGAACGGTAGCTGTCAGAACAACCTTCAAGGGCCGCCGCCGCCGGGCGAGCTACACGGCGAGCGGTTCACTCTCTCCCTCACTAAAGGCACTCAGGTTTGTAACAGTCTGTGCGGTAAGAGAACTGATATACTTAATACAATACATTGCATAGATAGATATTTTTATTATACATAGAAAATACCCAGAACACCCTGAACAAATATCTGCAGATCGTACAAATATTTGTTACGAGGCAGGAATCGAACCCGCAACCGTCTGCGTCGCAGGCGAACCTTCGCCCGCCGCGCCACAGAGGCACCACGCTTGGCAGGCGGGCGGATTGGTGATCGCAGTGTTCGTTTTGAATACTCCAATCACCAGGTGAATGCTGTTTTTTTTTACTTTGATAGACCTTTGTTTGACCTCGATCTCACCTGTTGGTAAGTGACGATGTGGCCGACGACGGAGCACAAAGGTCTAGAAGGCACCTATTCACTCTAACCTTGAAGAGACCCAGATTATAGTAGATTCAGGAAAGACAGACGACGGTAGTGTATTCCTCTCCTTAGCAGTTTGCATTATAAAGGTAGAACTGGTGGGCTGCTGCCCATTCTCTGATGCAATCCCTATATCCACGGGAGGAGACGTAGTGGTCTACTCTTAGGCAGAGCATGCTATGGCACTCATTAATACTGAATTTATTTGCAGGGTCTAGGCTTCACCCTGATCGGCGCTGAAGGTATACCGGAGGCGGAGGGATACCTCCAGATCCGCAGCATCGTTCCAAATAGTCCCGCCTGGATCGATGGTAGGTACCTACGAGGGAAACTAAGCCTGCCATCGCTTTCAAAGAGTCCTTCAGGGCAGGCAACGCATTGGCAATGCCACTGGTGTTGCAGGTGTCAATAGGCGACGGTAACCGCTTAGACTCTATTCAAAAAGAGAATCGTCGTGGGATTTGAGGGCGCTATAAGTTTGACGTGTGTGTGTGTGTGTGTCTGTCCCATCGTAGCTCCCGAACGCATGAACCGATTTAGTTTTTTGTTTTTTTGTTTGAAAGGTGAATTTGTCGGGAGTGTTCTTAGCTATGTTTGATCAAAATCGGTTCAGCCGTTTCATAGCGTTGGCACAGATAAAATAATACTATACGCGACGGGGATATTTTTAATTTTTACAAAATTTATTATTGGGAGTGGTGGGAGACTGCCAGAGACTGGGACAAGTGGAGGAATTTGGGGGAGACCTTTGCCCAGAAGTGGGAATATATAGGTTAAGAAAAAAAAAAAATTTTGGTTAGCGGGCAATACATAGCGCGTCTGTTCCGTTTTGATCCTTTTACAACTGTAACTATTTATTTAGTTTATGATTCAAAACGCCGACAGTTTGAATCTTAAATTAAATAAAAAGTTATAAAAACTAACAAGACGTTAGTTCACAATTTGGCCACGACGGTTCTCTTTTTGAACAGACTCTACCATCAAGCGGGCCGTATGCCAGTTTGTCGAGCCATTACATTAAAAAAAAGACACACTTTTGTTGGTAGTAGAGCTTTTATGTGAAAGAGTTCGTCGGGGAAGTACTACCACCATACCTATTTCTGCCGCCCAGCAGCAGTGCTCGCATTACTGTGGCGATGAACATGAGACTTTTCATTTTGATGTCTCACGGTGACGGGCGCAGTACATTGCCACATAGGGTGCGTTCTAGCTGGACGTGACCTATGAGGCAATGCATTGTTAAAGGCAGAGGTTACCTCTTAACATCAGGTGGGTCATTTGCTTGTTCCGACAATCACTCAGCTAATAAAAAAACTAGGATTAGGAATTTTCCGCTATGCCTCACCTTATTATTTCCCCACAGGTGCACTAAGGCCCGGTGACGTGGTAGTGGGCGTGGGCAACAGGGGCGTGCGCGGGCTGTCCCACGCTCGAGTTGCACAGATCTTCCAGTCCATCACTCCCGGCACTGAGGTCGTGTTGCATCTTGTCAGAGGTACGGTACATCTTACTATCTACCAGCTGAGCGAGCTAATAGTCTCACAAATATGACTGCTATACAGAGCGTCCTAAAACGATGCAACATGAAGGGAAAGTACCTTAAATACTGTAGATAGGATATTTTGCAGAAAGGAGACTTTATTTTACTATAAAAACTTAGTAATACTGCATTCAAAGATTTTCTAAAAACTACTTGCTTCGTCTGTGAATCGAACCGACTTAAATGAGAAAAAAACATCCCCTATTTTTATGATGTCAATAGAAAGAATGGACAAAAAATCGTAATTCCTCTTAAGTAACATGGTATCTTAAAACAAAGAAATAATGTAAAATTAATAATTTAAATTTTTCATTTAAGTTTGTTTTATCCCCAGTCGAAGCAAGTAATTTTTAGAAAATCTTTAAATGCAGTATTAGTAAGTTTTAAAAATAAAATAAAGTGTCCTTTCAGCAAAATATCATATCAACAATATTTAAGGTACTTTCCTTTCATATCGCATAGTCTTGGGACGACCTGTATATGGCGGTTGCTATTATTGTGTCGTAAATGTACAACTTGTGGCAAAATAGTGTCGATCTCTGTGGCGTGGCGGGAGAAGGTTCGCCTGCGACGCAGGAGGTTGCGGGTTCGATCCTTGTCTCGGAACAAATATTTGTACGATCTGTAGATATTTGTTCAAATATTCGTACGATCTGCAGATATTTGTTCAAATATTTGTACGATCTGCAGATATTTGTTCAGGGTGGGCAGAGGTTACTGCTTAACATCAGGTGGGCCAACTGCTTGTTCCGTAGGTCGTAACTTTTGGGATAGGCCCATGTCCAACAGTGGACTTCTAGAGGCTGATGATGATCAAAGTTTATTATTATTCAATTGTAAACCACACTTATTAAATTTAAATGTGACCCAAAAATTCCGTTCCAGCGGGACACGAACCCGCATCTTCGCCGATGCCTTTACCAATTTGGCCATAGAAAGAGCTATGACGCTGGAGACGAAATTTGTGGGCACTATCAACTGATGATGATGATATCTAAAGTTTTGGCCATTGCACTAATCATAAATGTCACTGTTCCAGGATACCCACTGACATTTGATGAGGACCCTAACACGCGCGTGCTCAGCACGCTGGCCGTGGACGCGCCCTCGCCCCCCGCTGACGAGGGGAATGTCGCCATGCACGCGCTCACAAGAGCACTGCAAACGAGGTTAGTTCACTTAGCCAAGTTAGCGTTTTCCTAACCTATTTTGTCCCGCTGCTGGGTAAAAGTCTCCCCTAAACCCTTCCACATATTCCTGACCTAGGCATTCCCATCACTCCTATTCAAAACCATCAGAATCGTACCGCCTTGGCCGTACCTATATAATGAGTATTTTAAAATGTGAATTATTGGCTCTATTCTTGCTTCTTCGCTATTCTGGTTTTCCTTCACCGGTTTGGAGCATCATGTTGAAGGACCAAACATTTTATTTGTAATTTATTAAAGAATGATTTGAATTGGAATTTATTTTATTTATGTTCGCTTTCTATCGATTTCGAAACCATGGAGTCAGCTCACTGCAACACCGCCATAATATTTCTACCCACGGAAAAAATACTATTTAAAATAATCAATGACACGACGAACGACCTTACGGGGTCTAGGTAGTTCCCGTAAGGTCGTTCGTCGTGTCATTGATTATTTATTGGGATAGCTGCTTCAGGTTAGTGGCAGGTGGTATGTTGGACTTGAAAAGGTGAAATAATTCGGTGAGCCTCGCAAAAACTCATTTCAAAGGAAAAGAAGACAACGGGCGGACATTTTTACTTCAAACAGTTAGGACAATCGCGCTAATGTTGAACGTTATTACCAAAGCAAAACTAGACCCGTTCACGTTATATCATACGTCTGGATTGAAGGATCCTTGCTTGAATTCGCCTGAAACTCAGCGGATCTTAAAGCTTTAATGCTCTAAGCAGCGGATTAAAGAAATTACAGCTCATTCTCAGCTCAAAAAATTTAAAAAGTGTCCTTCTGGGCAGACATCGCATTGGCAATACCTCTGGTGTTGCAGATGTCAATAGGCGACGGTAACCGCTTACAATCAGGCGGGCCGCAAGCCAGTTTGTCGTGCAATTACATTAACATCATCATCGTGCATTATCATTTATGTTGATATGGGCTTACTGTTTAGGTTTAGTGCATTTCTCAGTAAGCCTGAAATATAGATTTTGAATTTGAATTAGAATTCAAAAAAAAAACAACTTAGGATCTCAATCCAGATTATTCCAGATGTACGAATTAACGTGAACGGTTCTAGTTTTGTTTAACGTTCAAAATTAGCGCTATTGGGGGCCCTATTTCGCTTGATGGTGGTGATGAACTCACCATTATATTGCAACGATTATACGAAACAGTGAAAACGGGCCCTACCCATTCGTAAGGCGTGTGTCCGTCTGTTTCGTTTTATTTACAGCAAACTTTACAAAACTCCAAGTCGTCTAGAAGTTGAATCAAGTTTTCAGTCGAAAACAGCTGCACTTTGTTATTTTTTTTTACATTGTTTATGAACAGGTAGAACATTTTTGTACTTTCATTTTACAGATAAAAGGACAATGAATGGCATATGTTTTTTTCTGCACATAACATTGGATCCTCTATGAGGAGAAAGCCTCCAAATAATACCAATCAGCTGCTGTAAACGCCTTAAAAACAATGTAATTGACAGGTTCAACATTCGCTCTCCGGACCACGAATCAGTTAGTCAAGGTCACGACGAGACAGACACGTCCCCGGTCGGCCGCAGTCCTGGACAAAGGCGGCTCATGTCCAGGTCCTTCGACCTCGATGAGCTGGGCACCAGTAATGAAACCAGCAATGTGCCGCCGCGGTGCCCGTCTGCTGATCATCTGCTGTCTTTGGCTTCAGGTACTTATTTATTTATGGCACACAAAACAGAATAAAACCCATTAAATTATATATAATAATCTGAGTGTTCGCGGGAGGAAGTTCCTCTGAAACCGCACAGTCTGGGACCACCCTGGCTCCTATACATAGTCCTGGAATACATAGTCTTGATATCCCTTTGACCAAAGTAAAAAGGAGATATCCCACACTAGGATCTGTTTGAAGTTTTTGTATAATATATTTGTTCTTTTGTCATTTTATAATCTTCTTTACTGTTTTTATATAATCGTGAAGTGCACACATGCTTTGGAATATTACCTAGTTAAAAAAATCTTGAATGTACTTTTATATCGACGAGTAGAGACTAACCTCTGTGGCGCGGCGGGCGATAGTTCGCTTGCAACGCAGGAGGCTGCAGGTTCGATTCCCGCCTCAGAAAAAATATTTGTGCGGTCTGCAGATATTTGTTCAAGGTGTTCTGGGTATTTTCTATGTATAATAAAAAATATCTATCTATGTAATGTATTGTATTCAGTATATCAGTTATCTAGTACCCATAACACAAGCTCTGCTTAGCTTGGGGCTAGATAATGTTGTGTGAACTGTCCAGCATTATTTATTTATTATTATCTATAATTAATGTTCAAGTAATGTTTCGTCATCTTTCGAACCCATTGTATTTTTGTATTTTTGTGTTTTGTATTCGATGTATTATGTCTTACATAGATCTAAGTCTTACTAACACTATATGGATCCTGGTTATCTGAAATAAAAGTATTAATAATAATAATTAACATTTGCATTAATTTCAAAGATGTTCTTAAGTACCTATATAAAATTAAAAGAACTTTGCCTTCCGTGCTCGTTAAAAAACTATGTTATGGCAAGGTAACGCTTCTCACCCCATTTAGAATGGTCCATACTGGACAGTATTGAGTAAAATTATACCGTATTAACATATAACAATTATACTTATTAATTTAAGTCTTTCACAGATCATAATAATGGTAATGCAAACGGCACAAACGAAGACGGGCGAGAGTTTGTGCTCACGTTGAGAAGAGGGGCGGCCGGGTTCGGGTTTACAATAGCGGACAGCGTGCATGGACAGAAAGTCAAAAAGGTATACAAAGAGTTCGTCCGGGGAAGTACTACCACCATACCTATTTCTGCCGCAAAGCAGTAGTGCTCGCATTGCTGTCTTCCGGTTTGAAGGGTAAGGGTGCCGGTGAAATTACAAGCACATGAGACTTTTCATCTTTATGTCTCAAGGTGGCGGGCACGTGCAATGCCACATAGGGTGCGTCCTAGGTGGATGTGACTTGTGAGGTAATGCACTGTTCATAGGCAGAGGGTATCACTTAACATCAGATGGGCCATCTGCTTGATCTGTCATTCCAAGTAGTATATAAAAAAAAAGTATTTATACACACACGCCTTTTCCCCGAAAGGGTAGGCAGAACCTCAAATGGGCCTCTTTTCACCGTGAATTGCACCATCGTGGGATATACGTGACAAGTAGTATGTTACTCAGTATTTTATTTTTACAAGCTTTTATTTAACTTGTGTAGAACTATTAATGTATGTATGTTTGTTCGGGTGGAATCTTGCAGCTGAATTTTAAAAAGTTATCCTCAACCGATTGGGCTGAAATTTGGCATACCTGTCAAGTCCCGATGACAATACAATAAGATGGTGACAGCGAGCTGATCTGATGATGTTCAACAGAACTCCTCGATGGATAATAGTAGACTGGCCGTGTTTAGGCTCATTTTGATCAGTACAAGGTTTCGATCAGTAATTTTATAAAAGCTGGTATTGAAAAATATATTTTTTACAAAAATCTTATCCGCTAGCTTGTATGCTGCGTCCGTACATGCAGACGAACATAGAAAATCGTCCTTTTCTTAAGTCGTTTAAAAATGTTGTAGGTGTTGGACCGCAGTCGGTGCGGCGGCCTGCGAGAAGGCGACGTGCTTCTGCAGATCGGCGCGCGCGACGTGCGCAGGGCGGCGCACGCGCAGGTCGTGCTCGCGCTGAAGGAGTGTCCGGCGCGCAGCGACACCACGCTGCGCATTTGGCGCGCGCAGCAACGAGCGCATCGATCGAGGTCTGCTACCCGCCACCATGCAGGTCAGTATTAACGCGTATACAGCAGCTGATTGCTCTTATTTAGAGAAATAATCTCCTTATCACGACCTCTGTGGCGCGGCGGGTGAAGGTTCGACTGCGACGCGGGAGGTTGCGGTTTCGATTCCCGCCTCGGAACAAATATTTGTACAATCTGCAGATATTTGTTCAGGGTGTTCTTGGTATTTACTATGTATAATAAAAAATATCTATCTATGTAAAAGTATATCAGTTATCTAGTACCCATAACACAAGCTCTGCTAAGCTTGGGGCTAGATAATGTTGTGTGACCTATCCAGCTTTATTTATGTACACTTCTACACTAATATTATAAAGGGGAAAGATTTGTATTTTTGTGTGTGTGTATGTTTGTAATTAATGAACTCAAAAACTACTGTGCCTATTTCAAAAATTATTTCAGCATTGGAAAGCTACATTCACCCTGAGTGACCGTGCGAAGCCGGGACGAATCGCTAGTTTATTTATAAAGATGAAAACTTTAATGTGCCTGTAATTTCACCGGCAACCTTACCCTTCAAACCGGAACACAGCAATGCGATCACTTCTGTTTTACGACAGGAATAGGTATGGAGGTAGTACTTCCCCGGACGAACTCTTTCACAAAAAACCTCTACTACTACTTACATTTATTTGTTCCTTAGCTGCACCGGCCAACCCACAGCTGGGCAGGAGTAAAACACCGACTGCCGAGCAACTGAGGTCACCCGCACTCCATACACAAGACTCCCTTAGAGAGAGACTCAACGGAATGAATTCAGGTATGCTCACAGAATACATTATAGTACAGGTACAGAAGGTTGACTCCGCAAAAGCATTTAAATAGCGACTCTTGTCCCCACACAATAAAGTGCACCTACAGATTACCTACAGCTAAAGTCACCTAGTAGTGAAATCAGGTATAGTCACAGAATAGATAATAGTACATGTCCAGAAGGTTGACTCCGCAAAAGCATTTAAATAACGACTCTTTTCCCCACACATAAAGTGCAATTCAGGTCTATTACCTACAGCTAAAGTCACCTAGTAGTTACCTCTCTTTCGCGTAACTATTATCTTGTCTGACTCACTGAATTGACTCGACAAGTCGAGCCCGCCGGGTACTTATAGCTTTATATCTAAAAAGGGAGGAGTGGTCACGCCTGGTATGGTCTCTTTCTAACCCAGAGTGAAAATAGGATTTCAAGTTGCATTATCGAAAGCTAAAGCCTACCACCATCCTTTTCTTGTAAATATAAAAAGCGGCCAAGTACGAGTCGGACTCGCCCATGAAGGGTTCCGTGCCAGCAAGTAACATAATATAAAAGTTCTGTAGTTCGTTGTCGTTTCGTTTCGTTACGTATGAGGTAGTGCTGGCTCCTGGTGTCAGAGTTTGTCAAGCCGCCCGAGGGCCTCTGACATGGCTTATCGACTGCTATTAATCAATAACAGCCGGGACCGATAGCTTAACGTGCCCTCCGAAGCACAGAGCGATGGAAATCCGCACATAACTTAGAAAAGTCATTGGTGCGGAGCCTAGGATCGAACCCGGTATCGTTGGATTCTGAGTTGCACTATTGAACCGTTAGGCTACCATCGCTTCACTACCATAGTTCGTTGTAACTTTGATCGATGTTTTATAAAAGTGTATTAAAAAAAAACTACTCACTAGATCTCGTTCAAACCAATTTTCAGTGGAAGTTTACATAGTATAATGTACACCATATTTTTGTTTTGTTTTATCATTCTCTTATTTTAGAAGTTACGGGGGGGGGGGCACCCATTTTACCACTTTGGAAGAGTTTCTCGTGCATACTATTCAGTTAAAAAAAAAAATTATATTAGAAACCTCAATATCATTTTTGAAGACCTATCCATAAATACCCCCCACGTATGGGTATGATGAAAAATAGTTTTTTGAGTTTCAGTTCTAAGTATGGAGAACCCGAAAATTCTATTTATAGCTAACTTTGAGAATGCAATCTCAAATCGCTACGATTGACTACCTCTGTAGCGCGTCGGAAAGTAGCTGGCTTAGATACGAGTAGTTGCAGGTTCGATTCCCGCTACGGGACAAATGTTTGTATGATCTGCAAATATTTGTTATCCTATTTAATATTATAAACGTGAAAGTTTGTAAGGATGGATGGATGTATCTTTGTTACTCTTTCACGTAAAAACTACTGGATGGATTTGGAATGGAGATAACTGGACTCCCGGAATAACACATAGGCACATTTTTATCCCGATATTCCCACGGGATCAAGATTTACGCGGGTGAAACCGCGGGGCGCTGCTTGTATGGTAATATATTTATTACGAGCTTAACGTTTAGGTATAATTTTACTTGATAATAATCAAAGGACTTCTATATGGGGTGAGAAGCGTTACCTTGTCGTAACTGTGCCGTAACACAGTTTTTTAACTAGCACGGAAGGCGAAGTTCTCTTATTGCATATACTTACGAACATCTTTGAAATTGAATGAATTGAATTTGAATGCAAATGTTAATTATGACTTGCTGTACTTATTCTAAGTGAAATAAACTTATCTTTATCTCTACTTCTGTGGGTAGGTGAGTAGGTCTGTACCCTAGGTTACAAGCTGATAGGAGGGGAGGTTGGTCTGAACTCGATACTCGCAAATATTACAGAGGTGACATACGCAGTCCCGGAGCACAAAAACCGCGAGCGCGAGAGTCTGATCGACCGTCGCCGGCGCAGCTCCACCCCGGGCGGCCGCCTGACGCTGCCGCAAGTCACGCCGTGGAGCGAGCAGTGGCAGGAACAAGACACGTGGGTCGACAACTCCAACAACGTGCGCAGCTGGGCCGAGAACGCGCAGAAATGGGACGACAACGGACAGAAATGGGACGAGAACACACAGAAATGGGAGGAGAATGGACAGGTATGATCCAACTTTTGAAACTATCATGGTTATGTACATACTTTTCATTAGAAACGGGATATTTACCATGATTCTTGAGTTTTATTTGTTCCTGATATTTCAGCCCAGTTGCATGCGCCATGATCACGGGAGAACTAACTAAAAGTCTTTGTAGATAGATGTTATTGGCAGATATATCGATCTACCCTCTTTCTCACTCTTTTATTACGAACGATACCACTACCATCGGTTTCATTGTCACACTTCACCCCAACTCGACACACAACACTAACGGTATCCGGACGCGTAGCAGGTACCACACTTTTTTGATTCTTACACATTCTCACCACAGGCTTCCATACATAAAATAGGTATGATCCAGCTCGTAACTTCCTGTTTCACTTTATTTGTAACTAGCGACTCGTCCCGGCTTCACACGGGTAGTTTCAGGATGACAAACAGCCCCCCTCCTCCTATCCCCCTGGTAGCCTATGTCACTCAGGGTGAATGTAGCTTTCCAATGGTGAAAGAGTTTTTCAAATCGGCACGGTAGTTTTTGAGTTTAATCATTAAAACAAAAACATTACACACACAAAAATACAAATCTTTCCTCTTTATAATATTATAGTGTAGATATAACTTTGGAAACTGTCATGGTTATGTACATACCATTCACTAGAAACGGGGTATATGTAGTAGTATCGTTCGTAATAAAAGAGTGAGAAAGAGGGTAGATCGATATATCTGCCAATGACTTTAGTTAGTTCACCCGTGATCATGGCGCATGCAACTGTGCCGAAATATCGGGAACAAACAAAACTCAATAATCATGGTAAATATCCCGTTCAAACAATACAAGCATCTACAATTTTTTTATTGGAAAAAATATTTTTGAAAACAAACTTTTATCATATTAGTGATCGGAACGGTGTTTTGATCAAAATGAGCCCAAACACTGCCTTCCTACTATTATCCAATAATTTGTACATAGGTAATTGATATCTGCAATTCATTTTCAGAAATGGGTCGAAAACGGACAGAAATGGGACGAGAACAGTCAGAAATGGGTGGCGAACAACGGAAACGGCTGGGAGGCGAATGGGGAGAGATGGGAGAACGGGAACTGGGGGGAAGTTCCAACGCCGACCGTGCATGTTGACATGAATGCCGCGTATTGGAGAGGGAACGCAAGCGTTGCGGATAGCAGTGATAATGGAGGTAGGCTTAAACTGCTTTTTTTTTAATTTCTTGTTTGATTGAACTAGCAGATGGCCCACCTGATGTTAACCGGTAACCTCTGCCTTTAACATAGCATTACCTCATAGCTTGCTTCCACCCTATGTGACCCTAGGACGCGCCCTATGTGGCATGCACTGCATCCGCTACACTGAGACGAAGATGAAAAGTCTCATGTGCCTGTAATTTCATCGGCCGGAACACAGCAATGCGAGCACTATTTCCTTGCGGCGGAAATGGGAATCGAACATTTATGTATTTATTTATTATTTTTATATGAGATATTCAATAAAAGAGGCTTTTCCGAGTTTCACGAGGTGTTTTTTTGTATGAATATTTCTGCCTGGGGTTGAACTGGACTGGAATAAACTCCAGCCGCGCGTCTTACCTGACACAAACAATTTTTTTTAGGATTCCCTGATGATGGCATGCTCCATTCCCCCACCACGGCTGCTATAGGCTTCGGCACGCATCGACAGTCACCGTCCACCAGCAGACTGAGACAGCATTCACCCTCCAATTCCACAGGTAAGTGCTGCTAGCTGGATGATTGTCCGTCTGGTGCAGGGGTTCCGAAAATGGGCGATAACGCCTCCTCGTGGGCGCTGCAGACCTAAAAGAGGGCGGCAAGAGACCCAGAAAAAAAAGGGGGCGTCAAATCTGACACACATTCGTATTTTAATAGTTAATAGTATTCCTAGATAGGTCATTTTCGTAGATGAATGACCTCGGGCAATCATGTTTTAACAAGTTTTTGTTAAATAACCCGATTTGTGCATGTTTAATATGAAGTGGTTTTTAAGTAGGTGAAAAAATGGGGGCGCTAAAAAATAATTGTGGGGGTGGTAAAAAATAATTTATTCTCAAAGTGGGCAGCAGACAAAATAAGTTTGGGAACCCCTGGTCTATTGATTAGTTGCATGCACTCACCGTCATCAACCTGGATAAGTACACTGCTGGGCGCCTCCCCCATAGTGTCTTGACGAACAGGCTTGAACCACCTCCATCCACCGACTTCCTGCTACCTTTATAATGTCTTTGATCCTGGGCATATGCCTCCCCATAGAATAATTAAATAAATAATGCTGGACAGTTCACACAACATTATCTAGCCCCAAGCTAAGCAAAGCTACTACTGGGTACTAGATAACTGATAAACTTAATACAATGCATTACATAGATAGATATTGTTTATTATAAATAGAAAATACCCAGAACACCCTGAACAAATATCTGCAGATCGTACAAATATTTGTTCCAAGGCGGGAATCGAGCCCACAACCTCTTCACTTTTCTCTTCGTCGCATAATGAAGCTAAAGACCTTCTAATAAATTGAAATCAATGAATGAAGCTGTTTTTAACTTGTCCAGGTCGATTACGGAGTCACTCGCCGTCAACGCACAGTGCGAGTGAGCGGTTACTGGCCAACTCACCGTCCGCGCGGCATCAGAGCCAGTCACCGTCCAATAACTCCTCGAACAGCCGATTAAAAGGATCACCAATGAGGTAAATAGATCAAGCTAGAGCTTTATGTGGATGCCCACGATTGCGGCGCGAAATGCAATTTTTTTAGTGTTTTTTGCCCATTACAGCTCATCAACACTTCTTCAGACAGCGAAAGTTGAGTTCGCGAGAACTAGGAGACTTAACACACATGTTTTAATTGATAGTATCTCATAAATATCATCAGTTTAGCTACGATACCCATAAACAAAAAAAAACACTGTAAAAATGTGTTTAGGGGTAATGATATTTCGGAACTGGTACAGGCATTGCCGATCACAGGCAAGGTTGCGGGTTCGAGTCCCGCTGGAACGGAATTTTTGGGTTACATTTAAATTTAATATCATCATTATTAGTTACCATCTTGAAAATCTTTAGTAGGTAACCTACATACCACACGGCATACGGCAAAGCTAATCCGCGTGATAGGGCCGACGGTGTACAATCGTCTACCAGCTGGTATCAGAAACGCACCATCGACACAATCTTTTAGAAATAGGCTCTAGAAGTGGCTTATAGAGCAGTCATTCTATGATTGTAACGAGCTTACTTCATTAGGTTTTACGTATTAGAAGTTATGACTTAGATACCTTACTATTATTAATTTAATAAGATCATGTTTTCTGTTTGTTTGAATTAATTACGAAACATACCAATTTATTACATTATTTTATATTATTATTTTTGACCTGTAACTATAATCAGTTATTAATAAAGAAACTATGAACTATGAACTACATCGCGTGTATTCGCGAGGTCTCAGTTCGGGGCGAACCACTAGTTTATTTGATGTTGTTCAGGTTACGAGAACAGTCTCCTCCGCGGCACATGCACCTGCCTTACGGTCGGGCTCCGCCCTGCGACGAGGCGGAGCCCCAGCCGCCGCCCAGCTCAGTCTACGTGGTCGGAAACTACCCTCATGTGAGTTGCTTCTACCTCTAAAAGATTTCATTTTTTTTTATCTACTTGACTGACGTAACAAGCAGATGGCCCACCTGATGTTAAGCGGTAACCTCTGCCTTTAACAATGCATTACCACATAGGTCACGTCCACCTAGGACGCGCCCTATGTGACATTGCACTGCGCCCGCCACCCTGAGACATAAAGATGATAAGTCTCATGTGCTTGTAATTTCACGCATACCCTTCAAACCGGAACACAGCAATGCAATGCGAGCACTGCTGCTTTGCGGCAGAAATAGGTATGGAGGCCCCTACAGCTCCCGGATGAACTCTTTCACAAAAAAGCTCTACTACTACTACTACTGATATTAACTCACTGGTCTTCCAGAGAGTCTCTTGATCGCTTCTTAGCGATAAGACCGCCCATTTTACATCTTGTAAATATTTGTGCGACCTGCAGATATTAGTTCAGGGTGATCTGGGTATATTCTATGTATGTGTGTAGGTGGAAGCTGGCGGCAGCACAGACCCCGAGGCCGACGTGCTGGTGCCGCTGGCGCGCGGCGCGGCCGGGTTCGGCTTCAGGATAGTCGGCGGCACGGAGGACGGCAGCCGCGTCGCAGTGGGATACGTCGTACCAGGTACACATATTATCTATCTATCTATACCTATATAAGAGCTTAACCTGTCTGACTGACTGACTGACTTTTGGTTCATCATCGCCGAGCCGAAACCGCTGGACCTAGAATGCTGAAACTTGGAGCATAGGTTCCTTTTATATAGCAAAGCCACCCACTAAGAAGGGATTTTAGTAAATTCAACCCCTGAGGGGTTAAAAGTTAAAATAAAACTCTGGAATTGTAAAGTAATAACTGGTTTATTTTTTAAAAATGATATCATCTAAAATCTTTATGATGACCCTCTCTACGACGGCACTCCTTTAAAAACTTTCTTCAGTAGTGCTCTCTCAATATTGTCTTCGGCTCTAGATGTTCTTAAGACCTTTTGCTTGTGGTTTAAACGTTGAACCGGTCGGCACGGCTCGGTACCACCCTTACCTCATTAGTAGACATCGGATTATATGCATTTGCATGTTTGCATATGCAAATGCATATAATGCTAATTTTATAGCGTTATTGCATATTTTGGTACTTTTTCATTGATAGTGCTTATTTCAGTAGTTATGCGAGTACGTTGGCAGAGTAAGGCATGGGGTATTACGCCGTCAACACATCCGACTCGCGCACACTCGGCGAGCGCACTGAATGACTGAATCCGACCGACTGGCTCGCATAGTGGTCGGCCGGTGCTTGGTATACGTCGGCGGGTAGCGCATGCCTACTGCACTCGCTGCTTCACTCACGCACCTAACGCAATTCAATTGTTTTTGTCTCGCTGTGTTTGTTTATTTTTGTTAAAATAATGCCGCCAGTGAAAAAAAATACCCAGATTTTTATGGAATCCTGGATAAAAAAATACCCAGGTCAATTCACGACTGATGGCACTGTTTTTTGCAATGTTTTGTAAGTTCTTATTATAATTGTATATTTGATTGTGCATATTTTATGCATATTTCGCCCTTTTTTCGTGCATATTTGCATGCATATTTTGACATTTTGATAGTGCATATAATCCGATGTCTACTCATTAGTATACCCTCTATTCGTACTAAACGTTTCAGTTCTACCTTTATAATGAGAACTGCTAAGGTGTGGAATACACTACCGTCGTCTGTCTTTCCTGAAAACTATAATCTGGGTCTCTTCAAGGCTAGAGCACAAAGGTCTAGAAGGCACCTATTCAAGGTGCCTTCTAGACCTTTGTGCTCCATCTTCGGCCGCATCGTCACTTACCAACAGGTGAGATCGTGGTCAAACAAAGGTCTATCATTGTAAAAAAAAAAGGTCTCTTCCAAACGCTTTACCCATATTTTAATTAAATTATCTATGTATGTCTATGAATTATTACATTGAGTTTATAATAACTTATCATGAATAAAACTTCAAAGTAAACAAAGTATAAAAATGGAAGTTAGCTCCTAGACACTTCAAGATAGCTTTACACACACTTAGGCACACCACATTGCGCTTCGCATACAACTACGGCTGGCTGCCTGTCAAGACAGCGTACCCAGCACACACACTGTCATCCGCTCTGCACTTATACATGCACGTGAACAACAATATACCATGCTCATAAACTCTAGCCCCGGTCAACAGCGTAAAAATCGCGACTAAAGTGAAGGTAGCTTCCTCTCGACAAACAACAAATATAACACAGTATCTACCTACCTACCTAATCAGTTATATTTTGAGAGTGTTGCGTAGTTTTTGTTTGGAATTTTAGATACGTAGCGTCCCTAGTTTTTAAATGGTTTTTATTTTGTAATTAATACTTACATACCTATTCTAATTGTTATGCATAGCTTCATCACTAGTTCTTACTCATCAAATTAAGGTGGTAGCTTTCGCTCGTGGCGCGAGGTAAATTTTTTTTTTTTTCGTGTTTTTTGCTCATTACAGTACGTATTCTTTAGCTAGCTGAAGAAGTGTTGATGAGCTGTAATGAGCGAAAAGCACGGGGAGGATTGGATTTCGCGCCACGAGCGAAACCAACCACCTTAAGCAAATTACATACCTAGATTTAATACCTAGTTTTTTTTTTTTTATAATCTCATTTAAGTGAACTGTATTTGTTCTTATGAGAATAAATTCTTTAAACCGAAATTATCACTCGGAGCTCCACTAATTCGCCGTAGTCCATATTCAGAACAATATAGTTGCCTAGTAACTGTATGAACAAGAGGTCTCGTAAATTGCGCGCACGTTAAATGCGCGACGCTTCCCGTCGCTGTGACTCATGGTGACTAAAACTCCATGAGCCCGCTTCCCAACGATGTAGTCTCCCCCCGCCCCCGCGCGTTTTTTACCCCGCAAAAAAGATGATGCAATATGCACGTTCTATTGCGCCACCCGGTATAATAAAAAATATCTATCCATATAATGTATTGTGTAAAGTATATCAGTTATTTAGTATCCATAACACAAGCTAAAAAAAAGTCACATTTTTATGAACAGCCTGTATTCACGTGTTTAGCGCGCATTACTCGACTCAACTGATGGCTGTATGCCGGCCGGTAACCAGTTTATCGGTTCAGTCAGAATGCAACGTTTTTTTGTACGACAAACATAACTAGTTCCTACCTAAATTACCCAACTTATTTATGTATTTACCTATTTTAAGCGGGGAAGAGGATACTGTATTACAGAGTAAGATTATGTATTTATACCTAAGAAGGTTTGTATACACTCTGAACAAACCCATAAGGGTCTTTTGAGTGTATAATACTTTGTTTGTGTTATTTTTTTAAGATATAACAAAAAAAAAACTGCTTAGCTTGGGGCACAGAATAAATAACCTGGGGGTAGATAATGTTGTGTGAACTGTCCAGCATTATTTATTTATTTATTTTATTTATATATACATACACCCATCTGGACAGATAAATGCAAATTTTGCCAGTTACAAAGAATGGTTAGCCAATAGTTTTTGCCAATAGTAGCCCCTTAAGTTTGACAACAGTTTTCAAAATCAGTCATTGACAACTCCGAAAGGTTGCGGGTTTGATCCCCGCCGCGGGCAAATGTTTGTATGATCTGCTAATATTAGTTCCGTGTCTGGGTGTTATGGTACCATGATACTCCTAGTGTCACCGACGACAGGGCATCCTAGTGTGGGATCAGGACTATGTATGTGACTGTTGATGATTGGTTATTTTGTTAGGTGGTCCAGCCGACGGGTTGCTGAGGCCGGGAGACCTACTCACGTCGGTAGACGGGATCCCTCTCGCCGGCGCCACGCACACTCGGGCGGTCGCGTATGTGTGCCAAGCTGCTACCAGAGGACATGTAAGTCACTACAAGTCATTAATTTTAGAAAAATAAAAAACCCTCTACGCAATAAAACGGCTGAACCGATTCTGATCAAACATAGCTAAGAACACTCACGACGAATTCACATTTCAAACAAAATAATACAAAATCGGTTCATCCGTTCGGGAGCTACGATGCCACAGACAGACACACACACAGACACGTCAAACTTATAACACCCCGTCGTTTTTGCGTCGGGGGTTATCTTATTGTCCGGCTGCTAGCTTATTAAGGAATGTGAGAAACTGAAACTGAATAATAAAATGAAACTGAACCAATAATATGCCCCATTTTAATAAACAATCTAATCTAGACAAAAGTTAGAGGTAACTTTTTTTTTTATCAATTCTATTTATTTATTTCAAGCATTATCCATATCTTGTTAGTTGCACTTATAGTGAACGCATTTACTCTTTCCTTTAAATTCTGCTAGTTATATTGTATTTGTTTTTATATATTATTTTATTTATGGTCTTTTTTTTATTTTTTCATCCCTCCTCGTGTTCTTTACAATCCTGTCGAACCAAAGGTTACCTGGAAGAGATCGCTCTGGCCGCCCATTTTACCACCGTGGACTAGTTTGTTAGATAATAAAGGTATACTGTTATTTTATTTTAAGGTAAGTACAATAAAGAGTTATCTATCTAATTGTTTGCAGGTAACGCTGGGCGTGAGGCACAACCGCGCCGATATACAGTCGCTGGGAGTTCCCGCGATGATCGCGCCTCATCAACACCAGCCGCTACTCACGTGAGTAACATCATAGTAACGCTGGGCGTGAGGCACAACCGCGCCGATATACAGTCGCTGGGAGTTCCCGCGATGATCGCGCCTCATCAACACCAGCCACTACTCACGTGAGTAACATCATAGTAACGCTGGGCGTGAGGCACAACCGCGCCGATATACAGTCGCTGGGAGTTCCCGCGATGATCGCGCCTCATCAACACCAGCCACTACTCACGTGAGTAACATCATAGTAACGCTGGGCGTGAGGCACAACCGCGCCGATATACAGTCGCTGGGAGTTCCCGCGATGATCGCGCCTCATCAACACCGGCCGCTACTCACGTGAGTAACATCATAGTAACGCTGGGCGTGAGGCACAACCGCGCCGATATACAGTCGCTGGGAGTTCCCGCGATGATCGCGCCTCATCAACACCAGCCACTACTCACGTGAGTAACATCATAGTAACGCTGGGCGTGAGGCACAACCGCGCCGATATACAGTCGCTGGGAGTTCCCGCGATGATCGCGCCTCATCAACACCAGCCACTACTCACGTGAGTAACATCATAGTAACGCTGGGCGTGAGGCACAACCGCGCCGATATACAGTCGCTGGGAGTTCCCGCGATGATCGCGCCTCATCAACACCAGCCACTACTCACGTGAGTAACATCATAGTAACGCTGGGCGTGAGGCACAACCGCGCCGATATACAGTCGCTGGGAGTTCCCGCGATGATCGCGCCTCATCAACACCAGCCACTACTCACGTGAGTAACATCATAGTAACGCTGGGCGTGAGGCACAACCGCGCCGATATACAGTCGCTGGGAGTTCCCGCGATGATCGCGCCTCATCAACACCAGCCGCTACTCACGTGAGTAACATCATAGTAACGCTGGGCGTGAGGCACAACCGCGCCGATATACAGTCGCTGGGAGTTCCCGCGATGATCGCGCCTCATCAACACCAGCCACTACTCACGTGAGTAACATCATAGTAACGCTGGGCGTGAGGCACAACTGCGCCGATATACAGTCGCTGGGAGTTCCCGCGATGATCGCGCCTCATCAACACCAGCCGCTACTCACGTGAGTAACATCATAGTAACGCTGGGCGTGAGGCACAACCGCGCCGATATACAGTCGCTGGGAGTTCCCGCGATGATCGCGCCTCATCAACACCAGCCGCTACTCACGTGAGTAACATCATAGTAACGCTGGGCGTGAGGCACAACCGCGCCGATATACAGTCGCTGGGAGTTCCCGCGATGATCGCGCCTCATCAACACCAGCCGCTACTCACGTGAGTAACATCATAGTAACGCTGGGCGTGAGGCACAACCGCGCCGATATACAGTCGCTGGGAGTTCCCGCGATGATCGCGCCTCATCAACACCAGCCGCTACTCACGTGAGTAACATCATAGTAACGCTGGGCGTGAGGCACAACCGCGCCGATGTTCAGTCGCTGGGAGTTCCCGCGATGATCGCGCCTCATCAACACCAGCCGCTACTCACGTGAGTAACATCATAGTAACGCTGGGCGTGAGGCACAACCGCGCCGATATACAGTCGCTGGGAGTTCCCGCGATGATCGCGCCTCATCAACACCAGCCGCTACTCACGTGAGTAACATCATAGTAACGCTGGGCGTGAGGCACAACCGCGCCGATATACAGTCGCTGGGAGTTCCCGCGATGATCGCGCCTCATCAACACCAGCCGCTACTCACGTGAGTAACATCATAGTAACGCTGGGCGTGAGGCATAACCGCGCCGATATACAGTCGCTGGGAGTGCCCGCGATGATCGCGCCTCATCAACACCAGCCGCTACTCACGCGAGTAACATCATAGTAACGCTGGGCGTGAGGCACAACCGCGCCGATATACAGTCGCTGGGAGTTCCCGCGATGATCGCGCCTCATCAACACCAGCCGCTACTCACGCGAGTAACATCATAGTAACGCTCGGCGTGAGGCACAACCGCGCCCATATACAGTCGCTGGTAGTTCCCGCGATGATCGCACCTCATCAACACCAGCCACTACTCACGTGAGTAACATCATAGCTTTAACTGTGTGAATAACGGAACAAACAGCCCACCTGATGTTAAGCGGTAACATCTTCTTATATCAGATCCATCATCCACCTAGGACGCGCCCTATGTGGCATTGCGCTGCGCCCGCCACACTGAGACATAAAGATGAAAAGTCTCTTGTGCCTGTAATTTCACCGGCGAACACGGCAATGCGAGCACTACTTGGCGGCAGAAATAGGTATGGTGGTAGTACTGGTAGTACATAGGGCGTCTGGTCGAAGCGACGCGTGACCCAGAACTGACTCTTATCTGGCTAAACACATCAGTAAATAAATAAATAAATAATGTTGGACAGTTCACGCAACATTATCTAGCCCCATGCTAAGCAGAGCTTGTTAGAGCTTATGGGTTCTAGATAGCTGATATACTTATTACAATACATTACATATATAGATATTTTTCATTATGCATAGTAAATACCCAGAACATCCTGAACAAATATCTACAGATCTTACAAATATTTGTTCCGAGTCGGGAATCGAACCCGTAACCTCCTTCATTGCAGGCGAATCCGCCGCGCCACAGAGGTCGTCATGAGGAGAGGGAGTATGTACAGAACCATGATAGTTTCAAAAGTTATATGTTGTCTCTGTTCCAGGAGCGCTGAGCCAGTGATGCACCACGTTCCAACAGCGTCGTACAACATTCTACACCCCGCGCCGATGTACCCTCCCCCCGCACAGATGCCCATGTAAGTACAGCTCGTTCACCGTAAGATGTCACCTGCTTTGTATGGCGTGCCAACCAAGGCAGGTGCCATCTTACGGTGAACGGTCTGTAGATATCAGCAGGCGTCACACGTCCACTGTTGGACGAGGCCTCCATAGAGTGCTATGGGAATTGACAGCGTTATACGTACACGTTTAGTAGTAGTAGTAGAGCTTCTTTGTGAAAGAGTATGTGTGCCAGTGATATTACAGACACATGAGACTTTTCATCTTTATGTCTCAGGGTGGCGGGCGCAGTGCAATGCCACCATAGGGTGCGTCCTAGGTGGACGTGACCTGTGAGGTAATGCACTGTTCATAGGCAGAGGTTACCGCTTAACATCAGGTGGGCCATCTGCTTGTTCCGTCATTCAAGTAGTACAAAAAAAACTGCTGAGGCCCTACCACAGGTTTGTAATTTGTTACAACTCGGAATAACGAAAACCGAATTGCGAGTCGTAATTGTATGCAGAATACTCCGTTACGGAGGCCTGCGTTGCTCGATGGCAGAATATGATAAGCGCCCCTAGCGGACTTGTTGAGAAACTCATTAAAACTGAGCCAGAAATCTTCATCCAAAAAAAAACGCAACGCGCCGCTCGAAAAAGCTGTTTTTATTGAATATCTCGTGAAACATAGATAATTTTAAAAAACCCCTTGGTTCACCCCTCCGTTTTATTGCATTGATTTTATTTATCCAACTTTTGACCCAATAATCTGTACCATATTGACAAACAATCGAATCAAGCCAAAAGTTAAAGGTACCTTTGTGTTTATTTTTATCGAGAAAATTTTGTCCTATCGTGTTTCTGTCTGGGTGATCCCTCGGAATTATAATGTAGTATCTATGCATATTTTTAATTTGAATATAGTACAAGATTTAGTCAGTTCAAAATCTGATCTAAGATTGGTAATTTTGCGTTATACCCCACCTTAAAACCATGCTGAAAAACAAATATCGACTCGCAATTCGATAGTCGGGATACCGAATGCAAAACTTAGACAAACCTGTACTAGGCCCTCTGGTCGAGGCCACCCCAATAGAGTGCTATCTTCTTCTTCGTCGTACTGAAGGTCGTGCCCGTCTTGATAGGATTTAGTAGAGATACAGGCGAGTTTCTTCCACGCTGTTCTATCCTCGGCTTGTCTGAGGGCAGCGGTGATAGGGAGGCCAGTGAGTGCCTTGACTTGATCAGACCAGCGATTTAGGTGGATGCGCACGCTTGCGGCGCCAAATTCTAATATTTTGTTGTTTTTTGCCGATTACAGCTCATCAGCACTTCTTCAGATAGCGAAAGTTGAGTTCGCTATCTGAAAATTTGAATCTCGCGCCGCAAGCATGAGCATCCACCTTAAGTGATATGGTAGAGGATAGAGTGCTATGCGGGTTGATATAACCACCACCCTTGGCAGGCAGATTGGTGATTGCAGTATTGGTGTCGAGTAGTAGCAGAGCTTTTTTGTGAGAGTTCGTCCGGGGAAGTACTACCACCATACGTCGCAAAGCAGTAGTGCTCGCATTGCCGTGTTCCGGTTTGAAGGGTATGTGTGCCAGAGAAATTACAGGCACATGAGACTTTTCATCTTTATTTCTCAGGGTGGCGGGCGCAGTGCAATGCCACATAGGGCACGTCCTAGGTGGGCGTGACCTATGAGGTAATGCATTGTTAAGGCAGAGGTTACGGCTTAACATCAGGTGGGCCATCGGCTAGTTCCATCATTCACGTATTTAAAAAAAAAAGTATATTCATAGGGACCACTAATGCGACCACAACACGATGTGCCGCGTTGGGTGAGTAGCCGGCTGAGATGCGAGAGGTTGAGGTTCGATTCCCGCTGCGAAAAAAACGTTTTTTGTGATCTGCTAATATTAGTTCCGTGTTTGTGTTGTGGTAGCATGGTACTCGTAGTTCCTGATACTCACGACACAGGGGATCCTAGTGTGGGGTCAGTACTAAGTATATGACTGTTGGGTGTTATGTGGTGTTTGACGACCTCTGTGGCGGGGCGGGCGAACGTTCGCCTGCGACGCCGGAGGTTGCGGGTTCGATTCCTGCCTCGGAACAAATATTTGTGCGATATGTAGATATTTGTTCAGGGTGTTCTGGGTATTTTCTATGTATTATAAAAAATATCTATCTATGTTATATATTGTATAAAGTATATCAGTTGTAGACAACATGGGTACTAGAGTACCCATAACACAAGCTCTGCTTAGCTTGGGGCTAGATAATGTTGTGTAAACTGTCCAGTATTATTCATTATTTATTTATTCAATATTCATTATGTAATGTATTGTTGTATGTTTTATAATTTATGCTATGAAACCTTTCAGGTACGGAGTTCAATATGAAACGAGCCCGGGCTGGTCGCCTGTGCCCTATGACGTCACAGTGGCGCGGAGTGAGGGGGAAGGCTTCGGATTCGTCGTCATTTCCTCCACCAATAAAGCGACAAGCACTATTGGTAAGTTTCTCAGAAATATAATTTTCCCTCTTGTGCACATACATATATACTTAAACGCACGCATTTTTCCCTGAAGGGGTAGACAGCGCCACAAGCTGCCTTTTTTCACAGTGGGTTGCACCATCGTGGTTTATAGACGTGGCGAGCTCATCGTCACCATTGCTTCCCACAATTGACTCTGACTCTGCTAACGCTTTCTTCCAGTAATAACACATTCCATAAGTAAGTGTGTTAACACTTTATAGTGTTTGTGCACCTAATCATCATACTAACAAAAAAAAACTTCTAAACAAAAATCCCTGCTGAATTGAGAGCCTTTTCCTTTTTTCGGAAATTAATAACAGATCCCTTCGTCTCCTCCCGTGGATGTCGTAGAAGTCGACTAAGGGATTACCCGGACTTGTTGATAATATTCGTTGGTATAAGATTTGTCCAGGCTGCTAGATTATTATGGAATGTGTTATTACTGGAAGAAAGCGTTAGACGAGTCAGTCGTGGGAAGCAAAGTGGCGATGAAACCACTGTCACGATTATGAAACCCACTGTGAAATGAGGCCTATTGAGGCTCTGCCTACCCATTCGGGGAAAAAGGCGTGTGTGTATGTATGTATGTACGCACGACTGGGGTACTTTCGAGCCGTGTAATAATAAATAAATAATGCTGGACAGTTTACGCAACATTATCTAGCCCCAAGCTAAGCAGAGCTTGTTTTATAGGTTCTGATAACTGATATACTTAATGGAGTGTTCTAATTCTAAATAGGGGTGATAAGATTTGCACTGACGTCCCGCATTGGGGTGTATTGTGCATTAACCCCTAATGCTATAGCCCAGCCTAACTCATTATAATAGCGGAGTAGGACTCCGGGCTGATGGCAGCACTGTTCCAGTATCCCCGAGGGAGCTATAGATGAAGTGAGACAACACTTGATCAACTCTGACGACCTCTGTGGCGCGGCGGGCGAAGCTTGGCCTGCGACGCAGGAGGTTGCGGGTTCGATTCCCGCCTCGGAACAAATATTTGTGCGATCGCAGATATTTAATCAGGGTGTATTTTCTATGTATAATAAAAAATATCTATCTATTTATTTATTTTATTTTTATTTTATTATCTTCGGAAAACAAACAGTACTTAAAAACTATTTACTTATCTAAAAATTAAACTACTGACCATTGAGATGTTTCCGCATATTGCGTCTAAGGATACTTGCTTATTGCGGAAATAAATATATAAACAAAAGGAAAAATAAGAAAAACATAATCAAAAAAACAAACAGCTATGGAAACGCATCGAACCAGCGGTCTGCTAACATTTTTTTAATTTTATTTGTCTTTGTATTGAAAAGGTCTAGTTCGGGGATGTCAACCAGGTTATTGAAAGTGATAGGCGCTCTACAGAAATAAGAATTTTTACGGTAATTGGTTGCAGTAAATGGAACAGCTAAACGAATTGGATGTCTTACTGACTTATTCGGGATTTTTAATTTAATATTAGCCAAGAGTTGAGGAGAATCAATTCTACTCTGTGCAATCTTACTCAAGAAGACAATATCCGCTATTTGACGTCTCTCTTGCAGCGGCAACATGTGATGTCTTCTACACCTTGCATAGTAGTCAATGTCATGGCACTTACACTTGAATTGAACGAATCTTAAAAACCTACGTTGGATGGACTCAATCCTATTTATATAAATATCATACTGCGGACTCCACACCTGAGAACAATACTCGAGGATGCTACGCACATAGGTGCAATATAATATTTTCACAACTTTGATACAGGAGAACTGTGAGCTGGCTCTCATTACAAACCCCAACGCTTTATTGGCCCTTTTGGCAATGTTATCAACATGTTTGTCATACAATAACATTGAGTCCTGCATCACACCGAGATCCCGTATCTCATCCACTTCCTTAAGAGGTGTACCCTTCAGCGTGTAATTAAATTTAGCGGGATTTAACTTTCGAGTGAAGGTGATTGAGAAACATTTGGACACATTGAGATCCAGCTTATTACGCAAGCAGTAGACCTCAAATCTATTTAGGTCTTCCTGTAAGCGGTAACAGTCATTAAGGTCAATGATCTGCTTAAAAACTTTCATGTCATCGGCGTATAATAGAAAATGTGAGTGGATGAAACAAGAGGCAATATCATTAAGAAAAATTGTAAACAATAGAGGTCCAAGCAAAGAACCCTGGGGAACACCAGAAGGAACACGAGTCCAGTCAGGTAAAACCGTTGACTACAACAGTCTGAGACCGATTTTCAATATATGATGTGAACCATCTGAACAAGTTACCATGAATCCCAGCATTTAAAAGCTTCTTTAATAACATTTGGTGATCAATTCGATCAAATGCCTTACTGTAGTCGCTATACACAGCATCAACTTGCCCCCCAGCGTCCATATTTAAGGAAGTATAATCAATAAAAGAAAGTAAATTTGATGTAGTTGAGCGATTTCTCAGGAATCCGTGCTGTTCAGGAATAAAGCAAGCTGATAATGTCGCATAAACTTGGGCGTAGACCAGCCTCTCAAAAATTTTTGCAAAAATACATAACTTCGAAATAGGCCTATAATTAAGAACATCACTTCTACTTCCACTTTTGTGAATGGGAGAGATGAATGCTGATTTCCAAATCTTTGGCACGATCCCTTCCCTGATTGAACGCTTAAAAAGTAAAGACAAAGGTATTGATAAGTTATCAGCACATTTAACTATAAATATTGGAACAATAGTATCGGGCCCAGCTCCTTTGGACACATCAAGCGATTCAAGTAATGTTAAGACTGTAGACGAGTCAATTTCAATATCACTAATAGTGCAAGGGTAATCAAAAGTCTCAGAACTATCAGTTGATACGTTAGAGCCGCCTTGGGAGGATAGTGACTGTGATAGAAAGGTAGATTTAAAGTATTCAGAAAAGAGATTACAAATTCCTACACCAGAGTCCGCAGACTGCCCTTTAAAAACTAGAGTAGATGGCAGAGAATTGTTACCCTTTTTCAGTGATTTTACATAAGACCAAAACACTTTTGGGGTTTTCTTAATAGATTCTTCGGTGTTTTTTATAAAAGTTTTGTAGCAATCTTCTTCAAAAGCCTTAGCTCTCTTTCTAAGGAGAGAAAATGACTCATAGTCAGAAATATTACCATAGGTATGATATTTACTCAGATATTTAAATTTCTCCTTAAGCATTTTCCTAAGGGGGGCGTTGTACCAAGGGGGAAATGATGCTGAACTAACTCGTTTTTGGGGTATGAATTTATCACGAAGTTCATATAGCGAATTATAAAAAGTGTCAAGAGCTTCGTCCAATGATCCTTTATTTAACACAACACTCCAGTTTAGGTCAGATAGACAGGCATTGATACCATCATAGTTTCCAGAATGGTAAAGATATTTCAATCGATGGTTTTGTTTAAGAGGCTCGCAACTGTCTAAATCAAGGGTAACGGTCAGGGATTTATGATGGTCGTCTTCAGGCACCACGGGGTCGTCACATGCTGAGACTACAACATCCATATTACACAGTACATAATCAAGAATTGTGTTATTTATATTTCTGAAATTATTAAATTGATTTAGATTACATACCGACACTGTATCGAAGAAATAAATCTGGCTGTCTCCTAATATCCCAGATGGTTGTAAGTTCTCCTGGTTACAGAGCCACTCAACATTTCTCATATTAAAATCACCTAATATTATAAAAGTGTCATTGGGGCAAGAGTTGCTTATAAAAGACAATTTATCGGTAAAGTTAGTAAGTTGTGTATTGAACGAGTTACCTAGATTTTGATTACAGAGGTAAAGCGTACAGAAGTGGATTTTATTCAATGAACGATCTTTATTTTTTGTGGTCACGGTTACCCAAATGTCTTCAGCCGACGAGCACCATTCCGGGCGCTCGACTGCGCCCAACTCCCGGCGAACGGCTAAGAAAACACCACCTCCATACTTCTCATGAGTTGCAGCGTAGTTTCTATCACGCCTCCAAATTACGTACCTACTGTCGTCGATAAACTCACTATCATGTATACTATCAGGTAGCCAACTCTATGTTATTGAAATAACGTCAAAAGTACTAAGATTAATGTTACGTTTTAATGTATGCGTTTTTGTGCGTAGCCCTCGAGCTATCTATGTAATATATGGTATTAAGTATATCAGTTATCTAGTACCCATAATACAAGCTCTGCTTAGCTTGGGGCTAGATAATGTTGTGTGAACTGTCCAGCATTATTTATTTATTTAACTCCTGAAGTCCGGTTTTTTTGGCTTCATTAGTGGCTGTGCAGTGTAGTATCACATGCTGCACTGTCTCCTCGCCTTGAAGACAGCCGCGACACAGACCACTGTCCGAGGCCCCTGTTTGTAGCAGATGGTGGTTGAGATCACCAGTGTCCCGTGATGATGCCCACCATCATCCGTACTTTGTCAAGCACCCGTATAGGTTCGAAACAACGGAGCAAAGACTAGCCAGGCTCGCTACGAGGCGAAAAGATATCGCGATGACATATTGTCCAGGGCTTAGGCTGCGTTTCCATTGACGCGGAGCTGTGCGGAGATGAGCGGAGAATAGCGGTGAAAAGTGGTAAGTGTTTCCACTGAAGCAGAGAGGAGAGGAGAAACTTTGGAATTGCGCAATTTTGAGCTCAGTTTGTCTCCATCTTTCAGAAAGAGCATATGTCATGTTGTCGCTTAAAAAGAAAAAAGCAATCCTTTTATATCTTTCCTTACTTGACGACGAAGATAACGAATCACGCACCGCCCCGCTGTCCTCCGCTCCGCATCACCTCGCTACGCACCGCTCCGCTGTCCTCCGCTCCGCATCACCTCGCTACGCACCGCTCCGCTGTCCTCCGCTCCGCATCACCTCGCTTAAGGCTGCGTTTCCATTGACGCGGAGTTGGGCGGAGCGGTGCTTAGCGGTGCATGAATTCACCAATCACTATGCTCGAAATCTCTGCTCCGCTTCAATGGAAACAGCACGAGCGGAGCGGGGCAGAGCTGAACGGATATTCATATAAAATAAGCGAGGTGATGCGGAGCGGAGGACAGCGGGGCGGTGCGTAGCGAGGTGATGCGGAGCGGAGGACAGCGGGGCGGTGCGTATCGAGGTGATGCGGAGCGGAGGACAGCGAGGCGGTGCGTTGCGGAGGGTAGCTAGGAGAGCGAAGCGGCGAATAAGTTGAAAATTCTCCATGCACAGAACGATATTTTATATGTTGTCGAATCCAGAATCTATGTTTTCTCTTCATATCCAAAAAAGTTGCAACAGTCAATGCTACTTCATCTGATTCGTTATCTTCGTCGTCAAGTAACGAAAGATATAAAAGGATTGCTTTTTTCTTTTTAAGCGACAACATGACATATGTTCTTTCTGAAAGATGGAGACAAACTGAGCTCAAAATTGCGCAATTCCAAAGTTAGCTCTACTCCGCTCCGCTCCTCTCCTCTCCGCTCCGCTCCGCTCCTCTCCTCTCTGCTTCAGTGGAAACACTTACCACTTTTCACCGCTATTCTCCGCTCATCTCCGCACAGCTCCGCGTCAATGGAAACGCAGCCTTAATAATGTTAAACATTGTTGCAGATACCAGGCTGTTAGGTTATTTAACGCTTTACCGATTGACATGAAAACTATAAATAGTCCGAATATATTCAAATCTAAACTAAGGAATCTTTTGTTGAAAGGGTGTTTCTACTCTGTGGACGATTTCATGAAATGTGATTATTGTGATATGTAGTTTGGTAGGTATCTGGTGTTTATTTGTTTTCGTCATTTTTCGTTGTGTTTTTTTATTGTAATTCTCTAATTTGTATGTGTTAATATTGTGTAGTGTGTATATATTACAAATTTGTTTTCAAACACGATTTAAATAATTGTTAATGAAATAAATAACTGAAACTGAAACTTACGGATGATGGTGGGCACCACTCGCGAATACCTCTTCGCGTTTCATCTTTAGTGGAGTGTTAACAGGAATAACTTTTTTTAGGCCAGCTGATCCACAACTCGCCTGCCGCCCGCTGCGGTCTACTACACGTCGGCGATACCATCATAGCCATCAACAGGACGCCCATCCGGAACGTGCCCCATCCCGAGGTGGTCGCGCTGATCAAGCATTCCGGCACGTCTGTCACGCTGACGGTGCTGCCCGCCGCTCCGACGGCAGCAGATTGAACATACCACTGGTAATACACGTTTGTCATTCAAGATAGAGGGAACAGAACCTATGAACGACTGAATATGGAAGCTGAACTTTGACAGAACATGTGAACTACTTAATAGGGACCTCTGTTCCAAGAGGTTCTACTGTTGGTTCTACTAGTAGAACCTCTGGAAGTTTTCTTCCAGGAGGTTCTACTTTGAGTGAAGTAGAACTGTTTGGAATAGATTGAATAACACACGTCCGAACAGTTCTACTATTCAAAGTAATGGTCACTCAAAGTTTAACCAAGTAGGTTGAAGCCTAACTTTGACAGAACCTCTGAACAAATAAATAGGGGGTCATTCCCCCAACCTTTCTCCGATCTAATCAACCTTGCAATAATCACCTCCTAATAATATTTGACATCTTTTATAACATGTATTTCAAGTAATAAAAACACTTTGACTTTGACTTCGACTCACAAGCCAAGCAAGCTACTGTCAACTCAAGGTACCTTCCGACCTACGTTCAGCTTTCCTCAAGTTAGCTTTGTGAAACTAGTTTACTAGTTAACATAAGCAAATTAAAGTTGATTACAGAACATTACCTTGTAAAATAAAAATAAACCCTAGTAAGATGAGGAATCAATAAAATGACTTTTGAAACTATCGTGGTTATGTATATACTTTTCACTAGAAACGGGATATTTAACATGATTCTTGAGTTTTAATGATATTTCGGCACAGTTGCATGCGCCATGATCACGGGGGAACTAACAAAAGTCTTTGCGAGTAGATGTTATTGGCAGATATATCGATCTACCCTCTTTCTCACTCTTTATCAATAAAACTCAAGAATCATGGTAAATATCCCGTTTCTAGTGAAAAGTTTAATCAACAAAATGTTCGACTAAAAAGATCGAAATTGCTCGTGTTGACGGATTTCCTTGAGTAATTCAGAGTTCCGAGGGATGATAATATTGGTATGTACAATTGTATATTGAGTAACTGGAGGAAGAAGGGAGGAGGTTTTTGCCCAATGAGATAGTTCAGGCTAACAGCAATAGTATGTATAATCCGTGTAGTTAAAAAATGTGATTGTATGTTATCTGAGCAGGACAGCATGAGATTGGCCGCCATTTTGTATATATTCTGAGCAGGATAGCATGAGATTGGCCGCCATTTTGTATATAATCTGAGCAGGACAGCATGAGTGGCCGCCATTTTGTATATAATCTGAGAAGGACAGCATGAGTGGCCGCCATTTTGTATATAATCTGAGCGGGACAGCATGAGATTGACCGCCATTTTGTATATAATCTGAGCAGGACAGCATGAGATTGGCCGCCATTTTGTATATAATCTGAGCAGGACAGCATGAGTAGCCGCCATTTTGTATATAATCTGAGTAGGACAGCATGAGATTAGCCGCCATTTATAATCTCATTGTTTAACTACGCGGGTTATTATTATTTGCCGCGTAATAAACTTTAATTTTAATGAATTATGGCAAATAGCGGATTTAAAGATGAAATTAGAAATTCAAGGTGTATAATGTAATTTCTATTTATATTATTTAAGTTAGCTATTGAATATTTCGATGAGATTTAATTAGTTGTTATTTAGTAAGTCATAACTTAGTAAGCAAACATAGCTTTAATTAATTTGATGGTTGTGGCAGCAGCTTAGAATATCGTTGGGGATAAGTAAATAAATAAGTTAAAATAAGGCTTAGCATACATACTTCTAGTTAAGAAACTAAAGATTAATCTCTTTGTCTTAAAATGATGTTTTGCAATCCCGTTCATTCCAAATGTTGTGTTATGTATTTAATCATGTGGGCCATTTTATACATTTTATTCCAATGTGGATGCCATTTTACTGTCTTCCTATCATTGCTCATTTTGTATAAATTTGTCTAGGTATAATCTATAGACCAAAATACCAATTAGGTAAAGATAATTGATTAATTGAACCTTGGATGTAAGTAACATGTTGTGTTGTTGTCCAACCATTTATTACATATTTTTTACTTAGATTTAAGCTAAGCTAAGTTCACTAACACATTAACGGGCGGTTAAAAATGGCTATATATTATAGTCTAACCATTTTGGTAGAGATTTTCATACAGTCATTTTGATATTGAAGTTGGAAATTCAAATGAACTACTGAAACGATTTGCAACAGAATAGTTGTGTTTGGGTTATTATTAATATTTTTATTAAAAGTTTAACGGATGATGATCTTGGGAGGTGTTCGACGGGTCTCCTTAAGACGCTGACTATAGTCAAATAGGCTTCACTTAAACGCACTTTTAGCAAAATCTACACAATTTATGACAGCAAAAAAATCTATTTAATCTTCATCATAATTCCAAGGGCTTAACTTAGTAAAAAAAAAAGTATTTCCTACTGGCTCGATAGATGGCGCTGACCCAAAACCCACTGTCAAAAATTCAGTTCCGTTCTTGATCAAGTGCCCTTTGCGGAATAGCCCACAATTTGGCAATTAGCTGGTCTATTTTTGTTGTTTGTCAAAGTCATAATGTCACAAAGTCAAACTTTCTTCTGACAGTTCATCCACAGTGCAGCGTCATCTATTTTCAACACTGAAATCATGTTATTTAAGACGGAATACCCCTCAATGTTTCTGTGAGACGGTTGACAGTAGATGACATGACTGCACTTAACCAGCCGTTATGTGTTAGTGACCTGGCATTTAGGAATAAAGCCGGTCACACATGCTCGGTCCCCTGATTCGATTTCTGCATTTGTTTTCATTATTCGGGCACCCGAATGCTTTTCATACATAGTAAATTACAGGCATTATTTAATTATTTATGTGCACTGAGACTTTAATGTTTATGTCTCAGGGTGGCAGGCGCAGTGCAATGCCGCATAGGGTGCGTCCTAGGTGGACGTGACCTATGAGGTAATGCATTGTTTTACGCAGAGGTAACATCAGATGGGTAATCTGCTTGTTCCGTAATTACGCCCATGGCGAATACGTTCTTGTATTTCTCATTCGGAAAAGTTCCTAACGTTCGTTTTGGAAGCTAGCACGTGCCTCCACATTGAAAGAAAGGCAACGACAAGGTTTTACGGAATTCCGAATCAGTATTCCGTATTCGGAAATCGAATCAGGAAACCGAGCATGTGCGGCCAGCCTAAGACTGACTACAATGTGAAATCAATTCCCAGTCTTTGATTATTGTACGCGGGACCACCGAGTTTTATATATATTTTAAGTATTTTTCGCTCTATTGAGCGTGTTTTATAAGATAAGATAAAGATAATATGTAATATAATAGATAAACTTGATTGATACGCAAAAAAATGCAATGTTTAGTGCCTTATTCATGTCTTGCCTGAAGTGTTGATGCAATGTGTCCAAAGAGTTCAGAATTCATTACCGTTCTTTCCCCTTGATACCACTAACAGACACCACCAGAGGGGCTAGTCTGCAAATTTGACAAGCAACTTACACGGCCGTGTGGTGTACACTACACGGATTTTAGTATGGAGAAATCGAAGAGCGCCCCTAGCGGGCACCTTGAGAACCTCAAATCCCGTACTAAAATCCGTGTAGTGTACACCTCACGCCCGTGTAAGTTACTTGTCAAATTTGCAGACTAGCCCCTCAGGTATGTCACGGGGAATCACTGTTCCCCGTGACACAACCACTTTGTGATGGCCTACTAAAGTGATATCGTATGATAATGTAATATATGTTATTTATGTAGTTGTTGATAAGTTTGATAACTCAAATAGGTCTACGTGTTTTATTAATTAATCATGTTATTTGATAAAGTTTCTAATTATCTTTCATGCAGTATAATGTCGGTTTGTCTCTGCGTATTGCGATTTGCTTATTAATTTCCTAGATTTTAATTAAAATGCCCGTGACAATAAATAGAGACTAGCGTGATTAGTAGTTTGCTTGTGTCAGCAAAGCTGTGCACAATTCATATTTTCTAATATTTAAAAGGCAAAGTCCTGATAGACTGATTGCGACAATGCACAGCCTAAACTGCTGGTCGCAGAGACTAGATATTTGGAGGGTGGGTTTGTCTCGACGCGAAGGGTTATACTATTAATAGGATTTTGAAAATTCGCATCCTAATATAATCGCAACTTTGAAGTTTTACAAAGATATTCCTCATATAAAATTAACAAACACATGTTTCGGTGGTACATTAAATTTTCCTGAAAAAAGGCACGGGAACATTTACTTTGTAAAAAACAAACTACGTTTTAGCCAGATTTCAGTGTGCTATGATATAGTAAATAATTAATTCATTTCAAGTTATGATATAGTAAACGTAACTGTCACAGTAAATTTGTTGAAATTAAAATACTTGTAGGAACTTTAGGTTAAAATGCTAACCTTAAATTGAAAAACTTGAGTGTAGTATCGTTTCAAAGGTCCTTTCACTGTGTGGTTGTTTAGATTAAAATATCTTCCACGCGGACTAAGTCGCGCGTATTCCACTAGTTATTATATAAAAGCAGATTTTTATTGTGCCTTTTTTACCCCCTATCTCGGAGTATTATCATTTATATAGATCTAGCGTTTAACAATGGTAAAAAGGCATCACTAGGGTTGTGTCACGCAATAGTGATTCCCCGTGACACAACTGTTGGTGTCCATTGGTGGTGTCAAGAGGAATGAATGCAATTACTTGTGCCTATTGTATAAAACTTATTTACAATTCATTAAAACCTTTAAATAGATTAAGTTATGAAGTAAGCTAATTCTAATATGATCTGACTCGAAAATCTAGTAGATAATAAATAATGACACAGAAATATCCAATAAAACATGTTTTATTTATAAATTTTTACATATACATATAAATTTATACAAATCCCAGTCGTGATAGGCAAAAAATACAACTAGGCATTAATTACCAATCAAATTCCTTAAAAAACAGATCACAGTCAATTTCATTGTTTAATTTTGTCCCTTTGTCCACCAACGTGCGTGTATGAAAAGATTCCTTGTTGTTTAATTGCCGAAAACCTAGCAATCAAATGCCTTAAAAAACAGATGACATTCACTTTCATTCTTTGCCCCTTTTTCAACCAACGTGCGTGTATGAGAAGATTCCATGTTGTTTAGTTGTCTAAAACCTTCCAATCAAATGCCTTGAAAAACAGATGACATTGAATTTCATTCTTTGCTCCTTTTTCAACCAACGTGCATGTATGAGAAGATTTCATGTTGTTTATTTGCCGAAAACCTATTTGTCAAATGCCTTAAAAAACAGATCACATTGAATTACATTTTTTGCCCCTTTTTCAACCAACGTGCGTATATGAGAAGATTTCATGTTGTTTAGTTGCCGAAAACCTGCCAATCAAATGCCTTAAAAAACAGATGACATTGAATTTAATTCTTTGCCCCTTTTTCAACCAACTTGCGTGTATGAGAAGAATCCGTGTTGTTTATTTGCCGAAAACCTATCTATCAAATGCCTTAAAAAACAGATGACATTCACTTTCATTCTCTGCCCCTTTTTCAGCTACGTGCGTGTATGAGAAGATTTCATGTTGTTTAATTGCCGAAAACCTACTAATCAAATGACTTAAAAAAAAGATGACATTGAATTTCATTCTTTGCCCCTTTTTCAACCAACGTGCGTGTATGAGAAGATTCCATGTTGCCCAAAGCTGTCTTTCATACGTCTTTTCAATTAAAACCGTTTTATTCTTCGTCTTTTAAAACTAATTCATACTCCACTAAGGTTCAACTGCAAAAACCGACTTCATCAGTTCCACTTCACTATGCCACTTTCTGAATGCACATGCTTGACTTGTTGCTGAAAATACCGAAATCGCTATATGTGTGCCTGTAACATTTGAGGAGTTCCCTCATTTCCTCGTGGATCCCATCATCAGAACCAGATTTTGGGAAACAATTTGAAAGTATAAAATCAAATAAAAAAAACATGAATTGAGAACCTCCTCCTTTTTTATGAAGTTGGTTAAAAAAAATGTAGTTTGATGAGATAGTAGCCAAAATAGAAGCAAAATTCGTTTTTATACACTAGTTATATTTATAAACGAATCGGGGCAGTTCTAACGGGAACTCCTTCCCTACCAGGGGCCGTGGCTACCCCCAGGATCCAGTCAGTGTAGGTGTCGACCCTGGTGAAGACATCAGGTACGTCGTCGTTGCCGCATTCATGGAAGTAGGAGGAAATACCGACCACTGTTTGTTCGATGACCATGGGCGCGCCGGAGTCGCCCGAGCACATGCCCTTACCAACGGCGTTTGCGCAGATTACCCCTGAGGAATACATTATATTTAAGATGGACGGTTTTTTTTTTTTTTGGTGTTTTTTGTCCTTTACTGCTTATCAACACTTCAGATAGCGAAAGTTGATTTCGCGATAACTAGGAGATTACATGTTGTAATTGTTGGACCTCAATAATATCATCAGTTTAGCTACGATCCCCCTAAATAAATTTTTACAGTGTATTTTTTTTGTTTAGGGGAGTCGTAGCTAAACTGATGATATTTATGAGATACTATCAATTAAGTTTCCTAGTTCTCGCAAAATTAACTTTCGCTATCTGAAGAAGAGTCAATGAGCAAAAAACACCAAAAAAAATTAATTTCTCGCCTCAAGCGAGAGCATTAATTAATGATTTTTAGCTGATTTAATTAGAGGTTTTTTTAATGTTAAATTATGGAAAATTATTTCTTCCCATGGTCCACCACTCAAATACTAGCTTACTTTTAGCGTGTACCATGTAGGTACCTGGTACATGCTAAAAGTAAGTAATAAGTAGTAATATAATAAGTAGTTAATAATAAACAACGTAGGTACGTTGTTTATTATTAATTGCCTTTCAACTTATCGGTAACTTACTCTCAGTGATTTCAGCTGCTTCCGGCTTGTCGGAGTAGATACCTTGGCACTCGGCGAGACCTAACTTGAAGAGATTGATCGTCTTTAGGATTTCCAGTTGTGGTCCTCCGATCTGTAGAATAAAACAAGTAAAATTTTATAAAGGCTGGCGGTTGTTTGTTTCCCAAGCCCCGAATTTGTTTTTGAATTTGAATTTGTTTCCAATTATCATAAAAATAAAACCACATTGAAATCGGAGCACCCATTGCACCCTGGATCCTGTTCATCCTATGCTGGTCATTGACAGACCCTGTAGACTGAAGTCAAAAGCGTAAATTTTGAGCTACCGATTAAAATTCCGATGATTTTAGCTCGTAAATAGTGCAGCAAAATCACTTAAATCTCTAATATATGGTGCAACCAACTGTGAAAAGAGACCCATCTCTCTGCCTTGCCCCTCCCCCCCCCCCCCCCTTCCCCCTTCGGGCACCTTCGGGGAAAAAGGCGTGTGTCTATGTACCTACCTCTGTATGTTTATAGGTGTAAGGAGCGAGCCGCAAACAAATCTGGGTTATTAGGCAAAAATAATAATAAGTACTTTAAAAAATTAAAATGAAAAAAGGCCGTGACATATAACGGCGAAAGCAGCAAACTGCAAAAAATAATATGACAACTCGAAAAAATGCGCAATTGAGCGCAAGCGTTGCATCGGCCTACGGGCATATGGGCACGGGGGCACGGCTTTGCACGGTAGCACACAAATATAAACAGACTTACGTATTCGAATCCCCAGCTGACAACCTTGGCCTGCTGGCCATCAGGAATGAAAGTGTCCTGAGGAGGCAGATACAGCACGTTGATAACATTACTCATGGCCAGAGGTTGCCCCAAAATGTTGATAGCCATATCGGCGCGACGCGGGGTCTCCAAGTAGTCGGGGTGCTTGATGACCCTGCTAATGCCCACCAGAAAGCCTCCGGACAGGCTGTTAGTCGATCCGGCTCGCACCATCATATTAGATTCGATTGCGCCGCTGAAATTTTTAAAAGCCACTTTTTATCGTTGTCTTGTGGTGTGTCCGACCTAAGAATATGTACTCGTAGATACCTCCATCTTCCGTGGATTTCGTAAAATCCTACTGTGGTAGGTATTCATATTAATTTATTGCTCTTATGTATTACACCAGAGGATGGGCAGCAGCATTCACCTAATAAATAAATACTCAACACCTGCGATCAGGAAGGATCGCCTACGACGCAGGAGGTTGCGGCTTCTGTTCCCGCCTCGGAACAAATATTTGCACGATCAGCAGATATATATATGTTCAGGGTGTTCTGGGTATTTTCTATGTAGGTATAATAAAAATATCTATCTATGTAATGTATTGTATTAATTATATCAGTTATCTAGTACCCATAACACAAGCTCTGCTTAGCTTCGGGCTAGATAATGTCGTGTGAACTGTCCAGCATTATTTATTTTATTTTATTCATAGGGGAGGCCTCATCTAGCATTGGATTTCTGAGGGCTGGTGGAGAAATCTTGCGACTGAATTTTAAACTAAGTTCCAATGAACCGATTGAGCTGAATTTTTTCATACCTGTCAAGTTCCGATGACAATACATTGTTATGGTGACAGCGAGCTGATCTGATTATGGAGACTTGAACCAAGCAACGGAACTCCTCGATGGACAATTTTTAGGCTCATTTAACCTACAAACTAAAAGGTTAAATAAAATATAAAGGGGCCATAGTATTCTTACGTGAAACAGAATCCAGAAGTCATAACATGCCAGGAGCTCAGCAGGCAGCCAACGCACCGCTGAACTGTGATGCCAGGGCCGGTGTATGTGTACGTCAAGGCGACTATGTACGGGAAGTTCTCGATCGTGGTGGGTTCTCCACCCACCATGCGCTCTGACGGTGCTGCTGACGCTGTGGAAGAGTTATTTGGTTGGTTCTAAAGTAGACTTGACCTCAAGAGAGCGAGCGTGGACATACACTAGGGTGTATTAAGTCACCAGCCGAGCGAAGCATTCATCAATATCTGCAAGTAACTGGTGAGTTGCAGAACCGAATTGACTCCGCTGTCCGTCTGTCTGTCTGTCTGTCCGTCTATCACCAGGCTGTATATCTCATGAACCGTTAAAGTAAAGCTAGGGCCAAACCGGCGCGATCAGCCCGCGTCCGCGGTGGCGTGCACGTTGGCGATCCATTGTCTTACCATTGATCGCCACCGAGCACGCCACCGCGGACGCGGGTTGATCGCGCTGGTTTGGCCCTAGCTTTAAACAGTTGAAATTTTCACAGATGATGTGTTTCTGTTGCCGCTATAACAACAAATACTAACAGAATAAAATAAATATTTAAAGGGGCTCATGGGAGCCCCTTTAAAAAAAACACGTTTTTGGTATGGACCAAAAACGTGTTTTTTTTTGCCGTTTTTATGGATAATGGTACTGAACCCTTCGTGTGCGAGTCCGACTCGCACTTGGCCGGCAAGACAAAGAGGGCTCTTTTCTAGGCCGGACACATCACAGCACATTAATCCCTGGGGGTCTGACAATACACCACACTACTTACCAGCAGCCAAGAGTGCGAATGCAACCAACAGCATAGTTGAAGCCATGTCGTCGCGTCGTCGGAGGACCTACCTACTTACAAACTGACCGACACAGTTGTCGACAGGCTTATATATTGTATGGATGAATAGCCCGGTGTGTCACACGTATCGTGAAATCATTTACACAGGATGTTTCTTTGACGAATCGCCCTATTTTGTTTTGCGAAGACCGAAGATCATCACCGCTTTACATAACTAGATTCAAGTGGTAGCTTTATAGTGCATATTAGGTAGGTACCTACACATTGCATTGTGTGTCGCAGATGTATCTATATAGGCGCGAATCGTTTCTCGACACTTTGGAGTAGGGTAGAAACGGGTATTGCCGGTCACTTAAGCAGAAATCACAATAAGTTTGCGAATAATCAACATTTATTAACAGAAGTACTTATTCAAAACCAAAACATAAAGTATTCTTCGAAGATAATGACAATCATTGAGATCAATAGTTAAACAAAATTAGGTACAATCAACACTTAAAATAAAAACGGATTTGACCGGCATTGCACGACATGGCGGATAATTGCGGTCACCAGGTTGGTAATACCGGTCATGCTCGGTTGAGGCTCAAATCACATATATAGCCCTCAACTGAGTCACATCCGGTCATATCATACGCTGAGTGTAGCGTGGGCCCAAAGACTACATAGCACACACCTGTACCACAGTTCATTGTCCTGCCCATAGTCGTCACAGATTACGCACTTGTTCTCCAAGTCATCGTCAAGATCGGTATCATCATATCTTGAAGAACTCTCTTCTTTGCCTTTTTAACACTAACAAATTTCGTCTTTCTCCTAATTGTCTTATTTTTATTACCGGATGTTTTTTTCTTCTCTCTTGCAGCTTTTTTAATCTCTTTCTGTTTTGGAACTTACTTGTTAGCGGTCGCTGTTTTAACTGTTGCATGCTGTTTTCGAGAAGCATCCTGTACCTTTTTCTTGTTTGTTGACTTCTTTGGTATGGGAGAAGACCTTTAGCAGTGATCGGTTTTTGAACTCCTGAAGTTGATGGCTTGTCATAGTCAGTACTAACCGGTTGCAGTACATCCGGGTTTTTATTATCTAGCTCGTGCATTAAAAATAAATAAAATATTTAATCTTGCGCATTGAAATAAATTAACCTTCATCAGACTTACGATGTGGTTAATACCGGTCAGCGTGACCGGCATTGCCCGACTTGATACTTTATGGGAAAAAATATTATATTTTTAAAACTTGATGCAAAGTGTTAAAAATCTGTCATTATATGAGTAGGTCAATAGCTACACAGCAATAATTAAGACTAACAATGTAAGAAACACTGTAAAACAAACACTCACCTCTTAAGTCCCGACACCCATAATTACAAGAAAATGTTGGGAAACAAACCAACATGCGGTCCACAGCAACGAAAGTCGGGATCTGAGCGGGGGTTGCTGCTCCCGCGCCGGGACTAGTTACGCCACCCGCTTTGTATGTCTGCGTGCGCTTAGGCACCGTAATATGGGAGATATTATATTGACCGGCATTATCGCCTGACTGGGATTAGCCGCTTCTACCCTAAACATAGATACATATGATAGCGATTCGTGCATTCTACAAAGTGCCATAGAGTTTGAACAATATATACCTACGTCGTGGTGTATCCGGCCTAAGAATAGATCCCTCCGTATCCTCCCATGGATGTCGTATAAGCCGACTAAGGGATTACCCGGACTTATTAGTAGGATTCGTTGGTATAAGATTCGTCCTGGCTGCTAGCTTGTTATGGATGGAATTAGGTACCCGGACTTATTAGTAAGATTCGTTGGTAAGTATAACAATGCTGCTATAATGCAACTAACTATCTATCTAGCATCTATAATGTGGATGCTAGCTTGATAAGGAATGTGTTATTACTGGAGGAAAGCATCAGCCGAGTCAATCGTGGGAAGCAATGGCGGCGAGGAGCTCACCACTTGCCACGTCTATATTCCCATGATGATGCAACCCACGGTGAAAAGAGGCACATTGAGGCTCTGCCTACACCGTCGGAGAAAAAGGCGTGTGTTATGTATGTATTGACGACCCCTGTGGCGCGGCGGGCGAAGCTTGGCCTTCAACGCAGGAGGTTGCGGGTTCGATTCCCGCCTCGGAACAAATATTTGTGCGATCGCAGATATTTGTTCAGGGTGTTCTGGGTATTTTCTATGCATAATAAAAAAAAAAAAACTATGTGTAATATTGTATTAAGTATATCAGTAATCTAGTACCCATAACACAAGCTCTGCTTAGCTTGGGGCTAGATAATGTTGTGTGAACTGTCCAGCATTATTTATTATTTATTTATTTATTTATTTATGTATGTACCTATGTATGTGCTATGAATAGGCATCGCGATCACCACAGCGCCATACCTACTCCATAACTCACCATACTCCGCCCTATTACCACATGCTTGACTGGTGGCTTTTTTCTTACTATTTGAATGCCACACAACAAATAAATACCTACGTACGAACGAGAACAAATCTAAAATGGCTGCATGTAAGTATTGCCTGCAGTACCTACGCACCTGCGCATAAATATTGTGCGAGTGAGAGGGTGGACATGACAAGCGCCGCCACTTTAGATTCGTTTCTCTATTCGCTTCGCGCGAAAGGAGCACCCTGTACCTACGAGCTGCCCAAATCAGATGATACTAAATTAAAAGCTCAGATAATGAGTTACAACTATCGAGCACGTAGACGTTATCAAATAGGTACTTTAGACAGTTACCTGTTCATACTTACCTACTTTGATAAGGATTACATACAATAATAAGATTATCCTTACATAATTGTCACTAAATTATCAATAATGTGGTTATTATAAGATTTATTTATATGAGTGAGATTGGTAGACATCCGTTAGAGAGTGTGATCACAGATTAAGTAATAGATAAAGAGGTTTGTTCTAGGTAGTAGGAGTAAGTAGTTAGGTACAAATACAAATAAGTATATTTATTTCGTTAGAATTTTATGTAGGTAGGTACATGACAGGTCTTATGTTAAAGCTAAATTGGTCCATGCGTTTGTGTTTCATAGCTAAACCGTGAGTTCTGCCCGTGAATAGATGCCTTTTTCGATTTTTTTTATTGTTCTTTTGCAACACCAAATATTACCTATAAGGCAACCAACAAAGCGTCTTAACATTTTTAGCGGTTACTTTTTTTTGTGTGTGTCTTCAAGTGAGTGCTCCGGAACTTACGTTTGAAGGGTAAGGATGCCGGTGAAATTACAGGCACATGAGACTTTTCATCTCAGGCGTTCGTATTGCAATGCCACATAGGGTGCGTCCTATGGACGTGACCAATGGGATAATGAACTGTTCTTATGCAGAGGGTACCACTTAACATCAGGTGGGCCATCTGCTTAATCCGTTATTCCAAGAAGCATAACAAAAACTTTTATAAATCTATTCTTTATTCAATTCTTTTATTCTTTAATGTACACACAAACAGAGAAGAAAAACAAGTTACATATAGGACATGTACAAAGGCGAGCTTAACCCTAAAAGAGTTTTCTTCCAGCAAACCTTTGATGATAGGGAGAACTGATTAATATAGTGGTGGGTACGTGTGCAGAAATTATAAAAATAGACGTAAATACTTAAAAACGACAAGTTAGATACCTACAAATATAGAAAGTTATAAACTAACCTACATTTAAATTAAAATACAAATGATATATAAATATACCTAGGTAAACTAAATCCGTAAAAAATAAATAATAGCTACAATAATACATACTATGTATATTTATATTAATAAACCAGGAAAAACAATATTTGATAGCTCATCATCATCATCAGCAACTTAGTAAGCTAAAAATGTAAAGCGATCGGTTGACCACATACATACGAGAGCGGTGTCAGACAGCGCTTTTGATATAAAATTACAGAGCACATTGAGGGTTTTCACGGCCGTTTCGTATCATGGGATACCCTTGAAAATAGATGGCGCCAGCTCTGTACTTAAATGTCAAAATAAAGTGAAATGTCAAAGTCAACAACATAGTGTTATATTTTCGTGGTATTTTGTTACTACCACACAAAAGCACAGACAATGTATTTGTTAATTTTGACGACTACATTTGAGTCAGCTCCATCTATCTAGCCAAATCAAACTTTTTTTTTAATATTTAGCATAAACACTTAAATTATAAGTAACAAAAACACTAAATACTAAATTTGGTTCATAGGGCAAGGTGGCAAGAGCATTGGCTGCATTCCCACGTTGAATGGCCAAAGTTTTTTTTTTTTATTTTTTTTTATTTTATAATGAAAAGCTATTTTTCATTTTTTGCTTTGCAAGAGACCAGAGGGCCTACCACAAGTTTGTAATTTGTTACAACTCGGAATAACGAAAACCGAATTGCGAGTCGAAATATATGGTTTTTGTATGGAGAAAATGATAAGCGCCCCTAGCGGACTTGTTGAGAAACTCATTAAAACCATACATAAAAACAAATATCGACTCGGAATTCGATAGTCGGGATACCGAATGCAAAACTTAGACAAACCTGTGGTAGGCCCTCTGAGGGCTTATGCTAAGTTTTGCAAAGAAATTCGACCGACTTCCGACTTCCGAGTAGCGAGCTCTCGTTACCGAATGGAGTCATTTCAATCGATACATCTTTCACCTTACCCTAAGTGTTCGGCGTACTCGTAAATCGGTCGATCGAGCGCTCACCCTTATCTTCCGAGTTACTCATAACTTGTTGGTTTTAGAAAGATGGCGCATTGGATTTAAAACGTGAAATGCTAGCAAATATCTATGGAATTTGATTTTCGAAGCAGTCAGTGTCGCTTAAAAAATTCATTCGTCCAAGGAAAAACGTTTAAATTACCAAAAATTAAAAACAAAACTCTGAAATAGGTGCGATTGTTTGTTTGTTTCAGAAATACAAACAAAAATGTAAAATGAAGCTACTACAAAATGTGGACAAGTTTAATGTAATTTCAGATAATGATAAAGTTTATGGAGTTGTTAGTAAATATTTTCTTCATATTCTATGGACATTGTTTTTTACAACTCTACCTGCGTTTGCTGTTTTCGTTATAGGTTATCTCGGATCCCTATCCAATTTAGACGATTCATAAAATTAGATAATGCTAGAAAATATCTAAAAGACATAATTGAATTAAAAAAGAAAAAAAATCGTTCCAAAATACAACAAGATTTGGTCTCGAGATAACGAAAACAAGCTTAAGCTTCTCACCGTCCAAAACCCAAGTGAGAGTGAAACACGAAAAGATTATCGTATTTCGAGTGATTTCGATCATAGTACTGTCAATTTGGGAACTCAGCATCGCATTTTGCAGAAAAACCGTTGTAATCGTGAGTTGGTCTCACGAAATGATCGCAGTGAGTGGATTTCCGACTCGTTTTTCGGTAGTCGGTATCGCCAAAGAAACTCATACTAGCAAATAAGTTCTGCATTTTATCCGCTAGGGGCGCTCGTCTGTGACTCCATAGAAATTACCACATTTCGAGTCGCAATTCGGTTTTCGTTATTCCGAGTTGCAACAAATTACAAACCTGTGGTAGGCCCTCTGAGGGCTTATGCTAAGTTTTGCAAAGAAATTCGACCGACTTCCGACTTCCGAGTAGCGAGCTCTCGTTACCGAAAAAAGCATTCATTCCTCCAAGGAAAAACGTTTAAATTACCATTTTTTTTAAAAAAAAGCTCTGAAATAGTTGCGATTTTTTGTTTGTTTCAGAAACACAAACAAAAATCTTCTATGTAATAGAAAAGTGAAGCTACTACAAAATGTGGACAAGTCCAATGTAATTTCAGATTATGATAAAGTTTTTAGAGTTGATAGTAAATATTTTATTCATATTCTATGGACATTGTTTTTTACAACTCTACCTGCGTTTGCTGTTTTCGTTACAGGTTATCTCGGAGGGCCTACCACAGGTTTGTAATTTGTTGCAACTCGGAATAACGAAAACCGAATTGCGACTCGAAATGTGGTAATTTGTATGGAGTCACCCATGAGCGCCCCCAGCGGATAAGTTGCGGAACTTATTTGCTAGTATGGGTTTCTTTGGTTATACCGACTACCGAAAAACGAGTCGGAAATCCACTCACTGCGATCATTTCGTGAGACAAACTCACGATTACAACGGTTTTTCTGCAAAATGCGATGCTGAGTTCCCAAATTGACAGAGGGCCTACCACAGGTTTGTAATTTGTTGCAACTCGGAATAACGAAAACCGAATTGCGACTCGAAATGTGGTAATTTGTATGGAGTCGCCGATGAGCGCCCCTAGCGGATAAGTTGCGGAACTTATTTGCTAGTATGGGTTTCTTTGGTTATACCGATTACCGAAAAACGAGTCGGAAATCCACTCACTGCGATCATTTCGTGAGACCAACTCACGATTACAACGGTTTTTCTGCAAAATGCGATGCTGAGTTCCCAAATTGACAGGACTATGATCGAAATCACTCGAAATACGATAATCTTTTCGTGTTTCACTCTCACTTGGGTTTTGGACGGTGAGAAGCTTGTTTTCGTTACCTCGAGACTAGCGTTGGGTAACTCGTCTATTTTAAATGAGGATGAGGGAGTACCTCATTCTGCATCGCGAGGTACTTTTGAGGACCCCTCATTTGAGGTGAGTTGATGCGGTGATTGTGATAGAGTACCGTCTAGCGAGTGAGGCGTGAGCGCGAACGAGACGAGCGTCCGGGGTGGCGCGTTACCGTTTCGTTGGATGAGGGAGGGAGTAAAATTGAGTTAGTTTGCACAACACACAAGCACTCGTCGCCCCACCGTCCGATCCGAGCGTGCTAAAACTCGAATGAAGCTTTTATTTACAACTCTCACGCGCTCTCTATCATTTTTACGTTAGCCTTTCCTCGGCCGCTTCCGGTCTGTTAGGTCCGATTTTTATATTGTCAATGTATTTTTTTTATTTACCTACTACTAAACAGTAAACACATGACTTTTATACACGCACCAAATGTGTTTGTAAGTATGTACCTTACCTACCTAAGTGATTGAGGTGGCTACCTTTTAACTAAGCATCGACAGGATAAGAAGAAATACCTACTTACCTAACTACCTACTTAGGAAGTAAGACGTAGGTGCCTAGTCTTCGTACATTAGGCAGGTAGGTACTACCTATTTGATATGTAGGTACTTGCTACTTAACTACTTTAGAAACATTAATACCTAAAAGTTTTTTTTACAATAGGTACATATTGGATGACACTTGACACTTAGAAAATATTGCGTACCTACTAAATGATGCGATCGAGCCATTATTATTATGCGTGAAATAAATGAAGTACCTAATAACTCAGCTCAACCTTATGCGCTAGACTTTATTCGATTATTCCTTCAATGATCGACAAAACTTTTATGGTTTCTGTGATCTGAGGTTAGATTTAGATTAGGTAGGTACATTACCTACCTAGTATTTTTTACCAGTATTCACTAGATGGAAACCTGATAAAGTGTTTTATCGTTGCTTGATGATGGTTGATAGACCCGTAATTTATACAAAAATAGCTCATCTTTTCACCATTTTTGCACTAAACCGTGTGCGTGCGTACGCGGCACATGGCGATTCATATTTCTGCGAGGTGTGCTGCAGGGACGCGGATGTCACGGGGCGGAGAGAGGCCGTTCTGTGCCTACCTACCTTGTACCTACTATACATACGTAGGTATATTCCGTGATTTTTATTCGAAGTTTTTTCGCGGCCACTCACGGTCGCTCTTTATGTATGTGCGTGATTGATGTAATAAATAAAAAAATAAACTTAATGCTTGACGTGACACAACATTATCTTGCATATCATTATCTTATTATTATTTCGCTAAGCAGAGCTTGTGTTATGGGTACTAGATAACTGATATACTACTTAATAAAATAAATTACATAGATATACATATATTTTTTATTATACATACTTAGAAAATACACAGAACACCCTGAACAAATATTTGCAGATCGCACAAATATTTGATCCGAGGCGGGAATCGAACCCGCAACCTGCCTTCGATGCAGGCGAAGCTTTGCCCGCCGCGCCACAGAGGTCGTCGGTAATGTAATGTAATGTGCAATATGCGTGATGTAGGGTCAGCGCCACAAAATAATACCCTTACTGGGGCGCTAATACGCTCAAAGGTGCCAAAGCAAAAACCTTTATAAATGTTAGTTTTCAAAATAAAAAGGTTTCTTTCAAAAATGGGTGTTTGAAAAATCCCATAATAAGTTTACTTGTTCCTCCATGTTACGTTCACCCACATCACATCAAATCAAGCCTCAAACCTCAAACTACTCATAGACAAACTATTGGCGTTGGGAGTTGTTGCGAGTCAATAACTCTCATTCATAAGTTGACTCGTTTAGCAGTTTTGCATAATTTGCATCACTCACTCAGTCAGAACTCGAATGAGTTGCCTCAAAGTTGAAAAACGAGTAACTCCCTCATTTTAAATTTTGAGGACCTCAAACGAGGTACCTCACGAGTGAGGGACTCATCACTACTCGAGACCAAATCTTGGAGTATTTTGGAACGATTTTTTTTCTTTTTTAATTCAATTATGTCTTTTAGATATTTTCTAGCATTATCTAATTTTATGAATCGTCTAAATTGGATAGGGATCCAAGATAACCTATAACGAAAACAGCAAACGCAGGTAGAGTTGTAAAAAACAATGTCCATAGAAAATGAATAAAATATTTACTATCAACTCCATAAACTTTATCATAATCTGAAATTACATTGGACTTGTCCACATTTTGTAGTAGCTTCACTTTTCTATTACATAGAAGATTTTTATTTGTGTTTCTGAAACAAACAATCAATCGCACCTATTTCAGAGCTTTTTTTTTTAAAAAAATGGTAATTTAAACGTTTTTCCTTGTAGGAATTAATGCTTTAAGCGACACTGACTGCTTCGAAAATCAAATTCCATAGAGATTTGGTAGAATTTCACGTTTTAAATCCAATGCGCCATCTTTCTAAAACCAACAAGTTACGAGTATCTCGGAAGTTACGGGTGAGCGCTCAATCGACCGATTTACGAGTACGCCGAACACTCAGGGTAAGGTGAAAGATGTATCGATTGAAATTACTTCATTCGGTAACGAGTGCTCGCTACTCGGAAGTCGGAAGTCGGTCGAATTTCTTTGCAAAACTTAGCATAAGCCCTCAGTACTATGATCGAAATCACTCGAAATACGATAATCTTTTCGTGTTTCACTCTCACTTGGGTTTTGGATGGTGAGAAGCTTGTTTTCGTTATCTCGAGACCAAATCTTGTAGTATTTTGGAACGATTTTTTTTCTTTTTTAATTCAATTATGTCTGTTTGATATTTACTAGCATTATCTAATTTTATGAATCGTCTAAATTGGATAGGGATCCGAGATAACCTATAACGAAAACAGCAAACGCAGGTAGAGTTGTAAAAAACAATGTCCATAGAATATGAATAAAATATTTACTATCAACTCCATAAACTTTATCATAATCTGAAATTACATTGGACTTGTCCACATTGTGTAGTAGCTTCACTTTTCTATTACATAGAAGATTTTTGTTTGTGTTTCTGAAACAAACAAACAATCGCACCTATTTCAGAGCTTTTTTTAAAAAAAATGGTAATTTAAACGTTTTTCCTTGGAGGAATGAATGCTTTAAGCGACACTGACTGCTTCGAAAATCAAATTCCATAGAGATTTGGAAGTATTTCACGTTTTAAATATTAAAGTTACGAGTATCTCGGAAGTTACGGGTGAGCGCTAGATCGACCGATTTACGAGTACGCCGAACACTCAGGGTAAGTCGAAAGATGTATCGATTGAAATTACTTCATTCGGTAACGAGTGCTCGCTACTCGGAAGTCGGAAGTCGTTCGAATTTCTTTGCGGATCCCTATCCAATTTGGACGAGTCATAAAATTAGATAATGCTAGAAAATATCTAAAAGACATAATTGAATTAAAAAAGAATTTTTTTTTTCCAAAATACTCCAAGATTTGGTCTCGAGATAACGAAAACAAGCTTCTCACTGTCCAAAACCCAAGTGAGAGTGAAACACGAAAAGATTATCGTATTTCGAGTGATTTCGATCATAGTACTGTCAATTTGGGAACTCAGCATCGCATTTTGCAGAAAAACCGTTGTAATCGTGAGTTGGTCTCACGAATTGATCGCAGTTAGTGGATTTCCGACTCGTTTTTCGGTAGTCGGTATAACCAAAGAAACCCATACTAGCAAATAAGTTCCGCAACTTATCCGCTAGGGGCGCTCATCGGTGACTCCATACAAATTACCACATTTCGAGTCGCAATTCGGTTTTCGTTATTCCGAGTTGCAACAAATTACAAACCTGAGGGCTTATGCTAAGTTTTGCAAAGAAATTCGACCGACTTCCGACTTCCGAGTAGCGAGCACTCGTTACCGAATGAAGTAATTTCAATCGATACATCTTTCACCTTACCCTGAGTGTTCGGCGTACTCGTAAATCGGTCGATCGAGCGCTCACCCGTAACTTCCGAGATACTCGTAACTTGTTGGTTTTAGAAAGATGGCGCATTGGATTTAAAACGTGAAATGCTACCAAATCTCTATGGAATTTGATTTTCGAAGCAGTCAGTGTCGCTTAAAGCATTCATTCCTCCAAGGAAAAACGTTTAAATTACCATTTTTTTAAAAAAAAACCTCTGAAATAGTTGCGATTGCTTGTTTGTTTCAGAAACACAAACAAAAATCTTCTATGTAATAGAAAAGTGAAGCTACTACAAAATGTGGACAAGTCCAATGTAATTTCAGATTATGATAAAGTTTATGGAGTTGATAGTTAATATTTTATTCATATTCTATGGACATTGTTTTTTACAACTTTAGACGATTCATAAAATTAGATAATGCTAGAAAATATCTAAAAGACATAATTGAATTAAAAAAAGAAAAAAAATCGTTCCAAAATACTCCAAGATTTGGTCTCGAGATAACGAAAACAAGCTTCTCACTGTCCAAATTCCAAGTGAGAGTGAAACACGAAAAGATTATCGTATTTCGAGTGATTTCGATCATAGTACTGTCAATTTGGGAACTCAGCATCGCATTTTGCAGAAAAACCGTTGTAATCGTGAGTTGGTCTCACGAAATGATTGCAGTGAGTGGATTTCCGACTCGTTTTTCGGTAGTCGGTATAACCAAAGAAACCCATACTAGCAAATAAGTTCCGCAACTTATCCGCTAGGGGCGCTCATCGGTGACTCCATACAAGTTACCACATTTCGAGTCGCAATTCGGTTTTCGTTATTCCGAGTTGCAACAAATTACAAACCTGTGGTAGGCCCTCTGGGGTAGGCCCTCTGCAGCCGGAGGCTGTGCATTCCCAGGAAGTGTCGGGATTGCGCAACCATTTTGTACCTACAGCCCGGGAATTGGAAGCCAATTGGATGACTATTCCATGGCTGTGTATTCCAAGGGTGTACATTAATTTGCACGGCTAGGAATACACAAACCATGAAGTTATAGGTAAATCCTATAACTTCAAGACACAAACCTAGAAAGCACAGCCATGGAATTGACAACCATCGTTGTACATTAATTCCAGGGCTATGTATTACTTGGTTGTGCATTCCATGGTTGTGACACGGAACAATGTGAAATGACGGCACCCAAAGAGAATAAAGCCAATGCTACCAACTCAGGATATTTTCCCCAAAATGTGGGGTTTTTCAATCCCTTTGATATATTTTTGTGGTTTGTTTAAGCCTGTGGGTTGACCAGTTGTCTTGCTCCCTCACTTTGAGCGAATCAAGATGAGCAGCTCAAAACAAACGAGCTCGTGGAGATATGCCTTTAGCGTAAATGAAGTGGAATATATTTTGGCCCCTGTCTTATATTTTGTTCGTGATGAGCGAACGCAACGCAGGACGATTCTAAAATATCTGCAATGTTTTTTACACTACAGATTAAATAGAATTAAAGAGCTAAATTGGCAACACTAGGTGAACAAAGCGTTTAATACTTCAAAAATTGTCAATTACATTGACATTACGTGTAAATCCAAAACATTCAGTGCCTCAGAGCGTGGTTAGAAAACAACACCCAAACTCATTGAACCCTCATTGAACAGTATACCTACCTGGCAATTAATTTTTAAGTGCTCTAACTGAGCCTCTGAACGGAACAACCCATACGCTCCGGAGACAAGCACATGATTTGACTTTGACAGACGTCAGAATTGTCAGAGGTGGTTGTTCGGTTATGGTCACGTGACGCTAACCAAAAGCTCTAACCGAGCCTGTGAACGGAGCGAGCGTACACTCAGGCGACAACCAACCCTCCGAGTGTACCCACTGAACGCCCCCTGTGAACATCCGACCGCAGAACACGTCTGAACACATTTTCTGAATTACTCAGTACCTACTCTCATAATGCTTACTTTAATTACTCTCATACCCACTAGCACGTCAGTATGCATACCTGCACAGAAGTCTAAAGTCTGAATGTTGTTTTGGGTGTTTGTAGTATATTTCTAGCTTTGTTAACAGGCTTCCAAAATAATATTAATTTGCACCTCGCTGCAAGATATGGAACTTGCTTAGTGCTACAGAGCCACTTAGAAAAGATCTTGATAAGAAATTTTTTAAATAAGAATTTCTATAAATGCGGGACAAAACGCCCCGTATTTCGATTTTCGAGTACCTACCTTTTTTCTGATGAAGCTGGGGGAATACAAATTTAGTAGGTGGCAGCACTGAATGAAGTAGTTGCGGGCGGATGGCGCGCCTTCGTCGGGCAATCAAGGTGGATTTTAGTTTCTCGTGTCACAAGAAATCAAAGTTTTTCTCGAACTATTGCATCGAATCAAACTGATATACGAATAAACTAAACCATTGTGATTATGTGCTATTATCATATGAGTGGCGGAGGTGTACATAAATAAGGGTAAGTTTTCTTCTACTAATTGTATAAACTCAAGGTGGAACGAAAAAGTGTATTCTGTACTAAAATTTAGATTTAGACGCGTTAAGAACTAATGTTTATCTTATGTAGCCTTTAGTTGCTATGTTTACCAATTACCGGTGTTACTGATGTCATTATTTCCGTATTACTTGAAGTTTTGGCGCATGTATTTACCATGGTTTTTTATTGCTTCTAAAATGACTTGAGGTTTATTAATCTCAGGTTTTGCATAGGACCGTCGTGTGTTCAGATATTTTAATAATTCATCGTCTGGTTAGAATCCTATTAGAATAAATGTGCCTGTTTGGACAAATATATTCCATGTTTAGAAGTATTGAAAATAAACATGTTTTAAATCTGTTTATGGTAGTTTATCTCCCAGACAGATAACATCACCTACCAACATATCTGTAGTACTTTATAAACTCGCTCTAGGCTTGTGTAGTTCACGTACGAAGAATGATTAGGAATTATTTGCCACTATTGAACGAGAACGAACTATTCCCCGAGATCATCCTTCAATAGTACCATTAGTTCCTTTCGCAAAAGAGTGAGCGCGCGAGCACGCACACCGTCCGACCGATCACTCGATTTGTCTCTGATGAAGACCGATTACAAGCGAAGGAACAAACACAAACCAAGATTATTTTACTACTGAACTAACAGTACTAATAGAACTATAAGACTGAACTAGTACATTTGATTGATTGTACTAGTACGGAGCACTCTGCTCAGTGAACGATTAAGCACAAGCCTAACTCACTCATAGAAACTGAATCAGTTAGTTTCATCCCAATCAAAGTTATAAAGTGATAGCCCAGTGGACTGAGGGTCTATAAGGAAAAAAAAACTAAGGGGGCGGAAGGAGAAACAACATGTTTTCTGTCTTTTTTCCTCAGTGCCCCCTTATCTACAACCCAACCAAAGTTTTCTCCAATTTTGAATATTATCTCAAACACATTATCAATACACAAATATCAATATACATGCTAGTTTAATTTTATTTTATTTAATGGGAAACTGGCAAACCACACTAGTCTCTAGATTGTATCAACAAACATTAATTGACTTGAATTAGTTAAATCCAACCAAATGAGGGGTAAATTTCTGTTTTTACGGAGCGAGCTAGGGTAAAACCTACCTAGAATTCTTTGTGATATACAGACACATTTTTCCCTGAAAGAGTAGGCAGAGCCTCTAAAGGGCCTCTTTCACTGTGGGTGGCATCATCGTGGGATATAGACGTGACGAGTGGTGAGCTCATCGCCGCCATTGCTTCCCACAACTGACTCTGCTAACGCTTTCTTACAGTAATAATACATTCCTAAAATAAACAAGCAGCCAGGACAAATCTTATACCAACAAATGTTACAAACAAGGCCGGGTAATCTCTCAGTCGGCTTTTACGACATCCACGGGAGGAGATGGAGGCGTCTATTCTTGGACTGGACACACCACGGCCGAATTATTTGTGTATTTCTTACACTAAGTTACAATGCCATGAAAACAAGTTAAGTTATGAATAGAGCCAGTAATGCCGAAGACATAAATAAACAAGGTTATGTATTTCGTAACACATTTTATGAGCATAAATTACTCATTCATGTGAGAAGTTCATTTCTGATGGAGGTAGGTGTATGACTATGTATCAAAAACCACTTCATACAGTTATATTAAATTCAAAAAAGTATTTTTTTTAACTTGCAATGTTTGTCTAAGTGGAATCCGGGTGGAATCTTGCAACTGAATTTTAAAGCAGTTATCCTCAACCGATTGAGCTGAAATTTGGCATACCTGCCAGTTCCGATGACAATACAATATGTTGGTGACAGCGAGCTGATCTAATGATGGAGACGGACAACGGAACTCCTCGATGGATAATAGTAGACTGGCCGTGTTTTGATTAATTTTGATGAGCACATGGTTACAATCACTAATTTTATAAAAGCTTGTATTGAAAAATATATTTTTCACTAGAAACTTATTATTCATTAACCCCAACATGTAAGATTATTTGGTTTGAGATTTTTCCTAACTGCTACCTTATAAGGAATGTTTTATTACTGTGGGAAGCAATGACGGTGATGAGCTCACCACTTGTCACCACTAATTGTCATCATGAGAATATAGATTCCCATGATAAATAAATAAATAAATAATGCTTGACAACATTATCTAGCCCCAAGCTAAGCAGAGCTTGTGCTATGGCTGCTAGACAACTGATATACTTAATACAATATATTACATAGATAGATATTTTTATTATACCTAGAAAATACCCAGAACACCCTGAACAAATATCTGCAGATCGCACAAATATTTGTTCCGAGGCGGGAATCGAACCCGCAACCTCCTGTGTCGCAGGCGAAAGATCGCCCGCCGCGCCACAGAGGTCGTCAAAATGATGATGGCGCAACCCTTGGTGAAAAGAGGCCCATTGACGATCTGCCTACTTTTTCGGGGAAAAAAGATCATCAAATCACAAGGATCATTTTGAATACCTAGTCGTATAAATTAAAATGACTCCTGTGCAATGCAACCAAACCTAGAAGAATTAGGCAAAAGGCTTCCCCCCCCCCCATAGAATGCCATGATGAACGCTAACGGTCTTTAGCTTCCCACATACTACATCTACATCCTGTGATCTTTGTGGTCGCCTCGATAACTTTTTTTGAATTGTCATTTCTGCTTGCTATATATATATATATATATGACCTGCAGGTCTAAAATAGCCACTTTGGGGTGTTTCATAATAGGAGCACATATGTTAAATTTCATACAAACGTATTTGCACAAATATGGGCGAACAGAGTATAATTTTACACTGAAATGACTGTTGTTGGCTTTTATATTGGTCATTATTTGCGGCAAATCATATTTGGTTGAAGAAAACAGTGGACTAATAGCGAAAATAACATCGAAATTACTTGCCGCACTAAAATGTCGATGTTATTTTCGTATCGGATTCATCTAAAATGAGTGCCAGTTTACGAATAATAGAGGAACACAATAATGATCTGCTGCAAAGCTGCTAATGAAACATATTAGGGATGATTCACCCAAAGTGGCTGTTTTAGACCGGCTGCTCATTGCCAGCTAAACTTGCTAATTCTGACATTCTGATTCGGTTGCCTTTTCCTATCACAGAATGTCTCTTACAAAAACAACTACGCATGTAAGTGGGTAACAATATACTAGCTAATTCTCAAATTACCAGTACGCGAACAAGATTGTGGACCCCAGCCAAACAATCATGAAAATACATAACAATCAAAACTCCCATACAGCTTAATTGCTCTAATTGTACGTAGTCGGTTCTCGCGCCGCAATCACAGATGTAGAGCCAGATAGAACTGACATTTACAAACTCAGATTTAACAAGTAATTACAATAGTAGTAGTAGAGCTATTTTGTGAAAGAGTTCGTCCGGGGAAGTACTACCACCATACCTATTTCTGCCGCAAAGCAGTAGTGCTCGCATTGCTGTGTTCCGGTTTGAAGGGTAAGGGTGCCGGTGAAATTACAGGCACATGAGACTTTTCATCTTTATGTCTCAGGGTGGCGGGCGCAGTGCAATGCCACATAGGGTGCGTCCTAGGTGGACGTGACCTGTGAGGTAATGCACTGTTCATAGGCAGAGGTTACCGCTTAACATCAGGTGGGCCATCTGCTTGTTCCGACATTCAGTAGTAAAAAAAAAAAATGCGTCTCCTAGTTTTCGCTATCTCAAAAAGTGTTGTATCGCATAGTTAAGTATAGTATAGTTTACACACGATGTATAGTTAAGTATCGAAAAAAACACAATAAAACCTGAATTTTGCCGCTCAAGCGAGATGTGTGATCACAACCTTATCGAAATAAATTCGTGAATAAGTTACAAACAAACATTTAAACAACCAAACTTTCGCATATGATAATGTAATTGCAGTGAGCAGTTCTATCTTGTGCTGTGCTGTGGTCGCTCCAACTGATTGATAGTCGGCGCTAACAAGCTGTAATGCACTGTTTGAACAATATATCATTCAATGACTCTGTTGTACTACCTTTGCCCAGCTGTGGGATTGTGCGTGAGCAAAGTAAATTGCAGTCAAGTTGTCACTCATAATGACTTTATACAAATGGGGTACCTGATAGACTGATAGACCGCGTCCGCAATCGTGGTTTAGTAGTAGTAGAGCTTTTTTGTGAAAGAATTCGTCCGGGGAAGAACTACCACCTATTTCTGCCGCAAAGCCGTAGTGCTCGCATTGCTGTGTTCCGGTTTGAAGGGTATGGTTGCCGGTGAAATTACAGGCACATGAGACTTTTCATCTTTATGTCTCAGGGTGGCGGGCCCAGTGCAATGCCACATAGGACGCGTCCTAGGTGGACGTGACCTATGTGAGAATGCACTGTTCATAGACAGAGGGTACCGCTTATCATCAGGTGGGCCATCTGCTTGTTCCATCATTCTAAGTAGTATAAAAAAAAGTTGTACTGCGCTCCAAAACGCAAATTGCGGATGTCGGACAGAAAGCGGGTAAATTGAAGTGGGATTGGGCGGGCCACGTCTGCTGCATGTCAGGGCTTAAAGCCATAACAGAGTGGACGCCTCTCAACGGAAAACGATCTCGTGGCAGATCGCGGCGAAGATGTAGAGACGAAATAGATACCTATAGGATTGGTCCACAATGGCTTAAAACAGAGAGGACTGGAGAGAAGGAAGGGAGGCCTTTGCCCTGCAGTGGGACACCACATAATAATGGGGTATACGGTTTCTTAGACGACTGGCCAAAAAAAGGGTTCTTAAGCGTGAGCTCCAGAGTCCTGAGTCTCAACTAGCACCGCCGTAAAGTTGCATGCCTTTCGATCCTCTATAGGTTAAATTTCGGGGAAAGTGGCCAGGTACTTCACAATTGGATTCTTTTTCTTTTTTATGTCTGTATTACCCAATCTGTTTTTTTTTGTTTTTTTTCCTGTGTGTTTGACGACCTCTGTGGCGCGCCGGGCGAGTAGCCGACTGAGATACGAGAGGTTGCGGGTTTGATTCCCGCTGCGGAACAAATGTTTCCATGATCAGAAAATATTAGATTCGTGTCTTTTGAACACGCTTTTATTAGCTTGGGTTGTATCTATGTATGTATGTATGTATGTATGTATGTAACTGAATCTTTGAGCATAATTTTCACCAATTTCCAGAAGTCTGATTAATTTGAAACTTTGCATAGAGAGAGAGGGAGAGATAAATCGAACTAAAAAATGAAAAATAAATAATATTTTAAAAAATTCAAAAACACGCTTTTATAGCTAACCGAACTAAAAAATAGAAAATAATTTTCAATTTCAAAGAGTTTATATTACAGTAGAAGAAGATCGAACAATCAATCAGATTTGTTTTTGTTTTTTTTTAAAAGCGTGGTTTGCATTTTACTACTTTTCATAACTCTCCTCTCATAGATAGTTGCCAATAGAATGATTGTTACATTTATTTTATCAAGCACCCCACGCTTTTCAAAAAAACAAAAAAAACAAATCTGATTGATTGTTCGATCTTCTTCTACTGTAATATAAACTCTTTGAAATTGAACATTATTTTCTATTTTTTAGTTCGGTTAGCAATAGAAACGAGTTTTTAAAAAATAAAAATAAATATTTATTTATTTATTATTTTACGTTGATGGGTTGTTTGACCTCGATCTCACCTGTTGGTAAGTGACGAATGTGGCCAATTCTTCTTTATTGATAATAATAATAATAATAATAAATAAATAATAAATAATGCTGGACAGTTCACACAACATTATCTAGCCCCAAGCTAAGCAGAGCTTGTGTTATGGGTACTAGATAACTGATATACTTAATACAACATATTACATAGATAGATATTTTTTTATTATGCATAGAAAATACCCAGAACACCCTGAACAAATATCTGCAATCGCACAAATATTTGTTCCGAGGCGGGAATCGAACCCGCAACCTCCTGCGTCGCAGGCCAAGCTTCGCCCGCCGTGCCACAGAGGTCGTCTATTGATGGTCTAGAAGGCACCTAGGTATTCACTCTAGCCTTGAAGAGACCCAGATTATAGTTTTCAGGAAAGACAGACGGCGGTAGTGTGTTAGTCTGTGTTGTGGTAGCATGGAACTCGTAGTTCCTGATAACCACGACACAGGGGATCTTAGTGTGGGATCGGACATGTATGTGAATATTAGGTGTTAAATGTTGACGTTATATTGTGTTGACGACCAGCCGTGGAGAGTGGTTTCACCCTTTTGTTTCTCGAGCTCTTTCATCACTTTATTGTATTTGGTGTGTGCATTTGTGGGGGTTGGTAAGGGGGGAGGGAGGGGGGGGGGGGATCCCGACTTTACCCGCGCGAAGCCGGGGCGGGTAGTGGCTAGTTTTATGCATAAATGTCATATTGTCTCTAAACTTCTTTAGAGTTGGGAATCCTACTTTATTTTAATACTATTGTTTTGAATTGCAAATAATTTCATTGTAATGTAGATTTGGTATAAATAAATAAACGGCCTTGAACGATTTCATGTCCGTTTGTAAAGGATTTAGCGATAACGCTGGTAGTTCAATGGCGAATTGGGTTTTTTTATCCTTATTGTACTCGTGGTACAACTAGGCATGAACTTAGCTGTACTCCTTCACTGATTGGTCCTATTTGGAGGCTTTCTCCCCACAGAGGAGTCAATGTTATGAGCTGAAAAAAAAATATGTCATGCATTGACCTTCTATCTGTAAAGTGAACGTACAAAAATGTTCTACCTGTTCATTAACCATGTGAAAAAAAATAACAAAGTGCAGTTGTTTTCGACTGAAAATTTGATTCAAATTCTAAACGACTAAGATTTTTGTACTTTCTCTTTCATCTAAATGTCGGCAAAGACTTTATCTTCAAGTTGAACGTATGATTCTGTGATGCGACGCTTTTCACGTGGCAAATAATTTTGTTATTTGTTCTGCGAGCGCTATTCTGCCACTTTCTAACTTACCTGAACTTCAATGTGTTATAAAGTGATGGAGTTTGACACGCCACGGAACCAATAGTTTATTTTACAATATAGGTCACTCCTTACCTTTTAAACGGTCCCAAAGGGACCCTTTTCCAAATTAGTTAAGTGCTTGGTTCATTCCCAGAGGAAAACTGTCAATTTCAACTAATTACATAATAGAGAAGAGTATGCATTACTCGATAGAGGGTACATATTTGAGCCGTTTCGCGTGGAAACTCTAGGCCCGTGGGGACCAGGGCCACATAAATTTGTCAAGGAACTTGCGGAGCGTCTTTTTGAGTCCACGTGTGACCGGAATGCTGGTTTTTATTTTGGTCAACGAATAAGCATTGCCATTCAGCGTGGCAATGCAGCCAGCATTCTGTGCACGCTGCCGTCGGGTGACGGCTTGCTGATCTGATAGGATCAACACTGATAGGATTTTTTACAGCCACATTAGTGTTTTTAGTTTAGTTTTGGTTTATTGTCTTAGTCCTTGTATTAGTTGTATTATTCTTTCTGTAAATAAGAAGAATATCATTAGACTAATGTCGTAGAGTGTTCTAAGGGCCTTTAGTAGACGCTGTCCAACTGGGTTGGGCTCATATACCCTGGATTGTAGAACGTCTCTCGGAGCTAAATGGCTGGGTTGAACACAAACATAGTGTGATATATATATGTCTGTGGTGTAGTATATGCAGTTGAAATAATCAAGATAAATATCCCCCTTAACAGATAATTAGCAGATATAAGCCTAGCAATCCTTTTTTAGGGTTCCGTACCCAAAGGGTATAACGGGACTATTACTAAGGCTCGGCTGTCCGTCTGTCTGTCTGTCTGTCTGTCTATCTGTCTGTCTGTCCGTCCGTCCGTCCGTCCGTCTGTCACCAGGCTGAATCTCATGAACCGTGATAGACAGTTTAAATTTTCACAGATGATGTATTTCTGTTGCCTCTACAACAACAAATACTAAAAAATGGAATCTTCTTCTTCTTCGTCGTGTCGATGGTGGATCACCGTGGATCTTCGTTAGGGGAGTCCTTAGAAGGCCTTGGAATAAAATAAATGTTTAAGGGGGCTCCCGTACAACAAACGTGATTTATCCTAATGAATGTTAAGCAATGATCTGCGAGGTCAGTTTTTGGATGGGTGACCACTTTTTGTGTGCAATTTTTAATCTTATTATTTAAAACCTGTTTTTTTTGCCTTTTATATAGATAATGGTACGGAACCCTTCGTGCTCAAGTCTGACTCGCACTTTGGCGTTTTTTTAAACTGGTATTACATATCAGGTGGGCCATCTGCTTTACCCGTCATTCCAAGTAGTATACAAAAAACAACATTTACGTTAGAAGCAAGTAGTTAAGTAAATAAATTATACACATTTCACAATCAAGGTATTCTTTTATTAATTTTTGTTGATAATTTCGTGACTAAAAACTCTGAAACCAAAATAATAACCGACGACAAAACTAAAAAACTATGAAATTTTAAAACCCGTGTACTAAGTTACCTTCCAAGTTTCGTCTAGATCGGTTGTAAAATACGACCTGTGGAGGAGTACCAACAAACTGACATGAAAATAAATTGAACTTGAAGCAGAGTCTCTTCGCTCGCTCGGTCAATAAACATAGGTTCACACGAAAAGATCAATGGTTTCACATGCCAGTTCAATCACACCATTCTAATAACGTTGGATGATTTCGCAGACGAAAAATGTGCAACTAATGCGAAATGTTTACGTCACTCTATTTCCGAGCCGACGTAAATGAACTAAGTACCTACATAGTTCATAGAACTCCTGCGTTACTGTAATTTCACTATAATATTAATATTATGTAGCACATGGTGGGAAATTGAATAATAGTGCCCGACTCGACCGAATGAAACCCGTGGAAATGTTCGAGATGGGAACTTTATTTGTTATAACTACATTTATTAGGGTTGCGCAAACCCCAGGCAGAAATTTTCATACAAAAAACTCCTCGCGCCGCACGAAAAAGCTGTTTTTATTGAATATCTCGTTAAATATAGATAATTAGGTATATAAAACCCCTACAGTAAACCCTCGCCTTGTTGTATTGATTTCATGTATCTAATTTTTTACCCAATAATATGCTCCATTTGAATAAACAATCGAATCTAGCCAAAAGTTAGAGGTAACTTTGGGTTTTTTTTCTATCGTGAAGAATTTACTTAGAAGCGACGACTGATTGGCACTTTCGAGCATGTCTCGGTCTACTGACGGTGTAAGCGTCGGCCGCGGGCCCCTAGCGGCCTGCGCGCTGCCGCCCTACGCCGCCGTCGCGTCCACAATTCTATATGACCGGACAAATTGTATCTGGTCAGAACTTAGCGACGTGACCCCAACAATTCATTCTTAAACCCAACAGTCCGGTCGAAAACCGGGCGGTTGGGAACCCTACATATCACAAGTAACTTATTTTTGTAACCCCCGACGCATAAACGACGGGTTGTTATAAGTTTGACGTGTCTGTGTGTCTGTGTGTGTGTGTCTATCTGTGGCATCGTAGCTCCCGAACGGATGAACCGATATCGTTTTTTTTTGTTTCAAAGGTGAATTTGTCGGTTGTGTTCTAGCTATGTTTGATCAAAATCTGTTCAGCCGTTTCATTGAGTTGAGGGTTTTTAAATTTTTACAAAATTAATTACTTGTTTTGTTGACGAGGTGGAAATCTGCTAACAGATACCCCGTATTGCAAGTTACGTCTATTTCTGAAAAAATAGACCAAAAACAGGCAGCAACCACGTGAAGGATGACCATCAGATTTGCTTTAGGGTTCTCAATGACCCGCGCTCCTCCCATGATCATTCGCCTTCTTGCCAATTCACTCTTGAGCGGGCAAGGAAGGCCTGCATTTATCCAAAACCGGAGCTAGGCAAAATTGTAGTAGTATACACACATTCAAACACCCACAATTCCATACAAAATCACACATACACTCTCACACAATGGACCTCTATTGATTTAACATATTGTTTAGTATTGAGTATAGTACATTTTATCGGTGGCATTGATTGGAGTGTAGTAGGTACAAGTAGTACTTAGGTACTACCCATCTACTTATTAGGATTCTTAAAACTTTTATTAATTTCCCACTTTTTTTTCATAGAATTAGTTATTAATAACTAGGCTAGATTAATGTTACTAAAATGTATCCTAGGTACCTTTCGCAATGTACGTACACCATCCTTGCATCTACAAATTCACTGTGACCCTGCTGTACAGGCTTTAAGTCCTAGTGTGGGGAACTGAGCCTAACCGTGGTACTATATTTCAGATTATAACTACTTTTAAGATTGTATCTATGTATGTCTCTGTAATGTCTTTTGTATTTTAAATTAATTTAAATTAATTTCTATTTTATTTCATTTAATAGCTTTGTTGTAAGAAACAAGTTTGCGTACCTAACCGTATGCACTCATGTTTTTGAATATTTGGGATTGGTCCAGCTGTTATTGATTTTGAACGTAACTTGTCGAGAATGTAAATGCGGTGAGCTACATTTTTTATTCAGTTGCTGAACTTCTAAGAGCGTAGGCGTCAGGCTTTCTTGTTTCTGCAACAGTTTGCTCGACAACGAATTGTTTGTATTCTAAGAATTGAGTTTTAGGCCCTAGGGCAAAGAAAGTTCATCCAACTTGGTAATCTTTGGTTACTAAAATAGTATAGGTGGTTAGATACTTGTTGAAAGAGCGAAGCGAGTTCTCTGAGTTCTTGGAAGAATCGGCGTTTGTATGTATGTATGTATGTTTGTCCGAGCATAACTTCCGAACCGTTAATCCGATCTTCATGAAATTAGATTTTGGGGTAGACAGTACTGGTACAATTTGTTGAAGGTTATGAGCTATATCGGTCGGGGGGTTGTTGAGATATTGGGGCCCAAGAGGGGGTATAAAAAAGGTGAGATTATCAGATCAAATGGTGTGTCATATGAAAGTCCCTCGCTTGTTTTTTTTTTTTTTTTAACTTATTTAGTTTTTGAGATATTAGGGTAAATCGAAAATGTAAAAAACCTACAACGCTGAGATTTGGTATGTTTGTAGCTTTTATGACGCAAATACTGAGAAAAGTCTAAAATTGAAGAATTTCGAAACTGGTACTCTATAAAAATTTAACCAGCACACACACACACACACACATACAGACACGTCAAACTTATAACACCCCTTCGTTTTTCGTCGGTGGTTAAAAATATCTACGCTTAAAAGATACCCTCTGTGCTTCCCAGATCGCTGCAGCAAATTGGTTTCAGCTCAGAGTTGTGCTGGATAAGTTACATACAAGTAAAGTATCCAGCGTTGATTTTTAGCCAAAACCGGATTTCACCGAGATCACGACCAACGGTGATGATAAAATAGTATATGATGCGCTACAGAAACGCGGATCACCTCATTTCGGATTGGATCACGTAGTGCAACTCCAAGCATAACTCATAGCCCGCTGGGCAACTTTGAGCTTTTGTATTCGCCCAATGAAATGAAATGAAATGAGATCAGTTTATTTGCTAAAACACGGTAGGATACACGGAAGACCTTATGTTATAGTGAGGAGCACATGTTCTTGCTTCACAAGCATGCAAATGTTTTAAAATAGGTACGTCTCTATTACATACATTGGATAAAATAAATACTAATCAATTCATTAATACTACTAATCAATTACAATACCACAGATACCACAATCTGTACAAACAAAAATAACTTATTCCAAATTAGATTTAAAAAAAAACTTTAAATTCAAAAATAACAATATATTCATTTAATTAATTTAATTTAAAATAGTCAAGTTATTTATCAAATTAAAAAAATATAATTTTCACTAGAAACGGGATATTTACCATGATTTTTGAGTTTTATAATGTTCCCGATATTTCGGCACAGTTGCATGCGCCATGATCACGGGAGAACTGACTAAAGTCTTTGCGAGTAGATGTTATTGGCAGATATATCGATCTACCCTCTTTCTCACTCTTTTATTACGAACGATACCACTACCATCGGTTTCATTGTCACAATTCACACCAACTCGACACACAACACTAACGGTGTCCGGACGCGTAGCAAGTACCACACTTTTTTGATTCTTACACATTCTTACCACAGGCTTCCATACTCCAGATAATTGAAAACCATCTTCTCTATTGAAGTTTCTGTACTTAGTAATCTCAATTGCCTCTTGTACCATTCTCGGTATGTAATGTCGCTCTGTCGAGATTACCTGCGGACTGTGTAGCTCGATCCAATGATTTGAGCCAGATTCCAAAAGGTGTTCTGCTATGGCTGACTTATGTATGTCCCTGTTCTTGACCGCTCGTATGTGCTCCTTAACCCGACACGCTATCGTACGTTTCGTTTGGCCAATGTACGAACTCCCACAGCTACAATCAATTTTATACACCCCTGGCTTTTCAAGTGGAAAACTGTCTTTTGGTGAACGCAAGTAGTGCGATATCTTCTTTAAGGGAGTGAAGATGGTCTTTACGGAAAACTTTTGCAGGACTTTCGCAATTTTGTCCGTCACCCCCTTAACATATGGCAGAAACGCTGGCCTACGTTCTACTCTGCATCTGTGGGGTCTTGGCCTAGGTCGGGATGGTAATGACCGAAGCTTATATCCATTCTTACGCAACACATGCTGGACATGAGCTAGCTCACTTTCAATGTGATTCTCATCACACAGGTCAACTGCTCGGTTGGTGAGAGATGTTACCACTGAATTGAGCTGCCGAGGGTGGTGGTGCGAATCAGCATGAAGATATCGGTCCGTGTGTGTAGGTTTTCTGTAAACAGAGTGGCCTAACCCACCATCTTCTCGGACCTGTACCAATACGTCTAGGAAAGCCAAACGTCGATCACATTCCATCTCATACGTAAACCTCATCTTCGTATGTACTCCATTAAGATGTGCCAAAAGTAGTTCTATTTCTTCATTCCTTCCTTCCAAAATACAGAAAATGTCATCAACATACCTCTTCCACAATTTAATCGGTAAGGGGGCAGTCGAGATAGCCATATTCTCGAAATACTCCATCCAAATATTTGCCACTACGGGAGCAACTGGACTTCCCATAGCTACCCCATCTATTTGGAGATAGTAATTTCCCTTGTATACAAAATAATTTGTGGAGAGTATATGATGCACAAGCTTGGCGTACTCTGCAGGGATGTCATTTTCCTGTATGCTCTTCTCAATCACCTTCGTTTCTAGTGAAAATTATGTACATAACCATGATAGTTTCAAAAGTTAATTAAAAAATTCATCCACAGAATAAAAACACTTCTCTGATAATCATTTATGTATTTTTATCTTAAATAGGTTTCCGGACAACTCTTTGAGTCCTTCAGGGAGATTATTATAAATTTTTGCTGCCCTAAAGTTGGCGTTATTCTGAAGAGATTTTTTACAAAACGGGAGATATAGCCTATTATTTGTTTGTGTTCGCAGTTGGAGAGAACGCCCGTCTTGATTTATTTTAAATAATGCTGGGTTTTGTTTTACAAAAATAGTTAGTTGTTTTATGTATAGACACGGTAGAGTTAGTAACAATTTCCCCAACCAATGTCTTTTCTAGCACACAATAAGAGAAATGTATTCCTGTCGAATATACTCAACTCATAACTGTACGTAGCTGCCGTCGAGTTTACGATCTAACTAATTGAAGTCGTTTATTTTCGACTCACGTATCGCGCAGTATGAATGAGAGATTTCGTTTTGATTAGTTTAATGATGATCCTATCTGCTGTTATGATGTAGGTTGGGTGGAATAGTGTATTGTACAGGTAAGGAACATGAACTCTTTTGTACGCGAACGAAGTTTGCTCCTATGTTGGATATTATCTGATCAAACTCCATGAAATTGCAATTCCGAGGGAGATACACATGATCAGTTTTGACAAATTTGACTACATTACACTATTTAATATTTTTCTGTTTTTAAAAAAGGCCGCCGCAGAATTACCTATCTCAGATTTGATTTTAAACTTACTAAATCAAGTACAATATTCAAATTGTAAATATGCACGGATACTACATTATAATTCCGAGGGATCACTGTACCAGAAACACGATAGGACAAATTTTTTTCGGTAGAAAAAACCCATTTTCCTCTACTTTGTTACAGTTACTAACTTTTGTTACTTGTACTGTTATTTATTCTGTGCTTTTGGCTAGATTCGATTGTTTATAAAAATGGTGCACAATGGGTAAAAAATTAGATAAATAAAATCAATAAAACAAAGCCCAGGGTTTATTGTAGGGGTTTTATAAAATTATCTATATTTTACGAGATATTCAATAAAACAGCTTTTTCGTGCGGCGTGAAGATTTCTGTCGTTGGCGCAGCATGTATGATGAATGTGATGAGAGTGAATGAAGCAAGAGGTATGTCAGGATCGCAGTGGAAATCCATGATCTGTGCCTACCCCTCCGGGAAACAGGACTGAGTTTATGTATGTATTTGGATTATCTGTTTATGAGAAGTAGGCTTTCAAAGAGAGGTCTATATTGCAGTTTGGTAACTGTTAGTATCGCCTTGGGAATATTAAAATTGGTTTTGTACCGATGGAAACGATGGTTCCGGATCAAACAAGTCAACTAGATTTACATAAATCTGTACGTTCTGTTTAACCAGAATACTATGGAATATACGCTCGTATAGTTCAACCAATTTTGATGTTCAGTTGAAAGCAACGCTAGTGGAGGGTAAATCTTGCAAGTTGCAACTGAATTTGGAACCACTCCTCCCACCCAACCGATTGAACTGAAGTTTTAAAGATTTACGTACACCTTAAGCGCTAGTGAAAGAAAGAAAAAAGAAAAAAAACATTAATTTGTGTCAACAAATTATGGAAACAATATTCCACACGAAATGACACACACACACACACACACACACACACACACACACACATACAATACAAGTATACAGACAATACAGTATTATGGTGAGCTGATCAGATGGTAGAGACGGAAGGTGGACAACGGAACTCTTCGGTGCATAATAGTTGACTGGCCGTGTTTAGGCTCATTTTTATCAGCATACGGTTACGATCACTAATTTTACAGCGAGCTGAGCTGATCTGAGATGGAAGGTTGACAACGGAACTCTTCGATGGATAATAGTAGACTGGCCGTGTTTAGGCTCATTTTGGTCAGCATACGGTTACGATCACTAATTTTACAGCGAGCTGAGCTGATCTGAGATGGAAGGTTGACAACGGAACTCCTCGATGGCTAATAGTAGACTGGCCGTGTTTAGGCTCATTTTGGTCTGCATACGGTTACGATCACTAATTTTACAGCGAGCTGAGCTGATCTGAGATAGAAGGTTGACAACGGAACTCCTCGATGGATAGTAGTAGACTGGCCGTGTTTAGGCTCATTTTGGTCAGCACACGGTTACGATCACTAATTTTACAGCGAGCTGAGCTGATCTGAGATAGAAGGTTGACAACGGAACTCCTCGATGGATAATAGTAGACTGGCCGTGTTTAGGCTCATTTTGGTCAGCATACGGTTACGATCACTAATTTTACATCGAGCTGAGCTGATCTGAGATGGAAGGTTGACAACGGAACTCCTCGATGGATAATAGTAGACTGGCCGTGTTTAGGCTCATTTGCTCATTTTGGTCAGCACACAAGGTCAGCAACTTATTTGGATAATATTGTCTCGTTGAACTCACGGCGCCCTCCACCCTGAGACATAAAGATGAAAAGTCTCTTGTGCCTGTAATCACAGAATAAATATTAGTACAAGTCTGTAATGTTACCGGCACCCATAACCCTTTAAACAGGAACACAGCAATGCGAGCACTACTGTTTTGTGGCAGAGACAGGTATGATTGTAGTACTTCCACGGAATAACTCTTTCACAAAAAAAAGAGCTACACCCTTACCAACATGACCTTCTATAAGCGCAGTCGTTTTCAGGGTTCCGTACCCAAACGGTACAACGGGATCCTATTACTAAGACTCCGCTGTCCGTCCACCTGTCTGTCTGTCCGTCCGTCTGTCTGTCTGTCCGTCTGTCACCAAGAAGTATCTCAAGAACCGTGATAGTTAGACAGTTGAAATTTTCACAGATGATGTATTTCTGTTGCCAACAGCAAATACTACAAAACAATAAAATAAATATTTAATGGGGCTCCCATACAACAAACGTGTTTTTTTGTTTGTTTTTGCTCGATTTTGATAACGGCAACAGGTAGACGCTTGAAATATTCACAGAATATTTAGTTATATATTGAATTTAAAAATAAATAATGAAATTTTAATAAAACACATATTTAAGGGGGCTCCCATACAAGAAACGTGTTTTTTTAATGGTACGGAACCCTTCGTGCGCGAGTCCGACTCGCACTTGGCCGGTTTTTCTCTATTTTTACACATTCCACGTTTACACCAAGAGCGTCATACGTTGTAAAGAACAAAGGCTTTGCTAAAAGCTTCGCAACACTTAATGCGTTGACAGTTAGTACGGCCAAATCACAGCATAAAGTAACAGTTAGTTTGGCTAAACTATCTCCCTTCAGTTTTAGAAGTCAGATAAACACCACAGCCAAGGTCCTACAGACCATCATTCATCTGTAACAGACATACAAACAAAACTCTGCGTTCCAGATCTCAGTTCATAGTTTTGTAACGTTGAAAGTGCGCGTTTGTGCTAATTGGAAGGGAAATTTATTATAAAAAATATAGTTTACGTGTTTCTTATACTTTTTAACCCCCTACTAAAAAGAGGGGTGTAAGTTTAAGGCCATAGTGTGTCTGATGTTTCTTTGTTGCCACGCAGTTCCGGAATGGATGCTCTGATTTCAATACGGTTTTTTTTATGAAAGATTTCAAGTCTCTACAACGAGCTGCTTAGGCTGTGCGTTGTGACTCGGTCAGTCAGTCAGTCAGTACATTGCCTTTAATATATGAGATGGTGTTTGAGAGATGGTTCTTAGCTATGTTTGTTGGAAATTGGTTTAGCCGTATCTAGGATCATCAGCACGCAATTTTTTTTGATGCCTCTTATCTCCTGAACGTTTGCTCTGATTTCAATGCGGTTTTTTTAATGAAAGATGGTATTTGTGAGATGGTTCTTAGTTATGTTTGGTGGAAATTGGTGCAGAGTAGTATTTTTTCCTATATGACTGGTGCAGAGTAGTATTTTTCCTATATTATTGGTGCAGAGTAGTATTTTTTCCAATAGGATTGGTGCAGAGTAGTATTTTTCCTATTATATTGGTGCAGAGTAGTATTTCTTCCAATATGATTAGTGCAGAGTAGTATTTTTTCCCATATGATTGGTGCAGAGTAGTATTTTTTCCTATATGATTTGTGCAGCCGTTTCCACGATCACACATCGCTTTATAGCATAATGTAGGACCCGAAGCTAATTACTTTATTTACAACTAGATGTCGCCAAAGGAAAAAACAGAACGCACTAACAGCTGTCACTCTTCAAAAACAGAACGCACTAACAGCTGTCACTCTTCAAAAACAGAACGCACTAACAGCTGTCACTCTTCAAAAACAGAACGCACTAACAGCTGTCACTCTTCAAAAATATTATTGAGAGAATCTCTCAATAATATTTAAGGCGACATCTAGTCGTGAATAAAGTAATAAGCTTCGGGGCCCTACATTATGTGCTATACACCGATGTGCTTCCTTCTATGTTCCGTTTTCCCAATTTTAACGGAACACTGAAAAACCAGGGTTTTTTTAAATTACCTTGTCAGAAGGGCATATTTAGTACTACATTCCCATACAAAACGAAGTTAATTGCCGGTTATTTCAGCAACCACAAGTCTGATCTAAAAAAAACTTGGTAACTATGATCGGATAGCGAGTATCTAGGCTTTTAGTTATTAACTTTTTCTAAAAACGAAATCAAAATCAAATTAGAGCGAAGTTAATTTTCAATATTTTCATCACCTAAAACGAGCCTATTTCACCTCATTCTATTTATATGATAAACACTTTTAAACAAAAAACTGGCACATGACAAGCCTCGGTAATATAGTCAACTCCAAAAATAACCAAAAATAATTAAAAGAACTTTAGTAAACTCGAAATAAATCAAAAAGTATGAAAAACTATCAAAATACGGTGTAATATTGAATAGTTTAAGCGAATGATTATTCGCACGCGGGGCAGTGTTTAAAATTGATGTAATTTCCGTAATATTTCCAGAGTTTATCCTGTTTAATATTTAGGTAGATAACAGTTCGGAAAAGTAATGTGTACTTTGATCAGGAAAAAGGAACTGAAGTAATACTCGTATATAGTCAAACCACTCTTGTGATATCTTGATTACTTTGGTAACCTTGAGGACCAAAACAATTAAACAAAATTTATTATTCTACTAAACTCCACTATTACGAGGAACTAAGCAACTAAAATAAGTAGAACCGACGAAAATGATCGAACCTTAAGGCACACATGAATACGTACGGCTGAGCCAAACCCAAACAGAAACAATAAAATGATCGAACCTTAAGGCACACATGAATACGTACGGCTGAGCCAAACCCAAACAGAAACAATAAAATGATCGAACCTTAAGGCACACATGAATACGTACGGCTGAGCCAAACCCAAACAGAAACAATAAAATGATCGAACCTTAAGGCACACATGAATACGTACGGCTGAGCCAAACCCAAACAGAAACAATAAAAGCTCATCGCGTCGTTGAAAAGCCATTTTAATTGAATATCTCGTAAATTATAGATAATTTTACGAAACCCTCACAAGTAAGCCTTCGGTTTTATTGTTTTTTTTTTACCCAATAAGCCGCGCCCTTAATTTATAAACTATTATTTGTAAAGGATTTCGTATCCTTATACGAAATCCTTTATATAACTAGAATACTATATATTACTTATATATATACTATATTTAACGTATTCCTTTAAACTAAAATGGACGATTAATTTCAATAAATCCAACTAAATTATTAAAGAGAAAATGTCGAGGCTTATATCGGACCCGTTGTAAAATCCAAATCTGGGTTTATTTGATGGTTTCTTTGTTTCTTTGCTTTTTTTCTCTGTTAATAAAAGTTAACAAATCGTGTAATGTTACTACAAAAAATAAGTTAGTGATATGAAGAATCAGGTCACCAATATCACTTTCATATGTTTTGTAATTTCTGAGAAAAATCTAGAAACCTGCCACCAAAATGTCCAATGCGTCATCATAAGCTTAATCTACAATGACCACACTTTCAGAACCTCTCGGCCTTCCCATCTAGGTCACTTCACAAAAAGCGTGAAAAAACATAATGTACTCCCTACATAAACCATCAGAGGTACGCTCCAGAGAATTTTTCTCTATATTTATCCGCGTCCCTCTTGATGCTTGATTAACCTCAACCACCCAGTATTGATTATACCACGTACCAGTGGGCTTATCTGACAGTATAGAAATAGCTAGTTCAAGATAATATTTGATACTAAATAGCCGCGTTTTCATCGAAAAATCGGGAAAATCCTAGTTATAGTCCTTAAAGCCTTTACACACGATCAAGCTCTCTCTGTGCGATGGTGACTGATGGTATTGTTGCGTGTAGTTTTAGTTTACGTCTACTTTCCTTGGAGTTTTTCACTCGCTAAAACAATATATTATGTTTAAATCTAATGTAACGAAAAGTTTTGCATAGCATGAATCGAGCCTTCCAATTTTGTCGTGCTATTCTAAAGATGTTAAGGTTTTTGATGCTTTAAATGGACTAAAATTAGGAATGATCCATCGGACTTTGATCGTCCTTTTCGATCCGTTAACATTATGTGTTAAGTCTCATAGTTTCCGCAAAATCGGTTCAAGAAGTGTTGATAAGCTGTGTTTAGAAAAACCCAACAAAAATTTAGTTTTGCGCCATTTGCTAAACGTCGCCTTGTATCTTTACGACTGACAATCTTTTTGACATCTTCTGACTGAGCGTGTGTAAAGGCCTGAATGAACAACCAACTAAAACCCAACTTTAAATCCCTGTTATCTAGCTTCAAAATCGCCCGCAACCCGTTGAAGGGAACTTTCAGATGGTTATAGAAAAGAGGCTATGCTACTGCGCGATCGGTCTCATTCTGCTAGTGTTAGGTTATTTCTACGTAGACTTAAGAAGAGCGTGGTACAAACTGTTGCTGCATACGTTCTACATCGCGTGTGATCTGCTGAAGCTACTCGTGAAGCTTGTTGAGCTGTATTGATTTGATGGCTGGGGTTCGAAAGGGTAAGTTGGTTGTGAGGTGTTGTCTGTACCGTTCCATGTTGCCACGTATTAGAGCTTTTTTGTGAAAGAGTTCGTCCGGGGAAGTACTACCACCATACCTATTTCTGCCGCAAAGCAGTAGTGCTCGCATTGCTGTGTTCCGGTTTGAAGAGTGCCGGTGAAATTACAGGCACATGATACTTTTCATCTTTATGCCTCAGGGTGGCAGGCGGAGTGTAATGCTACATAGGGTGCGTCCTAGGTGGACGTGAACTATGTGGTAATGCACTGTTCATAGGCAGAGGGTACTACTTAACATCAGGTGGGCCATCTGCTTGATCCGTCATTCAAAGTAGTAAAAAAAAAAGTATTAGCTTACTAATTAATGTTGCTTCTAGCATGAACTTCCACAATAGCTCATTGATTGAATAGGCTGAGCCTATATTTGTATGATGGTGAATGGTGGGCAGTGAGGTGGAGGATTGGTGGATTGGCTTGTCAGGCGTGGTGTTGTGTACTTAGGTGGATGCTGGTTGTCCATCCCCTGGTGTAATCCCGTAGTGGGCTTTTACGACATCCACGGGAGACAGCCGCCGTTCACATGCCATGGAAACATTTTCAGTTTCTTTGATTCTTCTAAATATCCATGGATAATTTAGGCCGAACAGGCCACGGCATAGTCATGCCAAGGTACAATGACCCTGTAAGAACCAGTGTGGTGAAAGGATTCAGTGTGGCTCACAGGCTCCTTTCATGTAGTGGGCATCACATTTCGCGTAGTATCAAAGAAATTACTATTGTTTAATTAAATCATAGCGAGTCGATAAGAATACATATAGTAGGTCAAAGTTAACATAATTAAACCGTTATCGGCTGCATTATTATTTTATCTGTGCGCTTATCAGTACCTAATATATCTAAAAGCTTAATCTAATTGCACAACGGTCGGTCCAACCGCTAACTGTTATGTTGGTTTTACAAAGCTTTCGTATCAAAACTTCCGTCAGGCTCAGCATGGTGGCACAGAATAAATAATAGTATATGACGGTTCCTAAGTTATGTCGTCCGAGGGTAGACAATGCGTTTTACACATCTCGATAAATATGTCTAAGGGTTGATTTTTCAATCACTAGATAAAATTAACCGTTAGTTAAAAATATCACCATCTTTTTCTTAAGTCATATGAAAGAAAAAGACAGCGCTAACATTTATCTGACAGATAATATTATCTGGGAAATGAAAAATCGGCCCTAACTCTATTGAAATATGTTTGTCTCGTTCGACCACGTAGACCTTTGTCGCGAGGGAATGGCTTATATTGTGATTATTTAAAACAATTAATATATTAACAATGCTATCCTTGTATATTTATATGAATATAATGCGTGTTAGGAAAAATTTAGGTCATTTGGACAAAGTTGGAGACAGGCATACACACAATACTAGAAACAGGAATAAGATTGCAGGTCCTACAACTAGATTGGCTAGAGTTTGTTAGTCGTTCATAGGACAAAGCTCTAAGTTTTTTAATTTACTACCTGACCATGTTGTTAATTTATCTGAAAATAAATTTATGAAAATTGTGAAGACTGTTTTATTAAAAAAGGCTTACTACAAAGTAAAATATTACTTAGATGGCAAAAAAGCTTGGGAGCTCAGCACATGATTGTTAAGACTGCTATTTTTGTTTTATTGTACAAGTACCTAACCTAGGTACTGTGTTTTATTTTGTAAATATCTGTGCACAACTACTATTGTGTCTATTTGTTATAAAATTGTTAACTTCATGACATTGCAAAAATGTGTATCTACCTTTGCTATATTTGTAAATAACTTACAAGAAATATATGATTGAATCGAATTGCATTCCGTTAGCTCGGGTACTGTATATATATTCTGTGGCTCGGGACAGTAGAAATAAAAATCACACTTTTCAATTGCTATTATGATCGGTATTCCTTTCAGTCAATGTTCTATTCTGTGAAATATTCCCATAGCGATGTGAATTGTGAGCTTTTTCTCCCTTTTATTGTGTATCGCTTCACCTTGAGATCGCAACAGCTGTGTTGTAACGTAAATAATCAGTCGTTTACATGTATGATGCATGCGATATGAAGCGGTTCTGAGTTTTATTATATCCAGTTATCAGGAAACACACAGAAGTGTTGAAAATATGTGAAAATGGTTCAGTTTTCAGTGGTCAAGGCGTATACAGCAGATGATTTGTCTTATTTGGAGGCTTTCTCCTTATAGTCTCATAGAGGAGTCAATGTTATGTGCTGAAAAAATATGTGTCGTTCATTGACCTTTTATCTGTAACTAGCGACTCGCCCCGGCTTCGCACGGGTAGCCCCCGGTGACCCCCCCTCCTACCCCTCCCCCTATGTAAATCTCCTGGTTCTAAGCTACCTCCCCACCAATTTTCAGCCAAATCGGTTCAGCCGTTCTTGAGTTATAAGTGGTGTAAATAACACGACTTTGTTTTAATATATAGATGTGAACGTACAAAAATGTTCTACCTGTTCATTAACCATGTGAAAAAATTACATTGTGCAGCTTTTTTCGACTGAAAATTTGATTCATGTTCTAAACGATTTAGCAAATTTCTAAATCGTTACTTTTACTTTCACCTAAATGTCGGCAAACGCTGACCCCCTTATTCATAATCATTTTATAAACCTACATATTTTAGTTAAAATAGCTGTTGGTTCGTTCGCTCTGATTTAAAATGACGTAGGTACGTCTAAAGAAGGCAAAAGCTATTTTAGCTATCAAAGGATTCAAATTTGTGTATGAATAAGGGGGGTTATCTTCAAGTTAAACTGATGATTCTGTGATGCGACAGTTTTTCACGTGGCAAATAATTGTTTTTCGTGATTTTCACTTAATTTTCGTTACGCGAGCGCTATTTTGTCACTGTTTAACTTATCTGAACTCTAATGAGTTAGAAAGTTACGGAATTTTGCTGTTGTACCTATGCGCTATATAACCATTGTTTTCTGTTTTTCAGGTGTCGTTGCATGGTGGGGGTGAGGAGACACCAAGATGGGGGACAGTTTCTTGCACCTGGGGGACATTGTCTCCCTCTACGCGGAGGACAGCATAGCAGGATTCCTCAGTACCTTAGGGTAAGTTGGATTCAGTTGTTTTGTTAGTAGTAGAGCTTTTTTGTGAAAGAGTTCGTCCGGGGAAGTATACCTATTTCTGCCGCAAAGCAGTAGTGTTCGCATTACTGTGTTCCGGTTTGAAGGGTATGGGTGCCGGTGAAATTACAGGCACATGAGACTTGTCATCTTTATGTCTCAGGGTGACGGGCGCAATGCAATGCCACATAGGGCGTGTCCTAGGTGGACGTGACCTATGAGGTAATTCATTGTTAAAGGCAGAGATTACCGCTTAAGATCAGGGGGCCATCTTCTTCTTTCGTAATTCACGTAGTTAAAAAAACATGCAGAATTTCATCTCAATCTGTTAAGGCTGCTATAAAATTAAGTTGCAAGATTTGACCCGAACGTACGTACAAACATTGAAAGTTAAATAAAAGCTTGTAAAAAAACAGACAAGTGCGAGTAGGACTCGCGCCCTGAGGATTCCGTACCGTTGTTTTGGCATAACTTGTCCTACCATGCCGATATATAGTGTAGTGTAGACTTGTGTGCGTCCACCTAGGACGCACCCTATGTGGCACTGCACTGCGCCCGCCACCCTGAGACACGGATCAAGCAGATGGCCCACCTGATGTTAAGTGGTACTCTCTGCCTATGAACAGTGCATTAACTCATAGGTCACGTCCACCTAGGACGCGCCCTATGTGGCATTACACTCCGCCTGCCAACCTGAGACATAAAGATGAAAAGTCTCATGTGCCTGTAATTTCACCGGCACCCTTACTCTTCAAACCGGAACACAGCAATGCGAGCACTACTGCTTTGCGGCAGAAATAGGAATGTTGGTAGTATGTAATCATACGGGTATAAGTGTTTGAATGTTTGAATTTTTGTTCAATTATCTGTTATTCTTAGAATATTATGTAACAATTATGTAAAATATGACTTTTCCTAGTGTACAATAATTGGTATCAAGACGGTATAAATAATTTTGAATTTGAATTTGAGTACTTCCTCGGACGAACTCTTTCGTCTACCTACTACCTAAAGCTCTACCTACTACTAATCAAGTCGATTTGGATAGCCCTCGAGACATGTCAGACATTCGGAAGCTCATTATCTTCAACAACCTCGTAAAAGGGATGGAAGCTTATTTGCAGGTCTGAAGGTCAATGCAATTTATCACCGCACCCTTGAGTTTTCCAGGTCATTTGAGGATCCGGGGTAAAGTGATTGTCACCGTGTTTCTGTACGCAAAAGGCATTTAGGGAGACTAGTCTTGTGGAATGAAGTGTCAGTTGACGCGCCTGCTAAACCTATTACAACAGAAACAATCGTTTTTTACTGTTCAAAAATTAAATTAAAAAAAAAAACTGCTTGATCCGTCAAACCATGTAGTAAACCAAAAAAACTTATTATACGATTCTTAACTTAAACTTATTATACGATTCTTCGAAACCGAAAACCGAATTGCGAGTCGAAATTACGTTTTTACACGTGACAAGTGGTGAGCTCATCGCCGCCATTGCTTCCCACGACTGACTCTAACTTCTCTGCTTCTCTATCCCGGCTTAGGCACGTGACTTTTTTTATATCTTTAATGCATTATTACTGACTTTATTAAATAAAGTAGTTAAATAAGTGGGTAGTTTCAGGATGAAAAAACAGCCCCCCCCCCCCCCCCCCTAGTAGCCTATGTCACTCAGGGTGAATGTAGCTTTCCAATGGTGAAAGATTTTTTTAAATCGGCACTGTAGTTTTTTGTTCATTAATTACAAACATACACACTCACAAAAATAAAAATCTTTCCTCTTTATAATATTAGTGTAGAACTGACTTTATTAAATACTAGCGACTCGTCCCGGCTTCGCACGTGTACTTTCAGGATGAAAAACAGCCCCCCCCCCTCCTATCCCCCTGGTAGCCTATGTCACTCAGGGTGAATGTAGCTTTCCAATGGTGAAATATTTTTTTAAAACGGCACAGTAGTTTTTGAGTTTATTCATTACAAACATACCTACACACACAAAAATACAAATCTTTCATCTTTATAATATTAGTGTAGAAAGGTAAGTCTCCATATAAATAGTCAAAGGTCTCCATTATGTGAAACTTCCTAACTCCAATATTGAAAGTATTTGTCCTCCATATAGCATGGCCGTGGGAGATACTGTTTACCTACCTATTATCAACCCTAGTCTTGGGTTCGTACCCTGTTAATCCCGTCTTAATTAAACTGGGTGGAATATTAAATTTGGGATTATGAGCATTTCGTTGTTCGCTCGCTCAGGTTATATGAGTGTGGATTTTGACGACGTTTTTTTAATGAAGTCTGTGCCAACGCCAGGCAGAAATCTTCATACAAAAAATCATCTCTCTCCGCTCCATAAAGCGGTTTTTATTGATTATCTCTTAAAATATAGATAATTTTACAAAACCCCTACAGTAAACCGACGGCTTTGTTGTATTGATTATATTTATCGGATTTTTAACCCAATAATATTTACCATTTTAATAAACAATCGAATCTTGGCAAAAAGTAGACGTAATGTTTGTTTTTGTTTCTATCGAAAAAAAAATGCCCTATCGTGTTTCTGGTACAGTGTTCCCTCGGAATTTATAAAGTGTCCATGTGGTATCCATGCATATTTTAATTTTGTACCTACTTTATTTAGTCTGTTAAAAATCAAATCTAAGATTGGTAATTTTGCGTTATATACGCCGTGGTGTGTCCGGCCCAAGAATATACCCCTCCATCTCCTCCCGTGGATGTCGTAAAAGCCGACTAAGGGATACCTGGACTTGTTTGCTAGATTCGTTGGTATAAGATTTGTCCTGGCTGGTAGTTTTTTTTTTTTTTTTTTTTTTTTAACTTTGTTATACCTTTGTTTGACCACGATCTCACCTGTTGGAAAGTGACGATGTGGCCGAAGATGGAGCACAAAGGTCTAGAAGGCACCTATTCACTATAGCCTTGAAGAGACTCAGATTATAGTTTTCAGGAAAGACAGACGACGGTAGTGTATTCCACTCCTTAGCAGTTCGCATTATAAAGGTGGAACTGAAACGTTTAGTACGAATAGCGGGTATACTAATCAGGTAAGGTTGGTACCGAGCCGTGCGCCTGCTCGTCCCTATGATGATAAGGAGATAGTGGGATCAAATCATGAAGTTCCTGGGAGCATTCCCCGAAATGCTTATATTATTACTTGAAGAAAGCGTTAGCAGAGTCAGTCGTGGAAAGCAATGGCGGCGATGAGCTCACCACTTGTCAAGTCTATATCCCACGATAGTGCACCCACGGTGAAAAGAGGCCCATTTGAGGGTCTGCCTCGGGGAAAAAGGCGTGTGTCATCGTTATAAAAATAGTTATGTAGGTACATACATTTCACTAGAAACGGGATATTTACCATGATTTTTGAGTTTTGATTTGTCCCGAAATTTCGGCACAGTTGCATGCGCCATGATCACGGGAAGTCTTTGCGAGTAGATGTTATTGGCAGATATATCGAACTACCCTCTTTCTCACTCTTAAAAATCGACTTAAAAAAAGGAGAATGTTCTTACGAAGGATACCACTAAATAAAATATACTCTTATGGTAAATATGGTTAATATCCAGTTTCTAGTGAAAAGTATGAACATAACCAAGATAGTTTAAAAAAATTGTTATATCGTTGTTCACTCAAAAGCTAATAGAGCAGACTTTGTTGTACTTATGAAGGCGAAAATGTTATCATTTATGTTTATTATTATGAGGCTGTGGTGCCCCACTGCAGGGCAAAGGCCTCCCCTTTCCCTCCTTCCATTCGTCTCTTTTGTTGGCTATTTGGGACCAATCCTGCAAGTAGGAGTGTAGCTCATCCCGCCATCTCCGTCTGGGCCTTCCACGTGGCCGTCGTCTGTTTGGGATCGAATCTGTCGTGGTCTTCGCCCATAGTTCTTCTGACATACGGCGCACATGTCCAGCCCCACTTAAGCTTAGCAGCTTTTTAAGCTACGTCAGCTATCTGTGTTTGGGGGCGTATTCTCGAGTTCCTTATTCGGTCCGTGAGTTTCACTCCTAGGATACTAACGCTCCTAGGATACTAACTCATTTATTCATGAAAATACCTTAGATAATCTATAGACTGGATAGAGTGTCGTCCTGTAATCACTACATTAGAAACAGGCCAGCCTGTGACAAGCTGTGTGCGTGTCTACACACACTAACGAGTGCGCAGCTTTGTCTTAGACTCGCGTCACGTCATTGTAATTGTATCTGTGTGCGTGCGTAAAGATAACAGCTAATGGCATATTTCCCTATTTATTGGGAAAAACTGACTATTTTAGAATTGGGTAAGAATGCTGTGGTATGTCCCGTTTAAGGTGTTAAAATATAAATGGTTAAATTATCTAACTTTAAATGGGCTGACCAATGTCTGACATTGCGAACCAACAAAACACATATACTTTACCAGTCGCTTTGCGACGTCCTTTGTAATTTCTGCACACTTTTATGGCGCAACTCGTCATTGCAGACACAAATTAGAATCAACGATGCGACCGTTTACCTTGACGAGACAATTGACACTGAGAGGCGGCGAGCGACTTACCGGCTAACAGTTCGCCGGTATATTTTTCGACGCATTTGTGACCTGTGGTGCGATCAGCTAAATATGTTGCAAACGATTACTATCGTCCGCTTGATGCTAACAAAATAATATTTCTATCGATGTTTTCCGATCAGCTATCTTTTCTTGCTCCGATTTCTATGGACTTCTATCAATGTGTTACAATCTGAAGTTTGTACGAATTATGGATAACCCGACCACTTTACAAAGTACGATTACGCTATGAACCGTGTATCAACGTACTAACCATTTTTAATCAACCGTATAATACGACTCTTATATGCTTTGTCTATGATCGAAACATATTTTTACTCTGTGCTGTGTGACTTGTGCGATGCGTAGTGTCCTATTAGTCAATCCTTGTGAGAAAAGTTTGTTTACATTCTAACAAATATACGAATTATCAAATAATTAAGGTTTGGAAGGAAATAAAGTAACCACATTGAAGTGAAATGTATATATACCTATAGACCCAAGTTGTGTTGATTCGTTCGACTCCAATTTAATATTTTTAACAAAATAGCGCAATACGGCTAAATAGTAGTAAAAGTGTTTTGTACGTATTGAATGTTTTTATTTGATTTGGAATGTAATTAAAACCATGTTCAAACAATTAAAAAAAACACTTTTATGGCTTACCTTTTAGATTTCTATTGTTTGAAACAACCATTTACTTGTTTCTATTGCAATAGGTTGTGTTGCGATCAAATGCTGTCATTATTCATTGAAACAGCGGTACATAATCGCTACTTCATACTATCGATAGAAACACTACATATCAAAAGGCTTTTTGTTGCAATCAAGCTTTGTTAGCAACAGGGTGAGTTGCATGATCGCTAAAACGTCATTTTCAATAGAAACAGAATTTAAACAGCGCAATGCTGATAGAAACAGGAGATAGCTAATCGCTCGGCTGAAGCACAATCTAGACTATAAATAATCAAAGGAAAATACGCTCATTTCCCTATGTAATTCAAAACGCAAAATTAGGCAGTGTTGTGCGTTGTGTGTTGTTCTGTGTTGTGCGGTATCTTACCAAGAAATGTTGCGGAATATCTAAAAGCAGATTAGAATTTCAAATGTCTGTGATTTATCTCCAACTTAGGCGAGGTGGTTTCGCTAACTTGGAAATAGTGTAAAAGGGGTTCCGGATTTTGTTTATTTTCGCGTTGGGTCAAGTTTGCTTGCCGCAAATATTTGGTCAGTCCGATTGCTTGGGCGTTCTACAGTGATTTTCCTCCCAGTTCCTGATACTCAGGGAAGGGCCAGGGGTCTAATTGTCTAATATACTGAAGTAGACTGAAGTTCGATTTTATTAGAAGTTCGTTGTTCATTGCGCCGCGTGTTTCAAATATTATTCGCTTTTGTAAAAAAGCTAAAATACGAAGCGCATTGAACAGAAAGAAAAAAAAAAAAAATTATTTACAGCGTCTACAAAATCGGTTACATATAAAACAAAAAGCATTTATTTATAAAAATTACAAAAGAAACCGGACAATGCTCATACGGATTGCTTATTCTAAAATTAAGTATTATCGACGGCCCTCACAGTAGGCTGAGCCTGTATGAAAACTGGTAATCGTCATCGATTACACAATAGCTGTGCTATGTGTAATTGTTTAAAGTAATATGTTACTTTAAAGTATTATTCGAGTCATAGTTCAAGGATTTTCTAATCATAATAGTAGTTTAAGAAACTGTTACATAACAGTGGTTATTAAAACTAGGCTCGGTGTTTAATAGATTCACACGAGTGTTTTAATATCTATTTTCATGCACTACCACATATTAAATAATAGCACAAAGTACTACTTTATCTAAACTCATCCATAAAACTTTTGTTAAACCAACAAAGCACATAATAAATGCTTGCGTTTGTTGTATGGGAGCCCCCTTAAATATATATTTTATTCTGTTTTTTAGTATTTGTTGTTATAGCGGCAACAGAAATACAACATCAGTGAAAATTTACTAAACTGTTTAATTCTAAAAACTGTATAAATTAATAAAACCTTCTTGGTCTGGCCGTAGTGTAATTTAATGGAGAAAAGTTACATTAAAGCATTGTTTTTCTAACAAAAACAGTACTTTACTAATGTTTTTTTATTTTATTAGGGACTAATGTAATATGAAACATGTCTATTTTTAACGGACTTTAAAAAAAAGGAGGACGTTCTCCATTCGTGTTTTTTTTTACTACTTATAAAATACTAATACTTATAAAATACCCCACTAGGAAAGTGGGCTATTTTATAAGTATTAGTGTAGTGTAGGATATACAATTTAAATTCTCAATGTAGGCACGTAGAATTCTGTGTTTGCATATTGGGTATCAACATGATACATTTCCTAGAACTATGTTGAATGAAGATTCCTCAGTAGGTACATCCGGCATAGCTTATTGGTTACCCACGCGTCACAGATTAAATAATAGTAATATTGAAGGTAAACTAAGACGGTTTTTTTTTTCATTTTTGTCTGTCTGAAACCGTTGGAAAAACTTAATGAAATTAGCCTATCAGCCTACATTGATAAAATTAATAATAGTAACAAATAATATTATTTAGAGGGCATAGTAGTTCACTTTTCGATCACTTTTCGTTGCGCGAGCGCTATTCTGTCACCTTCTAACTTACCTGAACTTTACTGAGTAGTGGCGGAATGTGGCTGTTGTCTGCCTCTTCATATAAAAGTTAATGGAGATCCAAGCATGTTTAAGAAAATACAATTTCTGTTCCGCAGGTTGGTAGATGACAGGTGCGTGGTCTGCCCAGAGGCAGGCGACCTGACTGACCCACCCAAAAAGTTCCGGGGTAAGTGTAACACTCGTAGAACGAGGGTAGGAACCTGTTGGCTAGTCCCAGGGTCGACAGCAAGCAGCGTGCAGGCGGACGCGTCTACTCTCTTCCGTGGCTCTCGTACCACTGGCGTGGCGCGCCGCCCCATAACCACGTACAGAGTTTTTTTTAAGGTGGTAGCTTTCGCTATTGGCGTGTTTTTTTTTCCTGTTTTTTGCTCATCACAGCTCATCAACACTTCTTGAGATAGCGAAAACTATGTTGCCGGTAATTATATGACCTAACACACAAGTTTTAATTTCGCTAGGTTCCTGTCATGTTTCTTCAAACGCCACGTCCGTCATAGCTCAAAGTGATGAGGGCCGCCCTAATAACTTATTCAAGATGCTCCACTAAGCATTTAAACCCAACTTAAGAGATAACGGCTTAAGTTTTGAAGACACGCTTGAATAAATAACTTTACTCGCACTTACCCTAAACAATGTAGGTATGAAGATGTCTGTCTACGATGGAACTAGGGATGCCAGACGGTCGAGATTCGTCTGGATTCTCCCTTCTTCTTTTCGTGTCGATGCTTTACGAATACTTTCGATTCTTTATTTCAAATAGTTCCTACAGTAATCGGTTCTGTGGCTGTCTCGTTATTTGCGGTCTGCCCTCGTACAGGTGCTAGAGCATGAGAGGGGCACCAACAAGTGTGACATGGACTGTCGGAGCACCGCTGTCGCATTGGGTTAGACTCGGGTCCCTGAGCCCCCGTTTACACATGTTGAGTTGAGTTGGTGTCATATTATGTGAGATGTCCAGTCTCCCGACAAACAGCTTATCGTTAAGTTCTATGATTAGCTCCGATCATGGTTTGAATGATTTATTTGTTCTCAAAATTCAATGTTTTTCGCGGCTCGCTCCGCTCGACGATGTTTCCTGTAACATTATTTCCGCACTCAATTGCTGAAATTTCCGCTTGCCGCTTTCTGTTTCACTTGCTGATGATGTTTATCCTAAAAACATGGAATTTGAGGCTCGATTCGTTCGCGGGTTCTGGATGTTCTTCGCTTATAAAAATACTAATTAAAGTGGCAACTTCTGATACTAATTTTGATCAATTCTAAAGACACCGATTTTTTGCGGCTTGCTCCGCTGACCGTCTCTTCTGCTGCAGTAAATGCTCATTTATCCTAAAACTCCAATAAATATTCACATTCAAAGCACAGAATATATAATAGTACAAGTAAATATTTTGATTGGTTTCCGCAAAATCAGTTATCGAATCGACAAGATCCATCAGGAATTTGAAAGTTGCCTAAAAATGTTAAGGGATCAAACAGGACGATCTAAGTCCACAGGATCATTCTCAATGGATCGAACAGGAACTACCGTCGCTATCTCCCGAAGTGTAAATGAAGCTGTGATGATTCGCGCCACTTGTCTAACGTTCCACCATACAACAGAATATTTCAGAACTTCTGCCCTCGTAACGATGGTTCTTTTTTGTTCACCTTCTCTTCAAAAACACGTCTCAGAACCTGGCTCTGTTTAACTGTTTGTAGAAAGAACCAATGTGGTCAAAGGATTAAGGCGCGCACCGTAGGATGTTCAAGATATGTCCTATGTCCAATTGTAAAAATTGGTACTCTGTACTGTTTCCAGATTGCCTGTTCAAGATATGTCCTATGAACCGCTACTCCGCTCAGAAGCAGTTCTGGAATACAGCTAAGCAGTCCGCCAATTCGAACACTGACACAGGGCTGCTGAAGAGGTTGAACGTAAGTATCGACAGAGTCATAAAATATTCAAAACTAAACTAAAAAATCTTTTGTTGTAAGGGTGTTTCTCCTCTTTGGACGATTTCATGATATGTGAATAATGTGATATGTGTATGTGTAGGTAAGTATACATTGTATGTATATAATGTTTTTTAATTGTATAATTTTTATGTGTTATTTAATATTGTGTAGTGCGTATAAATTACTATTTTTTTCAGACAGGATTGGTTTATTGTTTATGAAATAAATAACTGAAACTGAAACTAAGTATACATTGTATATAATGTTTTATTTTTATTGTATAATTTTTATGTGTTATATAATATTGTGTAGTGCGTATAAATGACTATTTTTTTCAGACAGTATTGGTTTATTGTTAATGAAATAAATAACTGAAACTGAAACTGTCTGTCGAAAAGTTATCTAAGTATCTGTGTGCGAAACTTAAATTGGTTGACTCATCCTCAGATCCCCAAAACTATGAAAAAGCGGCATAGTACAAAATTAAATAAATAAATGTCTCAAAATTTACAAATTAAAATTTATTAGTGATGACTGATTTTGAATGAATATAATGCTTAATTTAATAATTGTAATTTTGTATACTAACATTAATTATAAGATTTAATTTATTAACAATATAAATGACATGTAAATTTTTTCATGTGTGAAATCTGAAAATAAACAGTTATCTTATCTGATAGTCCTGTACGGCCACGCGCATTTTTTTTTTTTAAATTTTGTAGGCAAACTCGCTTACGGCCCACCTAATGTAAAGTGGTCACCGTCGCTTATAGACACCGGCAACACCGGGGGTATTGGGGCGCATTATTGGGTTCCGTAGTTGTCCGTCACAATATGTGGTGGACAGTGGACTTAGAAGGGGTCTTTCCTGTTTTACACCACTAACAACTTCATCTAAGTAATTTTCAATGGAATTTGTACGAAATTCTCCTTATAAGTTGTTCGGCTGTTACTCGCTAACTTCTGCCTATTTCCACGCATTATACCGGCAGTTTACCGCGATTCATTTTGATGAAGAAAGCGTAATTACAAACAAAACATTATATCAAAATAAAGTTAGTTCCATATTGAATATAATTTTGATTTATTATTCCTTTATTTAAGTAGACACAAAAAATGCCAGTGCTCTAGATAACAATAAATTGCGATGACAAGCGCGTCCCGGTCAGAAACTGTCAGAAATGTATACTGGCTCATAATACTTAATAATTCCTAAGACTATGCGATTTTTGTATAAAGATTTTCTTAAATAATACTTGCTTCGTCTGGGAATTGAACCGCAATAAATGTGAAAAAAAACCCATCCCGTATTTTTATGAAACCAATGGAAAGAATGGATAAAAAATAAAGATTCCTCTTATATAACATAGTATTTTATAACAAAAGAATAACGTAAAATGTTTTATTTCCAGACGAAGTAAGTATTTTTTAGAAAATCAATGAATGCAGTATTACAAAGTTTTAAAAATAAAATAAAGTCTCCTTTTAACAAAATATGCTATCTACAATATTTAAGGTACTTTTCCTTCATGTCGCATAGTCTTGGGACACCCTGTTTATCCAGGTTATTCAACAGATGGTTAGTGTCATCGACCCCGCATTAAAATATAATTCTAATATTATTAGATAGTAAATCCATCGTCAGTCTCAATCATCAATCATATCGGCTTTGATTAATATCTTTCCTCGAATAAACTAAATTGAGGAAGTCATCCATTTGTTCTAGCCTCGCTTATATTTATGGCTCTAAAAACAGATGGCTTTGCTAAGATTATTTGTAGTTTTCACAAACAGACGCCTTTTTCTCAAAAAGGGTATGCAGAGACTCAATGAACCTTTCGTTAGCGTCAAACAATCTTAGGAATATAGACGTGGCCAGTGGTGAGCTTATCGCTGCCATTGCTTTTCCACTACTGACTCGGGTGACGCTTTCTTCTAGTAACAGTAATCCAACATCCAGGACAATTCTCATACCTTCCAAACCCAGGCGGAAATCATCATACAAATAAGATTTTTGGGAAAAAATTATTTTTCAATACAAGCTTAGTGATCGTAACCGTGCGCTGATCAAAATGAGCCTAAACACGGCCAGTCTACTATTATCCCTCGAGGAGTTCCGTTGTCCACCTTCCGTTTCCATCATCAGATCAGCTCGCTGTCACCATCATATTGTATTGTCATTGGAACTTGACAGGTACGCCAAATTTTAGCTTAATCGGTTGAGGATAACTGCTTTAAAATTCAGTTGCAAGATTCCACCCGGATACCACCCAGACACACATACATACATTGCAAGTTAAATAAAAGCTTGTAAAAGACGTCCCGCGCCTCACGAAAAAGCAGATTTTATTGAATATCTCGTAAAATATAGATAATTGCACAAAATGTCTACAGTAAACCCTCGGCTTAGTTGTATTTATTTTGTTTATCTAATTTTATACCCTGCGATCAGAGAGTTGTATCTGTGATCGAAGTTTATACCCAATAAAATGATCCAATTTTAATACACAATCGAATCTAGCCAAAAGTTAGAGGTAACTTTAGGTTTCTTTTTCTATCGAGAAAACGTTGTCCTATCATGTTTCTGGTACAGGGATCCCTCGGAGTTATAATGCAGTATCCATGTTTTATTTTTTTATTTTTTTTATTTAACATTGATAGACCTTTGTTTGACCACGATCTCACCAAGTGACGATGTGGCCGAAGATGGAGCACAAAGGTCTACAAGGCACCTATTCACTATAATTGAATATTTTGCTTTATTTAGTCAGTTAAAAATCAAAAGACTTGACTCCTCCGGTTCCTCCCGTGGATAGCGTAAAAGCCGACTAAGGGATTACACCAGCAGCAGGGATGGCAGCAGGGATGGCAGCAGCATTCACCTGAATACTGATCCCTCGGAATTACAATGTAGTATTGTAATTCCGATTAGAATGTAGTATTCATGTATAGTATAGTATTCAGTAGTAGTAAAGCTTTTTTGTGAAAGAGTTCCTCCGGGGAAGTACTACCACCATACCTATTTCTGCCGCGAAGCAGTAGTGCTCGCATTGCTGTGTTCCGGTTCGAAGCGTAAGGGTGCCGGTGAAATTACAGGCACATGAGACTTTCATCTTTATGTCTCAGGGTGGCGGGCGCAGTGCAATGCCACATAGGGTGCGTCCTTGGTGAACGTGACCTATGAGGTAATGCACTGTTCATAGGCAGATGTTACCGCTTAACATCAGGTGGGCCATCTGCTTGTTCCGTCATTCTAGTAGTATACAAAAAAAGCATATTTATAATTTTAAGTCAGATAAAAATCAAATCTATTATTAGGCATTTTGCGGCCATTAGGTTCCGAGATTTATTACGTCTAATATAGAATCTTCATTTGACATGGAGGCTATTTTTTTATGGCATACTCAAGTTGTACTTTTCTCCATAGTAATAAGCTCCATATTTGCTTGTGTATCTGTTAATTGATGAAAAGATTGCTTTCGTGGATTGTGTTAATTTATTGTGTTGGACATCTGATACAAAAGTATACTTTAAAATGCTATAACCATATTTTACGGGTAAATTATGTAAGTTTTCAGGTAATATTTATCTCTGACTAAAGCAGTGATGAAAGTTTCAACGATTCTAATGTATTTTTTTCTTTTGTGGCCGTTTTTAAAACGGTTTTAGGTTTCATTTTTTTTTTGTTTGACTTGAACGACAGAGCAAGCAGATGGCACACATGTTGTTAAGCGGTAACCTCTGCCTATAACAATGCATTACCCCATAGGTCACGTCCACCTAGGACGCGCCCTATGTAGCATTGCCGGCACCCCCCTCAAACCGGAACACGTGTGCTTTGCTACAGAAATGGGTATCGTGGTAGTACTACCCCCCGGATGAACTGGTTTTTCCCCCCTTCTATTTCATTTTTCAGTTGTTCCTGTAGATTTTTTCTTTCCTGTAAAACTTTCGAGGGATAATCTTCTTTGACACAGAGACTAGTTCCTATCAATTTATTTTTATTTTTCAGAATCTGTACCTTTTTTATGCCTAGATAACTGATATACTTAATACAATACATTACATAGATAGATATTTTGTATCAAACATATAAAATACCCGGAACACCCTTAAAAAATATCTGCAGATCGCACAAATATTTGATCCGAGGCGGGAATAGAACCCGCAACCTCCTGCGTCGCAGGCGAACCTTCGCCCGCCGCGCCAAAGAAGTCGTTGTCGTCTTCGTCGATAAAACTTATTTAATAATGTTTGTTTGTTTGTAGCACGCGGCTGAGATAGAGAAGAAACAGAATGAGTTGGAGAACAAGAAGTTGTTGGGCACCGTCGTCCAGTACGGCAGTGTCATACAGCTGCTGCACGTCAAGTCTAACAAGTACCTGACGGTGAGTATTGTGATCTGCAAGGCGCCCATTCACCACACCGGGCATTGCGCAATCGTCCTAGCTGGCCTAGGCGCTGTCTCCACGAGCGAGAGAATCGCGACTAGTCCGCGCTCGCCCATACAAAATATCGCCGCGATAACATCGCCGTGTGGAGACACGTTCATTGAAATACATGGCACGACGTCAATATCGCCGCGATTCTCTCGCTCGTGGAGACAGCGCCCTAGCCAAACGTCATTCGCTACTAAGCGATTCCATGACTACATTCGAAATACAATACAATTTAACTACTTTTTCGACTGTACAAGATGGCCCACCTGATGTTAAGCGTTAACCTCTGCCTTTAACAATGCATTACCTCATAGGTCACGTGCACCTAGGACGCACCCTATGTGGCATTGCACTGCGCTCGCCACTCTGAGAAATAAAGATGAAAAGTCTCATGTGCCTGTAATTTCACCGGCACCCATACCATTCAAACCGGAACACAGCAACGCGAGCACTACTGCTTTGCGGCAGAAATAGATATGGAGGAAGTACTTCCCCGCACGAACTCTTTCACAAAAAAGCTCTACTACTACTAAAAAAGGCCGATCATCATCCATAGCTTGACTTCACCCACTGCTGAGTATAGGCCTCTCTTTGCCTGTGCTATTCCTCACAGTCCCGTGCCAGTCTCATCCAGGCTCGGCCGCGACGCATGCGATGTCGTCTGCCCATCTAGCTGCTGGACGACCAACGTTTCTGTACCCAGTTCTTGGGCGCCATTCAGTTAGCGCCTTACTCCACCTATCGTCGCCTCGTCTTGCCAGGTGTCCTGCCCAACTCTATTTTAGTTCCGTTATACGATTCCCAACATCTTTGAGCTTTGTTCGTTGGGAACACGGTCTATAAGCTTTGATAGTGCCTACAAATTTCGTCTCCAGCGTCATTGCTCGTTCTATGGCCGAACTGGTGAAGGCATCGCCTATTACAGGCGAAGATGCGGGTTCGAGTCCCGCTGAAACGGATTTTACGGGTCACATTTAAATTTAATGACATCTATAAAGTGTACACTTGAAAAATAATAAACTAAGACTGCCCAGCCTAAGAATAGACCCCTCCATCTCCTCCCGTGGATGTCGTAAGAGCCGACTAAGGGATTACCCGGACTTGTTGATAAGATTCGCTGGTATAAGATTTGTCCTGGCTGCTAGCTTATTATGGAATGTGTTTTTACTGGAAGAAAGCGTTAGCAGAGTCAGTCGTTGGAAACAATGGCGGCGAAGAGCTCACCACTCGTCACGTCTATATTCTACGATGGTGCAACCCACTTTGAAAAGAAGCCCATTGAGGCTCTGCCTACTCCTTCGGGGAAAAAGACTGAACTAGCTGACGGCCCACCTGATGTACCCTGATGTATGTAGGATTGTACCCTGTGCCCTTTTGTACACAAACGTAATTTGCTCCTATTTCTGGCTATTGTCTCATCAAATTCCATGTCATTTCGTACACATGATCAATACACTATTATCTAAACCCACTATTTTCTCCCGATTCCAGGTAAATAAACGACTACCCGCATTGCTAGAAAAAAACGCGATGCGGGTACATTTGGACGCGAATGGAAACGAGGGCTCGTGGTTCTACGTGATGCCTTTCTACAAGCTGCGGTCCACGGGTAAGCTATCGTAACTCAATATCATTAATATCAAAGTTTGGATGTTACGATGTTTGTTGCTCAATCACGGTAAAATTTAGCATACAGATAGATTTGACGACCTCTGTGGCGCGGCGGGTGAAGGTTCGCCTGCAACACAGGAGGTTGCGGGTTCGATTCCTGCGGAACAAGTATTTGTACGATCTGCAGATTTTGTTCAGGGTGTTCTGGGTATTATCTATGTATAATAAAAAATATCTATCTATGTAATGTATTGTATTAAGTATATCAGTTATCTAGTACACAAGCTATGCTTAGCTTGGGGCTAGATAATGATAGTGTGAACTGTGCAGCATTATTGATTATTATTATTTAATCTCTTGTCCGTCTCCTTGCCTAATCTGGGGTGTTTCTCGTTTCCAGGTGACAACGTAGTGGTCGGGGACAAAGTGATAATGAACCCCGTGAATGCGGGCCAGCAAGTACTACACGTGTCGGCCAACCACGAGTTACCAGACAACGCGGGATGCATGGAGGTTTGTTTTGTGCCCCACCTCCCGTGGATGGCGTAAAAGCCGACTAGGGGATTACATAAGACGAGCGTGAATGGGACAATGGGACGGGGAAGACCTCGGCGAACGTATTCAGACCAGATCGAAGACGTTCTGGAAGAAGGCCAGGTCAAAATTACCCTTAACCAACGAGCATGTTGAAGAATGTGATGAATGAAGCAAAAGAGGTGTGTTAGGGTCGTAGCAAGTTGAAATCCGTGGTCTCTGCCTACCCCTCCGGGAAATAGGCGTGAGTTTATGTATGTATGTATGTACAGCAGCATCCATACTCAATACTGCGATCACCAATCCGCCTGCCAAGCGTGGTAATTAAGGCCAATCCCCCCCCCCCCCCCCCATTTTATGTCGGAGCCCTCGTTCAGCAGTGGACGTCTAAAAGCTGATGATGATGCTGATGAGATGTTCCAACGGTAATGTAGTTTGTACCTACTGACTTCGTCTCAAAGTTCACTTTCGTCACTTCGAGAGTATACGTCACACAATCACACGGTTTGGTGCATACCTATTTCTGCCGCAAAGCAGTAGTGCTTGCATTGCTGTGTTCCGGTTTAAAGGGTAAGGGTGCCGGTGAAATTACAGGCACATGAGACTTTTCACCTTTATGTCTCAGGGTGGCGGGCGCAGTGCAATTCCACATATGTCGCGTCCTAGGTGGACGTGACCTATGAGGTAATGCACTGTTCATAGGCAGAGGTTACCGCTTAACATAAGGTGGGCCATCTGCTTGTTCCGTCATTCAAGTAGTATAATAAATATATTAAAAAAAACACAATATTGTGACATACATTACATACATAATATAGATTGTGTAGCATATCCACCTGCTTCTTTTATGAATTTGTGTCTTGTGAAGATGAGTGTAAAAGTCTATTTAAAATTCTTGGTTTTCTCAAGACTCTGAGGACTTTTCTCAAGGATTTAAGGTTTCATTAGACTACAGGGTTAAAATCCATTTGTCAATTGTGAATTTCGACATCTTGTTGTGTCGAAAATAATCATATATTGGTTGTGACGCTTGTTACAAGCTCGCAGAAGCGACAACCGCTAGAGAATAAAAATTCCTCAAGCGAAAATAAACTTACTTTTCACTAGAAACGGGATATTTACCATGATTCTTGAGTTTTATTTGTTCCCGATATTTCGGCACAGTTGCATGCGCCATGATCATGGGAGAACTAACTAAAGTCTTTGCGAGTAGATGTTATTGGCATATATATCGATCTACCCTCTTTCTCACTCTTTTATTACGAACGATACCACTACCATCGGTTTCATTGTCACACTTCACACCAACTCGACACACAACACTAACGGTATCCGGACGCGTAGCAGGTACCACACTTTTTTGATTCTTACACATTCTCACCACAGACTTCCATACTCCAGAAAATGATCTTCTCTATTGAAATTTCTGTACTTAGTAATCTCAATTGCCTCTTGTCCCATTTTTGGTATGTAATAAAGACCTGATGAGCGAAAAAAAAAAAAAAACTTGTCAAAAATCATGGTAAATATCCCGTTTCTAGTGAAAACTTCTTCTTCTTCTTAAATAAGCGATAAGGTCGCCCATTGTACTATAAATTGATTTAGTTAATCCTTTTATTTTTGTTTTTTACTTTTTGGTGTACAATAAAGTGTTAATCTATCTATCTCCCCCCCCCCCCCCCCCCCCCCTGCTCTCCCCCAGGTGATATTTTGGTGAGATTCGGCCTGACGCCCTCTTAAACGCCTCTCTTAATTCATGTACTAAACTTTTTCAGGTAAACGTAGTGAACTCCTCAACATCATGGAAAGTGACCCTTTTCCTTGAACACAAGGAAAACCTGGAGGATATACTGAAAGGAGGCGATGTAGTCCGTCTCTTTCACGCCGAGCAGGAGAAGTTTCTGACTATGGACGAGTATCAGAAGAAACAACACGTGTTTCTGAGGACCACTGGGCGTAGCAGTGCCACTGCGGCTACTAGCAGCAAGGCGCTATGGGAGATTGAGGTAAGCACCTTCTAGAACGAACAAAAAGCTTCTAGAATGTAAATGTTACTAGAAGGAACTAGAGGAGTTACTAATAATCGATGAGTACCAGAAGAAACTACACGTGTTTCGAAGTAGTGCTACTGTGGCCACTAGCGGCAAGGCATTGCGGGTGATTGGGGTAGGAACCTTCTAGAACGAATAACATGTTTCTAGAAGACACATGTTTCTAGAAGGAACGGGATAAAATACTAATTATGGACGAGTATCAGAAGAAGCAACACTGTTTCTGAGGAATACTGGGCGTAGTGCTGCGGCTATGCGTTATAGGAGATTGAGGTAAGAACCTTCTAGAACGAAAAAGCTTCGAACGAAAATCTTCACTTACCAACAGGTGAAATTGCGATCAAACGAGGGTCTATCTATGTAAAAAAAGGTTTAGCGATAGAGCGCAGTATTCTGGGAGTTAAATTAACCGACCGGTTTCGAAAACACCACACTGCGTTCCAAAACTAAAGCCGCCCAGCTGAAGTGGAATTAGGCCGGACATGTCTGTCGCATGCCTGTCGGCTCATCAGCCGTGGGCCACAATAACCACTATGTGGAGTCCTGACACAGTGAGACGAAGTCGCGGCAGACCACGCTGGAGATGGCGCGATGAAATAGACACTTTTAACACAGATTGGCAAACAATAGGACAGGATCGTAGTGACTGGAGGATATGGGGGAGGCGTTTGCCCAACAATGGAATGATTCAGGCTAACAGTAGCAGTAATTAATTAAGATTGTAATGTGCAGGTAGTCCAACACGACCCCTGCCGCGGCGGCGCCGGTCATTGGAACTCTATATTCAGGTTCAAACACCTCGCTACCGGACACTACCTGGCCGCTGAAGCCAGCATTCGACCTGTGTGAGTATCTCTATAAGGCCGGCCACATACACTCGTAGTTCCGTTTTGGAATTCCGAAACGGAATTTCGAAATGATATATCGGACGCAGTAAGTCCATACAAATCTAAAAATAAACAGTATGGATAATTACCTAGTCTGTGTGGTAGTTCCATAGATTTGTATGGAGTTACTGCGTTCGATATTTCATTTCGAAATTCCGTTCTGGAATTCCAAAACGGAATTACGATTGTATGTGGCCGGCCTTAATGTTTTTTTTACGTTTGTTGAGTGGCTGTTTGGCAATTCAAATTCAAAATCTTTATATCAATTTAATTTGTCAATGTCATTGAATTTTATTTGTCGCGTACGTTTGTACGCGACAAATAAAATTCATTGTATTCAATTCAATTGTATGGAGTTACTGCGTTCGATATTTCATTTCGAAATTCCGATTCTGAATTCCAAAACGGAATTACGATTGTATGTGGCCGGCCTTAATGTTTTTTTTACGTTTGTTGAGTGGCTGTTTGGCAATTCAAATTCAAAATCTTTATATCAATTTAATTTGTCAATGTAATTGAATTTTATTTGTCGCGTACAAACCGTTTCTCGATCTCTTTCTTTTTTTTTTCTTTATTAATTTAAACGAGTGTTAAATTAATAAAGATTCTATTATTTTTGACAGATATTTGTATACATATCTGTAGACCGATGATTTTCATAGAACACCAACATTATAGCGCGTAATACTGGTTATAATAATGTATCTTTCCACCGTAGTGATACGCCCGTGGAATTGGAAGAGCCTGCGTACGCGCTGGTTTCAGTACCTCACTCCTCGGAAATTGCTACGCTCTTCGAGTTAGACCCTACGACTATGACGCACTGTGACTCGCCTGTGCCACAGAGCAGCTACGTCAGGTAACTTTATAAACCTGTATATTTGATATAACTACGAATACTACGCTGCGTAACGTTGAGTACGTCAGGAAAATGAAATATTGACTACGTGGAGTGACAGAAACTACGTCATTTAACGTCGACTACGCCGGATAACGCACTTGCTTCAGTACCCCGCTCGGAAATTTCTACGCTCCAAGTTAGACCCTACGACTATGACGCACTGTGAATCGCCTGTGCCACAGAGCAGCTGCGTCAGGTAATTTTATGAACCCTTTTGTGACTACCTACTATCGACGCGTTAATATGAATGGGTTAGTTAGTCAGTTAAGGTTCACTACGTCGTGTAAAATCACGCAGCATTAACATCTAATAACGTAGACCACGTAGCACAACGTCAACGATGTCTGATAACATCTACTACGTCGCTAAACGTGTACAATATGGTATCATCCTTCGACCAAAGTATTGGTCGATGGTATCATCTCACTACATTAACTACGACACCGAGTGCGTCAGACGAAATTAAGTCGACGTCATTAAAGTAGTTTTTTTATACTACTTTAATGACGGAACATGCTGATGGCCCACCTGATGTTAAGCGGTAACCTCTGCGTATGAACAGTGCATTATCTGATAGGTCACGTCCACCTAGGACGCGCCCTATGTGGCATTGCACTGCGCCCGCCACCCTGAGACATAGAGATGAAAAGTCTCATGTGCCTGTAATTTCACCGGTACCCTTACCCTTCAAACCGGAACACAGCAATGCGAGCACTACTGCTTTGCGGCAGAAATAGGTATGGTGGTAGTACTTCCCCGGACGAACTCTTCCACAAAAAAACTCTACTACTACTACTACATGCATGAAGCATGGGAATAGCCTATTTTACCTATCTTATGACGCACAGAATTACATGTGTACGTCAACGTGTTGTGTGTTCCGTCAAGCAACTTCAGTAACCTTACAATATGTCACACAACGTCAACTACGCCAATGAACGCAATGGTTATTCTACAAGATAATTGTTTGTGTGTTTGAATACTAACAACTACGTATTTCACAGACTACAACACCTGTGCACGCACACATGGGTGCACTCCACCTCCATACCTATAGACAAAGAGGAAGAGAAGCCTGTTATGTCAAAGGTAAGATTCTCTCACAACCACCCTACAACTAGACACAGTTTATTTTTTATTCTAACTACTGGGCCAAAATGCACTCAGTAGTATGTGTAATTGGCCACAACTGAATGCATCTTTGTCCAGTGCTGAGTGGGGTGGGCATCTGGCCTGTCGGCTACCGCGCCGAGGAGGCTATTGCGGCTGTGGTTTGCCCAGTAGTGGGTGATTCCGGGCTGAGATGAAGTGAAGTTAAGTGGACGAGGACGGGTTTGTCATAATCCGCTTGGCAGGCGGATTGGTGATTGCAGTATTGGTGCTGAGTACTCAGGTGAACGCCGCTGCCTATCCTCTGGTGTAATCCCTTAAGGTGGATGCTCTCGCTTGCGGCGCCAAATTCAATTTTTTTGGTGTTTTTTGCTTTTTGGTGTTTTTTGCCCATTACAGGCTACACAATTCTTCAGATACCGTAAGTTGAGTTCGCGAGAACTAGGAGACTTATCACACATTTTTTTATTGATAGTATCTCACAAATATCATCAGTTTAGCTATGATACCCCCTAAACACATAGTTACAGTGTTTTTTTTGGTTTATGGGTATCGTAGCTAAACTGATGATATTTATGAGATACTATCAATTAAAACATGTGTGTTAAGTCTCTTAGTTCTCGCGAACTCAACTTTTGCTATCTGAGGAAGTGTTGATGAGCTGTAATCGGCAAAAAACACAAAAAAAAAATAATCTCGCGCCGCAAGCGTGAGCGTTCACCTTAAGCTAAGGCCAATCAAACGCGATCAGCCCGCGTCCTCAGTGGCGTGTACGGCGGCGATCCATTGTCTTACCATTGATCGCCATTGTGCACGCCACTGAGGACGCGGGCTGAACGCGTTGGTCTGATCTTACCCTTAGTCGAGCCGTGGTGAGTGCGGTCTAAGAATATTTCCCTCTTACTCCTCCTGTTGATGTCGTTAAAGCCATCTTAGGGATTACACCAGGTGATGGACAGCGGCATCCATTTGAGTACCTACTCAGTACCAATACTGCGTTCACCAATCCGCCTGCTAAGTGTTGTGATTATGGCAAGTCCCCCCATTGCATTCTATGGGAGAGGCCTCGTCCAGCAGTGGTGTGTAATGGATGGTGTTCAATCCCATAGTCGGTTTACATCCATGGGAGGAAACGGACGGGTCTATTTATAAGCCGAACACCTCTGTGACGACCTCTGTAGCGCATCGGGTGAGCAGCCGGCTGAGAAGCGAGAGGTTGCGGGTTCGATTCCCGCTACGGGACAAATGTTTGTATGATCTGCTGTTTGTTCCGGGTCTGGGTATTTGTAGTATGGTATTCGTAGTTCCTGATACCCACTACACAGGGAATCATAGTGTAGGAACAGGATTATGTGGGGACTGTTATCTTATATTATGAATACCATGGTGAATGAACAGTGTGGTAAAAGATTATACTGACGAACGAACTAAAATAAAACCGTTTAAATTTTCCAGTTAGGCTGTTCTCAAATAAAAGAAGATAAAGAAGCGTTCGCACTGAACCCAGTGTCGCCGAGCGAAGTTAGGGACTTGGACTTTGCGAACGACGCCTGTAAAGTACTATCCGCCTTATCGACCAAGCTACATCACGGGAATATAGAGCATAACGAGAGGAAGTAAGTTATAGAATCGCTTAGCAACTGAACGACATTCCACCGCTTTTACTTGGCACTAAACACAAGCTTGACGTTTCAAAATGATCCTTATGTATACGGAATAAGGGATGTTTTATTTTTAAGTAGTGAAATAGTGGCATTTAGAATGGATGGACGATAGAAGATTGACGAAACTGGTACATAAGACGAGCGTGAATAGGATAGCGGGAAGAGGGCAACCTCGGCGAACGAATTCAGAAAAATAAATTAAAAAAACTCATTCAAATCGGTTCACCCGTTTAGGAGCTACGGTGCCACAGACAGACATACGACAGACATACTCACATAGCGGTCAAACGTATAACACCCCTGTTTTCGGGGGTAAAAATACCAAAGTTACGTTTAATTTCCCTGGTATTTTTCCTATAGGCTGCCTGGAAGAGATCGCTCTCAGCGATAAGGCTGCTCATTGTTTTGCCTTTTTAGGGTTCCGTACCCAAAGGGTAAAACAGGACCTTATTACTAAGACTCCGCTGTCCCTCCGTCTGTCACCAGGCTGTCTCATGAACCGTGATAGTTAGACAGTTGAATTTTTACAAATGATGTATTTCTGTTGCCGCTATAACAACAATTACTAAAAAACAGAATAAAATAAATATTTAAGGGGTATATCTAGTATATTTACCGTTTTTAGGGGTCCGAAGCCAAATGGAAACAAACGGAACCCTTATGGATTCGTCATGTCTGTCTGTCTGTCCGTCCGTATGACAAAGCCACTTTTTTCAGAAACTATAAAAACTATGCTGTTGAAACTTGGTAAGTAGATGTATTCTGTGAACCGCATTAAGATTTTCACACAAAAAAAAAAACAATAAATTTTGGGGGTTCCCCATACTTAGAGCTGAAACTAAAAAAAAAAACATTTCATCAATCCCATTCGTGTGGTGTATCTATGGATAGGTCTTCGCACTTGGCCGCTATTTTATATATAATGGTACGGAACCATTCGTGTATTGGCCGGTTTTTAACCCCCGACGAAAAACGAAGGGGTGTTATAAGTTTGACGTGTCTGTGGGTGTGTGTGTGTGTCTGTCTGTCCTATCGTAGCTCCCGAACGGGTGAACTGATTTAGTTTTTTCTTTTTTGTTCGAAAGGTGTATTTGTCGGGAGTGATCTTAGCTTTGTTTGATCAAAATCGGTTCAGCCGTTCAGCAATGGGGGTTTTTTAATTTTTACAAAATTAATTACTTTTTTATTATGTTATTATTATTTTAGTATTGTTTCCGTGTGATCTAAGAGTAAAGAGTTAATCTATCTATCTATGTCTGTTTCCAGAGCATTGACCTGCCTACTCCAAGATATCGTGTACTTCATAGCTGGCTTCGAGAACGAGCCCAACAAGTCGGAAGCTCTGGAGCTGACCATCGAGAACCCGAACAGAGACCGGCAGAAACTGGTCCGCGAGCAGTACATACTGCGGCAACTCTTCAAGATACTGCAGGTACGATACACTCTGTAAATATACACTTTAATATAGAGGGCGTCCCAAGACTATGCGAGTATTTTAGTACTATGTAATTATATTATATATTTATATTATACATTATTATTTATTTTTATAATATAATATTATGTTACTTACATATCTTGTATTGTTAGACTACAAAGGTTTTTTTTTCTTCTCTTTATTACGGTTTTTTGTGCACTACCTACATAAATTTATCCACAATACACAAAGGTTAGCTGGTGGAGAATGCTTCTTAGCATTAAGTTCGCCTATGTACATTGTTTGTTTTGTGCAATAAAGAATATTCTATCTATCTATCTATGCGACAAGAAGGGAAAGTACCTTAAGGTGGATGCGCACGCTTGCGGCGCGAAATTCAAATTTTTTGGTGTTTTTTAACCATTACAGCTCAGCAACACTTCTTCAGATAACGAAAGTTGAGTTTGCGACAACTAGGAGACTTAACACACATGTTTGAATTGATAATATCTCATAAATATCATCAGTTTAGCTATGATACCCCTAAACACATTTTTACAGTGTTTTTGTTTGTTTAGGGGTATCGTAGCTAAACTGATGATATTTATGAGATACAATCAATTAAAACATGTGTGTTAGGTCTCCTAGTTGTCGCGAACTCAACTTTCGTCATCTGAAGAAGTGTTGATGACCTGTAAAGGACAAAAAACACCAAAAAATTTGAATCTCGCGCCGCAAACGTGAGCATTCACCTTAAATGTTGTTGATAGGATATTTTGCGGAAAGGAGAGTTTATTTTATTTTTTAAACTTAGTAATACTGCATTCAAAGATTTTTAAATAATTATCTTCGAATTGGAATCGAATCGACTTAAGTGTGAAAAAAAAACAACCCGTATTTTTATGATGCCAATCGAAAGAATGGAAAAAAAATCCTTTTAAGTAACATAGTATCTTAAAACAAAGGACGTAAAATTAATCAAATAAAAACATACTTGAAATTAATTCATAAAATAATTAATTAATTTTTAGAAAATCTTTGAAAAATTAGTAATTTGCAGTATTACTAGATTTAAAAAATAAAATAAAGTGTCCTTTCAGCAAAATATCCTTTCTACAATATTTAAGGTATATTCCCTTCATGTCGCATAGTCTTGGGACGCCCTGTGGAGTGGGTAAGATCTATATCAGGCATCGAGGCGGTACGGAGGCCTGCAATGCTCTAAGATCAGGTCATAGCAGAATCGCTGGAAGACCTTGGCACAATGCTCAAAGGCCTCAATACCATCAGTAGTAGTAGAGCTTTTTTGTGAAAGAGTTTGGTCAGGGAAGTACTAACATACCTATTTATGCCGCAAAGTAGTAGTGCTCGCAATGCTGTGTTCCTGTTTAAAGGGTATGCGTGCCGGTAAAATTACAGGCACATGATAATTCATCTTTATGTCTCAGGGTGGCGGGCGCAGTGCAATTCCACATAGGGTGCGTCCTAGGTGGACGTGACCTGTGAGATAATTCGTTGTTAAAGGTAGAGGTTACCGCCTAACATTAGGTGGGCCATCTGCATGTTCCGCAATTCACACAATTAAAAAAAAAGGTTCCTAACAAATGAGTCTTAAAATGAACATGCACAAGACGAACATTGTGTCAAATGCCCATATCACACCTTTTCCTGCAAACGTTAGGAACGCTATCATCGAAGTTGTTGACCACTATGTCTATTTGGGCCAAACGGTTCAACTAGATAGGTCCAACTTCGTGAAACAGGTCAGCCGACGAATCCAACTTGGGTGGACAGCGTTCGGGAATCCACACTGTATCTTCTCGTCAGTGCGTGTTGCCAGTGACGACATTCGGCACTGAGACGTGGCCTCTAACTATTGGCCACATACATTTATTATTATTTATTTATTTATTAAGAAACATGTACAACACCATAACAGAAATCCAAAGCGATGTTGCATGCACACAATTATGTAAAAATAAAAAATAAAAACAACCAAGCTTAGAATAAGTAGTTAATACCTACCGAGGATAAACATACAATAATAACTAACACTAACTACTTGCATTAAATATTCTCTAAAACAAGCTGCGCCATTTCCATGAGTTTCGGCAAGCTATGATAAAAAATGTCAACATTGTTCTCTGAGAGAACATTAACCAAACGGATGGCGTGTGACATACATACATATTTCCATATGCCTTACCTCTTATAAGTTAGACATGCTATACACATTTGATCCATATCTCCATCCCACAGGGTCCATTTCAAGACTCAGGAGATGGAGAACCGTTCCTCAAAATCGAAGAATTATACGACCCTCGCTACGCACCTTACAAGTATATATTCCGACTGTGCTACCGGATACTGCGGCTCAGTCAACAGGACTATAGGAAAAATCAGGTAAGATAAGCTGTTTTGTACCTTAAACTCACAGGATGATAGTCGTTATTTGTGTGGCGCGAAGCTTAGAATCTATGGTCAGACTAAGAACGAGTGACAGAAAGAATAGCCCGTCGCACGTGTGTGAGCAAGAAATCGATATAAAGAGCCAGCTGACATCATTTACCAAGGCACCGGACTATCAATCTATACTGTGACCCGGTGTTGAGAGCTCGGTTCGTATTGCATGCCTACATGGGAGGTTAGGATTGGCCCAGACTTAACCGCATGTAACAGTATTTTCTCGTTACTCAATCCCTTATTGTCATACAGAAATTGCTGTTCCGTACGGAAAAGTCTGGTCCTTGTTCCTACTACATCATATTACTCTTAGCACCAAATTCACAAACACTTCGCAATGAATCCGGGTCGTCTACAGAGGGCTTCGTACAGGTTTGTAATTTGGAACCACTCTGAATAACAAAAACTGAATTGCGAGTCGAAATGTCGTTTTTGTTTACAGAAAATTATAAGCGCCCCTAGCGGACTTGTTGAGAAATTCATTAAAACCTTACATAAAAACAAATATCGACTCGCAGTGCGGCAGCCGGATACCGAATGCAAAACCTAGACAAACCAGTGAAAGGCCCTCGGCTCGTTTGCTTTGTGTGCGTGCGTTAGATTAGTATTACATTTGAACATTTCAAATTTACTTAACACGTCAAAATTCTCAAATCATTTGATATATTACATTTCATATATTATTCATAAAAAAGCAATGGTAGCCAAAAAAGCGATGGTAGCCTAACGGTTCAATAGTGCAACTCAGAATCCAACGATACCGGGTTCGATCCTAGGCTCCGCACCAATGACTTTTCTAAGTTATGTGCGGATTTCCATCGCTCTGTGCTTCGGAGGGCACGTTAAGCTGTCGGTCCCGGCTGTTATTGATTAATAGCAGTCGATAATGGCTTAAGCCAGAGGCCCTCGGGCGGCTTGACAAACTCTGACACCAAAGGCCAGCACTACCTCATACGAAACGAAACGATTGAAATGTGATCCTAATCTATCACGTGCGTGGGAGCTGAAGGGCCTTAGGTATGTGACCTATCGCCCTGGCATCAACTCACGGGATTGCGTTCCCCGGGTCTCTGGGCTCAGCCCTGTGGTGCCTCCCTGGCTAGCAGGGGGCACCTCTAGGCTTTTCGTCTGTCATTGTGCGGCGTTGGCTGACAGCATCTTTGCATGACGTTGGTAAACAATACATTGGCCATTACCGTTATTTTTTACAGATCAAGCATAAACATCTGTCAAAAATCATGGGTTAAAGCTATAAAATCGTTTAGGGTTTGAACCTGACTTGTGCGCAAGGAATCGCTTTTTCCCGAAACAGTATCCCCTTTTCCCGGGCTCTGAAACATCTATCGCTAGAGCGAGATAGATTGCTGTCATGGAATCAGCTACCCGAAGTGTGCGAAAGCTTTTAAGCTATTTTCTTGTTCTAGCGAGCAATGTTTCTATACAACAGAAAGGGATAAAGCTACGGCAAAAAGTTGTTCCGTGCTGATAAGTCTGGTGCCACCCGATAATGTTTTGGTAGACAGCGGCCTCACAATTTTTTTAAGTTCATTCTTTTCCTGTCACGTTTATCATTTGCATCGCTCACTGCTATTTATTTTTTCTCAGGAATACATAGCAAAGCACTTTGGCTTCATGCAAAAACAAATCGGTTACGACATTCTAGCAGAAGACACCATCACGGCCTTGCTGCATAACAATCGGAAACTGCTTGAGAAACATATCACTGCTTCGGAAATCGAGACCTTCGTTGGTAAGTTCACTAACCAAAATCTGGTTTGCATAAGTGCTAATAGCGTCAGCCATATTGGATTTACTCTGCCGGTAGTCGGGTAAAGGTCTAAAACGACTTGAGAAGTTTATGTCTTTACTAGTTCGAGACTTGTTTTTCTAAACCAAAATCTTTTTTTTCGTTTGCTATCAGGGTCCGCCATACCCGGAGTCCTGCAATGCTCTAATGCCATACCTATTGGACTTTTAGGGATATCAGACGCCCGCCATATTACATTTTTTGACAATGACACCTGCGGTGCAGGCCATTGCGGTTGCACCTCAATACCAATAAGTGGAACGTTTTGCAAGAGCGTAAAATTCTCAATTTTATTGGGTTTTACTCATCAAAAACACAATAAAACTAAACAAAAACGAAAACTGACTTTACGAATACTCCACACTTGTTTAAAATGATAAAAAAATACTAATGATAATTTACCTACTATCAATTAAAAAACGTGTGTTAGGTTCCCTAGTTTTCACGAATTCACTTTTAGCTATCTCAAGAAGGGTTAATAATCTGTGATGAGAAACAAACACAATCAATTTTGAATGATTGACTTAATGAATGAATGAAAACACTTAATTGCACACCTTAAAACTAGTTAAAATAAAAATTACACACAACAATTAAATAAAAACTTAATGTACAATGGGTGGTCTTATCGCTAAAAAGCGAAACATTGATTGTTTAAATTTCGCGAAACATGCCTATCGGTCCATCTGAGATGAATATGAATATTTGTATTGGCAGGTCTCGTCCGCAAAAACATGAAGACTTGGCAGTCCCGTTTCCTCGACTACTTGAGCGATTTGTGCATCTCTAACAAGAAAGCCATCGCAGTGACTCAAGAGCTGATCTGCAAGAGTGTGCTGTGCGCTAACAACTCGGATATCCTTATTGAGACCAGGTATGTGAATGGGTGGATGGAGGCGGCTCAAGACCGTTCGTCGTGGCACTTCTGGACATAGACTTAGCAGTTGGCTACTTTTGGTTGATGATGATGATGTGAACGGATCTGAACTAGATCTGAGGATATCCACTTAAAGTTGATATTAAATGGGATTAAAGTTGATAGCCTATGTATACAGTATGTCCCACTTCCATGCTACATGGAGGACAACATACATACATACGTAGATACAGTCCTTTTTCCCCGGCAGATCCTGAAAATGCCTCTTCACCGTGGTTTGCACGATGCATCGTGGGAATATAATGTGTGCCATGAAATAAGACACGTTTCAGTAACTTATTCCATAATTTCATGGTGTCCCTTTAATTTGAGATACTATGTTACTGAGAAGGAATTGATCCTTGTGATTTACCTTTTCGATTGATATCATTAAAATACAGTTTCTTTTTGATTTAGCGAGTTCGAGTCCCGGGGCATGTGACTTTTTTAATGTAATGTTACTGAATAAAGGAAATTCTCCATTGTGTAAAATTTCATAACTTCAATATTTAAAGTACTTATCCTTCTTGTAGCATGGCCGTGGGATACTCTGTATGTATGTGAATGTCCGTGGTGTATCCGGCATAAGAGTAGATGCCTCCGTCTCCTCCCGTGGATTTCGTAATGATGATGATAACCTCTTTATTGCATTAGTGTTGATAAATAAATAAATGCCTGTTCAATTGGTTTTTAAATGATATATTTATTACATTTTACAGATTAGTATCAACCAAATACGACGATACAAGCAAGTTTACCGTGATAGACGACGATGTTATGTTGTTATGGAACAATAAAAAGGTAATTATTAATAACAATTCGTACCGAAAGCCAATTTACAACAGACAGCGCTTTTTTATATTACTTGGAATGACGGATCAAGCCAATGACCCATCTGATGTAAAGCGGTACCCTCTGCCTATGAACAGGACACTATCACATAGGTCACACCACCTAGGACGCACCCTATGTGGCATTGCACCGCGCCCGCCACCCTGAGACATAAAGATGAAAAGCCTCCAAACCGTAACACAGCAATGCTAATGCTAGCACTACTGCTTTGCGGCAGCAATAGGTATGGTGGTAGTACTTCCCCGGACGAAATCTTTCACAAAAAAGATCTACTACTATTAAAACTGCGCTTCGAGTGATCTCCGCCAATAGGTATACTTGAGTCTTAAAGCCTAGCAAGTTCGGTTTATAGAATCTTTATTGTCTTAAGAAATAACAAAATTTCACTAATAAGACAATTTATGATAACTTAAATATGGTTAAGCGGTGAGCATGCATCGTAGGTTAATTACAAAGCTAGTGAAGGTATTTACATTAATCAAAACACAAATAGCCAAAACAAAGTAGAATAAGTTTTTGTAAATAAATATAATAAATGTTGTTTATCAACAACCAAGGGTGATTGTTGTTACTTACTCAGTATTTTCGAGCACATACAATTTAACTTTATTTTTAAACATATTCATAGACTCGACTTTTTTAATTGCTTTGGGTAGGCTATTATATAATTTTGCTCCTTGATACTTTACATTTTTAATACCATATTGGGTTCTTGGAAAAGGTAAATTGATATTATCAGCATTTCTTAGCGTTATCCTCGTTAGCTGATTGTTTTTTGTAAAGGTAATTTCAGACTGTATCTCATTATTTAATAATTTACGTATTAGAATAATAGTTTTGAATGAAAATATTTGTTTTAAATTCATTAGTTTTGTTTCAGCATATAGTTTTTTAGTTTGTGTTAGGTAGTCGTAATGAAACAAGACTTTAATAATTTTATTTTGTGCAGTTTGGAGAGTTCTTAAGTTAGAAATTGCCGAATTACCCCATACTTCCACTAGGTAGTCTAAATGTGGTTTGACCAAGGAATTATAAATATTAATACGAACAGGTTTAGGTAAACAGCTAACTACATTACGCAGTGCTCCTGTTAATGAAGTTATTTTGGGTTTAATGTGCTCTATGTGTTTTTTCCATGTAAGTTGACTATCAAGAACTAATCCCAGGTATTTCTCGTGGTTTTTATTTTGTATAGTCTCGCCATTTATATATAAACCCGTATTTCCATCTAGAATCTTATTTTTTGCTGAGAATACAACGTAACATGTTTTGGAGGCATTGACAGTAAGTAAATTATATTGAAACCAATTAAAAAGTACATCCAAATCCTGTTGAGCTCGTTGCATGACATCGTGAAGTGAACGTCCAAAATAAAATAGACACGTGTCATCTGCATACAAAGTTAGATGACCATGTAGATCAACTTTGTGTAAGTTATTTACATAAATGAGGAAAAGCAGCGGGCCCAGGATTGATCCCTGGGGCACGCCGCATGTGATAGGCTGGGCAGAACTCTCATATTTACCAATTTTAACTATCTGATGTCTATTTTTTAGGTAAGATTCTATGATTTTATATGCTGTTCCTTTAAGTCCAATATGTTTTAATTTATATAAAAGTAAGTGGTGACTGACCGTATCGAAAGCCTTTTTTAAGTCGATAAATATGCCTAATGCTACATTTTTGGAATCAATGTTGTTTTTAATTTTAGTAACGAGGTCTATAGTGGCTGATAAGGTATTTGATTTTGTTCGAAAGCCATATTGCCTCTCAAATAGGAAATTAATTGAGTTTATGTAAGTAGACAAACGAAAGAAAATAATCTTTTCAAAGATTTTTGAGATTATTGGCAACACTGATATTGGTCGATAGTTGCCAGGTTCTGATTTACAGCCAGATTTGTAAATAGGTGTTACTTTCGCTGTTTTAAGGGAAACCGGGAACACGCCATTTTGTAAGCAGCTGTTAATACATTTTGCTAGTTCCTCGGCTATTAAAAACTTTATACATTTTAGGCTTTTAGTATTAATGCCATCAACACCAGCGCTTACATTAGAGTCCAAATTTGATATTATTTTCACAACTTCGGCTGAAGTGGTTAGTTCTAACTGCGTTAACTCAGCTGTTGGTGTATTTTCACAGGTAGTGAAATTACTTAGCAAATGATATTGTGCTGGAATGTTATTACAAAGTTGAGTGCCTATAGTAGTAAAAAAGTTATTTAAACATTCACAAATCATTTGTAAATCGGTGACTGTTCCAGATTCACTTTTCACAGTTCTACTAAAATTAGTTCGTAGGGTTATCAAAGATTCTAGACTGAGGTACCTACATTCTAGAAGATTCGAGATGTTTATGGAATGTCCTGATTATTCCAGAATTTTCTAGAGCTTTCGAGAATTTCGTAGAATATTCTCATAATCTATCCAAGGATTAGGTGTAAATGCGTCCTACTCTAACACATAGTGCGTCTCCTTGACACCAAATGGCGCTAGCAATTCTACTTAATCAGCAGCTTATCCACTCATCAACAGATGGCGCTAAGAGGATCTAAATGTGCCAATCTGTAGCGCAACTCTATGCTTGAGTTTCGATTGAGAATTGAGACTAGTTTTGGGAACTTTCTCTATATATCTGAGCTAGTAGTACTGTACAAATTATTTGTCTCAAAAAAAGCCTTTTGGATGTGACAGTTCTTAATCGTTAATCTTAATCTTTTCTTATCGTGTAATAATTTAAGAGTTTTAGAATACAATAGTTGCAGCTACTTTTCGATCTCCCCACGGATGTAAGGGAATCCTCCATGGGGATATCCACGTGAGCCTATGTGTATAAGTTTATTGAGTGACGACCTCTGTAGCGCGGCGGGCGATGGTTCGCCAGCGACGCAGGAGGTTGCGGGTTCGATTCCCGCCTCGGAACAAATATTTTCACGATCTGCAGATATCTGTTCAGGGTCTTCTGGGTACACATTAAATAATACATATCATAAAACATATCTATTTATATAACACAAGCTCTGCTTAGCTTGGGTCTAGATAATGTTGTGTGAACTGTCCAGCATTATTTTATTATTGATTATATTTATTGTTTTTCAGTGTCGCCGTCTCCTTTCAAAACTGGCTGAGGAATCACGGGGGGACCCAAACTGTGAAGCGGCTGCCATTTTGGATTACTACAGACACCAGCTAGATCTGTTCTCCAACATGTGCCTGAACAGGCAATACTTGGCGCTGAACAGTCTCTCGGCGCAGCTGCACATCAACTTGATCTTACAGTGAGTACTGAACAGGCAATACTTGGCGCTGAACAGTCTCTCGGCGCAGCTGCACATCAACTTGATCGTACAGTGAGTATTGAACAGGCAATACTTGGCGCTGAACAGTCTCTCGGTGCAGCTGCACATCAACTTGATCTTACAGTGAGTATTGAACAGACAATACTTGGCGCTGAACAGTCTCTCGGTGCAGCTGCACATCAACGTGATCTTACAGTGAGTATTGAACAGGCAATACTTGGCGCTGAACAGTCTCTCGGTGCAGCTGCACATCAACTTGATCTTACAGTGAGTACTGAACATTCAATACTTGGCGCTGAACAGTCTCTCGGTGCAGCTGCACATCAACTTGATCTTACAGTGAGTATTGAACAGGCAATACTTGGCGCTGAACAGTCTCTCGGTGCAGCTGCACATCAACTTGATCTTACAGTGAGTATTGAACAGGCAATACTTGGCGCTGAACAGTCTCTCGGTGCAGCTGCACATCAACTTGATCTTACAGTGAGTATTGAACAGGCAATACTTGGCGCTGAACAGTCTCTCGGCACAGCTGCACATCCTTTAGTAATTAAGTAAACTTTACAGCTACTGAGTGAGCGTGTAACGCAGCAACCCCACAATTTTAACAGACGACCCCTGTAGTGCGGCGGTCGAGTACCCGGTTGAGATGTGATAGGTTGCGGGTTCGATTCCCGCTGCAGAACAAATGTTTGTATGATCTGCAAATATTCCGTGTCTGTGTGTTATGTTAGCATGGTACTCGTAGTTCCTGATACACAGGACACAAGGGATCCTAGTGTGGGATCAGGACTATGTATGTGACTGTTGTTATGTTATATTGTCATTTATAATTTCAGATGCATGTCCAACGCTTCACTATCGTACGAGCTCCGTGCCTCGTTCTGTCGTCTAATGCTGCATTTACACGCAGACAGAGACCCTCAGGAGCCAGTCACTCCCGTCAAGTACGCGAGGCTGTGGACCGAGGTCACTGACCTTATACACATACACGAGTGAGTACGCAATTTTTGGAGTTTAGTCCTTGAGAATCGATTTTCATATAAGGCCCACGCACAGACCATATATATAGACATCGCAAACACGTAAATTTGTATGAAATCATGTGTGGCGTTTTATTTTGCGCCTACTTTGCTACGAAATATCTCCATTCGCACGGCTAGCTGATTTCGAAGAATGGCGTAATTATGCATTTTTCTATTTTGCTTCTTATCTCAAAAATTATGGTAAATATCCCGTTTCTAGTGAAAAGTGTCACCTACGCCCGTTTGCACTAAACACAAGTTAGGCTTGTCCTAGTTATGATACAACTAAGCATAGGAACAGCCTAGCTAAAAAAATTGTTTGCACTAACAGACTTCTCATAACTACGTCGTAACATGGGCATTGCCTAGCTAAGAGAATGATTGAATGAATGTAACGATTGTTTTTTTAAACCGGCCAAGTAATGTAGACCACGGAATATTTTTTATCATTATCTTCACATTCGTTTAGTGATAAGTTAAAAGGAGACAAAAGATGTGGCCTTGGTTTATTTTGTTTGGTTAGGTAATTATAGGAAAATCAATGTCAAATACGAGTATATGACAATTCATAGAAAAAAACTCAGATTGTGATTGTAAACAAACAAATACTCGGAGTATTGTTCTCACATCTGGAATGGTGCACCGAAGTACCTACCAACTGCAACCTCTGGACTCCCTACAACGCAGAGCTGTTAGGATTGTCGACGCACCCAATGGCGCGCTTAGCGTCTTTTATAAGATTTTTAACGGGGAATGCTCAGAGGAGCTGTTAGAACGAATCCAAGATTCGCACTTTTATAACCGCACATCCCGCCAACGTGAGCGAGCTCACCCGCACATTTTGGATGCGTGGAGGTCACGCACATTGCGTTTTACGCGATCGTTTCTCCCGCGTACCTGCAGGGCGTGGAATGAGCTCCCGTTGGATGTCTTCCCACAGGGCTACAATATGGGTAAATTCAAGAGAAATATCAATAGGGCTCTTAATGGTAGGCAGCGCGTTTGCAATACCTTGGGTGTTGCAAACTATTAATTTGTCTGTTATAAGTTAGCATGGAAAATAAGCTAAAACGAAAAAGAAACTTTACGGCGGAGGAGAAATTGAGGTTTTTTAACAATTTAAATTTCATTGAAAAAGTAATCACTACGTTTATTGACAAACAAATGATCCAAAGATTACAAAAAATACAACTTAGGTATTGCCTACGCTCTAGTCGCTTCATAATCGGGCTCATAAAGTTAAGAATCTCCTAAGTGGACTAAGGAAAGGCTTAGGGTTAGTGCAAGCAAATTTATCGTTAGGAGTAGACTAAAAAAGTTAGGAAAGAACTTAGGCGATTCTTATGTTTAGTGCAAACGGGTGCTAATCCTGTTTATGTGCCAATTGTTAGTTTGTTTTTCTAGTAGTTTCGGAAAAACGTAATTAATTTTTTAAAAATTAAAAAAATCCTCAACGCAATGAAACGGCTGAACCGATTTTGATCAAACATAGCTGAGAACAATCCCGACAAATTCAACTTTCAAACAAACAAAAAAACGTAATCGGTTAATCCGTTCGGTAGCTACGATGCCACAGACACACACACACATACACACACAGACATACACCCACAGACATACACACACACATACACACACCTATACACACACACATAAACACACATATACACACACACACACACACACACAGACACGTTAAACAAAACACCCCGTCGTTTTTGCGTTGGGGGTTAAAAATAAGCTGTGACAGACAGACAGACACGAGCGAGACTGATCCTATAACGGTTCCTTAACGGAACTCTGAAAGCAACAAATAAACCTTTTTTCTTTGACAGCTACCAGTGCGTTAAGGGTGGTTCTGACGCGAACCGCGAGAAAGTTAAGGAGCAGTTCGCGTCGACCATCACGTTCGTGGAGAACTACCTGTGCAACGTGGTCACCAAGACGTGGTACTTCAGTGACCACGACCAGAACAAGCTGACCTTCGAAGTGGTCAAGTTGGCGAGGGAGCTCATCTATTTTGGCTTTTATAGGTGAGTTGCTAGGAGCGAATAAAATCACACTAATATTATAAACAAGCAGCGCCCCGCGGATTCACGGGCGTAAGTCTCGATCCCGTGGGAATATCGGGATAAAAATGTGCCTATGTGTTATTCCGGGAGTCCAGTTATCTCCATTCCAAATCCATCCAGTAGTTTTTACGTGAAAGAGTAACAAACATCCATCCATCCATCCATACTTACAAACTTTCGCTTTTATAATATTAGTAGGAGTAGGATGCGTAAGTTTGTGTGTGAGTTTACTTGTTACTTCTTCACGCTGAAACGGCTGGACGGATTTGGATGAAATTTGGAATCGAGATAACTGGACTCCCGGAATAACACATAGGCACGTTTTTACCCCGATATTCCCACGGGATCGAGACTTACGCAGGTGAAACCGCGGGGCGGTGCTAATAAATAATGCTGGACAGTTCACACAATTGCAGGGAAGTGAGTGGAAATACACATCACATCAAAATCAGTTATGTTTTGTGGAAGACCTGTACACAGGCAAAGCCTTAATTTAGGAAACAGGCGATGTCACGAAATTGTAGATTGTATGTTACTCGACGCTGTACGGCTACTCCGATTTTGATGAAGTTTATTCAGACTCACATAGATTATCCCCTGTATTGACACATAAACTCCTGAAACTCCCGAGCAGGGTTGGCAATGTTTAAAACATTTGTTTAAAACTAGAGTTTAAAACACTGTTTAAAACACTAGGAAAAATGCATATTTGTTTAAAACATGTTTCAAAACATAAAAAAACCAATGTACTTCATATCAAATTTTATTTGTTAAAATATTTTTTGTTCTTCCGACGTTTTGAAGTGCGGTGAAAATCAAGATCAAAGATGCCGATACATACCTACAAACATACCGACCAATCTATTATAAGCGTATTAAAACAAAACATTAATTAAACTGTAAAATATGTTTAAAACATGACTAAAAAACTACAAAAAAAAACAAATGACAGAAATTGATTTAAAAACAATGTTTTTTTTGTTTACACATTAAAAACAGTGTTTTGTTCTTTTTGTAAAAAAAAACGTTTTATACCATTCCCCCTCTAAAAAGCTTATTTTATTCACTGAAAACAGTGAAAAATACTTTCTTTTTCTCGTAGTCATGGCATAAAGTATAGCATGCAACTCTTGAACGAAACGGATTTATATCGAGGGCCATGAATCACTCGCGTCGCTCAGGATTCTAACACTTCTTGAATCACTCCTTACGGTCGTGATTCAGTTATTAAAATCCTTCACTTGCTCGTGATTCAACTATGGCCCTCGCTTTAAATCCGTCCTTTATTCACTAATTGCATAATATACAAAAAATTCCAACCCTGCTCCTGAGCACACTTCCACTTTCTACGAATATTCCTTTATACTGTACAAGCTATCCGCCTATGGAATGATCCTCCTGTGGTTATCAGTCCCGCCAAATCTCTTTCTATCTTCAAAAAGCTATAATCACTTTTTGTCTATCTCGCAAAGCTGTTAATTCTAGTAATATGTTTCATTTGTTTATTTATTTAGTATATTTTGTGTAGTTATATTATGTATTTATGTATTATAAGTTAGATTGTGTGTATACGTATACTTTTATTTATTTATTTGATCTACACCACCGTCCTTTATCGTTCTCGACAATTCCTGTGCATCCCAAGGTTGTCTGGTAGAGATCGCTCTCAGCGATAAGACCTAAAGCTAGTTTTTTAACCGCCGACGCAAAAGCGACGGGGTGTTATAAGTTTGACGTGTCTGTGTGTGTGTGTGTGTGTGCGTGTGTATCTGTCTTTGGCATCGTAGCTCCCGAACGGATGAACCGACTTAGTTTTTTTTTTTTTATGTTGAATTTGTCGGGAGTGTTCTTAGCTATGTTTGATCAAAATCGGTACAGCCGTTTCATTGCCTTGAGGGTTTTTTAATTTTTACATAATTAATTACCTGTATAATATATTTGTTTACAGCTTCAGCGACCTCTTGCGACTCACGAAGACACTACTCAGCATACTGGATTGCGTCACAGCTATGGATCTACTCAACGAATCCAACGCACTAACCGGAGAGGGAGTAGAATGTAAGTCGCAAAGCAGTAGTGCTCGCATTGCTGTGTTCCGGTTTAAAGGTGCCGGTGAAATTACAGGCACATGAGACTTTTCACCTTTATGGCTCAGGGTGGCGGGCGCAGTGCAATGCCACATAGGGCGCGTCCTAGGCGGACGTGACCTATGAGGTAATGCACTGTTCATAGGCAGGGGTTACCGCTTAACATCAGGTGGGACATCTGCTTGTTCCGTCATTCAAGAAGTATACAAAAAAAAAATAGGAATCACTTTTTTCAGTTATTCGCTCGTAACTCGAAATCGGTGAGCCTCACCGACTGTACTTTTAGAATGAAATTAAAGGTTAGTATATTTCTCACAACTTTGTGTCTATCAATATTCACGGGAAAACGCATGGTTTTCAACATATACCCTATCCAAGATAGGTAGTTAAACTTTTTTGTTGAAATATGTATTTTTAATAGGTATATTTCTAATCAATTAAGGAATGAATGACTGAATGAACGAATGAATGAAATGATTTATTTGCGTGAATACAGGTAGTTTGGTTCCTAATCTATTTTTATTATCACTGTACTCGACTAAATTGTCGTGCAAATATTTAATTTTTAATTTTAGCCTTTTACATAGGTACCTAATAATTCTTATAATAATAATTCTGTAAATAATTTAACTAAAGGCAGAGGTTACCGCTAACATCACGTGGGCCATCTGATAGTTACGTCATCTAAATTAAAAAAAAAAACTTATCAAAATATTATGTGTCCAACAAAACGTCACTGTTAGTTAGTATATAGTTTTATTCCGCTGAGGGAGGGAGCAGTGAATATTTAAAGGCTGATGATGATGATGATCAGTGTGAAGATGATGATGATGATCGTTTTATTCACAAGCAGCTCAGGAAAATGAGACAAGCAAACGTGAGTTTTTACAAGCTTTATATTTACTTGCAATGTATGTCCGGGTGGAGTCTTGCAACTGAATTTTATAGCAGTTATCTTTAACCGATTGAGAAGATATTTTTCATACTTGTCAAGTTTAGATGACAATGCAATATTATGGTGACAGCGAGCTGATATGATGATGGAGACGGAAGGTGGACAACGGAACTCCTCGAGGTATAATAGTAGACTGGTCGTGTTTATGCTCATTTTGATCAGCACACTGTTACGATCACTAATTTTATAAATTGAAATATATATTTTTCACAAGAAACTTATATGAATTAACTTCGTATTTTGTGATAGGCAAAGCTAAAAGTATTTTATTCATTGACAAATGAGTTATTAATCAGTTATTAATACAAATAAATAAATAAAATAATGCTGGACAGTTTACATAACATTATCTAGCCCCAAGCTAAGCAGAGCTTGTGTTATGGGTACTAGATAACTGATATACTTAACTTTACAACAATACATTACATGGATAGATATATTTTATTATAAATAGAAAATACCCAGAACACCCTGAACAATTATCTGCAGATCTTACAAATATTTTTTCCGAGGCGGGAATCGAACCGCTGTTTGTTTGACAGATTGCATATTATTTCAGCGGAAGGGGGAGTGTTACGCAGTATCGGTGACATGGGAGCTGTCATGACATCGATCACATTAGGATCAGTCCCTAGAAATGTAAGTATTATCATTACAATTAAGAGTTCGAGGCATTTATTTGTTAAAACACCTCCTTTTCCTTTTTAAAGTTTTTTGATAAATACATTAAAAATAAACAAACAAAAAATAATTGTAATACACTGAATAACACTTTGTGTTAAAATGTATATAATAGTATATTATGCAATTAGTGAATAAAGGACGGATTTAAAGCGAGGACCATAGATGAATCCTGAGCGACGCGAGTGATTCGTGGCCCTCGATATAAATCCGTTTTATTCAAGAGTTGCATACTATACTTTATACCATGACTACGAGAAAAAGAAAGATTTAAGCGCAAATAGACATCTACTTCATCAGGTGAATGCATTTTAATCGATTTATTATTAAGTACCATTAAACTTTGTGTTCGTTCAACTTACAGTATTCAAAATAGCGCCAATTTACTAATCACAACAAAGAACACAAAACAGTTTTTATTCTAATGCTAAACTCCTTGTCGAAAATGTCAACCAATCAAATCTCGAGGAGTTATTAGCACAAGAAGTTTGTATGTCGAGTATTCTTTGCACAAGGATTTTATTTTGTATCGATTATTCTTTGCACAAGGATTTTGTATCGAGTAATTTTTGCGCAAGGAGGTTGTATAGGATTTGTTATTGGAGGGTGTTGCATTGAGATGGAGGTCGAGTATATTGGAGTGTTCTAAATTAAAACACCAAAATAGTGATTAAAAGTGTTTTTATTCACTGTTTTTAGAGGGCTTTTTCGATAAACTTTTTAGAGGGGGAATGGTACAAAAATAATGTTTAAACACCATAACCGTGTTACTTGTTTGACAACCTCTGTAGCGCATCGGGCGAGTAGCCGGCTGAGATTCGAAAGGTTGCGGGTTTGATTCCCGCTGCGGGACAAATGTTGTTATAATTATTATAGTATTTAAAATTTTATGTAATTTGTGAACCACAATTTTGAATTTCTGATTAGCTGTTTTGTAAATTATTTTACCAATAAATGACTAACTAACTATCTGCGACATTGGTTCCTCAAAGTGTTGTATGGGGTACGGTTTTGGAGCATCCACCATATGCATGTGTTCCAGGCCGTCGTGAACAGCAACGCGGCGGGCAGCGGACTGCAGCGGAACGCGTCAGCGCTGATGCTGGCCAGGGAACACCCTCTGGTTATGGACACAAAGCTCAAAATCATTGAGATCCTACAGGTACATGCAACAAAACATTTTAAACAGCAGCTGATTGGTCTTATTTGGATGCTTTATTCTCATTGAGGAGAATATGTGAAAAATTTATGTCAATATAATGTATTTACTGGTGATGAAAAAGAGTGAAACCTAATCCAGAGTGAATTATCTATCATTAATCCTAGTAATCTGATTACCTACTGAATAATATACTAATTTACGCTTAATATTTTCTCTAATTGAAGGTGGGACCTAAAACGGGAATTCGGAGGGCCAATTTAAATAAGTTTTTTGTGAAAAATATATTTTTCAATACAAGCTTTTACAAAATTAGTGATCGTAACCGTGTGCTGATCAAAATGAGCCTAAACACGCTCAGTCTACTATTATGCTTCGAGGAGTTCCGTTGTCCACCTTCCGTCTCCATCATCAGATCAGCTCGCTGTTACCATAATATTGCGTTGTCATCGGAACTTGACAGGTATGCAATATATCATTCCAATCGGTTGAGGATAACTGCTTTAAAATTCAGTTGAAAGATTCCACCTGGACCTGTCACCATAATATTGCATTGTCATTCGAACTTGACAGGTATGCAAAATTTCAGCTCAAACGGTTGAGGATAACTGCTTTAAAATTTAGTTGCAAGATTCTACCCGGACAAACATTGCAAGTTACTTAATATAAAGCTAGTGAAAAATAAAGCTATCGAAAAAAGTTTCACCAATTGTGTTTATTGTCTATGATTTATTTATATTACATCCTCAAGTAATTACTGTATTAAACATTAAGTTTGTAACCTTTACTGTTAGTGAGTGAGCATGTAACGCAACGACTCCAAAATCTTAACATATCGGCTTAACCTGACTGACTGACTGACTGACTGATTCATCATCGCCGAGCCGAAACCGCTGGACCTAGATAGCTGAAACTTGGAGTGTTGGTTCCTTTTATAGCAAACCCACAAACTAAGAAGGGATTTTTGTAAATTCAACCCCTAAGGGGGTGAGAAAACCATTGTATGAAAAATCTTATTTCTTGAACTTACAAATTTTAAACTTTGCGTATGCTTCAATTCAAATCGTAAAAGGGTAAAATATTTTTCATCCCATCTATTCGAAAAGGACGACTGGGTTCGCCTTTAAGTGCACCCAACGGTGGTGTTTTCTATGAGAAACTTTTAGCGGGCAGTAATGAGTTTTGCGGCGCACTTATTAAGTTCCTAATTCAAAAATTGCGCGGCAAAGATAATTGCGGCGCACTTTTTGAATTTGGAACCAGCGCTAAATAATTCGAACGCAAATATTGTTTGAATAAATACTGGCTGGTACGACGGCCCAAAACCCAAAACAAAAAAACCCAAAACACACAAAAAACACAAAACACAAAAAAAAACACAAAAAAACACAAAAAAAACAATACACACAAAAAACACAAAACACAAAAAAAAACACAAAAACAAAAAAAAAAACACAAAAAATACAAAACACACAAAAAACACAAAAACACAAAAAAATACAAAAACACAAAAACCATAAAACACAAAAAAACACAAAACAAAAAACACAATACAAAAAAAACACAAAACACAAAAACACAAAAAAAAACACAAAAAAAAACACGAAACACAAAAAACACAAAACACAAAAAAACACCCAAAAAAAAAACACAAAAACACAAAAAAACAACCATTTTTTTTTTAAATAATAATATTACAATAACATATGAGGCGCCTTTTATTTTCTCATAGTGGGTGATGAAAAGCAGAGTGTATCACACGGGCGCAACATATATTTTTGGCTCGGGCGACGTACTTTGAATCCCTCGCTACGCTCGGGATTCTACTCTAGAATCCCTCACTTCGCTCTGGATTCAAAAAAGCGCCCTCGCCGTAAAAATATTATGTTGCTCCCTTATGATACAATCTACTATTTTCCCCGAACAAAAGCGAACAACAAATAGGGTGTTAAAGTTTGTATGGGAACTTTTTATCGCGTGGTGCCTTTTGCTTGAAACTTGGTATGGGCACTTATAATACAGAATAATTGAACACATATTTCAGGATTTTTCAAAGTAACCCTTAAATAGGGGTAAAAAGGGGTGACAAAGTTTTAGTTTTTAAATATATAAACAAAATCTGAATGCAGGTATTAATAAATAAATAAATAATGCTGGACAGTTCACACAACATTATCCAGCCCCAAGCTAAGCAGAGCTTGTGTTATGGGTACTAGATAACTGATATACTTAATACAATATATTACATAGATAGATATTTTTTATTATACATATAAAATACCCAGAACGCCCTGAACAAATATCTGCGATCGCACAAATATTTGTTCCGAGGCGGGAATCGAACCCGCAACCTCCTGCGTCGCAGGCCAAGCTTCGCCCGCCGCGCCACAGAGGTGCGTCATTAATGTGTTCACCTGTTTTCATCAGTTCATCTTAGACGTGCGACTGGACTATCGGATAAGCTGCCTGCTGTCAATCTTCAAGAAGGAGTTCGAGCAAGGAACCGACCGGAGCGCGGATAGCATCGCGCGCGCTGATGTCGAGGCTATTGGCTTGCAGGCGGAGGGCATCTTTAGCTGCCGGTAAGTGAAGTGGATGGAGGCGGCTTGACCATTCGTCATGGCGTTTTAACGGGGGATGTTCAGCAGTGGAAGTGTACCGATACCATTCATGCGGGGATATGATAACCACTGTGGAAATAAACGAGTTAAATTACCTTTTCGCCTTGAGTTTTTGGTGAAGTGGATGGAGGCGGCTCGACCATTCGTCATCGCTTTTTAACGGGGGTTGTTCAGCAGTGGAAGTGTACCGATACCATTCATGCGGTGATATGATAACCACTGTGGAAATAAATGAGTTAAATTACCTTTTCGCCTTGAGTTTTTGGTGAAGTGGATGGAGGCGGCTCGACCATTCCTCATCGCTTTTTAACGGGGGATGTTCAGCAGTGGAAGTGTACCGATACCATTCATGCGGTGATATGATAACCACTGTGGAAATAAATGAGTTGAATTACCTTTTCGCCTTGAGTTTTTGGTGAAGTGGATGGAGGCGGCTCGACCATTCCTCATCGCTTTTTAACGGGGGATGTTCAGCAGTGGAAGTGTACCGACACCATTCATGAGGTGATATGATAACCACGGAAATAAATAAATTACCATTTTGCCTTGAGTTTTTGGATATTTTCATACAATTTACTGAAATATCTCTTTAAAGAGATTAAAAAAGTCAAGACGAAAAGTTAACCTAAATTACTTACTTAATTTAATAAAATAATGAATTAAAATCTAGTACTAAAAACAAATTACTATTAATTATCTCCTCCTTACTCATTCACTGTAGTATTATTTACCTGTAGTATTTCAATACATTTGTTGTAATTCAATAGTTTCTTCAACATTGTCAAATTAAGTTTTAGAATTCTCATTGTTTTCATAATATTCTTAATCTACTAGTAGATTTTGAGAGTCTAGAGTAATTTTTACTATTTATTGAATACACTGTTCATAATCTCATAATCTTAGATATCGTTATATTGTATCTAGGTAGTGTCACCTAGATACAATACCTACGTTACCTATGTTACTATTTCTAATGCCTAAAGCATGATTCTACGGTGACGAGTTCCAAGTATTGCGATCATTGTTCTTAAAATAATAATTTGTGAACCATGCCATAGCTTGTTTGCAATTCAGGCGCCCGATCTAATAAAAACACAATACCGCTTTTTTATTGTAATAAAAAAAAATGCTGGTCAGTTCACTTAACATTATCTAGCCCCAAGTTAAGCAGAGCTTGTGTTATGGGTACTAGATAACTGATATACTTAATACAATATATAACATAGATAGATATTTTTTATGATACATAGAAAATACCCAGAACATCCGAGGCGGTAATCGAACCCGCAACCTCCTGTGTCGCAGGCCAACCTTCGCCCGCCGCGCCACAGAGGTCGTTAAAAATGTATAATTGTGGCACGTGCAGACAAGAGCTAGTAATGACATACATTATCCATCAGATGAGCTTGTTTCTGCTGATCACAGTGGTTTATACTGGATTTTTGAGACGGGACAGTAAAGACCTTTACCGTTGTAGCTACAGAAAAACGTTCTTAGGTGACTTTCCGTAACTTTTGCAGTTATTTTAAACTTAATTCACAGATTTTGGCAAAACAATTAAATATCAGCATTATACAGAATACATAATATTACTGGTATAGAAGGTTGAAGAAAATCATTTAAACTAAAAAGCTACTTTTGTCTCCACGCAATAAAGTGCAATTGAGGTCGCACAGAATTAACTACAGCTAAAATCACATAGTAGTTACCTCTCTTTCTATCTCGTAACTCTTATCTTGTCTGACTCATTGAAATGACTCGACAAGTCGAGCCCGCCGGGTACTTCTAGCTGTATACCTAAAGTGAGGAGTGCGCCACGCCTGGCATTATACACAAAATCTTTTTTGGTGCCAATCGACCCTGTAAGACTAAGGGATATTTTAATATTATTTAATCAAGGCAAGTCAAAAAGTATTTTATTCATTGATATCACAAGGATCATTTTGAATCGTCTTAAAAAATAAATTTACATTTACTCCTGTTCCAACGCAACCAGACCTAGAAAAATCAGGCACCAAAATATGGTCTGTTTTTTTTATGATCCTTCTTACGTCTATGTGGGAGCGCCTGTGTAGTGCCTCGAGTGGGTTAATACATAATCTATTTGATTTTCAGAGCAATGATTGCAATAGCATAAGTTGGGTATAATCTATGGTTCTTCCACTAATCATGTACTAATGTAAACAAATTATTTCAGAGCGATACAGACCGTGCCAGACGGCTGTCTTCCAAAAAATGTAGATTTGTTAGTAAGATCATACATATAATGCATGGAATGCGATTCTGTGAACTGAGCATGTGAAATAAGGGTACTTGACTTTATGTACTTAGGTATATGAAAAATGCAAAAGTTTGGGTGTTATAGGTATACCAGAATCTCATGGCATAAAAAATAAAAAACAAATAAAGATTTTCATATGGCAATACCAAATTATCATCTGTCTTGTGAAAGTACGAGTTGTGTCAAATCTCTGAGCTTACGAGTAGTTTTCTTGAAAATACTTAAAAATTTCGTATAATTGTCGAAAAAACCACTTCGATCTCAAGCAAGAACTATTGTTTACAATGTTTAACAAAAAAATTGCGAAGAAACTGATGAAGATCAACCAGAATCTTCGATTTTAAAGCGCGTGCATCTGTTGACTGGTGAGTAGGACAGACTAGTTTTGGTAGTTTATTATGACTATATTTCTTTATAGTGTATGCTTTATTACGCCTTGTTCACAGGGGTTTCTGTTACTACTATACGACGAATTATTATAGAAAGCCGATCTAATGGTGGTGTATTTTGTACGCCCGGGAAGAAGAGGAAAAGTGGAAATAAAAAGATCAAACTGGATAGTTTAAAAGTTGAAAATGATTACATCTAACAAGACAGATTAGTTGAGAGAAAACGATTAATTATAAACACCTCCTTATCTTCATCGTCATCCTTTTCGTCTGATGAAGAACCAATGCAGATTTAATACTTTGAGTCATTTTCTAGTTCTGGATGAGGATCTTATTTACGTAAAAAAATAAAATAAGTGATTGATTGATTTTTTATTTTTCATGCATAAAATTATAAATAGATGCAATATTCATTCACATAAGATAGATAATAATATGATCATGTTTCATAATAAGTACTTGTTAAGTGCCAAAGGCCGGTTGGATGCAAGTTGCGCAGGACCGTTCACGGTGGAAACCTATGGGGGAGGCCTATGTTCAGCAGTGGACGTCTTCCGGCTGAAATTATGATGATGATGATGACTTTTTATATGATTGATATACCTATTGAAAAAATAAAGTATCAAGATGTTTAATCCAATTCCCCCAGTGTTGCTTACCACACAATTTAATTTCCTATTTTGCCATCAGATTCTGGTACACCTATAGCTTGTTGCTCAACCAAGAAGTGACAGCAAAACAGAAAATTTTAAATAAAATGTCATGTGCATCACGCGACGTAGCTAATGGAAAGTTTTTTTCTTCGAGGTTTTTTTAATTATTTATAATTTCGTTGAAATGTTTTTAATAATATATATGAAAATTGGGCATTCCCTTATCCTTCCCGTTTATCTACGAAAGGAAGGAGCAAAACATTTTAAAAAAAACTCATTGGGTACAGAAAAACCTAGCGTCTTTCCACAAAAGTCAAATACCTTATTCGACAGCATGCTATTAAGGTGGATGCGCACGCTTGCGGCGCGAAATTCAAATTTTTTGGTGTTTTTTGCCCATTACAGCTCATCAACACTTCTTCAGATAACGAAAGTTGAGTTCGCGACAACTAGGAGACTTAACACACATGTTTTAATTGATAGTATCTCATAAATATCATCAGTTTAGCTATAATACCCCTAAACACATTTTTACAGTGATTTTGTTTGTTTAGGGGTATCGTAGCTAAACTGATGATATTTGTGAGATACAATCAATTAAAACATGTGTGTTAGGTCTCCTAGCTGTCGCGAACTCAACTTTCGTCATCTGAAGAAGTGTTGATGACCTGTAAAGGGCAAAAAACACCAAAAAATTTGAATCTCGCCCCGCAAACGTGAGCATTCACCTTAAAGATTATTCAATAAAACTATTGTCATTTAACTCCGCCGCTAACACGAACCTTACTAAACCAGCCTAAGCTCAGGCATGAACTAACATTGTGTGCATAGCCATTAGACATAAGTTCACCAACATATAAACGGGCTGTCAGATGTAAGGTTAAGATGACATCTATATATATAAAACAAAGTCGTGTTAGTACTTATACCTCAACCTCACACCTCACTTATAACTCAAGAACGGGTGCACCGATTTGGCTGAAAATTGGTGGGAATGTAGCTTAGAACCAGGAGATGGCCATAGGGGGGAAGGGGTAGGAGTGGGGTCAGCGGGGGCTACCCGTGCGAAGCCGGGGCGAGTCGCTAGTTAGGTATAAATATTTAGGCAAAACTACGACTTTGTACCAGTACCACGCTCGAAGGTAGTGAGACGGGAACTGGCTGTTAATCCCGCGTTGGTCGCGTTTGGTTCTTATGAAGCTGAAGGTACAAAAGAGACGTATTTAACAGCCCGTTATTGTGTTTGTGAACTTTGGTTATAAAATCCTAACACATTACTAAACAGTACTGTTCAATCTGATATATTTTCGAAAACCTCTCTCTCTCTGCAAAACATGTTACCTACTTCTCTTGAACTAATTTATTTTGAGGATTCTTTATATAAAAATTTGTGTGTGAAAAAGTGATTGTGTTTTCAATTTTATAAAATGTGTTTTTTAATACCTTCTAACCTCCGCCAAGCGTATGTTATCCTTTCACCACACTGGTTCTTTCACTATCGATCACAAGGCCCTTTTCAGAGCCACTATACCAAGAAAGGACTAGTGACGACGAACGAACGAACTTACCTACTATTGTCCATGTTTGTCACGTTATTGTCTAAACTAACCACATGTTATGTCCATGTTTGTTAGGAAAATGTTCACAAAACTATTTGCCATTAGTTGAAGCACGCAAAGCCAAAAGAGGTCAAGCAAGAAATCCTGACGCTTTTAGCCCCAAGTCCCAATCATCGTTCAACAGCTAACTTGCTTCAAAGATCACTTATGTCCAGCCACACAGGCGGGATTCAGCTGCTCGATGACATGGAGCCCTTAAAAAGCCTTTCTTTTTGCTAGTTATTAGTTATTTCAATGTTTTGTTGTTATATTTGAGCAAATAAGTCTCATAGCACAAATTAAATACATTTTATAACCAAGAAATAAAAGTTATTCAGTCAAAATAAATAAGTAATGAATAAATCAATAATGCTGGACAGTTCACACAATATTATCCAGCCCCAACCAAGCTAAGCAGCGCTTGTGTTATGGGTACTAGATAACTGATATACTTAATACAATACAATACATTACATAGATCGATATTTTTAATTATACATATAAAATACCCATAACACCCTGAACAAATATCTGCAGATCGTAACAAATATTAAAAAAAAAATAAGATAAAAAAAAAAAAAAAATATAAAAAAAAAAAAAATATAAAAAAAAAAATAAAATTAAAAAATATTAGTTCCGAGGCGGGAATCCAACCCGCAACCTCCTGCGCCGCAGGCGAACCATCGCCCGCCACGCCACAGAGGTCGTCAAATGAAAGAATAAGTTGTTACATAGCTAGGCTTGAAGCGTGCTCTGCATAACCTCTGGCCGTTCACCTTAAGATGGCACCTGCCTTGGTTAGCAGCCAATCAAGGCAGGTGCCATCTTACGGTGAACGGTTTGTACACAAATAACCAAGCGTGGCGTCAAGCAAAGCTCCTGCGTATGTGGCTGGGTCTAAGCTATACCAAAAGTTCACATTTGCTTTTGCCATCCAAGTTTAAGTTCTACCTCCTAAAATTAAGGTTTAAAATCAGGGATGGCCTGGATTTGGACGAGTGTGGCGGGAGGATGGTCCTTCGAGTGCTTCTACAGCTGTGCTCGCAAGGCGCGTCAGCCGCATTAGTGTCTGGCGCGTTGGCGCTGCTCTTCAGACATTTTAGCCAAAGACAGGAAGTATTAGCAGCTTTCAAACAGGTGAGACCTTACTTTTCACTAGAAACGGGATATTTACCATGATTCTTGAGTTTTATTTGTCCCCGATATTTCGGCACAGTTGCATGCGCCATGATCATGGGAGAACTAACTAAAGTCTTTGCGAGTAGATGTTATTGGCATATTTATCGATCTACCCTCTTTCTCACTTTTTTATTACGAACGATACCACTACCATCGGTTTCATTGTCACACTTCACACGAACTCGACACACAACACTAACGGTATCCGGACGCGTAGCAGGTACCACACTTTTTTGATTCTTACGCTCTCTCACCACAGGCTTCCATACTCCAGATAATTGAAAACCATCTTCTCTATTGAAATTTCTGTACAAATAAAACTCATGAATCATGGTAAATATCCCGTTCCTAATGAAAAGTATGTACATAACCATGATAGTTTCAAAAGTTAGGTGAGACCTTATTTGTAAGACAAGCAGTGTTTCTAAGAAGAAAGAAAATTTGTTTATTTTCCCCCAAATCAAGACACAAAACACACATAAAAAAACCTAGTACGTACGTACTATAAGCAACTGGTATACAAAAATAAAACACCAGCCAAGTGCGAGTCGGACTCGTGCATGAAGGGTTCCGTACCATTATCTATAAAAACGGCAAAAATATAATGTCTGTTGTATGGGAGCCCCCTTAAATATTTAGTTTATTCTGTTTTTTGCGGCAACAGAATTACATCATCTGTGAAAATTTCAACTGTCTAACTATCACGGTTCGTGAGATACAGCCTGGTGACAGACGGAGGGACAGCGGAGTCTTAGTAATAGGGTCCCGTTTTAACCTTTGGGTACGGAACCATAAAAACTGGTTGTAGTATGTTGGTAGGTAGGAAGGCATCGATGTGTGTTGTGTAGGATCAAACAGGTCCTTGACTCAGGATATGCTGCACCAGACCTAGGTTTAGTGCAGCGCTGGTTTTCAGACAGGGCCTTGCTAAGTTTCTAGTATAGCTCTCCCCATAGCCCAATGTGACTTTGAGCTTATGACGTCTCAGTGCTATAACTTCGGTATGCGGTATCTGTGACGGCGTAATGGCGTAGTTTCCCTAACGCTGCCAATCCTGGTTGGATTCGTCCGTGTCAGTTCCTCGAGTGGCGACACGACGCAGTGTAAGAACGGCCCCTTTCTATGGACTGACTACATTTTAAAGGTAACAGGAAGGCGGTGGGTGGAGGCGGCTCACTTCGCGGCTTTATATAGCTTAATGTTTCTGAGAAATATGGATAAACATTTATTAACTTTAGTTTTTTTAGTTTAGATTTATTTTTTGTATAGTTATTTATTAACGTAGTAGTAGAGCTTTTTTGTGAAAGAGTTCGTCTTGGGAAGTACTACCACCATACCTATTTCTGCCGCAAAGCAGTAGTGCTCGCATTGCTGTGTTCCGGTTTGAAGGGTAAGGGTGCCGGTGAAATTACAGGCACATGAGACTTTTCATCTTTATGTCTCAGGGTGGCGGGCGCAGTGCAATGGCACATAGGGCGCATCCTAGGTGGACGTGCCCTATGAGGTAATGCACTGTTCATAGGCAGAAGTTACCGCTTAACATCAGGTGGGCCAATTGCTTGCTCCGTCAATCTCGTATTAAAAAAAAAAAAAAAACTTTGGCAAAGTATAGAATCTTAGAAAAGCATTTGTTCACTATCAACAACTTATAAAAAAACGTATACGTCAGCAGGATAATACGTGGTGTACTATAGTTGTTTTTTCTCTGGGCGAAGGAAAAATGCACATACCTGTGGAAAAATGTAAAAAACATACAAGTGTGTACATAACCATGATATAATTGAAACTATCGTGGTTGGGAATCATTTTAAAAGAATAAACGGCTAATTACCACTATTTTTCTTCAAATTCCTGATGTTTTTAAAATAACCATGATAGTTTTCAAAAGTGATAATTGTAAAAAATCCTTCAGGGTAGGCAGCGCATCGACAATGGCCCCGGGGTTGCCGGTGTCTTTAAGCTACTGTGACTATTTTACATTAGGTGGGCTGTAAGAAATGGTTTCATAAAAAAAAATGTACTTTCCAACCATGTTTCTATTTTGCAAAAGGGGGTCAATGTACTCAATGGAGGCCATCGGTGAATGTAGCCTTTGCGGGGACTATCTTCGTAGCCACGCTTCTTACAATGCGTTGGTAGAAATTTCCCGCCCTGAGGGCGAACATCTGAATGGTCGTCAACTTAGACCAGCTTGACGATACTGGCTTACCGCAAGGCGACTGACCCCCCGTGATACTCTCAACAAAACTTGTATATATGCCAAAGGGTCCAGATAATATCGTAAGCGCGATCTAGGATTTGACTTGTAAAAATGACAAAATTAATACAAATTCGTGCAAAACTGCTGTTATTTATGCAGTAATATACTAAGAAATGAGAATTACACGGATTACAAAAGAAAGTTTTTGGAAAATCTTAGTTATATTGATGAAATTTGAAGAAATATAGTTTATTTCCTGGTGTTTTGCAATAGTATCGCCATCTTTTGACAAGAAATTCAAGTGCGATCTAGGGATCAACTTGACAAATTCCAAAGTCCTTACAATAACTCAAAATAATTATAAAAAATAATATTTAAAATAAAAATTGTAATGTACTATTATTATCAAAATTAAGGGTTTTTTAATAAAAGAAAAAATATAGATATATAAATAATTGATAGAATTTTATCCTCAAGAGACGCCATCTCTTACTAAGTAAATTAGGTTGGGACATCGCATAGTTCCGCCACAGAGTAAGGAATAATACTAACGTACAAGTTCCGCAAAGGGAATTCAACAAATGGAATATTGACATGGACTAAACATATATTACATTCCTCTATGGACTAATAAGGTCGTTTAGTGATGGAATAAACTAGTAGCCCGCTCGCGACTTCGTTCGCGTTTTCCTGTTTTTTTTACTGGGAACTTATTTTGAATATACCTAGCCTCTTAATAATGTAGATATTGTGTTTTTTTAACTACTTGTTTATTAAATGTACCCTAACAATTTCTAAGTAAAACAATACACGCAAAAAGTGTTCAAGCCCAAAGCCCGAGCGGTCACCCATCCAAATACTGACCTCGCAGATCATTGCTTAACCTAAACATGAAAAAATGCTTTTTTTACTCAGAAAAACCTCTTTTCTCAGAGATGAGACCAAAATAGATCGATTTTTCGCAGCTAAAAATCCCCATATATAGCAAATTGCATAGAAATCGTTAGAGCCGTTTTAGTATAAATAAATATTGCTCGTTTTATCATCATCATCAGCCTACAAGATGTCCACTGCTGGACATAGTCCTCCCCATTGTATGCCACGCCGCAAGGTCTTGAGCCGCCTCCATACACCGCTTTCCTGCGACCTCTATAATGTCTTCGGTCCATCGAAAGGGGGGCATTCCTCTTCTGTGTCGTCCGGTTAGTGGTCGCCACTCGAGAACCATTATTCCCCAACTGTTATCAATTCTGCGAGCTATGTGGCCTGCCCATTGCCACTTCAAGCTGCTAATTCTAATATACCTATATTCCACAATGGTTTACGGTTTTGGGAGCTACATGGCATGCCCATTGCCACTCCAACCTTCTTATTCTGATCTTGGTACTTTTACGAATCCCTTCGTTTTGGATTCAATCACGAAGTGTAACTGCGAGCATAGGTCTTTCCATAGCCCTCTGCGTGACTTTTGTGTAAAGCTTGTGATTTTTTTCCAAGGTCCAACTCCTCGTTTCTGATGCAGACGTGGAATCGTACAAGCAGATAAAGGCAGACCTGGATCTTCTACGGCAGAGCGTGGAGAAGTCAGAGCTTTGGGTCTTCAACAAAGGGAGGGCTGTTCTGATGGATGATCACGCTGGTAAGTCTTGACTTGGCCGTTTTGGCAGACCTTTTGAACCCCCGACGCAAAAACGACGGGGTGTTATTAGTTTGACGTGTCTGTGTCTATGTGTGTGTGTCTGTGTGTGTGTCTGTCTGTGGCATCATAGATCCCGAACGGATGAACCGATTTGGTATTTTTTTGTATGAAAGATGAATTAGTCGGGAGTGTTCTTAGCTATGTTTGATCAAAATCGGTTCAGCCGTATCATTGTGTTGAGGGTTTTTTTAATTTTTACAAAATTAATTATTTTTTAATTTTAATTCCGGCATCATATCTGACTAGCCAGTAGCCCGGCTTGTGAATACTTGACTTATATACATCTTGACATTTTATGATGACTGATTTTGAATTAATATAATGCTTAGTTTAATAATTGCAATTTTGTATACTTGTTGTATGTATATTTGTTGGTATAAGATTTGTCCTGGCTGCTAGCTTATTATGGAATGTGTTATTACTGGAAGAAAGCGTTAGTTGAGCCAGTCGTGGGAAGCAATGGCGGCGATGAGCTCACCACTTGTCACGTCTATATTCCACGATGGTGCAACCCACTGTGAAAAGCGGCCCATTGAGGCTCTGCCTACCCTTTCGGGGAAAAAGGCGTGTGTCTATGTATGTATGTATGTACTAACATTAATTATTAGATCTAAATATTATTAACAAAATGGATGACATGTTTTTTTTTTTTTTTTTTAATGTATCTAATTGGCAAACTAGCTTACGGGCCACCTGATGTAAAGTGGTCACCGTCGCTTATAGACACCGGCAACACCGGGGGTATTGTCGACGCGCTGCCTACCCTGAAGGAATTTATGAACTTTTTATTGTGTTCAATCTGAAAATTTATTTTATTTTATTTTATCTTTATCATTATCAGTAGCAGTCCACTGCTGGACATAGGTCCCATAGAATGCCACGACGAATGGTCTTGAGCCGCCTCCATGCACCGCCTTCCTGCTACCTCTATAATGTCTTTGGTCCATCGTGAGGGGGGCTTCCTATCCTGCGTCGGCTGAAGCACCATCAGTTTTTTTTTAATTAAAACTTTAAAAAAAAAAAAAACAAGAGTGTTATTATAGTCTTGACGAATTTTTAAATGATAAATTATAATTAATTGTTAAATTTTTGCATGTTTATATTATACGCATGCCATCTCTCTACAATTTGCATACCGTAACCGGTCAAGCATGTTGTTTCACTATTATACTTTTGTCATCTTTTTTACACATGTTATCTGCAAATAAATAAAAAAAAAAAAACTTTTAATCTTTGAATCTTTGATAAGAATGAAACCAGAAAATGAACCAAAAAATTACTATGTATATATGTATGAGCCAAACATACATACATAGACGCACGCCTTTTTCCCCGCAAGTGTAGGCAGAACCTCAAATGGGCCTCTTTTCAGATTGGGTTGCACCATCGTGGAATATAGACGTGACAAGTGGTGAGCTCATCGCCGCCATTGCTTCCCACGACTGACTCGGCTAACATTTTCTTCTAGTAATAACACATTCCATAATAAGCTAGCAGCCAGGACAAACCTTATACCAACGAATCTTACAAACAAGTCCAGGTAATCCATTAGTCGGCTTTTACGACATCCACGGAAGGAGACGGAGTGGTCTTTTCTTGGGCCGGACACACCGCAGACAAAATAAACAAGCTTATATGAAATTAGTGATCGGAACCGTGTGCTGATCAAAATGAGCCCAAACACTGCTAGTCGACTATTTATCCATCGAGGAGTTCCGTTGTCCGCTTTTCGTCTCCATCATCAGATCAGCTCACTGTCACCATAATATATTGTCATCGGACCTTGACAGTTGTGCAAAATTTCAGCTCAATCGAACACCGGAAAGTGGGGCAAATTTAACTTGCAAGATTTAATTACACCGGGACACATGAAACTTAATAAAAGCTTAAAATAAGTTCCATTTTAATGTTATTTTCCAGTGATGTCTGGCACAGTGGGTCCGGGCGGCGCAATGCTAGAAAGAAATGCTTCAATGGACAACGTTCTGGACACATCGAAAACGGCTAAGCACGACCACAATGAATATAAGAAAATCAAAGAGGTGAGATTTACATTATTATAGTAGACCAATATTATTTTCGTTGACGTCCGTGACGGGAGAGTAGACTGAGAAGCGAGAGGTTGAGGGTTCTATTCCGGCTGCGGGACTAATGTTTGCATGATCTGCTAATATTAGTTCCGTGTTTTTTTTTTACTATTGTAGACCTTTGTTCGACCACACCTGTTGGTAAGTGACGATGTGGCCGAAGATGAAGCACAAAGGTCTAGAAGGCACCTATTCACTCTTGAAGAGACCCAGATTATAGGTTTCAGGAAAGACAGACGACGGTAGTGTATTTTACTCCTTAGCAGTTCGCATTATAAAGGTAGAACAGAAACGTTTAGTACGAATAGAGGGTATACTAATGACGTAAGCATGGTACCGAGCCATGCGTCTGCTCGTCCTATGATGAAAAGATGATGGTGGGATCAGATCGTGAAGTTCCTGGGAGCATTCCCTTTGGGAACTTCACGACATAGACACACGCATAACTTCACCCGGTTTTTCTTCGGTTATTTCATGTAACCCGAATGTTTGTGTCTGTTTTATGGTAGCATTTCCTGATACCCATAACACGGGGAATCATGGTGTGGGATCAGGACTATGTATGTGACTGTTAGGTGTTATGTTATGTTAGTGATGTCTTGGCTAGAGACCCTGACTTCCGGTCCTAAGGTCATAAGTGATCTTAAACGGTGAAATCAAATCATCTATTTACTAAATAGGGTTGAAGAGGTTCTTAAGTTATAATTCATAATTCCATATTAAATAAAAATGAAGGAAAACATCGTGAAGAAACCGGTATGCCTTAGAACCTACAACACGAAGTCATGTGACATGTGCATAGAAGGAACCTCTAAGAATAGACCCCTCCGTCTCCTCCCGTGGATGTCGTAAAAGACGACTAAGGGATTACTCGGACTTGTTGATAAGATTCGTTGGTATAAGAGTTGTTCTGGCTGCTAGCTTATTATGGAATGTGTTTTTACTGGAAGAAAGTGTTCGCCGAGTCAGTCGTGGGAAGTAATAGCGGCGATGAGCTCACCACTTGTCACGTCTATATTCCCGCGATGGTGCAACCCACGGTGAAACGAGGCCTTTTGAGGCACTGCCTACCCCTTCCGGGTAAAAGGCGTGTTCTGTGTATATATGGGACTAGAAACTCGCCCCGGCTTGGCACGGGTAGTGTCGGGATCCCCCCTCCCTCACGTCCACCCTAACCCTCCCCCCTTCCCAACCCCCCATCTATCCACACACCAGATGTAAAAAATATTTTAGATAACTTTTTTACACCTTGGGTTACATTATCGAAAATATGATATAGCCTAGATGTCACCGGGGGGATATTGTAGCTTACCAACAGTGAAAGATATATAAAAAAAAAACAATGAATGAATTTTTCATATCGGTTGAGTAATTTCGGAGCCTATTCAATGCAAACAAACAATCAAATCTTTCCTCTTCATAATTAGTATAGATATAGATATAATTTTGTGTTGTGTTCCAGATTCTCCTGCGCATGATAAAGTACTGCACGCAAGGCAACAGCGGTAGCGGGGAGAGCAACCGCCCAAGGAGACACGAGCAGCGATTACTGAGAAATATCGGAGTCCACAACATTGTACTGGATCTCTTACAGGTAATGTTACTCTTTACCAATAGGCCACGCGCCAGAGAGATTATGCAACGTAAAATTTGCTTTAAATTTGGAAAATAAAATTACGGCTGGAATTGGTTGGAAACACCATTTTGGCAAAATGGAGGCTGTTCAGGGGCGGGGAAGGGAAAGACTTATTATGTTCAAAAGAGATGCCTCTTTTGAGTGAGCTTTTTAGGCTTCCGTAGCCAAATGACAAAAAACGGAACCCTTATGGATTCGTCATGTCTGTCTGTCTGTCTGTCTGTCCGTGTATGTCACAGCCACTTTTTTCCGAAACTATACTACTAAGTTCTATGCTGTTGAAACTTGGTAAGTAGATGTATTCTGTGAACCGCATTAAGATTTACACACAAAAATAGAAAAAAAAGCAATAAACTTTTGGGGTTCCCCATACATAGAACTGAAACTAAAAAAAAAACATCAAACCCATACGTGTGGTATCTATGGATAGGTCTTCTAATATCATTATCAAAGTGGTAAAATGTGTCCCCCCCCCCCCCCGTAACAACTTAAAAAAAAATGTAAACTTCCACCGAAAATTGGTTTGAACGAGATAAGTAAGTAGTTTTTTTAATACGTCATAAATCGTAAACCATCCAAGAGCTTTTATATTATGTTACTTGCTGCTACGGAACCCTTCATGGGCGAGTCCGAGTCGCACTTGGCCGCTTTTTTGTGAAAGAGTTCGTCCGGAGAAGTACTACCACAGTTCCTCCATACTTATTTCTGCCGCAAAGCAGACTACTCATTGCTGTGTTCCGGTTTGAAGGGTAAGGGTGCCGGTGAAATTACAGGCACAGACTTTTCATCTTTATGTCTCAGGGTGGCGGGCGCAGTGCCACATAGGGTGCGTCCTAGGTGGACGTGACCTATGAGGCTATGCATTGTTCAGACATAAAGATGAAAAGTCTCATGTGCCTGAAATTTCACCGGCAACCATAACCTTCAAACCGGAACACAGCAATGCGAGCAATACTGCTTTGCGGCAGAAATAGGTATGGTGGAACTGTTTCACAAAAAAAGCACTACTACTAAACTATTTCGTGACTGTATTGTGTTATTACAAGCTTTTATTTAACTTGCAATGTATGGTTGTCTGTGTGGAATCCGGGCGGGATCTTGCAACTGAATTTTAAAGCAGTTATCCTCAACCGATTGAGCTGAAATTTTGCATACCTGTCAAGTTCCAATGACAATACAATATTATGGTGATAGCGAGCTGATCTGATGATGGAGACGGAAGGTGGAAAAAGGAACTTCTCGATGGATAATAGTAGACTGGCCGTGTTTAGGCTCATTTTGATCAGCACATGGTTACGATCACAAACTTTATAAAAGCTTGATAAATATATTTTTTACAAAGAACTGCTCAACTGCTGCTTTATATACATTGCAGGTGCCTCACGATGAAGACGACGCCGGTATGGACGAATTGCTGGCGCTAGCACACGAGTTCCTGCAGCACTTCTGTCTCGGCAACCAGCAAAACCAGACTATATTGCACAAACATCTGGACCTGTTTCTCAACGCTGGTGTTAGTATACAATCTTTACAGGTAGAACGCTCCTTTCTTGTGTCTCATTAGTCTCCTTTGTTGTGTCCTATTTGTCTCCTTTCTTGAGTCCCATTTGTCTCCTTTCTTGTGTCCCATTAGTTTCCTTTCTTGTTTCTCATTAGTCTCCTTTCTTGTTTCTCATTAGTCTCCTTTCTTGTGTCCCATTAGTCTCCTTTCTTGTGTCCCATTAGTCTCCTTTCTTGTGTCCCATTAGTTTCCTTTCTTGTGTCTCATTAGTCTCCTTTCTTGTTTCTCATTAGTCTCCTTTCTTGTGTCCCATTAGTCTCCTTTCTTGTGCCCCATTAGTCTCCTTTCTTGTGTCCCATTAGTCTCCTTTCTTGTGTCTCATTAGTCTCTTTTCTTGTTTCTCATTAGTCTCCTTTCTTGTGTCCCATTAGTCTCCTTTCTTGTGTCCCATCAATCTCCTTTCTTGTGTCCCATTAGTCTCCTTTCTTGTGTCCCATTAGTTTCATTGTGTCTCATCAACACATTTTCAGATATATATCTATCTGTGGTGTGTCCGGCCTAAGAATAGACCCCTCCGTCTCCTCCCGTAGATGTCGTAAAAGCCGACTAAGGGTTTATTTTATTTTATTTATTTATAGACGAGCAGCTTTCGCTGATATGTTTACATGAAAACAGTGTGGAATGTGTAATTTTGGGTCACTTTTTTAAGTTCTGAATTGTCCTTTCGTAGCCAGTTGTAGAGATTTTTTTTAAATGCGTTCACAGACGTGACTACCATCATGCCTATTTCTGCCGCAAAGCAGTAGTGCTCGCATTGCTGTGTTCCGGTTTGAAGGGTAAAGGTGCCGGTTAAATGACAGGCACATGAGACTTTTCATCTTTATGTCTCAGGGTGGCGGGCGCAGTGCAATGCCACATAGGGCGCGTCCTAGGTGGACGTGACCTATGTGAGAATGCAGTGTTCATAGGCGGAGGTTACCGCTTAACATCAGGTGGGCCATCTCCTTGTTCCGACATTCAAGTAGAATAAAAAAATAATAAAAAAACTTAATGCGAACGTTAATTATGTTTTGTTGTACCTATTCTAAGTGAAATAAACTTATCTTTATCCTTAATTGTCAATTTCACAGATAAGAGAAGCTCAAACAGTATGCGCAATCTTCACAGACAACGTGACACTGTGCGGCCACGAAGGAAACGAAAAAGTCGTAGCACATTTCGTACACTGCATCGAATCCAGAGGTCGCCGCCCGGCTTACTTGCACTTCTTGCAGACTATCGTCCACGCGGATTCACAGTACATTAGAAAGAGCCAGGATCTAGTTATGCAAGAGGTAACCATTGCTATCTTTGTGATAGCTTTCCGTAAAAACTAATGAACATATTTTGATAAGAGTTTGAACGTTAGAAAGCTTTGGTCCTGCTTAAAAATAGGATGTATCACGTCACGCTATTTCACGAAGGGGGTAACTAGCAGATTAAAAATAGGGCGAGCTCAAATATAGAATGGGTCATGCTTTTAGGCTATAGAAACTTTCTCATATCGTCCTAGATGGACGTGACCTATGAGGTAATGCATTGTTAAAGGCAGAGGTTACCGCTTAACATCAGGTGGGCCTTCATGTGGGCTTGATCCGTCATTCTCGTAGTTATTCATTAATTGATGTGTGCCATGTCACATGAATTATTGAATTACAGATTTTTTTCATATTTATTAGTATTTACTAATTAATATAAAATAAAACTGTCTAGCATAGTGGCATACCTAACGTGACCACACGTCCCGGTTTGGGCGGGACAGTCCCGGTTTCAGGCAGTATGTCCCGGTGTCCCCAGCGAAGCCAACATAGTCGGTTTTGCAAGCAGACCCAACTATAGTTTAAAATTTATTTTTTCAGTCGACAAATACAAAAATACGACTTAGAAGTCACGCCACTAGTACGGCATAGTTAGTAAGTCTTGCCAACTTAACTATTTTGTGTTTTAGAGCTTTGATTATTTTGTGTTATTCTATACTCTATGATAAAATACTTGTAAAACAAAAAAGAAAAAAAAAACCGCGGATGTGTCCCGGTCTGAAAAAATAAATAAATGGTCACGTTAGGCATACCCTATGTCCAGCAGTGGACTTCTACGGGCTGATGATGATGATAATTTATTAGACTAATACTCAGTAAATTTCCTTCAACTCAATCAAATTGAATGGCGGCTATCAATGCTTGACCAGTCCGTCGGCAACTGACATCAAGCATTTTCTTATCTCAACCATAAATGATGGTATTTTCAGATGGTGAATGCAGGCGAAGATGTCCTAGTGTTTTACAATGACAAGGTCTCATTCAACTACTTCCTGCAAATGATGAGGCTTTACAAACAGACCAACGAAATGCCCGAGGCTCTAAGGTAATATATCCCTCCAATGTAACAATCGGTCGTGTGTCCGGCCCAGGAATAAACCCATCCATCTCCTCCCGTGGATGTCATAAAAGCTGACTAAGAGATTACCCGGACTTGTTTGTTAGATTCGTTGGTATAAGATTTGTTCTGGCTGCTAGGAATGTGTTATTACTGGAAGAAAAGTTAGCAGAGTCAGTCGTGGGAAGCAATGGCGGCGATGAGCTCACCACTTGTCACGTCTATTTCCCACGAGATGGTGCATCCCACGGTGAAAAGAGGCCCATTTGTGGCTCTTCTTACCCTTTCGGGGAAAAAGACGTGTGTCTATGTATGTAGGTATGTGTTTCATTGGGGATCCACAGGCAAAACTAATCTCAGATGGCGCCACCATCGCTGGTGATTTTTCGCGTACTAAAATTATCCATTTTTGACATAACTAAAACTGTCCACAATTGACAGTTTTTTTTAACATTGATAGACCTTAGTTTGTCTACGAAACAACACCAGCGATTATGCGCCACCTAGCGTGATAAATAAGCAGTGTGTCTCCCCATTGATTCAAATTCAGACGTATTTTATTCAAATCACAAGGATCATTTTGAATCGTCTTATAAACTAAATTGACTCCTGTTCCAACGCGACCAAACCTAGAAGAATCAGGCAACAAACACGGCGCGCGCTTTATATGGTAATCCTTACTACAAGGGGGAAGCGTCTGTGTGGTGAATTAATCAAATCAAATATCTTTATTGCAGGCTTATTGGAAAATGTACAAAAACCTTAACAATAAGCCCATAGTAACATAAATACCTTAAAAACTAACATACATATAAAAACACTTTTAGAATAGACTATCATTTAGACACGTGTAGGCGTATGACGCACCTGCGCGGTGTCTCGTGTCAGGCGTCCGAAGAACCTTTGACACCTCTCGGCCAGAACTCTCCATTCATGAAGGTCGATAGACGGTCAGTCGGCACCCTCACCATAAAGGAAATAAAATTGACATCATGGCGAGACTCCAACTACTCGACCTTCATGGTTAGCCCTGTTTTCTGCTTGAGGTACCCCATCACCGCGCAGGTAATGTCGGAAGCCTCCTTGCAAGACGTAATGAGTCTTTTCATGACACTGGTTCCTTTACTATTCATTCCAAGGCCAAGGGTCACTATACCTCAAACTGGTCACTAACCTAAATCAGGGTGAACAAGAAAAAAACAATGGTAAGACAAGACTAGCAAGACCTGAAAAAAAAATTGCATTGAAAAAGTTAGAATATAAAACCCAACAGCCACATACATTAAAAAAAATTTTGCTCGTTCGGTGGGGTGAAACTGAAAAATTCAGTTGCAAGATTCAGCCACACACGTGTAGCGTTGTCGTTTTTTTGGAGACATACTTATTTTTACTAAAAAGTAAAGTTGAATAAAAGCCTGTAACAAGTTAATTTTCAGTGGTCTCCTACACCAGTTTTCATAATAAAACCGCATAGTTATTGTAACACTCGTTGCACCCTATAGATCCTATTTGTCGCATGCTGGTAATTATCAGCCATAACATAACACAAACACTCCCAGTCACATACATAGCCCTGATCCCACAGTAGTATCCCCTGTGTCGTGGGTATCAGGAACTACGAGTACCATGCCACAACACAGACACGGAACTAATATTTGCAGATCATTCAATTGTTTTTTTTAACCCCTGACGCAAAAACGAAGGGGAGTTATAAGTTTGACGAGTCTGTGTGTGTGTGTGTGTGTGTGTGTGTGTGTGTGTGTGTCTGTCTCTGTCTGTTCCAACGTAGCTCCCGAACGGATGAACCGATTTCGTTTTTTTTTTGTTTGAATGTTGAATTTGTCGTGATTATTCTTAGCTATGTTTGATCAAAATCGGTTCAGCGGTTTCATTGCGTTGGGTTTTTTTTTTCTTTCCTAAATTAATTACTTGTTTCAGGTACCACATCCAGTTGGTAAAACTGCTAACATGCTGTACGATGGGCAAGAACGTGTACACTGAGATCAAGTGCCACAGCCTGCTGCCGCTAGACGACATCGTGTCCATGATCACACACCCGGACTGCATTCCCGAAGTGAGTACTGTTCACACTACATCATATATCCAGCTCGTAATACTGCTAACATGCTGTACGATGGGCAAGAACGTGTACACTGAGATCAAGTGCCACAGTCTGCTGCCGCTAGACGACATCGTGTCCATGATCACACACACGGACTGCATTCCCGAAGTGAGTACTGTTCACACTACATCGTAATATCGTGTTCCTGGTTCATTCGTTGTTCTGAGTGAGCTCAGTGACCAGAATCGTTTGGTGTACTCATTGTAAAAAAACTTACAGTAGTCCAACGAGTCCAACGCCTTTGATGTTTGCCTAAAACCCAACACCGCAAGACACTGGCCACAGTATACTAGGACTGTCACAGTTTTTGACCGACTACTTTAGGCCCATAGTATAATTTTATCTGTGGTGAGGCATAGCGGAGCAAACAACAAAAACGCACTTAAAAATATTAAGAGTATAACAAAATTTGCCTTTCATTAGTAGATAGATAGATTAGATAGATTAACACTTTATTGTACACCAAAAACAAAAACACAAAAAAGGATTAACTAAATCAAATTATATTACAATGGGCGGCCTAATCGCTGAAAGCGATTTCTTCCAGGAAACCTTTATTACCAGCCTTTATTACCTTTATTAACCTTTTTTAACCAGGATTAGTGTGTGTACATTGCAGTTCTTTGTTTATACGAGACTGGGTCTTGATTTACAACAGAATGGAATACAATATTAAAGATATTGTGAAACAATATTGGTATTGACACATGGTTACACCACTGAATGTGTGTTTACAAAATTTATAGCTTCTCGTGACGGGGACTATCTTAAATAGTATACATCTGACTATATCTTCCAGTAGGAATGAATCCCTGAACCTTTTATATATTAAATAAATAAATAACGGCTTATTACCACTGTATTTCGTCGCTTTGCTGACGTTTCGAGACTGAATTCAGAAGCCTCTTCATCATGAGCACCGCCCGCGACCGCGTTTGACGGTGGACCGGTTAATATGATTCCCAACCACGATAGTTTCAATTCTTTTATATATTTCCAGGTGAAAGAAGCCTACGTGGGTTTCCTGAACCACTGCTACATCGACACTGAGGTGGAGATGAAGGAGATATACTCCAGCAACTACATGTGGGATCTGTTCGAGAGATCCTGTCTCCAGGACATGCATGCTATACTACAGAAAGAAACAGTCAGCATACCTGGTAAGCAGAACATCCTTTTGTCCCCCGGACCGCGACGCGTCGGCGATCACACGTGTGTTAGATTCAGTTATAAATAAAAGTGTTTTTATATGTATGTTAGTTTCTAAGGTATAATATGTTGATATGGGGTTATTGTTTGGGTTTTTTTATACTACTTGAATGACGGAACAAGCAGATGGACCACCTGATGTTAAGCGGTAACCTCTGCCTATGAACAGTGCATTACCTCATAGGTCACGTCCACCTAGGACGCGCCCTATGTGGCATTGCACTGCGTCCGCCACCCTGAGACATAAAGGTGAAAAGTCTCATGTGCCTGTAATTTCACCGGGTTTAGTGCATTTCTCAATATGCCTCAAATAAAGATTTTGAATTTGAATTTTGTTTTGGAGCGGAGATTCAAAAATACCTGTTGTATGATGGTCTGTTAAAATATGTGTATATGTTGTCGTCTTAACCCGATCTCATGCCGCACTAGTTTCGCTTGTGTAGGAATGGTGGATGGTCCAAAACCGTTTTACCTATATATATAAAACAAAGTCGTATTAGTTACACCACATATAACTCAAGATCGGCTGGACCGATGTTAGTTATCTCTTTTTTGGTGGATTCTTCTCCGCTCCGAATAGCAGAATAAGTAATAAAATATCGGTGGGGGGGGGGGTTGGCAGTTTTTCACCGGGGGCAACCCGTGCGAAGCCGGGGCGAGTCGCTAGTTATAAATAAAACACTAGTGATGAAATTATATCTATTCTATCACCGACATTATTTCCTCCAAGTTTGTATGGGAGCCTGTTTTGGATCATATAGTATAGTCTAGGTAAAGTCAGTCCATGGTATAACTATATAAAATCTAATAACTCTTGCAGTTATTACAATTTAAATGGCACTACTATCTAGGGAATCCACGACCTATTCAAAACTAATTTTGCCTATTGGAAATACAAAACTGACTGAAGTTTGCTTTGAAATTGGGCTTAGCTTCGACCATAATAAAAAAGTATGGACGGGACGGGCGTTAGGGAACGATAGTTTTGAAGCTTATAAAGTGAGTAAGTCACTCACTTCGCTTCTGTCGGTCTTTGTGACGGCAACGAGTGACGTAACGTACATGTGTTGTAATTGTGTAATTGTAATTGTTGTGTGTTGCCTGTCCATACTTTCAAATTTTGGTGAAAGGGGCTTAGCGTCTTCAAAACTAGTTTGGTCAAGAATAAGCGAATTCGTCCTAACGAATCTGGTTTGGTTGATCATACCGGACTCAGTGGCGCATAGGAGAGGCCCTCTTTGTCCAGCAGTGGACTGCAGGAGGTTGACCTTGAGATTGATTGATTCCAGGTCCGTCCAGGGAGATATTGAGCCTGCCCGTGATCGGCAAGAGTCCGGGGGGCGCGTGGACGAGCTATGTCACTGATGTACTCATGCATACGATATGCACTTTCTTCAATTCACCGTTTAGTGACCAGAGTACAACAGTCCAGGTGAGAAAATCACTTGTATATTATTATGTATCGACGAATTTTTCAACCTTTTTGCATTAATCGATCGAGTCACGGCTTCAATTTGATATAAATATAAAAAAAAAAAAAAACTTTCATTAACTGCAAATATTAGTTCCGTTTCTGTGTTGTGGTAGCATGGTACTCGTAGTTCCTGATACACACGACTGGGGATCCTAGTGTGGCATCAGGGCTATGTATGTGACTGTGTATGTGTATGTATGTGTTAGGTGTTATGTTATATTAGTTTATGGCTAATATAAATCCCGGTTTGGTGGGTATCCAACTCGCAAATCTCCCCTAGATACAGGTATTCGCTTACAAAATTTGCCACCGGTCACCTCCTCGTCAGATAGAAGTGCCTAAGCTTTGAGCCAATATTATTACTAGAATTTCAAACCGGTGGCGCAGTTGTCGCATCCCTGTGTCTAGTGGAGGGTTACGGTTCGATTCCCGTCTTAACGGAATCCAATTGTTTTTTTTTTTTATGTATTTCCTTATTCTTGCCTAAATCACCCAAACTTGTATTTTACAAACCAGCAAAATTGTACTGTTTATTCACGCTACCCCTTTCCAATGTTCCATTCGCTTCATTCGGATCGAAAAATCAATACAAGTAAGTAATTTATAGAATATATTTTTGCCGTGCCGAGTCCAGCCTAAGAATAAGCCCATCTGTCTCCTACCGTGGATGTCGGCCAGGGATTACCTTGACTCGAGTAAAGGTCGTTGGTATTAAGATTTATCCTGGCTGCTAGCTTATTAAGGATTGCTAATATTACTGGATACTGCGATAGCCGATACAGTCGTGGTAACAATGGCGGCGATGAGCTCACCACTTGACACGTCTGTATTCCACGATCGGTGCAACCCACGGTGAAAAGAGTCCCATTGACTCTACCTTTCGGGAAAAAGGCGTGTGTCAGGCCGTCATGCTCAAGGGTCTATGAGTCAATCCCAAATCGACCGAATTCGATTCTCCCAAACAGTAGAAGCTGTGATATAGCTAGTACATTGTTATAGTTATAGCTTTGCTTTTCGTTATATTCAAAGGTTGCCTGAAGATCCAAGCAAGTGAGAATAATATTAATATTTATTCAACAAAAATATCTCTGTTTTTAAATGCTTTTATTGAACTTTACCTGTTTGTATGTTAGTTAGTATATGTTATAAACCAGTTGACAATACAATATTATGGTGACAGCTGCAGCGAGCTGATCTGATGATGGGCATGGAAGTTGGACAAAACGTAGCTCCTCGATAGATAGTAGTATAATAGCCGTGTTTAGGCTCATTTTGATCAGCACGCGGTTCCGGACACTAATTTTATAGCTTATATTAAGAAATATTTTTCTCGAAATGAATCTTGTTTTTTTTTTTAACATTGATTGACCTTTGTTTGACCACGATCTCACCTGTTGGTAAGTGACGATGTGGCCGAAGATGGAGCACAAAGGTGTAGAAGGCGCCTATTCACTCTAGCCTTGAAGAGAGTTTTCAGGAAAGACAGACGACGGTAGTTTGTTTTTTAGTTTGTTTTAGTTACTTTTATGTCATTTCAGACTCGCCAGTCTATATTCGTGAAGCTGCTTCAGACCACGTTCAGCATCTACCAGTGTCCGTGGCTCACCCCCCCTCAGAAGCTGAACGTGGAGAAATGTATCAGGACATTGAGTGAAGTCGGTGAGTGCATCTTTGTTCCACTTCCATAGAACGCCTGAGGTTTTTGGTTACTAGTACTGTTTTATCCAAAATATAAGTCCGACCCAGCAGCTAGATAGGCAGACGATATCGCATGCGTCGCGGGCCGGACCTGGATGAGACTGGCATGGGACCGTAAGGAATGGCACAGGCAAAGAGAGGCCTATACTCAGCAGTGGGTGAAGTCAGCCTGTGGATGATGATGATGATGATGAAGTCCGATCGACTGTTTTCGTTTGCGCAGAAAAGCGCAGACTGATATCCGATAGCCGAACGTTTAGTTCTGACCCGCTGTATAGCTCTGTCCCGCTCACATCTAAGAGTCGAACGGCCGTGATTTTGCCGTGAAATCGATTAACCAATAACAGCGAAAGATTTAAGCGCGCGATTGCTATTGGTAGAAATAAGGTTCCCGCGCTTTAGAAAATGGTCTATGGCGCAGGTACATCGGGGCGACTTATATTTTGGGTGAAACTGTATGGCTTTGAAGTCGGTTGTGTGTCCGGCCCAAGAATAGACCCCTCCATCTCCTCCCGTGGATGTCGGTAAACACCGACTAAGGTATTACCCGGACTTGTTTGTAAGATTCGTTGGTACAGGATTTGTCGTGGCTGCTAGCTTATATAAGGAATATTATTACTGGAAGAAAGTGTTAGCAGAGTCAGACGTGGGAAACAATGGCGGCGATGAGCTCACCATTTGTCTTGTCTATTTCCAATGATGAAATAGACGAGAATAGTGAAGATAATAAGATAGATAGTGATAGATAATAAAATAGTGCAACCCACAGTGAAAAGAGGCCCATTTGAGGCTCTGCCTTTCGGGGAAAAAGGCGTGTGTAAATGTATGTTTATTTTTTGTATAAATGTATACTTGTTGGTTTTTTCAGCAAAATCTCGCAGTATAGCGATCCCACTGGAACTGGAGGCGAAGATCCAGACCGTGTTCGAGAAGGCGGCCGCGCTCTCGCGGCAGACCAGCAAGTGGCTGCTCGCCTCCAAGACCTCCAAGCTGGAGAAGATGGCCTCACAGGTGAGACCTTCATCATCAATATATATATATATACCTATAGAAGAGCTTAAACCTGACTAACTGACTTATTGATTCAAAGTAAAGTCACATGCCTTTCGATCTTCTATAGGTTACATTTCGGGGAATGCTCCCAGGAGCTTCATGATCTGATCCCACCATCTCCTTTTCATCATAGGACGAGCAGACGCACGGCTCGGTACCATCTTTACCTCATTAGTATACCCTCTATTCGTACTAAACGTTTCAGTTCTACCTATATAATGCGAACTGCTAAGGAGTGGAATACACTACCGTCGACTGTCTTTCCAGAAAACTATAATCTGGGTCTCTTCAAGGCTAGAGTGAATAGGTGCCTTCTAGACCTTTGTGCTTTATCTTTGGCCACTTACCATCAGGTGAGATCGTGGTCAAACAAAGGTCTAATAAAGACAAACTAAAAAAAAAAACATCGCTTAGCTTAAACCGCTGGACCTAGAAAGCTAAGCTGAATCTTTTTGTCGGAAGGATTTAAATGCAGTTGACCTCCTGGGGTCGTGCCTGTTTTACCGAGCTTTTGGTGAGCGCAGATGGCGCTCAACCTGCAAAGTTAGGTTGGGGCAACGAGCACAAGGGCACCACTTAGGTATGGACCTCGGCTTGGGCTGTTGCCAGGTTGGGGAGGAACGGACAGAACGCCCCGGAACATGCTTGTACCGGTTTAGGCGTAAGGTACAGAAGGAACTTACGAGGTTCGTCGACCTTGCCGGCGAGGTCGGTGCAAAGGTGGACTGTTTTCTCAGTCTTGACTGGATGACGTCACTACTGCATTAGCGGCAGTGATAGGGTCATCGGGGCTACCAAAAACGTGTCTTGGTCGTAATCGTATTTCTAAAACATACAAACTTGAAACTTTGCATTAGTAATGCTTCAATACAAATAATAAAAGAGTAAAAGATTTTTTCCCGTTTTTAGGAATAGGAACTTTTTATCGCGTGGTGCCTTTTGCTTGAAAATTGGTATGGGTACTTAAAATACAGAATAATTAAACACATATTTTAAGGATTTTTCAAAATAACCCTTATAAAGGGGTGACAAAGTTTTAGTGTTTTTGTGATGTGATGCGTAGCAAGCTAGTATATATATATATTAATTCGTTGCGTGACTGACTGACTGACTATCAACGCGCAGCCTAAGCTGCCTAGAGACCTGTGTGGAGGGGTATTTTATTTATATATTTATTATTTTCAGTCCAACCTACAAAACGACCGCTCAGTAATGGAAGGTCTACAAGAGATAGTAGCGTTGCTAGAAGAGCAACTCCGACCGTTGCTACAAGCAGAGCTATCATTATTAGTTGATATACTGTACAAACCACATCTACTGTTCACAAGCCCGGGGGAGGTTACACAGCCGGATACTAGTGGGATTTTCATATCCAGGTAAGCATTTTACCCTAGTCTCAGTGGAAATACATAGAAACCAGTAGTGTCGCTCAGACACGTCGTTTGCTGCAGCTTCATGTCGTCGGCTACCAACTTGTACCTTTAAGTTTTTTTTTATACTACTTGAATGACGGAGCACGCTGATGGCCCACCTGATGTTAAGCGGTAACCTCTGCCTATGAACAGTGCATTACCTCATAGGCCACGTCCACCTAGGATGCGCCCTATGTGGCATTGCACTGCACCCGCCACCCTGAGACACAAAGATGAAAAGTCTCATGGTTGCTTTCGCTAGTGGCGCGAAATTTTAATTTTTTCGTGTTGTTTTCTCATCAAAGCTCATCAACACTCAGATAGCGAAAACTATGTTGACGGTAATTATATGACCTAACACACAAGTTTTAATTGATAGTATCACATAAATATCATTAGGTTGGCTATGAATGTGCTTGAAACAAAAAAACACAGTAAATACCATTGAAGCACAATCGTAGCTAAACTAATGATATTTATGTGATACTATAAATTAAAACTTGTGTGTTAGGTCATATAATTACCGTCAACATAGTTTTCGCTATCTGAGTGCTGATGAGATTTGATGAGAAAACAACACGAAAAAATTTGAATTTCGTCATATAATTACCGGCAACATAGTTTTCGCTATCTGAAGAAATGTTCAGGAAATGAGATGAGCAAAAAACCCGAAAAAAAAATGAATTTTGTGCCTCAAGCAAAAGCGGTATAATCCATTTAATGACTACCTCTGTTGCGCGACGGAGTAAGGTTCGCCTGTGACGCTGGAGGTTGCGGGTTCGATTCCTGCCTCGGAACAAATATTTGTGCGATCTGCAGATATTTGTTCTGGGTATTCTCTATGCATAATAAAAAATATCTATCTTTGTAATGTATTGTACTAAGTATATCAGTTATCTAGTACCCATAACATAAGCTCTGCTTAGCTTGGGGCTAGATAATGTTGTATGAACTGCCCAGCATGATTTATTATCAATATATATAATATCGTTGTGTGACTGACTGACTGACTGACTATCAACGCACAGCCTAATAAACCGTAAGTCCTAGAGATCTGAAATTTGGAGGATATGTTCCTTTTGTGGACTAGGGTCTACTAAGAAAGGTATTCCCGAAATTCAATCCCCTAAGGGGTGCAGCAGGGGGTTGAAGTTTGTATGGAAAAGTACACGCAGACGAAGTCGCGGGCATTCCACTAGTGTATTTATATTTGAAACTTTTGATTTTCAGACTGATTCGCCACACGGAAAAGCTTCTAGAGGAGAAGGAGGAGAAATTATGCGTAAAAGTGCTACGTACACTGCGGGAAATGATGGCGGTCGACCCAGAGTACGGAGAAAAGGTATATTAACACTGCGTCAACGCCAGACACCAAAATACATACAAAAAAAACGCGTCGTCTAAAAAGCGGTTTTTATTGAATATCTCGTAAAATATAAATAACTAGCGACTCACCCCGGCTTCGCACGGGTAGCCCCCGGTGAACCAACCCCTCCCCCCTATGTCAATCTCCTGGTTCTAAGCTGCCTCCCCACCAAATCGGTTCACTCGTTCTTGAGTTCTCGTTATAAGTGGTGTAACTAACACGACTTTGTTTTATATATATATATATATATAGATAGATTATACAAAACCCCTACAGGAAACCCTCGGTTTTGTTGCATTGATTTTGTATTATTTACCCAATAATATACACCATTTTAATAAACAATCGAATGTAGCCATAAAATGGGCGTAACTTTGGATTCGTTGTCTATTGAGAAAATATTGTCCCCTATCGTGTTTCTGGTACAGCGATCCCCTGGAATTGTAATGTAGTATCCATGCATATTTATAATTTGAATGTTGTACTTGATTTTACTGATATACAAGTAAAATAACAAGAACTGGGCCCCAATCGCTTGTTTTGAACGTTATTTCGTATGTCTGGATTTAGGCCGTTCAAGCAAGGATCTCTCTATCCCGAGCGCAACACCCCTGTGTAGATAACCCCCCTGTCTACACTCACTGTGTAGATAATGTAGCTTTCTACCTATAATATATTTTTTTAAATCAAAATCGGTTCGGTACTTTTTAAGTTTGTCCATTGCAAACAAACTTGACTTCTGTCACGGGGTCCCATCACAAAGAAAAAATATATTGTTCTATTGAAATTCAATAGATGGCGTCACAGGTAAAGATTTGTTATTGAAGTATGTGAAAAATGAATATTAGGTCCTGAAAAAAATATTTTCTAATATCAAAAAATACCACTATGACTATGGTGAATATTCGCGTCGCGTGCGAACTTCATATGAGAATGTCTGGGCGGTGACGCTCAATACAACTCATTGGTATGTGAGTTTATAACTAGTTCTTTTTGAGTAGCTCCATGTGCGACGGGCCTTAGTTTTTTAACAAACGCCATCTAACTTTTGAAACTATCATGGTTATGTACATAATGAAACAATGAAATGAAACCGATGGTAGTGGTATCGTTCGTAATAAAAGAGTGAGAAAGAGGGTAGATCGATATATCTGCCAATAACATCTACTCGCAAAGACTTTAGTCAGTTCTCCCGTGATCATGGCGCATGCAACTGTGCCGAAATATCGGGAACATATAAAACTCAAAAATCATGGTAAATATCCCGTTTCTAGTGAAAATTAAACGCCATCTATTGAGTGTGTGCGTGTTTTACGCGGTAATTACAGTTGCAGGTGCTAGGTGGCTTGAGCTATCAATTGCGCTGCTAGCGGCATCTAGCGCCTTGCTAAGGCAACCAAAATAACCCGCACAATAGCCCGAGCTATGGCGGTCGCGTTTCGTTGTATGGCATGAGCTGTCCTTCCATTCCGACCAACTGAACCGACCAACTGGTTGTGCAGAATGGAACCCGATGAGGGGTTTTATTCCAATCTAAACAACTAGTTGATCATTTATTTTATTTTGAGAAATATTATTCCAAAGGGACCAACTGAACCAACCAATTAAAACAGACCAACTATTTTCTTTCTCAACCATTGAACTTTTTAGTTGGTCTGATAGGAAAAATTATGTTAATTCTATCCCCATCCACACAACTTTGGTTTTAAACCTTTTTAATGAACTGGCTATTTATAATAGATAATGAATTAATCTTTTATGAGTAATTGACTGAAGTATTGAGTCATTGTTGGGCACCATATTCCCTATCAGACCAACAAATAGGTGATCCGTTTTAAATTGTGTGGATGGGGATAAATTTGAATTAAAAAAATATTCCTATCAGACCAACCAAAAAGTTGTATCGTTGAGAAAGAAAAATAGTTGATCCGTTTCAGTTGGTCAGTTTAGTTGGTCAGAGTGGAAGAACAGGGCATGAGGTATCAGTACTATAAGCTTCGATAAAATAGTAGTAGTAGTAATTTATCGAAAATTATTAGTATTATTTTATCTGTGCCTCTGTACAATATTAGTGTAAATATGATTTCATATGATATCTTGTATACATGCAATGTTATGTAACAAGAACATAGCACTGCTTTTGGTTTGGGACATTGGATGTATAATTTGAACACAGCTGTCAGTATCCCGTATGGTCTAGTGGCTAGGATACCTGGCTTTCACCCAGGAGGCTCGGGTTCGATTCCCGGTACGGGAAAACAATTTTTGCATTTTATTTTAAATTATTTCCAATGCTATTCATATTTAGCGTTTTTTTTCTAGATGTTTGTTTTTGTAGTAGCCTTGATAGAACGAGCTGGTATAAATGTTTGTTTATCTCCAAACCGGTTTGCCGACCATGGTAGTGATTTGGATTAGTTGTGCCACCTTTAGATCGTTAGCAGCGTTCTTCAGGTAGCACAACTGTTTCATATGTTTTATTTTTATTTTGTACATACCTTATTGTATTAGTTGTATTAATTTTGAATTTTGAATAACCTGGCAATGAAATGGCAAATGCACAAGTCGTGCGACGTCAAATAAAAAGATTTTCAATTATTTGTTGGCGAATTTGCCATCTCTGGTCCCCTTTAAATGACAAAATTCTGGAAAATTGTATAGGGGTACAGTGGGCTATAAGTTTGAGATACCCTGCCCTAGGGGTAGGCAGAGATTTTCCAGTATCTAATTCAACTTGATTACAGGGCAACCAACTCCGCAACAAACTCCTATCTCAATACTTCATCAATCGGAAATCGGAGCCGAAAATACAGCCTCCTCCGTCCGTAGCTGTTACCCACGGACCTGGCGGTGAGTTTACAACCTTATTAACATAGGAATTAGATTGGTTTTCAACTAAATAGATTAACTAGAGTGGTTTTGAAATGTTGGATTGACTAAAGAGTGGTTTTATTACTAAAACACTGATTAGAAAATTGCCACAAATATACATGAATACATGAATAGGTGAGTACAGAATAGGCATGATGACAGGAGCAAAAAAGTATTGAAGTTATTAATTTTCATATGAGAATTAATTAATTTTGTAAAAAATAAAAGACCCTCAACGCAATGAAACGGCTGAACCGATTTTGATCAAACATTGCTAAGAACACTCCCGACAAAATCACCTTTCGAACAAACAAAAAAAAGACGAAATCGGTTCGTCCGTTCGGGAGCCACGATGCCACAGACAGACACACACACTCACACACACACAGACACACACACACAGACACACACACACATACACGTCAAACTTATAACACCCCGTCGTTTTTGCGTCGGGAGTTAATAATAGGTAAAAAGAATTACAAAATGTTTCCTTAATTTTATGTTAAAAGCGAGATTATTATGATTTTAATACAGTGTTTCATATGTTATTGAGTCCATAGAGTCACAAAGTAGTTAAAAAAAACTCTATTTCAGGAGCCAGTGGCTTCTCCCACATTATGCAACATCTAATTATTATTAAACTTTTATTAATTAATTATTTTTTATTAATTACTAATTATTATAACTGAAGCATTGATGGTTCAGCCGTTTCATTGCGTTGAGGGTGTTTTTTTTTATTTTTACGGTATTAATTACTTGTTTTCTATTCGGCGCTCGGCGAAGCAACATGTCTGCAGAGCTTTGGCGGTGTGTTGTTTCTTTGTCTAAGCGATTTTCCAAGTTTTGTAAGAGAGTCAACTTTATCTGTGGATGTGGAGAGGTGAAACTATAGTCGTTTTCAGCGGACAGAATTATTACTGAATATATTCTCGTCTATTCAATATTATAGAATGGATTTAATACATGTCATGTACATGGATTTACTCCATGTCCTAACAAAAATCAGTTTTATGGTCCCATCCTGAAGAAAGCATGAAACTTGGCATGAATGTAGCTGTCATATATGTGCTTCAATGTCGATATGGAAGCACGTCGAGAATTTTTTTTTTCCTTTTTTTTTTATTTTTTTTTATATTTTTTATTTTTTAAATTATTATTTTTTATTATGAAATTGTAAAAACAGGCACACTTTTTTCTTTCTTGCTTCATTTATAGAAATAAAAAATAAAAAATAGAAATAAAAAAGTGTGCCTGTTTTTACAATTTCATAGTACGTTGATGGCTGTATATAGAAATATATTAATCTTACCACTATAAAATGTAGTATCGTTTTGTAGGCAATTTATCTTCGATGATTTGGTCTCTGAAGGGTAAACTCCTCAGTCGTATCGTTTTTGTAGAAAATTCAGAAAACCAGAATGATGGAGATAAAAAGGGGGGGAAAGGGGGGAATAAATTATTTCTCAACGTGCTTCCATATCGACATTGAAGCACATATATGACAGCTATATTCATGTCAAGTTTCATGCTTTCTTCAGGTTGGGACCGTATTTTCCAGTTAAGGACTCGTACTAAAATGAACTTCTTCGTTTTATTACGAGTTGAACACATATTTATTGATATTATCACGAGTTTTTACCTATCGCGTGTTACCTTACCGTGTTGCGTGTTGCGTTTAGTAGTAGTAGAGCTTTTTTGTGAAAGAGTTCGTACGTGGAAGTACTACCACCATACCTATTGCTGTCGCAAAGCAGTAGTGCTCGCATTGCTGTGTTCCGGTTTGAAGGGTAAGGGTGCCGGTGAAATTAAAGGCACATAAGACTTTCCATCTTTGTGTCAGGGTGGCGGGCGCAGTGCAATGCCACATAGGGTGCGTCCTAGGTGGACGTGACCTATGAGGTAATGCACTGTTCATATGCAGAGGGTACCGCTTAACATCAGGTGGGCCATCTGCTTAATCCGTCAAACCAAGTTGTATAAAAAAAAAAAAAAAAAACACGGGTACCTATCGCGTGCTACCCTATTATTTATTTTCCCGACGTTTCGAATCTGTTGCAACAATCTTGGTCGCGTTAAGAGTGTCAGCAACACATTCAAAACGTCGGTAGCCGTAGTGCGACTTTTTGCTACAAGTTTACGCGCTCTACCAAGACCGCGTTTTACGCGCAGTTTGTATGAAGAAATGTACAGAGCCCCTAGCGGGGAGTTAATGAATCATTTTGTGTGAGTGTTAGTTTCTAACGTCAATTTTGGCGTCGCGTAAATTAAACGCTTATTCCAAGTCGCGCGTTTACTCTAGGGTTTCCCCAGTTTTGCGAGTGTAAGTGAAATTTTTGACAGTTCACGTCACGTATTGTTGTAAAGTATACCTGAGGCTTTAGTGTGTGTTTACGCGACCACCGCGTTGGTTGAGTAAACGGCAAAATTACACTGGCACAAAATGATTAATTAACTCGCCGCTAGGGGCTCTGTACATTTTTTCATACAAACTGCGCGTAAAACGCGGACTTGGTAGAGCGCGTAAACTTGTAGCAAAAAGTCGCACTACGGCTATTGTTGTAGGCTTTAATTTTGACGTTAACTCAACCAACGCGGTGGTCGCGTAATCACGTTTTAACTGCGATGCCCACTCTAGGCCTACGGGTAAATAAATAATTAGGTAACACCCGATAAATACCCGTAATAATATTATAATATTGTTTTCTGCGTACTTAAACTTTTTTGTCAATTTTAGTCCGGGTATCCGCGATACAGGTAGGGTGTCCTAGTGCGGTGCCCATTGTTATGTTATAATGTAGCCACTATTATTTGTAAATAAAAACATTTGTATAATATCAATAAATATGTGTTCTAATCGCGAAAGTTCAAAAAAGTTGAACACTATATTTATTTCGAAGAAGGATATGCTTTTGTCAGAATATATTTGAATAAGTTTTGTTGACTTTGGTCAATTAAATCTATGTATTATCGTAGCTAAACTTACGTAATAGTATAGAGCTTCCCATGTAGACTTGCAAGTTGTCATTACAGTCAAGCCTGGTTGTTTAATAAGACAAAAACAAATTCTGCTAACATTTAGCTCTAGATTGTAGTAGGTAATAGTATAATGTAACATCTAGTGTAGAATTAGACATGTTTTTCTTTATTTTCACCGCATGCGAGCAGATCAACCGCATCAGCCGAAAAGAGGTGGGTTACATAGATGTATGTGGGAGGTCGATTTAACTAAACTATGTGTAATATTTAATACTAGCACCTCGCCCCGGCTTCGCACGGGTAGCGTTGGCACCCCACCTTCCCCCCTCATCCCCCACCCCCCAGCCTAAATATAATGGCGGGGTATTCTTACTGCGCGTATCTCATTTGTTATGACATGCGCTCCGATTACAGTTTTGTCGATATAGCCAGACGCCCTGAAGTTTGCTGCCTGAACTGAGACTGTTCACCATGAAGTTATAGACTACCCAAATTCAAGCTTCTTGCTGTTCACCGTAAGACGTCTGTCGGGGAGATACGCAACATATTATAGCCGCGCCTCGCCGATCGCCGCGCGCGCCTGCTGCCCCCCACTACATTGAGAGCAGGCCAGCGCCACACTACACCGCCAGCACGGGCCGAATAAGCGCGCGTTCTATATATACCAATATTGTTTCACAAATTAAACCAGTTATACACTGTCCACTCTTTTTCGGGGAAAAAGGCGTGAGTTTATGTACGATTTTACGTATAAAAGTATTAATGGTTAGTTTTAAAAATATTATTAATTACCTATTTACTTAATAATTAATAAGTAAATAATTATAACGCACAATAAAAATAGAAAGTAAGAGAAAAGAAGAAAAAAACAGTTGTTTTACTAATGATGTGCCAGCCTTATTTTTTTATTTTAGGTATGAATAAATTATATAAAAAATAAAAAAACTTAATTTTCTTTAAAAGCATGAGTTAGTCATTGGTTGAGCAATCGATTTTCTTGGACTTACTTTTTCTATGCGCATCGAACGGTACCTACCACAGGTCTAGCGCTTAACTGAGTCAGTCCCTGAGGTAAGGGACCGGTACGGGAGGGGTGTTTTCGTCACATTATGTCACATGTCATCTGATAATTTACCTCAGGGACTGACTCAGTTAAGCGTAGATGTAGATGTATCGACATAGTGCCTACAAAATTTGCATTCGTTTTAGTTATATCGACCTTACACAATATTTGTTGTTTGCATTGTTTGAAGCTGATCAAAAACCACATGGTACTATCGCCCTGTTAAAGTTTGCAAGCCTGTCACGTTTAGCACCACGTTCCACTGAATTGGATGAGCTCACACCGCGCACCTAAAGCCGTCACAAACTGCTTCCGCGCACAGCGTATTTTTAGTGTTAGTTATAAGTTTCGTAAGGTTACTATCGAAACACCCGCAACTTCGTCCTCGTCTTATGGAGGAGACTAGGATCCAGAGTCTCGAGCACCGCCGTAAAGTCGAATGCCTTTCGATCTTCTACAGGTTACATTTCGGAAAATGTGCCCAGGAGCTACATGATCTGATCACATCATCTCATTTTCATCATACGACAAGTAGGCGCAGGACTAATCTTATACCAACGAATCTTATAAGACCTGGTAAACCCTTAGTCGGCTTTTAAGCCATCCATGGGAGGAGATGGAGGGGTCTATTCTTGGGCCGGACACAAATTTGTAATAACATAAATTAATGTTCAATTATTTAAATTTATGTCAAGATACAAACATAAAAAAAAAATGCGAGACTTTGCAAAGCTTATACCTTATTGCTTACCTTATTAGTATATTATAAGGTACACGTATGTGTAGTTTTATGGAATGAACATCATCGTTCTCTTCAATTCCTTTCCGTCCCAAAGTTGCCTGGGATAAGACCGTCCATTGTACAGCCATACTTGTATTTATGTTATTTTATGTGGTGTACAACAAAATGTTATCTATCTACACCTCTGATACCTCTGTTGACGACCTCTGTGGTGATGCGGGGCGAAGGTTCGCCTGCGACGCAGGAGGTTGCGGGATCGATTCCCGCCTCGAAACAAATATTTGTACGATCTGCAGATATTTGTTCAGGGTGTTCTGGGTATGTTCTATGTATTATAAAAAATATCTATCTACGTTATATATTGTATTGAGTATAATAGTACCCATAATACGAGCTCTGCTTAGCTTGGGGCTAGATAATGTTGTGTGAATTGTCCAGCATTATTTATTATTTTATTTTTAATGTTTACGCAGCTAAAGTACTGATGCGTACCGGACAGACCCTCGCTCAGGTCCAAGCTCACCTGGACAAGGAAGGCGCTTCCGACCTGGTGGTAGACCTCGTCATCAAGAGCACTAATCGACCCGCCATCTTCTTAGAGGCTATACAACTCGGTAAGCATACATTTAGCCTTCTTGTACAATCTAGACCTGCGTCATACAATATTAGGTTCGAGGTTTTACCTTCGCTCTTCCCGGCACCGTTACAAAGCTCATCGACACATCATAGATCCCTGGGTTTCTCGAGATCATTTCTTCCCCATATCTACAGACTATGGAATGAGCGACTACCGGTCGAGTGGCGACCACAAACCGGAAGGCACAAAAGAGGCATGTCCCCTTTCGATAGACCAAAGACATTATAGAGGTATGGTAGCCTAACGGTTCAATAGTGCAACTCAGAATCCAACGATACCGGGTTCGATCCTAGGCTCCGCACCAATGAGTTTTCTAAGTTATGTGCGGATTTCCATCGCTATGTGCTTCGGAGGGCACGTTATGCTGTCGGTCCCGGCTGTTATTGATTAATAGCAGTCGATAAGCCATGTCAGAGGCCCTCGGGCGGCTTGACAAACTCTGACACCAGAGGCCAGCACTACCTCATACGAATCAACAACAATTATAGAGGTCACAGGAGATGGAGGTGGCTCAACACATTCATCGTGGCATTCTATGGTGGAGGCATATGTGCAGCAGTGGACTTCTGTAGGCTGATGATATGATGATGACAACTACTTTCAGAACATCATTCATTAAAATTCATTCAGCTGTTTGGGTTCTCTGAGATACTCGTACCAATACAACCTTCCAGACCTACATGATATCTTTGTGAAGAAAGAAATCATCTCGTGGCCACCAATTTAAACTGGCTCGAGATCCTGCCAACGCACCTGTTACACATCACTTCTTCAGTAACAGAGTGTTCCACAATTGGAACATACTACCAGACGATGTTGTTTCTGCCACGTCTGTAAATGCATTCAAAAACAAGCTCTACAACTGGCTTCGAAAGGACAATTCAGAACTTAAAAAAGTGACCCAAAATTATGTATTCTACACTGTTTTGATGTAGACATATCAGCGAAAACTGCTCGTCTATAAATAAAAAAATAAAAAAATAATAAAGAATCCCACAGAGGGATATGTTTTTCGAGTTTATGTATGTATGTATGTATGTATGTATGTATGTATATTTCTTAGGCACGCTCTGTAGCCTAAGCGGCTTGATGGGTATTAGCTTGAGAGGTGTCGTTAGATTCGTCTTAATTGTGAGAGTGACACTGGGTATATCAAAATGATTCACGCAGTCGGGTTTTGCCTTATTTTCAATAATTGTACTTGTTATATGACAGGTATCGCACTTCTTGAAGGCGGGAACCCAATAATACAACAGAGCATATTCACCAAACTACAGAACGGTGAAATATCGCAAGCTTTTCTAAAAGTAAGTACTATTTCCTATGTATTTTACTATATTATATTTTTGTTTACCGCCACAGACGTCCGCACGAAGCCTCTCACATAAAATAAATAAAAATAAATAATGCTGGACAAGTTCACACAACATTATCTAGCCCCAAGCTAAGCCAGAGTATGGTATGTTATGAGTACTAGTTAACTGATATACTTAATACAATACATTACATAGATAGATATATTTTATTAAACATAGAAAATACCCAGAACAACCTGGACAAATATCTGCAGATCGCACAAATATTTGTTCCGAGGCGGGAATTGAACCCGCAACCTCCTGTGTCGTAACTCGTAGGCGAACCATCGCCAGCCGCTCCACAGGGGTCGTCAAATAGGGCTGATTTGCCATAACCTCCACGCCTGGCAGGTGGATTGTTAATCGCAGTATTGATGTTGAGTACTCATGTAGATGCAGCTTCCATCATCTGGCGTAATCCCTTAGTCGACTTTGAATTTAAAAGTAACCTTTTTTCCGCCGCTTTGCGCGCGTTGTTTCGGGATAAACAGCAGTCCCTCCCAGTATTCAGCCACACACCAAAATCATCAAAATCACTCACTTTACGGAGTTAAGTGTAACTCACATAAGGCGAGCGTAGCCGCGAGCGCAAGCTAATAAAACAAAGCCTCATGTATCTTCCTGTTTGTAAAAGAATTTTCGAAATCGGCTCAGTATTTCCGGAGATTGCCCCCTATATACAAACTCACACACTGTACCTGTTTATAATATTAGTATATAGAACATGCATGAATATTTGTCCAGGTTTTCTACGACAAAATGCGTGAAGCACAGCAGGAGATCAGATCGCTAGCAGCCAGCAGTACGTCTGCTGCTAGCAGTGACAAGCAGCGGTCCAGTCACGCCGAACTCAAGAAACCGGCTACTGCTGATGGTAAGTATTCAACTTGCGAGTGTTCCTTCTCGGTCACTGGTCCTTTCTTGGTTGTATAAAATGCGTGAAGCGCAGCAGGAGATCAGATCGCTAGCAGCCAGCAGTACGTCTGCTGCTAGCAGTGACAAGCAGCGGTCCAGTCACGCCGAACTCAAGAAACCAGCTACTGCTGATGGTAAGTATTCAACTTGCGAGTGTTCCTTCTCGGTCACTGGTCCTTTCTTGGTTGTATAAAATGCGTGAAGCGCAGCAGGAGATCAGATCGCTAGCAGCCAGCAGTACGTCTGCTGCTAGCAGTGACAAGCAGCGGTCCAGTCACGCCGAACTCAAGAAACCAGCTACTGCTGATGGTAAGTATTCAACTTGCGAGTGTTCCTTCTCGGTCACTGGTCCTTTCTTGGTTGTATAAAATGCGTGAAGCGCAGCAGGAGATCAGATCGCTAGCAGCCAGCAGTACGTCTGCTGCTAGCAGTGACAAGCAGCGGTCCAGTCACGCCGAACTCAAGAAACCAGCTACTGCTGAAGTATTCAACTTGCGAGAGTTCCTTCTTGGTCGTGCAAAATGTATGAAGCTTAGCGCTGGGTTTCGGTTCCACCTTTATTTTATTTTACTTTATTTTATTTATTTTGGTAAACCAACAGCGATTTATACAATATATTTATGTTTAACATTAACAAAATTATGGCCAAAAAAGGTCTACACAGCTTAAAATTAACAAAAGATTCTACTTAGTACGATATATCAAACAAAACTTACTAGTTGCTACAAACAGATTGATCACGATGATAAAAGTGTGTGGGTGCATGAGTATGTATGCGTATGTGTGTATGAATCTATGTGTATGTTCGTGGGTGTGTGGGTGTGTGTTTATAATGCGAACTGCTAAGGAGTGAACAACTAAGAAAGCTAGTGGTGCTTTCAGGGAAGACAGCGTCGTCTGTCTTTCCTGGAAATTATTTGATGACCTCTGTAGCGCGTCGGGCGAGTAGCCGGCTGAGATGCGAAAGGTTGCAGGTTCGATTCGCGCTGCGGGACAAATGTTTGTATGATCTGCAAATATTTATTTCGTGTCTGGGTGTTATGGTACAATGTTACTCGTAGTTTCTGATACTCACGACACAGGGAATCCTACCGTGGGATCAGGACTTTGTATGTGACTGTTGGTTGTTATGTTATATTATGTTATGTTATAATCTGGGTCTCTTCAAGGCTAGAGTGAATAGTTGCCTTCTAGAACTTCATGATCACGGGATCATGGCGCATGTGCCGAAATATCGGGAACCAATAAAAATCATGGTAAAAATCCCGTTTTTAGTGAAAAATCTTTTCAGGTAAGCCCACCCCTGGGCCCATAGTGGTGGGTGAGGAGATGGACGATGAGGTGAGCACGGCGTGCGGCTCCGCTGTGCACGCATACTCCGACATACACACCATGTCGCACGGTAATACTGCTTCTATTATATTTTGCACGACTATTTCCGTGAGGCATAGCGAAGCTACGTCTCGCTAGCTAAGTATCGCTTCAGCGATAAATTGAAGGATGAATGCATTCAAAATCGATATCTGATCCCTGTAATCAAAAAGAAAATAAAACACTAAGTTAACTCTAACTTTTGTCTAGATTCGATTGTTTATCAATATGGTGCATATTATTGTGTCAAAACTTTTAAAAATAAAAAGAAAGGAAAGAATTTAAATAATATTAATACACGAGATATTCAATGAAAACTGCTTTTTTGAGTTTTTTTGCTTTTCCGAGCGGTGCGAGCGTTTTTTTAATGAAGATTTCTACCAGCCCCCTTATTCGCTATGACCAAACGTGACATAACGTGGGCTCGTTACGATATCTGCGTGGAATCATCATTCAGAATACAATGTGACGTCACACGTTATTGTCAAGTAATCTCCTATGGTCATAGCGAATAATCCTCCTGGGGTTGTACATGGTTTACACAACTCTAGGGCTTTAAACACATTAGCAAACATTGTCATACATAATACTCATACTATATCTGCGTCTTGTTTTATGTGTAAAGGTACAACAGTTCTGGAAGAGATAATGTCTGAGAAAAAACGCGAAAGTGGCACATCGGACGTTCTACCAGCCAAGGTCTCTGTCATGAGGCCCATACTCAGATGCTTGCAGCTGCTTTGCGAGAACCACAATCCAGAACTACAGGTATGTTCAAGGTCTCTGTCATGAGGCCCATACTCAGATGCTTGCAGCTGCTTTGCGAGAACCACAATCCAGAACTACAGGTATGTTCAAGGTCTCTGTCATGAGGCCCATACTCAGATGCTTGCAGCTGCTTTGCGAGAACCACAATCCAGAACTACAGGTATGTTCAAGGTCTCTGTCATGAGGCCCATACTCAGATGCTTGCAGCTGCTTTGCGACAACCACAATCCAGAACTACAGGTATGTTCAAGGTCTCTGTCATGAGGCCCATACTCAGGTGCTTGCAGCTGCTTTGCGAGAACCACAATCCAGAACTACAGGTATGTTCAAGGTCTCTGTCATGAGGCCCATACTCAGGTGCTTGCAGCTGCTTTGCGAGAACCACAATCCATTTATATTTTGGATTTTTGAAACCAACTTTGAATTTCGTTACTCAAAGCTCGCGGGTGTCTCATGGCGTCAGCTTGTGACGTCACGATTTTGTCAGCAATTATGTTATCAATTATTTTAGCATGTACCTATCATTGACCATAATTTAATTGAGTGAAACCTATGTATCATATACTTTTAAATAAGTTTTTACTTTATTTTTTTACTTTACATTTTCCAGAATCTACTCCGAAACCAGAACAACAAATCGAATTACAACTTGGTGTCGGAGACGCTGATGTTCCTGGACTGTATCTGTGGGTCCACGACCGGCGGCCTGGGGCTGCTGGGGCTCTACATCAACGAGGGCAACGTGGCGCTCATCAACCAGACCCTCGAGACACTCACCGAGTACTGTCAAGGTATTACAACTTGGTGTCGGAGACGCTGATGTTCCTGGACTGTATCTGTGGGTCCACGACCGGCGGCCTGGGGCTGCTGGGGCTCTACATCAACGAGGGCAACGTGGCGCTCATCAACCAGACCCTCGAGACACTCACCGAGTACTGTCAAGGTATCACTACTCTGATAAAAATAAAATCCGAAATGAGATTATCCGACAGAGAACTAAAGTCATGGACATAGCCCACCGGATTAGCAAGCTGAATTGGCAATGGACTGGTCATATATGCCGAAAAACCGACAACCGTTGGGGTAAGCGAGTTCTTGAGTGGAGACCGCGTCTTGGCAAACGTAGCGTGGGGCGCCCTCTAGGTGGAGCTATGACCTACGAAAGGTGGCGGGCAGAAAGTGGATGAGAAGAGCTGAACACCGGGCTCAGTGGCGCGTATTGGGAGAGGAGAGGCGTATGTCCAGCAGTGGACTAGTGTGGGCTGATGATGATGATAAAATAAATAAATAAGACAGTTCACACAACATTATCTAGCCCCAAGATAAGCAGAGCTTGTGTTATGGGTACTAGATAACTGATATACTTAATACAATAACATAGATAGTTTTTTTATTATACATATAAAATACCCAGAACACCCTGAACAAATATCTGCGATCGCACAAATATTTGTTCCGAGGCGGGAATCGAACCCGCAACCTCCCGCTTCGCAGGCCAACCTTCGCCCGCTGCACCACAGAGGTCGTCAAAATGATGAATTCTCTGCCGTGGTGTGTCCGGCCTAGAACACACCCCTCACTCCCCTCCCTAGGATGTCGCAAAATCTGACTGGAGCTTCGGTCTCGCGATCATAACGCACAACGCTGCGGTACGCGGCTCCACCGCAGCGTCACGACTCACCCCTCACCGCTGACGCATACTCCGAAGGAACAGGAGACCATTCTAAACGTTTTTCACACAATTATGTGTCCATCACCGCATACCGAGATAGGCATACGCGCATAGGGAGACGCCAGGAGAAGGGCAGCAGCATCCACCTGAGTACATAACACCAATACTGCTATCACCGAACCGGCAGCTATGCGTGGTGATTATGGCACCATAATATTGTATTGTCATTGGAACTTGGCAGGTGTGCCAAATTTCAGCTCACTCGAACACCGGGTAGAGGGTCAAATTTAACTTGTAAGATTTGATTACACCGGGACACGTGAAACTAAATAAAAGCTTGTAAAAATTAATATGATATTCCGTGGCTCGAACTATATCTTCAAAGTTTGATACAAATCCATCATTATTATTATTTAAAATTATACACGAGCAGCTTTCGCTGATGTGTCTATTTCAGAATGTTGAAATGTCTTAGTTTCACGCAGTACTGATTACACTTTAATGTCTTTTAATGTTAACAGTTTGTTCGTTCGCAACCAGTTATCCAATTTGTTTTGGCAGTAACAACATCTTCTGGTAAATCATTCCAATTATGGACCACTCTGTTACTAAGGAAGTGCTTTGCAGGTGTTTGTATTGGATGGTCCACGGGATATTTTACAACTATGCCCTCTCAACGCTATGTTTTTTTTAAAATATAAATTTCATGTAATTCAGGCAAATTGTAATATATTATATTTGAGTTTAACAACCTTTCTCTGACAACTTCCAGGGCCATGCCACGACAATCAGAACTGCATAGCAACCCACGAAAGCAACGGATTAGACATCATAACAGCACTGATACTGAACGACATCAACCCGCTCGGCAAGACACGCATGGACCTCGTGCTAGAACTCAAGAACAACGCCTCGAAACTGCTACTTGCCATCATGGAGTCCAGAAACGACTCAGAAAACAACGCCGAACGGATCCTCTACAACATGAATCCCAAACAGCTGGTAAGTGACACACTACACAAGAGACGCATGGACCTCGTGCTAGAACTCAAGAACAACGCCTCGAAACTGCTATTTGCCATAATGGAGTCCAGAAACGACTCCGAGAACAACGCCGAACGGATCCTCTACATCATACACTACAATTCTCGAAATCATTGATAATTAAAGGCTCCCTCGCGTGTTGACTCCCATTTTCCAATACAGTGAAATGCCGTGGTGTATCCGACTCATAGTAGAATCCTCCGCATCCTCTTAAAGATGTCATGAAAGCAGATTACATGAGATAAGCATCAGCATTTACCTAAGCAGTTAAAGCCAATACTGCGATCACCTATCCGCCTGTCAGCATGGTGATTATGGTAAACTAAATATCCAAATAAATGACAAAGTCAAGATGTTTTAATGTTTGTTACTCAGTTGCTAGTTTTTTTTAACGTTGATAGACCTTTGTTTGACCACGATCTCATTTGTTGGTAAGTGACGATGTGCCCGAAGATGAAGCACAAAAGTATAGAAGGCACCTATTCACTCTAGAGTTGAAGAGACCCAGATTGTAGTTTTCAGGAAAGACGGTCGACGGTAGTGTATTCCACTCCTTAGCAGTTCGCATTATAAAGGTAGAACTGAAACGTTTAGTACGAATAGAGGGTATACTAATGAGGTAAGGATGGTACCGAGCCGTGCGCCTGCTCGTCCTATTATGAAAAGGTGATGGAGGGATCAGATCATGAAGTTCCTGGGAGCATTCCCCGAAATGTAACCTAAACACGAACGTATGTAAACGTATTTATATCAATACGTAATTGTGCGTATTTAATTAAATTAATTAATTATCTTCAGGTCGATGTTGCCTGCTCCGCCTTCCACCAGGAGCACGCCATGGACGCCGACTCCGACTCGGAGGACGACACGCCCGTCCAAGGAGTGTCTCCGAAAGAGGTCAGTACAACGCGAGTGAAAAAATACTCTTGAAAACTATGTAGGGACGTCCAGACCACGATATTGTGCCATAGTTATTGACACTGTACCTTGAAGTATTAACCCGGCATAAGGATTACCGGATTATCCTGTATTGTTCACACTATCACACATCCATTGTGGCAGACTGACTGTATTATGACGATTGTAGTAGTTTTGTCGGATGTCTGTCCCTTTCTCAATTTTATCAACACATACACTTATCTGCATCGCTTTAGAGCAGCTGATAGCTTCCGAGAATCATTGCTGATGTGACGGCGACAGAAAAACAACGTGGCTGTTCATTCGTTTAGTAGTAAGTTCCAACGAAATAATAACATAATGACACCCACCAGTCACATACTTAGTCCTGATCCTACAGTAGGATCCCCTGTGTCGTGGGTATCATGAACTGGGAGTGCCATCGTCTCACGACTCACAGACGGAGCAAATATTGGTCCCGCAGTGGGAATCTAGGTGCGGATGCACCTCTCGTACCTCAGTCTTCTTATCGCCCGCCACGCCACGGAGTTCGTGAAACTCTTGTTATTTATAATTAACCCCCGACTACAAAGGAGGGGTGTTCACAGTTTGAGGTCATAGTGTGTCTGTCTATCTGTACGTCTGTCTGTCTGTATAGTATGCATGTCTCTTTGCAGCTGCCACTTAGCTACGGAACGGGTGCTCTGATTTCAATGCGGTTTTATGTCTATGGAAGATAGGGTTTGCAAGGTAGTGCTTTGCTATTTTTGGTGTAAATTGGTGCAGCCGTTTCCAGGATCATCAGCTCGCAAGGTTTTATGATGGAACCTCGGGCATCTGGGATGCAACGTGTGCTCAGATTTTAATACGGTTTTATTGATGATGATGGTGTGACTACTTGCAGGTGGGGCACAACATCTACATCCTGTGCCACCAGCTGGCGGCACACAACAAGGAGCTGGCGGCGCTCGTGCGGCATGCGTCCGTGCGCGCGCACGCCTCGGCCCACACGCACGCGCTGCAGTACTACCGTACTCACACGGCGCAGATAGAGGTATCGTCCTTATCTCAACCGACTGCGCCAAGCTATGATCCCGTAACCCTACCGACTGCGCCAATTGTCCTTTAAGTGAAGTAGTTCCCTTCAGACTGTGCGTACTTTAATTTTAGTTATATAATCCCTACACCGGTAGCTTGTCTAGCCTAAGAAGCCCCTCAGTCTCTTCCCGTGGATGTTTTAGAAGCCGACTGGATAGCAGCATCCACCTGAGTACTCAATACCAATACTCCGAACACCAATCCGCCAGTCAAGCCCGCTGATTACGGCAAATCCTCCATTGCATTCTATTGCGAAACCCTAATCCTGCAACGTCTTATGATGATGAATCCCTACAGACTACGCCAACTGTAAACTTACAATAATCTACATATTGTCTTGTATACATTACCAATATTTGATCTCATAAGAAAAAATAAATATCAGTAAAGCCCGAGCTTAACACTCTTGAATTGCCATTTGGTCATATTGATGTCTAGGTGAAGTGTATAGCTTTTATTGTATGGGAGCTGTTACTTGAAGACGGAAGGTGCTAGCGGGATAGCTTCTCAAATATAATGTAATGTTCCAGATAGTCCGCACAGACCGGAGCATGGAACAGATCGTGTTCCCCATCCCGGAGATCTGCGAGTATCTGCCGGCCGACAGTAAGCACCGCGTGCTGCAGAGCGCGGAGCGCGACGATCAGGTAACACGCACAACCTACAATCGCAGAACAGAATAATAATACCAATGTGGTAAGGAACTGAGGGTCTAGTGGGAGGTACCCTGACTGATGAGAACGCGCTTGTTGCACCTCACTTCTTCAGTAACAGAGTGGTCCACAATGGGGAGCCACTGGCAAAACTAATCTCAGATGATGCCACCATCGCTTGTGCTTGACATTTAGTCGTCTTGTCTATTTCTCATATAGATCCACCAATTTATCTGTAGAACCATTTACCTACATTTTTCTATCATCTACATACATTTCATTCTACAGATAAGTTGGTGGATCTCTACTAAAATTATTCATTTTTGACATAACTACTACTGGCCACTTTTGACAGTTATTTTTTTTTTAACATTGTAGACCTTTATTGGGCTATAGATCCACCAACTTATCTGTAGAATGAAATGTATGTATTTTTCTATTATCTACATACATTTCATTCTACAGATAATTTGGTGAAACACCAGCGATTATGCGCCACCTAGCGTGATAAATAAGCAGTGTGTCTCCCCATTGGAACATACTACCAGACGATGTTGTGTCTCCCACGTCTGTAAATGCATTTTTATTTTTATTTTATTTTATTTATTACACAAAATCCACAGCTCTTAAATAATAACTACTTAGTCTAATTAATATAAAACAAAGTCGTGTTGGTTACACCACTTATAACTCAAGAACGGCTAAACCGATTTGGCTGAAAATTGCTGGGGAGGTAGCTTAGAACCAGGAGAAGCACATAGGGCCAACATCTGTGTACCAAATTTCACTGAAATCGATTCGGCGTAATCAAATATAGTATACAAACATAGTTCATAGGCAGAGGTTACCACGCCATCAGCAAGAACCGACATTTCAAGTAGAATAAAAATAAAAAAACTTTCACTTTTATTCTGATACTACCTTTTACAAGCGGCTACGCTCGCGTCAATTTCCTTAATAAAAATATCCTATGTTCATGTTTATACTCTTAAAAATATGTGTACAAAATTTCATGATAATGTTGGCGTGAAAGCGTAACAATCAAACTCACTTTCGCAATTATTATATTATATAAAAAGTTAGGATAGTTAGGATATTAGTGGGATGGTATAGTACCTACCTAATAACTGGAGCTCTACTAGAGACTTGATAAACAAATATAAAAAAAAAACATGGATCCGTGAGGGATTTGAACCACCAACTACTAAATTCAAATAAACGAGCGTTCTAACCGCTGAACTAACGGGTCTTGATCGTTTAGTACGAACTACGTGAATACTTGATAAAATTGTAGGTACTTACGTCATCTCATGCATGACATGAGTCACGCGGTGACGCTTGCACGGGGTACCTGACTCATTGAATCATTTCAGATAAGATTCAGAGTCACCCTTGCGTAGAAAGTAGGTAGGGAGGTAATAATCATGCGGTGTTGGTAGACACCTAGCATTCAAAAACAAGCTTTACAACTGGCTACGAAAGGACAATTCACAACTTAAAAAAGTGACCCAAAATTAGACTTTCCGCACTGTTTCGATGTAAACATATCGGCGAAAGCTGCTCGTCTATAAATAAATAAATAAATAATGATCTTAAGATCGTGGATTCAAATCCTAATCATGCATTAAACTATTTTTGCACTTGAAAAATGTTAGTTCACAATATTTTGTGGTCTCAAACGGTAAAGGTAAATATCGTGGGTCTGTACCATTTGTTCTATGTAACTTGACGTCATCGGACATCTATGGAACTTGACGTCATCGGACATCTATGGAACTTGACGTCATCGGACATCTATGGAACTTGACGTCATCGGACATCTATGGAACTTGACGTTATCATGCTAAATGAGATATTTTGGTCTCTTTGTTCCGAAAACACACGTTTTTTTCTCTAATTGACCTATAGAATAGAACTAACTATACAACTGAGACATCCATTTTGGCTCAGCCAACTGCCTCTTCTAAATACTTAAGTTTATGGATGTGTCATACAAATTTTTAGATCTATTTGCGCATTTTGTGGCGGAGTAGGGTCTGTTTTATTTTTTGACGTACAAATGAACAACAAAATATCTATGGAACATAGACATTTTTAAAAACCTGATTCTCATTAAGTTTTATGATGTCAATGTAAAGTGGGTTTGGAGCACAGATAAAATAATACTATACTAGTACAGATACCTCATGCCATACAACGAAACGTGACCGCCATAACTCGGGCTATTGTGCGGGCTATTTTGGTTGCCTTACCTGGGCGCTAGATGCCGCTAGCAGCGCAATTGATAGCTATAGCCACCTAGCACCTGCAACTGTAATTACCTCGTAAAACGCGCACACACTCAACAGATGGGCTACTCAAAAAGAACTAGTTACCAATGACTAACATGGAGCTACTCAAAAAGAACTAGTTAGCAATGACTAAAGTAGTCATTGCTAACTCAAATACTAACCAGTTGTATTGAGGGGGGTCGTGTGCGAGGTACAGTTTCTAAGTGGTTTGTAATTATAATTACTGATTAGTTCCGTCATTTTTGAGTAGCTCCATGGGCGACGGGCCTTTATGACGATTATGGTTTTTTTTAACTCAACAATTAAGACTGCGTCAACCCCAGGCAGAAATCTTCATACACAAAAAACGCCTCTCGCCCGCCGCTCGTCAAAGCTTTTTTTATTGAATATCTCGTAAAATGTAGATAATTTTACAAAACTCCTACAGTGAACCCTCGGCTTTGTTGAATTGATTTTATCTATCTGATTTTTTACCCAATAATATCTACCATTTTAATAAACAATGGAATCTAGGCAAAAATAGATGTAACATTGGATTTTTTTATATCGAGACAATATTGTCTTAGGTATCGTGTTTCTGTTACAGTGGCCCCTCGGAATTATAATGTAGTATCCATGCATATTTTTAATTTAAACACTATACTTGATTTAGCCCTTTAAAAATCAAATGTAAGATTAGGAATCTTGCGGCATAGGTAGGTACTTACCACACATTGACCACCTAGATGACCCGCTCGCAACTTCTAAGTAGTTCTTTCCTTTCTAAGTAGACTTTTACACCCTAAAAGGAATAGGTACACCCTCTAAATTTCAAGTCTCAACGACCAGCGGTTTAGGCTGTGCGTTGTCACTCGGTCAGTCCGTCAGTCAGGACATTGCCTTTTATATTTAACTAGTTCATCTTTGGTTACAATGATATATATACAGGTCTGACATAATATTTATAAATTTTAGAATAGGACAGAAATACTAGCTTTCTCTTTCATTTCGGGCATGACGTCATTGGCGGGTCATCTGTTTTTTTTAAATAACGCCATCTATCAAGTCTGTACTACCTGTGGTACTACAAACAAACTGTGTCAAACCTCAACCTAGTTCAAATGATTACCAGGAAAACGACATCATTAGATTTTTCGAGAAATAATTAAACTTGATTGAAGAGGCATTTATTTAATTTTCCCGTATTATGGGTACTTTTTTATATTAGAAAACATTTTTTTCAGGACCTAATATTAATTTTTCACATACTTCAATAACAAATCTATACCTGTTACGCCATCTATTTAATTTCAATAGAACAATATATTTTTTCTTTGGGATGAGACCCCGTGGTTTGGAGTGAAATGCTATTGTAGAACCTTCTTCTTCTTATCTTAGGTAATGGCTTCTGTGCATTATTTGCAACAATTTAGCCAATGTCAAGTGATATAATTATTATAGTTTTATAGTCAAGTCGTCAAGAGTCTCCGTCTAGTCCTAACCCAGTTTAAATTGTGCCAGAAAAACTGCAGGAAAAAATCCACCATTTCGAAAAATAATTCTACGAAACAAATAAGCATTATTTATGTCATTCTGGCAGATGACGTCACGTTCCATAGAATGACTGACGTTGGGTCAGTCCCATTTATCAGTCAAGCCCATCTCCCATTACAATACGCACTGGCGATTCAAGTATCCTGCAAGTCTCGGAGATTAGTCGCCGCCAAGTATACATTTGAATGCAGGCTCGGCAGGCTAGTGTGCGAGCCTGCATTCAAATGTATGTGAGATGGTTGGCGGCGACTAGTCTCCGAGACTTGCAGGATACCTTCAAGATACTTGAATCGCCTGTGCGTATCGTAATGGGAGAAGGGCCTCAGTCTGATTTAGGGATCGTGATGAAACCAGAATATCCTAGAACCAAAAACGCACACATGTGCATGGAAGGAGCCTCTGTGAGGCTCACAGAGCCCTTTCACCACACTGGCTCTTTCATCATTGGTAACTAGGCCCTTTTCAACATCTCAAGCGGGTCACTGACGTTACGCAGGCAAAGACAGAATTCGAACCCGCATCTTCGCCTTTAATTGTGATTCATGACTATGTATCTGACGGTTGTGTTATTTATTAATTCCAGGGCAGCAAAGTGGCAGACTTCTTCTCAAGACTAGATAACCTGTTCCACGAGATGAAATGGCAGAAGAAGTTAAGAGGTATGTTTCACAAAAATCTAAATATCCGTACAGTTAAAAATTACTGAAAAGTCGCCACTTATCTTTGACATATAATCATCAAATTCTGTAACTTGACGTAAATACTTAACAATAAACCCGCTAAACCGCAGGCGAAACACTACAATTGAGTAGAGCTTTTTTGTGAAAGAGTTAGTCCAGGGAAGTACTACCTCCATACCTATTTCTACCGCAAAGCAATAGTGCTCGCATTGCTGTGTTCCGTTTTGAAGGATATGGCAGGAGAATCCTATCGTTTTCTCCTCTATTCGTGGTACAGTGATCCCTCGAAATTATGCTGTAGTATCCACGCATACTTATAATTTGAATATTGTACTTGATTTAGTCAGTTGAAAATGAAATCTTAGATTGGTATTTTTGCGTTATACCTTAAGCCCCTGTTACACTATTTATTTGTTTACATTAAGGCGATATGTTAAAATATCGACTGGGCGGAGTCTAGCAAGAAAACTATAGCTGCAAGACAGTGACAGCGTTATTACTAACTTGAACCCGGGAAGAGATGAGGTATAGATTTCAGCCGCTTGGAAGTAACTGATGCAAGCGACAAATGATAAAACTTCGTTTTGCTTCTAAAGCAGTAAATATAAAAATAAATGATCTGTAATTAATATAAGTAATGTGATTACCTACTGAATACTGTACAAATTTACGCTTAACATTTTCTCAAATCGAAGGACCTAACCGGGTTTTAGGAGGGCACATTTTCAAAAATAAAGCTGTTTCCGCGAAGCGAAACGATGTGGGTAGACCTCCGCGATGCGGCAGCGCCAAGACAGCAGGTGTCAGGCGTTGAGTTCGTATCACGCATTCGACGAGAGACGTGTTCGTAATCGGCTCATAAATAACTTAGTTCACACTTACAATTACTGATTCAAACGATTTCCTGGTGTTTCTGAGTGCCACAAAACCAACAAACAGTAATAGCAAAAGGAATTTACGACTGTCTGTGTTAAGTGCTTCATAATCCACGCGAATCACCAGGCTCGCCACGAAGCTCACCACCAAGGTACCTACCCCTTTCATCTTCCTGCCTATATCATACCAGCTCTGCAATCGATGTGATTCCCAGCAGTTACAAAAGAAGTTTCACCAATCGTGTTTCTAGTCTATGATTTATTTAGATTACATCCTCAAGTAATTACTGTATTAACATCAAGTTTATAACCTTTACTGTTACTGAGTGAGCATGTAACGCAACGACTCTAAAATTATTAAAACTTCCGTGAGTGATATTCATAATTGAAAAAACCGGCAATAACCAATTCTTGACACCGTACCTCCAAAGTGTTTGACTGTGATAGTCAATAATCCGGACACTGTGATTTACGTGTGTTCTCACCTGTACGATGATCGACGCAGTACTGGTGATGATTCATGCCATTCGGGCGACGACAGGATTGCGAGCGTTCCCGAAGTTCCGTGACCTACCAGTCTTGAGCTCCAGGCGCGCGCCCGCAGTAGTCGCCGGGAAGCCGTCGCGTATACTCCTTGAGAAAGGGGATATTAAACCCCGAAAAACTCTAGTCGGGTGTTTTTAGTCGGAACAGTACCTTCTTGAGTTAATACCGGTTTTTTTCAATAATGACTCTAAAATTGTAACATATCGTCATAACATAAGTCTCTGTCTGTCCTCAGGTCAACCTCTCCTGTTCTGGGTGTCATCCTACATGTCCCTGTGGAGCAACATATTATTCAACTTCGCTGTTCTAATCAACGTCATAGTGGCCTTCTTCTATCCATTTCAAGACGAAAATCCGAGTAAGTAACTTTACTGAGCATCTTGAACCTTCCTCCTCCTCGCGTTATATTCCTCAATGCTGAGGGTCGTGACCCCCTCCATGGATCACTTTCTGCCGGACGATGTTGCGCCAATGATATCTGTTGCCAGCGAGCTTCACAACTTCGTGGAATTTCGAATCGAGAGTGGAACCTTATAGACCGGGAGATAGTGACACAAAATATTGGGTCATTTGTACCAGTATGGCGGTTCTTCAGGGGTCTTATTACGTAATGACAAAAATAAAAATGATGGTCATAGCGCTGGTACCGGCGGCCCAATCGCGTGGGCGTTAGTCGAACTCGTCGGATAAATTGCGAGTGTCAAATGATTTGTTGCCTGCCTTTTGATGGAACAATGCCATTATAGAGGTCGCAGGAAGACGGTGGATGCAGGCGGCTCAAGACCGTTCGCCGTGGTATTCTATGGGGGAGGCCTGTGTCTAGCAGTGGACTGCTGTAGGCTGAGGCTCTTAGGGCGCGATTTTCGCTCGCACTTGTCCATTTTTATTTCTTTATTCCGTCAAAGAGATATACCCCGCCAAAATGGTTTACAATATAGAAGTCTGATGATAATCTATTATTGGGATACAAATGAAAGATTTTATTATGCAAGTGTAACAATAACAAACGTGATAATACTGATTTGTATATATAAAATAGCACTTCAATTGTTATGATTTGCTATTTCTTAAATAAATGTAGTCATAACGCCGATTTTAAAATAGTAGACCTATGTGGTGCCCTATTTCGTTCACTGACGCATAGCCTCGGTGGCGCAGTAGGCAGCGCGTAAGTCTCATAATCTTAAGGTCGTGAGTTCGATCCTCACCCGGGGCATAATTTTTGCAGTTTTGTATATTTTGTTCTGATAAAGAAGCATTTTTAGTAACGAATTATAATAATGTAGGCATATTATTGAAATCAAAAAAGGGCCTACAAGCAATCCTGAATTTATTTCATGTCGTCTCATACAAAATAATCCGGCCAATTGTGTAATGCGGCCAAGAAGGTGGGCAACCGCTGACCAAGGTCAAAAATAAATGAACCAAGGCCCATTCATGGAAGTACGGTTCCAAATGTTGTTTTTTTGTCCAATTTTTCTAAAGAACTTGTATATTTTTAGAAGTTGGGAAGCAAAAGTTGTATTTCTAAATAATTAGATAAATCAACTCATTGCATTTGCGTGAAACAAAACGCAACAAGCTTCATAACTTTCCCACAACTTCTACGCAAGAAATTAAATTAGCTTTTTCTTAACATATATTATCAATATCCCAACTGTGCGTTACGTTAGTCAAAAAAGTTGGGTCAAACAACGTAAGGGAATTGCCCATGTTCTTTAGCATACCTGTCAAGTTCCGATGACATTACAATATTATGGTGACAGCGAGCTGATCTGATGATGAAGACAACGGCACTCCTCGATGGATAATAGTAGAATAATAGTGTTTTGGCTCATTTTGATCAGCACACCGTTCCGATCACTAATTTAATAAAACATAATTATTAAAAAAATAAGTTTTTTGTGAAAAGTATATTTAACAATACAAGCTTTTATAAAACTAGTGATCGTAACAGTGTGCTGATCCAAATGAGCCTAAACACGGCCAGTCTACTATTATCCATCGAGGACTTCCGTTGTCAGTTCGCTGCCACCATCACATTGTATTGTCATCGGAACTTGACAGCTGCCAAATTTCAGCTCAATCGGTTGAGGATACCTGCTTTAAAATTCAGTTGCAAGATTCCACCCGGACATACCTACATTGCAAATAAAATAAAAGCTTGTAAAAAACAGAAATTTTGTTGTATGGCTAAGTGTAAATAAATGTGTTTTGAATAGTGATGTTTATGTCGTTTCTTTAGAACTAGGTGAGCACCTATCGCTGGTGGTGTGGTGCGTCTCGGTGGTGGCGGGCGCGCTGGTGACGTGCCTCCCGAGGTCGTCCGGAGTGCGCGCGCTGCTGGCGAGCGGCATCGTGCGGCTCATGTACTCCGCGGGGCCCGAGCCGACCCTGTGGACCCTCGCGATGCTCACTGTGAGTATACACACCTATCGCTGGTGGTGTGGTGCGTGTCGGTGGTGGCGGGCGCGCTGGTGACGTGCCTCCCGAGGTCGTCCGGCGTGCGCGCGCTGCTGGCGAGCGGCATCGTGCGGCTCATGTACTCCGCGGGGCCCGAGCCGACCCTGTGGACCCTCGCGATGCTCACTGTGAGTATACGCACATCAGCATCATCATCATCATCAGCCGCTAGACGTCCATTGCTGGACAAAAGCTCCCAAACCCATAGGATAGGATACCTTAAAATTTGGAGGGTACTTTCCTTTTGTGGTCTAGGGGTAAACTAAGAAAGGAATTTTCAAAATTCCCAACCTAACTGTGGAGATGATTTGTTCGCCAGATAGCGGTGAAGGGCATCCACCTGGTGTCGATAATGGGCAACCAGGGCACGCTGTCCAAGTCCCCGCGCCACATCGCCACTGACCCCGAGCTGCTCTACCACTCGTGCTACCTGCTGATATGCTTCCTCGGTATCTGCTGCCATCCATTCTTCTTTTCGGTTCTGGTGAGTCCACACGCCCACTGCTGGTCTGCTGGCCAGAGATAGTGGTGACAAATAGAAAGAAGAGTAGAAATAACTATGAAAAATATTAAATCTAATTTTGCCCGTAAGAGTGGCCAACTTTTGGCAAAGTAAAGTATTATAACAAGATAAAAGTTATAAAAACTAAAACATGACTAAAACTAAAATCTTTACTATTATGAGACCATTTGTAAAGAAATTGAAATCATTTTCACTAGAAACGGTATATTTACCATGATTTATTTTTAAATAAATAAAATAAAATAAAGTTTATCGGGAATATTTAAAACTCAAAAATCATGGTAAATATCCCGTTTCTAGTGAAAAGTATGTACATAACCATGATAGTTTCAAAAGTTAAAAACATTTGTTGCGTAATTCACCTATAAAATCCGTTTTTTTTATGCTGTATTGTTATGACTCGCTGGCTGATTGCACGAATCCAAAGACCACATTTTTCAAAATCAGTGAAGCGGAGGTACACGTGGGAACAGATGAAGACACACACATACATACATACATACATACAAACATACACATATCATAGACTGTCAAAAACATAACCCTCCTTTTTCGTAGTCTGGTAAAAATACAATGAGTTTTGACCGTGAATTTACGCGTGTATGATCAAGTTAAGTTTACCGTTCTTACTCGATCTACAGTGACGTGTACGCACCGTAATTGCAGTTAGTGTAGTGTTTCTTCTAATATCCTGAACAAAAATGCCTGACTTTTTGCTGAAAATACTAAAATCGCTATATGTGTGCCTATAATATTTGAGGAGTTCCCTCGTTTCCTCATGGATCCCATCATCAGAACCGATGAAAATGGGACCAACCTGGAAGCATATCGAGTCAACTAAAAAAAAAGAAATCGGTTCATAAATGACGGAGATATGAGGTAACAAACATTTAAAAAACACGACTTGAGAACCTCCTCTTTTTTTAAAGTTGGTTAATAAAATACTATATAATTTGATGTCTAAAGTGTTGTGTGTGTTTTTTGTAGCTCCTCGACATTGTGTACCGCGAAGAGACGCTATTGAACGTGATGCGATCAGTGACACGCAACGGGCGGTCCATCCTACTGACGGCCGTACTGGCGCTGGTGCTGGTCTACATGTTCTCCATCGTCGGCTACATGTTCTTCCGGGACCACTTCCTCGTCAGCGTCGACAGACTCGACGGTCAGTACATTCAATTAAACATAAATAATGTAGTGGTCCAACCGACTGCTCCACCAATTAACATCGCCTGGTTTAAATCTCTCACTGACTAGACTAGCTAAGCTCCCATCGACTGCGCCAGTTAAAATCCCCACTGACTGCGCTAGTTTAGATCCCTCTGACTGTGGCAGTTAAGAATCGCCTGACTGTGCCAGTTTTTTTTTAAAGCTGTACAAGTTCACACATCATTATCTAGCCCCAAGCTAAGCAGAGCTTGTGTTATGGGTACTAGATAACTGATATACTTAATACAATACATTACATAGTTTATTTTTATTTTTATTATACATAGAACATACCCAGAACACCCTGAACAAATATCTGTAGATCGCACAAATATTTCTTCCGAGGCGGGAATCGAACCCGCAACCTCCTGCGTCGCAGGCGAACCTTCGCCCGCCGCGCCACAGAGGTCGTCGTAGTTAAGGTCCCAGTGCAATTTAAACGTTGATTACCCCACAGATGACGACGACCCCCGCTTCGAACCAAGCTGCGCGGACGATCCTTCCAGCAAGTACTTGAAGGAGGGAGGGCAACAATGCTCCCGACCGTCGCGCCTGGTCTCCGTGGGGGGCGAGCTGAAGGAGCGCAGCTGCGACTCGCTTATCATGTGTATAGTCACCACCCTGAATCAGGGGCTGAGGAATGGCGGAGGAATTGGGGATATACTGCGCGCGCCGGCTAGTTTTGTAAGTAAAATAGCAAACACTTCATGGCACTTATTCTACGACCTGAAGCCGGCATCCCCATTTCGTAATTGGACAATCAGAAGGTCGGTGATGTGCCATCCTTTTATGGTCGAAATTCTACTTATCTGTACCAAGCGGTTTGGGTCATCGTTCATCATTATGTATTAGAACAGCAAAGGAACTCATTGGCAGCGTCGGTTTTTGCCGATAATTAATTTAGGAGTCTTCAAGTCGAAGGTAAATAGGGATCAGATTTTTGGAGAGTTTATAGATCGTGTTTTTTCCGTCCACATCCCCAGACATATTAGAAATTGTATGGAGGTACATACCACATAATTCCTATGGACTGGTAGTGCTTTCCACATATGGACAACATATATGGTCTGTGAACCTGAACTATAAAGTTTAATTCCTTAGCTCTTTAGCCAAACAAATAGATATTCCGTTTTCAGTACATTATTCTGTTGACCAATCGTTCTACCCTTTTGCGTTCGTTTTGGGACTCACAGTGAAAAATCGTTGTCAAATGTGTGAGAGAAGATAGGCCCAAAACACAGCACAGATACAAATCGAGTGAGCGAATCGATGTCATTGTCGAAGATGAGTTTGCTTTCGAAGCTTTCTGCTTTTTGGGTCTGGGAAAGATGTCGGTTCATTGCTGATTGACACTGCTTCTTTCTTGGTTACCTGCGTTAGTTCAGTGACCAGGTTGAAGTACCCTTGTGTTTGGAGTGTGTGAAAGATGTGAAAACAGGCGAGCGAAAACCTAAAATGTTTCCTCTCTTTGTAGGAGCCGCTGTTCGTCGCGCGCGTGGTATATGACCTGCTGTTCTTCTTCGTGGTCATCATCATCGTACTGAATCTCATCTTCGGCGTGATCATTGACACCTTCGCTGATTTACGTAGCGAGAAGCAGCAGAAAGAGCTCATACTCAAAAACACCTGCTTTGTATGCGGTAAGTACTTTTAGCTAAGGCGAAGTGAGTTAATATTAGCAGGTCAATGAGTTTTGATAGAAACAGCGATCGTAACGTCCTAGATTTTAAGATCAATTCAGTTCGGACTTCCGTTTGGAGATTGCGACACAGGTACAGCGGCTGATTTCAGATAATAATTCTTTATTTTAATTTTATACTGGGCAATCGTTTTAGTTTTAAATCAAGATTTTTTGCAACCTTTGTATGTGCATCTTTTCAGAATTGAAATTTATATAAAGTTAAGTTAAGATAGTGCTATATATAACCACTAAGCTTTAAATCTCAGAAAAACATTGCAACGGTCAAGTTTCGGTCACATTTACGTGTTGTATTGCAGTTGACACCGTCTGCGACATTTTATGATATCGTTACTAGATCGGAGCATGATCCGAACTATATTATATTTACAGAATTTGGGTTCTGGTTTCAGGATTGAACAGGTCAGCATTCGACAACAAGACAGTCTCGTTCGAGGAACACATAAAGAGCGAACACAACATGTGGCATTACCTGTACTTCATGGTGCTGGTGCGGGTCAAGGACCCCACCGAGTTCACCGGCCCCGAGAGTTACGTGCACTCCATGATCAAGGTACACAACATGTGCACTACCTGTACTACATGGTGCCGCGGGTCAAGGACCCACCGAGTTCACGGGCCCCGAGAGCTACGTGCACAACATGATCAAGGTACACAACATGTGCACTACCTGTACTACATGGTGCCGCGGGTCAAGGACCCCACCGAGTTCACGGGCCCCGAGAGCTACGTGCACTCCATGATCAAGGTACACAACATGTGCACTACCTGTACTACATGGTGCCGCGGGACAAGGACCCACCGAGTTCACGGGCCCCGAGAGCTACGTGCACTCCATGATCAAGGTACTAACTACTAGCTAATTACTGCATAATACCAGGCGTGGCGCACTCCGCACTTAATGAAGCTACAAGTACCCTGCCGGGTCGTCTTGGCGAGTCAATTCAGTGAGTCGGACAAGATAAGAATTACGCGATAGAAAGAGAGGTAAGTAAGTAAAGCATTTATTGAATAAACCAATTGTACGGGAATTTTAGTTAAGGGCTGATTGGGCGCGACTAAGCTTGTTCCACCAATATAAGCGCAGTCCAAGGTCCGATTCCCTGTTCGCACTGAGAATGTCCGCGCTTCAAAGGTCCATAGGTCTGTTGATGCTGGATTCACAATAGGTGTCGTCTTAGATTGAGGGTTTAGTTAATAGTACACGCGAGATGGTTCGGAGACGCGTCCGGTAGCGGTACGATGTACGAAATTCGGTGGAGCGTGCGCGGTTGTCCCGTATCGTGGATAGAGACTCAGTGCCATGTATCGGAGCCGCGTTATTTGTCGCAAAGATTATTACGTCATCAACAGCCAATAAGAAACGAGTAGAATTTTTATTTTGATATACCCTCTAAATTGTTTCTGCTTTTGGATTCAAAATATGCTACCCACATAAAGCAAACAAAATGAAAAACAAGAATGCAATTAAACGAAATCAATTCCGGTACGGAACACCAATGATTATATGAAATATTAAAATGAAGCTCTGACTCCTAAACTAGGGCTACCTGTATGTCAGGTGACTACTAGGTGATTTTAACTGCAGGTAATTAGCGCTGTGTGACCTGAATTGCACTTTATTGTGTGTGTGCAAGAGTCGCTATTTATTTAAATGATTTTGCGGAGACAACATTCTGTTCTTTTCACATAGACATTCATGCCAGACGATGATCCACTCTACTGACTATGCCAGTTTTGTGTACCGAACGTTGCACAAAGCTCTACTTTCTGCACAAGCTTTTTAAACCTAATGTTGCATAGAGAGATCCATACCTCCTGTCTGCCTGCCTGCCTGCAAAGAGGCATCCATCCCCACCGGAATGTTCTTACCTAACGTTGGATAGAACCCTACTGACTGCGCCAGTTAATAATTGACTTCTTAAAACATGTCGAGCAGTGTTTTAAGTAAATTTTGTTCTCATTAAAATATTTAAATTTGTACATATTTATTTCCAGTCAAACAACCTAGACTGGTTCCCACGTCTCCGCGCCCTCTCGCTGGTGGGCGGAGGGGAGGGTGACGGGGGGGAGGTGGAGCTGCGCGCGCTACAAGCGCAGCTGGAAGTGGCGCAGCAAGCGGTGCACACGCTCACTGCGCTGCTCACGGAGCTCAGGGACCAAGTGCGTGTTACCCTTACCATAAGCATAGATAAAATAATACTATGCTATCGCTATCGAGTACGTCGCAAAATATGTTGGATATCAGCCGGCCACGACATCGACATTTTTGGTAGCCAATGAGAGTAAAATCAACATACAAAATTACCAAGATGTCCAAGTTTTTGGAAAAAATTTTTGTTTATTTCCCCTATCAACGAAATTTTTCCTCCCAACACAAATACATCATCTGCATCTTTACAGCTATCTGTTAATTCCCTTTTTTCTGCCGCAAAGTAGCAGTGCTCGCATTGCTGTGTTCCGGTTTGAAGGGCCGGTGAAGTTACAGGCACATGAGACTTTTCATCTTTATGTCTCAAGGTGGCGGGCTCAGTGCAGTGCCACATAGGGTGCGTCCTAGGTGGACGTGACCTATGAGGTAATGCATTGTTGAAGGCAGATGTTACCGCTTAACATCAGGTGAGCCATCTGTTTTTTCTGAACGTAATTATTATAATTCCCCCATTGCACTTTATGGAAAAGGCCTGGTCCAGCAAAGCACGTCTAGAGGCTGCTGATGATGATGTTACCTCAACCTGGTCATTGCTTTAACGCAGAGTGACCAAAAACTACCAGTAAAACGAAGAACGGACGATTAGGTCTCATGCCAGTTCAGTCAATCACCTTTAAAACTCGCTAAACAGCACCGTACACTCCACAGATGACGGAGCAGAGGAAGCAGAAGCAGCGAATCGGATTGCTCAACTCAACCTCTGCGTATCTACAGAACTTGCAGATGAACCTCCCACCGTGAGCGACACCCTCTACTTCACGACACACAGACAGACAGACAACTATATATCAAGGACAGACAAGGATCATGCAAGCAAAAGACAGAGGTAACCTTACCCAGGCAAAAGTACCGTAGTTTAGCTAGGAATCGAAATGTGGGTAGGAGGTAGCTGGAATTGAAAAAGTTTATTGCTTTTTTTTTCTCCAACCAATAACGGGACATCAAATTTGACCGCATGACATATATGACAGTTTTACTATTTGGCGTGCGTTTTGTCAATTATGCAATGGTTGGACAAAATCGGTGTATGTGATTTATGAAGTGCATTTAGTATTGCACTGTGTTATGTAAAATATAACCCTTATTTACAGAAATAATAGTACAACTAAAACAAGTATTCGCAAAATTCTAAAAATACAAATGGTCAGTTGAGCTGTCTAAATACCGTTGCGAACGATCAAAAGATTGCTCAACTGATCCAAATCACTACGGAAGCGTCCTTAAAATGCTGTCTACGTATTAATAATAGATATATAAACTCCTTTTTCAATGAAACCATACCTCACAATCTGGAGGACCATGAAAGAACAAGTGTTGCGTGGTATTTCGATAATATTATTTAATTATAGCATTATTATTTTACTCATCTCATGTTTATTTTTCTGGCGCCATCTGTCAGAGCACTATCTCATTTTAAAACTTACATGTATAGGCTCACGAATCCCCTTAGAGGATATCCTCAAATCATTGAAGAGACCCCACTAGGGCGTAGCAAGAGTTAAGTCAAAATTATTTGGTCCATGCCCACATTTTATTGATTAAAGATTATTTACCTGGACACATATAATATAGAAGTTTTATAATAAAAATGATCACCTTGTAAAGTCAATCAATAAAAAAAAAATACTGTACATAATGATTAATCAAGTTGATTCCAAAAGTCTTGCCAATCCTTAGTTGGTCTGTTTGTATAACACGCTAACATCTCAGACATTCATAGGTACCTATCGCACAATAGAAAACAGAGCCTAATTACTTGGCCATACGATTCAAATTTGATTTCCTGCGACACCGATTATTACTTGGACCAAGTAAAAAAGTTTTTTAATTTATTATATTGACAAATTATTTAAAAAAACGCCTTATAACTTGGCACTTATATCGGAGTGTCCAAATTATTGTACTTAATTGGACAAGACTATATTGACAAATTAAGGTGGAAAGTTTCACTTGAGGCGCGAAATTCAACTTTTATTTAGTTTTTTGCTAATCACTGCTCATCAACACATTTTGAGGTAGCGAAACCTGATTTTGCTGAAACTAGGAGACCTAACACGCATATTTTAATTTAATGTTTCTCAAAAATATCATTAGTTTAGCTACGAATGCCAATGAGCAAAAACATCACTGTAAAAATTATTGAATGACATTCGTAGCTAAGCTAAATAATATTTATGAGGCAGTTTCAATTAAAACATGTGTGTTATTTTTCTTAATTTCCGCAAAATTAAGTTTCGCTATCTCAAGAAGCTTTGATGAGATGTGATTAGCAAAAAACACAAAAAAAATAATTTATCTCCACAAACGAAACGTTACACCTTAATACTTATATACGCGAAGATACTAGATGATACTTTACAAAAACTTAAAGTGAGTTATATATCCAATTATTGCCCTCAAATACTTTTAGTCACAAATTTTATATGAAATCTAATCTTTTCTAATCTCTTTTCATGCTATATTTTTCGTTTTTTTATTAAATTATTGGTGTCAATAATTGGATAAATAACGAATGACACAAATATAGATATCATGATATTTGTAGTTGGCCAAATCTTAGGTAGATTAAACGAAGGATTTGATTAGTATATTGATAGACCGTGCGAATCTTAAAACGCATTAAAGGAAAATAAATGTACAGCCACGCTGGACTTACTTTCTCGCGTAAGCTTTTGATTAGGGTTTTTTAATAATAAACTACTTACAAATTATATCAAGGAAATAAAATATGGACATTTATGATTTTAAAAAAAATGTGGCGGTAAAAATATACGCTTATTCGGCGTTGGAAAAGTTGCATTTGATTTTGAACTCTATTCGGTTCTATTAAACCGTATATTGCCATCGTAAGATTTGCATCGCTCTTCTTAGATCTTAATCTACTTAAGTTTTTAAAGGTTTGTTAGTTCGTTGTAATTGCGAAGTTTCTCGAATTATCCCTATGTTTAGATATTCGAACAAATTGTTCTAAAGTAGTGTTCATTAGTGGTAGTATATTTGGGGGAGGTTTTCGAGGTTTGAAATAACTGTAATTTCCATATAAAGAAATACTTTATTTACATAAATAATCAAACAAGTATACAACAAACTAATTAATCAGTCGAGTTATCTTAATACCTTTGCAAACGATCTAAAGATCCAACTCAACTGATCCAAATCACTATCAGGCGGAAGCGTCCGTAAGACGCCAGCTGCATTACCACGCTTTATGGCAATACCAATGTTTTGAGCCACGCGTTCTACAAGACTCCCTGAATAAATTTTGAAAACGCTAAGGGTCCCGGTACCCCACGTACCCAGTGTCTCGAGCTCGGTATGCTCAAATACGTAAGCTCTGTCGAGACTTGTTTAGCCGAATCTAGTAGATTTTATTAAAAAGTTATTTAAAAAAAACATAAAGAAAACCTTTGTTATTTTTTGTGTCGCAATTCACTAAATTGTGATTAAAAAGACAGTACAATATTTGTAAAAATTATTACTGTACACAGTACATGATTACAGTATGATTATTGTATGTTACAGTATGATTACTGTATGTTACAGTATGATTACTGTATGTTACAGTATCAGAAGCGGCAGACACTTTCTCTCCCCCTGATGGAAACTTCGTGCAATACTTAGCTCAACCCGTTACCTAGTAGTTAGCGAAATAATTCGAATTTTATTACTAAAAATAAAATATCTTTAAAAGATCTGAAATATTTTATCGTTCGAGTTGTGTGTTTTATAAAGTTTGTTGAACTTCTTAAATGTTATTTAGGCTAAAAGGGTGATAGATTGTTACTTAAGTCCTTGCTATAAAAAAAAATAACGAAAATAAATGATAAATATTAGTGATAATATAATAATCTTTTATGCTAGAGACACGTTTAAAACTCCTTTTTGACATTGACGGTTAGTCTAAAGGCGCGAGAGGTGCGGATTTGATTCCCGCTGCGGTACAAATGTTTGTATGATCTGCAAATATTAGTTCCGTGTCTGTGTTGTGGTAGCATGGTACTCGTAGTTCATGATACCCACGACACGGGGATGCTAGTGTGGGATCAGGACTATGTATATGGCAGTTGGGTGTTATGTTATGTAGTTTCGTTTAAATTATCTAGGTTTTATGAAAATAATTGGACTGACGAACCTCTCTCATTTCTTTTGATGAAGTGTATACAATACACACACATAGTCACAAGTCTTTTTCCCCGAAAGATTAGGCAGAGCCTCAATGGGCCTTTTTCAACATGGGCTTCACCATCGTGTGAATATAGACGTGACAAGTGGTGAGCTCATCGCCGCCATTGCTTCCCACGACTGACTAAGCTAACGCTTTCTCCAGTAAAGTCACATTCCTTAATAAGCGCTAGCAGCCAAAATGGCATATTTTATATATTTTTTAAGATCTGATAATTCTAAAATGATAACATTGGTTGGTAAAAAAGCTGCTGTCAAAAAGGAATTGTTAACATCTCCCTAGTATAAGGGAGATATAATCACTGATATAAAAAGTTCTCGTTGTATTTTTGTAGTAAGGCGTTTTAGAGTAAGTGTATTTTTTTGTTTCCAACAAAAAAGGTTGATAGTGATACAAACATAAAACAAAATGTTCTCTATATCAAAAAATTAAGCAATATATACACCATCAAGTACCGTCATTCAAGTAGTATACAAAAAAAAACCATCCATTGTACTACGTAATACAATTTTACCATAAAATAAAATATTAGGCTTTTCAAGCTTTCAACTAAGGTTACTTTATTTACAAAACCGTGAAACAAGTTCTTATGAGCATACACTATTTTAATATACTGACTTTATTATATCTTATACACACAATACAGTGCCATTTTTCTACTCTCTAACATTTATGTTACGGTCAATGTGGAAATACGGTTACTTATAACAATAACCACATTTTTTTATTTATAACTTAGATAATGATACAACAGTTTACGAATTAGAATTTCATCGATCAATTAGATTTTTAGTTTTATGTATACTATAAGGACAAATATCCACGAAAGTTGAGCGGATTAAAACAAATTAATTAATAGAATAATGGTAAACAAAATGGCGTCATGTAATTCTCGAGCGCTGCGCTCTGTTAAGCTTTGGTGGATACTTGACCTGATGGTTAGACCATACGATACGTACCATTCAGGTAGATTCTTCTATTTAGGCCAAATATTTTAAAGTTATTTACACATGTACGTAGTTATCAAATTGATGATCTGTTTTGATGTACTTAAAGTTATATCTCTCTTCTACATTGTTATTTTACATCTTATTATACATTTGTAACATATTTACATTGTTAACTATGCATTTATACAAACTAACATACATTCCTTCGTGTCTTCGCATTTTTTTACATACATATTTAATCGGACCATTTCTATGAAATCAAGATCTACAATCAAATAATATAAATTTTTGTCATAGCTAACGTAATACTTAGTAAATAATTTCGTTCGTCCGATTTAAAGCCAAATATAGTAGACTAATCACTGATCAAATCGAACTTACTACCTACTTAGATATTTTACCAACATGTATATTTCTATATTTTTTATCTAGATTATTATCTTTACCTTCGTTTATTGTTTTTATGTGTGTGATATGTTGCAGACGTGTAAAATGTGTAACCAATACGCGTCATCATTTCAATATTACAAAGTTTAAATCTAGCACATGAAAAAACTAGGAATTGTTATATTTTACATTATTTTCCCTTCGTCTGCAACATATCAGTATAACATTATACATTCCTATTTTTTATTAATCATTCATATTCCATTTTAGATCTGTGTTTGAAATCTTTCTTTACGTACTTCTACTACTTATTTTCTCTATTTTATATACTTTACTATATACTAGTGTAAGAGGATATTACATTATGTAAAACGTGTATTTGATAGTCTTGTGATGGCTGCAATAAGTTTTGTTTTATAATGAAAAATAAAGATATGGCACAAAGTTTATATTTTATTTAATGAACCCCCTTACTTTGACATGTTGTTATATTTTTAGAAAACGCTAGCGATTCGCATTCGTGGAGAAATCACTACGTATAGTGATCAGTTGGTTTTATTTAAAACAGCTTTTCATCGAGCTTGTTCGGTTAAAATCTTCGATGAAATATACAGGACTTCATACAAAAGTTAATTTTTTTAAATTATTTTGTAAGCACTTTCTGGCATACCTGTCAAGTTCCGATAAAAATACATTATTATAAATAACAAATAAATCAATAATGCTGGACAAGTTCACACAACATTATCTAGCCCCAAGTTAAGCCAGAGCTTGTGTTATGGGTACTAGTTAACTGATATAATTAATACAATACATTGCATAGATAGATATTTTTTATTATAAATAGAAAACACCCAAAACACCCTGAACAAATATCTGCAGATCGCACAAATATTTGTTCCGAGGCGGGAATCGAACCCGCAACCTCCTGCGTCACAGGCGAACCATCGCCAGCTGTGCCACAGAGGCCGTCAAATGAGACAAAAGATGGTGTAACTATTCAGAGGATGTTTCGCGATTACTACATATTACCTATCACGGTTAAAGGTACTACTACTACTACTACTAACTACTTGTAGAAATACCAATTGTATATTCTACTACTAGCATGATTTTTGACGTGTGTTACGAGAGAAAATACAACAATAGGCAAGTTATTTCTAAATATCGCTTTTATGGTTAATTAACCAGCTATATTTAACCTCATCATCGGTCTGTTGAAGTCCACTGGACCATAGAACCAGGAGTAGGTCTCCTCCATGGTATGCCTCGACGAATGGTCTTGAGCCGCCTCCATTCATCGACTTCCTGCGACCTTTGAATTTTCAACGATCGATCGGGGACCCGCACTGCGTCGTCTAACGTGAAGCTTTATTCTCAATAGTTATCGGTTCTGCGAGCTGTTTTTTTTTTAAATACTATTTGTAATGACTTGTCATGCAGATGGCCCACCTGATGTTAAGCGGTACTCTCTGCCTATGAACAGTGCATTACCTCATAGGCCACATCCACCTAGGACGCGCCCTATGTGGCATTGCACTGCGCCCGCCACCCTGAGACAAATATGAAAAGTCTCATGTGCCTGTAATTTCACCGGCAACCCATACCCTTCAAACCGGAACACAGCAATGCGAGCACTTCTGCTTTGCGGCAGAAATAATGGTCTGCCCATTGCCACTTCTACTTGCTTATTCTGAGAGATAAATCTATGATCTTGGTTCTTCTACGGATCTTTTCGTTTCGTATTCTCAAATAGTGAAACTCCAATTTTATTTTATTTGATTTATTGAAAGTTACACCAACAATACACATTTTACGACACTTTTAACAGAATAGCTCACAGAGTTTATGACGATAATCATAAGTCAAATCCTGATATGCATACCAATTACAGGCATATACAGCGTCCAATAATGGGTACCTAGGTTACCTACTCCATTTAATCTCAAGCGCACAATTACAGGCATATACAGCGTCCAATAATGGGTACCTAGCTTACCTACTCCATTTAATCTCAAGCGCACAATTACAGGCATATACAGCGTCCAATAATGGGTACCTAGGTTACCTACTCCATTTAATCTCAAGCGCACAATTACAGGCATATACAGCGTCCAATAATGGGTACCTAGCTTACCTACTCCATTTAATCTCAAGCGCACAATTACAGGCATATACAGCGTCCAATAATGGGTACCTAGGTTACCTACTCCATTTAATCTCAAGCGCACAATTACAGGCATATACAGCGTCCAATAATGGGTACCTAGCTTACCTACTCCATTTAATCTCAAGCGCACAATTACAGGCATATACAGCGTCCAATAATGGGTACCTAGGTTACCTACTCCATTTAATCTCAAGCGCACAATTACAGGCATATACAGCGTCCAATAATGGGTACCTAGGTTACCTACTCCATTTAATCTCAAGCGCACAATTACAGGCATATACAGCGTCCAATAATGGGTACCTAGGTTACCTACTCCATTTAATCTCAAGCGCACAATTACAGGCATATACAGCGTCCAATAATGGGTACCTAGCTTACCTACTCCATTTAATCTCAAGCGCACAATTACAGGCATATACAGCGTCCAATAATGGGTACCTAGCTTACCTACTCCATTTAATCTCAAGCGCACAATTTACAAAATTGATCTTCAAAGATTATCTACTATTGAATAAATAGGTATCTATTCTCAGGAAGGTATAGATTACGAATAAAATAGGTACGCAGACTACCTATCAGACTATTGATAAGGGTATCAGGTATCGGCAGTTTTAGGGCACAGTGGGTTACAGGCGGCGTCATGAAGTGGTTTTCAGTGGTTGTCTTATCTGTGTGTTGTGAGTAATGTGTTTTTATTGGAACATACGATATTTTAAATTAAATGATAGTATACAAAAATTGTTTGAAGGTTTTTTGAACGCCTAAATCGTAAAATACCAGATTTGCAAAAAATCTAAGCTTCAAAATCCTCTTCTAAATCTACTCATTAAAAGCTTTTAGACCTGTGTCCTTTAGTATGTGTGGATAAATCTTGCAACTGAATTTTAAAGCAGTTAACCTCGACCGATTGAGCGGATATTTTGCTTACTTGTCAAGTTCCGACGACAATACAATATTATGGTGACAGCGAGCTGATCTGATGATGGAGACGGAAGGTGGAAAACGGAACTCATCGATGCATAATAGTATACTGGCCGTGTTTAGGATCATTTCGATCAGCACACGGTTCCGAATAAAATTATAACAGTTTGTATTTGAAAAATATTTTTTTCACAAATTTAAAATTATAAGTATTTTATTCATTGAAATCACCATTTTGAATCGTCTTAAAAATAAATTTAATCCCTTTTCAACGCGACAAATCCTATAAGAACCAGGCAACAAACACGCACGGCGCGCGTTTTATTTGATGATCCTTCTACTGGTGCGGAGCGCCTGTGTGGTGCCTCGAGCGCAAGTGATAATAACTTATTGTTGAGGTACGAAACTCTACGAAACCTGTGACTCACAGACACCGAGGTGATGCCAATAGATGGGTGTTATGTTATTCTTATACAAAGACGCTTGTTTTCTCACTACATTGCTAGTTTCTTTGACGTCTCCAAAGAGCGTTGGGACAAAAACCAGTGTGGTGCAACTTGCAAGGCCGTTGATGTTCAGGTGGCAAAAGTGAAATCAAGGATATTACACTACTACACAAAAACAAGGAGGTTTTCACTTATTCTGCTTTTATTGTGATCGTCAGGTCTCCAAAGAGCGTTGGGACAAAAACCAGTGTGGTGCAACTTGCAAGGCCGTTGATGTTGTCGCGCATTTCAACATAGGTACGCCAGGGTTATCACAAAATGGTGATCTTCCCTTGCGACAAAATAGACATGGGGTTGAGATTATGGATCGACCATTGACATTCTTATAAACTGCTTCGCAAATGAGTTTACAGCCCTAAGCTGGCTGAAGGCCGGGAGTCTGACACGCAAGCAGACCCCTGTGGTCGATCTTGGTCCCTTACACAACCACGCGAGGATCAACCTCCTCTCCGCGTCTCCTTGATTGTGCCCGGATTTTCCAGCCCCCTAGGGGCAACCGGCACTCGGGCTTGGTATGTTAATACCAAGTGCTCACTCCTGCCTTCCCCAAGAGCAACCCCTCTTCCTCTCGAAAGATCGACCACGCCCTAAGGGCTATCAAGTGGACTCATGCGGGAATGAGAACACTTCCATTCGGCTATGCCAGGAGCCCCGAGATACGCTGTACCTCAGACCCCCTATCCTCGAGCATTACTCGATGGGTTCTGAACTACATCAGAACCCCAGGTCACACCAGTGCAACAAGCACTCTCAGTCGACCGAACTAGTCCGTTGTACATCTGTACACAAGTGGACTTTATAATTAACATCGCGGAGGCAAGATTTAATCGCGAAAGTCAGTCTTCCAATATCTCATAGCCCCTCAAAGAAAGATAGTTAATTATCATCTAGCACTTACCACGTGACTGTAAGACTCTCGATCTTGAGGCCAAACCTTCGCTTTCACAGTCCACCTTCGTCTCAGGCGACGGCTCAACAACCACTGCCGCGTAACACGCGGCTCGCAGCCAAGTACTATTTTCTATAGCTTTTCTAGGGTAGGCATATTTAGGGTAGACACAAAAAATATGGTGTCAATGTTTATAGCAGACAACGAATTATCACCGTTAATATTTTACACAGAACACAGCGCAAAACTGACCTACAAAAACAGGTAGTTCAATAAGACTTACTTATTGTCTATAACCTCGCGCTTTGCGCGACAGATGTTCAGGTGGCAAAAGTGAAATCAAGGATATTACACTACTACACAAAAACAAGGAGGTTTTCACTTATTCTGCTTTTATTGTGATCGTCAGGCGCGGCGCAGGAGTACACTATAGAAACAGTGAAACTACCGAATACGACTGGAAGTGAGACACACACACGCATCATTGGAGGAACACCTTCTACTATCCAGAGATTTCCGTATATTGTGCAGGTAAAAAAAAGAAGTTTTTACCTAATTTTATGAATGGAATTTTTAGATAGTTTGGAATTTTCGAATAATTTACCCGGATTTGTTGTAAGATTACCCGGACTTATTAGTCAGATTACCCGGACTTGTTAGTAAGATTTGTTGGTATAAGATTTGTCCTGGCTGCCAGCTTATTATGGAATGTGTTATTACTGGAAGAAAGCGTTAGAAGAGACAGTCGTGGGAAGCAATGGCGGCGATGAGCTCACCACTTGTCACGTCTATATTCCACGATGGTGCAACCCACTGTGAAAAGCGGTCCATTGAGGCTCTGCCTACCCCTTCAGGAAAAAGGTGTATGTCTATGTATGTATCTTTCCTCCACAACTTTTATTACACCTACCTATTAAGAGGACCGCACTTATGCCCTTTTGTGTCTAAACGAAGTTTGCTTCTATTTTAAATATCATCGCAACAAACTCAATGAATATAAGAGACGATGTGGCTGATGTTGGAGCACAAAGGTCTAGAAGGCTAGGTGCCTTCACTCTAGCCTTAAAGAGACACAGAGTATAGTTTTCAGGAAAGACGGTGTGTTCCACTCCTTAGCAGTTCGCATTATAAAGACGGTGTGTTCCACTCCTTAGCAGTTCGCATTATAAAGACGGTGTGTTCCACTCCTTAGCAGTTCGCATTATAAAGACGGTGTGTTCCACTCCTTAGCAGTTCGCATTATAAAGACGGTGTGTTCCACTCCTTAGCAGTTCGCATTATAAAGACGGTGTGTTCCACTCCTTAGCAGTTCGCATTATAATAGAGGGTACTTATAGAATGAGATAAGGATGGTACCGAGCCACAATCAAAAGACGAGGAAATATAAAAATAACTTATAAGCTGGTAAAGTTACAGGCACATGAGACTTTTCATCTATATAGCATAGCCTATCTATATCTATATATATATATATTGTTTCGGTCGCGGGGAGGCGGTGGATGGAGGCGACTCATGTTTTTTTTTTCATCTTGGAATGACGGTACAAGCAGATGGCCCACCTGATGTTCAGCGGTACCCTCTGCCTATGTACAGTGCATTCTCACATAGGTCACGTCCACCTAGGACGCACCCTATGTGGCCTTACACTGCGCCCGCCACCCTGAGACATAAAGATGAAAAGAATCATGTGCGTGTAGTTTCACCGGCAACCATACCCTTGAAACCGGAACACAGCAATGCGGCAGAAATAGGTATGGTGGTAGTACTTCCCCGGACGAACTCTTTCACAAAAAAGCTCTACTACTATGATATGTGTTACATTATATGGTTCATATGACCAATTGGATGTAAATCGGCTGAAACTTCTGAATATTTTTGTTTTTAAACTGTTGACAGGTGCAGTACCAGCGTCGGCTGGCGTGTGGCGGGTCACTGGTCACCAGGCGTCACGTTCTGACGGCGGCCCACTGCTTCTTTGACGAGTAAGAACCTTTCACTATCATAACGGGCTTCTATAGGTCCTACAATAAGCAGCGTGACAGGCAGTGAAACTATTTATTTAGAAATGAAAATAGGTAAAAATAGTTACAAAATATTCACTAAATTTCATATAAAAAAACGGCTAAGCGCGAGTCGAACTCGCGCACGAAGGGTTCCGTAACATTATCTATAATAACGGCAAAAAAATCAAGTTTGTCGTATGGTAGCCCCCTATTAATGTTTTTTTTTTTAGTATTTGTTGTTATAGCGGCAACAGAAACACATCATCTGTGAAAATTTCAACTGTCTAACTATCACGGTTCATGAGATACAGCCTGGTGACAGACGGACAGACGGACAGCGGAGTCTTAGTAATAGGATCTCGTTTTACCCTTTGGGTACGGAACCCTAAAAACAAGATTATTCAAAATACGTGTATCCGCCATAACGCGTAGAGCGGCATTCAATAGCGTGAATGCTATTGACGTCAGTCAGTTAAGTGACGTCGTCTGCCTCTGAAGCTGACCCAGACCTGCTGAACTCTGGCAACGCTGGCACAGATTAAATAATAAATATTTAGTTGGTGTGTCCGGCCTAAGAATATACCTCTCCTTCTCCTCTTTTGGATGTCGTAAAAGCCGACTAAGGGATTACCCGGACCTGTTGATAAAATTCGTTGGTATATGCTTTAGTTCACGATTGGTTCCTTCACCGTTTGAGACTGTATATTGAGTTAAAAAACTACTTAGTAGGTAGGTATCTAATCATTTTGATTTAGAAGTGATAATTCTCTCAAGAAAACATCATCATCCTTATAGATATTTTAAGCTAAAGTCAGACTGATCAAATCATTGTGTTTCTTACAGGCGTGGTCACCTCGTAAGTCACACACACTACACTATACGCGCTGGGACTACATATCTCGAAAGTGGTGAGCAGAACTAGTGTGGTGCATGTGTCCGGCCTATTAAGAATAGACCCCTCCCTTAGTTGTTCTTAAAGCCTACGATGGAATTACACCAGTGTATCTTGGATAGTTATATGAAAAATAGTGATGTGCATTGTTTTTATACGTACAAAACAAGCGAGGGATGTGTGCGAGGGATGTGTGCGAGGGGTGTGTGCGAGAGATGTGTGCAAGGGATGTGCGCGAGGGATGTGTGAGAGTGATTTGCGCGGGGGATGTGGACGCGAGCTTTCGCGTTTGGAGTTTTCGCTCGCATCTGAAAAGAGCCCGCTACGCATCCTCGCACCGCTCATCTACCTCGCACATCTCTTGTGGAAACGCAGCGCTAATCTATCTGTACAGGTGGCTCAGTCCTCTCAGTATCTGCGGTGATAGTGCACGAGCGATACAACGCGCCCGTGGTGCGCGACAACGATGTCGCCGTGATGCTGCTCGCGTCCAGCGCGCGGCTCGGCGCCAGCATCGCCGTCGCCAGGATTCCCGCCCAGGGGGAGGAGGTCCCCGACAACATGCCCGTCATACACGTTGGATGGGGCAGAACTAATGTAAGACAGCTTATATATACATAACGCACGTAGCTTCGATCGCTCGGATAAAATTATGTGTGTATGTGTAATATTGTAATATTTTAAGTAGTTTTTACAAGTTTATGTTGTTAGTTAGTAGATAGGTATTCGTCTTTAATTATTTTTTCACTTCTTTTATACCTATATTATACATACACCCCCGGCCATTCTTCCTAACTTATAAATTTATCACAATCCAAAGGTTGTCTGGAAGAAATCGCTGACAAGCGATAAGACCGCCCATTTTACTATTAATTATATTGTTAAGTAAAAATAAGTAAGTTTTAATTACACATTACACGTATTTTCTATGTATATAAAAAGCGGCAAAGTGCGTGTCGGGCCACGCGCCTTGACGCCCACTGTGGCGCGGGGGGCGAAGGTTCGCCTGCGACGCAGGAGATTGCGGGTTCGATTCCCGCCTTGGAACAAATATTTGTACGATCTACAGATATTTGTTCAAGGTGTTCTGGGTACTTTCTATGTTTCATACAAAATATCTATCTATGTAATGTATTGTATTAAGAATATCAGTTTTCTAGTACCCGTAACACAAACTCTGCTTAGCTTGGGGCTAGATAATGTGTGAATTTATTTATTTTAGGGTTCCGTAATTGCCCGTCACAATATGCGTTTAATTCGGCTTCGGAATCTAAAGCCTAAATCTAGACAATTGTCAAATTACACAAAATTCAACTTTTCAACCAGCCTACCTACCTCCTTAATGCAGACTCATTAAATTGTTTTTATTATGGTAAGTACCATAAAATGATATTGATAGTTTTAGTAATAAATAAAAACAACAGGAAAAATTCCTAAAAGCGATAACATAAGCTATCATGTCTTATAATTAAAACCTAACATCTTATCACAATACAATGACTAGCTATACTTCAACGGGTTAGGCTCAGACAAGTAGAGACGGAACGTAACGTCTTAGCAAACTGAAGTACTTGTACTATTATTTATTCTGTGACTGAAGCCAGGTTTATATGCGTGTGTGCGTGTTACACAGAAACACACACAATCACACTTTTATTTTTATTTTTACGTGCGGAAATCCTTCATAGATGCCTGCCTGCCACGGGGGTGACATGAGAATTATGCCTAACGTGACCATTTATTTATTTTGTCAGACCGAGACACATCTGCTGAAATATATAATATAAAAAAATACTACTTACTAACTAAGCCCCCAGTAGTGGCGTGACTTCTTAGTCGTATTTTTGTATTTGTCGGCTGAACAAATTTTGAAAATGCTGAAACCCCGAGACGTGTGGTCACGTTAGTTATGCCGGACTCGAACCGGCTAAAACCACCATTGTGTTCATTCGGTTGCCTTTAGTCGGGACAACGGGAACGCTTTCACACTCTTCCGCTGTCCCGACAGCTAGGGTCCCCTACGGAGAGGACCCCTTCCTGGTGGGGTGGAGCACGATACTGCACCCTGTCTCCATGAGGGGCACGTAGGGGCCTTAAGCATTAGCAACGGACGCCCCCGTGTCCGCTGCCTAGATCATCATCTAGCATCATGAAGGTCATGGGGGCTGAAGGAAACGCCCGGCTCTCATGCTGCGGATTGGGAGATCGGTGGAGATTTCCCTCTCTCGCTCCGCAGCTTCCTTTTGTGACATAACACATTGAAGGACACCATTTCCCTCCACGACCTGTAGCCCTCGAGGATTGATTTGATCAATGCTGAAAGCGAGAGGTCGTTCGCTAACACAAACACACTGCTGTGAACTCGTGGACCAACTTGAGCACAACTAGTTGTGCCACCCAGTTTATGTGTTCCTAATGACACAACTACGCACAACTTCGTAGCGCGATATTGGATGACGTATGTAGTTACCTAAAGTTAGAAGCTATTTTTTGTCTATGTAGTACGTTGAACGTAGTTGTTGATGATGTTGCTGGCCACTTCTGTCATTATCATTTATACGCTTAATAAAAAAGATAACGTCATGGCATTTCCGTGTACGTGGAATACTATTGGTTATTCTGTATCTTTGAGCATAGTTTTCGGCGTCACTTGTTCCGTATTCTAAGGTCTGTCTGAGGTAGTAGCTGCCTAACGCCGATTTTGTGCCATGGGTAGATATTCGTTTGATGCGGTTCTTCCTTTGTTAGGGCACGTGGTATTTTTTCTAGTGAAAAACCATCAAACCAACCACCACCGAGTCACTCTCTTTACTGGGACTCGAACCCACGATTTTTGATGTTTGATAATCTGGTATTTTATGAAACAAGTGTTTTAATGAGAATTTGGTTTTTTGATATTATTTTTAATAATATCCACGTATAAATATGTTTTTAATAATGACCTTCATGTATGTTTTCATAATACTGTAGTGTGTCCGGCTTAAGATTAGATGGCTCCGTCTCCTCCTGTAGATGTCGTAAATGCTGACTAAAAAAAAGTAAAAGCAATCCGCCTGTCAAGCGTGGTGTTTATGGCAAACCCCCCCAATTGCATATACATATGCGTAGGTACTATAGGGGGAGGCCTCGTCCAGCAGTGAACGTCTTAATTAAGGCTGCTGACGATGATGTTGGTATTTTTCGAATCACGTGTTTTCACAATCTGGTATTTTGCGAATCTCGTGTTTTCACAATCTGGTATTTTGAGAATATCGTGTTTCAAGAATCTGGTATTTTGCTAATCTCGTGATTCCAGAATCTGGTATTTTGCGTATCTCGTCTTTCCACAACCTGGTATATTGCTAATCTCGTGTTTCCACAATCTTATATTTTGCGAATCTGATGAAGGCCACAAGGCTGTTGAGCTGACAACGCTATGTTGATAAATTGCAGCCGAACGTGGCCTCAGCATCACAAACCCTCCAAGAAGTGGAGATCAGGACTGTGGACTTCACGACCTGCCGCGACCAGTACCGCATGTTGGAAGCGCTCACCAACCGCAGCTTCCCCGTCACCACCAACATGATCTGCTCAGGACTGCTGGGTGTAGGAGGTACGTCTCAGACGGTGAAGGAAATGTAGATCAGTACCTATGCCAAATCGCACCGACAACATGGGTACATTACATCCAATTACTCCTCATCATACGGTGAACATGATGTAGTTTATTTTATTTTATTTTTTATTTATACTACTTGTATGACGGAACAAGCAGATGGCCCACCTGATGTTAAGCGGTAAGCTCTGCCTATGAACAGTGCATTACCTCATAGGTCACGTCCACCTAGGACGCACCCTATGTGGCATTGCACTGCGCCCGCCCCCTGAGACATAAAGATGAAAAGTCTCATGTGCCTGTAATTTCACCGACACCCTTACCCTTCAAACCGGAACACAGCAATACGAGCACTACTGCTTTACGGCAGAAATAGGTATGGTGGTAATACTTCCCCGGACAAACTCTTTCACAAAAAGGCTCTACTACTACTAAATAAACTTGTAATAATACTTGTAGTGTGGGATCGGAGGCCACAGTAACATTCTAATAGCGATGCCGCTAGTAGAAAAGTCAACAATGTATGAGATTGACGTAAGTTATGGAAATGTCACGTGGTATGCATTTCGTATGAAATAATGGAATCAATTCAATTTTAAAAGTTTATTTATTTCCAAATAAGACTTAACCTAGAACATTCCCAGTGTAAATTTAATCCTAGGGTGAAACAAACATAAATAATAAAAACGTAAATTAAGCCAAAGCGCTTATCAAAACATGAAAAATAAAATATAACTACTACTTATTAAGAAACAGAGATTAATTGTAAAGATTTATCTATAAGATATGAGCAGAATAATCATGCAAGCTTTTGATTGAGCATTACATTTAGCAGCGTGAAAGTTTGAAGAAAATAGTAGTAGTAGAAAATAGCCGCTAGTAGAAAAGTCAACAATGTATGAGATTGACGTAAGTTATGGAAATGTCACGTGGTATGCATTTCGTATGAAATAATGGAATCGCTTCGTAGCGAATGCCGCTTGGCTAGGCCGGCAGGACTATGTATGCGACTGTTGGGTGTTATTGTTACAGGTAAGGACGCGTGCCAGGGGGACAGCGGAGGCCCCCTCGTGTACCGCGACATCGTGGTGGGAGTCACCTCGTGGGGGTACGGCTGTGCTGAGCCGCTGTTCCCGGGGGTCAACGCCAAGGTCTCCGCTTACACCAACTGGATCAATGTCACGGTAAATTATATATTTTGACTAGCTGAATACCCGCACTTCACTACGATGAAGCCCAAATAGTGTAAAGCTAGGTTCATACTGTTGTGTCGGGGTGTGTCGAGGCGCGCCAGAACGCAATCGCAATTTTTTTTGTGTTTTATTCTTTTTTCGAAGTATTTTTTTTTTGTTTACATGCTATTATTATTAATTATTTTATAAAAACGGGAAATTTTCACGTACCGTTAAATCGATGTAAGCACCGACATTGTTTCGACCCGTTTCGAGAGCCTTTCTCAAGGTCTATTATTATTGTTATTATTTTTTAATTTGTTATTTCTCGTAAGTGTGTGTGCTACAAATAAATCTTTCTTTCTTTCTTTTCTTTCAATCGGTTACGTTTATTACTATGACTAGATTCACATTAGTAGGTTCACGCGCCACAACACAACACAACCTACTAAGAACATATGAAACTGGCTTAAACAAAGACGGGTTGGAGGAACACTTTCTATAACCCCCTCTTTTTTTTGGAAAGTCCTGATATATATTTATTGATATTTTACAAGCATATATAAGTACATACATAGACACACGCTTTTCCCCCGAAAGTGTAGGCAGAGCCTCAAATGGGCCTCTTTTCGCCGTGCGTTGCACCATCGTGGGAAATAGACGTGACAAGCGGTGAGCCAATGATGGGTATTTATAGTGTGTATTAAGAGTTAGTATGGTCAGTATTATTTTATCTGTGGTATGGTGTGTCGGAGTATGAACGCAGGCACGAACAGGATATATGATAAATGACGTCAATGATAATTATTAATGACTAACATAAGTAACAGATGGATCTTTGAGTAAAAGTGCTTTAACTTGGCCCATTGAATAAATAAGTCCAGATTTCATGGTTTTCCTTTCATTTAATTTATCAAGTTTGTTAGAGAGATTTCATCATTTTAATTAACCCTAACGATCTATGCAATAAAAGTACAGGGTGTAATTTTTACAGATTTTAGTCGGTTCGATTCCCGGGTGTGGCAAGCGAATTTTCGAAAATCTTAGAATCCCTTTTAAAAAATAATGGAATGTTTTCTTTGAGTAAAATATTGTATCCACAGTATTAATAGTACTTTCCCTTCAGGTGGCATTACAAATAGTACATAATGATAAGATACACAATTGGGAATCCCAATCATTCGCAGTAATTCTAAATAATCTATGAGTAACGAAACTAATCAGCTTTTAAGATAAGCTATATCTAATCTTGTAATGTCATGGTAAACAATTAATTTGAATGTATATATTATAAGTTAGGGTGTATGCCGACCGATTACAATGATCTGTGTGTGCAATTTCTCTTTCCCGATACAAACAGGAATCACGTACAGAGGGGCTAGTCTGCAAATTTGACAAGCAACTTACACGGGCGTGAGGTGGACACTACACGGATTTTAGTATGGAGAATCCGAAGAGCGCCCCTAGCGGGCACCTTGAGAACCTCAAATCCCGTACAAAAATCCGTGTAGTGTACACCTCACGCCCGTGTAAGTTGCTTGTCAAATTTGCCGACTAGCCTTTCTGCACGTGATTCCTGTTCGTATCGTGGAAGAGAAATTGCACACACATACATTTTAGAAATTGCACACACATTCCTTTTAAGAAATTGCACACACATACATATTAGAAATTGCACACACATACATTTAGAACTTTATCTCCACTAACTAAGATCTCTTCAAGACAGCAGTCTCAAGAATTCTCGTTAAGGCGCGCTACCCGTTTACCAATACATCAATTTGTACGTTATACATACATAAGACACACGCCTTTTTCCCCGAAGGATTAGGCAGAGCCTCAATGAGCCTCTTTTCAACATGGGTTGCACCATGGAATATATACGTGACAAGGGGTGAGCTCATCGCCGCCATTGCGTCTCACGACTGACTTAACTAACACTTTCTTCTAATAATAATAAATTCTATAATAAGCTAGCAACCAGGACAAATCTTATGCCAACGAATCTTATCAACAAGTGCGGGTAATCCCTTAGTCGGCTTTTACGACATCCACGGGAGGAGACAGAGGGGTATGTTCTTTGTCCGGACACACCACAGCTATACGATGTACAGTGGCGGAATGAAAACGTTCGTCAGTTTTCAAAGGAATCCCCTTAGCTTGTCGCGAGCACATATTACCTTTTCCAACTATTCTACGTAGCAGACTGCTGCAAAGAACACCATAATTTAAATGTTTATTATAAAAGATCAAAATAGCACACCTTTGATCAGTTGCTTGTTTAAGTTTGGAACGACTTTTTTAGGGTCCCGTACCCAAAGGGTTCAAACGAAGCCCTATTGCCCTCGCTCATCCGTCTTTCCGTCTCTCTACCACACGGGTCTATAGCGGCTAAACCATGGCAGTATTCATATTTGTACTATTTATGACCCAAACCCAAAAATAATAACCAAAAATTATTTTGAAGTATGGCTCCCGTACAAGATAAATTGGGGAGGGAAAAATAAATCTGTCGTACCCTAGCATGTGGAGTATAATTTTAGAGCTTATTAAGTAGAATAAGACTGTATTTTTGTTACTAAGTTCAATTTAATTTCCATTTAAACCAGGAACTAGATTTTTTTAAAATATTCAACATACTTATCATGAATATTTTACCAAAAAATTATAATATTTTAGAAGATAGAAACATTTTGAGAATTTTCTCATACTTCTATTACAAACAGATTTAATTTTGCGTGTGGATTAACTAAACTTTGGCAATTTATAACTTCTACATTTGTTACGGAACCACAAATTATATTATAGTTTCTACGACGGAAACCTGAATGCGCGAGGTCCGATGCGCACTTGGCCAGTTTTTTATTGAGTTAGCCAGAAGTTTTGTCATTTTATTCGTAGACTATCTGTCATTCAATCGCTGCTAATATCCGTTGTCATGGTAACTGAAGGTTATTTTCGTAATATTGCAATAATTGACACATTGGCAGTTTTTTTTTTTTTTTTTTTTTTTTAATTTATTTATTCACAAACATTTCCTTTATTTAACTAAAACGTCTATAAAACCTTAGAGGCTTGTCTAAGACGCAAAAAAGATACGTAGCGCGAGAATAAGTTCCTGTGTCGGTAAAACAGTACCAATGCTATAATGTCGGTAAAACAGTACCTATGCTTTTTGCATTGAACAACCAAAAATAGGCCCTAAGGTGACGAACATTTTCAGTCCACCACTGTACATTACGTTCAAAATACTATGTAAATTGACCCTGCTGAAAGCGATTGCTTCCAGGAGTTATTAGAAAATCTTTGGCTTCCAGCTAAAATTTTATAGTAATTCTGAAATAAAACCGATACACTGCCTGTATTTTTTTATTATCCAGCCTGTAGAAGCCCACTGCTGGACATAGTCTTCCGCCTAGAATGCCACGACGGTCTTGAGCCGCCTCCATCCACAGAACTCGTACGGCCTTTAAAACGGGTCCATCGAGAAGGGGATTTTTAAAACTTTTATGTTTTTCATTTAATATCTGGCATCCGCTTGATTTGGCAAAGCTGCCAAGTTTCAATGAGGATACAAATATTATGGTGGCAGCGAGCTGATCTGATGATGGAGACGGAAGGTGGACAACCGAACTCCTCGATGGTTAATAGTAGACTGGTGTTCATTTGGATCAGCTCACGGTCCCAATCACAAATGATTTAGAACACGTCCGTCAGAAATTCAGTCCTGACAGATAAACCTTGAATAACGAGCTAGGGTTCGGGATACAAAAATACCACTTAACACCGATTACCAAAATTACACTTTTAATAAAACTATCAATAAAAACACTTACACTCTTTACTTTAACTGTACTTCACTGCACTGTTCACAATTAATCACTCGCAGGTAACTTGATTTGTTTGCACTGTTTTTTTTCTGCCCTTAACCATATATTTACGGCCGGAATTATATATTATGTTATCTTTGTTACAGATCACCCGCTATAACGGAAGTCCACCGCTGGGAAACATCAGTGGGATTCTCTTAATAGCCTCTCTTATATCTTCTTTAATACTTGGTAGTCATTTAGAATAAGTAAGTAGGTGTTAAAGACTATTTCATTTATCGTAAGTTGATTATTAAATAATATTTTTATAACAAATTTTCTTTGTTTGGAAACCTGTCATGAAATGCTCTAAAACTGACAGCAACCTGTGATGAAATGCTCTCAAACTGACAGCAACCTGTGATGAAACGTTCTAAAACTGACAGCAACCTGTGATGAAATGTTCTAAAACTGACAGCAACCTGTGATGAAATGCTCTCAAACTGACAGCAACCTGTGATGAAACGTTCTAAAACTGACAGCAACCTGTGATGAAATGTTCTAAAACTGACAGCAACCTGTGATGAAATGCTCTCAAACTGACGGCAACCTGTGATGAAATGTTCTAAAACTGACAGCAACCTGTGATGAAATGCTCTCAAACTGACAGCAACCTGTGATGAAACGTTCTAAAACTGACAGCAACCTGTGATGAAATGTTCTAAAACTGACAGCAACCTGTGATGAAATGCTCTCAAACTGACAGCAACCTGTGATGAAATGTTCTAAAACTGACAGCAACCTGTGATGAAATGTTCTAAAACTGACAGCAACCTGTGATGAAATGCTCTCAAACTGACAGCAACCTGTGATGAAATGCTCTCAAACTGACAGCAACCTGTGATGAAATGTTCTAAAACTGACAGCAACCTGTGATGAAATGCTCTCAAACTGACAGCAACCTGTGATGAAATGTTCTAAAACTGACAGCAACCTGTGATGAAATGCTCTCAAACTGACAGCAACCTGTGATGAAATGCTCTCAAACTGACAGCAACCTGTGATGAAATGTTCTAAAACTGACAGCAACCTGTGATGAAATGCTCTCAAACTGACAGCAACCTGTGATGAAATGTTCTAAAACTGACAGCAACCTGTGATGAAATGTTCTAAAACTGACAGCAACCTGTGATGAAATGCTCTCAAACTGACAGCAACCTGTGATGAAATGTTCTAAAACTGACAGCAACCTGTGATGAAATGCTCTCAAACTGACTGCAAGCTTTTATATTTTTTATGTGAATGCTTCGAAGTGTGAATGAATATATTTTCCATATGGAATGAATGGGGCCTACTTTTTGTTAAGGGGTAACCACCTAACGTACAACCTTGGCTATACCTTTAACAATACATTACCTCACAGGTCACGTCCCCCTAGAACGTGCCCCACGCGGCAGTGCATTGCGCCTGCCACCCTGTGATATGTCACAGGGTGGCGGGCGCAATGCACTTCATATATGTATGAAGTCTCATATGCCTGTAATTATTTGAGAACTTGTATTCCCCAACGGTTTTCAAATCTATATGGCCTGCCCAATGCCATTTCAACATTTAATTCCGATCCGTGCGCTATATCGCTATGAAATTTATTATCTTTATTCTTTATTGTACACACAAAAAACTTAGAAACGAATAAAGTATTAAATAAAGCACATGTACATACTTTACACTAGAAATGGGATATTTACCCCGATTATTGAGTTTTGATTGTTCCTGATATTTCGGCACAGTTGCATGCGCCTTGATCTAGGGAGAACTATTAGTAATTTTATAACAGATTTGGTCCACTTAGGTCAGATGATGACAGCGAGCACCTGATGATGGGGACGGGAGATGGTATGAAACCCTGTCATCAAATCAATGCTTGAGTCTCAGTTCAAGGCCGAGAATAGTCATGTCCAGTGGTGAAACCGATGGTAGTGGCATAGTTCGTAATAAACAGCGGTCAGATTCCGCTTTCGTCAGAATAAATATTAGGCTGTTATTTTTCTGACGAAAACGGAATTCTCAGTTCTCATTCGTCAGAAAAATAACAGCCTCATATTTATTCTGACGAAAGCGGAATCTGACCTAAGTGTTTATTACGAACGATGCGTGGTTTCGTTGTCACGCTTCACCCCAACTCGACACACAACACTAACGGTATCCGGACGCGTAGCAGGTACCACACTTTTTTGATTCTTACACATTCTCACCACAGGCTTCCATAGCCCGTATTTAATGAAAAGTATGAACATAACCATGAATGTTTCAAAAGTAACATGTACAAAGGCGATCTATCTCTAAACCCAAGTCGTCTAAATGAAACAACCCTCTGATATCACATATGAATATTTTATTAACGAGTAATGATATAGATATAGTATATGTTACATCGTACAATAAATATAAGGTACAAAGGTGAACGTTACACATGTCATAACTGAGCCGGCTCCACCGACAGTAGCACCACCTGGCGGCACAGCGCTGAAACAACACATCGCATTATACAGGGTGTAACATAGTAGCCCTATCAGTCCGGGGTGGGGGGGGTATTATACATGTCATGACGAACAACTTCAGAACCACGACTTAAAAAAATTACATAAAATTTCATTCGTGAAATGCCTCGTAAAAATCCTGAAATTCCTGGAATACCCAGACCCGGAACAATAATTTGCAGATCATACAAACATTTGTCCCGCAGCGGGAATCGAACCTTTCGAATCTCAGCCGGCTACTCGCCCGAAGCGCTAGATCTCGTCAAAAAACGACGACGAATGACGAAAACACGAGGTTTTAAAACGAGGTCCGGCCAATAAATAAATCAGATTTTGAAAGCCCATATAAATTTTAGCATATTTTCACACGCTTTTAATAGCTTCACTTGTAACTAATAAACAACTAACTTGTAATGAACAAACTAACAAAAAAAGACTTGGGACAACCACTTCCCGATATCCGATTGAACTGAAATTATGCATACCTGCAAAGTTCCGATGAAAATACAATATTATGGTGACAGCGAGCTGATCTGATGATGCAGACTGAGGTGGACAACGGAACTCCTCGATGGATAATAGTAGACTGGCCGTGTTCGGTCTCATTTTGATCAGCACACGGTTCCGATTACTAATTTTAGAAAAGCGTGGTTTTCAATAAATATTGTTGAGTAAAATATTATAAGCCAATACAACTTTTGACAGATTTGTACAACTACAGGTCTCGCGCTTAACTGAGTCTGTCCCTGAGGTATGGGAGCGGTACAAGAGGGGTGTTTTCGTTACGTCAAAATGAAGCATCAAATACATCTATCACACGTCATCTGATAATTTGTGAGACGAAAACACCCCTCCCGTACCGCTCCCATACCTCAGGGACTGCCTCAGTTAAGCGCTAGACCTGTAAGCCTAGTCTTTTACCTTTATCAGTAATAGTTTCGTGCACCAGCACATCAGCCAGCGCGCCTTGCACGCGCGCCCTGCACAGCACCCCCGCGCCCCCCGCGCACTCCCCCGCGGGCAGCGTGCTGCCCTCGCGCCACGCGCGCTCGCTCAGCTCCATCGTCCGCCATTTTGACAGCTCTTCCGATGCGGATACCATTTCTGCGCCCTAAAAGATAAATAACATTTTGAATATATATGATAATTATATATGATTGTGCTATCGGACGCGTCCGTCAGCTTAGCAGTGTGCACAGTAGTCGAGACGGCGTCTTCGGACGCCTCGCTTCAGTCATTCCTAAAGGTTTGTCAACTGAGAAACGTGACGAGCAGCGACAGCGAGGACGAATTTATAGAGTTAGCGGCAGCTGCCTTATGTTGTCCCCCAACAAAAAGCATTTTTATAGTGCTGCAGTTTGTGGTTATATAGGCATTCGTGGCCATGAACACATTCAATTATTTTTTCTGTTAACGCGAGCGCGGTTGGTTCGTTTGTGACGTTCGAAACGTCCGCGGCCGCGTCCCGTGCTCGTTCAAACCGTTCGCGGACGCACAAACATCCATCCGGCTAGATTCTGTTCGGTCGTCTGAACGATCAAGGGCAACTCAAGGTCACGTCCGCGTCTTACGCCCGATAGTTTGCACAGCGTAGTATTAAATGTACTGGCTAGATATCAATAAGCCGCGCAGCTGCGTCCATAGTCTGTTTTCAGCTTTAAGGTGCAACGTTTCGCATGTGGCACGAAATTCAAATTTGGAAAAAAGTTTTTTGTTCATTGAAATTCGTATCTAAAACATTAAGGTGAAGTCTGCGTCGCGCGGCAGAGCGAGCGCGCGGTCGATGACGGCGCACGTCAGCGCGCGACACGCGTCCACGATCAGGTAGCTGCGCTGCTCGTCTCCTGCTATGCTAGTCTCACCTCCGGCGGGTCGCTGCTCGCTGCGACGGAGTACTTGCGCTCGCTGAAGGGCGTGAAGTCAGCGTCGCGCGGCAGAGCGAGCGCGCGGTCGATGACGGCGCACGTCAGCGCGCGACACGCGTCCACGATCAGGTAACTGCGCTGCTCGTCTTCTGTTAGCTCGGGGGCTGTTTCACTCTGGAACATAGATAGTAAGAGATCTTAGTGGCTCATTATTTAATTAAATATTCTTTTTTGTTATTGCGATGATGAGTCCTAGTCATAAACATTCTCAATGAAAACACGCAGTGAGTACCAGTCATCCAACGTTTCTATTCATGAAGCTCATTAGTGAAAAACGCAATGAGTCCTATTCTTAAAAGTTCTCAGTAGATACAAACGCAGTGAGTTCTAGTCAAAAACGTACTTTGTGAAGTCGAACACGATAAGTCTTATAACGTCCCGTAACGATGCGTACCTCGTTGGTCTCCGTGCCCTGCGGCTCGATGATGGTGGATATCCTGTCGTGCAGCGCGTCGAGCACGAGGTAGGTGCGCGCGCGCGCCGGCGTGATGACGTACGTGTCGGCTTGCGGCGCGCACGACGCCTCCTCGTACGACGAGTTGTTGTCGGCGCACGAGAGCTCGTCCAGGCCCGTGTCGGTGGGGAACTGGCTTTGGGAGAGCAGATCGAGCTTTTCTTTCGCTGAAATTTGCAATAATTACTATGAATCAAATCAATTTATTAATATTGTAAGTTGTCTTGGCGAAAATTATACGAATGTGGAAATTATACAAATGTGTTCGAAGGCAGGCGTGGTGCACTCCGCACTTTAGCAGGTATCAGGAAGCTACAAGTACCTGGCGGGCTAGACTTGTCGAGTCAATTCAGTGAGTCAGACAAGAGTTAAATGATAAATATAAAATAAATTGTAACTACTGGGTGACTTTAGCTGCAGGCAATTAGCGCTGTGCCACCTGATTTTCACTTTATTGTGCTGCCTCGGCAGTCGCAGTCCTAGAGTCGCTATTTATTTAAATGATTTTGCGGAGTCAACTATCTATACCTATACTAGAATTGAAGAGGATGATGAAGAGGCTTCTGAACTCAGTCTCGAAACGTCAGCAAAGTGACGAATAATAGTGGTAATTAGCCGTTTATCTTTTAATATACCTATACTATTATGTATTCTGTGCCGAAAGCACTAGAACGGCCAAATACACAAATTTATTTGCATCATCATCAGCCTAATGTAGTCCACTGCTGGACATAGGCCTCCCCCATAGAGTGCTACGATGAACGGTCCCCATGCACCGACAACCTGCGACCTTTATGTGTTTGGTCCATCTAGAGCGGCCTCCTACACTGCGTGTCCGGTTCGTGGTTGCCACTAGAGACCTGCAAAGGTTGTCAGATCTACGAGCGATATGGGCTCCCCATTGCCACTTCAAGTTGATAAGTCACGTCTATATTCCCACGTTGGTGCAATTCACGGGGAAAAGGCATGTGTGTGTATGATATTGATGTGTTACCGTTGTTGGGGGGTAGTAGTCGGCACAGCGCGTAGGGGCGGCAGGGCGTAGCGCGCGCCACGCGCCGCCCGCCCCCCGCACCGCCCCCGCCCGCGCCCTCCCACTCCGAGCTCGCCTCTGTAAACAAACACCCAAGTGGTTAGCCGACATCTCCATTTAAAGGAATTTAAGGAAGAAATTTTGATTAAATGAGTCTTAAGATCCTACTCTCTTTAATTTTAAGACGATATGTTAACATTTTGGAGTGGTTGCGTTACATGCCCACTCAGTAACAGTGGCAACACTATTACAAACTTGATGTTAATACAGTAATTACTTGAGGATGTAATCTAAATAAATCATAGACACGATTGGTGAAACTTTTCTCAATAGCTTTAATTTTTGAAATTGGCCCTCCTTTTACCCGTTTTAGGTCCCTCCTTCGATTAGAGATAATAATAACCGTAACTTTTATGCTATTCAGGTCATCACATTAAATAGATTAATTATAGATAATTTATTTTCTATATTTGCTACTTTAGAAGCAAAACGAAGTTTTATCATTTGTCGCTTACGTCAGTTACTTCCGAGCTGAATAAATATATACCTCATCTCTTCCCGGGTTCAAGTGAGCAATAGCGCTGTCACTTTCTTGAAGCTATTGTTTTCTTGCTAGACTCCGCCCATTCGATATTTTAACATATCGCCGTAACAAGATTGAGCGCTCACCCTCTTCGTAGTTGGCGGCGGCGTTGTCGCTGGCGCGCATCATCTCGTGCTCGTGCGCGCTGTGCTCGCTGAACGCGTCCTTGCTCTGCGCGTGCTTGTAGTGCAGGCTGATCTTGCTGAGCTCGTGGTCCAGCTCCGCCAGCTGTGCCACGTGCCGCGCCGCGCCGCCGCCCGCGTGCCCCGCGCTCACACTCACATTCTGAAACAGTTCATGATAAATTAACGATACCGGGTTCGATCCTAGGCTCCGCACCAATGACTTTTCTAAGTTATGTGCGGATTTCCGTAGCTCTGTGCTTCGGAGGGCACGTTAAGCTGTCGGTCCCGGCTGTTATTGATTAATAGCAGTCGATGAGCCATGTCAGAGGCCCTCGGGCGGCTTGACAAACTCCGACACCAGAGGCCAGCACTACCTCACACGAAACGAAACGAAACGAAACGAATGATAAATTTAAATTTAACCCAAAAATTTCGTTCCAGTGTGGTTTACACTTGAAAAATAATAAACTAAGTTAATGATAACTTGGGTCAAATGTAACTTATAAGATTTGATTCAATCAACCACCGGAGAGTGGGTCAAATTTAACATGTATGTATGTAAATTTTTCCTACTTCCCGGTGTACAATTTAATGAAATCTTACAGGTTAAATGTGACCCACTTTCCGGTGTTCAATTTAATCAAATCTTACAAAATAAATTTGACCCACTATCCGGTGTTTAAGTCTTCCAAGTTAAATGTTACCCACTTTCTGGTGTTTGATTTATTCAAATCTTACAATTTAAATTCGACGTACTTTCCGGTGTTCGATTGAGCTGAAGTCTGAACCTGTCAAGTTCCGATGCTAATACAATATTAATCACAATCAATCACAATATTACAATATTATCAGAGATTTTTGGATTTTACTCCTTATGAATCAATTTTCATATAATTTCAATCGAAAGTGAAATCGAAAAATCGAGTGTTAACAACAAGTGGATTCGTTAAATTTCCCTCTGCGCAACATCCTCGCGCATCTTATACTGAACTGGATTGGAGAAAACTGCAGTTGTGCGTCGGAGTTGACACACACCATTTTTTTCATATGATACCAATCTACTAAATATTTGTTACATGCTCACACTCAGTGGTCTAAAATACAACTCTTTGCTGATTTTCAGGTTGAGCCCGCATTAAATAGCATACCGTCACTTTCTAACTCATTCAAATTCAGATAAGTTAGAAAATGACAGAATAGCGCTAGTGGAACGAAAAGTAAGTGAAAATCAAGAAAAACAATTATTTTCCAGAAAAATCGTTGTATCACAGAATCATAAGTTTAACTTGAAGATAAAGTTAAAAGCCGACATTTAGGTTAAAGAAAAAGTAAAAAATTCTAGAAGTTGTATCAAATTGTCAGTCGAAAACAGCTGCACTTTGTTATTTTTTTTCACATGGTTAATGAACATGTATAACCTTTTTGTACGTTCACTTTACAGATAAAAAAAGGTCAATGAATGACATTTTTTTTTTCAGCTCATTACATTGACTCCTCTGTGAGGAGAAAGCCTCCAAATAAGAGCAATCAGCTGCTGTATGCACCTTAAAGGCCATCTTGTACTCACTTTAGGCATGTTGTGTAGTGTGCGGTGTGTGGGCGATAAAGCAGGACTGTACTCTAATGGCGACTGGGGCGACACAGGACCCTGACGATTCATAAAAAACAATAACATAAACACTGGTGTTCACTGTCAAGAACTTAAACCATTACTCGAGTGCAAACTGATGAACCTGTCATAAGATTCTAACATACCATTTTACATTCATTGCATCCAACCACCAATTTGATCTAGAAGTGTGCGCCAGATATGTCTGCGCCCGGCTTGAGCTCGTACTAGATTGGGCTCAATTCTCGTAATAAAAAATCGATTTTCTAAAGTTCGGTAGGCCTAGTGTGGGCATCGCAGTTAAACCGCGTTGGTTGAGTAAACGGCAAAATACTTACACAACAAGTATACTTTACAACAATACGTGACGTGAAATATCCAAAATGTCACTTACACTCGCAAAACTGGGGAAAACCCTAGAGTAAACGCGCGACTTGGAATAAGCGTTTAATTTACGCGACGCCAAAATTGACGTTAGAAACTAACACTCACACAAAATGATTCATTAACTCGCCGCTAGGGGCTCTGTACATTTCTTCATACAAACTGCGCGTAAAACGCGGTCTTGGTAGAGCGCGTAAACTTGTAGCAAAAAGTCGCACTACGGCTACGGATCATGTTACGATCGAATGTCCATGTCACAAACGTCAAAAGTGACTCTTCCCGCCATTTTGGAAAAGAGACGTTGTCTACTTTTATTTTATTTCTTTTCCTAGTGTTTTCTTGAGTTATTTTGTGTTATTTTGGTGGCATTTTAACTAATGTAGCTCGTATAAAAAGCACAAGTGTAGTGAAATGAAATGGAAGTGAATTGCGTGACTTTTGAAATTGGTGGAAATTGACTACCAAAGTTTTTGTAAAATTGGCCACCGTTTTACTAAAACATGACTCGACTGTGACTTTGACGACTTGGAAGGAGTGTAACGTAAAATGGCGAATGCACAAGCCGTAGGGCGCCAATTATAAAGAAAAAAAAAACGTCAAAAGTGGCGCATAAAACTGACTGACTATGAACGCACAGCTAACTCCTAGAGACCTGTTTGGAGCGCCCATTCCTTTTGTGGTCTAGAGGGGTGTACTAAGAAAGGAAATTCTGTATTTTTAAGAGCGGCCGATTCGGTCACTCTTTCCATACAAACGCTCGTACGAAGCTTTTACGTGATTATGGCGTTGTAACGAAAGGAGAGATGTTACACATAAAAAAAACCGCCCAAGTGCGAGACGGACTCGCGCAGGAAGGGTTCCGTATCACTATCTATAAAAACGGCAAAAAAATTACGCTTAAATATTTATTTTATTGTTTTTAAGATTTATTGTTATAGCGGCAACAGAAATACATCATCGGTGACAATTTCAAGTGTCTAGCTATCACGGTTCATGAGATACAGCCTGGTGACAGGCGGACGGACAGCAGAGTCTTAGTAATAGGGTCCCGTTTTACCCTTTGGGTACGGAACCCTAAAAAAGCCAGTACCTACGCCTAGTAACAAACCCACAAGGGCTTTTTGAGTGTATAAAACAACTTTTGTGTTATTTTTAAGATTTAATATTTATAAAAAAATACTCTCTTCTGAAAAATCAGGCCAATCTGTGTTCTGACGCCGCCATACGCGCGCAGACTTATCTGGCGCGCACTTTAATACAACGCACTGGACTGACTGCGCAGTATACTAACCCTGGTTGGTGCAACTGGGCCTACTTAAGTAACTCTTAAATAGATTCTTGACAATGAGTACCAGATAAAGCCACACATCACAATAGTCACAATCACAAAAAAATGCTGAAACGAAAACATTAACGTGCCGAATTTATATAGATAATTGCGTGTTTTTACTTGCTTTTATTTAACTTGCAATGTATGTTTGTCTGGGTGGAATCTTGCAACTGAATTTGAAAGTAGTTATCCTCAACCGATTGAGATGAAATTTGGCATACCTGTCAAGTTCCGATGACAATACAATATTATGGTGACAGTGAGCTGATCTGATGATGAAGACGGAAGGTGGACAACGGAACTCCTCGATGGATAATAATACACTGGCCGTGTTTAGGCTCATTTTGATCAGCACACGGTTACGATCACTAATTTCATAAACTATTTTACAGTTTTTTTTTTTTACAAAAATCTTATTTTTATCCTTCTGCTAACGTTTCGGTACTTTGAAGAATCTCTTTACCCGCCAACGACCACATTACCGTGGTTAACAACGCATTACCACGCAGGTCACGTCCCCCTAGGACGCACCCTATGTGGCATTGCACTGCGCCCGCTACCCTGACACATAAAGATGAAAGTCTCACGTGCCTTTAATTTCACCAGCACCAAACCGGAATACAGCAATGCGAGCATTAGTACTTTGCGGCAGAAATAGGTATAGAGGTAGTACTTCCACGGACGAACTCTTCCACTAAAAAGCTGTACTACCACAACAGTCGATGGCAGACTGACGAATAGTGCGGTATAAGGAGATTGTTAAGTTTATAAACGCCAGTAGAACGACAAAAACAGGGATATGAGCCGTTATATGAAATTAAAGGGTATATTTATCGCGATCTGAGCCGAATTAATGAAGCTAAAGCGTACATTTAAAAAAAAAAATTTTTTTTCAATTCTATAAGATATTCAATTGTTTAATTTCTCATAAATAGAAATAGAAAAAGTTTTTTATAGAAATAGATAACACATAAATACAAAAATACAAGCCGATAATACAAAATAAGGAAACGCAACATTTAAAAAATAATAAATCGGCTCATAATTATCTCTGCTATTTTCAGTCATTCTAAATTAATTTTTATTTTATTTATTTATTTTATTATAAAGCTAAAGCCCGGTATTCACCAAACCCACGTCAAAACGACGACCTCCGATAGATCCCAATAGAATGACTATTCCGTATTGGTTGTTCACGTCTCGTGAAAAACTTTAGTGGAAACTTGCTTTAGTGGATGCCGAATAATTTCAAACATTAATTCGCATGCAAATAAAAATAGTACTTACGCTGTTGGATATAGAGGACAGTTTCTGTTGCAGAGAGAGCATGTATTCGCTGTACGTCTGACCCTTGTTTGGACTGCCGGGCTGTGTGGAGCTCGTCGAGTTGACATTGGTCATACCTTGAATACATAAATAAAGAAAAATATATTACAAGCTTTTAATTAACTAGCATTCTATGTATGTTTGTCCGGGTGGAATCTTGAAACTGAATTTTAAAGCAGTTATCCTCAACCAATTGAGCTGAAATTTTGCATACCTATCGAGTTCCGATGACAATACAATATGATGGTGACAGCGAGCTGATCTGATGATGGAGACGGAAGGTGGACAACGGAACTCCGCGTTTAGGCTCATTTTGATCAGCACACGGTTACGATCACTAATTTTATAAAAACTTGTATTGAAAAATATATTTTTCACAAAAAACTTATTTATTCTGAAACGTACTTGGACATTCAAACATTATCCATTAATACGACCTCTGTAGCGCGTCGGGTGAGTAGCCGGTTGAGATGCGAGAGGTTGCGGGATCGATTCCCGCTGCGTGACAAATGTTTGTGTTATCTACCAATATTTGTTCCAAGTCTGGGTGTTATAGTAGCAAATGGGTGCTCGTAGTTCCTAATAACCACGACACAGGGATCCTAGTGTGGGACCAGGACTATGTATGTGACTGTTATATGAGATGACAATACTAGCCGTGCTACTAATAACCACGACACAGGGATCCTAGTGTGGGATCAGGACTATGTATGCGACTGTTATATGAGATGACAATACTAGCCGTGCTACTAATAACCACGACACAGGGATCCTAGTGTGGGATCAGGACTATGTATGTGACTGTTATATGAGATGACAATACTAGCCGTGCTACTAATAACCACGACACAGGGATCCTAGTGTGGGATCAGGACTATGTATGTGACTGTTATATGAGATGACAATACTAGCCGTGCTACTAATAACCACGACACAGGGATCCTAGTGTGGGATCAGGACTATGTATGTGACTGTTATATGAGATGACAATACTAGCCGTGCTACTAATAACCACGACACAGGGATCCTAGTGTGGGATCAGGACTATGTATGTGACTGTTATATGAGATGACAATACTAGCCGTGCTACTAATAACCACGACACAGGGATCCTAGTGTGGGATCAGGACTATGTATGTGACTGTTATATGAGATGACAATACTAGCCGTGCTACTAATAACCACGACACAGGGATCCTAGTGTGGGATCAGGACTATGTATGTGACTGTTATATGAGATGACAATACTAGCCGTGCTACTAATAACCACGACACAGGGATCCTAGTGTGGGATCAGGACTATGTATGTGACTGTTATATGAGATGACAATACTAGCCGTGCTACTAATAACCACGACACAGGGATCCTAGTGTGGGACCAGGACTATGTATGTGACTGTTATATGAGATGACAATACTAGCCGTGCTACTAATAACCACGACACAGGGATCCTAGTGTGGGACCAGGACTATGTATGTGACTGTTATATGAGATGACAATACTAGCCGTGCTACTAATAACCACGACACAGGGATCCTAGTGTGGGACCAGGACTATGTATGTGACTGTTATATGAGATGACAATACTAGCCGTGCTACTAATAACCACGACACAGGGATCCTAGTGTGGGACCAGGACTATGTATGTGACTGTTATATGAGATGACAATACTAGCCGTGCTACTAATAACCACGACACAGGGATCCTAGTGTGGGACCAGGACTATGTATGTGACTGTTATATGAGATGACAATACTAGCCGTGCTACTAATAACCACGACACAGGGATCCTAGTGTGGGACCAGGACTATGTATGTGACTGTTATATGAGATGACAATACTAGCCGTGCTACTAATAACCACGACACAGGGATCCTAGTGTGGGACCAGGACTATGTATGTGACTGTTATATGAGATGACAATACTAGCCGTGCTACTAATAACCACGACACAGGGATCCTAGTGTGGGACCAGGACTATGTATGTGACTGTTATATGAGATGACAATACTAGCCGTGCTACTAATAACCACGACACAGGGATCCTAGTGTGGGACCAGGACTATGTATGTGACTGTTATATGAGATGACAATACTAGCCGTGCTACTAATAACCACGACACAGGGATCCTAGTGTGGGACCAGGACTATGTATGTGACTGTTATATGAGATGACAATACTAGCCGTGCTACTAATAACCACGACACAGGGATCCTAGTGTGGGACCAGGACTATGTATGTGACTGTTATATGAGATGACAATACTAGCCGTGCTACTAATAACCACGACACAGGGATCCTAGTGTGGGACCAGGACTATGTATGTGACTGTTATATGAGATGACAATACTAGCCGTGCTACTAATAACCACGACACAGGGATCCTAGTGTGGGACCAGGACTATGTATGTGACTGTTATATGAGATGACAATACTAGCCGTGCTACTAATAACCACGACACAGGGATCCTAGTGTGGGACCAGGACTATGTATGTGACTGTTATATGAGATGACAATACTAGCCGTGCTACTAATAACCACGACACAGGGATCCTAGTGTGGGACCAGGACTATGTATGTGACTGTTATATGAGATGACAATACTAGCCGTGCTACTAATAACCACGACACAGGGATCCTAGTGTGGGACCAGGACTATGTATGTGACTGTTATATGAGATGACAATACTAGCCGTGCTACTAATAACCACGACACAGGGATCCTAGTGTGGGACCAGGACTATGTATGTGACTGTTATATGAGATGACAATACTAGCCGTGCTACTAATAACCACGACACAGGGATCCTAGTGTGGGACCAGGACTATGTATGTGACTGTTATATGAGATGACAATACTAGCCGTGCTACTAATAACCACGACACAGGGATCCTAGTGTGGGACCAGGACTATGTATGTGACTGTTATATGAGATGACAATACTAGCCGTGCTACTAATAACCACGACACAGGGATCCTAGTGTGGGACCAGGACTATGTATGTGACTGTTATATGAGATGACAATACTAGCCGTGCTACTAATAACCACGACACAGGGATCCTAGTGTGGGACCAGGACTATGTATGTGACTGTTATATGAGATGACAATACTAGCCGTGCTACTAATAACCACGACACAGGGATCCTAGTGTGGGAGCAGGACTATGTATGTGACTGTTATATGAGATGACAATACTAGCCGTGCTACTAATAACCACGACACAGGGATCCTAGTGTGGGACCAGGACTATGTATGTGACTGTTATATGAGATGACAATACTAGCCGTGCTACTAATAACCACGACACAGGGATCCTAGTGTGGGATCAGGACTATGTATGTGACTGTTATATGAGATGACAATACTAGCCGTGCTACTAATAACCACGACACAGGGATCCTAGTGTGGGATCAGGACTATGTATGTGTCTGTTATATGAGATGACAATACTAGCCGTGCTACTAATAACCACGACACAGGGATCCTAGTGTGGGATCAGGACTATGTATGTGTCTGTTATATGAGATGACAATACTAGCCGTGCTACTAATAACCACGACACAGTGATCCTAGTGTGGGATCAGGACTATGTAAGTGTCTGTTATATGAGATGACAATACTAGCCGTGCTACTAATAACCACGACACAGGGATCCTAGTGTGGGACCAGGACTATGTATGTGACTGTTATATGAGATGACAATACTAGCCGTGCTACTAATAACCACGACACAGGGATCCTAGTGTGGGACCAGGACTATGTATGTGACTGTTATATGAGATGACAATACTAGCCGTGCTACTAATAACCACGACACAGGGATCCTAGTGTGGGATCAGGACTATGTATGTGACTGTTATATGAGATGACAATACTAGCCGTGCTACTAATAACCACGACACAGGGATCCTAGTGTGGGACCAGGACTATGTATGTGACTGTTATATGAGATGACAATACTAGCCGTGCTACTAATAACCACGACACAGGGATCCTAGTGTGGGATCAGGACTATGTATGTGACTGTTATATGAGATGACAATACTAGCCGTGCTACTAATAACCACGACACAGGGATCCTAGTGTGGGATCAGGACTATGTATGTGACTGTTATATGAGATGACAATACTAGCCGTGCTACTAATAACCACGACACAGGGATCCTAGTGTGGGATCAGGACTATGTATGTGACTGTTATATGATATGACAATACTAGCCGTGCTACTAATAACCACGACACAGGGATCCTAGTGTGGGATCAGGACTATGTATGTGACTGTTATATGAGATGACAATACTAGCCGTGCTACTAATAACCACGACACAGGGATCCTAGTGTGGGATCAGGACTATGTATGTGACTGTTATATGAGATGACAATACTAGCCGTGCTACTAATAACCACGACACAGGGATCCTAGTGTGGGATCAGGACTATGTATGTGACTGTTATATGAGATGACAATACTAGCCGTGCTACTAATAACCACGACACAGGGATCCTAGTGTGGGATCAGGACTATGTATGTGACTGTTATATGAGATGACAATACTAGCCGTGCTAATAATAACCACGACACAGGGATCCTAGTGTGGGATCAGGACTATGTATGTGACTGTTATATGAGATGACAATACTAGCCGTGCTAATAATAACCACGACACAGGGATCCTAGTGTGGGATCAGGACTATGTATGTGTCTGTTATATGAGATGACAATACTAGCCGTGCTACTAATAACCACGACACAGGGATCCTAGTGTGGGATCAGGACTATGTATGTGTCTGTTATATGAGATGACAATACTAGCCGTGCTACTAATAACCACGACACAGGGATCCTAGTGTGGGATCAGGACTATGTATGTGTCTGTTATATGAGATGACAATACTAGCCGTGCTACTAATAACCACGACACAGGGATCCTAGTGTGGGATCAGGACTATGTATGTGTCTGTTATATGAGATGACAATACTAGCCGTGCTACTAATAACCACGACACAGGGATCCTAGTGTGGGATCAGGACTATGTATGTGACTGTTATATGAGATGACAATACTAGCCGTGCTACTAATAACCACGACACAGGGATCCTAGTGTGGGATCAGGACTATGTATGTGTCTGTTATATGAGATGACAATACTAGCCGTGCTACTAATAACCACGACACAGGGATCCTAGTGTGGGATCAGGACTATGTATGTGTCTGTTATATGAGATGACAATACTAGCCGTGCTACTAATAACCACGACACAGGGATCCTAGTGTGGGATCAGGACTATGTATGTGTCTGTTATATGAGATGACAATACTAGCCGTGCTGCTAATAACCACGACACAGGGATCCTAGTGTGGGATCAGGACTATGTATGTGACTGTTATATGAGATGACAATACTAGCCGTGCTACTAATAACCACGACACAGGGATCCTAGTGTGGGATCAGGACTATGTATGTGTCTGTTATATGAGATGACAATACTAGCCGTGCTACTAATAACCACGACACAGGGATCCTAGTGTGGGATCAGGACTATGTATGTGTCTGTTATATGAGATGACAATACTAGCCGTGCTACTAATAACCACGACACAGGGATCCTAGTGTGGGATCAGGACTATGTATGTGTCTGTTATATGAGATGACAATACTAGCCGTGCTACTAATAACCACGACACAGTGATCCTAGTGTGGGATCAGGACTATGTAAGTGTCTGTTATATGAGATGACAATACTAGCCGTGCTACTAATAACCACGACACAGGGATCCTAGTGTGGGACCAGGACTATGTATGTGACTGTTATATGAGATGACAATACTAGCCGTGCTACTAATAACCACGACACAGGGATCCTAGTGTGGGACCAGGACTATGTATGTGACTGTTATATGAGATGACAATACTAGCCGTGCTACTAATAACCACGACACAGGGATCCTAGTGTGGGATCAGGACTATGTATGTGACTGTTATATGAGATGACAATACTAGCCGTGCTACTAATAACCACGACACAGGGATCCTAGTGTGGGACCAGGACTATGTATGTGACTGTTATATGAGATGACAATACTAGCCGTGCTACTAATAACCACGACACAGGGATCCTAGTGTGGGATCAGGACTATATATGTGACTGTTATATGAGATGACAATACTAGCCGTGCTACTAATAACCACGACACAGGGATCCTAGTGTGGGACCAGGACTATGTATGTGACTGTTATATGAGATGACAATACTAGCCGTGCTACTAATAACCACGACACAGGGATCCTAGTGTGGGATCAGGACTATGTATGTGACTGTTATATGAGATGACAATACTAGCCGTGCTACTAATAACCACGACACAGGGATCCTAGTGTGGGACCAGGACTATGTATGTGACTGTTATATGAGATGACAATACTAGCCGTGCTACTAATAACCACGACACAGGGATCCTAGTGTGGGATCAGGACTATGTATGTGACTGTTATATGAGATGACAATACTAGCCGTGCTACTAATAACCACGACACAGGGATCCTAGTGTGGGATCAGGACTATGAATGTGACTGTTATATGAGATGACAATACTAGCCGTGCTACTAATAACCACGACACAGGGATCCTAGTGTGGGATCAGGACTATGTATGTGACTGTTATATGAGATGACAATTTTAGCCGTGCTACTAATAACCACGACTCAGGGATCCTAGTGTGGGATCAGGACTATGTATGTGACTGTTATATGAGATGACAATACTAGCCGTGCTACTAATAACCACGACACAGGGATCCTAGTGTGGGACCAGGACTATGTATGTGACTGTTATATGAGATGACAATACTAGCCGTGCTACTAATAACCACGACACAGGGATCCTAGTGTGGGATCAGGACTATATATGTGACTGTTATATGAGATGACAATACTAGCCGTGCTACTAATAACCACGACACAGGGATCCTAGTGTGGGATCAGGACTATGTATGTGTCTGTTATATGAGATGACAATACTAGCCGTGCTACTAATAACCACGACACAGGGATCCTAGTGTGGGATCAGGACTATGTATGTGACTGTTATATGAGATGACAATACTAGCCGTGCTACTAATAACCACGACACAGGGATCCTAGTGTGGGATCAGGACTATGTATGTGACTGTTATATGAGATGACAATACTAGCCGTGCTACTAATAACCACGACACAGGGATCCTAGTGTGGGATCAGGACTATGTATGTGACTGTTATATGAGATGACAATACTAGCCGTGCTACTAATAACCACGACACAGGGATCCTAGTGTGGGATCAGGACTATGTATGTGACTGTTATATGAGATGACAATACTAGCCGTGCTACTAATAACCACGACACAGGGATCCTAGTGTGGGATCAGGACTATGTATGTGACTGTTATATGAGATGACAATACTAGCCGTGCTACTAATAACCACGACACAGGGATCCTAGTGTGGGATCAGGACTATGTATGTGACTGTTATATGAGATGACAATACTAGCCGTGCTACTAATAACCACGACACAGGGATCCTAGTGTGGGATCAGGACTATGTATGTGACTGTTATATGAGATGACAATACTAGCCGTGCTACTAATAACCACGACACAGGGATCCTAGTGTGGGATCAGGACTATGTATGTGACTGTTATATGAGATGACAATACTAGCCGTGCTACTAATAACCACGACACAGGGATCCTAGTGTGGGATCAGGACTATGTATGTGACTGTTATATGAGATGACAATACTAGCCGTGCTACTAATAACCACGACACAGGGATCCTAGTGTGGGATCAGGACTATGTATGTGACTGTTATATGAGATGACAATACTAGCCGTGCTACTAATAACCACGACACAGGGATCCTAGTGTGGGATCAGGACTATGTATGTGACTGTTATATGAGATGACAATACTAGCCGTGCTACTAATAACCACGACACAGGGATCCTAGTGTGGGATCAGGACTATGTATGTGACTGTTATATGAGATGACAATACTAGCCGTGCTACTAATAACCACGACACAGGGATCCTAGTGTGGGATCAGGACTATGTATGTGACTGTTATATGAGATGACAATACTAGCCGTGCTACTAATAACCACGACACAGGGATCCTAGTGTGGGATCAGGACTATGTATGTGACTGTTATATGAGATGACAATACTAGCCGTGCTACTAATAACCACGACACAGGGATCCTAGTGTGGGATCAGGACTATGTATGTGACTGTTATATGAGATGACAATACTAGCCGTGCTACTAATAACCACGACACAGGGATCCTAGTGTGGGATCAGGACTATGTATGTGACTGTTATATGAGATGACAATACTAGCCGTGCTACTAATAACCACGACACAGGGATCCTAGTGTGGGATCAGGACTATGTATGTGACTGTTATATGAGATGACAATACTAGCCGTGCTACTAATAACCACGACACAGGGATCCTAGTGTGGGATCAGGACTATGTATGTGTCTGTTATATGAGATGACAATACTAGCCGTGCTACTAATAACCACGACACAGGGATCCTAGTGTGGGATCAGGACTATGTATGTGACTGTTATATGAGATGACAATACTAGCCGTGCTACGTCTCTATCGATCGAATTAGAAACTGCTTGTCAACGCAAAAGATAAAACACTATATATTCCAAGGATAATTTGTATACCATCATCATCAGCCTACGGTCCACGGCTGGACATAGGCCTCCTAGAACGCCACGACGAACGGTCTTGAGCCGCCTCCATCCACCGTTTTCATACGACCTTTATAATGTATTTTGTCTATGGAGAGGGGGGTTCTTCACCACACTAGCACGTCAGTGCCACCGTCATACACCACGTCCCGTCTCCGCACCATGCTCGTCCTAACGCCGTCACTAGACGGCGTTAGGACGAGCATACTAATGCAGCGGCCTTAAAACCGCGCTTCAATTATCGCGCCTCTTTTAATTCAGTCTATTAGCGCGCGATAATTTTAGCGTGGTTTAAATTTAATACTGCACAGAATAGCTACCATTGTTACTGTTTTACAATTATAGTACTTAGAATGACGGAACAAGCAGATGGCCCACCTGATGATAAGTGGTACCCTCTGCCTATGAACAGTGCATTATCACATGGGCCACGTCCACCTAGCACGCGCCCTATGTGGCATTGTACTGCGCCCGCCACCCTGAGACATAAAGATGAAAAGTCTCATGTGCCTGTAATTTCACCGGCAACCATACCCTTTAAACTGGAACACAGCAATGCGAGCACTACTGCTTTGCGGCAGAAATAGGTATGGTGGTAGTCCTTCCCTTAACGAACTCCTTCACAAAAAGCTCTTCTACTACATTTATACTACTTTAATGACGGAACTAGCAAGAGGCCCACCTGATGTTAAGCGGTAACCTCTGCCTATGAACAGTGCATTACTTCATAGGTCACGTCCACCTAGGACGCACCCTATGTGGCATTGCACTGCGCCCGCCACCCTGAGACATAGATGAAAAGTCTCATGTGCCTGTAATTTCACCGGCACCCTTACCCTTCAAACCGGAACACAGCAATGCGAGCACTACTGCTTTGCGGCAGAAATAGGTATGGGGGTGGTACTTCCCCGGACGAACTCTTTCACAAAAAAGCTCTACTACTACTTACCAAGATCCATATCCACAGCTCTCCTCGCCAGTGCGTTCTGCACCGCCCTCTGCGCCACAAGATGCCCAAGATTCTGCCCTATAATGCCCAGATTCTGTCCGCCCAGACCCAGGTTCTGTCCGCCCAGGCCGAGGTTCTGTCCGCCCAGACCGAGGTTCTGTCCAGCCAGGCCGAGGTTTTGGCCGCCAATGAGATTCTGACCTCCTAATCCTAGATTCTGAGTTGCAAGACCTGAAAAGACGCGGGAGTTAATTCAAATGATTATATTGAATGGGAACAATGCGAACTGCTCAGGTTCAGTGTGTATTTATTAAAGATTGATGTCGCGAATGCCTTTGACAATTTTTTCTCTAATATACCAGTTATTGTAACCCAGTCATTACAATCATCTGCCTCTGGAGCATCTACTTTATTGGAACTAAGTGTTGCTAAATGTGAGATCGCGTTTAGCTTTAGATACGTAAATGCCGATAGTATTGTTAAGACATTTCAGTCACTTAATATTAAAAATACTGAAGATCTTTGGGGAATATCCACAAAGGTGTTAGGTATTATAATTATTGATATTGCTCCATGCTTAGCATACATTTTTAATAGATGTGTTGACGACGGAATCTTTCCAGATCTTATGAAACATAGTAAATTAATTCCTTTGTTCAAGTCTGGAAATGCAAAAGATCCAGCTAATTATAGGCCGATTTCTATATTGCCCGCGTTAAGTAAAATCTTTGAAAAACTTATTCTTACTCAATTATTGTCACACTTTAACTTCCACAGACTACTTCATAGTCATCAATTTGGATTTACCAAGGGTCGATCAACAGCTGATGCTGGTACCATGCTTTTGGAACACATATTTCAAGCATGGGAAAACTCGCAAGACGCGATCGGAGTATTCTGCGACCTATCCAAAGCATTCGACTGCGTGAGTCATGCTACTCTAATTTTGAAGTTAAAACATTATGGCATCCAAAATCAGGCAATTAACCTTGTAAATTCTTACTTATCCAATAGAGTACAAAAAGTTGACGTTGGTGGTGAAAGGTCTTCAGGATCGTCTATTGTTATGGGAGTGCCCCAGGGTTCAATACTAGGCCCATTTCTATTTTTAGTATACATTAACGATCTCCCTTTTTATGTAAAAGACATATGTGATATAGTTTTATTTGCTGACGATACGTCTTTAATTTTCAAAGATGATAGGTCAAAAGCTAATTACGATGATCTAAATAAATCACTATCGCGAGTTCTTGATTGGTTCACAGTAAATAATCTGTTGCTTAATGCTAAAAAAACTAAATGCATTAAATTCACTTTGCCAAATGTAAAACATTACCCAACTAATATTAAGGTAAATGGCGAGACACTCAATCTTGTAAACTCTACTGTTTTCTTAGGACTTAATATTGATGCAAGTTTGCAGTGGGGACCACAAATTGAGGCACTTGCGGGTAGACTTAGTTCCGCTGCATATGCAGTTCGTACGATAAGGCAGCTTACTGATGAAGCTACAGCTAGGCTAGTTTATTTTGGCTACTTCCATAGTGTTATGTCATATGGCATCATTCTGTGGGGGAAAGCAGCAGACATCCAAGCAATATTTGTTTTACAAAAACGGGCAATACGTGCCATTTATAAAATGAAGCCACGTGACTCCTTGAGGGAGCGTTTTAAGGAAATTAACATTCTCACCGTAATATCGCAATACATCTACGAAACCTTATTATATACACATAAACACTTAGATAGATTTATGAAAAAAAGTGACGTGCATTGTTTTAACACGAGAAATAAAAATAAACTGAGTATTCCCAAATTTAGATTAAAAAAAGTAAGTGGGTCTTTTATGGGGAATTCTGTTCGGTTCTATAATAAACTTCCAGAAAGTGCTTCTAAACTTTCGATTCGAAGATTTAAATCTTACATAAAGAATAATTTAATTAAGAAAGCGTATTACACACTACATGACTATGTTAATGATAAAGCCGCGTGGCCTGATGTCGCTCTGCCCCTCGACACCTAATTTGTCAATTTGCAATGTCTGTACCTGCATATAATTTATTACTGATGTGTTATTTATGTGTATATCAAGCGTAGTGTGTGCTGCCTTATGAACTTTTGCTGATTCTCTCTATCATCTTACTTTTGACTGCCTACCTAAGTAAGGCTTTTAATTTGGTTTTCCTTTTTTCCTTGAATCAGCTTCAACTTGTTCTCGAGGCACCACACAGGCGCTCTCCACCTAGTAGTAAGAAGGATCATCAAAAGAAAAACAGACCGTGTTTGTTGCCTGATTCTTCTAGGTCTGGTTGCGTTGGAGCAGGAGTAACTGTAAATTTATTTTTTAAGACGATTCTAAATGATCCTTGTGATTTCAATGAATAAAATACTTTTGACTTTGACTTGACTTTGACTTTGACTTTGAAGAGGAGCGAAAAGCTTATCTGGGAGTATTTATTGTGAGCAAAGCGAGTCGCTCAAGCACAGTCTTTTCTGTTCTTATAATAATGGCTTCTGAGGGCTGCTCCAAACAATTTCGTTAATGTCAAGTGATATAATTAAGTTTTTTATAGTCAAATCGTAACCATAACCCAATAATAATAATAATAATCTTAGCCCAGTTTAAATGGTGGCAGAAAAACAGAGTATTTACAGGAAAAACTCCACCATTTCGAAAAGACAAGCAACACACTCAAATTTAACTACATCCCACATGTGCTATTTATGCAAGTTACACCGGTTAAAATTCCACCAAACTTACACTAAATTACTCAATAAAACACATTCAAATGCAATTATTTAAACATTACGATGTTTCTTTCAAAAATGGCAGATTGATTTCCCAAGCACAGTCGGTAAAGCACGAATAAAGAACGTTAGCGAGACGATAATCAATGTCAAATATTGGCCAATGTCATCGGGGTGAATATAAATCTTAGTAACTTGATTGGTTATTATTTATAATATTATGGGGATACGCCATAATCACCACGCTTGACAAGCGGGTTGGTGATCGCAGTATTTTGTGTTGAGTACTCAGGTGGATGCTGCGGCCCATCCCCTAGTGTAATCACGACTTTTACGTTAGTTTTATTTATTTATTTTCTCTCACAAAGGTTTCTTGATACATTTGTCGTCTTAAAATTATGGCACATCAATTGTTAACCTATTTTGCCAGAGACTGGTGCCTGAAGTAGGTTTGAAAAGCCTGTATCGCCAGTGCTCTCCACTCCAGTGTTATCCACAGGAGTTGTGGTGGGTACCAGGGTACCACAACACACAGAGCAGGGACTAATATTTGCAGATCATATAAACATTTGTCCCGCAGCGGGAATCGCACCTGCATCTCAGCCGGCCACTCGCCAGTCGCGCCACAGAGGTCGCCAGCTGTTACAAGTTTCATTTTTAATTTAAAAAGACGCCTGATAGAATCCTTAGCAACGCGACATGATCATGGAAGGTAAGCTTCTGGTCGAATGTGACTCCCAGGTCTTTCATTTGGTTTTCATTGTTTACAAATAGCTTACCCAAGTTCTGTCCCAAGTTTTGCGCCATGAGGTTCTGTCGCACCATCCCCTGCTGCAGCGCCAGGTTGCACGGCGGGAGAGGCGGCTGCAGCGCGAAGCCTAGTCCATACTGCCCCATGCCCCCCATCTGCTGGCTCGCCAGACTCACTTGCGATTGTAACGCTTGTTGCTGGGCTGTGGATCACATTATAATCAATAACTGACCTCTAAATGGTCAAAACTTCAACAAGATAATTATAACTTAAGTGGTGTATTTTTTCTAAAATTATACCAAGCCATTATAATTTCAATTACATACATACATAAACTAACGCCTGTTTTCCGGAGGGATAGGCAGAGACCACGGATTTCCACTTGCTACGATCCTGACATACCTATTTTGCTTCATTCACTCTCATCACATTCTTCATACATGATCGTTGGTTAAGGTACTCTTGTAATTACCTTTTTCCAGAACGTCTCCGATCTGGTCTGAATACATTCGCCGAAGTCTCCCTCTTCCCACTGTCCCATTCACGCTCGTCTTATGTACCCGTTTCGTCAATCTACTATCGTCCGTCCTTTCTAAATGCCCAAACCATCTAAGCATACCTTTCACAATCCTAGTCACTACGTCTTCTTTAATTTCACAACGCTCTCTTATCACATCATTCCTCATTCTATGTCTCAAAGTCACACCACACATACTTCTCAACGTTCTCGTCTCCATTGCATTTATTCTACATTCATGTTTCTTCTGCCATACCCAACTTTCGCTACCATACATTAGAGTCGTGCCTTTTTGGTTCCGGCTGCTCATAAAGGCGTGGAGTGCCCCATTCACTTGGTTTCCAACATTTACTCTCCTTTCAATATCAAATCGATTACAATACTCAATAAATTCAGTTGGTTTCACATAGTTACTATAGCAATAACCATGCCACTCGCCCTTGAATGCCCATCCTGCCCTGACTCCTGCACGATGGGAGATTTAGGGTGCCTTCACATTAGGTCGCCAGTAGTGCGGCAGCATGAAAAATCACGTGTTGCGCGGCTGTCGCGCTGCTCTTTTTAGTATAGAAGTAGCAGCGCGACCGCAATACTGGCGACCTAATGTGAAGGCACCCTAAATGACCTGCTCCGACAATGCCGTGTGTGTGGCAACCTATTGGCCTTGAGTGAGACATCAACACGAAAGAAGAAGAATTAGTTGTTACATAAACACATTGAATCCTGTGTTTAGGTTAACAGCAGAGGGATCATTTCTATCTATAAGGATTTTTTTGTCCTATCAATAGTTCCACGAGAGTATCTTAAGACGATTAGTTTTCCAGAAACGCAATATAGACCATATTAGAAAGCCTACTCCTCCTACAAAAATGGCCCAAATAATTAAAAAAAAAACATATTATAGGTATAATATAGTAAAGAATAGAAAAATAAGTTTACATTTTTTAAATTGCTGCTGCTTTTAACATGAAAATATAAAACAATGTACCCTATAATTTACGCAAGAATTCCTACTCCTTCCAAACGCCTGCAGCTATTTTAATGATTCTTTCACAATATTATAGACAATTTACAGACTTTACATAAATTAAGTTTATATTTTCAAAAATGATTATAATTTTGAAACAGTAAAACAAAAACTGTGAAATGAGCTGCCTCGAGCGGTTCTCCCGCAGACCTCAGTCCGGCCCAAGCGTTCGCAAGGGGTACCCGCGTCACTTTTTTGCTCCGCTCCTATGAGTGCCACCGACTGGTTCGGGCACAATAAGACACGATAGCAGTTAGTGTACTCATCGCAGTTTATTAGTTGTGCTTCGTCTTCCTTGAACAAAACATTGTAAATATTGATCGTTTTCGTTTAGATATCTAGTCTGGTTTGTGCGAGGACGCTTGTTGGTTAATTATCTATACTAATAATAATGAAGAAAAATTTGATTGTTTGTTTGTTTGTTTGTTTGCATTGAAAAGGCTCCGAAACTACTGAACCGATTTGAAAAATTATTTCACTGTTGGGAAGCTACATTATCCCCGGGGACTCCGGGTGACAAAGATTATATTATATTTTCAAAAATATTAGGGATCCTTACTAAAACTCCAATAATGTAACCCAAGGTGTAAAAAATTGTAACATAGGGGGAATAACTTTAGCCGGTTTTTGTATCTGGTGTGTGGATAGATTGGGGGCCGGGAAGGGGAGATCCCTCTTCCAAAAAATCGAATGAAAAATCGGGGATCTCGAATTAAAAATCTCGAACGAAAAATCTCGAATTAAAAATCTCAAATGAACAATCTTGAATGAAAAATGTCGAATGAAAAATCTTGAATTAAAAATGTCGAATGAAAAATTTCGAACTAAAAATCTGGAATGAAAAATCTCGAATGAAAAATCTCAAATCGTTTCGTTTCGTATAAGGTAGTGCTGGCCTCTGGTGTCGGAGTTTGTCAAGCCGCCCGAAGGCCTCTGACATCAACAAATCTCAAATTAAAAATCTCGAATGAAAAATCTCGAATAAAAAATCTTGAATGAAAAATATCGAATGAAAAATCTAAAAAGAAAAATCTCGGATGAACGTGAAGTAGACGTTTTGCGAAGTGGTCATATTGAGAAGAAAGGAGACATTATGAGAAGTGGACGTTTTGTGACTGAGCTATGTTTTGGCTCAGTCGCAAAAAGTCCGCTTCTCATAATATATACCTCACTTTTTCTCAATATGACCACTTCGCAAAACGTCCACTTCGCAAAATGTGCACTCGATTTTTTCATATAACATACACCGTGCAAAATGACCACTTCGTAAGGTGTACACTGGATTTTCGCAAAATGTACACTTCACTTTTTCTCAAAACTACTTAAAACTTTTAAACTTAACTTTTTTTTTTTTTTTTTTTTTTCGTGCGTTGCGATTATTCTTTGTTTCTGAATATTGTGCCAATGTTTATGCGTGGCGTGTGATGCGGGCTCGGGATGTAACATTTCCTAGGCTCCGCCCAGATGCCCAAGGTCGTTCGAGGCTATAATCACCTTAAGGTGGTTGCTTTTTCATACAAACGTATTTGCACAAATAAGGGCGAACAGAGTATAATTTTACACTAAAATAACTGTTGTTGGCTTTTATATTGGTCATTATTTGCGGCAAATCATATTTGGTTAAAGAAAAAAGTGGATTATTAGGGAAAATAACATCGAAATTTTAGTCCATACAAGTAATTTCTATAAACTCTGTTCGCCCATATTTGTGCAAATACGTTAGTATGAAAGAGCAACCACCTTAATTGGGTATTTTTCCACTAGCCGGTAAAGCAACGGCGAAAACAGCACGGCAGCCGGGCAGCAAAAATATATGAAATTATGTGGCGCGTTTTTCCACTGACCGCTGACGGTCAATGTACCCGGCACGGACGGAGACGGCATTCATACATTCTGCTTCCCAGGCTGCCGTCGCCGTCGCCGTCGCTTGCTAGGGAAAAACGGCCATTCTCGTCGTCCTTCTAACCGTGGTATCATAATTTCACTAGATACATAATACCTACTTAATCTATCAACGCGGGTAAACCATCTCTTGGAGCGTTTTAGCTCATGATCAAGAGGCTTCTGAACTCAGTCTCTAAACGTCAGCAAAGTGACGAAAAATAGTGGTAATTAGCCGTTTATCTTTTAAAATGATTCCCAACCACGATAATTTCAATTCTATCATCTTGGAGCGATTAATTTATCTAATTTTTCTCTTTCCGACCCTTAGGACACATGCGCCAGATTCTACTTTCGTCATACTTTTGAATCCTTTGACGAAAAGGAAACTTTCATGATTCTTCATTCGACAGATCCCGCGTTTGTTATAAAATGACGATTAGCACGAGAATACAGCAAATCAAACTAGCACCAACCATGATTCCAACCATGTTAAACTATTTTTAGGGTTAGGTACTCTGCATATTTCCTTATTCGACATTAATTACCAAAGTGAACTGTTGTTTTTTAATTGATTTTATGGCATTAGTGGAATCTGGAGAATTTGTACTACCAAATTCCCTTTTCGAGTTCACTAATGCAATTGAGAAGGCTAAAATGAAAGGGGTAGTATGAACATGAGGTGCAAACAGGGTGCTTAGAGCGGTAATCTATATCGACTTCTAAATTACATCTGATAGCTCTAAAAACTGGTCCATGGGTGAAAATCTAAGCAGCGTAAAATATTAAACTATTTAGTAATCAACTGTATTCGAGAGTAGGTCCAGAGTAGGGAAGAATAGGGAGCATTACGGCTTGATTATTCTGCCTCCAAAATTGACAAGTATGCAAAATTTCATCAATTCAGTTGCGAGATTTGACCCGAATTTAGGTACATACATACATAGACACACGCCTTTTTACCCGAAGGGGGGCAGGCAGAGCCTCAATGGGCCTCTTTTCCCAGTGGGTTGCACCATCGTGGGATAGAGACGTCACATGTGGAGAGCTCACACATCGCCGCCATTGCTTTCCATGACTGACTCGACTAACGCTTTCTTCCAGTAATAACACATTCCATAAGCTAGCAGTCAGGACAAATCTTATACCAACAAATCTTATCAAAAACTCCGGGTAATCCCTAAGTCGGCTTTTACGACATCCACAGGAGGAGACGAAGGCCGGACACAACATTGCAAGTTAAATCAAAGCTTGTAAAAATGGTCCTCTAGTGGCGTTCACAAACCGGACCACATAGTAGAGTAATACCCCCCTCTCGATGGACCAAAGACATTATAGAGGTCGCAGGAAGGCGGTGGAAAGAGGCGGCTCAAGAGCGTTCGTCGTGGCATTCTATAGGGAAGGCCTCGCCCAGCAGTGGAAACCTAAAGGGTGCTGATAATGATGATAATTACGCGTAATATTACGCTCCAGATTTCACCCCTAGACCGCAAGCAACAAACAGCTCTAACCTCTTACCTATAAAGTCGTTAGCCGTCTGCAGCATCGGCTGGTAGTACTGCGGGAACTGCGCCGGTAGCCGCCCGCCAGCTGACGTCACACGCCATGTTAGTCACACGCACGCAAGCACGAGTATACAATGAGGGGAGTACATTCAAAGATCATAAGATCATACGTGAGATGGTTTCACTAAAACCCAGGTTTTAAATACTATCTGAAGCCCAAGTCTCGTAATCAAAAATAGTCAAATTAAAGTGCTGAGGGGCTAGTCTGCAAATTTGACAAGCAATCTTACACGGGCGTGAGGTGTACACTACACGTATTTTTGTACGGGATTTGAGGTTCTCAAGGTGCCCGCAAGGGGCGCTATTCGATTTCTCTATACAAAAATCCGTGTAGTGTACACCTCACGCCCGTGTAAGATTGCTTGTCAAATTTGCAGACTAGCCCCTCTGATCATGTAACGAGCTTGTGTCGATGTCCCAAACGTCAAAAATTGTATTCTGCTCACCTGACAATACAACGCGGAATGTCATTATATCGAAATGTGACTGTAACTTGATTGTTTCAAAGTTCTGAGAATTCGCTCTATCACTCTTTACAATTATTATATAGCACTATTCTACTCTAATATATGGTCGCAAGAATCGAAAGTATATCATATTGTTGTTATAAGGTAGCAATTTACAATACAGTCTCGATTCTGTCAACTTGCAGTGTGCCTTTAAAATAAATAAGAGAATTGGGCTTCTGTTTAACGTAACTTCAGAATTCGTTTGTTACTATGGTGTATTTCTAACACAGAGCGAAAATAGGCAATAGAGCCAAAGTATTTTGATAGCGTCGAAAGAAAATAGCGTATCGCTTTCCGTGCATTTAATTTTGAACCGATTGCTTTCAAAATCGATATAAGAGGGTCCATGCCATCACTGAACAAAAATCTTTTTTCAGAATTTAAAAGTTGTGGACGCCATTTTTTTTTTGTTGTGGACGCCATTTTTTTTTTTTTTTCTAAAAAGATTGCTTTGAAAATTAAAATCTATCTGTGTCTAAATATGTACCTATCTGAGTGTCTATGAATTATTAACACACGCCTTTTCCCCGAAAAGGTAAGCAGAGCCTCAATAGGCCTCCTTAAACTGTGGTTTACACCATCATGGGAATATAGACGCAACGAGTGGTGAGCTAATCGCCGCCTTTGCTTCCCACGACCTACACGGTTAACGCTTTCTTCCAGTAATAACACATTCCTTAATAAGCTAGCAGCCAGGACAAATCTCGCACTAACGAATCTCGACAAGTCGGTAACAAGTCCGGGTAATCCCTTAGTCGGCTTTTACGAAATCCACGGGAGGAGACGGGGTCTATTCTTAGGCTGGAAATACTACGACAAAATAAAATACGATCATAAATGATAATTATCCCTCCAATGTCAATGTCCTATTTTATCTCCGGGTTAGAAATACACCATAGACCTTTCTTGACCCTGCGTGCAAGTAAGAGACGCACCCTTCTTTCACAACATTGGTTCTATTATCCTCGGCCATTTTCAGGGCCACACGGCCACAGTGACACGATGAACGAACCCTGGGTTCAAGTCAGGTCAGTGGCCTGGTTAATGCATGGTGAAAGGATTCAGTACACAAGACAGATATCTCATAAACTAGTTTGAGACCATCTCACGTAATAAAGGAAGGTGTTTTTGAAACTAAAACAGTATGATGGAAATTAGAAACGATAGAAGGTCCTGTTTCACAACATAAGGCTGCGCCTAACGCAAAATGACAATCGTGGATTAGGTTTTTACCTAAGAATATCAGGTACAATATTCTGATTAAAAAAGGTGACATGAAGATTTGTCGTGTTGAACGTTCTACTAGTAAGCCGTTTGTAATCCTAGACGTTTTACAAGTAGGTCATTAATGTTACTTTTACGCCGTTCATCCTACAAGGGCGTTATACAAGACCAGTGGGGTTATTGCGTAGTAGACTGACGTTTGATTTCGATGTCCAGTTTGCTATTCATTGCGCAGCGTGTTTTAAATATTTATGTTCTTGTAAATGAACAGCAAACTGGTAATCGACATCAAACGTCAGTCAACTACGCAATACCCCGGCAGGTAGACTAGGTTATATATATGAGATTGTCCTTCTGATACAAACCGGAACAAAATTATAAAGTAAAAAAATACTCTTTTTCATACATACATAGGCACACGCCTATTTCCCCGAAGGGTTAGGCAGAGCCTGAATGGGTCTCTTTTCAGTGGGTTGCACCATCGTGGAATATTTCCTCTAAATTGTAACTAGATTCGTTTTGTTTTGATGGTTGAGTCTAAAACTAGATAAATAAAATCAATACACTAAAACTGTAGGCTTACTGTGAAGGGAGTACAGTAAAATTGTACGAGCTATTAAATTATATTAACCTTTCCGAGTGGCTCAGGTGTTTATTTATTTTGAATAATGATTTCTTTTTGCGGTTAGGCGCTGCCTTAAAGCATTCGTGGGTTTTATAAATTCTAGTAATCTAAGAAATTACACAAATAATAACAATGACAATAGGAACACTGAATGCGGAGGTGACTATACGGCTATACTAACGCAGGTAACGGAAGACCAAGAAAACTATTTTTTTACATACGCCTAGATCCTCGAAAGGGTAGATCCGCAATGGGTTTAGTTACATGTATGAGCCCCCGCTAGCTTATTACGTATCTTGCTATAGCAATGCGATAGCAAGAATTGCGCGATTATCGCATTGCTATTGCAAGATACGTAATACGAATTTGCAATTTGGAGGCGATAATCGCGCAATTCTTGCAATCGCATTGCTATTGCAAGATACGTAATAAGCTAGCGGATTAGCAAGCTGAAGTGGCAATGGGCCGAAGAACCGACAACCGTTGGGGTAAGCGAGTTCTTGAGTGGAGACCGCGTCTTGGCAAACGTAGCGCGGGGCGCCGTCTGGCTAGGTGGAGCGATGATGCTACGAAAGGCAGCCGCAGAAAATGGATGAGAAGAGCCGAACACCGGGCTCAGTGGCGCGTATTGGGAGAGTTCTATTTCCAGCAGTGGACTAGTGTGGGCTGATGATGATGATGAAAAACTAGGGGGGGTACCCTGCAGAGGGTCGCAAAGAGGCAGCTAGCTGATCCACTTGCTACTTCGGCCGCGCGGTTCTTCGGCAAAGTTTGGTTTCTGATTATAAGAAAAATTCTTAACCCCTCATTGCTGAGCAAAACATAACTCTATGCTCACCAAAAGCTCAGTATAGCAGTACAGACAACAGAGGGTCAGCTGCATTCGAAAAAAACCCAGCAATTTTTTTTTTGGTAAATTTTCTTTTCAAATTTCACTTATAATCAGACACTTTATAGGTAATCTTATAGGTAGTGGTTGTCCGGCTACTTACCCGGTTGAGTGTTGTTGAGTAGAGCGTTGTTGAAGTTGAGATCTGGCTGGGGGAAGGCCGGCTGATTCAGCAAGCCGAGCAAGTTGGGACCGGAGAGATTCTGCTGTTGACTGGAAAATAAATACATGTATCATTTAAATAACGTGGTTCGACATTGAAAAACATTTGAATGGGTTCGCTGAATTGCTACCGCGGTCATTTTTTTATTGTTTCGGCGTTGTATGAGGATACCTACACATACACGGTGTAACAAGAGGGGTGGAGGGGTGGATCATCGGGGGGGCCTCATGACACATACAAATAACACACATGTATGTTCTACGATTTTGAATAGTTTAAAACATACATCGTCACTTACCAACAGGTGAGATCAAGGTCAAACAAAGGTCAAAGTAATAAAAAAAAAAAAAAACGTGGTATGTGCTATGAGGTGCCCCACCCCACTGTTCCCAATAATCCACCCCTCGTTTACAGCTTGGATGTAGAGGACCCACATACAAACAAACAAATTGTCTTAAAAGATAAACGGCTAAATACCACTATTATTCGTCACTTTGCTGAAACTTGAACTGAACTTTTTACTCAGTCTCGAAACGTCAGCAAAGTGACGAATAATAGTGGTATTTAGCCGTTTATCTTTTAATATGATTCCCAACCACGATAGTTTCAATTCTATAAACAAATTGTCTATAATATTCTAGTAGCCCAAATACGTTACGTTCCTGAGTTATTTGGAGGTTACAATAGCAATGCCGCATAGGGCGCGTCCTAGGGCGTGATGTCTTAGGTAATGCATTGTTATAGGCAGGGGTTACCGCATAACATCGGATGGATCAATACTGCTTGATCCGTAATTCAATTCAAATTAAAAAAAAAACTCAGTTATTCTCATACTAGGATCCTGTGTCATGTGTATCAGGAAATATGAGTACCATGGTACTACAACACAGACATGGAACTAATATTTGCAGATCATGCAAAGGTCGTCGGTTCGTTGTTTTTGTGATGATCAATAGAGTTTATACACACCTGATGATATTTTGCTTGAGAAGCATCCTCTGTATGTTATCTGCGGTGGGCATCGAGTCGAGGGGGGGCGTGGGGAGGAGCGGCGCGAGCGGGCGGAGCGGTGCGGAGTGTAGCGGGTCTGCACCCGCGCCCAGGGCGAGCTCGCCCGCCATCGGAGTGCCAACTTGGCTAAGACCTGCAAGATGACAAACAAAAATATTAAAAAAAAAGAACTTAAAAACCTCCTACTAGAGTCCGCGCCACGACTGTAGTCCGGTGACTGGAGCGCTAGTTTCTATGCGCAAAAGTGTAAAAGCGAAAATCTACCTCTGTTATCCGTTAGTTCCTCAAAAGGCCGTCGGACTTCAGTCGTGGCGCGGAATCTATTTCCAGTGTTCCAACACCATTTAGCGAATTACGTAACATTGTTGCTACCAGTTCCAATCAGTTTCAATACTCAATACATTTATTGCTTTCACATGGTTACAATTAGTTGTTACACATAATAGGTAGACTCACATAAACCCTGTGTTTGGGGTATAAGCAACAGAGAGGCAGACCGAGGTTCTCGGTCCCCTTTCGATGATATGCCACAACCGCATTTGGTTTTCGGTAGGTATCATTAGCAAGTAGACACTATGTAGGCATTCCATAAGGTAAGAAGGTATGTAGGTCTTTTTGCCTATCATTCAATACTGTTTCTATCCGAAAGGACACTCCTGCGATAACCCAATTTACGCAGTTTACCTACAAAGCTTGATTGCAACTAGACTGCATCAATAAGGTAATTGCAAGAACGACATTTCAAATAGAAATGGCAATGAAATCGATTGAAACCGATAGCAACAGAGTTACATAATCGCGCCACAGTTGATATCCGTCTGTAACTCCTCTTAGTTTTAGGCTGCTTGATTCGGCAATAGTTAATCTAGTTACTTTATGTAATACTAGTGTCCGCCCGCAGCTTCGCTCGCGTTTTACCAGGATAAAAAGTAGCCTATAGCTTAATCCAGGTCATAATCTATCTGTGTACCAAATTTCATCGAAATCGGTTTAGCCGTTTCGGCGTGAATGAGTAACAAACGTACAAACTTAGCATCGTAAGTTTGGCATTTATGATATTAGTGTGATTTCAACTCACCAAGTAAAGGCGAGTCGGTCGCAATTTGCAATGGCGTCGTTAGATTCGGTTGTAGCATCGTAGCGTTCAGCAGATTGCTGTTTATAATGTTCTGTATGGGCATCTGTGGCTCTTTTAGCTCTTGCTGTATGTGCGTGGGCTCTTGTCGTATGTGTATGGGCTGGGGGGGCTCTGGTTGTATATGTGTTGGTTGGGCCTCCTGTCAAAAAATACGTTTTAATTAGTACAAGTCATTATCAATGTCAAATCTAACATATACCGAAACTTGGTATGCTTGTAGATTTTGTGACACAAATACAGGGAAAAGTCTAAAATTGAATAATTTAGTAACTTGTACCCAATAAAACATTAACCAATATAACATCCATTGTTGACCTCCCATTTCAAGGAATTTGAATGACGGTGTAGGTCTAATGTTTCGATTCACGAAACTTTACAATGATGCCTATGGTTTTCTTGCAATACTGCCATCATGATACACTTGCTAGATTATTTTGAGATGATAACTGACTTTACAAAAGGAGGTAATCAATTAATTCATCAGCTAGTATTTACGATTCGTGTAGGAAATTATGTAGAGGTGGTCCCGTGAAAATTTTATCTCCGTAAATGTTTTTAGAAGTCAGTCAGAAAGGTAAAGAAAGTAGATAATCGCATGTATTCGCGAGGTCTCAGTTCGGGGCGAACCACTAGTAACAATACATAACCTCATAGGCTACCTAGGACGCGCCCTACGTGACACTACATTGCGCCCGCCACCATGAGACATAAAGATCAAGTCTCATGTGCCTGTAATTTCAACGGCACCCATAACTCTTCAAACCAGAACACAGCAAAGCGCGCACTACTGCTTCGCGGCAGATATTGTGGCAGTACTTCCCCGGACCAAACTTTTTTGTAAATACAACTATACTACTAACAAACACAAGTATTTATTAATGATCAGTTGCTTACCTGTGGTATATGCAGCTGTGTAATCTCCTGCATCATATGCGGAACATCCGGCCTCATTTCCGGTTCCGCGGGTTTCATTTCCGGTCGGTGGTCGGTGACGGTTTGCGGCGCGGGCGCCGAATACTGGTGAGTAGGAACCAAGTTTTCTTGAGGGATTACCTGCAACACGAAAACATATTATTAAGATAAGTTATTTATTTCAGATTTCACAAATAATTTAAAAAAACTTTTGTAATTTATATTTTAATAATTATTTTATAATTTTGTTTTTTCTTTAAAATTAAACATTACATATTAATTCTAATTCTGACATAAAACAAAGTCAAGTAGGTACTTGAGAGGATTGGTAACAGAAACAGTCAAATCCATCAGTTTGTCCATCAGTCTGTCCAGTTTTGAAACCAATCCTCTTACTTATTGAGTCACAAGCTGGGCGACTGGCCGGTGTTTTGACACCCAGTGTGCTATGATGCCGGAATTAAAATTAAAATGGTCTGCCACAACAGCCAGCATGCTGTTAGCACTGACACGGACGCGACTCATCAGGGAAGCAGTTCTGTTGCGTATGATCGCGCAGAAATCATCAACGCGCGCATCTGCGAACATGCCTGATGAGCTGCTGAACCGCGGCAGCGCCAACAGCAGCCTGGACCCGTTGTCGTACTGGACTCGTAGATGTACTCGTTAATGTAGGCTTTCTATATTGATGACTTACGGCACTGAACCGTGTTCGCTAACTCATTTTGATCAGCATACCGCTCCGTTTACTAATTTCATGAAAACAGGTTCAGATAAAGATATTCTTAAACAAAAAAAGAAGTCCTCTTTTTGGCTGAGTATTTACCTGATCGAGTCCATTCTCTGTGGGCTCGAGCCTGTCGGCCTCGGGGATGGCCTCCTCGGGCAGGTTGTCCCCGCGGTCCACGACGGGACTGACTAGGAAGCGCGAGATCTTGCGGCTCGGCTTGCAGTGCTTACCTGATCGAGTCCGTTCTCTGTGGGCTCGAGCCTGTCGGCCTCGGGGATGGCCTCTTCGGGCAGGTTGTCCCCGCGGTCCACGACGGGACTGACTAGGAAGCGCGAGATCTTGCGGCTGGGCTTGGAGTGCTTCTTCTCGCCGTTCGTTGACTCCGCGCTTCCGGCGCGCTCGGCCGCCGTCGACCCACCGTCAGACTGATTCGAACCTGGCGCAACAAACGAATCATACAACAAAGAAGCGAGAAGGGAGATACAGCTTTTTCGTACGTGTGGTTTATACAAGCTTTTATTTAAATTTCAATGTATGTATGTTTGTCCGGGTGGAATCTTGCAACTGTATTTTAAAGCAGTTATCCTCAACCGATTGAGCTGTAATTCGGCAGACCTGTCAAGTTCCGATGACAATACAATATATATGATGGTGACAGCGAGCTGATCTGATGATGGAGACAATGGAAATCCTCGATGGATAATAGTAGACTGGCCGTGTTTAAGCTCATTTTGATCAGCACACGGTTACGATCACAAATTTTATTAAAGCTTTTATTGAATAAACATATTTTTCTCAAAAAACTTGATATCTTTACTAACAACAAATAATAAAAGAAATAAAAATTAAAAAAAACCCCAACGCTGAACGGCTGAACCTATTTTGATCTAACAAAGCTAAGAACACTCCCGACAAATAAACATTTCAAACAAAAAAACAACGGTTCATCCGTTCGGGACAGACAGACACACACACACACACAACACAGACAGACACGTCAAACTTATAACACCCCTTCGTTTTTCGTCGGGGGTTAGAAAGGATTTAAAATAAATAAGGTAATTGTCGGTGTTGGTTGTGACGCTGAGCTCACCTATAGACGAGGCGGTGGAGATCTTGCGCGGCAGCAGGTCGGCGTGGTGCGGCGGGGCGGAGGCGGGCGCAGGGGCGGGGGCGGGCTCGGGCGGCGGCGGCTCCAGTGCGAGCTCGGCCGCGATGTTGTCGTGCGAGGCGGTCGGCGTCGTGCACTCAGAGTTGTCCTGGTTAGAGTCTGTCAGGTTCTCTTCCCGTTCCGTCGTTTCAGAATCGTAATCAGTCTGAGAATAACATGTTTGACAAGCTTTTATTAAACTTGAAATGTACATAGTCTGTTCAAAAAGAGAAGCGTCGTGGCCAAATCGACGTTTTTTTTGTTTATTTAACTTTTTATTTAGCCTAGGATTCAAACTGTCAAGGTATTCAAACATTTTGGATTTTATACTAAATAAATAGTTACAGTTGTAAAATGATCAACATGGAACAGACGCGTTATTGTATTGCCCGCTAAACAAAAAAGTAAATAAGCACAGCTGCGCCCTCCAATCCCACGCCGCTTGTCTTTTTGAACAGACTCTATGTTCGGGTCAAATCTTGAAGCAGTTATCCTCAACAGATTGAGTTGATATTTTGCATACCTGTCAAGTTCCGATGACTATGCAATATTATGGTGACAGCGAGCTGATCTTATGATGGAGACAACGGACAACGTAACTCCTCGATGATGAATAGTAGAATGGATGTGTTTTGGATCATTTTGATCAGCTCACGGTAACGATTACTAACTTTAGAAAAGAGTGTTTTGAAAAAATGCTTTGCCTTCTTACGAGTATACTATTATTATCCTGTGACTGGGTCCGCCCCAACAAGTTCGAAAAATGTAGCTTGCCACTTGTTCCGTACCTATAAATCCTTGGATAAGAATGCAGGCTAGGTGTCTTCTATCAGTTCGTGGGTAGGTTTTTGACTTATCTCTTTTTGCTTCGTGTCACTCACTGATTGTTTCATAGTCACCTTGCTGGTCAGTGCCCAGCTCGATGTATTGAGGCCCTAAATAGGGCCTTGTGTACTGAGCTAGCATGAGTACTCAAGTTTATATAGTTCGTTCGAGCATACAATCCAAAGCTGACGCGTAGCAATACAAGTTCGATTTCTCATACAAAATTACATCATCGCTATAGCGAATGATCTTGGATTACAGATAAATAAATAATGCTGTACTGTTCACACAACATTATCTAGCCCCAAGCTAAGCAGAGCTTGTGTTATGGGTACTAGATAACTGATATGCTTTACAATACATCACATAGATAGATATTTTTTATTATATATAGAAAATACCCAGAACACCCTGAACAAATATCTGCAGATCGTTTAAATGTTTGTTCCGAGGCGGAAATCGAACCCGCAACCACCTGCGTCGCAGGCGAACCTTCACCTGTCGTGCCACAGATGGAACAAATATTGAAAATAACAAATACGCCACTTCAAACGAATTGTGCCCTATTCTCGTTTATACAAAACGATACCTTATCAATGTTGAGCCTGAGTGCAGAATGGTGTGCAGGGTTGAAAACGGGCGTCACCCCCGGGTTCGTCTGCAGCTGGTTCACTATATCCCTGATCAGTTCCATGAACGTGCTACTCTGCCATTCCGGAAGTAAGTTGTTGGACACCTGAAAAAAATTATAGTATGTTGTAATTTTACTATAAAAACTTACGTGAAACATAACATTAATTTTATAAAAACGGGAATTTTCACGTACCGTTATATCGGTGTCAGCACCGACATTGTTTCGACTCGTTATTAGTATGTTGTAAGTTGGCGAAATGTAACTATTAGTAAATAGCTATGCTTTCTCAGTCTACCTGCCTCCTTAGCAATTAGTACCAAATAAGAATGGTTGTACACATTGATAAGAGTGTAGGCAAACTGAGAAAGTTGAAAAGTTACAAATATTTAAAGAAAACCTTAGTTATACAGCCTTGTTCCGAAAATTTCATTCACATTTTCACAGTTAGTAGTAGTAACTTTTTTGTGAGAGAGTTCGTCTGGGGAAGTACTACCACCATACCTATTTCTGTCGCAAAGCAGTAGTGCTCGCATTGCTGTGTTCCGGTTTGAAGGGTATGGGTGCCGGTGAAATTTCAGGCACATGCGACTTTTCATCTATATGTCTCAGGAAGGCGACAGAAAGAAGAGAGGAAGAAAAAAAGAGAAGAGAAAAGAGTAAAGAGTTAATCTATCTATCTATCTATCTATCAGTGCAATGCCACATAGGGCGCGTCCTAGGTGGATTAGGTCCTAGCTCCTGTCATGCCATTTACAGGCATGTTTATTCTGGCCTTTAAACTTACCAAGTTGGTAGTAATCTCCTCGGGATTGACATCCGTCACATCGAACTTGAAGGTGACCGTGTTGCACTTTGACTCGAGCTGACATTCCACGACGGTGGACTCTTCGTTGACGCCCAGCACGGATAGTTTGGGAAGCTTGTCCTTCTCCCGGGAGCGTTTCTTGGAGCCGCGCGATTTCTTCTCGCTTGCGATCGGAGAAGGCATAGCTGTTCCCACTAAAAGGCACATAATTAGAAATAAAATTATTGCAATTTCAGCCGTATATCTTTGAAACACGGATGAATTTTGTCTGTATAATGCCCCTCTAATTACTCGGTAATGCCTAGCGTGCGCAAGTGAAATCTACTAATTGGATCGGCTTATGAGCGGGCCAAAAGATTCCAACACGCAATCCATATCTGTGTTTTTTTTATCTGCTTGAATGATTGAACAGGCAATGACACACATGATGTTAAGCCGAAATTTCTGCCTTTAACAATGCATTACCTCACAGGTCACGTCCACTTAGGACGCACCCTATGTGGCACTGCATGCGTCCGCCACCCTGAGACATGAAGATGAAAAGTCTCATGTGCCTGTAATTTTACGCAGTAGTCAGCGTTGCGCGGCAGAAATAGGTATGGAGGTAGTACTTCCCCAGACAAACTCTTTCATAAAAAAGCTCTACTGCTACTAATTAAGAACATTCAGCTTCCTAAAATTTAAGTTTCAATTATTGTTGAAATGACAGTTTCTTTAATAAAAGATTCTAAAATGAACGTTTCTGAGAGTAACCGACATAAATAATTCAAAAAAAAAACTGAATAATGTGTCTGAAATGTGAGTGTGCCTCTAATTTAAAGTTTTTAACGAGAGTTTCAACGAGTATAATTCTAATATAAGTTTCTTACCTTCCGTCTGTTCCTCTTGCTTCTCCCCAACAGAACTCAATTCTGGCTGCCTGATGGCTTCCCCGTGCGTGGCACCGGATGGGAATTCACTCATCGGAGTCAGAAACTGTTCCTTCACCCCATTGTTATTGAACCCATTTTCCTCTGGCAAATTCAACTGCTCGAGATTCAAATCTTGGGTAGCGGGTTGTGGAGTGGGAAGCGATTGAAGTACTTGTGGAATGGTTTGGGAGGATAGAAGAATCGATTGGGTTGGTTGGACAACGGAGTGGGAGGTAGGGGGTGGTTGGATCGGTTGCGGTATAATCGTTTGAGGTAGCGGTTGAGTGGATTGGGATAGCGGCTGCGTTGATTGGGGTAAGGGTTGCGTTGTCTGGGGTAGGGGTTGGGTTGAAAGTTGGAGAGGTTGAGATGGTTGGGGTAGTGGTTGAGTTGATTGGGGTAGAGAATGGGGTATTTGTGATGGAATCTGGAGAGGCAGTGACTGAACGGATTGGGGAATGTTTTGAGTCTGTTGGGAGACTTGTTGGGGGATAGACTGAGGGATGGTTTGAATACCTGATTGGATAGATTGGGGTATAGTAAGAGGTTGGGTCATCGACTGCCCCTGCATAGGCATCGTTTGGCCTTGCTGCTGCGATTGGTTCATATGAAGCACCATCGTCTGAGGCATAGACTGCATAGTCTGAGGGACTGACGTCATCGACTGAGGCACCGACTGACTGATTTTATCCATATTCTGCTGTATAGCTTGCTCCATCTGATACTGCATTAACTGATTCTGCACAGGTTGATTCTGATACATTTGCAAAGGATTGGCAGAGTAATTTTGAATGGGCGTGCCTTCATGACTAGATATCTGCCTCTCCTGTTGCACCAGGTAGTTCTGCGCCATTGCGCATATGTTATGCTGTAACGACTGTCCCGGCATTGTGTGCAGTAAATTATACGGATCTTCCTGCATTTGCTGCTGTTTTTGCATATCTATATACTGATTTTGATAGTTTGCTTGGTCGACCGACATCTGCTGCTGTATTTGCCTCTGGTATTCTGGCATAATGTACTGTTCGTGATGATCAGTGCTACTCATTTGGCTCTGCTCCGAGCACTGTCGGTTGTACATGGGACGTTGATTCCGGAGCATGTCGACTTTCTGTTGGTGCTGATCGATTAGTTGTTGTTTTTGAGCGTAAAGTGATAAGTTTTGCTGGTCGATGTAGTTCTGCTGGCTTTGCAGCTGTAATTCCTGCTGTGTTAAATATTGTTGGTGTTGTAGGTTCCTTATGTGTTGCGGGGATAAAGTTTGGCCTGGCATTTGTTGTTGGTTAATCATCTGTTGTTGTAGCGCTAGTTGTTGTTGTTGGAGCATTTGTTTCTGCATGTTGAGCTGTTGTTGGGCCTGGGCTACTTGCTGTTGGGCTTGTACGACTTGTTGGTTTTGCGCCATGATTGATGGATCGACAGCAGCTGACAGGATGGGTTTGTAGTATTGGTTTTGTTGGTTGTAGTTCTGTTGTTGTATTTGGGCGCCGATTAGATTCTGCATCTTTTGCTGCATGTCTTGCTCCTGACTTTGTTCTATATTTTCTTGCTGTTGCATTTGAAGTTGTGCTTGTTGATTTTCTGATTCAGATTCTTTTCTAGACTGTAAAGTATCAGGCCTTTGTATGATTTGTGAGAGTACATTTTGCAAGTTTTGTAAAGAAGGGTCCAGCATTTGATTGGCAACGAGATTCTGCGGCGCGTTCATGATGTTATCTTGTTGTAATTGTTCTTCGAATTGTTTTTGTTGGATGGTCGCCGCTTGGTGGGCGATGATACAGTCTTGTTGTTGGATTATCTGTTGTTGTAGCACCTGTAATTAAATAAAAGTCACTTAACAGTTATTACTCCTTCATAATCATCAACTCATTGCTGGACGAGGCCTCCCCCAAAGAATTGGAGGGTTTAATATAACATAATAACATAATCTTACACACAAAGATACCATGTTATTTTATTTATTTATGTTTCCAAGTGTAATCCAAACTTGAAGCAAGCTGCAACGTGACCAATGGCGAAATAACAAGTGTGGTGAAAGGAATCAGTGCCTCCCGAGAGGTTCCTTTCCTTTCGCGGCTAACCAGGGTTTGTCCAAAGTTAATAAAAAGAAACAGAATGTTATACCTGGTTCTGATTGCTGATCTGATCCGGCGTCAGCTGCTGGGTGTAGTTCTGCATCTGGGCCTGCGACTGACTCTGCTCGAGGTAGTTCCGCTGCTGCTCCATGTACTGACCCTCGACCGTTTGCTCCAGCATCTGCTGGTTGAGGAGATTCTGTTCCATTACCTGCAACAAATGGAACATTCGATTGGCCCATTGAGGTTCTGCCTACCCCCCTTCGGAGAAAAAGGCATGTGTTTATATACATATGTATGTATTCGATTGTCGAGTGCCACTTGTTCATGGAGTTGTGGCTCTCTCCAGGTTAGTACATACCTTCTGTTGGAAAAAAGCATGTTGCTGCAACAGTTGGTGATCGGCCGGCGAGACCCCGGCCTGCAGCATGTTGTGCTGGAGCAGCTTCATGGCCGTCTCCTCGTTCTTGAGCTGCAGCTGCGTCTGGAGGTACTGCTGCTGCGCTTGCAGGAGCTGCGCTTGTTGGTCCAGTCTGGAAACATATCACATATTGCACGATCGAAGGATCAACATCAGCCTGTACAAATCCATTGCTGAAGATAGACCTGCCCATTCAAAATCACAAACAAATCGAGCTATAATCGTCTAGTCTTATAAGTATGTGTGGTGTGACTTTGAGAGATAGAATATATAAGGAATAGTGTGATAACACACCCTTGTGAAATTAAAAAACACGTAGTGACTAGGATTGAGAAAGGTATGCTTAGATTGTTTGGGCATTATTTAGAAGGATGGACGATAGTAGATTGACGAAACGGGTACATAAGACGAGCGTGAATGGGACAGTGCGAAGGGGAAGACATCGGCGAACGTATTTCAGACCAGATCGGAGACGTTCTGGAAAAAGGCCAGTTCAAGAGTCCCCTTAACCGATGAGCATGTATGAAGAATGTGATGAGAGTGAATGAAGCAAAAGAGGTGTGTCAGGAACCTAGCAAGTGGAAATCTCTGCGTACCCGTCCGGGAAACAGGCGTGAGTTTAAGTATGTATGTATGTATTTTTTTATTTTATTTTTTAACAATGATATACCTTTGTTTGACCACGATCTCACCTGTTGGTAAGTGACGATGTGGCCGAAGATGGAGCACAAAGGTCTAGCAGGCACCTATTCACACTAGCCTTGAAGATACCTAGATTATAGTTTTCAGGAAAGACAGACGACGGTAGTGTATTCCACTCCTTAGCAGTTCGCATTATAAAGGTAAAACTGAAACGTTTAGCACGAATAGAGGGTATACCAATTAGGTAAGGGTGGTACCGAGCCGTGCGTCTGCTCGTCCTATGATGAAAAGGAGATGGTGGGATCAGATCATGAAGTTCCTGGGAGCATTCCCCGAAATGTAACCTAAAGAAGATCTAAAAGCACGCGACCTTACGGCGGTGCCCGAGACTCTGGATCTTAGTCTGGATGGTTGATTATAAATGGAGTTAACTTACTGCACAGCGCCTAGAGGTTGCGGCCCGACTCCGTTCAGTAGCCCCGCTTTCACCTGGTCCACAGAGCCTGGCTGCTGTTGGTTCTGGATCATTTGCATCTGGAAATATTAGAAGCATATTCAACATCTCATCCCGGCAACGAGATGTTACCATCGCTCTACCCGGCGCCGTGACAAAGCTTATCCACTCATCATAGAACCCTGGGTTTCCCGTACGACTCGTTTCTCGAGATCTTTTTTTTCCATACAATCTGTGAATGTTATTACTTGATTAATTAATATCTAATTGTCAAATTTTAAAATTATGCAATCTTATTTATTTACGTTTCATATTATTTGATATTTTACTTTTATTTATTGTTTAACATTTCTTAATTAATTTTGTTTTTACTTGTTTAAAAAGTTGTTGGCCTGGCGTGGCAGACTAGAGATACACATTAAGACCTTAACACCAACGAATGTTACCACCTAGATCTGACAGCAATAAATCATTTATCATAATGACTTCGAACGTTTGAAGCGTTTCAAGATAGCGCGTTTGGGTCCCGCGCCGTGGATGATGGATGATGGTTACCTGCAGTGTCTCATACAGCTGTATCTGCTGCTGCTGGTCGTATAACTGCTGCTGGCGGTTCTGTTCGATGATCGCCTCCTGGTTGAACTTCATCTGCGCCTTCTTCTCGCTTCGCTCACTGTTCACAAACAAAATAATCGCAAGTTAATTTTATACAACATTTCAAACGCCCGACTGTTTTCATTGATCTATTTTGGATATCCAACATCCCCACATCAAAACACTTTTTTTTCTTGAGTGACGGAACAAGCAGGTTGCCTACCTGATGTTAAGCGGTAAGCTCTGCCTTTAACAATGCATTACCTCATAGGTCACGTCCCCTAGGACGCACTCTAAGTAGCATTGCACTGCGACCGCCACCCTAAGACATAGGAGAAAAATCTCATGTGCCTGCTATTAAACAGAGAGCTACAATTATAGTAATTCAAATTTATGTTTTTTAATGGATTGAAAATTCTGTCTTTGCCGTTTTAGCTTCGGTCAAGTTTCGGTCACATTTCTGCGTTGTATTATCAGTTGAGAAGTTTGTGACATTTATGACATTATGATATTATTATGACATATAATTTATGTTACTAAATCGGAGCATGACCCGAACTTTACGTTTACTATTTTTTATTACGAGAACTGGGCTATTAAAGACACATGCAAACAGTTATGAAACATTCAACGTTTATTTTGAAACAAGTAATTAATTATGTATTTTTTTTTAAAAAAAACCCTCATCGCAATTAAACGGCTGAACCGATTTTGATCAAACATAGCCTGTGACATAGTAAAGGTACCCAAATACGTACTCGTAAGCAGGTCTGATCACGCGAGGTCGCGGGTTCGGGGAGAAGCCTACTGAGTCTTTCAGCTAGATTCAGTACACTGCCGTTACCATAGTTACTTGTTTTGGCTATAAATATCATCAGGGTCAGGAGGTTACCCCGGGGTGACATTGCTGAGCCTACAGAGTTGAATCACATTTATATATATTTTTGGTAGGATTCCGTATCCAAGCTGTCCAAGCGGAACCCTTTTGCTCTTGCTCATCTGCCCGCCTGTCCTTCTGTCACAAGGGTCTAGCAGCTAAACTTTTGAAGCTGTGTTCATATTTTTACTATTTATCTTACTAACCCAAAGCCAAATATACAGGGTGTAACATAATATCCCTATAAGCCCGGGGAGGGGGTATTCTACACATCATGGTGAATAACTTTAGTTCTACGACTTTTTAAATTTCGAAGTTTTTCATTAATGAAGTGCCTCGTAAAAATCCTGAAATTCCCCTAGAAATTCTTGAAATTCCTCAAAAAATGAAACAGACAGAGCATGATGCAGCCCCAAGCAAGGTACCCGTACAAGGTACGAGCGTACTGTAACGTCCTCATGTTGTTTTACGTACGTTTTTGGAGGAATTTCAGGATACTTACGAAGCATTTCATGAATGAAAAACTTCGAAATTTAAAAAGTCGTAGAATTAAAGTTATTCACCATGATGTGTAGAATTCCCCCTCCCCGGGCTTATAGGGATATTATGTTACACCCTGTATAACGACACTTTGTTCCGTACAAATAAAAAGGCCGTGAAAAAAAAAACACAAACCCCAGCATGAGAGGTGCCATTTATTAAGACTACTAGCGACTCGCCCCGGCTTCGCACGGGTATCTCCCGGTGAACCCCCCCCCCCCCCTCCTACCCCTCCCTCCTATGTCAATCTCCTGGTTTTAAGCTACCTCCCCACCAATTTTCAGCCAATTATTCACCCGTTCTTGAGTTATAAGTAGTGTTACTAACACGACTTTGTTTTATATATATAGACTGTATTTTTTTATTTTCAAAATTAAACACACGGACATTGAACTAATATTTGTTCCGCAGCGGGAATCGAACCCTTGCGTGTCAGCCAGCTTCTCATACACGGAGGTCAAAATCGGCCTATATTGTTTACAATTGTCCAAAAAACTCATTCGTAATTCTTTTAAGGTGGTTGCTTTTTCATACAAATGTATTTACACAAATATGGGCGAACAGAGTATAATTTTACACTGAAATAACTGTTGTTGGCTTTTATATTGGTAATTATTTGCGTCAAATCATATTTGGTTGAAGAAAACAGTCGTTTAATAGCGAAAATAACATAACGAAATTGTAGTCCATACAAGTAATTTCGATGTTATTTTCGCTATTAATCCAACTATTTATAAAGCCAACAACAGACATTTCAGTGTAAAATTATAGTCTGTTCGCCCATATTTATGCAAATACATTTGTATAAAAAAGCAACCCCACCTTAAACGGTACATTAAATGAGACAGAGATTCAGAAGATTCAAAACTCAGAAATGATTCAGAGATTAGAAAAGCAAAATAACTTTTTCTTAAGATCACGTCTTTCGTCGAACGCTCGCGGCGTCCTGCATAATTTGAAGAATTTGTAAATCAATATGCTGCATATATCCATTAAAACATCGGGAAAGTTCCGTCCTTCGGCTTCGGTCAGTCGGCTGGCGGTTCTCCGGTAAACTACGCGTCAGAAACTGTGACCTCTAAGGTGAGTTTTGATATAAGAAATTGATACAGCATTATCGTTTAAAATTGTTCTGCAGCTCAGTTAGTGTTTATTTTATTTATTTGGATTTTCAATGAGTAATATAATGCGCGTCATGTAAAAAGAACGCTGGCGGTCAAGCTTCTTCAGGCGTTCCAGCGTTCTTTTTAAGAGATTACTTACTTTTCTACTTATTTAAGAGATGTATACCTATGCATTGAATGAGTGCCTACCTAGTTTACTACAAATAATGTACAATTATAGTACGCGTCATGTAAAAAGAACGCTGGAACGCCTGTAGAAGCTTGACCGCCAGCGTTCTTTTTACATGACGCGAACTATACACATAACTTAAAAATATTATTAACTAATTGGATGCGTTTCCTGTGCTTACTCTGTATAGGAAACCACAGCTAACGCAGGTATAATAAACAAAGAGTAAGTGCATATTGACAACATTTTGAAAAAGTACACCAGAAGATTATACATTGACTAAGAGAAGAAGAAAACACATCTCTAGATAAATACCCGGCATGCTAGAAAAAACTGCATTAAAACCCGAAAATTAGAACTCAAGTTTTATGCATACAACAAAGAGACTTATTTATGATGACTTTTGAAACTATGTATACACCACTGGATATTAAGTATTCGTTCCAATTTTATAATCGTAATTTTTTTTTTCGTATGTAATTAAAAAGATATTAATATTTGTTTTCGTGACAAAAGACGAATAAATTTATGGACATAATACTCGTGCTTGAGGTGACGCACGTGTCGAATGAATAACTTTGTAGTAATCTATGGCGCATGCACTATAAAATAGTGTTGACCAATTGTTCCCATTTCTATGGATATTCCTGGAAATTGTTATTCGGTAACTTTTTTTGCGTAGATTCATCGAACACGGATTATCCATGTTTTTTTATGGTATATTTGGAATAATGGTGTATATAGAGATATCGAAACCTGGTTTACGAAAATTAAGAGAATTTTTTGTTCATTGACATTCGTAGCTAAACGAATTATATTTAAGAGACACTTTCAATCAAAATATGCGTGTTAGGTCTGATAATGTCCGCAAAATTAGATTTCGCTGCCTCAAAATGTGTTGAGCTTTGATTAGCAAAAAACAGAAATTAAGTTTAATTTCACGCCTCGAGCGAATCGATCCACCTTAATCCGTAATTCGTAGAGATCTGAAACTTGGAGCGGAAATTACTTTTTTTAAATCTAGTCGTCGTCGTCGTTTCGTACGAGGTAGTGCTGGCCTCTGGTGTCAGAGTTTGTCAAGTCGCCCAAGGGCCTCTGACAAATCTAAATCTAGTGTAGCACTAAAAAAGGAATTTCCGATATTTACCCCTAAGAGTCCATCGGGCTCTAGGAGACCACGTCTTGGTAAACGTAGTGTGGGGCGCCCCCCGGCAAGTTGGAGCGTCGATCTGTGTAAGGCGGCTGGTAGAAAATGGATGTGAAGAGCTGGAAATCGGTCAAATGGCGCGCATTGGGAGAGGCCTATGTCCAGCAGTAGACTGATACAGGCTGATGATGATGACCCCTAAGAGTGCAGCTGGTTGAAGTTGTTATAGAAAATCTCCACGCGGACGAAATCGCCGACCGGCGCTCCACTTGATAAAGACATTCTCGATAATATGACATAATGCAGTTATTTCACACTGCGTCTACGATAACGCAGGCGTCACGTTACGCATACCAATACTGGTTTTACTAGGTTGGCACGACTGTGACTCACTGTCACTATCTACCAAGTATATTAGGCGACAGATGACCAAGGTCACTCCGTAGATTAGTAAGTCACTGTGTTCATTCTTGCGGTAGATATGTGTAGGTTATGTGGTGCATAATGTCAGGCAGTAAACAATAAGTGGAAATAGTGGGTGAATAACGATATTATTCGAATTATATTATTTCTACATGATTTTTTAGGCGTTGAACAACACGGCGCAGTTTTATAGAGTGTTTCTTGTGTAGTGTAAAGTAAGACTATTGTGACTATAGTTGTTATTTTATGCCTATTTATACCCTGATTATTGGAATGTTGTTGACCCGGACTTTTTAGTGAGGATTGGATTTTAATTGGACCTTCCCTGAGCTCCTGGTAAATTGAAAGACTTGTTGTTAAGATTCGGTGGTATAAGATGTGTTCTGGCTGCTAGCTTATTATGGAATGTGTTAGCAGAGTCGGTCGTGGGAAGCAATGGCGGCGATGAGCTCACCACTTGTCACGTCTATATTCCACGATGGTGCAACCCAGTGTGAAAAGAGGCCCATTGAGGCTCGGGGAAAAAATCGTATGTGTGTATGTAAGGATTGGATTTTATTGGACGTTCCCTGAGCTTCTGGTAAATTAAAAGACTTAAAAAATAGTCCTAATAACACCAGATAAGTACTTGAAAATATGTAAGTGACAATGTATTTACAGTAAATTACACAACTGATGTTATTATCAATATAGTTTGGATCAATAATTTATGTTTAATTGTGGCAAACTAAATTTAATTTATTTTTGAGAAAATATTGATAGAATATAGATTTTCTGAAAAAACATATGGAGTCCGTGCAAGTAGTGATTTACTGTGATTTTCAAGCTTTTAATTAACTGCGTTCCTGTCTGTCTGTCTGTGAGGGACTTTCCAACCCAATTACCTAACCGATTGAGCTGAAATTTGGCCAGTGTTTGGGCTCTTTTTGATCAGCAAACGGTTCTGATCACTAATTTCATAAAAGCTTGGTTTTTACTTTTACCACGGGGTCTCATCCCATAGAAAAAATATATTGTTCTATTAAAGTTCAATAGATGGCGTTACAGGTATAGATTTGGTATTGAAGTATGTAAAAAAATAATATTAGGTCTTGAAAAAATATTTTCTAATATCAAAAAATACCCACAACACGGGAAAATTAAATAAATGTATTTACAATCAAGTTTAATAATTTTTACAAACATTTAATTTTGTCTTTTTCCTGATGGTAATAATTTGAACTAAATTGATGATGACACCAGTTTGTTTGTAGTACCACAGGTAGAACGGACTTGCTAGACGGCGTTATTTAAAAAAAAAAACAGGTGACACGTCTATGACGTCATGCCTGAAATGAAAGAGAAAACTAGTATTTCCTTTTTATTGTAAAATTTTCAACTAAAATGTCAGACATCATTTGATATCATTGTGTCCAAAGACGAATATATATATAAAAGACAATGTCCTGAATGACTGACTGACCGAGTGCCAACGCACAGCCTAAACCGCGTAGAGACTTGAAATTTGGAGGGTGTGTTTGTCTTGATGCGAAGGGTTGTAACTAAGAAAGGAATTTTGTAAATTCATAAGCTAAATGATTCTAACGTAATACAAAAACGCTCTGTATTTCGGAAAGCGTTAGCAGTAGATAGTTACTTGTAATTTCCGCTTCGGCCGTCAAAGAAACCGGCGTTTCGTAACTGGTTCATAGGTACTTTCCTCAAATAAAATTAACAAACATATAAAAATTTGCAATATACGAAAAATGCCACGGGAACGAAATATGGCTGTGTATTTTTTTACAAAGACAACTTTGTAAAAAAATACACTGCCATAATTTAGCGTATTTCGACGTAAAATATAGTTTCACGGTATAGGTAGTTGTTGGTATTAAAATATTTTCAGGAGTGGGACTCCTAAATTGAAATACTTGAATGTTCGTTCGTTTCAAAAGTCATGTCACGGTGGGGAAAGTATTCTGACTACGCGCAGACGAAGTCACGAGCGGGTCATCTGATGAGTTTGAAAAATCATATTCGTCATACAGGGTGATTGGATGATGGGTGCAAAGCTGTAAGGGGAAGGTTGTCTAGACCATTTAGAACTATTTCAGCCATAATAGTTATAAGACGAAGTCCGACTATTTCTTTTTTACCGTTTTTTTTTCGTAATACCCAGAAATTTTCAGTTAATTGCTAATAATTGCCAGTTTTATTGATTAATGTTTTCTTTTATTTTATTTTGTAAATTAAGTAATGTGGAAGCTATCTAAGAATACATGGTCTAAGCATCGGTGTCATCAGACATTTTCAGTATAGACACTTTAGTTCACAAAAAAATTAAAAGATTTAAAGAATCAGGTTTTTGGAAACTTAGTTAAAAAAAACATGTAATAGTAGATTGTATCATAAGGGAGCAACATAATATTTTTACGGCGAGGGCGCTTTTTTGAATCCAGAGCGAAGTGAGGGATCTATCTTTAGTAGAATCCTGAACGTAGCGAGGGATTCTAAGTACGTCGCCCGAGCCAAAAATATATGTTGCGCCCGTGTGATACCCGTCTGCTTTTCATCACCCACTATGAGAAAATAAAAGGCGCCTCATATGTTATTTTAATATTATTATTTAATAAAACAAATGGTTGTTTTTTTGTGTTTTTGTGTTTTTTTTGTTGTTTGTGTTTTTGTGTTTTTTTTGGGTGTTTTTTTGTGTTTTGTGTGTTTTTTGTGTTTTGTGTTTTTTTGTGTTTTTTTGTGTTTTGTGTTTTTTGTGTTTTTTTGTGTTTTTTTTGTGTTTTGTGTTTTTTGTGTGTTAGAAATTTTTTGTGTTTTTTTTTGTGTTTTATGTTTTTTGTGGTATTTTAGTGTTTTTTGTGTTTTTTTTTGTGTTTTGTGTTTTTTGTGTTTTGTATTTTTTGTGTTTTTTTTTAATTTTTGTGTTTTTTTTTTGTGTTTTGTGTTTTTTTGTGTTTTTTTTGTGTTTTGTGTTTTTTGTGTGTTATGTATTTTTTGTGTTTTTTTTTTGTGTTTTATGTTTTTTTTGTTTTTTTTTGTGTTTTTGTGTTTTTTTTTGTTTGTTGTGTTTTTTGTGTGTTTTGTATTTTGTGTTTTTTGTGTTTTTTGTGTTTTTTGTGCTTTTGTGTTTTGTGTTTTTTTGTGATTTTCTGTTTTTTTTGTGTTTTGTGTTTTTTGTGTGTTTTTTTGTTTTGGGTTTTGGGCCGTCGTAGCAGCCAGTATTTATTCAAACAATATTTGCGTGGCGCTGGTTCCAAATTCAATAAGTGCGCCGCAATTATCTTTGCCGCGCACTTTTTGAATTAGGAACTTAATAAGTGCGCCGGAAAACTCATTACTGCCCGCTAAAAGTTTCTCATAGAAAACACCACCGTTGGGTGCACTTAAAGGCGAACCCAGTCGTCCTTTTCGAATAGATGGGATGAAAATTAATATTAAAAATTTGTAATATATCCGCGTAAATGATACCTCAAATAAAAGAGTATGAATACCAAGCATGTATTCAAAAAGGTTTGAACACAAAAGCACCATCCGTTTTTTTAACTAGGTAAGTGTCAAAAACCTGATTCTCTAAATCTTTGTTTTTTTAGCTGATTGTCGCTGTAAGATGCCGAGTTCTTGGAGTATGGACTGATTGGTACGAAACTCAGTCCACGAAACCCCAAGCATTCTTCTCCAGCACCACATCTCAAGAGCATCTATGCTCTTTTTCTCGGTCTCGCTAAGAGTCCATGTTTCTGCAGCATAGAGGAATATGGGAAACACCAACGCTCTAACGAGACGGATCTTAGTAGATTTCGTTATGCTACGATTTTGCCATATCTTCCTCAGCTTATCCATGGCGGACCTAGAAATCGCCATACGCCGCTTGATTTCGTCAACGCATCCACCATTGTTTGTGATCAAAGATCCGAGGTAAATGTATGATTGGACCACATCACAGTTTGCGATTTGCTTGACTTCCGGCAAGTTGTTATTGATACGGTCAATAATTATCACTTTCGTTTTGCTGCGGTCGATCTTCAGTCGAAACTCGAGGCTGATGTTTTATATCTTGAAAAGACTACCTTTCCCTTACAGCTTTGCACTCATCTTCCAATCACCCTGTGTAAGTGTCTAAGTTTTTTTCACAAACGCCATCTATTGAGTGTGTGCGCGTTTTACGCGGTAATTACAGTTGCAGGAGCTAGGTGGCTTTAGCTATCATTTTCCTGCTAGCGGCATCTAGCGCCCAGGTAAGGCAACCAAAATAGCCCGCAGAATAGCCCGAGTTATGGCGGTCACGTTTTGTTGTATGGCATGAGGTATCTGTACTAGTATAGTATTCTTTTATCTGTAGTTTTTACTAAGACACATTTTCACCAACACATTAACGGACGTTTACACGGCTGTTTCGCTTAAACAATTCTTTTTGACAGATGTTTTCATACGTTATCTGTCACTCTGACTATTGGTTACGGTAACCACCGATTTATTTGTTCGTGAACTGAACTGAAAGATATTTTTCATAACGTAACTTATTTTATAAAGTTCATGATTTTTTTTTGCAGTTTCGCCATGGATTTTTTCTTCCTATGGCTATGCACATTCGTAGCCGGCTTTTGGATTTGCAAGAAGATCAAACAATGGCAGGCCCTTCCACCCGGGCCGTGGGGCCTGCCAATCGTTGGGTACCTGCCATTCATTAACCAGAAGTGGCCGCATTTCACTTTAGTCGATCTGTCCAGGAAATACGGTCCAGTTTACGGTATCAGCATGGGCAATATTTATGCGGTTGTGTTGTCAGATCATAAGTTGATAAGGGAAGCGTTTGCAAAGGAGAATTTCTCGGGAAGAGCGCCACTGTATTTGACGCACGGGATTATGAATGGAAATGGTGAGTATCTACCTGTTTTCCTCCACAGGATCCTACCGGTAGGGCGCTTGCATCCTTTTGTACGTAAACGAAGTTTGAAAGAAATAAATAAAAAGAAAGATACTTATAGCTCAAAAAACGATTTCGATAAATTTTCTCGATAAAAATCCAGCACAACTCTAATAATAATAAAAAAATGCGCTTCTAACGTAAATACCTCAATATCCTATCAACGTGCATTAATAAAATTAATAAGAGTAACATATACAATATAGATTACGCAGCAAATATTTATTTAAGGTAAAAAGGGTAAGGGTTGCTTTCGCTTGTGGCGCGAAATTCAAATTTATTCGTGTTTTTTGCTCATCAAAGCTCATCAACACTTTTAATGATAGCAAAAACTAATTTGCCGGTAATTGTATGACCTAACACACAAGTTTTAATTTATAGTATCACATAATTATCATTATTTTAGCTACGATTGTGCTTCAATGGTTTTTACAGTGTTTTTTGTTTCAAGCACAGTCATAGCCAAACTAATGATATTTATGTGATACTATAAATTAAAACTTGTCAGGTCATATAACTACCGGCAAATTATTTTTCGCTATCTGAAGAAATGTTGATGAGCTGTGATGAGCAAAAAACACGGACAAATTTGAATTTCGCGCCACTAGGTAAAGCAACCACCTTAAATACTGTTTTTTGAGATTCGTTGCGCGAGCGTTTTTCTGTGACTTTTTTAACTTACCTGAACTTTACTGAGTTTGGACGGAAGTTGGCTGTTGTCTGCCTCCGATATATAAGAACCACTAATATTTGATAATGATAAATGATAAATGATTTATTGCTGTTAGATCTAGGTGGTAACATTTGTTGGTGTTAAGGTCTTAATGTGCATCTCTAGTCTGCCATGTCTGGCCTACAACATTTTATACAAGCAAATAACAAAATTAATTAAGAAATGTCAAAAATAATTATAAAAAGTACATACAAATAATATGAAACTTAAATAACATTGAAATTGATAGAAATAAATTAGATTGTTTAACATTAAAATTTATCAATTAGAAATTCATTAATCGAGTAATAAACCTTTTCTTCCAATAGTTTCGCTAGTTTATTTTTAAAAGCATCAAAGCTTTGAGATTTGAGTAGCATATATAAACATATGTAGGTACCAGGTACCCAGCTTACATTTTATAAGGGAATACGACGCTGGAATCTTGTTATAGACCCTTCGCCACTGACTAGTATCGGTCACAATACACACTATGGAACAAATACTTCACAGTACTTCAATAACGAATATAACACTAATAATAAGCATTTTCAGTCTAACAGGAAAATAAACCAAACTCGGAGCATTGTCAGTCAAATATAAGGACATTTAGAAATTCCAGTTTGATAGAGCGACTATCAGCGCTGAACATCCGGCGGGAACTGGATTGCTCTTCACAAATTACTTTCAGACTTTTTATCATTTGTCGCTTACGTCAGTTATTTTCGAGCGGAAGAAATATATTCCTCATCTCTTCCCGCGTTCAAGTGATGAATAGCGCTGTCACTTTCTTGCAGCTATTGTTTGCTAGACTCCGCCCATTCGGTATTTTAACAAATCGCCTTTAAAGCTTGTTATGAGAAATTTAATTTTCAAGAACAATAATAAGAAGATCTTTTTGGATGAGCTGGTGTACATGGAGATGTTTACAAGTAAATAGTTTCAACAGCCTGCCCCTGTTCAATTCAACATTAAATTGTATAACTTGTGCTTTTAGGTCTAATTTGCGCGGAAGGCCCACTATGGAAGGATCAGAGGAAGCTGGTATCGATGTGGCTGAAGAACTTCGGCATGAGCAAGCACAGCGTGTCCCGCGACAAGCTAGAGAAACGTATTGCAGCGGGCGTTTATGAGATTATACAAGTACGTAGATGATTTGAATCGATAAATATGTAAGCACTCTGGGCAGAGCATTTAACTTTCAAATGAGATAGCAAGTCGAAAACAGAGCAATCTTACTATTATTTTACATGTGAAAGTTTATGTTTGGTCACGGAATGTATATAGTACTAGCAACTCACCCCGGCTTCCCCCCCCCCCCCCCCCCCCTCCCTCCAAGTAACTCATCTTTCCACACACCAACATACATACATTCATACATAGAAACACGCCTTTTTCCCCGAAGGAGGGTAGGCAGAGCCTCAATGAGCCTCTTTTCACAGTGGGTTGCACCATCGTGGAATATAGACGTGTGGTGAGCTCATCGCCGCCATTGCTCCCCACGACTGACTCGTCTGTGACTGGCCCACACACCAAATACCATGGATTAAAATGGAAAATACCCGATTATGGATTTAAATAAAATCGAAAATAATATATAAAACGACGAGCGACCGTTAGTTATAAATATGATCTTGTTCCAGAATGTGGACAAAGCATCAGGCAAGGAAGTAGACCTGCAGCATATGCTCACCAACTCGCTAGGGAACGTCGTAAACGACATCATATTCGGCTTCAAGTTCCCTCCCGAAGACAAGACCTGGGTCTGGTTCAGACAGATACAGGAGGAGGGCTGTCATGAGATGGGAGTAGCCGGCGCTGTCAACTTTCTGCCTTTTGTAAGGTGAGCTACAGAAACTGTCTATTACAAGCTTTGTTTGTATGTGATAATGTATGTTCGGGTCAAATCGTCCAATTTTAAAGCAGTTGTCCTCAACAGACTGAGATGAAATTTGGCATGTATTGAGTCTACTTAATTCACCTCGGTGCATTAAGTATACTACGAGTATTTGTAGACTGAATACACCCAGGTGATCTAACCCAGGTGAATGTCTAATGAACCCAAGTTCCGATGACAGTACAATATTATGGTGACAGCGAGCTGATCTGATGATAGTTACTACTCTAATACTGGCTATTGTCTAACAGAGGACTTAACTTACCCATGTAACCCATAGTCTTGTAAGCAATATAAAGTTTATTTTTCTTGATTATTGAGACGGCTGGTAGACAACGGAACTCCTCGAGGGATAATAGTAGACTGGCCGTGTTTAGGCTCATTTCGATCAGCACACGGTTCAGATCACTAATTTTATGAAAGCTTGTATTGATAAATATATTTTTCACAAAAAACTTATTTATATAAACACAAAATAAATGTTGTTCGTTGGTAAGCGCATCACTTGAGAACGGCTGGACCGATTTGGATAATTATAAAATGTTCGTAATAGTCCGAATAAGTTTTTTAGACACATGAAAATTTTGAAAGATAACTGGTGAATGCTGCTGCCCATCCCATGGTGTAATTTCTTGGTCGACTTTTACTACATCCACGGGAGGAGACGGAGGGAGAGGACACACCAGGGCTCTTACACATACAAACAATACAATTCACTTTCACTACTCATCTTTGAAACTCATTCTATAGCCTGCCCTGACCAACATTCTCGTAACATTCCAGATACATTTCCTCATCCACGCGAAAGACCATGGAGGTACTGACCCGAGGCCAAGCGCAAACCCACAGACTATACGCCAGCATGATAGCACGGCGCCGAACCATGCTCGGACTTGACAAGCCAAAAGGAGCCGAATACGAACTGCATAAGGACCTTTTCAACGACCACCCAGAAGGGCATATCAAGTGTATAAAATACAGCAAGCATGCCTCAAATACGGAGGAGCATTTTTTCGATCCGAACATCCTTATTCCTACAGACGGAGAGTGCATTTTGGATAACTTTCTTATGGAACAAAAGAGAAGGTTCGAGAGTGGTGAAGAGTCATCGAAATTTGTGACGGATGAGCAGCTGCATTTTCTATTGGCTGATATGTTTGGTGCGGGATTGGACACGACCTCGGTTACTATGTCCTGGTTCTTGCTGTTTATGGCTCTACATCCTGAGGAACAGGTAAGTTGGAGGTGTTTTCACATGTTCAGATGCCCAATTCTCTTATATATTTTATAACCACACTGAAAGTTGACCGAGTCGAGACCTACCTAAGTGCATTCTATCTTATTGGACCATTTCTCCGTTTCCAACATGGTTCTCATTTTGATACAACTTGCTTTGGCTTTCAGGAAATAGTACGCAAGGAAATCCTAGCAGTATGCTCTGAAGATGAGGTGGTGGACAGTGGGAGACTTCCTCACCTCATGGCAGCGATATGCGAAACCCAGCGCATTCGCTCTATCACACCCGTTGGCTTACCCCATGGATGCGTAGAGGTAAAGTGAACTAGTTTCTAGTAGTTTTTTTTTTTTTTTAAAACAAGACTCTATGAAATTAGTGATTGGACAGTGTGCCGATCAAAATGAGCCCAAAAGCTGCCAGTCTAATATTATCCATCGAGGAGTGCCGTCCACCTTCCGTCTCCATCATCAGATCAGCTCGCTGTCACCATAATATTGTATTGTCATCGGAACTTGACAGGTGTGCCAAATTTCAGCTCAATCGAACACCGGGAAGTCAAATTTAACTTGTAAGATTTGATTACACCGCGCAAGATGATAAAAAAGAAAAAAAATCGTTAAAAATTTCTTACACAATAGTGTGTGTGTGTTATAGAACACCCCTCTTTTTAGTCGGGCGTTAAAAATAGAATCCCAGTTACGCAAGCAATGGTTTCGAGAACGTAATTTTACTAGATCTTAGTACAATATTGTGTAGTAAACTTGGAGGAGTTCTTTCAGGACACTTACATAGGCAACTACAGAGTCCCCAAAGGAGCGATGGTGATACCGCTACAATGGGCTCTGCACATGGATCCCGATATATGGGAAGACCCTGAGGAGTTCAGACCGAGCCGCTTCCTGGCTGAGGACGGCTGCTTGCTGAAGCCCCAGGAGTTTATACCGTTCCAGACAGGTACAATGATCCAGAACATAAGAATAGAACCCAGCAAAAAAACTTTAATTTTCTGAAAGTAACTACCACACAGATTCGAAACACCTCTAACAGAAACTGCGGCTCAGTTTCTTTATTCTCAGAACACATGGCGAATCAAAATTGGTCCGTCTTTGTCAGTCATTGGTCAGCCTTTGTCAGTCCCATCATCGTCATCATCACAGTGCCCTCCTGCTGGATTTTACTGAAGTGATAGTCCGCATTGGCCGTAATTATAGTAAAACACGTGGAATGTTAAAAAATCTTAGCCCGGTTACTGACAGTGAGCCAAAAATACATAATATGTTGGCCACTTTTTAAACTCTGACAACAGATTCGTGTTCTGTGGTCACACCGATCAAATATACTTTTTATTATCTTTGTTGTTGCTTCTCCGTTGCTCACTAAAGTAGTCAATCAGCTAAAAATACATTGAATTTTCCTTGTGCTAATATTTAGGGAATACCTACAATACTTCCTGTTTTGGTTATACCAAATTTAATAATTCCCTAATTCCTATTGAGCATACATATCATATTTAAACTCCAAGAAAATTGTGTGGCCTTTTTTTGGTCAACAAGCTGTTCATGTTGGACTCAGCACCTTGCACCCAACCGTAAATAAGTTGCAATACGGAAAGAAACTGGATCCATTAAAGTACCAGTATTGTGTGATGGTAGCTTGCAACCAAAATTCTGACTTCCTTTTGGAAACGGCAGCAGACGAGCACGTTCTGTGGAGTTTAAGCACGTTTGCTAAAGACAATTCCGAATCAGCTTGCATGCACAGAGGCCCGTCCCATTGCCGTCGAGTCGAAAGAGATTTGGGCCATCAGTCAAGGCATGTTCTATTGGTCAGTTTTGTACTAACAAAAACTTTATTCCCTCAGGAAAGCGAATGTGCCCAGGAGACGAGCTATCCCGAATGCTGTCCTGCGGTCTCGTATCTCGGCTGTTCAGCAAATGCCGGATCCGCCTGGCATCAGAACCGCCTGCTGACGAAGAGATGAGAGGAATTGTGGGCGTTACGCTGTCGCCACCACATGTATTGTATTATTGCGAGCCCGCGTAAGATGGCTGCATCCTAGTAGGCTATCCCCACGGATCTGAGGATATTTTCATGGGGATTAAGGGAAGCGCCGCTAGCCTGTTTCATACAAACGAAGTTTGATCCTCATTTGGATATTAAGTAATTCAAGTCAATCCAAATGTTGTATGAACAATCTAAAGACTAACATCTAGACCTGTGGTTTGTCAGTTTCCCATTAAGGTGATTAGTCAACCCAAATTATGTCACTATCTAACTCTGTAAACTTCAGGTAAGTAAGAACGGGGCAGAACAGAGCACGCGAAACTAATACTGAGCGAAAATCAGGAAAAACCGCAACTGTCTCAAGTAAATTACTATTTTAAAATATCTAACTTTTTATAAACCTATAAATTGCCTTTAATATTGCGAAAGAATCATTAAAATCGTTTCAGGCGTTTGGAAGCAGTAGGCTTTTTTTGTGTAAACCATAGGAAACTTTGTATTTTTTCCCGTCAAAAGAAACAGCAAATTAAGGAAAGTAAACGTTTGTTTCCATGCTTGACTATATTATACCTATTAAGTATATGTTTTTTTTTATTATTTGGGCCATCCGTTTACGAGAAGTAGGCTCTCTAAGATGGTAGGACTATATTGCAGTTTTGGGTATATTATCGCCTTAAATTGTATTGAATCAAAAAACAAGCATTAGCTTATAAAAAGTCAGTGTGATTAAGAAACTATTTAATTTTATGATAGTGACAAACCTTTGGCAAGCCTTGATATTATAGTAATGATTATGTTTACAAAATTACATGTATATTGATGAGATAATATCCAAAATAGGAGCAAACTGAGTTTGTATGCAGAGGGCTCAAGCGCCAAGGGTTCAGTCCAAAGATAAATAGACATTGATGCTAAGCATTGTCTCTGTCCCTCTCTAGCACGCATATTTGAGATGAGTGTGAAAGTGGCAGGTATAATGCAAAGCATTAGCACATGCTAAGTAAAAAGTCGTAGGTAATTGATATAGGTATGTGTTTTATGACAAAGGATGGATTGCGTACACTCTAAAACAGAACGCCCACCGCATTTACTTGGCACTTGACACAAGCTTGACTTTCAAAATGATCCTTGTGACTAGGGAATAAGGAATATTTTATTTAAACGTAATTAAATAGATGGAATCTGACAATCTTTACAGATTTTAGTGTAATTTTCACCGAAAGCTGGATATTTAGCACAGTAATTAAAATCGTCATATGTTTTTAGAGAAAACTATGTGACTATATAAGATTATAGTCTCAAAAGTCAGGTAATGATAATAAAAAATCTTCGCATAGGGTACGTTTATACTTTATGGTGTGCATCGGTCCTTATTAGTGTATCTAGTGTATTAACAATGTTAATTAGTTTAGTTTTTAACTAGCATGCATGTTTGTATGCAATTATGGTAGTAACGTGTTAAAATTATATAATAGTATCTCTTAGTTTCTAGTAGTAGGTATATCATTGTACCTACTTACTAATATGTAACCATACCTACGCTATGGAAGAGCGGGACCTTCTAACATAATTATTTTTCTACTTATAAGAAGGTTCCAACCATATTTAAAACAAGTGTAAACCTGTTACAGAAATAAATAATTTTCTATTTCTATTTTCTATTTCTAGTGTATTTGTGTTATTAGTTTAATAAGAGATTTAAGATAAAATGGTTGAACTTTTATTGAAATAAATCAAGATTAGTAGTAGTAGAGCTTTTTTGTGTAAGAGTTCGTCCGGGGAAGTACTACCACCATACCTATTTCTGCCGCAAAGCAGTAGTGCTCGCATTGCTGTGTTCCGGTTTGAAGGGTAAGGGTGCCGGTGAAATTACAGGCACATGAGACTTTTCATCTTTATGTCTCAGGGTGGCGGGCGCAGTGCAATGCAACATAGGGTGCGTCCTAGGTGAACGTGACCTATGAGGTATGATAATGTTACTGCTTAACATCAGGTGGACCACCTGCTTGTTCCGTCATTAGTAGTATAAAAAAATTAAAAAAAATGCATTTAATTAATGAAAATAAATTGTTCATAGTTTTTTATTTCGCACATGAACAAACGCATGTGTATAAAAAAGTTATGCAACAAATTATCTATGTATGTATTATAAGAGCTTAACCTGACTGACTGACTTACTGATTCATCATCGCCGAGCCAAAACTACTGGACCTAGAAAGCTGAAACTTAGAGCGTAGGTTCCTTTTATAGCAAAACCACCCACTAAGAAGGTTTTTTTGTAAATTCAACCCCTAAGGAGAAACCATTTAAACCATTGTATGAAAAATTGTATTTCTTGAACTTACAAACTTGAAACTATGTATAAGTAGTATTATTTTATCTGTGGTATAAGTATGCTTCAATACAAATCATAAAATAGTAAAATATTTTTTCCCCGAACTAAATGCGGGTGCAATGGGGTGTTAAAGTTTGTATGGGAACTTTTTAACGCGTGGTGCCTTTTGATTGAAACTTGGTACGGGTACTTAAAATACAGAATAATTGAACACATAAATAATGCTGGACAGTTCACACAACATTATCTAGCCCCAAGCTAAGCAGAGCTTGTGTTATGGGTACTAGATAACTGATATACTTAATACAATATATTACATACTTCAGGATTTTTCAGGGTTTTTTTTTAACCCCTAAAAAGAGGTAAAAAGGGGTGACAAAGTTTTTATTTTTTGTGATGTGAGCCCGGGTATTCAGCTACATACAGTTATACATAGCAAGTGACCCACAACCTAACGTTCCTCGGCCAATAAACCGGTATTTTTAGTTTGCAATAATAACACTAATTACCTTCATAAATAGAGCACAAATTCAAAACATTTCACACACTGATAAGGCGGCTTCCGTTTCGCACACTGATATTATTTTTGTCATTTTAAAATGTTATATCATGTGACTAAGGGATTACCCGGACTGTTAGTGAGATACTTTGGTATAAGATTTGTCCTGGCTGCTAGCTTATTAAGGAATGTGTTATTACTGGAGGAAAGCGTTAGTCGAGTCAGTCGTGGGAAGCAATGGCGGCAATGAGCTCACCACTTGTCACGTCTGTTTGCCACGATGTTGCATGCAACCCACTGTGAAAAGAGGCTCTGCTTACTCTTTCGGGGAAAAAGGTGTGTATCTATTTATGTATGTATGTATATTATGCGACTTATTCTCAGTCAAATACTAATACTTGCACTTTCACTTCTACTGCAAACCAGCCGCGGAGAATATGACTAATTGACGGATCGAGCGAAGTGCTTGTAACAACTGGCAAAATTTGCTTTCATCTGTCCGGATGTAGGTATGCTGGTACTTGCGTACAGGGGTTACACCATGAGCTCTTAAAGCGGGTCTACACGACACAAAGTTTGTGTCGTGTAGACCCGCTATTATAGCCATTCAGATCAACCAACCAATCCAACCAATCTTCCATATAAGTTCAGCTCCTCTCCATCCAAAGGTTGTCTGGAAGAGATCGCTTTTTCGCGATAAGGCCGCCCATAGTACATTTCGTGTTTTTTTTAAATTGTTAAGTCTTGTTTTTAAATAGTTTGTTTAGTTTTTTTAGCGGATTTCCATCGCTCTGTGCTTCGGAGGGCACGTTAAGCTGTCGGTCCCGGCTGTTATTGATTAATAGCAGTCGATAAGCCATGTCAGAGGCCCTCGGGCGGCTTGACAAACTCCGACACCAGAGGCCAGCACTACCTCATACGAAACGAACGAACTAGTTTGTAAGGTGTGCAATAAAGTATTTTCATTCATTCAGTTCAAAAACTATTCAGTACAAAATAACCTAATGGCATGATGGATGGAATAATTACATCCAACATCATCTTAAATTTTTCATTAGCTTAAAAAGTAACATTTCGTGCTCGCGCGGTCTACTGTTCGACTACTACTAGAACTACTGGTATATACTTGCGTCACACGTCAAAGTTATTAATTTATATTCATTTTTCCATTTAACATTTCAAACAACTGTGTCATTATTTACCGAGAAATTAACGTATACAATTTATTATTTACTTGTGTCCGCCCGCGGCTATGCTCGCGTTTTACCAGAATATCTGTCTACCAAATTTCATCAAAATCAGTTCAGCCGTTTCGGCGTGATTGTTTAACAAATATACAAACATACAAACATCTAATATGTCTCGTGTTTTGTCAGTTTCCTATAAAAACTGACAAAACACATTTATTATTGATGTGTTATTTATGAGTATATCAAGGGTAGAGTGTGCTGCCTTATGAACTTTTGCTGATTCTCTCTAGCATCTTATTTTCGACTGCCTACCTAAGGCTAATAAGTTTTCCTTTTTTCTTTGAATTAGCTTCCACTTGTTCTCGAGGCACCACACAGGCGCTCCCCACCTAATAGTAAGAAGGATCATCAAAAAAAGTACCGACCGTGTTTGTTCTAGGTCTGTTCGCGTTGGAACAGGAGTAAATTTATTTTTTAAGACTGTTCAAAATGGTCCTTGTCATTTCAATGAATAAAATACTTTTGACTTTGACTTTGACTTTTAAAAATTTATGATCTCCAAAATCACACTGACTTAAAATCTTATAACCCATGCCCAGTTTGATGCTATACAACAAACCACATATTAGTATCAATATTGACTTTAAAATATAATTGTCTGGAATTAATGAGGAGAAAACTACGGAATGTACAGAGCGGGCTAGCGGTACTCATAAGAGAGACGTTATTTATTGACTTATATGCTTGTTACTATCACAAACTGGCATACTGCCCGCCTGATGGTAAGCGGTTACCGTCGCCTATTGACAACACCAGAGGCATTGCCAATGCGTTGCCTGCCCTGAAGGACACTTACATTTTTTTTAAGCGGCCTTTTTATCACTATTTCAATATTTTCACGATATCACAACACATATTTGATATTTTTGAACTGTTTCACGATTTTCACGTCAAGTTATTTAACTACTTTCCAAACGAAATAGCCAAAACAGTGTACACTTCAATGCGTGTGATATAAACCGATACACATTTGCGTCCTAAAACCGTTCAAACTTTATATTTTCTACCAGAACTTGAATAAATGAGCACTAAGTAAAGACGACAGCCCGTTTGTGTACCGTTCTACTAACTACGTACGTATTCGTACAATCGGATGCAGTTACGTCATCATCCGTGCAATTAATCGCTGGCAAAATTGCGAATAAACAAAAGATTAGTGAGTTATGCGAGAGATACGTCAATATTAGTTTTGGATCGTACATACCAGGCATTATAAGATTGGCAAGTCTTTGCCTAGGTACCCATACTGGTAACAGGTATGAGCTTACGTGTACGTACCATTGGCAATCAAATTTATGGCTCTTAGGACTGCACCAAGCCTAGGCATAAATCTTCGTACAAAAAAAACGCCTCGCGACGCACGAAATAACAGTTTTTATTGAATATCTCGTAAAATATAGATAATTTTACAAAACCCGTACAGGAAACCTTGCTTTAGTCAGTTAAAAATCAAATCTCAGATTGGTAATTTTGCGGCACCTTAGAGCCGCTAGTGCGCATGAGCCCTCTGCATACAAACGTAGTTTGCTCCTATTTTGGCTATTATCTCATCAAACTCCGTTAAATGTTGTACACATGATCAATACACTACTATATCTACACCCGTGGTTTGTCAGTTTCTTATAAAATTATATGGTTCCCAAATTTTTTATGATTTTAAGTCATAGTGATTTAAAGACTTTTAAGGAAATTGAATTTTACCTATGCTCGTTTAATTCTATACTTTTATTTTATTTATTTTGGTAAACCAACAGCGATTTATACAATAAATTTATGTTTACAAAATTACAACAACATTTACAAAATTATGGCCAAAAAAGGTCTACACAGCTTAAAATTAACAAAAGATTCTACTTAGTACGATATATCAAACAAAACTTACTAGTGTCTACAAACAGATTGATCACGATGATAGAAGTGTGTGGGTGCATGAGTATGTATGTGTTTTTTTAATGGGAAACTGTTAGAGCACAGGTCTTCCGGTCTAGCGCTAAACTGAGTCAGTCTCTGAGGCATGGGAGCGGTACGGGAGGGGTGTTTTCGTCTCTCAAACTATCAGATGACATGAAGCCACGCTTCATTTTGACGTAACGAAAACATCCCGTACCGCTCCCATACCTTAGGGCCTGACTCAGTTAAGCACTAGACTAATATTTATTCTGTGCTCTAGACCTGTAATTATTAGTTCCTAGATTGTGTCTATATGTAATGTAATTGACTTGAATTCATTAATATTCAAATGAGGATCTAAATTAGCTTTTAATGTATAGATACATTTAATTTTATTTCAAATTTAATTATAACAAACTGTCTAGCTGTCTAGCCGATGTCTGGTCGGTACCAACCTCGCTAATTTTACAATGTAAATTAGAAACACGGTACGTTAATCAATATAGCTATATCAAATCGTTGCGAGACTGACTGACTGACTAAATATCAACGCACATCCTAAACCGTAATAATCGTAGACAAAACTGAAAGGGCCAAAATTTATAGGAAATTTTTGTCGGAAGTAATCACAATGCTTTTCGTACTATACACGAGAAAAAACCTGAAAACGGGCCTTCAACCCCTTCAGGTATAACTGTACCAATTTACAAAACTATACGAATTATTTCCCATGATTCGGCTTAATTCGACCTTATTAAGTCCTAGAGACCTGAAATTTGGAGGGCACATTCTTTTTGTGTAAATATATACCAAGAAAATAATTTCTGAAATTCATTCGCAGAGATGAATAGCGGCGATGTGCTCACCACTTGTCACTTCTATATTCCAACGATGGAGCAATCCACGGTGAAAAGAGGCCGTTTGAGGCTCTGCTACCACTTCGGGAAAAGGCGTGTGTATGTATGTATAAGCATTGCCCCGCGGTTTCACCCGCGTAAGTCTCGATCCCGTGGGAATACCGGGATAAAAATGTGCCTATGTGTTATTCCGGGAGTCCAGTTATCTCCATTCCAAATTTCATCCAAATCCATCCAGTAGTTTTTACGTGAAAGAGTAACAAACATCCATCCATCCATACTCACAAACTTTCGCGTTTATAATATTAGTAGGATTCCCTGAGAAGGTGTAGAGGGATGTAAAATATTTGTATGGCAAAAAATTCCAAACGGACAAAGTCGTGGGCGTTTCACTAGTACCATGGTAATGTATGCAGCGTGCCACAAATGAATTCGTTCTATGCCGGCGGATTGTTTGCGAGAAATCGACGTCCCGTCGTAGCTGGAACCCATCGTCACGCGATTGTACACCGCATATTTCATTGATTTATACATACATACACGCCTTTAAGGCCTTGAAGGGGTAGGCAGAGCCTCAAAAGGCCCCTTTTCACCGTGGGTTACACCATCGTGGGAATATAGACGTGGTGAGCTCATCGCTTTCAAGGGCTTTGCTTCCCATGACTTACTTGGCTAACCCTTTCTACCAGTAATAGCACATTCCTTAATAAGCTAGCAGCCAGGACAAATCTTATACCAACAAATCTTACTAACAAGTCTGGGTAATCCCTTAGTCAGCTTTTACTTCATCCACGGGAGGAGATGTAGGGGTCTATTCTTAGGCCGGACACACCACAGCTTATACAAGGACTACTAAATACTAATCTCCTATTTTTTCCCCCGTGATATACAAGGTAAAAATTTTCCTATGATATCCAGCTCATAAATTATTTGCTTATCAAACATAGAAATCAGTTCAGCCGTTACGGCGTGTTTGAGTAATGAACACAAATATCATGTTATTAGATTAGCAAGACAATAAACGACAAACGATGTCTGCAATAACGTATACACTACGTCATCAACTCGGCAGTAATTACAAGTCGAAGGTCGACGCATTATCTTCGCGATCTAAATCTAAACTAAGGTGCGTCTACGCTAGACGAGCCAAGCACGAGCCGAGCACGAGCCGAGCACTTATCGTGTGGTGTGGACAAGCCTCGATCGAGCGCACTTCCGAGCATTTGGTCCGTGCTCGAACACGTTGACGAACAATAAAAATCGATTTTCTTATTTGTTATTTGCATCGCGCTCGCATTGCGCTCGTGGACGTGTTGAGTACCAGACGTGCCAATCGCTCGAGCATCATGTAAACGTGCACAGATGTTTGTTTGCAATTTTTTTTAACTACGGTAGACCTTTTTTTGACCACGATCTAATCAGTTGGTAAGTGACGATGTGGCCAATTAATTATATCAAAATTATCCATTGATATTTATTTATTTATTTATAGACGAGCTGCTTTCGCTGATATGTTTACATCAAAACAGTGTGGAATGTCTAATTTTTGGGTCACGTTTGTAAGTTCTGAATTGTCCTTTCGTAGCCAGTTGTCGAACTTAAATGCATTACATGCATGCATGTTCTTGAATGCATTTACAGACGTGGCAGAAACAACAACGTCTGGTAGTATGTTCCAATTGTGGACCACTCTGTTACTGAAGAAGTAGTGTGCAACAAGTGCGTTGGCAGGGTCTCGACCCAGTTTAAATTGGTGGCCACGAGATGATCTTTCTTACTTCACAAAGATATCATGTAGGTCTGGCAGGTTGTATTGGTAGGTCAGGATTTTATATGTCTCTATGAGGTCATCGCGAAGGCGTCTTTCTTCAAGGGTAGTTCGGCGTAAGGCAAGTAATCCCTCTTCATAAGGTTTTGCGACGTAGATATGGAACCCAAAACATGAGGATTACTATTAAAAAATCGCTGCTGCAATATTATTATTATGCTGCTCTTATTCGCCAAGAAAATTAAAGCTGCATCTAAAGCTAAAGGCAAAGGTTTTCGAGCAATGCATCATGCCAGTCTTCACTTACGGAACGGAGACCATGTCGCTTACCAAATGGTCAGCTGAGAGATTCAGAGTCGCGCAAAGGGCGATGGAGAGAGCTATGCTAGGAATAACTTTGCGGGATCGCAGACGGAATGAATAGATACGGCGGAAAACTAAGTTGAGAGACGTGGTCACCGTTATTGCTGAGCCAAAGTGGAATTGGGCCGGTCATATTACTAGGCTTGACAGAAGTCGCTGGACGAGACGGATCCTTGAATGGAGACCGTGGGCAAACAGAAGACCCAGAGGTCATCCATTGAAACGATGGGTAGACGACATAAAAGGATACGCAGGCTATCACTGGATGGCAAGGCAACTGATCGACTCAAGTGGAAGAAATTGGGAGAGGCCTACGTCCAAAAATGAACATTTAATGACTCGTGATGATGATGATTCGCCAAGACCCGCGAGCACACTGCGGAAACCTACGTTCGAGGACAGTGATCGTTGAAGGTTCGTTGAGCACATTTGACGCCGCGAACGAAGACGCCCTGAACGGCTCCGCTCGTGATCGGATCGTCTATCGTAGACGCACCTTTAATTGTTCTGTGCAATGAACCGACGCACACCTAACTGTTCATTAATTAGTACACATTGTCGTATGTAATTGGTGTATCCAATCCCAGACGATGTTGTTTCTGCCACGTCTGTAAATGACAAATGGCTACAAAAGGACAATACAGAACTTAAAAAGTGACCCAGGTTTAGACATTCCACACTGTTTTGGTGTAGACATATCAGGGAACGCTGCTCGTCTATAAATAAATAAATAATTTCCGATTAGATAAAGTTTTTTAGTCTAGATTTTTATAGGTACTGAAGAGCTAAAAATCAATTTATAAAGCAGTTTGAAGACTATCCTGGCATCCTCCTCCATGATGAGACCAGCCTTGGCCATGTCGTTGGCAACACGCTAAACAAGTATTACACTGGTTGCATCTAAAACTCACTGGCTATTTCTACAACTCACCGATTCAAGCTGATCAGCTGGCTTTTCAGCAGTTTGAAGACTATCCTGGCGTCCTCCTCCATGATGAGACCAGCCTTAGCCATGTCGTTGGCCACTTCCTCGCAGTCGTCGTGTTCTACGTCGAATTCGAACTGGATGGCTTCGTTTTCTTTGTGGGTGTATGAACTGGGAGATAGGGAAGAGAGACGTAGACGTTTATGTCTTGTAGTTATTAAACTATACCAGAAAAATAATCGTTATCTCCAAAAAAAAAACTGATTTTACTGCGTAAATCCCAGCTAATGTTTTTTTTTACGTCGTTAATGACTGGACAAGCAGATGGCCCACTTGATGTTAACCGGTAACCTCTGCCTATAACAATTTATTACCTCATAGGCCACGTCCACCTAGGACGCACCCTATGTGGCATTGCACTGCACCCGCCACCCTGAGACATAAAGATGAGTCTCATGTGCCTGTAATTTCTCCGGCACCCTTACCCTTCAAACCGAAACACAGCGATGCGAGCACTACTGGTTTGCGGCAGAAATAGGTATGGAGGTAGTACTTCCGCGGACGAACTTTTTCACAAAAAAGCTCTACTACTTCTAAAAGTTCATGCTATCAACAGAAGCCCAAATCTCGTGAAAAAAATAGTTAAATTAAAGTTTAGATCACCAAGAAAGATTGGATCTGCTCACTTGCCAATACAACGTGGAATGTGAATATGTCGAAATGTGACAGTAACTTGATTGTTTCAAAGTTCTGAGAATTCTCTCTTTCACTCTTTACAATTATTATATAGCACTATCCTACTCTATCCTATCTATACCCCACGATCAACCCATGGTGAAAAGAGGCCCATTTAAGGTTCTGCTTACACCTTCGGAGAAAAAGGCGTGTGTCTATGTATGTATATATGTATCCTACTCTAGTATATGGTCGCAATAATCTAAAGTACACAAATACTGTTAGTAATACTGTTGTTATGAGGGAGCAGAATACAAATTTTTCAGTCAATTAACAATACAGTCTCGACTCGGTCAACTTGCAGTGTGCCTTTAAAAGAGAATTGGACTTCATACCTTGGAGCCTGAAACATTCATCTTAGACACACACACCTTTGTCCCCGAAGGGATAGGCAGAGCCTCAATTCGCATCTTTTGACAGTGGGTTGCACCATCGTGGAATATAGACATGACAAGTGGTGAGCTCATCGCCGCCATTGCTTCCCAATTCCCATTGCTTAACAATTTTAGCTACAGGCACATGAGACTTTTCATCTTCATGTCTCAGGGTGGCGGGCGCAGTGCACTGCCACATAGGGTGCGTTCTAGGTGGACGTGACCTATGAGGTAATGCACTGTTCATAGGCAGAGGTTACCGCTTAACATCAGGTTGGCCATCTGGTTGTTCCGTCATTCAAGCAGTATAATAAAAAAATGTTGCAAAACTTAAGGTAAAAAAACTGCCTTTAGTACCTTACCGTTTCTTGGGGTCGATGATCTTCAGTCGAAACTGTATCTTGGCTATGTCCGATGACGTCACCAGGTCCCGCCCGACGATCTCGAGCCGCAACCCGATGTCCTCGCCGAAGAACTCGTGGTTTAACAGATCTTTTACTTTTGGCCTGCAAGTTTAAAAACAACTATGAAGACAAGTTAATTTTATCAATATTTTCAAACCTTATAATAGTATTGTCTAAAACAAGAGTCATACCCAAGCAACTTCATCAGTCTCTTCGCACCCTAAACTTTCCAAGACTAACCTACAATAGCCTACAATAAGCAGTCGTTTTAAATACATGCCGGTTACAGAAATACAATTTATACGTAAAACAAAGTTACATGTCAAAAATAATAATCAGGAAATTAATTAACTAGGAGATTCTTGCAAACCGACCAACTTTACGCCACGTCTCAACAGGAACAACAACATACAATCCAAAACCATGATACTCACTTGGCCTAGGCCCGTAAGTGCTCATTATTACCGGCTTCTTGAAGCCGAGATGAAATTAACCATAAACAGAAAAATAATAATATTAAATGTATAATATTTTCAGTTGGTCGATGTACCGAAAACGCTTAGAGGTGATATTGGTCAATGAAACATCTAATGCAAAGCGAACTTCCTCTATGCCTTAAACGCAAACTCATGTGGATATGCGTACTCCCCATCATAGTCATAGTCATAGTAATTTATTAATAACAAAAACGGTTACAAATCAAATATACATAAATCCATAAATCGTACATAAGTACATCACAAAAATTTACATCACAATACATTATAAAAATTTGAAATTTAATATGAAATTAATAATTGTTTTTACATACGGTGCGCAGACTTGGTCTTTGACAATTCAGCAAAGGTCCAGACTCGAGGTGTGCCAGCGGGCTATGGAGCGCACTATTTTAGGTGTCCGACTAACAGACCGAATTAGAAATTCCGTTCTGCGCTCGCAAACACAGGTTTACGATGTTAGCAGCCCAGCTCAAGTGGGATTCCCCCCACCCCCTCTCCCATTCTATCCATACACCAAATACCATCAAAATCTACTAAAGCCGTTTTAGAACATATTCCCCAAGTTCTACACATTGATTACAAGCACATAACACAAGCTCTGCTTAGCTTGGGGCTAGATAATGTTGTGTGAACTATCAAGCATTGTTAAAAAACACGATTAGCTTCAAATAAATTTTTAAACGTTTGGTCGTTTTACTTTGAGCAATCAAAAAAAATGTGGTGACCATCCCACATTTTTTTTTTAATTTCACATATTCTGTACGTATCAGGATCACTAACAGATTCTAATGATACCTCAATCATCTACATCAGAGAAGATATTGTGGAATAAACAAACATACATACATGAAACCCTGAAAATAATACACTCCATCTTCGGCCACATCGTCACTTACCAACATGTGAGATTGTGGTCAAACAAAGATCTATCAAAGTTAAAAAAAAAAACTTTTTTGGGGCAGTTGTGTTAGTACCTAAACTATCCCTGACTAATCTTTAATGTAATTACCTCTCAGCTTTATTTGGCTTGATACAGGATTCGATGATGTCTTTGACTTCATTAATGGCGACTTTCTCCATGCTTTGCGGTTTCACACCCTGCACAAACAAAGGTAAATCATATTTTCAACCTTATATAACAAAATTAATGCTATGACAAAAATCGCTTTTACATGAATCATTTCCTCCATCGGGACTTTTTTGGTCTTCGTTGGGTGGACTATAAAGCGTTAGCAGTCCGTCATGGGAAGCAATGGCGGCGATAAGCTCACCACTTGACACGTCTATATCCCACGATTGTGCAAACCACGGTGAAAAGAGGCCCATTTGAGGCTACGAATACCCATTCGGGTAAAAAGGCTTGTGTCATTGTGTCTATGTATGTATGTACTGCAATAAATAATGTGGCCTCACCGATATGACCTTCTTGTACTCGTAGATCTGCGCGGGTCCGCTGCACTCACTGTACGGGTACTCGCCCGTCGCCATCTCGAGCATACACATGCCGAACGCGTACACGTCTACAGACTCGTCGTAATGTAATGTGGCCTCACCGATACGACCTTCTTGTAGATCTGCGCGGGTCCGCTGCACTCACTGTACGGGTACTCGCCCGTCGCCATCTCGAGCATACACATGCCGAACACGTACACGTCTACAGACTCGTCGTGATGTAATGTGGCCTCACCGATACGACCTTCTTGTAGATCTGCGCGGGTCCGCTGCACTCACTGTACGGGTACTCGCCCGTCGCCATCTCGAGCATACACATGCCGAACGCGTACACGTCTACAGACTCGTCGTAATGCTCCTCGTACATCTCCGGGGCCATGAACTCGGGAGTTCCTGTGTAACAGAGAGAGGAACATTTATTTACACTGAATTTTATTACATTGAAATTTATTTATTTGGAACATATTGTTACCCGAGAGCAGCATACAACAAGTAATTAATTTTGTAAAACGCACGCACCCACACGCACCCACACACACACACCCACACACACACACACACACACACACACACACAGACACGTCAAACTTATAACACCCCGTCGTTTTTGCGTCGGGGGTTAAAAATTAACACTGAAAATTGCAAAAGTATCAACTGTGTCGCAATTTCCAGCCCCAACCCCAAGGCTGTTTTTTTAAATGTTTTATTTAATGTAATCCATTAGTTGTTACCTATGACAGACTTCGCGAAGCTTCTATTCTTCAAGGTGGCGAGCCCCAGATCTCCAATCTTCACACTTCCCGTCGTGCCGGTGATGAATATGTTGTCGCATTTCAGATCTCTGCAATAAATACATTGAACATACATTAGTATTTTTATAAAACTGCATAAACCCTTAGTTAAAACAAAAGTATCTTTGCCCTGCAGTGGGACAATATGGGCTGAAAATAAATAAATTGATAACAATATTCATCGAGTGGGTCATCATCCGGCTTGATATTGCACTTAGAACCTTCAGTGGTTGTTGGTTCTGCGAGCTATATTATGAGGCACCACACAGGCGCTCCCCATCTTGTAGTAAGGGATCATCAAATAAAGCGCGCGCCGTGTTTGTTGCCCGATTCTTCTAGGTTTGGTCGCGTTGGAACAGGAGTCAATTTATTTTATAAGACGATTCAGAATTATCTTTGTGATTCCAATGACTTTTTTTTACTTTATATGGCCTGCCCGTACACATCACATGTAATTTGACCCACATATTGATTATGTATCAATGTAATCGTAATAATTCCAATGCGTTGGTCTCACCACTTTTCATAGTGTACATACGTACATAGACACGCCTTTTTCCTCGAACAGGGACGCAGGGCTAAATTATTATTATTTATTATTATTATTTATTTCTATTAACAACTATCATTACAGGTTATACCTAAATGGGCAAATGGGCCTCTTCACTGTGTCGACTAGGAATAGAGACGTGTCTAGTGGTGAGCACATCGCCGCCATCGCTTTCTTACATTAATAAAATATACCTAAATAAGCCAGCAGACTGGACAAATCTTATGCAAACGTAAATTTGTTGTTTTTTAACTGACTGTTCCTTATTAGGGTTATATTGTTACTTCAAAATGGGCCTCTTCACTGTGTCAACTAGGAATAGAGACGTGTCTAGTGGTGAGCTCATCGCCGCCATCGCTTTCTTACATTAATAAAATATACCTAAATAAGCCAGCAGACTGGACAAATCTTATACAAACGTAAATTTGTTGTTTTTTAATTGACTGTTCCTTAATAGGGTTATATTGTTACTTAAACCTAGTTAGATGAGTTTGGATTTAAATAAATACAACACTAAATTTAGTGTGTTATTATTTCATCTGATGCAATTCTCGTAATAAAAAATAGTCAAATTAAAGTTCGGATCATATTACGATCTAGTGTTGATGTCACAAACGTCAAAAATGGTATTCTGCTCACCTGACAATACAACGCGGAATGTGATTATATCGAGATGTGACTGTAACTTGAATGTTTCAAAGTTCTGAGAATTATCTCTTTCACTCTTTACAATTATTATATAGCACTATCCTACTCTAATATATGGTCGCAAGATCGAAAGTAGATAATACCACAGAGTAAGGAATAATACTAACGTACAACAGAGAGACAATCTTAGTACTACGATCGTTGCCACGATAAGTCGCGCAAGAGCAGCGCCCGTGGCGCGCGCTCGGTACTAACGTACTAATATGCATTCTTACTTGTTTTCTTAACAGCGTACTAGATGGCGCTTCTCTCTTGCCTTCTTTACAGCGCACTAGATGATACTTGAGAAATCAAGCGTATTTCATCACATCATATCATAGAGTAACACGTTAGTATTCTTACTACTCTGTGGAGTAACTATCGAAATATTATCGTATAATTTTATTCTTTTTTCTATTTCTAACACTGCTCCGAAACATGGTTTTATTTCAACGCCATCTATGTGTTTCTTGACCAAACTTAGAACCTTAGAACCCAATCAAAATGTTTCGGTTAGAAATTGCTAGATGTCAGTAAAAACATTGAAAAAAAAAACAATTTTATAACGATTTTTGTTATTTTATTAGTTAAAATCACATAAAAAGTCTTCTAGAGGTACTATTTACGCAATGCCGTCAAAAAAAGTGAAAAAATAATCTAATTAATGTGTTCAATATTCCTAGCGATACCAGTACTGCCATCTATCGATATTTTGTGTGAACTAATTCTAAAATGTATGGAATTAACCAGACCTGATAATACTGTTGTTATGAGGGAGCAGAATACCAATATTTCAGTCAATGCACAATACAGTCTCGATTCGGTCAACTTGCAATGTACCTTTAAAATAAATAAGAGAATTGGGCTTCTGGTATATAACTTACAAACTTGCTAGGTGGGTAACATTAAAACAGTACTAAAATTGTAGGGCGCGGTTACGTGACGACTGAAGTGAGTATATGCAAGTACAATCGTGTCGTAAAGTCTGCAATAACATTTGTGTGCGTATCGTGCGTTTTAAGCAAATGTGGTTAGTTGAAAAAACTCACCTGTGAATAATAGGCGGTGTTCTTGAGTGTAAAAAATTCAGACCCTTGAGTATTTGACGGCACCACGACTTGAGGACTTTGGGGTTGATAGTCTTGAACCTTCGGAGGTAACTGAAAAAGAATACAAATAATGAGATCTCGCTAACCCGACACTTTTCTACACCGATACGTCCAGTAATCAGGCATCTCCTTGACAGACGACAAAATAGGAATGCATTAATGCCCCTTGGTTCGGTGTACGTCAGACTCTGGATTGGACAGATCACATCAGTATTCTGTGCACGAGTGTTCATTTTCAGCCGTATAGTTAATCTGTCGAATCCAAGAATTTGCCCAATTCACGAATCTGTCGAGTAGCGAATCTGCCGAATTACGAATCTATCCAATCCAGAATCTGTCGAGTAGCGAATCTGTCCAATCCAGAATCTGTCCTACACCGAACAAAGGGCGTTATCTAGTGTATTAGAGGTCTGTGTGGTATACAAATAGATCATTTCCATTCGTAACTCATTCGCTTACGCTTTCAACGTCCCCGACAGCATCAGCTCAGTGATCAACACGATGTTTTTCTTCTTGGCCACGGTGCCCTCCCAGTAGTTGTAGAACCGCACTATGTTCGGATGCTGCAGCTTCTTTAACATGTCGGCCTCTTCTCGAAAGCGCAGGCGCTCCGTTTTATTCAGCTTTTTCTCCTGGAAAATAAAATACGATGGGGTATAACGCAAAATTACCAATCTTAGATTTTATTTTTAACTAACTAAATCAAGTACAATATTCAAATTGAAAATATGCATGGATACTACATAATAACCGTACCGGAAACACGAAACCTACGACAATATTTTCTGGACAGAAAAAAAATAGCCAAAGGTACCTCTATTTTTTATTTAACTTACAATGTATGTATGTCCGGGTGCAATCCGGGTGGAATCTTGCAACTGAATTTTCAAGGAGAAATCCTCAACCGATTGAGCTGAAATTTGCCATACCTGTCAAGTTCCGATGACAATACAATATGATAGTGACAGCGAGCTGATCTGATGATGGAGACGGAAGGTTGGCAACGGAACTCCTCGATGTATAATAGTAGACTGGCCGTGTTTAGGCTCATTTAGATCACACGCATTTCTCATTCATTCTCATCACGCATTCACTCATTTCGCACACGGTTACGATCACTAATTTTATAAAAGCTTGTATTGAAAAAAAAAATTCACAAAAAACTTATTTTCGCTAGATTTTATTGTTTATTGTTTTGAAACACGATTTTGGGTTAACTACTTGAAGTATGGTGTGTGTTGTACGAACCAGCAACTCGCACCAAGCCACGGCAACACCAGTCTGCGTGTCTAGCCCGTGATAGACTGTCTTGAATGAACCACGGCCGACCTCCTTGTCGTATTTGAAAAACCTGAAACATAATAATAGTACATTACGATACAAGTGAGGTAAGTTGGTCATAACGTTGGTGGTTGGGCGTAATGGAGTGTAATGACCAATGCTCACGTGTTTTATACGTCTTTCAACACACTTGCAACGAAAAAGGTAAATAATATCCCGCCAAATACCTATCTTAAGATTCATTTTTACTTCTTATAACGTCGACATCATTTTATTCTCATTTAATAAAACTTCATGCTAGTAAACTTTTTATTGGACTGGAAAAAAACTGCTAGATAAATTATAAAGGAGATTTTAATTGTAAACTAAGAAAACTAGCAGAGTTTTGATCATTTAGCCTTTTACAATAAATTAAATGTTACATTGTGCGGTAATTAAATACAGTTTACAATAATTTATATAATTTTTGTAAATTCAATGCTTATGAACACATCTGTCAACATTAATAGTTTAGGCTATTATAGCCGTTGTGGCCTGAAGGATAAGGTTTATAGTTTACCTGCCGCACGGTGAGACTCCGATGGGTTCCTCCTCGTCCTCGTCCTTCTCTTTATCCTTCTCCTCCAGCTTGTCGAGCTCGTAGATAGGACCGTACACCAGACCTGATGAACAATGCAATTACACTATACAACACTAGACACTACCAGAAGGCTTTTTTATTTTTTATACATCTTTAGATGACGGAACATAAAATTAAAACAAAATAAAAGGGCATTTATTCCTTACATTATACTAATAAACAAAGGATATAAGTATAAAAATAACATATTTAGTCTGGTGTAAGAGAAAAGGTCGAGTTTTTCGCTGTTTTTCAGCCTCGCCTTAGAATGCTGCTGTCGTCACAGCAGACATGATACTCGGTAGCTATCTGCTGTTCCCAAACAAAAATGAAACTATGTAACAATGATTGAAAAAAAACAGGGAACAGCAGGACAACCACCGAAAACTCATTACAGATAGAAACTAGGTACCTAATAAGCTTAGGTACCCACACAAGCTTAGGTTACCTGCACATGGCCCACCTGATGTTAAGCGGAACCCTCTGCCTATGAACAGTGCATTACCACACAGGTCACTAGGACGCGCCCTATGCGGCATTGGACTGCGCCCGTCACCCTGAGACAAAGATGTAAATTCTCACGTGCTTGTAATTTCACCGGCAGCCATACCCTTCAAACCGGAACACAGTAATGCGAACACTACTGCTTTGCGGCAGAAATAGGTATGGTGGTAGTACTTCCCCGGACAAACTCTTTAACAAAAAAGCTCTACTACTGACTTTAGAATAGTTTCCTCATCATGATGCCTATATACTGTCGTGTGCGGTTGGATATGTTACCGTTCTGTTGTTCCTGCGGCTGCTCTTCCCCTGAGACGTCGGCTGTCGGGTGCGGCAGACCTTTATGCGTAGCAGTCGCTATTTCTATGTTCTCTTCCTGAAAACATCAAATAACACTAATTGAATGCGTGATCTGTCCGCCCTCAGAATAGACCTCTCCGTCTCTCGTGGTTGTCATAAAAGCCGACGAGTATTTAAACTGTGCTAAGACATGACAAGGCCGATTCCTTAGCGAAGGCAGAGCTAAACTCACAACTATCTCCTAAAGATATCAGCCTATCCAATCCACCAACAGTGCAACTTAAAAACAGACTGCAACTAAATTCGATTTCGGGAACGCGGTCAGGGCTACCCTTGACAACAGTTTCAATCCCAATCCAATCCCAATACAGTTTTCACAAAATTTAGCACTCTTCAATCAAAATAGAGATTAAAAAAAAAAAAAAAAAAAAAAAAAAAAAAGTGTACTCGACCGACTTCTTGTGATGATTCCTGAAAGAACAACATGACGTAGGTGTGGCTACACACAACGCAATAAAACTACCATTAATTACATTTGATCCTTATGATTTCACCTAATTATTACTTATTTTCCCATATATCTTGGATTCGAGTATAGTCGATTTTGTTTAGTTCCTTAAAATTCCACCAAGTTCGCATCCAATCGTGTGGCAGGATTGGATTCAAGAGTACCAAATGGCACGATTTGACAGCAAATCCCAAATTAGGATTGCGATCGAGTGTCAAGGGTAGCCACCCAGGACTGAAAGTAAACAAAGTCAAAAACAAAAAGATACTGATAAAGATAAAACGCGAAGACCTACGCATGATGGTGGGCATTATCACGGGATACTGTGATCAAACACTTTTTTATTTTACATTTGTAGACCTTTGTTTGACCACGATCTCACCTGTTGGTAAGTGGCGATGTGGCCGAAGATGGAGCACAAAGGTCTAGAAGGCAGGTGCCTTCTAGACCTTTGTGCTGACCTGTGTGTTAAGTCGCGAAATCAACTTTCGCTATCTAAAGAAGTGTTCATGAGCTGTAATGAGCAAAACACACCAAAAAATTTGAATTTCACGCCTCATGCGAGAGCGTCCACTTCAAGGTGTTGTGCTGGCTGCGGTCAGATTAGCTGGGGGACAATGCAGAACGCAGTGCGGGACGATAGTGCAGATCTTATCTCCCCCACATTGAATCAGAATTAGAGTTTGCAGTAACTTTAAATAGCCTTACCAGATCCTGCTCCGATATGAAGGCGTCGTCCTCGAGCCTCGCGACCAGCTTATTGCCGCTGTCGTCGAGCTCGGGGTCGCAGATAGCGCCCTGACCCGAGCTACGGCGCCGGTAACCACCCACGCCGCCTACCGGTTGACTTGCCTGAAATCATAAGCCACCATCATCAAGCCTATAGTATTCCACTGCTATAGAATGCCGCGAACACCAGTCTTGAGTTGCCTCCATCCACCGCCTTCCTGCGACCTTTAATTCATCCTATCCATCTAATGCCATATAATGCCTTTGATCCGTCGAGAAAAAAAAATATCTTCCATGTTGTATCCGGAATCCGGGCTACTTGAAGAACCAGTTTTGTAGCCTAGCAGGCGTAGGGTTCAGCATTGAACAAAAAAATCCATCTGTGTTTCTGTACAATCTAAACTTTAATTCACTCGTCGTTATAATTAACAGCGTTGACAACAGACTAACTTAAAGTAGAGTGAACTAAAGTTTTAACTGTACTGAAACACAGATGGATTTTTTGTTCAAATCGTGAGACCATCCACTTTTGCGTCTTGTTCGTGGTCGCCACTAGAGAACCTTAACGTTTTTCAGTTCTGCGAGCTATACGGCCTGCCCATTGCCACTTCAACATGCTAATTCTAAGCTATATCGGTGCAATTGGCATAAGATTTGCAACTCTTGGATTTGGATTTGGAACTCTTTAAGGGTTAAGCTCGCCTTTGTACATGTCCTCTATGTAAGTTGTTTTTTTTTCTTCTCTGTTTGTGTGTACAATAAAGAATAAAGAAAGAATAAAGAAGATTTGTACTGGCTGCTAGCTTATTCAAAGAATGTGTTATTACTGGAAGAAAGCGTTAGCAGAGTCAGTCGTGGGAAACAATGGCGGCGATGAGCTCCACCACTTGTCGCGTCTATTTCCCACGATGGTGCAACCCACTGTGAAATGAGGCCCATTTGAGGCCCTGTCTACCCTATCGGGGAAAAAGGCGTGTGTATGTATGTATGGTTCTTGAACAGATTTCCTCATTTCTGTTTCTGTCCCGTAGTGAAACTCCGAACGTAGCTATCTCCCCTATAACAGAATTACCAATTGTTTTGTCTGCAGCATCATAACTTACCACGCTGGTGGTAAGGGAGTTCAGCATATCGAAGGTGTTGCTCTGCTGTGTGTGTATGATGGCGAGCGCATTGCCGTAGGGCCGCGAGCCCAGCACCGGAGCCTTCATCACGCCCACCTCGCTGCCAGGGACCACCACCTGGAACACCCACCACAAACTATTTAACAAGGTACAAGCATGGATGAACAGCTCACTGACTGAATTAGACCTAAACCTAGTCAAATTGTCGTAATTAATGTAAATATAAGACTCTGCGCATACTGCAGACTTTCTATCGGCCGATAGTTCAGACCGGTACTTAACTAGTATGAAAATGTATGCAAGTGCGCACACTATAACGATTCGGTATCGGTCGATAATGCCTTCAAACTGGGGGCTTAGTAAGAGAATTTGATAGTATTCGAAACTAATCGAAAATGTATGGAAGGAAACGAAACTTCATATAGTTTCGAAAACTATCAAAACTCGTGCTAACTAACGCACGGTAAAAAGTGATGTTATGAAGCTATACTGATTGTTTAGTATTTGAGAGAGGGTGAGACGTCCATACCTTTTATCGGAATACCATGGGGAGGACAGGCAGTTAGATTACACGCTACTGGTAGCACATAGACGGGCTGTCTCAATTCTCATTGGCGATGACTTAGACTGGTGTTTCCCACGTGACCACCGTGTCTCAAAGCACATACCTGGCGAAGTACACGTATAAGTATACCATGGACGTACCTTGAAGGTCTTTTCCTTGCCATGCACGGTTTTCTCCTTAGCCGATATAACTGTAGCAGTGTCGAGATGATGCGCGGGAGGCTGCGAGATCTGATGGCCGTGCGCTTGCAGGCCTGATGTCATCTGGAAGTTGATGGTTTGATGATGGGAGCGTACAAAGGGGTCAAAAAGTCTTCTTCAGGACATTTGCTGCTGCATGGCTATCTGGCTCTAGGTGACAGAAAATGTTAAACAGGTGCTATGCCCACCTAAGCAATGTGACACGTGTGATTTGACAAGTGACTTGCCACTCGTCTCAATGTTCAAAGCAATAGTACCGTGCAGCGCCCCTTCGCATGGCGTGACGTAGCATGACGTGACGTGTCATTCGGAGTGTTACTAGTGACACACTAAAGTGACACCAATTGAATTGATTGAAGAAAGACCATGATTATAACATATCTTAATATTAAATAGGACTAGCAAGATGCAGCTTGGCTAGAAATAGCAAAAAATACTTATGTACTCATAACCCTTCATTACATTAAAAGTACCAAACTTTTACATTTATTTTTCCACAAAGGGAACGGAATCTTAAGAGTGGGTTGTACAGAAAACGGATAATATTTATTGCAACATAAACCGGTCAGCTCATGTCCTCACCATAACAATAGCTGTCACTTAAAGGTCGAAGACATGACACTACCAGCTGTTCTAGATGGTCCATCTGATGTTAAGCGATAACCTCTGCCTTTAACAATGCATTACCTCACAGGTCACTTCCACCTAGGACGCACCCTATGTGGCATTGCAATGCGCCAACCACCCTGAGACATAAAGATGAAAAGTCTCACCATAACAATAGCTGTCACTTAAAGGTCGAAGACATGACACTACCAGCTGTTCTAGATGGTCCATCTGATGTTAAGCGATAACCTCTGCCTTTAACAATGCATTACCTCACAGGTCACTTCCACCTAGGACGCACCCTATGTGGCATTGCAATGCGCCAACCACCCTGAGACATAAAGATGAAAAGTCTAATGTGCCTGTAATTTCATCGGCACCCATACCCTCCAAACCGGAACACAGTAATGCGAGCACTACTGCTTTGCGGCAGAAATAGGTATGGAGGTAGTACTTCCCTGGACGAACTCTTACTAAAGCTCTACTACTACTAAAACTGTGTGTACTACTGTGGTTGTTTCAATAAAAACCAAAACGCGGCCTGAATTTGAAAAATCCAGGCCCGTAATATCAAAAACTGTTTAACCCATGATTCTGAGTTTTAATTATTTCTGACAATGGACGAAAATGGCTTAATCTGACAATCATAAATTAACTGATTATATTACGGGCCTAACTCATGGAAAGTAAGAACGAAGTGACTTGGTCACGGAATATTTAGAAAAATAAACAACGTACCAAAAATTTAATCACATTTTTCCACAGAAAACACAATTAGGTAATTTCCTCATTTGATGATTATTAATGACGAGTCCAAAACAAACACTGCACTATCAGCCTACAAGGATCTATATTATCCAGTCACACGCACAATCAATGAGTGCTCCATTCACTAAATATAAGCTCGGAAATGCACCGCCGACCAGCCGACCATAATCTCCGCTGAATAGGAAGTTGTGATAAGACGTCACTGCCACAGAATACTAGACAGTACACATGGTACATAGCAAACAGAATAGAACAGTAGTGTATAGTAAAGTATCATACCCAACGTCGAGATACAACGACGTACGAAAATCGTAGACGTAGGTATGCGGATCACAAGTCTTAAGTGGCGATGGGCGGGACACTTGGCTAGAAGGAATGACGGAAGATGGACCACGGCTATAACGGAATGGTGGCCAAAAAATGCTCGACGACCAAGAGGCAGCGCCCTTGCAGGGTGATGTACTTTACACTGAGCTACGCAATTACATCTAAGCTTGAAACTATGTACATTAAGCATGAATAAATGAAATGAGGCAGACCACCCGCCCGATAGTCGGATGACATCGTTAAAGTAGTTAGTTGGACGAGGATGGATAAGAGCAGCACATGACCGGAGAGAGTGGCGTATTAAAGAGGAGGCCTATTCCCAGCAGTGGGTGCACACGGGCTAAATAGATAGATAGTAAAGTACCCAATAGGGCGCAGTTTGCAGTATCATCACTGAAATAGGTATAGATAGTGAATAGATAGTGGTGGCGTATAGTATAGATGAAGTGACAACTTGTAAAGCGATCGGGCACAGTGGCTCGCCTTGAGAGATACGTCCAGGCAGTGGACTGAAAAACGTCAGCGGTTACAGCGGGGCAATTTCACCAGACATGCTGAAGAAGACGTATGGACCACACTCGGGGAGATGGGACGACGAATCGCAAAGCAGCATAAATTGGATAAGATCCGATTGTACTTGGTGGATATTAACTAATATATAATCTGTGACCTCGGGAGTATATACCCATTTAAACAAAAAAAAAACACCTTTTTTCTTGTTAGTTCACAATTGACGGAGATATCTGAACATACATAAAAAATACATACAGACGAACATAACATAGACCCTATGAAGTCGGCTAAAAATGTGTCGTTTTTTTTGTGAAAAATTTATTTTTCAATAAAATGTTCATCTGACTGATGATGATGATGATGATGATGAAATTAGTAAGCATAACCGTGAGCTGATCAAAACGAGCCCAAACATGGCTAGTTTACAATTAACTATCAAGGAGTTCCGTTGTCCACCTTCCGTCCCATCATCAGATCAGCTCGCTGTCACCATATTGTATTGTGATCGGAACTTGACAGGTACCTATGCAAAGTTTCAGCTCAATCGAACAAGGCTAATTTGTTTAAAAACCCTGGCCACAAACTAGGATTCCCTGTTTTGTGATGATGATGACGCAGACGCCAAATACACATTCTGTGTCGCGAACCTAACAGCAAACATACATACATAGACCCACGTCTTTTTACCCGAAAGGGTAGGCAGAGCCTCAATTGGGCCTCTTTTCACTGTGGGCAGAATAACAGCACTGAACCAAAAATAACATCTTGGACATGCAAACAATTTTCTACTCAAATATGGCATCAATTTTTCAATTGCAAAGGACCAATTTTTCAATTGAATAATGAATTTACCGAACGCGAACGAAGGTGAAGTACCTTAGTACCTATAGGTAGGTGGTAGAGGTACGTGGACGTAGATAGATAACGTCATCATCACATCACCATCATCAGTCTCAAAGCCAATGTGAGTGAATGAGGAAACAGAGGTGTCAGGATCTTAGCAACGGGGAATCAGTACTTGCCTATCCTTCCGGGAAACAGGCGTGACTTTATGCGAGAGTCAATAGACCGTAATCTACATCTTATGCCTAACTAGCTGTAAGCCCGCGACTTCGTACGTGTAGTATTATTGGAGTACCAAGGGTTTCCGAAATAGAGAGCTATTTTTTTTTACTTTAAAAACACAATCAAAACATCCCTGTGCCTTTATTCAGCAAAATTTCAGGAAATGCTGAAACATGTTTTGTTTATTTTATTAGATAAATCTTCATGTCAAATTTCAAGTGTCTAAGTGTCTACTAACGGTTTCCGAGATACAGAGCTATTTCGTTTTACTTAAAAACCGTTTTGGACCCCTTAGAGGGCTAATTTTACAAATTCCTTTCTTAGTGCGTCCCTACGCCCTATAAAGAATACACCCTGCAAGTTTCAAGTCTCTACGTCCAGCTGTTTTGGCTGGGCGATGATGAATCAGTCAATCAGGTGAAGCTCTTAACGAGTATATAGATAGCCCTTTGTGGACCCCTTAAGACTCCATACCCAACGGGACCTTAACCAACACGCTTAACAGATCATGTGTTATTGGAGTATGAACCCTAAGCAAATAATAAATACAATTTGTTATAGATAACTAGTACAGGTCTAGCGCTTAACTGAGTCAGTACCTGAGGTATGGGAGCGGTACGTTAGGGGTGTTTTCGTTACGTTAAAATGAAGGGTGGCTTCATGCTGATAATTTGAGAGACGAAAACACCCCTCGCATACCGCTCCCATACCTCAGGTACTGACTCAGGTAGTAACAAGTAATTAATTTTGTAAAAATTCAAGAAACCCCCAACGCTGAACGGCTGAACCGATTTTGATCAAACAAAGCTAAGAACACTCCCGACAAATACACCTGTCAAACAAAAATAAACTAAATCGGTTCATCCGTTCGTGAGCTACGATGGGACAGACAGACATACAGACACACACACACACACACACACACACGCACACACACAGACACGTCAAACTTATAACACCCCTTCGTTTTTCGTCGGGGGTTAATAACGGTTAATTGAAAACGGAACTCTATACGCTTTGCATATTTATCCTGGACGCATTTCTAGTACACCAAGTTTCTAGTACACTAGTACTAAAAGTAAGTCGTTGAGACTGAACCCACAGGCACTGAAGCCCAGGATCTGAAGTCGCCACTAGGCATTACAACTAGGCATTACACGGTATTACAAAGTCTAGCAAGAATGTATGAATGGGCTCATCTTTACAAGGCAAGGTATGTTCTTGTGATGTAAAAGCATTCCTCCATCATGACATATGACAAGCAAGGTCGTGGTTATGTCTACTAATTAGCCAGATTAGGCTATGGAATGGAGAGTGCATAGCTAGAGATAAAAACAATAAATCTCGTTTACATAGATACATAGACACACGCTTTTTTCCACGAAAGGGTAGGCAGATCCTCAGTGGGCCTCTTTTCACCGTGGGTTGCACCATCGTGGGAATATAGACGTGACAAGTGGTAAGCACATCGCCGCCATTGCTTCCCACGACTGACTCGGCTAACGCTTTCTTTCAGTATTAACACATTCCAGGACATTCTTAGGTAAATATTATACTAACGAATCGTACCAAGTCCGGGTAATCAACTAAACATACAAACAAGTCCGGGTAATCAATGAATCTTACCAACAAGTCTGAGTAATCAACTAATCTTAACAACAAGTCTGAGTAATCAACGAATCTTACCAACAAGTCTGAGTAATCAACGAATCTTACCAAACAAGTCTGAGTAATCAACGAATCTCACCAACAAGTCTGAGTAATCAACGAATCTTACCAACAAGTCCGGGAAATCAACGAATTTACCAACAAGTCCGGGTACTCAACTATATATTTATAAGTCCTAGAGACCAGAAATTTGGAACGGTACATTCTTTTTCCACTCTAGACTCTCCTAGGGGGCACTAAGAAATGAATTTACGAAATTGGACGAAGAAATAAGCGTCTTCCCATAGAAATGCTTTTGTTGTTTATTTTTAATTTTTTTACCATGTTCCACATGTTCTCGAGGCACCACACAGGCGCTCCCCACCTAGTAGCAAGAAGGATCATCAAAGAAAAAACCGACCGTGTTTGTTGCCTGATTCTTCTAGGTCTGGTTGCGTTGGAACAGGGCTAAATTTATTTTTTAAGACGGATTCAGAATGATCCTTGTGATTTCAATGAATAAAATACTTTTGACTTTGACTTTGACTTTGAATGCCACATTGAGCAGTCTTAAGGCGCCTCCAAAAAAGGAGTCGCTCCCATAGAAATGCTTTTAAGTTGTTTTTTTTATAATTTTTTATCAGCTTCCACTTGTTCTCGAGACACCACATAGGCGCTCCCCACCTAGTAGCAAGAAGGATCATCAAAGAAAAAACCGACCGTGTTTGTTGCCTGATTCTTCTAGTTCTGGTTGCGTTGGAACAGGACTAAATTTATTTTTTAAGACGGATTCAGAATGATCCTTGTGATTTCAATGAATAAAATACTTTTGACTTTGACTTTGACTTTGAATGCCACATCGAGCAGTCTTGAGGCGCCTCCAAAATAGGCGTCTCTCCCATAGAAATGCTTTTAAGTTGTTTTAAAATGTCTTAGGCCCATCGAGGGGGCATTCCTACTGCGTTGTCGGGTTCGTGGTCGCCACTCGTGACCATTTATTCCACATCGGTTGTCAGTTCTGCGAGCTATATGGCCTGCCTGTAACCACTTTAACTTGCTAATTGTGAGAGCTATGTGTTTGTTTCTTCTACGGATCTCCTCGTTTCGGAATCTACCATGTAGTGAATTTCCGGACATAGCTCTAAGCAAAACTGTGCGACTTTAGGCTGCGTCCCCAGCAGGCAAAGTGTTCGCCGCCGACTGAGTTAGCGTATCGGTTTAGTGCGCCCTTCCATATATTTGAAATTGAGTGTTCACAGTTTGCTAGTTTTGCGCGTAACGCTGCAAACTGCGTAGAGTAAGCGCAAAACTAGCAAACTGTGAACACTCCATTTCAAATACATGGAAGGGCGCACTAAGCCGATATGCCGCTAACTCAGTCGGCGGCGAACAGTTTGCCTACTGGGGACGCAGCCAGAGCTATATGGTATATGGTCGAGGTATGGTGGTCTGAAAAGAGCCTAGTGAGCAATGGCAAAAGAACTAGTGTGGTGAAAGGATTCAGATCTCAAAGGCTCCTTTCATGCAGTCTAAACATTATATTTGGAAAATACTCACAATTTACATTGTAAAATGGGAGATATTTATCACATAAATATTATAAATGCGAAAGTTTGTGTGTTTGTTACTTCTTCACGCTGAAACGGCTGAACGGATTTGGATGAAATTTGGAATGGAATAACACATGGCTATTTTTATTTTTTTAAATCTTGTTCTGGTAACTCCGCGTGGCGCAGAGGTACATGGAGATCTTTACAACCGTTTATAGTGCCTTGAAACTTCTTATAAATTCGAAAAAAAAGATGGTCTTATTGAGGCATGAAATAGTCATTGAATCGACATTATTATAGAAGGCAAAAAGTAACAAAAAGATAAGAGGTAAGCAGGGTCACTTAGCAAACAGAAAACAGATAAGCAAAAAAAAGACTCTGCTACTCCTCCTGAAAACGTTTCAGTTCTACCTTTATAATGCGAACTGCTAAGGAGTGGAATACACTACCGTCGTCTGTCTTTCCTGAAAACTATATGGTCTCTTCAAGGCTAGAGTGAATAGGTGCCTTCTAGACCTTTGTGCTTCATCTTCAGCCACATCGTCACTTACCAACAGGTAAAGCGTGGTCAAACAATAGTCCCAACAATGTTAAAAAAAAAAAAAAAAAAACTCGTTAATATACGAATGAACAAAAAATTTCTCTACTCCTTGCGAAAATTGCAAAGCAAAATTCGCTTGGCACGCACGGAGAGACGCAGGAGAGTTTTTTATTTTTAAAGTGCCCTTATAAAAATCGTCATTTTTGACATAACTACTAAAGCAATAATTGAATATTACTCACGGAAGTTTTAATAGTATTATTACTAAAGCAATCATAAAACTGATTCCACATGAATCTTGATGAAATTTTCTATTGTAATCTTGTAATCACATGTAGTACACGCACGCACGCCTTTTTCCCCGAAGGGGGGTAGGCAGAGCCTCAATGGGCATCTTTTCATAGTGGGTTGCACCATCGTGGAATATAGACGTGACAAGTGCCATCATCGCCGCCATTGCTTTCCACGACTGACTCGGCTAACGCTTTCTTCCAGTAATAACACATTCCATAATAATCTAGCAGTCAGGACATAGCTTATACCAACGAATCTTATCAACAAGTCGGGGTAATCCCTTAGTCGGCTTTTACGACATCCACGGGAGGAGACGGAGGGTAATCGGACACGTGTAGCAATCTGTGTGCAATCGTACCATTCTTTAATAAAAAATAAAGAAGATAAAAAATAAAAATGCTGGACAACAGTTCACACAACATTGTCTAGCCCCAAGCTAAGCAGGGCTTGTGTTATGGGTACTAGATAACTGATATACTTAATACAATATATTACATAGATAGATATTTTTTATTATACATAGAAAATACCCAGAACACCCTGAACAAATATCTGCGATCGCACAAATATTTGTTCCGAGGCGGGAATCGAACCCGCAACATCCTGGGTCACAGGCCAACCTTCGCCCGCTGCGCTACAGAAGTCGTCGTTAGCTGATTAAAAAATAATCTTACCCAGTTTTTTATCAATAAAAACTTCTCCTGTATTTCTCGAAAACAAAACAGATCGCTCAAACAACACTTAATATTACTGCACGATGCGTTCAACATAACTATTTATTACACTTTCAAGTCCAAAAATCGATAATTTTTATCTTAGATTTCCAAGAAGATGACATAAGACAGAGCATAATCCTCAAAATCACTTATCAATCACACTGAATGTACGGCTTCATATAAAAATAACTTATATATACGCGTTAAATTAAGTCGCCGTGGACCTCACCCGTTAGGCTACCGGCATAAACTGACAAACCAAAGGATTTGAAAAGGTATAAATGATTGAAAACGACTAATAATAATGACTAATAAGTTCTTAGTACTATAGTATTTGCATTGTTCCAATGAGTGCAGTCAGACAGGTATTAGATAAATAATCTGGGTTAGTTCTACCTAGTATGATATATATGTATGTGCGTCACTAGTTGACAAAATAATATTTAAAGACTTTAAAACTTGTTGATGTTCGCGTCAATAAACCGGACAAGTGGGAGTTGGACTCGGGAGAGGGTTCAGTGAAAGTACTCTACATAAAAGAATTTTGCTTTGCAATTTTCGCAAGGCGAAGGGAAATTTTTGGTCATTCGTAACTTCACCAGTTTTCAAGACGAGAAACAGAGACTTGTTTTTGCTTATCAGTGTTCTGTTTGCTAACTGACCCTGCTTACCTCTATATTTTGCTTATCAGTGTTCTGTTTGCTAACTGACCCTGCTTACCTCTATATTTTGCTTATCAGTGTTCTGTTTGCTAACTGACCTCTATATTTTTGCTACCAAAGAAACGAATAAATAAATTTAATTTTTAAGGGTAATTTTTGTCTATATTTCCCGATTCAAAATTCCACGAAGCCGTGCACAAAGACCATATAGTATAAGGTCTTTGGCCGTGCAGCTCGCTGGCAACAGATCTCGTTGGCGCAACATCGTCCGGCAGAAAGTGATCCATGGAGGAGGTCACGACCCTCAGCATTGAGGAATAGGACGCGAGGAGGAGGAGGTTTTCTTATGACATTATCCAAGGTGACAATTAGGAAATTTCGTCGGTTTACGATAACCGATACGATACGGTATAGGTGCAATGCACCTATATCGAACAGGCAAAGTGACACGCAAAGTAGATACACTTGCGTTATCTAGTGTAATTATAGGTCTGCGTACGGAACCCTAAATAGTAAGTGTATTGAATGAAGTGATCGAATGGTATGACACACGGTTAGATAGCTATTGCGTGTGATAAGTATATAAGTAAGTCCGGAATGGTAAATATAACTTGAAAATTATTTAAAACAGATATCATTATAATATTTATGTGATAGGTAGGCGATGTTTACAACAATGTTGACGATCTCTGAGGCGGGGGGGGGGGGGGGGCGAAGACGCGAAAGCCAAGAGTTCGGCAAGGCAAGCGGGGAAGGCATATTCCAACAGCACGACACATTTTAGACCGATCTGTTTTATTTTAAAACCAGGCGCTAAAAGAGGGGTGTTATAAAATTGACCGCTACGTGTATATGGGTATCTGTCTGTGGCACCCATAGACGTAGAATTTTTTCGCTACGCTAAATAGACAAACGAAGCGTGGGAGAGAGAAGTCATTTTTAAATGTACCCCGTGCAAGAAGAAAAGTGACAGCAACAAAGTATTGAATGTGACATGTTTTGCTTGAGTACATGCGCATACCGGACGGTCTCTTGTGCAGTTTAACTAATTTTGTAATTATTTTAGTAATCTTACTATTAAATAATAAATATTACTTTGCATGACAATGGTGTCGTGTTCAGTTTGTGACTGTGAAGATACAAGACGTAATTATCCGGGAAAATACACGTTTCACAGGTAAATAAGAGATTATTGGTAGTTCGATTGTATTGCTTATTTTATCAATTCTGCTTTAGTAAATGGCCTAAAAACCAGTTTCATTCGTAGATTAGGACTTTCCCTTATATTTTTTAATAATATTTCGTTGCTGCACCTAGAAATAAACAATATTTTATGTAAAATATAAAATTGTTTGATTACGATAGGGCTTGACCAAGTGATGACGTCAGAAATATCGATAGTCCTGTTGCAGTCTATATCGTTGTATAATGCGCATCATGTAAAAAGAACGCTGGCGGTCAAGCTTCTTCAGGCGTTCCAGCGTTCTTTTTAAGAGATTACTTACTTTTCTACTTATTTGAGAGATGTATAACTATGCATTGAATGAGTGCCTATCTAGTTTACTACAAATAATGTACAATTATAGTACGCGTCATGTAAAAAGAACGCTGGAACGCCTATAGAAGCTTGACCACCAGCGTTCTTTTTACATGACGCGCACTATACCTACCTATAAATTAAATTTTTATCCATCCTAGAATGGAGGTTTACTTTGTTTGGAGTAAATTTGTGTGCTCTATTAACATTTTACCGTTTTTTTTAAATCTATAATAACCAGGTGGACATTGAGGTGTGTGTTTTTGTATTGACTATTGAAAAGGTAACTTTAAAGCACCACGGGTGTTTTTATTGCAGTTTGTGTAGTAGATATTTTGGAGTAAATATTTACGTTGTTGATTATTACACACGCCTTTTTCCCCGAAAGGGTATATTTATTTTGTTTTTTTTATAAATAACTATTGTTTATTTCTGCTTAATAAAATAATAGGTAACAAATTAAATTTAAATATACCCCAAAAATTCTGTTCCAGCGGTACTCGAACCTGCACCCTCGCCTGTGATCAGCGATGCCTTTACTTTCGAACTTTGAATAGAAGGTTTCCAATGAAACACCTGTAGATACAGCACTATCAACTTGGCGCTATAGCCGAGTTGATAGTGCCCACAAATTTCGTCTCCAGCGTCATAGCTCGATCTATGGCTAAATTTTTTAAGGCATCGCCGATGACAGGCGAGGGTGCGGGTTCGAGTCCCGCTAGAACGGAATTTTAGCGTGGTTTACACTTGAAAAATAATAAACTTTGGGGTAACAAATTGTCTATAGATAAAGTAACAGAGTGAAAAATTATATGGGCGTAGCACGGCTGATATAAAATGTTTTTGTGCTTTCAGATTTCCAAGTAATCCTTTGCTACGAGAAAAATGGTTATCGGTTATAAGAAGAGTGGGATGGACTCAAATAAGAACTCCACTAGGTATATGCAGCAAACATTTTAAGTTTAAATTTAAAAGGGAAACTCTAAGATCCCACCTATAAATAAAACCGTAATATTTAGGGGTCAATAAATAATAAAGGTTTATTTATTAACTGTATTCAAAATTGGAATAAGAACCTTCTTCTCTTTATGACGTCAAATCTGCCAAGCTGTGTTCTTCATGAAAGACTTAATCTGCATTAAGATGTATTTATCTACCATACACATCACGGACGGATGACGAATTCTATCGACAATGTAAAAGTGTTGGTCGAGGACAACACTATTTTTAACTCAGACATAGACTTTCACCAACACGTGCACATATTTTTTTTGGTTCCATCTTCGATCTCTGATTGTAGATCTAGTACATATACTAAATCTATGGTGGCACCATAGCTCTTAAACGGGAGAACCGATTTGAATGCGGTTTCTTTTATTTGACAGCAGGTTTTGAAGCGATGGTTCTTAGACATGTTTTATCAAAATCGTTTCAGCCGTTTCATTGAGTTGGGGTTTTTTTTCTTTTGTACAAGCATTTTTTTTTGTTTCTTTTTATTTTCGTGTCAAATCTTGCAACTGAATTTTATAGCAGTTATCCTCAACCGGTTGAGATGAAATTTTACATACCTGTCAAGTTCCGATGACAATACAATATTATGGTGACAGCGAGCTGATCTGATGATGGATACGGAACCTTCTGTTCAGGTGGACAACGGAACTCCTCGATGGATAATAGTAGACTGGCCGTGTTTAGGCTCATTTCGATCAACACACGATTGAAAACCAGTAATTAAATTTGTAAAAATTAAAAAATACCCTCAACGCAATGAAACTGCTGAACCGATTTTGATCAAACATAGCTTGACAAATTAAAAATATGCATAGATACTACATTATAATATAAGTCCAAAGGGATCACTGTACCAAAAACACGATAGACTTCATGTTGGAGGCTACGAAGCTCATTCCTACAGGTTCCTTCCTTTTCACTAGAAACGGGATATTTACCATGATTTTTGAGTTTTAATTCTTCACAGTTGCATGCGCCAGGGAACATTCAAAACTCAAAAATCATGGTAAATATCCCGTTTCTAGTGAAAATTATTATTAATTATTATTATTATATTATTAAATTATTTAGGGCACATTAAGATGTCGGTCCCGGCTGTTATTGATTAATAGCAGTCGATAAGCCATGTCAGAGGCCCTCGGGCGGCTTGACAAACTCTGACACCAGAGGCCAGCACTACCTCATACGAAACGAAACGAAACGAGTGAAAATTATGTACATAACCATGATAGTTTAAAAAGTTGACTCGTACGATGCTTCTTACTTCCCTTCCATGATAAATGCAATATGGCGCGCGGTCAAAAACATTTAATATTTGTAAAATAGGTACTCTAGACAAAGTTTACATAATCAAATCAAATATTGTTGTACTCGTCTGTTTGGTGATACGAATCGTTGGAACACTGCGAATTTGCAAAGTTTAACCTGAGCAACTTATGCGAAATGTTTGATGTTTGCTCTCAGTTCTTAGAAGATTATGACGAAAATACGTTTTTGTGAAAAATATATTTTTCAATACAAGTTTTTATAAAATTAGTGATCGTAACCGTGTGCTGATCAGAATAAGCCTAAATACGGCCAGTCTACTATTATCCCTCGAGAAGTTTCGTTGTCCACCTTCCGTCTCCATCATCAGATCAGATCGCAGTCACCATAATATAATATTGTCATCGGAACTGGACAGGTATGCCAAATTTCAGCTCAATCGGTTGAGGATAACTGCTTTAAAATTCAGTTGCAAGATTCCACCCGGATTCCACCCAGACAAACATACATAATAAAAGCTTGTAAAAAGTTATTAATTTTGAAAAAATTAAAAAACCCTCAACGCAATGAAAAGGCTTGACCGATTTTGATCAAACATAGCTACGAACACTCCCGACAAATACACCTTTCAAACAAAACAAAAAAAACTAAATCGGTTCATCCGTTCGGGAGCTACGATGCCACAGAGAGAGACACACACACACATACACGTCAAACTTATACCCCGTCGTTTTTGCGTCGGGGGTTAATAAGGATTGGTTTGGCAGAGGGCATTGGCACGCCATATCACTGGTAACCCTAGTCTGGGTACTTATGTTTTTCCAATAAGCACCTACTTCATTCAACGTGTAAAAGATATCTCGTTATGTGTATCTGTAATGTCTGTTGTATTTGAAATAAATTTCATTTCATTTCATTGATAGAAAAATTCGTATTGCTTGGTTTGCATTGAATTTGCTCTCTCAAATCAAAATATTTTAAGATGCATTTTAAGAAAACATTTGCAATTACAGTGATGTAATATTTGACTGAATCTCTTGAGAATATTTGCATGAGGAATATATGATTCTACTAAATCCATGCCTACTCTATAGTCCAGTAACTTTATACATCCACACTATCCACAGTATGCGTCAAATCCGGTAGTTCTGATTTTTCGCAGACTTGTTTATGATGTTGGCCTTATGAATAATCCAAGTTTTAGACCTCGAGCGCCAAACGCAACCTTGTGAAAAATCGAAAAAACCGCTTATAACCCTAAAGGACTAGTTTTTGAGAAAACTTTCTTAGAACGTTTTTAAAGTAGACTAAATTTGCTACAATATGATACTAGAACTGTATCTGTAGACCCAATAGTTTCAGAGATTAAGCCTTTCAAAGTTTATAATTTTTTTCGAACTTCTCAATTTTTTGCAATTTTTTAGACGTTACTCGAATATCTCTAGCGGGATGAAGTGAACCCCAAAATGATGACCAGAGATGCAGCCCCACAACACCTCTTGCGGATGATTTCTTGCACGAAGCACGAAGTGTTGTGATTAATTATTGATTATTCATTAGGCCAACATCATAAACAAATCTGCAAAAAATCAGAACTACCGGATTTGACGCATACTACCCCATACTTTCAGACGACAAAGTTACTGGAGTACTAGATGTAGGTAGCTATTAGAGTCATATTTCTGTCGTAATCTTGCTCGCCAAACACTTTTACGTTCCTGATGATTTAGCATTTAATCACGTTTTGTTTTGACCAAGAGATAAGCTGAGATGCAGTTGGTACATTCTTGCATATTAAGTATTGTTCGACCATATGAGCTAAAAATTAAGGTTGGATATAGGTCGCAGTCCCGAGAAATGCGTTGCAAAACGTTAAATTGGTAGCTGATACCTACGTGACAGGGATCATGCAGCGTCTGCCCTGTATTCCAGCAATTGAGTACGCATTACATAATGTAAAAAATAATTAATTTTGTAAAAATTAAAAAAACTCTCGACGCAATGAAACGGCTGAACCGATTTTGATCAAACATAGCTAAGAACACTCCAGACAAATTCACCTTTAAACAAAACAAAAAAAACGAAATCGGTTCATCCGTTCGAGAGCTACGATGCCACAGACAGACACACACACACAGACACGTCAAACTTATAAAACCCCGTCGTTTTTGCGTCGGTGGTTAAAAATTGTGTAGCCGAAATTGGCGAGACGTTGCGGGTTCGATTTTCGCCGCTGGACAAATGTTTGAATGATCTTCTAATATGTGTTCAATTTGTGTGGTACCATGGTACTCGTAGTTCCTGAAACACACGACACAGGGGATCCTAGTTTGGGATCAGGGCTATGTATGCATCTGTTGGATGTATTTTATTATAACATAAACTCAAGAATAAATATGCAAACTCACCTGTCCATAGCGAGAGGAGGCTAAATGCACATTCCTGTTCTTAAGGGAGAAGTCCGGCCGTTTCCCGAGTCCATAGCTGCTTTTATTTTGCGATATGAATTTCTTTGGTCTATCCAGTCTTTCCGTCGAGCCCGTATCCTCATCGTCTGTCCGCTTGGAAGTCGATGGGTTCCCTCTATAAGCTCCTCTCGTACCCCTTATAGTCTTTTCCGGGGACTTATCCTGCTTCCTTGTGATGAGGTTGTCCTTTCTCTTACTACGTAGCGATACATTCGAAGACATATTGTCCATATTTCCTTCATCAAATCCTTACAATTAAGTTGATTATATTCATGACTAATATAAATAGCAATCCCCAAGCTTTTAAAACTTCATTGGAGTGATACTAAATAATAATTAAATATTGATTAAAATTAAATTATTAATAAATAGCTAAATCCGTCTTTTTATTCTCTCTCTCAAGTTGGCATCCTTCTCTGGTTTCCGCCCGAACAATCCCTATACTAAGTTGAAAAATAAAAATATTTTTAAACTAAATAAATAAACAGTCTTCTGGAAGATTTTGGAAAGTTTTCTTGCAGGTTTTGATGTTAACTGAAACAAAAAAATATATGTTAAATGCAAGCTCAATGCAATAAATGTAAAACATATAAATAGATGTTATTTGCAAGACAAGCTATTTCCGTCTTTATGCCCCCTCCTACAAGACTATCTTCCAAATGATCTTCATCTAAGACATCAGTGTCAAGTGAGATTATCATCGATGAATAATTATGTGGCAACTGACATTTATTTCTGACTGCACACTGCACATACTGGCACTAAAAATCCGGGTAAGTGATGTTGTGTACAAATTCTAATCACTGGTAAACAAATGTGTATCTTGGGAATGGTGGTGGTCTATGAATGGACCCCACCATCTCCTCCCACGGCTTTCGTAAATGCCGAGTAAGAGATTACACCAGGGGATGGGCAGCAGCAACCACCTGAGTACTCAACACAAATATTGTGATTACCAATACCAATCCACCTGACTGAAGGTGACTTTGTCCTCCCATTGCATTTTGTAGGTACCTAATTAGAATCAGCCTACACTAGTCCACTGCTGGGCATAGGCCTCTCCCGATACGCGCCAGTGAGTCCAGTGTTCGGCTCTTCTCATCCACTTTCTGCCCACCGCCTTTCGTAGGTCATCGCTCCACCTAGCCGATGGTGCCACCACCCACGTTTGCCAAGACGCGGTCTCCAGCCAAGAACTCGCTTAACCCAGTGGTTGTCGGTTCTTAGGCATATTGTGACCAGCCCATTGCCACTTCAGCTTGCTAATCCGGTGGGCTGTCAATGACTTTAGTGAATTATAATACCTAATAAATTCTATGAAATGGAGATGGCTCTTCAACAACTGGACCCTTTGTGTATGCACAAAAAGGAAGTAGGACAACAGAAGAGATGGTCGCACATCCTAATCCAGCAGGACTAATATGGACGAGAGCTGCACCAGACAGACAAACTTGGGAAGGACTGCTGGAGGCCTATGTGTCAAAAGGACAAGCTGTTAGACTACCAACAGTAGAAATGGCTTAGAAATAGATATTCAGTTCACATACGGCTTGGACCAAATTTTATTATTATCTAAAATTATAGATGAGCAGCTTTTGCTGATGTGCCTATTTGAGAGTGTTGAAATGATATGTGTTGAATGAGTGTTTTAGTATGATATTCAACCGAAGCTATCAAAACTTCGGTAGTTGGCTAGACATATAATAGCCAGTGTTCTCCATGGTTGATATCTATCTATCGATCTATCCATCTGGTAACAACAACTGGTGAGAAAAATTGTCTTCTCTATAACACCACTCCTGGCAGTGTTGTGCCAGTCGGATCCACTGCACTGACCATTGGACAGGTGGACTGCCTCAAGGCCACCAAATATCTCAGCCACCATTAGGTGTTTGCTTTAGTCTATCCGTAATTCTCTCCATTTGCAAAGTGTCAGTGGATGTTGATATATCATATAATAAATTTAAAATGATTGCTCCCAACTGCATCAGCATGCAATCACATTCCCCTGTCATCCTATCCTCAATCCTTACAGGACGCAGGGTGTTACAGCTCTCGATACTAATTAACCGCCTGGCTAGCGCCCTCTACAAAACCTAAAAACACCTAGACGAGCGAGGCCGCAAAAAAAAAAAAACCTACAAGAATATGTTAGAAATCTACTGATGTATGGAGAGCAACCTCTATGGTCAGATTGGGGCGTCCGACACTCAGGCTACGGCGCATAGACGCGGTCAAATCCTCCCTGCCGACGCTCTGGCGGTTAACACATCCTCAGTTATCACTACCGTAATAGCGGGCGGAATAAAACCTATGTTTGAGTTAGTTAGGCACAGACTTGAATCAAACATTCCGCTGAATTCAGAATTCTATGCATCATTCAAATTATTATCCAAACCTATATTTCTGTTCGCTGCATTTAAACCATAGATTACATTAACATTGAGTATTAGATTTGTACCTACAGACCGTTCACCGTAAGATGTGAACCTATCCTGTGGCTTGGGAATAGTGCCAACCAAGGCAGGGGACATCGTACAGTATACGGTGTATATCTATTTCAGCCAATCTTACAAGATCAATACAGTAATTTATTGCTTCAATTTGTAGTCTTTTATATCCCACCCTCAAGCTAAAAGTTCAAGGCCACAAATTCAAATGATAATGCAAATTTGATCGTAGGAACCTAACTACACCAGTTATGATGGAACTTTCTGTTCATGCTTAGTGGTCAAAATCGTGTGACATATTCCACACATAATGGTGGCAGATAAAGGCAAAGATATTTACAGATCCGGGCACGAACATGTTGCATTGTTTACCACAAGATTACATGATTGACTGTAAATTAAAAGTACAATGACACAGATTGTAATAAATCATACTAAACATAAATATTATATTGTACCACTGTTCTACAACGCTCTGCGACGTACTCACCGGTAACAATTTACACAAACTACACTGTAATCACGAATAATAAGTGCCGCCGGCATGAAAAATTTCGCGACACATCGCGAATCACTGATCACACTATCACTCGACACAACGAACACCGATCACTGCCCCCCACACTTCGATTCGCAGTTTGCATTGATATATGCAAAAACATGGAGCCATAGGCCGTTCTATCGCAGTAAATGGCGCATAGGTGGATGAATCAAGCTGATTAAAATAGAGCAAAGTAAAAACCTGAAATGACAGCACGTCAATCCAATAAAGTGCTTTTTTCTAGTGATATTTACGGGTTGTGTGCTCCGGTATCGCCATCGTCAGGTGCGTGAACCTTTGCATCGACCACAGAACGTTATTTTTGCTAAATTGTTAGCGGATTCTCTAAATACTTACAAATAAAAATCTGGAATTACACCATTGTTTTTTCTGCACACCACACAATCAGCAATCAGAAATCGATGTTGCTACACTAGAAAAAAAAACAGCCACCTTATAATATTCTATTGGGCCATAGATAAAACTTAAGTTGGCACTTTGGGCTAATTAACTAAAACTAGGTCGTAAAGCCTGTCTAGACCTTGACTTTGACGTATTAATATGGGAAGTACAAACGGGATTTCGAAATGGTTTGGGATGTACGGATCAGGGTCTTTTCCTTGCGATGCATAACCGTTTTTTTTGGGCTAAGGGTTGAAAAGTCTATTGCGCTTTCGTGGATTTGGCAAAGGCCTAGTGATAAAGATAAAGTGATGAGGAATGAACTATGGTCGGTATTGTCGATGTATGGGGTGGACACGAACCTCATTCAAGCTCTGAAATCTCTACGAGGATTCCAGTGCTTGGGTAAGAATACACGGGTCATACACTCAATGGTTTAGCATCGAATAGGGTGTTAGGGATGTGTAGCGTCAGCGTCACCGTGGCTGTTTAAACTATTCATGGACAGTTGTTTGCAGGATTTAAAAGATTGTGAATGTGGGTTAAGAATGAATGAGTTACTCGTCAAATGTCTTCTCTATGCCGACGACTAAGAACACCTAAGAAATACTTGCGCCGTCCGCGGATGAGTTACAAGAGATGGTAACAATTGCACATGAATCTTTTGAGAGGAAGGTACCTAATGGTTTTTGAAAGAGATGAACTAATGACGATATGTGATGTTTTGATCGCTGGAGAAAGAGTGGAACAAGTGGAAAAGTTTGTATATTTGGGGGCTTTGTTTACAAGAGACGGCAAGCATGAAGATGATATTGAATGGAGAGTAAATGCTGGAAACCAAGTGAATGGAGCACTTCACACCTTTAAGAGCAGTCGGATCGTGTCTAAAAAGGCACAACTGGTCGTGCATAGAGGGGTTTTAGTACCGCGCGACACTAGTGTATGGTAGCGAAAGTTGGGTATGGCAGGAGAAAAATGAAAGTAGAATAAATGCAGTGGAGATGAGAGCTTTGAGAAGTATGTGTGGTGTGACTTTGAGAGATAGAATAAGGAATAGTGTGATAAGAGTTGTGAAATTAAAGAACAAGTATTGACTAGGATTGAGAAGGGCATGCTTAGATGGTTTGGGCATTTAGAAAGGATGGACGATAGTAGATTGACGAAACGGGTACATAAGACGAGCGTGAATGGGACAGTGGGAAGAGGAAGACCTTGAGGAACGTATTCTGACCAGATAGGAGACGTTCTGGAAAAAGGCCAGGTCAAGAGTACCCTTAACCGACGAGCATGTTTGAAGAATGTGATGAGAGTGAATGAAGCAAAAGAGGTGTGTCAGGATCGTTGTGGGGCTCCTGCCACCTCTTTTTCGTTCGTTGATATCGGGTTATCTGCAGGGCTTTATTTAAGGATTTTCCATAAAAACTTCGTCGACTTTCTCACATTTTTATTATTTCAGTAGTCGTAAACACCGAGTATCATGCGTAGCATTCTAGTAATCTATGAGAGTACAAATTATGCCATAGACCATAAACAGAAGGGTTGGGATTTCCACACACTCCACACCCAGAAAAAATGGATACCTAATATTAACAAATGAATGTACCTATGTCAACATTATATTTTAATACTTACAATCAAGACTTTACCTACCCTTAACAACACGATATTTCAATACTATCTAATTATCAAAGTAAACTAAAATTCAGTGAAGTTACAAATTTCAATAGGTACCTACTATCTATAGAATTATCATAATTATATTATTATGTAGTCTCAATTGTTACACAGGAATCATTAATACACATAAAATCTTAGACACACATAAATTGTTATGTGTCTTAACATAATATAAAGATCAAAAATAATCTTAGGTATTTATATTACACAAACATTAGTCACAATACAAAATTATCTTTTATTAAATTATCATTTAAGTTACATGACAAAGAACTTAACTAGGACAGATATGCAAACATTTTATATATTTATAGTGATGTAATGATCAATGTATTGTGTATGTGTGTATGAAAAACAATAGGTATACAACCGACTCTGGGAAGACAAAACTAATAAAACCAAGAAAGTACATACCTCAAATCAGATACCTACTAGGCAACCTAGCAACGCGCCCTGACCTGGTGGTCGTCTCGTTGACCTCCTTTTGCGTCGGCTGTGCCTGAGAATGGGGAACAACTGGCACCGTCTGTGACTTTGTCTCATCTTCTTTTGGTACATGAATGGTAGGTACTACCATATGATCAGGAAACTCCGCTTCAGGATCAGAAACTTCGAGTTTAAATAAACGTTGAAATGGACGTACCTTATAGCCGGTTGATGTTCTCACCTTGGCTGTTCTATTAATATGGTCACGACCTGAAAAAATCTCATCTATTATTCCTAAAGGCCACTTAACTCTCTTATCTTCAGTTTCAATCAAAACTATATCTCCCTTTTTAAGACTATCTTGCTTCTCCTTTCCTTTCTGAACCAAAGTAGTCAGATACTCTGTCTTGAATCTTTGTCTAAAATCTTCTCTTAACTTTTGTAGGTAGCGCAGTCTCTTGTTTAGACTTTTCATATCTATCATATCAAGGTCAGTGACATCAGTCTGAGGAATCGGTTGTAAAAAACTGTTAGGCTTTAAGGGTTCCAGGGAGGCTGTTTTATCATCTTCAATGTAAGTTAATGGGCGTCCATTCATTGTTGCTTCACAGTCACATAAAATTGTTTCAAGCTCTACATACGTGACTGATGACTGCCCGAGGACTCTTTTCAGTAGGTCCTTCAGAATTTTGATAAGCCTTTCCCAGAAACCACCCCACCAACTCGCTGTAGGTATGTTCAGCTTCCATTTTATGCGTTGTATTGTGGAATGTCTTTGGATTTCGTCCCAGTCTAAATTAGACAATAAGTTTTTTGTGCCAACAAAATTTGTCCCATTATCACTGATGATAATATTGACTCGACCTCTACGTGCTATGAAGCGGCGTAGCGTCATTAAAAATGATTCAGTTGAAAGAGATTTTGTTACCTCGAGATGCACCGCTCGATAGACGGCGCAGGTGTACAGCACTATCCAGCACTTCTCGCCGCCACGAAGGTATAAGGGGCCCGCCAGATCGACTCCCGTTATCTCGAATGGAGCAGTACACTGGGTGCGTTCTACGGGAAGTGGAGCTGGAGGCGCTCGCGTCGCTTTGGCTCTATGCCGTTTGCATATGTTACAATTGGCGATGACAGACTTAAGTAAGTGTCGCGCACCTATTATCCAGTACCTGGTACGTAAATCGGCTAGTACCGTACCGAGTCCGGCGTGTTGTAGGTGTGTGTGTCGCTGCTCGGCCAGTCTGCGCGTAAGGGAGCTGATTGCCGGCAACACTGCAGGAAACTTCGTGCTCTCTGGAACGTCGGCGAGTAAAAGTTTTGTTTTAATTTTTATCAGATCATCTTTATCATAGAAATGTGTAAGACCTTGAATTTTCTTTTCTATGTAATCCCTGTTTTCGGTCTGAATAATTCTAATTACTCTTTTTTCAGCTTCTTCATATTCTTTATAGCTTAGTTCGCCTTTAATCTTTATTTCATGACGAGCGTTGTGCGCAAATCTGAGTATCCATGCCACTGATCGAATAGTTTTACTATACTTGGAAAAGTAGGAAAGCCGACTTGTCATACCTTCAGTTGGGCTTATGTTTGTATTACAAACAGCTGTTTTCTTTAGCTCACGATTAGCCTCTGTCTCATCCATGCTGAAAGGCGACTTTGGCCACTCCTCGGGCGCGGCGTATAACCATAAAGGTCCCTCCAGCCAACGGGAAGACAGTAGTTGGGCCGCGTCGCAGCCTCTGGATGTCAAGTCAGCTGGATTTGACGTGCCTGGAATGTGAGACCAGTTATCATGATTAGTATTTTGTCTGATTTCTTTTACACGATTTCCTACATATGTATTCCATGGTAGCTCATTTTTAATCCAGCACAATGCTACACTAGAGTCAGTCCAGCAGTATTCTTTAGATTCCAATTTTAGGTCTTTGCGTGCTTCTGCCATTAATCTAGACCCTATCAAGGCTGCTAGTAATTCTAGGCGGGGAATAGTTATCTTTTCTGGGGGTACTACTCGAGATTTTGCTGAAATTATTCTTACTGATATATTATCTTTTGTTTCAGCTCTTAAGTATACACACGCAGCAATTCCATCACAAGAGGCATCACAGAACATATGTAATTGTAATGAACTTTCATCAAATGCAGTCGCTGTGAGTCGTCGTGGTATCCTACACTGCTTTAAATGATGTAACGATTCATACCAGCTAATAAATCTCCTTTTCAGGTCATCTGGTATTTCTTCATCCCAGTTTATTTTTCGACGCCATGTTTCTTGTAGTATTAATCTGGGTACCAATGTCACTGCTGTAGTAAAGCCTATCGGATCATAAATCCTTTGAGTCAGTGATAGTAGGTTTCTTTTGGTAAACTTACCTATTTCACATAGTGGTGGTAGTTCATGTATATTGCAGCTCAGTTGATCTTCTGCAGTGTGCCACTCAAGGCCAAGTACTGAGACCACAGCATCATTCTTCAGATCTGAGAGAGGAGCTATTGTCCACTGTGTGAGGTCGAACTTCGCCTGGCTCATTATTTGTTTGGCTTCTGTTTCAAACTTTCTGACTGTTTCTTCGGTGTCTAAACTTGTTTGACAGTTATCTACATAGAATGAGTTGGCTAAAATATCAGCTGAACCTCTCAAGTCTTGACTTACCTCTTTTAAATGATGCTGGATAGTAGCTGAGAGCAAAAATGGACTGGAAGTCAAGCCAAACACCACTCTGCAGTGACGGTAAGTAATCATATCACCCTCATTATTCCACCACAAAAATCGCAACATATCTCTATCTTTTGGTAATACTGACACTTGTAAAAATGCCTTTGATATGTCAGCAGTGACTCCAATCGCCCCTTTTCTAAATCCATTCAGTAATTTAGGAATCTTATCCAACATATTGACTCCTTTGCTAAGGCATAAATTCAATGACTTACCATGTCTATCTTTCGCCGAGGCATCAAATACAGGTCGAAGTCGTGTAGTTAGACTCTTCTCTTTTATAACGGGTCGATGTGGTAAGTAATGTGAAGATTCTTTGTCTTTTTTGGAGTCCGGTACCATCTCGATAATTCCCTTATCACGCCATTCGGTAAGAACCTTATCATAGTCCTCATACATGTTGTTTGTCTTTAATCTTTTTGTTACAGACTGTAATCGTCGTGAGGCTACATCGAGGTTATTTAGTAATTCATCGTGACCTACCTTCCAGGGAAGAATGACTTCATACCGGCCCTCCTTGTTGACTGTGACACTCTCTTCAAAAGTCGCCAGCACCTCCTCTTCGTTCTGCTGTTTGGTCTTGGTCTCAGCCGGGTCACGAATACCTAAAGTTTCCAAGGACCAAAAATTAGTTATGTCTGCAGAACAAAACATTGCAACATGAGCTGCTTGCATGTGTGTGCTTGGTACATCTGTAGTTTTCCCTTGAAGGGTCCAACCAAGTTTAGTTTTTATTGCAACCAGCGAGTCATGTAATTTGATCATATCACCTGTAAGTACCAAACCAGAAAAATCAGCACCTATAAGTAAATCAATATCATTTGATTGTGTATTTTTGTCTGAAAGTGCTATCTTGTGTTTGGTGAGTAAGTGTGACAGGTTATTTTGTGTATATTTGGGAATATTTTTACAGATGCATGTCTGTCCTAGAGCAGTCAATTGGAATGAAAATGTTCTATCTACACTTGTTACATTCAAATCATATACCTTGTATTGTTTAGAAGTTATTTCTACACCACCAAATAAAGTGTGAGACAATGTTTCATTACCCACAGCAGATATGTTGAGCTTTCGTGCAACCTCCTCCCGGATGTATGAGCGTTGCGCACCATTGTCAAACATAGCTCGAACCTTCACCTGTTTCTCGCCGTTGCAGATCAGGACGGATGCCGTTTGTAGTAAGGTTGTTCCTGTATTTTGCTTACCACCCGCAGACATGTTAGTGCTTGAAGTTTCATCACTTGCCATTGCTGTTGTCGTAGCACTGGTAGCATCAGTGTGTGGAGCAGGTTGGCTAGTTCTGGGAGCACTTTCGCTAGCTTTGTGCTTCTGTCCAGTGCAGAGGACCACGGAGTGTCGCTGAGTACATATGATACATTTTACAGCTGCTTTACAAACTTTCGGGTGATGTCCTTTCTTCAAACAAATAGCACAGGCTTTCTTTTGTTTCAGATGGGTTCTTCGCTCATCCAAGCTCATCTTTTGCATTCTGTAGCATTCCAGACTACTGTGAGAATCTTTGTCACACCACAGACATGTGGTTTTCTTAGAGTCGGTACCATTGGTGCCTGTTAGTAAACAACCCGCTGTTGGTTCTGATGCAGCATGTCTGTTCTCTACGCCGTCAAAAGCCCTCTTGGCCAATGAGATCCGCTGCTCACCTTCAACCTCCTTCCTAACAAATGTCAACAAGCCACCCAACTCCGTACTTATGTCTGTGTTGTCTGTTTTACTTCGCTGCCAAACTTGTAGGAGCTCTTTTGGTAGTGCCGACTCTACCATTGGGAGTAGAAATGCTGCATATTTATCTTTTGTAACTCCAAGGGTTTCTAATGCTCTTAGCATGGCACTGATTTTATCGAACAATGTAGTTAGGTTGGTATTTTCCATTTTATTTATCATTCCTAAAAGTTCACGAACATAGACTTGAATCAGCAGTTCTTCCCGTGCATATCTTGCTTTGAGTTGATCTAAGCATTCTTTGTAGGAGGTCGGAGAAAAACTTTGTACCAGTGTCTTTGGTTCATCTTTCATAGCTTGTAGCAAGTACTGGTATTTATCATGCTGGTCTATATGAGGATCGTTGTCTATCTTTTGGAACTGACCCCAAAATGGAAGCCAGCCCTTTAAATCGCCACAAAATGTTATGAATTCTATTTTCGGAAGTTGGAAATTGCGTTTTTCTTTTCTATCTTCGGTCGGATTTGCATTATTTCTGCTCTTATATTTTAACTCTAGCAAAATCCAGCGAGATCTGTACTCCATCGCACCTTCCATTTCGTTCTCTAAAATAACCTCATCGCTGTCTCTCAATAGTTTTCTGATCTCGCGATCTAATTCTGTTAGTTGCATATGAAGCTCATGAACTTTTGTATATTGAGCCGCTAACATTATTGGAGAAGCTTTATCGTCATTCTCGAGAAAATCATCGAGCACGTGGGCGCTCTTTGTGAATAACGTTCTTGTTACCTTTCTTTCCCTTTTGCAGGCTGTAACCTCAATATCTGCCTTTTCTTCCACGGTCGCCATAATGTGGGGCTCCTGCCACCTCTTTTTCGTTCGTTGATATCGGGTTATCTGCAGGGCTTTATTTAAGGATTTTCCATAAAAACTTCGTCGACTTTCTCACATTTTTATTATTTCAGTAGTCGTAAACACCGAGTATCATGCGTAGCATTCTAGTAATCTATGAGAGTACAAATTATGCCATAGACCATAAACAGAAGGGTTGGGATTTCCACAATCGTATTAAGTGGAAATCCGTGGTCTCTGCCTACCCCGCCACGAAACAGGCGTGAGTTTAGGTATGTACAGTATTTATAATGACGAAACAAGCAGGTGGCCCACCTGATGATAAGTGGTACCCTCTGCCTATGCCTGTGTTGCTCGATGTTGCTCATACTAATCAAAGAGGATTTAAATACTAAATATTAATATGCTCGGGCTTCTTCTTCTTCTTAAAGATTTGTGGCTTCTGTGGTTTAGTTTCTACAATTTATTTAACCAATGTCAATGTCTACAAGATATAAAACGGTTAAATGATGGCTTTCTGTTTTTGAACGAAAAATAAAGATGATGTCTGTGTTCGGCTGGTGATGTCGATTGTGTACATGGCATAAAAATATAATTTCTTTGAATATTCGCGTAAAATATGAAGTAACTAATTGAATTATACAGTGAATAGAATCATGGCATTCGTGAGTGCAGTTACCGGTGATGACTCCACGAAGAAATTCATGGAAGTCCTGCAAAGTGACTTCAGGACACTCAGCATAGAAACCAAGAAGAAATATCCTCAGATAAGAGAGGTTTTTATCTATTTTACTTTATTGCTATGATTAAAACTACCGTGTTGTATTCGTTTATCATCTGATTGTCTCGGACAAAGTCCCAAATGTGCAATTGTATTGAAAAAAAAATACTGAAAAATCGGCCCACAAAAATCTGAAATCTCATTGGAATTGTGTTTTTTTATGTTCATCGGTGTTTAGCGGGATGACAGTTGCACCTGTTCGCTAACAGATTTGGCCTCCTATTCAAATATATATATTCTAAGGTCCAGCTTTTCGATAGTTGCCTTGAAAAATAGATACAATCTGAATGAAATTAAATGTCTTTGTATTCGAGCTACAATCTGATTAATCCTATTTATTTACACATTTAGTTTTATATAAATCATAAATCATAATGTTATATTTAAATTATTCACATAATACAGTGCAGGTTGAAGCCCTGGCTCCTGAACTAGCGTTAGCTGTGTGTCAGGAGTCAGTTCATTCCCGTTTTCTACACACTCACATACACATTATTAAGAAATTACCTTTACAATGGCATTGTTCTCAATATGGGTAAATGGTAAGATGCTACCATGGTGTAAGAATATACCCCTCAGACTCCTTCTGAAGAACGGATAACCTGACCCGATGACACCTAAGGATGGGCAGCTGAATCCACGTCTAAAATACAAACTGCAATCACCATTCCACCGGCTTAGTGAAGTGATGAAGTAATGAAAATAGTTTATTACACACCTTACAAACTAGTATAAATAAAAAAAACACACAACAATAAAAAAAAACCGGCCAAATGCGAGTCGGACTCGCCCACAAAGGGTTCTGTACAATTATCTATAAAAACAACAAAAACTATTTTGTATGAGAGCCACCTTAAATATTTATTTTATTCTGTTTTTTAGTAGCAGCAACAGAAATACATTGTCTGTGAAAATTTCAACTGTCTAACTATCACGGTTCATGAGATACAGCCTGGTCCCAGATAGACATACAGCGTATCCTTAGTAATAGGGTGTCATTTTACCCTTTGGGTACAGAACCCTAAAAACTAAATGTACTATAGGTGGTCTTATCGCTAAAAGGCGATCCCTTCCAGACAACCTTTGGATGGAGAAGGGCTAAACCTATTAATGTTTATGGTTATTCCCCCGACTGCATTTTATTTGAGAGATTGCTCACAGCCCCTGCTGATGATAATGATCGACAATGGACTATGACCTCCAGCGCAGCGGGCGTGTAGCCAGCTGTGGTGCAAAAGGTTGCAGGTTAAATTCTCGCTCTGGAGCAAATGTTTGCATGGTCTACAAATAAAAAAAACATGATATTCTAACAACAGTATACACCATGTACATACATACATACATATAGACACACGCCTTTTTCCCCGAAAGGGTAGGCAGAGCCTCAAATGGGCCTCTTTTCACCGTGGATTGCACCATCGTGGGAAAAAGACGTGACAAGTGGTGAGCTCATCGCCGCCATTGCGTAAAATAAACTGTGCTAATGCTTTCTTCTAGTAATAAAACATTCCTTAAAAAAGCTAGCATCTTGACAAATATTATACAGCATAGCACAGAATATATACCATAGTTACAAAAATATAGTAAAAGTTGCATTAAATTTCCAGGCATGTGATGAAGCAGTAGAAAAACTGTCCCTAGCAGCAAATAATCCTCAGGCATCCCTTTACGGAGTCGTCAATCAGATCCTGTACCCGTTGGTGCAAGGATGCGAGTCAAAAGACTTGAAAATCATAAAGGTTCGTTTATTTTACTAAAATCCTCTAAAAATAAGCCCTGTCTAATTTTGAAGAGCGATTTTCGAAGATTATCTATTATCATTAAGAATAAGTTTCGATCTCGACTTACTGGTGAACATCGCCAGGATCTAATGTCAATACCTAGCACCAATTTTACTCTAGACTTCAGACAGATAGTCCGCATCAAAAAAATATTTCTTTCTCATTGATATGTAAAAAAATAGCTTTGTTATTTCCGTAATTATTATTATATTATTTATTTCGGTTTTTTACACCATATTAAGTTAGTAAATAATAGTTAGTAGATATTGATATTGTCTCATAGTATTTCTAAAATTACAAATCATAATATTTAAAATTAAACTATTTGGCACACCGCATTGAGTGGCATGGCAGCACATGCGTTTTGGTCCAGTGACTGAGAATTGGACCATCCACCCGCTCGGCCGCTGTGCTCAGGAAGCTGTTAATATCATTTGTTCAGTATTTTTTTTTTCTAAAAAATGTTGATCACATACCTTGATGGTCATTTCATTTCTTAAAACGGACCCCGCGCGAAACTAATTGCTGACCCCTGTATGCAAGCTCGCTGCAAACATGTTCTCAAATCGCGCCACGTTGAAACCACGTTTCAACGTGGTTTCAACGTTTTTCTTCTTTCGTAGCGATGGTTCTTTATCAAACAATTCTTGACCAGTACTCTGCCACGGCTATGTCATTATCAGTGGCTTCGTATAGGTCTTTCAGTGTGCAGGTGTGAGGGCACTGCGTGCACGAAAGTAGGTGCAGCATTGTTTGTGGCGAGACTGCAATCGCACTGTCTCATTTGTGTATCCCCACTTGCTCAAATTGTACTTACAGCGGCCAACCTTGGTACGGAGTCGGTTGAGCGATTTCCAGGTTTTCCAAGGTAGAAGTCTGCCTGCTGGAAGCTCTTCTGCAGATACAACAAATTCTGGTGAAAGAGGATGTTGTGCTTTTAGCCATTATTTAAGTCTGGTCTCACTACGGTGGTGATTGGCAAACAGGCAGGGCTTTTTTAAGAAACTGTTTGTACTCTTCAAATAACGATTGCTTTCCACAGTTCTGCCTCGGAACTATCCAGAGGTTGATCGCCCAGCAAGGCATAGACGCGAAGGGTGCTCGCCATGTCGTCGACTGCCTCTACAACCTCGGGCAGGGCTCGGTGCTCGAGCTGAAACTGCTACAGACTGCTGCTCTATTGATGACCACATCGGATCTGGTACATGGAGACACACTAGCTAGGGTAAGCAACATCATTAAACGTATTTAAGTTTCATATCTGTGGTCATCATCAGCCTTTGGCAACCACTACTGGGCTAGGCCTCCCTATAGATTGCGATGTGGGGTTAGCTATACCACGCCATACACTGTTTTTCTTCTTTTATTTTTGTCTCTAGTGTATTCCACTCTTGGTAGGGGGATTAGTGATTGCAGTATAGGTGTTGAGTACTCAGGTGGATGCTGCTGCCCTTCCACTTGGCTTTAAGGACATCGCGTCGCGTTTTGGAAGAAACATCGATCTTAACGACGTAGATTTCAAGATCAATTCAGTTCGAACTTCAGTGTGGCGCTTGCGACAAAGGCACATAGCGCCTGATTTCTGATTTTTATTGGTTTTTAATACTTATTTCGCTTCCAAGTAACAAAAATTAAAATGTGGCTCCATGTTTCACTAGTGGGTGCCAATCACATTATTTTGGGTATTTTTTCATATCGCATTAGTAGGTATTAGTCAAATTAAATCCGTATTGATTCACTAATGACTCATTTTTAAGATGGAAGCTCTCGCTTGTGGCGCGAAATTCAAATTTTTTGATGTTTTTGCTCATTACATCTCATAAACACTTCTTCAGATAGCGAAAGTTGATTTCGCGTGAACTACGAGACTTAACACACATGTTTCAATTGATAGTATCAAATAAATATAATCAGTTTAGCTACGATACCCCTAAACAATGTGTGTAAGTCTTCTAGTTCTCGCGAAATCAACTTTCGCTAGGTATCTGAAGAAGTGTGGATGAGCTGTAATGGGCAAAAAACACCAAAAATTTGAATATCGCGCCTTAAGCGAGAGCATCCATCTTAAGACTTAGCGTTTTTTTTTTTTTACTACTGGAATGACGGAACAAGCAAATGGCCCACCCTGATGTTAAGCGGTAACCTCTGCCAATGAACAGTGCATTACCTCATAGGTCACGTCCACCTAGGACGCATCCTATGTGGCATTTCACACTGCGCCCGCCATCCTGAGACATAAAGATGAAAAGTCTCATGTGCCTGTAATTTCACCGGCACCCTTACCCTTCAAACCGGAACACAGCAATGCGATTACTACTGCTTTGCGGCAGAAATAGGTAAGGTGGTAGTACTTCCCCGGACGAACTCTTTCACAAAAAAGCTCTACTACTACAATAATGCTCTATTCTAATCGTGTTTGTGGCACCTACAAGCATTAGATAATATCGTGAACTTTTCATAATTTAAATCTGTATTTACAAACTAAAATGTTGTTTTAAAAATTAACATTCGTGTTTCTAATCACCTTAATATTAGTAGTTTATAAAATGGTTACATAACAGGGGTATTAAAACACGAGTGTGGCTCGGTTTATAAAATGGTTACATAACAGGGGTATTAAAACACGAGTGTGGCTCGGTTTATAAAATGGTTACATAACAGGGGTATTAAAACACGAGTGTGGCTCGGTTTATAAAATGGTTACATAACAGGGGTATTAAAACACGAGTGTGGCTCGGTTTATAAAATGGTTACATAACAGGGGTATTAAAACACGAGTGTGGCTCGGTTTATAAAATGGTTACATAACAGGGGTATTAAAACACGAGTGTGGCTCGGTTTATAAAATGGTTACATAACAGGGGTATTAAAACACGAGTGTGGCTCGGTTTATAAAATGGTTACATAACAGGGGTATTAAAACACGAGTGTGGCTCGGTTTATAAAATGGTTACATAACAGGGGTATTAAAACACGAGTGTGGCTCGGTTTATAAAATGGTTACATAACAGGGGTATTAAAACACGAGTGTGGCTCGGTTTATAAAATGGTTACATAACAGGGGTATTAAAACACGAGTGTGGCTCGGTTTTTAATAGTTTCACACGAGTGTTTTAATACCTAGAGTTATGTGCAGTTTCATGCACTAAACTCAAGCATTAAAGGTTTGGTTTGACATGAAAAATAATAATGTAAATGGCGTCAAATTAATAAGCGTTAAAAAAATAAACACCATTTTACCGCGCATGCCGTGTAGCACGCGTAGCCATAGGCATAGACCATAGTCTATTTTGTTTCTTTATAATTGGTGCCGCACGTCTTGTGCATTTGCCATTTTAAAGTTTTAATTATTACAATACAATACATTTATTTCAGGCAACAGTGAAAAATGTACATTGTACCTAGACAAAGGCCCATAGTAATATATACCTTACAACTAACATACATATAAAGATATTTATAACTTAATCTAACACACGTGTGATCGCTGACGCGTCGCGGCCCGGGGGATCACGTGACAGACGGCCTTTGAACCGCCGGAACTTCACCCCTTTCGGCCAGAAGTCAGGGCTCAAGTAGATCTTCAGATTATTGTATTTTCTATATATTTTGCAACTTTAAACTCCTTCCAAGTCGTCAAAGTCACATTCGAGACATGTTTTAGTAAAACAGTGGCCGTTTTACTAAAACTTTGGTAGACAATTTCCACCAATTTGAAAAGTCACGCAATTCACTTCCATTTCATTTCACTACACTTGTGTTCTTTAAACGAGCTACATTGGTTAAAATGCCATCAAAATAACACAAAATAACTAAAAAAAACACTAGGAAATGAAATAGAACAAAAGTACATAGACGATTTCTCTCTTCGAAAATGGCGGGAAGAGTCAACCATAGACTATGTCTATGACGAAAATGAGTAAAAATGTAATGAAACCTCCTTGGCCCTATACAGCCGGCGTAGTGTATTTTAATGTAAAATAAATGTTATTTTTTGCTCTATTTTGTTAGAAAAACAATGCTTAAAGTATTTTTTTTCTTATTACTGGCGTAGATAATACAAAATATGACATAAAAACACCACTTCGAATGTTTCCAGACAATGGTGATGTGCATAAAGATGGTGAGCAGCACTGAAACACGCGACGTGAGCACCAGCCACGCGGCCGCTGCCACCGTCCGGCAACTAGTGGCGCTGGTGTTCGAGAGGGCATTGGCGGAAGCTGAAGGTACCATCATCCTCATCATCAGCCTGTTGTCCACTGCAGGACATCATCACCAGCCACGCGGCCGCTGCCACCGTCCGGCAACTAGTGGCGCTGGTGTTCGAGAGGGCATTGGCGGAAGCTGAAGGTACCATCATCCTCATCATCAGCCTGTTGTCCACTGCAGGACATCATCACCAGCCACGCGGCCGCTGCCACCGTCCGGCAACTAGTCGCGCTGGTGTTTGAGAGGGCATTAGCGGAAGCTGAAGGTACCATCATCATCATCATCAGCCTGTTGTCCACTGCAGGACATCATCGCCAGCCACGCGGCCGCTGCCACCGTCCGGCAACTAGTCGCGCTGGTCTTCGTGAGGGCATTGGCGGAAGCTGAAGGTACCATCATCCTCATAATCATCAGCCTGTTGTCCACTGCAGGACATCATCACCAGCCACGCGGCCGCTGCCACCGTCCGGCAACTAGTCGCGCTGGTGTTTGAGAGGGCATTAGCGGAAGCTGAAGGTACCATCATCATCATCATCAGCCTGTTGTCCACTGCAGGACATCATCGCCAGCCACGCGGCCGCTGCCACCGTCCGGCAACTAGTCGCGCTGGTCTTCGTGAGGGCATTGGCGGAAGCTGAAGGTACAATCATCCTCATCATCAGCCTGTTGTCCACTGCAGGACATTATCACCAGCCACGCGGCCGCTGCCACCGTCCGGCAACTAGTCGCGCTGGTCTTCGTGAGGGCATTGGCGGAAGCTGAAGGTACAATCATCCTCATCATCAGCCTGTTGTTCACTGCAGGACATCATCACCAGCCACGCGGCCGCTGCCACCGTCCGGCAACTAGACGCGCTGGTCTTCGTGAGGGCATTGGCGGAACCTGAAGGTACAATCATCCTCATCATCAGCCTGTTGTCCACTGCAGGACATCATCACCAGCCTCGCGGCCGCTGCCACCGTCCGGCAACTAGTCGCGCTGGTGTTCGAGAGGGCATTTGCGGAAGCTGAAGGTACAATCATCATCATCATCAGCCTGTTGTCCACTGCTGGATATCGTCATCAGCACCAGGCATGCGGCCGCTGCCACCGTCCGGCAACTAGTCGCGCTGGTCTTCGAGAGTGCATTGGCGGAAGCTGAAAGTACAATCATCCTCATCGTCAGCCTGTTGTTTTTATATACTACCAAGGTAGCAAACAAGCATACGGCCCAGCTGTTGGAAGGCGGTTACCGTAGCCTATGGACGCCTGCAATACCAGAGGCATCACACGCGCGTTGCCGACCCTTTCAAAATTTTTAAACACCCCTTTTGAAGATCCCCATACTGTAGTCGCTTGGGAAAATCTCAGCAGGGAGATCATTCCACAACCTGAGCGTTCGCGGGAGGAAGTTCCTCTGAAACCGCACAGTCCGGGACCACCCTGGCTCTAAGGTGTGCGGATGAATCCTCTGCCAATGACGAGCGGTGCGGTGAAAAAAAGTTGCTGTAGGCATCATGTCAAACAATTCCTCGGAACAAAACCCATTATACAAACGGTAGAACACACAGTGAGAGGCAAAGTCTCTCATCAGACTTAAGGGCTCGATACCGTTTGTGAGCTTGGGATTGTCGTCATTTCTCATTGCACGCCTTTGAACCGAGTCAAAAGGTCCAAGCTGGTAGCCAGGTGCTCCTGCCTAGAGGTAGAGAGAGGCCCAGAGCTCAGAGGCTGCCAGCAGTACTCTATGTGGGGCCAACTTGTGACTTATAGAGAAGCAGCCTTTGCGTCGCAGTGAAGTACAGCTTCGCTCTGGAAACACCCAGCTTTTTGGCAGCCAGCTTGACCTTATGTTGTCCACAGCTGGACATCATCATCAGCCTACAGAAGTCAGCCTAAAATCCAGAGTCTCGATCACCGCCGTAAAGTCGCATGCCTTTCGATCTTCTATAGGTTACATTTCAGGGAATGCTCCCAGGAACTTCACGATCTGATCCCACCATCTCTTTTTCATCATAGGACGAGCAGACGCACGGCTCAGTACCATCCTTAGCTCATTATTATACCATCTATTCGCACTAAACGTTTCAGTTCTACCTTTATAATGCGAACTGCTAAGGCGTGGAATAAACTGCCGTCGTCTGTCTTTCCTGAAAACTATAATCGTGGTCTCTTCAAGGCTAGAGTGAATAGGTGCCTTCTAGACCTTTGTGCTCCATCGTCGGTCGCATCGTCACTTACCAACAGGTGAGAACGTGGTCAAACAAAGGTCTATCAATGTTTAAAAAAGGCCACTTCTGGACCGCCTTCCCTTGGGGTACCCTCTGCCTTTAACAATGCATTACCTCACAGGTCACGTCCACCTAGGACGCACCCTATGTGGCATTGCACTGCGCCCGCCACCCTGAGACATAATGATGAAAAGTCTCATGTGCCTGTAATTTCACCGGCACCCTTACCCAATACATGTAATACCATACATACATGCTTTGAGCTTGTGTCAGAGATCTTGGGTCTTTACGGATCTCTTCATTGCATAGCACTCTCCATAGCCCATTGTCTTAGTTGTAAATTGTAATGTTTCAGGTACGCTTAAAGTGAACCCGGCTGACGTCAGACCACAGACTAACAACAAAGCGCCTAAAGATCTCAAACCATGCGCCGTTGATGCTTATCTAATACTACAAGTAAGTACTTTTAATTCCTTTTATATACTCATCATTTGCCTACAGAGGTCCACTGCTGGGCATAGAACCTACCCATAGAATACCCACAATAGAGCCTACCCTATATTATAGACCCCATTCTATAATAGAGCCTGTAATTTCACCTCACGCTTCAATCCATAACACAATACAAGCACTACTGCGTTGCGGTAGAATATAGGTCTTCTAGGTTCGGTCGCGTTGGAAAAGGAGTAAAACTATTTTACAGATAATTAATTTTGTAAACAGAACACTGAACACTTCACTGAACAACTTTTTGCTGAACAGATTTTGATCAAACATACATTTTTATGAGTTTTTCTTGAAAAAAATTTATTTGATTTGATTTGATTTTGATAGCTAAGAACACTCCCGACTAATTCAACATTCAAACAAAAAAAAACAAAAAAAAATTGATTCATCCGTTCGAGAGCTACGATGCAACAGACACACACAGAAACTTATAACACTCCGTCGTTTTTGCGTCGGGGGTTAAAAACGATTCAAAATGATTCTTGTAATTTTCAATGCATAAAATACTTTTGACTTTGACATCAAATCTACGCTGGTGATGATGATTCAAACGGTATGTATGTGTTGTTTTCAGGACATCATTCAACTGATCAATGGAGACTCAGCACATTGGTTGGTGGGACTGACAGACGTGCCAAAGACATTCGGGCTAGAACTGCTCGATACCGTACTGACTGACTTCTCTGCTATCTTTTTCAAGGTAAATATCAAGGAGTTTATGGCAACTTTGCCACACGCAACTTATGCAACTAACAACTAACTTTACAAGTAGACACGCCTTTTTCCCCGAAGGGGGGTAGGCAGAACCTCAATAGGCCTCTTTTCACAGTGGGTTGCACCATCGTAGAATATAGACGTGACAAGTGGTGAGCTCATCGGCGCCATTGCTTCCCACGTCTGACTCGGCTAACGCTTTCTTCCAGTAATAACACATTCCATAATAAGCTGCCAGGACAAATCTTATACCAACGAATCTTATCAACAAGTCCGAGTAATCTCTTAGTCGGCTTTTATGACATCCACGGGAGGAGACGGGGGGTCTATTCTTAGGCAGGACACACCACAGCTTGAAGATGAAGAATATATATTTATTTGTATACATGAGCTACACAGAAACACATAATAAACTGACTAAGAGGAAACAGATATGAAGGTACGAGGTGTAACTCAAGTAACAAAATGGCTCTGCCTCAGCATGAGTTGGTTGACAGCAAGCTAGCAACCAACGCTGGCTTGATGATGGCTCTACTGGTTTTAATATGGAGTTGTTTTGTTACAGATATCGGAGTTTAAATTTTTATTGAAGGAGCATGTCTGCGCACTCATTATAAGACTGTTCTCGCCAAATGTGAAGTACAGGTAAGCTTTTTCTGTCTCGCAATAGCAATTGGCGTCGCTCGGCTTGTGCATTTACCATTTTAAAGTTAATTATTCAAAGTCAAAGTATATTTATTGCTGAATTACATGTCAAAAAGATATTATAGATAAAATGATAATTCAATGTAATCTACCCTTTAAGGGCGTGTAATGTCAATTTTATTTACAATAATTTTAATTAAAAATAATAGTAGAAATATGAATAGTAAAAAAAAACAATCAATAATTTATTTTGTGAAACATGGGTACATAATATAATAAGAAAGATAAAAAGGTACAGGCCATGATCAGCTTTACAGCATGCAAAGTTAAAAAACATACAGTACATTGTAACACGATATAGGACAAGACACATATTCGTTTATATTGTAAAATATCAAACCTGCTGGATCGCCAACGAACTTACTCCTCTGTGGCGCGGCGGGCGATGGTTCGCCTGCGACGCAGGAGGTTGCGGGTTCGATTCCCGCCTCGGAACAAATATTTGTGCGATCTGCAGATATTTGTTCAGGGTGTTCTGGGTGTTTTCTATATGTATAATAAAAAATATCTAATGTAATGTATTGTATTAAGTATATCAGTTAACTAGTACCCATAACACAAGCTCTGGCTTAGCTTGGCGCTAGATAATGTTGTGCGAACTGTCTAGCATTATTTATTTATTTATTCGCCGATTTTAAAGTACGCGTACTTAGGCACACAAGTGAGTAAGCTCGGCGAGCCACAAGTACGCGTACTTACTCGCACGACTATCACCGTCTTAACACAAGCTCTGCTTAGCTTGGGGCTGGATAATGTTGTGTGACCTGTTATTTATTTATGTTTATTCGACAGGGCAGCTTTCACATCGTTGCACATACCGGGGGCGCAGCCGCCGTCGAGCGCCAACAGCGCCGGGAGCCCCGCGGCGGCTGAGAGGCCTCACTTCCCAGTCACTATGCGCCTCCTGAGACTAGTCTCTATCATCGTGCACAAGTATCACGCGGCGCTGGTGAGTTTCACATCGTTGCACATACCGGGGGCGCAGCCGCCGTCGAGCGCCAACGGCGCCGGGAGCCCCGCGGCGGCTGAGAGGCCGCACTTCCCAGTCACTATGCGCCTCCTGAGACTAGTCTCTATCATCGTGCACAAGTATCACGCGGCGCTGGTGAGTTTCACATCGTTGCACATACCGGGGGCGCAGCCGCCGTCGAGCGCCAACGGCGCCGGGAGCCCCGCGGCGGCTGAGAGGCCTCACTTCCCAGTCACTATGCGCCTCCTGAGACTAGTCTCTATCATCGTGCACAAGTATCACGCGGCGCTGGTGAGTTTCACATCGTTGCACATACCGGGGGCGCAGCCGCCGTCGAGCGCCAACGGCGCCGGGAGCCCCGCGGCGGCTGAGAGGCCGCACTTCCCAGTCACTATGCGCCTCCTGAGACTAGTCTCTATCATCGTGCACAAGTATCACGCGGCGCTGGTGAGTTTCACATCGTTGCACATACCGGGGGCGCAGCCGCCGTCGAGCGCCAACGGCGCCGGGAGCCCCGCGGCGGCTGAGAGGCCGCACTTCCCAGTCACTATGCGACTCCTGAGACTAGTCTCTATCATCGTGCACAAGTATCACGCGGCGCTGGTGAGTTTCACATCGTTGCACATACCGGGGGCGCAGCCGCCGTCGAGCGCCAACGGCGCCGGGAGCCCCGCGGCGGCTGAGAGGCCGCACTTCCCAGTCACTATGCGACTCCTGAGACTAGTTTCTATCATCGTGCACAAGTATCACGCGGCGCTGGTGAGTTTCACATCGTTGCACATACCGGGGGCGCAGCCGCCGTCGAGCGCCAACGGCGCCGGGAGCCCCGCGGCGGCTGAGAGGCCGCACTTCCCAGTCACTATGCGCCTCCTGAGACTAGTGTCTATCATCGTGCACAAGTATCACGCGGCGCTGGTGAGTTTCACATCGTTGCACATACCGGGGGCGCAGCCGCCGTCGAGCGCCAATGCCGCCGGGAGCCCCGCGGCGCCTGAGAGGCCGCACTTCCCAGTCACTATGCGCCTCCTGAGACTAGTGTCTATCATCGTGCACAAGTATCACGCGGCGCTGGTGAGTTTCACATCGTTGCACATACCGGGGGCGCAGCCGCCGTCGAGCGCCAACGGCGCCGGGAGCCCCGCGGCGGCTTAGAGGCCGCACTTCCCAGTCACTATGCGACTCCTGAGACTAGTCTCTATCATCGTGCACAAGTATCACGCGGCGCTGGTGAGTTTCACATCGTTGCACATACCGGGGGCGCAGCCGCCGTCGAGCGCCAACGGCGCCGGGAGCCCCGCGGCGGCTGAGAGGCCGCACTTCCCAGTCACTATGCGCCTCCTGAGACTAGTCTCTATCATCGTGCACAAGTATCACGCGGCGCTGGTGAGTTTCACATCGTTGCACATACCGGGGGCGCAGCCGCCGTCGAGCGTCAACGGCGCCGGGAGCCCCGCGGCGGCTGAGAGGCCGCACTTCCCAGTCACTATGCGACTCCTGAGACTAGTCTCTATCATCGTGCACAAGTATCACGCGGCGCTGGTGAGTTTTTGTTTTTAGGGTTCCGTACCTAAAGGGTAAAACGGGACCCTATTACTAAGACTCCGCTGTCCGTCCGTCTGTATGTCTGTCCGTCTGTCACCAAGCTATATCTCATGAACCGTGATAGTTAGACAGTTGAAATTTTCACAGATGATGTAGTTTTGTTGCCGCTATAACAACAAATACTAAAAAAATTGATTAAAATAAATATTTAAGGTTTTTCGAGCCATTACATAAAAAAAAAAAAAAAAAAAAACGGTAACCTCTGCCTTTAACAATGCATTTACCACACAGGTTACGTACACCTAGGACGCACCCTATGTGGCATTGCACTGCGCCCGCCACCCTGAGACATAAAGATGAGTCTCATGTGCCTGTAATTTCACCGGCTACACCCGTTAAACATGGAACACAGCAATGCGAACATTACTGCTTTGCGGCAGAAATAGGTCTGTATGGTGGTAGTACTTCCCCGGACGAACTTTTTCACAAAAATAAAAGCTCTACTACTACTACTACTACTTACTACTACTTTGTTCGTACGCTGTTTTCTGTCTGTTTTCTATTTGTCTGAGAGTCCAATGAATTCCTTTAAGGTGGTTGCTTTCGCTTGTGGCTCGTAATTAAATTTATTTCGTGTTTTTTGATCATCAAAACTTCTTCAGATAGCGAAAACTATGTTGACGGTAATTATATGACCAAACACACAAGTTTTAATTTACAGTATCACATAAATATCATTAGTTTAGCTACGATTGTGCTTCAATGGTATTTACAGTATTTTTTTTGTTTCTGGCCATGCTACCACCTTAATAAACATGTGGTCTTTTTCAGGTGACGGAATGTGAGATCTTCCTCTCTCTTACGATAAAGTTCCTTGACCCTGACAAACCGCTGTGGCAACGGGCATTGGCGTTAGAAGTGCTGCATAAGATGACCATTCAACCAGGTCAGTAACTTTACTGACACTCTGCAAGCTGTGTCCTTCTTCTTGTTCTTCTTCATCGTGTCGTGTCGTTCCCATAATAGATAATGATATTGTTTTAGACCAAAATTTAGCCACGTTGACATATTTTCAGTGGCTTCACACAGGTCATTTAGGGTTGTTGCACAGTGGATAGGACAGCAAGTGAGGCATCGTCTGAGGAGTGAACCCACAGTCACATTGTGCCTCGTCAGAATAACCCCAATTAACTAAGTTATACCTGCAGCGGCCCACCTGACCCCGGAGTCGGTTTAGAGATTTCCAGGTGGACCATGGCAGTTCATGTCCCGAAGGGAGCTTCTCTGCAGGTACAATGTTATCAGCAAGTTGAGGGTGTCTTTCCAACCACAGTTTTGTTCGTGCCTCGCTAGGGCTGTCCAGTGTGAGTGCTTCGGTCGACTTAAGGAAGCTATTGCGGCTCTTAAGTCTACTTCTGCACTTCTTGGTGCCATAAAGTGAGTGTCTGCTGTCGTTTTCTTGTTTGGATTTGGGCCCTTATTCGCTATGACCATACGAGATAACATAACATAACATCGAACAGTCACATACATAGTCCAGCCGGCCTAGCCATGTGGCATTCGCTTCGAAGCGATTCCATTTCTACAGTCGTAATACAATACAACAGTAGACCACGTGACTTTTCGATAGATTACGTCAATCTCATACATTATTGGAATTACTACAAGCGACATCACTATTAGAATATTACTTTGTATACGGCCTCTGATCCCACACTAGGATTCCCTGTGTCGTGGGTATCAGAAACTAGGAGTACCATGGTACCATAACACCCAAACCCGGTCCATTTTGGACCTATCTAACGAGATAGTTGGTGTATCTGACGAGTAGACTAGTAGACAGTCGAGCTGGGCTTGGGATCGGGGGGTTGACCCCTAAAACTCCTTCAACCCCTGAATACCACAACTCTTACAATTATTGAAAACTCTTACATCCGCAACAAATTCCTGCCTATATTTTTTTTTTTTTTTTTTAATGCTGGACAAGTTCACATGACATTATCTAGCCCCTAGCTAAGCCAGAGCTTGTGTTATGGGTACTAGATAACTGATGTACTTAATAGAATACATTACATAGATAGATATTTTTTATTATACATAGAAAACACCCAGAACACCATGAACAAATATCTGCAGAACGCACAAATATTTGTTCCGAGGCGGGAATCGAACCCGCAACCTCCTGCGTCGCAGGCGAACGTTCGCCAGCCGCGCCACAGAGGTCGCCAGGAGGTTTTTCTTTATTATTGGCGCCGCACGGCTTATGCATTTGCCATTTTCAAGTATCTGTATTTTCACTAATTGTATTTTCAATATATTTTGCAACGTTACACTCCTTCGAAGTCGTCAAAGTCACAGTCGAGTCATGTTTTAGTAAAACGGTGGCCAATTTTACTAAAACTTTGGTAGACAATTTCCACCAATTTCAAAAGTCACGCAATTCACTTCCATTTCATTTCACTACACTTGTGCTTTTTAAACGAGCTACATTAGTTAAAATGCCACCAAAATAACACAAAATAACTCAAGAAAACTCTAGGAAATGAAATAAAATAAAAGTAGACAACGTCTCTTTTCGAAATGCGCGGGAAGAGTCCATCTATTTTATTTATTACTAGCTGTCGCCGCGGTTTCACCCGCGTTATTCTCCTTTAGAGCAGGTTTGATATATCCATCCAAATCCATCCAGGCGTTTCAACGTGAAGAAGTAACATACACACGCACACACTTACACACTCACAAACTTTCGCATTTCTAATATTAGTGTGATTTACTAGTGTCCGTCCGCGGCTTCACTCGAGTTTTACCAGAGTAAAAATAGCCTATAGCTTAATCCGGGTCATAAGTTACATCCCCCTTATCCCACACTAGGCTCCCCTGTGTCGTGTGTATCAGGAACTACGAGTACCATGCTACCACACCACAACACACAGATACGGAACTAATACTTGCAGATAATCCAAATATTAGTCCCGCAGCGGGAATCGAACCCGCAACATCTCGAATCACTGCTGGCTATTCGCCCAACGCGCCTCAGAGATCTTCATAATATCGCCTATGGCTCAATCCAGGTCATAAGTTACATAGCCCCTGATCCCACACTATAGGATCCCCAATGTCGTGTGTATCAGGAACTACGAGCATCATGCTACCACAACACACAGACTCTGAGCGAATGCTTGCAGATCATGCAAACATTTGTCGCGCAGCGGGAATCGAACCCGCCACCTCTCCCATCTCAGCTGGCTACTCCGTGCCACAGAGATCTTCATAATATCGTCTGTAATGTTTACTTTGTAGATCTACTGAAGTCTTTCTGCTCGTGTTACGACATGAAGCCACACGCGACCAAGATATTCCAACACATCGTGAGCGCGCTTGGGGCTTACGTGCAAAGTCTTTTCGTCGCTGCCAACGTCAACACACCGCCTGGTAAGTTTACAAGCTTTTATTTAACTTGCAATGCATGTTTGTCTGGGTGGAATCCGGGTGGAATCCGGGTGGAATCTTGCAACTGAATTTTAAAGCAGTTATCCTCAACCGATTGAGATGATATTTTTCGTACCTGTCAAGTTCCGATGACAATTCAATATGATGGTGACAGCGAGCTGATCTGATGATGGAGACGGAAGGTGGACAACGAAACTCCTCGATGGATAATAGTAGACTGGCCGTGTTTAGGCTCATTTTGATCAGCACACGTTTAAGATCACCAATTTTATAAAAGCTTGTAATTAAAAATATATTTATCACAAAAAACTTATTGTATATTTGAAAGCTGGTTTTCCAGCGATGGTTCTTAGATATGTTTTAACTAAATCGGTTCAGCCGTTTCATTGCGTTGGCGGTTTTTTAAATTTCTTCTTGTATTTTATGATTGTACGGTTCGCCTTTTAAACTCAGATATGAAGATTGGAGACTTTCCAGACGGAGGTTAAAAGTAATCAGGTTTAAAGTGTCTTCTTTCATTCTCATCATCGATTTCCGCTGTTCTCAAATTCTCATCATCAATTTCCGCTGTTCTCACATTCCCATAATCATCTTCATGAGGCCAGCTGTCTCCATACATCATCAGAATGTTGATAGCTTCGTCTCCTGAGTATTCCTCCTCGTATTCCTCTTCTAATGATGCAGTAATGGGGGCCGCAGCAGCAGCCTCCCGTCTGACAGATGTACCTGAATAAAAAAACTGTTCTTAGTAAATGTATGATACAGCACTGGTGTAGTGGGACTGGTGTTGTTCGTCCGGGGAAGTACCACCATACCTCTATATAGCACTTACATATGACAACGACTTCACGAACTAGGATTTACTACCCTTCAGCAACGTATAGAGCGTGGAGACCTAATAGAGACCTACAAGATCCTAAACAACCACTACAGTAAGATACCACTTATACCAGATTTATCACAGACACTATATTCCATGAACATGGATATAGGAATCAGAGGATACTCACTGAAGCTGCAAGCTGGGCCAAGTACCAGCAATCCGAGGATGCACATATTCCCCAATCGCGTCATGCGCACTTGGAACCGGTTGCCGGACTCAGTGATAAGTGCCCCCTCAGTGAATTCTCTCAAAAATATACTTGACAAACATTTAAAGTGCACTGATAAGGATTAAGATATACACGCATCAGCTCCGAGAGCTGCCTGTGTATTATAAATAAATAGCAAAGCAGTAATAGTGCTCGCATTGCTGTGTTCCGGTTTGAAGGGTTCGTCGTTGTTGGTTTCGATGAAATTACAGGCACGCGAGACTTTTCATCTTTATGTCTCAGTGACGGGCTAGTGTAGTGTAAACTATAGTGTAATATAATAAAAACTAGTGCTGCTTGCTGATAAGAACACAAGAACAGAGTGTCCTAAGTGTCCAGTGTGTTAAATAGAGACAGTAAGAAAAGTGTCAATGGACACATTCTTAGGTATAGTTTATGTTATAAATATAGGTCAATGTTAAATTACTTATAAGCCTGCCTTACAGCTAGTTTGTAAAAAATAAATAATGCTGGACATTTCACACAACATTATCTAGCCCCAAGCTAAGCAGAGTTTTTGTTATGGGTACTAGATAACTGATATCTATATCTAATATATAAAAGGCTTTGTCCTGACTGACCGAGGTCCAACGCACAGCCTAAACCGCTGGTCATAGAGACTTGAAATTTGGAGGGTGTGTTCGTCTCGATGCGTAGGGTTGTACTAAGAAAGGAATTTTGAAAATTTCAAATCAAATCAAATCAAATTGTTTATATGCTACAAATAGTGTTACAAAGATGTTATAAATTTTTAAAAAAGTACCAACTATTTCTACCACTATAGGCATGCAAAAATTACATTTTAAAATATATTATGAAATTCCCAATTCCCAATTTGCATGCTAAGGGGTTCAAAATGCGGTTCTAACGTAAAACAAAAATGCTCTGTATTTCGGAAACCGTTAGTAGTAGAACCATGCAATTTTACATGAAGATTCCTCAAATAAAATTAACAAACATGTATTTCAGCGATACCTGAAATTTTCCTGAAAAATGGCAGGGGAACGTTTTCTTTGAAAAAAAAATAAAAAAACTTTAGTTTTTACAACGCACAGCCTAAACCGCTGGTCGTAGAGACTTGAAATTTGGAGAGTGTAGTCCTTTTAGGGTTTAAAAGTGTACTTAAAAAGGAATTTGGAAAATTCGCTCCCTTAGGGGTCCATAAAGGGCTTTTAATGTATACACTTTGCGTTTTGCAGCGCACAGCCTAAACCGCTGGACCTAGATACATGAAATTTGGAGGATGTTCTCATTTTTGGGTGTAGGGGTGTACTATGAAAGGATTTTGGAAAATTCACCCTGTAAGTGGTCCAAAACGGCTTTTAATGTAAAACGAAAATGCTTCGCATTTCGGAAACCCTTGGTGGTAGATACTTAAAAATTCACAGGTAGATTCCTTAAATAAAAGTAGCAAACATATGTTTCAGCAGTACCTGTAATTTTACTGAAAAAAGGGATCGTTTTGTTTGTAAATAAATACACTTTTCGTTTTAGCTAGATATCAGCGTAAGTCGACGATTTAAAAGTTGATTTCACGGTGTAGTTATTGAGATCAAAATATTTTCAGGACCTCAAAGATAAAATGGGACCCCTAAATTGAAAAACTTGAGTATGGTGTCGTTTAAAGGTCGTTTCACGGAGTAGTTATTTAGATAAAAAAAACAAGACCTCAAGGTTATAAAGTGACCTCTAAATTAAAAAAAAACTTCAGTATGTTGTCGTTTCAAAGGTCGTTTCACGGTGTCATTGTTGAGATTAAAATATTTTGAGGACCTCAAAGTTAAAATGGGACCCCTAAATTGAAAAACTTGAGTATGGTGTCGTTTCAACGGTCGTTTCACGGTGATGTTAAAGTGGTTGTCTGAACGCTGGGGCAGTTTTCTGAGTACGCGCGGACGAAGTCGCTCGCGGGTCCTCTAGTCTAATATATAAAAGGCTTTGTCCTGACTGACTGACTGACTGAACGAGGTCCAACGCACAGGCTAAACCGCAGGTCGTAGAGACTTGAAATTTGGAGGGTGTGTTTGTCTCGATGCGTAGGGTTGTACTAAGAAAGGAATTTTGAAAACTCGCATGCTAAGGGGTTCAAAATGGGGTTCGAATGTAAAACAAAAATGCTCTGTATTTCGGAAACCGTTAGTAGTAGAACCATGAAATTTTAGGAGATTCCTCAAATGAAATTAACATACACGTGTTTCAGCGATGCCAGAAATTTTCCTGAAAAACGGCAGGGCAACGTTTTCTTTGTAAAAAAATAAAAAAACTTTAGTTTTTACAACGCACAGCCTAAACCCCTGGTCGTAGAGACTTGAAATTTGGAGAGTGTTGTCCTTTTAGGGTGTAAAGGTGTACTTAAAAAGGAATTTGGAAAAATCGCTCCCTTAGGGGTCCAAAAAGGGCTTTTAATGTTTCACTTTGCGTTTTGCAACGCACAGCTTAAACCGCTGGACCTAGATACATGAAATTTGGAGGATGTATTGCTTTTTGGGTGTAGGGCTGTACTAAGGAAGGATTTTGGAAAATTCACCCTGTACGGGGTCCAAAACGGCTTTTAATGTAAGACTAAAATGCTTCATAGTTCGGAAACCGTTGGTAGTAGATACTTGAAAATTCACAGATAGATTTCTTATATAAAAATAGTAAAAATATGTTTCAGCAGTACCTGAATTTTTGCTGAAAAAAGCCACGGGAAAGTTTTGTTTGTAAATAAATACAGTTTACGTTTTAGACAGATTTCAGCGTATTTTGACGATTTAAAAGTTAGTTTCACAGAGTAGTCATTGCGATCAAAATATTTTCAGGACCTCAAGGTTCGAATGGGACCCCTAAATTGAAAAACTTGAGTATGGTGTCGTTTCAAAGGTCGTTTCACGGTGTCGTTGTTGAAATCAAAATATATTCAGGACCTCGAGGTTCAAATGGGACCCCTAAATTGAAAAACTTGAGTATGGTGTCGTTTCAGAGGTCGTTTTACGGTGTCGTTGTTGATGTTTAAATTATTGTCTGCACGCCGCGCCGGGGATTTTTCCAATCTATGCGCGGACGAAGTCGCGCGCGGGTCATCTAGTATTATATAAAACAAAGTCGTTAGTTAGTAACACCACTTATAACTCAAGAACGGGTGAATCGATTTGGCAGAAAATTGGTGGGGAGGTAGCTTAGAACCAGGAAATTGACATAGGGGGGAGAGGTAGGAGGGGGGGGGGGGGTCACCGGGGGCTACCCGTGCGAAGCCGGGGCGAGTCGCTCGTACTTAATACAATACATTACATAGATAGATATTTTTTATTATACATAGAAAATACCCAGAACACCCTGAACAAATATCTGCAGATTGTACAAATATTTGTTCCGAGGCGGGAATCGAACCCGCAACCTCCTGCGTCGCAGGCGAACCTTCGCCCGCCACGCCACAGAGGTCGTCATAGTCATTGTTATAGGCACAGGTTACCGCTTATCGTTAGAGGGGCTAGTCTGCAAATTTGACAAGCAACTTACATGGGTGTGAGGTGTACACTACACGGATTTTTGTATGGAATTTGAGATTCAATTAAATCAGGCAGTTAAATTATATAACTAGCTACCTGTTGTAATGAAGACCATTGTTAGTCCAAGCGTATTCAAAAATAGACTAAAAAAGCTTTTGTTGGAAGGGTGCTATTATTCTTTAGATGACCTTGTCCTAACTTATGTAAATATTGATAGCACCTGACATTATATTTTTATTATTCTGACTTTAATTATTATTCTGACTTTTTGTGAATTTATATGACATTTTGAATACGTACAATACTTAATTATCTTTAAAATTGAATTGTATAAAGTTCTTATTGTATGTTATTTTATTATGTAATTTCAGATACGATTTTAAATTGTTATTGAATTAAATAAATGAAATAAATGAAAAAATGAAATTGTCAAGGTGCCCGCTAGGGGCGCTCTTCGATTTCTCCATACTAAAATCCGTGTAGTGTACACCGCACGGCTGTGTAAGTTGCTTGTCAAATTTGCAGACTAGCCCTCAGGTGGGTAATCTGCTTGTTCCGCCGTTAATGCAAATAAAAATGTAGATTTACCCTCATTCTCGTTCAAGAATACGTTCGAGTGGTTCCCCTCATACGCTATGATCTTCATGTACAGTTCTACGAGTGGGCGACACCGCTTCATGCATATCTGGTAGGACTTGAACCTGTTGGTGCGGCGGCACGAGGGGCAACCGAGCCTTTCTCTGTACTCAACAAATAAGAGACGTCAAAGTTCCTTTATGGATAGATAGATAGAAAATTATTTATCAAAAATAAATACAGTGGCAGACTTAATGCTAGAAAGCATTCTCTTCCAGATAACCTTGGTGGATTGCGAAAAAAAGATGTGTCGGTTGTGCACAAAAAGGGAAATAGTGACTAACTTTAAGAAAGTTAACAAAAAAAAATATATAATAATAAATAGTTAAATTACTGCCTAAAATATAAAATAAACTAATACTTATCATTAATATTATAATACATACCATTAATATAATTCTAAAATGAGATGTAAAAATTAATTTAAATTGCTCATCAATCGATCTCACTAGGGAAATGATTATAGAACTTGACAATTTTCTTTCACATAGATTTGTCTACAAAGACAACTCTTGTAATAAAATATAGTTTTTTTTTTTTTTTTTTTACTTTTATAAACCTTTGTTTGACCACGATCTCACCAGTGACGATGAGGCCGACGATGGAGCACAAAGGTCTAGAAGGCACCTATTCACTCTAGCCTTGAAGAGACCCAAGTTATAGTTTTCAGGAAAGACAGACGACGGTAGTTTGCTCCACTCCTTAGCAGTTCGCATTATAAAAGTAGGACTGAAACGTTCAGTACGAATAGAGGATATACTAATGAGGTAAGGATGGTACCGAGCCGTGCGTTTGCTCGGCCTATGATGAAAAGGAGTGAGTGGGATCAGATCGTGTAGCTCCTGGGAGACGAAAGGCCTGCAACTTTACGGAGGTGCTCGAGACTCTGGACCTTAGTTTCCGCCATATGTTGCTCTCCTATAAGGCTGAAAGCTCTACATTCGATCGAGTCCAAGGCAGCAAGCTGGTGTTTGGCCGAGCCATCCCAAACGTGGCAGCAGTACTCCATACCAGCCAGGACTTGTGCTTTATACAGACTGAGAAGCTGTCCCGGTGTGAAGTAACGCTTTACCTTATACAGGATGCCTAGCTTCATGGCAGTTTGTATTATGTTCCGATGTAGTGTCGTTTACTTTCGAACTTTATTTTGACTGTTTTTTATTACAAGAGTGTTGCGCTAAGTGCTCAAGTTCTAGGGTTAAGTACCATGCTACTTGTGAAACACTCACGTGCAGTTCTGTATCTGGAACTCGAAGGTCCATACACTAGTTACGGACCCCATGCAGGCGCCAGGCGTGAAGCGACGCGTGCAACGCACGTTCTGTGCTTTCAACTTTTCCTCTATTCTCACTTGTTGTTCATCTGAAACAATCGTCTTCAGCAGCTTGACGGTTTTGTTTGTGTAGAGCTTTTTGCTATCTATAGCGAGACAGCAATGCACGCTTCAGTGAGGAAGGGTAATGCGTTTAACGTCCATGTATTTAAGGCGCTATAGGTTCAACGAACATTTTTGTATGAGGCGAAGAAGGCGAGCGCACGCTCTGATACCGTGTTTTTATGTATAAAAAATTTATATAAAAATGTCGTTCAAAGTTTTGTTTAATTTTGTTGATGAATTCACTAACTCAAATAATAACTAACATGTAACCAAATGTTTCAAAAATTAAAAAGTGAGAGAAGTGAGTGAAAAATAGCATTTACATTTTAAAAAGGAGGTATCTTTGTTTTTTTTTTTTTTTATCGAGTGAAGTAATTCAAATATTGTATTGAACTATTGATTTCACTAGATAAAAAGCTCAAGAATATCATATATTTTTTTCTTCATAGAAAACTATGAAAATTCTTATCAAAAACTTTAAAATTCTAGAGACATTTGAGAACCTATCGCGCCTTAATACGCGTCTTCAGAAATTTGCTTTCATCTAAACCTATATAAGAGTTTAACCTGACTGACTGACTCCTCAAAAGGTGAAACTTCAAGGGTAGGTTCCTTTTATAGCAAACCACCCACTAAGAAGGGATTTTTGTAAATTCAACCCCTAAGTTGGTGAAAAGGGGTGAAAACCATTGTATGATAAATCGTATTCCATGAACTTAGACACTTGGAACTTGGCAAAAGTATGCTTCAATACAAATTATAAAAGCATACAATTTTTTTTGCCCAAACTACCCCCTTTTGGGTGTTCAAAAGGGGTGCCAAAGTTTGTATGGGAACTTTTTAAAGCGTGGTTCGTTTTGCTTGAAACTTGGTACCAAAAATGGTATGGGTAATAAAAATACAGAATAATTCAACACATATATCAGGATTTTTCAAAAAAGAGTAATGAGGGTTGTCAAAGTATTTAGGCTTCGTCGTAGCGAAGCACGGGTGTTCAGCTAGTTCAAGAATATAGCTTAAGTTATAGTTTTAAAGTTCTTACATGACTTGGTAGCAACGTCTTCGATATCATCATATATTGCTTTTGCAACAACTAAAGACACTGTAAGAAACGTGATAAATACAATAGGATGCTTCATAATCTTATTTGTCAATATCGCAACCATCTAGATTTGAATTTGTAAGAGAAATTGCAGGTCTCCTATTTACGGAATTCTCAACCGTATGACGTTCAATTTATGACCGTTTTATAAAACTAAATTGCTGACCTGATGAACGTTCTACCGTTGGGGTGTACAGGGGGCCTATTTATTTATTTATTTAAAAACTTTCACACAAAACAATAGTGCAAGGAGGACTTAATGCTAACAGCATTATCTGCCAGTCATCCTGGACGTGCAGAAAGATGGTGAGGCGTGCCTTACAAACAAGAAAATAATAATAACAAAACAAGTTAAAATATTAAACTAAAAGGATAAATATAATATACTAATAAATACAAAAACCCAAACAAAAACAAAAAAACAGTTTCACAAAATAATAATAATATACATAAATAAATTACCGTGACAACAGAACACATACTAAGTAGGGAAAGTACAAAGGTAAATAGCACAGGCTGCAGTAACATAGATTGTGAAACACTGACACTGAAATTGGAAACTAATAATTTAGCCTCTTATTATACAGTACCCAGTACGAGTTTTGATAGTTTTCGAAACTATATGAAGTTTCGTTTCTTTCCATACATACAGGTACTTGCAGCGCCCCTAGCGAAAACGAGGAGAAAACTAAGGACGCTGTCAGTAAATGTATTGGAGGAAACGAAACTTCATATAGTTTTGAATACTATCAACTTCTCGTACTAAGCTAGCAGGTTCCACGAACCGGATGCCGCAGTGTACAACAATTTTAAATATTGGTTCTGATGTTTCCTGTGATCGACCTACCTGCATAAGATTGGAAGAATTACTGGATTGGAATTTTGAATTACTGAATTAATTTTGAATTGGATTGTAGGTGGAATTACAGGCACATGAGACTCATCTGTATGTCTCAGGGTGGCGGGCGCAGAGCAATGTCACATAGGGTACGTCTTAGGTGGACGTGACCTATGAGGTAATGCATTGTTATAGACAGAGGTTACCGCTTAACATCAGGTGGGCGACCTGCTTGCTCCGTCATTCACCACGGGGTATATTTGCCACAGACGACCTCTGTGATGCGGCGGGCGAGTTGCCGCCTGAGATGCGAGAGGTTGCGCGTTCGATTCCCGCAACGGGACAAGTTATTGTATGACCTGCTAATATTAGTTCCGTTTCTGTGTTGTGGTAGCATGGTACTCGTAGTTCCTGATACCCCTAACACTGAGGATTCTGAGTGTGGGATCAGGACCTATGTATGTGATTTTATTTGGTCGCACTTTCGTTTGTCAGCCATTTTGTAATATCCTTTGTGTAATTTCTTAGGGCAATCAGGTCTCCCTCAGCAGGCTGGTTTCTACTGGAGGGGAGTGTGGCTGCCTCTCTGCGTTAGCTTCGAGCCCGGTACTGCTAAGTCCATTTAGTAAGTTATTTCTTAGGTTTTCTTTGAATTTTATTTTTTAATAATATAAGGTGACATACTATCAGACGCTGAACTACCAGAATGTTGGCAGACCGTATAGACGGTGGGCTGATGATGTTATCCAGATAGCTGGAAAAGACTGTTTGATGAAAACAAACGACAGAGAGTCGTGGAAGAAGATGGAGGAGACCTTTACCCAAGAAGGGATCCATTACTCATAACAAATCTAAAAAATCATTAGGTTATTATTATTGCTATATAGGTACTAACAATTTAGATAAGTAAAACTACTAATAATCAATGTTTATACCGAGGTACTTTTAGAGTTTTGGAATAAAAAGGTTTTTTATTTATTTTATTTTTATACTATCAGACAGACGGCCCTCCTGATGTAAATCAGTCACCGCCGCCTTGGACATCTGCAACACCCACGGTAATGCAAACGCGCTGCCTACCATTAAGAGCCCTGTTGATATTTCTCTTGAATTTACCCATATTGTAGTTTTTGTTTTTTTATACTACTTGAATGGCGGAACAAGCAGATGTAGATGGCCCACCTGATGTTAAGCGGTAACCTCTGCCAATGAACAATGCATTACCTCATAGGGCACGTCCACCTAGGACGCGCCCTATGTGGCATTGCACTGCGCCCGCCACCCTGAGACATAAAGGTGAAAAGTCTCATGTGCCTGTAATTTCACCGGCACCCTTACCCTTCAAACCGGAACACAGCAATGCGGGAACTACTGCTTTGCGGCAGAAATAGGTATGGTGGTAGTACTTCCCCGGACGAACACTTTCACAAAAAAGCTCTACTACTACTAAAATGTGTATGGAATTGTGAATGGACTGAACATTGGAATGTTATTTTTTTTTAAAAAGAAAGACGGCTTCACGTTGACCTTATAGAGACATACAAGCTTGACCTACCAATACAACCTATGGTACCTGCCAGACCTACATGATATCTCGTGGCCACCAATTTAAACTGGCTCGAGATCCTGCCAACGCACTTGTTGCACATCACTTCTTCAGTAACAGAGTGGTCCACAATTGGAACATACTACCAGACGATGTTCTTTCTGCCACGTCTGTAAATGCATTCAAAAACAAGCTAGATGATGTAGACATATCAGCGAAAGCTGCACGTCTATAAATAAAAAAAATTACTTGTTTAGTAAAATGTTTTTTATTTAATAAACGTATGAAAATACTAGCTGCGCCCCGCGGTGCTACCCACATAAGTCTAGAACCCGTGGGAATATATGTGTTATTCCAGGAGTCCAGCTATCTCTATTCCAAATTTCATCCAAATCCGTCCAGCCGTTTCACGTCAAACTTATAACATCATGTTTCCTGTCATCCCGTTTTTGCGTCGGGGTTTATAAATATATATTTTCTCAAAAAACTTATATTCGTGTGATTTGATTGTTTCGCTGAAACGGCTTATTAATAATTAGCCGTTTCAGTGTAAAGAAGTAACAAACACAAACTTGCGCATTTATAATTACAAGCTTTTATTTAACTTGCAATGTATGTATGTTTGTCTGGGTGGTATCCGGGTGGAATCTTGCAACTGAATTTTAAAGCAGTTATCCTCAACCGATTGAGCTGAAATTTGGCATACCTGTCAAGTTCTGATGACAATACAATATGATGCTGACAGCGAGCTGATCTGATGATGGAAACGGAACTTCCCGATGGATAATAGTAATCTGGCCGTGTTTAGGTAAATTTCGAACAGCAAATGGTTACGATCGCAAATTTTATAAAAGCTTGTATTGAACAAGTTATTAATTTTGTAAAATTAAAAAAAACCCTCAACTCAATGAAACGGCTGAACAGATTTTGATCAAACATAGCTAAGAACACTACCGAGTAATTCACCTTTCAAACAAAAAAAGAATCAAAATCGGTTCATCCGTTCGGGAGCTACGATGCCACAGACAGACACACACACAGACACGTCAAACTTATAACACCCCTTCGTTTTTCGTCGGGGGTTAAAAATATATTTTTCGCAAAAAACTTATATGATTGTGGTTTGATTGTTTAGCATAGATATGCTGGATCGCACGGAAGCGCCGACGATACAAGAGGGGTACGGCATTTCTGTGGCGTACGCCTGTCTGATGGAGACCATCAGATCCATCGCCATCACCATCGAGGGCTCCGAGTATTTCAGGTAAGCGTGGTGTGACCGGCCTGAGGACAGACCCCCTCTGTCTCCTCACGTGGATGTCGTAAAAGCCGACTAAGGGATTATCCAATTACTAAAGCTCCGCTGTATTTCCGTCCGTCTGTCACCAGGCTGTATCTCATGAACCGTGATAGTTACACAATTGAAATTTTCACAAATGATGTATTCTGTTGCCGCTATAGCAACAAATACTAAAGAACAATAAAATAAATATTTAAGGGGGGCTCCCATACAACAAACATGTTTTTTTTGCCATTTTTATAGATAATGGAACGGAACCCTTCGTGCGCGAGTCAGACTCGCAAAAGGCCGTTTTTTTTAGATACTTCAGTTATATTTGAATGCCTTATATTTACAGATTACAAGAATTATATGAACAAAACGATGCACAGAACGAATCAGACGAGAAGGAAGTCAACTCAAACAAACCTGCCAGCATTAAAGGTTAGTTCTAATCACAATCTACGACCTCTAGCGCGTCGGGCGAGTAGCCGGCTGAGATAAGAAAGGTTGCGGATTCGATTCACGCTCCGGGATGAATGTTTGTAGAATCTGCAAATATTTGTTTCGGGTCTGGGTTTCTGATACCCACGACACAGTACTTCCCCGGTTGAACTTTTTCGCAAAAAAGCTCTTCTACTACAAAATGACTACTAGCGTTGTCACTGTTTTTCATTATAAGTTCATTATCAAGTAACATTTTTTTTTTTTTTTTTTTTTTTTTACATTTTTTTTTTTTATTTTTAATCTTTAAATAGATGGTTTTTTTAAATGCCTTTTTAACTACGTTAATGACGGAATAATCAGGTGGCCCACCTGAAGTTAAGCGGAAACCTCTGCCTTTAACAACGCATTACCACATAGGTCACGTCCACCTAGGACGCACCCTTTGTGTTATTGCACTGCGCCCGCCACCCTGAGACATAAAGATAAAAAGTCTCATATGCCTGTAATTTCACCGGCACCAATATATACCCTTCAAACCGGAACACAGCAATGCGAGCACTACTGCTTTGCGGTAGAAATAGGTATGGAGGTAGTACTTTGTGAACTCTTGCACAAAAAAGCTTTACTACTACTAAAAAATATTATTATTATTGGTTAAGTGTCACATACACATAGGAGAGATTTTTATAAATCATGTAACGGCTTAATTTTATAAAAACGGGAATTTGCACGTACCGTTATGTCGGTGTAAGCACCGACATTGTGTCGACTCGTTTTTGAGTCTTTTTCAAGCTTTTTGAGTGCTAAACGGGACGCGGAGGGAGTGCGTCGCGTTCACTAACCTTGAAAAAGTCTCTCGAAACGAGTCGAAACAATGTCGGTGCTGACACCGATATAACGGTACGTGAAAATTCCCGTTTTATAAAATTAATGATATGATCCACGAAAGTTTTAACGACTTCTATAAATGACTGTTTCAGATTCAGAAAACAAAAGTGGTAAAGAAATAACGAACAATGGACACAACGGCGAAGCGGATCAGAACTCGAATGTCGTACAGAAGATTGAAAACGTAGAAGACAAGGAATTCCAGCTGAAACTAGAAGTACGTAATAGAATAGAATATTTATTTATTCAGACAACAAGAGTCCAACTTTTTAGTAACACAACTTAAAACTAGGTTAGTACTTAATAATTAACAATGATTTAGTCCTTCCACTTGTGGTTTCACTACAGGAAGAACAATAACATATCCTACTAATAGTAATAAAAAAAAACGAAAGTGTGTGAGTGTGTGTGTTTGTGCGTGTGTTTGTTACCTCTTCACGCTGAAACGGCTCGATGGAGTTGGATGAAATTTAGAATGGAGATAGCTTGAATCCTGGAATAACGCATAGTCACATTTTTATTCCGATTTTTCCACGGGATCGAGACCTATGCGGGTAATACCGCGGGGTGCTGCTAGTTGACTATAAATTGTATTTTTTCGGTTTTTCTAGCTTCTAAAGTCGTCGTGGTGTGGACTAGTATGGGGCCTGTCCGTGTTGGCTGAGGCCAGTATTGGCGAACTGGAGAACATACTCCGAGCCATTCAGACTATGGCCAGAGTCAGTGGAAAGGTTTGTTCCTCATGAGTCTACTATGTTTTAAGAGAAGTGTAACGATAAAGCGCTTGAGACCTCCACATACAAACAGAGTTTGGTCCTACCATCATATACATCCTATATCATATATGTCATTGCTGTGTTCCGGTTTGAAGGGTAAGGGTGCCGGTGAAATTACAGGCTCATGAGACTTTTCATCTTTATGTCTCAGGGTGGCGTGCGCAGTGCAATGCCACATAGGGCGCGTCCTACGTGGACGTGACCTATGAGGTAATGCACTGTTCATAGGCAGAGGTTACCACTTAACATCAGGTGGGCCATCAGCTTGTTCCGTCATTCAAGTAGTATTAAAAACAAAAAACATACAAAGACACCTTCGTGCTCCAAAGTCGGCCGCATTGTCACTTACTAGCAGCTGAGATCACGGCCAATCGAGGGTCTATCATAGTTAAAAAAAACATAGTCCTGATCCTACACTAGGGCCGAGATAAATAGATCTAACTTAGCACGTAGGTACTAATGGTTAGCATTATCCCTGTCACTTTCACACACATGTCAAATCACGCGTGCTAGAGAGGGACAGAGATAAGACCAATTATTAGTACGTGCTAAGTAACGTCTATTTATCTCAGCCTCAGATTCCCTGAGTTGTGAGTATCAGGAACTAAGAGAGTACCGTTGTACTACAACACACAGACACGGAACTAATATTTGCAGATCATTTGTCCCGCAGCGGGAACCCTTTCGCATCAGGCTATGTTACTAGTGACTTAAGTCTCGAGCTATTTTGAAAGAGCCTTACTTCCCCAGATGGGGCACGCCGTGGGGCGCGACGCGTGCATAGCGGCGCTCTGCCGCTGCGCGCTGCCCGCCGCGTACTGCGTGGCGGCGCTGGGCGCCTGGCCCTGCCCGTGGCGCCGCGAGCCCGCCGCGCCCGAGCCCGAGCTGAGGCACCAGGTGGTGTGGGTCGGCACGCCCCTCCCCACCGCGGCACCCCCTCCAGGTACCTAGCGTGACGCGTGCATAGCGGCACTCTGCCTGCCCGCCGCGTACTGCGTGGCGGCGCTGGGCGCCTGGCCCTGCCCGTGGCGCCGCGAGCCCGCCGCGCCCGAGCCCGAGCTGAGGCACCAGGTGGTGTGGGTCGGCACGCCCCTCCCCACCGCGGCACCCCCTCCAGGTACCTAGCGTGACGCGTGCATAGCGGCACTCTGCCTGCCCGCCGCGTACTGCGTGGCGGCGCTGGGCGCCTGGCCCTGCCCGTGGCGCCGCGAGCCCGCCGCGCCCGAGCCCGAGCTGAGGCACCAGGTGGTGTGGGTCGGCACGCCCCTCCCCACCGCGGCACCCCCTCCAGGTACCTAGCGTGACGCGTGCATAGCGGCACTCTGCCTGCCCGCCGCGTACTGCGTGGCGGCGCTGGGCGCCTGGCCCTGCCCGTGGCGCCGCGAGCCCGCCGCGCCCGAGCCCGAGCTGAGGCACCAGGTGGTGTGGGTCGGCACGCCCCTCCCCACCCCGGCACCCCCTCCAGGTACCTACTACCTGTGTAAAGGTTACAGAGCTCAGAACATCATCGAAGAGTTGCGTGTTTGTGTATCTTCTACCGCATGCATTTCGGTGAGTGTGCTCAGGAGCTGCACGATTGAATCCCCTCGTCTCCATTCCGCCACCTGACGACCAGACGTGGAGAGTCGTTTCACCCTTTTGTCGTTGACATACCACCGTCGCGTACAAACCGTTTCTCGAGCTCTTTCATCATGCGGACAGCAAAGGCCTGGAACTCTCTTCCGGCTCCTTTATTCCCTTTATCATACAACTTGGGCGTCTTCAAACGTAGAGTGAATAGGCATCTTCTAGGCGAGCGTGCTTAAATAGGCTTCATCGTCGCTTTCCATCAGGTGAGATGTAAACAAATGGTATCCGGAATTACTGATAACTTAGGCTTAGATAAATAGACGTAACTTGCACGTACTAATGCTTAGCATTGTCTCTGTCCCTCTCTAGCACGAGCGATTTAACATGTGTGTGAAAGTGACAGAGATAATGCCAAGTATTTGTATGTGCTAAGTAATCTATTTATCTCGACCATAGAGTTGTTTTTTCAAGTGTAAACTACACTTATGGATAACAGTAAATGTTAATAAATAAATAATGCTGGACAGTTCACACATTATCTAGCCTCAAGCTAAGCAAAGCTTGTGTTATGGGTACTAGATAACTGATATACTTAATATAATACATTAACATTGATATATATTTTGGATTATACATAGAAAATACACAGAACACCCTGAACAAATATCTGCAGATCCTACAAATATTTGTTCCGAGGCGGGAATCGAACCCGCAACCTCCTGTGTCGCAGGCGAACTTTCGCCCACCGCGCCATATAGGTCGTCAATGTTGTAATGTTAACTATAAGTGCGGTTAACAATAAAAAAAAATAACAAACTGAGGAAAATTTCTGCAGTGTAGTTGCACATCCAACTCGTCACGCTATCTCCGTGGTGGTCTGCCGCGCGGGCGTCTTGCGTTAGGAACACAATCAGTAGTGGATTTTGTCCATAGATCTTCCGACATGCGGCAGACGTGGCCCAATCCCAGTTGAGCTGGGCTGATATTTTGATCCTAACCCTTTGTTTGCGAGCGCAGCCATACAGCAAGGGACAGAGAGAACAGGAAAAAATCCGGCCAAGTGTGAGTCGGACTCGCGCACGAAGGGTTTTGTACCATTATCTATAAAAACGGCAAAAAAAACAAGTTTGTAAAAAAAAAATGCTCCCAAAAAGTGGTCATACATCCAAAAACTGACCTCGCAGAGCATCGAGCACGATGGCTACTCCTGTGATACCCAGACTCTTATGAGACTGTTGGTAGCAGGAGAGCCTGATATACAAACACTCATACACCCACACACTCACACTCACACATCCTCACGGTACGGAGGCCTGCAATGCTCTAAGTCGCAGAGCATTGCCTAACCTACATTTGGAAATATTACGTTTGTTGTAATCATGTTTGGTGAAGGTTAGACAGTTGAAAGTTTCACAGATGATATATCTGTTGCTGCTATAACCACAAATATTAAAAAATATAATAAAATAAATATTTAAGGGGGATAAATATGTATGTGCGGCAACAGATATATCATCTGTGAAACTTTCAACTGTCTAACCTTCACCGGAACACGGTTCATGAGATACAACCTGGTGACATACGGACAGACAGACGGACAGCCGAGCCTTAGTAATAGGGTCTCGTTTGACCCTTTGGTTACGGAACCCCAAAAAGGGAAAGAGGCCTTGGCCCTGCACACAATATGGGATGAAAATATTAATAGAATAGAATAGAATAGAATCATTTATTTGTCCGAAACACAGGATAACATACAGATGTTATAAAAAATAAAGTATCACCATGTCTAGCCTTGTCAAGGCATACAAATAAAAAAAAAGGACACAACAATAAATTTTAACACGTAGTAACATAGTAATTAATTAAATTCATTCAATATCATTTTAGAGTTCGTTCATTAGAGAAAAAATTCATTCAAATTATAAAAACAACCTAAAACTAACCAATTAAACAATTTTTGATGGAATTTATTTTCCGGCGTTTCTTTTATATCGTTTGGCGCGTGATTATAGTAGATTGTATAAGGGAGCAACATAATATTTTTACGGCGAGGGCGCTTTTTTGAATCCAGAGCGAAGTGAGGGATTCTTTAGTAGAATCCTGAACGTAGCGAAAACAAAACACAAAAAATACATAACATACAAAAAACACAAAACACAAAAAAAACACAAAAAACACAAAAAAAAACACAAAAAACACAAAAAAACACAAAAAAGCACAAAACACAAAAAACACAAAAAAACACCCAAAAAAAACACAAAAACACAAACAACAAAAAAAACACAAAAACACAAAAAAACAACCATTTGTTTTATTAAATAATAATATTACAATAACATATGAGGCGCCTTTTATTTTCTCATAGTGGATGATGAAAAGCAGAGTGTATCACACGGGCGCAAAATATATTTTTGGCTCGGGCGACGTACTTTGAATCCCTCGCTACGTTCAGGATTCTACTAAAGAATCCCTCGCTACGCTCGGGATTCTACTCTAGATCTCTCACTTCGCTCTGGATTCAAAAAAGCGCCCTCGCCGTAAAAATATTATGTTGCTCCCTTATGATACAATCTACTATTGCCGCGCACTTTTTGAATTAGGAACTTAATAAGTGCGCCGGAAAACTCATTACTGCCCGCTAAAAGTTTCTCATAGAAAACACCACCGTCGGGTGCACTTAAAGGCGAACCCAGTCGTCCTTTTCGAATAGATGGGATGAAAAATATTTTTATTGCCATATAGTAACAATTTATCTTTCGTAAAGCTGTTTTTGCTGACGTACTAATTGCGGATTTTAATAAAGTAGGAAAGTAGCGATGGTAGCCTAACGGTTCTATAGTGCAACTCAGAATCCAACGATACCGGGTTCGATCCTAGGCTCCGCACCAATGACTTTTCTATGTGCGGATTTCCATCGCTCTGTGCTTCGGAGGGCACGTTAAGCTGTCGGTCCCGGCTGTTATTGATTAATAGCAGTCGATAAGCGACCCGCGACCCGTGCACCCACTGGCTTCACCCACCGGTGGGTGTAGTGGTAATTCCTGTTTACCCGTGTACCCACTGCGATATGGTTGCAATTAATTATCGATGAAAAAAATAAAAAAATAAATGAAGAGAAATGTATGAGAATGACGGATAATGACAGAATGACAGAGCATAACAGATAATGACAGATAATGACAGAGAATGACAGAGAATGACAGAGCATGACAGAGCATGACATCTTCGCATTAACTGCTGCACCCGCGTTGTTTCCCGCATAGGTCTAAATCCCGTGGGAATATAATCGTTTACTCCTGCATTTTTCTGCTAGCCTGGTACATTGGATAAACTTTCGCCCCCATTTCACCGGTATACTAGATATTCGGTTACCTAATTACTCCTGCATTCTGCTGCTCGCCTGGTACATTTGATGAAAAGTCTTCGCATTGCTGCTGCGCCTCGCGGTGTTATCCACATAAGTCTCGATTACTCCTGCATTTTTCTGCTAGCCTGGTACATTGGATAAATAGGTCTAATAGTATATAACGAGGTTTAAAACTTTTTGTATTATTTTTCTCTTTAACATCGAACTTATCGTATTATTTTTTTATTTTTTTAATCGATAATTAATTCCAACCATATCGCAGTGGGTACACGGGTAAACAGGAATTACCACTACACCCACCGGTGGGTGAAGCCAGTGGGTGCACGGGTCGCGGGTCGATAAGCCATGTCAGAAGCCCTCGGGCGGCTTGACAAACTCCGACACCAGAGGCCAGCACTACCTCATACGAAACGAAACGATAAACTATTAGTAATTGCGTTTGTTGACAGGTCAGCAGCAATCCTTCGTGATGGTGACTTCCCGGCACGTGACCGCGATGCGCGCGCTGCTCTGCGCGGCGCAGCAGGACGGCGACACCATCCAACAGGGCTGGCTTCCGGTCCTCACCACTCTGCAACATCTTGTACGTCTCCTCTCTAAACAAGTTCATTTTTAACCCCAGACGCTAAAACGACGGGGTGTTATAAGTTTGACGTGTTTTGTGTGTGTGTGTCTGAGTGAATCGTAGCCCCCGAACGGATAAAAAATAAATAAATAATGCTGGACAGTTCACACAACATTATCTAGCCCCAAGCTAAGCAGAGCTTGTGTTATGGGTACTAGATAACTGATATACTTAATACAATATATAACATAGATAGATATTTTTATTATGCATATAAAATACCCAGAATACCCTGAACAAATATCTGCAGATCGTACAAATATTTGTTCCGAGGCGGGAATAGAACCCGCAATCTCCTGCGTCGCAGGAGAACCTTCGCCCGCTGCGCCACAGAGGTCATCAAACGAGGTCTCCAACCTCCCATGGTCCTACAAACCTGGCGGTTATACGGACCGAATCAATGAGAGATGTGCCACACAAGTGCGATTCATCTCTCTACTAAGTCATTTGCCATGTTAAAGTCCCGTCCATTCTCCCCCTTCTGGGGCTGGTCTACACAGAAACAGTCTACTCGTTAAACGAGGTCTTTATGACGATGGTGTCCTTCATCAGGTGTGGATCCTCGGCCTGAAGCCGTCGACCGGCGGCAGTATGAAGGCGAGCCGAGCCAGCGCCGACGCCAACGCTGTCATGAGCACTTCCGCCGTCATGGCTGATCTACCTGGTAAATATGGATGTGCTTATGCGAGGCTTCCAAACCTGGACTTTACTCAGTTACGATAGTGACGGGATTTGCCTGTTGTCTGCCTGTTAAGGCGCTATAGGTGCAACCAGTTTCAACGATCATTTTTGTATAAGGTCAAAAAGCGAGCGCACGCTCTGATACCGAGTTTTTAAGTAGTTCCTGTGTAAAAAAATGCCCTTTAGAGTTTTGTTAAATTTTGTTGATGACTTCACTAACTCAAATAATAATTAAAAAGTTGCAAAATGCTTGAAAAATTAAAACGTGTAAGAAGTAAGACTAAAATGGTATTTCAATTTTAAAAAGTGGTATCTTTGATAAAAAGGAGTATCGAGTGAAGTAATTCAAATAGTGTATTGCAGTTATGATTTCACTAGATAAAAAGCTTAAGAATACCATATATATTTTTTCTTCTTGAAAACTGTAAGAACTCTTATCAAAAACTTAAAATTCTAGAGCTCATTATGGACATGCTGTGAACCTATTGCGCCTTAAGGGCGTTTTAGTTATTTTTTCAGTTAAGGCGCAATAGGTTCACAGCATTTCTATAATGAGCGCTAGAATTTTTAAGTTTTTAATAAGGGTTCTTACAATTTTTTAAGAATAAAAAAATATATGGTGTTCTCAAGCTTTTTATCTAGTGAAGTCATAAATTCAATACACAATTCGAATTACTTCACAAGATAAAAAAAATATCAAAGACCACCTTTTCAAAATTGAAATACCATTTCAGACTTACTTCTTACACATTTTAATTTTTGAAACATTTGTTAACTTATTAATTATAATTTGCGTTAGTGAAGTCATCAACAAAATTTAACAAAACTCTAAAGGGCATTTTTATGTTATTTCTTCATACACAAAAACACGGTATCAGAGCGTGCGCTCACCTTCTTCACCTCATACAAAAATGTTCGTTGAAACTGATTGAATCTGTAGTGCCTTAAAAAATTTTGTTTCAGGCTTTATTGTCGTTGGTAGTACCCCTTTCCTACATGTTAATTAATTGGAAAACCGGTGTAACATTATTACACTCACATCATCGACACGTGGGATCTTTTCTCCCCCATACATGCAAGTTGTGGAATGGGTTCTGTCCTGAGGTGTTTCCGCTAAACTACAACAAGAGCCGCTTCAAAAAATAATTAATAAGAGTCCTTCAGGGTAACGCATGATTGGCGATGCATCTGGTGTTGCAGATGTCAATAGGCGACGGTAACCGCTTACCATCAGGCGGGCCGTATGCCCGTTTGTCGAAGGGGCTAATAAATCCCAGAAACTCGAGTCGGGTATTCACTAGAAATAGTATTTTTTTTTAACATAGATATATCCTCGATTGACCGCGATCTCACCTGTTGGTAAGTGACGATGCGGCCGACGTTGGAGCACGAAGGTCTAGAAGGCACCTATTCACTCTTGCCTTAAAGAGACCCATATTATAGCTTTCAGGAAAGAAAAACGACGACAACGAGTTCCATTCCTTAGCAGTTCGCATTACAAAGGTGGAACCGGAACGCTTAGTGCGAATTGCGGGTATGCTGATTAGGTAAGGATGGTACTGAGCCGTGCGCCTGCTTGTCCTATGATGAAAAGGAGATGGTGGGATCAGATCGTGTAGTTCCTAGGCACATACCCCGAAATGTAACCTATAGATGTGTAATACGTGAGTTAAACCGGTTTTTCAATTATCTATGAATAACACTTACGGAAGTTTTAATAGTATAATTGCATATTGTTCCTTCTCCTTGTATTGCCAGAAATGCACAGTTACCGTATTTGGTACATATTTGAGTAGTTCGTAGTCCGTTTTTTATTTGAATGTTTGCTAACACCGTATTTCAGGTCAGCAAGTACCAGTGGCCGAGTCACTCGGAGTCATGAGTGGTATACAATGATTTTTCTCTAGGTCTATTCTTGTATCTATTTGGAATACTACTGATTAACTAAAAAGTCTGGAATATTGTAGTTTTATAAGGGCCTCTTCAAATCTGTACAGCTCGCTTTACGAGATCTTTTCTCCCCCATACGTGCAGGTTGTGGAATGGGCTCCCTCCTGAGGTGTTTCCGCTAAACTACAACATGAGCCGCTTCAAAAAAAGTTTAAAAAGAGTCCTTCAGGGCAGGCAACGCATTGGCAATACCTATGGTGTTGCAGATGTCAATAGGCGACGGTAACTGCTTACCATCAGGTGGGCCGTAAGCCAGTATGTCGAGCTATTACATAAAAAAAATAACTATAATATGTATGAAACCTGCCAAATAGTAATTTTTTTAAAGTGTTAGCCAAATTTTCCGTGGTGCGTAAGCCAGTATGTCGAGCTATTACATCAAAAAAATAACTATAATATGTATGAAACCTGCCAAATAGTATTTTTTTTAAAGTGTTAGCCAAATTTTCCGTGGTGTGGCAGCCTAGAAAATACCCCCCCCCCCCCCCCCTCTCCTCCCGTGGATGTCGTAGATATCTATGTTGACCACTAAGGGATTACACCATGTGATAGGCTGCAGCAACTAGCTGAGCACTTAACACCAATATGATCACCAATATGCTTGCCAAGCGTGGTGATTGTGGCATATGTCCCCCCACGTATGGACAAATATAATACACTTTGTCGTGCTATTCTATGGGTGATGCCTATGTTCAGCAGTGGGCTTCATAGATAGATAGATAGAAAAATATTTATTGCACGAGACAAAAAAGCAGTACTTAGGCGAACTTTATGCTAATTATTGCTTAATGCTAATGCTAATTAGCACTTCATATGCTGTTAATGAAGCCAAATGTATTCAAAGAAAAGGGATCCAGTAGGAATTAAATACTTTTTAATAAATTACCAAACTCTGACACCAGAGGCCAACACTACCTCATACGATAATCAATCAATCAATAAAATACCGAACAAAGAGAAATAGCAGTGGTGCCATTTCTTGTTAATCGTTACAAAGGAGATTTGTAAGTTGTAGGAACTTTCACTTTTTAATCAGTACACATTCCAAATGGATACAATTCTAGGGGCTTTTGTCTGTCACGAGTTGCACTGGGATGGAGCTTCCTGGCCTCCGGTACCCTTACCACAAGTTCTGATGATAACAAGTCGCTTGCGAGTTCCTTGCGATTCACAAATATTAATCCTAAAATAAAACAAATGAAATATTACTAGGCTGGACACCGTATCTCATTTTTAAAAACGTATTTAAATTATACTTTATAATTACAATTATTCTTAATTTTCAAATTGGGTGAAATGTTTTAAATTTCAATAATTTAAATGAAATTGAATAATATAATGAGTCCCTCGCGGGTTTCAAGTATTAACCAATGAAATCAGTTCCGTTCAGTTCTTGAACAATTGGCCCTTTTCGCCAATGTCACGTTTCAAAACAAGTTCACCTTTTGCGCGAAGGATATTCTAGTGTATGGAGAGTGGACGGTGTAATCCATACAATTATAAAAAAGTTAAATTAATATTACTTTATTAAACTCCTAATTATTTATATATCAAGCTGCGCCAATGTATTTTTTTGTTTTGCTACCATATACCTCAAAGTAAATGTCAAAAAAACTGTTTTACCAAAACAAGGACAAAACTCATAAAGAGGGATAATTCAAACAAGTTTTATCCGTCCATTGCTGCTTGATTATTGAACTCATTTGAAGAACTATAGTTTGATCCGGCAGTGTATCGAACTCATTTTTCATCGTTCGTGTTTTCAAAGGGGCCATATTTGAGTTATTAGAATGTCTTTGTTTGCGACGAACTCGACATCGAAAGGTCATCGTCAGAAACTTGTGGTAAAGGGTTCAGATTATTAATTAGTATATGGTAATTTATTTTGTTTTGTGCCACTGTTTATTTACGCTACGTTTAATTTTACTATGAATAATTATGTATACATTTTTATATAAATAATAAAACATATTACACAGCTGAACACCATACCTTGCTTCGATAAATATATTAAAAGGACATTGCCAGTCTTTGCAAGGAATTTGGTACAAATGCTGCCCAGTAATGAAAATGCTTCCAGCGTCCTATAAACTCTGATACCCGAGTTTGCCATTACCTCATACGAATTTAAATACTTTTAGCTGATGATGCTGATGATTAATTACATTAGAGTAGAATCCAAGACCATAGTAGGCTCACCAGGACACCTTTAACACGTCAGACGTATAATTAACTAAATGAACTGAAGAATTACAAATATCATCCATATAATTCATAAAAGTAAATATGTTTATTTTTAGTAAACACTGTTTTTTTTAAATATGTTGGTGTGATGATATAGAATAATACAAGGTATCCATTGCAGGTACTTTAACTTCCGGGCAGCATTTGAACCGAATCCTGACAATGTCCTTTGTTTAAAATACAATGACAAAATTGTGCTTATATTAAAAAAAGTTAAATGACATAATTTATGCATCCTCACACACGTTGTGATGTCCAAAATACAAGTTCAGAGGGTCCTATTTATTTATTTATTTAAAAAACTATCTCACTGGTTGCTTGGTTAGGTCGGAAACCAGCTTAAGGTATGGCCCTGTCGCATTATAAAATACCTTATGTTAGTCCATATTCTTACAGCGCTGTCCGCAATGCTTTCACGAGTGTTCGAATCCTCGAAGAACTTAGACGATGTGGCTCTCCACCATCTGATCGATGCCCTTTGTAAACTATCGAATGAAGCTATGGAACTTGCGTACTCGAATAGGGTAAGTAAATACACTTTTCACACCACCACTTTTTTTTTCTAGAACCGTTGAGCGTTCGCCGAGATATTGGCGCGCTTAGCGTCTTTTATAAGATTTTTAACGGGGAATGGTCTGAGGAGCTGTTTGAGCTAATCCCAGCTTCGCACTTTTATAACCGCACATCCCGCCATCGTGAGCGAGGTCACCCGCACATTTTGGATGCGTGGAGGTCTCGCACAGTGCGTTTCACGCGATCGTTTCTCCCGCGCACCTGCAAGGCGTGAAATGAGCTCCCGTTGGTTGTCTTCCCACAGGGCTACAATATGGGTAAATTCAAGAGAAATATCAATAGGGCGCTTAATGGTAGGCAGCGCGTTTGCATTACCGTAGGTGTTGCAGATGTCCATAGGCGGCGGTGACTGCTTTACATTAGGCGGGCCGTCTGCTTGTTTGTCCCCTTAAACCTGTTCGACAATGTCCAATTACATATCATGCAACCTCAACGTAAAGTAAAGCATAATCTCGGAAAGGATACAAAGTTGTATGAAACTCCCTAGGGAATAAAGTGATTTGAATTTGGAACGTCAAATTCGTGTGAAACTCGTGGAAAACTCTAAGTAAAAAATGTCCGTATGGCATTGTAAAGAGGTTTGTTCGAATAAAGAACAGGCCACCAGCATAAGCAGAAAAAAAAATGTGAAACAAAAGACGGTGTTTGGTGCTGTGATTTTTGGTGTTGTGAATTTTAATTGTCTCGCAGAAGTAGTAGAAGTCTTGCAAAAGTAGAGTATGCTCCTCTGGAATAAAGCCTGTCTTCGTCTTGGGCAGCTTGAGTCCCTCGTTACGCTCACAGCCCGTTCACACTAGTCGTAAGTCGCATATTACTGAAAGACGAAAGTCTGATGTACCTGTTCACACTGCGTCGCGAGTCGTATAGGTTGTAGTTTCGCGCCATTCAGTACGTAGCGAACTCGCGAGAGAGGTAACAACGCGCTCGAGTTGATTAGATGCACGACTAGTGTGAACAGCAACAAGCAGGCACCTATGCGAGCACGATTTGACGCGATTTTTAGTCTTACAACGGGCGCTGGCCCGTCGGATGGTTTTTTGAGTCGTATTAGACTAAAAATCGCATCTCATCCAATGTGAACAGCTCCATATAAAGTGTATGGTACCAGAGCATTCGACTTTTAGTCATATGCGACTTACGACTAGTGTGAACGGGCTGTGGGTTCAATATGCCGCCCGCGACGTAAGACACTGCTTTATTTATTTATTTATTGAATAAAATGCTTTATTCCCATAGTGCATAATCTACTATTATATCGCCTTCATCCGATAGAAGTACACATATAATTCTGGACTAATCTCTCCCATAGAATGCTACGATGAGCGGTCTTACATTACTCCGTAGTCCGCTACTTAGCCTTTAAACCGGAACAAATTAAGATACATACATTATTACATATTTTTAGAGTATAGTCATGCACATAGGTTTTTTTAAGGAAATCAACGCGAGCGAAGCCTCGTGCAGAAGCTAGTGCTAAATAAATAACAATCAACAGTCACAAACATAGTACTGATCCTACACTATTAGGATTCTGTATGGTCTGGTATCAGGAACTATGAGTACCATGATACCACAAAACACAGACATGGAACTAATATTTGCAGAACATGCAAACATTTGTCCCGTTGCCTGAAATCGAAATTGAATCTGTCGTGTCTCAGCAGGCCACCGCATCAAGTAGCATGTCATTGATAAACTACGTTAATTTTTCAGGAGCCATCACTTTTTGCAGTTGCCAAACTCCTCGAAACAGGTCTAGCTAACATGCATAGAATAGAAGTGATGTGGAGACCCATCACAAACCATCTTCTAGAAGTATGTCAACACCCCCACATAAGAATGAGGGAGTGGGGCGTGGAAGCCATCACATACTTAGTCCAGGCAGCGTTCCAGTACCATCACAACAACCCTGCACTTGTCAATGAGGTAAGGACCTGCATGATTTCACATAGCCGTTGTGTGTCCGGCCCAAGAATAGACCCCTCTATTTCAACCCGTGGATGTCGTGAAAGCCGACTAAGGACTTGTTTGTAAGATTCGTTGGTATAAGATTTGTCCTGGCTGCTAGCTTATTTAAGGAATGTGTTATTACTGAAAGAAAGCGATAGGAGAGTCAGTCGTGGGAAGCAAGGGCGGCGATGAGCTCACCAGTTGTCTTATCTATTTCTTGCGATGGTGCAACCCACAGTGAAAGTAGGCCCATTTGTGACTCTGCCTACCCTTGGGAAAAAGGCGTGTGTTTATGTATGTCTCTATGTTCACGTAGTTATAAGGAAAAGAGTCATAAAACTGTGCATCGTGAATAGAAGTGGCACCAATTGTGAACCTTGAGGCACACCAGATGGTATAACTTTGAAATTGATTATAAAAAAATGTGAAGAGAGATGATCAAAGATCAGTTGTAAAGTACACTGGTATGATTCACAGCATCAGTAGGGATCGCATATCATTGCATTTTGAGTAAAAACCCGTGATCAACCATATCGAATGCCATGTTAACGTTCGTAAAACGCGGCTTAGGTTCTTTGTATTTTTTTCCATTGCTGTTTCCTGATTGTTTCATAATTTGGTTTTCAGGCTCGCGAAAGGCTTCTCCTAGAGCCACTATCAGAACTCTGCGCAGTGCGACATTGTGATGTTAGAGCGAGACAGCTGGAGTGCGCTGCTAGATTACTACATTCCCGTGGGGAACAGCTAGGAGCAGCCTGGCCTTTGATGATGGAGATTATATCAGCAATATCTTCGCATCACAGGTAACATTACTTTCGTATTTTACGTTTTATTTTGATTTCAAAAAAACTGGATTGATTGCGTGGTAGATGATATGAATGAGAAGGCAGTGAATGATGAGGTGACGGCTGATAGATGGGGGGAGAGTGGAAGAAAATGGCTTACTGTGCCGACCCCAAATAAATTGGGAAAAGGGCAAGACAATGATCAATGACGTATTGTTGAGGTTTTTGTACGGTTTATTAATTGGCTTAGCAAGTTTGTACCTTGTTGTGTCTGGCCTAAGAATATACATCTCCTACCGTGGATACCGTTATAACTATTACACCAGGGTATGGGCGGCAGCATCCACCATACTGCGATCACCAATCCGCCTGCCAAGCGTGGTTATTAAGGCTAATCTCCCCCCCATTGCATTTAGATTTTTGCAATTTTTATTACACTATGAAAAATTATTGTGAAAAATAAGCGATATTTTGATCTGACATACAGTTGTGGTCATATAATTAAGAACGATTTGAAGTTCTAGAAGTTTTTTATTTAAATCGTATCATACACAGAGATGTGTACCTTCTGAGAAGCAACTAGTTATGTTATATAATAGTCACATTAATAGAGCAACCTGACTTAAGAATAAAGTATGAAATCGCTAACTATTTTTTGCACATTTTATTGATTTTATCAAAGTAACACATTCAAATAGTACTGAAACTGGACAAATAATTAAGAACGATTTATTTAACTGCTCGGGAATTGTTTTGTATGACACTTAGATTTAAAAAATCACAATATTATGTAGCACAGGAAACATAAAGAGAAATTTAATAAATATTTAACTAACATTAATAGTTAATAGCATATCCACGGCTTTTAATTACAGCTTTACACCGGCGAGGCATTGACTCTATTAATTTTTGACATTTCGCAAGAGAAATAGAGTTCCATTCTTCTAAAAAAACGTCATACAGCTCTCTTAAATTTCCACACTTTGTATTTGAAACCTTTTTCTTTACTTCAAACCACAGATTCTCTATTGGGTTTAGATCTGGACTGTTAGCAGGCCAGTCTAAGACAGAAACTAATTGCGCTGTAAGAAATTCCTTTACGGTGCGTGCAGTGTGCTTTGGATCATTGTCATGCTGGAATGTCCAAATGACCGGTAGAACGTCTTCAGCGTATGGTAACATTGTTTCTTCCAGTATATTTTTGTATTGGAACTGATCCATGTTACCTTCTATCAACTTTACAGGTCCACAACAAAACACCATGTCCAGAAAAGCAACCCCAAATTTTCACATTTCCACCACCGTGCTTTAATGTAACTTTCGTGTACTTATTCGAATCGAATATACTTGGTCGAATGCTGTATTCGGGGGACGTCGCACATATCGTTTTCCATCAGAACATACTCTGTTTATTTTCGTCTCGTCAGAAAAAAGTACATTTTTCCACTGTTGCATAGTCCAGTTTTCATACTTTCTCGCAAATGCAAGCCGGGCTTGCCTGTGGCAAAGTTTTAACATGGGTACCTTTCTTGCTATCCTACCGTGCAATTTTTCTTCTACCAAACGTCTTCGAATAGTGCGTGCTGAGATTGCTGAAGGGTTGTTTTCACCAAAATATTATTTTCTAAGCTCATTGGACCCTTTAAAAGGATTTTGTTTTGCCATACGAACGATGTTTCGGTCATCTCGAAGAGTTGTTTTTCTCTGTTTAGGTACACGTGGAACATTCGAAGTAGTTTGATACGTAGCAAAATGCTTTACAGCGTGGAAAACCATCGTTTTTGAACATTGCAGATGGTCGGCTATCTTTTTATAAGACCAATTCTTCCGGCGAAGTTTTATTATTACTTCCCTTGTAGATTTATCACAACTTTTATTTTTTCCCATTGTTTTTTCTAAAGAAGCAATCACCTTTAATCTTTTACAGCACGTAATGGCGCCAAAATTATACAAACAGTAACAAATCGACTGAGTGTTCTCTATTTAAATTTGAATAAAGGTATAAACTACTTAGTGTTCTTAATTACGTGACCAGCCTATAAGTAATAAGTAATACTACTTATAGACCAGCGATAAGTAATACTTTGTTTAAAAGTAGTGTAAAAAGTTTGCCTATTGATTTTTAGCCAATCATGTGTATCAATGAATACAGTGGTAATATGGAAATGTTTTACGATACCGAGAGAAATAAAAACAAATGCATACAATTAGTTTTGCATCTTAGTTGGAAAAAATCTTCCCTTTATATCAGCGTTCTTAATTATAAGGCCACCACTGTATATAAGTGTATGTCTAGAGAGAAAATAAACGACTGTATACAAAATAAATAAATAAATAATGCTGGACAGTTCCCACAACATTATCTATACCCAAGCTAAGCAGAGCTTGTGTTATGGGTACTAGATAACTGATATACTTTAAGGTGAATGCTCTCGCTTGCGGCGCGAAATTCAAATTTATTGGTGTTTTTTGCCCATTACAGCTCATCAACACTTCTTCAGATAGCGAAAGCTGAGTTCGCTAGAACTAGGACACTTAATACACATGTTTTATTTGATTGTATCTCATAAATTTCAGCTCGCGAACTCAGCTTTCGCTATCTGAAGAAGTGTTGATGAGCTGTAATGGGCAAAAAACACAAAAAAAAACTCGCGCCGCAAACGTGAGCATTCACCTTAATACAATACATTACATAGATAGATATTTTTTATTGCACATAGAAAGTACCCAGAACACCCTGAACAAATATCTGCAGATCGTACAAATATTTTTTCCGAGGCGGGAATCGAACCCGCAACCTCCTGCGTCGCAGGCGAACCTTTGCCCGCCGCGCCACAGACGTCGCCAAAGCGGTCGTGTATATAGCCGGCTAATATACTCAACTTAGCATTCTTTCGTTCCAGCGAGCAGTTGATACGTTCAGCGTTCCAATGTGCTCAAGTGGTGGGTGGTGATCTACTGGGCAGCGCCGGGCCGCGCTGTCTGCGACGAGTTTTAACAGCCGCCGCCGCCTTCGCACACCAAACCAAAGAGCTAAACATTAGTCTCACTGCTGTAGGACTCATGGTAAGTGCGACAGCTGCCGCCGCCTTCGCACACCAAACCTAAGAGCTAAACATTAGTCTCACTGCTGTAGGACTCATGGTACCATTGTTGACTCATGGTAAGTGCAGACAGCTGCCGCCGCCTTCGCACACCAAACCAAAGAGCTAAACATTAGTCTCACTGCTGTAGGACTCATGGTAAGTGCTGACAGCTGCCGCCGCCTTCGCACACCAAACCAAAGAGCTAAACATTAGTCTCACTGCAGTAGGACTCATGGTAAGCGCTGACAGCTGCCGCCGCCTTCGCACACCAAACCAAAGAGCTAAACATTAGTCTCACTGCAGTAGGACTCATGGTAAGCGCTGACAGCTGCCGCCGCCTTCGCACACCAAACCAAAGAGCTAAACATTAGTCTCACTGCAGTAGGACTCATGGTAAGCGCTGACAGCTGCCGCCGCCTTCGCACACCAAACCAAAGAGCTAAACATTAGTGTCACTGCAGTAGGACTCATGGTAAGCGCTGACAGCTGCCGCCGCCTTCGCACACCAAACCAAAGAGCTAAACATTAGTCTCACTGCTGTAGGACTCATGGTAAGTGCTAACAGCTGCCGCCGCCTACGCTCACCAAACCAAAGAGCTAAACATTAGTCTCACTACTGTAGGACTCATGGTAAGTGCTAACAGCTGCCGCCGCCTTCGCTCACCAAACCAAAGAGCTAAACATTAGTCTCACTGCTGTAGGACTCATGGTAAGTGCTAACAGCTGCCGCCGCCTTCGCTCACCAAACCAAAGAGCTAAACATAAGTCTCACTGCGGTAGGACTCATGGTAAGTGCTGACAGCTGCCGCCGCCTTCGCACACCAAACCAAAGAGCTAAACATTAGTCTCACTGCGGTAGGACTCATGGTAAGTGTTGACAGCTGTCGCCGCCTTCGCACACCAAGCCAAAGAGCTAAACATTAGTCTCACTGCGGTAGGACTCATGGTAAGTGCAGACAGCTGCCGCCGCCTTCGCACACCAAACCAAAGAGCTAAACATTAGTCTCACTGCGGTAGGACTCATGGTAAGTGCAGACAGCTGCCGCCGCCTTCGCACACCAAACCAAAGAGCTAAACAGTAGTCTCACTGCGGTAGGACTCATGGTAAGTGCAGACAGCTGCCGCCGCCTTCGCACACCAAACCAAAGAGCTAAACATTAGTCTCACTGCGGTAGGACTCATGGTAAGTGCTGACAGCTGTCGCCGCCTTCGCACACCAAGCCAAAGAGCTAAACATTAGTCTCACTGCGGTAGGACTCATGGTAAGTGCAGACAGCTGCCGCCGCCTTCGCACACCAAACCAAAGAGCTAAACATTAGTCTCACTGCGGTAGGACTCATGGTAAGTGCAGACAGCTGCCGCCGCCTTCGCACACCAAACCAAAGAGCTAAACATTAGTCTCACTGCAGTAGGACTCATGGTAAGCGCTGACAGCTGCCGCCGCCTTCGCACACCAAACCAAAGAGCTAAACATTAGTCTCACTGCAGTAGGACTCATGGTAAGCGCTGACAGCTGCCGCCGCCTTCGCACACCAAACCAAAGAGCTAAACATTAGTGTCACTGCAGTAGGACTCATGGTAAGCGCTGACAGCTGCCGCCGCCTTCGCACACCAAACCAAAGAGCTAAACATTAGTCTCACTGCTGTAGGACTCATGATAAGTGCGACAGCTGCCGCCGCCTTCGCACACCAAACCAAAGAGCTAAACATTAGTCTCACTGCTGTAGGACTCATGGTAAGTGCTAACAGCTGCCGCCGCCTACGCTCACCAAACCAAAGAGCTAAACATTAGTCTCACTACTGTAGGACTCATGGTAAGTGCTAACAGCTGCCGCCGCCTTCGCTCACCAAACCAAAGAGCTAAACATTAGTCTCACTGCTGTAGGACTCATGGTAAGTGCTAACAGCTGCCGCCGCCTTCGCTCACCAAACCAAAGAGCTAAACATAAGTCTCACTGCGGTAGGACTCATGGTAAGTGCTGACAGCTGCCGCCGCCTTCGCACACCAAACCAAAGAGCTAAACATTAGTCTCACTGCGGTAGGACTCATGGTACCATTGTTGACTCATGGTAAGTGCAGACAGCTGCCGCCGCCTTCGCACACCAAACCAAAGAGCTAAACATTAGTCTCACTGCGGTAGGACTCATGGTACCATTGTTGACTCATGGTAAGTGCAGACAGCTGCCGCCGCCTTCGCACACCAAACCAAAGAGCTAAACATTAGTCTCACTGCGGTAGGACTCATGGTAAGTGCTGACAGCTGTCGCCGCCTTCGCACACCAAGCCAAAGAGCTAAACATTAGTCTCACTGCGGTAGGACTCATGGTAAGTGCAGACAGCTGCCGCCGCCTTCGCACACCAAACCAAAGAGCTAAACATTAGTCTCACTGCGGTAGGACTCATGGTAAGTGCAGACAGCTGCCGCCGCCTTCGCACACCAAACCAAAGAGCTAAACAGTAGTCTCACTGCGGTAGGACTCATGGTAAGTGCAGACAGCTGCCGCCGCCTTCGCACACCAAACCAAAGAACTAAACATTAGTCTCACTGCGGTAGGATTCATGGTACCATTGTGGACACATGGTAAGTGCAGACAGCTGCCGCCGCCTTCGCACACCAAACCAAAGAGCTAAACATTAGTCTCACTGCTGTAGGACTCATGGTACCATTGTTGACTCATGGTAAGTGCAGACAGCTGCCGCCGCCTTCGCACACCAAACCAAAGAGCTAAACATTAGTCTCACTGCGGTAGGACTCATGGTAAGTGCTAACAGCCGCCGTCGCCTTCGCACACCAAACCAAAGAGCTAAACATTAGTCTCACTGCGGTAGGACTCATGGTAAGTGCTAACAGCCGCCGTCGCCTTCGCACACCAAACCAAAGAGCTAAACATTAGTCTCACTGCTGTAGGACTCATGGTAAGTGCTGACAGCTGCCGCCGCCTTCGCACACCAAACCAAAGAGTTAAACATTAGTCTCACTGCTGTAGGACTCATGGTAAGTGCTGACAGCTGCCGCCGCCTTTGCACACCAAACCAAAGAGCTAAACATTAGTCTCACTGCGGTATGACTCATGGTAAGTGCTAACAGCCGCCGCCGCCGCCGCCTTCGCACACCAAACCAAAGAGCTAAACATTAGTCTCACTGCGGTATGACTCATGGTAAGTGCTAACAGCCGCCGCCGCCGCCGCCTTCGCACACCAAACCAAAGAGCTAAACATTAGTCTCACTGCGGTAGGACTCATGGTAAGTGCTAACAGCCGCCGTCGCCTTCGCACACCAAACCAAAGAGCTAAACATTAGTCTCACTGCTGTAGGACTCATGGTAAGTGCTGACAGCTGCCGCCGCCTTCGCACACCAAACCAAAGAGTTAAACATTAGTCTCACTGCTGTAGGACTCATGGTAAGTGCTGACAGCTGCCGCCGCCTTTGCACACCAAACCAAAGAGCTAAACATTAGTCTCACTGCGGTATGACTCATGGTAAGTGCTAACAGCCGCCGCCGCCGCCGCCTTCGCACACCAAACCAAAGAGCTAAACATTAGTCTCACTGCGGTATGACTCATGGTAAGTGCTAACAGCCGCCGCCGCCGCCGCCTTCGCGCACCAAACCAAAGAGCTAAACATTAGTCTCACAGCGGTAGGACTCATGGTAAGTGCTAACAGCCGCCGCCGCCTTCGCTCACCAAACCAAAGAGCTAAACATTAGTCTCACTGCTGTAGGACTCATGGTAAGTGCTGACAGCTGCCGCCGCCTTCGCTCACCAAACCAAAGAGCTAAACATTAGTCTCACTGCTGTAGGACTCATGGTAAGTGCTGACAGCTGCCGCCGCCTTCGCTCACCAAACCAAAGAGCTAAACATTAGTCTCACAGCGGTAGGACTCATGGTAAGTGCTAACAGCCGCCGCCGCCTTCGCTCACCAAACCAAAGAGCTAAACATTAGTCTCACTGCTGTAGGACTCATGGTAAGTGCTGACAGCTGCCGCCGCCTTCGCTCACCAAACCAAAGAGCTAAACATTAGTCTCACTGCTGTAGGACTCATGGTAAGTGCTGACAGCTGCCGCCGCCTTCGCTCACCAAACCAAAGAGCTAAACATTAGTCTCACAGCGGTAGGACTCATGGTAAGTCCTAACAGCCGCCGCCGCCTTCGCTCACCAAACCAAAGAGCTAAACATTAGTCTCACTGCTGTAGGACTCATGGTAAGTGCTAACAGCCGCCGTCGCCTTCGCACACCAAACCAAAGAGCTAAACATTAGTCTCACTGCAGTAGGACTACTACTTGCGATGACATATCAAGCACATGGCCCACCTGATGTTAAGTGGTACCCTCTGCCAATGAACAGTGCATTACCTCATAGGTTACTTCCACCTAGGACGCGCCTTATGCGGCATTGCACTGCGCCCGCAACCCTGATACATAAAGATGAAAAGTCTCATGTGCCTGTAATTTCACCGGCAATCATAACCCTTCAAACCGGAACACAGCAAATGCGATCACTACTGCTTTGCGGCGGAAATAGGTATGGTGGTAGTACATCCCCGGACGAACTCTTTCACAAAAAATCTCTACTACTCTAACTGTTACAAGTGTTCATTACCGAGCACAGAAAAGAGGGGACTCTTCTAACACAGGTTACTACAACTTACCCCAAGATCCTAATCCGAGTTATTGTGTAACTTGTAAACACAATTAAAACTTTTGTATTTTGTTTTCGTATTTTGTACATTGTACCGCCTGTTGGAGCAACACAGAAACACATAGTAGTAGAGCTTTTTTGTGAAAGAGTTCGTATCGGGAAGTACTACCACCATACCTATTTCTGCCGCAAAGCAGTAGTGCTCGCATTGCTGTGTTCCTGTTTGCCGATGAAATGCACACAGGCACATGAGACTTTTCATCTTTATGTCTCAGGGTGGCGGGCGCAGTGCAATGCCACATAGGGTGCGTCCTAGGTGGACGTGACGTGACCTGTGTGGCAATGCACTGTTCATAGGCAGAGGGTACCACTTAATATCAGGAGGGCCGTCTGCTTGAACCGTCATTAAAAGTTTTATAAAAAAATACAAAAACTTTGCTACATTGTACCGCCTGTCGGAACAATACAGAAACAGATAGGCTTCCATCATTCAACGCAATAGTACATTTTTACCGACCTCTGTAGCGGGTCGGGCGAGTAGCCGGCTCAGATGCGCAAAGGTTGCGGGTTCGAATCCCGCTGCGGGACAAATGTTTGAATGATCGTTTGTGTTATGGTACCATGGTACTCGTAGTTTCTGATACTCATTCCTCTATTTCGTCGTCCCGTTTGTGGTTTCCACTCGAGAACAACGATTATCAATTCTATTACCTTCGGTTTGAGCTGAAAGTGTTTATTTTCGACGACTTCTGTATAACAGCGAATAAATGTTCGTTTTCAGTGGAATATCTCCGACTATTTGTACCACAATCGGGACAAGCTCGTGGTGGCATTGGCCAATGACACGGCGGTGTGTCCGGAGGTTCCGAACCACGCTGACCTACCACCACTGGACAAGCTGTGGATGTGCCTTTACATAAGACTGAGTAAGTTGAACTTTACCTAACACTACGTTAGTTAAACTTTACATAACACTCAGTAAGTAAAGTAACCTGCAAGGCGTGGAATGAGCTCCCGTTGGATGTCTTCCCACAGGGCTACAATATGGGTAAATTCAAGAGAAACATCAACAGGGCTCTTAATGGTAGGTAGCGCGTTTGCAATACCGTGGGTGTTGCAGATGTTTATAGGCGGCGGTGACTGCTTTACATCAGGAGGGCCGTCTGCTTGTTTGTCACCTTATAAAAAAAGATTTGTAATTGCTCGACAAACTGGCATACGGCCCGCCTGATGGTAAGCGGTTACCGTCGCCTATTGACATCTGCAACGCCAGGGGCATTGCCAATGCGTTGCCTGCCCTGAAGGACTTTACAAGAGACTGAGTAGTTTAAAATTAAGCCTTGCGTTTTTTGTGAAAGAGTTAGTCCGGGGAAGTACTACCTGACTGTACTGACCTGTAACTTGGAGTTATCAATAAATGGTTTGTATTTTTTGTACCATCGTACCAACTTCTTCCGCAAAGCAGTAGTGATCGCATTGCTGTGTTTCGGTTTGAAGGTGCCGGTGAAATTACAGGCACACGAGTCTTTTCATCTTTATGTCTAAGGATGGCGAGCGCAGTGCAATTCCACATAGGGTACGTCCTAGGTGGTCTAGGTGGACACTGAGAGCACGCATCGCTCGTTCAATTATTTTTGTCTTTCGTATGTCTGCAAGTTTGATGGAACTTTGATCGACAACTGTAATCTCACATGAAAATTGGTAGTTATGTTGGTGACAACAGAAACCAGTAAGGTGATACAACTGATATGGCGCGTCGTGAATCTTCGTTCACGCAGAAAATAAAGTATGGCTCCGAACATCAACGAAAGAATGCTCAAAACTTACAATCAACCTTTTATAACGACCTCTGTGGCGCGTCGGGCGAAGGTTGGCCTGCGACGCAGGAGGTTGCGGGTTCGATTCCCGCCTCGGATCAAATATTTGTGCGATCGCAAATATTTGTTCAGGGTGTTCTGGGTATTTTCTATGTATAATAAAAAATATCTATCTATGTAATATATCGTATTAAGTATATCAGTTATCTAGTACCCATAACACAATCTCTGCTTATCTTGGGGCTAGATAAGGTTGTGTGAACTGTCCAGCATTATTTATTTATTTTTTATTAATAAGGTTCATAATACACTGCAGCTGTTAGTTCCGTCTCACTCGCAAGTCACGCCCCTCAATCAGAAGTATGGCGGCTGACTTACTGCTGCCAACCAATAGCGGTACATAAAATTTCCCGCGCTTTAAAAAATCATCATCTGCGCAGGTACATCGGTAAGCCATATTACTTGGGTAGTACTGTACCAATACAATTGGTAAGTTCATATAAGATCTTAAATGGCAAAGGATTTGTTGAGATAGGCGAAGTCTCAGTTCGAGGCGAGGTACTACTATACCGTTATCTCTGCAGGTGAATTGTGTACGGAACCACGTGCCCCGGTCCGTCGTGCAGCGAGCCAAACGCTTTTCAGCTGCATCGGCGCCCACGGAACCCTGCTCGGGAAGCCGGCGTGGCGGGCGTTGTTGGCCGTGCTATTCCCAATGTTAGATCAGGTAACCGAATACTGTTGCGAACTGGGCTCGGGATAAAATAATCAACTGTACTAAAGTTCACCAAAATACTACTTTTAAATTATAAGAGACATTAGTTCACTCTTCACTGTGACTGTACTTCACTAAATTCACTCTTCACTGTGACTGTACTTCACTAAATTCACTCTTCACTGTGACTGTACTTCATTATCACTCTCAAGTCACTATAAGGTGAGAGGTAAGGTGAAGCCAGAGGAGCGAAATTCAATTTTTTATTGGTGTTTTTTGCCCATTACAACTCATCAACACTTCTTCAGATTGCGAAAGTTGATTTCGCGAGAACTTAGGAGACTTAACACACATGTTGTAATTGATAGTATCTCATAAATATCATAAGTTAGGTTCATCATAAAGAAAAATAAACACTGTAAAAATTTATTCAGGGGTATCGTAGCTAACCTGATGATATTTATGAGATACTATCAATTATAACTTGTGTGTTAAGTGATAGTGGCAGGCCTCAAACAGTTGCAATTAACATTCGGTAACAAACCCATATTACGCAATAAATTATTATTGATTTGATTTGAACTAGATGAGCGCTCGGCCGCACCGGCGTAGGCTCCTTTCAGTGCCTACTGCTAGAACTAATCTCCTCTGACATGCACCATTCACAAAGGCTCTTCGGATAGTCAATAAATTATGTAAGGAGGACGATGTTGATTTATTTACGATTTCATGGTCGAAATTCACAATAGAAACTGAAAAATATCTTAGCAAGTAGGTTTATCTTTAAGTTCTGCTTTTCTTTGTCGATTAGGTGTTTATTTTACCACAGAAAATGGGAATGAACTGACTCCTGACACACAGCTAACGCTAGTTCAGGAGCCAGGGCTTCAACCTGCACTGTATTATGTGAATAATTCCAATAAAACATTATGATTATGATTATGATTTACTGTAATGACATTGTAAAAAAAAAAATAGTAGGCCGGGCCTAGAGTTTTGTATCCTGACACCACGCGTGCGAAGCCGTGACCATGAGGCTAGATAACTGTAGTCTAACTATAGATATAACAATTAGGAGCAGGTGGTTGTCACAGTAAAATTTATAGCGGTATAGACGCGCACAAAATATGTAATACGCTTTCTTGAATGATCTCAGGTGCAAAAACAATCGAACATAGCGAGCTCAGAGAAGGTTGACACGGGGGAACACATACTGATACACCACACGAGGAACACGGCGCAGAAGCAGTGGGCTGAAACACAGGTAACTGGCAATTCCTATCGATTACTATATCTAAGTCCATGGTCTCTGCCTAAGGCTGCGTTTCCACCAAAGATGTGCGAGGTAGATGCGAGGATGCGTAGCGAACGGTTCGCAGATGAGCGTTGCGAGGATATGTAGCGAGGCTGTGGAACGATGTGAGTGTTTCCACCAGAGATGTGCTAGGCAGCTGAGCGGTGCGAAGATGCGTAGCGACGCTGTGAAACGGTGCGCAGATGAGCGGTACGAAGGTGTGTAGCGGGCATTGAACAACACGGAGGCCTGCAATGCTCTAAGGTAGCGGGCTTCCGTACAATAAAATCTACACATCTACCTCTAACAAACTCCGTCTAGTGACTGTCAGGAGTTTCTCGCTCTTGTCCACCCTTTTCACACATCCCTCGCGCAAATCCCTCGCACACACCCCTCGCTTGTTTTGTACGTATAAAAACCTCGCTCTGCTAAGCCGTTCCACCAGAGCTGCGAATGAATTTGTACTCATTTGTACTCCAGCGGGAAGCGAACCCGCAACCTCTTGCACCTCTGGCTACTCGCCCGACGACCCTCAACGTTGGGAACTTTGTTAAAATTGAATCATCCAAGCAAACACACATGTTAAATAAAACCTAGCAATAAAGTTTAATTGTAGTTTTTATAAAAATGTTTTGTCGTTCAGGTGTTGACCCTGTCAGGTGTGTCGCGAGTGTTCCACTCTCGGTTCCAACTCCTGATGACCGTCGGCGACTTTAACAGATCTTGGACAGCGCTGTTGGATTACATCACCGATTTCGCACTAAGACGAAGCCACGAGGTAAGTAACTCACGCTAATAAAACTTACTAACACTAACAAAACTTATATAACAAAAAATAACAGTTTATTGTACAAGTTTGACCTCTAAGTTATGACTATAGAATTTAAATTGCCGTAGCTAGATAACAATTTAGAAAAATTATGGCTATACACCACGTGCGTACATGGTGAAGCACCGACTGTTTCACTACGTCTCGAAGGCCTTTGACACGGTTTGGCACGCTAGCCTTATTGGCAAGCTTCCTGCCTACGGAATCCCAGTTCAATTCTGCTCCTGGCTCGCAGACTTTCTATAGGAAAGATCCATTCGAGTAGTTATTCACGGCTGCTCGTCGGGTCAACTGGCTATAAAAGCCGGGGTACCTCAGGGGTCAGTGCTATCTGCCACACTGTATCTGCTGCACATTAATGATCTGCCCATACCCGGTATCATTAGTTATGCAGTCGACGGCACAGTTGTGGAGAGATACAATTCCACTGCAAGTCCTAGACAGAATTAAATTCACCTCAAGAATGTAATGTATGAGTTTTCTAAATGCCTTGGAAGCATGCTGTTGAAATATTTGGCAAATATGTAACATAAGTTATTTTTTTTTGTTATACTACTGAGTGACGGAACAAGCAGATGGCCCACCTGATGTTAAGCGGTACCCTCTGCCTATGAACAGTGCATTACCTCATAGGTCACGTCCACCTAGGACGCACCCTATGTGGCATTGCACTGCGCCCGCCACCCTGAGACATAAAGATGAAAAGTCTCATGTGCCTGTAATTTCACCGGCACCCTTACCCTTCAAACCGGAACACAGCAATGCGAGCACTAGTGCTTTGCAGCAGAAATAGGTACGGTGGTACTACTTCCCCAAACGAACTCTTTCACAAAAAAGCTCTACTACAACTAAATTTTTAGAACTATTATTTTACCACCATATCAGCTGATCACTGTCCTAAGCAACCAAGAAAGAACCATTGACTTGACACTTACGAAGAAGATGTTGATGTGATGTTTTGATTGGTGGAGAAAGAGTGGAACAAGTAGAAAAGTTTGTATATTTGGGAACATTGTTTACAAGAGACGGCAAGCATGAAGATGATATTGAAAGGAGAGTGAATGCTGGAAACCAAGTGAATGGGGCACTTCACGCCTTTATGAGCAGTCAGAATGTGTCCAAAAAGGCACGACTGGCCGTGCATAGAGGGGTGTTAGTACCTACACTAATGTATGGTAGCGAAAGTTGGGTATGGCAGAAGAAACATGAAAGTAGAATAAATGCAGTGGAGATGAGAGCTTTGAGAAGTATGTGTGGTGTGACTTTGAGAGATAGAATAAGGAATAGTGTGAAAAGAGAGAGTTGTGAAATTAAAGAAGACGTAGTGACTAGGATTGAGAAAGGTATGCTCAGATGGTTTGGGCATTTAGAAAGGATGGACGATAGTAGATTGACGAAACGGGTACATAAGACGAGCGTGGGACAGTGGGAAGGGGAAGACCTCGGCGAACATATTCAGACCAGATCGGAGACGTTCTGGAAAAAGGCCAGGTCAAGAGTACCCTTAACCGACGAGCATGTATGAATAATGTGATGAGAGTGAATGAAGCAAAAGAGGTGTGTCAGGATCGCAGCAAGTGGAAATCCGTGGTCTCTGCCTACCCCTCCGGGAAACAGGCGTGAGTTTATGTATGTATGTATGTACTGTCCTAAGCAACCAAGAAAGAACCATTGACTTGACACTTACGAAGAAGCATGTTCCAGATAAATTTTGCCCGACTTTTTATGTCTCGCTTCATTAGGAAGGGTTTTTTGGTCTCTGTGTATGTTTGTGCTATCAGAACTTAAAAACCCCTGAACCGATTTAGGCAAATAAATTCGATTTAAATGTGACCCAAAAATCCGTTACAGCGGGATTCGAACCCGCATCTTCGCCTGTAATCAGCGATGCCTTCACCAGTTCGGCCATAGACCGAGCTATGACGCTGGAGACGAAATTTGTGGGCACAATGCCCACAATTGCTGTGCTGTGTGTGTGTGTGCTGTGTGAATTTGTGTCTCTATAGCCGAGTTGATAGTGCCTACAAATTTCGTCTCCAGCGTCATAGTTCGTTCTATGGCCGAACTAGTAAAGGCATCGCCAATTACAGGCGAAGATGCGGGTTTAAGTCCCGCTGGAACGGAATTTTCGGGTCACTTTTAAATTTTATGTTATCTATAAGAGTGTTGACACTTGGAAAATAATAAACTTTTAAATTAATTTGAATTTACCATGGGGTGGTTCCCGGATATAAACATTATCTAAGACTAAAATGGCGGTCGTGACGTTATTATTACTTGTTATTCTTATACCTAGGTATATTTTTTGTTACCTGCCCTAATTTTGTATACCTACATAATCTGTGTAAAACGGTGCTGGCTGCACTTTTAGAATTACGTACTAGATTTAAGGTGGTTGCTTTTTCATACAAACGCATTTGCACAAATATGGGCGAACAACAGAGTATAATTTTACACTGAAATTACTGTTGTTAGCTTTTATATTGGTCATTATTTGCGGTAAATCATATTTGGTAGAAGAAATCAGTGGATTTATAGCGAAAATAACATCGAAATTTTAGTCCATACAAGTAATTTCGATGTTATTTTCGCTATTAGTCCACTGTTTTCTTCAACCAAATATGATTTGCCGCAAATAATGACCAATATAAAAGCCAACAACAGTCATTTCAGTGTAAAATTATACTCTGTTCGCCCATGTTTGTGCAAATACGTTTGTATGAAAAAGCAAACCTTAAGACTACTTTATAGTGTTGCTGTTTGTTGGACCAAATAAGTAAAATAAAATAAAATTATTATGATCAGGTGTCAGTAGCCGCTCTGAAGTCGTTCCAAGAGGTGGTTTCAGCTGCCGGGAGGGTCTGCAATGGTACGAATGCTGGAGAGGGGCAGACGGAGCAGGCTCAGCGGAGAGTTTGGACGGCAGCGTGGACCGCATGGACTAACATCGCCTCCGCCCTGCCTGCACAGTCGGCTAACAGTAAGTACACTTCCCGAGCTGGACGAGCCTTCCCTCATTAAATAGTATAAGTAGTAGTAGTAGAGCTTTTTTGTGAAAGAGTTCGTCCGGGGAAGCACTACCACCATACCTACTTCTGCCGCAAAGCAGTAGTGCTCGCATTGCTGTGTTCCGGTTTGAAGGGTAAGGGTGCCGGTGAAATTACAGGCACATGAGACTTTTCACATTTGTCTCAGGGTGGCGGGCGCAGTGCAATGCTACGTAGGGCGCGACCAAGTTGGACGTGACTTATGAGATAATGCACTGTTCATAGGCAGAGGTTACCGCTTAACATCAGGTAGGCCATATGCTTGTTCCGTCATTCAAGTAGTATAAAAAAGGGGGGTTTTACATAATAATTATATATGTATGTTAGTTTTTAGGGTTCCGTGCCCAAAGGGTAAATGGGACCCTATTACTAAGGCTCGGCTGTCCGTCTGTCTCTCTGTATATCTGTCCGCCTGTCACCAGGCTGTATCTCATGAACCGTGATAGTTAGACAGTTGAAATTTCCACAGATGATGTATATCTGTTGCCGCTATAACAACAAATACTAAGAAACAGAATTAAATAAATATTTAAGGGGGCTCCCATACACCAAACGTGATTTATTTACCGTTTTTATAGATAATGGTTCGGACCACTTCGTGTGCGAGTCCGACTCGCATTTGGGCAGTTTTTTTTTAGGTGTTTGTGTTACTATGGTGTCACTGCTACCAGTTAGGCCTATTGTGATCGCCACTTGTTACATACCGCCCCTGGAGGGGGCGGTAACAGTTCACCGCTAAGACCTACAGCTGCTAGGAACTGTAGGATTTTCTTAGGGGTGAGTTGTTTCAGTTCATCCGGGCTGAGAATGTGTTTGCCCAGATGAATGCTGCGTTTGTGCATCAGTGGTCCACACTCACCTATCAGATGAAGGGGCGTTTCATCTGCCTCTTCACAGAGTCTGCAGGATTGCGTTTCGCATAACCTTATGGTGGGGTATAACGCAAAATTACCAATCTTTGATTAGATTTTTAACTGACTAAATCAAGTACAATATTCAAATTAAAAATACGCATGGATACTACATTATAATACCGAGGGATCACCTAGACAGAAACACGATAGGACAAAAATTTCTTGATAACAAAAAACCACAAAGTTACCTCTAACTTTTGGCTAGATTCGATTGTTTGACAATATGGTACAGATTATTGGGATAAAATTAGATAAATAAAATCAATACAATAAAACGGAGGGTTCACCCACGGGGTTTTTTATAAATATCTATATTTCACGAGATATTCATTAAAAACAACTTTTTCAAGCGGCGCGTGGCGTTATTTTTGTATGAAGATTTCTGCCTGTCTTAACTTGAACATGTGCTTGTTGTACATTGTTGTACATGTATGTTGGGTGTTATGTTACGATGTGAAAATTTCCTGTTTTTATAAAGTTAAATGTCATGAAGTTATCTGTATAACATTTCGTTTCAGTGGTTGAAGATGCGAAAGCTGCTGATATGTACGTGCCATCACAGAACTTCCTCACAACATTAGTACAGATCTTCCCCTTGATATTCCAACACATACGGCCCACGTGAGTATCACTTTTATTATTATGACACTATTTTATTTTAAATCTCGTTCAAAAATACTTTCTACCTTTAGATCGTTAGCAGCGGTCATCAGGTAGCACAGCTGTTTCATATGTATTTTTTTTAATTTTGTACATACCTACTTATATTGTAATAAATGTATATGAATAAAAAAATAAAATAAAATCTACTACTTAACAAAAAAGTATTAATAAAAAGTCAATTCTTTCATGAATTGACTGTTCAAACATTTAAAGTGCACTGATAAGGACTAAGATATACACGCATCACCGAGAGCTGCCTGTGTATTATAAATATGTAAAATAAAAATAAAAATGTATTTATAGCAACCGAATCAGTAGCTGCAGTGCTCTCACATTTTCTTCCCGAGCTGACTCTAAAAGCAATGTGTTCCAGGTTCACGCCAGCCGACGTGCAGAAACTCGGCGAGTGCCTGTCCCTGATGTGCAGCATCCCAGTGGTGGGGGGAGTGGGGACAGGGGTCACCATAGAGGGGCTGTCCACCCCTTCAGCCCCCGTCAGTCTACACGCCCTGCGCTGCCTGGACACTGTACATAAGGTAACCTTATTTGCACTAAACTCGGCGAGTGCCTGTCCCTGATGTGCAGTATCCCAGTGGTGGGGGGAGTGGGGACAGGGGTCACCATAGAGGGGCTGTCCACCCCTTCAGCCCCCGTCAGTCTACACGCCCTGCGCTGCCTGGACACTGTACATAAGGTAACCTTATTTGCACTAAACTCGGCGAGTGCCTGTCCCTGATGTGCAGTACCCCAGTGGTGGGGGGAGTGGGGACAGAGGTCACCATAGAGGGGCTGTCCACCCCTTCAGCCCCCGTCAGTCTACACGCCCTGCGCTGCCTGGACACTGTACATGAGGTAACCTTATTTTACAAGCTTTTATTTAACTAGCAATGTTTGTATGTTTGGGTCAAATGTTCCAACTGACGGAACAAGCAGATGGCTAACCTGATGTTAAGCAGTAACCTCTGGTTTTAACAATGGATTATCACATAGGTCACGTCCCCCTAGGACGCACCCTATGTCGCATTGCACTGCGCCCGCCACCCTGAGATAAAGATGAAAAGTCTCATGTGCCTGTAATTTCACCGGCAACCATACCCTCCAATCCGGAACACAGCAATGCGAGCACTACTGCTTTGCGGCAGAAATAGCAAACCGGTAGAAATAGCGGTAGTATTTCCCCGGACGAACTTTTTCACAAAAAAGCTCTACTACTACTAAATGTGTATTAGTGTGCATGAAAGGCGCATTGAGTCCTTTCACCAAACAGATTCTTTCTACATTCGTTACTAGGCCCTTTTTATGGCTGTGTGTTATTCCGGGTGTCAAGCTATCTCCATTCCAAATTTCATCCAAATCTGTTCAGCCGTTTAAGCGTGAAAAAGTAACAAACACATTCATACACAAACACTCGCATTTATAATATAATAGTGTGATTTGCCAATATAAATTTCCTGAAAATGTGCTGCTTTGTTTCAGGAAGCGTTACTACGCCACGAGCTACTCCCGGCTATGTTCACGTCGCTGACGGCGCTGGCGGCTGCGTGCGGTGCTCAGGCGCAGTCGAGCTCGAGCGCCGGCGGCAGCAGCAACGCGGGCGGCGGGGCGCGGTGCCTGGCGGCCGCCGTCGCCTTGTATAAAGCTGCCCCAGCGCCCGCGCAGCCAGCGTTACCGGAATTACTGAAGGTACCATCAACATACCGCAAACCTATATAACTTTTGAAACTATCATGGTTATGCACATTTTTTTCACTAGAAACAGGATATTTACCATGATTTTTGAGTTTTGAAATATCGGGAACTATCAAATCCCGTTTCTAGTGAAAAGTACGCAATGCTATAATTAAACAATATAGCAAATATAGCATAACAGTCACTACCACAAGACCATTATCAAGATAGACACCGCAAACGCGTTGTATGAAACCAAGCGTGCATTTTTATTTTACTACGAAATATCTCCATTCGTACGGCTAACTGATTCCGAAGAATTTTTACAGTTCACTATGGCTCAATTAGACATTTATCTATTACAGGTCTAGCGCTTAACTGAGTCAGTCCCTGAGGTATGGGAGCGGTACGGGAGGGGTGTTTTCGTTACATTAGGTCACATGTCATCTGATAATTTGAGAGACGAAAACACCCCTCCCGTACCGCTCCCATACCTCAGGGACTGACTCAGTTAAGCGCTAGACCTGTAACTTGCGAAGTGCTATCGCGAAGACGGCCGAGAGCAAACTAATTTAAGGTTTGCTAATAGGTGCATTGCACCTACTTTGGTCATGCAAAGGGACCCGCACAGTAGGTGCACTTGCGTTATCTAGTGTAATATAGTGTAACTCTCGACGGTTTATGACGGAGACGGAATTACGGACAGGAATTATTCAGGGAAGGCAACGCTTTGGCAATACCTCTGGTGTTGCAGATGTCAATAGGCGACGGTAACCGCTTACCATCAGGCGAGCCGTATGCAAATTTGTCGAGCCACAACATAAAAAAAAACTGCATTACTTCTCGACGGATAATAAGACTGGTCGTGTTTAGCTCAATTTTATTCAGCCGCGTTATGATTTCATCGTCTTTATCTGATCAGGGTGTTTGTTCTATATCAGGCACTCCATGCGTCAGTGCTGCAGTGTTCTCAAGACAAGCGGCGGAGAGCCAGCGAGCTCAACGAGGAGGCTGCGCAGCTTTCTGGACTATTACTACAGGTACATCTTATATCAATACTAGCGACTCGCCCCGGCTTCGCACGGGTAGCCCCCGGTAGTTTATTGATGTTCGTGGCATCATTTAATTAGGCCCTGTCTGAAAACCAGCGCTGCACTAAACCTAGGTCTGGTGCAGCATATTCTGAGACAGGGACCTGTTTGACCCCACACAACATACACAACCTCAACTTTCCTACCAAAGTTTGTAGCAGTTTTTGTTTATTTTTATTTTTATTTTTGTTTCTCAAGATATTGTAGTACCTACCAATATACTTAGTGGATTTTTGTTTTTGTCTTCTTGTCTTATGTGTGTGTTGTGCGTGTGGAAAAATAAATAAATTTTCTTTCTTTTCTCTCTTTCTTTCAGAATTCTGTCTATGCTTGAAGAGGGACGCAAAATATGCTTCATAATCTTGAACTTTTATAAATTTGATTTAAGCACTGTAAAATTGACTATAATGCAGACGTTATTTCATAAAGCTTTCTCCAATATTTTGGAAGTTATAGAAGTTTTTGTTACCGACCCTCTTTTTTTAACTATTTTAGTGGCAGAACAAGCAGATGACCCACCTGATGTTGAGCGGTAACCTCTGCCTTTAACAGTGCATTACCTCATAGGTCACGTCCACCTAGGACGCACCCTATGTGGCATTGCACTGCGCCCACCACCCTGAGTCATAAAGATGAAAAGTCTCATGTGCCTGTAATTTCATCGGCACCCATACCCTTCAAACCGGAACATAGCAATGCGAGCACTACTGCTTTGCGGCAGAAATAGGTATGGTGGTAGTACTTCCCAGGACGAACTCTTTCGCAAAAAAGCTCTACTACTAACAAACTGCTCTATTACTCTTTCTTTGCTTTATCTTTTATTATCTTTAGCTATTACTTTTTCTTTTTTTCTCTTTTTATGTTATAAATGTAGGTCAATGTTAAATTACTTATTAGCCTGCTTTATGGCTAGATTGTAATGATATTGTACATTTATTATGTACAACTAGCAGCGCCCCGCGGTTTCACCCGCGTAACTCTCGATCCCGTGGGAATATCGGGATAAAAATGTGCCTATGTGTTATTCCGGGAGTCCAGTTATCTCCATTCCAAATTTCATGCAAATCCGTCCAGCCGTTTCAGCGTGAAGAAGTAACAAACACACTACACACACACACACACACACACACACACAAACTTTCGCCTTTATAATATTAGTGTGATGTGATAATAAAAAATAAAAAAAACTCTTTCTTTGCGGTCCAGTGTATAATAAGCCGAGGGGAAACAGATAGTAATTAAAATGTTTGTTTTTGTTGTAGGTGTTACAAACAGGTCTTCCACTAGCCAGAGAACAACCTGAAGCGTACGAGGACTTCTGGGAGACATTGCCGAAAGTGCTGCAAACATTCCTCTTCGAGCCACCGTGAGTCGATCATTGCAAAAATAAATAATGCTAGACAGTTCACTCAACATTATCTAGCCCCAAACTTAAATAACCGTCGTATCTCAGAATCATATGTTTAACTTGAAGATAAGCTGAACTTTTGCATAACTGCCAAGTATCGACGACAGTACAACATTATGGTGTCATGCTGATCTGATGATGGAGACGGAAGGTGGACAATGGAACTCCTCGATGGATAATAGTAGACTGGCCGCGCTTCGGCTCATTTTGATCAGCACACGGTTCTGTTTGACGACCTCTGTGGCGCGGCGGGAGAAGGTTCGCCTGCGACGCAGGAGGTTGCGGATTCGATTCCCGCCTCGGAACAAATATTTGTACGATCTGCACATATTTGTTCAGGGTGTTCTGGGTATTTTCTATGTCTAATAAAAAATATCTATCTATGGTAATGTATTGTATTAAGTATATCAGTTATCCAGTACCCATAACACAAGCTCTGCTTAGCTTGGGGCTAGATAATGTTGTGTGAACTATCCAGCATTATTTATTTAATTATTAAATTATAAGCTTATTAAGAACTTTGGGCCAAAATCACCACGACATGGAGCGCTGATACAGCCAGGCGGCGTCGCGGCAGACCACGCATGAGGTGGCGGAATGAACTGGACGCCTATGAGAGGGAACGGGAAACGGTTGCACAGGACCGTGATGACTGGCGGAAGTGGGGGGGAGGCGTTTGCCCAACAATGGGACAGTATGGGCTAATAGTAATAAAAGCTTATTTTGATAAAATATTTTTTTAACAATTAACTTATAATAATTGGTATGTCTTTCAGTGTTGGTTGGGGGCGGAGCGCCCGGGCTCTAGTGGAGGGAGTGCGAGACCTCGCCCTCCGCTCCAGACCGAGACTCCCCGCCTCACGCAGGGCTCCGCTGTTGGGCTTACTGAGGACAGCGGCGGCCCATCACCACGCGCAGCAACCAATGCGTGAGTTGTACTACATATATATAAACTACTTTTGTCCTCCGCGGCTTCTCTCGTATTTTACCAGGATAAAGAGTAGCTCAGTCTAATCTAATCTTTGTTAGCAGTAGACTTTTTTTGTGAAAGAGTTTGCCCGGGGATGTACTACCCTCCATACCTATTTCTGCCGCAAAGCAGTAGTGCTCGTATTGCTGTGTTCTAGTTTGAAGGGTATGGGTGCCGATGAAATTACAGGCACATGAGGCTTTTTATCCTTTGTCTCGGGCGCAGTGCAGTGCAGTGCCACATAGGGCGCGTCCTAGGTGGACGCGACCTATGTGGTTATCCGTTGTTAAAGGCAGAAGTTACCGCCATCAGAGGGGCCATCTGATTGTTCTGTCATTATAAAAAAAACTAGGTAATTATCTGTGTACCAAATTTCATCGAAAACGGTTCAGCCGTTTCGGCGTGATTGTGTTGCAAACATACAAACATCGTAATTTTGTTATTTATGACTAGTGGGATGTTTTATTGCGATATCAAAATTTCGAGTTTTTTTTTCTTTGTTAGTGAGGGAACAAGCTTTTGGCCCACCTGTTGTTAAGCGGTAACCTCTGCCTAACAATGCATTACCTCATAGGACGAAATGGGAATTGACCCTTCGCCCGCCGCGCCACAGAGGTCTTCAAGGAATATTATAGTAGGTTTTTAGGGTTCCTTAAAAAAATTACGGAACCCTTATGGATTCGTCATGTCTGTCTGTCTGTCTGTCCGAGTATGTCACAGCCACTTCTTTCCGAAACTATAAGAGCTATGCTGTTGAAACTTGGTAAGTAGATGTACTCTGTGAACCGCAATAAGATTTTCAAACAAAAATAGAAAAAAAACAATAAATTTTTGGGGTTCCCCATACTTTAGTTTGCGCGAGGGACACTTCCAAAGGGGTAAAAAGTGTGTGTGTGTCCCCCCCCCCCCCCCGTACTTCTAAAATAAGAGAATGATAAAACTAAAAAAAATATATGACGTACAATGTAAACTTTCACTCAAAATTGGTTTGAACGAGATCTAGTAAGTAGTTTTTTTTAATACGTCATAAATCGTAATCCATCCAAGAACTTGTATATTATGTTACTTGCTGCTACGGAACCCTTCATGGGCGAGTCCTACTCGCACTTGGCCGTTTTTTTTAAAATAATTAATCGTAGTTTTTAATTTATAGGCAAAAACCCGTTTTTGGTGTATACGACATTATATGAAATCCTATACTTTCATAAAGGATTTCGTTTGAAATAATAGTTTATAAATGGCTCGCCGTAAGTTGTGCGACTACGGCTAAGACTCGGTGTTGACAGACTGTATGTGTTTCTGTTACAGAGAATGAGCAGGAGTTGAAGGAGCGGGAAGAGTTTGCGCGGACCTGTTTCGAGACTCTGCTACAGTTCTCTATGCTGGAGGACATAGAGTCGTTGACTGGTGTCGAAGGTAAGATTCTCATTAATGTGGTTGCTTTTTCATACTAACGTATTTTACCAAATATGCACTAACAGAGTATAGTTTTCCTCTGAAATGACTGTTGTTGGCTTTTATATTGGTCATTATTTACGGCAAATCATATTTGGTTGAAGAAAACAGTGGATTAATAGCGAAAATAACATCAAAATTGTAGTCCATACAAGTCATTTCGATGTTTGTTTTCTTGAACCAAATTTGATTTGCCGCAAATAATGACCAATACAAAACCCAGCAACAGTTATTTCAGTGTAAAATTATACTCTGTTCGCCCATATTTGGTTAAATATTTGTGTTAGTATGAAAAAGCAACCACCTTAAATTTTGGTGGTAGGGATCTACATTTTTCTCATTCAATACAAAAAATATGAAAGATATATTTGTGTATAAAGTGGAGACATTTTAGGATTTTTACGAGGCATTTTTGAATAAATAACTTTAAAACTAAAGTAATTCGGCATGTTGTGTAGAATAGTTATAGTTCATAGTTCATAGTTCGTTTATTAATAACAATAATTAGTAACAGGTCAAAAGAAAAAACAATATTAACAAAAAAGAACATAGTTAGAGTACATCAATTAATAAAAATGTCAGTAAAATTAAATTAAAAAGTTAAATCATAATAATAATAATATATGATTATTTTAACGACTAGGTACAAGTTGAATAAATGGTCAGTAGGTAGGTACACATAACATTGGCAACAGAAAAATAGCATTAAATAAAACATCTTAATAATTATACACATTGGATATTAATAAATTCATTGTAGTCATAAATGGACTGCTCAATCAGCCACTTTCTGAGCTAATGAATCTCTATAGATAATGTACTGTTTCAGATGATACAGACCCGTTGGCGATAGTGGCGCTACTAGACAGGTACCACGAGGTCATCTGCAGGTACACGCAGGACGACAACACTGAGCCGCTGCCGAGGTGAGACACGTCTGCTATTATATGACGACCTCTGTAGTGCGTCGGGTGAGCAGTGGTCATCTGCAGGTACACGCAGGACGACAACACTGAGCCGCTGCCGAGGTGAGACATGTCTGCTATTATATGACGACCTCTGTAGTGCGTCGGGTGAGCAGTGGTCATCTGCAGGTACACGCAGGACGACAACACTGAGCCGCTGCCGAGGTGAGACATGTCTGCTATTATATGACGACCTCTGTAGTGCGTCGGGTGAGCAGTGGTCATCTGCAGGTACACGCAGGACGACAACACTGAGCCGCTGCCGAGGTGAGACATGTCTGCTATTATATGACGACCTCTGTAGTGCGTCGGGTGAGCAGTGGTCATCTGCAGGTACACGCAGGACGACAACACTGAGCCGCTGCCGAGGTGAGACATGTCTGCTATTATATGACGACCTCTGTAGTGCGTCGGGTGAGCAGTGGTCATCTGCAGGTACACGCAGGACGACAACACTGAGCCGCTGCCGAGGTGAGACACGTCTGCTATTATATGACGACCTCTGTAGTGCGTCGGGTGAGCAGTGGTTATCTGCGGGTACACGCAGGACGACAACACTGAGCCGCTGCCGAGGTGAGACACGTCTGCTATTATATGACGACCTCTGTAGTGCGTCGGGTGAGCTGTGGTCATCTGCGGGTACACGCAGGACGACAACACTGAGCCGCTGCCGAGGTGAGACACGTCTGCTATTATATGACGACCTCTGTAGTGCGTCGGGTGAGCAGTGGTCATCTGCGGGTACACGCAGGACGACAACACTGAGCCGCTGCCGAGGTGTGACACGTCTGCTATTTATGACGACCTCTGTAGTGCGTCGGGTGAGCAGTGGTCATCTGCGGGTACACGCAGGGCGACAACACTGAGCCGCTGCCGAGGTGAGACACGTCTGCTATTATATGACTACCTCTGTAGTGCGTCGGGCGAGCAGCCGACTGAGATGCGAGAGGTTGCGGGTTCGACTCCCGCTGCGGGACAAATGTTGGATGATCTGCAAATATTTATTCCAGGTCTGTGTGTTATGTTAGCATGGTGCTTGTAGTTCCTGATATACACGACACAGGGATCCTAGTGTGGGTTCAGTATTATGTATGTGACTGTTGGGTGTTTTTATGTATTACTGACGCTAATGAATCTGATTTAGGCGCTAATTTCGACTAAAATATTATTATTGTGGTGTCTCAGGCGCTAATATAGACTAAAATATTTTTTGGGAGCTGGCACAAACGCTAATCTATACTCAAATATTATCTGTGTGAGTGCGGTACGTTATGTATAGGTATGTTACTATCTACATCTGATTCAGACGCTAATCAGAGCTGAAATTTTTATTTTTGTTTTGGTTCAGACGCTAATCTTGACTAAAATATGTTTATGTGTGTGTGTGTGTGTGTGTGTGTGCGTATCTCATCTAACTATACCAGTTTTAGTTTTCTTATTTTCATACTGCTTTTGCAGGGCAGTGATCGCATATTTTATGTGATCACCAAAACTACATAAATTACAATTAAAACTGGTAACAAAATAATGAAATTTAAGCAGCGGTATCTAGTTATAAAATGGAACTAAACTTCGATACTTGTTCTTTAGGTCAGCCGTGCGTGCAAAACTTTGACATTTGTTTTATTCCCTTTTTAATGGTGCATCAGAATGGGGAATGCAACTGTCAATTAGTTCCATGTAGAGGGCGCCAAATGTTTGTTACCTGCGTACTATCAATATACATTGAAATTGTATGGTTTTTAACTTGTTTTCTCGTAATACTTGAAATATGGGTCGTTGTGTAGCTTTTGCATGTGCAGAAATAGGTGTAGGTACACAAATTCCCAAGTGATTTAGCATTAAGGAGAAAGTGGGAAAAAGCATTGAGAAGACTTTATTATAAATCAAGTGATTTTTCGAGATTATGTGGAAAACACTTCACAGAAACTAACTATGAGACCACTTCTAAGATAACAGGTATTACTGTGAAACATGTCTCTTACTAAGTAGGTAATCCATTATATGCAAAGTTTCAATGTTACTGAACATTCTCCATTGTTTTAGATATTTTTTTTAACAATTTTATCACTAAATTTGACGAATAAGTGTATGTTAGAATTAATAAAATCAAATTTAACCAAAATGTTGTCCTGAAAACAGCTTAAACTTAGTATAATGGTAATTAAAATGTACGTTTCGACTGGTTCGGCTTTCTTTCCTTGGAGCGATGCACTCTTATTTTCAACTCCTCTTGCGATGCGCCAGGTAGAATAAATCACAAAATCTATTAAAAAACTTGCCAAAAACCAAACCAATGCATAGAAAATCTTAAAAGCAATGTTTTTTTTTTACCAATATATTTTGTCAGGTAACAAACACACAGCGCCCTCTGCCGGAATAGTTTATGATATTCTTCCCCATTGACACCGCATTTTTTTGTTCGTGACAGGCATCAGCTATCAGAGATCTCATTCGTACTGAAGGCGATAGCCACGCTCACGGAGTCTATGAAGAAGGCGCCCCCAGGGAAAGTGGACCCTCTCGCCTGGCAAAAGTTAATAGGTAAGTTGTAATATACTCTTGTGTAACACAAACCTTTTGCAAAACTAAATAAATAAGCAGGGCGGAAACCGCCACTGCGCTTCTCCGTACTACTACTAAATAAAAACAATACAATAAAAAGAAGGGTTCACCCACGGGTTTTTTTTAATTATCTATTTTTCACGAGATATTCAATAAAAACCGCTTTTTCGAGCGGTGCGTGGCGTTTTTTTTGTATGAAGATTTCTGCTTGGCGGGAGCGCAGTCTTAACATATCGCCTTTTACAACTTTACACTGAAATTGAGTGGGTTATTTAACAGGAAGCTATACCAACGACACGTATGGCTTGCGTTTACAGCGGAACTTGTGTTGGCAGGTCTGTACCCGTCGCTGGTGCGGCTGGCGGCGCACGGGCGCGCCGGCGCGGCGGCCGGGGCGCTGCGCGAGGCGCTGCTGCAGTACTCCTCCCTGCTGACCGCGCCGCTCTAGCGCAGAGTGCTCTACACCATGCACATATAGAGCGCGCTCTAGCGCCGCACAGGTATGCTACCCCTCGCTGGTGCGGCTGGTGGCGCACGGGGTCCAGGACCACCCTGGCTCTAAGGTGTGCGATGTGTACTTGTATACCGCACAGTCCGGGACCACCCTGGCTCTAAGGTGTGCGATGTGTACTTGTATAACCGCTCAGTCCGGGACCACCCTGGCTCTAAGGTGTGCGATGTGTACTTGTATAACCGCTCAGTCCGGGACCACCCTGGCTCTAAGGTGTGCGATGTGTACTTGTATAACTGCACAGTCCGGGACCACCCTGGCTCTAAGGTGTGCGATGTGTACTTGTATAACCGCACAGTCCGGGACCACCCTGGCTCTAAGGTGTGCGATGTGTACTTGTATACCGCACAGTCCGGGACCACCCTGGCTCTAAGGTGTGCGATGTGTACTTGTATACCGCACAGTCCGGGACCACCCTGGCTCTAAGGTGTGCGATGTGTACTTGTATACCGCACAGTCCGGGACCACCCTGGCTCTAAGGTGTGCGATGTGTACTTGTATACCGCTCAGTCCGGGACCACCCTGGCTCTAAGGTGTGCGATGTGTACTTGTATAACCGCACAGTCCGGGACCACCCTGGCTCTAAGGTGTGCGATGTGTACTTGTATAACCGCACAGTCCGGGACCACCCTGGCTCTAAGGTGTGCGATGTGTACTTGTATACCGCACAGTCCGGGACCACCCTGGCTCTAAGGTGTGCGATGTGTACTTGTATACCGCACAGTCCGGGACCACCCTGGCTCTAAGGTGTGCGATGTGTACTTGTATAACCGCACAGTCCGGGACCACCCTGGCTCTAAGGTGTGCGATGTGTACTTGTATACCGCAAAGTCCGGGACCACCCTGGCTCTAAGGTGTGCGATGTGTACTTGTATACCGCACAGTCCGGGACCACCCTGGCTCTAAGGTGTGCGATGTGTACTTGTATAACCGCACAGTCCGGGACCACCCTGGCTCTAAGGTGTGCGATGTGTACTTGTATAACCGCACAGTCCGGGACCACCCTGGCTCTAAGGTGTGCGATGTGTACTTGTATAACCGCACAGTCCGGGACCACCCTGGCTCTAAGGTGTGCGATGTGTACTTGTATACCGCACAGTCCGGGACCACCCTGGCTCTAAGGTGTGCGATGTGTACTTGTATAACCGCACAGTCCGGGACCACCCTGGCTCTAAGGTGTGCGATGTGTACTTGTATAACCGCACAGTCCGGGACCACCCTGGCTCTAAGGTGTGCGATGTGTACTTGTATAACCGCACAGTCCGGGACCACCCTGGCTCTAAGGTGTGCGATGTGTACTTGTATACCGCACAGTCCGGGACCACCCTGGCTCTAAGGTGTGCGATGTGTACTTGTATAACTTTTCACATGTTGTAATTTGTTGTTATTGTTTCAGTGCTGGCTGTACCGAGAAAGTGGAGGTACACACGGCAGCGCATCAAGCTACTTTAATAGTTAGAGATAGGTAGATCGTAACGCGAGCTAACGGATGCAATATTTATAGTAATGAATTATTATTTATTTTGTACTGGCATCTGCCCGCGGCTCCTTTCATGTGGTACTGGGATATGAAGCATTCTAGTTATTACTATTTTAATATTATTTTATTCATTGAAATCACAAGGATAATTTTTCTCATGTACCTTTTATCTAAATCTGTTAAGCCACTAAGACGATTGTGTAACAAAGAAATATCCAATCAATTTTCGAATTTCTTCCACACATTTCATAACGGCTAATCATATTTTGATGAAACTTGGTAGAAAAAACGCATGAAATTTTATAATTATGTTTTTTTCGCTGCGATATCAAATAATGTATTTTAATTGATTGTGTTTTTGGCAAAATAACAGTGATTTATATATAAACATTTTGGTAAATAGTGGTTATGTACGGAAAAATTACCGCCACTATACCTAACTTCAAACCTAGAACGAAGTGGTCATTGACCTGGGGGCTTAGTACGAGTTTTGATAGTATTCGAAAGTGTATGAAGTTTCGATTCCTTCCATACATTTACTAACAGCGCCCCTAGCGGAAATAAGGAGAAAACTAAGGACGCTGTCAGTAAATGTATTGAAGGAAACGAAACTTCATATAGTATCGAAAACTATCAAAACTCATACTAAGCCCCCAGAAATATAATGAAGCTGAAGGTCAATGACCGCTTTAAGCTCTCGATTTAGAATAAGGCATTGGCTGAATCAAAAACTGACAAAAAACATGTTTCAATTGGCCAGTCATAATATAAATAACTGAGTCTTGTGATGCTGGCGCCATCTACAAAATAGCTGATCATGACATCTCCAAGTTCTTGTACAATACATTATCATCATCAGCCTGTAGAGGTCTAGTGGATGAAGGCTTATTTATTTATATAATTCTTTATTGCACAAAAAAACACAAGGAAATTGTACTAACGGAGGACTTAATACTTAGCAGCATTTTCTGCCAGTCATCCATAAGGATGACACATAAAGGCTTCCCCTATAGAGCGACGCACGACAAATGGTCAGTTCAAATCCTTATAAAAATAAAATAATTTATTCATATTTTTTGGTTTTGCATACATACATAGACACATATAGGCGTTTTTCCCTGAAAGGGTAGGCAGAGCCTCAAATTACCCTCTTTTCACTGGGTTGCACCATCGTGGGAAATAGTCCAGACTAGTGGTGAGCTCATCGCCGTCATTGCTTCCCACGACTGACTCTGCTAACGCTTTCTTCCAGTAATAACACATTCCTTAAATAAGCTAGCAGCCAGGACAAATGTTATACCAACGAATCTTACAAACAAGTCCGGGTAGTTTTTGGTTACAACTTAGGCGATATGTTAAAACATCGAATGGGTGGAGTCTTGCAAGAAAACTAGAAGTTCAAGAAAGTGATAGCGCTATTACTCACTTGAACCCGGGAAGAGACGAGGTATAGATTTGTGCCGCTCGGAAGTAACTGAAATGAGTGACAAATGATAATACATAGTTTTGCTTTAAAAGTAGCAAATATAAAAATAAATCTAAGTACTGTGATTACCTACTGAATACCATAAAAATTTACCGACCATATATTCTCTTTATAACTTTTGAAACTATCATGGTTATGTTATGTACATAACCAAATAATAATAAAAAAATGGTTGGTTTAATGGGGAGACACACTGCTTATTTATCACGCTAGGTGGCGCATAATCGCTGGTTTTGTTTCATATCCAAACAAAGGTCTATCAATGTCAAAAAAAAAAGTGACAAATATCAATAGATAATTTTAGTACAAAAATAGCACCAGCAATGGTGGTGCCATCTGAGATTAGTATTGCCTGTGCCATTGGTTAAATTTTTTGTTGGTTAATTATATTCACTAATCGAAGGAGGGACCTAAAACGGGATTAAGAGGGCAATAGAAAAATAAATCTAGCGAGAATAGTTTCAACAATCGTGTGTATGTTTTTGATTTATTTATTCAGATACTCAGATATTCATTTAATTCACCATACCGTTACATTGCATAACATTGGCATGTCAACACTTAATAACAAATAGCACACAATTAAAAAATATGAAATAATAATAAAAATCACACAACGACACAAAAAATATAACACGAAAATAGCTAACGTTAACATATAAACATACAGTACCTAGATACTTTTACCTAGGTACCTCCTGTTGCGCATGCAAATCGGAAAATGAACACCCCATGTACTCGCTAGTATGGTAAAATGGATGACCTTCGAGGAATATTTAGATTACATCTTAGTAGTGGTAGAGCTTTTTAGTGAAAAAACTCAAGTGATCACTGTAATAACATCAAGTTACCTTTACCGTGACTCAGTAAGCGTGTAAGTAAAGCGACCCCACAGTTTTAACATATCGCCTTAACACGGATCATTGACAGTGAAATCATTCCATACCTTCGTTTTAATATATATATATATATTATTATAAATTTAAACTAATCTTGACTGTTTGATTTATTTAAACGAATCTTTCAAAGATTAATTTTAAAGTTTTTAGCAGATTAGTAGGTAGCTTTGTATCCAAATGGTTTCGTTTCGTTTCGTATGAGGTAGTGCTGGCCTCTGGTGTCAGAGTTTGTCAAGCCGCCCGAGGGCCTCTGACATGGCTTATCGACTGCTATTAATAAATAACAGCCGGGTCCGACAGCTTAACGTGCCCTCCGAAGCACAGAGCGATGGAAATCCGCACATAACTTAGAAAAGTCATTGGTGCGGAGCCTAGGATCGAACCCGGTATCGTTGGATTCTGAGTTGCACTATTGAACCGTTAGGCTACCATCGCTGTTTAAATGGTGAAATTACAGGAGAGTTTCATCTTTGTCTCAGGGTGGCGGGAGCAGTGTAATTACACATAGGGCGCGTCCTAGGTAGACGTGACCTGTGAGTTAATGCATTGTTAAAGGCAGAGTGGGCCATCTGCTTGTTCCGACATTCACGCAGTTAACAAAAAAGAAGATTTTTTGTGAAGACAGACAATTGAAAATGAAGATTGACAAGCGAGCTTCCTCATAGAAAATATGTTCGGAATATCGAATAACTTATTAGTTTGAAAAATCTGCATTCAAGAGATTAGATACCTATTATTAAATGTTCGATACGTTCAGAAAAGTAAATAAATATGTAATTTGCTCAAGTCGTATCCGAAAGATGGCGTTACATGTATCCCCAGTAGTTCGACTGCAAAAGTCGAATGAAAAACTGAGACTGCGCTATTTCTACTTATTCAAAACTTCTACAACTTAGTAAAATGTTGGATTGTATAAATTTGCAGTGAAATTTCTGGGAATATAATGAACTTTTCGAACAGTTGTTGTTGTAGAAAGGTTAGTAATTGGAACGTTGGACTGTGCGGTCGAACTTTTCGGATTATAAGGATTTTATCTTAGAGCATTCAGGCCTCTCGATGGATTTTGTGGAACAGATGAAGTAGTGAGAATAAACAATAATTGGTACGTCGAACATCTCGAAATGTAGTTAATTTTTCGAACACGTGAGAAAAGTCAGTAATTCGTATATGCAGTTGAACTTTTCGGATGAAGTATAAAGTTTTTGTGGAACACCTAAACTAGTGAGAAAAGTCAGTGATTTGATCGTCGAACTGTGCAGTCGAACTTCTCGGAATATAAGGTTTTTTTTGGCCAGTTGAACTAGTGAGAAATGTCCGTAATTGGTACGTCGAACTGTGTAGACGAACTTGTCGAAATATAAGGAAATACATACATATTATGAGTTGCAGTTACGAGTACCTACGTAATTTATTTATTATAGTAAGTATTATTGTCAAAATTTGACAGTATATAGTTTTGGTGACTGCATTTGTTCATGATTTTTATGCTAGGAGCTCATGAATGTAGTAGTACATGGATTGAGTGCTAAAATAGCATAGAGTGTTCCTTCTTACTCCTATCCTAGAAGATAGCTTGCTATCCTATGTTAGAGAGAAACAAATATATTGTCACACGACAGTCGTTTTTCCGTTCCGTACCCTGAATTTTGGTATCATGCATATACATCTCCCTAGATTGTTACCATGAATGTACTAGTAATTTGACATTTGGCCTCGTACGACTTACACAAATAAGAACAGATAGATTTATGCTTGTCTCATTCCAACACATGAATACATTCATATAAAAGAATGAGACTGGTATAATCGATACCGTTTCGTTTTTAGCCTTAGTTCCATGCTTTAGTTCTTATTCCGAGTAGGAGCTAGACTAGTTGTACAAGTATACTTGTCAAAATTAACAAATGCATTGTCTGTGCTTTTGTGTAATAGAACAAAATACCACGAAAATATATCACTATGGGTGCGTTCCGAGTCACGATAAAATCGATGTGAGCGATCACAGTGCTATTTTGCGTTCCGATTTAGAAATCGCGCTTATTTCAGTTTGAGCGTTGACGCGACTCGGAACGCTTTAGAAACTATATTATCAATAACCTCTGTAGTCTGTCACTTTTACAGTAGCGCTCACAGTAATATCGGTTTGGGGCATGGTCGGTGTAATCGCAATATGGTGGATTTAATGACGTCATTCATGACGTCACACGCAATATCGTAGTCGCGCTCACAGCGTTTCGGAACGCTAATAATAGCGATCACATCGATTATAGCGTGACTCGGAACGCACCCTATGTTGTTGACTTTGACATATCACTTTATTTTGAAAGCTAGGTTCAAAGCAGCGCCATCTGTTAGGGCATGATTTGAAACGTCCGTGAAAACCCCTCATTGAGCCCAAATCAACCTTTGTGCATTGCCAATAATGTATAGCCATACTTAGTTTAACTCATCGTATTTTTTATGAAACTAGTGGGCAGATATAAAACTATAGGCCGACTACTGCTAATAATAATATCACAATATAAACTAGATCTTCATACAAAAAATATACTTTTCATGCTCTAAAAGTGTGTCATTTTAGCTAAGCGTAGGCGAACTAAACAGTACTTAGCCTCTAGGGACTAAAGTTGTATATTTTATTTTTGTCGTTTTTATCAACTGCCTACAAAATTAATGATTAAAGACTCGACTTTTTTAACGTTAAGCTTCTTTTGTTACTGCTTTGTCCATAAAATTAATGATGCATTAAGTACCTTCTTTCTTCAGAAACGAATAGTAGATTATGCACATTATGATTATGGGAGTAAAGCAGTGCTTACGTCGCGGGCGGCATATTAAACCCTGAGCGTGACGAGGGACTCCGAGGGATATAGAGTCCTGAGCGAAGCGCCCAAGACGAAGACAGGCTTTATTCCAGTAGAGCATCGTCTACTTTTCACACCTTCTGCAAGACAATTAAAATTCACTAAAAATCACAGCACCAAACACCGTCTTTTGTTTCAGTCTTGGCCAAAGTATTGTCAGTCAAATGGGCATTTTTTATTTTTTTAGTTTTCCACGAGTTTCCTCTCGAATTTGACGATCCAAATTCAAATAACTTTATTCCCTAGAGAGTTTCATACAACTTTATTTCCCAGAGTAATGCTTTACTTTTCGTTGAGGTTGCATGATATGTGATTGGAAATTGTCGAGCAGGTGGTTTGAAAAAGCATTATCGCAGTATTAGGTTATAAATCGAAATTACATGACCGAGAAAGATCTCACACTATGCATGATATGTACGTAGGTAGTGAAGTCGCGTGGGTGTCGCGCCGTCTGTGGGTAGCCTTAGAGGCCATAGCCTATACGGCAGAATTATTATGTTATATTATATTATATTTGGAGTTGTATTGTGTTGTTTTAATAAATGATTATTGTCATATAAAAATATAGTTTTTATTCTAAACTAATGTCCACATTCGGCTTCGTTCGCGTTTTACCAGGACATAAAGTAGCTTATAGCGGGTCTATAGCTCAATCTAGGCCTCCTATTGTTTAACGAACTAATAATCACTTTCGATCACGATTTCGTAATACATTGCGCGGCATATATGCTATATATATGACATATATAACGTGACCATTTATTTATTTTGTCAGACAGGGACGGAAATAAATAATATTAAAAAAAAAAAGTTGGGTTTATAAGTATTTTGTTAGTGTAGAAGATTGAACAACACAGAATAATCAAAGCTCTAAACACAAAGTACTAGTTACCTAGTTACGTTGGCATGACTTACTAACTAAGCCCCCAGTATTGGCGTGACTTCTAAGTCGTATTTTTTGGATGAACAAAAAAAAATCGGGTCTTGTTTTTAGATACGTGTGTATCTCAGTACCTAAATTATTTATTTATATTTATTTTCTTAATCAGAATAGCTTTCAGTACCGTGACACTAAACTGTGTTTTATCACATTTTAAACTATCGTTGGGTCTGCTTGCAAAACCGGGATTATGTTGGCTTCGCTGGGGACACCGGGACATACTGCCTGAAATCGGGACTGTCCCGCCCAAACCGGGACGTATGGTCACGTTAGACATATAGCGTCTTTTCAAAAGCATTAATATTCAAAACATACAGCGTAATGTATTGTAAAATCGTAATCGAAAGAGAGAGGTTTTTTTTAAAGAGCTCGTACCTCCATACCTTTTTCTGCCGCAAAGCAGTAGTGCTCGCATTGCTGTGTTCCGGTTTAAGGGTATGGGTGCCGGTGAAATTACAGGTACATGAGAGTTTCATATTTATGTCTCAGGGTGGCGGGCGCAGTGCAATGCCACATAGGACGCGTCCTAGGTGGACGTGCTCTGTGAGGTAATGCACTGTTCATAGGCAGAAGGTACCGCTTAACATCAGATGGACCATTTGCTAGTTCCGACATTCACGTAGTTGAAAAAAAAGGATTCAGGATTTTTAAGAGGTATTTCATGAATGACAAACTTCGTAATATAAAAGTTATTTGCCATGACGTGTAGATTACCCCCTCCCGGGCTTATAGGGATATTATGATACATCCTGTATAATGTATATGTTGGTACTCACGTACAGGTCGTATTTTCCCACTAATCTTGACGAAACTAGGTTCTAAAATTTCATAGTTTTTTGTTTGTTCGTGATTATTATTCGAGTAGTATATTTCCCCCAAAAAGGGGTAAGTTTGCTGCGGTGTCATATCTGGCAAACATTCGGTAGGTACTCAATTACTGAAGTACTCAATTTAGAATTTAAAATTGAGTAAAATAGGTCAAGAGGTTGTCTAGATATACAGGTGTGTTTTTTTTTCAGGGCCACTTAGGCGAATTCTGTAACCATGAGAATTATCGAAAAGTGATTTTAGGAGTTACAGGCACGATTTAGAAAATAATAAGATCTGAACTGCATTAGAAAAGTAAAAAAAAAAAGTAAGCTTTAGGTACATATTCGACGACCTCTGTGGCGCGGCGGGCGAATGTTCGCCTGTGACGCAGGAGGTTGCGGGTTCGATTCCCGCTTCGGAACAAATATTTGTGTGATCCGCAGCTATTTGTTCAGGGTGTTCTGGGTATTTCCTATACATAATAAAAAATATCTATCTATGTTATATATTGTATTATGTATATTTGTTGTCTAGTACCCATAACACAAGCTCTGCCTAGCTTGGGGCTAGATAATGTTGTGTGAACTGTCCAGCAAAATTTATTTATTTATTATTTATATATCAAAATAAAATTGTCTACTTGGGTTCTTTGTTTGATCATGATGGATCGACATGATGCATAGTTTTATAGGAATTTATGCTCGCGAAGGCTACTGTTCGCAGGACTACTAGTTATAAATAGTTTGTTTAATCATCAACAAGTAATTTTTGTCCTGTTAGATACGTGTCTCTGTCAAATGAGTCCTTTTTGTAATAAGGTAAAAACAACGAATATAGGTAGGTAGGTACTGAAGTTATGGGTAAATACCTAGGTATTAATAAATAATTCAGCGTAGAATATATTTCCACCTAAAAGTGGGGTATAACTAACGTGACCATACGTCCCGGTTTGGGCGGGACAGTCCCGATTTCAGGCAGTATGTCCCGGTGTCCCCAGCGAAGCCAACATAATCCCGGTTTTGCAAGCAGACCCAACGATAGTTTAAAATGTGATAAAACACAGTTTAGTGTCGCGGTACTGAAAGCTATTCTGATTAAGAAAATAAATATAAATAAATAATTTAGGTACTGAGATACACACGTATCTAAAAACAAGACCCGATTTTTTTTTTGTTCATCCAAAAAATACAAAAATACGACTTAGAAGTCACGCCAATACTGGGGGCTTAGTTAGTAAGTCATGCCAACGTAACTAGGTAACTAGTACTTAGAAGTCACGCCAATACTGGGGGCTTAGTTAGTAAGTCATGCCAACGTAACTAGGTAACTAGTACTTTGTGTTTAGAGCTTTGATTATTCTGTGTTGTTCAATCTTCTACACTAACAAAATACTTATAAACCCAACTTTTTTTTTTTAATATTATTTATTTCCGTCCCTGTCTGACAAAATAAATAAATGGTCACGTTAGGTATAACGCAAAATTACCAATCTAAGATTAGATTTTTAACTGACTAAATCAAGTACAATATTAAAATTAAAAATATGCATGGATACTACATTATAATACCGAGGGATCACGCCATCGAGCAACGCAGGCCTCCGTATCACGCAGACAGAAACACGATATGACAAAGTTTTCTCGATAAAAAAATATCACAAAGTTAGGTACCTCTAACTTTTGACAACACATTCAACACGCGCCGGCGGCGCCGGTGCGACCGACTGGAAGCAACCAAAGCTTGTACATACTATTATATATTCTGTGCCGAAGCTAAAGATATAATTAACCGTCAGTTCGACAACCCCACCATCCCGCGTGCTCCAGAAATAACTTCCTGTCTGCTTACCATATAAACTTACTCCGTAGATGCATTTCCATGATGGTAAGGATGAAATTCTGGATAAATTTGCGCGATTCAGGAGAGTGAGACTCTACTTAGACAGTGTCTAGAAAAACATCCTCCTTCACCAGCATATACCTAACATAACATAACATCCAATAGTCACATACATAGTCCTGATCTCACACTATAGGATCCCCTGTGTCGCGGGACTACGAGTAGGTATAGGTAGGTACCATGGTAGTACCAAAACACCCAGAACCAGAACAAATATTTGCAGATCATACAAACATTTGTCCCACAGCGGGAATCGAACCCGCAACATCTCGCATCCAGCCGGCCACTCCGTGTGAGGTCGTCAGTAGGCTTCGACCAAAGTAAAGTTGTAGGTAGGTATGCGAATATGCTGCAAAAGCGCTTCCAGCAGGCCGATTTCTACCTTGGTCAACCTGGAAATCGCTCAGTTTTACCGTAAAACATAAATGCTCTGTGTTCAGAAACCGGTGGTAGTAGAACCTTCGAGATTCCTCAAATTACCTGAAATGTTCCTGAAAAAGGGCACGGGTTTTCTTTGTAAAAAATACACTTTAAATAAATAAATAAATAATATCCAAAATAGTAGTACTAGTACCTAATGCCCATGTAGGTATGTACGTGCCGGTACAGTGTTTCAGCACAGAAGAAATAATAGTACCTACCTACAAGTTTCAGTCCATTTGTTTGGGAAGGGACATGCCGTACCTTGGTAGGTACCTAGGTACGTAATACATGATGCCTTCTCAAGTTCTCGGTTCCAAGGCCGTTATGGTTCGGGAATTTCATCTGCGACTAGCTTCTGCCCGCGGCTTCACCCGCGTGCCCTACAGGAAAGAAATAAGTAGGTAGGTACCTACCTACCTACATGTTTTTTTTTTCAGAAATAAACATTATAGGTACCTATGCTCTTTCACTTTGTGTGGTGTGTGTCTATGTTTTTTGTATACTACTTGAAATGACTGCTGCTGACTATATTCTTTTAGTGCTCAAATTGCATGTTTAGATCTTTGATAAATTATACCTAGACAGATTAGGTAGGTAGGTATCTAAGGTTTAGACTTGGGTTTAGATATATATTCTATCGTAACTTTGACATTTATGATACCGGAAGGATGGGATAGGTAGGTACCTACTTTGACTCGGTAAGTCTGCAGAAAGTAGGTCTTCGAGCATTGACTAAATGCCTGTGCCTCGCAAAAACAAGGTGACCATCTGGGACCCACTACCAATTACGGTAAACAACTCGTCCGACGCCGTGACCAAATACGGCATTCAGTAAAATGATGTCATACACAGATAGGTACCTACTTACTTACCTACTGCTCCGAACGAGTCTGGTGTTACCTACTATGTCATATTTACTGTGTGGGTTACGTCAAGGATGTAAATGGTCTCTGTGGGCCGTAGGTAGGTATGTGGGCTGTTCTGTCAGATAGCCTGACACCTAAGTAGATAAGCACTTATTTTGCAATGACAAAAAGTATTGGTACAGTTGGTCTGATGGCTTATAAACGTAGTGTCTGTTTATGTGAATACCAAATTTCATCGAAATTGGTTCAGCCGTTTCGTCAAACATCGTAACTTTGTCATAATATGTTATTTTTAGAATATACCCACCTAGAATATTCTAATAAATAAAATAAATAAATAATGCTGGACAGTTCACACAACATTATCTAGCCCTAAGCTAAGCAGAGCTTGTGTTATGGCCCTTATACTATATAACTGGTATGGTAGGTACTAGATAAGTGATATAGGTACTTAATACAATGCATTACATAGATAGATATTTTTTATTATACATAAAAAATACCCAGAACACCCTGAACAAATATTTGTTCAGAGGCGGGAATCAAACTATAACCTAGATAATAATAAGCCTAATAAGCTAGATACCTGTTCACCCCCTAAAGGGGTGCAGCAGGGTGCTGAAGAAAAACCTGAGCTGAGGGAAAACTCCACGCTGACGATGTCGCGGGCGTTCCACTAACTAGTACCTACCACATAAATAGTAGGTATACCTGGTAGTGCGCTTCCTATAGATAACTAGATATAACAAACTCCACGCTGACGATGTCGCGGGCGTTCCACTAACTAGTACCTACCACATAAATAGTAGGTATACCTGGTAGTGCGCTTCCTATAGATAACTAGATATACCAAACTCCACGCTGACGATGTCGCGGGCGTTCCACTAACTAGTACCTACCACATAAATAGTAGGTATACCTGGTAGTGCGCTTCCTATAGATAACTAGATATAACAAACTCCACGCTGACGATGTCGCGGGCGTTCCACTAACTAGTACCTACCACATAAATAGTAGGTATACCTGGTAGTGCGCTTCCTATAGATAACTAGATATAACAAACTCCACGCTGACGATGTCGCGGGCGTTCCACTAACTAGTACCTACCACATAAATAGTAGGTATACCTGGTAGTGCGCTTCCTATAGATAACTAGATATAACAAACTCCACGCTGACGATGTCGCGGGCGTTCCACTAACTAGTACCTACCACATAAATAGTAGGTATACCTGGTAGTGCGCTTCCTATAGATAACTAGATATAACAAGCCGACCGACCATTGAAATGCCAGGTAGGTACCCGTTTTGTTACCCACCTACTTCGTTACTGTGCCCATGTCACCATGAACTTCTTTCTCTAAGCAAGCACTTATTTAGGTAGGTAGTTTGGTACCTACTTACTTAGTTTATTTCACCTATCGAAGTACATAAAGCAGCCAAGTGTGTGTCGGCCCACGCGCAATGTAGGGTTTCGTAGTCCCGTCACAATAATTTGTGGATAACATTAAATTTAAATGTAATCCAAAAATTCCGTTCCAGCGGGACTCGAACCCGCAACCTCGCCTGCGATCGGCGATGCCTTTACCAATTCGGCCATAGAACACTATGACGCTGAAGACGCTTTAATGTTTTTTTTTTTTTTTTTTTTTTTTTATACTACTTGGATTACGGAACAAGCAAGAGGCCCACCTGATGTTAAGCGGTAACCTCTGCCTATGAACAGTGCATTACCACATAGGTCACGTCCACCTAGGACGCACCCTATGTGGCATTGCACTGCGCCCGCCACCCTGAGACATAAAGATGAAAAGTCTCATGTGCCTGTAATTTCACCGGCACCCTTACCCTTCAAACCGGAACACAGCAATGCAAGCACTACTGCTTTGCGGCAGAAATAGGTACGGTAGTAGGTTGCGGGTTCGATTCCCGCCTCGGAACAAATATTTGTTCGATCTGCAGATATTTGTTCAGGGTGTTCTGGGTATTTTCTATGTATAATAAAAAAATATCTATCTATGTTATATATTGTACTAGTACCCATAACACAAGCTCTGCTTAGCTTGGGGCTAGATAATGTTGTGTAAACTGTCCAGCATTATTTATTTATTTATTTCCCCGGACGAACTCTTTCACAAAAAAGCTCTACTACTACTCCACTCTACTACAGTTATCCATAAAGGGTGGTTTACACTTGAAAAAATAATCACATCACACTATATCACACTAATCTATAATATATAAAGCTTAATATTATAAAGGCGAAAGTTTATGTGTGTGTGTGTGTAGTGTGTTTGTTACTTCTTCACGCTGAAACGGCTGGACGGATTTGCATGAAATTTGGAATAGAGATAACTGGAGTCCCGGAATAACACATAGGCACATTTTTATCCCGATATTCCCACGGGATCGAGACTTACGCGAGTGAAACCGCGGGGCGCTGCTAGTAAACTATAATTTGTGGACTTTGGAAGGGGGGCTTTCCTGCTTTACGCTATTAATAACTTCATCAAAGTAATTTTGATTGGAATTTGTACGAAATTTTATTTTTACTTCTCCAAGAACATTTTATAAGTTCTGTATGTTATTCGATTCAAGTACTCGGTATCTTGTAAAGCCAGGTAGCTGTGATACTTCCTTAGGTATATACCTTGGTTGACGACCTCGTAGCTTGTCGGGCGAGTAGCCGGCTGAAAAGGTTGCTGGTTCGATTCACGCTGCGGCGCAAATGTTTGTATGATCTGCAAATATTTGTTCCGGGTCTGGGTGTAATGGTACCATGGTACTCGTAGTTTCTGATGCTCACGCCACAGGGAATCCTAGTGTAGGGTCTGTTTCGATCAAGATTGATCGAAGAGGGTCTGTGTCATTTATGGGACTGTTGGCTGTTATACACTAGATTTTTTTTTAATAAGTTGGTATCCAAAATAAACTTTTATATGGCAGGTAGACTTGTCACTCAAAATTAGCAATTAAAAGCATCATATTTCGCAAACGGATTCCTGTATCGAAAAAAGGTTTTCAAATACCTACCCGTACCATTTTTAAATAACCTATCCAACGACACCTCAGACTATGGGACGAGAAAAATAAACATCCCAATCCCCATACTTGTAGGGGAGGTACACATAATTTTTGCTGACGGCAGCTGTACATGGTGAAACTGAAGGGTCCCTTGTCTTGACTACAGAACCCTAAAAACAAGAGCTTTCACATGACAGCCCATCCGACAAGCAGCTCGGCGTGGGCCAACCAACGTGCGGCGCATGAAATCTCTCCTTATTCGGAGAAATAAAATGACCCCATTCTTAGTTTCTTGCCTAGGCTTGTACTATTATTTATTGTGTCATAGGCTTAAAAATGTACTAAAGGAAATGCTTCTAAGCACAAGATAACATATGAATAGCATACATAGGAGCTAGGTTGCTAACATTTGATGGAACTGCCTACAGCTGCATTACGCTAGCAGCACTGCCTACTGCCTAGCATAGAAAGTTATTTTATGCACCTACATGTCTAACATAGGGTTTGGAACAGGTTCATTGGTATGCTAGCAGGTAATATACTACTGCTGTGGTTCAGTTTCCTGGCAGCTAGATCAGTTGACGTGCCTACCTAATCTATGACTATCATAAGATAAAAAGGTATTCAAAGCAGTATTCAAACAACAAAAATTAGACATAATCATTTTATTATTTCAGTCACCGGAATGTATCGGTGTGAGTACTCCATCAAACATTCTCTGGCTTAGTACTCCTCAGCTCCCTCACCCTCTCCCTCCGCGGAGTCCATGCCGACCTCTTCGTAGTCCTTCTCAAGAGCAGCCAAGTCCTCACGGGCCTCGGAGAACTCTCCCTCCTCCATACCCTCACCGACGTACCAGTGGACGAACGCGCGCTTAGCGTACATGAGGTCGAACTTGTGGTCCAGGCGAGCCCAGGCCTCAGCGATGGCAGTCGTGTTGGACAACATGCACACGGCACGCTGCACCTTAGCCAAGTCACCACCCGGGACGACGGTAGGTGGCTGATAGTTGATTCCGACCTTGAAACCGGTAGGACACCAGTCGACGAACTGGATGGTACGCTTGGTCTTGATAGTCGCGATCGCGGCGTTCACGTCCTTAGGGACGACATCACCACGGTACAACATGCAGCAGGCCATGTATTTGCCGTGACGAGGATCGCACTTCACCATCTGGTTAGCGGGCTCGAAGCAAGCGTTGGTGATCTCGGCGACGGAGAGCTGCTCATGGTATGCCTTCTCGGCTGAGATGACCGGAGCATAGGTGACCAGGGGGAAGTGGATACGTGGGTAGGGCACCAAGTTGGTCTGGAACTCTGTCAAGTCGACGTTGAGAGCGCCGTCGAAACGGAGAGAGGCCGTGATGGAAGATACAATCTGCCCAATCAGCCTGTTGAGATTGGTGTAAGTCGGGCGCTCAATGTCCAAGTTCCTGCGGCAGATGTCGTAGATAGCCTCGTTGTCGACCATGAACGCACAGTCGGAGTGCTCCAAGGTGGTATGGGTGGTCAGGATGGAGTTGTAGGGTTCAACCACAGCGGTGGAAACCTGAGGGGCGGGGTAGATAGCGAACTCCAGTTTGGACTTCTTTCCGTAGTCAACGGAGAGTCGCTCCATGAGCAGGGAGGTGAAACCTGAGCCGGTGCCTCCTCCGAACGAGTGGAAGATGAGGAAGCCCTGGAGCCCGGTGCACTGGTCGGCCAGCTTACGGATGCGGTCGAGGACTAGGTCTACGATTTCCTTGCCGATGGTGTAGTGGCCGCGGGCATAGTTGTTGGCAGCATCCTCCTTACCAGTGATAAGTTGTTCTGGATGAAACAACTGTCTGTATGTGCCGGTGCGGACCTCATCTGTTGGCAAGGAAAGCTTTGATCAGTACAAATTCAACCAAATAAAACCTTTAACCATTTTGTTTTTAAATTTGTTATTAAATTAACAAGTTGGTACATTCTTAAAATACTGTTCCCCGATGCTTACCTACTACTGTAGGCTCCAAGTCCACAAACACGGCACGGGGCACATGCTTGCCAGCTCCGGTCTCGCTGAAAAAGGTGTTGAAGGAGTCATCTCCGCCTCCGATGGTCTTGTCTGTGGGCATCTGGCCGTCGGGCTGGATTCCATGCTCCAAGCAGTACAGCTCCCAGCAGGCATTTCCGATCTGGACTCCGGCTTGGCCAACGTGTACTGAGATGCACTCACGCTGCACAAAGAAAGGAGTTTTGTTAGGACATGGTCAACTTCTACCAACTTTACAGCTACCTATACGGGAAGTAGGTATGGCCGGCCTAAGAACAGACCCTCCATGTGGATGTCGTAAAGGCCGTCTAAGGGACTACACCAGGTGATGGGCAGCAGCATCCACCGTACTTAACACTAATACTTGCAAAGACAAATCCACCTACAAAGCATAGTGATTGTATTTATGGCAGAGCCCTTGTCCAGCAATGACGTCAGACTGCTGATGATGATGATGATGAAGTATGACAGTGTGTTAGCTTCCTACCTAGGTGTATTGGTGTTAGATAGCCTAGTATGTCTAGCAGGGCCGGATTTAGGGAGGGCAACCAGGACAACTGACTGGGGCCTCCACATTTTACTAATAAAACAGGGCCTAACAGGACCTTCCGCACTTCATCTGCTCCTGTTGCCTCATAAGTTTCAAGTTTTTAACCTATTTTTTTAATCAACTAAACAGTCCACTAGCAGGAAAATAATACAAATAGTGTTGTCGTAATTTTATACAATACCAAGTAATTCACTGGGGTTCAAGAAATATTCCTGAATCTTCTCATTAAAATTTTCCAGGTCAGTGACCCGAAATGGGTAGTTAAATTCTTTGCCCGCTAACTAACACAAGAAAAGAGATTATAGAGTTCAGTGACCCCATTACCTAAGCGCCCTGAAGTTAGCATCTACATGCATCATTCAATACTGCCGGCGAGCCATGAGAAGTAACCAAGGGAAAGGCGAAAGTCTGCAGATAGGCATGGTCGATCCAGTTCAAGAGAAAGTACCATGCTATGTATCTACCTACCTACCTATAACTGCAGTAGTTAGGCGTTGCCTACCTATTGAATCGATAATATAAATGATTCATTCGTTTATCAGTCAACTTGCATGAAGGTCAAATGCAAAGTAGTTCTCGGAAAATGAATATTGATCGAAAAACATCTTTGAATGAGGTGATGACATCACGTTTCAATTCAAACGACAAGTCCTAACCTCGTGTGAGCTCACCGACACGTCATCTATAGAAAAAATCTCTCTTTGTATTCCACTAGCGTGCAAGATTTCACTAAATTTTATGTCAAAATTTACCAAGAATCTGAATCTACTAGGGCGTGGCTGGTCTAGAAACCTTGAATTCAGTGAATAAAATCGATATGGTTGGATTGCCTGAAAACTGTCAGTTCTAATAGAAACAATATCGCATCTTCTAGGAACTGCAAGAAATTAGAAGTTCAATTTCGAAAAATATTCTACTTGCTAGCGTTAACGAAATGAGGAATTCGTATCGTACATATTTCAATAGAATAGACTTGGCCGGCACATTGCCGGCCGACAAAATGGTGGCGTGGCCACCCGGTATTTTATCTTCAACAAAAATGGGATTAAATCAAGATGAACGCTAAAATAACACACGAAAATCAAGAAATGGTGAATGAAGAAGTAACTTACCATTTTGTCTGGAGTTTGTTGAACTTATCGTAGAAAATAGAAATAAATTAAATCAGTCGTCGTTCAGCGCGACCGGTTAAGAGGTTTGCCAAACGAATGTGAACGCCGGAAAAACCGTTGCACGGGTATTTATACTGCCGGGGTTAGAGGGGAACGACGCTACCGGAGCCGCGTCGTGATTGGCAGATTTGAATGTCGCATGGGCGTATCGACCAATAAGGTCAGAGCTGAATTATATCACCATTGCGGGAATATGTGGGCTGGTGAATCAGCGACTTCCGTAGTGATGCGAATTAGACAATTTCAATTTATCGATAAAATTGTATCTAACCTAAATTAGCTTTTACTATTTTTTTATGGTTGATGGCATTGCTACCAGCAGGCATTTTTAGAAGCTGCGGCTGACAATGGTACATATACGTATACCTATTTATATGGTTGATTGATATATATATATAGAGAGAGAGAGAGGTTTATCATGGGACGCTGATATGAAAAATAGTAAATGGCCGCTGGAAGCGTTGTAAAGGTTCAAACCCATGTATGTAAAATAAAAAAAAATAAAAATGCGTCTCTTAATTAATTAAGCGAGTTGATGTTTTGCGCTCGTATAAGCTATTTGTGTGGTTCTAAACTAAGAGGAAAATGAAGGGCACTGACTACTTGAACAAAAAGTGACATATATTTTATCCAGGTTTTGATCTATCTTTATAACATTATTCATGCATAGTTAATTAATCTCATCTAAATTGGTCCAGCCAATACCATCGTGACAAACATAGACAACTCCTTTTATACATTGCATTGTTAAGGAAGAATGCATAGATGCATGAATCTTGAACTAAACTTCATAGAAATCTTGGAGTTATCTTTCCTTTTCGTTATCTAACTTCGCATTGCCTCCTCTCATAGGTGGTCTAATAGGTTTCGGGTTTTAGACAGGAGTCAAAGGAACTGAGGTGCGAGACCAGGGCTACTTAATTAACCAGTTAGTTTACGTGAACCGAACCCAAACAGTTAGCTCAGTACAAGCACAATTTCTTACGTGATCCATACCAAAAATCCGGGCTAACTTCTAAGAATAACCAGTCATTTTCCACATTGTTTTTTTTTTCATCATTTCGTATGTAATGATGGTTTATAAAATTTGTTAGAAATTATTTTAAAAATATTTATTTATTTATTCAAGGACAATAAACAGCTACAATATAAATCTTAGGATATGAAAAAGTTAAGTTACACATATCTAACTTTTTTTTTTAATGTAATGGCTTGACGAACTGGCGCATTGCCCGCCTGATGGTAAGCGGTTACTGTCGCCTATTGACATCTGCAACACCAGGGGTATTGCCAATGCGTTGCCTGCCCTGAAGGACTCTTTTTTTATTTTTAGAAGCGGCTCATGTTGTCGTTTTGCGGAAATACCTCAGGAGGGAGCCCATTCCACTATTTGCACGTATGGGGGAGAAAAGCGAGCTGTACGAGATACCCACGTGTCGATGATGTGTAGGTGAGCTCCCTTGCGTTGTCGAGATGTGCGATGATAGAACCTGGAAGCGGCTATGAGATTAAACAGCTCCTCAGAGCACTCCCCATTGTAAAGCCGATAGAACACACAGAGCGAGCCGATGGAGAGCTTGGGGACGTTGACGATTCTAACGGCTCTTTTCTGTAGGGAGTCACAGCGAAGCAGCTGGTACAAAGGGGCCCCGTGCCATAGATGAGAACAGTATTCCATGTGCGGCCGAACTTGTGCTTTGTAACGAAGTAAGCGCTGAGTCGGCGTGAAAAATTGTGACAATATTGTAGCCCACTGCATTATCCACGTAGTAGTATACCTACAGCATTGGAAAAGATACACAAAATACAAGAACATTGATGATGATGTGCCCAGTTTGTCGATATGACTAAACCAATACATCACTATTTCCCTTCCTGTGCGTGTGGCACATTCCATAAGGAGTTCTATTCTATCTACTATACATTCATTGCCTCTGCGACAATCGATTTTTCAGGATTCAGACATCCAGCCCAAAAGGCGCGGTTGGCGCGACGCGACGGAGCGTTGGGATTGGGATAAAAAGTTCGATAAGTTTTTTGAATTAAAAAATGGTTCATTAGACGACCTCTGTGGCACGACGGGCGACGGTTCGCCTGCAACGCGGGAGGTTGCGGGTTCGATTCCCGACTCTGGACAAATATTTGTTCAGGGTGATCTTGGTACTTTTTATGTATAATAAAAAATATCTATCTATGTAATGTATTGTATTCAAATCAAATCAAATCACATATATTTATTTCAGGCTTATTGAAATATGTACCAAAACCTAAACAATAAGCCCATAGCAACATAAAGTACCCATAACACAAGCTCTGCTTAGCTTGGGGCTAGATAATGTTGTGTGAACTGTCCAGCGTTAATTATATTTATTTTAATTATAATAATAATAGGTATCATTTATTTATTTAATCAGCAATGATCATTCTGAAACTTCATCCAGGAATCAAGAAGGATCCTACTAAGTAGGTAGAGGTGCCTACCTACTTAATTTCATTTAAGAATATTCATAGGAGTTCCATCCAATAGGTACCCATCTATGTAAACTAAATGTGGCCGAAGATGGAGCACAAAGGTCTAGAAGGCGAGTGCAACGTCGGAAGCTATCTGTCTACGCCGGTGCATTGGACCACTCATTCTATTTTTAACATTGTGTGTGACACTATACTTAGGTCTAGCTATGGTACTCTATTCACTCCAGCCTTGAAGAACCCTTGATGACGTGACAAAGCCTTTGATATATATTGAGATAAAGTCTAGCATGCAGACCCGTGCATTCATAAATGAGGGCGGGCGAGTGTAGGTATCTACCTGCCTACCTCTATTACCGTACCATAATTAGTGCTAGGTATTAGTCAATTTACCGACGAACTAACTCACACATCGATAGAAGTATCCCATCACTATGACTGCAAGTCTGCAACTGGCTTTTAAGTCATCCTAGACTATTTTTATAATAGTTGTTGTAAGAAAATATGTAGCAATTCTTTGGTTAAAGACAACTACCGTAATTCTAGGAATATGCCAAACATTTACGTGGTTTTAATTTTCTTTTCATTAATCAGTGCGCACGCATCAAGCAAAATTTAGGAGAGCGCCATCTAGTTTATAACATTTGTATGATATTAGCAGGTCGAATCGTACAACTACAAGTCTATTCTAATTTCTATCGTGATTCTATCCTCAGCTACTCTCGTTGTTGCTGGAAAAATGAAATCTGAATGTACGCCATCTGCCGGTTCAAATATAAACAAAATATAAGACTGACTGTGGCAATTGAGGCAGGTGACTCGTCCCGCCATTTTCGAAAAGAGACGTTGTCTACTTTTATTTTATTTCTTTTCCTAGTGTTTTATTGAGTTATTTTGTGTTATTTTTTGGATTTTGGGTTGGTTGGTTCTGGCGGCGTACGCAGCGGTTGAGTGGGTGGCTGGTAATGTTGTTCAGGGTGGGTGCAAGCAAAGGTAATCAATAATCATTACATTACATGCTCAGTAGTCAAGTCAGTAGTGGTGGGTGCATGCGAGTATTTATTATGTCTGACAGATAAGAATAAATAAAGAGGTAATTTATTTATTCTACGGTACAAGTGTAGTGTAGCTTGAGAAACGACCCAATCGTGCGTGGGTTCGATTCTGCATGCTCTGCCATTCTTGTACTACCTATTAGGTATTTATTCTGTGGCTCTGCTATCACAAGAAAGAAATGGTGTGCGTCAAGCCAATAGTTTAATAAAAAGAATATCAAATATCTTCAATGCTGTTGCAGCCTCGTAGGAGGTTTTGCAGGTCTTAGGCACTAATTAGGCACCATTTTTTGAGCTAAGTCGTACCTACGTGCTGTGGTTGCTGAGTTTGAAATGGGGGTCGCTAATAGTCGCTATCATTTTAGCTTATAACTTGTAAAGTATTGACGCACTAATTATTTAAACAAAGGCACTATTTGGCACTATTTAGGCACTATATATTTGCTGAGAAGAAAATCCTGAATTCATTAGCTTGACGCACACCAAATACCTATGCATTGGCTGGCCAGGTCCATCCAAATATGTAGGAAGTAGGAACCCTACCAAACACACGCCGGTTTAAAAAAAACTATGTCCATTCAGGGTTCCAAATTTCCAATAAGTTCCAAGGTTCCAAGTTAAGTAGTTCAACCTTCATCTTATTAGGTTATTCTACTCCTTGTCTATGAATTCTACCGGTTCTACTCCTTCAAAACCTTATATCTAGAACACTCCAAAATGTACTCAACACAACAGACATAGAGTTGATAATAATCTTCCGTTATCAAATAAAGTTATCTGATTGGCTGACAGCATCCATCGCCTATTTCCGTTTCATGCGCGCGGGCAACTTCACTCCGCGCGCGAACGTTTCAACACGCGTAGGTTACGAATGTTCGAAACTCAAAATTCAACTCGTAAAAAAAAAACAAATTCGGTTTTCAATGAATTAGAAAGATGCTTGTGTGATTGTGTGTGTTTTGTGTTGTGATTTTATTAAAATTGGAGCTCTCTGTTGGATCGAAAAACTAAGTAAGTGTGATTATTTAATTTATTTCCATTAATATGGATGAAATACGCGACCTTGGGTTTTATTGGTGTTAAAATATTTGCTATGTTTACTTACGTGAGACGTGGACTATTTATAATCTTGGCTACAAGTGGATTTTTCTTGGAAAGTAGCGTTGTAAGCGGGTCTGCCGTTAGGCGCGAATATGGTGCGCCTAACTAGGAAGTAAATAGGATATAACAACTTGCCCACGGCAAGTTGAAAGTACGGTATGGTTAGCTTCGACTTTGAGCCACTTTCTATACTACCATCCGATTAATATTACCTATATAATAGGTATGTAGGTAGGTATTATATTGGAACCTCAGGAACAAAGATTGTTATGTCTCTACTTTGATTTATTTGTGATAAAACATTTTTTTTTGATAAAAGTACCTATTTAGGTATAATTGATAATGTATTAGTTTATTTTTATCAAACTATTGGGATATGTATTCGGATTAACATAATTGGTTCATTTCATTTATTTTGTTGCTTAAAACCTCTGCGCACTGCCTTCTGTTTCTGCTTAGCTAGTTTCTGTCCATCCAAAGGTTGCCTGCCTGTGAGAAATCGCTCTCAGCGATAAGGCGAGCGATGGCCTGAAAGGGCGCGCGGAAAGTAGATGCCTCACCGGGCTCGGTGGCGCGTATTGGGAGAGGCCTATGTCCAGCAGTGGACTAGTGTGGGCTGATGGTGATGATGATGTATGTAGGTAGGTAGGGAATACCAAGTACGACAGTAGTAACTGTGTAAGTGTAGGTGTGTGGGTATCTACTATCTATTGACCAGGAGGTCCCTCCATATTGCGTCCTACGAGAGATCAGATTTCCATAGACGCGGCTCGGTTTCCCAATCCATCTACCTACACTACACCACGGAGTAGAATAAGCGACCTACACACCGCGGAGACCTTTTATCGCCCACGAACTAAAAAGTAAACCAAGTGTTTACTATCACGTGGGATAAAGCTGTTTACAAAGGCCGAGCTGAAGGCAGGAACAATCCTTGCAGAGCCAGCTGTTGCAATCATCAACAAGAGGTAGATGCGTCACTGTTAGCTGCACTAACGTAACGCCTCCCTAATTAGTATAGGTTACGAAGTTACTATTAAGTAATCTGTGGTATAGGTACCTACCGAGCAGTAGAGCTTTTTTGTGAAAGAGTTCGTCCGGGGAAGTACTAAACTAACTCCATTCCTATTTCTGCCGCGGCCGCAAAGCAGTATTGCTCGCATTGCTGTGTTCCGGTTTGAAGAGTGCCGGTGAAATTACAGACACATGCGAATTTTCGTCTTTATGTCTCAGGGTGGCGGGCGCAGCGCAATGCCGCATAGGGCGCGTCCTAGGTGGACGTGACCTAATGAGGTAATACGTTACGTGTGCGTGCGGTGACCTTGTTCATTTAATTACGGAATAAAAAAAAAAAAACTATTTGGGATGCCTCGTCCAGCAGTGGACGTCTAAAAGCTGCTGCTGCTGATGATGATGATGATGATGAATACATTTTGAATTTATTTCTCGAGAACCTTGTACTCATTCCTCCAAGTAAACTCACTGCTATTTCTGTGCAAACAACATTGAAAGATGCGTCAGATGTATCGCTTCATGCATTGAAAGATGCGTCAGATGTATCGCATCATGCATTGATCTTGGAATTCATGCAGAAACGGTATTTGAGAGCTTCAACCATTTGAGAGGGCCATACAGTCATTTGATTACCTAGTCATAAAGTCTTGGCAGTCAGATTTTGAGTCATCGGCGACTTGCTAATTCTTACGTAGTTTACAAACAGAAATTACTGGCCAAGTGCGTGCCGGACCACGCAGTGTAGGGCTCCGAAGTCAAGTCACGATAACCCGAACAGAGAAGTTTCAGTCGAGTCTCCGTACCCGCTTTTATCCATACAGCTATCATAATATTTAGGTGCCCGATTTCACCCCTTTGTGGGTTGTTTTTCTGCATTAAAAGTGTCCTATAGTACCTACTTGTACTATTATATATTCTGTGCCTATAGCTCGTAGCTCGTTTTACTTCTTTATTCTAAGAGCTCAATAATGGTCATAATCTACCGCTGTACCACATTTCGTCGAAATCAGTTCAGCCATTTATCCAAACATGGGATGTGGGATTCAATCTCCATAACCGTATGTACTTAGCACAGAATAGGTATATAATAGTACAAGTAACTGTAGCCTACTTTGTGATAATTTTAATAGAGCCTGTCTGTCAAGTGTCAAATAGGATTCTCTTTAAACGTATTTTTAGCTAAATTGACAACTATTTTTTTTAAATCTTTTTCATATTTCCAATGGCGTGATAGAGTCCAATTTACCGTTTCGATAAATATTCTCGATAAAAAAATCGTAAACATAATTTCTATTAATTACTGACCTAATAACTTAAATATATATTGTTAAATATTATCTATTACCTATAAATTGTTTTATTTTAGAGGGCATTAGTAGAATTGAGTTTGATTTATAGACCAAAATACTGCTTTTCGTGACTTTCGTTAATCGCTGCGCGAGCGCTATTCTGTCACTTTTAAAATACCTACCTGATCTTATCTGAGTGACACAATTTGGCTTTTGTCTACCGCTAAAATTACCTGAGTTTTATTTCATAACTTTGTAGGAGTCACTAATTTGTATAACCAAGCTTTTTATAGCGCCTGATAAAAATAGTCTCTGACTACGGACATACAGACAGACAGATGGACATGGCGAAATTATAAGGGTTCCTTGTCTGACTTTCGAACCCTAAAATGAATCAACGAGTGTCATCGAAACGACCCTTTGTAAAGAAAGGTGACTAAGCTCATGACATTTTATATATTTTAAACATTCTGAAAACGTGTATCATTTAAACAACAACGGCCCTAAAAGGACACCTTGAGGGAGTCACATCTTATTGAGGCATATCTTGACACGTGATTTTTCTTACTCATTGTTATTTGTGAAATCTATGTTGCCATCCTGAACTCTGGATAGACGAAATGAACATTCCATTGCCTCAAAATCGTTGCTTGACTAACTCACTGATTGACTTACATCAATCAACGCACAGCCTTAAACCGTCAGTCCTACCTGCATTCTTTCATAAGCTATCAGCCAGGACAAATTGTATACAAACGAATCTTACTGACAAGTCTCGGTAATCCCTTAGTCGTCTTTTACGACATCCATGGGAGGAGACGGAGGGGTCTATTCTTAGCCCGGCCACATATAATCACCCCAAAAGAAGGTCCATGGATTTAAAGAACACACAGAAATCTCCAAAAATTAATGCGCATCAAATAAATAAATAAATAAATAATGCTGGACGTTCACACAAAATTATCTAGCCCCAAGCTAAGCAGAGCTTGTGTTATGGGTACTAGATAACTGATATACTTAATACAATAAATTACATATTTCAGGCTGGCTCTTATCTGGCTCAACGCATTAGTATTGCCATTCAGCATGGCAATGCGGCCAGCATCTTAGGGATGCTTCCGTCTGGTAGTGACTTGGAGCTACCTTTAGATCGCTTACAGCGGTCTTTAGGTAGCACAACTGTTTTATATGTATTTTGTACATACCTTGTATTATTATTTCTGTAAATAAATGTAATCTATTAATAAATTACATATATAGATATTTTGTATTTTACATAGAAAATACCCAGAACACCCTGAAACAAATATCTGCAGATCGTACAAATATTTGTTCAGAGGCGGGAATCGAACCCGCAACCTCCTGCGTCGCAGGCGAGCCTACGCCCGCCGCTTAAAGGGAACATTACGAAATATTCACACCAGGCTTTCAAACAATTGGTGGAAACAGTAAACAGAGCGATGACATCACCCGGCGCTAATATTACACTTGGCACCCATCCACCGCGCCATCGACATGGATCATGGGATCCAGAGCACGCTATTGGAAACAATAATTAAACTAGCGTCTCACCCGGCTTCGCATGGCTAAAGTCGGGATGAATATCAGCATTTTTACAAGCTTCTATTTAACTTGCAAAGTAATGTATGTCCAGGTGGAATCTTGCAACTGAATTTTAAAGCAGTTATCCTCCAGATTTAATTAAAAGAATAAACAACAAAAATTACAAACAACTATACAAAAAACACTTTCATGATAATATATCTAAGTAAGTATCTATGTTACTACACTGACTACCTACCTCAGTATGTAAATGCATAGTATACCTCGCTTAGTTGTAATTGAAAAGTGTTAAACTTGCTCATACCTGCCTACCTAGTAAATACCTATATTGTACCGGCTGTTGTTACCTACTTGTTGCTAAATAGGTATGACTGTAAGAGGTGTAGTATATGCTTATGTACTTACCTATTACCTATGTACCTTTTTAATTATAGTGCGAGTCAAGCGAATGTGAGTAACCATCACAAACCTACCTTGGTTTACGCGGTTACAACATAATAATGAACTATGTAATGAACCTTTTTTATTAATAAACGTATCTATCTATCTATCAACCGGTTGAGCTGAAATTTGGCATATTACCTGTCAAGTTCCAATGACAATGCAATATGATGGTGACAGCCTGACAGCGAGCTGATCTGATGATGGAAACGGAAGGTGGGCAACGGAACTCAGAGTTGCTCAAAGAGCCATGGAGCGAGCCATGCTAGGTATCCGCCTCGTGGACCGTATACCATACGTCGAGATTCGACGCCGAACCATGCATATATTCTGTGGCTGAACTAAGGTCGAGGATGATGTAGCTATACGGATTGCGAGACTCAAGTGGAGATGGGCGGGACACTTGGCAAGGCGAGAGGATTACCGATGGACCAAAGCAGTCACCGAATGGAGGCCGAGAGATATGCGGCGGCCTCGAGGCAGACCACCTGCCCGATGGTCAGACGTTACTGTGCTGGCAGTAGGAGAGCGGTGGATCCGGCTGGCGCAAGACCGCCAGGAGTGGCGTTATAGAGCAGAGGCCTTTACTCAGCAGTGGGTGTTACCAGCTGGATAGATAGATAGATAGATGATTATAGGCACATTACAGCCTTGTTGTTTTCGGTTAGACTTACCTAACTAGTTTATTTTTCCTCGTTCTTACCTAAGGTCATTGTTTCTGCGAGAAATACGTGGAATACATTAGTCATATCTGCATGACATGATTTTGTATGACTCTATTGACCAATTGTGTCAGGGTCCCCTGAGCTAAGGATGTTCAATCTATAAGCTGTATTGATGATTAGGTGATTCCTAGAATACATCTGTTTTTACAAGCTTTTATTTAACTTGCAATGTATGTATGTTTGTCCGGGTGGAATCTTGCAACTGAAGTTTATAGCAGTTATCCTCAACCGATTGAGCTGAAATTTGGCATACCAGTCAAGTTCCGATGACAATACAATATGATGGTGACAGCGAGCTGATTTGATGATGGAAACGGAAGGTGGACAACGGAACTCCTCGATGGATAATAGTAGACTGGCCGTGTTTAGGCTCATTATGATCAGCAGCACAGCCGGTTACGATCACTAATTTTATAAAAGCTTGTATCTACCTATTGAAAAATATATTTAATTAATTAATTGAATGTTCCTATGGCGAAACTCCGTGGATAAAAGTAGAGCTTTCCAGTATAGCGTACCCAGAAAAAGTGTGTTAGGGCTGTCTTTGGGTTTTGGTTCATGGAGAGATAAGAACTAGGTACCTACCTACCTATCTTACCCTTGGCTTGCATGTAATTGTGTATTAAATAAATAAATAAATAAATAAATAAATAATGCTGGACAGTTCACACAACATTATCTAGCCCCAAGCTAAGCAGAGCTTGTGTTATGGGTACTAGATAACTGATATACTTAATACAATATATTACATAGATAGATATTTTTTATTATACATAGAAAATACCCAGAACACCCTAAACAAATATCTGCGATCGCACAAATATTTGTTCAGAGTGCGGGAATCGAACCCGCAACCTCCTGCGTCGCAGGCCGAGCTTCGCCCGCCGCGCCACAGAGGTCGTCTTCTTATGAAACAACACCCAGAATACTTTAGGAAGCAATCAGATGTAGTTGTAAAGAATGTTGAGCCTAGAAATCCATTTTAACTTTATTTACCCAAACTTAAACTGCAGATTTAAAGTTTTTTTTTTGAAATGTAAATGTCATTACCTGTAGGTACGGGTCTATAATAAATTACCAAATTCATTGCCTATTATATTAATGAACTAGCTGTTACCCGCGACTTCGTACGCGTAATATTATTTTATCCATATTAAATAATAATAATAACCATAACTGGTTTTTTGCTTGACTTAAGTGTGTGTGTAATCTTAGTAGAAAATAGCACTGCGCGCACCGCTAAGGTAAACTCGAATTTGACACTATTACTTAATATGTGGTATGTATGTAACTCATTCTCCCGCGTGCAGTTTTTACTCGCAAATCTCACAATCTGTAATATTATAAAGAGGAAAGATTTTTCGTTTGTTCGCATTGAATAGGCTAAGAAACTACTGAACCGATTTGAAAAAATATTTCACTGTTGGGTAGCTACACTATCTCCGGGTACCATAGGCTTTATTATATTTCTATAAAATTAGGGATCCAAACTAAAACTCCAATAATGTAACCCAAGGTGTAAAATAATTTTGTTTGTATGGATAAACTAAAAAACTTTTTAACCGATTTTAAAAATTATTTCACCTGTAGAAAGCTACATTATCAGCAAGTAACATAGGCTATGGTTTATTAACTTTCACCCGCGGCTTCACTCGTGTATCTGTATGTTTGTTTGTAATGGATAAACTCAAGAACGACTTGACCGATTTTAAAAATTGTTTAACCCATAGAAAGCTACATTATGGCTATAGGATTATGGGGCGGGAGGGGGGGGGGGGGGGGGGGGGGCAGAGGAACTGCTTTAACTGTTTTTTGCTCGACTATGTCTCTTATATTTTGTAAGATACCGTCTAACAACCTTTGAAACGACACCATACTTAAGTTTAAAAATTTAGGGATCCCATTTTAACCTTGAGGTCCTGAAAATGTTTTAATCTTAATGACTTCACCGTGAAACTAAATTTGAAGTTGTCTCAATACGCTGAAATCTGGCTAAAACCTAAAGTGTATTTATTTACAAAGAAAATGTTCCATTCCTTTTTTCAGCTAAATTTCAGGTACTGCTGAAACTTGCGTTGGCTTTTTTTTTTTTAAATTAACCTGTGAATTTTCTTGTATCTACTACCAACGGTTTCCGAATTACGAATCATTTTAGTTTTACATTAAAAGCCATTACGGACCCCTTCCAAGGTGATTTTTCAAAAACCCTTTCTTAGTACACCCCTACACCCAAAAAAGAATACATCGTCCAAATTTCCTGTGCCTAAGTCCAGCGGTTTATACTGTGCGTTTCAAAACGCAAAGTGTATACGTTAAAAGCCCATTTTGGTCCCTAAGACGGCGAATTTTCCAAATTCCTTTCTAAGTACACCTTTACACCCTAAAAGGAATACACTCTCCAAATTTTAAGTCTCTACGACCAGCGGTTTGTAAAAACTAAAGTTATTTATTTTTTTGCAAAAAAACGTTCCCTTTCCGTTTTTCAAGAAAAGTTCAGGAATCGCTGAAACATTTGTATATTCATTTTATTTGAGGAATCTCCATGTAAAATTTCAAGGTTCTACTGCAAACGGTTTCTGAAATACAGAGCTTTTTTGTTGTATATTAAAAGCCCGTTTTGGAACCCTTAGCATGTGAATTTTTAAAATTCCTTTCTTAGTGCTCCCCTAGACCACAAAAGGAACGTACCCTCCAAATTTCAGGTCTCTAGGGACTTAAGTTTTAGGCTGTGCGTTGCAAAACGCAAAGTGTATACGTTAAAAGCCCTTTTTGGACCCCTAAGAGGGCGAATTTTCCAAATTCCTTTCTAAGTACACCTTTACACCCTAAAAGGAATACACTCTCCAAATTTTAAGTCTCTACGACCAGCGGTTTAGACTGTGCGTTGTAAAAACTAAAGTTTTTTTTTTTTTTTACAAAGAAAATGTTCCCTTTCCGGTTTTCAGGAAAAAAACAGGAATCGCTGAAACAGGTGTTTATTTATTTTATTTGAGGAATCTCCATGTAAAATTTCAAGGTTCTACTGCTAACGGTTTCTGAAATACACAACTTTTTTGTTGTATATTAAAAGCCCATTTTGGACCCCTTAGCATGCGAATTTTCAAAATTCCTTTCTTAGTGCACCCCTAGACCACAAAAGGAACGTACTCTCCAAATTTCAGATCTCTAGGACTTACGGTTTAGGCTGTGCGTTGATTGTCAGTCAGTCAGTCATTCAGTCAGTAAGTCTGTCACGCAACGATTTTATATATATTGATTTATGAACTTTTCCAATAATTTTTGTACCATGAAATTTTATAATTTACAAAAAAAAAAACAATGTGATGAAAGGCTGATCCGATTTTGATAAAACATGTCAGAACCACCGCTAGAAATACTGCTTTCAAATAAAAAAATACGCATTCAATTCGGTTCACCCGTGCTACGTGCCACAAACAGACCTACCTCATACACCTAGTGGTCAAACTTGTAACACCCCTGTTCTTTTTGCGTCGGGGGTAAAAAGAAGACAAACAAAATGTCATGTCCCTCCAGTGTCAGTGTGTTGGAGATCGAAGTTACCCGCGTCCGTAGGAAAATACCCATGCGTCCCTACACGTGATCTCTGGGTGGTGCCAAACGGGTAACAACATTTCTGGTGGTAGGCTTCGGCCGTGGCTTGTCACCACCCACTGGACAAAGCCAGTCCGTGAAGCGAAATTGCCGTGTTTCGGACTGATGTCCAGTGTAGCCATCGTGGAAGTGACGGGTTTGAGCAGTTCATGCACTTGATTCAGCATGTGCGGTTTAGAGACCGCAGTGGTGCAAGTGTGCCGGAAGGCTAGGCTTGGAGGGTAGCGGGATCCGAAGCACGGTTCTCCGCTGGCCGACCGCAGGTTGTAGGGGGCCCAACTAGTGAGTTAGCCACTCATGAAAGGCTGCCCCGCCGCCTCGCGAAAAATCCCAGAATGCTCCATCGTGCCGGTTGGCGACCGGATGAGAGGACCCGATGGCCATTCCTGGGGGGGTTCGGGCGTCCCCGCAGTCTCCAGTCTAGTCTCCCACTGGCGCAGGAGCCTGCTGTAAGTCTCTAAGTTTTCGCTGGTCAGTGCCTCGCTCAACAGCCGTTTTTCCCACAAACCTAACACTCAAAAACCTATATGAAAAAGTCCAGAAATAATAAGTTGTCTTTACAGCGGAAGCACTTCCTCTCGCTTCAAGTGCGCTTCTCCAATATTCGAGGACTGCACTCCAATCTCGATCCGGTCCACCACCACCTAGAGACCACACTTATTATTCCTCACGGAGACGCAGATTCAATGTCCTCCCGATACAGCTTACCTTACATACCCAGGCTATGCCCTGGAGCACAACTTTAAACCCAAAGCTGGTATTTGTCTATTTGTCCGGGAGGACATTTGCTGTCTGCGTCTTCGTGACCTTGAAGAACCCGATTTTTCAGTTTTATGGACTTTGGTGGACACCGGCTTAGATAAAATTATCTATGCTGGTTTATATCGGTCTCACTCTGGAGACTCCGAGACAACCAGGTTGTTCAACTACATCTGTGAAGCGGCGGATGTGGCCCAACAACGTTATCCTGGTGCCCAACTGGTGATTCTGGGGGACTTTAATGCCCACCACCAACAGTGGCTGTTCCCATACCAGTTCACCGACCATGCTGGGAGAGAGGCGTGTAAGCTTGCACTCACGCTAAATCTCACTCAGCTGGTCAATGAGGCAACCAGAATTCCAGACGTTGAGGACCACACAGCCAACTGCTTGGACCTTCTGCTGACGAACGTGCCGGATCACCACTCAGTATCAGTGTTGCCTCCTTTGGGTACATCTGATCACTGTGTGGTGAGGTCTGTATCGTCATACTCGCCACCCGATCCCTCGCCCAGAGGTAGTAGACGAGTGTGGCGTTACAAATCGGCAGATTGGGATGAGATGCGACATTTCTTCGCTTCTTATCCTTGGCGGCAAACCTGCTTTTCTTCTTGTGACCCGACGGTCTGTGCTGATGCCGTTTCGGAGGTGATCAAAAGAGCAATGGAGTATTTTATTCCATTCTCCGATGCTTCACCTTCAGGCAATGCTCGCCCATGGTTTAGTCCCGCGTGTGCTAGCGCAGAAGCGCTTAAACATGCGGCTTACCTAGCCTGGGTCGAAGCAAGAAACGGTAAAACCTCGGATGCACGGATTAAGAAGAAAGCCTTTAACAAAGCCGCCAAGTCTTGCAAGAAGGTGATACGGAAGGCTCGCTTCGATCGGATTGGCCGTCTGGGGGCTAAGCTTGCCGCATACCCTGCGGGAAGTAAAGCTTTTTGGTCTCTGGCTAAGTCGGTGGAAGCGAACTTCAGGCGCCCTTCACTCCCTGGTATGGAGTACTGCTGCCATGTTTGGGATGGCTCGGCCAAACACCAGCTTGCTGCCTTGGACTCGATCGAACGTAGAGCTTTCAGGCTTATAGGTGAGCAACATATGGCGGAGACTAAGATCCAGAGTCTCGAGCACCGCCGTAAGGTTGCATGCCTTGCGATCTTCTATAGGTTACATTTCGGTGAATGCTCCCAGGAACTGCACGATCTGATCCCACCATCTCCTTTTCATCATAGGTCGAGCAGGCGTACGGCTCAGTACCATCCTTACCTCATTGGTATAACTTCTAATCGCACAAAACGTTTCAGTTCTACCTTTATAATGCGAACTGCTAAGGAGTGGAATACACTACCGTCGTCTGTCTTTCCTGAAAACTATAATCTGGGTCTCTTCAAGTCAAGAGTGAATAGGTGCCTTCTAGACCTTTGTGCTTCATCTTCGGCCACATCGTCACTTACCAACAGGTGAGATCGTGGTCAAACAAAGGTCTATCAATGTTAAAAAAAAAAAAAAAAAAGTGTCCCTCATGACATTTCAGAGTACTCCGAAATGACGTGACAGTGTATATTAGCGTTACTACACATGTATTTCTGTCGTGACCTGCGCGCGTGCCAACTGGGCTTCCACGTCTGCGCCATCAGGAAATTGCATCATGGCAGGTGACTGTTCATTAACTATTCTTGTAATACGGCTACTATGATAAGTCTCTGAAAATGAACACCTTGTAGCTGAATTTTGGGTCGTGAGTCGTGACTTCGTGAGGCTCGGTTTTTATGGTTCAGTATCTGAAAACGGAACCATTAGAGGACCCATTCTTGTATTGTATCTGTCTGTTTTATATCTTTTTTGACAATTTTCTCTAAATATACCTAGTGCAGGTTTTTTTTATTTTATCACGTTTGCTCCGTCAGAAACTTCGACCAAAATAAAAAGTAGCTAGTCAGAATTTATCTAGCTAGAACAGTGATTTGTAATTATACGCTAGTAATAATAATTAATGAGCTATAAGGACCAATTTTATCTCAATGTTGTTCGTTATGAAAACCTCCCTACGAAGATTTAAATTGATCTTTGCCTCCCTACCATTGCACCCATTTATAAAATTATCTAAGTATAACATTCGAGGATTTGCACAACTAATGGCAAATAAGTTTTTTGTGAAAAATTTATTTTTCAATAGGTACAAGCTTTTATAAAATTAGTGATAGTAACCGTGTGCTGATCAAAATGAGCCTAAATACGGTCAGTCTACTATTATCCATCGAGGAGTTCCGTTGTCCACCTTCCGTCTATTGAGGATAACTGCTTTAAAATTTAGTTGAAAGATTCCACCCGGACATACATATAAAACTTGTTAAAAGAAAAATGTCCAGGAGCTTAATAATCCCCAACTATTATAAGATAAGGCACACTGCATGCAAGTTGACCGAATCGAGACTGTATTGTGATTGTGAATGGACTAGAAAATTGGTATTCTGCTTATTCTTCTCCCTCCTAAGTTCCTAACAGCAATATTATCTACTTTGGATTCTTGCGACCATATTAGAGTAAGATAGAGTTCGATAATAATTGTAAAGAGTGAAAGAAAGAATTCTCAGAACTTTGAAACATTCAATTTACAGTCACATTTCGATATAATCCAATCCATCGGTACGGAGGCCTGCAATGCAATTATGCAATCATAGAGTTTTTTTGAATGCAATGCTCTACTAAAATCAACTAAAATGCAGTTATAATCACATTCCGCGTTGTATTGTCAGGTGAGCAGAATAACATTTTTGACGTTTATGACATCGACACTAGAGAAATGGGATTCTATGCTAAAGTAAAGTAAAGTAAAGTAAAGTATTATTTATTGCGTGAAATACATGTGTACAAAGGTGGTTTAGGTATAAGCATGATTCAATGTATTTCTACTGTTACGTGTGCAATGTCTGATTTCATGATGATTTAAATAAAGAAAGTAAGCTAACATTGGAATAAATATTATCATTAAACAAAACAACCAAATGTCCTTCGCCGAAGCAAATCCACAGATAACTGAGCAGTTAGTACGACTTACCGCAATTTTTACGAGTTAGTCTGGAACTTGTTTTGCATGCATTATATTTTTATTATTTTTGTCCGTCTGATAACCTTGGGGTACTATTATTATTCTGTGCTTGTGTAAAACCGACTGTTTTAAATTATGCTTGTTTTAAATGTTTTAATTAAAAACACGTTGATAAGCTAATTCGTTTGTTAATACTTAAATATAGTAGTGACAAATAAGATATTCAACAGTACATAAGCATAGAGTTGAAATTACCGTAGCTTAGTATCATTTTAGAAAAATACATAAGCAATACATTTAAATTTGGGTATGGCCGCAAAAAATTGTACAACGTTATTTTTGTTTTGTCCCCATTTTAAAATTGTCGTGATGTCCAAGTTATTTGATAAATGAGTTTTGTTGAACATTGTTCTGAACGATGAACTTCTGTTATGATTATTTTCATGAAATATATCTACCTACCCTAATGAAAAAAAATAAAAATGTATTATATAAAATATTGCTGATTTTCCCCACATACTAGTTTTTTTTTGTCCAACTGCACCCTTTGTATCAAAAACTGCCAACACTTGGAAAAGGAGTGTTTTTTCTCAAAATATTAAATTTAACTTTAGCTTTACGATATATTTTCAATCTATTTCTAAACGTGCAAAAGAAAAATATCGTTTTTGTCACCCATTTAATCATTTTTAAAAAAGTGTCCACTTTTTTTTTGAGTGTGTAACGTCATGGATGTAACGTTTGTTTCTTTAGGTTTCCGGTGTGTTATTTGGTTATGTTTGGTATTTTCATATGGCAACACTACTGAGCAAGACGCCAACATTCAGAAAAAAAAGTCGGCCATGTTTGTTTGAATGTCAATGGTGATTTTGTGTTGACGTCTGACTTGTCGCTCAAAATACTATTGTTTTAAGTGTGTGATTGCAAGGTAAGTACCGCTTATTATGTTTTTCTGTTAACTTGTCTAAAAGGTTTAATTATCATAGAATACGGTCAACCTACGTCACAATCAATAGTAGTTTGCAATCAATGATTATTTGAATTCTAGGTTATGTCCCACGATTTCGTATGTCATGAATGTTACAATGTGTAACGAAATGTGTAACGTTACATACATGACCAATTGTAAGGCGGAGATTACACTACTTTTCCTAAAATAACAAATGAACCATAAAATTCGGTAAAAAAATATTAATTTTTCAGATGCCTTTGACAAATGCCGAAAGGCAAAAAAAATATCGTGAAAAGTTACGAAATGAAAATCCTGCGAAGTATGAAGAGATCAAATCCAAAAATGCAGAGAGAAATAGAAAAAGAGCAAAAATTATGGAATGTCCCGAAGAATTAAAAAGAAAGAAAAGAAAAGAGTGGAGAGAAAGTCAAAACCGCCACAGAATGAAGTCAAAAGAAACTGAGAAAAATGATGACACCACAAATGAAAACGATGCTAAAGCTAAAACACAGGAAAACACTACCTTGGTTCGAAGACTACGAAGAAGATGGGCTAGACAAAGATCTCTATATGAAGAAAAAATAGATAAATTGGCGAAAGAACTTAAATCTATTAAAAAAATAATAATAATATTCAGTATAGTACTGAGACAGAAATAAATAATGAAACCAAAGAAACTGAGACAGAAATAAATAATGAAACCAAAGAAATTCCAATGAATATTAATGACAGTGTGATTGTAAGATATTACACCAAAAATAAGTGGACGTACTACATAGGTTTTATTGTCGAAAATTTTCAGAAAGATAATGAAAATTTTTTTAAGATAAGGTTTTTAAAAACCATAAAAAAACCAACGCTAAAATTCATTGTTACCAGAAAAGTAGAATATGATGTTGTACCCGCAGTGTGTATAGTAAAAAAAGTTGAAATTATGTCAATAAACTCAAAAGACTATTATTTGAAAAATGGTGAAGATGGTTGCTGTATCTATTTCTAAGAGTTTGATGATTAAACCACAGATTGTGATCTCTCTACACATTTTGTTTTCTTTTTCCTTAGCTTCTGCATAAAACTAGATTGTATTATGACCTAAGCTTTATAATGGTCATGTATGTTACATTCAGTCATGTACGTAACAAGCGTAACGATGTCATGTAAGTTATTTGTACAATTTTTTGCGGCCATACCCATTTACTTATTTGAGCCATCCGGGAAAACTCTGCGGGTCCGTCGGGTAACGGAGCCCTTCACGTTTTCAAAATTCTTTCCGGGCGTCTTGTCTGGTCGAAGCGACACGTGACCCGAGAGCTGGCTCTTATCTGGCTCAACGCATTAGTATTGCCATTCAGCATGGCAATGCAGCCAGCATCTTAGGGACGCTTCCGTCTGGTAGTGATTTGGAGCTACCTTTAGATCGTTAGCAGCGGCCTTCAGGCAACACAGATGTTTCATTCGTATTTTTTTATATTTTCTACATAGGTATCTACTTGTTTTAGGTTGTTTAGTTGTATTGTGTACATTCGGTCTTAGGTAGTGTACATAATGCATTGTCCGGTATTCTTGATCATATAGCTAGGTATCACACGTCATAATAACCTTCTTACCACCGCTTTACAACTCATTCATTGATTTTATGAACTAATCCACCTTGAGACCTGAATGTGGGTGTTGACCACGATGTGGACAAAACATAGGTATATAGGTACACCACCTACCATCTAAAACATGTATATTCATACAAGTAAAACTGGCATTTGTCGGGAAAGCAGACCGTCCGCTCTTTCCCGTTCCAAAACCACACACCAAATCCACACACACAATCGATCTAGCTATAGCTAGGTTGAATCTCTGCAAAAAAACGTTTTTACGAGCGATACACTTTTTTTTAAGTTTAGCGGTTATTGGTTTACGGTCAGTATCTAATTGGATGGGTGACCACTATTTTCTTTATGATCCTCAAAAAAACTGAACTCGCTTAAACAACTTAAATTTAAAAAAAATGTCTAAAACGCGATTTAAGGAAATACCTCCTAACGCGGACAAATTTTACGATATGTATGATAGTAGAGTAGGTAAGGTACCTATCTAAGAATATTCTTGCTGAAGGATGGAATAGGTACATGGACCGCATACACGTAGGCGGTATGGGTTCGCATATCCGCTCGCATCTTTAGTGTTTTACAATCTGTGGCCAATCTATTTCAGGTTTTCTTGAGAACATCTCTCAAACTGTTTATTTATGAGTCGGATTTCCACAGAGGAAAAGGGTTACGTTACATAAATAAAATTGGTAGACGCGTTTCGCCCACCATCAAGGAGAAAGATGAAACTTTTTTATTTTTATATAGTAGTAATAATACAACTTATATAAGTAGGTATGTACCACAGATCACAATAGGTCTATGGTATGTACAAAACTTTAAAAAAACAATTAAATTTAAAAGTCTGTACGACACGACGCGACAGTGTCGTACGGCACAGAATAAATAATAGTACAAGTACTGGTAAGTAGTGTTAGGTATTATTATGTATATATAAGTAAATAAATAAATAAATAATACGACCTCTGTGGCGCGGCGGGCGAACGTTCGCCTATGACGCAGCAGGTTGCGGGTTCGATTCCCGCCTCGGAACAAATATTTGGGCGATCCGCAGATATTTGTTCAGGGTGTTCTGGGTATTTTCTATGTATAATAAAAAATATCTATCTATGTATGATCCTGCCGTAAACTGAAAAATATGTATACCGGATTCTGCCGTAAACTAAAAATATGTATATTGGAACCTGCCGTAAACTGAAAATATGTATACCGGATCCTGCCGTAAACTAAAAATATGTATATTGGAACCTGCCGTAAACTTAAAAAATATGTATATCGGATCCTGCCGTAAACTAAAAAATATGTATATTGGATCCTGTCGTAAACTTAAAAAATATGTATATCGGATCCTGCCGTAAACAAAAAATATGTATATCGGATCCTGCCGTAAACTAAAAATATGTATATCGGATCCTGCCGTAAACAAAAAATATGTATATCGGATCCTGCCGTAAACTAAAAATATGTATATCGGATCCTGCCGTAAACTAAAAAAATCTTTGAAACTGAATCGCTGCTGATACGCTTCATAGGTTTCAATTCGGAGACTAATGGAAAGGAGACACGTTGAGAAATCTGACATTTGATCCGTCTGGTCAATGTCTGGCGATTATGTAAGCTGACCTTTTTGTCTTTTGTTAAAAAACGTTTAGATTAGACACAAACGAAAATAAATAACGTGTTGGGTAACTATCCGTTGTAAAAAGCACCCCTGTCAGGGTGTTTACATAACAAGTTTACATTAACACTAACAAGTTCACGAACAAATAAACGGGTGGTTACCGTAACCAATTGTCAAAGTGACAGATAACGTATGAAAACATCTGTCAAAAAGAGTGGTTTAAGCTAAACAGTCGTTTAGCCTAATTAATGCGTAACAACTTTTTTTTTTTCCAAATGAAAACTCTAAATATAATTTATTTAAAATATGTATGTAAATTAATTTCAACACACAATTGTATCCTTAGTATCTCGTGATTAAATAAATTATAAATTTAGGTTCTAAATTTACAATGCAAAATGATCGACTTAATCGCTAATTAATTCAATGACGCCTATCGTATCCGCTGACAAAATGCAGTTTGTTTTTGTTTTTAAAAGTTTATTTTCCTAAATATATTTACCAAGTAGGTATTTATTTTATTTATTTATTTAGGCACCTCTATAAGTTAACAAAGTATTAAAAATTATTCAATACATTTATTGCGATATATAATTATGGTGGTTTTACGTTCAGCCAACATCGGCGATTATCGAAAAAAAAAAAAAACATTTATTTACGCTATTTATTTACGTCATTATTTTTCGTGTGCTTTGTTGGTCAACTAACATTTTTATTGTATGAGTGTAGATAAAGTAGTGTATGAAACTGCACATAACGTGATAGGTACTAGGTATTAGATATACCATTTATTAAAAACACACTCGTGTTGTAATAACCCCCTGTTATGTAACAGCACGGATAAAATAATAGTACCTATACTGAAACAGTTTTATAAACTACTATTTTCACACAAAATAAATAAATAAAATAATAAATAAATAATGCTGGACAAAGTTTATTACATGGACAACATTATCTAGCCCCAAGGTAAGCCAGAGCTTGTGTTATGGGTACTAGATAACTGATATACTTAATACAATATATTACATAGATAGATATTTTTTATTATACATAGAAAACACCCAGAACACCCTGAACAAATATCTGTAGATCGCACAAATATTTGTTCCGAGACGGGAATTGAACCCGCAACCTCCTGCGTCGCAGGCGAACCATCGCCAGCCGCGCCACAGGGGTCGTCAAAAACAAGTTTACAATAAACTTATAAAGATGACGATAAAGCGTATACACTTGACCCGAGGCAGATGACTTCGCCTGCAAACTTGTTGCGAATGATGTCATTACGATATCCAGAACGAGCGCGCTGTTGACATTGAAGTTCAATTTACTCACTAATTATAATTTGAGGTTCAATTGAGTTATAATTGGCGAGAAGTTCAATTTAATTTGACTCATTATTTATGTAGCCATTCATAATTTAGGGATGTTATTATTAATATTGTTGGGATAAATTAAAGTGTTCAACGTTTAGTAGCACGACTTACCTACTGTAGTAATTATTACCTAAAACCTATTATTATAGGTAATTAGTATTATTTAAACTAAACATATAGAAAGTTACCTAGATATTATTACCACAGATATTTATTTAGACGGACACACCAATTACATTAATCAAAGATAATAAAATAACAATAAAATAATATAAATCAAACACACAGCTATACATCACGCTCACAGAACCTCAAACATTCCGACAAAATCCTCGTCCAGCCATCCGCAAACAAATCACACTCAGGACTAGCATCCAGGAGAGCCTTGAGCGCAGCGAGGGCACGCGGTACGGCCCGTACGGGTGAACAAACAACCTATGCTTCCGAGCTGCACAATAATTATTCGGGACAAAGAATCGATACAGCTCAAAGTCCAAAGCGTCTATCCTGCCACGGAAAATCTTGCAGACCATAGTGATTTGGTCGTTAGCCCGTCTAACCTCCAGCGAGTTGTACCCCAGGCAACCCAGTAGAAACTTGGTGGGATACAGGTAAGGGTAGTACCCGTAACGACGCTTGTAAAGAAATCGAAGGAAGGCCTTCTGAATAACTCCTATACTAAACGAACAATATTTTTATACCTACTTAAGTATTTGTAATCACGTTTTTGAAAACGTCTGTAATGATTTCGATAGGTACCTACTTAAAAGTCTCTAAATATTTTTTGAAGTTTTTGGGGGCGAATACGATCTAGCTAGATCATAGCTATGGGGAAAATAGTTTTACAGAGGATTTTTTTTTCCAAAGAAGGTCGGCAACTCCTTACCCAGATCTAAAATAAATGAAACAGCGCCCCTTCATGGAGGTAGCAGTTTTCATTTTTCGTAGGTACAGTTCTAAATGTTATTTTTTGTCTAATTTTTCTAAAGAACTTGTATAATTTTAGAAGTTGGTAAGCAAAAGTTGTATTTCTAAATACCTACCTAATTTAATAAATTAACTCATTACATATTTTTACCCCCGACGCAAAAACGACGGAGTGTTATAAGTTTGACGTGTCTGTGTGTGTGTGTGTCTGTCCCATCGTAGCTCCTCAATGGATGAACCGATTTAGTTTTTGTTTTTGTTTGAAAGGTGAATTTGTCGGGTGTGTTCTTAGCTATGTTTGATCAAAATCGGGTCAGCCGTTTCATTGTGTTGAGGGTTTAATTTATTTTTTTACAAAATTAATTACTTGTTCTTAGTTTATCTTTATTTATATACATCTAAGTTTGTTTTATGTTACCTTGTACCCTTGGGCCTTGTGTTGGTGAACCGGTCTGTACTCTGTCTGTAAATAGGAAATTATCAGTTCTTATCTAAGGCTAGACTAGTATTTTCCTTGCAAATACGCTTTGCCGAGTGTGATAGACAAGTTTTGTTTCAGTAATAGCAGAGAATAGTTGTTTAGAGCTTAGATAATTTATATCTGGCTGGTTTTATTATCAGAGGTAAAGAACTATTTGTTTTTACAGAAATTTATTTTTATTATGAGCCTGTGGTGTTCCTCTGCAGGGCAAAGGCCTCCCTTCCCCCCTTCCATTTGTCTCTATTGTTGGCTATTTGGCACCAATCCTTCAAGTAGGAGTCTAGCTCATCCCGCCATCTCCGTCTGGGCCTTCCACGTGGCCGTCGTCTGTTTGGGATCCAATCTGTCGTGCTCTTTGCCCATAGTTCTTCTGACATACGGCACACATGTCCAGCCCAGTCCCGCTTAAGCTTTGCAGCTTTTTGAGCGACGTCAGCTATCTGTGTTTGGGAGCGTATTTACAGAAAGAATAATAAAATTAAAACAAGTAGATACCTATACTTTTTCAATCTTTTCCCACCATTTTTGAAAAGAGACGTCGTCTACTTTTATTTTATTTCTTTTCCTAGTGTTTTTTTTTTAGATATTTTGTGTTATTTTGGTGGCATCTTAACCAATGTAGCTCGTAGTGTAGTGAAATGAAACGGAAGTGAATTGTGTGACTCTTCAAATTGGTGGAGATTGACTACCAAAGTTTTAGTAAAACGCGCGAGGCGTTTTTTTCGTATGAAGATTTCGGCCTGCGGTTGGCGCAACAGAAAACAAATTTCGACTCGCAAAGTCGCAATTGCATTCAGTATCCGATAGTCGGGATACTGAATGCAAAACATAATATAGATAAACTCGTTCTTGGCCCTCTGTACGTTACATTTAGTTTGCTATAGGCACAGATAAAAGAATACTATCTATAGGTATTCAATTTGCCTTGTCGCTTTCATTTTATTCCTTTTGAAACGCCAACTGATAGGTAGTAGGTACCACAGAATAAATAATAGTACAAAAGAACCAACAAAAATTAAAAACCGGCCAATTGCGAGTTGGACACGCGCACAAAGGGTTCTGTACCATTATCTATAAAAACGGCAAAAAAACAAGTTTTTTGTATGAGAGCCCCCTTAAAAATTTATTTTATTTTGTTTTTTAGTATTTTTTTGTTAAAGCACAGAATATATTATAGCAGCAACAGAAATACATCATCTATGAAAATTTCAACTGTCTTACTATCACGGTTCATGAGATACCTACAGCCTGGTGAAAGGGCGGACAGACAGACGGACAGCGGAGCCTTTAGTAATAGGGTCCCGTTTTACCCTTTGGGTACGGAACCCTAAAAACAATAACACTTTAAAAGATGACTAATTCATTAGCGAAGACTGCCTAAAAGCTGTTTCATCAGCTGCGTAGGTATATTGCTTATAGACCGTTATGGACGCTCTTGTGTTTAGATGTTTCAGCGCCCATTGTATTGCTAATTTTCGTAAATACTTTTATCTCTTAGGTATATTTTCTATTAGGTACCTACCTATATTATGGTTTGTGCGGGCAACCTAAATTACCTACTTGTACTACTATTTATTCTGTGCCTAAAGGTGAAATTATGAGATAAAAGAGGACCCAGCCCAGTCCTTAAAAGTATAAAACCTTTGAGATGCATCATGAAGGTATCCTTTCACCACAGTGGTTATTTCTCCCAAGCTAACGGTCACATCCACATAGCACAGGAAGGCTGAACCAATGAAACACAGCTGTATTTATCCTCAGCTTCGGCTATTCTAAGAACCCATTATTCCAAAACAGAATTTAGCATTTTACGCGACTGAAATAGCAATACCGAAAGTGAACGATAGAAAGAGAGAGTTGTTGAGCAAAAATAAAAGGCATACAAAGATGATGTCATGCGTGTTGAATGGCGGTCAAGGGTACATCTTGTTCGCGAGAAACGCGAGATAAGTCGAGCTATAAATCGAGGGATATAATAATATAACTGGGTGTTCTTGGTTTGATCTCAGCGGCGCGAAATTCAATGATTTTGGTGTTTTTTTGCCCATCAACACTTCTTCAGATAGCGAAAGTTGATTTCGCGAGAAGTAGGAGCTACGATACTCCCCCTACCCCTAAGCATTTATGAGATACTATCGATTAAAACATGTGTGTTAAGTCTCCTAGTTCTCGCGAAATCAACTTTCGCTATCTGAAGAAGTGTTCGTGAGCTGTAATGGGCAAAAAACACCAAAACATTTGAATTTCGCGCTTCAAGCGAGAGCATCCACCTTAAATACCTAGGTATACTTACACGAGAAAATATACGTGTGTATTTTGCCCAAGACTTGCCATGATGAGATCAGGGTTTTAAAACTTCTATAGGTACACAACATCTATAACAAAAGACCTTGAAAAACTGTAGAAAACCAGTCAGCAATTTGAGTTATAGTATAACAAAAAGACAAATATACAGTTAGTTGACAAATTATATTATGGACCCCTAGTCAATTTATAAGCAAGTAATATTTATTTCTGCTTGTGTAAAACCAGTTTATTCATATATATACAGGTATCAAGATAATATCTTAATTAAGGAGACAACATTTTTGATCATGTAACAACCTATGGTTTCACTCCGAATATGGCAATTCGATGATGTTTTAAAAACAAAATCATTCAGAACGGAATATAAAAGGCTATAATGTTTTATAGCAAAAGTAATAAAAGGAAAAATGGTGGTTTTGCCTATGAAAATAAGCAGGACAAAATTCATTCTTCACTTACCCTTACCCCGTACGTAATTAAGTTCCCATAGCTTTGCATTTTTCATTCCATAATAATGATTCGTATTTCATGTTGACCGGTTTTCTATACTTAGTTTTTTATTGTTTCTATAGAAATTTAATTGTAGGGCCCCGGTCCCTTACTATAATAGCCTATAGGTAACTTTGTGTTTTAGGGGCTTACACAAAATTTGCTAAGTACCTACCTACGCGTATATTTTAAGAGATATTAAAATTAAATGGCTCTTTTGAAAGGCGCGAAGCGTTTTTTGTACCTATGCAGATTTAATGTTTGCCAGCGTCTGTTTGCAATGCTCTGCAGACTAATACATGACATCATAAAGGGCCCAAGATTTCTCTTTTACGGTCATAAACTCCAGTTATGTCATAACAAATATTGAAAAAGGCGTGTGAGTAGGCGTCAAACCCCGGCTTCCTTCGCGTCATTCACGTCATCGTACAACAATGTCGCGAAGGCTCTGTGGCTGTGAGTGGGCGCGTTGCTTTACCTATTCATTGACTGATCAACATACGGTGATTTACAACTAGTTTTTGTTGGGAAACATTTGCCTGGAGACACAATAACATTGCCTTTTTCTATTCAATGTAGGTACTGCTAGAGCATCATCATCATCATCATCATCAGCCTGTATCAGTCCACGGCTGGACATAGGCCTCTCCCAATGCGCGCCATTTAGACCGATTTCCAGCTTTACCCATCCACTTTCTACCAGCCGCCTTACGCATCGTCGCTCCACCTATAGCCAGGGGGCGCCCCACACTACGTTTACCAAGACTCTGTCTCCACTCTAGAACACGTTTACCCCAGCGGTTGTCGGTTCTTCAGCATATATACCCAGCCCATTGCCATTTCAGCTTGCTAATTCTCTGAGCTATGTCGAGCTACTACTGCTAGAGCGCTTGAGCACTTTGCATAAAATGTTTGCTTCTATTTTGGATAATATCTAAGTCACCCCAAATTATGTCACTATCTAACTCAGTAAACTTCAGGTAAGTAAGAACGGGGCAGAACAGAGCACGTAGTGAGCGAAATGACGAAAAACCGCAACTGTCTCAAGTAAATGACTATTTTCACTAATACTTAGTTTTTTATAAACATTGTGAAAGAATCATTAAAATCGCTTCAAGTGTTTGGAAGCAGTTGGCTTCTTTGTGTAAACCATAGGAAAACTATTTGTGAAAACAATTTTTAATTAAGGGCTCCGTTTGCGAAAAGCTCATTTTTGGTAGAGTCAAGTGTCAACCCCACCCCTGCCACAGCTAAACGTTAGTTTATAGATACCTATATGAAAAAAACACGTTTGTAGTATATAACGAAGTTAAAAGGAAAACTACCACGCTATGTAGGCTTTAGGTGTGAATAGGTGCCTTCTAGACCTTTGTGCTCCATCGTCGGCCGCATCGTCACTTACCAACAGGTGAGATCTTGGTCAAACAAGATAAAACAAGTTTTAAAAAAAACTGTAACACCGAACAACTTATAAAATGTACTTGGAGAACTAAAAAAATAAATTTTCGTAGTTGTTATTGGTGCAAAACAGGAAAGCCCCTTCTAAGTCCGCATATTGTGACGTGCAACTACGGAACCCTACAATGCGCGTGGCCCGACACGCACTTGACCGCTTTTATTAAATCGAATTCTTACTAAGCTACATTAGTAATTTTTCCTATTATTTCCTTCGTGACGACATTGATACATATTTCATAATAAAGTCACGTCTTCTAAAGTGATTCACAGTTGGATCTGAAGGATGGGATGATAGGTAGCTTAGCTATGTTTGTAACATAATACATTTAATTATGTTAGTCGGTATTATACCGTGTTACAATTAAGTTTAGTACGAGTTAGTCAAAGTGGCATTGTAATTGACTTTTCAACAAAAATTTCCGAAAATAACCTGATTTTGCTGAAATAAAAGTGGGATAACTTTTGAAATAAAAGTAAGTATTTATTATTTAATTTATATACTATCTTTCTATACCAGGGGTGGCCAAACTTTTTAAGTATGGCGTCTACATTTACATTTACTATCTCCCTGGGGTCTACCCGTCTACCCGACTAAAACAACATCACTGTGCCATCTTTTGAAATTTGAAATTAAACCCGAAAAACATATTATATTTGTTTTGATTTTATTTTATGATCAATGTTTGTGGTTTATGGATGCTTGGCACTGCCTTTGATTATTTAAATAATCAAAGGGCTCTGCATATTTTCGACAAGTAAGTCGTGTGATTTTTGTAGTTTTTCTTTGAACTCATCCCTTAGGTGGAATTAAATTTAAAATACATTTATTTACAGAAACAATAATACAAGATATGTACAAAATACATACGAAACAGTTGTGCCACCTGAAAACGGCTGCAAGCGATCTAAAGGTAGCTCAACTGATCCAAATCACTACCGGACGGAAGCGTCCCTAAGATGCTGGCTGCATTGCCACGCTGAATGGCAATACTAATGCGTTGAGCCAGATAAGAGCCAGCTCTCGGGTCACGCGTCGCTTCGACCAGATGCCCTGAAAGAATTTTGAAAACGCGAAGGGCCCCGGAACCCCACAAATTTAAAATTAAAATTCAAAATCTTTATTTCAGGCTTATTGAGAATTTTACTAAACCTAAACCACCAAAACAATAAGCCCATAGAAACATAAACTTAGAAACTAACTTATACCTATATAAAAACACTTTATTTATAACTTAATCTAACACACGTGTGATCGCCGACGCGTCACGGTTCTGGGGATCACGTGATAGACGGTCCTTGTACCGCAGGAACTTCACCCCTTTCGGGCACAAGTCAGGGCTTTTTTTTTTCTTTTATACTACTGGAATGGCGGAGCAAGCAGATGGCCCACCTGAGGCCGTAGACAAAGTAACAATCGAATAGCGATGTCGCTCGTAGAAAAGCCAAAAATGTATGAGATTGACGTATGCTATCGAAATGCCACGTGGTCTTGTGTATTGAATTACGACTGTAAAAATTGAATCGCTTCGAAGCGAATGCCACTTGGCTAGGCTATGAACAGTGCATTACCTCATAGGTCACGTCCACCTAGGATGCGCCCTATGTGGCATTGCACTGCGCCCGAGACACCCTGATACATAAAGATGAAAAGTCTCATGTGCCTGTAATTTCACCGGCACCCTTACCCTTCAAACCGGAACACAGCAATGCGAGCACTACTGCTTTGCGGCAGAAATAGGTATGGTTGTAGTACTTCCCCGGACGAACTCTTTCACAAAAAAGCTCTAATACTACTAAAAGTAGTATAAGTAGGGCTCAAGTAGGTCTTCAGATCCTCCGTAGGGACCCTCACCAAAAATGAGCTTAAGCCCACATTATGACGAGAGTCCTACTTCATGACCCTCAATCCCACTCCGGCTTTCTTCCTGTCCACCACTTCTGCGGCCTTCACGTCGAAGTAGACTGCGGAATGAGTATATGCGGGCTACTCTTGGCCAACCCTGCATCATACTATACTATTAGTAAAAATTTAACTGGGAGTAGGTAATATCTTTTAATATTCTAATTAAGGCAATTTTTATAATTAAAGTAGGTTCCTACAGTTATACTATAAACATACATCTATAAGAATATTTATTGTTCCGTTAACACGAAAGGGTTCGTGTGGGATAGGCGTGTTGTCTGCATAGATGTAATATAGGTGTAAATAAAAAAGCTGGGGAAATGGGTTTTTGCGTCACTGGGAGAACCCTCATCTCATGTACCTCATCTTCCCTTTTTAACCCCCGACGAAAAACAAAGGGGTGTTATAAGTTTGAAGTGTCTGTGTGTGTGTGTGTGTGTCTGTCTGAGATGAACCGATTTTTTGTTTTTTTTTGTTTTGTTTAAAAGGTGTATTTGTCGCGAGTGTTCTTAGCTTTGTTTGATCAAAATCGGTTCAGCTGTTCAGCGATGGGGTTTTTTTTTATTTTTACAAAATTAATTACTTGTTTAGTTACATCTATGGTTGTCTGTGGATGTAATTTCCGGAACTCGATGGATGAAAAAACAAACTTTCACTTACAAAAATAGGATTGTATAAAAAAGTATGAAAGAAAACTGACCCAGCGAAAAACTATGTTTTACGCTTAGAATTAGATAAAGATAAAGATAAGTTTATTTCACTTAGAATAGGTCCAACAAATCATAAATTAACATTTGCATTAATTTCAAAGGTGTTCGTAAGTATATGAAATAAGGGAACTTTGCCTTCCGTGCGTGTTAAAAAACTGTGTTACGGTTATACCTACTATTATTTATTCTATGGTTACGGCAAGGTAACGCTAAGGTTTTACGAATTACGATGTGGTCACTTATTGGTATTTACGGTACCTGCTTGTACTATTATTTATTCTGTGATGTAGTGGAAATAGTCACCAATTAGGAATCGCCTGAGACAGTACGGTAAAAGACGCCCTAACTCCTAAGTGATCACGATCTTATGAAGAACCGACCAAAGAGAGAGATAGATTATAGACAGGTGGTCAATGATTGCAAGAAACCAGTTGGCATTTGTTTACCATGACACAGTCACCACAGTCAGATTTGGTGCCACAAGGGCGACACCTGTTCAAATGTTATGCATAGCTTTAAAACGTTAATTAACACCTCAAGCTTGGATCATTAAATTAGCCATCTTAGGCTCAATGCTCTTACATTGAAAAAAAAAAAAAACAATGTAACTGGACCTACAAAAAAAGCGGCCAAGTGCGAGTCGGACTCGCCCATGAAGAGTTCCGTAGTAGCAAGTAACATAATATAAAAGTTCTTGGATTGTTTATGATCTTACTAGATCTCGTTCAATTCAATTTTCGGTGGAAGTTTACATGGTAATGTAAATCATTTTCCTTTCATTCTCTTATTTTATAAGTTACAGGGGGGGGGGGGGGGGGGGGGTTCATACAACATTATCTAGCCCCAAGCTAAGCAGAGCTGTGGCAGAGCTTGTGTTATGGGTACTAAGGTAGCTCATATACTTACCATTACATATAGATAGATATTTTTAATACATAGAAAATACCCTGAACAAATACTTGCAGATCGTACACATATTTGTTCCGAGTCCGGGAATCAAATCCGCAACCTCCTACGTCAAAGGCGAACCTTCGCCCGCCGACAGAGGTCGTCTAGGTACCTACCTAGACCGGCGTCTAATCCTACTAATATTATAAACGCGAAAGTTTGTAAGTATAGATGGATGGATGTTTGTTACTCTTTCACGTAAAAACTACTGGATAGATTTGGATGAAATTTGGAATGGAGATAACTGGACTCCCGGAATAACACATAGGCACATTTTTATCCCGATATTTCCACGGGATCGAGACTTACGCGGGTGAAACCGCGGGGCGCTGCTTGTGATAGGTATATATATATAATGCTTCCAAGATCCGACATCGAAAGCTGTTCTTCCCACGCTCTCTACCGGAGTGGTTTCACCTCCAAATAAAGCGTCACATCCATCGATACGACTTACGAGTAGTACCAAACGCGATACCTACTGATTATTATTAGTGATTACCGATGCCTCTCGATAACGCATGTTGTTAGCTTTGATTAGGTACATAGGGCGTTACTTAGTTTTTTTTTTTATTGTTTTTTTTTCCAAACACTCTTGAAATAAAGTTTGGATATTTATGTGAAATGTGGTGAAATGTCTCCACAATCATTATCCAAAAATCTACAAAAATATATAAGTAGGTATGTTAATCTATATCATACTAGCGACTCGCCCCGGCTCGCACGGGTAGCCGGTGAAAATGCATGTACATTACTAGAACATGCAGGTTTCAGGAAGCATAGCATCGAAAGTACGAACAGCAAAATAACCTATTGTCTGTTTATCTACAGGTAAAACAAAATGGCGACCAAATCGTACAGCAAGCAGAAGGAGTACAAAGAGTACTCCAGCTCGGGTACCGTGCCCTACACGGATGAGCAGTTCGGTAAGAAGACATACCTGTGCACCACTAGGGGGTGGTGTCTGGTGGGCAGGTACCACTACAAAATCACCTACATCTTCAGATCATCGACAACCTATAAGTCCACTGGTCATAGAGTTATAGGTGACATAAGGGGTCTCTCCCATTGCGGTCTCCGGCTCTGTCCAGCCGGCGCTGCCAGCCACCCTGCAAAAGTCATCGCCCTCCGACCTCTGTGGCCGAGTGAGATACGAGAGGTTGCGGGTTCGATTCTCGCTGCTAGACAAATGTTTGCTTGTACTGCAAATATTTGTTCCGTGCCTGTGTTGTAGCTTGCTAGTACCATGGCACAGGATCGAAGTGTGCTATTTATGTGACTGTTGGGTTTGTTATGTGACCTTTCCATCTGGCCGGAGGTAGCCCCATCCACACACGTCTGCCTAGAGCTAGACAGACTAGACACGTTGTCATACACGCTGGCTCAGACAGCTTTCACTGGATCTTGGCGCCAATGTGTCAAGTGCATGCACTCACGCATTGCCCATGCGCTCATGCAGTTGTTGGCGTGTGTCGACGGTGTAGTGTTTTTTCCTTGGCCTGCTCTTGCCTCAGCCACTAACTAGCCCAATAGTTGGGAAAACGTGTATAAGACCTCAACTCACCGGTCCCGCAATTATGATACGCTGCTGGTCTATTCCAACGTTTAACTCTTGACTGACTCTTTAGGATCCGTAGTAGTTTTAGTTTTAGTTTAAGTAGAGCTTTATTGTGAAAGAGTTCGTCCGGAGAAGTACTACCACCATGCCTATTTCTGCCGCAAAGCAGTAGTGCTTGCATTGCTGTTTTCCGGTTTGAAGGGTATGGGTGCCGGTGAAATTACAGGCACATGAGACTTTTCATCCTATGTCTCAGGGTGGCGGGCGCACGCAGTGCAATGCCACATAGGGCGAGTCCTAGGTGGACGTGACCTATGAGGTAATGCACTGTTCATAGGCAGAGTTTACCGCTTAACATCAGGTGGGCCATCTGCTTGTTCCGTCATTCAGTAGTATAAAAATAAAAAAAACCTACTGTACGTACAGTCCGGTACCCGATGTTATTGACAGTTCTCAAATACCCTTTTAATTTGTACATATTTCGTTGCAGACATGATCAAATCAGACCTGTTGCCCAAAGGCAGCAAGCTGCATTCGTTGGGACGCAACGGCACTGGAGCAGGCGCCAGGGAGTACCACTATGAGTACAAGGAGGAGAAGCATCCTTCGGGCAAATATGACAGGAAGGACATGAGGACTGTCGAGGTACGAAGTATACGATGTTTGGGGTTGTCTCTACCTAATATAACCTCTCGTTAGAATGTGACGGAATTTATCTGTTTTATGCGCAATCATTTGCTCAGTTAAAAAACAAACACTTCACGTCGGGGTCGCCACTGTCGGGGGGTTAGTCTATCCTCTGTAGGATGTAAGCTGCTCCCTTTATTACAGTGATGTTCAGACTTCTGGTGAGGATGGGATACTGCAGATGAAAATACGAGTACCTACGTCTTAAGTCGCTAAAATGGCGGCCAGGCCACTTTTTTAAATTTCTGATACTTAGCTGATTCTTGTTCAGTGATCACAGGGATCCTCAGACATCGAGCAACACGGAACGGAGGCCTGCAATGCTCTATGTCCTCAGTTATCGATTTTGAAAGCAATCGAACAAAAAAAAAAAAAAAAAAACGTAGCTACAATTTTCTATTCCGACAGCAGAATCGTGTTGATCATCATAATGGACACTTAAAAACAGAAAAAAAACTACTGTTTAAACATGAAATTTCTGCGCTTTGTCATGAGCGGGGGGGATGTTGGCACTTTTTTCTCCCAACGTCCCCCAGTGGGGCTAGACAGGTGGGAGACGCTGGAAGTATGCGGCGCTAAGTGACTAGTGTCACCTCACGCGGCGCGGGACGGGGCGATATATTAAATTACTGATACAAACATTCTGTGCCCCTACAACGATTTGTAATTTTGCGACATGCCGCACCCTGGACTAACGGACCCTCATAAAAATATCAATCGCCTCTTTCAGGAGTATACAATCCCCCAAAAGTCTGTGCCCAAGGCGGCAGAGAGCAGTTACTACTACGAGAGAGAGGAGCGTGAGCTGCCAGCCGTCAACACGGGCACCAGGACTTACAACTACGAGAGCAGTATCAACTCCACTCCAGGTGAGACTCAAAAGTACTACGAGAGAGAGGAGCGTGAGCTGCCAGCCGTCAACACGGGTACCAGGACTTACAACTACGAGAGCAGTATCAACTCCACTCCAGGTGAGACTCAAAAGTACTACGAGAGAGAGGAGCGTGAGCTGCCAGCCGTCAACACGGGTACCAGGACTTACAACTACGAGAGCAGTATCAACTCCACTCCAGGTGAGACTCAAAAGTACTACGAGAGAGAGGAGCGTGAGCTGCCAGCCGTCAACACGGGTACCAGGACTTACAACTACGAGAGTAGTATCAACTCCACTCCAGGTGAGACTTTAAACAAACATTACCAACATAACTTGTGTGTTTGAGTGTCGAATCACCCTAGCGTACACTTTGCTTGATACATCCAATAGTTGCACTAAAACAAGTCAAATCTCAGTTAGATAATATTACATTAAGCGTTCCACAAGGAAGCAGTCTTGGTCCTTTGCTTTTTTTAGTTTATATTAATGAATTACCAAATATAACAAAACATCTAGCTGTCATGTTCGCAGATGATGCTACTATCTTCATCCCTAAGAATAATCTATCTGTAAAATAAATTTATTTTGAAGTAAACAGAACTTTGGAAACAATCATTTGTTGGTTAGAGAATATTAATCTTAGACTGATGAGACACTCACTCTGCATACCTACAATTTAGAAACTACAAAACACTTCCACTTAAGGTTAATATCCAAAATTATCAGAAATAATGAATACAAAATTAATGTTATTTTTCTTTTTATGGTTAATTTCATCTCGGCTTCAAGAAACCGGTAATAATAATTACGGGCCTAGCTAGGCCCGTAAGTGCCCTAGGCCAAGTGAGTGTCATGATTATGAGTTGTTTGTTGTCGTTCCTGTTGAGACGTGGCGTAAAGTTGGTCGGTTTGCAAGAATCTCCTAGTTATCCGGCATGTATTTAAAACGACTGCTTTTTGTAGGCTATAAGTAGGTAAGTCTTGGAAAGTTTAGGGTGCGAAGAGACACACATGCGTGCAATTTCGTCTTTCAAGTCTGTGTATTTACTTAGTTTTTCGGCTATTGTAGTCTGTAAATTATGCGTGTTGGGGATGGCGATGTCGATAAGTTGTGCAGTCTTATGTTCTTTGTCAATAACTGTAATTATTATTATTATTAGTAACTATTGATGTTCACATGAACCACAGAAGAAATAATAGTACAAATACCTGAACTGAAAAGCTCATGTAAATTAAGTAAATTGTAAATTGTCTCAATATTGATAAGCTTTGTCTATTTTAGTGGGTACCCATATCATCGAAAGCCATTGCTATAAATGCTTATTATGGTTATGTATATGATATATCCTCACTTAAGCTATGGTATAATATTTTGGGGGAACTCAGTCAATGTTCAGTCTTCCTTTTAATTCAAAAAAAGAGTTAAAGAATCATTTACAATCTCCATAGCAGACTCACTTAGAAATGTATTCAGAGACAATAACTTTCTTACAATGATTGGTTAGGTATATCCGTATATACAGTGGTGGCCATATAATTAAGAACGCTGATATAAAGGGAAGATTTTTTCCAACTAAGATGCAAAACTAATTGTATGCATTTGTTTTTATTTCTCTCGGTATCGTAAAACATTTCCATATTACCACTGTATTCATTGATACACATGATTGGCTAAAAATCAATAGGTAAACTTTTTACACTACTTTTAAACCAAGTATTCCTTATTACTGGCTGGTCACGTAATTAAGAACGCTAAGTAGTTTATACCTTTATTCAAATTTAAATAGAGAACACTCAGTCGATTTGTTACTGTTTGTATAATTTTGGCGCCATTACGTGCTGTAAAAGATTAAAGGTGATTGCTTCTTTAGAAAAAACAATGGGAAAAATTAAATTTGTGATAAATCTACAAGGGAAGTAATAATAAAACTTCGCCGGAAGAATTGGTCTTATAAAAAGATAGCCGACCATCTGCAATGTTCAAAAACGATGGTTTTCCACGCTGTAAAGCATTTTGCTACGTATCAAACTACTTCGAATGTTCCACGTGTACCTAAACAGAGAAAAACAACTCCTCGAGATGACCGAAACATCGTTCGTATGGCAAAACAAAATCCTTTTAAAGGGTCCAATGAGCATAGAAAAGAATATTTTGGTGAAAACAACCCTTCAGCAATCTCAGCACGCACTATTCGAAGACGTTTGGTAGAAGAAAAATTGCACGGTAGGATAGCAAGAAAGGTACCCATGTTAAAACTTTGCCACAGGCAAGCCCGGCTTGCATTTGCGAGAAAGTATGAAAACTGGACTGTGCAACAGTGGAAAAATGTACTTTTTTCTGACGAGACGAAAATAAACAGAGTATGTTCTGATGGAAAACGATATGTACGACGTCCCCCGAATACAGCATTCGACCCAAAGTACACGAAAGTTACATTAAAGCACGGTGGTGGAAATGTGAAAATTTGGGGTTGCTTTTCTGGACATGGTGTAGGACCTGTAAAGTTGATAGAAGGTAACATAGATCAGTTCCAATACAAAAATATACTGGAAGAAACAATGTTACCATACGCTGAAGACGTTCTACCGGTCATTTGGACATTCCAGCATGACAATGATCCAAAGCACACTGCACGCACCGTAAAGGAATTTCTTACAGCGCAATTAGTTTCTGTCTTAGACTGGCCTGCTAACAGTCCAGATCTAAACCCAATAGATAATCTGTGGTTTGAAGTAAAGAAAAAGGATTCAAATACAAAGTGTGGAAATTTAAGAGAGCTGTATGACGTTTTTTTAGAAGAATGGAACTCTATTTCTCTTGCGAAATATCAAAAATTAATAGAGTCAATGCCTCGCCGGTGTAAAGCTGTAATTAAAAGCCGTGGATATGCTATTAACTATTAATTTTAGTTAAATATTTATTAAATATCTTTTTATGTTTCCTGTGCTACATAATATTGTGATTTTTTAAATCTAAGTGTCATACAAAACAATTCCTGAGCAGTTAAATAAATCGTTCTTAATTATTTGTCCAGTTTCAGTACTATTTGAATGTGTTACTTTGATAAAATCAATAAAATGTGCAAAAAATAGTTAGCGATTTCATACTTTATTCTTAAGTCAGGTTGCTCTATTAATGTGACTATTATATAACATAACTAGTTGCTTCTCAGAAGGTACACATCTCTGTGTATGATACGATTTAAATAAAAAACTTCTAGAACTTCAAATCGTTCTTAATTATATGACCACTACTGTATATACCTATAGGAAATCTGTTTATTTGTTCAAAAAAACAAAATTTGTTGGTAAATGATTTTTATGTTTTTAAATATTAAATTAATTATCTAATTATTTTTGTGTTATTATTATTGTATGTGAAATATTAGGTTGGCCTAAGATTTCACATACAATCGTTTGATTGAACCTCAGACCAAACTAAATATTTTGTTTGTAATTGCAGGGTACTCTAAAGTGAAGAGCTCAAAGGCGACCAAGGATCTCTCGCAGAATGTGGGAGAACTGGACTCTCTCCTCGACGATTTACAGAGAGATCAGGAGAGACAGCTGTACAAGAGTGGCTACACTTCAGACACCGCGGAGAGCACGTCATTCGATTACAGGAAAGAGTAAGTTACACCTATAGAAATAAGGCTCGAAGGCGACCAAGGATCTCTCGCAGAATGTGGGAGAACTGGACTCTCTCCTCGACGATCTACAGAGAGATCAGGAGCGGCAGCTGTACAAGAGTGGCTACACGTCAGACACCGCGGAGAACACGTCATTCGATTACAGGAAAGAGTCAGTTACAGTCATGCGTTAGCATCCTAGTAGTTTGTGGTTACACATCACTTATAGAAGTAAGACTCCAAATTGATCAGGAACACCGCTTTACAAGAGTGGCCACAGAGTCATGTTATTATTCACTTATTTTTTACTAAATAAGCAATTTAAAAAAATATAGAAATCCGGCTAAGTGCGTGTTTGACTCGCGCACGAAGGGTTCCGTACAATTATTTATAAAAACGGCAAAAATATCACGTTTGTTGTATGAGAGCCCCCTTAAATATTTATTCTATTCTGTATTTAGTAAGTATTTGTAGTTATAGCGGCAACAGAAATACATCATCTGCGAAAATTTCAACTGTCTGTCTATCACGGTTCATGAGTAAAGCCTGGTGACAGACGGACAGAGACGGACGGACAGCGGAGTCTTAGTAACAGGGCCCCGTTTTACACTTTGGGTACGGAACCCTTATAAAAAAAGTAAACACGTCCTTGGGTACCTACCTACAATGCCTACAATACCTATGCCATAATTGCATCATACATATGCCATTGCCATACCTACATAGGTATGCATTCATCATAAGAAAACCCTCACTTTATACAGTCGCGCACGACCTAACGCAGGACGCAGGTGACCAAGAAAGAACCAGAGACACGACTCGACTAGCAAACAAACAGCACAGGAACGTGTTAAATCAGCTATACGGCTGAAATTAAGTTATTAATTGATTATTTCAGAATGCCAAAAGCGCCATCTAGCGGCTATTCGACTATGAAACGTGAAGAGCGCCTGGAGAGTTCTTCGTGGGGCTCGAGCCCCCCTCCCCCGCCCGCCGTCACCCGCGCCGCCGAGATCCGGCAGGAGGTGTATCGGGAAGAGAAGACGGGTGAGTCTCGTAGTCAATGAATTTAGTATATAAATTCCTTGCTTGTAGTATAGTTAAGAGTACTTCCGTAAAGGCGCCATCTAACGACAAGTTGTTACTATGTAACTATGTCTTTATAGAACTTGGTAAAAGCGCCATCTAGCGGCAAGTTTTGCTTATGAACAAAACTACATGTCCTTTGATTAGAATGATAAAAAATGTTAGTGCGGTTCACACTTCACAACATCAGTACCACTGTTCAGGTTTGGACGAACATCATAAAAATGATATTTCTCCATATATTCATGGCCTGGGAGCCCAAACCACAGCTCAAACCGGAAAAAAGATTTGAATTCCCGCCACGTCGATATGGCTTGATTTATCGTCGTCGTTCAAATACTGATTGATAGATGGCACTACAATCGAGTGTTTACAGTGTAATTTTTGCTACCTAACCGAACCCAAGTTCATAGTATAGTACCTACTTTAGGTACCATACCAATCAGAATATTCAGAACAGAATTAGTACCAGTATAAGTAAACTGCATGTCACAAAAAATGGAAAAAAAATATCCCGGCATCTTGCTCCTGGTATTCTATCTAATGGTAAGTTCACGTTTTTACTGTTTATGTTCTTGTTAACTATGTAGGTAGGTATTAGCAGTGACGTCGGCCACCAAATCTCAAAATACGAATTCCATATAGGTACCTACCTACCTACCTACCTACCTAACCTACCCGGAGTTGTCAAAGTGAGGCTCTTATGTAGGTACACTCTGACCAAAACTTTACAAAAATTGGGTTAAAGTGACCCTCAATCACAGTATCTTTTGCTTTCATAGTGGATTTTTGTTTGTGTTTGAATATCACATATGGAAGCATTTTGCAAAGATGACGGAAACTTTTCTCAGGGGCCATATTAAGAAAAAATAGATAAGGTAGTGGAATCGCCATGATTTCTTCTGGCTATGAGTTAAATGTCCTAATGTGTTAGGGTGCGTCCTAGGTGGACGTGACCTATGAGGTAATGCACTGTTGATAGGCAGAGGTTACCGCTTAACGTCAGGTGGGCCTCTTGCATGTTCCGTCATCCAAATAGTATTAAAAAAAAATGATTGGTGCGGTTCAATGTTCAAACGAATAAAACAATAAGAACAGGTGCCTAATTGTATTGACACGTGTTTCAGAGTCGCGCGTGGTGCCATCACAAGTGTCGCCGGCGGTGCCTCTCGCTGTGCCATCGCCAGTATGCGGGCACTGCCACCACGTGACATCCAATACTTCTACTGTGAGTATTTTACATCAGCATACATGCCCATAACGGAACAAGCAGATGGCCCACCTGATGTTAAGCGGTAACGTCTGCCTTTAACAATGCATTACCACATAGGTCACGTCCACGTAGGAAGCACCCTATGTGGCATTGCACTGTGCCCGCCACCCTGAGACACGAAGATAAATGTCTCATGTGCCTGTAATTTCACCGGCACCCACCCTTCAAACCGGAACACAGCAATGCGAGCATTTTATGTCTCAGGGTGGCGGGCGCAGTGCAATGCCACATAGGGCGCGTCCCACGTGGACGTGACCTATGAGGTAAATAAAAATAAAATAAGTAATGCATTGTTAAAAGCAGAGGTTACCGTTTAACATCAGGTGGGCCATCTGCATGTTCCGTTATTCAAAGAAGTTACACAGGGTATGGGCAGAAGCATCTACCTGAGTACTTAACACCAATACTGCGTTCAACAATCCATCTGCCGAGCGTGGTGATTACGGTCATTGTAATCTATGGGGGAGGCTTTCGTCCAGCAGTGGACGTCTAAAGGCTGATGATGGTCTGATGATGGAGATGGAATATCCATAAAATTACTCCTCTATAGTAACTGTAAACTGACAGTTTTTAATCTTTAATAAGTATACATATATTTTTGTATTGCACAGCTATCTCGAAGCAGTACGCCCATGAATAAGGTGACAACCACAGTGAAGACCTACACGTACGAGGTGCCAGCCGACCAGGACCCCACGACTGTACCCCTGCCGCCGCTCTCAGACCAAGAGCGATACGTCAGCACCACGGAGAATATACGCACGTGAGTATAGTGTGCCCATCGCTCCTCTAACACAGTGCAGACCTACACGTACGAGGTGCCAGCCGACCAGGACCCCACGACTGTACCCCTGCCGCCGCTCTCCGACCAAGAGCGATACGTGAGCACCACGGAGAATATACGCACGTGAGTATAGTGTGTCCATCGCTCCTCTAACACGGTGCAGACCTACACGTACGAGGTGCCAGCCGACCGACCAGGACCCCACGACTGTACCCCTGTCGCCGCTCTCAGACCAAGAGCGATACGTCAGCACCACGGAGAATATACGCACGTGAGTATAGTGTGTCCATCGCTCCTCTAACACGGTGCAGACCTACACGTACGAGGTGCCAGCCGACCAGGACCCCACGACTGTACCCCTGCCGCCGCTCTCAGACCAAGAGCGATACGTCAGCACCACGGAGAATATACGCACGTGAGTATAGTGTGTCCATCGCTCCTCTAACACAGTGCAGACCTACACGTACGAGGTGCCAGCCGACCAGGACCCCACGACTGTACCCCTGCCGCCGCTCTCAGTCCAAGAGCGATACGTCAGCACCACGGAGAATATACGCACGTGAGTATAGTGTGTCCATCGCTCCTCTAACACAGTGCAGACCTACACGTACGAGGTGCCAGCCGACCAGGACCCCACGACTGTACCCCTGCCGCCGCTCTCAGTCCAAGAGCGATACGTCAGCACCACGGAGAATATACGCACGTGAGTATAGTGTGTCCATCGCTCCTCTAACACAGTGCAGACCTACACGTACGAGGTGCCAGCCGACCAGGACCCCACGACTGTACCCCTGCCGCCGCTCTCAGTCCAAGAGCGATACGTCAGCACCACGGAGAATATACGCACGTGAGTATAGTGTGTCCATCACTCCTCTAACACAGTGAATTCACGGTGTTACTTCGTACCTCTACAATGCGCTTATACCGTAAATATCTCTAGTACCTATCAGCGTATACTGATAAAATTAGTAAGAGTAACTAATCATAATATAGATAGTAGATTTATATTTTCGATTTTGCAGCAAATTTATATTGTAAGAAATACTGTGTGTCGTGATTGACGTTCACTTTTCGTTTTCATTTTATATTATTTTATTTATATTGGTCATTATTTGCGGCAAATCATATTTGCTTGAAGAAAACAGCGAAAATAACATCGAAATTTGTGACATTGTGAGTACCTACTTATCGCTTTGGGTCGCTGAATGATTTCTACTTATGTGTTTTTTTATTGTTATATATTATTTTATAAGATCGAACTACCCACATAGTTTTAACCTTTTTTTTTTATTTGTTTAGTGTTTGCTCATATTTAAGTGAACTGTTAAAGTTCTTTTTGAGTCAAATCAAGTTCTTTAAACCGAAATTTTAGTCCATACAAGTCATTTCGATGTTATTTTTGTTTTCTTCAACCAAATATGATTTGCCGCAAATAATAATGACCAATATAAAAGCCAACAACAGTAATTTCAGTGTAAAATTATACTCTGTTCGCCCATATTTGGTAAATTACGTTAGTGTGAAAAAGCAACCACCTTAATCTACCTATCTATCTACCTATCTATCTGCGACGCAGGAGGTTGCGGGTTCGATTCCCGTCTCGGAACAAATATTTGTGCGATCGCAGATATTTGTTCAGGGTGTCCTGGGTATTTATCTATGTATAATAAAATATCTATCTATGTAGGTAATATATTGTATGAAGTATATCAGTTATCTAGTACGCATAACACAAGCTCTGCTTAGCTTGGGGCTAGACAATGTTGTGTGAACTGTCCAGCGTTATTATGATTATTTTATTTTTATTTATCTATATTCCCATGTGCAGTTCAACGAACACGACGAAGGTACCAGCGTCTCTGCCAGTGTCGATGCCAGTAGCTGTGTCGCCCACTGGCTGCCAGTACTGCACGCACTGCAATCACTCGCTCTCGAGAGACGTGCGCGACACCAGCACGCTGACACGTGACATCCGAGACGTGCGCGACACGAGGGAGTATAGGACACACGTCACCACCAAGGACGGTAAGTGGCCATCATCACAGATAAAATAATACTATACTAGTACAGATACCTCATGCCATACAACGAAACGCGACCGCCATAACTCGGGCTATTGTGCGGGCTATTTTGGTTGCCTTACCTGGGCGCTAGATGCCGCTAGCAGCGCAATTGATAGCTCAAGCCACCTAGCACCTGCAACTGTAATTACCGCGCAAAATGCGCACACACTCAACAGATGGCGTGTGTTAAAAAAACTTACACACGTATTTTGGAATAGGACGGAAATACTAGCTTTCTCTTTCATTTCGGGCATGACGTCATTGGCGGGTCATCTGTTTTTTTTAAATAACGCCGTCTATCAAGTCTGTACTACCATTTTTTACTACAAACAAACTGTGTCAAACCTCAACCTAGTTCAAATGATTACCACCAGGAAAACGACATCATTAGATTTTTCTTAAGGTGGTCGCTTTTCCATACAAACGTATTAGCACAAATATGGGCAAACAGAGTATAATTTTACACTGAAATGACTGTTGTTGGCTTTTATATTGGTCATTATTTGCGTCAACACATATTTGGTTGAAGAAAACAGTGGATTAATAGCGAAAATAACATCGAAATTTTAGTTCATTTATGTCAGTGTGTGAGTGTACACTGACAGTGTCACACACATAGCCGCAGATTAGATAACAGTAACATGTCACTTACACGCGACGTTGTCAGCTCGTGACTTACGCCGGCTAAGCGCTGTTGCCGCTTCGATCTGTCATATCATAATTAGCTCGGATAGAAAATATTAGAAAAACAAACATTTAGGATTGGACATGTGTATGCGAATCAGCCAGACAGCCGGAGGCCGCAATGCATTGCAAGGTCTCTACATATGAACTTTGTATAAATAATGGGAGAAAATTAAATTACAAACAACTAGACAGAAATTACAGACAAATATAATATTATCTTAATTACGTAAAAATTAAATTAAATACTACTAGCTGATCATAATTACCTATATATTTACGCACAAGGTTTTTTGAACTGAGACCTCACGAATACACACGGTTTAGGTAGGTTACCTTATTTATTTCGAAAAAATATCTATGTACATCCACATGTGGTTCGAAAAGTTAGACCTTCAACGTCGTTAAAATTCCTAGAAACGGGAGGTCAACAAAGAATGTTATACACTGGTTGTTATTTTATAGAGTAGGTACCTACAAGTTTCAAGATTCATAAATTTTAGACTTTTCCCAGTATTTGTATCATAAAAGCTACAAACGTAAAAAAAACAGCGTTGTAGGATTAGTGGAAGTACCCTAGAGGTTTTGTTTTTTTACATTTTTGATTTACCCTAACATCTCAGAAACTAAAATAGTTTTGAAATGTCGAAGCGAGGAACTTTCATATGACACCACATTTGATCTGATATTCTCACTTTTTTTTACCTCCTCTTGGACCCCAATATCTCAACAACCCCCCGACCGATATAGCTCATAACCTTACCAACAAATTGTACCAATACTATCACCTCCCAATCAAATTTCATGAAGATCGGATTAACGGTTCGGAAGTTATGCTCGGACAAACATACATACATACATACATACAAATGCCAATTCTTCCAAGTTGAATCAGAGAACTCGCTTCGCTCATTCAATATTTAAAAAAAAAAACATAGTATTGCCTTGTTTCAGTCGAAGTCAGTTCTGTGTAGGTAGGTGAAACTACAATCTTCAAACAAATTCGTTGAAATGATTCCTAGGGGTCTTATTCATTATAATTGCGAGTTAGGGTCTTCGGAAGGTTTAGATATGCAGGCCCAGGGTGGGTATTGAACATTTTGCCTCCTGCTTAGAAGACAAGAGTTCATCTTACTATGACATGTTATGTCTGTTCGTGTATGTCACAGCCACTTTTTTCCGAAACTATAGGATCTATGCTGTTGAAACTTGGTAAGTAGGTGTATTCTGTGAACCGCATTCAGATTTTCACAAAAAAATAGAAAAAAACAAAAAAAAATGGGGGTTCAGTTCTAAGTATTAGTACTTAGAACTGAAACTCAATATTTTTTTTCATCAAACCCGTTGGTGTGGGGTATCTATGTATAGGTCTTCAAAAATGATATTGAGGTTTATAATATAACTTTTTTCTAAACTGAATAGTTTGCACGACAGACACTTCCAAAGTGGTAAAAAGTCCCCCCCCCCCCCCAACCCCGTAACTTCTAAAATAAGAGAATGATAAAACTAAAAAAAAAATGTACATTACCATGTAAACTTCCAACGAAAATTGGTTTGAACGAGATCTAGTTAGTAGTTTTTTTTTAATACGTCATAAATCGTAAACCATCCAAGAACTTTGATATTATGTTACTTGCTGCTACGGAACCCTTCATGGGCGACTCCGACTCGCACTTGGCCACTTTTTTTTTTAATTTCCATAATATTATTTGCATGCAATGCATATCAGCCGGCCTAGCCAAAAGACATTCGCTTCGAAGCGATTCCATTCCTTTCTAGGCGCTAGTCCAGATGGTACGTTCCTAAGCACTAATTTATTACTAGTAGGTAATTGTGTTTATACTGTACTAGCCATTTCACCGCAGCTTGGCAAACAAACAAACAAACAAAACAACAAAGTTTACATATTTACAGGGAATTAATTTTGTAAAACTTAAAAAAAAACCGAACGAAATAAAACGGCTGAACCGATTTTGATCCAACAAAGCTAAGAACACTCCCGACAAATACACCTATCAAACAAAAACAAAAAACGATTTCGGTTCATCCGTTCGGGAGCCACGTTGGGACATACAGACACACACACACACACACAGACACGTCAAACTTATAACACCCCTTCGTTTTTCGTCGGGGGTTAAAAAATACAAAATAATAGTGAAGATAAATAAAAAAGCATAAAAAAGATAAATATTTTATACATAGTGTAATACAAATTAACAATCTTTTTTTTTAAGGAGAATTAGCCTTTTTGAAATGCAATCCTTTCCCTCATTGTCTCGCAAGTCGCAAAGGCCTCGAAATTAAAAATAATATAATTAATTTTTATTGAATGGGTTATCCTCTCTTTTAACCCCCGACGAAAAACGAAGGGGTATTATAAGTTTGACGTGTCTGTGTGTGTGTGTGTCTGTCTGTCCCATCGTAGCTCCCAAACGGATGAACCGAAATCGTTTTTTTTTGTTTGAAAGGTTTATTTTTCGGGAGTGTTCTTAGCTTTGTTTGATCAAAATCGGTTCAGCCGTTCAGCGTTGGGGTTTTTTTTTTAATTTTTACAATATTAATTACTAACTCAACTATAATCTGGACCTCTTCAAGGCTAGAGTGAATAGGTGCCTTCTAGACCTTTGTGCTCCATCTTCGGCCGCATCGTCACTTACCAACAGGTGAGATCGTGCACAAACAAAGGTCTATCAATGTTAAAAAAAAAAAAAAAAAAAAACTTGTTGAAAATAGGGTCAACTGCGGATTTCCTCAATGAAGAATTGTTACTTCGTCGGCTTTATTTCTCAAACTCAAGACATCACAATAATGGAAATGGAGCGCGACGAATTATTCCCATTTGTCACACTGATCTGTCCCCCCTAAGGTGACAGTTAGAACAAAAAAGTTGGATCTGTCCCCCTGTTGCGTGATTGGGTGATGGCTGGTACATTTGCGTGTAATTTTAATTTTAATTTTAGATTATTGTATGGAACCCTTCGTGCTAGAGTCCGACTAGCACTTGGCAGTTTATTTTTTATTTTTTATGATACAAATTGGCAAACTAGCATACGGCCTGATGTGAAGTGGTCACCGTCGCTTATAGACACCGGCAACACCGGGGGTAATTGTCGATGCGCTGCCTACCCTGAAGGAATTTATGACCATTTTTCATGAAATAAAACATGGTTACGTACGACATGTACGACACGGGAAAACCTCAGATGGAAGCTCATTCCATAGTTTATAGGCACAGAATAAATAATAGTACTTTATGGGGAAGAAATGATCTCGAGAAACGAGTCGTTCGAGAAACCCAGGGTTCTATGATGTGCGGATGAGCTTTGTCACGGTGCCGGGAAGAGCGATGGTAAAATCTCGATGCGAGGATGAGATCGGAAAGCTCGTCAGAACATTCCCCGTTGTAGAGGCGGTAGATCACGCAAAGAGATCCGATAGCTCTGCGTTGGCTAAGCGGTTCTAGAGTATCGGAGAGCTTGGGGTCACCGATGATGCTAATGGCTCTTCTCTGTAAGGAGTCAAAACGAAGCAGCTGGTACTTGGGTGCCCCGTGCCATAGATGGGAACAGTTTCTACGTGCGGCCTTACTTGTGCTTTGTAAAGCAATAGCCATTTATGCGGCGTAAAATAAAGTTTCTATGTGCATTATATTATGGGGGAGGCCTATGCCCAGCCGTGGACTTCAGTTGATCTAAACTGAATGATCTATCAATAAAAGCTGAAAGTAAATAAATCTTTAGAAAAAAAAGCGGCCAAGTGCGAGTCGGACTCGCCCATGAAGAGTTCCGTAGCAGCAAGTAACATAACATAAAAGTTCTTGGATGGTTTACAACTTATGATATATTAAAAAAAACTACGTACTAGATCTCTTTCAAAACAATTTTCGTTGGAAGTTTACATGGTAATGTTCACCATTTTTTTTTTGTTTAGTTTTATCATTCTCTCTCTCGCAAACTATTCAGTTTAGAAAAAAATGATATTAGAAACCTCAATATCATTTTCGAAGACCTATCCATTGATACCCCACACAGGTTTGATGAAAAAAAAATGTGTTTCAGTTTTAAGTATGGGGAACCCCAAAAACTTATTGTTTTTTTCTATTTTTGTGTGAAAATTAGTTTCGGAAAAAAGTGGCTGTGACATACACGGACAGACAGACATACATGACGAATCCATAAGGGTTCCGTATTTTTTTTTTTCGGAACCCTGAAAAACTACTTCATAGCTAGGAATTTATACCCAATACAACATAAATACATACATAGACACACGCCTTTTTCCCCGAAAGAGTAAGCAGAGCCTCTCATGTGCCTCTTTTCACTGTGGGTTGCACCATCGTGGGAAATACACGTGACAAGTGGTGAGCTCATCGCCGCCATTGCTTCCCACGACTGACTCTGCTAATGCTTTCTTCCAGTATAATACATTCCTGAAATAAGCTAGCAGTCAGGAACTACAAGCTAACTACAAGTCCAGGTATAAGACTTAATAAAATTAGTGTGCTGATGAAAATGAGCCTAAGCACGGCCAGTTTACTATTATCCATCGAGGAGTTCCGCTGTCCACGTTCCGTCTCCATCATCAGATCAGCTCGCTTTCACCATAGTATTGTACTGTCATCGGAACTAGATAGGTACGAGTATGCCAAATTTCAGCTCAATCGGATATCGCAGGAGACACCATTGTTGCCACCCGTGAAATATAGTAGTAGTAGAGCTTTTTTGTGTAAGAGTTCGTCCGGGGAAGTACTACCACCATACCTATTTCTGCCGCAAAGCAGTAGTCCTCGCATTGCTGTGTTCCGGTTTGAAGGGTAAGGGTGCCGGTGAAATTACAGGCACATGAGACGTTTCACCTTTATGTCTCAGGGTGGCGGGCGCAGTGCAATGCCACATAGGGCGCGTCCTAGGTGGACGTGACCTATGAGGTAATGCACTGTTCATAGGCAGAGGTTACCGCTTAACATCAGGTGGGCCATCAGCATGTTCCGTCATTCTAGTAGTATAAAAAACAAAAAACATTCTGAATGCAATGCTTGACTTGTTGCTGAAAATACCGAAATTGATATATGTGTGCCTATAATATTTGAGGAGTTCCCTCAATCTTCATGGATTCCATCATCAGAAAAACATTTTAATGAAAATGGCACCAATCTGGAAGTATATCATGTAATTTTTTTTCCTAATCGTTACGTAAATGGTATGAGGTAACAAACATAATAAAAAACTCTGGAATTGATAACCTCCTCCATTTTTTGAGGTCGGTTAAGAATCGAGTACCTACTTTTTGATTTGAAATAAGGACACACCACAACACTCACTTCACAAACATAATATTGGCTGAAGCAGAATCAGTGTATTTTGTAGATCATTACAAAAACATTTATAAAAAAAAAATAGTCTGGTATCGAACCCAGTACTGTGGGTTTAGTGTCGAGAGATCTAGTAACTGGTTCACAAAAAAAAAGTAAAAAAAAAATACAAAAAATATAGGCAGTATAGAATCGAACGCAGTAACGTGGGTTCAGAAGTTCTGAGTCGACAGTCCAAGCCGCTAGTCCAACTATTTTGAAATTCGCGCGCCGAAATTAGCTTATAGTTCTAATACAATAATATCCTTGAGTGTGTGCGTGAGTAGGCTTTCATATTGCTCGGAATTTGCTCGGCACAAGTATGTTAAAACTAGAGACTAAAATAACCTGAAATATAGCTAGGTACATAGCAAATAAACCACCATTTGCGTGAACGTTAGTGTTATGACATAATATGCACATTTTAATTCATAAATACATAAAATACTTCAAAATTTGGCAACAGCGCCATCTATTGACGCTGTCGTGCCTAGCTGACCACGAGGAACAACCTTAAAATAATTAAGCGAGATTGAACAGTCATTTATTTAATTTTCCCGTGTTATGGGTATTTTTTGATATTAGAAAATATATTTTTCAGGACCTAATATTAATTTTTCACATACTTCAATAACAAATCTATACCTGGTACGCCATCTATTGAATTTCAATAGAACAATATATTTTTTCTTTGGGATGAGACCCCGTGCCATCATCATCATTGTCTTGCCCTTTTCCCAGTTTATTTGTGGTCGGCGCAGTAAGAAAACATCGTAAAACTAAAATACGGACCGCTTCAAAAATATATGCATGAGTTCTTTAGGGCAGACAACCCTTTGTCAATATCCACTGGGGAGAAGTAGTACCTACATTTATAGGCATGTTTGGTGCAACATAGAATAAATAAATAAATAAATAATGCTGGACAGATCACACAACATTATCTAGCCCCAAGCTAAGCAGAGCTTGTGTTAAGGGTACTAGATAACTGATATAATTAATATAATATATTACATAGATAGATATTTTTTATTATACATAGAAAATACCCAGAACACCCTGAACAAATATCTGCGATCGAATAAATATTTGTTCCGAGGCGGGAATCGTACCCGCAACCTCCTGCGTCGCAGGTCAAGCTTCGCCCGCCGCGCCACAGAGGATAGAATAGAATAGGGTAAATAGCTGAACAGGGTTTGAAATTATCAAGATAAATATTCCTTTTGATAATTATCGCGATAATTACCATGATAATTATCAGATAAATATCCGATAATTATCCGATATTTATCAAACAGATATTAAGCCTAGGAATCCTTTTTTAACTGATATTACATATCAATATTTATATTAGAAGCAAGTTTAGTAAATAAATTATACACATTTTACAATCAAGGTAATCTTTTATAATTTTTATGTTTAAAATTGCGTGAATCAAAACTTGCAAACCAAAATACGAGAAGTTAATCAACTAGGCATACCTACTAGGTATTTGATTTAAAATTTAATAAAAAACATGTCTTGTAGTGACAGATCACACCAGTGAGCGCATGGTGTACCCCTCCCCAGTCACTGAGACCAAACTGCTGCCTTCCGACCCACACAATGGACATGGCCCATACGTAAGTATAACATCTCTCGTAGTGACAGACCACACCAGTGAGCGCTTGTACCCCTCCCCAGTCACTGAGACCAAGATGCTGCCTTCCGACCCACACAATGGACATGGCCCATACGTAAGTATAACAACTCTCGTAGTGACAGACCACACCAGTGAGCGCTTGTATCCCTCCCCAGTCACTGAGACCAAGATGCTGCCTTCCGACCCACACAATGGACATGGCCCATACGTAAGTATAACATCTCTCGTAGTGACAGACCACACCAGTGAGCGCTTGTACCCCTCCCCAGTCACTGAGACCAAGCTGCTGCCTTCCGACCCACACAATGGACATGGCCCATACGTAAGTATAACATCTCTCGTAGTGACAGACCACACCAGTGAGCGCTTGTACCCCTCCCCAGTCACTGATACCAAACTGCTGCCTTCCGACCCACACAATGGACATGGCCCATACGTAACTATAACATCTCTCGTAGTGACAGACCACACCAGTGAGCGCTTGTACCCCTCCCCAGTCACTGAGACCAAGCTGCTGCATTCCGATCCACACAATGGACATGGCCCATACGTAAGTATAACATCTCTCGTAGTGACAGACCACACCAGTGAGCGCTTGTACCCCTCCCCAGTCACTGAGACCAAGCTGCTGCATTCCGATCCACACAATGGACATGGCCCATACGTAAGTATAACATCTCTCGTAGTGACAGACCACACCAGTGAGCGCATGTACCCCTCCCCAGTCACTGATACCAAACTGCTGCCTTCCGACCCACACAATGGACATGGCCCATACGTAAGTATAACATCTCTCGTAGTGACAGACCACACCAGTGAGCGCATGTACCCCTCCCCAGTCACTGAGACCAAGCTGCTGCCTTCCGACCCACACAAAAGATACGGAACCCTAAAAAGAACGTAAAAGCTTGATTTTGGAGATATAGTTAAAAGTAATTAGAAAAATGGAGAATGGTGGACTACTGTTTATACCAATAATCTTGTTACCAGTGGTACTGGTATAGTCTTCGACCAAAGTAATGGTCGAAGAGTGTAGTATTATATATCTGTGCTAGTGGAAACCGGCATTACCCTGGGACCGTGATTATACGTCATAGTATAAATCCAAAATGGCCGCCGTTACAAGCCCATAAAACCTAACTTTGTGTGTTCCAGGGTCCAACGTCCTACAAGTACTCCGAGACAAGCTACTCATCGCACAACACTTCTCGTCCGACCCCCTCCCCCGGCCCCTTCCCGCGCCCCACCACCCCCTCCCCCGGCAACCAGCAAACACCCAAGAAGTTAGATGATCTGTTAGCTGATTTTCCTGAAGCTGTAAGTATTGGTATCTTGCGACATTATCATTATTTTTTATTTTATTTTATTTTTGTTTATTGAGAAGACCATCAGCTACAATTATAAAACAGAATTACTTAATTAGTGAAGTTATACAGTTAATTATAGGTCTCTCTAAGTATTATAGTAAACCTACTAGTATTATTTTATCTGTAAAAGTAAAAGTAAAGTAATTAAATTTATTATATAAGTAAGTAAATTTATTGCTTATACATAGGTTGCATTCGAACTACAAAATTAAATTATGGTCAATCAATAAGTACATGCTAGAATAAAAGAAAGTTTACAACATTGGGTATTAAGTACCTAGGCATAAACACCAAAATGTTTTATCTGTTATTTATAAAAACGGGAAATTTTCACGTACCGTTAAATCGATGTAAGCACCGACATGGTTTAACCGGCTAACAACCGGCTTTGTGCTAAGCGAGACGCGGGGGGAGTGCGTCGCGTTCACTCACCTTGAAAAAGACTCTCGAAACGGGTCGAAACTATACGGTGCTTACATCGATTTAACGGTACGTGAAAATTTCCCGTTTTTATAAATAATTGATATGATTTACGAAAGTTTTTATAGTAAAATGTTTTATCTGTGATAAAACCAAGATAATTTTCTACAATAATCATAATAAAATACATATATAGATAGCGGATAGAAGTCTACTGCTGGACATAAGCCAAGCTAATAGAATACCAGGACTAGTGGTATAAAGCCGCCTTCATCCACCGAATTTAAAAAGTTGTCAGTTTATCACGACGTGGCCTTCCTACACTGCGTCGTTCGATATTTTGTAGAGTAACCTCTGCCTTAGCTCCTTAATATCTGCTTAACCTCTCTGAGTAACAATGCATTACCTCATAGGTCACGGCCACCTAGGACGCGCACCATGTGGCATTGCACTGCGCCCGCCACCCTGACACATAAAAATGAAAAGTCTCATGTGCCTGTAATTTCACCGGCAACCACACCCTTCAAACCGGAGCAAAGCAATGCGAGCACTACGGCTTTGGGGCAGAAATGGGGATGGAGGTAGTACTTCCCCGAACGAACTCTTTCCACAAAAAAGCTCTACTACTACACATAAAAGCTATACTACTACATAACTGTTTTGCATTGCTGTGTTCCGGTTTGAAGGGTAAGGGTGTCGGTGAAATTACAGGCACATGAGACTTTTCATCTATGTCTCAGGTTGGCGGGCGCAGTGCAATGCCACATAGGGCGCGTCCTAGGTGGACGTGACCTGTGAGGTAATGCACTATTCATAGGCAGAGGTTACCGCTTAAGATCAGGTGGGCCATCAGGTTGTTCCGTCAATCAAGTAGTATTAAAAAAAAACTGGTTGTTATTTTATGTGTTCTCTGAATTTAACAAAATGTATTGTATAATTTTCAGCGGTTCCCAACCCAACCGGACGGTGTCTCTCGCCGTAGGGTCGAGGTGACCCACGAGAGCTCCCGCGCCCATGACGTCACTCCCATCGGCCGTGACGTCACCCCCGTCAGCGCAGTCAAGCCTACCCCTATCGGGGGCAGTCGCAATGTTGCAGGCAAGTTCTACTTACTTTCTACAACCCCAAACTAAGCAGAGCTTGTGTTATGGGTACTAGATAACTGATATACTTAATACAATACATTACGTAGATAGATATTTTTTATTATAATAAATAAATAAATAAATAATGCTGGACAAGTTCACACAACATTATCTAGCCCCAAGATAAGCCAGAGCTTGTGTTATGGGTACTAGATAACTGATATACTTAATACAATACATTACATAGATATATATTTGTTATTATACATAGAAAACACCCAGAACACCCTGAACAAATATCTGCGAACGCACAAATATTTGTTCCAAGGCGGGAATCGATCCCGCAACCTCCTGTGTCGCAGGCGAACCGTCGCCCGCTGCGCCACAGAGGTCGTCAAATATTATCTTCATGTAACTCATTCCAAACTTAGATAAGGTGGATTAGTGATCGCAGTATTCAATTCAATTTAATTTAAAATCATTATTTCAGGCTTATTGAGAATTGGACTAAACAATAAGCCCATAGCAACACCTTAGAAACTAACATACATATGAAACACTTTATTTATAACTTAATCTAACACACGTGTGATCGCCGACGCGTCGCGGCCCGGGGGATTACGTGGCAGGCGGCCCTTGAACCGCCGGAACTTCACCCCTCAAATAGGTTCAAGTAGGTCATCACACTTTCCGTAGGGACCCTCACCATAAATGAGCTAAAGCTCACATTATGACGAGAGTCCAACTTCATGACCCATTGACATGATGTATTGGTGCCATTTATAAAATGAAGCCACGTGACTCCTTGAGGGAGTGTTTTTTTTTATACTACTTGGATGACCGAACGAGCAAGTGGCCCACCTGATGTTAAGCGGTAACCTCTGCCTATGAACAGGGCATTACCTCATAGGTCACGTCCACCTAGGACGCACCCTATGTGGCATAGCACTGCGCCCGACACCCTGAGACATAGATGAAAAGTATCATGTGCCTGCAAATTTCACCGGCACCCTTACCCTTCAAACCGGGACACAGCAATGCGAGCACTACTGCTTTGTGGCAGAAATAGGTATGGTGGTAGTTCTTCCCCGGACGAATTCTTTCACAAAAAAGCTCTACTACTACTATTACAAAAAAGCTCTACTACTACTTTAAGGAAATAAAGATTCTCACGGTAATATCGCAATACATCTACGAAACCTTATTATATACACATAAACACTTAGATAGATTTATGAAAAAAAAAGACGTGCATTGTTTAAACACGAGAAATAAAAATAAACTAAATATTCCCAAATTGGCGCCAGACAATTTTATTTTTCTCTAAAGTACCTACATATAATCAACTACAAACGCTATGACGTGTTATTTATGAGTATATCAAGCGTAGAGTGTGCTGCCTTATGAACTTTTGGCATCTTACTTTTTACTGCCTATACTGTCTTTTAAGTTGGTTTTCCTTTTTTCTTTGAATCAGCTTCCTCTTGTTCTCGAGGCACCACATAGGCGCTTCCCACCTAGTAGTAAAAAGGATCATCAAAAAAAAACAGACCGTGTTTGTTGCCTGATTGTTCTAGGTCTGGTTGCGTTGGAACAGGAGTAAATGTAAATTTATTTTTTAAGACGATTCAAAATGATCCTTGTTATTTCAATGTGATTTCAATTAATAAAATACTTTTTGTCTTTGACTTATGTTATGCTGCTGCCCATCTTTTGGTGTTATCCCTTACTCGGCTGATGACATCCACGGGAGGAGACTGAGGGGTCACCGCGGCATGAGAGTAACGCTTAGATCACTGTTCCAGGGCCCGCGGTGTACTACCCGCCTGGACACGTGCCGTTTGAGAAGAAGGAGGGGCCGGCCGTGGTGGGGGGTGGATATGAAGCTAGCAGCGTAAGTAGGGTTGCCAGATGTCCGGTATTTAAGCGAACAGTCCGGTATTTTCGAGGCCTGTCCGGTAAAAAATAAATGGTCATACCGGACAGAATAATGTCCGGTATTTTGAGGAAAGTCGTTACTACTGGTCACAAGCGTCACAAGCTAGGCATATGAAATCCCTCAAACGGAAAACTCGCGCGCGCTCCTCGCTCGCTGTCTGTATATCTGCTGTTGTATGTGTAAGACTTTCTCAAAGTTAGCATAGTCTTGGCGACCAGACTTTTATCACTGAATTATATTTTGTTACCAATACTAATTAATTAAAAGCGCGAAGTTGAAACCACTTTTTACTAATATTTTTTTGAGTTATTACTTTAAAAAAAAAAATAATATATCTGCTGGATGTGTGAAGTAACAAAATAGGCCGACGGAGTTATAAATGTTGCGATCTTTTAGTGCGTGTGGTGCGCGGGGTGAGGTAATAAGCTCCGCCCAACTCCTGTAGGTTATTGGCGTGGTCACACGCCTTAAGAGGCTGTTTTTAACCCCCGACGCAAAAACGACGGGGTGTTATAAGTTTGACGAGTCTGTGTGTGTGTGTGTCTGTGTCTGAGTGTGTGTCAGATGTCTGTGGCATCGTAGCTCCCGAACGTATGAACCGATTTTGATTTTGTTTTTTTTTGTTTGAATGGTTAATCAGTCGGGAGTGTTCTTAGCTATGTTTGATCAAAATAGGTTCAGCCGTTTCATTGCGTTGGATTTTTTAATTTTTACAAAATTAATTACTTGTTTTTGGAGCTTTGTACGTACGTCGAATAAATCCTAAGCTTTTATAAAATTAGTGATCGTAACCGTATGCTGACCAAAATGAGCCAAAACACGGCCATTCTACTGATGTCCGTTGAGGAGTTCCGTCTCCATCATCAGATCAGCTCGTTGACACCATAGGTATGCCACGCCTTGACAGGTATGCCAAATTTCAGCTCAATCGGACGAGGTCAACTGGTTCAAAATTCTGTTTCATGATTTGTCCCACACTAACATAGGTACCTACATAATAACAGTAAATGTTAACAGCCAAATACCGTCACTTTCTAACTGATTTAAGTTCAGGTAAGTTAGAAAGTCACAGAATAGCGCTCGCGGAACGAAAAGCAAGTGAAAATTTGTGATGGTCATTTGGTCAATGTCTTTCCATTGTTATAAATATACGTTTCTTTATGCTATGCATTCCAATGTCCATTTAAAACGTTTAAATGTAGGTAGGTCTCGCTATGGTTAGTGTCACACACAATGTTAAAAATAGAATGGGTGGTCCGATGCACCGGCGTAGACAGATAGCTTCCGACGTTGCACTCGCAGTCGCACGTCTGTTATTCAGAAATGGAATTCTAAGTAATATTATCAGTAATCGTTGTAATTACTAAGTTTTAATTAGTGTTGCTACTATTTCCCATAGGGGTAAGTGTTTAGAATGTTTAGTGAGCTACCTGTGTGCCTAAACGGGATCCTACAAGTAAGTGGCTAACGATGTATTTATATTTGTTGTAGCCTACGGAAACGCCCTGTTATTTACGGTCATTGCATAAGGGAAATAGATACATGCATCATAGCACCTGACTAAATGTAATCAGTCGCCGCGAGCTGCCGGTTTATGTGGATTGGAAGGGTTCCGTCGTCCATCTAGTAAAACCCTCCTGGCGCCCTCCTTTAGAATTAAATAGATTTAGTACAACATTCTATGTATTTCATTTATACAACCTGACACGTAACAAATTACAAAAAACAATTATTTGCCACATGAATAACCGTCGCGTCTCAGAATCATACGTACAACTTGTAGGGTGCGTCCTAGGACGTGACCTATGAGGTAATGCACTGTTTATAGGCAGAGGCCATCTACTCGAAACGTCATTCCAAGTAGAATAAAAAAAACAAAAAAAACAACATGTATTATAACTTTTGAAACTATCATGGTTATGTACATAATTTTCACTAGAAACGGGATATTTACCATGATTTTTGAGTTTTAAATCTTCCCGATATTTCGGCACAGTTGCATGCGCCATGATCACGGGAGAACTAACTAAAGTCTTTGCGAGTAGATGTTATTGGCATATATATCGATCTACCCTCTATCTCACTATTTTATTACGAACGATACCACTACCATCGGTTTCATTGTCACAATTCACACCTACTCGACACACAACACTAACGGTGTCCGGACGCGTAGCAGTTACCACACCTTTTTGATTCTTACACATTCTCACCACAGGCTTCCATACTCCAGATAATTGAAAACCATCTTCTCTATTGAAATTTCTGTACTTAGTAATCTCAATTGCCTCTTGTACCATTCTTGGTATGTAATGTCGCTCTGTCTGATTTGAGCCAGATTACACAAGGTGTTCTACTACGGCTAAAATCAAAAATCTAAAAATCAAGATATCATGGTAAATATCCCGTTTCTAGTGAAAATTAATATGTATTAAGTACTTTATGTTTTTGATGGGAATAAATGGCTAATATTATTAAAATGCGTTGTTTCAGGCGATGCAGGCGGGCGGCGGGCGGTACGCGCACGGACGTGGCATGTACGAGTACGAGGCGGGGTCCAAGAGCAAAGAGAAACACTCGGAGACCAAGACGGCCGTGCCCATCTGCCTACCCCTCTGCTGCGCCATGCCTTGCGTCATCATGTAAACTGCAGCTCTACACTCACTGTCCTCAATGCGATATACAGCTTCATATCTGGGGGCTTATACGAGAAATTGATAGAATTCGAAAATTTTTTTTTAACTATGATTGAACCTCTGTTTGACCACGATCTCTCCTGTTCGTAAGTGACGATGAGGCCGAAGATGAAGCACTAAGTTCTAGAAGGCACCTATTCACTCTAGACTTGAAGAGACCCAGATTATAATTATCAGGAAAGACAGACGACGGTAGTGTATTCCACTCCTTAGCAGTTCGCATTATAAAGGTAGAACTGAAACGTTTAGTACGAATAGAGGCTATACTAATGAGGTAAGGATGGTACCGAGCCGTGTGTCTGCTAGTCCTATGATGAAAAGGAGATGGTGGGATCAGATCGTGCAGTTCCTGGGAGCATTCCCCGAAATGTAACCTATAGAAGATCGAAAGACACGCGACTTTACGGCGGTGCTCGAGACTCTGGATCTTAGTCTCCGCCATATGTTGCTCACCTATAAGCCTGAAAGCACTACGTTCGATCGAGTCCAAGGCAGCAAGCTGGTATTTGGCCGAACCATCCCAAACATGGCAGCAGTACTCCATACCAGCCCGGACTTGTGCTTTATATAAACTGAGAAGCTGTCCTGGTGTGAAGTAACGCTTTACCTTATTCAGGATGCCTAGCTTCATGGCAGCTGTTTTTGCCTTAGACTCGATGTAGGAGCCAAAGTTGAGAGTAGGCGTGAGCGAAACACCTAAGAGCTCGAGGTGTTCTCATATAGCTACAGATACATCTCGGAATACAGGAACTTGGAGAAACTGACTTCGTAGTTTCCAGATATGAAGTTTCGCTTCCTTCAATACATTTACTTGCAGCGCCCCTAGCGGGAACGAGGAGAACATTTTGGTAAAGTAAACATTATGTACATAATCGAAACTAAAGATGAAGGAAACGAAACTTCATATAGTTTGGAATACTATCAAGTTCTCGTACTAAGCCCCCAGATAATGAGTCGCGGCTCAGGGTGCTTTAAGGCGCAATAGGTTCACAGCATGTCAATAATGAGCTCTAGAATTTTTTAAGTTTTTGGCAAGAATTCTTACAGTTTCAAGAAGAAAAAAATATATGGTATTCTTAAGCTTTTTATCTTGTGAAACCATAAATTCAATACGCTATTTGAATTACTTTACTAGATAACAAAATTAAATCAAAAATACCTCCTTTTTAAAATTGAAATACCATTTTAGACTTACATCTAACACGTTTTAATTTTTGAAACATTTGGTAACTTATTAATTATTATTTGAGTTAGTGAAGTCATCAACAAAATTTAACAAAACTCTAAAGGGCATTTTTATATTATTTATTTACACACAAAAACTGTATGAGAGCGTGCGCGCGCCTTCTTCGCCTTATACAAAAATGTTCGTTGAAACTGCTTGAACCTATAGCGCCTTAACAGAGGAAAAGCAACATTGCAGCTTTCTTATATTTGAGCAGTACAAAATGGGAACGTTGGTAAGGTCGTCACTGGGTCTTGGTTCTGCGTTAGGTCAGTGACGGTTGCGCGGTGACCTTAAGACCACCTTAAGTGGGCCTATAAGGTGGCCACCAAAGGTGGGTCTTGAGACCACTTGTGGACCGACAATCACAGAATCAGTGTGGTCAAAACATTTATAGTCTGTAAAAAAATTAGTTTAAAATTTAAATACAGTGCAACAAGGGTAATTTGGCACGACTTGTGGCCGCCGTTGTGGTGCTGTTTGATATCAGTTTACAAAATGGCGGTGCTAGTTCTGATTTCGGCCACGTGCCAAATGATCCTTGTAGCACTGTATATTGATGTGACATAAGGTCCTCTGCACACGTTTTTCAACAGCGACAAAAACGTGGCACTGACGTGCGTTTTTACCCTATAGTTTCAACGACTTATTGTAAACGCGATACGTAAGAGCGTTTGTGAAACGCGCGTTTGAATGTCGTCGTGTGCATGGGCCCTTCGTTATTCAAGCGTTTTTTCGACGCGTTTCATGCAGCAAACGTAGCGTAAAAAACGCCGAAACATTAATGTACAACTTGTATTTATTTGTAAATTAATAAGATTAATCTAAAGTACAACGAAATTAATATGCAATTTTTGAGAAAATTGTCATTTTTACAACGATACCAACTCGTATATCTAATTATCTTAACATTGAATCTCGCTAATTTGTATTTTAAGGTCTGTAAGATCAAAATTAAAATAAATCCATGAATTATGGCTTTATTTTCACCTGAAACTGCAGCACTATTCTTGTCTATATAAGGGAACATAAAAAGCTAAACTAACAAAGTGCCATTAATAATATTATTGTAAGCGTCAAACACGCTGCGTTAACGCAGCGTGACTCCCCATAGTGGAAGACGTGCCTTAATGTGTAAAAAATGTAATTTGATATTAATAAATAATGACAATAACTTTATCGTTTTATTTTTTCTGCCTCTACCAAAGATTAACGACAACAAGTTTTTGTTGAAATAGTAGATTGTTGCACCGAGCGGAAAGTGACTTATTGTTGAAGTCAGCGAGGGCTCTTAAAACACAAGTGCAACAATAAGTCACTCTAAGCGAGGTTCGCAATCTGCTTTCCTTACAACAACAGCGAGAAAAGTTCATAAAAAATAAAGAATTTGAGTCGAAATTAATTTATATTGTGAAGCGTGGTATTTTGAACTGCTCTCTACTTCGAAAGAGACAAAGGAAAAATTGTCTTTAAGAGAATACCTATGAACTTCTGCTCTCCTAGTACTTCGAAAGATACACAAAGGAAAAAAATCCTATGAACTTCTCGTTTAATTTGCCAGTCACAGGAAGTCGGTGGATGGAGGTGGCTTAAGACTGGCATGGCATTCTATGAGGAGGCCTGTGTCCAGCAGTAGACCGATCGGCCAATGATGTTCTATTTTAAATCTTTGCAAAAGAACTTTAGTTCATATTCCATAACTAGATGTCGCTGCAAAATATGTCCGATTCCTAGATCGTGCTGACGAAAACACTCGTTTAAACCCGCGTAGGGAAACCAACAGCTATGTGGGCGGGCTAAACTGGATTTTCATACAATATTTCTGCACAGTTTCTTATAAGTGCAAATAGGGGCTGCTTTACGCTAGCTAGCATTTCATGTGAACAAAAATTATGAAATTACTTCGTTCGTAGTTGGAAGAACAATATTTTTCTCAAAACAAGCTTATATTACTTGTGCTATTATATATTCTGTGCTTATATGAAATTTGATCGGAACCTTGTTAATAAAATGAGCCTAAACACGGCCAGTCTACTATTACGAATTACAGGCACATGAGACTTTTCATCTTTGTCTCAGGGTGGGCGCAATACAATGCCACATAGGGCGCGTCCTAGGTGGACGTGACATATGGGGCAATGCATTGTTAAAGGCAGAGGTTACCACGCAACAAGGAGTAACATACGTTAGCGTCATACACAGTTTAAAAAAAAACATCGAGAAGTGCCGTTGTCCACCATCCGTCTCCATCACAGATCAGCTCACTGTCACTATCATATTGCATTGTCATCAGAATTTGACAGGTACGCCAAAAGGGTTATCCCACAAATACCCTACGCAGCTAGCGACCGCGCCCTACTTACCAGAAATGGATGACATCGAAGATCAGCGGGATCTCATTCGTTATACCGGATCCATTGAAGATTTTTGTTCTCCCCTTATACCTCACGCGAATTAGCGTATCGCCGGTCAGTTTCCTTATTCGTCAATTTTGTTGATTCAACAGTTTATCTTCTGGTAATTTTCATTAGGTTGACAATTTCGCTAGTGGGTCATTTTCCTAAACCTTCAGTTTACTCTTTCGCCAGTTTTGCTAGGCTTCAGTTTCGTAAATTTGCTAGTTTCCGTATGTGCTTATTTAATTATTCGTCAGTTTGGTCAAATGGTCATTTTCCCTAGATAATCAGTTTCTATATTCGCCAGTTTCACTAGTTGCCAGGGTCTTATAGTCGTGTTTCGGTGTATCAAATATACAAGGTGATTTCAGGGTCGTGTGGTTAGTAGCAAGAGACCAAGGCTTGATAGAGATTATATTGCGTCTTTTACGATATAAGTAATAATACTGGCATTTCGTGACTTTTAGCCGAGTACAAAATATGTCTTGTATCGCCTTAAGATCGCCTTAAAAACAGCTGGGTTCCTAGTTTACTACGAAACCCCAAAATTAGCAAATCATAAACATGGCGAGATTGGAAAACTGACAAACTAAACTATCAGATGAACAAGGAAAGTAACGCATTAGGAAAATGACGAAATAGCAAAGCTGTCAACTTAAGATAATTGAGGAATAAGGAAGTTTGCGAGTCAAGAAACTGCCTTAATAGAGGCTCTGACAATTTAGTGAAACTGGCAAAAAAGGAAATTGGCGAATTAAGAAACAGTCTAATCATTAAACTGTTGAATCAGCAAAATTGACGAATAAGGAAACTGACCGGCGATACGCTAATTCCCTCACGCGGTGTTCGGTACATTCCGGATAATGCAGAAACTGGACTAGGCAGGCATATAGCACGGAAAGGCAGTGACAACTTAGAGAAGCTGATTATCACTGGCACTCGTACCCTACTCGTCAACAGATTGCGCTTAGCAAATGTATTTACTATAGCGATAACTCGTCAACGGATGCAGATTTTAATGATAGTTGGTGTGGATGGATGCTACGGGGGGGGGGGAGGTTAGAGGTAGGAGGCGGAGGGGACCTGCTTTGGGATCCTACATGAGGATCCTAGTGAACGAACGGAGTGAAATAAAACATGAAATCGTAATAAAAACACATATAATTTGCTTTTATATTTTACCAAAAGTTTTTGGATCTTGTCCAACAAGGCTACTGGTACGTTGCCCTCGAGTATAAGCTCGCGCCCGGATTCACCCGCGCTAACACGTAAGGCCTTTGCTACTGCGCCCGCGCAGTGGATCTGTCTTATCCAGCCCAGCTAACAATATAAATAAACATATGATTTCAAATAATAACGTGTTGATTTATACATAATTTTTATAATTTGCTACAAAATAACGAAACAGTTTCATAGTTTTCACTTTCACTGTGGACCTTCTATGGACAACAACGGTTTTTAACTTTGTATAAGACCTTCAATCAACAATCAACGTTGGAAATTTAAGATTAACAGTATTCGAATGTACAGAAACAGCAAATTTGGTAACCCCAGTGTATTTAAAGATAGAACTAAAAGCCAATTTATTTATAGCTTTCTGTGTATTTAAATGAGAAGTTGTGTATTTAACAGTAAGATATAGTTATATGAATAATGTCTCCCAATGAGATGATAAAAATCGTAATTTGAGACTTATAACTATTATTTAATCTGTGACGCAGGGGTACCCAATTCGCTTTCCTATATCACTAACAAAACAATCAGAGCAACTCAGTTAACATTATCTTAACTAAATTCATTATTAACAGCTTTCAAAAACAATAGATTTTGATATCACAAATTGCAAATTCAATATTTAACTCTACAAGACAGATCCACAGAGGCACAAAGACTAACAGACAATTTTCAAATTAATTTGATTAATCGTAAGCCAGCTTTCAGAGGGTGATCCAGACGAGTTGGCTGACGAAAGTATTTCCCGTTCAACTATTTTCCCTCAAAAGTAAAAGCTTAGTGCTTAGACCGTGTTTCCTCGTAGACCTACTTTTTAGTCCTATCAATAGGTTCATGAAGGTACATTATATCTTGTCGTCCTACTGCTTTTATTGATGAAACATAAGCCTACTGACATTGCAATTGCACGGAATTTTGTCATTAGTCTCCAAATCACGGGTCATAGTATAGATAGTTGTAGGTTAAGTTTTGATATTTCATGTATTTTTCTTTTGAATTTTTACACTGTGTTTTGTCTCTTTCGATCGAATTCGAAACTGCCTGTCAATTAAAAAGACAAAACATTCGACTATTCCAAAGGCGTCGGCCATTTTCGAAAAGAGAAATCGTCTACGTTTATTTATTTCTTTTCCTAGTTCTTTTGTGTTATTTTGGCATTTTAACCAATGTAGCTCGTCTATAGAGCACACTGAAATTAAATGGATGTGAATTGCGTGACTTTTTAAATTGGTGGAAATTGTCTACCAAAGTTTTAGTAAAACGGCCGCCGTTATACTAAAACATGACTTGACTATGACTTTGACGGCTTAGGAGTGTACCGTTGCAAAATATATTGGAATTACAATAACTAAACTTGAAAATGGCAAAGGCAGAAGCAGTACGGCACCGATTATAAAGAAAAACAACTATTCGAAGGATAATTCGCCTTTTATCGCCTATTAATCACCACCAAAGTGGTTTGTGTTTCCTTTGGAGATTTACCGGCAAGCCACTACAGCTCGTTCACCGTAAGATGGCATCTGCCTTGTATGGCGTGCCTACCAAGACAGGTGCCAACTTACCTGCCACCATTTAAACTGGGTTAAGACTTGACGGAGACTCTTGACGACTTGACTTTAAAAAATATAATTAATCACTTGACATTGGCGAAATTTTTTGGAGCACTTCTCAGAAGCCATTATTATAAGAAGCGAAGAGAGAAATAAGTATCAGTGGAAATGATCATAAGACCTCGCTAATGGATCACCCTCTCAACTCCGGAGGCCTACATTCTTTGCCCAATAACACACCCTAACACACTAAACAAAAACTAACAAAATAAACAATGCGGGCCTTCCGTAGTGAACATCAAAAGTTTTCATTTTGATGAGCGTACAAAATTACTAAAATTTCATTACGATGAGCGTATCGGAAAATAAATTTTATATAAAATTTTTGAAATTGTACAATTTTCGCCGATATTAATAAACCTATATGATTTTTATACAAAAATATAGATGCTTTCTACAGTCATAGTAATCCCATGTTCAACTGTTTGAACGAATAGTTGTACATATTGAACTCATCAAACATTTAGTTAAAATCTGTTAAACTATTCTAAACGTATAAATAATTTAACGAAGGGTCGATTTTTCAATCTCTAGATAAAATTATCCATCAGTTAAAAATATCACCATCTTTTTCTTAAGTCATATGATGAAAGAAAAAGACAGCGCTAACATTTATCAGACAGATAATTTTATCTGGGAATTGAAAAATCGGCCCTAAAACTGTCAAACATTCCTTTCCAAAATAATTTTCACTAGAAACGGGATATTTACCATGATTTAAAATCCCGTTTCTAGTGAAAATTATGTACATAACCATGATAGTTTCAAAAGTAATATATTCCCTTCCAAACTGTTCAAAGTTGATATATTTTTTTTTAAAACTGTCCAACTGCAGAACAGTTAGTTGAACATATTGAACTAATCAAAAATTTATTTCCAAACTGTTCTAATATTCTAAAAGTTGCAATAATTTGACTAAAACAGTTCAAACTATTCAACTGAGTGAACGAATAGTTAAACATTTTGAACAATATTATAATATTAGTTTATTAATATCGGCGAGTCTACAGCTGAGCATGAGAATTGAATATTAATACTAGTTTTTCGCTTATTCAAACAAAATAACCTTATCAATAGTCATAGGCATGTGATATTTAATGCTTTTGAAAGAACGCCTGTTTTACACTATGAAAGAAGCCTATTTTTTTAGTTCTGCTTAGATTTTAACGCATCAATACTATTCTAAAGCTTAAACTATTGAACAACGTATTCGAAAAATACAATTGTGAATGATAAATTGGAACAGAGTGAAAATATATATCAAAATATTAATTTATTGTACAAAACCATAGGCACATGATTGGTTCTAAAATCCTTTCATAATGTATCAGACTATAGGGTCGCTAAGCGTAGCTATTTTAGCGTGCGAATAGACAGCATGCTACAGACAACAATTTGATATTAGCAAGTTGCAGTTTTTTTTTTAAACAACTTCGTATGACCTTTCAAGCTGGTGGCCCACCTGATGTTAAGCGTTACCCTCTGCCTATGAACAGTGCATTATCACATGGGTCACGTCCACCTAGGACGCACCCTATGTGGCATTGCACTGCGCCCGCCACCCTGATACATAAAGATGAAAGTGTCATGTGCCTGTAATTTCACCGGCAACCATACCCTTCAATCCGGAACACAGCAATGCGAGCACTACTGCTTAGCGGCGGAAATAGGTATGGTGGTAGTACTTCCCCGGACGAACTCTTTCAAAAAAGGTCCCCTCTACTGCGGCAACGGGCATACCATATAGCTCACAGAACTAATAACCGTTGGAAATAAAGGTTTCTGTGGAGCAACCACGTACCGATGCAGTGTAAGAAGAATACTCAATGAATTGACGACATTGTAAAGGCCGTAGGAAGTCCGTGGATGAAGGCGGCTCAAGACAGTTCGATATGTAATTTTAAGGGGACTTACACAGGCTGATAATGCAACATGTTTTTGGCCGTTAGCATACTGCCTATCCGCATTCTAGTGTATAAATACAAGCGTTTGATATGGTGTCGCACGAAGCAAAGAACAGAAAATACAGGCGAATTGATAACCGCCTTTTCGTGAAGTCGGTTAAACAAGACTAAAACAGGAGCAATACTCAACACTCATATTCAACTATTTATAATTTTTAACGACAAGAAAGAGCATTTTGCAAACATAAGTTAAAACTAATGTTCTTTTGAAACAGTAATTTAAATATAAAATACTTGCTTACCATATTTAACCGGTCGAGTCGCGCAGCTGTTGCGCGACAGACGATTTCACTCCTACCTTGAAGCCGCGCAACTGTCGTGCGACAGACTCCACAGAGGGTTTACTTTGTCTATAATTCAATTGTTAGCAAGCGGATGTTAGATATTGTAACACTATGCCATAGAGAAATAGTTATAGGAACTAAACAAAGCAAAAATACACTCCCTGTGAGTTCAGTTTCGGTGAAAATAAATGTTAGGTCGCCATGTTTTTGCTGTGCAGTGAGCGCTCTCAGCAGTTTGTACGAAATAAACAAAATTGTGTGTTTTCGGTCAGAGTGTACATAAGGGGGCACTGAGGAAAAGAGACAGAAATTTTTAAGCAAAAAAATTTTTTTTTTATCCTATCGTGTTGCTTTTTTCATCCATAAATTAATGTTAAATGCATTTTTTCCATACGACTTACCGTTTCCGAAATATGAACTCTGAAAATTTTTCGTTTGTCAGAGTCCTATGATATTACCTAGGCTATTGGGTATTGGCGTGCATATGTCGTTTCTGGTTCGCTGCGGGCCCTACCGGGCCACGCTCGCCTTCGGCTCGCTCGCAGCTCACGTGTGATCACTGTTCTCTAGTGTTTTAAATCCATGTCGGACTGTCAACATGGTACTAACAACAAATATTTTTTTCAGACTTCATATCTCTAAAACGGTAAGTCGTATGGAAAAAATGCATTAAACATTAATTGATGCCCGAGAACAAGGCTACATGATAAGATAAAAAAAAAGAAAAAATATTTTGCTAAAAATCTTTTTTCCTCAGTGCCTTATGTACACCCCAACCGTCGCCGATCCACCATCTTTTGCCGTGATCACCCCGCGACTCAAGGCATAATTCACAAGTGAAATCGCGCGACTCAACCGGTTAAGAATTATTAAATGGACTAAAGCAGATTTTCAATAGAGATTATGCAAATTGTTACCAAACACTTGTATTTTTAGATGAAAATTAAGTGTTTTCAAAATTGGTCAGTTCAGTTAAATAACAAAACTGAGAATAAAAATCGGTAATTTCAAACAACGCAGTGTGTAAAGCGCTTTATGTACGCGTCGTGACTGTTCAGACCACAAACCATATATCGAGATAGACACCGCAAGTGCACCTACTTTGCGTGCCACTTTGCCTGTCCGAAAGCTTGTGCAATGTATTTATGCAAACCTCAAACCAGTTCGCTCTCGGCCGTCTTCACGATAGCACGTTGGATGTCAATAGAAAAATGCCTAATAGCGCCATAGTGAACAGTAACAATCTTCTAAATCAGCTAGCCGTGCAAATGGATATATTTCCGATTTAGAACACGTCCATCAGATTACAGTTTCGTCAAAAGCATTTTTTTTTATAATTTATGTTCAGTTTCTACATGAATGACGGATGTGGATAACCTCCAATGACCCTTCGTAGCAATTTAGGTGCAAATTAAAACGCACACTTAGTTTCATACAAATTTACGTGTTTGCGGTGTCTATCTTGATAAATGGTCTGTGGCTTAGACCGCCACTACGCACACTATGCGTGCTGTTACACACTGATTGGGCTCGAGTGTATTACTAAAATACTATTAAAAGTTCGCAAATGTCAACTTAGGTTTGCAATAAACAGATTCTCATATATTTCATTACAGATTGCCGCATCAACATTGTTTAGTGATATTTTCGCATGATATAAACAATACAATATGTATTATACACAATTGGAACTCCTATTAATATTAATTACCTAATCTTTTCATATTTTAATCACAATGGGTAACAAGAAATCGTTTAGATAGTCTAGTAATCCTAGCAGTGTCTGGAAAATCTAATTTGTTATAGAAAAATTTATGTTAGAATTTGTATGCCTTTCACTGTTTCAAGAGACTGGAGATAGGTGTCGCTCGTTGCACGTGGTTACACTAGACGTTACACTGGTGTAATGACGATGAAGACGATGTACACTAGACGTTACACTGGTGTAATGACGAGAGAGACCATGGTACACTCGTCGTCACACCAGAGTAATGACGAGGAAGACCATGCTACACTCGTCGTCACACCAGTGTAATGACGAGGAAGACCATGTCACACCAGTGTAATGACGAGCAAGACCATGCTACACTCGTCGTCACACCAGTGTAATGACGAGAGAGACCATGGTACACTCGTCGTCACACCAGTGTAATGACGAGAGAGACCATGGTACACTCGTCGTCACACCAGTGTAATGACGAGGAAGACCATGCTACACTCGTCGTCACACCAGTGTAATGACGAGGAAGACCATGTTACACCAGTGTAATGGCGAGGAAGACCATGTTACACTAGTCGTTACACCAGTGTAACTACTAGGAAGACCATGTTACACTAGTCGTTACACCAGTGTAACTACTAGGAAGACCATGTTACACTAAACATTACACCAGTGTAACGACGAGGATCACCATGTTACACTATACGTTACACCAGTGTAACGACGAGGATCACTATGTTACACTATACGTTACACGAGTGTAACGACGAGGAAGACCATGTTACTCCATGACACACCGCCACATCTCCGTATAACTTTATGGCCTAAATACTGTAACCACTTTGAACGAGCGAAAATTGAGAGTATTGAGAAGAGTAGATACAAATTATATAATTTAATAGGAAATAATGTCACTTGGTCTATTTGGTTGTGGCTAATTATGGCAGTCTTGTATAGCGGCATACAAGTTGAACCCCAGCGCGTGTTTCTTGCGAATGCGTAGTAGACGATTTTGTACTAAAAAAATCTACTGCGCAAGTCACGTGGTATGCTTGCCGCGGCTCAACTTGAATGCCTTCTATCATATAACAGATTAGTACTTTGGTATAATTTACAAACTGGATAAAAGTCAATTTTATTGACGTTACAACCAGGAAGAAATAATCTCAGACTTGAAAACAGTGAAATGTGGAATTGCAGTGTACAGTACGCACAATGGATCTTGCCCATTGTGAAGTTAATGACGTCACAAAACACTTTTAGCTTGGTCTGTTTTGACCCAACAGTCACATACATAGTCCTGATCCCACAATAGGATCCCCTGTGTTGTGTGTATCAGGAACTACGAGCACAACAGCACACAGACACGGAACTAATATTAGCCCTCACATCTCAGCCAGCTACTCGCAAGCGCCACAGTAATTTCACAAAACTCAAGATCTATCCACGTACTCATATAATCAAAGAGCCAATCCACGCATACAAAAAACTAAAAAATAACAAAATAAATACCTGACTAATATGAACATGACTATAAATATAAACAAAAGTTTTAACTTAATATAATCGAAAAGCATCCTAGCCTTAACACGGGCAGCGTTCAGCTTATTTTTGTAATCGCACTCATTCATTACCTACCTACATTAGCTAACTTACAACTGTATATACATATTCGAGCACTTATACACTCCTATTTACAATGGTGTACTCTTAAAACTAATATAAGGACACTTGGAACAACACGGTGACAGCAGAGACGTTTTGGCACTACACGGAACAGTCTGACTTAGCCAATTCCACTCGAGAACATACTTTACATGTACAGTGTGGTCCTTAATAAGGTGTACTAACAAAAGGAAAGGAAAATATAGACAAAATTATCTTTGAAAAAAAAACAGAATATTATAGTGTTTTTTTAGACTTATTTAATTTAGAATGTAAATGGCTGTAACTAAATCACTTAGGAGGGTTAGAGTTGAAATTAAAACAGCAATAATTTATGTAAACTAAAGATTAAAAGAGAACTATGTAAATTACTATTAATTAGAAAATATTTTTTAAATAGATACCACATAATGTAACACCCAACAGTCACACACATAGTTCTGATCCCACACTAGGATTCCCTGTGTCGTGGGTATCAGAAACTACGAGTACCATGGTACCATAGCACCCAAACCAGGAACAAATATTTGCAGCTCATACTAAAATTTGACATGCAGCGGGAATCGAACTCGCAACCGCTCGAGGTCGTCAATACAATGGCATTCTTTCAATAAATGTAAGAAATCTCGGAATAACGCACCCGTATCCCCGAATTTTGATTATTGATAATATATAAAAAAGTTATTTACAATTATTGCTGTCGTTATTTTCACTGAATAAAGCTGATAGTTAATTATTTATAGCCATTCCTATAAAATCCCTAAATTAAATAAATCTTAAATACCAAACAACTTTCTGTTTTTTTTTACCTATAAAACGTTTCTAGGTAAAAAAAAAACGTTCTCATACGTTTGTGCCCATTATCTGGGACCACACTGTAAACATTTCAATGATAATAGTGTTGCTTGTACGTAAAGTGTATAACTTCCGTGGACCGGTGTAATTATCACAGGATCTCTCAGTCTATTACAACGTAGGGTAAAGCTATGAGTTCACCCAATCGAGCACACTCATGCCACTCTGTGAAGTTATCCGGTCTCGGAGGCCGGTCAAATGTTAACCTCTCGGTTTCTGCCTCGGACCGAGTCAAAGCTTCTTCTAGAGCTGGGCTTGCTTCCACTACTTCCTCGGGTAAGGTTATAACGGGTGCTAAGGACATTTGGTTGTAATCATATGGTATGTTATCTATTGTACACTGAACCATATCGTACAACGCCTGACCGTTTAAGTCTTCTTTCGTTCGTTCAACTGTTCTGTGATCCTGGTGTTCCGTCTCAAACTCTTCTTCAACCTCCATTTTCTCTGGTACCCCACTCTCCACTTTACAGAATTGAGTTTCTTCATCTATAGATAGTATGGGCGCTTTGAGCCTCTCACTCGGCTCTAGATTTGGGACGCTGACCATTTCCGCTTCAATATTAATATCATCGAGGGAACAGTTGGTTGCTTCGCTATCAAGAGAATTGTCCTCTTTCGTTTGGAGTGTTTCTTCTTTAACAACATCGTCTATCGGGTAGGGACGTATAGGAGGGGGGGAGGGAGGAGGGGGTGGTTCGGGGGGGCTGGGCGCGAACTCCGTCCACGGTAAATGAGAACAGAGAGGCACTTTGGACATGTTTTTCGTGCAGTGATCATCTGCATAGTCGGAGTAGTTGTACAGCGGTACCACACTGGTGAACAGGTCTGGTCTTTCTGGGTCTGTTAGCTTCCTAACTGCGAACTGATGAGGGTATATTGGTGCTCTGGTCCCGTTTATACCAGGTAGGTACGCATGGTGTAAGGCTCGTATGTGTAATGGATGGACTTCCAAGCTTCTAGCGGCCGGACAGTCGAGTTCTGCGACCTCGCCGCATGTGCACTCGTGGTATTCGCGTTCGTCCTCGAGGGGGGGCAGTGGAGGGGCTGGTTCGGGGGTGGGGGGTCGCGGGGAGATGCCCCCGTTGCGCAGCGGGGAGTCCACTTTGATTGGGCAGGCTGGAAAGACAGAACATTAAATTAACGCTTTTCACTAGAAACGGGGTATTTACCATTATTTTTGAGTTACCATGAAGCTTGGTGATATATTGGTATGGTCTAAAATGCGCTACGGCGAAGCATTTCCCAGCTACAACCAACATTCAATTAAATTCCAAAACCATAGTGTGCAGGACACACCGTGGCCAAAACGTAAACGTTATGTAGTGTAAAGTGTTTAGTCTGGTCACAACGGCTCCCACATGTGAGGCTTTTTAAATAGTTAAATTTGTCATTCCGGTGAAAAAGGAATCTGTCCAAACAAGAATTAAACGGAATCAGTCCAACAAGGAATCTGGCGAAAAAGGTCTAAGGCGCTATATGTAAATAAATAAATAATACTGGCCACAGTTCTCACAGCATTATCTAGCCCCAAGCTAAGCAGAGCTTGTGTTATGGGTACTAGATAACAATACATTACATAGATAGATATTTTGTATTATACATAGGATTATACATAATACCCAGAACACCCTGAACAAATATCTGGAGATCGTACAAATATTTGTTCAATCAGTTTAAACAAACATTTTTGTATGATGCGAAGTAGGCGAGCGCACGCTCTGATGCCGTGTTTTTGTGTATAAAAAAATAATATAAATATGCCCTTTACGAGTTTTGTTAAATTTTGTTGATGACTTCACTAACTCAAATAATAATTAATAAGTTTCCAAATGTTTCAAAAATTAAAACGTGTAAAAATTAAGTCTAAAATGGTAATTCAATTTTATAAAGGTTTTATCTTTGAATTTTTTTTTTATCAAGTGAAGTAATTAAATTAGTGTATTGATTAAACAGATCTACGTGTCCCGCGTCTTCTTCGATGTAAAGGCCGCAGAAGTGGTGGAGTACGTCAAGAGGAAAGTCGGAGTGGGATTGAGGGTCGTGAAGTTGGACTCTCGACATAATGTGGGCTGTAGCTCATTTATGGTGAGGGTCCCTACGGAAGATCTGAAGATCTACTTGAGCCCTGACTTCTGGCCGAAAGGGGTGAAGTTCCGGCGGTTCAAGGGCCGTATGTCACGTGATCCCCGGGCCGCGACGCGTCGGCGATTACACGTGTGTTAGATTAAGTTATAAATATCTTTATATGTATGTTAGTTGTAAGGTATATATTACTATGGGCCTTTGTCTAGGTACAATGTACATTTTTCACTGTTGCCTGAAATAAATGTATTGAATTGAATTGAATTGAATTGAATTACACTTATCTAGTGAAATCATCTAAAAAAATCTAAATCTATCATTTTATCAAAGTTAAAAAGCTTAAGAATACCATATTTTGAATTGCATAAATCAAAAATAATAAATGCGTAATTAAAATCTTCCTTAAACCCGGGAACGCTTAGGTTGTGGAATGATACAGAGGTTTTCCCAAGCGACTACAGTATGGGGTTCTTAAAAAGGGGTGTTTGTAAATGTTTAAAGGGTCGGCAACGCGCGTGTGATGCCTCTAGTATTGCATGCAGGCGTCCATAGGCTACGGTAACCGCTTACCATCAGGTACGTAAGTACGTAAGTTTGTTTGCTACTTTGGTAGTAATTTGTAATTTTGCGCCCTGACAATGGTTTGTAAAACGGAGCGGTACTCACTGTCCTCTATGAGCATGACGTCTGGCGAGCCGGGCGACGCTGGAGGCTTGCTGCCGCGTGATTGGATCTCTTCCAGGAGCTCCTTCGTCGTCTTCACCTACACATACAACAAGTTATATACCGTTATATATCGTTTATATACTACTGTTTCTTTCTTGGTCCCTTTACGTTATCAAGAAACCAGCTTGAGGAATGATGACCCTGAAGAGACTAGTACTGATGTTTTGCATTCGGTATCCAGAGTATCGAATTGCGAGTCGATATATGTTTTTATGTATGGTTTTAACAAGTTTCTCAACAAGTCCGCTAGGGGCGCTTATCGCTTATCTGCATAAAAAAACGACATTTCGAATAGCAATTCTGTTTTCGTAATTCCGAGTGGTTGCAAATTACAAACCTGTGGTAGGCCCTAAGGCGTGGCGCACTCCACACTTTAGGTATGAAGCTATAAGTACCCGGCGGGCTCGACTTGTCGAGACGTCTCAATGAGTCAGCCAAGATAAGAGTTACGCGATAGAAAGAGATGTAACTACTAGGTGAATTTCGCTGTAGGTAATTAGCGCCGTGCGACTTGAATTGCACTTTATTGCGTGGAGACAAGAGTTGCTATTTATTTAAGGTGGGGTATAACGCAAAATTACCAATCTTAGATTAGATTTTTAACTGACTAAATCAAGTACTATATTCAAATTAAACATATGCGTGGATACTAAATTATAATACCGAGGGATCACTTAGACAGAAACAAGATAGGACAAAAAAACTCGATAAAAAAATCACAAAGTTACCTCTAGCTTTTGGCTAGATTCGATTGTTTGTCAATATGATACAGATTATTGGGTCGAAAAATTGGAATAAATAAGATCAATACAATAAAACGAAGGGTTCGCCCACGGGGTTTTTTAAAATTACCTATGTTTCATGAGATATTCAATAAAAAACGCTTTTTCGAACGGCGCGTGGCGTTTTTTTTTTGTATGAATGTTTCTGCCTGGTGTTGGCGCAGTCTTAAATGATTTTGCGGACTCAACCTTCTGTACCTGTACTATTATGTGTTCTGTGGTAACTAACCTTCTTAGCACCAGCCGTGGGCATCCTATTCACCATAGCAGTATACGGGTCCAACTTATTCTTCTTCCCGTTACGTCGTCGCTCCGTGCCGTTCCGGTCGCGCCACGCGGCGGGCGGCGCGGGGGGTGCGGGGGGCGGCGGCGCGGGGGGCGGGGGCGAGGGCTCAGGAGCCGGGATCGTGATGCCCCCCATGTTGGGCACGGGAGACGTCGCCTCCGAGCCGGTGCCCGCTCGACCGTGACCCCTGCGGATGACACGAGCTTTCAGACAAATATAAATAAAGCTACCGAGTATCATGGCTGCTGTGACGACAGCAGCATTCTAAGGCGAGGCTTACCAGCGTGGCTGAGCCCTCGACCTTTTCTCTAACACTAGACTAAATATTATTTTTTACATCGTAGCTCCCGAACGGATGAACCGATTTAGTTTCTTTTTTGTTTGAAAGGTGGGTTAGTTGGGAGTGTTCTTAGCTATGTTTGATCAGCAAAATCGGTTTAGCCATTTCATTGCGTATAGTTTTTTTTTAATTTTACAAAATTAATTACTTGTATACTTATATCCTTTGTTTGGTAGTATAGTGTAAAGAATAAATGCCCAATAATATTTTTTTTAAATACCTTTTTGATCGTAATACTAACTGTAAATAAATAAATAATTCTGGAAAGTTCACACAACATTATCTAGCCCCAAGCTAAGCAGAGCTTGTGTTATGGGTACTAGATAGCTGATATACTTAATACAATACATTACATAGATATATATTATTTATAATACATAGAAAATACCCAGAACACCCTGAACGCAGATCCTGTGCAGATCGCACAAATATTTGTCCCGAGGCGGGAATCAAACCCGCAACCTCCTGCGTCGCAGGCGAACCTTCGCCCGCCGCGCCCCAGAGGTCGTCCATGAATACATTTTTCAGTAGTACCGGTAGTACAGAAGCTCACTGCTGGACTTAGGACTCAATCCATGGAACGACACTACTTACTTTTTTCCTTTAAATTTAATAAGTAGTGAAATTATATAAATACGGTTTTAACAATATCGCTACGACATAATATAAAAGGAAAGATTGTAAAATTAAAACTGTTAGGATAAGTTACTCACCTTCTTTTCTTGGGTTTTTTGTCTCTTTTCGCTCTCTTCTCATCGTAGAGGGGCTGCGGGGAGGGCGGCCTTTTAACTGCTGGAAACAAACCAACCCTCGTTAATTAAACAACTTTAAACGGATTTAAAAGAAAGAAAAAAAACAAATAAAAAACATTTATTTGTGCCAACATACAAAATTCCACACAAAATCGTTCGTTTCGTATGAGGTAGTGCTGGCCTCTGGTGTCGGAGTTTGTCAAGCCGCCCGAGGGCCTCTGACATGGCTTATCGACTGCTATTAATCAATAACAGCCGGGACCGACAGCTTACCGTGCCCTCCGAAGCACAGAGCGATGGAAATCCGCACACAACTTAGAAAAGTAATTGGTGCGGAGCCTAGGATCGAACCCGGTATCGTTGGATTCTGAGTTGCACTAATGAACCGTTAGGCTCACACCAAATGACAAACACACACACACAGAAACAAAGAAATATAAAACTAATGTGTGCCTCTTAGTACCAGCCACGCATCACTGACACACAGTGTATATTATTTATTTTTGTTATTCCTGACGTATCAAATACATTTCAAATTGTTTATCTACACTCAAATCGAAAAATTCGAATTACGAATTCAAAGACGGTTCTATACAGACGCACTTTATAGACGCATATACATAAAATTAAGAATAAAACTCATTATAGTACCGCCAACTGTATCATAAAACTCATTATAGTACCGCTATCTTTTTTTTTATTAATTCATTAATCTAGTCTATGGTTATAGACTGAATATGAAAAAAAAGGCGCACGCATGCGCAGTTCGAACTGGGAAAAAAAGGCGCACGCATGCGTAGTTTGAACTTAATTTCCCGCGCTTCCCATACATTTTTTTGTTGTAACCTACCTACTTTGTTTAATCTAAATTTTTCCTATGAGTGAAGATAAAGTAGTGTATGAAACTGCATATAACTTAGGTATTAAAACACTCGGGTTGGGTTTAGAATCGTGCCGCACGAATTAAGGGGGGAGAGTGGGAGGGAGGGGTGGAGTGGGGTAGGGGACGCCCCCCCCTAGAGTGGGGATGTGCGGAAACTTATAGTTTTGGAGAAAAAAAATAAAGAAGTTTTGAGGTTAAGTATGAACTTTTTGTGAGGTTAAGTATGAAGTTTTATAATTGGAAGTGCCGAACTCCGGTATGAGACTCAGAATCGACTCAGGGCATTCCGACATGGGTAGGTTAGGTTCAAAATAAGTGACAGAACCGACACGGAGCACCCCGACTCCACGTGGTCTTGTGCGTCACGCCCCTAGAGTGTATATAAAAACGCGGAGCCAGTAGCTCGCGTGGGAGGTCCTGAGCGGAGCAAGCCCGTGAGGCCGAGCGGAGCGAAGGGGGGAGGTGGCGAGCGAAGCGAGCCGGCGACCTCCGTAGTGCAGCGAAGGTCGAATGGGTGAAGCGACACTCAGGGGCAACCTCGCGAGAGTACTGGCGAGAGCCCATACCGGAGTCCGACACTTCCAATTATATAACTTCACACTTAACCTCCAAAAAAAAACATACTTAACCTCAAAACTTCTTTATTTTTTTTCTCCAAAACTATAAGTTTCCGCATATCCCCACTCTAGGGGGGGGGCGTCCCCTAAGACCCTCTACCCTCCCCCCCACCCCCCTTAATTCGTGCGGCACGATTCTAAACAATACCCAAAAACATACAAACCTCAAAACTTCTTTATTTTTTTTCTCGAAAACTATAAGTTTCCGCACATCCCCACTCTAGGGGGGGCGTCCCCGAAGACCCTCCCCCCTCCCCCCCCACCCTCCCCCCTTAATTCGTGCGGCACGATTCTAAACAATACCCCTTCTCTCGAGTCAACCTATTATCGCATGAGGCGAAGACTCTCGTGTTTTAATTCTCCTTCTTATATGACAGTTGCATAAACTACTATTAATTTACAATGTTTAGTAATCGAGACAACCATAACCTTGATTACTGTTGTGTCTAGTAACTACTACTCATTAAACTAGTCTCCTGTTTAACTAGTCTCTAGTTTAACTAGTTTATAGCTTAACTAGTATCTAGTTTAACTAGTATCCAGTTTAACTAGTCTATAGCTTAACTAGTGTCTAGTTTAACTAGTCTCCAGTTAAACCAGTCTCTAGTTTAACTAGCCCGCAGTTTAACTAGTCTCCAGTTTAACTAGTCTCCAGTTTAACTTGTCTGCAGTTTAACTAGACACTAGTTTAACTTGTCTCCAGTTTGAATAGTCTCTAGGTTAACCAGTCTCTAGTTTAACTAGTCTCCAGTTTAACTAGTCTCTAGTTTATCTAGTCTCTAGTTTAACTAGTCTCTGTTTAATCAGTGATCTGTGGTTTCTCCCTCTCAAGTAGTTTTTACCTAACTTTGCACGGGACAGTTTGCCCGGGGTAAAAATACTCTTCCCTGTCCCGGGTTATTATACATACATACATACATAGGTACATAGACACACTACTTTTTCCCTAAAAGGGTAGGCAGAGCTTCAATGGGCCTTTTTTCACAGTGGATTGCACCATTGTGGAATATGAGACGTGACAAGTGGTGAGCCCATCACCGCCATTGCTTCTCACGTTTGGGCAAGAAGTGTTTCCTGGGATTGCTGGTTCCAGGCAGCTTTACGAGCTTTTGTGAGTGTCCCTCAATTTGTTGCTATTCATAAGATATTTAAAAAATAACTGAAAGTAGTACTTACGGGTAAGAGGTTTGTGTACAGCGGCGAGGGGGGAGGGCGCGGGTAGTGGGGGCGGGTCGTCGTCTACTAAGATCACGTCTTGAGAGTCCGACTCGTAGCCACCCCATGCTGTAACAAAATTTAATAATCAATATACAGGGTGTAACATAATATCCCTATAGGCCCGAGAAGGTTGTATTCTACATATCATGGCGAATAACTTTAACTCTACGACTTTTTAAATTTAGAAGATTTTCATTTTTTAAATGCCGTTTAAGAATCCTGAAATTCCGTAGGAAATGTACCTAACACAACATGAGGACGTTATTGTACGTTAAGGTACCTTACCTAGGGCTGCCTCATGTGGTGTTAGGCAAATTACTGGAGGAACTTCAAGAATTTCTCGAGGTTTTTCAGGATTTTTACAAGACATTTCATGAATGAAAAACATCGAAATTTAATAAGTCGTAGAACTAAAGTTATTCGTCATGTAGTGGTGTTGTAGACCACCCCCTCTCCGGGCTTATAGGGATATTATGTTACACCCTGTATATAAAATAGCTGACTGACCATCAACGCACAGCCTAATCAGAAAGTCTTTAACATTTTTAAAGTACGTTCTTTGTGCGGTCTTTTTTATCCCCGACGCAAAACCGACGGAGTGTTTAAAACACCCCGTCGTTTTTGAGTCAAACTTAAAGTTTGACGTGTCTGTGTGTGTGTGAGTGGTGTGTGTCTGTGTGTGTGTCTGTGGCATCGTAGCTTCCGAACGGATAAACCGTTTTTTTTTAATTTGTTTGAAAGGTGAATTAGTCGGGAGTGTTCTTAGCTATGTTTGATTTCATTGCGTTGAGGGTGGGTTTTTTTAATTATTACAATATTAATTACTTGTTTATTATGTATGAAGATTTCTGCCTGGGCTTGCCGCAGTCTTAAGGCATCTTATTCATAGCCAGCAATGGATAGTGAAGCAAACGATACTTTCGTATACATTCAAGTGGCATGGTACAGCCGTGGGTAAAACAGGCCCTGTCGCATCCGTGACGCCAAACATAGCCAAAAACTTATTTATTTTCTTTTTTTTATACTACTTGAGTGACGGAACAAGCTGATGGCCCACCTGATGTTAAGCGGTAACCTCTGCCTATGAACAGTGCATTACCTCATAGGTCACGTCCACCTAGGACGCGCCCTATGTGGCATTGCACTGCGTCCGCCACCCTGAGACATAAAGATGCAAAGTCTCATGTGCCTGTAATTTCACCGGCACCAAATGCTTAATTTTCGATTTAGCAAAATGTGCTAAACTACAGAGTGCTGATACTTGTTATTGCAAATTACCTATTGATTTCGTATTAACGAAATCAGCTCTTTTTTTTCTTCTTTATAATTTCCGTCGCACGGCTTGTGCATTTGCCATTTTGACGACCTCTGTGGCACGGCGGGCGAACGTTCGCCTGCGACGCCGGAGGTTGCGGGTTCGATTCCCGCCGCGGAACAAATATTTGCGCGATATGCAGATATTTGTTCAGGGTGTTCTGGGTATTTTCTATGTATAATAAAAAATATCTAACTATGTTATATATTGTATTAAGTATATCAGTTATCTAGTACCCATAACACAAGCTCTGCTTAGCTTGGGGCTAGATAATGTTGTGTAAACCGTCCAGCATTATTTATTTATTTATTATTTTCAAGTATATATTATTATTAAGTATAATTATTATACTTTCAATATAATTTTCAACGTTACAATCCTTCCAAGTCGTCAAAATCGAGTCAGGGTTTAGTAAACAGTGGCCGTTTTACAAATCGTGGCATTTTAACCAATATAGCTGGTTTAAAGAGCACAAGCATGACTTTTCAAATTGGTGGAAATTGTCTACCAAAGTTTTAGTAAATCGGCCACCGTTTTACTAAAACATGACTTGACTTTGACTACTTGGAAGGTGACTTTACTGGAAGGAATGTAACGTTGCAAAATATTGAAAATACACTAATGAAAATGGCAAATGCACAAGCAGTGCGGAGCCAATTATATATAATAAAAAAAAAAACACTCACCTGGCCTTGACTGTGGGCGTGGGCTTGGCACCGCCGGACTCAAGACCTGCTGCAAAGTTATTAACTTCATCAAAACAAAATATGTTCAGCTACCTTACACGCTAAACGAAACAGATTCAGATTCCGAGTTTCAGTTATTTTATAATGTTTTTAAGGATTTTAACAAAGTGGCGGACAAACCACAATCACACACACACACACACACACACACACACACACACAGCTACATACACACACACATTCTCGTCATTTCAGTTAACAAGTAAAGTTCTTCAGAACTCTGCTTCCCCTAATCCGTAACTTGAAAGACGTTACTGTTTTTCTGAATCGGTAATTAATGAAGAAAAATAATTCGTGAATAGCCCAAAAATGGCCGAGGGCTCGGATCATGCCCATACTCAGGAACCATAAGTCTCACAAGATACAATTATAACATGAAAAGTTTCGTTTTGTGAAAGAGTTCGCCATATCTATTTCAGCCGCAAAGCAGTAGTGCTCGCATTGCTGTGCTCCGGTTTGAAGGATATGGGCACCGGTGAAATTACAGGCACATGAGACTTTCATCTTTATGTCCCAGGATGGCGGGCGCAGTGCAATGCCACATACGGACGTGACCTGAGGTAATGCACTGTTAAAGGCAGAGGTTACCGCTTAACATCAGGTGGGCCTTATGCTTGTTCTGTCAATACACGTTAAAAAAAAAACTATCTCGTTGATAACATTAGCTACGAAGGTCATTCGATGTTTTTTTGTTTTTTTTTTGTTCAGTGCCTTACTTATCGAACTTTCGCTCCCGAGCGACTTTCAAGGTGAAATAGGGGGCAGAAAATTCAAAATTCCTGTTTATTTTGTAGTGATAGATAGACCTTTGTTTGAGCACGATCTCACCTGTTGGTAAGTGACGATGTGGCCGACGATGGAGCACAAAGGTCTAGAAGGCACCTATTCACTCTAGCCTTGAAGAGACACAGATTATAACTATAGCTGTAGCTGTATTATAAATGTAGCTTTCCAATGGTGACATAATTTTTGAAATCGGCACAGTAGTTTTTGGGTTTATTCATTACAAACATATACACACATAAAAATACAAATCTTTCCTCTTTATGATATTAGTGTAGATGAGTTCGCATAAGGTTACAAGTTGCCATACCCTGGATAGCGCTGGCGAAGTCAGTGGAGTGCCGCCCAGTCGGCGCACTTGTCTCTCCGCTGACGATCGGTTCGACCCTGGCAAGGCTGCAACAAAAGACTATACATGAACATCGGAATAACACATTCAAGTTCTGTCACCACACTGGGAGTTTCATGGGTATGTCTATTGTAGGGGTAACATGGCCCTCGATTTTTATACAGATGACAATCATTTTGTAAATCACACTAATATTATAAAGTGTGTTCGTTACTTCTTCACGCTGAAACGGCTGGACGGATTTGGATGAAATTTGGAATAGACAAAGCTGGACTCCTGGAATAACACATAGGCATATTTTGATCCCAAAATTCCCACGGGTTCGAGACTTACGCGGGTTTAACCGCGGGGCGCCGCTAGTCACACTATATAATTCTAAATGCGAAAGTTTGTGAATGTGTTTGTTACTTCTTTACACTGAAACGGCTGGACGGATTTGGATGAAATTTGGAATAAAGATAGCTGGACTCCTGGAATAATACATAGGCTATTTTTTATCCCGATATTCCCGCGGGTTCGAGAACTATGCGGGTAACATCGCGGGACGCAGCTAGTATTTTTATACAGATGACAAACGTCTTGCAAATCACACTAATATTATAAAGTTAGTGCGTGCGTTTGTTACTTCTTCACGCTGAAACGGCTGGACGGATTTGGATGAAATTTGGAATAGACAAAGCTGGACTCCTGGAATAACACAGGCTATTTTTTATCCCGATACTCCCACGTGTTCGAAAATAATGATTTTTCGTGATTTTCACTTGCTTTTCATTCCGCGAGCGCTATTCTGTCACTTTATAAATTACCTAAACTTGAATGAGCTAGAAAGTGACGGAACTTCGCTGTTGTACGCGCCTTAGACTGAATATATTATAAATATTTTTGTGAACTATAATCTGGGTCTCTTCAAGACTAGAGTGAATAGGTGCCTTCTAGACCTTTGTGCTCCATCAACGGCCACATCGTCACTTACCAACAGGTGAGATCGTGGTCAAACAAAGGTCAATCAATGTAAAAAAAAAAAGCAGATGTCTGCATATAATATTTTTCTGTATCGCACCTTCCAACGCCTGCCCGACCTTGGGAGTTAGCAGCACTAACCAAAACGACTGACGTAGTATATTGACGCTAGAAAGTTGTGTAATAGATTTACAAAATATTGTGCTGCACTACAAGATCGTAGAAAGCGAATGCGTCGTTGCAAGTGCGTAAATCAATCGATCACGAAGTTTGGCAACGCGTTCGTGACACGGTTCAGTGACTCCGTTTAGCGCGGCTTATCAATAAATGGATTTACTGGACGAATCAACTTAGCCAATCTGCGTTTTTCTTGCATACAATGTATAAAATTGGTACACAAGCAGCTGCCCAGAAAGGTGTAAACGTGATTAAAAGTTACGATTACTTTAGGAATGAAAGGGTAAGACTGGTAAGTTTTAGGTTTGTCGACGGAGGCAGCAGTAGGTATGACGTCATTACGCTCTTTTCCCTTGTGACCACATGGATCATGGTAAGTAACTGGTGTCCCGGAGAGAAGAATGAATGGTTATCAGAGAAGTGTTTTTATTCTGTGGATGAATTTTTGAATTTGAAAAATGACTTGACTATTTTAAATTAAATTAAATTAATTATTAATTAATATATTTGTTATTTGTGAATTTAAAGTTTTTTTTTAAATATGTTTTTGGACTAAGTTATTTTTATTTGTACAGATACCACAATATTGTAATTGATTAGTAGTATTAATGAATTGATCAAGTATTTATTATATCCAATGTATGTTATAGAGACGTACCTATTTTAAAACATTTGCATGTTTGTGAAGCAAGAACATGTGCTCCTCACTATAACATTAGGTCTTCCATGTATCTTACCATGTTTTAGCAAATAAACTGATTTCATTTAATTTCAAGAGGCGTGAACGATAATAGCAGCATCTCACATTAGTCTTGCTAAGGGCGCTGCGTGTAGGGGTTTAAGTTTACGCTCTTTTCCCTTGTGACCCACATGGATTAAGGTAAGTTACTGTTGTCCCGTAGAGAAGAGGTATGACGTGAATTATATAGCATGTTCACCGTAAGTTGGCACTTGCCATGGAGTATTTACAGGTGCCATCTTACGGTAAACGAGCTGTAGAGTCGATTCAGTCAGTTAGTCAAGATAAAGAGTTACGCGATAGAAAGAGAGGTAACTTCTAGGTGACTTTAGCTGTAAATAATTAGCGCTGTGCGACCTGAATTGCACTTTATTGTGTGGGTGCAAGAGTTCGCTATTTATTTAAATGATATTGCGGTGTCAACCTTATAGAACCTTATAGTCTTCTATAGGTTACATTACGGGGAATGCTCCCAGGAACTTCATGATCTGATCCCACCATCTCCTTTTCATCATAGGACGAGCAGACGTACAGCTCGGTACCATCCTTACCTCATATACCCTCTATTCGTACTAAACGTTTCAGTTCTACCTTTATAATGCGAACACACTACCGTCGTCTGTCTTTCCTGAAAACTATAATCTGGGTCTCTTCAAGGCTAGAGTGAATAGGTGCCTGCTAGACCTTTGTGGTCCATCTTCGGCCACATCGTCACTTACCAACAGGTGAAAAAGTGGTTAAAGAAAGGTCTATAAACGCTTAAAAAAACTTCTGTATCCGTACTACTACGTATTCTGTGCTAAAGGGCGCTGAGTGTAGGGCCTAAATTAACGCCCTTTTCCCTTGTGATTAAACGGATCATGATAAGTTACCTGTGTGTCCCGGAGAGGCGACTGAGGGTATGACGAGGTCGCGCCATCGCTTCACCAGCACCTTGGCGCGTCTCGCCAGCTGCGGGTCCGATGTCTTACGGCGCAGCTCGTTCACATGCTTGCCCAGTCTGGTGGTCTAGAAGAGTCAAGAAGTTAGTGGTCGAGAGTCCTGGGCCCTTTTCTCCGAAGCTTACAAGCTACAAGTTACGAGTGTAACTTGCAGTGTCGAGTGTAACTTGCAGTGTCGAGTGTAACTTGTAGTGTCGAGTGTAACTTGCAGTGTCGAGTGTAACTTGTAGTGTCGAGTGTGAGTGCTGTGTGTGTGTGTGTTTAACATGATGTGAAACGGCCGTGAAAACCCCTCAACTAATGAGGGGTTTTCACGGCCATTTCACATCATGTTTATAGCCTTGACAATAGATGGCGCCAGCTCTGTACAAGCTAAATGTCAACGTCAACAACTAATACAGGCAAATTAGCAAAAAGTGTGGCCCTAAGTCGAGTAGTCGTGGATTCTTATGGAATCGATAGATGACACGAATAGAAGCTTATCCCAGGTTTGCACCGTTTCTGGCGCATACGGAAGGCTTTTAAATATTAGGTACAAACTTTGAAAAATGTGGTATGGTGGTGGAAGGTATGGTGGTAGTTCTTCCCCGGACTAACTCGTTCACAAAAAAGCTCTATAACTACGAAACCCGTGATGTTTAGTGGTTAGATATCGCGACCTAAGGTCGTGGGTTCAAAACCTGGTTGTGCAACAATGGATTTTTGCTCTCCAACGGTGAAGGAAACATCGTGAAGAACCAGCGTGTTCTACATATGTTTTAGACATGCGATGTGCCCTTGCGAGGCGCAGTGGAGCCTTTCACCACACTGGTTAATTCCCACACCATATCTCAACCTGACGAGCTTCCCGCCACGCTAGCCATAGGCCGGGCCTTTACCAGCATCTGCGTTCCAGCCTTTCTAGAGCTGATGGTTGCTACGAGACGATGGTAAACGGCCTGACGGCATGACTCTTGTTCCGTGGGAGAAGGGTAGGCCCGTGTGGGACGCTACATGCGTTGATTCCCCTTTTTTAGTAGGATTAGAGCTTTGGTGTGTTCCGGCCTGAGAAAAGACACCTCCGTCTCCTCCCGTGGATGTTGTAAAAGCCAACTAAGGGATTACCCCGACTAGTTGATAAGATTCGTTGATATAAGAGTTGTCCTGGCTGCTAGCTTATGAGGCCCATTGAGGCTCTGCCTACCCATTCAGGGAAAAAGGCGTATGTCTATGTATGTACGTAGAGCTTTTTTGTGTTCGTCGGGGGAAGTACCACCACCTACTTCTGCCGCAAAGCAGTAGTGCTCGCATTGCTGTGTTCCGGTCTGAATGTGCCGGTGAAATTACAGGCACATGAGACTCTTCATCTTTGTCTCAGGGTGGCGGACGCAGTACAATGCCACATAGGGCGCGTCCTGGATGGACGTGGCCTATGTGGTAATGCATTGTTAAAAACAGAGGTTCCCGCTTAACATCAAGTGGGCCATCTGCTTGTTCCGTCATTCAAGCAGTTTATTATCATCTGTCCGGGACATCAGTTGCCGGGGCTGTTGCAGCGGAAGATTCGTCTCGTCAGAGCTTACGTATTTGAGCCTTTCGGGATTGAGGACTATAGGACTATAGGGGAGTTTTCTGAATTATTCCAGAGCGTCCTGTCAAAGCGACGCTTGTCCCGAGAGCTGGCTCTTATCTGGCTCAACGAATTAGTATTGCCATTCAGCGTGGCAATACAACCAGCATATTAGGGACGCTTCCGTCTGTGGTTTTCACGGCCATTTCACATCATGTTTATAGCCTTGACAATAGATGGCGCCAGCTCTGTACAAGCTAAATGTCAACGTCAACAACTAATACAGGCAAATTAGCAAAAAGTGTGGCCCTAAGTCGAGTAGTCGTGGATTCTTATGGAATCGATAGATGACACGAATAGAAGCTTATCCCAGGTTTGCACCGTTTCTGGCGCATACGGAAGGCTTTTAAATATTAGGTACAAACTTTGAAAAATTTAAACTTTTGAAAAAACAAAAAAGTGTTAAGTGCAAGTTCAATTACTTATAGAGACAGTCTTAGTGCGTAATGGATTTTAATTAAAGCTACGTGCATAGTGGGAAACACTGTGAATTTGTTTTTTTTAGTTTGCGGCTCGGACGAAATTTATGTACTCGATGCAAACTTACATAAGGTTTCTATAAGTATTATAAACACTATATTAGTTTTGCACACCTCAGCGATTTACGGAACATAGTTTTTTTTCTTTTTCTGTAAATTGTACTTCGGGGGAAACTTATGTAGTCGTGCAAATTTTATTATGGTATATACTATCAGTTTACCACATTCGCACGTAAAAAAAACCACAAATTTCGTACCGGAAGTACTTCTTAATAATAGATCTTAATAAGAAATCAACGGCGTGGGTGGGGTGCAGATTCATACCAAAATGTAGGCCGTATTCATCCCACGAATAATAAAATTGTATATTTGTCCATATTAATCGCAAAATGTAGTCCCGATTCACACCACGCCACGGCCTTTAACAATGGATACTAGTACGGTCAGACAGAAAAATGCCTTACTATTCATATATTTTTGTTGGATGCAAATTATTAATAATTGGCGTTCGTATGTTTGTATGTTTGTCTGAAGATAACTTGCGAACTGTTGATATATTCTTTATAAAACTAGTATTCTTTATACAATTTGGTAGATGGGTATATAGTATTAGTACAATTTGTGTAAGGTTATGAGCTAAATTGGTTCGGGGTTGTAGAAGCTATTGGGGCCAAAGAAAGGGTAAAAAAGTGAAACAATCATAGACGTTTCAAAACTAGTTTTAATTTTATATTAGACTGTGTTACTTTTGGGATATAAGCAAAGAAGTAAAAATAAATAATCTCTACAGTTTTTCCAGTAATCTACTATCATCCATCGAGGAGTTCCGTTGTTTGGTGTGATTTTCCTGAAAAAATATTTTAAAAATGGCTTCCACTTCTTTTAAAAATGTTTTATACTCATTTTTGTTTGTGATGACAGTAAACCTCAGATATCGGTTTTTAAAGTAATCGAAACAGTAACAGTAAAATATATATATCTTCATATTATTATTTTTATTTTAATGCAATAGTAGGTGCTATTGATGTAAATGCTATCAGACAAAGTAGCTCTAGTATTTAGCTTATTTACAACAAAAAAAACAGGCCTCTACCTCAACGAATCGAGTCCCAATGGCCAAAAAAGTGTAAGAGCTCCGATTGTCTTAAAAACACATAACTCGAAAACTACTAAAAATCGCGAAATGAGGGTGTTTCGGGTATATCTGGGGGTAACCTTTCTTTGGACTTCGGCTTGACACTACTTTTTGGGATACACTGTATATATTATTACTTTGTTGATTATTTTATACCAACAATTTTAAGAAATAAATAGATGTTCCATAATTACATATTTTTTTGCTGACGTTACTTTCACTTGTTTTAGATGTAGGTATTTCTAGGTGGGATAAATACGAACTCTAAAAATGAAATGAATATTAATTGTATGAATCCGGAATAATTATTATAACTTTCAGCTCGTGGGATGATTTTCTGGGATCAATACGGATGCACCCCGCGGTCGGGGGACAGTGTTAGCAGTGTAGCGCCACAGTATATATATTAGTTTCTTAGCACCGCACTGAACTTACATATATAATACTTAAAAAATGCATGTTCCGTATATAAATTCCAGTATTAAATGGCTGGCGAATGTAGTACTAATCAAATGAATAGGTGTAAGTGAAATTCCAGAATTGCCTGAAATTTCCCCGTAGTAGAGCGACAATAAAATATGGAAAAAGTGACTTCCGTGTGAGGTACCCAGGTGCAAACCTGGTAATTTATTTGGCCCATTTTTCTGGTAATTCTGTCAATTTGCACAGACTACTTCAATTACCCCCGAGCCGCAATACAGAAAAAAATATTTTTTTAGAAATGTTTTTTTTTTCGTATGTTCCGTAAGTCGGATTAAAAAAATACTTGGTGCAAATGTAGATCATAACGGTCTTAAGTGTATGCCAAATTGCACCGACTACATCTATTTTACGGGTATTATAAGGTTTTCACCCTATTTCACCCTGTTCCGGGGGGGTGAATATGCTGAAAGTTATATTAGAGGTGATTTTCAAGCCAAACAAAACAATTAGAAAAGTTTTTGTGACTACATCTAATTACTTCCACACTTTTGCTAAAAATCACCTAATTTGCCTGTACTAAACGTAGTGATATATTTTTGTATTAATCACACAAAAGCACAGACAATGCATTTGTTATTTTGACAAGTACATTTGAGTCAGCACCATCTATCGATCCAAATCAAACTACTTTTTTAATTTTATATTCGTTGATGAAAAGCCCTTATTATTACGTTATTTTTTTAAGAGAAAACACGCCTAACCATGGCTGCACACTCGTAGTGATTTTATTTTCTAGGAAGCTATACATGAAGTGAGACAACACTTGATCAAATCCTGGAGTCCGGTTTTTTCTCTGGCGTCATTTGTGGCTGTGCAGTATAGTATCACATGCTCCACTGTCTCCTAGTCTTAAAGACAGCCGCGACACAGACCACTGTCCGTGGCCCATGTCTTTAACAGATGGTGGTTGAGATCAGTGTTTTTTTTTTATACTACTTGGAACGGTGGATCTAGCAGATGGCCCACCTGATGTTAAGTGGTACCCTCTGCCTATGAACAATGCATTACCTCATAGGTCACGCCCACCTAGGAAGCACCCTATCTGGCATTGCACTGCGCCCGCCACCCTGAGACATAAATATGAAAGTCTCATGTGCCTGTAATTTCACCGGCATCCTTACCCTTCAAACCGGAACACAGCAATGCGAGCACTACTGCTTTGCTTCAGAAATAGGTATGGTGGTAGTTCTTCCCCGGACTAACTCGTTCACAAAAAAGCTCTATAACTACGAAACCCGTGATGTTTAGTGGTTAGATATCGCGACCTAAGGTCGTGGGTTCAAAACCCGGTTGTGCAACAATGGATTTTTGCTCTCCAACGGTGAAGGAAACATCGTGAAGAACCAGCGTGTTCTAGATATGTTTTAGACATGCGATGTGCCCTTGCGAGGCGCAGTGGAGCCTTTCACCACACTGGTTAATTCCCACACCATATCTCAACCTGACGAGCTTCCCGCCACGCTAGCCATAGGCCGGGCCTTTACCAGCATCTGCGTTCCAGCCTTTCTAGAGCTGATGGTTGCTACGAGACGATGGTAAACGGCCTGACGGCATGACTCTTGTTCCGTGGGAGAAGGGTAGGCCCGTGTGGGACGCTACATGCGTTGATTCCCCTTTTTTAGTAGGATTAGAGCTTTGGTGTGTTCCGGCCTGAGAAAAGACACCTCCGTCTCCTCCCGTGGATGTTGTAAAAGCCAACTAAGGGATTACCCCGACTAGTTGATAAGATTCGTTGATATAAGAGTTGTCCTGGCTGCTAGCTTATGAGGCCCATTGAGGCTCTGCCTACCCATTCAGGGAAAAAGGCGTATGTCTATGTATGTACGTAGAGCTTTTTTGTGTTCGTCGGGGGAAGTACCACCACCTACTTCTGCCGCAAAGCAGTAGTGCTCGCATTGCTGTGTTCCGGTCTGAATGTGCCGGTGAAATTACAGGCACATGAGACTCTTCATCTTTGTCTCAGGGTGGCGGACGCAGTACAATGCCACATAGGGCGCGTCCTGGATGGACGTGGCCTATGTGGTAATGCATTGTTAAAAACAGAGGTTCCCGCTTAACATCAAGTGGGCCATCTGCTTGTTCCGTCATTCAAGCAGTTTATTATCATCTGTCCGGGACATCAGTTGCCGGGGCTGTTGCAGCGGAAGATTCGTCTCGTCAGAGCTTACGTATTTGAGCCTTTCGGGATTGAGGACTATAGGACTATAGGGGAGTTTTCTGAATTATTCCAGAGCGTCCTGTCAAAGCGACGCTTGTCCCGAGAGCTGGCTCTTATCTGGCTCAACGAATTAGTATTGCCATTCAGCGTGGCAATACAACCAGCATATTAGGGACGCTTCCGTCTGGTAATATGCATACGCATTTGTATTTTTAAAATGTTGCAGGTAGATATAACATTAGTAAAATTTTCTCACCTCCAGCAACTCTTTTGTGATATTGAACTTCTCCAAAATGGATATGATTTCGTTGACGGTATGCATATCGACAACCTGGAAAAGATAAAAAAATAAAAAATAAACAATCATTTTAATTTAAACATATTTATTTCAAGTCTCCTCCCGTGGATGTCGTAAAATCCGCCTAAGGGATTACACCGATGGGCACAGCATTCACCTGAGTACTCGACACCCCCGTCTCCTCCAGTGGATGTAGTAAAAGCCGACTAAGGGATTACACCGATGGGCACAGCAATCGCCTGAGTACTCGACACGCCCGTCTCCTCCCGTGGATGTCGTAAAAGCCTACTAAGGGATTACACCGATGGGCACAGCATTCACCTGAGTACTCGACACACCCGTCTCCTCCCGTGGATGTCGTAAAAGCCTACTAAGGGATTACACCGATGGGCACAGCATTCACCTGAGTACTCGACACACCCGTCTCCTCCCGTGGATGTCGTAAAAGCCGACTAAGGGATTACACCGATGGGCACAGCATTCACCTGAGTACTCGACACCCCGTCGCCTCCCGTGGATGACGTAAAAGACGACTAAGGGATTACACCGATGGGCACAGCATAAACCTGAGTACTCGGCCCCCCCGTCTCCTCCCGTGGATGTCGTAAAAGCCGACTAAGGGATTACGCCGATGGGCACAGCATTCACCTGAGTACTCGACACCCCGTCGCCTCCCGTGGATGACGTAAAAGCCGACTAAGGGATTACACCGATGGGCACAGCATTCACCTGAGTACTCGGCCCCCCCGTCTCCTCCCTTGGATGTCGTAAAAGACGACTAAGGGATTACACCGATGGGCAGCAGCATTCGCCTGAGTACTCGACACCCCCGTCTCCTCCCTTGGATGTCGTAAAAGACGACTAAGGGATTACACCGATGGGCACAGCATTCACCAGAGTACTCGGCCCCCCCCGTCTCCTCCCTTGGATGTCGTAAAAGACGACTAAGGGATTACACCGATGGGCAGCAGCATTCGCCTGAGTACTCGACACCCCCGTCTCCCCCCTTGGATGTTGTAAAAGACGACTAAGGGATTACACCGATGGGCACAGCATTCACCAGAGTACTCAACACCAATGGCGATCATCAATCCGCCTGCCAACCGTGGTGCTTATGGCAAATCCCGCCATTGATAATTCAATCAAAATTAACTAGAAGTCGATATTAACTTACGGGAATTCGAGCCAACTATTTTTTTTTAATGATTATCATCTTGATTCATTTTTAACCCCCGACGAAAAACGAAGGGGTGTTATAAGTTTGCCTGTGTGTGTGTGTGTGTGTGTGTGTGTGTGTGTGTCTGTCTGTCTGTCCCATCGTTTTTTTTTTGTTTGAAAGGTGTATTTGTCGGGATTGTTCTTAGCTTTGTTTGATCAAAATCGGTTCAGCCGTTCAGCACTGGGGGCTTTTTTAATTTTTACAAAATTAATTACTTGTTTAATAATTATGAATTAATTATTATTATTTTATTATTATTATTTGTATTAATTAATCAAATAAAAACAACGTAATCTCAATTTAAATATAGTCACAAGTCATTCATTAATATCATCGTAATCTACTATTTCATTGAATTGAAATGACAAAGTATGCTGCATAGTTCAAGAGAAACCCTCTTTAGATGTCATTGAACCCATGACACAGAATAGTTAATAGTACCCAAAGGCCCTTCACATCTTAACTAAGGGTGTATTTTTTGCTTGCAAGAATGTGTCTTATTATTCTTGAAAGGATTCAATTAAATCGCGTCAACTGATTTTAAGTTAAAACATGTTTTATACTGATAAGCAAACCGTGATACCCATTTAAGTAATTATAGAGTTAAGGACACAGAAAGGATCGGACAAAGGAGTTAAGGCACTCCATACAAACATAATATCACATAACAACTGTATTCCCTGTACGTAAAGGATATCATCAAGGATACATCTGTACAGAAGACAATCTGTTAGGGTTAGTCTGGGGCAAGTCCAAAACGTTTCAGTTCTACCTTTATAATGCAAACTGCTAAGGAGCGGAACACACTTCTATCATCTGTCTTTCCTGATAACTATAATCTGGGTCTCTTCAAGTCTAGAGTGTATAGGTGAAAATTCTAGATCTTTGTGCTCCATCGTCAGCCACATCGACACTTACCAACAGGTGAGATTATGGTCAAACAAAAGTAAAAAAAAGAAAAGAAAAGTCAATTCATGTAGCTAGAAAAATAAACTCACTACAAGTTTCATAACAACATTTTCTTATTCACTATACAACCAAGTTTTATGTTCTTTCACAATTAGTGATCGGGTGGAATTGGCAAAAATAAACTAATCAACTGCATAATCTGTTATTGCGATTGTGGGTTTCATTGTTAAGAATTACAGTTGACGTTCATCCATTTTAGGATTGAGATCCATTACATTTGAATAGAGCTTTTTTGTGTGTAAGAGTTTGTCCAGGGGAGTACTACCACCATACCTATTTCTGCTGCAAAGCACTAGTGCTAGTATTGCTGTGTTCCGGTTTGAAGGGGCATTGGTGTAATTACAGGCACATGAGACTTTACATCTCTGTGTCCAAGGAAGTTAGCTGTTTTTTTTTAAATACAACTTTAGATGACGGAACAAGCAGATGGCCCACCTGATGTTAAGCAGGACCATCTGCCTATGAACAGTGAATAGTCAAATAGGTCACGTCCACCAAGTACGCGCCCTATGTGGCATTGCACTGCGCCCGCCACCCTGAGACATAAAGATGGAAAGTCTCATGTGCCTATAATTTCACCGGCAGCCATACCCTTCAAACCGGACCACAGTAATGCTAACACTACTGCTTTGGGGCAGAAATAGGTATGGTGGTAGTACTTCCCGGACGAACTCTTTCACAAAAAAGCTCTACTACTACTAAACTAAAGAGGGGTGGTCTCTACCTACCCCTCCGGGAAACAGGCGTGAGTTTATGTATGTATGTAAAAAAAGGTGTGACTGGTATCTCAATGTTATCTGCCAAGGCTACAAACTCAAAGGTTATTTATTGCTCCTATCATTATTACTGTTGTGGTACTGGTTCTGTCTTGGTAACCCCTGCTTTAAGTCGGTGACCAGGCGAGGCATTGTAGGCCTGAAAAGGGTCTTGTGAGATGAAAATACCTACCAGGGTGGGGATTACTGGGGATACAATTCAATATCAAAGGGTCTTTTCCTGCACATGTCTTTGAACTTCTGGTATTTCACTGATTTTCTTTACCATTGGAGAGCCCACAAAATGATTAATAATAAAAACTAAACTGGTATTTCAAGAGCTACTAGAATGATTACATAAGATTGTGTACAGAATACGAAATTAATTCTAAGGTATGTATTCCAAGACTATGCTCAACAATTCATCCAGATTTAAACATATTTTGGCTTAAGTACCTAGTAGAGATAGTATGTGTCTAGTAGAGTCACAGACGCTCCCCACCTAGTAGTAAGAAGGATCATCAAAAAAAACAACCGTGTTTGTTGCCTGATTCTTCTAGGTTTGGTCGCGTTGGAATAGGAGCAAATTTATTTTTGAAGACGGTTCAAAATGGTCCTTGTGATTTCAATGAATAAAATACTTTTGTCTTTGACTTTGAGATAGAATAGATTCTCGCAGACTCGGAACAAGATTACTTTCATATAACTTACATATGACTAACATCATCATAGTATGCTTAGAGATCACAACTTTGGAGTGGGTTGGTCTCAGTGCTTCCTGTCTGCAAGACTGTATAGGTACCTACTTGGTAACAGGTACACTCCATGCGTTACCAAAAATATTCCAGTGGTTAGCAAACCATCGCAAATAGGTTGTAACCATCAATTAACACTGGTATGTGAGTCTAATGGGTTTAAAATGTAAAATAATTGTAAATATAAGGAGATTTTTAATTAAATTTACAAATACACATGGATTATATTGGAATAAACTAAAGGGGCAGCAGGATCCACAGAGTACTTTAAACCAAACGGAACTAGCAGATGGCCCATCTGCTGTTAAGCGGTAACCTCTGCCTTTAACAAGGCATTACCACAAAGGTCACATCCACCTAGTTCGCACCCTATCTGACATTGCACTGGCCCGCCACCCTGAGACATAAAGATGAAAAATCCCATGCGCCTGTAATTTCAAATACTGTGATCACCAATCCACCTGCAAAGCTAATCCTCCCATTGCCTTCTCCGAGGGAGACTCGTGCAGCAGTGAATATCTAGCAGGCGATGCTAATGATATTGATGGTAACTTTTTATCCTACAATGGTAAATTCCTATAAGGGTAATGACTAAATAGACTTTCCGACAGCAAATATCCAGCCAACCATAAAAAAACACAATCACTTGACTGTAAAATGAACAACCAATAGTCTGATTTAAAATGTGATTATCACTCTAGATTGAATGCAATAGTAACACCAGTAAGCATGTTAAGCAAATAAGCATTTCTCAGATATATCATTAGACAACAGAACAGCAGTCGTCTACTTAACACTATCAGTTATTAGTCATCATGATAACTAATTGATAACACAGTACAATTTGTGAAGGAAGTAGCAGGTAAGGTACACATAGGGAAACACCAAACTGCATATATAAGTGACATAGTTGGCTACAATCACAGGATGCTACTCCACAATAGCACAATTAATTCAGGTGAATATGCACACAATAAGTGCGACCATAGTTGATCAGGATGCTGGCTGCACCCACATGTCAGCCATACCAAACTAAGCTATCCATACTCACAGTAGGTTGTTGAACAGAAAATAACCCATTCTCGCCCCAATCCGAGGCACAATATTCGACATTATACAGGAGAGGTCACGCGTGGCACAATTCCATACTTTCACATTGCAAAATTTTTGGCACTACTAGGGACGGCGCGAGGGACGAGGAGCCGCGTTGACGACGTCAGTGCCCCACCGAGCTCCGACGCTCGCGATCCAGACACTACAATTCCGCTTCGTGACCCGCACTCTACTCCAACTTCGGTATTAGAACGGTTCGAACATTATTCCTCAGTGATAACACGGCAAGGGTGACTCCGGGGACAACCTCCCAAGTGGCCAAATAGCAACTTCGAATCGGGTGTCATGGGCTCGTGGACCGTATTCGTATCTCGACTCATTTATCCATCTTACGGTCATCAAAAGTCGAAAACTTACATTGTAATTGTTATCCAACGCATTCAGAAGTCGATTACTTAGTTCATGAGCGTTATTACTCATTTATAAACGAAAATATTGAACTAAATACGACGAACGTGTCTTCGGCTGCGTCGTAATGGCGGACCGACGACTACGTATGCCCGTGCCAGGGCATTTTAGCCGAATAATTCAGCTGATATCTACTGAGGCGACGCACGGTTCGTGTTTTTCCGTTTCTTTTGACGGACCAACTTTATTTTTCTATTGTTGCTCATTAGATGGCAGCAGCTGTTTCAAAATTTAAAAATGATTTAACCCTGAATTAAATAAAATTACATATTGAATCGATAGATTATAATAATCTTTACTTGAAAACTAGATAGTTTACTTGAATTTCAATAAATTTACTGGGAAATATCAATGATAATGTTTGTTAGTTATGGCAATACTAGAAAAGTATTTTTGAAAGTGGCAATTATAATAGATGTTTTTAACTATGTGTGTCACTAGATGGCGCTAAATTATACGTGTCTGAAAGAGCAAAGAATAACGAATCTCTCACTATTTTCTGTTTTTCATGCCAGTGCCAAAATTATTGGCACATTGGTAGTTTTCCAAAGAGATGAAGTTACTTGCACATTTTATTTATTTACTTATTTCAACACTACGTAAATATTGTTAAAATGTTATTATTAGTAAAATGTTCAATAATTGTTTGTGTTAAAATGTTCAAATTCTACAACACTAAAAACACCAAAATCTATTTCTATTGTACACAGTAATGCTCAATATAGGTTTAGACTATGGAACAACATCACGGTTCAGGTCAAATATGTAATTTTTGCGGCGTTGGCTATGGAACATTTCCTAGTGATATGATGCTTTGGTAAACTCCCCATACAAGGTTGAAATTTACCATACGACACGAACAAGAAGAAGAACTTCTTCACAGGTGTACATTTTCTAGTTTTTAATTAAGCCGTTATTACTACTACTTCTAGTTCAACCTGAACTGAGAACTTGCCACCTATCTCAACGAATCCTTTACCTACCTAATAACCTGATAAACGAACTTTCCAACTGTACTGGCACCAGAAAGCGCACAATCATCCTAACTACCAATATATGGATCAACAGTTCAAAGTTATCTTCGAACAAAGAGTCATCATACATACGAACGCCGAACCTGTCTGGTTAAACACATAGAACTCCGCTTCGCTCTTTCAACTACTTCGTCTCAGTGGTTCTTTCTTGATCACCCTGCGTTATGTCAGAGACCAGTTTGAGATGGTAAACCTAATAAGGGCCTAGCTAGCTAGTGACCAATGGTGAGCAAAACGGTGCGGTGAAAGGATTCCTAGAAAGGAACATACCTCATTTGGATACGGGGTAGGTTAGCTACTCCAAACAACCATTCATTTATAAAAATCATGCTACCTTTAACCGTAACTCAAGTTTTTGTTGGGCGCGGTAAGTACTCCTTCACGCGCCCGCCCGGCGGTTCGAAGTGAGTGCGTACTTACAGCGCCCCACTTTTTGCGCGGAGCAACGGAGCGGTTAGAACGCTGAAAAATACTGCGACGAGGTGATCCCGTGTGTTGTGATTCCGCACCGACTTCAAATGGATTAAGGTCATTATGCAAGATAATGTTTGTGTGCAAGACTTATCATGAATGTGTTCCACGAGATCGACGTCTTGATATGGGAGTGATCTGCGCAGTCAACCGACTTATCGAGCACGCATGACACCAGCTCAATCTTCCAATCCATCCAATCTTCATGAAAGGAATGTAGATAGTACAATTTGCAAGTAAAGTTACACAGGTGCTAAATCGGCCCGAGGGCTGTAAAAAAAGTGATATAATCAGGTAAAATAAATAAATAATAAATAATGCTGGACAGTTCACACAACATTATCTAGCCCCAAGCTAAGCAGAGCTTGTGTTATGGGTACTAGATAACTGATATACTTAAAACAAAATTATACATGGATATTTTTTTTTATTATACATAGAAAATACCCAGAACACCCTGAACAAATATCTGCGATCGCACAAATATTTGTTCCGAGGCGGGAATCGAACCCGCAACCTCCTGCGTCGCAGACCAAGCTTCGCCCGCCGCGCCACAGGGGCGTCACCTTTTTTTTGTGGATTTGCAGTCTTGACAACCCTACTAGGCCTCAGAACATGTAGTAAGTACCGACTAGCCGCCCATTTCTCAGCCAGCATCCATCATATAGAATAGACTATATAATTTACTTTTTTGACAACTTTTATCGAAATGCGCGTGCCTCTAAAATATTTAGGTACTTTGAGTAATTTCTTACTATCACCAGTGAATTTTTTGTCACGATTGGCTGCCCTAGGCCCGGAGCTTAGGGCAAATCCGCCACCGTGGGTGGGGTGTCATATGTAAGGGCTATGATTGGACATTTCAGTCTTGCTATTTAAAATCACTTCTTGGGTATTTTAATATTTAAAGGTAGCAGCACTTCTAACTGTATTAGGGAAAATAATAATAGGAAATAAAAAGCTTCAAAACGGCAACACCTTCAAAATTCTCACTTCAAAAATTTGACACTGCTGTCTGCTGTGCTGTGCTGTTTCGATTTGTGCAGCGAAGTGCGAATTCGTTCGCGAACGGCGCTCTATTTACCTACCATGGCATAGCAAAACAGCAAAATATTTGCAAACCTAGGGAAAACTGCAGTTTCAACTCGTTATCTAAACCCTGTAAATGTCGGAATCATGATGTTAGCTAGCATTATGGGACAGAGATCGTGCGGGGAGTTTTAAATGGGGGATACGAGAGTAAAAATAGTGGTTTTGTGGAAGTGAGTGAGAGTTACTATGGATCGTCGGTGTTCGCAGTCCGTGAGGACGCTAGTTTTTGATGATTCAGACTCCGAACTGCCCAAGACGGGACAGAAGAAGGATCTGTCTTCGTCGGGGGCTCCTCCGTCTTTGAATCAGAGCGCTGAAGGTCAGTGAAATAATGTACCTAATGTGTATTATTTTGATCGGTATCTTTGTGATTGTATTGGTCACGCCTACTGTTTTCAAGGTTTTACGCTGTCAATGTAATGCAAAGGCGTGATTGGATTGTGCCTTGTGACCAAAGTTTAGCCAAGAGTGATTAATTTGATTTATATTCAATTGCATTTTAATATTCTACCCACATGTCTGTGGAATAAAAAACTAAAAAGTTTGATTGAGGTGTCGATAAGGGGGCACTGAGGAAAAAAGACTTGCAGTGCCACATAGGGCGCGTACTCGGTGGACATGACCTATGAGATAATTCACTGTTCATAGGCAGAGGGTACTGCTTAACATCAGGTGGGCCATCTGCTTGTTCCGTCAAGTAGTTGTACAAAAAAAAATACAATAACTCTCGCAGAGCACTCTGGAAAACTTGCAAAGTACAAAGCTTACCCTTAAAACCATATTTAGAACAAATAAATTACTATTTTCTATATCTTTATGCTGAAAAATTATCTGCAAATCAAGTTCTGTGGTACTCGTTGTTCCTGGTACCCACAACACAGAGGATCCTAGTGTGGGATCGGGTCTGTGTATGTGACTATGTGGTGTTATGTTTTGTATGTTATGACGATGAAGGAAGATTTGCCAGTCTCAATTATTAAAAAAATACACATGTCATTCAAATAACTAATTTTCATCAATAAAATATTATGCGCCATCATAGATAGTATTTAGTGAAATGAGTTCAAATAACCGTTAGTATTTTATTCATTGAATTCACAAGGACCATTTTGAGTCGTCTTATAAAACATTAAGAATATAAATAACAAATAAATAAATAATGCTGGTCACACAACATTATCTAGCCCCAAGCTAAGCCAGAGCTTGTGTTATGGGTACTAGATAACTGATATACTTAATATAATACATTACATAGATAGATATATTTTATTATGCATAGCATGCATAACACCCAGAACACCCTGAACAAATATCTGCATTACGCACAAATATTTGTTCCGAGGCGGGAATCGAACCCGCAACCTCCTGCGTCGCAGGCGAACCATCGCCAGCCGCGCCACAGAGGTCGTCCTACATAATATAATTATTATGTAAAAGTCAATTACTAGTGCTGAATGTGTGGTAGGGCTGCACCATCATGTTATAGTGAAATGATTACTTCGCTGTCAGCAGTACATGGTTAAATCTAGGTCAGATTTGTAGCAAGCTGTTGGAACATGATTTTATTATTGACATGGACACATGTTATTAACTTATTGAGGGCATGTTTTAAATTTATTGAGTGTTTTGTTTCTAGCTTGTATGAGAGTGAGCGTGGTATGTTTAGGAATTAAATAATAGTTGATCCTCTGTGTCAAATAAGAAAGTATTTCATTTATTTTCAAAAACAGTGTTGATTTGTTTACTCTTGGAATTTGTAATAATATTTTGCTTATCGGCGCAAGTCAAAATTTTCGTTAAATTTGTTCAAATTGTTATTAAAAGAAGATAGGTAGTAAGATATTGTAAGTGCCATTCCGAGGGTGGCATATTCTAGTGATTAAATCATCATAAACCGGTGACTGGATTCGAAACACCATACTGCGCTCCAAAACTAAAATCGCCGAAGTAGGAGAAAAAGCCGCCCAGCTGAAGTGGAATTGGGTTGGACATGTCTGTCGCATGCCTCATGAGCTGTAGGTCAAAATAACCACACTGTGGAGCCCTGACACAGCGAGAGGGCGTCGCGGCAGACCACGCAGGAGATGGCGCGATACACAGATTGGCAAACAATAGCACATGATCGTAGTGACTGGAGGATATTGGGGGGAGGCCTTTGCTCAACCATAGGATGATTCAGACTAACAGTAACAGTAAATCATCTTAAATAAATAAAGATAAAAAAAGGCAAATGCATGCCACACTACCCAAAGGCTAACTGAAAGAGAATGCTGCTAAGCATTCTGTTTGCATTAGGTACTGTTACTGTTAGCCTGAATCATCCCATTGTTGAGCAAAGGCCTCCCCCCATATCCTCCAGTCACTAGGATCCTGTGCTATTGTTTGCCAATCTGTGTTAAAGGCATCTATTTCATCGCGCCATCTCCTGCGTGGTCTGCCGCGACCCCGTCTCGCTGTGTCAGGGCTCTACCGTGTGGTTATTTTGGCCCACAGCTCATCAGGCATGCGACAGACATGTCCAGCCCAATTCCACTTCAGCTGGGCGGCTTTTTCTACCACGTCGGCGATTTTAGTTTTGGAGCGTAGTGTGGTGTTTCGAATCCGGTCGGTTAATTTAACTCCCAGAATACTGCGCTCCATCGCCCGTTGGCAAACCATGAGTTTGGATTTCTGAATATTTGTCAGTTTGTATTATATTTATTTTATTTAAATTAAACTGCTTACTGCACTAACAGTTCGCACCAACGCGTGCGGCAAGCCAAAACAATAGTATAATTCTAAAGCATTTTAAAATCTAGATACCTACTTAACTTAGAAAACGATTCTTACTTATACTTATATTTAACTTAGAACTTCCATCATTCAACTTCTGTGACTTTCAAAGAGTCGTTGGTCCATCTAGAGAGGGCCTTATACTGCGTCGTCCATTTTGGGGTCCAAAAACTTCATAGTCATAGTCGTCATAGTAATTTCTTAATAACAAAAACGGTTACAAGTCAAAAAAACAATAATACATGAAACCATAACTAGTTACTTAAGCATCACACAATTTAAATCACAATAATTTATAACAATTTGGATACCTATACAATTAATAATCGTATAGGACGCTTCCGTCTGGCAGTGATTTGGATCAGTTGAGCTACCTTTAGATCGCTAGCAGCGGTCTTCAGGTAGCACAACTGTTTCATATGTACTTTGTACATACCTTGTATTAGTTGTATTATTCTTTCTGTACATAAATGAATGTTTATGAAACAAAAAAAAAGGATAAAAATCATAGGTGTAAAAAAGGTGGCGTCATAGGTGGTGTTTTATAATGTTAAAAATGATCATTCATTCCCCAAAGGTTGTCGTTTCTGGGAGCTTCCACTTGCTAATTCTGAGAGCTATGCTCATGATCTTGGCTCTTCTGGCTCTCCTTGTTTGCCACGATACCTACAGTTGATGATGATGATGTCATCCAGGCCCATTTCGGCCACGGCGAGTGTTTACCTGCTTTATATGGAAGAGCTTCGCGGGTGTGCTCTTATGTGACTTACGTACCCTATTTTGTCTGTAAACGTGCGTTTGCAGTAGTTGCACGTGAGGGTATTATTTTCATAATGGTACACTATGTTAGAAGGCGGTCTACTTTTCAGATCGTCGCGCTTTCAATCAAGATCGCGCCTTCTATGTTCTTCAAATGCCCGGACCTTCAGTTAGTATGATGACAATTACATGTTTACAATATATTGTTGACTCCAATCATGTGTAGTCTCATTGAAGACTGGTTGACAGCCTGATAACAATATGTCATTAAACCTATTATAGTTTTACCTATTAAAAATAACTTATAGCCGGACTTAGCCGCCATTTTAATAAAAACTACATTTTTGTATAATTACATTTTAATGTCTTTTTTATTGGTTTACCTAATTTTGGTGGCATTTTAACCGGTATAACTTAAAGTACACACACACAACACCAAGAACTAATCTAATAAATAAATAATGCTGGACAGTTCACAAAACATTATCTAGCCCCAAGCTAAGCAGAGCTTGTGTTATGGGTACTAGATAACTGATACACCTACATAATACAATACATTACATAGATATATATTTTTAATATACATAGAAAATACCCAGAACACCCTGAACAAATATTTGTTCCGAGGCGGGAATCGAACCCGCAACCTCCTGCGTCGCAAGAGAACCCACGCCCGTCGCGCCACAGAGGTCGACATAATGATATTTATATGAGACACTATCAATCAAAATTATGTTTGTTAGTTCTCGTAGTTTCCGCAAAATCAGGTTTCGCTATCTCAAATGGGCCTCTTTTCACTGTGGGTACACATGGTGGGACGGTGCACATCGTGGGAAATATCGCCGCCATTGCTTCCTACGACTGACTCGTTGATGTCGTATTTCTTTGTATTCCCGTTAGAAGAGGTATAATTATTACCACTGTTATCTAGAGATCTAATCTAGAGGTTCAAATTAACATGCGTCTCATTACTGTACGCCTCACATTTGTGGTGTCTTGTATATTCCGGACATATCTAGAGGCCCAATCAAAATTCATTAAATTTAAATGTAACCCATAAATTCCGTTCCTTCGGGACTCGAACCCGCAACCTTGCCTGTGATCGGCAATGCCTTTACCAGTTCGGCCATAGAACTGAAGGTTTCTAATGAAACACCTGCAGATGGCTCCCATCGGCGCTATAGCCGAGTTGATAGTGCCCACAAATTTCGTCTTAAGCGTCATAGTGTTCTATGGCCGAACTGGTAAAGGCATTGCCGATCACAGGCAAGGTTGCGGGTTCGAGTCCCGCTGGAACGGAATGTTTGGGTTACATTTAAATTTAAAGTTATACATAAAGTGTGGTTTACACTTGAAAAATAATATACTATCAAAATTCACTACTTTGAAGTTAACTCCATAATGATGCATAAACAACCGTCGTCTGTCTTTTCTGAAAACTATAATCTGTGTGAATCAAGGCTGGAGAGAACAGGTGCCTTCTAGACCTTTGTGCTCCATCGTCGGCCGCATCGTCACTTACCAACAGGTGAGATCGTGGCCAAACAAAGGTCTATTCGGTTACAATTCGGGAAATGTGCCCGGGAACTACATGCTCTGATCTCACCATCTCCTTTTCATCATAGGACAAGCAGGCGCACGGCTCAGTACCATCCTTACCTCATCAGAAAACCCGCAATTCGCACTAAGCGTTTCGGTTCCACCTTTGTAATGCGAACGGCTAAGGAATGGAACTCGTTGCCGTCGTCTGTCTTTCCTGATAACTATAATATGGGTCTATTAAAGGCAAGAGTGAATAAGTGCCTTCTAGACCTTCGTGCTCCAACGTCGGCCACATCGTCACATACAAACAATTAAAAAGAAATGCCAGCATTAACCTACCTATACCTTTCTTGTAAAACATAATGACCTACATTTGCTATTGTTTAATTAATTACTTTTAAAACAAGTGCGTTTACTGTAATTTCCCAAGGCACAGTATCGTGTGAATCATGAATGACGGCAGTTTGAAATTCTACCGAAAGTTATACCCATAGCTTATGGAGACAATAGCTAGCTCAATCTGAGCACAAATCGCCTTAATTTAACCCGGACTTGTTGATAAGACTCGTTGGTATAACATTTGTCCTGGCGGCTAGCTTATTTTACAATGTGTTATTACTGGAAGAAAGCGTTAGCAGAGTCAGTCGTGGGAAGCAATGGCGGCGATGAGCTCACCACTTGTCACGTCTATGTTCCACGATGGTGCAACCCACTGTGGAAAGAGGCCCATTGAGGTTCTGCTTACCCCTTCGGGGAAAAAGACGTGTGTCTATGTATGTATGTATTACCAAAACCAGAACCGTTCATGTTTTTTCTTACGTCTGGATTGACGGATCCTTGCTTTCGTCCACCTAGGACGCGCCCTATGCGGCATTGCACTGCGCCCGCCACCCTGAAACATTAATATGAGAAGGTGCCTGTAATTTTCACCGGCACTCACATATCCTGCAAACCGGAACACAGTAATGAAGGCTCTACTTTTTTTTTTTTTTTTTTTGTGCAGCTCATCTACTTACTTACATATGTTTTAGTTTATATTGATTCTGTGTGCAGTTTTGGTCAAAATAAATTGTATTTACTTCTTTCTTTCTTTCTTTGTGGGAGAAATAGGTATCCCACGTAACGAGAGTCATGCCATCAGGCCGCTTACCATCGTCACGTACTCACGTAGCAAACCGTTCGGCTCTGGTACGGCTGGAACGCTGCCGCTGGTAAAGGCCGGGCGAAAGTAAATTATAAATCATTTTGTTGGTAAAATGCAATTGATGTAGTTAGAAACTTGTCATGGAAAACTAGTTAGCTTCTATCTAGGTCGATTAAACATCTGTGTGTTTTGCTTAAACCCAGAAAGGTGCTGCTTGTGACGTAACTCATAGAAACAAGCATCCGCTATCGGCTTCGCCAATGTTACAAGCACCCTTGCCTATTTTACAAGCTTTCGGGTAAGTCCGGGTGGAATCTTGCAACTGAATTTTAAAGCAGTTATCCTCAACTGATTGAGATGATATTTTCTATACCTGTCAAGTTCTGAACCCTTGCCTATTTTACAAGCTTTCGGGTAAGTCCGGGTGGAATCTTGCAACTGAATTTTAAAGCAGTTATCCTCAACTGATTGAGATGATATTTTCTATACCTGTCAAGTTCTGAACCCTTGCCTATTTTACAAGCTTTCGGGTAAGTCCGGGTGGAATCTTGCAACTGAATTTTAAAGCAGTTATCCTCAACTGATTGAGATGATATTTTCTATACCTGTCAAGTTCTGAACCCTTGCCTATTTTACAAGCTTTCGGGTAAGTCCGGGTGGAATCTTGCAACTGAATTTTAAAGCAGTTATCCTCAACTGATTGAGATGATATTTTCTATACCTGTCAAGTTCTGAACCCTTGCCTATTTTACAAGCTTTCGGGTAAGTCCGGGTGGAATCTTGCAACTGAATTTTAAAGCAGTTATCCTCAACTGATTGAGATGATATTTTCTATACCTGTCAAGTTCTGAACCCTTGCCTATTTTACAAGCTTTCGGGTAAGTCCGGGTGGAATCTTGCAACTGAATTTTAAAGCAGTTATCCTCAACTGATTGAGATGATATTTTCTATACCTGTCAAGTTCTGAACCCTTGCCTATTTTACAAGCTTTCGGGTAAGTCCGGGTGGAATCTTGCAACTGAATTTTAAAGCAGTTATCCTCAACTGATTGAGATGATATTTTCTATACCTGTCAAGTTCTGAACCCTTGCCTATTTTACAAGCTTTCGGGTAAGTCCGGGTGGAATCTTGCAACTGAATTTTAAAGCAGTTATCCTCAACTGATTGAGATGATATTTTCTATACCTGTCAAGTTCTGAACCCTTGCCTATTTTACAAGCTTTCGGGTAAGTCCGGGTGGAATCTTGGAACTGAATTTTAAAGCAGTTATCCTCAACTGATTGAGATGATATTTTGTATACCTGTCAAGTTCCGATGACAATGCAATATTATTGTGACAGCGATCTGATCTGATGATGGAGACGGAAGTTGGGCAACGGAACTCCTCGAGGGATAATAGTAGACTGACCGTGTTAAGGATCATTTTGATCAGCACCGGTTACGATCACTTATTTTATAAAAGCTTGTATTGAAAAATATGTATTCCACAAAAAACTTTGTCAGTTCAGGTGGTAGGGCGCGCGACTTGATTGAGAAACAAACAAATATCCAATTTTTCTGATATTAAAATGTTTTTTATCCGCTAAGTAGTACCGTTGTTTTATTATTCTCTGAGTCAACTTGGAAGAATCGGTATTTGTTGTATCATGTATTTGACATAGCTCAAAGAATTAGCAAGCTGAAATGGCGATGGGCTGAGCATATACGCCGAAGAACCGACAACCGCTGGGGTAAACGTGTTCTAGAGCGGAGACCACGTCTTGGTAGACGTAGTGTGGGGCGCCCCCTGGTTAGGTGGAGCGACGATCTGTGTATGGCGGCTGGTAGAAAGTGGATGGGAGGAGCTGGAAATCGGTCTAAATGGCGCGCATTTGGAGAGACCTATGTCCAGCAGTGGACTGATATAGGCTGATGATGATGATGAAGTATACATCGTGTTACGAAAAAGGCAACCATTGTGTCCTCATTCTGGTCTAGACAGCTTGCGGCAAGTGTTTTGTAAACTGTGCTCTGGGTTGGTATCTATATACTCGACTATTGTACTATGAGTCTGGGTTTACTAGAGCGAAAGCGTTTACGGTAGACGGACACATTGTCTTAGCCTTTGAGGTGATATCGAGATAACGCATGGCTCCGCCAACTCCAGGCAGAAATCTTCATAAAATGATTCTTTACGACAAAAACTAGACTTCAAAGCTAGGAATTTATCCCCTAATTTTCCAAATATTTTGGAATATTTTCTTCAAAATTAATTAGAACCACCCTCGAAATGTAACCTACTCAGTAAAAAAAGAATTATCAAAATCGTTTCACAATTGGCGAATATATCGCGTTACATACACTATGACGAGGCAAAGACACCTATCCTCTGACAAAAAAAGCATAAAGTTTTTTTGAAAAATATATTTTTCAATATCATTTTCAATATTATATAAAATTAGTGATCGGAACCGTGTGTTGATGAAAATGGGTCTAAACACGGCCAGTCTACTATTATCCATCAAGGAGTTCCGTTGCCCACCTTCCGTCTCCATCATCAGATGAGCTCGCTGTCACCATCATATTGTATTGTCATAGGAACTTGACAGGTATGCCAAATTTCAGCTCAATCGGTTGAGGATAACTACTTTTAAATTCAGTTGCAAGATTCCACCCGGATTCCACCCAGACAAACATACATACATTGCAAGTTAAATAAAAGCTTGTAAAAAGTACACTTATGATTCTAATCTTGACTATACTATAGACGTATAGTCTATAGTATAGTCCATTACCTATATGTTTTTTTTTATTATTTGGGCCATCCGTTCAGGAGAAGTACCTAGGCTTTCTAAGATCGGTCTATATTGCAGTTTTGGGTCTAATATCGCCTTAATTTCATATATTATCGATGTCTATCTATAGGCAGATAGATGTTGGTCCGTATATATCATTCGAGTGCATTGCGTGTTATCGACCTGATTAAACGGTTCTATTTTGAACTGATCGATGCACTGATTCAAATCGAAAACAAACAAACAAGGTTGTTTAGTACTAGACACTGGGGATGGGCCGAATATGGGTTTCACCGAATATGAGCATTCGGCCGAATGTTCGGTAAAACTTTTACCGAACCGAATATTCGGTAAACCTGCCAAATATGCCGAATACCGAATATAAAACGAATATTCGGTCCATCCCTACTTCTTCCTACACCTTCAGTGTTTTAGGTTCCCACGTATTTACTAATAGGTAACTAGGTCTATTCTCAGTAGTTCAAGTAATAGTTCAATTGATTGATCTACTGAGACTTTTTAGTTTCATTAGCTGAATTAAATAATTTGATTGAACTACTGAAACCCAAAAGTTTCAGTAGATCAATTGATTGAGCTATTGAGACTTTTTAGTTACATTAGTTAAATTAAATAATTTGATTGATGTAATAAGCAAAAAATTATATAAAAAAAAACATAAAAGAAAAAAAATATCTCTCACTCTCAAAAACAAATTGAATTTCGCGCCCCAAGCGAGAGCATCCACCTTAAGGTCGACCTCTGTGGCGCGGCGGGCGAAGGTTAGCCTGCGACGCAGGAGGTTGCGGGTTCGATTCCCGCTTCGGAACAAATATTTGTGCGTTCGCAGATATTTGTTCAGGGTGTTCTGGGTATTTTCTATGTATAATAAAAAATATCTATCTATGTAATAATATATAGTATTAAGTATATCAGTTATCTAGTACCCATAACACAAGCTCTGCTTAGCTTGGGGCTAGATAATGTTGTGTGAACTTTGTCCAGCAGCATTATTATCATTAAGGTGATTATAGCCTCGAACGACCTTGGGCATCTGGGCGGAGCCTAGGAAATGTTGCATCCAGAGCCCGCACCACACGCCACACATAAAAATTGGCACAATATTCAGAAACAATGAAGAATCGCAGCGCGCGGCGCGCGCGTAAGCGGGCGCCGGCCGCGGCGTGGAGCGCGGTGCGCTAGTCATGCAGACCGCGGCGCGCGGCGGGCGGCAGCCTCGGTTTGGCACGAGGTGCTAGTAATGCAGTCATATCTGTTGTCTAGTTTGTTGTGTTTGCGAACACGTGCACTTTTGATTTTGAGCATCGGAAATTATGCGCTATTGCTATAGTATACCTATGCCTGACGGCATTGTTGATTTTTGTTAGCTTTGTTTGTTAGACCTGTCTACTACCCTAGCTAATGACCTAGATAATGAAATAGATGACACACGCCTTTTTCCCCGAAAGTGTAGGCAGAGCCCATAAATATAAATACAAATAATAGTACCTATTTCTTACATACCTAGTAGTTTTATTGGTTCGTAACGGTTTATTTCTAAAAACTCAACCAGGAAAACACCAATGGGTAGACCAACGACGAAAATCGAATGATAAATCTCGAATGAAAAATCTTGAACATTAATTCTCGAATGAAAAATCTCGCATGAAAAATCTCGAATAAGACACGAAATAAAAATCTTGAATAAAAATCTCGACTGAAAAAAAGTCGAATGAACGGTCTCGAACATTAATTCTCGAATGAAAATTCTCGAATGAAAAATCTCGACTGAAAAAACTTGAATGATTTCTTCTCCATACCTAAAACTATGGAATGAGCTTCCATCTGAGGTTTTCCCGCTTGGTGTCGCTTCAAGAAAAATGTTCATAAATTCCTTCAGGGTAGGCAGCGCATCGACAATACCTCCGGTGTTGCCGGTGTCTATAAGCAACGGTGACCACTTTACATCAGGTGGGCCATAAGCTAAACAAGATTCGAGCCTATCAGTTTAATTTAAAAAAAAAACATTACACAGGCACTCCCACAACATTACACAGGCTACTGAAGGTTTTATCTGGAAATTGCCCTATAGCTATACTGTACATATTCTGTGCCTATAGTATAGTATAGGCCCTATACTATATATCTGTAAAATGCCCTATACTATACCTACTATAGGGCAATTTCCAGATAAAAACCTTCAGTAGCCTGTGTAATGTTGTGGGAGTGCCTGTGTAATGTTTTTTTTTAAATTAAACTAATGGGCTCGAATCTTGTTTAGCTTATGGCCCATCTGATGTAAAGTGGTCACCGACGCTTATAGACACCGGCAACACCGGAGGTATTGTCGATGCGAAACCGTAAGGTGGCTGGTAGAAAGTGGTTGGGAAGAGCTGGAAATCGGTCTAAATGGCGCGCATTGGGAGAGGCCTATGTCCAGCAGTGGACTGATACAGGTTGATGATGATGATGATAGTATAGGCCCTATACTATACTATAAGGCAATGTTCCATCTTAACTTTGTCTATTTCTCTGACTAATCACTGCTAAGTATTGGTTGAGATTCGATCACAGAACTACGATCGAAGGTGTTGAGTCACAGATATTGATTTGAGTCGCGATTTTTCTTTCATGTTTTTTTATTCGAGATTTTTCTTTCGTATTTTTATTCGAGATTTTTCAGTAGAGATTTTTCATTCGATATTTTTCATTGTAGACTTTTCATCCGAGATTTTTCTTACGAGATTTTTCATTCGAAATTTTTAATTCGTTATTTATCATTCGAGGTTTTTCATCAAAGATTTGCCTTTCGAGATTTTTCATTTAAGATTTTTCATTCGAGGTTTGTCATTCGAGATTTTTTATTTAAGATTTTTTTTTCGAGATTTTTCATTCGAGACTTTATATTCGAGATTTTTCGTTCAAGATTTTTCATTCGAGATTTTTCATTCGAGATTTTTCAATGTAGATTTTTCATCCGAGATTTTTCATTCGTGATTTTTAATATACGTACTTATTTTTATAGTAGATAAAACATAACATAGCACCCAACAGTCACATACATAGTCCTGATCCCACACAAGGCATCCCTTTGTTGTGGGTATCAGAAACTACGAGTACCATGGTACCATAAAACCCAGACCCGGAACAAATATTTGCAGATCATACGAACATTTGTCCCGCAGCGGGAATCAAACCCGCAACCTTTCGCATCTCAGCCGGCTACTCGCCCGACGCGCTACAGCTACAGAGGTCGTCAAAGAAAAGAAACCAACAAACGTCCTCGCGCAAACAAGATATCTAAACGAAAACGATCAATATTTACAATGTTTTGTTCAAGGAACACAAAACACAACTAAAAAACTACGATGAGTACACTAACTGCAATCGTGTCTTATTGTGCCCGAACCAGTCGGTGGCACTCATAGGAGCGGAGCAAAAAAGTGACGCGGGTAGCCCCTGCGAACGCTTGGGCCGGACTGAGGTCCGCGGCCGAACCGCCCGTGGCAGCTCGTTTCACAGTTTTTGTTTTATTGTTTCAAATTGATAATTATTTTTGAAAATGTAAACATATCATATGTAAAGTCTGTAAATTGTCTATAATATTGTGAAAGAATCATTAAAATAGCTGCAGGCGTTTGGAAGGAGTAGGAATTCTTGCGTAAATTATAGGGAACAATGTTTTATTATTACCTGTCAAAAGCAACAGCAATTTAAAAAATCTAAACATATAGTTCTATTCTTGACTATATTATACCTAGTAACTGTTTTTTTTAAATTATTTGGGCCATTATTTTAGGAGGAGTAGGCTTTCGAAATAGGTCTATTTTGAGTTTCGGCAAAACTAATCGTCTTAAGGTGGTTGCTTTTTCATACAAACGTATTTGCACAAATATGGGCGAACAGAGTATAGAGAGCTTTTATATCGTTCATTATTTGCGGCAAATCATATTTGGTTGAAGAAAACAGTGGATTAATAGCGAAAATAACATCGAAATTTTAGTCCATACAAGTAATTTCGATGTTATTTTCGCTATTAGTCCACTGTTTTCTTAGACCAAATATGATTTGCCACAAATAATGAACGAAATAAAAGCCAACAACAATCATTTCAGTGTAAAATTATAGTCTATTCGCCCATATTTGTGCAAATACGTTTGTATGAAAAAGCAACCACGTTAATGCCATAAACTAATGAAAAATTACCTTAATTTTAATTAATTTATGTCACAAACACAGCATGCCCGTGTGGCGTGTCACCGCCCACCATCATCAATTAATTTGTAATTAATTATGAATTACTTACATCGTTATGAAGCGGTATTATAATTTTTAGTTCATGGTCTATTTGGCTGAACTGTTTTGCCACAGTAAAGTTGATTGCAGTAAGTAAACTGCACTGAGTAATTAAATATTAGTAGTTCTGCGAACGTAGACCTCGCGATCACAAACTTGTATAAAATACTATGCATCATTTCGATTTATAATGATCAAAGAAAACACCTAAAAATATATTTTTTAACATACATTTGTACATACATAGACACACACTTTTTTCCCGGAAAGGTAGGGAGAACCTCAAATCGGCCTCTTCACGTAGGTCACAGATATTACACTCACGATCAAATTTTGATTGTATATTGCGCCATTTGATACGATGGAATGATGGTGAGTGGCAAGCTCAAGATGCAGAGTGTTCTACATTCTTGAAAGGCATATTGATTTTGATGGTGGTAGGGCTAATATACCATTCAGCTAGTCACACGCGATAGCTACCACACCTGCGTGTTATGACAAAGACATTTTTAGAATATTTTTTACATACATACATACATACACGCTTTTTTCCCCGAAGGGGTAGACAGAGCCTCAATAGGCCACTTTTCACTGTGGATTACACCATCCTGGAATATAGATGTGACCAGTGGTGAGCTCATAGCCGGCATTGCTTCCCATGACTGGCTAACGCTTTCTTCCAGTAATAACACATTCCTCAAATAAGCTAGCAGCCAGGACAAATCTTGTACCAACGAATCTTACAAACGAGTCCGGGTAATCCCTTAGTCGCCTTTTACGACATCCACGGGAGGAGATGGAGGGGTCTATTCTTGGGCCGGACATACCACATCACCATATTTCAAAAAAACTTTAAATTAATCGTTATTTTATTTAATGCAAACTTATTATTTTCCAAATCGAGCGTTTCCAAAAACTCCTAACATCACTTTTCGATAACTCTCACGGTTTCAGACTTAGCCTACTTAGACGAAAAAAATCTCACCCTGTAACAACCTCTACATATGTTGATCTTATTCGTAATTCTTGTTTACAATGGGGAGCCACAGGCAAAACTAATCTCAGATGGCGCCACCATCGCTGGTGATATTCTCATACTAAAATTATCCATTTTTGACATAACTAAAACTGTCCACTTTTGACAGTTTTTTTTAACATTGATAGACCTTAGTTTGGCTACGAAACAACACCAGTGATTATGCGCCACCTAGCGTGATAAATAAGCAGTGTGTCTCCCCATTGACTATCGCATGTTTATGTCAAATAGGTATTATCTAAATCGGTCTTTACGTGGTCCGCAGCCAACTTCCCCCTTTTTCAAACACAATCAAAAATCGCCTACCTCAAAAAAAAAAATTTTAACCCTTTTCAAGTTTCGTCAAGATTTGGTAAAACGGAGGACTTATAATAAATTCAAGTGGTCTAGTGGTTACTATCTAGGTAGGCTACTTGAACCATCTCTGCGCGAGTCTGACTCGCACTTGACCAGTTTTTTCCATACAAAAATCCGTGTCGTGTGCACGACACGTCCGTGTAGTTGCTTTTTACGTTTGCGGACTCGAGGCTCTGCGAGCTATATGACCTGCCCATTGCCAGTTCAACTTGCCGACTAACTCAATATTAAACTTGCCCTACTGAAGCTACCTTTACTATTCTGTGTCCGTAACTAGTCCAATGACTGCGCCTTTCATTGTGCTATTAGTTTGAGAGACGCAGAACAATTCGGCTGAGGCCAAGAAATGTGCAAGGTATTTATAGAGCACGAGACCGTGGAGGTTTTCTTACCGTTGAAGATATTTTTACATTCAATTGTGTAGTTCGGCCGAAATTAGTCTCGGCATGAACTTAGACAAAAATTAATTTTGTAAAAATTAAAAAAACCCTCAACGCAATGAAACGGCTGAACCCATTTTAATCAAACATAGCTAAGAACACTCCCGACAAATTCACCTTTCAAATAAAAAATATTTAATCGAAATAGTTTCAGCCGTTCGGGAGCTACGATGCCACAGACAGACACACACACAGACACTCACACACACAGACACGTCAAACTTTTAACACCCCGTCGTTTTTCGTCGGGGGTTAATAAAACTAAAATCATGATCAATGATCATATAAACCCGGGATCCGTCGCTGTTAATGGCCTTCCTCTCGAAGTCGTTAGAGAGTATGTTTATCTCGGGCAAACAATACAGCTGGGTAAAAACAACTTTGAGAAGGAGGCCAAGCGAAGAATTCAGCTTGGCTGGGCAGCTTTTGGTAAATTACATTGAGTCTTTTCATCCCCTATACCAAAATGCCTGAAGACGAGAGTCTTCAATCAGTGCGTCCTACCTGTAATGACCTACGTTGCCGAGACGTGGACACTCACGGTGCGTCTGGTCCATCAGTTCAAGGTCGCTCAGCGTGCTATGGAACGAGCTATGCTCGGAGTTTCGCTGAGGGATAAACTCAGCAACGAAGTTATCCGACAGAGAACTAAGGTAGCAAGCTGAAATGGCATGGGCTGGGCGTATATGCCGAAGAACCTACAACCGCTGGGGTAAATGTGTTCTAGAGTGGAGACCACGTCTTGGTAAACGTAGTGTCCCCCCTGGTGAGGTGTAGCGATGATCTGCGTAAGGCGGCTGGTAGAAAGTGGATGGGACGAGCTGGAAATCGGTCTAAATGTCGCGCATTGGGAGAGGCCTATGCCCAGCAGTGGACTGATACAGGTTGTTGATGATAATGAACTAATATTTACAGATCATCTGAGGGCTAAGTCTGGCTTTTTACCAACCATTTGGCACGGGTGTATGGTGTGGTGTAACACGCATTTTTGTATGGGAATATGATAAGCGCCCCTAGCGTACACTTTGAGAACTTATATTCTGAGTCCCAGCTGCCATGCTTACGATCATCGTCGTTACACTATACACCGATCGTATAAGCCGAGCCACGGCCGTCGTATCGCAAGCACTTACGTACCGTTTTTAACGGTTTTTCATTTATTTCTGAGTCCGAGTGCCAAATTTGACAGCTTCACGCTTGGAATACGATGACACGACGGCGACGATGAGCGTTACGCTCAACACTTGTGTTTTTGGCGGTGAGAGGTGAGCGTATAGACAAATACCCTTTTATCAGTTTTAAATTCATTTCGACAACATATCATAGCCAATTTTGGCGTCTTCCGGTGTTATACGATCGTGTCCCTACGATGGGTGGTATACGGCGGTGTTGAACCACTTAGACTCACTTATGTCCCACACAGGATGTCTCACACCGGTGTATGGTGTAAGCGTAGTGTAAGTACGACGGACGATTGGTGTCATCGTGTGGACTTTCGTTGCAAAACTGCGACTCAGCCCTCTGCAAACTACCGAGAGTGGTGAGTAAGGAAAAGCCACCATTGATTTCTATGGGGGATGCATCATCCAGCAGTGGACGTTCAATGACGATGAATTAGGCCAAAAAATATATCCTTGCTTTCTTTGGTCTCCTTTCTAGCACTCCTAGCACCTGTAAATACTCCATGGGAGGTGCCAACTTACGGTGAACGGTCTGGTTCGTTCACCGTAACATGCCACCTGTAAATACTACATGGCAGGTGCCAACTTACGGTGAACGGTCTGTACGTTGTAAGGTAATCTTCAGTGTCTCCCGCGCTATGAACCTTCAATGTCTTTGGGTTTGATTACTATCTGAGTGACAGCGGGTGGCGACGAATGAATGAAAATTATAATTGGAGTGCGTACAGAGCCAAACTAGATCAGTTACATATATACTTACTATTATAGATAACTGTTGTGTAAGCAGTTGTTTACTTTCATTATGCATAATGTATGTTTTATGGGTGCAATAATATTGGTATTGTATTTGTACACATGAAAATTTACAATTGCATAACATAACATAACATTATAATTGTTATTTATTAGAAATAGGTATATACTGTTAGTTTTCCGAATAAAATAAAATAAAATAAAATAAGACCCATCAAGTCACTTACATAATCCTGATCCCACACTAGGAACCCCTGTGTATCAGGAACTAACACGCTACAGTACCATGCGACCACAACACACAGACACGGAACTAATATTAGCAGATCATACAACCATTTGTCCCGCAGCGGGCATCGAACCCGCAACTCTCGCTTCTCAGCTGGATACTTGCCGGTTGTGCAATAAAATTTTGGCTTACTTATGAATGTCTTATTACTCGGAGTGCGAGCAGTAGTCATTGCGTGGAAAAGTGATGGCGGCGATGAGCTCACCACGTGTCACGTCTATATTACTGCGATTGCGAGAACCTCTGTAAAAGTTGTATTTGAGGCTATACCACAGAATAAATAATAGTACAAGCTATGCCCACTCCTTCGGAGAAAACGCGTGTGTATATGTATGTAAGTTCGACAACCTCTGTGACGCCAGTGGCGCGGCGGGTGAGTAGCCCGCTGAGATGCGAGATGCGGGTTCGATTCCTGCTGCGGGACAAATGTATGTAATATCTGCAAATATTAGTTCCGTGTCTGTGTGTTGTGGTAGCATGGTACTCGTAGTTCCTGATACTCACGACACAGGGGATACTATTGTGGGATCAGACAGGACTATATAGTTGGGTGTTAGGTTATGTTTTTACCTATTTCTGCAGCAAAGCAGTAGTGTTCGCATTACTGTGTTCCGGTTTGAAGGGTAAGGGTGCCGGTGAAATTACAGCCACATGAGACTTTTCATCTTTATGTCTCAGGGTGGCGCAGTGCAATTACAAATAGGGCACGTTCTAGGTGGACGTGACCTATGAGGTAATGCACTGTTCATAGGCAGAGGTTACCGCTTAACATCAGGTGGGCCATCTGCTTGTTCCGTTAACAATTAGTATTAAAAAAAAAAACAATATACATGTTTCCTTTCAATTTCGACTACGACATCTAAATGTCATAGTCGTAGGCGCGTCCTAGATATCATTGGTAACATTGAGTACTGTCGCAAGTACCTACCTACTTTCAATCTTGTAGGCGCTTTAAACTTTCATCTCACGACTTATAACTTGTGAAACCAGCCTCTGCGAGGACACGGGTGTTTTCACCACACTGGTTCTTTCAACATGCCCTTTTCAGGCCTCATTCCCAATTCTCGTATAAAAAATGGTTAAAATAAAGTTCGGATCATGCTTAAATTGTGTAGATTTGGTAAAAATACGTTTAAAAAAGCCTATTTGACTCTTGGCAGCCTCTTAAGACTGCGCCACGCCAGGCAGAAAACTTCATACAATAAAAACGCCACGCCCCGCTCGAAAACGCGGGTTTTTATTGAATATCTCGTGAAATATAGATAATTTTAAAAAACCCTCTTTATTCTTTATTTTTATTGTACACACACACAGAGAAGAAAAACAACTTAGATAGAGGACATGTACAAAGAAAGACTGTGGGTGATCCCTGCGTTTTATTGTATTGATCTTATTTATCCAATATTTGACCCAATAATCTGTACCATATTGACAAACAATCGAATCTAGCCAAAAGTTAGAGGTAATTTTCTGTTTTTTTTATCGAGGAAATTTTGTCTTATCGTGTTTCTGTCTGGGTGATCCCTCGGTATTATAATGTAGTATCTATGCATATTTTTAATTTGAATATTGTACTTGATTTAGTCAGTTAAAAATCTAATCTAAGATTGGTAATTTTGCGTTAAAGCTCACCTTAACAACGATTAGGTTCGACTCTGGTACGAGGGTAGAATTTTTTCAAAGAAGGCTATTAGAAGTCATATTATCTAAAAACATATTTCAGCGCACGAATACGCAGGACCATAAAATAAATAAAAATATGGTGGAAAATATGGTAATTTTAAAGGTCTTTTAACTTTGCCTTTGTTCTGTCGATTCTAAGATGTTTTGTCGTGATTCTCTAATAAAGAGCGACCTTTAACGCGTTAAGTCACGGAACACCATTGTTGTAAACAGAATATATACATACACCTTTTTCCTTGAAAGGGTAGGCAGAGCCTCAAATGGGCCTCTTAACCGTGGGTACACCATCGTGTGATGTAGACGTGAAAAGTGGTGAGCTCATCGCCGCCATTGCCTCCCACGACCGCCTCTGCTAACGCTTTCTCTCAGTAATAACACATTCCTTAAATAAGCTAGCAGCCAGGACAAATCTTACAAACAAGTCCATAAGTCTATGAAAAACTGTAATCATATAATTTGCAAATTAGCCTCTGTTTTCGTAGTTACAACCATTTTTCTCGTAAACTGTCAATCATGAAATGTTTTTATTGCTTTATAGTTTAGGTATGGAAGCTAATTTTGTTAGGCAAAATCACTTCGATTTATAGCTAAATTATTCGGTGAATGTTTAATAAATGTTAGCTAATTTACCAAAAGCTGCTAACAGTATTAGTAAAACTTATGTGTAGCAGCTGTATGCTTCTATTCGTTCGCGTACGAAAGGGTTCAAGCCAACCGCTCTAGCGGTACAAGTGCTAACGCGGACAAAGCCACATGCGATCGCTAGTCGCTTCCACCTGCACGCCCAGCGAACTATTGGTAAAGAATTCAATGTCGTGCGCGTGACGTAACGCTTGCGTAATACCGAAATTTGTTTTGGTTTGTAGCTCATGTAGGTTTGATGTTGCACGCTTTCGGCTGGGAAGCAGTTAATATCTCCAAATGGGCTGTAGTATCATGGAGTTCACCTTGAATTTATGATTCACTGTATGGCTATCACACCATCACTGGAAAGATGGCAAGATGAAAAGTTTTAGTAGTGGTAGAGCTTTTTTGTGAAAGAGTTCGTCCGGGGAAGTACTACCACCATACCTATTTCTGCCGCAAAGCAGTAGTGCTCGCATTGCTGTGTTCCGGTTTGAATAAGGGTGCCGGTGCCCATCTGATGCGAAAAAGACAAGAACACTAAATGACAAGCACCAGCGATGGTGGCGCCATCTGAGATTGGTTTTGCACGTGGCTCCACATTATTCCAATTGAAAAAAAAATAACTAAAAATGTTAACTTAAAAATTAGGACTCAAATCCAGTTTTCGAGCGTGTAGTCGCGACCGCGTCACAAGGGTTATTGTGTTTATGGCTATCATTGCTCTATTATACGACTTGTTCTATTATATATTCTGTGCTATCACACCATCACTGGAAAGATGGCAGGAAAGATAGTCAAGATAGCAGGAAAGATGTCTAGCCGAGAGAGTCAAGTAAGCAGGAAAGTCATGGATGAAGAAAGCGAAGGAATTAAAGGATTGTAATTTTTTTGAGGAGGCCTTTCCCGCTGGGTGATTACTCCTTAACCGCTTGGCGTGCAATGTGATCTCAAAGTTAGTGGTCAGTTTTCGCTGACAAAGTAACCGCGTGAGGAAATGTTTTTTTTTTTTTTTTTTCAACAAAACTGTAAGTTTATATAAAATAGTTGCTTATAAAGAAACCAATAAGAATTTTCAAGTGGATTCTTGTAGTGGTATTAGTTTTATGACCCCTCCATTAATTAGGCCACAATTAACGATTTAGTGATGAGTCCTCCATCCCCCGTTTGTTATATAGCGACTCAAAGGATAGAACACAAGCGAAATCGCGCGACTTGACCGGTTAAGAGGCAGACACCAGCTAAATTCCGTCACTAATCTAACTCAGTAAAGTTCAGGTAAGTTAGAAAGTGACAGAACAGCGCTCGCGCAAAGAAAAGTAAACAAGAATCACGAAAAACGGTATTTAAATAAATATTTAATGTTTTTGTGTCACAAAAGCATACCAAATTTCAGCATTGTGGGATTGCTGGAAGTACCCTAGAGTTTTTGGTTTTTTACATTTTTGATTTTCCATAGGTAATATCTCAAAAAACTACATAGTCTAAAACAGAATAGAAAACTGTTTTGAAATGGTCATGCAAAGTGCTTTCATAATCATACCCAACATGATCTGACTGTCTCATTTTATTTGTTTTACCTCTTGGACCTCGATATCTCAACAACCCCCAGATATAGCTCATAACTCATCTACCCTCCTACCAAATTTCATGAAGATCTGATTAACGGTACGGAAGTTTTTATCGGACAAACATACATACATACATACAATGCTGATTCTTCCTAGTTGACTCAGAGAACTCGCTTCGCTCTTTCAATAAATATATGAATATTAATATAATGACCGTGTTCAATAAAGCTTTTCTGGTCTTAAAATGCTACCTCATTCAGCTTTTTTTTTGTTTTCCTATAGTTTTCTATCAACAAACGCCAGACAAGGTCGCACTCCGCTTTAGGCTCATTAACTCAAGGCCCCGGCTTAAGGTGATTTGTCACCCCAAATTAGGTCGCTGTCTAACCCGGTAAAGTTCAGGTAAGTAAGCAAGGGACAGAATAGAGCATGCGAAACAAAAAGTGAGCGAAATTCACGAAAAACTACAACAGTCTCAAGTAAATTATTATTTATAAAAATCTAAACAGCCTCATCAACAGCATCTAATTATGAACTTATATATTTTGCTAAAGAATCATTAAAATCGCTATAAAAAAACACTAGTTGAGAACCTTCTCCTTTTTTTGAAGTCGATTATTAAATGCTTTGAAATGCGTAAATAATAGGAAATTTTGTTTATTTTTCATGGCAAAAGTACTAACTATTTAAAAAAACATTATTTTTGAGAATATTAGACGTCTATATATATTTTGTAAAGTATTTGTGTCCGTAAGTATTGTAATCCGTTTGTGAGAAGTAGGCTTTCAAAGAGAGGTCTGTATTGCAGTTTGGGGTCTATTATCGCCTTAAGGTGATGCATGCTGCAAAATTCAAAATCGTACCGGCTCATGAAGCCTTTTCATTTGAAAACGAACACGATAGGTTCATGAAAAAAAAAACTGATCTCATACAAAAACTTGATGACGTCATTACTGCTCCCCCATTGGACTATTTTTAAGAACTACCGCTCAAAATGATTGTTTTAACCTAATGTACCCGTGTACCAAATGGCTATCCTGTACATCAACTTGCGGTTTTTTTTATCGTAGCCCGACCACTTCTGGTTTACTAGTTTACAACTGCTCCAACTATTATAAAATTCAAATTTAAAATTTGCATTTGTTTGAATGTTTAAATTCAGTCGGCACATGCTTTCTAAAACATTCTCACTAAAACACGAATTCTTTCAACACCGCTCTCGCATTAACATTGCGTAATTTTTTTATAAAAACTGTATCGAAATTTTAACTGCTGGAAAACCGTGATAGTAGATCTTAAAATAAAAAGTGGAATTGGACTAAATGTAGGCCGAATAATATATAAAATTGTTGCGGGACTGACTGACTGACTAAAAAACACAGCTTAAATTTTAAGTCCTAGAGTCCTTAGTACTTAGTTAGACTTTAGTAGTAGTAGAGCTTTTTTGTGAAAGAGTTCGTCCGGGGAAGCACTACCACCATACCTATTTCTGCCGCTAAGCAGTAGTGCTCGCATTGCTGTGTTCCGGATTAAAGGGTATGGTCGCCGGTGAAATTACAGGCACATGAGACTTTTCATCTTTATGTCTTAGGGCAGCGGGCGTGGTGCAATGCCGCACAGGGTGCGTCCTAGATGGACGTGACCTATGTTATAATACACTGTTCATAGGCAGAGGGCACCGCTTAACATCAGATGGGCCATCTGCTTGATCCGTCATTCAAAGTTGTATAAAAAAAAACTTAAATTTGGAGGATGTGTTGCTTTTGTGTTCTAGGGGTTCACTAAGAAAATCCAGAATTCCAGAAATTCAATCCCTTAGTGGGTGTTGAAGTTTGTATGGACGAAGTCGCGGGCATTCCACTAGTAGTAGTATACAAATAAACAACAAAAGCGAAGGGCTAATTGTCTAATGAACTGGTAATCGCTTTTGATTACGATTTTACAATACATTGCGCAGTATGTTTTGAATATTTCTTGCTCTTGAAAGGTCGCTAAAATATGGCGCGCAATGTATTGCGAAATCGTGATCGGGAGCTGTCAGTTCGTTAGACAATAGGAGGGCTGATCAGAAAACCCCTCAGGTTACTTTCCTCTTGCTAATGAAGTCAGAAGAGAGTGTTGTGTTTTTTTTTGTTTTTATACAACTTAGTATGACGGAATCAGCAATTGACTCGCATGATGTTAAGCGGTACCCTCTGCCTATGAACAGTGCATTACCCCACAGATCACGTCCACCTAGGACGCACCCTATGCGGCATTGCACTGCGCCCGCCTCCCTGAGACATAAAGATGAAAAGTTTCATGTGCCTGTAATTTCACCAGAAACAATACCCTTCAAACCGGAACATAGCAATGCGAGCACTACTGTGCTCGCTTTGCTGTGGAAAATACAGGCAAAGCAATAGCTTTGCGGCAGAAATAGGTATGGTGGTAGTAGGTACTTCCCCGGGCGAACGCTTTCATAAACTAGTAATTAATTTAGTAAAAATTTAAAATCCCTCAACGCAATGAAACGGCTGAACCGATTTTGATCAAACATAGCTAAGAAAACTCCCGAATAATTCAACTTAAAAAAAAAACGGTTCATCCGTTCTGGAGCTACGATGCCACAGACAGACACACACACACACAGTCACGTTAAACTTATAACATCCCGTCTTTTTAGCTAAAAACACTCCCGACTAATTCACCTTTCAAACAAAAAATCAAAATCAAAATCGGTTCGTCCGTTTGGGAGCTACGATGCCATAGACAGACACACACAGACACGTCAAACTTATAACACCCCGTCGTTTTTGCGTTGGGGGTTATAAAGCTCTACTACAACCTTAGTTGTGCAGACACCACGGTCTGTATCAAAGTTAAAAAAATAACCACTTGGAAGCGAGCCCACAGAGGCGTCACCCACTTTCGTGGTATTTTGATATGCGCCCGCAAACTGTACTGGAATGCGTGCATTTTGTCATCAAGAGGAGGTCGTTCTTATTGCACGGCTGAAATAGTTTTATTGTGGCTTTGAAAGGAAGAGTGTCAACTACATCGCGACCTAGAGGTGCGAACAGTCAAGCAAGATATTTGCAACAAGCGCAAATCCTATGCCTAACGAATGGAGCAACACTGTAACCAGCTTGCAAACAGTCTCATGAAAAGGTCCACAACTTTCAGAAGGATAAAGAGGAGAGCCCCTCAAGACCTCATCTAGTACCTAAAAGTCGTCGTACCTGGCGTCACGTAAAACCAGCGCTGCACAGCGTCTGCGCTGTCGCAGCATACGCTGAGTGACGACCATTTTTGATAATTTAATGAATTGGATAATGTTTTAGTTGTAAGTTTTTGTGTCATTGGCAAAATAAATATATTTGTATTTGTATTTGTAAAAGAATATGTACTGAATTAATATCATGGATATGCCACTGGGCGTATACCATTCATGAAAAAAAAACTTGATAATACATTATTATCTATGGATAGGTCTTCAAAAATGATATTGAGGTTTCTGATATTTTTTTTTTCTAAACTGAATAGTTTGCGCGAGAGACACTTCCAAAGTGGTAAAAAGTGTCCCCCCCCGTAACTTCTAAAATAAGAGAATGATAAAACTAAAAAAAATATATGATGTACAGTGGTGGAATGAAAACGTTCGTCAGTTTTCAAAGGAATCCCCTTAGCTTGTCGCGAGCACATATTACCTTTTCCAACTATTCTACGTAGCAGACTGCTGTAAAGAATACCATAATTTAAATGTTTATTATAAAGATCAAAATCGCACACCTTTGATCAGTTGCTTGTTTAAGTTTGGAACGACTTTTTTAGGGTCCCGTACCCAAAGGGGCCAAACGAAGCACTCATCCGTCTGTCTCTCAATTTAATTTCCATTTAACCCAGGAACTAGTTTTTTTTTAAATATTCAACATACTTATAATGAATATTTTACCAAAAAATTATAATATTTTAGAAAATAGAAACATTTTGAGAATTTTCTCATATTTATATTACAAAGAGATTTAATTTTGCGTGTGGATTAACTAAATTTAGGCAATTTATAACTTCTACATTTGTTACGGAACCACAAATTATATAATAGTTTCTACGACGGAAACCGGAATGCGCGAGGTCCGATGCGCACTTGGCCAGTTTTTTATTGAGTTAGCCAGAAGTTTTGTCATTTTATTCGTAGACTATCTGTCATTCAATCGCTGCTAATATCCGTTGTCATGGTAACTGAAGGTTATTTTCGTAATATTGCAATATTGAAACATTGGCAGTTCCGATACGTAGCGCGAGAATAAGTTCCTGTGTCGGTAAAACAGTACCAATGAAATACTATGTCGGTAAAACAGTACCTATGCTTTTTGCATTGAACAACCAAAAATAGGCCCTAAGGTGACGAACATTTTCATTCCACCATATAAACTTCCAACGAAAATTGGTTTGAACGAGATCTAGTAAGTAGTTTTTTTTATATGTCATAAATCGTAATCCATCCAAGAACTTTTATAATATGTTACTTGCTGCTACGGAACCCTTCATGAGCGAGTCCGACTCGCACTTGGCAGCTTTTTTGTATGAAGATTTCTGCCTGGCGGGTGCGCAGTCTTAAGCGTGCTGTAGTGTGCTAGGTAAACTACCTATATTAGTACAATTATAATGATCTATTACGAGTAGTCCGTTCAAGAATCATCAATGTATTTTTAAATCCCTTGGTGTTAATATGTATTCTAGGCGCGGTGGAGGTGTGTCGTTGATACAATACAAACACATTCGTGACACAATCGCCAACTTATTGTGCTATATATGTATTTATGATGCCTATACTCTATTATTTAATTATCTATTCATTGTATACGATAAATGTTAATTTCAATGATAATGCAGTGCAGTCTTTACTGGTCTTTACTTTTTTTTACTGGTCTTTGTTTTGTAGAGTTGGGTAGCACGCACTTTTTTCGCGAGGATCGTGCGATGTTCTTTTTCACAGTGTGTCTGCACACTGTGCTAGCACAATTGAGGGAGGAGACCGACTGGCTCGCGAGTTGATATTGACACTCAAGTGTGTGGTGTGTTCTGTGCGACAAACTGCCTCGCCTCGCGTGCAGATGTCTCCCTCTCGCAACTAGCACATCAAATTAGACCTTATTGTGTGTATAATAAAGACCTTACACATCAACCACGACGGCACAGTGAATGAGTTTGCCTGCACACTGTGCTAGCACGATTATAATAATTGAGCGAAGGCCTCTGAGCAAGTGTGTTAGCACAATTGTGCTAGCACACGTGCTGAGGACCCACAACTATAGTGTTTTGTGGCTTTCAAAAATAAATTCATATCTTTATTCAATAGTGATAGTCAGTAAGTGAGCAAGTTTTCCAACTTTAATTTTCCCATCAGTAAATGTCAGCTAGAAGAAGTGAAAAGTAGTCTAGGATAACAAATAATTACCATTATTTGGTAGTTATAAAAAATTTTTAGCAGTAGTAGAGCTTTTTTGCGATACAGTTCTTCGGCGAAGTACTACCACCATACCTTTTTCTGCCGGAAAGCAGTAGTGCTCGCATTGCTGTGTTCCGGTTTGAACGGTATGGTTGCCGGGGAAATTACAGGCACATGAGACTTTTCATCTTTATGATTCAGGGTGGCGGGTGCAGTTCAATGCCACATAGGGCGCGTCCTAGATGGACGTGACCTATGAGGTAATTCATTGTTAAAGGCAGAGGTTACCGCTTAACATCAGGTGGGTCATCTGCTAGTTCCGTCATTCACGAAACTAACAAAAAATCCTATACCATTATTGACAGCATCCTGGGGAGGTTTTTGGATTACTAGAATCACCGGGACAACACGAACGAAGTCGCGAGCTGGCCCTTAGTTAACAATAAAGAATTTAATAGCATAGTCTGTCATCATGTAGCATGTCTAACTATTTAAAAACTGTACACTATCGTTAGTAAATTTTAAGCATGTAAAAATGTAAACAACGTTTAAAATTAAACTCCATTCGCTAAATTTAATAAAGTATTTTTATTTGCTTACATAAATAATAGAGTGGGAACGCTTAAATTATCTCAAAGAGAAATAACTCGGCGGCGCGATTACGTGTTTGAAAACATATTGAGTTGAGCGGGTTACGTCTGTCGCTTGCATGATGGTCTGCGTATGGGCCAAAATAACTAACAATGAAAGGTACCCAACTGTCCGGCTCCGATTTGATATATTTTGTGTATGTTGTTATTATTATGAGCCTGTGGTGTCCCACTGCAGGGCAAAGGCCTCCCTTCCCTCCTTCCATTTGTCTCTATTGTTGGCTATTTGGCACCAATCTTTCAAATAGGAGTCTAGCTCATCCCGCCATCTCCGTCTGGGCCTTCCACGTGGCCGTCGTCTGTTTGGGATCCAATCTGTCGTGCTCTTTGGCCATATTTTGTGTGTTTTTTTTTTATACTACTTGGATGACGGTACAAGCAAGAGGCCCACCTGATGTTAAGCGGTAACCTCTGCCTATGAACAGTGCATTACCTCATAGGTCACGTCCACCTAGGACGCACCCTATGTGGCATTTCACTGCGCCCGCCACCCCTGAGACATAGATGAAAAGTCTCATGTGCCTGTAATTTCACCGGCACCTTTACCCTTCAAACCGGAAAACAGCAATGCGAGCACTACTGCTTTGCTGCAGAAATATCTATATTAGAGAGTAGTCTAAAATAACAGACACGTATGTTTTAGGTGCCCAATCTCAACCTATTGGGAGAAATAGTCCTCCAAAGTACTGAAACGTGACTAAACCCTCTTACTTCTTTCTGTACAGAGTTTTGTTAAAGAAAATTGAGAAAATAAATTATTGTCCGTAAGTTTTATGATAAAAAAAACTAATATTCTAACGAAAAAAACGAACGACATTTCCCAGCAAAGTAGGCGCAAAATAAAACTGCACGCTTGGTTTCATACAAATTTTCGTGTTTGCGGTGTCTATCATGATATATGGTCTGTGATGCTTCCCAATCATGGAGAACTTTTGGTATAGTGCGCGTCATGTAAGAAGAACGCTGGCGGTCAAGCTTCTACAGGCGTTCCAGCGTTCTTTTTACATGACGCGTACTATAATTGTACATTATTTGTAGTAAACTAGGTAGGCACTCATTCAATGCATAGGTATACATCTCTTAAATAACTAGAAAAGTAAGTAATCTCTTAAAAAGAACGCTGGAACGCCTGAAGAAGCTTGACCGCCAGCGTTCTTTTTACATTACGCGCATTATAGATTATAGTTGTAATTTCCGATAACTGTAGCTTCTTTTACCGATTTCCTTTGTAAATATACTAGCAGTCTTCCTATTCTAAACTAAATCATAAATTGAAATAGCATGCAAATGATGCCTCACCCCTCGGGTCGACGAACGAAATGCAATATCGCGTCTATTGCTCCAATAAATATAACTAATAGCACAACATGGTGTTGTATTGATTCCTGGGTGCTATTTGCAATACAGACGTGGACTAGAATACTAGGTTACTGCCGTATGTGTTTAAGGCGTATATAAAACAGCTGAGTGGTCTTATTTGGAGGCTTTCTCCTCATAGAGCAGTCAATGTTATGTGTTGAAAAAAACATTGTAGTTTATTGACCTTTTATCTGTAAAGTGAAAGTAATAAGTTTTTTGTGAAAAATATGTTTTTTAACCCCCGACGCAAAAACGACGGGGTGTTATAAGTTTGACGTGTCTGTGTGTGTGTGTGTGTGTGTGTGTGTGTCTGTCTGTCGCATCGTAGCTTCCGAACGGATGAACCAAATTAGTTTTTTTTTTGTTTGAAAGTTGAATATGTCGGGAGTGTTCTTAGCTATGTTTGATCAAAATCGGTTCAGCCGTTTCATCGAGTTGAGGTTTTTTTTAATTTTTACAAAACTAATTACTTGTCAATGCAAGCTTTTATAAAATTAAATTAAAATAAATAAATAAATAAATAATGCTGGACAGTTCACACAACATTAGTGATCGTAACCGTGTGCTGATCAAAATGAGCCTAAATACGGCCACCTACTATTATCCATCGAGGAGTTCCGTTGTCCACCTTCCGTCTCCATCATCAGATCAGCTCGCTGTCACCATCACATTGTATTGTCATCGGAACTTGACAGGTATGACAAATTTCAGCTCAATCGGTTGAGGATAACTGCTTTAAAATTCAGTTGCAAGATTCCACCCGGACATATATTGAAAGTGAATATAAAAAACAAAAGCTTGTAAAAAATAACAAAGCTGTTTTCGACTGAAATGATTCAATTTCTAAACGACTTACAAGTTTGTATTTTTTCTTTTGAGTATAGTTCCTGTTCGATCCATTGAAATCGATCCATTGTTACATATCTAAATGTCGGCAAAGACTTTGGATTAAGACGCTATGTTAAAATTTTGGAGTCGTTTCGTTTCATGCTCACTCACTATCAGTAAAGATTACAAACTTGATGTTAATACAGTAATTACTTGAGGATGTAATCTAAATAAATTATAGACTAGAAACACGATTCGCGAAACTTTTCTCGATAGCTTTATTTTTTGAAATTGGCTCTTCTAAAGCCCTTTTTAGGTCCCTCCTTCGACTAGAGAAAGTATTAAGCATATTTTTTTATATTATTCAGTAGGTAATCACATTACTTACATTAATTATAGATCATTTATTTTTATATTTGCTACTTTAGAAGCTAAACGAAGTTTTATCATTTGTCGCTTACGTCAGGTACTTCCGAGTGGCAAAAATCTATACCTCACCTTTTCCCGGGTTCAAGTGACCAATAGCGCTGTCACTGTCTTACAGCTATTGTTTTCTGGCTAGACTCCGCCCATTCGGTATTTTAACATATCGCCTTAATCTTCAAGTTAAACGTATGATTCTGTGATGCGACGGTTTTTCACATGGCAAATAATTGTATTTCGTGTTTTTTTTTTTTTTTTTTTTTAAACATTCATAGGCCTTTGTTTGTCCACGATCTCACCTGTTGGTAAGAGTAAGAGATGATGTGGCCGATGATGGAGCACAAAGGTCTAGAAGGCACCTATTCACTCTAGACTTGAAGATACCCAGATTATAGTTTTCAGGAAAGACAGACGACAGTAGTTTAGTCCACTCCTTAGCAGCTTACTTGCTTTTCTTTCATTCAGCGGGGTGACTTGCAACCTCGTTTTTTTTGTACACCCTCTCCAGTCACATGTCATCCTGAGCCCACACTAGGATTCCCTGTGTGGTGGGTATCAGAAACTAAGAGTACCATGGTACCATAACACTCAGACCCGGAACAAATATTTGCAGATAATAAAAGTAAAGTAAAGTAAAGTAAAGTAAAAGTTTATTTGATAAAAACCATACACGGTACAATTTACAAACATACAAACATTTGTCCCGCAGCGGGAATCAAACCCGCAACCCCGCATCTCAGCCGCAACTCGCCCGACGCGCTACAGAGGTCTTTGGAATAGAAGGAAGGCTTCCTGCTCTACATTCAATACACGAACTATCGAAGCCTCCACAGATGTTTTTAAATAATAAACTAGTTGCCCTAGTAGAGCTGATGTTGCTTTACGTAAGTCGAGTGCTGCGGAAACCATTTGAGTACACAGACGATGATATAACTTACGAGTTTGTTTGATATGATTCATGATACGAATGTACAAAACAACTTATTAGATCAGCTGGAGATATCAGATATCAAACGTCATCATCAGCCATAACATATAACATAACAACACACCCAAAAGTTACGTACATTAGTCCAGAGGGGCTAGTCTGCATATTTGACAAGCAACTTTAGTAGTAGTAGAGCTTTTTTGTGAAAGAGTTCGTCCGGGGAAGTACTACCACCATACCTATTTCTGCCGCAAAGCAGTAGTGCTCGCATTGCTGTGTTCCGGTTTGAAGGGTAAGGGTGTCGATGGGCTCCGGGATCTTCGGAACGCACCGGTGCCCATCTCGCGCGGTGCCCAAAAGGGCCCATCCCGTGGTTGGCCCAAAAGCCAACCACAAACACTCCCCCCAAATGTGGCAGCACAAGGTCCACTCTGTGCTGCCACCAACCATGGGTTCGTAGGACGGTGGCCGGAGAAGTAAAATTACCTAATCTGTGCTTTCAAGCCAACACAAGCTGTAATTTCCGCTGTATTGAGCTGTAATTTCCTTAATCCGCTGCTTAGAGCAGCTAATTCCAATGTGTTTCAGGCCAATTCAATCAAGGATCCCTGAATCTAGACGTACGAAATAACGTGACCGGTTCTGGTTTTGGTTTGGTAATAACTTTACAAATTAGCGTGATTGACTGGTGGATTCATGCAGCGGACCGTCCAAAGCTATCTTGATTTGGTCAGACCATCTTCGGGCGATCTGCCGCGTGCTTGTGTGACTCTACCCTGTACTGTAGCACAATGCGTTCAATTGACGAGTAGTTCCTGATGGATCCCTTGGCTATAACCCTGTGGAAATTGTTCATCCTGTTAGATCCCTTAAAATTTTCAGGCAACTTTCAAATTCCTGATAGATCCACACCTCTTCGCGCGACACGTGTCCGAAGAAAGTGACGATGCCAGTTTGCATAGTAGTTGATAGTCGGTTTGATGCCACTGCACTTTAGTTAATACCTGCTTGATAGACCTTTGTTTGACCACGAACTCACCTCTTGGTAAGTGACGATGTGGCCAAAGATGGAGCACAAAGGTCTAGGAGGCACTTATTCACTCTAGCCTTGAAGAGACCCAGATTATAGTTTTCAGGAAAGACAGATGACGGTAGAGTATACTGCTCTGAACGTTATGCCTGTACTGCCTTTGACTTAAGTCCTATCGGATTTAAAATTACGGTTTTATACCCTCTAAATCACCTACCTGATGGTATGCGAAACTGCAAAGTAAACAGGGTGCCTTGCCAAATACATTGCGACATAAATTACACGACTGGCGATGCTGCCCGAAATCGTCGGCTAAAGCGGCCTACTCACACACCTGCCGCAGGGGCAATCTAGGGTTAAAAGTGGGGATAATTGCCACCTTAATGTGTATAAGGCAAGCAAGGGCAATATCCTCGATTTCGATTGGCTCTGCGGCAGGGCAGTATAGGGGTGCGAGGCCATTCTTGGTCCATAGATCGTCCCTGCCGCGTGTGTAGCGCAGTCGGGGTTCTTTTTCAATCAGTTGGTTGGTAACTATAAAAGTAAACTAAAAGTTTTTTTTTTTAAAACCATACACGGTACAATTTATATGCTAAGATATAAACTGTGCCGTGTATAGTGCTGTCAAAAAGGGTCCGTGCTCAGCATAATGTTGCAGTAAACTGCAGCGCTGGTTTTCAGCACGGACCTCGGTTGACGAACGGACATGGCACGATTAACAACAAAAAAATTACAATATGTATTCTTGACACAGAGCATGTGATTGTGGGACTATCACACGGAGCTGCCCACTTCTTCACTCAGTCTCTCCTTTGTATTACCTACAAGCTTTATATTAACTGCGCAATGTATGTTCGGGTGGAATCTTGCAACTGTATTTTAATGCAGTTATTCTTAACCGAATGAGATGCAATTTTGCATACCTATCAAGTTCCGATGACAAAGCAATATTATGGTGACAGCGAGCTGATCTGATGATGGAGACGGAAGGTGCACAGCGGAACTCCTCGAGAGATAATAGTAGACTGGCCGTGTTTAGGCTCATTTTGATCAGCACACGGTTACGATCACAAATTTTATAAAAGCTTTTATTGTAAAATATATTTTTCACATAAAACTTATTCTTTTTGCGGTAGCACCACAGAAAGAGCCAAGGCTATACCGATCTTTTGATTTTTCGATAATACTGGTGCCATTCTCAACGTGTGTGTTCGGCTAAACTTATACCCGACCACTGAACGTCAGGCATGTGTGTGTGTTGTGTAGAGACAATTCCGATGGTGCCGCGACCGCCGGCGCCGTGCGCCCTAAATGGGGAGCCACAGGCAAAACTAATCTCAGATGGCGCCACCATCGCTGGTGCTTGACATTTAGTGGTCTTGTCTATTTCTCATACTAAAATGATCCATTTTTGACATATCTAATACTGGCCACTTTTGACAGTTTTTTTTTTAACATTGATAGACCTTTGTTTGTCTACGAAACAACACCAGCGATTATGCGCCACCTAGCGTGATAAATAAGCAGTGTGTCTCCCCATTGCCCCTGCGGGCTGCGGCAAGCGTGTGAGTAGCCCGCCTAACTCTGTCAATGTGTCACTGGCTTCACGTGACTGTTTGCGGTCAGATTTGACACCGGCCAAGAAGCTGAGGTTTTCCCGAGCGACTACAGTATGGGGTTCTTTAAAAGGGGTGTTTGGAAATTTCTAAAGGGTCGGCAACGCGCGTGTTATGCCTCTGGTATTGCAGGCGTTCATAGGCTACGGTAACCGCTTACCAACAGGGGGGCCGTAAGCTTGTTTGCTACCTTGGTAGAATAAAAATAAAAAATAAAAACTATTTTGTATCCAACATACAATCTTGTTTGTTTATATGTTATGTATACACCAACAAACTTAGCAATAAAAATAAACAGGTAAAAGTTCTGATGTCAAGTTCTGAAAGTTCAGTTTCTGATGGAAACGTCTGATAGCGTTTCCCTCACTTTTTGTTTCGCGACCGCTATTCTGTCACTTTCTAACGTACCTGAACTTTAATGAGTTAGACAAGAATTTGACGTCTATCGACGCCTTAATTATCACCTTAGTAATATTGTCTATTTGTTTGTTCGCAGATGCGGGTAAAAGCGCGAGATCTAATCTCGTGCGTATGCGCAGATCAGCGCTCGGGAAGTCGGCGCCCACACTCTCCGTCCACGTTGTAAGTTCGTTACCTAATCAATAACCAATTATCAATTTACGAGCTGCAGTTAATCTGTGATAATTGTATTGTTTGTGTGATTCATAGTATCTGTGACCTTCTTGAGTTCTAGTTCTAGCCAAATTACAAAATATAAGTTTTTTTTTTCACTTAGAATAGGTACAACAAATCATAATTAACATTTGCATTAATTTCAAAGATGAACCTTTGATGCTTTGGTTAGTTCTGTGAACGCTACGATACAGCATTTGTGCTGTAAGTACTTTAACCTGGCCTTTCTCTGAGGCGCCCTTCGACTGACCGTCTCCAACCTGTCCAAATATATGAAAATAAGAGAACTTTGCCTTTCGTGCTAGTTAAAAAACTGTGTTACGGCAAGGTAACGCTTCTCACCCCTTATAGAATGGTCCATACTGGACATTATTGAGTAAAATTATACCTAAACATTATATAAATATAAATAAAAATATATATAAATATTTACCTTATAAGCTAACACACATAATGGTGTCGATTCTGTGCAGCATTCTCTAATTTTAAACCGCGTTAAAGTTGTCGCGTGCCCTTTTTTATAGACTGAAATAAAAGAGACCGCGATAATTTTAATGCGGTTTAAAATTACAGAATGCTGCACAGAATCGACACCATTTTATACTCAAAACTATCACTCAACGTCAATAGAGGGATTGGGGAAGTAGAGGGAACATAACACCCAACAGTCACATACATAGTCCTGATACCACACTAGCATCCCCTGTGTCGTGGGTATCAGGAACTACTAGCACCATGCCATGCAACCACAACACAGACACGGAACTAATAGTTACAGATTATATTAGTCCCGCAGCGGGAATCGAACCGTCAAACAACCTTTTGTCCGTGAGTTTGCCTTCTAGACCTTTGTGCTCCATCTTCGGCCACATCGTCACTTGTTATCCACAAGCTTAGTGACAAATCAGTAATTAGCAATCTAATTAAGCGTGTCTGGCCTAAGAATATACCCCTCCGTCTCCTCCCATGGATATAGTAAAAGCCGACCAAGGAATTACTAGCAGGGGATGGGCAGCAGTACTCCTCAGCATCAATACTGCGATAACCAATCCGCCTGCCAAGCGTGGTGATTATGGCAAATCCCCCCCCCCCCCCCCCCCCCCCCATTGTATTCTATGGGGGAGGCCTCGCCCAGGATGTATTGGTGTTGAGTACACAGGTGGATGCTGCTGCCCATCCCCTGCTGTAACCCCTTAGTCAGTTTTTACGATATCCACGGTAGGAGACGGAGAGGTTTATTCGAAGGCCGGAAACACCACGGCTGCTTATTCCAATATACTAATTGATTTTAAAAAAAAACTTTAACGTCCCACTCCTGGGAAAATTCTTCCACTTGTCCCTGTCATTGGCAGTCTCCAAAAAGTCTCTTTCAAAATTAACAAGATCGTCCCGCCAACGCTTTCTCGGCCGACCCCGAGGTCGCCGTCCTTCAGGGTGTGCTGATGTTCGCCCACCTGTTGGGAAGCATTCGACTGACGTGCCCCGTCCGATCTCATTTGAGGCTGGCTGTTTTGTCACCTGCTTCGGCAATACCAGTCAGGGGACGCAGCGTGGTGTTCCAACATCTTCTTTCGTGTCGATGTCTCACTCAAAGCTATTTGAACCAATAGGTTGCCACACCCACGGCATTGTCGGAGCAGGTCATTAAATCTTCCATCGTACAGAAATCAGCCCCCCTATTCCCTATCTTGAAAGTCACTCAGTGACCAACGTTTGACAAGTAAAATTACCATCAATTGACAATTCTTAATAGTATTTTTTTTTAATTGATGATCATTCTTCTTGTCAAACGTTAGTCACCGAGTGACTTTCAGTTAGGGAATAGGGGGGCAGGGCAGGATGGGCATAAAAGGGCGTGTGGCATGGCTTGGGACTGGGCACCGCAGTCGCATTGCGTCGCGGAGACTGCGATCATAACCCACTCGGTGAGATAAGCAGCAGGTGTAATCTCAGAGATTACACCTGCAGCGGCCGACTTGAGTGCGCAGTCACTTAAGACTGCGCCAAACCCGGGCAGAAATCTTCATACAAAAAAAAATGCCACGCGCCGCTCGAAAATATTTCGGTTTTTATTGAATATCTCGTGAAATATAGATAATTTTAAAAAACCCCTAGGGTGATCCCTCCGTTTTATTGTATTGATCTTATTTATCCGATTTTTGACCCAATAATCTGTACCATATTGACAAACAATCGAATATAGCCATGTGATTTTCCTTACGAGGTAACTTTGTGTTTTTTTTGATCGAGAAAATTTTGACCGTGTTCGTGTATCTGTTTGGGTGATCCCTCGGTGTTATAATGTAGTATCCACGCATATTTTTAATTTGAATATTGTACTTGATTTAGTCAGTTAAAAATCGAATCTAAGATTGGTAATTTTGCGTTATACCCCATCTTAAGGGTCTTCCCCACACTGGCCAGGGTAGTTGATGACCAGGGGGTAATTCCTCTGCAGTTGTTATATAGCCAGGTGGAGGGGTTCCTAACGTGGTCGGTTCTCTTTTAACCCAAAATGCTGCGTTCCAATTGCCCTCTGATAAAAACAATAAGAAAGATTTTTGCAATCTCTGCTAGTTTAACCAAATCCAATTAACTTAAAGTTTGAATAATTTCTTGATAAAAATGATTTGTTAATTTTAAATGTGATTGACGATTGATGATATCTTAAAGACATGTTAGTTGGAACTAATTTATTCATTGACATCTTATCAATTGAACTTCTCACTCTAAGAAACCAGCTGGCTGGTGGGCGAAGGAAAACATCTCGTAGGCGTTATTATAGGTCACGATCTCGGTCACTATTTACACTGCCTTATAATGTAACCTGTGTAGACAGAGCTTTATACAAGCTTTTATCTACTCTATCTCGTAAAATAAGAAATATAAACTTCAAAACGATTTTATATTGACATAGGTACTTTATAAACACAATAACGAAATTCAATTATAGAATCATATTATACATGAATGTAGTATATTATAACACTTTTTCTCATATATAATAATGTTATAAAGTAACTTTTTTTCCATTATAATACAAGTCGGCCAGACCAAGAAGGATTTTTACTCTAATTCAAATTGTTTTTGTAACCGTTTTACTAAAATATGACTTGACTGTGACTTTGACGACTTGCAAAGTTTTTACTTTGTTCGAAGGTTGCAACAAAGTTTATTAGAAATACAAATTATACTTGAAAATGGCAAATGCACAAACCGTGCGACTACAATTATAAAGAAAAAAACAACCTAAGTACCTACTGTGTATATGTGTCTTTTGAGTGTTATTATTTATTGTAGCTTAGAATATCCCAAAGCCTTGAAGTTAGATAAGACAAGCCCAAAGGAAAGTTGTATAGCTAATAATGAGCGAGTCACGTTTCCTTCACCAGCTAATAGCCCTGTGGTTGCTTTGCAGAAGGAGCCATGCTCCGTGTCGCGACGGCCGTCCAGGCTGCCCCCGCCGCCCCCGCACCATAGGCTCTCTCTTGTGGTGAGTTTCTATTGTGGTGGAAGAAAGTACGGTAGGTCAGGTCTAAGAACTGCGTGCGAGCACTGTTAGTGGATACTTGAGGAGCGAAATTCAATTGTTTTGGTGTTTTTTGCCATTACAAATACAAATACAAATGTTAATAGTAGTAGAGCTTTTTTGTGAAAGAGTTCGTCCGGGGAAGTACTACCACCATACCTATTTCTGCCGCATAGCTGTAGTGCTCGCATTGCTGTGTTCCGGTTTGAAGGATAAGGGTACCGGTGAAATTACAGGCACATGAGACTTTTCATCTTTGTCTCAGGGTGGCGGGCGCAGTGCAATGCCACATTGGGCGCGTCCTAGATGGATGTGACCTATGAGGTAATGCACTGTTCATAGGCAGAGGTTACCGCTTAACATCAGGTGGGCCATCTGCTTGTTCCATCATTCAAGTAGCATAAAATATATATATATAACATTTACAAATATATTTATTACGTCAAAATTTTAGGTAGGTACTAGGCAGTTCTTTATAGTATAGGCGTAACACTAAAATTACAGCTCATTACAGCTCATGAAGATAGCGAACTTCTTCAGATAGCGAAAGTTGATTTCGCGAGAACTAGGAGACTAAACACACATGTTTTAATTGATATTATCTCATAGTTTAGCTACGATCCCCCTAAACACATTTTCTCAGTGTTTTTTTTGTTTAGGGAGATCGTAGCTGATGATATTTACGAGGTACTATCAATTAAAACATGTATGTTTAGTCTCCTAGTTCTCGCGAAATCAACTTTCGCTATCTGAAAAAGTGTTCATGAGCTGTAATGGGCAAAAAATACCAAAAAATTTGAATTACGTGCAAACAAGCAAAAGCTTAAGGAAATTTAAGTTCTATTCCATTGGCTCTGAGATTAAAACTTGAGAATCATCATCATCAACATTTTTTACTTTCTACTGGACGGGGCCTCCTCCATAGAATGCAATGGGAGAATTCGCCATAGTCACGGGCTGGCGGATTGGTGATGAGTTCTCAGGTGGATGCTGCTGCCCATCTCCTGGCGTAATAACTTAGGGGGCTTTTACGACGTCTACGGAAAGACACGGTCTGTACACTTAACCACCACTTTAATCAGTTATCCCAAATTCTCTTAGGTATGTTGTTTTTTTTTTTTTTTTTTTTTTTTTATACTACTCGACTGACGGAACAAGCTTATGGCCCACCTGATGTTAAGCGGTAACCTCTGCCTATGAACAGTGCATTACCTCATAGGTAACGTCCACCTAGGACGCGCCCTATGTGGCATTGCACTGCGCCCGCCACCCTGAGACAAAGAAGCTATGGAAGAAAACTCTTTTAGGGTAAAGTTCGTAAATATGCAAGTCTCGACAGAACTTACTTAATTGAGCCTCTCGGGTCCGAGACTCTGGGTCCGTGGGGTACCGGGGCCCTTCGCGTTTTCAAAATTCTTTCAGGGTGTCTGGTCGAAGCGATGCTTGACCCGAGAGCTGGCTCTTATCTGCCTCAACGCATTATTATTGCCATTTAGCGTGGCAATGAAGCCAGCATCTTAGGAACGCTTCCGTCTGGTATTGATTTGCATTAGTTGAGCTACCTTTAGATCGATAGCAGCGGTCTTCAGGAAGCACAACTGTAGCATTTGCTTTTTTAGAAAAAAATTGTACGTATCTATTTGTATTAGCTGTATTATTCTTTCCGTAAATAAATGTATTATTCTTTAAGTTCGCCATTGTACATATCCTTTATAAAAGTTGTTTTTCGTCTAAGGTTTTGTGTGTATAATATAGAATAAAGAATGAAACGGAGGGGTCTATGCTTAGACCGGACACGTTACAAAGAATGAGAACTACTATTTTTTTTTTTTTTTTTTTTTTTTAACAATGATAGACCTTTGTTTGACCACGATCTCACCTGTTGGTAAGTGACGATGCGGCCGAAGATGGAGCACAAAGGTCTAGAAGGCACCTATTCACTCTAGCCTTGAAGAGACCCAGATTATAGTTTTCAGGAAAGACAGACGACGGTAGTGTATTCCACTCCTTAGCAGTTCTCATTATAAAGGTACATCATTATTACAGAACTTGAATTCTAAAATACCAATAAAGGGCCAAAGCAGTTTTTTTATTTGAATGACAGAACAAGCAGATGGCGGTAATCTCTGCCTTTAACAATGCATTACCTCATAGGTCACGTCCACCTAGAACGCACCCTAAGCGGCATTACACTGCGCCATCCTGAGACATAAAGATGAAAAGTGTCATGTGCCTGTAATTTCATCGACACCCATACCTTTCGAACCGGAACACAGCAATGCGAGCACTACTGCCTTGCTTCAGAAATAGGTATGGATGTAGCACTTCCCCGGACGAGCTCTTTCACAAAAAAGCTCTACAACTAACAACTGTTTATTTTCTGCTGACCTAGCTACTTCTCTGGTAAACTGTGTCACATGTTTGAATTGAGACAATAGAAATTTGCATTAAGTAGTGTGGGATGAAACAAGAATATAAATAATATGAAATGGGTTGAACCGATATATGTACCCATATAAATGTGATGAAAAGGACATTGCCAGGGTTCGGTCCAAATGCTGCCCAGAAATGAAAGTACCTGCAAAGGTTCCTTGTATAATTTTATATCATCACCAAATATAAAAAAAAAACAATTTCAGGATTTACTAAAAAAATACATATGTATTTTTATGAATTATATGGATGCTATACTTTTCACTAGAAACGGGATATTTACAATGACTTTCGAGTTTTGATTGTTCCCGATATTTCGGTACAGTATGATCACGAAAAAACATGACATAAAACTCGAAAATCATGGTAAATATCCCGTTTCTAGTGAAAAGTATGTGCATAACCATGATAGTTTCAAAAGTTATATATATGGATGATATTTGTAATTCTTCAGTTAATTTAGTTAATTATACGTTACTGTTTGACGCGTTAGAGGTGTTTAAGCCTACTTTGATCTTGGATTCTACTCTAATGTGATTAATCATCAGGTGAAAGTAATTAAATTCGTATGAGCCAACGGCAAAATCTGGTAAGCGTGGCAAAAAAAAAAAAAAAAAACCGCCGGTAGCATTTTCTCTTCTGGGCAGCATTTGGACCAAATTCCTTGCATAGTCTGGCAATGTCCTTTATGGGTTGAAACGAGAGGCACTCCTCAGAAGTTCGATGGCACCATCTTGAGTTATGATAAAATATGTTGTCCTGTCTCTGTCTGTAGCTTGCGAACGGATTTATTGAGGTCGTTCGATAAACAATCGTCTTAAATCACTTGTGATATCTGCCAGTCGCTATTGCCTAGAGTGATGGATTGCTATCTGAGATTGTGTTATTAGGGTTTTCCGATAGATTTAGGCTGCGTCCCCAGTAGGCAAACTGCGTTCGCCGCCGACTGAGTTAGCGGCGTATCGGTTTAGTACGCCCTTCCATATATTTGAGATTGAGTGTTCACAGTTTGCTAGTTTTGCGCTCACTCAGAAGCCCAATTCTCTTAATTATTTTATAACCACACTGCAAGTTGATCGAAACGAGATTTTATTGTAAATTGACTGAGAAATTGGTATTCTGCTCCCTCATAATAACATTATAAATCTACTTTCGGTTCTTGCGACCATATATTAGAGTAGGATAGTGCTATATAATAATTGTAAAGAGTGAAAGAGAGAATTCTCAGAACTTTGAAACATTCAAGTTACAGTCACATTTCGATATAATCACATTCCGCGTTGTATTGTCAGGTGAGCAGAATACCATTTTTGACGTTTGTGACATCGACACTAGATCGTAACATGATCCGAACTTTAATTTGTAATTTTTTTTATTACGAGAACTGGGCTTCAGTTTGCAGCGTTACGCGCAAAACTAGCAAACTGTGAACACTCCATTTCAAATAAGGCAGGGCGCGGGCGTACTAAACCGATACGGCCCGCGCTGCTAACTCAGTCCGCGGCGAATAGTTTGCCTTGCATACTGGGGTCGCAACCTTGTTTTTGAATAGGCATACCTACCGTGTTACTATATAAAACTTTGATTGTCCTTGAAATAATCATAGTTTTGTCTTTTGCATTGATAAGCAGTTTCAAATTCGATCGAAAGAGACAAAACACGGTGTAACCAAAGATATTCTACGTTGATTAGTAGCAATATCGAATGGGCGGAGTCTTGCAAGAAAACAATAGCTGCCAGAACGTGACAGCGCTATTACTCACATGAACCCTCAAAGAGATGAGGTATACATTTATGCCGCTCGGAAATAACTGACGTAAGCGCTATGTTAGTAGTAGACCTTTTTTATGAAAGAGTTCGTCCGGGGAAGTACTAACACCTATTTCTGCCGCAAAACAGTTATGCTCGCATTGCTGTGTTCTGGTTTGAAGGGTATGGGTGCCGGTGAAATTACAGGCACATGAGACTTTTCATCTTTATACTTTTCACTAGAAACGGGATATTTATCATGGTTTTTGAGTATTTGGAAATATCATGAATTTAGCTGATTGTCATATTTGCTGTTCAGTTGTTGAGGACATCGTTTACTGTTTTTCATTCCCAATGAGAGCTGCCTCCATATAAAACCGAAGTTTGCTTCTAATTTGAATTGAATACTAATTAAGTAATGCAAGTCAAAGACATTTCGTAGCCATAATGTAGAGACTATATCTAGATCATTTTGATCAGCACACGGTTCCGATCACAAACAAATCTTGAGAGATGTTTCAATAAAACATGACCTTAGTCAAAGGTTTGTTACATAACAATGCAACATGAGGACAAACGCAACGGTAGGCTGCGCATGTAATGTCGGTGTACATGCGATAATCTGATCAGGAGCGCATATAGGCAATAAATTGATTATCGCTCTTCAGTTTATTGATACTTTAAACGTCGTCACAGTCGTCATAATAGTACATGTACAGATGGTTGACTCCGCAAAATCATCTAAATAAATAGCGACTCTTGTACCCACACAATAAAGTGCAATTCAGGTCGCACAGCGCTAGTTATCTACAGCAAAATTCACCTAGTCTAATTCAGTTATATCTCTTTCTATTGTGCAACTCTTATCTTGTCTGTCTCACTGAAATGACTCGACAAGTCGAGCTCGTCGAGTCGGGTACTTGTGGCTTCGTACGCAGGGTAGGCAATGTTTAAAACATTTGTTTGAAACAAGAGTTTAAAACACTGTTTATAACACTGAAAAAAGGCATACCTACTTGTTTAAAACATGTTTCAAAACATAAAAAACATATGTATTTCATATTATTATAAAATTTTATTCGATAAAATATTTTTTGTTCTTCCGACGTTTTGAAGTGTGTGAAAATCTCCGAACAAAGATTCCGTTACATACATATAAATATACAGCAGACCAAGCTATGGCGAACGTTTAAAAAAAGCATAAATTAAATTGTAAAATGTGTTTAAAACACTACAAAAAAAAGAACAGAAATTGAGTTTAAACGTGTTTTTTTGTTTGCAGTTTAAAAACAGGGTTTATTTTTTTACAGTTTTTTTTCCCAAGTCTTTTCGTAGGTACCTAAAGTGCTGAGTGCGCCACGCCTGACGTAGCGTCATTTCTGAAATACGTGATCGCTTGGACAGTATATTAGGTTGTGATATTAGTGTACTGGGGGGTTAGTACGAGAATTTGACAGTCATCGATATCTAGTACGTATTCGAAACTTCATGAAGTTTCGTTTCCTTCCATACATTTACTAGCAGCGCCCCTGGCGGAAACGAGGAGAAAACTAAGGACGCTGTCAGAAAATGTATTGAAGGAAACGAAACTTCATATAGTTTCGAATACTGACAAATTCTCGTACTAAGGGTACTAGATAATAGCCAAAATAGAAGCAAGCATCGTTCGCGTGCAAAAGGGCGTAAGCGCCTTACCACATAGTAATAATACAATCCGAACCGCAAGTTGAGGCATATTACGCAACTGTCCATCTAACGTTACTGCGGTATCGCGGTTGACATAGTTAAATTCAAGAGCGTCAATTTGGTTTCCAAAAAGCCAAGTCAACTAAACATGCCATAATGAGGTTAATTGAAGATGTATTTGAGGGACTGGAGAAATCACAAAAAACCTATGGGATTTTTTGTGATCTATCCAAAGCGTTCGATCGCGTATCACATACTATTCTATTGGAAAAACTACAACATTACGGTGTCCGGGGAAAAGAGATTGAAATCCTCACCTCTTATCTTAGGAATAGACAACAAGTAGCAGAACTAAATGGGTGTCGCTCAAATAAATGCAAGATTAACCTAGGCGTTCCTCAGGGATCTATTTTGGGGCCTTTACTATTTTTAATATATGTTAATGATGTATCCGCAATATTTAAAGATATAGATGTAGTTATGTTCGCCGATGATACTAGTCTGATTATAAAAGATAGAAGTAATGAAATAGTTAGTGGCAGAATTAAACAAAGTATTGATGATTTAAAAAAATGGTTTTCTGCTAATAATATGCTATTGAATGTCAATAAAACCAATATTATGCAATTCGCACTAGGATCTAGATATAATAAACAAATTCCAGTATGTATTGGAGACGTCTTGAATGAACTGGGTGTAGCACCATCTAGTCACGTAAAATTTCTAGGTGTATGGCTAGATAGCAAGTTAACCTGGTCAACTGATTTAGACGAGTTAACAAAAAGGCTATGCTCGGCAACTTACGCTATTAAAAAAATTAGAGAGTTAGGAGGGGAAAGGGCAGCCCGTGAAGTATATTTCGCGAACTTCCACTCTTTAATGACATATGGTATAGTTTTCTGGGGTAATTCAGCGGGTTCAAATAGGGTGTTTGTCCTTCAGAAGCGATGTGTACGATATATTTTAGGCCTAAAGCGGTTGGATTCATGTCGAAATCGTTTTACGGAACTGTCAATATTGACTATGACATGTGAATTTATATACCAAAATTTAATTTATATCAGTGAAAATATTAATAATTTGACGACTGTAAGAGAAACCCATAACTATAACACTAGATATAAGGATCGCTTAGTTATTCGTAAAACTCGGCTTACGAAAATATCAAAAAGCTACTATTGTACTTCAATTAAACTGTATAATAGGATACCCCTTGACATAAGAAATATGAACGATTGTAGCTTTAAATCATACATAAAGGATCATTTGTTAACAAAAAGTTATTATAAAATCAGTGAAGCTATGGCAGACGGAAAATTATTTAAGTCAGAAACCGACAAGAACTCTGTAATATGATATATATATTTTTTCTTTTTAACGATGTCTTATCGGCTGAATCTTTTGTGTAATTTCGCTGGTCCTTTTTATTAATAGCATTATCACATAATATTTACAATTTTTAACGATGCTATTGCTGATTTTTCTTCAAATGTTGGTAACATTAATCATTTTACAGTCTGTTCTGTTTTGTTGTTGTTTGACTTGTTTGTTTGACTTTCGAGTAGGTAATGTGTTCATTGACATTTTAATTTTAATTTTTCTAGTTTATTAATTCACAATCTCTATTTGCTTTTTTCATTGACATTCCTGTATTTTAAATGTAAGTCTGTAAGTTAAATTTGTTTAAGTGATAGGTAATTCAAGTATACCTACCGTGTTTTATATTGTCTGCATGTTTTCAGTACCTTTAGTCTAAAGAGAGTTGTTTTTTGACATGTCTAAGTGCATATATTGTGCCTATAGATAAATAAATAAATGAAATGAAATGAAATTACATTTAGTTATGAAAATAATTATTATAAAAAAAAACGACTCCGCTGCTAGGATTTTTTCCCCAATACAAGATTTTATAATATTAGTGATCGGAACCGTGTGCATAAATGACGGAGATACGAGGAAACAAACATTAAAAAAAAAAACAAATACACACGACTTGAGAACCTCCTGCTTTTTTTGAAGTCGGTTAAAAACTAGCTCCTATTTCATAAATATATATAAAATCTACACAACACAACACAAGCTCTGCTTAGCTTGGGGCAAGATAATGTTGTGAGAACTGTCCAGCATTTTTTTTTTACTATAGTATCAAGATTGTGTGTGCAAAATTTAATTCACTTGAATAAATTATCCAAATGAGCATCAAACTTCGTTTTGCATGGAGCTGGCTAGCGGTACACTACCCGCCATCAAGCTTGCACTGCCGTGACATTGTTCTGTTCACTGAAGCGACAGGAAGCATTATCGAAGCGTATTACATCCGTATAAGTTTTTTGTGAAAAATATATTTATTAATACAAGCTTTTATAAAATTAGTGATCGTAACCGTGTCCTGGTCAAAATGAGCCTAAACACGGCCAGTCTACTATTATCCATCGCGGATTTCCGTTGTCCACCTTCCGTCTCCTTCATCAGATCAGCTCGCTGTCACCATTATATTGTATTGTCATCGGTACTTGACAGGTTTGCCACATTTCAGCTCAATCGGTTGAGGATAACTGCTATAAAATTCAGTTGCAAGATTCCACCCGGAAATACATTGCAAGTTAAATAAAAGCTTGTAAAAAGTCACGTGTTACAAGTATATTCGGCGATGATGCTATAGTGGACGTTGGCCTTTGTTACTACTAGTTATATATTTAATCTTTTAGAGAAATCACCAATGTTTTGATCACGAGAAGCTTGTTATGTAAATGTCATGGAAAGTATGTAAAACCTATTACTACTGAATACATAACAAAGTTACATGAGACTTTTTCCAATAGACAGTGCCCGCGTTATATGACTAGACTTTTGTGTCTCCCTTTATTCATCATCAGCCGTGGTGTGTCCGGTCAAAGAATAGACCCCTTCATCTCCTCCCGCGGAGGAAAAACGGACTAAGGGATTACCCGGACTTGTTTGTAAGATTCGTTACATAAATAAGATTTGTCCTGGCGTTAGCGGAGTCAGCCATGGCGGCGATGAGCTTACCACTTGTCACGTCTATTTCCCACGATGGTGCAACCCAAGGTAAAAAGAGGCCCATTTGAGGCTCTGCCTACCCTTTCGGGGAAAAAGGCGTGTGTGTCCATGTATGTATGTATAGTGTGAGTGGTATTATTCGGTTTAGAATTGTGCTACTTCGTACACTTGTTCCGTAGACCTATCAGAGCTATTTGAGTCGCATGAGCAGATTTTTCGACGATGCAGAAAAAAGTTATGACGTCATAATTTTTTGTAAGGAGAAAAGAGGGGTTGCAAATGAACTGTTCCAAAAATATAGAACACCATTAACATTCAGAAACGAAGTTCCTAAAAAAAACCTCATAAATACCTCGTCTTGCAGTGGTCTACTATTCTGCTATTATCCATCGACGAGTTTCGTTGTCCACCTTCCGTCTCCATCATCAGATCAGCTCGCTGTCACCATAACATTGTATTTTCATCGGAACTTGAAAGGTACGCTCAATCGGTCGAGGTTAACTAGTTCAAAATTCCGTTTCAAGATCTGTCCTACACTAACTAACATACTAACAATAAAAGCTTTGGTCATATAAATCAAACTAGCTGAATACTAGTATTTTGCTACGCATCACATCACTCTTTTTACCCCTTTTGAAGGGTTATTTTGAAAAATCCTGACATATGTGTTCTATTATTCTGTATTTGAAGTACACATACCAAGTTTCAAGCAAAAGGCACAACGCGATAAAAAGTTCCCATACAAACTTTAACTCCCCATTGCACCCGCTTTTAAGGGTAGTTCGGGGAAAAAATATCTTAACTCTTATCATTTGTATTGAAGCATACTTATGCAAAGTTTCAAGTTTGTAAGTTCAAGAAATACGGTTTTTAATACAATGGTTTACTCACCTTTTCACCCACGAACGGGTTGAATTTTTGAAAATACCTTCTTAGTGTGTGGTTTTGAAAGGAACCTACTCTTCAAGTTTCAGCTTTCTAGCTCCAGCGGTTTCGGCTCGGCGATGATGAATCAGTCAGTCAGTCAGGTTAAACTCTTATAAACGCTTATATATAGATGTTTTTTTTTTATGAAACTAATAGGCAAACTAGCTTACGGCCCACCTGATGTAAAGTGGTCACCGTCGCTTATAGACACCGGCAACACCGGGGGTATTGTCGATGCGTTGCCTACCCTGAAGGAGTTTATGAACATTTTTCTTGAAGCGACACATGTCGTAACCAAGCTGGAAAACTTTAGATGGAAGCTCATTCCAAAGTTATAGGTATGGGGAAGAAATGATCTCGAGAAACGAGTCGTACGAGAAACCCAGGGATCTATGATGTGTGGATGAGCTTTGTCACGGTGCCGGGAAGAGCGATGGTAAAATCTCGATGCGGGGATGAGATCGAAAAGATGTAGATTAGTAGCGTGCTATGGCTATGAGAGAGCTCAGCCTGTCTTGCTGATTATCTCAAGTTACCTAGTTTCACAACCATACATCTTCTGATTCACAATGGAACCATAAACTCGATGTTAGAGAACCCCGTGTTATTCATAAAAACTGGATTATAAGCGTCCCCATAAAAACAATAACAAATACGGCGTTACGAGACCACGGCTTGATAGGGTTGACACTTTGCATCATTTTGTTTAATGAGAATTTATAGTCCAGCAATAAAAATCTGCCGTCTGGCCGTGGTGTGTTCGGCATAAGAATAGATCCCTCCGTCTTCTCCCGCTAAGGGATTATAGGGAGCTCATCCACACATCATCGACACGTGGGTAACTCGTATAGCTCGCTTTACGAGATCTTTTCTCCCCCATACGCGCAAGTTGTGGAATGGGCTCCCTCCTGAGGTGTTTCCGCTAAATTACAACATGAGCCGCTTCAACAAAAAAAAAAGAGTCCTTCAGGACAGGCAACGCATTGGCAATGCCTCTGGTGTTGCTGATGTCAATAGGCGATGGTAACCGCTTACCATTGGGCGGGCCGTATGCCAGTTTGTCGAGTAATAACATTAAAAAAAAGTCAGGGGATGTCAAAAGTCAACTTGACACGTGAAACGTGACAGAATTAGGCTGATATCAGCGCGTGAATCCGGGTGCGTCACGGCAGCACAGAGTAATTCAGACATTGAATTTACTCGTTTTTTTTATGGACAACCCTAAGCGTAGCGGTATTATGGTATGAACACGGTATGGAGATGGTGACTCAGTAATGTCAAAGATCTGCGTCAAGGTGATGCCTGATACAGTGTGGCAGACTAAATTGGACCTGATTAGCAAAGAGCTCTGTGTTATGGCTATATTTGCATTGACTTTGGTGGGGACTGCCATGGACAGAGATAAGTTGGAACTTTATCTAGCAGTGGGAATAAGTAGGTTAGGTTAGAAGAAAGTATTTTTACATGAGGGAGGGTATCTAAATCACGCTAAAGAAAGTAACTGTAGTTTCTATTACCCAAAGGACGCCCCGTTCCGCTCGCCCCCTCTCCCCTGTTCCCAACCCCCCCCACACACCAAACTCCATGAAAATCTGCTAAAGACTATGAGCCTTTGTGACACAAATAAAGAAGAATTTCCACTTCTTTATTCCTAGAATATGGTAGTGAACATTGTAGGAAGAAGTGGCTGAAACTCGAAGATGGCGCTAACTAACGCTATTACAGAACAGAGCCCTCAGTACACGGGTTCTGCTCGCTCTTGTCCGTTTATTTGAATGGTGTGCACGACACGGATTATGTATGCAATCTCCTAAAAACAAACAAAGACATTAGGACCCTCAATTTTCATACAAAAACACGTGTCAAAATTAGATAATGTACTCAATACATTTATTGCTTTCACATGGTTACAATTAGTTGTTACATATAAGGTAGCATCTCACATGAACCCTGTGTTTGGGATATAGCAACAGAGAGGCAGACCGAGGTTCTCGGGCCCCTTTCGATGGTGGCCACAACCGCATTAGGTTTTCTGTAGGTATCATTAGCAGGTAGATACTATGTAGGCATTCCATAAGTAGATACGCAGGTCATTTTGCCAATATTCTTGTCTTAGAGTTATAGTAGATAACTGTGAAAAAAAAAGCTTTTATAAATATAGTGATCGTAACCGTGTCCTGATCAAAATGAGCCTAAACACGGCCAGTCTACTATTATCCATCGAGGAGTTCCGTTGTCCACCTTCCTTCTCCATCATCAGATCAGCTCGCTGTCACCATCATTTTGTATTGTCATCGGAACTAGACAGGTATGCCAAATATCATCTCAATCGGTTGAGGATAACTGCTTTAAAATTCAGTTGCAAGATTCCACCCGGATTCCACCCAGACAAACATACATACATTGCGAGTTAAATAAGAGCTTGTTAAAATTATAGTAGAAATTTTTAGTAGTAGTAGAGCTTTTTTGTGAAAGAGTTCGTCCGGGGAAGTACTACCACCATACCTATTTCGGCCGCAAAGCAGTAGTGCTCGCATTGCTGTGTTCCGGTTTGAAGGGTAAGGGTGCCGGTGAAATTACAGGTACATGAGACTTTTCATCTCTATGTCTCAGGGTGGCGGGCGCAGTGCAATGCCACATATGGCGCGTCCTAGATGGACGTGACCTATGAGGTAATGCACTGTTCATAGGCAGAGGTTACCGCTTAACATCAGGTGGGCCATCTGATTGTTCCGTCATTCAAGTAGTATAAAAAAAAAGAAGTGTTTGTATATTTAGTAGTTTGTTAGTATTATAACGTCAAGTACAGTGTACAGCATCAGCTTATTATTTATATTATTACTAGCGACTCGCAACGGCTTCGCACGGGTAGCCCCCGGTGACCCCCCTCCTACCCCTCCCCCCCTATCTCAATCTCCTGGTTCTAAGCTACCTCCCCACCAATTTTCAGCCAAATCGGTTCACCCGTTCTTGAGTTATAAGTGGTGTAACTAACACGACTTTGTTTTATATTTTAGACAAGCAGCGCCCCGCGGTTTCACCCGCGTAAGTCTCGATCCCGTGGGAATATCGGGATAAAAATGTGCCTATGTGTTATTCCGGGAGTCCAGTTTCAAATTATATCCAAATCCATCCAGTAGTTTTTACGTGAAAGGGTAACAAAGATACATCCTTACAAACATTCGCGTTTATAATATAAATAGGATTAATAGGATTTATGTATTCTGCAGATCAGTGTTCGTTCATAGAAAACTATTTCCAGTTTGTGTATGTACACTATGCACCCCTGTAGATGGAGACTTGTTACATTTCTAGACTGGAGACTAGAATGTGAATGTACAATATGTACCATGGTAACAAGAACTTTAAAACCAGCTAGGCCGTCACACCTATCTTAAACTGATGGCCTGTGCACGACTAACTTAAGGCTGCGACGGAAGAAAAATATAAAAATTAAACAATGTAATCGCATATTATAGATTTATTTTGCTTGATTTATAGAAATCTTAATGCAAAAAAATGCCTCGCGGCGCTCGATTTTTTAAAGCCGATTTTTATTGAATATCTCGTAAATTGTAGATAATGTTACCAAAGCAAAACCCATACAGAAAACCCTCAGTTTTATTGTATTGATTTTATTTATCAAAATTTTTAAACATGATAATACAATATTTTCTGTGGAGAAAATATTGTCTTATCGTGTTTCTGGTACAGTGATCCCTCGGAATTATAATAAATAGATAAATAAATGAATAATGCTGGACAGTTTACACAACATTATCTAGCCCCAAGCTAAGCAGAGCTTGTACTAGATAACTGATATACTTAATACAATATATAACATAGATAGATATTTTTTATTATACATAGAAAATACACAGAACAACCCTCTACATATAGCACAAATATTTGTTTCGAGGCGGGAATCGAAACCCGCAACCTCCGGCGTCGCAGGCAAACGTGCGCCCGCCCCGCCACAGAGGTCGTTATAATGTAGTTAGTATCCATGCATATTTTTAATATAAATATTGTACTTGATTTGGTCAGCATTAGTATATTTTATTTACGGAAAGAATAATACAACTAATACAAGTAAATACAAGTAGGTATGTACAAATGTAACAGCTGGCTACCTAAAGACCGCTGTTAACGATCTAAAGGTAGCTCAACTGATCCAAATCACTATCAGACAGAAGCATCCCTAAGATGCTGGCTGTATTGTCACGCTGAATGGAAATACTAATGCGTTGAGCCAAATAAGAGCCAGCTCTCGGGTCACGCGTCGTCGTCAGCAGTTAAAAATCAAATCTACGATTAGAAATTTGCGCCATGCCTCACCTTAACAAGCCAGATGTTTCGACAAAAAATCTAATCGATGAATTCAATCATTCGCGTCGACTGGAGCTATAGTGCCACAGATTACAATAACTGTTTGTAACAACTACACAGAGTAATGTAATAGTTACTATACAGGGCGTCCCAAGACTATGCGACATGAAGGGAAAGTACCTTAAATATTGTAGATAGGATGTTTTGCTGAGAGGAGACTTTATTTTATTTTTAAAAGTTTGAAATACTGAATTCAAAGATTTTCTAAAAATTACTTGCTTCGTCTGAGAATCGACCCAACATTTTAGGTTATTATTTTGCTATAAGCTACTATGTTACTTAAGAGTTTTTTTTATCCATTCTTTCGATTGGCATTATAAAAATATGGAATGTTTTTTTTCACATTTAAGTCGGTTCGATGCTCAGATGAAGCATGTAATTTTTAGAAAATCTTTGAATGCAGTATTACTAAGTTTTTAAAATAAAATAAAGTCTCCTTTCAGCGAAACATGTTATCTACAATATTTAAGGCCTTAGGCCACCCTAGAGGCTGAAAAAATAGGCTTTTTGGGGTTTTTTTTCCAGAAAAACTACAAAATAAATCAAGATAACAGAAACGTGATTTTATTATCTATATCAGTGACTGCTTACAATATTTTTTTTGAAGCGATTCATTACAAAATGGCGGCTGTGCAGCGTTTTTGCCACGACGTTTTTTTTTTTCGGGGTCCACGGCCTGACTAACAGCTCCTGTAATTTTTAACCGATTAACTTGAATCGCAGGCGGCGATAAGCGGTACTTTACCTTCATGTCGCATAGTCTTGGGACGCCCTGTATAAACTAGTGCTCAATGTTTTCGTTCAAGCAATGGCACTGAGGCTGTTGTACCAATGAAGGAACATGCTTTAGGAAGGCAGCAAAAAAGGCTTTTTGAATCTTGCTCAAAAAATGCTCAAGCCTGTTCTGGAAATTTCCTAAAGAGGTTTTTGACTTCTTGAACCACAGGTGGTTACTTATACCACAGAGTAAGGAATTAACTTATACTATAGTTACCTACCTGATTACGTTATCTTCATCAACAGGACGTTTTCTTCGTGAGACGAGGACAGTTGCGGACGAGGTGCGCACGCAACTTTTTAAGACGTTATGTTAAAATTTTGGAGTCATTGCGTTACATGCTCACTCTGTAACAGTAAAGGTTACAAACTTGATGTTAATACAGTCATTACTTGAGGATGTAATCTAAATAAATCATAGACAAGAAACGCGAATGTTGATACTGTTCTCGATAATTTTATTTTTTGAAATTGGCCCTTTTAAAACCCTTTTTGGGTCTCTCCTTCGAGTAGAGAACATAATAATAACTTAATAACTTAACTTAATATTTATTAAGCGTACATTTTTATACTATTCAGTAGGTACTTAAATTAATATAAGATAATTTATTTTTTATATTTGCTACTTTCGAAAGAAAACGAAGTTTTATCATTTGTCGCTTACGTCGGTTACTTCCGAGCGGCAGAAATCTATACCTCATCTCTTCCCGCGGTCAAGTGAGTAACAGCGCTGTCACTTTCTTGCAGCTATTGTTTTCTTGATAGACTCCACCCATTCGATATTTTAACTTATCGCCTTAAACTATATAATACTAGTGGTTCGCCCCGAACTGAGACCTCGTGAATACACGCGATGTAGGTTGGTTACCTACTTTATTTACCTTTATAATCGATTTCTAAACACATTTTCTATCAAATTGCACGGGTCCACCTCGATATACTTTCCTACACATCATCGAAAGAACCTTTAAATATAACTAACCAACGGGGCGTAAACATACCTATTAGTATAAGCACAGAATAAATTTTAGTAGGTACAAGTAGTATAAGTAAGTGACGAATTAATTGATAACCTCCTTTTGTGAAGTCATTTATCATCTCACAATAATATAACAACACAAATGCTTATTGTTATTATTTATATATTTTTTTGTGAAAAAACGAAACCGCGTTTCTTCCATGTTTTACGAAACACGGAAGATAGAAGCACGTTATTTTGGCAGTTCGTAACAAGCTTGTAACGCGCCTCGTCGCTTTGTTAAATCTGACATTGGCATACAGAATACGGTTAAACGCCGATATCGTAACGAGCCCGCGTTATGTTACGTTTGGTCAAAGCGAGTAAGCACTCTGTTCCAGTGCGGATTTGTGAAGACTTTAATGTTCAAAATCTTACTAAAGTAATGTTTATTTCCAGGTGGGATCAGGGCGGTGCAGTTCCCCCGGCACGGGGCCCCTGTCCCCTGCCGAGGGGCCCCGGTGGCCTCATGCTCACCATGCACACCCCCTGCATCACGCGCTGCTATCATCCAGCGTGAAGCGAGGCAAAGAACTGTGAGCATTTTTTACAAGCTTTTATTTAACTTGCAATGTACAAGTATACCCAACTGATATGGCGCGTCGTGAATCTTCGTTCGCGCAGAAAATAAAGTATGCCTCCGAAGATTAACGAAAGAATGCTCAAAACTTACAACCAACCTTAGGTCACTATTATAAGGTTCATAATACACTGCAGCTGTTAGTTCCGTCTCACTCGCAAGTCACGCCCCTCCGCGCTTTAAAAATCCATCTTCTGCGCAGGTACATCGGTAAGCCATATTACTTGGGTAGTACTGTATGTATGTTTGTCTGGGTGGAATCCGGTTGGAATCTTGCAACTGAATTTTAAAGCAGTTATCCTCAACCGATTGAGCTGAAATTTGGCATACCTGTCAAGTTCCGATGACAATACAATAATATGGTGACAGCGAGCTGATCTGATGATGGAAACGGAAGGTGGAAAACGGAACTCCTCGATGGATAATAGTAGACTGGCCGTGTTTAGGCTCATTATGATCAGCACACGGTTACGATCACAAATAATGATAAATATATTTTTCACAAAGGACTTATTCTGTTTTATTGAATTTGATAAAAAGTAGTCTAAAATTACATTGTTATTTATAAATTGTATTGTTAAATTAAATTTTTATCACCACACAAAGTATATAGGTATCTATATTTTTTAATAATTTTCAATACTTTTATGATGAAATGTGTAAATTGTTTTTTATTGTGATTATTTCATTATTGTGTGTTTATTAACTTTCTGTAGTTTGTATGTTAATGTTCTAACGAGTACTATTGCCCTATTTGTGCCTATTTGATAAATTGAATTGAATATATATGGATGTTATTTACATTTTATCACACAAAATATAATAAGTATTTCTGGAAATGTTGTATGGAAAACTGGTATATTCCAATATATAATATTCCATTCAGTTTATAAATATTCTGTTGATTTTCCTTGAGTTTATCGGTTTGAAATTTCCTTCTCTAACAGTATTCATAAATATTTATCCTACAACAACAGAGTATTTAATAAGGTCATTGTCCTATTTACATGCCTAACCGCAGTAAAACTAAGGATATGTAAGTATTATGCATCAAGTCCTTTATAAATTGTCCTTAGCATCGCGCCAACACCAGGCAGAAATCTTCATTTAAAAAAAAAACATTCCAAAAAGCGTTTTTTTTAATATCTCGTAAAATATAGATAACTAGTGGAAAGCACACGACTTCGTTCGCGTATTTTTTTCATAAAAACTTCAACACCCCGCTGCACCCCTTTAGGGGTTGAATTTCTTGAATTCCTTTGCACCCCTAGACCGTATTACCGAACGTATCCTCCAAATTTCAGGTCTCTAGGACTTACGGTTTAGGCTGTGCGTTGATAGTCAGTCAGTCAGTCAGTCAGTCACGCAAAGATTATATATATATTGATTTAAGATTGTTATAGATTAGGAATTTTGCGAAGGTGGGGTATGCCGCTAAATTCCTAACCAAATCAAGTACAATATCAAATTAAAAATACGCATTATAATTCCGAGTGATCACTGCACCAGAAACACGATAGGAAAATATTTTCTCGATAGAAATATTCACAAAATTACCTCTTAACTTTTGGCTAGATTCGATTGTTTATTAAAATAGTGCATATTATTGGGTTAAGTTAAATTAACAGTGAATTAAATTGACGAGGCCCCGACTGAATGCAATGGGGGGGATTTGACATAATCACCACGCTTGGCAGGCGGATTGGTGATCGCTGTATTAATGTTGGGTTCATAGGTTGCTGCTGCCCTTCTTCTGGTGTAATCCCTTGGTCGGCTTTTACGACATCTACGGGAGGAGACGGAGGGGTCTATCCTTAGGCTGACAAACCACCGGCCACACGCTCCAAACCAATGTAGACTAAAATTGAGTATGATTCCTTCATTCAAACCAAAGGGAAATCGTACGTCATTGTTGTAAATCGTACGTCATTGTTGTAAATCGTACGTCGTTGTGGTAAATCGTACGTCATTGTTGTAAATCGTACGTCATTGTTGTAAATCAATTTTTCTCCTTCCAGTGATGGTCGCAGGTGGTCAGTAGCGTCGCTACCATCCTCCGGCTACGGAACCACGCCTGGCAGCTCCAGCTTGTCAGTAAGTATCTACATGGCAATGGGCAGGCCATATAGCTCGCAGAACCGACAACAGCTGGGGAATAAATCCTCCGAATGCGAACCAGAAGACGTAGTGGGCTCCCCAGACGATGTGTCTGTATCAGCGTTAAATTGCGAGAAGTGGGAGGAGCGAAGGGGTTAAGGGGGGCTTTCGCCATTTAGAGGAAAATCAAGGTTGAAAATACAACAAATTGTTAGCAGCAAAGTAGGAGTGGCGGGCGCAGTGCAATGCCACATTAATGCACTGTTCATAGGTTGAGGTAACCGCTTAACATCAGGTGGGCCATCTGCTTGTTCCGTCATTCAAGTAGTATAAAAAAAAAAGGAGTTTGAACACAAAAACTACAAAATGTATCTTATGCTGGCATCTAGGGGCCTACAACTTCTATTTTCTAAGCGAGCGAAGCCCGTACAGTAACTGGGAAAATTTGCTTTCATCTGTCCGGATGTATGTATGGTGGTGCTCGCGTACAGGTCGTATTTCGTCGTATATCGTCAACTAATCTTGACGAAGTATGGTGGTGCTCGCGTACAGGTCGTATTTCGTCGTATATCGTCAACTAATCTTGACGAAAATTGGTAAACAGGTTCAAAAACTTCATAGCAATTTTTTGTCATCGGCGTATTTTTTTGGCGGCCTTTACCGTCCGATTTTGACAATATTTGGCAGAAACATTCAGTATTCAATACTGAACAAGAATTTCGAAAATGAGCAAAATCGGTCAAGAGGTTGTCGAGATATACAGGTTGACTTTTTTCCAGGGCAGCTTAGGTGAATTCTGAAACCGTGAGAGTTATCTAAAAGTGCTGTTAGGAGAGACGGGCTCGATTTTGAAAAATAAAAAGTTTTTGCATTAAAACTTTTTTAATGTAAAAAGTTTTTGCCTCTTTGGATAGATAGATAAGTCCTTTGGATGGACAGTAATGAGTGAAGTAATGACGAACGACGGTGCACAGAGTAAAATAAATAAATAATAACAACAATAATAATGATAGATAAATAAGAAAACGTTTACATAATTCGAATACATAATATACTATAGTAAAATACACTACTACATAGCGATGAAGTTAAATACTACATTATGTGCCCTACTATTCCTACTAATAAACTTAAAACGTGGACAGGACCGACAGATAATGATTTTTGAGCTTTAGCTTGAATGTGTGCAGGGAAGATGCTTGCCTGATTTCCACCGGCAAAGCATTCCACAGACGCACAGCTTTGACTGTGAAAGAATTCCCATAAAAGGAACTGCTGTGCATAGGCATTCTAAGCGAAAAGTTGCGTTCTTTGTTTGATCATTATAACATAAAATAACACACAACAGTCACATATCCCACTCTAGGACTCCCTGTGTCGGGTGTACGAGTATCAGAAACTACGAGTACCATGCTACCATAACACACAGACCCGGAACTAATATTTGCAGATCATAACATGAAAACATAGGGATCAGGGGAGTGCCATTTGAATGGTTCAGGGATCCCCTATCTGAGCAACCGGACACAGGCAGTTAGAGTTGAAAAAGTTGTCAGTGACAAAGCACCTTGTACATGTGGTGTTCCACAAGGCAGCACTCTTGGACCTACACTTTTCATCATTTTTATAAATGCCTTGTGCAATATGAACATTATAGGTGCGGAACTGTTAATGTTCGCAGATGACACAGTTCTTCTCTTTCATGATAAGACATGGGATAATGTTAAGGCACTCGCAGAAAGGGGCTTATGTGATGTTACCGGTTGGTTAGAGGACAACCTTCTTTCACTAAATACTTCGAAAACTAAACTTCTATGTTTTCATAAGACTCTTGCTTCCAGTCCTCCTACTAACTTCAAAGTTACCGTACATTTTACTTATTACTTATTAAACAAATTTACTGAACATGTTGATGATTGCGGATGTGATAGTTTAGTTAAAGTGACACATGTAAAATACTTAGGTGTCTTGATTGACGAAAAACTTCAGTGGAATCAACATATTACTGTCACGGCAAAACGAGTTAGATCCCTCATTTACGTTTTTAAAAATCTTCGAACTGTTGCCGATGTAAGTCTTCTTATTACTGTTACTTACTTACTTACTGTTACTGTCTACTTATTATTACTTATTAAGTATTCTTATTCAGTCAGTCCGTTAACGGTGGACCGCGCGCACGCATCACGATACTCACTGCGTTGTATATTATTGTAACTTACGATAAGCGGTCCACAACATTTTATTTTTCAAATTTGCTACCTTTGTTTGCTAACTCTAACTTAAAAAGTGAAACATGTTTAAATGTAAAAGCTGTAACGAGGATACAAGAGATGGAGTGCAGTGCTCCGTCTGTAAGGGTAATTTTGATTACTCTTGCGCTGGTGTATCTGAAGCGGGCTTCAGGAGGCTGGGCGACAGGAAAGCTACATGGAAGTGTCCTACGTGCAAGAGCTCCGTGGTTAAATCTCCTTTACCAGCTGATATGGATGCGGTACTCGCCGAGCTCAAGCGACTTTCCCTGCAAGTCGCTATCCTGCCCACTCTCGATGAAAGCGTGAAGATTATTAAGTCCCAACTGGATAGCCTTAAAGCTATAAAGCCGGAGCTTGCCGAGATTAAATCGTCGATCGATTTCGTGGATAGTAGAATTGCGGCCCTTTCGGACAAAATAATTGAGATGGAGAAGGATATACAGACTCTTCAAAAGACGAAGCATGACGTTGATCATCTTCAGCTTCGCATCCAGAACATGGAAACGCAACACCGTGAGAACGAGCAGAGGTCGAGGATCAATAACATCGAAATAAAGGGAGTTCCGGTGACAAACGGCGAAAATCTCTTCGATGTCGTTGCTAAGATTGGATCTTGTATCAAAAACCCCATACCTAAGGAACAAATTAATTACGTTGCCAGGATTCCAATGAGGAACGACAAGAAGAATAAGACGATAGTCGTCGCCGTCCACAGCCGGTACATCAAAGACGACTTCGTCTCGGCGGCGAGGAAATGCAACGTTACCCCTTGTGACTTGGGTTTGAAGGGTGATAATAAGATCTTTGTAAACGATCACTTGACGGTGGAGAACAAGATCCTGTTGAGTAAGACCAAGACACTGGCAAGGGAACGGGGGTTTGCGTACACTTGGGTGGCTGGTTGCAAGATTCGCGTTCGGAAAAATGCAACTTCTCCAATCATCGTCATCCGGTCGGAAATAGACTTAAAGAAAATTGTTTAAAAAGTGCCGTTTTACTTAGCTATGTTAATAAGTCTTTTTCATACATCGACTGCCTGAGGCCGACGGCTTCTGCCCTGCGTTCGCCTCGCTTTGTTTATTTTTCGCTTCTACCCACAACGTTCCGTTTGCTGACCATTTGCTACAACGCATCTTTTGTCTACAATTATTGCATCACTTGTTTAGTACCTGTACTTGTTATAACTAATCGCGCTCAAATATCGCTATTTTTGCCTTTCAAACCTACACATTTACCTAAAGACCTACCCGTTAACAATGATTAGTATTTATTATCAGAACGTCCGTGGTTTGCGTACAAAAACCGTAGTTTTTTATAGAAATATGTGTTTGAGTGCTTTCGATATTGTATGTCTAACTGAGACATGGCTAAACGATTCAATAGTGGACAGTGAGTTGTTTGACGATCGGTACTTGGTGTGGAGATCTGATAGAAATTATCTTGAAAGGAATCAAATCATGGGGGGCGGTGTTTTAATTGCGGTTCGCCGGGAACTTGCAGCTGAGTGTGTAAAAGATTGGTTATCGTCGGCGGAGGACCTGTGGGTTACAATTTCGATTCGAAGCAGAAACCAGGTAGGTGCTAGTTGCTATAAGATGCACATCTGTACAGTATATATTTGCAACCAAAACCTAGGCAATACTATGACTGTTCAACGAGAAAACTTTATCCAAAGTCTATCAAATGTAGTAATACAAAATCCGTTGGATAAATTCATGATCTTTGGCGACTTTAATTTACCTAATATTTTATGGTCACCGTGTGTGGACGGATTTTCTTTTTCACCCAGTAATATTCAAGGTTCACACCAAATTCAAATATTTGATGAACTAAACACTTGCAGCTTACTTCAGTACAATTCTTTCTCAAACATAAACAATCATGTTCTAGACCTAGTATTTTCTAACCATGATGTCTCTATTCAACGTTGTGAGTCCCCACTAGTACCAGAAGACCCCAATCATAGTTCTATTGTGTGCGTGGCTGACTTTGTGCAATATCACACTATTAAACCACTTTCCTACACGAAATTTATTTATAAAGATGGTGACTATGATTCAATTTGCAATGATCTTGATGCTATAAACTGGTACTCGGTATTGTATAATAAGTCGCTTGAAGATGCAGTATCACTTATGTACTGCACTCTAGACAACCTGCGTGACACATACATACCTTCTAAAATGTTCACACCTTCCACTAAGTACCCGATATGGTATAAAAAACCTTTAATCAAAATTATTAGAGAAAAGTATAAATATCACCGTAAATATAAGAATTATGGGAACTTGGGTGATCTTACTTCGTTTAGAATATTAAGGGAACGGGCTAATGTCTTAGAAAGCGAGTACTATACCTCTTACATAAAAAATATTGAAAAGTAAAACAAACCCACGCGCTTTTTGGTCTTACGTTAAGACTAAAAACCAGTCTAATGCGTACCCCTCAGTACTTCACTATGGTGACCGCTCTTCTGACCAGGGCGTAGAAATCGCGAACATGTTTGGTGAGTTTTTCCACTCCACATTCCTTAATGACGTACCTATTTACGCGGTTGCACAAGGTGAGATGCCTGAATACTGCACATCCACTACGGATATTGGTGATGTGGATATCATGAATGAAGAGGTTTTTAGACTACTTAAATCACTAGATCTTACTAAGTCAGCTGGACCGGACAACGTTCCTCCTATTTTTATAGTGAAGTGTGCTGGAAGTCTCACCTTGCCTCTCTCAATCTTATATCGTCGCTCCCTTTCGGAAGGAATAGTTCCTAATATATGGAAGAATGCTTATATTACCCCAATACATAAAAAAGGACCTAAAAATAACATAGAAAACTACAGACCAATTTCTAAATTATGTCTCTTTGCGAAAGTTCTCGAAAAAATCATTCATTTACAACTTTACTCTGCTGTCAAGCATAGTCTTAACCTCAGCCAACATGACTTTGTCAGAGGCAAGTCCACTATTTCTAACCTTTTACTTTGTAGTGAGTTTATTTCACGCCACATGTCTGAGCTGTCCCAAGTGGATGTTATCTACACTGACTATACAAAGTGCTTCGATCGCATTGATCACCTGATACTTCTTAAGAAATTACAGCTTATTGGAATTAGAGGCAACCTTTACCGGTGGTTCACTTCGTACGTTCAGAACAGGTGTCAAACGGTTGTGCTCAGTGGTTACTCTTCATCTCCCATGAGTATTCCTTCCGGTGTACCTCAAGGTTCCCTGCTGGGTCCTCTGCTGTTCCTCATTTTCATAAATGACGTTCAGGATTGTTTTGATCATTCTAAAATCCTTCTTTACGCAGACGATATGAAGATTTTAAGTGTCATCCGTAGCACGGATGATGCTCTCCGATTACAAGGTGAACTAGACAACTTTCAATACTATTGTACTATTAACAACCTAAATCTGAACGTCTCTAAGTGCTACGTATCCTCTTACACGCGTAAAATACATGTGCTGAATTTTGACTACACGTTTAGTAACACAATCTTAACCAGGGTAAATACCATCCGTGACTTGGGTGTAAATTTTGACAATAAACTTTTATTTGATCAACACGTCGATAATATTGTAAAGAAGGCCTCTCGTTCATTGGGTTTTGTATTTAGGATGTCATCAGAGTTTACCAGTGTTAAGACCTTTAAAATTCTTTACTGTGCCTATGTGCGCAGCCACTTGGAGTATGCCTCACAGTTATGGAACCCGCGTTACGACACCTACATCTCTCGAATCGAGGGTATTCAGAAACGATTTTTACGCTACCTACAGTTTAGAGCGAAAATTTACCTCGCAGATTACACTGAACGGTGTAAAAAGTTCCACTTCCTACCGCTTAAAGAACGAAGGGATATTGCTGACTTGTGCTACCTAATGAACTTAGCAAATGGGACAGTAGACTGTCCGGAGCTCCTGGAACTGATTGGTTTGCGCACGAACATGGCCTCTCTCCGTAAACCTAGTCTTCTGTATGTACCACTGGTGAGGACGAATTACAGGCAGAACTCGTTTGTCTTAAGGGCAAGCAAATCCTTTAATGATGTGTTAGCGAATATTGTGTTCACAGATAGTAACAATGTGGATGTCGAGTTAGACTTGTTTAATACCTCCTCCATGCGTCTTAAACGCTGGATGAGTAATCAATTCTTTGATAAATAGGTAGATTTAAATTTAGAAAGTAAGTTTTTTTTTTTTGTATAATTATGCATGACTGTTATTTTTAATGAGTAAATTTATATATTTTTTTGTGGAAACTTATAATTAGCCTTAAGTTACCAATTAGTTTTTTAATCAACTCTAGTACTAGCTGTAAGTTTTCCTAAAACTGTAAAATAAAATAAATAAAATAAAATAAAATAAATTAAAACTTACAAAGCACTTTGTGAATGTCTAATAAGCTATTGTATATGTTCATGGGAGGGGCTGCAAAGACATTTATGTTAGAAATTGAGCGCGCGCAAAGAGCTCTCCTCAAAACTGTGTTGTATTTGCCATTCCGCTTCTCTACGAATATCCTATATAACCAGGTTAGGGTATTTAGTGTTCGCAAGTTGTATATTTACCAATGCATTCGCCGATATCACCGTCTTACTGTCCCAACATTAATACTAAATGAAAAAAGAAGAAACCTTTACCCGGTTCCACATACTCGTTGTTATATAGCTCGGTGTCACTACTCTTATAACGCACCCCGCTTATACAAAAACATTGATTCCAGATTGTGTATCACTCAGTGCAGCAACTACCAACTAATAGCTATTTTAATTCAATGGTTAGAGTCCTTTGACTACTATCAAACTGAGAACTTAATTAACTAGCGCACACACCCTCTCAACACAACCTCATACACACACTTACATACACACTCACCCACACACCCTGCGGGTTCTCCTGTGATACCCAGACTCTTAAGAGACTGGTGGTAGCAGGAGAGCCTGCGCACACATTGAACTTCACTTTTCACACACGCTACACCCACACACCACACACAACACACTCACACACTACACTAACATAATACACCCTAACTTTTACACTCACTCTCACCGCCACCCATACTACCACCCATTTTCATCAAATTGCAAATGTACAAATTGTGCTATTTTAATTGGGAGAGAACTGTTTCCTGGGCCACAGCTTACGCTTTTCCGGGAGACAGGGCTTCAACTTTATCTGTGTAACTTTAATTTGGTCAAATAAATGATTTATGATTTATGATTTATACAAACATTGGTCCGGCAGTGGGAATCGAACCCGCAACCTTTCGCATCTGCTGGCTACTCGCCCGAAGCGCTACAGAGGTCGTCAATTATGGATCGCATGATGTTTGTGCTGGCAAGGTCTACTGTCCGCTGAAGTACTAGTATAATTAGTATGGCGCGTTAGGAACTTGTATGTGTAAATAACCATAAGAAATTTCTATAAATAGTTTGAAGAAAATCTATACCCAGGCGTGGCGCACTCCGTACTTTAGATACGAAGCTACAAGTACCCGGCGGGCTCGACTTGTCGAGTCAGTTCAGTGAGTCAGACAAGATAAGAGTTACGCGATAGAAAGAGAGGTAACTTGCTAGGTGAATTTAACTGTAGCACAGATCAAATGGACTAGGTAATTAGCGCTGTGCGACCTGAATGTCACTTAATGTGTGGGGATAAGAGTCGCTATTTATTTAAATGATTTTGCGGAGTCAACCTTCTGTACATGTACTATTATACTTTTATATTATTGTACATGAACACTCCATTTCAATTTTATGGAAGGGCGTACTAAACCGATACGCCTCTATCTCAGTCGGCGGCGAACATTTTGCCTACTGGGGACGCAGCCTTAGGCTGCTAAAATTCTTCATGACATGAGGTAATTAATTTAGGTATCAATTTAGGTAGGCGGCAAGCCTAATTAAACAGAACAAATGAGTTATGAATGAATAATGACACACTGTACTAGGAAATAGTGCATTAGTCAATTTGTTATGAATTTATGAATGTATTGTTTGCACCACCGACTCATTTGCTAATCTTTTACCCCATTATTTATAAACTTTGCTGCTACGAAATAGTTGAACGTAAAGAGAACTGAACTTCGCACTCGCGACGTACAAATTTAAGTTTGCTTCTTATAAGATTTTTCTAGGTTTGATCGTGTTGGACAGGAGTAAATTTAAACCTACTAAAAGAGCTTTACCTGATTGACTGACTGACTGACTGACTTATTGATTCATTGATTCATCATCTCCGAGCCAAAACAGCTGGACTTAGAAAACTGAAACTTGGAGCGAAGGTTCTTTTTATAGCAAAACCACCAAATAAGAAGGGATTTTTGTAAATGCAATCTCTAAGGGGGTGAAAAGGGGTGAAGCCCATTGTATGAAAAACCGTATTTCTTGAACTTACAAACTTAAAACTTTGCGTATAAGTATGCTTCAATACAAATTGTAAAAGGGTAAAATATTTTTTCCAAAAGCGGGTGCAATTGGGTGTTAAAGTTTGTATGGGAACTTTTTACCGCGTGGTGCCTTTTACTTGAAACTTGGTATGGGTATTTAAAATACAGAATAATTAAATAAATAAATAAATAAATAAATAATGCTGGACAGTTCACACAACATTATCTAGCCCCAAGCTAAGCAGAGCTTGTGTTATGGGTACTAGATAACTGATATACCTAATACAATATATAACATAGATAGATATGTTTTATTATACATAGAAAATACCCAGAACACCCTGAACAAATATCTACAATCGCACAAATATTTGTTCCGAGGCCGGGAATCGAAACCGCAACCTCCTGATTCGCAGGCCAACCTTCGCCCGCCGCGCGGCGCCACAGAGGTCGTCAAATTAAACACGTATTTCAGGATTTTTCAAAATAACCCTCAAAAAGGGGTAAAAATGGGTATTTTTTTTTTTGTGATGTGATGCGTAGCAAAGCACGGGTATTTCGCTATTTTATTATAAGACGATTCGAAATCCAGTTCTCCATAATCGGACACACTTAAACAGTGTTGCCATCAACTCAAAGTCCTGATCCGTTACTTTAAGGAGCTGGGGTGGCTGGGGTAGGGTTAGCACAGGGGGAGAATGCACAATACGCCCCACAGCGGGATGTCAGTGCCCCCTAGAATTAGAATTAGGTGACTAGCACCTCGCCCCGGCTTCAGAAGGGTAGTTTCAGGATATAGAGGGACCTTTATTATAATATTTGAAACTGGCGAAAACAAAGCTTTGTGATGCCAAAAAAAGTGTTACTGGCCGATAACCTTAGGTACACTTAATAGATGTGGGTGACATCTATCACCACATACTAGAACTAAGATCCCAAGCAGATGTTGTCACGAAGAGACGTAGCGCTCTTTTTTCAAGAGATGGCGCTATTGCTAATAAATCACAGAAAGTTCTGAATCGCGCATGTAAAGTTTGACATCCCAACAACATCGTGATCGTACGACCCCGGACAAGTGGACAATCCAGCGGAAGACAATCATAGTCTTTTTTTTATTTTTATTTTTATGGCTCTACAAACTGCCCTACGGCCCTCCTGATGGTAAGCGGTTACCGTCGCCTATTGAAATCTGCAACACTAGGGGATTTGCCAATGCGTTGCCTGCCCTGAAGGACTCTTTTTACATTTTTCTTGAAGTTGCTCATGTTGTAGTTTAGCGGAAACACCTCAGAAGGGAGCCCATTCCACAACTTGCACGTATGGGGGAGAAAACATCACGCCCTTATCCCTATTTATTTAGGGTCAGCTCAGTACCTTACGTCTGCAGTCCGGCGGAAGATCTTCCCTTTTGAATGGTCGACATATTTCCAGTCGTTGGTCTCCATTATATTTTGTAGAGATGGAGATGTTGGTGATCCAACGTCTGTTATTAGTTTCGAATCCACTACTTATGGATCTGTAGGCGGTTCTGTTTCCGCTAGGCTATCAATACTCTATAATTAGTTAACCACTGCAATTATTTTCATAGCTCATAATTTGCAATCATAAAAGAACATGGATTATTTGACAGTATTTTATTATAGCCTTGTTTGTCAATTAATATTCTATGGCTGTAAACTTTGAAGGTCAAAACTTGACCCTATTTCTACAAACATCTCAAACATCAATCGTAATAATAAGTTTTTTGTGAAAAATATTTTTTTCAATACATGCTTTTATAAAATTAGTGATTGTAACCGTGTGCTGATAAAAATGAGCCTAAACACGGCCGGTCTACTATTATCCGTCGAGGAGTTCCGTTGTCCACCTTCCGTCTCCATCATTAGATCAGCTCGCTGTCACCATCATATTATATTGTCATCGGAACTTGACAGGTATGCCAAATTTCAGCTCAATCGGTTGAGGATAACTGCTTTAAAATTCAGTTGCAAGATTCCACCCGGATTCCACCCAGACAAACATACATACTACGTTGCAAGTTAAATAAAAGCTTGTAAAAAATTATAAAAATTAAGTTCGGTTCATGAAAATTTCTGTGTTTTCAATGACTCAGTGGCTCCAAAATAAACAGAAATACGAATACTTGACGTATTATTTTCATCGTGCTTCTGGCAATTGCAGTAACGTTTTAAGATAATAAAGTTTACTTTATGTTGATAGCATTAAGGTGTGATTCACCTTGGCGCGTTCTTATCATAATCCTTTGAATGCCGTCCAAGTTTGCGCTATTGTATGTATAGCGTATAGTATTATTTTATCTGTGGTATAGCTGATATAGTGTGTACATATGTATTTAAAAATGCAGATACAGATCTTGCATATTTTAATTATCTGATATGACGTTACGAAGTTCACAGAAAGCCTGAATTAACAAGTAATTAATTTTATAAAAATTAAAAACCCTCAATGCAATGAAACGGCCGAACTGATTTTGATCAAACATAGCTAAGAACAATACCGACTAATTCACATTTAAAACAAACAAAAAAAAAAATTGTTTCAACTTTTCGGGATCTACGATGCCACAGACAGACACACACACAGACACATGCAGACATACACACACACACAGTCACACACACAGTCACACACACAGTCACACACACAGACACACACCCAGTCATACACATAGACACAAACACAGACACGTCAAACTTATAACATCCCGTCGTTTTTGCGTCGGGGGTTAAAAAGTAGCTCCTCGTAAAAGAGTTCGTCCGAGGAAGTGCTACCAACTCTACGATCATCTTAGCATTCCATATGCTTTGAATATTCGAACGATGTCAAATGAGTTCGATACACCGCCGGTTCACACTCCAGAAATACACCTTCAAACTGTCCAATAATCAAGCAGCAATGGACGGATAAAACCAAGCAGATTTTTTTATTTATATGTGTTTCTCGTTTAGGTCTGACAATTTTTTGGGGTTATTTCACAGACTAACGTTTGATTTCGATGTCCAGTTTGCTATTCACTGCGCAGCGTGTTTTAAATATTAATGTTCTTGTAAAAAAGCTAAAACACACTGCGCAATGAACAGCAAACTGGTAATCTACATCAAACGTCAATCTACTACGCAATACCCCGGCCGGTAGTGGGTGGGGTGTGTCGCAAAATTACCAATCTTAGCTTTGATTTTTAAGAGACTAAATCAAGTACAATATTCAAATTATAAATGCATGCATGCAGTTGAGCCGACTATCAAAATCTACCTCTCCCGAATAAGCGAGAGAACATCAGGAGATGATGTACTCCAGTTCGTGAAGGAGAGGTGCCAGGGCCGGATTCAGGGGGCGGCGATTCGACTGTCTCTTCAGCGCCTGCAGACGAATAGGGCCACTGACTTCAAGTCATATGCTCTCCAGGTCCAGGCGAAGTACAGAGATGTGCTCCTAGATCCGGAGTTCTGGCCAGCTGGCATTGTGTACCGATGCTATAGGGAAGCGTTTTCGAAACCAAATCCCCTTGTCGTTAAGTGATACGAGTAGTTTTAAGTATATCTTTATCTTTGTATGTATGTTAGTTGTAACGTTGTAAGGTATATATTACTATGGGCCTTTGTCTAGGTACAATGTACATTTTTCACTGTTGCTTGAAATAAATAAATGAATTGAATTGAATTGAATAAATATTCATGGATACTACATTATAATTCCGAGGGATCACTGTACCAGAAACTGAGAGATTACTGCAACGCGGGAAACTGCTCGCAGAACTACTAGTATTATGTGACTGTTGTAACTTTATGATAATGTGCGGTCTGTTAATGTTGCAGTCGCAATGCTCGTCGCAAGAGCGACTGCTGGCGGCGCAGGCGTGCGAGCCGCAGCCGCGAGCTCCCTGTCCGCACTGCCAACAGCACCAGAACTCACTCAAGTAAGTAGCCGTTGACGTGTGACTGCTAACGGCGCAGGCGTGCGAGCCGCAACCGCGAGCTCCCTGTCCGCACTGCCAACAGCACCAGAACTCACTCCAGTAAGTAGCCGCTGACGTGTGACTGCTGGCGGCGCAGGCGTACGAGCCGCAGCCGCGAGCTCCCTGTCCGCACTGCCAACAGCACCAGAACTCACTCAAGTAAGTAGCCGCTGACGTGTGACTGCTGGCGGCGCAGGCGTGCGAGCCGCAGCCGCGAGCTCCCTGTCCGCACTGCCAACAGCACCAGAACACACTCAAGTAAGTAGCCGCTGACGTGTGACTGCTGGCGGTGCAGGCGTGCGAGCCGCAGCCGCGAGCCCCCTGTCCGCACTGCCAACAGCACCAGAACTCACTCAAGTAAGTAGCCGCTGACGTGTGACTGCTGGCGGCGCAGGCTGCGAGCTGCAGCCGCGACCTCCCTGTCCGCACTGCCAACAGCACCAGAACTCACTCAAGTAAGTAGCCGCTGACGTGTGACTGCTGGCGGCGCAGGCGTGCGAGCCGCAGCCGCGAGCTCCCTGTCCGCACTGCCAACAGCACCAGAACTCACTCAAGTAAGTAGCCGCTGACGTGTGACTGCTGGCGGCGCAGGCGTGCGAGCCGCAGCCGCAAGCTCCCTGTCCGCACTGCCAACAGCACCAGAACTCACTCAAGTAAGTAGCCGCTGACGTGTGACTGCTGGCGGCGCAGGCGTGCGAGCCGCAGCCGCAAGCTCCCTGTCCGCACTGCCAACAGCACCAGAACTCACTCAAGTAAGTAGCCGCTGACGTGTGACTGCTGGCGGCGCAGGCGTGCGAGCCGCAGCCGCGAGCTCCCTGTCCGCACTGCCAACAGCACCAGAACTCACTCAAGTAAGTAGCCGCTGACGTATGACTGCTGGCGGCACAGGCGGAAACATTTTCATTTATCTCTTCAGAAGATTGCCGCAAAGTTGTCGATCTCGCCATAGAATGTGAGAAGGAATTTTTAACGAGAGAAAAAGCACTAGACCGTCTTCTGGATGAATTTATTATTAATACAAAGGAGTCGTCATCATCATCGTCAAGCGATTCAAATGACGACAGCACGAGGGACGGGGAACTGGAAGGCGTTCATCCTTTAAATTGATATATTCTATTTTTGATTTCATTTTGTATGTTTCAAATGGTCTTTCATTTCACAGCAGCTCACAAGGCAGCGGTATGAACAACTGGGCTTCGCTATCGGACAGTGGGGGGAGCGGTAACGCCGCGGGGCCACAGAGCCCGGCTCGAAGAGTTCGCTCCAGAAGTTTGAGGTAATTTGTCTACCCGTACACGCTAGTATATAACCTACCTATTAGAACAGGTTAACCGAACATTTTAACCAAAATTCACTTTTACTAAAACTATCTAAATGCATCTTATTCACTCTTTCACTTCGACTGTACTTCACTACACTGTTCACTGATAACTCTCAACTAACTTGATTTATTCGCACTGAAAGTTAATTTGTAACTGACTGCTCTTCGAGCGAAACCCGCTTATATACATGGTGAATAGAAACCGTGAACGCTAGTGCTGTTGACAGTCAGTAGAATCCACTCTATACATCCAAAGAGGATGTAACATGCGTCTTCCTTCCACTATAGTCGCGTATCCATTAGAGGCAGCCTGGGGCCGAGTAGCCTCGACTTTTGGCAAACTGAGGCTCACTCTGAGGCAGTTTTGTAAGTAGTAGAGCTTTTTTGTGAAAGAGTTCGTCCGGCTAGCTTATTACGTATCTTGCAATAGCAATGCGATAGCAAGACTCGCGCGAAAATTGCACGATCATCGCATACAAATTGCAAATTCGTATTACGTAATTTTGGATGCGATGATCGTGCAATGGGCTCCCCAAAAAGGCAAAACTAGTCTCAGATGGCGCCACCATCGCTGGTGCTTGTCATTTAGTGGTCTTGTGTTTTTCTGTTGAGAAGGGAAACGGTGTGTACCTTTATTTGTACACTGAAATGCACTACACAGAGGCATGTTTTATACCAGACTATTATTTAATGTTTATTTACTAAAATTATCCATTGATATTTGACACTTTTGACAGTTTTTTTTAACATTGATATACCTTTGTTTTGCTACGAAACAACACCAGCGATTATGCGCCACCTAGCGTGATAAATAAGCAGTGTGTCTCCCCATTCTCGCTATCGCATTGCTATTGCAAGATACGTAATAAGCTAGCGGGGAAGTACTACCACCATACCTAATTCTGCCGCAAAGCAGTAGTTCTCGCATTGCTGTGTTCCAGTTTGAAGGGTAAGGGTGCCGATGAAATTATAGGCATATGAGACTTTTCATCTTTATGTCTCAGGGTGGCGGGCGCAGTGCAATGCCACATAGGGCGCGTACTAGGTGGACGTGACCTATGTGATAATGCACTGTTCATAGGCAGAGGGTACCGCATAACATCAGGTGCCTTGATCCGTCATACCAAATTGTACATAAAAAAAGAAAAAGGCTGTCTCGAGGCACGTTACAGATTGAAGTGAGGCGTGTCGCCTCATCTTGATCCACAACTAGCCAGTTTAAAGCATTACCTCATCCATCACGAGCTGAGGCAACACGCCGTCTACACTAAGCGCACGGCTCAGACTGAGGCGCCAAAAACAGTCAAAATATGTCTCGGCCCGCTGCGACAAGTTTGCCTCAGGGCGCGGCGTGCCTCAGATTGAGGCAGCTTCTCCACTTGCGCTGTCTCGGTCCGAGGCTGCCTCTAGTGGAAACGCGGCTTTGGATATGATCATTACCCTCCTTAGGTTACACATCTTAGATTACATGCATATCTTAGATTCTTTTTATAGTTTTTTTATTTTTTTTAATTTAATCTTTTTTATCTTAACTCTCTTTCAATTTTAAACTGTTAAGTAGATACTTATAATAACTATTTTGCGTGTGATTCTTTTACATCTTAAATTGTATAACTTTATAAACATCTTGTACTCTCTTCAAGCGTAACATTTCATTACCTTACGTTGCGCTATTTACGGACTCATGTTCGAAAGAGGTGCGAGCTAGCGCACTTACTAATTAATTTTTGATTCATGTTCTTGTTTACACTTTGCAACATTATCAATAATTTGTAAAGATTGTATTATTATTAAGACTGTAAAACCTAAATAAACTTTTTATACTTTTATACTTTATATATTACTTTTTTTATGTTTTTTTTGTTAGGATTGAATATCTATTCGTTAAAGTTTTAAGTGTGTGTGTTATTGGTATGTATTTATTTTAAGGCAAATTAGTTTGTAAGTTATATTATTGTTATTATCTTTGTATTGTAATTAGTTAAGAGCACGCCAACCTTTATGTATCATCCTCAAGGGTGACTGGCAGAAAATGCTAATAATGATAATGAATAATAATGAATTGGTGTTTTGTTCAGTTCTCCGTCTCGCTCCGGCGGAGGCTCGGGCTCCGGAGGTTCCGGGGGGTCGCGTGATGATGCAGTCTCCGCCATGTCCTCGCTCTTCGCGGCCAGGTTCCCTGCGGCGCAGCGTGCTATGGACGATAAGTATGTCTGTCTTGTATCTAAAGGCTTTATCTAATTATTGATGCAATAAGTTTTTTTTTTTTTTTTTTTTTAATCCGACTCAAAAACGACGGGTTGTTATAAGTTCGACGTGTCTGTGTGTGTGTGTCTGTTTGTGGCATCGTAGCTCCTGAACGGATGAACCGATTTCTTTTTTTTTGTTTGAAATGTGTATTGGTCGGGAGTGTTCTTAGCTATGTTTGATCAAATTCGGTTCAGCCGTTTCATTGTGTTGGGGGTTTTTTTAATTTTTACAAATTTAATTACTTGTCAATACAAGCTTTTATAAAATTAGTGATTGTAACCGTGTGCTGATCAAAATGAACCTAAACACGGCCAGTCTACTATTATCCATCGAGGAGTTCCGTTGTCCACCTTCCTTCTCCATCATCAGATCAGCTCGCTGTCACCATCATATTGTATTGTCATCGGAACTTGACAGGTATGCCAAATTTCAGCTCAATCGGTGGAGGATAACTGCTTTAAAATTCAGTTGCAAGATTCCACCCAGACAAACATACATACATTGCAAGTAAAGTGTGTCATTCTGTTTGTGGCACAGCCGTAGCTCTGAAACGGTTGATCCGATTTGGATGCGGTTTTCCTTATTTAAAACCTTATTCCTTCCTTATTTCCTTATTTTCAACAATTTCATTGCATTGGGGATTTTTATTTTTTTATTTCTTTATTTTAAATTCTGAATACGATTTTTGTCACCGAATGATGATATTATATTCTTTTGCAAAAATACAAAATGATGAAATACGACGTCACACACCTTATTGTCTAAGAGATAAATATACGTTACTTAGCACGTAGTACTGCTTAGCATTGTCTCTGTCCCTCTCTAGCACGCGTGATTTGTCATGTGTGTGAAAGTGACAGGGATAATGCTAAGCATTAGTACGTGTTAAGTAAGATCTATTTATATCAGCCTAACAGGCGATCCCTTTCCGTTAAACTTTTTACAAACTAAATTCGACCAATTTTAATACAGTACAAGTAATTTTTTTAAATTTCTTCTATTAGTGGTGTGTCTGGCCTAAGAATAGACCCCTCTAATTTCGTAAAAGCTGACTCGGACTTGTTGATAAGATTCGTTGGTATAAGATTTGTCCTGGCTGCTAGCTTATTATGGAATGTGTTATTACTGGAAGAAAACGTTAGCAGAGTCAGTCGTGGGAAGCAATGGCGGCGATGAGCTCACAACTTGTCACGTCTATATTCCACGATGATGCAACCTAGTGTGGAAAGAAAACCTTGTCTTTCTCTAATCTAAACTAATATTATAAAAAGGAAAAAAATATATTTTTGTGTGTGTAATTAATAAATCAAAAACTACTGTGCCGATTTAAAAAATTCTTTCACCATTTGAAAGCTACATTCACCCTTAGTGACATAGGCTACCAGGGGGATGGGATAGGAGGGGGGGGTCTGTTTTTACTAAATTGTTTTAGTAAAAACAGACTGTTTTTACTGTTAAACTACCCGTGCGAAGCTGGGACGAGTCGCCAGTATTCTTATAAATTAGTTTAAATATCTGTTGTATATTGTGATATTTTTGTTTAGATTGAGGGGGCTGATCGATGAACTGACTGAATTAGATAAGAAACCAGATCGGCCGCCCATCGAGAGATTCGTACAAAGACAGGTAAAACTACGAACCCTATGCCTTGGATATAAAGTCCAAATTAAATCATTACTGTCATAAGCCTTTGATTGGTGCGTCGAAACAGTAATAAGTTTTTTAAAGTAAAATATTTTATCCAAAAACGGTTTTATAAAATTAGTATGGAATCGTGTGCTGATCAAAATGAGCCCAAATACGGCCAGTCTACTATTAGTCGTCGAGGAGTTTCGTTGTCTATCCGTCTCCATCATCAAATCAGCTCGCTGTCACCATAATATTGTATTGTCATCGGAACTTCACAGGTATTCAAAATTCCAGTTCAATCGGTTGTCGGGAAGGAGTCGAAAATTGTATTCCAAGATTTGATTATATTGTTTGTTACAAGTGAAGCTAATAAAAGCGCTCGTTCCCACTAGTTCACTCGATTAGTTCAGCCGTTGAGATAATGGAAGTTTTTTGTTGCAGTAGTTCAACTGTGTATATTTTTTAAAGAGTTGAACTGCTGGGACAATCTAGTTGAACTCACAAAGTGTGTTAAAAAGAATGTGCTGGTCGTATTTGTTTCCCTGATTCTTCTAGGTTTGTTCGCGTTGGAAGGGGTCGATACCCCTTGTTTATAAGACGATTCAAAATGATCCTTGTGATAAAGAATAAAATATATTTCACTCTGAGGCGTAATCCGCAAGCCCAAGCTCACTTGCTCAAAATCTAACAACTATTTCTGCCACAAAACAGTAGTGCTCGCATTGCTGTGTTCCGGTTTGAAGAGTAAAGGTGCCGGTAAAATTACAGGCACATGAGACTTTTCGTCTGTATGGCTCAGGGTGGCGGGCGAAGTGCAATGACACATAGGGTGCGTCCTAGGTGGACGAGACCTATGTGGTAATGCACTGTTCATAGGCAGAGGTTACCGCTTAACATCAGGTGCGCCATCAGCTTGATCCGTAATTCAAGTAGTAAAACTATAAATAAAAAGATTTGGACCCTATAAGACAATCATTAAGTTTAGTACCAACACTTCTCGCCAATTCTCCTGTATTTGACAGTTCCCAAATGTTCCAAAAATGTTCCAAAGCTTAGTACTGGATTTTGAACCTTAATCGTTTATCTTAAGGTTGTGTTTGGTCTGCAGGTGTTGGAAATGGCGCGAGACTGCTTGTACAAGTCCGAGTCAAAACAAGTCACGAGCAGCTACTTCTACGATATGGCGGACAGCTTGGACCGATTACTCGCAGAGGTATAATATTACAGACTTAATATTAATATTAATAATATTCTGTTCACCTGCAGCCGGACTCTTATGAGACTTCCTTTTCATCATAGGACGAGCAGACGCACGGCTCGGTACCATCCTTACCTCATTAGTATACCCTCTATCTACCCTGCCACGAGACTGCTGAGTAAAACTTCTTACCGTTCACAGTATGAGCGAATAACTCTTCAGGGGTGTCTCCGAAAAACGGTACGCAGCCGACGATAAACTCGTACAAAATGATACCCATTGACCACCAGTCTACCGGCATGCCGTAACCCTGAAAAAGAAAAAAAAAAAAAACTCTTAACCTTGCCTTTCAATCTTCTATAGGTTGCATTTCGGGGAATGCTCCCAGGAACTTCACGATATAATCCCACCATCTCCATTTCATGTTAGGACGAGCAGACGCACGGCTCGGTACCATCCTTACCTCATTAGTATACCCTCTATTCGTACTAAACTTTTCAGTTCTACCTTTATAATGCGAACTGCTAAGGCGTGGAACACACTACCGTCGTCTGTCTTTCCTGAAAACTATAATCTGGGTCTCTTCAAGGCTAGAGTGAATAGGTGCCTTCTAGACCTTTGTGCTTCATCTTCGGCCACATCGTCACTTACCAAATGGTGAGATCGTGGTCAAACAGAAACTATCATAGTAAAAAAAAAAACTGGTGTTATTGGAGGAGTTCCCACACTGAAATGTACTAGTGCGCAGGGTCCGGGCCAGCTCTAACAACATTCTGAAGACGTTTGCTGCTAGGTTTGATTGTCAGTGGTAGCGATTTGAAGTTGCATTATCTAAAGCTAAAGCTTACTAAACGTATCGCCATCCTTTTCTTTTGTATATAAAAAGCAAAGGACAGGGAGTCTATTTTTAGTTTTAACTTTAGAGAATACAATCTCAAATCGCTACCAGTATCTGAATCATTGCTGTATGGTGCATTTATTGACAATCAAATCTATACCCTGGTTCAGAATTCGAGATATTTTTTGAAAACAAACAAATGTCACCGTCAAAGAGACAAGCCAGTGGTAAAAACATTTTTTTGCGTGGATCATGTTTTACTAGTACTGACCCGCGGCTTTTCCTACGGCATTAAGTTGTTGTAATATCCGCCAGCGGGTTCGCTCGCGCGGTATGTACCTTCAATTTGCGGCAAATAAACACAAACCCACTACCTACCTAAGTTTATCTGACGAGTCAATGTGTAAACGGCAAAATGTTATATATAACTCTTACCTATTGATCAGTATGACCATTCCATTGTAAAACAGTGCGAAAAGCACATTCGTATTCGGCAAATGAGGAGAAACGCATGAAATTAACAAAATGGGGACCGGCTTTCAAGACAAAGCCCATTGTTTAGAATCTCTGCAGTGTTCCAAGTAACATGAAATATTTTCTGCTAACAAATATATTTTTGCTTTATAACTTTGTTAATAACCAAAATAACTCAAAAATATATACGACAAAATATTGATTACTTTATAGTTTATCAGATCTGAGTTAGAATAACATGCCCTAGTCTGTTTATTGGCCTAATTTAATAAACTACCATAGAGCACCTATTTTTTTGCTATGGTATCCCCTTTGTTTACAAAAAATATCTCGAATTCTGAACCAGGGTATAGGTAGGTGTATGTATACTGTTGATAAATGTAAAAATGTATTATATAAGTTATTACTGTGTGTAAACTGTGTGTATTGTCTAATTGTGTACCTAATTCTAATGATCCTATGTTGGTCGAATAAATAAAATTGAATAATAATAATAATAGCGCTCGTCTTGACTTGTCACCTCGAGGGTGCTAGCTGTAAACCAGTGTTTGCTCTTAGCAATATCATTCGCTGAGCTATGACCCATTTGTGATGCTACAACGCACACGTAAACGAGAGTTTTTTTTTAAATTTAGAAATCATATAGAAAGCAATGTTCAAAAATAAAAACAAGGTCCTCTCGGCGTTGTGTTATTTAATATACTGAAGGCAATAAATACATCTTATGATTAATAGTTTAGGAGAAAAATGGTTGTAACTACGAAAACAGAGGCTACTTTGCAAATTTAATTCTTACATTTTAAGTTATTTTTCAAATTTTTCAAAACAATTGTATATGATTCATATTATGTAGTTTAACATATATATTTTTTGTAATTTTTTTGATAAAGATCGTTGAGAAAAAAATGTTTTAATGCACCTCATTTCACATATATCCACGCCTTAAGTCTTCCATTGATTGGATTACTAAAACTATCCTCGTATTCATCATATAATTTTGTTGTAGACTCGAGAGAAGTCAGCGGAGGCTGGTAACCAGGTGGCTCCGCTAGTCACGCGACTAATATTAGCCATGGCGCGCCCGGCGCGACTACTCGAGTGCCTCGAGTTTGACCCTGAGAGGTTCTACAGGCTTCTGGAAGCAGCCGAGGGTCACGCCAGGCATTTACAGGTACTTTGTCATAACAACTTCCTTACTAACAGAGTGCTCCATAATTGGAATCATTTACCTGAAGATGTTGTTACTGCCTCATCAATAAATGCTTTCAAAAACAAATTGGGTAACTGGTTGCGAAAAAACAAACTGTTAACGTAAAGACTTTAAAGTGTGATCAGTGCAGCGTGAAACTAAGACATTTCAACACTCTGAAAAACACACATCAGCGAAAGCTGCTCGTCTTATCATTAAAAATAATACAAATAATAATAAGGGAGTACTTCCTCCACGCCGAGTGTGGAATGCATCAAGATGTAGTTGCAGTTGACAAGAACTTTACCCCGCTCTCCTTAGCAAACGAGAACTGGCGTAAACCATCAGCCCTGAGCACTCAGGACCGCAAGACCGTATGGGAATGCAAGGAACTGCACGGGCGGTTTTACAAGGCCCTCACAGGGCCCGATGTGGATCTGCTAGCTTCAGTGAACTGGCTACAAAGTCAAAGTCAAAAAGTATTTTATTCATTGAAACAATAAGGATCATTTTGAATCGTCTTAAAAAATAAATTTACATTTACTCCTGTTCCAACGCAACCAGACCTAGAAGAATCAGGCAACAAACACGGTCTGTTTTTTTTGATGATCCTTCTTACTACTAGGTGGGGAGCACAAGTGGAAGCTGTTTCAACGTTTCGGTGACTTCTTTGGGGAAACCGAGGGTTTTGTCTGTGCGAATATGGATGAGGTTATCAAGACGAACAACTATCGAAAGTACATCATGAAGGATGGGACGGTTGATATCTGTAGAGCATGTCACCGTCCCGGAGAGTCCCTCAGGCATGTGCTTTCGGGTTGTTCGCATCTTGCTAAGTCAGTGTATCTGCACAGACACTCATCTATAGCAGGGGTTCCCAAACGTATTTTCTCTACTGCCCACTTTGAAAATAAATTAGTTTTAGCGTCCCCATAATTTTTTTTTAGCGCCCCTATTTTTTTTAGCGGAGATTAAACATGCATAAATCGGATTATTTAACAAAAACTTGTTAAAACATCATTATTGTTGCCCACGGTCTATTATCTACGACAATGACCTACTAATAACTATTAAAATGCGAAAGTGTGTCTGATTTGACGCCCCCATTTATTTTCTAGGTCTTCTCTTACCGCCCCCCTTAAGGCCTGCAGCGCCCACAAGGGGGCGTTATCGCCCACTTTGGGAAAGGCTGATCTATAGGGAAGCGTTATCGAAACCAAATCCCTCTATTGACGTTAAGTGATAGTTTTAGGTATAAAATATGGTTGTTAGCTTACAAGGTATATATTAATATGGGCTTATGCTTCCGTATAATTTTACTAAAGGTATTATGGACCATTCTACTCGTATATGGTGTGAGAAGCGTTACCTTGCCGTAACACAGTTTTTTTAACTAGCACGGAAGGCTAAGTTCTCTTAGTTTCATATACTTACGAACATCTTTAATTATGTTTTGTTGTACCTATTTTAAGTGAAATAAACTTATGTTTGTCATCCACCAGCAACTTGCTCTCTGATACAACCTTGTGGGACCTGAGGTGCTGTACTATAAGTAAGTGCCTCAGCCGGTTCTTGAGAACAAGTGCCAAGCTCTACTGGGACCGGTCGGTCTGATATCGTGCTAGTAGACCGGTCGCAACGCCGGGCGATACTTGTTGATGTCCCGCATGATGCTAATCTCGTAAAGGCTGAGAAGGACAAGTTAAGCAAGTACCTTGGCTTGGCTCACGAGATAAAGCCATGTGGGATGTGGATTCAACGATTATCTAACGATTTTGTTGGCAGCTATACAGGGACTTTGCCATATACGCCATCCACGGGAGAAGATACCACCATAGACTAACTAAACACAATAGTCTATTGTGTTTGGTTAGTCTAACATACCATGGACTAATGAATGATGCTAATTTGAATGTTATTTCCAGGGAATAACGACAGATATCCCGCAGTACATTATACACAAGTTAGGCTTATCGAGGGACCCTCTGGCGGAGTTGAACGTCCCGCCCGCGCCTCCCCCGCCGCCGCAGAATGCTTCGCCTTCCAAGTAAGCAATAAAACACTCTATTGTCAATACTATAAGGTAAATAGTCGTTTAGTACCACACTTGATTTCTGTATGGAATTCCGGATGTTTCTGAAAACGTCCTCGGAAACTTCGTTCGATCAATTTTGATCGTTTACAACCTTTCAAGAGTCAAATAGCCCCTTCTCTTAAACGTATTTTAAGTATCCTTAAATATAAGTTAATTTTTAAGCATACGAAAAATATATGTTAATCAATATATTATCTTCATTATAATTAATAATAATAAATATATGATAAATATATATTATAAATAATAAATATATATTATAATTAATAAATAATATATAATTAATAAATATATCTTCATCAGATTTTCAAGGGCATGATCGAGCCCAAAATATATTAATAAAAATCGTAAACTGACCTCTACAATGCGCTTATAACGTTAATAGTGGAATGCCCGCGACTTCGTCCGCGCGTACTTTTCCATACAAACAACCCACTGCACCCCCTTAGGGGTTGAATTTCTGGAAATTCTTTCTTAGTGCACCAATAGACCATAAAAGGAACGTACCATCCAAATTTCATGTCTCTAGGACTTTGTTTAGGCTGTGCGTTGATAGTCAGTCAGTCAGTCACGCAACGATTATATATATATTGATAAATATATATGTTAGTTATCAACGTACATTGATAATATTAATAAGAGTAACAAATAATATTATTTAAATAAATAAATAAATAATAATGCTGGACAGTTAACACAACATTATCTAGCCCCAAGCTAAGCAGAGCTTGTGTTATGGGTACTAGATAACTGATATACTTAATACAATATATAACATAGATATTTTTTATTATACATAGAAAATACCCAGAACACCCTGAACAAATATCTGCATATCGCACAAATATTTGTTCCGAGGCGGGAATCGAACCCGCAACCTCCGGCGTCGCAGGCAAACGTTCGCCCGCCCCGCCACAGAGGTCGTCATAATTTAAGAGGGCATAGTAGATTTATAATTTCTATGACGCAGCAAACTTTTTTTTAAATACTGTTTTTCTTGATTTTCTTTCTCTTTTAGTTGCGCGAGCGCTGTTCTGACACTTTCTAACTTACTTGGAGGGTTATTCGCTATGACCATATGAGATTACTTGACAATAACGTGTAACGTCACAATGTATTCTGAACGCTGATTCCACGCAGATATCGTAACGAGCTCGCGTTATGTCACATTTGGTCATAGCGAATAAGGGGGCTGAACTTCACTGAGTTAGAAAGTGACGGAACCTGGCTGTTGTCTGCCTGTTGGTGCAACCCACTGTGAAAAAAGGCCCACTGAGGCTCTGCCTACCCCTCTTCGGGGAAAAAGGCGTGTGTCTATGTATGTATGTATGTAATAAGATGTTATTTGGCAAATCTAAACACATCGTTTGGTTAGACGACCTCTGTGGCACGGCGGGCGAAGCTTCGCCTGTGACGCAGGAGGTTGCGGGTTCGATTCCCGCCTCGGAACAAATATTTGTGCGATCTGCAGATATTTGTTCAGGGTGTTCTGGGTATTTTCTATCTTTTATAAAAAATATCTATCTATGGTAATGTATTGCATTAAGTATATCAGTTATCTAGTACCCATAACACAAGCTCTGCTTAGCTTGGGGCTAGATAATGTTGTGTGAACTGACCAGCTTTATTTATTTATTTATTTGTGTTTAGATTGCGCGGTCGGCAATCCCCTCCCGGCGCCCCGGGCTCCGTAAACGGCGCTCCGCCCTCGGAAAGCGACTACCAAGTCATCAAACTGATCTCAAACGGGGCTTACGGCGCTGTCTATTTGGTGAAGCACAAGCAGACTAGACAGAGGTAAGTCACAGCTAACCTCGGGTGGTAATCAGTGAGCTACGATTTGGGGAAGCACAAGCAGACTAGACAGAGGTAAGTCACAGCTAACCTCGGGTGGTAATCAGTGAGCTACGATTTGGTGAAGCACAAGCAGATTAGACAGAGGTAAGTCAGAGCTAACCTCGGGTGGTAATCAGTGAGCTACGATTTGGTGAAGCACAAGCAGATTAGACAGACGTAAGTCAGAGCTAACCTAGGGTGGTATTCAGTGAGCTATGATTTGGTGAAGCACAAGCAGATTAGACAGAGGTAAGTCAGAGCTAACCTCGGGTGGTAATCAGTGAGCTACGATTTGGTGAAGCATTAGTAGATTAGACAGAGGTAAGTCAGAGCTAACCTCGGGTGGTAATCAGTGAGCTACGATTTGGTGAAGCACAAGCAGATTAGACAGAGGTAAGTCAGAGCTAACCTCGGGTGGTAATCAGTGAGCTACGATTTGGTGAAGCACAAGCAGATTTGACAGAGGTAAGTCAGAGCTAACCTCGGGTGGTAATCAGTGAGCTACGATTTGGTGAAGCACAAGCAGATTAGACAGAGGTAAGTCAGAGCTAACCTCGGGTGGTAATCAGTGAGCTACGATTTGGTGAAGCACAAGCAGATTAGACAGAGGTAAGTCAGAGCTAACCTAGGGTGGTAATCAGTGAGCTACGATTTGGTGAAGCACAAGCAGATTAGACAGAGGTAAGTCAGAGCTAACCTCGGGTGGTAATCAGTGAGCTAAGATTTGGTGAAGCACAAGCAGATTAGACAGAGGTAAGTCAGAGCTAACCTCGGGTGGTAATCAGTGAGCTACGATTTGGTGAAGCACAAGCAGATTAGACAGAGGTAAGTCAGAGCTAACCTAGGGTGGTAATCAGTGAGCTACGATTTGGTGAAGCACAAGCAGATTAGACAGAGGTAAGTCAGAGCTAACCTAGGGTGGTAATCAGTGAGCTACGATTTGGTGAAGCACAAGCAGATTAGACAGAGGTAAGTCAGAGCTAACCTAGGGTGGTAATCAGTGAGCTACGATTTGGTGAAGCACAAGCAGATTAGACAGAGGTAAGTCAGAGCTAACCTAGGGTGGTAATCAGTGAGCTACGATTTGGTGAAGCACAAGCAGATTAGACAGAGGTAAGTCAGAGCTAACCTAGGGTGGTAATCAGTGAGCTACGATTTGGTGAAGCACAAGCAGATTAGACAGAGGTAAGTCAGAGCTAACCTAGGGTGGTAATCAGTGAGCTACGATTTGGTGAAGCACAAGCAGATTAGACAGAGGTAAGTCAGAGCTAACCTAGGGTGGTAATCAGTGAGCTACGATTTGGTGAAGCACAAGCAGATTAGACAGAGGTAAGTCAGAGCTAACCTAGGGTGGTAATCAGTGAGCTACGATTTGGTGAAGCACAAGCAGATTAGACAGAGGTAAGTCAGAGCTAACCTAGGGTGGTAATCAGTGAGCTACGATTGAAAGGACAAATGAGGAGTTCTCCTAGTGTAATTTTAGCATTATTTATCCCTCGCTAGATTGCGTTGGCGATGGTTTTGGTAACAGTAAATATTTTAAAATACGTTACTATCACAAAGAACTTAATTATTACATAATTGTGCGTGATTTTGTATTTCTTAAACTATTTACGTTGGCTGAACGAAGTTCTCCACTGCCGTGATAAAATTAGCTACGATTTGAAGGACAAATGAGGAGTTTTGTTATTTCTGTCGCAAAGCAGTAGTGCTCGCATAGCTGTGTTCCGTTTTGGAGGGTATGGGTGCCGCCTGCCGGTGAAATTACAAGCACATGAGACTTGTCATCTTTATGTCTCAGAGTAGCGGACGCAGTGAAATGCCACATAGGGCGCGTCCTAGGTGGGCGTGACCTATGAGGTAATGCACTGTTCATAGGCAGAGGTTACCGCTTAACATCAGGTGGGCCCTCATACTTAGGTACAAAAATTTCAAGTTGGCGACGGGGTGTTATAAGTTTGACGTGTCTGTGTGTGTGTGTGTGTGTCTGTCTGTCTGTCTGTCTGTCTGTCGCCTCGTAGCTCTTGAACGGATGACCCGATTGATTCTTTTTTTGTTTGAAAGGTGAATTTGTCGGTATTGATCATAGCTATGTTTGATCAAAATCGGTTCAGCCGTTTCATGGCGTTCAGGGTTTTTTTAATTTTTACAAAATTAGTGACTTGTTTTTAGGTATGCAATGAAGAAAATTAGCAAAAACAATCTAATACTGAGGAACCAGGTGGAACAAGCGTTCGCAGAGCGGGACATACTCAGCTTTGCCGATAATCCTTTTGTGGTGAGTACCTAGCTATATTAAATAAATAATAAATAAATAATGCTTGACAGTTCACACAACATTATCTAGCCCCAAACTAAACAGAGCTTGTGTTATGGGTACTAGATAACTGATATACTTAATATAATATATTACATAAGTAGATATTTTTTATTATACATAGAAAATACCCAGAACACCCTGAAAAAATATCTGCGATCGCACAAATATTTGTTCCGAGTGCGGGAATCGAACCCGCAACCTCCTGCGTCGCAGGCCGAGCTTCGCCCGCCGCGCCACAGGGGTCGTCAGATATTACAAGACATATGGGCGTAAAGAGTATAATTTTACACTGAAATGACTGTTGTTGGCTTTTATATTGGTCATTATTTGCGGTAAATCATATTTGGTTGAAGAAAACAGTAGATTAATAGCAAAAATAACATCCAAATTACTTATATGACCAAAAAGAACATGTCCGCTTTTTGTATGGAGGTTGGTTTTTTATTCCGAAATAAATATAACCAGCACAAAACTGCACTAATTTGGAACATATTAAAATAAAAAACAAAACTGAAATAAAATCATTTTTAGACCACCCAAATTTTAGGATTAATAAAAAACAAGATTAGACGTTGCCTTTGGATGTTATTTTCGCTATTATTTCACTGTTTTCTTTTTTTTTCTTGTAAAGTTATACTCCTTGTGGAAGTAATCACTACGTTTTAGTTATACTGTCTTCGCAGCGTTGCGAAAATTCTAAGTCTATGGTCTTCGCCGATATATTAGTATGAAAAAGAACAGAAGAAGTAATACATGAAAATAGCAACCAACTTAAGGATGCTGTCACATTTTGAATGTGTCACACTTAGAATATAGAAGTGTCACATCAGACGACACACCATGAATGTAGTAGTACATGGATTGAGTGCTAAAATAGCATAGAGTGTTCCTTCTTACTCCTATCCTAGAAGATAGCTTGCTATCCTATGTTAGAGAGAAACAAATATATTGTCACACGACAGTCGTTTTTCCGTTCCGTACCCTAAATATTGGCACCATGCATATACATCTTCCTAGATTGTTACCACCATGAATGTAGTAGTAATTTGACATTTGGCCTGGTACGACTTACACAAATAAGAACAGATAGATTTATGCTTGTCTCATTCCAACACATGAATACATTCATATACAAGAATGAGACTGGTATAATCGATACCGTTTCGTTTTTAGCCTTAGTTCCATGCTTTAGTTCTTATTCCGAGCGAGACACATGTTCCACGAGCGCGCCCGAGCGTGGAATGACAAGCCGAGCCGAGGTAGCCGTGCGTCCCGCCATCCCGCTACTTTTACATACAAAAATGTATGGAGAAATTATATGTGTTTTCTATTCTTTTTCATAAATGTAAAAGTAATTTATTTGGGCACAAGATAATAAGCTAAAATAAAAAATAAAAGAGGAATATAAAAGTGACTATTTCTTATTATTTTCACATTAAAATATGCAGTGGGTTTAGCTATACTGTTACCTAAACAGACCTCATTTTTCGTCATTTTCAGCGATTCTTGCGATGTTAAAAACGTATTTATGCTAAAATTTTGCATGAAACTGCCTAGTTTTTATTAGCTATCTCGAAAGATTATGTATTATCTATAATTTTGTACCATAATATCATCACAATGTGATTCCCGGTTAATTATAATGGTTCCTGAAAAACATTATTTTTTGTTAAGGTGGCTGCTCTCGCTTGTGGCGCGAAATTCTTTTTGTTTTGGTGTTTTTTGCCCATTACAGCTCATGAACACTCTTTCAGTTAGCGAAAGTTGATTTCGCGAGAACTAGGAGACTTCACACACCTGTTTTAATTAATCGTATCTAATAAATATCATCAGTTTAGCTCAGATAAACAAAAGAAAACACTGTAAAAATGTGTTTAGGGGGTATCGTAGCTAAACTGATGATATTTATAGATAGATAGACAATTCTTTATTGCACAAGATAAAAAGCAGTACATAGGGGAACTTAATGCTAATTAGCATGAGATACTATCAATTAAAACATGTGTGTTATTGTCTCCTAGTTCTCGCTAAATCAACTTTCGCTATCTAAAGAAGTTTTCATCAGCTGGAATGAGCAACAATTACCAAAAAATTTGAATTTCGAGCCGCAAGCGACAGCATCCACCTTAATACGTCCTTAAATTAAGGCTATTCTACTTTTGCCAGTGTCTCAATATCTCCTATTTTCAGGTGACAATGTACTGTTCATTCGAAACCAAACGGCATCTCTGCCTGATCCTGGAGTTCGTGGAAGGCGGTGATTGCGCCACGCTACTGTTGGCGGGGCCCCTGCCTCACGACATGGCGCGGCATTACTTCGCGGAGGCGGTGTTAGCCGTCGAGTATCTACACTCGTACGGCATCGTGCACAGAGATCTCAAGCCTGACAAGTAAGTCATCATCATCATCACCATTATCATCATCACCATTATCATCATCATCATTATCATCATCATCATTATCATCATCATCATCATCATCATTATCATCATCATCATCTTTATCATTATCTCCGAGGAGACAAGGTATAGGGTAAGGGTGCCGGTGAAATTACAGGCACATGAGACTTTTCATCTTTATGTGTCAGGGTGGCGGGCGCAGTGCAATGCCACATAGGGCGCGTCCTAGGTGGACGTGACCTATGAGGTAATGCACTGATCATAGGCAGAGGTTACCGCTTAACATCAGGTGGGCCATCTGCTTGGTCCGTCGTTGAAGTAGTATAAAAAAAAAAGACACCAGTCAAAATATGGTACGGAAGAATCAATAAGAATCGAACTGATTCTTTTCGGATCAATGGCATGGTGTATGACTTTTCCGAGGCCAAACAAGTTGCGATTAGCAAGCCTGTCAGGGCGTCTTCAACTAAAGTAGAAAATAAATTTTTGCAAACTTTCCATTAGCCAGCCTTTGGACGTCCACTGCCAGCAGTGACTGCTGCTTGACTGCTGATGATGAGGAAAAACTGCATTCTTTGGGAGGTCTTGTCTGGGGAAGACAATGCAGTTTTTCCTCTTTCCTCGCACGAATAATATCTTTGGCCGTTACGGCTGAAATGCAACCAGAGCTCTTGGCACCTTGCCGTATGAACCTTTATTGTAAAGTTATCTTTTATTTAATATTTAAGTTTTTTTAGTGTTTGTTACCCATTTTACAAGCTTTTATTTAACTTGCAATGTATGTATGTTTGTCTGGGTGGAATCCGGATAGAATCTTGCAACTGAATTTTAAAGCAGTTATCCTCAACCGATTGAGCTGAAATTTGGCATACCTGTCAAGTTCCGATGACAATACAATATGATGGTGACAGCGAGCTGATCTGATGATGAAGACGGAATGTTGACAACGGAACTCCTTGATGGATAATAGTGGACTGGCCGTGTTTAGGCTCATTTTGATCAGCACACGGTTACGATCACTAACTTTGCTTAAAGCTTGTATTGAACAAAATATTTAAAAAAAAAACTTATTGTGATATGGTTGTAATAAAGTGTGTATTTTCAGTTTACTCATCACTGCGACCGGCCACATTAAACTGACTGACTTCGGTCTCAGCAAGATGGGTTTGATGTCATGTAAGTTAAAACAGTTTTAATATCACTCTTACACAATTTATGACAAACTAGCTACTCGCCCCGGCTTCGCACGGGTAACCCCCGGCGACCCCCCCTCCTCCCCCTATGTCTATCTCCTGGTTCTAAGCTACCTCCCCACCAATTTTCAGCCAAATCGGTTCACGTGTTCTTGAGTTATAAGTGGTGTAACTAACACGACTTTGTTTTATATACAACATAATATCCCTATAAGCCCGGGGAGGGGGTATTCTACACATAGATAAATGGGATATTATGTTACACCCTGTATTAATTAACAATAAAAACAATAATAATAATAAAATAATAATAATGGTCTGCTACGTGACGATGGTAAGCGGCCTGACGGCATGACTCTTGTTCCGTGGGAGAAGGGTAGGCCTTTGGTGTGGGACGCTACATGCGTTGATACCCTTGCGCCATCTCATCTGTCTGGGACATCAGTTAGGGCCGGTGCGGCGGCAGATTCCGCTGAGGACCTCAAAAGACGCAAATATGCAAGGCTCGACAGAGCTTACTTATTTGAGCCTTTCGGGGTCGAGACTCTGGGAACCTGGGGGGGCCTTCACCTTTTCAAAATTATTTCAGGGCGTCTGGTCGAAGCGACGTGTGACCCGAGAGCTGGCTCTTATCTGTCTCAACACATTAGTATTGCCATTCAGCGTGGCAATGCAGCCAGCATCTTAGGGACGCTTCCGTCTGGTAGTGATTTGGATTTTGGATCAGTTGAGCTACCTTTAGATCGTTAGCAGCGATCTTCAGGTAGCGCAGCTGTTTCATTTGTACATACTTACTTGTATTTACTGTTGTTATTCTTTCCGTAAATAAAGATAATAATACTGAAACAATGTATTTTTAACCGCCGACGCAAAAAGAGTGGTGTTATAAGTTTGACCGCTGTGTGTCTGTCTGTGGCACTGTAGCTCTTAAACGAGTGGATTTGAATGCGGTTTTGTTTATTTGGGAACAGGTTTTCTAGCGATGGTTCTTAGAAATGTTTTATAGAAATCGGTACAGCCGTTTCGTTGCGTTGGGGGTTTCTTTAATTTTTATTTCTTGTTACAGTGGCAACTAATCTGTATGAAGAATACGCTGATAGAGAAGCGAGACAGTTCTCTGACAAGCAAGTCTGCGGTACTCCAGAATATATCGCACCAGAAGTCATACTAAGACAGGTTTGTGGTTGCTCCTATACAACAGCCTTTCCCAAAGTGGGCGATAACGCCCCCTTGTGAGCGATGCAGGCATAAAGGGGGGCGGTAAGAGACCCAGAAAAAAATGGGGGGGTCAAATCAGACACAATTTCGCGTTATTAGTATTCCTAGATAGGTCATTTTCGTAGATAATAGACCGCCCGTAATCATGTTTTAACAAGTTTTTGTTAAATAACCCGATTTGTGCATGTTTAATCTCCGCTAATAAAGCTCACAAAAAAATGGGGGCGCTAAAAAATAATTTATTCTCAAAGTGGGCATTAGACACAATAAGTTTGGGACCCCTGCTATACAACAACAAGATAACACCCAACAGTCACATACATAGTCCTGATCCCACACTAGGATCCCTGTCGTGTGTATCAGGAACTACGGGGACCATGCTACCACAACACAGACACGGAACTAATATTAAGCAGATCATGCAAACTTTTGTCCCGCAGCGGGAATCGAACCCGCAACCTCTTTTTTTTCTTTGACAGACCTTAGTTTGACCTCGATCTCACCTGTTGGTAAGTGACGATGTGGCTGAAGATGGAACAAAGGTCTAGACTCTAGCCTTGAAGAGACTCAGATTATAGTTATCAGGAAAGACAGAAAACTGTAGTGTGTTCCACGCCTTAGCAGTTTGCATTATAAAGGTGTAGAACTGAAACGTTTAGTACGAATAGAGGGTATACTAATGAGGTAAGGGTGGTACCGAGCCGTGCGTCTGCTCTTCCTATAATGAAAAGGAGATGGTGGGATCAGATCGTGCAGTTCCTGGGAGCATTCCCCGAAATGTAACCTATAGAAGATCGAAAGGCAAGGTTAAGAGAAATGCTTTTTTTTTCTTTTCCAGGGTTACGGCAAGCCTGTGGACTGGTGGTCGATGGGTATCATTTTGTACGAGTTTATCGTCGGCTGCGTACCGTTTTTCGGTGACACCCCTGAAGAGTTATTCGCTCATACTGTGAACGGTAAGAAGTTTTACTCAGCAGTCTAGTGGCGGTACTGACTCGTAGGCCGAGATAAATAGACGTTACTTAGCACTGATGCTGTCCCTGTCACACAAATGTTAAAACACGCGTGGTAGACAGTGACAGGGACGATGTTATGGTGGGGTATGTCACAAAATTCCTAGTCTTTGATTTCAACGTTTGACGCAAAAACGTAGTGGAGTTATAAGTTTGACGTGGCTGTGTGTGTGTGTGTGTGTCTATCTGTCCCAACGTAGCTCCCGAACGGAAGAACCGATTTAGTTTTTTTTTGTTTGAAATGTGAATTTGTCGGTTGTGTTCTTAGCTATGTTTGATCAAAATCAGGTTAGGCGTTCTAGGTTCAGGCGTTTCATTGCGTTGGGGGTTTAATATTTTTTTTATATTCATTACTCGTTAAGACTTAATCAAGCACAATATTCAAATAAAAAATATGTATGGATACTACATTATAATTCCGAGGGATCACTGTACCCATAGATTTAGTATAGCGAAAAAATTCTACGTCTATGACTGTACCAGAAACACGATAGAACAATATTTTCTCGATAGAAAAAAAAACCAAAGTTAACTCTCTGTTTTTGCCTCGATTCTAGAAATGATATTTTTTTAGAGTGCATAATAGATTTATATTTTCGGTTACGCGGCAAATATTTGTTTAAATACTGTTTTTCGTGGTTTTCGAGCGCTATCCTGTCACTTTATAACTTACCTAAACTTTACTGAGTTAAGTAGTGACGGAATTTGGATGTTGTCTGCCTTTTAAAACCAAAAATTATTTTCTATACTGTTGACTATAGAACTGTAGGTAGAATAGACTGAACTATTTGGTAGAATAGTAATGTCCATTTGTACCAACCAACTTTAGCTAATTTGTCTTGTATATGTTTCAATTTCTATACTTCAAAAACTGTGTATAATCTCAACTGTCAACCGTCCCATTTAGGACGATTTAGGGCGATTTTTAACGATCCTTTAACGGTACCGATACGATTACGATTTTAGCATGTGCTATAGCGTGGGGACTTAGAGTTAACGTCCGGCTGCGCCTGCGCCGGACGGCGTAGGGTATTAGTTAAAATTTCGTAGTTAATTGTTTTATATGTAATACCTAAGTAAGAAACTAAGTTGCAGAATCGGTACTATTACCTAAGCACCATTAAAAAATGTGCGATGCCTGCAGAGGGCACATAAGTCATAAGTGCTCACTAGTTTATAAGCGGCACCGGTCAGATACAGGCCGAGTCGACAACCCAGCATGCAGTAGAGCCGACTATAAAGATCTGCCTCTCCCGAATAAGCGAGAGAACATCAGGAGATGATGTACTCCAGTTCGTGAAGGAGAGGTGCCAGGACCGGATTCAGGGGGCGGCGATTCGACTGTCTCTCCAGCGCCTACAGACCAACAGGGCCACTGACTTTAAGTCATATGCTCTCCAGGTCCAGGCGAAGTACAAGGATGTGCTCCTTGATCCGGAGTTCTGACTAGCTGGTATTGTTTACAGACGCTATAGGGAAGCGTTATCGAAAGTTAATCCCTCTATTGACGTTATGTGATAGTTTTAAGTATAAAATATAAATGTTAGCCTATAAGGTATATATTTATATCGTACATTTCCCAGGTAGCCTGAAATAAAGATTATATTATTATTATAAGACAAAATTATTACTCTTATTTATGCAATTAAATATCTTGAATCTTGAATCTGAGTTTGTTGTCTGCAGATGATATAGAATGGCCGTCAGAAGAAGACTTCCCGATAGCAGTAGAAGCGCGAGCCATCATCACAGAACTGCTGGCGAGGAATCCGAGAGACCGACTCGGGACCGGAGGAACACATCAAGTCAAGGTAATTACTGCTGTTCTACAGAGTGTTTTACATACATCACCCATGCGACGTCACCCAGTCTAGGTTCAGGCTAAAAACCAGCGTCGATACCGTCCTCGGTCGGTATCGACATTAAGTTGAGGCTGGACCTGTTTAGCCGCACACGTAGGGAAATACCAATTTTTACCCATTCCTTCACGTAGGGTCTTGTTTGATGTTTAAGTTTAAAATCCTTGGGTATTTTGAGTTTTATATTTCATTTTTTAATTACATTCTATTATTTTTAATTTGCTAATTCAATTAAGTGAGTGCGTGCTAAAAAAAAACTTTATTCTTTACATACATTGACACACGCCTTTTCCCCCCGAAAATGTAGGCAGAGCCTCAATTGGCCGGATGGCTTGCTTATTATAGAATGTGCTGTTACAGTCAGTCGTGGGAAGCAATAAAGGCGGCGATGATCTCATCACTTGCCACGTGTACACCCACTGTGAAAAGAGGCCTATTGAGGCTCTGCTTAACCCTTTGAGGAAAAAGGCGTGTGTCTATGTATGTATGTTAGATCTAAGGCCGGATCTGGTACTATATCTTATTATACTTTACAGGAGCACATTTACTTCTGCGGCGGGCTCGATTGGAACAACCTGCTGAGGCGGAAGGCTGAATTCATCCCTCAACTGGAGAACGATGAAGATACCAGCTATTTCGATAGTGAGTTATAAGTATAACGTACATCTCTCTGATTTAGGTAATCATTGGATACGTAGTTAGTTATCAATATTTTTACCATATTTTTTTTACGTCCTGGGTGCACGTGACCTATTTATTTTTTATTTATTTATTTTATTTTAGGAAGACTAACAGCACAAAAAACATCATAAATATATATAAATTTAGAATCATAAGGCTAATGATAAGTCTTCACTCTTAAAAAACAAAGTAACAGAGCAAGTTAATAAAACGAAGTTAACAAAAAATAATGATAATGAAATATTTAGATTAATACAAACAGATTAGACAAACAGTACCTACACATTAAGATTAACCACAGATAAAATAATACTAAATTAAGTTAACCAAAGAACTCAGAGCTCAACAAGCGCCTCATCCTCGGTATACTACAGTTGAACAAATCAACAGTAGTACAATGCTGTTTATTGTAATTATCACACGCACGCCATATATAAGAATTACAACGATAATTTGTGGACACAAATTCTAAACTGAATGTGGGAATAAACCTACGAGACCTGCCAGGAACGTAGAGTTGCAACTTGCTTAGCAACTCAGGACAATCAACATGACCAGATACCAACTTACCCAAATAAAGAACATCAGCAATTTCACGTCGTTTAGTCAATGGTAAGAGGTGATACCTCTTACAAGCTAAATCATAACCACGTATATACATTCTTGACCGAAAATTTAAGAAACGTATAAACTTCTTTTGTATTTGTTCAATCCGATCTTTATAGATATTATAGCGAGGATTCCATATCTGTGACGCATATTCTAAATTACTCCTCACAAAAGTACAATATAAAATTTTCAATGTTTTGATATTATTGAAGTCTTTTGAAGTCCTTATAATAAATGAGGTAATGCATTGTTAAAGGCAAAGGTTACCGCTTAACATCAGGTGGGCCATCTGCTTGTTCTGTCATTCACGTAGTTTATCTTCTTTTTTGTATGCTACTTGAATGACGGATCAAGCGGATGGCCCACCTGATGTTAAGCGGTAACCTCTGCCTATGAACAGTGCATCATCTGATAGGTCACGTCCACCTAGGACGCGCCCTATATGGCATTGCACTGCGCCCGCCACCCTGAGACATAAAGATGAAAAGTATCACGTGCCTGTAATTTCACCGGCACCCTTACCCTTCAAACCGGAACACAGCAATGCGGACACTACTGCTTTTCGAAAGAAATAGGTATGGTGGTAGTACTTCCCCGGACGAACTCCTTCACTAAAAAGCTCTACTACTACTAAAAACTATCCATAAAATAACTTTTGAAACTTTCATGGTTAAGTACATAATTTTCACTAGAAACGGGATATTTACCATGATTTTTGAGTTTGAAATGTTCCCGACATTCCGGCACAGTTGCATGCGCCATGATCACGGGAGAACTAACTAAAGTCTTTGCGAGTAGATGTTATTGGCAGATAAATAAATAAATAAATAACACCAACTCGACACACAACACATAAAAAATCATCATGGTAAATATCCCGTTTCTAGTGAAAATTATATCCATAAAATGTTGTTGTTAGTTGTAACATTAAGTGTCTATTTGTGAAGGTCGTTGTGATCGATACAACCACAGCGAGGTGGACACGGATGAGGCCACCGAAGCGGCCGAGCCGGCCACCGACGAGGGGGGCGTGTTCGCGGCCTTCTCCAGCACCTCGCCTCAATGGCGCAGGCACACCCAGCACTCCTGCCATGAACACGATTCTAGGGTAAGATTCATAACTAGCACTCCTGCCATGAACACGATTCTAGGGTAACATTCATACTTAACACGCCTGCCATGAACACGATTCTAGCGTATGATTCATACTCAACACTCCTGCCATGAACACGATTCTAGGGTAAGATTCATAACTAACACACATGCCATGAACATGGTTCTAGGGTAAGATACTTAACACTCTTGCCATGTACACGGTTCTAGGGTAAGATTCATAACTAACACTCCTGCCATGAACACGATTCTAGGGTAAGATTCATAACTAACACTCCTGCCATGAACATGATTCTAGGGTAAGATTCATAACTAACACCATAGACTAACTAAACACAATAGACTGCCAATCTCATACAAGAAAACGTGCATTGATAAATGATTGCCTACAATGACGCTAGATGTCGCCGAGTGTTTTAAATCTGCTATAAACGATTGTAATGCTTTTTACATGTATCGATAGACCATAGTTTCATAGTTAACAAATATATATATATTTAAATGTTTATTTTTAAAGAATTAAAAGAGATTAGGTAATTTGTTTAAAATGCTGGTTGAATGATTCCCAGGCTATTTGCTAGCGCCATCTAGAAATAGCCTGGAATTTGTCCTTTTTTGATTCACTAAATTTTGATCTTTGTTAGCGGTCTATTGTGTTTTGTTAGTCTATGCTAACACTCCTGCCATGAACACGATTCTAGGGTAAGATTCATAACTAACACTCCTGCCATGAACACGAATCTAGGCTGATTCATACTTAACACTCCTGCCATGAACATGATTCTAGGGTAACATTCATAACTAACACTCTTGCCATAAACACGATTCTAGGGTAACATTCATAACTAACACTCCTGCCATGAACACGATTCTAGGGTAAGATTCATACATAACCCTCTTGCCATGAACACAGTTCTAGGGTAAGATTCATACATAACACTCTTGCCATGAACACGGTTCTAGGGTAAGATTCATACTTAACAATCCTGCCATGAACACGATTCTAGGGTAAGATTCATACATAGCACTCTTCCCATGAACACGGTTCTAGGGTAAGATTCATACTTAACACTCCTGCCATGAACACGATTCTAGGACAAAAAAAAACATTTATAACTTACTTTCGACAAACTTTTTCGCAATGGTATGTGTTTTATAAAACCTTGTGTAAAGTTTAGTATAATTGTGTCTTCAGAGCACGGACAGTTGGCCCGGCACGCCAGACAGCGCGGGCCCGCCTACGACTCCCACTGCTCCATTGCACCATCATCCTAAATGTCCCGTAAGTATAACCTGATTTCGACAAAGCCAAAATAGAGTTAAACCAACTATGGCTAAGCTAAAACTGGGTTAAACCTACGGTAAAGCCAAAAGAGAGTTAAACCGACTACGGCATATCAAATAATTCCATGCGAAAAAACCCGACTTCAAAGCTAGGAATTTTTTATGAAAATAGGACCAATATGTTTCAAATGACGACCCCTGTGGCGCGGCGGGCGAAGGTTCACCTGTGACGCCTCGTAACAAATATTTGTACGATCTGCAGGGTGTTCTGGGTATTATCTAAGCATAATAAAAAATATCTATCTATGTAATGGATTGTATTAAGTATATCAGTTATCTAGTACCCATAATACAAGCTCTGCTTAGCTTGGGGCTAGATAATGTTGTGTGAACTGTCCAAAATTATTTATTTATGTATTTAATTAAATAAAAAATTTAATTTTGCAAATCGGTTCATAAATGACGGAGATATGAGGTAACAAACATATAAAAATATACAGTCGAATTGAGAACCTCCTACTTTTATTGAAGTTGGTTAAAAAATAGTTAACTCCACTACGGAAAAGCCATAAAAGAATCAACTCGTCTACGACAAAGTAAAAAAACGTAAAAGTAAGTTAACCCAACTTCGGCAATGTCAAATAAGAGTTAACCCGGAAACGACAAAGCCTGTTACTTTTCGGCTCTCATCCAATACATGTTAAATGTATTTTGTGTCGGATGAAAGTGGAATACCATCGCACGCTTACTTGTTAATGTTAATGTTTGCAGATAATGGGCGGCAGCATCTCGACCGCGGAGTCCTCCCAGACGGACAGCGACGACGTGTCGCCCATGGCGCGACGCCGCCCGCTGCGTCCCCTCCCGCCGCTGCAGCCGTCTCTACTGGCGCACCCGCACCCGCACAGACATAAACCGTAAGTTAACAGATAGGTGCAGCGTCTCGACCGCGGAGTCCTCTCAGACGGATAGCGACGACGTGTCGCCCATGGCGCGACGACGCCCGCTGCGTCCCCTCCCGCCGCTGCAGCCGTCTCTACTGGCGCACCCGCACCCGCACAGACATAAACCGTAAGTTAACAGATAGGTACAGCGTCTCGACCGCGGAGTCCTCTCAGACGGACAGCGACGACGTGTCGCCCATGGCGCGACGCCGCCCGCTGCATCCCCTTCCGCCACTGCAGCCGTCGCTACTGGCGCACCCGCACCCACACAGACATAAACCGTAAGTTACACACGAGTGTACACTGTCACGCACGACGGATGAAAAAAACACTATTAGTCATCTATACATACAGTCGATGTTCCATCGAGAAGGGCCTTCCTCTTCCGTTTATTTCTTTATTTTGTACTAGTAATTTTTTCGTATTTTCGCACGGATGGTGTTTTTATAAAAAGCAGTCCATCCACACACGAAATATAATAAAAACTCGTTCAACCGTTCCGGAGTTGAGTCGAACAACACAGGGAACGCGAGCGTAGTCGTGGGCGGAAGCTAATTAAACATAGCATATAGCACTTATGCATAATGTATCTTCCTGTTAGTGATAGAATTTTCGGAATCAGATCAATAGTTCCGTAGATTACCCCCTATATACACACTCTACATCTCACGTATCTCCCTACATCCCTACAGTAATCAACTCTACATCTATATATCTCACGAAGTCTCCAATTGCTTTTATTTGGTCATAGTTGCCATGCTGACGGTACTCGCTGCCAAAATCTGACGAGAACACAATACGCCACAGTGACTCGGACCGCGTCACTGTCGAGACTAATCACTTCTGAGCTTAAAACAAAAAACAAAAGGACACTAAAACAATGTGCATGTGACACTATGACAAACATAGCAGAACGGACTTCTTTAAATAGATTATCCGTAGATCTGTTCCGAAAGTGACCCGTCGTGGGATTTGAGGGCGCATCTGTGCGTATTTGCCTTTTTTGTTTAGCGGGTAATACAATAGCGCGTGCGTTTTGATCCTTTACAACTGTCACTATTTCTTTAGTTTTTGATTCAAAATGCCTACAGTTTGAATCATACATCATCATGGGCCTTATAACATCTACGAAAGATGATTTAAGCAGCGTCAGTTAGGCATTTGCGTTCGTGACTAAAAAGGCCTATCCGGGAGCGGCAGCCACGGCCACACTTTTGACACATGAATGGAGTCCCTGTAGGTATTGTAGGGTTAGCGGCGCGTTCATGTCTTACTGTCCGCTTGTGAGCTAGCAGGTCAAACCAGGCCTTATCGTGGGCGATTACTACGTCAGCTACGGTTTTACGCCACGAGTTGCGATCTTCTGCCTGACTCTCCCAGCTAGCCTGGTCTATATTGAAAGTTTTCAAGTCGCGTTTAAGGCTGTCTTTGAACCTAAGCATTGGGCGTCCTATAGGTCTTTTGGCATCGGCGATTTCTGAAAGTAAAGTTTTTCTCGGCAAACGAGAAGGGTCCATCCGGTGCACATGCCCAAGCCATCGCAAACGCCTTTGTTTCAGCAAGGCGATGACGCTAGGCAACTGTGCAGTTTTCAAGACCCTCTCGTTGGTAACTTTATCACTCCAGGAAATGCCCAAAATGCTTCGGAGACAACGCATGTGGAAGTTGTTGAGTTTTCGCTCCTGTTTGGCATATGATGTCCAAGTTTCAGCTCCGTACAAGAGTATGGACAAGATGCATGTTTGATACACGTTCATCTTGGTTCTGATTGTAAGGTGTTTATTATTCCATACTCTTGTACTTAACCTCCCGAACATTGTAGAGGCTTTGCCGATGCGGGTGTTGATCTCTCCGTCAAGAGAGAGATTGTTCGACACTGAGGAACCCAGATAACAAAAACTATCCACAACCTCCAGAAGTGCATTGTTCAACAGAATACGTGGTCTTTCTACGTCACCTTGCACCATCACTACAGTCTTCTTTGCATTTATCGTCATTGCAAACAATGAACAAGCTTCCACGAATTTGTCTAGGATACTTTGAAGCTCTATAGATGTAGTAGCGACGAAGGCTGCATCGTCAGCAAACAAAAGGCTATCGACAAATAGGTCATATCGATGTCGTCGGGACTTGAGTAAGGAGGCATTGTAAAGTTTTCCGTCCGATCTTGTGTATAGATGAATCCCTTGAGTTGCCTCACCGAAGGCAGCTTTCAAGAGCAGCGAAAAGAAGATCCCGAATAAGGTAGGTGCTAGGACGCAACCCTGACGCACGCCCCGTTGCATTTCAAATGGCTCGGATGACTTGCCATTGAAGATAACTGTGCCTTTCATACTGTCATGGAAGGATTTAACTAAGGTTAGTATTTTGGCAGGACACCCTATCCTCTCCAAAGCTGTATATAGACCCTCTCTGCTGACCGTGTCAAAGGCTTTATTGAGATCAACAAATGCCATAAACAATGGTGTTTTTTGTTCTCTGCCTTTCTCCTGCAATTGTCGAAGTGTAAAGATCATATCAGTGGTAGAGCGCCCGGCACGGAACCCACATTGTGATTCGGGATATATGCGGTCAGCTAGTTTCTGCAGTCTGCTCAAGATAATACGAGCAAAAAGCTTACCCACAATGCTCAAAAGGGATATACCATGATAGCAGTTGCAGTCGCCGCGGTCTCCTTTCCCCTTGTATAAGGTGATAATATTTGCGTCACGCATGTCCTGAGGCACATATCCCTCTTGCCAACACTTAGCAATCAGGTTGTACAGTAAAGGTAGAACACACTGCACTTTTATAAGTTCCGCTTGAATACCATCGTTTCCTGGGCTCTTACCACTCTTAAGCTGCTTAACAGCTAGGAGGAACTCTTCTAAAGAAGGCACTTCATCCAGCTCCTCCCACATTGGTAGTACAGAGATCTTGTTCACCGCCTCAGGTTGTATATCTATAGGCTGGGAGTACAGCTCGGTATAATGTTCAACCCAACGACTCAGCTGACGTTCTCCATCAGTGATGATAGAGCCGCCAGCCTCCTTGAGTGGTGCTGTCTTTTTTGGAACTGGACCAATTGCCCTCTTTATGCCTTGATACATTCCACCAAAGTTTCCAATGGCTGCACAATCTTGTATACTCTGGCAAAGCTCTACCCAATAAGCATTTGTAAAATATCGAGTAATGCGTTGCAGTGATGCCTTAGCCTTACCATGTTCAACTCGCGTTTGGCTAGATGGATTTAGGCGATGTCTCAATGCAGCTTCACGCTTTGAATCCAGCAGTGGTTTTAAAGTTTCGAAGTTTTCCTGGAACCAATCTTTGCTTGCTGGTTTCTTGTAGCCGAATACTTCAGCGGCTGTTACTGTTAAAAGCTGTTTAACGTTGATCCACTCCTCATGGGCTGAAATGCTCGAGTTCCATGTGTTCATCTCGTTAAGAACCAGTTTTCGGAAGTTTTCAACCATCTCATCATTTCTTGTTTTGGAAACATCAATCTTCTTAACTCCTTTGGGATGAGATGAATGAATTTTCCTAGGTTTTAGGCAAACATTACTTACCACTAAGGAGTGATCAGTGTCACAGTCGGCACTATGGTAGGATCGTGTGTGATGGATATCTTTTAAGTCTTTCTTTTTTGTGAGGACTAGATCCAGTTGGTGCCAGTGTCCTGACCGAGGATGTTTCCAGGATACTTTGCGCATCTCTTTTCCTTTGAAATAAGTGTTGGTAACACAAAGCAGGTTTTGGGAGCAAAACTCCAAGAGGCGCTGACCGTTCTCATTTATATTCCCTATGCCATGATTACCAAGACAGTCTGGCCAGGCTACCGTATCATTACCTACTCGAGCATTGAGATCACCTAGGATGATAAGGCGATCACTGGAACGCACCGAACGCACCGTTTCAGTAAATTGGCCGTAAAATTGATCTTTCTTTTCGGGTGTTGAGGTTAGAGTAGGTGCATAAGCTGAAATGATGGTAATAAATCCACTGGATGTCATCATGCGTAGAACCATTATACGTTCTGAAATTCCTCGTGGGCCTTCAACAGAATTGAGTAAATTATTTCGTATCGCAAATCCAACTCCATGCTCACGATGTTCAAGAGCACCTTTCCCCTTCCAGAAGAATGTGAAGTGACTTTCACGAAGGGATCCCTCATCTGGCAGCCTAGTTTCCTGAAGAGCTGCTATCATGATATTAAGTTTAAATAATTCAGTGTCTATGACAGCTGTTTTGCGAAGGTTTTCGTTGCAAATAGAACTTCCACAGGTGTCCGGGAAGCCTGTCCTCATAGTTCGGACATTCCATGTTGCAAATCGCATGGATGTAAGTTTTTTGGTGGAGTTTTTTTCTTTCTTCTTGTTAGTTGCAGGTGAAACAAATAACGGCACCACCTGTCTAGTTTTTATCCTAGTGTTCCCCACACCCAAAGGAAACAAGACAGCACCGAGACGGACTAGTAACTTACTGGCCGGGGGCTGCCCGGCTTGAAGCGGGCGTTAACTAGTCAATGGGCCTACGATGGACCCTCCCACTGACGAGAGTGACCCCTGGCGCTCGCGCTTACGTCTATCTGCGCGCGCTTATAACCGGTCACTGCCACTCCCCGTGTTGTTATCCACTCCTCAGCAAGCTGAAGTGGGTAGAGTGTCCTCTCCACTGACGCCACACTGCCTGGGACACAGTTTTGATAACGTAGGCCTTCCCAGGAACCTACGCTACCCTCTCGACCTTACCGACAGGACCCACAGGAATGACGAGTCAATACGTGTGGTGTCGGTTCGGTTGCAGGTGCTTTACGACTTAGACCCAGCCGGGTTTGTGTCGAGTTTTCCTTCTCTGAACTATCCATACAGTAAAACCACTCCTAAGAAAGCCAACAGCCAGGACATAACTTCTTCCAACAAAATACGCCTACAAGTCCGGGCAAAAATCATATATACATACATACATACATAGACACACGCCTTTTTCCCCGAAAGGGTAGGCAGAACCTCATTGGGCCTCTTTCCACAGTGGGTTATACCATCGTGGAATATAGATGTGACCAGTGGTTTTTTTTTCATGGAGCTCATTGCCGCTATTGCCTCCCACGACTGACTCGGCTAACGCTTTCTTCCAGTAATAACACATTCCATAATAAGCTAGGAGCCAGAACAACTCTTATACCAACGAATCTCATCAACAAGTCCGGGTAATGCCTTAGTTGGCTTTTACGACATCCATGGGAGGAGACTGAATTGTCTATTCTTAGGCCGGACACACCACAGCACACAGTTTGAATTTTAAACTAAAGAAATAGTTATATAAACTAAAGAAAACGTTCACAATTTTGCCACGACGTTTCTCTTTCTGAACAGATTCTATCTCTTTATAATATTGGTATAAATAATTGAACTAAAATGACCTTTATGTCTTAGAAGCGAGCTGGCCTCTCGAGACGACTCTCCGAAGATGATCGAGATCCACAGGAGCCTGGACCGTCCGGACCGGACAGACAAACCGGACAAGTCTAAACCCACCATCATAGCCAAGTCTATGAGACGCTCCGCCAGCACATCGGGACTTTCCTTGGTCATACATCCAGGTAAGAGCTATGATTGGAGGTTTTTTTAACCGACTTCAAAAAAAGTAGGAGGTTCTCAAGTAGTGTTTTTTTTTATAAATAAATAAATAAATAATGCTGGACAGTTCACACAACATTATCTAGCCCCAAGCTAAGCAGAGGTTGTGTTATGGGTACTAGATAACTGATATACTTAATACAATATATAGATATTTTTTATTATACATAGAAAATACCCAGAACACCCTGAACAAATATCTGCGATCGCACAAATAATTGTTTCGAGGCGGGAATCGAACCAGCAACCTCCTGCGTCGCAGGTTAAGCTTCGCCCGCCGCGCCACAGAGGTCGTCGTCGTCGTTTATTATGTTTGTTACCTCATATCCGTTATTTGTGAACCGATTTGTTTTCTTTTTCTTAGTTGACTCGATATGTCTCCAGATTGGTACCATTTTCATCAAGATCTGGTTCTGATGATGGGATCCATGAGGAATTGAGAGAATTCCTCAAATATTATAGGCACACATATAGCGATTTCGATATTTTCAGCAACTAGTCAAGCATGTGCATTCAGAAAGTTCCATTTGTTGAAGTGGAACTGATGAAGAAGACAAGAGATGGCCATTGGAACTACTCAATGATAAGTATTACACGGGTGACGATAAGGGTGACTTTCCGATATCGGATTGAGCTGAAGTTTGGCATACCTGTCAAGTTCCGATGACAATACAATATAATGGTGACAGCGAGTTGATCTGATGATGGAGAAGGAAGGTCGACAACGGAATTCCTCGATGGATAATAGTAGACTGGCCGTATTTAGGCTCATAGTGATCAGCACACGGTTCCGATCACTAATATTTAAAAAATCTTGTATTGGGGATAAATACATAGCTTTGAAGTAGGTTTTTTTTCGAAAAGAATAATTATTTATTTTATTAGTTACGTAACTAAAAAATATAGACGTGACAAGTGGTGAGCTCATCGCCGCCATTGCTTTCCACGACTGTCTCTGCTAACGCTTTTTTCCAGTAATAACACATTCCATAATAAGCTAGCAGCCAGGACAAATCTTACTCAACGAATCTTATCAACAAGTCCGGGTAATCCCTTAGTCGACTTTTAAGACATCCACGGGAGGAGACGGAGGGGTCTATTCTTAGGCCGGACACACCATAAAAGCTTGTAATCAATAGAATATGCATAATTCAATTCAATTCAATATTTATTTCAAACATTCTCCATACTTAGTAGAGCTTTTTTGTGAAAGAGTTCGTCCGGGAAAGTACTACCACCATACCTATTTCTGCCGTAAAGCAGTAATGCTTGCATTGCTGTGTTCCGGTGTAAAGGGTGGATGCCGGTGAAATTACAGGCACATGAGCTTTTCATCTTTATGTCTCAGGGTGGCGGGCGCAGTGCAATGCCACATAGGGTGCATCCTAGGTGGACGTGACCTATGTGGTAATGCACTGTTCATAGGCAGAGGGTACAGCTTAACATCAAGTGGGCCAACTGCTTGATCAGTCAAACCAAGTTGTATAAATAAAAAAGTTGTTCTTACAGTAATGTTAGTAGGGAGGCACATTTAGAATTAAAAAATGAATTAAATGAGTATTCGTGCATGTTCCAGCGGACGATAGCACGCTGAGCGCGGGCGCGGGTTCACCGTGCGCGGGGAACACTTCGTCTACGAACTCGTCTCGCGACTCATCGCCCTGTCGCGACCCGCCTTCCCCGTTCGCGCTGCCAAACCATTCGTGAGTACACATTGTCAGCGTATGGGCGCGTGCACACACCATAACGACAACTACACCATATAATGCGCGTCAGGTAAAAAGAACGCTGGCGCTCATACTTCTTCATATGTTCCAGCGTTCTTTTTACATGACGCGTACTCTACCCAGACGACATCAATAAAACAACAAAATTCTTTATTTATAGAATTGAAACTATCGTGGTTGGGAATCATATTAAAAGATAAACGGCTAATTACCACTATTTCTCGTCACTTTGCTGACGCTTCGAGACTGAGTTCAGAAGCCTCTTCATCATGAGCACCGCCCGCGACCGCGATCGACGGTGGACCGGCGAATACTGCGTGCAGCCGCGCGCTCCACCGCTCGCTGGGACAGCGGCGGCGGCGGCGGCGGTAAGTTCGTTGCGCGCGCGTCGAGAATTAGTTCATCTACGTCATCGGTATAAGGCTGCGTACACACTGCGCTCACGGTATCACTCACCAGACCGATTACAGTACTACAAACAGGAACGCGGTCGGGGCGGTGCTCATGATGTAGAGGCTTCTGAACTCAGTCTCGAAACGTCAGCAATGTGACGTAAAATAGTGGTAATTAGCCGTTTACCTTTTAATAAAATTCTTTATTTGCTACAAATAGGGTTACAAGTATGTAATTATTAATAAGTAACAACTTTTTCTACCATTTAAGGCATGCAAAAATTACATTTAAAATTTCAATATTCAATTCCTAAAATAATTATTGAATTATTTTACTTATTATTTACTAAGGCAGCTTACTGATGAAGCTACAGCTAGGCTAGTTTGTTATAGCTACTTCCATAGTGTTATGTCATATGGTATCATACTGTGTGGAAAGCAGCAGGTATGTTTGTCTAACAAAAATGGGCAATACGTGCTGTTTATAAAATGAAGCCGCGTGACTCCTTGAAGTAGCGTTTTAAGGTGGTTGGTCCAAACCCGTATCCAAAATAAACTTGGAGGAACCAAATTTCATCATTAAGTGTTTTATTTTATCACAAAATGGTGATTACACAGTTTTATCACATAAAACATTTAAATACTACTAGTGTTAAAATGAATGTATGTATTGTTGAGTACTCAGGTGGATGCTGGTACTCATCCTCTGGTGTAATCCCTTAGTCTACTTTTACAACATCCACGAAGGAGAGATCTATTCTTAAGCCGTAAACACAGTTTTGGATCTTACTATCCTTATAATCACGGTAATATCATAAATGACAAAGTTACGATGTTTGGATGGTTTGTTACCCAATCACGCCGAAACGGCTGAACCGATTTCGATGAAATTTAGTAAACAGCTAGATTATTAACTAGATTGAGCTATAGGCTACTTTTTATCCTGGTAAAATGCGACCGAAGCCGCGAGCGGACACTAGTAAGAAGGTAAGTAAGTTGGTAAATAAATAAATAAATAATGCTGGATAGTTCACACAACATTATCTAGCCCCAAGCTATGCAGAGCTTGTGTTATGGGTACTAGAAACCAAAGGTCAAAAAAAGGTCTATCAAAGTTAAAAAAAAAAAGAAAAAAAAGAAAAGATAACTGATATACTTAATACAATACATTGTACATAGATAGATATTTTTTATTATACATAGATAATATTCAGGACAACCTGAACTATCAGCAGATCATACAAATATTTGTTCTGAGGCGGGAATCGAACCCGCAGCCTCCTGCGTCGCAGGCGAACCTTCGCCCGCCGCACCACAGAGGTCGTCGTAATTTGTTTCAATCGTCATTGTCAATTGTTTAAATTTGTCATAATCGTAAATAATTTGTTTCAGTCTGATTCAAACGTCGAAACCACCGATTGTGGTGAGGCGCGGGCCCGCTGGATTCGGCTTCACTATCCACACCGTCCGCGTCTACTACGGAGATACTGATTACTACACTATGCACCACTTGGTTTCGGTAAGTTATTACTAAGTAAACTAAAAAAAAACCACAAAGTTACATGTATGTAACTTAGGGCATATCATTCTTAATAAATGGTGCATTTTTTTTTCTTAACCTATATTGTCCCACTGCTGGGCAAAGGTCTCCCCAAAATTCTTCCACTTGTCCCTGTCCTTGGCAGCCTCCCACCACTCCTTCTCAAAATTAACAAGATCGTCCCGCCAACGCTTTCTCGGCCGACCCCGAGGTCGCCGTCCTTCAGGTATCCAGGTCAAGTCAAGTCAAGCCAAGTCAAAAAATGCCTCGCCCAGTCCCATTTGAGGCTGGCTGTTTTATCACCTACGTCGGCAATACCAGTCAGAGAACGCAGCGTGGTGTTCCGAACATGGTCGGTTCTCTTGTAACCCAAAATGCTGCGTTCCATTGCCCTCTGGTAAATCTTGAGCCTGGACTTATGTAACTAGGTCAGCGGCCATGTCTGCCACCGTAGGTTAGGACGGGCAGGATACACATGTCGATGAGTCAAAAATTAGATAAGTAAAATCAATCAAGTTTTGTAAAATGATCTATATTTTATTCAATTAAAACGGTCTTTCCGTGCAGCGTGAGGCATTTATTCTATGAAGATTTCTGTCACTATTAAATATGTTTGTTATTTGATTTTCGATCATATGACGTGTATAATAAGATACAATTATCCAATTTCAGGCTGTAAGCGAGCAGGGCGCAGCCTGGGCGGCCGGGCTACGCGCGGGCGATCTCATCACGCAGCTCAACGGAGAGTCTGTGCAAGGGTTATTGCACACTCAGGTGAGTTCTACAGTGTTCAGTTATTTCGGGCAAAACTTGCAAAACGTGCAGAATAATATCTGAAAGAAAGAAAAGAAAGAAAAGAAAGAAAAGAAAGAAAAGAAAGAAAAGAAAGAAAAGAAAGAAAAGAAAGAAAAGAAAGAAAAGAAAGAAAAGACAGAAAATAAAGAAAAGAAAGAAAAGAAAGAAAAGAAAGAAAAGAAAGAAAAGAAAGAAAAGAAAAGAAAGAAAAGAAAGAAAAGAAAGAAAAGAAAGAAAAGAAAGAAAAGAAAGAAAAGAAAGAAAAGAAAGAAAAGAAAGAAAAGAAAGAAAAGAAAGAAAAGAAAGAAAAGAAAGAAAAGAAAGAAAGAAAGAAATAAAAAAGAAAAGAAAGAAAGAAAAGAAAGAGGAAAAAAAAAAGAAAGAACAAAAAAAAAAAAAACAAAGAAAAGAAAGAAAAGAAAGAAAAGAAAAAAAAGAGAAAAGAAAGAAAAGAAAAAAAGAAAGAAAAGAAAGAAAAGAAAAAAAGAAAATAAAGAAAGAAAATAAAGTTTTTTTTTTTCCCCCGATACTACGCACACAACGTTCAAGTAAATCAATAATGTAATAGGTACTAAGCAATTTAGTAGTTATCTGGCTGTCTGAGACCCACTTCACTCGCTGCACTATACCCACTTGCATAGCCCCTCCGGAGATCCGTTAGAGCTATCGACACTTCAGTTCAGAAATAAACACTCTGAACCCTGAAATAAAATCTCTGAACCGACTCCGGAGTCAAAGGTGCCATATTTTGGTGTTGATAGTGTATGGAATGCAAAATCCATCGTAGAGTTAATAAAAAGTTTGTTTTTAAAACATTGGTAGACCTTTGTTTGGCCAACATCTCACCTGTTGGTAAGTGACGATGTTGCCGACGATAGAGCACAAAGGTCTAGAAGGCACTTATTCACTCTAGCCTTGAAAAGACCCAGATTATATAACTTTTGAACTATCATGGTTATGTACAGTGGCGGAACGAAAATGTTCGTCAGTTTTCAAAGAAATCCCCTTAGCTTGTCGCGAGCACATATTACCTTTTCCAACTATACTACTGAGCAGACGGCTGTATGGAAAATCATAATTTAAATGTTTATTAAATAAGATCAAAATTGCAAAACTTTAATCAGTTGCTTGTTTATGTTTTGATACGAAACCTTTTTTATTGAGTTAGCCAGAAGTTTTAAAATTTAATTCCACAGAGAACTTTTTTAGTATTATTCATTGACAGTGTCTGTCATTTGTCTCCATTGTTATTTTCAATAATATCAAAATATTCTAGATAATTACTCTCATTCTCAATTTGTCGTAATGCCCAGAAATTTTACAATAGAGCAAAGGGCAGAAATTAATGCTGAACATGAATTTGGCTACAATATTAGCAACATATTGGCTCGCCTTAATATTACTAGAGACAGTGTAAGGTTCTGGATCAGGAGACATGGCGAGGAGGGGGTTTTAACAGATAATCGTCATACCAATTCTGGACGCCGCCCGCTTCTTACTGGTGCACAAAAAGATTTTAAGAGACAACATAATGAAGAAAACGGTTTCATATCAACAAAAAGGTTTGCTCAAATGTTTGAAGTTTGTCCCAGAGTGATCAGAAATGCGTTACACTCTATGGGCCTTCATCACAGACGACACGTCCTAAAAGTTGCTCTGACGAGAGCTCATAAGGAGGCACGCTTAATATTTGCTCAAACGTATTTAAACTTCGATTGGAGTACCACTATATTTATGGTTTTTTTTTTTAATCTTGCTAAATGGAAGACTTCATTTGCGGAGATATAACGGCACAAGATATACGGAAGAACATGTAGTGCCCAATTTCAATTCTGGACGGATCTCTGCCAACATGTGGGGATGGATGTCATCACATGGTGTAGGCGTGCTCGTTCTCCTTCCAACGAGGGCAAACGCAGAAAATTATCTATCGGTTCTGGAAGAAAGTATGCTACCAACTGTCCGTAACGTATTTCCAGCAGACAAATTGCCACAGTTCAATTATATCCACGACAATGCCCGCATACACACTGCTCAATGAGTGGTTCAATCGACATCGGGAGGTTGAGGTTATTCCCTGGCCAGCAAGACCTGCAGATTTAAACCCCATAGAAAATCTATGGGTGGTTGGTGTTTTAGTATTTTTTATCCAGTCCAGTCCAAACTCTGACACCAGAGGCCAGCACTACCTCATACGAAACGACGACGACGACGGTCCAGTGGTTAACAACAATGAAAGGACAAAAGAGGCCATAGAAAACCACTGCCAAACCATTTGGAAAGAGACAAGAGGAACGGACCTATGCTCTCGGCTTGTGGGTTCTATGCGGGAGCGATTGCAGAGTGTAATTAACGCTAACGGAGGTTATACCCGTTATTAAAAATATTAAATACTTAGTTGTTTTTTTTATTATCTGCAGTGTATTATCTGTAATCTGATGAACAGACGGACAGTCAGACCGATCGACAAGAGCGTAGGGTTAGCGATAGGGTCCCGTTGTTAGCAAGCTTTGGGTACGGAACCCTAAAAATCATTACAGTCTATCGGCAACACACAACAATTTTTTGTTTGGTGGATTGCTGCTAATATCCGTTGCCATGGTAACTGAAGGTTATTTTCGTAATATTGACACATTGGCAGTTCCGATACAGTACTATGTAGGTAAAACAGTCCATATGAAATACTATGTCGGTAAAACAGCTTTTTGCATTGAACAATCAAAAATAGGCTCTAAGGTGACGAAAATTTTCATACCATCACTGTACTAAATTTTCACTAGAAACGGGATATTTACCATGGTTTTTGAGTTTGAAATGTTCCCGATATTTCGGCACAGTTGCATGCGCCATGATTACGGGAGAACTAACTAAAGTCTTTGCGAGTAGATGTTATTGGCAGATATATCGATCTACCCTCTTTCTCACTCCTTTATTACGAACGGTACCACCATCATCATGGTAAATATCCCGTTTCTAGTGAAAATTACCCAGATTATAGTTATCAGGATAGACAGACAACGGTAGTGTGTTCCATGTATATATAACGTTTTTTGTTTTGTGCAGGTTTTAAGGTTACTGTTAGCAGCGCCCCACGCCACGGTACGAGCGACGCCGCTTGATCAGACTACTATTCAGGTTAGTGAAAAGAAATCCGTAAGAAAATATATTTATTTGGAACATTAAAGTGCTAGTTGGGCTCGTGCACGAAGGGTTCCATACGGGTCCCGTTTTACCCTTTGGGTACGGAACCCTAAAACGATGGTGCTCTTTACCGGCCGATTTTGATAATATTTGGCATAAACACTCAGTACTCGATCCTAAACATGAATTTCGAATATAAGCAAATTCGGTCAAGAGGTTGTCAACGCGAGATCTACAGAACAAGACTCGGAAAATAGGCTGTAAAATGACCATAAATTCAACATTATTAAGGACTTTACGAATTTTAAAATAACCTAAAACTTTACGCTCTAATAAAGTCAAAAAAGGAACACCAATCAAAACTCCCAAAACTAAAATAGCAACTAGTTTTTTTTTTTTTTTCGTAATTAGTTGGTGTACATAGGCGGATTTGTGGTGTGGTATATGGCGTTTGGATCCTGACTCATTCGTCATTCTCGCAGAACTACTAGTAATCAATTGAATGTTGTAGGCCGGTGGCAGACGCCGAGTGGGCTGCGGCCGACGGGCCTCCGCCCCCCCGCGCCCCCGCCCCCGGAGAAGATGCTCCCTCTTCAGGAGGATCTCCACCAAGCGAGCCTCCCAGGAGATGCACCAGGTAAATATGGTACAAACCGACAACAGTCAGGAAGCGTCCCTAGCAAGCCTGAGGAGCTAAACTCACACCAACTCCTGAAGACATTAGACCAGGGGTTCCCAAACTTATATTGTCAACTGCCCACATTTTTTCACCTTTTTTTTTAACATTGATAGACCTTAACCTGATGAGTATATGGATGGTGAAATGAGGAAGCCGTCTTATTTATGGAACATTTGTTTAATGATGATCAGATAACGCGAAACCCTGTCCGAGCCCCGAGAGCGCGGGCAGGCAGAGACAAGGCAAAAACATGTTGACACTTGACAGTGACATTACCTGCTATAGATAATCAATACTCGTACATCACACCTCCACCCTTATTAGCTACATATCTCTAAACTTCAGTACATCATCTTATAGACTAACTTATTCTGTAAGCATTACTTTCTAATAACATTTCAATGATAAGATAGATCATAGATCAGCATACCGCACTGGCGGTCTAAGGTTCTCTCTCGGTCTCAGCTGTGGTCGTGCCAGTGGCATTGGGAGGCTAACCGGTTGTGCACTGTTACTAGGGTTGGCACTATCTCTACTTGGACCTGCTAGAGAGGATGGTTCGACTGAGCCCTGACCTTGAATGGGTAATGCCGACTCAGTTATTGGCAAAGTATTCAACCATCGACTTCTGACTTGATCAACATGTCGCTTGATCGGTGGATCACTTCCCATACCAATAACATAATTCCTGGAACCTACCTTGTCTATCACACGTCCCTCTACCCATTTCTTTCCGTGTGTAAAACCCCTTGCCCATACGGCGTCCCCAACCCGGAACTCCCTTCGCATACCCTCTCCACGATCTATTTGCTTCTGCTGGGTATCCAACACTCTCTGGACAATCTGTCTGTCCCCTCTCAATAAGTCTAGCCTCGAGTATAGGCTCCTACGTTGCAATAACATCGCCGGTGAAGTACCTGTAGTACTGTGAATTGAATTTCTGTAGGCCATTAAATAAGTCTGCAATGCCGCATCTAAGTCGCACCCGTCCCTATATGACTTCTTAATGGCACGTTTACAGAGTTTAACCGCACCCTCGGCTGCTCCATTTGTGGCTGGGTGGTAGACGGCGATATGAGTTACAGTGACTCCATTGCTCGCCATAAAATCGACGTACTCTTTACTCGTAAATGGGGAACCGTTGTCCGATACAACTACCCTGGGAAGCCCGAAACGTGCAAAAGTTTCTCTTAAAACCTTTATCACCGCACTTGCTGTGGTCCGTACCATTTCGAATATTTCCAACCACTTTGTCGTCGAATCGACTAAGACTAAAAATGTTTTACCATTTAAAGGACCTAAGAAGTCTAAATGAAGTCGTGTCCATGGCTCGGGTGCGTAAGGCCACGGCTGCGGAGGGGCACGCGGTGGAGCCTGGCTTTCGGCGGAACATGTGTGGCATTCGTGACACGTGTGCTCTATGTCCGCGTCTATCCCCGGCCACCATACTATACTGCGCGCGGATGACTTCATCTTTACAATGCCCAAATGCCCTATGTGTAGCTCCTTCAACACATCCGCCCGCAAGCTTTTCGGCACCACTAACCTATATCCCCACATCACGCAACCCATATCTAAATATAGCTCCTCTCGCTTAACGAAGTACGGTTTTAACTCTTCGTCTGCGCAATTTATCGGCCAACCGGTCTGCAAATATAGTATGACCTTTTTTAAAACGTCATCGGCGATTAACTTATTTTGTACCGCTTTCCTAGTTACCGGTAAAAAATCTTGAACAAAATTGATATAAGTTTTTTCTGCAACTTCCTTCTGTGCTTTTCCTACCGGAAGTCGAGACAGAGCATCGGCCGCATTCTTATCACTTCTAACATATTCAATATCATAGCTATAGCCCGATAGAAGCACGGCCCAGCGCTGCATCCTACTAGCTGCCATTATTGGAATTCCTACCTTGTCACCAAAAATTGTGACCAAAGGTTTATGATCCGTTCGTAACTTAAACTTCCGCCCGTAGAGGTACTGATGGAACTTCCTCACGCCAAAAATAATCGACAACGCTTCCCTATCTATCTGTGAGTAAGCTTTCTCGGCCTTATTCAAGACTCGAGACGCGTATGTAATCGGCCGCTCCCCCTCGGGCGTTAAATGAGATATTACCGCGCCTATCCCCACACTGCTGGCGTCCGTAGTTAGCACAAGTGGCAATTCTGGTGTGTAATGCGCCAGCACCTCACTAGAAACTAACAAATTCTTGACTTTAACAAAAGCAGAGTGACATTGCTCATCCCAAGTATATTTACAATCTTTTTGTAACCGCTTATACAAGGGTGAAAGGATTGTACTAATGTTGGGTACAAATTTTGCATAGTACATTACCAGCCCCAAAAAAGACCTCAATTCTGATACATTAGAGGGCGCCCCTGCATTTTTAATTGCCTCAATTTTATCTGTGCATGTATGTACCCCTTCTTTGCTTATGACAAAGCCTAAGTAAGTCACAGATGTTGCAAAGAATGTACACTTATCTTTCCTTATCCTTAAACCATACTTTTGCAACCTCGTGAATACCTCATCTAACGTTTTTAAATGCGAACGGTCATCCACCCCCGTGATGATTAAATCATCAAGAAAAACTCCTACTCTGGGCATATCTCCAAACAGCTGTTCTAATTTTCTTTGGAAAATGCCTGGGCTAGATGCCAGGCCAAATACTAACCGATTATACCTAAATAAGCCTCGGTGCGTATTTATCACTGCAAATTCCTTGGAACTATCTAACTCAAACTGTGAATATGCATGAGAGAGGTCAATCTTTGTGAACTTCTCTCCCCCGTGTAACTTAGCTAGTAAGTCTTCTACTTTTGGTAATGGGAAACGATCAACCTCCAAGAACTTGTTTAGAGTTAATTTAAAATCGGCACATACCCGTATGGTCCCATCTTTTTTCATGACTGGCACGATGGGAGTGGCCCACTCAGAAGTTGTTACCGGTTCAATCACCCCATCTTTCACCAGCTGGTCCAAAGTATGCTCTACAGGTTCCCTCAATGCATACGCCATGGGACGCGCGCGCAAGAATATAGGCCGCGCATCGTCACGAAGGTGGAATCCCACTGTGCCACCGGTGAACCTCCCCAGACCATCAGCAAACACTTCACAATATCTGGAACTGAATTCGAGCATATTAAACGACATGTTATTGCCCTTGTCTACTAGGTTACACGGGATTACAGGTAAACACAACTCTTTTAACCATTTTCTACCTAACAAACTAGTTTTTCCTTTGTCCACGACATATAAGGATAAGTTTTTCAGCATAATATCCTTATACCTAACAGTGACAGAAATTTTCCCCCTTGGTCTGATAATTTCCCCAGTATAATACCTCAAAATAATATCGGAATCAACTAACATACATCCAGAAAAGTATTTATCATAGCAATCGCTATTTATACAAGAGATACTAGACCCCGTGTCAATTTCCATTGATAAACACACATCATTTATGAGCACTTGAACACTATATGGTTTATCACTGTGAAAACATGAGTCCATTGAAAAGTTATTTACCTCATCGCTGCCACTGCTTGCCTGCTCGTCATGACACACTAGTTCATCGTCCATGTGCTGTAGAACTCCATCCTTTAAATTTGGGCAGGCTCGTTGTAAATGCCCCTTTAGATTACATACTCGGCATACATATGCCTTAAATTTACAATTAACCGTATCATGTGAACCACCACATGCTCTGCATGCCCTTGCACTTGCATATGATCCCTTTTTGGTTGTGGAGTTTCCAGATCCGCCTTTTTGTGCCGCTCTGTCACTCGCACTGACTCTGTTCCCTCCACGTCCCATCTGTTGTTGTCTACCTGCCCTGGACCAATGCAACTCCGCCGTCGTAGCGGTCTTAACCCGGTCTTCCACTAACGCTGCATCCGCCTCTGCCGCTTCCATCGTAACCGCCAATCTATAGGCCGATTCCAATGTCAGTTGCTCTTCTGCAAATAGCCGCTCCCTCACACTGTCCTTCTTCAGACCACAAACTAGCTGGTCTCTTATATTTTCCTGCAGGTTGTCTGCTCCGAAACCACAACCCCGGGACAGCTTCTTTAGCTCAGTTACGTATTCCGCTACGGTTTCACCAGCCTTCTGCACTCGCTGACGAAGCTTGAATCTTTCAGCAAGCACGCTTGGTTTAGGCTGCAAGTGTTTTTTCATTATATCCACTAATTCACTGTAGGTCTTCTCCGAAGGTTTAACGGGGGTGCATAAGGTTACCAATAGCTCGTACGCCTCACTACCCATTACAGTTATCAAGGTCGCCACCTTCAGCATCACTTTTACATCGTTCGCAACAAAATACTGCTCCAATCGGTCCACGTAAAGTTCCCAGACATCTTTGACGACATCGAAAGTGCCTATTTTTCCGACCGACATAGCGACGCCACGTGCCTCCTATGAACAGCCACACGGCGGCGCACTCCGTTCAACTTGCTTCAACTCCCAAAGTTGTTTTGGTCTTCCTTTCGCGCTAGTTCGTCGCTGCTCGTCGCCACTGATGAGTATATGGATGGTGAAATGAGGAAGCCGTCTTATTTATGGAACATTTGTTTAATGATGATCAGATAACGCGAAACCCTGTCCGAGCCCCGAGAGCGCGGTCAGGCAGAGACAAGGCAAAAACATGTTGACACTTGACAGTGACATTACCTGCTATAGATAATCAATACTCGTACATCACATGTTTGTCCACGATCTGACTTGTTGGTAAGTGACGATGTGGCCCAAGATGGAGCACAGAGGTCTAGAAGGCATCTATTCACTCTAGACTTGAAGAGACCCAGATTATAGTTTTCAGGAAAGACAGACGACGGTCACCTACTTAAAAACCACTATAACATCATATTAAACATGCACAAATCGTGTTTTTTAACAAAAAAAAACTGAAACATTACTGCCCGCGGTCTATTATCTAAGAAAATAACCTATCTAGGAATACTAATAACTATTAAAATTTCAAAGTATGTCTGATTTGATGCCCCAATTTTTTTTTCTGGGCCTCTTATCGCCCCCCTTTAGGCCTGCAGCGCCCACAAGGGGGCGTTATCGTTATCGTTATCGTTAGTCCCTGCATTAGACTATCCGATTTATTTATCTATGTGTACCTTTAAGCTCGTAATTATGTAGGTAGCAACAAATACCTTTGTATCTCTTTTTTTTTTAATCCTATAAAGAAGTAACCTAGCATACGGCCCACCTGATCTGAAGTGGTCACCGTCGCTTATAGATACCGGCAACACCCAGGGTATCAAAACCACACCCAGTTTTCGCACACGTGTCTTATGCGTCAGCTGCGCACGCGCAATGTCTAGTTACGTACCTACCGAAACCGCTGATTAGAAGCTAGTTTATAATAAATAGCACATTGATTTGTTTTGTTTTACTTAGTCTATTTTTTTGTACAGCTCACGTATATTGTGAGTAGCCAGACAAACCTTCTTAGGTTTATAGGGTGCAACATTCAATTAAATATGTACCAACTTATGTACTTAACATCCCTCCGTAGACCAAGACATGTTCTTGGTGATCCCGATGACCCTATCACTACCGCTAATGCGGTAGTGACGTCATCCAGTCAAGACAGAGACAACACTCTACCTTTGCACCGACCTCGCCCGCGAGGTCGACGAACCTTCTAAGCACCTTCTGTACCTTACGCCAAAACCGGTACGAGGATGTTCCGGGACGTTTTGACCGTTCCTCCCCAACCGGCAACAGCCCAAGCCGAGGTCCGTACCTAAGTGGTGCCCCTGTACTAGTTGCCCAACCTACCTTTACAGGTTGAGCGCCATCTGCGCTCACCAAAAGCCCGGTAACGCAGTCATGGCCCCAGGCGGACAACTGCATTAAAATCCATTCGAAAAAAAATGTACTTAACAACCAATAAAAATAAAAAAAATAAACACCAAAACGGTGCAAATTCAGTTGGGGCATCTGCTTGTTCGCGCATTCAAGCAGTTCAGGGTCCACGGTCAGTGGACTGTGTCGTGGCTATCTTGACGAAGAGACATGGAGCATGTGGTATTACAATGCACAGCTGCAAACGAAGCCAGGGTACAGTACTACCCAAGTAATATGGCTTACCGATGTACCTGCGCAGAAGAGGATTTTTTAAAGCGCGTGAAATGCTATGTACCGCTATTGGTCGGCAGCTGTTAGTCAGCCGCCATACTTCTTATTGAGGGGTGTGACTTGCGAGTGAGACGGAACTAACAGCTGCAGTGTATTATGAACCTTATAATAGTGACCTAAGGTTGATTGTAAGTTTTGAGCATTCTTTCGGTAATCTTCGGAGCCATACTTTCTTTTCTGCGCGAACGAAGATTCACGACGCGCCATATCAGTTGGGTATACCTGTATCTCCATTCCCACGTTGGTGCAACCCTTTGAGGCTCTGTCTAGGGAAAAAGGTGTGGTTTCTATGTATGTATGTGTCCGTTGTTTGTCTGTAGATGGTGTCGATGGGCGAGTGCGCGTCGTCCCCGTCCCCCGCGCCCTCGCCCGCCGCCGACAGCCCCGCGCACAGCACTACCACGCACTACCAACGGTAATACATATTATATATATATAGATAGATTAAAATACATATAATTGATAGTATCTCATAAGTATCATTAGTTTAGTTAAGAATATCCTTAACCGGTCGTACCGCGCAGAAGTCGCGCGACAGATGATTTCGCTCCTACCTTGAAGCCGCGCAACTGTCGTGCGACAGACTCCACAGAGGGTTTAGTACTTTGTCTATAATTCAATTGTTAGCAAGCGGATGTTAGATATTGTAACACTATGCCATAGAGAAATAGTTAAATTGTGTGTTTTCTGGTTATTTGAGTGTAAATGAGTGCAAAAATAATGTTTTTTAGGATATAGAACCATGTGTTATTGCCAATAAACTACTAGAAAGTGCTTTGTGAAGATGTGATCTCAAAGTTAGTGGTCAGTTTTCGCTGACAAAGTATCCGTAGCGAGGAAATGTTTATTTTAATTTTTTTTCAACAAAACGGTATGTTTTTATAAAATAGTTGCCTATAAATAAAACAAAAGGAAATTTAAAGAGGATTCTTGTAGTGGTATTAGTTTTATGATCCGTTCATTCATTAGGCCACAATTAACGATTTAGTGATAAGACGCCCATCAAAAATTTTAGGCCGCGACCCTCCGCGACTCAAGGGATAATAAACAAACGACATCGCGCAACTCGACCGGTTAAATGATTTGCAGATATAAAAATAAATTCTTCTACTTTAATCTAAGTTCGAGGTTCGAGTGAGTTCGCGGCGAACCACTAGTAATATTCTATTCTTGCTACGTTTTTCAGGCCGTCTTCTCTCCACGGCTTAAAACATAAGCTGGTAGCGGGTGGGGCAGAAGTGCGTCGCGCTTCCCTCCAGCATATGCCGCTTTCGCCTTTGGCTCGCACCCCGTCGCCATCACCACAGCCGCAACCACAGTCTCCAACAAGGTAGGAATATTCAAGCAGAAGGCCCACCTGGTGTTAAGTGGTACCCTCTGCCTATGAACAGTGCATTATCTCACAGGTCACGCCCACCTAGGACAAGCCCTATGTGGCATTGCACTGCGCCCGCCACCCTGAGACATAAAGATGAAAAGTCTCATGTGCCTGTGATTTCACCGGCACCGTTACCCTTCAAACCGGAACACAGCAATGCGAGCACTACTGCTTTGCCGCTGAAATAGTACTTCTGAGGTAGTACTTCCCCGCACAAATCTTTCATAAAAAAAGCTCTACTACTAAAACTGAGTCCAGAAAACTTGGAGGAATACCTGTGTAGGTCTTTGAATGTCTTTGTGTTTGTACTAACATGTTCAGTGTCCGGTATTTTCATACATTTGTGTCTAACATACACCATATCTGTTATCATATTCATTATGTGTATGTTACTAACTGTCCTATTTTATGGCAAACGAAACTGACCAAAATATTTAAAATAACAAATTTAATTTACAGAAAGAATAATACAAGCATACACAAAAAAATAAATAAAAAAAATCTGTTGTTAAGCAATGTAAAGACAACCCCAGAGCAATCATCATAAAAAAAACGCCTCGTGCCGCTCGTAAATGGCGTTTTTATTGAATATCTCGTAAAATATAGATAATTTTACAAAACCCCTGCAGTAAACCCTTTGGCTTTGTTGTATTGATTTCATTTATTTCCAATAATATGCACCATTGAGAAATAATCGAATCTAGACAAAAGTTAGAGGTAACTTTGTAAATTTTGATTCGAGAAAATGTTGTTCTATCGTGTTTCTTGTACAGTGATCCCTCGGAATTATAATGTAGTATCCATACATATTTAATCTGAATATTCTACTTGATTTAGTCTGTTAAAAATCAAATCCACGATTTGTAATTTTGCGGCATGATCTGCGTTGCCACGCTGAATGGCAATACTAAAGCTATGTCACTATTAAACTATTAAGTAATCTGTGGCCGTGTCCGCTGCGCCACGTTTTGAACAGAACATAGTTTGAAAACATAAAATAGGGGCGTGGCCTAAATGTTTTGTCGAGCAAATACACTTGAACGTGAGTTTGTGGAAAACATCCCCCGCGTTCGTCTACTTAGGGGGGATTGTTTGAATTTTTCTAAGGTCGCAGCGGACGGGAAATGTTTTTCAGGTCGTCTGGAAGAAATCGTTTCATCGATAAGACCGCCTTTTGTAACATATTATATTGTAATTGTTTTTTACATTATGTTGCAATAAAGAACTTTGAATTGAATTGAATTGAATTGAATTGAATGTTTTGAACAAACAATGTTCTGTTCAAAACATGGCGCAGCGGACACGCCTTTATGCGTTGAGCCAGATCGTCAAGCGTCGCTTCGACCAGAAGGTCGGAAATAATAAAGAAGTAATTGTTTTTGTGAGTTTCGTTGTCTATGTATGTATGTGTCTCACGCATAGAAATCTGAAGTAAGTAGAAGTGTTATCCGCTGTTTTGTATTGAAATCAACGTCGCCTTCGTTAGCTCCACTACACTTACAAACAGAAAAAAAATAATTATTTTAATTTTATTTAAAAAAAAAAAACTTATTAAATTCACCCATTTTTTTTATATATTTTATTTATTTGGTTCACAACTCGAATTGTACACATAACAACTTTTTACAGTATTTTGTTTATGGGTTTGTTCAGAGTGCATACTTACGTGTGTTTTGCAATTCAATCTTCTTGTATATAATCGACTTCGATTGTTGCAAGGTTTTATGGGACAAGACGGCATTTAGCCGCTATAGGGAGAAATTGTTTTGCCCATTTTTAGCCGCTTTCTCCTCGTTAAGGTGTTTTTTTACATACTAATGTTTTTTTCTAAATACTGGCAAAGAGAGTATTATTTACACTGAAATTGCTGTTGTTGGCTTTTATTAGTCTTTATTTATCGTAAATCATATTTGGTTGAAGGAAACAGTGAATTAATAACGAAAATAACATCGAAATGACTTAGATGGACTAAAATTTCGATGTTGTTTTCGCTATTACTCCGCTGTTATCTTTACCAAATATGGTTTACAATAAATAAAGACCAATAAAAGCCAACAACAGTAATTTCAGTGTAAAATTATACTCTCTTTGCCCGTATTTGTAAAAATACATGAGTATGTAAAACCACCTTAAATAAAGGAAGTGGAAAATAATTGAAAAATCACCACAATTTTTTCACTTTTTATAATCATATTCTGAACCTCGTAAATATTTTACAAGTGGGTTTATCACTAGTCCGCGAGTGAAAGAGTTTGAGCAATTTGCTCATACTCTGGAGACACGCTACTCCTTACCAATTCTCCTTACTTCAGTTTTGTATGGTCTCATATCAGTGTCACATCTATCATTTAAAACTATAGCCGCGTGGAAGCTCGCAGCCCGTCGCCGCTGGCGGGGCGCGAGTGCCGGCGGGCCTGGCCGCGCCGCGACCCCGCCTCGCCGCTACTGCGCCGCGCCTTGTCGCCCGACAGGTCAGTCGCACCGCACCCTTACCTCTATGCATTTATTTCACTACTTTTCATATCACACAACGCTTTTAGTTAAAGTTTTAAACATACCAAACCAATTCAAATTGGTAACCATTTCTTGCTGACTGTACCTACATAAATTGAACTTGTTTTGGATGCTTTCGCTTGTGGCGCGAAATTCTTTTTTTTGTGCTTTTTTGCTCATCACAGCTCATCAACACTTCTTCAGATAGTGAAAGTTGATTTAGTGATAACTAGGAGACATAACACACATGTTTTAATTGATAGTATCAGTTTAGCTACGAATACCCTAAACATATTCTTAGTGTTTTTTTTGTTTAGGATATTCGTAGCTAAATTACTATCAATTATAAAACATATGTGTTAAGTTTCCTAGTTTTCTCGAAATCAACATTCGCTATCTGAAGAAGTGTTGATGAGCTGTAATGAGCAAAAAACACAAAACAAAAGAATTTCGCGCCGCAATAGAATCGGCTAACTCAAACAGTTGGATGCGACATATACAGGGCGTCCCAAGACTAAGTGACATGAAGGGAAAGTACCTTAAATATTGTAGATACTTTGCTGAAAGTAGACTTTATTTTATTTTTAAAACTTTATTTGTAATACTGCAATCAAAGATTTTCAAAAAAATACTTAACCGACTTAAATGAAAAAATAAAATAATTAATATTACGTTATTCCTTTGTTTTAAGATACTATGTTACTCAAGAGGAATTATTATTTATTGTCCATTTTTTCGAATGGCATCATAAAAATACGAGATGTTTTTTTTTTCACATTTAAGTCAGTTCGATTCACAGATGAAACAACTTATTTTCAGAAAATATTCCAATGCAGGATTACTGTCTTTTAAAAATAAAATAAAGTCTCATTGTCGCAAAATGTCCTATCTGCAATATTTAAGGCACTTTCCCTTCATGTCGCATAGTCTTGGGACTTCCTGTATATCATGTCTGTTTGTCGTTATGCAGTGTGCTTAGTCTTATCATATTGCCTTGTTCTATTTGTAATCATTGCTTTTTGTGTTTCATCTGTTTATAACTGTGTTTTTGTATTAAAAAGTCCGGACAATAAAAGCACCTCTGTGTTTCGCAAGCTTAGAGCATTGCGGTCTCCGTTCTGCGTTACTCTATGTTCTCAAGTAAAGATAACAGTAGGTTCAATATCGATTTTTATTTTCAGTTAATATGACGTTATTTCCCGATAATCCCACCTTTCGGTCCTTCTGGGGGACAGTGGGAATTAAGTGCCGTTTTGTATCAAAACTTTGGTTTTGTAATCCAAAATTGAAATAAGCTAGTTCAATCTACATTTTGTTTTCAGCCCCTGTATTGTTTTTTTTTATTCTTTGTAAATTTATCCTGTGTTGTTTGTTTAAATAGGTAAATAAATTATTTGATATGTCCAGCAGTGGACTTCCACAGGCTGATGACGACGATGTAATATTTTTCAATGTTAGTTAGTTTGTAGTATTAAATCTTAATTATTCTTACTAACCGTAGTGTAGATAGACAATGTATTTTACTAACCCAATGATCCTTGTTGATTGAATAAATAAATGAAATATGTACTGTCCCACTGCAGGGCAAAGGCCTCCATCCCTTTGTCCAGTTCTCTCTGTCCCTTGCTGCAGTGGGCCAGTCTGATGTCCCATAGAATGTAATGGGGGGGATTTGCCATTGTCACCACGCTTGGCAGGCGGATTGGTGATCGCTGTATTGCTGTTGAGTACTCTAGCCAATGCTGCTGCCAGTCCCCAGGCTTTACGACATCCATGGGAGGAGACGGAGTTTTATATCCATACCAACATAATTGTTAATATAGAACCACCCCTTCTTATCTTATCTGAATATACTTGTCTAAATACCACCATTACCTGGTACCATTAACTTACCATTTTGTATTTGAATATTAGCTTGTGTGGGTACCTAAGCTTATTAGGTACTTAGTATCTATCTGTTACGAGTTCTCGGTGGTTGTCCTGCTGTTCCTTGTTTTTTCAATCATTGTTACATAGTTTCTCTTTTGTTTGGGAACAGCGGATAGCTACCGAGTATCATGGCTGCTGTGACGACAGCAGCATTCTAAGGCGAGGCTGAAAAACAGCGTGGCTGAGCCCTCGACCTTTTCTCTTACACTAGACTAAATATGTTATTTTTATACCTATATCCTTTGTTATTTTTAAGTTTAGTGTAAAGAATAAATGCTCTTTTATTTATTTTATTTTTATTCATTTATATTCTTAGGCCGGACATGACTAAGTTTTTATATTACAGATTGCACCCTCGCTCCGCTGAGTCTAAATGCTCCATCTCCCCGTTGTGTTGTGGCGTGAGTGCCGTGTCCGCCGGCGTGGTCACGGCTGGCCCGCGCCGCGCCGTCGTGTGGCGGGCGCCGCCCCCGGCACCCCCCACACCCCCGCCCCAGGACAAGGAGGAGCCCCCCCTACCGCGGATAGCTGAGGAGAAGGATTCCCCCACGCATCATGCTAGGAACATGCCGAATAGGTGAGACAATCAAGTAGTTGTCAAGTTTTTTTTTTTTTTTTTTTTTTTTTTTTTTTTTATACTTCTTGTATGACGGAACAAGCAGATGGCCCAAGGTCACGTCCACCTAGGACGCGCCCTATGTGGCATGGCACTGCGCCCGCCACCCTGAGACATAAAGATGAAAAGTCTCATGTGCCTGTAATTTTACCGGCACCCATACCCTTCAAACCGGAACACAGCAATGCGAGCACCACTGCTTTGCGGCAGTAATAGGTATGGTGGTAGTACTTCCCCGGACGAACTCTTTCACAAAAAAGCTCTACTACTACTTAAATCATTATGGACTATGGATCGACATGTTGCATGGTTTATACAAGTTTGTGCTTGCGAGGTCTACTGTTCGCAGAACTTGAGTCTGTTCAGAAAGAGACCCGTCGTGGGATTGAAGGGCGCAGCTGTGCTTATATAACTTTTTTGTGAAGCGGCAATACAATAGCGCGTCTGTTCCGTTTTGATTCTTTTACAACTGTAACTTTGTGCTTCGTCTTCGGCCACATCGTCACTTACCAACAGGTGAGATCGTGGGAAACAAAGGTCCAACAAAGTAAAAAAAAAAAAAACATGATTCAAAGTAAATAAATATAAGTATATAAATAATCCTGGACAGTTCACACAACATTATCTAGCCCCAAGATAACCAGAGCTTGTGTTATGGGTACTAGATAACTGATATACTTAATACAATACATCACATAGATAGATATTTTTATAATACATAGATATTACTCAGAAAACCCTGAAAAAATATGTGCAGATTGCACAAATATTTGTTCCGAGGCGGGAATCGAACCCGTAAACTCCTGCGTCGCAGGCGAACCTTAGCCCGCCACTTCACAGAGGTCGTCAAGTCGCCACAGTGCCGACAGTTTGAATCATAAACTAAAGAAATAGACTAAATAAAACGTTAGTCCACAATTTGGGCACGTCGGCTCTCTTTCTGAACAAACTCTACTAGTAATAATAACAGGTTTTGTTGTTCTAGGACGCCAGCGAAACAGACCACGCCCAGCATATTTACATCATCGCCAAAGACAAGTCTAGACAAGTCCATGAACTCGCTCAGTTTCGACGCGTCCACCTCGTTCGCTTCGCTGTCACTGTCCGACGAGTCGTTTGTCGACACTACGGACACATCTATGCTGGATACTTCGAGGGAGGTCTTTATAGGTGAGCAAATGAGTCAAAATCTAAGCTGTTTATTAGGGTGAATGCTCACGCTTGCGGCGCGAAATTCAATTTTTTTTGGTGTTTTTGCCCATTACAGCTCATCAACTCTTCTTCAGATAGCGAAAGTTGGGTTCGCGAGAACTACGAGACTTAACACACATGTTTTAATTGACGCTATCTCATAAATATCATCAGTTTAGCTACGATATCCCCTAACACATTTTTACAGTGTTTTTTTTTGTTTATGGGTATCGTAGCTAAACTGATGATATTTATGAGATACTATCAATTAAAACATGTGTATCTCCTGTGTAAGTCTCCTAGTTCTCGCGAACTCAACTTTTGCTATCTGAAGAAGTGTTGATGAGCTGTAATGGGCAAAAAACACCAAAAAATTTGAATTTCGCGCACAAGCGTGAGCATCCACCTTAAGGCGATATGTTTAAATACCGAATGGGAGTCCAGCAAGAAAATAATAGCTGCAAGAAAGTGACTACTGCTCACTTGAACCCGGGAGATGAGGTATAGATTTATTCAGCTAGGAAGTAACTGACGTAAGCGACAAATGATAAAACTTCGTTATGCTTCTAAAGTAGCAAATATTAAAAATAAATTCTCTACTATTAATCTAAGTAATGTGATTACCTACTGAATAGTATAAAAATGTATGCTCAATATTTTCTCTAATTAAAGGAGGGACGTAAAACGGGGTTTTATAAACCCCGTTTTACGGGCCAATTTCAAAAAATCAATCTATCGAAAAAAATCACCAATCGTTTTTCATGCCTATGATTTATTTAGATTACATCCTCAAGTAATTACTGTATTAACATCAAGTTTGTAACCTTTACTGTTACTGAGTGAGCATGTTACGCAACAACTCCAAAATCAAATCATCTTAATTGAAACTGCAAGAATCAAGTCAACTATTATCCATGGAAATCACAAAGGTGAAGTAAAAGTCATGAAGCTAGGCATCCTGAATAAGGTAAAGCGTTACTTCACACCGGGACAGCTGCTCAGTTTGTACAAAGCACAAGTCCGGGCTGGTATGGAGTACTGTTGCCATGTTTGGGATGGCTCGGCCAAGTGCCAGCTCGCTTCCTTGGACTCGATCGAACGCAGAGCTTTTAGGCTTATAGGAGAGCCACATATGGCGGAGACTAAGATCCAGAGTCTCGAGCATCGCCGTAAAGTCGCATTCCTTTCAATCTTCTATAGGTTACATTTCGGGGAATGCTCCCAGGAACTGCACGATCTGATCCCACCATCTCCTTATCATCATAGGACGAGCAGGCGCACGGCTCTGACCATCCTTACCTCATTAGTATACCCTCTATTCGCACTAAACGTTTCAGTTATACCTTTATAATGCGAACTGCTAAGGAGTGGAACACACTACCGTCTTCTGTCTTTCTTGAAAACTATATAATCTGGGTTTCTTCAAGGCTAGAGTGAATAGGTGCCTTCTAGACCTTTGTGCTCCATCGTCAGCCGCATCGTTACTTACCAACAGGTGAGATCGTGGTCAAACTAAGGTCTATCATTGTTAAAAAAAAGTGTTTGTGCGAATCTTCCCTGCTCTTCTGCGGCAATGTCATTTGACCCTAAGTATGTGTGGAATCTTGTTACAGACGACACCCGAACAAGTCTAGATGTGAGCCTTTTGGAAGACAAAAATAAACCAATCGAAGTTAAGAAACCTCTCGAAGAAAAACCCAAAAAACCAGAACCTATAGAATCCCAGCCGAAGGCGAGGAAGAAGTCTGACTCCAGTCTCAAGGAGGAACCTCAGAAGAAACCAGAAGCCGAGTGGAAGAAATCGGAAGTAGAGCGGAAGAAACCTGAACTGAAGAAGCAGGATTCAGTGAAAAGGATTGAAAGAGTTGAGAAGGTTGAAAAGACTGAGGAAGTCAAAAGTCCAGAGGTCAAAGCGGAGGAGAAATCTAAGGTAGGAATCCTACTATATCCTTCATTCCTACTATATCCCACTATATATATATTATAGGATAATGTAGAGGAGAAATCTAAGCTGCGAATCGTACCAATCCCATTATATCATGCTATATTTACTTCATTCTATTATCCTACTAATTAGTTTTAAACACGCAAATATGTCTGAAAGCAGTGGTTTAAAAAAAATAGCATGCAAAGCCGCGACCAAATAGCTAGTATATAGATAATCAGTTTTCAGTTATAGTACAGTTTTCTGTGAAAGAGTTCGTCCGAGGAAGTTCCATACATATTTTAGCCGCAAAGCAGTAGTGCCGGTGATATTACAGGCACATGAGACTTTTCATCTTTATGTCTCAGGGTGGCGGGCGCGGTGCAATGCCACATAGGGCGCGTCCTAGGTAGACGTGACCTATGAGGTAATGCATTGTTAAATGCAGAGGTTACCGCTTAACATCAGGTGGGCCAACTGCTTGTTCCGTCATCACAAGATGTATGAAAAAAAAGCGGCCAATGGCGAGTCGGACTCGCCCATGAAGGGTTCCGTAGCAGCAAGTAACAAATATAAAAGTTCTTGGATGGATTACGATTTATGACGTATTAAAAAAAAACTACTTACTAGATCTCGTTCAAACCAATTTTCGATGGAAGTTTACATGATAATGTACATCATATTTTTTTTTTAGTTTTATCTTGCTCTTATTTTTGAAGTTAAGTGTCTCTCGCGCAAACAATTCAGTTTAGAAAAAAATTATATTAGAAACCTCAATATCATTTTTGAAGACCTATCCATAGATACCCCAAAAACATGTAGATAAAAAAAAAAAAGTTCTAAGTATGGGGAACCCCAAAAATTTACTGTTGTTTTTCTATTTTTGTGTGAAAATCTTAATGCGGTTCACAGAATACATCTACTTACCAAGTTTCAACAGCATAGCTCTTATATTTTCGGAAAAAAGTGGCTGTGACATATGGACGGACAGACAGACAGACAGACAGACATGACGAATCCATAAGGGTTACGTTTTTTACCATTTGGCTACGGAACCTTAAAAAAGGTGGACCATCGCTGGTTCCCTCGTCCCGTAGATAAAAAAAAAAACGTTATTACTCACTAAATTTACCAATTTTTTGTTTGCTTTGATACTTTAAACAGGTGGAAAAGGTAATGGAGCGCGCCGGCTCCTTCAAGAAGTCCAACAAGGAGGACAAGGAGGCCAAGAAACAGGAGAAGGCCGAGAAGAAGCAAGAGAAACTGGAAGCGAAGCGAACAGATTCAGGGAAGAAGGTGGAACTCAAAAGGCAGGAGTCCGTTGATGCTTATAAGGTGAGTGTTTATTCTTAGAAGGCACTAATGAAAACTCCCGAATTTGTTTTTGATATATTTTATGGAAACCGAACAGTCTCGAACAGTAATGCTATTGAGTGTTACAAAGGTGACATATGTCAAAACTAAACTCCTGCATGATAGCTCGCGCCGGGCGCAGCGGACGGACACTGCTCACAAAAAAGGCGTAGGCGTTGACAGTGAGTACAAGTCAAGTCTTCGTCATTTCAGCCTGTAGAAGGCCACTGCTGGACTCAGGCCCGCCCGTAGAATGTCATGGGGAACGGGCTTGAGCGGCCTCCATCCACCGATTGGCATCGATGAGTTCACCACTTGTCACGTCTATATTAAAGTCAAAAGTATTTTATTAATTTACTAGCGACTCGCCCCGGCTTCGCACGGGTAGCCCCCGGTGAACCCCCCTCCTCCTACCCCTATGTCAATCTCCTGGTTCTAAGCTACCTCCCCACCAATTTTCAGCCAAATCGGTTCACCCGTTCTTGAGTTATAAGTGGTGTAACTAACACGACTTTGTTTTATATATAGAGAAATCACAAGGATCATTTTGATTATCCCACGATGCAACACACGGTGAAAAGAGGCCTTTTGAGGCTCTGCATACCTTCCCCGAAGGGGTAGGGGTGTGTGTGTTTTTATTTTATTTTAATTTATCATACATATTGTAAATAATTAATTATGTATGTAATAATCATCATTATCAGACGTAAGACGTCCACTGTTGGATGAGGTCTCCCCCATAGGCTGCAGTAGGGAGATGTGGCATAATCATCACGCTTGGCAGGCGGATTGGTGATTGCAGTATTGTGTTGAGTACTCAGGTGGATGCTGCCATCCCCTGGTATAATCCTATGATTGGATTAATCAATGAGAGAAAAAAAAAGTTTTTTCATATTGATTCTTCTTAACATATCACATGTAACTGACGGTCACCGCTTTGAATTCTTCTGGCGCGCCCTCGCGTTGCTCGGTATCCCTCGCTCCGCTCCGGTGGGCAGGCAGCCCTGAGGCCGTAGACTTAGTAACATTATATTATCGATATCGCTAGTAGAAAAGCCAACAATGTATGAAATTGACGTAAGCTATCGATATGTCACGTGGTCTATTGTATTGTATTACGAGTGTAGAAATGGAAGCGCTTCGAAGCGAATGCCACTTGGCTAGGCCGGCTGGTCTCCAGTTTGTGACTAAACTCCTCGTTGGTTCAGGTGCCGGAGGAAGCCAGCGCGAGCGACGGCAAACGCAACACCAGCATGGTCAGCAAGCTGCTGGGCGTGATGACGCGAAAGCGAGACGAGGACGAACACAAGCCGACCAGACGACACGACAGGCACGCCAAGAAGAAGGTATAGGTGTTATTGTATACTACCTAGGTAGCAAACAAGCATACGGCCCACCTGTTGGAAGGTGGTTACCGTAGCCTATGGACGCCTGCAATACAAGAGGCAACACACGCGCGTTGCAGACCCTTTCAAAATGTCTAAACACCCCTTTTGAAGAACCCCATACCGTAGTCACTTGGGAAAACCTCAGCATCCCTGCTGAGGTTTTCCCAAGTGAAAACAACACAACATGTTACATGGATGTTGTACAAACGCCCCGCGGTGTTGCCCGCATAGGTCTCGATCCCGTGGGAATATCGGGATAAATATATGCCTATGTGTTATTCCGGGAGTCAAGCTACCTCCATTCCAAATTTCATCCAAATCCATCCAGTAGTTTTTACGTGAAAGAGTAACAAACATCCATCCATCCATCCATCCATCCATCCATACTTACAAACTTTCGCGTTTATTATATTAGTAGGATAGGATTAGTAGTAGTAGAGCTTTTTTGTGAAAGAGTTCGTCCGGGGAAGTACTACTACCATACCTGTTTCTGCTGCAAAGCAGTAGTGCTCGCATTGCTGTGTTCCGTTTGGTGCCGGTGAAATTACGGGCACGTGGGACTTTTCATCTTTGTCTCACGGTGGCGGGCGCAGTGGAATGCCACATAGGGCGCGTCCCAGGCGGGTGTGACCTATGAGGTAATGCACTGTTCATAGACAGAGGTTACCGCTAAAATCAGGTGTAGCAGTATTAAAAAAAAAAACCGCTAGGCGTGCTAATTATTTTCATCATACAAAAACGACATTTAGACTCGCAATTCGGTTTTCGTTATTGCGAGTGGTTCCAAATTACGAACCTGTACCTCTGTAGTTTCAAAAAGTTGACGGCCGATCCCAATGTCCTTTCTAGGGCCACGCTCAACCCCTTAACCAAGAAAGAACCAATGATACTAAGCTTACAATAATATATTTAGTAGCAACCTCTGTAGCCTGGCGGGCGAAGCTTCGCCTGCGACAAACGAGACTGCTGGTTCGGTTCCCGCCTCGGAACAAATATTTGTGCGATCGCAGATATTAGTTCAGGGTGTTCTTCGGTTCCCGCCTCGGAACAAATATTTGTGCGATCGCAGATATTTGTTCAGGGTGTTCTGGGTATTTTCTATGTATAATAAAAAATATCTATCTATGTAATGTATTGTATTAAGTATATCAGTTATCTAGTACCCATAACACAAGCTCTGCTTAGCTTGGGGCTAGAGAATGTTGTATGAACTTTCCAGCATTATTTATTTATTTATTTGATAAATTAATAAATTAATAAATTTATAAATATAATATAATAATAAATAAATTCACAGAGTGGCAACCAGTCCACAACACCACAGCCTTCAAACTCAAAGCCTGAAGAGAAGCCAATGGAGAAGGAGATAGAAGACAAACGGAAGAAAGGGCGTGGTCGTGTGTCATCCTCCTCGTCTGGAGAGAAGTGAGACTCAACTGTCGAATCACTAGTGTGGACTCATTTGAACTATTAACAAGTATGTGGAGGTAACTGCTAAATTTGTAACATAAACTAAAGACGAAAAATTTAAAAGACACAAGGTTAAAAAATTTGATCCAGTAGGATTTTAACCCTCTCCTTCGCATGGAATTGGCGATTTTGGCTACAGTACAATACATGCTTAGATAAATAGTTGAAGTACTCATCAAAATATGGCCAGCAATCAAAATTAAATGGCAAAAATTATATAGTAACAAAAAACGAGAGTTTAAAAACTAAATTTAAAGTACTTTATTGTGACTATTATCTTCTCTTTTCCTCGTAGCATATTTTAGAATAAGTTGGAAAGAGACAGCTCTAGATTATCAAGTATGTTTACGAATTCGACCGTTACTTTCCACGTCTGGGACAGAATAGATTTAAAATATAAAAAAAGTTTTGCTAAGAAACTACGTTTTAAGATCTATTTTTCCCATAAGATATTTTAATGGTACCTAGAATAGGTTCCCTTATTTAAAAGCCGGTACCCATCCACGGGAGGAAACGAGAGCGACATGATGACGTCATAAGTTCGATTCCATGATTCGCTTCTTTTAGTCTTGGCCACCGGCGTTAAGGTTTTCTCGATGAAAGAAATATCCAAATACCTTGGGCGTAAAAGCCTATATTTTTGGCTTCTAGGTAAAGTTTATAATATATTGGTATTCGGTGTTGTGCGTGAAGTAAATTTAATTAATCGCTTTAAGCTTCCTTTTAGACTGTTATTAGGAGAAGTCACTTAAGGTGTGGGCAGATTGAGAGCGAGCGGGCGTTATGTAACAAACACAGTGAGCCATACCACAGAATAAATATTAGTACAGGTACAGAAGACTCACTTAACGAAAAAAATTATACAAATAACGACTCTTGCTGGGACGCAACAAAGTGCAATTCAGCTCGCATTAGCGCTCAATGCCTATCGCGATATTCACCTAAACATTTGCTCTCTCTTCTAACGCGTAACTCTGTCGCTGTCTGGCGCTGAGTGATGCGCATCGAAAGGGTTGTCGACATATCTAATCGAAAATTAAATAAACCTTCCGTTAGATAGGTAGGTAGTCAACATTGTAGCACAGATTATGTATTAGTTACTTCGTAACGCGCAAGACAGCTAAAAGAGGCCGAACATAGGGTCGGAGCTTTATGTCTCAGGGTGGCGGGCGCAGTGCAATGGCACATAGGGCGCGTCCTAGATGGACGTGACCTATGAGGTAATGCACTGTTCATAGGCAGAGGTTACCGCTTAACATCAGGTGGGCCATCGGCTTGTTCCATCATTCAAGTAATAACAAAAAAAATATCGAAAGCAGGTAGGTATTTTTAACCCCCGACGGAAAAACGACGGGGTGTTATAAGTTTGAGGTGTCTCTGTGCGCGCGCGCGCGCGCGCGTGTGTGTGTGTGTGTGTGTGTGTGCGTGTGTGTGTGTGTGTTTGTCTAGTTGTGTGTGTGTATGTGTCTGTGTGTGTGTCTGTCTGTGGCATCGTAGCTCCCGAACGGATGAATCGAATTAGTTTTTTTTTGTTTGAAAGGTGAATTTGTCGGGAGATATCAAAATCGGTTCAGAAGTTTCATTGCGTTGAGGGTTTTTATTAATTTTTACAAAATTAATTACTTGTAGGTAAATGAAATAGTTACAAAGTTATATGGATATTATAACTATGAGATATTAATTTTCACTAGAAACGGGATATTTACCATGATTTTTGAGTTTTATATGTTCCCGATATTTCGGCACAGTTGCATGCGCCATGATCACGGGAGAACTGACTAAAGTCTTTGCGAGTAGATGTTATTGGCAGATATATCGATCTACCCTCTTTCTCACTCTTTTATTACGAACGATACCACTACCATCGGTTTCATTGTCACAATTCACACCAACTATCGAAAAAATAAAAAAATAAATAAAAAATATCACCAAATATCCCGTTTCTAGTGAAAATTATGTACATAACCATGATAGTTTCAAAAGTTATGAGATATTAAGTTGGTAGGTAAGTATAGTTTTTCTCTGCTTAAGAAGTTAACAAGCTACGATTTAATTTAAAAACATCAGTAGGTTTACCAAAACCATCGATGACCAAAACATATTATTATTATGAACTGAACTCGCTCTAAATAACCTAACCTACATAAAGTACCTTGCGAGTACCTGTTTTCATTTTGAAATAGGTACATATTAGGTACATATTATGTACCTATGAATTACGTAAGTACCACATGTTATTATCAATATTGTTATTATGTAGAAATAAAGACTTATTTATGTTTTTTTTATTTTTATAAGAACTAAGAATGACGGAACAAGCAGGTAGCCCACTTGATGATAAGCGGTAACCTCTGCCTATGAACAGTGCATTATCACATAGGTCACGTCCACCTAGGACGCGCCTTATGTGGCATTGCACTGCACCCGCCACCCTGAGACATAAAGATGAAAAGTCTATCTGCCTGTAATTTCACCGGCAACCACTTCCAACCGGAACGCAGCAATACGAGCACTACTGCTTTGCGGCAGAAATAGGTATGGTGGTAGTAGGTACTTCCCCGGACGAACTCTTTCACAAAAAAGCTCTTCTACTGCTAATTTAGAGCGATTCAGAAGTAAAGTCTAATTAAGCACGTAAGTAGATCGGTAAGTAGGTAGGTACCTAAATTCAAGTAATTACTTAAACCTATATAACAACCTAGATCTTTGAAATCTATTCTGTATGCACAAGAAATCACACCTATGAAAGGCATTACTTCGATATGTACCTACAGAAAATAACTAAGTACCTACATCAATCAAATAACTTAAATTTCTTCGTCCTTCGGCAATGCAAAAAATGATAATTCTTTATTTGTTTTTTGACTATTGCATCCATATACAGCATAATATGTACGCGTCGGCATATTTGCGCGGGAAACGTGTTGCGCGAGCGCTCAGGCGTGCGTCCGACAACCGACTGTCACTTGTTCCGTTAGAGAATCTTCCGGGCTGTAGGTATATATCACGCGACCTTGAGCGAGTGATGATGCCCTGGCCATACATCCACGGGAAACGGAAAATCAGCAAAAGCTTCGTTCAACTTATAATAACTTTTGTTAACTAGATGTCCTTTTATAAATAACTAGCGACTCGCCCCGGCTTCGCACGGGTAGCCCCCGGTGAACCCTCCTCCTACCTCTCCCCCTGTCAATCTCCTGGTTCTAAGCTACCTCCCCACCAATTTTCAGCCAAATCGGTTCAGCCGTTCTTGAGTTATAAGTGGTGTAACTAACACGACTTTGTTATATATATATATATACATATATAGATTTATATGAGTTATCTGAATTTTTTTGTAAATTTTCCGGAAATTTTTGTTACACAATTTGATTGAGGGACACTAATAACTTTTGCTTACCTTGGCTAACCTAATTTTGGGTAAGACTAGTGATAATGTGTAATATAAACATAGATATTTTATATCTGCCGGGCGTCCCGTGACGGGCAACTTTTTTTTATCCTGTCTATTAGGCCGGACACTACAGTCTAATACACTTTACGCTAGCTGTTATTCCGTGTTTAAACCCTTAATGGATGTATGGGCTATTTTTTTTTGATAAGACTATCTATGTATGCTATACAGGGTGGACATACGTGGGGGTGATTTGGATGGACCATGTGATCTTACCCCCCTTTACTGGGGCAACCTGTGTAGTCACTTAAAGAACGCTTTTCGTCGAGCAGGCATTGACGTGTGCTCGCTCGTAGTCAAACCGCAGCTTAATGAGAAAATTACTATATCGCTTTTTCAGTATTATAATGTTGAGGCGTCAAATATTTTAAGTATTTGTTTTAAAAAATGGGAGTTACTATAACTTTGCGTACACGCACTTGAAATTATAAAGAAACGAAAATTGTTTACAATCTCACCTTAATATAGTTTAGAAATTTTGTACACTTTGATTAGTTAGTATTTTGTGATATACATTTATTTTTAAAATAAGCTTCGATTTGTTTAATGCTAAAGAGTTGTATTTTTTATGTGTCACCTATTAACGCTGTTTGTCACCTATTCACGCTGTGTGTCACCTATTAACGCCGATAGCGCAGCGCGCTTCGCTTGTACACTATGGCTATCAAACGTCATTTTTTGTCTTAAACTTAACCCTAAATGATCTTAGGGTCAAGGTTCAGGCAAAACTGACGCTAAACTCTCTGGTGATTTATTTTTAAGGTTTGTTTTATTTTCTAGTTCGTATTATGAATTTGTTATTCAATTTTGAATTTAACAGAAACGAATGTATGTTCCGAGTTTAACCGATCCGAAAACCAAACGACTTTTCAATGTCTAAGTCCGAAACTTAAAGCTTAACGTGAACAGTCACACAAAACCAGTCAAAAGTTATAAATACTAACCCGACTATGGTACACCACATCATTAGGTACTCACGTAAGTACAATATTTATATAAAGTAAATCTTAATGCAAAACGCATATCAAAATCTCAATTAACTCATTTTTTCCAATTTTATTTGAAATCCCACTAAATACAATAACAAAAAAGGTTTCAGATACATATTTTTTGCTGGAACATCTGTCAAATTGTTTTTGTTCGTATAGAATGTAGTCTATGTCACCCGGACCGAAATAAAAAATCGATTGACACGTTATTCATGAAAATCGGATGAGTCGTTCAGGCGCTACGGTGAAACATACGAAAATACAAACATACATAGACTGCTAAAAGCATAACCCTTCCTTTTGGTTTTGCCGTAGTCGGGTAAAAAACGTCGGTATAACTCCCATATAATCAATTACATGCAGTTCTAAGAAATAGGGTCCTGGTACATCTGTACCGGTTGCACTAGACACCTGTACCGGTTGCACTAGACACCTGTACCGGTTGCACTAGACACCTGTATCAAAACATTTTTATCAGTTTATTCGGTTTTAAATAACGTCTTCCTATATTGTTTTTTTTTGCTATAATTATATTGTTATGTGGTAATTCGTAAGCGTTTGATTATAATGGACACCCTATATAAACTCTTGCTTGAACCGATATATTAATTTATAATCTCTTTATAAATTGTTATATACAGCCTCAAGATAACTGAGTGCATAATTTTTTTTTGTACAACAACATTCCATCTTCGACCTTGTGTCAAAGTATGTAGGTACTAAATCAAATAACACAGTACTTAGTGTGTATGCATGATTTTACTTGATGTAAAATGAACTAATCCGATTTCACTAAACTCTTGCATATTTGTAAGAAGGAACATGTGAATGCAGTATAACTTTATATGCAACACTATGCAAAATTTTAATATAAAATGTTGTACGAAAACATTTGAAACACCCATATCTGGATATACAGGGTGGTTCATGACATCCTACAGCTGTGTCATTTGATCCATGGTCAATTAATCAGACCCCATTCTCCAAGGGTTACCTTATTCATAATCATTTTATAAAAATATTTTAGTTATAATAGTTTTGTTTTGTTCGCTCTGATGTAAAATGACATATGTCAAAAGAAGACAAAAGCTGTTTTAGATATCAAAGGTTTACACAATGTGTAATTTAATTTACCTTAACCATAAATTTAAATCACTTACAAAGAAATATATAAATTTATTATAACAACAATATTTTTAAATAAAACCATAAACCACAAGTAAATCTAAAACTAAACTAAAAACCTATTATTATTATTATTATTTAACAATTGATTATGAATAAGGGGGTTCTACGGCAGTACAATTTCAAAACAAACCTAATTTCTAGGCTTTCGAACCCTAGCAATACTCAAAGATTATCTATTTTTAAATTGTTTTTTTGTGCATGGCAACACAGGGTACTCGGAAATTACCCTAACGTGAAACTAATTTGAAGCATCGATTTTTTTATTTACCAAAAAGGTACAATGAATTTTGTGTATAGTAAGCGGTAAATAATTTGAACCCCGGTGTGCGTACCACGTGACTGCGCAGTAGAGGATTTTGTATTAAGAATTGCTACTGCGCAAGTCACGTTGTACGCTTGCCCGTGCTCAACTTTATTGCCTTCTAAAGATTGTTTTGAGCATAATAAAAGGTGACTTGAACAATTATTACTATTCTTTTAGGCTATGTTTATTTATAAAATGTATGAAAAATGTTCTTGTTCTTTCAAAATTGCTCAAGTCATCTTAAAGTTAAATCGTTAACATTGTTTTGGGACCATGACTGCGTAAATTAAAATTGTTTTGTTGAGCAAATGTTGTAATTATGTCTGTCTGTACGTCATAGCTTCGTATGTGATCGACCATCATCGCCATCTCAAATTGAGAACAAAGATTCATTGAGCATGAATCAAGTGCACAGTGATTTTTAAAACTGCGCCAACTCGTGATACAAGACTGCGCCAAAACCAGGCAGAAAACTTCATACAAAAAAGACGCCTCGCTCCGCATGAAAAAGCAGTTTTTATTGAATATCTCGTAAAATATAGATAATTTAACAAAACCCCTACAGTAAACCCTCGGCGTTGTTGTACTGATTTTATTTACCTAATTTTTTACCCAATAATTTGCACCATTTTAATAAACAATCGAATCTTTGCCAAAAATAGAAGTAACTTTGTTTTTTTTCTTTAGATAAAATGTTGTCCTATCGTGTTTCTGGTACAGTGATTCCTCGGTATTATAATGTAGTATCCATGCATATTTATAATTTGAATATTGCACTTGAAAAATCAAGTTTAGGAATTTTGCGGCTTACCTTAATAATCAAAACTTTGAAGGAAATCGTATATAAAATACCTTGGCTTGTTTGGTCTATGCTCAGTGAATCACCTTGTCAAAGGATGTCCTTTAAAAGGAGACATTTCCCTTTACTCACCTTTCCTTATATCTACATCTTAAGTGTTGCCACCTACCATTTGAGATCGCGAAACCTGTATCCATGTCTCATAGTATTTACATTTAAAATCTCTGTATTTGTGTAGTCTGCCATAATAATGTACTGCGGTCCTATCAAAACCATGTGAATGAATAATAATACTAGCGTATAGAAGCGAAATTCCGCGTGACTTGATGTAGTTCTCACACTGCTAGAATTATAGTATGCTAAGTCATGTGTTTCGGTTTTATGTGCTACTATGCTTATTTATTCATAGCGTAAAATCTTAGCGTCGAACTATTCAATGTGATTTAATTATTAAACGTAAAATAGTGATAGTGTGTATGGGAATTATTTTCTCTAGATAATTGTGTACGAATCGATATGAAAATAAAGTCATGATTGCATAACTAAGTTTTGACTTTTCATTTAGTTTTACTATGTCATTAGAACAACCATGACAAGCTCAAACATCTTAAAACCATAGGAGCGAATAGTTTCTCGAGATAATTTCTTCCCATACCTACAAGATGTGGAATGAGCAACCATACGAGTTTTTTTTTTACATTGATAGACCTTTGTCCACGATCTCACCTGTTGGTAAGTGACGATGTGGCCGAAGATGAAGAACAAAGGTCTAGAAGGCACCTCTATTCACTCTAGACTTCAAGAGAACCAGATTATAGTTTTCAGGAAAGACAGACGACGGTAGTGTATTCCACTCCTTAGCAGTTCGCATTATAAAGGTAGAACCGAAACGTTTTGTGCGAATAGAAGGTATACTAATGTGGTAAGGATGGTACTGAGCCGTAAGCCTGCTCGTCCTATGATGAAAAGGAGATGGTGGGATCAGCTCGTGCAGTTCCTGGGAGCATTCCCCGAAATCAAAATGCCGAACCCCGAATCTTTCGTTACAACATAAATAAATAATAATGCTGGACAAGTATACACAACATTATCTAGTCCCAAGCTAAGCCAGAGCTTGTGTTATGGGTACTAGTTAACTGATATACTTAGTACAATACATTACATAGATAGATATTTTTTATTTTGCATAGAAATTACTCAGAACACCCTGAACAAATATCTGCAGATCGCACAAATATTTGTTCCGAGGCGGAAATCGAACCCGCAACCTCCTGCGTCGGCCGATAACATGGGCCGCTTATAGAAATATGTTAAAGAATGAATGTCTTCAGGGTAGGTAACGCATTGACAATGCCTTCGTTGTTGCCGTTAACTGGTGTTCTCAAGAAACTCACAACACACACACACACGCACATCCACAAGCACACCCACGCAATCCCCTTTACACACACATTTTTTAACGATATTCACACTAATATTATAAATGCGAAAGTTTGGATGTTTGTTAATCAATCACGCCAAAACAGCTAAACCCAACAAACCAAACATAAAACCAAGGAACTAGGAACCATTACATACATGATTACCTATGTAACTAAGGCTAAGAACCAAATCCCCAGTCTTTAACATAAACACCCAACAGTCACATACATAGTCCTATGTACCACAACACACAGTCACGGAACAATTATAGCAGATCGTACAAACATTTTTTCCGCAGCTGAATCAAACCAGCAACCTCTCGCATCTCAGCCGGCTACTCGCCTGCCGCGCAACAAAGGTGATCAATCTTGAGTGCTCCAAAAATCAAATTTTCAATTGGAATTCAGAAATAGGAACGCCCTTAAGATCGCTCTAATTATGCCTGTTGGAGTTTATGGAGTACTTAAAATCAATCATGAAGATGAGTTCTATTTATAACCCTAATATAATGATGTAGGCTAGGTAGAAAAAAAAAATACCAAATATTTTTCATATTTTATTTAGGTGTCCATTTTGATGTAACAACTGAAAATCAACACACGCTATTATAAACCCGTAGCAAAGCTATAAATTTCGTAAATTACCAGCTATGGAGGATAAACTACATCAATTTTAACTGTAACGACATATCAACTTTCGTTTGTGCGCAGAAAAAATAATTTAGGAACTTAAGTAAACAAAACTCGCCTCGTTTCTATTGTTAAGTGAAAACGGCTCTTAAAATACGAAAATAATTATTGACCTTCATTTTACCACTCCTAACATAGGTACAGTATAAGTTCTGATTACACATCTAAGACTCGAGATTATAGACTGCGTCCATAGTAAAAAACAAGTTCCGACAATGTTTACTACAGGATGGAGTTCGTTTAATTACTACGAATCTAGTTTGTAGAAATCTAACCTCTATTACGTTACCAATTAGGCATATTTAAGACGGATTAATTCTGGCAAATGCTCCGAAACTTGGCTTTACTACAGACATAAAAGCTTAAAAAATAATTCTGACATTTTAAACCATTCTATAAAGGTAATTATTATGGAAGGATGTTAGATGGACTTTGATATGAAATAAACAAAATTTTAAAATACACTACTCAATCGTTTTGCTATGAGATTCTTACAAAAAGATTGTAGTACATATTAACATTTATTTCTAAACATTCCGTACATTTAATTATTTATAATTAAGTAGGTATGAAATATGAAATGCTCGATTTTAGACTGTCAAGGCGTTGGCAAAGTGAGACGAGGCATGAAGGCACTTGCTTGCCACGTCTCCCCTTTTTATGCATCACATTAAATTATCTAAAATAGCTTACAATTAGCCGCGTAGTTAGAGATGAATTAATATCCAGTTTCACATCTATTACAAAATCATTTTTTATTATTTTATTACCCTGTCTACAGATAAAACAGTAAGTAAACTACTTATATTATTAAATTAAATAAACTTAACAAGAAAAATGTTAAAAAATCTATCAATTTAAGTCTCAACAATTTGATAAGCTATAGTTTTATGCTAACTAAATTTGACAAATCTAACAATGTATCCGCCCCTTTCAAATGGACTCAAATGAAAAGAATAGTGATTTTTTGTGCAGTAAAATTTAGAAAAGGGTGCATCAAAATTGTATTATTTGCCTGTTTTCAGGCTATGCTACAATTATGCTAGAATAAGCATAATAAGTAGATATGTGGAAATTAAAAATCAGTCCGTCCAAAACATTTGTTCCTGACTCGCTGGAGGACACTATTATCTGCCTTCAACATCCATTCCAAACTCCTGGGCTCAGACTCCACGTCCTGAGATTGAGATTCAAACAAATCCAAAGAATTGTGACTTGGCTTGACTTGTTTATTAGGCTTGCATTGTCGTTTCATCTTATCATTTCTGCGTTCCTGCTTGTCAAGGCTTCTCGGATTTATCCAAACATGGTCGCCATTTGACTGCTGCACTGCAGCAGGTGAGAAATAAGAAAAGAACGGGCTAGAAGATTTAGGTTCTTCTTTTTCGTCTGGTAAATGGGCAAAGAATGTTTGGTCGGCATCAATTATTTCCTCCCTGACGTATGACGTCACGTGCCTGCGGCCGAGTGGCTCTGCTTGCCGTGGTTCAACAATTTTAGTTTGGGATTTCTTCACGGACATAATAAAATTGTAGTACCTTTCGATGTTCTCGGCACATTTGTAACAGATCGTGTCCAGGTTGTCAGTCTCTTCGATCACTATTTTGAGGCAGACTAGTATCTTGTCGATCATATTCGTCCTTCGGCAGTAGCTTCCGAACAATGAAATATTAAATTCTGTTTCGGTTACACAAATCCGGCAAGATGAACGCGATATTTCCATATTTGCTAATTGCAGTCTAGTCTCCCACTGGCGCAGGAGCCTGCTGTTTGTCTCTTGGTTTTCGCTGACCAGTGCCTCGCTCAACAGCCGTTTTTCCCACTAACCTAAACACTCATAACAACCATGAAAAAGTTCAAAAATAATAAGTCGTTTCTACAGCGGAAGCACTTCCTCTCGCTTCAAGTGCACCTCTCGAATATTCGAGGGCTGCACTCCAATCTCGATCCGGTCCACCACCACCTAGAGACCGCTAAGCCTCACTTATTATTCCTCACGGAGACGCAGATTCTATGTCCTGCCGATACAGCATACCTCACATACCCAGGCTATGCTCTGGAGCACAACTTTAAACCCAAAGCTGGTATCTGTCTATTTGTCCGGGAAGACATTTGCTGTCTGCGTCTTCGTGACCTTGAAGAACCCAATTTTTCAGTTTTATGGACTTTGGTGGACACCGGCTTAGATAAAATTATCTATGCTGGCTTATATCGGTCTCACTCTGGAGACTACGAGACAACCAGGTTGTTCAACTACATATGTGAAGCGGCGGATGTGGCCCAACAACGTTATCCTGATGCCCAACTGGTGATTCTGGGGGACTTTAATGCCCACCATCAACAGTGGCTGTTCCCATACCAGCTCACCGACCATGCTGGGAGAGAGGCGTGCAAACTTGCACTCACGCTAAATCTCACTCAGCTGGTCCATGAGGCAACCAGAATTCCAGACGTTGAGGACCACACAGCCAACTGCTTGGACCTTCTGCTGACGAACGAGCCGGATCACCACTCAGTATCAGTTTTGCCTCCTTTGGGTACATCAGATCACTGTGTGGTGAGGTCTGTATCGTCATACTCGCCACCCGATCCCTCACCCAGAGGAAGTAGGCGAGTGTGGCGTTACAAGTCAGCAGATTGGGATGAGATGCGACATTTCTTCGCTTCTTATCCTTGGCGGCAAACCTGCTTTTCTTCTTGTGACCCGACGGTCTGTGCTGATGCCGTTTCGGAGGTGATCAAAAGAGCAATGGAGTATTTTATTCCATTCTCCGATGCTTCACCTTCAGGCAATGCTCGCCCATGGTTCAGTCCCGCGTGTGCTAGTGCAGAAGCGCTAAAACATGTGGCTTACGTAGCCTGGGTTGACGCAAGAAACGGTAAAACCTCGGATGCACGGCTTAAGAAGAAAGCCTTTAACAAAGCCGCCAAGTCTTGCAAGAAGGTGATACGGAAGGCTCGCTTCGATCGGATTGGCCGTCTGGGTGCTAAGCTTGCCGCATACCCTGCGGGAAGTAAAGCTTTCTGGTCTCTGGCTAAGTCCGTGGAAGCGAACTTCAGCCGCCCTTCACTCCCTCCACTACTGAAACCGGACGGGTCCCTAGCTCACGCTGCGGTTGAGAAAGCAAATTTATTTGCTACTCAATTTGCGGAGGCTTCACGTCTTGAAACTTCTGGCGAAATTCCACCCAGCCTTCCTCGGTGCGAAGCTTCAATGCAGGAAATTCGCATCCAGCAAAAGGAAGTGCTCAGAACGCTACGTGGTCTCGACGTGAATAAAGCTAGCGGTCCGGATGGTATCTCGGCTATAGTGTTGAAAACCTGTGCCCCTGAGTTGTCTCCAGTATTAACGCGACTTTTCCGCCTCTCTTTTAAAACTGGTGAAGTCCCTAAATCTTGGAAGCTCGCAAACGTGCAGCCTGTACCCAAGAAAGGCAGTCGTGCTGACTCTTCAAACTACCGCCCTATTTCGGTCACCTCCCTACTTTGTAAATGTATGGAGCGTGTACTGAATAGGAAGCTCCTTGCATACCTCGAAGGTAACGACCTCCTCAGTGATCGCCAATACGGATTTCGCCGAAACCGGTCTACTGGGGACCTTCTTGTGTATGCCACGCACATTTGGAGCGAGGCCATCGAGAAATACGGTGAAGCACTAGCTGTTTCATTAGACGTCTCGAAGGCCTTTGATAGGGTTTGGCACGCTAGCCTTATTGGCAAGCTTCCTGCCTACGGACTGCCAGTTCAACTCTGCTCCTGGCTCGCAGACTTTCTGAGGGAAAGATCCATTCGAGTAGTTATTGACGGCTGCTCGTCGGATCAATTGGCTATTAACGCCGGGGTACCTCAGGGGTCAGTGCTATCTGCCACACTGTTTCTGTTGCACATTAACGATCTGCTAATGCCCGGTATCATTGGGTATGCAGACGACAGCACAGTTGTGGAGAGATATGTTTCTACTGCGCGAGCTAGGAAGAATGAAATTCAGGAGTTAAGAGATGAGATGCTGCAGCGTCTGAATTTGACTCTCAAGGCTGTATCCGACTGGGGTGATGCCAATCTAGTCAAGTTCAATGCCTCTAAAACGCAGGCTTGTCTCTTCTCGGCGAAAAAAAGTCCGTTTCTCCAAGTTCCTGTATTCCGCGATGTACCTGTAGCTATAGGAGATCACCTCGAGCTCTTAGGTGTTTCGCTCACGCCTACTCTCAACTTTGGCTCTTACATCGAGTCTAAGGCAAAAACAGCTGCCATGAAGCTAGGCATCCTGAATAAGGTAAAGCGTTACTTCACACCAGGACAGCTTCTCAGTTTGTATAAAGCACAAGTCCGGGCTGGTATGGAGTACTGCTGCCATGTTTGGGATGGTTCGGCCAAATACCAGCTTGCTGCCTTGGACTCGATCGAACGTAGAGCTTTCAGGCTTATAGGTGAGCAACATATGGCGGAGACTAAGATCCAGAGTCTCGAGCACCGCCGTAAGGTTGCATGCCTTTCAATCTTCTATAGGTTACATTTCGGGGAATGCTCCCAGGAACTGCACGATCTGATCCCACCATCTCCTTTTCATCATAGGATGAGCAGGCGTACGGCTCAGTACCATCCTTACCTCATTAGTATACCTTCTATTCGCACAAAACGTTTCGGTTCTACCTTTATAATGCGAACTGCTAAGGAGTGGAATACACTGCCGTCGTCTGTCTTTCCTGAAAACTATAATCTGGGTCTCTTCAAGTCTAGAGTGAATAGGTGCCTTCTAGACCTTTGTGCTCCATCTTCGGCCACATCGTCACTTACCAACAGGTGAGATCGTGGTCAAACAAAGGTCTATCAATGTTAAAAAAAAAAAAAAAAAAAAAAAAAAAAATTGCTATTACGTACGGTAGCACAGGTTCGTTCGAGTACTCAAGATAACATAAGATAAGTTCCCGCCAAAATGTAACTTGACATGTACAAAGTGCGTTCGGAATGTACAATCGGTAAAGGTTTGATTTGTGAAAAAATACTTTGCTTTTTCTACTTTTTTATTCCACTCAAGCTAAACTTGTGTAGCTTGGACGGCTTAAATTATTTATACTTTTAATTAATTCACAAAGCGAAAAAGAAAAAAAAAGTCCTAAAATGTTTGTGTTACCGAAGTACACATTGTATAAGTATGCTCCTGAACTGAACGTACTTTTCAGACATAGAACGTAAACTACAATATGAAACGTTTTACTTTTAAAACGCATCAAAAGCTTTGATTTTGCTATGGTATGCAGGTAAGTATATTTATTTTCTTTAAATATGTCTTGATGTTAAATAATTAAAATTTAATTTTAAATTAAAGAGACAATTTTGATCTAGTATTTTCTATGAGGTTATAAAGTCGCTTTAATTATTTCTTGAGTCGAATAGAAGTCCATCAAGTGTCAATCGTATTTTACAAAACACACAAAGGGAAAAGTGAAAATAATTAAAAAAAAAACTCGTTTAACTTCATCCATCATACTACTATCACAAGCCACCACACTCCTATTCAATAGATAGTGATAATTTATAATAAAAAAACATTGTAAATTAAATAAATACTATACAGTCATCTTTATAAAGCGAAGCTTTTCTTATTTATCAGTTGTAAACGTTGCTCGTTATTTTTCCTACTTCTTTTTATTTCATTTTACTGTTAATTGCGACATGAAGACTTATAGTGGTTAAAATCTTAATTAATAAATGCACATTGCATCAGCTCATTGTCAACTTTTAAGATTGTGTTATTATGCATTAAGTGTCTCAATTGACAGTAAAAGTGGTCTAAGCTCAGTTCGACTACACATTATCTTCTTCCTTTTTGCCCCAGAACTTATCGAACCTCGTGCGGGCTCGGTCCAGCACCTCAGACGCAGACAGGCCTCCTGCGGGAGGCTCGTTCACTACTGTTGTGTCTACAACTCCCGGTGCGACTTGGGTAGCTTCAGTCGATTTTTTTATTACCTCCTGCTGTAGATCCTGAGTAGGGGTTTCTGGGGTTATATCGTTGCTGCTCACACCGTTGCCATTGACACCGTTAATGCCGTTTATTTTGTTCATGTCTAGAGCCTTGGTCTCGTCAATGGGAGTAAGGCTAATAGGAGTCGTAGGAGTCTTGTCAGTACGCTTCAAGCTAGTGGGCGACTCGCTTTTATTCTTCAGCGAGCGTATTGGTGACATTTGCTGATGGTGAATCGGAGCGATTTCTGAAAAGTTATTGTTGGCTTTAGCGCGACAGTTGGCAAGCTAATAATGGCTTGGGCGTTTCAAATAGTTGTGAACGAAAAAAAATGATTCTTTAGTGAAAGTAAACATTACGATAAGTCCAAAAACCAAGCAATGTTAATTATATCAACAATGGAAGTCGTATTTGAAACTCCCAATATTTTATACACTTAAAAAGCACACATGGAGTAGGTATACGTAACTATCAGTTTGGAACAGCTAAATAAGTTCCCACTATTGGGAAAAGGAGCAATAGATTAAAAAATACAAGAAAATACTTCTTTAAAGATTTTTTAGGAAGGTACTTACATTTTCTTTAAAAATCAACTAAATATTGTTTGGAACAAGATAATCTGTTTTTGTTATTTTGAGTAAGTAGATATGTTTCGATCTCTATGCTCATCTAAACATGCCACCTTTGACTTCAAGAACCATGCTTCTTCAAAAGATTCATTTATTGAAGGAAACATGCATAACCTCATGGAAATGGATAGTCGAAATGAATGTAGCGTACCTAACAACCATCCTACTTTAAAACATGGTGACTTAGAAAAGATGCTATTAAGGGGTTACAAGAAGACAGAAGTGAACATAAATAGCACTTGCTATATTTTTCAAGGGCAAGTAGTCCTTAACACAACTTAAGCGAAAAAAGTTTTTAGGCCCATCTGGGACTGAGCATCAAAATCTGAATTCAGAACAAAGTGTGGCTGCTGCTTGCGCTAACGAGAACGCCTTGAGCCTACTACCTTTCATACGGCCCTGATCGAAACAGCATCTTCCCGAAGACAGAACAGGCAGCATGCAAGTGAACGGAATGAGTTGGAACTTTTAAGTGCCAAAGTGACAGTGTATGCAAACATCGAAACAGACACACACAGACAAGTGAATACATACGTGTTCGACGCCTCAGCGGAGTACGGTCAAAATAAAAAAGCATCTCAATTATTGGAATAACACAATTTAATCATGAACTATTCATATAATATAAAACAGGTTATATAATTTTTCTGGTGTCGATCGTGTCATAATGTGGCAGTGATCTCTGTACTGTGTTATCAGTAGAATAGAGTTCACTGCCGCATGGCTGTCTGTCACACTGGTGTGTATGGTCGATGGTCTAGGCAGTGGTGGTCGTCGTACCTGCTGGCTTCACGATGACGCCCTCTTCGGCAACGAAGCCACCTTTAAACTCTGAGCTAGGGCGCTTAATGCTCTCATCTGAAAATGAGCGATTCGTATGGTCGGATGTCGTGAATTTTACATTCTATGTCCACAGATATTTTGTTTGGTAGGGTTTATAATTAATAGGCAACGGGTAGCTTGTGTATTCTACCAGATTTAAAAGTGTTAAGTATATGTAATAATAGTAAGATATCGCGGTGGCCAAAGAAATGTTTACGTGGTTCTGAAGATCATCTTCTGTCTTCATGACTTATTGTGCCTTATCACGGAACATTGCCTTATAAATCTCAAACGAACTCGATAAACGAAATGTAGGTAGCTATACTGCATTTGATGTAGTCAGTAGGTACAAAGTTAGAATCTCCTTACGAAGGTTATAATAAGACTAGCTCTAACTATGGTTTCTAGAATTAGAGCATTTTTCTACCTAGTAGGTAGCTAGGTACTCGTATCCTTAAATTTTTGTCATATTTATTTGTGCCTAACCCTTTTTTTTCCTTATTGTTTTGTATTATTATGCTATTTCGATTATATAATACTAGCAGCGCCCCGCGGTTTCACCCGCATAAGTCTCGATCCCGTGGGAATATCGGGATAAAAATGTGCCTATGTGTTATTCCGGGAGTCCAGTTATCTCCATTCCAAATTTCATGCAAATCAGTCCAGCCGTTTTAGCGTGAAGAAGTAACAAACACACACACAAACTTTCACATTTATAATATTAGTGGGATTGTAAAGCTGTTGGTTTACCAAAATAAAATAAAATAAACCTTCTTGGTTTGAAAATGGAACCTATCCGAAAAAAGAATTAAGTAGGTATGTACCTAAAGTGATGTTTCAAACAAAGAATATTGTACCTACATAAAACCACAGTAAATAAAGCCTAAACGCTTCAAACGATTTGAGGTTGGTGTGAAATGGTGAGACACATTTGGAAAATGTAGGTAAGTAGGTATCGTTATTATGGAATATTTGTAAAATCGCAAGAGAATCGAGCACTGCATTGAATTAATGCCGTTTATCGAGTTATAGTCGAGTTGGCTGATACGGAAGATAGTCTTCAGGACTTGTTCAGGACCACGAAGGTATGACATTTGCCACCCCGATAAATGTATTAAGTTTAGTTACCTACTGCTTATTTATCTGAGCTTGTCTTATTTAGTTTGCTGTGGTACCTTATTTGATGTTGATTTATTTAAGTAATGTTAAAAGGTTTTTTTTTCATTTGGCGCCAATTAACCAATTTTTAACGACTTCATAAATAGTCAAAAAGTGTTTTTGTATTGTGCTCTTTGTTATAAGTTAATTATTACTGTGGGCATAGAATATTATGATTACAAACACAATAAAATGGAATGTAAATGGCTTGTGAATGTTAATCTAAAAATATTTTTCTATTTCCAGAATCTACGCGCATGATTTTGTGTCTCTGTGTCAGTGTTGCAAGCTCTACAAGTACTTGTGGGCGGTACAGTCGTTCTAATGTGTTGTTGTATGGAGTATGGTCATGATTGTGTTATGATTTTGGACCTTATAAATACCTATCACAAAACTTATAGTTACTTATCAGTTACAAATAATTCAAAGAGTATCTTATTCACACACTTTGTTGCCATGTTGAAAAAAGCTTTTTACAATTTTGCACCGCCACCAAGTGGGAAATGTAGGTATTCTTAATAATTTGTGAAAGATACTCCTTAGTGCATAATTTTCACAAAATTCAAAGACTGATTTTACGATTTTCAATCAGTGCATTTACTAAGCGATAGACAAAACTGCACTGGAAATGGGACCAATGGTAATGCCCATTTATTACCGTTAAAAAAAGTATGAAAATCTCCGGATATCTTAATTTGAATTATTACACAACAATCATAAAGTATTTTAATCCCCAACGAAATCGTAAAATTAGTTTCACAATAGCCTACCTACTTAAACATAACCATTTTGAAGTACTCACCGCTTTTGACGTTCTGCGTAACAGTGAACGTCTTGCCCGTGTCCAGAGGTACGGTCCAGTTGACCGGGTCAGGAGAGCGCATGTTCAGTTGTTCTGGAGACTTCACCCGGGTCGGTTCAGGGGGGGACTTAACTACAGGCGAATCGTCAAAGAAGTGGTCTTTGGCCACGGATGCGCTGCGATGAGACGGGATGATCTCATCGTCTGAAATTTTAGGTTGTTGCGTTAGGCTCAAGAATAATAAATAAATAAAATAAATAAATAAATAATGCTGGGCAGTTCACACAACATTATCTAGCCCCAAGCTAGGCAGGGCTTGTGTTATGGGTACTAGATAACTGATATACTTAATACAATATATTACATAGATAGATATTTTTTACTATACATAGAAAATACCCAGAACTTCCCAAGAATAGTCTCTGTAACTTGGGCTATAATGAGGTTTTTGACAGCACAGGTACAATTTGGTGTTAGAATGTGCTTTGTTTGCTACAAACTGATTGCAAAGTTCATAAGAGTGCTAACAAAAGAACATATTTTTTAAATTATTATGGCGTAAAAAGTCCATGGAAGACTTGACACGTAAAAATTATAAAGTTGCCTTTTTTAACTCTCTGAAATATTAGGAATACATGCCTTAAACATAATATTTATCTAGGAGGATACTACTACTGCTACTACACGGAACAGAAAACAATCACATCGGCAGAGTTTTAAAAACAATATCAACTAAGTTGGAATTAGTTTTACAACTAATTATACCTACGGTGACACATCACATGCAGCTATGAACACTAGTTTCGTGAAATATTTCTAAAACACCTAACATAAAATAAACAATTACTTACCTAAACCTAAGAAATTATTAATTTCAATATGTCAGCTTTTACAAAATTCAGAGTGTTCCTATTATCAGCAATCAGTTAGGTACTTCATTTAATTTAATTTTGTGTCAGTGTTCATTGGTCCCAGTGTCAGTGTTCATTGGTCCCAGTGTCAGTGTTCATTGGTCCCAGTGTCAGTGTTTATTGGTCCCAGTGTCAGTGTTCATTTGTTCCAGTGTCAGTTTTCATTGAACCCAGTGTCAGTGTTCATTGGTCCCAGTGTCAGTGTTCATTGGTCCCAGTGTCAGTGTTAATTGGCCCCAGTGTCAGTGTTAATTGATCCCAGTGTCAGTGTTCATTGGTGCTAGTGTCAGAGTTCATTGGTTCCAGCGTCAGTTCCCTTTGATCCTATTTAAATCCACCAATTGGATATCCCAAATATTCGCGTTTTCCCCTTACTTATTTGTAATTTCTACAAGTGGTCTAGTGCAGGGTGTTCACACAGACGGACATTCACATTTCACACCACGTGTCGTGTAAGCCATTACCGTTGTCGGTGCCAATGCTGTGACAGACGTTGCGTAGACGCACTGACGACATGTTTAACAATAATATAGGTAGTTAAGCAGACAACACAAAAAGCCGATTCAGAATTAAGTTTAATTACTTTTGAAATTAGAAGATAAGACAAATAAAAATTGAATTTGGAAACAAAAGATTACAGCTTTCTTGCTCTTAATTTGATGTTATAATGTTTCTACAAAAAGACAGAGGGACAGTTTCAAAAAGCCAAACAGGCCAGAAAAAAGACGGCACATTGCCAATTTCACCCACACAAGCGTCACAGTCTAGAAAGCCGGCCAATCAAAAATGCACAGCGCGTCGACGCAACTGCCACCTTTTACGCACCCAATTTTATTCCGACTTTTGATATGCTGCGGCTGCGGCGTCCCCGCGCTGACTCAATGCCATTCGTCAAGGTCCCATTGGCCCCACTTGGCCCATTCGCCACGATCCCAGTTTTGCCGGGGGCAGACGGGGACCGACCGCCTCTCGACGTCGACCTAACTCTATGACTACTTCCTCTACTTAACGCCAAACCTACAAGAAATGTTTTCTACTGAAGTTTCTGGCTAGTGAGAATTGGCTCTAGGAACTCTATTATGGGTGGCTATGTTGGACTTATTAGAATTTTTGGTTCGGTTGGATATTGAGATAGTTTCACAGCATGTCTATAATGATCTCTTACAGTTTTCAAAAAGAAAAATATATATGGTATTCTTAAGCTTGAATAAGTATTCAATACACTATTTGAATTACTTCACTCGATATTTTTCTTTATCAAAGATTCCACCTTTAAAATTGAAATAGCATTTTACACTTAGGTATTTTTTTACACGATATTATTTTTGAAACATTTGGTAACTTATTAATTTTATTATCTACAAAATTTAACAAAACTCTAAGGGCATTTTTTTGAGACACAAAAAAACGGTATAAAAGAATGCGGTCGCCTTCTTCGCATGATACAAAAATGTACTTTGAAACTGGTTGAACCTAGGAGTATCTCAAGCCTGGCTTGGGAAGGATAATTTGAAGTACATGATTATTTTAGTTTTAGAGCCATATTCCCAAAAGTAGCCAATAGACACGGGATAGGGGCAAGCACCAGGCAGGATCACAACAGTTATTAATAATATTCTACACACTCAGAAGTAACAGATAGGATAGATAGACTATTAGAGAATCTAGCTCAGAAGAAGGGGACAGACTGGCGTATCCAGCTGTTACAAAATGGGTTCCCCCGTCACCCAAGGGGCGGAGTTTTGGTCCCCTTCATCATCTACGATCACGTCGATTCCACAAGTTCATTCTGGTATTTGAATGAATACGCAACTCATGGAATATTTTGAGCTTTAATCTTCACCTGGTATTTCAGATTTGTTAATCTCATCTAAGAAACTAAACTCTACTACCACAGTATTACTAATCAATCACCCTTCGACCAGTTACTTTGGTCGAAGCAATCACCCATGACATAATGTGTTTATCTGTACACTCACTAGATATGTTTTTGAGGTTATGCGCCACTAATTAAGACTAATTAAGTGCTTATTCAATCCATGACTCCCGTTGAAAATCGACCTTTTCATAACTACATAACATAACATAAAGTCAAAGTCAAGAAAATATCAATCTACACTGTCAATAGTCACCAAAATGTATAGAAGGTAGATTTTCAGCTTGAATGTTGCATTGAAGAACAGATTTGGTCAGAAACTCGGGCAGACTTAGGTACATCCGTAAATACGGTAAGTGTGCAAATCAACATCACGTAGGTAGGTACAGTTTTACCTGAAATATAACTCCCCCCGATGTACCTGCGCCGCAGACTAATTTCTATAGCGCGGGAACCTTCTTCCAAAAGCAATCGCGCGCAATTTCGCGTCAAAATCGCGGCCGGCCGGCTCTTAGATGTGAGCGGGACAGAGCTATACAGCGGGACAGAGATATACTATACGTTTCGCTACTGTCGGATATCAGCCTGTGCTTTTCTGCGCAAAGGAAAACAGTCGATCGGACTTATATTTTGGGTAAACTGTAGTTTGGTACTGGCAACACTATAAAGCTGCGCGCGCACTCACCGGTCGGCTTCGCGGGACGCGGCGGCTCGTGACCGTTCGGCAACAACTTGGCGTGCGCCGGCGCCGGGTCAGCCGAGCGCGGCCGCCGGCGCGGTGACTTGAACAGGGCGTTCTCACCTGCCTTAGCACCTGCAAACAGAAAGCAGATGTGGCATTATGATGACATTCATCAATCATTTAATGTCTAAAAATTTAAGATGGAGGCTCTGAGGCGCGAAATTCAATTTTTTTGGTGTTTTTTGCCCATTACAGGTCATCAACACTTCTTCAGATAGCGAAAATTGAGTTCGCGAGAACTAGGAGACTTAACACACATGTTTTAATTGTCAGTATCTCATAATATCATCAGTTTAGCTATGATACCCCCTAAACACATTTTAACAGTGTTTTTTTTTGTTTATGGGTATCGTAGCTAAACTGATGATATTTATGAGATACTATCAATTAAAACATGTGTGTTAAGTCTCCTAGTTCTCGCGAACTCAATTTACGCTATCTGAAGAAGTGTTGATGAGCTGTAATGGGCAAAAGACACTAAAATATTTGAATCTCGCGCCGCAAGCGTGAGCATTCACCTTAAAATGTAATGACAGGCACATGAGACTTTTCATCTTTATGTTTCAGGGATCGGGCGCAGTGCAATGCCACATAGGGCGCGTCCTAGGTGGACGTGACCAATGAGGTAATGCATTGTTAAAGGCAGAGGTCAGAGATGGCGTCAGGCCATATGCGTGTTCCGTCATTAACATACCTAGTTAAAAAAAAACCTCGAAGAAACATCAACACCCATATTTTTTGTAGATTCTTGAACCTTCCTCCATTCCACTCAACCTCACTTAAGGAAATTTTGTATTCTATTTCAATGTAGATTTTGAAAATGGGATACCAAATATCATAGAGTAAGGCTCAGTCGAGCCGTGGAAAATCGGAGGAACAACTTAACGGTGTTAGCATAGACTTAGAATTTTCGCTACGCTGAATTATAGATCTATGGGTTTTAGATATGTTGAAGTTCTCACTGAATTCCACCCCTGATTTAACTCTCCGAATGAAATGCCTTTTTTTTACTGATTTCCGAAAACCGATGATGTTAAAAGTACATCTTATTTTGATGTGTAACATCTAGCTTTAGTGTTATCGCAGATGCTTCTTTCTCGGGACTTCCACTTCCAAAGGATATATTAACCCAATGATAATAGAAGAAACATCCCGACTCTTCTTCTTGTTCTCCGATCATTCGGGAATTTTACAAATTGAATATTAGGCCACTGTTTATACGATATGTTAAAATTTTGGAGTAGTTGCGTTACGTGTAAAGTCACTCTATAACAGTAAAGGTTACAAACTTGATGTTAATACAGTAATTACTTGAGGATGTAATCTAAATAAATCATAGACAAGAAACTTGGTGAAACTATTCTCGATAGCTTTTTTTTTTTTAAATTGGTCCTTCTTATCCCGTTTTAGGTCCCTCGTTCGATTAGAGAAAATATTAAGTGTAATGTGTAGTGTGTAATATTATTAAGAAAATACTATTCGGTAGGTAATCACATTACTTAGATTAATAATTATAGATAATTTATTTTTGATATAAGCTATTTTGGAAGCAAAACGAAGTTCAATCATTTGTCGGTTACGTCAGTTACTTCGGAGCTGCTCTTCCCGGTTGAGCAATAGCGCTGTCACTTTCTCGCAGCTATTGTTTTCTTGCTAGAATCAGCCTATTCGGTATTTTAAAAGTTTCTGAATCTTACCATCCTGAGCGCCCTCATCGAAGCTATGTCCCTGCAGCTTCTTCCTCTGCTTCTGCGGCGACTTCTGCGGAGACCTCTCCGAAGCCTTTGTCTCCTGCAGCTTCGCGTGGATGGACTGGTGCGGAGCCGAGCGGAACGAGCGATACTTCTTAGGCGAGCCTTTAGAGTCCTTTCCATCCTTCTCGTCTCGCGGCAGAGCCCTGGAAAAGAAGTACGTGGAACCATTAGACCTGTAGCTTCTATAAATATAAGGTAAGTACCTATTTTAAAAAAGATTATGTTGACAAATTGTAGTTTATTTTAAAAAGCTAGCATTTCTTGGGAGAGCTGGCTTTAAGGTGTTAAGGGAACTAAAGGCTGATTATTATTAACTACGCAGCTATTTTACATACGCATGTTATGGCTTTATCTTTTGCCATTCAAGCCATTCTTAGCATCAGTATTACTGCCACTAATACTTATGGTTAAACTATAAAAGACGCATCAAGGTACGAAGGACCAACAAATAACTTAATATAAAATTTTATATCGTTATATCATAAATAAATCGTCTATACTTTATCTTTCAACTACCTCAGTGACGATGTGGCGGCCAATATATCTGATATTTATATTTCTTATTTGTCTTACTCAAATAATAACTAAGCAAATATTGAGAATAATGTATTTCAGACTGAAAACGCGATCGAAGGCAAAAGCTATAAACATTGGTCCTTCGAGCCGGATCTCGCGCCGAGTGCATCACTTACTTGTGATTGGTGGAAGCGAGTGATAAGGCCGACAACGAGGACCGGCGGGATACCTGGTACCAGAGCTCGATTTGCTTATTGTAAAGCTGAGTGATGTGATCTGGAGCTAACTCTGTGCCCCAGCCGCGGTACTGTCAAAAATGGCACTCTTGAATACAAAGCATGATCATGGACGCGCTGGCGATATGATATCTTACTAGCTTTTATCGATACTGAAAACTTTGTTATTTCGCTAAGAGACCTCATAAAACTTGAAGACTTTTTAGTTGCAGTATCGTATTGATGATTAAGACCAATAATTATAACTGTGTGGATTTGTATTGTGTTCAAATTATTAGATGCTTTAGGGTCTTGATGTTATTCTCACGATTTTCTTATATATATGAAAACGACCTACAAAGTAAACAGTAAATTCAGCTTTTTTTACGATTCAGTGAATAAAAAAGAGAACACAGAACAAAGATAGCTAATAAATATAGACTTTCAATCAACTCGTTAACTTTTTTTAAATATAGCTTTGTTTATTTTGTTTCGTTTACCTTGTTTGTTTCTTGATGGCTGGTCACAAAATTCTATAGCATTAAGTGATCCTAGCACAGTGACTTCAACGTGAAGGCCACAGATGTGGTGGAGTACATCACAAAGAAAGCCGGAGTGGGATTGAGGGTTATGAAGTTGGACTATCGTCATAATGTGAGCTTTAGCTCATTTATGGTGAGGGTGAAAAGATGTCCATTTGAGAGTCTTCCTACCCTTTCGGGGAAAAAGGCGTGTATCTATGTGTGTATGTACCTATGTCCCTACGGAAAGTTTAAAGACCTTCTTGAGCCCTGACTTCTGGCCGAAATGGGTGAAGTTCTGGCGGTTCAAGGGCCACCTGTAATTTGATCCCCCGGGCCGGGACACGTCGCCGATCACACGTGTGTTAGATTAAGTTATATATTAATATATATATTAATATTAGTTGTGAGGTTTATATTACGATGAACCTTTGTCTAAGTACAATGTTTCACTGTTGCCTGAAATAAATGAGTTATTATTATAATATATGTATTACTATTATTATATATATATATATATATTGTTTCGTTTCGTTTCGTATGAGGTAGTGCTGGCCTCTAGTGTCAGAGTTTGTCAAGCCGCCCGAGGGCCTCTGACATGGCTTATCGACTGCTATTAATCAATAACAGCCGGGACCGACCGCTTAACATGTCCTCCGAAGCACAGAGCGATGGAAATCCGCACATAACTTAGAAAAGTCATTGGTGAGGAGCCTAGGATCGAACCCGGTATCGTTGGATTCTGAGTTGCACTATTGAACCGCTAGGCTACCATATATACCATATATATATATATTATATATTGTCTTATGAGAAGGAATCTAGGTGCAATACTTTATGCATGGATGCTCGATGCCACATTGTCTGTCAACAAGCACTTAAACCATGTATAATGCAAATAACTTTGTTAATCAAGATCAAGTAAGCACAGTAATCATTCATTATCCATTGGAAAGTTAATTATTTATACTTTAACCGAGGTGGATCTGGAGTAGATGTTCAATCAAATCCCACTACGCTCCCATTCGCATCAATCTTACGGTGACGACCATTAAATTGTATACTATCATGAATATTAATGACTGCTGGACTAAGATTGCCTTACGTTATGCACTTAGTTTGCCGATTTAAGTGATTTAGTACTAATAATTAATAATTAGCGATTAGCGTATTTTCTGAATCCCAATATTAGTTGTTTTTATGGACGATGTTGTTTTTTCGTTTATATGAGAACTAGGTCACATTTTTCAAAACAGTCAATAAATTGACCGTAATTTTCTTACTATTGTTTGTGAGTGAATATACCTATTTGTCAAAATACTATTAGATTTCTTTGTTCTGTGTTTGAATAATAAAGAAGGTTATTCCATATTTCGTCCCTAATAATATGTAAAAGTCATAAGACACTCAATGATCAAGTAGGTACTTTTCTAATTAAACTTTAACGTTGAAAAAAGCACAAAGTATTGAGTGCCAAGTGACGAATTCAAATCAACTAGAAGGGAGCAGATCCAGTCTGTAATGAGTGTTATTATAACTGCTCGCTCAAGTGATCATTTAGTTAGTAGTGTCTTATAATGTAGGGGGTTAGTGTCGTTTAGAATATAGCGCAGACCTTGTATTCTCCGGCGCGCTTGCGCAGGTCGATCACCTCGCGGTACCAGGAGTCGCTCTGCGGCATGCCCAGCGGCTGCAGCCCCGCGGCGCGCAGCGTGTGTGCGCTGTCCTCACCCGCGCCCACAGCTGGGCCCACGCCCACGCCTGCACTCGTCTCCCCAACCCCCGCGCCCCCATCTCCCAGCATCCTCTCGCTGGCTTCGTCTTTCACCTTCCCTTTTCCCCTGCATTTCGTAAATGTCCCTTTAGACGCCTCAAACACGTATTGAGAGAACGGTCTAAATTTCTTTTTGTACTCGCTTTTGTAACGTTTTCTATTATCTTTGGAACGATCCTCCCCGTTGGATATGAGGGCCGATAGCGCGTTACGGAACGTCGATTTTCTGGAAAATTCCATTTATGTCTTAGAACGCCGGGGTCTGCGATGATGATTCAGCAACGTAAACGGCTCGCGCCGAGCCGGGTTAGTAGAACAGACATGCTTCAAATAATTGTCAAGCTCGCAATGGTGAGGTTAGATGGTCGACAGAAGAAACTAAGGACCGACAGAGTGAGGGCGCGCGCCCCGTGACCTGCTACAACTCAGTGTTGGAAGTGTGGTGATACATCAAAATACAGAATCTAATTAAATAGTTTCAACCAACGTTCACATCGACAAAGTGCAGGACACATTGAATAATAATAAAAAAAACTATTATTAGCTGTCATTCCGTATTACTAAATGTTAGTTTTGGACTAAAACTTACTCGGCCTAGACACCGCCACCGTGAGGACAGTTGAAATGTCAAAGCAAATACCAAAAACGAAATTTAGACTTTGTTCTGCTTCAAAAGTAATTTGAGTAGGGACTTGGGGCAGAACAGGACAGGACTTTGAAGGAATCCTTTACTTCATTAGTCTGTATTTACTATAGAGTTAATACGAAATAGTCCTAAAAACAAAACCAGTACTCAATTATAGAAACAAATTCGCTGCATTGCCATTGTTTAATTTGTTAGAGAGGGTTTTTTTAGTTGCAAGTTAAATTACATGTTGTAGCTAATGTAATATTAAAACAATGGTGCATACATTTTCAATAAGGATTCAAAGTAATTGTACGTGATATTGTTATTGTAATAGTCTTTGTATATATTTATTATATTTTAGTACATACACGAAGTACTTGTAAAGGTTTCCTCCAAGACCAAAATAAGTACATAAGCTATAGACACAGAAATATGAAAGCTATTAGCAATTTTGCTTAGAAAATCTTCACCTGAAAAAGTTTAGGAGTTAATAATTCTATATATACAAAATACATAATGAAATTGAGAGAACTTGAAAGAATATAGTTTAGTTTCAAATGTTAAATTTCATAGTCTTTTACGTCCGGAAATTAACGGATTCATAGATTCAAAAGTGTATATGTACGAAGTGTTGTGTAGGTATTCTTTTGTAGATTAGAATGAACTCAGGGGTGATAGTAGTAAGTATTTCCAACCCCGTTTCAGATGGTGCCGTTGACGAAATAAATTGCAAAGAAGCAGCAGCTGCTTTAGCTGAAGCAAAGCCTTTGTGGTATCATAGTGAGTTTATACAAAGATAGTGTTTTTCTAATATTTATAGATTGTTTCTTCAAAAGTATTTGAGAATATTATCAGAAATTGTTTCGTTGAAAAAAAATGAAGCATGCTAGAATCACGATTAGAAATAACAATATAAATGAAACAATCTATAAGTTTGGAATAATTGGATTTGGAGAATGGTAAGATTTTCGTGAGAAATGTGGTAAAGCTAAAGCAATTGGAAATTCAGAACGTTTTTACACGATAACTAAGCAGAAAAATATACAAATATCTGAAAATTATGAAGAAATTCAATTGAATAACACTGTACAAACATTCTGAAATTAATTGGTTTTCTTTGATATTCATCTATGTTATTTCTCTACCTACGTCATGATTTTATGACTGGTTACTTTGCAATTTCATATTATAAAGATATTGATTCTACATTGTAAGATTTTCGTGAGGCTTTTTGAAAAGTGGACCAATATACCATACATTGTTACAATATAAACTTCGAAAACAACATTTCTATACTAAAACTGATGTTATTTCTACATTTATTTACTGTAGGAGTGTTAATGGCAGATAAGTACACATCTTCCACGATTGTGCAACCCACTGTGTAAAGAGGCCCATTGAGGCTCTGCCTGCCCCCCTTCGGGGAAAAAGGCGTATGTCTATGTATGTATGTAAAAGGAGCCTAGAAATTTTTATTTGAAAAATCATGACGTAGACACTAGTCAAGTTCATGGATATTCTAAAAACTATTCTAAAACTAGGATACCTCACCTCTGAACTCCTGGCTTTTGTCCATTCCAGAGGTAGTCTTCTATATAGCGCTTGTCATCGTGGTCTCCGTCTACATGGTTCATGAGCGGCTCAGCTTCTACTGAACCTGGAATAGTTGCAGCGTCCTCTAAAGTCTAAATGTTATCATCTACAAAATTCATGTCATTAATCGGGTCATATATGATAGTTTGGTAACATTTTTGATTATCTTAGTACTTTATCTTACTAACAAAGTTTCCTGCTACGTACTTATGAGTTTTTGATTAACTGACGGAATTGGCACCTGCCTATTACAACAGTTAGGTCACGAGACGTATCCTACATGGTAATGAACTGCGCCCGCTATCCTGAGACTGGAAAGTCTCATTTGCTTGTAATTTCACCGGTACCCATACACTTCTAACCGGAATATAGAAAAGTGATTCGTGTACAGTGCACTTGACTGTGAAACCACCGTTAAGCTTGGTTTTAAACACCTCTCTGCTAATCTCATCGCCTTGATCTCTATCTGCATTTGAGATGAACGTTTCCTCCAAAATGTAGACCTATTTACCTACCTACCTATTTATTAATTACTTTAAATTAAAATATAAAAATATTTCATTGTGTTTTCGCATTCACCAATTTGTGTATTTTTTGGCTCATCTTGCCCGCGACTTCGCCTGCGTGAAAAGCAATAGTTCAATAGTTTTACAATGATTCTTATATTACAACTTCAAGACAGACACACAACTTTCAAAACTGCATCGGCTTCCAAATATGCTTTAACGCGTTGTCGTTATTTGACTCTATAATATTATTCAGACCCTTTGAACTTCCTTCCTGTGCTTCCTGTCCTTTCTTAGTGACCACAGGTGACCACCTAGAATCCAAAAGGAACATCAATTGCTCTGTTGTCTTTTTTTTTGGAGATCTGATTATGAGTCAGTCCTTTTTCTTTCACTTAATTATTAATTATCTATATATTGTTCGTTCCAAAGTTCAGCACTACTGAAAATATTTCGCTAGTTTTATATTGCTGCACTCAACTTATAAATATACACTTTACATCTTGCATAAATATATTTTATGACCGGCAGGTACTTTAAACCATTATGACGATTCGGAATTCAGCACGCTGAATTTTAATAAAATACTTTTCGCCAGTAACCATTGAGAATGCATAAGCCGTGCTCTAAAGCTCTTTATTATCGGTGAGCTTTTCAAGCTGAATTATTCATAATCCCGCGTATAAGTTAATAAAATGCATTGTATAACTTTTTAAACTATCATGGTTATGTACCTACAACCAACTCATGCTGAGGCAGAGCCATTTTGTCACTAGAGTTACCTAGACTTCGTTTCTTCAAATCTGTTTCCTCTTAGTCTACGTTTATTATGAGTTTCTGTGTAGCTCTTGTATACAAATAAATACCCATATATTCTTTCTTACTTGTTTTTCTTTACATACTTTTCACTAAAAACGGGATATTTTCCATGATTGTTGAGTTAGCTGGCATGTTTCATGGCATGGGTTTCATGGTGCATACAACTGAGCCGAAATATTGGGAACAAACAAAACTCAAAAATCATGGTAAATATCCCGTTTTCCCGATTCAATCTAGTGTTCAACCTTTCGCCACCTAGTACTACATACATACCTACCTATTTCTACTACAAAACAGTAGTGCTCGCGTTGCTGTGTTCCGGTTTGAAGGTGCCGGTGAAATTACAGGCCCATGAGACTTTTCATCTTTATACGTCGTTTTGACGTCTCAGAGTGGCGGGCGCAGTGCATTGCCACATAGGGCGCGTCCTAGGTGGACATGAGCTGTGAAGTAATGCATTGTTATAGGCAGAGGATACCGGTTATCATTGGGTGGGCCACCTGCTTGTTCCAAAACTTACTCTAATAAAAAAAAAACCTTCCTACCTTCAGCCACGGCGGCTTTCTTCAGCGCTCCCATAGAAATGCTCTTCCTTGGCGCTGGCTCTTCCTTGGGCCACGCGAACTGGTTACGGTATTCGGTGCTGACATTTTCAGGCTCCTTAGTCGCCATTACTTCGCCCATTGCTGTTGTAGCCTGCATCAGATGTTTTATATGTATTTAATATAAATTATTAAAGTACATATTTAAAAAGAAAAATCAACCAAATTTATATGCTTGAATGATGACAGTCGCTAGTTTAGGATCAAAACATATAATTCTGTGGTTAGTGGTTCTGCCGGAAGACCAGCGTTGGTTGCTAGCTTGCTGTCAACCAACTCATGCTGAGGCAGAGCCATTTTGTTACTTGAGTTACACCTCGTACCTTCATATCTGTTTTTAGAAAATCATTTAATGCAGTATTACTAAGTTTTAAGTCTCCTTTCAGCAAAATATCCTATCTACAATATCTAAGGTACGTGATGGTTCGAAGGATTTCTACTGAATGCCCGTTCGTGTAATCTTTAGAATTGCTAAAGCGCCATCTATTAGCAAGTTAATGCACTGCGTGATGGTTCGAAGGATTTCTACTGAATACCCGTTCGTGTAATCTTTACCTTGGGTTCGACGGTGTCTGTCCATCTGGGCTGGCGCGGCCCTTCAGACTTGCTGCGTCTCCCGGCGCCTTCCACATTTCTCTGAGCACTCTGCAAGAAACACCCGGCTTTGATTTATGTTAGTAATCGGTACAAGATCTACCCAGAAAAGTGTTATTTTCACCCACGAACAGGCAGAACATGGCGGACGAAGCAAGTGAAGCTTCTCACCATAGCACAGTTAGCTTATAAACACAGAATAACTATTAGTAGGTCCGTAAGGACGAACCAAGATGCATTCGACTTAAAATTGTTACTACATGGTCATATGATGAATTATTAATTTTAATACGTATCTACATTGCATTAAACTGACTAGGTACCTTGTACAAACATTTTACCAGCAAAGTTATTGGCTATTAGATGTAGCATGACCCCTTTAAAGTGGTTTTAAATTTAAATTAGTGATCGGTACAACACTATTGCCTGGTGGTAGGCAATACCCTGGGTGTTGCCGGTGTCTATAAGCGACGCGACGGTGACCACTTCATATCAGGTGGGCCGTATGCAAGACTGCCTATTTAATTAATAAAAAATATATGGTAAACCCACCGTACCACCAGAGGTAGGTACGACCAGGGGTACGGTGCAATAAATAATGCTGGACAGTTCACACAACATTATCTAGCCCAAAGTTAAGCAGAGCTTGTGTTATGGGTTAACTGATATACTTAATTAATACAATACGTTACATAGATAGATATTTTTTATTATAGGTACATATAAAATACCCGGAACACCCTAAACAAATATCTGCAGATCGTGCAAATATTTGTACCGAGGCGGCAATTGGACCCGCAACCTCCTGCGTCGCAGGCGAACCTTCGCCCGCCGTGCCACAGAGGTCGTCAAGCTGGATGGATGGTCCTCCTTAAAAGTTTAGCTCCTTTCCATCCAAAGGATGTCTGGAAGAGATCGCTTTTTAGCGATAAGACAGCCCATTGTACTTTTTTTTTTTTTTTTATTATACTACTTGGATGACGGATCAAGCAAGAGGCCCACCTGATGTTAAGCGGTAACCTCTGCCTATGAACAGTGCATTACATCATAGATCACGTCCACCTAGGACACAACCTATGTGGCATTGCACTGCGCCCGCCACCCTGAGACATAAAGATGAAAAGTCTCATGTGCCTGTAATTTCACCGGCACCCTTACCCTTCAAACCGGAACACAGCAATGCGAGCACTACTGCTTTGCGGCAGAAATAGGTATGGTGGTAGTACTTCCCCGGACGAACTCTTTCACAAAAAAGCTCTACTACTACTAAAACAATTTGTGTGTGATTGTTATGTTATGTGCAATGTATGTATGTTATGTATGTTGCAATTGTTATGTGTTGATTTTAACTAGTTTGTAAGGTGTGCAATAAAGTATTTTCATTCATTCATTCATTCTTATCCTGTCTCTATCAAAGCCAGCCCCTCCGGGGCTGTGCTGGGGGCGGATAGCGTCAGCGGGCGCCGGGTCGAACAGCTCGTTCGTCTTGTACGCCACGCCGGGGTACTTTATAGTCGGGGGTTACGAATAACAAGCTGGATGGATGGTCTTACCCTGGCTCTATCAAAGCTAGCCCCTCCGGAGCTGTGCTGGGGGCGGATGGCGTCAGCAGGCGCCGGGTCGAACAGCTCGTTCGTCTTGTACGCCACGCCGGGGTACTTTATAGTCGGGGGTTACAAATAACAAGCTGGATGGATGGTCTTACCCTGGCTCTATCAAAGCCAGCCCCTCCGGAGCTGTGCTGGGGGCGGATGGCGTCAGCGGGCGCCGGGTCGAACAGCTCGTTCGTCTTGTACGCCACGCCGGGGTACTTCTTGCGACGAGGCATCGCCGGCTCCATGGGACCTGGGGACGAGCATCACGAATACAGACCAGGCATTTTTTTATACAACTTTAGATGACGGAACAAGCAGATGGCCCATCTGATGTTAAGCGGTACCCTCTGCCTATGAACAGTGCATTATCACATAGGTCACGTCCACCAAGTACGCGCCTTGCACCCGTCACCCTGAGACGTAAAGATGGAAAGTCTCTTGTACCTGTAATTTCACCGGCACCCTTACCCTTCAAACCGGAACACAGTAATGCGAGCACTACTGCTTTGCGGCAGTAATAGGTATGGTAGTAGAACTTCCCCGGACGAACTCTTTCACAAAAAAGCTCTACTACTAACTACTACTAAACTACCACTACTAAAGTAATTCTTTTGGATAGTTCAGGAAGCTTGACACGGCACGCTACCACAGGTCATTTGGATCAGGCTCATCAAATCAGCATTCAGCTATCATCGTCCAGCCTTTAGACTTCCACTGCTGGACGAACCCTCCCCCATAATCCTATGGGGGAGGATGCAATGGCGGGATTTGCCACAGTCACCACGCTTCGCACGTGGATTGGTGATCAGGTGGATGCTGCTGCCGTGTAATCCTTTAGTCAGCTTTTACGACATCCACGGGAGGAGACGGAAGGGGTCTATACTTAGGCCGGACACACCACAGCAGCTTGCAGCAGCACCATACAATTGAATGATATCATTCGTTTCAAAGCGAAACTGTTAAGCCCTAGATATCTAGGGCTTAACAGTTTCGCTAATGGAAATTCAATAAATAATAAATAAAACTGGACAGTTCACACAACATTGCCCAGCCCCAAGCTAACCAGAGCTTGTGTTATGGGTACTAGATAACTGATATTCTTAATACAATACATTAAATTGATAGATATCTTTTATTATACATAGAAAATACCCAGAACACTCTAAATATCTGCAGATCGTACAAATATTTGTTCCGAGGCGGGAATCGAACCCGCGACCTCCTGCTTCGCAGGCGAACCTTCGCCCGCCGCACCACAGAGGGCGTCTAATTTGGTTGAAGTCCTGACTTTGTGCAGTAATACTTACCCCTGGTGAGTGGTAGTGCATTGGGCGGGGTAGGGGCGGGCTGTTTCACCACCCCCTGGGCCTGCTCCTTGTACTCGTGCCATTTGTACGTGCTGCGGTATTCAGAGTGCAGCTGGAACAATGGAAACATTACATTGAAAATTATTAATCTCTGAAATTGCTTTCTTGAGAGTGGCCAAATCCAATACTTTCCATACAATAGGTACATGATTGGGAAGTCGTAATTTCTTCGTTAGATGTATTGTACAAATATGTATCTTCAAGAATATATCTAGGTTCGTGGAGAAACAATATTTTTTTTTACCACTAAATTCAGTATAAGCCATCCAAAAACAGCTTATTTGCACAATTTTAACCTGAACTTTGGATGTTCATAATGTACATATAAAATGTAAAAATAAAAAAGTACCTACATCTGTGTGACCTCGCCCATGTTATGTAGATTCTAAATGAAAAACATTTTTGTCACAAACTAGTAAGGCTTTCTCAAAAACACGTACGTCCTGGAACAAGTTTTATGAATATTTTGCGCATTTATTGCTGTTTCGCAAGTAAGTAGCGGAATTTTCCGAATTCCAACCAAGTGATATGGCACTGGCTCTCATTTTTCACAGTGCCTCTCCTTCAAACATTGAATTGGACGAACCTACAAGATTTTAATTCAAATCGGGAGGGACCCCCATAATGCTGTTCACCACTAACTCACAAAAGGAATTTAGGACTACGGCTTAGGCTGTGCGCTGATAGTCAGTCAGTCAAACAATGACATCTGCTAGGTTTGATTGTCAGTATCTGAATCAGTGCTGTATGGTGCATTTATGGACAATCAAATCTAGGTAGGCTTGCTGTGGATAAATGTAAGATTGTATTAGGTATATAAGTCATTATTGTGTGTAACCTGTGTGTAATGTGTAATTGTGTAATGTGTAATGCTAATGACCCCATGTTGGTTGATTAATAAATTTTGAATTTGAGTTAAAGCCAAGGGATCTTGACTTTAATTGATATCAATTTGATTTTAGGGAGTTTGCGGGTTTGATTGCCTCCTCGGAACAAATATTTAAAAAAAAAAAAAAAAAACTATCTATGTAATGTGTTGTATTAAGTATATCTGTTATGTAGCACCCATAACACAAGCTCTGTTTAGCTTGGGGCTACTTAATGTTGTGTGAAGTTCACACAACATTATCTAGCCCCAACAGCTGGACAGTTCACACTGTGAACTGTGCAGCATTATTTATTACTATTTATTTATTATGATTACTATTATTTATTTATTATCTATTATCTATTTATCTATTATTTATTATTATTATTTATTTATTATTATTACTATTTATTAATATGCGCGATAATATATTGGTAAACAGAGCCAACGAATAACGCGTTTAGAAAGAAAGATTTGAATGTGTCTAAAATATGTTTATTTTTGTTTTAATTAAAAAGAACTAAGTAAGTAAATTAATTTGATAAGCTGACTTCCTATGGTCTTCCGCACCGCATCAGAAAGTAGGTCAGAAAAATAAAGAGACGATTAGCGTAAATCAGCCTAATGCGAACATAACGTGTTTACGGGGCTCCCAATTAGTAAAGTTGAAATTACAGCCGTGAAACTTTGTATAGAGCGTCCCGAGGAATGTAATGAAATACTAAATTAGTTACAAAACTAAGTTAGTTCGTCTCGTACAGTTGCCGTGTATACATAGGAATTTTGAAGCTGACGAACTCACTAAGTTAGTTCGTCTCGTACAGTTGCCGTGTATACATAGGAATTTTGAAGCTGACGAACTCTGGTAGATTTTAGTGAACACATAGTCTGTCTTTTATTCAGGTTCATTGTTTCAAAAATCTAGAGCATATCGTACCTTGATAAGTCTTATCCAATTACATCTGTTTTTTTTTTTTTTTTTTTTTATTATACTTCTAGAATTACTGAACTAGCAAATGACCCACCTGATGTTAAGCGGTAACCTCTGCCTATGAACAGTACATTACCTCATAGGTCACGTCCGCTTAGGACGCGACCTTCAAACAATCTACAAGATTGTTTGAAGATCAGTCTTGTTGAGAAATAGGGTATTGTTTAGAATCGTGCCGCACGAATTAAGGGGGGAGGGTGGGGGGGAAGGGGGGAGGGTCTTAGGGGACGCCCCCCACAAGAGTGGGGATGTGCGGAAACTTATAGTTTTGGAGAAAAAAAATAAAGAAGTTTTGAGGTTAAGTATGTTTTTTGGTATTGTTTAGAATCGTGCCGCACGAATTAAGGGGGGAGGGTGAGGTCTTAGGGGACGCCCCCCCCTAGAGTGGGGATGTGCGGAAACTTATAGTTTTGGAGAAAAAAAATATAGAAGTTTTGAGATTAAGTATGTTTTTTTTTGTGAGGTTTAGTATGAAGTTATATAATTGGAAGTGTCGGACTCCGGTATGGGCTCTCGCCAGTACTCTCGCGAGGTTGGCCCTGAGTGTCGCTTCACCCATTCGACCGTCGCTGCACTACGGAGGTCGCCGGCTCGCTTCGCTCGCCACCTCCCCCCTTCGCTCCGCTCGGCCTCACGGGCTTGCTCCGCTCAGGACCTCCCACGCGAGCTACTGGCTCCGCGTTTTTATATACACTCTAGGGGCGTGACGCACAAGACCACGTGGAGTCGGGGTGCTCCGTGTCGGTTCTGTCACTTATTTTGAACCTAACCTACTCATGTCGGAATGCCCTGAGTCGATTCTGAGTCTCATACCGGAGTTCGACACTTCCAATGATAAAACTTCATACTTAACCTCACAAAAAATTCATACTTAACCTCAAAACTTCTTTATTTTTTTTCTCCAAAACTATAAGTTTCCGCACATCCCCACTCAAGGGGGGGGCGTCCCCTACCCCACTCCACCCCTCCCTCCCACTCTCCCCCCTTAATTCGTGCGGCACGATTCTAAACCCAACCCGAGAAATACTTTAAAAGTACCTACAAGTCAGTTTTTTTTGTTTGTCATTGCAGTTGTGTGTCCGGCCCTAGAATAGACCCCTCCATCTCCTCCCGTGGATGTCACACTGACACGGAACTAATATTAGCAGACCATGCAGACATTTGTCTTTGCAGAGTTATCTTAAATTTCTTACAAGTATCTCCATGTGCATCGAAACATGCATAATAATTGTGCATGTCTTTATGTATAAAAATACAAAAACACACACATTCACACACAAACACATACACAAACACATACACACACACACACACACACACACACACACACACAATTTTTTTCCTTTATTCAAATTTTATTTGTAAACACTAACTTTATTGGTTTAATCATTCAATTTACTTTGAGGGTGGGCGCTGATGCCTATCATACAAGATATTATTATCTTAGTTTAGGCATCAGCAGCAACACTAAAACTGTATCTGTAGTTACCTTAAACCTGTGTTACTAAGTCCTATATATTCTTAATATGTTAGCTTAAGGTGCCAATAAATATATTTCATATATTTATTTCATATATATTTCATATTTCATATTTGTACCGTAGCGGGAATCGAACTCAAACCACAAGGCATGGAAGTTGTCAGTAAAAAAAACAAGGAGTCGCCACTATTCACTGCGATGTTTTTATTACAAGGTGACAAAAAATAATGGTAGTGATTTGGATCAGTTGACCTACCTTTAGATAGTTTGCAACAATCATCAGATAAAAGGTTTTATTTGTATTTTTACATTTTTTACACATCTACTTGTATTATTTGTATTATTATTTCTGTTTATTTTTATTACAAAGGCTCTGATTATTTATTCTTTGTTCACCAGGCTCTTTCGAGGTGATCAAAAAATACATAATTCCAGTAATTTCCAGGTGAATATAGGCGTAAGTCAAAGCAGAGTTCTAGTTTTCTCATCGTACTAACTATACGTGAATCTGTATGTGTTCTAACTCCATTTAATATAGCAATTGAGTCTGGGAGCTCAATGTAATCCCCCCCAACAAGCTGCTTCACTGTACCACATCGTAGACAAGATTACCTAAAGTAATTACACCGGCCGCCCGCTGATACCTCCAATCAATTTAGCAGATTGCCTGATCCTAGATAGGTACAAGGGAACAGTGATGTTACTTCCAAAATAATATTATAGAATTTACAGTCGAAATTGCTCCTACGATTTTAGGCCCGGAAAATTCACGTAACCCACAGACCATTATAGACTTGTTTGAACACGATCTCACCTGATGGTAAGTGACGATGTGGCCGAAAATAGAGCATAAAGGTCTAGAAGGCCTACTCACTCTAGCCTTGAAGAGACCCAGATTATAGTTTTCAGGAAAGACAGACGACGGTAGTGTATTCCACTGCTTAGCAGTTTTTTCGCATTATAAAGGTAGAACTGAAACGTTTAGTACGAATAGAGGGTACACTAAATGAGTTAAGGATGGTACCGAGCCGTGCGCCTGCTCATCCTATGATGAGGAGATGACACCGAAAACAGGTAGGAAACCAAGCGTGCCGTTTTATTTTGTACCTACTATGCGACGAAATATCTCCATTCTCACGGCTAGCTGATTTCAAAGAATTTTTACAGTTCACTATGGCAATTAGGCTTTTTCTATTAACATCCGACGTGCTATCACGAAGACGGCCGAGAGCGAACTGATTGAGGTTTGCTAATAGGTGCATTGCACCTACTTCGGACTGGCAAAGTAACACGCAAGGTTCACTTGCGTTATCTAGTGTAATATAGGTCTGTGACGTAGACGTATTACATCGCTAGTGATGTGCTTCATATCCTCAGACAAATAGACAATTCGACTCAGTAGTCACCAGTTCCACAGTCCGTTAGCCCGCGGGCTCAGTCGACTACTTTTCATATCGATGATATAAGGTTTTATTCGATTTCGTTAAAATCTATAGTAAAACCGATTTTTCTAACAAATAAAACTGAAATGTGAAATTGGCTGAATGAAATTTTTATGTAAATTGTATGGAGGCCTCAGGGAAATTGAAGTCATAAATAATTTCGTGTAGGAAACTGGGCAATGATAAATTGAGATAAAAAATGTGACCATGCGTCAGAGAGCTTGGCCTTGTTTGGTATATGCCATCATCATCATCATTATTAGCCTGCATAGCCTCCCCATGGACCCACAACGACCAGTCTTGATCTGCCTTCATTCACCGACCTTACATACAAAATACCCTGAACACCCTGAACAAAATATATGTGCAGAGCGTACAAATATTTGTTCGTAATTTTCAGCGATTCTTGTGATGTTATAAACGTATTTAAATGAAATTTTTGTATGAAACTGCCTAGTTTTTATTAGCTATCTCGAAAAACTAATATATTATCTATAATTTTGTACCATAATATATCATCACAATGTGATTCATGGTTCATTATTATGGTTCCTGAAAAACTTAATTTTTTAAAAGCTTTATATTAACTTGCAATGCATGTTCGGGTGGAATCTTGCAACTGAATTTTAAAGCAGTTGTCCTCAACCGATTGAGCTGAAATTTGGCATACCTGTCAAGTTCCGATGACAATGCAATATTATGGTGACAACAAGCTGATTTGATGTTGGAAACGGAAGGTGGACAACGGAATGTATGCTTGTCCGGGTGGAATCTTGCAACTGACCTTTAAAGCAGTTATCCACAACCGATTGAGATGATATTTTGCATACCTGACAATGCAATATTATGGTGACAGCGAGCTGATCTGATGATGGAGACGGAAGGTGGACAATGGAACTCCTGGATGGAAATAGCAGACTGGCCGTATTTAGGCTCATTTTGATCAGCACTCGGTTACGATCACAAATTTTATAAAAGCTTGTAAGTATTGAAAAAAAAAAAACACGAAAAAATTACGTCCTTATTCAATTTTAATATCAGTGCATCAGTTATTTCCTACCTTAAAAAGGTAATCTATCGAGATATCCAGCTCAGGAGGCAGGAAATCTTCCGGAAAAACTCAACGACGAAAAAATATCCTTTCCCGATTTTCCGAGCAAACAGTGGACGTAATCGAGTGTTAGCATTTGACCCACAAAGATAAGCCGAAAGTAAAGCCGTGTGTTCAATAGGCAACAACATGTTCAACATCGCGAGAAGTTGCTAGACATTTTATACTACTAGAATGACGGAACAAGCTGATGGCCCACCTGATGTTAAGCGGTAACCTCTGCCTATGAACAGTGCATTACCTCATAGGTCACGTCCACCTAGGACGCGCCCTATGTGGCATTGCACTGCGCCCGACACCCTGAGACATAAAGATAAAAATCTCGTGGGCCAGTAATTCCTGAGTTCCTTTAATTTTAGTGAGAGCATGTGAAAGATTTATTTCATATAAGTAAAAGCAAAACTTAATAAAACAGCACACGCTACGTTTGATGTAAATATATAAAAAAACCCTTACTTATAATATGTAGGTCCAGATATTGCCATGTTAGCTGTCGAGGAGCAGATCGAAATCAGGCCACGCGGCTTTATCATGAAGATTATCAGAACCTACCTTTCAAAACGGAACACAGCAATGCGAGCATTACTGCTTGACGGCAATATACGTGTTGTTACCACACGTTTAATAAAATGTAATAATTATTACACGTATTGGAGTAATATGTTAATCTTAATGTTAAATAATGTTTTCATTTGTGCCTCGCTTTTTAAGTTAATAAATATTTTCATTTTTATCTTTATCCCTTATCTAATAAAAGATACATTTATTTACAGAAAGAATAATACAACTAATACAAGAAGGTATTGTAACGATCTAAACGTAGCTCAACTGATCCAAATCACTTCCAGAAGGAAGCGTACCTAAGATCCTGGCTGCATTGCCACGTTGAATGGCAATACTAATGCGTTGAGCCAGATAAGAGCCAGCTCTAGGGTCACGCGTCTAAAGGTTGAACAACTGCGACGCAGGAGGTTGCGGGTTCGATTCCCGCCTCGGAACAAATATTTGTGCGATCGTAGATATTTGTTCAGGGTGTTCTGGGTACTTTCTATGCATAATAAAAAAAAAACTATCTATGTAATATATTGTATTAAGTATATCAGTTATCTAGTACCCATAACACAAACTGTGCTTAGCTTGGGGCTAGATAATGTTGTGTGAACTGTCCAGCATTATTTATTTATTTATTTAACTGATCTAAATTACTACTACTATTACGGAAGCTAAAAATAAAATAATTATTATTACTACTTATATTCGCAAGTGAGTTGTTACCTAGTATAGTATTCTTTTATTTGTGGTTGTTACAGTGATATTAATTTATGTCCGTACCTATTTAATTCGAAAAAACCCTATAATATTGATGTATGTTTCGCAACGGGTAACGTAGACGGGTAGACGTAATGCACAATATGTGTAGCCTTATGATAACACAGATTTAATCTACAAAGAAAATCCAAAAGCAACATTGCAATACAAACAAATATAACGGCGTATTGGGCCATAAAGTCGATAAAACAAACACTCGCACACGTGATGTCATCAAAATGATGCACCTATGGATAGTTAGGCGATAGTCTTATACGATATAATAGACCTAACTTAGCACGTAACCCCCAACCAATCTTTCTTATAAGTTAAGATCCTCTCCATCCAAAGCTTGTCTGGAAGAGATCGCTTCTTAGCGATAAGACCGCTCATTGTACATTTAGTTTTTGTTTAATTGTTGTGTGTTTATTTTAAACTAGTTTGTAAGGTGTGCAATAAAGTATTTTCATTTATTCATTCATTCATTCATTCACGTACTAATGCCACAGACTAATGCTTAGCATTATCCCTGTCACTTTCACACACATGTCAGATCACGCGTGCTAGAGCGGGACAGAGACAATGCTAAGCATTAGTACGTGCTAACGTAACTACGAGTATTTATCTCGGCCAAAGTGTAGGAGTTTCGTTACATTCAGTCGTGTTTAGAGCACATATATTTGACGACCACAGAGGTCGCAGCGGGCGAAGGTTTGTCTGCGACGCAGGAGGTTGCGGGTTCTATTCCCGCCTCGGAACAAATATTTGTAAGATCTGCAGATATTTGTTCAGGGTTCTGGGTATTTACTATGTTTAATAAAAAATATCTATCAATGTAATGTATTAATTATATCAGTTATCTAGTACCCATAACACAAGCTCTGCTTAGCTGTCCAGCATTATTTATTTATTATACTATATTGTAAAATTGTGTGAGAAAACATTTCTGAATTCAAGGATGTGAGTGGCATTTATGTAATTGGGTCGAAAGAAACAAGTCACACAATTTGCCCCAAGCTTGCTTGCTTTTTGCTTGAAAAATTCGCAGAATCTTCACAAATTCGCAAATTCTTGTTTTGTTGTCAGAAAAAATCTTGTAGATTGGTAATCTCGATTTATGTTCAGATAAACCTTTTATCTAGAGATATTCGGGTTGGTGATGTTTATTTAGCGTATATTGTGATAAGTCCTGCCTACTTACGCGTGACGAAGATAATTATTTGCCACCAAGGGTACAGAATAAATATTAGTACCCAAGGGTCGAAGAAGTAGTACCTATGCGTTTAGGATGAGAGGTTATGTGTTTCACAAAATGTTCCCTGTTATCCATAGGTATATAATTTAACCATTTTTCTGTACTCAAAGGGTAAAACGGGACCCTATTACTAAGACTCCGCTGTCCGTCTGTCACCAGGCTGTATCTCATGAACCGTGATAGTTAGACAGTTGAAATTTTCACAGATGATGTATTTCTGTGGTTGCTATAACAAACGAACTGTATACAAAATGTGGATTTAAATTGGTTTCAGAATAGTGTATAGCTTATAAGTAACTATAAGATAACTGTAAATCCTGGATTAATAAAATAAATAAATAACAAATACTAAAAATTAGAATAAAATAAATATTTAAGCGGGCACCAATACAACAAACGTGTTTTTTTTGCCGTTTTTATAGATAATGGTACGGAACCCTTCGTGCGCGATTCCGACTTGCACTTGTTTGTTTTTTTATTCCATTTTATTTTTACTGGAAGAAAGCGTTAGCAGAGTCAGTCGTGGGAAGCAATAGCTGCGATGAGCTCACCACTTGTCACGTCTATATCCCACGATGGTGCAAGTGCAACCCACGGTGAAGATATGCCCATTTGAGGCTCTGCCTACCCTTTGGGGGAGAAAGGTGTGTGTCTATGTATGTATGTATGTATGTATGTATTTTAGTAGTAGCAGAGCTTTTTTGTGAAAGTATGTATGTAAAACTTTAAACACAGTTGAATACACCAAACGCGCTTCCAAAATAAAAAATCTTTTTTATTTGCTGTTAGCGCCTAATTGATGTTATTCAAATGGTGGAAAAGGCCCTCATATTTTCCAAACATAAAACCAGTATGATTTGTTTTGTCCACCCAATTAAAAGAAATAATAAAGAAAGAATGCCGGACACAGTTAACACAACATTATCTAGCCCCAAGCTAAGCAGAGCTTGTGTTTTGGGTACTAGATAACTGATATACTTAATACAATACATTAAATAGATAGATATTTTTTATTATACATAGAAAATACCCAGAACACCCTGAACAAATATCTGCGATCGCACAAATAATTGTTCCGAGGCGGGAATCGAACCCGCAACCTCCTGCGTCTCAGGCCAACCTTCGCCCGCCGCGCCACAGAGGTCGTCACACACAGGATTAAACATCAGGAGTCGCCACACTAACCTAGTTTCGGGAAACTGTCAATAATGAACACACATAAATAACTAATTAAGACCGTTCGATGGAAATAATTAGGTTGCAATGTGAAACTAAGCAGTTATGGAGTTAATTTGGTAACAGTTAGTTGTATATTTGATTGCAATCTTACTGACCAATTTAATCAATAATAATCAATAATCATTTATTTGGTAAGAGTATTACACGTACACATTCATTTATTTACTATACTGCAGTATAGATTACAATATAAATTAACAATGAGTAAATAATAATAATAATTATTATTTTATTATCAGGAGAACCAACAGCTTACTTAAACATAATAATACAGTAGGATAACAATAGAGAGCCAATAAAAGGTTCCCACGAATAGAGTTTGAGTAGGTAATGAACAGGGTGCAAACATTAATTTGGAGAAAATTTACAATTACTTCGCTTACTGCTTAAAAAGAAAAAAAGATAACAGTAGCAGTTATACCTAACTATTTAAAAACTAAAGAACTAAAGAAAAGAGATATATGTATATAATATTTTGCATTTACAAACAGTATGCTATGAGAAGAAGTCTTTGCTCAGTCGCTGCCGCGCCGAGCTGACGCTGGTGCAGAATAGATCCAAGTCAAAGTGCCTACTTAACCTGTTATAGTTATTGCTTGCTCGCCATAAGAAAGAATTCTGCCTATAATTGGTTGAAACTATTGGAACATGTAGCGGCTTGTTAAATCTAGTTGGTCGAGAAGGAACACTTAGGTTTATCTGGTTTAAAAGATCAGGACAATCAATAAGGCCACTGGTTATTTTGAGAAGGAAGGTAATGTCAGCAATTTCCCGTCTTTTGGAGAGAGGGAGGAAATGAAATTTTTTGCAAAGATTAACGTAATCGTTTGATATAGGGAACTCTTAGACGATAACACAGATATTTCAAAAACTTAGCCTGAATCCGCTCGATTCGTGAGATGTATTTGTCATAGCGTGGGCTCCAGATTTGCGATGCGTATTCGAGATTACTCCGGACAAACGTGCAGTACAGTATTTTAAATGTCTTGGCTCTCTTGAAGTCGCTTGAAGATCGCTTAATGAAATAGCATAATAAAAATAAGAAAAAAATAGAACAATATTAGAACAATTAAATAATAATAATATTCAATTATCAATTTAATGCTTAAATTCGAGCACAGAATAAATAATAGTACCTACAAGATTCGAGTCACTTTAAGTCAAGTCAAAAAGTATTTTATTCATTGAAATCACAAGGACCATTATGAATCGTCTTAAAAAATAAATTTATATTAATTACTCCTGTGTTTCAACGCAACCAGACCTAGAAGAATCAGGCAAAAAACACGGTCTGTTTTTTTGTTGATGATCCTTCTTACTACTAGGTGGTATATTATAGCGATGGTAGCCTAACGGTTCAATATAGCGATGGTAGCCTAACGGTTCAATAGTGCAACTCAGAATCCAACGATACCGGGTTCGATCCTAGGCTCCGCACCAATGACTTTTCTAAGTTATGTGCGGATTTCCATCGCTCTGTGCTTCGGAGGGCACGTTAAGCTGTCGGTCCCGACTGTTATTGATTAATAGCAGTCGATAAGCCATGTCAGAGGCCCTCGGGCGCCTTGACAAACTCCGTCACCAGAGGCCAGCACTACCTCATACGAAACGAAACGAAACGCAACCAGAACTAGAAGAATCAGGCAACAAACACGGTCTGTTTTTTTGTTGATGATCCTTCTTGCTACTAGGTGGGGAGCGCCTGAGTGGAAGCTGATTCAAAGAAAAAAGGAAAACCAACTTAAAAACCTTACTTAGGTAGGCAGTCAAAAGTAAGATGATAGAGAGAATCAGCAAAAGTTCAGGTCTACGTTTAGGTCTACTAATATAATTCCAATTACATATTTGTCGAGGTACAACAAAACCATATAGCTACGACAAATGCGTCTTTTTTTCCTCGTTATGCCATAAAAACTACCACTTATGGAGTGGTAATGGCTGTGTTTCATCTACCTTTGTTCCCCCCATACAATTCAATTCATTTCAATTCAATTCAATTCATTTATTTCAGGCAACAGTGAAAAATGTACATTGTACCTAGACAAAGGCCCATATATACCTTACAACTAACATACATATAAAGATATTTATAACATAATCTAACACACGTGTGATCGCCGACGCGTCGCGGCCCGGGGATCACGTGACAGACGGCCTTTGAACCGCCGGAACTTCACCCCTTTCGGCCAGAAGTCAGGGCTCAAGTAGATCTTCAGATCCTCCGTAGGGACCCTCACCACAAATGAGCTAAAGCCCACATTATGACGAGAGTTCAACTTCATGACCCTCAATCCCACTCCGACTTTCCTCTTGATATGCAATGCTTGATGTCTTGATTACAATCAAGACATCAAACATTGGACATCAACCCCCCTCCCCCTGCATTGTAATGCATTTGATCAGCTCGCTTGACAGGCGGATTGGTGATCGTTTTGGTGCTGAGGTGGTGTTGAGACTCAGATAGATGCTGCTACATATCCCCTGGAGTAATCATTTATTATTATTCATAATTAAAATTATTTTGTATTTGTTATTTGTGAATTTAAAGATTGTTTTTTTTTATATAATTTGGACTAAGTTATTTTTGTTTGTACAGATACCACAACATTGTAATTGATTAGTAGTATTAATGAATTGACTAGGTATTTATTTTATCCAATGTATGTAATAGAGACGTACCTATTTTAAAACATTTGCATGTTTGTGAAGCAAGAACATGTGCTCCTCACTATAACATAAGGTCTTCCATGTATCCTACCATGTTTTGAATAAACTAATTTCATTTCATTTAGTCACCTTTTACGACATCCACGGGAGGAGAAGGAGGGGTCTATTCTCAGGCTGGAAACACCACATAACGCTAACATCTATAAAGCTATATAGTTTCGTTTTGTTTCGTATGAGGTAGTGCTGGCCTCTGAGGGCTGAGTCGCAGTTTTGCACACGATGACACCAATCGTCCGTCGTACTTACACTACGCTTACACCATACACCGGTGTGTGTGGGACATAAGTGAGTCTTAGTGGTTCAACACCGTCGTATACCACCCATCGTAGGGACACGATCGTATAACACCGGAAGACGCCAAAATTGGCTATGATATGTTGTCGAAATGAATTTAAAACTGATAAAAAGGTATTTGTCTATGGAATTTGATTGTTGAATGTGTCAGTTGTCACTGTAAAGATGTCAAAGTCAAATTGTATTTTGATTTTTGAAGTTGAAGTTGAAGTTGGTTTTCGCCATTATGAAGAAGAAGAAGGTGTAGTAGTCAAATTCAAGTATTTTCATTAATTTCCAAACAAAGAAAGTATTCAAAGATTTATAAGTAACAAACCTCTTCGTGCAAACATGGATGCAACTCCGCAACACTAATAAACACAATGAACGCTGGGCACGGACCACGGGCTGCATACAGTCAAGAGCTGCCCTACCGGCTGGCTTGGCTTACCTACAACAACTGATACGTCGCCTGCTCAACTTTCAAAGAATAACCCTTCGCACCATCGTGGGTTCGTGGGGACACTCATAGGACACAGTCTCAACGCCTCTTCAACATCGGAGCCACATACAGCCCACTCTGCAGAGGGTGTCTGACCAAAGAAGAATCGGCTGCCCACTTAATCCTGGAATGTGTGGAAATAGCAGCTCAACGTAAACAAATCCTCAACAACCCGAGAAGCCTGCGAAGACCCCAGTAAACTTCTGTGCTAGTGGAGTGATTGTACCTTGTGATTTCAATGAATAAAATACTTTTGACTTACTTTGGTGGTAATTTCAATGACTGAATTTTTCGTATTGGGCAGGAGCGCATAACTTTCTAGTATCACTTATGATTTCCCCCCTAGTTTAGGCCATTGGGAGAAGTGTTGTTTTTTAAGAATATTTTTGGTAAACACATTCATATAAGGCCCGAAACCAAAAATCATCTAGATAAATCTATAAAATATAAATATAGATATATATATATATAGATCTAGTAAAGTCATGGTAGCAGCGACCTAACTGACAAGTCCAAGAAATTAGATCTTGTTTATTTACACAGGGTAACAGGACAGGTAAGTTGCCTATATTATTTCACTATGATCATAATCGCAGATACCTTAAACCGTACCGACCTTACCTTACTGAGACCATTAACTTTTTTCATCCGGTTCCTAAGAATAAAAATATTTTACTAGCTCGAATACAGGTAACTTATTTCTAAGAGGCGTTACAATACAATTATAACACCTCTTTCGCTAGCTTGCTTTTAAACATAAGAACATAAATAAATAAATAATGCTGGACAGTTCACACAACATTATCTAGCCCCAAGCTAAGCAGAGCTTGTGTTATGGGTACTAGATAACTGATATACTTAATGGCAAATCCATGAATTTGGTATTTTATTATAGACCCGTATAGCATTTACATTTATTATATATATTTATTTAGGTAAATCGTAGAGCGTACCTCTATACTCTGTCTACGAGGTAAATTATTAACAAAAGTAATATAGGTACTCACTTTTACTTCAAGGCTCACACGCTGCTTAGGCCTTTGGTCGGTCGGTCGGTACGCTGTCGCAGCTCTTCGCATAGGAATACGAAGGCTTCTTTCGACAGCCGGTATTCCTAAATTCGGTCTCCGGGAGATCTTATACAGGATCAAAGGATGCCCGAAGACTGTCTCGCATTTCCCGTAGCTCACGAGCCCGTTCTTCTTCATCAACATCCATGCAAGAAAATATGTCGCAGACATCCTCAATAACAAAGAACCCCACAAAAGTCCACAATTATACAGAAAAATTAACACTACCGTGTAGCGCTCACCTCTCACCGCCAAAAACACAAGTGTTGATCGTAACGCTCATCGTCGCCGTCGTGTCATCGTATTCCAAGCGTGAAGCTGTCAAATTTGGCACTCGGACTCAGAAATAAATGAAAAACCGTTAAAAACGGTACGTAAGTGCTTGCGATACGACGGCCGTGGCTCGGCTTATACGATCGGTGTATAGTGTAACGACGATGATCGTAAGCATGGCAGCTGGGACTCAGAATATAAGTTCTCAAAGTGTACGCTAGGGGCGCTTATCATATTCCCATACAAAAATGCGTGTTACACTACACCATACACCAGTGTCAAATGTTTGGTAAAAGCCAGACTCAGCACACTGTTGTCGGAGTTTGTCAAGCCGCCCGAGGAAATATTAATATTATTACTTATCGACTGCTATTAATCAATAACAGCCGGGACCGACAGCTTAACGTGCCCTCCGAAGCACAGAGCAATGGGAATCCGCACATAACTTAGAAAAGTCATTGGTGCGGAGCCTAGGATCGATATAATAAGGTAATATGACATTTATTTTATCGATAAATTGATGGGATCCCAACCCTAGGTCTTCGAGCAACCTCGTTCAAACGCTAAGGCTGTGCCTGCAATTTTACTGAAGCACTTGAACCGCAATAACTTGCCGGTTCCACAGAATATATAATAGTACAGCCGGTTCTAGCTAGAACATGATAGCACGTATGCATATAACCTGTATATTTTATTTTTTGTTTTTTTTATTATTCTACTTGAATGACGGAACAGCAGATGGCCCACCTGATGTTAAGCGGTAACCTCTGCCTATGAACAGTGCATTACCTCATAGGTCACGTCCACCTAGGACGCACCCTATGTGGCATTGCACTGCGCCCGCCACCCTGAGACATAAAGATTAAAAGTCTAATGTGCCTGTAATTTCACCGGCACCCTTACCCTTCAAACCAGAACACAGCAATGCGAGCACCACTGCTTTGCGGCAGAAATAAAACTGACTAGGTTTTAGATCACGGTTGGTGGATTTTTTATGTTAAGGGAGAAATTACGTACGTACTCGTGTTTTGGCGAGCGATCAGGCTCGCGTAAAACGCTGTAAAATCTGTGAAAACCAGCCAAAGAAAAGACTTGTTTTTAACACGCTTTTATTAGCTTCAATTGTATGTAACTAACTTATACATAAACGAACTAACTAACAATGTAATCAAGTTCTGGAATCTATTTTTCGACAACTTCCCGTATGTATTTAGTATTTAGTGTTTCGTGGTCAAACAAAGGTCTATCAATGTTAAAAAAAAAAAAAAAAAAATTGTATGGTCTTCTATGAACATACACAGTAGTACTCGTAGTATAGAGCTTTTTTGTGGAAGAGTTCGTCCGGTTCGCATCGCTGTGTTCCGGTTTGAAGGGTATAGGTACCGGTGAAATTACAGCCACATGAGGCTTTATCTCATGATCTTCATCTTTATGTCTCAGGTGCAGTGCAATGCCACAGGGCGCGTCCTAGGTGAACGTGACCTAGAGGTAATGCATTGTTAAAGCCAGAGGTTACCACTTAACATCAGGTGGGCCATCTGCTTGAACCGTCCTTCATGCAACTAAACAAAAATGCTAGGTCTTTATTCTTGAATTAATCTAATATTATACAGCACGTTCACCGTAATATGGCACCTGCTTTGGGTAGCGTGCCTTGCAAAGGCAGCTGCCATCTTACGGTGAACGTGCTGTAGTTAGGTATCATGTGTCAATCTTCTTATAGTTCCATTTAACTAACTAAACACGACCAATCACACGCAAACCAATCTCTTAGCCAAATACTATCATGAGATCCAACTCATCTGTCGACAGTTACCGACTGCTAATATGGCACATCGGGGCCAAGAGGTGGGAAGCGCCTGGTAAAGTACAGTTTTACCTAGGAAGATGGACTAAAGGCATGGAACTAAGGCTAAAAATGAAACGGCATCGATCATACCAGTCTCATTCTTTTATATGAATGTATTCATGTGTTGGAATGAGACAGGCATATACGACCTATCTGTTTTTATTTGTGTAACTCGTACCAGGCAAAATGTCACATTACTACTACATTCATGGTAACAATCTAGGAAGATGTATATGCATGGTGCTAATATTCAGGGTACGGAACGGAAAAACGACTGTCGTGTGACAATATATTTGTTTCTCTCTAACATAGGATAGCAAGCTATCTTCTAGGATAGGAGTAAGAAGGAACACTCTATGCTATTTTAGCACTCACTCCATACTATTATACCTCCACGAGTATTACCCAAAATATAAGTCGCCCGATGTACCTGCGCCGTAGACCAATTTATATAGCGCGGGAACCTTCTTTCTACCAATAGAAATCGCGCGCTAAAATCTTGCGCGCTTATTGGTTAATCGATTTTGCGGCAAAATGGTCAACTGCTAGATGTGAGCGGGACACAGCTATACAGGGGACAGAGCTATACTATACGATCGGCTACTCTCGGATATCAGGCTGTCCTTTTCTGCGCAAAGGAAATCAGACGATCGTAGTTATATTTTGGGTAAACCTGTAACAAACATTCAAAGATCGTACGTAAATTTGACAGTTATAATATTAGGGACACACCCACCTGAGTGGAACTGAGAAAATTCTCTGCATAAGCGAATCAAGCCGATCAAGCGAGGTTTAGACTACAAAGAAAAACTGCAGAAGTTTTTTTAACGGAGACCTTCGTTAGACCGCGGTCTCACCTGTTGGTAAGTAACTATGCAGCCGAAGATGGGAGCACAAAGGTCTAGAAGGCACCTATTCACTCTTGCCTTAAAGATATCCATATTATAGTTTTGAGCAAAGACAGACGATGGCAACGTGTTCCATTCCTTAGCAGTTCACATTACAAAGGTGGAACCAAAACACTTGCGGGTATGCTGATGAGATAAGGATGGTACTGAGCCGTGCGCCTGCTTGTCCTATGATGAAAAGGGGATGGTGGGGTCAGATCATGTAGTTCCTGGGCACATTCCCCGAAATCTGCAGGCAAAGTTCTTTGTGTAAACAGGATCAGCAAGCTATATTCTGCAAGATATCCAACTTTCGATACTTGCTTCAAGTTCTATGTCCTCTTTGCGATAAATATTGTACGGAATATAAACAGAACAGCAGAAATTGCCGTAAGAACTTGGTAGTCTAAATCTCACTAGACATCACTCTCTTAAAAATAAAATACAAATAAAAGGGCATTTATTCCTTACCCTATCATTACAAACAAAGGTTATAATGTTAGTTATAATATTTAGGCTATAGTGTAAGAGAAAAGGTCGAGGGCTTTGCCACGCTGTTTTTCAGCCTCGCCTTAGAATACTGCAGCAGCAGTCTTGGTGGGAAAGTGCCACAGCAACAGCCGGGACTGTATCTTCTTGATACATAATGGAAACCATTATTTGTATTGCGTGACGCCATCATTTCTAATCCTTATAATTCCTTTATTAGTATTATTTCCTTTAGTAGTAGTAGAGATTTTTTGTGAAAGAGTTCGTCCGGAGAAGTACTACCACCATACCTATTTCTGCCGCAAAGCAGTAGTGTTCGCATTGCTGTGTTCCGGTTTGAAGGGTAAGGGTGCCGGTGAAATTACAGGTACATGAGACTTCATCTTTATGTCTCAGGGTGGCGGGCGCAGTGCAATGCCACATAGGGTGCGTCCTAGGTGGACGTGACCTATGAGGTAATGCGCTGTTCATAGGCAGAGGTTACCGCTTAACATCAGGTGGGCCTCTTGCTTGTTCCGTCAACCAAGTAGTGTATAAAAAAAAAAACATGTTCAATTGATTTTTGGATTTTGCCGAAAAAAATGTCCACCTCCATGTCCCCGTCAGTCGCCTTGTTACTCCTGCGTGCGGGCATAGAGGGCAGCACAGCTAATGCATCATAATATTCTGTCCTCCAGTTTTTTTTTTAAATACTACTTGAATGATGGTACAAGCAAATGGCCCACCTGATGTTACGCGGTAACCCCTGCCGGGCCCTGCCTATAAGCCTACTGTTATTTATTTAAATTTCCCGCCTCGAGAACCTATAAAGTAAAAACCTAAAATATAAACCGACCAAGTGAAATTGCTCGTTAGTTTCGTACTACACGTATGTTACGTAGAGATGATTGAATTTGGGATTATGTGTTGTTGATTGAATCGTCGCTACATAACTTTATTACGTAACTTTATTTGACGACCTCTGTGGCGCGGCAGGCAAACGTTCGCCTGCGACGCAGGAGGTTGCGGGTTTCCCGCCTAGGAGCAAATATTTGTGCGATCTGCAGATATTTGTTCAAGGTGTTCTGGGTATTTTCTATATATCATAAAAAAAAACTAGATCTATTTACAAAGAAAAAGAAAGAATATATATTCATTTGTATACATGAGCTACACAGAAACATTTATTAAACTAAGAAGAAATAGATATGAAGGTACGAGGTGTAACTTAAGTAACAAAATGGCTCTGCCTCAGCATTTAATATATTGTATTAAGTATATCAATTTTCTAGTACAAATAACACAAGCTCTGCTTAGCTTGGGGCTAGATAATGTTGTGTGAAATGTACAGCAATCTCATGCTGTATCTCATGAACCGTGATAGTGAGACAGTTGAAATTTTCACAGATGATGTATTTCTATTGCCGCTATAACAACAAATACTAAAAAACAGAATAAAATAAATATTTAAGGGGAGCCATACAATAAACGTGTTTATTTTGCTGTTTGTTTAGATAATGGTACGGAACCCTTCGTGCGTGAGTCCGAATCGCACTTGGCCAGGTTTATTATATTAGTTATTCCTTCAGCCGTTCCTAATAAATAGGGTGCTACTTGCAGACGAACAACCAATCCTTTATGGATTTAGGCTTTTGCCTTCTCAGGTACATTACCCTAAAAAGTTTCCTTCTCTGTGCATAAAAAAACATTTAAAAAGCACATAGAGTGGCCATTAGGTTTCTGGAGACGTCGCTTTGAGGCTCCGAGAGCACTCATCATGCTCCAGTGTATGTAACATCCACTTGCGCGACCTGATTCCAACATTTTAGAGCAAGAACGGGTAGAACGAGTTTGGATTTTTGAGTTTTCTTTTTTAAATAAATTCTTTTTTTTTACAGTAATATAAATACAACTAATACAAGGCAAGTACACAATTAAAAATACATATAAAAGAGTTGTGCTACCTCAAGCTGAAGACCATTGCTAACGATCTAAAGGTAGCACAACTGATCCAAATCACTCTAATCACCAATCACCAGACCGATGCGTCCCTAAGATGCTGGCTGCATTGCCACGCTTAATGGCAATACTAGTGCGTTGAGCCAGATAAGAGCCAGCTCTCGGGTTACGCGTCGCTTCCACCAGTCGCCCTGAAATATCGTTTCTTTTCGAGTTTTCTTGAGTTTGAGTTTCTTTTTTTAACCGACTTGATAAAAAAAGGGGAGGTTCTCAATGTTTGTTACCTCATATCTCTGTCATTTATGAACCGGTTTGGACATTTTTTTTTGTTGACTCAATTTGCTTCCAGATTGGTTCCATTTTCATCAAAATCTGGTTCTGATGATGACATCCATGAGGAATTGAGGGAACTGCTCAAATATTATAGGCACACATATAGCGATTTCGGTATTTTCAGCAACAAGTCAAGCATGTGCATTCAGAAAGTGGCATTTGGTGAAATGGAACTGATGAAGAAGACCAGAGATGGCAAAATCTTGTATTGGGAATAAATTCCAAGCTTCGAAGTCGGTTTTTTAAGGAAAATAATTATTGAGTTTGAGTTTTCTTTTAAAAGAAAATGTTTGTTAACTAGAATTTCATCAACCATAGAACAAGTTAGGTAACTGAGCAAAAAAAAACACTTTGTCTCACGAAAGTGAAAGTGTTGGGAAACCTTACAACTTGGGAAACAATCGCATAAAAAGGTGGCTTCACACGGTGAGCGATAATATCAAACGGTTGGCCTAGCCAGGGCTACCTCAGCGATAAAATTGTTAGCATCGAAAAGTCCATTATTGTATGAAAAAACGACGGGTGTTATAAGTTTGACGTGTCTGTCTGTGTGTCTGTGTGTGTTTATGTCTGTGGATCGCGAACGGATGAACGGTTTTTTTTTTGTTTTAAAGGTGAATTTGTCGGGAGTGTTCTCTAAGCTATGTTTGATCAAAATCGGTTCAGCCGTTTCATTGCGTTAAGGGTTTTTTGAATTTTTACAAAATTAATTACTTGTATTATTTATTTTATTTATTTGGTACAACAAACAGCAACACTATATAACACTATGAAAACGATCACTTAACGTCAATAGAGGGATTTGGTTTCGATAACGCTTCCCTATAGCGTCGATAAACAATACCAGCCGGCCAGAAATCCGGATCAAGGAGCACATCCTTGTACTTCACCTGGACCTGGAGAGCATATGACTTGAAGTCTGTGGTCCTGTTGGTCTGCAGCCGCTGGAGAGACAGTCAAATCGCCGCCCTCTAAATCCGGCCCTAGCACCTCTCCGTCACGAACCGGAGTAAATCATCTCCTGATGTTTTCTCATTTATTCGGAAGAAGATAAATAAATATATAAATAATGCTGGTCAGTTCACACAACATTATCTAGCCCCAAGCTAAGTAGAGCTTGTGTTATGGGTACTAGATAACTGATATACTTAATCACACTATCCTATCCTATCCTATCCTATTTCCTATTAATAGTATAAACGCGAAAGTATCGAAGTATAAGGATGTATCTTTATTACTCTTTCACGTAAAAACTACTTGATGGATTTGGATGAAATTTGGAATGGAGATAACTGGACTCCCGGAATAACACATAGGCACATTTTTATCCCACGGGATCGAGACTTACGCGGGTGAAACCGCGGGGCGCTGCTAGTACAATATAATACATGGGTAGATATTTTTTATTATACTAAGAAAATACCCAAAAAACCCTGAACAAATATCTGCGATCGCACAAATATTTGTTCCTAGGCGGGACTCGAACCCACAACCTCCTACGTTGCAGGCCAACCTTCGCCCGCTTGATAAAGATCTTGATAGTCGGCTCATTATAATGAACGTCTCGATAGTATAGCTATTATGTGAGCTATTATAGCTCACTGTGTGTAGGCACCTTTATTTTATGGCGTTACTCAGACAAGTTTAAACGTAGTTGTTGCCGCTTGGTTGCATGGTGACTGGTTGATAGTCGTGGTGAAATTTAATTGTAACCACTGAACCCAGGATTATGCGTACATTTCTAGTATCTACGGAAAAGACCAGGAACACTTCATTATAGAAGATAAATAAATAGATAATAGACTAGAAACTCGCACGGCTTCGCACGGATACTGTCAAGATCTCCCCTCCCTCCCGTCCCCCCTAACCCTTCCCCCTTCCCAGCCCCCCATCTATCCACACACCAGATGTAAATAATACTTTAGCTAATTTTTTTACACCTGTCACTTGTTACATTATCGGAGTTTTTTTTTTTGAAAATATAATATAGCCTGTCTCCCGGGGATGTAGCTTCACAACAGTGAAATAATTTTTCAAATCGGTTCAGTAGTTTCGGTTTCTATTCAATGCAAACAAACAATCAAATCTTTCCTCTTTATAATTAGTATAGATAAATAGATAGAAAAAAACTAAGACTAGAATAGACATTATTTTCATTATCATCATCATCATCATCATCACCGTCATCCTGTACGCCTGTGTCTCCCTCATAGAATGATACGAATAGCAGCCCTATTGTGTTTTTTATACTTCTTGGAGTGACGCGTCAAGTAGATGGCCCACCAGATATTAAGTGGTACCCTATTTAAAAAAAAAAGTACAGAATTCTAAGTCGTTTAGAAGTTGAATCAAATTTTCAGTTGAAAACAGCTGCACTTTGTTTTTTTTTTTCACTTGGTTAATGAACAGGTAGGCCATGTTTGTTAGGACAATGAATAACATATATTTTTTCAGCACATAACATTAACCATTAACTCGTCTATGAGGAAAAAGCCTCCAAATAAAATAATATGGGTATAATTTAGACGGTCACCAAAAATATTTTTAAGACTCGAAATATTATGATCCAAAATAAATGAAATAACATCTGGAAAATCACAAACGTTGCACAAATATTATTTTTGGTTCCTAAAATGGATTAACGGTCACCAAATTCTGTTCCTAAAATGGATTAACGGTCACCAAATTCTGTTCCTAAAATGGATTAACGGTCACCAAATTCTGTTCCTAAAATGAATTAACGGTCTCCAAATTCTGTTCCTAAAATGGATTAACGGTCACCAAATTCTGTTCCTAAAATGGATTAACGGTCACCAAATTCTGTTCCTAAACTGGATTAACGGTCACCAAATTCTGTTCCTAAAATAGATTAACGGTCTCCAAATTCTGTTCCTAAAATGGATTAACGGTCACCAAATTCTGTTCCTAAAATGGATTAACGGTTTCCAAATTCTGTTCCTAAAATGGATTAACGGTCACCAAATTATGTTCCTAAAATGGATTAACGGTCACCAAATTCTGTTCCTAAAATGGATTAACGGTCACCAAATTCTGTTCCTAAAATGGATTAACGGTCACCAAATTCTGTTCCTAAAATGGATTAACGGTCACCAAATTCTGTTAGGTTCGTTCCCGTGGTCTGGCAAACATGGCGCGAGGGGAACATCAGAGTATTTTTTGTCAGGTATTCTGCCCTTTTCAGGGCGGCAAGTCCCACATAATTCCGGCCCTCCCCGGACCGGTTTATTAGTAAACAAATTTTTACTCTGAAGACATAAGGTTAGGTTAAATATATAATATTTAGTCTAAAAGTGTATTTTAAAGGCGTCCATATATTTTTATGGCAGTAAATTATTCGAAAAAAAATATTTATTTCATAATATGTATTTTAGAAACGTAATTTGGTGACCATTTATCCATTTTGGTAACCATAGGTACTTTTTTGGGCGGTGTTTAAACACAAGCCAAATAATAATAAGCGGTAGTACTCGCATTGTTGTTTTCCGGATTGAAGGGTATGGTTGCCAGTGAAATCACAGGCACATCAGAGTGGGTCATCAGCTTGAACCGTCATTCCAAGTATTATAAAAAAAAAACAATCAGCTGCTGTACATGCCTTAACTTCGTTGGCGTAGATGAAGGCTCAAGCGCCATAAGTAGCCACCCAATTATGGCTTTTATTATAAAAATAACAACAACGTTTTCTGAATAGTAGAAGTGGTGTGCACGTGTTAGGTAGACCTCTAAAAGCGAGCGTGACCTCAGCGGTGGTACACTTTGTCGAGACCTCGCCTTGACAAATGTACGTGTGATTCGACACGGGCCACGAAACCATTTGTTACAGGTGTAGGGGGAGGGGGGGTTGTTTGTAATACCCGAATACCCAACAGGTATTTCAATCCCCTATACAGTAATGGTAATCTCCAATTTCCTAAAAGGCCAACGGGGTATACAGTAAAGGTAAGTTGTTAGTTATAGTAAGTAGAGCTCCGTCTCCTCCCGTGGATGTCATAAAGCCAACTAAGGGATTATCTGGACTTGTTGATAAGATTTGTCCTGCCTGCTAGCTTATTTAAGGAATGTGTTGTTACTGCAAGAAAGTGTTAGCCGAGTCAGTCGTGGGAAGAAATAGTGGCAATGAGCTCACCACTTGTCACGTCTATATTCCATGATGGTTCAACTCACTGTGAAAAGAGGCCGACTGAGGCTCTGCCTACCCCCCTTCGGGGAAAAAGGCGTGTGTCTACCTATGTATATATATGTATGTATGAACATTGTATCAGGTCATATAATTAGGCATGCAAATCACATACTTAACAATAAAATTAGAAAAATAGGGTTCCGTTGCAATCGAGACAAGGAACCCTTACAATTTCGCCGTGTCCGTCCGTCTGTCTGTCTGCGGCTTAGCTCAGAGACTCTTACACTCGTATTTATAAACAAGTAATTACTTGTTGCTAAGTAATTTCTTAATGAAGTCATTACTTGAAGCTAAAATTCTTCAGTACAAAATTTTATTCTATGGTTGAGTAATGCACGTTACTTACTAAACACTGTCAAAAAGCTCCGAACCGAGTAATAAGCGTTGCTTAAGTAACGAAAGTAGTTACTATTACTTGATTAAGAATTCTAACTTTTGACAGTTCTTACTTCGTCCGATTTCTTAACTATGCAATAAAAATAGTTGCTCAAGTAATTACTTAAGCAAAAGTAATTACTTGAGCAACTATTTTTATTGCATAGTTAAGAAATCGGACGAAGTACTTATAAACTTGACTTACTTTGACTTGTCTATAAATACGAGTGTTAGTACTAGAAAGCTGTAATTTGGCATGGGTATACTTTTTTTTATACTCCTTGAATGGCGGAACAAGCTGATGGCCCACCTGATGTTAAGCGGTAACCTCTGCCTATGAACAGTGCATTACCCCATAGGTCACGTCCACCTAGGACGCACCCTATGTGGCATTACACTGCGCCCGCCACCCTGAGACATAAAGATGAAAGTCTCATGTGCCTGTAATTTCACCGGCACCCTTACCCTTCAAACCGGAACACAGCAATGCGTGCACTACTGCTGTGCAGTAGTGCTCGCATCAGAAATAGGTATGGTGGAAGTACTTCCCCGGACGAACCCTTTCACAAAAAACCTCTACTACTACTAAACTACTACTCTTCTACGACGTGCTAGCTTCTAGCGTCTATAGCGTGCTAGCGTCTATAGCTTACATATTAAACACGCCGACAAAGAGGTAAAACAAAACATTAAAAAAATGCACCCTTTCAAGTAAAGTGGGAATGTTTTTTTTTCTCGTCTTTTCTGTCCATTCCAGGATTACCAGGTCGACAATTGTAAGACAATTGCAAGGAATCCTATATATTATTCCAGAGGTCTACAAGTATCATGTACACCTCTGGTATACATTTTAACAGACAGATGTTGGTACATGTGGCTAACACTCGCACAGCTATAATGTAAATATTATTGCAGCGTCATATTCATACAAGTAGGTCGACGGACAAAAACTGCACGCAAAAACATAATAGCATAGCACATTGAACGCTCAACCTACTAATAAACACCTAGACAAAACCTAGATACCTAGATAGTAGTAGTAGAGCTTTTTTGTGAAAGAGTTCGTCCGGGGAAGTACTACCACCATACCTATTTCTGCCTAAAAGCAGTAGTGCTCGCATTGCTGTAATCCGGTTTGAAGGGTAAGGGTGCCGGTGAAATTACAGGCACATGAGACTTTTCATCTTTATGTCTCAGGGTGGCGGGCGCAGTGCAATGCCACATAGGGTGCGTCCTAGGTGGACGTTACCTATGAGGTTATGCACTGTTCATAGGCAGAGGTTACCGCTTAACATCAGGTGGGCCATCTGCTTGTTCCGTCATACAAGTAGTATGAAAAAAAGACAAGATAGCTTTACCAACTCTGTTACTTAACTGTTTGAACATTATAACTGATTGCACATTACTACTGCGGTCAGCAAGTTAATTAAAATTAAAATTAAATGAAATGTATTTATTGAATAAAAGGTAGTTCAATTACATGTGTTAAATAGTTATTATATTATGTCTGAAGCATACAATTATTATTACATATAAATTACATTCTTTACGTTCGTTTTTGGACAATACTCGTAATTTGAGGGAGGTAGTTTTAAAGGTGGATATTAAAAACGCCTTTAATTCTGTAGATAACTCTGCTAAAAGAAATTATAGACAAAATTCCTGAAATTAACCAATTTCTTTGGCAGTGTTACGGCTTACCTTCTAAATTAATCTATCAGTTCAATTTTATTTGGGCTGCTGTTGGCTGTCAGCAGGGTGACCCTCTTGGTCTGGCCATTTTCAGCCTTGCCATCCATCCGCTTATTCAACGTATACAATCCAAACTAAACGTTTGGTATTTGGATGACAGAACCTTAGGTGGCGACGTGGACACTGTTCTTGGCGATCTAAAACTCATCATTGATGAATTTCGGCAAATAGGTTTAGATAAATTTTTTTCTAAGTGCGAATGTTTCGGTACTTCCGAGCGATTGCTCAAAATTAACACCCATACGGCTTTTACAATTATACAATTTTGCCTTTTTGTGCCAAAACTTACAGGCTTTAAGATGTTGTCAACTATGGAAACACAGTGAGCTGGTGGAAGGCTTGGACAACATAATAAAGAACAGCTTATCGTCAATTCTGAATATCGATGTAGATGACAGGGCGTGGTCGCAGGCCTCTTTGCCTGTTAAATTAGGATGCTTAGGTATTCGTAAAATTTCAAGTGTAGCCCTACCAGCGTTCTTGTCTTCCGCCTATAGCACTTGTTCTTTGGTTAACAAAATTCTATCTCCTTCTCTTGTGGCTCTTTCTGGCAACACTCTCAAAATTTCATACTTAGACGAGGTACGAAATTCTTGGCATAGTGCTTGACCCAATACTGCTACCCCCAAAAATCTTTCGTCTCAACGACAATGGGACGGGCCTCTGTGCGAGCTGACGCGGTGCTCAAGCTCCACAGATCGTGCCCGTCTCCTGGCCGTTTCCAAATGGGAGCCAGAGTTTTTGTTGCAAGCACTTCCATCACACAATACTGGTACTTTAATGGATCCAGTTTCTTTCCGAATTGCTACTTCTTTACGGTTGGGTGCAGGGTGCTGTGCCCCTCATTGCCACTGCGGTACGGTTGTTGATCAGCTTGGTCACCACGGATCATCGTGCACCAGGGCTGCCGGTAGGATTTCCCGCCACGCTAGCCTTAATGATATCATTCGCCGGGCCTTTACCAGCGTTGACATTCTAGCCATTCTAGAACCGAATGGTCTGCTACGTGACGATGGTAAGCGGCCTGACGGCATGACTATAGTTCCGTGGGAGAAGAGTAGGCCTTTGGTGTGGGACGCTACATGCGTTGATACCCTTGCGCCATCTCATCTGTCCGGGACATCAGTTAGGGACGGTGCGGCGGCAGATTCCGCTGAGGTCCTCAAAAGACGCAAATATGCAAGGCTCGACAGAGCTTACTTATTTGAGCCTTTCGGGGTCGAGACACTGGGTCCGTGGGGTACCGGGGCCTTTCACGTTTTCAAAATTCTTTCAGGGCATCTGGTTGATGCGACGCTTGACCCGAGAGCTGGCTTTTATCTGGCCCTATGCATTAGTATTGCCATTCAGCGTGGCAATGCAGCCAGCATCTTAGGGACGCTTCCGTCTGGTAGTGATTTGGATCAGTTGAGCTACCTTTAGATCGTTAGCAGCGGTCTTCCCGGAATTATAATGTAGTATACATGTTTTTTTAAATCTGAATATATTACTTGATTTACTGCTTTAAAAATCAAATCTACGAAATGGAATTTGCTGCCCACTTAAGTTGTAAGACTTGCAAAAATTTATTTTTTGTAAAACGAATTAGTTTTATTAGAAATCAATCAACCTTCATTTAGTCATACTGCTGTAAGTGATTATAAGCATGAAATCTGTCGTTTTAGCTAGTTTATGACGAAATCTAAATAATTCTTGTTAGAAATACATAGCAACTTGACTTTATAAAGTTCTGTTGCGTGGCGGGCGAGTATTCGGCTGATATGCGAGAGGTTGCGATTCCCGTTGCGGGACAAAATGTTTGTATGACCTGCAAATATTTATTCCAGGTCTTTGTGTTGAGGCAGGCGCAGGCGTGGCGCACTCCGCACTTTAGGTATGAAGCTACAAGTAAAATAAAATAATGCTGGAATAATGTTACCGCTTAACATTAGGTGGGCCATCAGCTAGTTCCGCCATTCAAGGAGTACAAAAAAAAAAAAAAAACACTAGGATCTCCTATGTCGTGGGTATCAGGAACTACTAGAACCATGCTTCCAAAATACAGACACGGACCTAATTAGCGGAACATGCAAACAAGTAGTAGAGCTTCTTTGTGAAAGAGTTCGTCCGGGCAAGTTCTACCATCATACCTATTTCTGCAGCAAAGCAGTAGTGCTTGAATTGCTGTGTTCCGCTTCGAAAGGTACCTATGTGCTGGTGAAATTACATGCACATGAGGCTTTTCATCTTTAGTTATAAGGGTGGCGGGCGCAGTGCGATGCCACATAGGGCGCGTCCTAGGTAGACGTGACCTGTGAAATGCATTGTTATCATCAGGGCAAGTTGCTTGTTCCGTTATTTCAATCAAATCAATAAATTCGCGATGCAGGAATCGAACCTGCCTCTCGCGTCTCAGCCGGCTTCTTGACCGCCGCATCACAGAGGTCATCGTACTTTTGACTTTGAAAGGAGACAGACACAAAGTGACTGACATCTGTGGCAACTCTACGAATTCAGTTCACGAAACAAGATTAAAAACATCGAATGATCTCATGACTCCTGAATTAGAAATGTTTAGTAATTTCATGGATCAGTTCATAGCTCTAGTCTACGTAGGTACATACATCATCGTTTTCCAATATCTATTTGTAAACAACAGGTCAAGTGCGAGTCACAGTCGCGAAAAGAGGGTTCCGGATGAGTAGCCTGTCACAATAACAACTGGACCAATTAAAATTATTACGGGATGTTGACAGCCTGGCCCACTTAACATCAGTTGGGCCACCTGGTTTTGCATTACCTCCTTCATTTAAATTCATTAAGGTACTTTTTAATTCCAGCGTCATAATATCTAGCTCGTTCTATGGCCGAACCATTACAGGCGATGATGCGGGTTCGAGTCCCGGTGAAACTGAATTTTTGGGTCATATTTAAATTTAAATCTTAATCTAGAAATAAACAAATTTGGTTTTAAGTACTGACATTGAGATCTTAAACCTCCCATAATTTTATGCTTAATTCTTTTTGCTGTAAACATCGTAAAATGCAGCTTAATGTAATCTTCCAAGGAGATCTGTCGATTGAACCCATTGTGAGCGTGATAAGAAACAGACGAAGACTAAATAAAGCTGTAAACGGTAGCAAAGCCTTCCACGGCTCCCATTCACTTACTTATTCACACCATAAAGAACGAACGGTGTCTCCGCACGCAAAGAAAGGTCAAAGGTCAACGCACATTGAACCTTAAATGTGTATGTACTCACTTCAGAAGCCCAGTGGACGCTCCTAGGCCCCGCCAAAACACTCCTTTCCATTATAAGGACAAACTCACTAACATATAAATCACACCATCACAGCACTATACATGTTACACCAAAAGTTTCGAAAATAGAACTAGTTCGGGAAGAAATCGTTTCGTTTTCTAGACAGACCGCGGCTTTTGAATTTAGAAAATAGTTATCACAAAAAGTGTAATTGGTTGCGTCCGCAGCGCGCATGCGCCGGCCGTGTCTGACTCAAATGTTTCTATTCTACGTACAATGCAAATTTCCATGCATTTTTCTCTTAATCTTCCAATCTAACACTATCTAGTGTTATCCACGGCTGGAGACCAACAGCTGATAGGTAAGAAATCTTTACAACGCTCGATCGGGTTAGTGTGCCAGACGAGACAGAGGTATCTACCTCTCACTCTAGCTAGAGGGGATAGATAAGTGTCTGATGATTTGCATCTGATAGCCGACTGATAAATAATTTCCTTTACTTGCAACCTATTGTTAGACGTTACGGTGAAAAGATCGTATACGGTAAAAGCAATTTCGATCAGTTATACGAAGGAAACGCGCGCTCTATATTGTTTACTTACGTTCAGAATAGAACATAACAAACTCAGAATTATAGGTACTGCTCGTAACCGTCTGAGTTTTAAACGTGTTAAAAATTCAGCTATGAGTGTGAGTAATAGCTCAAACAGCGCATAGCAGCCGAGCAATTATGAAATTTAACGCTGTAAATTGGGATTAGGTATGTCAAGATCCAGGCTAGCTAAGCGTGAATCACCTCATTGCGCGTATTAGGTCTTTTTTGTTCACAACACTACACAGCACAAAAAGTTATTACAAATTGGAGTAAAAAAGTTGTGCAAAAACATGGAACGCAATCACAAAAGCGCGTTCGGATTTCAAAACGGGCGGGAAGTTTCGATCTGACGGCTCTATTTTTGACAGTTTTGTTTTATAATTTGTTTGTAAGCAAAGGTTTTGTGGTTACACGCGGGGCGATGGCCGACTACTAAGAAGTGGAGCGTGTGGGAGTGGTGGCCGGCTGCCGCAGGTGGTGGGATCGATACCAGTCTGGGGCGCACGCACTGACCGCTCGCGTGCCGACTGACTCTAATATTTGGGTTGTAAGGGTGGGTTTATTTGTCCCCGGAATATAGGACTGTCTTTATGATAAGCTAATAACAGCTATAATATAGGATTGTCTATAAGATAAGCTAATAACAGCTATAATATAGGATTGTCTATAAGATAAGCTAATAACAGCTATAATTTCCTAATATTATGTAACCACTCTATATATCACACTAGTGAAGCTCAGTTTGTAGTAAAATAAATGCTAAATTGATTCTCTGCAAAGACTACAAAAAAAATAGTTCTAAAAACAGATTAAATACAGTTTGCTTAAACTCAATGGATCCCGCATTAGGGATATCCTATTTCGTGGAACGGACAAAAAAAAAAGAATACAAGAAAAAAAAAGATTTAATATGGAGAAAACATGCGACAGTAAAATAAAATTAACCTAATTCCAATGTTTAGTTTCAACCAATTTTTATTTTAAGAGTTTTTTATCAGTCAGTGGAGCACTAGTTCACCAACATACAAAGTTACACACATACAAAGATACACGCATTTTCCCCTGAAGGGTTAGGCAGAGCCTCAATGGGCCTCTTTTCACCGTGGGTCGCACCATCGTGGAATATAGACGTGACAATTAAGCTCATAGAATAGAATAGAATAGAATAGAATAGTTTTTTTTTATTTGTAACAACACAGATATACACAAAATAAAACATGAAAATACACAAAATTACAGTTACATTTGCTGTTACAAAAAGGTCTCTAACTCAGCATATGCAGGTTGTAAACAAACTGCGGTGGTCTTCCGTTAGAGCCTTTTTCTAACCAAGAGAAACATAAAATAGCAGACGTGTACATGATACTATGAATGATACAAATAATAACAATTAACAATTAACAATAACAATATATTAATTTGGCAGAAGTTTGAACAAAAATAAAAAAAATATACAATATAAAAAATAGTACTTATTGGCAAAAAATGGTAATGAAGAAAAACAAAACTAATAGGATAAGAATTACAAGAAAATAATTGCTGCCAACGAATGACTTGGCTAACGCTTTATTCCAGTACTTAATAACACATTCCATAATAAGCTTGCAGCTAGGACAAATATTATACTTACCAACGAATCTTATCAACAAGTCCGGCTAGGTTATTACGTATCTTGCAATAGCAATGCGATGGCAAGAATTGCGCGAGATTCAAATCGCAATTTTTTTTTGCAATTTGGATGCGATAACCGCGCAATTCTTGCTATCGCATTGCTATTGCAAGATAATGTAATAAGCTAGCGGGTAATCCTATAGTTGACTTTTACGACATCCACGGGAGGAGATGGAGGGATCTATTCTTAGGCCGGAGACACATATAAAGTTATCATTAAACGGATCACGTGTGAAAACATGTGTCAAATAGAATATCAGGTTAGCAGTAAGCAGTTAACCGCCTATAAATGTGTTGGTGAACTTTGGGTGGCCCTAATAGCACTACCTACCACGAACCACCTGTATGTAGGTGGTTCGTGGTAGGTAGTGCTATTAGCCTTTTAAAATTCAAATTCAAATTCAAAATCTTTATTTCAGGCTTAGTGAGAAATGCACTAAACCTAAACAGTAAGCTCATATCAACATAAATACCTTAGAAACTAACATACACATAAAAAAAAACACTTTATTTATTTATATATAATTTATGTATTTATATATTTTACCCTTCATCTCCTGCTTGTTCTGTGCAAGTTAGATACATTTCTGTGCCATCTAAAGTACCTAGGTACCAAATAATCCAAGATTGACACTTATGAATGCTGTTATTTTTTATTTATTTTCCGCAAAAATGCTTGGATAAACGTTATGTAGAGACCGATGTAATATCTTATCGAGATAAGTTTATCTTGCCGGCCTAGACAGACATTGTTATGTTAGTATAAAAGCAAAAGCCATATCCTGTCGTGTTATCACAAAAGCAATTTCACTAAGAAAATTCGGATTCGGACGGTAATGTCCCTTTCGCAAAATATCCCGCATGCTCGAAACGGCCCGTTCTCGAAACAGCCCTTTCTTAAAACGGCCCTTTCTTTTTGTCCCTTTCTCAAAATCATCCATTATAGTGAATTACGTACTCATTATTGCATTCACCTTAAAATAAAATTACAGCATATGTAATTGTAATACTTAACTTGCAAACTAGTTACAATGGGCCTTATCGCTAAGAGAGATCTTCACAACTTAATAAAAAAGAGGCCCATTGAGGCTCTTTTTTATTTTATTTTTTATGAAACTAATAGGCAAACTAGCTGATGGCCCACATGATGTAAAGTGGTCACCGTCGCTTATAGACACCGGCAGCACCGGGGGTTTAGTCGATGCGCTGCCTACCCTGAAGGAATTTATGAACATTTTCTAAAAGCGCAAATGTCGTAACCATGCGGGAAAACCTCAGATGGAAGCTCATTCCATAGTTTGATTTCTTTGGTCGAAGTTTGTAGGTATGGGGAAGAAATGATCTCGAGAAACGAGTCGTTCGAGAAACCCAGGGCTCTATGATGTGTGGATGAGCTTTGTCACGGTGCCGGGAAGAGCGATGGAAGAATCACGATGCGGTAATAGAACACGCAAAGAAATCCAATGACTCTGCGTTGGCTAAGCGGTTCTAGAGTATCGGAGAGCTTGGGGTCGCCGATGATTCTAATGGCTCTTCTCTGTAGGGAGTCAAAGCGAAGCAGCTGCCATGGTACTTGGGTGCCCCGTGCCATAGATGGGAACAGTATTCTACGTGCGGCCTAACTTGTGCTTTATAAAGCAACAGCCATTGCCGTTTTCCTATTCCTTCGGAAAAAGGGCATGTGTCTAATATTTGTAATTCAAATATTATTTAGATTACCATATAAAAGAAATGCGGAAATATATTGGAAAAGTTCCCAACAAAGTTCGAAAGTTCGTCGCCATATTTGTGTTGAAAGAAGATATGAAATGGGTATCCATAATTCAACACACAATAGTCACAGAGGAAGTTTTCTGGGACAAGAATATTTAAAGTACCTAGAACACTTTTTAAGTAGGTATTATATGATTTACTCAACATGTATAGATCTTAAATTTTTTTGAAAACCTTGTAGAACCATTTGTTTTGTGAACCATTTGTTGTGTAAACTTGTCCAGCATTAATTATTATTTATTTAGATATGTATTAATTTTTTAGATAAATAAATATAAATAAATAATATAATAATATATTTTAAAGACAAGTTTTTATAAAAATATTTATCCTAACCGTGTGCTGAGCAAAATGAGCCTTGAGGTTGTTGCTTTCGCTTGTGGCGCGAAATTCTAATTTTGCGAATTCTGTGATGAGGTAAAAACACGAACAAATTTGAATTTCACGTCTCCTATTATCCCAGCTTGCAAAAATTGATCATAACTACTATACAGTATTATTTTATCTGTGCCCTAACAAACAATCCAACATGTAAAAAACTGCAAACCAATTCAAAACTTGTAAAAAAATGGCCTCTAATAGCGATGCCAATAAAAATATTTGAACCCCTCTCCAAATTTACTTACCTACCTAAAGTAGGACCACTTTAATAAGTCATTAATTTGTCATTCTCAACAGCTCCCCGACTGACCGATAAAGCTCAACATTACTTACAAATCGTACCTACTAATACTATCTACCCCTCTACCAAATACCAAAGTTCATGAAGATACAAACGTACATACATACTGAACGCCGATTCTTCCAAGTTGACTCAGAGAACTCGCTTTGTTCGTTCAATTTCGAGAATTGGCCATTAGCACTCTGTATAACACCACACCAAGCAAATAATTTCGATTTCTTCTATATATTTAAAAATAAGTTCTATTCGCATAGGGAAAGCCTGTAAAATGTTTCAAGGTCATAATGCCTGGCAAGGTCGTTGCCCTCACCGACCAATCACGTAGTGGTTCACGGAAAATAAATAAATCGTCCAATCACAATGCTGGTAGGACCGCCGCTATTGGCGGATATAACAAAGCCGTTGTTGTGAAAAGGGAAATGTTAGGTCATATTGGATTTTTCACGGTTGTTGGATGTCAAAGCTTTACAACAGTTTAATCGTCAATTTCCCCAGGAAATGAAAATAAAAGGCGTTCAAAAATGTCTCCTTGAATAAATAGGTAATAGTTGGTTGTGTATGCCACGAAAATACACAACAACTACGGAATACATACATTACATAGGTACATAGACACACGCTTTGTTCCCCGAAGGCGCCCGAAGGTGTTGAGGTAGAGCCTCAATGGGCCTCTTTTGGGACTTGTTTGTGAGATTCGTTGGTATAAGATTTGTCCTGGTTGCAAGCTTATTTAAGGAATGTGTTATTACTGGAAGAAAGCGCTAGCAGAGGCAGTTGTGGGAAGCAATGGCGGTGATGAGCTCACCACTTGTCACGTCTATTTCCCACGATGGAGCAACCCACGTGAAAAGAGGCCCATTTGAGGCCTACCCTTTTTGGAAAAAGGCGTGTGTCTATGTATAGTATGTATGAATTTAATTGGGGGTACCGTGGGTCTGAAATGGTAGCACACCTAGTACTCGTAGTAAGAAGGATCATCAGATAAATAACCGACCTTGTTTCTTGCCTGTTTCTTCTAGGTCTGGTCGCGTTGGAACAGGACTAAATTTATTTTTAAGAACTTTCAAAATTATCCTTGTGATTTCAATGAATAAAATACTTTTGACTTTGACTTTGTAAATGTGCCTCCCTACTAACATTATTACAAGTGCAACTAACAGAATATGGACAATGTGCCTCCCTACTAACATTATTACAAGTGCAACTAACAGAATATGGACAATGTGCCTCCCTACTAACATTATTACAAGTGCAACTAACAGAATATGGACAATGTGCCTCCCTACTAACATTATTACAAGTGCAACTAACAGAATATGGACAATGTGCCTCCCTACTAACATTATTACAAGTGCAACTAACAGAATATGGACAATGTGCCTCCCTACTAACATTATTACAAGTGCAACTAACAGAATATGGACAATGTGCCTCCCTACTAACATTATTACAAGTGCAACTAACAGAATATGGACAATGTGCCTCCCTACTAACATTATTACAAGTGCAACTAACAGAATATGGACAATCTGCCTCCCTACTAACATTATAACAAGTGAAACTAACACAATATGGACAATGTGCCTCCCTACTAACATTATTACAAGTGCAACTAACAGAATATGGACAATGTGCCTCCCTACTAACATTATTACAAGTGCAACTAACAGAATATGGACAATGTGCCTCCCTACTAACATTATTACAAGTGAAACTAACAGAATATGGACAATGTGCCTCCCTACTAACATTATTACAAGTGCAACTAACAGAATATGGACAATGTGCCTCCCTACTAACATTATTACAAGTGCAACTAACAGAATATGGACAATGTGCCTCCCTACTAACATTATTACAAGTGCAACTAACAGAATATGGACAATGTGCCTCCCTACTAACATTATTAAAAGTGCAACTAACAGAATATGGACAATGTGCCTCCCTACTAACATTATTACAAGTGCAACTAACAGAATATGGACAATGTGCCTCCCTACTAACATTATTACAAGTGCAACTTACAGAATATGGACAATGTGCCTCCCTACTAACATTATTACAAGTGCAACTAACAGAATATGGACAATGTGCCTCCCTACTAACATTATTACAAGTGCAACTAACAGAATATGGACAATGTGCCTCCCTACTAACATTATTAAAAGTGCAACTAACAGAATATGGACAATGTGCCTCCCTACTAACATTATTACAAGTGCAACTAACAGAATATGGACAATGTGCCTCCCTACTAACATTATTACAAGTGCAACTAACAGAATATGGATAATGTGCCTCCCTACTAACATTATTACAAGTGCAACTAACAGAATATGGACAATGTGCCTCCCTACTAACATTATTACAAGTGCAACTAACAGAATATGGACAATGTGCCTCCCTACTAACATTATTACAAGTGCAACTAACAGAATATGGACAATGTGCCTCCCTACTAACATTATTATAAGTGCAACTAACAGAATATGGACAATGTGCCTCCCTACTAACATTATTATAAGTGCAACTAACAGAATATGGACAATGTGCCTCCCTACTAACATTATTACAAGTGCAACTAACAGAATATGGACAATGTGCCTCCCTACTAACATTATTATAAGTGCAACTAACAGAATATGGACAATGTGCCTCCCTACTAACATTATTACAAGTGCAACTAACAGAATATGGACAATGCCTGAAATAAATAAATTGAATTGAAAAGTAAGTCAAAGTCAGTTGATAGAGAAAGACCATTGCATTGTTTGTCGTGGTGTTCTATAGCGGAGGTCCATCAGTGGTCTTCTATAGTGCTTTTATTAGTAGCATCTTTTTTTGTAAAAGAGTTCGTCCGGAAAAGTACTACCACAATACCTATATCTGCTGCAAAACAGTAGTGCTCGCATTGCTGTGTTCCAGTTTCGAGGTTATGGGTTCCGGTGAAATTACAGGAACATGAGTCTTTTCATCGTTATGTCTCAGGGTAACGGGCGCAGTGCAATGCCGCGGGTGCGTCCTAGGTGGAAGTGACCTGTGAGGTAATGCATTGTTATACGTGCGATATTAAAAAGAAAAGAAACGACAAGAACAGAATAATAGTAGATTGTATCATAAGGGAGCAACATAATATTTTTACGGCGAGGGCGCTTTTTTGAATCCAGAGCGAAGTGAGGGATTCTAGAGTAGAATCCCGAGCGTAGCGTATTCTACTCTAGAATCCTGAACGTAGCGAGGGATTCAAAGTACGTCGCCCGAGCCAAAAATATATGTTGCGCCCGTGTGATACACTCTGCTTTTCATCACCCACTATGAGAAAATAAAAGGCGCCTCATATGTTATTGTAATATTATTGGCAAAAAAAAACACAAAAACAATAAAACAAATGGTTGTTTTTTTGTGTTTTTGTGTTTATTTTGTTGTGTTTTTTTTTGGGTGTTTTTTTGTGTTTTGTGTTTTTTGTGTTTTGTGCTTTTTTGTGTTTTTTTTGTTTTTTTTTGTGTTTTGTGTTTTTTGTGTGTATTGTGCTTTTTAGTGTTTTTTTTTTGTATTGTGTTTTTTGTGTTGTGTTTTTTTGTGTTTTATGTTTTTTTTGTTTTTTTTTGTGTTTTTGTGTTTTTTTTGTGTTTTTTGTGTGTTTTGTATTTTTTGTATTTTTTTTTGTGTTTTTGTGTTTTTTTTTGTGTTTTGTGTTTTGTGTTTTTGTGTGTATTGTGCTTTTTTTTTGTGTTTTTGTGTTTTGTGTTTTTTTTGTGTTTTTGTGTTTTTTTTTGTGTTTTGTGAGTTTTGGGTTTTTTTGTTTTGGGTTTTGGGCCGTCGTACCAGCCAGTATTTATTCAAACAATATTTGCGTTCGAATTATTTGGCGCTGGTTCCAAATTCAATAAGTGCGCCGCAATTATCTTTGCCGCGCACTTTTTGAATTAGGAACTTAATAAGTGCGCCGCAAAACTCATTACTGCCCGCTAAAAGTTTCTCATAGAAAACACCACCGTTGGGTGCACTTAAAGGCGAACCCAGTCGTCCTTTTCGAATAGATGGGATGAAAAAAACGTTTGTTCGTGACTATATACACAACAAAGACACACACCAACAAAAAAGCAAACAAGATAAAAACTTAAACAAAAATAACTACACAGAAACAAGAACTATGTGTGCCTGACATAAGCCTTTTAAGTTTTTTGTTAAAAATATATTTGACAATATTTACAAGCTTTTATAAAATTAGTGATCGTAACCGTGTTCTGATCAAAATGAGCCTAAACTCTATTATCTACTATTATCTATTATCTACTATGTCTTTTATTATCCATCGAGGAGTTTCGTTGTCCATCATCAGGATCAGTTCGCTGTCACCATCATATTGTATTGTCATCGCAACTTGATAGGTATGCCAAATTTCAGCTCAATCAGTTGTGGATAACGGCTTTAGAATTCAGTTGCAAGATTCCACCCGGATTCCTCCCAGACAAACATACATACATTGCAAATTAAATAAAAGCTTGTAAAAAGGGTTCCCAACTCAGCGTTTGCTAGGCCGCGTTGGCAACCCAGCGCTGATTTTCCGTTGAGGCCCAGAGTGAACCACAGACCGCATTTGCGTGTTCTAACATCCAAATCAAATGAAAGAAAAGGCTGAAGATGATGATGAAACCACCCGCAAACGAAACCCCACGAGTTAACTATGTAAAGATACCTACAACTCTAACTTTACGACTAAACATTTAAATCCCACGAGTTAACTATGTAAAGGTACCTACAACTCTAACTTTACGACTAAACATTTAAATCCCACGAGTTAACTATGTAAAGGTACCTACAACTCTAACTTTACGACTAAACATTTAAACCCCACGAGTTAACTATGTAAAGATACCTACAACTCTAACTTTACGACTAAACATTTAAATCCCACGAGTTAACTATGTAAAGGTACCTACAACTCTAACTTTACGACTAAACATTTAAATCCCACGAGTTAACTATGTAAAGGTACCTACAACTCTAACTTTACGACTAAACATTTAAACCCCACGAGTTAACTATGTAAAGATACCTACAACTCTAACTTTACGACTAAACATTTAAACCCCACGAGTTAACTATGTAAAGATACCTACAACTCTAACTTTACGACTAAACATTTAAACCCCACGAGTTAACTATGTAAAGATACCTACAACTCTAACTTTACGACTAAACATTTAAACCCCACGAGTTAACTATGTAAAGATACCTACAACTCTAACTTTACGACTAAACATTTAAACCCCACGAGTTAACTATGTAAAGATACCTACAACTCTAACTTTACGACTAAACATTTAAACAATGGCCTGAATTAATTTGTATTACCCATTACCTACTCTGATTATTAGATATAGGTAATAATTAGGTTATCTAGTTGCACTGTACTTTTATATATTCACAATGTTAATTAGTTTAGTTTAGTTTTTAACTAGCATGCATGTTTGTATGCAATTATGGTAGTAACATGGTAAAATTATATAATAGTATCTCTTAGTTTCTAGTAGTAGGTATATCATTGTACCTACTTACTAATCTGTAACCATACATACGCTATGGAAGAGCAGGACCTTCTAACACAAGTATTTTTCTACTTATAAGAAGGTTCCAACCATATTTAAAACAAGTGTAAACCTGTTACAGAAATAAATAATTTTCTATTTCTATTTGTATGATTAATATTGTTTTTACTCAGTTATTCTGTTAAAGTAACCCACTGAGACACAAGCCGACGGCAGAAGGCAGTTTTTGTGACGGGTTTTATGACATAGCTCTTTTATATGGAAATCAGACGGAAAGAGATTTATGTCCAATATGGAAATGTAATAAATTTCACCAAAAACATATATGTGAAAGAAAGCCAAGTACTTCCATGACAAAAACTGCTAGAAAAAAGGTGTCGGGGTCGAGACTCTAGGTCCGAGGGGTACCGGGCCCTTCGCGTTTTGAAAATTCATTCAGGGCGTCTGGTCGAAGCGACGCGTGACCCGAGAGCTGGCTCCTATCTGACTCAACGCATTAGCATTGCCATTCAGCGTGGCAATGCAGCCAGTATCTTAGGAACGCTTGCGTCTAGTAGTGATTTGGATCAGTTGAGCTACCTTTAGGTCGTTAGCAGCGGTCTTCAGGTAGCTCAACTGTTTCATATCCTTTTCATCATAGGACGAGCAGGCGCACGGCTCGGTACCACCCATACCTCATTAGTATACCCTCTATTCGTACTAAACTTTTCAGTTCTACCTTTATAATGCGAACTGCTAAGGAGTGGAACACCTACGCTACCGGCGTCTGTCTTTCCTGAAGACTATAATCTGGGTCTTTTCAAGGCTAGATTGAATAGGTACCTTCTAGACCTCTGTGGCGCGGCGGGCGAAGGTTGGTCTGCGATGCAGGAGGTTGCGGGTTCGATTCCCGTCTCGGAACAAATATTTGTGCGATCGCAGATATTTGTTCAGGGTGTTCTGGATATTTTCTATGTGCATAATCAATAATATCTATCTATGTACCTATATTGTATTAAGTATATCAGTTATCTAGTACCCATAACACAAGCTCTGCTTAGCTTGGGGCTAGATAATGTTGTGTGAACTGTCCAGCATCATTTATCTTATTTTTATTATTTGTTCTCCATCTTCACCCACATCGTCACTTACAAACAGGTGAGATCGCGGTCAAACAAAAGTCTATCAAAGTAAAAAAAAAAGAAGTATTTTTTCTGTTTTGTACATACCTACTTGTTTTTGTTGTATTATTCTTTCTGTAAATAAATAAATAATATAGAAAAAAAAGTATTTTTATTTCTGTTTTGTTGTATTATTATTTCTGTAAATAAATAAATAATTTAGAAAAAAAAATATTTTTATTTCTGTTTTGTTGTATTATTATTTCTGTAAATAAAAAAATAATATAGAAAAAAAAAAAATATTTCTGTTTTGTTGTGTTATTATTTCTGTAAATAAATAAATATAAATAATAAATATTCTGCGGTTGCTAAAGGACTACAATTTATATCGAATTTATTTTCTACAACAAGAAATTACGCCATAATATTCCAGCCTGGAACAAAGGCATTCGATTAAGACAGGCCAGTAATTCCACCGTCCTTCCTCGGGGACCGACATAAAGGCGGGATATACGACACTTAGAACAATGGACGACCGCTGGGTTAGAAGAATTGAGATGGGTAGGTACATAGTTGCTAACCTAGTTGTAAGGCGTGTCTTAGCCGTAGGGCGTTCAAAAGTCAAAGTCAAAAAGTCAAGTCATGGTTTCAGCGGAAGATCAGCCTTGTGTTGTTGTGTTGCTACAATACAACAAATACTAACTGGCTGGCTTAGTACAAGGCTGGTACAAAGAGGCACAAATTAGTTTTATTTTTCTTTGTTTCTCTCTCTCTCTGTGTGTGTGTGTGTGTGTGTGTGTGTGTGTGTGTGTGTGTGTGTGTGTGTGTGTGTGTGTGTGTCTATAATATTGTGAATATTGTTTGTTGACACATGTTGTTGACACAAACAGTTTTTTTTCTTTCTTTCTTTCTCTCAAATGCTGAGCTGGACGCCAATTTGTATTAGTGATGCGTGCACAAATTAGTTTTATTTTTCTTTGTTTCTGTGTGTGTGTGTATGTGTGTGTGTGTGTGTGTGTGTGTGTGTGTGTGTGTGTCTTTTAGTGTGGAATATTGTTTGTTGACACATGTTGTTGACACAAACAGTTTTTTTTCTTTCTTTCTTTCTCTCAAATGCTGAGCTGGACGCCAATTTGTATCAGTGATGCGTGCACAAATAAGTTTTATTTTTCTTTGTTTCTGTGTGTGTGTGTGTGTGTGTGTGTGTGTGTGTCTTTTAGTGTGGAATATTGTTTGTTGACACATGTTGTTGACACAAACAGTTTATTTTCTTTCTTTCTTTCTCTCAAATGCTGAGCTGGACGCCAATTTGTATCAGTGATGCGTGCACAAATTAGTTTTATCTATCTTTGTTTCTGTCTGTGTGTTAGTGTGTCGTTTTGTATCTGCGTTTGTTGACACAAATAAATGACTTTGTTTTCTTTCTTTCTTTAAAAATATTTTATTGAAATATTTTAGACGACCTCTGTGGCGCGGGGGGCGACGTTTCGCCTGCGACACAGGAGGTCGCGGGTTCGATTCCCGCCTCGGAACAAATATTTGTGCGATCGCAGATTGTTCAGGGTGTTCTGGGTATTTTATATGTATAATAAAAAATATATTATATCTATGTAATATATTGTATTAAGTCAAAATATCAATATCAGTTATCTAGTACCCATAACACAAGCTCTGCTTAGCTTGGGGCTAGATAATGTTGTGTGATATGTCATCATTATTTATTTATTTATTTAATCGTCTTATAATCTAAATTACTCCTGTTCCAACGCGACCAAACCTAGACAAACACGGTTCAAATTTGTTCAGGGTCTGTGTGTTATGGTACCATGGTACTCGTAGTTTCTGATACCCACGAAACAGGGAATCCTAGTGTGGGTTCAGGACTAAGTATGTATGTGACTGTTGGGTGTTATGTTATGTTATGTTATAGAACTACTAGCACTACTGAACTACTGGCTTTGGTTCTTAGCTAGCTAGCCTTAGGTGCATAGTCATGTATGTAAATGGTTTCAAACTATTTCGTATTTATGCTTCGACCAAAGTATGTATTTATGTACCTATATGAGACAGAAATCTTTTCAGGCACTATGTAACTAAATCCAGAAGTGCTGCCTACTTATTTGTTTGACAGTGCTCTCCGCTTACTCGAAACATGATCACGGGAGTGCTTCGAGAATATTAATGTTTGGAGAGTGACGAGGGTCCCCTTTTAAAAATAAAACGCTATCTTATCTCGTTAAAGAAAATTTACTCAGAATCACGAACCCCTTTTTTGAAATTCACTATGACAAATTTAGATACCTACGCACGAGCATCGTTGTGTTCCGGTTCGGCAGTTATAATCATTATTTTATTTATTTATTTCACAGGCAGCTCTCGGAGCTGATACGTATACCTGTATATGTATATCTTAGTCCTTATCAGTGAACTTTAAATGTTTGTCAAGTCTATTTTTAAAAGAGTTCACTGAGTGGGCACTGATCACTGAGTCTGGTAGCCGGTTCCAAGTGCGCACGACGTGATGTGGCAATATGTGCATCCTCGGATTGCCGGCACTTGAATATTAAAAAGTGAAAAATGAAAATTTATTTATTACAACGAAAAGAGTCACTGCTTACAAAATAATTATTTCCTGTAGTTATAACAATTTGAACAAATTTCGAAGACAAAATTAATTTTAGATGGTATATCTGTCAGTTTCCTCACTAGGCTAGGCCTGTATCGAGGAAACTTTTTTACGATAGCCAAATGCGCTATATTGCAAAGGTGACAGCTTAAAATTAACAGTTTAGGTAGATTAATGTAGGAGTGACACATGCAACAATAGTGAAAAGTAGTAGGGTCCGCGTTTCAGCATCAGCGAGTGTCCTCTGAGTCCTATATTATTGTTCATGGTATATAGTGTCTGTGATAAATCTGGTATAATGAAGTGGTTATGGTTATTAAAGAATCAAGGCAACTTTTTTTTTTTTTTATCTACTTAAATGACGGAACTTTCATATGACCCACCTGATGTTAAGCGGTAACCTCTGCCTTTAACAATGTATTACCTCATAGGTCACGTCCACCTAGGACGCAACCTATCTGGCATTGCACTGCGCCCGCCACACTGAGACATAAAGATGAAAAGTCTAATGTGCCTGTAATTTCACCACACTGAAACATTAGTACACTGCACTGGATGTAGGGTTATTAGTGAAGATAGCTGGATAATGAGGTCCAAACATTAGTACACTGCACTGGATGTAGGGTTATTAGTGAAGATAGCTAGATAATGAGGTCCAAACATTAGTACACTGCACTGGATGTAGGGTTATTAGTGAAGATAGCTAGATAATGAGGTCCAAACATTAGTACACTGCACTGGATGTAGGGTTATTAGTGAAGATAGCTAGATAATGAGGTCCAAACATTAGTACACTGCACTGGATGTAGGGTTATTAGTGAAGATAGCTAGATAATGAGGTCCAAACATTAGTACACTGTACTGGATGTAGGGTTATTAGTGAAGATAGCTAGATAATGAGGTCCAAACATTAGTACACTGCACTGGATGTAGGGTTATTAGTGAAGATAGCTAGATAATGAGGTCCAAACATTAGTACACTGCACTGGATGTAGGGTTATTAGTGAAGATAGCTAGATAATGAGGTCCAAACATTAGTACACTGCACTGGATGTAGGGTTATTAGTGAAGATAGCTAGATAATGAGGTCCAAACATTAGTACACTGCACTGGATGTAGGGTTATTAGTGAAGATAGCTAGATAATGAGGTCCAAACATTAGTACACTGCACTGGATGTAGGGTTATTAGTGAAGATAGCTAGATAATGAGGTCCAAACATTAGTACACTGCACTGGATGTAGGGTTATTAGTGAAGATAGCTAGATAATGAGGTCCAAACATTAGTACACTGCACTGGATGCAGGGTTATTAGTGAAGATAGCTAGATAATGAGGTCCAAACATTAGTACACTGCACTGGATGTAGGGTTATTAGTGAAGATAGCTAGATAATGAGGTCCAAACATTAGTACACTGCACTGGATGTAGGGTTATTAGTGAAGATAGCTAGATAATGAGGTCCAAACATTAGTACACTGCACTGGATGTAGGGTTATTAGTGAAGATAGCTAGATAATGAGGTCCAAACATTAGTACACTGCACTGGATGTAGGGTTATTAGTGAAGATAGCTAGATAATGAGGTCCAAACATTAGTACACTGCACTGGATGTAGGGTTATTAGTGAAGATAGCTAGATAATGAGGTCCAAACATTAGTACACTGCACTGGATGTAGGGTTATTAGTGAAGATAGCTAGATAATGAGGTCCAAACATTAGTACACTGCACTGGATGTAGGGTTATTAGTGAAGATAGCTAGATAATGAGGTCCAAATGAGATAAAAACAGACCAAATAAAAATCCAGGCTATTATGAATGTCTTTATATTGATTACTAGCAGCGCCCGCGGTTTCACCAGCGTAAGTTATGATCCCGTGGGATAAAAATGTGCCTATGTGTTATTCCGGGAGTCCAGTTATCTCCATTCCAAATTTCATCCAAATCCGTCCAGCTGTTTCAGCGTGTAGAAGTAACAAACACACTCACACACACACAAACTTTCGCATTTATAATATTAGTAGTAAGGATGTGTTCAGTGATATTACTGGATACGTTGGCCGCAATACCTTTAGTATATATATAGATAGATAGATGATAGATATAATATTTAACAGATTTTTATTATTTTTCAGAGTGTCGGAAGTAATGCAATACCACGTAGATCACGTCTTATAGTAGTATTGCGTATAAGAAGGCTGAGGTTACCGCTGGATATCGGAAAGGCCATCTGCTAGTTCGTCATAACTCCAACTTTACCGAACATGACTTATGACCTTTCGCCTATTCATCAATACCGATAGGCTCCGACAAAAGCCTGGCGTTTTGGATAGGTTATAGGATTAGGTCTAGGGTTTATAAGTGTATATACGGAAGCCGTATAACAACAAACGCTAATAAACTGGTGTCCGTTTTGGGATCGATCAATAGCTATAAATGTAGAGAAGGTTATAAGGTGTATAGGTATTTAACTTTTGGCCTATGTTTTGTCTTTATTCTACAAGTTAGAAGAACTAATTTTTAAATTCAGTTCAAGCGTACTATGTAACTGGTTACACTATGGTACAAAGGTATGCAAATATAAGTGAAGAGTAGGGTTGTAGAGCTTTTTCGTTCGTCCGGGTAAGTACTACCACCATACCTATTTCTGCCGCAAAGCAGTAGTGCTGGCATTGCTGTGTTCCGGATTGAAGGGTATGGTTGACGGTGATATTACAGGCACATGAGTCGTTTCATCTTTATGTCTCAGGGCGGAGGGCGCAGTTCAATGCCACATAGGGTGCGTCCTAGGTGGACATGACCTTGCACTGTTCGTAGGCAGAGGGTACCGCTTAACATCAGGTGGGCCATCTGCTTGATCCGTCATTCCAAATTGAATAAAAAAGGCATATCCCATACCGAATAGCGCACGTGAAATAAAAAGTAAGCGAATATCACGAAAAACAGCAAATATCTCAACATTTTAAAATTTTTGATGTGTAACATCTTTCCTATCGCTTCCCTACAATCTGTGGGAGTGATTTCGCGAAAAAGGATGGAAGTGTGTACCAGGAAGCGCGCATTTTACCGAGAGGTTGGTACTATCAGTCATGTTGCTTATTACCAAGGAGGTGAGATGTCAGAAAGCACGCATTTTTTCGAGAGGTTGCTACTATCAGCCATGTTGCTTATTATCAAGGAGGTGAGATGCCAGAAAGCACGCATTTTTCCGAGTTTTTTTTTAGGTCTATGATAGACCTTTGTTAGACCACGATCTCACCTGTTGGTAAGTGACGATGTGGCCGAAGATGAAGCACAAAGGTCTCGAAGGCACCTATTCACTCTAGCCTTGAAGACCCAAATTATAGTTTTCAGGAAAGACAGACGATTGGTACTATCAGCCATGTTGCTTATTAAGAAGGAGGTGAGATGCCAGAAAGCACGCATTTTTTCGAGAGGTTGCTACTATCAGCCATGTTGCTTATTATCAAGGAGGTGAGATGCCAGAAAGCACGCATTTTTCCGAGTTTTTTTTTAGGTCTATGATAGACCTTTGTTAGACCACAATCTCACCTGTTGGTAAGTGACGATGTGGCCGAAGATGAAGCACAAAGGTCTCGAAGGCACCTATTCACTCTAGCCTTGAAGACCCAAATTATAGTTTTCAGGAAAGACAGACGATTGGTACTATCAGCCATGTGGCTTATTAAGAAGGAGGTGAGATGCCAGAATGTACGCATTTTTCAAGAGGTAGGTACTATCAGTCATGTTGCTTATTACCAAGGAGGTGAGATTCCAGAAAGCACGCATTTTTCAAGAGGTTGGTACTATCAGTCATGTTGCTTATTACCAAGGAGGTGAGATGCCAGAAAGCACGTATTTTTCCGAGAGGTTGGTACTATCAGCCATGTTGCTTATTTCCAAGGAGGTGAGATGCTAGAAAGCACGCATTTTTCCGAGAGGTTGGTACTATCAGCCATGTTGCTTATTACCAAGGAGGTGAGATGCCAGAAAGCACGCATTTTTCCGAGAGGTTGGTACTATCAGGCATGTTGCTTATTACCAAGGAGGTGAGATGCCAGAAAGCACGCATTTTTCCGAGAGGTTGGTACTATCAGTCATATTGCTTATTACCAAGGAGGTGAGATGCCAGAAAGCACGCAGGTTGGTACTATCAGCCATGTTGCTTATTACCAAGGTGTCATAATGTTCCACATCAATGCGACTACTGTAAGACTCGCTCGTTTTTTTATAAAACTATAAATTGCATTTAGTGCCGTGGTGTGTCCGGCCTAAGAATATACCCTTCCGTCTCCTTCCGTGGATGTCGTAAAAGCTGACTAAAGGATTACCCGAACTTGTTGATAAGATTCGTTCGTATAAGATTTGTCCTGGCTGCTAGCTTATAATTATATGGAATGTGTATTACTGGAAGAAAGCGTTAGCAGAGTCAGTCGTGGGAAGTAATGGCGGCGATGAGGTCACCACTCGTCTTGTCTATATACTACGATGGTGCAACCCACTGTGAAAAGTGGCCCATTGAGGCTCTGCCTACCCCTTCGGGGAAAAAGGCGTGTGTCTATGTATATTATGTATGTAATATTGTGAAAGAATCATTAGAGAGGTTTACCAGATGTAGGCAGAAACATACAGAATTTGGCTGAAACAGGCAGAAACAGGATGAACCGGGCAGAAGCTTACCTTATCCACGGGCATGGAAGGACACGCTCGGCACAGGTTCCAGAATGACCCGATCATCTGGGGTCTGCCTCCGGGCCGGTCGAGGGTGTCACAGGCTGATGTTCACGCCCCGGTACTCCAGGGTTGGCGCATTCGCTAACTGGAACAAACAAATACATTGGAGGTAGTTCTTAGGCTGAAACGCAGAGGTGTAGGCTAGAATCCCGCTGCGCAGATGGGTCTGTGTGTCGTAGTATATTTTATTCGTAGTTGTTGATACCTACTACGATACATTGAATGGGATTAAGAGCCCAATTTTGGATTTGGTTTAGTTGATGTCAAAACTGGTACCGCGCTATTATCTGAACGTTTGAAACCTTGTCGTTATTTAAATACAATAGGGATAATTGGCCTGAAATTATAATAATGAGGAATATAAGTGCAGTAATTGATTTTTCAACACATTTGTTTATAAAGTGGCCTTTTTTGAATGTAAGTAACAAACATTCAAACTAGCATACGGCCCACCTGATGTAAAGTGGTCACCGTCGCTTATAGATACCGGCAACACCGGGGGTACTGTCGATGCGCTGCCTACCCTGAAATAATTTATGATATTTTTTCTTAAAGCGACACATGTCGTAATCAATCGGGAAAACCTCAGATGGAAGCACGAGCTTCAATCTCCATTTAATGGCAAACTATGGAATGATCCATAGTTTGTCGGTATGGGTACTAGAATAGTATTATTTTATCTGTGGTATGGGTAAGAAATGATCACGAGAAACGAGTCGTTCGAGAAACCCAGGGTTCTATGATGTGTAGATGAGCTTTGACATTGCGCCGGAAAGAGCGATAGTAAAATCTCGATGCGGGGATATGATCGAAAAGCTCGTCAGAGCATTCCTCGTTGTTATTGCAGTCTATCTATGTGGGAGGCCTATTTACAGCAGTGGACTTCTACAGGCTGTAAGTACCGTAGCCTACCGCAGACGAGCCTGGTGCATGGCATAATTAGGCAATTTTCCGCGAAGTCTGACAACGGCCAATCCTAGTAACAAGAAACAGAAAACCAGCGCCAAAAAGACCCCTTGCAAGCATTTAACCGTGAGCAGAACTGCAATAGCCTGATGGAACATTGCCAAGATCTCGATCGATTCTGGCGTTGTGTTGAAGTGAATATTGTTTGTAGTGCAGGCGGGCCTATAAACATCGTTCCTGAACTTTAAAAAAAACAGTCGAGTGCCTGTAGTACTGGCGTGGAGAGGGTTCCGTAAGTACAAGCCGCATAAGGGATTACCTGGACTTGTTGGTTCGATTCGTTGGTATAAGATCTGTCTTGGCTGATTACTGGAAGAAATCGGCAAAGTCAGTCTTGGGAAGCAATAATGGTGGTGATGATCTCACCACTTGTCACGTCTATATTCCCACCGTGGTACAACCCACAGTAACAAGTAATTAATACTGTAAAAACTAAAAAAAAAGCCCCAACGCTGAACGGCTTAACCGATTTTGATCAAACAAAGCTAAGAACACTCCCGACAAATACACCTTACAAACAAAACAAAAAAAAACTAAATCGGTTCATCCGTTCGGGCGCTACGATGGGACAGACACACACACACACACACACACACACACAAACACATACACAGACACGTCAAACTTATAACACCCCTTCGTTTTTCGTCGGGGGTTAAAAAGAAGCCCATTGAGGTACTGATGCCTACCCTTTTGGGGAAGAATGGATGCATGGTTTCCCATTGCCTCAGTGATCTTGGTAGAAATATAGAATGTCACAAAATAGATAAAACATGTCGACGGTCTCGTTTCAATGATAGTTTTTACCAAACATGGCCGCCGCGCGTATCGAATTGACACGGGCCGTTGCACCAGGATATCTTGTGAATAGATTGAATTCAAACTGGGGTTTTTGACCTGCTGAAATTGAGATTATGATGTAAACTAACATTAAATAAGGTTTTTTATGCAATATCAGAAATATTTGATTGCATAAAAAAAGCTTATAGAACTGGTACTGGTTTACACAAGTCCGGGCTGGTATGGAGTACTGCTGCCATGTTTGGGATGGTTTGGCTACCAGCTTGCTGCCTTGGACTCGATCGAACGTAGAGCTTTCAGGCTTATAGGTGAGCAACATATGGCGGAGACTATGATCCAGAGTCTCGAGCACCGCCGTAAGGTTGCATGCCTTTCAATCTTATATAGGTTACATTTCGAGGAATGCTCCCAGGAACTGCACGATCTGATCCCACCATCTCCTTTTCATCATAGGACGAGCAGACGTACGGCTCAGTACCATCCTTACCTCATTGGTATACCTTCTATTCGCACAAAACGTTTCGGTTCTACCTTTATAATGCGAACTGCTAAGGAGTGAAATACACTACCGTCGCCTGTCTTTCCTGAAAACTATAATCTGGGTCTCTTCAAGGCTAGAGTGAATAGGTGCCTTCTAGACCTTTGTGCCACATCGTCACTTACCAACAGGTGAGATCGTGGTCAAACAAAGGACTATCAATGTTAAAAAAAAAAAAAAAAAAAAACTTGCCTATTTCAGACGTGCAATTATTAGACATCTTAAAAAGTCATAAAATTACTAATTTAACACTAGAAAATAAAATTAATAACTGGGTAATACTTATTTGTTGTAAGAATAGATATGTAGAATAGAGAAAATCAATCTATGCAATTTAAATCCCTGATATTTTTGCTGATGTTTGAGGCCAAACAACTTCTTACATACCTACTTATATACACGACCTTTTCCCCACATATATATACATAGACTAGCAGCGCCCCGCAGTTTCACCCGCGTAAGTCTCGATCCCGTGAGAATATCGGGATAAAAATGCGCCTATGTGTTATTCCGGGAGTCCAGTTATATCCATTCCAAATTTCATACAAATCCGTCCAGCCGTTTCAGTGTGAAGAAGTAACAAACACACACACTCACAAACTTTCGCATTTATAATATTAGTGTGACACACGTAGACAAATGCGGCCTTCGTGTTGCTCTATGTAGATACACGTCTTTTCCCCATAGGGGGGTGAAATTACAGGCACATGAGACTTTCATCTTTATGTCTCAGGGTGGCGAGCGCAGTGAAATAATGTATAGGGCGCGACCTAGGTAGACGTGACCTATGAGGTCATTGTTGTAGAGGCATCAGCTTGTTCCGTCATTCACGCAGTTAAAAGGCTCATTTTGATTCGCTCACGGTTCTGATCACTAATTTCATAAAAGTTTAATTTAGAACAAAAAAACAACAAAAATCTAATTTAAAATACTGTAGTCCTCGGCTTTGACAATCATCTTGTGTTTTTTGGACAATAAACGATTTAAATTAATAAATTAATTAGCCAGTCATGTGCTACATAAAGCCCCGTATTAAGAACCTCATTAAAAGCCCATCCAAGTACCCTACCCACCAAAAATGCTTATGAATGCAAGTCCTGGCTCCGCAAAGGTTTGGCAGGATATCCGGGCAAGCAGCCAACACCCGTCTAATGCCTCCTTCCAAAGTAATAGGGGATAATGTGGTATAGGGTAATATAGGTAGATATTCCGGATCTATGGGGCCACACACAAATAGTATACTAACATACAAGCAAACACACTACGGCCTGTAACGTATAATAGCCCTCTGTTTAGTCAGAGGTTAAAAAGGAATTAGAAGATATTACAAACTTCCACGTATCTGTCTTTGACTTGTTTTAGGGCGGTAGTGACAGGAAGACCCATTTATGTCTTGACTTAGTCAGACCAGTGGCTAGCGTGATCGGTGATGATCTTATCCCATCTATCTTTCTACTGCATCCAGTTTGTCAAGGTTATCTGGCTGTTTTCGAACAATGTGACCAAAGTAGCTAAGACTCATTGGTAGCATATAGAGGAGAGCCTGGAATTAATCTTCTGGAGTCAATAGTATACGCCACATTCTCCTCTGGTACATATAAGATAAGATAATAAGCCATTTATTCCAAACTTTGGATTTACATGTTTTTAGTAGGTAAGTACCTACTTAATATTAAGAGTTCAAATTAGATTACAGGAAGTCCCGCAGTTTGGTGTGCCTCTTGGCATAGGCCTTCTCTAACACTTTCCACTGGGCTCTATTCAGTGCTACCCTTCTCCAGTGTTGTCCAGCTGTAAGTTTTAGGTCGACTTCCCATCTTGTTTGTTGAGGCCCTCTATTGCGCTTACCATCTCTGGGGTACTAATTAGTGACTCTTTTACACCATTTGTCCTGAGGATCTCGGATCATGTGACCTGTCCATCTCCACTTCTGTTGGTCTACTCGGGTAATTATATCAACTACTTTAGTTTTTTACCTTATTATGCTACTTCTCACTTTGTCTTGCTTCTTTATCCCCGATAAGCTTCTTTCCATGCCTCTCTGACATCGTTTCAACTTTTCACTAGGATGTTTGGTGAGTGACCAAGTTTCACAACCATAGGTGATAACTGGAAGTATACACGTATCAAAGACTCCTTTTTATTTGCATGCTTAACTCCTCTGATTTCAAGACCTCTTTCAAGGACCAGTATCTCTTCCATCCATTTGCAGTTCTTCTATCAATTCTTCTCTGGTACATAGCGTTCAGTTTTGTTTTGTTAGCGTTCAGTCAAAGCAACGATTTCAGGTTTCAAAGATTACAAAGATTAAGCCGTGACAGTTATCATCTCTGGCATATATTATTATGAGTCGACTAGTGAGAGAAAAGTGGCTGTAAGTCTGATGAGAAGAGTTGATGAAGCTAGAAGATCTACAGGTGGCATCTTTATCTTTCCTCCTTCCATTATAGAGAATACTTCCATTGAAGATCATCATTATCATCATCCACCGCCTGACTTCACCGCTGAGTATAGGCCTCTCTTTGCCGTGCCATTCCTTACAGTCCCGTGTCAGTCTCACCCAGGTTCGGCCGCGACGCATGCGATATCGTCTGCTGGATGACCAACTTGAGCGCCATTCAGTTAGCGCCTTACTCCACCTATCGTCCATTGAAGATAGTTGTCCAAAATCCTGATGATGTCATGCTAGGCAGCAAGGGTTGTACTTTCTCCTGGGAAGTTTGGCTTTTAGCTGGAAACCGTCATCATTATAAGCCGTTTTTTTACCACTGCTGGACGAGGCCTCTCCATAGATAAAGCAATTGGTCGATTTTTCATAATCACCATGCTTCGCGGGCGGATTGGTAATCGGTGTTGAGTTTTCAGGTGGATGCTGCTGCCAATGGTATAATCCCTCAGTTGGCTTTCATGAAATCCAATGGAGAAGACTGAGGGGTCTATTCGTAGGCAGGGCATACCACGGCTTATATGGTAAGGCTCTATCTAACGGAAGACCAGCGCTGCATATGAGTTAGGAAACTTTTTGTAACAGCGATTCTTTCGATCTTGTATAATTGTATGTTTTATTTTTTATATCTGTGTTGATAAAAATACCCATTTTCTGTTTATATTTTTACAATAGTTATAGCTTTCTCTGCTCAACGTTCAGATCAGGAAGGACTTTAGACTACTTAGATTTACCATAGTACCTTAACTTCCAATATAAATTCATTATACCAGACAGTTTGCACGATCTACAAGTTTATAAGACCATTCCCATGCAAAGTAATGGCCTCACCGACATTAAACCTCACTTAATTGCATACGAGGGATCCTTGGCTGACAAGGACGTGTGACGTCACTACGACGTCACCAAGATGAAGTCATCTCAGCCGCAGTATCTAGTCCTATTGCTCTATCGATTCATGGTGTTGAGCACACAGCTTCGTATAAACAGTAATGTATATGCATCATTGAGATAAAACCAGTGATGGAGTGGCTGTGGTGTGATTTAAACGTGTGATAAGTGGCCAATATGAACGTGCGGCATGCTGTGGGGAGGAATAGGCTTCTTCGGCCTGTGGATAGATTGGTAAGTATTACTAAACCAATTTCCTAGCAAAAAACATTAATATCAATATCAAAAGGTGTATCAGAAATTAAGGTCTGTCAGGTATGTTGACGTATGAAGAGAAAGAGCCATGAATGTTAAAATCTTGAACGAATAAACCGTGCGTCAACAAGGAGTGCCATGACCGGGCGTGATCAGCTGATTGCAATTAAAAACGAAATTAAGGTCACAAATTCAACAAAACTAACACAATTTGGCAAGAACACAAAGGAACACCGCAGAAAACGTATTAAAAAGCCCCAATGACACATAAAACTGATTAAAATGGAGTCATAGAGAGAAAAAAGTGACAGATGCTTTAATACTCACAAAATTGGATTCCCAGCACAAAACCGCACACTTTTTGAACGTTTCCGAACGTATATTTTGTGTTTCGAATTTGCGATTGGAATATTTGAATTTGGAATGCTAAATAATTGTCTTTTTTTTGTGAACGCGAGCGCGATTCGGTTGTGTTTTTCGCGCTGGCCACCGGCGTGAGGAGACTGCCGCAAGTTTGAGGAAAAATCAATAGCCACCCCCCGACTTACCCGCATGCGGAACTCGACTCAAAGCGAAACACTGCTCACCCGTTTCCGTATTATGTAACTAGGATAGAGTGAGACGGGCATACTTCCGTCCACTCTGTGAAAACAACCCCATCAGCATCCAATAAGCTCATCCAAGATGGCGAATTGACGTTTGACGTTTACGCGCCAAACGTGACGTTTCTGCGTGATAATTTGAACACAAATCGCTTGTATTGATTCAAAGGCGATTTAATGGCTTAATTTTTGTCGTGATATTGAAGAATAATGATTTTCGCGTAATTTTGTCCTTGATTCTGTTAAAAATGTCCTAAGTATTTTCAAACATTCTACTCTTTCGTTCGTTCGTTCGAAGAGGTACATTATCTTCAAGGGCAATAACGAACCACCTATTTTTTTGACAGATTCATAAACCATAGTTATTACCGTTACAGAGGTGAACGACTTAGAAATTACCTAACTTATTTTAATGTTTGTACTATTTGCTTGTAGAATGCTTGGCGCAATGCAGGTTATACCTACTAAAACAAGGCGCAAGCTGCAATGGTAGTTAGATTATTAGGTCAGGAAAATTTGAACGTTAATCAAATCAATACCTGGATTTTAAAGGATTTGATTCTGACACATGAATGAATTTATCGTTTAGGGATCCTGGGACCTCTTGCTGAGGTCCCAAGCTGGTCCTGAAACTGTTTTTTAATGGCCAGTAACTTATGAATATTTTCATTCGCGGCTAACCCTTATACTTCCCATACAAACGCTCGTGCTCAGCTCGTACGTGATTGTGAAGTCGTAACAATTTCTTCGTTAGATGTTTTGTACCTTGAAGTATATCTAGGTTCGTAGAGAAACAAAATTTTAATTTTTTACCACTTAATTGAGGATAAGCCTTAAAAAATCAGCTTATTTGTACAATTTTAACCTGAACTTTGGGTGTTATTAATGTATGTAATGTAATGTATGACCTCACCCATTTTATATAGATTCTAAATGACAGTAATTTTTGTCACAAAATAGTATGGCTTTCTCTAAAACACGTACGTCCTGGAACAAGTTTTATGAATATTTTGCGTATTTATTGTCGTTTCGCAAGTAAGTAGCGGAATTTTCCGAATTCCAACCAAGGGATCTGGCACTGACTCTCATTTTTCCCAGTGCCTCTCTTTCAAACATTGAGTTTGATGAAACATCAAGCTTTTAGACCACGCTTGCGATGTACTTCTGTGCGTCACGCAGCGCCATCTTAAGGGAAGTGCACAGCTAGCCCGTTCCATAAAAAACGAAGTTTGACCCTTATTTGGTTATTAATTCATTCAAGTCATTGAAATTTTGTACACACTCTCTAGAGACTAATATCTAGGCCTGTGGTTTGTCAGTTTCCCATTAAATTGTATGGAATCAAACTAGCATGGGTTATAAGACTTCCATACAAATCTTTAAGTCAGTGTGATTTGGAAACCGTATTGTTTAAGTGGTATGATTTTATAAATTACCTGTTAAGTGACCTAATAAATATGTTTTTTTCCCTAAAATAGTAGATCGTTAGTGGCGTTATAAGTATAATTAATGTTCTTTTATATTTATTACAAGCTTTATATTAACTTGCAATGTATGTCCGGGTGGAATATGTTTGTCCGGTTGGAATCTTGCAACTGAATTTTAAAGCAGTTATCCTCAACCGATTGAGATAAAATTTGGCATACCTGTCAAGTTCCGATGAAAATACAATATGATGTTTACAGCGAGCTGATCTGATGATGGAGACAGAAGGTGGACAACGGAACTCCTCGATGGATAATAGTAGATTGGCCGTGTTTAGGCTCATTTTGATCAGCACGCGGTTACGATCACTAATTTTATAAAAGCTTGTATTGTAAAATATATTTTTCACAAAAAACTTATTGTTATAGTTAAGTTGGTATATGTATTCGTTTATTACATTAGTACACAAGTATTCAGATTATACATAAATGTTTGTTTTAGTTACTGTTAATTTATTGGAACTTTTATTTCTTAGGCTCATTAAAATGTAATTAAATAAAAATAACAGGACTTCGTATAAAGGCCGTAGGTAACCAAACTACACATAAACAACAAGGAACAAACTTGTTTATGCATCAGCTTCTCCTTGTTCTCGAGGCACCACACAGGCGCTTCTCCTTGTTCTCGAGGCACCACACAGGCGCTTCTCCTTGTTCTCGAGGCACCACACAGGCGCTTCTCCTTGTTCTCGAGGCACCACACAGGCGCTTCCCACCTATTAGTAAGCAGGATCATCAAATAAAGCCAAGCCGTGTTTGTTGCCATAGGTTTTATAATGTTGGAATAAGAGTCAATTTAGTTTACAGTACAATTTAAAATGATCGTTGTGGTTTCAATAATTTTATACTTTTTGTTTTGTATTTAAAATCATCTAACTGAATTTTTTATCTGTTCTCGCTCATCACTGCAATGCCACATAGGGTGCGTCCTAGGTGCGTGACCTATGCTATGAGGTAATGCACTGTTCATAGGCAGAGGTTAACGCTTAACATCAGCTAGTATTCGGGGTACCGTGAGTTGAGCCAATTCACTTCATATTTTGTGTCATCTAATTCACGCGTTGCGCGATACGCGTTACACGCCGAACTTTACCGAGTGCAGATTTCTTACTGCGCAAATTGTAAATATTCACGTGAGGCTTCACGCGGCCCCGAATACCACGGCTGGTGGGCAATCTGATTGTTCCGTCATTCATTAGTATAAAAAAAAAACATTATTTAATAGCATGTTGTTTGTCATCTATAATTGTGGTAGCACTTGGCATGCATTACATAATTATCTTGTGTGTATTTACTTGTATCGATGTATACTATGTTGGTGACTCTAATAAATAAATAAATAAATAAACTGATGGTTAGACGAGTCATCTTTTAGCTAAACTTGGTAGAAAGAGCCAACAGACTAATTGAAGTACCGTAGACTTTTACGTAGCTTCACGCCTACGGCGTAGCAGGATGTAGAGGGTGACAGCGTAGCAGGATGTAGCCTAGCTAGTAGATGCCTTAGAGTTCAGCTATACTGTATGCGAATTGAAGTAGAAATAAGTTGGGTCTTACAAACCCAGTTAGCTTTAAAATAGGTAGAATATGACAACTTATGACTACGCAAAAGGATAAAACAAAAGACATTTCAGATATGTTACCTCGTTGCAAGAAAGGCAGGCGAGTTGGTAAGTCACACATGTGACGGGCCGTGCGGGTCAACTGGAAGCGGTCCCGCGCAGGTTGGCGAAGTCCTACAAACTGACGCATGTCATGAGTCCGGCAGCTTACAACCGGATGCCTAAAAATGTCACTGAAGCTCCTAGTATCAGCATATTCAAGTCCAGGTTGAAGCGCTGGCTTATTGAGCAGACCTTCTACACTTTCGATGAGTTCACTAGCCTCAAATTAATCTAAGTACCTAGGTAATCCTAGATGTGACATGGTTTTTCGTATATTTGTTATTTTGATTATTGTACGTACGATGTGTAGGTACAGAGTACCTTTTGACTCATTTAGTGATATTTTTTTTTGACGTGTACCACTTCTATTAATAGGTTTATGACTAAGTATCTGACTACCAGGCTACTCGTACTAACACATTTTGGCAACGTAGCCGAAATAATGATATTTTACAAGCTTCAATTTACCTTGCGATATTCGTATGTAGGTAGGTATGTATGTTCGAGAATTATCCAACCATGAGATGAAATTTGGCATACCTGTCAAGTTCCGATAACATTAGAATATTATGGTGACAGCGAGCTGATCTGATGATAGAGATGGAAGGTGGACATCGAAACTCCTAGATGGATAGGTAATATCAGACTGGCCGTGTTTAGGCTCACGATCAGCACACGGTTCCGATCACTAATTACAAGCTTGGTAATTAAAAAACGAAAATAAAACAAGCTTTTGTTTATCTTACTTTCCTGTCTGTCTGTGGGGGACATAGATAGGTATATGGCGATCTAATTTTCGACCACTTCCGATATCCGATCAAGTCTTGTAGGTACTATTATTTATTCTGTGATTAAGCTGAAATGCACATATACCTTTGGTTCTGAATACAATACAATACAGTATCAATTTTAATGTACATCCAATATTTTCATAAAAGCTTGCTTTTGAAAAGATATGTTCTTCAACAAAAAACTTACTAAGTATACTAAATAGGCATGTAGGTACCATAAGTAGGTCACAACTGATATTGAAAGTATGATAGATTTTATGATAAGATTTATAGACGAGACGATACATTATGGTTTATTTAGGGCAATCAATCATGGTTAGTTCAATGTCCTCGGATGCTGAAACAGATGGAAAACGACATTTTCAGAACAGCGCCATCTATGATTCCTATATAACATCACATTGTTCATTGGGGTATGAAATGCTGCACATTTTTAGCTGTTGATTGCGAGTATGCAAGTTAGTCCTCTTGTCTACGCATAGATAGCGCCAAACATAAAGTTAACTTGAGAATATTTAGATGGCGCTGCTAAAAGCAATCACAGCATGACTCACCGGGTGATATTAGACTTTTGGTCGAAGATATTAGCGGTAGGTTGGAAGGGTTCTTTAGCTTTGCTTACATTTTATATTTTTGATGATTTTTCGATAACTAACTTAATAAGAAACTTGTAGTTTACTGATCTACCTAGAAGTTTTCAGCTGTGTTTTTTCTACAGTCTTTGTTCTACCGCGATCTCACCTGTTGGTGACGATGTGGCCGACTATACAGACTGTAGAGAGTATTATGTTCTGTGGACGATTGCTAGAAGGCACCTATTCACTCTAGCCTTGAAGAGACCCAGATTATAGTTTTCAGGAAAGACTTGACCTGAAAAAAAGATTTGTCCTGGCTGGTAGCTTAGTATGGAATGTGTTACTACTGAAAGGAATAGTTAGCCGAGTCAGTAGTGGAAAGCAATGGCGGCAATGAGCTCACCACTTGTCACGTCTATATTCCCACGATGGTGCAACCCACTGTGAAAAGAGGCCCATTGAGGCTCTGCCTACCCTTACGGGGGAAAAGGCGTGCGTATATGTATGTATGTATGTAACAAGTCCGGGTAAGTGTTCAGTACCATATATAACAAAATTACCTATCGATTTACTATAACGTTGACGATAAAATTAAATCTGGTAATAACCTGATTATGTTTACTTGTTGGTAGGTATGACGTCACGGGCGATGACGTCATCGGTCCATGATCCGACCGCGATGGCTAAATAGTGGTTTAGTGACTTCCTTTGTCTAAGAATAAATAACATCAATAAAATAAGGCATAATTTGCGTTGTACAATGGGTAACGCTGAAAGATATTTCCTCCAGGCAATCTTTGGATGAATAGATAAAAAGCTAAGCATATTGTACATTTTAGAAAAAATACGACACCACGGTCTTTACTATTCTCATGCTGAAGTTAGAAAATTGTACATGTAGATTAAAAAAGACATTAAAAAACACGTTTCAGCATTTCCTGAAATATGACTGAAAAAAAAGGCACAGTAATGTTTTGGTTTTGAAAAACTACCGAGCCGAAACCGCTGTACCCAGAGACATTAAATTTGGAGGTTTTTTTTAGGACGTATGGTGCATATATTGTACGCGTCATGTAAAAAGAACGCTGGAACGCCTGAAGAAGCTTGACAGGCAGCGTTCTTTTTACATGACGCGCATCTAAGAAACAAATTTGGAAAATGCTCCCCTCGGGGAACAAAAAAGCACTGTATTTTTGGAACACACTTGAAATTTTACATGTAGTTTCCTCAAGTAAAATAAACAAAAATTTCTTCAGCATTACCTGAAATATTCCTGAAAAAAGCTCGTGATTTTTTCACTGGCTACCGCAGTGACTTCTATGTTAGAAAAATGTGTATTGACATCATAGAGAATTTTGTAATATAATTGACATTACAAAAAGTAGAGACCCATACACACACACACACACACACACCTATGTAAAAACAATAAAGCCAAAAAACATTTTTAAAAACCAGCTACAAAATCAACAGTCTGTCACAGAGATAACCAATTAGCAAATTAGGGCAAATTCAAGAGAACCCACTTTTAGATGGTGGTATATAAAACAAGTTTTTGGAGGGCAATAGACACGCAATACTCTAATCAGGTATCATAAAAATACTTTTTATTTATAGTTTACCGAGTTCGAGTACCGGCTTAGGCAAGTGACTTTTTGAAAATCCTTAAATGTAGACCACACATAAAATAATACTATACGTTTGACTTTAAACAATAAAGGAAAGTCTCCATGCTTTCTTGCTTTCCATATTTCTTTAATTTTTTGCTGTGTTTTTGTAATTTTCTTAGACTTATCCAATATTTCCCTTCTTGTGCACTACCAGTACATATTTTTTCCGCAATACACCAAGGTTATCTGGCAGAGAATGCTTTCTAGCATTGAGTTCGCCTTTGTACTTCTTTGTTTTATGTGCAAGAAAGAATTTTCTATCTATCTATCTATCTACCCATTATGTAAAACTACCCAACTTCAAAATTTCAAGTACCTACTTGTCAAGTAGCGTGGCCGTGGAACCATCGTGGAACACTGTATACCACAGATAAAAATACTATACTAGTACTGTATACTAAACTCGAAAAAACAAATGAAATACGATATAAATTAAGTTTCTTTAAAAAATAGCGAATTGAGTCTCTGAAAGATTCGTTGGTGTTTCGCATTCATGGTGTTTCGTCGGATTGGGTTACCTACGCCTCTTTGAAGCATTATGTAGATTATTTGAACTTGACCTGAACCTTTGAAGGTTCATTTGAACTTGAACCTTGTTAGAGTGTGAATAGCAACTCATTATACTGTAGGTACTTACATACACAGACAAACGCAGATTATAGGGAGCTCACTATTTTATTTACATTACTTTTTAGGGTTCAAAAGCCAACGAAATCCACGCGTTCCTCCATCCGTCTGTGTGTGTTTTATCCATGAATGTAGTAGTACATGGATTGAGTGCTAAAATAGCATAGGGTGTTCCTTCTTACTCCTATCCTAGAAGATAGCTTGCTATCCTATGTTAGAGAGAAACAAATATATTGTCACACGACAGTCGTTTTTCCGTTCCGTACCCTGAATATTGGCACCATGCATATACATCTTCCTAGATTGTTACCATGAATGTACCAGTAATTTAACATTTGGCCTGGTACGACTTACACAAATAAGAACAGATAGATATATGCTTGTCTCATTCCAACACATGAATACATTCATATAAAAGAACGAGACTGGTATAATCGATACTGTTTCGTTTTTAGCCTTAGTCCATCTTCCTAGGTTTTATCACAGGGGTATATCGCCAGCTGTAAAATAAATCAAATAAATAAATCATGCTGGACAGTTCCTACAACATTATCTAGCCCCAAGCTAAGCAGTGCTTGCGTTATTTGTGCTAGATATCTGATATACTTGATACAATACATGTTACCTAGATAGATATCTTTTATTATACATAGAAAACACCCAGAACACCCAGAACAAATATCTGTAGATCGTACTAATATTTGTTCCGAGGCGGGAATCGAACCAGCAACTTCGTGCGTCGCAGGCGAACCTTCGCCCGCCACGCCACAGAGGTCGTCACAGAAGCTGTGTAGCCATAGTTGAAATTTTCACAGAATTAGGCATGTGATATTGAGGCATGAATTAAAATGCAGAAAACCAATCCAATGAACCAATTAACTTTGCTGATTCTCTTTACATCTTTTCTTTTGGTTTTTAAGTTGGTTCTCTTTTTTCTTTGAATCAGCTTCTCCTTGTTCTCGAGGCACCACACAGGCGCTCTCCACCTAGTAGTAAGAAGGATCATTAAATAAGCCAAGCCGTATTTGTTGCCTGATTCTTCTAGGTTTGGTCGCATTGGAACAGGAGTCAATTTAGTTTAAGTATAAGACGATTGAAAAAAACGAGTTATTGGCTTATTTTACCCTGGTAAAACGCGAGCAAAGCTGCGCGCGGACACTAGTATTATATATAAATATAGTATAAGCAGACATGCATAATATAGTATCCATTATGTAGACTATTCTCATAGGTAACATATTTAAATGCATTCTTATTACCTAGACATAAGGTGGAATGTTTGTACTGAAGGAAGGCTTCCATAGGTTTTGTTTTGCAAGCCTCCAATCTCACAGCGCCAAGGTCGAGGACTCATAATTCATCACTGTCGCGGCTGCCATGTTGGCCTACAGATATCCATGTTACAATGTAGTGTCACCTCAATAGCCTCATCATCTTCAATCATAGTCAAAATTAGTTTATTCATAAACTAGCGACTCGCCCCGGCTTCGCACGGGTAGCCCCCGGTGAAAAACACCCCCCCCGTTATTTTATAAGGGGGGGGTTACTTATTCTGCTACTTATTCTGCTATTCGCAGCGGAGAAGAATCCACTTAAAAAGAGATAACTAACAACGGTCCAGCCGATCTTGAGTTATAAGTGGTGTTTTATTCACAAGGATCATTTTAAATCGGATTCAATCTGCCATTTTTGAAAGAAATGTCGTCGTATTTATTATTATTTATTGAGATTTATTTCTTTACATTTTAATGTGTTCTTTTGAGTTATTTCGTGTAATTTTGGTGGCGTTTTAAGCGGTGTAACTTGGATAAATAGCACATGTGTGATGTAGAGTAATCTAAGTGTATTGCGTGTCTTTTCGAAATGGTGGATTTTTTCCTGTAAAAACTCTTTTTTTCTGCCACTATTTAAACTGGGTTATGACTTGACGGAAACTCTCGACGACTTGACTATAAAAATATAATTAGGTTACTAGTATACTATTATTTTATCTGTGATTAGGTATATTACTTGACATTGGCGAAATTGTTTAGAGCACTCCTCAGAAGCCATTATAAGAAGAAAAGAAAGAAAGGAAAAATCATTTTGAATCGAATTCGTTCGGCCATAAGAAATGTCGGCAGCTTAGATAATCTTAAGTTATCTAAGGTTGACAGTTTATTTTAATTTTTATTGTGTTTTTTCGAGTTATTTCGTGTAATTTTGGTGGCGTTGGATAAATAGCACATGTGTGATGTAGAGTAATCTAAGTGTATTGCGTGCGTCTTTTGGAAATGGTGGATTTTTTCCTGTAAAAACTCTGTTTTTCTGCCACTATTTAAACTGGGTTATGACTTAACGGATACTCTCTACGACTTGACTATAAACCATAGACTTAGAATTTTCGCTACATTCTAGATCTATGCTATAAACATATAATTATATCACTTGACATTGGCGAAATTGTTTGAAGCACTCCTCAGAAGCCATTTTAAGAAGAAAAGAAGAAAAAGATCATTTGAAACGTCTTATAGTAGATACTCCTGTTCCAACGCGACCAAACCTAGAAGAATCAGGCAACAAACAAGGCACGCGCTTTGTTTTATGATCCTTCTTACTGTAGAACATGGAAAGCTGAAGAAAAAGGAACGCCTACCATACCTATTTCTGCCGCAAAGCAGTAGTGCTCGCATTCCTGTGTTCCGGTTTGAAGGGTATGGGGCCAGTGAAATTACAGACACATGAGACTTTTCATCTTTATATCTCAGGGTTGCGGGCGCAGTGCAATGCCAAAAAGGGCGCGTACTAAGTGTACGTGACCTATGAGGTAATGCACTGCTCGTAGGCAGAGGGTACCGCTTAACATGAGGTGGGCCATCTGCTTGACCCATCATTCCAAGTTGTATTAAAACATGTTTTATCAAAATCGGTTAAGCCATTTCATTGGCAGTTATAAATTTTAAAATTTCTTCTTGTTCATCATTATCGTTCAGTTTTTGTTGCGTGAGCGGTATTCTGTCACTTTGTAACTTACTTGGTAGGATGACTCTCCGCTCGATTGACTTGTCGAGGGTGGTGTGGATGGAGGCGGCTCAATTCCATTCGTCGTGGCATTCTATGTGGGAGGTCTACGTCCTGCAGTGGACATATAACTGACCATAATGATTGGTATCCACAAAATTAATAGCGACGCAACTCGCAGACATTTTTATCGCTCCACAATCAATTCTATGCAGAAGGAAACAAGGCTGGTATTTATTACAAACATACATTCATCCATCCATCGATAAACTTCACGTGTTTACTGAATCACTGTCGTGCACGTCACTACTGCACCCTACCATTGTATCTCGATCCAACCGTGGCGTGTCAGAACGTGTATTTTTCGATTACTCGTTAGTAGTTGAGCTTTTTTTTGTGAAAGAGTTCATCCGGGGAAGTACTACTACCATACCTATTTCTTCCGCAAAGCAGTAGTGCTCGCAATACTGTGTTCCGGTTTATGGGTGCCGGTGAAATTACAGGCACATGAGACTTTCCATCTTTATGTCTCAGGGTGGCGGGCGCAGTGCAATGCCAGATAGGGCGCGTACTTGGTGGACGTGACCTATGAGATAATGCACGGCTCATAGGCAGATAGTACCAATTAACATCAGGTGGGTCATCTGCTTGTACCGACATCTAAAGTTGTATAAACAAAAACAAGTGTGTGGCGTCAATGAGGAGTTTTCAAGTGTCATTGTCAGTATAGTTTTATTATCATCAAAAAGAGATGGCACTAGCGTAACTTTAGGGTTTTACCTACTTTTTAAATTTTGTCATGGCAGTGGAGTACTTCGTTCAGTCAACGTAAATTGTTTTTAAAAATACAAAATGATGTAAATGTAATAATAATATCTTCGTGATAGTTACGTATTTTGAAATACTTACGCCAACGCCATCTAGCGAGAGATAAATGATGCTAAAATGACTTCTGTCAGTCGTGAGAAGTCTTGTTTTGTTGCTTTGTTGTTTTGTTTTCTATAATTGAGGTGGCATGGTGGCGCTTGGAGAGTATTTTATACGGCGTGATATTTATTACAACCGTACATTCATCCATCCATCGATAAACTTCACGTGTTTACTGAATCACTGTCGTGCACGTCACTACTGCACCCTACCACGGCATCTCGATCACAGTGTGAGACGTTAGAACCCAGTGGCGCGATTATGTAACTCTGTTGCTATCGGTTTCAATCGATTTCAATGCTGTTTCCATTTGAAATGACGTTCTTGCGATTAACTAATATATGCAATCTACATAAATTTGATTTTATTATGTATTTGTGCACTACTACTATGTGACTATTTTTTATGAAATTGTTTACATTATGACATTGTAAAAATTTATATATTTGTAAATCACTTACTTACAACAAACAATAATAATAATAATGGTAGTAGTAGAGCTTTTTTGTGAAAGAGTTCGTCCGGGGAAGTACTACCACTATACTTATTTCTGCCGCAAAGCAGTAGTGCTCGCATTGCTGTGTTCCGGTTTGAAGGGTAAGGGTGCCGGTGAAATTACAGACACATGAGACTTTTCATCTTTATGTCGCAGGGTGGCGGGCGCAGTGCAATGCCACATAGGGCGCGTCCTAGGTGGACGTGACCTATGAGGTAATGCACTGTTCATAGGCAGAGGTTACCGCTTAACATCAAGTGGGCCATCTGCTTGCACCGCCAAACCAGTAGTATAAAAAAAAATAACAAAAAAAAATGATTGAATTGACTTACTGTTTCCATAAGCAGCAAAGCGAACGGAAGGTGGAACGGAGGAAGAGAAAGTCCACTTGCCGTAATCAGTGCGGAACTGCGGTATCGACTGAGCTGAACCAGCTGTGCTTGCTGCGTGCGGAGGTAACCACAACTGCACTGTACGTGTCTCGGGTTCACTACACCGTGAAGCTCGAGGCGGTGATGGAGTACCTCAAGCAGAAAACAAGTCTTATCTGGGCAGCTGTTGGAATCTTGCCATGATGTCAATTTTATATCCTTGATGGTGAGGGTGCCGACTGACCGTCTATCGGCCTTCATGTTTTTTTTTTAATTTATTTTTTTAACATTGTTAGACCTTTGTTTGACCACGATCTCACCTGTTGGTAAGTGACGATGTGGCCGAAGATGAGGCACAAAGGTCTAGAAGGCACCTATTCACACTAGACTTGAAGAGACCCAGATTATAGTTTTCAGGAAAGATAGACGACGGTAGTGTATTCCACTCCTTAGCAGTTCGCATTATAAAGGTAGAACCAAAACGTTTTGTGCGAATAGAAGGTATACCAATGAGGTAAGGATGGTACTGAGCCGTACGCCTGCTCGTCCTGGGATGAAAAGGAGATGGTGGGATCAGATCGTGCAGTTCCTGGGAGCATTCCCCGAAATGTAACCTATAGAAGATCGAGAGGCATGCAACCTTACGGCGGTCCTCGAGACTCTGGATCTTAGTCTCCGCCATATGTAGCTCACCTATAAGCCTGAAAGCTCTACGTTCGATCGAGTCCAAGGCAGCAAGCTGGTATTTGGCCGAACCATCCCAAACATGGCGGCAGTACTCCATACTAGCCCGGACTTGTGCTTTATATAAACTGAGAAGCTGTCCTGGCGTGAAGTAACGCTTTACCTTATTCAGGATGCCTAGCTTCATGGCAGCTGTTTTTGCCTTAGACTCGATGTAAGAGCCAAAGTTGAGAGTAGGCGTGAGCGATTCACCTAAGAGCTCGAGGTGATCTCCTATAGCTACAGGTACATCATGGAATACAGGAACTTGGAGAAACGGACTTTTTTTCGCCGAGAAGAGACAAGCCTGCGTTTTAGAGGCATTAAACTTAACTAGATTGGCATCACCCTAGTCGGATACAGCCTTGAGAATCAAATTCAGACGCTGCAGCATCTCATCTCTTAACTCCTGAATTTCATTCTGCCTAGCTCGCGCAGTGGAAACATATCTCTCCACAACTGTGCTGTCGTCTGCATACCCAATGATACCGGGCATTAGCAGATCGTTAATGTGCAGCAGAAACAGTGTGGCAGATAGCACTGACCCCTGAGGTACCCCGGCCTTAATAGCCAATTGATCCGACGAGCATCCGTCAATAACTACTCGAATGGAGAGTTCTGGCTGAAAGGAGGCGCGGTTCTTTGGACGCCTGACACGAAACACCACGCAGTTGCGTCATACCCCGCTGTCTACACGTGTGTACTAAAATAAAATAAAGTGTTTTTGATACGAGTATGTATGTTAGTTTTTAAGGTATTTATGTTGCTATGGGCTTATTGTTTAGGTTTAGTACATTTCTCATTAAACCTGAAATAAATATATTCATTGATTGATTGATTGAAAGCAGATGTAGGTAACACGTATGAAAATGGGGATACAGAAAACGACCGGCTTGACCGTTTTGCTGGTTCCCGATGAGTAGATCTGTCTCGTAGGGTTACATTTCCCACGGTCAATTAATTCGAGTTTTCCAAAAAGACTGTTCGAGTATTACCGGTTACATTACTACTGTCAATTCATTCGAGTTTTCCAAAAAAATCGTTCGAGTTTTACCATTAGTAGGGGCGCTACACAAACGAGTATTTTCAGTAATCGCAAGTGCTGCGAACTACGTAAACGCCGGCGAGTCTGCCAGAAGACCGCGTTTTCAATGTGCGAGTAGGCAAAGAGTAAGTAAATAGATGAGATAATCAAAAAAGATAATAAATAATCATCATCATTATCCTAAGCCTGTAAAAGTCCACTGCTGGACATAGGGCTCCCCATAGAATGCCACGACTAACGGCAACCTTATTAGGGAATGAGGAGGTTTGTTGTAGGGGGGGGGGGGGGGTGTATGGGAGGAAGGGGGAGGGCGAGGGGGAAGGGGAGGTGACAGAGAGGGGGGGGGGGGGTTGGATAAGGTGACATAATCACCACGCTTCGCAAGCGGATTGGTGATCGCAGTATTGGTATTCTGTCATGTATTGGTGTCATGACAATACTTTCTAGATAGAATGAAACCCAAAGTTTTCTCTAACTTTTGACTAGATTCGATTGTTTATTAAAATGATTATTGGGTACAAAATTTGATAAATAAGATCAATAAAACAAAGCCGAGGTTTACTGTAGAAGTTTTGTAAAAAGATCTAAATTTTACGAGATATTCAATAAAAACTGCTTTACCGCGAGGCGCGAGGCATTTTTTTTGTTATGAAAAGAAAAGAAAGAAAATGGTTATTCATGACTACACAAAAAAGTCACACACCAACAAAAAAGCAAACGAGACACTATGAAGACGTATCAGTATGAAGACTTGGGAGTCTCGGCAAACGCACTGCATCCATCCACCACACTGGTTCTTTCACTAGGTCCTTTTCAGGGCACCATATCTCATGCTGGTTACTCGTAACACGACGAACAAATGAAGGAATATCATTGCAATACTATCAGTCATGGAAAAGAAAAATAGACAGAAAAAATGAACACTGGGATCTACTCATACGTATTCGGATCACAAAGGCCAAGAAAATTAACATGAAAAAGTCTTATATTCCCCAGACAGTCATGAAAAGCATTCATTCCTAGACCATGAAACAACGTATGCATACCAAATCGTCCACATTCCATCACGATGTTTCTATTCTTCACAATCCAGGATTCTTACAAACATAATCTGTGGCGTTTTCATCAACAGTCTGCCTGCGCATGTGTGGGTGGCGCCCGTGTCCCGCCGATTCTAACCTAAATACGTTTGGAAGTTCGAACCTCCATGGACGCGCCCGGCCACACTATTTAAAAATAAAACATTTTCGGCCAGCGCTCGTTCGAAATTCAAACCGGGAATTTTGTGATAAAACCAGCTTTTTTACCAAAAACTCAAGCTGTAAGGAAATGGTGTTTAGAACGAATGTTTAAAAATAGTGTTGTGGTTATTTTCGACGTGATTCGGTGACAAATCTTTTCGAGGTCACGATATGGCCTAATTCAGAAGCTCCAGTGATTTTGTAGTGATGAAAAGAAGAAAGTGAACTTCGTGGGAAAGTTACAAAGGTATTATTTTCATGATTTTTTGCAATGTCAACTTCATATTATCAACTGGCTGACCTTCCGGAAGACTACCCTCACGTTATTTTTAGAAATCTTCGCTAAAGAACAACGGATATACCTACCTATAACTATATGCTGTAGGATGAATCAAGATGTTTAACCAAAACCAATGATATACATAGGGATAGGTTCATACAAGATAATTTACGTTACATTACTGGAAGAAAGCTTTAGCCGAGTTGATCGTGGGAAAGCAATGGCGGTGATGAGCTTACCACTTGTCAAGTTCCCAGTATCATGCAAATTACAATGGAAAAAGGCCCTTTGAGGCTCTACCTACCTCTGAATGGAAAAAAAAGTTAACTTCTTCTTATCTTAGGTAATGGCTTCTGTGCATTATTTGCAACAATTTAGCCAATGTCAAGTGATATAATTATAATAGTTTTATTTATAGTCAAGTCGTCAAGAGTCTCCGTCTAGTCCTAACCCAGTTTAAATTGTGGCTGAAAAACTGAGTTTTTACAGGCAAAAATCCACCATTTCGAAAAGACTCGCAATACACTCAAATTTCACTACATCACACATGTGCCATTTATCCAAGTTACTCCGGTTAAAATGCCACTAAAATTACACGAAATAACTCGAAAAAACACATTAAAATGTAATAAAATAAAAATGACGACGTTTCTTTTAAAAATGGCAGATTTCAACCCCAAAAGTTAACTATTTTTCCGTAGAAAATAGAATGCTGTCATTGTTAATTCCATTCTACTAGTTTCCAAGTGTCATTGTCAGCTTAGTTGTTTCATCGTCAAGAGATGGCGCTCGCGAAACTATTGGTACCAACCTACTTTTAAAATTGTATCATGGCAGTGTAAAATTCGTTCAGCCAACGTAAATATTTAAAAAAATAAAAAATCTCTAAAATTATGTAATATTTGTGATAGTTACGTATTTACTGTTACCAAAACTGTCGCAAACGCCATCTAGCTAGAGATAAATAATGCTAAAATTACACTAGGAAAACTCCACAATAATTAAAATTCGGGAGTATCCCCAGCCCCACACACATACACAAAAACTTACCAGTTTTGCTATAATCGCCAAATGAAATGATAATATCGTTTTCTAAAATGAAATGAAATGTTATGTTTAATAGAAACATGGTTTTGAAGACTATTATTATTATGCCCAGACTTGTTAGTAAGATTCGTTGATATAAGAATTATCCTGGGAATGTGGTCGTGGGAAATAATGGCCACTTGTCACGTCTATATTCCCACGAAGGCACAACCCACGATGAAAAGACATCCATTTAAGACTCTGCCCACCCTTCACTGTGTTTTTAAAATAATTATATGGACACACTCTTACTACTTACTTACTTACTTCCATTAGCTCGCACAGACGCGACGGGGGACCGTTATACCAACTGATAGAGTACATTTCCTAATGAAATTTAGAAGTAAACGATATATTTTCTTTGGAATTCCTGAGAAAAATAAACCAGCAATGCTATGTTTATGTATCCGTCACTGGAGAACTTCAAACCGTATCCAATGGACCACAGAGTGAGTGATAGTACACTCGGATGATATTACTAGCGGGTGCACGTGACTTTATAACCTCTAGGTATTATACTCATGAGAGAGTTGAATCTGGAAAAAAATTGTCTGTGATTTAAAACAGATTATGATCTATCAGTGTACCAAATTTCATCAAAATTGGCTGAGCTGATTCAGCCTGAACATACAAACAAACAAACGTATACACTTTAAAATAGTTAACTATTCCAAACCACACATGGATAACATTAAATTTAAATGTGACCTTATAATTCCGTTCTAGCGGGACTCAACCCCGAATCTTCGCCTGTAATCGGCGATGCCTTGACCAGTTTCGCCATGGAACGAGCTATGACGCTGGAGACGAGTGGGCACTATCAATTAGGCTAAGCGCCGATAGATAATAGTGCGTCAAAAGCCAAATAGGCATTTTTAAACGTATAGTTAGCAAAATCTACACAGTTTAAGACAACAACAAATAATTACACGTCATTCTTCATCATATTTCCAAGGGCATGCTCTAGCCCAAAACACAAATTCGAGAAATTTTCTCGATAATATAAAACCTGAATTTACCCTCTACGGATATGGATGGATGTTTGTTACTCTTTCACGTAAAAACTACTAATAGGATTTGGATGAAATTTGAAATGGAGATAACTGGACTCCCGGAATAACACATAGGCATATTTTTATCCCGATATTCCCACGGGATCGAGACTTACGCGGGTGAAACGGCGGGGCGCTGCTTGTAAAATTAATAAAAGTAACAAATAATATTATTTTAGAGGCATTGTCAATTTATATATTCAATTACGCAGCAAATATTTGTTTAAGGTGGTTGCTTTTCCATACAAACGTTTAGCACAAATATGGACGCACTGAGTATAATTTTACACTGAAATGACTGTCGTTGGCTTTTATATTGGTCATTATTTGCGGCAAATCATATTTGGTTGAAGAAAACATTGGATTAATAGCGAAAATAACATCGAAATGTTAGTCCATACAAGTAATTTCGATGTTATTTTAGCTATTAGTAGTGTTTTCTTCAACCAAATACGATTTGCCGCAAATAATGACTAATATAAAAGCCAACGACAGTCATTTCAGTGTAAAATTATACTCTGTATATTTGTATTCATATTTGTGCTAATACGTTTGTATGAAAAAGTAACCACCTTAAATACCGTTTTTCGTAATTTTTGTTCACTTTTAGTAGCGCACGCGCTGTTTCTCACTTTCTAACTTACCAGAACTTTACTGAGTTAGATAGTGATGGAAGTTAGCTCTTGTCTGCCTCTTAAGTAAGATATTTTTTTGTTTATATCAGCATCAGGTCCACTGCTGGACACAAACCTCCCCCATAGAATGCCACAATAAACGATCATGACTGCCTTCATCCACCGAATTTGAAAACAGTAAAGATTTTCCGTATTAGTCGGGCTTAAGTTTTTGTAACTTTAATCTTGTTTTTTTTTAATTCTTTTATCTTGTTTGACGACCTCTGTAGCGTGTCAGGCGAGTAGCCGACTGAGATTGCGGTTCGATAGGTTGCGGGTTTGATTCCCGCTGCGGGACAAATGTTTGTATGATCTGCAAATATTTGTTCCGGGTCTGGGTGTTATGGTAGCATGGTGCTCGTAGTTCCTGATACACACGACACAGGATCCTAGTGTGGGATCAGGACTATGTATGTGACTGTTGAGTTTTATGTATCAAATCCTCGAAACAAATATTTATTGTACGATCTGCAGATATTTGTTCAGGGTGTTCTGGGTATTTTCTATGTATAATAAAAAAAAACTATGTAATGTATTGTATTAAGTATATCAGTTATCTAGTACCCATAACACAAGCTCTGCTTAACTTAGGGCTAGATCATGTTAAGTGAATAGTCCAGCTTTTAAAAAAAAAAAAGAAAAAAGACATTTCTAATGGGTCCCCGAGACGATCAAGTCCACTTGACAAGTCTACGTGCTTGAAGTGAATATTGATCGTTTACAGCGTTGACTTGACAAGTCCCGTCATGTATCTACAGGCTGGACCATACTTGACAGCACGTAGACTTGACAAGTGGACTTGATCGTCTCGGGGACCCATAGAGTATGTTAATAAATGATCTCAAATTCATTACATTTGTTCACGCACAATATTTTTATCGATTCTTATATAAATATTTGTTCACGTCACTCTGATTTTTGTGCTCAGCCATTCAAGTAATTTCATTCATGGAATAACATTATTATGAAGGACGAGAGGACATTTTTAACCCCCGATGTAAAAACGAAGGGGTGTTATAAGTTTGACGTGTCTCTGTGTGTGTTTGTGTGTGTCTGTCTGTCCCATCGTAGTTCCCGAACGGATGAACCGATTTAGTTTTTTTTTGTTTGAATGGTTTATTTGTCGGGAGTGTTCTTAGCTATGTTTGATCAAAATCAGTTCAGCCGTTTTCAGTTGGGGGTTTTTGAAGTTTTACATAATTAATTACGTGCTACATATAATACTTATCACGAGAATAGATTTATATTTTAGTAAGAAACAAGTGGTAACTTACTATCCGTGGTGTGTCCGGCATAAGAATAGACCCTTCCGTCTCCTCCCGTGGATGTCGTAAAATGTTATTGTTAAGGTACTTTCCTTTCATGACGCATAGTCTTGGGACAGCCTGTATAATAAGTTTTGCATAAAAAAACAGTAGAAAAACTTAAACTACATGAGAAAAATAAAGTCTTTTTTCATTAGACAGTAAATAAACACAAAATCTACAAAGAAAAACAGAAATTAAAGGTAAACCTACTTGCTAAGATATTTTTCAGTTTTTAGAAGTATCCTAAGATCCTGGTTATCCTATGCTGGTCATTATCAGATCTTGGATGATGATGAATGTCCTAGCTACAAGAAATCCTCAATGAAGGGATTCAAAATAATTGTTGCGAGATGATTATTCTGGAAACGACTGCACCATTTTCCACCAATTATAGCTAAGAACCATCTCGCAGACATCATATACATCTCGTATACATAATAAGTAATTAATATTTTAATGAGTAATTAATTTTGTAAAAATTAAAAAGTCTTTAACGCCCTGAAACAGCTGAACCGATTTTGATCAAACATAGCTAAGAACACTCCCGATAAACTCACCATAAAAAAAAAATGGTTTATCCGTTCGGGAGCTACGTTGCCATAAACACACACACACACACACACACACACAAACACACACACACACACACACACACACAACCACACACATACACACACACACACACACACACACACTAACAGACACGTCAAACTTATAACACCACGTCGTTTTTGCGTCGGAGGTTAAAAATTAAAAAAACCTCAACGTAATGAAACGGCTGAACCGATTTTGATCAAAAATAGCTAAGAACACTCCCGACAAATTCACCTATCAAACAAAAAAAAAAATGGAAAGCGGTTCATCCGTTCGGGAGCTACGATGCCACAGACAGACACACACACAGACACACACCCACACACACACAGACACGTCAAACTTATAACACCTCGTCGTTTTGCGTCGGGGGTTAAAAAACAGCATAGAAATCAGAGCACCCGTTCTGGAGCTACGTGGCATCAAAAACTTCGATACATACAGATAGCCACACTATGGCCACAAGCTTACCTATAGCACCCCTCTTTTTGTAGGGGGTTAGTGTCCATCGATAAAAAGAAAAAACCTTCCCTCTATCACGTGACCACATCTTAAGACAGCTCATTCTTGGCACGAATTCGGTTGTTATTCGGAACGATACTGAATATTTATCTTTTTAAGGGGCATGGGGGATGTTTGTTTGCAACCCGTCCTAGTTGCGTGATATTTGTTCATAGTGTCGTAGATAAGTATTTTATCCTCATTTTAATAAAACTTTGCCGTGCGACAAACCCAGGCAAAAATCTTCATAAAAAAACACGATAAAAAAAAAAATAGATAATTTTACAAAACCCCTGCTTACTGCCCTCGACTTTGTTGTATTGATTTTATTTATCTAATTTTGTATCCAATTGTTATTGTTTGGTTTGTTTTTATGATCTAATATTAAAGTTTTTCTCCACACTTTTATCCATTTTGTATGACATCAGGTTTTCGTTTGACATAATGACGTATTTGTCATATAAATACTGGGCAGGCGGATTGGTGTACACAGTTTTGTTGCTAAGTACTCAGAAGGATGCTGCTGCCCCCCCTTGGTGTAAGCCCCTAGCTTTTACGACATTGCGATCTATTCTTAAGGTGGGGTATAACGCAAAATTACCAATCTTAGATTTGATTTTTAACTGACTAAATCAAATATAATTTTTAAATTATTAATATGTATGGATACTACATTATAATTCCGAGGGATCACTGTACCATAAACACGATAGGACAATATTTTCTCGATAGAAAAAAAACAAAGTTACCTCTAACTTTTGGCTAGATTCGATTGTTTATTAAAATGGAGCATAGTATTGGATACGAAAATTAGATAAATAAATAAATAAATAAATAATGCTGGACAGTTCACACAACATTGTCTAGCCCCAAGCTAAGCAGAGCTTGTGTTATGGGTACTAGACAACTGATATACTTAATACAATATATTACATAGATAGATATTTTTTATTATATATAGAAAATACCCAGAACACCCGGAACAAATATCTGCAAATCGCACAAATATTTGTTCCGAGGCGGGAATCGAACCCGCAACCTCCTGCGTCGCAGGCAAACGTTCGCCCGCCGCGTCACAGAGGTCGTCATAAATAAAATCGATACAACAAAACCCTAGAGTTTACTGTAAGGGATTTTGTTAAATTATCTATATTTTGCGAGATATTACATAAAACAGCGCGAGGAGTTTTTTTTGTATGAAGATTTCTGCCTGATGTTGGCGCAGTCGTACATCCCAAAATTACCAATACCTCATCCCCTGTTGGTTGGTAATATTAAAGATATAATGAAATCATATTAGATGTTAAATGTAGAAAATGCGGAAAAATTGTCGTTGTTGCCAAGGCAATTAATTCGGAGCAGGTGCTGTTCGTAACAAAAATAGCACATAATCGTTTTCACGCTTGTTGTTATAGTATGAGAGGCAGCTAAAACCGATGTCCACTGTCCTTGAGAAACAATTAGACCTAACACCTCACAGTGATTGAAGAATCTAGAAGAGTCTTAGAGTTTTAGTAGTAGTAGAGCTTTATTGTGAAAGAGTTCGTCCGGGGAAGTACTACCACCATACCTGTTTCTGCCGCAAAGCAGTAGTGCTCGCATTGCTGTGTTCCGGTTTGAAGGGTGCCGGTGAAATTACTGGCACATGAGACTTTTCATCTTTATGTCTCAGGGTGGCGGGCGCAGTGGAATGCCACATAGGGCGCGTCCTAGGTGGACGTGACCTATGAGGTAATGCACTGTTCATAGGCAGAGGTTACCGCTTAACATCAGGTGGGCCATCTGCTTGTTCAGTCATTCAAGTAGCTAAAAAATAAATAAAAAAAAAGAAGTCTCTTTTTTCGAAGGACGAATTTGGAGACCGTGACATGAATGTCGTTAAGGTGAATGTTCAAGTTTCCTTGCCCATACAAAATACTTTAGGCCGTTACTCAAACCACAGATTGTCATTTTATAAATTGACTTATTTTTTAGACTTCCTAATGATAATAGTTATCGCGAATGGTCGTTCCAAACAAAAATATACAATAGGGAATTTTTAAAACAGGTTTGAAATACGACAATTTTTACAAATGTGTGAGTTTATTTTGCACTGACATCTATTATCGTAGTGAGATACTTTTAGGCAGCAGAGCACCCAGTTTAATTAAAGATGACAGTGATGGCGCTAAATTGACCTTCAAACACAAGAGTTTTGTGTAAGATAGTAAGTAAACATGATAGAGATGGCGCTAAATAATAAAAGTGGTGTATTCACAGTTCACACAACATTATCTAGCCCCAAGCTAAGCAGAGCTTGTGTTATGGATACTAGATAACTGATATACTTAATACAACATATTACATAGATAGATATTTTTATTATGCATAGAAAATACCCAGAACACCCTGAACAAATATCTGCGATCGCACAAATATTTGTTCCTAGGAACAAAATGAACAAATGTTCCGGGAATCGCACCCGCAACCTCCTGCGTCGCAGGCCAACCTTCGCCCGCCGCGCCACAGAGGTCGTCAATATGCTACCTCCAAGCAATTGCTGAACTGGCGGGAAGTCAACTTGTATCCCACTAATTGGGGGTGGAAGCAGTCTTCTGCAGGGACGCAGTCTTCTCTTCTCAACCCCATCCCCACCACCATGATCACGGCGTCCTCATATGCCTGCTTCACTTCGATGCTAGCATCCACCATTTGTGTCATCAACATCGAAATGAATGCTCTCATATTGTGATCTTTTGCCAGAACTTTTCTTGTGCTATTGTCACTATAGTAGATGAGGAGAACACGACTTTGGTTGGTGCTTGTAATGCAGACTGGCGAGCTCGTTCTGCTGCTTTGGTGCTTTGATAGCCGGCTTTAGTGGGGTATCCATCAAAGACAACAATCACATTGCTACCAAAGTGTCTACGCACGTAGTTGATGTACTTAGAAAAAAACACACATCGCCATATCTCGATAATCTATTGACATAGAAACATGTTTTATTAGTCCAAATTATAGTAAATTTAACGTTCTACAAAAGAGTAGCTGGTACTTTTGCCGTGGGATGTAAGAGAAAAAAGTTATTGAGAAAAAACCGGAGGAAGGTGCAGTTCCCCCCCCCCTCCACTTTTCGCACATGGTCCTCGAGGTCCAAAACTTGGGAAAATGTTAATTAACTATCCCTGAACAACCTCCCAAAGTTTCATTAGCTTTTGACCTTTTTCCATCTGAAACCACCTGCCGACTGGACTATAATATGTGTTATATTTTATGAGTGTATCAAGCGTAGAGTGTGCTGCCTTTTGAACTTTTGCTGATTTTCTCTATCATCTTACTTTTGACTGCCTACCTAAGTAAGGCTTTTAAGTTGATTTTACTTTTTTTCTTTGAATCAGCTTCCACTTGTTCTCGAGGCTCTACACAGGGGCTCCCCACCTAGTAGTAAGAAGGATCATCAAAAGAAAAACAGACCGTGTTTGTTGCCTGATTCTTCTAGGTCTGGTTGCGTTGGAACAGGAGTAAATGTAACTTTATTTTTTAAGACGATTCAAAATGATCCTTGTGATTTCAATGAATAAAATACTTTTTGACTTTGACTTTGATATGTTGCCGCTCCGTCAGCAAAAGTTTAAAAGCGACGTTGCCAAACCGTTACTAGTGTGAACACACAATACTTTTTATAAGTTGGCCGTAACTTCTACTATAGCGAGCTAGTTCTGATAGGCGGGGGAATTGTGTAGTAGACTGACGTTTGATGTCGATTACCAGTTTGCTGTTCATTGCGCAGCGTGTTTTAGCTTTTTTACAAGAACATAAATATTTAAAACACGCTGCGCAATGAACAGCAAACTAGACATCGATATCAAACGTCAGTGTACTACGCAATAACCCCAAGGGTTGCCAACTGTACTTGTAATAATGTATTCTAATTTATTTTACAACTACGTTCTTTAAACTTTGCAATAGCATTATAGTGCTAGAAAATACTTTATTTCAATTTAGGTAGCCTACCCAAGTTTTAAGTTACTATGTGAGGTGTTAAAAATAAAACAACGAAAGAATACGTGAAAACTTGGCCAGAATCAATGATAGTATGATGCACGATTCTACGAATTTTGAAAAGTCTTATATTTCAAAATGAGTGAAAGTACAACATGGATTTAAAACACTAGAGAACAGTGATCACCACGAAAGCTGCGAGCGAGCCGAAGGCGAGCGTGGCTCAGTAGTCAGCAGGGCCCGCAGCGAACCAGAACCAACACCTGAACGCCAATACCCTAGATGATGATGATGATGATGATGACGATGATGTTGTTAATGTTCATCACCACCACCATCATCATCACCATCACCATCATCATCCTCATCTAGGGTATACGCGTGCAGGTGATGATGATGATGATGATTATGATGTTTTTAATGTTCATCACCACCGCCTTCATCACCATCACCACCACTAACATCATCATCATCTTCATCTAGAGTATTGGCGTGCAGGTGATGATGATGATGATGGTGATGGTGGTTAATATAATATATCTTCATAATGTTGTTAATATTCATCACCACCGCCATCATCATCATCACCATCACCACCACCATCATCATCACCATCACCACCACCATCATCATCATCATCATCATCATCATCTAGGATATTATCGTGCAGGTGATTATGATGATGATGATGATGATGATGATGGTGGTGGTGATGATGATGATGATGGCGGTGGTGATGAACATTAACAAGATCATCGTCATCATCATCATCATCATCTAGGGTATTGGCGTTCAGGTGATGATGATGATGGTGATGGTGGTGATGTTGATGGTCACCACCATCATCACCATCTTCATGATGTTGTTAATATTCATCACCACCTCCATCATCATCACCCACACCATCATCATCATCATCATCATCTAGGATATTAGCGTGCAGGTGATTATGATGATGATGATGGCGGTGATGGTCACCACCATCATCATCACCACCACAACCATCATCATCATCATCATCATAATCATCATCATCATCACATGCACGACAATACCTTAGATGATGATGATGATGATGGTGGTGGTGATGATGATGATGATGGCGGTGGTGATGAACATTAACAACGTCGTCGTCATTATCATCATCATCTAAGGTACTGGTGTGCAGGTATATAGATCATCTAAGAGTACGCTCGGAAATTTGGAGATTGGAGTTGCTCGCGTCCATAGGAAAATACCCTCGCGTCCCTACACGTGATCTCTGGGTGGTGTCAAACGGGTAACAACATTTCTGGCGGTAGGCTTCGGCCGTGGCTTATCACCACCCCATGGACATAGCCAGTCCGTGAAGCGACATTGTCGTGTTTCGGACTGATGTCCAGTGTAGCCATCGTGGAAGTGACGGGTTTGAGCAGCTATGGTATTCGGGGTACCGCACAGTGGGGCGATTTTGAAAAAAGGTGGACGTAGGAACAAATTTCGTAATTTCGGTCTGAAAAAATTGCAACTGATAGGAAATTGTATGGTGATTGAAACATATTCTATTCAATTTGCAAAAAAAGGCACTTCTTCATGGGTTAAAAAAATAGTTTAGAAAAAAATGTATGGAAAGATTTATATTATATTGTTTTTCTCAAAAATAAGAAGTTTGTTAAAAAAAAACAACAATAGCTTAAAGTAGCTGCCGTCTTCTACAAATGGGTCATATAGGGTTCTGTTAACCCTGCAGCATTGGCAGTTAAGGGGGTTAACCTCTTGAAAAAAAATGTTTATTTTGATACAAGCATCTGATAGGAAATGTAGTGCTTGTTAAAAGTTATTCAATACAATTTTCCATAACAATGAGTCTGTGATATTATAAAAACATATTTCTGAAATTGCGATGAAATATAAATCAACATATTTTTTCTCGGAATTTTAAAAGGTTTTCATAAGAAACTTACACTACTTAAGTTCTTTACAAAAAATAAATAATCGTTTTTGGCTTAACGCTGTTGCAGCGGTATTTAAATGGGATCAAACTTTAAAAATATATGATTTAATGTTAAATGTTAATGGAAAATGGTTCAATTTCTGTCATTCGCTCAGTCTTATCTAAGTAAAATGAATAAATCATAATAAAATCTAGTGTAAAAAACTTCTAAGTCTAACTACTGGCTTAGTAATTATCTCCAAATAACTTGCCAATTTTTCCGATACTCGACATTTCTGACCTTGTAGGTAGGTACCAGATATTTTTCATTGCTACAGTACTTTCACTGAGTATTACGTTCATAATAGTAATAAATCAAAATAAAATCTAGTGTCAAAAAGTACAAAGATCGCTATAGTCTTAATAATTATCTCCAAATAACTTGCCAATTTTTCCGATACCTGAGCCTAATGACTGACCTTGTAGGTTAAGTACCAGATACCTTTCATTGTTACAGTACTTCCACTGAGTATTACTTTCATAAAAGTAAATCACCATATCATCTAGACTCTAGAGTCACTAGAGACAAAAACTACAAAGTTAGCGATTGTCGTATGGGGCCATTCAAGTATTACGTAAGCAGATTTTTTACAACTATTTATAATGCGCGTCATGTAAAAAGAACGCTGGCGGTCAAGCTTCTTCAGGCGTTCCAGCGTTCTTTTTAAGAGATTACTTACTTTTCTACTTATTTAAGAGATGTATACCTATACATTGAATGAGTGCCTGCCTAGTTTACTACAAATAATGTACCATTATAGTACGCGTCATGTAAAAAGAACGCTGGAACGCCTGTAGAAGCTTGACCGCCAGCGTTCTTTTTACATGACGCGCACTATGCCCACCCCTTCTGTGTAAGCTGTGTAAGCAAAAGTAAGCAAACCTCTTCCCCCCCTCCCATGCTTACTTAATCATTGGTACCTATATGCATTTTTCTTTTAATGTATTCTGTTTTTTTATTGATTCGTGAGCAGTAGTTAGCAAATAGGCTTAACTAACTTCTGTACATTTTGTACTTTTGTATTTGTATGAGATTTTTTAAAACTTTCGAATAATTTTTGACATTACTTGGATTTGTTTATTTTAAACGACATGTTAAACAGTTAAGCTTGGGCGAAAAAGGATCACCGGTTAAAACAAAAAATAACTTGCTTTGATTTGCTTACAATACGTCAAATCGTCATTCGAATCGAAACGAAACAATAGATTGACGGAAGAAATTTAGACGTGACAAGTGCGCGCGGTAATCCCCACTCGCTTCTAGGCGAGTACCTATAACGTATTCTTTATTTGTGGGAATCCCCGACATGTGAGTTTTATTTTCAAGCATAGACAATTTGTGGGTTGCCATTTGTGTAAAATAAGTAAATAATAACTGCTGACGTAATCACGATATCGACCATGTCATCAAAAATAAGCAAAACAAAGACCCCCCCGCCCCCCTCAAGCGCTTACATAATACTTGAACGCCCCCTATTACTTATCTTGAAATAATTTGCCACGTATTATTAATAATGGTCCCGATACTTGAGCCTAATGACTGACCTTGTAGGAAGGTACTAGATTCCTTTCATTGTTAGAGACCCACCAACTTATCTGTAGAATTTAATGTATGTAGATGATAGAAAAATGTAGCTAAATGGTTCTACTGATAATTTGGTGGATCTTTCCAGTAAGTGATTACTAGTTTTACGAAGGTTGCTTGTAGTTTTAAGGGGATTTTTGTCATTATTAACTTTATTTGGGAAATATTTTAGTTACATCGATACTAAAATATCTATCATATGTTTTATGAAAAATGGCTGCTGGGAATTCCGGACTATTTTAAAATGGTAAGAGGGTAAATCATATTAACAGATCTGTAAAGTTTTGTTGTGATGCTCTGATTTTATTCATTGGATGCGATGATTTCTCTGATGAAGATAGTGCTCTTGCTCTTTCAACTTCGCTGAATCTAACGAAATGAAAATACTTATCCCTGAGGACAATGTTATCAGATTCCAGCATATCTGTATTGCACTTCTACTACAAGATATTAGAAGCCAAAAAAAGATACTACCCTACAGTAGGTGTTGAAATAACGGAGGCAAAGATTAAGTTACAAGTCCTTTTGGATATAACAACACAATTGGCAAGTTATTTAAGTTATTTGGAGATAATTAATAAGACAATCTCTTAATCTCTTAGATCTTTGTACTTTTTGACACTAGATTGTATATTGATTTATTACTTTTATGAATGTAATGCTCAGTGGAAGAACTGTAGCAATGAAAAGTATCGGGTACCTACCTATAAGGTCAGAAATGTCGAGTATCGGAAAAATTGGCAAATTATTTGGAGATAATTACGAAGCCAATAGTTAGACTTAGAAGTTTTTTACACTAGATTTTATTATGATTTATTCATTTTACTTAGATAAGACTGAGCGAATGACAGAAATTGAACCATTTTCCATTAACATTTAACATTAAATCATATATTTGTAAAGTTTGATCCCATTTAAACACCACTGCAACAGCGTTTAGCCAAAAACGAATATTTCGTTGTTGTATAGAACTTAAGTAGTGTAAGTTTCTTATGATTTAAAATTCCGAGAAAAAATATGTTGATTTATATTTCATTGCATTTTTTCAGAAATACATTTTTATAATATCACAGACTCATTTTTATGGAAAATTGTATAGAATAACTTTTAACAAGCACTACATTTCCTATCAGATGCTCGTATCAAAATAAACAATATTTTTTAAGAGTTTAATTCCCCTTAACTGCCAATGCTGCAGGGTTAAACCGTCCAGAACCCTATATGCCCATTTGTAGAAGACGGTAGCTACTTTAAGCTATTATAGGTTTTTTCTTGAACAAACTTCTTATTTCTGAGAAAAACAATATAATATAAATCTTTCCATACATTTTTTCTGAACTATTATTTTAACCTATAAAGGAGTGTCTTTTTTTGAAAATTTAATAGAATATCTTTTAATCACCATACAATTTCCTATCAGTTGCAATTTTTTTTAGACAGAAATTACGAAACTTGTTCCTACGTCCACCTTTTTTCAAAATCGTTCCACTGTGTACCGTGATTTGAGCCAATTCACTTCCTATTTGTGTCATCTAATTCACGCGTTGCGCGATACGCGTTACACGCCGAACTTTACAGAGTGCAGATTTCTTACTGCGCAAATCGTGAATATTCACGTGAGGCTTCATGCGGCCCCGAATACCACGGCAGTTCGTGCACTGGATTCAGCATGTGCGTTTTAGAGACCGCAGCAGTGCAAGTGTGCCGGTTGGCTAGGCTTGGAAGGTAGCGGGATCCGAAGCACGGTTCTCCGCTGGCTGACTGCAGGTTGTAGGGGGCCCAACTAGTAAGCTAGCCCGCCGCCTTGCGAAAAATCCCAGAATGCTCCATCGTGCCGGTTGGCGACCGGATTAGAGGACCCGATGGCCATTCCTGGAGGGAGGTCTCAGTCTCCAGTCTAGTCTCCCACTGGCGCAGGAGCCTGCTGTTTGTCTCTAGGCTTTCACTGACCAGTGCCTCACTCAACAGCCGTTTTTCCCACAAACCTAATCACTCCAAAAACCAAACCATGAAAAAGTCAACATATAATAAGTTGCGCTCACAGCGGAAGCACTTCCTACACAACCTATCATCTTACCAACGGTTATAACAGTTTTATTTATTTTTGTTTTCAATTCTCTAAGATCTTGTAGTACCTATACCTATACTTAGTAGATTTTTGTTTTTGTCTTCTTGTTTTATGTGTGTGTTGTGCGTGTGGTAAAATAAATAAATTTTCTTTCTTTCTTTCTTTCTTTTTTTCTTTCCTCTCGCTTCAAGCGCACCTCTGAAACATTAGAGGACTGGCACTCCAATCTCGATCCGGTCCACCACCACCTAGGGACAGCTAAGCCACACTTATTATTTAATCCTCACGGAGACGCAGATTCAATGAACCCGATTTCTCAGTTTTATGTACTTTGGTGGACACCGGCTTAGATAAAATTATCTATGCTGGTTTATATCATTGTCACTCTGAAGACCACGAGACAACCAGGTTGTTCAACTACATCAGTGAAGCGGCGGATGTGGCCCAGCAACGTTATCCTGATGCCCAACTGGTGATTCTGGGGGACTTTAACGCCCACCACCAACAGTGGCTGTTCCCTTACCAGTTGTCCGACTATGCTGGGAGAGAGGCGTGCAAACTTGCACTCACTTTAATCTCACTCAGCTCGTCAATGCGGCAACCAGAATTCTGGACGTTGAGGACCACACAGCCAACTGCCTGGACCTTCTGCTGACGAACGAGCCGGATCGCCACTCGGTATCAGTGATGCTTCCTTTGGGAACATCAGATCACTGTGTGGTGAGGTCTGTATCTTCATACTCGCCACCCGATCCCTCGCCCAGAGGTAGTAGGCGAGTGTGGTGTTACAAGTCGGCAGATTGGGATGAGATGCGACACTTCTTCGCTTCTTATCCTTGGCGGCAAACTTGCTTTTCTTCATGTGATCCAACGGTCAGTGCTGATGCCGTTACGGAGGTGATAAATAGAGCAAAATTCTATCAAAGTTAAAAAATAAATAAAAAAAATGGCTTTATAGTTCGCAGAACTAACAACCATATTATGTGAATAAAGGTTCTCGAGTGGTACCTACAAACCTGATGAAGGTAGAGGAAGACCCCTCTTTCCATGCACCAAAGATATTATAATCAGCAGAAAGTTGGTAGATGCAGGCTCAAGAGAGTTCGTCGTGGCATTTTAGAGAGGAAACCGTTGTCCAGCAGTGGACTTCTGTAGACTGATGATGATGATGATCAACCGTCTACATTGGCTTGAAGTCAGTAAAATGGTTTTATATTAGACTAGCTGAACAATGTCCGTGCGTAGTACGTATTCTAAATGGATGGTGGTACAAACATCAGCCTGTAGATCCAAGTCCACCGGCTCACTGACATAGGTCTCTAAATTAGCAAGTTGAAGTGGCAATGGGCTAGACATAAAGCTATATGATCCTGGTTCTTTTACGGATGTTTCGGATTTAGGTACGGGTACAGAATCTTCGAGCAATGAATACAAAAAACGAAGGCAAAATGTATTTAGTTATTGATGATGTTTTTTTACTGTATACCTAATATTTCTAGTGTAAGCAGAAGTTGTAATATTAAAAATAAAACAATTTATAATCTTTTTTTCTTTTTTTTGTTCATTTCTGTAAAACGAAACATTCTTATGCAACATCCTATCTTGCCGGACACGCCACAGAAGGGGTTGCGGAAAGGCGGTAGATGGAGGCTGCTCAAGACCGTTTGTCTTGACATTCTATGGGGAGGTCCATGTCCAGCAGTGGACTTCTGTAGGCTGATGATAATGAAAAACCGTCATGGGTTCACGGGGCAAACTATGATAATTATGGGTACCTACCTACCTACTGCAATGATGCAGGTCAGTTACTTACATTCGTGTACATTTTGGACATTAGAAAAATAAGTTTTATTCTTGTAAACAATAATTTTCCGAGTTTTTCCCTGAAATACCTTTTATCATTCTAACAATTTTATTCAACGCGGTCTTCAACAGATACCAAGCTATTTATTTAACGCCATCTATCTAACGTCCATGCCAATGCTCTTGGACAATAACAACGCCATCTAATGAAAACCAAAACAGTGAATATGTATGTGTGCGTGCGTGTAATTACATCAGAAAAGTGAACGATCTTATTTCTAGGTAATTTGAACTTTCAAATGACTGTTTAAAGGAAATTCATACTGAATTAAATTCTTACAACTACAACTTAGCCGCGAACGATAAAATAAAACACGAAAGACGCCCGAATTTAGCACAAAAAATAAAAAAGTAATACAATAAGTTTCCACGCCATCTACCGTGAACCGAGCTTTTAGTAATCAAGACGATTATCCTTAAGCGGGAATTGTACGAAATACGAAAGTTGTACGAATAAATAATTTATTTAAGTGGATATTGGAATGAAGCAGAAACTTATATAAATACTATTTTTCTATTGAATTCTGTTTTATTTCTGCGTTACATTTCATCATCAGCCCACACTAGTATGGGGTTCTTCAAAAGGGGTGTTTGGAAATTTTTAAGGGGTCGGCAACGCGCGCGTTATATTGCAAGCGTCTGGTATTGCAGGCGTCCATAGGCTACGGTAACCGCTAACCATCAGTTGGGCAGTATGCTTGATTGCAACATTGGCAGTATAAAAAAAAAAACTAGTACGCTGCTGACTTCACAAAAGGAGGCTATCAATTAATTATACTTATATACTAATAGGTATGTTTAGCCCCGTTGGTTAGTCATATTTAGGTAAAAATTACTTCAATGATGTTTAGGAAATTATCTCGAGGTGGATCCAAAACGTTGGTCTCCGTAAATGTTTTTAGAAGTTGGTTAGAAAGGTAAATAAAGTGGTAAACCTACCTACATCAGGTGTATTCGCGAGGTCTCAGCTCGGGGCGAACCACTAGTAACAATACAACCAGATGGCCTACCTGATATTAAGCGGTAACCTCTGCCTCTAACAATGCACTTACCTCGCAGGTCACGTCTACCTAGGACACACCCTAAGAGGCATAGCACTGCGCCCGCCACTCTGAGACTAAAGGTGAACAGTCTCATGCGCCTGTAATTTATTTTGCAGCTATATTGTAAAGAAATAAATTACGTAGTCTTACACTCTGTTCGTCTCGTCTGGGGCATTAGCCCACGCTAATTCCACGTCGATTATGTGTAATCTCAATGAATAATGGCGCGATACTTACTGGCAGGACCAATGAATACAATTTTTATTACAAGCTTTTATTTAACTTGCTATGTATGTATGTTTGTCGGAATAATAATAAGGAATAAGCTCTTATCTGGCTCAACGCATTAGTATTGCCATTCAGCGTGGCAATGCAGCCAGCATCTTAGGGACGCTTCCGTCTGGTAGTGATTTGGATCAGTTGTGCTACCTTTAGATCGCTTGCAGCGGTCTTCAGGTAGCACAACGGTTACATATGTATGCTGTACATACATTCTATCTGTAAATAAATGTATTTAATTTATAAAACAAAATATTAAAAAAGTTGTTTATATAAATTTACAGGTCAGACAAATAAATTTTTTAAGACAAATAAAATTTCTTACGAAAAATTATGAAAAGAATGAATTCTAAACATGTAGTCAATAAATAAAATTGTAAACATAAACTAATTAATTATTACTCATTACTGATGTCATGTTAAAATTAAATATAACTATTAATTACTAATTAAGTAGATTACCTTAGATTTTATTAAATCTAATCTAATATTAAATTATTTCATTGTACGAGTACACACAAAATCTTCTACATTGCGGTGGAATCCGGGTGGAATCTTGCAACTGAATTTTAAAGCAGTTATCCTCAACCGATTGAGCTGAAATTAGGCATACCTACCTGACAAGTTCCGATGACAATACAATATTATGGTGACAGCGAGATGATCTGATGATGGAGACGGAAGGTGGACAACGGAATTCCTCGATGGATAATATTAGACTGGCCGTGTTTAGGCTCATTTTGATTAGCACTCGGTTACGATCACTAATTTTATAAAAGCTTGTATTGAACAAAATATTTTCACAATAAACACATTTTATTTCATCTGAATTTAAGGTAAGTCGTTGATATGTCTTATGTTACGTATAGGCGTAACACGTAACACTAAAGTTCTACCATAACAGGCATACAAAATTCACGTTCCCTGCTGATTACCACACCCGTAGTGTTTTAAATTATACGTACGGTATATTGAACATATAATCAGCATGGAACTTGATATGTAGGTAGTTTACTGATAGCTACATCAAACCGTTGGCATCGAGACACAGCGGAAGATGCCATAAAATCTCTTGGATGATTTCTCGTATCGTAATAATTACGAGGATAATTTGTAAATTGTGGCGATAAGGGTGAACTGTGCGATATCCGAATCTAAAATTTTGCATACATGTCCAGTTCCGATGACAATACCTACAATATTATGGCGACATCAAGCTGGTCTGATGATGGGGCAATGAAACTCCTCGATAGTTAATTCTGCTTACTAATTGAATTATCATCATCAGTCAAATTAACATTTTGTAAAAGCTTTTACAAACTTATTTTATTCATAATAGTCCATTTATGGAACGTGTGATGTATTTTTTTAATGGTAACATTGTTCATTCTTACAAATACCCAATCAGTTCAATAAACTAAGTAGTTGTGTGCAATAGTACTAAAACGTTGCCGGATTAGTACACCGTATACTATATTGGGCAAGAATTCCATAGCTACAAATAATATTATTGATAGGTATGACCTGATTCTGTCCGCTAAAAATAGACTGAAAAATATCCGGGTTCAACGGTAACTGGTTTTAGGTTTAGTGGTAGATGGACTTTTGTTTGATGAGTGGTCGATGGCTAATGTATAAAGAGTACTTTGATAGGTTTGTTGAGGGAAACGCTAGCCCATTCCTTGCTAAATGAAATTTGATCCTCATCAACGACCTCTGTGGCGTGGCGTGCGAAGGTTCGCCTGCGAAGCAGGAGGTTGCGGGTTCGATTACCGCCTCGGAACAAATATCTGTACGATCTGCAGATATTTGTTCTATGTATTTTCTATGTATAATAAAAATATCTATCAATGTAATGTATTGTATTAAGTATATCTGTTACCTAGTACCCATAACACAAGCTCTGCTTCGCTTGGGGCTAAATAATGTTGTGTGAACTGTCCAGCATTATTTATTTAATTATGTCGCATTGCTGTACCTACTATTATTTCGTTTAAAATTTCGTCTAAGGTTGCATTACCAAAGTTAAAAAAAAAAAAATCCTCAATATTATAATAAAAAAAAAAAAACTTAAAATGTGCTGGGCCTATCTTGAATATATGGTTATAGTATAATATATGGTAATATATGACCATATTATATATGGTTGAGCTGTGAACCTAAGCAAAAGAAAAAAAATAGAATTACGTAGTGATAACTGTGACTTGAAAACGGAACCCTATGTTCTTCCATATTCACTTGGCCGCATTATCATACCTATGTAGTTGATAAGGATTTAAAAACAAGAGGAGGTCGCGAGTTCGTTGCTCGAATGATTTTTGTGTCGTCAGAACCGGTACGGAGGCTGCAATGCTCTAAGTACGGAGGCTGCAATGCTCTAAGCGTCAGAATTGTTACAAAAATTCGTTCGTAGAACATAATGAGTTTTTTTTTCAACATTTATGACAACGTGAGGTTATATGCAAATTGAAGCTTCTTGTATGACATCGCTTGTTTACTAAGTCTATGATGACGTCATAGTTCTATATAATATATGAGAGACTTGGAATAATAACCCTTTCAGCCTTAAAAGCTTCTACTCATGCCAAAATGGATCCACGTGTAGTGTCAAGGCTACCCATTTGCTGGCTTGATTCACAGAATGTCCCATTTACTGCCATGGAGTTAGAATATAACCTTCTTTTGCATTTTAAGCCGTGTTCAAAATAGGAGGCAGCATTTCAGAGGAGCATTTTATTTTTCATCCCATCTATTAGAAAAGGACGACTGGGTTCGCCTTTAAGTGCACCCAACGGTGGTGTTTTCTATGAGAAACTATTAGCGGGCAGTAATGAGTTTTGCGGCGCACTTATTAAGTTCCTAATTCAAAAAGTGCGCGGCAAAGATAATTGCGGCGCACTTATTGAATTTGGAACCAGCGCCAAATAATTCGAACGCAAATATTGTTTGAATAAATACTGGCTGGTACGACGGCCCAAAAACAAAACAAAAAAAGCCAAAACACACAAAAAACACAAAACACAAAAAAAAACACAAAAACACAAAAAAACACAAAAAAAAGCACAATACACACAAAAAACACAAAACACAAAACACAAAAAAAACACAAAAACACAAAAAAACACAAAAAAGCACAATACACACAAAAAACAATAAACACAAAAACACCAATAAAAACACAAAAAATACAAAACACAAAAAACACAAAACACAAAAAAAAAAAAACACAAAAAACATAAAACACACACAAAAACACATCACAAAAAACACAATACAAATAAAACACAAAAAAGCACAATAACACAAAAAACATAAAACCCAAAAAAATACAAGAAAACACAAAAAAACACAAAAAAGCACAATACACACAAAAAACACAAAACACAAAAAAAAACAAAAAAACACAAAACACAAAAAACACCCAAAAAAAACACAAACACAAAAAAAAAAACACAAAAAAACAACCATTTGTTTTATTAAATAATAATATTACAATAACATATGAGGCGCCTTTTATTTTCTCATAGTGGGTGATGAAAAGCAGAGTGTATCACACGGGCGCAACATATATTTTTGGCTCGGGCGACGTACTTTGAATCCCTCGCTACGTTCAGGATTCTACTAAAGAATCCCTCGCTATATTATGTTGCTCCCTTATGATACAATCTACTATTACATACATACGTATATACATATGTGTCTATATGTAACAAGAGAGAGTTTTTTGACGGCACTATACACGCAGCAAAAAGTATGTATTTTGTCTGTGTTATTATTGTTCCCAAGCTGTGTGTATATGCTGTTCATAATAAACAATATCTATTATACTCTTCTTCTTTTTTTTTTCTTTATATTTGGCTCCGCACGGCTTGTGCATTTGCCATTTTCAAGTAAGTATCTGTATTTTTACTATATTGTATTTTCAATATATTTTGCAACGCATCGAGCAACGCAGGCCTCCGTACCGGAGGGGAGACGCCATAGAGCTGTCAACCGATACATATTTATTCAGAAATATTTGGGGGGGGGGCTTCACGCACTCACTTACACTTTAATGCACACTTTTGTAACCATTCGTTCTATCGCTATAAACGCACACATCTATAAACAGCAACACATCAAAAATCTTTATACACACATAGATGCTTTCTGTGTACAAACATCATGTTATGTCACAAAATTGACAGTAACATCCGTTCTAGGGACTTCCAGCACTCAAGTCGATAAATGAATAGTATCGATAACTTTTTGGTAAGAACTTACTTTGCCTACCACCAAGGGTCATTTAAAGGATTTAAGGGCGGCTAGGGATGAGGGGAGGGGTTGAACGCTCTCTGTGAAGGGGGAGTTGCGGAACCGCCCTACTTTTCGAGGATAGCATAGAGATCATTTTGTGGATATTTTAGATTAGGCTGGAGAGAGAGGGGGTAAACGCGGAAACTTAGAGTATAGAGAAAAATCAAGATAATTTTGAGTACCCCAGGTACAACCTTACTTTACAACATGAGATGATTAGTTCTTGGGAAAATTGAATTAGAATTTTGTTCAAAGCTTACAATAATTTCATAAAACTATGGGCTGGCAAGTGAAAAGAGACGAAAGGAAAGAAAAGGAAAAAACGCTTTACTTAGCTCCCGTCTTCCTACTAACCTACATAATCCATGACGGTTCTGGCCTCGAAATATACAATGTATTATATATATCTGTCATTCACTGTTATTGTCAAAAACCAAAAATCATGATCCTAAGTGCCAAAAAACTAGATTAGTCATTAAAATTTATAAATAGTTTTTTTTTTATTTCAGGCATGATTATCCCACGACACAGGGGATCCTAGTGTGGGATCAGAACTATGTAGGTATGTGTTGGGTGTGTTAAGTTATGTTGATGCTAAACGATGGTAGGTAAAGTAATACTTAGCGCTATATATAGTGAACAGAATATCGCGTTGAAAAAATTATACCTAGCTATGTTTTTTTTTCATTCTTTTGTCAATCAAATAGGATTTGAATAGGAAAATCCCACGACACAGGACGGACACTCATGACACGACTTTTCTTGAAAAGGAGTAAACGAGTTCAAACTGGGAAATGCTTTTGTTAATTTATCGTGATCACGTATCCCACAACCTAGGTAGGCATGCAACTTTTTACGAAAAACTATCACACCTCTAGATTTGTAATATCATATAGTAATTTATATTCATGTCTAGATAAGTTCACACATGAAAAAACTAGTAAAAATAACTTGGAAGCCCTTGCAAGCCTAGCTAGTAATATCTTGGAGCAACACGGCCGCCGCTGGAGGTCACACGAGAGAGACACGAGGAGGTCGCGGCGGGGGGCGACATCAAGTAAAGGCGTTCCCCTCTGGCTATGCACAATTTCATATGGGCTTACGCGTTAGTAAAACTGTTTTACTAACTGTTTTAAAAACTATCCGTTGTAATTTAACATAGTAATTTAAATTCATGTCTGTGTTTAAATATAAAAAATCAAGGAAAAGAAGCTTGCTAGCCCTCACCAAGCATGTTTTGCTTTTGCTAGTAATAAAATTGTATCATGATGGGCCGATTGCTCTGTCAGACTGAATCGATCGTGTGACGCATAGAGTAAAAAGTGTGACAGTGCTACAAATACTAAAATGCCGAATCGTTACATTTTCTGCTGTAAATCAAGGTCTGGAACATCGAATTTACGAAAAGATGGTGCTTTCTTTCACATTGTACCTAAGTGAATTTCATTATATATATATATATTTACATACATACATACATACATAGACACACGCCTTTTTCCCCGAAAGGGTAGACAGAGCCTTAAATGGGCTTCTTTTCACCTTGGTTTTCACCAGTTCTCAATAATATATATTTATTTTTATTTTATTTTTTGATGTTGGACACAGTTTACACATTATTATCTAGCCCCAAGCCAAGCAGAGCTTGTGTTATGGACTAGATAACTGATATCCCTAATACAGTACATTACATAGATATTTATTTTGTATTAACATAGAAAATATCCAGAACACCCTGAACAAATATCTGCAGATCGTACAAATATTTGTTCTGAGGCGGAAATCAAACCCGCAACCTCCTGCGTTACAGGCGAACCTTCGTCCACCGCGCCACAGAGGGCGTCAATTTATGGCATAAAATTAATAATTTCAAATTAAAATCATAACAGTTACCTACCCTGTTACATACCAATACCTTCATGGTGATTGGATTAACGGTTAGAAAGTTAGGTTAGGTTAGGCTATGGCGTCTCCCGAATAATATAAATCAAATTTAAATAGTTTGTAAAACATAATAAACGAGCATTTATTTTATCGATATAAAATCTACTTTATTATTGAAGCACATCACTAATTTAGTAGTATATAAGAAAACACGGGCAACTTACTTTCAGGAATTTTTGAGAAATAAAAAAAAACTGTTAAATGAGCACAAAGCTATTTCAGTGTGCATTGAGGCTGTTATTGTTACATACATACATACATAGACACACGGCTCTTTTTAGGCAGAGCCTTAATGGGCCTCTTTTCACAGCGGGTTGCACCATCGTGGGAGATAGACGTGACAAATAGTGAGCTCATCCTTGCCATTGCTTCCCACGACTGACTCAGCTAACGTTATTGTTATTGATAGCAGTTGCTTATTTAATTATTTTTTATTATGGTTACCAACAGTCTACACATGTATATATGAGGTACAAACTATATACCTATCTTTAGCTACAGGAGAAACCAATAAGGGCCTTTCATTTCAAATAAAAAAAAAATAGTTTGATTTGGGTCAATTGATGGCCCCGACTCAACTGTGGTTGTCAAAATTAACAAATGCATCGTCTGTTATTTTGTGTGATAGTAACAAAATACCACAAAAATATATCACTACGTTGTTGACTTTTACATGTCACTTTATTTATACAGTTAAGTACACAGCAGCGACATCTATTTTCAAGGGTTTATAGATGATTTGATATGGCCGTGAAAACCCCTCATTATAGGCATACACAACGTGCGAAGATTGTACAGTAACCTAACAATTGGCGATCAACGATTTTTTTAAAGCATCTTTATTTACTTTTAACTGAAAAGAGTAAAGTTATCAATATAACCGATTTTGATCAAATTAACCACGCAGTTTTATTCTTATTATAAACTAGAAGCAACCCACGGTTTCACTCGCATAAGTCTTGATCCTGTGGGAACATCTAAATAAAATTTAAAACTATTCCAGTGGTCCAGCTATCGCCGTTCTTAAATTTCATCCAACCCTTAGAAAATTTTGCATTTATAATATTACATACATACACACATACGTAAACTCACGCCTGTTTCCCAGAGAAGTAGGCAGAGACCATGTATTTCCACTTGCTACGATCCTGGCATACCTGTTTTGCTTGATTCACTCACATCACATTCTTCATATATGCTCATTGGTTAAGGGCGCTCTTGGCCTGGCCATGCTCCAGATCGACCCTGATCTAGTCTGAATACCTTCACCGAGGTCTCCCCCTTCCAACTATCCCATTCATGCTCATCTTATGAACTAGTTTCGTCAATCTACTATCATTCATCCTTTAACCAATAACCCAAACCATCCAAGCATATCTTTCTCAATCCTTGTCACTATACACGTGCTCTTTCATTTTACAATGCTTTCTTAACACACAGTTTCTTATTCTATCTCTCAAAGTCCACCATACATACTTCTCAAACCTCTCATCTTCATTGCATTTATTTTACTTTCATGTTTATTCTACCTTAGCAACTTTCGCTACCACCATACATTAGTTTTGGCTCTAACACTCCTCTATGCACATCCAGTCGTGCCTTTTTGGATACGTTCCGGCTGATAATAAGGCGTTAAGTTCACCTGGTTTCCAGAATTTACTCTCATTTAAATATCATCTTTTTGCTTGCCATCTCTTGTAATCAAAGTTCCCAAATGTACAAACTTTTTCATGTTACACTTGTTGTTAATAGTAGTGTGATTTAATTCTATTTCTTTAAATATAGTTGCACATGACATTTACGTTGACATATCATCATACACCTCTGCGAGGCATAATTAATCCTTTTACCATACTGGTTCTTTCACCATTGGTCACTAGACCCCTTTCAGGGACACTATATCTCAAGCTGGTCAGTGAACCAAGAAAGAGCCCGTGACACGAAGTAGTAGTAGTTAGTAGTTACCGGTTAGTTAGTGGTTACATAACCATCAAATACAAATACACGTTATTCCACATGTCACATGATGTCGAACGTGTTTAATGAATAGTATTTAGTAATCAAGGATATTAAGTAATCATCCACATCTTGGCTTACTGACATTACACGTTATATACATGTTTACGTCAGCAGAATAAATCCTGAAATGCACATTGATATTATTATTACACATTTATATCTACGCTTTTGGTCACTTTTATGTCGCCCCTGTGTCACACGATTAAGTGGAGCTCGATTGAAGAGCGAGCAGGGCAGTCGTAAGGGAATTGGCTTTCATTGCGAATAAATCACGTAACTTGGCAGTGCTTTTAGAGTAATGAATGACCAGTGTACTGAAGTGCAGTCGCAGTGAAGAGTGAAACGCCGTTATTGAATAAAATATTCACGGTTTGTTTTGTTAAACCGTTCAGTTTTATTATTTTACCCCGAACACGAGCTCAAAAATTACAAAATCTGAGATGGCCACTTTTGTTTTTATACGGCTTAATTTTACTTGGTCAATTTTCATGCAATAAGTTATAATAATTTAATTGAAATTCAGGTACATGTGAAAGGAAACACTATCTTTTTGTAAATTTGATGATCCAATCATTTTTTTACAGCATAAAACTGTACAATTCGGAATTTTTCTTAGAGCACTATCTCCCACGCGAGTCGATTCAGTCTGACAGAGCGATCGGCGACAGCTAGTTTTTTATAAGCTGTATGCCCTCGAGGGCATTAAATTTAGAGGGGAACTACAGCGGGGAATGCCTTTGATGGCGTCTCCATTCCGTGTTGCTCGATGTTGCAACGTTACACTCCTTCCAAGTCGTCAAAGTCACAGTCGAGTCACGTTTTAGTAAAACGGTGGCCAATTTTAATAAAACTTTGGTAGACAATTTCCACCAATTTCAAAAGTCACGCAATTCACTTCCATTTCATTTCACTACACTTGTGCTTTTTAAACGAGCTACATTAGTTAAAATGCCACCAAAATAACACAAAATAACTCAAGAAAACACTAGGAAAAGAAATAAAATAAAAGTAGACAACGTCTCTTTTCGAAAATGGCGGGAAGAGTGATTATTCTTCTTTTCTATTCTATTCTATTCTATTATGAGTCAAATAGGCTTCTATAAACATTTACCAATTTTATGACATCTATAAAAATATATGGTAATCTTTATCATATTTCCAAGGACATGATGAGCCCAAAACACGATTACGAAAAAAAAACTCCATGAAAAAAATCGTGAAATAACCTCTTCTTTGCGCTTATAAAGTAAATATCTCTATTACCTATCAACTTTCATTGATAATATTAATACGAGTAATAAATAATATAGTTTTAGGGGGTATGGTAGATTTATACTTTTGATTACGCAGAAAATATTTGGTTAATTACTGTTTTTGTGATTTTCGTTCACTTTTCATTGCGCGAGCGCTATTCTGTAACTTTCTAACTTACCTAAACTTTACCACAGATAAAAGAAAAATTTGAATTTGGCGCCTCAAGCGTGATGTTTGTATTCCAATTCATCCAAGTATTATTCTAGTGTATACGGCGATTCGAATTATCCTTATGATTTTTGTCTTATAATTTAATAATTACTTTTGTCGTTCGGCGCACCTAAAGGGATCCCCTAACCGGCTTTCAATGAACCTATCTTATCGCTACAAGCTGTAATCCGAGAGGGTAGATAGATACGGCGAAAATCAATATAGCCTATCTAATAAGGTCATTGAGTTTGTATTGAATTTTGTTCTGAAATGTTTAGCCCTGAATCACATCACGTAGAGTCAGGATCGCCCCCACTCTACCCCTAATGAAGGCCCGTGGTCCAACTGGTTGGACATTATAGTTGGACTTCGAAACATTAGCGTGGCAGGCGAGTAGTTGGCTAAGATGCAAGAGCGTGCGTGTTCAATTCCCGCTGCGGTTAGTGGACAAAGCAAATATTGATAGAAAACCGCAAATTGATGTAGGTACAGGGTTGCCGTTTGGTACCTACACGGGTACTTAGGGTACTTTTGAGCGGTAGTTCAAAATATGCGGTAAAAATATTCCCATGGGGGAGGCAGTTAATGACATCATAAATTTGTTGTATGGGAATGTTTTATTTTCAGAAACCTGTCGTGTGGTATAAAATGAGCCGTTTCTAAAAATATATTACAAAAAACAATTCGGCCACCTATTTTTTTTAAATCCACGAAATTTTCAAAACTTACCGACTTTGGGCCCTTTCAGGTAAGAGAAGGCTTAGTATATTTTTGAAAAACACTCCATTATGTCTCTTAATACACACGATAGGTTTCCAAAAATAAAATAATTCTACAAAAAAAATATGACGTCATTACTTATAAGACTATTTTAAAGAATAATAATTTCTAAGAATATTTTTAAGACCGCTCAAAATGATTGCTTTAACCTGAAGTACCCGTGTACTAAATGGCTATCCTGTACATCAATTTGCGTCTTTTTTATCGTAGCCCAACTTGGAGTTTTTTTTTGTGGGTATAAATAAATAAATAAATAATTATTAATTTATTTATGTGCCCATGCTCCCAGGCCCTTTTGTCATCGTTGTAATCTTTTATAGCCTTTTTTAATAAGACACTAATCAGAGTTTTCTTTAATTTATTTTCAGGAAGGGTAAAAATGGTCAGTTAGTTTATATAAAAAGAAATAGTATTTTCTTCCGTTTTTATCTTATCCAGCATTTCTTATCAATATAGGACTAACTTTCTGTCAATATATACAAGGACACCCTGCTGTATGCGGCCCTGTCTAGACTTAGCACTTATATACAACATAGGGCAGTTAAGGAGAGAATGCTGGTATTAACTTATCATGTTACACACTTAACGCCGCACTAGAAACTTTAAGAGTATATACACCTATCTTGTATTTTACGAAAACCGTGAACTTTGAACCAGATTTTACTAATAGGTAGGTATTAGATATCTAAGTTTTGAAACTATCATGGTTATTTACATACTTTTCACTAGAAACGGGATATTTACCATGATTTTTGAGTTTTTATTGTTCATGACGCATGCAACTGTGCCGAAATAATATCGAGAACAATCAAAACTCAAAAGTCATGGTAAATATCCCGTTTCTAGTGAAAAGTATGTTCATAACCATGATAGTTTGAAAGGCGCTGATTTTGTCTAAGGAGACATACATAATACGTAGACAATACACATTGTTACCATCTCGCTGGATCATCACCCCACGTTTTGCATACCACAGATTATAAATAGTTACTACAAAGCCAGACCCATCGTAAACTGCAAAAACAGTTCGTAAAATGATTATAAAAACTGTGTGTGGTTTTATTCTAACACTGGAATACTCATGACTTTGCCCGCGTCGAAAGATTTTTCCAGACATACTTCGTCTACGCCATATAGGAAGATACCTTGATGTTTCTAGGATATACGGTTCCTTGCGTTGATTGTACCTAATACCTTTACTAATACGGAGATCCGTAGAAGCCAAAATCACCGATATACCTAGCTCTCAGAATTAGCAAGTTGAAGTATTGTATTGTATTTATTTATTGCTTACATGTACTTACAATATTGTTAGTATAAGGTCTTATTTCTACTGTTAGATAAGTAGCAATGGGCAGGCCTTGCTACCTCACAAAACTGACAACCATAGGGGAAAATAGGTTCTAGATGAGTGGCGACCACGAACTGACGACGCAGAGTAGGAATACCCCTACACTACGTGAAGATTTAATATTCGTATATACATAGATTATTACCTAGATAGAGCTTTAGGATACTTTTTATCCTGAAGTCCAATTCTCTTATACAATTATTTTATATTTTAGACGAACTCTGAGGCGCGGCGGGCGAACGCTCGCCTGCGACGCAGGAAGCTGCTGGTTCGATTCCCGTCTCAGAACAAAAATTTGTGCGATCCGCAGATATTTGTTCAGGGTGTTCTGGGTATTTTCTATATATAATAAAAAATATCTATCTATGTAATATAGTTATTGTATTAAGTATATCAGTTGTCTAGTACCCATAACACAAGCTCTGCTTAGCTTGGGGCTAGATAATGTCGTGTGAACTGTCCAGCAATATTTATTTATTATTATTAATTATTTTATAACCACACTGAAAGTTGACCGAATCGAGACTGTATTGTGAATTGACTGAAACATTGGTATTCTACTCCCTCATAACAACTATATAAACAAGTTCTACAGGTATTATTTGGCACGTGGCGCTTTTGAGGAACTAAAACTATAATCATCATAATCTTTATCAAACAGCGCCACACGGCGGCCATGGTAACTGGTTGGACTGTACTTTCGATTCTTGCGACCATATTATATTAGAGTAGAATAGTGCCATATAATAATTGTAAAGAGTGAAAGAGAGAATTATCAGAACTTTGAAACATTCAAGTTACAGTCACATTTCGGTATAATCACATTCCGCGTTGTATTGTCAGGTGAGCAGAATAACATTTTTGAAGTACCTATGTGACATCGACACTAGCTCGTTACATGATCCGAATTTAAATTGACTATTTTTTTTCAAAATTTCACTTCCACTTGAAAGCACTTGGAGTTATATAGATACTTACTGTTGTCTGTTAGTCAATCAGTAACGCAGTTTTATATATCTATCATGGACTTCTAAGTCCATGGTATCTATAGATGAATAAAATTGACGTGTGGGCAGAGGGTAATACCTACTCAAAATGGAAGGCGTGCGCATAATACTACAAGTTTATAAATAAATACATGCTGATGTTTTCACAATGTGGTTTGTGAATGGGTGTTTTCATAATTTGATGTTTAGCTACGCATTCGACGTGGGATTACTTACTACGCCAGACCATCTATCGTTCGAAAAACTGCTAACAAGTCTGAAGCATTGATTAACGCGTACAGTGGCGAGTCAGTATCCAGAATCCCAATCTGTTTACTAGGCCGAGTACCCGCTGTTCGCCACTAACCACTGTACTCGTTAGGTGTAATCAATGCTTAACACACCTAGCGTTCACCGTCGCCTGTCTTCTGAAAACTACAATTTGGGGTCTCCTTAACTAGAAGTAGGTAGTTTAGTAAGTTTAAAGGGTATGAAGGGTTTGAAGAGTAGGTAAGAAATTACAAGCACATGAGACTTATCATCTTTATGTCACAGGGCGGCGGGCGCAGTGCAATGCCGCATAGGGCGCGCCCTAGGTGGACGTGGTCAATGAGATAGGTAATGCACTGTTCAGAGGCAGAGGGTACCGCTTAATATCAGGCGGGTGATTTGCTTGTTCAGTCATTACAAGTTGTTTAAAAAAAGTCGCTTTCGCGACCCTTTCAATGTCATTGGTCCATCGAGTGGGTACGACACAATACCTAGGTATTACAGTAGGATTTGCGTCTTCTGCGTAGACGCGATCAAAGCGCCCAATAAGCACTTTTGACTTTCGTAAAAAAACTCGTAAAAGCCACACTCTTCACATATTTAGGACAAGATTCGCCCCTCTTGGTTTTAAATACCCTATAAACACAGTTATGGGTCGATTAATGGCCCATTAAACCTATTTCGATACAACATGAACAAGTAAATAGCGATCTAGGTACCGAAGTGCGTAATATTTTCATTAAATACAAATCGCATCATAAATGGTTTAGTAATCGTAAATCAGTGATGGAACTTCCTACGGATATAATAAAAGATCAATGAAGACATTTCCTCGCAGTTATTCATGACTGACCTGCTTAAAATAAGCTTACAGTTCGAACAGGAGACGTTGGCCCTACTGTGCTAGTAACTGTAAAACTAAGGTTGCAGGTTCGATTCCCGCCTCGGAACAAATATTTGTACGATCAGCAGATATTTTGTTCAGGGTGTTCTTGGTTTTTTCGATGCATAATTAAAAAAAAACTATCTGTGTAATGTATTGTGTTAAGTATATCAGTTATCTAGTACCCATAACACAAGCTCTGCTTAGCTTGGGGCTAGATAATGTTGTGTGAACTGTCCAGCATTATTTATTTAATTATTTGTTATAATTATAACTAACAGATGCAAATGGAATTCTGGACGTAGAAAACAAACGCTTTATTGAATGAAATATTGACGTAAACGGCAGTTTCTCTGCACAATGTTTCCTCTAAGATCGTTAATTTTACATGTGTGTTTCCAATTTGCTGCAGTTATGGCGATATGTTAACTATGAATGGCTACGCTCACTTGCCGCCCACATTAGAACCACAAAAAAGTGGTCATATGTTGAGAGAACTGGTAATGTGTGGAATTTCGTGACAACGCTCAGACGGACGAACTGTTAAAACTTCGTTTTGCTTCTAAAGTAGCAAATATAAAAAGCGGCCAAGTGCTAGTCAGACTCGCTTATGAAGGGTTCCGTAGCAGCAAGTAATATAATATAAAAGTTCATAATATATCATTGCGGTTTACGATTAATGACGTATTCAAAAAAACTACTTACTAGATCTCGTTCAAACCAATTTTCGGTGGAAGTTTACATGGTAGTACATCATAATTATATTTTTTTAGTTTTATTATTCTCTTACAGGGAGGGGACACACACACATTTTACCACGCGTCATTTTAAGTGTCTCTCGCGCAAACTATTCAGTTTAGAAAAAAATAAAACTACAATATCATTTTTGAAGACCTATCCATAGAACCCCACTAGTAAGGGTTTGATGAAAAAAAAAATGAGTTTCCGTTCTAAGTATGGGGAACCTCCAAAATTTATTGTTTTTTTTCTATTTTTGTGTGAAAATCTTAATGCGGTTCACAGAATACTTATCAAGTTTCAACAGCATAGTTCTTACAGTTTCGGAAAAAAGTGGCTGTGACATACGGACGAACAGACAGACAGACAGGCATGACGAATCCATAAGGCTTCCGTTTTTTGCCATTTGGCTACGGAACCCTAAAATTAAATCCTTAAATATAATCAAAATAATATTAACATTAGAAATTAAACTAACTCTTAATTTTTATACTATTGTATAAAAACTTACAATATAATCTGGCTCAACGCATTAGTATTGCCATTCAGCGTGGCAATACAGCCAGCATCTTAGGGACGCTTCCGCCAGGTAGTGATTTGCTATCTTATGATCGTTTGAAACGGTCTTTAGATAACTCAACTGTTTAATTTGTATTTCTTAAATGTATTATTATTTATTTATATTATTTAATTTATCTAAATAAAGTTGCATGAGTCTGACTCATGCAAGTCATGTGAGTCTGTCACAGCTAAACTAAATTATTACTGAAACATTCCTAACAGGCGTTTGATATTAAAATCTACAAACGATAATGTAGAGACGAGTCTATAATGTTAACATGAGCTCACTGAGTTTCTTTAGATTATGTATAAACGGTGTCATGTTATTTTAATGGAGCGTCATATTCTTTATGTAGTGCCGTTTCAAGGCTGACGTAGATAGAACTAAAAACATTAAGGTTTTTTGCCGTATTAAGACCAGAAAAAAAAAAAAAAAAAACGCCTAATTGATTCATTGTCACCCCTAATTCTGTCACTAAACACTCACAGTAAGAATGGGACAGAATAGAGCACACGAAACAAATACTGAGCGAAAATCACGAAAAACCGCAACTGTCACCAAACAATGAGTATTTCCAAAAAAAATTTTTTTTTTATATATCTATAAATTGCTTCTAATATGTAAAAGAAAAAATTTTTTTAAAAGAATCTTTAAAATCGCTTCAGGCGTTTCGAAGCAGTAAGGTTTTTTGTTTAAACCATAGTTAACTTTGGATTTTTTCCCTTACAAAAGTACCAATTATACTTCAAAAAAATAAATATAATGAAATATTTATGGCTAAATTGTATATTTAATAGTATATGGATAATCCTTTTGTGAGAAGTAAACTTTCAAAGGCAATAAGGCGATAATAGACCACAAACTGCAATAAAGACCTCTCTTTATTGCAGTTTGTGGTCTATTATCGCCTTAATTCGGTGTTTCCCATGACCTTCTCGATGTCCTCCACCTATCCAGCAGGTGGTCTAGGTGGCATACCGACGCAGCGTTTAAAAGGCAATTCCTTCAGACATCCACATCATAAACTTGACTGGTTAGGATTGCATTTTCAATTAACTTTAGATACCTATATTATTTGCTTTTGTAATAACCTTTTTTTATTGATTAATCCAATGAACCAAAAAACCCAAAAACTAAACCAAACAAAACCCCTCGCCTCATGATGTATAAGAGTGGAAGAAGTAAAGGGAGACCTTTGCCCTCAATGGGACAATAATGGCTAAATAATAACAATAATAATCCGAGGACCGGATGTTATAAATAAATTTTTTTTATAAGTAGAAATACAAATAGAAATACGTTTATTTGATACAAACTAACACATAAATAAAAAAATACAAAGCCGTTACAACGTGTTGCTCGATGCTCCGTACCGGAGTGCTCGATGGTTACAAAAGAAGGAAACGCAAAATTAAAAAAGAAAACAAGCACCTAAAAACTAGTACTTATAGTAGGCAGTATAAATCAGCTCATGTGTGTGTGTGCCAAAATGGCGGTTAGCTCAGCGTAAAATGTGTGTATTACCGCCCAACGCTGATTTTCAGCTGAAACCACGGTGGAATAAAGTAGTGGAGTGGAGTAAAGTATACATCATGACAGTATAGAGTCCGCGCCACGACTGAAGTCCGACGACCTTTTGAGGAACTAACGGATAACAGAGGTAGACTTTCGCTTTTGCACTTTTGCGCATAGAAACTAGCGCTCCAGTCACCGGACTTCAGTCGTAGCGCGGACTCTACATCGAAATCAGCCAATCGAATCAGCTGATTCGATCACTCTTGCCATAAATACGCAAAACAAACGACGGCAGTTCCATTCCTAACTAAATCAGTTTTCCTCTTCAACAGGTCAAAATGGCAACCATAGACCAGCCAACAGTCACGACCCCTGGCGCGGACAGCATCGGGGACCCGACGGCGGCTGCGCCGGCGCCTCGCAAGCAGGCTCGGCCTAGGGGCAAGCCTCAGCCTGAGAAACCAAAACGAAGTTTGTTCTGCTTGGGTTTGAAGAATCCGCTCAGGAAGCTGTGCTACGATATAGTTGAATGGAAGTATCCTTTTCAAACCATCATTATCATCATCAGACGCCCCAGTGCTGGACGAGGCCATGCAATCAGGGAAATTTGCCATGATCACCACGCTTGGCAGGTGGATTGATGATAAGTACTCAGGTGGATGTTGCTGCCCATCCCCTGGTTGAATCCCTTAGTCTGTTAAAACATCCTCAGGGGAGACAGAGCGGTATATTATTATGCAGAACACACAACGGCAAACATCATTGTCTTAGAATTATCGGCTATACATCATATACGCCTTTTCCCCCGAAAGGAAAGGCAGAGCCTCAATGGGCCTTTTTTAACCGTGGAAATATAGACGTGACAAGTGGTGAGCTCATCGCCACCATTGCTTCTTATGACGACTCGGCTTACGCTTTCTTCCAGTAATATAATTCAAGAATATATTTGTCAGGTAGCCAGGACAAGCCAACGAATTTAACTTAGGTCTATAACATTGAGCTCTTTAGAATTGCATACTTGACAGCTGTCATACAAGCGCCTTATAAGCAGGCTTGGTATAAGGCTAGGAAGATGGACTAAAGATCCATGTTCACCTTAAACATTCATGGTATAAGGTGAGCTTCAGGCTAAAAGCCAATGTAGATTTATCTACTTTGGCCTCTAGAAACCATTGAGGAAACAGTGTTCAGACATTAGGGAATGGAAGTATTTCGTCCATTCATCGACGAATAGCAGCATTATTTTTGGAAGAGCTCTGGACTCATAAAAACATTATTACAAAAATCTCATTGGATTGCTCATAAAAATATCATGAATAATTTACGACAGGCGAACAGAGTGCGTTGCTCTTACTCAGCCTGAAGAAGGCTCAAAATTTGTGTCAAATCGGATCCTTTAGCGACATAGCCTCGTTATAATGGTGTTCACGTGAATCAAATATCAATGAGCAATAATAATACATCGTACAAAGTTCCTGGGACTAGTTGTTGACAGTAAATTTAATTCAAAACTATATAACAATTTATTCCAAAGACTGTATCATTTTTCAAGCTCTTTTAAACTAATTAAAGTAACAAGCATGCTCGTACCTATTACTTACTGCCTACTACGGACATGTTGCATCTATCTTACTTTCGACTCGAAAACTCGACGACTAAAGTGATAAGATTGACATCGCGAGGCTGCCTCGGGAGCCAATTAAATTCAAACGTCGATCATGGCTAGCTTTAAAATTCTGTTCAGACATCTGCCACCTTTAATCTACCTGCGACCACGGAAGCTGTAGAGCATTAGAAACAACACGAATAACAATACAACTCTATATACGTAATTAATCATCGCGCTTCTTAGCGATAAGACCGCCCATTGTACATTTATTTTTTGTTTAATTGTTGTGTGTAATTTTTATTTTAACTAGTTTGTAAGTAAAAGCTGTGCACTAAAGTATTTTCAATCACTCATTTATTTGGTTTAAATTGTTTAATTTACTTTCTTGGCATAGTTTTAACATCTAATCACTTGCCGCTATCTACTTATTACCATCTGTTCCGTTCCTCCTTCCTAAATCTATATCGTTTCATTACAACTATTTCCATACTACGCTACAATAGACCGTATGAATCTTCCAACCACTAAACCAGTCTGATGATCCTGAGACATGTGGGTTTGTGCAGCACGCTGTTTTGTTGACGTCATCTTGTTGATAATGAAAAACCAAAAATTCAGCACAATTCCGCGAACTGATAAATATTTTGGGAATCATCCTGACGTCAGAAATCAACCGGTATACTCTGTAAATACCAGCTATAAAACATGGCAACTTCTTCCATTTGCCAATGAAATCCAGTGAGTCAGTAATTGTGATTAGATTCTACGTGGGATATGATTGAAGTGCCTGGGTACCTATAGGTTCATTGAGATCTGAGTCTGGAATACAGGAACGATTCATTTCTAACTGTTTACCGTTCTATCTGCACCAGATTCTGGCGGTATCTCATTACATTACTCCGTCCCATATTTGTTAAATTTGCTTAAATTTTAGAGCATTGCAGGCCTCCGTTATTTGAAATCAATTATATAAACCACGGAAGCCAAAACCCAAGAAGACAAGTCAATTATTTAAAGTCAAAATAGGCTTCTTCCGGGGATTTCAATCTGCCATTTTAGAAAGAAACGTCGTCATTTTTATTTTATTACGTTTTTGTGTTTTTTCAAGTTATTTCGTGTAATTTTAGTGGCATTTTATCCGGTGTAACTTGGATAAATTGCGCATGTGTGATGCAGTGAAATTTAAGTGTATTGCGCGTCTTTTGGAAATGGTGGATTTTTTCCTGTAAAAACTCAGTTTTTCTGCCACTATTTAAACTGGGCTATGACTTGACCGAGACTCTTGTCAACTTGACTATAAAAATATATTATTATATCACATGACATTGGCTAAATTGTTGCAAATAATGCACAGAAGCCATTACCTAAGATAAGAAAAAGAAGAAGGCTTCTTCCGCCCTTTTTAAAAATAAACCGATAAGGTAAACCATCGAGCAACGCAGGCCTCCTTACCGGAGGGGAGACGCCTTAGAGCTGTCAACCGATACATATTTATTCAGAAATTTTTGGGGGGGGCTTCACGCACTCACTTACAGTTTAATGCACACTTTTGTAACCAGTCGTTCTATCGCTATAAACGCACACATCTATAAACAGCAACACATCAAAAATCTTTATACACACATAGATGCTTTCTGTGTACAAACATCATGTTATGTCACAAAATTGACAGTAACACCCGTTCTAGGGACTTCCAGCACTCAAGTCGATAAATTAATAGTATCGATAACTTTTTGGTAGGAACTTACTTTGCCTACTGTATATATTCTGTGCTACCATCAAGGGTCATTGAAGGGATTTAAGGGCGGCTAGGTATGGGGGGAAGGGTTGAACGCTCTCTGTGAAGGAGGAGTTCCGGAGTTGTTATCGAGGATAACATACAGATCATTTTGTGGATCACTATGAAATTTTAGATTAGTAAAAGGTAGTAGTAGGCTGGAGAGAGAGGGGGTAAACGCGGAAACTTAGAGTATAGAGAAAAAATCAAGAAAATTTTGAGTACCCCAGGTACAACCACTAGCTCATGGGATGATTAGTTCTTGGGAAAATTTAATTAGAATTTTGTTCAAAGCATACAATAATTTCATAAAACTATGGGTCGGCAAGTCAAAAGAGACGAAAGGAAAGGAAAGGAAAAAACGCTTTACTTAGCTGCCGTCATCCTTCTAACCTACATAATCCATGTCGGTTCTGGCCACGAAATATACGATGTATTATATCTGTCAGTCACTGTTATTGTCAAAAACCAAAAATCATGATCCTAAGTGCCAAAAAACTACATTAGTCATTAAAATGTAAAATTGTTTTTTTTTTACATTTCAGGCATAATTATCCCACGTCACATGGGATCCTAGTGTGGGATCACAACTATGTAGGTATGTGTTGGGTGTGTTAAGTTATGTTAATGTTAAACAATGGTAGGTAAAGTAATACTTAGCGCTTTACCTAGTGAACAGAATATCGCGTTGAAAAAATTATACCTAGCAATTTTTTTTTTAATTCTTTGGTCAATCAAAGAATAGGATTTGAATAGGAAAATCCCACGACACAGTACGGACACTCATGACACGACTTTTCTTGAAAATGAGTAAATGAGTTCAAACTGGGAAATGCTTTTGTTAATTTATCGTGATCACGTATCCCACAACCTAGGTAGGCATGCAACTTTTTACGAAAAACTATCACACCTCTAGATTTGTAATATCACATAGTAATTTAAATTCATGTCAAGATGTCGTTCCCCTCTGGCTATGCACAATTTCATTTGGGCATACGCGTTAGTAAAACTGTTTTCGCCCGATCATTAGGGCGAGCGAAGCGAGTCCTCTACTATCCCATGCAATTTTGTGGTACACTTAACGAAAAAATTATCCGTTGTAATTTAGCATAGTAATTTAAATTCATGTCTTTGTTTAAATATAAATAATCACGGAAAAAAAGCTTGCTAGCCCTCACCAAGCATGTTTTGCTTTTGCTAGTAATAAAATTGTATCATGATGGGCCGATTGCTCTGTCAGACTGAACCGATCGTGTGACGCATAGAGTAAAACAGTGTGACAGTGCTACAAATACTGAAATGTCGAATCGTTACATTTTCAGCTCTAAATCAAGGTCTGGAACATCGAATTTACGAAAAGATGGTGTTTTCTTTCACATTGTACCTAAGTGAATTTCATTATATATATAAGTATATTTATTTTTATTTTATTTTTTGATGCTGGACACAGTTCACACAAGATTATCCAGCCACAAGCCAAGCACAGCTTGTGATATGGACTAGATAACTGATATCCCTAGTACAGTACATTACATAGATATTTATTTTGCATTAACATAGAAAATACCCAGAACACCCTGAACAAATATCTGAAGATCGTACAAATATTTGTTCTGAGGCGGGAATCAAACCCGCAACCTCCTGCGTCACAGGCGAACCTTCGTCCACCGCGCCACAGAGGTCGTCAACTTATGGTATAAAATGAATAATTTCAAATTAAAATCATAACAGTTACCTACCTTGTTACATACCAATACCTTCATGGTGATTGGATTAACGGTTAGAAAGTTAGGTTAGGCTAGGCTATGGCTCCCGAATAATATAAATCAAATTTCAATAGCTTGTAAAACATATTAAACGAGCATTTATTTTATCGATAAATAATCTACTTTATTATTGAGGCACATCACTAATTTAGTTGTATAAAAGAAAACACGGGCAACTCACATACAGAAATTTTTGAGAAATAAAAAAAACTGTTAAATGAGCACAAAGCTGTTTCAGTGTGCATTGAGGCAGTTATTGTTAACAGTTGCTTATTTAATATAAAAAAAAATAGGTTTACCAACAGTCTACACATGTATGTCGGAGAGAGAAGTCATATGATGAATCTGGAGAATAGATCTACTGAGATTGAAGGCTTATAAACACCATGTGTACGGCTGCGAACAATCGTATTCTGTCGTGTCGCGCCACCAAAACGAATGCGCCCGAGTCTTGTTTACGCAAAGACGCAAAGCGATCGAAGCTCGGATATTATATTATATTATATTTATTATATTTATTATAAGGAAAACCAGCAGCACATGCATACAAAATAAATAAAAGAAGTTAAAGCAGAAGGCTATTAAAAGGTTTTCACGTTTAGAAATAATAATAGATACATAAAAAGAGATAACAGGCTGAGTGGACTAAAAACTACTATAAACTACAATCTGGTATACAAAACACATAGCAGAAAAATAGAACAAAAAATAAAAAATGAGAGATACAAATGATGAATACATACAAAACAGAAAACAACAGTATAACTATAACAGTAAAAGTAAAACAAACAGTATAAATGAAGGAAACAGATATAAATAATAGTAAACAAAAAAAAAATAAGAACAAGAACCAAAAAAGTAAACCACACCTATCTCATGACGAAATTTCATCATCCTCCGCGGAGGGCGAGAAAAAGTCAGAACTGAGCCGCCGCCTCACGGAACCGACACTGGAGTAGAATAGGTCTAGACCTATTTGCTTAGATAATTTATTAAATTGGTTACCAACTCGCCATAAATAGGAGTTTTGGCGATAACTCGTTCTAACTATTGGTACATGAATAATCTCGTTATATCTAATTATTGTACGGGGAACAACAAGTGTTATTTTACTAAGAAGTTCGGGGCAATTAATATGATTATTAGTGATTTTGAGCAAGAAAAGCAGGTCACCAATTTCACGCCTTTTTTTGAGTGGCAGAAGGTGGAATTTACGACAAAGGTCAACATAGTTAGCAGAATTATACGGAACCTTAAGGCGAAAGCAAATAAACTTAATAAATTTGGTTTGAATACGCTCAATTCTGTTGATATAGGTATCATAACGTGGACTCCAAATTTGAGAAGCATATTCAAGTATGCTGCGCACGTAAGTGCAATATAAAATTTTAAATGTTTTACATCTACTAAAACTAACGGAGCTTCTCATTATAAAGCCTAAAGCTTTGGACGCTTTAGCAATGATGGAATCGATATGAGAGTCAAAGAGAAGTTAAGAATCATGCAGCACGCCTAGATCTCTCATAACCGTGCAATCCTGCAACCTCTGATTTTTTAATAGATAAACTGATTTGACTACAGTTTTTTTGCGAGTATATGTAATAGTAAAGCATTTAGACGGATTGAGATCTAGTTTATTACTAGCACAGTACGTGTCAAGTCGATATAAATCAGCCTGCAAGTCAAGCACATCCCGAGGAGTAACTATAGTCTTAAAAACCTTCATATCATCATCAAATGAAAGCAGGTTACTGTTGACAAAACAGGAAGAGATATCATTAATAAATATCAGGAAGAGCAAGGGTCCGAGCAGTGATCCTTGGGGGACTCCACTAGGAATAAGAACCCAGCTGGACATATAATTATTAACAACAACAGCCTGCGACCTACTGCAGATGTACGACGAGAACCAACGGAGCAGATCCCCTCTAATACCCATACTAAATAACTTAAGCAACAGAAGGCTATGGTCAATCCTATCAAAGGCCTTGCTGTAATCAGTATAGATTACGTCAACCTGACGACCATTATCCATTGACTCACTCAAGAAATCATTGAAAATAATAAGGTTAGACACAGTCGACCGCCCTTTAAGGAACCCATGCTGGAAGGGGGAGAAGTGCTGATGAAGCGCTGAATAAATCTGATTGTACACTATCCTTTCAAATAGCTTAGCAACTAAGCATAGCTTGGAGATAGGCCTATAGTTGATAATCTCACATTTAGAGCCCTTTTTATAAATTGGCGATACAAATGCTGCTTTCCAGAGCTTAGGTACGGCACTCAAAGATATTGATTTCTTAAATAAAAATGAAACAGGAATGTAAATTGACTTAGCACACGACTTGAGGAAGACAGGGCTAACGTGGTCTGGGCCAGCAGACTTGGATAAATCAAGGTTAGAGATCAATTTAAACACCTCATCAGGATCGATCTCAATACTGCCAATATCGCATTTCACAGCCTCTGAAGGGACTAATGAGTCAACGTTATAAGAACAGATGCCAGAGGGGACAAGGAAAGTAGAATGAAAATACTTAGAGAATGCTTCGCAGATAGATTCACCTGTAGCTACTGAAGCGTCTAAATAATTTAGATGTGAAGGTATACCATTTGATTTCGAGCGACTTTTTATGTAGGACCAAAACTTTTTTGGATTTTGTTCAATACTATTCTCAATGGATGACATATAATCGGCGAAGCATTTCTTTTCCAAGAGTTGGATTCGATTACGTAAAAGTTTGTAAGTGGCTAAGTCTGTAAGTCCACCATAAGTTTTATATTTCCTATAATGCCTATATTTTTCCTTAATTAATCTAATGAGTGCCCGGCTAAACCACTTAGGGTAAGAGCTGCCACTGACCAACCTAGACGGGACATATTGGTGTTTAAGCTGATCTAAAATCGAATAAAAAAACTCAACTGCTTCCTCGAGCGAACGCGAATCAAATTCAGCATTCCAGTCCATGTCCGCGATCTTGTTGTTAATAGATAAATAATCACCTTTGTTATAAGAATATTTTAAATAGGACTGAGATTTAAGGCAAGATACATTCAGAAAAGAGGCTCTGAGAAGAAGAGGTTTGTGGTGTGGTTTGTGGATATAAAAGGAGCGTACGAAAGCGCCAGAGCTCATTATTACATCGGCGTTGGCAGAGTGCACACGATTTAATCAACAAAATACAAAATCAAGTTCAAAGTCAGTTTGAATAAAATCTTAGTGAAACCTCTTTTGAATTTTCCTCATTTGCACGAGACCCACTGGAAAGCCCCTAAGTTGCCTTTTGCCGCTCGGAGGGATCTTGAGGATCCGACATGCATATATGAACTATATACCTATCTTTAGCTACAGAAGAAACCAATGGGGGCTTTTCATTTAAGTTTTTTTTTTTTATTCAATTTGGCTCATTTGATGGCCCTGACTCAACTGTGGTTGTCAAAATCAACAAATCCATCATACCTCTGTTATTTTGTGTGATAGTAACAAAATACCACGAAAATATATCACTTCGTTGTTGACTTTTACATTTCACTTTATTTTTACAGTTAAGTACACAGCAGCGACATCTATTTTCAAGGGTTTATAGATGATTTGGTATGGCCGTGAAAACCCCTCATTATAGGCAAACACAACGTGCAAAGATTGTACAGTAACCTCACAATGGGCGATCAACGATTTTTTTAAAGCATCTTTATTTACTTTTAACTGAAAAGAGTAAAGTTATTTAAGTATGATCAATATTGCCGATTTTGATAAAATTAACCACGTAGTTTTGTTCTTATTATAAACTAGAAGCAACCCGCGATTTCACTCGCATAAGTTTTGATCCTATGGGAACATCTAAATAAAATTTAAAACTATTCCAGTGGTCCAGCTATCGCCGTTCTAAATTTCATCCAATCCTTAGAAAATTTAGCATTTATAATATTACAAACATACACACATACTCACGCCTGTTTCCCAGAGAAGTAGGCAGAGACCATGAATTTCCACTTGCTACGATCCTGGCATACCTGTTTCGCTTCATTCACTCACATCACATTCTTCATATATGCTCATTGGTTAAGGGCGCTCTTAGCCTGGCCATTCTCCAGATCGACCCTGATCTATTCTGAATACCTTCACCGAGGTCTCCCCCTTCCAACTGTCCCATTCATGCTCATCTTATGAACTAGTTTCGTCAATCTACTATCATTCATCCATTAACCAATAACCCAAACCATCCAAGCATATCTTTCTCAATCCTTGTCACTATACACGTGCTCTTTCATTTTACAATGCTTTCTTAACACACAGTTTCTTATTCTATCTCTCAAAGTCCACCATACATACTTCTCAAACCTCTCATCTTCAGTGCATTTATTTTACTTTCATGTTTATTCTGCCTTAGCAACTTTCGCAACCACCATACATTAGTTTTGGCACTAACACTCCTCTATGCACATCCAGTCGTGCCTTTTTGAATACGTTCCGGCTGATAATAAGGCGTTAAGTTCACCTGGTTTCCAGAATTTACTCTCATTTAAATATCATCTTCATGCTTGCCATCTCTTGTAATCAAAGTTCCCAAATGTACAAACTTTTTCATGTTACACTTGTTGTTAATAGTAGTGTGATTTAATTCTATTTCTTTATATATAGTTACACATGACATTTACGTTGACATATCATCATACACCTCTGCGAGGCACAATTAATCCTTTTACCATACTGGTTCTTTCACCATTGGTCACTAGGCCCCTTTCAGGGACACTATATCTCAAGCTGGTTAGTGAACCAAGAAAGAGCCCGTGACACGAAGTAGTAGTAGTTAGTAGTTACCGGTTAGTTAGTGGTTACATAGCCATCAAATACAAATACACGTTATTCCACATGTCACATTTTGTCGAACGTGTTTAATGAATTGTATTTAGTAATCAAGGATATTAAGTAATCATCCACATCTTGGCTTACTGACATTACACGTTATATACATGTTTACGTCAGCAGAATAAATCCTGAAATGCACATTGATGTATTATACACATTTATATCTACGCTTTTGGTCACTTTTATGTCGCCCCTGTGTCTTACGATTAAGTGGAGCTCGATTGACGAGCGAGCAGGGCAGTCGTAAGGGAATTGGCTTTCATTGCGAATAAATCACGTAACTTGGCAGTGATTTTAGAGTAATGAATGACCAGTGTACTGAAGTGCAGTCGCAGTGAAGAGTGAACCAGTGTTATTGAATAAAATATTCACGGTTTGTTTTGTTAAACCGTTCAGTTTTATTATTTTATCCCGAACACGAACTCAAAAATTATAAAATCTGAGATGGCCACTTTTGTTTTTATACGGCTTAATTTTACTTGGTCAATTTTCATGCAATAAGTTATAATAATTTAATTGAAATTCAGGTACATGTGAAAGGAAACATTATCTTTTTGTAAATTTGATGATCCAATCATTTTTTACAGCATAAAACTGAACAATTCGGCATTTTTCTTAGAGCACTATCTCCCACGCGAGTCGATTCAGTTTGACAGAGCGATCGACGACAGCTAGTTTTTTATAAGCTGTATGCCCTCGAGGGCATTCAATTTAGAGGGGAACTACAGCGGGGAATGCCTTTGATGGCGTCTCCATTCCGTGTTGCTCGATGAGGTAAACGGCGTAAGTGTATTTTATTTAACTTTAATTGCTGTGTTTTTTGGGTCGTATCATGTTATTTTGGTAGTATTTTAACTGGTTACAATCGATTATTAAGGAGTAAATAAATATTCGTAAGCTGCATCAGATGTTATGACAGGATTTTTAGTAGTAGTAGAGCTTTTTTGTGAAAGAGTTTGTCCAGGGAAGTACTACCACCATACCTATTTCTGCCGCAAAGCAGTAGTGCTCGCATTGCTGTGTTCCGGTTTGAAGGGTAAGGGTGCCGGTGAAATTACAGGCACATGAGACTTTTCATCTTTATGTCTCAGGGCGCAGTGCAATGCCACATAGGGTGCGTCCTAGGTGGACGTGATCTATGAGGTAATGCACTGTTCATAGGCAGAGGTTACCGCTTAACAGCAGGTGGGCCTCTTCCATGAACCGCCATCAAAGTAGTATAAAAAAAAAAAAAAAAATTGGTTGTTCTTTGCGTAACAATACAGACCTATTAATAAACTCTATGATGAGTCTGACAATATTTTTACACATCCTCTGTTCTCCCAAATAGTACACATGTTAAAGCTAAAGTGTTCAAATAGTGATTATGGATAATCTCTAGGGATTATAGAGAAAAATATTTAAGAAAAAAAAACGAACGATGCTTTTGTGAATTATTTAATTGCAAAGAGCTCTGTTAGAAGAATTGGACGTCGCCCCTTCGCTACAGTACTGGAGGGCAATTCTCGGATTGTAGAGATTAAGTCGAATCGAAAAAAGAAGGCGAATGTCGAATAAAATCTTAATTTGCTATTCTCGTGATGTCACAAATAGACATAAGTCAACCAAAATCATTCAAATTGAATACGATTTGATGGTTATTGTGACATTTTCGTGAATTTTTTTGTAGAAATTCATTCATTATCTCTAATTTAGAGATAATCTCTACAATCCGAGAATTGCCCTCCTGTTCATGTACTCTACCATCTTTCCACTCAGAAAGTCCTCTAACTTCACGCCGGTCTCGTAAGCTCATTCCGCTGCAAAACCTTGCCATGAACTAGATCTAAAGAGTTATTTCAAGCTGTTATGGTGACATAGTTAAAGCTAAGGAGTTAATCTTGCTTTGATTACGTATTTATCTTTTTCGAACTAGGTATTTTTAAGTGTTAACATTTAATTCTATATTATTACAAAGTCTATATTATTTTTAACCCCCAACGCAAAAACTAAGGGGTGTTATAAGTTTGACGTGTCTGTGTATGTGTGTTTGTCTGTCGCCTCGTAGCTCCCGAATGGATGAAACTATTTCGTTTTTTTTTTGTTTGAAAGGTGAATTTGTCGGGAGTGTTCTTAGCTATGTTTGATCAAAATCGGTTTAGCCGTTTCATTGCATTGAGAGTTTTTTGAATTACTTGTATTCATTGAAATCATTCGGAATTGTATCATTTTGGAAGACAATTTGTGACTTTAGCTGGGCAATTTAATTATTATACATACTCTCTGGATATTACACTTTGACTGTAACACATACACATGATAATCAAGATGTTCGCAGCTAGACAATGTTATACATGAGTAGGTAAATTAGTCGTTTGCCAAGTGTCCCAAATTACTAGTTTGCTGTAAATTCATTGAGCTAGAAATACATGCTGATAGCCAGGAATAAATTGCCTAGTTCCGAAAATGTAGGACTGTTTTCAATAAGTTGATGATTTTGGAAATATGTCCTCCTTTTGACATATTTCCAAAATCAAACCAAAATTGTTGACGACCTCTGTGGCGCGGCGGGCGAACGTTTGCTGCGACGCAGGAGGTTGCGGGTTCGATTCCCGCCTCGGAACAAATATTTGTGCGATCTGCAGATATTTGTTTAGGGTGTTCTGCGTATTTTCTTTACATAATAAAAAAAACTATCTATGTAATATATTGTATTAAGTATATCAGTTGTCTAGTACCCATAACACAAGCTCTTTGTTTTGGAAAAAATACCAAAAGCCGAAATTCCCCCAAAAATATTACCAGTAAGATACATTTTTTAACGAATACCTATATTATGTCTTTTATTTTATCTCCTGATGTAACCTCAACTTTATGCTACCATTATGTGCCACTATTGTGTCACTGTGGTGTAAATTGTTCTACTACTTTTGTGTCACTATCGCACAACATTTTGTGTCACTATTGTGTCACATGCGTCAATATTTTGGATTTCACCCATATAGTAAGTATCTCTTCGATATCGGATGGAATTTAAAAGGAGGTTGTATTTTTTAAGATTCGTTTGGCGTTTCTCGTTGCCGTCTCGTTTGCCGCAGTGTTCGTTTCCCGGACTTGTTTATAAGATTCGTTAGTATAAAATTTGTGCTGGCTGCTAGCTTATTTAAGGAATGTTATAACAGGAAGAAAGCGTTAGCAGAGTCAGTCGTGGGAAGCAATGGCGGCGATGAGCTCACTACTTGTCACGTCTATATCCCACGATGGTGCAACCCACGGTGAAAAGAGGCCCATTTCAGTCTCTGCCTCCCCTTTCGGGGAAAAAGGCGTGTGTATGTGTATGTAGTTTTTTATATATTGTTTTTATTTTCAATAATTTCCTCTACAGATTTTCAGGCCATTTGAATACATGATATTGACGACAATTTTCGCGAATTGTATAGCTTTAGCAATATTCACACCTTATCCTTTCGGGGATACAAACAACACGAATGCAATATTGGTAAGTTACGATTCAATTTCTTTAATATTGTGTGTAATTTTGATTGGAACCGTGTGCTGATCGAAATGAATTTGAACACGGCTAGTCTACTATTATCCAACGAGGAGTTCCGTTACCCCCTTCCGTCTCGGTCTCCATCATCAGATCAGCTCGCTGTTACCATAATATTGTATTGTCATTGGTACTTGACAGGTATGCAAAATTCCATCTCAATCGGTTGAGGATTGAGGCTTTATAATTCAGTTACAAGATTTGACACGAATATACTTAAATTGAAAAAATAAAAACAAAAGCTTCTAAAATCATTGAAACATTCTAGCTAAACTAATGGTATTTATGAGATTATCATTTAATTAAAACATGTGCGGCTGTGTGATCAGCAAAAAAAATACAATAAAATACGAATATCGCTCCGCTTCCGAAACCAATTTAAGGCGCGATAGGTTCTCAAATGTCTCTAGAATTTTAAGTTTTTGATAAGAATTTTCATAGTTTTCTAAGAAGAAAAATATATATGATATTCTTGAGCTTTTTATCTAGTGAAATCAATAATTCAATAAAATATTTGAATTACTTCACTCGATAAAAAAAAATAACAAAGATACCTCCTTTTTAAAATTTAAATGCTATTTTTCACTCACTTCTCTCACGTTTTAATTTTTAAAACATTTGGTTACATGTTAGTTATTATTTGAGTTAGTGAACTCATCAACAAAACTTTGAACGACAATATTTTTATACATAAAAACACGGTATCAGAGCGTGCGCTCGCCTTCTTCGCCTCATACAAAAATGTTCGTTGAACCCTTCGACCAAAGTAAAATAAATGGACTGGCCTTACCCATACAAAACGTCCGTGAAAAATAAGACAATTCGGATTTAGGGTACGGTCAACAAATAAACTATCTATCTATCTATCTATCTATCCAGCCACTGCTGAGTAAAGGCCTCTTCTCTATAGCGCCACTCCTGGCGGTCTTTTAAATAAACTAGGTGAAATTAAATTATTGAACTTCTTAAAAACTGTATTTTTTTACTTTAACAGATGCAATGTGTTTTCTAAAGTTATTTCAGTATAGTTATAGTACAAAAAATCGCCGAAAAAAATGCAATTATTGAATGAAACTTTTACAAAAATACATGGTTCCCTTCTGTTTTATGTAGTTACGTATCTATTTTTCATCTCTCAAACATACACAATATAAATCAATAGAAAAGCAAGTCCACCTAAGGTCTTCAGCTCAATCAATTTGTGAAAAATATATTTTTCATCACTCAATAAACTAAGAAAATATCATAAAAATCGTACGGAAACATAAATGTATAAACATTCCAGTATTTAAGAAACTGCAGAGTGCAGTTTTAAGAATTTTGCACAATGAGTTTTTTTATACTACTTGGAATGACAGATCAAGAAGATGGCCCACCTGATGTTAAGTGGTACCCTCTGCCTATGAACAGTGCATTACCTCAGGTCACGTCCACCTAGGACGCGCCCTATGTGGCATTCCACTGCGCCCGCCACCCTGAAACATAAAGATGAAAAGTCCCATGTGGCCGTAATTTCATCGGCACCCTTACCCTTCAAACCGGAACACAGCAATGCGAGCACTACTGCTTTGCGGCAGAAACAGGTATGGTGGTAGTACTTCACCGGACGAACTCTTTCACAAAAAAGCTCTACTACTACTAATCGTTTTTTGGCGTATAGAATTCATTGTGTAGAAAATGATCTGAGCAAATACGGGAAAATGTATTCCACTTCCAAAAGTCGTCCGTTCTTGCTCGTCTTATGACTTCTATCCATTTTTGTTTACCTTAGATTTTTTTTGGAAAGCTATAAGGTTAATTAACATGCCATTACATATTATATGCAATTACCTAAAGCGACGTGCTTAGCAATGTTTTGACGTAAATAATGCAAATTACAATTCTAAATCAATACGATACCACTTAGGCATCAGATTTTTTTGCAGTCTGTACCGGACCATCCGTCATGCGTGAAGTCTTGTCAAATATTTCGTCGCTGTAGTTGGAAAACTAAATAAGTAATAACAACAACAAAACCAACATCGCGAGAAAAACGCAATTTACTGTTTTATTGCGTCAAAAATGGCAATAAGTTTTTTATCGTAACTAATTTTTCAGTCCGTGTTTTGATATGTTATAGATTGGTACTGTATCTATTTTCGAATTTAATGATAATACATTTTAGTTCTTTTGATTAAGAGAAAAAAATAAAAAAACGACTATGTATTTTTCCCTCGCCAAAGATTTGAATAATTGAAATGATCTATTATTTACTTATTTGAATAAGACAATCCTATCCATGGGTATAGATTTATATAATATTAAAATACATTTTAAAATAAAACCAACTTATAATCATTTCTTTTTATCAAGACTGAATATTAGAAAACTACTGAAACACCTACATTATTTTAGCAGACTTATAAATTCAAAGTAAGTGACATAACAAACTTATCATACGACTAATGCTTATAAAATCAAAAAAATGAAAAAAAATTGTGGAACACAATAATTCTAAGTATCAAAAAGAAAAAGGTATGTCGACTAAAATTAAAACTATCTACGAGTATAAACTTGTGTCTGTTAACTTTCATTCAGAGTGGGGAACATTGAGATAATGTCCTGGGGCGTAGTCCTCCTTGTCGCTCGTCCTCTAGAGCAAGACGTGTCCATCGACATGTATGGGCCATCATAACCATACAATAAAGTCGATTTCGCAAAATGTGTTAGTTATGTAGTTTTCCTACCACACGACGATTTATAAGTTTTTTATCAATTGATGAAAATTATATTACAAAACCTTTACTTACGAATTAAATGCGATGCCTGAAGCTTTATTTGTATTTCTTGTGTTGTTTGCACTTGCAGAAAAGCACAGGAAGGCATTGTATTACCAAGGTATCTAATTTTGGTATTTTCAGCATAGCTGTCACTCGTTGCCGTGACAAAGACTGACTGAAGCGAAGTATACTAGCTAGGTCTGTTTAGAAGCTTCAAAACTATCGTTCCCTAAGGCCCGTCCATTCATTTTATTTACGTCGATGGTTGAACCTATAGCGCCTTAATTTCTAACTCACGGGGTATTTTGTTTTGTTTTGTAAGTTATGTTATGGCTGAGATGCAAGAGGTTGCGGGTTTGATTACCTTTGTGGGATAAATGTTTGTATAATCTGCAGATATTTGATCCGGGGGTTACACACTCGTACTCCTGATGCCGACGACACAGGGAATCCTAGTGTGGGATCTAACCTATGTATGGGACTGTTGTTATGTTATGTTATTAGCTACCGGTGCTATAATCACCGATCATCACTACGATATTGCGCAAAATAACATGATATCAGTTTAATAAGCATTTATTCTCAAAAAAGATAATTATTATCTCTTACATGATAATCATATTGTGTGTAGTGAATACATATTGTTGTGATATCGCGATGGTAATCTTGATGATATTGCGTTGCCAAATGACGTTTTACTTTGCACATTTTAATAGCGATATTGTCAACCTCTACAATGTCTACATCTACACTAATATTATAAAGAGGAAAGATTTGTATTTTGTGTGTGTGTGTATGTTTGTAATGGATATACTCAAAAACTATTGTCCCGATTTCAAAAATTCTTTCACTTTTGGAAAGCTACATTCACCCTGCGTGACATAGGCTACCAGGGGGGATAGGGGGGGGGGGGGCTGTTTTTGATCCTGAAACTACCCGTGCAAAGCCGGGACGAGTCGCTAGTATTTTATAAAAATCTGTTATTGCGTTCGGTCCTGATGTCCTAGCAGCTTATTATAGATGTTATGTTATGGCGAGTATATAAATGGGCGTCTGCACAATAACAAAGGTGAGGTGTTCTTTTTGTTTTGTGACCTTTCACGTCTAGTTTGTACAGGGGTGGGTATCTGACATATTAATATCACCACAATATCTTAGAAATACCAAGAAATATCTTGTAATATTATTGAACGAGCGAAGCGAGTTCTCCGAGTCAACTTGGAAGAATCGGCGTTTGTATGTATGTATTGTAGCGTATAATAAATACTGGTGCGCACAGCGTGCAGCCGAATGGTGGCGGGCGCGTGGCTTGCATGGTGACTGCCGCGCACTCGTCCATCAGACGGCGGCCCGTGGGTACGTGTTGGCTATACAAATCTGGATTTTATTGGTACTTGACCCAAGGAACCTGTACAAGTGGCGACCCTGCCAGTGATCAAAATATCGAGGTACGTGCCAATAATTTCAATAAAAAGAGGTAGACCGACTAAATGAGGCTAATTGTTTTGCAAACACTGGTTGTAGTATTACATAGTTAAAAAACTATCTGACAACACGTATTCTTGTGACCAATACATACCTATGCGTTGGCTTAGGTAAGTAGGTACCCTACCTATCTACTACCATGCTGGCGCACCACCGTTGCATTGCTACATGTTCAAACATGTCTAGATTTCTGCTGATTTTATCGTAAAACAGCAGCTTAGCTTGCTTGAAAGTATTTAGACTTTAATTACTTTTAACTACCTACCTACCTACTTTCTTTTATTATTTTTGTGTCGGTAAACAAGTAATACCTATTGCATTTTAAACTCTTGAATACCTATTACCTGCCTAGCATACAGTCACCACGAATGACAGCTTAGAAGATACATAGGTATGTTGTATTTGTCTACCTACTATATTTTATACGAGCGAGCAACAGACATCGCATTGAAATCATAGGGTTTGATGAACATTTTTAAATGTTTCTATCCTATTTACTAGTACTAGTAGGTACTATCACCTTAGTAAACAAAACTTAGTTATAAGATTTGTTTTTAAATCAAATTTAGTAGGAAGTTACGGATTATGTTTGCATTACAATAGCATGACCCCATTTTGTTGGTTGGTACCTAAAATCATCGACGTAAATAAAATGAATGGACGGGCCTTAGGGAACGATAGTTTTGAAGCTTCTAAACAGACCTAGCTAGTATACTTCGCTTCAGTCAGTCTTTGTCACGGCAACGAGTGACAGCTATGCTGAAAAATACCAAAATTAGATACCTTGGTAATACAATGCCTTCCTGTGCTTTTCTGCAAGTGCAAACAACACAAGAAATACAAATAAAGCTTCAGGCATCGCATTTCATTCGTAAGTAAAGGTTTTGTAATATAATTTTCATCAATTGATAAAAAACTTATAAATCGTCGTGTGGTAGGAAAACTACATAAGTAACACATTTTGCGAAATCGACTTTATTGCATGGTTATGATGGCCCATACATGTCGATGGACACGTCTTGCACTAGAGGACGAGCGACAAGGAGGACTACGCCCCAGGACATTATCTCAATGTTCCCCACTCTGAATGAAAGTTAACAGACACAAGTTTATACTCGTAGATAGTTTTAATTTTAGTCGACATACCTTTTTCTTTTTGATACTTAGAATTATTGTGTTCCACAATTTTTTTTCATTTTGTTGATTTTATAAGCATTAGTCGTATGATAAGTTTGTTATGTCACTTACTTTGAATTTATAAGTCTGCTAAAATAATGTAGGTGTTTCAGTAGTTTTCTAATATTCAGTCTTGATAAAAAGAAATGATTATAAGTTGGTTTTATTTTAAAATGTATTTTAATATTATATAAATCTATACCCATGGATAGGATTGTCATATTCAAATAAGTAAATAATAGATCATTTCAATTATTCAAAACTTTGGCGAGGGAAAAATACATAGTCGTTTTTTTATTTTTTTCTCTTAATCAAAAGAACTAAAATGTATTATCATTAAATTCGAAAATAGGTACAGTACCAATCTATAACATATCAAAACACGGACTGAAAAATTAGTTACGATAAAAAAGCTATTGCCATTTTTGACGCAATAAAACAGTAAATCGCGTTTTTCTCGCGATGTTGGTTTTGTTGTTGTTATTACTTATTTAGTTTTCCAACTACAGCGACGAAATATTTGACAAGACTTCACGCATGACGGATGGTCCGGTACAGACTGCAAAAAAAACTGATGCCTATCGATGGGTATCGTATTGATTTAGAATTGTAATTTGCATTATTTACGTCAAAACATTGCTAAAGCACGTCGCTTTAGGTAATTGCATATAATATGTAATGGCATGTTAATTAACCTTATAGCTTTCCAAAAAAAATCTAAGGTAAACAAAAATGGATAGAAGTCATAAGACGAGCAAGAACAGACGACTTTTGGAAGTGGAATACATTTTCCCGTATTTGCTCTGATCATTTTCTACACAATGAATTCTATACGCCAAAAAACGGTTAGTAGTAGTAGAGCTTTTTTGTAAAAGAGTTCGTCCGGGGAAGTACTACCACCATACCTGTTTCTGCCGCAAAGCAGTAGTGCTCGCATTGCTGTGTTCCGGTTTGAAGGGTAAGGGTGCCGATGAAATTACGGCCACATGGGACTTTTCATCTTTATGTTTCAGGGTGGCGGGCGCAGTGGAATGTCACATAGGGCGCATCCTAGGTGGACGTGACCTGAGGTAATGCACTGTTCATAGGCAGATGGTACCACTTAACATCAGGTGGGCCATCTTCTTGATCTGTCATTCCAAGTAGTATAAAAAAACTCATTGTGCAAAATTCTTAAAACTGCACTCTGCAGTTTCTTAAATACTGGAATTTTTATACATTTATGTTTCCGTACGATTTTTATGATATTTTCTTAGTTTATTGAGTGATGAAAAATATATTTTTCACAAATTGATTGAGCTGAAGACCTTAGGTGGACTTGCTTTTCTATTGATTTATATTGTCTATGTTTGAGAGCTGAAAAATAGATACGTAACTACATAAAACAGAAGGGAACCATGTATTTTTGTAAAAGTTTCATTCTATAATTGCATTTTTTTCGGCGATTTTTTGTAGGTACTATAAACCTACTGAAATAACTTTAGTAAACACATTGCATTAGTATTAAGTATTAAAAAAATACAGTTTTTAAGAAGTTCAATAATTTAATTTCACTTAGTTTATTTACAAGACCGCCAGGAGTGGCGCTATAGAGAAGAGGCCTTTACTCAGCAGTGGCTGGATAGATAGATAGATAGATAGATAGATAGATAGTTTATTTGTTGACCGTACCCTAAATCCGAATTGTCTTATTTTTCACGGACGTTTTGTATGCGTAAGGCCAGTCCATTTATTTTACTTTGGTCGAAGCCTAAAATGATCTTTGAGTGATAATTTGATGAAATGTCAAATGGTATCAAAATAAAATACGGAGATCTAGAGGTAGTTCGATGAAAATCAGAACGGTACCTACATAACCTTATCACCACAATGTGAAAGGTCTCTGAAAAAAAGAACAAAAGGTAGTTCGGTGAAAATCGGAACGGTACCTACATAACCTTATCACCATAATGTGAAAGGTCTCTGAAAAAAAGAACAAAAGGTAGTTCGGTGAAAATCGGAACGGTACCTACATAACCTTATCACCATAATGTGAAAGGTCTCTGAAAAAAATAACAAAAGGTAGTTCGGTGAAAATCGGAACGGTACCTACATAACCTTATCACCATAATGTGAAATGTCTCTGAAAAAAATAACAAAAGGTAGTTCGGTGAAAATCGGAACGGTACCTACATAAACTGTTTGGGCATAGTGTAAAATTATCATTATCACCATAATGTACAAAGATCTCTGACAAAAGAAAAAAGGTAGTTCGATGAAAATCGGAACGGTACCTATATAAACTGTTTGGGTATAGCCTAAAATAATAATTATAATGTGCAAAGGTCTCTGAAAAAATAACAAAAGGTAGTTCGGTTAAAATCGGAACGGTGCCTACAATAAGCCCTATTATCATTAGTCGTTTTGTGAAGGCGACTTAGTTAAAATTGGTTTACGCTGGGAAAAATTTAAAAGGGCACTATGGCTTCATTTGTTGTCAACAAATGTTACTACGCCGCCTCTGGCAAAGAGGGCAGCGCTTTTACATACCTACGATCGGACTGGCCCTACAAGATATCTAATACAGCATCCCAGGCACACGCATAAGAAACCATAAGATCTGTTGATGGTGAATATGTACTCACGGTCGCAGTCAAGAAGTAAATGTAACATTGTCATTGACGTAACTTGGGAAAACCTCAAGAGCTGCGACGTTCTTGTTGAAAATCAAGGAAAAATCCCGTTAATGAAAGATTATGGCATACGGAAGCCAGAATTGCCTAACGGTTCTCGGATCTTTTTGGTCTTCTATAACCATTAGTAACGGTGCTTCGATTGACAGATCCACGTTTTAAGTTGTGAAAAACGGCACCAATCTGCTCAGAAAAGAAACCGTAACTAAACTTGGGTTAGGAGTAAATGCAGTTTATGGCAATACTGGTCGTAAGTTTCTTAAGTTTCAAGATGTTCAAATCCATATCCCTATAAATATGAATAAAAAAGGGTAAAAAAAACTGGTATTATATTATTATATTATTGATAATTATCACAGTTATTTATCGCGTGTTATTTATTTATTTTCCCGATGTTTCAACTGTGTTGTAACAATCGTGGTCACACACACATCTGGTGCCAGCTCTTAAAGAGGATGGACATGTTCGCATATGTGTAGATATGAGTTTGGCCAAACCGAGCTATAGTTAAAGAAAAACAACCATTACTCACAACAGATAATTCCTAAGTAAATGATGCCAAAATGTTTTCAAAACTTTATCTGGTTTTTTTTTTTTCATAAACTTGAGCTAAACAAGGATAGCAGACACATCCGACTACCTTCATTTGTAGCCAAGGGTTATTCCTGTAGAAACGCCTCATGTTTGGCATCTCATTAATGTTTTTTAAAAAACTTATAGAAGGTACTTACTTATTATGACCTACACGACAAAACTAAAATTTACGCTGACGCTAGTCCTGTAGATTTGGGGGTTTTTCTCGTTCAGCATGGTATAGATGGGTCAAGTAACGGTAATAAAAGTATTTCAGACCGCGAGTAAGAGGCTCTTGCATTGGTCTGGACAGTCAACCATTTTGACATATGTACCTATTCGGTAAGAATAGTTTTAATAAAACTTTAGAGGTAATATTTGGGCCAATTGGGGAGACACACTGCTTATTTATCACGCTAGGTGGCGCATAATCGCTGGTGTTGTTTCGTAGCCAAACAAAGGTCTATCAATGCTAATATTACAAAAAACTGACATAAGTGTCAAATATCAATGGATAATTTTAGTAAATAAACATTAAATAATAGTTTGGTATAAACAAACATGCTTCTGTGTAGTGTAAAAATAAAGGTACACACCGTTTCCCTTTTGATGAGAAAAAGACAAGACCACTAAATGACAAGCACCAGCGATGGTGGCGCAATCTGAGATTAGTTTTGCCTGTGGTTCCCCGGCCTACAGGCGTATAATTTGAAAATTATACGCTAATTAATTAATTAATTAATAATATTGCTAATTCGCTATCACGGTTATGTTCTAATACACAGTTACCGCGACCATGATGATGAAAATTATTTCAATTTAGTCATCGAGGAGTCCTGTCACAATTTATCTGAGTGAACTAAAGCAAGACTGTGAGGTAGACAAGGAACTTTCCCTAGTTAAGGTATGGTGTCTAAATCAATGACTAGGATAAAATTGTGAAAAAAAAAAAGGATTTGATACCTAACTTTGTTTCGTGGACAAGTTACTTTTACATGGGAATAAAATAGTTGTCCTTTTGAGTTTAAGGTCAACAGTCTTAGCAGCGACTCCTAAAGGCCATCCTGGAATAGTAGCTATGAAAACTAGACTGTATTCCAAGGTATGGTGGCCGAAAATTCAGAATTCAGTCGAGATGCAGAACATTATATTGGGGCTTATAAAGGTTGAACTTTAGTTTCCGCACCGAATCCACCTAATAACCCATACAGATTACTTTAGTCGCTGCAAAGAATTTAAAATTACTAAATCGATAGATGCCTTTCACACTGTTAACCTGTTTAAGGAAATATTTTCCCGGTTAGGCACCCCTTTTCGTTTCACATGTGTTAATGGCCCATAGTACAAATGTACTCAGTTTGAACTTTTTCTAAGTTTGGTTTTAGGTTGTTCAATAGTTCCCTACTGACTGACCTCAGCAAAACGGCGAGGTTGTGAGATTAAATTGTATCATATTAAAAAAGCTGCACATTAACCAACCCATTATTGTTTTTGTAAATAACTGTACTGTCAATATAATTAACAAATGTTATTCTTAAAAACAAATGTTCTTACTTATATGATTAATAGTAATCCCCATTCTGGCACGGGTAAATCTCCTGCAGAACCCTTTTACAGGCGTCATTTCAAGGATAAATTGCCGTCTGTGTTAGATGTTGAATTCGCTGATGTAGATTTTGAAACCAAGGACAGAGATACATAAATGAAAGAGAAAGGAAAAGAAGATGCAGATAGGAAGAGGCATGCTACGGAATCAACTATTGGAGTCGGAGAGGAAGTATATGCGAAGAAACTTGACAAAGTGAACAAATTATCTTCTCCATTTTATGACGTACGAGCATCGACGTACGTACCACACACAGTTTTGTCAACAAGAATGAAAACGACGTGGAAATATAAAATGACGATAGTGGTCAACGATTGCGTCGAAACATTTTTCACCTCAAAAGCGTTGAAAGACAGTGGATGGTTCGCGTGGACATAGATGATTCTGTTCGTACTGATGAGGACGTAGTTAGCCAATAGTGTAAAATTGCAAGTATTAGGTATGAATAAAGTGTAAGACTATTCTTTGACCATGAACATCTAAATATTCAGAGTAATGCAATGTTCTCTAAACATAAATTTGTGTCTGGTAAATATCTGTACCTATCTGTATCTGTAAATGTTTAAGTTGATTACAACTGTAATTTTCGATTTAAGTTACGTTACAATTATTGCTGTATATATTAATATTACAAACAAAATTATTTGTTTTTGAATTTTGTAAAAGGTAGATGTAGCGTATAATAAATACTGGCGCGCACAGCGTGCAGCCGAATGGTGGCGGGCGCGTGGCTTGCATGGTGACTGCCGCGCACTCGTCCATCAGACGGCGGCCCGTGGGTACGTGTTGGCTATACAAATCTGGATTTTATTGGTACTTGACCCAAGGAACCTGTACATGTATGTATGTATGTATGTATGTATGTATGTATGTATGTATGTATGTTTGTCCGAGCATAACTCCCGAACCGTTAATCCGACCTTCATGAAATTTTATCGGGGAGTAGATAGTGTTGGTACAATTTGTTGGTAGTGTTATGAGCTATATCAGCGGGGGGTTGTTGAGATATTGGGGCCCAAGTGAGGGTAAAAAAAAAAGTGAGAATATCAGATCAAATGGTGTGTCATATGAAAACCCCTTGCTTCGACATTTCAAACCAATTTTTATAGTTTTTGAACTTACTTAGTTTTAGAGATATTAGGGTAAATCAAAAAAGTAAAAAACCAAAACCTCTAGGGTACTTCCACTAATCCTACAACGCTGAAATTTGGTATGTTTGTAGCTTTTATGACACAAATACTGGGAATAGTCTAAAATTGAATTCGAAAATTCGAGAATTTCGAAACTAGGTACTAGTACTATCATACTAAAAAACCATAACCAAAAATGTTGACCTCCCGCTTCTAGGAATTTGAACGACGTTGCAGGTGTAACTTTTCTCAGTAACTGTTTTTTTTTTTTAAATTATGATAGACCTCTGTTTGACCACGATCTCACCAGTTGGTAAGTGACGATGTGGCCCAAGATAAAGCACAAAAGTCTAGAAGGCACCTATTCACTCTAGCCTTGAAGAGACTCAGATTATATTTTTCAGGAAAGACAGACGACGGTAGTGTTTTTCACTCCTTAGCAGTTCGCATTATAAAGGTAGAACTGAATCGTTTAGTACGAATAGAGGGTATACTAATGATGTAAGGATGTTACCGAATCGTGCGTCTGCTCGTCCTATGATGAATAGGAGGTGGTGGGATCACATCGTGAAGTTCCTGGGAGCATGCCCCGAAATGTAACCTATAGAAGATCGAAAGGCATGCGACTTTACGCTCGTGACTCTGGATCTTAGTCTCCGCTATATGTTGCTCACCAATAAGCCTGAAAGCTCTGCGTTCAATCGAGTCCAACCCAGAAAGCTGGTATTTGGCAGAGCCATCCCCAACATGGCAGCAGTACCTACTCCACACCAGCCTGGACTTGAGCTTTATTCTTTATTGTACACACACAAACAGAGAAGAAAAACAACTTACATATAGGACATGTACAAAGGCGAGCTTAACCCTAAAAGAGTTTTCTTCCAGCAAACCTTTGATGATAGGGAGAACTGATTAATAGTGATGGGTACGTGTGCAGAAATTATAAAAATATACGTAAATACTTAAAATCTACAAGAAACCTACAAATATAGAAAGCAAATATAGCTTTATATAGACTCAGAAGCTATCCTGGCGTAAAGTAACGCTTTACCTTATTCAGGATGCCTAGCTTCATGGCAGCTGTTTTTGCCTTAGACTCGATGTAGGAGTCAAAGTTGAGAGTAGGCGTAAGTGAAATACCCAAGGGCCCTATAGCTACAGGTACATCTCGGAATACAGGAACTTGGAGAAACTGTCATTTTTTCGTCAAGAAGAGACAAGCCTGCGTTTTAGAGGCGTTGCACTTGACTAGATTGGCATCCCTCTGTCGGATACGGCCTTGAGAGCCAAATTCAGACGTTTCAGCATCTCATTTCTTAGCTCCTGAATTTCTTTCTGCCTAGCTCAGGCAGTGGAAACGTATCTCTCCACAACTGTGCTGTCGTCTGCATACCCACTGATACCGGGCATTTACAGATCATTAATGGGCAGCAGAAAAAGTGTGGCAGATAGCGTAGACCCCTGAGGTACCCCGGCGTTTATAGCCAATTGATCCGACGAGCAGCCATAAATATCTACTCAAATGGATCTCTCACTCAGAAAGTCGGCAAGCCAGGTGCAGAATTGAACTGGCAGTCAATACGGTTCGAAAGGTATTCGTATATTTTGTGCAAAGCTACAGGGAGAAGTCGAAAATTGAGGATTGTCCTTGTAATACCAATTTTTTACAACTTTTTAAGCTTGGATATGAAGTACCGTTATAACCGTCTAAAACTACGTTCATTTTATGCGTACATAACATATATATCTTTTCGACAGAAATAAGGTAACCGGTAACCTACTTAAATCGCGTGTATTGTCTCAGTTCGGGGCGAACCACTAGTTTATTCTGTGGAAAAACTACGCATATCCATCATGTCAGGCGCATAGAGCAAAATTGCAAGCCGTAGATTTGTTTTTATGTGAGTAAATCAAGTACAATATTCACATTAATATGCATGGAGACTACATCACGAGTAACATTTTATTCCAAAGGATAACTGTAAAACAAACACGAGAGCTAACTTTTGGCTAGATTGAATTGTTTATCAATATGATGCAGAAAATTGAGAAAAAAAATTGAGGGTTATATAAAATAAAATAAAATTTTATTTTTTATTTATTGAATCCTGCAATATAAAACAGCAATCAACTAAGCTAAGAGGATTTGTATTTGATACAATATAAATGTTTGAACAGACAGACAAAGTGTAAATGTATTAAATCGAGCGACATGACCTGTGTTTTAATTGTATGAAGATTTGTGTTATGCCACTGAGATGGCTTTGTTTTTTGATTTCAGGAAAAAGTGGAATGGATTTTTATGTTCATTTTCTCCGGAGAGTGCGTGATGAAGATCATAGCGTACGGCTTCGTACTCCATCCAGGGGCGTATCTGCGGAATACATGGAACAGTCTGGATTTCACCATCGTAACTATTGGGTAAGATCACTGTACTTAAATTATCAAGACGATCATATCAGTAATTTGATAAACACACCCTCACAACACATACCACTGGGAAAATAGCCCCAAGCCCCCTGACTTTATCACCCCAAAGGAGCATCTACCACCAGGACACAATCTACAGTGGCCCGTGTGGAAGTCGCTAAATCAATTCCGGACTCAGGTTCGGCCGCTGCAGACTCAACTTGTGCAAATGGGGGTCAGAGAGTTGCATTGTGTAAGACTCGGGGTTTTACCCAATGCAACTGCTGTGTTGCCACACTTGTTGGTGTGCCACTCGTGCCCTAACACCTGTACGAGGCACGACATATTTGTTTTTTTTTTCACTATCAGAAAGCTACATACATTATCCCTAGATTATACATTTATAGGCTATGTTTTGTTAGCTTCAGCGCGCGGCTAATACTCGCGTTATGTGTAGTTCCATTCCACTGTAACCGTTGAGCGAATTTTGATGATATTTGGTGTGTGGATGGATGCTGGGGGTGAGGTGTGAGGGACTGGGGGTATTGGAGGATTTTTATCCCGATACCATGCGTTTCAAAAGTTTCGTCTCATAAAATACTTAGATGAATTTACTCCATTTCCAACGAAAGAAAGAAAGAAAGAAAATTATAAATTAATTTCCACACGCACAACACACACATAAAACAAGAAGACAAACAAAAAAGTATATAGGTAGGTACTACAATATCTTGAGAAACAAAAATAAAAATAAAAATAAACAAAAACTGTTATAAACTTTGGTAGGAAAGTTGATAGGTTGTGTGTGTTGTGTGGGGTCAAATAGGTCCCTGTCTCAGAATATGCTGCACCAGACCTAGGTTTAGTGCAGCGCTGGTTTTCAGACAGGGCCTAATTAAATGATGCCACGAACATCAATAAACCACATTGGCGGGAGGATAGGCAATAAATAAATAAATATGTAACGCAACGCAACCTGTGTCTATTTTTTGGGATCGTTCTTACAGCTAGAAAGCCATATAATGTGGTCCATCAATCAGGGAGAAGCGATATGCATAGAAAAACTAAGTTGTAAACTTACATAGTAAAATAGTAAACTAGGGTTCCAAAAAGTACCAAATATAAAAAGCGAATCAATCAAAAACAGATCAATGTTGTCAAAAGCAGATCAATCAACAGGCTGTTCTATGGTATGTTCTTTATAATATTATTCAGCACACTCTATGTTTATCGGAAGTAAATAGAACATCATCAATCAGCAATTAGAGCGTTATTGTTAAAAGCTTTGTTTATTGTAGTGTAGCGAGTATGGTTCTCCAGTACAATCAAAGAGTCCTTTGACGTCATAGCGACGTCTAGAGTACTGAATAACACAGCATAAGTCAGCAATTGTCTTGGGGGAGCGAAGGATGACTTGCGACCACGGAATAAGAACTAAATCATGGAACTAAGGCTAAAAACGAAACGGTATCGATTATACCGGTCTCATTCTTTTATATGAATGTATTCATGTGTTGGAATGAGACATGCATAAATCTATCTGTTCTTATTTGTGTAAGTCGTACCAGGCCAAATGTCAAATTACTAGTACATTCATGGTAACAATCTAGGAAGATGTATATGCATGATACCAAAATTCAGGGTACGGAACGGAAAAACGACTGTCGTGTGACAATATATTTGTTTCTCTCTAACATAGGATAGCAAGCTATCTTCTAGGATAGGAATCGTTCGTTCGTTTTCGTATGAGGTAGTGCTGGCCTCTGGTGTCGGAGTTTGTCAAGCCGCCCGAGGGCCTCTGACGTGGCTTATCGACTGCTATTAATCAATAACAGCCGGGACCGACAGCTTAACGTGCTCTCCGAAGCACAGAGCGATGGAAATCCGCACATAACTTAGAAAAGTAATTGGTGTGGAGCCTAGGATCGAACCCGGTATCGTTGGATTCTGAGTTGCACTATTGAACCGTTAGGCTACCATCGCTTGATAGGAATAAGAAGGAACTCTCTATGCTATTTTAGCACTCAATCCATGTACTACTACATTCATGCTTGCGACGAATATGACGAAGACCAAGCTAATGACAAACAGCACAAAACGTACATTGTACGTTTTATGCTGTTCTAACTCAAATTCAAACTCAAACTCATGGACATGTGCGTTTTCCCCATCCTCACATACGGTGCACAGACTTGGTCTTTGACAATTATATAAAAATAAATAATGCTGGACAGTTCACAAAACATTATCTAGCCCCAAGCTAAGCAGAGCTTGTGTTATGGGTAATAGATAACTGATATACTTAATACAATACAACATTACGTAGATAGATATTTTTTATTATACATAGAAAATACCCAGAACACCCTGAACAAATATCTGAAGATCGCACAAATATTCGTTCCGGGGCGAGAATCGAACCGAAACCTCCAGCATCACAGGTGAACCTACGCCCGCCACGCTACAGAGGTCGTCAATACAGCAAAGGTCCAGACTCGAGGTCTGCCAGCGGGCTATGGAGCGCAGTAGGTGCCCGACTAACAGACCGAATTAGAAACTCAATTCTGCACTCAAAAACAAAGGTTTACGATGTCAGCAAAAAATCAGCCCAGCTCAAGTGGGATTGGGCCGACCACGTCTGTCGTATGTAGGAAGATCTATGGGCAAATTCCTGGGTTCCTAACTCAAGACGCCTGCGCGGCGACCACCACGGAGATGGCGTGACGAGTTGGATGTGCACCTACCTGCCTGGCCCACTGCAGCAAGGGATAGAGAGAACTGGAAAAAAGGAAGGGAGGACTTTGCCCAGCAGTGGGACAATATGGACTGAAAAATAAAATCTGCATTATTTTTTAATAATGCTGGACAGTTCTGACAATGTTATGTAGCCCCAAGCTAAACAGATATTCTGTTATGGGTACGAGATAACTGATATACTTAATACAATACAGAAAATACCCAAAACACCCTGAACAAATATCTGCAGATCGTACAATCAAGCGGGAATCAAACCCGCAACCTCCTTCGTCGCTGGCGACCCTTCACCCGTCGCGCCACAGAGGTCTTCATTAATTAGAACATTATTAATAAGCGCTTAATAAGCCGTAAAGGTTTTTTAAGCTCCACTTCAGCCACCTCAAGTAATGCAACTAATACAAGTGATGCTCGTCTCGACCTATGGACGTTAAAAAAAGCCCCTCCACCTGGCTATATAACACCTGCAGAGGAATAACCCCCTGGTCCAGTTGCGTAACTATACCAACTGAGGCCCGTGGCAAATTCGAAAATTTAAAAAAATTTGGTAGTGGGCGTCAGTCGCAAATACGAAAATTTTAAAAAAAAATTTGTCTCACTTTGGATTTTATGCAGAAATTATAAAAATATACTTTTCAAATAAAATAAAATACTCAGGTACAAAGTAAAAAAAAATAATTAAGCTCTCGGCCTCTTGGGCCAGGGCCCTCTTGGGTCGGTGGCCCGTGGCATTTTTCCAGCCCTGCCACCCTATTGTTACGCCAATGCCCTGGTCACCAACTACCCTGGCCAGTGTGGAAGACCATTAACAGACTGCGCACTCAAATCGGCCGCTGCAGGTGTAATCTCAGCAAGTGGGGTATGATTGCAGTCTCCGCGACGCATTGTGACTGTGGTGCCCAGTCGCGAACCATGCCACACGCCCTTGCATGCCCATCCTGCCCTGACTCCTGCACGATGGAGGATTTAATGACATGCTCCGACAATGCCGTGGGCGTGGCAACCTATTGGTCAAAATGTCTTTGAGTGAGATATCGACACGAAAGAAGAAGAAGAGCATTTTTGTAATAATAATAATAATTCATATATTAAATCAGATATTATTAGGTCCATTATTTGTTAGTATTATTCTTAAAAACTATGTTAGAAATACGTTAGTTATACTTAGCTATAAGTTGAGCTGAAAACTCTCATCCGAATCCCGACCAAACAGACTCCAGTGAGACTACCTACCTGATCAGGACCCGGATAAAAGCCTTCATTACTGGCAGGTCATAGCGATCGGGGATGAGCTGCAGGATGCCGTTTAAGCTTCAATAAGCTTTAATAAGCTTCGTTTATTTCAGTATAGCGAGTGTGGTTCTGCAGTGCACAATCAATGACTCCTTTGACGTGAAAGCGCTGAGAGCTTTCAGAGTGCTGAGGCCTTTGAGATTAGTGTCCGGAGTACCAAGTAAGTACTGGATTGGTGTAAATTGTGATACATTTTTCGAACAGCAATATTTTATGCATTTTCCCATCTTCTTCTTCTTACAAACACAGTGGGTTGCGTCATCGTGGAATATAGACGTGACAAGTGGTGAGCTATACGCTGCTATTGCTTCCCACGTATGATTTGGCTTCCAGTAATAACACATTCCATAATAAGCTAGCAGCCAGGACAAATCTTATCAACAAGCCCTAGTAATCCCTTAGTCGGCTTTTACGACATCCACGGGATGAGACGGAGGGGTCTTAGGCCAGACACACCAAAGATAGTAAGTAACCACACGTTTCTTACTAACGACACAGATAAGCAAATAGCCAATCTTAGTAAAAAATAAAAATAAGAAGGCTTTTCAAGATAACGAGTATAGTCGAACAACTTATAAAATGTACATGGAGAAGTAAAAAGGAAAATTTCATACAAACTAAGGAACCCTGCTATGCACGTGGCCGACACGCACTTGGCCACTTTCAATACATTTTATAGTAATCAAAACAACAACCAACAGTCACATATACATAGTCCTGAACTCACACTAGGATCCCCTGTGTCATGTGTATCAGGAACTACGAGCACCATGCTACCACAGCACACAGACACGGAACTAATATTTACAGATCATACATATACGCTTGTCCCGATGCAGGAATCGAACCAGCATCACTTCGCATCTTAGCCGGCTACTCGCCTGACACGACAGAGGTCGTCAACTATCTTTTATCTGTTTCTCATGGTTAAAGTCTACGGTTCTAATTTCCAGGTCTCCAGATCGTGCTCAATTCCATCCTCAAAGCCATGGTTCCACTCTTCCACATAGCTTTCCTCGTGCTCTTCGTCATCATCATCTACGCCATCATTGGCCTAGAGCTGTTCGCTGGAGCGTTGCACAACACCTGCTTCCTGAAAGGCACTAGTAAGTTATCTTTGTGCTCATTTTAGGGTTCCGTAGCCAAATGGCAAAGAACGGAACCCTTATGGATTCATCATGTCTGTCTGTCTGTCTGTCCGTCCGTATGTCACAGCTACTTTTTTCCGAAACTATAAGAACTATGCTGTTGAAACTTGGTAAGTAGATGTATTCTGTGAACCGCATTAATATTTTCACACAAAAAGCAAAATAAAAAAAATTGTGTGTTCCCCATACTTATAACTGGAACTCATTTTTTTTTCATCAAACCCATCAAATTTCATACGTGTAATGTTTCTATGGATAGATCTTCCAAAATGATATTGAGGTTTCTAATAAATAAATAAAAAGTGAATAGTTTGCGCGAGAGACACTTCCAAAGTGGTAAAATGTGTCCCCCCCCTGTAACTTATAAAATATAGCCTGTTCGAATATTCTGTATTGACTGACACCAAAGAGATTTATTGACCGACACAAATTAAGCTAACAGTTTTTTTAGTGTATTAATAAATAATAATAAAAAAATCTTTATTGGCATAATACAGTGTTTCAAAATATGTTACTGAATCCATAGGCTCCCAAACTAGTTAAAAACTGTATTTCACGAGCGTAATAATATGTTAATATCGTAATATCGTATTTTCCCTGAGATGAGCCTAGCTAAGTACATATTTTGTTCCCTAAAAACCCCATAATAAAGCAAATTTCAGCGAAATCGTTAGAGCGTCAAAACAAATATTGCTCATAGTATTATTCTTTCTGCAGAGTAAGATATATTATTTGTTTGAAAATAGTTGTTTACGAAACATTCTCATACCAGAGGTTATTAAAACACGAGTGTTTCAATTATGGAGCTATCCAGTATGGAGGCCTGCAATGCTCTAAGGCAGGGGTCGGCAACCTTTTGCTATAGTAGGGTCACATAATGTTGCCAGAGTATCTGTGCGGGCCGCACTTATTTTTATATGTTCGGACATGTATTTTTAATATTTGAAATAAAACGCATATATATTCATACAATCATGTCTATTTAAATTGAATTACTATACTAACATAAAAGTAAGAACTAGTGAGATTATTGCGGCTGCATTTGACTTGCAAGTTTTTTAACGTCTGCTTTCATTTTAGTCGTAGACACGCGCAGTATCGCGTCTTAATGTTCATCTAGGTAAGTACCTAGGTAACTGTATTAACGTCAAGTACACACATGTAGGTACAAGGTAGGTTACACGGCAAGATACTATTAAGGCGCTATAGGTTCATCGAACATTTTTGTATGAGGCGAAGAAGGCGAGCGCACGCTCTGATACCGTGTTTTTATGTATAAAAAAATTATATAAAAATGTCGTTCAAAGTTTTGTTTAATTTTGTTGATGAATTCAGTAACTCAAATAATAAATAACATGTAACCAAGTATGTCAAAAATTAAAATGTGAGAGAAATGAGTGAAAAATTGCATTTAAATTTTAAAAAGGAGGTATCTTTGTTATTTTTTTTTATCGAGTGAAGTAATTCAAATATTTTATTGCATTATTGATTTCACTAGATAAAAAGCTCAAGAATATCATATATTTTTTTCTTCATAGAAAACTATGAAAATTCCTATCAAAAACTTTAAAATTCTAGAGACATTTGAGAACCTATCGCGCCTTAACACTTGACCTACTTAATAACTAATTACGCTGCCTTTTCTAAATTCTAGTGAATTTACATGGCCTTTTGTATTGGTATTTTTTTCTTACGGACCTCAGGCTTGCGGGCCGCCCCAAGATAGTCTACGGGCCGCCGGTTGCCGACACCTGCTCTAAGGTTTTAATACCTAGTTATATGCAGTTTCATTAACTACTTTACCTACACTCATGCAATAAAACTGTTACTTGACCAACAAAGAACATGAAAAACAATAACGTACTGTAATTTAAAAGGCGTCAAATTAATATGCAAAAGAAAAGACACGATACAACCGCGCAAACTACAGACTATTTAAAAAAAAAAAAAAAGAGAATGAATCCTCCTTGGTCTGGCCGTGGTGTATTACGGAAAAAAAGTTATAAAATACATTTATTTACAGAAAGAATAATACAAGGTATGTACAAAATACATATCAAACAGTTGTGCTACCTGAAGACTGCTGCAAGTGATCTAAGGGTAGCTCAACTGATCCAAATCACTACCAGACGGAAGCGTCCCTAAGATGCTGGCCGCATTGCCATGCTGAATGGTAATACTAATGCGTTGAGCCAGATAAGAGCCAGCTCGCGGGTCACGCGTCGCTTCGACCAGCAGATGCCCTGAAAGAATTTTAAAAACGCGAAGGGCCCCGGAACCCCTCTGACCCAGAGTCTCGACCCCGAAAGGCTCAAATAAGTAAGCTCTGTCGAGACTTGCATATTTGCGTCTTTTGAGGTACTCAGTGGAATCTGCCGCCGCACCGGCCCTAACTGATGTCCCGGACAGATGAGATGGCTCAAGGGTATCAACGCATGTAGCGTCCCACACCAAAGGCCTACCCATCTCCCACGGAACAAGAGTCACGCCGTCAGGCCGCTTACCATTGCCACGTAGCAGACCATTCGGTTCTACAATTAAATCACTCGTTTTGAATTTTATAATTTGAATTTTACGATATGAGAGTAGATAAAAAATATTACAAAATGGTCCTTATATCTACAACGTTACGATCGATGTTTCTTTCCAAATGCATTGACCTGCTAAAGGGATTCACTTTACCTTGCGTTTCAGATGAAACAGTTGACGATCCATCTTCGTGCAGTACAGAAAGTGATGTTGGCGTCCAATGCGACGAAAATTATGAGTGCCATGGCAACTGGATGGGACCGAACTATGGCATCACGAACTTTGACAACATCGGCTACGCCATGCTCACCGTGTTCCAGTGCATCACGCTCGAGGGCTGGACGGATATCATGTACTCTGTAAGTGCACCACGAACTAAGGCATCATGGACTTTGACAACATCGGCTACGCCATGCTCACCGTGTTCCAGTGCATCACGCTTGAGGGCTGGACGGATATCATGTACTCTGTAAGTGCACCACGAACTAAGGCATCACGGACTTTGACAACATCGGCTACGCCATGCTCACGGAGTTCCAGTGCATCACGCGCGAGGGCTGGACGGATATCATGTACTCTGTAAGTGCACCACGAACTAAGGCATCACGGACTTTGACAACATCGGCTACGCCATGCTCACCGTGTTCCAGTGCATCACGCTGGAGGGCTAGACGGATATCATGTACTCTGTAAGTGCACCACGAACTAAGGCATCACGAACATTGACAACATCGGCTACGCTATGCTCACGGTGTTCCAGTGCATCACGCTCGAGGGCTGCATGGATATCATGTACTCTGTAAGTGCACCATGAACTAAGGCATCTCGAACATTGACAACATCGGCTACGCCATGCTCACCGTGTTCCAGTGCATCACGCTCGAGGGCTGGACGGATATCATGTACTCTGTAAGTGCACCACGAACTAAGGCATCATGGACTTTGACAACATCGGCTACGCCATGCTCACGGTGTTCCAGTGCATCACGCGCGAGGGCTGGACGGATATCATGTACTCTGTAACTGCACCACGAACTAAGGCATCACGGACTCTGACAACATCGGCTACGCCATGCTCACCGAGTTCCAGTGCATCACGTTCGAGGGCTGGACGGATATCATGTACTCTGTAAGTGCACCACGAACTAAGGCATCATGGACTTTGACAACATCGGCTACGCCATGCTCACCGAGTTCCAGTGCATCACGCTCGAGGGCTGGACGGATATCATGTACTCTGTAAGTGCACCACGAACTAAGGCATCACGGACTCTGACAACATCGGCTACGCCATGCTCACCGAGTTCCAGTGCATCACGCTCGAGGGCTGGACGGATATCATGTACTCTGTAAGTGCACACATCAAGCAAGCAACACATTTTAGCACTATTGAACAGTTCAGTTATCTTTAGGCTTTTGGCAAAGGTATTTAGGTAGCTCACCAGTTTCATTTGTTCTTTTTAATTTTGTATATTATCATTGGTTACCACTATTTATAACACATATATTTATAGAAAGAATAATACAACTTATACTAGTAGGTAAAAAAAATTAGTGAAACATTTGTGCTACCTGAAGACCGCTGCTAACGATCTAAAGATAGCTCAACTGATCCAAATCACTACCAGACCGTAGGGTCCCTAAGATGCTGGCTGCATTGCCACGCTGAATGGCAATACTAATGCGTTTAGCCAGATAAGAGCCAGCTCTCAGGTCACACGTCACTTCGACCAGGCGTCCTGAAAGAATTTTGAAATCGCGATGGGCCCCGTTACCCCATGGACCCAGAGTCTCGACCCCGAAAGGCTCAAATAAGTAAGCTCTACGAGACTTTCATATTTGCGTCTTTTGAGGTCCTCAGCGGAATCTGCCGCCGCACCGGCCCTAACTGATGTCCCGGGCAGATGAGATGGCGCAAGGGTATCAACGCATTTAGCGTCCCACACAAAGGCCTACCCTTCTCCCACGGAACAAGAGTCATGCCATCAGGCCGCTTACCATCGTCACGTAGCAGACCATTCGGTTCTAATATTAATAGTGGTGTTACTACTACTACTACTTTGGTTCAACGGTTCTTTCTTGATCACCCTTCTTAGTCAGTGACCAATGGTGGAAGAACCAGTGTAGTGAAAAGATTTAGTGGCGCAGAGACTCCTTTCAATATTGAAGTTTCCTCCTTTTCATATAAAACCCACGGCACAGAATATATTCAGTACACGGTACGCAAATAGATGAGAAGTAAATTTGTAAAACCAAGCGTTCGAAAAAAGTGAAGTCCGTTTTTCCCTCTGCGCAACATATTTGCGCATCGTATAATGAACTGGACTGGAGTAAACTCCAGTTGGCGTCAGAGCTGACACACCTTTTTTATTATTTTGTATACTTAAAGTATAAACTAAAATTTACCATCTACATTAATGTCAGTCGAAGGATAATTCTTAAAACATAATGTGTAATTCCACTCTTAAACAAAAAGCTTATTTTCTGTTTTCAGATTGCTAATGTGAAAGGAAACACATGGGTGTGGATTTACTTCGTGACGCTGGTCATATTTGGTAACTTCTTCGTCATGAACCTCATTCTTGGTGTGTTATCCGGGTAAGATCATACTCTGCTGCTACTTAGGCCAAGATAAATAGATCTTACTTAGCACGTACTAATGCTTAGCATTATCCCTGTCACTTTCACACACACGTCATATCACTCGTGCTAGAGAGGTAAAGAGACAGTGCTAAGCAGTAGTAAGTGCTAAGTTACATCTATTTATCTCATCCTTTGTGTTACTTCCGTTGCAATTGAGTTTCGGGATAAAAAGTATCATTTGTTAATTTTTTGTCTGTTAATCCAGTTTTCGATCAATTTGTACCGAATTCCACCAAAATAAGCCCAGTAGTTTTGTTGTGAAACCATTGCAAACAAACAAATACTACCAGATATAAAACTCTGTGTCTTAAAATAGGTACAGGTTCCCATATAAAGTTCCAAAAGAGAAATTTAAATATGCTTCAAATGCAGCACTGATCATAAAACAGCGGCTTTGGGCCAATGACTTCTTTAGTCATTGCTTTGGGCTAACATCAGCCAATTCGTACGAAGCATGTAAGAAAAAACATTAGTTTTAAGCATATCAAATAAAAATTTAACTTTCCAGAGAGTTTTCAAAAGAAAGAGAGAAAGCCAAGAACCGAGGTGACTTCCAGAAGACTCGTGAAAGACAGCAGTTCGAAGAAGACCTGAAAGGCTACTTGAATTGGATCACGGTAGCTGAAGAATTAGATTTAGAGAATGATCAGAACCAGAAAGACAATGATAATGATTCCCAAGGTCAGTAGGAAGTGGTGATAGATAATAATAAGTAATGGCCGATAACGTCACATGGCTACTTTGTAACAGATTTTGTTTGACACAACAATTTCATAAATAGTACTGAAGACACTCAACATTATACCTTGTGTAGCAGGCATCAGGGACTATGAGTATTAGTACAACACCATAGGCACAGCAAGAGCTGGATAAAATATTTGCAAAACATTTATCCCACAGCTGGAATCGAACCCGCATCTTTCGCGTCTCATACATCTATCCATCCTCTATCATACAATAATGTTACAGATTAGATCACATCCTAAGTTTCATATCGTTAGCAAGCTAACCAAACACTAAGGAACACGTGGATTAGCATAAGTATTGTATTAAATGACATCGCAAACCTTTTGCTAAATACACATTGCCTATCCGTACCTAAGCCTTGAATTCAATTATATTTCGCAAAAGCAGAGACAACAACAAAATATAAATAATATTTTTACGATTTTGGGTGAAGCTTTCGACCCACTGCCTCATAATTATCATCATGATAATTATTTTCTTTGATTGTTTATAGGTAAAAAAGACATAAGAAGCAACGAAGGGTCAAGTAACGTGAACTTCAACGGAGAACAAACGCAATCGCCGACATGCAAAGTTTACTTTAGAAGGTTTGACAAGGTAAAATTGTGGGTCCATTACTATTAAAGCTATCAATAAATTTTATTACGTACAGCGTATTTTAAACCCTTGTTTTAATGTTGTGCATGAATGAAGCACTACGAATTGCATTTAATAATTTCACCACATTGTTTATTTTACCATCATCGGTCACAAAACCCTTCTCAGGGCATACCTTACGCAATATGAGAAAAAAACATAGACACTTATAGCTATTGTCAGGTTCCTTAGCGATGTTGTAGTTCTTAGTTACCTGGATTTCCATTTGGTGATTTTCTTAATTAATTTATCAGCAAACAATTAAAACCTGTTGTAAAAGCATATCTACAATGAGTTTTGTTCTTTCGTTTTCAGTTTATTAACTTTTTTTGTTTTCAGGTCAACAGAAGAATGAGACGCGCTTGCAGAAAAGGTGTGAAGTCTCAAGCATTCTACTGGGCGATCATAGTCCTCGTATTCTTAAATACTTTAGTTTTAGCTACTGAACATTATGAGTAAGTATCATCCTTCCACCAAAGCGGAAAAGGGCGGAGTTTTGTATACAATCAATTCAGTTAATCCTCTCCACTTACAATCACACACAGAGTAACCAAATTCTTATAAATCTTTCCACACGTCTCTGATTATTTCAGCTTCTCCCATTTCTTCTTCTTTAACTCTTCTTCGAGAAAAAAGGACGAGGAAGGAGTCGATTTTTATCTCCATTTCTTTCGGTATCCTTCCGCTCCTCTTTACTTCTCTCCCATTTGGTAAATAAAGGACCATTTCGTTAGCGATCTCGAAAATGATTGCTAATTTTGCTATGCTATTTCTTATTTTGTCATATTTATTTCTAATTTAATCTATTCTATTTATAACTTACAACTATTCGTTTTTAAAATTCTTGTCTGCCAATTTTTTCCATAGAACATGATCCTGTGTCATGTCTAATATTATTTATAATTGTGTTTCAGCCAAAAATCCTGGCTGGATAACTTCCAGATGTACGCCAACGATTTCTTCGTGGTGCTATTTACAATGGAGATGTTGGTGAAGATGTATGCGCTGGGGTTTCAAGTAAGTGTTCGTCGGATAGATGTTTCGACTTGGTAGTAACAATGATTATTGAACTTCCACTGCTAGTGAGACAATGAGACATCCCTTATAGAGTGCAATGGGGGATTTGCCATAATCACCACGCTCTCCAGGCGGATTGGTGATCGCAGTATGTGTGTTAAAGTGGATGCTGCTTCCCCATCCCCCCATTGTAACTCTTGTTTTGTTTGTTTGTTGTTGGTTTTATGATTTCCACGGGCGGAGGGGTCTATTCTTAGGCTGGACACACCATAAAACGATGTTTATTTACGAGTAGTAGACTTTATCTATATTTTTCTAAAAACAAATTTATTTTACCTTTATTCTTTACAAGTAATCACAAAAACTAAAGTAAGTTTAAGGATAAAAATAAAGATAAGATAAAGATAAGTTTATTTCACTTAGAATAGGTACAACAAAAAATATGTAAAAATGGTTGGTAAGTATATGAAATAACAGAACTTTGCCTTCCGTGCTAGTTTAAAAACTGTGTTACGGTTACGGCAAGGTAACGCTTCTCACCCCATATACGAGTAGAATGGTCCATACTGGACCTTTAGTAAAATTATATCTAAACATAAGCCCATATAATTATATACCTTAGCTAACATACATACTTAACGTCAATAGAGTTTAACAAAAGTAAGCCTGCCTTTGAAGCTAGAAGCTATATTCATTAAAAAAAACTAATAAAATTAAAATACCATTCATTGTACCTTTCAAATGTTCACAAATTGTTTATATCATCAGAGCTTTTCTTTTTCAGGGTTACTTCGTTTCACTCTTCAATCGCTTCGACTGCTTCGTCATGATATGCTCTATCATGGAGCTGATACTCACTGCCACAGACACTATCCCACAGCTGGGCATATCTGTGCTGCGGTGTGTCAGGCTGCTTAGAGTGTTCAAGGTCACCAAGTAAGTACCTCATCAGGCTATTGGCCTACAAAGTCAAAATCAATAGTGTTATATTAATTTAAATCTTAAGGATCATATTGATTTGACGACCACTCTGGCACAGAGGGTGAGTAGCCAGCTGGGATGCGTGACGATCCCACTGCGGGACAAATGTTGTATGATCTGCAAATATTAGTGCTGTGTCTGTGTGTTATGGTAGCATGGTACACGTAGTTCCTGATACACACGATACCCTGTGTATCCCAGTGTGGACTAACTGTTGGGTATTAGTATAATAATGTTGTTTATTAAATTAGGTAATATTACTATCATTTGATCTTCGTAACATCAGAAGATCTAGTTCAAAGTAAGTTAAAGATTCCGCTACTTTATCAGCTGGTATATTATGGATCCCTCTTCTTCCGGTCTTGATCTGCCTCCATTTACTGACTTCTTGAGACCTTTAAATGTCGTCGATCTATGAAGAGGAGCTTCATAGATCGAGCTTTCCTACACTGCATCGTCTGGTTCGTTGTCACCACTCAAGAACCTTAATGCGTAAACGGTTGATAGTTCTGTGAGCTGTATTAGTTACTGAGTTACCGAGACTCCGAGTTCAACGGTGAAAGAAAACATTGGGAAGAAACGACATGTCTTAAAACAAAAAAATCTAAAACATGCACATGATAACGGTCTCAGCGAAGCGCATTCATCCTTTCATCACGATGTATCTTCACTTTAGGAACAAGGATCTTTTCATGGTCACCATATATATATATATATATATATATATATATATATATATATATATATATACGTCAAGCTTGAAGAATATGGTAGATATTGGTTTTAAACATGATTGATACTTATCCATTGATACTAACGAAACCGTGGACCTAATAGTATCACAAATTAGAACGTTTTGAGAGCATTAAGATTTTAAACTCAATCACGTCCTCACGGCTGAACCAATTTAATAGATATTTTGTATTCCGGTATACGATGCAATTAAAGCCGTGAACCTATGCTTTCACATATATAATAAGCTGCACTATTCATAAAAGCGTATATTTTTTCAGGTATTGGCGCTCCCTTTCAAACCTAGTCGCATCTCTCCTCAACTCCATCCAGTCTATCTTCTCTCTCCTTCTCTTACTGTTTCTCTTCATCATGATCTTCGCTTTGCTGGGCATGCAGGTGTTCGGAGGCAGGTTCGACTACGCGCCAGAGATTGAGAAGGAGAAACACAACTTTGATAGTTTCTGGCAAGCTGTGCTGACTATGTTTCAGGTATGTTTTAGTAAGGCTAACAAGTTTGTACATAAAAGGAGCCTCTGCCAGATGCACTGAATCTTTTCACTACCTTTGTTCTTTCATCATTGGTCACTAGTCCCTTTTGAGGGTCAACATACCTCAAGTTGATTTCTGGCGTAATGCAAGACCAAAAATTGACCAAAAGGAAGTGGAAAATAACTGAAACGTCACCTTTAACATTTTATCATCTGATTTTGTGTTTGATTTAATGACTTAACGTCATAAATACTTGGCTCACTATACCGCGAGTAAATTGTTTAGCTTGGTATGTACATGTTATGATGAGGGATGAAACGCATGTAAATTGGAGAGTGATGAATATGAATGTTAGTGGATGGAAGGGAAGAGAAAGACCTAAGAAAAGATAGATGGATTGCGTGAGAGATGATATGAATGAGAAGAGAGTGAATCATGAGGTAACTGCTGACAGGTGAGAGTGGAAGAAAAAGACCTACCTACTGCGCTGACCCAAAATAAATTAAGATTAGGGCAAAACAGTGATGATGTGGCAGTTGCAGGAGATCGGTGGACTGTGCCCGGCACTGAACTTCATACGCCTGATGATGAATCATTGCATTGGCCCATTAGGTTTATTCACTGGCCGTGCGTCACCATAAGCTACCGCTATTAAGGACTTTAAAATTTGGTTCTTTGATAGATCCTAACCGGTGAGGATTGGAACGTGGTGATGTATCACGGCATCAACGCGTACGGCGGCGCCGGCACACCGGGCATGCTCGCCTCTATATACTTCATCGTTATCTTTGTTTGCGGTAACTGTATCCTTTACCAAGTAAATATCATCATTAGCGTAATAATCATCATCATTGGCGACATAACAATCATCATTAGCGTCTTAAACACCATTGTTGACGTTTAATCACGATCATTATTATCTTGTCTTTCATCATATTAATGGTATTCAGTATTCTATCTACTTCATCGTTATCTTTGTGTGCGGTAACTGTATCTGTTACCAAGTCAACATCATCATTAGCATAATAATCACCATCATTGGCGACGTAACCATCATCATTAGCATCTTAAACACCTTTGTTGACGTTTAATCACGATCATTATTATCTTGTCTTTCATCATATTAATGGTATTCAGTATTCTATCTACTTCATCGTTATCTTTGTGTGCGGTAACTGTATCTGTTACCAAGTCAACATCATCATTAGCATAATAATCACCATCATTGGCGACATAACCATCATCATTAGCATCTTAAACACCTTTGTTGACGTCGTAATCGCGATCATCATCATCTTGACTTTCATCATATTTATGGTATTCTGTACTCTATCCACTTCATAGTTATCTTTGTGTGCGGTAACTGTATCCTTTACTAAGTCAACATCATCATTAGCATAATAATCACCATCATTGGCGACATAACCACCATCAATAGCGTCTTAAGGTGGATGCTCTCGCTTGGGGCGTTAAATTCTAATTTTTTGGTGTTTTTTGACCATTACAGCTCATCAACACTTCTTCAGATAGCGAAAGTTGATTTCGCGAGAACTAGGAGAGCTAACACACGTGTTTTCATTGATAGCATCTCATAAATATGATCAGTTTAGTAACGATCACCCTAAACACATTTTTTTTTGTTTACGGGTATCGAAGCTAAACTGATGATATTTTAATTTAAAAAAAAACGGGAAATTTTCACGTTCCTTTATATCCGTTTTTATAAAATTAATGATATGATTCACGAATGTTTTTATAGTAAAACTGATGATATTTCTGAGATACTATCAATTAAAACACGTGTGTCAAGTCTCCTAGTTCTCGTGAAATCAACTTTCGCTATCTATCTGAAGAAGTGTTGATGATTTGTAATAGGCAAAAAACTGAATTTGAAGCAAACATTTTAATTTCGTGCTTCAAGCGAGAGCAACCTTAAACACCATTATTGACATCATAATCACCATCATCATCATCTTGTGTTTCATCATATTTATGGTATTCTGTACTCTATCTACTTTATCGTCATCTTTGTCTGTGTTTACTGTATCCTTTGCAGAGTTAATGTTAGTATTAGCGTCATTACCCTTATCATTAATATGTACTATGTATTCTATGAGTTGAGTAATCTGGTCAAAAGCCACCGTCTTATATCGTACTCGTTATTGCCAGTACATTTAATAAGAAATCGCTCGTAGCGATAAAAATTTAATAAAATAAAAATAAAAGGGCATTTATTCTTTACACTATACTAACAAACAAAGGATATAAGTATACAAAAAAATATATTTAGTCTAGTGTAAGAGAAAAGGTCGAGGGCTCAGCCACGCTGTTTTTCAGCCTCGCCTTAGAATGCTGCTGTCGTCACAGCAGCCATGATACTCGGTAGCTATCCGCTGTTCCCAAACAAAAGTGAAAACTAAGTAACAATGATTGAAAAAACAAGGAACAGCAGGACAACCACCGAGAACTCGTTTCAGATAGATAATAGGTACCTAATAACACCACCGCGCATGCTCACGCATCGTCCTATCTATTGCTAAGTATACCACGCAGTTTAGTTGGATCCGGTGCATACCATGCTGATCTGTGGACGCTTACCTTTAGAAAACCAAGGCTTTGCTAGCTTTAGATAATTTCCTTAGCAAACCACAGATATTCTACTAAACGTGTTCTTGGCTATCGCTGTCGACAACTTGGGCGACGCCGAGGAAATGGATGAAATACAGAAAGAAGCAGACGTAAGTTACAATTGCTTAGAACTATAAAGTTTAAACGGCAATCAACAGGCCATAAAATATAGATTGCAAAACCAACAACATCATTGGAATAACGGTTTCCAAGTGGATGTCACTGTTACGGTTGCAAAAAACGGCGGCTCAAAACCATCTATGGCATTTTATAGGGGTATGGGGGATTACTATGTCCAACAGTGGCAGTCTCGGACAGTTATAAATACGAATTTATCGTGTTATTGATGTTTTTTGTAGAATTTATTTATAGGGAGTTTTTGGTACGAGCAGCGTAGTAGCACCTCTACGAACGGCTTTACAGGACGAATAACTTTAGAACATGCCTAGCAAAGAGCACTACCTGTGTATTCATTTAATGTCAGCCCTACGCTATGGGCTTGCTACGAGCAGCGTAGGTCTACGAATGTAGCACCTCTACGAGTGGCTATGTTCGTAGCAAGATTACTCGTAGACGACACATTGCGAATAGCAAGATTCCTCGTAGACGACACATTGCGAATAGGCGAGCCTATAAGAGAATTATTTTATATATGGCCAGCCTTTGTTTTATTTTGTTCTTACTTGATCTGTTTGTGGCGATCTGTGGGGCGTGGCGGGCGAACAGCCGGCTGAGATGCGAGAGGGTGCAGTTGGGTGTCATGTTAAGATACGGAGTTTTTTTTAAATCGTTTACAGGCTGCTGAACACCCAGAAGCTGGTAATCCAGTTCTGGATGAAGACAAAGGGGAGACGGATGACGAATATGTCAATGAAGAAGAGGGATATTCTAGTGAAGGGTTAGTATTACATTAATAGTCAATACTCTTGGAGCACTCAAAATAAATTCATTAATAAGTCATGTCACTGGCTCTTTCTTGGTCACCCTGCAATTCAGTGACCATTCTGAGGTTATGGGCCTATAAAATGGCCTTAGTGAAAGAGTGTGGTGATAATTCTGTGATACTCCCTTCGTGTACAATGTACCGAAAATTCGAAGTAAGGAGTTTTTTTTGTTTTGTGACCAGGCCCATCTCTTAGTTTGTGCTGTATAGTAATGAGACGCATGTTGATGTGCTCCTTGTAATCCCTAGATTACAGTGGTAATATTTTTTTTTTTTTTTTACTACTAGAATGACGGAACAATCAGGTGACCCACCTGATGTTAAGCGGTAACCTCTGCCTATGAACAGTGCATTACCTCATAGGTCACGTCCACCTAGGACGCGCCCTATGTGGCATTGCACTGCGCCCGCCAACCTGAGACATAAAGATGAAAAGTCTCATGTGCCTGTAATTTCACCGGCACCCTTACCCTTCAAACCGCATGCGCAATGCGAGCACTACTGCTTTGCGGTAGAAATAGGTATGGTGGTAGTACTTCCCCGGACCAACTCTTACACAAAAAAACTCAACTACTACTACTACAAATTAGTACAATGTAGTTATACCTCGTCTAACGCTTTATCAGCATCAACCGAGTTGTCCCATAAAACTAAGCCATACGCTAATAACGATGATACATATCCCTAATAAACGCTGAGTGCCGCATCTACACACAACCACTCTGAGCCTCTTTATCGTATATACAAACTTATCTATTTTGTCACATATACCTGAGCCTTATAATTACAGTGCTGGTAAAGCAAACCTACAATAAAATTTTGTCTCTACTTCTATAATTGGAATTTTTTAATATTGGACCGTTAATGTACAGTCTATTCTAATGTTTCCTTGATTTGACGACATTTAATAACTTGAAGAACATTTTTCGCTCTTTGTGACATTCATGTTTTGAATGTCGTATTTCTTTGTAATCGCTTTAGACGAGGTTTAACCTAATATTACCACCGTAATCTAGAGATTATGAGGAATAAATCAACATGTGTTTCATTACTATACGCCACAAATTTGTGATATTTAGTACAGTAAAGAAATATTGGATGTTCAATAAACTCCAAGTTTTGACCGTTGAAATCACAGTGAAGCAGTTATTCTTTTGCTAGTCATTATTTCACCTTTGAGCATAACTTGTTACTTTTTGGTATGCTAAGTTCACAGAACTAATGCTAACATTTATTTTCGAATAGCCGGCCTTACAAAAAATATAAGAGGGTACCCAGGTAAGCCATTCAAAGCTATTGAAGTATCTAAGATACATACATAGACATCCATGACGCGGTCGGCGCGTAGCCGGCAGATATACAAGAGGTGTGGGTTCGATTCCCGCTGCGTGAAAAAATCTTTGCGTGAATATTTGTTTGTGTTGTGATACCATGGTACACTTTGTTTTACGACACACATAATTCTAATGTGATTCTGATTCATTATAGAATCGCTTCGCTCTGGATTCAATATTCCACCCTTGATAAAAATGCAGTACACAAATTTGGTCCCTTATTAGGTAAATCATCTACTACTATTTGTTCAAGTTCCTGAATCTAGACCTAATACACTCCCACTAATATCATTAATATCAAAGTTACGATGTTAGGAGATTTGTAACTCAATCACACCGAAACGACTGAACGGATTTTGATGAAATTTGGTACACAGATAGATTATGATCCGGAATAAGTTATAGGCTACTTTTCATCCCGATAAAACGTGAGTGAAACCGCTGGCGGACACTAGTAAGATAGATATTAATCACTATCATTAAATCTCGGATCCGGTGGACATCCTTATAAGGCGTATTCATAGGCAAGTCAGATATGTTATGACAAAGTTTCATATCTGGATTTCCTAATTCTCGTTGGTTCTTTCTATCTAACCAAATTTTCGTTTCAACAGACGTATGAAAGTCTTCTATAAACAGAATGGAGTATTATGTTTGGTTGAATGCAAGAAGAGAAGTGTTTACCATATGCATTACAAGCTTCGACCAAAGTTACTTTGGTCGAAGATTACAAGTACGGTTTTTAGCTAGTTCCTACGCAAAAAGTAACAAGAAATCTAGTTTGCACGAGAGACAATTTGCTCTTGTTATTTAACTAGGAGCTGACTCCAACACCATCCCGGCCTTATCCCGGCCTTGTAACGTCGTGAATATATCAAATCCGTTATTGAGGCGTTGCCTAACAAAAAGCAAAGCCGCGTGAATACTTTTCGTGCGTGGGCACGCTTGGTCTTTAAGTCAGTCACGAAATCATATCTGGGCCTTGAAATAGGCGGGTGATAATAAGCTGACAAGGCCATGTACATCTAGGATTTTTTTTAACGAAGTCCGTTAGGCTATGTTTGGCATAGTGCATGCACATGTACCTTGCTTTAGTGTAAATAAACTCAGGATCAATTAGTCTCGACCAGGATCACTAGTGCTTAAGTTCACGTCAGATTTTGAAAGCGAGTACCGTAAGCATGGCATTTAAAAGAAAAGCGAACTTGGTGAGATAGAACAACTGTTATAACAAAACCAAGTATTTATTCCATATGTCCCAAAGGTGAATAAATGATGAATATGAATATCTCAAACTTGTACTCATCCAGGTCTGAGAATGAGTACGAGGAAACTGGCTCCGAGGAGGAGGTCATGGAAGAACAGGAACCGGAGCAGCAGGACAACGTGAACGAAGCTTTAGTGGGAAACGTCGAGATCAAACTAAATGGTAAGTCGGAGATAATTTGTACAGTCAGTTTAGTAGTAGTAGAACTTTTTTGTGCAAGAGTTCGTTCGGCGAAGTACTACCACCATATATATTTCTGCCACAAAACAGTAATGCTCGCATTGCTGTGTTCCGGTTTGAAGGATATGGTTGCCGGTGAAATTACAGGCACATGAGACTTTTCTTCTTTATGTCTCAGGGTGGCGGGCGCAGTGCAATGCCACATAGGGTGCGTCCTAGGTGGACGTGTCCTATGAGGTAATGCACTGTTCATAGGCAGAGGTTACCGCTTAACATCAGATGGGCCATCTGCATGTTCGGTCATCAAGTAGTATAAAAAAAGTCAGTTAGAGAGTTTGTTTTTACCGATAGTAGCAGAACTAGTTTGGTGAAAGGAAATATCATTAGTTTATCTACGAATGTCAATGAACAGAAAGTACTGTACATGGGGCACATATTGTTTTTCGTGATTTTTGCTCCCTTTCCATTAAAAAAACACTATATGTTCTGTCACTTTATCACACAGGTACCTGTTTCTTTTTGTTATTTCTTAAATGTACTTTGTCGCTGATCGACAACACCATCCCGTAAATACAACAAAAGAAAATCAAACGGCAAAAACAAAACTAATAATAATTAAAATCAACTCTTAGCTAACGCTAAATCAGCCAGGTTATACATTAGTTTGGCTTCTTCTGATAAAGGATAAGCTAAAATACTATTCAGGAGGCCAATATGTTCAAACCTATTCCTACCCAAACATGACATCCTACATGTTTCGTTCCGAACACACTCTATCGAGATTATGTTGAACTTCCTCAATTAGGTACACTGCATTCGTCACAATTCGGCGACGGGACTTTTTGCAACAAAAATACAAAAACAAATACAAATACAAAAATACTTTGTTGACATAATACAAGAATGCAAACTTATTTGATGGAATGCGTCCGGAATATCTGAACTTGAATGAGTTAGATAATGACATAATAAGGCGTTGTCGGCACCTTAAATAAATAAAATAAATAAATAATGCTGGACAGTTTACAAAACATTATCTAGCCCCAAGCTAAGCAGAGCTTGTGTTATGGGTACTAGACAACTGATACACTTAATACAATATTACTACATAGATAAGAGGCCAGCACTACCTCATACGAAACGACGACTACATAGATAGATATTTATGGTTATATATAAAAAATAACCAGAACATCCTGAACAAATATCTGAAGATCGCACAAATATTTGTTCCGCGGCGGGAATCGAACCAGTATCCTTCTGCATCGCAGGCGAACGTTCGCCTGCCGGGCTAAAGAGGTCGTCAATGGTTAAGTAACAACACAAAGCAGTAGTGCTCGCATTGCTGTGTTCCGGTTTGAAGGGTAAGGGTGCCGGTGAAATTACAGGCACATGAGACTTTTCATCTTTATGTCTCAGGTGGGTGGGTGCAGTGCAATGCCACATAGGGCGCGTCCTAGGTGGACGTGACCTATGAGATAATGCACTGTTCATAGGCAGAGGTTACCGCTTAACATCAGGTGGGCCATCTGCTAGTTCCATCAACCTAGTAGTATAAAAAAAAAAAAAAAACAGGAATAATTGTGAGGGTTGGTTGTTGTAGGCAAAGACCTTAACGTTAGATGTCTTTGCTTGTAGGACACTAATATCGCACTTATTTCAGGGGATATAAACAAAGAGTCATCATTACCTAAACGGCAGCCCACCATCTCCGCGCGGCCGAGGCGGCTCTCTGAAGTCGAGATCAAGTCTCAAGAGAAGCCAATTCCTGATGGAAGCAGCTTCTTTATATTCTCCAAGACTAATTGGTAAGTATTTAGAGTGACTCACAGATAGCCTTTCCACTTGTCAGATAACATTTTTGATATTTTCCCAACATCTGTAATTGTTTTTGCCAAATTGGTCCCTAGAATTAGCTTTCAAATATTAATTCCTTCCGTAGACCAAGACACGTTCTAGGTGATCCCGATGACCCATCACTGCCGCTAATGCGGTAGTGACGTCAGACAGGATAGAGAAGACATCCCTCCTTTCCACCACAGATAAAATAATACTTTGCACCGACCTCGCCGGAGAGGTCGACGAACCTTCTAAGTACCTTCTGTACCTTACGCCTAAACGGGTACAAGCATGTTCAAGCCGCCGCTTCCAATTCGTGGAAATAGGCAGATTCTTGATTTCCTAATGCGATTAATAATAGTTATTTTTGTCAAAAAGGATGTACAAATATGCCTGATTTATAGGTTTTTTTCCCAGTAAATTTAATGCATTTTTAGTAAAGGAAATATGACTCTGAAGTTTAGTTGTTTTTGTTTTTCAGCTAAACTAGGTGCGGGAGATTGATCCAAAAACTAAATGGATTGATCATTACAAAAAAATAAACTAGTATTTGCAAATGTGGTGTACTGTGTGTCAATAAAATAGTTTTTCTTTTTTCTTTTACACTTATTCAACAATTAAAATGTTTTACTATGATGTTAATTAGGCGCATACAATCTTAGACTACTCGCATTAAGATGTGAACCGTCTCTCAAATATTTTCCATCAGGTTCCGCGTGTCGTGCTACAAGATCCAGAAAAACTCGTGGTTCAAGAATCTGATCCTGGTGTGTATCCTGGCCTCCTCCGTCATGCTGGTGATGGAGGATCCAGTCAACACCAAGGGCAGCGAGTCCAAGAGTGAGGTAACGATATACATGCTCTAACATATTATAGACTGCGCTCAAAGACAGCTAGCTAGATAGCTGAAGGGAACGTTACGCCATTTGACGATCTCTGTGGCGCGGCAGGCGAAAGTTTGCCTGCGACGCAGGAGGTTGCGGGTTCGATTCCCGCCTCAGAACAAATATTTGTACAATCTGCAGGGTATTTTATATACATAATAAAAAATATCTATCTATGTAATGTTGTTATATTATGTATACTTAATTATATCAGTTATCTAGTACCCACAACACAAGCTTGGGGCTAGATAATGTTGTGTGAACTGTCCAGAATTATTTATTTATTTATATTGGATGTATCTTTCTGTCTGTCATTGGGCTCATCTCATAAATAAATAAATAATAAAAAATAAAAATTCAATTCAATTTTTAATTGAATGGCTTGGAGTGGAAAAAATAAATAAAAATATTTTGAAATAAATAATTTATTGACTTGAACGTTGACCACAATTGGTTCATTGACTATGACTATGACTATGACTGTCGTTGACTCCTTGCTTTATTAGATCATAGATATTTTTTTATTTAAATAAGCTTAAGATTCTGATATTTCCTTTCAGATTCTCCGCAAAGTGGATTACTTCTTCACCGCGGTGTTCACCTCAGAGCTGATGCTCAAGCTGGTAACATACGGGCTGTTATTCCACAAGGACGCATTCTGTCGCTCCGCGTTCAACCTCCTGGACTTACTGGTGGTGGTGGTCTCACTCGTGTCCTTGACGCTGTGAGTTACAAATGCTTCTTATGTCATATCACTTTTTTTTTTCTTTTTTTTTTTTAATACTAGTATGGCGGAACTAGCAGGTGGCCCACCAGATGTTAAGCGGTAACCTCTGCCTATGAACAGTGAATTACCTCATAGGTCACGTCCACCTAGGACACGCCCTATGTGGCATTGCACTGCGCCCGCCACCCTGAGACATAAAGATGAAAAGTCTCATGTGCCTGTAATTTCACCGGCACCCTTACCCTTCAAACCGGAACACAGCAATGCGAGCACTACTGCTTTGCGGCAGAAATAGGTATGGTGGTAGTACTTCCCCGGACGAACTCTTACACAAAAAAGCTCTACTACTACTATCACTATCACTGGTCCTATCTTGGTCACTGCGTCACTGGCCAAAGTGTAAAACGGGACCCTATCACTAAGACAACGCAGTCCGTCCGTCTGTCACCAGGCAGTATCTCATGAACCGTGATAGTTAGACAGTTGAAATTTTCACAGATGATGTATTTTGTTGCCGCTATAACATCAAATACTAAAAAACAGAATAAAATAAATATTTAAGGGGCTCCCATACAACAGACATGATTTCTTATAGCGTAAAAAAAAGCAAAAGTATTACACAAAATTGCACATGACTCGCTGAATTGCTCGAATATATGGAGTAAAAATAGCAAAAATATTGGAAAAAAAATGCACCAAGATAAGGAGAAAAGATATAAAATAAATAAAACAAATAATGCTGGACAGTTTACACAACATTATCTAGCCCCAAGCTAAGCAGAGCTTGTGTTATGGGTAGGTACTAGATAACTGACGACCTCTGTGGCGCGGCGGGCGAACGTTCGCCTGCGACGCAGGAGGTTGCGGGTTCGATTCCCGCCTCGGAACAAATATTTGTGCGATCTGCAGATATTTGTTCCGGGTGTTCTGGGTATTTTCTATATATAATAAAAAATATCTATCTATGTAATATATTGTATTAAGTATATCAGTTGTCTAGTACCCATAACACAAGCTCTGCTTAGCTTGGGGCTAGATAATGTTGTGTAAACTGTCCAGCATTATTTGTTTATTTATTTAACTGATATACTTAATACAATATATAACATAGATATTTTTTATTATAGATAGAAAATACCCAGAACACCCTGAACAAATTGCATAACGCACAAATATTTGTTCCGAGGCGGGAATCGAACCCGCAACCTCCGGCGTCGCAGGCGAACGTTCGCCCGCCCCACCACAGAGGTCGTCAAACTAATTGTTGAATACTAATTGTTTTTTTATATTTCAGGGAAAATACAGTAAAATTTATAAAGGTTTTGAGAGTATTTCGTGTATTGAGGCCTCTGAGGGCCATCAACCGAGCGAAAGGATTAAAGGTCAGTATTTCAATATTTATATACATATAAACATAATTAATGTACTATTTAAATTAACCGTTTTCAAAGAACTGCGTATAATGAAACAGTTACTAACCACGTGGTTATTGTTCACGAGTAACCGTTTCATTATTATGTTACAAAATAGCAGTTTTCTTTCTGATGTCCTCACGCATAGTTCATACATTGTGTTAGGGTTATGTTACCTAATAGGTAAAAATAAAGTTGGGAGACTTCGCTGTCTGTTCGTTTGTCCGTCCATCTGTCTGCTGTTTCTCAGCAACTAAAATTGCTATCGACTAAATATTTGGTATTAGTTGACTTCATAGAAATTTGAAATAAGGAGAAGTGTTATTCGGGTTTTTATTGAAACCAATGTCGCCTTTTTTGTTCCACTACATTTTACACCTATTGAATTCTCTTACTTACGTGTGTTATTTATGATTCAATGTTTCCTGTATTTTTATTGTAGGTATTTGTTGTGAGTTTTTCTTCAAAACTTTAGACGACAAGTTTATATATTTTATACACAAAAACGCGGTATCACCGTGCACGTGATATACGCCTCATACAAAACATTTCGTTGTGCCTATAGCGGCTTAAGCTGCTTTCTCTTCATCAAATTTAACGAAGTGCAGAAAAACTGGAAAGTCACCACGTATTTTTGGTATTTGATCGTCAAATTGAAAGTCGTAAATAGTTTTTATTAAACCCACTAGACAGCGTTTGAAAGTGTGCGAGCAATTTGCTCAAACTCACGCGCTACGCCGCTATATCAATTCTCCTTATTTTAAATGTCTATGATTTACTTACAATTTTAAGCTCACTTAACTTTTATTGGGAAGTAAGTCTAATGCTGGGATAAATAGAGCTTACTTAGCACATTCTAATGCTTAGCATTATCCCTCTCACTTTCACACACATATCAAATCACGCGTGCCAGAGAGGGACAGACACAATGCTAAGCGTTAGTACGTGCTAAGTTACGTCTATTTATATCAGCATAAGAGTCATTTGATATATTGATTTATTTTTAATTTTATAGTATGTAGTAACTGTTAACACTAGAACATGTAGTAAATTTTTATAAATTTTTAGCATGTAGTACAATGCGTGATCGTAGCTATAAAAACGATCGGGAACATATTGCTGGTGACAAATCTACTCCAATTCATGTTTGCTGTCATGGGGGTGCAAATGTTCAAGGTAGGGGTAAATATAAACATAAGACGACACCTTTGGGTAAATTCTTGAACTCAAATGAGTAAGTACTTGCACTCATTCAACTGCACAAAGTCATCTGGTTTCGTTTTCGTGAGGCTTTTGAAATTAGTTACTAACAGTTTTCCGCTTTTGTCCGTGGGTCCAAAAAATTATAACTGGCATGTTTTGAAATTTTCCCAAAGGTGTGTGATTTTTTTTATGCGATTTTTTGGACTCCATTTGAGCTTAGTGTGTTTATTTTGCACATGCCCTACCTGGACATTTCACTCGGATACTAGGAGTGAGGTACTCATACAAGTTTTGTTTTTCTTGTTTTACGATTTTCACGTCAGATCAGGACACTGGCATTTTGACAAATAAGTTTTTTTGTGTAATGGACTAACGCTGTAAGTAGGCTATTTTATTTTTGTGTATTCAAATATATTTTTTGCACTTTTTCAAATTAAATACACCGCGCCCCACACAAACGCACATTGGGACGAATGGGTAAAAACCACTGCAACTTGGTAACGTGTTTTTTTGTTGTTTTTGTTTGTGCTTTTAGTATGTCGTCAAGTGTGTGTTTGCTTCTATAAAATCTATCGGAAATATTTTTATTATTAATCAAATGCTTCAATTTATGTTTGCTGTAGTTGGCGTACAACTGTTCAAGGTATTTTGTGTCATATTGTCGTTGTAGCAAGCTCCAAATCGTGTTAGTATTGTTGTAACTAAATGTGCTTCAGTAGCCTAGAAAACGGGGTCAGGGGGGTTACTATGAGCTCTTATATCCATTCAGTTCAAAAACTATTCAGTACAAAATATCGGTTCATCGTTGACATTTTTCATCGTTGAATAACTTTAATCGCAGAAGTCTGTAGACCCTCTGCGATTGTGCCTTTAAATATAGTTGCGGACATCACGGAACCAATATTTTGTACTGAATAGTTTATCAACTGCATGGCAATAAGAGCTCATTGTAACCCACCAGGTGATTTAACTATTTATTTATTTTGATGTGTACTAAATTTACCGCAGAGCTTCAGGATGACGAAAGTTTATAATCAGTGCATCAGCCATTGATTACTTACAGCGCTGAGATGTGGCCACTAACTTTTGGCCGCATATAAAAGCTCATGCAGTGGGCTATGGATAGCTCGGAATTTCAGTCGTTTTTTTTTTTAACATTTATAGTCTACGGTCTCACCTGTTGGTAAGTGACGATGTGGCAGAAGATGGAGCACAAAGGTGTAGAAGGCACCTATTCACTCTAGACTTGAAGAGACTAGTTAGATTATAGTTTTCAGGAAAGACAGACGACGGAGTGTATTCCACTCCTTAGCAGTTCGCATTATAAAGGTAGAACCGAAACGTTTTGTGCGAACCGAACAAAACAAACCGAACGTTTATTTTGTTTAGTGATAGAATCCAAAATGAAGAGATTCATAGAAGAACCGAGATCACCAACATAGCTCTCAGAAGTAGCAAGTTGAAGTGGCTGAGCAGGCAATGGTTGGAGAGTAAAGTTTATCAAGTGGCGACCACAAAATGAACGGCGCAGAAACGGAATGCCATTCTCGATGGACCATCGACATTATAGAGGTCGCTGGAAGTCGGTGGATGGAGACGGCTCACGACTGTTCGTCATGGCATTCTATTGGGGAGGCCTATATTCAGCAGTGGCCTTCTGTAGGCATGATGACGATAATGTTTTGACGAATGACGAGAGCCCGACATGGAAAGATGTTATGAAATGTGCCCTTGTATGTTTTTTTTTCGGTATATTTGTGGTATTCAAATATTGCGAGACAATTTCGTCTTAGTTCCTGCGATTGTGGCGTGTCCGGTTAAAGAATAGACCGCTATGTCTCATTCGTGGATGTAGTAAAAGCCGAATAAGAGATTACACCAGCGATGGCCAGCAGCATCCACCTGAGTACTCAACAGCAATACTGCAATACAGCAATATCCGCCTGCCAAGCGTGGTGATCATAGCACACTTAACATGCTATGGTCTAAACTTCGTCCAGCAGTGGACATTTGTAAGATCAAGACCTGTCAAGATTCGATACATTACACTAATATAGTCAGCGAGCAGATCTGATGATATAGAAGTAAATATATACTACAGCATGCAAAAGTAAAAAAAAAAACACAAAAAAAATACAGGCACATGCGACTTTTCATCTTTATGTCTCAGGGTGGCGGGCGCAGTGCAATGCCACATAGGGCGCGTCCTAGGTGGACGTGACCTATGAGGTAATGCACTGTTCATAAGCAGAGGTTACCGCTTAACATCAGGTGGGCCATCTGCTTGTTCAGTCATTCAAGTAGTATAAAAAAAAAGTCGACCGGAAAAATTTGGACTTATTTAATTTGCATGTGATGCTAATTTAAATATAGCAGTTATAATTATGAACATAAACTTTAGGGTATTTTCGAATTATAAATAAATAATAATAAATAATGCTGGACAGTTCACATAACATTATCTAGCCCCAAGCTAAGCAGAGCTTGTGTTATGGGTAGATACTAGATAACTTACATAGATAGATATTTTTTATAATACAGAGAAAATACCCAGATCACCCTGAACAATTATCTGCAGATCATACAAATATTTGTTCCAAGGCGGGAATCGAACCCGCAACCTAATGCGTCGCAGGCGAACCTTCGCCCGCCGCGCCACAGAGGGCATCGCAAAGGAGAATTATCAGGTACATATTGATTCTATGTTCCTGTAAAATATATTTAATGAATTAATAATTAATAATAATTAATAATTTAGATAATGTTGTGTAAACTGTCCAGAATTATTTATTTATTTTATTTTATTTTTATTATGTTATTATATTTTATTATTACTATTTATTTATTTATTTATTTTATATACAAAGAAACACAACTAATACATAAAACATAATAACATAATATTATATGTATCTTTTCCGTCGTGGAGGTAACAACGAGTAGGCTAAGTGTTTTTTATGTTGTTTTATTGTTGTTGTCGTTTCAGGGTAAATTTTTCAGATGTAATGACGTCACAAAATATACTAAAGACGAATGCAGGTAAGTTCTACATAACTTTTCAACTTTTTACAAGCTTTGCAATGTTTCGGGTCAAATCTTGCGACTCAAATTTGAACCTATTAACTTCGACGATTGACCTGAAATTTTGCATACCTGTGAAGTTCCAATGACTATACAATACGGTGACAGCGAGCTGACCTGATGATGGAGATGGAAGGTAGACTGGCCGTGTTTAGGCTCATTTTGATCAACACACGGTTGCGATCACTAATTTTATAAAAACTATAAATTTTACCAAAAATCTTATTCAAATTCTGTTTTGAATTGCTAAAGTATATTAATACCTAGACAAGTTTGGAATCAATAATCATTTAAATTTTGATATAGAACCGTTGGCACCATGAACCAAGAAAACATGGTCTGCTACTCTGAGAGTAAACACTAGGTGACATCACTATCCAGTTGCCACTTTATTGCAATAATTATGGAAATACTAGCAGCGCCCCGCGGTGTTACCCGCATAGGTCTCGACCCCTTGAGAATATCGGGATAAAAATGTGCCTATGTGTTATTCCGGAAGTTAAGCTATCTCCATTCCAAATTTCATCCAAATCCGTGGAGCCGTTTCAGCGTGAAGAAGTAACAAACACATTTACACACGCATTTATAATATCAGGTGTGATGTACTTTGCTTATTCTTCTTAAAAAATATTTAAGTAATCAGTTATTTTGTTTTTCTAATTAAATGCAACAATCAAGATAACTTGAACGTAATTTTATGGTAACAACCTCGTGGTTTTAACGGATTCGGACCGGTAAGTATTGTAGAGCTTTTTTGTGAAAGGGTTCGTCCGGGGAAGTATTACCACAATACCTATTTCTGCCGCAAAGCAGTAGTGCTCGCAATGCTGCGTTCCGGTTGGAAGGTAATAGTTGCCGGTGAAACTACAGGCACATGAGACTTTTCATCTTTATGTCTCAGGGTGGCGGGCGCAGTGCAATGCCACATAGGATGCATCCTAGATGTACGTTACCTATGTGGTAATGCGTTGTTAAAGGCAAAGATTACCGCATAACATCAGATGGGCCATCTGCTTGATCCGTCATTCCAAACAGTACAAAAAAAAGTTAAATTAGGAGGTCATGGAGTTAGATTTCACTCTACTGGTAGAAAAGACACAGGCTGTCTAATAGGTGATGACGTAGGCTAGTGTTTCCCACGTAACTATCGTGTTTCGGAAGAGCATACCTGGCGAAGAATGGTAGTACCATGGTTGACTCCATAGAACAGTTACTAAGTAACAAAATGCGTTAATTTTCAGCGGCAGCTACATTATGTACTCCCATGGAGAACCTAAGTTAGAAGAACGACAATGGGTGAAGAATAAGTTTAACTTTGACGATGTTCTGAGTGGAATGCTGACTTTGTTCACCGTTTCCACGTTTGAAGGATGGCCAGGGTAAGATTATTACCCATAATTATTACTGCTTTTAGCCCATACTGTCCCATTGTTGGGACATTCCCATTCCCCCCCTCATTCCCGCCAGTCACTACGGTTTTGTGCAACCGTTTCCCATTCCCTCACATAAAGCGTCCAGTTCATCCCGCCACCTCATGCGTGGTCTGCCGCGACGCCGCCTGGCTATATCAGGGCTCCATGCCGTGGTGATTTTGGCCCAAAGTTCATCGGGCATGCGGCAAACGTGACCGGCCCAATCCCACTTCAGCCGCGCGGCCTTCTCTCCCACATCGGCGACTTTGGTTTTGGAGCGCAGTATGGTGTTTCGGATGCGGTCAGTTAGTTTAACGCCCAAAATACTGCGCTCCATTGCTCTTTGTCAAATCTTGAGATTGGATTTCTGGATGTTTGTCAAAGACCAAGTTTTACCAAATAGTAAATTGTATTTATTAATACAGTTTTACCCAAAATATAAGTGGCCCCGATGTACCTGCGCCGTAGACCAATTTTTATAGCGCGGGGAACCTTCTTTCTACCAATTAGAAAAAAACCGCTTAAATCTTGCGCTGTTATTGGGTATTCGATTTCGCGACAAAATCGCGGCCGGTCGTGCGCCAGTTTGTTCATCAGTCAACTTTTTGATGTGAGCGGGACAGCTATATAGGAGACAGAGCTATACTATACGTTCAGCTACTGCCGGATATCAGTCTGCGCTTTTCTGCGCAAATGAAAACAGTCGATCGGACTTATATTTTGGGTAAAACTGTACATTACTGCCTCGGCTGTCATATAAGGCGTTTATGGACGATCGAATGTGAGCCGCATACCAGCATGAGTCTATCAATGCCTTATAGTAACTAAGGCTTGTATATAATATAACATAACACCCCACTAGTCAGACACATAGTCCTGTTCCCACACTAGGATCCCCTGTGTCGTGTGTATCAGGAACTATGAGTACCATGATACCACAAACCCTTAGACCGAATAAATATTTCCAAATCGTACAAACATTTGTTCCGCAAAATCGAACCTGCAACCTCTCGGATGCCGACTACTCGCCCACCGTGCCACAGAGATCGTCAAATGCAGGCGATTCGGCTGAAGACCTCAAAAGGCGCAAATATACAAGTCTCGACAGAGCTTACTTAATTGAGCCTTTTGGGGTCGAGACTCTGGGCCCGTGGGGTACCGAGGCCCTTCGCGTTTTCAAAATTATTTCAGGGTGGTGGTCGAAGTAACGCGAGACCTGAGAGCTGGCTTTTATCTGGCTTAACGCTTTGGTATTGCCATTCAGCGTGGCAATGCAGCCAGCATCTTAAGGACGCTTCCGTCTGCTAGTGATTTGGTTCAATTGAGCTACCTTATTTTTATTTATTTAATTTAAATTCCACTGCTATGTGTACACCAACGCGTGCAGAAAGCCAAAACAGTAGGTACTTATATTAAAAACTACTTAACTTAGAAAACTAATACATGAACAAAGGAAAACATTTTTTTTTTTTTTAAATATTTCGATTTCTGGTGTTTGAACAACGGGCGTACGGGGCAACGGGGGGTGGTTGCTTTCGCTCGTGGCGCGAAATTCATTTTTTTTCGTGTTTTTTGCTCATCACAGCTCATCAACACTTCTTCAGATAGCTAAAACTATGTTGCCGCAAATTATGTGACTTAACACACAAGTTTTAATTTATAGTATTACATGAGCTGTAATGAACAAAAAACACGAAAAAAATTGAATATTGCGCCACGAGCGAAAGCAACCCACCTTAAGCAAATTTATAGCGTGAGCCGTAGGAGATCGTTTCGTTATGATCGTCTTCAGGTACAACTGTCTTTAGGTAGAACATCAGTAATTTATAGCGTGAGCCGTAGGAGATCGTTTCGTTATGATCGTCTTTAGGTACAACTGTCTTTAGGTAGAACATCAGTAATTTATAGCGTGAGCCGTAGGAGATCGTTTCGTTATGATCGTCTTTAGGTACAACTGTCTTTAGGTAGAACATCAGTAATTTATAGCGTGAGCCGTAGGAGATCGTTTCGTTATGATCGTCTTTAGGTACAACTGTCTTTAGGTAGAACATCAGTAATTTATAGCGTGAGCCGTAGGAGATCGTTTCGTTATGATCGTCTTTAGGTACAACTGTCTTTAGGTAGAACATCAGTAATTTCATTGTTTTATTCTTTCTGTAAATAAAGGAATATATTTTAGAATGATGTGATGATATTTTCACAGCCAAATTGCCTTTGTGTTATGTTAATACATGATACGTTTGATATGGATTTTCACACTTACATTGCAAGCCTAATATTTTTTCTCTTAAACAACAATGTAAAAAAAAATGCATTACTACATTTTGTCATAAAACAAATAAAGTTTGTATATTATGAGATCATAATATACGGATTTAATGTCAGTCTGTCTGTCTGTTTGTTATTTACCTTTTCATGTTTCAGCTTGTTATCAGTATCGATGGACTCGAACGAGGAGAGAAAAGGACCGATAGAGAACTCAAGACCGCTGGTTGCATTTTTTTACATCAGTTATATTATTGTCATAGCTTTCTTCATGGTAAGTCTAAGTTTTTTATTTACCCAAGGTTGTTGATAGGATTCGTTAGTATAAAATTAGTCCTGGCTGCTATTTTAGCCGAGTCAGTCGTGGGAAGCTTTGGCTGCGATGAGCTGTATCTTTTAATTTGAGATTAATACGTTACAGAGAAGGAATTGATCCATGAAATTTAACTTTTTTGTAATTCAGTGGGTTTGACTTAGGCAAGTAAGGTTTTTAATATCCTTGAATACAGTATTACAGACATTCAAAAATATAGTCTCCATTATGTAAAACATTCTATCTTCAATATTTATAGTGATTGTCCTCCATGTATTATCATGGCCGTGGGACACACTATACTCTGTTTTTTAATTATTACAAGCTTTATATTAACTTGCAATGTATGTCCGGGTGGAAACTTGCAACTAAATTTTAAAGCAGTTACCCTCAGCAGATTGAGCTGAAATTTTGCATACCTGTCAAGTTCCGATGACAATGCAATATTATGGTGACAGGTCCAGGTGGAATCTTGCAACTGAATTTTAAAGCAGTTATCCTCAACCGATTGGGGTGATATCTTGCATACCTGTCAAGTTCCGATGACAATGCAATATTATGGTAACAGCGAGCTGATCTGATGATGGAGGCGGAAGGTGGACAACGGAACTCCTCGAGGGATAATAGTAGACTGACCGTGTTTAGGCTCATTTTGATCAGCACACGGTTACGATCACAAATTTTGTAAAAGCTTGTATTGAAAAATATATTTTTCACAAAAAACTTAATTATGTAACTAGCTGTTAGTTTTGCTAAGAAAATAAAATAAAATAAAATAAAAATAAAATAGGACAGCTATATCTAATTCAATTATCAAGCAAATTTACCTATTTAAAATAGTTACTCATTGAATAAACAGCCAGTTATTGTATAATTTGCCTTTGTAATTGTTTTATGTTTAGCCACGATGTTTTTATTTATAGGTAAACATATTCGTTGGTTTCGTCATAGTAACATTCCAAAAGGAGGGTGAGCAAGAGTTCAAGGACTGTGAGCTGGATAAGAACCAGAGGAACTGCATCGAGTTTGCGCTGAAAGCTAAGCCAGTCAGAAGGTAACTGCAACTGTTATTTTTTTTTTTTTTATACTACTGTATTGCTGAACATGCAGATAGCCCACTATAACTCAACTCCACTGTAACCTCTGCCTATGAACAGTGCATTACCGCATAGGTCACGTCCACCTAGGACGCACCCTATGTGGCATTGCCCAGCGCCCGCCACCCTGAGACATAAAGATGAAAAGTCTCATGTGCCTGTAACTTCACTGGCACCCATATCCTTCAAACCAGAACACAGCAATGCGAGCACTACTGCTTTGCGGCAGAAATAGGTATGGTGGTAGTACTTCCCCGGACGAACTCTTTCACAAAAAAGCTCTACTACAACTACATACAATTTGTACAATTTGTTTTTTGTTTTACAATTTGAGCCTCAGGACAAACATATTTTAATGTCCTGTTTGTCTGTACCTTCTCCAGCTTACTATAATGACGACCTCTGTAGCGCAGAGCGGGCGAAGGTTCGCCTGCGACGCAGGAGGTTGCGGGTTCGATTCCCGCCCGGGAACAAATATTTTTACAATCTTATTTTTTTATTTTATTTTTCCGGGTATTTTCTATGTCTATTAAAAAAAAACTACGAAATGTATTGTATTAAATATATCAGTTATCTAGTACCCATAACACAAGCTCTGTTTAGCTTGTGGCTAGGTAATGAAGTGTGCAGTTCCAGCATTTTTTTTTAATCATTTTTTTTTTTAAATTCGGGAAAGACGGTACAACCATATGGCCCACCTGATGTTAAGCGGTAACCTCTGCCTTTAACAACGCTTTACCAAAGAATAAAGCATTATCACATAGGTCACGTCCTCCTAGGACGCGCCCTGTGTGGCATTGCACTGCGCCCGCCACTCCGAGACATAAAGATGAAAAAAAGTCTGAAGTGCCTGTAATTTCGAGTAGTTCCTGTTCGATCCCTTGGCTATGATCCTGTGGACTTTGATAGTCCTGTTCGATCCCTCAACTTTTCAAATTCCTGATGGATCCCTTGTTGATTTTGTTAGTGAAGTACAGTCGCCGCAAAAATAATAAATAAATGATAAGTTAGTATTTGCCAATAAAAACTTGAAAAATTGCTAGTGGAAGCTCACGAAAGAAACACTGATTACCTAATCTGTGTTTGTGGTAGGTTTGAGATGGTTCTCAGTACGTTTTACATGTGGGCCAATCGCATTAAGAATTTAGGACAGGAAGTCGAGGGCCAGGCTGTCAACTTCCCCATCCCATCCAATAAAAAATCAATAGTATATCTATAAGGATAAACAGTTTCAATAAAAATAATCACAATAAATAAATAATGCTGGACAAGTTCACACAACATTATCTAGTCCCAAGCTAAGCCAGAGCTTGTGTTATGGGTACTAGATAACTGATATACTTAATATAATACATTACATAGATAGTTTTTTTTATTATACACAGAAAACACCCAGAACACCCTGAACAAATATCTGCAGAACGCACAAATATTTGTTCAGAGGCGGGAATCGAACCCACAACCTCTTGCGTCGCAGGCGAACCATCGCCAGCCGCGCCACAGAGGTCGTTAATGTCAAGCATAACCTAATTTAAATAAGATAAATGAGTAATCTACCTATACATTAATAGGTAAAGCATCACTTTCACAGGCTAGGAGAGAGATGGTAGGTTCATTAGTGCAACTCAGAATCCAACGATACTTGGTTCGATCCTAGGCTCCGCACCAATGACTTTTCTAAGTTAAGTGCGGATTTCCATCGCTCTGTGCTTCGGAGGGCACGTTAAGTTATCGGTCCCGGCTGTTATTGATTAATAGCAGTCGATAAGCCATGTCAGAGGCCCTCGGGCGGCTTGACAAACTCCGACACCAGAGGCCAGCACTACCTCAAACGAAACGAAACGACAGGCTAGGAACTCCTCGTAGATGTAATAGCTGTTGTCAGTGAGCCAGTGTTTTAGCTTGCTCTTAAATGATGTCAGGCTTGTTGCCTTTCTTACAATTAAAGGATGTCTGTTGTAATATTAATAGCAGTCGATAAGCCATGTCGGAGGCCCTCGGGCGGCTTGACAAACTCCGACACCAGTGGCCAGCACTACCTCATACGAAACGAAACGACAGGCTAGGAACTCCTCGTAGCTGTAAAAGCTGTTATCAGTGAGCCAGTGCTTTAGCTTGCTCCTAAATGATGTCAGGCTTGTTGCCTTCCTTACAATTAAAGGAAGTCTGTTGTAATATTTCAGATACATTAAATGATGTCAGGCTTGTTGCCTTCCTTACAATTAAAGGAAGTCTGTTGTAATATTTCAGATACATTAAATGATGTCGGGCTTGTTGCCTTCCTTACAATTAAAGGAAGTCTGTTGTAATATTTCAGATACATTAAATGATGTCAGGCTTGTTGCCTTCCTTACAATTAAAGGAAGTCTGTTGTAATATTTTAGCTTGCTCTTAAATGATGTCAGGCTTGTTGCCTTCCTTACAATTAAAGGAAGTCTGTTTTAATATTTCAGATACATTCCAAAGCACCGGATCCAGTACAAGACCTGGTGGTTCGTGACGTCAGAGCGCTTTGAGTTCGTCATCTTTTTTTTCATAGTCTTGAATACGGGCGCGCTCATGATGAAGTTCCACGGCTCTTCGCAAGACTATAAAAGGGTATGTGAATGTCTCAAGGATTCAAGGCGTCACTAGTATTTGGAGATCTTACAAACATTTGTCCCGCAGCGGGAATCGAACCTGCAACCTCTCGCATCTCGGCTGGCTACTCGCCCACCGCGCTACAGAGGTCATCTAAGATAGATCTATGTAGATCATTACAAGGACATTTATTTTTAAACTTTGGCCAATATTATACAACAACAGTTGTGGTTGCATTACTGTGTTACAGTTTGAAGGGTATGGGTGCCGGTGAAATTACAGGCACACGAGACATCTCATCTTAATGTCTCAGGGTGGCGCGCGCGGTGCCATGCCTACTTGAGGCCATTAGAGGGTTCTGACATAGATCGCTGTTAGCGATAAGGCCGCCAATTTTTTTTAATACAACTTTAGATGTCGGTACAAGCAGATGGCCCACCTGATGTTAAGTGGTACCCTCTGCCTATGAACAGTGCATTACCTCATAGGTCACTACCATCAAGTACGCACCCTTTGGGCATTGCCCTGCGCCCGCCACCCTGAGACATAAAGAGGGAAAGTCTCGTGTGCCTGTAATTTTCACCGGCACCCATACCCTTCAAACTGGAATACGAAAATGCAAACACTACTGCTGTTGTATTGCCCTAAGTTTAAAAAGAAATGTCCGTGTAATGATCTACATGGAGTTATCTATCTTCGATGACATCTGCAGCGCGTCGGGCGAGCAGCCGGTTTAGATGCGAGAGGTTGTGGGTTCGATTCCCGCCGCAGAACAAATGTGTGTACTCCAAATACTAGTTTGTGGCATGAATGCTCATATAGAGTACGATAGCCTTCGTACCGGCTCTATGTACTCAAAGGCCAACTAGTAAAGCTGTGTGTCACTTTTTTAATTTTATTTGAATTACTGAACAAGCAGATGGCCCACCTGATGTTAAGCGGTAACCTCTGCCTATAACAATGCATCACCTCACAGGTCACTTCCACCTAGGACGCGCCCTATGTGGCATTGCACTGCGCCCGTCACCATCAGACATAAAGATGAAAAGTCTCATGTGCCTGTAATTTCACCGACACCCATACCCTTCAAACTGGAATACAGCTATGCGAGCACTACTGCTCTTTCACAAAAAAGCTCTACTACTAACAACGCTGTCGTGTGGTGTTCCTGATGAGGGTCTTGTAGCCGATGATGATAGATCTAGTGTGGCGAAAGGATTCAAGGCGTCAATATTGTAAATATAAGACACACACCACACACCACACACCACACACCCTCTGTTTTATTCCAAAAATGTTTATTGTTTTGTTTATGTACTACTTGAATCTCAAAAGATGGATATAGAAGAGCGGTATCTCCTAACACAAGCATAGTTTTTGGCTTAAATGGAGCTCTCCAAACCCTGTTAAATTGTAGACCTTAAGTTAACGAAATAAACTTCTTTTTTTTTAATATATATTAGAAAAGGTAGGTTTTTTTGGTAATTTATGATCTTGTTTTCAGATCCTAGATTACATCAACATGGTGTTGACGACGGTGTTCATGTTAGAATTCGTTTTCAAGTTAGCTGCCTTTAGATTTAAGGTGAGTTGGTTCCTATTTTATGATGTCTTAAGCAAAATGTTAATCGTAGCTTTTTTAATAAGGTATATTCAGATTAAATATGATCTGTTTTAAAAAAATCTAAACTGTCATCTTTTTACATAAATGATCCCATATCTCATTTTTTCTTTCTTTTTAGGGTTATCCCGTCCCCAAAGGGTAAAACGGGACCCTATTACTAATACTCCGTTGTCCGTCCGTCCGTCTGTCACCAAGCTGTTTCTCATGAACCGTGATAGTTGAAATTCATCTGTTGCCGCTATAATAACAAATACTAAAAAACAGAATAAAATAAATATTATGGGGGCTTCCATACAACAGACATGTCTTTTTTTGCCATTTTTATAGATATATGTACATATATTTGTACATGTACATATATGTATATATTTTTATGTACGGAACCCTTCGTGTGCGATTTCGACTCGCACTTGATCGGTTTTTATTTTTTTCTTAGTGTACATAATAAATGTACAATAACATTACAATCTAGCCATAAGGCAGGCTAATATGTAATTTAGCATTGACCTAGATTTATAACATAAACTATACCTAAGAATGTGTCCATTGTCACTTTTCTTACTGTCTCTATTTAAGTGGGGGACACTTTGTTTTTGTGTTCTTATCAGCAAGCACTAGTTTGCACTACATTACACTATAGTTTACACTAACTCATAATATTTGTTTGTTTGAGTCCCCTGTCTCTGAGACATAAAATAAATCAAATCAACCGATGTCGGTTCTGGGTCACTGCGGGCCCTGCCGGGCCACGTTCGCCTTCAGCTCGCTCGCAGCTTACGTGGTGATCACTGTTCTTTAGTGTTTTAAATCTGTGTTAGGCTGTAACTCTATTTGAAGGTAAAAGATAAGACCAATTATTAAAAATGAGGATCAAATATTAATATTAGTGCACATTTAATTTTGGGGTTTCTACTTCTTTCGGTCACCTTGACAAACTTTATTCCTCCGCGGTTCTCAATCTGCGAGGTTCAATAGCATGTCCATTGCCACTGCAACTAATTTTGAGAGCTGTATCAGTGAAGTTGGTTCACCATCAGCTTAGGAATAAGAGGAGAAGATGAATATTATCTATGTTTTCAGAATTATTTCGGAGATGCCTGGAACACGACGGATTTTATCCTAGTGGTTGGAAGTATTATTGATATCGTTGTTACTCAAGTCAACGAGAACAGTGAGAGACCTACAGATGTGAGTAGATTATAATAATTATTATTTATTAACTTTTGAGTAAGTTTTGAGTAACTATTTCGTAAGTGAAAACCAAATCGATAATGCAAGACTAACGTGTGTTGGGGAGACGGGCGCTGGGAGAGATTTTTTGTAATCTTTGATGCTCCATAGCTTGGAAACTATAAATCATATCAAAATAAATGTGTTAACTTATTTGTAGGTAATTTATTGTCAAATAATTCAGTCTTTGACTATTTTGTCCTAGCTTGTATGGTTTTTCTAAAAATTTAGAAAATCTGTAAAACGGGACACTTTTCAAGGAGGGGAGTGGTGAAGCGGCTTGGGGGGGGGGGGGGGGGGGGAGTCGTGTATTTTAATGTACTCGTATATAGTTATAACACAGCAGCAATAAATTAAAATAATAAATTTTGCCGCAAAAAAATCTAGAATGAAAATACTATGTGGCCGAGTGTGCGCGCGATGCTAGCGACAAAACGCGGCCACGAGCGAGCTCGTGCAACTCCTGCAGCTTGTGGCTCGAACGCGGCCACGAGCGAGTTTGGGCGACTCCTGCAGCTTGTGGCTCGAACGCGGCCACGAGCGAGCTTGGGCGACTCCTGCAGCTTGTGGCTCGAACGCGGCCACGAGCGAGCTTGGGCGACTCCTGCAGCTTGTGGCTCGAACGCGGCCACGAGCGAGCTCGGGCGTCTCCTGCAGCTTGTGGCTCGAACGCGGTCACGAGCGAGCTCGGGCGACTCCTGCAGCTTGTGGCTCGAACGCGGCCACGAGCGAGCTCGGGCGACTCCTGCAGCTTGTGGCTCGAACGCGGCCACGAGCGAGCTCGGGCGACTCCTGCAGCTTGTGGCTCGAACGCGGCTACTCAAACGCTCGCTTTGCGCCAATACTATACAAAATGTATCAAAAAACTCGTCCGCAGCTTGTGGTCGCGTTTAGTGGCCGTGACTAGTGGCTCAATGTGCAGGCGGCTCTAGATTTATAGGGAAGCGTTTGTTATCTACATGGGCTGTGTTTCTACATGTCAACGTTAATATAGTACCTTATGGTACTAGTCTGTAATGTTGGTGATTACCGCTAAGGCGCCATTGAGACCCGAGCCGTAACGTGAGGTCTTAGGAGAGCCGAGGACGGTAATCATCAATACACATGTGTATCATACGACTTTTCAACACATTAGTGAATAAAATAATAATAAAACAGAAATACACACTCTGTGTAAATGTTGAACTGTCTCTATAACTCACTTGTGAATAATAGCAATGAAAAAGTCATAGTTTGATTACAGGTGTAAAACAGAAGTACACACTCTGTGGAAATGTTCAACTGTCTCTATAACTCACTAATGAATAATAGCAATGAACAAGTCACAGTTTGATTACATTACAGGTGCCAGTATGTGCCTAATTGCGGTGAAATTAGAGCCACTTTATGAGCAAGTGTGTTGAAAAATATCTTAATTTTTCATCACATCTGCTTTTCAATTAAAGTTGAGCTGAGATGAAAATTATTTGATATTTTACAGAATAAAAATCTTTTTTATTTTTTGCAGCCTGAAAGTAATAAAAAAAGTGGAGAGGTAATATGATTTTTATTTAAAATGCTTTTTATTGCATTGCTTTGCTCGTTGACTCTATTTACGCGATAATAGACAAATTTAGAACTCCACATTCTCATACAAAATCTGAAAGTTTTTTGGAAATAATATTTCGGGATTAGCTAATAAGTTTTTTGTACAGCATAAAACAAGTTCCACCTAGTTCTCCGGTGATCATGGTGCAACTGTGCCGAAATATCGGGAACAAACAAAACTCAAAAATCATACTAAATATCCCGTTTTTAGTGAACAGTATGTACATAACCATGATAGTTTCAAAAGTTATATTATATAATATTTTTGAACTCTGTAGATTTTGCTAAAAATACGTTTAATTCGCGCAGCCTATTAGATTCTTGTAATGGTATTGTATGAAAATATCAAGTTCAATATTATTTATGTCTATTAACGCGAGCAATGGGCGTCTTTTTAGTTGTTACTTATTAATGGATTAATAACACAAAACTGTTTTAGGTACAAGGCACACAGCTGCTAAAATACATAACATTCTTCCGTCTATTCCGAGCGATGCGACTCATTAAACTACTGTCAAGAGGCGAACGAATACGCACCCTTCTGTGGACGTTCATTAAGTCATTCCAAGCGCTTCCTTACGTAGCGCTGCTGATTGTACTACTGTTCTTTATTTACGCTGTGGTCGGAATGCAGGTAACTTATCATCACCGCCAGAATCATCATCACAATCATCTTTATCATTAAATTATATTTATAAATAATTATTTTCGAAACAAAACCGACTTCGTTTCTCTAAATAGAACTTTCCCGAATGCACATGCTTGACTTGTTGGTGAAAATACCAAAATCGCTAATGAGGAGTTCCCTCAATTTCTCATGGATCCCATCATCAGAACCAGATTTTGATGGAAATGGGACCAATCTGGAAAAATATCGAGTCAACTAAAACAAAATATTTCCAAATCGGTTCATAAATGACGGAGATATGTGGTAACAAACATTATTAAAAAAAACGACTTGAGAACCTCCTCCTTTTTTTTGAAGTCGGTTTTAAAAGCCAATGATCATACGGGGCGAATAAGTTCATCACAGAATGTGATGTGAATTGATCATTTAGCATTTACGCGTTTTTTTTGACGACCTCTGTAGAGCGGCGGGCGTAGGTTCGCCTGCGACGCAGGAGGCTGCGGGTTCGATTCCCGCCTCGGAAAAAATATTTGTGCGATCTGCAGATTGTTGTTGTTCAGGGTGTTCTGGGTATTTTCTATGCATAATAAAAAGTATCTATCTATGTAATGTATTGTATTAAGTTTATCAGTTATCTAGTACCCATAACACAAGCTCTGCTTAGCTTGGGGCTAGATAATGTTGTGTGAGCTGTCCAGCATTATTTATTTATTTATTTATTTATTTTATTTATTAGCACAATACAATAATGTGCAAAACGTAACAGTTTTGGTTGTGGTTTATATTGGTATTATTTTTAAATATTAGTGCGATTGGGTATTTTTAAATTTTCAAATAAACATTTTAAATCTCAAATGACATGAGTGAATCAGCTCTATGGACTGCAGTTTGTCTGTTCGTCCATAGACGAATAAATTGATTAATTTCATGTTCTGCTCTGTAGATGATTATCTATATTTTACGCTGTGGTTCTGATCAAAATTAACAATAATCATTATTTCACCCATATGTATTCATCGTTAAAGTCATCATCATAATCACCACTTATCACTTTCGTCATAGTTATCAGTATTCTGTGTTGGGGAGGTTACACTAACCTCTGTAGGTTGTAGTCAAAGTCAAAGTCAAAAGTATTTTATTCATTGAAATCACAAGGATCATTTTGAATCGTCTTAAAAAATAAATTTACATTTACTCCTGTTCCAACGCAACCAGACCTAGAAGAATCAGACAACAAACACGGTCTGTTTTTCTTTTGATGATCCTTCTTACTACTAGGTGGGGAGCGCCTATGTGGTGCCTCGAGAACAAGTGGAAGCTGATTCAAGGAAAAAAGGAAAACCAAATTAAAAGCCTTACTTAGGTAGGCAGTCAAAAGTAAGATGATAGAGAGAATCAGCAAAAGTTCATAAGGCAGCACACACTACGCTTGATATACTCATAAATAACACATCAGTAATAAATTATATGCAGGTACAGACATTGCAAATTGACAAATTAGGTGTCGAGGGGCAGAGCGACATCAGGCCTCGCGGCTTTATCATTAACATAGTCATGTAGTGTGTAATACGCTTTCTTAATTAAATTATTCTTTATGTAAGATTTAAATCTTCGAATCGAAAGTTTAGAAGCACTTTCTGGTAGTTTATTATAGAACCGAACAGAATTCCCCATAAAAGACCCACTTACTTTTTTTTATCTAAATTTGGGAATACTCAGTTTATTTTTATTTCTCGTGTTAAAACAATGCACGTCACTTTTTTTCATAAATCTATCTAAGTGTTTATGTGTATTTAATAAGGTTACGTAGATGTATTGCGATATTACCGTGAGAATGTTAATTTCCTTAAAACGCTCCCTCAAGGAGTCACGTGGCTTCATTTTATAAATGGCACGTATTGCCCGTTTTTGTAAAACAAATATTGCTTGGATGTCTGCTTCTTTCCCCCACAGTATGATGCCATATGACATAACACTATGGAAGTAGCCGAAATAAACTAGCCTAGCTGTAGCTTCATCAGTAAGCTGCCTTATCGTACGAACTGCATATGCAGCGGAACTAAGTCTACCCGCAAGTGCCTCAATTTGTGGTCCCCACTGCAAACTTGCATCAATATTAAGTCCTAAGAAAACAGTAGAGTTTACAAGATTGAGTGTCTCGCCATTTACTTTAATATTAGTTGGGTAATGTTTTACATTTGGCAAAGTGAATTTAATGCATTTAGTTTTTTTAGAATTAAGCAATAGATTATTTACAGTGAACCAATCAAGAACTCGCGATAGTGATTTATTTACATCATCGTAATTAGCTTTTGACCTATCAACTTTGAAAATTAAAGACGTATCGTCAGCAAATAAAACTATATCACATATGTCTTTTACATAAAAAGGGAGATCGTTAATGTATACTAAAAATAGAAATGGGCCTAGTATTGAACCCTGGGGCACTCCCATAACAATAGACGATCCTGAAGACCTTTCACCACCAACGTCAACTTTTTGTACTCTATTGGATAAGTAAGAATTTACAAGGTTAATTGCCTGATTTTGGATGCCATAATGTTTTAACTTCAAAATTAGAGTAGCATGACTCAAGGCTACCACCAAGGGCTGTGGATGTAGGATGCACATTGTACAGCGCACTGTCGAGGTGCATCGTTTAGCCACTTAGGAAGTAGACCAATGCACCGTATACTAGTAATGTTCAGACTTATGGGTGAAGGGGGTTACTAAAGATTAAATACGAGTATTATATTACTGGTTTATTAAGGGTTAATGCTTGAAGGTAAAAGGTAATTGGTTTTTTAATTTATTTCAAACCCGGACTTGTTTGTAAGATTCGTTGGTATAAGATTTGTCCTGGCTGCTAGCTTATTATGGAATGTGTAATTACTGGAAGAAAGCGTTAGCAGAAGTCAGTCGTAAGAAGCAATGGCAGCGATGAGCTCACCACTTATCACGTCTATTTCCCCCCAACCATCAGAGGAAAGAGGCCCATTTGAGCCTCTGTCTTTCCTTTCGGGGAAAAAGGCGTATGTCTTCGTATGTATGTATGTATTAAAGTAAGACCGGCGCTAAGTGACTGGTGTCACCACACGCGGCGCGGGGTGGGGCGATATCTTAAATTGTTGATATACAAAGATACTGTGCCCTTACATTCTGTATGTTTTTTTAGCTTTTTGGAAAGGTTGAGCTGCGTGATGTAGTGAACGACAATAATAATTTCCAAACCTTCGGCGGAGCGCTCATGGTGCTATTTAGATCAGCAACGGGTAAGTGAAAATGCAATTTTGGTTTTAAATGAATTACACAAGTTTTTTTTTTATAAAAATAACTTTATATTTGAAGGCGAAGCATGGCAGGATATCATGATGGCCTTATCTCCGAATGACGATGAAGGCGATGTACCGCGCTGTATCGCTTCCATCGACGACGGAGTGACTATTTACGATCCTGAGGAGAAATGCGGACAATGGCTCGCTTTTCCCTACTTCATCTCGTTTTCTCTACTTTGCACGTTCTTGGTGAGTACGGATATCACACACACCCCATAACTCACCATATTCATACCTACACTACTGGACAAGGCCTCCTCTAAGGTGATTAGTCACCCCCCAAATTACCCCTAACCTTGTCCCTAACCCCAATGTATGTTACTATCTAACTCTGTAAAGTTCAAGTACGTAAGAAAGGGACAGAAATGGGCACGCGAAACAAAAAGTGAGCGTAAATCACGAAAATCCGTAACATTCTCAAGTAAGATTATTGTCAAAAAACTTAACATTAGTTTTTATTAATCTATATATTGACTTATAATGTGAAAGAATCATTAAAATAGCTTCAGGCGTTTGTAAGCAGTAGGATTTTTTGCGTAAATCATAGGAATAATTTTTTCCTGTCAAAAGTACCAATTATTAGTACCAAGTTATATGATGTAATGCATTGTTAAAGGCAGAGGTTACCACTTAACATCAGGTGGCCATCTGTTGTTCATCAGGAAGTGGTCGAAAATTCGATCGCCACATTTCTGCGCGACAGGCAGGAATGAAAATTAAATAAAAGCTTGTAATAAGAATAAGTTACGTGGGTATCTTAATCCAAAAACACATACCCCTAAATAAATAATAATAATAAATAAATAATGCTGGACAGTTCACAAAACAATGTCTAGCCCGAAGCTAAGCAGAGCTTGTGTTATGGGTACTAGACAACTGATATACTTAATACAATATATTACATAGATAGTTTTTTTTTATAATTTATAGAAAATACCCAGAACACCCTGAACAAATATCTGCAAATGGCAAAAATATTTGTTCCGAGACGGGAATCGAACCCGCAACCGCCTGCGTCGGAGGCGAACCTTCGCCCGCCGCGCCACAGAGGTCCTGTGCATATAAAACTCAATAATGAATAATTTTCAGATCATCAATCTCTTTGTGGCTGTCATCATGGACAACTTCGATTACCTGACAAGGGATTGGTCAATCCTTGGACCTCATCATCTTGACGAGTTTGTAAGGTATTTGAACATGCACACGCCTCTTTCCCAAAAGGGGTAGGCAGAGGGGTAGGCCCCACGGAAAACGAAGTACCTACTATTTTAATTATTTATACTAAAACCTGCCTAGAAGATACCTTATTAGGTGTATGTATTCGGATTAACATAATTGGTTCATTTCATTTATTTTGTTTCTCTGTGCACTGTCTTCTGTTTCTGCTTTGCTAATTTCTGTCCATCCAATGGTTGCCTTTGAAAAATCGCTCTCAACGATAAGGCCGCCCATTGTACTGTTAATGTTAATGTTAATGTTAATTGTTAATGTTTATTTTGTTATATGTTCGTTGTGTACAATAAAGTGTTCATCTATGATCTATGTATCTATCTTATATGACAGTAAAAGCAGCTTTCAACCCGTCCGGTAGATCTCAATTTAACATAATATACATAACCTTACACCCCATAATAGAGAAGAATATTATTATTTGTTAGTTTATTTATTATTTTCTATTTCTTAATCCGGGGAAGTACTACCACCATGCCTATTTCTTCCGAAAAGCCTTTTTCTTCTGTTTGCGTTACTGTGTTCCGGTTTGATGGGTATGGGTGCCGGTGAAATTACAGGCACATGAGACTTTTCATCTTTATGTCTCAGGGTGGCGGGCGCAGTGCAATGCCACATAGGGCGCATCCTAGGGGGACGTGACCTAGATGTGAGAATGCACTGTTCATAGGCAGAGGTTACCACTTAACATCAGGTGGGCCATCTGCTTGTTCCGTCATTCAGTAGTATATAAAAAAAAAATAGCTACATGCTACGAGTGAGAAGCAATAGTTACGCGTATTTTCCGTTGAAAAAAATAAAACTAGTTGTTCTGTGAACACAAACTTGTGTAAAACTACCTTTGCACCATGGTGATCCATAATGACCGATGAGAGAAACCAAAATGACATTTATTTTTATAAAGTTTCCTTTTTCAGTAACACCAAAAGACAGGCAGAATAAATAAATAAACAAATATTGCTGGACAGTTCACAAAACATTATCTAGCCCCAAGCTAAGCAGAGCTTGTGTTATGGGTACTAGATAACTGATAAATATACTTAATACAATACATTACATAGATAGATATTTTTTATAATACATAGAAAATACCCAGAACACCCTGAAAAAATATCTGCAGATAGTACAAATATTTGTTCCGACGCGGAAATCGAACCCGAAACCTCCTGCGTCACACGTCATCAAGAAAGAAAGTCAGACAGTAAGACAGAACGATATACATACAGACGTTGCCTGTAAACGACGTTGGTCAAAAAAACCTTTTGTAATTTTTCAGGTTATGGAGTGAATATGACCCTGATGCTAAAGGTCGTATCAAACACTTGGACGTCGTCACTCTTCTGAGGAAGATAAGCCCTCCGTTAGGTAAGCGAGTCATCTACTGCTCTTATTTCGTGTCTATAGTTATATGTTGGTCAGCCTGAGCCTTATCATCATCATCATCATCATCATCATCATCATCAGCCCACACTAGTCCACTGCTGGACATCTTCCCATCCATTTTCTGGCCGCCGCCTTTTGTATGTCATCGCTCCACCTAGTCAGAGGGCGCCCCACGCTACGTTTGCCAAAACGCGGTCTCCACTCAAGAACTCGCTTTACCAACGGTTGTCGGTTCTTCGGCATACCTACATAACAAGCCCATTGCCACTTCAGCTTGCTAATCCGGTGGGCTATGTCAATGAGCCTGATAACAACTAATTAATTTTGTAAAAAATAAAAAACCCCCAATGCTGAACGGCTAAACCGATTTTGATCAAACAAAACTAAGAACACTCCCGACATAAATACCTTTAAAAAATAATAATAATAAACGAAATCGGTTCATCGGTTCGGGAGCTACGATGACAGACACACACACACACACAGAGACACGTCAAACTTATAAAACCCCTTCGTTTTTCGTCGGGGGTTGATAAAAGAAAGATTATCGTCAACTCTTCAAATACGAATACTTAAGTTCTTTGAAGAAGTAACACACAATGAAGACTCGATGAGGCGTCTATTAGTGCAAGGTAGGATGGAAGACAAGAAACCACGTGGTCCCACTCAAGAGATGGTCAGAAAGGTATCAAGGCCATCACACAATATACCATGACCGTATGTTCTCGCGATGAACTTAACGAGTGCTGCACAGCAGTAGTGCTCGTATTTCTGTGCACCTGTTTGAAGGATATGGGTGCCGGTGAAACAGGCACATGAGACTTTACATATTTATGTCTCAGGGTGATGGGTGCAGTGCAATACCGCATAGGGCTCGTCTTAGGTGAACGCCACCTATGATGATCTTCTTCTTTCGTGTCGATGTCTCAAAGCCATTTTGACCAATAGGTTGCCACACCCACGGCAAAAACGTGCCATCTGGCACAAAAACGTCACAGATGAATGGCTAGTTACTAAGCAATACACGTATGATCGTCGTCACGTTCATCGTTACGATGGTGTGTGCAAACTCGGACTTGCCCCTCTGGTCATTAAATCCTCCATCGTGCAAGAGTCAGAGCAGGATGGGCATGCAAGGACATGTGGCATGGTTTGGGACTTGGCACCACAGTCGCATTGCGTCGCGGAGGCTGCAATCCTATGATGATAATGCATTGTTATAGGCAGAGGTTACCGCTTAACATCAGGTGGGGCATCTGCTTTTTACGTCATACCAACAAAAATAAATGCCTCATGAACGACCACCACATGTTTTCTTCTTCTGATATTTCGTTGACTGCTTAGAGGTCCACCCTCATGTTTGTTTTGTATGACTGTTTCAGGTTTTGGTAAACTGTGCCCACACAGGACGGCATGCAAGAGACTGGTGTCTATGAACATGCCTCTGAACTCTGATGGAACCGTCAACTTCAATGCTACGTTGTTTGCTGTTGTACGAACTCAACTTCAAATCAAAACCTCCGGTATGATTATTATTCTAACAAAAACCTGTTACCTCTTCCATATTGTTTAGTACTGGAAAACTGAATTAAAATCTTTATTTTCACTAACCAGTTACAGATATAAAAAATGTACACCCAACCGTTACACGTATATTATATAGTCCGGAATCCTATTCCCTGTGTCGTGGTTATTAGGAACTAAGAGTACCACAATACCCAGATCTGGAACAAAACAATGGATACTACAAATTTATGCCACTCCACGGACCACTCATTTCACGAGGTCTGACCCGCACTTGACTACTTTAGTTTAGTTTAGAGCACGCCAACCACTATTTTTCATTCTCATGGATGACTGGCAGAAAATGCTGCTTAGCATTAAGTCCTCCGTTTGTACAATTTCCTTGTATTTTTTGTGCAATAAAGAATGAAATATTTAAATACTTTAGTAGCATTCAAATGTATTCGACGACCTCTGTGGCGCGGCGAGTGAAGCTTGGCCTGCAACGCAGGAGGTAGCGGGTTCGAGTCCCGCCTCAGAACAAATATTTGTGATATTTATATTTAGATATAGCAGATATTTGTTCAGGGTGTTCTGGGTATTTTGTATGTATAATAAAAAATATCTATCTATGTAATATATTGTATTAAGTATATCTAGTACCCATAACACAAGCTCTGCTTAGCTTGGGGCTAGATAATGTTGTGTGAGCTGTCCAGCATTATTTATTTATTTTATTTTGTTTATTTTCATGCAGTAGTAGGATTCAAATCACGAATAGATTTTAAATAGTAAAATCTGTTAACATTTGCGGGCCTCATATTTAGTGTTTTGTAACAAGTTTGTAAAAAAAACAAATTAACTTAGTGTATTGATAGTTTACTTTATTAGTTTTTTATTATGTGGTTAAAAATAGGCGTTATCGATGACTGCAACACGGAACTGCGTGCCATTATCAAGAAGGTTTGGAAGCGGACCTCTCCGAAACTCCTAGACCAGGTTGTCCCTCCACCAGGCGACCCCAACGAGATCACAGTTGGAAAATTCTACGCGACTTTCCTTATTCAAGACTATTTCAGAAGGTAAGAACAATTTACGGGTGAGTTTGGGTACCACTTTTCCAAAGAGGATGTCATCTACGTAGGTACACTTTTAACAAGGACCTCTATGTAGTCTAAATATTAAATCTTAATTTCGGCCTACGTAGATATAGTGAGAGATAATTAGGAGGAAGATAAATTCTATATTTCGCTATTTTTATAAATTAAATAAAATTTGCCAGTACTTATCAGATCCATCGATGTATGTAATATCCTCTTAGTATCATCGTAGCAAGCATATATTTGTTTCAGTCTAATTATGAATTTGTTATAATTTTGAAAATTGTTTTGTGTTTTGTCAAATACCTAGTTATTAACATGATTATTTCTATTTTTATAGGAACCATGCGTAAGTTGATGTCCCAGTTCTAAGCAACTCATTTGAAGATTTTAATCAGCTGTATTTTTGCTTGCTAAATATTGGCTAAGATACAAGTTTTATTTCGGCCAACAGTTTCGCTTGAAAGATTTTCCCCCTCATTTCCCACATTGATATCATGTCCATTGGTTTAAGATTCATACAATCATCTATTTCTCCGAGCATGTATCAAAGCAGAATTGTAAATATTGATTGTATGAATCTTTTCTTTTGTTTTCAGCTTTTTCGCATATAAAAAAGGTTTATCTTTATCATCAGCCCAATGCATTTTCTACCGATTTTTCGCATGATCTTTGAAGCTCTTGGAAATTCCAAGCATGTTTCCTCCGTGTATAATATTCATAGATGTTTATACAATCACTTGCTTCAAAAGTGCACAGTCTTTTTTATTTTATTTGAGTTTTATTTGCGTGTTCGAAGCGTGATAAAAGATTTTTGTGTTTGTAAACTATTTATGCATGAGGGAGATATTTATACAAATTGGCTTTGATTCTTATTAGAATTTGCCAAAGTTTGGGCAACTGATTGTACCTAGTCGTTTCGGGGCGAAATCTTTTGGAAATATTGAAGACTCACCCATAAAAACACAGAACCAATTCATGCAAGTAAGGAATTGTGTCATGGACACTTATGAACTATCAATAATCAAAGCACAGATGTTCATTAATATGAAATACGATAATCTATATATTGACGCTACTGAGAAAATACCAGAAACCACTGGGCAAAGAAAGCAATGATTATACTTCGAGATGAAGAAAACATTATATATATTTTAGGATGCTCTAACACTCTTTTCCCACTACCGACACAACAGGTTCAGAAAGCGCAAGGAGCAAGCAGCAGCGGCTTCCCTTCAGAACAACCAGATGACACTACAAGCTGGTCTCAGGACCCTACACGAGGCTGGGCCGGAGCTGAAGAGGGCTATATCTGGGAACCTGGAGGATATGGTCGGGGAGGTTGTGGAACCTATGCATAGGGTATGTTTGTTGATGTAATGTAGCTCATAATAGAATATTGTGGAATAATATAAGTACTATCATACTATTTCTGTTGCATGGTTATATTCCGGTTTGGTATACAGCTATACAGTTGATAAACAAACACAAACATGTGGATGGGGTGTTTCCTCAAAGCGTGGAAATTAATCTCTAAGAATTCCGTTCTTTTGCGATAAATGCGCAAATGCCGTTATGAGCGTAGAGTATTTTTTATTATGGTTGGGTATAAAGCAAAATTACCAATCTCAGATTTTTCAATCGTTGTTACATAGTTTGCACTTTTGTTTGGGAACAGCGGATAGCTTCCGAGTATCATGGCTGCTGTGACGACAGCAGCATTCTAAGGCGAGGCTGAAAAACAGCGTGGCTGAGCCCTCTACCTTTTCTCTTACACTAGCCTAAATATGATTTCTATACTTATAGCCTTTGTCTGTTAGTAATGATTGTGTAAGGAATTAATGCATTTTTTTTAATAAACGTATTTCGAGATTCCTATGTTGAGTTCATAGCGTATAAATGAAATGGAAATGTAAATTATACCTACTTATCGTATTTAGACATTATTTTTTATTATAATTGTAATTGTTAATAATTAATTCATTTTATAAGTATGTAATTGTGTGCGACTTTTAAGTTGTTGTCACGCCTCGACTTATAATAATTGATATTATCAATAAATAACTTTTATGACTATTATGATACGTGTATCGTGCAACGGTAGCAATGTCAAGTAATTGTCTCCTATTTCAGAGAAACCACACCCTCTTCGGTTCTGTTTGGACTAGCATCAAGAAACATGGCAAAGGTGGTTTCTACGGGCGTGAATCTAGAGTAGACTTGTCCGAACCAGCGATGGCGAATGGTAAGAAGATTTGCATTACATACATATTAGATGTCCTTTACATCATTGATGGCATTCCATTGTAGATGCCTTTTCCCCGAAGGGTAACTGCTGCAGTCTTTTGAACTTGGGATTTCGTAATTTTAACGAAAAACGATAAACTTATTTTTTTTACAATTATTTGCATAATTGAAAGACAAAACGCATAAAATTACTGAAAAAAACACAAACTAAAATGTAATTGAATAAAATGACGAAGTTTCTTTCAAAAATGGCAAATTGAATCCCAACGAATCAAAGGGTGCGTTCCGAGTCACGCTATAATCGATGTGATCGCTATTATTAGCGTTCCGAAACGCTGTGAGCGCGACTACGATATTGCGTGTGACGTCATGAATGACGTCATTAAATCCGCCATTTTGCGATTACACCGACCATGCCCCAAACCGATATTACTGTGAGCGCTACTGTCAAAGTGACAGACTACAGAGGTAATTGATAATATCGTATATAAAGCGTTCCGAGTCGCGTCAACGCTCAAACTGCCATAAGCGCGATTTCTGAATCGGAACGCAAAATAGCACTGTGATCGCTCACATCGATTTTATCGTGACTCGGAACGCACCCAAAATATTAAGATTTCTGGTCACCCCGATGCTGTCATTGGCTAATCTATCTTTAGCCTTTGACTATCGTCACAGAATAAATAAGTAACTATCGTCTCACTAACTTTTCTGAGCTCATAAAATTTGCGTGGTTAGTAACCGTGTGTAGTAAAATAGTATGAATACCACTGACTTATAATGATTCGTTGGTATAAGATATGTCCTGGCTGCTAGTTTATTGAGGAATGTATTATTACTGGAGGTAAGCATTCGCCTAGTCAGTTGTGGAAAGCAATAGTGTCGATGAGCTCACCCCTTGTCACGTCTATTATTCCTACGATGGTGCAACACACGGTGAAAAAAGGCCTTGTGAGGCTCTGCCTACCCTTCCGAGGAAAAAGGCGTGTGTATATGTATGTTTTACTGAAGTTTTTATTAGAAAATAATTTATTACCAGGATTTGAACCTATAAACAATCTGAACCTGTTTTCAGGACAAAAAGACAATCAAACGCTGAGTTCTATGATGAGAAGAGAACTCGGACTAGACGGAAAGATTCCTGAAGAAGAATCGTAAGTACTTTATACATGAAGGTGGCAGGCGCAATGCAATGTCACATAGGGCGCGTCCTAGGTGGACGTGACCTACGAGGTATTGCATTTTTAAAGGCAGAGGTTACCGCTTAACATCAGGTGGCCTGATAGAACTCTTAGCACTATTGTATTGACATTGGAACTTGACGGGTATGAAAAATTTCAACTCAATCGGTTGGGTGGAACCACGCAACAGTCTTTAACTTTTCAATTTTTAGTTTACTATTGTACTAACAAATTAAATTATTTAAGGTTTTTAAAATATATAAAGCCATTATCAGTTTTCATTCTGTTATTAAAATATCGATTCTAAAAGATTTTGTTTTCAGAAAATACGATGATGGGAACCATAGCGACGAAGAAATAGCGATGCAACCTTTACTCCACGGCAAGGACTCTGAGAGGATTTTCAAAGTTATTGAGTAAGAAATAACGTTCCTTTTACAAAGCTTACCTTATTATGTATTGCATAAAATGTCTTCGTATCATATTCATGCAGAAGTAGAACATTCGCATCAAATATATCTTCAAGCCTATTATATAACTTTGATCGATAATATAACAATGTGTACGTCTTCTTAGTTCGACACTCTTGAAAGAGTTGTCGTGGTCGAGTGGCGGTTCTTGTATCTCCACTCGGCTCAGCTTGGTCATGGTAGATTTTATAATGATCTTTTTAAAATCTTGACCATCGTGTGGGAGAGTGGCCACGTGGTCTATTGCCTTCCATTCATGCACTACTAAAGATTCCATCCAGTCTTCATTGCGTGTAACATGGTCAAGTATTCGTAATTGAGTGTACTTAGGTACGCCTTTGGTAGCACTACCTACGTTCTGAACATTCGTTTAAACTATCTCTACCTACTGCAAAGAGATTCATAATGAACATAAATCCAAATATCTTAACTATTACCTTCTGTTGTTTTAACTTTTAGTTTTTTGTTGTTAACTATCAATATTTTTTATTATGTTTCAATAATTTTTCTTTATTGTTTTTGTGATGTTATAGCAAAACGCTTTAGATGGAAAACTATTAAATATTTGTGTTTTTAATTGTATATTTACTTAGCTAAAATCATGGCACATTAAAATTGTATCAAATCAGTAAAATTTTATACAGATGCGCCATCTTGAAGGCTTCTTGAAGGCCTGAGGAGCCAGCCCTTATTTTGTAGACAAGACAACTCGACCTATCGGAAAAGGCAAAGGAGTGAACTTAACGCCTTCATTGTGAAATTCAGAATCGTCCTAAGCTGTTATTTATCCTTTCCCAATATCGTAAATAAAACGGCTAGATTGTACTCTTAGTACATCTTAAATTACTGAGCAGCGATTACCATTCTTAATTTAGTTCTAAACAGTGTCTAATATAAGGTGATCCACTTTTAATGTTGAATAGTTTTATTGATTGAAGGTGTTTTTCCGAAGGAAGAAATCTATTTATAATCTCAGAGCTATGTAATATCATAGTTTTACAAATAGCTTACAGTAGTACGGTGTAACATTTTACTGGATGCTTGGGACTTCGGTTTTCATACCGATTGGATGCTGTACCATCTGTATAATATTTTAGTGAGCAATGTTAACGTTTGCAGACAAACTTCCAACGATTTAATGCTGATGAGAAATAGCCGTAAGTCGAGTTTTAGTGTGTTGTGATTGTGTTTATATATTTTTACTATCTTGGTATATATTTTCCTTTCTAGGTATATTTTGTGCATTTTTAGTTGCACGTCGTGCTTGATCTCACTTAACTTAATATTATACCCACATAACGATACCATAGTTATGGTATCGAAGGCACCTTTATTTTTAATACCTATAATTTATTAACGTTTTCTTTAAATCTGATATTTCTGAACAAGATCTTGTGATTCACTGACTTTGCATGTATTTTTATTCCCAGTTTCTAATTTGTTTGTGTTAATTTTGAATGAATTAGCTTTTTGGTTAAGATTGATGCGTCGTTTTGCGAGCGTACTAAGATAATGTTTGTTAGGTAGGTTCTCTGGGAGCATGACATGACGTGATCTCCGTGGCTCTGTTTCAGAATGTTTTCTTTAAGAATCTTTGTCTGAATTCTTTAGATTTTAAACAAAGTTTTGGAGACCTGCTTAGCATGGTTTTGTTTTTGATAGTTTTTGTAATTAATTTTTTTTTTCTTCCCCAGCTCGTGACAAAACACCAATACAGAACAACAACGTGCCTTATTGTGTAGAAAACCCTGCGGAGAATCTTATTACTCGAGTAAGTTTTTTAAACTTCACGTTGGCTGCAAGTTATTGTACAATCTTATCTGAACGAGCACTCTCGGACATGCACTAAAGACGATGCTGTAAAACCGTTGCAACTGACGTACAAGCAAATACATTTCAAATAGCTGATCGCAAACGTCCATGCGTGGTTGTAGAGATTGCAAGAAAAGGCGTTTTGAGGAAATCTTAATGCCCTTGTGTAATGAAATTAAATGAGTTTTAAGAACTCGATGTTAGGTTCTCAGTTCATGAGAGTCCTGAGTTATTCAAATATGTTTTTGTTCAGGTGCTGACGTCTCAGGGTCTCGGCAAGTACTGCGACCGCGAGTTCGTGCAGAGCACCGCGCGTGAAATGCAGGACGCTCTGGACCTTACTCAGGATGAAATGGACACGTAAGTATATTTTTAATTTGAGAAATATAAACAAAGAACGAATGTCTTTCAATGTCTTGATGCTTAGTAAGTTTATCAACACCTATGCCTACCTGCCCATGAATAAGGTTGGCAAAAATATCGTTATCCAAAAGACAATAATTTTCTTTGATTTTTTTGCCTTCGCCTGTTTTTGTTTAGTAGTTCATTCTGTCAGATTTTGCTAGATAAGGGCCGGCGCTCACTGCCGGCATGGCATGTGGCATGGCATGGCAAAGGTTTTTTTTACTAATCAAGTTATTTTGAATCTTATTTCAATGAGATTAGAATTCATGTTACTTTATTTCGATACCACGATGGCGCGAGATGACGCGACGCGGGTTGCTGCGGCTTGACGTGTCATGCCGTTTCATTCCACGGGTTTCCGCGGCGCGCCATTGCATCCCGCGAGAGGTATGGGTGACTTTATGTCGAGGAATTATGATTGCTAAGCTAGATGAAATAAGGTTGAGGCTTGTGCTGAGTGGCTGGGCTTTCAGCAGGATGCCACGGAATGCCACGGGATGCCGCAGCACGACCTGCCATGCCATGCCGTGCAGTGCCAGCACTGGGCACCAGCCCTAATGTTCTTTCTTGGGATCAATTATATTAAAATAGTGCTGTGCTATGTTCTTTATCGTGGGTGTGTTTATATCTACTGTCTCTAGCAATTGATCTACACTAGTATTATGATACGGTAAACTTTGTTTGTTTGATTCTTTGTTTGTAATCGATAAACTCAAAAACTACTCAACCGATTTTAAATATTCTTTCTGTTAGAAAGTTAATTATCAGCGAGTAACAGGGGGGAGAGGAGAGAGGGTTAAGGGGGAACAGCTTTAGCAGATTTTGATGGTATTTGGTGTGTGGATAGATAGGGGGATCCCTACATTACTCATGCTATTTATTATATTATTAAATGCAATTTACATAACTTTTGTTGCCTTTCAGCGCTGCTAATCAAATAATTCTTCAAGAAAGAACATTAAACGCAGCTGTAAGCAGACCGACTGACGTGGTAAGAATTTTAGCTAAAAATAAAGTTTTTTTTATTTTCTTGTATAATTTGTTAATCAAGGTATATTTGTTTCAGGAAAGTTTATATTCTCAGCAATATCACCCTTTCCATCAACCCCCGATGCAACCCCAGCGAAGAAACAAATAGTGTCTGAGGAAAACATTTTGGGTTATTTTTGTAACTATACGGTTGGCAACTGTATACGTTTGTACCCTCATAGGGTTTGCTCGGCCTCGAGAAGAGGTGCCGTTTTTGATGAAACTTTTGTATATAAATAGTATAGTATTCAGAGCTTGGCTTTGAAATAATTGTGATTGTCCACGGAATGTCTAATAAACGCTCTAATAATGCTCTTTGGAGATTTTGTGTAAATGAATGTAGGGTTTAAAAAGTAATTGAAAGTTTATGCTTGGAATGAATATTTTCAATAAAATTATAGTGTGGCCCGTGCCTTATATTCAATAATGTTATGGAACAAAATGTGCCAAAGTATTTAATTGCCTTAAATTTATTTTTAATAGCTTTGAAATTGGGTATTTTACTCTATAATTATTGTATTCTTATTCGATAGAAATTATTTACTATAATTGTTTGAAAAGAGTAATTTCTAGTCAAATATAATATAATATAATCTAAAGTTTACTTTGAATGTTTTGTGTAGAATGGAATGATATTTTTTCCGAAATGATGTATTTTGTATGGAAATATTGTTATTGTGAATAAATTGTTGAAATAATATCTTTTATTTAAACTGAATAGGTGACTTCTTAGTTAGTTTTTAACCCACCTCTCTGAGTTTTATTGGATACACATGACTCGTGGTTTCAGCTATATCTATTGCATCGACAGATTCTTTAGATTTGTGAGACTTCTCTTTATTTTCGATCGTTTCATCTGTATCGATTACATCGACAGATTCTTTAGATTTGTGAGACTTCTCTTTATTTTCGATCGTTTCATCTGTATGTATTGCACCGACAGATTCTTTAGATTTGTGAGACTTCTCTTTATTTTCGATCGTTTCATCTGTATGTATTGCACCGACAGATTCATTAGATTTGTGAGACTTCTCTTTATTGTCGATCGTTTCATCTGTATCTATTGCACCGACAGATTCTTTAGATTTGTGAGACTTCTCTTTATTTTCGATCGTTTCATCTGTATGTATTGCACCGACAGATTCTTTAGATTTGTGAGACTTCTCTTTATTTTCGATCGTTTCATCTGTATGTATTGCACCGACAGATTCTTTAGATTTGTGAGACTTCTCTTTATTTACGATCGTTTCATCTGTATGTATTGCACCGACAGATTCATTAGATTTGTGAGACTTCTCTTTATTTTCGATCGATGAATCTTCTTCAGTTTTAATTGCTGGAACATTGTCTTCAATAGGGTTTTCTGCGCGATTACTCATTTCAATAACTTCATCTTGCAATATTTTAAAGTCTTCAACAGGTAATCGATAAGGTTTGTTAGCATCACAACTCATATCATTAATTTCATCTTGCAATTTTTTAATGAGGCTCTCCAAGTAAGATATTTGGTTATCTATTTCATGAGACTTCGCTGGTGGTTCGTGCTTGACCGTTGACTGTATCGACAATTTTCTAGTAGTTCCGATTTCTGTACCAGATTTCTTTCTGAATTCTATTTTGAACTTTTCTGTCAGTGAATTATTACTCGAAGACCGAGGACTGGGGATCATAATATCACTACCAGGGTTCTTGATAAACTTGTCCATATTTTAATTTAGGTTATTCTAGATACCGCTTCATTCTCTCTTTACACTGTGCTTTCTTGAATCTTATTCTTAATTCTTCGCAGTGGTCGTGTACTGGGGGTGGTGGGGGGAGGGGGGGCGGAGTACAGCCAGGCCAGGGCAGGTCCGGATGCGCTGCAAATGCATCTAAAATATCGTCACAGCGTTTGGTTGGAGTCTGTTCTCTCTCAACCACGCAGACTAAAGGATATTCAGGCTCCGGGGGCAATATCGGGTTTTTAATTCTCTCGAAGCAGAGGGCATGACAAGGAGGGGTATAACATCGAGGTGGTGGTTGTGGTGGCTCTATAGGGGTCTTTGGACAAAACTTCACACCTGCTTTCTCTTTCAGTCGGATTCGTTGTAGTTTACAAGGGTCTGGCAGAGGCGGTTCAGGATTTTGATTTGGCTCTACGTGGCATTTCTTAACATTCATAATACGGATAAATTTAATTGTTTTTGACCGAAGCCATCGCCAGATTTTGGGTTTTATTTAACTTGTTGCTCATGATAAACTTATTTTGCGTTTGTTTCAGATTGTGGTAAATTTTTATGTTTTTGTTTTATTTCTGTCATCACAGAGTTTCAGCCAGTGGAGTAACCACAAATTAAGTTTTTATTCATTCCATCACTTCTTCTTCTTCTTCTTCTTCTTTTCTTATAATGGCTTCTGAAGAGTGCTCTAAGCAATTTGGCCAATTTCAGTCGTCAAGTCTCCGTCAAGTCATAACTCAGTTTAAATAGTGGCCGAAAAAACAAGTTTTTACAGGGAAAATTCCACCATTTCGAAAAGACGCGCAATTAACTACATCACACATGTGCTTTTTATCCAAGTTACACGTTAAAATGCCACCAAAATGACATCAAGCTATGAGTCAGTTACGAATTTACGACCGACCTTTCATGTGACAATATATGTCTCTCTCTCTAACATAGTGCCTTCTATGATAGGAGTAAGAAGCAGCACATTGTAAACCATAGATTTAGTATATGTACTAGATCTACAATCAGAGATCGAAGATGGAACCAAAAAAAATATGTGCACGTGTTGGTTAAAGTCTATATCCGAGTTAAAAATAGTGTTGTCCTCGACCAACACTTTTACATTGTCGATAGAATTCATCATCCGTCCGTGATGTGTATGGTAGATAAATACATCTTAATGCAGATTAAGTCTTTCATGAATAACACAGTTTGGCAGATTTGACGTCATAAAGAGAATTTTGAATACAGTTAATAAATTAACCTTTATTATTTATTGACCCCTAAATATTAGTTTTATTTATAGGTGGGATCTTAGAGTTTCCCTTTTAAATTTAAACTTAAAATGTTTGCTGCATATACCTAGTGGAGTTCTTATTTGAGTCCATCCCACTCTTATTATAACCGATAACCATTTTTCTCGTAGCAAAGGATTACTTGGAAATCTGAAAGCACAAAAACATTTTATATCAGCCGTGCTACGCCCATATAATTTTTCACTCTGTTACTTTATCTATAGACAATTTGTTACCCCAAAGTTTATTATTTTTCAAGTGTAAACCACGCTTTATGGATAACATGAAACTTAAATGTAACCCAAAAATTCCGTTCCAGTGGGACTCGAACCCGCACCCTCGCCTGTCATCGGCGATGCCTTAAACAATTTAGCCATAGATCGAGCTATGACGCTGGAGACGAAATTTGTGGGCACTATCAACTCGGCTATAGCGCCAAGTTGATAGTGCTGTATCTACAGGTGTTTCATTGGAAACCTTCTGTTCAAAGTTCGAAAGTAAAGGCATCGCTGATCACAGGCGAGGGTGCAGGTTCGAGTCCCGCTGCAACGGAATTTCTGGGGTATATTTAAATTTAATTTGTTACCTATTATTTTATTAAGCAGAAATAAACAATATTTATTTATAAAAAATAAAAAATAAATATACCCTTTCGGGAAAAAGGCGTGTGTACAACAACGTAAATATTTACTCCAAAATATCTACTACACAAACTGCAATAAAACACCCGTGGTGCTTTAAAGTTACCCTTTCAATAGTCAATACAAAAACACACACCTCAATGTCCACCTGGTTATTATAGATTTTTAAAAAAACGGTAAAATGTTAACAGAGCACACATATTTACTCCAAACAAAGTAAACCTCCATTCTAGGATGGACAAAAATTTAATTTATAGTTAGGTATAGTGCGCTTCATGTAAAAAGTAGTAAACTAGGTAGGCACTCATTGAATGCATAGGTATACATCTCTTAAATAAGTAGAAAAGTAAGTAATCTCTTAAAACGAACGCTGGAACGCCTGAAGAAGCTTGACCGCCAGCGTTCTTTTTACATGATGCGCATTATACTACGATATAGACTGCAACAGGACTATCGATATTTCTGACGTCATCACTTGGTCAAGCCCTATCGTAATCAAACATTTTTATATTTTACATAAAATATTGTTTATTTCTAGGTGCAGCAACGAAATATTATTAAAAAATATAAGGGAAAGTCCTAATCTACGAATGAAACTGGTTTTTAGGCCATTTACTAAAGCAGAATTGATAAAATAAGCAATACAATCGAACTACCAATAATCTCTTATTTACCTGTGAAACGTGTATTTTCCCGTATAATTACGTCTTGTATATTCTCAGTCACAAACTGAACATGACACCATTGTCATACAAAGTAATATTTGTTATTTAATAGTAAGATTACTAAAAAAATTACGAAATTAGTTAAACTGCACAAGAGACCGTCCGGTATGGGCATGTACTCAAGCAAAACATGTCAAATTCAATACAGTGTTGCTGTCACTTTTCTTCTTGCACGGGGTACATTTAAAAATGTCTTCTCTCTCCCACGCTTCGTTTGTCTATTTAGCGTAGCGAAAAAATTCTACGTCTATGTTGTAAACATTAGCAGCTATTTCACAATGGTCACGATGTATTTCTTGTTCCGAAGACAGCCCCTCGGAACAAGAAATCTCAGAACAATATGAGCAAGAAATCCATATTCCAACCAAAGACCAAATAATATACTCTGACCTGCAATTTCACCAAAAGATGTTTCTAAAAATTTCATTTCGCAAACAGCGTTTAGGAAATGGTTATTTCTTTAAAACTTTTCTATCGAATACATACATAAATAGACACACGCATTTTTCCCCGAAGGGTAGGCAGAGCCTCAACTCAAAGGGCCTCTTTTCACCGTGGGTTGCGCCATCGTGGAATAAAGACGTGACAAGGGGTGAGCTCATCGCTGCCATTGCTTTCTACAACTGACTCAGCTAACGCTTTCCTCCAGTAATAACACATTCCTTAATAAGCTAGCAGCCAGGGCAAATCTTTTACCAACTATTCTTACTAACAGTCCGGGTACTAACATGGTATAGTTATACTACCATATACTTTGAATTAACTTCTAAAATAATTAACACCCCGAAAAACGAATGGGCTCCTGGGGGAAGCAAGAGAGGGGAGTGAGAAGTTTTCGTTTGACCACCATCTCGATGAGGTCGATGCGGTCTAATACGGAGCAAACTTGCCTAAAAATAACCCATTCACCCTTGTCTTAAAACATCTAATATACTGATCCAGAAAGACTGACGCCAACAATGTGATCCACTCCTTAGCAATGCACGTTAAGAAGGTAGATTGGAATTGCTTGGCGCGCAAGAGTGGAATATATATCATATGGGTGGTACCTTACGTCTAGTTGTCAGCAGGTGGAACTGAGATTGGTGGAATGACGTTATGCACACTCTTTGAAATGTTTTCTGTAATAATAGATTATGCACTAAGGGGTAAAGCAGTGTCTTACGTCACGGGCGGCATATTGAACCCTGAGTGTAACGAGCGACTCTATCTAGAGTCCAGAGTGATGGGAGGGGTTCAAGCTGCCCAAAACAAAGACAGGCTTTATTCCAGAGGAGCATACTCTACTTTTCACACCTTCTGCGAGACAGTAAAAAAATCTGTGAAAATCACAGCACCATTATCGCGTGCGAAGCTGAGGGCAAAAGGCTAGATTGACAATAAAGCAACAGATAGGCTCCTGTTGATTTATTTGGTTTTATCGCACGGTTCTTCTTTCATTATGCCCCGATTGTTCTTGATTCTCTCAATGCATAGAGGTGGCTCTCTGCACTCTGGTTTCTTCTGCAACTCCGCCTCTACGTCGCTGCATGGTTTGAGTGGATCGCATACGTGAGGAGGTTCCACTTTCTCGCAGGTTGATACATTCATGAAGCTACCGGATTGACATGTAGCTGAAAACATATAAGAATGTTGTTAAAAAATAATCTATATCAATTAAAGTTTTTTAGGGTTCCGTAGCCAAATGGCAAAAAACGGAACCCTTATAAATAAATAATGCTGGACAAATTCACACAACATTATCTAGCCCCAAGCTAAGCCAGAGCTTGTATTATGGGTACTAGATAACTGATATACTTAATATAATACATTACATAGATAGATATTTTTTATTATGCATAGAAAACACCCAGAACACCCTGAACAAATATCTGCAGAACGCACAAATATTTGTTCCGAGGCGGGAATCGAACCCGCAACCTCCTGCGTCGCAGGCGAACCATCGCCAGCCGAGCCACAGAGGTCGTTATGGATTCGTCACGTCTGTTTGTCTGTCTGTCTGTCCGTCCGTATGTCATAGCCACATTTTTCCGAAACTATATTAGCTATATAGCTACATAGCTATGCTGTTGAAACTTGGCAAGTCGATGTATTCTGTGAACCACATTAAGATTTTCACACAAAAATAGAAAATACAATAAGTTTTAGGGGTTCCCTTTGCTTATAACTGGAACTAAATTTTTTTTCTTCTTACCCACAGGTCTTCAAAAATGATATTGAGGTTTCTAATAATATTTTTTTCTAAACTGAATAGTTTGTGCGAGAGACACTTCCAAAGTGGTAAAATGTGTCCCCACCCCTTGTAACTACAAAAATAAGAGAATGATAAAATTTAAAAAAAAATATGATGTACAGTGATGGTATGAAAATGTTCGTCACCTTAGAGCCTATTTTTGATTGTTCAATGCAAAAAGCATAGGTACTTTTTTACTGACGTAGTATTTCATATGGGCTCTTTTACCGACATAGTACTGTATCGGAACTGCCAATGTGTCAATATTATGAAAATAACCTTCAGTTACCATGGCAACGGATATTAGCAGCAATCAACCAAACAAAAATTGTTTCTGTGTTGCCGATTGACTGCAATGATTTTTAGGGTTCCGTACCCAAAGCGTGCTAACAACGGAACCCTATCGCTAACCCTACGCTGTCGTCGGTCAGTCAGACTGTCCGTTTGTTCATCAGATTACAGATAATAAAAAAAACAACTAAGTATTTAATATTTTTAATAACTGGTATAACCTCCATTAGCATTTATCTCTGCAATCGCTTCCGCATAGAACCCACAAGCCGAGAGCACAGGTCCGACCCTCTTGTCTCTTCCCAAATGGTTTGGCAGTGGTTGTCTATGGCCTCTTTTGTCCTTTCATTGTTGTTAACCCACCGCCTTTTTTTTGTTTCTTTATGTTATGGCTCGACAATTTGTATTACGGCCCGCTTGATGTTAAGCGGTTACCGTCGCCTATTGACATCTGCAACACCAGAGGTATTACCAATGCGTTGCCTGCCCTGAAGGACTCTTTTTACATTTTTTTTTGAAGCGGCTCATGTTGTTGGCGGAAACACCACAGAAGGACCATTAAACCCCATATACTCTCTATGGGGTTTAAATCTGCAGATATTGCTGGCCAGGGAATAAACTCAACCTTCCGATGTCGATTGAACCACTCATTCACAATACGAGCAGTGTGTATGCGGGCATTGTCGTGGATATAATTGAACTGCGGCAATTCGTCTGCTGGAAATACGTTACGAACAGTTGGTAGCATACTTTCTTCCAGAACCGATAGATAATTTTCTGCATTTGCCCTCGATGGAAGGAGAACGAGCTTGCCTACACCATGTGATGACATCCATCCCCACATGTTGGCAGAGATCCGTCCAGAATTGAAATTGGGCACTACATGTTCTTCCGTATATCTTGTGCCGTTATATCTCCACAAAGTAAGGCTGCGTTTCCATTGACGCGGAGTTGGGCGGAGCGGTGCTTAGCGGTGCATGAATTGACCAATCACTATGCTCGAAATCTCTGCTCCGCTTCAATGGAAACAGCACGAGCGGAGCGGGGCAGAGCTGAACGGATATTCATATAAAATAAGCGAGGTGATGCGGAGCGGAGGACAGCGGGGCGGTGCGTTGCGGAGGGTAGCTAGGAAAGCGAAGCGGCGAGGTGCGGACCGGGGTGCGGGGGAGGGTGTGACTGTGTGATTATTAAAAATAACAATGGTGACAAATGATAGACACTATCAATGAATAATACTAAAAAAGTTATCTGTGGTATTAAATTTCAAAACTTCTGGCCAACTCTACAGATTCATGTTCAGCAATAATTTCTACCCTTTGGTCTATTGTTAAACTTGTGGGCATTACGACAAATAGAGAATGAGAATAATTATCTAGAATATTTTGATATTATTAAAAATAACAATGGTGACAAATGATAGACACTATCAATGAATAATACTAAAAAAGTTATCTGTGGAATTAAATTTCAAAACTTCTGGCCAACTCTACAGATTCATGTTCAGCAATAATTTCTACCCTTTGGTCTATTGTTGAACTTCTGGGCATTACGACAAATAGAGAATGAGAATAATTATCTAGAATATTTTGATATTATTAAAAATAACAATGGTGACAAATGATAGACACTATCAATGAATAATACTAAAAAAGTTATCTGTGGAATTAAATTTCAAAACTTCTGGCCAACTCTATAAAACAGGTTTGGTATCAAAACAGAAACAAGCAACTAATTAAAGGTTTGCAATTTTGATCTTTGTTAATAAACAATTAAATTACGATTGTCCATACAGCAGTCTGCTCAGTAGTATAGTTGGAAAAGGTAACATTGTGCTCGCGACATGCTAAGGGGATTTCTTTGAAAACTAACGAACATTTTCGTTCCGCCACTGTACATTAAACTTCCACCGAAAATTGGTTTGAATGAGATCTACGAAGTAGCTTTTTTTTAATACGTCATAAATCGTAAACCATCCAAGAATTTTGATATTATGTTACTAGCTGCTACGGAACCCTTCATGGGCGATACCGAATCGCATTTGGCCGCTTATTTAAAATTAGGGATCGTAACCGTGTGCTAAATAATAAAACTTAAAACTCATCATAATTGATCAAGCGAGCGAAGCATTTGCTGCATCAGCTTGGGCAAAAACTCCTTCGTATGTCTGCCCGGCTGCCCGGCTGTTCTGTACCTACAGGTCGCATTTCTCAATCAATCTTGTCGAAACTTGCTAGAAGGGTTCTAAAACTACATAGTTTATAGGGTTCCGTACCCAAAGGGTAAAACGGGACCCTATTACTAAGGCACCGCTGTCCGTCTGTCCGCCTGTTACCAGGCTTTATCTCATGAACCGTGATAGTTAGGCAGTTGAAATTTTCACAGATGATGTATTTCTATTGCCGCTATAACAACAAGTACTGAAAAACAGAATAAAATAAATATTTATGGAGGCTCCCATACAACAAACTTGTTTTTTTTTGCCGTTTTTGTAGGTTTTGGTACGGAACCCTTCGTGCACGAGTCCGACTCGCACTTGGCCGATTTTTTTTAAAGTTAGTACTTAGATGTTAGCTAACAATAATTCACAAACTTAAGCAAGATAATATAAAAGATATGAACAAAACTGCGTTTGTACGGACAGGATGACTCACTTCAGCCTTGAAATTGATGTTCTCAATATGTCTGCTAGGGGCGCTTTTCGGTTATTCAATACAAAAATCCATGAAGAGCACACCACACTATGTAGTTGCTTGTTCAATTTGCGGTCTCGAGGCTCTGCTCCCGACAATGCCGTGGGAATGGAAACCTATTGGTTAAAAAGTATCAAAGACATCGACACGAAAGGTCTTACTGATTTCTCCAGGATATGCGGGATTCTTGAGTCGTTCGTGACAGATAGACGGCGACGGGCAGTTGCTGCCCTTGAATAAAGGGTCGCAAGGGAGCTGCGGGTCACACGGATGTATTTTCTCCTCTTTAGCGCATTTCTTGACATCAATTTTGTTGTTGGGAAACGGCATTTTGTTATTCTGGAAACAAGTTCTATGATTATACTTGTATTGTTATATTATGTCGTAGCCAACAGGTTGAATCAGCCGGCAGTTGGACGGCTAGCTTGTCCATTGAACATCGATAGCGTTGTTCAATGAAGGTAAGTTAAGCTTAGTTATAATCGCAGATTGTTCACTTATTGTTAATTCTAGTTGTAGGGTTTCAGGTTAATTAAAAACAATAATTTACGACAGCAAAATATATATGGCCGGCGGCTCACACCGCACACTTTCGTCTGACATTCATTCAATTAGATTGGCGCGTAGTTTGAATTCTAAACATGCCCCCGCACGTTGAAAGATCTTCTTTCAACGGGAGACATCATCTTCTGGCAGCAGCGGGACTATTTTGCTGAAGCTTCTTCGCACGATACCATTGGCAGTACGTATATCTGCGACACGGCATATGCCGTCACTAGGACCGGGATGCACGGCTACGACACGTCCAAGCTTCCATTTCAGCGGTGGGATGCCATCCTCCTTTAACAGGACTAGAGTATTATTCTGTAAGGAGTACTTGCAGGATCGCCATTTTACTCGCTGCTGGAGTTCTGAGACATACTCTTTACTCCACCGCGTCCAGAAGTGCTGGCGTAATTGCGCGATGCGCTGGAAGCGTGTCAATCTGTTTAATGGATAGTCCTCGACGTTCCGTTCAGGTAAGGCAATGAGAGGGCGACCGATGAGAAAATGGCCGGGCGTAAGTGGTGTCATATCTTCGGGGTCCGACGACAACGGAGAGAGTGGCCGAGAGTTAAGTATCGCCTCGATTTGCACCAACGTCGTAGTAAGTTCCTCGAACGTTAAATTACAATTTCCCAGCACTCTATTTAAATGATATTTGGTAGACTTGACACCAGCCTCCCATAGACCACCGAAATTTGGACTATACGCTGGTATAAAATGGAACCTCAAAGTGTCCTGAGCTAACTCAGCCGCCAGAGAGTCGCAATTGCTCTTTAAAAACTTTGAAATATCATTATATGCGCCAACGAATGAGGTGCCGTTATCTGAATAAATATGAGAGGGTTTTCCTCTACGTGAAATGAATCTGCGTAATGCTAGTAGGTAGTTATTGCTTGTTAAATCACCCACTAACTCCAGGTGGACCGCTTTAGTTGTAAAACATATGAAAATAGCGATGTAGGACTTGATGAGTCTACAACCACGGCCAGTGCGACTAGCGACGGCAACTGGGCCCGCGTAATCCACGCCTACACTTTTGAATGGGTATCCACCTGGTTCAAGGCGCTGCTGTGGTAAATTACCCATTAGAGGATTAAATGTCTTACCTTTCATGCGACTACAGCGCACGCATTGACGGAAACACTTCTTCGCCAGAACGCGACCACCTATTGGCCAATAAGTATCCCTAATTGTAGCCAATAAAAGTTGAGGGCCAGCGTGCATTAATCTTTTGTGTTCTAACTCATATATTAACTTCGTAATTTGATGTGTGGACTGTAAAATAATAGGGTGCTTCTTTTCAAATGTAAAGTTTGAGTTATCTAATCGACCTCCAACGCGAATTAATTTATTTTCATCTAAATAAACATTAAATTTAATCAGTGGGCTTTTGCAAGGTAATTCTTGTTTTTTAATCAATAGCTTATATTCAGGGAACGATTGAAATTGCGATTGCCTCATTATTAAAATTAAAGCTTTCTCCAATTCGTCAGTATTCAAATAATTAGTTTCGTGCTTGGTCCCTTTCTTGACATTATTTACAAACCTAAGCACATAGGCTACGGTACGTTGAAGCCTAGATAGATTTGAGAAGCGACTGAAATCTATAAGTTCGCGTGGAGTGGAATTACTTAAATGTAATGAAACTTCATTTCGAGTTTCAGGCAGCTCTTTAACAGTACTTGGAGTAGCAGGCGAGTGCGACGGATTGCGTTTCGAATAACCTGGACCATGCCACCATAAATTGAGCGACTGAAGAGAGATAACACAGACGCCGCGCGAAATTAGGTCGGCGGGGTTCTCGTCAGTCGGAACGTGTCTCCAAGTACGGCTGCCAGTCTTATCTAATATCTCAGCTATGCGATCGCGCACGAATGGTTGTAGCTTTGAAGGCAACATTTTAAGCCAACCTAGAACAATCATTGAGTCGGTCCAAAAAACAACCTGCTTGAATTGGGCTCGTAGTGCAGTGATGGCTTTCTCGTACAGACGAGCACCAATCAAAGCACCACAGAGTTCGAGTCGTGGTATTGTTGTGGGCTTGATAGGAGCGACTCGGCTCTTAGCGAGCAGTAAGCTGACTGATACCTCACCTTTGCAGTCGACGCTACGAACGTAAATACAAGCGCCATACGCACGCTCGGACGCATCTGTGTAAATGTGCAATTCCAAATGGGAATAGGAGTCACAGATGACACGTCGCGGTATGCGTAGGCTGTTCAGACCCGGTAGGCTGTCGATCACTTCGACCCAGACCTGGTTCATCTCCGGTGGCAACTTCTCATCCCAAGTCAGTCGCTGTAGCCACAGTTTCTGTAATATGATTTTCATGAGGATGACACAAGGTGATAAGAGCCCTAAGGGATCAAATATCTGGGCAATGACCGACAGAATATCACGCTTTGTGTTTCCTTTGGCTATGGTAGGACTGATGGGAAAATAAAGCTGATCTGACAATGGATTCCACCCGAGGCCCAACGTCTTACTTGATTCAGCATCTCCGATGTTAAATTCCGGTGATAGCTGATCGGGTTCTGGTAATAATTGAGGCTCATTCGACTTCCATTTCCTAAGAGGCATGCACGCTGAGGCGAGCTCGGCTGTAACCTGCACACGTATGCGCAAGACTTCGCTGATTTCATCCCCACCACTAATGAAATCGTCGATATAAAAATCGTGGAGTATAAGTTCAGATATTTTGGAATCCTTACAGTCTAGACCTATCTGTTTTAAACACCGAGTTGCGAGAAATTGGGCGCTAGCAGTGCCGTAACTTACACGATTTCAAACATAGCATTTTAAATCAGAATCGGGGTGATCACGCCAAATGATTTGTTGTAGTGGTCTATCATCATCATGTACAGCCAGACATCTATACATTTTCTCGACATCTGCAACTATAATGTATTTATGCTGCCTAAACCGTAAAAGGATCGACAGTAGGTCATCCTGTATCGTAGGTCCAATCATTTGGATTTGGTTGAATGAAACTCCCGAGGTAGTAGGACTACTCGCATTGAATACGACCCGCAGCTTGGTCGTCGTACTACTTGCATGAAGGATCCCATGGTGTGGGATAAAATAGTGAGGCACTGACGTAATTGGCATGCACTCTGACATGTGACCTAACGATTCATATTCGAACAGGAAATCTTTATACATTTTACTAAATGAGTCATTACCTTTTAGTCTGCGCTCTAAAGAGAACAAACAATGCTTAGCTCGCTGATAAGAATCACCTAACACGCTTGGTGTTTGCTTTAATGGGATTCTAACGCAGAAACGTCCGTCTGCGAGGCGAGTTGTATTTTTCACAAAATGTTCTTCACATTGCTTCTCCTCTGGAAAATAATGAGATGACTGAGGGCTAACTTCTTCGAGCTGCCAAAAACGCATTAATTGGTTTTGAATGTCATCATCAGAACAGTGAGAAGTCATTGAATCAATTTGAGTAAAATTACATTTAATCGGTGGACAAGTAGATACGCGGTCGCCGTTAACCGGACCGGAGACTATCCAACCTAGTCTAGTCTCATAAAGTATCGGCTTTCCATCTCCCAATTTAATATTTTGCGAACCTATTATGTTCCAAAAAATATCAGCGCCGATGATTAAATCAACGGCGGCGGGCGAATAAAAGTGAGGATCCGCTAAACAAATATTTGATGGAATATTTAAATTCCTAACATCGATCTGACGCCCGGGAACGTTATCCGTAATCGATGGCAGAATAAAACAACGTAAATATGTTGTATAACTTTCACATAACGACTTGATAGGTAAGCGACACATTTGACTAATGTTCGATGTTTTATTATTTATACCTACGACGGTCCTATCGGTGCGATCAGCTGGCAAGTTTAATTGTTCATGCAGTCGTTCGGTCATTAGACACGAAGTACTACCACTATCTAGAATCGCACGGGCGATGACCTCGCGGTTCTCATTATCACGCAGTTTCACTAAGGCAGTGGATAATAAAACATCACTGTGACCTGACGTCTCGCATGTAGTTGAGATGCTCCCCATAAGTGCGACGTTCGAATTCTGATAATTTGTGACAGTAGGCTCCGAGTTAGTTGAACGAGTGCTGTTATCGCAATCAGCTGTAGCTATAGGTACACACGTAGACAGCTGTTTTGATGCACTGAACTCATTTACGTGAATAAGTGTGTGGTGTTTACGCTTGCACACTTTACACCCAGGCTTCCTGCACGAATTAGCGTAATGTTCTCTCCGGAAGCAGTTAAAACATATCTTATAAGGAGGCAATAGCTTGTATCGTGCATCACTACTTAGAGCGAGAAATTTCGGACAGTTATTTAAATAATGATCATCATTACAGTTAGGGCAAGGTTTCATTGTGGACGATGAAGTCGAATTATTTTTATTATTACCACTCTGATAAGAAGAAACCATAGCTTTTATTTTGGTTGCATGTTTGCTACTTGTCGCACTATTTTGTGACAGTTCAATAGTCTCAATTAAATCTGCACGATTGCGCATGAATTCTAGAAATGAGTTAAGACTAATCGGTTTGTCTTTAGATAAGGTACCTTTATGTTCCTCCCACTCACGGAATGTTTTGGCGTCTAACTTTTACGTGACGATATAAATCAACAGAGTGTCCCAGTGTTCAATTGGTTGTCCCAAGGACTCTAATGCACGTAAATTCTTATTTAATTGATCTATCACACGTTTCAGAATGACGGACGACTCTTTTGTGACCGGTTCGATGCTGAATAAGGCTGCAACATGATTTTGTATTAATAAGCGTTTGTTATCGAACCGCTCACACAAAAGCCTCCATGCAACCGAATAGTTACTCGCGGAAAAGTCGATGGATTGAATTACCACAGCTGCCGAACCTTCTAATGACGCCCTCAAGTAATGGAATTTGTTAATCTCATCTATCTGATCATTGTTATCAATTAAACTTGAGAAGGTGTCGTGAAACTCCAACCAAGTTTCATAGGAACCTCCGAACTTCGGCAACTGAATCGTGGGCAACTTAACAAGCTTATAATTAGAACGAGTATTACTTGATGCACTGTATACCTTGTCTTGATCCTTTCGGTAGGTATCTAACATTCCCTGAGCATCGGCAAGTATCCGATAATAATGATTTTCAAACTCAGTTCGTTCGCTTGCTTGCAGGTCGCTGCTATCAGTACTGCACTCTATTTTTAACTGAACCTCATCGTATTGGTCATATAAAGATTCGATCTTACCGATACGCAATTGTAACTCCCTGGCCTCCGAGGAACTCAGTGACGAGGCATCCAAGCTCGTCAAATGATTCGCGAAAGCAGTGATACGACCTTTGATACTGCCGCGTTTTTTGATCAACTCTTTTTCTTCGGTCATTCTGGGAGACTGGCACGGTCGACCTGGAACTTTTATAACGTCGAATTATACCTAATTATAACTGATTAGATTAGTGTTGGGTACAAATTAACTTCACTTATTGTCACTTTTGAACTTTGACCTCGACCACTCTTTGTAACTCGCAGTCTCGATGAATGTAGGTATTTATTCGCGCTCGACACTCCAATGTTGATCTTGTTGATGTTGATGTTGATTAATAGTTATCTGGTGGTAAGAATCCGGCTCGATCCAGGACCATGTAGGGTTTCAGGTTAATTAAAAACAATAATTTACGACAACAAAATATATATGGCCGGCGGCTCACACCGCACACTTTCGTCTGACATTCATTCAATTAGATTGGCGCGTAGTTTGAATTCTAAACACTAGTTATCATAATCAGCCCATTTCAGTCCACTGTTGGACATAGGCCTCTCCCAATGCGCGCCATTTAGACCGATTTCCAGCTCTTCACTTCCACTTTCTACCAGCCGCCTTACGCAGATCGTCGCTCCACCTCGCCAGGGGCGCCCCACACTAAGTTCACCAAGACGTGGTCTCAACTCTAGAACACGTTTACCCGAGCGGTTGTCAGTTCTTCGGCATAAATGCCCAGCCCATTGCCATTTCAGCTTGCTAATTCTCTGAGCTATGTCGATGACCTTAGTTCTCTGTCGTATAACTTCAATGCGGATTTTATCCCTCAGAGAAACTCCAGTTGATTCTAGTGAGTACTTTATTAACGAGTGATCATAGTTGATAATTGTAGTTCGTGCAAAACATACGAGTATTAGATTGGTTTTAGCGACATACTGACTGACTGTCCAACAGTAAGCGGTACCTCACAACTGTTATGGTCTTCCGCTAACCGCTCTAGCTAAACGGACACTACTTTGTAACCTATTTTATATTCATCGAAACTAAACATTATCATCAAGAATTGAAGGACTACGTTATTTCAAACACCAGAGGAACCCCTTGTGCCTGCGAATACATAAATTGGTAGAGGGGCGGAGTAAGCGGGGGTCCATGACTGAGATTACTGAGTAAAATATTTTTTACCGCGGAGCAGCTTACCGCGCGTACGATGGAAACAAGTGAGCTAAGTGGAAGAGATACGTCGCTGGGCTCGCGTGGTATTCGGATGAGGGCTCTGGCCACCCACCTAAGAGACTACGTTGTGAACCCTGTACTGCCACATTTCATGGGCGTGTTTGTATTTGGCCTTCGGGCTAACCACGGGTGGGTCAACTTGGGCGCCGCACGAGCTGGGCACGGGCGCGTTCCGTAGGAGATCCCGGAACCCATTAACATGTGCAGAGGATGGCTACCGAAGGGTTTTTAGTGAGTTCTCGAGTCTGAGAAACCTCACATAACCTTACTATACCCTTAATGTGGTGGGGTATTTATGACGGAACAAGCAGATGGCCTAACTGATGTTAAGCGGTAGCCTCTACATTAACAATGCATTACCTCATAGGTCACGTCCACTGAGGGCGCACCCTATGTGGAATTGTTGGCACTGTGCCCGCCACCCTGAGACAAAGATGAAAAGTCCCATGTGCTTGTAATTTCACCAGCACCACATACCCTTCAAACCGGAACACAGCAGTGCGAGCACTACTACTTTGCGGCAGAAATAACTATGGTGGTACTTCCCCGGACGAACTCCTTTACAAAAAAGCTCTGCTACTATTAAAATCCCTACTACTTCCCTCTAGACAACAAAAAGCGGCCATATGTTTGTCGGGCCACGTGCATTGCAGGGGTCTCTAGTTGTCCGTCAACACTTGAGCAGGGTCAAGTGTTAATGTGAAGCTGAGGAGGTCTTACAATTTGACTATAAAATGCCGTATTGTGTTGTTAGAGGATGCCACAATACATTAGGAAAATACAAGAAGGCTGGTAGAATAACATTACACCTCACACATAGATTGTTTTGTGAACACGCTTGACAGGAACTTAGAATGAAACGATCGTTCTCCATGTAAGTATAAATTATTTTGCTACAAGCATAGACTGAATACCTTCAGATAGTTTAGCTTCTATTTGGTGTTTGACAAGTTTCGAGGTCATTCTGGCAGTTCAGCCTGTTGGCTTGACATTTGCAGCCGTCCTTCGATTCTTCTGGCTTTTCACCCTGCAAAGCTATGATTTCTCTTAGATCCTTCGCGATACAAGGCAAACACAAGTTCTTAAGCCCGTTTTTACAAGCCTGGTCAGTCATATTAAGTTTGTGTGAAGTTTACATTGTATGTGGAAAAAATATATACTTAAAGAACTTATGTTTGTTGCCAAATACTAAAAAAACATTTTTTTAACCATGGTAGAAATATTTCAGGGTCGTCAATCATTTAACAAGTACCAGGGTACAACTACCAATTCATTGAGTACTCAGAGTTGAAATATGTACATTATAGATTTCGCTATTTTCAAAAATAAGCTTCTTAGTCAACACGGACCAGTATCCAGGCCATTATAAAAAACAATATCAGCCATCTTGTTTCTACAGTTCATCCAATCAGAAAGTATCAGATTAGACGCCAGTGATGCCAATTCAGAAATGTTATAGCTAGATCTAGCAGTAAATTAACATCATCAGCTACAAAAAAACCGATCTAAACCCAAAGAAAAACAGAAAATTTACTAAAAAATGACAGTCTGTCTGTGGAGAAGAAGTCTCGGTTGACATATCTAAAAAAAGTAAGGTCGTATGCTTACTGTAAACTAGTAACATGATAAAACTATGTTTTTTTGTTCTAAATAATAAAAATATTATTATAATATTATAAGTCGTAATCCAAAAGAAAACGTCACAAAATTATTTTATATGTACAATCAATTTATTTATTTATACATTATTGCACATACAATAATGTTACAAAAAGGTGGGCTTCATGCTAACAGCATCTTCTACCAGCAAAATCAGGTTTGTGACAGCTAGTGGTTGGCGTACTACTAGACTACCTAAACGTACTACGTAACTGCGTAAACTAACAAAAAAAATAAAAAGTTTCTTCCATTTTTTTTTTAACAATGTTTGTTTTTTTAACATTGACCTTTGTTTGACCACGATCTCACCTGTTGGTAAGTGACGATGCGGCCGAAGATGGAGCACAAAGGTCTAGAAGGCACCTATTCACTCTAGCCTAGCTCTATTCCATCTACAATAATTTTGGTTATTCATAAAAACAATTGATAGACCAAGTATATTCAAAAGTAGGCTAAAACAGCTTTTGCTGTAAGGGTGCTATAATGCACTACTTAACAAGTTCAGACAAGAATTGCTTTTTGAACATAAATTTCATAAGGAGGATTTTGTTTTTTTTAGTAGTGATCTGGCTGTTTTTTATAAATTGAGTTGGCAGCACTCATAGCATATGTCAGTCCAGTCAAAATTGTAAAAAATTTGCATTGATAATTAGTTAATTTGCATTAATTTGGATAATTTCCACTATCGCGGAATATGGACGTGACAAGTGGTGAGCTCATCGTCGCCATAGCTTGCCACAACTGGCCGGATAAATAAAAAACATATCGTTTATGAAATGCTGTGTCCCAGGCTGTTCGTGAATCGATGAAACAGGTATGTATATTTAATGCTAATTTAATAACTAGTAGTTACACAAGGGGATGGGCAGCAGCATCCTATTGAGTGCTCAACACGAATACTGCGATCACCCGCTCGCAATCCGCCTGCCAAGCGTGGTGATTATGGCAAAACCATTTCAGACCCACGGTACCCCTGGCCATACCCCTGGCGGTACCGTAGGACTTTTAAAGTTAAACGGTACCACCGAGTAAGTGACCCTAGTGATGTGTTGACCAAGCCCCGCGGTTACGTTTGCACCATTGATTTGCCCCATTAATGGTGCAGACGTAACTGGTTAGTTACGTTTGCACCATTCAATTTGATACAACATACTAACCTTGCTTTTCTCGCCATAAAAATTTGTTTATTTAGCGTTTGTGTTTGACATGGTTTTTTGGATAGAATGTTCACAAAAAAACAAGTTCCTTTAGGAACATTCGGTTGACTTTGCAAAATTTTGAAATTCCAAAATGTATAATTTCCCGTTTCTTTTTAGTGTTGTATTATTTTAAAGTTGTGTTCCTATAATGTTGACTTTTTTGGGATCACATAGTTTTATCAATCTATAAGGCGCTCAGAACACGACAAAATTTTTACTCTCAGTTGCGGCAACCGGCAAATCGCAACTATAGCCGTTTTTTTGGATGACAGCTGTCAAAATTGATTCAGTCATATTTCGGAAACTACTCGTGCTAGAGTTTCGTTGTATGGCTCAAATGAAAGCTGATGACAAAATCTACATTTTGTATGACAGCTGTCAAAATTGAAACAGTCATATTTCGGAAAATACTCTTGCTAGAGTTTCGCTGTATGGCTCAAATGAAAGCTGATGACAAAATCTACATTTTGGATGACAGCTGTCAAAATTGAAACAGTCATATTTCGGAAACTACTCGAGCTAGAGTTTCGTTGTATGGCTCAAATGAAAGCTGATGACAAACTCTACATTTTTGATGACAGCTGTCAAAATTGAAACAGTCATATTTCAGAAACTACTCGTGCTAGAGTGTCGTTGTATGGCTCAAATGAAAGCTGATGACAAAATCTACATTTTGGATGACAGCTGTCAAAATTGAAACAGTCATATTTCGGAAACTACTCGAGCTAGAGTTTCGTTGTATGGCTCAAATGAAAGCTGATGACAAAATCTACATTTTGTATGACAGCTGTCAAAATTGAAACAGTCATATTTCGGAAAATACTCTTGCTAGAGTTTCGCTGTATGGCTCAAATGAAATCTGATGACAAAATCTACATTTTGGATGACAGCTGTCAAAATTGAAACAGTCATATTTCGGAAACTACTCGAGCTAGAGTTTCGTTGTATGGCTCAAATGAAAGCTGATGACAAACTCTACATTTTTGATGACAGCTGTCAAAATTGAAACAGTCATATTTCAGAAACTACTCGTGCTAGAGTGTCGTTGTATGGCTCAAATGAAAGCTGATGACAAAATCTACATTTTGGATGACAGCTGTCAAAATTGAAACAGTCATATTTCGGAAACTACTCGAGCTAGAGTTTCGTTGTATGGCTCAAATGAAAGCTGATGATAAAATCTACATTTTGGATGACAGCTGTCAAAATTTTATTTTTGTTTTATTTATTATTTCTGTCACCAGGCTGTATCTCATGAACCGAGATAGTTAGACAGTCGAAATTTTCACACATGATATATTTATGTTGCCGCTGGAACAACAAATACTAAAAAACAGAAAAAAAAAAAAAAAAAAAAAAAAAAAAAAAAAACAGCGTTGCAGTTCACTGCAGCAATATGCTAAGCATGGACCTTTTTTGACGGCACTATACACACAGCAACAAATATTTTTTGACGGTGTAACTTTTGTTTTGTGTATTCAAGCTGTGTGTATGTGCTGTTCAAAATAAATTATTTCTATTGTTCTATTATATAATAAAACATATATATCTATGTAATGCATTTTACTAAGTCGGACTTGTTAGTATGATTTGTTGGTATAAGATCTGTCCTGGCTGCTAGCTTATTATGGAATGTGTTAATACTGGAAGAAAGCGTTAGTTGAGTCAGTCGTGGGAAGCAATGGCGGCGATGAGCTCACCACTTGTCACGTCTATATTCCACGATGGTGCAACCCACTGTGAAAAGCGGCCCATTGAGGCTCTGCCTACCCCTTCAGGAAAAAGGCGTGTGTCTATGTATGTATGTATGTATATTAGTTATCTAGCACCCATAACACAAGCTCTGCTTAGCTAGGGGCTAGATAATGTTGTGTGATCTATCCAACATTATTTATTTTATTTAACTACCTATGTATGTACACAACATACGTATATAATATGTAAACAGATACTCTCAATGTCGCCTCATCTTATTTTATTTATTTGCAGAATAAAATAACTGATGATCAGAAGGAAATGGACTGTACATATCACTGCAAATACGTTTCCAGGATACCCATCCTTGTGATGGATCCTTCGGTAGCTGTGGTATGTATTACCTTCAGCATAATAACTAACAGGAACGCGTAGAAGCGTAACTCCTCAATTAATCTACCTACACTTATATTATAGTTCGTAAGTTTGTATGTAGGAGGTAATAAACGACTACATATCCGATTTTAAAAAAAAAACTGTTCTTGAATATTTAGAAATTACTTTGAGGGTGGACATAGGCTCTATTTTATTAGCTTTCGCCCGCAGCTACGCTCGCGTTATATGTGTAGTTCCAATTCAACTCCGTAAAGGTTGAGCGGATTTTGATTAATCAAATCAAAATCCGAAAGATTAGATTATTTATTTATTTGCAAAAATGTGGAAACACTGAGTTGTTCTTGTGTAGGTAAATGGTCAACACGTTACAAATTTTTAACTATATTAATGGCGGAACAAGCAGACGCCCCACAGAGAGATGATGTTAAGCGGTAACCTCTGCCTTTATCAATACAATAACATCCACCTACGACTCGCCCTATGTGGCATTGCACTGCGCCCACCACCCTGAGACAAAAATGAAAAGTCTCGTGCCAGTAATTTCACTGGCACCTACCCTTCTAACCGGAACACAGCAATGCGAGCACTTCCTCTGAACGAACTCTCGCAAAAAAGCTCTACCTACTAAAAAGTATCTAGCATGCAAATGATGATAAAGTTTTTTTATTTATTGATTTTTGGTGTGTGGATGAACGCTTGCGAAGGGCGGTAGGGGGGGGGGGCTGCTTTTTATCCCAACAACATGCTTGCGAAGCCGCGGGCAAAAGGCTAGTTGTTAACAAATGTAATTCTTTGATTACAGTGTTTCCTGTGCCGGACAAGAAATGATTTCGACGAACTATGCAGCACGATCGCAACAAACTTGACTCGCGAGACTCAACCGCTCTTCGACATATGCGAGAAGAGACCGTCGCATTGGAGCCCCCTCAATAATGACATTGACTTACAGAATACTAACATATTTACAGGTAACTTGCTGTGCCCGACCTGAGAATAGACCGCTCCCGTGGATGTCGTAACAGCCGACTGCGTGTAGAAATTAGGGAATAGGCAACAGCATCCACCTGAGTACTTAACACCAATAAAATAAATAAATACATAATGCTAGTTCACACAATGTTATCTAGCCCCAATATAAGCAGAGCCTGTGTTATAGGTAGGTACTAGATAACTGATATACTTAATTCAATTTTTTTGTATACAATAGTACCTATGCAAAAAAAAAGTACATAAGCATGGTGGAAAAACTGCAAAATAAGTTAACTATGTATACTTAAAGGTATTTTTTTAACTGTAAACATAAAAAGGGTTTGTTTACGGTCAAATTAGCAAAACTGATGATATTTATGAGATACTATCAATTAAAACATGTGTGTTATGTCTCTTAGCGCTCGCGAATTCAACTTTCTCTATCTGAAAAAGTGTTGATAAACTGTAATGAGCAAAAAACACCAAAAAATAATAATTTCGCCCCTCAAGCGAGACGAAATAAGTCATTATAATGTATTTACATACATACATAGACACACGCCTTTTTCCTGAAGGGGTATGCAGAGCCTCAATGGGCGCTTTTCACAGTGGGTTGCACCATCGTGGAATATAGACGTGACAAGTGGTGAGCTCATCGCCGCCATTGCTTCCTACGACTGACTGAACTAACGCTTTCTTCCAGTATTAACACATTTCATAATAAGCTAGCAGCCAGGACAAATCTTATACCAGCAAATCATACTAACAAGTCCGGGTAATCCCTTAGTCGGCTTTTACGACATCCATGGGAGAAAATGGAGGGGTCTATTCTTAGGCCGGACACACCACGGCAATGTGTATAGGTAGATCTAATGAATAACTACTATTGTATGTTTAAAAATAAAAAGGTGCATATTGTGTTTGAAAACGTTGTTTTACTAACAATAGCCAGGCACCTATCTATCGCTATATAAGTATGCCTATTTGCTATAGAGGCATACATATATAGCGATAGGTAGGTAGCTAGCTATTTATGTAGTATGAAAAATGCAAATAGAGCTAAAGCACAGAATAAATAATAGTTACTATGGCAAAAGTTCAATTAGTCAAATACAGAAGGCGCGCATGAGCTCCTCCCCTCTTTTGGCGGGAGATATATCTCTATTTCTATATATAAAAAATTCCTCTATGAAATATTTTTAACAATGTGTCAGTTGCGCAAAAAACTAAAGCATAGAGAATTTTTTTAAAGAAACTATTTCTGACCACAGATATTCAAAAAAATCGGGGTATGATCGGGGTATGGCTGTGTCGTGGACTTGGCCGTGTGTTTTACGTGAATACGTATACGAACACTAACCACGACCCAGGGAATCCTAGTGTAGGATCAGTATTATGTATGTGACTGTTGGGTGTGAAGATGTAGGTATGTAATAATTATTTTTGAACACTTAGGTCATTGATGGACAACTTTATTCTTTTACGTTACGTTTTAGGTACGCCTTCACTCTGTCATATGGTGTTTAATGGGTATCACTTGATTGCTCTTTAAAAGCCCTTTCGAACCATATACGATCTCTATGTTTTGATTAGGCTTTTAGACGAGTGTAGGCTGACATTCCTTAATTTATTTTATTTTTTACTTTAGCATCATATATATCACTGTAACTGTTTCACACTAATATTGTATATCGATAGATCTTGACGGGAGCTGACGATTAAACTGTAACTAACATCGTAGCTTCTCTGAGTCTAAATTTATTCTAAACGAAAATTATGTGATGCAGCGAAATTATCTAAAAATAGCGGCACTCACCCCCCCCCCCCCCCCCCCCTCCACCGCGCGTGATGCTTCACTATGCTCACGCAACGTAACAAATACTTTGATCCTTCAGCTATCGAGTGGTGTAATTGAATTTAGTATGTGTATGCTGCAACATCAAACTGAATACTCCGATATTGTTAGCATCAGATTTCTGGATTGCCATCAATTATGGAAGTAAATGTAAAGACGTATTCACGTCAAAATATAGATATGATGGCTTAGAGCAATACAGCCTCCGTATGTGATAGAGACAAAACATGCGTGCCTGATTTTTTTTCGGCATTTTGGCGCTGTCAATGGATAAAACCGATATAAAACCTTAATGGGCGGTCTATTTCGTAATACCTCTGTAGTGCATTGCAGCCTCTTGAGGCCTCTGTATTCTGTATATAATACATACAAAATAATTTATGTTTTTTTAGTATATTAGTGATATCTGGGAACTGAAATAATAACTTTGCGGAGGCCGCCATGCTTTAAGCTTTGGGCATGTCCACCTCTCTCTTCTAATTATAGTTCTAGTTTGTATGTAGTGGGTAACCTCGGAACTAGAATACTGCTCCGATTTCGATAATTATTTCACTAATGTTAAGCTACATTTTCTCTGAGGCTATGAGTGGAATATGATAGGCTATTTTAAATAAATAACGGCTTATGACCACTGTATTTCGTCGCTTTGCTGACGTTTCGAGACTGAATTCAGAAGCCTCTTCATCATGAGCACCGCCCGCGACCGCGTTCGGCGGTGGACCGGCGAATTTTATTTAAAATGATTCCCAACCACGATAGTTTCAATTCAAGGCTATGTTTTATTAGCTTCTGCACGCGACTACGCTCGCGCTATATGTGTAGTTCCACTCAACTTCGTAACGGATAAGTGTATTTTGATAAATTTGGTGTGAGAGTTGACGCTGGAGGGAAGGGTGGGGGTGAATGTTTTCAGGGAGGGGCTTCTTTTTATCCTGAATCCATGTGTGTGGGCTAGTTTACTATAAAGGACAACTCACGCTAGACCGTGTCGGGTCCGAGCCGAGTGTCGGCCGTAGCGTAGCATGGTCACCGAGCCGGTCCCGTGCCCTGATTACATTACAATCTCAGGCGCAGCTCGGCGGCACTGTATTCATGCAACGGGCCGTGACCGAGCCAAGGCAAGACCGAGTTGTTTCCGAGCGTTGTCCGTTGCTTGGCCGTCACTCGGTTGCCGCGCGGTATAGCGTGAGTGTGTCCATACAAAATATCAATAGGTATATATAAAATCATTGCGTGACTGACTGACTGACGCACAGCCTAAACCATAAGTCCTAGAGACCTGAAATGTGGAGGGTACGTTCCTTTTGTAGTTTAGGGGTGCACTAATAAAATAATTCCATAATTTCAACCCCTAAGTGGGGTGTTTAAAGTTTGTATGGAAAAGTACACGCGGACGAAGTCGCGGGCATTCCACTATATGTAATATTAGTTGACCGCGCTACGGCCGACACTCAGCTCAGACCCGACACGGTCTAGCGTGCGTGTATTTGTATGTATGAACCACCCAGAACTCTAATATGAACCAATTTTAACAAATGAGTTATTGAGACTCGTCTTTCCCCATGGGGTGATTCAAGATCCAAGAAAATAAGGTCTGCTACTGTGAGACTTACACCAGATGACGTCAATATACAGTTGCCACTCAATTGTAAAAGTTACGGAAATATTTTCCGTGAGATTATTCTGAAAACATTTGAGTTATAATTATGTTTGTCTAACCAAAGACTTTCTAATAACTCTACGATGGACTTAGCATTCCATACAAAAATACTTACATACATACATACATACTTACATACTTAGAATTGCTTCAAAATTGCACCTCTGAAAATTCGAAATTTGACAAGTTCGATATAGACTGCCGGTTCACATAATGGTCCTTCAAATGTGTTCAATAACAAAGCAGCAATGGATGAATAAAACTTTCAGAATTTATTATTATGACTGTTATTAACCCCCGACGCAAAAACTAAGGGTTTTTATAAGTTTGACGTGTCTGTGTGTGTGAATGTGTGTCTGCTGTCCCATCGTAGCTCCCGAACGGATGAACCGATTTAGTTTTTTTTTTGTTTGAAAGGTGAATTTGTCGTGTTTGTTCTTAGCTATGTTTGATCAAAATCGGTTCAGCCGTTTCATTGCGTTGGGGTTTTTTAAATTTTTACAAAATTAATTAATTGTTTTTCTGTAGGTTCGGGCACTTTGAGTGCTGATTGACTAATGAACAAATGAACAACATGCCATCGTGTGTTCGGCAGCGTCCCATGGTTTAGGTACATGGTTTCGACCAAATTTTGGCGCAGCCATTGTTCAAGCTGTGGTGTGTCTAGCCTAGAAATAGACCCTTCCGTCTCCTCCCATGGATGTCGAAACAGCCTGCTAAGGGATTACCCGGACTTGTAAGATTTGTGATCGTGCTACGTTTTCTATTCAAATAATACCCATAAGTGCTTCGAAAACCTTTATTGAACTATAATTTTCCCAGCAATTTACTCGTCTCCCTGGCTATGCTCATCACTTTTATTACTCTCATCACTTTTCTCAGTGCTAGAAGTTTCACTAGAAGATGATTTTATGGTTGAGGTTCGTGATAGCGATAATGTGGGTTTAATTTGCTCCTCACAAAACAATGAAATTATCTTTTCTTTGATAGTAGCGAACACGCTGTTAGAAGCTGGGGCTAGAGTAGACGGTAAAATATTGGTTACATCTTTTGGAGGCGTAGGATTATCGTATGGTGAACTAGTATCATTGAATTTAGAAGGTTTCAGACCTTCAGATATGCTAGAAAGGCTTATGTTATCGCTGAGCATAGATAATTTAGACTTAATGTTACCAATCACGTCTGAAATCTTTTTTAATTCCGGGCTACTACCACTGCCTTTATCGTCCTTATCCAAGCTATCAACTCTTCTAAAGAAATTGAAAGTCAAGCCTTTAGTCTCTTCGCATTTCTGAGTGTCACCAGTATCCGCCTTATCTACTTTTTTGTTGCAATCAATAGATATCAAAGAAACTGCATCTTTCGTTGTATTGTAAACATTGCAGACAAAATCTTCCATTGCTATTTTTATTGTTGAAATTGTTTTTTGATGGTTTTTTTTGCTGATAAATGATTCCTCTGATTCAGTTGTATTTGGTAAAGAATCGCTGTCTCTACACCTCTCAGTTAGAAAGTAAGATGGGTTTTGACTTTTGACGCGTATAGCTGGCTCTTTGGCACAACGATCAGTGCATGATTCGGGAGTGCTTTTGTTTTCACACGTGGCTTCTATTTTTGGCGGTGGGGTTTGACTTCTGATCTCTATAGATGGGTCTTTGACACAGTGATCAGTGCATGATTCCGGAGTGCTTTTTTTTTTACACGCGGCTCCTATTTCTGGCGTTGGTGTTTGACTTCTGATGCCTATAGCTGGCTCTTTGACACAACGATCAGTGCATGATTCTGGAGTGCTTTTGTTTTTACACGCGGCTCCTATTTCTGGCGTTGGTGTTTGACTTCTGATGCCTATAGCTGGCTCTTTGACACAACGATCAGTGCATGATTCGGGAGTGCTTTTGTTTTTACACGCGGCTCCTATTTCTGGCGGTGGTGTTTGACTTCTGATGCCTATAGCTGGCTCTTTGACACAACGATCAGTGCATGATTCAGTAGGGGGTTTATTTTCACACGTGACTCCTATTGATGGCTCTTTTTCACTTTTAACAGAGCTTGATTCGAAAGCGCATTTCTTCTTTGATTCTTCTACTGATTTTTTCTTTGTGCATTTTGGTTTTGGTGAACATTCACGTACTTTTTCTTTGCTTTCTTCTGCTGGCTTTGGACAATGAGGTGCAGTAACATTCTCAGTCGATTTACTAATAGGAATACACTTACTTTTCTTATTTTCTTTTTGATTTTCCATGGCCGATAAACACGCGGAACTACCGTCTACGTGACTGATGCTGGTTTTCCCAGAACTGTTTATGGTATCAGATATCTCTTTTTCCCCTTGAAATATTTCAAAACAAGGTTGGTAATCAGGAAAATCTTCACTGACAGAATTAAGTACACTTCTGAGTAATTCTTCTTCAGATTCAGGACAATCCCCGGACAGCTTCAGGTAAGGTTTGATGACTTCTTTGCAGTATTTGTACCTGTTGGCCTCTTTTGAGCTTGTAGTGGACGGGTCGTCCTCTGAGTCGTAGAGATGAGGCTTAACTTCTACACTCACTGTTTCTTTGATGAGTGTAAAGTCTTTAGAGCTTTCAGGATCGTGTATTATTTCACAAAATTCAAAAACTGTAGTTGAACTTTTGTCTGATTGGTCGATATCTCTCGGAAGTGGGGGCCTCGCGCACTTGTTGGGTGGTTTCGAGATCTTAACAACGGGTACACTATTCGTCTGTGTACTCTGACTCTGTTTCGAATGCCCACAGGTACAAGCAGATTTAAGCAATTTATCAGGAAGCATATTTTAACTACCAATAGGAGCAAACATTTGCTACACCCAGCATTGGTGTAACGGTCTGTTGTTAATTTACATTTTCAATATTTGTTTTTTTCAGCTTTTAATAATTTATTTTAAAATAAAAATTGAAAACTGCAATTTTGACGTAGATTTTTTTGACTTCAACTATTTCAGTAAAGAGCAAAGAGGATACAATAACTAATAGCCCTTGCACACGTACGCCAATTCGACAAACGGACGATCAATTGTCACCGTGTGCACGCGATTGTGCTTAGCAATTCGACAATACATTCGTTCAATTCAATAAAATCATTCAATCATCGATTGCCGCCAGCCATTTTCAAACAGGGATAATAGCTGTCATTAGCTGTGCACAAGAGGTTCCCCCACCACCAAAAATACAATGTTACCAACTCAAAAAGATGAGTTGGTTGGTCACAATTTCCCAAAGGTAATGTGAGACCGCTAGAAATCGATTATAATTTACCCACATTTCAGGCACACCACATAGCCCACCTCCATTTAATTTTCTAGTTTGTAATTTGTTAATTTGTTATAACTTAGTACCCCATAGTAGTCTAAGAATGTGATTAGATGCGTGCCCAGTTCACCCCACAAAGTATATTTACTGTAAGTGCAGTAAGCAGTTGAATTTAAATAAAATAAAATAAAATAATGATCACCCTTAGAGCGTTAGTTTACGCATTATTATCGAAGGAAGGAAGCTGCCATAAAGTGCCATGGTAGGTACACTAAAACATAATTAATTATATGGAATCATGGAATGGAAGCCCCATCGCCATGCACCACCACAATGAACAGAACAGGCAGGCAGAGTAGGAGACACTGGACTGATAGACCTCTCCTGAAGCAAAGCAAGGCTAGCTCATCACAATAATGCTTTCCAAAAATAAAAACAACTTCAAAGCTAGGAATTTATCCCTAATAAAAGATTTTAAGAGATCGGAACCATGTGTTGATGAAAGTGAGCCTAAACACGGCCAGTCTACTATTATCCACTGAGGAGTTCCGTTGTCCACCTTCCGTGTCCATCATCAGACCAGCTAGTTGTAAAATTTGTGATCGGAACCATGTGCTGATCAAAATGAGCCTAAACACGGCCAGTCTACTATTATCCACTGAGGAGTTCCGTTGTCCACCTTCCGTGTCCATCATCAGACCAGTTAGTTGTAAAATTTGTGATTGGAACCATGTGCTGATCAAAATGAGCCTAAACATGGCCAGTCTACTATTATCCATCAAGAAGTTCCGTTCGCCACCTTCCGTCTCCATCATCAGACCAGCTAGTTGTAAAATTAGTGATCGGAACCATGTGCTGATCAAAATGAGCCTAAACACGGCCGGTCTACTATTATCCACTGAGGAGTTCAGTTGTCCACCTTCCGTCTCCATCATCATATTAGCTCGCTGTCTTTTTCTTTCTTTAAGTTGAAGTCGCACGGCTTGAGCATTTGCCATTTTCAATTATGTTTATTGTATTTTCACTATCATGGTGTGTCTGGCCCAAGAATAGACCCCTCCATCTCCTCCCATGGATGTCGTAAAAGCCGACTAAGGGATTACCCGGACTTGATAGTAAGATTCGTTGGTATAAAATTTGTCCTGGCTTACTGGAAGCCGCGTTAGAAGAGTCAGTCGTGGGAAGCAATGGCGACGATGAGCTCACCACTTGTCATGTCTTTTTCCGGTGGCCGTTTTACTAAAACGTTGGTAGAATATTTCCACCAACATTAAAATCCCATTGATCTAATAGCAAAAATTCTACGTCTATGGAAAATCCCGAACGCTGATCTATCAATAATCGTTTTTATTTAATGACGTCCTAAGATAACTTAATACAAAATTTTATGGACTTTATTAGTTTATGTCAAAATGATAACAAGCAAACTTTGAATATCTATATAGAGCTGCCATAACGCATGTTTAAATTAATGAAATAAAATATATTTATTTCTCCGAGTTATTTTGACTTTAAGGCCTTAATTATTGGAACTTCTATAAAATAGTAGGTAAAACAAATGAAAAAATATATATACAAAAACAAACAAAAATAAGAAAGTAATAATTAAACCAAATGAAAATTGTGTACCATTCTACGAATCATTGTATAATCAAAATCATGTTTTGGTTTTGGGTCACTCATATCTTTTTTCTTAGACTCTTCTTCTCTCAGTATTTTGTTAACAATTGTTCGAGAAATTCCAGTTATGTATTTTATTAATATATTCAGCCTAGACTTTTTTCAGACCAGATCGGAGACGTTCTGGAAAAAGGCCAGGTCAAGAGTACCCTTAACTGACGAGCATGTATGAAGAATGTGATTAGAGTGAATGAAGCAAAAGAAGTGTGTCAGGATCGTAGCAAGTGGAAATCCGTGGTCTCTGCCTACCCCTCCGGGAAACAGGCGTGAGTTTATGTATGTATGTATGTAGGTTTTTTTATTAGTGACTTTCGGATAAAAAGTACAGGAAGTGATTGAATACGATTTCGCGGGCTTGTAGCGCAATGCGTTTATCATTTCCGAACGTTTTTGGCATGGCTTTAGTAATTTGTCTGAAAAAAATATTGTAAAATATGGCGTAGGTACCTATATGAAAATTGGTATTATCCACTCTATATAAATATGATGATATTATTCGATGCGATCTAGACATATAGATCCACCAACTTATCTGTAGAACCATTTACCAAAAATTTTCTATCATCTACATACATTTCATTCTACAGATAAGTTGGTGGATCTCTACACTGTCTTCCGAGGCACTGGTCCATAATCTATGGATTTAGTAGCACTGAGCATAGAGTTTTTTTGAATATAGAATTCACTGATGACGCAAAAGAGAAGCAAAAAAAACCATGGACTTAGTGTAGTCCATGGAGAAACAGAGAAGAGAAGAAGACAAGAGTATTCTCTGTCTACGGTCGCAGGCCTAGTCAAAGAATAGAGGTAGTAGGCTGTTGCAGCTGCCATACCCTCTCGGTATGTTAACAAACAGGTATACTACGTATTATGTTCTTTGTGCCGAATTCCCAAAAATAAGTTAATTATATTTCCAACGAAATAGAACTTAAGGTACTTCGAAGTTGGCCACTGCTGCTTGTGGCCGGAAGGCAGATGTTCTACGGATGAAATAAAATCGGAGGGGGCTGGGTGTTGGGAAGACCACAACTCACATCTTGCGTCTGTGTTGGGCTCTTTATCAGTGGGCTTCGTTGATCGTAGGAAGCTCTTGCGGCTCTTTAAGCGGACGGGAGGTAGCTTGTGGCCGTGAAGAGGATGCCAGTTATCAGCTTCCTGCTTGCTCTTTTCAACGCTGCAACCAACCTCACGGCGAACGCTTGGTGGCTGCCAGTGGATAGGTATAGCATTTTAAGGGGGGTGCGTTTTAGGCAGCCTGTAATAATTTTGCATGTGTCGTTGAGGGCGATATCTAATACCTCCTTCGCGTGGGCAGACTGGTGCCACTGGGTGCCACACTGGACATGCAAATTCACCCGCCGAAAAGGAGAGTGACAAGCCAGTTGTCCGTAGCACATGAGGTAATGCTCCCCAAGTTAGGCGCCCAAGTTAGGTAAAAGTTAGGCGCCGCAGTAAGGCCTTATCGAGCGTAATACCCAGGTAGCAAGGGAATAAGCAGTGGTCAATGCTTTCACCTTTCCAAGTAGGTAGTAATATAGAGGGTCCGTTCGTTTAGAGTGCCGGTTGCGAAGGTGCAAGATGCAAGATTTTGTCGACTTCCCTAGTTCTTTTAGTGCCACCGACACTCTCGTCCGTCTCTTCGGCCCCTTCAAAACTATCGGTTGAGGCGGCCAGTGCTAGATCGTCAGCATCGACAGAGGTAGCGATGTGTTAGCGAAGTGCTGGGCTGATCATTTGTGTACCTACCTAAATTTTAAAAAGTTCCGGAGCAAGTATGTGCTCTTCCATATGTGCGACCTCTGTGGCGCAGCGGGCGAAGTTTCGCTTGCGACGCAGGAGGTTGCGGGTTCGATTCCCGCCTCGGAACAAATATTTGTGCGATCTGCAGATATTTGTTCAGGGTGTTCTGGGTATTTTCTATAAAAAAATAAAAAATAAACTATCTATTACCCACCCACAATTACACAAGTACTTATTACACAAGCTCTGCTTAGCTTGGGACTAATTTTTTTTTTTTTTTTTACTTCTAGAATGACGGATCAAGCAGATGTAAGCGGTAACCTCTGCCTCTGAACAGTGCATTACCTCATAGGTCACATCCACCTAGGACGCGCCCTATGTGGCATTGCACTGCGCCCGCCACCCTGAGACATAAATATGAAAAGTCTCATTTGCCTGTAATTTCACCGGCACCCTTACCCTTCAAACCGGAACACAGCAATGCGAGCACTACTGCTTTGCGGCAGAAATAGGTATTGTGGTAGTACTTCCCCGAACGAACTCTTTCACAAAAAAGCTCTACTACTGCTAATGTTGTGTGAACTGTCCAGCATTATTTATTTATTTATTATTAGGTATTCGTAAAATTTCAAATGTAGCCCTACCAGCGTTCTTGTCTTCCGTCTATAGCACTTGTTCTTTGGTTAATAAAATTATATCTCCTTCTCTTGTGGCTCTTTCTGGCAACACTCTCAAAATTTCATACTTAGACGAGGCTCGAAATGCTTGGCATAGTGCTTGCCCCAATACTACTCCCCCCAAATCTCTTTCGTCTCAACGGCTATGGGACGGGCCTCTGTACGAGCTGACGCGGAATTGTCTGTTATAAACGTGCTCAAGCTCCACAGATCGTGTTCGTCTCCTGGCCGTTTCCAAATGGGAGTCAGAGTTTTGGTTGCAAGCACTTCCATCACACAATACTGGTACTTTAATGGATCCAGTTTCTTTCCGTATTGCAACTTCTTTACGGTTGGGTGCAGAGTGCTGTGCCCCTCATCACTGCCAGTGCGGTACTGCTGTTGATCAGCTTGGTCACCACGGATTATCGTGCACCAGGGCTGCCAGTAGGATTTCCCGCGCTAGCCTTAATGATATAATTCGCCGGGCCCTTAACAGCGTTAACATTCCAGCCATTCTAGAACCGAATGGTCTGTTACGTGACGATGGTAAGCGGCCTGACGGCATGACTCTTGTTCCGTGGGAGAAGGGTAGGCCTTTGTTGTGGGACGCTACATGCTTTGATACCCTTGCGCCATCTCATCTGTCCGGGACATCAGTTAGGGCCGGTGCGGCGGCAGATTCCGCTGAGGACCTCAAAAGACGCAAATATTCAAGTCTCGACAGAGCTTACTTATTTGAGCCTTTCGGGGTCGAGACTCTGGGTCCGTGGCGTACCGGGGCCCTTCGCGTTTCCAAATTCTTTCAGGGCATCTGGTCAAAGCGACGCGTGAGCCGAGAGCTGGCTCTTATCTGGCTCAACGCATTAGTATTGCCATTCTGCGTGGCAATGCAGCCAGCATCTTAGGGACGCTTCCGTCTGGTAGTGATTTGGATCAGTTGAGCTACCTTTAGATCGCTTGCAGCGGTCTTCAGGTGGCACAACTGTTTCATATGTATTTTGTACATACCTACCTTGTATTATTCTTTCTGTAAATAAATGTTTATTATTTATTTATATTGCTCGCCTGCTACCTACCTTGCACCGACCCGCGCGCCGCGCCACGGAAGTCATATTCCTCTGTCTACGGGTTGGTCATTTGGCTCCCACGTGGGTGGATTGTGCTTTGATTGTACACAGTCCATTGTGTCGGCTAGGCAACTCATGGCGCCAATCGGGATTATAGAATTGTCTTTGGAAAATTGGAATTCCATAGACAATTCTATGGAATTGATGGCAATTGGTGTCCGTGTGAACGCCTACACACAATAGGTAGTTTGCTGGGCACAATTCGACAATCAGTTCGTTCATTGAGTTTCGTGGTTCATTCATATAACGTAAGACAGAGAAAGATATGGGAGACTCATAGCAAGATAGAAAGAGGCCCATATATCATAGAATGACGTGGCTTCCGGAAAGTTAGTAGTGTCTTTTTGTTTAAGCTGAATTAAATTATAAGCTAGAAGAGGAACTGATTTAATGTTAATACATTCCATGAATTGATTGGCATTTTTCATTAAATTTCTTCATGATTTCTTCGTTATTAAGAATTTCCAAAGTACTAAGTAGAACTAATCAGATGGTCAAGCAGATGTCTGAAATCGGGCTGCCAGCAAAAGACAAATATTTTCCCGATAATACTACCAGCATGGGTGTTAGTTTTTTTTTTTTTTTTTATACTACTTGGATGACGGATCAAGCAAGAGTGCCTATGAACAGTGCATTACCTCATAGATCACGTCCACCTAGGACGCAATCTATGTGGCATTGCACTGCGCCCACCACCCTGAGACATAAAGATGAAAAGTCTCATGTGCCTGTAATTTCACCGGCACCCTTACCCTTTAAACCGGAACACAGCAATGCGAGCACTACTGCTTTGCGGCAGAAATAGGTATGGTGGTAGTACTTCCCCGGACGAACTCTTTCACAAAAAAGCTCTACTACTACAAAAATATAAATATATTACGTATATTTTTTGAATAATAAATCTAAAAGAAAACCGGTCAAATGCGTGTCAGATTCGCGTGGAGAGGGTTCCGTACAATTAGGCTACTATAGTAGCCAATAGACTAGTTGAACTTATTAGTCTTCGGTGAAATTAAGGAAAACTTTTCCCTTCAAGAATATTCACTGTTTTCCGTAGGAATTTAAGGACGTGGGATTTTGGGTTTGGTGAACAAACGACTTTAAAAAAATTAAGTAATCGGTTAGGTACGTATGCAAGTTGTTGGAATTGCACAATATTCTGATATAATGTTGGCCTCTAAACAGGTTTTCCAAATGTATTAAGTATAAACTTAATTTCGTTTCTGATAATTGGTCGTTGCGCTCTATCAGTTCTGGACTTCTCTATCACAATCACAAGACTACAGCCTTCAGAGGAAGTTTTAGATATTCGGCAACAAAGTGCTGGAACAATATTCCTCCCCCGATCCGTAATGTTAAAACCAAGTACACCTTTAAAATACATTTAAAAAAGTTTTTGTAACAGATACAAATTGCAGGTATTCATAGAAGAAAGAAAGAAAGAAAGAAAGAAACGTTTATTTATGACTAAACAATCAAAGACACATGCAACAAGCAAAAGCAAAAATGATAAAAAAAAAAAAAAAAAAAAAAAACAGATATCAAAAATAAGGCAATTTGTGTGTGTGCCTGACGTAAGCCACAAAAAGGTCTTCAACTCAGCCTTTAGGCACATAGTTACGTTTAGCGTCATAGGCACTTCGTTTGCCAAAAATAATACTGCCATCTGTTATCGCTTGCATTCGCATGTGATGTCATATGTAAATCACCTAGGTAGCAAACTCCAATATTATAAGGACTCCTGTATTACTGCATAAGCACCAACATTTTGTAGCCTAGGTACACATTACACATTGTTTTGTAACTCGTTCTGCTTGCTATCGATGGATTATGGCTGAAAATCAGTGTTTTTGCTTCTTGAGCAAAATATCTCGCTGAGCCATGGCCTTTTTGACGTACTGCAGCACACACAGACATTTTACTTGGATTTTATATATATTATTGTGTGTTTTTATTAGTATATTATATTTTATTGTATATTTTTAATTGTGCACAGTACAATTTGTTGTAATTTGTATGTGTGTGTGTCTGAATTTGCAAATAAATACTTTTTCTATCTATCTATATGTATGTACTCCGTCCAGGAGTTTCAGAGAAAATCAGCTGTGACCTACAGACACGAGAGTCATCCTATCGTGAGCATCCACCATAACTATCTAAGTTTAGGTCAAGCAATGATCTTCGAGGTCGGTATTTAGATGGGTGACCACTTGGTCTTAACAAATGTCTACCTCAAATATTACTGCAAACATTTTTCATTTTTTTCTTGTTTTTTTTTACAAGAACATACTTTGACAGTCACCTCTGCCACTCTTTCCACGCATACGTTAGCTTGGTAAATATGTTTGAAATAGAAATGGTGTCTTTTTTTCATACTGAATATTTGGTGTAAGATATAGTAAAAACGTGATAGATTTAACAAGAAAACTGTTAATTGGAAACACTGCACATTTTAACCATCCTATTGCCGTAGGCCAATCGGCATGTGTGTGCACGCGAATTGTGCTCAAAATCGAACTGCCCAACTTCCCGACTGTCGAATCGGCGTACGTGTGCAAGCGGCACAATAGCCCTTGCACACGTACGCCAGTTCGACAAACGGACGATCAATTGTCACCGTGTGCACGCGATTGTGCTTAGCAATTCGACAATACATTCGTTCAATTCAATAAAATCATTCAATCAGCGATTGCCGCCAGCCATTTTCAAACAGGGATAATAGCTGTCATTAGCTGTGCACAAGAGGTTCCCCCACTACCAAAAATACAATGTTACCAACTCAAAAAGATGAGTTGGTTGGTCACAATTTCCCAAAGGTAATGTGAGACCGCTAGAAATCGATTATAATTTACCCACATTTTAGGCACACCACATAGCCCACCTCCATTTAATTTTCTAGTTTGTAATTTGTTATAACTTAGTACCCCATAGTAGTCTAAGAATGTGATTAGATGCGTGTCCAGTTCACCCCACAAAGTATATTTATAATGATCACCCTTAGAGCGTTAGTTTACGCATTATTATCGAAGGAAGGAAGCTGCCATAAAGTGCCATGGTAGATACACTAAAACATAATTAATTATATGGAATCATGGAATGGAAGCCCCATCGCCATGCACCACCACAATGAACAGAACAGGCAGGCAGGGTAGGAGACACTGGACTGATAGACCTCTCCTGAAGCAAAGCAAGGCTAGCTCATCACAATAATGCTTTCCAAAAAAAAAAACTTCAAAGCTAGGAATTTATCCCTAATATAAGATTTTAAGTGATCGGAACCATGTGTTGATGAAAGTGAGCCTAAACACGGCCAGTCTACTATTATCCACTGAGGAGTTCCGTTGTCCACCTTCCGTGTCCATCATCAGACCAGCTAGTTGTAAAATTTGTGATCGGAACCATGTGCTGATCGAAATGAGCCTAAACACGGCCAGTCTACTATTATCCATCAAGAAGTTCCGTTCGCCACCTTCCGTCTCCATCATCAGACCAGCTAGTTGTAAAATTAGTGATCGGAACCATGTGCTGATCAAAATAAGCCTAAACACGGCCAGTCTACTATTATCCACTGAGGAGTTCAGTTGTCCACCTTCCGTCTCCATCATCATATTAGCTCGCTGTCTTTTTCTTTCTTGAAGTTGAAGTCGCACGGCTTGAGCATTTGCCATTTTCAATTATATTTATTGTATTTTCACTATAATGGTGTGTCTGGCCCAAGAATAGACCCCTCCATCTCCTCCTGTGGATGTCGTAAAAGCCGACTAAGGGATTACCCGGACTTGTTAGTAAGATTCGTTGGTATAAAATCTGTCCTGGCTTACTGGAAGCCGCGCGTTAGAAGAGTCAGTCCTGGGAAGCAATGGCGACGATGAGCTCACCACTTGTCATGTCTTTTTCCCACGACGGTGCAACCCACAGTGAAAAGAGGCCCATTTGATGCTCTGCCTACCCTTTCGGGGGAAAAGGCGTGTGTCTATGTATGTATGTATGTATTTGCAACTTTACACTCCTTCCAAGTCGTCAAAGTAATAGTCAAGTCATATTTTAGTAAAACGGTGGCCGTTTTACTAAAACGCTGGTAGAATATTTCCACCAACTTTAAAATCCCATAGATCTAGTAGCAAAAATTGTACGTCTATGGAAAATCCCGATCGCTGATCTATCAATAATCGTTTTTATTTAATGACGTCCTAAGACAACTTAATACAAAATTTTATGGACTTTATTAGTTTATGTCAAAATGATAACAAGCAAACTATGAATATCTATATAGAGCTGCCATAACGCATGTTTAAATTAATGAAATAAAATATATTTATTTCTCCGAGTTATTTTGACTTTAAGGCCTTAATTATTGGAACTTCTATAAAATGGTAGGTAAAACAAATGAAAAAAAAATATATACAAAAACAAACAAAAACAAGAAAGTAATAATTAAACCAAATGAAAATTGTATACCATTCTACGAATCATTGTATAATCAAAATCATGTTTTGGTTTTGGGTCACTCATATCTTTTTTCTTAGACTCTTCTTCTCTCAGTATTTTGTTAACAGTTGTTCGAGAAATTTCAGTTATGAATTTTATTAATATATTCAGCCTAGACTTTTTTCAGACCAGATCGGAGACGTTCTGGAAAAAGGCCAGGTCAAGAGTACCCTTAACTGACGAGCATGTATGAAGAATGTGATGAGAGTGAATGAAGCAAAATAAGTGTGTCAGGATCGTAGCAAGTGGAAATCCGTGGTCTCTGCCTACCCCTCCGGGAAACAGGCGTGAGTTTATGTATGTATGGATGTAGTTTTTTTATTATTGACTTTCAGATAAAAAGTACAGGAAGAGATTGAATAAGATTTCGCGGGCTTGTAGCGCAATGCGTTTATCATTTCCGAACGTTTTTGGCATGGCTATTAAGCTTTAGTAATTTGTCTGAAAAAAATATTGTAAAATATGGCGTAGGTACCTATATGAAAATTGGTATTATCCACTCTATATAAATATGATTATATTATTCGATGCGATCAAGACATATAGATCCACCAACTTATCTGTAGAACCATTTACCTAAATTTTTCTATCATCTACATACATTTCATTCTACAGATAAATGGGTGGATCTCTACACTGTCTTCCGAGGCACTGGTCCATAATCTATGGATGTAGTAGCACTGAGCATAGAGTTTTTTTTAATACGCAAAAGAGAAGGAAAGAAAACTATAGACTTAGTGTAGTCCATGGAGAAACAGAGAAGAGAAGAAGACAAGAGTATTCTCTGTCTACGGTCGCAGGCCTAGTCAAAGAATAGAGGTAGTAGGCTGTTGCAGCTGCCATACCCTCTCGGTATGCATAGAGAAATTTGTTATATATAGTCGGTATGTTAACAAACAGGTACACTACGTATTATGTTCTTTGTGCCGAATTCCCAAAAATAAGTTAATTATATTTCCAACGAAATAGAACTTAAGGTACTTCGAAGTTGGCCACTGCTGCTCGTGGCCGGAAGGCAGATGTTCTACGGATGAAATAAAATCATAGGGGGCTGAGTGTTGGGAAGACCACAACTCACATCTTGCGTCTGTTGGGGTCTTTATCAGTGGGCTTCGTTGATCGTAGGAAGCTCTTGCGGCTCTTTAAGCGGACGGGAGGTAGCTTGTGGCCGTGAAGAGGATGCCAGTTATCAGCTTCCTGCTTGCTCTTTCTTACTCCGTCCAGGAGTTTCAGAGAAAATCAGCTGTGACCTACAGACACGAGAGACATCCTATCGTGAGCATCCACCATAACTATCTAAGTTTAGGTCAAGCAATGATCTGCGAGGTCGGTATTTATATGGGTGACCACTTGGTCTTAACAAATGTCTACCTACCCCAAATATTACTGCAAACATTTTTAATTTTTTTCTTGTTTTTTTTAAAAGAACATACTTTGACTGTCACCACTCCCACTCTTTCCACGCATACGTTAGCTTGGTAAATATGTTTGAAATAGAAATGGTGTTATTTTTTCTTACTGAATATTTTGTGTAAGATATAGTAAAAACGTGATAGATTTAACAAGAAAACTGTTAATTGGAAACACTGCACATTTTAACCATCCTATTGCCGTAGGCCAATCGGCATGTGTGTGCACGCGAATTGTGCTCAAAATCGAACTGCCCAACTTCCCGACTGTCGAATCGGCGTACGTGTGCAAGCGGCATAAGATGGCATCGCATTGATGGCATGCCAACATATATAACTTTATCTATGATGCCAACCAAGTGAGTTGTGCATAGAGAAATCAATGCTATGCTACGACACTGGCCCGGTACGGAGGCCTGCGTTGCTCGATGCACTGGCCCAAGAAGCTTGAATTTGGGTATAACTTCATGCACTGGCCTTCCTCTCTAAACGGTAAACGAGCTGTAAGTACAATTTTATGAAAAGCCGTTAGTAACGGTGCGTTGTGTACGATGCTCTCACACCGCTGTTTATTAATTTAGTGTAACTGGCCCAGGCCGTACTAACTTGTATAAATAAATAAAATAACACGCGTGTATGGTGTTCATCCTAAGCATATCCGATTGGACTCGCAAATAAAGTTCTCAGAGTGGACGCTAGGCGCATTTATCGTGTTTCCATACAAAAATGCGTGTTCAAGGTACACTATACGCCCCGTAAGTACCTCACGCTTGCGGCGTGAAATCCTTTTTTTTTTGTTTTTTGCCCATTACAGCTCATCAACATTTCTTCAGATAGCGAAAGTTGAGTTCGCGAGAACTAGAAGACTTAACACATGTTTTATTTGATGGTATCTCATAAATATCATCAACTACGATACCCCTAAACAAATAAAAAACACTGTAAAAATGTGTTTCGGGGTATCATAGCTAAACTGATGATATTATATCTGACGACCTCTGTGGCGCGGCGGGCGAAGCTTGGCCTGCGACGCAGGAGGTTGTGGGTTCGATTGTTTGGTTCAGGGTGTTCTAGTTATTTTCTATGTATAATAAAAATATCTATCTATGTAATATATTGCATTAAGTATATCAGTTATCGTGTACCCATAACACAAGCTCTGCTTAGCTTGGGGCTAGATAATATTGTGTGAACTGTCCAGAATTTTTTTTATATGATATGATATGCCGTTATACTTTGGGAATGATATCATCGAAGTTGTTGACCACTATGTCTATTTGGGCCAAACGATTCAACTTTGTGGGTCCAACTTCGTGAAGGAGGTCAGCCGACCTTCTTTTATTGCACTTTATACTAAATACTACAGGTCTAGACTACTGGTCTCTTCAAGGCTAGAGTGGATAGGTGCCTTCTAGACCTTTGTGCTTCATCTTCGGCCACATCGTCACTTACCAACAGGTGAGATCGTAGTCAAATAAAGGTCTATCATATTTAAAAAAAAAAGAAAACTGATTCAGTCTCTGAGGTATAGGAGCGGTACGGGAGGGGTGTTTACGTTACGTCAAAATGAAGCTTGGCTTCATGTCTTTTGATAATTTTCGAGACGAAAACCCGTAGCACTCCCATACCTCAATGACTGACTCAGCTAAGCGCTAGACCTGTTAAATGAATACTCAGTAACATTTTTCTGTATTACATTTATTGAAGTTCTAGTGATAGTTGTGAAAAAGCCTTTCAAGTTCTCTGATCACTGGTCATCGTTGGTTTTAGGGCAGGTATAACTTGGTACTACAATCTCATCATGGTTATCATTTAAACAGGGATCTTCTATTTTTGGACATATTGGAGGCGTGGGTCTTTCTGGAACAACTTCATCCGCTTCTATCGCCAACTGTTCCTTCTCAGACCGGTCTTCAACAAAAGATGAATAATAATTTGTATTAAGATTATTATTAAATTATGTCGAAAGCCAATAAAGTCTTAAAAAGCTTAAAAGTGAATGGATCAGTCATACGTGGACCTGCTTATCTTTGATTGTCCAAATATAAGATATTGAATATAGGGAATTAATATAAATATTATCAAAAACAAGATAATTAAAATGTGCTATACCACAAGGAAGCGATTAGGTGGTGTACTTTTTCTTATTTATATAAATAGTATGCCAAAAATATTGAACAAAATACAACGTTACCTATAACGCGTTACGTTGCTCGCGGATTATGTCTCAATATAATAGATAGGGAGCTGGCGAGCAAAATTTCGATATAATCAGTACACATGGCAGACGTCATTAATAGTGATAATTATACCCTAAGAAACATCAAGGACCTCGTCTGCCACCATGGTAGCGCTGCGTTGTAAATTTACAGCATTTCAAAAATGTAAAAAAAAAGGTGTGCTATATTATGCGCACACGTCTGCCTCTGGGGCTAATGATCACAGTCATCCTGGAAACACAAAGAATCGAAGAGGCAGACATCCAGCGCTCTGACTTTTGTAGTATTCAATTTTTAACGTTATTTTTATGATTTAAAAATTGTATATGAAGTGCACACTTGGCAGATTTGAATTGTTCGATTAAAAACAATGCGAAAGACCACGGAAAAATAGTCTGCCAGCATTTTGCCTCTGCGTTGCCTATTGATAGTACTCCAAAAATGAAAAAAAGGTGTGCTATATTATGCGCACATGTCTGCCTCTTAGACTGATGTTTGAATTTCTTATGAAAACCAAGAAAATCGATGAGGCAGAAGTTCAGGCCTCTGATATTCAATAGGCAGACCATTTTTTTTTTCAACCCGTCCCTCGCGTTAAGCCTAGCATGTATAAAATATATATCCACAGAGAAATAAAACGACTTATGGACTATTTTTCATTATCCTTACAAATTTCCTGCATCGTCCCAATGAAAATAATAATTCATTTTTATATTTTGCATGAAAACTTTACTTAGAGCATCATAAAAATATTAACTGTGATTTTATACCGACGAAGAATTTGCGTGATTTTTATCAGAAAATATTTTCAGTGAATTATTTTCCTTGATTCCGTTAGTTTCAGTTGTACTGGTGAAAATCAGTGAGCAAAGTGTCTGCCACATGTTTTTTTGAATCCACGGGGTCATAATGATTCGAATGGGCGCAATAAGAACCGTGTGCAAATGACTTAGTAGAGTTTTTTTTTTTACATTTTTACTACTCCGTGCCATGATAACGGAGAGCTCTGAACGTCTGCCTCTTCGATTTTATTCGTTTCCAAGACAACTGTGACCACGAACTCCAGAGGCATACATGTGCAAATGATTTAATACCCCGTTTTTTTTTTGCCAACTTTAATCCGCTGTAACGCGAAAACGCAGCGACATAGGACCTTAATTGTTGGATCAATTCAATTCGTAATGATTTAAACTGCAATCCACCTCGACGTGAAACGTGTGCAAATCATACCCCGAAATGCTCGCCAGCTCCCTATCTATAAGTGAAATATGGGAAAAACAAAAACACCAAATCAATATACAGAGTACATTACAGATTCTATGGCTTCAAGAACACAACCTCAAAATAAACTACGTAAAACTAAAGTAATGCAGTTTAAAACATACAAAAGTCCAACCATTTAATTAGAAAGAGATTTTCACTGCTTAATGAACTTATTGTACACTTCTATAGGAGGAAGGCATTTACCGTTGGGCTTTAGTTCTGGGCAACCTGTGTCTTCTTGCTTAGTACTTGAAGCTAAAGGGTTATTGTTGAGAGGTTCAATACAACCTGTGTCTTCTTGCTTAGTACTTGAAGCTAAAGGGTTATTGTTGAGAGGTTCAATACAACCTGTGTCTTCTTGCTTAGTACTTGAAGCTAAAGGGTTATTGTTGAGAGGTTCAATACAACCTGTGTCTTCTTGCTTAGTACTTGAAGCTAAAGGGTTATTGTTGAGAGGTTCAATACAACCTGTGTCTTCTTGCTTAGTACTTGAAGCTAAAGGGTTATTGTTGAGAGGTTCAATACAACCTGTGTCTTCTTGCTTAGTACTTGAAGCTAAAGGGTTATTGTTGAGAGGTTCAATACAACCTGTGTCTTCTTGCTTAGTACTTGAAGCTAAAGGGTTATTGTTGAGAGGTTCAATACAACCTGTGTCTTCTTGCTTAGTACTTGAAGCTAAAGGGTTATTGTTGAGAGGTTCAATACAACCTGTGTCTTCTTGCTTAGTACTTGAAGCTAAAGGGTTATTGTTGAGAGGTTCAATACAACCTGTGTCTTCTTGCTTAGTACTTGAAGCTAAAGGGTTATTGTTGAGAGGTTCGCATTTAGGCTCGATCTTCCGTTCTGGGCATTTTCTGGCTTCGTGCTTAGTGCCTGAAGCTGCAGGGTTATTTTCGAGAGGTTTGGTTGTAGGCTCGGGCTTTCGTTCTGGGCATTTTCTGGCTTCGTGCTTAGTGCCTGAAGCTGCAGGGTTATTTTCGAGAGGTTTGGTTGTAGGCTCGGGCTTTCGTTCTGGGCATTTTCTGGCTTTGGCGCTTTTCATAAGAAAAAACATTTAAAATAGTTCAGACTTGTTAGCTTCCCCCATAAAATGCCACGTCGAACGGACTTGGCTTGCAACCCTCAAAATCTCGTTGGCTAATCGAGGGGGGATGAGTATACAATAGATTAAACATAATGTTCTATTAAATAGTTTCTAGCTAAAGTTTTGAGGTAATTCACCCCTACGGATAGCTGAATTGATTTATTTTTATTTATTTCTAGTAGTAGTTTAGTTTTATTGTGAAGGACTTCGTCCGGGGAAGTACTATCTCCATACCTATTTCTGCCGCAAAGTTTTGCTTGCATTGCTGTGTTCTGGTTTGAAGGGTATGGGTACCGGTGAAATTACAGGTACATGTAAGTTTTCATCTTTATATCTCAGGGTGGCGGGTGCAGTGTAATGCCACTTAGGGTGCGTCCTAGGTAGACGTGACCTATGAGGTAATGCGTTGTTCATTCAAGTAGCTCAAAAAAAACTATGTCGATTTTGCCCAATAAGTGGCAGCCTCCACGGCCCTTTCAGTCGCCTTGTTGAGTTCCTCCTGCGTGCAGGAGAGCGGGTATGGCGGGCAGCACGGCATGCGGCATGTTCTGTATGGGGGCGCCGCACTCACTCTGAACATAAGTTGCGTTGATTATACACCATTTGGCCAGGATGCTTCTGCAGCGGTCAACTTGGGTATATTAAAGCTACCAATAGAAAGAATAGAGAGAATACCAATAGAGAGAATAGCCGCTACCAAACCAACGTGTTCAACCCGCGTCCGCGGTGGCGTGTAGGGTGGCGATACACTGTCTTAGCATTGATCGCCACCGTACACGCCACTGAGGACGCGGCCTGACCGCGTAGGTTTGGCCTTAGCTTAAGTGCATAATAATAAAAATAAAAAAAAATAAAAATGCTGGACACATCACACAACATTATCTAGCCCCAAGCTAAGCAGAGATTGTATTATGGGTACTAGATAACTGATATACTTAAGGTAAAAATTTAGAATCGTTTGGCAGGAGGAGGAGGGGGAGAGGGGGGGTGGAGGAGGGGTAGGGGTACCCCCTCACCCCTGGTACCACTCCCATAAAAAGGTAACTTATAGTTTTTGAGAAAAAAAATAAAGAAAATGTTGAGGTTAAGTATGATATTTTGGTAAAAATTTACAATCGTTTGGCAGGAGGAGGATGGGAGAGGGGGGGAGTGGGGGATTTGTACCCCCTCGGCCCTGGTACAACTCCTATGCAAAATTAACTTACAGTTTTCGAGAAAAAAAATAACGTTTTTTTTTGTTAAGTATGATATTTTAAATGTCGGACTCCGGTATGTGCTCCCGCCAGTACTCTCGCGAGGTCGCCCTTGAGTGTCGCTTCACCCACTCGACCTTTGCTACGCTACGGAGGTCACCGGCTCGCTTCGCTCGCCAGCTCCCCCCTTCACTCCGCTCGGCCTCGCGGGCTTGCTCCACTCAAGATCTCCCACGCGAGCTACTGGCTCCGCGTTTTTATATACACTCTAGGGGCGTGACGCACAGTACCACGTGGAGTCGGGGTGCTCCGTATCGGGTTTGCCACTCTTTTCGGACCTAACCAACTATTGTCGGGGTGCTCTGTGTCGAGTCACACAGTCAGTCAACAATAAAAAAACTCAGGTAGATACATTCATTTTTAATTTATAAAATCCATAATTTATAACATTAATTAATTCCTCAAAAGGATCTCTCTTATTTCTTCCAAAATCCCTTCTCCACAGATACTCATAAATTAAATCATTAATAATATCATTTTAGGTACGGATTTTGAAAAAAAAAACGGTATTAGTTTTCTTTAAAAGCATAAGTTTCCTGGACAAGGGGGCCGAGGCTGGAATTTCCCTGCAAGTTGGCGATGATTCCCGTAACATCAGACACTTCCAATTCAAAAATTTCATACTTAACCTCAAAAATTTCTTTATTTTTTTTCTCAAAAACTATAAGTTACCTTGTTATGGGACTGGTACCAGGGGCAAAGGGGTACCCCTCCCCTTCCTTTCCCTCTACTCCCACCCTCCTCCTCCTGCCAAACGATTCTAAATCCAACCCCAAATATCTGCAGATCGTACAAATATTTGTTCCGAAGCGGGAATCGAACCCGCAACCTCCTGCGTCACAAGCGAACCTTTGCCCTATGTGCCACATAGGTCGTCAAGTCAAGAATAGTTAGAAATATACTTAGTATGAACGATATAAGGCCGGCCACATACACTCGGAATACCGTAAAGAAATTCCGAAACGGAATTTCGAAATGAAATATCGAACGCAGAAAGTCCATACAAATCTATTGACCTACCACACACACTATAATTTTCCTTACGGAACTTTTTTCAATTCGTAATTCCGCATGATGAAAAATGAATGCCGAATGAAAAAAAACCAAGTGTGTGGCGTCTGTACGGAATCCCGCGACGGAATTTCGAAAAGGAATTCCGTTATGGTATTCCGAGTGTATGCGGCCGGCCTAAGTACCCTGAATGACAGTTTTCTTTTTTTCCAGACTGTTCGTTTTTCTCCATATTATCTTTATTACTTCCAATGTAGGTATGTGTTGGTTGCTAAATATGTTACAAATGTTATTGAATGTTACATAATTTATATTTTACATTTACGCATTCATATTTTTTAGTTTTTAATATATTGCACAATTTTTCTATTTATTTTAACTTGATTCTGACATTCTGCTTTCGATTTGTAAAAAAAAAAAAAAAAACTCTATGCATTCTGTTATTTATACTACACTTTGTATACTAAGTCCATGGACTTTGTTTATGACTAAGTCCATGTCCTACACATGGAGGAAAAACTGAAAAAAAAACTACGTTTCATAGATAAAACCATAGATTAACACACAAACAATACACAAAAAAACGCATAAATAAGCGGCCAAGTGCGAGTCGGACTCGCCCATGAAGGGTTCCGTAGCAGCAAGTAGGTAATATAATATAAAAGTTCTTGTAGTTTGGGGGGCACACACATTTTACCACTTTGGAAGTGTCTCTCGAGCAAACTATTCAGTTTAGAAAAAAAATATATTAGAAACCTCAATATCATTTTTGGCCTATCTTTGGTGAAAAAATAAATAAATTAATTAATTTATTGTTTATTTTCTATTTTTGTGTGAAAATCTTAATCACACATCTTAATCATCAGTCTTAATCTTAATCGCGGTTCACAGAATACATCTACTTACCAAGTTTCAATAGCATAGTTCCTATAATTTCGGAAAAAAGTGGCCGTGACATACGGACGGAGAGACAGACAGACAGACAGACCTGAAGAATCCATAAGGTTTCCGTTTGTTGCCATTTGGCTAAGGAACACTAAAAAGGCAAAACAATGGCGGCCGGGATGGACAATGGGATAAATGAAAGCGATCACTTCCAGGCAACCTTTGGATAGAACGAAATGAGCAAAGCTATAATAGACAACGGTGTACCTACAAAGCAAAACTATTGAAAAAGTAATAAAAGATAAAAGCCCTAATAAACTAACAATGACTAAAACTTACATATTATGTATAATTCGAAATTGTAGACTTTTCCTAGTATTTGTGTCATAAGAGCTGCAAACATACCAAATTTCAGCGTTGTAGGATTAGTAGAAGAACCTTAGAGGTTTTGGTTTTTACATTTTCGATTTACCCTAAGATCTCGAAAACTACATATGTTAAAAAAATATAAATAATAGTTTTGAAATATCGAAAAGAGGGGCTTTCATATGACATCCCATTTGATCTGATATTCTAACTTTTATTTTATTACCCCCTTTTGGCCCCCAATGTCTCATCAACCCCCGACCGATATAGCTCATAACCTTACAAACAAATTGTACCAATACTATCTACCGCGCAATCAAATTTCATGAAGATCGGATTAACGGTTCGGAAGTTATGCTCGGATAAACAAATGTACATACATACATACATACAGACACATACAAACGCCGATTCTTCCAAGTTGAGTCGGAGAAGTCGATTCGCTCGTCTAAAAAAAAACAATATGGCAACGTTATCAAAAAGCCAATTTTTTTACGCGTACCTTATCGCGTGATATATCATTTGAAAGGCCTTTTAAAACAAAATGATGTTTTTTGTAAAAACAAATACCATGAGTAGTGGAGATTTTAGAGGTTTTTAACGAATGTCTTTTTTTTTATACTACTTAAATGACGGAACAAGCAGATGGCCCACCTGATGTTAAGCGGTAACCTCTGCCTATGAACAGTGCATTACCTCATAGGTCACGTCCATCTAGGACGCGCCATGTGGCATTGCACTGCGCCCGCCACCCTGAGACATAAAGATGAAAAGTCTCATATGCCTGTAATTTCACCGGCACCCTTACCCTTCAAACCGGAACACAGAAATCCGAGCACTACTGCTTTGCGGCAGATATAGGTATGGTGGTAGTACTTCCCCGGACGAACTCTTCCACAAAAAAGCTCTACTACTACTAAAATGTTTAGGTGTTTAATAATTATAATTAAAATTAACTACTTTTCATATCGATACTGCCGGGGCGAGTTGCTAGTTGGTACCATCATACAAACGCTGATTCTTCCAAGTTGACTCAAAGAACTCGCTTCGCTCGTTCAATAATACAAATTGACATTCAAATTAATTAAAATCTTTATTATTCAAAGCAAAAGTACAAAATTCAAGACGGTTTGTAAGTAAGTCTATCTATTTTTAAGTATTCAACTTTAATTTGTTAATAGGAATGAGAATTTGCTATATTATATTGAATAATCTTAATTTTGTTGGTACACAAGGATCATACTTGTCATATTTAGAATCACAAGTATATATACCTATTCCTTAGGCTGAGGTGTTGCGTCTTCTGTTTTGTCATTTTCTTTACTTATTGGCCCACAAGGATCATACCTGTCATATTTAGAATTACAACTAGGTATACCTATTCCTTAGGCTTAGGTGTTGCGTCTTCTGTTTTGTAATTTTCTTTACTTATTGGCCCACAAGGATCACACCTGTCATATTTAGAATCACAACTAGGTATACCTATTCCTTAGGCTAAGGTGTTGCGTCTTCTGTTTCGTCATTTTCTTTACTTATTGGCCCACAAGGATCATATCTGTCATATTTAGAATCACAACTGTATACCGTACGCTTAGGTGTTGCTTCTTCTGTTTCATCATTTTCTTTACTTATTGGCCCTGTCGCTTCTTCTGTTTCGTCATTTTTTTTACTTATTGGCCCACAAGGATCATACCTGTCATATTTAGAATTGCAACTATATTCCTTTAGCTTAGGTGTGCTTAGGCTTAGGTGTTGTTGGTGTTGGTGTGTTGGTGGTGGTGTGGTATCTTTTGTTTGGTATTTTTCTTTGTTTACATTCGCACAGGAATCTTTTCGTAAATGATCCTTTAGGGGTTTAGTTCTATTCTCTTCGTCAACTACGGTCAAAGGCTTTTCTGGTGTCTTCTTGACTGAACATCCTCCTTGTTCTTCAGGCTTAGGTGTTACGTCTTTTATTTGGTCTTTTTCTTTACTTACATTCGCACGGGAATCTTCTCGCATCTTAACTGGTCCACAGCTGCTATTGGGTTTTTCCTCTCTTTTAGGATCTTTATTATCGTTCATCCTAGCTCCCTGTTGTAATCGTACGAATGTTTTGAGCTGCGTACAAAAGTAGCTCTTCTGGTATTCTTGACGCTTACATATTTGAAAAACTAATTAATTTGATAGAATTTTAAAATTTTGTTTAAAAACTACATCAAGACATGTTTGTTTTTCTTTATAATTGGTGTCGTACGGCTTGTGCATTTGCCACTTGACTGAATTTGACGACTTGGAAGGAGTGAGCTGGGAAAAAATTATCGGATGCGTCTGTCAGCTGCGGCTAAGGCACGCGGCTTAGCGGTGTGCACCATGAAGATTTCCCTATAACTTCATGGTGTGCACGGTAGCCGGGACGGCGTCTTCGGACGCCGTACTTCGGTCAGGTTTGTCTCTATGGCTGGTTCGCTTGTGACACTTGAAACGTCCGCGGCCGCGTCCCGTGCCCCGTTCACACCATCCGCGGATGCACAAACATCCAGCCGGCTAGATTCTGTTCGGACGTCTGAACGCTCAAGGTCACGTCCGCCCCTTACGACCGATAGATTGCACGTTGTAGAATTAAATGTACTGGCTAGATATCAATAAGCCGCCGCGTCCCGCAGCCGCGGCTGACGGACGCGTCCGATAATTTGTTCCCAGCTTAACGTAATAGCAAATTGTATTGAATTTCTGTCACAGACTGGGTTACGACTTGACGAAAACTCTCGACGACTTGACTTAAAAATATAATTATATCACTTGACATTGGCGAAATTACTTCATTCATGGAGCCTCCTCAGAAACCATTCTTAGAAGAAAAGGAATCATATTATAAGGTGGTTGCTATCGCTTGTGGCGCGAAATTCATTTTTTTTTCGTGTTTTTTGCTCATCACAGCTCATCAACACTTCTTCAGATAGCGAAAACTATGTTGCCGGTAATTATATGATCTAACACACAAGATTTAATTTCAAGTATCACATAAATATCTTTAGTTTGGCTACAATTGTGCTTGAAACAAAAAAAACACTGTAAAAACCATTGAACCATAATCTTTAATGAGTGGCCATTTCTCAGTGGTGTCTGGTATATGTCATCACTGGCTAGTACTAACTCGCGTCACCTGTTCTATCTTGGTCACCCTCCGGTAGATCTGAGACCAGCTTTAGGTATGGTGACCCTGATATGAGCCTAGATACCAATATTGCGTACATTTTTCGAGTGAAGAAGTCCATTGGTTTGTGACCGGGATTTGAACCGACAACCTTAGGATCGGAAGTCGGGTCCCTTCTACTAGACCACAGACTCACCTCTAGCACATGCACTGAACAGTCTTATGGGTTTGCGGCAAAAGATCTAGGAAGAAGACATACCTAATCAAAAAAATAGTTCCGCTTGTCCTGGCGTGTGATTGTAGCGCGCGTACATTTAGCCATAATATCGCGTGTGAAATCATTTGTTAAGAAATTAAAAACATTTGCTTATGTATTATAATTATATATTTTTAGAATATCCTCATCACTACCTTTCTTTTGGTACCAAATATGATATAATTATCTCATTTTTTTTAGAATATTTACATTTATGCTCAGTGGCATTCGCTCAATAAGGACGAATCTGACCACACATCATTCATCAAAATCGGTTCAGCCTTTAACATAGGGGATTAGGAGTGAAAATGTGCTATTTGATATCGTTTAATTTAAATTTTTTTGATTTACATGGATTAACTTCGCAATCGTTGCATTTACTTAAATCCTTAACCTTAGGTGTTGCGTCCTTTGGTTTACATGCTAGTGAGGCACAAGAATCTTCTCGCGACTTTGAAGGTTTATTCTCAACGCTGTCTTTGACTGGACATATATCTTGTATTTCTTGCTCCTCAGCTGGTTCACAGCCGCTTTTGAGTACGTTCTTGCTTGATTTATTCCTTAGTGTGGCGTCTTTTGCTTTACTTCCATTGGCAGAAAAATCTTCCCGTGAAGGACACTTTGGACATTTATTCTTTTTGTCATCTACGGTCAAAGCCTTTTCTGTTGTCTTCTCGACTGGACATTCTTCTTGTTCGTCTGGGAGCTTAATTGGTACACAACATCATTTGAGTACATTCTCACTTGAATCATTCTTAGGTGTTGCGTCTTTTTCTGTACATAAATTGGCACAAGAATCTTCTTGTGAAGGAGACTTTTTTTCTGATGTTTTCTTGATTTGACATCCTCCTTGTACTTTTGGGTGCTTAGCTTGTTCACTGCAGCTTTTGAGTTCTTCTTCTCTTTTAGGATCTTCATTATCCTTCATCCTTTTTTCCTGTTTGTTCCTATTGTCATCGTTCGTAAAGTGTATTGTGTTGTATGCGAAATTAGCTCTTCTGGTATCATTGACTCTTACATAATTTAAACACAATTTTAATTTTGATTTAGTTTTATATTTTTGTATGACCATATTTTTTTTTTGTTTTGGTCCGAAGAGGAAATTAAAATCATAGAGAAATTTGTTATATATAGATTAAAATCTAGTTTTAATAGTTTATGTAATTCTGATGTCATCGTAGCATAGAGCAAGAAGGAATGGAGTCGTTGTAGAAAGAGCATGGATCAATATGGACCAACTACCCAAAGGTAAAGCGCGCTGCTATGACAAGAAACGATCCAAGCGCGAGGCACCTTAGTTCATGGACTTAGTTTTGAATACTACGTCCATGCCTTAGTTGGTGTTTTGTCTCGTTCTAATTTTAATAGCGTAACCATGAAGTTATAGGTAAATCCATAGATTTAGTAGCGAAAAAATTCTACGTCTATGGGTAAATCCGATAACTTCATGAGCGTAACAATAGACGTTTATTCGCCATGACCAAACTGGACCAAACGTACCATAAAGCGGGCTCGTTACGATAACAGCGTGGAATCATCGTATAATCATATTCTGTATGCCAATATCAGATTTCTTATTCTGAGTCATCACCACTTTTTATAGACAAATGTAATTTGGTGTTGCCATTATCGGAGATATGTAGTTACCGTGAATTTGGTAGTAATATGGGTAGTCCGTAACCGTACATGAATTTCACAGCATATTTTTAAATCAAATCATATCTTAGTCATTTATTGCGTAATATGGGTTTGTTACAGAATGGTTATTGAAAGAGATTATGCACAGCCATAATCAACGTTTCTCGCATGTAATATTTAGTAACTATTAAGTAATCTGTGGTAGTACCCTTAGAGCATTGCAGGCCTCCGTACCGTCGATGGTAGTACCATGGACGTGGTATACAAAAGTACATGTTCTAGTACCTATTCATTATTGACTAGAGTAGAGACCTATATTTGTTAAAAATCTTTATATAATTTCCATACTTCCATGGGGTTACCACATCATACACATTTTACCCTGTTTTGTTGCGGGCAAAAGAAGCTAGTGCTAGTATAAACTAGTTATAATCTTAATTATTTTTAGAATATTTATTTAATTTTAATATGTTTAGTTACTCGCGCAATAAAGACGAATCTAACGCACCATTCATCAAAATCGGTTGAGCAGTTTAGTAGGTACGAGGGAACATAGGTGATTAAGCGTGCTATTTGATATCTTAATCTAATAATCTTATTTTTTTGATTCACATGTTTTAACTTCGCAATCCTTTTGGTTTACATGCTAGTGAGGCACAATAATCTTCTCGTGACTTTGAAGGTTTGTTCTCTTTGTTATCAACGCTCTCCTTGACTGGACATTTATCTTGTATTTCTTGCTGCTTAGCTGGTTCACAGCCGCTTTTGAGTACGTTCTCACTTGATTTATTCTTTAGCGTGGCGTCTATTGCTTTACTTGCATTGACACAATAATCTTCCCGTGAAGGACACTTTCAAGTAGCTTGAATTTGGATTTACCTATAACTTTATGGCCACTTTGGACATTTATTCTTTTTTGTCATCTACGGTCAAAGCCTTTTCTATTGTCTTCTCGACTGGACATTCATTTTGTTCGTCTGGGAGCTTATTTGGTCCACAGTATCTTTTGAGTACTTTCTCGCTTGAATCATTCTTAGATGTTGCGTCTTTTCCTTTATATAGATAAAAAACGTTTAAGATTCTTTACTGTTCATTTGTTAGAAGCATTCTAGAGTATGCTTCACGGATTCGGAATCCTTGTTATGATGTTTATTCCATATAGTTCAGCCAATTACCTTGATTTATGTAAGCAATTTCATATTCTTCCCCTTTCCAAGCGGCTTATGATCGCTTACTTATCTTTTATGATTGAAATCAAGTCAAATAAAATGAATGGTCCCGTTTTACTTCAAAAAATTCAGCTTAACATTCCCTAAAAACCTGTCAGATTTGATCCCCTTATTTATGTTCCTCATGTTGGCACTAACTACATACAAAATTCCTTCTTGTGGCGAGTGTGTAACAATTTTAATAAATCAAGTAAGCAATTTGACCTTTATTTATTCTGCACGAGTGTCGGCTCAGCTAGGTGGCTGTACAGCGGAATGTTTTTTGGCGCAGATGGTGGTAATGTTGATGACAAAAGTTTAGTTTAAAAAAAAATACTTTAAATATTTAAATAACTATGTTAAATAACTATAGATGATGCATGTTGATAATGTTGATTACTCACATTATGTTCATAGTCTTTTTTTGTTGTACTATTCCGCTCGGCTACCTATCCGTGAAAACCTTCAATAAGCTTTCTGGTATTTATTAATTTGTAAGTCCGTTAATTTTCCGTTTTAAGCCTTTGGTTTTCCTTCAAATAAATATAAATATAAAATATAAATAAATATAAATATAAAATCAAAAAATCAAAAATTCAAAAAAATAACAATAAGTAGTAGGTAACATATAAAAAAAGAAATCCAAAAAAAAACTATGTCCGTAGGATCTTCTTGTGAAGAAAACTTAGTTAAATTCTCTTCATCATAGAATTTCAAAGGCTGTTTTGTTGTTTTCTTGATTGGATATTCTCCTTGTACTTCTGGGTGCTCAACTTGTTCACAGCAGTTGCAGGGTTCTTCTGTTTTAGGATATTCATTATACTTCATCCTAGTTTCCTCTTTATTCCTGTTGTAATCGTTCGTTAAGTTTATTGTATTGTATACAAAATAAGCTGTTCTGGTATTATTGAATCTTATATAATTCATTTCGATTGCATTTCATATTTTTGGACAATCGTTTTTTTCTTCTTTGTCTTCGCACGGCTTATGCATTTGGTCCATACCACAGATGAAGTAGTGTCCATACTGTCTTACTTATTTCATGGTCCATACAAGGGTCCATAGACGCAAATATGAAAAGAGTTTGTCATTACGATGCTTAGAGAATTAAAACTGTTTGCCTGTTCTGCCCAATGACTAACTTTAGTCATTGGTTCTGCCTCCCTATTCCCTGACTGAAAGTGACTCGGTGTCTAACATATTAAAAGTATTATAGAAAGATCATCAATTAAAAAAAAACCATTAAGAATTGACATTAATTTTAATTTTAATACGTAATTTTACCTGTCAAACGTTGGTCACCAAATGACTTTCAAGCAAGAAGCTTAAATTATAACTTCATGCTTTAAAGATAGGGCATAGAAGGGCTGATGGTGGGCTGATGTCATCATAGAGCAAGGACCTACTGTTCTGAGCGGAATGAAGTCGCTGTAGAAAGAGCATGGACGTAGTGTTAGGTACTATGAGAAAGGATTTGCGCGTATGGTCTCATATTACTAATATTTATTCTGTGCTAATATAAAATATACCCTAAGACCCTTCTCCCATTACGATACGCACAGGCGATTCAATTATCCTGCAAGTCTCGGAGACTAGTCGCCGCCAAGTATCTCACACACATTTCAATGTAAGCTCGCACACTACGCTACTGGTATCCTACGCGTCCGCGACTAGTGTCGCGCGTCTCGCCATGTTGGTCGCTTGTGCGTCGCGTCAGTTGCGCGCTTGCGCGTCTTGACAAGATGGCGGCGGAGCTAGAAATAAATATTAAGTTTGTACCATGGACGTATAAAAGTAATGGAGTGAGTGCTAAAATAGCATAGAGTGTTCCTTCTTACTCCTATCCTAGAAGATAGCTTGCTTTCCTATGTTAGAGAGAAACAAATATATTGTCACACGACAGTCGTTTTTCCGTTCCGTACCCTGAATATTGGTACCATGCATATATATCTTCCTAGATTGTTACCATGAATGTGGTAGTAATTTGAGATTTGGCCTGGTACGAGTTACACAAATAAAAACAGATAGATATATGCTTGTCTCATTCCAACACTATATGAATACATTCATATAAAATAATGAGACTGGTATAATCGATACCGTTTCGTTTTTAGCCTTAGTTCCATGCTTTAGTTCTTCTTCCGAGGTTTGTACATACATACATACATACATACATACATATACATGGCCTATGAGAGCCTCAATGAGCCTCTTTTCACTGTGTGTTGCACCCATAGATCTAGTAGCGAAAATTATATGGTCTATGGTTGCACTATCGTGGAATATAGACCGGGACCGGGAAATAAAAACTTTAAAAAAAAACCCTAGATCCTCTTTGTCAGTAAAGGTCAGTTATTACAATAAGTTTATATATTTGACTAGTATCTATCCGTGGCTACGCTCGTGCTTTACCAGCATTAAAAGTAGCCTATAGCTCAATCCAGGTTTTATTCTGAGTATCATATTTCATATAAATCAGTTTAGCGGTTTCGGCGTGATTGAGTAACAAACATACAAACGTAAAAACATCTAAACATGTAACTTTAAAATATATGATATTATTGAGGTTTATTTTAAACAATATAGTTGATTACAATATCGTTGATTGCAACGTCGTTGCTTACAATGTCGTTGATTACAATGTTGTTAATCACAATGTCATTGATTATAATTTAGTTGATTACAATGTCGTTGATTGCAACGTCGTTGCTTACAATGTCGTTGATTACAATGTTGTTAATCACAATGTCATTGATTATAATTTAGTTGATTACAATGTCATTGATTACAATGTCGTTGATTACAATGTCGTTGATTACAATGTCGTTGATTACAATGTCGTTGATTACAATGTCGTTGATTAAAATGTCGTTGATTAAAATGTCGTAGATTACTATGTCGTAGATTACTATGTCGTTGATTACATTGTCGTAGATTACAATGTTGCTAATCATAATGTCATTGATTACAATTTAGTTGATTACAATGTCGTTGAGCACAATTTCGTAGATTACAATGTCGTTGATTATAATGCCGTTGATAACAACATCGTTGTTATTAATGCATCAGTCCGCCTCACTGCAGTTAATTCCTCGATATGTACGGGCAACCTGATGGTAGCGTTGTTTTAAGCTACAAAAATAAACAAAATTATTATAAACTCATATGCCTTTATTTCGTACTGGTGCGTTTTCCTTACAAATTATGTATAGGTAGGTACTTATCAACAAAATCATTATTTATTCATCTATTATTATAATAATGACATAACAATTACCACTTATCGATATGCTTTCAGAAATTAAAAGCGAAATGCGTAATAAATAAAGAAATAATGCAAAAAACTATTATACTTAAAAAAATGAGTCAATCTAAGTTTGATCTATACAGTTGTAGCCTTTTTTTGATAATTATTATTTGTATAATAGTTTATATTATTGTAATAATTATGGTTGCCAAAAAAATATGGTTTGTAAATATTTTACACGTATTTATTTGAAATTAAACTTGGTATTTGTTATACAAAATAAGCCATAATTATGTATCTTTGGTGAAAAATTATTGCTTTATTTTTACATAATTAAGGCAGACTATATTTAACTGGGATGTTAAAGTCTTTGGCTTCCCTCTAAACTGTATGACTTTTGATATAAATCATTTATTTATAAGTTTTTTTCAGATTAATGAGTAAATATTGAAAACATAAGTACTTAATAGGCCATATTTACAAAATTGATCTCAATAATTCAACTGAGAAAATAATAAATTGGACGGAACCGATAAGAATTGCAACTTAATCTTCATAATTATTAATAATAAAATTATATATTCTAACAGTTTTGAACATATTCAAATTGTATATATATTAGTATATGGCATACGACATGGGCAAAGCACATCGTATACAATGTTATAACTAACTTTTATACATAAAAAAGTAAAAAAAACACAAATAATCTCAACGTAATTTCAAAATATTCTAAAATATTATGCAGCCTGATTTTCATTTAGCTCCGTTTTCGAAGCTTTTACAACATATAACATAGCTCACCGATAGACGTGAATATTCTCGTTATTAAAAAATAAAAATAAGTTAATATATAACTTACAATAGAAATAACAAGAATAAATGTAAAAAATATTGTGCATTCAGGACAGATTTAGAAAGAAAATGTTTCATTTATACATTTTAACACAAAATTAAAACCTATTTGTGAGATTGAGGTAAAAAGTATCGAGATAATTTCTTATTCTAAAATGACAATGATTTAATTATTTGTTACAATATTTACAACTTTTTAAGGAATAATTATCGACAACTGGCTCCCTCATTGAGTATGAAACTATGAACACTGTTGAATCAATCATAGGAAACAATTTTAAGAAAGCATAGTATTGATACTGACCTTAGAAAGGATAAAAAAGGTAAATTTAACCGAGTTGTACATAACTATATATTAATCTATACACAATGAGAATTTCTTAAGGAATGAATAAAGAATACAACTAAATCGTCACAGTTAAGTAGTTTGTTAAGTGTCCTATTATCACTTGTAATAATTGTTCGTTGTTGGCGCCGACTGCTATTTCTCGCACGGCGACCGCTGATATCTGAAATAAATTTAAAAATAATTAATTTTAATTATAATGATGTTAAACAATATGTTGATGTTGAGAGGTTGACGACTTCTGTGACGTGGTGGGCGAAGGTTCGTTTGATCCCGCTTCGGAACATATATTTGTACGATCTGCAGACTTTTTTTCAGGGTTCGCTGTGTATTTTCTACGTATATAAAAAAACTATTTAATGTATTATATTAAGTATAACAGTTATCTAGTACCCATAACACAAGGTCTGCTTAGCCTGGGGCTAGATAATGTGAACTGTCTAGCATTATTTATTTTTTATTTACTTTTATTTCTACACAATATTTACGGAGGTTACTAATACTGCTGATACTGGTTTCTAACATACTATTTTAATACAATAAAACCTACATTCTGCTTCATATTAAGCTCAATCCACTTGTGAAAACTACATGAAAATTTGTTCAGACGTTTTGGATATGTGCGCGAACAAACAGACAGAGACTTTTTTTTTGAAATAATTTGTGTTTTACATGCTCTTCTTTTTATTTTTATTACTTTTCTTCAATGTACTGAAACACCGGGTTTACGGAACTGGAACTAGTCTTCAAATTTTCTTATCATATTGTATAGCTCTAAAAAAAACAATCGACCCTTTCATTAAACAACTTTAAAAGTGTTCTCAGCGAACACATAGATTTAATGCCCCTGTAACTTATTCCCTGGGCTGGGGAGTGGCCGTGCCTTTGTCAGCCGGCCCGCAGGGACCAATACGGACAACGGACAAATGTGCGAACACTATTGTGCTTTTTGATTTTCGTAGTTGTTATGGGGTGTCGTGATTAGAATGTCAGGGTAATTGATTGATTTTATAAGTACCTATAAATAGTTAAAACAATCTTATTAATTAATCCAATGAAATCATAGAAAACACGGGTGCTTTTAGCCAAACTCTTAAGTATTGAGTCAATAAACTTTAAAAATTTAAGTATTCAACAAACGTAGAACTGAATTCAAAGTACAATAGGCACAACAAAAATAAATTGATGAAACCCTTAACAAATTGAAAAACAGTGGAAAAGAATCCGATTTAAGATAACAACAGACAAAAAAGATAGACACATAAAAATACCAGAGGATCTAAAATTGGAAACAAAGGACCAGTCTCCTCTTTAACAAAATCAAAGCTATGCTCTTGAAAAAATATGATTACTCCCTGGACAACTATATGAATGGTTTATAAATTGCTTTGATTTGTGTTCTATACTTAATTTCCTACTATCATTATTAATTGGCATAATTACGGTTTTACTATTCTTTTGTGATATTAATGTAATCATGGACTCGAAAAAATTGCAGAACCCTAAGGGGGTTCATGTACCTACATAACTAACAGTAGAAATAATACCTAATACCAGACACCAAAAAAGTAGTCTAAGACTACAATATTGTACGTACATATAGCAATAAATAACCCTTTGATTAGTGTAACAACATTGGTAAATGTTCGCCGTTCTAATTAAAGTAAATAAATGATAGATACAACAGGATGTTAAATAATTTAAACCCTTATAATAGTATATTGTTAATTATTAATTACCTTAAAACCCGCATAATACACCTTGAGCCACAAAGTCAACATCCCATAAAATACTGTTCACAATAAACCCCTTAGATATTTAGAGTACTTGAAACCTGCTTCATATTCAATTCAAAACAAACAATCGATAACACTGCTTTACGGATAAAGATTTTTTGAGAGAATGATCTTGTTTGATCCACCATCAAATTAGATGTGAATACCCAATCCCGTGGGTGATACATCAAAACGAAGGGATATAGCACAGAAGCAGAAACATTGCATGGGACTTTGGCCCGTATGTTTCTTGTTATAAGGAATATCATGGATACTTTATCAGAAACTATTTCAAAAGATTTTGGCCAATAAGTAAGTTGTTGTGAGCACAAATTGATAATTTGAAAGCAACAGATTTCATGATAATTCTAATAGAATTTGGCCTGTCATCGACATTTTATGATGAAAAACACTGAGAATGAGAAACATTGAGTACATACAAAGAAACTCAATTCTCGTAAAAAAAAAATTACAAAATAAAGTTCTGACCAAGTTTAGATGTCGTTGACCATGTTTGGAAAATACGACATGAAAATGTGATTATATCGAAATGTGACCAAGACTTGAACGATTACGCTTCAAAGATTTTTTGAGGATTTTGGCTAGAATTTTAACATAATAGACGCACCTGCCTTCAGTTTTTCCAATTACTTAAAACACTCTCCTATTCTACTTATCCTATCCTATGGTCGCCATGAATCAAAAGTAGACAGGCACATGATACTTTTCATCTTTACCTATGTCTCGGGGTGGCGGGCGCAGTGCAATGCCACATAGGGTGCGTCCTAGGTCGACGTCACCTATGAGGTAAAGCATTGTTAGAGGCACAGGTTACTGCTTAACATCCGGTGGGCCCATCTGCCTGTTCCGCCTTTCAAAAAGTTATAAACATAGTAAAGAAAAAAGAGAGACTAAATTGTTATCATGAGGCAGGAAGGTACAAATTTTCAGTCAATTCACAATTATCATCAGTCTCGGTTCAGTCAACTTTTAGACTGTGGATTAAAATAATAACGACAATTTTACTTTACGGTTCAATAGTGCAACTCAGAATCCAACGATACCGGGTTCGATCCTAGGCTCCGCACCAATGATTTTTCTAAGTTATGTGCGGATTTCCATCGCTCTGTGCTTCGGAGGGCACGTTAAGCTGTCGGTTCCAGCTGTTATTGATTAATAGCAGTTGATAAGCCATGTCAGAGGCCCTCGGGCGGCTTGACAAAATCCGATACCAGAGGCCAACACTACCTCATACGAAACGAAACGACTTTACGAAAAAGCAACGGGAAAATATCCACAGGATTATTTTGTACCCATTCCAAAAATAGCAATCAATTAACCATCCCATCGCAAGAGCACAGGTGCTAACATATCTCCCTAAAGCACACCTGACCGTGGTCAGTGATAAACTGTTGTAGATTTATTCGGTATGGACGCCCATTTATTTTTCAGTGGTTGTTAAATGGTTACGCTTAAAAGGCTATAAAATGGCTTTATAGCTATATACGAAGCTAACGTTTAGATATATTGAACGAAACCTTTGCAGAAGAATAAATTTAGATCCAAGTATAAAGGCCGATCATAAAGAGGATCATAAGGAAGTTAAAAACAACCCCAAGTTGAGCAGATTTAGAACTAGACGATGTGACCTTGAACGGTCAGTAATAATTACAGCTTTATGCCTTAAAATGTCATGAAAGTAATCATCATCATCATCATCACCATCAGCCGAGACGTCAACCGCTAGCATAGCATGAAATGGGGGGATCTGTCAAAATCTCCAAGCTTGGTAGGTGGAAATAATGATGATGACTGGTGAAAAGTTAAAATACCTAACAGTAATATAATGTATGGTTATAATAAATCAGGTGGATACTGCTGACCATCTCCTACTGTAATCCCTTTAACGGCATCCACGAGAGGAGACGGAAGAAAAAAACTGTGGGACACTTTGAAAGCACTGAACAACACGTTGAAGTGTAACTTACCACTTGGTCAGTAGGCCGGTGGCTGCAGAATGGGAGTAGGGGCCTCCATACGGCGAGTATTGCGAGTAAGGTGCGGCGTACGCATATTCACTAGCTAGCGTTGTCGTACCTGTAATAGTACAAAGCAAATATATTGAACAGTGTTCTTGGTTACATATTAAAATATTTATAACGTTATACTTTGAAATGTTTTAAACGTGCCAAATTTCACACACATGTGGGTCAAATGTAACTTGTAAGATTTTATTAAATACATCGGGGCAGGTGCGTCGGTTGTCCACCTTCCGTCTCCATCATCAGATAGCTCGTCGATCATCTGAGACAATGCTATTCCAAAGCTATTAAATAGAGAGTTCTTGGTTTATAAACAAGTGCTTGCAGGAGCGCCATGTTAAAAAAATTACCAGATTGGTCGCATGACACGTCATGAAGATGACTTTACATTTCCTGATAATAAAATAAAATACCCAATTATATTGTTTTAAAATACGCACATCTCAAAGTAAATCAAATCATATTGCCGTGTAATCAAAACGCTCAGCTTAAACACGCCTTACGGCAAATTCCAACGTGTATCTACGCCCTAACGAGCTTTATACGCGTAACCACTTCCTCCCACCCTCCACCCCCGAAAGTGACAGTTTAATATTTATAACCGAAGTGAGCCTATGAAGTACCTACTATACTCAGGAGCACTTCTGTCGCATCGCAAACTCGTGTCACGGTTCGTTACCTCCTCCAGACAAAGCCATACGATTCCCCCCTCTAAAATTATTTGCATAGAACCCCGAATGAGCTATTAAAGATGTCTGGAGGGGGGCACCCGCCACCCATTCCGGGATAAGCAGATTGCGGTAGATTAAAGACCAAAAGCATAAAGAGAAGCGGCGTCCCCAGACGAGCGCCCTGTGGCACTCCATTTTGAAACCTCCCTGTAATATGCATAAGTGCTAAAACTCAGTGGATTCTGTATGATATTTTATGATGTTATAATACAGAGAAGCGAGCGGTCCGAGGAGAAAATTAGATTTCCCTCAGAGTGGTTCGGAGTGGTACTCGACAAAGTCGAAAGCTTTATTCGAGGCGGGTTTTTGATCGTGATTCTTGAACTGTTTTTCTGTTTGGCTACTTTTGTTTTAGCTCTCCTCTTATTGTTTTATTTCGGTGCGTGGATTTTTATTGTCGTCTGAAGTGGCGATGGGGGCGTGGAAACGATTTTTTCTCACATTTTACTTTTCGTGTTGTCATTCCTAACATACTTTTTTGGGATTTTGTTTACAAAGGCGCCTTTGTTAAACATTTTTTTACTTTAATGCTGGAAATGATTTTAGTTTCGTTGATCATAGCTTTGAAAGTAAACAATACCTATTTCAACACCAGAACAAATTGGGCTAAGAATGTAAAGGTACAAATTGGTCTAGTGTGATTGGGCAAAATCTGAAAAGGTAATAAAAAAGATCTAGATAGAGGTTGGTTGTGAGTTTTAATATAGAGTTTTGATATAGGTCATTGATAATGCGGAGTATAAAATAGAATCGTTCCGTTTCGTATGAGGTAGTGCTGGCCTCAGGTGTCGGAGTTTGTCAAGCCGCCCGAAGGCCTCTGACATGGCTTAAAATAGTAAGTCGATAAAATAGAATAGAATATTTATTTATTCAGACAAGTGAGTCCAACTTATTGGTAAAACAACTTAAAACTAGGTTAATACTTAATAATTAACAATGATTTAGTCCTCTGGACAAGCTTCCAAACCAGAGGACAATCGAACCGATCAGAGAACGCGCTTAGGATGCTGTTGCTGCTCGTGCGAAGCCTGCAATATAGCACCATCAGGAACGGCACGTCAAGTCTCACGGCCTTTAATGTCTCCACCAGATAGATACCAAACTCTAGCCGTAATAGACTAAACGCTATGAACATCATCATGTAGACTCACCATCGTAATGTGCATACGGAGGATAGGGAGGTGCGGGGGGCTGTAGTACCACCAGGGCTGCTGCGTCTGGACTCGCGGCTGCTGAGGGGGGCTCCCCGCCGGCACCACCGTTGGAGCCTGCTGAATCGTTGGTCCCTGGAAATAAAGTTATAGTGTTTTTAATTTGAGTAACTGACGCAACTGGCTGTTAGCCCACCTTTGTGTAGTGCCTATTACAACCCGATACTTTGTAACTCACTACAACCTATGAAGTTCCGTATGTGGAATTGTACTGCGCCCACCATCCTCAGACATAAAGTTAGAATGTCATGTGTTTGTAATTTCACCGACATACACTTCAATACGACAGCAGTAATTCCTTGAAGGAACTTTTTCACGAGAAACTATACAAATTTTGATGTTGGTAATGCAATAATGCCTTCTATACATCTAGTTGAATTATTATGCAGTATTAAGATCTTATATTTGAATACAATATTTGGTTTATTGTACATTTTGGTGGAAACTCTGTGATTTAACTTTTGAAACTAACTTGTTTATGTCGATACTTTTCACTAGAAATGGGATATTTACCATGATTTTTGAGTTTTGATTGTTCCCGATATTTCTTAGTTTTGTACCTACAAAGAAATAATACAGAAAATTGCTGACCAATCATTTTTATTGATCGCCCATTGTGTATTGTATTAATTTAATATGTAACTTATGATCATTAGTATTAGTGATACAGATAAGAAGCTTCGTTTTAACTGTATTATTACTTATTTGTTCTTGGATCATATCTGGCCTAACAATACCCAGATTATCCTAAACATAGAACACAACTTTCAACTCGGTCCTCGTTAGTGTGTCAAATATTTTGCCTACCAACAAGACAATCAAACTCGTGCCGGCAGGTAACGGACGCTCTATCCCCTGTACCTGCCCATTTCCTATAAAACACCGTGATTATACCATTATTTGTCACGCCCTGAAAATTTGCGGTGACAGCCATGGCATGGCATTTGAATTAACTGTGCTTTTCAATTGTCTTCAAACTTGGCACAGATTTTTGTGGTGTTTAAAAGATTGGCTGAGGTGTTTATTGTTTAATGGCTGACTCTGAATGAGAATGGTATAAGCTTTGTAAAATCAATTTCTGTTTAGCCACTACACATACAGTGATACAGTGGTTTAGTAAGCTCTGGTTTCCTAAGAGGTGGAGCTGCCCACTGCGTTGCACGGACGTGAAGTAAGTGTACTTAGCTTTGCTTTATATAAAAATTTAGGTCGCATCGCCCATAGTAACACACCCACACGACACTATTTTATGGTTTCCACGTGCGAGAGAAGTATTTTTAGAAAAATTTACGTTTAAAAAAAGCGTCCAAGTGCGAGTCGGACTCGCCCATGAAGGGTTCCGTAGCAGCAAGTAACATAATTAAAAGTATAAGTTCATGAATTTTTATTTATTTTATTTTTGTATTTGAGTTGATTGTATGAAAGGTAAACTGCTGTTTACGACATATGACGTATTAAAAAAAAAACTACTTACTAGATCTACTACTTACCAATTTTCGGTGGATTTTACATGGTAATGTAGATCATATATTTTTTTTAGTTTTATCATTCTCTCATTTTAGAAGTTTCAGGGGACACACATTTTACCATTTTGGAAGTGTTTCGCACAAACTATTCAGTTTAAAAAAATATCATTTTTGAAGACCTATCCATAGATACCCCATAAATATGGGATTGATGATATAAAAAAGGTTTAGTTCTAAGTATGGGGAACCCCCAAAATTTATTGTTTTTTTTCTATTTTTCTGAGAAAATCTTAATGCGGTCACAGTCAGTATACATCTACTTACCAAGTTTCAACAGCATAGTTCTAATAGTTTCGGAAAAAAGTGGCTGTGACATACGGACGGACAGACAGACAGACAGACAGACATGACGAATCCATAAGGGTTCCGTTTTTAACCCTAAAAAGCCTATTTGGATCTTGAGAGCCTCTTGTGGGATATCAGCAGGTCCCGCCATTTAAATCAAATTTAAAAAATCGTTTAAGAACAAATGGCGTTTAGGCTTTAACTTCACAAACCTACAATACATTATGAATGGTAGATAAACTTCATAAACCGATTCCCATGTGATAACAAAACGAAGGAATTGATTCAGAGCGATAGCGAGCTGGTGACCGCATAATTACTTGCGGTTACGAAGCCATGGGAATTTATATTCACACCATCACTCTCATTCATCATTACCTACTTACCTATAAGGTGTCGGATCCCACGTGGTTTAGATTTAACTTATTCAGATTTTATAGCTTCTGTTACTCCTAACTTTGGGTAACAATAAATCAGAAATCCCAATTATATCGACGTCAAAGTCACGATGTTTTTTTTATGAAACTAGTTCATAGGCAAACTAGCTTACGGCCCACCTGATGTAAGCTGGTCACCGTCGCTTATAGACACCGGCAACACCGGGCATATTGACGATGCGCTGCCTACCCTGAAGGAATTTCACACATACACATTTTTGTACATTTTTCTTGAAGCGACACATGTCGTAACAAAGTGGGTAAAAACCTCAGATGGAAGCTCATTCCATAGTTGGTAGGTATGGGGAAGAAATGATCTCGAGAAACGAGTCGTACGAGAAATAATTTAAATGATATGGTTTAGTAGAATAGGCCCTTGTTCACGAACAAATAAATCGGTGGTTACCGTAACCAATCGTCAAAGTGACAGATAACGTATGAAAACATCTGTCAAAAAGAGTTGTTTAAGCATAATGTGTTAGTGAAAACCTACCTTGACCCCTGACATAGGGTGACTAAGAAAGAACCCGTGACACGAATGAATGAATGAATGAATGAATGAATGAATGAAAATACTTTATTGCACACCTTACAAACGAAGTAGTAGTAGTATTACTACTATTCTATTTGTAAACTCAAGCAAACATCCAAATAGCAGACGATGCAACCACAACAGATCTAGGAAGCAGGTTGGCTCGTGTTGTGTTACCAGCTTGTGTTACTGAGAGGGGCGCCACTGAGCCTTTCACAAGAGGATGTGGTCAAGGCTTCTTTAGATTTGAATGGAGTAAAGATGAATGAATCATTTACAATGGTGCTATACAACACGCTTGATGACAGTAACAAAATACCAATGAAGATACAGATAAAAAAAGCGGCCAAGTGCGAGTCGGACTCGCTCATGAAGGGTTCCGTAGCAGCAAGTAACATAATATAAAACTAAATAAAGTAAACTTTGATCGAAGCTTATTTGAAAAGTTACAGGGCACACAATTTATCACTTTGGAAGTGTCTCTCGCGTAAACTATTCAATTTAGAAAAAAAATATAGAAAAAACCTCAATATCATTTTTGAAGACCTATCCATAGATAATACACACGTATGGGTATGATGAAAAAACAATTGTTGAGTTTCAGTTCTATGTATGGGGAACCCCAAAAAATTATTGTTTTTTTTTTCTATTATTGTGTAAAAATCTTAATGCAATTCACAGAATACATCTACTTACCAAGTTTCAACAGCATAGCTCTTATAGTTTCGGAAAAAAGTGGCTGTGACATACACGGTCAGACAGACAGACAGACAGACATGGCGAATCCATAAGGGTTCCGTTTTATGCCATTTGGCTATGGAACCCTAAAAATTAAAATACGTAAAATGACTTCCAAAATGTTTCCATAATTATAATACCTACACATACATAAACCTACATAATACATGCAATACATACATTACATAATTACGTACATAAATGTATCCGCAATACGCAAAGGTTAGCTGGTAGAAAAAAAAACCAAAAAAAGAAAAAGAGGGGTCTTCTTAGGGTGGTATGGTTGACCCTAGGACACTCTTTCTAGCTATATATAGTTTGGTGTATTTGTGGTATTTAAAAGTCTTGTATAAATGGTAAATGGTTTGTATTAAGAGTCACAATATTACTTACTCACTAATAATTGTATGACTATGGTTTTATAGTACATTAACGGTATATAGTTTATGGTGGTATATTAATGGTATGGTTTTGTATGTGAGCCCGCGATGCCTGAAAGGCTGGTGATCGCGAACTGGGTCGGTTTTGGCAAATGCGTATTAAAAGCAGACGTTGCTTAATACACATTTGCTGTGTTCGGTTAAAACCTGAACATACTCCCGAGCACGAGATGAAGATGCATGAGATGAAAATATGATACAATCATCTAAATCTACAAAATCAGTATGGACAAACTTGGTATAAAACAATGGTAAAATTATAATCTAATAATGGTTAAAGATCCTACTTGCAAACGTAGATTAAACATGGTTTGGTATTATGGTACTTGGTAAAATGAAAACAAAATTAAATAAAAGATTTTTCAAAAGTAGAGTATTGGTCCCGTATGTTTATCCGATTAAACGCACTAAGTACACACACAAACTTGGTTCACTTAAACACTCAGCTGACGATCAGCTGTGTTTTCGCGCACTTCACTATTGGTTCGTTGGTTGGCCGTGCGGGTCATGACGCACGTGGCGACGGCGCGCGGAAGCGTTTCGGCTGACACAGGCATAGCGGCACGCGCGGCGGAGAGCCTCCCCGCGGCACCGAGAGACAAGTCTCGGGAGCGGAAAGGCTACGGCTACTCCTTCACAAAGAAGCAGCTCGTTGACTTACAGTAGCTTGTAAGACTACTGAAGATCTGTTGTGGTTTTTTATTGGTGATGCGCAAGCAACTGTCAGCTGGTACCTATCCCGTTTTTAAGACGAGATAGGCGCCGACACGTCTAGAGTAGGTACCTACGTAGACACTAAAATGATGCGACAGCAGAAATGCATCGCAGTGTTCTATCTTGCAAGTTCCTGGCAGTTAGAACTCTTGCCGTGACTGTGGTACCTATGGTCTTGTTACAATGGTAGGTATTGTTTGTAGATGGTGGAACAGTTTTTTTTTTTTGGCATTTTGTTATTCCTTTCATGTTTTCAAAGAGATGGCAGTCTTCTTTATCCTGCTTTGTCTTCTGGTTATAACTTCTACTTTTCGTCTGGTCTTTTAATCAAATTCAATATTAATTTGAATCATTCTGATGGTCACTGGTAGTTAGGTAGGTATTGTGTAATCGACAGTGCACTGGTCAGCATTTTTGCGTGGCGACCGATTTGTGCCACATGATATACCTACCTACGAAAGGTTGACGAACTTGATTCTTGTAATTAACAAAGTAATAGGTATAATTTACAGTTTGAATAATATGTTGTTGTTTCTGTATTGGTTTGGTTTCTGTTGGTTTTCAAATGTTGTAGGCCGTGACAACGGGCCTCTCCACCATAACTCATGGTTTTGGTTATATCTGTCAATCTTTTTCTCTTGGTTGCTGGTATTGGTTTTTGGTTGATGGTATCTTGGTTTCTGGTTGATACCTATACTTTTCTCTGACATTCTTCTAGGGTTGTGAAGAGCAATGTTGCAATAATACAATGGATTTGTTTTTAATTTTGGACTTTGCTTCATAAATGCCTCGTGTAACAAAGTATTATGCCTACTTAGGCATTTGCCACATCGCTTTGTTGAGAAGCATTCTTTATTTTCGTGGTTAATAAGGCAGTTTTTGCAATAATTCAGCTGGTTAATGTTTTTTAGTTTCTGCTCAGCTTTCATGTGTCGAAATCTAGGGCATCGCCATAGTTCGTGGTCAGCATTACACATTGCACAATTGAAATGCCGCAAAACATGGAACGACTTATATATATTTGAATTCTCTTCCTCTGCATGGTGATTACTTGGCTGGATGAAACTCCTTTGGTTTTGGTTGATTGGTTGTGGTTGAGTTGTAGTGCTCATCCTTTGGTTGGCGCGTTCTGGTTTGCGCTGAGAAGCTTCTAAAGCGGTAAATTTTCTTTCTAAAAAATCCAGGAACTCCTGTAAAATGGGTAGCTCTCTGGGCTTTCTGATGGACTTCATGTAGTCCTCAAACGACTCATTGTCGAGTTTTTGGGCTAACAAATGTACTAGGAGAGGATCCCATGTGGTTGTATCCACTCCCATGTTTTGAATTGCATGGAGACATTCCTTGGTAGTATCGTGTAGTTTTTTGATCATGCACAAAGACTTTTGTTGCATGCTGGGAAGGCCGAGTAGAATATTGATATGTGATGTGAAGATCCGCTTCTGGTTATCGTAGCGATGTTTCAGTATCTCCCAACACACCTCGTAGTTGTCAGAGCTGATCTGAAGATGGTGGATCAGACGCTCAGCTTCTCCTGTTACCTTTCCCTTTAAAAACTGCATATTTTGGGCATTCGACAGTGATGGACTCTTGTGGATGACCTCATTGAATAGATCCTTGAAAGAAGTCCATTGGTTATAATTACCATCGAATACAGGAATCTCCATTTTTGGTGTATATGTCTCTCGGTGCGACACCGACCACATCTGGTATTTATGGTGTTGGTCAATTCGTCGTGGAGCTTTTCATGCTTGGTGAATTCTGCCTGGTATCGGCTGTCTCCTCCACCAAGCACTCCTTCTATCTCCCAATGGAGGGTATCAATGATACTCCAACGACTGTCAAGAGATTTAAGGGCATTCTCAAACTGCCACTTGCTCTCATACTGGTCTACATTTATTCTACTCACGGTTCTCATGAGAGCTTTAAAATTAATCGTTTGCTTCTCAAACTTCTCCATTTTGGTTTGGTGTAAAAATTGGTAGGTAAGTAAATGTAAATGGAAATTTTGGAAGGAAGGAATGAAGAAATAGAACTACTTTTGGCACATCTTAATGGAGTACATACGAAGATGAGGTTTACGTATGAGATGGAATGTGATCGACGTTTGGCTTTCCTAGACGTATTGGTACAGGTCCGAGAAGATGGTGGGTTAGGCCACTCTGTTTACAGAAAACCTACACACACGGACCGATATCTTCATGCTGATTCGCACCACCACCCTCGGCAGCTCAATTCAGTGGTAACATCTCTCACCAACCGAGCAGTTGACCTGTGTGATGAGAATCACATTGAAAGTGAGCTAGCTCATGTCCAGCATGTGTTGCGTAAGAATGGATATAAGCTTCGGTCATTACCATCCCGACCTAGGCCAAGACCCCACAGATGCAGAGTAGAACGTAGGCCAGCGTTTCTGCCATATGTTAAGGGGGTGACGGACAAAATTGCGAAAGTCCTGCAAAAGTTTTCCGTAAAGACCATCTTCACTCCCTTAAAGAAGATATCGCGCTACTTGCGTTCACCAAAAGACAGTTTTCCACTTGAAAAGCCAGGGGTGTATAAAATTGATTGTAGCTGTGGGAGTTCGTACATTGGCCAAACGAAACGTACGATAGCGTGTCGGGTTAAGGAGCACATACGAGCGGTCAAGAACAGGGACATACATAAGTCAGCCATAGCAGAACACCTTTTGGAATCTGGCTCAAATCATTGGATCGAGCTACACAGTCCGCAGGTAATCTCGACAGAGCGACATTACATACCGAGAATGGTACAAGAGGCAATTGAGATTACTAAGTACAGAAACTTCAATAGAGAAGATGGTTTTCAATTATCTGGAGTATGGAAGCCTGTGGTAAGAATGTGTAAGAATCAAAAAAGTGTGGTACCTACTACGCGTCCGGACACCGTTAGTGTTGTGTGTCGAGTTGGTGTGAATTGTGACAATGAAACCGATGGTACTGGTATCGTTCGTAATAAAAGAGTGAGAAAGAGGGTAGATCGATATATCTGCCAATAACATCTACTCGCAAAGACTTTAGTCAGTTCTCCCGTGATCATGGCGCATGCAACTGTGCCGAAATATCGGGAACATATAAAACTCAAAAATCATGGTAAATATCCCGTTTCTAGTGAAAATTGAATGTAAATGGTTCGCTTAGACCTGGTTTTCTCCTTAATTGCAGTCCACCTCAGAAGTCACTGCAATCCAACTGGTTTTGGTTCACTGTTTCACTTGGCAGGCACTGGTAGGTAATGTTCGAAGGACCATGTAAGAAGAGGGTTCCTTTTGGGGTTGGTATGGTGACCCTAGGACACTCTTTCTAGCTATATATAGTTTGGTGTATTTGTGGTATTTAAAAGTCTTGTATAAATGGTAAATGGTTTGTATTAAGAGTCACAATATTACTTACTCACTAATAATTGTATGACTATGGTTTTATGGTACATTAACGGTATATAGTTTATGGTGGTATATTAATGGTATGGTTTTGTATGTGAGCCCGCGATGCCTGAAAGGCTGGTGATCGCGAACTGGGTCGGTTTTGGCAAATGCGTATTAAAAGCAGACGTTGCTTAATACACATTTGCTGTGTTCGGTTAAAACCTGAACATGCTTCTTAGCATTAAGTTCGCTTATGTACATTGTTTGTTTTATGCAATAAAGAATATTTTATTCTATTCTATAATTTCATATCCAAAGCTTAGATAATTTATAGACTAGACAGAGCTTCATGACACAAATGAGTAGAAAAAAAACAGCTAACCATTTGAATAATTCGAAACCCTTTTTTTAATTATGCATATTTGATTTGTTGGTTCGCATTATCAGACGTTTGTTAGCCAATTTAAAGTTAGATAATTCAAGACCATTTATATTTTTTTCACTTTAAACGGCACATGCCACAATTTTCTTACCCAATCCTAAAATAGTCAGTTCTGGTTATACAGGGTCTAACAAAATACTGGTTTTTTTTTTAACTGCTTGTATGACCGAACTAGCAGGTAGCCCACCTGCATTGCACTGCGCCCGCCACCCTGAGACATATTATAGACGAAAGTCTCATGTGCCTGTAATTTCACCTGCCTCTAATTTTTACGGTTCCTTTTCATCATAGGACGAGCAGTCGCGCGGCTTGGTACCATCCTTACCTCATTAGTATACCCTCTATTCGTACTAAATGTTTCAGTTCTACCTTTTTAGTGCGAACTGCTAAGGAGTGGAATACACTACCGTCGTCTTTCCTGAAAACTATAATCTGGGTCTCTTCAAGGCTAGAGTGAATAGGTACCTTATAGATCTTTGTGCTTCATCTTCGGCCACATCGTCACTGACCAACAGGTGAGATCGTGGTCAAACAAAGGTATATCAATGTTAAACAAGTAATTAATTTCGTAAAAATAAAAGAAACCCCAACGCAATGAAACGGCTGAACCGATTTTTATCAAACATAGCTAAGAACAATCCCGACAAATTCACCTTTCAAAAAAAAAAAAAAAACGAATTCGGTTAATCCGTTCGGAGGCTACGATGCCACACAAACAGACACAGACACGTCAAACTTATAACACCCCGTCGTTTTTGCGTCGGGGGTTAAAAAAAGGTATATATAACTTAATATAATATTATAAGTTGTTGTACTGTACCATACTTACCGGAGTGCGGCGTGTAGTGCGCGTGCGCGGCGTGCTCGTAGGGCGCGTCGAACAGCTCGCCGTAGTAGGCGGGCGCGCCGCCCGCGCCACCCAGCTCCGTCAGCAGCTTGTACTCGTCCTTGAGGCTCCACTTCGACGAGGACCACAGCTAGAACGAGAGGGGGGTGTCAAAGAAACCAGGAGTCGTGATTATCCGGGTATATTATTATTCTGAATTTTCCATAAATTGTAAATCAATTTAAAATACAAAACAGGAGATCTTGGTTCTGCCACGGATCTCCTCCTTGCAGATTCTGTCACGTAGTGAAACTCCGCGCATAGCTCTCTCCATAGCACGCTGCGCGAATTTGAGCTAATGTTCATAAGTTGGCCATTAGTTAGCGACCAAGAAGGATAGGCAGATAACACGAAAATCCGGATAGATAAATGTATTAACTTGTGGATGACACCTATCACAACATTTCTTATTCTTTCGTGTCAGTGGCTAAAAATGACTAAATTTTATTGGACCAATAGGAAGCAATCGCTAGGCCCCTCTCCGTTGCCTGGTTCAGGTCTTCTAGTATGCAGGTGGTCGGGCAGAGAGAGCAAAAGCGCAGTTGAGTCAGCTTTGTTTAGGAGCTCCGCAGTTACACTGACTCTGGGATGGGTCGATGTAACCCCACTTTGCCAGGTTCTCTCGACAGAGACCAACTTGAGTCCTCAGTCGGTTTAGGGACTCCCAAATTGGCCACGGCTGCTCGTGGCCGGGAGGCAGGTCTTCTGCAGGTGGGATTGAAAACTAAGAACACAAGCAGGATGCTGTTACTAAGTGACGTAGTGCTCTTGCAAGAGATCACTGCGCGAATTTATCATGAAAGTTCTGAACCGCGCAAACGAGTGCGATGAAGGAGTGGAATACACTACCGTCTGTCTTTCCTGAAAACTATAATCTAGGTCTCTTCAAGGCTAGAGTGAATTGGTGCCTTCTGGACCTTTGTGCTCCATCTTCGGCCATATCGTCACTTTCCAACAGGTGAGATCGTGGACAAACAAAGGTGTATCAAAGACAAAAAAAAAAAAAATAGCTCTGGAGTTTGACCATTTAGAGAACTTCCCAACAACATCTGTTGGTCGTACTAACCTGGACAAGTGGACCATTCAGATGGGAGATCTTCCCTTTTCAATAGAGGACGCAATTCCAACAGTTGTTCTCCATACACTTTATCTTTCTAATGCAATTTATTATTTTTCTCCTCAAAATACCCATTTGAGCGCTCATCAGTCGTGTTAAGGTGTAATGGCGGACGGAAGTGACGTCATTAACGCTCGCCCGCCGCCATCCGTCACGACAAGATGGCCGACAGATTTACGCGCCAATTCGCGCTCGGTTACAGAACGTTTGGTTATTTGAGCACATTATTGAAAATGTTGCTGGTTTAGTAAGTAAGTGATTTTAATGCGACTAGCAATAAATGTTACTATTAAAAGTAACTAAGGGACTCTCCGCCATTTTTGAAAAGAGACGTCGTCTACTTTTATTTTATTTCATTTCCTAGTGTTTCTTTTTCAGTTATTTTGTGTAATTTTGGTGTCATTTTAACCAATGTAGCTCGTCTATATAGCAGAAGTGTAGTGAACACACAGACATGGAACTAATATTTACCTATTCCGTTTTGCTATATGTCCTTATTTATGTTAAAAATGGTATAACTATGATTTTATGAATCAAACTCTGCAGATCGTACAAATATTTGTTCCGAGGCGGGAATCGAACCCGCAACCTCCTGCGTCACAGGCGAACCTTAGCCCGCCGCGCCACAGAAGTTGACGACAAATTCAGAAACACACATTCACTGCGTGGTAGATTACAAACTTATAACTCGAACACAGATAATAAAACATATGTCCCGCAGCGGGAATGGAACCGGCAGCCTCTTGCATCTCAGCCGGCTACTCGCCCGCCGCGCCAAAGAGGTCGTCAACAAAATAAAAGCGAACGTTGCGTGTTTAGATACTTACATTTGAGTATATTTGGTCGCCATTGTAGTGACTTCTTTGTCGTTTCACGTCGTCTTCTGAATGGCTGTTGAAGTCCCGGTTTTCATCTGAATAAAAAAATATGATTTAACTGATGAACACCCGTGACTTCGTCTACTTGGAGTTATGTTTCCATAAAAATTTTAAAACGCTGCTGAAGCCTTTGAATTTTGGAAATTCCTGTATTAGTCCACCCCTAGGCCTATGGCTTTTTATACCTATATAAACTTCATGAATGACTGAACAAGCAGATCGTCCACCTGATGTTAAACGGTAACCTCTGCTTTTAACAATGCATTATCACATAGGTCACGTCCACCTAGGACGCGCCCTTAAATAAATAAATAAATAAATAATGCTGGACAGTTCACATAACATTATCTAGCCCCAAGCTAAGCAGAGCTTGTGTTATGGGTACTAGACAATTGATATACTTAATACAATATATAACATAGATAGATATTTTTTATTATACATAGAAAATACCCAGAACACCCTGAACAAATATCTGCAGATCTGCAGAACAAATATTTGTTCCGAGGCGGGAATCGAACCCGCTACCTCGTGCGTCGTAGGCGAACCGTCGCCCGCCGCGCCATAGAGGTGGCACTGCAATGCGCCCGCCACCCTGAGACAAAAAAATTAAAAGTCTCATGTGCCTGTAATTTCACCGGCACCCAAACCCTTCAAACCGGAGCACGGCAATGCGAGCACTACTGCTTTGCGGCAGAAATAGTTATGGTGCATGGAAAAGTTATACGCAGATAGTCATTTATCGGTAAAATTATTTACAACTCACTTACGAATTTGTCAGTGGCAACGCCAGAGAGGTTAATTAATAAATCAAAATTGAGGTACCTATATTAACAAATTAAATAAAATTTTAAATACTAAAATAATTATAAATTGTCAATGTACCCAATGTGCATAAATAAAAAGCAATATAATGTGTAATAAATTAATTCAAAATTAATCAATTCACTCACAAAACTAATTCACAAATACGACATCACAATATTATGACAATATTTTTTTTATATCTTTTTGTATACTCTGGCACTGTAATAGCACAGACAATATTTGGTATACATTTTCAAATTACCCTTAGCCCAGCCAGAGGAAAAGGGGATGCAAGGGGGAGGGGAAGGGGCAGACGGAGAACAAAGTGATCATTTATAGGTTCCATTTTTCCTGTTGAGGTACGGACCCTTAAAACCGACTTATACCAAATCACAAGAAAATTTGCATAAGCAAGAAAAATCTAATTTTGTAAAATTTCCGCGATTAGTATGAAAGTACACTGTCACAGTCGTTAACCCAACTTTAGTCAAAGTTCAAGTACCAATATGAAAGAGAATTTAAGAGTTATAATCATAAGGCCACAATTTGCGCAATAAATTTAATAGCCCAGTAAATCTTACTGGTCTCGCTCCGTGATCACTATGGCTGGAACGAGGCTAGGGATGGGTGGAGATTTTATCGATAATAATGATTATGTCGTTAGCGATGTCATTTTATATTAAGCTCAACGACAAAATAGCATTGGAGGTTCTCAATCAAACAAATAAAAATAAAACTAAAATATAATAATAGAGCATTTATTCTTTTTGGTTATTCGCTTGATTTTATCTACCTACCTATCTATTGTCCCTATGTATCTATTTTTGTTTAGTAAGTACATTTTGTAGTATGTTTGTTGTTTGCAAATAAATAAATGTAATAAATTGAAAATAATGAAATTCCTTACACTATCATTACTAACGAAGGTTGGTATAGAAATAATATTAAGGCTAGTGTAAGAAAAAAGTTCGAGGGCTCAGCCACGCTGCTTTTCAGCCTTGCCTTAGAATGCTACCCATGTACAAAATAGGTTATCTAGGTTCCCATATTGTTGTGTAAAGGCGCTCCTATTCAAGATCTTTAGGCATGTTGCGTCTCCAATACGTTCCACTCGGGACTGAATCCGCGGCAAGCACGTTCGTAGGCATAAAAACATTTAATTTTTGAAAGGGAGGGATGGCTTTTTTAAAATTCCCATGATAACTGTCGTTTTATTTCATATTTTCTACAACATTTGTTTTGGTATAAGTTTTATCGTCCAAAACAAAATATAACTCAAATAAAATACCAATTAAACCGCAATTTAGATCATTGTGATTTTTTTGATGCAGCAACATTTTAGTAATCGTGTATTGAAAGGCCGTTTTTAGGGTTCCGTAAAAAAACTACGAAACCCTTATAGATTCGTCATGTCTGTCTGTCTGTCTGTCCGTGTATGTCACAGCCTTTTTTTCCGAAACTATAAGAGCTATACTGTTGAAACTTGGTAGGTAGATGTATTCTGTAAACCGCATTAAGATTTTTACACGAAAATTTAAAAAAAACAATTATTTTTGGGGTTCCCCATACTTAGAAATGATCCTCAAAAATGTTTTTTCATCAAACCTATATGTGTGCGGTATCTATGGATAGGTCTTCAAAAATGATGTTGAGTTTTCTAATATAATTTTTTTCTAAACTGAATAGTTTGCGCGAGAGACACTTCCAAAGTGGTAAAAAGAGTGTCCCCCCCCCCCCCCCGTAACTTCTAAAATAAGAGAATGATAAAACTAAAAAAAATATATGATGTACATTACCATGTAAACTTTCACTCAAAATTGGTTTGAACGAGATCTAGTAAGTAGTTTTTTATTTTTGGGGTTCCCCATACTTAGAATTGAAACTCAAATTTTTTTTTCATCAAACCTATACGTGTGGGGTATCTATGGATAGGTCTTCAAAAATGATATTGAGGTTTTTAATATCATTTTTTTCTAAACTGAATAGTTTGCGCGGGAGACGCTTCCAAAGTGGTAAAATTAAGAGAATGATAAAACTAAAAAAAATATATAATGTATGTAATGTATATGTATGTATGTGTTTACCATGTAAACTTTCACTCAAAATTGGTTTGAACGAGATCTAGTAAGTAGTTTTTTATTTTTGGGGTTACCCATACTTAGAACTGAAACTAAAAAAAAAAAAAAAACCGTCAAACCTGTACGTGTGGGGTATCTATGGATAGGTCTTGAAAAATGATATTGAGGTTTCTAATACCATTTTTTTCTAAACTGTATAGTTTGCGCAAGAGACACTTCCAAAGTGGTAAAAAGTGTGTGTGTCCCCCCCCCATAACTTCTAAAATAAGAGAATGATAAAACTAAAAAATATATATAATGTACATTACCATGTTAACTTTCACTCAAAATTGGTTTGAACGAGATCTAGTAAGTAGTTTTTTTTTAATACGTCATTAATCGTAATCCATCCAAGAACTTTTATATTATGTTACTTGCTGCTACGGAACCCTTCATGGGCGAGTCCGACACGCACTTGGCCGCTTTTTTTATTTTAACAACAGAGTGCTAATTGTCATTACGATCTTCAACTGCGAGGCCGTAGAGTTTATCCTCAACACAAAAACTATCGCCAAAATCCATCGATAAAGTCACACCATTACGCAACTTTCGGGGATATAAAATGAACTTCTCCACGGGAGATTATTTCTCCCCATATACTTACTTTAGTTACAAGTTTTATACTCTACAACTCGACACAACTTTACATAGAGTTCATTAGGTGGGGAAATGGGCCCATGTGGCTCGTTAAAAGGGGCGTATTTGTAACAAGGCAAAATTTGATATTTATTTTCACTAATTTTCATAGCTCCTAACTGCTTATAAAGGTGTCTAATATACCCTAGTTATTTCTCATATACTCATAATACTTTTATCCAGATAAAAACTGTAAAATGTCTACTTTCCCTTTTATAAATAAATAAATTAATAAATAAATAAATATTGCTGGACAGTTCACACAACATTATATAGCCCCAAGCTAAGCAGAGCTTGTATTATGGGTTACAACTGGTATACTTAATACAATATATTACATAGATAGATATTTTTTATTATATGTAGAAAATACCCAGAACACCCTGAACAAATATCTGCGGATCGCACAAATATTTGTCTCGAGGCGGGATTCGAACCCGCAACCTCCTGCGTCGCAGGCGAACCGTCGCCCACCGCGCCACAGTTGAGTTGTGTTGACATAGTCTCCATGTTGTTACTAGTTCAACCCGGTGGTTCCACTATTCAGACCGTCATCTTGCTCAATGCGTAGGATTTCATTTATGTCGTAAATGTGTGTGTTGCTCATGCAATAGTCTTTTTATGACTTACCCTGGTCTTCATGTCTTTTCCGTTTCAACCCGGTGGTTCCATTATGCAGACCCTCGACTTGCTCGATGCCTAGGATGCCGTTGATGCTGTAACTGCCTGTATTGGTGACGTGCTGTTCTGTTGTTGGTGATAGGACAGAGGTTGTACCAGGCGCGTTGCCCGCGTGTGTTATAACCTGTATAAAAATAAGGGAATTTAGATCATACAGAGACTGGCTGGGATTGAAAACCGATAGATCGTAAAACTTAAAGCAGTTTTGAGATTTTACGTGTTTAGAGCGCTTGGATCGTATGTGTAACTTACTTAACACAAAGGAAAAACTGTCGAATGGCTATAAATAAGAAAAAGAGGCGATAGTGTAAGGTTTTAAATATAGCGTGTATCCTTTAAAAAACGGTCAAGTGCGAGTGCGATTTATGTTACTTTAGTAACGACTAGTCTTATTGAACTTATTAGGGACGGTGAAATTAAGAAAAAACACATTTTGCGCTCACTTTCTCATCACGAATATTTTTCGTATCACGAGGGTACTTAAAAACTTTTAGGGTCGTTGAAAAACAAACTATGAGTGAGGTCCTATATGCGGTCGTGTGTCGTTTCCACATGCAAAAATTCAGCTAGGCGTAAAAATAAAAAGGATAGCATCACATTTCATATGTAAGTATTACATTTAAATATATTTAAAGTTTAAATAATGAATTTTGTTCACCATTCATTCTTTGGAAAAGAGTCAAGCGTCCATTTTGTCATTGTTGCCAACATCGCCAAAACATTACCCCTACTGGTCAGAAGTATGACAGGCGCGGGGGAGGTATTGTGTTTTGGCGACACAGCGCACCGTACTAATAGCATCGTACGCACCTTCTGGTTTATTCTATATCCCAAGGCTGGTCTTTGCCTAACTACTACCAAGTAGTACTCATAAAAAGAGTGATTTTGATAGCTGTCCACGCTTTTCCACTACGCTCAGATTTGGTTGGACCCTCACCTGCCCGTGTGGTACTTACAGAAACTACGCTGCCCTGCGCTGAGCTGATCTCCTGCTCCTGCTGCGCTTGCTGCTGATTGTGTGCATGTTTCGCCTTCTCCGCTGCCTTGTTTCGGACAATCCTGCGTACAAAGAACAGTTACACTTTGAAAATTCCCATTAGTTATAAGACTTAACCTGACTTGATCTGTGGCACAGGTTTTTTTATAAACCTATTTCAGGCACGAGCTCTCACAAAACTTGTTCAAAGCTTGAAATTGTTACTAAGGTTATTTGTTTATTATTTATTTATTTAAAAACTTTCACACAAAACAATAGTGCAAGGAGGACCTAATGCTAACAGCATTATCTGCCAGTCATCCTGGACGTGCAGAAAATGGTAAGGCGTGCCTTACAAACAAGAACCACAGAAAATAATAATAACAATACAAGTTAAAACATTAAACTAGAAGGATAATTATAATATACAAAAAAAAAAATAAAAAAAAATATGTATAATATACCTAGCACAGGCTGCAGTAATATACACGTAGATTGTGAAACATTGTCACTGAATTGGAAACTAATAATTTTGCCTTTTATTATACAGTTCACGCACCGGTTATGTGAAGAGAAATAAATACAATTTACTATTTATTTATTAGAAAATCAATAATTCTTGTAATGTTATATAAAGTAAAGTAAAGTAAAGTAAAGTAATCGTTTATTATCTTAAACAGTATATACGTGGAACATTTCTTAACAGTTAAATGTGTATTGTAACAAAAAAAAAAATATAAAAACTTGAAATGACCATAGGTTAGGCTCTATTCCCCACACTAGGTCTGTAAAGCCTGTAAGGTGGGGTCATAGGGATTCGCCACGGACTCTCCATCAGTTAAAATATTTGCATGTTTTAAAGTTCTGATGTTAGACTAGAAAGAAATGCAATAGACACAATGTTAATGCTAAAAATTAAACTAAATAAAATAAAAATAAGTAAGAGTAGGATCCAAGGAGTTTTGATGCCAAATGGGTGTAATGAATGTGTGTGTAAACGTTGTGTGGTGTGAGTTGAGTGAATGAGTGAGTAGGAATATATATAATTGTGTAGTGTGAATGTGTTTTCTTAAATATAATAAATAATATTTTTGTTTATATAATATGGTGTGTGGGTATAGTATTATTCAATAAAATTCAATATATTCTCAGTATCGTCATAGTTTAGATTAAGTAGGTAGGTAGTCATGTTCTTTTTCAGTTGGTTATAGTTTAGAGTTGCTATGGTGATATCTTTGCAAATCTGGTTATACATACGCGGTCCAATAATAGCAAGAGATTTTCTACCAAAATTTGTGCGTGTATTAGAAAGTTTAAAAATTTTATCTTGCCTCCGTTGTGATTTTAGTTTTTCCAAAACTTCTTCATTAACTAAGGAATGCTGTTTTGCTATCACTGCCTTTATGAAAAGCTGCCTAACACTGAGCACAGAGCATTCTTTGTAAAGCAAAACCGTGGAATATCGCCTAGATTTAAAAGTCATTACTTTCAGGAGCGCTCTCTGCGCTCTTTCTATTTTAATAAAATGGGTTCTAGCTGCGACTCCCCAAGCCGAATTACAGTAGGTAAGTATAGATTGAGCAAGACACTGATAAACATTGATTAGTGATTTGAAATTTAATACGTGTCTAAGTTGTTTAAAGACATATATTAATTTTCTTGTACGCCCAGATAAGTTTCTAATCTGATCTACCCAAGTCAAATTTTTGTCTATGGTGACACCTAGATATCTGATATCATCCGTGGGTTGGAGATTATGGCATAGGCAGGAGTCAGCGCTTAAACTTAAACATGTTGTCGAGTGTATTTTTAGTTTAATAGGTTGCTTTGGTTGGGTGCTGGCGTTTATAGTGAACTTCATGAATTTTGTCTTGTTGACATTTATAGTTAATAAGTTATTTCTAAGCCAGCTAGAGACAGTAATCAGACCTTTGTTAGCAAGATGCTCGACTTGATTCCACGATTTAGCTTGAAACAGAAGGACCGTGTCGTCTGCATATGTAACAACTCTACCATTCTGTAAGCTTAGTTCACATAGGTCATTTATATAGATTAGGAATAACGTTGGCCCTAAAATACTACCCTGTGGTACTCCAAAATTCACGTCAGCTTCGTCACTTTGATGGTCGCCTATCCTGACTCTCTGCTTCCTATTTGACAAATAGCTTTGAAACCAGCGCAATGGTGTTCCTCTTATTCCTAGCGACTCTAGCTTTGCCAAAAGGATGGGAATTGAAACGGTGTCAAATGCTTTTGACAGGTCTAGAAACACGCCGAGTGTTCTACAGCCAGAGTCTAATGATTTAGTTATATGCTCAGTGACATTTAACACCGCATGTTCAGAACATAGACCAGGTCTGAAACCGAACTGATTGCTTGACAGCAGTTCCATTTTTTCCAAGTAGTTCTTTAGCCGCTTGTTCATTAGTTTTTCTAATATTTTCGAGATGATGGGCAGCAACGATATGGGCCTAAAGTTTGTTACATTATCTTCATCACCTCCTTTAAATATAGGACAGATTACAGATTTCTTTAGTTGCCCTGGGAATAGTCCTGAGTCAAAGCTAGCCTGACAAATTTGCGTAAGAGGGTCTAAGAGGTGAGGAATTGCTAGTTTCAGTAGCTTTGTCGTAATTTTGTCCCAGCCCGGTGCACAATCATCTTTTAAAGACTTTACAATCGAGTATATTTCTGAATGATCAGTGGCTAGTAATCCAAAGGATGTTAAGACATTATTTTTGGTAATTTTGTGAGCTAAATCATTTTCGGATTCTTTTAAGCCTATAAGAGTATTCTGGGCAAGATTTGAACCCACACTACAGAAGAAATTATTGACATAATTCAGGGATTCAGCAGATGTAGGTCGATTTCTCAGTAGATTTTCCACTGGATTTGTTTTACAGGGAAAACTACAAATTCTTTTTATGGTATTCCATGTTTTTTTGCTGTTTTGGCTATGTTTCTGTAGTTCTTGTCTTTCGTACGTCCGTTTTAAATTCTTAAGTATTTTACGACATGTATTTCTATAATTGATATAAGTTTTCCGTATTTCTTCATTTCCCGGGTTTTTCTTGTATTTAATGTGTAATTTATCCCTTCGTCTCATACATCTTATTAACCCTCGTGTTATCCATGGTTTTATAATTGCTCTGTTCTTTGAAATTATCTTAGTGGTAGAATATTTTTCCAAAGTATTTTTTATCGTATTTATAAATGTTTCTGTTGCTTTTTCTAAGTCGGTATAGTTCAGAAGAGTGCTCCATTCAATTTCCGACAAAGCCTTACAAATAGCATTATAATCAATTTGGGAATACGTTCTATCTAACTTCTTGGTACCTTTATTATGTAAATGTAGTTGAACTAATACCGGAGAGTGGTCTGTAATAGTAGCAGGAAGTACCAACGACGTGGCTTTGTTTTTTGTTTTGATCATACAGTGATCAAGGCAGGACTGTTCTCTTGTGGCTAATAGATGACCCGGCAAGAGGCCATGACTAGCCAGTAGAGTGAGGTACTCTTCAGAATGTCGGTCATCGTTGTTTTCACATATATTTATATTTATATCCCCAATCACGAGAATCCTTGGGAATGATTTTATGTTAACCAGGGTTTCATCAAGGGAATTTATAAAGTTAGTCGTATTACAAAACGAAGGTGAACGATAGATGGAAATGATGCTGAGCTCTTGTCCAATCTGTATTATTAAACAGCTGGCATCACTAAAAGGTGGCTCATACACCTTAATGTTCTTAAGACTATTTTTAACGTACACTACAATACCATCGTTTTGATTTATATAAGACTTGGTGTAGAATGTATTATAGCTATCTAGTGTTGGTGGACTATAATTTTCGCTTAACCTACATTCGGTAAAAATTAACAAATCCAACTCTAGTTTTATGCAATTCATTAGTACTAAGAACTCATCAAAATTTTTGTTGATACTACGAATATTCATTGTAATTATTGAAATATTCTTTTCATTACTACTCAAATGCTTTCTACAGTGGTCAGGATCGCTCAACAATAATGATTTTGAGACATTAACTTTGTCAATGTCTATCAATACGTCCTGTAAATCAAACATCATGAGTTCTCAGTAACGTAACGCAGATCACACTGCGAGATCTCCAATTTACCGTTCTTCTTTCCGTTGAATGAACCCTCTGATTGTAGCAAGCACTTGAGTATTGTAATTTTATTTTGTTTTGGATGTGTATAGTGTGTAAGTAGATGGGAAGTATTAGTGTGTGTTATTAGTGAATTTTCACTCCTTGGCATTTTAACATAAATTATTCTTAAACAGGCTAAACTATACAGAGATATATCTTTAAAACTACTAAAATAATGAACAAAAAGGTGGTACATAAATAAGTTGAATTTATAATTTGGCTGTTCTAGTCAATCCAGAGTACCCTTTGAGTTTTCAAGGGCTTTTATTTGATCTTCGCTTTTTAATTCAACAGCAGGCTGACCTTCTTCTTTCCTGATGAAAATTTTCCCTTTTGCTGACCAGCAGAACTTCCAGCTGGACCTTTTGATAAGGTCCCGGGCCAGGTAATGAAGATGTCTGGCCTTTTTAGTCAGAAGTTCGTTGATGTATATATTTTGCTTCACTCCTGCCACACCTATGGTGCTAGTATTGAATTTTTCTGCTTTTTCTATCTTGTTAAACTCTTTAAAAGCACGCAATAATGTAATTTTCTTTTGTATTGTAGTATACTCAATTATAATTGGTCTTGGACGGTTGGCTTTAGTAGTAATACGGTAAGCACTCCGAATATCGCGTGAATCATATTCAAGTTTCAGAGTTTTGTGGATTTTCTCGATCGCCGTCATCATATCTTCGTTATTTTCTGTTGTCAGGTTGTTTATTTCAATGCTACTTTCTCGGATTTTCCTTTCTACATTTTCTAGCTGCTCTTCAAGTTCGCACACATACATTTGTGAGGATTTTTCTCGCTTCTCAAGATCATCAACCCGGGTTTTCAACTCATTCTGTTCCTCTGCTATAAAAGTCAGGGAAGACTTTATTTCGGCGTTTGCCGTTAGCAAAATTTCATTTTGTGTCTTTAATGAACCAATCTCCTCACTTATCTTCGAAAATTGCTCATCTTGGCTGGTTTTTAACTCTTTAAACATTTGCAGTACATTACTAAACATATCATTCATTGAATGGGTAGTGTCATCTGTATACTTCCTCTTTCTAACGGATTTTTTTAGGTCTGATTCCTGGAGTTCTGGAGTTCCATATATATCTGGCTGCGATACAGCCGCACTCAGTGGCCTAGGAGGCGTGCGTATCATTTTACCTCCGCCCGATATGGCAGAATCCATTTTATTTCAATGAGCGAGGACTTAAATTTGTTTGTAGGCGTTGAATATACAAAGCGAGTACAGAAACGCGGCGTAGCAGATAAGCGCCGTAACGGTATCGTAGCAGTTACGTAGCAGTGAGCAATGCATATAACTCGTATCGGCGTAGGCAATCTCGTAGCACTATGATGTTCTGTAGCGTAATTTCGACGCAGTCGCTCACGTCGCGCTGGTTCAGAGGTATGTGATACCGCTTTACGAGCCGACAGCCACGGGATCGCACCTGGCCGACCGCAAAAAGTAACTATGGCACTCACTTGATTCGGGCGCTTCCGACCAACTTCGACCACAGCTCCGACGTCGCAGCTCTGTTCCTCTCTAGACACGCCTCTGGGAGGAGCAAGCCGTGCAAATCGTTCAAGAAGAAACGAGAATTGAAACTTCGTTGAATCGACCAATCACGTATCAAATAGGAAAGTCACAGAAAAAATTGACCGCAGGCCATTTAAACACGTCCGTTCGATCCGAGAGCCGAACGCGAATCCATATGGTGTGTCGGGCCTAAGAATATACCTTACTCAGACTTAGACGCACTTTAGACTTAAGCTAAGGCCAAACGAACGTGTTCAGTCCGCGTCCTCAGTGGCGTGCACGGTGGCGATCAATGGTAAGATAATGGATGGCTACTTTGCACGCCACCGCGGACGCGGGCTGAACGCGTTGGTTTAGCCTTAGCTTTAGGCGGACCGGACTGTCAGTTTTCCGTGCTTAAGCTGACTAAAGCTAAGGTCAGACCAACGCGTTCAGCCCACGTCCGTGGTGGCGTGCACGGTGGCGATCCATTGTCTTACCATTGATCGCAACCGTGCATGCCACTGAGGACGCGGGCTGAACACGTTGGTCTGCCCTTAGCATGAGTGATTGTGTCTTAAGGCGCATAAAACAGCCTAATTACGTCTCTTTCTAACTCATTAAAGTTCAGGTAAGTTAGAAAGTGACAGAAAAACGCTCGCAGTACAAAAATTAAGTGAAAATCATGAAAAACAATTATTTGCCACGTGAAAAACCGTCGCATCACAAAACCATACGTTCAACTTGAAGGTAAAGTTTTTTCCGACATTTAGGTGAAAGAAAAAGTACAAAAGTCGAAGTCGTTACGAAGATGCAACCCACTGTGAAAAGAGGCCTATTGTGGCTCTGCCTACCCCTTCGGGAAAAAGGCGTGTGTCTATGTATGTATGTATGTATGTTAAGAAGTTGAATCAAATTTTCAGTTGAAAACAGCTGCATTTTGTTATTTTTTTTTCATGGTATATACACAGCAAAAAAAAAATTGTACGTACACTTTACAGAATAAGTCAGTGACTGACATATTTTTTTTCAGCACATAACTTTGACTCCTCTATGAGGAGAAAGCCTCTAAATAAGTCCAATCAGCTGCTGTTGACTTTGACCAAATACTTTTTATTTTGGTCGAAGGCTGTTGATGTGCCCGGCAAGAAGGACACTTTCAGCAAAATTGGGCAGAACTAGCAAGACGTAAAAAAAAAATTTTTCAAGTGCAACTGCGAACGAGTTCACACACTTTTTTTATAACAGGAAGCGTGACAAATCGGGACCGCGGTTCTTTATATTGGAGAAGGATGTCACGGCACGTGCCAGCGGTGCAGTTATTCATTCCATGCCTTTGCGGTATTAAAATTATAAGGGAATGCGATATAGTGATGGGAAAAATAAGACTGCAGTCTTGGATTTTTCATTTAATAAATTCTTTTTAAATTAGTACAATGAAATCTAAAAACTACAAATGGTTAAAGCCAGATTTTGAACGACATTTGGTATTTTTTTCAGCATTCACATCAGTCAGACTGTACTGCCTTTCTGTACAAGACAAGAACACGTAAAATGAAAGAAACAACACATTAGCCTTAAAGTTTTTACAAAACTATAGGTACCTACCTAAGTGTGAACCGTGTTATAAAAGGTGTGGTTTTTATAGTATAAACTCAAGATGAATTTTTAATAAGATTATAACTGGTTTATTTAAACATAGCCTGAACCTACCTAATAATGTCCATCAAATATAATACACGCAATTAATCTTCTTTCACTCGCCCATTTTTTGTTATAGTACTGTTTAAATTTAGTTTTTGCAATGTTTGCCTCGCATATTGTTTTCTCTGCATAAATAAACTTTCTTGTTAATTTTAGTCCGGGTATCCGCGATACAGGCTTGTCCTAGTGCGGTACCCATTGTTAATTATCAATAGCCACTATTATTTGTAAATAAACATTTGTATTTGTTTGTTTGTATTTGTTATAATTTCTCAAAAAAAAGGGTAGGCCCAGTCGATTTAATTTCCCATCAGGAATGTTTCTCACAAAGAAGACTACCATGGACTATTTATAGGTACCTATAGTGAACCTATGCCAATTTTCACCTACCAACTATAATTTTATTGGCCACACGCCTGTCAAGTTGACATGATTCTATGTAAAACAGACAAATTTCACATTCTTTAACGGTCTCGTACGACTTGACTAATTTTATTACAATTAATATCACTTGACATTGGCGAAATTATTTGGAGCATTCCTCAGAAGCCATTATATGGAGAAGAGCTAGGCATCGACGTAAATAAAATGAATGGACGGGCCTTAGGGAACGATAGTTTTGAAGCTTCTAAACAGACCTAGCTAGTATACTTCGCTTCAGTCAGTCTTTGTCACGGCAACGAGTGACAGCTATGCTGAAAAATACCAAAATTAGATGCCTTGGTGATACAATGCCTTCCTGTGCTTTTCTGCAAGTGCAAACAACACAAGAAATACAAATAAAGCTTCAGGCATCGCATTTCATTCGTAAGTAAAGGTTTTGTAATATAATTTTCATCAATTGATAAAAAACTTATAAATCGTCGTGTAGTAGGAAAACTACATAAGTAACACATTTTGCGAAATCGACTTTATTGCATGGTTATGATGGCCCATACATGTCGATGGACACGTCTTGCTCTAGAGGACGAGCGACAAGGAGGACGCCCCAGGACATTATCTCAATGTTCCCCACTCTGAATGAAAGTTAACAGGCACAAGTTTATACTCGTAGATAGTTTTGATTTTAGTCGACATACCTTTTTCTTTTTGATACTTAGAATTATTATGTTCCACAAATTGATTTCATTTTGTTGATTTTATAAGCAATAGTCGTATGATAAGTTTGTTATGTCACTTACTTTGAATTTATAAGTCTGCTAAAATAATGTAGGTGTTTCAGTAGTTTTCTAATATTCAGTCTTGATAAAAAGAAATGATTATGAAGACGACCTCTGTGGCGCGGCGGGCGAACGTTCGCCTGCGACGCAAGAGGTTGCGGGTTCGATTCCCGCCTCGGAACAAATATTTGTGCGATCCGCAGATATTTGTTCAGGGTGCTCTGGGTATTTTCTATGTATAATAAAAAATATCTATCTATGTTAATATTGTATTAAGTGTATCAGTTGTCTAGTACCCATAACACAAGCTCTGCTTAGCTTGGGGCTAGATAATGTTGTGTGAACTGTCCAGAAATATTTATTTATTTATTTATTTATTATGAGTTGGTTTTATTTTAAAATGTATTTTAATATTATTTAAATCTACCCATGGATAGGATTGTCATATTCAAATAAGTAAATAATAGATCATTTCATGATTTCACTATTATGGGAAAATTAAATAATGGCACTTATCATTAGCTTTTTGAACCTCAGTGGATATCATTGACGAAGGAAAACTAAACAATTGACATGCAAAAATAAATAACTGCATCAATTATTCAAAACTTTGGCGAGGGAAAAATACATAGTCGTATTTTTATTTTTTTCTCTTAAGCAAAAGAACTAAAATGTATTATCATTAAATTCAAAAATAGATACAGTACCAATCTATAACATATCAAAACACGGACTGCAAAATTAGTTACGATAAAAAAGTTATTGCCATTTTTGACGCAATAAAACAGTAAATCACGTTTTTCTCGCGATTTTGGTTTTGTTGTTGTTATTAGTTGTTTAGTTTTCCAACTACAGCGACGAAATATTTGACAAGACTTCACGCATGACGGATGGTCCGGTACAGACTGCAAAAAAATCTGATGCCTAAAGGGTATCGTATTGATTTAGAATTGTAATTTGCATTATTTACGTCAAAACATTGCTAAGCACGTCGCTTTAGGTAATTGCATATAATATGTAATGGCATGTTAATTAACCTCATAGCTTTCCAAAAGAAATCTAAGGTAAACAAAAATGGATAGAAGTCATAAGACGAGCAAGAACAGACGACTTTTGGAAGTGGAATACATTTTCCCGTATTTGCTCTGATAATTTTCTACACAATGAATTTTATACGCCAAAAACGGTTAGTAGTAGTAGAGCTTTTTTGTGAAAGAGTTCGTCCGGGGAAGTACTACCACCATACCTGTTTCTGCCGCAAAGCAGTAGTGCTCGCATTGCTGTGTTCCGGTTTGAAGGGTAAGGGTGCCGATGAAATTACGGCCACATGGGACTTTTCATCTTTATGTTTCAGGGTGGCGGGCGCAGTGGAATGCCACATAGGGCGCGTCCTAGGTGGACGTGACCTGAGGTAATGCACTGTTCATAGGCAGAGGGTACCACTTAACATCAGGTGGGCCATCTTCTTGATCTGTCATTCCAAGTAGTATAAAAAAACTCATTGTGCAAAAGTCTTAAAACTGCACTCTGTAGTTTCTTAAATACTGGAATTTTTATACATTTATGTTTCCGGACGATTTTTATGATATTTTCTTAGTTTATTGACTGATGAAAAATATATTTTTCACAAATTGATTCAGCTGAAGACCTTAGGTGGACTTGCTTTTCTATTGATTTATATTGTGTATGTTTGAGAGCTGAAAAATAGATACGTAACTACATAAAACAGAAGGGAACCATGTATTTTTGTAAAAGTTTCATTCAATAATTGCATTTTTTTCGGCGATTTTTTGTACTATAAACCTACGACCTCTGTGGCGCGGCTGGCGATGGTTCGCCTGCGACGCAGGAGGTTGCGGGTTCGATTCCCGCCTCGGAACAAATAATTTGTGCGTTCTGCAAATATTTGTTCAGGGTGTATGTAATGTATTATATTAAGTATATCAGTTATTCTAGTACCCATAACACAAGCTCTGGCTTAGCTTGGGACTAGATAATGTTGTGTGAACTGTCCAGCATTATTTTTTTTTTTTTTATTTATTTATTTATTTATTTATTTATTTACTGAAATAACTTTAGAAAACACATTGCATCTGTTAAAGTATTAAGTATTTAAAAAATACAGTTTTTAAGAAGTTCAATAATTTAATTTCACCTAGTTTATTTACAAGACCGCCAGGAGTGGCGCTATAGAGAAGAGGCCTTTACTCAGCAGTGGCTGGATAGATAGATAGATAGATAGATAGTTTATTTGTTAACCGTACCCCAAATCCGAATTGTCTTATTTTTCACGGACGTTTTGTATGGGTAAGGCCAGTCCATTTATTTTACTTTGGTCGAAGGAGCTAGGTATGTAAAAGATAAGTGGTTTACCTTTCACATGGATAACTTTTCACCAACAAAAAAATACTAATGTATTCTATACAACTACTCATTTTATACGTCATTGCTCCCAACACTAGATATAGGTACCTACAGATGAACTTTGTAAGTGCATTTTTTGAGGGGACTCTTTCATAGTAGGTAATGGATTATTCATGTCATTGCGCCTAATTGCGTTGTTTGTAACATTATTACTCGAAACTAGAAACAATTTTACCTACGTTTTAGATGTTTTCTAACTTATGTTCTTGTACCTGCATAACTCACTTAAACATAATTATTTTGAGGGAGTGTACATACTGAGCGTTTTTTAAGTAGGTAAATTTTTGAAACTCAGGAATTCTTCTTAGATCTGAATCTTCAACAAAACATCTAAAACGATCAAAAACAACATAGAATATAGAAAAACACACACTAAACGTATAAAATAAAAAATAGACTGCCATTTTGTTTGCGACCATTTTCCGCGGCTGACAGTTCATTTCCCGCCATGATGGATAGTGGCGCGCTCTCGTGAGTTATCGGCTACAACTCGCGGGTTGGCATATGCAAAAATTGTCTCGCAAACTCATCAAAAAGGTCAGATTAGGGTGTGTAGGTAATAGAGTCTGTTGATTGATGATGTACTCGTAATTGTTTCGTTTATTAGCTGTTGAGAAGCTGATGATATATTTCCTTATAACTACAGCTCGTGTACAGAACGTTCACCGTAAGTTGGCACCTGCCATGTAGTATTTACAGGTGCCATCTTACGGTGAACGTGCTGTAGGTACAGACCATGAAGTTATACCCAAATTCAAGCTTCTTGGTAGAGACCGTTCACCGTAGGTGGCACATAGACTTATCATATCTTCTTAGGGACTTAGGCACCTGCCATGGAGTATTTACAGGCGCATGCCTTACGGTGAACGAGCTGTAGTTACTTTTTTATGGAAGTTATTCCCAGGATGGTGCAACATAGGGTGCAACTCAAGAAAAAAAACCATTGAGGCTCAGCTGTACCTACCCTTTTGGGGAAAAAGGCGTGTGTATGTGTGTAGTAGGATGCTAAGAAGAGAATACTAGGTGTACTAAAAAGTTATCAACGTTATAATAAATCGAACAAAGCTCTTTCTCTTATAGCGTGAGAGTAAGTTTAGTCTAAGAGTGATCTTGAGTGCACTATATCACACTATATATAGGCAAATGATTTTATTCGATGGAGCTTGGGAAATTGGAGCGCATTCAAGGTGACCTACCTTGAATATCTGAGTTAAGTTTGATTTATTAATCGGATAAGATTAGGTGGCTTGGTAGCTTGTCTGTCTGTCATATTCAAATAATTCATCCTCTATCTTAGAGTTTTTTTTTTGTCTAGATTTATAATCAAAGTCTTCTATCGATGAATCATCGATGGATACATCTCCTTAATTGTGTCGATACATGTAAAATTAAAGACTGCTTGCCGTGTCGATAATGTTTATATCATCGAAGCAAAGCAAAAATCGTTGGACGAAAGTCCAAGACGTCAGTATCTGTTAAGTGGGACACTGGTGGTGGCCGTTGGGGTAATGGAACGAGTGGTGGCCGAGGACAAGTTGAAGAAATCCAGCTCGTCGGATCGACTACATCGAACTAGTCGATGGAGAAACTTGGATTAGAAAGACGCCGAAAAAACCGAAAGGCGTAGGTTTTACGTGAAAATATCATAGTCTAACGATGAAAAGTGGATGTTTTGACTTTCGGTGGCTGATGTACGCCCGGTGGGCTACCTACGTTATTGCTTTCTGCCGTTTTTTCATTTTTCTTTCGATGCAGCCGTAGGCTCTCGCATTTGCTTTTTTAGGTTTTTCAAATTTTTTTGTTGCGAGCTTTCCTCTTGTTTTCATTTTCTATAATTCCGGAGTCATATGAAACGACTTTTTCTTAATTTTATTTTTATAATATGCTAGTTTTAAGATATATTTTGGCGATTTTTTCGAACAGCGAATATTCCTAGAAGTGCTTTTCAAACAATCAATGTCCTAGCATTTAGCTAGGACGGCTTTCTTACGTTACACAAAATAATTATACACATGTTTTTTTTCTGTTGTGAATTTGCGCGCAGGCGCTTTAACTAGCCCAATGACATCACAGACAAAAAAACATTCACAACAACGACGTACCAGAGATATTTGTGATTGCAATCTGACGATAGAAACAAAATACAACATTTGTAACACAAGAAAGTTTGACCGGGGTAGCGCCAAGATGGGGATCTTCATACAAAAAAAAAAAGCCTCAAGCCGCACGAAAAAGTAGTTTTTATTGAATATCTCGTAAAATATAGATAATTTTACGAAACCTCTTCTGTAAACCCTCGGCTTTATTGTATTGATTTTATTGATCTCATTTCTTACCCAATAATATTCACCATTTTAATAAACAATCGAATCTATCCAAAACTTAGAGGTAACTTTGTTTTTTTTTCTTTTGTGAAAATATTATATTTTCGTGTTTCTGGTAAAGTGATCCTTCGGAATTATAATGTAGTATTCATGCACAATATAATTTGAATATTGTACATGACTTGGTCAGTTAAAAATCAAATCTAAAATTAGTAATTTTGTAATACCACCTTAACGAATGAAAGACGTTTTCACGTAAATTTTACCACATTAGGGCACTTTTTATCAACTGTTATTTACCAACCATTGTTATTTTGAGCGTCTAAGCTATTCAAAAATACCCACAGCTATAGCTATAAAATTGCCCTTCCAATAAAAAAAGAAAAAAGCCAACTTGCGTTTTGCAAGACATTTTAATCGAGCCCTGCCGCCAACGGGTAATTGAAGCTATAACTCTGGCAGCCCCGCTTTGACATTTGAATTTTTTGCGCTGGCAAGCGGAATTATTTTGTTGGCGCGTAATTTTTAGGTTAGATTTTGGGGTGTGAATGGGATTGTTGCAATTTTTAACAATGATTAGATTTTGCAGAAGCTTTTTTTGACATCTGTATTTTGGATTGGTAGCCAGGCCAAAATTTTTGATATAATTTAACGGATGCAAGAAAATTACGTTTTTAACGAAAAATATATGGCTTGGACACGCTGAGTCTATTTATTTTTTCTCGTTTTATACCTCTGTAATTTCAGATTGGTAGCCAGGTTTAAAAAATTGCTGCAACAAATACAGGAAATTACTTTAAAAAAAAACTTTTTGTTATGATGAATTATGATGATGATATGAGTAAGCAGAACCGTGTGCTGATCAAAATGAGCCCAAACACGGTTAGTATAATATTAACTATCATTTCATTTCATTTCATTTCATTTTTTTATTGCGAGAATATGGGTACAAGAAAAAGTTGACAAATTAAAATTAAAATCCAACATAATCCGAAGAGTTCCGTTCCGTCTCCATCATCAGATCAGCTCGCTGTCACCATAATATTGTACTGTGATCAAAACTTGACAGGTATCAACATTTCAGCTCAATCGAACGAGGCTAACATTTGTAAGATTTGAGGGACACACGCAACATTGCCAGTTAAATCTTTTAAAGTCAACAGCTAGAACACACTGAGTTTTTTTTATAGTTAGGTAATTATTAATTGTTACTGCAACATCATGATCTTCAGAATTTTGTTCATTGTAGAACGATGTGCTAAAATATGCTATAATAATACTTATAAGCTATGTGAAATGCTCTAGGCTAAGTAATTCAAGCTAAGGAACAAAGAGCTTGCCTACTAACTTAACCCTAACGACACGGAGCCTGCAGATATTACGCAGGAGGCAAAATGTATTCCTTTTGCAAAATCGCAATAAAAGTACAAAATGCCAGGATCAGCGCATAAATCACAGATATTGGCCAACAACACTTGCATTACTGAAGAATACCATTATAACGTTAGGGTTAAAACATGGCCGGCTACAGCAGGAAACGGATATGATAGCTGAGCTTTTTGTGGCAATTCTGAATATTTGCGAGGGTAAAGGTTTTTGGAAGGATTTTATTATGATTATGAATAACGACCATGGCGAAAACAAAAGTGATTATCAACAGCACGCAGAGGAGAATAGAGGTCGAGGATGCAGAGATTGAACTTGTTCATGATTAGATCTATCTGGGCCAAATGTCTAGGCAAGACAGGATGAATAGGTTGCTCGACGCACAGAAAACGCCTGGATTAGCTATTGGTCCATGAAGGAAATATTTAAAGGACGCCTTCTAAAGCTCATAAACATATTGCGCAAGACTTGGTCACTTAACAACAGCCAGGGGCAAGCCAGTGGGCTATGGAGTGCTGTAATCATGCATCTTGGAAGTCAAACTTATAGATTGCGTTAGAAATACGATACTGCGCTCCCAAACACAAATAGCCGATGTAGCTCTGAAATCTGGATATCTAAAGTGGGACTTAGATATTAAACTGACAAATACTATGAGTAAGAATGTAGTAAAATTCTGCACAATTAAATAGCTTAGCACCTACCCCTGAACGTTATTCCCAAACTTCTCACTTCCACTTAAATAGATTTCTATTTTACCCCCTTGTGACCACATTTGCGAGTTCCGTAGCACATTACGGACTCGTGTCGGTCACGTGTTGGCCACGCGTCGTCCACGTGGGGGATGCACTTAGGGGTCGAAATCGTTCTTGTATTGAGCTCGCGATGGAAGAAGAATTGACTATTTTGGTGTTTGTCAAGTTAGATTTTATCTATAGTTTAAATTAAATTATTGGGTATTGTGTGAAAATGGTTTAATCAGGGCAAGGTGAGGGGTGGGCGATACATGGTTATTACTACCTAGATTTGATGCAAAGATTCGTTGGTATAAGATTTGTCCTGGCTGCAAGCTTATTCAGATGGGGTATAACGAAAAATTACCAATCTTAGATTTGGGTATTAACTGACTAATTCAAGTACAATATTCAAATTATAAATATGCCTGGATACTAAATTATAATTCCGAGGGATCACTGTACCACAAACACGACAGGACAATATTTCCTCGATAGAAAATAAAACCCAAAGCTACCTCTAACTACTGGCTAGATTCGATTGTTTATTAAAAAAGTGGTGCATACCTATTATTGGGTGAAAAATAAGATAAATAAAATGAATACAACAAAGCCTATAGGGTATAGGGTTTACAGTAGGGGTTTTATAAAAAGAGATAATTTTAGGAGATATTCAATGCGTGGCATTTTTTTTAGTATGAAGTTTTCTGCCCGGGTTTGAAGCATTCTTGAGGAATGTGTTATTACTGGAAGAAAGCGTTAGCTGAGTCAGTCGTGGGTAGTGGGTCAGACCTCACTTGACGCTGCTTGCTGACGCTTGACTTAACGATTTTAATCCAAATTTATTTCGTGTAGCCTTATATGAAAATCTATTCTTATGGAGTAGGCAAACTATAATAAATAATCAAGATAAAAGCTATTGAAGAAATTGCAGTCTGATGAAAAACTTATGTAAAGTGCCCCCTAGCAGACTCGCTCACTTTCCAGAGCAAGTCGGTACGAATAACATCAACCCCGCTCCATTTCAAATTGGACAGCCCCCGGGGTCCATTATTGAACAATAAACTCGGATTATTGGTATCAATGCACTCGCCGGGGTCGCAGTAATGTGTTATTCAGGGTCTATTTGACGATGTTGAGTTGCTCACAATTGTATATTTTAAATTGTTTAGGTTTTTTAAGACGATAATATGTTCGTCGTTGCTTTACTCGCTCACTCAATAACGGTCAAGGTTACAAACTTGATATTAACACAGTAATTACTTGAAGATGAATTATTACTAAATAAATTAAGAACAGAAACACAATTGGTAAACCTTTTCTCGTTTTTTTTTTAAATTGACTGAAGTCTGTTTTACGTCCCCCTCCTTCAATTAGGCTTTACTTTTTATACTATTCAGTAGCTAGGTACATTACTTAGATTAATGGAGAACCATTTATTTGTATATTTGCTAAAGTAGTTTTAGAAGCAAAACTGCACTGGACTGATATAGGCTGATGATGACTTACCTACTAGTAAAAGGACCAAAGACGTAGGACAGTTCTACGAATGGGGCCCCAATAAACCGATGAGCATGCCAAGACAATTTTTAAAAGAAAAGATAAATAGAAAGACATCTTCTAAATCAAGAATGTTGAACCTCTATGACCTAAATAAGTTTGAAAAAGTTAATAAAAACAAAGTGAAATTTCCAAGTTAAAGCTTCGCGCAATACCCCTGGAAAAGGTTATCAGCATAAATATTGGCCGATAAAACCCCCCGCGCCAAACACTCAACTCAAGTGTTGCCAGTTTACAAATCCACAGGTAATTGCGTGTTGCCAGATTAGATAAACAAAACACCCACTTCACGTTTTAATATTAGTTGGTTACGGCTAATCTGTACAACGCTACCGTTTATTAATTTTCGTTATCTGGTATTATGGGTCCCCGAGACGATCAAGTCCACTTGACAAGTCTACGTGCTGTTAAGTATGGTCCAGCCCGTAGATACATGACGGGACTTGTCAAGTCAACGCTGTAAACGATCAATATTCACTCAAGCACGTACACTTGTCAAGTGGACTTGATCGTCTCGGGGACCCATTAGGTGATTGGATTCTTTACGGAAAATTAGGTAGATTTTTCTTGAAGGTAATGATAAATACATACATACATTGACACATGCCTCTTTCCCCGAAGGGGTAGGCAGAGCCTCAATGGGTCTCTTTTCACAATGGGTTGCACCATGAATATAGACGTGACGAGTGGTGAACTCATCGCCGCCATTTCTTCCCACGACTGACTCAGTTAATGCTTTCTTCCAGAATAACACATTCTACGGGTATAATAACCTTGCAACCAGGACAAATCTTATACCAACGAATTTTATCAACAAGTCCGGGTATACCCTTAGTCGGCTTGTATGACATCCATGGGAGGAGACGGGGGGTCTATTCTTAGGTCGGAAAAAGCAGGTAATAAGCCACTGAATATTTTATTTTACGGTAATTGTTGTGAATACTACTAATATGTGTAATCGATCCTTTCTTGGTCACTCTGCATACGTGACCAGCTTAAGGCATGGTGGACATGAAAAGGGCCTAGTGACAAATGATTAAAGAACCAGTACGGTGAAAGGTACCAGTACGCTCCTTTCATGCTAAGTACCCAGCAAGATTAAGACAGTCAGATCGGACCAGCTGTTTTTTCTTTGAATGATTAAAGGAACAAGCATCTGCAGATGGCCCACCTAATGTTAAGCGGCTTTCTCTGCCTTTAAAAATGCATTATCTCATTAGTTCACGTCCACATAGCACGCGCCCTATGTGGCCTTGTACTGCGCCCGCCTCTCTAAAAGATGAAAAGCCTCAGGGACTGTAATTTTTTGACCCTTTAAACCGGAACACAAGCACTACTGCTTTGCGGCAGAAATAGGTATGGTGCTAGTACTTCCCCAGGCGAACTCTTTCACAATAAAGCTCTACTACTACTAAATGATATGACAGATCAACCAATAAATATTTTATCTACAGCAGATACAAACTCTAAGTTATCACCCTTTTCCCTCATTGTAAGAAATACGTGTACGAATATAAACATTTCCTATATCCATTCCATCTGCCGAACAAAATAACAGTAAGATCAAGAAAGCATTTCCACCAGAAACTTAGCCATGATCTTTAGGGATAAGGGTTTTAATGTGGGTTTTGTGTTTCAACCCTTTTGGTCTTATTTTAGGGTACAGTTTTGTTTGCATGGTAAATTGAAAGGTTTGAGCTACGAAATAGGCGAATATTCGTAGAACCTTCAACCAAAATGAACTAACGTAGCATATAACCTGTGTCTGGGGCAAGCGCGTACCCAGCAGAAATAAGAGAGTTTGCGGGTTCAATTCCTGCTGCGGGACAAATATTTGTATGATCTGCAAATATTAGTTCCGTGTCTGTGTGTTGTGCGGTAGCATGGTACTCGTAGTTTTTGATACCCACGACACTGGGAATCGTAGTGTGGGGTCAGGACTATGTGTTTGACTGTTGGGTGTTATTATATGTTATATCATGTAAGTAAAAGGTGTAGCATTATGTCATGAAATGACTCAGTGTGTCTGGTCCAACAACAGTCCGTCTACTCCCATGGATGTCGTACAAGCGGACTAATTGATTATACCAGGAGATATATAGCAGTATTCACATCGAATACTGCGATCACCAATCCTGTTGGTGATTATGACAAATCCACTCACTGCATTCAACGGAGACGGCCTCGTCCCGCAGTGGACGTCTACTGGCTGATGATGATGATGATGTTGAAAAATATGATCTCCCTAAATTCCACAACTACCCGCGCATCCCATAGCCTGAACGAGTTGCGTGACGAAACGAAGCGCGCCGGAAGTGCGGAGGGAGCAAAGATGGCGGCACCGGAAGTAGACACGTGCTCGCTACACCGGACATCCCGACCTAAAATCCATTGAATTATTGCTGGCTACAATGGAAATAATATGAAGTGTATCGGGAATTTAATGTTTTCGTGTATTCTGACTGCAAACATGAAGATATGTAATTTATTCGGAGATAGAAGTAATGATGTAGTAAGGTGCAAATGGGGTGCCAAATCATCCATTGCTAGTTGTCTTTCTAGACTAGCTGACTTTCTAGACCATACCTGACTCTCTAGACTAGCTGACTTTCTAGACCATACCTGACTCTCTAGACTAGCTGACTCTCTAGACTAAACCTGTCTCTCTACACTACCTGACTCTCTAGGCTATACCTGTCTCTGTAGACTATACCTGTCTCTCTAGACTAGCGGACTCTCTAGACTATATACCTGTCTCTCTAGACTATACGTGTCTCTCTAGACTATCTGGCTCTCTAGACTATACCTGTCTCTCTAGGCTAGCTGACTAGACAAGGCTGTCTGGCAGAGATTGCTTATAGCGATAAGACTGCCCATTTGACTTCCGTGTTAATTTTTAAATAGCAGATTTTCTGTGTTGTACATAAAGGCTTTTCTATCTATCTAGACTATACCTGTCTCTCTAGACTAGCTAACTCTCTAGACTATACCTGTTTCTCTAGACTAGCTGGCTCTCTAGACTGCTGGCACTCAAGACTGGCTTAGTCTATGCAGCTAGAGGCAGCTCGAAACGGACTACAGAGACTTTGTTGTCTCCGTGGTTCCCTTGATCGAACTACAGATACTCGCCTTTGTATTAGTCCGATCAAGGGAAAATAAACTACGCCGAATAGACTCTGAAATTCTACGATACACGGGATTACAGATTCACGGGTCTCGTGTTGAAACATTGGGAATTAAAGTTCTTGAGACGAAGCAGTGCGCCTTTCGATAGACTAACGACATTTAACGGTGGCAGAAATTGGGTGGAGAACTTTCATCTTGGCATTCTATGGAAGAGGCATGGAACCATCAGTAGATTTCTACTAGCTGATGATACAGTTTGAACATGTGTAGCCAAAATTATTCACGCTTTTTCCCAGAAAAATAGGAAAGCTGGCGTAGGCTGGCTTTCTCTCAAAGTTGTGGGGTAAACCACATGTGTAGAAAAAATTACCCACGCTTTTTCTTCTGAAAAATAGGAAAGCTGGCGTAGGCTGGCTTTCTCTCAAAGTTGTGGGGTAAACCACATGTGTAGACAACATTACCCACGCTTTTTCTTCTGAAAAATAGGAAAGCTGGCGTAGGCTGGCTTTCTCTTAAAGTTGTGGGGTAAACCACATGTTTAGACAAAATTACGCACGCTATTTCTTCTGAAAAATAGGAAAGCTTCTGTAGGCTGGGTTTCTCTCAAAGTTGTGGGGTAAACCACATGTGTAGACAAAATTACTCACGCTATTTCTTCTGGAAAATAGGAAAGCTTCCGTAGGCTGGGTTCATCTCAAAGTTGTGGGGTAAACCACATGTGTAGACAAAATTATTCACGCTATTTTTTCTGAAAAATAGGAAAGCTTCCGTAGGCGGGGTTTCTCTAAAAGTTGTGGGGTAAAGCAAAGTGTACCTGTTTATGCTGGAAACGGAGGGCACGTTGTCCTGGCTACAGATGCCTTCACTCAGCAGTCTGTCCCTGATCTCCCAGGCGAACATCGTAGGGTTTTCTCTCTTGTATGCCGCGATGGCATCCACCACTGGGGGGGTTGCGACTTTGGGCTTGGAACCGCCAATCACTCCAGCTTTGAAGCTGCCCGTTTCGTAGTATCTGTGAAGCGTTGCAGAATTTAGTTGAGAATGGAAAGCGTGAAGAAGTTATGAGGGGGTTTGACTCTAGAACTTAAATCATATTGTTCATGTTGTACGAGGTTTTTGGCTTATTCCACTACCTACCTATACCATACTTCCATATTATTTCCATACCTATTTCTGCCGCAAAGCAGTAGTGCTCGCATTGCTGTGTTCCGGTTTGAAGGGTAAGGGTGCCGGTGAAATTACAGGCACATGAGACTTTTCACCTTTATATCTCAGGGTGGCAGGCGCAGTGCAATGCCACATAGGGCACATCATCGACACGTGGGTATCTCGTACAGCTCGCTTTACGAGATCATTTCTCCCCCATACGTGCAAATTGTGGAATGGGCTCCCTCCTGACGTGTTTCCGCTTAACTACAACAAGAGCCGCTTCAAAAAAAAATTAAAAAGAGTCCTTCAGGGCAGGCAACGCATTGGCAATATACCTCTGGTGTTGCAGATGTCAATAGGCGACGGTAACCGCTTATCATCAGGCGGGCCGTAAGCCAGTCTGTCGAGCAATTACATCAAAAAAAAAATAGGTCGCGTCCTAGGTGGACGTGACCTATGAGGTAATGTACTGTTCATGGTTACCACTTAACATTAGGTGGGCTATCTGCTTGTCCCGTCATTCCAGTGGTATAAAAAAAACTATTTGTACGAGATACCCATTTGTCGATTATCTGTGGAACTTGTACATGTCACCAACTACATACATCTGCAAACGCACGTTTACAGCTAAAATAGGGTATGTAAGTCATATAAGAGCACACCAGCCACGCTCTTCCGTATGAAGCAGAAAAACAGTTGCCGCGGCTGAAACCAGTCTGGATAACATAATCATCATCACATACAAACATAGATACACGCCTTTTCCCCGAAAGAATAGGCAGAGCCTCAACAGGCCTCTTTGCACCGTGGGCAGAACCGCGGCTGTGCAAGCTGTTCGTCGTGACATTCTATGGGCAGGCCTTTATCAAGCAGAGGACTTGTACAGGCTGATGATGATGATGATGATAATAAAATGTAGTTATATACGTACCACTACTAACAAAGCCATCTGGCAAAAAAACACTTCCACCACTATTCAATTAAAAAAACTAATCAAAAATTGCTTCGCAAAAAGAGCATCAAAAGGGTAGGGTGTCCATATAATCTGATTGTCATAATACACTTCCATTATTTTATTGAGCACGAATTTAATTTCGCTGTCCTAATGCCATGTCCCAGGGGCGTGAACGGAGTTTCTTTAGGGGAAGCTTTACGATTGATTTGGGAATAAGTTTGGTGACAATATGGTGTGATTTTTCGGGATTTTGTTTTTAACCAGCCGATATAATATGTGAAATGTGTTGCATTAAAACCTATTTTCTCCACAACGCTTATCGAAAAATCTACAAAAAAAACAGGTATGTTAACCTACATCATATACAGGGCGTCCCAAGACTATGTGACATGAAGGGAAAGTACCTTAAACATTGTAGACAGGATATATTGCTGAAAGGAGACTTTATTTTATTTTTAAAACTTAGTAATACTGAATTCAAAGGTTTTCCAAAAAATACTTTCTTTGTCTGGGAATCTATTATTCTTTACTGTCTTAACTGTCAATTATTCTTAACTGAAGAGAGTATATTAACAAACTTAGGTAAATTTTCAACCATGAATTAGCGTAATCTGCAAACATTAAACCGGATAGAACCGCACTTAAACAATTTGGCGTATAAGGGCGTGTGTACAAGTGGAGCTCTCAAACAGCATCCAGATAAGTCAATAATTATAAGTGTGATCACACCCTAAGTGAGAGTGTATTGATGGTACTGGTGCGGGCAGAAGTGTTTTGTATGATGGGTAACGGAGCGGATATCAACTACAGCCCTTAGGTATGCCGCAAAATTACCAATCGTAGATTTAATGTTTGACTGACTGGATTAAGAACAATATTTAAATTATAATTATGTTTGGATACTACATAATAATTCCGAGGGATCACTGAACCAGAAACACGCAAGGACAACATTTTCTCGATAGAAAAAACACCCAAACCTCTAATTTTAAGATAGATTAGATTGTTTATTATAATGGTGCATAATAATATTATTGGGTAAAAAATTTGATAAATAAAATCAGTACAACAATAACGAGGGTTTACTGTAGGGCTTTTGTAAAATTATATATATCTTACAAGATATTTAATAAAAACTGCTTTTGTAAAATTATATATATCTTACAAGATATTTAATAAAAACTGCTTTTGTAAAATTATATATATCTTACAAGATATTTAATAAAAACTGCTTTTTCGTGAGGCGTGAGGCGTTTTTTTGTATGAAGATTTCTGCTTGGGTTTGGCTCAGTCTTAGAAGCTTTTATTTAACATGCTGCGTCCGTACGTCTGTCATTTCAGTTCATTTGTAATCCATTTTTAAAGCTTTTGTTGGTATCAGATTGAGGTGAAAATTGGCATACCTGTCCATTTCAATACCAATACAAGGTACTATAGTATATTCTAGTACGTATTAGTTTATTATTATTAGTATGTATGTCGGTACACATCAAAGTAATTTAAATAAGTACACTAAATCTCTAGTAAGGTATAAGACCGCCCATTTTACAACATAGTTTTATTTTTTATTAGTTTTATATTATGGTGAGCATTAAAGTATTTTCTGTCTTCTATCTATCCATCTACAATATTATGGTGACAGCGAGCTGATCTGGTGATTGAGACGGAGGTCGTTTCAAATCTTGGTGGCAGCGATGGGATAGGATGTGGTGGGAAGTATTTCTTAGTGTCAGAAGTTTATAAGGAATTGAAGGATGTGCAAGCCAGTTTGTTGATCAACCTTATTGTTCCTGAAGGTTACGAGACATTCCTCACTTTCAAATTCAGTTTGGAAAGAGACCGTATCATCATACGGTATGTCATCACATGGAAAAACTCATTGAAAAATACAACGGCCATTTCGGAACAAAACCCCAATACGATGGTGTGGTTCAAGTTTTACGAGAAACCAAGAAGACGTAGTACGTGACAGGTTTAAAACTCCTGAGCCATCAATGCAAATTGAAACAGCTGGATGACTTGATTCGCAATCGCATCGAGAATCAAGCCATCGCATCGAATCAATTCTCAGTCTCCTAAACTTCAAATTCTATGTGACTTTTTCACTTGACTGTAGTGGTGCTAAGGGTGTAAAATAAGGGTGCTATATTGCAGCCCCTTGGGACATCCTAACATTATAGTAATGTAGCTGTAGGGTCCTGCTCTGTTTTAGGGCTCTTTGAAATATTTCACTGAAGACAGTCGATTTGTTTTGAATAACTAGTTTTCTGCTGAAGTAGGTAATGTGACTTAAGAAAATAAATACATTTATTTACAGAAAGAATAATACACCTGATGCAAGAAAGGTACGTAAAAAAATAAAAATACACAGATGTGCGACCTGAAGACCGATGCTAACGATCTAAAGGTAGCTCAACCAATCCAAATCACTACCAGACGGAAACATCCCTAAGATGCTGGCAGCATTTCCACGCTGAATGGCAATACTAATGCGTTGAGCCAGATAAGAGCCAGCTCTCTCGGGTCACGCGTCGCTTCAACCTTAGGAAAATAATATTCTTCTCTTTTTATTTATTCTTGTGTTTTGGATCATAAATGACAAAGTTATTTGGATGTTTGTTTGCTTGTAACTCAATCACGCCATAACAGCTGAACAGGTTTTAATACTACTTTACTTTGCTACTTTTTAACCTGGTAAAACGCGGGTAAAGCCGCGTGTGGACCCTAGTCTTTTACAAACGATAGACAGGTCTGTCATTTCTGTATCTACTAAAGTGAAGCAGGGCAATGCAACACTGAATAAGTGTGGACCTATAACAGGGTCCTTTATTGTTGTCAATGCAACACTGAATAAGTGTGGACCTATAACAGGGTCCTTTATTGTTGTCAATAAGTGTGGACCTATAACAGGGTCCTTTATTGTTGTCAATAAGTGTGGACCTATAACAGGGTCCTTTATTGTTGTCAATAAGTGTGGACCTATAACAGGGTCCTTTATTGTTGTCAATAAGTGTGGACCTATAACAGGGTCCTTTATTGTTGTCAATAAGTGTGGACCTATAACAGGGTCCTTTATTGTTGTCAATGCAACACTGAATAAGTGTGGACCTATAACAGGGTCCTTTATTGTTGTCAATGCAACACTGAATAAGTGTGGACCTATAACAGGGTCCTTTATTGTTGTCAATAAGTGTGGACCTATAACAGGGTCCTTTATTGTTGTCAATAAGTGTGGACCTATAACAGGGTCCTTTATTGTTGTCAATAAGTGTGGACCTATAACAGGGTCCTTTATTGTTGTCAATAAGTGTGGACCTATAACAGGGTCCTTTATTGTTGTCAATAAGTGTGGACCTATAACAGGGTCCTTTATTGTTGTCAATAAGTGTGGACCTATAACAGGGTCCTTTATTGTTGTCAATAAGTGTGGACCTATAACAGGGTCTTTTATTGTTGTCAATAAGTGTGGACCTATAACAGGGTCCTTTATTGTTGTCAATAAGTGTGGACCTATAACAGGGTCCTTTATTGTTTCAATAAGTGTGGACCTATAACAGGGTCCTTTATTGTTGTCAATAAGTGTGGACCTATAACAGGGTCCTTTATTGTTGTCAATAAGTGTGGACCTATAACAGGGTCCTTTATTGTTGTCAATAAGTGTGGACCTATAACAGGGTCCTTTATTGTTGTCAATAAGTGTGGACCTATAACAGGGTCCTTTATTGTTGTCAATAAGTGTGGACCTATAACAGGGTCCTTTATTGTTGTAAATAAGTGTGGACCTATAACAGGGTCCTTTATTGTTGTCAATCTTACTTATGCTTAGGCTTAACAACAATTTATTCTTATACATTTTTTTTGATAGCACGTTTTTTGGATAATGAGAGATTCAAACCCAGAAGCATATCTAGGTGTACGACCCAAGCGATCTAACCGCTATAGGTACCAATACACCAAATATCCCTATAATACACAGCCGTAAAATCAAGGCATGGTACGTATAGAAATACAAATCACAAATATATTAATTTTGTTAAAATTACACAAATACAACGATAAAATATCAGTAAAAGGTTTGTCACTTAGCGTATGCTGCAACAACGCAAACGCTGCTGTAGCCCTGGTTTTATTGTACCGAGTCGACATCTACATCTACACATCTTATTCTTTCCGCCTTGGTAGAAACATGTCTCTCATGTTCAGAAAAAAAAATGTATTCTTTTTTATGTAATAGCTACATGTTTAAGTTTAAAATATTTTGGATAATGTTTTTATCAGGTTTCTTATCTACGTTTTGTTTTTACTTTATTTGCAATGGTTTTACACATAAGTTGCAAACATTTCGCAGAAATCGTCTGTAAGCCCATAACAAGGCAATAACAAGCCCATAAGCCCACTTGTAAGCCGTGATAAGCCTATTACGTCCCCTCGCTATCTAAATCGGCAATATGCCCGATATTCAATACTGCTACAAATTGATTTAAATGTCACATATAGGTATTTTATTACTCTATCGCTGAGTAAAACCGACAGGTACTTAGGATTTCAATGAACAATGCTGGTACCTAGGGTAGAAAAACCTATAAAATACTAATTATTTTATTATTCACCACTAGTGTCCGGCCGCAGTTTCGCATGCGTTTTACCAGGGTAAAAAGTAGCCTATTGCTCAATCTAGTCATAATCTGTATACCGAATTTCATCGAAATCGATTTACGGGTACAACGTGATTGAGTTGCAAACAAACATCCAAACATCGTAACTTTGTTTTACATTCCGGCTGGATGGCGCCACTTTTTCAAACTGTGTGACTTCTCTTTTTTAAAAGAGAGAGATAAGAGTTTTCGGAGCCACATACGAGATACGACCAAATTATGGTTCATTTTATAAAAACGGGATTTTTTCACGTACCGTTATATCTTGTAAGCAACTACAGGTTTCGAATCAAAGTTCGAGACGTTCTTTCTATACGTTCTCTCGAAATTTGAGGCGAAACCTGTAGGACGTGCAAACTTCCCATTTTTATAAAATTACTGATTTAGTTCACGAAAGTTTTTGGAGCAAAATTATGGTAGTTATAGCTAAGGTAGTTAGTTGTTGATGGGCAGGAAACCCGAACTCCTAATTCTTCCTACACACAAATGTATAAATCTCAGCCATACATATAAATGAAAGCAGTACAGTCCTGTCGGTATAATTAGACTGTTTTTATTGGTCTGTAGCGGGCGCAGAAAGCGTGGCGGCGGGCACACTTCCGCTGAATGCGCTGTTTTGGAAACTGTGGTGCATGTGTGGACTTTATACATAGAGGTTGCGCAGGTTTTAATTCCTTGGATTGGGCAGTTGTTATGCATTCGGTATCAAAATAACACAAAGATAGACATAAAACAGACAGAAGGTTTTTGATGAAAAAAGTCCCGTCGCCGAATTGTGACGAAAGCGGAGTAATTGAGGATGTTCAACATATGTTGATGTAGTGTTCGGAACGAAACATTTGGGATATCAGGTTTGGGTAGGAACAGGGGATCCATTTTTGAAAGTCAACGAGTGACTAGAAGTCAGCAAAATGACTATTAGTCACCGATTTCCAAAACATCGTATTTTTGGAAATCACCGCTGACTAAAATTGACATACTATGATATCAATACGAGTGGCTCTACCCACTCGATTTGAAATCACTCCGTGACTGTTTTGGCACTGACATTTATGAATAGTATTTACTCAATTTTAGTCTTTATCTTGTGGCTTTCCTATTCCACCCACACATATTTATTATCTATGGTCCGAACGTAGTACACTGTTTTGTCTGTGGTGAGTGGAACCATGGACTTAGTATAGTGGAACAGACAAACTAATAATGGACAGATACGTTGTATGTCAAAGACAACGACTGTGACATATTTGCAAGTCGGTAAACAGGGTATGACTTTCAAAAATACGAAATTTGGTAAAAAGTGATTTCAAAGTCATCGATGACGTTTTGTCATTCGTGACTTCTAGTCACTTAGTGACTTTCAAAAATCGATGCCCTGGTTTGAACACATTGGTCTCCTGAATCGTATTTTAGCTTGTCCATCATCAGAAGAAGCAAAAATATTGTACAAACTGGCTGATTTAGCGTTAGCTGGGAGTTAATTTTCATTATGTTTAGTTTTTTGTCTGTTTAGATTTTCTTTTGTTGTATTTGACGACCTCTGTGGAGCGGCCGACGAAGGTTCGCCTGCGACGCAAGATGTTGTGGGTTCACAACCTCACAAATATTTGTACGATCTGCAGATATTTGTTCAGGGTGTTCTGGGTATTTTCAAAGTATAATAAAAAATATCTATCTATGTAGGTATTGTATTGTATTAGGTATATTTATCTAGTACCCATAACACAAGCTCTGCTTAGCTTGGGGCTAGATAATGTTGTGTGAACTGTCCAACATTATTTATATTTTTTTATTTATGCATATAACCCTTGATGAATTTATATATAACTGATAACCTCAAAGTATACATTTTATTCAAATTCCCGCAGAATTCATTGACAGCGAGAACGATGTGATTCCAATATAAAATACACAATAATAACGAGTCTGCAGGGGCAGCCATTGTCTGTTTTAAATTGAAAACTGACCCGTAGTGAGGAGACATGCCAGTGTGATTGACTAACCAAGTCATTGACGAATCCCATACGGGATTCAATCCGGACGAACGGACGAATGGCTCAAGAGATGAAAACTACAAACTTACATGAGACTGAGATGCGAGAGGTGCGGATTCAATGGGGAGCCACAGGCAAAACTAATCTCAGATGGCGCCACCATCTCTGGTGCTTGTCATTTAGTAGTCTTGTCTTTTTCTCATCAGAAGGGAAACAGTGTGTACCTTTATTTGTACACTGAAATGCACTTCACAGAGGCATGTTTTATACCAGACTATTATTTAATGTTTATTTACTAAAATTATCCATTGATATTTGTCAATTTTGTCAGTTTTTTTTTTGTAACTTTGATAGACCTATTGTTGGCTATGAAACAATACCAGCGATAATGCGCCACCTAGCGAGATAAATAAGCAGTGTGTCTCCCCATTCCCGCTGCGGGATAAATGTTTGTATAATCTGCAAATATTAGTTCCGTGTCTGTGTTGTGATAGCATGGTACTGGTAGTTCCTGATACCCACAACACAGGGGATGTTATTGTGGGATCAGGACTATGCACGTAGTCCTGATAATATCAAAGAATACAAGTAATCAATTTTGTAATAATTAAAAAAACCTTCAACGCAATGAAATGGCTGAACCGATTTTGATCAAACATTGCTAAGAACAATCCCGACAAATAAAACATAAAAAAAAAAAATTGGTTCATCCTTTCGGGAGCTAAGATGCGACAGACAGACACACACACACACACATACACACACACACACACAAACACGTCAAATTTATAACACCCCGTCGTTTTTGCGTCGGGGCCGGGGGTTAAAAATACTATTCACTTTGTGTAAAAACTAAACATAGGTACCTACTGTTATAAAGTTATTTTTTTGTAAGTTCCATTACGTCACATCACTATACCCGCGAGACTGAGCGGACTCTGGCATTCGCTTTTGATATTCAATTTATTTGCCCCACTCTCCTCTGTTTGTGCCATCACATTGTGTTGTGTCCAATGCCTCTAAATATAGGGAACGGTAGGGGAATTCGGTGGCCATTAGCATACGGTATGTAACAAAATAAGGAAAGCTATCACCGGCGTCTGGCGTAAGAATGGACCCCTCCGTCTCCTCCCGTGGAAGTCAAAAAAGCCGACTAAGGGATAATCCCTTAGTCGGCTTAGCCAGGACAAATCGTATACCAACAAATCTTATCAACAATTATAAGATTCGTTGGTATAAGATTTGTCCTGGCTGCTAGTTTATTATAGGTTATTACTGGAAGAAAGCGTTGGGAAACAATGGCGGCGTTGAGCTCACCACTTGTCACGTCTATATCCCTAGATGGTGAAACCCACTGTGAAAGGAGGCCCATTTGAGGCTCTGCCTATCTGTCTATGCCTACGTACATACGTACATACATAGACATAGGCTGCTGTTGTTACCAACATGTTGGTAAATACGAGTATAGGTAAGAGTTGTAGTTTATGCTTAAGTACTTACCTATTTATGTATATTTTAAATTAAGTTAGTTAATAGTGCGAGTAAGCGAATGTAGGTAACCATCACAAACCTACATTGGTTTACGCAATAACAAAAAAAAAACATGTATTCTAAAAAACTATCTATCTATCTATGTATGTATCACTGCTAGTAAACTTTACTATACGCGTAGTAGTCGGATTCCCAATCATGTGTGTATGTTTGTAACTAAATCACAGCGGAACCGATTTCGCTGAAATCTGCTACATACACACATAAAATATAATGTATGTAGCTGTATGATACTTTTCATCCAGAAAAACAACCTTTACACCCGGTAGCAATGGGGTAAGAGAAAAGATGTACGATAAAATCTGGGTGCGGAGACTCGATTGAAACTTCTCCATAAAACTTTTCGGGTTATCGTGACTTAGCTTTGGAGCCTACACTCTGTGATCCGATACGCACTTGGCCAGTTATTTGATGATCCTTCATGCTACTAAGAACTAAATGTACTAAATGTAAAACCAATATACTAACTTACGGCCCACCTGATGTAAAGTGGTCACCGTCGCTTAAAGACACCAGCAACACTGGAGGTATTGTCGATGCGCTGCGTTCCCTAAAATATTCGACACATGTCGTAACCAAGCGGGAAAACCTCATATGGTAGCTCATTCCATGGTTTGTATGTGGAAGAAATTATTTCGAGAAACTAGTCGTTCAAGAAACCCAGGGTTCTATGATGTGTGGATGAGCTTTGTCACGGTGCCGCGAAGAGCGATGGTAAAATCTCGTTTTTTTTAACTTTGAAGTCCTTTGTTTGACCACGATCTCACCTGTTGGTAGTGAGGATGTGGCCGAAGATGGAGCACAAAGGTCTAGAAGGCACCTATTCACTCTTTTCGATGCCGGGATGAGATCAAGAAGCTCGTCGGAGCATTCCCCATTGTAGGTATTGTAGTATTGCTTTCTAGCTCAGAATTTACTCTAGTAATTAGTACTGTCTGAGCACATTTTGTCAGAGCTAAGTTAGCTTGTGGTTACTAACTACCACCGTAGCTAAGACTGGCGCACCGCAAATGAGGGCCGTTTACTCCCAACTAAGATTTGTTAGCGGTTGCAATGATTAAGTCGGATTAAACTGGCTTTTAAGTTGGCCTATTCATTGTTTTAATATACCTGAGGTCCTAGACAAAGTTACATTCTATTAGCGATAACGCTAGTAGACAAGTGATACAGATGAGTGACAGAAGAGTAAAAATCAACATCCTTTATACGGTCAAGAAATTCATTGAGCTCGTCTCAAAACCTGCTAAAGTTACCAGCGCACCAGTATTCAGGCCAATGACCACACCAAAATCACCCAGTTTTTTTAAATTGATAGACCCTTGTTTGACCACGATCTCACCTGTTGGTAAGTGCCGATGTTGCCGAAAATGGAGCACAAAGGTCTAGAAGGCACCTATTCACTCTAGCCTTGAAGAAACCCAGATTATAGTTTTCAGGAAAGACAGACGACTGTAGTGTATTCCTACTTAGCAGTTTGCATTATAAAGGTAGAACTGAAACGTTTAGTACGAATAGAGGGTATACTAATGAGGTAAGGGTGGTACTGAGCCGTGCGTCTGCTCGTCCTATGATGAAAAGGAGATGGTGGGATCAGATAATGAAGCTCTTGGGCACATTTCCCGAAATGTAACCTATAGAAGATCGAAAGGCATGCAACTTTCTAATGTGAGTAGACCTAATCTTGATTTTAAACTTTATTATTTCCGTGGTGATTACAAATACTGCTATCAACATTATACGCTTCTTCCTAATGTTGTAAAACCCCCAGACTGTTTTGAAACCAACTCAATTATGTTTAAAGTACAAAGATTCATACTCCTGATAGTGTACTTTACAATTTTAAGCAACTATTTAAGTAATGCTTAAGTGTAACAGTACTTAGTTAACCAAAAAAAAGATGGCATCTTGTAGCAACAAAGGTGCCCCAATTATAGCGATTTGAAATACTCGTAATGTCTGTGCAAGACGAGTGTTCGGTTTATAAATTATTTTTAACTTATTTTTCAATACGATGCTCGAAAAGTGTACTTAGAAGGTCAGTGAACATAGCTTGAAAGTTAATTTTACCGAACGAATGTGGTTTCTTTAAAATATTTTCTTTATTCCAGTCCAATAAAATGTTAACAAACAACAACTTAAAAGAGAATAAAATGATGTACGCTTTATACGAAGAAAACATAATTTACAAAATTTATTAAATTTATTTTTAATTAATTAATTATTTTATGCGTAATTTAAGTGTACGTTTTGATTATTTAAAAAAAATCCTTGGTGTTCGAGATTCTCTTTGCCAATCTTTATAGAATGAGGGGATTTCACGGCCGTCTTGAGTTGACACATGATTCCAGTGTTAAAAATAGATGGCGCTGCACTGTTGATAAACTGTCTGAAGAAAGTTTAACTTTGTGACATATTGACTTTGACCAACAACAAAAATAAAACAGCTAAGATTTTTTGCCAGAGGAGTTTTAGTCAGCGCCATCTATCGAGCCAATTGGAACTACTTTTTTACTTTTTAATCTAAAATCAAAAGCCTTCGTTAAAAACTCCTAAATAATTTATTTGACAGTAGCAGTGACCTTCTATGGGATGGTAATGATGACGATGGACTTGACTTCCTTGTGAGGGTTCTACCAGACAATAGTCACGGTACCCTACAGTACAGTAACTTGCACGAAATGGGAGAACAAAAGAATATGACATAAGTGTATTGTCTAGCGGATGTGAATAGAATGAGCGCACGCGCGGACTCACCGCGCGGAACCGGGCTGTACAGACACGAGTACAGGCACTAGTCTGAGATTTGCATAGCAATCGTAACGTACGATTACGACGAGCGTTTGCGAACATACCCGAACCGTGACTTACGTAGTAGTGACGCTGTGACGTTTCATATTAAACATCTCGGTTTATATAAAAATCTGTGTTAATGTATCCGTCCGCGTCAATTGTTTTTAAAAACTCAGACTACGAATTGATACTAAGTAAGTTATGGTTCGGGCGTGTTCGGGAAACACGTTCGTCGTAATCGTCTGCGTTTAGATTGTTGCTCTCTAACTCAGACTATGGCCACAGACGTAGAAAATGGGTACAGGCGGGCAGTGAAGAAAGTGTAGTACAATTAATCGTAAAGCACATACCCTAGAATTAAACAGAGTATGATTTTCTAGGAACTTACTCCGCTCGCCTCATGGCATCCCGTGTTTATTTTCACATGCTGTGAATTCTGTTAAAAGGCTCCCGTAAGGTACGTAAAATTTGAGAAAATTGAAGCGTGATTCAGCTGATAAGTTTAAGGTAGCGCTGCGTGACGCACCGAGGTACATCGCAGGCGTGGCCTACAAGCTTGTTGTTTAAGGTAGCGCTGCGTGACGCACCGAGGTACATCGCAGGCGTGGCCTACAAGCTTGTTGTTTAAGGTAGCGCTGCGTGACGCACCGAGGTACATCGCAGGCGTGGCCTACAAGCTTGTTGTTTAAGGTAGCGCTGCGTGACGCACCGAAGTACATCGCAGGCGTGGACTACAAGCTTGTTGTTTAAGGTAGCGCTGCGTGACGCACCGAGGTACATCGCAGGCGTGGCCTACAAGCTTGTTGTTTAAGGTAGCGCTGCGTGACGCACCGAGGTACATCGCAGGCGTGGCCTACAAGCTTGTTGTTTAAGATAGCGCTGCGTGACGCACCGAGGTACATCGCAGGCGTGGCCTACAAGCTTGTTGTTTAAGGTAGCGCTGCGTGACGCACCGAGGTACATCGCAGGCGTGGCCTACAAGCTTGTTGTTTAAGGTAGCGCTGCGTGACGCACCGAAGTACATCGCAGGCGTGGCCTACAAGCTTGTTGTTTAAGGTAGCGCTGCGTGACGCACCGAAGTACATCGCAGGCGTGGCCTACAAGCTTGTTGTTTAAGGTAGCGCTGCGTGACGCACCGAAGTACATCGCAGGCGTGGCCTACAAGCTTGTTGTTTAAGGTAGCGCTGCGTGACGCACCGAGGTACATCGCAGGCGTGGCCTACAAGCTTGTTGTTTAAGATAGCGCTGCGTGACGCACCGAGGTACATCGCAGGCGTGGCCTACAAGCTTGTTGTTTAAGGTAGCGCTGCGTGACGCACCGAGGTACATCGCAGGCGTGGCCTACAAGCTTGTTGTTTCATCACCCTCAATGTTTGAAAGAGAGGCGCTGTTTAAAATGAGAGCCTGTGCCAGATCCCTTGGTTGAAATTAAAAAAATTCCCCTACTTACTTGCGAAACGACAATAGATGCGCAAAATATTCATAAAACTTGTACCAAAACGAATTTAATGGTATTTTAGTGCATCTCTAAACCACTCGTCAGATGGTGAGTGGTTTGATGATGCACTAGCATTAAGGTGAAGGAAGTAATATCGATGGATTTTTAGTCGTTATGCCGTTGGGTGCTAGCCAACGGAGAGCCCGACAGATCCCCTCAGCTCTCCCCGAGCTGATGGACAAGCGTAATGCATTTTCCCATCATAAAAAAAAAGTGTCAGTATTACTAAGATTTTGCAAAGTCCATCCATTTGAAAAGAGATGGGGAGTTAACTGACCTCGACAGTATCTTGGACACGCAGCCGTGTGAGACTCGAAGCTGTCGACTGATGTCGCAAGCCCGCACGCCACTGCGCGCCAGCTCGACTATCCTCCGTCTGATAGGTTCTGGCAACGGTCGCCCGTTTATAGAGCCTTGGTGGAGATACAACTCTTCCAACCGCGTAGAGCCAACTTGGTGGAGATCTGTGTCCACTGACCTGGAGAGTATCTTAGACACGCAGCCGTGCGAGACTCGAAGTTGCCGGCTGATGTCGCAAGGCCGAACTCCGCTGTGGGCCAGCTCAACTATTCGTTGTCGCACGACATCGGGCAAGGGTCGTCCGTTTACGAACACTCCACCAAGTTGGTTGACTCCGCCGTGACCTGAGGACAAAGTTTTAGTAGATCAGTGCTACGGAAACTTTACACGTTTGCATGGAACCATGATTGGAAATGTTTACCAAAATATCGAGTCTGCGAAATGTGAATGTATGTTATACGAACATTCTCTGTAAGGCGCTGTCCCACCAAAAAAGCCGTAAAGGTTGTTTACGCTCCACTTCAGCCACTTTAATGCAACTAATGCAAGTGATGCTCGTCTCGACCTATAGACGTTAAAAAAACCTACACCTGGCTATATAACACCTGCAGAGGAATTACCCCGTGGTCACATACTACCCTGGCCAGTGTGCTTTCACCCTTAACAGACTGCGCACTCAAGTCGGCCGCAGCGCTGCAGCTGTAATATGATTGCAGCCTCCGCGACACAATGCGATTGTGGTGTTCAGACCCAAACTAGGCCATACGCCCTGACTCCTGCACGATGAAATATTTAATGACCTGCTCCGTCAATGCCGTGGGTGTGGCAACCTAGTGCTCAAAATGGCTTTGAGTGAGACATTGCCATTAAAGAAGAAGACCAACTAAGTGCCCCCATAAAAAAATGACTATAATCTTCGACCAAAGACTATAATTATAAGGATACCTCTCTATGTATATTTCGTTAGTTCTACAGAATATGCACCTATTTAGGCAGATAACAGAAAGTTATTTACACGTACAATAGGTACCAATAAGGCTCATAACCCGACTTCAAAAATGGAGGAGGTTCTCAATCTAAAAACAAGTCTCATTTAAATAAGAAGAAATTGTTCCAAAAAAAAAATAGAAAAACTAGGTGATGAATCTCCTATATTAAAAGCTTTGAAGCTGGTTTTTCAGTTTTTTATTAATATTATTTCTATCCATTTTCTGTGCATAATAAAAACCGTATAAAGCCAATGCAGTTGCATACTACGGACTATTAATGAACAGTTCTTACTCCGGCCGTGAACCGGGTATCGACCGTGCACCCGGGCGGAACCGGGCGTGTCGCGCACCCGAGCACGACCGATCGATGATCATTCAGGAGTAGACCCGGATAAGAAGCGTATTGAGATATCGGATAGTTGGTCTACTAGAAATGCGGTTACTGTTTTATAAAATATGTCGCCTGTTTTATTTTCATCATCATCGTCATCATCATCATCATCAGCATCAGTCTACAGAAGTACACTGCATCACTACTTAAGCATCCCCATTTTTTTTACAATATAGAAGGGTCTGAGTATATTTGACCGCGATCTCACCTGGTGGTAAGTGACGATGCGGCCGACGATGAAGCACAAAGGCACTTATACACTCTTGCCTTAAGGAGACACATGTTATATTTTTCAGGAAAGACAGACGATAGCAACGAACAGTTAACCGAAACGCTAAGTGCGAATTGCGGGTATAGGTACTGATGAGGTAAGGATGGTACCGAGCCGTGCGCTTGCTTGTCGTATGATGAAGCGGAGACGATGGGATCAGATCATTTAGCTCCCAATATCCAACAATATCCACACAACGAACGGTCCCAAGCCGCTTCCAACCACCCACCTCCTGCGGTCTTTATAAAATTGTCTTTGGTCCATCGTATCAGGTCATATACCTATTAGTTCTATGAGATATATACCCTTCCCACTGCTACTTCAAGTTACTTATTCTAAGAGCTATGTCAGTAAAGTAAACAAAAGTAAAGTTTATTATTAAAATTGGTACAAAAAATATGAAATTAGTGTTTTACAAATATTGTTAAAACTAATTAAGTACTATGTACGTACTAAATAAGCTGTAAGTTGTAAGATGACAAACATTTGTAAGTTCACTAGCTCCCACCTTAGGAAAACCTGTGTTGTGGGTAGCTAGTTCTCTTTCGTAGTGCGACAATTGTGTTCGTAACTGAGGAGATTGAACAGTGATCTTGGTTCTTCTACAGATTCCCTCATTTCTGATTCTATCACGTAGTGAAACTCCAAGCATAGCTTTCTCTTTAGTCTGCTGCACGGCTATTTTATTTATTTGCAAATCGGGTTACAATGAACTAGTTAAGCGTACTTTTATGTTGCTTATTTTCTTCAGATCCCGTACACAATTAATCAGTTAAGACTGTTCACAATCAATGATGTGTACGCTATTCAGTGCTATATGGTTAGAAATTATATTATGCTAAATAATTGTAAAACAATTGCAGTCTCAAACATGGTGTTTCTATCTATCTATCTATTCAGCCGGTAACACCCACTGCTGAGTAAAGGCCTCTTCTCTAGAACGGCACTCCTGGCGATCTTGTGCCAGCCGGATCCACTGCTCTCCACTGCTCTGGTGTTTGCAATAATTAAAGATATCAGTTTGCTTAGGCTTAGAATAAAATAAAAAAAAACACATATATGTTATTTTTAGTAGGACATTTAAAATACTTATTGATAAAAAATGAGTTTTTTTTGTACTTGCTGGAAGTAAACCTCCCCTTTATATAAAAACTTCGTAACCCGGGTATTATCCAAGACACTCAGATAAGAAACACTTTCCCAGCTATACCCGGGTACGCCCGGGCGCGAGGCGTGACGATCGATCGGTCACGCCCCTTGCCTGGGTGAATCGATAGGACGCTCTATGTTTTGATTTGTGTACCGTGTACTGGAATTTAGGAATAGGAAGATGTTTTCAATGCGTACGTAATAAGCCTCATCTGAGATGTTAGGAATTTAGGAAGTTAGTAGTAGAGCTTTTTAACCCCCGACGCAAAAACGACGGGGTGTTATAAGTTTGACGTGTCTCTCTTTGTGTGTGTGTATGTGAGTGGGTGTGTGTGTATGTGTGTGTGTCTGTATGTGGCATCGTAGCTCCCAAACGGATCAACAGATTTAGTTTTTTGTTTTGTTTGAAAGGTGAATTTGTCGGGAGTGTTCTTAGCTATGTTTGATCAAAATCAGTTCAGCCGTTTCATTGCGTTGAGGGTTTTTGAATTTTTACAAAATCAATAACTTTTTTGTGAAAGAGTTCGTCCGGAGAAGTATTACCACCATACCTCTTTCTGCCGCAAAGCAGTAGTGCTCGTATTGCTGTGTTCCGGTTTGAAGGGTATGGGTGCCGTTGAAATTACAGGCACATGAGACTTTTCATCTTTATGGCGCAGATACAATGCCGCATAGGGTGCGTCTTAGGTGGATGTGACCTATGAGGTAATGCACTGTTCATAGGCAGAGGGTTCCGCTTAACATCAGGTAGGCCATCTGCTTGATCCGTCATACCAAGTTGTATAAAAAGAAGGAAGTTTTACGTAACTCCTTTATTTTCAAAGTTAGTAATTTTGTATTAGAGTAATTAAAAAAATCACTTGCCTAAGCCGGCACTCAAACCAGCTGGTCGAGGTGGATGGAGACTGCTCAAGACATGGCATTATATGGAGGAGGCTTAAAAGCGAATATTGCTTTAAAGAGGAAAAAAAAATGCTTTAAATACTGCTAAGGAGTGGAATACCCTGCCGTCGTCTGTCTTTCCTGAAAACTATAATCTGGGTATCTTCAAGGCTATAGTGATTAGGTGCCTTCTAGACCTTTGTGTTCCATCTTCGGCCACATCGTCACTTACCAACAGGTGAGATCGTGGTCAAACTAGGGTCCATCAAATATAAAAAAAAAAAGTATTTTTTGCTGTGTGTCTACAAACTCCTCCTTATTAAATGCGGGCTTTTTTCTGTAACAACTTTTCTGTACAAGGAAAACTAAAAATAATGAAGAGAAGTAAGCATCCCTTGTTTTGGAGTAATTAACCTTAATAGGCAAGATGGCGAGCGGATGTCGGCCTGAAATAAGGTACAGTCGGCTACAGTAACCATCCGACCAGCTATTGTCTGAGTAGGTAATTCAAAACATAGCGTAGAAATAAAAGCTGGTTTCATTCTAAGGGCCGTGTAATAAGTTTAACAAACAATTGTCACATATGTATGGTGATTAAAGGTAAGCGTCTGTTATAGGTCGCCAGTATCACATTGCATTAAACGGATTTAGACTTATTTTAGTGATATACTTGCGTCCACTGATCCGCAGCAGACGGAACGCACGAGGAGACGAAGGGGCCTATTCTTAGGCCGGGCACGCTATTTGTAAATTATTGTTATCGTGTGCAATAAAGTATTTTCTATCTTTCTTATCAAACTTATCTCACTAGAAATATTTCATGTCAACTGTCCCCACTTTTATCCTCCCCAGGTGTCCGACTGTTTTCTATTTCCTACTACGTCTTGTAAGAAAAATATGCCCAGGTTAATGAGGAAAGACCCTTTATCCTAATATTCCTTGTGATAATATTAAGTTTTCTTTGAGTTTTTACAAGCTTTAATTTAACTTGCGATGTTTGTATGTAAGTTTGTATGTTCGGGTCAAATCTTAAACTGAATTTAAAAGCAGTTATCCTCAAAATCGGCCTGTAAATGGCGCCGCAGCAAACATCCCCCCTAAAGAGGGGAAACCCCCTCCAAACAAGAATCGTTCAAAAACTATGAAATTTTAGAAATTTTAGAAATTTTACCGACTTGTATGCGAGTACCAACATACATACATACATCCGGACAGATGAAAGTAAATTTTGCTAGTTTTGGAATGACTTCTCTGGTTTCGGTCGCTCAATTATTATCTAGGTCTAGTATTCAGTGAAAAGCGGAGTGTACTTTTTGGAAATTAAATTGTTTGATGTGATTTGATATTCGTTGGTAGGTATAAGATTTGTCCTGGCTGCTAGCTTATTATAGAATGTGTTATTACTGGAAGAAAGCGTTAGTTGAGTCAGTCGTGGGAAGCAGTGGCGGCGATGAGCTCACTACTAGTCACGTCTATATTCCTCGATGGTGGTGGTGGTTTTCGGGGAAAAAGGCGTGTATCTAGGTATGCTTTGCTATCATTAAAATATTTCATGATTTTGTGTGAAAACTTTAACTTGGTATGGGCATGTTATGAGGAGGGATGAAACGCATGTAACTAAGAGAGTTATGAATATTAATGTTAGTGGTTAGATGGGAAGAGGAAGACCTAAGAAAAGATGGACGGATTGCGTGGGAGATGATATGAATGAGAAGAGAGTGAATGATAGATAGATAGACAGATTAGATAGATTAACACTTTATTGCACACTAAAAAAAAAAAAACACAATAATACAAGGATTAACTAAATCAAATTAAAGTACAATGGGCGGCCTTATCGCTGAAAACGATTTCTTCCAGGCAACCTTTGACTGAAAGGTTTGATGAGGTGACTGCTGACAGGGGGGAGTGGAAGAAAAAGACGCACTGCGCTGACCACAAATTAATTGGGAAAAGGGCAAGACAATGATGATGATGATGATGTGTGAAAATATCAGCGACGCGTGACCCGAGAGCTGGCTCTTATGCGTGGCAATGCAGCCAGCATCTTAGGGACGCTTCCGTCTGGTAGTGATTTGGATCGGCTGAGCTACCGATTTATTCTATTATTATATATTTTTTTTTTTTTTTTAATTTTTTTTTTCTATTTTTAGATCGCTAGCTGCGGTCTTCAGGTAGCACAACTGTTTCATATGTATTTTGTACATATCTTGTATTAGTTGTATTATTCTTTCTGTAAGCTTTATTAGATTCTAAAGTATCATTATCTCTTATTTTACTCATTTATAACTCAGTAAATAATTGACCGGTAAAGCGCGGGTCAAGTTGAAAGTCACAGGTTAATACCATCCTGTCGGGGGGAGTGCGCCCGCGCATGACGTCCAACCTTGCACCTGTACACAGGGTGGAGCTGTTTTTGTTCATTATCATTCGTTCGAAGTTTCTCTGCTTCTTTCATAGGTACCCTGCTTTAGGGAGAAAACCTGCTTGAGGTTGGTGGCGTTGTTGCATTGTTGTTTTTTTAAAATCATCCTATATACATAAAATGTAATAGTGAATTATGTACAAGTGTGTAATGTTGGTGATTACCGCTGAGGCACCATAGGTGAGGAGAATGTCTTAAGAGAGCCAAGGACGGTAATCATCAATATACACGTGTATCATACGACGTTTTTCAACACACTTGTAAAGAAAATAATAATAAAACAGAAATACACACTCTGTGTAAATGTTCAACTGTCTCTATAACTAACTTGTGAATAATAGCAATGAAAAAGTCACAGTTTGATTATAGGTGTAAAACAGAAATACACACTACATGTAAATGTTCAACTGTCTCTATAACTCACTTGTGAATAAAAGCAATGAAAAAGTCAGTTTGATTACAGGTGTAAAACAGAAATACACACTATAATAATATGTAAAAGTTCAATTGTATCTATAACTCACTAGTGAATAATAGCAAGGAAAAAGTCACAGTTTGATTACAGGTGTCATTATGTGCCTAATTGCGGTGAAATTAGAGCCACTTTATGAGCAAGTGTGTTGAAAATATATAAAAGACAAGTTCACTCATTCATTGACCACTCATCACGAAATCTTGGAAAGTACCTACTGGGCCGAGAAAGTACCTACTGGGCCGAGAAAGTACCTACTGGGCCGAGAAAGTACCTACTGGGCCGAGAAAGTACCTACTGGGCCGAGAAAGCTAAAGTTTGGTACAATTAAACTTAACCGTAAGCGCGCACTATGAAAATATTTTTGAACATTCAGCTCTAACTATTTTGATGATATTTACTATTATAGTGGTTTTGGGGGCGCAAAATTGATCTAGTTAGGTCTCACTCATCCCTGAGAAAACGCGTTTTACCAAGTCACAGATAAAAAATACTATATAGACTAAGTTAAGATTATGCAATGATCTGCGAAGTCTGTATTTGGATGGGTGACCACTTATTGATAGTGTTTTTTAAAGATTACCAGTTACCTAGTGAATCTCGGTCGCACCAGTTATTAAGTCTAATATTTCATAGCTTTTCGTTCATACCATAGCAATATTTCATTGGAAACGCATAATTTTATTACTTCCAATATTATTCATGACAAAAAATAACACATTCATAAATCTTCAGTTCTACTCATTCAATTGGCTTCGGAGGGAGACCGTTTCCGGTGTTTCGTAGTAAGGGAATTTTGATTTTTATAAAGTTATGTGATTTTATTGGGTGGCTGTATTTGGTAAACATGTAAGTAGGTAGGTACTAGTGGAATGCCTTGTAGAGTTTTTCTATATAAATTTCAACAGGCTGCTGTACCCCCTTAGCGAGTGAATTTCAGAAATTCCTTTCTTAGTACCTACCTACACCACTAGACCACAAAAAGGAATGTACCATGTCTCTGTTGCAGCCAAATGGTTGAATTCAGCAGTTTCATTGAACGGCTAGCCATTAAATTAAACAGGATCCTCAGGATTCTATTTTAGAATCCTTTGCTTCGCTCTGAATTCAAAATAACGTCCTAGAGGAATAAAATATTATATATTATAAATAAAATATTACTTGTACCACAAATAACTATTTCATTAAATGGGCGAGTCCTATGACCATTATTGGATTTTCAGCTTTCTATTAGCTCTGTCAATTAAAACAGGCCAGTTTACCCAACTATCATATCTGACTACGATTCCATACCGAAAGCATTCACGTAACATAGGTAGGTACGCTGTGCAGTCGACCGTGTACGTGTGTGTATGAGGAATATGCTGCCTCCCATGGGAATAGTGATAAAAATTAACGTTTTAAAAGCATAAACTTTAGTGTGTGTGGAACACCTTTAATTAATATATATAAATATATAAATAAATAATGCCAGTTCACACAACATTATCTAGCCCCAAGCTAAGCAGAGCTTGTGTTATGGGTACTAGATAACTGATAAACTTAATACAATATATTACATAGATAGATATTTTTTATCATACATATAAAATACCCAGAACACCCTGAACAAATATTTGCGATCGCACAAATATTTGTTCTGAGGCGGGAATCGAACCCGCAACCTCCTGCGTCGTAGACCAAGCTTCGCCCGACGCGCCACAGAGGTCGTTGACTTTTTTTTTTTTTTGTGTACTACCAAGTTAGCAAACAAACTTACGGCCCACCTGTTGGTAAGCGATTATCGTAGCCTATGAACGCCTGCAATACCAGAGGCATCACACGCGCGTTGCCGACCCTTTAAAAATTTCCAAACACCCCTTTTGAAGAACCCCATATTGTAGTCACTCGGGAAAACCTCAGCAGGGAGATCATTCCACAACCTGAGCGTTCGCGCGAGGAAGTTTCTCTGAAACCTCACAGTCCGGGACCACCCTGGCTCTAAGGTGTGCGAATGAATCCTCTGCCGATGGCGAGCGGTGCGGTGAAAAAAGGTTGCTGTAGGCATCATGGCAAACAATTCCTCGGAACAAAACCCATTATACAAATGGTAGAACACGCAGAGAGAGGCAAAGTCTCTCCTCAAACTTAAGGGCTCAATACCGTTCGTGAGCTTGGGACTCTCGACAATTCTCATTGCACGCCTTTGAACCGATTCAAAAGGTCCAAGCTGGTAGCCAGGTGCTCCTGCCCAGAGGTGACAGCAGTACTCCATGTGGGGCCGGACTTGCGACGTATAGAGAAGCAGCCTTTGCCCCGCAGTGAAGTACAGCTTCGCTCTGTTAAGTACACCAAGCTTTTTGGCAGCCAGCTTGACCTTATGTTCTAAGTGACTACGGTACTGGACGTCACTAGAGATTCGATGCCTAGAATCCCAATGCTCGTAGAGATGGTGAGGGGAATGTCCTGGAATTGTGGAGCCACAGTAAATGTGGTTTTTTTAGCAGTGAACGCGCAAACTTGTGTCTTTGTAGGGTTAAACTGAATCAGGTCCGGACTTAAACCGAAGTTCCTTTTAGGATGTTAAAATTATGGTTTACAAAACAAAAAACTCGGGTAAATGCGAGGTAAAACCACATAGCGCTTTTTTAATGGCTTCTGAGTATTGTAAGTACAAACAATATTCAATTCAAGCAAAATAATTATTTTATTAGAATTTACTATTATTTGACACACACCTCACACACACACGTCGCGGTCGATTGCTCGGGTCAGCGTACCTGTAGGTATATTACGTGAATGCTTTCGGTATGGGATCGAATCGTGTGTTTTACCCTAAGTCAAGTCGTCAAGAATCTCCGTCAAGTAATCCAGGTTAAAATGGTAGCAGAAAAACCAAGGTTTTGGAAAACAAAATCCACCATTCCGAAAAGACGAAAGACGAGTAAGCAAAAATAAAAGGATTTAATTTGATGAAAATAATAAATAAGTTTATCTGGTGTAATTTTTTTTTGTTTAAATCTTTTGGATGAAATCCACCAACTCCCAAGTTGGCTATTCATACTACAACTACTATGTCCAGTAAGTTTTTTGATTATCGTCAGTATATTACAAAAAAAAACCCTGTATATTCAAGACACTGTATACGTATAATTCACTTTTTATTATTTTCCCAGCGGAGATAAAAGTGTTGAAGCATTATTTTGTTTAAAAAAATCACCGTTATTTATTTAGTTATGTTTATGCTGAGTTTTATCTAGTCTTTCATTATGTTTTGTCCAGAATCACCAACATTATAACATCCGCGCGGTCAGAGGAAGCGCATTACCATACGACCGGACGCACAGCACCGCCGCCATCTTGATTTTACGAGATTTAGTAGAATTTATTTTATCCTTATTTTTCTTTATAAATACGTAATTTTTCAGGATTGTTATTAAACTAGATTACAATGAATATCAAGTAGCTGTGTAAATACGTAAATACGAACTGAAAAAGAATAGAGTAGAATAAAGACATTCTTCTTCTTCTCCTCTTATAATGGCTTCTGAGGTGTGCTCCAAACAATTTCGCCAATGTCAAGTGATTTAATAATATTTTATAGTCAAGTTGTCAAGAGTCTCCGTCAAGTAATAACCCAGTTTAAATGGTGGCAGAAAAACAGAGTTAAAAACTCTGTTCATGGAAAAATCCACCAACAAAATCATTAACTCTACGATGGACCTGGCACACTATGAACACCAAACTATGGCAACTCTGGAAATTAGAACTATGACAAATGAGTTTTATAAACTGCTGGTTTACCACTAGCTCTAGTTCTTGAAATATTACGTTAAATTAACGTTAGATTAGGGCGCTATAAGCTCAACGAAATTTGTTGTATGAGGCGAAGAAGGCGAGCGCACACTCTGATACCGTGTCTTAGTGAATAATGTATTTTTATAAGTTTGCCTTAAAAGTTTTGTTAAAGTTAATGAATTCACTATCTCAATTAAAATGTATTAAAATACCAAGCCTTTCAAAAATTAAATGTTTAAGAAGTTAGTCTAAAATTGGATTTCAATTTAAAAAAGGTGGTATTTTTGTTTTATTTCTTATCGAGTGAAGTAATTCAAACAGTGTACTGAATATGTATGATTTCGCTAGATAAAAAGCTTAAAAATAACATAAAAGTTCTAGAGCCTAATATACTTATAGTGAACCTGTCCCCTGACCATGATCTTGGGAAATATTCTAGAAGGTATATAGGTCATTAAGAACTCCGTATACTTCGTTAACAAAATCGTCAGGGGAACAAAAAGCGGCATAAATATTGAATGTTTCTATACAACAAAGTTTACAATATAAGAGCCAAGGCATCTATCAGTACCTACTTCGCTAATATATTGAATGTTTCTATACAACAAAGTTTACAATATAAGAGCCAAGGCATCTATCAGTACCTACTTCGCTAATATATTGAATGTTTCTATGCAACAAAGTTTACAATATAAGAGCCAAGGCATCTATCAGTACCTACTTCGCTAATATATTTTGATTAATTGTCATTTGGAAGTCGTCAGATTCAGCCCAAATCATATTCATATTAACCATGCAATAAAACATACTACCTTTTTTTTAATTACCTACTTATTACCTAAATATTTTGCAATATTATTTACATAACAAGGCCCAGCTATTTTAATTGGCCATCGCTACTTCGGCCACGCAACTGTACCGGTTACATTACGACAGACCTAATTTTCCAAGCACCTTTCTAAAAATCTCCACAATTTACCGGCAAAACTAGTTTGAAACATCAGATTTGTACGATTATATGCGCACGCGCCGGCCAATCAAGGCTTTACTGCGCGTGTGTGCATCACATACGTGATGTTGGATGTGTGCGTTTGTGATATATGACACTGAGTTGCGTTCGTATTCTCGTGTTACAGGCCAACTCGTTTGTATCATCTTCACGTCAAGTTTAGACTTTATTACCTTAGCGATAAAGGTGATAATATGCCTAGGTGTATTTTTTATATCTGTCATGTTGATGTCATTCACTCCATTGTTTGGCTCTTATGTATTATTGTGGCATAATTTTCTCGTGAACTATGGATGAGTCATTTTTCCATTTTGTTGTCAGGAAGTTGTTAAAATATTTAGTAGGTTTTTGTTTGAAATAATTTTATTGTATTTGACATTGTTTAAGTGGACTGTGGTTTATGTGTGTTTAAAACGTACCTATTTTCTTGGGTCGTTAGGCAAATGTGACTTACGTTTCCTATTTACCACTGAATGTGATTTGTAGAAGTTATCTAGTGTTCAAGGTAGGTATAGTTAAGTTGGCAAAAGAAGCGTAGGTAAGTATATCCTTTTATTAGCTTTGCATTCGTAACTTCGGTATTTATTTAATCCTTTAAAATACGAGTAAATTGTACAATTACATGACTTAATGCTGTGCAGCATTTATTGTGGTACTATGCCCCGGAATAAATAATAATCTCAACGAGATTGAAGCCTCCATAATAAATGTAGCAGTAGTGCTCGCATTGCTGTGTTCCAGTTTGAAGGGTAAGGGTGCCGGTGAAGTTACGGGCACATGAGACTTTTCATCTTTAAGTCTCAGGGTGGCGGGCGCAGTGCAATGCCACATAGGGTGCGTCCTAGGTGGACGTGACCTATGAGGTAATGCACTGTTCATATAAGTAGGCAGAGGTTACCGCATTAGGTGGGCCATCTGATTGTTCCGTCATTCAAGTAGTATAAAAAAAAATGTATCACATATGGAAAATAAATCAGAAAGAAGATTTTCATATAATTTTTTATTCTAAAGATTCGAAAAATATGTTTCAAAGGAAGCTTTTCTGAAATTAGTGATCGGAACCGTGAGCAGATGTAAGAGTTCGTCCGGGGAAGTACTACCACCATACCTATTTCTGCCGCAAAGCAGTAGTGCTCGCATTGCTGTGTTCCGGTTTGAAGGGTAAGGGTGCCGGTGAAATTACAGGCACATGAGACTTTTCATCTTTACGTCTCAGGGTGGCGGGCGCAGTGCAATGCCACATAGGTTGCGTCGTAGGTGGACGTGATCTATGAGGTAATGCACTGTTCATAGGCAGAGGTTACCGCTTAACATCAGGTGGGCCTCTTGCTTGATCAGTCATCCAAGTAGTATAAAAAAAAAAAAAAAAAAAAAATGAGCCCAGCACTGCCAAGCATAAATCATCGAAGAGTTCCGTCTCCATTATCAGATCACCTCGCTGTCAGTTAATATATGATTGTCGTCGGAACTTGATAGATATGTTAAATTTCAGCGTGATTTCAGCTCAATCGTTTGGGCGAAACTGTTTTATAAACTATACCTACGAGAATTAGGCTTCATACCAGTAACCGACCTCAAGAACAAGGAATATATCTCATCTCCCGTGGGTGTAGTAAAAGCCGAGTAAGGAATTACTCCAGGGGCTGGGCAACAGCATCCACCAGAGTACTTAACACCAAAACTGTGATCACCAATCCGCCTGCCAAGCGTGGTGATTATGGCAAATCCAGCATGTCCAGCAGTGGACGGTAAAGACTGATGATGATGAATCTACAGACTTATTATCTACCTGCTGAAACAAAAGATAGGCGCTATTGGACTGATGTGTTCGACCTAATATACCTAGTTGTAGTAAGAGCTTTTTTGTGAAAGTTCATCCAGGGAAGTACTCGTACTACCATGAACCATATCTGTTTCAGCTGCAAACCAGTAGTGCTCGCATTGATGTGTTCCGGTTTGAAGGGTTTCCGTGAAATCACAGGCTCATGAGACTTTTCATCTTTATGTCTCAGGTTGGCAGGTGCAGTGCAATACCACGTGTGTCCTAGGTGGGTGTGACCTAAGAGGTATGCACTGTTTATAGGCAGAGGGTAGCAAGGTGGGCTATCTGCTTGATTAGTCATTCCAAGATGTATAAAAAAAAACAAAAAAAAATGGACAGTAGTACATTCCTTTTGTAGCCTACGGGTGCACCAAGAAAATAATTTTCTAAATTCACCCTCTAAAAGGTGCAGCGGGGTGTTGAAGTTTGTAAAGAAAAACTCAACCCGGACGAAGACGCGCGTATTCCAAGACTAAAGACGTTTCTATAAAAATATATAAGGTATATTATATAGTTCGCAAATCACAGCCGTTTTCAATAAAATCGATACCTTTGTAAACCCTTCACCGTATAACAGGCGGAAACCAACAATTCCACGTCAAATTCCCCCATAAAATCTAATATCGTCATCTCAAAGCATACCCAATTTGCTCGCACATTCGCCACATGCAAGACAACAGCCTACCATAGACATACAGCCTCCCAATTAACCATATATTCGGAACGCACCTACGCACACAAGTAAACCACGACCCGCCCACTGCGAGCGGACCAATCAGAGCGCGAGGTCTGCCCTCCCGCGCCTTCCGAGCCCTGCGATTGGTTGAATGGTAACGATCTAAATTTCGGAGGGAAATTTTTCGGGTGGTATGAAATCTCGGGACTCAGATGCGATGGAGAGCTTTTTATGTTTGTCGTTATGATAATCTTGTTATGCGGTTGTTTTTGCGTAATGGCTATGGGTATTTGGCAGATTTTTTGATGTCGTTATGTCGGGAAAGGGGTTTTATTTGCGGGTTGATGTGGGATAAGGATCTATTTTAGTACCAAATTATGGGTATATATATATTGTAGGTAGGCATGACTATGCAGATATACGAAAACTATTTATCCTGCTTATAATTATTAAATACATTTATTTACAGAAAGAATAATACAACTAATACAAGTAGGTATGTACAAAATTAGAAAAATACAAATGAAACAGTAGTGCTACCTGAAGACCGCTGCTAAGGATCTAAAGGTAGCTCAACTGATCCAAATCACTAGGTACCAGACGGAAGCGTCGCTAAGGTGCTGGCTGGATTGCCACGGCAATAGCTGAATGGCAATACTAATGGGTTGAGACAGATAAGAGCCAGCTCTCGGGCCACGCGTCGCTTCGACCTGATGCCCTCACAATTAATCCATACATATAATTACTACCATAAATAGGTTTTAACTTGATATATCATCTTTGGAATGGTCAGTTTTACAGAAAAAAGTATTTTGCTTAGTGTAAGGTCTGAAAACACTAAGAAGTTGATTTATTTATTTATTAGAATTTCCAAAGAGTATTATAATTTAATAACAGAATCACTAAATTGGTCGTCATATTCTGTCATGAATCTGTAAACCATAGATAAAAAAATCACTTAGCAGTTCATTTACACATAGAAGCCATTGTTTTTAAATAAAGTATCTACTCTTAATATTTATTGTATGCTATAATGTTAAAGTAATAAATTAATGTTGTTATAACCTTTTGAATCAAATTCTGGATTTATAAAAACGCTTAACAGATGTAGCAATAAATTATCTGAAAGGTCATAAAGGTAGACAGTTAGGTAGAATAAGTATATATTTAAATCGTAAAAACAAAGTGAAAAATCTTTTATAAAAGTACTCAGCTTTTTTCTAAACAGCCAAGATACAGCTCAAGCTAGGAATCCACAATCAATCACACTTCAAGGATTTATGTAACTCGCTGCCTCCATCTATAATATATAAAGTCTCTATATATATATACCTACACTAAGCAGTTTCATTGTCATTAATATTTCTACTGACAGAACTAATAAAATAAACCTTGGCAAAATATGGATGCACAAGCCGTACGGCACCAATTATAAAGAAAAACAAGTACCTACCCACACAAGTTCTACAAAAGGTATTTTGAAAATAACGCCAGTATTTATAACTTACATGTGTAATACTCCATCATATTCTGGTTGTATCTGTATGCGGCGGAGAGGTCAACGCCCCCGCCGGCCCTTAGCCCAAAAAGGGCGGCAAAAGTAGCTTTACTTTGACCCTCCAGCTTGAAAACATTCACTTCACTTCACTTGAAATTCTAAAAGTGTTTTTGAGTCACTTTTGCAAAACACTGAAAATAATCCATCACGACGCCATTTTGTGAACGTTCCCAGTTTGAATTTGGAAATGTTTCGCTCTCACTGATGTTATTTGTAATTTATATTATTTTGATTTATCATAACTACATTATTGACAGTTATTTTAATTATTTATTATTAAAATCTGCTGTAAAAACATATTAACATATAATATTAATTTTACACTCCAAAATTTTTATACACGCTTTTTTTGCAAGGAATCATTTTCAAAGTTTGAATAGTTGTGTGAAATTGCTTGGTTATGAAAAAAAATGGTTAGGTAATTTTATCGATCGATTTTTCTACCTATTTTGTACCGGGGAACTTTATTTTGAAACTCATTGTCTTTAGTTAATTTTGATAACTTAGTAGGTATATTTTTTTATTCTTTCACTGATTTAATCTTAAACTCGTTATAAAATACATTTGATAATATTTTAATACATTTTACATTTATTTTTATTTCACTGATTTATTTTTAAAACTAGTTTTTATTTCAAAAAAAAACTATAAAGAAAAACTACCTATCTAAAACAAATAGTATACATATTTTTATTATTATTTACCTATTTATCGAAATGATGATAGTTGACTACTGAAAGCCATACTCGTGTCACCGCCATTTGCTTTCAACCGATCAAGATCATCTCCCATCAGCCAATCACTTCGCAGAATCAAAAACTTAATCCCCGGAACTTGAAAAACAATACCTACCTACTTATTTGTCAAAAGCTAACGACTCGGCTGTTAATTTCAATGCACTAATGATTTTCAAGAAAAAAAGACTGAGACCGTGAAAGTACCAATAAATCGTAGTTTCGATTGGTTGGAAGATCAGAGACATAAAAAGCAAGTTAACGCACGCGACTTTTAAGTATGAAAAATAGGTATGAACATCTTTTGGTGTGTGAACATACCCCACCATGAAGTTTACCAAAAACAGGGGAGTAAAAATACAGGATAGAGTCATGTATAGTTCTATAGAAAAGTTTAAAGTATAAAAGTGTAAGTTTTTGTAGTGTAATTATTGTGTATACATTGTAACAGATATGTAAGTGGCACTATACCTACCTATGTCAGTAACATCAGAGCATAGTATCAACGAGGCACTTCAATTTAAAAAGCAGAATTTGCGTCTCCGTTGCTGATATCAGCCTGTATGACATCATCGTCACACAAGTGTAGTCTACCGGCTGACAAATCTAAACCAAGACCACAACAATGGAGGCATAACTGCTTGACGGAAAAAAAAACCAGTGCGTTGAGTACAATGGATTAACTAAATTTTAAATATTGCAGAATTTCAGTGGATGGAGGTTTTGCGGCATTCTATAGGTGTGGGCTTTTACCCGCAGTGGACTTCAACTGATGTAAATTTTTAATTTAGAATATAAAAAACATGTCAATAAACTGCTTACGTCTGATAAACGACAACAAGGCTCATAATTATATGCTCCATAGTTTATGATTACTTTGCTTACATTTCGTTTGGGCCAATTTCTACCGGTTTTTGGGCGATTTTCCGCTGTTTGACCACTGCTTTTCCGCTTCAATAGTGGCAGGTGGCTCTATAAGTTCTCGATTCTCACGAGAATGGCGATTTTTAATCGAGGAAGTGAGAATTATCTGTTTTAATCGGGCGATTGTGAAAGGAAGTTGAAATTATCGCGGCAGAGCTTCGTTCATTGTAATTGGTTATCGGAAATTTCATGCGCTATATCATCTTTGTTTGTTTTTTAAGAAAGAAGCTTTGTTTATACCATTATGGTGGCTTTAAATATTAATTGCAGTAAGTTTCCTTTTAATCCAGATCCACGATTACTTTTTAGTCAGTTAAAAGCCGGCGGGCGCCCCGTAATCTAAAAACGAAAGATCCTTTAAAATTTTCGGGCAAATACTGAAAACAGTACATTTCCCAACGCAAACCTCTCAATAAATATTGAAATATCTGGGACTTTTCCCAATTCACAGTTATGTTACACATATTTATTCAACAAGTTTACGAATTTTAACTTTCAATTTGTTGCGCTTACGCATCGTCTTATAAGGCGTTACTTAGATATTTTATTACAATTAAACGGTAGTCAAACAAAAAAAATTGTATTCGTTGGATAAATATAATAAGACATTTAATGGAAATTATATAATATAAGTTAGTAGAAGTTTGTTACTGTTGACTAGTTTGTTCTATTAGGCTCTCTACACGTGAAAACCTGTAATTGGCTTTTTGTTTTTTAACTCTGTTTTTGATGTATTTATAGATGGCTGTTTGTTTTTCTTCTAAATATATATAAATATTAGTTAATTTAATCCAATTTAATTAACATGCAGTACAGGCAAATAAACGGCCACCGGATTCTGCAGTAACCACTAGCTCTCACTAAGCTCTCACTCGCTCTTACTTTATACACTATGTCTGAACTAAAACACTTCACAACACGAAATTCACGAAACGACTTCACAACATTAAATTTTTCCCAAAAACTTCCAGGCACTTTGTCCAAAAATAAAAAAATCCCTGAAAACGCCTCACTTTTCCGAAAATTCTAAACTTTTCCCGAAAGCGACGCTTTTTTTTGATAATTCTAAACTTTCCCTGAATACGCCTTCCTTTTTCCGCAAATTCTAAACTTTCCCCAAAAACTTATGGAAACAAAAAAAACACTCACTCACAAAACTTCTCACTCTTTCCGAAAAGTCAGATATATTCCCGAAAACTACTCACTTTTCCGAAAAATCTTAATCACTTCCGAATCAATCGTAATTAAAATACGTCCAAATCAAGCAGTGGACTATAGATGACTTGGAGTACATTTTGAGGTGTATTTTACGCTGAGCGGCGAGCTCGATGGGTTGTGACAAGGGGATCGATTTCAGTTATCTTAGAATCCGTGGGATTGGCGTTTCATTAGATGTAACAATTTTTTGTTTGAATTGCGCAACTCTGTATCTGTAACTTATACCTCTGAGTGCCACTTGCGTCACACAGAGTTACATTTTGAACACTAGCATATCTTATTCATCGCTGCAGTACAAAACAACTTCGCAGTAAATTAAGTTTCGATTATGCCGCCCTGGCAGAAGCAAATGACACTTAGAGCATTAATATTTTAGTAGTAGTAGAGTTTTTATGTGAAAGAGTTCTTCCGGGGAAGTACTACCACCATATTTCTACCACAAAGCAGCAGTGCTCGCATTGCTGTGTTGAAATTACAGGCATATGAGACTTTTCATGTTTATGTCTCAGGGTGGCGGACGCAGTGCAATACCACATAGGGTGCGTCCTAGGTGGACGTGACCTATGTGGTAATTCACTGTTTGTAGGCAGAGGGTTCCGCTTAACATCAGGTGGGCCATCTGCTTGAAACGTCATTCCAAATTGTTTTTTTTTTTAACTTCGGTTAAGCTAGATTCATCCTCGTTTTTCTCATCATTGGTTTTCATTTAAATTTTATGACGATGATTCCAATGATTTTGTGTGTTATAAAATTTTACAGTGTTTTGTGTTATAGTGTGTATGTATGTAATGTGTGTTTGTGTTAGGATATTTAGAGCGAGCAAAGTGAGTCCTCTACTAACCCACGACGCATAAAATTTTGTGGTAGACTTTATGAAAAAAATATCACACCTTTAGATTTGTAATATCAAAATAATTTAAATTCATGTCTCTAGATGTGTTCAAATATAATAAAAAACAAGTAAAATAATCTTGCAAGCTTTTACAAAGCTATTCCGGATATTCCACGATGGTGCAACCCACTATGAAAAGAGGCCCATTGAGACTCTGCCTACCGCTTCGGGGAAGAGACGGGTGTCTATGTATGTATGTGCTTTTTGCTATTTATCCTATACTATTAAACGAGGAAGCATTTGTTTGTTCATATTAGTTATCACGTTCACGAAAACGTCTCTATCATTATGATGAAGTTTGCTATATGGGGGTTTTTGGGACGAAAAATCGATCTAGCTAGGTCTCATATCTGAGAAAACACCGAGTGATAATCCGGCGCACCTGGTATGCGTGTGTTAGATTAAGTAATAAATAAAGTGTTTTTATGTGTATGTTAGTTTCTAAGGTATTTATGTTGATATGGGCTTACTGTATAGGTTTAGTGCATTTCTCACTAAGCCTGAAATAATTATTTTTTTTATTTGTAGATTAGTTTCACAGAAAAGTAGTGATTTTTATATTCTTTGTAATAATTTCCGCTTAGAATACTTTGTGCCTGTATTGTAAATTCTCACGGCAAGGTTGTTATGCGATATCGCAGCTCTGATTTAGACTACGTATCAGAATTACATGCAGTATTATTTTACACCTCACATTATTAGTGCTATGTTTCTTGTTAGTAGGTTGTATACAGAGTGAGATCACTCGTCAATAGGGTTACCAGACGACTGGAGTTTTCCAGGAATTAGACCTTTCAGGGATAAAAAAGAAAAATCAATCAAACTTTAACAATTTAAAAAAAAAACGGGAAAAATTAGGAGCCTTCTGGAATTTTAAAGATTGAAATGAATAATAGCCACCCATTGCATTTTTATTCTTAAATGCAAACGAAATATGAAAATATTGTTTAGTTCTGCCAACCACTCCACGCTTGGATTGTTTTAGCGGCATCATATCAAAAATGTCAAAGATTAGCTGAGTACTGCCTAGCCAAAGAATCTTGATGCCCTTCTTTACTTATCAAAATGTTTATAGAGCCAAAATGTCAGGAAATCTAGTGAAAAGTGAGAAAAGTTGTCAGGAAATCTCATTATTAAATCTGGTAAACCTAGTCGTAAATAGTCTTATTATAATGATTCATTGTTTTTTTTATCAAATACGTAGTACGTCATTCGTTATTTTGTGGTTTACACTACTCGCTGACTATTTTTATTAGGGTATTTCTTCGGGAATTTATTTCCCAGTTTAATTCACTCCACTTGGTTCAATTACTTGTAATTATATTTGATTTCGTAAAAAACACATTAAAAAATATACCTAAGGTTTATTGGAACCAACTATATAAATTATACCATTTTAGTTTTTTTTTATTGATCGTTGATTTTTACTGATCACACTGCTCGATTATAGCATTTTTGATACTTAATGCTTTAGGTTTATTGGAACCAACTATATAAATTATACAATTTTTTTTTATTGATCATCTATTTTTACTGATCACACTGCTCGATTATAGCATTTTCGATACTCAATGCTTCTTTATGCCATTGCTATAAGTACATTCGTTTTCATTTACGTCAAAAACTGATCACGTATATATTTTTCTGTTTCTCAACAGAAGATAATTTTGACAACTATATTTCTCATTTTCACTTCACTTCATATTTGATGGTATTTGAAAATAAATATTTAGTTCACCTGAAACTCGTAGAAATAAAAATGATAATATAACATTGATTGATATACAAGTTTCGTTTAAAAATAAGAAGTTCTAAATTCGAATTTTAAAAATAAGAGCCGTGCAGTTCCCGCGCGTTTCGCTCGACCGCGCGCGTCGGCGCCAAAATACTCTCTACTCCCGCACGTGGCGGTGTGCGTTCAGATTCGCCACCCTGAGGGAGGGACGAATTTTTTGCGTATGTCGAAAATTAAAGTTGATTACGAAGTAATTTTTCCCTCCTGAATTTATACTTTAATTATTTTTATGATTTTGATTGTAATATGATTTATATTGAGTTCTTCCTCGTGGTGAAACTGGATAGTCTAACTGATTTGTCCAACAGGATCAAAATCCTTGTGGTAAAATTGTCTGCTGGCACATGGTACAGCCATCAAAATAATAAAATTAAAAGTACATGTGTAACGGACTTGTTTGTAAGATTCGTCGCTCAATATAAGTAAGAAAATTTGGTGCGGTCATCTCTTGTGTGGGTGACTACTAGAAAAGTGACGTTTGCGCTTGTTTGTTTTTTGGTGTGGAACATCTTACCTCTCGCTTTCCTGCAATCAATGAGAGTGATTTCGTGAAAGGGGACAAAAGTAATTAACAGGAAGCTCGCATTTTTCTGAGATGTTGGTACTATCAACAATGTTGCTTATTACCAAAGAGGTGTCGTCGTCTTACCGTTTTATATCCTGTCGACATTGAAATTGGCAAAATTGTGTAAAGCTACAGTAGCCACAACCAAAACAACAAGAAGAAGAAGAGGTGAGATGTCAGATGTAGTACGGCTCGCTCGTTTTTTTTTAAAGTATCAATCCATCATCCGTATATCCATCCATATGTATAAACATTGTTGGTACTCGGTTTTTACGGTGAAAATATAACAAAAACTAGATTCCAGTCTCCGAACGCGTCTCGTGACGTCACATCCCATCCCTCTAGATATCCCCTCGATACTGTTATCTCCTTCACGCGATAAAATACTCTTCTATCGATAAGCTGATAATCGTGTTTGTACAACACTAGCCGTACTAAGTTACCTCGAAATTAGTTAAGCTTTGATATGGCACTGCTATTTTTACAAGCTTTTATTTAATTTGCAATGTTTGTATGTTTGTATGTACGACCACAGAATATAATATAATAGTACAAATACGAGTTCGGGTCAAATGTTGGAACTGAATTTTAAAGCAGTTATCCTCAACCGATTGAGCTGAAATTTTGCATACTGTCAAGTTCCGCTGACTATACAATATGATGGTGACAGCGAGCTGATCTGATGAAGATCAGAAGGTAGACAACGGAACTCCTTGATGGATAGTAATAGACTGGCCGTGTTTAGGTTCATTTTGATCAGCACACGGTTACGATCACTATTTTATAAGCTTGTAGTGTAAAATATATTTAAAAAAAAAACTTATTACCAGGTGTGGTTTTAGTTTCAAATCATCATTATCATCATCATCATCATCATCATCGTCATCATTATCATCATCAGAAGCACCTAGACGTCCACTGCTGGATGAGGCCTCCCCCATAGAATGCAATGGGGGGGATTTGCCATAATCGTCACGCTTGGCGGTGGATTAGTAATCGCAGTATTGCGGTAAATACTCAGGTGGATGCTACGCGTCCCCTGGTGTTAATCCCTTAATAAACTTTGACAAAATCTACAGTCTATTTTAAGACCGGACAAACCACAGGATAATTTTTAGTTAAATCACAATATAGTTTGTATCTGAATTAGTTCCTTTATTGCTGTATTCTTGGAGGTTATATTTTTTTTTAATAAATGATTATTGGTAAATGGACATGGCTCACCCGGCAAATGTGCCTCTTTTCACGGGGCTTGCACCATCGGGGGAAATAGCCATGACAAGTGATGAGCTCATCGCCGCCATTGCTTCCCACTACTGACACTGCTAATGCTTTCTTCCAGTAATAACACATTCCTTAAAATAAAACCTTATACTAACGAATCTTACAAACAATTATAATATCTTTTAAATATTCATTTTGAAATAAAAACTTGGTTTTGTTATATTTTCTTTAATATATTTAATACTTGTGAAGATAAAATGACGTAGGTACGGAAAACTCTCCACACGAGTCCAGTTTTCACTTTACCGGTTTTCTTAATAAGCCAGCAGCGGAAACCATCATATAACAAAAAAAAAACTATTAGTCCCAGCAGTATTGTTAATTAGCTATCTACTACCTACTTATTAATAGAATCATAACAATATGATCTACAAAACATAATGCTGATGTATATCAATCTATGTCATGACAAATTGATAGGATTCTATATCTTCTGTTATTAGAGACATCTATAACAGACTGGTCCATTAGCAGACATTAGATTGCTATATATTAACATTAATAACCATGACATTCTATGTTTTAGTCAGAAAATGGAGATGGCGGATATGAGGTTAGCCACTCGTCACCACATCACATATGAAAGCTGAAATTCGCTGTCAAGTTCCGATGACAATACAATATTATGGTGACAGCGAGCTGATCTGATGATGGAAATAGAAGGTGGACAACGGAACTCCTCGATGAATAGTAAGTTTTTTCTTTATTATACTACTTGAATGACGGAACAAGCTGATGGCCCACCTGATGTTAAGCAGTAACCTCTGCCTATGAACAGTGCATTACCTCATAGGACACGTGCACCTAGGAAGCGCCCTATGTGGCATTGCACTGCGCCCGCCACCCTGAGACATAAAGATGAAAAGTCTCATGTGCCTGTAATTTCACCGGCACTCTTACCCTTCAAACCGGAACATAGGAATGCGAGCACTACTGCTTTGCGGCAGAAATAGGTATGGTGGTAGTACTTCCCTGGACGAACTCTTTCACAAACTCTACTACCTACCACTACTACAAGCTTAAGCCTAAAGTGTTTGGGCTCATTTTGATCAGAACAGGGTTCACAACCGAGAGATGGCACTCGCGTAACTATTGGTATTTACCTACTTTCAAATTGTATCATGGCAGTTGAGAACTTCGTTCAGCCAACGTAAACAGTTTAAAAAAATACAAAATCCTGTAAAATTATTTAATAATTAATATCTGTGTGATAGTACGTATTTTGAAATATTTACTTTTCCCAAAACTGTTGCCAACGCAATCTAGCAAGAGATAAATAATGCTAAAATGACACTAGGAAAACTCCTCAATAATTAAACTATAACAGACACAAGATTGACGTCTGTTTGTCAAAATAAAATAAAATCAATTTGAAACTTTTTTTAATTATAAACAAGTCAATCAACTCAATTCTAGATTTTAAGAAATTAACTAACAACTTAATTACCAATGAATTATCAACCAAAGTTTTCTCAAATCAAAATAAACCATACACCAGAACTATAGGGTTGGTTTTAGTTCGCAGTGATCGTGATATACGACGTTTTGACTTTACAGAGAGAATCGTCTTACAGATTCTGATTGGAGGACTAGCTGTCAAAATTGAACAAAGGCGTGTCTAATGGAGTGGAACCAGTCAAGCATGGTTGTCTCTTTCTAGCGTTTAGAGTTCCGCGGGTCGATGCAGAAAACATAGAGGTTCCGTTAAATAAAATAATTATTTAACAGCATTTAAGTTGTGAAGCTCCAAGAATTGTTTGACCTTAAGATAAATAGGGAGTTTATTTTTAAAAAACTGGCATGTTTTTTTTTGTTGTGTTTTGGTTATTATTGTCTACCTCTGGTGATTCCTTGATTAATAACCTACTTTGTTTCATAGGTTAGATTAATTAACCAATCCACATAATTTATTTTAATTTGATTACCTACATCATTGTTCATCAGCTGGAAGTACGTCCAGGGAAGGGTGAAGCCTCCCCATAGAATAGGGGGAATTTACCGTAGTCACCACCATTGGCAGGCGTATTGGTGGTTACAGTATACAGAATGGTGTAAAGTACTCAGGTAGATACTGCTGCCCATCCCCTGGCAGCAGACCTGTTATACCTTAGTCACATTTTACGACATCCACGGGAGGAGACAGAGGGGTCCTATTCTCAGGCCAAGACCACAACAGCCATAAGTATCGTGATGGAACGTCATGATGTAGTCGGTATATACCTGGTTACCAGCGAAGTTGCGTAGCGGGCTATAGGGAGAGCTATGCTCGGAGTTTGATAGAATCCAGAACAATTAATTAATTTTGTAAAAAATAAAAAACCCTCTACGCAATGAAACGGCTGAACCGATTTTAATTAAACATAGCTACGAACACTACAAATTCACCTTTCAAACAAAAAAATATATCGAAATCGGTTCATCCGTTCGGGAGCTACGATGCCACAGACAGACAGACACACACACACACACACACAGACACGTCAAACTTATAACACCCCGTCGTTTTTGCGTCGGGGGTTAAAAAGGAGATCCGTAGAAGAACCATGATCACGAACATAGCTCTCAGAATTAGCTAGTTGAAGTGGCAACGGGCAAGCCATATAGCTCGCAGAGCTGATAACCGTTGGGGAAGAAACGTTCTGGAGTTGCGACCATAAATGAGGAATGCCCCCTTTCAATGGACTAAAGACTTTATAGAGGTTGCAGGATAGAAGGCGAGGTGGATAGAGGCGACGCAAGACCGCCCAAATTTAGCTTATGCCGCGTTATGCCCAATTTTAGCTCAATCAGATGTCGAGAAGTTGTGCTATTTCAGCTTATAAAATTAGACCTAAACAAACCTTCATCATCAACATCATCATCATCATCCACAGCCTGACTTCTCGTAAAGGAAGCGAGATAGAGCAATATTAATACGATTTGATATTGATATTTTGAATCACTTTTTTTTACTTTGATTGACCTTTGTTTGACCAAGATCTCACCTTTTGGCCGATGGAAGATGTGGCCGAAGATGGAGCATAAAGGTCTAGAAGGCACCTATTCACTCTAGCCTTGAAGATACCCAGATTATAGTTTTCAGGAAAGACAGAGGACGGTATTAGTGTATTCCACTCCTTAGCAGTTCGCATTATAAAGGTAGAACTGAAACTTTTTGTGCGAATAGAAGGTATACTAATGAGGTAAGGATGGTCAGAGCCGTGCGTCTGCTCGTCCTATGATGAAAAGGAGATGGTGGGATCAGATCGTGAAGCTCCTGGGAGCATTCCCCGAAATGTTAACCTATAGAAGATCGAAAGGCATGCAACCTTACGGCGGTGCTCGAGACTCTGGATCTTAGTCTCCGCCATATGTTGCTCACCTATAAGCCTGAAAGCTCAGCGTTCGATCGAGTCCAAGGCAGCGAGCTGGTGTTTGGCCGAGCCATGCCAAACATGGGCAGCAAGAATGCTCGCTCGCTTGATGTAAACGGCACTAGAGCGCGCGAACAGTAGCTCAGAGCGTTCTTACTTGTTCGGACGTGCTCGCTCCCCGGAGCGGTCTCTTCAAAGTGTTCTTATGTTCAGTTCTTGGTTCTCATTCTTTCTCGTTGATATTGTAGTGTAAACGCTGAAAATGAGCTTACGTTTACATTAAAAGATCAAGAAAGTATGCTTTTGTTCTAGCTCTAGGTCTTTGTTCGTTAGGTCTAAACCCACCGTTAGGTTTCCTTGTACTAACGCAAGCAAACCCTAAACTCATGCTATTCATAACAACCTTATAATATTAAAAGGGCAGTTTCTCACAGACCCTCCCTGGCCCCCCACAGAACCTGTTCATTAGTCGTAAGTCATCGTGAGTCGTCAGGCGCAATTAGTTCCGCACCGGGAACCGAACTCCCGCTCCGGAAGTCACCGTTTTGGGATACTTTTAATTTTTAATTTAAATTCTAAAAGGATGTATTATTATTATAGATTTCTAGAATGTCGTTGAATACCTAACGATTATTCGTTAACACAGTTTCTCTATAAACAGGGGATAAATTTAGAAATTGATTTTTGAAAAAAAAAATTAAAAAAAAAATGCTGGACAGTTCACACAACATTATCTAGCCCCAAGCTAAGCAGAGCTTGTGTTATGGGTACTAGATAACTGATATACTTAATACAATATTATACATAGATAGATATTTTTTATTATACATAGAAAATATCCAGAACACCCTGAACAAATATCTGCGATCACACAAATATTTGTTCCGAGGCAGGAATCGAACCCGCAACCTCCTGCGTCGAAGGCCAAGATTTGTCCGCCGCGCCACAGGGGTGTTACACAGGGCTTAACCCGACTGTTAAGCTAGGAATTTATCCCCAATACAAGATTTATAATATTAGTGATCGGAATCATGTGCTGATCACAATGAGTTTCGTTTTCTATCTTCCGTTTCCATCATCAGATAAGCTCGCTGTCACCATCGACGTAAATAAAATGAATGGACGGGCCTTAGGGAACGATAGTTTTGAAGCTTCTAAACAGACCTAGCTAGTACACTTCGCTTCAGTCAGTCTTTGTCACGGCAACGAGTGACAGCTATGCTGAAAAATACCAAAATTAGATACCTTGGTAATACAATGCCTTCCTGTGCTTTTCTGCAAGTGCAAACAACACAAGAAATACAAATAAAGCTTCAGGCATAGCATTTAATTCGTAAGTAAAGGTTTTGTAATATAATTTTCATCAATTGATAAAAAACTTATAAATCGTCGTGTGGTAGGAAAACTACATAACTAACACATTTTGCGAAATCGACTTTATTGCATGGTTATGATGGCCCATACATGTCGATGGACACGTCTTGCTCTAGAGGACGAGCGACAAGGAGGACTACGCCCCAGGACATTATCTCAATGTTCCCCACTCTGAATGAAAGTTAACAGACACAAGTTTATACTCGTAGATAGTTTTAATTTTAGTCGACATACCTTTTTCTTATTGATACTTAGAATTATTGTGTTCCACAATTTTTTTTCATTTTGTTGATTTTATAAGCATTAGTCGTATGATAAGTTTGTTATGTCACTTACTTTGAATTTATAAGTCTGCTAAAATAATGTAGGTGTTTCAGTAGTTTTCTAATATTCAGTCTTGATAAAAAGAAATGATTATAAGTTGGTTTTATTTTAAAATGTATTTTAATATTATATAAATCTATACCCATGGATAGGATTGTCATATTCAAATAAGTAAATAATAATTATATTATAAAAACGGGAAATTTTCACGTACCGTTAAATCGATGTAAGCACCGACATATAATTGATATGATTCACGAAAGTTTTTAAAGTAAATAATAGATCATTTCAATTATTCAAAACATTGGCGAGGGAAAAATACATAGTCGTTTTTTTATTTTTTTCTCTTAATCAAAAGAACTAAAATGTATTATAATTAAATTCGAAAATAGATACAGTACCAATCTATAACATATCAAAACACGGACTGAAAAATTAGTTACGATAAAAAAGTTATTGCCATTTTTGACGCAATAAAACAGTAAATCGCGTTTTTCTCGCGATGTTGGTTTTGTTGGTGTTATTACTTATTTAGTTTTCCAACTACAGCGACGAAATATTTGACAAGACTTCACGCATGACGGATGGTCCGGTACAGACTGCAAAAAAATCTGATGCCTAAGGGGTATCGTATTGATTTAGAATTGTAATTTGCATTATTTACGTCAAAACATTGCTAAGCACGTCGCTTTAGGTAATTGCATATAATATGTAATGGCATGTTAATTAACCTTATAGCTTTCCAAAAAAAAACTAAGGTAAACAAAAATGGATAGAAGTCATAAGACGAGCAAGAACAGACGACTTTTGGAAGTGGAATACATTTTGCCGTATTAGCTCTGATCATTTTCTACACAATGAATTCTATACGCCAAAAAACGGTTAGTAGTAGTAGAGCTTTTTTGTGAAAGAGTTCGTCCGGGGAAGTACTACCACCATACCTGTTTCTGCCGCAAAGCAGTAGTGCTCGCATTGCTGTGTTCCGGTTTGAAGGGTAAGGGTGCCGATGAAATTACGGCCACATGGGACTTTTCATCTTTATGTTTCAGGGTGGCGGGCGCAGTGGAATGCCACATAGGGCGCGTCCTAGGTGGACGTGACCTGAGGTAATGCACTGTTCATAGGCAGAGGGTACCACTTAACATCAGGTGGGCCATCTTCTTGATCTGTCATTCCAAGTAGTATAAAAAAACTCATTTTGCAAAATTCTTAAAACTGCACTCTGCAGTTTCTTAAATACTGGAATTTTTATACATTTATGTTTCCGTACGATTTTTATGATATTTTCTTAGTTTATTGAGTGATGAAAAATATATTGAGCTTGGAATCCAGTGTTTCATGACTATAGGCTGGGCGCAAATGTCATTGCTCGAGTAACATCGGTCCGGGATTTAGGGGTCCACATTGACCTGGAGCTGCGGTTTCGGGATCATGTTATTGACATTTGTAAGAAATCTTTTCGTAATCTAGGCTTTATATTGCGTCAATGCAGTAGTTTCCAAAATATTAGCTCCATCAAGGCATTATACAATGCCTTGGTGAGGAGTAGATTGGAAAGTGGTGCTATGATTTGGAATCCCCATGAGAAAAAGTACATAAGCATGGTGGAAAAACTGCAAAATAAGTTTGCAAGATTTTTATACATGAAATTGTATCTTGTTTATCCTTTCTTCCCCTTAATGTACCCCACCCTCTTCGTGCTGGGAATGGTGGGTTATTTTAAGCTGGAGGTTAGACGGGAAGCAACGCTGGTTTTGTACATATTTAAGTTATTAAGAGGTATGTTGTGCAATCCGCGCGTGCTGATGTGTGTGGGTTTGTATGTACCCGATAACTATATGAGCGCTCGGCCGCACCGACGACGTAGGCTCCTTTCAGTGCCTACTGCAAGAACTAATCTCCTCGGACATGCACCATTCACAAAGGCTCTTCGGATAGTCAACGAATTATGTAAGGAGGACGATGTTGATATATTTACTGTTTCATTGTCGAAATTCACAATCGAAACTATTAAATATCTTAGCAAGTAGGTTTATCTATAAGTTTTATTTTTTATTTTTCTTTGTCGATTTGGTGTTTATTTACTGTAATGACATTGTAAAAAGTTAATAAAATATAAATAAAAATAAATAAATAAATAAAAAATAAATATTTTTCACAAATTGATTGAGCTGATGACCTTAGGTGGACTTGCTTTTCTATTGATTTATATTGTGTATGTTTGAGAGCTGAAAAATAGATACGTAACTACATAAAACAGAAGGGAACCATGTATTTTTGTAAAAGTTTCATTCAATAATTGCATTTTTTTCGGCGATTTTTTGTAGTATAAACCGACTGAAATAACTTTAGAAAACACATTGCATCTGTTAAAGTATTAAGTATTAAAAAAATACAGTTTTTAAGAAGTTCAATAATTTAATTTCACCTAGTTTATTTACAAGACCGCCAGGAGTGGCGCTATAGAGAAGAGGCCTTTACTCAGAAGTGGCTGGATAGATAGATAGATAGATAGATAGATAGATAGATAGTTTATTTGTTGACCGTACCCTAAATCCGAATTGTCTTATTTTTCACGGACGTTTTGTATGGGTAAGGCCAGTCCATTTAATTTACTTTGGTCGAAGGCTGTCACCATATTGTATTGTATTGTCATCGGAACTTGGCAGGTATGCCAAATTTCAGCTCAATTGGGTATCGGAAAGTAAACCCGTAAAATACTTATCATTGAGGTGTTCCAATGGCCATCTCTGGTCTTCTTCATCAGTTCCACTTCACCAAATGGCACTTCCTGAATGCACATGCTTGATTTGTTGCTGAAAATATCGAAAACGCTATATGTGTGCGTTTAATATTTGAGGAGTTCCCTCAAATTCTTATGGATCCTATCATCGGAACCAGATTTTGAAGAAAATGCGACCAATCTGGAAGGACATCGTAACCAGTTTTTTTTCTTCCAAATCTATTCTTAACTTCCTCATTTTTGTTATATCAGTTAAAAATTTCAAAACTCAGTTTATTTCAACTTTCCAACACCAGATTGGTCCTGCCTGGCTGCTATACCTCAAGTAAGGATTGTAATTACTGGAAGAAAGCGTTAGCCGACTCAGTCCTGGGAAGCAATGGCGGCGATGAGCTCACCACTAGTCACGTCTATACTACCACGATGGTCCTACCTACGGTGAAAAGAGGCCCATTGAGGCTCTGCCTACACTGAACATGTATAGATAACCCACCTGATGTTAAGCGTAACCTCTGCCTTTGACAATGCATTACTTTATAGGTCACTTCCACGTAGGACGCGCCCTATGTGGCATTGCACTACGCCCGCCACCCTGAGACATAAAGATGAAAAGTCTCATGTGGTTGTAATTTCACCGGCACCCATACTGGTACTTTTTACTTTGGTCGATGATACTGGGTATGTATTATTGAGGATGTAATCTAAATATACCATAGTCAAGAAACACGATTGGTGAAACTTTTCTCAGAGAAAATATTGTGCGTATTTTTAATAGTATTCAGTGAATTATTTTTTTATATTTGCTACTTTAGGATCAAAATGAAGTTTTATAATTTGTCGCTTACGTCAGTTACTTCCAAGCTGAAGAAATCTATACCTCATCTCCTCCCGGGTTCAAGTGAGCATTAGCGCTGTTGCTTTCTAGCGCTGTTGCTTTCTTGCAGCTATTGTTTTCTTGCTAGACTCCGCCCATTTGTTATTTTAACATATCGCCTTAGGACACAATACACCAAAACAATGCGTTTCTTCATCTATTTAATATTAATCTCAATACCATTATTCTGGTAAAAAATAAAAGTGTATACAAGGATGGGATACCAGTTCCCAGGGAAGTGTCGGTCGCTGCGGTCGCGGTGTCGATTCCAGCTCAATTGGATCATTCACAATGTAGCTTGAATGGACCACGGGGCCCATTCGAAGAAAAGCACACCAGCTTTTACGCAACTTGTTTGCCGGCATACGTTTAAAAACTAACTACTAAAAACTAAACTAAATTACTAATTAATTAATTAAATAATTAATTAATTTTTTAGTAGTAGTAGAGCTTTTTTGTGAAAGAGTTCGTCCGGGGAAGTACTACCACCATACCTATTTCTGCCGCAAAGCAGTAGTGCTCGCATTGCTGTGTTCCGGTTTGAAGGGTAAGGGTGCCGGTGAAATTACAGGCACATGAGACTTTTCATCTTTAGATCTCAGGGTGGAGGGCGCAGTGCAATGCCACATAGGGTGCGTCCTAGGTGGACGTGACCTATGAGCTCTCCTCACTGTTCATAGGCAGAGGTTACCGCTTAACATCGGGTGGGCCTCTTGCTTGTTCCGTCATCCAAGTAGTATATAAAAAAAAAAAAAAAAAAAAACTACTACTAAATTTCTGCGACGCAGGAGGTTGCGGGTTAGATTCCCGCCTCGGAACAAATATTTGTGCGATCGCAGATATTTGTTCAGGGTGTTCTGGGTATTTTCTATGTATAATAAAAAATATCTATCTATGTAATATATTGTACTAGTGACTCGGCCCGGCTTCGCACGGGTAGCCCCCGGTGAAAAACAGCCCCCCTCCGATATTTAATTACTTATTCTGCTATTCGGAGCGGAGAAGAATCCACCAAAAAAGAGATAACTAACATCGGTCAAGCCGATCTTGAGTTATACGTGGTGTAACTAACACGACTTTGTTATATATATATAGATTAAGTAGGTATCTATACTACCCATCTCTAGTACCCATAACACAAGCTCTGCTTAGCTTGGGGCTAGATAATGTTGTTTGAAATGTCCAGTTTTTTTTTTAACAATACCAATTTAAAAAAATGATATCTTCAAATTGTATCTCGCAGCATCTCTAGAGTGAATGCGTTAACTCTTTCCTTCCAATTCTACTAGGTATATTGTACCTACTTGTTTTTATGTATTATTATATTTTATAGACGTTTATTTTATTATTATTTGTATTTATTTACTCTTATTGTTACTTCACCTCCCCTCACGTTCTTTACAATCCTGTCCATCCGAAGGTTGCCTGAAAGTGATTGCTCTTAGCGATAAGGCCGCCCATTGTATCACCGTGAACTAGTTTATAAGATAATATAAGTATGCTGTTATTTCATTTTAAAATGAGTACAATAAAGAGTTATCTATCTATCTATAATCGGTGTTTTTAATACCAAAGACGAAGTAGGTATAGAACTTCGATCAAGAATACTAGATGTCAGGTCAGCGCAAAAAATACGTCTCTGTGAATAACAGCTCACTTGAAAAGTGAGCTCTTAATTTTTATTTGTATTTATGAGAACTTTATTAGTAGCTCTTTAAGGTTGTTTTCACACTAAATGTTGTTTAACCTATGTCTTTTCAATTCTAAATAACAGGAGTAATTTATTGTTTTGCTCGTTTTTGGTGACGAATGATCGTAAGTATAAGATAATATTTTGAAAATTTGCTAGTTACTTTATTACTAGGTATCATGGTTGTAATTAGGTTGAACTGAGAACTGTTCTAAAACTTATGTTTCAGTTTGTTAGTAAACAAATATAGCTGTATAAGTATATATACCCACGCGGACGGTATTTAGCTTTGATTATGTTCGTGACCCGAAATCTAGTTGTATTCTTGATCGAAGGTATAGACACCGTGGTGTGATGATGGTGTAACATAGTCCTGACTCCAAACTAGGATTCCGTGTCCTGGGTATCAGAAACTATGGATACCTAATACCACAACATCCAGGAACAAGGAACAAATCGAAATCGGTTCAGTTCTACCTTTATAATGCGAACTGCTAAGGAGTGGAATACATTACCGTCGTCTGTCTTTCCTGAAAACTATCATCTGGGTCTCTTCAAGGCTAGAGTGAATAGGTGCCTTCTAGACCTTTGTGCTCCATCTTCGGCCACATCGTCACTTACCAGCAGGTCAGATCGTGGTCAAACAAAGGTAATAAATGTTCAAAAAAAATACACGCAAAAAATTGACCCGCACTGGGAATCGAACCCGCACAACTCACATCTCAGCTGGCATACCGTCCACCGCGCCAGAGGTGAGAAATGGCATCTTTTTACAGTAAAACCAGTTCGGGTACAATGAGAGACAAAAACCTATGCTTTGAATAGGACTATAAGAATGAATTAGATTTTAGAAAGATCTGACGTCACTACCGACATTCCTACAGTATATCTATTGTGTAAAGACGTGTACACCGCACAATCACTTGTTCTGTTGTACAGGCGAGCACAGAGGCCCTAGTCTAAGTTTTGCAGCAACTATCGTACGATCGTCCGTGAATTACGTGGTAACTAGACATCAGTCCGTGACTGTTCTATCGGCGCACGTACATATTAGTTAATAAGTTAAGGCGTGGATAATGTGAACTGCTGTACTAACATTACAACTTTTTTCTCAGTTTAATCAACACCGAAAAATAAGCAGTCAAGTGCGAGTCGGACTCGCGCACCAAGGGATCCGTACAAACCTGTAGGCATGTAAGTAAAAGTAATGGTATTTTTATTGCTAGCTGAAATCATCATGAGGAAAGGGGGTAGTAAGTTTCATATTATTAACAATATTTTGATTATATGATGTAACTAAAAATTTATGGTTTTCGAAATTTTTCCTTCATCTATGCTATAATATTATCTAAGTCTGTGCTATAAGACGTTGCTCCGTACCAAATTTCAAGATTCTGGGTTCACGAGAAGTACCCTGTAGGTTTAGATACCCTTGCGAGTGTTGAAAACTTGCAGCATAAATGGCTGTATCTTGATTGATTTGATTTGATTGCGTTGGCTTAGAAGTTAGATTTTTTCACAGCTCCAAGGAACAGTAGACCTAAGTATTTTCCTGAGTATTTGATATGAGTTTTAGCTTGATATCTCCACGCGTTCTTGAGAAAAAGGGTCTAGACAGACAGACGGAGGGACAACAAAGTGATCCTGGTTCCAAATTTGGTAAAAACTGACCTCAGAGTAAATGGACTTCAGATCAGAGTCCAGAGTAATGGCAGATTAATCCTCCTTGAAGTTATTGTTTCTTGCCAGAAAATTACCAATCTTAGATCAGATTTTTAACTGACTAAATCAAGTACAATATTCAAATTAAAAACAAGCATGGATACTACATTCTAATACCGAGGGATCACCCAGACATTAACACGATAGGACAAAAATTTCTCGGTAAAAAAAAACACAAAGTTTCTTCTAACTTTTGGCTAGATTCGATTGTTTGTCAATATGATACAAATTATTGGGTCAAAAGTTGGATAATTAAGATCATTACAATAAAACGGTTCAACCACGAGGTTTTTTTTAAATTATCTATATTTCACGAGATATTTAATAAAAACCGCTGCTCCGAGCGGCGCGTGGCGTTTTTTTTGTATGAAGTTTTCTTCCTAGTTTCTTTGACGACCTTTGTGGCGCGGTTGGCGAAGGTTCGCTTGCGACGCTGGAGGTTGCGGGTTCGATTCCCGCCTCGGACCAAATATTTGTGCGATCGCAGATATTTGTTCAAGGTGTTCTGGGTATTTTCTATGCATAATAAAAATATCTAACTATGTAATATATTGTATTAAGTATATCAGTTATCTAGTAACTATAACACAAGCTCTGCTTAGCATGGGGCTAGCTAATGTTGTGTGAACGGTCCAGCATTATTTATTTTATTCCTTGTGGTGGCGCAGTCTTAAAACTTAGACTAGGGCTTCAGACACACTGCAGACACTTATTCTGTGGCAAAGGCGAGCACAGGCCACGGCGCGGCGGGCGGGTCTGTGTTTATCCATTAATAGTTGCTGCGGCCTAACTCCGGTTTTGGATAAATGCAGGCCTTCCTTGCCCGCTCAAGAGTGAGTTGACAAGGAGGCGAATGGTCTTGGGAGGAGCGCGGGTCGCTGAGATCCCCAAGGCAAGTCTGATGGTTATCCTTCACGTGGTTGCTGCCTGTTTTTTGGTCTATTTTTTCTGAAATAGACGTAACTGAAACCATCAGGCGCCTTCACGGTCCACTAGGGACCGTGTTGGTGTAGGTGCCCACTGAACTGTTGATGAGATGTCGTTTCGCTTAATTCCCGCGAGCCGGCTGTATGGATCAGTTTTCTTGCGGGATTCTGGGTGGGGTGGCGCCTCGTCGGTGGTTTGGTGGGTAGGTAGGTAGGTACCCCTGTTTGCGGCTGGCAGTGAACTCATTACCCTCGTGAGTTTGCTTCCACTTGCAAACGGAGAGGCGTTTCCTTCGTATCCTCTAGGTGTACTCGAGTTACATCTGGAGGATACGACGGAGGGAAGGCAGGCGGTCTCTCTCCAGATCACTGCATGGCAGATCTCTGCAGTGAAAGGGAAAGAGACCGCCAACGGGATGGAGTGTTGGGGTTAGGGTGGTGGTGTGTTGGCTCTCTAACTTGCGAGGAGTTGGAGAGTGGGCCGACTATCGCCCTGACCCCAACCTTAGGCGTTCCCCCCATATTTGGGGTGGGAAGGCAGCTGGCCCTCCGCGTGTCCCTCTGATTAGCAGAGGGCACAGTGAGAGGGCCGGTCAGAGGTGCCCGATGGGTGAGGTGGAGTACCCTTGTTTGTGACTGGCGGCACATTCGATCCATCGAGCGTGACGCCACTCGCAACGGGGAGGAGCTGCCCTCTCATCACCCAGGCAGAGTGGCTCCCTACTATGCCTGGATGATGAGACAGCAGGGAAGGGCTGTTTATTCCCTTGTTTGACTTTGGGTTAATCCAAACTCAAATGTGGGAATAAACGGCGAAAAGGTAGTTTGCCCTCTCTACCTTCCGGGCGTAGCTGGTGCCACTCCCGCCGAGCTATGTTCGGAAGATAGATGATGGCCAGGTAGGAAGTGACATCTCCCTCTTTCGCCACGATGACACGAGCTCGTTTTCGTGGTGGAGGAGAGAAATGTCACTGGGCTCGCGTGGTGGTCGGAGTGAGGGCTCTGGCCACCCTCCTACGAGCCTTTGGATGGTGGCAGCACAGAGTGGACCCTGTGCTGCCACGTTTGGAGGGAGTGTTTGTGGTTGGCTTTTTGGCCAAGCACGGGATGGGCCCTGTTGGGCGTCGCGCGAGATGGGCACCGGTGCGTTCCGTAGGAGATCCCGGAGCCCATCGACATGCGCAGAGAATGGCCACCGGCGTGTTTTAGTGAGTCCACGAGTCCGTGAACCTCACATAACCGTATTGCACCCTCAATGCAATACGGTATCTGTTCGCAGATTTCACATCGACAAAAAAAAAAAAAAAAAGGCCACGGCGCGGCGGCCACGCGCTTCGAGAGCGAAACTCACAGCTGGCCGGCAAAAAAACATGGTGCGTCCGGCCAAGAATAGACCCCTCCATCTCCTCCCATGGATGACTTGAAAGCCGATTTAGTGATTACCCGGACTTGTTTGTAAGATACGTTGGCATAAGATTTTTCCTGGCTGCTTGCTTATTTATGGAATGTGATAATACTGGAAGAAAGCGTTAGCTGAGCCAGTCGTGGGAAGCAATGGCGGCGATGAGCTCACCACTCATCACGTCTATATTCCACGATGGTGCAACCCACTGTGAAAAGAGGCCCATTGAGGCTCTGCCTACCCCTTCGGGGAAAAAGGCGTGTGTCTATTTATGTATGTAACCGCTTCTACGAGCGGCGCGTGGCGTTTTTTTTTGTATGAAGATTTCTGCCTGGTGGTGGCGCAGTCTTAAAACTTAGACTAGGGCTTCAGATAGTACTGCATACGCTTATTCTGTGGCAAAGGCGTGCTCAGGGCACGGCACGGCGATCACGCGCTTCGAGAGCGAAACTCACAGCTGGCCGGCAAAAAACTATCAGTGGAACACGTCTCAGTTTTTTTTTTCTATTTTGAAGGTAAGGCTTGATGCATTCTTCCAGTGTCTAGTACTTAAGGTTGCACGTCACGTGACCACTATACCGGGTGTAACAGGAGCGGTGGATCATCGGTGGCAACTAGGTAGGGGAACTCATTGCACATCCGTATAACCCCCATGCATGCTCTACAATTTTGGATAGTTTAGTAGTAAATGTCTATTTTTAACCCCCGACGCAAAAACAACAGGGTGTTATAAGTTTGACGTGTCTGTGTGTGTGTGTGTGTGTGTGTGTCTGTCCCAAAGCTCCCGAACGGATGAACAGTTTTTTTGTTTTTTTGTTTGAATGGTGAATTTGTCGGGAGTGTTCTTAGCTATGTTTGATCATAATCGGTTCAGCCGTTTCATTGCGATGAGGGTTTTTGATTTTTTACAAAATTAATTACTTGTGTTGCTACAGTTTTGACCAATACCTATGGAAAAGGGTTCACGATCATGTTTTTATAATGAAGTGGTAGAACTTGCACAGTAGGTAGTCCGTGAAGTAATGAAGTGGTAGAACTTGCACAGTAGGTAGTCCGTGAAGTGAGGAAGTTATTGAAGTTAAAAATAAAAATATTTTTCATTATTTATTTGAAAAAAGTGGTGTCGGAATTTATTTTTAGTTTTCAGTACAAATTACCAGTTTTAGAATTTATGATGTTCTTGAAATTTGTACTGAAAACTAACAATAAATTCCGACGCCATTTTTCTCAAATAAATAATTAAAAATTATTTTTTATTTATAACTTCAAAAACTTCCTCACCTCATTTTTCATTTTATCATTTTGAGCAGCTTACGGATCCGATTCTTGCTCTTCCACAAGGACTTACACTGGGGCCACTCTTGTTTATTACCTTCAACCTAGTAATTTGTCTGATATATCCTTCACAATAAAACTAATAACCTTAACACCCTGAGACACAAGTTACATGGTAAATCTCATGGGACCACAAAATATTAAAACAACATTAACACTTCCAAAAAGGAACGCGTCATCAAACTCCCGTCAAAGAGATAATTTTAAATCCATTCATACGAGATTTCACTAGAACACGTTTAGATCGGTCGAGTAGCTGGCGAGTGAATGGACCGTTTTTTGTGCGAGTACACTTGCTTAAATCGGTGTGAAATTAGTTCGATCGACAGCGGTTGTCGAGTGTAGTTTTGTTATGATGAGGTGGGGTTGCACTGTGAACGAGATACTCGTAACAAGTTTTTTACTAAAAAAAATATTTCAATTCAAATATTAAATAAATAAATAAAAGCCATTTATTTATTTATTTATTCCGACCCATTCAGCTAGGCTTTGGTTCGCGAGGTGGCTGTGAAGCCGCAGTACATTCTTTACGTACATTTTTGGCCAAAAATTTGGGGGAGGTTGTTTTAAAGGTGGATATAAAAAACGCCTTTAATTCTGTAGATAGGGGCACTCTGCTAAAAGAAATTAAAGACAAAATCCCTGAAATTTACCCATTTCTCTGGCAGTGTTACGGCTCACCTTCTAAATTAATCTATCAGAACAATATTATTTGGTCTGCTGTTGGCTGTCAGCAGGGTGACCCTCTAGGTCCGGCCATTTTTAGCCTTGCCATCCATCCGATTATTCAACGTATCCAATCCAAACTAAACGTTTGGTATTTGGATGACGGAACCTTAGGTGGCGACGTGGACACTGTTCTTGGCGATCTAAAACTCATCATTGATGAATTTCGGCAAATAGGTTTAGATCTAAATTTTTCTGAGTGCGAACTTTTTGTTTCCGACACTTGTATGGATAGAAATTCAGCCATTGAAAAATTTCAAAGTTTGGCCTCAAACATTACAGTTGTAGATGAATGTTCGCTTCGCCTCCTTGGTTCACCTATTCTTGACGAGTCTTTTCCGGCATTTGTAGACGAGAAAATTCAAAATTTTATGAGAACTTCCGACCGATTGCTCAAAATTAACGCCCATATGGCTTTTACAATTATAAAGTTTTGCCTTTTTGTGCCAAAATTTACATATGCTTTAAGATGTTGTCAACTGTGGAAACACAGTGAGCTGGTGGAAGGCTTGGACCACATAATAAAGAACACGTTATCGTCGGTTTTGAATATCGATTTAGATGACAGGGCGTGGTCGCAAGCTTCCTTGCCTGTTAAATTAGGAGGCTTAGGTATTCGTAAAATTTCAAGTGTAGCCCTACCAGCGTTCTTGTCTTCCGTCTATAGCACTTGTTCTTTGGTTAATAAAATTCTATCTCCTTCTCTTGTGGCTCTTTCTGGCAACACTCTCAAAATTTCATACTTAGACGAGGCTCGAAATGCTTGGCATAGTGCTTGCCCCAATACAACTCCCCCCAAATCTCTTTCGTCTCAACGGCAATGGGACGGGCCTCTGTGCGAGCTGACGCGGAATTGTCTGTTACAAACGTGCTCAAGCTCCACAGATCGTGCTCGTCTCCTGGCCGTTTCCAAATGGGAGTCAGGGTTTTGGTTGCAAGCACTTCCATCACACAATACTGGTACTTTAATGGATCCAGTTTCTTTCCGTATTGCAACTTCTTTGCGGTTGGGTGCAGGGTGCTGTGCCCCTCATCACTGCCAGTGCGGTACTGCTGTTGATCAGCTTGGTCACCACGGATTATCGTGCACCAGGGCTGCCGGTAGGATTTCCCGCCACGCTAGCCTTAATGATATCATTCGCCGGGCCCTTACCAGCGTTAACATTCCAGCCATTCTAGAACCGAATGGTCTGCTACGTGACGATGGTAAGCGGCCTGACGGCATGACTCTTGTTCCGTGGGAGAAGGGTAGGCCTTTGGTGTGGGACGCTACATGCGTTGATACCCTTGCGCCATCTCATCTGTCCGGGACATCAGTTAGGGCCGGTGCGGCGGCAGATTCCGCTGAGGACCTCAAAAGACGCAAATATGCAAGTCTCGACAGAGCTTACTTATTTGAGCCTTTCGGGGTCGAGACTCTGGGTCCGTGGGGTTCCGGGGCCCTTCGCGTTTTCAAAATTCTTTCAGGGCATCTGGTCGAAGCGACGCGTGACCCGAGAGCTGGCTCTTATCTGGCTCAACGCATTAGTATTGCCATTCAGCGTGGCAATGCAGCTAGCATCTTAGGGACGCTTCCGTCTGGTAGTGATTTGGATCAGTTGAGCTACCTTTAGATCGCTTGCAGCGGTCTTCAGGTAGCACAACTGTTTCATATGTATTTTGTACATACCTTGTATTATTCTTTCTGTAAATAAATGTATTTTTATTCCCTAATTCACAATATACAATAAGTTATATCAATTAAGTACACAATTTTATTAATTTATAATGAATAATTATTTTTAATTTCTTTGTGGAAAGAATAATACAACTAATACAAGGTATGTACAAAATACAAATGAAACAGTTGCGCTACCTGAAGACCGCTGCTAGCGATCTAAAGGTAGCTCAACTGATCCAAATCACTACCAGACGGAAGCGTCCCTAAGATTCTGGCTGCATTGCCACGCTGAATGGCAATTTGTTTGTAGTTATTAGTTACACATAATTTAAATCACGCTTTAGTTTTTTTTTTCATTTGTGTGCTAGTTCCGAACATATTCCATATTCCATAACATATTCCATACACACCTATTAAAAAAAAGTTAATTGTACCTACCAAATTTAAATATCTTTTTTCTTTAAACAATACAAGCTTTTCTCAAATTAGTGATCGAAACCGTATGCTGATCAAAATGAGCCTAAATACGGTCTTCTACTATCCATCGGGGAGATCTGTTGTCCAGCTTCCGTCTCCATAACAAGATCAGCTCGCTGTCACCATAAAATTGTATTGTCATCGGAACTTGTTACTTATTTATTGTTATTTAGCTTGTTATTTCAGCTCGATTGAGCTGATCGAGGTTATCGGGTTAAAAGCTCAGTTTCTAGATTTGTCCCACACTAACAAGTAAAGTTAAATAAAAGCTGAAACCCTTAATTATAATCATCATAATCAGGCTATAGAAGTCAACTGATAGAAAAAGGCCTCCCCCATAGAATATCGCGATGAAGTTTCCCATAATGGGGGGTTTACTAAAGTAACCATGCTGGCTGGCACAAAAAAGTATTAAGTACTGAGATGGTATACCCATCCTCTGGTATAATCCCTTTGTTGCCTTTTACGACATCCACGGGAGGAGACGTAGGACTATTCTTAGACTGGTCACACCACAGCCTTTTTTTTAAATGAGCCATGTTTAATTTTGTTTAAATAAATAAATAAATAATGCTGGACAGTTCACACAACATTATCTAGCCCTATGGGTTTTTAACCCCCGACCCAAAAACGACAGGGTGTTATAAGTTTGACATGTCTGTGTGTGTGTGTGTGTTTGTCTGTCTGTGGCATCGTAGCTGCCGAGCGAATGAACCGATTTAGATTTTGTTTTTTTTTTATTTGAAAAGTGAATTAGTCGGGATTGTTCTTAGCTATGTTTGATCAAAATCGGTTCAGCCGTTTCATTGCATTGAGGTTTTTTTTAATGAATTGTAGATAAATCGCTTCCGCCCGCACGGTTCCACTCGCACCACGCCTCATTGATATCAATACGTGCACACACACAAACACAAATGCGTACATACACTGTTGCATCTTTGTGTGTATTCCATTGAAAAAGCGGACGATCTTTCACACTTTTTCTTTGACTGAGAACTTGATGACAGAAACTTTTTAAAACATATTTCAGTTGATATATTGTGACTCAGCTTCAATGATCCCTGCTTTCGTTTGAAATCAATAATTATAACGATACCGGTGTCGTGTCTGGCCCAAGAATAGACCCCTCCGTCTCCTCCCGTGGATGTCGTAAAAGCCGACTAAGGGATTACCCGGACTTGTTGATAAGATTCGTTGGTATAAGATCTTGAGCACGCTGTGATGCCCTATGATAACGGGAACACTAAGATTAAGAACTTTTTTTTTTTTTTTAATGTGTTAGTGTAAACCTATGTTGGGTGTCCTATTTAATAAAATAAAATAAGATTTGTCCTGGCTGCTAGCTTATTATGGAATGTGTTATTACTGGAAGAAAGCGTTAGCAGAGTCAGTCGTGGGAAGCAATGGGGGCGATAAGCTCACCACACACGTCTATATTCTACGTAGGCTCTTGGGAGGCTCTGCCTACCCCTTCTGGGAAAAGGCCTGTGTCTATGTATGTAAAGTAAATAAATTACAATATAATATAATGTTGTTTGTGATAATAAAAAAATAAAGTTAAATACAAACAAAGGACGGCCAAAAGGTGGATCCCGAATTTGTCAGATTTTGGTATGTGGGTCTGAGACCAATCAAGGTTTTTTTTATATTATAAGATGACAGACAAGCAGACGGCCCGCCTGATACGGGAGAAACGAGCGCGTAAAACATACCGTGCAGGTTTGGGAACCATTGCTAGACACTGCGATGAAATATAAGGCTGGACACAATAAATAAGCGTGGCGGGCGTAGGTTTGCCTCCGATGCAGGAGGTTGCGAGTTCGATTCCCGCCTCGAAACAGATATTTGTGCGATCTGCAGATATTTGTTCAGGATGTTCTGGGTATTTTCTGTGTATGTATAATCAAAAATATCTATGTATGTAAAGTGTAACAGTTATCTAGTACCCATAACACAAGCTCTGCTTAGCTTGGGGCTAGATAATGTTGCGTGAACAGTCACGCATTTTTTTTTTTTAATTACTGTAAATGTCACTTACCATCTCCACTTTGGTTGCTGCTGTGCGCCTGGTACTGCTCATCTGAAAAGTCGTACTCTACATCAGATAAGACACATCTGCTCTCGTCACCAACATTTTGAGACACTTTTATAACAACCGACACCGATTCATCAACATTTGAGGATTCGTACATGCAACCTCAACGTTAAGTAGGTATTAGTTTTTTTAGTAGTAGACCTTTTTTGTGAAATAGTTCGTCCGGGGAAGTACTACCACCATACCTATTTCTACCGCAAAGCAGTAGTGCTCGCATTGGTGTGTTCCGGTTTGAAGCGTAAGGGTGCCGGTGAAATTATAGGCACATAAGACTTTTCATCTTCATATCTCAGGGTGGCGGGCGCAGTGCAATGCCACATAGGGTGCGTCCTAGATGGACGTGACCTATGAGGTAATGCACTGTTCATAGGCAGAGGGTACCACTTAACATCAGGTTGGCCATCTGCTTCACCCGGAATTCGAAGTAGTAAAAAAAAAACATTTTAGGCTTCGCACATGCAACCTCAACGTAAAGTAAAGCAAAGGGATATAAAGTTGTATGAAACTCCCTAGGGAATAACGTGATTTGAATTTGGAACGTCAAATTCATGTGGAAACGCGTGGAAAACTAATACTAAGTAAAAAAAAACCCGTATGACATTGGTGAAGAGGTTTGTTTTAAAAACGAACTGGCGAGCATAAGCAGAACTTAATTTCAATGAATGTAAAACAAAAGACGGTGTTTGGTGCTATGATTTTCAGTATTTTTTTTTATTGTCTTGCAGAAGTTGTCAAAAGTTGAGTATGGAATGAAGACTGTTTTCGTCTTGGGCAGCTTGAACCCCTCGCTTAACTCAGGACTCCATATAACTCTAGAGTTCCTCGTTACGCTCAGGGTTCAATATGTCACCTGTGAAGTAAGACACTGCTTTATTCCCTTAGTGCATAATCTCCTATTTTTAACACCCGACGCAAAAACGATGGGGTGTCATAAGTTTGACGTGTCTGTGTGTCTGCGTGTGTGTCTGTCTGTGGCATCGTAGCTCCCAAACGGAAGAAACGTTTTTTTTTTTTGTTTGATAGGTGAATTATTCGGGAGTGTTTTTAGCTATGTTTGATCAAAATTGGTTCAGATGTTTCATTGCGATGAGGGATTTTTAAATTTTTACAAAACTAATTACTTGTTTACTAAATAATCGACGTGTTTTCTGCTCGACGCAACTCAGCCTCACTTTACAAATATTGTATTAAATTCTTAAAATCTTTATTGATATGGAGTAACAAATTGTAATTAGGATCAGATTTGACCAGTCTAACATTTTGGCAGTAGATGTGTTGTATAGTGATGATAAATATCTTCTTTTTTTGCCGTAATTTTTTAGTCAGCAGATTTAGGTATTTATATTTATAAATATCACAATGTATTTTTTTAATTTATGGAAGTAAACATGACATAATAACCTACATTGAACTTCGACTTTCTCTATTGTATATTTATTTATGTATCAAAAGAACTAATTTCAGAAATTGGTTAGTAAGTCGTAAAACCAAAGAAGGGTTTATCTAGATACTAGGTTATAGGTATACAAGGTAGGTATAACATCATCCCCACCTATATAGTCCATTAACCTCCCGCTAAATAAAGTTGAATAAAGGCAGGAAGATGACTAGAATGCCACATAGGGCGCGTCCTAGGTGGACGAGACCTATGAGGTAATGCATTGTTTACTGCTTAACATCTGGTGGACCATTAACGTGCTCAGCAAATTACGTTTTTTTTTTTTTTTTTTTTCTTAAATTATTGAACATTTAACACCACTAACCTCCATTGCGATGGTCTCCCATCAGGTCCTGACTGTGCAGCGTCGGTGCATGGATCAGCACCTTCTGTTGAGGACTGTGAGGGTCTAGACCCTCGACTTCCAGCATCGGAGCATGATGCTCATACGAGTGAACCACTAACGGCTGCGCGTGCAAATCCATTGTCCAAAAAGTCTAGCACATCACTTTCAAACACTTTTAAATTTGTCAGTAGATTGTCACTTAGATGACAGTTCGTTGACAGCACTTTGACAGTTCGATGGAAGGTCTAATAGTTTGTAACTAATGTGGCACTAAATCTAAGCTAAGTATGGAAGGAGAATTGTAGGAGTATTTTTGTATTTTTTTCTTGTTACATTGTTGCGATTGGTTGTATTGTGTGATCTGTCATAAGATTTTTTTCCTAATTTTCTGTAGTTTCACCATTTTGTACCTGAAACAAACAAAGGTAAAGGAATTAGATGAAACATACATACATACATAGACACACGCCTTTTTCTCTGAAAGGGTAGGCAGGGCCCCAAATGGGCTTATTTTCACCGTGGATTGTACCATCGTGGAATATAGACGTGACAAGTGGTGAGCTCATCGCCGCCATTGCTTCCCGCAACTGTACTCCTCTAACGCTTTGTTCCAGTATAACACAAGGTGAAAAGAATGCATGAATTTAAAAAAAAAACATGTATTTATTAAATTTAATTTTCAATCAACTAGATAATTATTTTCTCAATGAATTGTAACATAAGATGTTTGCTTTCGCTTGAGACGCGAAATTCAATTTTTTTTCTTGTTTTTTGCTCATTTCAGCTCATCAACACTTCTTCAGATAGCGAAAACTATGTTGCCGGTAGTTATATGACCTAACACACAAGTTTTAATTTAAAGTATCACATAAATATCGTTAGTTTGGCTACGATTGTGCTTCAATTGTTTTTACGGTGTCTTTTTGTTTCAAGCACAATCTTACATGACATGATAACATTATTGCACAAATTGTAGATTGCACAAACTAATGATATTTATGAAATACTTTAAATTAAAACTTGTGTGTTAGGTCATACAGTTTTCGCTATCTGAAGAAGTGTTGATGAGCTGTGATAAGAAAAAAACACGAAAAAATTTAAAAAGCAACTACCTTAGGAATTAAAAAAGGCTATATTATTATTAATATTATTTCATTGGATCAGTTGAGCTACCTTTATATCATTTGTAACGGTATTATCAAAGCTCAGCTTTACCATTTGTATTTTTAAATGTTGTATCCTGTGTTACTCGTATTATTCTTAATGTAAATAAATATTATAATAACCTTGTTGCAATGTTATTGTAAATGCCGTATTTCTGACTCCCTACATAAATAAATGTACTACTTATAAGATACAATGGTTAGAACAATAACCTAGAGCTAGCTTCGGTATAAATCAAGTCAGCTTCCGTTTTGCAAATAAAATGTGTATGTATTATTTAACGAACGGGCCGGGACTGGACACCCATTGTTTGGTGTTTCTACCGGGATTTACGAAAATATAAGCCAGAATCTTTGAACGCGATTTTCACCCACTAGCACTTTTATACCCGGTAGGATATGCCGCAAAATGAGTAATATTATATTCGATTTTAAACAAATACTGCATTATAATTCCAAGGAATCCCTGTACCAGAAACACGATTGGACAATATTTTCTCGAAAGAAAAAAAAAGCGGCCACATGCGAGTCGAACTCGCCCACAAAGGGTACCGTAGCAACAAGTAACATAATATAAAAGTTCTTGGATGGTGTACGATTTATGACGTATTAAAAAAACTACTTACTAAATCTTTCAACCCAATTTTCGGTGGAAGTTTACATGGTAATTAATGTACATCACATCAAATGGGGCACACATTTTACCACTTTGGAAGAGTCTCTCGCGCAAACTGTTCAGTTTAGAAAAAAAAAACATTAGGAACCTCAATATTATTTTTGAAGTCCTATCAATAGATACCACAAGTATGGGTTTAGTGGAAAAAAAAATTGAGTTTTAGTTCTAAGTATGGGGAACCTTAATGCGGTTCACAGAATACATCTTCTTACCAAGTTTTAACAGCATAGCTCTTATAGTTTCGGAAAAAAGTGTCTGTACCATACACGGACAGACAGACAGACAGACAGACAGACAGACATGACGAATCTATAAGGGTTCCGTTTTTTGCCATTTGGCTACGGAACCCTTAAAACAAAGTTACCTCTATTTTTGGCTAAATTCGATTGTTTATTAAAATGATGCATGTTATTGGGTAATATAAATAAAATCAATAGAACAAAGCTGAGGGTTTAATAGGGTATGTAAAAATATCTATATTTTACGAGATATACAATAAAAACTGCTTTTTCGAACCGCATGGGGCGTTTTTTTTGTATGATGATTTCTGCCTGGTGTTGGCGCAGCCCTTTGCATACTCATCAAGGACCGATGTTAATACAATATTATGGAGACAGCGAGCTGATCTGATGATGAAGGCTGAAGGTCGATAACGGAACTCCTCGATGGATATTAGTAGACTAGCAGAGTTTGGGCTCATTTTGATCAGCTCGCGATTCCGATTACTAATTTAAAAAATGCGTGTTATAAAAAAAAGAAAAAAACAATGTGAAACTTATGTTACCTGCATACAACACACGCCTTTTTCCCCAAAAGGGTAGGTAGAGCCCCAAACAGGCCTCTTTTCGTTGTGGGTTGTACCACCGTGGGAATATAGACGTGACAAGGGGTGAGCTCATCGCCGCCATTGCTTCCCACGACTTACTAACGCTTTCCTCCAGTTCACACGATCGTTAATAAGCTAGCAGCCATAGGAATAATCTTATACTAACGAACTTTGTCATTTTGTCTATTATTTTCTGTACATTATTTTCTGATAATACCACATCTAACAGTGCAAGCGCTGTGTCCTAGCATCCAGCTCCGTCTTAGTTCAGTGCAGAATCTGTTTGCATATTCATAGTTGCTCAGTTTGCTATGTTTTATTTATACTGCAATTCTAAACATTATCTCATAGTTTTCTGGATAACCTAAAAGAAAATCATAAGTGTTTACGAGAAATGGAAAATATTCGTGATGAGAAAAGGCGTTCAGAATGTGTTGCTTAATTATAGCGAAGTCTAAGAAGTTTAATTGATCTAGTGTTTCCTTAATAACCCCCGACGCAAAAACGAGGGGGTGTTATAAGTTTGAAGTGCCCGTGTGTGTGTGTGTATTTGTCTGTGGCATCGTAGCTCCCGAACGGATGAACCGATTTCGTTATTTTTTTGTTTGAAAGGTGAATTTGTCTGCAGTGTTCTTAGCTATGTTTGATCAAAATTGGTTCAGCCGTTTCATTGGGTTGAGTTTTTTTTTTAATTTTTACAAAATTAAATAGTGGGGACCAGGGCACATCAAATTTTCAAGGAACTTGCGGAGAGTCTTTTTGAGTCCACGCGTGACCGGAATGCTGGCTTTTATTTTGGTCCACGAATCAGCATTGCCATTCAGCGTGGCAAGGCAGCCAGCATTCTGGGCACGCTGCCATCGGGCGACGGCTTGCTGATCTGATACGTAAGTTTTTATTTTAATTTTGGTTTATGGTCTTAGTTGTAATTGAATTAATAACTTGTAGTACCTACTAGTACTTATACTATTAGTAGCTTTTTATAGTAGTAGAGCTTTTTTGTGTAAGAGTTTGTCCGGGGAAGTACTACCTCCATACCTATTTCTGTCGCAAAGCAGTAGTGCTCGCATTGCTGTGTTCCGATTTGAAGCGTAGGGGTGCCTTTGAAATTATCAGGCACATGAGACTTTTCATCTTTATGTCTCAGGGTGGCGGTCGCAGTGCAATGCCGCATAGGACGCGTCCTAGGTGGACGTGACATATGAGGTAATGCATTGCTAAATGCAGAGGTTACCGTGGTGGGCCAACTAATTGTTCCATAATTCACGTAAATAAAAAAAAACTTGTTCGGTACTCTCTCCTCACGTGAGTCAACTCGCACTTGACCAGTTTTTTTAAACGTGATTGTTTTGGGGACATCATTCGCAATTCTCTTATACTATTATTGATGTTATTACAAGCTTTTATTTAACTTGCAATCTTGTATGTATGTCCGGGTGGAATCTTGCAACTGAATTTCAAAGCAGTTACCTCAACCGATTGAGATGATATTTAGCATACCTGTCAAGTTACGATGACAATGCAATATTATGGTGACAGCGAGCTGATCTGATGATGGAGACGGAAGGTGGATAACGGAACTCATCGAGGGATAATAATAGTCTGGCCGTGTTTAGGCTCATTTTGAGCAGCACATGGTCACGAACAATAATTTTATAAAAGCTTGTATTGAAAAATATATTTTTCACAGAAAACGTATAGGTATATATAAAGCCTTACGACGTTTTTCAGTTTAAAGTGAATTCGTCGAATCAAAGGTGAGGTCAATACAATACGAATTAAATTGTGTGAATTGAGTCACGACTACGGTACATCCTTGCTGAATCATTTTGCATGAAATTATAGCTTTGAAGGTTCATTTTGTTTAGAACCTCTGGCAGTTTAAGTAGAGGCTATGTATTTGCAATATCCTGGCCTTTTTTCACTTCATAGAAACTTCAGATAGCCCGAGTCCCGAATTTTCAAAAACACACAACGATTTTTGTATGGAAATTTAGGTTTTCAAGTTTTTTTTATACTACTTGGAATGACGGGCCAAGCAGATGGCCCACCTGATGTTAAGTGGTACCCTCCGCCTATGAACAGTGCATTACCTCACATGTCACGCCCACCTAGGACGCACCCTATGTGGCATTGCATTGCACCCACCCCCTAAGGCATAAAGATGAAAAGTCTCATGTGCCTGTAATTTCACCGGCACCCTTACCCTACAAACCGGAACACAACAATGCGAGCACTACTGCTTTGCGGCAGAAATAGGTATGATGGTGTACTTCTCCGGACGAACTATTTCACAAAGAAGCTCTACTACTACTACACACACACACACCCACACTAGAGGTGTATACTAGAGGCGCTTTTCGGTTTTTTATTTTCGAAAATCTATATAGTGTACTCGACGTGTAGTGTAGTGGTACCATGGTACTCGTAGTTCCGTAGTACCTACGACACAGAGATTGCTAATGAGGGGCCAAAACAGCCTCTAAAAATACTCACTGGACTAACAAACAAACACTAACTAGTTCCTACCTAAATTAACTAACTTATTTATGTACTCACCTATTTTAAGCTATGAAGAAGATACTGAATTACAGAGTAAGATTATGTATTTACACCTAAGGAGGTTTGTATACACTCTGAACTAACCCATAAGGGTCTTTTGAGTGTATAATATAAAGTTGGTGATAATTTTTTAAGATAATTTTTCAAATAAAAAAATAAAAAAACAACGCCACGCCTTCCTTGGCGTCGTGCGTCACCCCAAGATATGTGTCTGTAATTTCACCGGTAAAATTGTTCATTTTAAAACTACTCATCGTATAAACACAGGCTCGGCTATAAAAAGGTTACCCTGATGGGCGCAAGGCTATGGGAACATTTTAACAATACAATACCCAAGTGTGGTTGGCACATGAGAGTTAATGTCTGGGGATATGCCTTGAGATAGCAGAATATTATCTATTGCTTTCTTATAAAGCAATAGTGAAATACTTTAAATGAAAAAAAAAGTGTCTTGTACACATTATTACATGAATTTACTACGTAAACAGTCAATTATGAAATCATTCGTTTTGTAAATTTCCTCAGAGGAGGTTGACTCAGGGTGTTCTGGGTATTTACAACGTGCAATAAAAATATATATATCCATGTAATGTATTGTTTTAAGTATATCAGTTATCTAGTACCCATAACACAAGCTCTGCTTAGCTTGTGGCTAGATAATGTTGTGTAACTATCCAGCATTATTTATTTAATATATTTGGAATCTGTTTAGCTGGAAAAAAGCGTTAGCAGTGTCATCGTGGTAAGCAATAGCGGCGATGAGCTCACCACTTGTCACGTCTGTTTTCCACCATGGTTCAACCCACAGTGAAAAGAGGCCCATTTGAGGCAGAGGCGGGGGGATAAGGCGTGTGTCTATGTATGTATGTCTTTTTTAACTGATTTAGTCCACGAAAGTTTTTGGAGCAAAATTATGGTATTTAGTTGTTGATGGGCAGGAAACCCGAACTCCTACTTCTTCCTACAATCACACACAAATGTATAAATCTGAGTTTTTTTTACATTTTGCATATTTTTCCCAACAGGTAGGCCAACATCAGCACACCCTGGTTACCTGAAGGACGGCGACCTCGGGGTCGGCTGAGAAAGCGTTGGCGGGACGATCTTGTAAATTTTGAGAAAGAGTGGTGGGAGACTGCCAAAGACAGGGACAAATGGAGGAATTTGGGGGAGACCTTTGACCAGAAGTGGGACAATATAGGTTAGGGAAAAATTTTTTTTTTACTTAAGTACATAATGATGTGGTCCACTGTTTGCCATCCATTGCGTAATACAAACAGTGTCAGGTAAGTAATGATTAAATTTAAGTAGGGGGGGGGGGGGGGGGGCAATATTTAAATATCTAACATCAACCGGTCTTGTTATCAAAGATTTCTGCTCTGCGGTCACTTATCAAAAGTAAAACGGGTTTTAACTTTTTTGATTTGCTGTCTTATTTTTACTAATCTTCAGACATATCTCGGCTATTATATTACGTTTGGGCCGTCTATCCCACAAATTATTCACACGTATTCGTCGATCTGTATCTCGTGTGTATATAACTACATTGATATAACACCTTATTACTATAGACGTAATACCTGTTATCAAGTATTTTTACGTGTTATTTATTTTTATTTTGTTTCTTTTCAACCGCCTCAAGTCATGAAACA